>JAQPPZ010016670.1:5000000-10000000 GCA_028583015.1 Wollemia nobilis
TCGACTCCCTTACTTCACCACATATGAGCAAGTATCCTAAAAATTAATGGATAAAAAGGAAGGATCCTAAATTCTTGGAATTGTTGGCACTACTATACCTTACACATGATGATATGTCTGATACACTTGAATTTTATTTGTGTGCAAACCAATGTTTGAATTAGAAAGAGCTAGTTTTAGGTGTCCTGCATTGCCTAGTGCCTTAGTTCAACTAAAATCTAAACTTGGGATTGGATAAGACATTTGTGGAACCCCTATCTTAGTAATCGGCTGAAATAATCCCGCCTGACATTGGGGAATGCTCGTGTTTTATCTTAATATATTCATGTGGAAACATAGGGATAATGAATAGTTAGGGCCTATCCTAGAAAAATCATTGCACTTCAGAAGTCTAGTGTGGTCAGTATGCAACTTTTGATAAGTCTACTAGGGTGTTTGGGTCTCATGGAAAACCTCAAAAATATCTCTAATAGCAACAAAATACCAAATATCGCAAACCATATAAAATCATCAAATTGCAAAGTATCGAGTCCATGATACATTATCATATAAAGCACAATAAAAGATATAGGATAGATACCATATGGATATTAGAAATAATATTTAGATGGCCACTGACTATGTTGTGCATATTTTTCAAACTTGCAAAAGAAAATAGAATGACACATTATATCATTCGCATTATACAACTTCATATCATTGCATTTCATATATGGGTTATTAATTGATTAAATTCTTATCTTCAGGATTTTCAATTACATTCATGATTTTTATACATTTTGTGTTGACGTACATTATATTTATAAACACATATTGCATTCAGTCCTTATATTTTAAGTGATTAAAGCATACAGGTTCATTTACATTAGATTACCATCATGTAAATAATGCATTACATACATTTCATTAGCATATCGCAACATCGTCTTTGGTAAGATACCAAGTGGAAGACTCTGACTTAAATAGAATCGCAAGAAATATTAGGAATCGCAGTTGGAAAACAGAAGGTAAACTCCTTATATATTAATAATGTATATTCTTCGATGTCTTAAAAATAAAAAGTGATTGGGTTAATATACCCAACCAAGGAGTGTGTGCTTGTGAAAGGGTGTGACCCCTTGTAAGTTAATATATTAAGATAATGATAATTGTATTATGTTAGGAGGGTCCTAACATGCCACCCCCCTTAAAAGAGCTTTGTCCTCAAAGCTGGAAATTTGGAAATTGTTGTTGGATATCGTGAAGAGTTTCCCACATCGTGTCTTCTAAAGGTAGACCTTTCCAATGGATTAAAACTTCCGTGATATCGCGAGTACGAAGGTGATGAGAGCGGCGATCCAAGATAGCTTCTGGTTCGACTAGAAGTACTCCATCATCAAAAAATTTAGGGAGAGTGGTTTGTGTCATGATATGGGCTCCAACTACGAGCTTAAGGCAAGATACATGAAATACGGGGTGAATTTTGGAAGAGGGAGGAAGCTCAAGTTTGTAAGCAACGGTCCCAATACGTTGGAGAACTTTATATGGCCCGTAAAATTTGGGTGCTAACTTCTGAGAACCTTTTTGTTTAAGAGAGGATTGATGGTAAGGTTGGAGACGTAAGAAAACCATATCACCCTCATGGAAACTACGTTCGCTTCTATGTTGATCGGCTTGCTGCTTCATGCGATGTTGGGTGGTGTGTAGGTTCTCTTTTAGGATCCGTAGTATGTCATCTCGAGTAGCGAGTTCCATTTCCACCGCATGGACTTTTGTAGTCCCTGGAATATAGGAAGTGAGGGATGGTGGTGTTTGGCCATATAATGCTTCATAAGGAGTCATTTTGATGGATGTATGGTATGAAGTGTTATACCACCATTCCGCTAGTGAAAGCCACTTTACCCAATGGAGTGGTTGAGTAGAAACAAAACATCGAAGGTATGTTTCCAAGCATTTATTTACAACTTCTGTTTGGCCATCGGTTTGAGGATGGTAAGCGGAGCTCATACGAAGTTGAGTACCTTGTAATTTGAACAATTCCTTCCAAAAAGTGCTAGTGAAAGTTGGGTCATGGTCACTAACAATTGTGGAGGGCATACCATGTAATTTAAAGATGTTATCTAGGAAGAGGTGGGCTATAGTGCTAGCGGTATAAGGATGAGCCACGGGACAAAAATGGGCATATTTAGATAAGCGATCAACGACTACGAAAATGGTTGTTTTTCCTCCTGATTTTGGTAATCCTTCAATAAAGTCCATAGAAATATCTACCCATGTTTTGGTGGGTATAGGAAGAGGTTGAAGTAATCCTAGAATAGCAAGGGTCTCCCCCTTTTGTCTTTGGCAAACTTCACATTCTTTTACAAAATTTTTGATGTAATTTTTCATTCCTACCCAATAGAAGGAGGTAGTGGCTCTTTTATAGGTTTTTAAGAAACCAGAGTGGCCTACAGTGGGTGAGGTATGTAACTCATGAAGAAGTTTTTCATGATAAGTTGAATTGGGGGTGAGGACCATCCTTCCTTTGTATCTTAATATATTGTCCTTCCAAGTGTATGGAGGTTTGCTACTAGGATTATGTTGAAGTTGTTGAATTAAGGCATGGATAGTAGGATCATTTATCCATTCTTCATGCACCTCATCTACCCATTTAGGAATAAGGGAGGAAAGAGCATGGACTTGAGGCATATCTTCAAATTTTCTAGAAAGTGCATCGATTGCCATGTTGTCCTTTCCCTTTTTATATGTAATTTCATAATCATAGCCAAGAAGTTTAGTAACCCACTTTTGTTGTTCCGGGGTATTAGTCCTTTGTTCCAAAAAATACTTCAAGCTATGATGGTCCGTGCGTATAATGAAATGTTGGCCAATAAGGTAAGGCCTCCAATGTTGAATAGCATGGACAATCGCCAACATCTCTTTTTCATACGTAGAGCGAGCTAGATTCTTAGGAGAAAATGCTTTGCTTATAAAAGCTAGAGGCCTTTCATCCTGCATGAGTACGGCTCCCATTCCTATTCCCGAAGCATCACTTTCAATGACGAATGGTTTAGAAAAGTTGGGCATGGCTAGAACAGGGGTGGTACACATTGCAGTTTTCAAGGTGATAAAGGCCTCATCCACTTTAGATGACCATTTGAAAGCATTTTTCTTAAGTAATGTTGTTAGAGGGGCAGCGATTTTACCATAATTTTGGACAAATTTTCTATAATATCCCGTTAGTCCAAGAAACCCACGTAGACCTTTTAAGGTTTTTGGAATAGGCCAATTTTTCACCTCCTCAATTTTGCAAGGATCTACCATAACTCCTTCCTTTGAGACAATATGCCCTAAGTATTCAATTTCTTGTTTTCCAAAGGAACACTTTGATATTTTTGCATAAAGTTGATTTTCCTTCAAGATTTGTAATGCTTGTCTAACATGGTCCAAATGTTCTTCCCATGTTTTGCTATAAATCAAAATGTCATCAAAGAAAACTAATATAAATTTACGAAGGAAAGGGTGAAATACCTTATTCATTAGACTTTGAAAGGTAGAAGGAGCATTGGTAAGGCCAAATGGCATCACCAAGAATTCGTAGTGCCCTTCGTGAGTGCGAAAGGCCGTCTTAGGAATATCCTTTTTGTTGACTCGTATTTGGTGGTAGCCCGACCGTAAGTCTAACTTGGAAAAATAAGCTGCCCCATGGAGTTCATCTAATAGCTCGTCTATGACCGGAATAGGAAATTTATCCTTGATGGTCATTTTATTAAGCGCTCGAAAATCGACACATAAACGCCATGATCCATCCTTCTTTCTAACTAAAATAATTGGAGAGGAGTAAGGGCTTTTGCTAGGTCTAATGACTCCTGCCTTAAGAAGCTCTTGTACTAATTTCTCTATTTCGGTCTTTTGGAGGTATGGATAATGATAAGGTCTAATATTAGGAGGTTGATGCCCTGGAAGTAGTGGAATAGTGTGATCGTGACTTCGTTGTGGAGGTAGTCCTTTTGGTTCATTGAATACCACCTTATGGTGGTCTAAAATATTTTGTAACTCTGGTGTCTCTTCTTCTTTGTGACTAGGTTGAATTGAAAATAATTGGGTGACCATTCCTTTGTTTCCTTTTCGGATAATTTTCTCCATTCTATGCGAGCTTACGATTTGGGAAGGTCCTGATTTTAGGCCTTTGATAATATAGGTTTGGTTCTTTTTTGTGAACTTCATCCATAGTTCATCAAATTCCCATTGGACTACGCCCAAGGTTCATAACCATTGTACGCCTAGTACAATGTCGCAACCACCTAGGGGTAGGACGTACATGTCACCTTTCATGTTATAAACCCCCATAGTTAGTTTTATATTTTTGCATTTTCCTTTGCATGCAATTTTTCCGTCATTTCCAATCATCACTTCGAAGTTATTGCAAGGGTATATAAAACAATTTGCTTGCTTAGCCACCTTTGGATCGATAAAATTGTGCATGCTACCAGAATCTAGGAGCACAATAAGGTTTTGTTTCTTAAAATACCCTTTAACTCGCATTGTTTGAGGGGCAAAAAATCCGGCAAGGGCGTTGAAGGAAACCTTTGGTGCATTTTCTTCGTCACTTTCAAGTGTGTTGGATAATACCTCTACTTCGAGTTTAGGTTCCTCTTCGGTAGAATTCCCCCCATCTGTGGCATCTAGAATATATAATTTTCGTGAGGCACATTTATGATTTTTATCAAATTTCTCATCGCAATGGTAGCAAAGACCCTTAGCTTGTCTTTCCTTCATTTCCTCGAAACTCAGACGCTTAATTGGTAGAGCGGGGTTAATTTTGGGGGTTGTGTAGGAGTTTTGGGTTCTTCCATTTTGCATTGGTTTGGGGTTGGTATAAGTGTTTGATGGTTTCCCCAAGGTTGGTTTTGTGAACCGATTCCATGCCTTGATTTTGTCTTTCGCTAATTTCGCCAAGCCGATGGTCTCTAACATGTTTGTAGGGTTATACATTTGCACCTCAATTCAAATTTCTTCTTTTAATCCGCTGACAAAACATTCTTGAAAGAAGGCAGCATCTAATCCGGATGTTCGATTAGCTAGCCTTTCAAATTCTGCTTGGTATTCGCTTACCAAAGTGGTTTGGCATAATTTAGTGAGGGCCCCTGTAAAGCTTTGAAACTTGCTAGGGCCGAATCACACTAATAGATTCTGTGTAAAGGTTGACCACGTCGGAGTGTCGTTAGTTTTCTCGAACCATTGGTACCATTGGATGGCGTCGTTTTCCAAGTGGAAGGAGGTGATATGCACTTTTTGCATTTTTGGAATTTGATTTAGTGAGAAATATTGCTCTGCTCGGTAGATCCAGTTTGTAGGGTCTCCGCCTTCAAATTTTGGGAAGTCTAATTTGGTCATCCATGGTAAAATGGAAGTTTGTGGACCTCCTAACATTGCTCGGTTTGATGACCCATTGTTGGTTGAATTTGAATGTGTTGTTGCATGATTTTGACTGATAGCATCAAGTTTAACATCCATTGCAAATATTTTCTCGAAGAGTTCTCTTGTGTTACGGGCATTCTCCTCTCTTTCCTGTTTAACTTCTTCAGCGAGCCTTTCGTGTTTCTCATGAATGGAATCCAATGATCGTCAAGATAACAATCAATATAACTTGGTACAAGGTGAGCAAGTGTAAAATTTGTTTAACAACTTTACAAGTTGTTTTAGAAACTTTTACAAAAGTTGTCTATGCAAATTTTTCCAAAAGATTAAAATTGGCAACTTTGTTTTCCAAGGTTTAGCAAGAATTAAAAAAAAAATGTTGCCTCCTTTTACCAAAATTTGGTGGGCAATGCCCTATCAAATTTTAAATTTGGTGCTCTCTGTTAATTAATAGTAGCTTTTATAGATTAATATTGAACCGACATAGAATACGGAGCACGACACGATAGAGGCATCAGGGTCAACATCACATGGCAGGTGGGTAATGGCAAGACGACAGGTGGGAAACCAGACTGACAAAGCACAATAGAGGTGTAGGGGCAGCAGGTGGGGAGGCAGACTGATAGAGCATGACAGAGGCATAGGGGTGGCAGGCAAGAAACACGAGGAGCAGGCGGACAAGGGCGACAGGCGGGGAGGTAAATTCGGTATGAAAAGCAAGGGGAAGCAAGGTGCATTTGGCAGTGGTCCAGCCTGGGTGCCACATGCTAGCATGGTGCCTAGGAAGCTCGACACTTTCAAAGGTGCCTAGCGGGGGTTAAAAACCCCACTTGCTCCTTCACAGGAGCAATGTGGGATAATTCCCTTACCTTAAAACTTGACGTCACTGCCCGGTTCTTTGCGAGAGACTTTTTTGATGCCAAAAAATTAAACAACCTTAGCCCAAGTTTTAATTTATTAATTTTGGCTCATCGAAAATTTAAACAAGACGTCGAAAACACTGTAGCAAATATTTTAAGGTCGATTCTCACATTCGATTTCTATTGTATGCACCGGTGGGTCGACGCAGATCGTGTCACCGTGAGTGTAATGTTATAACAGAGAGGTCACGTTATTTCTTTCTCAAAGCCAATTTTGATCATTGCGCTACGTCTTATGGGTGGTGGGAGGTGGTCATTTGTTGCAATGGAGTGGTGGGTGAGAAATGGCTCTGATCCAGATGGTAAGATACCAAGTGGAAGACTCTGACTTAAATAGAATCACAAGAAATATTAGGAATCACAGTTGGAAAACAGAAGGTAAACTCCTTATATATTAATAATGTATATTCTTCGATGTCTTAAAAATAAAAAGTGATTGGGTTAATATACCCAACCAAGGAGTGTGTGCTTGTGAAAGGGTGTGACCCCTTGTAAGTTAATATATTAAGATAATGATAATTGTATTATGTTAGGAGGGTCCTAACAGTCATAAATTAAATGCATGCAATAAAGCAAAATTAAATATGCATTTAAGTAAACATCACATCCATGTGCATTTATCATCAAATCGCACATCTAGGAATATAGATCACTACATATCATCATCATCATAAATTAAATAGCTATCTAGTGCATGTCATCCATACATCACATCATATAGCATCAAATTAACATAAGCATTGCATCCATGTGCATAACATAAAAAAAATAAAATATATATATAAGTACACATAATGAGCCATAAATGATCAATATCTCATATATATATGTGCGTGTGTGTGTGTGTGTCCAAAAGAGTACATCAAGAGTACAAAATTCTCACAGGCTACAATCGTGTAGGTCCTAGACCTTACACCAAAAATAATACATATACAAAAATGTAACCTAGATCTGGTAGAGCCCTAGCTCTGGAATTCTCCTCTTGAACTAGAGCTCTTTTTGGCTCCCTTAGCCCTGTACTGTGGAGCCTGCTCTGCAATCAGCTCTGGTACTTGTTGTGTGCCCTACTAAGGGCCCTGTGTGCCACCTAACCCAAAGAGGCCCAACACAGGATAATGGTATCTCTATGCGGTGAGACCTATGACTGGAGGTTGTAGAAGATTGACCAATCTCTCTAGTATTGGTATGGGATCTACCTCCATGTGTGCTAGAGGATAGATGTGTCCTCTCGATCCTATGAGTCTACTGGTTGGAGCTCATCGTGGACTATCTCGTAGTCCTAGACCTGGTCCTCTAAGACCCTACAACATGTGAATCCTCTGGTACCTCCCCACATATCAACCTGATGTGACCCTCTAGTTGGTCTATGTGAGCTACCCTAGATGTATGCCTAGCATTAGCATCCACAAAATAGTCATGTAAGCACCGAATATCTAACATCAGGTCACAACCACCTGGTAACAATGATAATGGTGTAGCTAGAGGCCCCATGATAGCCTGGGAGGATGAAGGATAACCCCTCTATGTCCTGAGCAAGTTGCACTCTATGATAGCCTCACCTTGCTGCACCAGTGCCACATAACGTGCACTAGTGAGATCACGGATATGAGTCTCTACTATTGTATCCCATGCTATGATACATGTGATCTAATCCTAAGCCTCCACTAGCTGCCTATCCCTATGATCCAGATTCACCTCTAGAAGGGTGATAGAAGTATCCCGTTGCAGCTGTTGAGTTTGCAGCCTACCAACCTAGCTCTACAAGTTAGCAATCCAAGCTAGGAGCTATCTTACCTCATTATCAAGAGGCACCTCACCCTACTTGGATCCCTCAACCTCCTCCTTAGCATTTTCCTACAAAGCCTCCTTTACAGTGGCCTTTGCACCCCATCTACCCTTAGTCCGTTGCCATACCCTATGCCCATCTGGATAAACCTCTAACTCTGTCTGGTCACCCCCCTGCCTAGAGGCCCTGATACCTACCACTATAGTAGGGACCACCATGTGTCATATGTTGGGGTGGTCCTTGCCCTGTCATCCCCAGACTCTTAGAAATCATCAGCCTCATCTACAAGTGTTGTAGGTTGAATCCACGATAGGTGCATCTCCAAGACTAGATGCCTATATACAAAAGAAATCTCTGAGATGTCCTAGACTAGGCCAAACTACTACAAGACATGAGAGTAGAACTGGTACTCCCTAACATTGATCTCAGAGTCGAGTATTCACCTATCCCAGATCGCCTATTGTAGCCGCTCACCTACCTCTGGCCAATCTGGGCAATCCATATAGGAACACCACTCAATATCGTCTGACCTGAGCACTGTAAGTCATGCAATGTAATGATCAAAATCACCAGTATGGGTCCTACTCTAGAATAACTCCTCTTAAGGCCAGAAAATGGTGTAGAACTAATGCCGATCATCGATAATATAAATGTGTAGGGGCAACTCTATGGGATGCATGATCTTGATATGCTGCCAGTCCCATATCTATAGCAATAGGCTACAATTGATACCATGATGGCTCTTGCTAGTGATTTGATATAGCTCTTAGTAGTGCTGGCATAATAATGTGCTCCTAAAATCTAGAAGCAATGGCTAAGCAGTGGAGCTCTGAGTAACTCTCCTAACACTGGCCAGGAGGTTCTAGGGAATCCTCGCACCTGAGGAGTCTAAAAAAAAATCTACACCACCAGGTGCATGAAGATCGCCTCTCTCACTTAGAATATGTGTTGATCCTACCAAATATCTGATATGGACTCCTCTATGGTCAATCATGCCCTGAGTCTCCTAGCTCCAATCGCTAAAGATAGCATCAAATACAGGCCCCTTACTTCGAGAGGAGGAAGATGTGATGGCCTCACCATAAATAGGGATCCTAAAGATCTGATAGACTTCCTCAAGAGTGATGGTCATATCACCCATGGGCAGGTAAAAGGTGTTGGTCAACACATTCCAGCATCGGGCCAACGCAATAAAATAGGCTTGATCTACCCTAATAGTGGGTAGATATAGGATGTAGCCAAATTTGAAAGCTCCGAACCACATTCACTCTCTAGGATTGAGCTTTCTATGGGGAGTCTTCAGAAGGTCTGGCTCATGAGCTCTAGAGGTCAACCTCTAAAATAAAAGCATTGTATAAGAGAAAATATAACTAAAAAAAAGAAAAAATAGATAAAAAATGACCTTAAAAATGTCAAAAACATTTAAAAACTAATAAAAAGACAAAAACATGTCACAAAGCATTCATAAAAATAAAAAAAATCAATTAGGCAAGTCAGAATATCATTAAATGATATTAATTGCCTATTAAACCTTAGAAAAATTAAAAATTTGATAAGTTTTTTCTAAAGTCAGTGAACCGCGGGTCAACCCTACAGTCCACATGCGGTCAAAATTTGATAGTTGGAATTTGAATTCCAACCACAACTGATAGTTGCGGTCCCTAATATGACAATTGGGAACTGCAGCTGCTAGCTACAGTCTAGGAAGGATACCCATTTTGGGTCTCTTCCTAGCCTCGCTGACTAAAAAAATTAAAAAACTAAACTAACCTAATCTAGTGTGGGGTTCATTACCAACTGTTTAGTGAAATTCATTAGCCCATTAATTAATTTGGTTTATTTTAGTTGGTATTGATTGTGATTACTCAATTTTGAGTTACCTTGCCCACTCTACGACATCTGCTAGTCGATGGTTGTACAGGATCTACCATCGGGGTATAGGTGTGAGGTATGGTCGAGTTTTAGGCAGCATTCCGGATCAGGGATGTCTTCTACCTCTCAGAGCTCTCACAAATGTATTTACTTTCAAGAAAATAATGAAAAATTCAAATGGGAAAAGCTACTTATAGGTCCTCCTAATTTTGGCAGACTGTAGCTGACACTTGCTGTCCTAGAATTAGGGTTTTCCACCCATGGGTCCAACCTGCAGTTCCTAAAATTTGAAAACTTCAACTGCAAACCGTACTCATGGTTCACAACTAGTAATAAATGCATTCAAATACCACTATGGGAAGGTCTAAAATTACAAATCAATGATTCCTAACGGATGAAATTTAAAAATGAGCAATCAATATTGCAAATTTGGTGATGTTTAAAGCACCAGGATCGATCAATAAATCAAAATTAATAAAAAAATCAAATAATTAAAAAGCAAATGCACCTCGTATTAAGTAATATCCTATACAATTGGTGGTTGTAGCGACTTGCAATCCATGCAATCCGACAAGATGAGTAAATTACCATAAGGACATTTGGGGTAAAAATTGTCATCGTTAATCTGATATGCTCCTTTTCAATCCCTAAGAAGGCCTTCGAGACTAGACTATGCCACGAGAACGAGGCATTTCATGTCATTTCTCCTATGACATATTTTTAGCAAATCATCGATAAACTTGATTCAACACAAATCTAATTGGATTTTATCATTTTGATTCCTTAATATGGCTATTGCAGCCTGACTGCTCCATGGGATAGAAATGTGTAAATACTATTAACAGTTGTAATCAAGAGCTGAACTAGGCCTAGCCAAGGCATTAAAATGCTCAAATATAATTTTTTTTAGATCATTCATTATGGTCAAGTGACCTCGTCGCTTCATACATTGTCATTACACTCATTGACTCATCACTTGAGGGGGTAGTCATAATATCAAATCATAATCAAAATCAGTAGATCACTGAGATTGTAGATCCCTTGATCTTGCCAAAATTGTGTTCGTCCTTGCGAATCATTGTCAATAGCTATCATAAGCTTACCCCTTTGCTTGGGGAAAATAGAAAATATGATAATTATTTTGTAACTCTCATCATTTTGGTTATATAGGCCTAACTCCTATTGTAGCACCAAAGCTACTCGAATGTCTGATGACGAGTGCAAACTCTTTCAATTTTAAGCCTCCAAAGAGTTGGAAGCAATGATTCTAGGATGCACGTCATTTTGCAGGACCTGGGGCATCTAATGTTGATCCAACTAATGATCATCATAGAACCTTCGACATTGTTTTAGGTCTATTTTTTCTCAGCATTGTTTGATCTCACAATGTATCTCAAAAGGGGCATCTATAGACACCTAAAATGCGTCATGTCGAGGATGACTACTCATATGGACCTGCTATAAGACCATATGGAATATCTTGGATAGACTCCAAGATAGAGCAGTGGTTATAACCACTCAATTTGGTCTCCTTGGCCTAATCAGTCTGAATCGTAGCCCAGACCTACGGTCTATAGTCTGAACTGTAGCTAAGGCTTACGGTCTACATTTTGGACTACAGTTGTAACCAACGATCTTAACTGAAGTTCAGTTGGCCTTCATCTGAGCCAAATCTGTTTGAACAACAATTTTTTCTAGAATAATTTGGTTAGAGGATGGAAGCTTCCAATCCAACTGTCCTAACCACCCCTTCTTGATCTTGGCTTCTCCATGAAGCCACCCTTAGCCCTGGGACATCCTATAAGTACCCCTAAGAATTAGTTCAAACTATCAAGAAAGCATTGGATTTTAGAGTAGCAAAGCCCTATTGAATTGTGGACTCACTTGAGTGCATAGAGAGAGCCTTGTTGCCATCCCCATTATCAATTTTTCAAACACAATGATGAATTAGGCCATGGATGCCCTAAGGACCTAGGAGAGCCAAGAAATGCTAATTCAAGCAAATGGAGGACCTATTCAATGATTCAACCACAAAACATATCAGAGGACATCGAAGGTGACCCTTGAACATCAATTGGACATGGAGTTCAATCCCACAACCCTTGAATTTGGAGGGCAAATCACTTGGTTTCTCACCGTGGCTTTCAACCACGGTTTATAGTGCAGACCACTCATTAGAGCTACGGTTTACAACAGGTGACAGATCTCCTTACTATTTCATTTCTATTATGCTTGAGTAGATCACATTTAGCATTTTAATGGTTTAGTTAGAATTTTAGAGACTTATGACCAACATAATTAGTGTTTTTACAAACTTGTTTTAATTATAGTAGTTTAGACATTAATGGCTTCTTTTCATGGTCTAGTGCTTCATTTCAAGTAATTGATTCCATAGATTGATAACTGTATTTCTTGTTCATATATTTCCATCAATCTTGATAGGATTTGCACATGTTTAGCATAGTTTATGCATTTTCTTTATTTTATGTCATTATGTTATTCTCATGCTATTTGCCTTTAAAGGGCCTCATCATGAGAGGCTTCCTATGCTTTTGAAATTCTTGTGTTGTTTCTTGATCGTAGGAAATAGGTTTTAAAGGAGCTACAACCATCCATTTCCTTCCTCAATGCAAAGAAGAGGGTCTACTCCACCCTAGATTAGTTCGTGTCATCCTGAAGGGCACTTTGAAATCACACCTACCCTTGAGAGGGAAATAAAATACATCCTATTGTAACAATTGTATCAAGATGATTATCCCTAAGAGGGATGTACTTGTAATTTGAGTTTGGCATAGAAATATAATGGAATAAATCATATTTTATTGATCATATCCTTGTCAATTTCTTGTTCTTGTATGCATTTTTTATTGTTTTTGTCAATTCTTGCAATAGGATACATTAGGTGTGAGCCTTTTTGGTGGTTACAAAAATAATTCAATGTAGTTATGGAGGAAATGAACACTCCATTAATAAAGCTACTGAACTACATTGCACCCATCACAAATGGATGGTGAAGTACACATAACTGTACTATCCCCTAAGATACACTATATAACTATATCTCCCGACTCTATGTCTATCTAACAATGAGGTATTTCTTATATAGGAACACAAAACAACTATGCAAGGGACAACTTGCACATATACAACTTGCACATTGACACTTGTGCATTTATTACATTGCATGAAGTAACTAGATAACTTGCCCCTTAAAGTAATCTAAGTATGTACCTTGGAAGATACATTTACATAACCCAAATGATGGAATAGACTCCATTTATAATAATTTTATGTACCCTTTTGGATTACTTGTTGATTGCATGCTTAGGATTTATGAAAACTAAAAAGTACATGGAGTAATAGGACTTTGTACAAATACTAGAAAATATTCAATGCAAACAAGCTAAAAATCGATTTTAATGCAAGAATTAACTCAATAACACCTCAAGGAGGTTTTCACCATTGAATTATTCATTTATTTTCTTTTCTTTTATTTTTATTTTTTATTATTTCTCTTTTTTTTTTTTTCTCAAAGAGGCTGCTATTTCTATTTTTCAACCAAATTTTGTCTCGATTGCATCCATCAAGGATTTTCACAATCAAGATTATTCTCTCTTTTTTTTTCTCATTAGAAGAGGTTGCCATTTCTAGTTTTCAAACTTCTACCTTGATTGTGTCCATGAAGGATTTTCACAACCAAGATTATGTTTTTTTTTTCTCTTTTCTACACGAAAACAACAACAATGAAACATCAATCTTTCTTTTTGTATGATTTATAAGAATCCTCTCATGTCATAATTTCTTCCTTATTGGTCAAAATGAATTATTAACTTCATTTCTCGTCCTTTATAAAATTTATGCATGTCCTCATGCATCCTTATCTTATGGGACATACCTTATGCTATGAATATTTTTTTCTCTTTTTTAATGATTCAAAGATATGATCATTCAAAATATCTATTAGAAGAGGAAGCCTCTTCTATCATGTGTAAGTTTGACTATGAGAAATATCGAGCACATTTCACCTTTAGTAGTGGCTTATGGTACAATTGTAAATGATGTCCATTCACCACCAATGTTCTCCTTGAATCAACATTCGAAGAAAGTTGAACAACTCCATTCTCAAACACTTCTTCAATTTGGTACAATCCTAGCCACTGAGTCTGTAGCTTATTAGAAAAATTAGCATAACAAGAACCGAACAATAATGCCTAATCACCTGGTTCATCCTTGTCACTCCTAATGCGATTATCATGTCACATTTCTTATTATTGAATTATCTCCATTTGGTGAAGTGCCTCCAACCAAAGTTCGTCCAATGTATTTAAATGCAAAATTCTCTCTTATTGTACTTGCAACAACTGAATTCCATATTCCAAATATATATGAAGTGTTAATAATTTAAATTCAATTAGAAAAAAAAAGTTTTTTTTTCTTCATCTGATTCAAGAAACCATAGGCTTCTTATATCACCATACTTTGGTGGAGTAATATGTTTTCCTGCAAGCAAGTCTACTAATTTTCACCTACTTGTATGGTTTTAGGATATACTTTTTTCTTTCTTCTTGGTTTGTTAAAACACATTTCCTGAATAGTCTGGTTAATCATAGGTACATCTTTAAAAACTTGTAGTAAAGGCATTACAAAATTTAAATGTTTTAATTCCTTTACCAAATCTAATTTTGAATATGTTATTTTTGATATCTCAAATTGTTTAAGATATGGTACTTTCTTCATTAAATCATCTTGAGAGAGGTTTTCCTTTTCTTTTTCTTGTTCTTGTTTCAATGTAGATAGGTCTATTTTTTTATTTCCTTTAGCTCCGATTTTTACAATGATAGGTAGAAAAGGTTCAAGAAGTGTTTTTATTTAATATTATTGAGTGTTGTCACAATTAACGATATTTATCATGGCTATATCTTTTGATTTATCCATATATATAAGGGTCACCTATTTAAAATTACTAGGATTAGTCATAGGTTGAGCCAAAAGTAGAGGTTTTTTTGCTTGTTGTTGTTGTTGTCCCTAAGAGAAATTATGAGTAGGAGTAGGCAATAAATTTGTTGTTGGTTTTGATACTGATGTTGCCCTTGCTATAATTATTATTGTTGTACGTATTGTTGTACCTGCATTTATGGATGCAAACATGGTGGATATTGTTGATTCCATTTTTTATTCATCCATCTAGGTTGAAACCATTCGTAGGAATGTTACCATGGTGGTAGAATACAATATTGTTGAAGTGTATTTGTAGTAGACCATGGCATATACCAAGGATTATTTCCCCAATTTGTAGAAAATAAAGAAGCATTTTGATATGGATATTTAAGAACATTATGCCCTTGTTTTTGACCTAAAAATTTGAGTTCTTTCATAGATGAGGATTGTGTTTCCAAGACATTTTGAGTAGAAATATTTTATATTCCATAATTTGGGTTATGTAAATGTATTTCAAAGGTACATACTTAGGACATTAGATTACTTTAGGGGAAGTTATCTAGTTGCTTCATGCAATGTAATAAATACACAAGTGTCAATGTGCAAGGTGTCACTTATATAGCTAGATAGAGTGTTGGTCAAGTATTATATTTTACCTATATAAGAAATATCTTTGTTAGTATAGAGAGCAAGGGGAGTGTTGGTGACATAGTAGCTTAGGGATCTTAGTAGGTAGTTCAGTTCTGTGTGGATGACCATCCATTGGTTATGGATGCAATGTAGTCCACTAGCTTTATTGATGGAGTGTTCAATTCCTCCATAGCTACATTGTGTTCATTTATATATCATTTATTTTTATTGCATATCTCAGTCATCTTACAGATTTACTTTATTTTATATTATTTTGCATCTCATGATTGTTATATCCTTTGGATATTATATCAAAATCTAATAGTGGTATCAAAGCTATGGTAGATCTAGTCGGTGTAGGTCTATAGAAAAATCACCATAATTATTGAGCCTGAGTATTTTGGAAACCTGACGCACCATTGGACTAGTCATTGTTAGAAGTTCTTAGAAGAATATAGGTGTTAGAATAAGACATAGTCATAAGTGAGGACTGAATGATATCTCCGTACTATAAAATATTGATATTACATTTGAGTAGAGTCTTTCCATAGAGTTATAGGAAAACTCATGAAGACCAAGACTCAACACTTAATCCACTAGATTGATAGAGCATCTAGTGAAAATATGGGATATCCAAAATTTGTTAACTATTTCCTAAAGTTTATTTTATTGAAGATAATTAATTCTTAGAGGATTGGTACTCCTCATATGATAGAAATCTAGGAGACTCCAACTTCATTTCCTGAAGGTTGGCATGCCCTCATAGTGCAAATATTAGTTTCTTGTGCAAGAGAACATTGTGAAAGAATACTTCTAAAGAAAAGGTATGGTGAATCTAGGATACTGAAGATCTCCATTATATATTGAAAATGCCATAGTAGCCTTGGATAACATGCCAAAGCCTGATACAAAAAGGCCATAGTAGCCTTAGAGAACATGCCATAGAATCCTAATAAAAAAAGGCCATTGTATCCTTGAAGAACAAGCCATAGAAGACTGATGTGAAAAGGCCATAAAAGCCTTGAAGAGGAAGCCATAGAAGTTTTGATATTAAAAAGACCACAGAAGCCTTGATATTGAAAAGGCATTAGAAGCCTTGATATTGAAAATGCCATAGAAGCCTTGATATTGAAAAGTCCATAGAAACTTTGATAATAAAAAAGGCCATAGAAGCCTTGATAATAAAATAGGCCATAGAAGCCTTGATCCTGAAAAGGAATTCAAAATGGATATCTGATTTAGAAGCAAATTAGGATTTTAGTATTGACAAATGTTTTGTAGGGAAAGAAGATTCAATGAGTTGGAAAACTTCCTACAAAATAGTTAGGAAGGATATCTTCTTCAAAATCAATTCAACACTTGAAGCAAAGGAGATCAGGAGAAGATATCATTGAAGGACTTACAAACTTGGAAGAAGGACTAGGAGAGTCATGCTTGAATCCAGGAGAAACAAAATAAGATATCCAGGAGCATATCACATCACCAACACTTCCAGGAGTAGAATTTTGAAGAGATCTCAAGTTAATACCATCAGAAGATACAAGGTCAAATACCTCGAGAAGGTATCATCGAGCATCTAGAAAAAGGTTAGGAAATACTTACTAAAGAAATCATCAAAGGAGATCTCACTGGATAAATCCACTACCAAGAAGAAGTCCCTTATAGTGAATAACTTGGAACAATTATCGCCATCCGACAACAAGCCCAAGAGAAGGAGAATTTGGCAAGGAGTTCCAAATAAAAAAGAAGAATCTAGTGAAAGACCTCAATATATTTAGAATCTTGAGAGTAAGATCATGCTTGAAGTCAGAATTTGACAAGAAGACTTGAAGATAGAAGAAGCTCATCAAATCTAGGAGATTTGAAGATTACCTCTCACAAGCAAGAAGGCACCACTTCAGAGATAAAGACTTCTCCAAATCTATAGCGGAAGGATAAGATTACAAGAGGAGGACAAGCCACCTATTGGAAATATGAGCAAGATTTGTTGTCATTGATGTCAAGAGTCAGTTTCAGTGAGAAGTGCAAGAGGAAGGATATCAAGAGTCGGTTTCAAAAATCAATGCAAGAGAAATATTACTTCTAGACCTAAGGGAAATAATATTATAATATATCCCATTATAATATTCAAGAAGGTTAGATAAGGTCTACAGGAGAAATAAGAAGGCCCAAGAAAATTAATATTATAATATTAAAGGTATAATGGTAAGACCTAAAGCAATTATATTAATTATAATAATTTCATTATTAATTAATTTATAATTTAATTTTATTAATTTTATAGTTATTAAATTAATTATAATAATTGTATTATTAATTAAATTATAATCTAATTTAATAACCCTAAGGTTAGGGTTATAAGGGCAAAAATAATGCGCAGATGTCATACATTATCTCCTCCGCCGATGTTAACAAATTTTAGGGCATGGGTATAAATACCCGAAGCCTAAGTGGCTTCAAAATATCCATGATTGAATTTAATTAATCTCCAAAGCAAATCATGTACGAAATATTCAACAAGCAAGAAGGAAGAAGTCCTTCATTTGACTTCTTTGGAAGATAGCGAAGGGTGAAAATACACAAGGCTCAGGAGACTTATCATCACCTAGCCAGGTGGGCTAGCGGTAGTTGGCAACACATTAGGAATGCAAGGTGTTGCGTTCAATTTGCAACAAGGAAGGTTGTGAGGTTGTTTTGCATCAAAGATGCCAAAGCTTTTTGGGCCTTGGTACCTAGGAAGAAGACAAAGTGCCATGGGTGCTTTTGCCTTCCATGTGAGCGCTTAGCTCATGCAACTTGGTAGTCATGGCTAAAGCATTGGAGGAACTGTGACTTGGGATCGAATCCCACCGAGAGCACTTTGAGAGGTACTAAATTTTTATTATAATTTGTTTTTTTCTCCTAAGTTTGTATGGTTTATTTTTGAGCTTAGGAAGATATAAGGTTGATGAAATTGAATAATTATTTTTATTTAATTGTTTGGCAGACTGAGATATTTAGAGAGGAGTTATAAGGTGTAGTAAGAGATTTATTTTTATATGTTTTTGGTGAATGCTAATTTCAAGAATGAGTAATAAGGTGTGTTTGAGTTTAATTATTTTTGTAATTGAGAAATATTTTGAGGGAGTGTTAGAGTGATATTTTGTCATCTAACCTTTGAAATTGACAAAGAGAGTAATTGTGATTGAGACAGAACTTGAGGTCAATTCTTCAACAAACAAAAGGTATGGGCACATCTTCCTTGTGAGTGATTGTTGAATGTTGTGAATGTCAAGTTGGAGTGAAAAGGGTTTTTTGATAAGCATTGTTGAGTTTGATTGTTAAATTTTTTCTAAGTGAGAGTTGTTGATAAAAACCTTGTTTGATAAGCATTGTTGGAAACATTGAATGAGCTTTCATATGCATGATTAGGGTTTGTGAAAGTTAATGAGTATCATTGTTATGTGAGGTTTGTTTGATAAGCATTATTGACTAAGATTTCATTGAGTGATTGGTTGAGTGAAGTAAGCTTTTGTGAAAGCTTACAATACAGATTTTAGACAAGTCTTAGTGAAGATTTGTTGAGCAGTTTGGGCAAGTTCTTGAGAGGACTTGTGGATAGATTAGAGGTAAGTCTTTGAGAAGACTTATGAGCAGAGTTGATTGATTTATTTGTTCAAACCTTGGGTTAAGGTTTGGGATAGATCTAGCAAGAGTTGATTTGTGATTGAGGTAAGCTTTGTGTTAAGGATTTATGATAGATTTGAGGATAGAGTTTGATGTAGATTTGAGGATATGTTTGTGCTAGAACAGGATAGAGATTGACCATATTTGTGCTAGACCGAAGGACTGTGTTTAGTGTAGATTTCAAGATAGATATTGAGCAAATTTATGCTAGACCGAAGGATTATATTTAGTGTATATTTGAGGACAGATATTTCTTATATTTGTGCTAGACCGAAGGACTATGTTTAGTGCAAATTTTAGGATAGATATCGAGTAGATTTGTGCTAGATATAAGGACTATGTTTAGTGTATATTTGAGATAGAGCTGAGAGTAAGCTTTGGAGATGACAGAGTATAGAGGACAACAATCTCCAGTAGATTGAGGTCCATTATCTAGGGTAGTGAAGACAGGTCTTCTGAGTGAGGGTAGTAGTCTTTAGTGGATAGAGATCCATAATCCAATGTAGTGGAGGCAACAATTCTTCTATAATATCACTAACCAAAGTAGAGGAGAAGGAGTTCTCCTATGGATAGAGATACACGAACTTGATTAGGGGATTGGTATCTCCTTTGGATAGAGGTCCATAAAAATTGTAATAGGGAAAGGATTCCCAAGATAATTTATTTGAGAAAAGTTTATAAGGAATATTTTCTTTGTGGAGTAGCCCATATTGGGTGAACCACATTAAATCATATCTCTCATGTGTGTGATGTTTTATGTGATGTATACTAGTTTTATACAAAATGGATTGAAAAGCAAAAAGTTTTATCTTATATTGTTCACCCTCCCTCTCAGTATAAGCACATGTTATTCAATTGGTATCAGAGCGAGTATCTCTATGAAAATACTAACATCTTGGAGGAAGATCCATCAAAAACACACATGACTTTAGAGAGTGAAGAAGAGACCATGTTTGACATAAAAGAGGAATTTTTTACTACTCTCAAGAACCTTGAAATAGTTAGAAATAAATACTCAATTTTGAAGGATCAAATTCAAGAATATGAAGAAGCAAGGATAAAACTTCTACAAAGTCTCACAGAGCTCAAGATAAAGGTAGAAGAGAGAAATAAAATTGAATAGGATATGATAGATCTATTAAGATAAATGTTGTGGCTGCTCCACAACGTACCCAAAAATTGGGGACTCACCTTTTTTGCATGTTTTCCAAGAAGACCGAAGTGGCCCATATGCTAAAGATCAAAGAAAAAGCAAAACATCGCAAGGAGGAAAAAGTGTCGTGATATCACGACATGTTGCATTGTCACGGCCAAAAGAGAAAAAGTGTCGCGATATCACGACATGTTGCATTGTCACGGCAAAAAGAGAAAAAGTTTCGCGATATCGCGACATGTTGCATTGTCACGGCCAAAAGAGAAAAAGTGTCGCGATATCGCGACATGTTGCATTGTCGCGGCCAAAAGAGAAAAAAGTGTCGCGATATCGCGACATGTTGCATTATCGCGGCCAAAAGAGGAAAAGTGTCACGATATCGTGACATGTTGCATTTTCGCGGCCAAAAGAGAAAAGTGTCGCAATATCACGACATGTTGCATTTTTACGACCAAAAGAGAAGAAAGAAAAGTGTCGCGATATCGCGACATGTTGCATTTTTGCGGCCAAACGAAAAGAGAAAAGTGTCGCGATATCGCGACATGTTGCATTTTCACGGCCAAAAGAGAAGAAGTGTCTCGATATCGCGACATGTTGCATTTTCACGGCCAAAAGAGAAAAGTGTAGCGATATCGCGAAATGTTGCATTTTTGCGGCCAAAATACAAGAAAGAAAAGGTGTCGCAATATCGCGACATGTTGCATTTTCGCGGCTAAAAGCAAAAAAAGAGAGCAAGGAGGAAAAAGTGTCGCGATATCGTGACATGTTAAATTCTTGTAGCTAAAAGCAACAAAAGAGAGCAAGGAGACAAAAGTGTCACAATATCGCGACATGTTGCATTTTCATGACTCAAAAGGGGCAGGCAGGACAGTGAAACTGAAGACTGCATAGTGACGTGGACATAAGGACAAAATACAATGAATAAGACAAAACGTTACATAAGGAATATTTAATGATTTGAAATCATTTAAGATGGTCGTTAAACACATGCATGCACAAGGGAAGGTGAAATGAACAGCCATTGGAAAATGAAACAAACAGCCATTGGAAAATGAAATGAAAAGCTTCCTAAAAATTTTAAATACGCCAGGCAAGGATGTTTTGAAGGGGTTGGAAACTGCTGCAAGCAGAGTTGTAGGTTTGAAGGCAAGAGGACCATTCTAGACCTGTTTGGGCTGTTTTTCTTCCATAGACTGGTTTGGGAAAACCAAAATTTTTTGTTATTGTAAAATGACAAATTTTTAATACAGAAAATTTCAGAAAGTTGCATCTTATGGGTAAGAAAGGAGGAGTCATTTTCTGCATGCAAGATTAAATGTTTATTTTTCCCATTTTCAGATTTTAGGCTTGTAAATGAAGTTTATGCAAGTTTCTTAGTTGCTTCATGCGAATATTTAAATCTGAAAACCTCATTTAAAACCCTAGGAGCCAGCACTTAGCTTATCCGGATTGTGCTTGTTTTGCAAGTCCAATAGGTTAGGTTGCATGCATGAAAACCTCAAATCATTGGTTTTTCCAGAATAAGATAGCATCAAATTGAATGTATCATGTGTTTCATTTTTTGCATTTCAATTTTCATTTTTTCTGCATTTTATTTTTCCTGATTTTTTTATTTTTATTTTTAGGCATTAAAATAAACATTAAAAATTTTCAAAATCTAAAAACAATTTCACCATTGCAAAGGTTATACTTCATACTTCCAATACGCACTTTGAAATTTCATTTTCGAATTTTTTTAGTATTTTTAAAAATTTATCGAAGTTGTTGTTTTATTACAGATTTCAAAAAATCCGAAAATAGAAAATTTCCATTTTTGGGCCGAATTTCATTTTTTTAGTTTCATGCTTCATTCATGAGCCTATGATGACATTCCCTTCATGAAAATTCTAATTTCATTGAAGGAGTTATGTTTTATGGCACTTTACAAATTTCCATTTTTGGAGCCTAAAATTGCCCTCTCTTCATAAAAATTCTAATTTTACGAAAGAGGGGTAATTTGAGTATTACATTGAAGGTCATTTCTTCAAATCACTTAATTGTTCATCTTAATGAAAATTTAATTTCATTTAAGAGGGATAAGTTAAAGTGACATTTTGAAGCTACTTTTGAAGACCCTATTCTTCATTGAGGATTTAATGCAAGATAAAATCTATCTTAAAACCCTCAAGATAAAAGGAATTAAGGCACTACATCGTGGTCATATGAGGGCCAACTCACATTCGCTTTATTTTGGTTCAATGAAAAATCACTAAAGTTTAATGGTAAAATAAACCAACATTGCCCCTTGTTTACAGTTACTTGCAATCACTAAGGTGTTCCAAGCATTTAAATTGAATATCTTTATTTGAGATTACTAACACAACTATGCAAATGCTAATATAGCGGAGACCTTGGTGAATTTTTTTGTTTAACTTCTTTGCAAGAGGGGATTTGGAACCCAAATCCCAAGGAAGATCGTACTTTCACAACTGGGTGAAAATACCACTCAACAATAAAGAGAAACAAAATGTGAAAGATTGGAATCAGAAATTGTTTATCTAAGGAATGAAGTTGAAAGGACCAAGGTACTACTAGATATAAAGTTAGGTAAATAGAAATAGTAGTCTAGATTTCAAGAAATAGAGACATAAACCAAATAAAATCTCACTACTCATACCCCAAAAGGAAAATATATTACAAAAGAAGAAATCAAAGAATAACCATGGAAAAGAGTTAATCACAAAATGAGAAGCACTCAACAACAATCTCAAAGGCATCCAAACATGTTGCATAATTTCTTCCATGGCTATTGCTTTTCTTGTAACAAATATGGTCATAGAGCTGTACATTGCACTAGTTATGTGAAAATTGATGTCAATAGAAATTTCAACTCTTTTGCACTTCTTATGAATAATGATATCATATGATAAATATGCAATAATTTTGAGCACAAGGCTATATGGTGCAAAATGGTACTTCTCGAGTCTAGTAAAAATAATACAACTTCAACAACTAGGAAAGAGAAAAAGGGAAATGAAAAGGCTAGATCAATGTTAGTTCAAACAACTCTTCATGCTCAGGATAAAGAAGAATAATGGTTTCTTGATAGTGGTTGCTCTAGACACATGATAGGAGACAAAGAAAAATTTCTTGTACTCAAAGAAACTAATAGAGGATCAATAAGTTTTGGTGATAATGGATCAACAAAAATTGGTAGAAAAGGAACTCTGAGTTTAGATAATGGGAAAACAATAAAAAAATGTACTATATGTCAAAGGGTTAAGACACAATCTGCTAAGTGTAAGACAACTTTGTGATCAAGATCATATGGTTACATTTTACCCAAATAGATATGGGATAAGAAAGTCCAAAATTGGAAAAGTCATTGCAAATGCAAGTATAACTGCAAAAAACCTATATATGCTTAGTGAGATTAAAGGGAAAAAGTATTTTCTATCACAAGAAGATGAGAGTTGGTTGTGGCATAGAAGAATGGATCATTTAAATTTTGACAACATAGTCAACATAAGTAATAAACATACTGTCAGAGATTTACCCAAGCTAAAAAGACCACAAAACACAATTTGTGCACCTTGTCAATATGGAAAGAAAAATAGAGCAAGTTTCAAATCAAAGGGATATATGTCATCAGAACCATTAAAACTAATACATACTAATCTATGTGGTCCTACAAGAATGCAGAGTATTCAAGGTGAAAGTTACTTCATATTGTTCATAGATGATTTCTCTGTTGGACATTTTGAGTCCTTAAATTAAAGTTGTCATTGATGTCAAGGTGTGAAGTTGTCATTGATGCAAAGAGTTTTCTTCAACACCAGTCAGTGGTAGTTTTAGGTTCCCATTTAAGTACAGACAGATAGCCCGGTTCCATGAAGTCAGATATGGCCCAAAGTGCAAGATGATGGCCTCCAAGTGGTCCAATATAGTTTAAAGAGAAAATTGGATGGCCCAAGCAAATTAATATTATAATATTAAATGCCCAAAGTTATGTGATCCAAATAATTTAAATTGTTTAATAATTAAATTATTTAAATTTAAGTTTAAATAAGTTAATATTAATATCCTTTTAAAATTTGGGCATATTTTTATTCTTGAGTGCCTTTAATGAAGTTGGAATTTAATATTTTAAAAGAAATAAAGGTTCAAATTTGAATGGACTCAAAAAGAGTACTGACATCCCTTTATATATAACAAAGGGTGATCCAAACCTTATAAAAAGGTTTTTACTTTTGAGAGAAAGAAGAGTGACGATTCATGTTGAAAATTAAAGACCGTTGAGCTATGACATATAAATGCATGCACCTTATAATAAGGTAATGAGCGAAGGAAGTGAATGTTCTAAATGACTTTAGAACATGAAAATCAATATGTTAGTAATTCATCCACGAATGCAAAGCGTTGTATGATTGATGCAACAATAATACAAAAATTTAAAAGGTAGACAAGAGAGATGAGTCGCTGACCTGGAAGAAACAAAAGGAGCCACATCTTATGTAGTGCAGTTTTTGGAGCAATAAACTTAAGGTGGATAATAAAATCAGAGGTCACCGATGACAGAGAAGAGAAATCGATGATGAAGAAGAGAAACCAGATATGAAGAACAGAAACCGATTATGGAGAAGAGAAATCGACGACTAAGAAGAGACATTGAAGACAAAAAAGAAAAATTGGTGGCGTAACTATTTTATGCAGATGTCACGAGGAACAATGTGTCATAGTGTATTCAGGTGATGGAGAGGTACACAAAAATTTTATGAGGTTCGAGGAAGAAGTTCAGATCAAAACATTGGCAAACCGAAGTAGCATTGGCTAGTACATGTGGCACCTATTGGTTCGTTGAAGAAAAGTGTTACTAGTGAAGTAATGCAGGTTGTCTGCAATGCATACGTTAGAGTCAACATTAAGTTATGGTTTGTTACATATATTATATCTTGGGATCTATAAGGCTTTGTTTATAATAGAAGTTTTAATGTGATATATTTATTAGTTTGTATGGTAAAGGGAGAATAGGAGTAATATAGGTTGATTTGGAGTTATAAGGAATTGCTAATGTTATAAAGGAGTAATAAGGGTAAAGTATTCTTTAAGGTTATAAAATTTAATTACTTTATATTGGGTATGTGTTAAAGAAGATAATTGTGAAGGTGTTGAATATTATTATTTAAGTTGGAGTGATAAGGTGTAATTTTGATATCATTATGTATTGTGTTTTGTTGGGGAAATTATTATCTTCTAATCCTTATTGAGATTGGCAAAGAAGCAATTGTGAGTGTGGCAGATTTGTGAGATCAACTCCTTGTCAAGCAAAAAGGTATGGGTAAATTCTTCCTTGGTTGAGTTGATTGATTGGCTATCTAGAAAATAAATTTTGGAGTGAAAAGGATTTGATTAGGGTTTCCTTTTTGAAAGTGTTTGAGTTAATGCTTCAAGGTTTTCTAGAATTAAGAGTTGTGATTAAAACCTTGTTTTATAAGAATTTTTGTTTAAGTGAGTTGTTGTGCAAAGAACTTGATTTAGGGTTTTGAAAAGAATATGATTATCATTTTTATGTGAAAATTGTTTTATGAGCATTTTTGATGAAGTCAGTTATTGTGCAAAGAACTTAAACCAGGGTTTGAAAAGATCATGAGTATCATTGTTATGTGAGATTTGTTATTGAGCATTGTTGGAAACATTTTGAGTTGGTTGATATATGCTTGGAATAGGGTTTGCGAGAAAGGGGTGTTTCATTAAGCATTTGGTTGAGTTGAGTGGTTGATCCTAGTCAAGTGGTTGTATGAAATGATTGTTCAAGTTCCATAAAACAAACTATTATTTATTTTGATTTGAGTTGAGAAAGTGATTGAGCATTGAGTATAGAACATATTGAGTCTCTAACAATTCTCTTTATGCTTATATGAGATTGAAAGTGATTGAGCATTGAGTACAAAATATATTGTGTCTCTAACAATTCTCTTTATGATTTTATGATATTGAAATTGATTGATCATTGAGTGTAGAACATATTGAGTGTTTTAAAATTCTCTTTATGCTTCTATGATATTGGACAAGTTCTGTGTGGACTTGTTAAGCATATTTGAGGTAAGTCTTTGAGGAGAATTGTGGACTGATTTTGTGTGATATTTTGTGGAAGCTTATAATACAGGTTTGGTTAAGTTCTATGTGAACTTATTCAGCATATTTGTACAAGTAGCTTATTGTCCACAAGAAGGTGAAGAATGTTTTGTTTGTGGCCAACTTAGTCATGATGCAGGTTATTGCAATGGTTTTAGTAGCGATGAAGATGAAGATGATATTTTTAGAAATGAAATCCTATAGGTTGGTTCAATAAAGGATAATAGAGATAATCAAAATAGGTATGAAGAAGAAACTCTACTTTCAATAATAAAAGAAAAATAAGATGCTCCTATAGAAGTTCAAAGGAAAAAAGAAAAGGAATATGCAAAAAAATAAAAAGAGGAAGCCACTCTTAAGGAACTTGTTGAATTGAAAAGAGAGAATGTATAATTGAAGGCTCAAATACAAGAGGATGAGAAATGTAAGACAAGGCTTCTACAAAATCTCTCTGACTTAAAATATAAGGTTGAAGAAGCAAGGAAATATGAAAGAGGTATGGTTGAACAGTCAAAGGTAAAAGAGATAGAATGTGAAAGACTCATGGTTACTCTTGAAGAATTAAAAAGGGAGAACTCAAGATTAGAGTTCAAGCTCAAGAATATGAGAAAGAAAAAGCAAAGTTTCTACAGTGTCTCACCAAATTCAAAATCAAGGTTGAAGAGGGAATAAGGATTGAAGAAGGTATGGCTAAAAAATTAAAGGTAAAATATCTAGAGTGTGAAATGTTAGAGCATGAGATAGTTTCACTAAGGATGGAAGTAAAAGGTTCTAAGGAAAAGCTACACAAGTTTGAAGATAATTCAAAGACTTTGGACAATATTATCAATGCAAAAAGGTCATAAATCATCATAACATGACTTAGTTCTAAAGAAGAACAAGGGAAACAAGAAGCAAAAAAGGAGAGTCAAGCTCAAGCACCAGAAAAAAGAAGCATCAAAAGAAGTAAGTAAAAGAGAGAGTGAGACTTCTAAGGATAATTTGGACAATAGAAATTTCAACAAGGAAAGGAAATATGCATAAGTAAGAAACAAATGGAACATGAAATAGGTAGAATAGACTAACCAATGGAGTCTAGGCAAGGTTTCTTTAGTGGAAGATGTTTTTCATGTCACAGGTTTGGGCACATGGCTTCATAATGCAGGACACATGAAATATAGGAATACAGGAACACACAACTTTTCCATGGGTATTGCTACTCATGTAATCAGTTTGGTCACAAGGCAATGAATTGTAGGGTTCATAATAGAATAAGATATGGCTTCACTAGGAGAAATCCTAAGATATTTACATCTCTAAAGAATAATAACATTGTGTTATAAGTGCAATATTGATGTTCACACAACAAAGTGGTGTAGAGCAGACATTCCAAAATCAAGCAAGAACAGGAATGGGAACATGGATATGAACAAGAACAAAAACATGGATATGAACAGGAACATAAACATAGATATGAACAGGAATAGGAATAGGAACAAGAATATGGACAGGAACATGGACATGGAAAGGAATATTCAAAGGAATCAGAAGGATCAGATAAGAAGGAAAGAGGACTTTCAAAAGGTTCAAAAAGGTATGATTTCAAAAGTATGGAAAAAGAAAGCTAAAAAAGAAAAGGAACATTGCATGATGGGAGTAGAGATACTCCCACCCTAGAATTAACCACCTTAATAGAAGGTGGGGGAGGGGCTAAGCTAAGAGGCTTATTCTTAGCCCCGAGCCCCAAAGGTGACCCTTTTCCATTGATGTCAAAGGGGGAGAGATTTGAGTAAGGGGAGATATTTGGTATTTGAGAGAGCATTGAGCCAGGTGGAGCAATGTCCCAGGGGGAGCAAAACAAAAGAAAAGTCAAGTTTTCGATAAAAATAATTTGGGTTGCCATCAATGACAAAGGGAGAGATTGTTGGAAATTTTGAGTCCTAAATTTAAAATTGTCATTGATGTCAAGGCGTGAATTTGTCATTGATGCCAAGATTTTTCTTAAACACCAGTCAGTGGTAGTTTCAGGTTCCCATTTAAGTACAGATGGACAACCCGGTTCCATGAAGTTAGATATGGCCCAAAGTGCAAGATGATGGCCTCCAAGTGGTCCAATATAGTTTAAAGAGCAATTGGATGGCCCAAGAAAATTAATATTATAATATCTTATTATAATATTAAATGCCCAAAGTTATGTGATCCAAATAATTTAAATGGTTTAATAATTAAATTATTTAAATTTAAGTTTTAAATAATTTAATATTAATATCCTTTTAAAAGTTGGGCATATTTTTATTCTTGAGCACCTTTAATGAAGTTGGGATTTAACTGTTTAAGAGAAACAAAGGTTCAAATTTGAATGGGCCCAAAAAGAGCACCGATGTCCCTTTATATATATCAAAGAGCGATCCAAACCTTATAAAAAGGTTTTTACTTTTGAGAGAAAGAAGAGTGATGATTCGTGTTGAAAATTAAATACCATCGAGCTATGAAATATAAATGCATGCACCTTATAATAAAGTAATGAGCGAAGGAAATGAATGTTCTAAACGACTGTCAAACATGGAAATCAATACGTTAGTAATTGTCCACGAATGTAAAGCATTGTATGAGTGATGTAGCAACAATACAAAAATTTAGAATGCAGACAAGAGATATGAGTCATTGACCTAGCAGAAACAAAAGGAGCCACATATTCTACAATGCAGTTTTTGGAGCAACAAAATTAAGGTTGATCATTGAATCAAAGGTCGTTGATGATAGAGAAGAGAAATTAGGGACGAAGAAGAGAAACTGACAATGAAGAAGAGAAACTAACGACGGAGAAGAGAAATTTATGACTGAGAAGAGACATTAGTGATGAAAAGTAAAAATTAGTGGTGTAACTATTTTATGCAGACATCACAAGGAACAGTGTGTCACAGTGTGTTCAGATGATGTAGAGGTATACAAAAATTTCATGAGGTTCGAGGAAGAAGTTCAGATCAAAACATTTGCAGGCCGAAGCAGCATTGGATAGTCCACGTTGCACCTATTGGTTCGTTGAAGAAAAGTGTGACCAGTGAAGTAATGCAGGTTGTCTGCAATGCATACGTCGGAGTCAACATTAAGTTATGGTTTGCTACATATATTATATCTTGGAAGATATAAGGCTTGGTTTATAATAGAAGTTGTAAAGTAATATATTTATTAGTTTGTATGGTAAAGGGAGAATAGGAGTAATATAGGTTGATTTGGAGTTATAAGGAATTGCTAATTTTATAAAGGAGTAATAAGGGTAAAGTATTCTTTAAGGTTATAAAATTTAATTACTTTATATTGGGTATGTGTTAAAGAAGATTATTGTGAAGGTGTTGAATATTATTATTTAAGTTGGAGTGATAAAGTGTAATTTTGATATCATTATGTATTGTGTTTTGTTGAGGAAATTATTATCTTCTAATCCTTATTGAGATTGGCAAAGAAGCAATTGTGAGTGTGGCAAATTTGTGAGATCAATTCCTTGTCAAGAAAAAAGGTATGGGCAAATTATTCCTTGGTTGAGTTGATTGATTGGTTGTCTAGAAAATAAAGTTTGGAGTGAAAAATATTTGATTAGGGTTTCCTTTTTGAAAGTGTTTGAGTTAATGATTCAAGGTTTTCTAGAATTAAGAGTTGTGATTAAAACCTTGTTTTATAAGCATTGTTGTTTAAGTGAGTTGTTGTGCAAAGAACTTGAGTTAGGGTTTTGAAAATAACATGAGTATTATTATTATGTGAATATTTTTTATGAGCATTGTTGATGAAGTGATTTATTGTGAAAAGAACTTGAACTAGGGTTTGAAAAGATCATGAGTGTCATTGTTATGTGAGATTTGTTTTTGAGTATTGTTGGAAAATTTTTGAGTTTGTTGATATATGCTTGGACTAGGGTTTGTGAGAAAGGGGTGTTTTATTAAGCAATTGGTTGAGTTGAGTGTTTGAGCCTAGTAAAGTGGTTGTATGAAGTGATTGTTCAAGTTCCATAAAACAAACTATTCTTTATTCTTATTTGAGTTGAGAAAGTGATTGAACATTGAGTAAAGAACATATTGAGTCTCTAACAAATCTCTTTATGCTTATATGAGATTGAAAGTGATTGAGCATTGAGTATAGAACATATTGAGTCTCTAAAAATTATTTTTATGCTTCTATAATATTGGAAGTTATTGAGAATTGAGTGTAGAACATATTGAGTCTCTAACAATTCTCTTTATGCTTCTATGAGATTGGATAAGTTTTGTGTGGACTTGTTAAGCAGATTTGAGGTAAGTCTTTGAGGAGACTTGTGGACTGATTTTGTGTGAGATTTTATGGAAGCTTACAATACATATTTGGTTAAGTTCTATGTGAACTTATTGAGCATATTTGGACAAGTTATGTGTGAGCTTGTTGAGCAGATTTGGATAGGTTCTCTATAGACCTATTGAGAAAATTTGGACAAGTTCTGTGTGGACCTGTTGAGCATATTTGAGCAGGTTCTGAGTGGACCTATTGAGCAGATTTGAGCAAGTTCTGAGTGAACTTGTTGAGAATATTTGAGCAAGTTCTGAGTGGACTTGTTTGAGTAGAGTTGAGAAAGTTCTAAGTGGACTTGTTGAGTAGATTTGTCCAAGACCGACTGGACCATGTTTAGTGTAGATTTGAGTGGACTTGTTGAGAAGATTTATGCTAGACCGACTGGACCATGTTTAGTGCAGAGTTGAGTGGACTTATTGAGCATATTTGTTGTAGACCGACTAGACTATGTTTGGTGCAGATTTGAGTGGAATTGAGTATATTTGTGCTAGACCGAATGGACTGTGTTTAGTGCATATTTGAGATAGATCTTTGGATGTGATAGAGTAGAGAGGACAATATTCTCCAGTGGATAGAGATCCATCATCCAAGGTAGTGAGGACAGGTCTTCTTAGTGGGGACAAGAGTCTTTAGTGGAGAGATATCCACAAGCCAGTGCAGTGGAGGTAGTAGTCTTCTAGAGGATCACCAACCAGAGAAGAGGAGGAGTTCTCCTATGGATAGAGATACATGAACCATATTTAGGGGATCAACATATCCTTTGGACAGAGGTCCATAAACATTGTAATAGGGAAAGGATTCCCAAGAGATTGATTGAGAAAATTTAGTGAAATATTTTCTCTGTGGATGTAACCCACATTGGGTGAACCACGTTAAATTGGTGTCTCTATTGTGTGTGATTATTTGTGCATTGATTTGGTTATTTCTATTGATATTGCCATTGATTATATTTATTAATATTGTCTAGAAAAGAAAAGTAAAAAGTGGTATTATACTATTCAGCCCTCCCCTCTTAGTATAATATTGTGTTCTTCATACTCCAAAATGACTTGGGTAGCCTTCCTAAAAGATAAGTCGAAAGCATTTGATAAATTCAAGGTATTTAAAGAAAGGGCCAAAAATGAAACTGGCAAAAGGATTAAGTGTTTGATATCTAAAAAATGAGGATATTTTACCTTAAATGAATTTGTATATTTATGTGAAAAACATGGAATCAAGAGCGAATACTAAACTACAAGAACTCCTCAACAAAATAAAGTAGTTGAAAGGAAAATTAGGACTATTGAGAATATGGCTAGAGCTATGTTAAATGAGTCTAATATTTTAGATGGATTTTGGAGGGAAGAAGTCAACACAACAATATATATATTCACTAGGACTCAAATGAGGGTAATCCATCACAAGACTCCATATGATCTTTGGAAAGGAAGACCGACCACTATAAAACAATTCAAGGTTTTTTGAAGCAAGTGTTACATAATACGGGAAGAGCAAAACTTGAGCAAGTTTGACCCAATATGTGATGAGGGAATTTTTCTTGGTTATTCTACTAAGAGTAAAGCTTATAGATGATATAAAAAAATGACACACACTATTGTAGAAAGTATAAATGTAACAATTGATGAGAAGATGGATTCAAGAAAACCAGTTCAACAAATTGTATATTAGGAATATGGAAGTTGTGAAGAAGAGTTTCATGAGGAATAAGATGAAGAAGAGGAAGAAACACAAATAACTCTTCCTAATACTCCATTCGGGTATGTACAAAAACATCATAAAAAAGAGATAATAATTGGTAATCTATATGAGAGACAGACAAGGAGAAGAATAATAACACCATCCCAATAAGAAAATATTTCCTTGTTATCTAAAATTGATCCAAAATACTTCAATGAGGCAAGTGAAGACAAGTTATGGATTAAGGCAATGGATGATGAATTAGATCATATAGAGAAAATCAAGACTTGGGAACTTATTCCATGACCAATATATAAAAATGTGATTGGCACTAAATGGGTGTTCAGGAATAAATTAAATGAATATGGATAGGTAGTCAAGAATAAAGCAAGGTTAGTGTGCAAAGGTTATGCACAAGTAGAAGGAATTGAATTTGATGAGACATTTGATCCAATTGCATGACTTGAAGCTATTAGAATTTTCTTAGATTTTTCAAGATTCAAAAAATTTGAATTATATCAGATAGATGTTAAATTAACCTTTCTAAATGTTTTTTTAGAAGAAGTTTACATTGAGCAGCCAGAAGGTTTCAATTTGATTGATAAATTAGACTATGTATGCATACTAAAGAAAGCACTTTATGGACTAAAGCAAGCTCCTAGAGCTTGGTATTCAATATTGGATAAGTACCTACAGGAATAGGGTTTCAGAAAAGGAATAGTGGACAGTAACTTATACATAAAAAATAAAGGGAATGCCTTACTAATTGTGGTTGTTTATGTTGATGATATAATTTTTGGAGGAAATAATGTTAATATGTGTCATAAATTTGTAAAGAGAATGCAAAATTAATTTGAGATGTCTATGCTTGGTGAGTTGTCCTTATTTCTTGGACTTCAAATTTCACAATCAAAGAAAGGGGTGTTTCTTTCACAAACCAAGTATATAAAAGAGATTCTAAATAAATTAAATTTAGAAGACTACAAACCAGTAAGTACTCCCATGGTCATAGGATGTAAGTTAAGTAAATATGATAAATCTCCAGAGGTAAATCAGAAATTATATAGATCTATGATTGGCAACTTATTGCATGTCACAACTACTAGACCAGATATCATGCAGGCAGTGGGATTAGTGGCACAGTTTTAGGTACCTCCCAAGGAAACACATGTAGCAGCAGTAAAAGGGATTATTAGGTATTTAAAAGGGACTATGGATTTTGGGCTCTGGTATCCCAAAAGTGATAGTTTCACTCTCACAACTTATACATATGCAGATTGGGCTGGCAATATTGATGAAAAAAAAGTACAAGTGGAGGAGAATTCTTTCTTGGAGACTATTTGGTCTCTTGGTTAAGGAATAAATAAGCATCAATATCCTTATCTACAACAGAGGTAAAGTATATTGTAGTAGTTGCCAGTTATACACAAGTATTATTGATGAAGCGAACTCTAGAGTATTTTAAGATAAAACATGATCATCCTATTCCCGTACTGTGTGATAATACAAATACTATAAATATCTCAAAGAATCCAGTGATGCACTCCAGGATAAAGCACATTCCAATTAAGTATCATTTTTTGAGAGAGCAAGTGATGGATAAACAAGTCAGGTTGGAATATGTTACTACAAAGGAGCAGATTACAAATATTTTTACTAAGCCACTTCCAAAAGAGACTTTTGAGTACCTACGAGAAAATTTGGGAGTAGTTATACTCCCACCCCAAAATTAACCACCTCAAGAGGAGGTGGGGGAGGGGCTAAGCTAAGAGTCTCATTCTTAGACCAGATCCCCAAAGATGATCCTTTGCCATTGATGACAAAGGGGGAGATATTTGAGTTAGGGGGAGAGAATTTAGTCAAGGGGAGCAGTGTCTCATAGGGAGCAAAAAAAGAAAAGGTAAAATGAATGGTAAAATAAAAATGGGTTACCATCAATGACCAAGGGGGAGATTTTTGGAAATATGAGCAAGATTTGTTGTTATTGATGTCAAGAGTCAGTTTTAGTGAGCAGTGCAAGAGGAATGATGTCAAGAGTTGGTTTCAATAATCAATGCAAGAGAAAGATTGCTTCTAGACCTAAGGGAAATAATATTATAATATCTCGCATTACAATATTCAAGAAGGTCAAATAAGGTCTACAAGAGAAATAATAAGGCCCAAGAAAAATAATATTATAATATTATATTATAATATTAAAGGCCTAATGGTAAGACCTAAAGCAATTAAATTAATTATAATAATTTCATAATTAATTAATTTATAATTTAATTTGATTAAATTTATAGTTATTAAATTAATTATAATAATTTTATTATTAATTAAATTATAATCTAATTTAATAACCCTAAGGTTAGGGTTATAAGGGAAAAAATTATGCATCGACATCATACATTATCTCCTCCACCGACGTCAAAAAAATTTAGGGCATGGGTATAAATACTTGAAGCCTAAGTGGCTTCAAACTATCCAGGATTGAAGTTAATTAATATCCCAAGCAAATCGTGTGTGCAATATTCGGCGAGCAAGAAGGAAGAAGTCCTTCGTTTGACTTCTTTGGAAAATAGTGAAGGGTGAAAAGACACAAGTCTCTGGAGCCTTATCACCACCTAGCCAAGTGGGTTAGCAAAAGTTGGCAGTGCATTAGGAATGCAAGGTGTTTTCGTAGCAAGGAAGGTTGTGAGGTTGTTTTGTGTCGAAGACACCAAAGCTTTTTGGGCCTTGGCACCTAGGAAGAAGATAAAGTGTCATGGGCACTTTTTCCTTCCATGTGAGTGCTTAGCTCATGCGGCTTGGCAACCGTGGCTAAAGCACTGGAGGCGCTGTGACTTGGGATCGAATCCCATCGGGAGCACTTTGAGAGGTACTAAATTTTTATTATAATTTGGTTTTTGCTCCTAAGGTTGTATGGTGTATTTTTGAGCTTAGGGAGATATAACTTTTATGAAATTAAATAATTATTTTTATTTAATTGTTTGGTGGATTGAGATATTTAGAGAGGAGTTATAAGGTGTAGTAAGAGATTTACTTTTATATGTTTTTGGTGAATGTTAATTTCAATAAGAAGTAATAAGGTGTGTTTGAGTTTAATTATTTTTGTAATTGAGAAATATTTTAAGGGAGTGTTAGAGTGATATTTTGTCATCTAACCTTTGAAATTGTCAAAGAGAGTACTTGTGATTGAGACAGACCTTGAGGTCAATTCTTCATCAAACAAAAGGTATGGGCACATCTTCCTTGTGAGTGATTGTTGAATGTTGTGAATGCTAAGTTGGAGTGAAAAGGTTTGTTTGATAAGCATTATTGAATTTTATTGTTAAAGGTTTTTTTGAGTGAGAGTTGTTGATAAAAACCTTGTTTGATAAGTATTTTTGGAAATATTGAATGAGCTTTAATATGCATGATTAGGGTTTATGAATGTTAATGAGTATCATTGTTATGTGAGGTTTGTTTGATAAGCATTATTGAATAAGATTTCATTGAGTGATCCGTTGAGTGAAGTAAGCTTTTGTGAAAGCTTACAATATAGAATTTAGACAAGTCTTAGTGAATATTTGTTGAGCATTTTGGGAAATTTCATAAGAGGACTTATCGAAAGATTAGAGGTAAGTCTTTGAGAAGACTTGTGAGCAGAGTTGATTGATTGATTTGTTCAAACCTTGGGTTAAGGTCTGGGGAAGATCTAGCAGAGTTGATTTGTGATTGATTCAAGATTGTGTTAAGGCTTAAGAACAGATTTGAGGATAAATTTTGGTGCAGATTTGAGGACAAGTTTGTGCCAGACCAAGACATAGATTAAGCAAATTTATGCTAGACTGAAGGACTGTGTTTAGTACATATTTGAGGACAGATATTGAGCAGATTTGTGCTAGACCAAAGGACTATGTTTAGTGTAGATTTGAGGATAGAGATTGAGAAGATTTGTGCTAGACCAAAGGACTATGTTTAGTGCAGATTTGAGGATAGATATTGAGCAGATTTATGCTAGATCGAAGGACCGTGTTTAGTGCAAATTTGAGATAGAGCTAAGAGCAAGCTTTAGAGGTGATAAAGTATAGATGATAATAGTCTCTAGTGGATAGAGGTCCATTAGACAGGTAGTGAAGACAAGTATTTTGAGTGAGAGTGGGAGTATTCAGTGGATAGATATCCATAATCCAGTGTAGTGGAGGTAGTAGATATTCTAAAATATCACTAGCCAAAGCAGAGGAGAAGAATTTTTCCTGTGGATAGAGATCCATGAACTTGATTAGGGGATTGGTGTCTCCTTTGGATAGAGGTCCATAAATATTGTAATAGGGAAAGGATTCCCAAGAGAATTTATTTGAGAAAATTTTATAAGGAATATTTTCTTTGTGGAGTAGCCCACATTGGGTGAACCACATTAAATCATGTCTCTCATGTGTGTGATGCTTTATGTGATGTTTACTACTTTAATACTACTGACGTTTTCATATGGATTGAAAAACAAAATTTTTTATCTTATACTATTCACCCTCCTTCTCAGTATAAGCACATGTTCTTCACCACCAAATCCTAGGCTCGTAAAATAAAGTTTGAGACCATCATTTGGTGAATAAGGGGCTATTCAAAAACAATGTACAAAGAGCTGCAAAACCCTACTCAAAGTAGAAACTTGGTGATCTTAGACACCAAGATATACATCCTCTATAGAAGCAGAATAAGGAGCTATAGAAGATTAAAAAATGTATGCAACTACTAGTGCTAACTAAGTCATTATTTAAGATTCATTTGAGCACCTTATATGGATTAAAGTTGCATAAAGAAAAGTAGATTATAGTATTCAAAAATGCAAATAGAAAGATGTTCATTTACACATTAATTAGGATTTGATTATATTTTAGAATTATATCTATAAACTACCTATCATCTACTTAGGAAATAGAAAAGAAGACTAAGTCCTACAATATTAGTTGTAGAGAATTTGCAAAATAACTTCTAAAGATTCACTTTAGGTTATTCTTGAATAGTTGTGGTATATTAATTAAAGTGCATTATATTGATATTTAAATTAGAGTGATAAGGTGAAATTATTAGTGCATTAAAAAAAATGTCTATTAGACTTATTATGCACTAGTATACTACTCTCAAAAGAAAAATAGATTTTGTGTTCTTGAAGGGCACACAATCTGATTTGTATCAAGTTTCTAAAGACACTATTGAAGCACTAAAATATGCAACTTGTAGTTACCAAAAGAAGCCACCCAAAAAGGTTAGAATCCCTGAAAACTTGGAGAATAACCTAAAATAGAAATAGAAGCTTCATTAAGACTTGGTGAGTCTCAGATCCAAAGCATTACAAGAGTGAATGCAAGAAAAGAAAATGCAGAAAATTGCATAAACTAAAAGCTTCTATCTACTATTGTACAAATATTGGATTTAACATAAACGTGTCCAAGCAAAAATGGAAGGTGTCTACTCATAAAAGACAACCTCAAAACCCTTGTATTATAGGAAGAGAAATCTGCCATGAAACCAAAAATTCATATCTAAAATAAGAGTGCAAAAGAAGGAGGATAATGTACAATCTATAGTACATTTTATTGCACCATTTTAATCTTGTTTTTTATAGTCCAAGATTAGTTTTGGACATATATCCAAAATGCATAATATCAATAAGAAAATCATCCAAGTTAAGAACTCTTCTTCCCAAGCAATAGCAACCACTCGAAGGGTGCATCTTGGATGGACTAACCTATAAAACAAAGCCCACAAGAGGCCATCATCAAAGCTACGTAAAAAAAAGGAAGTGCACATTAACTGATAGACAACAACGTGAGATGAAAAACACCATGACATATATAGCAAAGTGGGATGAAAAACATCTACACTATAAAAGGAGGCATATACTATTACTAACGTAAATATGAATAACAATACACACATCTAAAAGGCATCTATATCTACCAAGGAGAAACGAACAACATCTACTCTACAAATATGCATAGGTTTCAATATGTTGGAAGAATTGAAGATAAAGGAAAAGGAGCTACTTTCTTGGTGAAGATCATCCACCAAACGAAGCATCAAATTTTCTACTCAAGCTCCATAGTGCCTCATCAATCCACCTGCAGAAAACAAGGTTGCTTGCTACTCAAGAAACATAGCAAAGCAAATGAATGATAGAATAAAAGACCTAAGGAGTTATAATAATCTCCTTGGAAGGTATTACGGTAAATATATACATGCATAGAGTATGAATGCCACTTGGCATAAATATTCTAATAGAAATAATTACAAGAAGGCTCCCTCTCAAATGCCCAATCATTCGAACTTCATTCCAAATCTCAAGCAGTAATAAGAAGATTCGACTCTCAAAACGTTACTAGAAGATCTGACTCTCAAGTGTTACTAGAATATTTGACTCTCAAGCACTACTAGAAGCTTTGAATCTCAAAATATGAGCATAAATGGTGATACTTGTTATTCACATGTCCTACATGAAGGAGCAAGCGTCACAAAGTGACTAGTAGCAAGGAGTTATGAAGAAGGGTTTCCATACATAAATAACATGACATATATCACCAAGCCAAGTTTTATCCTCCAATAAGAATGCCCAAAGTCCAAATAATACAATAGGTAAAGAGTGAAAAAAATGTAGTCAAATCCATTTAGCACATCATGGAAAGAAGTAAGAAGGAGCATTTAAGACTCCAGGTTTTTTTACAAATCAAATCTTCCATATTTAGTAGTGTATACAATCTAGCATTAAATATGTCTACCTCCATTGATTCCAGCTTCCAAGGGAACCTTATAATCATTTTTATATTCAGTCAAATGGAGCATCGAAGATTGGGGAGTCAAGCATAAAAAAGGTAAGGGTGAAATCCCATTTTATTATTGCTTTCAACTTTGGAGATATAAGGGTTATAAAATAAGGTATAAAATTTAATTTAGTGAAAGCAAAGCTATAAGGGAAAACTTACCAAATTAAAATAATATTTGCATCTCAACCTAGGAGAAATAAGGAATTCAACTTGGATTAATTTCTTTGATATTTTGCAAATATTATTAATTTTCTAATTTTTCAAATTTTGGAGTGATAAGGGTTACAACATCAAACTAGGTATTTGGAAATTAGAAATTAAAACCTAAGGGTCATAAAAGAGGTTATTAAATATTTATTGTTAAAGTCAAAAATTATATTTTTACTTGTCGTTAAATTTCTCAAAAAGGATGAAAGGATTCCAAAATTAAAACCTCTTGAAAATTGAAAAAGTGCTTAGTTCAATTAGGAGAAATAAGGTGTTAAATAAATTGATTTTTGACTGTACAAAATCAATCATAAAATTGCACTTTATCTTTACAAAAAACACTATATCATACTCCAAAATCATTAGGGAGTTATATGGTATTTTACAAGACTTGATCAAAGGTAGTCAAGTTGGGAAGATATAAGCTTTCTTCAAAACCTAAAATTAGGTGTTCATACTCTCATTACTAGGGAGACATAAGGAAGCCTACAATATAAAGGTTTCATCAGATCAAGCTTATATACTTCAAATCAGGATTTACATCTTATCTCTTCAAATTCAACCTCCTCAAATGAGTAAAGGAATGTCATATAATGAATATAAAACTTGCTCCAATAGGAACTAGTTCAAAAAGCATGAGCACATGTGGTATATTGACTCAGGATCCAATCATCATATGACAGGAAATATACATTGGTTTGACTGTCTTGAAGTCTCTAAAGGTTACAGACTAAGAATTATAGACAACCAAAATTATCCTATTCATGGATATGGATGTGTAACTCCCAAAAAATCATTTTTAAATATTCTACTACAAAATTTATTGTATGTTCTTGGATTAACATTCAATATTATCTCAGTAAGAAAGCTAGTAGAAAAATACTATATGAATAACTTTAGATATATGAATGGGATAAATACATGTCTTATTATGAATCAATATGGAATAAAAGCAACATGTTCAATCCATGAAAATACATACATCCTAGAATCAATGGGAATCTCACAAGATGATGTGATGATTCAAAATATTGCTAACATATTTATAGAAGAACATGTTGAAGAAAATGAAGGACCAATACACCTAAAAGGTAAGCTCAAGAAGATAAAAAACAAAAATATGAGAGGGCAACTTAATCATGCTCTACTCATACATTAGAAATCAGAACCAGATGAAGACACTTGCAAAGAGAACAATAAAGGTGACTAGATAGAAGATAAGGAAGATGAATAAGAACAAGCTGAAGATCATCTTATGAAAGAAGAATTCTCTTATTCAACTACAACTTACTCTACATCATATGAAGACACAAATAACCTGCTAAACCTAAATATAAAATACACAGAAGGAGAGTACAAAGCTCAAGAAGGAGATGAAGATCCATATTGAAGACTAAAAGTCTTCAATACCCAAATAATTTAATACAAGGAGGTGTTAGAAATAGTTTATATTCAATCATTTAGGTTATGTAAATGTATCTTCAAATATACATACTTAGGACATTAGATTACTTTAGGGGGAAGTTATCTAGTTACTTCATGCAATGTAATAAATGCACAAGTGTCAATTTGCTACTTGTAAATGTGCAAGGTGTCACTTGTACAACTAGATAGAGTGTTGGCCAAGTATCCTATTTTGCCTATATAAGGAATATCTCATTGTTAGTATAGAGAGCAAGAGGAGTTTCGTTGACACAATAGTTTAGGAATATTAGTAGGTAGTTTAGTTCTATATGGATCACCATTCATTGGTGATGGATGCAATCTAGTCTAATAGCTTTATTTAAGGAGTGTTTATGTCCTCCATAGCTACATTGTATTCATTTATATATCATTTATGTTTATTGCATATCTTAGTCATCTTGCAGATTTAATTTCTTTTATATTATTTTGCATCTTGTGATTGTTATATCCATTGGATATTGTATAAAAATCTAACAAGTAAATGATATTGATCTATGATATTTCCTTTTTCTCAAATGCTACATATAGCATACATGAAATTTTTATTTAAAGGACAACCTAAAGAGCATGCTTATTTCTACATCTTGGGCAATAAATGGCTAGGGGTTCAGTAGACTTGGTTTTTGCATTCATTTCCCCTAATGTAGTGTTAAGATGCATAAGAATATCTATTTTAAATTAGCAAACTCTTTAATTAGTTCTTTCAATTCATTTTCATTATTACCTCTTTTTACATTTTCTATGTCTTGTATGAGAATAATCCTTACAAATTTCAATGATTTTTTTAAATTCAAGTGTATTCGCATCTCCTTTTACCATAATATCCAATACATCTCTTGATTCATCTTGTAGTCATCTCAAGAATATGACTTTACTAAGTTTTAGTTTAACACCTCCACATATCTTATGAACAAAAGAAAATATGTCTAGATAGTCTTCTAAAATTTCATCTTTCTCTTGTTTCATTCTAAACAATTCATCCTTTTGATTATTTACTTGAAAATATTCTTGGTATCTCTCCAAAAAATATTTTCCATTTCATCCCAATTTTAGATCGAATAAGGTGATAAGTTTATGAACCATTTTAGGGATGATTCTTTAATAGTGGAAGAAAATAGTTTGAGCTTTTTATTATCATTAGTATAGTCATAAGTTTAGCATACAATATTAAACTCAAATAGAAGTAGATCAAGATCTTCAGATGCAACTCCATTAAAATTTGGTAATACAGAAGGTGAAATGAATTTCATGGAATAATTTTGATTAGCATCTAATAGAATGGGGTTTTGGAAAGTTCTAGCAGATGTACTAGTTACACTAGGGTGGAGCACATTACTAGATCTTTCTAGATTCTCTTGTAAGCCTTCCATTATGTGTTCCCAACACCAATTATAAATCCTTTTAAATTATCTTGATTGTGTAGATTTATCAAGAGAAAGTGGTTTTGAACTACTACTTTGTTCTTTGTGTAATTTTTTCTCAAGGGATTTTTCACTTTTTGAAATAGATGATTGTGATTCTAATATTTCAACATTTTTGGGAATCACTAATTCTGACAACTTTGACATAGGTTCAACCTCTTGTCATGAATGTCTTCTTCTTGTGGTTTGTGAAAAGTTTATTTTATGTCTAAGCCTATTCATACTTTCTAAAAAAAACACTCTTATTCTAGTGTCCTAATGTCCAAAATGCAATCCCAAGCAATGCAACTATTTTTATGTGAAGTCAATTTCACAAGAAAATAATTAACATTGAACAACTTGTTTATTCTCTAACAACGCCAATTTGCTCCTCAGTAATGGCACCAAAAATTATGAGTGTCATTAATGCTCATCATTTAATAGTTTAATTTATCAAATTTGGAGAGGTATCCTAAGGCTGTATATATTAGAGACCTTGAAACTACACTTAGATATCAAGACACTAGAATATCCTAGAAAAGCAAAAAATATTTGCAGAAAAAAAAAATGTTAATATGCAAAATTTAAACTTTTTGAATGAAAAAGGAGTCTAGATTAAATTTTATAAATTTAAATAATAAAAAAATAAAATTATTGAATGAAAAAGACAAAATTAACAAATGCTAAAAATTAATTTTGTTGAACTAAAAATGCTAAAAATAGAATTTACTGCTAAAAACTATATTGAAAATGCCAAGTAGAAATTATGGTAACAATAATGGAAAGTACTAGATTCAAATAGTTAGAAACAACACAAAAACATGCACATTTAGAAATAGTGGAAAAATAGATTAAAACAAAGTATTTACTAAACTGTAGAAAAATAACAACAAAAACTAAAAACTACACTTTTTGACAATAAAAACAACAAATTTAGAAAACTTGCAAAAATGTAATAGATGTCCCTCCACTAGCCCCAAGAGTGGGCCCTTGATCCTAGGTCTAGTATAAGTATTAAAATACCAATTCCTAAGTTCTTTTCAACCAATCATGCATAAAATATATGCTAAAATGAAGACTACACTTTATTTGAGAAAAAAATGTTCTTACAAAAGTTGTTGACAAGTTTAGAAAAATATTGTCTATTTCCTATTTGCCTATTTTTTATATTTTATTCAATGTAGGTAGGGGGATATATTTATACAAATTCTTCCATAATCCCAGCCTATAGTTGACAAATACAAACTAATCTTCTATTTTGTCAATTCCTGTTTTGTTGACCTGTTGCAACAAATTCAACCCAAAATTGGGATAAAATCTTATTTACAACAAACTATCCTATTGTTATTACCTCTAAATGGTCGGGAAATTTATATAAATAGGTGACATTTTATTTATTTTAATTATCCACCTGTTATTCTCATTTTCCTCCTCTGGAAATATGCCAAAAAGTTATTTTCAACAAGTATTGTAGTTAAATGACTTTTGCAACTTTAAGACAATGAGTTGGAATAGAGAGATTCATTAATTTTTGCATGTATAATTATTGTGGGATGCTTTGAAATGTTCTTAGAAATATTTTTCCAAATTTCACTTTTCCAGCTCACCATTTGCACATTCAAAATAGTCAACAATTAATTCAGCTTTTTATATGGAGAAAAACTAGCAACAACTTCGAAAGATGTGGTTGAACATGTGATTTATGCAAAATATTTGTAAAATTGATGTTGGGTCAACTTTAGGTTGTTGGTCACATCTCCTTTTACTTATTTCATGCTCCCAAAGTGGCTTCACCTCCAAATTTGATGTTTGACCTCAACTTTTTATTAACTTGTAGGTTGTTGCTCGAATGTTTTAGAGTTGGAGCTACAAATTCTATTTTTAGTAGTTTGTGCCCTATTTTAATATAGTGAGATTTTTATGATGCCACATCATCCTAAAAACATGTCTAAAGTTGAAAAAAAATTCAAATTTATTTATCCAATCATATTTCATAAAAACTTTATTTCAATAGCTATTTTCCACTATGCCTTATTCCTGCTATTTAACTCCTGAAATCATGCAAAAATTGATAAAAAAATGCATAAAATCTATCCAAACAACAACATATAATTTTCTACAATTTACCATGTTAAATTCAATATAAACATAAATAATAATTAAACTACTTATCATTAACCTATAGTATTTAGGTAAAATATGTAAGTTTTATGTGAATGAACACTGAAATAATGAGGTATTGTATTGCCTCATCATCTTCTATTCCATTATAAATAGGTAAAACTAACATTGGAAAATGCTTAGGGTAGGGCCTAGAAGTGACAACATGGTCCAAGGGTTAATTTCACCTTTCCTTGTAGTTGTAGGTGAAACTTGGAGGTTGAATCATATCCACTCTTGAGACTATTTGTTTCACCATAATTGTAAAAACTTTGAACATCGGGATTGTTGTTGTGTAATACCCTTGGGTTCTTTAGGGAAGAGCTATAATTAAGTTGTTGAAAGGAAACTTGGCCAATGTTTGAGATATTGAAATTGTTATTGTATGGGTTATGATATGTGGTATCTTGCTATGGACGATAACTAACATTTGGTGGAATAGAAACATGAATGTTAAGATGAGAAGAATGAGGAGAACATTAAGCATAATCTTGAGATGCACTAATAGTTGGAGGAACTCATGGAATTTTTCCAATGTTGGTGGTTGTAGTATTAGCATATGTTGGTTTATGAAAAAGTATTAATATGATGTGAAGATTCAAACAAAGGATTACTGTGAACATTTTGAGGAGAAATAGTTTGATGATGGGATGTCCCAACTTCTTTGAGTTGATATTCCTCATCCATATCCTTAACCAAGGAATCCTTGTGATGTTTCATGAAATTATAGATATGATCATATGATTTAAAGGTGAGGTATCCATTAGACCCCTCCATAGGATCATGGTCATTACCTATTTCTACATGTTCTTCCTCTTCTAGATTAGGGTTATCCCTACTAATCTGGTCATCTTCTTAAAGAATTTCCTTAGATTCTAAAAGCCTTCACTTAATACTAATGTTGGGAGCAATTATGAGAAAGAGAAAGAATAGAGGGGAAAATGAGGATATAAAAACTAGAAAAAAACACAAAATATTCTTAAGATATTTTTAATGTTTTCTAATTCTAAGCAAATAATTTTTATGGTCTTGCTTAAAAATTTCAAAATGAAATAAAAATGGAAGAGGTTTCCTATCTTCTCCACTAAGATTTGTGTTCACATCAGGTTAACCAAATATGCAAAGGGGGAAAATTACCCTGTTGCGTATGATTCTCAATTGGATCCACTAGAAGTCAAGGTGACTGTAGGGGTATGTTATATTTTCTAAACTTAGGGGTCTGGGAATCGAAGGATTCACCAAGAATGGTTTAAGAAATTACTCCAAGTTCAATATGGATATGTTTAGTGTGTGTATTGAAGAAACACCTATTTTTGGCCTTTATAAAACCTAAACTATGAAATAAAAGAATAATGTAGGATAAATAGTGGTGCAAGAAGATAAGAAGCTAACCCTAGTATGATTATTGATTTTAAAAAATGACTAAAACCTAACTTGCAATAAAATAAGCCTTTTTATTTTCAGCAAGGGTTTAAGAGAATGCACAAATAAAGCTAACCCTAGAATGCAAACTATATGATTTTTCTCTTTTGAATGCCTAGAAATAAAATCAGAATATTTTTATTTTGTTTATGTTTAAATTTGAACTAGATAGAAAGTAAACAATAAACAACCTAAATTTTTTATCTAGAGAACTTATTTGATCAATTAGTTGGTCCTATCTTTAACTTGCATCCAGAATATCTAAACAACTTCAAAATTGTAGAACATATTATAAACCCTAGAAAAAATAATTATTGTTTGGGATCCTACATAGGTTGCTATATGGCTGCACTTGGAGGTACAACAATCAAGTCCCCTTGGTCCTGTTAGTTGACCATTCAAAAATGAAATGGTCTTTAACTTTTGGAACAAGCAAAAGCAATATGAAACAAGTATGCAACAATGAAATTAAATGTAGACATAATGGATGTAATAGAAAGCTAACATGCTATATGCAAATCAGGGTTTGGGAAGCAAGACCTTGCACCCAAGCCCTAATTGACCAAATTAACACCTTGTACATATGGGGTATGAATTTTGTTTAGAGCACTTTTTGGGTCCTAAAACATCAAAAAATATGATGCAAAACAATAAAAAATATATCTAACAACTAATAATGCAAGTAAAGAATCTGGTTAGTTGATGGAGGAAGCAAGGAGCAATGAGAAGGTGAAAGAAGTAACCCAAGGTGTTAGACCTATTCAATTATCAAGACTCCTCCACTTTTTCACCAAGAGAAACCAACACCAAAGCATAAACCAAAAAAATAGCAATCTCGCAATAACATAACACTTGTTAGAAAATAAGCCTAGATTTCATTAAGGTTACTTAGAGAGAACTTGTTGTCTTCTAGGAAAAAGAGGAACCCAAATATCTATTTCTAAGAGGTTTGGAGGGCTAAAATGTAAGAAAACAAAAGCTCACCATGGGAAAGAACCAATGCTAAAAGAGGCCAATGATGGGAGGATTTTGAGAGAAAAATACTTAAAAATCCAAATTCATGCCTTGTCCTTATAGGGTGCAAATTTTGCAAGCCAAATTTGTACCCCGTATGGGTTGGGTGTGAATTTGGAAAGGCTAGAGAGAAAGAGAAAAATAAGAGGGGAAAAGGGACTCAAATTTGCACTTAGTAAGTTTGGGTGACTTCCTAAAGATCTAAGGAAATATTGAATCATTTTTATGGGTCATTTTTCCATGTCTACATACATTGGTTTATGGTAGGGAAGCTAGACTTTTTGTTTCCATAAAATTACTAGCCCTATAACTACTTCGTTAGCTGGAGCTCTAGGAGAATGATATTTTTATAGTAAGAATGGGGAAACTACTCTGATTCAAGGAGCAAAGAGAGACTACATGGGAATAGTTACAGAGGCATCAAGAAGTGACTAAAGCCTAGTCTAATGAGAAATTGAATCCCTAGATATTTGAGGTTGGCAACTATGTGTTCAAGTGGGATGAAGATAGAAGTAATATAGGATTCCATACCAAGTTTGACAACATATGAAGTGGCCCTTATGTCATCACTATCCACAAGGCTGAAAATGCATTTGAGATGGCAATAATAAATGGAGATATCTTACTAATTCTTATAAATGGAATCCACCTAAAAGGATACCCATAATTTCTATCCTAAAAAAATTATCAACGTGGATATATATGTAGGTATTGATGTGTTATCCTGGAAGAGATTTTGTTTTGTTACATGAATCACCTAGCAAGAAAGAAGCTCAAAACCACTAGGTAATCAAAAGTTGTAAGTAGTTGGAGTCATGGTTATGCATAGTGACGAATATTCACTAATTGGGATAATATTTGCATTTTCAAAAATTCAAATTTGCTATTTTAGGGGACCCAGACGTTAGCCCTTTCGCCTAAATTTTTTGGATGTTTTTTTTAAGTGTCGGTTCGTCGTGCATTGATAATAGTATTATGGATTTTTTTAAAATTCGCTAACAATCCCGCCTAAATAGAGGACCATTTTTGCCATAAAATTTAAAATTTCTAAATTATCCAGCCTAATTCGCCAAGTATACCACTATATATAATTAACACCCCAGTGATATTTTTTTATTTTTGGACCTTTTTCTACACTAGACGGATATCTCAACCTAGTTATGCACAAAATTGGACCTATTTCTCTGCCAAACCGAACCCATTTCTGCACCAAACTGATTCTCGTTTAGAACTAGACAATATTGGACCCTATTTTGCACTAGACTAGATATTGTTTAGCACCAGACAAGATCAAACCCTATTCTACACCAGACCATACCCTTTTCTACAATAGATTAGACCCTATTATGCAATAGACCAATATCTAAACCTTTTTCTAGAGAAGACCGATATTTGAACCCTGTTCTACAATAGACTAGATCCAGTCTATACAAGACCATAATCTAAACCCTCTTCTATAGTAGATTGATATCTGAACCCAGTTCTATAGGAGATCGATATTCAAACCTAGTTCTATAGTATATCGATATATGAACCCAGTTCTACAGTAGACCAAACCTTGTTCTGCACCAGATCAGAACCTATTTAGCAACAAACTAGACCCCATTCTGCATCAGGTCAATATCAAATCCCATTCTACACCAGGCCATTATCGGACCCCATTTTGTGCAAGGTTGTATTAGACCCCATTTTGCAACATGCCAACTTCTAGACCCTGTTTTGTACAAGGCCTTCCTTTGGATCCTATTTTATACAAGGCCATTTTTTGGACCCTTTTATGCACTAGAATAGACTGTTGGATCACGTTTTGCACTAGGTTCTCTTTTTCTCTTAAATTTTTTGAATATAATTTGAAGTAATTGTAGTAATAATATTTACTTTTCTATCAGCTAATTGCAAGTTTTTCTTCTGCTATTTTTTGATCAATTATTGAAAATATGTTAATGCTCTATTTCCCATATTTTTCTCTATATTGCCCTATTCTGCATGTTGTCTTTTGAACCAAACCAATATCTAGATCTTGTTCAACATCCTAACCATTATCTGGACCCTATTCTACACCATAATAAATTTCTAGACCGTGTTCTACAGTAGGTTCTCTATTTCTCTTAAGACATTCTGAATATAAGTTGAAGTAGTTGTAGAAAATATGTCAATGCTCAATTTCAAATGTTTTTCTCTATTTTTCCCTATTCTGCATGTTGTCTTATATTTTTTTGTCCTTCTGTTAAACTTATTTGATTCTCTGTTTATATTTAGATCTGCTTTTCTAAGATTATAAATAGGTAAATACTTTGGTAAATGCTTTTTTGTACTATAATATGATATTTTTCCATATGTGTATCTCTAATTATTTTTTGCATACAATTGTTTTTTTGGATTTAATTTAAATTTATTATCACCAAAAAACATAGTAGTGGAATACACTAAAAAAATCACATTAAAACATGGCAGGAAACACGTATGTATTTTCTAGTGACCATCTATTTATTTTACTTACAATGTTATATTGAGGCCTAAAGAAGTAACATCTCTTTAAAATTTTATTACTTTTCTAAAATGAAAAACACTTTCTTTACAAGTAAAATGTCACCCACCGACGATGGAAAGAAGGGGGTCAAATATTCTATTGAAAAGAGTATCCTCAAATATTTTAGCCATATGCCAAAATCAAACAAGCCATCGACATCCATACAAATTCAAGGTACAAATTTTTTTGACTTCTAAACAGTTAGTTGTATATTTTGTAATTATTTTCAATACTACTTTCTTCTTCAAACAGTTAGTTCTCAGTATGTGCTCAACGATATGAATATTTTTTTATTTCTTTAAGTTAGTTTTTTAAAATCCAAAAATGATAAATAATATTATTTTATGTTACTATGCATAATACCTTGTTGACCTTGATAAGCCTTTACTTGAAGATATTCCTCGCCAAGAGATGCCTGTTAATGAAAATTCTCTTAACAATGATATCCAATAATCACTTGAAGATATTCCTCACCAAGAGATGCCTTTTAATGAAATTTCTCTTAACAATAACATCCAACAATCACTTGAAGATATTTCTCACCAAGATATGCAAGTTGAAAATGAAAGTGATAAATCAAATACACTACAAACTTCTTATGAATCTTCAAATAAAAATTCTAAAAAGATAAATACAGAATCTAACTGGGTTATTGGAAGGTTAATTAAGAATGAATGGGAAAAAAAATTTCCTTGGATTGAGTCGATCTTGACTACAGACAACCAAGTAAATAAAAAATAATGTAGATACAAAATTTGTAGTTGGAAACTAGGTAAGGATCACAAGTTGCAAAATAAAAAAGATACAATAGAAAAACATGTTGGCAAAGTATATGTAAAAGTTATAGGAAGTGATGGTAAAATTAAAAAAATTGTTAAGTGGAAGGATGCATTAGAATGTATGCATTCCAGATATACAATAGATTATGAGAATCACTTAAAGTAACAACAATCCCTTGTTTAGAAATGTGGAATTATTGAAACACAATTTCATTAAATGAAGACCATTTTAGCTTCAAAAAGTTTACAGTTTGTTGTTGTATTTAGTATTCTCAAAAAGGGTAGAACCATATCTAATTTTATTGATTATAAGAACTTGTATGAACTAGCTCATGTGCAAAACATTCCTAGTTCCCATTAGTCAGATCAAAGTGATTGGGAATTGGTAAAATGTTTATCTTTAGTTGAGGAGGACCTGGGGGAGAAAGTAAAACTTTCGAGATTCATTTCACTTTCTATTGATGAGGTGATGACTATGGACAACACATCCTGGATTTGCATGCATGTGTACACATTTCAAAATCATGCAAGGCATCCTAGTTTGCTAGGATTATATAATATGGTGGAAATTTCAAATGCAGAAAAAATCTATAATGTTGTTTTGACTAGTTTAAAGGAAATATCAGGAATGAATAATATAGACATAGCCACAAAGTTAATTTACATTGGAGTTGATGGTGATGCTATAATGCAAGGGCATAGAAATGATCTATGTGTTTGACTTCAAACCTTAATTTCCCCATATATGATACCCACTCATTGCATGGCTCATAGAGTGAATATTGAATATAAAATTGTGAGCACTTTTGAAAATGTTGCTAGAGTGGAAGACCTTATTTGTGAAATACATTTTTATTTTTCTTGCAGTCCAAAAAGATTTGTAAAGTTTCAACAGTTTGCACTAGGAGTTATAGAAGGAAAACAATTGTTGAAAGATGTGGATACAAAGTGGATTTCATTGTATCAACCTGCACACAAAGTTTTTATATAATACTATAAACAATGTAATATTTTATTTATATTTGCTTATGATATTTTTCTATAGGCTAATATTTTTTTAAAATTTAGAAAAATAATTTCATGTGATCCAATAATTGTTAGTAATAACTAATAAAGTAATTAAATAGCATGGGTTAACCCTTAAAATATAAAAAATGCATAAGTATAAATACCTCTAGTTGAATTTCCATTCTATTTTATTTGCCTATGATATTATTCTACTTCCTAGACAATTTGTAGATATAAAAAGTAACTTAAATTGCTCTAAGAATTGTTGATAATAAAATACAAACTAATTAGATGACATGAATAGGTCTTAAATTACTAGATATCCTATATAATGTTGAACATAGCTTAACATAATTATGGTATTTTATCCATGGGATTATATAAATATTGGATTCTACCCAAAACTTACTAGATAAATATTATATAAATATAGATCAATATAGATCAACACTAACTAGATTATTTATGGTTCATTAAATTATATCACAAACTATGTTGTGTTGATGTATATAACATGCCTTATCGTCATAAAGCTTCACCCCTAAGGCTAAGACCAATTAAAGGCTATACCATCTTCCTTCCTCATATATCATACATCATAGTTAAGTATGAGCTACAAAATATTTCCATATTATTTGTTTGTGTTACACTTAGACTAAATGATGTAAAGTATACAAATTTTTACAAAGAAAACATGAAAAACAACACAGTGTTTCTATTCATAACTAAAATTATTTATTCATATTTAAGCTCTATAATAGATACATTAATATGTTATATGACCTTTATTAATGATTCTTGAAGATATTCCTCTTGCAACCTTGTATTATATTTATATTGTTATCCCATATCAATTGTGGTACATTCTCATCCACATATGGATCTTCATCCTAAAGTACCTATAAAATTTCTTCTCTTCAAAATTTAGTGAAGGAGAATACACTTGAAAGTGTGTCATTGACACAAACTTCATACCTCTTACAAGTTTTCTTAATTTTGTATGAAATATTCTTTAAACTCCCTCCTAATCTTATAGTGATCCTTCTCTTTCTTTATCTCCTTTGATTACCTATTTATAAAAATATCATGATGCATATTTTTCCTCTTTGTATGAAGGTTTTAGTGTTTGAAAGCAATAATAAATATTAAATACTTTTTTTACCAATATTTTGTAAGAACTGGTCATACATGGCTTGTATATGTAGACATCCAATTTGCACACTTGATCAACTATCAAGTTGATCACAATGCCCATCAATCAATTTTTAGCTAAACAAACCAACTTAAGCAAAAAATCACTCAAATTTCTACAATAACATTGCTTTTGCAATTTTGACCAGTTTTAAATAGTTTGAACACAAAATGGTTACTTTTCAAAAGTCTTATATGAAAAGTACAATAGCTGCTAGGAATTTTATTTTTGGGCAACACTTTGTTGACATGAGTGAAATATTTGAGGAACAATCCTCCAACACACAAATTCCCTCCACCACTCTCAAGAATGATTACACATGTCCATACTTATCCTTTGTGACTACACATTATAACCTTCTTGTCCTTTCAAAGGTATATTTAACTACCCATTTCCCTCTTAAATTGTCCCCCAAAACACTTTAAATTAAGCCCTTGAGAGGAGCATTCAATGAGAAGTTCTCAAGCATCCAAACTTTGTGAAAATTTTACTAGAAACATTGGTTCTTTGGCATTTTACTCTCTCTTGCATACATTATATTTTTAATTGTCTTCTTTATCTCTTGCCCTCTTGGCCTCTCTTACCAATATTTTGGGGTATACAATGTAAGGCATAGGGGCATCCAAGCAAGGAAAGACTTTTTGTTCATCTATCAATCACAAAGAGGATCTACGATAATGGAGGACACATCCATTAGGTTTGGTTGTATTTCCCTTTACCTCTTGCTTTGTTTCCTTGGTTATATCATTCTATATTATAATACTTGCACATCCTATGATATTTGGAACTTTCTATTACTATTTTATCCTCTCAATTATTGTATTTTATAGTTGCTAATAGTATTTTTGTTTTCCCTTCTTGCTACACATTTCCTAATAGTATAATGGTCCTTTCTATATTTTTGAATTTTCATTCATTAACAACCTTATTATTCATCTACATTGATGTGCTTTGTTTTCTTTAATAGACACATTGTTTCTTAGTCTTGTTAAGCACTATTTTGTTAACTCATTTTGCTACATCTCACATAACTTCTATTAATTTAAAAATCTAGTTTTATTTTGCAACTCAAAATAACTTTGTAGTTTTGCATACATCATCTCTATTTCAAAATTGCCTACTACCTTGTTATTTTGTCATTCAAGTTAGTCATTTTATATTCAATATTCCATTATCATATCATTTATCAGGGCTTACATGTTCCAAGTAATGTAATTTTGCTTAGATATACTTTTCCTTAATTTTCTATCAATATAAATCTTTGGTTTCCAATATTAAGTTCAAAAGCACTAAATAGTTGTAGGAGGTGCAAAATTTTCACTTTATATTTTTCATAGAGTATAAGCATCAAATAGTCATGAAAGTGATTATAACACTTTTATTTCGTCTATAGTGTGTTTGATTATACTGCATGTTTCCTTAGATTTTGGTATTTATCTATTTTTCACTTTAAAAATAGGGTCTAATCACCTTGATCAGAAATATCTTTGTCACCCCTTGATAAAACAAACCCCCTTACTATAATATCAATTATGATTTTGTTTGTTTTGTAAGTTACTTGGTGAAAGCACTAGATAAAAGACTAAAGTACTAGTAGTGCTTCTAACTGAGTGTAGCCCTTTTGCATAGGAAGCAAAACTAGGTACTTTTGTCCCTATAACATTTTTCCTAATTCATGTAGTCTAATATTTTTTGTTTGGTCTTTGTATTGTTGCTATGTTCTTTCGTTTTTATGAAAAATTGTATTAAGAGAAAATACTATTGAATTTAGTTAATTTTGTTTTAACAATTTATTATATGCAAGAAAAGCAAAAGAGTATTTAGTTGCATTAGGTAATCTTGATGATTGCATAATTTTATTATATAATTTTAAAAGGAAAGGATATTTCATTTTATTCCAATCATTCAAATAATAAGAGCTTGTAATCTAGAGTTTTGTTTTATTGCATAATTTGTCTTCTTGCACCCTTTTTAATGTTTGTTGTAGATATATTTTTAGAGGCTTAGATATAGAATTTGAACCCCTAGATATTTACACAATCAATCCATTGAACATAGCATAGAATTTATAATATATACATATTGAATTAAGAATTACGTTCAATGTGTATTGTTACATTTTGTTGAAACCAATGCGAACACCTCCATGGATCATAACATACCGCGAGCCTAGACCTAAAAAAATATAATAAATAATTGAAATTTATAATAAAATCATATAATTTTGTTTGTGTAGTTAGAAAATATTAATTAATATTAACTAAGAATATATCCTCTCACATATCATCCTAGGTCACATATTTAGGAGTAGTCATTCTCACATACAATCCCCTTTCATGTACCTCAAAGTCTCTCTCACATATGACCATGTATCTCAAAAGGACTAACTTCTTTCATGCAATGAGAATTATCTCATAAGGTAGAGTATATCAAAAGTTTTAGGTATATGAGGAAGCCCTCCTAAGATATATCAACGAGATTGGTATCTAGAGAGGAGGGGATAGAAGTGAACAAAGCACTTTCCTGTATTTCTTTGCCAAACCCTTAGAAAATTAAAAATAAATTCCCTTTCTAACCTCTCCCTAAGGATGAACACCATTATAACACTCATAGAAGGGTGCGTTTATCATCTTCCTATGTTACTTTTCCAAATGATCATAAATAAGAAAACATTTTTCTAACCCTAATTTTGGTGAGGATGAGGATAATGTTGTAGAAAGAGTAGATTTAAATTTTTTACTTCATCTAAGGGATTTTGTATGACAAAATAAATATATCCTTTTAGACATCCTTAGAGAATATAATGACAACCAAAGTAGGGAAAACCCACTCTTAAATCACTCACAAACACCTAAATTTAATCCTATACCATTGGCCAAAAGCAATGATCAATCAAATAGTCAACTAAATAAAATTTTTAATAAATTAAATTCAAATGTTAAAGAATTAAGTACTTTTGGTCATAGTACATCTATTTCCAATATAATGGATTCTACTACATGTATCATAAGTGTAAGGACTCAAAATATCATGACTAAATACTACGTTTACATCTCATGTAGATATCTTGCACCTTGATGTATATACTTTTATACCTTATTCTATTTTTATCCCTCCTTCCCAATATTACATTCTTCCCATCTCAAATATTACTTCTAGTAATACTTCCATATTAAGTGGGTTAGGTATGAGCTATATGCCAACACCTTTGGTGTCATTCCCTCAAACATCTCAAACATTTCCATATATTAATCTATCACTTCCATTAATATTAACCCAAGCATATTCAAATCCATATTTCCATCAATATCAAAGAATTCTAAGTTAGAGCAATGCAAGAAACAAAACTCCAAATTATAAGAGTTGTAATGATAAATGACCTCCCTTCAAGGGGCTTCATTTAGTCACAAATATTATTATGATGAATTCTATAGTTAACCATTAGACTTGATTGTAACTGATTAGCCCTTTCCACCAAATGTTGAAGCTCATAAATTTTAAATGTATTATGGTAACCAAGATCCAGTTTATCACCTTAGACTTTTTCAAATCATTTTTAGTGATGTTACCTATGATGAAATGTTGTTTCTCAAGCTCTTTCCTTAAAGTCTTAGTGGTATAACTTTAGAATGGTATTTTTATATACCTCACCACAAAATTAATATCTATAAAAAACTTATAAAAATATTTTTCAAGCAATTTTTGGTTTGCATTGAAGAAAAGATCGCCATTGGTGATCTTTACCAACTTTAGCAAGGTAAAAGTGAAACCTTTCCCAATTTCTTGTCCAAAAAACAAACCTTTTTTAGGAGACTACAATACACCCCCCTATAAAAGGACCTAATATATATCTTCATATGTAATATACATGACTAGTTTGCCTATCCCTTAGAAACAACTAGCATTTCCTCTTTTTAGGAGGTGGTTGATATAGCAAAGCATGTAGAAGTTTCTCTTATATGAAAGGAGTAACTTAAACTCAAGAAAGAGGAGGAAAAATCCTCCTCCTCTAGAAACAAGGGATAATACCAAAATAAACACATGATAGGTGATAGTATTATTGATTCTCACCAAGATAATAAAGTAAATATAGTAGTTACCACATTATAAAAGCTTATTTTGATAAAATAAGTCAAACACAAATGTAAATTCACTAAGTCAAATCAATATTAGTTTATCATTTTGAAACAACTCCTTGAAACAAGGATGATAGAACTCCCATATATTAGAACCATAGACACCACTAAAGGGTTACCCCATTGGTATCAACATGATTAACATTATGATTTCTATTGTGTTGATGACCACAAAATTGATAGATGGAACACTTTACATAAATTTATTCAAAACCTCATAGATGATGGATGACTATTTTTAGTGACCCAAATATCCAATATATTATTAAAAAATTTCCAAAACCCTTTACCCAATAACAACCAAAGAGTGACTAATTATATCCAATATAATAATATGGTAGACATAATTTATTTATCTACTTCCTATGTTGTAACTTGACGATAGAATAAAAACTAGTATTCAGATCAACCCTCATAGCCTCCCTTGGTCCTTCATAAAAAAATAAATGCAAATCCCCATGATACATATCCTTTTATTATTTGATCCAATAATGGTAACCAAAGTAATATCATCCTCTATCATCAACTAGAACATGTACCTAGTAAAATCTCTCTTTTGGATCTATTAAAAACTTCTCTTAGCTATAGGTTCATATTGTTCAAATTTTGAGAAAACAATAAGTCCCCCAAGGCCTCCCTATTAATTATATAACATATGTGATAGGGCCTATTGGGGTTAACAATAAAATCCTAGCATTCCATGAGAGTGATATTCCTTCATCTTCCATGTCAAAGGATTTACCCCTTTACATCACAATATATATATTAGTGAAAAGATCATCAAATGAGTCCTTGTCAGTAATGGTTTGCCACTCAATATTTTTAATATAAAATTTATTAGTAATTTTGGATTGACCAAACAAGATTTATATATATCTAATCTCAATATTAGGGTCTTTAGAAATGAGGAGCAAAAATTTAGTGGTAAAATAACCTCACCCCTTAAATTAGGACCCTATATCCTTAAGACTCTCTTGTATGTCATATCTTATGATATATCTTACAAAAATATTCTTGGATGACCTTATATCCATGCCATGAGGATAATTCACTTTATATTACATCAATATATTATGTTTGAATGTCAAGGAAATATGGTCCACATCCTTGCTAATCCTAAACCATTTGCCACTTTTAAATAGTTAAGGAAAAACAATCTAAGAAAAACCTTTTTCCATCATTCCATCCTTCCTTTTTATCCACTCATTCCTCCCATTCCATTTATGATTCACTGAGATAAAATTTTAAATATCAATCGAAGGGAAGCAACAATCAGTCTAAGGTATATCTCATTAATATGAATGAAGATAATCAAAATCCATCTCAATATGATCATTAAGAAATTTCTAATAATAATAATCAAAACTAAGAAATATTATTAGACCTAAGTAATTTCTTTCTCTCTCCTTGCACCTTGGGTTTACCTACCAAAAATGGGTAGGACCTTACAAATAGGGAGTTTCTCCTTCATCTGTGTTGGTACTACCCATGAAGTGAAAATTCACTATAGTAACATCCTCTTAGCTGAATGATTATATGCTTCATGTTATTTGTCCCCCTTGCATCCCGTCCCCAAATATATTTTGGCTAACATGGAAAATCAGGGAAACAATTTAGGTCACTATGAAGAGGATATTAAAGAACCCTTAGAGGCCAAAACCTAGTTGGGATGTTGTGGGATAGGCCATATCCCTAGTAAGAGTGGACCTCTTACCATACATCTTCTCACATAACTTTATCTAAACCCCATAGTGATATCATGTCCTTACATGGGTTGCATTGGGTTAAAGAAGATGAAAATGAGGTTTGGTATATACATAGTTATGGTCCTTTCCTATTCACATGTTTTTTTAGTGTCAATATTTTGGTTGTGGTTCATCCCAAATCAATAACTAGCGAGAATGAATGTGAGAGGGAAGAAATTTCCTTTAGTCCTTCTAACCAAGATAATTATTGCATTATGGAATCTATTTTCTAAATAGTTAATCTTACCTCTTCATAATAACTTGATCTAGAACAACTATCTCTAAGTCTAGTTGATCTCAAAAACTTAAGAATATTACCCACTCCTCAATTTGAGGATGAGTTGCATATCTTAATCGAATAAATAATAGATATTAATATTAGCACTAATGATAATTTTACAATTTTAAAACTTGAAAAGGTCTTAACTCCCAATGAGCATGAGTACACTATGCTTTTGAAGGAATTTAGTGATATTTTTTCTTGGACCTATGCCAACATGCTAGGCCTTGACCCCTCTCTTACATTCTACCACCTAGTTGTGTGACAATATGCAAAAAACATCAAACAAAAGTTAAGAAATATGCATCCTAAGGTCATTATCATTGTAAAATATGATCCTTTAAAGCTATTAGACATTATTTTTATTAAAGCTATTGATTAATCTAATTGGTTCTCCAATATTATTCCTATTACCAAGAAGGAAGATATTGTTTGAGTTTGCACTAGCATTTGATATATAAAAAAACTTGTCCTAAGGATGATTTCCTTGTACCTTACATTGATATCAGTCAATTTTATTATTGGCTCAATAATGTTATCCCTCATGGATAGGTTATCAAGATACAACCAAATTAGAATTGTTCCTAAAGACCAAAAAATATAACCTTCAACACCCCTTAGAGAACATTATGTTATTAGGTCATGCCTTTCGATCTAAGAATACTAGGGCAATATATCAAAGATAATATATATATACACATATATATATCATGATATGATGTATGACATGATAGAGGATTATGTAGATAATATTCTTGGGTATTTTCTCAATCATGAAGATCATGTTCATGATTTACATCACATCTTTAAGCAATTACAATAATATAAAGTTTGTCTAAAACATCAAAAATACATCCATGGGGTAACATTAATAAAAATGTTAGGGTTTCTTGTATCCCATAGAGGAATTGAAGTAGATTATAATAATATATCCTCTATTTTTTACATGCCACCTTCTCAAAACTTAACAGATATTTGTATACTTCAAGGCAAATTACAAGCTATGAAAAATTTTATCTCATAATTTGTAGATAAATGTCAACCCTTCTCTAGAATTTTGAGGAAGGATGTTGAATTTAAATAGGACACTAAGTTTCATGCTACCTTCAATGCTCTAAAAATATATCATTTGTAACCTCTTGTTCTTGTTCCCCCAAATCTATCTTAACTATTGATGTTATATATAGCAGCCACAATACACACCCTTGAAGCCATGTTAGCTTAGTATGATGATCAACATTATGAAAGAGCTATCTATTATATTAGTAGAAAATTTGTTAGATATGAGACCTGTTATACACAATTAGATAAAGTATGCTTGGTAGTAGTCATTGATTCACATATGCTTAGTTAGAAAATATTTATCATAACAAGAATTGATCCATTGTGCTACCTTATGTCAGAACTTCTCCCTTCTTTTTAAATTGCTAAATGTGTCATTGCCCTCAATGAATTTGACCTTGCATTAATCAATAAAAAGTCATTGAAAATATAGGTTATTGTTGATCAATTAGTTGTGTTATCATTGAAATATAAATACCCTTTAATAATTGATTTATTGGATGAATCTATCCTTGCTATAGATGTATATGAACCAAATTCCTACACCCTATACTTTGATTGTGCCCAATGCATCAAAGGAGTGGCGGAAATAATTTTTCTAGTTTCCCCGCTACCTTATGTCAGAACTTCTCCCTTCTTGTTAAATTGCTAAATGTGTCATTGCCCTCAATGAATTTGACCTTGCATTAATCAATAAAAAGTCATTGAAAATATAGGTTATTGTTGATCAATTAGTTGTGTTATCATTGAAATATAAATACCCTTTAATAATTTATTTATTGGATGAATCTATCCTTGCTATAGATGTATATGAACCAAATTCCTACACCCTATACTTTGATTGTGCCCAATGCATCAAAGGAGTGGCGGAAATAATTTTTCTAGTTTCCCCACATTGACAACTTATTTCTTTGTTATTTAAACTTAAATTCTCATGTACCAACAACACAATAGAAAAAACATCTATCAAATGAAATATGAGAAATTAAAACCATACAAAGACATTGTTGAAAAATTGATGGCTTCTTTTGACAATATTATTGTTTATGTCATCCCATGCTCAAGTTATAACCATGTAGATTTTGTGGTTGTCACATAACTATAATATGAACAAGCCATAATATTTATATGTCCAATCAGATTTTGGTATCTAGTTAGTCTCCCTTATATTTATTCACTATTGAAGCTTCTCCTTCTCAAGATCCATGATAATACACTTTTATATTCCTAAAGGATTGCATTCTACCTGGATTATTAATCCATAATAAGTGCAAAAACTTCAAATAATATGATTTTTGATATATCATCATCTAAGATATCTTGTATTTTCACTCCTTTAATGACATACTCCTTAGATGCCTAAATGTAGATAAAACGCAAATAGTCATCAAAGAGGCCCATTACAGGTAATGTGGTAGCCACTTTAGTAGTATAGATTTCACCAAAAATTTCTTAGGATGGGAAATTATTCACTATCAATAAAAAGAGACTCTTGAGATTATATCAAGAAATGGGACTAATATCTAAAGAAAAACATCCTCATTCATGCACCTTTCCAAGAGCTACAACCAATCACTTTACCATGGCCTTTTTATATATGCAACCTTCATATCATCAGTAAAATTGACCTACAATCATCTAAAATATATAATTTTATTATCATGGTGACCAAGTACATCACTAAGTGGGTCAAAGCCATGCCTTTGTCTTCTGCCACCAAAATCCAAATCTTGAAATTCATCCTTAACTCGATCTTATGCTACTATGGTATACCATCTATCTTAACCTCAAATAATGAAACACATTTTAAAAAATAATAAGTTTTAAATATCTATTCCAAATACAAAATTCAACACAAATGGTCAATGCCTTACTACCCTCAAGGCAATGATTGGGCAAAATATTATAATAAAATATTTATCGAGATCCTTAAGAAATTGGTTAGCAATATGGGTCATGACTAACATTTACAATTCTATCATACCTTATGGGCTTATCACACCAATGTTCAAACTCCAATTGGAGTGACACCATACACAATTGTTTATGAAACTAAGGTTATTTTTCCCTTTAAACTCAAAGTTCCTTTTCTACAATTCTTGCTTTAGGACTCCTTTGTTGGAAATGAATATAGTCTTGGTCATCTCAATCATCTAGAGTTCTTAGATGAAATTAAAATACATTCCCTAGAGAATCTATGAGCCTATCATGATATATTGAGACACACCTATAACATAAATGTGTGACCCCAATATTTTTAAAGTAGTAATCTAGTTATTAAAAAAAAAAAACACCAATGCAATGTAGTGACCCAAAAAACACACAAACAGAAAAATACAAAAATAGAAAAGTTTTTTTTTTACTAGGGAGAGAGATACATGAACCCTTCATGAACCCCTAACCCAACTAGTATAACCTAAAGTTTCAATCACCTAAGTTTCCCTGGAAGTTACATCTCATGAAGTACCCTATCACAAGTCCGTCTGTGTAGGCATAACATGTGTTACTGCAGATAAGTCCATTTGTCCCATCGTTCTTGATGAGCTAGACCTATCACCCTCAGTCCATCGAAGGTATACATGCATCTCCATACCATACACAAATACTTATGTGTAGGTATGCTATGAGTATTGCGAGTTAAGCTATCTATCTCATCTCCACGATGAGCTATCTTAACTCAGATGTAATCTCTTCACAACTTAGTCCTTTATCTCCCTAAGGGGGTCTCAATTCCCTTAGGTCTCCTATGTTCACCCTAAGGGGTTCTCAATTCCCTTAGGTCACCTATGTTCACCCTAAGGGGTTCTTAATTCCCTTAGGTCACCTCTGAGTTCACCCTAGAACTCTACACTTAGATTTCTATCATCAAGCAACCAAACAATGGTACATATAATTACTATAGCATGGAAAAACAATTAAACAATGATAGGGAAAATAAAGCAAACTTAACAATAAAGAAAATCAACTACATAGTATAGCCAGATACAAAAATACAATAAAAGTACCTTCATTAAACCAATAAACAATTATCTCATTAATTCTTACATGATAAATCCTTCTTACTCTTAAGAATATCATCTTATCTACATTGGGGATATCTCCCCATATTTCTAGTCTATTTGATCATAAGTAAATCAACGTAAGATACATTTACCTATTCTTTGTTTCCATGGAACTCCTTGCTTCTCCTCGCTTCCCATTGGTTCTTTGAGGGTAGTAGGGGATCAAGATACTCATGGTTCAGGATAGGCATACCTTTAAATGCATCTAATCATTTACTTTGCCAAATTGCAACTATACAAAATTCAATTAAGTTTCTAACCATCTAATGCATAATGGATATCATAAAAGAACCCTTACTTTTATTTCACCTCTCAAGTTCCCTTAGAGAGTCATCCAACATGTACCACTTAGATCAAGGTCTAACTTAAATCAAATTCATTCATATCTTAAAGCATTAAAGTCTCATACCCTTAACCTTTAAAACAATCCCTTTATTTTCATTCTCTAAATCAAAGCCCCATAACTTCAATTCAAAGAATAAATCTACATCCTTTTTAATTCATCATTTCAATCAATCAATTAACCTTTTAAAGCATTAAAGTCCCATACCTTTAACCTTTAAAACAAGCATTCATTCATTCCCTAAATTGAAGCCCCATAAACTTCAATTCAAGAATAAATCCACATCTCTTTAATTTAAAACTCCTAAGATAATCAACCTTAATCAAAGGGGTTCTCTCCTTAAATTAAAAACCTTCAATACGTTTCATAAAAATCAAAGGTTCATTTCTAATTAGAAACCTTAACTAGATCTCACATAAATCCAAGGTTCCTTCTAATTAAAAGCCTTCAATAATCCTATATGAAATAAAGGTTCCTTTTTAATTAAAAACCTTCAATGCATTTCATAAAATCAAAGGTTCCTTTTTAATTAAAAACCTTAAATAAATCTCACATAAATCAAAGGTTCCTTTTAATTAAAAACCTTAAATACATTTCATAAAAATCAAAGGACCTTAACTTAAAAACCAATACATTTCATAAAATCAAAGGTTATTTTTAATTAAAAACCTCAAATATAATTCATATAAATCAAAGGTTCCTTTTAATTAAAAACCTTAAATATATTTCATAAAATCAAAGGTTCCTTTTAATTAAAAACCTCAAATATATTTCATAAAATCAAAGGTTCCTTTTAATTAAAAACCTTAAATATATTTCATAAAATCAAAGGTTCCTTTTAATTAAAAACCTTAAATATATTTCATAAAATCAAAGGTTCCTTTTAATTAAAAACCTTAAATATATTTCATAAAATCAAAGGTTCCTTTTAATTAAAAACCTTAAATATATTTCATAAAATCAAAGGTTCCTTTTAATTAAAAACCTTAAATATATTTCATAAAATCAAAGGTTCCTTTTAATTAAAAACCTTAAATATATTTCATAAAATCAAAGGTTCCTTTTAATTAAAAACCTTAAATATATTTTATAAAATCAAGGGTTCCTTTTTAATCAAGCCTTCATTACATTTTGTATAAACTAAGGTTCTTTTCTTAAAAACCTTTAATACATTTCTCTTAAAACAAAGGCTCTATTTAAATAGAATGAGCTACACAACACCTTACCTCATGCAGGGTCTATAACTAGTGGCCAATGCCTTCCAAGTGGATGCTGAGCAACCACGACAAACCTAGCATCTAACACTAGAACCAGGAATGATCTCACTAAAATGCTCTCTAGTTTCTTTCTAAACCTGCACTCACTAGAACCTCATAGGCTTTCACTTAAAGCCTATGCTCATTGGAACTATAGCAGCTTCCTTTTAAACACAATGCTCAACCAAACTATGGTGGCTTCCTTTTAAACACAATGCTCACATCTATGGAGGTTTCAAATAAAACACACAGTGGTCAACCAAACTATGGTGGCTTCCTTTTAAACACAATGCTCAACCAAACTATGGTGGCTTCCTTTTAAACACAACGCTCACATCTATGGAGGTTTCAAATAAAACACACAATGCTCAACCAAACTATGGTGGCTTCCTTTTAAACACAACGCTCACATCTATGGAGGTTTCAAATAAAACACACAACATTTTAAATAAAACTCAGATCTATTTTAAATAAAACACACAACGCTCACATCTATGGAGGTTTCAAAGAGAAACATACAATATTTTAAATAAAACTCAAAGCATTTTAAATAAAACACACAACACTCACATCTATGGAGGTTTCAAAGAGAAACACACAATATTTTAAATAAAACTCAAAGTATTTTAAATAAAACACACAATGCTCACATCTATGGAGGTTTAAAACTAGAGTTAAAACTTAGAGCAACCCAACCTTTAAGCTTTCTCGAAGATGGAAGTCTGGAAATGTCAGCTGCCTCCTTTCTTGCTTTTGGTTCATCCTCTTCTTTTCTCCTTGCTTCTCGCCTCTGTCCCCTCTCTCTCTCTCTCTTCCTTCCTTTGTTCTCCCCCTCCTCTTTTACTTTTTCCTCTTCCTTACATGCCCATCCACCTAGGTGGCCCATTCACCGTCCTCTCAAACCCCGAGCCCCTGTCTTGAGCCTCTATTCTTCAATGCGTCGTCCCCTATCCTCTGTGCATTCTTCCCATAATTTCCACCTTAGGAAAATTAGTAGCACCATAGGCTATTCCATAGGTTTCACGATGTAGGAAAGGGATCATGATGTTTTTGTTTTTGAAGAATGGCTCTTTTTAAATTTAAAATATCATTCTCATGATATTTATAAACCTTAAAATATATTTCTTTTATTCACACAATTTCATTATTGCTTTTTAATAAAAGATATCTATTATATTTCTATATATATTTTTTTTTCTAAAATGAATTCTCTTTCATTTATTTTAATTAATTAAAGCCTTTTAATGAATTCTCTATTATCATTAAAATGAACACTTTTAATTAATTTAAATGAAAACTCATTTATTAATTGCAAATGAAGGTTACTAATGAGCTCCAATGAGCCAAACATTATTTACCTAAACTTCATTAATTAATTTAAAAGAACCTAAATTCAGCATATAAATTTAATTTGCTTTCTTTCACAAGGAGGATGCTTTACTTTCACTTTCAATATGACAGTTTACCTTATGCATCTATATACATCTTGCAGTGGTTTTTTATATAGAAACTCAACATCAAACTACTCAAGCCATGATGCAGTAGAGAGCAAACACATTTATACAATCAATCAAAGAGGGAGTCTTTCCATCAACCCAATCACCTATCTTAGCCAGATATTTTACGATAGCTACTAGGCTATCAACTAAAGCTCAAGGTGATCAGCCATCGATGATTATCCCTTCCATCAATGCATGCCTATATGAAGGTATCTATCCATGTTACCTCCAAGTATCTTAATCATCATTTTCCCTGATCTTTGGTACCCTCATTTCTGGTGGGTGACTCTACCTGTTCCACCTATGAGTGTACTTGATCCTGCACACTTGGCAATATGTTAGCGATAACATGCCCTTATAAATCAACTAAACATCATATAGTTGGTTCAATTGTTCAAACTAGGTATCACCACATCATAGGTTAATACATTGTTTTCTTGTGCCATAAAGTCAGCTAGGGAGGGTCATGACATCCTCCCCCACTAGGATTAAACATCATCCTCGGTGTTTCCAGTTTTTCCTTTTGTTTTTTAATAGAAAGAAAAATTATTACATCATATATCTTCAAACAAAAAGGAAATATATTTTTGCATAACCTCCACTTTCTCCCAAGTGGCATTCTTCTCAGAGAACTGGTCCCATTGGACCTTACACTATTTGAGAGTCTGATTCTATAGATATTTAGAATGAAACTCAAGAATCTTCACTGGTAGTACTTCAATGGCCTTCAGATTTACCATATGCAATTTAGAAACATCCCACACATGTTCAGGGTCAATAACATATTTCCTAAGCAAGGATATGTGGAAGGTGTCATGGATTTTGGATAGATTAGGTGGTAATGCAAGTCGGTATGCAACCGGACTGATCTTTTCCATGATCTCAAAGGGCCCCACAAAATGTGGATCCAACTTCATGGATTTGATAGCACTTTTCTTTGGCTTAACCCTTAAGAACACCTTATCTCCAATAGAATACTCTCTTGGAGTCCTTTTTAGATCTGCATAACTCTTCTACCTATCTGTAGCTTCCTTAAGCCTTTGCCTAATTTCTTTTAGCTACTCTTCCATTACCCTAACCATTTATGGCCCAATCACAACTCGATCCTCTAGGTTGTCCCAAGACAATGGTGTTCTACACTTTCGCCCTATACAAGGCATCGAAAGGTGCCATTCCTAGCGAGGAGTGATGTCCATTATTGTAGGCAAACTCTACCAAAGGTAGACAATCTTCCCATTGAGATTTGTGATCCATGCAGTACATGCGGAGCATGTCTTCCAAAACTTGGTTTACTCGCTCCGTTTGACCATCGGTTTCAGGGTGGTATGCTGAACTCATATTCAATTTCGTACCAACTACACTATGAAGGGATTTCCAAAATTTAGAAGTGAATTTGGAGTCTCTATCTGAGATGATTACCTCAAGAAACCCATGCAATCAAAATACCTCTTTGATGAATCTGTTAGCCACTACCTGAGCATCGTCCTTGGTATTTCCTAGTATGAAGTGGGTAACCTTAGTCAATTTGTCGACCACTACAAATATGGCATCATGTTGGTACCGAGTCTTGGGTAAACCCATGATAAAATCCATAGATATAACCTACCATTTTTGCATAGGTATATCATGCAGATGAAGTTTTCCTATAGGATGCTGGCGTTCTGCCTTAAATTTTTGACATTTGAGGCATCGAGTGATAAAATTTGTGATGTCCTTCTTCATTCCTACCCAAAAGAAGGCTCTTTTCATGTTTTATCACATTTTGGCTCCTCCCAAATGAGCAGAATAAGGAGATCTATGAGCTTCTTGCATTATCAAGTTCCTCAAATTACCCAACTTTGGTATGATGACCCTTCCCTTATAACACAGAAAGTCATATTTCACACTAAATTCCTTATTTCCTTGAGGATCTCTATCCATCTTGGCTCGAATTCCTTGGCAATACTCATCCTGAGATTGCTCCTGTCTCACTCGATCCATCAGGTCCATGTGAATTCTAGTTATGGCTGCTATATATTTCCTTCTACTCAAAGCATCAACCACTTTATTCTCTTTTCCCTTTATGTACTCAATCTCAAAATCATACTCAGTGAGAAATTCCACCCATCTTCTCTGTCTCGCATTGAGTATTGGTTGGGTGAATATATACCACAGACTTTGATGGTCTATTTTCAATTCAAAGGGCCTTCCCACCAAGTAGTGGTGCCAAACCTTTAAAGCATGCACCACTGCAGCTAGTTCCAAATCATGCGTAGCATAATTAACTTCATGCTTTTTGAGCTTCCTTGAAGTATATGCCACTACTGAGTCCTCTTGTGAGAGTACCCCACCCAACCCCTCTATTGATGCATTAGTGCACACTAAAAAGTCCCCTTGAGGATCGAGAACCTTTAGTATCAGTGCGGTAGTAAGCTTATGCTTTAGTAGTACAAAGGTAGCCTCACACTTCTCTGACCACTTGAATTCTTTCCCCTTCTTTTGAAGGTTTGTTATGGGTCCAACAATCTTGGAGTAGTCCTTTATATAATGTCTATAATAGCCCATTAATCCCATGAAACTTCGTACTTCAGTCACATTAGTAGGGGGTGGCCAATTCAGAATAGCCTCTATCTTTTCTAGATCCACATCAATCCCCTTTGCTGATATAACGTGTCCAAGGTATTGTACCTCTAGAACATAGAATTCACTCTTAGCCAGATTCCCATAAAGTTGATTCTTCCTTAACAATTCCAACATGATCCTAATATGTTTATCATGTTCTTCTTTATCTCGAGAGTATATAAGGATATCATCTAGGAATACCAAGACAAACTGGTCCAAGTGTCTTTGGAACACACTTTTCATTAAGTTCATGAAAGAAGTTGGGGCATTAGTCAATCCAAAGGGTAGAACCGTAAACTTGTAGTGCCCATACCTAGTCTTGAATGTCATTTTATGAGTGTCTTCCTCATGAATCATTAACTAGTGATACCTTGATCTCATATCGATCTTAGTAAACACCTTGGCATCCTTTAGTTGATCAAATAAATCTTCAATCCTAGGTAAAGGATATCGGTTCTTAATTGTAGCCTTATTTAGCATCCTATAATCAATGCACAATCTTAGCGAACCATCCTTCTTTTTCATGAACAAAAATTGGCATGCCCCATGGTGACACACTTGGTTTTATCAAACCCTTTTCCAATAATCCTTGCAATTGAACCTTCAGTTCTCGCATTTTAGTAGGATTCATCCTATATGGGGATCTATGAATAGGTTTGACTCCCATCATAAGTTCAATTGTGAAGTCAAATTCCCATATAGGAGGTAGTCCAGGTAGGTCCTCTGGAAATACATCCTAAAAATCCTATAAAATTGGATGTTGTCTTAGTATTTCTCCTTTCTCATGGTCCTCCACTTCATTGAGTTTTACCACATACACTATCCCTCCTCTCTTTAGGGTCTTTTTCAATTGCATAGCAGACAACATTTGAGGTTCAAACGTCCCTTGTTTGCTATGAATTCTTAGTCTCTCTCTGCCTCCCTCTAAATACTCAATCCATCGATCTTGGAAATTGACTAAGGCTTTATGATCCTGTAGCCAATCCATTCCTAAGATCACATCAAAGGCGTGTAAGGGAGCTACATATAAGCAACATTCCATAGTCCCTTTAGATAGAGTGACTTCTACCATAGGATAACACTGGTTCATCGAGTAGGTCTACCCAGAACCATACTCAACCTTCCACCCTTGAGCCAAATACCTAGGCCTTTTCGACATAGTCCTTGCTAGACTAGACAAAATAAAACTGTCAGTGGCTCCACTATCTATCAAAATATTTACTGGTTTATTGAAAACCTTACCTTTCACAAGTAGTGGGGTGGCTTGTCCCTCTAGCTTTTATTTCTCGGTTGTGGCATAGATCCGATGTTTTGGTTCCTTCCTTTTTGCATTAGCTATGCTAGTCCCTGCTCGATATGGACATTGATTATAATAATGAGGTCCTCAACAATTGTAGCACCCTTCCTTGGGTCCTTGCTATTTTTTAGGTTTCTCATTCCCATTCTTAACTACTGGAGTTGGAACTTGCGACTTCTGTGGTTGAGGTTTTGTGTTGTTGGGTTTGTTATCCTTCTTAAAAAAGTTCTTCTTGAACTTCTTCTGATTCCCATAGGGCTTCTTCTTAGGATTTTAGGGATTCTTAGCCTTCTTTTCTTGTTTCACCTCCCATTTTACAAACCCATTACTATTCCTCTTCTTTAACTCTTATCGAGCCTACTCGGGTAGAGTGTCATATTTATAATAGAAGTGTGACTCTGCTTTCTTTGCTAGGTCATATACCTTTTGCAGTGATTTAGGCTCCTGCATGTCTACATCATGCTTTAACCTAGATTCCAATCCAAGAGTGAACTTGTGAACCCACATTTTCTCATTATAGATAGGTACATATTTGAATAGTCTTACCAGCTTCTTATAGTACACCTCTACTATGTTGGTTCCTTGTCTCAGACTAGCAAATTCTTCAAACTTTAAGGTATAGAAATGCTCTGTTAGGAATCTCTTCTTAAATATGTTTATGAATTCTTCCCATGGAGTGTCAATGGGTTCAATCTTAGTTTCCTCATAGTGGGTTTCCCACCACTCCAGAGTAGCCCCTTCTAGGTTAATCATAGCCCAAAGTGTTCGAGTTCTGGATGAGTAGCCTTTTACCATAAAGTGAACCTCTGCTTCTCTCAGCCATGCTTCTATTGCATCCCCATCACCCTCTCCATAAAACTTGGAGATACTAATATTTTTCATGTCCCTAGCTATTTCCTTTTCCTCTAAGGCTCTGGATTGCACTTGTTCTATAGTTAATCCACTATCTAGACCAATCTCTGAGCCTCGAACTTGCAAATTCTTATTTGCAGCCATTTCAAGCAACTATCTTATCTGATCCTGCATAGCAGTGACCGTAGCGGTGAGGTCTTCTACCTCCCTATTGGGGCTTGTTGGTTCCCCATCCTGGTTTTCTTCTTCGACATTACTTTGTTGAGTTTTTCTAGGTGTAGGCCTCCCTCTTCTGGTCTTAGGTGGCATCTTAACCTGATTCCATCCAAGAAAGAATATTAGATTACAGTTTCATCTTAAGTTGTATCTCTAATCAAGCCATAATATAGAGTTCTCTTGCTATATGCATCAACAACCTAACTAGGGTAATATCCTGGGCTAGGATGTATCACTGATACCAAAGCCCATACTAAGGCATCCTGACAATCCACACTCCCTTGGGTTAATTCCCATTAGATTCTAGCAATTGGGGTATCCTAGATCATCCCATATTTAGCCTTTATCTCAAGTAAGCCTTCATTGGATACATCTAATTTCCCTTTAGCACACATAGAAGCTCTATACCCTCGTACCTAGAGCTCTGATACCAAATGTAATGACCCAAAAAACACACAAAAAAAAATACAAAAATAGAAAAGTTTTTTTTTTTACTAGGGAGAGAGATACATGAACCCTTCATGAACCCCTAACCCAACTAGTATAACCTAAAGTTTCAATCACCTAAGTTTCCCTGGAAGTTACATCTCACGAAGTACCCTATCACAAGTCCATCTGTGTAGGTGTAACATGTGTTACTGTAGATAAGTCCATCTGTCCCATCATTCTTGATGAGCTAGACCTATCACCCTCAGTCCATCAAAGGTATACATGCATCTCCATACCATACACAAATTCTTATGTGTAGGTATGCTATGAGTATTGCGAGTTAAGCTATCTATCTCATCTCCATGATGAGCTATCTTAACTTAGATGTAATCTCTTCACAACTTAGTCCTTTATCTCCCTAAGGGGGTCTCAATTCCCTTAGGTCTCCTATGTTCACCCTAAGGGGTTCTCAATTCCCTTAGGTCACCTATGTTCACCCTAAGGGGTTCTTAATTCCCTTAGGTCACCTTTGAGTTCACCCTAGAACTCTACACTTAGATTTCTATCATCAAGCAACCAAACAATGGTACATCTAATTACTGTAACATCAAAAAACAATCAAACAATGATAGGGAAAATAAAGCAAACTTAACACTAAAGAAAATCAACTACATAATATAACCAGATACAAAAATACAGTAAAAGTAACTTCATTAAACCAATAAACAATTATCTCATTAATTCTTACATGATAAATCCTTCTTACTCTTAAGAATATCATCTTATCTACATTGGGGATATCTCCCCATATTTCTAGTCTATTTGATCATAAGTAAATCAACGTAAGATACATTTACCTATTCTTTGTTTCCATGGAACTCCTTGCTTCTCCTCTCTTCCCATTGGTTCTTTGAGGGTAGTAGGGGATCATGATACTCATGGTTCAGGATAGGCATGCCTTTAAATGCATCTAATCATTTACTTTACCAAATTGCAACTATACAAAATTCAATTAAGTTTCTAACCATCTAATGCATAATGGATATCATAAAAGAACCCTTAATTTTATTTCACCTCTCAAGTTCCCTTAGAGAGTCATCCAACATGTACCACTTAGATCAAGGTCTAACTTAAATCAAATTCATTCATATCTTAAAGCATTAAAGTCTCATACCCTTAACCTTTAAAACAATCCCTTTCTTTTCATTCTCTAAATCAAAGCCCCATAACTTCAATTCAAAGAATAAATCTACATCCTTTTTAATTCATCATTTTCAATCAATCAATTAACCTTTTAAAGCATTAAAGTCCCATACCTTTAACCTTTAAAACAAGCATTCATTCATTCCCTAAATTGAAGCCCCATAAACTTCAATTCAAGAATAAATCCACATCTCTTTAATTTAAAACTCCTAAGATAATCAACCTTAATCAAAGGGGTTCTCTCCTTAAATTAAAAACCTTCAATACGTTTCATAAAAATCAAAGGTTCATTTCTAATTAGAAACCTTAACTAGATCTCACATAAATCCAAGGTTCCTTCTAATTAAAAGCCTTCAATAATCCTATATGAAATAAAGGTTCCTTTTTAATTAAAAACCTTCAATGCATTTCATAAAATCAAAGGTTCCTTTTTAATTAAAAACCTTAAATAAATATCACATAAATCAAAGGTTCCTTTTAATTAAAAACCTTAAATACATTTCATAAAAATCAAAGGTTCCTTTTAATTAAAAACCTTAAATATATTTCATAAAATCAAAGGTTATTTATAATTAAAAACCTTCAATAATCCATAAAATAAAGGGTCAATTTTAATTAAAAACCTTAAATACATTTCATAAAATCAAAGGTTCCTTTTAATTAAAAACCTTAAATAAATCTCATATAAATCAAAGGTTCCTTTTAATTAAAAACCTTAAATATATTTCATAAAATCAAAGGTTCCTTTTAATTAAAAACCTTAAATATATTTCATAAAATCAAAGGTTCCTTTTAATTAAAAACCTTAAATATATTTCATAAAATCAAAGGTTCATTTTAATTAAAAACCTTAAATATATTTCATAAAATCAAAGGTTCCTTTTAATTAAAAACCTTAAATATATTTCATAAAATCAAAGGTTCCTTTTAATTAAAAACCTTAAATATATTTCATAAAATCAAAGGTTCCTTTTAATTAAAAACCTTAAATATATTTCATAAAATCAAAAGGAACCTTCGTGGCCTAGGTGTCCCATTCGTCGTCCTCTCGATCCCTGAGCCTCTATCTTGAGCCTTCGTTCTTCAATGCACCATCCCCTATCCTCTGTGCATTCTTCCCATTATTTCCACCTTAGGAAAATTAGTAGCACCGTAGGCTATTCCATAGGTTTCATGATGTAGGAAAGGGATCATGACGTTTTTGTTTTTGAAGAATGGCTCTTTTTAAATTTAAAATGTCATTCTCATGATATTTATAAACCTTAAAATATATTTATTTTATTCACACAATTTCATTACTGTTTTTTAATAAAAGATATCTATTATATTTCTATATATATATATATATTTTTTCTAAAATGAATTCTCTTTCATTTATTTTGATTAATTAAAGCCTTTTAATGAATTCTCTATTATCGTTAAAATGAACACTTCTAATTAATTTAAATGAACTCATTTATTAATTGCAAATGAAGGTTACTAATGATCTCTAATGAGCCAAACATTATTTACCTAAACTTCATTAATTAATTTAAAAGAATCTAAATTTAGCATATAAATTTAACTTTCTTTCTTTCACAAGGAGGATTCTTTACTTTCACTTTCAATATGATAGTTTACCTTATGCATCTATATACATATTGCAATGGTTTTTTATATAGAAACTCAACATCAAACTACTCAAGCCATGATGCATTAGAGAGAAAACACATTTATACAATCAATCAAAGAGGGAGTCTTTCCATCAACCTAATCACCTATCTTAGCCAAAATTTTTATGATAGCTACTAGACTATCAACTAAAGCTCAAGGTGATCAGCCATCGATGATTATCCCTTCCATCAATGCATGCCTATATGAAGGTATCTATCCATGTTACCTCCGAGTATCTTAATCATCATTTCCCCTGATATTTGGTACCCTCATTTCTGGTGGGTGACTCTACCTATTCCACCTGAGTGTACCTGATCCTGCACACTTGTCAATATATTAGCGATAACATACCCTTATAAATCAACTAAACATCATATAGTTGATTCAATTGTTCAAACTAGGTATCACCACATCATAGGTTAATACATTGTTTTCTTATACCATAAAGTTAGCTAGGAAGGGACATGACATACAAACACCAAGCTCAAAGGTAGGTTTGAACCTAACTAGTTAGGTCCTTTCATAATCACTTTTAAATTTGGATCAAGAGCTTACTTCGTAGCCATACTTGATGATAAAAAATAAAGGAATCAATTAACATAATGCATCTTGAATGATACTATTCTTGAATCTACATGATCTACATGCTCATGTCCCTGATTGCATAGCTGCTTGCATGCATGACTTCCTAATAATCACAATTGCTTGTACACTTATTCTTGATTTCATAGTTGCTTAATTCTACATGTTTTATATGATTTAGTTAGGAGGTCTATGAGAATACAATTATGATCATAGTTAGTAATATATTATTTTGCACTACTTTGGCAGTAGAAGGCTTATGCTAGCAAAATATCCTAGTCCCCCCTTTGTGAGACAAAATATTGATTTTAACTTATCTAGGGTCACCTCATATATTATTGTAAGGTTCAAACCTCATGAACCACTATCTTGCAAGTATGAAATTACTTATAGATTTGATATGCAATGATATATGGAATTTGATCCTCATAAGGGTGTATCAAGTAGCTAGAGAAATTCACTACTATTCTTTCATTTTTATTGTTTTATCTTCATCTAATGAATACTAATTTTATCATGATAAGAAACATACACTTCCTTTCACATCATCAATATCCTTCCACTTCATCTTGTAAATCAAAATTTTTCTACATTATATACTAAACCAATGAGGAACCCCTTGATCAATTATCTTTTGGGTGCATAATTACGTATGGATTTACTAGATAATATATTCAAGTTTTATACCTCCCTATTTGGTGTATTATTAAATCAAGGGAAACATATTCACCATATAATCCTTTTCATATTCCTACATTATTTAATAGACCACCAATGGGATAAAATCCCTTATCCTTGTAGGTATGTAAGCACTTATATATTAGCTAGATAATGGATAGAGTGTTTTGAACACCCTAACTAGTATATTAGGCAACCAACAACCACTTATTTACCTTGTATATTTCTTTTCAAAACCACTACATTGTGTAGTAGATCATCGAGAGGCTTGGGTCCCTCGATCCAATATCATACAAATATGTAAATATCTATAGGTATGGCATATAATGGATAAAGGTTTCTAAACCTATTAGTTAGTGTGCTAGGAAACCAAGGAAATATTTAATTATAATATCCTATGACCTTTGTTCTTTCGTGGTGGATTCAATTAATTTAAATTTCCTTTGTTAGCTTTCTAAATAGGTTAACTCATAGAAAGCTTCAAAAAAGATCTAAAGATAAATCAAACCAATGCTACTATCAATGAAACTTGATAATAGTAATGTTTTATAGATAATATCTCATAATATCTAACACAAATGAACACAATATACAAATATTTCATTAATGATATAACTTAGTTACAATGCATGGAGCTTTACCTCTAATATATCCTTTTTCATGACTTTTCAGTTCTTTAACTATTTCTCTCCTCTTTCATCCAAGATATGCAACCTTTCATATTCCTCTAATAAATACAAATCTCTCAACTTGCCACATATCATGTGACTCTTCATACTCTCATGAAACTTTGCATTATTTCTCATATTTCCACATACTTTATAAAATATAAATCATCTATCAGACTAATATTGCAAGGGGGTTAAACAATGTAATATCTCCAACACCCCCTTGTGTTACATTATTTGGTAGGAAGGTTTTTTGCCTTCAATATATAATTTTTCTTTCTATTAATTCTTTAGCTCTGACTTTGTAATTTTTGGACAAATAATTTGTTTCTACCTCTGGATCAATGTATTTAAGTTACCTCTAGGTCTTTGAATATGGGTCATTGCCTTTGGTTCATTGCCATTGGATCTACCTCTAGGTCACTTTCACTGGATCACTACCTCTAGAAATCTACCTTTGGATCACCTCTAGATAAACATTATCTCTAATTCATCCACTATAAAACCATCATATCTATAGGATCATCACTACAAATGCATCTTCCAAGGTATGCTTGGGTCTTCTTTCTCTTTGTTTGCTATGGGACTTATTTCCATGGGTCTCCTTAATATGCTTTTCAATTTATTATAGACTCCCTTCTCTTCCAAATATATTCTCGGAATAGGTAAACATGATCTATATTATAATTTTATTGAATTGATATTTTATCAAAATTTTAAAATTTATTTTTCACTGGTTGTTCTTCAACCTAGTGGTATTAATCCTTATATTCACTAGTTTTCCTTCAATCTAGTGGTAATAATTTTCTCTAACAACTTTCAAGTTCTATGCAAGCAAAATTTTATTATACTTGGTTTTATTTTGTAGAAACTATATAACATTCCTTTCATTGTATTCCATTCATCTATTTTCATCCATCCACAATCAACTTTTACTCTGTAGTCCTTATTTTCCTTTTGTAGACAAAACATTTATGAATAATTATGTGCTCCACAAGATTTACAACTATGGATATTCCAACATCTCTCTATCTTATATCCATATCTGCCACAATGAATACACCTATTTTATGTTATTAAATTCCTTTGACCATTCTATCATTTATTGCAACTGATTCTATCAATTCCTATCATAGATTTGATGTCACTAATTCTTTTCACAAATTTAGTTCCTTGCTCATTATTGCTGATATGTCTTATATATCCAAGACATTCATATTTTGGTTTTATTTTTGGTACAATTGGATATTTTATTCCTTGTTCATGTTTACCCAAACTTGTATCTTTATATCTCATTTTGTTCAACAAATTTGAACCAAATTATTGATTATACTTTTCAAAATAACCAAAAATATCACTAGACCGATTTCTATCAATATCAACACAACTCTAAGCATCACTATCTCTATCATCATTTGAATCTCTATCATCATAAATTCTCTGCTCTCATCCAGGAGATGCAATCTTTCATATTCCTCTAATAAAGACAAAGCTCTCAACTTACCACATATCATGTGAATCTTCATACTCTCATGAAATTTTGCATTATATCTCATATTTCCACATATATTATAAAATATAAATCATCTATCAAATTAATATTGCAAGGGGGGAAAACAATGTAATATCTCCAACACCCCCTTGTATTACATTATTTGGTAGGAAGGCATTTTGCCTTCAATCTCTCATTTTTATTTCTCTTAATTCTTTAGCTCCAAATTTGTCATGGTTGGATAAATAATTTGCTTCTACCTCTGGATCAATGTATCCGAGTTACCTCTAGGTATTTTTCTATGGATCATTTCCACTGGATCTACCTCTAGGTCATTTCCTTTGGGTCTCTACCTCTGGGTTACCACCTCTAGGTCACTTTCACTAGATCACTACCTCTAGGTCACTACCTATAAAAATAAACCTCTGGGTCACCTCTAGATAAACATGATATCTAAGTCATCCACTATAAAATCATCATATATATAGGATCATAACTACAAATGCATCTTCCAAGGTATGCTTGGGTCTTCTTTCTTTTTGTTTGCTATGGGACTTCTTTCCATGGGTCTCCTTAATCTGCTTTTAAATTTATTATAGACTTCCTTCTCTTCCAAATATATTTTTGGAATAGGTAAACACAATCTATATTATACTTTTCTTGAATTGATTCTTTCTCAAAAATTTAAAACTTATTTTTCACTAGTTGTTCTTCAACCTAGTGGTATTAATCCTTATCTTCACTAGTTTTACTTCAATCCAGTGGTCATAATTTTCTCTTGAAGCTTTCAAGTTCTATGCAAGCAAAATTTGATTATACTTGGTTTTATTTTGTAGAAACCATACAAAAATCCTTTCATTGTATTCCATTCATCTATGTTCATCCATCCACAATCAAATTTTACCCTGTAGTATTTCTTTTCCTTTTGTAGAAAAAACATTTATGAATGATTATGTGCTCCAAAAGCTTTACAACTATGGATATTTCAACATCTCTCTATATTATATCCATATCTACCACAATGACTACACCTGTTTTATGTTATTAAATTCCTTTGACCGTTCTATCCTTTATTGCAACTGATTCTATCAATTCCTATCATAGATTTGATGTCACTAATTCTTTTCACAAATTTAGTTCCTTGCTCTTTGTTGCTATTCTGTATTATATCCAAGACCTTAATATTTTGGTCTTATTTTTGGTACAATTGGCTCTTTTATTTCTTGTCCATGTTTACCCAAACTTGTATCTTTATATCTCATTTTTTTCAACAACTTTGAACCAAATTATTGATTATGCTTTTCAAATTAACCAAAAATATCACTACATCAATTTCTATAAATATCAACACAAATATGAGCATCACTATCTCTATCATCATTTGAATCTCTATCATCATCAATTCTCTCCTCTTTCATCCAGGAGATGCAACCTTTCATATTCCTCTAATAAAGACAAAGATCTAAACTTACCACATATCATGTGAATCTTCATACTCTCATGAAACTTTGCATTCTTTCTCATATTTCCACATAAACTATAAAATATAAATCATCTATCAAACTAATATTACAATGGGTCCAAACAATGTAATATCTTCAAAACCCCCTTGTATTACATTATTTGGTAGGAAGGAATTTTACCTTCAATCTCTAATTTTTCTTTCTCTTAATTCTTTAGCTTTGACTTTGTCATGGTTGGATAAATAATTTGCTTCTACCTCTGGATAAATGTATTTGAGTTACCTCTAGGTCTTTGTCTATGTTTCATTCCCACTAGATCTATCTCTAGGTCATTGCCTTTGGGTCTCTACATCTGGGTTACCACCTCTAGGTCACTTTCACTGGATCACTACCTCTAGGTCACTACCTCTAGAAATATACCTCTGGGTCACCTCTAGATAAACATAATATCTAAGTTATCCACTATAAAATCATCATATCTATAGGATAATCACTACAAATGCATCTTCCAAGGTATGCTTGGGTCTTATTTCTCTTTGTTTTCTATGGGACTTCTTTCCATGGGTCTCTTAATCTGCTTTTCAATTTATTATAGACTTCCTTCTATTCCAAATATATTCTTGGAATAGGTAAACATGATCTATATTATACTTTTCGTTAATTGATTCTTTCTCAAAATTTTGAAACTTATTTTTCACTAGTTGTTCTTCAACCTAGCAGTATTAATCCTTATCTTCACTAGTTTTCCTTCAATCCAGTGGTAATATTTTTCTCTTGCAGCTTTCAAGTTCTATGCAAGAAAAAATTGACTATACTTGGTTTTCTTTTGTAGAAACCATACAACATTCCTTTCATTGTATTCCAGTCATCTATGTTCAACCATCCATAATCAACTTTTAGTCTATAGTCTTTCTTTTCCTTTTGTAGATAAAACATTTATGAATGATTATGTGCTCCACAAGCTTTACAAATTTGGATAATCCAAAATATATCTATATTATGTCCATATATACCATAATGAATACGCCTATTTTATTTTATTAAATTCCTTTGACCATTCTATCCTTTATTGCAATGGATTCTATCAATCCCTATCATAGAGTTGATGTCACTAATTCTTTTCACAAATTTAGTTCCTTGGTCATTGTTGCTGGTCTGTATTATATATCCAAGAACTTCATATTTTGGTCTTATTTTTGGTAAAATTGGTTATTTTATTCCTTTTTCATGTTTACCCAAAATTGTATCTTTATATCTCATTTTTCAATAACTTTGAACCAAATTATTGATTATGCTTTTCAAAATAACCAAAAATATCACTAGACCAATTTCTATCAATATCAACACAACTCTGAGCATCACCATCTCTATCATCATTTGAATATCTACCATCATAAATTATGATAGCATAAGACTTTTTTGAATAATCATAGACTTTATTCAAATCACATGTATCACATATAGCATCTATTTTTGTAACAGGTTCTATATTTGTCATGAATTATAAATCACTAGTATCATTGCTTGCATCACAATATTTCCTTTCATTTTGACAAGAATCATAATTTAAATATTTTTATTTTTGAATAAGATCACTAGTATCACAACATGAATTAATCATCAATGGTTTTGATTCTATAGGATTTCAACATGGATCTACCATCATAGGCCTTATGTCATTTGTATCACAAGAAACATCTTTCATCACTATTTTATTTTCTACCTCTTCAACTTTTTCTTGTTTTCTCTTCTTAGAAATATTAAGAGTGATAGTTCATTTGTAGATTATTCTCCATAGACTAACACGTATAGTAATAAAATGTTTATAACAATCATTAGCATTATTAATAATACGTTGCATGCATTTTTGATGTATTAAAATTTCCCCTTTTCTGCTTCACTAGTAATATCAATAAGCCTATTGTTCATAAATATAATTGTTCTTCAAACCTTTAATCATGTCTTGTCCTCTATTCTTATGTTTTATAACTTCATTAGAAAGTAATTGTTAACTTTGGAAGTTATATACTGAAGATAGATAAACCAAGAGATATCAACTAAATTCACAAAGCAATATATATGATCAAGGAAGTACTTTGCAAGTATGAAAATCAAAAATAACTTTAATAACTACTCCTAAACATGCCATAAATAAATGATCATAGAAATGGTGCCATAGCTCTGTAATAACCAAGTAATATTATTACAAGTTACGTCATATTACATCTTCACATTACTCTGCATATATAATGTAATGTGACTCTTCATATGGAACACTCATGGCCTTCACACTTCTAGACTCTCAAACTTCCTATTCTATGGATTCATGTACACATGGAATAATGTATCTTTACCCATAATTTGTAAGTATTTAACTAAGTATTTAACTAAGTGCTTATAACTTTCAGGAAGTGCTCTCAAAACTACATGAACCAAAAATTTGTCTTCTACTTTTTCACCTAAGATTAATAAATTTCCTTTTATATCTAATAATTTCCTTAGAATCAACTCTATGATTTTTCCACTGATGAATTTTAGAGAATGTAACTAAGTTTAAAGAATCAAGATGGTAGCTTTGTTCTTTTATTCAAATATTTTGGATAGAGTGTTCCATGCCTTTTTAGATGTTCCTAATGAACTAACATGTGGCTTAATATAATATGTAATTACAAAATTTATAATCATTAGAGCTTTTGCTTCATCTTCTTCATATTTTTAAATTTCTCTTGCATCTTTAGTAGGTTTAGTTTTTGCTTCTTTAACTATCTCCCAAATATTTTATACTATCAATATAGATCTTACTTTATTTTTCCATGATGCATAATTAGGGCCTTTAAGTAATTGAGATTTTGAGAGAAATAACTTATGTGATGTCATGATTAACCTTTGTATATTTCTAAATCTCTTAATCCTATGTTGATGTCAAATACCTTATACCTCCAAGCTCACAAATTTAGATAAAAAATATTTGCAATTTTGTAAGTCTAATTTGATGTAGAAACCCTTATTACTCCAACCTAAATTGAAAATGTTTTGTAACCTCAAATAATTAAATTATAAAACTTTGAATTTATCTCCTTAATTTCTCCAAATAAGTTTCCAATGCTTTCAATATTATATCTAAGGTTTTATTATGTTACCTTTTCCAAAATACTTACACTTTATACCTTAGACAATAATAATCTTACTCAATATTATTTATCCTAACTTAGGATTATCAAAAAACTTTACACAAATTAAATTACCTTGAGCTTTAAATGACAATAATTTCTTGGTCAACCTTTGAACATCCTAAAATTTGGTGCTCTTCCAAATTTTGCGTTCTTCTTGTTCTTCCAACGTTAGTTGTATTTCAACATTGATATCTTTAAAACTTTGGTACTCTTTCAACTCTTTCAAATTTGATTTTCTTCAACCTTTGGTACTCTAACAACATACGTTATCACCTATATGCTCAACTACATTGTAATACTCCAACCTCCTTGCTTATATTCCATGATGCACTCTACATGATTTAATATAACAAGCTTTAACGCTTAACTTCTCCACACCTTAAACATGCTACAAGATGTACCTTCTCTACCAAATGTGCCTTCTCTTCATTTCCAAGTGTGACACACTATCCACACCTTGAATCCTCTACCTTGCATTCAATCATCAAAAGCTTCTATGAATTCTTTATCTTTATATTTTTAGTATATGCTCTTGATATGGGCATTTGATATTCCAATCTATTCACCTACCACTTGAAAAATGGTGCTCCAATATATTTCCATGAATGTTACACTAACATTGGTTTTGTTTGTGCTTTTACATGATAGGTGTTACACCATGAACGTTATACTATAGATGAACATTGTAACTTGGGATGTTCTTATATTATAATATATCTTTCCATTAGATGGTTAAGACTTGTCACTTGCATGTGGCATTCTCTTCCAACTCTCAACACTTGAAATCTACCCCCTGAGTTTCAATCGCTTTATCTTCTATTTTATTGTTCTTTTGCCTTATTTTGTAGGGATGAATTTTCTAAGACTCCTTGATTAATATGGGAAGTGTGATTTTGAATTGGATGGGCTTAATTTATGTAGTGCTCTATGGTGGCTTCTCTTGCACACCATTGGCTTTTCCTTGAGCAATAGTGGTGCTTTCTCAATGCACCCTCGTACACACTTCCTTTGAGTAATGGTGTCTTCGATGGTGGATTGCTCCCTTTGAGCAATAATGTTCTCCTTCCATGATGGATAAATTCTTATGCTCATATTTATGTTGAATTCTTAGTGTATTTAGACACTAAAAAACTTGGATTTGCTTTAATATTTTTTATTTGCTTAACAACATACTTTGCTATGATTCTTTTGCTTTCAACATACCTACATCAGAACTTCACTAATAATAACATATTTTACTTATATCTCCTTTCCAAATTATTTTAGACTTTTTTTTTTTAAGTGAAAAACCCCTTGCGGGGTCGCCTTGGTCTGAGATACCATGAACATGGGGTTCTACACCATCAAAGTCACCCGGGAGTCACACCCGACCCTGCTCGTACCAACATTATCAATTGGATTTTGGATACCTAATTCAGCTTTTTGGTAGGGTGGAGATTTGAACCTGGGACCTCCCTTGGAGGATTGCCCTCTCCTCTGCAACTCACCTATAACATCTGGGTAAATTATTTTAGACTTCACTAATAATGTATTCTACTTATATCTCCTTTCCAAATTCTTGTAAATACTTGTAGTCTTACGAGTAGTTAGAATGTAAAATTCTATTACTTACTTTTGAAAACTACTCTCTTCAAATTTCTCTTTTTCAGATTAATGAAAGTAATATGGTGCTCTTCAAAATTCTATATTAATGCTCCAAGACTAAATTTATGTAGAAACAAAATATCGTACCTTTGCACCTAATTTCTATGGTGATTGATTGAACTTAATTTTGTAAATTTTGCACCTTCACTTTATTGTCTCAAAATTTACCAAATTTGTAGTCCTGGTTACCACTCTCCTTCTTACATGTTTTATATCCAATAACTATTCTCAAATCTACTATGAAGCTCTCCAAACTCATAGATTTCTTCCTTCTCCTGGTTCTATCCATAAATTTGATTTTGTGTCTTCAAATATCCTTCAAATAAGTTCTCTCGAACTCTATAATAAACAACTATTAATATTTCCCAAATTGTTGTCAACACCTTTGCAACTATGCAGTCAATACCTTCCTAATTTTACAGTCCAAAAATTGTAATGAAATTCTCCAAATGTTGTCTTCTATCATTGTACAAACTTCTAAAATCTCCTATCCATGAGAACTTCAAAATATACCCAAGTATTCTCCAAATCGTAGCTCTAGGTTTCCTTTAAGCTATTTACATGCAATCCTTCAATCTCTACTTAAAAATTGGTAACCTTCTCCAAGTCTTCAAAATTCTATGGTTGTCTTTATATTTTCAAAAACCTTGGGCTCTTCAATATTATCTTTTCCCACAATATCCTTTTAAAATTTTGACTTCAAAAACTCTCTCCTATGACATCTACTTTCTTAAGAATCTGAATGTCATGAGACCTCCTAATATTCTCTCCAAAATTTGGCAAAATTATTACCAAAAACCTTCTTCCTTTTGGGTTTGTTGTCGGATGGCAAAAATTATCCCAAATATTATTTATCAAAAACTTCTCCTTGCTTGCAATATCCTGCTTCTCACTTTCTTCAAAATACCTTCAATAGTCTCTTCTCTAAATATACAATAAGGATTTCTCTATCCTTATTCCTATTATCCAAATTCTTTTGAGACCGCTTCTCTTGGGTCTTATAATTTTACAACTCTTAAAATCCTCTCTACAAGTCTTCAATGAGAGCTATCCTAGGTCTCCTGAATCTTCCAACTATGCAAATTATTTAATGAGATATCTTTCTTGGATCTCCAAAATCTACTACTTATCAATATATTGAATCTTTGAATTTTGTTGCTCTTCACATATGAAATATAACCTATTATTAGGTCTTCTCTATCTCCAATATCTAATCTATAATGAGATCCTCCTACACAAGTCTCTTCAATCTCTAATGTGCAGTCTTCAATCTGCAATCTTCTATCTCCAACCTTATATATTCCAAAAATTGAAGTTCTTCAATTTGACCTCTTTTGGGTCTCTTCAGCTTCTCCAACCTCCAGTTATCTTCAATATACAATTTTCTATGGGAAATTCCTTCTCAAGTCTCCTTCAATATTCAATATCCAATGGGTCTTCTCTTATACCTTTTCAATCTCTAGTTTTCTACAGCAAAGAATTAATTCCTGTACAAGAAAAACACATAAAATTTTAGGCAATGAAGATGAAATTATTCTCTATCCATTATAGGAAGCTTCTCAACTTCTGGGTGTTAATTTTTTACAACAATAAACTTAGATAGTAGTATAAAATATATTAGAATTTCCAATATTCTAAAATAAATAGACTTTACTAGTTATCCTTGAAACTAATGGAATGGATTTTGTGTTAAGTCTTAGTCTTCACAAATCTATGGAAAGACTCTAGTCAATCTGCAATTTGCAGTCTTCTTCAACCCACCAAATTTCTCCAATAGGACATCATTCTTGGGTCTCTTAATCTTCTCAATCTCCACAATATCAAGGTCTGGCTTCAAGACCTAAGATATATTTCTATTCCAAATTTGTTCTTCGAATAGAAACTCTCCAATCTTCTCTGGTTTCTCCTTCCAAACATAATCTCGTCTACAAGTTCAAAATTAGTGTAAGTCCAATCCTTGCAATAAATATTCCTATCTCTTATCAATATCCCTTATGGATTTGATACCATTGTTAGCTTTTGAAGCTATATACTTAAAATAAATAAACCAAAAATTATTAAATAAAGTCACAAAGCAATATATGATCAAGGCAATATTATGAAAGTATAAAACTCAAAAATAATTTTAATAACTACTCCTAAACATGCCATAAATAAATGCTCATGAAAATGGTGCCATAGCTCTGTAAAAACCAAGTAATGTTATTACAAATCATACCATCTTGCATATTCACATTACTCTACATATATAATGTAATGTGACTCTTCATATGGTGCACTCTTGGCCTTCACACTTTTAGACTCTTTAACTTCCATTTCTATGGATTCATGTATAGATGGAATAATATGGACATTTACATAATTGAATATTATACACAATTGTGCATTTATTACATTGCATAAAATAAAGACTAAACCTAATCTAAGATATGTACCAAATAATGTAATATATTCCAATAGTAATTCCATTTTCATTATTGCTCCTATATCATAAGGTAATGTGAAACATTTTTAGAGTCTTCAAATGCTTCTTCAATATTTGAATTTAGATAATTGTGAAGCATTGAAAATTTTTCATCTCTAGCTTCTTCCATGACTGTTTGTAAGATTTTCTTTTCTTTCTTTGATTTATCTTTTTGTCCTTCAATTTTTGGTAACTTGTATTTGATACAACATTTCTTTAGTTTCGTCTAATGAGTCATTTTCAATGTATATAGGTTCTTCTTGAAGACAAGTTTTCTTCTTCAACTAATTTTGATAGCACATGAAGTTCCGGTTTTTGTGTTTCTATTTTTGGATCATTTGTTTCCTTTTTTATTTGTTTTTTATTTGCTATATTTCTATGAAGTAGACTACCTTATAACTCCCTAATTATGAATTTAGAGGTTTTGAATGATAGACTAAGGATAATTTTTTATTTTTTTTATGTTGACAACCTTATGTCTCCCTAATTTCAAATTGATTCTTCTAACGGTTTCAAAAACTTCCTAAAAATTTTAATAATGTCTTGAATATTTCAATTTCTCAAATGAATACCTTATCTCTCCCTTAAAGTAATTAATCTAACTTGAAATAGATTAATTAAAAATAAATCTAGGAAAAATTAAACTCACTTAACCTTATACCTTCAAAACATTAGTATAAATAAAATTTAAATTTAATTTAATTTACCTTCGCAAAAAATTTGGTCTCCCTTGTTGTTGATTGGTGTTAAATAATTTATGAATTAGGGCCAAAAGTTATCTTTGAAATTGAAACTGCCTATTTCAAAAACTCTCTCAAATGCCTTTTATGATCCATTTTCCAGGTCACATGATTGATTCAAAATTAAATTAAAAATATTTATCTTGGTATGATTGCTCCATTTTGCATCAACATTGGATAACCTCCAAATTGGTACATGATGATATTTAACAGTCATGAATGGTTCAAAATTAGAAAAAATCGTTGCCTCTGTGACAAATTTCAACCATCATAGCAATATTGCTCTTATAGGACCATCTTAACTCCATGGCCTAACTTTAATATTGAACTGGTAACACACAAGATGATTAATCCTCCCTTTAATTTATTTTCAAATGGATTACAAATCAAACCTATCCCACGTAAGGTGAATGGGTTTCCAATTAATAGTCAAAAAATGACAAAATCATCACCATATGACCACTATGCTCTCTCCCACAAACTATTTTTGCCTATTTTACTACTGCTCTTTGACTTGTAATGATAAAATTTCTTATCTCCAATTGCAAATGTTTTCTCCTACCTTTAAATTTAGAAAATTGGATAGACATTGTAACGTTCTCTAGTGTTGTATCATACTCCTCTCAATTTATCCAATGCTGTAACATTCTCCTACACTATAGTGTTCTCCTATCTCTCAAAAAATATAGACACCCGAATCATTAGCATCTATACATGTGGTAGACTGTGACATAGGCCACAGGGTTATTCCATCATAGTCAAACATAGGGAATCAAATTTACTAAAAAATAATTTGAATGACATCATTGTGGGATTCAAATAGCATGGCCTTAGTCAAAATTCAAAAAAAGGATTTCAAAAAAATTCTTAGATAGTTACACGTAGTGGATAAGATTTGGTAGCAACCTGGTTTATATTAGAAATTTTAACATTGATAGCTTCAATCTAATGGATGTTCTTGACATTCTTATTTTAGTGACCGTGTTGCACTTTGAGCTCTTCTTTTCTACATGATGAAATTCTATAGAGTTGATGGTGCTCTCTGACCTACAATTGGTGCTTAATGATATGCATGATTTTTATTACCAGTGATGTTGCTTCTAAACACTACTTTCTCAAAATGGCACTAATATTTCAATAATGCTCTTTCGATGATACCAATTTCTTCTTGGGTTATTGATAATGCTACTCTACAATGGAACCTATATCTGGGTTTAACTTGTATTGATGCTTACTTGTATCAATAACACAAAAGATAACTTTTTTCACCTTTCTATATTTCAATATTAAATCTTTTTTAGTTTTAATATTTCTTATATTGATGCAGTTCCAAACAATAGGTTTCACTATGGTACAAGTTTAGGTGGCTTTAAAATTAGATAAAATATTCTATTATCACCATACACTACAACTTTTGGCATCCAAAAGAACTCATGTAAACATAAAATTGCTACCAAATAAATAATACTTAAAATGAATGCTTTCAAACCTTTCTTCAAACACTTTTCTAAACTAAAATAATAAAGCTTATCTTCCATTTTAAGAACACAAGCTTATACTGAGAGGGGGGTGAACAATATAAGATAAAAAATTTATCTTTTCTTTCCAAAGCAATAACTTCAAATAATATCAATACAATAATGAAACAATGCACAAATCACCACACACATAAGAGACAAATATTTTACGTGGAAACCCCCTCTTGAGACAAAACCATGATAAAATATTGCTTATATATTTCTTCAATAAATTTCAAGGGCACCAACCCACAGGAGACACCAATATTCTATACAAGTTTATGGACACCAATCCATAGGAGACACCAATCACCTCTCACAAATTTGTGGGAACATACCCATAGGAGACACCTATCCCATCTCAAGTTCATGGACATCAATCCACAGGAGACACTAATCCCTTCTATAAGTTTATGGAAACCAATCCACAAGAGACACCAATCCCCTATCATAAGTTCATGGGAACCTACCCATAGGAGACACCTATCCTCTCTCAAGTTAATGGACACCAATCTATAGGAGACATCAATCCCTTATAATTTGGTTCATGGACACCAATCCATAGGAGACACCAATACCCTCTACTCTGGTTCATGGACACCAATCCACAAGAGATACCAATACCCTCTACTCTAGTTCATGGACAAAAATCCCCCCTAATTTGGTTCATGGATACCAATCTATAGGATATACAAATCCTCTCTGCTCAAGTCTACTCCAAAGTCATCTCTTAAATATACTTCAAAACCTGCTCTCAAATATGCTCCAAAATTTGCTCTCAAATTTGCTTAAATTTGCTCCAAAACCTACTCACAAAACTGTTCAAATTTTCTCCAAAACCTACTCACAACACTTCTCAAATCTGCTCTCAAACTTGCTCAAACCTACTCCCAAATTTGCTCAAACCTACTCCTAAATCTGCTCTCCAACACTGCACAAATCTGCTCTTAACCTTGTGTGTTGAATTGGAGATGCTAATACCTTTCTTTTCTTCCTCTTGTAGATAGCTAAAAATTCCTTCCTTTCAATTTGATGCTTGGGTGAAGATGTGCATTAATACCTTCACTCTATCCTTGTACTATATGACACTTCCAAATATGCCTCAACAAAAATGTTGACCTTTCTTTTGTATGTGCAGTCCAAATCTATCTTAAAAAAATGATGTATTCCAAATCCATATTCAAAAATAATGATGCACCTCAAATATATGTCAAAAAATATGATGCACTTCAATTTATCTAAAAAATGATACACTCCAAATTTATCTTATAATTTTCTTTTTGTTTCAATTTCAAATCAAACACTCTTATCACTCCAATAATAAAACTTACAAAATATAACTTTTATTAAAAATTGACTCCTTATATATCCAACTTTTAAATACAACAATATTTGGTTCAAAATATAAAAAATTTCATATGAACGAACAACATCAATTGCATTGAAAAAGATGTTATATACAATGTTTTAAGGTGGTTGAAGGAATCACCAAATAATCACCCATAAACTACCTTGGAGAGCGCTTTGCCCAACCAACTACTTTGGATAGCCCTACATGAAACATAGTGCTAAATGTAAATAATGTAATAAATCATACTAGTATTAGAATATGATATCCTAGGCTAACATCCTCCCTTATTACATTATTTGGAAATACAAAGAGCATTGCGAAACAATTAAAATTTGACACATGCGAGTGCCTTAGTGAAAATGTCTAAAACTTGCTCATTAGTGGGAATGTATAGGATCTATAGGTGGTGCTTTGGAACTTCATATCGAATGAAATGATATTGAGTTTCAATGTGTTTGGTACACTCATGAAATACTAGTTTCTTAACAAGGTTCAAAATGCCTTGGTTTTCGTAAAACAAATGAAGTGGAAGATTATTTTGAAGACCCATGTTTGTAAAAATGTGACTTAACCATATCATATCACATATTGCTCCATGTGTTACACAATATTATTCCTCTATAGAAGATAAAGCAACCACCTGCTGCTTCTTACTATACCAAGAGACAGGTCTAGATATAATATGGAAAATGTATCCAAAATTTGATTTTTGATCATCAATGGATCTGATATAGTCTGAGTTTGTGTATCCCTATAAGAAGAAATGGTCATTATTCTTGTACTCTAGGCCATAGTTTGTACTACCACGGACATAATGAAGAACTATATTTGCTACTTTCCAATGACTCACCTTAGGTTCCTGAATGAACCTTGAAAGATAACCCATAGCAAAACTGAGATCTGGTCTGGTTTTTGTTAGATATATGAGACTTACAATCAACTAGTTATAGAGAGTACCATCTACCTATGGAGATTTACCATATCATGATAACTCAAGCCCTGGCTCCATTGGAGTTGCTTTAGGCTTGCAATCAGTCATGCGATATTTTTTGACCAATATATTGGCATACTTTGTTTGTGTTACTCTGATATGATTCTTTTTTTGAGTCACTTCTAAACCAATACAATAGTGAAGAAGTCCTAGGTCTTTCATTTCAAAATATTATTTGAAATCATATGTCACTACATAAATCATGTTATTTGAACTAACAGTGACGATCAGATCATCCACATAGAGTACCAAAATCACTATATCAGAACCATTGTTCTTAATATAGATATTTTCATATGAAGGACTTCTTTTGAATCCATGCTGCAATAGGTGACTACCAATTTTGATGTACCAAGCTTGTGGAGCTTGTTTTAACCCATACAAATATTTTACCAATTTACAAAATTTCTATTCATGTCCCTCAACCACAAATCCTTTTGGTTGGGTCATGTACACTTCTTGCAAGTCACCATTCAAGAAAGCACTTTTTACATCCATATGATGTAACTTCCACCCAAACTAAGCTACCATGGCACAAAGTACTTGAATGGTAGTCATTTTTGCAGTGAGGGCAAAAGTCTCTTCATAATATATGCCTTCTTTCTAAGCACATCCCTTTGCAACAAGACAGGCCTTATACTTATTAATAGTACCATTTGACTTATACTTCACTTTGAACACCCATTTATAGCTAATGGTCTTCTTTCTTGAAGATAGATTAACTAGCTTCCATGTGTTATTTTTCATGAGAGATGTATGTTTAGCATCCATAGAAACCTTCCACTAAGGCTCACTAAGTATATCTTGAATTTTTATGGGTTCATTCTCACCCAATGTAGACATAAAAACTCTTTCATCATCCATATCTGCTTCTCTGTCTTTCTTTGCATCTATAGATAGTTCATAAAACTGCTAGTAAAGCTTGTCAACCTCTAAATTTGATGCCTCTACTCTCATCTACTAAGTCATGCTGAAAGTACAAGGTTGATCTAAAGTTAGATCTGGAAGTGAAGTCAAATTTGAATCTCTCAATGTGCTAGTATACCATTTTGGAACCTTATTCTGTGGGGGTGGATTCTCTTTCTTAGGCTCCTATTCATCCAGGTATATAGTTGTAGATGTGTTATCTAATGTGAAAGATTCATCAAATACCATGTATCTACTGGTGTATGTTTTCTTGGTTATAGGATCTATCAACCGATATCCCTTTGAATGCTCATCGTAACCAAGAAAAATACATTGTAAGGTTTTCTCATCTAGCTTCTTCCTCATCTATTTTAGAATATGCATGAATGCCTTACATCCAAAAACCCTTATATGAGAAATGGAGGGTTTCCTACCACTCCATGCTTCTTATGGAGTCATGCCCTATAGATATTTTGTGGGTGCTCTTTTCAGGAGGTACAATGTTGTATTCGCTACTTCTACCCAATACTCATGCTAAAGATATGCCCCCTTAAGAATACAACGAACCATTTCCATGATGGAACGGTTCCTCCTCTTAGCAACTCCATTTTACTATGGAGTATAGTTTTTTGCTAGTTGTCTCTTAATCCCATGTGCATTCAAAAATTATCAAAAACTTTGGAGGTATATTCTCCCCCTCAGTTTGAGTAGAGGGTATTTTGAACTAGTAAAAGTATAGAAGTGCCTCATATTTCAATTGTAAAAACAAAACCCACATCTTCCATGAGTAATTATAAACAAACAATTGAAAATACCTTGTGCCACCATAACTGTTTGGCATAGGACCGCACAGATCGATGTGTACCAACTCCAAAGGTTTCTTAGCTCGTGAAGAGCTAACCTCAAATGGTACCTAGTGTTGCTTCTCTACTAATCAATCTGAGCATACTGGAAATGTGGATGAAAGATGGAGAAGGCCTTTCACCATCTCATATTTTCTTAACTCAAGAAAATACCCTAAACTTAGATTCCCATATCTCTTTTACCAAAGAGACGTGGCCTCCTTTATATTTGCCTATGTGGCAATATGAGGCATAGAAACAACATCTAATATATAAAATCCATGCTTGTATGAACCTATTGCTACATGCTTTCCATTTATGATGATGAAACATCTCTTTCTACCATCCTCAACACTAAAAACAACACCCATCTTTCTATCCAATATCTGAGGGATGGACAATAAATTATTTGCAAATATAGGAATATAGAGAACCTTCTCAATCTGATATTTTCCATTTGGAAGAGTGATAGAAATATTTCCTTAACCCTGGACTTGATAGGTCTTATCATCAACGATTGTCACTGGCTTGCCTTCCTTTGCCTCAAATATCTCAAACCACAATATATCACTAGTCATGTGTTTATTGGCCTCAAAATCAATATACCACATTGCATCCTTATATTGAGAAGATGTATGTGTCATGAGCACCTTGTGTGCTCTCTCAGAGTCTGAGTCTGATTTCTCATAAGCAACATTTCCCTTGGATTGCTTATTCTTCTTCTATGGTTTATATTTCCTCTTGCCCTTTTTCTTGTGATCTTGGTCATTAGGTTGTTTATTATTGAACCAACATCTGTTGGTGTCATGGTTATCCATACCACATATTTTGCAATATTTCTTCTCTTTCTATTAAGATTGTTTCCTTTTTACTTTTAATGAAGATCCTCCCTTCTAAAATTTACCTTGCTTCTTTCTCCCTTTTTTTTGAGTAAAGTGCATTGTCTTACACTCCGTATCTCTAAAGTTTATTTTCCTCCTTAGTTTGAAGTAAATTTACCAATTCAAGAAAGGTAACTTGTCTACCAGATACTTGTAGAGATTTGATCAACGCCTTGAAGGATTCTGGAAAATCTCTCAATATGATTGAGGTCAAGAGAGTATCTACCACTGTCTCTTCCATAGAATTCAATTTGGATTCCAATTCTACCACTTTGCATAGGAACAATTCAACTGTCTCACCAGATTTCATACTCAGTGTATATAGTTGAGATTGATGGTTAAGAATTGTGGACTAATTTTTCCCTCCAAGCTTCTTTACCATATTCTGCATCACAAATATGAGGCTAGACCTCATCTGTAGTAGCAAATAGAATAAAAATGAGACACCTTCTATTATAGGATATTTTGTAGTGCCATTCACTACATCCCACAAATATTCAACCTGAAGGATAGATTTCATCTTTGTCTTCCATGGTGCAAAATTAGAACCTTTGAGAAACTATGAATTTAACAGATATTTGTGAACAGTGGCCATTGTGAAGGTTTCTTATAACACCAAATGGTCCCCCTTTATTTATACTTACAAAGAGTACATGAAATGGAATTCAATAAAATTTATGACACCTACCTCAAAACCCTTCCAAAAAAGGATGATGAGTTGCAGGAGTTTAAGCCAAATAATCAGAAAGAATTAGGGTATAAAATGAAGTGAATATCAAAACTGGTTTTCCTTATTTCTCCCTTATGATTTATAGAGAACAATAACTTAGACATCATTGTTGTAGCTATGTTAGGCATTAGATATAGTAGCCCAAAGCATGCCAACATTACCTATAAGTGTAGGCTAGAGGTATCGTATATACCAAACATCGCAGTGCAATAAATTGCACAAATAGGTATAAAATTTTGGGTCTTATCTTTGCTTTGTATATTTTAATTTATGATTAAAATGCAAAAAAAATAGAAAAATTAAATGCAAAAACAATAACATGTACCCACAAATTTAAACACTTAGGTTTCAATTTCGACCAAAAATGCACCTATTACAATGCCAGTTTGTTACAATGATTTTTTCAAAATAGTTGAGATTTTGGTTTGCAAAAATGATATTTAAATCCAATGTTCTTTTCAAATCCACAATTTTCTTTCCCACTTGTCTTAGAAATTTGTAATAGAAAATGTGTTGTTTATCCCTCATTTTTTATGGCAAAATCAACAAGGTTGAAAAATTGTGATATACCCGTTCACTTTTCAAATGAAAAATAAGTGCAAAGATGATGGCCTTATCCCTCCATGAAAAAAAATTGCACTAAAGGAGCAAAACAATAATTTTTTTTTACAAAAAAATGTCTTTCTAGCCTTCTTTGTAAAAAAAATATTGTTTGTTTGAGGACCAATATTCTCTAGGTTTCAATAGGCATAATTTTGTAAAATACTTTTGTGTTGTCTTATCCCTCCAAGACAAAGGATATTGAATATTGCAAAAAAAAATTATAAATTTAAGGTAAAAAAAAAATACCTTTCAAATTTGCCTTTGTGTAAAAATATTTGGGGTGATTCATGCGTGGGACTTGATCTCGCCACCTAGCATGAGATAGTTCCCTTACGGAGGGGTGTCCACTAGCCCAACTGAGGCACTGGTTGAGAATAAAGGGACAAGACATCCATTTTGTTGACGTCTTCGTCCCATAGTGAAAATTTTCTTTTTTTGAGACTTTTAGTCCCACATCACCCATGCGGTGATGTTTTGATGCTTGAAAAAGTGGAAAGCACACTAAGTTATTTTATTGTCTTCGGGTAATCAGTGTCGAAGATAACTATTTTGCTACCCGAAGGAGTAAAATTTGCCCACGTGTCTGAGTGATATGTCACTAAGTCAACTACCACCACATCATGCCACATCACTCCAACTACTGCCACATCACGTCACATTGGATACTACCACATCACACCATGTTGGACACTACCATGTCATGCCATGCTGGATACTACCATGTCAACATAGCCAACCACTACCCACCATGTGTCTATTTGCTCAAATGCCAAATTAGCCCGATGTTAGTCCATATCGATCTATGTGTAGGAGGTCTTCGGTCTATGTGAAAGTCATCAATTCACATGCTTGGATCCACCTCAGGAAGCATGCTTCAAAAAAGAAAACTCTATTCTTCTCCTCGAACAACTTTGATAGCATGTCATGCAAATGAAAAACATCAATTGCATTGAAAAATATATTATACACAATGTTCTAAGGTGGTTGAAGGAACCACCAAATAATTACCCACCAACTACCTTGGAGAGCACTTTGCCCAACCAACTACTTTAGGGAGCCCTACATGAAACATAGACCTAAATGTAAATAATGTAATAAATCATACTAGGCTTAGAATATGATATCCTAGGCTAACAAAACTCAAAATAGCAAACCCTTTTCTAACTCATTCCATTGTAATGCATATAATAATACCTTGTATTCCCTTTTCAAAACTGATTCGTTATCTCTGCACACTTTTATAAAATTAAAGAATAATTTGTATCTCTTATGGCATGCGCAAAACAACCTTTCAAGAGAAAGCAATAATGTGGTGATGGGCATTTATAGAGATGTATCTCTTCTGCTTCACAATTTACTTTGTAACAATCCCTATCACAAGACCATCAACAACCACACAACACACCATGCACTCTTTGACTACCGCTGATCTCTTTCACATTTTCTTGGGCATTCATTTTAGCCGACGTGAACATCTATGATGCCATTTTTTCACTCACAAGATGAATTGAAGTTTCTCTATCATGAAATTTACCCTAAAATTTCTCTGATGCTCTCATTATATCATCACAAAAAGCATATTATTTTTGCATTGTTGTGTAGTCACCATTTAAACTATAAAACCCAAGTCTTCTCTCTTCATTGTGCAATAAATAAAAATAATTGTTCTTTTGCCAAACTTTCTCGGATAAGACAATGAAAATCATAGACAAAATTTTTCCTCACCAATAGATATATCTGTTAAATGTTTAGCAATTTTGAAATATTTTATTTAAATAAATCACCATACCAGTGTGCTTAACACAATTTCTTTAGACAACGTCCTTTCTCTTATTTGATTTGGATCTTGATTCTTATTGTTTCAAAGTGCTCTTTCTTTATACCGCAAGTTACCAAGTTGTCTTCCACAACATTGTCATCCATAAGAGCTATGTTCTCTACATATTTGTCTCATGATATCCCACACGAGCTATGTTTTATATGCCTTTGTCTCATGAAATCCCACACGAGCTTCATTCTCTGTGCCTTTGTCTCATGATCTCCCACACGAGCTTCATTCTCTATGTCTTTGCTCTCACAAAATTCCATTACACATATTTTATCACTGTCCGTTTGTTCTCACAAGATCTTATTGCAAATATTTTTTTGTTGCACCCTTATGTTGATTTTTTGGTCACAAGTCTTCTACAATGACACTCATTCTTTTGTTTCACTGGTCACATATCTTCTATTACAGTGCTCTTGTTGGTTGCAAGTCTTCTATATCAGTGCTCTTCTTTGGTTTCGTTGGCCGTAAATCTTTTGTATCTGCACTCTCCTTTATTTTCGTTGGCCATGAATCTTCTATATCCATGCTCAAGATTTTTATTCAAAACCTCATTAAAATGAGTTATGGCCTCTTATATGCAAAAGTTTCACTATCCTTTTGGCACTCAAAAGTTGGTCTTATTTCTTTTCAATAATATTTAAATATTTTTTATTTAAATATAAAAAACCTTTATAATACTTTAATATTTAAATATTAAAGCATACACCATAAAGTATACTCCACTACTAATATTTGCTCCTATATCATAAGGTAATGTGAAAAAAAAAATAGTCTTCAAATGCTTCTTCAATATTTGAATTTAGATAATTGTAAAGCATTGAAAATTTTTCATCTTTGGCTTCTTCCATGATTGTTTGTAAGATTTTATTTTCCTTCTTTGATGTATCCTTTTGTCCTTCAATTTTTGGTATCATGTATTTGATACAATATTTCAAATTTTATAACATTTTATTAGTTTCTTCTAATGAGTCATTTTCAATGTATATTGGTTCTTCTTGAAGACAGATTTTCTTCTTCAACTAATTTTGATAGCTCATGAATTTTTGGTTTTTGTGTTTCTATTTTTGGATCATTTGTTTCCTTTTTCATTTGCTTTTTCTTTGCTATATTTCTATGAAGCAGACTACCTTATAACTCCCTAATTATGAATTTAGAGGTTTTTAATGATAGACTAAGAACAATTTTTAATCTTTATGTTGACAACCTTATGTCTCCCAAATTTCAAATTGATTCTTCTAAAGGTTTCAAAAACTTCCTAAAATGTTTACTAATGTCTTGAAGATTTCAATTTCTCAAATGAATACCTTATCTTTCCCTTAAAGTAATTAATCTAACTTGAAATAGATTAATTAAAAATAACCCTAGGAAAAATCAAACTCACTTAACCTTATACCTCCAAAACATTAGTATAAATCAAATTTAAATTTAATTTAATTTACCTCTTCAAAAAAGTTGGTCCCCCTCGTTGTTGATTGGCGTTAAATAATTGATGAATTAGAGCCAAAAGTTGCATTTGAAAGTGAAACCACCTCTGTCAATAGCTCTCTTAAATGCCTTTTGTGATCCATTTTCCAAGTCACATGATTGATTCAAAATTAAATTAAAAATATTTCTCTCGGTCTGATTGCTCCATTTTGCATCAACATTGGATGACCTCCAAATTGGCACATGATGATATTTAATAGTCATGAATGGTTCAAAAATAGAAACAATGATTGCCTCTATGAAAAATTTAAGCCATCATAACAATATTGCTCTTATAGAACCATTTTCACCCCATGGCCCAACTTTAATTATTGAACTAGTAACACACAAGATGATTAATCCTCCCTTTAATTTATTTTCAAGCATCTTGCAAATCAAATCTATATCACGTAAGATGAGTGGGTTTCCAATAACTAGTCAAACAATGACAAACTCATCAGCATATGGCCACTACGCTCTCTCCCAAAGACTATTTTTACCTATTTTACTATTGCTCTTTGACTTGTAACGATAAAATTTCTTATCTCCAATTGCAAATATTTTCTCCTAACTTTAAATTCAGCAAATTGGATAGACGTTGTAATGTTCTCTAGTGTTGTAACATACTCCTTTAAATTTCTCTAATGTTTTAACATTATCCTACACTATAATTTTCTCCTATCTCTCAAAAAATATAGATACTTGAATCATTAGCGTCTATACATGAGGTAGGTTGTGACTTAGATCATAGGGTTATTCTATTAGAGTACAACCTAGGGAATCACATTTACTGAAAAATAATTTGAATGACATCATTTTGGGATTCGAATAGCATGGCCTCAATAAAACTTCAAAAAAAGGCTTTCAAAAAAATTCTTAGTTACACGTAGTGGAGAAGATTTGGTAGCAACCTGGTTTGTATTAGAAATTTTAGCATTGATAGCTTCAATCTAATGGATGTTCTTTCCCTTATTATTTTAGTGATTGTGTTGTACTTTGAACTCTTATTTTCTACATAATTATATTCTATAGATTTGATGGTGCTCTATGACCTACAATTGGTGCTTACTGATATGCATGATTTCTATTACCAATGGTATTGCTTATAAATACTGCTTTCTCATAATGGCACTAGTCTTTCAATAATGCTCTTTTGATGTTACTAATTTCTTCTTGGGTTCTTGATAACACTGCTCTACAATGGAACCTACATTTGGGTTTAACTTGTATTGATGCTTACTTGTATCGATGACACAAAAGATAACTTCTTTTCACCTTTCTATTTTTCAATCTTAAATATTTTGCAGTTTTAATCTTTCTTATCTTGAAGCAATTTCAAGTAATAGGTTTCACTATGGTACAAGTTTAGGTGGATTTAAACTTATATACAAGATTCCATTATCACCATACACTACAAATTTTGGCATCCAAAATAACTCATGCAAACATAAAATTTTAACCAAATAAATAATGCTTAAAATGAATGCTTTCAAACCTTTCTTCAAGCACTTTTCTAAACTTAAATAATAGAGTTTCTCTTCCTTTTGTAGAACACAAGATTATACTAAGAGGGATGGTGAATAGTGTAAGATACAAGTTTTTGATTTTATTTCCAAAGTAATAACTTCAAATAATATCAATGCAATAATGAAATAATGCACAAATCACCACATCCATAAGAGATAAATATTTTATGTGGAAACCCCCTCTTGAGAGAAAACCATGGTAAAATATTGCTTATATATTTCTTCAATAAATTTTATGGGCACTAACCCACAGGAGAAACCCAATACCCTATACAATTTTATGGACACCAATCCATAGGAGACACCAATACCCTCTAACAAGTTCATGGGCACCTACCAATAGGAGACACCTATGCCCTCTCAAGTTCATGGACACCAATCCATAGGAGACACCAATCCCATATACAAGTTTATGGAAATCAATCTATAGGAGACACCAATCCCCTCTCACAATTTTGTAGGAACCTACCCATAGGAGATACCTATCCCCTCTCAATTTTGTGGACACCAATCCACATGAGACATCAATCCCCTCTACTCTGGTTCATGGACTCCAATCTACAGGAGACACCAATCCCCTTTGATCTGGTTCATGAACACCAATCCACATGAGATACCAATCCTCTATGTTCTGGTTCATGGACACCAATCCACAAGAGAGACCAATACCCTCTTCTCTGGTTTATGGACACCAATAAACAAGAGACACCAATATCCTCTACTCAAGTTTTCTCCAAATCCTACTCTTAAATCTACTCCAAAACCTACTCTCAAATCTAATACAAAATCTACTCTTAAATCTACTCAAATCTACTCTAAAACCTACTCACAAAACTACTCAAATATTCTCCAAAACCTACTCACAACATTACTCAAATATACTCTCAAACCTGATCAAACCTACTCCAAAATATTCTCAAACCTTCTCCTAAATCTACTCTCCAACACTACACAAATATGCTCTTAACCTTGTGTGTTAAATTGGATATGCTAATACCTTTCTTTTCTTTCTCTTGTAGATAGCTGAAAAGTCCTTCCTTTCAATTTGATGCTTGGGTGAAGATGTGCATTAATCCCTTCACTCTATCCTTGCACTATATGACACTTCCAAATCTACCTGAACAAAAGTGTTGAACTTTCTTTTGTATGTGCAATCCAAATATATCTTAACAAAATGATGTACTCCAAATCTATATTTAAAAATAATGATGCACCTGAAATCTATCTCAAAAATGATACACTCCAAATCTATCTTATAATTTTTTTTTTTTTTTAATTTCAAATCAAACACTCTTATCACTCCAATAATAAAACTTACAAAATATAATTTCTATTAAAAATTGACTCCTTATATCTCCAAATTTTAAAGACAACAATATTTTCTTCAAAATATAAAACTCAAAATAGCAAACACTTTTCTAACTCATTCCATTGTAATGCATCTAATAATACCTTGTATTCCCTTTTCAAAATTGATTCCTTATCTCTTCACACTTTTATAAAATTAAACAATAATTTATACCTCTTATGGCGTGCACAAAATAACCTTTCAAGAGCAAGAAATCACGTGGTGATGGGCCTTTATAGATATTTATCTCTTCTGCTTCATGTTCTCCTTTATAACACTCCATGTCACAAAATCATCAACAATCGTACAACACACCATGCACTGTTTGAATGTTGTTGATATCTTTCACATTTTCCTAGGTGTTTGTTTCAGCTGACATGAACATCTATTACATCATTTTTTCACTCAGAAGATGAATTGATGTTTCCATATCATGAAATATACCCTAAAATTTCTCTGATGCTCTCATTGTGTCATCATAGAAAGCATATTAGTTCTACGTTATTGTGTAGTCACCATTTACACTAGCAAACCCAGGTCTTCTCTCTTCATTATGCAATCAAGAAAAAGAATTGTTCTTTTTCCAAACGTTCTCGGATAAGCCAATGAAAATTCATAGGCAAATGTTGTCCTCACCAATAGATATATTTGTTAAACATTTAGCAATTTTGAAAGATTTTATTTAAATAAATCACCATACCATTGTGCTTAACACAATTTCTTTAGATGATGTCCTTTCTCTTATTTGATTTGGATCTCGATTCTTGCTATTTCAAAAACTTATTTTTATTGCAATCTACCACACTGTCTTTCACAATGCTCTTTTCTTTCTATCACAAGTTACCAAGTTGTCTTCCATATCACCATCATCCACAAGAGATATGTTCTCTATATCTTTGTCTCATGATCTCCCACATGAGTACGTTCATTGTGCCTTTGTCTCATGAGCTCCCACACGAGCTATGTTCACTGTGCCTTTGTCTCACAAGCTCCCGCAGGAGCTTCATTATTTGTGCCTTTGTGTCATGAGCTCCTACATGAGCTTCTTTCTCTACACCTTTGTACTCACAAGCTTTGATTGTAGATATTTTATCACTACCCCTTTGTTCTCACAAGCTTTGATTATAGATCTTTTTTTGTTGCATCCTTATTTTGATTTGTTGGTCACAAGTCTTCTACAACGATACTCATTATTTTGTTTTGTTGGTCACATGTCTTCTATTACAACACTCTTGTTGGCCACAAGCATTCTATATCAATGCTCTTCTTTGGTTTCACTAGACGCAAATCTTTTGTATCTACGCTATCCTTTAGTTTTACTGGCCACAAGTCTTCTATATCCATGCTCAAGATTTTCAATTTAAAACCCCATTAAAATGAGTTCTAGACTCTTATATACATGAAAACGTTTCACTTTCCTTTTGGCACTCAAAAATTGGCCTTCTTGCTTTTCAATAATATTTAAATCTTTTTTATTTAAATATAACAAACCTTTAATATACTTAATATTTAAATATTTAAGCATACACCATAATTAATAATAAAGTATGCTCCACTACTAATATTTTCTCAAGAACACTATGGTTTGCCAATCACCAAGTCTACCTTTGACATTGATGACAACTCAAACCACTCAATAATTATAATAATATGCCCCTTTGTCATTGATGGCAACCCTGCAAAGAATAAGTCCTTTACTACAACAAGATCTCAAAATGCTCCCCTGACTAGCCACTCCCCCTTACTAAAAAATCTCTTCCTTTGACATCAATGGCAAAGGATCCTTGGGGCTGTAAGATAAGACACTTGACAATTCCCCCTTCCTCCCTGCTCTTACTTGAGACTTCAATTATGATATGGGAGTGAAACTCCCAAATTACTATGTTCCTCTTCTTGTTTTATTTTCTTTCTCCAAACTTTGGAGGTCATGCCCTTTTGAAAATTTTGACTATTTTTATTTTTTCTTGACTTCATAAATTTAGGGAACATTGTTCTACACCATCTAGTTGTATGCCCAAAATATTTACATTTATAAAAATGATATTGTATTCCATGAGGGGTGCAAATGAATTAAAATTTCTTTTGCAATTTATAGCTTTATGATCAAATTTGTGACATGAAAAACAATGACCTTGGAAGAAATATTGAAACCTATCTGATTGCCTTGGAGGATATTGCTGCATGGTTATCTCATTGTTTTTTTGTTATTGTCCCTATTCCTTTATGGTGCTTTATTTTCTTTCTCATTGATTCTTCCACTTATCAACACATCAGAATAGGTCTTAATCTCTTCAATTAATTTATTTGATGCTTCTATTTCTTTTGAGCTTGACTCCCCCTTTTGTTTCTCTTGACCTTATTTAAAACCAAGTCCAATATTTATAAATGGAGATCTCTGTACTTTGATAATATCACCCAATATTTTTGAGCTTTTAAGAAATTGATATATCTTATCATTACATTTTTCAAGTCCCTTTCAAATTCTAACTCTTTTGCCTTTAATTTCTCAACCATAACTTCTTCAATTTATTTTCTCTTCAACTTTCACCTTCAAGTTGGTTAGATCTTGTAGAATATTTTCTTTTGTTTCCTTATCCTCTAATACTTGGGCCTTCAATCTTGAGTTCTTATTTCTAATCCTATTCAATTCTTTAAGAGCAACAAGAAGTTCCTCTTCTATATCAACCATGGCTTCATCTTCATTTTTGTTGGCAATTTTGGGTACTTTGGGTACATTGCCTTTGCTCAAGTGTATAAGTTGTCATTGATGTCAAGAAGCTCTTGAAGGAATTTGATTTGATGTCAAATAATTTGTTTTGATGAAGGTTACGGCATGACAGTTTCAAAGGTCTTTTGTAAACCCCAAGTTGGCAAGTTTAAAGATTACAGGTGGATGCATTAGTTTAATGCATTTGGGTCCAGGAGGAAATATTTATTTAAATAATTAAAAACCTTGTTAAGGTTCCCTTTAATTATTTTTAAATAAATATTAAATTATTGTTTGCAATGGGTTATCCTAACCCGTGGCGCTATGTTTTAAGATTGTGGACGCTAGCCAAGACCTCCGGCCGACGTGTTAAACTCCTCGTCGACATCAAGAGCTTATGGTAAAAATGCATATAAATCTCCCTTGATGAAAATCAAGAATGATCCCATCCACTTTTTGAAAAGAGTTGCTCGCTGTGAATTTGTGATCTTCTGTTTGATTTCTTCCTTGTTGTGATTTCGTGATCCGTTGTTCGTATTTCTTCTCCGATTGTGTCTTCGTCATTTTTGTAAACCTGTTGTTTGACTGTGTCTTCACCGTTTTCGTGAATATGCTATTCATTTTTTTTTGTACTCACCATTGTCGTAAATTTACCATAAGGTTTTCGTCTTCATGTTCGTGTCAGAAGAAAGGGAGGCACTGTTGTTTTATTTAATCCCTGGCGTAGAAGGAACAAAGCTAATAGCATGAGGTTTAAACCTCACCAGGCGCCTTTGGCGCATCGATAGCAACTAGGTTGTTGGCGCGCTACCCAAACAGGAGGTTTCGCATTCAAATAACATGAAAGGGTTTTTCATTGTGAAGTGCACATAGCGGGTGGTGTTAGAATTCATGCACAATTTCTCCATAGCTCGATTTTTTATGTTGGCCAAGGTATTTTTGAAATTAATTTTTGCTTAGTGTATTTTGCGGATGGAGGAAGTTTATTAGAGGGAAAAACAGCTTAGGAGTTATAAGGAGTTTAAAGCTTGTTTTATTTTGATAAAATATTCTTTTGAAGGTGTTTGAAATATCTTATTTCATTCTTATGAGAGATAAATTTTATTTTTGATAAGACTATAAGGGAAAAATAAGGTGTATAAGGGATAAATTTTTTCTTGTAATGTTGAGAGTGCTTTTGGTTGATTATGGAAATGAAAGCATGATGTTTTAAGGTTAAAATTGTTTCTTGTGTGAAGTTGTGAAACCTTAAGTGGGCAGCTTTGAGATTGACATTTGCTTTCATTAAATTGGTAATAATCAAGCTATTCTTTACTTGGTTAAAATGTTGGGCTTACTCCTTTTTTGATAATTTGAAAAGTTGTTTTGTGCTATTGTGATTTGAGTTGGTGGATGCTTTTTGTTCAAACAATATTGGAGAGAAAAGGAGTTCTACTTGTTTCCTTTTTTTATGTTGATTGTGAAATGCTTCAAGGTTGTGTTTTGAGTTGAATGGTGTTGATTGAACCTTGTTTGATGAGCATTGTTGTTGAAGCCCTAATTGATGGTGAAAAGAACATGAGTATAATTGTTATGTGATTCTTTGCATAGTTGGAAATTGTTGGGGTTTCATGTTCTTGAAAGAAAGCATTCTATCCTATCCATTTCAGACATTGAGTTGAGTTTTCAGATTTGAGATTGAGTTTGAGCTGAGTTGATTTGAGTTGAGTTTTGAGATTGGGAGTTGAGTATACAACATATTGAGTCTCTAAAAATTCTCTTTATGCTTCTATGAGTTTGACAAATCACATTGGGTCTCTAACAATTCACCTTGTGATTTCCTACTAAGAAAGATTTTTTTCTTGGTGAGCTTGCTGAGTTTTGGACAGGTTTCAGTGGGTACTTGTGAGCAGTCTTGGATAGGTTTCGATGGGGACTTGTGAGCAGATTTAGACAAGTCCAAGCAGAGGACTTGTGAGCTGAGTTTGATAGTTCTATCAGAGAACTTGAGGATAAAGGTGCACTGGTTCTTTGAGAAGAACCTGAGGACATATTTGGCAAGTCTTTGAGAAGGCTTGTGTGCAGAGGATTGATTTGTTCAAGCTTAAGCATTGGATAGATCTAACAGAATGAGGAAGACTTGTACTAGACCGACTGACTATTTTGGGTACAGGTTGCTGAGCTACTGTGGACGTAATCATAGAAGGCAGAGGTCTCTTAGGCTAAGCATTGAGGACAAGAGGTCTTCGGTGGAAAGGAGTTCAACGTGTTGGCAAGAGGTAGAGGTAGTTGATCTTCTGAGGGATCATTTCTAGAGCGAGAGGGAAGGTATCTCCTTTGAGCAGAGGCTCATAAATTCTGATTAGGGGAAGGTATCTCCTTTGGGCCGAGGCTCATAAACATTGTAATTGGGAAGGATTTCCAAAGAAATTTGAGATAACTTTTAGAGAAATTTTTTTTGGATGTAGCCCAGCCATTTTGGGTGAACCACATTAAAATTGGTGTCACTTTGTGGATGATATTGTGCATTGCTTTGATATTGCTTTATTGTTTTGAAGTATAAAGGAAAAAATAAAAAGAGGTCTTATATTGTTCACCCCCCCCTCTCAGTATAAGCTTGTGTTCTTCAATTGGTATCAGAGCGGGTTCCTTCCAAAAGTTTAACAACTTGAAGGAAAAGCTAGTAAAGAACACAATGGATCATTCAAGTGGCAATGCAGCACCTATTCTTGATGGGTCAGATTCTTGTCTTTGGAGTGCAAGGATGAAGGTTCATCTAATGGCACTTGAGAATGAGGTTTGGAAAGTGATTGAAGATGAGTACACTATTCCTGAACATGGTCCTAATACTAAAGAAGAAAGGCTCCTACATCACAACAATTCAAAAGCAATGAATGCAATCTTGAAAGGCTTACAGAAAGTAGATCTCACCAAAGTGATTCACCGCAAGACGGACTAGTGAAATGTGGAAACAATTGAAGGTGGTTCATACAGGTGATACAAATGTCAGAAATGCCAAGTTGAGACACTTCAAAGGTATGTTTAAACAACTCAAGATGAATATTGATGAAAATATTAGTGACTACATGCTTCGTATGGATGAGGTTGTTAACTCCATGAAAGACTTAGGTCTTGAGCTTACTAAAAATGATGTTTGTGATAAGATTTTAAGATCTCTTCCTAATAGATTTAGTGAAAATATTTCTGCTATTGAGGAAGCTAAAGATTTGGATAAGTTGAAAAATGATGAGCTCCATAGTATACTTGTAGCATTTGAGTTGAGAACTCAAGTGAAGGTTGATGTCAAGAAAGAGGCGACTTTCAAGGCTACCAAGAAATCCAAGGGTAAACAACTTCAAGATAGTGATGAGTCTTCTAGTGATGAAGAGGAATATTACAACAAGAAAGACAAGTTCTCTAGAAAGCACAAAAGTATGAAAAATATAAGATGTTTCAATTGTGGAAAGTTTGGTCATTATGCTACTGACTGTACTGTTCCCAAGAATGAAAGTGATGAAGATAAACAAGATTCTAAGAGCAAGGATTCTGAAAAGCACAAGAATCACAAGAAGAACATAGATGAGCACAGTAATCAAGGAAAGAGGTATTCTCACAAGAACAAGAATAGTTTCTACCTAGAAAAAGCAAGTAAGTGTTCTAGTAGTGATAGTGAAAGTTCTTCAAGTGATGATGAAAATGAGATGTTGTTCATATCAAAAAAAGAGGAAGAACCGAAACATAGATTCATTATCATGAAATGTCTTAGATGTGGAAACTTTGGTCACCTTGAGGATGATTGCACAAATAATGATTTGGTTTCTAGTATGTATGAGGATGCTTCAAAAAAATATAAGGAAGATGCATGTATGGTTTTTGAAAAGGGTAGCACCTCTAGTGATAAGAAATCTGAAAAAGGCTTTGATGATTCAAAAAGCAAACAAATAAAGGAAGATATAGAGGAAGGTGAAGTAGATCTTGAAGGTGAACTTATTAGTGCTCTTAGTGCTTTGAAAAAAGAAATAAAGAAGAATGCTAGACTCAAGGATAAGTTAGATGAATGTTGTATGGAGAGAGATGATCTTATAGAAAGTCTTGACTTCTCTATAGCTAAGACACAAGAACTCAAGGATGAGTTAGATTCTAAGGTTCTTGAGTATAGTGAGTTAGAACAAAAAATGGCTTCTTTGAAAGAGGAAACTAAAGAGTACAAGGATAAGCTTTACAGGTTTCAAGATAGCTCCAAAAATGTTAAGTCACTCATCAAAGGTCAAAGAAAGACAACAGATAAAATAGGCCTTGGTTTTGTTAAGCCACACAAGGAACAAGTTGGAGAGTCTAGTAAGAGACAACAAAAGGAAGAGAGTTTTGATGAGCAAAGTATTTCAGAAAAGGATTCCTTGAATGATAGATGCACGGAAACAAAAAACAGAATTCAAAATGAGAAGAAGAAGTTTTTAGAACTTAAGAGGTCAAATAAAGGAAAGTTTCAAGGCAGATGTTTTGCTTGTCATAGGTTTGGTCACATGGCTTCACATTGCATGGCTCAAGTGAAGAAGGTAAATGACAATTTCAGAAGTGCTAGTTTCTTTCAAGGGTATTGCTACTCTTGTCAATAGTTTGGGCACAAGGCAATTTATTGCAAGGCAAATAACAGGAACAGGTTTGATCAGAACAGGTTTGGTCAGAATAGGTTTGGTCAGAACAGGTTTGGTTAGAATAGGTTTGGTTAGAATAGGTTTGGTCAGAACAGGTTTGGTCAGAACAGGTTTGGTCAGGACAGGTTTGTTCAGAACTGGTGGATTCAAAGATGAGGTTTACCTCAGAGAAACAATATCGTCAAGTGTTTCAAGTGCAACAATGAAGGTCACATAATCAGATAGTGTAGAGCTAAAATTCTAGAATACAGGAACAGGAACAGTGGCATGATCAGGTCCAAGGATCAAGGCATGGACAAGAAAAAGGATGAGAACAAGAACAAGAACAGTGAGAAGAACAAAAATATGGACAAAGAGTTCAAGAGAAGGCCCGACAAGGAAATTATAGACGCTGATGGTGATCAGTGCCTAATGAGAGTTTTACTCCCACCCCAAAATTAATCACCTCATCAGGAGGTGGGGGAGGGACTAAACTAAGAGGCTCATAAACTAAGAGGCTCATTCTTAGTCCCAAGCCCCAAAGGTGACCCTTTGCCATTGATGACAAAGGGAGAGAGATATGAGTAAGGGGGAGAGATTCAAAGTGAAGAGGAGAGTTTTAAGTCAGGGGAGCAAAAATTCAAAGGAATATTCTCAGTTGTGGGCATAGTTGGTTAGTTGTTAGCACAGTTGGTTTCAGTTTTGTCTCTTGAGAAGTGTTTTCAGTAAAGGTTTGCCATCAATGACAAAGGGGGAGATTGTTGACAATTTTGGGTACTTTGGGTACATTGCCTTTGCTCAAGTGTATAAGTTGTCATTGATGTCAAGAAGTTCTTGAAGGAATTTGATTTGATGTCAAATAATTTGTTTTGATGAAGGTTACGGCATGACAGTTTCAAAGGTCTTTTGTAAACCCCAAGTTGGCAGGTTTAAAGATTACAGGTGGATGCATTATTTTAATGCATTTGGGTCCAGGAGGAAGTATTTATTTAAATAATTAAAAACCTTGTTAAGGTTCCCTTTAATTATTTTTACATAACTATTAAATTATTGTTTGTAATGGGTTATCCTAACCCGTGGTGCTATGTTTTAAGATTGTGGGTGCTAGCTAAGACCTCTGGCCAATGTGTTAAACTCCTCGCCGACGTCAAGAGCTTATGGTAAAAATGCATATAAATCTCCCTCGATGAAAATCAAGAATGATCCCATCCACATTTTGAAAAGAGTTGCTCACTATGAATTCATGATCTACTATTCGATTTCTTCCTCGCTATGATTTCATGATCCACTGTTCGGATTTCTTCTCCGATTGTGTCTTCGTCATTTTCGTAAACCCATCGTTCGATTGTGTCTTCATCGTTTTCATAAACCTATTGTTCGACTGTGTCTTTGTCGTTTTCATGAATCCGCTGTTCATTTTTTTGTACTCGTCATTTGTTGTAAATCCGTCATAAGGTTTTTGTCTTCGTGTTTGCATCAGAAGAAATGGAGGCACTGTTGTTTTATTTAATCCCTGGCATAGAAGGAACAAGGCTAACAGCGTGAGGTTTAAACCTCATCGGGTGCCTTTGGTGCATCGGTAGCGGCTAGGCTATTGGCACGCTACCCGAACGAAAGGTTTCGCGTTTGAATAACACAAAAGGGTTTTTCATCGTGAAGTGGACGCAACGGGTGGTGTTAGAATTGGTGCACAATTTCTCCATAGCACGATTTTTGATGTTGGCCAAGGTATTTTCAAAATTAATTTTTGCTGAGTGTATTTTGCGGATGGAGGAAGTTTATTAGAGGGAAAAACAGCTTAGGAGTTATAAGGAGTTTAAAGCTTGTTTTATTTTGATAAAAGAATCTTTTGAAGGTGTTGTTTGAAATATCTTATTGCATTCTTATGAGAGATAAATTTTATTTTTGATAAGACTATAAGGGAGAAATAAGGTGTATAAGGGATAAATTTTTTCTTGTAATGTTGAGAGTGCTTTTGGTTGATTATGGAAATGAAAGCATGATGTTTTAAGGTTAAAATTGCTTCTTGTGTGAATTTGTGAAACCTTAAGTGGGCAGCTTTGAGATTGACATTTGCTTTCATTAAATTGGTAATAATCAAGCTATTCTTTACTTGGTTAAAGTGTTGGGATTACTCCTTTGTTGATGATTTGAAAAGTTGTTTTGTGCTATTGTGATTTGAGTTTGTGGATGATTTTTTTTCAAACAATATTCGAGAGAAAAAGAGTTCTACTTGTTTCCTTTTTTGATGTTGATTGTGAAATGCTTCAAGGTTGTGTTTTGAGTTGAATGGTGTTGATTGAACCTTGTTTGATGAGCATTGTTGTTGAAGCCCTAATTGATGGTGAAAATAACATGAGTATCATTGTTATGTGATTCTTTGCATAGTTGGAAATTGTTGGGGTTTCATGTTCTTGAAAGAAAGCATTCTATCCTATCCATTTCAGATATTGAGTTGAGTTTTCAGATTTGAGATTGAGTTTGAGCTGAGTTGATTTGAGTTGAGTTTTGATATTGGGAGTTGAGTATATAACATATTGAGTCTCTAACAATTATCTTTATGCTTCTATGAGTTTGACAAATCACATTGGGTCTCTAACAATTTACCTTGTGATTTCCTACTAAGAAATTTTTTTTTCTTGGTGAGCTTGCTGAGTTTTGGACAGGTTTCGATGGGGACTTGTGAGCGATCTTGGACGAGTTCCGGTGGGGACTTGTGAGCAGATTTGGATAGGTCCTAGCAGAGGACTTGTGAGCTGAGTTTGATAGTTCTATCAGAGAAATTGAGGATAGAGGTGCACTGGTTCTTTGAGAAGAACCTAAGGACAGATTTGGAAAGTCTTTGAGAAGGCTTGTGTGCAGAGGATTGATTTGTTCAAGCTTAAGTGTTGGACAGATCTGACAAAAAGAGGAAGACTTGTACTAGACCGACCGACTGTGTTTGGTACAGGTTGCTGAGCTGCTGTGGACGTAATCATAGAAGGCAAAGGTCTCTTAGACTAAGCATTGAGGACAAGAGGTCTTCGATGGAAATGAGTTCCATGTGCTGGCAAGAGGTAGAGGCAGTTGATCTTCTGAGGGATCATTTCCAAAGTAGAGGGGAAGGTATCTCCTTTGAGCAGAGGCTCATAAATTCTGATTAGGGGAAGGTATCTCCTTTGGGCCGAGGCTCATAAACATTGTAATTGGGAAGGATTCCCAAAGAAATTTGAGATAACTTTTAGAGAAAAGTTTTGTGGACGTAGCCCAGCCATTTTGGGTGAACCACATTAAAATTGGTGTCACTTTGTGGATGATATTTTGCATTGCTTTGATATTGCTTTGGGTATATTGCTTTACTGTTTTGAAGTATAAAGGAAAAAATAAAAAGAGGTCTTATACTGTTCACCCCCCCTCTCAGTATAAGCTTGTGTTCTTCAATTTTTTGAAATTTTATCTTCTTCTTGGTCTTCAACAACAGGAACATCTTCTTTCTCTTCTATGGAAAAAAATAGGATTTCTTCTTTTTCACTATAAGAGAGACTTTTATCATTGCTACTAGAGGAATTGCTTGCTTCTTCAACATAAAAAATATTCTTATGTCTTTGAAAGATCATTTTCTCATGCTTGCTTTGACCATGCCTGTTATTCTTTTCATGATAAAATTTTCATTATTTCTATTTCTTATATTACTTTTCTTCTTCACTACTACTACTTATAGCTTGTGGAAAATTATATGCATACTGGCAAAATTTACCACAGTTAAAATATTTCACAGTTTACATACCTTTGTATTGTCTTGGACCCTTCTTATTTCTTCTCATAAAGTTAGATTCTTCTCCACTACTTGATTCATCACTTGATTCTAGTTCCTTATTCTTTGTCTTCTTTGAAGCTTTGAATGTGGTCTCCCTTTTTGATGTTTGATCTTTCTCATTCCTCATATAATAGGCTATGAGAATTCCATGTAGCTCATCCATGCTCAAAGTTTTGAGATCCTTCATTTCTTCAATTGATGAAACATTTGCATCAAATAGGAAGTAACCTCAAGATTTTTTGAATAATATTAGAGTCTTCAATACTTTCTCCAAGTCCACGAATTCTTTTGACAACCTCATCAACACGAAGTAGATACCTAGCAATATATTCCTCATATTTCATCTTCAAGTCTTCAAAATTCCTCCTATTGGCTTGAAGTTTTGCCATTTTAACCTTGTCATATCCTTCATATGTTCTCTGTAAGTTGTCCCATATTTATTTTTCTAAAGTGCATTGCATGAATTTCACAAAATATGATTGAAATAAACCACTTAAGATTACATTCATATCCCTAGCATTATTTTCATTTGGTTTCTTACCATTTGCATCTGTGGGATGAGTTGTAGGTGGTTTGAACCCATTCTCAATGGATTGCCATATATCATATCCATGTGCCATAAAATAAGTATTCATCCTCACACTCCAAAAAGTATAGTTAGTTCCATAAAAAAATGGAGCCCTATTTGATGAAAGCCCTTTCTGATGTGCCATGTGTGTTCCTGTAAGATCTTCCTTCAAGTTGTTAGGCTTTCACAAAGGATCCCACTATGATACCAATTTAATAACACAAGATTATACTAAGAGGGGGTGAACAATATAAGATAAAACTTTTCTCTTTTATTTCCAAAGTAATAACTTCAAATAATATCAATAAAATAATGAAACAATGCACAAATCACCACACACATATGAGACAAAGATTATACGTGGAAACTCCCTCTTGAGATAAAACCACGATAAAATATTGCTTATATATTTCTTCAATAATTTTTGTGGGAACTAACCCACAAGAGACACCAATCCCATATACAATTTTATGGAAACCAATCCATAGGAGACACTAATACTCTCTCACAAGTTCATGGACACCTACCCATAGGAGATACCTATCCCCTCTCAAGTTTGTGGATACCAATCCATAGGAGACACCAATACCCTCTACAAGTTTATGGACACCAATCCATAGGATAAACTAATCCCCTATCACAAGTTCATGGAAACCTATCCATAGGAAACACGTATCCCCTCTCAAGTTCATGGACACCAATCCATAAGAGACACCAATCCCCTATGCTCTGGTTCATGGGCACCAATCCAAAGGAGACACCAATTCCCTCTGCTTTGGTTCATGGACACCAATCCATAGGAGACACCAATCCACTGGAGACAATCCCCTCTACTATGGTTTGTGGACACCAATCCACAAGAGATATCAATCCCCTCTACTCAAGCCCACTCCAAATCCTGCTCTTAAATATACTCCAAAAATTGCTCTCAAATATACTCTCAAATCTGCTCCAAAACCTACTCACAACACTTCTCAAATCTGCTCCAAAACCTACTCACAACACTGCTCAAATTTGTTCTCAAACTTACTCAAACCTGCTCCTAAATATGCTCAAACCTGCTCTCAAATATGCTCTCCAACATTGCACAAATATGATCTTAACCTTGTGTGTTGAATTGGAGATGCTAATACCTTTCTTTTCTTCCTCTTGTAGATAGATAAAAATTCCTTCCTTTCAATTTTATGCTTGTTTTAATATGTGCATTAATCCCTTCACTCTATCCTTGCACTATATGACACTTCCAAATCTACCTCAACAAAAATGTTGACCTTTCTTTTGTATGTGCAATCCAAATCTATCTTAACAAAATGATGTACTCCAAATCTATCTTCAACAATAATGATGCACCTCAAATATATCTCAACAAAGATGATGCACTTCAATTTATCTCAAAAATGATACACTCCAAATCTATCTTATAATTTTCTTTTTGTTTCAATTTCAAATCAAACACTCTTATCACTCCAATAATAAAAATTAGAAAATATAACTTTTATTAAAAATTGACTCCTTATATCTCCAACTTTTAAAGACAACAATATTTGCTTCAAAATATAAAACTCAAAACAACAAACCCTTTTATAACACATTCCATTGTAATAAATCTAAAAATACCTTGTATTTCTTTTTCAAAATTGATTCCTTATCTCTTCACACTTTTATAAAATTAAACAATAATTTGTACCTCTTATGGCATGCACAAAAAAACCTTTCAAGAGAAAGAAATTATGTGGTGATGGGCCTTTATAGAGATGTCTCTTCTAATTCATGTTTTCCTTTGTAACACTCCCTGTCACAAAACCATCAACAATCACACAGCACACCATGCGGTCTTTATCTATTGTTGATCTCTTTTGTGTTTTCCTAGGTATTCCTTTCAGTTGACGTGAACATCTAAGACACCGTTTATTCAATCACAAGATGAATTGAAGTTTTCTTATCATGAAATATGTCCTAAAATTTCTTTGATGCTCTTATTGTGTTATCATGGAAAACATATCAGTTTTGAATTATTGTGTAGTTTTCATCTACACTAGCAAACCTAGGTCTTCTCTCTTCATTCTGCAATCAATAAAAATAATTGTTCTTTTGCAAAACATTTTCGAATAAGACAAAAAAAATCATAGCCAAATGTTGTCCTCACCAATAGATATATCTGTTAAAAATTTAGTATTTTTAAAATATTTTATTTAAATAAATCACCATACCATTGTGCTTAACACAATTGCTTTAGATGACATCCTTTCTCTTCTTTGATTTGGATCTCGATTCTTGCTATTTTAAAAACTTCTTTTTACTGCAATCTACCACACTACCTTTCACAACACTCTTTTATTTCTATTGCAAGTTATCAAGTTGTCTTCCACAACACCGTCATCCACAAGAGCTATGTTTTTTGCATCTTTGTCTCATGAGCTCCCACATGAGCTACATTCATTGCACCTTTGTCTCACGAGCTCCCACATGAGCTTCATTCTCTGTGCCTTTGTCTCATGATCTCCCACGTGATCTTCATTCTATGTGTCTTTATTCTCACAAGCTTTGATTGTAGATCTTTTATCACTACCCCTTTGTTATCATAAGTTGTGATTGCAGATCTTTGTTTGCTGCACCATTATTTTGATTTGCTGGTCACAAGTCTTCTACAACAAAGCTCATTATTTTGTTTCTCTAGTCACAAGTCTTTTATTATAGTGCTCTTGCTAGCTATAATTCTTATATATCAGTGCTCTTCTTTGATTTTTTTGGCTACAAATATTTAGTATCCATTCTCTCCTTTAGTTTCACTGGCCAAAAGTCTTCTATATCTGTGCTCAAGATTTTCAATTCAAAACCTCATTAAAATAAGTTCTGGCCTCTTATATATATGCAAATGTTTCAATTTCCTTTTGGCACTCAAAATTTATTCTTGCTTTTCAGTAATATTTAAATATTTTTATTTAAATATAACAAAACTTTATAATACTTTAATATTTAATTTTTTAATTTAAATATTAAAGCATACACCATCATTAATAATAAAGTATACTCCACAAATAATAATTTCTCAAGCACACCATGGTTCACCAATCACAAAGTCTACCTTTCACATCAATGACAACTCAAACAACTCAATAATTCTAACACATTTCACTTTATTTAACTTTCACCTTTGTTGGGTGTTCTTCCTCTCTTGAACCTGCTACTCTTTTACTCAAACTTTGATAATATATTTGCCTTCCATATGGTGAAAAAAATTATAGCTCTACTCCTTATAATTTTATCTTCAAAATATGTCCCTGATGGTTTCTTTTCTAATTCTTTAGATTTTCCAATAATCTCCCTTCTGTCTTTGATACCACTATTATATTTCTAAATAGGTTAACTCATAGAAAGCTTCAACCAAGATCTAAAGATAAATCAAACCAATGCTACTAACAATGAAACTTGATAATAGTAATATCTTATAGATAATATCTCATGAAATATAACACAAATGAACACAATATATAGAGATTACATTAATAATATAACTTAGTTACAATGCATGGATATTTACCTCTAATATATCATTTTTCATGACTTTTCAATTCTCTAACTATTGCTCTCCTCTTTCATCCGGAAGATGCAACATTTCATATTCCTCTAATAAAGATAAATCTCTCAACTTGCCACATATCATGTGACTCTTCATACTCTCATGAAACTTTACACTCTTTCTCATATTTCCACATACATTATAAAATATAAATTATCTATCAAACTAATATTGCAAGGGGGCCAAATAATGTAATATCTCCAACAACATTATCCATCATCATGGGGTTTAAGCCTTGTGAACCACTACCTTGAAGGTATTCAAGTCCTTACACATATACCAAAATATGGTAAATAGGGATTGGTCATCATGTGGGTTTATTTGGAATCCAAACATTTTGGAAATATTGAGCATATTGAGTTGTCATTGATATCAAAAAGAGCATGGTATAAATGGCAGAATATTCTTCAAAAGGGATGAGTTTACAAGGTTGGTAAATGGAAAGCAAGGCAAATATGTTTAAGGATTATAATATTTAAATATTATAAAGAGATTTTATAAAGGCCTAAGGACAAAGGTTTATTCAGATTAAATCAAGGTTCGACCACTAAAGGTTTTAATCCGTGCAAGGTTTTAAAAAGAAGTTAACCTTATAATATTTAAATTAAAAATTTTAATATTATAACCATGCATTTTGGTGCCAAAATTCAAATGAAAGTGTTAAAGTTTCAAAGTACTGACATAGCCTAACACCAAGGTGTGATTATATACATAATGCTTTATCCACCTTTGATTAATGCAATGAATCATATGCACTATAGAAAATAATATTTGTGTGAGCATACGAACGACATAAGTGAAGGCAAAAAATTGTTTTATGAGCGAAAATCAAGTTAAATCCTTCGAAGTTTCCTTTTGAGTCATGCATTCTGGTGTAGCCCAGTTGGTCATTGGCTTTGTGTTAGGACGCATCATGAAAGAAGGTTTGCGGTTCGATTTTCGTTGGTTTTAGTTTTGACGTATTTCATTTTGGGAAGCGCAATGAAGAAGAAGACAAATATGTTAATGCACATTTGAATTTTCATCCACCTAGTTATCCCAAGCAGTCATGATCCATGTTTGGGCGCTATAGGTCAAAGGGTCAATTCTCATCCATACCAACAAAATTTTTATGTGAGGTATTTATAAATTTTTTGATTATTTGTGAAAAGGAGTCATAAGGGTGTGAGGTATTTATAAAGTTTTTGATTATTTGTGAAAAAGAGTCATAAGGGTGTGTGATATAAAGTCTTTTTTTTTGCAAATAGGAGTCATAAGGGTATGTGTTATAAAGTCTTTTTTTTTTTTGCAAATAGGAGTCATAAGGGGTGTGTGTTATAAAGTCTTTTATTTTGCAAATAGGAGTCATAAGGGGTGTGTGTTATAAAGTATTTTATTTTGCAAATAGGAGTCATAAGGGGTGTGTGTTATAAAGTCTTTTATTTTACAAATAGGAGTTATAAGGGTGTATGTTATGAAGACTTTTATTTTACAAATATTATAAAGAGGAAATATAAGGGATATTTTTGCATGTGAGAAAAGGGGATATAAGGTGTATTGTGGATTGTTTTGAAATTGTAATTGTTGCATTTTATAAATGAGACATAAGGTTGATTGTGGATTATTGTTTACTTGTATTTTTATGATAAATAGGGAAGTTGTAAGGGTTTAAAAAATTTATTTTATGATATTAAAAAGGAGTTACAAAGAATTACATTCAAATATTATTGTGCACATATTTTGAGAAGTATTTTCAATGTATGAAGAAGAGATTTGTTAACCAAGTTCTTAAGTGGAAAAATAAAGGAAAATTATTTTGAGATAGGTTTTTGAAGGTGCATCATCATAAAGTAAGTTTTAGAGGTATGGTAATTTAATTCCTTCTCAATGTGGTTGAGTTGTCATATGTTTAGAGAAATAAGGATTGATTGAGTGTGCATTGCTTTGATAGAAATTGGAAATAAAAGTTCAAGGGTTTGAAAGTAAATCTTACGTGCATTAGTGATTGATTAAATTTGGGAGTAGTTGTGAATTATTATTGAATAAAATCAGAAATATTTATGCTAGGGTTTGATAATAAAGTTGTGCATTATTATTAAATGGATTTGAAAATTAATTTGCAAGGATTATAGACCAATATTGTAAAGCAAATCTATGCATTGATTTTGAGAGGATTTGGGAATGCATGTGCAAGTATAATAGACTAATTTTGTAAAGCAAGTTTGTGCATTATAGTGATTGATATTGGAAGTAAACTTGCAAGGGTTATAGACCAGTTTTGTGAAGCAAATTTTTGCACTAGCTTTGATTGATTTTGTGAGTAGATGAGAATGACTTGTGCAGTGTTATTGGTGTTGAAGTAAAGGTGCAACTTAGCAATAACTAGGTCAGTTATAAAGTTATAGACTAGAGATATCTTATGAATGCAAATAAATGTAAGACATGCAAAAGTGACAAACTTAATGAATGTGAGAAGAACATATTGATTTTTTGTAATGCATATCATTCTCTATATGTTCATGAAGAAAAGGAATTGTCTAAATCACTTTAGTCAAAGAAAGTACTTTTGGAAAATATATATGTAATTTTTTCTATGCAAGAATTAGGAATGGTTGAGAAGGTTGTATGAGCAAGTTTTGAAGAACACAAGCTTATACTAAGAGGGGGTTGAACAATATAAGACCACTTTTTACTTTTTCTTCCAATTCAATATTATGTTGTGTAAATATAGCAGTATCAATAGTAGTAATCAAAGCAATGCAGAGAAACCATATACAATAGAGACACCACAATTTACATGGTTCACCCAATGTGGGCTACTCCACAAAGAAAATATTTTACTAAAAATTTCTCAATCAATCTCTTTGGGAATCACTCCCAATTACAATGTTTATGGATCTCTATCCAAAGGAGATGTTGATCCCCTAATCTCAAGTTCATGGATATCTAACACAGGAGAACTCTTTCCCCTTATGCTCTGGCTATGTGATATTCTATAATACTTTGTCTCTCTACTCCACTGACTGGTGGACCTCTCTCCACTTGAATACTCCTCACTTATATATGTCTTCAATTATGTTGGCTGCTTGATCTCTATCCACTGAGACTATATCCTCTGCACTCTATCACCTCCAAATATCTATCAATAGGCTCACTAAGAACCTTATTAATAGGCTCACAAAGAACCTGCACAATAGGCTCACATAAAACCTACTTAAAAATCTCACACAGAACTTGTCAAATCTACTCAAACAATCTCACCAAGAACTTGCCCAATTCTAATATAGCAAGATCACAAAGAACTTGCCCAATTTTTCTCTAGCAAGCTCACCAAGAACTTGCCCAAATTTGCTCTAACAAGCTCATAAAGAACTTGCCCAACTATGCTCTAGCAAGCTCACTAAGAACTTGCTCAAACATTATCCTCAAATTTATCCCAACACTATCCTCAAATATGTCCCAAAGGCTTTCTCAAAAGCTCAATCAATCATGCTCAAGTAGTACTCAAAATGAACTCAACAATGAATGGCAATCTCAACTCAAATTAACTTCATAGAAGCATAAAGAGAATTGTTAGAGACTCAATATGTTCTAATCTCACTCTCAACCCAAATCAATCTCAACTCAACTCATAGAATCATAAAGAGAATTGTTAGAGACTCAATATGTTCTAAACTCACTCTCAACCCAAATCAATCTCAACTCAACTCAAATAAACTCATAGAAGCATAAAGATAATTTTTAGAGACTCAATATGTTCTAATATCACTCTCAAATCAAATCAACCTCAACTCAATTCAAGTCTTATAAAACCATAAAGAGAATTGTTAGAGACTCAATATGTTCTAACCTTAATCTCAACTCAACATAGAATGATGGAATAGTTTTTTTCATAGAACTTGAACAATCACTTCACACATCACTTGACTAGGCTCAATCAACTCAACTCAACCAATCATCACAAGGAACAACTCTTTCTCACACAACCCTAGTCCAAGTATGTATCAACCAACTCAAATGTTTCCAATAATGCTCAACCACAAATCTCACATAACAATTATACTCATGTTCTTTTCACACTCAAGTTCTTTAATAACCAATGGGCTTCAACAACTATGCTTATAAAACAAGGTTTAGACACAACTCTCAATTCAGAAAACCTTCAAGCATTCAACAAACCACTTTCGAAAAGGAAACCACAAACTATCTTTTTCCCTCCAATGATATTTCAGATTTCAACCACCATAAATAATAAATAGGAGAATGTGCCCATACCTTTTATTAAGATGAAAAACCTCTTTGTACATCTACCACAATCATAAAATTATTTTGCAAATCTTCACAAGGGTTAGTATATCACAAAATAATCAACATTACTCCTCTTTTCAATAATCATCACCAAGGCCTTTAATTGCACAACTTCCTTATATCTCCTAAAACCACTTTTACCATAAAATAAAATAAATCAAACATTGCATAACCTTTTCACTCCCAAAACCACTTATACCATAAAATAAAATAAATCACAATATTGCATACCTTTTCACCTCATGAAACAATTAATCCTCTTGAAAAATATCAAGGCAAACTTCACTTTTGGAATCTCTTTGAAAAATAATAAATATATATACACATACCTTATTTCTCCTTTTAAATATGTTAGTTAAATAACCCTTGAAATAAGATTTCCGACGATATATAATATGCCTCCTTTTCGAAATAAATTGAAACCTTTACATACATATAAGCCAACCTCCATTAATTACACATAGGTCGGCCCTCCATTAATTTAAACTTAAACTTTAAACTTTAATATCTTCATCATCGGAGGTCCTTTTTCGATGAAACAAAATTCCACCTTGGATTTTAATAAAATCCATTTCCACATAATCCCACCATGGTTTTAAATAAAAACTTTTATTTTACCTGCCTTGGTTTTCATAAAAACCCTCTAAATAGCCATGCTTTCCAAAATATCATAAATGCTTATTTATGAAATATTTTGGCCACAAAAACCAAATGTGATCCATGTGACATCAATGATCCATGTGATATCAATGACAACACAAAATGCCTCAAATTAACTCAAATTTCCAACAATATCCCCCTTTGTCATTGATGGCAACACCTCTAATGCAAACACAACAATCACTGCAAAAACTATCGCTGAGAATCAAAGCTACTCCCCTTTGGCTGGTGCCTATATCTTGATATTATTTTTAAAATAATTTCCATATCCATTCCTTTCCTGAACCCGGTATTGTGAAGCTCTATTTTCATGACCATTATAACCATGACTTCTGAATTGTGTAGCTCTAAAACCAAAACCATGTTTCTCATTTCCTTTGCACTGAAAAGCTCTATGACCAATACTATTGCATGAGAAGCAGTGTCCCTGAAAACCATACCTTCTTCCCTTGAAGTTTCTTCTAGAAAAATAAAACTTCTTTGATCCATGGATCCTGCAATGTATAGCCCAGTGTCCAAATCCATTACAAGAAAAACAATGTCCTTGAAAAGCCCTTTGTTCATGCCTTGGTTCTTCATACCTTTCTTGATCATTATCCTTATGATCATATTCAACTTGTGCATTGCATCCTTGAATATTATTTGTAGCATTTAAAACCTCTTCCTTAGTTTCTTCCTTGCCTTTCTCTTCAATAATTTCTTTTCCCTTTGAACTTGATTCACCTATCTCAAAAAAAGAACCAAAATGAATATTTGGAGCCATAGGAACTTTGGAACTTTTCTCACAAATCCTAGGTGCTTATTTGCTTTCATATTTTAGAACTTCCTTTCCTTTTGAGTGTGATTCCCCAAACCCAAAATATGAAAACTTTGGTGCTTTGGAATATTCCTCTTATTTTTCTTCATTTGTGTTAAGTAGTAAATTAGCACACATCTCTATAGCCTCTAAAATGAAAGTATCCATTTATGTCGCTTCTTTTTCTTTAAGAACTAGTTCTTCCTTATAGATTTCTGAAATGAAACCTCCTAATACAAATATAGGACCTTGTGTACTTATTTTTTATTTCCCTTCTTCATAACCAAGCCCTGTATTTATAAATGGATCTCGTTGTAAATCCAAAAAATTATCTAGTGTTTTTAAATTTCTTTGAAATCGTGCTAACTCATTTATGTAGGTCACCAAAATTTTTTGATCTTCTTCTTCTAACTGATCACATATTTCTTTCTTCTCCTTTAGTTTCTCAGAAATAGTGATGCCAAACTCTTTTGATTCCTGAAGCTCTTTTTCAAAATATTGAATGTGTTGATTAAGCATCATATTATCTTTTTCATTTTCTTGAACCTTATTTTCAAGCCTCTTGATTTTCTTTTTCAACCTCCTAATTTTGTTTTATTTTTTTGTGGAATTCTCTTCATCATCACTACTACTGGAATTGTCACTAGAACTATTGCTTTCTTATTCAAATAAACTTTCCTTGTTGCAATTGTTTTAGTATGTGCAATCATCGTCTATATGCCCAAAATCTTCGCATATGAAGCACTTTAGTATTCTTAGACCTTTCTTATACCTATCTGCTTGCTTAATGGTTGTGGCAAGCTCTTCAAGTATTTCTTAAATAGATTTATCCTCTTATTTAACTTCAATACCTAGGAATATATGTTCTTGTTTTTCTTCATTTATTCCAAATAATGTACATTCTTCTTCATCTGATCAATATTTATCACTGTAATCTGAATTATCACTTGCTTCTACAATGTAGTAATATTTATTTTCCAACTTTACCTTAGAATCTCCTTCATAATTATTCCTCAACTTGGTCCACATCTAATTAACTGAAGTACATACCATGACCTTTGCAAAATGTATCTCATGAAGCCCACTCAAAATACAATTCATTGCTCTTGCATTTATCTCAACCAATTTGGTATTCTTATCTTCCTTGGGATCACCTTCAACCTTATACTCTTTTTCAACCATCTGCCATACCTCATATCCTTGTGATATCAAGTAGTTATTCATTCTCATGCTCTAGAAAGCATAATTGTTACCATCAAAAAATGGAGCCTTATTTAAAGATAATCCTTTCTCTGAAGCCATTTGTGTTCTTGTAGAATCTGGCCTCAAGCTGTTAGCCTTTTTGAAAGAACCCGCTCTGATGCCAATTGAATAACACAAGCTTATAATGAGAGGGGGGATGAACAAGATAAGACCACTTTTTACTTTTTCTTCCAATTCAATATTATGTTGTGTAAAGATAGAAGTAATCAAAGCAATGCACATAAACCATACACAATAGAGACACCATAATTTACATGGTTCACCCAATGTGGGCTACTCCATGGAGAAAATATTTTACTAAAACTTTCTCAATCAATCTCTTTGGGAATCACTCCCAATTACAATGTTTATGGATCTCTATCCAAAGGAGATGTTGATCCCCTAATCTCAATTTCATGGATCTCTTCCACAGGAGAACTCTTTCCCCTTCTGATATGGCTATGTGATCTTCTAGAAGACTTTATCTCTATGATGCACTGACTGGTGGACCTCTCTCCACTTGAATACTACTCACTCATATTTTGTCTTCAATTGTCCTGGCTATTGGATATCTATTCACTGAGACTTTGTCCTCTATATTCTATCACATCCAAAGCTCTATGAATAGTCTCACTAAGAACCTGATCAATAGGCTCACATAAAACCTGCATAATAGGCTCACATGAAATATTCTTAACAAGCTCACACAGAACTTGTCAAATATGCTCAAGCAAGCTCACCAAGAACTTACCCAATTCTGCTCTAGAAAGCTCACCAAGAACTTGCCCAACTTTGCGCTAGCAAGCTCACCAAGAACTTGCCCAAATATTCTTTAGAAAGCTCACCAATAACTTGCACAAATCTACTCTAGCAAGCTCACCAAGAAATTGCCCAAACACTGTCCTCAAATTTTTCCCAACATTATCCTCAAATATGTCTCAAAGGCTTTCTCAATGGCTCAATCAATCATGCTCAAGTAGTACTCAAAATGAACTCAAAAATGAATGGCAATCTCAACTCAAATTAACTTCATATAAGCATAAAGAGAATTTTTAGAGACTCAATATGTTCTAATCTCACTCTCAACCCAAATCAATCTCAACTCAACTCATAGAATAATAAAGAGAATTGTTAGAGACTCAATATGTTCTAAACTCACTTTCAACCCAAATCAATCTCAACTCAACTCAAATAAACACATAGAAGCATAAATATAATTGTTAGAGACTCAATATGTTCTAATCTCACTCTCAAATAAAATCAACCTCAACTCAATTCAAGTCTTATAAAACCATAAAGAGAATTGTTAGAGACTCAATATGTTCTAACCTTAATCTCAACTCAACATATAATGATGGAATAGTTTGTTTCATAGAACTTGAACAATCACTTCACACATCACTTGACTAGGCTCAATCAACTCAACTCAACCAATCATCACAAAGAAAAACTCTTTCTCACACAACCCTAGTCCAAGTATGTATCAACCAACTCAAATATTTCCATCAATGCTCTACCACAGATATCACATAGCAATGATACTCATGTTCTTTTCTAACTCAAGTTCTTTCACAACCAATGGGCTTCAACAACTATGCTTATAAAACAAGGTTTAGACACAAATCTCAATTCAAAAAACCTTGAAGATTTAAACCAACCACTTTCGAAAAGGAAACCACAAAAAATCCTTTTCCCTCTAATGATATTTCAGAAATCAACCACCATAAAAAATCAATAGGATAATGTGCCCATATCTTTTTTGAAGATGAAAAAACCTCTTTGTAAATCTGCCACAATCACAAAATTCTTTTACCAATCTTCACAAGGGTTAGTAGATCACAAAATAATCAACATTACTTCACTTTTCAATAATCATCACCAAGGCCTTTAATTGCACAACTTCCTTATCTCTCCTAAAACCACTTTTACCATAAAATAAAATAAATCAAAAATTGCATAAACTTTTCACTCCCAAAACCACTTATACCATAAAATAAAATAAATCACAATATTGCATACCTTTTCACCTCATGAAACAATTAATCCTCTTGAAAAATATCAAGGCAAACTTCACTTTTGGAACCCCTTTGTAAAATCAGAAATATCTCTTTATACATACCTTATTTATCCTTCTAAATATGTTCATAAAATAGCCCTCGAAATAATCTTTCCGACGATATATAATATGCCCCCATTTCAAAATAAATTAAAAACTTTACATATATATATATGCCAACCTCCATTAATTGCACATAGGTCGGCCCTCCATTAATTTAAACTTAAACTTTAAACTTTAATATCTTCATCATCGGAGGTCCTTTTTCGATGAAATAAAATTCCACCTTGGATTTTAATAAAATCCCTTTCCACATAAGCCCACCATGGTTTTAAATAAAACCTTTTATTTTGCCTGCCTTGGTTTTCATAAAAACCCTGTAAATAGCCATGCTTTCGAAAATATCATAAATTCTTATTTATGAAATATTTTGGCCACCAAAACCAAATGTGATCCATGTGACATCAATGACAACACAAAATACGTCAAATTAACTCAAATTTCCAATAGGTTTGAGGTATATTTGACCAGGTTCTATTAAGCAAATTTGAGCTATGACTGTGAGTAGATTTGAGGTAGCCTTATGAGTAGGCATGGAGCATATATGAGCAAGCCTTATGATTTGGCTTTGAGTAGGTTGAGCAGATTTTGGTGAGAATATTTAAGCAAGCCTTGTATATAGACTTGAATCAGCTTTGAGCAAGATGAGTAGATTTTGGTGAGCAGGTTTGAGCAAGCCTTGTATGTAGGCTTGAAGAAAAATTGAGCATATTTAAGAGCATATTTGAGCAAGCCTTGTATGTAGGCTAGAAGGATATTTGAGAATAGTTTTGATCAGGTTTATGTGAGGATATTTGATAAGAGTTATGGATAGAGGTCCACAAACTAGAGCAAAGGAGATTGGTGTCTCCTATGGATAGAGGTCCATGAACCAGAGCAAAGGATATTGGTGTCTCCTGTGGACAGAGGTCCATGAACTAGAGAAAAAGGGAATGGTGTATCCTATGGATAGAGGTCCATGAACTAGAGTAAAGGATATTGGTGTCTCATGTGGATAGAATTCCATGAACCAAAGCAAAGGGGATTGGTGTCTCCTATGAATAGAAGTCAACGAACCAGAACAAATGGGATTTGTGTCTCCTATGGATAGAGGTCCACAAAACTAGAAGTAAAGGGGAGTTGTGTCTCCTGTGGAGTGGTTTCCATAAAACTAGAAGTAGAGGGGATTGGTTTTTCCTATGGAGTGGTGTACACAAAACCAAAGCAGAGGGAATTGGTATCTCCTATGGAGTGGTGTCCATGAACTTGAGCAGAGGGGATTGGTGTCTCATTTGGGTTGCTTCCCATAAATGTTGTAATAGGAAATTGGTTTCCAATAGATTGTTGAGAAAATTTATAAGAAATATTTTCTCCATGGATTTAGCCCACATTGGGTGAACCACGTAAAATTTATGTCTCTTATGTGTATGATGCTCTATGGATAAAAATAATTATTGCAATTGATAATATTGGATGATATTTCTTTGGAAAGAAAAGTAAAATTTTGATATTATACTGTTCATCTCCCCTCTTAGTATAAGCTTGTATTCTTCAATTGGTATTAGAGCGGGTTCATGAAAGTCTAAAATCTTGAAGGAATATCTTACAAGAACACACATGACTAGGAAAGGCAAAATAAGAACCAAGAGACCATATCCTCCTAAGAAGGAAGGAACACACATGGCCATGAAAGAAAAGGAAAATACTCCAATAATTGAAATCCAAGAAAATGGAGAGAAAGAGGAAACTATGGTGGACATAGAAGAAGAATTTGATTTTGCTCTCAAAAATATTATTACTCTAAAAGGGGAAGTGGAAACATATAAAGAAATAGAATCAAGTGATGAATCAAGCAGTAGTGAAGAAGAGACTAACTTTATGAGAAGAATCAAGAAGGATATGCAGTTTGTGAAATGTTTTAGTTGTGGTAACTTTGGTCACTATGCATTTAATTATCCACAAGCTAGAAGTAGTAGTAGTGAAGAAGAAAAGGAATACAATAAAAATAAGGAAAGAAAATTCTATCATGAAAAGAAAAATAGGCATGGTCAAGGTAAGCATGAGAAGAATATATTTCAAAGACACAAGAAAAGTTTTATGTTGAAGAAGCAAGCAATGCTTCAAGTGACAATGATGAAGGTCTCTCAGATAGTGAAAAAGAAGAAAATATTTCTTAGCCATAGAAGAGAATGAAGATGCTCTAGTTGTCAAAGACCAAGTAAAAGAGAAAGTAGATGATCCTATAATTGAAGACCTAGAAAATGAGGAAGATCCAAAAAAGGAAGAGGATGTCACAGTTGATATGGAAAAGGAACTTGTTGATATTGAAGAGTTAAAAAGGGAGAACTTAGAATTGAAGGCTCAAATACAAGAGGATGAGAAAACAAAGGCAAATATTCTACAAGATCTCACCGATTTAAAAATTAAAGTTGAAGAGGCAAGGAAGGTTGAAGAAGGTATGGCTAAGAAATTAAAGGCAAAAGAGCTAGAGTGTGAAATACTGGAACATGAGGTTGTTTCTATAAATAAGGAAGTTGAAAAGCTACAAAAAAATATTAGGTTTGAAAAAAGCACATAAATCTTGAATGATATTATCAAAGCACAAATATCTCCATTTATAAAAATAGGACTTGGTTTTGAAGAAGGTCAAGAGAAACAAAAGGGGGAATCAAGCTCAAAATAAAAGGAAGCTTCAAAGGAAGTGATTGAAGAAGAGCCTAAGACCTATGCTGATGTGTTGAGAGGTGATAGTATCATAGAGGAAGCAAACAAAGAATCATCAAGGAAAAGGGACCATCATAGGAAAAGCAAAGAAAGAACCATGAGATCAAGGCAAGATGAATAGTTTTTCCAAGGTTATTGTTTCTATGTAATAATTTTGGCCATAAAGCTATACATTTTAGGGTTCATGGTAAGAACAATTTTAGCTTCAGCAAGAGGAACTTAAATTCATATCCTCAAAGGAAAGATGAATATTTATTTCAATTTTATTGCTACTCATGTAATCGTTTTGGTCACAAAGCTATACATTGCAGAGTTCATGTTAAGAATGAGTTTGGTTTCACCAAGAGGAACTTAAATTCATTTGCACCTTTCAATAAATACAACATAAGGTGTTACAATTGCAACAATTTTGGGCATAAATAAAAATAATGTAGAACAGAGTTTCTAAAACTTCCAAAGACAAGCAAGAATAGGGATGCTCAAAAGGTTCAAAAGGGTATGACTAAAAAAGTGTGGAAAAAGATTTAAAAAGAAGAAGACCATTATAAGTTGGGAGTAGTTCAAATCCCATCCCAAAATTAATCACCTCAATAAAAGGAGGTGGTGAGGGGGCTATGCTAAATGTCTTATTTTTAGCCCTAGAAGGAGCCATTTGCCATTGATGTCAAATGGGGAGAGATTTTAGTAAGGAGGAGTAGCTTGTTAGGGGAAGTAGTTTTGGAATCCAGTTGCAGTAAAAGAAGTTTTTTTTTTGTAAGGGTTGCCATCAATGACAAAGGGGAAGTTTTTTTGAAATATTGAGCATATTGAGTTTTCATTGATGTCAAAAAGAGCATGGTATAAATGGCAGAATATTCTTCAAAAGGGATGAGTTTAAAAGGTTGGTAATTGGAAAATAAGGAAAATATGTTTAAGGATTATAATATTTAAATACTATATTTAAATATTATAAAGAGATTTTATAAAGGCCTAAGAACAAAGGTTTATTCATATTAAACCAAGGTTGGGACACTAAATATTTTTATCTTTGCAAGGTTTTAAAAAGGAGTTAACCTTATAATATTTAAATTAAAAATTTAAATATTATAACCATGCATTTTGGCACCAACATTCAAACAAAAGTGTTAAAGTTTCAAAGTGTCGACATCCTCTAAAACCAAGGAGTGCTTATATATACATAATGTTTTATCCACCTTTGATTCATGCAATGAATCGTATGCACTATCAGGAATAATATTTGCATGAGCAAATGAATGATAGAAGTGAAGGCAGTGAATTGTTTTATGAGAAAAAATCAAGATAAAGTTTCCTTTTGAGTCATGCCTACTAGTGAAGCCCAGCTGGTTGTTGGATTTATGTAAGGATGTTGCATGAGAGAAGGTTTGCGGTTCGATTTTCATTGATGCCATTTTTGACGTGTTTCATTTTGGGAAGCACAACAAAGAAGAAGACAAAGATGTTAATGCACAATTGAAGTTTCATCCGCCTGATTATCCCAAGAGATCATGATATGCATTTGGGAACTAGAGGTCAGAGGGTCAATTCTCATCTATGCCATAAATTTTTTTATGTGAGGTATTTATAAAGTTTTTTATTATTTGTGAAAAGGAGTCATAAGGGTGTGTGTTATAAAGTCTTTTATTTTACAAATAGGAGTCATAAGGGTGTGTGTTATAAAGTCTTTTATTTTACAAATAGTAGTCATAAGGGGTGTGTTTTATAAAGTCTTTTATTTTGCAAATAGGAGTCATAAGGGGTTTGTGTTATAAAGTCTTTTATTTTGCAAATAGGAGTTATAAGGGTGTATGTTTTTTTTGAATAATTTGAAAAACTTGTATTAAAACAAAGATCATTTACAAGTTGGGATGAAACTTTTCCCAACCTTAGTAAGAGAGAACACATGTTTACAACAGTAAAAGAAGATTTGCATTGGAGCCAAATCTCTTAAACCATTACCTAGCTAACAAGGGAGTCGGCAAATTTGACATTCAAGTGTGGAGAGACTCCTTCCCCATTGGCCTAAGGCACGATCCTACAAGTTTCAATGTTTGCACAATGTGAGAAGTTGCCAGAGGGATCGGTTTGGTTTGTTGATGCAACTTGTCGTGATATCGTGACACTTTTTCCTTCTTCTCCTTTGGCCATGAAAATGCAACATGTCGCGATATCACGACACTTTTCTCTTTTGGCCGTGAAAATGCAACATGTCGCAATATCGTGACACTTTTTCCTCTTTTGGCCGCGATGAAGCAACATGTCACGATATCATGACACTTTTTCCTCCTTTGGCCACGACGAAGCAACATGTCGTGATATCGCGACACTTTTTCTCTTTTGGCCGCGATGATGCAACATGTCGCGATATCGTGACACTTTTTCTCTTTGGCCACGACGATGCAACATGTCGCGATATTGCAACACTTTTTCCTCCATTGGCCGTGGCAAAGCAACATGTTATAAGGGTGTATGTTATGAATACTTTTATTTTGTAAATATTATAAAGAGGAAGTATAAGGGATATATTTTTGCATGTTAGAAAAGGAGATATAAGGTGTATTGTGGATTATTTTGAAATTGTAATTATTGCATTTTAGAAAGGAGACATAAGGTGTATTGTGGCTTATTGTTTAATTGTATTTTTATGATAAAGAGGGAATATTGTAAGGGTTTAAAAGATTTATTTTATGAGATTAAAAAGGAGTTATAGAGCATTACTTTCAGGCATTATTGTGCACATATTTTGAGAAGGATTTTCAATGTATGAAGAAGAGATTTGCTAACCAAATTTTCAAGTGGTAAAAGAAAGGAAAATTATTTTGAGATAGGTTTTTGAAGGAACATCATCAACAAGGCAGTTTTATAGGTATCACAATTTAATTATTTCTTAAGATGGTTGATTTGTCATATGCTTGGAGAAATAAGGATTGATTGAGTGTGCATTGCTTTGATAGAAATTGGAAATAAAAGTGCATGGGTTTGAAAGTAAATTTGATGTGCATTAGTGATTGATTAAAGTTGGGAGTAGTTGTGAATTATTGTTGAAGGAAATTGGAAATATTTGTGGTAAGGTTTGAAAACAAAGTTTTGCATTATTGTTAAATGGATTTGAAAATGAATTTGCAAGGATTATAAACCAATCTTGTAATTAAAATCTATGCATTGATTTTGAGAGGATTTGGGAATGCATGTGCAAGTATAACAAACCAGTTTTGTAAAGCAAGTTTGTGCATTATAGTGATTGATATTGAAAGTAAACTTGAAATGGTTATAAAATAGTTTTGTGAAGCAAATATTTGCACTAGCTTTGATTGATTTTGTGAGTAGATGAGAATGAGAATGACTTGTGCAGTGTGATTGGTGTTGAAGTAAAGGTGCAACTTAGCAATAACCATATCAGTTGTCAAGTGCTAGACTAGGGCTATCTTGTGAATGCAAATAAATGTTAGACATGTGAAAGCGATAGACTTAATAAATGTGAGAATAACATATTAATTGTTTGTAATGCATATAATTTTCTATATGTTCATGAAGAAATTGAATTCTAGGTAGAATATGTCTAAATTACTATAGTCAAAGAAAGCACTTTTGGAAAATATATATGTAATTGTTTCTATGAAAGAATTAAAAATGGTTGAGGAGGTTGTATGAGCAGGTTTGAGGTAGATTTGAGCAGGTTCTATTGAGCAGATTTGAGCTATGACTATGATAATATTTGAGCTAGGCTTTTGAGTAGGCTTGGATCAAATTTGAGCAAGCCTTGTGAGTAGGATTTGAATAGGTTGAGCAGATTTTTGTGAGCAGATTTGAGCAAGCCTTGTATGTAGGCTTGAAGCATATTTGAGTAGGTTGAGCAGATCTTGGTGAGCAGATTTGAGCAAGCCTTGTATGTAGGCTTGAAGCAAAATTGAGCAGAGTTGAGAGCAGGTTTTGGAGTAGATTTGAGCAAGCCTTGTATGTAGGCTTGAAGCATATTTGAGCAAAGTTTTGAGTAGGTTTATGTGAGGATATTTGAGCAGAGTTGTGGATAGAGGTCCACAAACTAGAGCAAATGGGATTGGTGTCTCCTTTGTATAGAGGTCCATGAACCAGAGGAAAGGGTATTGGTGTCTCCTATGGATAGAGGTCCACAAACCAGAGCAAATGGGATTGGTGTCTCATGTGGATATAGGTCCATGAACCAGATCAAAGAGGATTGGTGTCTCCTATGGATAAAAGTCCACAAATGAAAACAAAAGGGATTGATGTATCCTATGGATAAAGATCTAGAAAACTAGAAGTAGAGAGGATTGGTGTCTACTATGGAGTGGTGTCCACAACACTAAAATTAAATGGGATTGGTGTCTTCTATGAAGTGGTGTCCACAAAACCATAGTAGAGGGGATTTGTGTATCCTACGAAGTGGTGTCCATGAAATTGAGCATAGGGAATTGGTGTCTCCTTTGGGTTGGTGCCCATAAACATTGTAATAGGAAAATGGTTCCCAAAATATTTGTTAAGAAAATTTATAAGAAATATTTTCTCCATGGACATAGCCAATATTGGGTGAACCTCATTAAATTTGTGTCTCATATGTGTGTGATGCTCTGTGGATTGTTTCATTATTACAATTGATAATATTGGATGATATTGCTTTGGAAACAAAAGTAAAATTTTGATCTTATACTATTCATACCCCCCTCAGTATAAGCTTGTGTTCTTGAATTGGTATCAGAGTGGGTTCCTTCATAAAATCCTAACAACTTGAAGGATGATATTACAAGAATACACATGGCTCATAAGCAAGGGTTTTCATCAAATAAGGCTCCATTATTTTATGGGACTAACTATGCTTTATGGAGTGTGAGGATGAAGATTTATTTGATGGCACATGGATATGATACATGGCAATCCATTGAAACTGCATTCACACCATCTACAAATCCTCATACATATGCAAGTGGTAAGAAACCATATGAAGATAATGCTAAGGCAATGAATGCAATTTTGAGTTAGTTATGTGAATCAGAGTTTGTGAAATTCATGTAATGTACTTAAGCAAAAGAAATGTGGGATAAGTTACAGAGAATATATCAAGGAGACGACAAGGTCAAAATGGTAAAACTTCAAACTTATAGAAGGAATTTTGAAGACTTGAAAATGAAAGATGATGAAGATATTGCTATGTATCTACTTCATGTTGATGAGGTTGTTAAAACTATTCTTGGACTTGGATAAAATATTGAGGAATCTACTATTGTTTAGAAAATATTGAGGTCACTCCCGATGAGGTATGATGCAAAGGTTTCAGCAATAGAAGATATGAAGGATCGCAAAATTTTAAGCATGGATGAACTACATGGAATTATCACAGCCTATGATATGAGGACATAAAAAGAACACAAATAAAAAATAGAGGTAGCATTCAAGGCTTCAAAGCTTAAAAGAAGGAAAATAATAAAGAAAAATAATCAAGTGATGAATCAAGTAGTGAAGAAGAGGCTACCTTTGTGAGAAGAAATAAAAAGGGTACAAGAAAATACAAAATTATGCAGACTGTGAAATGTTTTAGCTGTCGTAACATTGGTCACTATGAAGCTAATTATCCATAAAATGGAGGTAGTAGAAGTTAAGAAGAAAATGATTACAAGAAAAATAAGTAAAGAAAAATTTATTATAGAAAAATAGGCATGGTCAAGGTAAGCATGAGAAGAATATTTTTCAAAGGCAAAAGAAGAGTTATTATCCTAAAGAAGAAAGCGATACTTCAAGTAAAAGTGATGAAAGCTTCTTCGATAGTGAAAAGGAAGAAATCCTATTTTTGGCCATAGAAGAGAATGAAAACCAAGAAGAAGAGAATGAATATGCTCCTATTATCAAAGACCTAGAACAAGAGAAATATTTAGAAAATGAATAAAAAAACCATTGTTAACATAGAAGAGGAACTTATTTCTGATCTTGGAGAATTGAAAAGGGTTAGAAAAAAGAATTTTGAATTGAAGGCTCAATTTCAAGAGGATGAGGAAACAAATACAAAGCTCCTACAAGATCTCATATACTTAAAATTTAAGGTTGAAGAGGCAAATAAATTTGAAGAAGGTATGGCTGAACAGTTAAAGGTAAAGGAACTAGAATGTGAAAGACTAGAACATGAAGCTAATATTATAAGGAAGGATCTTGAGAAATTCAATAATAAGATATAAGTTTAGGAAAATCTCAAAATATTTAGATGATATTATCAAAACATAGATATCTCCATTTATGAATACTGGACTTGGTTATGAGGAAGGTAAAGAGGTAAAATAATAGGATTCAAGCTCAAAAGAAATAGAAGCATCAAAGAAGGTATATGAAGAAGAGCCTAAGACCTATATAGATAAGTTGAGAAGTGGTAGTATCAAAGAGGAAGAAAACAAAGAATCGTCAAGGAGCAAGGACCATCACAAAAAAAGTAAAGAAATAACCATGAGATCAAGGCAAGATGAATATTTCTTCCAAGTTTATTGTTTCTCATGTAATCATTTTGGTCATAAAGAAATACATTGTAGGGTTCATGATAAAAATGATCATGGCTTCAACAAGAGAAATTTCAAGTCACTTGCACTTTCCAAGGACTACAACATCAGGTGTTACAAATGTAATAATTTTGGACATAGAGAAAAGTGGTTTAGAAAAAAATTTCTAGAACTTCCCAAGACAAGCAAGAAAAAGGATTCTCAAAATGTTCAAAGAGGTAAGACTTCAAAAGTTTGAAAAAATATTGAAAAAGAAGAAGAGCATTGTAAGTTGGGAGTAACTTCACTCCCATATCATAATTAATCACCTCAATAAAAGGAGGTGGTGAGGGGGTTGAGCTAAGTGTTTTATTTTTATCCCCAGAAGGAGCCCTTTGCCATTGATGTCAAAGGGGGAGATATTTTATTAAGGGGGAGATATTTCAATAAGGAGGAGTAGCTTGTCAGGGGGAGCAGTTTGGGATTCCAGTTGTAGTAAAAAAAAAATTCTGTAAGGGTTGCCATCAATGAAAATGGGGAATATTGTTGGAAATATTAAGCATATTGAGTTGTCATTGATGTCAAAATGATGCATGGTATTCAATAAAAAATATTCTTCTAAGGTTGGAAAATTATTCAAGGCAAGGTATATCTCAAAGCAAGGAAAATCGTTGAAATGAAAAGGATTATAATATTGTTGGCAATTTTGGGTTTGAGATCCTAGCTTCTTGTCTATGATTTTTCATTGATGTCAAAAGGAAATGGCATTAATGTTAAGAGGATGTGTTGGCTTCAAAGGTGGAAGATTCCAAGAGAATCCGGAGAGATTCCATTGGCAATGGTTTTTATTAAAACCAATGGAGGTTCTCTTTATTATTTATTTAATTATTATTTAAAACCCTTCAAGGTTTTAATTAATTAATTAATTAAGGGAGAAATTATTTTTAATTTATTAAAAATACTTAAATGTTTTTAAACATTTTTTTATTCTTAATTTATTAAAATTATTTAAGGGTTTTTAAACCATTTTTGAAAAGACTTTTGATTAATTTCGAAATGGTCTTTATTTTCGCCGACGTCAAGGTGTCTTCGAAGAGATTATTTATTCTCCAACTCCTAAGGTTGGAAGACTAATGAATTCAAAATTCCTCGAATGCAATTTTCGGTGTTTGTGCTCTGTATTCGTTGTGATCGAAGGAAGACTTAGAAGCACATGCGGTTGAAAAGTCTTCGGGAGGTTTTTTTCAAGGGTGAAGTGGAGGGAAGTTCACTTGTGAACTTCATAGCCCGCGTGGGCTAGTGGCAGTGAAGGTTGTTGTTGGGCGCTGCATTGGCGGAGGTCATCGTTTCGAGTCTCGTGGGGGTGCTTTGCTAGAGTAACACATGTTTTTATTAAAACGTCTTTATGCCATGAAATTCGGAGTTTCTTGGATAGCGATTTATAAGTTGTGATTAAATTTTATGAGTTTTGGCTTTTGTGATTAGCATTGAATAAAATCTTAGGAGAAATAAGGGCATATTTCTTTGGATGTATTTTTAAGATTATTCTTTGCTATGCTAAAATTAAAAATGGAGGCATAAGGTGTGAGTCTGTGATTGTTGATTTATTGGCATGTTATGGTGGTTGTGTTTAAAGAAGTGGAGCTAAAAGGTGTAATAAAGGAAGTTTATATTATTGCTCATTTCTTTTTATTATAACCCTAACTTGGTTGGAAGTTTGAGAGTTGTGTGTGGTGACAGCTTGAAGGTTCAATTATCTTCTACTCCAATAAAGTATGGGCACATTCTTCTTATGAGTATGATTGGTGTATGTTTTCTGAAATAAGGTTGGAGTGAAAAGGTATTCTACTAGGTATCCTTTGGCTAGGTGTAAATCCTATTTTCTAGTTTGTTGAAGACTACTTATGCATTGTTATCCTTAAGGAGAGTTTTTGGTGAATGCATAATTTTTGGTTTGAGATAGTGGAAGCTTTGTGCACTAGGTTTTATATTTGTGAGTCTAGCTACTTGCATTGAGTTGGTGGAACCCTTGGTTGGCTATTTTGAGTTTGATGGTTGAGTTGCTTCCATAGAGGTTGTTTGATCAAGTTATTGCTTTACTTGATTCATGATATTGGGCTTACTCCATTGAGTTGATTTGAGCAAGTTATTCTTTGCATTTGGTGATATTGTGTTGGTGGTTGTTTTGTTCAAATATCTTTGGAGGGAAAAGGATTTCTACTTGTTTCCTTTTCTTGTGATGATTGGTTGAATGCTTCAAGGTTGATGTTGAGTTGAATGGTGTTGGTTGACCAAACCTTGTTTGATGAGCATTGTTGTTGAAACCCTAATTGATGGTGAAAAGAACATTAGTATCATTGTTATGTGATTCTTTGCATAGTTGGCAATTGTTGGGGTTTCATGTTCTTGAAAGAAAACATTCTATCCTATCCATTTCGGATATTGAGTTGAGTTTTCAGATTTGAGATTGAGATTGAGCTGAGTTGATTTGAGTTGAGTTTTGAGATTGGGATTTGAGTATAGAACATATTGAGTCTCTAACAATTCTCTTTATGCTTCTATGAGTTTGACAAATCACATTGGGTCTCTAACAATTCACTTTGTGATTTCCTACTAAGAAAGTTTTTCTTGTGAGCAGTTTTTGGATAGGTTCCAGTGGGGACTTGTGAGCAGTTTTTGGATAGGTTCTAGTGGGGACTTGTGAGAAGTTTTTGGACAGGTTCCAGTGGGGACTTGTGAGCAATTTTTGGACAGGTTTCGGTGGGGACTTGTGAGCAGTTTTTGGACAGGTTCTAGTGGGGACTTATGAGCAGATTTGGACAGGTCCTAGCAGAGGACTTGTGAGCTGAGTTTGATAGTTCTATCAGAGAACTTGAGGACAAAGGTGCATTGGTCCTATGAGAAGAACCTAAGGATATATTTGGCAATTCTTTGAGAAGGCTTGTATGCAGAGGATTGATTTGTTCAAGAGTTGGATAGATCTGACAGATAGAGGAAGACTTGTACTAGATCGACTGACTGTGTTTGGTACAGGTTGTTGAGCTACTATGGACATGATCATAGAAGGCAGAGGTCTCTTAGGCTAAGCATTGAGGACAGGAGGTCTTTGGTGGAAAGGAGTTCCACGTGCTGGCAAGAGGTAGAGGTAGTTGATCTTCTAAGGGATCATTTCTAGAGCAGAGGGGAAGGTATCTCCTTTGAGCAGAGGCTCATAAATTTTGATTGGGGGAAGGTATCTCCTTTGAGCAAAGGCTCATAAATTATGATTGGGGGAAGGTATCTCCTTTGGGCCGAGGCTCATAAAAATTGTAATTGGGAAGGATTCCCAAAGAAATTTGAGATAACTTTTAGAGAAAATTTTTGTGGACGTAGCCCAGCCATTCTGGGTTAACCACGTTAAAATTGGTGTCACTTTGTGGATGATATTGTGCATTGCTTTGATATTGCTTTGGGTATATTGCTTTACTATTTTGAAGTATAAAGGAAAAAGTAAAAAGAGGTCTTATATTATTCACCCCCCCTCTCGATATAAGCTTGTGTTCTTCAATTGGTATCGAGTAGGTGCCTTCGAAAAGTTTAACAACTTGAAGGAAAAGCTAGTAAAGAACACAATGGATCATTCTAGTGGCAATGCAACACCTATTCTTGATGGGTCAGATTTTGGTCTTTGGAGTGCAAGGATGAAGGTTCATCTAATGGCACTTGGGAATGAGGCTTGGGAAGTGATTGAAGATGAGTACACTATTCCTGAACATGGTCCTAATACTAAAGAAGAAAGGTTCCTACATCAAGCAATGAATGCAATCCTGAAAGGCTTATAGAAAGTAGATCTCACCAAAGTGATTCACTACAAGATAGCTAGTGAAATGTGGAAACAGTTGAAGGTGGTTCATACAGGTGATACAAATTTCAGAAATGCCAAGTTGAGACACTTCAAAGGTATGTTTGAACAACTCAAGATGAATGATGATGAAAATATTAGTGACTACATGCTTTGTATGGATGAGGTTGTTAACTCCACGAAAGACTTAGGTCTTGAGCTTGCTGAAAATGATGTTTGTGATAAGATTTTAAGATATCTTCCTAATAGATTTAGTGAAAATATTTTTGCTATTGAGGAAGCTAAAGATTTGAATAAGTTGAAAAAGGATGAGCTCCATAGTATACTTGCAACATTTTATTTGAGAACTCAAGTGAAGGTTGATGTCAAGAAAGAGACATCTTTCAAGGCTACCAAGAATTCCAAGGGTAAACAGCTTCAAGATAGTGATGAGTCTTCTAGTGATGAAGAGGCATATTACAGCAACAAAGGCAAGTTCTCTAGAAAGCACAAAAGTATGAAAAATGTAAGATGTTTCAATTGTGGAAAGTTTGGTCATTATGATACTGATTGTACTATTCCCAAGAATGAAAGTGATGAATATAAACATGATTCTAAGAGCAAGGATTCTGAAAAGCACAAGCATCACAGGAAAAACAAATATGAGCACAACAATCAAGGAAAGAGGTATTCTCACAAGCACAAGAAGAGTTTCTACCTAGACAAAGCAAGTAAGTGTTCTAGTAGTGATAGTGAAAGTTCTTCAAGTGATAATGAAAATGAGATGTTGTTCATATCAGAAAAAGGGGAAGAACCGAAACATAGATTCATTATCATGAAATGTCTTAGATGTGGAAATTTTGGTCACCTTGAGGATGATTGCACAAATAATGATTTGGTTTCTAGTATGTATGAGGATGCTTCAGAAAACTATAAGGAAGATGCATGTATGGTTTTTGAAAAGGGTAGCACCTCTAGTGATAAGAAATCTGAAAAAGGCCTTGATGATTCAAAAATCAAACAAATAGAGGAAGATATAGAGGAAGGTGAAGTAGATCTAAAAAGGTGAACTTATTAGTGCTCTTAGTGCTTTGAAAAAGGAAAGAAAGAAGAATGCTAGACTCAAGGATAAGTTAGATGAATGTTGTATGGAGAGAGATGATCTTATAGAAAGTCTTGACTTCTCTATAGCTAAGACACAAGAACTCAAGGATGAGTTTGAGTCTAAGGTTCTTGAGTATAGTGAGTTAGAACAAAAAATGGCTTCTTTGAAAGAGGAAACTAAAGAGTACAAGGATAAGGTTTATAGGTTTCAGGATAGCTCCAAAAAGGTTAAGTCACTCATCAAAGGTCAAAGAAAGACAACAGATAAAACAGGCCTTGGTTTTGTTAAGCCACACAAGGAACAAGTTGGAGAGTCTAGTAAGACACTCCAAAAGGAAGAGAGTTCTGATGAGGAAAGTATTTCAGAAAAGAAGTCCTTGAATGATAGATGCACAGAAACAGAAAATAGAATTTAGAATGAGAAGAAGAAGTTTTCAGAACCTAAGAGGTCAATTAAAGGAAAGTTTCAAGGCAGATGTTTTGCTTGTCACAGGTTTGGTCACATGGCTTCACATTGCATGGCTCAAGTGAAGGAGGTAAATGACAGTTTAAGAAGTGCTAGTTACTTTCAAGGGTATTTCTACTCTTGTCAATAGTTTGGGCACAAGGCAATTTATTGCAAGGCCAATAATAGGAACAGGTTTGGTCAGAACAGGTTTGGCCAAAACAAGTTTGGTCAGAACAGGTTTGGCCAGAACAAGTTTGGTCATAATAGGTTTGGTCAGAACAGGTTTGGCCAGAACAGGTTTTGTCATGATAGGTTTGGTCAGAATAGGTTTGGTCATAATAGGTTTGGTCAGAACTGGTGGATTCAAAGATCAGGTTTACCTCAGAGAAACAACATTGTCAAGTGTTTCAAGTGCAACAATGAAGGTTACACAATCAGACAGTGTAGAGCTGAAATTCCGGAATACGAGAACAGGAATAGTGGCATGATCGGGTCCAAGGATCAAGGCATGGACAAGAACGAGGGATGAGAACAAGAACAAGAACAGTGACAGGAATATGAATATGGACAAAGAGTTCAAGAGAAGGCCCGACAAGGAAGTTATAGACGTTGATGATGATCAGTGCCTAATGGGAGTTTTACTCCCACACCAAAATTAATCACCTCATCAGGAGGTGGGGGAGGGACTAAGCTAAGAGGCTCATTCTTAGTCCCAAGCCCCAAAGGTGACCCTTTGCCATTGATGACAAAGGGGGAGAGATTTGAGTAAGGGGGAGAGCCTCAAGACAAGGAGAGCTATTTATGTTGAGTTTCTGTGTTGTTGAGAAGCATGGTTTGCCATCAATGACAAAGGGGGATATTGTTGGCAATTTTGGGTTTGAGATCCTAGCTTCTTGTCTATGAGTTGTCATTGATGTCAAATGGAAATGGCATTAATGTTAAGAGGATGTGTTGGCTTCAAAGGTGGAAGATTCCAAGAGAATCTTTTTAAGAGAATCCGGAGAGATTCCATTGGCAATGGTTTTTATTAAAACCAATGGAGGTTCTCTTTATTATTTATTTAATTATTATTTAAAACCCTTCAAGGTTTTAATTATTTAATTAATTAAGGAAGAAATTATTTTTAATTTATTAAAAATACTTAAAGGTTTTTAAACCTTTTTTTATTCTTAATTTATTAAAATTATTTAAGGGTTTTTAAACCCTTTTTGAAAAGACTTTTGATTAATTTCGAAATGGTCTTTATTTTCGTCGACGTCAAGGTGTCTTCGAAGATACTATTTATTCTCCAACTCCTAAGGTTGGAAGGCTAATGAATTAGAAATTCCCTGAATGCAATTTGCGGTGTTTGTGCTTTGTATTCGCTGCGATCGAAGGAAGACTTAGAAGCACGTGCGGTTGAAAAGTCTTCGGGAGGTTTTTTTCGAGGGTGAAGTGGAGGGAAGTTCACTTGTGAACTTCGTAGCCCGCGTGGGCTAGTGGCAATGAAGGCTGCTGTTGGGCGCTGCATTGGCGAAGGTCACCGTTTCGAGTCTCATGGGGGTGCTTTGCTAGAGTAACACACGTTTTTATTAAAACGTCTTTATGTCGTGAAATTTAGAGTTTCTTGGACAACGATTTATAAGGTGTGATTAAATTTTATGAGTTTTGGCTTTTGTGATTAGCATTGAATAAAATCTTAGGAGAAATAAGGGCATATTTCTTTGGATGTATTTTTAAGATTATTCTTTGCTATGCTAAAATTAAAAATGGAGGTATAAGGTGTGAGTCCGTGATTGTTGATTTATTGGCATGTTATGGTGGTTGTGTTTAAAGAAGTGGAGCTAAAAGGTGTAATAAAGGAAGTTTATATTATTGCTCATTTCTTTTTATTCTAACCCTAACTTGGTTGGAAGTTTGAGAGTTGTGTGTGGTGACATCTTGAAGGTTCAATTATCTTCTACTCCAATAAGGTATGGGCACATTCTTCTTATGAGTATGATTGGTGTATGTTTTCTGAAATAAGGTTGGAGTGAAAAGGTATTCTACTAGGTATCCTTTGGCTAGGTGTAAATCCTATTTTTTGGTTTGTTGAAGACTACTTATGCATTGTTATCCTTAAGGAGATTTTTTGGTGAATGCATAATTTCTGGTTTGAGATAGTGGAATATTTGTGCACTAGGGTTTATATTTCTGAGTCTAGCTACTTGCATTGAGTTGGTGGAACCCTTGGTTGGCTGTTTTGAGTTTGATGGTTGAGTTGCTTCCATAGAGGTTGTTTGATCAAGTTATTGCTTTACTTGATTCATGATATTGGGCTTACTCCATTGAGTTGATTTGAGCAAGTTATTCTTTGCATTTGGTGATATTGTGTTGGTGGATGTTTTGTTCAAATATATTTGGAGGGAAAAGGATTTCTACTTGTTTCCTTTTCTTGTGATGATTGGTTGAATGCTTCAAGGTTGATGTTGAGTTGAATGGTGTTGGTTGACCAAACCTTGTTTGATGAGCATTGTTGTTGAAACCCTAATTGATGGTGAAAAGAACATTAGTATCATTGTTATGTGATTCTTTGCATAGTTGGCAATTGTTGGGGTTTCATGTTCTTGAAAGAAAACATTCTATCCTATCCATTTCGGATATTGAGTTGAGTTTTCAGATTTGAGATTGAGATTGAGCTGAGTTGATTTGAGTTGAGTTTTGAGATTGGGATTTGAGTATAGAACATATTGAGTCTCTAACAATTCTCTTTATGCTTCTATGAGTTTGAAAAATCACATCGGGTCTCTAAAAATTCACTATGTGATTTCCTACTAAGAAAGTTTTTCTTGTGAGCAGTTTTTGGACAGGTTCCAGTGGGGACTTGTGAGCAGTTTTTGGACAGGTTCCAGTGGGGACTTGTGAGCAGTTTTTTGATAGGTTCTAGTGGGGACTTGTGAGAAATTTTTGGACAGGTTTCGGTGGGGACTTGTGAGTAGTTTTTGGATAGGTTATGGTGGGGACTTGTGAGCAGATTTGGATAGGTCCTAGCAGAGGACTTGTGAGCTGAGTTTGATAGTTCTATCAGAGAACTTGAGGACAAAGGTGCATTGGTTCTATGAGAAGAACCTGAGGACAGATTTTGCAAGTCTTTGAGAAGGCTTGTATGCAGAGGATTGATTTTTTCAAGAGTTGGACAGATCTGACAGACAAAGGAAGACTTGTACTAGACCGACTGACTGTGTTTGGTATAGGTTGCTGAGCTGCTGTGGACATGATCATAGAAGGCAAAGGTCTCTTAGGCTAAGCATTGAGGACAGGAGGTCTTCGGTGGAAAGGAGTTCCACATGCCGGCAAGAGGTAAAGGCAGTTGATATTCTGAGGGATCATTTCCAGAGTAGAGGGGAAGGTATCTCCTTTGAGCAGAGGCTCATAAATTTTGATTGGGGGAAGGTATCTCCTTTGAGCAGAGGCTCATAAATTCTGATTGGGGGAAGGTATCTCCTTTGGGACGAGGCTCATAAACATTGTAATTGGGAAGGATTCCCAAAGAACTTTGAGATAACTTTTAGAGAAAAGTTTTGTGGACGTAGCCTGACCATTCTGGGTGAACCACGTTAAAATTGGTGTCACTTTGTGGATGATATTGTGCATTGCTTTGATATTGCTTTGGGTATATTGCTTTACTATTTTGAAGTATAAAGGAAAAAGTAAAAAGAGGTCTTATACTGTTCACCCCCCCCCTCTCAGTATAAGCTTGTGTTCTTCAAATATTGATTTAAATATTATAAAGAAAGTTCAAAAATTCAGAGGTTCAAAATTTTGAGAAGGTTTAAAATTTTATAGAGAGCCAAAATTTTTAAAAGGTTTAAAAGTGGAGTTTATAAAAGTTGATTGGACAAACATCCAAATACTACAAGAGAAGGCCAAAGGGTTTATTATAATATTTTTATATTATAATTTAAAAAGAAGGGTTTGGCACCAACGTCTTTGAAGGATTTAAAAATAAAAAAATAAATTTTGAATATGACTTCACGATAATGAAAAGAATGGTATGTTTATATGGAAGAAAATATTTCATTTACTCACCACGATTGCTAATGTTTGAAATATTTTTATATGCGAATGATTTTGATATCTCCCTGTGCGCCATTCTAAAAATTTAAGGTAAGAATAAGACAGGGAACAAGAAGGTCAAATTCATGGGTTCTGAAGCTTGAACAAAGAAAGGAGGTTTTGTTGTGTTGTTTCAATCATTGGGTATCCCAACCAATTGTCCAACCCATGATAGGGCACTACGGAGAAAGGAGTGTTGAGTTTGATTTTCAACTATATCTTATTTTTGTTGTATATCTGTTTTGTGAAGTGCAAAGAGGTGAAAGTTTTGCTATGTGCATTTGGTTCTCAAGCTAGTGTGTAGCCTAACCAGTTGACTAGGTTGCACAAAGATCCTATCATGCGAGAGATCTGAAGTTCGAATCATGTTGGGTGCATTTTTGGCTAGGAAGACATTGTGGCAGTTTTAGTTTGAAAGCACGTGAGGATATAGATATAAGGGCAACCCTTTTGGTTGCTACCCACTGGGCTAGCCTAGCTGGTCACGGTGGTGGTGGCTAGGTACTATGGTTTGGGAGGTTTAGGGGTCAAACCCCATCCACGATAGTAAAGGCTTTTAGGTGAAAGGAATGCAAATCATTTTTATTTTCATTAAATTTGGAGTAATAAGGTGCCATATTGATTTTAGTGCTTCATTGTGAATTATTTATATTGCATTATGTATGTGATCAAGATGGAGAAATGAGGTGTATTTTTTATTATCTAAATAGTGTATTGTATGATTTAAATTGGAGAAATAATGAGTAATTTTTAATTATATTAAAATTATATTTTATGTTTCAAAGTTGGAGAAAGAAGGTGTATTTTTTAGTATTATAAAATTGTATGGTGTATGTTTTAAAGTTGGAGATATAAGGTGTATTTTGGTTTATATTTAATTGTATTCTTGCATGATAGAAGAAGGGAAATTTGAGGGTTTTTTTATTATGAAAAGCTTTATTTTGTGAGACCAAAAAGGAGTTATAAAGTATTATTTTCAAGCCTTTTTGTGCACATATTTTGAGAAGGGTTTTTAATGTATGAAAAGGAGATTTGCTAACTTGTTTTTGAAGTGGCAAAAGAAAGGAAAATTATTTTTGAGATAGGTTTTCAAGGCACAACATCATCAAGGCAATTTTGAGGTATGGTGATCTAATACTTTGCTAAGGTGGTTTTTGGTTGAAGAAAATATATTAAGTTGTTATATGTTTGGAGGCATAAGGATTGATTGTTTGAGCATTGCTTGGATTGAAAGTGCAAAAGATTATAGATTAGATTTATGAGCAGACCTATGCATTTTTTTGAATGATATTGGGAATGAAAGTGCAAAGGTTATAGATCAATTTTGTGCACAAATTTAAGCATTAAGTGTGATTGATTTTGGGAGAAAATTTGCAAGGGTTATAGGCTAGTTTTGTGAAACAAATTTATGCTTCATTTTTTAATAAAATTGGAATATATATGCAAGGGGTTGAGAATAAAGTTTTGCATCATTATTGAATGAAATTGGGAATATATGTGCAAGTATTTGTGAAACAAAAGTGTGCATTGGTTTAGATTGGTGTGGGAGCACATAAGAGGGTGAATCATCAAGTGCTAGACTAGAGTATCCTTTTGAATTCAATGAATGTGAGACATGTGAAAGTGACAAACTTAATAAATATGAGAAGATCATATTGAGTATTTGTAATGCATATTATTCTCTATATGTTCATGAAGAAAAAGAATTTTGGGTAGAATATGTCTGAATTACTTTAGTCAAAGAAAGCATTTTTGGGAAAGATATATGCAATTGTTTCTATGCAAGAATTAGGAATGTTTGAGCAATTTTTGTGAGTAATATTAAGGTAAATTTGAGCAGGTTATTGAGGAATAATTGAGCAGGTTTGTGAGCTAATTTTTGATAAGGTTTGAGGCATATTTGAGCAGGATATATGAGTAATTTTGAGTTGTGATTTGAGCAGGATTGTAGAGCAAATTTGTGCAAGTTTATTTTAGGTAGATTTTAGCAGGATTGTGAGCAGATTTTATGAGTATATTTGAGCAAGCCTTGTGAGTAGTCTTGGAGCATATTTGAGCAAGCCTTATGAGTAGGATTGGAGAATATTTGAGCAAGCCTTGTGAGTAGGATTGAAGCAAATTTAAGCAAGCCTTGTGTGTAGGCTTGGATTAAGTTTGAGCAAGATTTGGATCAAACCAAAGTAAAGGGGATTGGTGTCTCCTATGGATAGAGGTCCATGAAATAGAGCAAAGGGGATTGGTGTCTCATGTGGATAGAGGTCCATGAACTAGAGAAAAGGGGATTGGTTTCTCTTGTGGATAGAGGTCCACAAAATAGAGTAAAGGGGATTGGTGACTCCTATGGATAGAGGTCCATAAACCAGAGCAAATGGGATTAGTGTCTCCTATGGATAGAGGTCCATAAACCAGAGCAAAGAGGATTGGTGTCTCTTGTGGATAGAGGTCCATAGACCAGAGCAAAGGGGATTGGTGTCTCCTATGGATAGAGGTCCATGAAACAGAGAAAAGGGGATTGGTGTCTCTTGTGGATAGAGATCCATGAATCAAAGAAAATGGGATTGATGTCTCCTATGGATAGAGGTCCATGAGCCAAAGTAAATGGTATTGATGTCTCTAGTGGATAGAATTCCATGAACTTGAGCAGAGGATATTGGTGTCTCCTTTGGGTTGGTGACCATAAACATTGTAATAGGGAATTAGTTCCTAAGATATTTTTTGAGAAAATTTATAAAAAATATTTTCTCCATGGATGTAGCTCACATTGGGTGAATCACGTTAAATATGTGTCTCTTATATGTGTGATTATCTATGCATTATTTTATTATTGCAACTGATAATATTGGATGATATTACTTTGGAAATAAAAGTAAAAGTTTGATCTTATGTTTTTCACCCTCCTCCTCTCAGTATAAGCTTGTGTTCTTAAATTTACAATATAATACAAAGTTTGACAGATTTTTTCATGCTAGATGCTTCAAATTTTATCTATTTATTAAAATTGGCAATGATCATACTAGAGCAAACCAAAATTTTTATGCTTTTTCCTGTCTATCCTTTAGAATGCCTAATTTTTATCATCTAAAAGCTTTTGATTATCTAAATTTGGTATAAAATAAGTTCCCCATATAGTGCTAATTATTATATTGAAATAACTTAGCGAGAACTTGTCTTCCATTTACATCTCTTTAGTTAGTTATTCTAGGCATTCCAAATCCTATTCAATTATATTGACCTCTTCTTCAATATTTTCTGTGGTAGGGGATAGGCTTCTACACATGGATCATGACCTTCCTTCCTTTATGGGGAACCACCATATATGTATAATCCATAGATATATATCCTCCCAATTTATCTATGAATTCTCTTGATAAACATAGTCCAAAGAGAGGAGGGGGATCAACCACTATTACCTCCTATATAATAGTGATTTTTGGAATCTTACGCAACACCTTAAGTATATATTTGACTACTCCAACCATCTATACTGGAGTTCAATCCAATTACAACACACTAGAACTGGTCCAAGTGTATTCCTTTCCCATTGTATCATATACACATTTAGGAACAACCATTGTGGTAGCTTTGGAGTCCACCATGTAATTGTGTACAACCCATCCTTCCATGTGCAAAAATATATAAACGGGTAGAGCCTTATTCTTGCCCATCACTAGGATATACTAATCTTGAGAGAGATTTGATTTAGGGTAGTGAAATTCACCTACGAATGATTTCTTTAGGGTTGCTCTTAGCAAATCAATCTATATAGGAATTATTATTTCATAATGCATGCTTGATATTGAAGGGGTCTTCTTCAATTCTTATACAATGTTGTATCTATAAGCCTCTAGTAATTTTCCTTCCTTTCATACTGGCTCTTCAAACCTCTTCTAAAAAAGTTGCATGGCCTCTTGCCTTTAATTTTTGGTAAGTAAAGGCAAACTCAACTTTCTCAACACTTGTTCTCTGGTCTCTTCCTAATCAACATTGGGTACTTTTGGCTATGGCTACTTGGGCTATTCCTTAATATTATATTTTGTAGCTAAGTTATAGCCTTAATATTATCAACCTTTCAAGGATCTACTAATAGAGTTATTTTTTCAAATCTGGTCAACAAGTGACATGTTTTAAATCTTCCAAGTTTCTTAGCTAAGAGGTTTTGCTCCATATCCATAAGTATGCCCACTAGCCCTTTTGATTCTCTTTTTACTTTTTGAGTTGTAACCAGCTAGAATTAGTGATGATAGACCATATAGGTGTTAGAATTATGGGGATAATTGCAATCTAGACACAATTAATCTTCTTGGGCTATAGATGTCTCTCCCTCTTAACTTTCAATAATAGCAATTTACTTTTTGATCACACTACTAGTTTAATCCCCTTAGTCTTTTGTGACTAGGGGTGTCTTCTTTGTTGGTATCTTTCAAATATTAATTTAGCATTATTTCCCTCCATCGTAGTAATTTTTTTTATATTTTTAATAATTTATTTTAGCTCCTACATATTTGTTGATTCTTTTGGTTCTAGAATAGGTTGAGTCTACATTGTGATGGTCAGAGTGATAGGTTGAGGATATTGCTTGGGTGCAGGAAAAGCAACTAGTAAAGGGGTTGAGGGAGCCAAAAGCAATTCTTGTTGGTTGTGTTGAGGAATTTTCAAAAAGTATGACATCACAACATTTGGAGGGAGATCACTAACTGATATGAGGGAATATTCTATTGTAATATAAACTTGAAATATTTGAGGAAATATTATCTCATTTTACTACTAGATCTATACGCTTAGATCTAGAACAAAATCCTAGAGGTAGTAGATGTAAGCTTGGGTTTTAGAAGGTCTTACCTCTTGGTGGATTATCCTCCATGTATTGCTAAACTGGATATTGAAATCTATGATGTTCTCTTGAGGATACCTCTATATAGAAGTAAATTGTATGAAGAGAGAAAAGGAATCCACTACATCATTTAAATCTATGATAAAAGTCTCATCTAGTTCAAACCATGTGTTGAAGCCACTTTCTTCTAAAGAGTGGTATGAAACCATTACCTTACCTCTAAAGGACAAGGCCAAAAATCTCACCATTACATATTAATGAATAATATTATGCATTATAGCTAGAGTAGTTATATATCTTGGAAATGTTTATAAGAAATATTTTCACTACCATCATAGGAGGGTAAGGATTTTAGTGCAAATTGCTAAATTCCATGGACATCTTGGAGATTAAGGAATTTGACACTATTTCATCTAGGGTAGATTCTTCTGGCCATGGTTCTAGGCAAGGAAGTAGTAGGTGATTCTAGAAATATGAATTATAGAGTAGGAATTTGGAAAAAAAGGTTTGAATGGTTGATAATGATTTTCATTTTTTGGATGCTCTAAAAGTTGTTAACTCAACAAACTATAGGGGTTATTTAAGCTTCTTGGCTTCTAATATTGTGATGATAAGATTTTGGATCTATGCCTTCTAGCAGAGTTTCCAAAAATACTTAGGTTCTTCAAGTGTGGAGTTAGCAATTGAATGGGTTGCTTATTTTTTTGTGAGACCAATATCTTCACTATAATATTGATTTTATAATAATGAAGGTATGCACAAATTCTTGTGCATACAGTAGGTGTTAGCCTTGATTGTTAGATTTTTAGGTAAATTGAAATGGGAGATGGGAATCACAAGATGCAAAAATATAAAAGAAATTAAATTTACAAGATTGCAAAAATATTCTATAAATAGAAATGATGGAAATGAATACAATATTGCTATGGAAGAAATGGACACTCCATGCAAGATGCTACTATAATGTACTCCATCACTAATGGAGTCACCTAGTACTACTACTACTACTACCACCTACTGACTTACATGTCAAACTCTTACAATGAGGCCCTTTTATAATAGAAGATAGATTCCTTGGCCAACACTCTACCTAGCTGTGCAAGGGACACCTTGCACTTTTACAACTTACACATTGACACTTGTGCATTTATTACATTGCATAAAGTAACTAGACAACTTATCCCTAAATTAATCTAATGTCCTAAGTATGTACCAAGGAAGGTACATTTACGTGATCCAAATTATGTAATAGACTTGTTGGTCAAATATCTACCTAAAATACAAATCATACATTTGTGCGCCCTAGACACGACCAAAATTGAAAGGCCAAAGGAAAGAAATTTCCTTCGGGCCAATATCCAGAGAGGGCTTGCTCCCTTACTAATCCTACAATTGTTTTAAGCTTAGAGTTACAAGAAATAAATAGGAAATGATGGAAATAAAATAGGAAATTATGGAAAAAGATGGAAAATATGGCTATAAACTGAATTATGTAGGATGGGAATAGACTAGCAGCTAAAATTCCAATTAAGTGTTAAGAAGAATATAATAGAAAGAAAGACAGAAGAACCACTTATGGTTTGTGGAGATAACTTCCAAAGAACTTTCTAGTATTCACTCCCTCGCTAGCAGTAGTTAAATCCAAATGTAGAATTTAAAATTATCCATTAACAAACATGAATATGAATAGAAATATTAAGCAGAAAGAAATCACACATAAAACCATTCAAAGAATCAGAAGTTAAGTATCCTTCTATTTATGTAGAAAACTCAAAGTGTTTTTTTGCAGAGTGTCCATCCTCCTTTGTTACATAAAAATATCTAGTATTTATAGAGGATTTTGCCTCTTTCATTTAATACATATAAATACAAAATGTCCATAGATCAGGAACTAGCAAGAGGAATTTCCTCCTTTAAAACCCTTCTTTGGAAGCAATGATCTAGCTTTGGTGGTGATATTCCTAGAAAATTAGCGATATTTGATGTTGGTTTATTGAAAACAAGAAATATGGTCATTGAATATGTGTCACTACTGCACCTTGGATATTCACCCTTGCCAAAAAAGTCCACTATTTTGGAAAAAGGTGGGATCGATGGATGGTGCTTTGGAAATAGTCAAAATAATTATTTGGCATTTAATCCTGCAGATCTTCAACTGAAGTTCAGGCCAAGACTATTAAATTTGCCTCAAAAGTTAAATTTCATTACTCCTTGGTCCTTCCAAAAAGAAATTGGATGACTGGTATCCTTAAAAAAATTTCTTGCTGTTTTAAAATTTATTTCACCCAAAAATTGGTGACTAGCCCTTTTGAAGTGAAGCTGGGTGAAAATGCTTTGTGCACATTTTTTTTAACATTTTATCCTCTATTCTATGTATAACAACTCTTATTTCCTTCACTAGAACTCCCTTTTTATTTGTATCATGCGCCTTTAATTTTTCCAAAATGCTAAAAAAAATCATCAATTTATGGTTTTGCCCCTTAGAGAGGGCAAAAATGGGTGTCATCCCCTCCAAGGGCAAATTCACATTTTGCTTATGATAATACTTAACACCTTACCATTTACATTTTATTCCAAAAGGAGCGAAATTCTCTCATCATCTACCTTCGAATTGCGCCTTATAACATTTCATATACTTTTTTTCAAATAAGAGGTGAAAACATTCTTTTGATTACTTTTGTAGATGTCACAATGAATAGCCCATGACTTGCCTCCTTTCCAGTATTTTGAATTATGTTTCACCCAAAGAGAGACAACTTTGACTTGTCAAATTCTTATGCTGCCTCTGCCTTGAAACTTACGTTCACCCCAATGAGAGGCGAATGGTATTTTTGCCTCACTTGGGGAAAAACTCTTCTCGCATCCTTCTTTACTTTGCCAAGGTAGGACCCATGATGCGCATTTTTTTTGCACTATGGTTTCACCCCAAGGAGAGGCGAAAGGGAGTTTCGCCTCTCACTTGGGGTGAATTATCTTTTGACTTTTCAATGTGGTGCTTGATGTGTTTCATTTTTCTTTTAAAATATGTTTACCCCAAATAGAGGTGAATATGACTTTTACCCCTCTTTGAAGGTGAAAGCACTCTCAAATATTTTATTTCAACAATAAAAATTGGGTCCCACCACACGCCTTTTCTATTTATGTTTTCACCTCTAAAAGGGGTGAAAGAGAGTTTTACCCCTCTCTTGAGGTAAACTCGCTTTGCAATTTTGCATTAGTTGTTTTAATGATGGGCCCGCAAGTTAATAAACTTTTAAATGTGGTTTCACCCTGATGAGGGGTGAAAGGAATTTTCACCTCTCCTGTGGGGTGAATCAACCTTTGAATTTTCAACTATCAATGGTCATTCACTTTTGATTTTACTCCAACTTTTTCAATGACATTCACCTCATAAAGAGGTGAATGGCATTTTTGCCCCTCCTTGAGGGTGAATTCACCCTTGACTTCTTCATTAGACCACATTTGAATTTACTTTACTTACACTTTGTAAAATGAGGGCGTTTCATCCCTAGAAGAGGCATCGGGGGTTTTTCACCCTTCTCTTGGGGTGAAAACACTTTATATTTTTCTTTACTTTACAATCTTCCAATGCCATCAAACTTTATAATGTCGTAACTTTCACCAATTCTAAAATTTTAAGCTTATGTTTACCCCAAGGAGGGGTGAAAAGGGATTTTACCTCTTGCCCTTTAGATAAATTTTTGGGTAAAACACTTTGGAAGTGCTCCTTTTCTTTTCCTTAGAAATATTTGGGTGATTTTAATTTGCTACTATTTTTTGCTCCCACGGAATGCAAAATCATGTTTTATTTTTAATTTCCAACACTTTCATCTCAAGCAAATTTTTCCAGTGCTAAAAAATTTTAACTTATTTTTTTGTTGTTCCATTTTACTCATAAGATTAATTTTACCCTAAAACCCCATCATTTTCTTGACACAAAGTCCATGAAAATTAAAAGAAGAGGATTAAAACAAAAATTAATTGCAACAAAATATATTGACAAAAATTGTTGCATTCTTCATTCATTATACTTTGCTTCTTTTACAATAAAAACTGTCAATAAAATTTCAACAAAAATTACAATGTGGTAAGATGTCAAAACTACCAAAATTTTTGGTGGTTCTTGGGGTATCCAACTTGCGTTTATGTAATCGACCCTAGGACTCTATCCACTAGGTTCTCAGTGGTACTCCTTATGAGCTACATCAATCAGTGCTTATGGTTTAGATATTTTTTCCTATACCTGCTCTACTGCTACCTTCTCTATTGCTTCCTTCTCCTCCTACTATGCCAAACTTGCACAAATGGCCTCATAAACTACAAAATTTTAGCCCAAGCATCTATGGTGAATAGGGAAGGAAGACTAAGTGAATAAAAAATGTACTGTAGAGTCCCTATATATTCCAAGCTGATAAAATTGGATCTTTGAGCCAATTCAAACAACGATGACTCCATGCGAGATAGCCTCTTCATGAGCACCAAAACCTATAATTTTGTGATTGGCTCCACCTAATTGTCAATATTTTATGTATCCTATGTAGAATTATTCTAGGCCTCCTCTAACTATTTTTTCGATAGGGACTCACTATAATCATCTATGAAACCTAGGAATCCCATGTTAGAAAGGGCATCAAAATGAACAAGTGCAATGGAGAGCTCCTATTCAATCATCATAAGTAGCTTCCTGCCCTACCTCACTAGGTACAATATATGAAAGTAACTATGTAGAGTGACCTTAGAACTAGACCAAGCTCGATAAATTTTGCTCATCGGGTGAGTATGCATAATAAACTAGGAAAGAGCCTGAATCCTTATTACTAACTTTAGATGTGGCTCAAGAAAATCTTCTGTAGTATCCACTAACTGATCACTCAATTGGATTTGTATTTGGGTGTTATAGAGATACCGCAAAACTAGGTGTGCTTTTGTCACCATATTCACATAATTTTTTACCAAATGATGGCGAGCTTCCTTAATTTTATTTATGGAGAAACTTGTAGCTTGTGTAGCCTTCTCAGCTAGCTAATTTTGTATGGAGTCTAGCTGGGCTATGAATATCTGTACCTACTATTATATTGTTTTTTTTTACCTTCTGGTAGGCTTCTTATTTTTGCCACTGTTCCATATCTTTTACCAACTTTCTTGTTATGCTCTACTTTCAGCTAGAACTTCCTCAAGCTCAACAATATTTGCCTCAGCCTCATAAAATCTCTGCTTGTAGTGCTCGCCATGCAAATAGACTGAGCTTATGTCAACCTGGATGTTCCCCATATTATCAGTAGTATCAATCTTCATCAGGTCCTCTATTATGACTGTGTAAGTGTAATTGCTTGGAGTCATTTCTCCTTGTGGCTTCTAGACCTGGGGAATCATCTTGGTGGTATGGGCATCCATCACAACTGGATCAAGGTAAAATTTTTGAGTGGCTTCACTAGATCCTACACTTCTTTTCTCTTGCAAATATTCAACCATTGTGATGAAATCAGATGAGCTCGACTAATATTTCCTAAAATTGGATATTCGGGCATTACCTCTACCTCCAACTCAAGCAACACTTGCAGGTCAAAAAATGGGGTGAAGGAAAATAGAGCCTGTGAAAGGTTTGGCTCGAAAGAAGAAGTGGAAATAGAAACAAGAGGCAAAAAAAAAATAGTAGAAGGTATGGAAGTACCAAGTTTAGTTGTAGTCACACTCACGTATAGGGGATCTTGTGTACTTACAACTATGGTATAAGTGACAAGAATGGGATATGAAGGGAGCAAAAATAGATTCAAGAAAAATGCAAATAAACTGAAAGAAAGGAAGACCGAAGAGAAGGGAATATAATATGGAGAAGTAGTGACTAGTGGATGAGAAGTGGGTAGATAAATTGAAGTAGAAGGCATGCCAAATGTAGGAGCAATAGATGTAGAAACTATAGTAAGAGAAGTTACAGTCACTAAATGCTCGTGAGTGGAAGAAGGAAAAGAGATGTACCTTCAGGATCAGGCACCATATGAGTTGGTGATTAAGGTGACTATGATACATTTTCCTCTTGGGTTGGTTGTTTCTCCATCACTATTTCTAGATATATGACCTCTATTTTCTGATCTAGCTACTTCTCCTAAATAAATGGAAGACTCTGATAAATGCTAGCCTGAGCTTTTGATACTGGTGGATGAGGATTTATGATAAATGAAGAAACTGCTCTAGTTATTGACTTCTTCATAGTTTTAGGAAAAGGAAATGCCTTTTCTACATTTATTTTTTTTTATTAAGGTCTTCTTTTAAACACCAATGATTGTTCCTCTTCCACATGTGTCGTTTCTTCAACTGTTGGGTTGTCTTCTTTAGCCACACCTTCTTCACTATTAAAGTTTTGGGAACTTTGAGGTACAACCTTTGAGAAAATTATGGGTTGATAAATGTCATAAAACTCATCATATGCATTAGATAATGCTTCATTCATCTTCAATCCAAAATCTGACGTAGTTTTTCCTCGGTGGACCCCCATAATCCACCAGTTTGTGATCTTTTCCTCATACCACATAGGCAGTTGGATTTTCATCTAGATGAATAGAACCGGGGGTGGAAAATATTTCCTATGCACTGCATGATTGTAATAAACCTCTTGCTCATGAAAATCATGCCACGATGGAAGTGACATCATAACCTCAACATGCCATTCCAAATCACCCCCCTCGAGATTATTGTGATGTTGATGAATATCAAGCCAAGGGAAAAAATGCAACTATTTGGTCTTGGTCAAAGATATAAAATGACCCAATGGATCATACCTTCACCTCTGAAGCAACTCCACCAAGACAAGATCTTGGAGAGCATTTGTGAGTAACTGGTTTTGATCAACTTGGCTCACCTCAATACTGCCAAATGTGAAGGTCATTGTGCATGTTATCCTTTTACCTCGATTTTCTTCGTAAACATCATTAATATAATAATTCTACCGCACCACCTCCATTGTAAAGACATACTCTATGGTAAAATATGGGAGTAGGAATGGCTTACCAGTAAATCTGAAGATTCATACAACTACACCTTATGTTAACAAGAAAATGTTACCCTTCTTTGTGGTGATAATTGCTTCTCATTGCTCTCGGCACTCTCTCACATTTACCACAAATGAGCTCTATGGAAGGACCCAAAAACAAGCAATTAAAGTTATAAAATGACTCCCTCCTTGACAAACTAAGAGTCCACATGTAAACTATAAAAACCTTATTCATATCATCAACCTGCTTAACAACTATAAAGGAAAAGTACTGGTGAATATGGAAAAAGAAATACTAGACTAGAAATGATATGTGCTTGAATGACATCACCTCTGTAGTATTCATATTTTCCAAATGAATGTGCATATTTTGTGCTATAAAATCTGCCCAATCATAATAAATTGGGTTTTTACCAGCTATCATTACTGTCGGAGCATAGAACTCAACTTGTGATATGCCCTACGCCAGCGCTGCCTACCACTTCTAAACTATGTAATCTTTAGGGAGGCTAGAAATCCACACGATCATTGAAAACATATGTAGGCTCTTAAAATCCAATAGTGGTTCCGGTAGATTTGGCAACTGCCCTAGTTGTGGCTCCCTAATTAACTGCATCTCCATAAACTATCGCATTGACACTATAGAAAGATACTCCTTTTTTTCATTGAGATGAAATTTTTTAAAGATTATATGAGAGGGAGGATTCACCCCACAAGAAAATGCATCATGAACTATGTTGGAAGAAATGGTGAAAAACACTTCCCCATTTGCTTTTCGAACAACCTTGGTAGTCGGGTTATAAAATCTAGAAATTATCTTCACCAAATCTGGGTAAGAATGGATGGGAGTGCATAGGTACTAGAACAACTGTGCATAATATGTCATGGTTATTGGACTCTCTAGTGTCAATATCTACCTAATGGTGAATTCCACATCCTGACGCAGTTTAACCATGCCTTTGTTGGTGATGATGTAATCTCTAATTTCTACCATGGTGTCAGAGTATGGGTCCAGATAAATATTTTCATTTTTTTGGGCCTTCTTGGAATTCTTTCCACCCTTCGTTTTCTTTTTTGAGTACTTTGATTTAGTGAAAACTTTTTCTTCTACAAATTTTCTACCCATCATAGATATTATGGCAACTTGGAGAGCGCTTTGTAAATCCTTCAACTACCAACTTTGAAAGTGCACCGAAAAACTTGAAAAAATATCTTCTTTGAACAATTTTACGTATCTTATTTATAGATGTTGCCTCCAACCACCAGAGTAAATGTGATGTATATTATTGGTGAAGTCAAGCAAATATGGCCTCATTCCACTCAACTGAAATGATTACCAATGGTTTTCAAATTGCCCTTTGTAACCACCAAGGAGGCTTGCACCTGATCTAACTATCACAATCGAAGGGAAACACACAAATAGGTATGCATAATTTGATAACAATAAATAATGTGAATATAAGGAATTATTTATTATTTTCAATGAAGTCAAATTACAGATTCATCCCTCTTAGGGATACCCATTTGATACATTAATTACAATAGTTTTTAATCCCTATCAAGGGTAGGTGTGATCAAAATACCCCTCAGGGTGACATGAACTGCTCTAGGGTTTCTATGACCCTCTTCTTCACAATGGGGAAGAGGTTGGATGCTTTATCTCTCATTTAGAACTGTTCCTAGTAGTCAAGAAACAACAAGAATGCCAAAAATATAGGTAGCCTCTCGTGATGAGGCCCTTTTAGGTAAAATGTATAATGACACCATTAACATGCATAATCAAGAAAGCATAAATAAAGTTGCTAAACTATGCAAAGCGAATCAAGATTCATGTAATAGCATAAATTAAAATAGAGTCTACATTATGAATGGATCAAATATAGAAAATGAAGCATAAACATGCATAAAGAAAGCACTCTAGTTCTAATTGAAACATAAGCATAAAATGTGAATCTAACATAATTCCATTGTCAGAAGTCTTCTAAAATGCTATTAAATCAACAAAATGGTTAATCTAACCTAACTAGATGGACATAAAAGAAAAGAGTAAGGTGATATGTCACCTATTACAAACCACAACTCTGGTGAGCGTTCTGCACTATGAATCGTAACTGACAACCATGGTTTGACCTCTGATGAGTTTACCCTCAAAATCAGGGGTATTGGGCTCAATCTCCTTATCCAAATTTATGTTCAAGGGTCGCATTCATTGTCCATAGACTGATTTGGCGATCAATTAGATGTGAAGGGCTTTCGTTTGCCCAGATTTACATTTCTTGATCCTCCTAAGAACCTAGGGCATCCATAATGCAATTCATCATGAATGGTGGCAAAAGGGTTGGGGATTAAGTGCAATAGTTCTATCTCTTAGTATACTCAGTTTGAGTGTACAATTCGCTAGGGCTTCGCTGCTCAAATCTCTAATGCTTGCTCTCTTTTTTATTCCCATTTGGATGGGGTATTTATAGCATGCCCCTAGGGCTAGGGTGGCTTCATGGAGAAGCCAAGACCAAGAAGGTTGGTTAGGATAGTTGGGATGGAAGCATTTGGAATATTTCGTCCTTCAACTACCTCCTTCTAGATCTGCTAGCCGTGTTAACCAATTTGGCTCAGATGGAAGGCCTAACTAAACTTCAGTTAAGACCGTAGGTCACAGTTGTGGTCTAGACTACAGACTGCAGGTGTCAACCATGGTTTAGACTGGAGACCACAGGTATGGGCTATGGTTCATACTACTTAGGCAAAAATACCTAAATTAAATGGTTAGAACCACTACTCTATCTTGGAGTCTATCCAAGATCCTCCATATGGTCTTGTAGCCTATCCATATGAGTAGTCGCCCTTGACATGATGTATTTTAGGTGTCTACAGATGCCCCTTTTGAGATGCGTTGTCAGATTGAACAACACTGAGAAAAAATATACATCCTAAAATTATGTCTAAGGTTCTATGATGATCATTATTCAGATCAACATTAGATGCCCTAGGTCCAACAAAAGGATGCACATCTTGGAATCATTGCTTCCAACTTGTGAAAGGCTTACATTTTGACAAGTCTACCCTCATAATCAGACTTTCAGATAGCACCAATGCCAAGTATGGGTATCTTCTGACCCATAAATCCGAAGGATGAGAGTTGTAAACCAATTATCATATTTTTTGTTTACCCCAAGCAAAGGGGGAAGCTTATGATAGTTGTTGGCAATGATTTGTAAGAATGAACACAATTTTGACAATATTAGGGGATCTACGATCTCAGGGATCTTCTGCTAACTTTGATTATGATTATGAAATTATGACTACCCCCTTAAGAGATGAGTCGATGAGGGTAATGACAATGTATGAAGCGACGAAATCGCTTGACCATAATGAATGATCCTAAAAAAATTAATATTTGAGCCTTTTAATGCCTTTGTGAGGCCTAGTTCAGCTTATGATTGCAACTCTTATTAGTATTGGCACATTTCTATCCCCTAGAGCAGTCAGGCCACAATAGCTATCTTAAGAAATCAAAATGATACAAATGCAATTAGACTTGTTTTGAATCATATTTGTCAATGATTTGCTGAAAGATGTCATAAAAGAAATGATAATTTTTCCCCAAATGTCCTTATGGTGATTTACTCATCTTGCCGGATTGCATGGATCGCAACTCGTTGCAACCGCAAAGTTTATAGGATAAATCACTGAATATGAGGCACATTTGGTTTTTAATTATTTAATTTTTTTGGTTTTAATTTTGCATTTATTTGATTGATCCTGGTGCTTTTAACATCACCAAATTTACAATTTAATCATTTATTTTGAATTTTTGTCTGATGGAAGTCATTAATTTACTCTTTTAAACCTTCCCACGATGGGTTTTGAGTGCATTTAATGCTATTTGTGGATCGTAGGTACGGTCTACGATTTACATTTACAAAATTTGGGAACCGCAAGTCATACCTATGGGTGAAAAACCCTAGTTTCAGAACTGCAAGTGTCAACCATGGTTTTTCAAGACTAGGAAAACCTTTAAATTGAATTCCCATTTGAAAATTTTCATTATTTCCTGGAAAAAACTAGCAACCTAAGAGCTCTGAGAGTGAGAAGAACCTTCCTGATCAAAATCGCTACCACAATCTACCTTGATTATACTCCTTGACCTCGATGGCGGATCCTAACCAGCCATCTACTAGTTGGGGCTAAGGTGCGGGCAAGGTAACATGAAACCGAGACCACACACTCAATATTAGTAAAATGAACTACATTAAGTAATGCAAAAAATGAACCTCAGTAAACTGCTGGTAATGAACCCCACTAGTTTAGGCTAGCTTTAGGATTTGATTTTATGCCTTAGTGGTCTAGGAGGGTACCCGAAATGGGTGTCACTCCTAAACCACAACTGGTAGCAGTGGTTCCCTGTTGGAAAATTGGGGACCACAGGTTTCAGCTGTGGTTCCCAATTTGCAAATTGGGGACTGTAGGTTTAAACTACGTTCCCAATTTACAAATTGGGGACCGCAGGTTTTAGTTGTGGTTTGTTTTTGCTGCTTTTTTTTTAAGCTCTAGTTAGCTAGATTTTGTCTTAAATTGTACTTGTTATTCCAAATATTGACTTCTAGAGCCCGGGAGCCGAATATTCTTAAGACTCTCTATGAGGATTTATTCGATGCTGATCAGGATTGGTTCCGAGCTGTCGGGTTTGGATACATCATAGATATATCTACTATTAGGGTAGATCAAGCCTACCTGACTGCGTTGGCCTGGCATTGGAATGTGTGGGCCAACACATTTCACCTGCTTACAAGTGAAATGACTATTACTCTAGAGAACATTTATAGGATCTTCAGGATCCCTATTGATGGTGAGGCCATCGTCTCCTCTACCTCCAGGGTAAAGGAGGCTATTTTTGACACTATATTTGGTGACCAAAGTGAGGATGCTCAGGACATGATAGACCACAGTGGGGTACACATTGGAGAGTTGTATCACAAGGATGTCTTATCTACACAGGAAGCCCTCTTTATGCATCTCATAGTTCAGATTGTGCTTCCAGACTCCTCGGGTGTGAGGATTCCCTGGAACCTCTTGTCCACTTCTTGTAGGATGCTACAGAGCTCTATAGAGGAACCTCTACTTATAGCTTGGGGGAGCACCCTACTATGTCAGCTCTACAGGGATCTGTACCAAATTATAGAGCATATCCATAAGGGCCTTAGCTATAGTCTTCTATTATAGATCTGGGGTGGAAACACATTCAAATCGAGCATCCTTCAAATCTACCTCTATGGATTACTGTTATTGCTAACGATCATCAATGCTATACCACCTGGTAGCCTCGTGAGGAGGAGTATACCCACAATAGGATCCATGATGGTGACATCCAACACTATATTACTTAGTTTGCGACACTTGGCTCGAATGATGTTTAGTGGTGACCCTACATGGATTCCCCAGTGTGTCTAGATGAGGGCCAATGGCTGAGACAATCACGTCATGATAGATGGTTGATTAGCCATAAGGTTGATATTCAAGAGTACCAATTCTATTCTTAGGTCCTATGGTAATTTGGGCTCATGTAGGATATTCCAGATATCCCCCTCAGGTACTGATGCTTGGTTGTAGAGCACGATCTATAGTGGATCATTTTGGAGCCTCTAGGGGATGTTGTTGATGACTACCAAGAGATTGGAGTTGAAAATGCTGGGACCACTTCCAAGTATGATGGGTGGTGGTCCATATTTAGATGGTATGACATAGGGCCTCTAGGCTGGGATCCAAACTAGGCAGTAGCAGAGGTAGATCCTAATGAGCACAGGTTGCACCAATGGATAGAGGGTGGTTGGGGCACTACGACCACCATCGAGGAGGCTCCTGAGGTTGACCCTGATGAGGAGGCTCCAAAGGAAGGTGAGGTCCCTCTCAACAGCACAAAGGGTCAGCTCTTAGCTCAGGTGGCTAACTTGCAAAGTCAGCTAGGGTGATTCCACACACAAAAGCTAGAGCAAGACACTAATATCACCACTCTAGAGGTGAGAGTAGTTGATAGGGATAGACTACTTACTGAGGTGTAAGATCAAATACAAGGTTTGACTACACTGGCCACCGATGCAGAGGCCCAAGCTCAGAGATTATAGACTACTCTAGAGTTAGCGTAGGCACAATAGACTATAGCAGAGGTAGAGAGGGATCTCCTCTAGGTATTGAGGAGTGCTATGCCACCTCCTCAAGATACTATGGGGCCTCTGACAGCACCAACAGTAGCACCAATAGCTGCACAGGATTCGATGACTAAGGTAGAGCAACTGCGTAGTATGGTCATGAGGACCAATGAGATGCATGGAACTTGGCTTGCTCGTGTTGATCATCTAGTCAGTTATATAGAGATGCACGGGATACATGTTCCTGAGGATCCTTTCTCCTTAGAGTCGTAGCATACCAGGTTTAGGACCTCAGGGCAGTCTATGGTGAGCTCATGTAATAGGACTAAGAGGATGCATAGGTCCTATAACACACATGGGATGACATCGCATGATAGGCCTAGGGATGTAGGGAAAACTTTAGGGGCCACCAATTAGGGGACTAGCCTATTGCAGTTACCAGTTTCTCATGTGTTGGGTGCCTTAGGATTTGGATGCAGGTAGGATCCACAGCAGGACCCACCACAGGTGCTAGCATAGGTAGGATCATGCGTTGATTTTTATGAAGTTATGGCATGCTATGCAATGTATGGTAATGCATTATGTACATAATTGTAATCTAATGGGAATGAACCTGTATGCTTTAATCACTTAAAACATAAATAATGAATGTAAATTGTGTATATCAATTTTAAATAGTGACACCACGGAATGTGTGACAATAATGCAAAATAATTGATAATTATCATTACAAGAACTTAATCAATTAATCACCCATATATGAAATGTAGTGAAATGGATTGGTATAATGCTAATGAATGAATATGTCATTCTATATATTTTTCTTTGCTGCACTATATAGTCAGTGGCCGTCTAAATATCATTTTTGACATTTATGCGGTGTCTATCCTATATGTTTGATTGTGCTTTGTAAAATGCATTTTGATGAATGAATGAATTGTATTTTTTATTTTTAATGATATTTGGTATCTTGTTGCTATTAGAGAACTTTTTTTTTTAGGTTTTCCATGAGACTCAAAAACCCTAGTAGACTTCTCCAAAAATTAAATACTAATTATACAAGGCTTTTATTGGACAAGACTTTTACCGTGATAGACCCAACTATTCATTATACCTATGTGTGAATGTGAGTATTTTTAGATAGATCATAAGCATACCCCGTATGTCAGTCGGGACTCTTTCAACCCATATGTGAGATAGGGTTCCTCATACGATCGTACCATCCTTGTTTCAGCTTTTATTAGACTTATACAACTAGACAATCCTAGGTACCTAGAGCTAGCTCATCTTACAAATTGATCAGGGCTACCCCTACAAATGTAGGCAGGACTCTTTCAACCCATTGCTACATTTTGGGATCACCCAATAGAACTATCCCTCCGATTGCAGGCAAGACTCTTCCAATCCATTGTTGCGATCGAGGATCACTCTATAGATTTCAAAAGGTGGATAATCTAGGGATTCAAGTTCTCACCCTTCTTACTTGCTCATATGTAGTGATGAAAATCATTGTTAGTCCATGTGTTAGCATTTTATTTGAGCAAGGGATTTTTATAGTGCTTTTGATTCACTATGTCACTTTACATTTTGAACTTGAAATTTGTACTTTTGCACTTTGTAACTTGGGATTTAAACTTTGTGACTTTGGGATTTATAGGGGAAATTATTGTCCTTTTTCCAAAGTACACCTTTCTAAACCGACTATTTGCAAGATAAGCAGGTCATGAAACCCATCTCTCTAGATACCTAACATTGCTTTCACAGCTTTTATCATCTCTTGTCTTAGCAAAATTTTATATTGGGATTTTGATATGTTGAAGCACTATCCCAACTAATGACCTTGTCTATAATAGCAAAGCAAGCTTTCTACAATATCTGAAGAACCCACTAGGTATGGCTGAGTGACTAGAAAACTTAATATACATACATGTTTCTCCGCAACAGGTATCGTGTATGAATGCAATGAATTATGATAAATGCAAGGGTGCATGATTGAAACACAAACGTGTGATATTTTGTAAGATTTTGATAGACACACTACAATATACTATGGAATGCAATGGATGACAAATTCCTAAATGCAATATGATGATATGAATGCATATATGAAACTGCAAACTACAAAAGCAAATATTTTTGGATTTTATGCTTTACCAATTTTTTTTGGAATTTTATATATTTTCAAATTTTTATACATTTTTGAGCTTTCATATTTGACCAAATGATGAGTATATATGCCTTTGGAGATTTTTAGGGTTGACCAAGCAATTTTTAGAAATCCTTAGAGATTTTTGAATTGACCAAAGGTCTTACAGCCGCCTTTGGAACCTTTTAGTTGACCAAACTCTCAGCAAGAGGGCGTGGAGACTTTTAGGATGACCGAGAAGCTATAGGAAGTCTCAGAGACTTTGGGTTGACCAAGAAATTTTTAGAAATCCTTGGTGCATTTTGGGATGACCGAGTAGCTTTAAGCAACCCTCGGAGCCTTTGGGTTGACCAAGTAATTTTTAGAAATCCTTGGTGCCTTTTGACTGACCAAAGGGCTTACATATGCCTTTGGAGATTTTTTTGACATGACCAAATCACTCGAATGAGATCTTGGAGCCTTTTGGGATGATCGAGTAGTTATAGGAACTCTCGGACCCTTTGGGTTGACCAAGCGATTTTTAGAAATCTTTGGAGCCTTTTTACTGACCAAAGGGCTTACAGATGCCTTTGGAGATTTTTTTGACATGACCAAATCACTTGAATGAGAGCTTGGAGCCTTTTGGGATGATAAAGTAGTTATAGGAACTCTCAGAGCCTTTGGGTTGACCAAGCGATTTTTAGAAATCCTTGGAACTTTTTGAATGACCAAAGGGCTTACAGATGGCTTTGGAGCTTTTTCTAACATGACCAAATCACTCAAATGAGAGCTTGGAGCCTTTTGGAATGACCAAGTAGATATAGGAACTCTCAGAGCCTTTGGGTTGACCAAGTTATTTTTAGAAATCCTTGGTGCCTTTTGGGATGATCGATTAGCTTTAAGCAACCCTCGGAGCCTTTGGGTTGACCAAGCAATTTTTAGAAATCCTTGGAGCTTTTTGAATTACAAAAGGTCTTACAGATGCCTTTAGAGATTTTTCTACTACGGTATCTAAGCATAGAACACCTTAATATGGATGATGTTGAGAGGCTTAGGCTCTTCAAAACCCCCTAGCGACGTCAAGCGATAGGTACCTAGACCAATATTTTTAGATATGATATAGGGTCCTAACCAATTAGCCACAAATTTGTCTCGCATATCGGATAAAAAATTTGAGTTTTGTTGGTTTTATTTTAGCATAATATCCCCAAATTCAAAGTATCTCTGGTGGACTTTGATATTGTAAGCTCGTTTGAGTCGCTCTTGATAAAATTGGAGATGCTCAAGGGCATTCACATGACGTTCATCGAGCAGCGTCAGTTGATCTAGGCAAGCTTGTTGTGCGGTGTCGTCATCGATGAACTCATTCAATGCAACACCCAGTGTTGGAATTTCCAACTCTAAGGGCATAATGGCCTCAATGCCATATTATAATGAAAACGGTGTTGCCCCAATGGGCATCCGAATGCTAGTTTTATAAGACCATAATGCAAGGGGTAGTTGTGTATGCCAATCCTTATGGTGTTCTTGCAATGTATTTTTCAATATGGCTACCATAGTCTTGTTTGAGGCCTCAGCTTGCCCATTTTTCTATGGATAATATGGAGATGCCCATTTCCATTATCCGAAGTTTCCTCAGCTTGTTCTTAAAATAAGTTCCATTATCCAAAACTATCTTGGATGGTACCCCGAAATGACTTATGATATGATCCATTATGAAATCTAATATGTGAGTTCCTGTGGTTGTTAAGGGAATGGCTTCCACCCACTTTGTAAAATAATCAGTAGCCATAATGATGAATGTATGTCAGCCTGATGACAGAGGAGATATCTTGCCAATTAGATCAAACCCCCACTGAGCAAATGGCCAAGCCGCTTGGATGGGCTATAAGGTTTGTGATGGCAGGTGCATAAGATTAGCATGATGCTAACATTTGACACATTTCCTGACATACACATTGCAATCCTTCTCCATAGTGGGCCAATAATAATCCATTTGAAGGATGCGCTTGACGATGGCCATGCCGCTGAAATGGCCACCACACGTATCATCATGAGCTTCTAAAATTTCCCAAGATGACTCTTGGGGCTCAAGACAATGAAGTAGAACTCCATCATAAATTTAGTGGTACAAAATTTTTCCTATCAAGACAAATTTAGTCACTTTTTGTTTAAATGTGCATCTTGCGGCATGCGACAGTCCCTTTGGGATAAAATAAAGTCTTAGGAAGTCTTGAATATATGACATTCAATTTTGATGAGCCTCAAATTCGATCACTAAGACAACTTGTAACCCCTGTGTATTTACTTTTACAAATGTAGACTAGGAGGTAACCTTGTGGTGAATGGTGGTGCCAATCCTCGTAGGACTCTGGGAGGTTAAATACCCCCAGGGTGCTTTCCTGAGAAAGTCTTCAACTTTGCAAAACCAATCAACTTTTGGTTCCACATTAATCATGTTGACTAATTATTTGTTATCAAAGGTTGGACACTCTGCTATAGGATGTGAGAGCATCTTGACATGAATGGTAGTAAAGTCAACAGATGAATTTTGAGGGATTAAGGATCCCAAAGAAGCCATGGTGTCCCCGAATCTATTTGACGAATGAGGGATTGCCTCGAGGTCGTACCATTCCAGATTATCCAGATATGTGGCAACAAGATCTTTATAGGCTTTCAGTACCTGACATCGACACTAAAATAGTCCCTTCACTTGGTTAATTATGAGTAGGGAATCACCAAAGATTTTTAGTCTCTTAATATTCATGGCAACGGTTGTATGAAGTTCCAAAAGTAGGGCTTCATATTAGGCATTATTGTTGGTGCATGAGAAGTCTAGTTTGAATGACAAGGGCATTGGAGCTCCTTGTGGTGTGAAAAACACTATCCCTATGCTAGCTCCTTGATCGTACTTCGAACCATCAAATAACATAGTCATATCAACATTATTCTCTAGTTATTCAGGTTTGGGAGCTTTGGATATTACAAAAATTGCATCATATAGAAGCTCAATTGTTAGAGGCCTACTATTGGATAGTGGCACCTCAGCTAACTGATCTGCTATGACCTATCCCTTAATGGAATTTTTGCGTACAAATTCCAGGTCAAATTATATCAATAACATGATCCACTTTGTAGTACATGTATTATGATATGTATTTCTCATCATATACTATAGAGGATTTTGTTTTGATATGACATATGTCGTGTGACTTAACATGTAGTGCCAAAATTTCTTGGTAGCGAACACTACTACTAAATATAGCTTTTCCACATATGCATATCCTAGATCGTAATTCACCAAGGTTCGACTAATGTAATATATGGCTTGTTCTTTGCCTTGTACGTTCTTTTGGGCCAACATGGTCCCTAACGCAAAGTATGTTGTCGATATATATAGCAAAAAAGAATTTTTTGGCCTTGGTGGAGCTAACACTGGTGGTTTTTCTAGGTATTGCTTTATCTCAGTGAAGGTTGCTTTGCAGTCCTCATCCTAGTTGAATGGGACACCCTTATGTAGCAATCGATTCATGGGTCAACATTTATCCGATAGTTGGGCGATGAATCGCTTTATTGAAGCTATTTTGCCTTGGAGGCTCTTTAATTCATTAATATTGATGGGAGGACGCATTTCCAAAATGGCCTTGACCTTCGCTGGGTCTACTTTGATGCCTCTCTTGGAGACAATGAACCCAAAAAAATTTCTAGAAGTTATGCCAAATACGCACTTCTTAAGATTTAGCCTGACATTATGCTCTTTCAAGCGATCGAAGACTTTTCTCAAGAACTCTGCATGCTCTTCTCGTAGCAATGACTTGGCTAGCAAGTCATCAATATAATCTTCCAGAATTTTGTGCATATAGTCATGAAAAATGTATGTCATGGCCTGCTGGTATGTAGCACCGGCATTTTTTAGACCAAATGGCATAACTTTGTAGCAAAATGTTCCCCATGGTGTTATAAACACGGTTTTGTGCTGGTCTTCGAGCTTAATCCAAATTTGATTGTAACCAGAAAAACCATCCATTAAGGAGAGCATTTCGTGACCAACAATAGAGTCTACTAGAGCATTGATATTGGGCAACATAAATGAATCTTTGGGTGTTGCCTTGTTGAGATATCTAAAATCCATACAAATACGGATCCTTCCATTTGGTTTTCCTACAGGCACCATGTTGGATACCCATTCTGGATAGTCGATGGAAATGACAAATTTTACATCCAAAAATTTCTACAATTTGTCTTTCACCATTAAGGCTATTTTTGGATGCATCTTTCTGAGCTTCTACTTGATGGGCTTCTTAGACGGGTCTAGCAAAAGGTTATGAGTAACCAACTTTGGGTCTAGACCGGGCATATCTTTGTATGTCCAAGCAAAAAGGTTAGGTCTCTCTTTCAATAAAGGGATGATGCTAGCGCGCTCATCTGGAGTGAGACTCATTCCAAATTTGACCTTCTTTGGATTGGTGGGGTCATTACCGATATCCACTTTGAAGGTTTCCTCTACTGACATATGATATCCCTCCTCAAGCTGATGAGGCATAGGGATCAAATGGATGTCATCAGTTGGATTTATATGTTCTTTACTAGAAGTATTTTTAGTGTGATAGACATCATAAGAACAACCTGGTCCAAAATGAAATGGTTGTAGCATCTCTTCATTTAGGAAGAAATATTCAGGCTCTACTGGTGAATCAGCATGATCCCAATCGATAGCATCCATGTTTAGATGCAATGGCTTGGACGGATCTACTAGAAAGTAGAGTGGAGTGGTAAAATCAATGGAGATCATGCTGATGGAATGGAGTTGATATCTAGGACCACATGAAATGAAATCTACATCATATGTGTAGCTTTCATACCCAAGATATGGTTCGTATGGCATGGGGACGAAAGGGTCCTCCTCATGGGATGATCGGACAACTGGATCCTCTCTATGCACTAACTGCAAAATGGGATCTCTCAGCTCAAGCAGCTTGGCATAAGTAGGTAGTTGGGAAAAGAGCCTTTGATATTCCTCTTCCAGATTTATTCTTTCTCTGAGGCAGCACTGGATATTTATCTCTTGACACAAACTCACAGTTGTAATAGGTGGTGGACCCCAAGATGGATTTCGATTATGTAGATGATGAGGCCCCAAATAGGCCATCTCCAATGAATCCTCATCATCACTATAAAGATATAATATTTCACTTCCCCCCATATGCAAGGGGTGATCTTCCAGATGTGGCCCCATGAACCTGATTCTGTGGTCGCTATCATCACTATCTGGATAGACCGGATAAAACAATTGTATATACGAAACTGGCACAAAAACTAGCTCTACCTCTTCTTCAAAGTGATCTGTGTTAAGAGGACCCTCTTCTGTAACATACTTTGACTCTACAAGCAATAGATGTAGTGGACATACCAGCCTTAGATCAGACATCTCAACCTCGTCGCTATGATTATTACTATGAGCAAGGTACTCTATCGTGTCCATGAATATTGGGAGATTAGCTAGATGAGGCCTTACGTAGGCCTGCTCTATCTCGTATTCATAGTCACTATCAATCATGAAATGCTCTTGTATCTCATCTAATTGCTCTCTAGCTAGCAAATGAAATAGAAATGCTGGAACCATGAAGGCTCGATCAATTCCCTCTTTGGAATGATCATCATTTGAGAACTCACCATCTGCATCATAACTTGGTCTACTCATTTTAGAGGTGGAATCCTCTACATCTCCACTACAAATATCACTTGAATCAAGATCACCTAGAATTATGGGGTTGTGCCCCTGCATACTGGTATCATCGGTTATGATATGGTTTTGATGACCCAGGTTGCCTATGGGGTTCTTCTATGAGAACTCTTCATATACAATCTCTGGTCTCTCAATGGTGATGACTTACACCATTGGGTTGTTGCCCTAAATTCTAGACATGTTAGGATGATATGGATTAAAATCCATGTCATCCCCCAGACCCAGATATAAATGATCCAATGATACAACGAGTAAATCATCATATCCCTGAATCTACAATCTCAATCCGAACCTATTAGTTGTCAAATGATAATGTGGTTCAAGAGGGGTTCTTCGTCCTTGTTCAAAAATACCAAGGTCGTATCCATTCCAATGATAAATCTTAAAAAAGTGCATGGTGTACTCTAGGTTGGACAAATACTAAACATTCATCACGAACTGTTCATCGTCCTCCACCTCCATGGGTGCCCGCGTTGGAACTTGATCCAACCTAACATAAATGAATTTTGTTTGGTTGGGTGGCTCACCCAACGGTACTATGGATACAACTGGGTATCGATGGGCTATCGGTCGGTCCATGTCTTGTGCAGTCTCTAAAATAGGATCGAAGGTCACAATTTGCACAAGATATTCACCCAGACATGTGCTAGCTAGGTGAACAGTCACCTGGGGTGCGGATGATCCTGCTGATGAAGCAGGAAAAGTAGGCTGAGGTGCCTCCTCGACTTGATCCTGGGCTTCCTCCACTTCCATGGGAGGGGCAGCCTTAGTGGTGACTAGTTAGGGTGTGTTCTTTGCTTATTTCCTACCCAATTTGCCTTTAATTTCTCGTCGTCCCGATGCATTGATGATGCACTTGATCTCAGAGAAGTGGCAGTGGTATGTTCAAATTTTTTTTGATACAGATACCAATGGTTGAACATGCACCACCTGTTTGCCTCTTCGAACCCTCATCGACGATGTGGGTCGTATGTCTAAGTGCATTGACGGGATCACGAAACCCCCTGGCAAATCTGCTAAATTCACGAACTTGAATGGTTCTTCATCTGATGCAACCACGTGAACTGGTCCCTCGTGTATATACTTGACACACTGATGCAATATCAAGGGAACACAACACATTTCATGAATCCAAGGCCTCCTTAGTAGGATGTTATACTGTAAGGTGCCCTCTATCACGTGACACATTACGGGAATGGTCTTTAGTCCCACCTGAATAGGTAGTACAATCGTGCCAACCATAGAGCATAGTGCATCATTAAACACTCGTAATGTAAAGGTGGTTGGTACGACGAGTGATTTAGGCAATTTCAAATGATGCAATGCCTTAGTCGTGATTATATTGATCAATGAACCAATGTTAATCAAGACCCTTTTGAATGACACATGGTTAACACAAGCAATGATATGTAGTGGTGGGTCAGCCACACTTGTAGAAACCATTTTCACTTCGTAATCATAGAATAGGATCATTGGTTCCTGGTACTATTCTACGTGTCCCATGAAGTTCATAAACGCCTGTGCATCCTGGGAATGTACCTCAATGGACCTTAGAATGTCCATAAGAGTCTCCCTATGCCTAGGGGACTACTATATAAGCTCATATATCAACAATTTTTTAGGAGTCGTCTATAGGTTTTGAACCAACCTGCTCCTAATGGTCACCATCGGTCTTGTTGGTGGGCCTAGAATATTTTGTGTCTATCATTATTGGGGTGTGGCTCGTATTTTAATGGAAGCACAAGGTTTATTTGGCCGTTCATACCTCCCATGTATGGTAACAACATTGACCATTTTGATGAACCCCTGGGTAGGTGGTTCGACTCGTACTTGATTTACGTGGCCAGCATGGTTATGGGGCACCTCATGGTTTGGTAATGGATTTTTAAAAATCCCCATGTTTTGGTTGTCTGGTTCCTGTGGATTTCCTGGTACTACAAGCTCTCCCTTATCTATCATATTTTGTACAAAGTGTTTGAAAGCCCAACACACCTCGATGTCATGGCCTTTCGCTTTATGAAATATGCAAAACAACTCTTCCTGATAGTCTTTGGGCTTGGGCTGATTTGGATCAACCATTTTGACTTCAAGAAATCTTATTGCCTTGGCCTCACAAAGCTGATGAAAGATCGATGTCATTGATTTCGTCAATGGCATAAATATGCGAGGTGGGCGTTGCTCTTTGTTCTTGCCCTTGTAGTTATTTTTGCATTGGTCGTATTGCATAGGAGGGGGATGGGCTTGATAATTCTATTTCTTTTACCCCTTATCCTCATTTTGGAGATTCAGTACCACCTAATTCACATGGGCCTGATTGTCTTTTTGCTTTGAGGTACTCTTCTTATATCCCTATTTCCTGATTTTTAGCTTCAAGTTGCCTTCTTGCAACTTGATATCCTCAATTACCTTGGCTTGCACCCAAGCTTCTTCGAATGTGGTGTACTGCTGCAGCTGCAACAGTAGCAAGATGTTCTTGGCACAACTCTTTGTAAAAATTTGATTTAATTCTATGGCAGGGATTGGGAATGGCAACTTTGGCATTAATCTCCTCCACCTCTTCCTATACTATTCTATTGGCTCATCGTCGCATTGAGCTAGCGTAGCCAAATCGGAAAGGTTGGCCTATTTCTTGACGCCGAAGGAATAGCGTTCAAGAAATGCATCAGCTAATTGCTCAAAATTTGTTATGTTGTGCTTCTTTAGTTGATTAAACCACTCTTAGGCTGGCCCAAAGAGTGTCGTGACAAACGTACACAACAATAGTGCATCGTTGTTCTCTATCTGGAAGCAAGCATCCAAAAATCTCGTGACATGTTCTTGCGCCTCTTCATCACCCTTAAATTTGTCCAACTTGGGGATCTCAAAATGATCCAGGTATGGGGGTGTAGGTACCGAGGGATATAAAGGTTCATTGTGAATTTTCCTTAGTGTCAGCTTTTTGATAGCCATGCCCTGTCTCTCAATTGCCTTGACCTTCTTAGCCAAAGCTTTGTAAACCTCACAAGATAGAAAGTACTCCTCCCTAAGTCGGTGTAGAGGTATTCTAGGAGGTACATTCCTCTTCTATCAAGGTGTAGGGCATTGCTCTTCCTCCTCCTCAGCTCGGGAACTCTCATGATATTCATGGTTGCATCTGTTCCCCTCTTGCTCCTCATAATGTTGTTGCCTCTGATTATCGATCGAGGATGGTTGCTCTCTATGATGGGCAGTGATATGAGTGTGAACGCTTGTGCACTCATGGTGCATGTCAGCTTGCAAAAAAGCCTTCATGTGCACCTTCTCTCTACACTCATCTTGAGAGTATAGGCCGGCCCTATCCAACCTATCTTTTTGCTCTACACGCTCCTTCTGGATGAGGATGCACTCCTCGCACAAGTGCTGCTCATACAACCTTTGTATAGTAAGCCTTTGCGCCTGAATATCTTCATATTCGATGCACTACCTCTCTAGGCGAGCATCCTCCAATTGATCTTGGAGGATTTGGAATTTTTGCTCAAAGGCCAGTTGATATGATATTTCGACCTGGTTAGTCATCAGAGGCCTTTGATATGCTTGCTCTGTACGAGCGACCTTGTGGGTTTTGTACCCATCGAACTGATGTACTATGCTTTTGCCTCTATCTATGAAGATGGCATCGATATCGTGCTATGTCCCGTGCTGTGTGCCACCATGCATGGATGGTGGACACGAGACATGAGGGCGCTTAGAATCCTCTCCATGCTCTCTAGTAGTTCTAATGGTGCTCCTACTATGCTCACTCGAAGCACGAGTGGGCAGAGTCGAAGGCTTACATCCTAGATACTATAGCACACTACCTAGACCGTCTAGCTGTCTAGACATCCACATCTCATGGGGTGGTGTTCTATTAGCTCCCACCTTTGATATATCGATGGTGATCTTGTGTGCTATAGTATGCATGGGAGTATGGGTAGACTTGCACTCAACAGGGAGCCCGTCTACTTGCCCCTGAATGGGTGGAACTCTATTCCTTATATACTCAGAAGGTGGGGGTATAGTACACCCTATAGACTTAGTGTGAATGGGTATAAATTTGGTCCCCTACATGTCATACTCTTTGGCCAATCCCATGGACGTGCGTGCACTATGGTCTTGGTAATGGCTTCCGAGTGGAGCACCCTCATGCTGAGAAGTCCCATGCTCTAATCTACGTCTAGCAGTATGCACTAATGCTAGTATATCAGGGGTACGCTCAATGGGATCCCCTCATGTCGAGTTGTCTCCTCTAATGCTCACCGAATGCCATTCATTTTGCTCATGTGGTTAAGGACTAGACACGTGTAATTGTGAATCGAGTGGGGCTTGGTCATCGGACTTAGGCTTGCACCTTTTCCAACCACCCCGTGTATCCACCATAGTGTACCTAATGTCTAGATGTATCTTTTATTATTAAAAAAGGTATACAATGATGTTTATCTTATTTTTAAATTTTACAATGTGCCCTATACTGTTTGATGTTGTTACAAGATGTGTTGTATCAGTATGAGAAACTCTCACGTGTTTTGCAAAATTGTTGGATTTTATTCTTAGTTTAATTGGATTTCACCTATATACTCGCACAAGCCAAATATGGTAATGAAGTCCATACTCAATGAAGTAGCATAGGTACTACCAACCCTCACCCAGCACATCGTGCGCAGTGATACACCCTTCCGAAGAAGAGTGCATGCTATTTTGCACAAATAGGACAGTTCTTGGGTCAGCCTTGGCAATGAGCGAGTCCTAATAATGCAATTTCAAATGAGCCAACCAAGTGGTAATGATATCAACTATTGGTCTCAATAAAATGGGTTGGATGTGAGAGCCCAACACCACTGATGTTTACAATGAAACATGGTGTGTGTGGTTCGTTTTACTTTGCATAAAGACAAATGCATAAAAGAGCATTCGTATGATCATTCCTACATGATATGCATAATAATGAATGTTTAAAATTCACAAAGGTATGCACGCTATGTCGTACATGACATTATGACAATGAAATTATGATGACATGGCCTCTGATTGGGCCTCACACATGCAAACGACCACACAATTTTTATCAAGGTCACTGTATTCTAGGGCGGACTGCAATCAGAGGTCCGCTATTCCTAGCAGTGCCTTTCTAATGGAAAGAATGCGAAAGCAAATTAGGACTTGTTCATTGATCCTTTTCCTTTAATGTTCCTTATTTTCCATTGATTTGCCACTTACTGTAAAAATATAGAGAATAAAATGCAGAACAGAGGATGGAAATAGAACCTACCTCAACTCCTGTTCTGCTACCAAGTGGTTTCTCTGTTGTCTACTGCTATTGTTGTAAATCACAGCTTTGGTCTACGGGCTGTAGTGTAAACCCTAGGTGATAGCTGTGAGCCAAAAAATAATTGCAGCTGCTAGCTACGGTTAGCACCTATTATGAAACAAACAAAAATATCAGTACTTAGGGGCTAGAAATACAAAGTTCCATCGTGATCACCATCTATAACCACCAAGGAGGCTCGCACCCGATCTAACTATCGCAATCGAAGGGAAACACACAAATAGGCATGCATAATTTGATAACAAGAAATAACATGAATATAAGGAATTATTTATTATTTTTGATGAAGTCAAATTACAGATTCGTCCCTCTTAGGGATACCCATTTGATACATTAATTACAATAGTGTTTAATCCCTATCAAGGGTAGGTGTGATCAAAATGCCCTCAGGGTGACACAAACTGCTCGAGGGTGTCGATGACCCTCTTCTTCGCAATGGGGAAAGGGTTGGATGCTTTATCTCTCCTTTAGAATTGTTCCCTATGGTCAAGAAACAACAAGAATGTCAAAAATATAGGCAGTATCTCGTGATGAGGCCCTTTTAGGCAAAATGTATAATGACACCATTAACATGCATAATCAAGAAAGCATAAATAAAATTGCTAAACTATGCAAAGCGATTCAATATTCATGTAATAGCATAAAGTAAAATAACGTCTACACTATGCATGGATAAAATATACAAAATGAAGCATAAACATGCATAAAGAAAGCACTCTAGTTCTAATTGAAACATAAGCATAAAATGTGAATCTAGCCTAATTCCATGGTTAGAAGTCTTCTAAAATGCTATTAAAACAACAAAATGGTTAATCTAACCTAAATAGCTGGACATAAAAGAAAAGAGTAAGGTGATATGTCACTTGTTGCAAACCATAGCTCTGGTGAGCGGTCTACACTATGAACCGTGGCTAACAACCACGGTTTGACCTCTGATGAGTTTACCCTCAAAATCAGGGGTAGTGGGCTCAATATCCTTGTCCAAATTGATGTTCAAGGGTCGCCTTCATTGTCCTTAGACTGATTTTGTGATCAATTCGATGTGAAGGGCCTTCGTTTACCTGGATTTGCATTTAATTATCCTCCTAAGCACCTAGGGCATCCATCATGTAATTCATCATGAATGGTGGCAAAATGGTCAGGGATTAAGTGCAATAGCTCTATCTCTTAGTATACTTAGTTTGAGTGTACAATTTGCCAGGGCTTCGCTGCTCAAATCTCTAATGCTTGCTCTCTTTTTTATCTCCATTTTGAGGGGTATTTATAGCATGCCCCTAGGGCTAGGGGTGTCTTCATGGAGAAGCCAAGACCAAGAATGTTGGTTAGGACAGTTGGGATGGAAGCCTCTAGAACATTTCGTCCTTCAACTGCCTCCTAGATCTACTGGTCGTTCTAACTTATTTGGCTCGAATGGAAGGCCTAAATGAACTTCAAATTTAGACCGTAGGTCACAGTTGCGGTCCAGACTGCAGACCGCAGGTGTCAACCATGGTTTATACTGGAGACCGTAGGTCTGGGCTGCAGTTCAGACTACTTAGGCCAAAATGCATAAATTGAGTGGTTAGAACCATTGCTCTATCTTGGAGTCTGTCCAAGATCCTCCATATGGTCTTGTAGCCTATACATATGAGTAGTCGCCCTCGACATAACGTGTTTTAGGTGTATACACCCTTAATACTCCTTTCACCCAAAATCTTATTTGGAAACTATGCTCTGTCGCATTAACCCTTGAAAAGCGCATCCTGTATTTTCAATGACCACTTTCAAAAAATAAATTTGCCAAGTATGAACCAATGAATGCTCTTGTGATGAAATTGAGAGATTTTGCTCTTTGGGGAAGTCAAAACATTGCCTAAGGTGAATATGGGTGCACCACTTTGCTCCAGGTGCTTAGAAAATGTAGTGTGACATCAACTGGTGCTTTTAAAATTTATCTCTTGCCAGAAAAGTTGTTTAATGGGCGAAATAGATTTGAGAAAGTGCTTCTTGTCTTCTCCTCAATTCCTGAAAATTACCTTCAACCTATTTTATGCTCTCTCATGCCTGATCCCTTATTTTAAAGTAATCCTTCACCCCAATTTTAGAAAAAACAAATTTAAAAATTAACTCTCTTTTCCTAAAAAAGCCTTTTTTCTTGGAATTGCAAATTTAAATATTTGCTTTTTGCCTTTGTTCCAATATTAATTTTGCCTTCGTATTTTTATTAAAAATTCATACAAAATTAAACAATCTCTCACTTTAGCTTTTTTTTTTTTTATTATATATACTAATGTCTTCCTCTTCTTGCCCCTTTGATTTAAAAATAAATCAATTTATAACTTGGAGCCTTCAAACACTTGCTAAAAAAGTTTAAAATAATTAATTTTAATTTCGCTTGAAATTCATAATATTATCCGTAAAAAGGCTTTTCGGGGTGAAATTAAATTTTTGATGAAGAAGAAACATCTTTGGGGTGAATAAGATTTTTTTATATATATTGACAAATAAATAAAAATAGTTAAAAAAAAAGTATGTACATGTTTACGTATATGTATGCTTGATTTTATCATCGAAGATAGGCCTTCAGATGAAGACGATTAACTAGGATTGAATTTACTCCTAAAATCTAGAATGGCCCTTCCCAAATTACCCTAAATTTATGGTGTTTTTCTGGTTTGGCTTTGTTCTCATTCCACTTAAGCACCAAATATCTAACTTTAAATTTTTGTTTAGTTATATTTTTTTCGAATCAATTCTATGTCATCTTTGCATGTTTAGTGAAAGCAACATATGCCTTCTCTCTTTCTTCCTCTAGTTGTAGAAGTTGGGCTAACCTTACGCTCATGGGGTTAGATTCGTCATCCTCATCATTGAGCATCTACAAAGTCTGAAGAACTAGGAGTTCAATGTGAGTAGACAAAACCACTTCCTTGCCATACACAAGAGAGTAAGAAGATGTTTTAATGGAATTATTAATAGATATGCGATCCACCCATAGAGCTTGATTTAGTAGCAAGTGCCAACACCTTTTATTGCTTCCAAGTGTTCTCTTCAAATTTTGAAGCAAGTTCTTGTCTGTGGGCTCGGCTAAACCATTTCCCTATGGGCATTAATTAGAGAAAGTTTTTAGATAAATTCCATACCTGCTCGCAAACTCAGTATTATTTTCTCCAATAAAGGGAGTCCCATTATTAGTCACAATGGCATCTAGTATACTGAAATGGGTAATCAACCCCTCAAGGAAAGAAATGACTATCACATGATCTACTTTCTTTGTTGGGATGGCCTTTGCCAATCGAGTAAAGTAGTTAGTTTTTGTCAAAATGCATTTATATTTAGTAGAAGAATGGGGATCAATGACCCCAAAAAAGTCTAATATCCATTGTTGAAATGAAGCTTATACTTGTATCGGATGTAGAGGTAAGGATGCCTTCTTACTCCTATCGATATATCACTAAAAATTATAACAACTTTGACTCACTCTGTGTGTATCTACAAAATGAGTGAGCCAAAAATATCTAGCTTGGATGATTTTCAAAGCCATAGGCCTCCATACATAGTATCCATCATATAAGCTAGAGTGGAACTCCTCCAAAATATTCTATTTTTAGATTCTTTAACACACCTGAGGAGCACTTTATTTATGTTATTGTGGAATAATCCACTTGATAACAAGACATATCTAAGGTCCTGTAGTCTAAACCTTTGCCTCTATGAGAAATCAAGGTGATATGGACACTTCTTAGATGTGAAAAATTCAATTGGGTCCTCTGTCCAGTCATGATCACCCACTGCCTAATTAGTGAGATTACTCTCATTGATAACCTCATCATCTGATGGTACTGGTGATCAAGATGCTGTGCTTTTAGCCAAATCTTGACAAAGTGCCTGACAGTGAACCAATTTTTTTGGTTGAATCTCTACATCATACTCCTGAATCTTAGAGATCCAACCTACTCTTTTGTCACCAAGCTCTCCTTGAATGATAAAATTCCTAACATTCGGATGAATAACATAGACAATTGTCTTGCTTTGTGAGATGAAATATCAAAATTTATTTAGGGACTTCATAACCGCATAAACCTGCTTTTCAATCAAATTATATTTTTCCTAGTGTGGTTGAATGACTTGACTTAGAAAAGAGATTGGTTGTTCATCACCATCATCTTGTTTTTGCGTAAGGAAGATGACATAACTTTCCTGCCTGCCCACTGCATAAAGGATAAAATATTTAGAATAGTCTAGGTTGATCAACACTTGTGCTTGGATGATTCTCTCCTTAATCTCCTAGAATGTCTATCTCATTTTCTCTGTCCGTTTGAAATCTGCATTTTTCTTCAGGAGTTCAATCATTGGCTTCACTATTGAGAAAAATCAGTGATGAATTTCTTGATAAAATTGATTTAGCCAAAAAATGATTGCAGGTCCTTCTTGTTGGCTGGCAGTGGAAATTTTAATAGAGCTTCAGCTCTCATAGGATCAATGACTAATCCTTCTTTTGAAATGACATATCCCAAGAGCTTTCCCTCTTTGACCACAAAAATAGATTTTTTTGGGTTGATGGAGATACAAAAATCCTTAAACTTTTCAAACACATGTCTTAGATGAGATCCATGATCTTCCTTGTGATGTGAAAAAATAGTCATATCATCAAGGTATATCACAATGATTCGGTTTAGCAACTCACCAAAGGTGACATCCATTGCTCTTTGAAAAGTGGTACCAACATTCAAAAGACCGAAAGGTATTCTTTGATAGGCAAAAGTGCCCCATTTGGTAGTAAATGCTATTTTATGCTGGTCCTCATCCTTTACCCATATCTGATTATAGTTGAAGAAACCATAAAGCAACAAAAATATTTGTGCTCCAGCAACAAGGTGGAGGATCTGGTCAATCTGTGGCAAGGGATAATGGTCTTTCAGAGACACTTGGTTTAGATTACGAAAATATATGCATAAGCGAATATATCCATTTTTATTTTGTACTGGAACCAAATTTTCCACCCAAGCTGAGTGTTTGATGGGGTAAATGATTTTCACCTCCAAAATCTTCAATAGTTATGCTTTCATCAGTACTATGATTTTTGAATTAACAGGCCACTATTTATATCGAAAGGGTTTTACCCCTTCTTGCAATTCAATGGTGTGTTGAATCACATTTTTGTCATACCCTTTCAAATCATGATAACTCCATGTGATAATGTCAACAAATTGATAACATAACTCCTTAATGTCCTCAAGCTCTTTTGTAGTACAATATATTCCAACTTTGATCACGTTATCAGGTTCTAGTTGTAATTTTGTATACTCCTTATCGACCTTAATCTTGTGCTTCTCCGCTCTGTCATTCTGGTCAAACAGGCTCTCAAGCATAATTAATCCCCTGGGAATGCGATTATTTTTCAAATGAATCATTTCTTCCATTTTCTCCTTAGCCAATATTATTTCTTCTACACCACTGGCTTCCTTAATCAAGAAATTGACTATATGCTCATTGTTATTGAACACCTGCTAGTAGAGGTTTTTGTTTGGGACCGAAGGTCTAAAAATTACCCTTACGATATTTGGTAACCTTACCACTTGCTCAATAGGAGAGAAGTTAGCACCAAGGTATGTCAAGATGTCTGCGTGTTTATTATGTTCTTGTGAAATCGCTTGAACATTTCATGTTGTAAAAGACTCAAATAAATCCCAATCCTTATTGTGGTAGGCCTTCAAATAATGTTGCTTTGACATGCATTTGTTCATAGTTTGATTGAAAATGAGCTCAAAATCTCCAAAAATATACAATTATTTGATTCTAAGCTTATTTTATTTCTTCAGGCCAAGGCACAGTGTTTCATATTCAAAATATTTTTTGTACAACTTCAGGTTAACCAGTATGAGTATGTTTTTTGTACCCCTGAAGGAGAAATAATAACAATCCTAACTCTTGCACCATTATTGCATCTTGCATAGTAAAAATATAATTTCCATAACTAGTCAGATATGGGGTCCTAGAAGTCGAAGGCTTCGAATTCAAACTTTTAGGTTTGGTTATGGTGTAGCAACCGATATCTTTCTCTACCAGTGCATTAAAATCCATCAACAAAAAATTATCTTACAAATGAATTTTAGCAAGATATTGCTCCATTAGGTCCATTTCGTGAAGCTCTTCTATCATCATGATGACTGAACTTATGGCATTTTCTTCTTCTTCAAGTTTCTCTATATGAAAAGTGGAAGGCTTTTCATTATAGATCTAGACTCTTCTTCCCTTGAAAGGAATCTCTGAGTGTGAATAGTCCAGGGAAAGATATCCTCCTAGCTTTTCTGTAAATTATCTCAAAAGACACATGTTGAGATATGATTCTAAATAAACTACCACCACTTCCTATATGATGGTAATCTATGGCATGCTATACAGAACAATGGGAATATCTTTAATCACACCCACCATTTTGACTAGGGTCCCATCCAAATATAATATGCCTAGATTGATCTTAATGTACTCCATCCCCATTACCTCACATACCGCCTTTGGCATGAAGTTAGTCATAGCACCAGAATCGATCATGCAATTATATACAATCCACCCCTCCATCTTGAGATACAAGTAGAATGGGGGTGGTCTATTCTTACCGGTGGTTGAAGTTGTCAATGTCTGTGCTAACACTATATGGGTGGGAATTTTATTTTTATCCTTTATAGACATGAGAGAATCTTGAAAAATATCAATCTATCGAGGGAGTTGCAATGCATCATATAAAATCACCTTAGCAAGTATTCTCTTCATCTCTTCAACAATGTTATAGTCAGAGGCAACAAAGTATTTCCCTTCACTAGTTGGATCATATTTATTTCGGTACTTTTGAGTAGCTTCTACCCTTTAATGCTTTGTCAATGATGGGTACTTGATGTGTTATTTGGATTTTTATTTCACCTCAATTTGTACTTGAGTGGCTGCAAGTTGTGAAGTTGATGCATTTGCTTGCAATTTATCTTGAGCTTGTGTCAAACAGGATCTTGCTACTTAGAGGCTGTACCAGGTGCTTTTGCTTGTGGCTATGCCTTTTCACCATGTACCTTCTATTCAACAAGGATCTTTAGTAGCTCAATATTTGCTTGATCAATAGTTACTAGTTTCTTCCCAACCCTTGTAAGAACTGAGACTTGCTCCAAGGAAGGGACCATGAAATTATGATCAACTTCTGTGATCATACTGATCTATCCAGTAGCAAAAATATTTTCTAATGTTTGTACATAGTTCAAATGAACCATGCATGTATCTTCGCCATGAGGATAATTCTTACCTTAATTGGTCTATCAATAGTATTAGGATAATTCTTTCCCAAGTAAAAGAGGTGGATCCACCACCGTCCACAGTGCTGATTGAAATAAAAAAAATCTATGACATGACAAATATTTAAGGGGTGTAACAATTTTCTCCAACAACAACATTGGCCTTCATTAGTCGAGCACTTTTGGGATGAAATTTGGGCAAATATATCCATGAAAATGAGATGTTAGCAATTTTACATGTTAATAATTGGAGGCAATATCTTATTGGGTATAACTTTTCAATCAATTGACTATCAAAGTCTTAAGTACTTCTTGGAACAAAGGGTAGCCATAGTTGAACAACAAATATGGGTATCTAAATTGTTGGGCTATGATTATGAAACCACATATAAAAAGGAAAGGAGAATGTAGTGGTCAATGCACTATCTCGATATTGTTAAGATCAAGGAATGTTAAATGTTATATCTACACTTCCTCAATGGATCAATCATCTTAGAGAAGAAATGGCTAAAGATTCTAGTTTGAAAAATTTGATCAACAAGCTCCACTCATAGCCTAATTCCTTCCCTAGAAACACTTGGGATGGTCAAGATTTGATATATCATGACTAACTTGTATTTCCCTAAAATTCACAAATATGAGGACTCATCTTGCAAGAAATGCATGCATCACCAATGATGAGATATTTTAGGTTTCTAAAGATATTCAAAAGGACCAAGTGTATATTCTTTTGGAAGAACATGAAATGAGACATTCAATAATTTTGTGGTAGAATGTGACAGGTGCCAAAGAATGAAATGTGAACCTATGTGTTCCCCTTGAACCCTTAAACCCTTTTAAATTTTAGAACAAGTGTAGGTAGATATTTCCATGGATTTCATTGAAGGGTTACTAAAGTCAAGAGGAAAATCAATTATTTTTGTGGTAGCAGATTGTATCACAAAGTATACTCATTTTGGTTTCTTATCCCTATACAACCTTCATAGTTACCAAAATATTTGTAGACCACATATTTTGCCTTCATGGTATGACAAAATCTATTGTGTCAGATAGGGACCCTACTTTTACTAGTCACTTTTGATAGGAATTGTTTAAGTTGTAGGGCACTCAACTCAAAATGAGTTTGGACTACCACCCTTATACTGATGACCAAAATAAAATTGTTAACAAGTGTTTGGAAACCTGCCTCCATTTCTTTGCATCAAAACATCTTACATAATGGTCTAAATGGCTCCATTTAGCTAAAATATGGTATAATACTTCATATCATACCACTACAAAGATGACCCCATTTGATGGCCACTTATAGGGTCCATCCAGTATTTCATGTCTCCTCCCTAAATAATGTTGTTGGCTGTTGCAGGCCAAACAAGGTGAATGGTTTCCTATTTTTGTCACATGCCCGTGCATTTAATTATCAACCCAGGGAGCTTCGTAAACTTGCGAAGAGTCGGAATTAGGTTACTACAATACCACTGGAGGTGAATCTGCTAATCCTACGTTTGGGGGGTGTTCTTGAAATGGTTGTCAATCATTCCCGCACTCCTCAATAAATTACGTAAGAAGAACATAATTAAATCTACAGAAATAAATCATGTACACATTCCTGAAAATAAATCTACTGCAAATACTGGAACTAGCAAACTAATGAACATTCTTATGAAAGCAATAAACTAATTAAAATAAATAAACAAAAAGGAAATGGGGAAGAAATACCGGCTTGGAGTGGGCCTGTGCTCCAAGCAGTCTTCTTCCCGATCGAACACGCGCTTTAGAACTTCTCGGAACTGTAATATATTTATCAACGTATTACAATCTATCTTCTCGTAACTCTAAATGGATCTTTATTAATTATTTCTATATATTTCTCAGTAACGATCTCGCGTGTGTTTATATAACACACCCGTAGAACTTCTGTTATCAGTAAGTGGTTACAATAATCGATTCTTCCTAGCACTAAATTAGAATATCCGGCGAATGCAATCGACGTCCGGCATTCTGTTCTGATGGCGGCATGTTCATTTTGGTTCGTGCTTTGCCTGGCATCAGTAAGACGTTTTGATACGTTGGTGCTATCTCCAATTTAGCTCTGCATGATGCAAAGCTGGAACTGCACCAGCCGCTGCCGTCCACGTCGTTCAAATCTGGTCAACGGGCAAAGAATCAATGGCGCCTTCCTTATGAGGAAGGTACCTTGTTATCATGGCACCTTCTGGTTGTAGGGAGGTGCTTGCCTTCTATTAGCGCCTTTCGACTGCAAGGAGGCACTCGCCTTCTATTAGCGCCTTTCAGATGTGGGGAGGCGCTTGCCTTCTAGTTGGCGCCTTTCGACTGTGGGGAGGCGCTTGTCTTTGGTTGGCGCCTTCCGATTGCAGGGAGGCGCTCGCATTCAGTTGGCGCCTTTCGACTGCAGGGAGGCACTCACATTCAGTTGGTGCCTTCTGACTATAGGGAGGCGCTCGTATTCAGTTGGCACCTTTCGACTGTAGGGAGGCGCTCGTATTTGGTTTGGCGCCTTCCGATTGCAGGGAGGCGCTTGTTCCCTTGGCGCCTTTCGGTTGCAGGGAGGCGCCTATGTTCTCTACATTGACCCCCGATGAAATAAAGTGCCAGGTCCATCAAAAGACCTCGACCATTCCAAATCTAACTAAATCAACTGCAATTCCACAAAACATACTAAAAGCACACAAATTAGATAACACGCATAATTATATCAAATATCTATATAATCATTCATAAAAGTACGCAATCCTTATTATACAGCCGCATATTGATCAAAGAAATATGTACAAAATATGAGCATTTCTGGTGCTCATCATCCCCCCACGCCTAACATATGCCATGCCCTCGTGGCATCCAAACTACAGGTAGCCCTCTGACTTTTCATCGTCGCCATCTCTTGGAGGATTCTGCTACCCCTACGGCCCGAGTCTATCTTTTCGTGCCGACATTTGAAGGTGTGGTTCGCCTTTGCCTATGGGAAACTACGGCTGTCAATTGTCCTCTTCTTGTTCTGGCCGCTACTGGTGGTGGTCTAGCCAGCGTTGTTCCTGCCGATTGAAATGCAGCTTTGGCATCTTGCCAGAGGTCGACGTCTGGAGGTCTGACCACTGCCAGAGGGATATCCGAGTTATCCCCTCTGGAAGGCACTACTTGGGCCTTGTATAATCCGACCGCTTTAGGGGTAAGCCCTGCATTCTCCTTTGCAATCGCAATGGCCTCCAATTGTGGGCCATATACTCCCCACCATTCCAAGTACCTCCTCATCATGGAAGGCCACCCCGGGATGAACCATAGATGTCCCAAAACTGGCTGTCTTCTATCGGATTGACGCAGATGCCGTAATCTCCTTTTACCCTCGAGGATGCCTTCTTGGCCTCCTTGGCTACTTTCATTTCATTGCGTAGCTGCTCAAAATATTTTTGCCTTTCGACGAATAGCTGCATGTCCCATTCATCCTCCTCTGACTCGACGAAGGTCACTTTCACCTTCTGTCGAGCCGTCCTGGGCCTCTTTGCCTTGGCCTCTACAGAAAATGTGGTGGCTCGGACCGGGGTCTCTTCTTTCTCCTTTGGGGACTTCTCTTTACTCCGAAGGATCGGCTGTGCTGCTATCTCCGAGGGTGATCCTTCGTTCTCCTGTCTACTTGGTGTCGACCCCTCAGGCTCTTCTCCTTCTTCAGGCCTGGGGAGGTCCTCCTTATCCTCTGGTCTTATCTATTGTCGGAGACCTTCGTCCTGCTCTGTGTCACTCAGGACAATGATAGGGGGCATCGTAGGACTTCTTTCCTTTTCACCCCTAAAAATAGAGGAATCCTCCCCTGCCTCTGGGCTGCTCTGTCGGGCGTCCGATCGAATCTCCCCGGAAGAGAATACTCGTTCGACGGATGTGGGAGAGTTCGTCGGCACTTCTTCCCGCCCAATCGCTCCGAGTGGACGCCTCCCGTCTTGTCGTTCCTCTATCCCGAAGCATTTGATTTTCCTCCCGCAACTCGCTGGACCACTGCTCGAGCTGAGCGATTCGTCTATCCCTTTCCTCCAATTCCCTTTTATGCTGGTTCTGGCAATCTTCCAGAATCTGCTGTGCCATCCAAAAATCGGTTTGCCATTCGAGCGCCTCCTCCAAGGCCGCATCGATCTGGTCGTTACTCCCAAAAGTTCCTTCATTCCGTGGGCTCTGGTTCATTAATTCTCGGAGGGTTTGGGTGGCAACGTCTATCTCTGGGTCACTCTGTCCTTCCTCTATCGAGAGGAATCACCGCAGACGTTTCCTCCTGGGGATTGGTTCGTCCTCACCACCAGCGAGTGGCGCTCCTTCCTCCTCATACTCGGGCACTAGGGAATGCCCTTTGTCCTCTATGTCTTCGGGCACCGATGACTGCTCTGCTCCTCCTAGAAAATAGGGCAACGCCAATTGCCCGATGTTTGTTATCTCCTCTGCAGGGGATGCTTCGTCTTGCCCTAATTCGGCAACCGCATTGTGTTGCTCTATTTGGCCGCCATCTCCCTCTGCGTCGCGGTTCTGTCCTTGTGCTTCGCGTGGCGGACCAATGCCGATATCAGCCCATGGTGGGCTAAGGCGGACGGTGCCCCTTCTCGGTACCGAGCCGCTTCATCTTTCAGAGCATTCGCCAGGTAGAAAGGTATATTTAATTTCCTCCCATGCACTAGGTGATTGAGGAAGTGCACATGATTAATGTGCAGATGGGTATACTTTCCAGTGCATGTGAAGAATCGAGCAATCTGCTCGAACATCTTTCGCATATTCATGGGGAGACTATTTTTGAGTAACCCCTCCCTGTCTATCTGCACATTTCCTCCCGGTAGTAGTATTTCGGCGTATAGTTTTAACACTCCGCCCTTGTATGTACATTCCCCCGTGAGAGGCAATCCAGTCGCCCGTGAGATGAACTCAGGGGTGACTGGAATTTCCACCCCTCGTACTTGGGCCGCATCGCCCCTCAAAGAGGCGATGAATTCTCTAGCTGCCTCCACGTCCTGGCCCTGACTAACCAGGGTGCAGTATTCAAGCCACCCCTCGGCTTCGAATTGGGTCTTCACTGCCCCTTTGATCCCATCGTATCACTGGGTTCATTCTTCTTGATCGCGTGGTTCTTGGACCTTCCTCCCATGGCGCCTTCTGTTGCTGTATATTTTTTTTGTCCTTCCTTCTTCAGGAAGGCGCCTTCTTATAGAAAATATGCCTAACCCTAGCAGTTATGGAAGATGCCCTATCATTGGCACGCGATTTCGGCTATGGGGGGATACGATCTCTATGACGACGGTATCTTTTTTGGTACTGCGTATTTATAAATAATTATATAAATGATTTGATTTAGTATGCGCGTACCTGATTCGTCATTCCAATCGTCATGGTAGCCGCTGATTTGCTGACTTGTGACACGAGGGAGGGGTATGGTCATTTGATGTCGCTTATTCGTGCGATGCTTCATTCCGCTCGAGGCATCCGATAGATGTAAATGTTGCACGCGGGAGGCATTCTTTGGTACCTTTCCCATGTGGATGGTGTCCTTGTAGCGCCTTTCCGACGTTGTCGGTGCTCTTCTTCGAACGAATGCGCCTTCCGGTGCTACGAGGTGCCTCTGATTGGTGGGAGGCACTTTTGCCTGCATGCGTCTTCCCAATGTGGGAGGCGCCTCCTTCTGGTTCATGCCTTCCCGATGTTGGAAGGCGTTCGTCTTGATGAATGTGCCTTCCTGATGTTGGAAGGCGTATTCGACTGGATGAATGCGCCTTCCTGATGTTGGAAGGCGTCTCGACTGGATGAATGCGCCTTCTTGATGTTGGAAGGCATATTCGACTAGCTTTTTTTTTTTTAGAACTTCTGAATGGATGGAAGGCGCTGTCTTTCGATTTGGTGCCTTTCGGATGCAATAAGGTGCCTTCTTCTAGATGGGTGCCTTTTGGGTGCAGTAAGGCGCCTTCTTCTGGACTGGGCACCTTTTGGATGCAGTAAGGCGCCTTCTTGTGGACTTGGCACCTTCTTCTAGATGTAGTAAGGCGCCTTCTTCTGGATGGGCGCCTTTCGGGTGTAGTAAGGCGCCTTCTTCTGGACTTGGCACCTTCTTCTGGATGTAGTAAGGCGCCTTCTTCTAGACTTGGCGCCTTTCGGGTGTAGTAAGGCGCCTTCTTCTAGACTTGGCACCTTCTGGATGCAGTAAGGCGCCTTCTTCTGGATGGCGATTTGACTGGAAAAAGGGTGATCAAGCCTTCCCAGTTTTTCATGCCGCCCGGATTCTACCTACGAGCCGGTGTCGAATGTCGAGCCGAATCAGGCCCGGTTTCCCAGATACCTATCCCTCGTGCTGTCAAGTCCTCCACCTGCAAAAAGCAACCAAAAAAGAAAGGAAAATAAAGGCAGTTAGACGCGTTCCATGCCTGTTAGGCCTTGGATTAGGATGCCTGCAGCTTGCATGCGGGCGTCGTCCCTACAAAAACACACATTACAAAAAAAACTATATTAACTAAAAATTTTGGGTGAGCACTTTCGTGCCCACCATTTCACCTGTGAGAGTTCGGTCCAGATCTAGCAAGATGGGGTCTCCCCCATGCCTACTCTGGATTCCACCTGTAACGTTTCGGACGTATTATAGGGGCGTAGTCGGTGGCCATTGACTATGAACATGGTGTTGCTACCGTCAATTGTCTTAACGCGCACCGCCCCATTCCTAATGAGCTCTGCCACCTCATACGGCCCCATCCACCTCTCCATAAGTTTGCCCTTCCTTTCTTGGAACCGAGAATCGTACAACAAGTACCCATTCCCCTACCTGGAACTTCTTCAGCTTGATGTGGTTATCATGCCACTTCTTTCTCTCGCTTCGTATAATCTCTGTCCTCTCGCAAAGCATCCAATCAGATTTCGTCCAACTGATCTAGCTAGCGAATCCTCTATTTTTGAGCTTCGTCCAAGCTCAAATTTAATTTTAAAGCCGTCCTCAAAGTTTTGATTTCGAACTCGATGGGCATCATCGCATTTTTTCCATAGACCAACTGGAAAGGTGTGCATCCCGTGGTGGATTTCCACGTGGTGTTGTATGCCCAAACTGCCTCCGACAACCGTGTGGCCCAATATTTCTTGTGTTGCTGCACGGTTTTGGTCAAGATGTTTTCTATCTCCTTGTTTGTCACTTCTACTTGCCCGTTCGCCTGCGGATGGTAGGGCGTGGTTTTATTGTGCCAAACTCTATACTGCTCCATCAGCTCCTCAATCAATTTGGAGGTGAATTGGGGCCCTTGGTCTGTTGTTATCTCCCGAGGAACCCCAAATCATGTGAAAATATGGGCAAATAAGAAATCGGCGACCGTTCTTTCCTTTGAGTCCCTTAATGCCTGCACTTCCACCCATTTGGTGACGTAATCTGTGCAGACCGTAATAAACCTCCTTCCCATCGAAGGTGGATTAAATGGTCCCACGAAGTCCATGCCCCATTTATCGAAAGGTTCCGGTGTACCTGGGCTGTAGGGGCATTTCATCTCGGTGGGTTGGTCTACCCATCCTCCCGGCACTCGTCACACTTGCCGGTATACGCTGTCGCGTCCTTGAACAGAGTGGGCCAAAAATACCCAGCCTCGCAGGATTTTGTAGGCGCTCGTTTCCCTGCAAAGTGTCCTCCGCATGGCTCATCGTGACATGCCTTGAGCACTTCTAAAAACTCCTGTTCTGCTACGCATCTTCTTATAATTTGGTCCCATCCTATTTTAAATAGGAGACCATCCATCCAAAGGAATGATGCGCTCTTCTCTATGACCGCCTACTTTTCTCGGTAGGAGAGAGCAGGTGAGGTCCTTCCGATGGCCAAGTAATTGGCTATGTCTGCATACCACGGAGTTTGTTCACTAATAGCGAACAGATGTTCATCCAAAAACCGATCTTCCACCGCTTGATGATCTGCCGGTATCAATCTGGACAGAAAATCCGCCACGACGTTGTCCTTGCCCGGTTTATCGACTATAGTGATGTCGAATTCCCGCAATAGCAACAGCCATCCGATAATTCTGCCACCAATGGCCGGCTTGCTCATCGATACCTGATAGCCGCGTGGTCCGTATGGATGAAGACCTTGTATCCCGTTATATAGTGGCAGAATTTGTTTATTGCATGGACAACTACGAGGAATTCTTTTTCTGTCACTGTATAGTTGAGCTCTGCTCCCGCCAAGTTTTTACTGACATAATAGATGGCGTAAAATTCTTCGTCGTCTTTCTGCCCGAGGACTGCTCCGATCGCACCGTTAGATGCATCGCAGTAAATATGGAACGGTATGGCCCAATTCGGTCCTCTCAAGACCGATGCAGATATCAATTTTTCTTTCAAACAATTGGAACGCTTCTTCGCAATCTCCCATCCAATTGAACTCTACGTCCTTAGAAAGTAGGGTGTGCAAGTGGTTTGGCAATCTTACTAAATTCGGTGATAAATCGTCGGTAGTACCCGACTGATCCAAGGAAACTTCTTACCTCCTTCTACGTTCTGGGGCTAGGTAGGTCTCTGATGACCTCGATCTTCCTCTTGTCTACTTTTATTCCTTTCGCAGAGAGGTGGTGTCCCAACACGATGCCTTCCCGCATCATCATAAAACATTTTTCATTACTTAGGGACAAATGATTTTCCTTGCTCCCGTCGAGCACTCTTTCCAGATTTGTCATTGCCTCCTCGAAGGTTTCTCCATAGGCGGTGAAGTCGTCCATGTATACTTCCACCCCGTCTCCTATCATATCATAGAATATGCTAAGCACCGCCCTTTGAAAGGTGGTCGATGCGTTGCACAGTCCAAAAGGCAATACCTTATAGGCAAACGTTCCCCATGGACAGGTGAACGTTGTTTTATCTTGATCTTCTTCCCCTATCTGGATCTGGTTGTAACCACTCGAAACCATCCGGAAAGGAGAAGTATTTTCTTCCTGAGAGTGTGTCCAAGACCTGATCGATGAACGGGAGCGGGAAGTGGTCTTTCTTAGTCGCCTTGTTCAACGCCCGGTAGTCCACGCAGATCCGCCATTTCCCGTTCTTTTTGGGGACCACCACTAATGGTGATACCCATTCACTGTCAAAAATTGGATATATGAATTCGGCAGCCGAAGTTTGTGCAGTTCTTCTCTGACAATGTCTTTCATTGCTGGGTTCATCCTTCTCTGGTGGTCGCCGACTAGGAGTTGCCCGGTCATCTAAATAAATCCGATGGGTACATATTTTTGGGCTGATGCCGTGCATATCTCGCATAGTCCCATGCAAATGCTTGCTGGTGTTTTACCAGAAGCTCTTCCAATTTTTCTAGTTGTGTGGGCGTCAACCTGCCGTTGACGTTTAATATCCTCCCTGGCCCAACGTGTATTTGTCGGATGTGCTGATCTTGGGCGCCAGTCAACGACGATCCAGGTGTGGGGGTGGACGATTCTCCATGGAGAAACTCCATGATAGCACCATCCTCGTCCTCTTCTGCCACCTCCTCCAAGGTCATCACCGGCTGGATTATGGACAACTCCGTAGTTCCATGCTCGGTGATCCTGGGTTCTTCTACCGAGTCCATAGACTGAGCTGGCGGTGAAATGGTCAGCCTTTTGACGTTTTGCCCATTGGAGATGGTCATTAGCCCATCCCGACAGCCTGATGTAAGCATCAACTGTTGCCAGCCATGGCCTCCCCAAAATGAGCGGGTAACCGCCCAGCCTGGTCTTGGTTTGCAAAACTAAAAAATTGGCTGGATATTCCCATGCACTGACTGTTACGATCACATCTTCCAAAGATCCCTTCTAGCGACATGGTTGATCGATCGGCTAACTGCAAGGACCGTCATGGTTGGCTTCAGGTTCGTGAGCCGCAGCCTCTACATGGTCTCTTGAGGCATCACGTTGATGGCTGCCCCGAGGTCAACCAATGTGTTGGACAGGGAATGTCCTCCAATTTTTACGGTCAAGACCGGGCCGCCCGGATCCCGCATACTTCGGATGACGTGTTCCACCCATCATTAGATCTCGCCAGCTTACCCACGACATTGATAGTCCGGGTAGCTTTTCATCCCGGTCTCCTTAGACACATTTCTCTAATTGCCTTGGTGTAAATGGGGACATCTCGAATTGCTTGAAATAATGGGATTGTCACCGTGAGATTCTTCAAGCTCGACAAGATGTCAAATTCTGGCTGTGTTGTTTTTCTTTGTTCCTGCAGCCGGCTAGGAAATGGAGCCTCCGCTCTCTCAAGTGCTTTTCCCTCTTCTACCAGAGGTGTCTCCTCTATTTCTTCCTCCTCTTCTACCAATGGAGGTGTCTCTACTATTTCTTCCTCCTCTTCTACCAGAGGTGGTGTCTCTACTCCTAGATGCCTACCTGATCTAAGCCAAATATTGTACATATGATACATCTCACCTTCTATGTTGTATGCCAGCTGATTTACTCTGTTGTTCGAGTTTGCTATCGGTTATGCTGGTAGCTACATAGGTCTTGCTACTGGCAATGTTGGTAAGTTTTGCTGAATGTGAGTAGGCACTGCACTCTATGGAGTCTGATTCCATGCATTGTGGCCTCTCCACTATCGCCCAGGATATGGATATGGCATCCATGGCTGCTGATTCGAAAATGCTGTTGGGGGTGCGTTAGTCCAGGGTGATGGTCCCCACCACCCCATATTAGGTGGTTGAGGGGGTCCTTGGTGCATGTATGACCCTCCCCCATATGATGGCATTCCGGTTGGTATATTCCCCATAGGGGGCTATGGGCCAACTCTTCCTATTCCCTATGAATTAGGCTTCCGTGCTCTCAACCGCTTCTTGGTTACTCGGCAGCTTGTGGGCACAATCGAGTTTTATGATTCAACCTGCAAACTGTGCATACTCTGACCTTGTTTTTTGGACATGCATTCTTTGCATGCCTTCCTCTACATTTTGGGCAGAAATAGGCTAATGCTGCATCATTTTCTTGTTTCTTCTTTTCTAACAATAGCGTATCCATCTGTAGTGCTAGAGATGAGAGCATTTCGCTCTTCAAATCCTCCAAGATGTTGCCTATTTCTATTTTGGTGACTCGAGCAGTCGCCTTCATGGTCCTGGCGATGATTTTGCCTCGCCTTCTCGAGTAGTTCCGGCATAATTGTCGGATGTCGTCCATAGCATGTTGATAGACATCACCTCCAGAGATCATGTTGAGAGCCTCCAGTGACTCATTGGTAAGTCCCCTCAAGAAGATGCTTTTGAGGGACTTATCAGATAGCTTCGAGTGAGGGGACCGTTGAAGATTAAAGCTGAATCTCTCCCAATACTCCTCGAGAGACTCATCTTCTCTTTGTGTCATGCTCAGGACCTCCTCCCCGGAGTCTCTTGCTCTCCCGAAATCTTGATATTGCTCTAGAAAGAGATTCTTCATCCGGTCCCGGTGGTGATGTGTTTGTCTCCCGGACCGATGAACCATCGCAGAGCCGCATCGTCTAATGTAGAAGGAAATAATTTCAACTTCTGCGTGTTTGATTTGTAATCCATAGACCCGCACAAAACATCAAACTTGAATAAAAATAGGTCGTGGTCCTCGACCGGGTGTCCTCTGAAGGACGAAAGGTGAGCAGGGGATATGTTTTTCATTTTGGTATCTCCTACTCCCTCCTCTATTGGGAAACTAAAGCCAGATGAGACTTCATCGTTATCTACCATTTTTTTGGGAAATGTGGTTTCTAATGCAGCATTTATGGCCTTCCGATCGTTTAAAACTTTCTGAGTCAATGCTCTAAGGTTGTCTGGCGAGATCGTCTGATCCTCCACAGCCTTCCACAACAGGGCTTCCTCTAGAGGAGTCCTATTAAACAAGGGGATTTATGATGATTCGTTCATCCCCTTGTTGATGGGATGAGGCGGCACTTTGCACAAAGTGCGGTTCCTCACTCCAATGGACTGCCGGTAGGCTCGAGCGAGTCTAACTCAAATCCAAAATGCTCGACTGACTCAGGTCCTGATGGATTAGTTCTTATAAAGCGACCGTCAGGTCCTCTTCTTCTCGAAGAACTCATACAAGGTCAGATGGAAGGTTTCAGGGTATTGTAAGTAATCTAATTAAGACGCTTCCTCGGCAACGGTGCCAAAATGTTGCGGGCCAAACAAGGTGAATGGTTTCCTATTTTTGTCACATGCCCGTGCATTTAATTATCAACCCAGGGAGCTTCGTAAACTTGCGAAGAGTCGAATTAGGTTACTACAATACCACTGGAGGTGAATCTATAATCCTACATTTGGGGGGTGTTCTTGAAATGGTTGTCAATCATTCCCGCACTCCTCAATAAATTACGTAAGAAGAACATAATTAAATCTACATAAATAAATCATGTACACATTCCTGAAAATAAATCTACTGCAAATACTGGAACTAGCAAACTAATGAACATTCTTATGAAAGCAATAAACTAATTAAAATAAATAAACAAAAAGGAAATGGGGAAGAAATACTGGCTTGGAGTGGGCCCAGTGCTCCAAGCAGCCTTCTTCCCAATCGAACACGCGCTTTAGAACTTCTGGAACTCGTAATATATTTATCAACGTATTACAATCTATCTTCTATAACTCTAAATGGATCTTTATTAATTATTTCTATATATTTCTCAGAACGATCTGCGTGTGTTTATATAACACACCCATAGAACTTCGTTACATAAGTGGTTACAATAATCGATTCTTCCCAGACTAAATTAGAATAGTCTAGCGAATGCAATCGACGTCTGGCATTCTATTTTGATGGCGGCATGTTCATTCTGGTTCATGCTTTGCCTGGCATCGCAAGACGTTTTGATACATTGGTGCTATCTCCAATTTAGCTCTGCATGACGCAGAGCTGGAACTACACCAGCCGCTATCGTCCACGTCGTTCAAATCTGGTCAACGGGCAAAGAATCAATGGCGCCTTCCTTATGAGGAAGGTACCTTGTTATCGTGGCGCCTTCTAGTTGTAGGGAGGCGCTTGCCTTCTATTAGCACCTTTCGACTGTAGGGAGGCGCTTGCCTTCTATTAGCGCCTTTCGACTGTGGGGAGGCGCTTGCCTTCTATTGGCACCTTTCAACTGTAGGGAGGCGCTTGTCTTTGGTTGGCGCCTTTCATTGCAGGAGGCGCTCGCATTCAGTTGGCGCCTTTCGACTGCAGGGAGGCGCTCGCATTCAGTTGGCGCCTTTCGACTGCAGGGAGGCGCTCGTATTCAGTTGGCGCCTTCCGACTGCAGGGAGGCGCTCGTATTTGGTTTGGCGCCTTTCGATTGCAGGGAGGCGCTTGTTCCCTTGGCGCCTTCCGGTTGCAGGGAGGCGCCTATGTTCTCTACATTGACCCCCGATGAAATAAAGTGCCAGGTCCATCAAAAGACCTCGACCGTTCCAAATCTAACTAAATCAACCGCAATTCCACAAAACATACTAAAAGCACACAAATTAGATAACACGCATAATTATATCAAATATCTATATAATCATTCATAAAAGTACGCAATCCTTATTATACAACCGCATATTGATCAAAGAAATATGTACAAAATATGAGCATTTCTGGTGCTCATCATTGGCAAAAAGGTATAGGTTTAATCCATGTTACCAAAACTGGATGAGAAAGGATCCATCATTCATGAACCAAAAAGAATTTTGGATGGAAGATCATGCATCCTTCACCACCGTGTCATCATTAATGTTATTGTGCTACATGGGAGTCCCTCTAGCAACTCCAATAGTAGTTTCCTTATCTTCATCTTTGATGATAAAGCATTTTGAAGGGGAAGGGCATGTTACGACCTCATCATAACACTATTATGTAATAAACCCCTTTCTAACGTGATTATACCTTCTTAATGATATTTTGAAATAGCTTGTGGCACTAGAGGTGACTAGAAAAGTGGCATTATTTAATGTAATTGTTATAAATAATGTAACTATTTTGTTTGGTAGAAGATTTTAGCTTGGATGGCATTTTGCATGTAAGCCAACTCTTGAGAAATAGGTAGGGTTATGAAGAGTCTTTAAAAATACAAGGGGTATAAATGGATGTATCTTTTCGCATATTGAATCAAAGTTTTATTTAACATTTTTCCTCCTTGAAGAGGGTCGTGATTTTGCATTGTGATTTGTGAGATTAATATATTTTTTCATTTTCATTCTGTATTACAATATTTTTTTATTTCATGAATTATTTCTTTTATTTTAATATTAATTTGGATGTGCTTATTACCCACATGTTGTAGGTGATTTGAAGAGGGTAGGACAATCCTCCAAGGGAGGTCCTTGGTTCAAATCTCCATCCTACCAAACACACCTCAAGTACCCAAAATCTAATTGATAATGTTGGTGTGGTCATGGTCGAGCATGACTCCCGGGTGATTTTGATGGTGTAGAACCCCTTGGTCATGGTTTCTTAGACCAAGGTAGCCTCACGAGGGGTTTTTCATTAAATTAAAAAAATATATGAATGTGCTTATTTTAATTAGAAGGTTCTTAAAATCCATAATAAAATATGCCTATTGTGACACAAATGATTTTAGGCTTATGCAAACAAGTATATGTTGTGATACCAGTGACCTATTTCAAAATATAGATGTATGTTGTGATACCATTGATAAGACCCATGATGACATATGAATGTTATGATTCTAGTGATCTTGTATAGAAATTAGATATAGCATGTCACACTAGTAATTTTAGCAGTGTTCATGAAGACAAAGAATGTGCAAGAAATATATGTGTTGGTCATGATAAAGGTCAAATTGATAGAGTAGATGAAATTAACAAAGATAGTAATAGTCCTAGATATGATAAAGTACAATGTAATGATATCAGTGATAGTGATAGGAAGATAGGTAAATAATGTTTGATAAGATATATTGACACAAACATATAATATTTTTGGTAAGAGAACATTGTGAAAGGCCTTAAACAAACAAGTAATAATGAATCAAGGATTGATAAAAGTAATTTTGAAATATAAATAATTGTGACAAGAGCAAATGGAACTAGTATTTATACAAGAAAATTTATGACAAGTAACAATAAATCTAGATGTAGACATTATGGAAGACATGGACACAAGATAGAAAGATGTTGGGATCTTTATTATTGTAAAATTTGTAGAGGTAACAATAACACTCAAAGATATTATTGGTACAAAGAAAATAATAATATGAATATGAATTGTGGATGAATAAGCATTGTATAAATGGGATATTATGAAAGAAATATCGATAGCACTAAAAGGATTATTCTATAAAATTATGATTTGAATTTTTTCAAAATAGTTCCAATTGTGATGAGAATTAGTACCAAAGAAAGAACAATACAAGAACCAAAGTCACCATCAAAGTCAAAATATCAAGACTAAAATAAAAAATTATACCAAATAATGTTAATACAAGAGAGTGTTGGAAATATTACATTATTTGGCACCTTGCAAGAATATTTCAAGTACCATATAATTATTTTAGTTTAGAGTCATGTAAATATTTGTGTCTAAAGTTTGTAACTAGTTTGTAAATATGACATGTAAAAATATTCTTGTAATTATGTGTCCTTTAGTAATAGGAGTCAATAAAATGTATTTCTCTTATGATAAATATGAAGAGTCATATATCCTAGTTGTTTGAGGAGATGAATAGTTTGTTGAAAGTAGAAAGGTCAAGAGTCTTGTGAATATGAAGAGTCTCATATCTAATGTGTATATATTGAATACAAAGCACTGTAATAGTGTATCAAATAATATTTGCAATACATCATATTGCATTGCGTAAGGGGATATATTTATCACTAATATTTTTAGTGAGCTAGTGTCATTGTTATTGTTGAATGTATGTGAGAATTTAAAATTAAGATCATATGAGAAAATTGTTGATTTGCTAACACTTTTACCCTAATGATATAGAACTTAGCTATACCACTCATCATATGACTATTTCAAAATGCAAGGAGGTAAACTAGAGGAAAGTGATATATTTTGACATGATCAAAAAAGCAAATTGCACATACACCCACAAATATTAAAATAAAACTTTCCTCTAAGAGACATACTTATCACATATTAAATTAATATGAAAAAATATCAATTACAAAATAAAGGATTGATATTATATAGAGCTAAGAATATCTCAAAATTGTTGTGCTACTCTATCTATTTATCACATAAATATTATTAGCTACCACTAATAACTAGATCATTATATAATACTACCTTTAGTATTATGACTAGATAGAAATGAGACCACTTTCATTATTATAACTAGATAAAAATGAACCATAAGTTACTTAATATAAAATATGAGCTCTTTATTAAAAAATGGCTATTACATAAAAATAAAACTATGTTTTAGTAAGAAACACAATAATTTTGTTTAGTATATTAATGGCAATAGTTGAAGTAGTTAAATTCCTCAACTTTCAAGGAGGAGACCCAGGTTTGAATCTTGGAAAATGACGCATGCATAATTGCCATGTTGTTTTAATATAAATATGTGATTGTGATGTGATATAAATAGGGCTATTTGAATCCCATATAACCTATAAAAATTAAATGATACTAATTCATTTTATTATATTCTTCAACTTTCAAGGAGGAGACCCAAGTTCAAATCTTACCAGAATGATAAATGCATAATTGTCAAGTTGTTTGTAATACCCCTATGTAGTCATGTTGAAAAATGGTTGGGACCCATTTTAATCCCATGTAACTAATTATTTTTTTAATTAGATATTTTTGTTGGATATTATATATTTTCATGTCGAGTTTGAGAAATATTTATACTATTGATTATATCTTAAGCAATTAATTCATTTCATTTAATATAATATTTTTAATTGCTTCTTTTAAATAAAATTAATTAAATTTATTTCAATATTTAATTTTTTAGGATTTCGTTTTTGGTAGTGAGACAAATGACAATCATAATATATACATTTAAAAATAAACTAAGATTTCAATTTAAATTTTTTGCATCTAAGATACACAAACAATGTAGACATATTTTATCTTTATTTTATTTTAAAATTATCATTACAATTTGAATTGTAAAAAATTATAATTTTTTGTCTTTAGATTAATCATACCATATTTCTATTTTTTTTATTCTTTGAATTGTAAAAAATTATAATTAGAATATTATTAATATATGAAAAGCAGTATAGATAGAACCATGGTCAAATACTATCAAAGCCTATCCATGCAATAAATTAAAAAAAAAAAAAAAATCTCAAAACAATTCTTCAAGAAAACATAGGCACATAATACTTTCTAAAGTTTAACAGAACCTCCAAAGGTGATCCCAACATTTTTGGTGAAGGGAGAACAATCCTCAATGAAGATGGAAAGAAGGTACGACTTTACTTTCAATTGATTGATTATTATACTAATAATTTTGTAGAATTTCATGTCCTCAAAAGAAAAACAAAGTTGTTGGTAGTGAAAAAAGAAATCAAATAGCTTATAGTACGAGGGGACTCTCAATTGGTTATTAACAACTTAAATAAAAAAGCTAAGCCAAAATCTATTTGGATTCAAAGAGTGTATTAGGAAGTGAAGGAAACCATCCTTAATTTTAACCATATCTCATTCAAACACATCTCCAAGAATCTAAATAAAAGAGCGGATAGTTGGCCAAAATATGAACTTAGGGAAAAGAATACTAAAGATATGTCAACCAAGCAATCTATAAAACAAGGACGAACACAAGTAGAAAATTTAGCCTGTATATAGTGCTAGAAGGATGTGTAATGTCATTGAAACACCCAATGCTAATTGAACTTACCAGGATAGAAGGGCAGATAGTACCAATAGGATAGGCAATGCCAATTGAATTTATAACATCAATGGCACAAGCGATGGCAACCAAATTTACAACAACAAGTGAACATATAAAAACAAGTGAATATGCAATGATAAGCTAATATCTAACACAAAATGAATGGGTAGCACCATTTGAACATATAATACCTAAGAAACATGTAGTGAAAGTTGAATACAAAGTGATAGTGGATTATGCAGTGCCCACCAAACACGTAGCAACATCCAAACATACAACACTAACACAACATATAGAGCCACATACAATATAAATAGAACAATCAATGCATACAATCAATGTGGATCAAGCTAAACGTACACAAGGAGGAACTATAGGAAAAGAAATAAGAAGACCCTATCAAATTCAGGAAAAACACGATCTAAAATAATTAATTACCTAACCCTTGATCATATCTAATGTGGATGCATATCCATATTCTACAATTATTTATCCCACATGTAATATAATTATTTATATATATATATATAGAGAGTTAATTATAATAAAATTGATCATGTTAAATGGTATATATATAACATCTATATAACATCAAATGACATTAATTTAGACAAAGGTTCCAATCTTATAAAAAAAAATACAAATATAATAACCAAAATGTCATAATACCATTATATGATCATGATCATAACTATTTCAATCCTATATAACCTATCAATATTTTATTTATATATAAAAAATAAAAACTAGGTAAATATGCGCTTAATCCTAGGATGAAAATATCTAACCTTAAAAAATCAATAATTAAAATTTCTCACACTACCTTAACCAAAAAAAATACATATCAAACATAAAAAATCTTTGTGATAATGGAACTACCTCCACAATGTACGTTGACAATTTTTTTTTTTTTTTTTTAAGTGAAAAACCCTTTGTAGGGCGTACTACACCGTCAAAGTCATCCAGAGTCGTGCCCAGCCCTGATTTTGGGTACCAAATTCAACTTTTTGATAGGGTGAAGATTCAAACCTGAAACCTCCCTTGGAGGATTGCCCTCTCCTCTCCAACTCACCTACAACACTTAGGTTTCACCATCACTTCTTTGGGGAGGTTTCACCATCACTTCTTTGGGAAGAGATAAAAGGACAATAAATCGGCAGGATGAACTTAAAATATGTTTTAAAATTCATTGCCAAAGAGTCTTGGAAAGCATAACATAAATAGAACATTGGAACCTCGCCTCTCGTGATCATGTGATACTCCACGTACATCCCCGATATCATTTTAAAAAACAATTTTAAATTTAAGTGTATCTATCAGTTAAAAACTATTAAGAATTAAGAGGTAGTGGTACTAATTATTAATTAGTACTTATGAAGTTAGTTATATTAATAATGATTTGAAGATGTTTTGTGAACAATGTAATGTTTTGGGTTTTGTTTTTAAATGTTGTATGTGTTTATGATTATGTGTTAATTTTTTTATTGATAAATTTAGTTTTATTAATAAATTTAGTCTTTAATTCAATGTTGAAATAAAAATACTCAAACATAAAATATTGATGCCTAAAAATTTTTTATACTATTAAATAAATTAATTAAATAATAAATTAAAGATAATAATTTTTTTTTTAAATTAGCATGCAACTTTGATGTGTTTTTTTAATGGACGGTTTAATAGTTATCAGTAAAAATGAATACGTACACTTTATATAAAATATGTTGGATTTTTAAATTTTATATGTGATATAAAGGTTGATTGAAATTAGAGTTTTTATTAATATTTTAATTTAAAGTTTTTTTTAATGAATCGTTTAATCGTAATTAATAAGAACGTATATATTTTATATTAAATATGTTCGAATTTCAAATTTTATATTAATATAAAGATTGATTGAAATTAGAAATTTTATTAATATTATAATTTAAAATATATAAAAGATAAATAAATTTGTTAAAGAATATTATTTATATAATATATATTTATTTAATTAAATTTTATTAATAACATATAGTATATAAATATTAAGTTATTAAAGATAGATATAGTAGCTTAAGAATAAAGGTAGTAGATTACTAGTTAAATGTTTGTGAGTTTGAGGTTGATCGTTTTAATCCATTATAGTAATAACTTTTTAAATTCAAACTATAACTGAAATTGTTGTTAGATTTGTGTAATAGAAAAAATTAAATTATTAAATTCAACCTTGGAGTTTTAAAATTTTACCTGTACAATTTACACAAATTTCCTTTGAAAAGACAAAAATTAAATGAATTTTCTATTAACCAATTAGTGAGATTCGAGGTGATAATAGGATTGTCTCCACGATGCACATTGATATTTCAGTCACTTTAATGACGTGGATCGAATATAATGCGTGGCTCCCCGTCACTTTTCTTTTTCAGACATAAAACAACGTATCCATTGACGCAAAATAACACGAGTTACAATTTAAAATCAGTTCTAAAGCCGGTCGGACTTATTCTTATTATATATGGTGTATTACAATTGTATCCTTTCTTTGTCCTGATGCCAACATATATGAGATTTATCTTCTCTATAAGTTCAACACACATGTATGATAAGAAACGTTGTGGAGAATCTTCCAACGTAGTCGCGGAAATTTAGGTTGATATAAAAACTATAGAGAAGGAAATTACACTCTAAAAAAAACATTTCTAAACAGAAAAGAAAACTACAGTGCAAGAGAGGCCATATAAAATGACCTAATTTTTTTTGGAAGGTTAGATTAAAATTAGTAAAGATGAGGTTGTAAAATGTAATTTCGTGTAAGAGAGGCAGATAAAATGACCTAAATGGAAGGTTGGATTAAAATTAGTATAGATGAGGTTGTAAAAAGTAATTTTGTTAGAGTTGAAATTAGAGTGGTATGCATGAATCATTTTTTATTGAAAACTCAAAGGTCTGGATAAAATCATGAAAAAGAAAATAGAAGCTTGGACTATCAAATCTGTTTTTATTTGAGTGATAAAACAAGTTTACAGAAGGATAATCATATAATCAAATTCTCAAATTTTGGTAAAAGCTTTGGATTGTATTAGAATCTTTGCGTGAAGGTTGAGGATTCTTGTTACTCAAAGTAAAAGTTGCAGATGAAATTGAATGATGTGATTTCAATTTATGTGGTTAGAATTCTAAATACAATAAAAAACTTGAATAAAACGGCATATCAAGAAAGAAGTTGAGATTCAATAAAATAATAAAATGGCTATTATTGAACATAAAATAATTGAACAAATTAATTGACTAAATTAAACAACCAATACAAATTTATAAGATTTGATTCCAATACCAATCTTCTTTTTATTATTTTAACTTAAATGTGTTACAAAGTCATTGCATATCATAATCACAAACGCGGTCCAGCGCGACACGGATAGATTGTGGGGCGGTGTCTGAGTACTTTTTCAATAGTGAGAGACACGGATAGATTGTGGGGCGGTGTCTGAGTACTTTTTCAATAGTGCAATACATCTCATCATAGTACGTATATTTTAACTCTAGTCCCAGAAGCAAATTAATATTATTTTAAAATATTTTTTTATAAAAAAAAAATATTTTTTCATATTTATTTAATTGATATGGCATTGAAACTTTTACCTTTTACTGGGCAAGCAAAGTCTGTAGGTAATTTAATCTTAATTGCCTCCACACTATTCTGAATTGTTTTGATAAGAACGTAAAAACAATCTAATTCAATTTTTGGTTTGAATTTTTTATTATTATTATTTAATAAAAAATAAATACAATTTTATAATTTATTTAATTGATATGATAATACCTTTTACTGGCCAGGCAAAGTCTGGAGGTAATGTAATCTTAATTGCCTCCACACTCTCCTGTTTGAATTTTGAATTGTTTTAATAAGAATGTGAAAACATTCTAATTAAATTTTTGTTTGAATTTTATATATTTTTATTTAATAAAAAACCTAAATACAATTTTAAGATAAGGTAAGGTTACATTTTTGGTAGCAGCACTCACACTCCTCCATAATTTTAACTTGAAAACTTGAATAATAATCTAACAAAATACCGATCGATTATCAATTCTACCAGTTTAAAAAAAAAAACCATTAAAGTATCTTCTGAACAAAACTAGATTATGGAAATTACATTTATTCGCTATAGTTCACTAAGTGGTTGGGTTTTGCAATAAAATCAACAAACTTTCTTGGGTTCTTTACTTCAAATTTTTGGACTAAAGCTCCTTTCTGATACTGAATTTGTTAGCAACAGGAAGGAGCTGTGCGTCTGATCCTGATTTGCAATGGCCTCTAAAATAACCAGCAGTTCCTTGGGTTTTGAAAAATCAAAGCCATACATAGCGATGATAATTCAGCAATTCGGTTATGCAGGGATGAATGTTATTGTTAGAGTTGCTCTTGATAGGGGGATGAATCACTTTGTTTTAGGGGTTTACAGGCATGTCATTGCTACAATAGTAATCGCTCCTTTTGCATTTTTCTTAGAAAGGTGATCGTTTGATCTTTGTTGGAAATATTAAACCAAACATCACGCCCGAAAGCGCTTCGGCGCAAAGTCTTTCCGAAACACCTTGGGAAGATGCTTCGGCGCGAGAGACAAATCGGCAGCCCCCGAAAAATGGTTCGCCGCGAAGCAGTTCTCATTTGCCCTCCGAAGCGGAAATCAGCCGAAATGGGAATCAAGCATGGGAATCGACGCATTAAATTCCCAAGCGTGCAAGTAGCTAGGGTTGTCCGGCAGTTGGTCGGAAAGCCACTTCGGCATTTAATTCTGTCAGTGGGTTGGTGAGTTTTATCCCGCCCTTTGTCCTCATTCCCCGCCTATAAATACCGGGGCCATTTTGTCATTTTGTAGAAGGAGGAAGAGCGTAGAGAAGAGAGGAGCAGAGCAGCAGAACGGGTGAAGCACCAGCAGCCATTACCCGGAGAGTGGAGCAGCAGTCTCCCATTTAAGTCTTGAGTTTATCCTGCAGACATTTCGTCTTGCAGAAGATTGTAAACGCTTCAGTTGGAAGCACTTGTAAACCGGCAATATAGTTAAATATATAAATATTTATTTTGCATATATTTTATTTGCAAATATGTTTTATCTGCAAATATTCCAGAGCTAGGGTTTGGCCCGAAGTTGGAAAACACCCGTTCGATCCAGAAAAGGAGTCGGGTTTTGTTGTTTGTGCTGAAGCATATTGCGGGTCTTAGTTTCGCTGAAATTGTCGCGCGCTGCCGAACTTCGCAGCATTCCCCCGAAGCATTTTTACTTCGGTTGATAGTCCCCCGAAGTACATACTTCGGGAGTAATTTTCCCGAAGCACTTTAGTTCGGGAGAATTCCCGTTGAACCTCCTCCCAAAGCTCCCAACTTTTCGAAGTAGAAATACTTCGAGAGTTTTCCCCTCGAAGTAGATACTTCGGGAGTTTTACCTCCGAGACTCTTTCTCGTCGAGAAGAAATTGCCGAAGCAATTTTGACGCGATTTAAATCGCCGAAGTTCCTCCCGAAGTAAATTAAATCGTCGAAGCGTTTTCCAGCGACGCGATTTATCTGGAATTTGTTTTAATTCCTTCAAATTGGTATCAGAGCAGTGTTGCCGTGACACGGAGATAGAAGCATGGCTTCCGAGAGAAACTCGCTGCAGTTGCAGATCCCGCGATTTAACGGCAAGAACTACGATTACTGGAGCATCCAGATGAAGATCCTCTTTGGGTCTCAGGATTTGTGGGACTTGGTCGAGAATGGATACCCGGAGCCGGCAGATGCAGCAGCACAGGCCGCCCTCTCCCAAGCCGACAAAGATCTTTTGAAGGAGAATCGGAAGAAAGATCAAAAAGCCCTGTTTTATATCATGCAAGCGGTTGAGGAGACCATCTTCCCATGGATTGCATCAGCCACCAAGGCAAAGCAGGCCTAGGAAATTTTGGCAAGTTCGTACCAGGGCACCAACAAAGTCAAGTTGGTAAAATTGCAGATGCTTAGGAGGCAGTTCGAGAACCTGCAGATGAGCGAGTCAGAGACCATGAGCGACTTTTTCACCCGAATGACAGATGTCATCAACCAGATGCGGTTGAATGGTGAAATCGTGCAGAATCAAAGGATCGTGGAGAAAATCCTATGAAGTCTGCCAACAAAGTTTGACTCTGTGGTAATTGCAATTGAGGAGTCAAGGGATTTGACGATCCTCTCTGTGGATGAACTGATGGGTTCTCTGCAGACACATGAGCAGAGGCTGAGCCGCTCAACTTAGTCCTCTTTGGAGCAAGCATTCAAAGCAAAAGTCTCAGTCCGAGACAATGACAAACAAGACTCCCACCACAACGCCTCTAGTTCTCAAGGAGGAAGAGGCAAAAGTAGACGTGGGAGAAGTAACAAGCAAGGAGGGAGGTCAAACCCTCATGACAGCGAGCCCAGTTGCAACTTTCATCAGCATGGAGGAAGAGGCACTGACAGAAATCAACAAGGAAGGTCTCAGTAGAAGACGGACATGTCAAAGGTCCAATGCTACTACTGCAATAAGTTCGGCCATTATGCCTCACAGTGCAGAAAGAAAATGGCGAATGAGAATCAGCAACAAGCCCATTATACGGAGGAAACCAAAAATGCGGCAGGAGGAAATATGCTGCTAACTTGTAGTGTTGAGGAGGAGAGCAAGAAGAACATTTGGTATCTTGACAGTGGGTGCAACAACCACATGACTGGGAACAGGGAGATGTTCTCATAGTTGGATGAAACAGTCCAATCGAAGTCAAGATGGGGAACAACAACAAGGTTCCCATGATGGGGAAAGGCAAAATCTCCATCCGCACCCGGCATGGTGAAAGAAAAACAATTCAGAATGTTTATTATGTGCCTGGGTTGAAGCACAATCTGCTGAGTGTTGGACAACTTGTGCAAAATGGACACACTGTTCAGTTCAAATACGGTGTTTGTTCAATCAGAGACAAAGTGCATGGACAAATCGCAACTGTGTCCATGACGAAAAACAAAATGTTTTCGCTACAGATTCAGAATGAATCTTTGATGTCTCTGAGTGCAGTTGTGAAGGATGCTACTTGGCCGTGGCATCTCAGATTTGGTCACCTGAGTTTCAGTGGCCTGAAATTGCTGCACAGGAAGCAGATGGTGAAGGGTTTACCCCTCATTGAGCAACCGAACCAAGTTTGTGAAGGTTGCCTGGTCGGCAAGCAACACAGGGATGCATTCCCTGTAGGACAGTCTTGGAGAGCATCACGGCCATTGGAGCTGGTGCACTCAGACATTTGTGGTCCCATGCAGACCACCTCATATGCCGACAACAAATTGTTCCTGACTTTCATTGATGACTTCAGCCGGAAGACCTGGATTTATCCCATCAAGTTGAAGTCAGAGGCATTTGGAAAGTTCAAGGAGTTCAAGGCTCTGGTTGAGAAACAGAGTGGGTATTTTGTCAAGACTCTCAGAACTGATGGAGGTGGAGAATACATCTCCAATGAATTCCACAACTTCTGCAAGCAGCATGGAATTCGCAGGCAGTTCATTGCCAGATACACACCACAGCAGAATGGTGTAGCTGAGAGGAAGAACAGAACAATCATGGAGATGGCACGGAGCATGCTGAAGGCAAAAAGTTTGCCACATGAGTTCTGGGTAGAAGCTGTGTCATGTGCAGTTTATCTGTTGAACCGATGTCCCACCAAGAGTGTGAGAGACAAAATTCCAGAGGAAGCCTGGAGCAATCTGAAGCCAAGTGTGGCTCATTTGCGAGTTTTTGGGTGCATAGCATATGCACATGTTCCAGATGAGAAAAGGCAGAAGCTGGATGACAAAGCTGAAAGATGCATTTTCACATGATACAACGAACCAGCAAAGGCGTACAGGCTATACAATCCTGTGACAAAGAAACTTGTCATCAGCCGAGATGTGAAGTTCCTAGAGGATGAAGCCTGGAACTGGAAATCAGAGACTGGTCAGCCTGAACCAGCAGTTGCTGAACCTGTAAACTTGGAGGAAGATAGTGTGCAGCCACCTGTGCCTTCAAGCAGCAACAGTGGTGCCAGTAGTAGCACAGCCTCATCATCCCGGTCACCTTCACTTGCAAGCAGAATTCAAAATCTGAGAACACCTGTGAAGACTCGGAGCTTGCAAGATATTTATGAGGTAACCCATAATCAGATGGATGAAGAATATTCTGACTTTGCCCTATTTACGGAGTGTGATCCAATGGAGTTTGAAGAGGCAAGTCAGAATCGCAAATGGGTGAATGCGATGGATGAGGAGATAGCAGCCATTGAGAAGAATGAGACATGGCAACTGACAGATCTTCCAATAGGAAAGAAGACCATTGGGGTGAAGTGGGTGTATAAGACGAAGTTCAACGCCCAAGGAGAAGTTGATAGGCATAAAGCCAGATTAGTGGCGAAAGGCTACAAGCAGAAGTCAGGAGTTGACTATCATGAGGTGTATGCACCTATAGCCCGACTTGACACAGTCAGGATGATTCTGGGACTAGCAGCTCAAAAGGGATGGAGTGTGTACCAGATGGATGTCAAGTCTGCCTTCCTGAATGGAGTGTTGGAAGAAGAGGTCTACATAGACCAGCCACCCGGTTATGAAGTACAAGGACAAGAAGACAAGGTCCTGAAGTCGAAGAAGGCCCCGTATGGGTTGAAGCAAGCACCCTGGCATGGTACAACCGTATTGACGACTATTTTCAGGAGAATGGGTTTCAAAAATGCCCATATGAGCACACTCGTACCGAAGACAAACACGAAGGGTGAGATGATAATCGTCCGCTCGTACGTGGACGATCTGATTTATACTGACAATAGCAGCAGACTATTTGCGTAGTTCAGAACAGCCATGAAGACCGAGTTCGAAATGACAGACATGGGGCTGATGAAATATTTTCTTGGTATTGAAGTTGTCCAATCAGCAGATGGCATCTTCATTTCTCAGGGCAAGTATGCAAAGGATGTCCTGAAGTGTTTTAAGATGGAGGACAGCAAGCCTGCCATCACTCCGGCAGCCACTGGCGTCAAGCTGAGCAAGACTGACAATAGCAGAAGTGTTGACCCAACTCTCTATAAAAGTTTAGTTGGAAGCCTGATGTACTTGACTGCAACTAGGCCAGATTTGATGTACGTCGTGAGTTTAATCAGTCGGTTCATGGAGTCGCCCAAAGACACTCACTGGAAAGCAGGCAAGAGAATCCTACGATATGTCAAAGGCACAAGGAACCATGGACTCCACTATGCCAAAAAGGACCAGCTGGAGTTAATTGGCTACACCGACAACGATTGGGCTAGTAGCGTAGATGATAGGAAGAGCACTTCGAGGAATGCCTTCCATTTAGGATCCGGAGTCGTCTCTTGGTCCTCGAAGAAGCAGCCAATTGTGGCTTTATCTACAGCAGAGGCAGAGTATGTTGCTGCCACCTCAGCATCCTGCCAGGCAGTCTGGCTGAGAAGAGTTCTGAGTGAACTACAGCATCCACCGAAAGCAGCAACAACAATATTTTGTGACAATAACTCTGCCATCGCGCTCTCGAAGGACCCAGTCTTCCATGGCCGGACGAAGCACATTGACATCCGATATCATTTCATCAGAGAGCTGGTGAAATTCGACGAAGTATAGTTGCAATTCTGTAGGTCGAAGGAGCAACTGGCTGACATCTTCACGAAGCCCTTGAAGGAGGAGGACTTCGCCAGATTGCGAGATATGTTGGGCGTCAGAGAATGTGTGAAGTTTGGTTTAAAGGAGGGTGTTGGAAATATTAAACCAAACATCACGCATGAAAGCGCTTCGATGCAAAGTCTTTCCGAAACACCTTGGGAAGATGCTTCGGCGCGAGAGACAAATTGGCAGCCCCCGAAAAATGGTTCGCCGCGAAGCAGTTCTCATTTGCCCTCCGAAGCGAAAATCAGCCGAAATGGGAATCAAGCACGGGAATCGACGCATTAAATTCCCAAGCGTGTGAGTAGCTAGGGTTGTCCGACAGTTGGTCGAAAAGCCACTTCGGCATTTAATTCTGTCAGCGGGTTGGTGAGTTTTATCCCGCCCTTTGTCCTCATTCCCTGCCTATAAATACCGGGGCCATTTTGTCATTTAGTAGCAGGAGGAAGAGCATAGAGAAGAGAGGAGCAGAGCAGCAGAACGGGTGAAGCACCAACAACCATTACCCGGAGAGTGGAGCAGCAGTCTCCCATTTAAGTCTTGAGTTTATCCTGCAGACATTTCGTCTTGTAGAAGATTGTAAACGCTTCAGTTGGAAGCACTTGTAAACCGGCAATATAGTTAAATATATAAATATTTATTATGCATATATTTTATCTGCAAATATGTTTTATCTGCAAATATTCCAGAGCTAGGGTTAGGCCCGAAGTTGGAAAACACCAATTCGATCCAGAAAAGGAGTCGGGTTTTGTTGTTTGTGCTGAAGCATATTGCGGGTCTTAGTTTCACTGAAATTGCCACGTGCTGCCGAACTTCGCAGCATTTCCCCCGAAGCATTTTTACTTCGGTTGATAGTCCCCCGAAGTACATACTTCGGGAGTAATTTTCCCGAAGCACTTTAGTTCGGGAGAATTCCCGCCGAACCTCCTCCCGAAGCTCCCAACTTTCCGAAGTAGAAATACTTCGGGAGTTTTCCCCCGAAGTAGATACTTCGGGAGTTTTACCTCCGAGACTCTTTCTCGCCGAGAAGAAATTTCCGAAGCAATTTTGACGCGATTTAAATCGTCGAAGTTCCTCCCGAAGTAAATTAAATCGCCGAAGCGTTTTCCAGCGACACGATTTATCAGGAATTCGTTTTAATTCCTTCAATATTTTCAGTGCATTTCTTCTACAATCCCAATATATATATATATATATATATATATATATATTCTTATTGAATAACAAGAGATTTCCAACTGCACCGCAGGAAGAAGAAACCCAAACTTTCATTTGCTTTTCTTTGCCAAATTTTCACACTCGGGATCATTGTGTCAGTATTCTGTCCATATTTATCATAATATAGATTTTCATTATTTTGGCCAAAATCTATCTTTATTGATTTCATTTACATTTGCAGGCCTGTAATATCGCAAAATTGTTACTATCTCGGTTTGAAATACACTTCTGCAACTTATACCACTGCATTGATGATAGCGACACCAGCTATAACTTTGTAATGGCGCTCACCTCAAGGTAATCATATACACTTAGTGTTTTTTTTTTAACTCTTTCAAAGAGAACCTCATGTCATAAGGATGTCGAATATAGAATGTCAAGACTCAATACATGTCCTTCACCGTCCTCCAGTTACCACTTCACTAGGACGTTTATTCAATTTTTTTGTAAAGTGACTTCATGTTTTCTATTAGTTTTCATCTCCAAATGGACAATAACATGAAATATTGTTATGATGACATATTCACTTAAGTGAAAAATTTTATTAAGAAAAGAGGTTCAATGTTATAATAATTAGTAATTTTAATAATAATTATTATTATTTTTGTTGTTATAAGATTATTTACAAGTTGATATAAGTTGATATGGACTTTTTCTAGTTTTAATTATTTCCTTTTTTTTCAAGTTTTCCAAAAACTTCATACCTCTAAAACCCAAGATCTTAAAAACTAACCACTAATCATTTTTGATTGCAACCATAAAAGAAGATTTATGAGCCAAATCTCTTAAACCATATATCTACATTGATTGTCCAAGTTATCCAAAAGTGGATTCTTTCATTAACTTATCCAATCCTCTCGTCCTCAAGAGCCATGTCATTAACTTCTACCTCCTTCCTTCTTGATACCCATCTTAGTCAAGAAGTTTGTCACTATATTCACAACTCTATGCACATAAATTTGGATTACATCATCCAATTCCCTCTACGAATTTTAAGTGACAAGAATCCTCAACCTCTAGGTGTCCAAAGCAAAGTTCTTAATGCAATTCAAAGCTTCTACCAAGATTTAAGAATTTGATTTTATGATTATCCTCCTATAAATTTGTTTTACTACCTAGAAGCATATTTTATAGCTAAGGCTTTGTTTCATTATTCATGACCTTTAACTAAACCTTGCTATTCTATCCCAACATGATTCATGTATAGCATTCTAATTCCAAATCTACCCAATTTCTTTTTTTGCAGCTTCATCATATTAATTTTAATCCATCCTCAAAGTGTTTTCCAACTTACTCTGTCCTGTCCTTCCTGCTCTATAGCTTCCTTCTCTATTGAAAAGTGTTTTTTAACTAACTATGTTCTACCTTGTGCACCTGTAACATCCTTCTACATTGTCTATGTACCAACTTGAGTTTTCACTTTAACATAACAATCACTTTTCTTCAAATGACCTGCCAATTAAAACCGAATTAAATTAGGTTGGAAGGTACAGGTAGTCCTACAAAACTTATCATACATGTGTGTTGAATTTATAGAATGGAGAAGATAAATATGAGAGATGTTTGTAGCGGGGCAAAGATAGCAGGGACACTGCTCTCTCTAAGTGGAGCATTGTTGTTGACATTGTACAAAGGACCTACTCTTCATATGTTGTGGACTGGATCTATTCATATTCATTTAAACGAAAATGGAAATAGGGGCAAATACTGGATTAAGGGTTCACTTCTCTTAGTTGTTGCTTGTTTACTCGATTCTGCATTCTTTATACTTCAGGTGATAGACATCTTCTTTTTATTGAAAATATGTTATAATCATACCTAATATATGCAACTCTGTAAACGACTTGTCAATTGATGTTCAGCGTAGACTAGAGTTGTGAAGAGATATCGAGTGCAACTTTCAATTACCACATGGATGTGCTTGGTGGGAACATTAAAGTTAGTTGTAGTGACCTTTGCTTTTGAACGAGATCTTTCAGTGTGGAAGTTGGGATGGGACTTCAACCTTCTAACTGTAGTTTACGACGTAAGAATATCGTGGAATCATACTCTTCTTTACTGAGGATGTGAACTTTCTATTCATTGTGCTAAAATGTATAACGCTATTTACCTTATTTTTCTTGTGTTCTTCTTCATGTAGGGAGTGGTGTCAGGAGCGATTGCATACTTTTTTCAAATTTTTTGTCTGACCTTGAAAGGACCTGTATTTGTCACTGCCTTCTCTCCCTTGAGGGTCCTAATTGTAGCTTTTATGGGATCCATCATACTTGGTGAGACAATCTACTTAGGCAGGTAAGTCACTTTGTTTGAGAAGTAGAATGCATGGCTTCATGGACAATAATGATCCCATACAGAATAGACCTTCCTTGGTAGTGATCAATGATCAGAGGAAGAACATCTCTCATCATGTTGGCTAAATATTTTGGTAAGAATTTTGTTTACAACATTATAGAGGATCACAGGTCTAAAATAATTAAAGGATATAGCATTTTTATTTTTAGGGATCAAACCTATGAATGTGGAATTAAAATTGTGAGTTATGGTCTTGGTGGACTGAAATTCTATTTATAGCCTCACACACATCAGGATCGAAAAAATACCAAAAATCCTAGAAAAATCTAGGAGAAAACCCATCAAGTCTAGAAGCCTTGTCAGGTTTCATGGAAAATAGGGCTTGCTTGATTTCATCATCGAAGAGAATAATAGTTAACTTAAAGTTCATGTCCTTCAAAATATAAATAGGAATGTGTTGAAGCAAATATTCTTTAGCATGGTTAGAGGCAGAGTTTGTATTTTCAAGCAGCTACGTGAAATGAGAGACAACTTCAGACTTGATTTCCTTGATATCTGCTATTACACTCCCATCATTCATGAGTAGTTCCTTGATACTATTATTACTCCTATTTCTTAGAGTAGAAATGTGAATTTTTTTTGTATTGGAATCTCATTTCTTGAACCAAATTGCTCGAGATTTTTGCCTCCAAAATGTTTCCTCATAGGCTAAAACATTGTGATACTCTGATAGAAGAATATTTTCTTCGACTCCCAATACAACATCATCTTCTTGTCCATTCAGGATATCGTTCTCAATTGTTGCTAGATGGTTCTTTATTGCCTGCTTATTCTCAAAAAGGTTTCTAAAAATATCTCTGTTCTAAATCTTGATATTTTTTTTGACTAATTTCAATTTTTCCCCTAATATGAAAGAAGGTAATCCATGAATGTTTGAATTCCACCATTGAATTATTTTACCCTAGAAGTCTGGATGGTGAGTCCACATGGCTTCAAACTTGAAAGAGGTTATGAAGATCTGATGATTGCTTGTTTTCAGTAGAATTGGGCTATGATATGAACTAATTTTGAGTAATGATTGGAGGTTGGCATCTTCCCACTTTGAAGTAGCCTTCTGAGAAAAGAGGACTATGTCTAGTTTTACATGAATTAATTGGCTACCACTCCTTCTATTGGTCCCAGTGAATTGATTGCATTTTAGGTTAACATCCATCCGATTATTGGAGTTGATGAAATCATGAAAATATTCCATGCTTTTTGAAATTGACCCAAAATCACCTCCCTTGTCTTAAGGATGAAGGGGAGTGTTAAAGTCCCTAGCTAAAATCCAAGGAAAATCAGTGATATCTCTTATAATATTAGTTAAAGTTTCCTATAACATGGATCTACTAGGGATTTAATTAGGAGCATATACATTGGTGAGTATCCATGGGACATGTTTATCTTTATCAAAAAACAAAATGCTAGCTGAGATGTCATTTGAGTGTATCAATCTACCTTCAATATTATCTAGATCCCAAATACACATCAGACCCCCTAAAGCACCCCTGGCACTACAAAAAATGGATTCCCCAAATTTTCATAGTTTTTTGCTCAAGGCAGTAGAAAAATTATCTCATATTTTGGTTTCTTGCATCAAAAATATTGTGGGATTGACTTCTTTTCTTAATGATCTAGCTAGCCTTTAATTTGATAGACCATTAATTCCTCTCACATTTCAAGAGAGAATTTTCATTTAAAGGATTTAGAATTCCTTTTTCCCCTCTTTCCTTGATGTTTGGGAGGTGTGATGCATTTGAAGTCATATTTGTTCTGATTTATCCCTATGGAAAACATGGTTTTCTGAATTCCACTTGCTATTTCTTTAGCTAATCCCTGCTTCCATTGATCATTGGCCGAAGTTCTACCCTTATTATTGTATCCTCCACAATCAATGGGGGATTTCTTGTAGCTTCTAGTTTGTTTTGGGCCAAAATGTTATGAGCTAATTCTTTGAACCACTGGGCTAGATTGTCCAGGGATAGTTTCTAGAATTGCAGGTTCTTCAATTTGAGTCCATTTTCAAGGGTCACCTGATAATTTAAGTAAAGACTCAAGGGATGGACTTGAGGGTCTTGAGAAGTTGGGGCTTCTCAGAGGTTGAGGAGAAGAGTGAGGAAGCCCAACAATATTAATGGGATCAAAGGATATATTAGCTTGAATATTTATCTCATCATTGGAGATAGAATAAGTTCTTGAGTTGGTTCTGGACTATGAGGGACTTTATCTTTTTTGATATCACATGATGAAAATTCAAAAAGTACTTGGTAATTATTTTGGAAAGAAAAAAAATAAATTACCTTCTCTTTGTGCATTTTTGGATTCACTTTAGATATATGTTTACCCTTATCAACAATTTGAGGAGGAGATTGAGGCGCTTTTGTAGCAACATCCTGTGGACATTCATTCATATTGTTTTTTGGGTTCTAATTTTTTATTTATATGAAGACCACACCCTTTGACACAATATTCTTCCTTATTTTATTCTTGATGAAAGGAGCATTACTTTTTGGGATCTTAGGTTCAACCTGCACTTTCAGGGAAGGGCATTGAGATATAATATGTCCTTGATTACGACATTCCACATAAAATTTTGGCTTATTTTCATATTCCACAACTTTCTTTCAGTAGTAAGTTCTATAATCCAGTTCCAAAAAAGTAGGAAGGTTTGAATCTAAGTTTGCATTGACACAAATTTGAATAGCTGTCATCCTCGACCTAGCCAATGTTGCATGATAAATGGCCACCAAATCACCAATGATTTTATCAATGCCTTTGATAATATCCTCTTGCCAGGGAAGTTTTGGCAAATGAATCCAAATAAGAGCATAGTTAATGCTCTAGGTTTCAGGGTTAAAGTATTCAGACCATATTCGTAGGAACAAACTCCGTCTTCCTAGGAACCAAGGTCCCCCTATTACAATTTTACTGGCATCATCATGATTGCTAAGCCGAATTACAAAAACTCCATTGGATAGGCCAAATATTTCCATGCTACCCATGACCTTCCATTTAGCATGCACCTATCTCATGATGGTTTCAAGATTAGGTCTACCTCCAATGAGCTTTTTGACTAGAGAGAAGGTTTCCATTGTAAGGTAGTTAGAGATAATGTTTTTAGGGACTTTGAGTTTCATCCTAATAGATTCGAGAGAAGATGATGATTCCCTAGGGTTGTTTCTTCCTCCACTAAGGACTTTAGTGAAGGAGGTATTTTTAGCAGTGGGCCCCTCAACCAAGGGGGTCCTAGACTTGGTTTCTTTATAGGGAGGTTCATCTCCCCAGAACTGAGTGGCATTTTCCCAATCATACTGACCATCCTCAAATTTCTTGGAAGGGAATCCATCCTTAACAAACTCGTGACCATCCTCCTAACCTATAGAAAATTAAATTTGTTCATTTTTACCTTCCAATATTTGAATTCATACACTCCTTCCTGAATAGTGTTTGTATCCACTTACCATCCTATGTATCTCCAAATCATCAAAGTTATACCACTACTAATTTTATTCATTAAATATAATGTGTTAGTCTATACAAAATAATATCTAACAAGGAAAAACGGTCAGTTGGTTCCCAAGGAAGGACAATAATTGGAGGTCATGGTTTTGAAGCACATGGAAGATTCTAAACTACAAGCCTAGTAGATCAGTGATGGAGGGAGGACATCGTGTTTGTGACAAGGAAGCAAGACCTATATTTACCATGATTACCAAGTGGTAGGATCCCAAACGCAATAATAAGGGGCATGCTAACATGCTCAAGATGCTGATTACTAAGTCCATGTGGCAATATTTCTAGGTGGATGGTTGGGTGCAACAAATTCCCAAGCATGGAACTCATCACAATAAATATTTAATATCAATTGATGAAGGCATGAGAAACTAACACCACATTTCTATTTATTTCAAATATGGGAAAACATCAACCATATTGCAAGTTGGTTGGCAAATTGTGAAGGCTTTGAAGGTTTTGAAATCCTAGGGGAAAATGACTTACATTGAGCCCAGCATGGTGGTCATAGAGCCTGTGGCTCAAGCCATCCTCACTGAGAGATGATTCACCCAATTTTTTGACCTATTTTTAGGGGTTGAGGAAGACATAACACTTGTTATGGAATCATGGGAAGATAACAAGGTCAAGATTCTTGGATGTGAGATTGTTATTGATATCACTTTACTTGTGACCATCACTGGGCAGAATTTCAAAGGCAGATCCATTCATAGGAAAAACACAATTGGGAGGTGGAGTTACATGAATTCAAGGACAATCCCAAAATCTTCAAGGAGGCAAATAATGGCCTGACCAAGATGGACCTTCCTGCACCATGGAACTCCATCATGAAAAATGTTATGGAGTTTATTACTACTGAGGACCCCGGTAAGGTCCTCCTTAGTTTCCATTATACCTTTGTCAATTTTTTTTTGTATTTTCAATCCTTTAAGTATACCCCAATTTCTGCTCAATTCAATGAATTACACTATTAATTCCCACCATAGTAATAAGGGTTCTGCCATGCCCATGCACCAAGGTCTTTATAAGGTCATATACAAGTTTATCATGCTTAATTCTCCCCAAGTTGAACCCCCTATAAATCCTCAAGCTAAAACCCTAGTTGAACACCATGCATAAATCTCTAGGGTCAAGGATAGTCTTGGTTTGTCCAAGCCTCACTCTGCATCCCTATCTAAGAAAAGAGGAATGAATGCTTCCATGAGAGGAGGACCATCTAAGAAAAATATCAAGATCGAGGAATCTTGAGGACCCAAGAGATCCTCACTGAGGATAAATAACAAACAAGGGAAGGGGAGTTCTAAACCCCTTAAGATTGATTCTGAGGATGAGGGCCTTGATCCTACTACTATGGTCCTCAAGCACTTTGTGTTGGTCTCATCAGTGAACGTGATAAACTAGATGCAAGAGATCCACGAAGTATTCACCAAGGTATTTTTCAATGAAGGATATCAGAGCAATGATTTTATGGAGGCCAATATGGAGACTGATGACCAGGATGAGGATAAGGATGACGAGCATAATGAGGATGAGGATGAGGAGGAGTAGCTCCATGCAGGTCACTCTATGCAGGAATGATGGGTGGCAAGACCACAAAACCTTATATGAAGCCAATTTCTATCAACGTCTTATGCAAAAGGGCTTGGAGGTTTTACGTTTTTTGTTTTTATCCTTATAGTTATCTGGTTGGGTTCCTTAGGCTAAGACCCTAATGTTTTGTTGTGAAATATTGCATAAGGGTGTGAATTTATGGTTGATTGGGGGTAGCTCAAGATTTTTGGCTACTACTTAGTGTAGGCCGTAGATGGCCAGTTAGGATAGAGGACTGAGGGTCCTTAGATAATTATGGATCCTGATGCTCAGCTATATGCTTATTTTTGTATATAGGTTTTGAGTTAACCTGTAAAACCCTTTATCAATGGAATAATTTAATTATAATTTTTTTTTTTTTACAAAGTTACTAATTTATTATTAATTTTTCCAAAACTGATTGTATAGAATTAAATCAATGGATTAATAAATCGTATACATCATACACATTACAAACATAGTTGATCATATCATTATCATAATCACACAAAAATAGTACCAACATATGAATGAGGTAGGAAAGTCATATATATACATAAATTAATAATTCAATATAAACTATATCATGATACAAGTGTATCACAATGATAATATTAATATACTTAGTCAATTCCATTAGTTGGTGCACCACATAGCTCAAAAATGGTGCACTTGAACTTAACAATACACAAATATACTAGTATAAAACTAGCAACTAGCCCCACATAATGGTAGTAAATATGTAGACCTTATTGGAATATATTACATTATTTGGTACATGCTAATGTACCACCTTGGGTACATCTTTATATTAGGAAAGTGTCTTATATTAGAGTGTGATTATTTACTTTATGAAATATAATAAATGAACAAGTGTGCAAAGTATTTTGGTAATGTAAATGTGCATAATAGTCCATGTGCACATAAGTCCATAGACTAGGCTAGTGAATAGTCTCAATAAGAGTGAAGGGCAAGAGTGATCCATATGAAGAGTCACATTCCATTATATATAATTCTATATGTGTGTGTGAGAAATAGATTGTAGAACAAGAGTGTGTGTAAGAATGGTGTATTTGAGATCTTTATTTAATGGAGATACAATTTTTATGAGCATTTTTTAATGGTAATTATATGAGTTATTGTAGAAGTTATTTATGAGTTTTATATGTTCAGAATATTGTCATTATCTTATATTCCATATTGTAACTTTATTTTAGATCTTGTGGCTATTTTATCTTAAGTATTTAGCTTCAAAAGCTAATAGTGGTATCATAGCCACAACAAGGTTTTGTCTTGCATAGGTTTTAAAGTTGCAAAGGAGATTTCCACTGGTTAAGGAGAAACATTGAAGTTGAAAAAATTACCTCTAGAAAAGAAAACTAGGGAAGATAGTATTTTTCACTGTTTTGAAGGAAAACCAATAAAGTTGAAGATTTACCTATTCTAAGAGCAAACTCAGAATAGAAGGAAATTTACAGGTCTTGAAGATAGACCTTCACATTGATGAGATTAAGAGACCCAAGAAGGAGGTCATATTAAAAATTTTGATAGATAAAAGAATAATTCAAATTGCTATTTGGCTAGTCTTTCCAAAGGTTTGAAGGAAAACTCGTGAAGACTAGGACTCAACATAGATTTATTTCCACTAGTTTTAAGAATAATTAGTGAAGTTTATTGATTTTAGAATTTTGGAAATTTGAATGTATTTGGTTTCTACTATCTAAGTTTTTAGCTGTAGAAAATTAGGTCTCAAAAGTTGTGAATCTTCCTACAATAGATAGAGAAGAATTTCACCTTTGGTTTTCTAAAAGGTTATGTGCTTTCCTCATGCAGGGATTAGTCTTGAGTTGCAAAAAAAGAGTATATATTGTAGATTAAGGAGGTCCCATAAAGAGGCCTCATTGAATATTAAAAACTACAAAATAAATATTGTAGAGACCCAAGAAAGAGGTCCCCATAGAATATTGAAGATAGAGGAGGACCAAGAAAAAGGTCCTATTGAAGGTTTGAGATGTAGTATAATTTGGAGATCCAAGAAAGAGATCTCATTGCATAATTTCCATAGCTGGATGTTAAAGAGACCAAAGGAACGGTCTCATTGAAGTTTTTGAGAAGAATAATTTGATAAGGTGCTAAATTAGAAGATCCAAGGAAGACATCTCAAGAAAATTTGAAGAAGAAGAAGAAGGCTAGAGAAAGCCTCATTGCAAAGTTGAACAAGGGGTCATTGGAGGATATTTTAAGAAAGTTTGTGTCCTAATATTGAAAGTAGGATAAGATCCTAAAAAGAAGAATTTGGGACAATTTTTTCCATCTAACAACAATACCAAAAGGAAGAAGGATTTGGCAAGAAGTTTGTAAAATTTTAAGAAGATTTTTAAACACCTCAATACATTCAGATTCTTGAGGGAGAGGACAACAAAATAGATCATATTTGAAGTCATAATTTAACAAGAAGATTGAAGGAGAAAGAAAAATTTAATAGGCCATAGTTTTGAGAAATTTGAGGACAACCACAAATATTTGAATGCTGATTTGTGGAGAGGAAGATTGTTGATTTTTTCAGCAGAAATTGAAGAGTCATAGGACAAAAAGTTGAAGGTGACATAGTGTTGCAAATTGAAGAATATTTGGGCATAATTTGAATTTCCCTTGAAAAATAAATAAAAAGAATAATTTACAACAAAATAAGGTTGCAATTTACCAAAATTTTGGATAAGATTTGGGAGATCATTGTACTACAAATAAAAGAAAGTTTTGGCAACAATTGAAGTTGAAAATTGTAGTCTTAGACAATGCATTTGAATGAGAAGTAAGGAGCAAGTAAAAAAATATTAAAGCTGATTTTTGGCAGCAACTAGAGTTGAAAAATTTACAAATTTGAGACAACAAAAGGGTGAATAAAATCACCAAGGAAATTAGCTACAAAGGAGGCCACAAAGGTATGCAATATTGGTGCTACAAAATGTTTATTCTTCAAGAATTAAAATCAGTTTTTATAAGTTTTTAAAAGCACCTATTAAAATTAGCAATTAGTAGTTTAATAGAAGAGTCTTCAAGCCAGGGAATAAGGTTGCATTATCATTAGAAAACTTGCACATATACAACAAAATTTGAAGTTATTTTGCTTGGAAATGAGTGATTAGAAGTAGCATTATATGTTATTTTTATAACCCTAGTAAGTGTAGGAATAATTTCTCAAATTTAGAACATCTAAGGTGTTTAAAAACACCAAGAAAGGCATTAAAGGGTTGCAAAAATTTTGATGAAGAATAATCACCAAAGAAGAGGTAAAACCACCATAGTGAAGAAGCCACCGAGAGCAAGCCACCAAACCTATTGAATATAGAGGAGGATCTATCATGGAAAACATCAAATGAGTTTCCAAAGAGGTGAAAGTTTCACCAAGGAAGAACCACCAAAGTTATGTTGTTGACCTAGTGTGGAAGAGCAAAGCACCACCACCATCAAAAATTCCATTCAAGGAATATAAGCTACAAAATATAAATAGATAGCATTAATTGGAAATCAAAGGATGGATGTGAAATAAGGTAGAATTTTGAAGAAATAAAATTAGGGTGCCAAGATATCTTTGCACAAGTGGACATTGGAGAGAGCAAACAGAAGATGCCACAAGGTTGTTGAAATGCCCAAGAAACTATAATGCTTGCAAATGTTTTAAAACCACTAATTTTTTAGCATTACAGAGTGAAGAGGCATGGAGAAGGAGTAATAATTTATTTGAAATGGAATATATATTGCTTTACACTTGACATTCCAAAGTTAGAACACCAAATGCCCTGTGTGAATTAAAACGTCCAAAGCATCTATTAATATACTTGCATTTATTGAGGAGATAAGAACAGACTAAGTGAAAATCCTAAGAAAATTTTATGAAGAGCAACAAGGAGAGAATGTCAATATAAGTAACATGGAATCCCATTGGTTTATTTTACACATGGGGTGTGAAAAGAGCTTTAGAAGCTCATGTTTGGAGGTCTTGAATAACCTCAAACATACCTGCAAGAGTAAGTGTAGAGTTACCAAATTTAAAGACTTAAGTGATACATTGGAGTACAGCACAGAGAATACATTTGAATTTAATTTGAACATCTTGAAAATCTTGGGAGGAAGTTGACTAGTCATAAAGGAGAGAGATAATTTTTAAGAAAGCTAGAGTATGATAGAAAGGAGTAAGAGGTCCATACATACAATAGAGAAGAAGGAGAACCATTCAAGGGAAGGTCAATTTTTTTTGACAAAGATAATTTATTTCTCAAGGTTAGAGGTAATTTAATTTATTTTGAAATTGATTATATGCCCAAGTAGGGGTTATAAGGTTGGGTGAAATTATTATTTTCTAATGTTAAAATGAATTTATTTTACTTGCTTGATTATTGGAGAGAATATATTGAAGTAATATTTGAAAAATTAGAAGATTGATTATTTCTATTTGAAAAGTTTTATGAATATTTAAAAATTGATTTAAAAAATTGAAGTTTTATATTTTGATTATATTGGTTTTCAAAACAATTTGAAATATTTACAATTTGATAAGTTTGGAGAAATACGGTTTTCTACATCAAATTAGGAACACAAAACTTGCAAATATATTTTATAGAATTTCTAAATTTCTAAATTTGGAGTTATAAGGAATTAAACACCAATATAGGATTAAGAAATTTAGAATTGAAGATATTATATTATTGAATTTTGGAGATAAAAGGAATCCAACATAGGTTTTGAAAAATTAAAAATTGCATTGATATTTAGTCTCTCATTCAAAAGTAAAGAGACATAAATATTGAAGTTTTAAAAATTGAAATTTTACTTCAAAGGTATTATTTGACAATTCAAAACTAGGGAGACATAAGGTAGTCAAACTCAAAGGTTTAGAGATTTGAAAATTTCATCAAAGTTGTCTTTCACCTTTAAGACTAGCAAGTTACAAGGAAGATTACTTTAGAAGAAGAATGGAAGAACTTATTAAGTATAGAGGATTCAAGGAATCAACATGGCTTAGAGATATACTTGATTCAAAATATAATAACAATATGAAAAATGTGAGTAGAATATAATAACCAATGTCTCTTAAAAGGGCTCTTGAGGAATCACAGATTGATAGTTTGACAAGAGTAGATACTATAAAGACATCTTCCAACAATATGGTAGAAGAATTTGATGACAATTATAATGTTGAGAATAAACTCAAGGATCATTCTCAAAGTATAGAAAAACATGTAGAACAAGAGAATTTCTTACAAATTTATGAAAGAAGCAAAGGTATAATTGCTTCAACTATACACAAATGGTTATATCAGATGATCAAGAAAATAAATGAAATTAAGTTTATCAAAAAAATAAAAGAAAATTTGAAATGCACTTATTGTAATAGAAGAGGACATGGAAAAGTTGATTGTTGGAATTTACATCCTTGTAAATATTGTGGAAAAGAATCACATTCATCTATTTTTTGTTATTACAAGGAAGAATATTACTAGAAATATGAAAATGTTTTAACATACATATTACAATATTTATTTCAAAATATTATTTCTAAAGTCTTTGCTAACAATGGATATAAGCATGAAGAATAGGAAATAAATTTATTCAAAGAATATAAGAAACAAAATTGAACAATAGAAGTAATTAGTTCCCTTGTTCAACGAGGCTATCTAATGCTTGACTATGCTAGATCAAAGCTATATTCAAAAATAGAGAAAAAAAACCGCGTCAAGATGAAGACTTGTGATATGAATGACAAAGACAAAAAAAAAATGTTTCTATAGGAATGAAATGACAATGTGATAGCATCTAAAAGAATAAAGACTAACATCAATGATAAATATAAGCAATAAGAGAAATAACTTAATCAATAAGGCATATAGTGCAAATTGAGTTAAAAAACAAAGACTATACTAAAGCCAAAGTCTCCAATAACCAAATAATGTAATATAGGGGGGTGTTGGAATATATTACATTATTTAGTACATGCTAATGTACCACCTTGGGTGCATATTTAGATTAGGAAAGTTGCTTAGATTAGAGTGTGAGTATTTAATTTATACAATATAATAAATGCACAAGTGTGCAAAGTATTTTGGTAATGTAAATGTGCATAGTAGTGCATGTGCATATGAGTCCATAGAGTAGGATAGTGAAGAGTCTCAAGAAGAGTGAAGGTCAAGAGTTCTACACATGAAGAGTCACATTCCATTATATATATTTTTATGTGTGTGTGAGAAATAGATTGTAGAATGAGAGTGTGTGTAATCATGGTGTATTTAAATATTCATTTAATGGAGATACAAATTTTGTGAGCATTTATTAATGGTAATTCTATGAGTTATTGTAGAATTTATTTGTGTGTTTTATATGTTTAGAATATTTCCATTATCTTATATTTCATATTGAAACTTTATTTTAGATTTTGTGGTTATTTTTTCTTAAGTATTTAGCTTCAAAAGCTAGCAAACCCTATATCTCCCCTTATTGGTGTTAGTGATGGTGTGATAGTGGTCACATTTGCATGGATATTTAATACTATATCATCATTGACCTTGATTGATAATGATTCATTAATCATGTCAATGAGGCTACCCTCCACTCATTAGGTATTGTTGCATAATATATTATCTTGTAATGTTCAAATCACTCAATATCAACCTACAAATCACCCTACACATCATACAACTATCCCTAAAGCTATGTAACCTACCCAAGAAACATATATATCATATCATAACCACCTACTCCTATTATTTTAGCCTATGCAATTGCACCATCCCTATCCACAGTAAGGTAGTCTATCTCCCTCTACATATAAATATCTTAGGCATGATACGACTAAATATGATCCACATAGACCACCACCTAGTATCTCTCTTACTTGAGTGCAACTATCTTATGCTATAATTTTCCCACCTCTACCCATCTATCCTCAACCTCTAGCCATCTAGTAGTCTCCACACTGTACAATTATATTATAAGTTCTTGAAGACTCCAGAACATGACCTCCCTCTTAGCCTATGTTATCTCTTCCACAAACCTACTAGACCCTACTTCAAATGCTATCATTGGCACTAGAAGTAATACCAATAAGGTCTTCATAGATAATGGTGCTTCAAAAATAAATCTAGCTACACTATTCTCCTCTATGTTCCTCCTCGTATGAAATTTGAATTCTCTTATAATATGAGACATCCACATAGCTATCCTAATAATATAAGGCCACAACTCTATCCTAGTAATACTACTTAGAAAAAACCTTACATACCACCACCCAAAATTAGCAAAGACCCTAGGATCATATTTACCTAGACTAGGTAACTTAGCATCATCAATATTTATCTCTACGAATCTGCCTAGATTAGGAGATCCACCAAAATCTATCTTCCAAGTAAATATCTTGTGTCAAATCACATCTATAGTAGGTACCCCTTGTATACCTCTAAAATATCACACAACATGATCAAAATTATGGATCTCTCATTCCACTCAAGGATATACCAACCATATTATCCTCCTCACTTAGGACAATTGCAACTAGTAATTTGGCAAACTCAAACACCCTCTCCATTGTTGCCATGTCACCTAATTTACCTTCAAATCATCTATTACTCGATGTGCTATACCCAAGGTCCTTATATTTGATATTTCCTTCCACACATTGATAAAAAAAATTCATATAAGGGTCATCTACCTATTTGGGTAATCTAGGTGGTCTCTTGATGGTAATGTGTTTCTATGCCCACACCTAAAGAAGCATGCAACACACTAGAGTTTGTCTCTCTTGGTATATAAAACTATACAAAGTGTAATATAGTCACTCTAAGATAATATTCCCATGGGAAAAGACCACCTCTCATTGTGCACCAATTCAACAACCTCTACCTATCCCTATTGCATCACCCACCTATTGGTATCCCCAAATAGTTCCCAAGATACAAATTAACATAAAAATATTGTCATTTGGTCTAAATGATTCCCCCGATACATGGCATTGATGTTAATTCTAGATTGGATGACAAGGAAAGCATTATTACCTATCAAAAACCACCAAAACTACCTACAATGAGCAATATACATAGATGCACCTCTAATATGTACTTGTAATGTTTTCCATGCGTCCTTGAGGGGCACCATCATTTCTCCCTTGATAAAGTAAAAGGTATTTGTCTTTGAATACAAATGCTCCACCAATTTTGTTAGTATCCCTCTATCAAGTTGAACCTTGGGCATATATCAAATATAATACAAATCTCTTATCACCAAAATTGCCACAAATTCTACGTCTAAAAAATTACAAACCACCTCCAATATCCGTGACCATCTATCATGACAATCTTAAATCCCTAGTCATTGCAACCACAAAAAAATGTTAATATATTTCGCCATATATCCTATAAAGTCTATAATATCACTTTAATATCTTAGAAATTCCTTCCTAAAAAATACTACAAAAGCACTATTCTACAAAAGTGCTACTTATTAGCAAAATCACTACTTTTGAAAAAACACTATATCATGCTAGCTTCATGAACATGCAAAATAACTCATGGAAATGGTGCTATGCAAATGAAAAAGTGTTGCATACTTGAAAATGAAAGTACTACAAAAAAGTTTAACCTAACCTTTTCAAATTTTAAAAAACTCAAAATGTAATTTTCATAGTTCATACCTTGTCCATCGGTACCTAAGGATAATATAGGAACTCAAACAAGGTCTAAATTATGTATGAGTCACTCACCACGCATCATCAAAATATAACCTTTTAAATACTCTCCAAAGCTATAAAAAATTGCAAAATAAATAGTAAAAATGAATCTATTTTTACCCCCACACCTTGTTAACCCCCCTCCCCTCTTGTTGATTATTTATATTTTCACTATTCTTTATTTTTATCACTCTACATATTTCCATCCTCATCAATTTTCCTTGAAAAATGTGGTTTCCCCTTGAAAAATTGAGGGAAGACCCTTGGGACACATATGCATTAATGACGCCTTGTTAATAACACCAAAAAGTGCAATTTTTAACATCACTTTTTTTTGCAATTATGTCCTTAAGTTATAAGTTCTAAGTAAAAATAAGCATTCCTACCATAAAACTGGAATATCTACACAAATTTTTGACATATTTATTACATAATTAATGCATTTAAAAGGGACAAATTGTAGTCATCCAATGTTGCATCCCTGGTCAGCTATAACCTTGATCACAATGCCCATATATCAATTTTTAGCTAACCAAACTAACTCAAGCAAATTATCAATAAAATATGCTCTAGAATGAAAGTGCTAGCTAATAGTAGTAGTGCTTGTAATTATATTGTGTATCTAGTAGCATTTTGTAATTTTGACTAGTTTTAAATAGTTTGACTAGAAAACAATCACTTTTTGAAAGCGTTATATAAAAAGTAGAAGCATTAGAATAACTTTTATTTTTTGGTAATTATTTTTTTGGCATCAATTAAATCTATAAGGCATGATACTTTAGCACAATGATCTCCTCCATCACTCTTAAGCATGATCATGCATGCCAGACTATGTACTTTAAGCCTACATATCAGAACCTTCTTCCTCATTTTAAAGGGGTCTTTGACTGTCCATTTCCCTCCAAGAAATTCTCCCTAGAAAATCTATTAATTAAACCCTTGAGAGTGCATTAAACACTGAATTATTAAGCATCCAAAATCTACTAAAATTTGACAAGAATAATTGTTTATTTGGCATTCCACTCTCTATTGCATCCATTCTTTCTTTCATTCCTTGTATTCTCTCTTGCATTCACAAGCTCTCTCATTAGCAATTTGGGGCATATAAAGTAAAGCATAGGGGTATGTAAGAAAGGTAAGGCTTCCTATTTTTATACTAATCACAAAGAGAATATATGGCTATGGATGTTAGCTTTTGATGTAATGAGCACTGGGAGATAGCAATCACAAGATGCAAAATAATATGAAATAAAGTAAATATGCTAGATGACTGAAATATGTTGTAAATAGAAATAACATAAAAGAATACAATGTAGCTATGGAGGAAATGAACACTCCATTAATGAAGCTACTGAACTACATTACACCCATCACCAATATATGGTGATCTACACAAAACTGTACTAAGCTCTAAGCTACACTATCTTACTATGTTCCCCTTCTCATATCTATCTGACTATGAGGCCTTTCTTATATATGAAGATAGGTTCCTTGGCCAATACTCTAACTAGTTGTGCAAGGGACAACTTGCACATATATAGCTTGCACATTGAAACTTATGAATTTATTACATTGCATTAAATAGCTAGATAAATTCCCCTTAAAGTAATCTAATGTCCTAAGTATGTACCTTGGAAGATACATTTACATAACCCAAATGATGGAATAAATTCCATTTCTAACACCCCCTATATTACATTATTTGGGTATTGAATACTTTAGTCTTCAATATGGATCTTCTTATTCATATTGATCTTTGTACTCTTCCTCTGTATTATTTGTAACCTGTACAAGTAGATAATTAGTGTCTCTGTAATATGTAGCATTTTTTGATAGATATTTCACCTCATAGGCATCTGTGGGGTCTTCCAGTTCTTCAATTTATTCTATCCTCTGAACCAGGTGTCCCTTTTGATTTCTATTTTGATATTCCAATTAAGGATAACTGGTTGGTCACTAAAAATGCTACTAATGATAGTTCCTTTGATATTTTCAAGTTTGAAATTACTTCCTATTATTCATCTAATTTTCTTGCCTTTGATTTTTGGGATTGTATCTACAATAGATGGTACTATAACCTTTCTTTTGGCATATCTAACAATACCATGTTTTCCATCCTCTTTCTAAAGAAGCAATATTTCCCTATGGATTATATTTTGATGCCAATATAGTTTTATTCATCTCATATTTCACATGATTTTCTAATTCATATTCTTGAAGTATATTGACTAGGCCATCAAAAGAAGTATATTTTCTTAAAACCTATAAAGATGTGACCAAATGTTTATAGTTTTCTAGAAGTGCTATCATGGTTACTTGAGTGAGAATTTCATCCTTAATTTATTCTCCTAAGGTTAATAATTTTTCTTTAATATCTACTACCTTCCTTAGGAACAGTTCTGTGCTTTCTCCACTATTCATATTTAATGAGTGAATTTGAGTTTGGAGATGAAATATAGTCACTTATTCTTTCCTTCAAAAAAATTCTCTAGGATTTTTCATACATCTGAAGATATATTAATTGAACTAATATATGGTTGAATATCATCAGTGATAGCTAAAGTTATTATCATTAAAGCCTTTGAATCATTTTCTTCAAACTTTAGGATTTCAATTTCACCTGTGATAGATCTCTGTGTTTTCCCTTTGATGACATCCCAAAGTTTTTCATATACTAAGATTGCTTTCACTTTATTTTTCCAAGATAAATAGTTTGGACCCTTGAGTAGTTGAGATTCAGCTAGGAAATTTATTTGATGCCATTAGAATTTCCCTAATATCAATTCTTAGATTTTGTGGACTTCCTTTTGTCTCCCTAGAGATTTTTGGAATATAATATAGTGATTTTGTAAAAATATAGTTCAATTTTGGTTGATTTTGTATAAATTTTTTAAAGATCAAAAATCAACTTCTTAACACCTTATTACTCCTATTGAACTAAGCACTTTTCAATTTTGAATAGGTTTCATGTTGGATTTTTTTTGTCTCTTATGAGAATTTTTTGAGACAATATATTATAATTTTCCAACCTTAATAAAAAATTTAAAAACCTCTTTTTATATCCCTTAGATCGATTCTAATTTGCAATAACCTAATTTGGAGTTGTAGCCCTTATGACTCCCAAATTTGGAAAATTAGAACACATTAATATTTGCAAAATTTAAATGGATTAATTCCAAGTAGTATCCCTTATTTCTCCAAAGTTATGTTTTGAAAATATTAGAAAATTTATATATATAATATCCCTAAGCTTTGAATTCAAATGAAGATTAATTCCTTTCAATTATTCAACCTTATAATATAACCTTATAACTTCCTTTTAAAGAAAAGCAATTTAGATGGAAAAATGTATATTTATGAAACTGACGGTAGACTGTCATTCTTGGGTGCCATGAGTAATGGGAGATCCTTCAACTTGCTATTTGCTTCAACACTCATTTTAATTCTTCCTTAACCTGTTTGACCAGAAGTAATGTTATTTGTCTATTTTTGGATACTTCAAATTGCTCTCGAATTTTTGTCGATCCTCTACTATGTAGCTATCGAGCTACTACCAAGATACAACCAAGATGCTAGTTGTGTTACTACCAAGTCACTTCAAAATTGCTTGTTTTCATTGCTACCAAGTTGCTCTCTTTCGTTGTTGCCAAGTTTCTTGCTACTGTTGCTATCGAGTTGATTGCTTCCATTACTATCATCCAAGATGTCTTTAATAGGCAATCAAAGGTGTGACAAGTGTCACAACCATTTTATCAAATTCTCAAGAGAGCTTCAAATTTTTTTGTGGAGACCCCAATCTTGTCTCAAAGCTTGTGACAAGTATCTCATATTCTTGAGATGTTACTCTTCACTCCCACTTCATGCAGTATCTAGAAATGCATTTTTGCTTTAGCACCTAACTGACTATAATGTTCCTTGTTGTATGTAGCTCCTCAACCACCAATATGATGTTGTAATGTCTCCTTTATGAGAATTTTATAGGATTATTTTGGAGGATGACAAATGGTATCCTCTTTTATTGCATGCCCTTGTATTATCAACACCTTCTTGAAGGCCTTCAAATGCATTTTTCTACCTTGTTCTTTGTTGTTCTACATAAATGCTGAGATGTTTCCAATCGAGCAATGCTTATGGTGGAGCTATGGTGGAGATATGGAGGAGCTTTGGTGGCCCTTGAATGGAGTTCGAATGGTAGCACTTATATGAAGACTCTATGATGCTCTAGTTATGGTAGGAATGCTTCTTGATTGGACATAGCTTGCTTTGATAGAAATGCTCATTTTTTTTTATGTATTCTTGCTTTGATAGAGATGCTCCTTTTGATTTATACACTACATGATTTTCCCTTGGTTTTTTTGCCTTGTCTTCTATAGGTTCGATCGTCCAAGATACGCATAGGATGAGCCAAAAGAGATATTCTTTGCTATGCTTAGAGGAATGATAGTATTCAGCCACATTTGGATGATTCAACCTACTTTTAGTGTACCTTTGAGGCACTTTCCAATCTGCCCTTTTACCTGCGTAGAATGAGTTAGAGTAGTGCAACTCAATGTAACAATAGTTATAAAAAATATACATTTTTCACATTTTCTTGCACTCCCTTTTTGTAGGTCTAGTATTCTAATTTATATGGTAGAATTTTGAATGCAGTGTAGGGGTTTTGAGGTTGTATTTTTTCTTAGACACTTTCCCATTTTTGCTTGGATATTATGATGACAAATCAAATCTTATATAGAAGGAGATAGAAACTCCTTATATGATGCAATTTTCGACACTTTTATCCTCATAATAAACTCTATAATGGATTTGAGACCCACCAAGACTCAATATTTGAAGCTTCTACTTCTATTTTTGGTTAGTCATATTCTTCTCCAAGTTTTGGAGGATTCTAACCTATTTTTGTGGCTTCACTTGGCCACTATGTGTTGCGAATTTTTGTGCACTAATAGTGTCTTTAGACACTTTGACAATTTTTGAATTTTTTCCCTTCTCGAGAACATAAACAAGAATCCTTTTGAAAGTAATAGAATAGTGCAAATAACTCTAACAAAGTTTTTTTTTAAATGCACTAACAATTACACCCTATCAATAAACTTTCAAATTAATGCATTTAATAAAGTTTAGTACAACTAATAAAGAATAATCTGAAATGAATCTTTAAGATTTATTATGTAATTTCACTACAATCAATATTGTAGGACTTAGTCCTGGCCGGTGTTGAGGTATCCTTCAATGCCAAAAATGACATCAAAGATGCTATCAATGATGAAGATGTAATGAAGATCGCTAAGGAAGCATGCACTGTTGTTCCTAAGGATAGCACTAAGGAGATTTCTAAAATAGATGTGAAAGTTGCTGGTATGGAAGGTGATGCTTCGTCTCTCATGCAGATGGATATTCCCCTTGACGGCTAATGGTTCTTTCTCTCTTTTTTGGGTCCTCTATGGTAGACGATCACATGTTTTTTAGTTCATTTTTGGCTGAGGACCACTTATTTTTGAGATCTGGAATTTCTCTCTGTGCCTACTTGTCTAAGGTTGTTGGCTCCTTTTAGTCTAAGGATGTAATTTTGAGGTTGTAATTCTATTTTAGCTAGCAGTTCAAAGTTTCTTTCGTATGTTCCTTTTTGATACTCTAATGTACAAGGTGTTAGGGAACCTTTAAAATGCCTTGTTATTAATAAAATTATTAATCTACCAAAAACAAATATTTTAGGACTTAGTCTTCTTTTTCTTTTTCCAAAGTAGATCATAGGTAGTTGATAAAAGCAATTCTTAAATCTAATCAACTCCTAATTAATGTGCAAACGAACATTAAAAAGAACTTTTTATTTTTGCACTTTTGAAGACTATAATCCAATTTTCTAATTGCAACTTTAATCCAAATTTAGGTGCCCTAAAAAATCTGATAAGTAATCCAATTAATGTATCTACTTTCACCAAAAAATTGCATATCGTTTTAAAAGTTTTTGTAGTTCTTTTATCACTTCTGTAGAGAATTTAGATCTTGGTGCATAGGATAACCAAGTTTTTGCTTCTAGTATGACCTTATAGATCTTTGTAGACTGTCCTAAACAAATTTTTCTTCACCAATTTATGGTCTCAAACTTTCTTTCATGAGCCTAGGATTTAGTGGTTTTTTCTCCTCTTGTGTTATCCTCCTTCTATTGTAGATTTGGATAAGTCTTTGTATCTGAAGTGGTGCCTTCTTATTATGAGAGGTAATCTTAAAATCTCCAATATTTGGTGAGCTTCTTCCATCTTCAAGTCTTCTTGTCAAATTCTGACTTCAAACAGGATATTATTCTAAGATTTGGAAATCCTTGTCAAATTATTCTTCATAGATTTGGCACTCCTTGTCAAATTCTTCTTCTCATATTTGGCACTCCTTGCCAAATTATTCTTCACATATTTGGGACTCCTTACAAAAATATTCTTCTCTTGGGCTTGTTTTCAGTTGGAAACAATTGTCCCAAGTCCTTCACTATCAGAGGCTTCTCCTTGGTAGTGGATTTCTCCAATGAGTTCTCCTTTGAGAATTTCTTTAGTAAGGCTCTCCTAGCATTTTTTTGGATGCTTGATAAGACCTTCCCAAGGTCTTTGATCTTACAACTTCTAATGGTATTCCTTGAGACCTTCTCTTCAAAATTCTACTCATGGAAGTGTTGGTGGTGATATTTTCTTTTGGATCTCTTTTTTATGCTACTTCTGGATTCGAGCAAGAATTTTCTAGTCCTTATTCTTCTTCTTATTACTTGATTGTAATTTCTTCAATGAGATATTCTCTTGATCTCTTTGATTTTGCTTCAAGTTCTAAATTCATTCTAAAGAAGATACTTGTTGGTCATAAATCTGCCTAAGTACAAGATTTCATCACTTGTGCACCCTAGACTTGGCCAACATTGAAAGGCCAAAAGAAAGAGAAGTCTCTCGGGCCAATCTCCAGAGAGGGTTGGCTCCCAAACTAATCTAAACTAGTTTCAAGATAAGAGTGCGGGAAAGAAATGGAAAATGCAGAAAGAAAGGGAAATAACAGAAAGAGATGGAAATATGGCCAAAACCGATAGTTGATGGGGAACAACCTCAGATAGCAAATAATCTCAAACCAGATCTCTAAGATAAGTAGCAACATATTCTTAGGATGCACATGCAGAAGTTGGATCAAGCATTAGCCACAAGTTCGCCTTCAATTATACTTCAAACATTCAAATGAAAATACAACCAAATTCAGAACACAAATTCAGCTTATATTTCAACACTGGACTAAGAAGAAGTAAATCACACAGAAAGCAAAACATGAACAACAGTTTGGATCACCGACTCAAAAGACACTAAGAATAGAGCAAAATGCATCTAGGATTTCTGCTTCAAATTTTGCAAAAAGGTCCTCCTCATTTTTCTTGAGATTTTACATTGGTATTTATAGAGGTGCTTCCTCTTCCTTTTGAATCACAACATTTAATACATAAAATAGATTTTGAAGAAGCGATCCACAAAATGTGCACTTGAAAAGAGAAACAATCCCCCTTAATCTGCCTCGGAGAAATGACAGTCCCTGTTTTTATGGATCAAAATTGAAAATTAAACAAAAACAAGGGACCATATTTCTTCATTAAATGGCTATTCTCGGAGCATGCTTGAAGTTTTTAGGAGATCATGAACAAGAGCTTTAAATACTGGAGGCATCTTTAATTTTGGTGGCATCAAAAACTGCCTCATGTTCTTCCATCTTGCGCACATAGGTAATCAACAACATTTAATCTTGGAGCTTCTTTGACCACGATCTCAAAATCAGTTGGAGAGCTTTTATTTGATCCATATCTTCTCCTCACATTCTCCTATGCAATTCCAAAGGAAAAATGTGGACTGAACTATATCACGCCTTTGTTATTGCTTCTGTCGCGAAAATATGACAGGTCACGAAAATGCGACATGTCACGAAATCATGACACTTTCACCTTACTGCTCTCTCCTGTTACCACCAATCGTGAAAATGCGACATGTCGCGATATCGCGACATTTTCTCTTGCTTGGCTCTTCTTGTCTTCAACAAGTCATAAAATTGCAACATGTCACGAAATCGTGACATCTGCCTTCATTTTGCTTTCTTTCTACAACATGTCGCGAAATCGTGACATTCTCCTCTATTTGGATTTTTTGATGCTCCAAGTCGTGAAAACACACCATGTCGTGATATCGTGACATATTCCTCTTTCTTGGATTTCATCTTCTTGCAAGTGGTGAAAATGGGACATGTCACGAAATCGTGACATTTCATACTTGGCATTTGCCCTTCTCGCTTTTTCACCATGAAAACGTGACATGTCGTGATATCACGACAATTTCTTTCTACCTTGTACTTCTCAGCTTTCATTTCATGAAAACGTGATAGGTCACGAAAATGTGACATGTCATGATATCGCGACGTTTTCTCTGTTTTGTTCTTTTGTCTTCAACAAGTCATGAAATCATGACATGTTTCTATCTTCTTGTACTTGGCTACTTTTAGGCCGCGAAAATTTGTCATGTCGCAAAATCATGACATTTCGTACTATCTGGCTGCTTCTGCACTTTCTCCTCATGAAAACATGACATGTCGTGAAATCGTGACATTTCTTCATGCTTTGCCCTTCCGCCCTAACATGTCGCAAAATCATGACAATTTTATGTCTTCTCCTTTGTTGCCACTTCCTGTCGCGATATCGCGACAAGTTTCTCTTGCTTGGCTTCGTTTCCAAAAATGTCGTGATATTGCGACATCTTTCTCCCACCTTGTGTTTATCTTCAACCCTTCCATGAAAACATGACAGGTCATGAAAATGCGACATGTTTCTCAGGCGCTCCTCTTTGTTGCTGGATGTCACGAAATTGTGATGTTTTCCCTTCACTTTGCTTAGTTGCCACAACAAGACACGAAAATGCGACATGTCACAATATCATGAAAATTTTGCTGTTACTACTTCCGTTGTTGCTTCCTTTGGTTGCTCCTAGTGCAAAAACATGATAGGTCATGAAAATATGACATGTTGCGATATCGCGACATTTTTCTTTGCTTGCACTTTTTAGCTTTAGACCTCGCAAAAACATGACAGGTCACGAAAATGTGACATGTCGCGATATCGTGACAACTTTTGTGCTTAGATTTTTTCTGGTATGGACGTTGTGAAAATGCGATAGGTCACAAAAATGTGACATGTCGCGATATCACGACAATTTTCACTTACTTTGCTTAGGCACAAAACTTAGTTATTTTGCATGAACAGCAACAACAAAAACAAAAAATGTGGCAAAAATGCCAACATTCTTGGTGGCTCTCGGGGTATACAGTTATGTTGTATGCATGAACCCCAAGCCTTTATCCATTGGGAAATAGAGTCAAGAAGCTGGAGGGGCAGAAGAAGTGAGTGTTGGTTGATGTTGGACGTCTCTACGGGCTGCTGCAACAAGCTCTTGCTGGCGCTCGACACTCAAAATAGGATCTCCAATAGAAATTTGTGGAAGAGCAGAACTTCCCTTATTCTTTTATTACTGCATTTTGCCTAGCTCGGTTGAGTTGGGTAATCACCAGGTGATGTGCAAGGATCTCCATGGTAGTAGTGAGAAGCACCTGAGTTGCAAAAATGGGAATGAATGGAGTGATGATTGGTAGATGTGCAGGCCATGGAATGGGAATGGTGAATGATGGAATGGTGGAAGATGGAGGAGTAGAAGCGATAGATACAACAACTGAAGAGGGTGCTACTGTGCTACTAGCTGTTGGGATTTCATGAAAATAGATAATGAAATGGGAGTGGATGGAATGGAGAAGGTGGTAGGAACTATGGAGAAGTGCTCAAAAGACAAAGGGTTAGAAGAAAGGGGAAGTGAAGAAAAGGGAACATCAGAGAGGGGAGTAGAAACAATAGTAGTGGCTTGAGTATGTACAGTGGAAGAAGGAGTGGGAGTGGAAGGGAATGAAAAGAAGGAAGTGGAAGGAAAAAAGGAGATGGAAGCCACTACTTGCTGGGAAGGAAAAAAAGATAAAGAAATAGACATACCTACGGGCTCGTGTGCAAGAGGAGCCGAAGTTGATTTATTCTGTACAAAGGAAGACTCCTACAAGTAGTGCTTATTTTTCTTTTTCTTTTTATGTACAAGGTAACACTGTGCTTTCACATTATGTAATTGGCCATGGAAAATTCATTTCTGGATGGAGCTCTTCCAAAGCTTCTTCCATTAAGTCAAGCTCACCAAATTCTTCAGACATCATGTGCACTGAATTTTCTAATCTGTCCACTTCATCTATTCTCTCCACATGAAATGTGGAAGGCTTCTCATTGAAAATCTTCACCTTCTTACCTTTATGGATCACTTCCAAATGAGTAAAATCCAAAGAAAGGTAACCCCCGAGTTTAGCCATGAATTCTCAAGAGAGACACATACCAAAACATGTCTCCAGGTCCACTACTATGATTTCTTGGATCATAGAAATCTGAGGCATGACGTGCAGGGAGATGGGAACATCCTTAATTACGCCCACCATCTTTACTGAGGTACCATCTAGCTACAAAACTCCCATGCTAGTCCTTGTATATTCCATGCCTATGACATCACATATTGCCTTAGGCATGATAGTAGTAGCTGCTCCTGAGTCAATGAGGCAATTATGCACCACATGTCCCTCCATTCTCAATGAAAGATAAAAAGGTGGTGGTCTATTTTTTCCAGTGACTGAAGAGGTCAGAGTTTGAGCCATAACTACCTAGGCTAGAGCCTTCCCCTTACTTTGTGTGGTCTTTAGGGATTCCTGTAAGAGATTTACCTATCCAAGCAGCTGCAAGGTGTCATACAGACTTACCTTAGCTGGTATCCTTTTGAGTTCTTCAACGATGTTGTACTCCATTGAGATTGGCTCTTTCCCTCCACTGGAAGATTCAAATCTGCTTCTATATTGTTGGGTGGCCTCCACTCGCTGCTGTTTAGTCAATGATGGATACCGCAACGTCTCTCTAGCTTGTTCCTTTGTTTTTGTTTGCAGTTGGGAGGTAGAAGCCTTAGCTTGAAACCTCTCTTTTGCTTGTGGTATAAGCGGATCCTTTGAAAAAATAGGTGGTTCTTGTTGTGGAGGTGGAGGATTATGAGTCCTTGCAGGTATTTGTTGCTTTGTTGCTTGTGCAGGAGGTACTTTCAATGGCTCCATATTAGCCAAATCTACCAACATTGGTTTCTTGCCACTGCATGTCAAGACTACCATGTATTCCTCAGGAGACATCGCGAAATTATGATCCACCTCTCGAATCATGTTTACACGGCTCCCCGCAAGAACTTGTAAATAATTTTGGTGGACCATGCAAGTGGACTCATCATGTGGGTCGTTGCATGAAGAACACCAGTAAGAAGGCTCATGTGAAACTTTAGAAGGACCAACCTCTTCACTTACCAGGATTGCTGAGTTCCTCTTAGGTACTTTCTCTATAGCCTTGCTAGGAGCAGATTGCTCTCTTGTTACCACCGGAACAAATATTCGTGGCTGATAGTTCCTTTTCACCTCTCTCCGCTCCATAGATGTCATCTTGTTAGTGAGAGATCTCATGGCCAACTGAATTTCTTGCAAAACAGCCAATTGAGGATCTATGCTTGAGGACACAGGCGGTGTCGGTAGAGGTAATGGAACTAGTGGAGAAGGTAATGCAAGAGTTGGAAGTGGAGAGGTTATCTATGGAATGGGAATCATAGGTACCAAAGGTATGGGAGGATTCCATGAAGATGAAGGGTATATGGATGGAGCAGTGTAAGATGTAGGGGCTGCACCTGTATGCTGGTATTGTGGAAGCTCGGGAAAAATAGGCATAGTCATTTTTGGAGGCAATTTCCCAACGGCAATCAGATCGGCCTTAGCATTCTGTGCCTAGGCATATAGTGCAGGAAAGGTTTGAACATTGGACATCCTAATATTCATACCAATATCTGAATGGAAAGCCCTAAGAAAGTATAATGCTGCTTTTTCATGAGTAGGGCGAAGACCATCAGGAACTCTCTGCCAAGTTTGGGAAAACCTAACATTGAAATCCACTATCTCCTCTTGAGGATGCCTCTTGATATTATTAAATTGATGCACTAAAGAAAATGGGTCTACTTCATCATTGAACCCTTGGATTAGCATCTCTTCTAATTGATCCCATGAATTTATGGAGTTGGGAGACAAGGATCTATACCAACACAACTTACCTCGGAGTGATAGGACGAGCAATTTGATCATGACATCTTCATCTATGATATTATGAATTGAAGCCAAGGTTGCCACATCTGACACATGCTCGTACATTGTCTTTCCAGTCCCATCATATGTAGGCAAGGATTTTATTGCTGTAGTAGGAACTGGATTTTGAAAAGGCAGGTCCAACGCTCTCGAATAGTTCCAAGCAGGAACTCGACGTGGAGGAGGTTGTTGACCAGCCATTTGCACTATAGGATTTGGATCTACTAGAAAGCTCGTAGCAGTACTGGGAGGAGTTAGGGATGGCACAAACTGACCCGCTACCTGCGAAGAAATAGCAAATGATGGGTTCATAGGACTTACCAATCTTGAATGCTCCCTCCAGTTCTGAACATCAATCTCGAAGAATTCGACTGGATCTTCTGATTCTTTGGCACTTGATCTCATGATCATGAAGCAAAGATGCAAAGATTTTCACTAGCTTCAGGATTGGAAATTTCTAGGTACTAAACAATCACCTTCAGTAGAGTCACCAGATGAACTTACAATCGCCACTTTGAGGTCAAGACAGTTCATCAAAATCTTGATTCCTCCGATTGTCAAAAGATGGGACTTGTGAGTCCCACCGGGTGTGCCAAACAAATATGCCTAAGTACAAGATTTCATCACTTGTGCGCCCTAGACTTGGCCAAAATTGAAAGGCCGAGAGAAAGAGAAGTCTCTCGGGAAAATCTCCAGAGAGGGTTGGCTCCCAAACTAATCTAAACTGGTTTCAAGATAAGAGTGCGGGAAAGAAATGGAAAATGCAGAAAGAAAGGGAAATAACAGAAAGAGATGGAAATATGGCCGAAGCTGATAGTTTATGGGGAACAACCTCAGATAGAAAATAATCTCAAACCAGATCTCTAAGATAAGCAGCAATAGATTCTTAGGATGCACATGCAGAAGTTGGATCAAGCATTAGCCACAAGTTCACCTTCAATTATACTTCAAACATTCAAATGAAAATACAGCCAAATTCAGAACAACAGAATTCAGCTTATATTTCAACACTGGACTAAGCAGAAGTAAATCACATAGAAAGCAAAACATGAACAATAGTTTGGATCACCGACTCAAAAGACACTAAGAATAGAGCAAAATGCATCTAGGATTTCTGCTTCAACTTTTGCAAAAAGGTCCTCCTCCTTTTGCTTGAGATTTTACATTGGTATTTATAGAGGTGCTTCCTCTTCCTTTCGAATCACAGCATTTAATACATAAAATAGATTTTAAAGAAGAGATCCACAAAATGTGCACTTGAAAAGAGAAACAATCCCCCTTAATCTGCCTCGGAGAAATGACAGTCCCTATTTTTATGGATCAAAACTAAAAATTAAACAAAAACAAGGGACCATATTTCTTCATTAAATGGTTGTTCTCGGAGCATGCTTGAAGTTGTTAGGAGATCATGAACAAGAGCTTTAAATACTGGAGGCATCTTTAATTTTGGTGGCGTCGAAAACTACCTCATGTTCTTCCATCTTGCGCACATAGGTAATCAACAACATTTAATCTTGGAGCTTCTTTGACCATGATCTCAAAATTAGTTGGAGATATTTTATTTGATCCATATCTTCTCCTCACATTCTCCTATGCAATTCCAAAGGAAAAATGTAGACTAAACTGTATCGGGCCTTTGTTATTGCTTTTGTCACGAAAATGTGACAGGTCGCGAAAATGCGACATGTCTCGAAATCACGACACTTTCACCTTACTGTTCTCTCCTGTTACCACTAGTCACGAAAATGTGAAATGTCGCGATATCACGACATTTTCTCTTGCTTGGATCTTCTTGTATTCAATAAGTCATGAAATTGCAACAGGTTACGAAATCATGACATTTGCCTTCATTTTGCTTTCTTTCTACAACATGTCACGAAATCGTGACATTCTCCTCTATTTGGATTTTTCACTGCTCCAAGTCGCGAAAACGCACCATGTCATGATATCATGACATCTTTCTCTTTCTTGGCCTTCATCTTCTTGCAAGTGGCAAAAATAGGACATGTCACGAAATCGTGACATTTTGTACTTGGCATTGTTCTTCTCACTTGTTCACCACGAAAACGTGACATGTCGCGATATTGCGACAATTTATTTTTGCCTTGTACTTCTCAAATTTTGTTCTACGAAAATGTGACAGGTCGCAAAAATGCGACATGTCATGAAATCATGACGTTTTCTCCGTTTTGTTCTTTTGTCTTCAACAAGTCACGAAATCATGACATGTTTCTATCTTCTTGTACTTGGCTGCTTTTAGGCCACAAAAATTCGTCATGTCATGAAATCATGACATTTCATACTATCTGGCTGCTTCTGCACTTTCTCCTCTCGAAAACACAACATGTCGTGAAATCGTGATATTTTTCCATGCTTTGCCCTTCTGCCTTGACATGTCGTGAAATTGTGACAATTTTCTGTCTTTGCCTTCATTGTCGCTTCCTATTGCGATATCGTGACAAGTTTCTCTTGATTGGCTTTGTTTCCAAAGATGTCATGATATCGCGACATCTCTCTCTCGCCTTGTGTTTATCTTCAGCCCTTTCGCAAAAATGTGACAAGTCGTAAAAATGTGACATGTTTCTCTAGTGCTCCTCTTTACTGCTAGATGTCACAAAATCATGATGTTTTCCCTTCACTTTGCTTAGTTGCCACAACAAGTCATGAAAATGCAACATGTCGTGATATCGCGACAATTTTGTCGTTACTGCTTTCGTTGCTACTTCCTTTGGTTGCTCCTAGCGCGAAAACATGATAGGTCACGAAAATGTGACATGTCACGATATCGCGACATTTTTCTTTGCTTGCACTTTTTGGCTTTAGACCCCGTAAAAACGTGATAGGTCACGAAAATGTGACATGTCACGATATCGCGACAACTTCTGTGCTTAGATTTTTTCTGGTATGGACACCATGAAAATGCAACAGGTCACAAAAATGCAACATGTCGCGATATCACAACAGTTTTCACTTGCTTTTCTTAGACACAAAACTTAGTTATTTTGCATGAACAGTAACAACAAAAACAATGTGGCAAAAATGCCAACAATACCCTTCTTAACTTTCTTGTAGAAAGTTTCCTAACTCACTCAATCTTATTTACCTGCAATAAAGTATTAGTACTAAAATCTTTAGTCTACTTCTGAATAAGATATTTTGTTCGAATTCTTCTTCAAGATCAAGTTTTTTGTGGTCTTTTTTAGTATCAAGGCTTTTGTGGACTTTTTTACTATCAAGGCTTATGTGGCCTTTTTAGTATCAAGGATCATGTGGCCTTTTTTAATACCAAGACTTCTATGGCCTTTTCGATATCAAGGTTTCTATGGTCTATTTAACTTATGAAGTTCTTCGATTAAGAAATAGAGATCTTCAATATTCTGACTTCACCATGAATATTCACTAGAAATATTCTTCCATAGTATTCTTCTCTTTCACAAGGAAATAATATCTACACTATGAACACACACTGACCTTTGAGCAACGAAGTTAGAGTCTCCTAGATTTTTATTACAGGAGGAGTCCCAATCCTCTGAGACTAAATGTAGACACCTAAAACACGTCATGTTTAGGAGACTACTCATATGGGCACCTTTGTAGACCATATGAATGATCTTGGACCTTTCCAAGAGATAGCAGTGGTTCTAACCACTCATTTGGGGTAGCCTTGTCCTATTCAGGCTCAATCGTTGATTCTCAGAGTGTGTACAATCTAGTTACACCTACTAAAAGTGACTATGAGCAACTTTATCCTATCTACATTGAGTGATAACGGCTAGCTCTAAAACTATCTTGGCCTCTCGAGCCGAGCCAAAATTAGTTGTAACAGCCATGTGCAACTGATCTTAGGTGGTTTTGGGTGAGGAAGCTTCTGGATGTTTCCTCCCAACTATCCCAGCCTATCAATTCTTGATCTTGGCTTCTCAAGGAAGCTAGGATGAGGAGTTAGGAAGGCTATAAGACTCCCTTCAAAATTTGGAGAGAGGTCTAGATTGATCCCGAATTTCATGTAGCGAAGCTCTACCGGATTGGATAGCGACTTGATAGCCCTTGAGGAGAGTCGAAATGCTACCCAATTGTGGAGTGACACACATGCAATCAACAATGGAGCTTCCAAAGGACTGAGAAGCATACCTTGCAATTCACACCAATCTAACATGAATTCAAATGATTTCAACCACCAATCTATCTCTGGACACATAGGTGACCCTTGACCATCAATTCAACTGGTGAATTGTGCGTCACAAACCCTAATTTAAGAGGTAGAATACTTAGTTTATGGCCACTATCTTCGATAGCAACTCACAAGCTCAACCACCAACGGTGTCAGCGGCTAGTAGAACCAGCTACTCTGAGCGATAATGGCTAGGGTTTGATTCATCATTTCTTTAGTTCTTAGCCTATATTTCTATTTATTCCTACTTTATCAACTTAGCTTAGAGTAGATTTACCATTTTTAATGCATTTGTATGGTTAATTAGCAATATTAGAGGTAGCTTTACCTTAACTTTGGTCATATTTGCTAGATTTCATAATCTTCTTAGATTAGCTTTATTTCATGCTTTTATTGCAAATTACATGTTAGATTAGCTAGATCTATATGTTTTAAGGCATGCTTTACATTGATTTAGCTATTTCATAAGCATCTTTGCATATCTTTATGCTTCTTTCAAGTTTAGCCTTATTTCTTGCATTTCTTGTCAAAAGCCTCATCATGAGAGGCTCTCATATGCTTTTAATTGTGCTTTGTTGTTTCTTGTATGTAGGTTACAGGTTCTTTCAAGCTTCAAGGCATTCTCAACATCAAGTTCCTCTTGGAAAATGGAGAAGGAGGCATCCTTGTAAGCCCTCAAGCAGAGTTGATGGAGATATGAAGACCATTTTGAAACACATCTTCCCCCATTTTGGGGTTATTTGCATATTGTAACATTGTATCAAACTTTGGTATCCCTAAGAGGGATAAATTTGTAATAAGTGATTCATTTGATTAATAAAAGAGAGCTTCCTTTTGTTATTTCCTTTTTTGTCAAATGTTTGCTTAGATTACATGCTTTTCCTTCTTTATGTTGCAATATCAATAGATGTGTGGTCTCCATAGCCTTCTACAATGGTGATCATGATGGAAACACCTAAAATTTACACTTTTTTATAATATGTTGCATGTTTTTTCATATAGGTTTAGCTACTCTGATCAAAAGTGGCCAATAGATCTCAACCACTCTTGAAGATAGTGTATAGATTCAAATCCACCCTAAGAAATAACGACTAACATAAAAAATTGTAGACAACAGATAGCCAGATCATAAGCAGAATTGGATTTTAGGTTGGCTAAAATTCTCTATATTTTTTCTTCTTTGTCTATGTTATTAATTTTTAAATGCAATAGATGAATGTTAATTAGAGAACATAGAGAAATTTTAAAGAAAATTTATAATATCTCTTAGGTTTTCTACTAGCCATTGCTAGGAACAACGATCTCTAATTGTAATCCACCCTAGTCTCCAATGGTCTAGATTATATGTTAGGGTTTGCATGCTTGAGGTCCAATTAGAGGCCATTTTTCATAATTAATATTACATTCTCTGAAATATCATCTAGATTTTACATGTGCATCTCTCTAAAATGGAAACATTCAATTTCTCCTAAGCATATAGAAAAATCATTTGAGTGCTCTATGATGCATTTTATTTTCATGCAAAATTAAAAATAACCACCACACACCATATCACACTTAAACATTAGTGAGTTGGATTTCATAACCAACCACTAATAGAGACCAACAATGATGGGCTTCATCTCCATCCATTGGCTCAAATCCTACGAACCCTATTTTTGGCCAAGGTCAGCTCCAAGAACCGATGTAGCTTGGAAAATTTGCATGTACTTCTCTTCGAAGGGTATAACGCTGACCAAGTGAGACTAGGTGAGGATCGATAGTACCTATGCTCCCTGATCAAGTATGGGCTTCATCTCCATACTTTGGTGGGTTTACATGATCAAAATTTCATTATTAATTGTCGAGCTATGAGTATACAGGTGAAAACCCTTAAACTATACAAGAATATCATCAACAAAAATGCAAACACGATGAGAGATAGTTTATGTATTCAACAAACCAAAACTCACTAAATAGTTTTAGGGCTCACAAAGAATATTTAAAAGAGATAAACACCCTTGTATGCTTTGTATTCCCTAAAATTTACAAAAGAGATAATTCACATTATGGTCAACACATGGAGAGGCCAACCTCAATACACAACCGAGGTGGAGGCCAAAGCTCTAGGACACACACAAGATAACGTGTTGGAACCTCTACCATAAGATCCTCCGAATGATGTTCGATGAGTATCAGAGGTGACAATTCGATGCATGGGGATTCTATTTAGAATACCCTAGTTAGAGGACGTAACACACACTCCTCATAGGATAGAGCTGAGGGTGGCTCAAGGCCCCCATCATCCCATGGTAGACAAAGAGAAAATCTACCCAATCAGGGGTAGGAAGATAGGGCTGCATCAGAGCATAGACCCCTAAAAACTCCAAACCCTAATGGACCTAGAAGGTTCACAATAGATCTTGCCATAATTGGAGTTAATGGTACACCTCCAAATGAACCATGGAGAACTAGTCAGCTTGATGGACTAGAACAAGTTCTAGGGCAACTAGGGTATAGAGCCTCTTTTGTGCATTCTCACTCTAAGAGTTCACATAGTGAGAGCACATAGAGGCATACCATTGAGCCAGGAGAGTGCTCAAAGCACTCCCATAGTACATGTACCCCATCCACACAGATAGGCATAGAGAACAGACTACAACACAACATAAATATCATCTACATAGACAAGGGCAAGAGTGTGGTAGATAAGTCTATTGGGGCTCACACTAATAAAGCCCCTTGAATAGAGTTGCACAACTAGAGGTCTCACACTATCGATCTTATAGATCGATCTCAGAGGTTGGCTTTAGAGCAGAGGTAATGTATCTTCCAAGACCAATTGGAAGATGTGTGCATAGAGTGCAAGCACCTCGAGAATGAGGATACTCAATATCAAAGGTTGCTTAGGCAATATTTGTATGAGCAGTGCATGTGAGAACAATGCATCCTTGATCAAAAGGAGCATGAGGAGAGAGAGGATAGATTAGCTCGAGCTAATATCCCCCTCAAAGTGAGTATAGGGAGCACAACCAAAGATGTGTTGCATCATAGCTAAAATATGCCCTAACCAAGTTGAAAATTATACTCATCATACGACCTAGAACATGCAATAACACCAAGTGCTAGAACAACATGGGCATACCTAGTACAAAGAGTTAGAAGGAGATGAGCAAGATCAGTAGTATCCTAAGATCTCCTTAGTAGATGTGGATGATGAGCCTAATCCTCCACCTTAACCTAAAAATAATCTACCTCTAGTAGCTCCATAGAGACCTCTTAGGGAAGAGGAAATTTTATCCTTGCAAGCATACAAAGCCTTGGCTAAAAAGGTGAGAGCTATTGAGAAACAAGGGATGACTTATCAAAATCCTACCTTGAATAAAATTCATAATGCACCTCTATGCCCTTCAGTTCCTAGCCCAACATATCCCGATCATTTCAAGATGCCCAAGCTGGATAAATTCCAAGGTGATGAAGATGCACAAGAGCATGTGATGAGCTTCATGAACATGTGCTTCCAGATCCAAAGTAATGATGCATTGTTACTAAGAACCTTCATAATGACCCTTTCAGGCCCTACCCTAGAATGGTTTAATCAATTGAAGAGGCACAACATTACCAGCTTTGAACAACTGGAAAATGCATTTCTTGAACGCTTTTCCTTTGGCATCAAGAAGAAAACCAATTTGACTGACTTGGTAGCTCTAAAGCAGTATGATGATGAGCCAGTCATGGATTTTGGTAATAGATGGAGAAAGCTAATGGCTAAGCTACCATTTTCCATTCCTACTACTGAATTGACTCGAATGTTTACCAAGAGTTATGCAAAACACATCTCATTGTTATTACAATTATAGCAATACCAGACATTCGAAGAGGCTTTGGCGCAAGCCAAGGTCATAGAGGATATCAAGTTACAAGAAGGTGACTTGAAACTCTAGATAAAAAAGAGTGGAATAATAAAAACACAAAGAACCAACATCAATAGGCCAAGCCTTCACAAGTAAATCAGGTTGTGTTGAATCAACAAAAGGGGAATCAGGGCCAACAACCTCAAAACTATCAGGCTCAACCTCCCCCTACATAGTACAATCAGTGCAACAACAAGAAGTAGGGTAAGAACAAAGAGCAGCACCCTCCTCACTAATTTATGCCACTATCAGAGACTATGGCATCAATATTTAATCAATTATGTGAGGCTAAGGCCATAAATTTACCCGAAGTCAAATTAATTGATCCTAATCAACCTAAATCAAAAGGATTTAGGGAAGATCAATATTATTCATACCATAGAAAAAAGGGCATGATATCGAAGCATGCCATAGCTTCAAGCATCTGGTACAGAACATGATTGATAGGAATGAGTTAATCATTGATAATCCTCTAGCTTTGAACAACCAAAATATGGGGATATTCAAAAATCCCCTACCAAATCATGAGCCCTCGAGGAATAATATTAGACAAGTAAATCAAGTGTGGATCGAACCACCCACACAAGGATTTGTTGGCATGGTGAATGTAGTCACCAAAAATAGGAGGTATAATCAGCCAGATCCTCCTCCTACTCCAGTTAGAATTCAAGTTGTGCCCCCTCAAAGGCTAGCACAAAATAACTTGCTAGGCCCACCAACTAGACCGGTGGTCACAATAAGAAATAGGCTTATTCAAAGTCTATAGATGACCTCAGAAAAGCTATCAATTTATGAGATAATACAATAGTCTCCTAGGCACAGGGAGATGCTAATGGATATTCTAAGGTCCATAGAAGTACAATCCCAAGATCCAGAAGCATTCACTAATTTTGTGGGACATGTGCAGTAGTGTCAAGAGCCTATCATCCAATTCTATGATCATGAAATCAAGATAGTCTCTACTACTATAGTAGACCCACCACTTCACATTATTGCATGTGTAAACCACACACCCTTCAAGTGGGTGTTGATCGACATAGGATCTTTGATCAACATTATTACCACAAAGGCCTTGGCACATTTAAAATTGCCTAAATCGCATATTGTGCCTTCGACATTCACACTACGAGCATTCAACGATGCATTATGCTCGATAGTGGGTACTATAATTCTACCTATTCAAGTGGGATTGAAGACCATCCCTATGATGTGTCACATACTTGAAGGTGTGATGCAATACAATATTCTCTTAGGTAGGCCATGGATAAGAGAGATGCAATGTGTACCCTCGATATTACATCAATGTATCAAATATGTACATGAGGGGCAAGTGCATGTGGTTCCTTCGGATGAGGAGCCATTCAAGTATGTTAATCAAGTGGATTTACTAAGAGATTTTATCCTCCCATCGATGCATCTGGATGTAAGACCTACATCACCTATCAGACATCCAATAGGTAAATCAAAGGAAGTGTGCATCGATCCTTCAACATCGGCACCATGACCATATTCACATACAATAACTACTTCTATAAAGCCTACGACATCGATAATGCTTAGGAATGATCAGAAGCTAAAGGTAGTATTGGGTGAAAAAGAGTCTAAAGAAATCCCCAATGTAGCAACTATCGAGGTCCCAAATCCCATGGAGGAGGGAAACTCATAAAATGAAGTCGAGGAGGTACCTCAGCCTACCTCACCTATGTCTTCAATTGGGTCATCTACACCGTAGGTGATAATTCATTTAGTCAATCCTAGGTTAGCAGAATACCTAGTGTAGAATGTGACTTTCACACCAATCATCAAATCTACATAGGATATGGGTAGGCCTCAAGCCCATCACTTTCCTATAGGGATGGTGGTACCACTAGGGGTGCCACCCAATCAAACTAACTTCATCTATGGAGGCTTAGATCAACTTGTAGATCATACACCTATAGAAGAAGATGATGATGAACCATTCATAGTAAATATTCATTATCTATCTAACCCAGAGTTTACCCTTTGATATTTTGAGCATTACCATTGGCATGGTTACGATCTAGGTCTATTTGAACAAGGGCATCGAACTCCATATCAACCACACTATCAGTTACCATCTGATAGGTTCGGATTGGGTTATGACATAAGAGGTCAGGATGAGCTTCTAGCTATATCTCTAGATCACCTGAACCTAAGCATGGGGGTAGATGATGTTGATTGGAACCCCTACCATCCTAACCCTTCATATTCTTGAAGGGGTAATTGGTCGGTGACTATGGTTGCCATAGAACCACCTTTGATCTATCATGACAATATTTTGGTGGAGGCTAGTCTAGATGATATTCCAAGAATTGATTGGATTATAAACACATATATTGATAACATTAGCATTGAACCCTAAAATCTAGTACAATAACAGAGCCTAAATCAGAAGCTACATCTAAGGAAGGAGATTTAGAATCCATATCTGAAAGAGGTGGACCAGAAAGTAATTCTGAAGAAGATGATGATGAGCATTCCTCAGAAGATGAAGAATATGAGGATGAGACAGAGTTGGCCTACCTTGGGCCTCAACATTTACATCATCTTAGGGAACCTATCGACATGGAACCCATTTATCATGAGGTGTTTCCAGGTCCTCCCATTCAAATGGACAGTGAACTTGAATGAAATATATCACATGGTCTTCTCGAGCCTTCAACTAAAGCAATATTTCCACCTGAGGATCCAATTCATTACCTATTCCTAGAGAGGATCCAATTATCCCCATACCCCTAGAGCCACATCTAGAGTATGGGGAACAATCTAGAAATATAGAGTTCCATTCATATGGTCCTAGAGATTTCATCCATTCCATCAACATGATCTCCATTGATTTGACCACTCCACTCCACAATCCATATGACCCTTCAAAACCTTTGTACCTCAATCCTGAGGCCATTGATTTTAATCATACCAATTCACCTTTAGAGCCTAAATATTTCTTCCCTAATGAAGAAATGTTACAACCATTTCATTTTGCACTAGGCTATGCATATGATGTTTATCATGCTGAGGGTAATTCTGATTTAGTGGAACCTTTAAACCCAATAGATGACATCCATTTGATCCCTACACCTCACCAGCTTGAGGAGGGGTCACATATGTCAATAGAGGAAACCTTCAAAGTGGATATCAATGAAGATCCCATGAATCCAAGGAAGGTTAAATTTGGAGAAAGCTTATCTCCTGAGGAACATACCAACCTCATTCCTCTATTGAAAGAGAGACCTGATCTCTTTGCTTGGACATACAAGGATATGTCAGGTCTAGATCCAAAATTGGTTACTCATAACCTTTCATTGGACCCCACCAAGAAGCCAATAAAGCAAAAACTCAGGAAGATGCATCCAACCATCACTTTGATGGTTAAAGATGAATTACAAAAACTATTGGATGTAGAATTCATCATTTCCATCGACTATCTAGAATGGGTATCAAACATGGTACCTATAGGAAAACCAGATGGAAGAATCTATATTTGTACAGATTTTAGAGACCTCAATAAGGCAACACCAAAGGATTCATTCTCATTGCCTAATATCGATGCTCTAGTAGATGCGACTATAGGTCATGAGATGCTTTCCCTCATGGATGATTTTTTTGGTTACAATCAAATTTAGATTAAACCTGAAGACCAGCATAAAACCACTTTCACAATGCCATGGGGAACATTTTGCTACAAAGTTATGCCATTCGGTCTTAAAAATGTTGGTGCTACATATCAATGGGCCATGACATATATCTTTCATGACTACATGCATAAGATCCTAGAGGATTATATCGATGACTTATTGGTGAAGTCATTGTTACATTTAGAGCATGTCGAGGTTCTCAAGAAAGTCTTTGATCACCTGATAGAGCACAATGTCAGGTTGAATCCCAAGAAATGCGTCTTTGGCGTAACATCAGGAAAACTCTTGGGATTCATCATTTCTAAATGAGGGATCAAAGTTGACCCAACAAAGGTCAAGGTCATTTTAGAAATGTGTCCTCCCACTAATATCAAGGAATTGAGAAGCCTACAGGGCAAAGTAGCATCCATAAAGTGATTCATCACACAATTATCGAATAAATATCGACCCATGAATCGACTGCTACACAAGGGAGTCCCATTCAATTGGGATGAGGACTATCAAAAGGCCTTTGCTGAGATCAAGTAGTACCTAGAAATACCACCAGTTTTAGCTCCACCTAGACCAGAGGTGCCATTCTTATTATATATATCTACCACTAACTTTGCATTGGGAACCATGTTAGCCCAAAAGAACGTGCAAGGCAAAGAACAAGTAATATATTACATCAATCGAACTCTAGTCAGCTATGAGCTACGATACACATATGTGGAAAAATTATGCTTAGCAGTAGTCTTTGCAATGAAGAAGTTGTACCACTACATGTTGAGCCATACGACATATGTAGTATCAAAACAAAATCCTTTGTAGTATATGATGAGTAAAACGTATCATAATACACGTACTGCAAAGTGGATCATGCTATTGATGGAATTCGATCTAGAATTCATAAGTCAAAATTCTATCAAGGGATAAGTCATAGTAGATCAACTGGTAGAGGCTCCTCTTCAGGATCATAGGCCTCTTGTCATAGAGCTTCTCGATGATGTAATCTTTGCATTATCAGAGTCACCGAAACTCGAAGAACCTGATAATCAAGCAGATATGTCTTTGTTCTTCGATGGTTCCAAATGCGAGCAAGGGGTGGTGTAGGAATTGTGTTCTTCATGCCACAAGGTGCTCCAATGCCCTTGTCATTTAAGCTCAATTTCCCTTGTACAAATAATAATGTTGAATATGAGGCCCTAATCTTGGGTCTCCAAACAATGCTCACCATGAAGATCAAAAAGCTAAATATCTTTGGTGACTCCTTGCTCATTGTTAATCAAGTTAAGGGGATCTATCAGTGTAGATGTCCCATTTTGAAGGTATATAAAGAGCTTGTGGACACATATCTAGCCCAGCTAGAATGGTATGACATCGAGGCAATCCCTCGAATATCCAATAGATTTGTAGACACCATGGCATCTTTGGGATCCTTAATCCCTCAGAATCCATCTATTGACTTCACTACCATTCAAGTGAAAATGCTATTGCAATCCATGATACAATGTGAGGCACAAAACAATCAAGAATCAGTCCACATGATTCAAATAGAACCAACCCATGAATGGTTCTACAAAGCTAGAGACTTTCTAAAAAAGGTGCCTTGGGGATCATTGCTTTCATAGGGTCCTGCAGAGAATGGTACTACTATTCTCCATAAGGTAGTTTCCCAATCAACTTTTGTACAAGTCGAACTATAGTGGGAATATGTCATTCAATCAGTTGAAGTTGTTGCCTATCAAGATTGGATGTCGCAAATACATGATTTCCTTAAGCTTGGTGTAATCCCATAGGGATTATCGCATGCCACAAAATGAGCATTCAAATAGAAAGTGACTAAGTATGTCTTGCTAGGAGACATCTTGTATCATCGTAGCTATGATGGAATTCTCCTTCATTGCCTTGAGCCCCAAGAATCAACTTGGGCAATCTCACAAGCTCATGATGGTACATGTGGTGGCCATTTTAATGGCATGGCCATCATCAAGCGCATCCTTCGAATGGGTTATTATTGGCCCACTATGGAGAAGGATTGCATAATGTATGTCAAGAAATGCATCAAATGTCAGCATCATGCTAATCTTATGCACTTGCCATCATAGGCCTTACAACCCATCCAAGCGGCTTGGCCATTTTCTCAGTGGGGTTTTGATCTGATTGGTAAGATCTCTCCCCCATCATCGGGTCGACATACATTCATTATAATGGCCACTGAGTACTTTAAAAAATGGGTGGAAGCAATCCCTTTAACAATGACAATAGGAGCACGTATTATGGAGTTCATACTCCATAATATCATATGTCATTTTGGGATACCATCCAAGATCATATCGGATAATGGAACATCATTCAAAAATAAAATTGTAAGGGCTTTAACATCCAAGTATAATATACAACATAATTTTATGACTCCATACTATCCACAAGAAAATGGGTAAGCTGAAGCTTCTAACAAGATAGTGGTAGCTATCTTAAAAAATACTATTCAAGAGAACCACAAATATTGGCATATCCAGCTACCCCTTGCATTATGGGCTTACAGAACTAGTATACGGATGCCCACTAGGGCAACCCCATTTTCACTAGTATATGGTGCTGAGGCCATTATGCCCTTAGAGTTGGAAATTCCAACCCTACGCATCGCATTGAAAGAGTTCATCGATGATGACACTACATGACAAGCTCACCTCGACCAATTGATGCTTCTTGATGAACATCATGTGAATGCCCTTGAGCATCTTCAAGTTTATCAAGAATACCTAAAATGAGCTTATAATAATAAATTCCATCTAAGAGACTTTAAATTTGGGGATCTTGTGCTGAAAGAAAACCAATAGAACTCAAACCTACCACCACACTTACGAGATAAATTTATGGCCAACTGGTTAGGTCCATATATCATCTCAGAGAAGATAGGACCTAGAACATATCACCTAACATCACTTGAAGGTGTTGAAGAGCCTGAACCTCTCAACATTCTTCATATTAAGGCATTCCACACATAAAATTCAAAAATTCAAAAACATTCAAAATAATCAAAATTTCAAAAACAATTAAAAATCAAAATCCAAACAAATCAAAAAGCAATAAAATTCAAAAATATTGCAAAACATCAAAAATACAAAAACATTTACATTTTGTATTGCATCATATGCATTCATTTAATTGCATTGCATTAGGCATTTTCATCCATTGCACTTGCATTAGGATAGGTTGTGTTTACAATCTTACAAATGACACCATATTTGTATCTTAATCATGCATCTATTCATCATCATCATCCATCACCCTTGTGAGTAATTGTGTTTTTCAACACAACCCCTCCTATTGCTATAAGGAATATACTAGGGTTTTTAGTCATTCAACCATACCTAGTGATCTTCTCAGATTTTGTAGAAATCTATCTTTGCTTTTGGAGATGAGGTCTAGTTTTGATAGCACCTAGCATATGTCAAAATCCCATCACTAATTAAACACATTAACAATCCTAGTCTAGACAAGGAAATATGAACACTACAAAGTGGTCCTAGTCACCTTAAGTGAAAGGTTTTTACTTGCTCATCTTGTGATGTGCATGGTCTAGAGTGTTGATCATTGAAAAAAGGACAAGCTCCCCCTACCCAAAGAAATCCCTTGCTTTCATACAAAATAAGCAAAATCCCAAAATAAAAGAAAATCCCTTGCTCAAAAAAAATAAAAATAAATAATGATTTTCATCACTAAGCATGAGCAAGTATCCCAATAAATGTGAAGAAAATAAGGGGGTGAAGAGCTTGAATCCCTGGAATGGTCACTACTCAAAGCCATTGAGTGATCCCCAATACAACAATGGGCTGAATGAATCCTGCTTGGCATTGGGGTAGTTCTAAGAAATTTACAAATGAGCTAGCTTTAGGTGGCCTGTATTACCTAGTAGTCTAGTCTAACTACATCCAAACTTAGGATCAAGGTGAACATTTGGTGATCCTCATTACAACAATGGGCTGAATGAATCCTACCTGGCAATGAGGTAGTCTTATGTCTCATCTAATATATTCATTTGCACACATAGGGATAATGAATATCTTGGTCTTCATAACAAAAACTTTTATCTTTCAAGAGTCCTATATAGTCATTATACAACTTTTGATTAATCAACTAGGGTGTTTGAGTCTCATGGAAAACCTCAAAATCCCTTATAGCAACAAATCATCTCATATCATCTCATATCACATATGGATGCTTAAATGATTAATTCTTATGATAAGATTTAACATTTACATTCATGATTTTTATACATTCTATGGTGTCATCCATTAGATTGTTAAACACATATTACATTCATTCCTTATGTTTTAAGTGATTAAAGCATACAAGTTCATTTACATTAGATCATCATCATGTAAATAATGCATTACATACATTGCATACACCATATCATAGCAACATAAATTAAATGCATACCAATAAATCAAATTAAACATGCATTTAACATATAAGCATTGCATCCATATATGCATACATCAGTAGTCCATCTACACATCTAGATCATAGCATCTAATCATACATACATCATCTAGCTAGTGCATGTCATCAATACATCACATCATATAGCAATAATCAAATCATATAAGCATTGCATCCATATTGCATCTCATAAACATAAAAAAAAATAATGATACACATAATGAGGCATAATAAAATATAATATCATATATATATGTGTGTAAAATTAGTACATCAAGGTACATCAAAATACCCATAGGCTACAATAGTGTAGGTCCTCAGACCTTACACTAAAAAATGTATACATCTCTCAAATATGTCAAGCTAGGCCTACACCCCCTAGCTCACCCCCACCCTTAACTCCATCCCTATGAGTCTGCCTAGAGCTCACTCCTACTAATCTCTCAGATCGTGTAGCCATCCTATGATTGGGCCACACTGATGACTACCTAAACTCACTCCTCCTAGTCCGCTAATATCCTGCTATCATAGATCTAGCTAGCACAACACCACCACATAATCTAACCTCAACCTCTAGAAGTATGATGTGATGTGCATCTAATTCCTACCACCTTGCATCATCTGCTAGTATACCTATCCTTAATATCTACCCTTTCTATAGCCTAAATCATCCCACTCAATAGTTAGAGCACCTATAGTAGCATGCATCAAATCTCTCTCTAGATGAGCTGCTCTATCTTGAGCAACACTAAATCAAGTTGCATCTATAGAGAGGTCCTCTCCTCCTCATACCCTCACCATCTATCCTACCACTATCAACTGGCTCTATGCCATGGCGAGAGAGGTATCCTACTCTAGGATCTATCATCAAGCCATCTATAGCTCAACCTCTAAACTATGTAGCTCCACCCAGAGGGGAGACTCTTAATCCTCTAGAGCTACCTCCTCCTCATCTATCTCTTGCTCCTCTACAACTTGACCCCACTCCTCCTCTATCCTAGGCTACACTCATCGCCCATCAAGATCCTCCTTAGCTACCTCATCCCTAGATCACCCTAGGCTACCACCACCATGCCATAGCCACATCACCCACCACTAAGTGTATGCCTCTATAGTACGAACATCTACTATACCAACATCGACTATAGGAGGATCTGCCTCCTCTACTAGAGTTATAACCTATGGCACTAGGAGATCCCTCTCTACCTGAATGCGCCTATATAGAACTAGCTCTAGTGGGATGTCCTAATGTATCCCAAACTATCTAACTCAAGAGAAGGGGAAGAACTCTCTGATTCCAGTCTTGCACTCGATAATCCATTGGTCATGCCTCATCCTAGCGAAGAACTAGTTAGCCTCTAGCCATGTAGGGCAATCTACATAGGGCCTCCATATGATATCCCTAGCCTATAGTCCAGTCAAGGAGCCTACATAGTGAGCCAAGTTCCTTGCCTGATGATGACTCCATCGCTCCTCTACATCCTGTGGCCATCTAGACTCATAGCATTATGCCCTCACCACTATCATAGTAATCTCCTATGGTAATCCTGCTAGGTGGTCTACCCTGATATGCTCCCAACCCTAGATCTATAGAAGCAAGTTGCATGCTACCCAAACCAGCCCCATCATTGGATCCTATACAACTCATCATAGAGCTGCACCAGTAGAGCACTCCCCCAAGCCATAATGATAGGCCTAGGACTATCCAACAGGTCCTACACCATAGCTAAGAGGTTCCATGGGAACCTCACTCCTGATGTATCTAGTAAAAGCATATTATAGATAACATGCATCAAAATAGCCTAGCACCATGAGAATACCCTAGCTCGATACCAATGGGTGATAGGAACCCCACCATGTTGAATGTCTCCTAGATCTGCACATGCATGTTAGCCAAAAACCCTATCAAATACTCCTACCCTAGTGGTGGTAGGTGAGGAGATGATGGCCCATCCATCAAAGGGAATCTTGAAGATCCTATAGACATCCTCAAGTGTGATAGTCATCTCGCTAGTCGGGAGATGGAAGGTGTTAGTCTGACAATCCCATATGTGGGCCAACGCTAGTGATGTATGCCTGATCCGACATCATAGTCAGCAATCTAGTAGCATACATGAGACCCCGTGCATCAAACCACTCCTAGTTATGCATGGTCTAAAAGTGGTAGTAACTCAACCAAAAACTCAGGCTCCCGAGCCCGTGCTGTCAAGAGCTAAATGTGCAAATAAAATGCATAATCAGATGCATATGCACAAAAAAAAACTAAGTAATCAAAATTTATCTAATCTGATAGTGGCTACTCATAGTATCCATTGACGACTATGACAATGGCTAGCCGCCAATGGTCAAATTTTTGACCGTTGGGATTTCAACCTAGTCGCTCTCAATGACAATAGCCCCTCTTTTCCAAATTGGGAGCCACCCTGAGTGACAGCGACCATGAGGTGACATACCAATGACGTTCGTCCCTCACCCAAAAACCCAAAAAAAATGACAAAACTTAAAATCTAAGCCCTACCCACCTAAATTAGCCTAAATCTAAGCCTAGCTATGGGTGTGGTTCATTACCAACAGGTTTAATGAGGTTCATTTAGCCCATTTCTTAATGAGGTTCATTTTACCCGTTAAATGAAAAGATTAGGGTTTGAGAGATACCCATGAAGCTCCAACTCCTTTGCTCGTAGATGCCTCATCATGCTCCGCCATGGTGTCAAGGTAACTTGGGTAGCATTCTGGGTCAAATTTCTCTCTCTCCTCAGAACTCACTATTGCAAATTGCCAGCTAGAAAATAATGAAATTAAAAACCCTAATTTTTCTTTTATATTTTTCATTTTTGGCATGATTTCTAATGCTGATAGTAGCTAATAAATTGTAAAAATGGGCTACTATCACTGATAGTAGCTAAGAAGCAGTAATAAATGCACTAAATTTCTCACCATGAGAAGATTCAAAATGGATAATTAAGCATATCTACCAGTCCAAAATCATCAAAAATCATCAAAATAACAAAAAAATCATATAACATCAAAATTTCAAATGCACCTCGTACCCAGTTATTTACCCTATACACTTGGTGGTTGCAGTGACTTGTGCTCCATGCAATCTGACAAGATGAGTAAATTACCATAAGGTCATTTGAACTAAATTAGTCATCGCTGAATTGAAATGCTTCACTTCAATCCTGAAGAAGGCCATGGTGGCCGGACTACCCCATGAGAACGAGGTATTCATTTCATTTCTTCTATGACATTTTCAGTAGATCATCGAACATAGTGATTCACCATAAGCTTAAATGGAATTGCTATCATCTTGATTTCCTAAGAAGGCCATTGAGATCGAAATTATTCACGGGATAGAGATGTACAATTACTATTATTGGTTGAAATCACACCTGTAATAGGACCTACCATATAACAAAATGTAAAAATCTTAAATCATCCAAATTATTCATCTTGGTCAAGTGACTCATCGCTTTAATTAATTGTCCTTTCCTCATCGACTCATCGCTTGAGGGGGTAGTCATAATATCAAAATCATAATCAAAATCAACAAAGGATCACTTGATCATGTCAAATTGTGTTCATCTTACGAATCATTGCTAACAACTATCATAAGCTTACCCTTCTACTAGGGAAAAAGCAAATATGCCAATTTAAAGCTTGAAGCTCTCCACCTATCGAAACAAGCGTAGCTTAAGTGCTACCCGATCGTAGCTAGACATGTGAAAGCTTTGCAAATTTAAGCCTTCCATCCCATTGGAAGCAATGATTCTAAGATGTGCATCCTTTGCAGGACTGGGCATCTAATGTTGATCAGATCAATGATCATCATTCAACCTACAACATGGCTTTAGGTGGTCTATTTTTGCTCAACGTTGTGTTTTCCCACAATGCATCCCAAAAGGGGCATCTATAGACACCTAAAACACATCATGTTTAGGAGACTACTCATATGGGCACCTTTGTAGACCATATGAATGATCTTGGACCTTTCCAAGAGATAGAAGTGGTTCTAACCACTCATTTAGGGTATCTTTGTCCTATCTAGGCTCAGCTATTGATGCTCAGAGTGACTGCAAGCTAGCTATGCTCATTGACAATGGCTAGGAGAAAGTTACTCCTAGCCACATTGAGTGAGAGTGGCTAGCTCTAAAACTGTCTTAGCCTCATGAGCCAAGCCAAAATCAGTTGTAATAGCCATATGCAACTGATATTAGGTGGTTTTGGGTGAGGAATCTTCTAGATGTTTCCTCCAAACTTCCCCAACCTATCAATTCTTGATCTTGGCTTCTCAAGGAAGCTAGGATGAGGAATTAGGAAGGCTATAAGACTCCCTTCAAAATTGGGAAGAGAGAAAGAGATTAATCCCAAATTTCATGTAGCAAAGCTCTACCAGATTGGATAGCGACTTGATAGCCCTTGAGGAGAGTCAAAATGCTGCCCAATTGTGGAGTGACAAACATGCAATCAAAAATGGAGCTTCCGAAGGACTGAGAAGCATACATTACAAATTCACACCAATCTAACGTGAATTTGAAATAATTTCAACCACCAATCCATCTCTAGACATGCAAGCGATCCTTGACCATCAATTCAATTGATGAATTGTGAGTCACAAAACCCTTATTTAAGAGGTAGAATAGTCAGTTTGTAGCCACTATCTTCGATAATAGCTCGCATGCTCAACCATCGATGGCATCAATAGCTAATAGAACCAGCTACTCTAAGTGATAGTAGCTAGGGTTTGACTCACCATTTCTTTAGTTATTAGCCTAGATTCCTATTTATTCTTGCTTTATCAACTTAGCTTAGAGTAGATTTACCATTTTCAATGCATTTGTATGGTTCATTAGCAATTTTAGAGGTAGCTTTACCTTAACTTTGGTCATATTTTCTTACTTTCATAAGTCTTCTTAGATTAGCTTCATTTCATGCTTTGATTGCAAATAACATGTTAGATTAGCTAGATATCTATGTTTTACTTCATGCTTTGCACTAATTTAGCTATTTCTTGATTATATTTGCATATCTTTATGCTTATTTCAAGTTTAGCCTTATTTCTTGCATTTCTTGTCAATAGCCTCATCATGAGAGGCTTCATATGCATTTAATGTGCTTTGTTGTTTCTTGTACGTAGGTTACATGTTCTTTCAAGTTTCAAAGCATTTCCAACTTCAAATTCCTCTTGGAAAATGGAGAAGGAGGCATCCTTGTAAGCCCTCAAGCAGAGTTTATGGAGATATGAAGACCATTTTGAAACACATATTCCCCCATTTTGGGGTTATTTGCATATTGTAACTTTGTATCAAACTTTGGTATCCCTAAGAGGGACAAACTTGTAATAAGTGATTCATTTGATCAATAAAAGAGAGCTTCCTTTTGTTATTTCCTTTTTGTCAAATGTTTCCATAGATTACATGTTTTTCTTTCTTCATGTTGCAATAGTTATAGATGTGTGGTCTCCATAGCCTTCTACAATAATTTTTCTGCAACAAATGAAACTTTAGTTAATAATTAGCAAATTCCAAATATCCTGGATGATCTTCACTAGATAATTTGTCAATCCACTAGATTGAATGTTGAGTCCTAGTCTTTACAATTTTTTCTTGTAACTTTGTGGAAAGACTCTAGTCAAATGCAATCTCAGTATTTTTTTGAAATGAGATTTTTTTTCAGTCTTAACTTTATGACTTTCCCTAATTCTACCACCTATATTCTTCTGAGATCTTTTGATAGTGTTTGTGTTGGAAATATTGAGTTGTCATTGATGTCAAAGATACATTATAGTTAAGGGAAAAATATTCCCCATGGTTTTGATGAATAGAAAGCAATGGATAAAATTCAAAAGCAAGGTATATCTCCAAAGTATTTTTCTAAGAGAAGGATTAATAATATTTAAATGTCAAATTTAAATATTATGAAGAAGGACAAGGTTTAAAAGGTTTTACTATAATTGATTGAAAAATATTTAAAGACCACAAGAGGAGGTAAAGGTTTAAAGATAGATTTATTTCCAAGGGCCAAAGGTTTAAAGACTATAATATTTAAATCTTTTAGATTTAAAATATTATAATCAAAATAAGGCTTAAAAAGAAAGAGTGCAAAAATTTATTAGAGGCTATATGAAATTAAAAAATAAAAAAATAAAATATGAGCATTGACGTCATTGTGAAAGGAGGCATATGCATATAAATAATGCACTAAACATTGGTTTGCCTAAGGTCGAAGAGTGTCCATGAAAATATCATTCATTGTGGTGAGTGTGAACGATATCAAATAAGGAGGAGAAGCGTAGCCCCTTGATGTCATCCCCTAGGGTAGCCCAAGCGGTAGTTTGACTTGTGCCAAGTCATTGCAAGGAAGGTGTGAGGTTTGAAACTCACTAGCACCAGTTTTGATATGTTTTATTGCCTTGGAGAGTGTGACAAAGGAGATAAATTAGTAGTGCTACATATTTTATTTTTACTAGGTGGATAGCCTAATTGGTCGCTGAGCTAGTGCTAAGGCACTAGGGACAGGAAGGTCGTAGGGTCAAATTCGAGCAGGTTTTAATTTTCTTGGCAGAGTGGACAAATGCTTTTGGATAAAGAAGTTCTTCAAATATTTCATGTTGCATTGTAGTTACAACCCACTGGGGTAGCCCAGCTAGTTACCAATCCTTGGCTTGGGCGTTGCATTGGCAGATGTCACTATTTTGATTCTCCTTGCGCTCGTGGGACTTGTTGGTTGAGGTATGGGCACCAAAAATTTTATTTAATTTTTTTATGAAATGATATAGTTCACTGGTCTTGTGTTGATTAAAATAAGGACAAAAATTTGTGAGAGAAGGATATAGTCATTGGTTAGCTTTTCGTTAAAGAAAGGGAAATTTTTGTTTTTCTTTTATCTAAGAAAAGGATTTATAAGGTGTATTAAGGACTAGTTGAAAGTGTAATTTTTGGCATGTGAAAATTAGATACAAGGTGGTTTTAGTATTGTTTGAAAAGTATTATTATTACATGTTAGAAAATAAGATATAAGGTGTACTGTGGATTATTTGAACTATGTAATATTGCACATTTTAAAAGGAGATATAAGGTATTATTTTAAAGATTTATCGTGCACATTTTTGGGAAGGTTAATGTGGATGATTTGAAAAGGAGATTTTCTAACTAGTTCTTGAAGTGTCACTAGAAAAGAAAATTATTTTGTTAAGACAGGTTTTGAAGGCACATCATAATCAAGGGAGTTTTATAGGTATGGTGATCTAACTCCTTCTCTAGGTGGTTTTTGGTTGAAGAAAATATATTGAGTTGTCATATTTTTGAAGGCATAAAAATTGATTGATTGTGCAATTGCTTGAATGAAATTGGGAATATATGTGCAGGGTTTGAGATCAAGGATGTGCATTGGTTATGTTTGAAATTGGAAATAAATTGATGAAACTTATAGATCAATTTTGAGATAAAACTTGTGGATTGGTTTTGAGTGATATTAGAAATGAAAGTGCAAGAGTTATAGATCAATTTTGTGAAAGAAAATTTGTTCATCTTCATAATTAACTTTGTGATTAGATGAAAAGAAAATACTTGTGCATTATTCATGATTGATTTTGTAAGTAGATGAGAAGGACTTGTGCATTGTGATTGGTTTTGAAGTAAGGTGCAAATCAGCAATAACCAAGTCAGTTATCGAGTTTAAGACTAGTGTATTGCTCCAAATTTTTTGCACCCTTACCTTCAGGCTATAGGATCCGTGCCCGGAAGGGGGATGTGGAAAGGATGGGACAATACCTCGGACTGAGAGGCCCTTTGAAGGTCCCGCCTCTCGGGGGATGGGTATTAAGGTGATTTTTTGACGGATGGTGGGGTTCACCAGGAAACGTTTAGTGGTAGTCTCCACGCCTAGGTTGGGAATGTGTTTGATGTGTTCATTTTTATCTTTAATCATTCAAATCCTAGGTTTGGCCAAATGAATCTAAACTGTTCTATATGAAATGCAGATTTAAATGAATATAGAAAGCAAAAATGAATATCAAGTACAAAGAATATACTAAATAAAGACAAGCTAAACCTAATTTCAGATATTTGATGGAGGTTCTAATTTTGAAGCAGTCAAGATTGCCTCTTATATGACAAGATCGTATGAAATCAGACAGGATCGTCTGAGATCTGACGAATTTGTCAGAAGAATTCGTTAGAGACCTGCAATCAGAGAAATAGACATAGAAAACAAAAAATGCAGTAATACTAACAAAGGAAAATGGTGTAAAATGACAATATAGATACTAAAACGATAATTACGAATAGAAATTCAAGTAAATTATAGTATTCTAATGACAAATTATGATATTATCATGCACTTAAGCTATATGGGTGAACTCCAAAATGCAGAATAGTAGAAAATAACAATAAATTGATCTAAATGCAGAATGAAACAACAGACGAGAAGAGAAAAGTGCAAACTTCGGGCACTAATTGCCCCCAATGTTGACTGTAGTTGAAATCGTCTGTAGAGTGCAAAATCGTCTCAAATTGGGCATGATCGTCCGAGATTGTACAGGATCGTCCGTGATGATCTGAGCTTTCTTCGGCTAAAGAATGACAAAGTTCCTACAAGAAAATTCTAAAAGGGACAAAGGCAAACAGTAGTCTAAGACATTCTAATAATGCATGTAAAACTCGAAGTACAAAAAAATTTAGCCAGGGGAATGTCAAGGGGAGGGCCTAAGATTAAATAGGCATATGAAGGAGGTTGGGAGGTTGGAGATCATCCCAATTTGGGATATCTCCAACGAGGGAAGTCTCTAACCACGTAGACACGCTTTTTCCTAGGTTAGAGACGTCGTTGAAATAGAAGCTAATTATGAAAAATCAGTTTTGGGATGAAATCGTCTGGACGTTCTGCTCCAGACGAATTTGTTCGATCTAAGGCGATATCGTCTAATCGATGATGATATTCTCCAATGGTCACAACAAATCCTAAAAATGGCACTGAAAATGAGGAAAGCAGTTTAACAGGTGGTTAACGGGCGATTCGGGGTTAAAATTCAAATTTGAATTATTTACTAAGGTTTACTGCGCCAATTTTAGGGTGCTACATTTTGCCCCCTCTTTAGCAAATTTTTCGAAGAAAATGCGTTAAATATGAGTTCTTCTCGATCTACGAGAAAGAAAAAATTATTCCCATTTTTAGGTGACGATTCTAGGTCGAATCGTATGACAGTTTACTATGGTGCCCTAGCAGAGAGGTGGTATTCGAGTTCTTGTTTTTGATTACCGACAGGGGAGATGACTCCCACATTGGATGATGTATGGAGGATTTTTAGGATCCCCATACAATTACGGATAATAACTCCCATAGCCAATCAGGACCACGTGATGATGCGACTGTGCAGATATCCGAGCTTCACCCTGGAGAAGGGCAGAGTGAACATCGAGTCACTACGCTAGATGCCTGGGGCATCTAGAATGACACAGGTTTTGGCTGGGGTGGTAGGTGGTCTGCTGCTATGCCATCATAGTGGGTTTAGACTACCATGGCTACTGATAGATGTGGTCTATGACATAAGAGACCATGGGTATAGGTTTGCTTGGGGGAGCTTTGTACTATGCCGATTGTATAGGATCCTGTATGGGGTCGTATACAAGGGAGGTCGATGTCTGGTTTTGACATCACTGCTATAGGTTTGGTGCTGGGAGCACATCACGGTGCGAAGGCCGGTAGGGCTCCCACTGATAGGGATTGATGGGGAGAGGCCCCGAGTTTTCTACTGGTGGCTCTAGAGAGGGTCACAGTGGCGGATAGATCTACCAATGTCCCGGAGACTACTTGATGACCTTGTCTCCGACCAGATCACCTGGAGGCCTTGGAGAGATCATCCAGGGTGGGCCGAGGATGGACAGGAGCTGGCTCGCATTAGGCAAACCTGCTGGCTGAGGATGGAGAGGAGAGAGGTGGAGCTCCATCGCTATGACCAAGTTTTGAGGTAGTTTAGTCTATAATAGGGGATCCCATCTCTCAGGGACTACAAGTTTTCTCGGACCATCCGGGATAACACTACAGTCAGCGGGGCTCCAGATATGCAGTGCTTCTAGAGTGAGGATGTGGACGATGCCCCCATCCAGCCAATGGATGGTGATGACGTTGGGGTTGCCGACGACTATGATGCCTGGTACATAGGCATCCGCCCTCCTCGGATGACGAGGGCTTAGGGTCCGATTCATGTAGTTGTGTGTCGGATGGGGAGGCGACGCTAGGTGGCCATTGAGGCGGCACAAGGTCACGATGGGAGAGAGCAGAGGAGGCCACAGGCTCAGTAGAGGCCATGGAAGTGGGAGAGGAGGGAGGAGAGACCCCCTTCTCCATGGAGAGAGAGGCCACCATCGCCCGATAAGGGCAAGGGTGTCGAGGTAGGAGAGAGTAGCGAGATGGCTACTCTTCGGGCAGAGACTGTTTGTCTCCAAGCTCAGGTGTAGTCCTTACAGGATGAGGCTGCACGACATCGAGAGGAGGCCACACAGCTTAGAGATGAGGTCGCACGCCTCAGAGCATGGAGTGGAGGGGCGAGCACTCAGGACCTAGCATGGGCTATTGCCCAGATCACATTCTATCAGATGCTATACCACCATATGGTGCCAGAGGAGCAGAGGTTACTGCTGTCGGCCCCCATTATGGAGCCTATCATGATGAGGTCATCGAGGACATCATCATGATCAGAGTCCAAGACTCATAGCACCACACGTACTGCGATGGGGCCACCTCATCCACCTCGAGGTGGGGGAGGAGATGAGGCTGAGAGCTCGAGGGGTTCTCGAGGCTAGCTGCTACAGACTACACTACATAGATTGATACATAGTGTTTATTATTTTTGATAGAGGATTGAGTATGCCGAGGTACAGATTGTGGCATACCGATCCAATTTTGAGATGATGTATATATTGTTGATATATATATAGATGAGATATTTTTGATCATATGACTTGTCTTATGTGTTTGTATGATGCTTTAATGTTTTGGTGTGATTGATTTGATGATTCATGTAATTATGTCATTTGGAAATATTATGGTTTGAATGTCATGCTTTTAAAATTTAAATGAAATAATTTGATGTAAACAAATTGGTTGTTTGTGGGATAATTTGATAAAAATAAAAGGGACTTCTAACAATAATTTCAAAGGACATTGTCGCTATTATAGACCATTTCATGGAGTCGCCGCTCGCTAGGTCGTCAAGCTAATCCTAGTATAGAAATATTGTTAAAAGTAAAAGAGTGCTTAAGAGACCTGTCTTAAGACTTTGTGTTGTAATGATGGAGATAATGATGGTTTGATGATTTGTTTTCAGATTTTCATAAAAATAGTATGCATGAAATATTTTAAAATGATTTTTGCTAGGCATAAATTCCTAAGTGTGATAAATTTTTTGAATAATTCCCTAGGAATTATACCATCATTGCAAAATTGAATGTTGACATAATGACATGAAATAGTAACAATGTGCGTTCTTTTAAAGCATAATTGTGTAACATAATGATTTAAGTCATATGTTTTTTATGATTTGAAATAAATGGGAAATAAAATTAGTTCGATGGTTTGCGCTAGGCATAGAATTATAGATATAAACTTATACCATCATCGCAAAATCCAAAGAAGAAAATAATAGTTTTATTGCATGGTTGATTTTTAATTTTTGAAAATAAACAGAAAATATGAAGATGAGGACTTGTGCTAGGCATAAAATTCCAATTTTGGTTTTGGAACTATACCATCGTCGTGAAAGTCAAAAGTTATATATAAATGTAACTTTATTGCATGTTTTTTAAAAATGATTTTGATTTTTTTGGTAATGCATGTAGTTGTCTTTATACTAAACAACTGTTCTCAGAGAAGAAAATGAAATTATTCCGGACAATTTGCAAAAATATTTCAAAGTATCTTAAAGACAAAAGTTAGATTTATAAGGAATCCCATGTGCGTATGTGAGTTCATTTCCGATCTTGATTTATCATAATGATACACAAAATCTCTCAAATACAAATGTGTGTGCAATTGCTTTGTGCATTTACCAGTTTTGAGCAAGATAATTTGATACAAGTGATTTGAATTAACCAAATAAGTGTTCATTAACCATGATTTAGATGCATATAACCGTACTCGACTACTATGTAAGTCGGGTTATCAAGAGCTAGCTAATCCATAAGCAGACATAGGTCTATACAAAAGAAGGTCGCTAATGTGACAGACATATCACCACGCTAGGAGTTACCCAAGGCCAAGCGGGTTGGGCACAAACCACCTGTTATGGGGCTTACCTCACAGTTTTCGAATAATTGAGAATTCCAGGGATTCAAGCTCATCAACCCTTCTTTTCTTTTCAATGGGTAGGGAAAGGGATTTTATTGCTTTTGCTTTTGCTTGTTTTGCTTTCTTTGCTTTTCTTTTTTTTTTTGTATTTTTCTTTTTCGTATCTTTTGCTTTGATATTTGAGATAATGCTGAAATAGTGCTAAGAGAGTACAAAATGATTCTGAAATAATGCTTCTTTTTCTCATGATTTTGCTTGATTTTTCTTTTTCTTTTGCTTCCTATTCTAGGGATACTTGCTCGGATTAGCTGTAGAGCAAGGGATTTTTATTCTGGGTAGGGGTGAGCTTGTCCTTTTGTCAATTCTCAAAGATTCTAGACCATGTGCATGATAGGATAGCAAGGGAAACTTTTCGCTCAAGAAACCACTTCTACTATGTAGCATAGCATGGACATTACAAATATAATCATTTTATTGTGAAAGGATATGCTTGGTTTAAGTAAATAACAAGATCAATTCTCTGTGCTCAAAACTTTATTTAATTGAATTTTGTGGACTTTGATATAAGAGAGATTAGTAATCATGCCAGATAAAATCAAGATATTTATTTTTGTGTTTGCAAAAGTGAGAGATTCCAAATAAATGCTAATTTATCCAAAATAATTTGAAAATATAACTGCAATACTTCACAAATTGAGAGGTACAAAGATAAAATATGGTTTTGAAGATTTTGATGATTTGGATGTTTTTGGTGTTTTTATATTTTTAAGTTTATAAATTGAAAGAAATACAAGATAGTGGTTTTTTGAAATATTTTAAACAAATATATACAATGATGAAATGACCAATTTTTTACGCATAGTAACGTTTAAGATGCAAAATGTTCATGGGTTCTTTAAGTTCTTTACCATCTAAGGTAGATAATTTGTATGCTCCCGATTCAAATTTAGCAGTGATAATATATGGTCCAAGCCAGTTGGGTTCAAATTTACCTTTAAGGTCTTTAGTTGCATTAGTATTTTTTTTGATTTTCTTTTAAAACAAGGTCGCCGACCTCAAAGGATCGATGACGAACTTTCTTAGCATATGATCTTTTAAGCTTGTTTTGGTAGGCACGAAGATGCTCCAAAGCATTGATGCGCTTTTCATCTAGGAGTTCCAACTGACTGAGTCTGCTAGCTCGATATTCATCTCCTACTTTGGTATCTTGAAGTAGTAGAGCCAAAGAAGGAACTTCTAATTCAAAGGGAAAAATAGCTTCAGCACCATAAACCAAAACAAAAGGTGAAGTACCTGTGGGAGTACGAACGCTAGTGCGATATGCCCACAAAGCTGGATATAATTGAATGTGCCAGTCGCGGCCAGATTTATTGACCAATTTTTTGAGAATTTTGATTAAGGTTTTGTTAGAAGCTTCTGCTTGGCCATTACCCTGAGGATAATAGGGAGTGGACCAACGATGTTGAATCTTATATTTTTGGCATAATTTCTTAACATATTTATTTTTGAAACAAGTTCCATTGTCTGAGATGAGATTTGCAAGAATTCCGAACCTACAAATGATTTGATTAAAAATAAATTTAGAGACTTGTGTTCCAAGGCAGGAAGCTAAAGGCATAGCTTCAACCCACTTCGTAAAATACTCAGTGGCGGTTATGATGAATTTGTGTCCATCAGATGACACAGGATTAATTTTGCCAATAATGTCTAAGCCCCATTTTGAAAAGGGCCAAGGAGATGAAATAGCCTGCAGTTCTTGTGTAGGGGCATGGACAAGGTCAGCATGTTTCTGGCACTTGTCGCAATGGCGCACATAATCATGTGCATCATTCTCCATGGTAGGCCAAAAGTATCCTATCCTAAGGAGCTTTTTAGCAATGACACTACCACTGAAGTGTCCTCCACAAGATCCATCGTGGGCTTCACTCAAAGCTGATCTGGATTCTTCTAAATTCAAACATCTCAATAGGATACCTTCAAAAGATCTCCTATATAAAGTATTGCCAATTATTACAAATCGACTTGCTCGTCTACGTAATAACCGACGCTGGTTTCTATTAGAACTGGCAGGGAAAGTCCCATTGTGAAGAAAATCAAATATACCCGTATACCAAGGTTCAGGAGTAGTTTCATTGATTAGAAACACATCCAAAGGTTCTAAGCATGACTTATTTGAAGCGGGTTCCTGGAGTCGACGAATAATGATGGTGGCATATTCGTCATCTAACTCCAAGGGCAGAAGAGATGCAACTAGGCCATAGCGTCACCGCACGGTTGCTAGTTCGAGGAATAGCTTCCAAGGTAACTTGATCAAATAGAGATATTAATTGTAAAACATATGCTTTATATGGGCGCAATTTATCATCTCTGGTCTGATAAACTTCATTAATTTGGTTTATAACAAGTTGAGAATCACCAAAAACTAGCAGATGTTTAATTTTTAGCGCCAAGGCAGCTCGTAATCCAAGGATTAGAGCTTCATATTCAGCAGTATTATTGGTGCAAGCAAATGTTAATTTAAAGGACAAAGGTATAATGTGTTTTTGTGGAGATATTAAAATAATACCTGCACCAGCCCCACTCATGCATCGGGCTCCATCAAAGTATAAGGACCATTGTTCAACATGGTCTGCCTCTAATTGAAGGCATTCATCAGGAAACTCAATGATGAGGGGATGGGTAGACTCTAAGGGTGCAACAGCTAATTGATCTGCTATGATTTGACCCTTAACAAACTTTTGTCCTATAAACATGAGTTCAAACTCGCTTAGAGCAAGAACCCACTTTGCTGTGCGACCCGATAAATAAGGTCGACTCATGAGATACCGCAAGGGATCATATTTAGCAATGACATATGTTTTCCCGACTGAGCATATAATGGCATAATTTCTGCGTAGAAAATATGACTGCTAGACATAGTTTTTCTAATGTCGTGTAGCGGGTTTCATAACTAATTAAAGTTTGGCTAATATAATAATTAGCACGTTCTCTTTTCTCATCATCAAGTTGAGCTAACATAGCTCCTAAAGCAAAATCTGAAGCTGAAATATACAGGATAAATGGGCGATCGGGTCTAGGCAGGTGAAAGCACAGGTGGGTTAAGGAGGTATTGTTTGAGAAGTTCAAAAGCTTCCTTACATTCGTCGTCCCAATTAAAAGGGACATCCTTCTTAAGAAGCTTAAGAAAGGGACCGGTTTTGTCCGCCAGCTTATCGATGAAGCGACGGATAGCTTGAAGCTTACCTTGTAAACTTCGTAACTCAGATATATTGGTAGGTGCGGGCATATCAGTGATAGCCGCAATCTTGAGAGGGTCGATTTTGATGCCACGTAAAGAAACTATAACCCCTAATAGTTTACCGGACTTAACTTCGAATATGCATTTAGCAGGATTTAGTCGGATAAGATATTCCCTTAACCGATCAAACACTGTCCTTAAGTCATTTAAATGATCATCTTCTTTGATGGAACGAGCTATGATATCATCTACGTAATCATGTAGGATATCATGCATCATGTCATGAAAAATATAAGTCATAGCTCGTTGATAGGTTGCACCTGCGTTCTTTAAGCCAAATGGCATCACTTTCCAACAAAAGGTACCCTAGGGGGTAATAAAGGCTGTTTTAGCCTGATCTTCAGGAGCTATCCTGATCTGATTATAACCAGAAAATCCATCCATTAGGGACATCATTCCACTCCCAGTAGTAAAATCAATGATTTGATCCATGTTTGGAAGAGGAAAATCATCTTTAGGGCATGCAACATTAATATCTCTAAAGTCTCGTGCAAACCCTAACTTTGGTAGCTTCTTTCTTGGTGACTGGAACTACATTCGAGATCCATTCAAGATAATCAATAGCTTGTATAAAAACAACATTCAAGAGTTTTTCTAACTCCCCTTTGACTAGCAAGGCCACTTTGGGATGCATTTTTCTAAGTTTTTGTTTAACAAGTTTAGCATCCGGATGGACTACTAGGTGATGCATGACTACGTAAGGGTCTAAACCCGGCATATCTTCATATGTCCAAGCGAAGACATCTTCATATTCTTTAAGGAATGCAATGTATTGCTCTTGTTTTTCTTGACTTAATTCTGATCCAATATTGATTATGTGGGGATTATCCTCAGTTCCAATGTTAACTTTAATGACGTTTTCTACTTCCATGTGTAGATCTCTTTCAAAATTAGGTGGGGTGGGTGAAACGCCCAATTCTTGTAATTATTTTAAGGTTAACTTGGATAATTCATCTTGAGGAGTCGTGGCCTCAAGCTGGGCTATAGTAGGTATAGAACCATCAAAATAAAAACCATTGTGTAACAACTCTTCAACGGAGACATCATGGAAAATATCTCCTTCCAACTCATCATCGGATTCAACAATCATTTCAGGATAAGCTATGGATAGCATATTGCATGTAAATGGCTGATTTTTTAGAGGCAAATCATCATGCCCATCCAAATAATCTTGATAACATATGAGTTGATCATCATCTTCAAAAGGGAAGGGTTGACCCTTACTAGGAAATAGGCCCACACCACATCGGGCGGGCCATGGTTCTACCTCAAAGGGTTCTTTCATACCATCTTGGAGAGGTCCCAAGCCTTTCCCTTTATATCCCATTTTAAGCATTATAGGTTTAGCTTTAATATACTCATTAGTAAAATAACATCGAGCATATCCCTCATGATGAGTTTTGATGTTCCCCGGGTATTCTTCCCCAGTCATATCCCTTATAAATGAAGGCACAACTCCCGACTTGGTAAGTACTTCCCATAGGTTGTGGGAGGCCCAAAGTACGAGGAGATGGCGGCAAATTACTTAAGATAATGGAATTTTGCATAGAAGCATTTGTTTTTTCTGATATAAGAATTTTAGATAAATCAGGTAAGAGTTCATCATAAAGAGCATAAGATGTAGAAGGATCATTCCCTATATCTTTAGATGTGGAAGGTATGATAGATGTAGATAATGTGGAGGTGTTAATAAATGGGTCTATAGGTTTTGAAATTATAGGGATGGAACATGAAGGATTGGTTGTGGATTTAAGATCTTTTTGAGGTTCTAGTGTGGTTTGTTTAGAAGATTGTTGAGCTATATATGAGGGTGAAATTAATGGAGGAGAAATAGATGAAGTTATGGGTGTGTGTTTCATAGGTTTAGATGAAAAATAAGAATTAGGATGTGTGGATGACAGAGCAGGGCAAAATTGAACTCCAACAGGTTCTGCCAAAGCACACATATCAAAGGGTCTAGGATCACCATGGATAGTGACCAACTGATTTTTAAATTTGAATTTAACACATTGGTGTAAAGTTGATGGGACAGCCCGCATTGCATTGATCCAAGGACGACCCAAGAGTATATTGTATGATGCGGGGCAATGTACAATAAACACGGTCGTATCTAAGGTTCTCGGACCAACTTGCAATGGGATGGTGATAACTCCACACGTTTCTTGTGTTTCGTCATTGAAAGCTTTTATGATCATGTCAGTTTTCTTCATTTCATCACTTCTAAACCCAAATCTTTGGTAGAAGTCAAAAGTGCAAATATTTAGAGATGAACCATTATCAATCAAGACCCTTTTGACTGCTACATCTCCTATTAGGGCAAGTAATATATAAGGGGTTATCCTTATGTAAACTATGTTGTGGTATATCTTTATCCCGAAAGTCAATACAATCAACTTCTCGAGTGATGATAGTATTGGCCATGGCTTTAGGTTGAATGTTTTGTGGTACCATCATTTGGCTTAATGTGAGCATTAATTCATCTCTATGGGTAGGAGAAGATCTTAACAAATCCAAAAGGGAAATTCTGGCTGTAGTATTGGATAATTGCTCATTAATATTATAAGGAGGTTTAGATTGAACATTAGGAGCATGATTCCCTTTATTGGGATTTTTCAAAACAAATGGAGTTGATCCATCATTTTGAGTTTGGTCCTTGTTGAAAATTTTGAGCTTGTTGTCTGGTAACGGCTCCGATGGTTCCTACAATATTATTTTGTGGATGATGAATAGGTCTTGGTCTAGCATTTATAGCTTGTTCATTAGGAAGGAACTGATTAGAAGAGGGTCGAGTAGTAACTCTTCTAGGAAATGGTTCTTTCGAAACCATAGAATCTGTGATAGGTTGAATAGGATCTGATTCATTTTCAGAACTATTCGATTGATTTGAGGTGATGTCTATTTCACTTTCAATATCTGATTCTACATCACCGAGATCCGGTGTTTGAATATTATGTAGGGGCCTGGTCGTGACCATGGATAAAGTTGTGTCAAATTTTTGTAAATCATGATTAGGTAAATGTCCGCTAATAGTTCCTACATATCGGGTAGGAGGAGGGACATTATGATGCTCAATTTGATTGGCCACCTCTTTACCATGTTTTGGTAAAGGATGTTGAAATATATCTAATGATTGATTAGCATTTTGATTTTGATTTTGGGGAATGTTCTTTTGAGCATTATTAGGAGCATTTTGTTTAGGTTGGAAGGCTTGCACCTCCATCTCATTATTATCAATCAGATCTTGTATTTTATGTTTTAACCTTTTACAAGAGTTGGTAGAGTGTCCAGGCCCTCTATGGAAATCACAGTGTAAATCGGCTCTGTATCCGGGTATGGTTGGATCAGGTTCCTGGATATTAGGTAATTGAATCAAACCTCTTTCGAGTAATTGGGGTAGAATAGTTGATAATGGTTGATTCAATCTAGTAAACTCTCGAGGAGGTTTATCAGGAGGTTTCAATATAAATTTTTTTGTTGTCTTCGTTGTATTGATATTAGCAACATTTCTGTCATCGATGACTCCGTCACCTACAACTTGTTTGTTTTTATATTGATTTCTGGATGTTTTCTCATCATCTTTCTTCCTAAGCTGGCCTCTCCTAATGAGAGCATCTTCTACTCTTCGAGCTAAGTCTATAGCCTGATCGAAGGTGGTTAAGGTAGCAGTTGATAACTCATAAGATATTTGTTCTTGCAAATTATTAATAAAAATGTCCAACATTTCCCTATAAGGTAGCACAAAGTGCAGTTTTCCTATCAACTGCCTCCATCTAGCTAAGAAATCAGCAAAACATTCATCTTTGTCTTGTTTTAAGTTGTACAAATATTTAATGGTTACATGCCTTTCGATATAGGCACTAAATTGATGCACAAAAGATTCAGCGGTCTCTTCAAAATTTCTCAAAGAATGAGTGGGCAATTGATAGTACCACTCTAATGCCATTCCTCCTAAACTTTTTGGGAACATTTTTAGTAATAACAAGTCATCATGTGATATATCATGACATGCTATCCTAAACATGCGAAGATGCTCTATGGGATCTTCAGTTCCTTTATATATAGGCAGGATGGGCATGGGAAAGTGTTTAGGGTATGGTTGTGCTACAACTATGGGATCCAAAGGCTGACTACACATCTCTCGATAATTGTACGAGGGATGGTAGGGATCCATCTGGTCCATGCGGGAAGCTAACTGTTTCACCATGGCTTCCAGATCATCGGGTTTGCCCACCATATTGGTTCGGTAGGGTATTAATATGGGATTGGTGAGCATATGATGGAGGGACATGAAGATTAGATGCTATATTGCTATTGTGTAAATTGTTGGTAGGAAGGGTGTTATGAAGAAGTTTTGAAGTTGTATTATGTTGTATCCCAGATTGTTGAAAATTGGTTTTTGGCTTCATTTTAGGTTTTTGTCGATTTGAAGCATATTGATCAATAGTTTGGCGAAATAAAGCAGTGAATGAAGGTCTCTTTTGTGTGGGAATGATTTTAGGCTCAATAACAGGTTCCTTAGGAGGTTGGGTAACCTGTTGTTTTTGCATGTTCTGAATCATAGTGGCCATATCCATATTGGATGGTCCAACTTTATCACTTTCTTGATCAACGAAGGACAAGGGATTAGTGTGCATGTTAAATCCTTCTTCTAGGATTGCTTGAGTTTCACTAATTTGTCCCCTATCAAGACGAACTGCCATATTAAGAGCACCAATATTATTATTGAAGAATTTCCAGAAATGATCTATGTTATCAAAAGTAACAGTTCCGTCTGGAGCCATTCTAGGGGATGAGGATCCTTCCTCTCTAACATTTTCTTGTTGCTCATTTTCTTCAACCAGCTCATCTTCTGGCTGTTCTAGAGTTTCTCCTTCTGGAATTGGATCCTCAAGAAGGGCATTTGATTTTTTTGTTTTCTTTCCTAACCAATCTTCTTCTTCTTCTTCTTCAGTTTGTTTACCATTCCTAAGTCTAGTCATTGTGCTTAAACTTAGATTTCAGAAAAAAAAAAAAAAAAAAAATATATATATATATATATATATATATATGCAACAAGCTTAAGAGGTATATATTTTAATTATATACCTACTATAGTATTTAAAATAAAATGTTTTGGTTTTGTTATGTTTTTGGTTTTTCTTGTTTTTTTATAACAATATTATAAAGATAACAAACAACACACAAAATGCAAGAAATAATAATAATGAAAGCAATGATCTAGTTTTCTATAAACAATTTATAAATATCATTAATGGGCTCAAGTTCTTCAGAGTCATGAAATGTTCTTCTTCAAATTGGAAATTTTCTTTCAAGAAGTCGACAAAGAGTGCTATGGTGATATTATCTGTCTCGGACTCGGTTGGTAGAAATAAAGCTCGTGGCAATACTCTCGATATAACACAGCTCTAGGAACTCTATTCCATATTTCCCTATCCGCAAGAATGACTTCTTGATCCTCTACATGACCTAGGAATTGATGCACTATGGTTGCATTCTCGAGGAATTCCTCAAAGGTATACAACTCCGAAGACACAAGAGCTCTCCTATAAGCTAACCACCTATGGCAAGCTCTCTAAAGTTCATGATAAAAAATGAGTTGATGAGGATCCAAGATTCTATCTAGGACAAACCTCTTGATTTGTCTAAGTTCTGTTGACCTAGATGAAATGATACCTAGTCTCCTATTAAGTTCGTCCCACAAAAGTTGGTTTCTATCTGTTTCAGGCACACTAAGCACAAAATTAATTTCTATGGCTGCTAATTGGTTTTCAACATTTATAGTAATAGCTAGTCTTTTCTTAGGAGCTACCATCTAAACATGATATGCAACTTAGTAGTTTTCTAATGATTTTAAATGAATCTATGTTTTTTGTTTTTTTTTTGTTTTCAAAAGGTTTTAGTTTCACGTCGGGTTCACCAAAATGTATCGCTCCAAATTTTTCGCACCCTTACCTTCAGGCTATAGGATCCGTGCCCGGAAGGGGGATGTGAAAAGGATGGGACAATACCTCGGACTGAGAGGCCCTTTGAAGGTCCCGCCTCTCGGGGGAGGGGTATTAAGGTGATTTTTCGATGGATGGTGGGGTTCACCAGGAAACATTTAGTGGCAGTCTCCACGCCTAGGTTGGGAATGTGTTTGATGTGTTCAATTTTATCTTTAATCATTCAAATCCTAGGTTTGGCCAAATGAATCTAAACTGTTCTATATGAAATGCAGATTTAAATGAATACAGAAAGCAGCAATGAATATCAAGTACAGAGAATATACTAAATAAAGACAAGTTAAACCTGATTCTGGATGTTTGATGGAGGTTCTAATTTTTGAAGCAGTCAAGATCGCCTCTGATCTGACAGGATCGTCTGAAATCAGACAGGATCATCTGAGATCTGATGAATTCGTCAAACGAATTCGTCAGAGACCTGCAATCAGAGAAATAGACACAGAACACAGAAAATGCAACAATACTAACAGAGGAAAACGGTGTAAAATGACAATATAGATACTAAAACGATAATTACGAATAGAAATTCAAGTAAATTATAGTATTCTAATGACAAATTATGATCTTATCATGCACTTAAGCTATATGGGTGAACTCCAAAATGTAGAATAGCAGAAAATAACAATAAACTGATCTAAATGCAGAATGAAACAGCAGACGAGAAGAGAAAAGTGCAAACTCTGGGCACTAATTGCCCCCAATGTTGACTGTAGTCGAAATCATCTGTAGAGTGCGAAATCATCTCGAATTGGGGCGTGATCGTCCGAGATCGTACAGGATCATCCACGATGATCTGAGCTTGCTCCGACTGAAGAATGACAAAGTTCCTGCAAGAAAATTTGAAAAGGGACAAAGGCAAATAGTAGTCTAAGACATTCTAATGCAAATAAAACTCGAAGTACAAAAAAATTCAGCCAGGGGAATGTCAAGGGGAGGGCCTAAGATTAAATAGGCATATGAAGGAGGTTGGGAGGTTGGAGATCATCCCAATTTGGGAGATCTCCAACGGGGGAAGTCTCTAACCGCGTAGACACGCTTTTGCCCAGGTTAGAGACGCCGTTGAAATAGAAGCTAATTATGAAAAATTAGTTTTGGGATGAAATCGTCTGGACGTTCTGCTCCGGACGAATTCGTCCGATCTGAGGCGATATCGTCTGATCGACGACGATATCGTCCAACGGTCACAACAAATCCTAAAAATGGCACGAAAAATGAGGAAAGCGGTTTAACAGGCAGTTAACGGGGTTCGGGGTTAAAATTTAAATTTTGAATTATTACTAAAGTTTACTGTGCCAATTTTAGGGTGCTACAACTAGAGCTACCTTTAGAATGCAATAAATGTGAGACATGTGAAAGCGACAAACTTAATGTATATGAAGAACATATTGAGCATTTGTTAGTGCATATTATTCTCTATATGTTCAAGACATTAAATGAATTCTGGTAGAATATGTATAAACTGCTTTAGTTGAAGAAAGCACATTGAATATTAGATAAAGAACTTGATGACATCATTATGCAAGATTTGGGAATAGATGAACATTGTTTATATACAAGATATGAGTATGTTTGAGTAGGATCTGAGAGCATATTTGAGCAAGTTTTTATGAGCATATTTTAGCAAGCCTTGTGTATAGGCTTGGAGTATATTTGAGTAGAGTTGAGAGCATATTTTTGTGAGTAACCCTTATGTGCAGGCTTAGAGTAGATTTGAGCAGTTATGGTAAGCATATTTGAGCAAGCATTATATGTAGGCTTGGAGAAGAGTTGATCGGGTTTTGTGAGAATATTTGAGCAGTATTGTGATTAGGTTTTGGTGAGTAGATTTGAGTAAGTCTTATGTGTAGGTATGGAGAAAATTTGAGCAGGTTTTGATGAGCAGATTTGAGCAATCCTTGTGTATAGACTTGGAGTAGATTTGAGCAGAGTTGAGAGCAAGTTTTGGTGAGAAAGCCTTATGTGTAGGATTAGAACAAATTTGAGTAGGTTTGGTAAGAAAATTTGAGTAATCCTTGTGTAGGCTTTAAGAAAATTGAGTAGGTTTGGTAAGGATATTTAAGCAAGCCCTATGTGTAGGCTTGAAGCATATTTGAGTAGAGTTGAGAGTATACTTGGAAAAAATTTGAGCAAGCCTTATGTGTAGACTTGAAGTATATTTGAGCAAAGTTTTGAGCAAGCCTTGTGAGTAGGTTTGGAGTAAATTTAAGAAAGCCTTGTGAGTAGGCTTGGAGAATATTTGAACAAGCTTTGGAGTAGACTAGAGCAAAGGATATTGGTATCTTCTATGGATAGAGGTCTATGAACCATAGCAAAGGATATTGGTGTCCCCTGTGGATAGAGGTCCACAAAACTAGAAGCGAAGGGGATTGGTGTCTCGTATGGCATGTTGTCCACAAAACTAGAAGTAGAGGATATTGATATCTCTTATGGAGTTTTATCCACAAAACCAAAATAAGATGGGATTGGTGTCTCATATGGAGTGGTTTCCACAAAAATAGAAGTAGAGGGTATTATTTTCTCATGTGGAGTGGTGTCCACAAAACCATAGTAGAGGGTATTGGTGTCTCCTGTGGAGTGGTGTCAATAAAATTGAGCATAGGGGATTAGAGTGTCCTTTGGGTTGGTTCCCATAAATATTGTAATAGGGAATTGGTTCCCAAGAGATTTGTTGATAAAATTTATAAGAAATATTTTTTTCATTGATGTAGCCCAGATTGGGTGAACCACGTTAAATATGCATCTCTTTTGTGTATAATGATCTATGCATTATTTCATTATTACAACTGATAATATTGGATGACACTGCTTTGGAAATAAAAGTAAAATTTTGATCTTATATTGTTCACCCCCCTCTCAGTATAAGCTTGTGTTCTTCAATTTGGTCCAAAGGTGCGTTAGTTTGATAAAACACTCAGGCTCAATGATAATGGTGGTTTTCCTAATGACCTACAAAAACTAGATCTATCATAGCTATGATACCATTGTTAGCTTTTGATGTAACGAGCACTGGGAGATAGCAATCACAAGATACAGAATAATATGAAATAAAGTAAATTTAATAGATGACTAAAATATGCTATAAATAGAAATAACATAAAAGAATACAATGTAGTTATGGAGGAAATGAACACTCCATTAATAAAACTGCTAAACCACATTGCACCCTTCACCAATATATGGTGATCTATACAAAAATATACTAATCTCTATGATACACTATCTGACTATGTTCCCCTTCTCATATCTATTTGACTATGAGGCATTTATTATATAGGAAGATAGGTTCCCTACCTAACACTCTACCTAGTTGTGCAAGGGACAACTTATACGTATACAACTTGCACATTGACACTTGTGCATTTATTACATTGTATGAAGTAACTAGATAACTTCTCCCTAAAGCAATCTAATTTACTAAGTATGTACCTTGGAATATACATTTACATAATCCAAATGATGGAATAGACTCTATTTCTAACAATGGAGGAGACATCTCTTAGGCTTGGTTGTATTGGAATTTACTTCTTGATTTTATTCGTTTGTTATCTGATTATAGGTTATATTACTTGCTCATGTTGTGATATTTGGTACTTGCTAACAATTTTTTATTCTCCCATCTTATTATATCTTATAGTTGCTAATAGTATTTTTTCTTTCCTCTCTTGTTGCATGTTTCCTAATAGTATATTGGTCCTTTTTATCTTGTTACATTTGTGTTCATTAATAACCTTGTTATTCATCCACATCGTTATGCATTATTTCTTTTAAAATCCATATTATTTCTTAGTCTTATTAAGTACTATTTGGTTAACTCACCCTACTACATATCATATTCTCTAGTTGCTACTTATATAGACATCTAATCATATTTTGCATTTCAAAATAGCTTTATAGTTTTGCATACATCATCTATCTTTCACACTTGCATACTAACTTATTATTTTTTTATTCAACTTATTCATTTTATGCTCAATATTGTATTATCATATCATTTATTAGGGCTTATATACTTTTTCTTCATTTTTTATCACTATAAATCTCTAGTGTCTAGTCTCATAATAAAAAGCACTGAATAGATATAAAATATGCAATAATTTTACTTTCAATTTTTCATAAAGTAGAAGTGCCAGATAGACACAAAAATGCTTATAACACTTTTGATTTGTTTGTAGTATTTTTTATTAAACGATATGCTCTCCCAGGATTTTGACATTTAAATATTTTGTCATATCAAAAAGGGGGTCTAATAATCTCGACCAAGAAGCTCTTGTCTCCCCTTAATTAGATATACCCCCTATTGTAATATCAATTGTTGTTTTATTTATTTTGTAGGTTACTTAGTGAAAGCACTAGATGGAAGGAAAAGACACTTGCAACGCTTTTGAATAAGTGTAGTGCTTTTATGCAGGAAGTAAAATTGGCACCACTTCCCTTGTAACTTTTATGCCTAATTTCTAGTAATAGGGGTTGAATATGACCTATAAACCCCCTAGGTACCATGATCCTCCAATTTTGTGGTTTGATCCTTCATATCCCCAAGTAGGTGCATCATGTGCCCTATGCCTTATGAAGGGGCATTCCAGTCTTGGAAAATATGGGGGAGCATGGGAGGTAGCCCTACTAGAAAATCTCTAAGGTTTTTTTTATCAAAGCCAAGACATTACTTTGAATTTGATATTTAGTGCTTATCTTCCTTATGCTATGCTAACATACTCTAATTAAAATTTTTAGGGAAAAGAGGAAAAGGAAAGAAAACTTGAAATAATGTGCAATATAAATTAAAAAAAGTTAAATATACCTAGTCTATCTAAGGGTGGTGATGTGCCAAAGATCTAATAATATACTCTTGCACTATGATGGGTTGAGTGAATACTTGTGCAATAGTATGCATGAGGAACACAATCCCCCCAAGAGCATGTGATAAAATAGAAAACCTACACCAAAACCAAGATAGGGATTACATAAGTAGTCATAAATTCGTATTAGCATAAAATTTGAGTTACATACATGTAGAGAAAAGAGGTTTGAAAACTCCTTGATTGGATATGCAAGACTCAAGACAGGTAGAGACATGAAAAATGAAAGAAAATTCACCCCTAGAAGAATAAGTGAATTTTTGATGATTTACAATGATAATAAGATAGATATTTATAATAATAAATGAGAGAAATACCTTCAAAAATCTATGTAGGATGTCAAAAATTGTCTGGGCTAGTCAACATCAATAATGAATAATCTAGTAAATAAGAGTTTCATGGCGATGATGGCGGGAACCTAGGGTTTCATGGCGATGATGGTGACGATGGCGACGATGGCGGGAGCAGGTGTTGCAGGAAAGTCCTCGGGTCCTGCAGGCGTTGTTGGGCCTACCGTAGGCCCACTCAGTAGGAATCTCGGTGAAGACCCAAACGGCGTGGTGAAACCGGCGGATAGCGATAGGAGCCACTCTAAAAACGTTAGGGTTTCATCCTCCTCTCCTTCCAAAGCACCTCCTTGGTCTTTATCCTTTGCTGACAAAGTACGGTCTTCGTCAGGAGCATTTTCTTTCCAAACTCCTTTGCCCTTCTCTGTAACGGGCACTGAAGTCTCTTTCCCGAGTGAGGTCATGGAGCCACTGATCTTCCAAGAGTCTCTCTCTCTTATTGGGAAATTTGTCGGTGCTCGGCCTGATATGGAAACTATCCGCGAGTGGGCTCTATCCAAATGGCGGCTTTCGGGCAGCTTGGAGTTAGTGGCCTTTCCTAGGGGGTTTTTCATGATAAGGCTAAATAATGCCCTTGACACCCACCGCATCCTTACCGGAGGGCCATGGTTTTTCGGCCACCGTAGCCTATTTCTGTGGAGATGGGGGGAAGACTTTGACCCTGAGACTCAGTCTATCAATATCGCACCGATTTGGGTCAAACTTCATGGGCTTCCCCCATAGTTCTTCTACAACGACGCACTCAAAGGCATCACTCAACCGATTGGAGATTTGGTCGCCATTGACCCTGCTACCCGAGCCAGAACCAGAATGACCTATGCTCGAGTTTGTGTCATGGCAAATCTGGACTCGACTTTGCCTACCTGCATCGGCATCAACTACGGGAGCTACAGGAGACGCCAAGGAGTTGAGTACGAAAACAAGCCCGCTTTTTGCTTGGAGTGCAATACTCAGGGCCATCTGCTTTCTCAATGCCCTTCCCAAAAAAAAGAAATCCCCAGTGATTCGGGCCAAAATTTGGATACTCAGATCCAGACCATCCAGAAAAAGGCTTCTGCCCGAGGTCATGGCCGATCTGCAGGCCCTCCTAAGACCTCTACTTCAAATCATGTCAAACCCAACAATGTAAGTGCTCTGCCTTCTCGATCTAATCATTTTTCCCCCTTAAATAATCTTCATATTGGAGAGGACATCTCAGATGACCTACCCATAGATCTAACCGTCACGTCCACACCCACTTTGATTCAGTCCCCTTTGTCCAAAGGAAAGTCTGCAATGACCTTTCCAAACTCACCCACCGATTTTGGTCCCTCACACCTTCCTCTTCCCTTCCCACCCCTCCCCCCATCTCAGAGCCCCCTTCCCCAATCCCCTGAGTCTGCTGCCCTGTGCCAGCCTCCCCGCTCTTCATCCCCCCATCGGCCTGCCCCTAGGACTGACTCCATCGACATCCTCCAAACCTCCAGCCCACTGAAATCTCCCAATCCCGCACCCAAAGTAGACGTCAACAAAGAACAGAGGAGGGGACGACCGACAAATGCAGAAAAGCTTTCCAAAGCAGCTGAGATCGAAATGGCTGATGACACAGTGCCTACCACCTTGGGCCCCATTTTTGAACACTCCATCACAACCCACCAAGATGAGGATGAAGTTAGACCCAAACTAACTCCGTCTCAAGGGAGAGGCAGAGGTCGCAAAGCAAACTCCAAATCGTCTCGATGAAGTTCATCTCCTGGAATGTCAGAGGCCTCAACGGAACTGCAAAATAGAGAACTGTTAAAATAGTAAGAAAAAATCTAAAACCAAATATCATGTTCCTTCAAGAATCCAAACTAGACGAGAATAGCAGCACTCAAGTCTGCAAGCTAATCTGGGAAAACAACAATTTTGCCTTTTGTCCCTCCACAGGGGCATCCGGGGGTCTCCTATGTTTATGGGATCCGACAACCATTGAAGGGAGAGTTCTTTCAGTCTCAGATAGAACCATCAACATTCTGTTTACCAATAAAGTCACTAACCTCCAGTGGATCGCCACCAATGTTTATGGACCTAACAGTCCTGTTAACAGAAGACTATTGTGGGATAACATTTTTGCAATGCGTAACAACTTTGTAGACTTTCCATGGATGCTTTGTGGCGATTTCAATTCTCCCCTCCACTTGTTTGATAAACAAGGAGGCAATCCGATCACCAACAGCTGCATAGAAGACTTCAGCGACTTTGTCAACCACAACGAGCTAATGGACATGCCGCTCCAAGGGTCCAACTACACATGGAGCAACAGACGAGCGGGAATCCATCACATCCAAATCCGGCTAGATATATTTCTCTTATCCAAAGAACTCATTCCTATTTTTGGCGATGCCAGGATTCATAGCCACCCAAAAATTGGCTTCGATCACAATCCCTTAATTCTGGATTGTTCCCGTCCCCAAAAAATCTTCAAAACCCCTTTCAGGTTTGAAAATATGTGGCTCACTCATCCAGATTTAGGCCGGTGTATTCGACAATGGTGGCAGCAGGACTTCTGTCCAAACCCTCTCACGAATCTGTTCCTCAAACTGAAAGCGGTCAAACTCAAGCTGAAATGCTGGAACAGGGATGTTTTCGACAACCTCTTTATCGAGAAAAAGCATCTGATGGATGAGCTGAAAAGGGTGGAAAATCTGATTCAGGGAGGAGATCTGAGGGTCAAAACTTTCCTTGATGAAAAGAGCCTCCTTTCAAATTTTCACAATGCCTTGGCTAAGGAAGAGACATATTGGAGGCAAAAATCTAGAAACCTCTGGCTCAAAGAAGGAGACACCAACACGAAGTTTTTCCATGCTTCCACCATGCGTCACAGAGGCTCTAATAAAATCTTTGAGCTGACCAAGGCTGATGGATCCATTGTCTCTGACATCCAAGCAATCAGACAGGAAGTTGTTTGCCACTTCCAGGAAATCTTAGGACCAAGCACTGGCTGCCATCCCCGCACCTCAAGTTCTCTGCTACAGAACATCCCAAAGTTGGTGTCTAACAATGATAATGGAAAATTGCTTCAAAGCTTCACTGAAGAGGAGGTCAAAGAAGCTCTGTTCGCAATGGAACCTGATAAGGCCCCCGGACCTGATGGCTTCCCACCCCGATTTTTTCAACACTTCTGGGATATTGTGGGCCAAGATGTCGTTGCTACGGTTAAATTCTTCCAGAGAGCCAAAAATATGCTGAGAGAGGCCAATTCCACTTTCATTGTTTTAATACCCAAGTCCAACGATCGTGCTTCTCTTTCTGATTTCAGACCGATTAGTCTCTGCAGTGTCATTTACAAACTTATCACCAAAGTTATGGCAAATAGGTTGAAAGACATCCTTCCCTCCATCATCGATCAGTGCCAAGGGAGCTCGGTCAAAGGCAGATTCATTTCATATGGAGTGATAACCATCCACGAATTGGCCCACTCGGCATCTAAAAATAAAAAACCCAGCATGTTCCTTAAGCTTGACATGAACAAGGCTTTCGATCGGGTTTCCTAGAAATTCCTGTTCGAGGTCCTGGAAAAGTTTGGGTTTCACAAAGAATGGATCAAGATGGTTCACGAATGTATCTCGACTGCTTGGTTCTCTGTTCTTATCAATGGCTCACCCGCAGGTTTCTTCCAAAGTTTCAAAGGCATCCGTCAAGGGGACCCTCTGTCCCCCTTTCTCTTCATCATTTTGGTCGAAACCCTTGGAAGAACCCTTTCAGCTGCCTGCAATAGTGGTCTTGTTTCTGGGATCAAACCAGCCTCAACATCCAAAGCCATATCCCATCAACAGTTTGTTGATGATACTATTCTATCCTCTCATGCTTCCGTTCCCGAAGCAAAAATCATTAAGAACATTCTTGATTCTTATGAAGAGGCGGCTGGTCAGAAAGTCAACTACCGTAAAAGCAAGCTATACTTTCTCAATACTCCCACTCATAGACAAAATAGGATTGCTGAGATCCTTGGGTGCAACATTGGGAGCCTTCCAACTACTTATCTTGGATTACCGCTTTTCCATGGTAGATCAGTCTCGGCTATGTGGAACCCTATTTTAGATCGCCTCAACAAGAAACTAGCGGGGTGGAAAAGCTCAATGCTCAGTCAGGCAGCCAAAGCCACTCTGGTCCAAGCTTGCCTTCAAAGTATCCCCATTTTTTTCTTATCTATCTTCAAAGCTCCAGCTACCATCTGCCAAAGAATTGAACAAATTCAACGCAGATTCCTTTGGGCTGGAAACGAAAACAAGAATAAATTTTTGCTAGTCGCCTGGGACAGGGTCTGTTCCAAGAAAAAGGATGGAGGACTCGGATTCAGAGACATCAAGCGGATGAACATGGCCCTCATTGCCAAGCAGGCCTGGAGACTTACCATCAATGAAAAAGTCACTTGGATTGATATCATTAAAGCTAAGTACCTCCATCAGTTTTCCTTTCTTGGAGAGCACAACCTTCCTATCGGATCCCATTTCTGGAATGGCGTTATCAAAACAAGGAAGATCATCATGGAAGGCTTAAGGTGGTGTCTAGGAACTGGAATGACCATCCATTTTTGGGATGACCCGTGGATCCGTGATAAACCTCTCAGCCAAGATCCGCATCTTGCAGTGCTCAAGGCGGCTACCGAAGCCACCTTTGGAGATAAGGTGTGTCACTTCATTAACCCAGGTCCTACAAGACCTGAATGGAAACACCTGGCTCTTAACGGGCCAAGGCATATCACCGAGGCTCTCAGGCGGTTACAAAACTTGTTGAGGACTTGCATCATCCCGAGCTCACACAAAGATGATTCCATGGTCTGGAACCTTGAAGATTCTAGAAATTTCACTATCAAATCAGCTTACTACAGTCAAGAAACTCCCACAGATGGTTGGGACTTATCAAATCAGGTCTGGGTTCCCAAGATCATTCCCAAGGTCAAATTATTTTGTTGGTTGGCCATCCAAAATAGAATCCTCACCATTGACAACTTGATAATCAGAGGGTTACTCATTCCCAATTGGTGTATCCTGTGCAAAAATGCCTGTGAGTCAACTTCGCATGTTTTTTTGGAATGTCCCTTTTCTCTAGCAGTTCTCAACCAGGTTCTTAACACCTTTGACATCTCCACAACCCTCCCACATTCCATTCCCCTCCTTATTAAGCAATGGCCCCGGCCTTTCAAGAGCAACCAACTTAAATTCATGTGGCAAGCTTGCCTCCACCTTTTCCTGTGGCAGATATGGCTCGAGAGAAACGCCAAAATTTTCAAAAATCAAGCCACTGATAAGAAGATTATCATTGTCAAAATCTTGGCCCTTGCTGCGGAGAATGCCTCTCTTGTTTCGTCTTCAAAACCCCCCCTCCTGGCCTAGAATCGGACCTAACCAAACTTTTCAATCTATCTAACATCTCTGCCATGCCCCGTAATTCTGTTGATAGGTCTGTCATCAAGTGGGTCTTACCACCTACTGGGTGGCACAAGCTCAATTTCGATGGTGCGGCCAAAGGCAACCCAGGAGCGGCTGGCGGAGGAGGAATTCTTAGAAACCATAGAGGAGAAATAATTTTGGCCTTTGCCCAGAACCTGGGAATTCAATCCAACAATATGGCAGAGGCGCGGGCTCTGTTCCAAAGTTTGATCCTCTTGGAAGGGTTGACCATCAACAAACTTATCATCGAAGGAGACTCGCTGCACTGTATCAACTGGCTCAATGGTACTGCTAAGCCTCCCTAGGCCCTTGCTTCGATTTTCCAAGAATGCAAGGCCCTAATTGGCAATTACCCAGAATTAGTCATTAAGCATCAATACCGGGAAGGAAACAAAGCTGTGGACTGGCTTGCTAACAAGGGAGTCGACGAATCTGACATTCAAGTGTGGAGAGACTCCTTCCCCATTGGCCTAAGGAACGATTCTACAAGTTTCAATGTTTGCACAATGTGAGATGTTGCCAGGGGATTGGTTTGGTATGCTGATGAAACTTGTCGCGATATCGCGACACTTCTTCCTTCTTCTCCTTCGACAGCGAAAATACAACATGTCGCGATATCGCGACACTTTTCACCTTTGGCCGTGAAAATGCAACATGTCACGATATCGCGACATTTCTTTCTCCTTTGGCCACGAGGTTGCAACTTGTCACGATATCGCGACACTTTTTCTCCTTTGGTCACGGCGTTACATCATGTCGCGATTTCGTGACACTTTTTCTCTTTCGCCGTGATGATGCAACTTGTCGTGATATCGCGACACTTTTTCTCTTCTGATGATGCAACATGTCTGATATCGCGACACTTTTTCTCTTTGGCCGCGATGATGCAACATGTCGCGATATCGCGACACTTTTTCTCTTTGCCATATCAATTTATAGCAACATGTCGCGATATCCTGACACTTTTTCTCTTTGGATGATGCAACATGTCGCGATATCGCGACACTTTTTCTCTTTGCGCGACGATGCAACATGTCTCGATATCATGACACTTTTTCTCTTGGCCATGATGCAACATGTCCGATATCCACACATTTTCTCTCGGATGATGCAACATGTCGCGATATCCTGACACTTTTTCTCTTCCACGATGCAACATGTCGCGATATCCTGACACTTTTTCTCTTTGCCGATGATGCAACATGTCGCGATATCGCGACACTTTTTCTCTTGCCCATAATGCAACATGTCGCGATATCCTGACACTTTTTCTCTTTGGCCGATGATGCAACATGTCGCGATATCGCGACACCTTTTCTCTGCTCATGATAATGCAACATGTCGCGATATCGCGACACTTTTTCTCTTTGGCCGCGATGATGCAACATGTCGCGATATCGCGACACCTTTTCCTTCTTTGGCCGTGGTAATGCAACATGTCGCGATTTCGCGACATTTTTTATCCTTTTGCCGAGACGATGCAACATGTCACGATTTCGTGACACTTTTTCTCCTTTGGCCACGATGCTGCAACATGTCACGATATCGCGACACCTTTTTTCCTCTGGCCGTGATGATGCAACATGTCGCGATATCGTGACATTTTTTCTCCTTAGGCCACTGATACAACATGTCACGATATCGCGACACCTTTTCTCTTCTGGCCGTGACATTGCAACATGTCGCGATATCGCGACACTTTTCCTCCTTTGGCCGCGACAATGCAACATGTCGCGATATCGCGACACCTTTTCTCTTGTGGCCGCGACGGTGCAACATGTCACGATTTCGTGACACTTTTTCTCCTTTGGCCGTGACAATGCAACATGTCGCGATATCGCGACATATTTTCTTCTTTGGCCTCGACGATGCAACATGTCGCGATATCGCGACACCTTTCCTCCTCTGGCCGCGATGACGCAACTTGTCGCGATATCGTGACACTTCTTCTCTTCTGGCAGCGACGTTGCAACATGTCGCGATATCGTGACACTTTCTCTCCTTCGGCCGCGATGTTGCTTCTTGTCGCGATATCGCGACATCTCTTCCTCCTTTGGCCGTGACGGTGCAACATGTCACGATATCGCGACACCTTTTCCTCCTTGCTTTTTCCCTATGCTTTGGACCGCAAAAATGCAACTTGTCGCGATATCGCGACACCTTTCTTCTTGTGGTGTTTTGCTTTTTCTTTGATCTTTAGCTCTTGGGCCTCTTCGGTCGGTTTGGAAAACATGTAAAAAATACTTGTACAAGGTTCAGGGACCTTTCAACACCCTTTCAACCAATCAAAAAAAAAATTAATAATCTAGAAGATCTTAGGTCTTTAGATGGTTGTTGGTGTGGAAAATATCCTTGATTATACATATGTAATCACTCATAATTAATACCTTAGGTCATGTGTTACCCCTTGGGATTTCCTTTTTGTTATCACTTTAATGCTTTACTTTTCACCCAAGGACCTACATCTAGTTATGACGTACCAAATCCAAGATTGAATCATCATCCTTCCATTGTGTTCGGTCACTTTGGTTTGGATTTATGATTTCAATGGTTGAAGCTTGGCCTACCCACACTCTTAGAATATTTACATGGAGAACATGTCCTTCAATGCACCATGAGGATATGAGGACTACCACCTTCTAAGCTATTTTTATTCTAGAGACTCCTCTTCAACCACATATTGTAAGGAGGCTTCAAAGGAGACATCAAGACTAAAAATTTAGGGAGAATATTGTAGCCAAAAATATTTTGGGATTCTTTGGTTTTTTTATGACTTTTGAGTATCTACTCTTCCCTAGAGAAAGGGAGAGACTTGTCTTACAACTTTTCGACCTAGATCCATTAGATAATCCTTCCCTTTGGCTAAGGAAAGAGCCTTAGACCTCAAGATTCACTAGTGGAATCAATTTATATTAACACCTAGGACTAAGTGCCCTCATTGGTTAGGGGAAGGGATGAACCTTAAGGTCTTTATTCTCTAGAGGAGAAAAATGGCCAGAAAAAATAGCCAAAGCAAGGCCTCACTACAAGTGGTTCTCATTTGTCATTATTGAAATGGCTTGGGGGTTCCAAGTATTATCAAAACCTACCTTACCTTCCACCACTAAGGCTATTGACTTATCACTTGTTATTTTGGTGGTCAAACTAAGGTTTGTGATGAAGAAAAATTTATATTTAACATTAGTCGGTGGTGGTTTTTCTATCTTGGTTGCACTCTAGATGGTATTTTGGCTTCAGATGCTCCATAAGTAGTAGGAGTGTTGGCCCTCTTTATTTTGGCTTCAGGTAGGTGCTCTTGATTAAAATTGCCTTTAGAGGTAATATTTACCCACTATAGTGAATATTCACTATAGTCCTAATGATTTATAGGGGAAATCCTACTAGAAAGGTTTAAGGAACCCAAAAAAAGGTGTCGCATCCATTGGGTACGTATTATAATTAGGGAAAATATTAAGGCTTCTGCAACAATGGCATATGATTGAAGAGGGATGATGTTAGAGATATCTTTTCTTAAAACTTTACAGATACTAGGAGTGAGATGTGCCTATGATTTATAGGCCACATCACTTGGATGAATCTTGAGTCTTGCTCTCATCATAATGATATATGGTCATGCAAAGACTCATTTCCTCATGCTTAGGATTTAGGGACGTCATCATCTTCTAAGTTTCTTTCTACCTAGGTGTGGAAGTTGTATTGCAACTAACCAAAAAGGGGTTGTTATGCATACCTTGACCCTAATAACTTGGTCCTTAAAGCTTATATGGCTTTAATCATCCTGTTGTGGGTCTAAATTCACTTGTGTTCCAAATTGATTTGGTAGGCTTGCAATAAGACAATAAAAAATGTTTTTTTTATATGTACTAAGGCTTGTTTGTCCAGTGGGTACTTTTTTGCACTAGCTATTCATTTCATACAAGTATAATTTAAGCCTTGTATAGGATCAACTTCCTTGAATTTCATGTTGCATTATTTCTTCTTGCAAGTTGGGTATGCTCTTTATTCGAGCTAGGACCTATTTTATTTTCCCACTGGGACCTTGGTGGTGATCTCCCCTTTGTTTCTATTGTGTGTTGCATTTTGAAGATAGGTCCACCCCTCAAATTGTTTCTATTAGTCATTTAAATATTGATCAAATACTTGGCTTCCTTCTAGTTTTTTATTTTGGTCCTAGGAGAAACTATAGTGGTATTATGGTAGGATTTCAATAACTAGGTTGGACCCTTCATCCACTTGCTTTTCTTCTTCCCTAACTAGTCACTGGAAAAATCCTAATACATGATCCACCACATTAGGCAAGGAGGAAGGGGTAGGCACAATATCTATTCAATAATTTTGGTTTGGATTCCATTTGTACCTTAGGATAAAATAGAAAAATATGATTTATGTTTATGTAGGTTACTCTATATTTACTCTCTTTTATTTTACATATATCTATAGTAGTCTTATTTTTACATGCACTCTGGTTAGAGCTTGAGGAAGTTTGATTGTTGATGTCAGTACCATATAGGAGATCCAATGTTTACCTTTCTAGGACCTAAAAATTTCCTAACCATCTCTAGGAGTTTCTTTTTTATAAATATATAACTCCTACATTACATGAACAAGGTTTGAGAAACCCCTATCCCCACTACTTACATAATTCTTTTAATGTAGTAGTATTAGGAGCTGATTGTTTTGAGTTATCATTCTCCTATCTCCACTACTTACATAATTCCTTTTATGTAATATTTTTAGGAGATTAAACTTGATTCATACTCCTCTCCTTATGAATCACTCATTACCCTTTCCATCATTTGAAAGGGTAAGTACTAATCTTCGCTTCTCCACACAAGTCAATTTGTGTGGTAGCGCTTAGCACCTTGACCATATTAATCATATTAGAAAGTGATAATCGATCTGGTCTAAGAGTTCATATAATAATTTTATTAACAATACTAGATATAACAAGGTGGTAAAATATTCCTCCATATTATTTGAAAGGACTATCCTAGGTGCACATTGATATTCCAAAATATCTCTTCCCTAAATGGTTAGTTTGGTAGTTAACACAAGATAAACATTTGACTAAAGTTCTATCACATCGTGACTCTCCATTAATTCTATTTTTACCAATAGCCTATTAAAAGAAATGGTAAATCATCGAGTTACACACAACCTTTATCAAACATTCTTAACAAACCATTATTCCATCATTAAACAATTCCTTAAGTAAACATTCACTCAAAATTTAAATAGATAATTAATCATTGAATTAAAATCTATCCACCACATCAATTCTTCAAATGATGTCAAAGCAAATTTCCTCCAACAAATCTCAATCTAAGTCCAAAAAATCTCTACTTAGAATACAAGTTATAATCTTTTTGAATAAAGGTTTCATTTTGCTTCTCATCATAAATGATGTTCATTTACCATCATAACTTAACTATTCATTTACATTAGGATATTTCTCTATTTGGTACTCCATACTAGAGAAGATATTTGTAGTTCAACAAAATTAAGTTACAACACAACATGTCTAGTTTTCTCTATCTTGGCCATACCCATACCATTTGATTTGCATCACCATAAATGGTTATCCGTTTCTCTTTCTTCCACCACTCCAATCCTTCAAGTGGCATCCTAGGCTATCGAACCCTCCATGAAACCCACTGAGAATATGATTGCCATGCATGGGGATCATAGTTGAATCTCATTCATTTAGAAGGTGCACTTCCATTTGCAATATTTTCTTATCATAATTTGCAATTCCAGTTGCATCCATTTCTTTTACATAAATACACAATAAAATAAAACTTGGATCCACATATAGTCTTTCTTCAACAGACAATAGTTTCAAACATCTATCAATACCACAATTACTAGATTGCAATGAAGTTATACTTATATATATACTTAAATACCTCTTCTAGTAAGGAATTATTCTTTCATTCATTTACATAGGTAACCATTAAATCCTTCCTTTAATGTTGCTGATATAAAATAAGAAAATTAACATTGCTTAAGGAAAAAATATGTATTCTTATTCATTTTCTAAAACATACATGAAAACATATATCAACCTTCATAGAAGAAATAAATTTCAAAATCATTTCCTTCTTTGTATTGTCAATATCAAAGTAACGAAGTTTTATTTTCAAAATAAAGCGCATATTTACCTTTCTCTAATACAAAATAGTAAATCATCATGAATAACACTTACACAATAATCAATTTATTTGTCTATTTCGAAGCAAAGCCTAGTTAGAATACATTTTCCACAATGTTTCCTTCTCCTAGTTTACTGTGTTATTAACTAAAAACCCAACCTTTTAATTCTATAATCATTCATCTCTTGCACACTCATTACCATGGCTAGGTAAAAGAAAGGAATACCCATATTAGAATGACACGATACGATGATCAACTCGGCTTGACCATGACTTCCTTGCATATTCAATAATCCAAAGAGAAAATCTAGCAATCATTAGACATGGTCTCACATGTTCGATTACTATGGTTGTACCTAAATTCTATTGTCTCAAATAACACTTAGTGATCCCATACAACCCAGATTGTTCCTTTCATCTTTGATTTATCAATGGAATTCCCAAACCAACTAAGTAGCAACACAAGTTTCTATAAAAATTTTAAAGGTACTTGGATAAAATATTGAGACAAAAGGCATTAACCAACACACAATTACATTTATTTTTTTTTAAACAAATGTTTAGCTACTCTCATCAGGCTCATTGATCTAGTCGACTTAAAACCTATGATAGAATAGAATCCTAAAGCATTTTAATTTATATCTAAGAGATAAAATTTCTCTAGTTGACACCTTAGGTACCAGAATCTAGAGATGATACATCTATCAGTGCTTAGGATAAATTTAGTCTTATAAAAAAATAAATGCTTCCAAGGTAAGAATTTATTCAACTTATAGTATTGAAGCTCCTGTTACCATTGAGTTTATCCATTGCAGAGTTTAGATCTTCCAGTTCCCAAGGTTCAATCTCACTCTCTCATCCAATATCCACTACCCATCTCCTTTTTCCTTCTCTACCATTTTTACCTAACTTTGATTTGAAGGATATTTTTGACTCACCCACTAACCAATATTTTTATAACAGTCAGGCAATTACTTTTGGGACAAAAATTAGCATCCCCAATATCATTTAAACAAGAAGTAAATATCTAGTTATGGCATAATAACTCCAAGCAATATTTATACTTTCTAAAAAAACAATTTTTTCCTATTAAAGTAATGAACTTCTATAGAAACTACAAATAAAGCACACAAACTAGCTGTAGTGCCAAAAAATCCATTCCATTTTTTTTCTCATCATGATATCATTGCACTTTCCTTTTTATCCTCTAAACTATCATTGTAAAAGCATAAATAGATTCTTCACAAGCTATTTTCTTAAATCTCAATACAAAGAAAACCAAACAAGCATTGCTAAAACAACACATAAATGCAACTATATCTTTGCTGATTCTTTTACTTATGTGAAACTATGAAATACATCTTCATGAAAGGCATTTATCCATGTTGCCCTTCTAATACTTCGATGAAATAACCATCACATCATTTCCCCTAGGCATCTTGTTCTCGGTGGTTGATCCTTTCTCCCACCTACAAGAAACCTGTTACTACACAAGTACAAGTTCTATTAGCAACATCATATTCTTTTATGAGATGTATATATATGTTTTCTAGAAACAAAACACAAATTAATCGATCATTCCAATTAAGATATGCTTCATATTTTTCACAATATGTATGTTTTCCATAACTAATTAGTAGAGAGTAAATCATCTAATCAACACACAACTTAGCAAATAATGAATCCATACAAAATAAAGAGTTTGCCAAGGGTGGGTTATGACATCATCCCCCCTTAGGCTTAACATAGTCCTATGTGTTTAAAACATTATAAACATAAAATAGTATTTATACAACATTTTCAAATAGAAATGAAAAGTGTTTTTGCATACCCACTATTTTTCCCAAGTAGAATTCCTTTCAGCATCTCGGTCCCACTAAAATTTGCACTACTCCAAATTTCCTTTCCTCATCGATTTAGATCGAAACTCAAGGATTCTTACTATTTGAACCTCTATGGCCTTTGGACTCATCATATACAAATTAGAAAATCCCACACATGCTTGGTATTAGCAACATACTTTTTAAGCAAAGAAATATGAAAGGTGTTGTGAATATTGGATAGATTGGATGGTAAGGCAAGTCGATGTGCCACAGGACTAATATTCTCTATTATTTCAATGGGTAGAACAAAGAAAGGATCTATATTTATGGAGTTGATTGTACTCTTTCTTGGCTTTACCCTCATAAATATTTTGTTACCCACAACAAACTCTTTTGGTGATCTCTTAAGATCAGTGTAACTTTTTGTTGGTCTGTAGCTTCCTTCAACCTCTCTCTGATCACTCTCAATTGTTACTCCATTTCTTTGACCATGTATAGTCCAAGAACATTTTGGTCATCTGGATTATCCTATGACAATGGTGTCCTACACCTTCCACCATACAAATATTCTAACAAAGCCATGCCTATGGTCAAATGATGACCATTATTGTAGGAAAATTCTACTAGCTATATGTAATCCTCCCAATGGATTTTATGATCCATACAGTACATGTGAAGCATGTATTTTAACACCTAATTCACCCTTTCAGGTTCTCCATCATTTTATGGATGGTATGTAGAACTGATGTTCAGTCTAGTACCAATGGTGTGATGCAAGGATTACCAAAAATTAGATGTGAATTTTGAATCTTGATATGATATGATTACCTCCAAAAACCCATGAAGCTAAAATAATTCTTTTGAAAATATATTAGCCACAACCACGGTATCATCCTTAGTATTATTGGGTATAAAGTGTGCCACCTTGGTCAGTCTATCGACCACTACTAGAATTATGTCATGTTGAAACATGTTTTTAGGCAACCCTACAATGAAGACCATTAAAATAACTTGCCATTTTTACATAGGCACATCATGCAGATACAACAATCTAGTAGGATGTCAATGTTCTAATTTTACATTTTGGCACTTGAGGCATAAAGCTACAAACTCAGTTATGTCTCTCTTCATTCCTAGACAAAAGTATATCTTGTTTATATTCTCCCTCATCTTTGCTCGTCCTGGATGAGAAAAATATGGAGATTTGTGCGCTTCACTCATAATCACCTTTCTCAAATTTCCAATTTTAGGAATTACTACCCAATTCTTAAAACATAAGAAACCATCCTTGATGTCAAAGTCCTTGTTTTCATCAGGTTTCCTTTCCATTCTTTCAAAAACTTGGTTGTAGTAAGCATCCTGATATTGAATTTTCTTGACTTGTTTCATCAAGTTGACATGGATGCAAGACAAAACTACTATGTCTCCTCCTACTCTATGCATTAGTGAATTTATTATATTTTCCTTTTATATACTCAATACCAAAATCATATTCTATGAGAAAATCCATCCACCTTCTCTACCTAGCATTGAGTAAGGTTTTAGTGAATATATATTGCAAAATCTTATGGTTTTTACTTAGCTCAAAGGGTCTCCCGACCATATAATATCACCAAATATTGATAGAAAACGTTACAAATGCCAATTCTAAGTCATATATTGCATAATTAATATCGTATATTTTAAATTTCCTATATCCATAGGCTACCACTACTTCTTCTTGTGAAAGCACTCCTTCCAAACCTTCTAATGATGCATCAGTACATATAGAGAATCTTCCTTGAGGATCAGGTGCCTTTAATATAGAAGGTGTGGTAAGATTTTTCTAATGAAAAACAAAGGCTTTCTCACATTTATCAATCCACATGAATTCTTTTCCTTTTATCTAAAATTTAGTTATTGGTAAGGTGATATTGGCATAGTCCCTTACCTATCATCTATAGTATCTATTTAAAACAATGAAACTTCAAACTTTAGTCACATTTTTAGGTGGTGGTAAGTTTAAAATAACTTCTATTTTATTGGGATCCACTGCAATCCCTTCCACTGAAACAATGTGTCCTAAATATTGCACTTCTAACACATAAAATTTACACTTGGATAAATTTCCATGCAATTGATTTTTCATTAATATCTTTAGAACAATATTGAGGTGCTCATTATGTGCTATCTTGTTTCTAAAGTATTTTAAAATATCATCCAAAAACACAAAAACAAATCTATCCAAGTACTTCTTGAAGATGTTATTCATCAAATTCATAAATGTCACAAGAGCATTTATTAATTTAAAAGGTAAAACAAAAAATTCATAATGTCCATAATGAGTTTGAAAGGTTGTCTTGTGAGTATCCTCCTTACGGATTCTCAATTGGTGATATCCTGATTTTAAATCAATTTTAAAAATACTATGTTATCTTTGAGTTGATCAAAGAGATATTATATTATCGATAAAGGGTATATTTTCTTGACTGTTGCCTTGTTTAACATTCGATAATATATGCACAATATCAAGGAACTATCCTTATTTTTAACAAATAGTATAGGTGCACCCCAATATGATACACTTGGTTTTATCAATCCTTTCTCTAGTAACCCTTGCAATTACACCTTCAGCTCTTGCATTTCTATGGTATTCATTCTATAAGGAGCTCTATGGATGGGTTTTGTTCCAGGTTGAAGCTCAATAGTAAATTCAAATTCTCATGTAAGGGGTAATCCAAGTAAATCCTTTGGAAAAACATCCCTAAAATCCTAAAGAATTGGGTGCTTCTCAAACACCTCTTCCTTATTCTCTTCATTAATTTCATTTATCTTAACTACATAGACTATTCCTCCTTTCTTTATGGTATTCTTGAGTTGCATTACCGAAAGGATTTGGGGTTGAAAAATCCCTTTTAGGTTATACACCCTTCGCACATCACCCCTATATTTTGTGTACTCAATCCATCTATCTTGAAAGTTGAGTACTACCTTATGTGCTTGCAACCAATCTATTCCTAGGATTATATCAAAGGCATGTAGAGGCACTACATACAAACATACTACAATTTTTCCACTAGGTAAGTCAATTTTTGCCATAGGTTAACATTGTTTAATGAAGTAGGTTTATTCTAAACCATACTCGACCTTCCACCCACAAGCCAAGATTCTTGGTTTTTTCAAAATATTTTTAGCTAAACTAGTGGAAATAAAACTATCTATACCACTGCTATCAATCAAGATTACAACATTCCTACCAAAAATATCACCTTTAATAAATAGTGGCATGGCTTTACCATCATGATTCTGATTTCCTATAGCTACATAAATATTGTGCACAAGCTCCTTAGATGTAGTTTCTTTGTACATTGGTTCCTTTCCTTTAGAAATCATTCCTATTCTCTATGGGAAATTACTAGCATAATGTGATCCTCTACAAATATAACATCCTTCTTTCGATCCTAGATGTTATTTTCATTTTTGCCCCTCTTCTGCTTTATCTGCATGTGAAGAATTAACCTATCCCTATGATGGTCTATTGTTTCCTTTGTCACGATTATTGGAAGTATGATTATTTTCTTGGAACCTTCTCTTGAACTTCCCTTGTTTCTGGTCATTCCTTCTATCATGCTTAGAGGAATCTGTGTTAGCCTATTATTTTTCCCACTTAAAAAAACTTATGCTATTCCTTTTCCTTAATGATTCCTTGCCCTGTTCTTCTAACCCTTCATAGCCAAAATATGGTTTGATATATATTTCAGCTTTCCTAGCCAAGTCATAGGCCTTTTATAGAGTAATAGGTTCCCTCATATCTACTTCTTACCCTATTCTAGGATATGCTCCTAGTATAAACTTGTGAATATTTATTTTCTCATTATAATAAGGTACATATTTCAACAACTTGAAAAATATTTGATAGTTTTTCTCCACTATTCTTGTTCTTTGTTGAAGCTTCGTGAACTCCTCAAACTTTTGGGAATATAAGTGTTCCATGAGAAACCTATATTTGAACACTTTTACAAATTCATCCCATTTTATATTGACTACTAATGCTAGTTTATGATATGCACTAAAAGCTTTCCATGAATCCAAACCATCTCCTTGAAAATGCAATGTGTCATAGGATATGCGAGTATCCAAGGAAAAATGATTCATATTGCAAAAGGTTTCTATTTCCTTCAACCATACATCAGCCTTATCACCATATTCCTCTCCATTAAACTTGAAAGATTTCAAATATTTCATATCTTTGCCCAACTAGACCTCAAGTCAAATCCTTTCCAGTTGTGCCTCATTAAAAGGTTCATTTGCATATCTCCTATCAGAGTTCTTAGATTGTATTTCCCAATTCAATACGACATAGAACAACTATTTTTGTATTTATACATGTTCCCAAAGTAGAGCCACTATGTTAGTGAGGTTCTCGTTACTAGGGATCTCCCTTTCAATTCTAGGATTCTATGAATCCACATAGATTCCTATCTCCACATTAGTTTTTTGTATCTACCTTGTTTATGGAGCACCACTTCCTCTTCCTCTCTTTAGTGGTATTGTCCCTAGCCACATATAGAAGAGATAGTAGGAATTTATTAGCAATTACATCATCAAATTGCTTTACCTACTACTAAATATTTACTCACTCATATCAAGTAATTCAAGAAGATTTACTTCTAATAGGTATTCTATTGGAAAGGTTATATTCCTTCATAAGTATATTTTCTATTACATAATAAAACTACTTTTCTACGTAGTGGACCTATCCCGCTACGAACCATGCTCTAATACAAAAATGTAAGGACCTAAAAAGTTTCTAACCATATCTAGGAGTTTTTTTATATTTAAATATACAACTCCTACTTTACATGAACAAGGTTTGAGAAACCTCTATCCCCACTACTTACATAATTTCTTTAATGTAGTTTTAGGAGTTGGTCGTCTTGAGTTATCATTATCCTATCTCCAATACTTAAATAATTCCTTCTATATAATAGTATTAGGAGTAATTCAACTTGAGTCATACTCCTCTCCTTATGGCTCACTCACTCCCCTTTATGTCATTTGAAAGGGTACATACTAATCTTCATTCCTCCACACAAGTCAATCTGTGTGGTAGTGCTTAGCAACTTGACCATATTTATAATCTTAGAAATTGATAATTGATCTAGTTTAAGAGTTCATGTAATAATTTCATTAACAATACTGGATATAACAAGGCAATAAAGTATTACACTACACATTATTTGAAAGGACTAGCTTGGATGCACATCGACATTCCAAAATATCTCTTCCCTAAATGGTTATTTTTGTGGTTAAAATAAGATAAAAATTTGACTAAATTTTTATCACGTCGTGGCTCTCCATTAAGTACACTTTGACCAGAATCCTATTTTGAGCAATATTAAATCATTGAGTCAAATAGAACCTTTATCAACCATTCTTAACAAACCATTATTCCATTGTTAAACAATTTCTTAAGTAAACATGCATTGAAACTTAAATAGCTATTTAACCATTGAATCAAAATCTATCTACCACATCAATTGTTCAAACAATATCAAAGAAAATTTCCTCCAACAAATATCAATCTAAGTTTGACAAATCTCTAATTAGAATACAAGTTACAATTTTGTTGAATACATGTTTTAGTTTGCTTCTCATAATAAATGACGTTCATTTGCTAGCATAACTTAACTATTCATTTACATTAGAGTTTTTCTCCATTGGGTACTCCATACTAGAAAAGAGATTTGTAGTTCAAAAAAATTAAGTTACAACACAACATGCCCAATTTTTTCTATCTTGGTCATACCCAGACCATTTGATCTACATCATCATAAACGAATATCCATTCCTCTTTCTTCCATCACTCCAATCCTTCAAGCGATGTCCTCATCTATCAAAACCTCCATGGAACCCATTGATAATAGTATTTCCATGCATGAGGATCAGAGTTAGCTCCCATTCATTTTGAAGGTGCACTTCCACTTGCAATATTTTATTATCATAATATGCAATTTTAGTTGCATCCATTTATTTTACATAAATATACACAATAAAATAAAACTTGGATCCACATACAGTATTTCTTCAACATACAATATTTTCAAACATCTATCAATACCACATTTAGTTACCAGATGTCAATGAAACTATTTATATATACTTATATCCCTCTTCCAGTAAGGACTTATTTCATTCATTTACAACATGCAACCATTGAATCCTTCCTTTAATGTTGCTAATATAAAAATATCAAATCAACATTTCTTAAGGAAAAAACTATCTTCTTATTCCTTTTCTAAAACATACAGGAAAGCATATATCAACCCTCACAGAAGACATAGAAATTTCAAAATCATTTCCTTCCCTATATTATCAATATCAAAGGAACTAAGTTTCATTTTCCAAATAAATCATGTCTTTACCTTTCTCTAATATGAAATAATAAATCATCATGACTAATACCTAAAAAACAATTCAATTTATTTGTTGATTTCCAAGAAAATACTAGTTAGAATATGTTTTCCATGACGTTTCCTTCTCCCAGTTTATTATGTTATTAACTAACGACCCAACTTTTAATTCTATGGTCATTCATATCTAGCACTCATTCCCATGGTTGGGTAAAAATAAGGAATACCTAGATTACAATGGACAATACGTTGATCAATTCAACTTGACCATGACTTCCTTGCCTATTCTATAATCCAAAGAGAAAATTTGGTAATCATCAAACATAGTCTCACATGTTTGATTACTATGCTTGTAACTAAATTCTATTGTATAAAATAACACTCAGTACTCCCATACAACCCATATTGTTTCTTTCATATCTACTTTATATGTGGAATTACTCAACCAACTATGTAGTAGTATAAGTTTCTCTAAAAATTTTAAAGGTACTTGGGTAAAAAATTGAGACAAAAGGTATTAACCAACACACGATTACATTTAATTTTTTAAAACAAATGTCTAGCTACTCTCATCATGCTCATTGAGCTAGCCGACTTAAAATCTATCATAGAATAAAATCCTAAAGCATTTTCATTTCTATCTAAGAGATAGAATTACTTTGGTTGGCACCTCATATACTAGACTCAAGAGATGATACATCTATCGACACTCAAGATAAATTCAGTCTTCCAAAAAAATCAATTCTTCCATGGTAAGGATTTTTTCAACTTACAATATTAAAGCTCTTGTTACCAATGATTTTATCCATTGTAGAGTTCAAATACACCAATTCCCAAGGTTCATTCTCACTCTCTCCTCAAATATCCACTACCCCTCTCCTTTTTCCTCCTCTGCCATTTTTACCTAACTTCAACTAGAAGGATCTCGTTGACTCCCCAACTAACCAATATTTTTGGCAGGTTAATGGTTAGGCAATTACTTCCAAGACAACACTTAGAATTCCCAATCTCATTGAAACAAGAAGAAAACATCCAGTTATGGCATAATAACTCCAAACAATATTTATACTTTCCAAACAAACTATTTTTTTTCTATTAAAGTAATGAGCTTCTATGGAAACTACGAACAAAGCACACACACTGGCTATAGTGCCAAAAAATCCATTCCATTATTTTTCTCATTATGATATCATTGCACTTTCCTTTTTATCCTCTAAACTATCATTGTTGAAGCATAAATTGATTCTTCACAAGATATTTTCTTAAAGCTCAATACAAAGAAAACCAAACCAGCATTGCTAAAACAACACATAAATGCAACTATATCTTTGTTGATTCTTTTATTTATGTAAAATTATGAAATACATCTTCATGAAATATATTTATCCATGTTTTCCTTCTAATACTTTGATGAAATAACCATCACATTATTTCCCCTTGGCATCCTATTCTTGGTGGTTGATCCTTTCTCCCACCTACAAGAAACATATTACTGCACAAGTACAAGTTCTATTAGCAACATCATATTCTTTTATGTATATATATATATATATATATATATATATATATATATATATATATATATATATATATATATTTCTAGAAACAAAACACAAATTAATCAATCATTCCAATTAAAATATGCTTCACATTTTTCACAAGATATATGTTTTGCATAACTAATTAGTAGATAGTCAATCATCTAATTAAAAAAACAACTTAGCAAAGCATGAATCCATCCAAAATAAAGAGTCTGTTAAGGGTGGGTCATGACATATGATGGTTTATACCTTCTTATTCTAGTTGGTTTGCTTCAAAAAAAACCTTTGATGTGATTAGTCATAGTTCCTCCTTAGGGATCCAGTTTGATGTAGGAAATCAATGTGAAGCTGATTTATTTATTGATGTAATGCAATATATAGAATAAATACAAGAATCTCATGTGGTTAAGTGGTTGCAATAATTTTCCAAACATGTCCAACCACTTAACTAACAGAAAACAAAATTTTCTAACTATGGATGTCAACTAACTGCTAGAGGACAAATGACAACATGGGTGTCAACTAACAACTAACTAAACATCTAACAACATAACAACTTATGTCTTATGTGGGCATACTATGCCTCACGTGCATACAAAGTGCATAAATAAGAAATAATAATAAATAATGAAATATTAACTTAGGCTTAAGTGGATAAGCCTAAGTATCCTCAAAACTCCTCCTAACCATATAAGCATTGGACCCCAATGCTCTAAAAAAATGTGGAAAGTCATGGGCCATATAATGGCAAGGAATCTAGCGAGCCATGTGTGGAAAGTGATCATGACAAGTGACAAGGTATGAAGTAGAAGAACCTTGTCTAGTGTGATGAGTCTTCATCTCAAAAAATCTTTCTGAAATGAGCGAAAGTTGATGATCAGGTGCCACTATTGTTGTAGGGTTGAAAACAGGATCAGGTACCAAAAAAGGATGCTAAAATGATGTCTTTGGAAAGTGGTGCTTATCGAAAGGAACCCAAACTCTATCTCCAACCTATGATGAGTGAGTATTGTGATGCTTATGCACCACTCCCTATGGAGTCTCCTGAAGTCTTTTTGTATCTTGCCTAGAAGGCTCTGTAGGTGCTTAATGAATGAAGTAACCTTAGATTGCTCCTCCATGTGTGCAATGGTGGGAGTGGGCAAAGACAAAGGTAACTTCTATGGAACAAGTGGTTGTGTAACTAGAGGTGTACCTAAAATGATACCAATAGAGTCAATGGCATCTTTCTCATGAGTGAGAATGATGGGTTCCTTAACCACTTGCTCTTGTTATTGTTCATTAGGTGGGAGTGAAACTTCTTTCTTTTCCTGTTCCTTAGATGGTGCTTATTCTTCATTATGTGTGGAACTGATGCTAGTAGAAGCCAAAATTAGTGCTTGACTTAGTGGCTTCCTTACTTTCCTACAACTTAACATCAAATTGGAAGTAGGTGTAGTGATTTGTATCAAGTTTTATCATGCAACTCTAATGTGTAGGTATTCTTTTTAGCATGATAAATAGCATTCCTATGAAATTTATAGGGTTTACCTAGAAATATCCCACAATAGTCCATCTCTGTGACATCACATCTAACTTTTTCCACAAACTCATAACCTAAAGCAAAAGTCAAGGTGCAAGTGTGGGTGATGTTAGATGTGGAGTCTACATATTTCCACCCAAGTGCATATGGTTGGTGATGTGGCTTGATGGGAAGTTTCAACTTCTCCACAACGGACTTCACAATGAGGTTATTTTATGATCCATTATCTATGATACAATAAACATAGTAATCATGTGTAAGGTGGGCTCTAGTGATAAACAAATGGTCATGACCCCCTTGAGAAAATACATTTGACATAAGGGTAACTTTATTCATTTTACCCTTTAAATAAGGATACTATTAGTGTGTCCCTGTAGCCACAATGGGACCATTAAGTGGTTCCTCATGTGTAGGTTGTACAAATAGGGATTTATTCTTCTTAAATTATTCAAAAGTAAAGCATTTGGATTTTACATAACCATGCTTTTTACAAAATTCACAATACAATGAAGAAGAAGGATCTTTAGAATGAAAAGAAGAAGAATGTACTTTAGGAGAAATGGGAGGAGAAGAAGAACGAGGGGAAGAATTAGAATTGTTATTCACCTTCTATTGATGCTGATTTCCACCTCTGGAAGATCTCTCATGTGATGAACGATATTTGTGATATGCACCAAATTTCTCCTTTGCAAGAATGACATGATTGAATGCCACATACAAGGTGAGGAAAACATTAAACTTTATTTACCTAAAAATTTGATCTTGCAAGCCACGAGTGAATTTGTTAATCAAGTCTTCTAAATATTTCACACCAAGAAATACCCTTAGCCTATTGAATTGGAAAATATAGTAAAAAACAGACATCCCATAGGTTTACCTCAATCTATACCACTTGGTAGTGAGGTCATTGTGGTAGTTTTCTAGAAAGAATGTGTTTTTTAGAATTTGGATTAGTTCTTTCCAAGTCATTGTGATATTATGGCTTTGTCTTTCTACAAGTAAGAATTTTACTAGGCCTATAAGTTTGACTATAGCAAATGCAACATGTTCATCCTCAAGAATTTTAGCATAAGCAAACCAAGTTTGCATATCCAAAATCCATGTAGATAAGACATCTGGATCCCTAGATCCATCATATAATTTGATCTTACATTTGACTTTACTTGCATGATTATGATGAATTTTTATATCTCTGGGGTTTGATTGCACCACAATGTCTTCAATATTCTTTGCTAAAATGTCTACTGCATTAGTAAGGTTTTCCATATTTTATTTGAGGTATTGAGCCATATTTTTCATAGTATATGCCAGAATAAGAGGATTAAAAAATGGATACAAGAACTAATCTAGGTTTAGGAATTTAAAAATATTTCCTAATGCAAGAATTGCCTAAATTTTTACAATATTTCTCTCCAAAAATTTACCAAAATGGGCTATTTAGTGCTCTTACAAAATAAAATTTTGATTTTGCAATTACAAGAGTAGCACTAAAAAATGAGAAATTAGCCCTTTTACAATGCCAAAGTTGGTTAGGAGGTAAAATAATGGATTAAATTGTAGAAATTTGCAAAAAGTTACAAACAATTTGGCTGAAAAAGGAGCAAAAATGAATGTTTTCACCTTGTTTTAGATTGTTGTCCTTTGTTGCAAGTTTTTGGTACCAAAAATGTGTAATTTGAATTCAAAAATTTAAAATTTCCCTCCAAGTTGTCTTTTACTCCAAAAAAAATTTACTTTACGTACCAAACAAAAGTGTTTTGTTTAACCCTCGATCAATTGGGGTAAGACCGAAGTCAATGATTAGATTTGTAGCATCGAATAGTCAACAGTAAACGATTGAAGTCCAAGTCAGTGGTCATAGAGGCTCCAACTACCTCTTTTGTGACCTCAAAGTTTACGCGTCCAAATCAACTGGTGCAGTGCCACCTAGGCATGGGCTAGCCAATGACTAGCCTTGCATGAGCCTGTGGCGCTCATAATCACCTTATAACATGAAGGTGGTAATAAACCTATTAATGCCCACCCTTTGGGTAATGTGGGATAAAAAGTCTCGAACCCTCCTATGTTTGGTGCTCGCTCCCATCCAATGCATGATGCTGACCATCTTGTAGCTACCATCGATAATCAGAGCACACTAAAAACTTATCAAAGTTGTAGACAATCACCAGAGGAGTAGACACACAATCAATAGTTGAAAAAATTTTCGTCGGATATAGGATTTTCTACCGGAGCTTGACTTCTTCATAGAAAGACGTCGAAGGTTTGTTGGACTACAATTCTCGTTGGAAAATCAATTGGCTAAAAATGTTTTTTTAGCCTCGAAATCATAGGATGTCTACAAAATATTGATGATTGCTGAAAATGCACACAGAAACGCTTGGAATTTTCTCACACCGCTAAAAAATTTGCTTCAGTTTTCATGTTTCTATTGGGATTAATCTATCACTACTGGAGAGGTGCTTATATCAGAATTATTTCAAAAATATTTTAGAATTTGATTTCTTTCACCAGGATTTTATCAAGTTTTAGATCGAGGGGGGATTTAAACACGTAAGAAATGTGTTTTCTGCTTCGAAGGATCTGCTACTACGAAAAATATCCTACACTGTACTTCAATCAAGTAAACCCTCCATATGTGGCGGCCTTGGAGCTTATCATCGAATGTATTGACAAAATATCGCCTGTAAAATGTTCTTCATTAGATTGCTATGCGTCAAAATTTTATTCAAGTTTGTCCACCTATGAAGAAACCTATGTCTATATTTCTTCTAAATCCATCGATTTACTGCTGAGGTTCATCGAGAGTGTGATTTTTTTGCCTGCCATAATGGAAAGAAAAAATGTTGACCAGTGTCGATGTTGATGTTGTCGATGATCGGCTAGTGGGACCGACTGCTATTGTTGGATGGTAGTGGCTGGTGGTGTTGGTTGCTATGTTGGATGTAGTGGTGTCAGATTGTTGGATTGGTGGCCACCTAACTAGGCTGGCTACCCTAAATAGGCTTAAAAGCAATTCTTTTCATTTCTTTGGTAGATCTCGACAACTGGTGCTTCCACAACAATTCTTCTACAATTCCTCGACAATGCCTCTTCTTGGCCATAATTTGGCCTCAAACTGGTGTAACTGATACTTAACACCTAGTGCAGGGGTAATTTATGCCCTCTATCACCTCAAATTCAACTGATGTTGTGGGTGGCTTCAAGCCAACTCTCATGAGCATCTACCTAGGACCTAGCAGTGAAGTGGCAGTTGTGTCCTCCTTCCTACAAAACTCTCCTTGGCTAACTGATACCAGTGATGTAGGAACTCAATGTGAAGCTGATTTTTTATTGATGCAATGCAATATATAGAAGAAATACAAGAATCTCACATGGTTAAGTGGTAACAATAATTTGCTAAACATGGCCAACCACTTAACTAACAGATAACAAATCTGCTAACTATGGATGTCAACTAACTACTAGAGGACAAATGACAACATGGGTGTCAACTAACAGCTAACTAAACATCTAACAACATAACAAATTATGTCTTATGTGGGCATACTATGCCTCATGTGCATACAAAGTGCATAAATAAGAAATAATAATAAATAATGAAATATTAACTTAGGCTTAAGTGGATAAGCCTAAGTATCCTCAACACAGTTGCTTTTGGTCTAGTATTTTCTCTTTTCCTTTCTTTGGTGGTGAGTATATCATCGTTATTGACATCTAGATTGAGCCTCTAGAACCTAGTAATTTGTCACTAGGTCCTTTTGGGGAGAATTCTGCTTTGGTAGGTAGTGAGGGGAGTTTGAATTTGTATGGATATGGGGAATGCGGTAGATCATACTTAAAGGGTATAGAGGCTTTGGAGGCTTTGAGGAAAATCTACCTATTAGTATGAGGTCTATTTTTGCTTCAAAGATGATTTCATAAGTAGCAAGGAATTAATTTCTCCCCCAAGTTCAAATCATTATGGAAATATCTAGATGAAAATCCCTAATATAAAAAATGAGTGCCATATTTTGGGGTGGTTTGATATTTTCTAGGATCATTTACCATATTTTATAAAACTAAGCATTGAAGTCCTCCATTTCCTTGTCAAAATTTTACTTGATGTTGATCAAGTCGTCTAACAACAATGCTACTTCCTCCTTTTTGAACTGATCCATCAGTTGGGTAGCCAATTATTCTAAATCCCTTATTGATTGCATGGGTAGGGATACATACCACTCTCATGCTTTCCCTTTCAAAGATACCACGAGTATCTTAAGGGCTATATCTTGAACTATTTTACTATGCATGGTGTAATGTAATGCCATATAGTGTAAGTGCTCTAATATAGTGATTGCATCTTCTTTGATGAATTTTGATAAGGAATCTAGAGCCTTCACAATAATTGGATTCCAGGTATGAGGTCAAACAAAAACAACCAAGGGCTCTAATTCTTCCATGTTGGAATCCTTCTAGCCATATATTTGCTTGATTTCTTCATTTTTTTATCAACTAGTGAATAGCGGCTTCCATAAGGACCTCATATTTAGGATTTATCACCAATTTTTGTAGCCTAAGATTAGGAGGGTTTCCAAGTAAATATATTTGCTTCTCTTAGAGTCATATGGATTGATTCTTTCATTAAAACCTCACTTTTGTGCTCTTCCCAATGGTGTATTTGGGTTCTTTTTATTTTATAGGCGAGTCACCAAGTGAGAGGTGATATTGGCCAAAAAGAGGATGCCATCATGAACTTGGTCGATGGATGGTGAATCCTTCTAGTTTATTATTTAGTAGTGGAGTCATTAGGTAAATTTCCTATGAGCTTTAAAAAATTTATGATCATGGCCTTCATTGGAACCACAACCTAACTTTTAAATCAAGGGATAGATTTTTTCTAGTTTGTTTCCCATTGAGTATGCCAATTTGAAAATGTTAGGGGTTGGATGCAACCCTTATGATTCCTAGGTTTTTTGACCCCTTGTGGTTGTAATTTTATCCTTTGTATCCCCAAGCATGTGCACCTGATTCCATGTGCCTTATGAAGGGGATGTTGGTCCTAGAAAGTCTAGGGTAGTATGGGACACGATCCCACTAGATGATCTTCAATGTTTTTTACCCAATGCTAGCTCCTTGCTTTAGATGTGATATTTTGTGCTTGTCTTTCTTATGATATTATAACCTACTCTAATTAGCTTCTTTAAGGAAAGGAGAAAAGGAAAGACAACATGAAATACTATGGAATGTAAATTGTAGAAAGTGAAATCTACCTAGCCTATATAAGAGTGGTGATGCACCAAATATCTAATAAGACCCTCCCATGCTACAATGGGTTGAGTGAAAATATGAACAGTGGATGAAAATTCATGAGTAACATAGGCCCCCACAAGAGCATGAGATAAAATAGAACATCCACACTAGAACTGGGATAGGGATTTCATAAGTACTCATAAATTATTATTAGTGAAATTTTTGAGTTACATACATGCAAAGAAAAGAGGCTTAGAAACTCCTTGATCAGCTATGCAAGGCTTCATCCAAATTGATATACAAGAGGGAATTAAGGAAACAAACTTGGGAGAATGGGTGGATTTTTCAATGATTTACAATGAGAAGAAGATAGATATTTATAAGAAGAAGCAAGAGAAATCCCTCCAAAAATCTATGTAGGATTTCAAAATATATCTTTGCTAGTTGACATAAATAATGAATTATCTAAAATTTATAGATTTTTTAGATTGATTTTGATACAAGAAATATCCTTGATTGTACATCTATGATAATTTATCATTAATTCCTTGGATCATGTTTTTTCCCTTGGGCTATCGTCTTTATTGTCATTTTAATGCTTTAGCTACCACCTAGGAAACTACATCTAGTTGTGAGGTACCAATTCCAAGACTAGATCATCATCCTTCCCTTGCATTCAGTTTATTTTTGTTGGCCTAATGATTTTTATGGTTGACACCTATTTTACCCACACTCTTGGTAAATTACCTTGGTGAAGATGTCCTTCAATGCACCTTGAGGAGGTGACAACTACCACCTTATGAGTTGTTATGCTTATGGAGAATAATATTCCACCATGTAACTTAAGGAGGATTCTAAAGAGACATCAAGCTTGAAATTTTATGTAGAACATTATAGTAAAAAAAATTTTGTATTGCTCTGGTCTTCCCTAAACTATGTGTATCAATTCTTCCCAAGGGAATGGGAGATACTTATATTTCCACTTATCCACTTGGATCCCTCAAATCCTCCTTCCCCTTGGCTAAGGAAATGGCCTTAGTCCTCAAGATTCATTAGTGGCATTAAATTGGAATGACACCTAGGACTAAGGGACCTCCTTGGTTAGGGGAAGAGACCAACTTCCAGGTCTCTATTTTTTAGAGGATAAAAAGGCTCATGTGTATTGGTTAAATAAATTCCTTGCTACAATGGTTCCCATTTTTTCATCACCATAATGGCTTAGGGGTTCCAAGTATTATAGATACTTGCCTTATATTCCACTAGAAAGGCTATTGAGTTATCACTTGATATTATTTTGATGATCAGACTAAGGTTCATGGTGAAGGAATATTTAAATTCATTAGTTGGCATAAGTTTTTACTCCTTGGTTGCACTTTAGATAGTCTTGTGGCTTTAGTTGCTTTGTAAGTAGTACGAGTGTTGGCACTCTTCATTTCAATTTAAGGTAGGCACTTTTAATAAAAATTAGCTTTAGAGGTAAAAATTTCCCATTGTAGTGAATTATCACTACACTTGTAGTCTAATTTTTGTTGTTTGGTCTATGTATTCTTGCTCTATTCTCTAGTTTTTATGAAAAATTACCTTAAAAGAAAAAGGGTATTGAATCTAGTTAATTTTTGTTTTACCAATGCATTATAGACAAGAAAAGCAAAAGAGCATTTAGTTGCATTTAGAGTAATTTTGTATGGTTGTATAATTTCTTGTATGCTTTGGAAAGGGAAGGATCTTTTATTTTTTGTAATCATTCAAAGAAAAAGAGTATGTAGTCTAGGGTTTTGTTCACTTTCATAATTTGTATCCTTGCATTCTTTTTAATTTCTACTATAGATATTTTTTTAGAGGCTTAGGTATAGAATTCGAACCTCTAGGTGTTTTCACAATCAATCCATTGAAAATAGCAGAGGATTTATAACATATACATGTTGAATTAAAATCTCATTCAACACACATTGTTACAATAGAAAGTCATTTAAATATAGTTAATGATAAAAGATAACATCATAATTTGATTAAATCTAATGAAATTGAATTTATTTAAAACACTTTTATGTTTATTTTTTTACAACAAATATTTGACCACTCATTCAATGCTTTAATGCAAATTCTATATGGTATACCATAATAACTTTTTATATTTTTTTTTTGGAAATATTATGTTATTTGATACATTACAAGAATATTGCAAGCACCATGTATGTTTTTGAGTTTAGTGTCATGTAAAAATTTGTGTCTAAAGTTGGTAACTAGTTTTTAAATATGTGGTGTGAAAAGACTCTTGTTATTATGTGTCATTTAGTAATCATTAGAGGTTTGTAATTATTATGAATCAATAAAATATATTTATCTTATGATAAATATGAAGAGTCATATATCCTAGGTGTTTGAGGAGATGAATAGTTTATTGAAAGTAGAAATATCAAGAGTCTTGTGAATGTGAAGAGTCTCATATCCAATGTGTATATATTGAAGACAAAGCATTGTAATGGTGTATTGAATAAGCTTTGAATTACATTGTATTGCATTACTTACACATTTATCTATCTATATATATATATATATATATATATATATATATATATATATATATATATATATATATATATATATATATATATATATCAATAATATTTTAAGTGAGCTATTTTCATTGTTATTATTCAATGTATGTGATCTTGTGAGAAGATTGTTGATTTATTTTTTAAAATATTTGGTTAGTGTGAGAAACCCCTACAACTAATACTCAGGTTTGGGTATTCCCATCCCACCATGACCTCTCATAAAGGGATATTTGAGCTTATCAATAGGAAATTTAATGCATAGCCACACACACACACACACACACACACAATAGCTTGAACCTTGGACCTCCCAAAGAAGATTCAAAGCCTGAACTATTGTGTTATCCCCTAGGACTATTATTGATTTTTTATAGTGATACAAAATCCATATTTAAGAGAAGTTGGGTTGAGAAGAGTGCCCATGTTTGAGAAACATTGAGTTGAAAGTGCACCCATGTTTGAAGTCTAGGTTAGAATTATCAAATATTTGTGAGAGCATAATCAAGTGAAGCATTGAAGTTGAAATGAGTAGACTAGAAGAAACTAAAGTAAAGCAGAGCCACAAACCTATGGTTGAAGGGATCCCTAAAAGAAATAAATTAACATAAAATCAACATCAAGAACATGCTAAAGAAAAATTAAGAGAAAATAACAAGTAGATGATTGAAGTGTGATGTAGGAGTCTATAGATAAAAGTGTAGAAAAAGAACAAGTAGATGGTTGAAGTGTGATGTGAAAGGATTCCATGGAAAATTAGAGCGCACAGACCAAGAAAACAAAAGAAACTGGAGAAGGTTCTAGAAAATTCAAGTGCAAGAGAAGAAGAATAATCACTGAAGTAAGAAGAATATTTATTGAAGGAGAAATTAATCAAAGAAGAATGGATATAAAATTGAACGGAAGTTTTTTAAAATAAGTTGAAATATTTGAAGAAAGGAAACATTGTTTGGTGAAATTTATTATTGAAGAAGAATATTAAATTGAAAATTTGAAAAAAAAATTATTTGAAGAAAAGAGAAGAATTTTTGTAGGAAGAAGATTTATTTTTTAAATATTGCATTTGGAATAAATAAGGATTTATAATACAACGGAAATTATTTATATTGAAATTTTTTTGAAAGTGTGGAATAATTAAAGTGAGCAGTATTCAAAATTAATTGAAAGAAAAATTGGAAAAAAAAATTGTTGACGAATTATATTTAAAGAAAAATAAGGGATATTGAAGACAAGTTAAAGGCACAAACAAATTATTAAAAAAATTTAGTCAATAATATAAATTAAAGTGAAGAATTAAAGACTATCAAATATTTGAAGGTTATTGAACACAAAGACAAAAGGAAAATTATTGAGCAAGCTCTCTCAAAGAAAAATTAGAAAGGTTGATCATAGATCTTACTAGTAAGAAATTTTACATGGCAAATAAAGAAAGAAAGTAAACAAATAAACAAGTCAAAATTTAGAAGTGTGTGTCACCAAAATTAGAAAATATAACAAAAATTTAGAAGTGTGAGTCATTAACAATAAGTGAAGGAGAAGAAAAACAAGTTGAAGATTATAAGTATGTGTCACTAGAATTTATATGGTACTCACAAATGATTCTTGAAGAAGCTAAAAATGAAGAATTTTCAACACTTAAAGACTACTTCAATGATATTATCAATGGAGCTAAAAAATATTTTAAACATGTTATTGTATTACCTATAGATATGGGAAAAATGATGCACATGGCACTTAATAAAGTGAAGCACAAAAAACAAGAAGAAATAATTAAAAAGTTGAATGACAAGCCCATAATGATATATGCCTATTGTGACACAAATTATTTAATGTCTATGACAAGAGTATATGTTGTGATAGAAGTGCCCTATTTCAAAAGATAGATGTAATTTTTAAAACCATTGATTTAAGACTCATGATGATAGATGCATGTTGTGATTCTAGTGATCTTGTATGGAAATCGGATATAGCATGCGACACTAGTAATTTGAGCATTGTTCATGAAGACAAAGAATGTGTAGAAAATGTATGTGTTGGTCATGATAAAGGTTAAATTGATAGAGTAGATGAAAGTAACAATGATAATAATAGTCCTAGATATGATGAAGGACAATGTAATGATATTAGTGATAGTGAAAAGAATATTGGTATATAATTTTTGATAGGATATAGTGACACAAATTCAAAAACAAATTGGCAAGAGAACATTGTGAAAGGCCTTAAAAAAACAAGTAATAATGAATCAAGGATTGATAAAATTAATTGTGAAACAAAGAATTTTTAACAAGAATAGATGGAACTAGTATTTATACAGGAAAAGTTATGACACATAATAATAAATATAGATGTAGAAATTATGGTAGACATTGAAACAAGATAGAAATATGTTGGGACCTTAATTATTGTAAAATTTATGGAGGTAACAATCACACTCAAATATATTGTTGGTACAAATAAAATAATAATATGAATATGAATTATGGATGAATAAGAATGTATAAGTGTGATAAGATGAAAGAAATGTCAATTGCACTGAAAGGATTATTCTAGAAAATTATAATTTGAAGGTTTTCAAAATAGTTCCAAATGTTATCAGAATTAGTACCAGAGCTAGAACAATACAAGAACCAAATTCACTATCAAAGTTATAATATGAAGACCAAAATTAAATATTTTACGAAATAATGTAATAAGGGGGGTGTTGAAAGTATTACATTATTTGGTACCTTGCAATAATATTACAAGTACCATGTAATTATTTTAGTTCAGAGTCATATAGATATTTGTGTCTAAAGTTTGTAACTAGTTTGTAAATATTGGGTGTGAAAAGAGTCTTTTAATTACATGTCATTTAGTAATCATTAGAGGTTTTTCATTATTAAGAGATAATAAAATATATTTCTCTTATGATAAATGTGAAGAGTCATCGCTTGGATGTTTGAGGAGAGGAATAGTTTGTTGAGAGTAGAAAGGTCAAGTCTTGTGAATGTGAAGAGTCTCATATCCAATGTGTATATATTGAAGATAAAGCATTGTAATGGTGTATCAAATAAGATTTGCATTACATTGTATTGCATTTCTTAAGTAGATATATTTATCAATAATATTTTCAGTAAGTTATTATCATTGTTATTGTTGAATGTATGTGAGAATTTAAAATTAAGATTTTGTGATAAAATTGCTGATTTGCTAACAAAATTTCCTTAAATATTTAGAACTTAGCTATACCACTCATTATATAACTATTTCAAATTGAAATTAGGTAAACTAGCCAAAAGTGATAAATTTGGGTATTTACACATCAAAAAATTGAATTGCACATATGTCCACAGACCTTAAAAAAAACTCCTCCAAGAGACATACTTATCACATATTAAATTAATGTGAAAAATATCGATTACAAAATAGAGGATTGATCCTATATAGAGGTAAACATATCTCAAAAATGTTGTGCTACTCTATGCATTGTATCACATAAATATTATTACCTACCACTAGTAACTAGACCATTATATAAGACTAGTTTCAGTATTATGAATAGATAAAAACGAGACCAATTTCATTATTATAACCAAATAAAAATGAACCATAAGCTACTTGATATAAAATATGAGGTATTTTTTAGTAAGGAACACTATTTTTTTTAGTATATTAAATGACAATAGCCCAAGTAATTAAATATTTCTCAAATTTCGAGGGGACCCAATATGTGATCATAATGTGATATGGATGGGGTCAATTTCAATCCCATATAACCTATAAAAAATAAATGGTATTAATTCAACAGATTAGATTCCTAAACTTTCATAGAGGAGACCTACGTTCATATATTACAAATGATATATACACAATTTTCAAGTTGTTTATAATATCAATATGCAATCATGTCGAAATAGGTTTGGGACCCATTTTAACCCAATATAACTGATTAATTTTTTCCCTCAAAAAAATTCATAATTTTATATTAAGTAAATATGAAATTACATTCTTCAGATGCCTCGATGGATTTTTTCAAAATTTTAATAGTGACCTAAAATTCATGTCATTTACACATCATAAATATCTATCTCTATCATGTTAAGTTCTATCCTTAGACACTTTCTCAATTTATCAAACAATATCCTTTAAATCACTAATTTTTTAGTTTTTCTAAAAAGGTTGCTTTATCTGTGTTTAATTTAACTATAGTGTATTAATCCCCCTAGATAGAGATTTGGACAAACTATAGTGCATTGCCCTCATTGAATTCTTGTATTAAGAACGTACCTAGATAAATATGAAGTACCTCCTTTAAGAGTTCATTTTCTTCCCTATTTAGTTATCTATAAATATGCCAAAAAGTAAAAGCTTCACTTTAGTCCACAAATTTTATTTTTGAGAAGATGGGTTGTCGAATCATGTTTTCCATCCTAAAAACACCAAGCATATAGTTTATTACCATATGTGAGTCTCCATATATTTGGATTTTTTGCATTCCTTTTAATTTTTCCTACTAAACCAGTAATTTGAGGGCTATAATTTTAGCATAATTATTAGGACCTTCTCCCAATATAGCCTAGAATTTAAAATAATGAGAGTCAAAAATATATAGTAATCCTCCTGCTCTACAAACTCCAAGGACCCCCTTATCTAGCACCATAAAAATGTTAGAGTATATTACATTATTTTGTACATGTTAATATATCACTTTGAGTACATTTCTAGATTAGAAGTTTATCTTAGATTAAGGTTTGAGTAGTTAATTCAAGCAAGTAGAAAATGCACAAGTGTTAGAATGTGCAAGGATGTAAATGTGCATGTAGTCCACATGTACATTAGTCAATATTAGTCATAGGATAGGTAGATGAAGATTCATAGGTAGATTAAAGGTCAAGGCACATATCTTCCTATATATATGCCTTGAGGTATAGAGTGAGAGAGTGAGAGAGACTAAATTTACTATAATGATTTGCAGTTCAAGTACAATGTAGTTCTTTAATTCAAATTATGGAGTGTTCATGTCATCCATTATAATATATTATATTATTTTTATGAGCATCCATTAATGACATATTTTTGAGTTATTGTAGAAGTTTATATTATATTTGTCTTGCATATTATAGTGTTATTATCATATAGTTATCATTTTTTGCTCATTTTACATCTTGTGGTTACATTTCCTTTAATATAAATCATAAAAAGCTAAGAGTGGTATCAAAGCACATGGTAGATTGATAGGAAATAGAGATATCCACAAGAGATATTGAGAGAAGACAGGAAATTTTATTTTCAAAATTTCTAAAAATACATTTCATTGGAGTATTTCCACAGATTTGTACAAAACTCGTGAAGAATAGGATTCAACATTGATTCCACTAGATTGACAAATCAACTAGTGAAGATTCATAATAAAGTTTATTCCATTGTAAATTCTAATATTTTTTGTAGGAAAAGGAGATTTAAATAAAGTTGTGAAGCTTACTACAAAGAGCTTGAAGAATATCTTCTTTGGAATCAATCCAGTACCTTAAGAAACAAATGAAAGATTGCAGATTTGGAGGCCTAAGGAAAATATTGCATTGCAAGATTTCAAACTTGTAAAGTGTAGAAGATAAAAAGGCTAGAGGATCCTTATTGTAGATTCAAGGAAGAAGAGACTTCAAAAAAGAGTCAAGGAGAATATTGGATATTGGAGATTACCATTGAAGGTTGAAGACTACAAATTACAGATTAAAAAAAGAGGAGAAAACAACTCAAGAAGCTGAAGATACCCACAAGAGGTCACATTGAAGAACTTCCAATTTTGGAAGATTGAAGATAGAGAAGAACTAGAAAATGTCCTATTCTAGATTTTAAAGAAGTCCATTGAAGGATTTTTGAGGAGAATTCATTGCAAAAATTTACTAGTAGGAAGGAGTTTTTGATAAAGGATTTTTTGGGGTAATTGTTGCCATCCGAAAATCCCAAAAGGAGAAGAATTTGGAAAGCATTTTTCCAAATTTTGAAGGATAATAGTGAATACCTCAAGACATTCATATTATTGAGAAGAATGCCACTAGATAGGCCAAGGTTGAAGTCATAATTCAACAAAGAGGCTGAAGGAGAAAGGAGTTAGAAGAAGCCACCAAATTTGAGAGATTTGGAGATTGCCATTGAAGGCTATTTTAGAGAAAGGAAATTGTTGGTTTTATAGCAGAAAATTGAAGGTTTTATGAATAAAAATCTTAGCTATGATTTGGAGGAGTTTCCTAAAAAAATTATGAGATTCAAGGACAACACTTCAGACGAGAAATTGACCACTTTGCAATATGAAATTTTCATATTTGAGAACAACAAGAAAGCAGCAATTTTGGCAGCATTAATAGCTACTAAGTTTCATACTTTTATGGTGCATCCTAAAGGAGAGTTAAAGCCATAAAACTAAATTTTTGGGCAGCAAGTTAGAGGAGTTTCAAAGCTACGAATTGGTGAGTTAAAATTTATTTTGGACAACAAATAAGAGTTGTGATTTCATCTAATACAAAGCATCATTTTGGTGACTCTAATCACCAATAAATTCAACATCTACAAATTCATAAAGATAAGAAACTTAGGTGAAAAAGGTTCATTATTTGAACTTTAGTTATTTGGTTCATTATTAAGTTTCATTAGAACCAATTTTGAGGTCTAAAGTTGCAAGGAAAAGGTTTCAAATTTAAAGTCTTCAAGGAAGTGTAGAAATTCATTTTTACAAGATTCAAACCTACACATAAGGAATAGGAGTTAGATATATCTCAAGAGAAAGAAAAATATCAACTTCAAATTATCTATTGGAAGTAAATAAAACATTATTATTAATTTAATGTTGCATATATTAAAGTGCATATTTCAAGTTACCTTAAAGGAGCAATAAGGATAAATTTATAGTGCATTATACTTGTTATTATTTAAGGTTTTTAAAGTGCAATAAGTATATATAAAAGGAGGAATATTAAGTGTAAAAATCAAAGTAGAAGTGAAGTGTCAAAATATACTATTGAGTGTAGGAAATCTGCAACATATTACGGAAAAGAGAAGCTACCAAAAGAAGCAAGATAACCTTAAAATATTGGAGAAGGAAACCACCATATCAAGTCAAGAAAAAAGCTTAAAAATGAGACATAAAATTCTCAAAGTACAAGGTGCAAGTTGAGCAATAAAAGGAATATAAAACATAGCACATATTTTAGACATCAAACAACAATATTATAAATCTTAAGAATAAGCTTCGATACATATAAGATAGAGCTATATAAAGGCTCAATGTCCATCCATTCAAGATGTCTAAAGGTACCCAATGAAGTGCCAAAGACACCATATTCAATACCTATTGCAGTGTAAAAAAATTGCAAAATTGAAGGAGTCAACGTAAGATAGCACCGTTGCAAGGATTACATACAAGTGGGAAGAAAAATAACATAAGGTTTATGTAGCACAAGTTACAAAACGAGGTGCAAAGAAGGATACCATACCCAAGAAAACATAGAGAGGAGCTTGGATGAATTGCCCTTGCTAAAGATAGCTCTAAACCACCATAGGAAGAACCACCATAATTAAGGAATATCCACCATAATTTAGGAAGTGCCACTATGCATTGAAATGCAAGAAATCACACTGGAATAAGAGTTGAAAAAACTTGCAAATGAGTTGAGGTGATAAGATACATTGAGGATATTGAGTGCATTCTAAATAGGAGCCTCCACTTACCATAATAAAGTAATGTATCTTGTGCCACTTGCCACAAGGGAAGTGGAAGCATCTAAAATCCCTAATTCTTGCACAAAGAATTCAAGGATCATCCAAGTTAAGTAACACTCCAACCAAATCAAATATGCACCCAAGAAAGACTAATGCCCTCATTATCATTTTAATGCCCACAAATGCTCATTCTTAATTCTCCAAGACCATTACCAGGCCTACACCACATAGATTAATATCTCAATAAGGATAATAACCACTCTACGATACCTAAAAAGAAGGCATAAGATGCAAGGCAATGTAAAGTACCACTTGACACTTGTTTCAAGAAGGACAGTGGTATTAATAACCACCATAGGAAAGAACATGAATATTTCATGCATATCTCTATAAAGAGAGGTAAAAGAGCATTGAAGGAAGGAGGAAGACCATCATAGAGAGTTCCCATTGAACTTTGAGAATTAATTTCTTATTGTTATACATAGAAGACCAGAAAATATAATACCCAAGCTTGGATAAAGAGTCATAATATTAGCGAATCATATTACAACATGCAACATTTGAAGGAAGGTAAAGTTTTATATAATTCAATATTTGATTTCTTTAAGTATAAAGAGTTATAAGGGGCTTCATTATATAAGTTTGAAGTTATTTATTATTTTCATTGGAGATATAAGCAAATATTAACCTTAGCTAATTAGAAAGCAAACTTAAACAAGGAGTTTATATCCTTAAGTGACATTTCAAAAGTAGACTAGTTGAAATTCAAATATCATAATATTTACAAACTAATTAAATAGGAATTATAAGGCTTTATACCTTGGAAAAATTAAAGTATTACTCTTTTGTAAAAATTATCATTTTTAAATTTTCAAATTAAGGAGATATAAGGAGTACTACGTCAAAATTTAGATCATTGGAATTTAGAAAATCAAATTATTGAAAGTTAAGGATAAAAGAAGCAAAATCAATGATTGATTAAAATAGTTGGAATTTATTGCTTACACTTGTCTCATATTCACATTAAAAGGGACAAAATGAATTCAACCATAGAGTATTTAAGTTAGAAAAATTCATCTAATAAAAAATGCATATATCAATAGGGAGAAATAAGGTGATATAGGAGTTCATTATTCTCTTTAAAACACTATGGAATCAACTCAAAAGGAAATTTAATAGATGCTAAGCACTTTATAAAAACCATAGCATACTATAATCACTTGGGAGATATAAGGGATACTACAAAATCCAATATTTGATAAGGGTTTATCAAGTTAGTTCACATATCCTAAACTAGGGAGACATAAGGTAGTCCACAAACATCATCATGACAACAAACAAATTCATTCTCACTGAATCCCAACTACTTAAAGGTCCAAATTACTCTTCATGGAAAAATAAAGTAAGGGCACTTTTGATAGTTGAAAAACTTTGGGATATAGTCAAGGGAAAAAAAATAAACATACTTTAGGTGATAGTGAGATTCAAAAGTTTGAAAAAAATGAAGCAAAAGCTTTAATGATAATAACTTTTACCATTGCAGATGAAATTCAACCCTACATTAGTTTAGTAGGAACATCTACAAAATCTTGGAAACCTTTAGCTAAAATATTTGAAGGGAAGAATAAAGCCACTATCTTAAATATTTAAACTCAACTACATTCTCTGAAAGTGAATAGTGGTAAAAATATAGAACTATTCGTAAGGAAAGTAGTAGATATAAAAGGAAAATTGTTTATCTTAGGAGAAAAGGTTGAACATAAGTTTATTGTTCAAGGAATATTGAAAGCACTTCCAGATAACTACAAGCACTTAGTTACATCTATACAAAACCTAAGTAAAGATACATCTTTTGATGAGTTAGTCAATATCCTTCAATAAAATGAGGTAGAAAATATAGTTAAAGATGAAATGAATAATAATGCATTAGTTTCAAAAGATAATCCATAGGGAAATGTTTCCTCATCCTCAAAAGGATGAAGACCATGGAGTAACAAATATTTTCAAGTCTGCAAGAAGAAAGGACATAGTACCAACTGCTGCAAATTAAATCCTAGAAATTAGTATCAAGGTAATCAAACAAACTATGGAATCCAACCAAATAGACCATTCCAACCAAGACTATATTAGAATAAGTAGTCCACATCAACAAAAATTTTAGCATCCATATACTTCTCATAATCAATACAATTATCCTCAATTGCAATATATAGAAGGGTAATAGAAATACCACTTGGTTCGAGATATTTAGGAAATTTAAAAACTAGAAGAACCTACATATGAACATGAAATTAAATCCCTCTCAATAGAGATAGTATTTTATATAGATACTAACTATCTACTTGGTTAGGATATAGATAGGAAAATTTTTAAGAAGAGCTCAAATTCTAGAACCAAGATGAAGACCATATTGAAGACTAAATTCTTCAATACCCAAATAATGTAATACATGGGGGTGTTAGAGTATATTATTTGGTACATGTCAATGTACCATATTGAGTACTTTTATATATTATAAATTTATCTTAGATTAAGGCTTGAGTAGTTACTTCAAGCAAGTAATAAATGCACAAGTGTTAGAATGTGCAATGATGTAAATGTGCATGTAGTCCACATGTACATTAGTCATAGGATAGGTAGATGAAGAGTCATGGGTAAATTCCAAGGCATATATATATATATATATATATATATATATATATATATATATATATATATATATATATATATATATATATATATATATATATATATATATATATATATATATATTCCTTGAGGTATAGAGTGAGAGAGTGAGAGAGACTGAAGTTACTATAGTGATTTGTAGTTAGAGTACAATGTAGTTCTTTCATTTAAATTATGGAGTGTTCATGTCCTCCATTATAAGACATTGTCCTATTTCCATGAGCATCCATTATGAAATATGTTTGAGTTATTGTAGAAGTTTATCTTATATTTTTCCTACATATTATAGTGCCATTATCATATAGTTATCATTGCTTGCTCATTTTACATCTTGTGATTGTATTTACTTTAATATAAATCATCAAAAGCTAACACAAAAAGCCCAAGGCCCCTGATTTATAAATTTGGAGGGATGATTTTTTTGTTTAAATTTATTATTGTTGAAACCTTACAATTATTGAAACTTTCGATGATTTAGGAGGAGACTTGTCAAGTAGGCTTCTCCTGATTTTGAAAAATTATTACATTCCTAGATAAACATACCTCCCAAGATCTAAGCAATGTGAGAGCTAACATATATTTCAAAGACCTATATTTAAACCAATATTTGAAGCACTCTTCTAAATAACCTTCTTGACATCCTATAGGAAGCTTAACTATGCTATAACCTCCCTCCAAACATGTATAGTAAAGGAGAAAGCAACCAATAAAAGATCAATTATTTGAATTACATAAATGACACCTTCCTGGACCATTCCAATTATTCTTTTGTAATACCTCCCATGTCAAAACCTTATTTTTTATGGTAAGCCATAGGAACAGTCCTATATTCAATGGAGATTTTTGCTTCTAGGGTGTTCCACCACCATGCTACATTGTCATTGCTATCTTCTAATAGATTCTTATACCTAAACTTTGGAGTGTACTCACCTATAGCTCCATTATTTGTCTAGACAAATTGATCAATTTTATCTCACAAGTTGATATGTATAGCTTTAAGTATCCCCACATATTATTCCCACTAGTGTGATTCCTAGCCCTGAAGCCCTAACATTGTTACTTCCTTCCATCCTTGTCTCCAATTTGTAGAATATTCTAGGTTAGCTAATTGGTAAATATTTCCAATACCTAAGATCTTAAGGTTTGAATTACATTATTTGGTAGTTTTTGCATATCATCACAACCAATCCAATGGTATAATCCTAGTTTTATCCTTGAACCATCCTCTATTTTCCAGGAAAGCTAATAACCTAAAATATAAAAGGTCTAAATAATTACCTTCAAAAATATTGAAATATTATGGGTTTTCTTCATTAGGATCCTTATCCACTCCTCAACTATGAGTGGTTATAAATACTTTTCATGTATGATTTTGTTCCATAAGCCTTCTTTTGATATTATATTCCAAACACACTTTGTTGCTAGAGCCTTGCTAAATAGGAAGATGTTCTTAAGACCCATCCTCCATTTTCCTTGGGCTTGGCTAAGTATTTGTATTTAACCAAGGGAATACCTTCCCTTTATATTTTCCCTATCCATAAGAACCTATAGCTTAACTCTCTAATTTTTTCCAAAACTCCTTTTGGTATATGAGCCAAAGATTACCAATATACTAGTATTACCTCCAAAATAGACTTGACCAAAGTTGATATCTCCCTCAAAGAGAGACATTTGTTGCACCATATATTATTTATTCCTTCCACCTTCTTTATCAACCAATTCTAGTATTTTTAAGTGTAGTCATTGGGTTTAAAAAAAAAACTCAAATATTTAAACCCCTCTTAAAAATCAAATTTGTTAAAGTGAAAAAGGTGACCTATTATTATAGTTTGATTCTAATCCACATAGTTAAAGGTTATGCTTGAATTATATGCATTAATTTGCATACTTGTTTCCAAACAATAAAAACCTAAATATTTTTTAAATTCTTTGCAACTCATACTATTCCATATGTGAAAAGGAGAACACCATTTATAGGAAGTAGATGGGTGACTTCCACAATTCTACCTATTCTAATTTCATTTACTATTTCTTCCCTCCTAGATTATATAATATACCTACTTAATCCCTCAGCTACCAAAATAAATAACAATGGTGACAAGGGAAAACTTTGTCTAATCCCCCAAGAAGTTTTGAAGAATTAAGATATTGACCCATTAACCAAAACTGAAAAATAAATAGAACAAAGACATTCCATAATATAGTTCACCATTTGCATACAGAACCCAATATGAGTAAGTACCATTCTTAAATATAGTCAATTTACTCTTTTAAAATCATTGGATAGATTCAACTTCATCACCATTATTGGTAGTTTTTTTTTTTTATATTATGCTATGAAGAATTTCTTGAGCAACACCAATTACTTCATGATTTTTTCTACCATGAAATAAATCAAATTGCTCAATAGATATAGAAAATTTTTAATTCTTGATGAAATTATTTTTTCTATGATTTTATACACACAGTCACATAAAGAAATGGGCCTGAAATCATAAAAGGAATAAGGATTGTCCTTTTTTAGAATATGAGAAATGAAGGTAAATTTAAATACTGCATTTACCCTTATTTTTAACCTAGAATCCTCCACAACCTTGAGTAGTTCAGACTCCAAAAGGTCATAAAACCCAAGAAATAATTCCACAATCCACCCATAAGGTCCTAGACACTTATATTTTTGGAAGGAAGTTAAAAAAACTTTGAGATCCTCTGATATTTCCTTAATAAACTCACCATTGGTTTCCTCATCTATAAGTCTAGGAAATAGAGAAGTTATTTTAACTATTTTAACTACATTAACTTGACTAGGATCCTTGTATAGTTGACCAAAATGCCTTACACCCATGTCAATTATTCCTTTAAAGGAGGAGAATTTACTTCCATCTTGTCCCTATAGCTTCCAAATTATATTTTGTTATTTTTTATGATTTGTAAAGCTATGAAAAATTGGTGTTATCATCCTCACTTGTAATTCATAGTAGTCTACTTTTGAGCCTCCATTGTGCTTCTATCTCTATGAAAAATCTTCTTTTATCTTGTTCTAAAATTTTATACTTAAGCCTTATTTTCTTATCCATTTCTTTTTCAAAGTTATCTTCTAGAAACACTACAAGATCCTCCTCAATATCCCTTAGTTTTTGCTCATCCATCATTTTTTTATGGGCCCACTGAACCACTATTACTTTAACCCTTTTTAGAAATTGTATACTAGATTCTCTCAGACTAGGATCAAACTTCACCCATTCTAATTTAACTAGAGTTACAAAGCTATCATCTTTTAATGAATCAAAATTTAATTTAAAAGGACAATGTGGTTTTTTATTCTCTTTTATTATAAGAAGCATGATAGAGGAGTGATCAAAGTCTCCTCCAACTTCAATCCAAGACTTAAATTTGTAAGTACCATTTACCAAACTCTCTGCTACTAAGAAAGTATCTAGTCTTAAAAATTCTATCAACCCCTATTATCATGTTTCTCCAATTTGGGATATATTTTATAGGCACTAGGTTTATCAGCCCCTTGGATTCAAACTTTTGGATAAAGTAATTAGATAGTGTATTAGTTCTAGCAACAAAACCCTACACTTCACTCCTCGAGAGAGTAAAGTTTAAATCACCTCATAAAATTAAATTATTATCTTCTAAAAACTTTTGATCCATAATATTACCACAATATTGCATCCTATATTTATAGGGCCCATAAATTTTTACCAATGTCACTATTCTCTTGAGCTCCATTGAAAAGAATTTAGTCCTTACTCCTAAGACAAGCAATGCAAATTTGGTGAGCCTAAACTAATTTTCCTTCCACCCTTTGGCCACTCCTCTTGAGGCTCCTATAGCATTAAGTTCCATAATATACCATCCTTTAAGCACATTATTGATATCTTCCATAACTTTCATAGCTAGCCCTTTTGTCTCTTGAATTAAAAAAAATCTTTGGATTATGAATTTATACCAACCTACATAGAGAATTTTTTTTGTAGAGTTGCCCATCACTCAAATATTAAAGAAAAGTACTTTCATTTATAAAATTTGTTTGAGATAATCCCTACTCTAAGGAACCCATTTAAGGATGGTTGCTTGCCTTTTTGAACTTCATAGAGGCTTTTATTCTTAGCCAATGAAGTAAAAACTCTTTTGCCCCTCCTACCAGTAAGACTTATATCCCCCACATATTTATTGGTACCTCCCCCAAATCCTTCTTCCCTTAGACCTATTTTCCTTTTAGGGATCATAGGGGATACCTATGGGTTTTGAGGACATAGAACCTTCCTGGCCATAGGGAAAATGAAGAGGGAAAACAATTTTAAAGTTATTTACTTATGAAGCATTACTGAAAAACTTACTAGAGTTTAAAAATTGGTCTAGATCTAATTCCTTCAAGGAAGAAGAATTCAAGGGTCTTCCTTGCCCCTCAAATCCACCCTTATATTCTTCTAGTTGAGACTTTGTTTTACAAACTAGTAAATCTGGCCATTGGTTAGTTGAGGGAATCAAACGAGAATTACCTATAATCCCATATGAGAAATGAGATTTGGCAATAGATTTTATTTGAAAGCTTGTATCTAGGTCCAAGAGCATGACATCCAATTTTTTCTTTTACAATCCTTACCTTAATTTAATATGAGATAATTTTGAATCCATCACTTGGTCTAGCACAAAAAGAATAGTTTTCACCTTCTCTATAATTTCTATTTTTTCCCTTATTTCTCTAGCTCGTGTTCCTTATGCATTGATTCAATAATATAATAAGACTATAAGTTATGTGGCTGAAGTGAAAATTACATCTCATTCTCACCCTTAAAGATCCCTTTGTCTTCCTTATGACTCCAAATACTACTTGAAAAATTAAGAGAATAATCCCTCGTAATATACCCATAATTATGATAATATGCACACCTAAAAGGCACACCAATATAGTCTAGGGTTTGTACATGCATCCTTTTGTTATACTTCAACACAATTTACCACATCAATCCATCTCTCTAGTCCACATCATTAAGAATCATGGCTACTATCCTCATCCTCATGCATGAGGACTAATACCTCTCATCCACCTCCAATAAAGAACCAATGCAATTACCTATGGCTTGGAAAACATATCTAGATAAAAATTCTAATGCGAACCCTAGTAACTTTACCCATACAGGTGATAAGGTATTCAAGTGGTCCTAGGGTCAAAACAAGGGTCCCATAGTTTGAGTATTAATAAAGCTAACCCCAAAAATCATTTTTTTGACATAATATTTGCCACATATTCTTTAGTATTGAACTAAAATGATAACCATCCTCTTACTAAAAGTAAATAAACTAGGAACATACCCTAGAACTTCCATCCATTCTCTGGTCATCCAATCTACCAAGGATTTTTTAGAAATTGAATGCCCATAGAACCTTCCAATAAACGTTTTATTTGAGATTTCAATGATTTACCCCATTTTCACATCTTCTACTAGGACTAATTTTGCTCTATTACTCTTCCTTCAAATTCACTTGGTTGCCTTTTATTGTGTTTCCAAGGGATTATTCTTTGGGTTTCCTTCTTTCAAATTTTTATATTTTTCCTCGTAGCCCTAACCAAATTTGTGGCCTGTTTTGAACATGTTATAAAGATGACATATCCCAATCATCACTCTTGTCCAAGATTTGAGTGTCTTCCTATAAAATAATTAGCTCAGGTCCATTCTTCAAATGTTCTAAAGGATACTTCTTTCTTTCAAATTTTCTTCCACAATCAAAGAAAGAGACATCCTCATAAGGATCCATTGAATAGTCCATTTCTTCTTCTTCATTTCATTGTTATAGAAAACCCCTAAATATTCCTTCCTTTTAAAAATCTTACATTCTTCTTATAGCCTCAAGATCGAGGAACTCTCCATTAGCATTTTCATTAGATAAAATAGCCTCGATAGAGAATGTCACATTTTATTTATCACCCTCTACTTCAATCACCATGGTGGCAGTCTTCTTAGAAAAAAAATTGTAAATTTATTCTCTTAGCCCATGTATTTACAACCTTAGGGTTAAGATACATGTTGTCTGATGACGACTCCATCCTTAATGGCCATAGCCCTAGTCTATTATTCTCATTTTTCTCATCCTCAACCATTGATCTATTTTGCATTATACTTACCAAAAATTCCACTGCAAATACCTCCTTCAAACCCTCTATTGAGCTGCTACTTCTTGTTGGTGATACAACCTAGAACAAAAGGCTATGTGATGGTTCTAATAGTTGCAATTGTAGTTGTAGTAGTGACCCATATTTCTTATTTTCCTCTTTGTATCCCCTTGACCCCTTCTTCATTGCCAAAGTTGAGATATTAGACACATCTAACATCCATATGCACCTTAATGCAACATCCTATACTATTTTTTTGGCAAAAGTGCACTAGTTTTAAGATATTTAAAAATTTTGGATTCTCCTTCAAACTGTTGAAGACCCTCTTCTAGTATAGATTGTTCTTCTATTTTCAATTCATGAGCAAGCCCTGGGTTGTGCTTTAAGACCTGTAAAAACCCACTATTGTTTTTCATTTGTATTTCCACTAAGTTCTTACTTGCACAGATTGTTGCCTACCCAAACGACAAGTATTGTGAAGTTTTAACAAATTAAAAATTTGTTATTTTATGGCTACCCAAACCTTTGTATTTGAGAAAAATCCAGACACATCTCCAGAAACAAATTTTAATTCTAGCTAAAAAAGTAAATAGTAGAGAAAAAGTACTTTTCAAGACATGTAGTAGGGTTTGAAATCCACCACTTGCTTTAGAGAATTGTTATGTTTTTTCTCTCTTTTTTCACATGAGGGTTTGATCTTCATTGCTTTCTCAAAAAAATTCTTCACATGCTTTAGAAAATTGCTTGTTGTAGAAAATATATCATCGTTGCTTGCTTCAAAAAATTATCATCTGCTTCAAAAAATTCATCACCACCACTTGCTCAAAAAAAATTGTTGCTTGCTCTTGAAAATTTGTTGTCATTGCTTGCTCCAATCTCATTTTCTTGGAAACTACTTTAGATAATTGCTATATTTTGTCTCCTTTTTTTCACAAGAGGGTTTGATCTTCGTTGCTTGCTCCAAAAAAATCATCGTTTTCTCCGCTTGGTATTTAATTAGATGTTTTTGTTGGATATATATATTTTGACATAGATTTTGAGTAGTATTTATACTATTGATTATAACTTAAGTAATTATAATATGTTATTTAATAGAATATTTTTAATTGTTTCTTTTAAATACCTTTAATTAAAATTAATTCAATATTTATATATTTAAGATTTTTTTTGGTAGTGAGAAAAATGTCTAGCACAATATCTTCATTTAAAAAATAAAATAAGATGTCAATTTAAGTTTTTACACCCAAGATACACAAACAGTGGAAACACATTTTCTCTTAAATTTGTTTTAAAACTATCATCACAATAAGAACATAAATTTTGATTTTTAGATCAGTCATACCACATTTATAATTTTTTTATTTTTGGATTGTAAAAAAATATAATTAAAACATTTTTGATATATGAAAACCAATATAAATAGAACCATCCACGTGTGTGTGGTCTACCGAAAAAGATGCCACTTCTGTTATTGGTGATGTGATCTAGGTTCAATCCCCATGGTGGATGTGTATAAGAAGTATTACTCAAAAAAATATAGATAGAACCATGGTCAAAATCCAATTTGTAGTTAGGGATATGCAATATTAAAAAAAAAAGTCATCAAAATGAATTTCTTAAGAAACGATAGGTGCAAAATACCTACTAAAGTTTGAAAGGCCCTCCAAAGGAATCCCCATGGTCGATGTGTATAAGAAGTATTACTCAAAAAAATATAGATAGAACCATGGTCAAAATCCAATTTGTAGTTAGGGACATGCAATATTAAAAAAAAGTCATCAAAATGACTTTCTCAAGAAAATATAGGCGTAAAATACCTACTAAAGTTTGAAAGGACCTCCAAAGGAAACTTTAACATTTTTGGCATAGGGGAACAATCCTCAATGAAGACAACAAGGAGGTATGACTTTACTTTCAATCGTTTGGTTATTATACTAATAATTTTGTAGAATTCCATGCCCTTAAGATAGGAATGGATATGGTAGTAGAAAAAGAAATAAAATAGCTTATAGTACAAGGGGACTCTCAATTGATTATTTACAACTCTAACATTTTTGGCATAGGGGGAACAATCCTCAATGAAGACAACAAGGAGGTATGACTTTACTTTCAATCGTTTGGTTATTATACTAGTGATTTTGTAGAATTTCATGCCCTCAATGCATGAATGAAGATGGTAGTAGAAAAAGAAATCAAATAGCTTATAGTACGAGGGGACTCTCATTTGATTATTTGCAACTTAAATAATGAACCAAAGCCAAAATCTATTTTAATTCAAAGATTTTATCAACAAGTGAAGGAAATCAACCTTAATTTTAACCATATCCAATTTGAAAACATTCTTAGGAATCTAAATAAAATATTAAATTAGGTGGCCAATAAAGGAACTTGGTTAGGAAAAGGTGTACTAAATATATGTCAACCAAGCTAGTTATAGATTTGGAACCAAGACCAAGCAAAAAAATGTAATGATAGGTGAATATGCAATACATGAAAGATATGTAGTGTTAGCTAAACACCAAATTATAATAGAACTTACCAATAAGAGCATGTATTACTAGTAGGGTAGGCAACATCAATTGAATTTATAGCTTCAATAGCACAAGCAATAACAACTAAATTTGCAAGGTCAATTGAATATTTAGAAACAATTGAATATGCAATGACATGCAAATATGTAGAGCCAAATGAATGAGTAGCGCCATCAAAACATACAGTGCCTAAGAAACACGTAGTGACATCCAAACATGCAACACTCACAAAATATATAGAACCACACACAATACACAATAAAACTATCAATGCATACAATCAATGTGGATCAAATAAAACACACAAAAGAAGGAATTTTAGGGAAAAAAAAATGAAAAGAACCCTATTAAAGTCAAGAAAAGCATGACCTAAGATAATTGATTACCCAACCCTTAATCTTGTCAAAGTGTGGATGTATATGCTTCCACATGTAATATAAAATTATTTTCCTTTTATATATATATTCCATTAATTAAAATTAACAATATAAAAATATATTATAATAATATTTATATATAATCATTAAATTAACTATAAAAAAATTCAAGTTGAAATCTTATTGAAAAATACAAATATAATAACCAAACTGCCATAGTACTGTTAAATGATTGAAATTTTGTTCCATTAATATCTATCTATTTATCTATATAATCTATTAATTTTTTTATTTATATATATATAAACAATAAGAATTAAAAATATTAAAATTAATCATCGCATTAGTGCAAAGTGGATTTTCACACATAAAAAATCCGTGTGTTCAATGATAATGGGACTGCCTCCACAATGCACATTGACATTTCACTATCACTTTATTGCCGTGGATCGAACATCACTTCTTTGTGGACAGATAAAACAACACAATAAATCAGCACGAAGAACTTAAATTACTTTTTAAAATCCATCGCCAGTCTGGAAAAGCATGCCATAACTAAACTATTGGAAACTCACCTCCCGTGATGGTGAGATACTCCAAGTACATAGCTAATATCATTATATAAGGAAAAAAAAAGATCAATTTTAAATTTAACTGCATCTATAGTAAGATTTAAGAAGGTAGTGGTATTAATATTTGAGATAGATTGTGAAGTCTTGGTTATTTTTATTATTACTAACTTCAAATAATAATAAATAATAATGAATAATATGGAAAGAAATTTAGGTTTAAACTTTGAATAAAGGTAGTAGTCTCACCCGAGTCATTTGAGTGTGCACTAGTTTGATGACGGTGGTATCAATCTTAAGCCATAGAGAGTCTTCTTCACCATGGGTTATAGTGATAACACCATGATTTGATGTTATGGTACTTGACTTTATGACCAGTTGTTCAAAAAGAAAAGGTAGTTGTGTATTCTCTATGTACCAAATAATAATAATGGATAAAAAGGAAAGGTAGTTGTCAATTCCTCTATGTATCAAATAATAATAATGGATAATATGAAAAAAAATTGGATGAACATTTATTTTTGGTATTTTTTTTTAATGGAATGTTTAATGGTTATTAATAAAAATAATACAAATTTTTATGTAAGATATGTTTTATTTTTAAATTTTATATATGATATAATCATTGATTGAGATTACAATTTTTATTAATATTATAATTTAAAGTATATTATTGTTAAAAAAAGATAAATATAAAGTAGATTTTAATTTTTGAGAAGAACTTTATTTATTTAATATAAATTTATTCAACCAAACTCTTATTTATTAATGAAATATGGTGTATATATATTAATTTGTTAGATTCAAACCTTGAATTGGAGTACTAAAATATTATATTGAGAAAATGAACAACATCTGCTATATACATAAATTTCTTTTTAGATTTTTTTTTGGAAAGAGAATTTGAAAAAAATATATTAAAGCAATATTATCTAAAAAAGTTGGGATGAGACTCGTCCCAACCATGACCAACAAGAGCATCCATTTACTCATTTTAACTTTTCCATGAACATCCATAACTCTAAAATCCAAGATCTTAAGAACTAATCACTTTTGATTACAACACTAAAAGGAGATCTGTATTGGAACAAAATCTTCTAAACCATATGTTTGTAATGGTTGTCCAAATAAGTCAAACACTGGATTCTCTCATCCTTAATAGACATGCCACTATGCCACTTAATCCTACCTCCTTCTTGGTATCCATCTTAACTAAGAAGTTTGCTAGTTTATTGAGAGCTCTACCCACATAAATCGAAATCATATTATCTAATTTCCTTCACAACTCCTTTATTTGGGTGACAAGAATCCTCAACCTCCAAGTATCCAAAACAAAGTTTCTTATGCAATCCAAATATCCTACCAATATTCTCAAGAATTTGATTCTACGATTATCCTCCTATAACCTTGTCTTATCACCAAGATAGAATCAAATTTGATAGGTAAGGCTTTTGCTTCATTGTTTACTTTCCTACCCAAGCTTTGTAGCTTCCAATAGAGCATTATGCCAACATGATTCCTATAGACCACTCTAATTCCAACTCTTCCCGAATTGCTTTTTGTAGCTCCAATAATATTAACTTTAATCTAGCCTTTTGAAGGTGTTTTCCAACTATTTTTATCCTATCCCTCCTGCATTTCAGCTTCATTTTCCATAATCCCGATCTTAGCTTGAGTTTTCTCTTTAGAATACACTACCATAGTTTCCCTGACTTTGCTCCAAATGACCTACCAGATGCCATCCAAGGATGAGAAGGTTTCTCTAAACAAAAATTCATTTCTCTCCAATGACACTTACCACCAAATAAATTTTAATCCAATATTCCACCTAATACAAAGAGCATTAGATTTAAATTTACCCCTCTTCCATATTTTTCAAATATTAATCTAGTTGAAATCACCAATGGCTCATAATTTATAATCTAAAAAGCATCTCTCCCAGATCTAGCACATGGATGGGCAATCAACCATCAAGTGATCATATGTTTCCTCACTTTGGTAGCATAAAACACATTAGGATCGATCAACAATTTCCTTACATCTAAGATTACCAAATTAAGAATTCCATTGTGAATGAACTACCAAGCAACAAAGTTTACTTTTGGACAAACCTTGGATTGCCAAATATTTCTCCAATATTTAATTTGATATGCATGAGGAGGAGGTTTTAGAAGGATATTATCATGTCCATCATTCATTGCATAGACTCCAAGGTTCCCATAGCCCCAAGCTAATTCATCCTCCTCATCTCTACTTGTGAGAAATATTTCTACCAAGATTGTAGTCATGATGGATGTCAATTATGGGGAGTTGGAATTGGCCACTCGTCCAAAATTTTAAACTGATTAAACCTATAATATCCCAACTAACTGGTGTTGAAATAACTTTCAATCTTTATCCAATCCCTGCTCTCCATGGTTGTTTGTACTAGTTGTGGTTTTGGAAATTCAACAATGATAAAATGGATATTTGATCCCATGAATTTTTCATTAATCATGATTTCTCCCCTCTCCCACCTTTCTAAAATAAACTATCTTTCACTACTTGAGATATTAACTTTAAAGCCTACCATACTAAGAACCCATTACCTTCCAAAGGAAAATGAGTCACCTCATTTAGGTACACTTATCCCAAATATTTACTTGTTAAAACTCTACTAAATAGAGAATTTGGATGAGAGATCCACTTCTAATAAACCTTTCCAACCAAAGATTTGTTATTTAGCTCTAATATCCATTCTTCCAAACCTCCCTTTGCCTTGGATTGACATACTTTCTCCCAACCTACTTATACCCATTTCCTCTATCCTTTTACTTCTTTCCATAAAAAAATTCTAATCATCTTCTCCAACTCTTTCCATATGGAATGTGGGGCAACAAAGATAGAAAAATTATAAATTAGTATGGCCCGAATAACTTATTAATCTATTCTCAGAGGTTAACCATTTGAGAGACCAATGATTAGTTCTTTCTTTAATACTATCCAAGAGACTCTTCAAGATAGCTATCTTCAATATTTTTAAATGCAAATGACTTTAAATAGACCACTATGAGAAAAGTCTTGTGAATTCCAAGATCTCCAAAATTTTATATTACAGCCTTCAAGATTGAAGAAAACCACATTAAATTTTTTATCATTGAGAACTTGATTTATGGTCTTAACATTAAATTTTTTATCATTGATGACTTGGGTTGTGGTCTTAACATTAAATTTTTATTATTAATAACATGGATTGTGGTCCTAAAATAAAATTAAAAATATCTATAATCATTCTTCTTTTCTGAGATTGACCACCCCACCAATCCTGCATCATCCAAATAAATTAAATAAAAATAAATAAATTTTCTATTAACCCATTAGTGAGATTAGAGATGATAATGGGTTTGCCTCCACGATGCACATTGACATTTGAGTTACTTTAATGCTGTGGATCGAACATAACGCGTGGCTCACCGTCACTTTGCTTTTTCACACTTAAAACAACGTATCGATTGACGCAAAATAACACAAAGTTAAAATTTAAAATCAGTTTTTAAGTGCGTTGGTTGTCTTCCAGTGGATACCATAAATTAAGTAAATCAAGTTTGAAAAATATATAAATAAATAAATGTATTTTTAATATTATATATGTTTATGTTTATCATAGTGTAAAATTTTAAATTTTTATTTAGAGTTTTAAAATTTTTATAATTAAAAATATTTAGGTTATATTAAAAAAATTTAAACCTTATTAATAAATTTAATCATATTATATATATATATATATATATATATATATATATATATATATATATATATATAAATTCTTAATTATATAATAAAATAATAAATAATACATTTAATAAAAATAAATAATATATAATATAAATAATTATTATATTAATTTAATTTAATATAAGACTTTACTTTAAAAATTTAGTCGAGATTAATTATACAATAATCTAATTAATTCTAATGGTAAATACATTACCTACTTGCATACATACAAATGACGTAACTAATTCTAATAGCCGTCAATATATGGACAAAAGTTTATATAAATAATATTTATAGGTTTACATTAAACTTTTAATACAAATTTGATTAAAATTAATTATAAAAATTGTTTAATCAATTTTATTAAAAATGAGTATATTAATATTATTTGTAAGTTGTTTCCAAGGTTAGGTGGATTAATAGTTGCGTGTTTGACGAACGTTTATAAAAAAGACACACAAATTTAAACATTGGGGTAGTTTATTTGTAAAATAGTAGTCTTTAAATACATGGAATACAAATCCTAAGTCACGGTGGTCCCCTTCATAATAGATCAACAACAAAATAAAAATATAGTATTTAAATATTTAAACTAAAAACATTTTTGTAAGTTTATATTAAAAAATATCCATAATAACATATTTAAACAAATTACCTTACCTACATACTTAACTTGGTGAGTAAAGGCCAAAGTCTCAATGCCCTTCACACTCTAACACTCATAATGGCCCCTCCATAATCTACGAGGAGATCTTCACTTGAGATGTGACAATCTTTTTCCTTAGGGTTATGGTTGGAGGCCCTGCCTCTTTTCCTTTCACAACCAACACTGCATGAATGATATTTGCTAAATGGTGCTTGGCAGAATTAGTTGAAGAAGTAGGGGTAATCTTCTAGGGCTTAATCTGGTTCACCTCACAAGTCCGGGCCTCGTGCCTCCTTACTTAAAGACTAGGTCTCCTCCTCAGTCTAGGTCCCCATGCCAAACAAAACATGGGCCATCTATTAGGCTTTCTCCTTGCCAATCAGAGTCTGGGCCTCCTCGTAGGCCATTGCCATGCCATTTGAAATCTAGGTCCCCATGTCTATAACAATCTGGGCCATTTGCTAGGCCTTCTTACCATTCAATAGGGCCTCCTTTTGGGCTTTTGCTTGCCAATCGGAGTCTGGGCCTTCTCTTTGGGCCTTTGCCAGAATCTGGGGCTCCTCTTGGGCCCTCTCACTAGGCAGGACAACTAATTTTTTGCATGAGGGAGGAAGGTTCTCGTAATTTTTTGCATGAGGGAGGAAGGTTCTCGTACTCTATAGGTTGATGTCAGATTTTATAGCTTGATGCATGCCAGATGCAGATGTACAAGATTAAGTCTATGGAGTTAGGCAACTCAAATGCTAGATTAACATTAATGCACATTCTGGTAGACCATCCTACACTTAACACTAGTAGTCGAGTCTAAGGAAACTAGTTCTCTCGTGGTTTCGCAAAGGATATTTTAATGTTAGAATTGAATTGGAAGACCAAAAAGTCTGACCTAAATGAGAGCCAAGTTGATGCTTTGAGAGTTTGGGTTGGACCCCATTTTCTTAGGAAAAGGTTGAGCTAAGGTCCTCTAGGGAAGATGCAGTTTGAGTCCTCGGCATTGTTCAGTTTGATGTAGAAAACCCTTTGGAGAGCATGAGTTTGGGGATTCCATTGGAAAAAGCCCATTGCCTAATAGAATCTATGTCAGGTTGGGAGCCTAAAAATTTTCCCACTAGCGAAACAATTTCTTGGAACGCTATCATGGTCATGAACTCAAGAGAGACTCTAAACCTTCCATGGTCAGACCTGTCATGGTTATGAGCTCAAGAGGGACTGAACCTTCCATGGTCAAGCTAGAAAATAAAAGAACTCTGGTTTTCACTTACCAATAGGGAGTTCAGTCGGACCACTTCTGCAGAAGACCTCGATTGTATTTATCTCGTGGTTTGAGTTTAATTTTTTTTGTATAAGAACTTCGAGACATACTAATTCAACATGGAACTTTTTTTTTAATTAACAAGCTGGATTCTCGAGAATACTATTGACTTAGAATTCAGTTAAGTGGTTGGGTTTTACAATAAAGTCGACAAACATTCTTGCGTTATTTTCTTCAATTTTTTGGACTAAATCTCCTTCCTCAGACTCAAATATTTAGCGAGAGGACGAACTCTGCGTCTGAACCTGATTTGCAATGGCCTTTAAAATACCCAGTTGTTCCTTGGTTTTTGAAAAATCTAAGCCATACATAGCGTTGATACTTCAGCAATTCGGCTTGGCTGGGATGAATGTTATTGCTAAAGTTGCTCTTGATGGGGGGATGAATCACTTTGTTTTAGGAGTTTACAGGCATGTCATTGCTACAATAGTAATGGATCCTTTTGCGTTTTTCCTAGAAAGGTAATCGTTTCAGTGCAGTTCATCTAGACTAATACTTTTTTTTATTTTGTTTTTCTCATCGAATAACAATAAATTTCTTACTGCGCCGCAGGAAGAAGCAACCCAAACTTTCGTTTCCTTTCCTTTGCCAAATTTTCGCACTGGGGATGTTTAAGTTGGTATTCTGTCCTTATTTATCATTATTAGTTTTTCATTATTTTGGTTAAGATCTATATTGATTGATTTCATTTACATTTGCAGGCCCGTAATAGGGGGGAATTTTTACTATCTTGGTTTGAAATACACTTCTTCTACTTATACCACCACTGCATTGATGACAGCGATACCAGCTATGACTTTTGTAATGGCCGTCGTCTTAAGGTAATCATATACACTTTTTGTTTTTTGTTTTGTTTTGATCAACTCTTTCATGTTATGCCTCGATGAGAACCTCATATCATAAGGATGTCAAATGTAAAATGTCAAAAGGATACATGCCTTTGGCCTCGCCGTCCACTTACCACTTCACAACGTCTATCCTATTGAGTTTGTACTTTCAATTTTTCTGTGACGTGACTTTATTTTTCCATTAGTTTTCTGATGACATATTCAGTTCAGACTCGGTGATTCTGAGGAAAGAAACTCTTCATATTGCTCTTATATTAAGCAGTTAAAACTCTAGCGAATTAAATTGCGTTGGAGGATACTACCTTTCTTATTCTGAGAATCGTAAACACTCTTCAACTAATTGTTGGACATACACCTGCTGGTACACATGTTTTACTGTTGTTTTTACATATTTTGAATCTCTCTTCAACAAATTGTTGGACATATACCTGCTGGTACACATGTTTTACTGCTGTTTTTACATTTTTTTAATATCTGTTTGAGTAAACATCTAGTTTTTATTGTTAAATATTTTATTTGATTATTTATTTTATTGTCCATTTCTTTTTTTTTTTAATATGAGTTTTATTATAAGTATTTTTGGTTTAAACTGATAATTAGTCGTATTTTTATGATAATTTTTTCATCCTACCACACAATAATAAATAATTAATTATTACAACTGTCAATTGTAATAACTACCTTTATATTTTCTTCTCTAAAACCTTGTTTCTACTACACATAACCCTTTCTCCAATCATTTTTATGACCCTTTTCTCTTTTAAAAATACTGTCCTCTTACTGCCTTTACGTTTTTCATGGACTCTCATACTATGCTCAGGTTTAATTATAATGCCCCTCAAGAAATTATATTTTTTAGAACATTTATTAAAGTAAACAACATTTATTAAAGTAAAGGCTACTGCTTCAGCCCAAAAGAATGGGATGAAGTATGTGGAAAACCCTTGTCCTTGAGATGCTTCTTGTCATACAGTTCTTCAGTTCAGCTACCCCATTTTTAGGGAGGACCATAGCTTGCAATCGATTGTCTCTAAATACACTACTTACAAAAATATACCTGACCGTTGAAATTCATTACTTTTTCCAACACTTATCATACATGTGTGTTGACTTTATAGAATGGAGAAGATAAATCTGAGAGAGGTTCACAACGGGGCAAAGATATTAGGAACACTGGTCTCTCTAAGTGGAGCATTGCTGATGACGTTGTACAAAGGACCTGTTCTTCATATGTTGTGGACAGGATGTGTCCATATTCATTTAAACGAAAAGGGAAAGAATACTGCAGTTGCACAAGATAGGGGCAAAGAGTGGATTAAGGGTTCACTTCTTTTAGTTTCTACTTGTTTACTCTATTCCGCATTCTTTATCCTTCAGGTGATAGACATCTTCTTTTGATTGAAAATATGTTATAATCAAGACATGTTCTTTTGATTGAAAATATGTTATAATCATACCTAATATATGCAACTGTTTAAACGACCTGTAAATTCATGTGCAGCGTAGACTAGAGTTGTAAAGAAATATAGGGCGAAGCTTTCAATTACCACATGGATTTGCTTTGTGGGAACATTACAGTCACTTGCAGTAACCTTTTTTTTTGAACGAGATCTTTCAGTGTGGGCTTTGGGATGGGACTTCAACCTTCTAACTGCAGTTTACGCCATAAGAATATCGTGGAATCATACATTTCTTTGCTCATGATGTGAACTTCATATTCATTGTGGGTATTTACTTTCTTTTTCTTGTGTTCTTCTTCATGTAGGGAGTGGTGTCAACAGGGATTTCATACTTTTTGCAAGCTTTCTGTCTGGCCATAAAAGGACCTGTATTTGTCACTGCCTTCTCTCCCTTGAGGATCGTAATTGTAGCTTTTATGGGATCCATCATACTTGGTGAGACAATCTATTTTGGGAGGTAAGTCATTTTGTCCAAAGTTTGGAGTCTAATAAATCTCATAGAGTACATGGAGTGTGGTTATTAAAAGGATGAAAACACACTAATGTTAACAAATTTTATGCAGTGTTCTCGGAGGAGTTGTGATTATAGTAGGTTTGTACGCTGTGCTGTGGGGTAAACTGAAAGATCGTAAAGCTATCTCTATGCAGAAAGAAGCAGTAGATGAACTGCATAATTCTCAATGGGAGAATGTCGAAGTAAAGTTAAACAACGAAGCGCAAGAAGCAGAATCTTTACACCAAATAACACAAATTGCACAGTTTCCAGACAATACGAAATGATCTTTGGACAAAAACGGTGTGAATTCGTGCAGTCGAGGAAACAGGGTGAATTATGATGGTGATGGAAAAAATATTGTCTTCCTCTCTCGGATTCACTTGAACATTCTTTAAAAGGCCTTGTTTTTCTCTGGTGAGTATGAGTAGTACATATGGATGGGGCGCATAAGCTAAGAACCTGTAATTGCATTTGGATGGATGACATCTAAGTAATATTTAGAAAGCTAGCTTTGGAAATTGAGGGGCTGTTGGATAGTTGACCAGAAGAAAAGCAGAAGAATGTATAATTGCCTTAGAACTTTATAATAGTTAATAACTATGGTATTCTATTAAATTTGTAGATTTTTTTAACATAAAAGTTTAAATCTTACCAAAATTTTATAGTTTTAAATTAATTATTTATAAGTTAAATCAAATATTTATTTATAACTAGTTGCGGGAGAATTAAAACTAAACGTTTTTAAGGAATGATTATTTTGCATTGGCATAAACATTCAATAATTATTTATGATTTATTAGTTTTATCGCATGTATTACTTTTGATGGAATAAAGTTAAACTTATGCAATGTACAATAAGGGCGCATTATGGTGAAGAATCTTATATTTCAAATCATATATATATAATTACACGGTGGTATTATAAAGTTTGTGGAGCTTAAACATTTAATTAACTTAATTATATATATTTTGCAATAAATAAAATATATATTTTTTTAATTAAAATTTTATCTAAGTTGTTATTCTTGTATATTATATGTATAAAATAAAATAGTAATGTGTTGATTTTATGTATATATATATAGCACCTCGGGTTGCAGCGCAAGGGTTCGGGTTTTGGCTTTTTTTTTTGTGAGGTCCAAGGTTCAAACCGTGGCATGGACGAGTGTGTGAGGAGATGGGTGTGTGGTGGCTTTGTGTTAAATTCCCTATTTATAAGTATAGCTTTTGGCTTTACGAGGGGTCATGGTTGGGAGGAGACTGCTCAGCCTACGTACGTCGGTCATAGGAGTTTCTCACAATAACCATATATATATATATATATATATATATATATATATATATATATATATATATATATATATATATTTTTTTTTGTAACTTACTAGATTAATAATGAGTAGCAAATCTCCTCTTTTTTTATATGCCTTGCTAAGTCAATTATAGTGTAGGATAAAATTTATTTAAGGTAATTTTCTAAGTTTGAAAATTATTTTATAGATTTTTTTTAAAAACTACAACAAGAAAATGAAAGCACCACAATGCTTCCAATATGACAATGAGAATTATCTGAATTGATTGAATAGTTCTACTTCCTCTTTTTCCATAATAATAAGTTGATGAATTGGTGTTATATACTTCCACTCCCACATAATGATAATTGTCTTACACCAAAATACCCCTTCTCCGTAGAAGCACACAATACTCACCCCTTCTTTTCCACTTTTATATCTTTCTCTTGTTCTTATTCTACCCTTCCTTTATAATTTTTTTCTTGCTCTTCATAGATTGAATTTTGAGTCTCATTATGAGCTTTCTAGGTCAACCCTAACGATTACAAAGCTAAATACCAAATGCTCAATGGTCATGGTACACTAGTTGTATAATGCACTAGGCATGGGCAACATAGACAATATAGATGATTTTGACTCCCATCATGGAGTGGTGGTTCTATGGTCTATCCCACAACTAGAATTTGATGTGCTTTTTCATCGTCCAATTGGATTGTAATCACCTTCCCTTTATCCCCTAGTTGAGATCCACCATGGGCAACAAGATCATCATCAAAGGTCATAATAATGACTCCTAATGTTAGCTCCATGTGTAGATCATCCACCCCAGGATAGTCATGTAGTTGTGTGAACACATCGATAACTCTTTCATTGTAACTAACTTAAATCTTGTTAATGGATGGATATCTGATTGCTCCCCCCTATGGCATAGCTAGCTCCATGTATTTGATAGAGAATCAATGATCAAATTCATCCTAATTGTCTAATATGGTTTTAAATAACATAGTCAAAGAAAATTGTGTCGGACATTCAATTGAGACATGTGTATTTATAGCTTTTATATCTGGTAGAAATATATGCATTGCACATGGGTATTGATTATTTATATATCCATCATATTAACTTCTAAATAAATAAATAATATCTTATGGGGATACCATAGCTCTTATAGCCATATAGGTCAAGTGTAATGAAATAAATTATAGAAAAACAAATACAATAACAATTTATAGAATAATAGCAATAGAAACAATATGCACAAGAATAGTCATGACATGATTAAATTCTAGACTATTAATCTAGTAAAATATCCTAGATCCATATTCCAAATCTTATAAAAATTCAAGCCCCTAGAGAGGGTAAATTATCCTAGCCACATAGGGTGAAGTCTCTTTTGTACAATAGAGGTGACAGATGAGCGAACAATGATTCAACTACATCACATATCTCCATATTTATAATCTAACAATGTAAAAAAACTAACCCAAATGCTCAAGGGCTAGCTATCCTAACCTTAGGGTTAGAACTAATCAAATGTGGCTACATTAGCACTATAACATGGCTCCTACCCTAAAAATTCTTAGTCCTTAAATTTGAATTTTTTAAATATTGGTCATTAGTTCCCACACTACAACCTCTTCAAGAAGATCTTTCCACTTAATGAGTAGATCTTGCATCTAATGAGACCTATTAGGGCCCTTATGTCCTAAATTATTATTATTATAATTAATCATGTTATTAGTTGTAGTTTGTTTTGGTTGATCAATATTCCTAGGTATGGAATGTGCATCCTCAACCAGGTCAAGATTGCATGACTCATAATTGCTTCTGAATCAACCTTCAAATAAGTCCAGTTCCTTTTCTACATCCTACTATGTTCAATATAAAATAAATAAGTAGGGGATATGATTGTGAGAGAGAAGGGTTAGAGATAAGAGTGAATGTAGATAAATCTCAACTAACATCATTGCTTTAAGTTAAATGAGCATTGGCTACCCAATAGAAGAAAATCCTAATAGACTATTCAATCAAAGCTATGGAGAAAGCACAATAAGCATAAGTATTACAACATTCAAAATTCTAAATATTCTGAGGGAAGAAAGTAGAGAGGGGAGGGCTCTGCTCCCTCCCCTGCTCCCCCTCCCATGGCTCCTGGTTCCTACCCAGTCCCTGGCTCAACCTAGGTCATCCCTCTTGGGGAGTGGTTGTTTGCAGATGATCTCTTGAGGGGAGATCCTTCTCCACTATCTGTGCCCCTCCCGGTCGGCTAGGGTTTCCTTGGTTGTTTTTTCGGACTGGTGCTTCCCAGGGATCCCTGTTTGGTTGGGGATCCCTTTCATTTTTCCCTCAGGCTTCCCCTTGGGATTTTTTGTAGGTTATTCGCGTGGATCTGGTCCCCTGCATTTCTCGATGTGGTGGAGGTGACGGTTTAGGGTTTGGATAGCTTTTTGGGGTCTCCCTTGAGGTCCTCACAGCTTTGGGGGTGGTATGGGGGGCCTCTTTCCCCCTTTTGCTTGTGAATCCTCAACGGGATCCTGGCTGCTGTTATTCCTACATGGAGGCTTCTTCGTGCTGGCTTTGCTCCTTGGTGGACATCCTGGGCATCTGGTTTGGCCTTGGGGGGGGCTTTTCCCTGTCTGGGTTGTTCCCATTCCTAGTCCCAGTTCCCTGAAGCTGCCTCTGTGCTTAGACGAGATTCTTGGTCCCTACTGCTGGGACGGGATCCTCTTCTATTTTCCCAAGGTAGGTTCCTCGTGGTGCAGCTCTCTAGTTGCTTCCTAATGGGCTGGATCCTCTCTATGTTGGTTGTCGACTTCCTACAGGATGGCTCTTGCTGAGTGAAATGTTTTCCTGATGGGCGAGATGGTTTCTCCACAGGGCGGGATCCGCCAAATCCACCAGTTTTCCCATGATGCGGGATCCTTTATTTTCTGCTGGTTTCCCAGATGGCAGGATTTCCCTATTTCTTCCCACTATGCGGGACTGTTTGTGATGGTTTTGACTGCTTCCCGTGAGGCGGGATTTTATTGTAACGGTTTTTCTTTGCTTCCTGCTGGGCAGGATATTCTCGATGGTGGTTTTTGGCTTCTCCCCGCTGGGCAGGATCTCCAAAACTACTTTCTTATTTGTTTGTTTCTCACTGAGAGGGATTGTTTCATGCTTACTGTTACCGCTGGGCGGGATTTTTGTTTTGGTGTTCAGTTTCAAGGGATTGATGCCCTAGAACCATTGCTTATGTAATCAGGTTTTGGGATCCTTGTTAAAACCCACTGTAAATACAAACACTACTTACCAAAAAAAATTCTAAGTATTCTAATAAAAAAAAAGATAAACAACTTCAAGCCTAATAGAAAACACCTCAGTTACTGAGTATACGAAACGACTTCAAACCTAATATAAATACTTCTATTAAAGCATAAACAATAATGTTGACATTATATATTATCATAGAAATCAACACTTCTTCATACTTCAATTAAGTTAAATCAAAAAACCCGTGCTTGCATTAGAATAGTATAAAAATTCATCCTATGAAAAACAAACACTAAAACATCCAACACTTTATAATGATGAGTAACTATTATTTATAGTTTTCATTGAGCTAAGATAAAACTAACTATTATGTACAATCATGAACAAAAATAGATTTGCATGATTAGGGATCAACTAGAACCACTCAACATCTTTAGTATATCTTCTATCAAGTGATTATGATTTGTAGGATCATTTGTTATACTGAGACATAGTGACTATTACTTTTAGGCTCTAATAACTGCCATGTAGCATAATTGTTTTTATTTGAAAGTGTACATTTTATTTAAGCAATGCTGCAATGTAAGCATGTTGAATATTTTTGATGATGATATTATCGTTTTTGTCAAGAAACTATGGTCTAGGATGCTACTTCTTTGTATTACCTTCCAGATCACTATAAAATATTTTTAGCTTACCTTTGCTTTTCAAACATTACCTTGAAGGCTAAGTGATTATTAGCCATGTTGTGCTTTTGAAAGTGCTCTATTGACATTAGTAGAAAAAGGTGTTGGTATGCTTCATCTTATAAGCTCTTCACCTTGCCAAATATTTTGAAGGGCCTTGCTTATGTTGGTATAAAATATTTTTTGCTTACCTTATTTGTAGGTCTAGCATTAAGCTAGTCAAGACAAGAGATTCCACATTGAAAGAATCTACAAACCATAAGCAACTTCAAGCCCATAATTGTTTACTTGATCTTATAAAATAAAATATTTGAAATAATTATGAGTTAGGATATGTCCTAAAAGGAATGATGGAAAAATACAAAACACCAAACCAAGCCACAAGGATCAAGGGGTTAAACAACACCACATTAACCAAAATAAAGAGACTAAAAAATATAAACAAGATAATAGAATCTAACACAAAAAATTGTAGTATCATATCATATGTTAGAATTGATTATGATTACAATGGAGAAACATTGCTTAAATAGGTAAGGAATATCCACCGTAGCCATAGGATCAACAAAGATATAACGATAAATATCCACCGTACAAACATGGAGGTGTGATATGATCCATGGAGAAAATATCTCAACCCTCCAAATATAACCAATGAGTCTAACTCCCTAGGAATTTCAAATATCCCCATAATAGTTGAATAAGATAAAAATAAATATCCACACATAAAGTGGGTTGGAAAAAGTAAACTAAACTAATATACAAAGAAAGTACCTAAGTGAGCATGAGCTAGAGTCTAAACACCTACTCTAACACCCCCCTCAAGAAAATATAGGGATAAAAAAGAAGTGACATATCCATAGTATGAGTCCTAGAAACAAGACCTTATCAGATACTCATGTACAATATGTATCCAAAAGTTATCAAACAGAATGAGGGAAAACCATGTGGGAAAAACCATCCAACTAGAAAGAGAGAAGAAGAAGAAAGGAAGGTGGCCTCATCCACACACCTCAAGGACAACTTTCTCCATCCCAAGCATCCCTCGCAATAAATGAATACAAGAATATTGGAAGGGTTTATTGAAGATGTCAACAATTTGCTACTAAGTAGGAATTTAGTATGAGTTGATCACTCCATCTTGGATAAGTTGTCAAATGAACTGCATATGAATCTCAATGTGCTTGATCCATTGATGCTCAACAAGATTACAAGAAATATGTATGGTAATTTGGTTGTCACACTAAAGTGAAGTGATGTGTTGATCTTGTGAGAAATCAAACTCTATTAAAAACTATTGAATCCAAATAATCTCTATCGTCAAGCATCAACACAACCTACCCTATCAAAATATGTATACCCAACCAAATATAAAGACCCCCTAGAAAAATGAAGTGCAAAATGTGAAGTCCCTCGAAGATACCACAAAATTTTCTTATTGGCCTACCAATGACTGTAATGTGGATCATGTGAAAACCAGGAGACCAAACCAACTATAAATGATATTTCAAGATGGGTGTGAGTTAAGTAAATCAAAATCCCAACCAACTATCTATAAATGGTTGCATCAAATTTAAGAATAGAACATGTAACACTTAAAAAATACCTAACTAAAAAGGAGTAGGAGATGGATTACAATCAGCCATTCTAAATCATTAAATCAAATCTAATGTGTACTTTTGCTAACAAATAGAGAACCTGAATCTAACTATGAAATCTAAAACCCAAGGAAAAGTGCAAAATTCCAAGTTCTATCATCTCAAAACACTTGGAAATAGAGTGTTGCATAGCCTAGATGCATGAAGTAGAACTACTTGTGATCAATAAAACATAAACATATTAGACAATTATGATGATATCCTCTCTATCCCTCAAAGTGTAAAATTTAGTATCAGAATGGCATCTAAAAAATATAAAATATAGAAGAAAAGAATCCATCTTCTCATACCAAGCCTTGGAGCTTGTTTGATGCCATAAAGTGATTTATGTAATCTACACACAAATGAATAATCCTAGACAAATCCTAGAGGTTGCTATATATAAATCTCTTCTTGCAAATCTCCACATAAGAAGGCACTCTTCACATCCATTTGGTCAACTGACCAACCTTGTTATGTAGCAATAGAGAGTACACGATAAACAAATTCCAACTTGGTGATAGGGGAAAACATCTTAGAGTGATCAACCCCCTCAACCTATGAAAAATCCGTCACCACAAGTCGAGCCGTGTACCTATGAATGGATCCATCTATTACATATTTGGTGTGATACATTCATTTGCATCTTGTAGGCACATAAATATAGAACAATAAATATTAATTAATTTATCATAATTAATTAATGCATTTAATATTAATTAAATATAATTAATATTAAATATCCCCTAAATAATAATTTATTTATTTATTAAATGATTAATTAATTATTGTTTAGGATCACACAACCTTGCACCCCTCTTCGTGGATGCATTGACCCTCACAATTACCCCTCCACATCATCCATGGTACTGGAAGTTCCACCTCTAAGCCACAAAGGAAAGATAATCATGCACCCAGTTAACTAAATTAGTTAACTTAGATATGCACACTCAATCACATCATGCACTCAGTTAACTAAGTTAGTTAACTAAACATGCACACAATCAACAAGATCAATTAAAAGGATAAACATACAAATCTATCCATGCACATTTAGTTAATTGATCATGCATATTTAATAAATATATATATATATATATATATATATATATATATATATATATATATATATATATATATATATATATATATCATGAAATTGCATGTATCACATCAATTTTGTGATAATTCCAGAGGTACCATACATTGGTTCCAATCAACATTTAATGCAATGGCTGCCACCAAAAAACTTCCTTATCAATATTTTATTTTTAGGAGCACCATTTTTATTTTGCATACAGGAAACACTCCTTATTTTTATTGTAAAACCCCTACATGGGTAGTATATTGTAATAGAACAAAGGAAGCATAACAACATTTCAAAGTTCCAATATCAATATATCTGCATTTCATTTGTCATATTGCATGGTGCGTACTTTTTCCATCTACAAGATGGTGATCATGATGAGACCCACCCATCCCATGAACTTTTGAATTATGCAATTTTCTACATTGTTGTCATTTCATGCTTAATTTCAATATTCTACTATTTTTTTACTATTGTTGCATTCAAGAAATCTAACACATCTTTGTTTTCTATTTTTATGCAGGTCATAGAATACACAAGAGTAGGATCATCTGGCCCTAAATGACCGTAAAGTGCAACCATATGCACACAAATGGTCTCATATAGAAACTGTCCCACCCTAAATGGTCATAGTGCACAATCACCTCTACCTTCGATCTTTGACATAACATAGGACTATAGGTAGCGAACTATCATTCTTTTTGTTTTGAGTATATTTCAATAATTATTTGCTTAAGATAGTATTACTTTTAGATAGTAATTACTTCCATTAATTAAGCATTGCATAACATGTTAGATCATTTTTTTGAAATAATGTATGCTACATTTGTGTGAAGAAAGATAAAAGAGCATATTAGATTTCTTTCCTTGCATTAAAAGAGATTGCATTAGGCATCATAGCTAGGAATAAAAATAATAAAATGAACCTAAGCAAGATAAAAATGTACATCACACATTGCATAGTTCACTAAAACATCAACGAGTTGGATTTCATCACCAACCATTGATTGAGACCAATCATGATGGGCTTCATCTCCATCCATTGGCTTGTACTTAGCAACTGTAGTGTCCCCTATGAGTGGATTTTTAGATTTCAACATCAAAAAGTTCCCTACTTTTCGGTGTGTCCCGATGTAGGAAGGTTAGATGCCCTCCAATTCTTGGGGCTTGATAATTTATAGAATACCAATTGTTGTTCATGCCCATGCTCACACGAGGGTGAAGCAAAAGCCTATATGGGTTGGTAGCAAGGCAATAAATAGCCTAATCTCTTACAAAGGTATTTTATTTTCCTAGGTTACCATTAGCTACATCTATCCATTAGGAAGCCATTTACAACCATCGTTGCACCAATTCTCGTCAAAGAGTCGGGCATTGATAAACCCAAATAGTTTACATTTCGTCATGCCATCAAAAATTTAGATTAGGTTACATTAAAACACACAAAAAACCCAAAAAATTCAAAACATTCCAAAATTTAAAACAAATTCAAAAATATCAAACATGAAAAATAGTTCCAAATGACCTCACAAGTTCATCAAATCAAACATCAAACCTTTAAAATGAACAAAATTAAATTTGGTTGTTTAATTTATTTTCTTTTGTAGATAGATTTAAAAGAAAAAAAATACAAAAAAGGATTCACCAGATTCCATCATCACCATCACACACTCACAATCGCACCCCATCCACCTTCTTGACTTATGGTCTCAACTCAAGTCAACCTCAAGCTAAAGCCATAGATCAAGCCACCATGGATCATCTTGGTCTAGTCCCTTCATCTACCATTGTCCCTTCTACTCAGTAGTAGGTAGCCCCACAACCACCCCTAGGAAGCTATACTAGATACATACAGCAGCTCACTTCCCCACTAACTGGGTCATAAGATCCAAGTGCCACCTACTGCCATACCCTAGAACTAAACCAGAGTATACTTATAACCCACAGTCTTCAGGAAATGTCACATTCATTGATGTTAAGGTGGCCTTGGGCCTTTATAATAGTGTTTGTCGAAGATCCAACATCAATATCATGGACTAGCACCAACATCGAATGACCACTACTATGGCACCCAAAATGGGGATGGCTAGGTGGTCGATCTTCGAAGAATATCGGTTCCTTATGGGGGTCCTAGATATATACATTTTAAATAGGGAAATAGAAAAGAGATGAGGGAAAGAAATTAAAAGGGAGGTCATGGCCAGATCTCACAAGGATGGGTTATGAATGCATCAAGACACATGCACCCTTAACATCATCGACGGTGAACACATACATACTACCTAATAGACCACCCAACCAGGTTCTCGCTTAGCAATTTGGTAGAGTGGGTTGAAAGAAAATTCTAAGACTAATGGATGTGTTCATGAAATTCAGGATTCAAAATTAGAGCACTCCCATCCAACTAGCTTTTGTAGAAATAAACCCTAAACCCAATTGTAATCCAAAAATACCAAGTAAATCCCACGAAATTTAGTTCAACAGAATTAAATGAGAATCACTCAAGTAGCCAAAGCAAAAATAAGCATTCACATTTAACATAAAATGTAAGAATGATATTGGAAACCAAACAATCGTATTCTTGTATTCACATAGCAATGATAAGTATTACATGAGAATTGTAATGGCCAAAGAGCCACCCTTGGGAATGACTAGCATTCCACTATTTATAGAAAAATTACAATGAATTCAAAATACAAGCATTAATGGAGATAGGTAGGAAAATAACACTAAAGTAGACAAGCGCTTAGCTAGTACTCTGCTCCTCGAGATGGTGGGTAGATGCTTCCATGATGATCTAAGTCCTCGATTGTTCTATCAATTCTGCCTAGGTTTTTTATTCTTATCTACTATTCCCTTTCATCTAGCCAATATTATTTCAATTGGGTGATGAATGACATATATTAATTACCTTTCAACATATTTCACATCAACATCTTTACGTATGAACGATCAATATCGAGTAGCTAAAGCAATTAATACCTAACCTTTTGAATTTTTTAGATGATGGCAGGAGTCCAAAAGTTGGGCAGCTATGTCACTTATATTTTCATATAATATCTTTCTTCCCATGGAGGCATTATTAAAGAGGCTGGGCGTTTACCAAATTTTCACCCTATTGACATCCCAACATTCCACCCAATAATGGGTAGGGGTTTCATTCTAATCTCGGGTGAGGGTTTGAGATAGTTTCGCCCTTGCTCGTCAACCAAAGTTTATGCCTGATTAGTGGGAGGTTATTTTTGTTTACTTCTGCCTTGAGGTAGGACTTAATTTTACCTCCACTATATTTTCCACCTTGCCTCCTTGAACAAAATTTCACCCACCTATTGCTTATAGTCGTCCATCACTACTTTTATCGCCTCTATCTTTCGTCTAACCTCTAGTACTTCAAAACTTTGCAAACCCTTGAAAAAAATAAAAGAGTGGATGGAGGGTGTAAAATTTTACCCACACTTTTTGCGACTCACAGGGATTTTACATCTTATGGAAATAAAGGACCCAAAAAAACTAGGAAATATGATAGCCAAAATAGAGAGTTAAAGAAGAAGGGGAAGCAGTGGAGAGGAAAGGAATATACGCAAAGGAGAACAACTCAGGAAGGTAGTGAGACATGAGAGGAGGTTAGATAAAACGATACACTTAACATGATAGGACATTAAGAGGAAGGAGAAGGAAAGGGGAAACAAGAAAATGGAGACAACATGGGGCAATAAGGAAAATAAAACCAAAAAAAGAACAAAAATAAGAGAGAACATAGAAAACATCAGGAGCACGGAAAGGAAGGACATCAGGCTTAAGATTTGCAAAAAACAAAGGCAAGGGGAGTAAGAAAGAAAGATAAATGTGGGAAACAAGAAAGACACTAAGGGAAAAGCAATCCAGGAATTATCCAATGAAACCATCAGGGCTAATACGCAATTTCATGAGATAGCTCCATGAGTTGCAACCTTCTAAACATACCCCATCTGGTACCAAATGAATTCCAAGAGCATACAGATTTCTAGGGGTAATTTTTTTCCATAGCTCTTGTTTTTGAAACAGACCAAAAAGGACCCTCGTTTACTAGTCGTTATCCACCAGGAGGTCATTCTACTTCAACTAAACCTTACGGCTTACATTTCCTAGCCACACTTGCAGCTACCCATAGGGTGTTATTTATAATGTATTTTCTCTACATTGAACTAGCAATTTTTTGTCTATACTAGGGAGGTGGATATGTTCTATGAGTTCTAATATTTTCTTCATGTAATTTCCAAGGATGATATAAGAGACCTTAATAATTGTTGGTTGTATCTAGTGAGTTATGAGATCACAACAATGGAAAATAAATGGGAAGGGAAGAAAACTAGGCAGACAATGAAGAAATAGAAGAATATTACATTTCCAAGATAGGTTGGGGAACCTCACATGCTCCATTATTCATTACTTTTGGCACCCTAACCAGGTATTAGTTCATCATAGGAGCATTTTCCTTGTCAATCACAAGCATAGTGATGATGCTCAGACAAAAAAACCATGTTTATCACATAATATTTTATTTACTTACCATGTATTTACACAAAATTATGGTATGCCAAGCATGCCTGAGTCAAGAATTCGATGATTCACCTCATGAATCTATAGTGGCCAGACTAGATTATATTAAATTTAATTCATTACTTGTATCTTATCTGGTACCATCCATAGTGGGTCAAAATCATAATTAAATCATTATTATTATTCTTCCTGAGCACCTTGGTACTCAGGTTGTTAGAAAATAAAATGACAACTAATTTTCCTAGACTCTTTTACCTAACTTGTGTTGGAATATTAGGAAGTTGACTCCAATGTTGCTCCTTTTTGAGACTATCTTACTGTGTTAGCTTTACCATCTGTTCTTCTACCATCATTAGGTCTTGGTTGCTGCATCCTCCAATATAATCATCCCATGAGTCCACTTGGACCTAGGGTTGATCTACTAAGTTGTCCTAGAGTACATGGATGCCATGATGTTCCTTCTCCTAAGGTGACTCTGTTACTTGACCTAGTACAAGCATGGTTGTGGTTATACTTATGCAGGACTATAATGGTTGTAATATTCCTACTAGCACCCACTCAGCTCTAATAGCTTTCTCATAAAGTTGGGGAAATCTATTTTCCCTAGATTGACACAAGAGGATAGGAATATCAAGGCTAAAGGTCTGAATGTAGTATAAATATGCTTGGGTAGAGGACGAGAGAATTAGATAGGGTATTCTTCTCCAACCCTTCTCAAAATAGATGTTAAAGTCTACCATGCTTTCAAGAGGGTTCGTCTTGATAAATGCAAACTAAGTTAGTAGCTAGGAGTGGTCCTCAAATTCACTAAAAATATCCAGGAACAGTTCAACAAAGTCTGCCCATATGGAGATGCTCCCATGCTGTAAGGTTTTATACCAGAGAAATGTTATGCCTTTGAGATATAATAAGCAACCTTATCATTGCATATTTATGCATGATATTGTGAAGGGTGTCTAGGGAAGCCACATTTTCTAGGTTCTCCTTAATAACTCCTCTAATGACATCATATTTTGGCAAGTCATCTAGAGAAGCCTTTAGGATATCATGCAAATCAAGGATATTAGGGGACCCTACATCATTCCAGGAAGGAAAGCTGAACCAAGCCATTAAATTGTTGATTTTTTAGACCCTTGGGATGTTGTCACCAAGTTGGATTCACCATATGAACATACTTTCTTTGATACTAAGGTCAAGGTTGCTCATCAAACATTGAGTCCTCTAGGATGTTTGTGTATTTTAGCACATTGAATGGGGTAACAAGTCATATTATCTGGATATGCCACACATAGGAGTCACTAGGTGATTCAAGAGGATATGGGTAAATCAAAGTATCACCAAGCTCTAATTTTATAAAATAAAAATATTTTTTGAGTCCCTAAAATAGTTTCCAAAAATTTTTGGTTAGAGATCCAACATCAAGATCGCAAACCAGTGCCAACATTGAACGGTTATCATTGTGGCACCCAAAAGGGGATGGTTGGGTGATCGATATTTGGAGAAGTTTGGTTTCTTATGAGGGTCCTAGCTATCTATGTCATGAACAAGGAAAGGGAAAAGAGACAAGGGACAGTAAATAAAAGGAAAGTCGTAGCTAGAACTCACAACAATGGGTTATGACCGCATCAAGATGCATGCACCCTTAACATCATTTACGGTGAACACAAGCATACTACCTAACAGACAACCCAGCCAGGTTCTTTCTTAGTAATTGGCATAGTGGGTTGAAAGAAAATTCTAGGACCAGTGGACGGGTGCATGAAATCTAGGATTCAAAATTAGAACGCCCCCGTCCAACCAACTTTTGCAAAAATAAACCCCAAATGCTATTGTGAATACGAGTTCTAGAACTACCAAGTAAACCCCATAAAATCCAATTCAGCAAAATTAAATGAGAATCACTCAAGTAGCCAAAGAAAAAATAAGCATTCACATTTAACACAAAATGTAAGAACAATATTGGAAATCAAATAGTAGTATTCTTGTATTCACATAGCAATGATAAGTATTACATGAGAATTGTAATGGCCAAAGAGCCACCCTTGGGAATGACCAACATTCCACTATTTATAGAAAAATTATAATGAATTCAAAATATAAGCATTAAAGGAGATAGACAAAAAAATAACACTAAAGTAGACAAGCGCTCAGCTAGTACTCTGCTCCTTGAGATGGTGGCGATAATCTGAAAGAGGTAGATGCTTTTGTGATGATCTGAGCCCTTGATTGCTTTGTCATTTTTGCCTAGGTATTTAATTCTTATCTACTCTATCCCTTCATCAATTTGGTGGTCTTTCAGTTAGGGGATGAATGATAAATACTAATTACCTTGCAACATATTTCACATCAAAATCTTTACGTATGAAGAGCCAATACCGGATAGCTGAAGAAATTAATACCTCTCCTTTTGAATTTTTAAACTTTGGTGAGAGTCCAGATGCCAGGAGACTATGTCACTTGTCTTTTTGGATAATAGCTTTCCACCCATGGAGGCATTATGAAAGAGGGTGAGAATTTACAAAAAAATTATCCTATTGACGTACCAGCATTCCACCCAATAATGGGTGGGGGTTATCATTCTAATCATGAGCGAGGGTTTGAGATAGTTTTGTCCTCGCTGGAAAGCCAAAGTTTCTTCTTGATGAGTGGGTGGTTCTTTTTGTTTACCTCCATCCAGATGTAGGAATTAATTGTTTTCCCACTTTATTTTCTACCCTACCTCCTTGAACAACCTTCCACCCACCTACTGCTTGTAGTTTCCCATCATTGATGATACTATATCTATCTTTCACCCAACCTCTAGTGCTTCAAAAATTTGTGAACCCTTGAAAAGCATCATATCAAAAAGAAAGGAGTGGGTGGAGGGTGCAAAATTTTATCCATAAGTAGCTATGTTATCACACCAGTATCACCTCATCCATCCTTGCCATCGCTCACCATCTCACCCCAGTCGATTTTGTCCACACCCCATCAAATGGTCTACACCTATACAACCCATCCTACTGAACTAAATCATCAATATGGTATGCCTACATCATTCATTCCTCTTGGAGTGTCTAATCCCTAGTCCAACATAGGTTCAATAGTAATAGACCAAAACCAACTCCCTTGGGTCAGTTTAATGCAACATCATAGTTGCCTACATCTAATCCACCCACTTTAGCCCATCCACTTCAACTGCTACCACAAGGACCCAATCCCACATCTATGTACGATAATTTATTTACATAGTCCCTAGCCTGGGTGACTAGGCCATCTATTATTTAGGCACTAACACCTCCATAACCATAGGATTCATCCTCTAGTTACTCTCATCCACCTTTGATCCAACCTTCACCCCTCACTAGATATCACCCAACCTCGTTCATCTAGCTACCACCTAAGGCCAAGGCTTATGAATAGTAACCTCCACCCCAATAGTACTACTAATAGTAGCAGCCACCCAAGTACTATCAATAACATCCTCAAAATTTGCCATAATAACCTTTACCCCAAAAATACTACTAGTAGCAATAGCTACTACAACAGTACTACCAAAAATAGCAACCTCCACCCTCATTGTACCAACAACAACTTGCACAGTAACAATATTATCAACAACAATAACCATTGTAGTAGTACTATTAACAACAATATCAAACACCCCAAACACCTCAACATCACCTGCAACAACACACCCAACATCAAAAAATCACTCAACCACAGCACCAATAGCAAACTATGACCTATCAATAGGTCATCCAATAGCGACACCAACCACCACCCTTTCTAAAACAACAACCACTCGTAAACTACCAACAAACCTTTAACCAAGATCCACCATCTAATACACACCCAATAGTAGCTTGCCCACACCAAAAGTACACATAGTCAAGATTTTAGGATGACACATCTTAGGGGGTCCCTCAACTTATGTTAGATCCATTCCAATGGTTGGCCGATCAGGTCTACACTTTACAAATGCAATTTGTAGGTATGGGATACCAAAATCCAACACTCAATTAGCTATAGAACTTCCCCATACATCCCTCAGTGCCTTCACCACCATATCCTCCATTGTTCATGATGTCAAAATTTGAAAAATTTAAAGGCAAGGAGGATCCCCAAGAGCATATGAGCAACTTCATCAATTCATGCTACCTGCTCAATGACATTGATGCACTCATGCTACATACTTTCTTGATGTCTCTTGGGGGAGGAGCTCTAGACTGGTTCAATAATTTTCCAAGACATAGTCTATACAACTTTGAGAAAATGGCTAACCTCTTTCTAGAATGCTTCTCATTAAATGTGAAGAAGAAAACTATGATAGACATCTTTAATCTTCGATAATTTGATGATGAGTTGGTTTTATATTATGGTACTAGGTGGTGAGCTATGATAACAAAATTATCATTCTTGCTCCCCACCACTAATATTACAAGAATAGTCACTAGGAGTTATTCAAAACCAATATTGTTATTGTTACAACTCCAACAATATCATACACTCAAATAAGCTCTAGCACAAGCTAATATAACAGAGGACATAAAGATCTAGGAGGGAGAAATAAAACTAAATAAGAAAGAGTGGAACAATAAGAACTCTAAGGTCACATCCAAAAATTAATCAAATCCCAATAATTAGGTGGTTTTGAGCACCTCGAGTGGTCCAAATCAACAACATCAAAAATTACCTCAAAAAAATCCCCAAGTTTAACCTCAACCACAACATATCATATACTAGGCTACGCTACCTTCTCAACAATTGTATAACCAAAAACAACAAGACAACTGCAATAGGCATTCTGGCAAAGCCTCTCGTAATTACACTCCACTTCCAAGGCCGTATTCAATCATTTTTCAATGGTTGTATGAAGCACATGCAATTATATTACTCGAAGTGAAACTACAAGATCTAAACAAGCCCAAATCAAATTCTTACAAAGAATACCATTATTGTGTTTATCACAAGCAAAATGGCCATAACATTAAAGATTGCATTGCATTCAAAAACATAGTACAAGATCTTATTGATAAGGAGGCCATAGCCATTGATAATCCTTTGGTTCCATAGAACCAAAAACCTTGGCATATACTAGGACCTGTTGTTGGCACACCACAAAAAATACATCACACCACTAGCCATCACATCACCTAACCAAGTAAACCACCTCAATAGTGGGCCACAACATAAAAAAATTGTAGGGATGATACACATAGTTACCTAGAACTAACACTATCCTAAGTTACCAACACCATTGAGTACCTCCAACAATGTTCCCTCATCCTCTAAATTTTTCCTCCAATCAGTGCAAGCCATACTGCATCCTCTAAGACCCATCATATCCCTCACCAATCACCTCATATAGAGCCTCAAAATGGCATCGACTAAGCTTTCAATATATGAGCTTATACAACAGTCACCCCCACATCATGAGGCATTAATCGAAATCCTAAAATCCATTGAAGTACAAACATAAGATCCTAACACCTTTACAAATTTTTTGAGCAACATCAAAACATGTAATGAGCCATCCATTGCCTTCTACGATCATGAAATCAAAACCTTAACCATAGATGTACCGGATCTTCCTTTACACATAATAGCTCATGTAGATTGCAAGACCTTTAAATGATTCTTGGTCAATATTGTATCATCAATAAACATCATTCCATTTGTGGCCCTTCAATATTTGTACCCCCTACTATCACGCATAGTTGCCTTCCCATTCACCCTGCGGGCCTTAAATAATGCATTGTGCTCAACACTAGGAAAAAGTCTTTTGCCTATTGAAGTAGGTGTAAATACCATCCCTACATTATGCTACATCCTTGAAGGAGATATGCAATACAACATCCTCAAAGGATGACCTTGATTTTAGGATATACGATGTGTCCCCTCAATAATACACCACAATCTCAAGTACGTTCATGAGGACCGTGTGCATTGCATTCCCATCGACAAGGAACCATTTAAATATTGCAACATGGTGTCTAACTTGCATGAGATCCTTTTACCATCGACCCACATATACCCTACCCTAACCTCACCTATTCCAACCCCTATGCTAGTGACATATAACCCCACTATGTTAAACCCATTTTCAATACCAAACCCACTTGTGTATCAATATTTTCCACCCATTTCACTCCATCCAACCCTGTTGGAAATATGAGCAAGGTTTGTTGTCATTGATGTCAAGAAGAAAGCAAGGTTTGTCATCATTAATGTCATGAGGATGATGACCAAGTTTCAATGTCATCCATGCATTTATGTCAAAAGGTTGATGTCCAAATTCTGGTGTTATTAATGTCCTCCAGTGGTTTTTCTAGCAAGGCAAAGAAGCAGGTTGATAAAAATAATAATATTATAATATATAATATTATAATATTTTCCGGTTATAGTTTGGTGTGAAGAGAAACAAAGGTCATGGAGTGATAAAATTATTATTTCCCCAAAAGACCCATGTAAAAGTTTATAAAGTCCTAAGTTTAAATTATTTAAATTTAAATATTTTACCCTAAGGTAAAATTTAAATTTAAATTAATTTAAAAGCGCCATAATTCAAAATTCGAATTAATTCAAATTTGAAATAAGTAAAAGGGCCGACGTGTTCTAAAAATTGATAAAGCATATATAAGGTGGTAAGTTCCACCTTGGGAAGGTATCCATGCGATCCATTTGAATGCAAAGGAAATCATGCGCCAAGGACTAAGGAAGAAAATCGCATGTGCTTTTTAACCCTTTGAGGAGGCAGACCAAGGAACAAGGTAGAGAGGAACATCGATTAAATCGCAGAAGTGTTGGTAGCATGGTTGGCAGCCAAGGCAGTGGTAAGTCGCTTGTAGGTGATAGGTCATGGGTTCGAATCCGCGTGATAGTGGTTTTGGAAGGTAGAAGTTTGATTTGACTTTTGCGTCATTGGAGAGGTTAAAGAGGAAGGCGTGAGCCTTATTCATCATGTGAAGGCACGTAGCCCACTTGGTGGGTGCACATTGTGCGGAGGCACTTGGGAGAAGGGGATCGATGGATCGAATCCCGTCAAAGTCTTTTTGGGTAAGATTACAAGGTATGCGCTATTGCTAAGGTTTAAACATTGCATCCAAAAATTGCAAAGGTGGAAATTAATTTTTTAATTTCCTAAGGTCTTGTTAATTAAAATTTGCATAGTTAAAAGGGTTTATGAGTTATAAAAGGGAGATAAAAGGGTATGCAAAGTTTTAATTTGTGTGTTTGATTTTTAAGTGGTTAAAAGGAGTAATAAGGTGTGCCAAAGGTGTTAGATGTTATTTGTTGAAATAAAGTTATATTATAAAAATTGATTTGAAAGGAGAAATAAGGTATAGTTGATTTTTGATATTTTGGCATGGTGAAATATTTTTGAAAGAAAATATTGAGGATAAAATTGTGATATCTAACCATTGAGATTGTCAAAGAGGTTGAGTGTGATTGAGATAGGTTTTGAGAATCAAATATTCTTCAAAATAAAGGTATGGGCATATCTTCCTTGTGAGTGAAATATTGTTGGATGTTGTGAATGCTAAGTTGGAGTGAAAAGGATTGTTTGATAAGCATTGTTGAGTTTGGTTTTGAGATATCCAATGTTGATTGATGTGGATTTTTTGGAATGAAAGTTGATACTAGAAACCTTGTTTGATAAGCATTGTTGGAAATATTGAGTATATTCATATGCTTGATTAGGGTTTGTGAAAGATCATGAGTATCATTGTTATGAGAACTATCTTGAACTAGGGTTTGTGAAAGATCATGAGTATCATTGTTATGAGAACTATCTTGAACTAGGGTTTGTGAAAGATCATGAGTATCATTGTTATGTGAGATTTGTTTGATAAGCATTGTTGACTAAGCTTTCATTGAGTGATTGGTTGAGTGGAGTTGATTGAGCTTAGTTGATTGGAAGTGTTGGAGTGATAGTTCAAGTTATATGAAACAAATTATTCTTTATTCTAATTTGATTGAAAGAGATTGAAAGTGATTGAGTGTGAAACATATTGAGTCTCTAACCATTCTCTATATGTTTATGGTAAAACAAGAGAGTTTAAAGTGTTGAGAGATTTAGAGTGAAGCATATTGAGTCTCTAACCATTCTCTATATGTTTCTATGAGATTAAAACAAGATTTATGTGAAGCTTGTTTGTGTGATTGAAGAGGTTTTCTATGATAGATTGAGTTGAGTTGAATAAGCTTTTGTGAAAGCTAGTGAAAAAAATTGAGTAAGTCCTAGAGTGGACTTAAAATTGAGTAAGCTTTTGTGGAAGCTTACAAAGTAGATTTGAGGTAAGTCTTGGTGAAGACTTGTTGAAGAGATTGGACAAGTTCTAGTGAGGACTTGTTGAGCAGATTTGAGGTAAGTCTTGGTGAAGACTTGTTGAGCAGATTGGACCAAGTTCTAGTGAGGACTTGTTGAGAATTTGAGGTAAGTCTTGGTGAAGACTGTTAAGACAAGTTCTAGAGAGGACTTGTAGATATATTTGAGGTAAGTCTTTGAGAAGACTTGAGAGTAGAATTGATTGATTGATTTGTTCAAACCTTGAGTTAAGGTTTGGGGTAGATCTAGCAGAGTTGATTTATGATTGAGTCAAGCTTTGTGTTAAGGCTTGAGGATAGATTTGAGGATAGAGTTTGGTGCAGATTTAAGGATAGGTTTGTGCTAGACAGAAAATTGATAGATTTTAGATAAGGATTTTAGTTAGAGATTGAATAAATTTATGCTAGATCAAAGGACTATGTTTAGTGTATATCAAAGATAGATATTGAGCATATTTATGCTAGATTAAAGGACTATGTTTAGTATAGATTAGAGATAGATATTGAGTAGATTTATGCTAGATCAAAGGATTATTTTTAGTGCAGATTTGAGATAGAGATGAGAGTAATATTTGGAGGTGAAAGAGTAGAGGATAGTAGTCTCCAGTGGATAGAGATCCATTAGCCAGGGTAGTGAGGATAAGGTATTCTAAGTGAGGATAGGAGTCTTCAGTGGAGAGAGATCCACAAGCCAGAGTAGTGGAGGCAGTAGTCTTCTAGAGGATCACCAACCAGAGTAGAGGAGAAGGAGTTCTCCTATGGATAGAGATCCATGAACCAGATGAGGGGATTGGTGTCTCCTATGGATAGAGATCCATGAACTTGATTAGGGAATTGGTGTCTCCTTTGGATAGAGGTCCATAAACATTGTAATAGGGAAAGGTTTCCCAAGAGATTTTTTGAGAAAATTTTAGTGAAATATTTTCTCCGTGGAGTAGCCCACATTGGGTGAACCACGTTAAATTGGTGTCTCTATTGTGTGTGGTGATTTGTGCATTGCTTTGATTATTATTGTTGATATTTCCATTGATATATTGGATAATATTGTTTGAGGAAAGAAAAGTAAAAAGTGGTCTTATACTGTTCACCCCCTCTCAGTATAAGCTTGTGTTCTTCAATTGGTATCAGAGCGGGTTCCTTCGAAAGAGTTTAACAACTTGAAGGAAAATCTCACAAGAACATAGATGGATTCTCAAAATGGATCCTCAGGGAATTCAACACCATTGTTCGATGGGAGCAATTATGTACTTTGGAGTGTGAGAATGAAGATTCACCTGATGGCACTTGGAAATGAGGTATGGGAAGAAGTTGAGAATGGATACATACCACCAGCTACTCCACCTACAGATAAATATGGTAAGCTTCTACATCATTACAATTCAAGAGCAATGAATGGAATTTTGAAAGGTTTGCATGAAATAGAGTTTATAAAGGTTATGCATTGCAAATCAGCAAAGGAAATTTGGGATAAGTTGCAAGGCATATATGAAGGAGATAAAAAGGTCAAAAGGGTAAAGTTGCAAAATTACAAGAGAATATTTGAAGACCTAAAAATGAAGGATGAGGAAAACATTGATGCTTATCTACTTCGTGTAGACGAGGTTGTTAACTCCATGCAAGGACTTGGACTTGAAGTTCAAGAATTTGATGTTTGTGATAAGATTTTAAGGTCACTCCCAAAAAGGTTTAGTGAAAATATTTCAGCTATAGAAGAGTCAAAAGATATTGATCTTTTGACAAGGGATGAATTACATGGCATTCTCATAGCTTTTGAGATGAGAATAAAAGAGGAACCTATTCCCCAGAAAGAAGCAACCTTCAAAGCTACTAAGAAGACAAAGGGTAAGAAGTCAGATTCAAGCAATGAGTTATCCAGTGATGAAGAAGCAAATTATGGCAGAAAGAACAAGGACTCAAGAAATTATAAAGGTACGAAATTAGTTAGATGTTTCAATTGTGGAAAATATGGTCACTATGCATCTGATTGTCCAGAGGCTGGAAATAGCAATGATGAAGAAAAATAGGATCATAAGAATAGGGAAACAGGAAAACACAGGTACCAAAAGAAAAGTAGGGATGGACAAGGCAAGCAAGGAAAGAAGTTTTTCCAAAGGCATAAGAAGAGTTTCTATGCAGACAAGGCAGGTAAGAGCTCAAGTGATAGTGATGAAAGTTCCTCAAATAATGATGAAGATGAAGTACTATTTCTAGATAAAAAGATGATGTTAGAAAAAGGGCACCAATGATTCTCAAGTGTTTTAGATGTGGTAACTTTGGTCATCTTGAAGATAGTTGTACAAGGAATGGATTCAGTTTTAGTGATGATGAATATGAAGATACACTTGAAGGACCAGAAGAAAATCTTCTTATGGCAATAGAAGAAGAAGGAAGTACTTCTAGTGGAAATAAATCAGAAAGGAATGAAGATAATCCTAAAGGTAAACAAATAGAGGAAGAATCAGAGAAAGGAGAAGTTGATCTTGAAGGTGAACTTATTTCTGCCCTTGATGCATTAAGGGAGGTAAGAAAGTAGAACTCAAAACTCAAGCTTAAATTTCAAGAATGTGATGAAGAGAAAGGAAAGCTTATAGAGGATCTAACCAACTCAATAGCTAAGACAAGGAGATTCAAAGAGAAGTTAGAAGCTAAGGTTTTAGAATGTGAAAGGTTAGAGCAAGAAGTAGCTTCACTAAGGAAGGAAGTAAAAGAGTCTAAAGATAAGCTACACAAGTTTGGGAAAAGCTCAAAAACCATAGACAAGATTATCAAGGTACAAAGATGGTCATCAAACAAAACAGGACTTGGATTTGAATAGGAACAAAGAAAACAAGGAGAGGAGTCAATCTCAAGCTCCGAAGAAGAAGAAGCTTCAGAAGAAGAGAGTGTAAGAGAAAGTGAGACTTTTGAGGATGAGTTGGACAATAAAGAGTTCAACAAGGAAAGGAACAATGCACAAATGAGGAATAGATGGAACAAGAAGCAACATAGGGTAAAAGAGACTAAGAGACCAATGGGGTCAAGGCAAGGTAGTTTCAATGGATGATGCTTCTCATGTCATAGGTTTGGGCACAAGGCTTCACAGTGCAGGACACATGGAAGACAGGAATATGGGAATTTCAGAAACAGGCATCTTTTTCAAGGGTATTGCTACTCTTGTAATCAGTTTGGTCACAAGGCAGTAAATTGTAGGGTTCATGATAGAAATGGATATGGCTTCACCAGGAGAAACTTCAAGATAGTTGCACCTCCAAGGAATAACAACATTAAGTGTTATAAGTGCAATAATGATGGGCATACAACAAAGTGGTGTAGAGCAAAAATTCCAGAGACAAGCAGGAACAAGAATAGTCAGAGGAATCAGAAGGATCGATTGAGGAAGAAAGTGGACAAAGGTAAAGATCAGTGCTTGTTGGGAGTAGAAATACTCCCACCCCAGAATTAACCACCTCAAGAGGAGGTGGGGGAGGGGCTAAGCTAAGAGTCTCATTCTTAGCCCCGAGCCCCAAAGGTGACCCTTTGCCATTGATGTCAAAGGGGGAGAGATTTGAGTTAGGGGGAGAGCATTCAGTCAGGGGGAGCAATTTCTCAAGGGGAGCAGAATAGAAAAAGGTAAAGGAAATGGTAAAAGAAAAATGGGTTGCCATCAATGACAAAGGGGGAGATTGTTGGAAATATGAGCAAGGTTTGTTGTCATTGATGTCAAGAAGAAAGCAAGGTTTGTCATCATTAATGTCATGAGGATGATGACCAAGTTTCAATGTCATCCATGCATTTATGTCAAAAGGTTGATGTCCAAATTTCGGTGTTATTAATGTCCTCCAGTGGTTTTTCTAGCAAGGCAAAGAAGCAGGTTGATAAAAATAATAATATTATAATATATAATATTATAATATTTTCCAGTTATAGTTTGGTGTGAAGAGAAACAAAGGTCATGGAGTGATAAAATTATTATTTCCCCAAAAGACCCATGTAAAAGTTTATAAAGTCCTAAGTTTAAATTATTTAAATTTAAATATTTTACCCTAAGGTAAAATTTAAATTTAAATTAATTTAAAAGTGCCATAATTCAAAATTTGAATTAATTCGAATTCGAAATAAGTAAAAGCACTGACGTGTTTTAAAAATTGATAAAGCATATATAAGGTGGTAAGTTCCACCTTGGGAAGGTATCCATGCGATCCATTTGAATGCAAAGGAAATCGTGCGCCAAGGACTAAGGAAGAAAATTACATGTGCTTTTAACCCTTTGAGGAGGCAGACCAAGGAACAAGGGAGAGAGGAACATCGATTAAATCGTAGAAGCACTGGTAGCATGGTTGGCAGCCAAGGTAGTGGTAAGTCACTTGTAGGTGATAGGTCATGGGTTCGAATCCGCATGATAATGGTTTTGGAAGGCAGAAGTTTGATTTGAATTTTGCATCATTGGAGTGGTTAAAGAGGAAGGTGTGAGCCTTATTCATCATGTGAGGGCACGTAGCCCACTTGGTGGGTGTGCAATGTGCAGAGGCACTTGGGAGAAGGGGATCGATGGATCGAATCCCATCGAAGTCTTTTTGGGTAAAATTACAAGGTATGCGCTATTGCTAAGGTTTGTCATTGCATCCAAAAATTGCAAAGGTGGAAATTAATTTTTTAATTTCCTAAGGTCTTGTTAATTAAAATTTGCATAGTTAAAAGGGTTTATGAGTTATAAAAGGGAGATAAAAGGGTATGCAAAGTTTTAATTTTTGTGTTTGATTTTTAAGTGGTTAAAAGGAGTAATAAGGTGTGCCAAGGGTGTTAGATGTTATTTGTTGAAATAAAGTGATATTATAAAAATTGATTTGAAAGGAGAAATAAGGTATAGTTGATTTTTGATATTTTGGCATGGTGAAATATTTTTGAAAGAAAATATTGAGGATAAAATTATGATATCTAACCTTTGAGATTGGCAAAGAGAGTGAGTGTGATTGAGACAGGTTTTGAGATTCAAATCTTCTTCAAAACAAAGGTATGGGCATATCTTCCTTGTGAGTGAAATATTGTTGGATGTTGTGAATGCTAAGTTGGAGTGAAAAGGATTGTTTGATAAGCATTGTTGAGTTTGGTTTTGAGAAATCCAATGTTGATTGATGTGGATTTTCTGGAATGAAATTTGATACTAGAAACCTTGTTTGATAAGCATTGTTGGAAATATTGAGTATCATTGTTATGTGAAGTTGAGAACTATCTTGAACTAGGGTTTGTGAAAGATCATGAGTATCATTGTTATGAGAACTATCTTGAACTAGGGTTTGTGAAAGATCATGAGTATCATTGTTATGTGAGATTTGTTTGATAAGCATTGTTGACTAAGCTTTCATTGAGTGATTGGTTGAGTGGAGTTGATTGAGCTTAGTTGATTGGAAGTGTTGGAGTGATAGTTCAAGTTCTGTGAAACAAATTATTCTTTATTCTAATTTGATTTGAAAGAGATTGAAAGTGATTGAGTGTGAAACATATTGAGTCTCTAACCATTCTCTATATGTTTCTATGGTTAAAAAAGAGAGATTGAAAGTGATTGAGTATTGTTGTGAGTGAGAAGCATATTGAGTCTCTAACCATTCTCTATATGTTTATGTGAGATTAAAACAAGATTCTGTGTAAAGCTTGTTTGTGTGATTGAAGAGGTTTTCTTAATAGATTGAGTTGAGTTGAATAAGCTTTTGTTGAAAGCTAAGTAAAGCTAGAGTTGAGTAAGTTTTATGGAAGACTTGTGACAATAGATTTGAGGTAAGTCTTAGTGAAGACTTGTTGAGCATATTGGACAAGTTCTAGTGAGGACTTGTTGAGAAGATTTGAGGTAAGTCTTAGTGAAGACGTTGAGAGCTTGGATTGGAAAGTTCTAGTGAGGACTTGTTTTTGAGAGTAGATTTTTGAGGTAAGTCTTAGGTGAAGACTTGGAAGAGATTGGACAAGTTTCTTGAGGAGGACTTGTGGATAGATTTGAGGTAAGTATTTGAGAAGACTTGAGAGCAGAGTTGATTGATTGATTTGTTCAAACCTTGAGTTAAGGTTTGGGGTAGATCTAGCAGAGTTGATTTGTGATTAAGTCAAGATTTGTGTTAAGGCTTGAGGATAGATTTGAGGATAGAGTTTGGTGCAGATTTGAGGATAGGTTTTTAAAAAAAATTGAGCAAATTTAAGGACTATGTTTAAAATAAATATTGAGCAGATTTGTGCTAGACCGAAGGACTATGTTTAGTGTAGATTTGAGATAGAGTTGAGAGTAAGCTTTGGAGGTGATAGAGTAGAGGACAGTAGTCTCCAGTGGATAGAGATCCATTAGCCAGGGTAGTGAGGATAGAGGTCTTATGAGTGAGGATAGAGTCTTCAGTGGAGAGAGATCCACAAGCTAGTGCAGTGGAGGCAGTAGTCTTCTAGAGGATCACCAGCCAGAGCAGAGGAGAAGGAGTTCTCCTATGGATAGAGATCCATGAACCAGATGAGGGGATTGGTGTCTCCTATGGATAGAGATCCATGAAATTGATTAGGGGATTGGTGTCTCCTTTGGATAGAGGTCCATAAACATTGTAATAGGGAAAGGTTTCCCAAGAGATTTGTTGAGAAAATTTTAGTGAAATATTTTCTCCGTGGAGTAGCCCACATTGGGTGAACCACGTTAAATTGGTGTCTCTATTGTGTGTGGTGATTTATGCATTGATTTGATTACTATTGTTGATATTTCCATTGATATATTGGATAATATTGTTTGAGAAAAGAAAAGTAAAAAGTGGTCTTATATTGTTCACCCCCCTCTCAGTATAAGCTTGTGTTCTTCATTTCAGGTATCATAGTGGGTTCCATCATAAATGTTTTACAGCTTGAAGGAAAATCTTAAAAGAACACAGATGGATTCTCATAATGGATCATTAGGGAATTCAACACCATTGTTCGATGGTAACAATTATGCACTATGGAGCACAAGGATGAAGTTTCATCTAATGGCACTTGGAAATGAAATATGGGAAGAATTTGAGAATGGATACATACCACCAACAACTCCACCTATAGATAAATATGGTAAGCTTCTACATCATTACAATTCAAAGGTAATGAATGGAATTTTGAGAGGTTTGCATGAAATAGAGTTTATAAAGGTTATGCATTGCACATCAGCAAAGTAAATTTTGTATAAGTTGAAAGGCATATAGGGGGATACAAAAAGGTCAAAAAAGTAAAGTTGCAAAACATCAAGAGAATATTTGAAGACCTAAATATGAAGGAAGAGGAAAACATTAATGCATATCTACTTCATTTGGACGAGGTTGTTAACTCCATGCAAGGACTTGGACTTAAAGTTGAGGAAATAGATATTTGTGATAAGATTTTAAGGTCACTTCCAAAAAGGTTTAGTGAAAATATTTCAGCTATAGAAGATTTAAAAGATATTGAACTTTTGACAAGGGATGAATTACATGGAATTCTCACATCCTTTGAGATTAGAATAAAATAGGAACCTATTCCCCAGAAATAAGCAGCCTTCAAAGTTACTAAGAAGACAAAGGGTAAGAAGGCAAATTCAAGCAATGTGTCATCCAATGATGAAGAAACAAATTATGGTAGAAATAACGAGGGCTCAAGAAAGTAAAAAGGTAAAAAATAATTTAGATGTATTAATTTTGGTAAATATGGTCACTATGCATCTAATTGTCCAAAGGCTAGAAAAAACAATGATGATGAAGAGAAACAAGATCATAAGAACAAGGAAATAGGAAAACATAGGTACCAAAATAAAAGTAGGGATGGACAAGGTGACTAAGTAAATAAGTTTTTCCAAAGGCATAAGATAGGTTTTTATGCAGAAAATGCAAGTAAGAGTTCAAGTGATAGTGATGGAAGATATTCAAGTAATGAAGAAGAAGAAACCCTATTTGTGATAGTAGAAAAAAAAATGTTAGAAATGATTCTCAAATATTTTAGATGTGGTAACTTTGGTCATCTTAAAGAGAGTTGTACAAATAGAAACAATAATAGTTAGAGGAATCATAAGGATCAGTTGAAGAAAATAGTGGACAAAGGTAAAGATCAGTGCATATTAGGAGTAGAGATACTCCCATCCCAGAATTAACCACCTTAAGAGGAGGTGGGAGAGGGGTTAAGCTAAGAGTCTCATTCTTATTCCCGAGCCCCAAAGGTTATCCTTTGCCATTGATGTCAAAGGGGGAGAGATTTGAGTTAGGGGGAGAGCATTCAATCAGGGGGAGCAGAACAAAAAAGGTAAAGGAAATGGTAAAAGAAAAGTGGGTTACCATTAATGACAAAGGGGAATATTGTTGGAAATGTAAGCAAGGTTTGTTTTCATTGATGTCAAGAAGAAAGCAAGGTTTGTCATCATTAATATCCTGAGGATGATGACCAAGCTTCAATGTCATCTATGCATTTATGTCAAAATTTTGATGTTCAAATTTCGGTATTATTAATGTCCTCTAGTGGTTTTTCCAACAAGGCAAAGAAGCAGGTTGATAAAAATAATAATATTATAATATTTTTCAGTTATAGTTTGGTGTGAAGAGAAACAAAGGTCATGGAGTGATAAAATTATTATTTCCCCAAAAGACCCATGTAAAAGGTTATAAATTCCTAAGTTTAAATTATTTAAATTTAAATATTTTTCCCTAAGGTAAAATTTAAAATTAATTTAAAAGTGCCATAATTCAAAATTTGAATTAATTCGAATTTGAAATAAGTAAAAGCACTAACATGTTCTAAAAATTGATAAATCATATATAAGGTGGTAAGTTCCACCTTGGAAAGGTTACCATGTGATCCATTTTAATGCAAAGTAAATCATGTGCCAAGGACTAAGGAAGAATATCACATGTGCTTGTTAACCCTTTGAGGAGGCTCACCAAGGAACAAGGTAGAGAGGAACGCCGATTACAACCCAGAAGCACTAGTAGCATGGTTGGCAACCAAGGCAGTGGTAATTCACTTGTAGGTGACAGGTCATGGATTCGAATCCATGTGATACTGGTTTTGGAAGGCAAAATTTTGATTTGACTTTTACACTATTGAAGTGGTTAAAGAGGAATGTGTGAGCCTTATTCATCACATGAGGGAACATAGCCCACTTGGTGGGCATGCGTTGTGCAGAGGCACTTGGGAGAAGGAGATCGATGGATTGAATCTCACTGAAGGCTTTTTGGGAAAAATTACAAGGTATGCACTATTACTAAGGTTTATCATTGCATCCAAAAATTTTAAAGGTGGAAATTAGTTTTTTATAATTTCCTAAGGTCTTGTTAACTAAAATTTGCATAGTTAAAAGGGTTTATGAGTTATAAAAGGGATATAAAAGGGTATGCAAATTTTGAATGTTTGTGTTTGATTTTTAAGTGGTTAAAAGGAGTAATAAGGTGTGCCAAAGGTGTTAGATGTCATTTGTTGAAATAAAGTGACATTATAAATTGATTTGAAAGGATAAATAAGGCATAGTTGATTTTTAATATTTTGGCATGGTGAAATATTTTTGAAAGAAAATATTGAGGATAAAATTGTGATATCTAACCATTGAGATTGTCAAAGAGGTTGAGTGTGTTTGAGACATGTTTTGAGATCCAATATTCTTCAAAACAAAGGTATGGGCATATATTCCTGGTAAGTGAAATATTGTTGCATGTTGTGAATGCTAATTTGGAGTGAAAAGGATTGTTTGATAAGCATTGTTGAGTTTGGTTTTCAGATATCCAATGTTGATTTATGTGGGTTTTCTGGAATGAAATTTGATACTAAAAAACTTGTTTGATAAGCATTTTTGGAAATATTGAGTAAGCTTTCATATGCTTGATTAGGGTTTGTGAAATATCATGAGTATCAATGTTATGTGAAGTTGAGAACTATCTTGAACTAGGGTTTGTGAAATATCATGAGCATAATTGTTATGTGAAGTTGAGAACTATATTGAACTAGGGTTTGTGAAAGATCATGAGTATCATTGTTATGTGAGATTTTTTTGATAAGCATTGTTGACTAAGCTTTCATTGAGTGATTGGTTGAGTGGAGTTGATTGAGATTAGTTGATTGGAAGTGTTGGAGTGATAGTTCAAGTTCTGTGAAACAAATTATTCTTTACTAATTTGAGAAAGAGATTGAAAGTGATTGAGTGTGAAACATATTGAGTCTCTAACCATTCTCTATATGTTTCTGTGGTTGAACAAGAGAGATTAAAAGTGATTGAGAATTTTTGTGAGTGTGAAGCATATTGAGTCTCTAACCATTCTCTATATGTTTTTTTAAGTTAAACAAGATTTTGTGTGAAGCTTGTTTGTGTGATTGAAGAGGTTTTCTGTAATAGATTGAGTTGAGTTGAATAAGATTTTATGAAATCTTGTGAGCTGATTTGAGTAAGTCCTAGAGTGGACTTAAGTACTGAGTTGAATATGCTTTTATGGAAGCTTACAATACAGATTTGAGGTAAGTCTTGGTGAAGACTTGTTGAGCAGATTGGACAAGTTCTAGTGAGGACTTGTTGAGCAGATTTGATGTAAGTCTTGGAGAAGACTTGGTGAGCATATTGGACAAGTTATTGAGAGGACTTGTTGAGTAGATTTGAGGTAAGTCTTGGAGAAGACTTGGTGAGCATATTGTACAAGTTCTTAAGATGACTTGTTGGACAGATTAGAGGTAAGTATTTGAGAAGACTTGAGAGCAGAGTTGATTGATTGATATGTTCAAACCTTGAGTTAAGGTTTGGGGCAGATCTAGCAGAGTTGATTTGTGATTAATTCAAGCTTTGTGTTAACGCTTGAGGATAGATTTGAGGATAAAGTTAGGTGCATATTTGAGTATAGTTTTGTGCCGAACCATAAATAGGTATTGAACATATTTGTGCTAAATGGAAGGATTGTGTTTAGTGCAGATCAAAGATAGAGTTTGGTGCAGATTTGAGGACATGTTTGTGTTATACCAGAGATAGATATTGAACATATTTTTGCTAGATAAAAGGACTATGTTTAGTATAGATCAAAGATAAAATTTGAGAAGATTTATGCTAGACTGAAGGACTATGTTTAGTATATATTTGAGATAGATATTGAGTATATTTGTGCTCAACTAGAGGATTGTGTTTAGTGTAGATTTGAGATCTAGATGAGAGAAATATTTGGAGGTGATAGAGTAGAGGATAGTAGTCTCCAATGGATATATATACATTAACCAAGGTAGTGAGGACAAAGGTCTTCTGAGTGAGGAAAAAAGTATTCATTGGAGAGAGATCCACAAGCCAGTGCAGTGGAGGTAGTAGTCTTCTAGAGGATCACCAACCAGAGTAGAGGATAAGGAGTTCTCCTATGGATAGAGATCCATGAACCATATGAGGGGATTGGTGTCTCCTGTGGATATAGATCCATGAACTTGATTTAGGGATTGGTGTCTCCTTTGGAAAAAGGTCCATAAACATTGTAATAGAGAAAGGATTCCCAAGATATTTTTTGAGAAAATTTTAGTGAAATATTTTCTCCGTTGAGTAGCCCACATTGGGTTAAATTGGTACCTCTATTGTGTGTGGTAATTTGTGCATTACTTTGATTAATGTTATTGATATTTCCATTGATATATTGCATAATATTGTTTGGGAAATAAAAGTAAAAAGTGGTCTTATATTTTTCACCCCCTTCTCAGTATAATATTGTGTTCTTCAAACCCACTACACTACCCCAACTATTTCATACAATACCCTTTCCCTCTGACCAATCTACCTAGTCATGCTTGGCAAAATTCTCCGCCTCCTAGCATTATCTACACAATATCTCCCCTTTTATCTACAAATACCATGAATGTATTCCACAAACCCCTAACTATAGCCAAAAATACCCACCATCACACCACCCTCATCCATAGTATCCCAAGTCATTGGTATACCTTCATCGACCATGACTACCAGGTCTTCCCCACAATAAGACCTCTAAAAGGTTCACCTATCCTAGAGCCAGCAACCACATCAACTTTTGGGTAAGTTACCAATTCCTCATCTAGTACAACACCTCCATTGAGTTCACCCTTTATATATCCAAAACCACCACCTCCACAAAATCCACCCATTGAGCCTCCATCCACATCACGCATCATCCATGTTTAGTTCATCCATTAAAAGTGGATGCTAGAATTGTTTCCACATCTACCTCCCAAACTATGCAAGTCATAGTTCATATAATGAGTCCAGGGATAGGTGAGTATCTAGTGCATAATGTAACATTCACACCTCCCCTCATTGATTCAATTAGGAATTTTGGTCACCCACACATTGGTACCATTATTTCCATGGGTTTTGCATCCAACTCAACAAATTTTGTGTATGTTGGAGTTGACACTTCCTCTAATACACCTCTTGAGGAGAAACCCAAATCACCATTTTTTGGTGATCTCAAATTTTTGTTTAATCCCTCCTTTGTGATAAAGTACTTCTGACACTATCATTGGAGAGAATTCAACCTAAGTCATCATGAGTATAGAATCTGGTACCTTATCAAACCATATTATCAGCTTCCTAACAAAAATTTTGGTTTAGAGTATTATCATAACCAATCGGTGGACCTCCTTGAGGATATATTCCAATATTTCACCCTTGGTCTCAAGGAGGATAGCGACAATGAATATGAATATCTTAGTAAAAATCCTTTCTAGGTCACAATGATCTAAGCTATACAGATTGATACCTTGGAAGACGAGATAAATGAGCTATTCAAAGAACTTTTAGTTGCTTTAAATATCTCAAAGGAATACTATTCCTCCATCATCCCCCTCATGAAGTTTGTAGATGACAAGGATATTTATTATAATATATTCCCTAATTCACTTCCAATATTATATATGCTCCTTCCATTGAAGTGTCTAAATCAACCAACTCATCCACCACCTCCATCGCATCCACCATCGATAGTTCACCTAAACCAATATCCACTGATATTGGACCAAATCCTATCGCATGAAAAACAAAACCACTCCATCTCATAAATAAACATGGTCATAATTAACCTATTTGTGTCCCTCAGCAATCTGATAAATCCATCCAATCCCATTCACATCAATTTGGATCTCATATATTTTGAGGGTATTTCCATCATGTCATTGCCCAAATATTTTCTTTCATCTAGATAATTGCTTCCTTAAGAAAATGTCTACACATCATCGGACCAATCACTCGAGTCATCTGTGGTTCATAATGTTTATACAAGTAACATTGAGTCACCTATTCTTGAAAATGTAGTAGATGGCATCCACCTTATTCCTACACCTCATCAGTAAGAGTAAGGGTTAGATATGCTCATCAAGGAAACCAATGATGTAGATATTAACGTAGATCCTGACAACCTATGAGTCATCAAGCTTATACAAAGTAACAAGTATATTTTTGCAGATAATAGAGTAGATCACTGAGAACAAGCACACTTTTGCATGGTCATACAAAGACATTCCAAGATTTGACCCTAATTTTATGGTTCATAACCTTGTACTAAGACCTGATGCAAAACCTGTAAAACAAAAGATTTGAAAAATTCATCCTACCATAGCTCTGATGGTTAAATAAGAGCTGCAAAAATTGCTAGATGTGGGTTTCATTCAATCCATAGACTATCCAAAGTGGGTCTCAAACATGGTATCCATTGGTAAACCTAACGAGGGGATACACATTTGCACTGATTTTTATGATTTAAACAAACCATACCCCAAGGATGACTTCCCTCTATCAAACATCGATATGCTCATCAATTCTACTACAAACCATGAAATGCTCTCCCTCATGGATGGGTTTTTAGGATACAATCAAATTTGAATTAATATTGATGACCAACACAAAACAACTTTTACAATGCCTTGGGGTATATTTTGCTACAAATTCATGCCATTCAGACTTAAGAATGCAAGTGCTACATATCAGCGTGCCATGACTCGCATATTCCATGATCAAATGTACAAAATAGTTGAATACTATGTAGATGATCTACTGGTCAAAGCAAAATATTTTGAGAAATATTTAAGCATTCTACACTAGGTTTTCATACAATTAATCAAGAATAACATGAGACTTAACCTGAAGAAGTGCATATTTAGCATCAAATTAGGAAAAAATTTAGGATTCATAGCCTCTAAACTGGGAAATGAAGTCAACCTAGACAAGGTTAAGGCAATCATTGACATGCCTCCTCCTACAAACCTCAAAGAGTTACGAATTTTGTAAGGAAATATCCAACATATTCATTGCTTTATAGTGCAATTAGTAGATAAATGTAATTCTTTCAATCACCTACTAAAAAGGGGGGTTTAATTTGAATGGGCTAAATACTATCAGGAAGTATTTGATACTATCAAAGAATATCTGGCATCACCACCTATGTTGACACCACCACAACTAGGTGTACCATTCCATATATATATATATATATATATATATATATATATCTATATATATATATATATATATATATATATATATATATATATATATATATATATATATATATTTGCAATAGACTTTATACTAGAAATTATGCTAGCATAGAAAAATAAAGAAAATAAAGAGCAAGCTATATACTATATCAGTCACACATTTGTGAGCTATGAAGCAAAGTACACATATGTATGAAATTTATGCTTAGTATTAGTCTTTGAAACTAAAAAGTTTAATCACTACATTATCAATCAAACTACATATATCATTGCCAAAGAAAACCCTTTCCACTACATGATGATTCACACCTACACAAATAGGAGGATGACAAAAATGGATAATAATTTTAATGAAATTTTATCTAGATTTAATAAGTCAAAAATTCATAAAAGGTTAGGTAATCATGGTTCAGCTTGTCGAAGCTCTGCTACCAATTGATGCACAACTAGTAATTGAATTACCTAATGATTCTATATTCAAAATAACTAAGTAGTAAGAATTGATCGAACTGGAAGAGGATGTTGGTGTGGTTATTTTCTTTGATGGTTCTAAATGTGAGTAACATAGTGGTGTTGGTGTAGTGTTCATCACACCTCAAAAGGCTTCTATTCTCCTCTCATTCAAGCTTGACTTCCCCTACACAAAAAATAATGCAGAATATGAAGCCCTCATCTTAGGACTTCAAATTGCTATCGCATTGGGCATTAAGCGACTCAACATTTACAATGATTCTAAACTCATAGTTAAATAATTCAAGGGAATCTATCAATGAAGAGATCCTATTTTTTAGCAATACAAGTTGATTGTCAATAAATTGCTAACATATTTTGATTGGTACAAAATTCATAATGTACATTGATCATCAAATTGGTTTGCTAACACAATGGCATCACTCTAATATCTCATTCCATAGAATCCATTTGATAGCAATACATTTGTAAAAATTGGGATACTCATGCAGTATTCTATTCAATGAGAATTGTCTCAAATAGTATAAAACGTGAACATAGTTTATACTAATCCTTATGATGAGATATTTTCATAGATTAAGAATTTTATTAATATGGGTACACTCCCTAAATATTTTTCTTCGGCCACAAAGTGAAAATTCAAGAAAAAAGTGGCTCGCTATATAATTTTGGGGGATATCCTCTATTATCGTAGCTATGATGGTATCCTCCTTCGCTACCTCGAACCTCAAGAGGCACAATGGTTTATTTCTCCAGCCCACGATGGTACTTGTGGTGGTTATTTTATTGGAATTACCATCACAAAGCGCATTATATGCATGTATTACTATTGGCCCACCATGGAACATGATTATTGTGCATACGTCAATAAGTATCCAAAATACCAACATATTCCATCACAAGCATTACAACCAATTCAATATTTATGGCCTTTTTCGTAATGGGATCTCGATTTAGTAGGAAAAAAATATCTCCTCCTTCTTTGGTACACCACAAATTCATCATAATGACCATAGAGTATTTCACAAAATGGGTTGAAGCAATTCCTATGACAAGCATGATAGGACCATTATATAGTGGAGTTTATTCTCCACTATATCATCTATCATTTTTGCATACCATCAAATATCATATCCAATAATGTCCCTCCATTCAAAAATAAGTATGTTCACACACTATGCACAAAGTACAATATTAAACATAGTTTCTCAACTCCTTACTATTTGTAGAGTAATGGAGAAGCCAAGGCCACCAACAAGGCTATCATTGCCATATTGAAGAAAAACGTTAAGAAAAACCATAAATATTTGCATTTGTAGTTCCCCTTACCACTATGGGCTTATCGTACAAGCATTCACATTCCAATTGGGGAAACACCATTTCATTAGGTTATGGTTCCAAAGCAATCATGTATCTTGAGCTTGAGATCCTATTATTGTGAATATCAGTGCAATAATTTATTAATGATGATACTGCACAACAAGCATACCTTGATCAATTGAACCTCCTTGATGAATGACTAATTAATTCTTTAGAGAATCTTCACTATAAGGAGAGATTTAAATGTGCATATAACAATAGAGTGCATCCTTCATAATATCAAGTAGGAAATTTGGTTCTCAATGAGAATAAACAAAACTCAAGTTTACCACTGCATCTACGCAACAAATTGACTCGATCTATTTGTAGTCAAGCATACATTAAAAACAAGATCTTACAAGCTTGTATCCCTTGATGGAATTGAGGAGCCTGAACCCATTAATATACTTCATTTGCATGCTTTCTATGTCTATTCCTATACTCATATTGTACATACAAAAAAACCATCAAAATCAATAAAACAAATCATCAAAATCAATAAAAAAAAAAATCAAGACCAATCAAAACACAAAAAAATTAAAATAAATCAAAACAAAAAAAAATCAAATTAAATCAAACTAAAAAAAAAATACAAAAATCAAAATACAAAAACAATATAAAAATCAAAATACAAAAACAATACAAAATCATCAAAAACAACAAAGCAATAAAATTTCATCATGACCAATTAAACTTTGGTTATAATTCAATACATGATTTTATTCATTTATCATAAGTGATATTATCACATTAATCATTCCTTAGGGTTTGTATCTCACATTTCCCTCATTATAGGCATGTCAGTTACATCAACCATCCATCCAAACAATAAAACAAGAGATGAGAAAAGTGCAAAAAGAAAAGAAACCCTAGGATAATTTATCTTTCTCGCATCTATGGTTGGAAAAATATTTAGGTGCTTTCAATTGTTCAACCATACCTAATGTCTCTTTTAGCTTGCATTGAACAAACTATAGGCCAACCTGGTGACCTTAAGTTTTTGGTTCAGATCATGCACAAGTATCACACATTAAATCAAATTTTTGTGTCTAGGAAAGACAAAAGCATGAGTCACTATTGCCATAAAGTGAATGGTTTCCTCTGCTCATCCAATTATGTGCATGGTCTAAAAGGATAATAATTGACAAAAGGATAGGCTCCCCACTTCAAAAAAAAATCCCTTGCTCTCCCACAAAATGAGCAACCACCCAAAAGCAAAAATTACAAATCCCTAGCTCTACCACAAAATGAGCAAGTATCCCAAAAAGCAAAAGAAAAAGCAATAAAACCAAATTTCTCCTCTACAAAATGAGAAAGCCCCACAAAATAATAAAATCCCTTGCTCTTCTATAAAATAATCAAGTATCTCCAAATCCCCCCCAAAAAATATGTAAAGAGCTTGAATCCTTGAAATTCTCAGTTTTTGACAAACATGGGGTGATCTTCATTTCTAGCAATGGGCTATAGCACATATGTTACATTAGTGACCTTCTTTTGTGCAGATTCATGTATGCTCTTAGTGAGCTAGCTTATTAGCATAACTCACAAATGATGATTCTAACCTCACCCAAAATTGATAATACATATTCACTTCACACATGGTTAGTACTTACAAAACTTGAATAACCTGGTTGGTCTTAGTAACATCAAGTTCCTACTTGATCAGTAGATGATTTGTATTGAAGTCACTAGGTTTTTTGAGCATCATGAAAGCACTTTTAGATTACTCTTCCCTAAGACAATTGAAATAAAAAGTCATGTCCTCTTGGCCTTCATAGTAGCACATCGCCTGACACTCATTGCATTGCATTCACTTACATCCATACTCCACGTATGCCAATATTATTGGGTTAAAACCCTTGATTAATTTATTAAAGTCATGAATAATGAAACATATCTAAAGCACTTGCGAATGATAACCAAAAGGTATATGCATACATTCATCAAACATGGCATATAATCAGGGTTATGCATAGCAGTGAATATTCACCATTTGGGTTAATATTTGTATTTTTGAAAATTCAAATTGGTGATTTTGGGGGACCCAGGGCTCGACCCTTTCACCCAAAATTTTTAGATTTTTTTAAGGTGTCGGTTCGCCGTCCTTTGATAATAGTATTACAAATTTTTATAAAACTTCACCATCATTTTTTTTAGAATGAGGACACTTTTTGCCCAAAAAATTTTAAATTTTAAAATTATCCCGTCAAGTTAGCCAAGTCTACCACTATATAAAACTAACACGACAATGGTACTTTTTCACTTTAAAAATTCAAACTATTATAGAATAGAGAACATAAAACTTTATTCATGTGCAAAAACTAGTTGATCAAGAACAAAACTCTATGCAGACCCAAACCAAATCTTGTTTTGCACCAGACCGACATCTGGATTGTGTTTTGCAACAAACCGGACCCATTTCTATAATAGACCAATATACAGACCTAGTTCTACAATAGACTGATATTCGTACCTATTTTTGCAATAGGTCGACATTCGAACCCAAATCTGCAATAGACCAATATTCAAATCTAGTTCTACAACAGACTGACACTCAAACCCAATTCTGCAACAGATCGACACTCAAACCCAATTCTACAACATATCAGACCCAATTCTGCAACAGACCAACATTTGAACCCATTTCTACAATAGATAAATATTCAAACCCAATTTTGTAGTATACCAAATCCAGTTTTACAATAGACTAGATCTAGCTCTACAACAGATCGATATCTGGACCCAGTTTTGTAATAGACCAAATCCAGTTCTACAATAGACCAGACCTAGTTCTGCAATAGATCAGATCCTGTTTGCTCAAGGCTTATTTTTGGATCTTGTTCTGCACCAAGATTTATTTTTGAATCACATTCTACACTAGGTTATTACTTTCTCTCAAAATATTCTAAATATAGTAATAAGATTTATTTTTCTGTCAACTAATTACAGGTTTTTCTTCTGCTATTTTTTTTTTATCATTTATTGAAAATATTTCAATGCTTTGTTTCCCATGTTTTTCTCTATTTTTCCCTATTCTACATGTCTTTAGCACCAATATCCATACCTTGTTCTACACCAGAATAGATTATCGGACCGCATTCTACACCAAGTTCTCTATTTTGCCCTATTTTGAATGTTGTCTTCTATTTTTTTGTCCTATGAAAATTCTTTGATTCTCTGTTTCTATTCAGATATGCTTTTCTATGATAATATTATAAATAGGTAAATACTTTGGTAAATGCTTATTTTTTGAATATATGTATCTCTAGTTATTTTTCACATAGAGAACTTATTTTCTGAATTTAATTTGAATTTGTATATTGTATATTTGTCTTCTCTTATCAGTTACAAGTGTTATCACCAGAAAATGCAGTAGTGGTATACACTAACAAAATCACAATAAAACATGATAGGAAATAGGTATTTATTTTCTAGTGACGACCATCTATTTATTCTAATTACAATATTATCTTGAGGCCTATGACAAGTAACATCTCTTTAACATTTTATTACTTTTTTAAAATGAAAAATACTTTATTTACAAGTAAAATGTCATCCACCGACAATGGAATGAAGGGGCCAAATATTTTGCTGAAAAGAGTATTCTTAAATATTTTAGTCATATGTCGAAATCAAACAAGCCATCGACATCAATACAAATTCTAGGTAAAAATGATTTTTGACTTATAAACAGTTAGTTGTATATTTTGTAATAATTTTCAATACTGCTTTCTTCCTCAAATAGTTATTTGTCAATATGTGCTCAACGATATGATTTTTTTTTAACTGTAATTTATTTTTTTTATATCTAAAAATGGTAAATAATATTATTGTATGTTACTATGTAGAATACCCTGTTGACCAAGAGATGTCTTCTAAAGAAAATTTTCTTACCAATGATATCCAAAAATCACTTGAAAATATTCTTGGCCAAGACATGCAAGTTGAAAATGAAAGAGATAAATGAAATACACTACAAACTTCTTATGAATCTTCATGCAAAAATTCTAAAAAGAGGAAGACATATTCTAATTGGATTATTTGAAGATCATTTAAGAATGAATGGGTAGGAAAATTTCCCTGGATTGAGGCGGTCTTGACTGAAGACAACCAAGTCAATAAAAAAGAATGTAGATGCAAAATTTATAGTTGGAAAATAGGTAAGGATCACAAGCTGCAAACTAAGAAAGAGACAATAGAAAAACATGTTGGCAAATTATATGTAAAACTATAGGAAGTGATGGTAAAATTACAAAATTTGTTAGGTGGAAGGATGCATCATAATGTATGTATGTCAGATATGCAATAGATTATGAGAATCACTTAAAGCAACAACACTACCTTGTTGAGAAAGGTGGAACTATTGAAACCCAATTTCATAAAATGCAAAATATCATTTTAACCTCAAAAAGTTTATAGTTTACTATTGTATTTAGTATTCTCAAAAATGGTAGACCCATGTCGAATTTTACTGATTATAAGCACCTTTATCAACTAGATGATGTTCAAAAACTTCCTAGTTCCCATTGGTCAGATTGAAGTGGTTGGGAAATGATAAAATGTCTATCATTAGTTGAGAATGAAGACCCAAGGGAGCAAGTAAAACATGTCAGATTCATTTCACTTTCTATTGATGAGGTGAAGGTTGTGGATAACACATCTTGGATTTGCATGCATGTGTATACATTTCAAAATCATGTAAGAAGGCCTAGTTTTCTAGGATTACATAAGATGATTGCAAGTTCAAATGTAGAAAATATCTATAATGTTGTTTTGACCAGTTTAAAGTAAATTGCAAGAATGAATGATATTGACATAGCCACAAAGTTAATTTGTGTTGAATCTGATGGTGCTGTTATAATTTAAGGGTATAGGAACGACCTGTGTTTGACTCCAAACTTTAGTTGCCCCATATATATGATACCCATTCATTTCATGCCTCATAGAGTGAATTTTTCTTATAAAATCATGAGCACTTTTGAAAATGTTGCTAAAGTGGAAGATCTCATTCTTGAAACATATTCCTATTTTCTTTGCAGTCCTAAAAGGTTTGTAGAGTTTCAATAGGTTGCACTAGGAGTTACATAAGGAAAAAAATTGTTGAAAGATATGGATACAAGGTGGATTTCATTGTATCAACCTACACTTAGAGTTTTTATAGAATATAAATATTTAATAGGGTTTATGTATGTAAATTGTAGAGTAATTGATAAGGCAAACGATATGTTGTTTCATTTGACTAACTTGGAAACTCTTTTAACATTATGTGGTATTCTTCCAATGTTACAAGAAATTAATAGATTGACTAAAATTGCACAAGAGAGATCCATCTATATCATTGATTTCATTAGGATGAGAAATCAAATATGTGTGATTATTGATAGGTTATATGTGTCCGAACTAGATTTTACAGATCCTTTTTTGAAATTTTGGGAAACATTGACAAACGTGAAGATGCAAATAGTTTTTTGAAGTTTGACATTGTAGACACATAAATCGCGTAAATCGGATAAGACTATCATTGCATCACATTTTCCACTCTTATTAACATCATATGGCCCCATTGGGCACCCCTCTAGGCTTGCATAAGGCTCCAAAACACATTTGGAAAGGTTCCCAATAGTTTTGGGCAGTTTTGGGGCATATCCTAGTGACTGTCCCTCCTAGGGACGACTATCCAAAACCGTCCCTTGGTGGGATGGTCCCTAAAAAGAACCTCTAAAGAGTCAATAGATGGATGAAATGGTAATCAAATACTGTCATTTTTGCATCTAATCAAGCCAAATTAATTTTGGACTTGCCATGGAAGTCAGGAACTCCAAATTAGGATCCCCAAAGGGGCAACCTTCCCCCACCCAATGCATGCAAGGGTTTTGACAAGTGGCGGCACCTGAATCGCATGCCAATACTTACCCATTTACCCTAGATGCCCTATTTGGGCTATAAAAGGAGGTGCATTCACCCATTTTGAAAGAGGATAATCGAAGCATTTTAGAAATGAAGTGCTACCCAATTCCATCCTCACCTTTTACAAACCATCATTTGCCTTCCTTTGGCATTGAAACCCTCTTCATCTGAAGACACTTTCAGGGGCAACAGAAACCAATTCAAACCATTCCAAACTGGCGCAATTGAAGAGGAACTTTTCCATATATGTTTACATAACCTTTAGACTATTTTTGGACTAGATCCCATAGGTATTGGTGGTAAAATCTAAGTAGATTTGTAACTATCCCACCTAGGGACGGTTAATAGTAGCTAGTTGCACCTGTTAGGGATGGTTAGAAAAAAATAGGTAATTTTGACCCAATTCCACCATAGACCTATTATAAATGCTTAGATTAACCTATGGTTCAAATTTGGTGAGATTTGGAGTAGTTTTGATAGGGTAATTAGAAGTTTTGTGATTGCAGGTCTATCTGGCTCACCCAGGGATGATCACTATTTTTGCTAACAATTTCCCTTTTATTTATGCTTATATCTTTACCAAATCATGTTATTTACCCAATTCTATAGTTATAAGTCATTTTGAAGCATTTTGGTTTATTAGAAATAGGTTTTGTGATTTCTATATGCATGCTTTCTATGTTTTCCTAGCTTTAAATCTACAAATGCATATGCTATTAACCCCTTTTCAATCCCTTGTGTGTAGGTGCAGGTATGCTATACAGGAGGGAGGAGCTAAGAAGGCAATAATAACAAGCCCAAGGATAGCTCTCAAGTGTGGGAATGCAAAATGGACAATAGTGCACGCCATTAAGTCCTTTTGGAAGGATTAGATCCTTGAGTTTGTAATGTTGAGATGTATCATTTTGAGCAACCCTAAATGGGAGTGCATTTGTAACCCTTTGAAATGATTTTTATGAATATAAATAAGGATTCAACCCCTTTCATTATCACTATTTAAGCTTCATTTCACTAGTTTACATGTTATGCTTTATTCTTCCCCTTTTGCAATGTTTGCCTAAACCATAGATTATATCTCACTAACAACCCCTTAAGGTGTGTAGTAAATTTCACTTATTTAGTGGTGATCACGGTATTTGAAATTATTGGTATCTCCCCTTTAAATGTGTTTATTTTGACCTACATTTTCTATTTTGCAAGTTGTAGGTTTTGACCGTTCTGAGCATAAACGACCCCTTTTCTTCTAGGTGACACACGATGGGACGACCAGCTAGGTGACACTAGCATGGATGGCCCCCAAACTGCTAATTGTCCCTGGGTGGGACGGTTACAAAACCAGAGGTTTTCTGCAAAAATTTGTAGAAACAGAAAGTTCTAGGTCAAAAATTACACCTATTTTAACCTTCAATTTGCATTTATATTGTTCAAATTAGCTTAAATTTCAAGTTTTCTTGTCTTCTTTGTGCATGTGAAAGTTAGACATCATATTTCTACATTTCACATTAATAAAATCAGGAAAAATAGGAAAATGAACAATATTTTGTATGCTTTTTGCTTGGTTTGCTTGCTTGAAACTTACCAAAAAGGGTTAAGTTCATATAGGGTGTTAAGTTGGTAGCTTCCTTTTTATTAATACTAATGATTCTGAACATAAAATGTACTTTCATGCATTTTAGTGAATCATCATTGAATGTTGTATTGTTTTATTTCAATCTTCTAAAAGGAACCCCACACACCACATTTTATTTTAACATCAGTGACGTTGGGCTCTCACATCCAACCTGTTGATCGATACCAATAGTGGATGTAATTACCACTTGATTGGCTCATGTGAAAGAGTATCATCGAGACCCGTCTATGGCCAAGGTCGACCCAAGAACTATCCTAACCATGTAAAATAACACGCATTCCTCTTCAGAGGAGTGTATCACTATGCATGGGGTGTTGGGTGAGGGTTGGTAGTACCTATGCTACCTCGTTGGATATGGATTTCATCACCATATTTAGCTTGTGTGAGTATATAGGTGAAATCCTTTAAACATTTGAGTATATCATCCAATGAAATATCAAACACACCAAGTATTTTATTTACAAAGCAACACATCTTGAAACACAACAAATAGCTTAGGGATTCACATTTAAATATTTAAGAGTTAATCATCTGTATTCTTGTGTGTTTCTATTGATTGTGTATTTGAATCTATAAAACTTAAAAGAGATAATCATGTTGTCTAATTTAGGTGTTTCTTTATTATTCGGGTAATCAACCCAACATCCTCGATCTGGGGGTCAAACCCAATAAAAATATACTTTTTGATTCTACATCCAACGGATCGAGAATCATGTAAATCGGAGCTATAACAAAAAAATTATTTTGGTTTTATGATTACTCTATTTTTGAAGCCAAAAATAGAGAAAATCTACACTAAAATAGTCATAAAATGGTCTAGACAACTCCAAAAATTTCCAAATTTGTTTTCTTGTCTTAGTTAGCTCCTTCTACACCTCTCCCATAAACTTTTGAGTCCTAACTCTTCATGCTTCAAAATTTCCCAAAAATTCCCAAAAGTGGGCATTTCCCCACGAGCCCTGGTTGGCCAAATATTCCAAAAATACAAATTTTTGACCCAAAATTTGATTTTTGGAGCCCTAGCCCATTGTGATCAGCTTGTCACACTGATCATTTTGATATATAACACTTATAACCTTTTTTGGAAAATTCAAAATTTTCTAAAAATGGCTGGGGGACCCTCATGGATTTAGTCCAAATGTGGTTGAAAACAAGACCTCCAATTCAGAGAGAGATTCAAGCTCCATAACTAGTGAATATCTCCAAATGAGTCTAGAGGACATGCCCATCCCTGAATGGCATCCCATTTTTATCATAACAACAATACCATCCCCAGGAGGGCAAACCTTCGAGATACCCCTACTAGGGAAGCACCCATAGGTCCTCTAGGAAACCTTCCTGACTTGGATACCTTGATGGAATTTTATATAGAAAATAATCCACCCATTGAGGGGTCTAGTAGGTCAATATCATGGATTCACACCCTAGCTTGCTCTATACATCAATCAGAATATGAACATGAGAGTACACCATGGCCTAGCCTAGATGAGCAAACCACCCCGTCTGATCGAGCAAGTCACCCCCATACTCCTCACAGAGAGCACTCAATGTGCATACATCATGCTTCTATGTAGCCTGAGTATATAGATCGTACATCTAAACCTGAATATGAGTCTTTCCTCACATATGAGGAAGAAGACCCAAATCATCCTCCTACTTCTCATGAAGAGTACTTGGTGCGACCACATTATGGCTCTACAACATCGAATTATACAAAGTCGATTCATAAACTAGAGTCTCAGGTCAATGCAACCTTTAAGGAGAGTGGAAAATAAATAATAGATCCTATTAGGGGGAAAAGACATGATAAATCCATTTGTATTTCCAATACGAGGGTACATAGCCCCCATACAACTGAACAACAAAGTTACACTCATTAGGCACTAAGGCCACAACTTAACCAACAACAACATATGGATCAACTCCATTTGGATCAACAACAATTAAATCAACAATGTGTGGACTCACAACGAGCACACCTACAAAGGTTGTATCAATGAAAGATACAAGAACAACAAAATATACAACAAGAGCAATTGCAAAATGCATTACATGAAGTGGTGCTTACACCTAGCACCTATAGGATGCAACAACATGCAAGGCACCCAATACAATCTCAAAATTTTCCCCTTCAACCATGCCAAAATCATGTTCAACATCAAATGCCATTATCTAGTTATAATCAAAAGCCTCATAATCCTCAAAAATACCAAGATCAAGATGAGGAAGAATCATATGAAGAGTCCCAATGGGAACATCAGGATCAAGTAGATGCTTACCCTGAATCCAGTTATGATGAGGTACCTAATGAGTATACTTATCGTCCACCTCAACATCAAAAGCAACCTCCATTGTCTAAACAAGGGCGACAATAGGTTGATCATATCATTTCATCAGGGCCATACAAAGCGCTAGCTGATCGGATAAATTCATTTGAAAAACAACATCAAATTTTGGTTTATCAAAAACCTACACTAAAGTAGCTTAGAAATCAACCTTTGCATCCATCAGTGTCATCATTGACATACCCATCGAATTTCAAGATGCCTAAACTTGAAAATTTCAAAGATGATGAAGATGCACAAGACCACATGACAAGCTTCATCCATATGTGCTCTCACCTTCAAGATAATGACCCCTTGATGTTGAGAATCTTCATTACAACATTAGCAGGGGATGCTTTGGAATGGTATAATAATCTACCACATCATAGCATAAACACCTTTGAGCAATTGGCTGATGCATTTTTGGGACGTTTCACCTCTAGTGCTAAGAAGACAACAAACTTGACTGACTTGTCTAGCCTTCATCAACTTGATGATGAGCTAGTCATAGAGTATGGCAATAGATGGAGGAAGGTGATGTTAAAACTACCTTTCACCCTACCCATAATGGAACTCATCCGAATGTTTACTAGAATTTGTTCAAAGAATATTTCACTTCTCTTACAATTACAATGGTATCAAACATTCAAGGAGGCCTTAGAACATGCCAAGATCATTGAGGACATCAAGGTCCAGGAGGGTGATGTTCAACTCCACAAGGGGGAATGGCCAAACAAGAATATTAAAGGTGGTAACACGCAACAAAATGTAGCCCCAATCAATCAAGTGGTTTTGAGTATCCCTGAATCCTCAAATCGGGCTCCACCACCATAATTACCAGTGTAGCCTAATTACCAGGCTCAGCCTCCATTGGCCAAAATTCATACACATCGACCACCATGACAATATACTCATTTTTTAGAGCCCTTAGCATCGATCTTCAATCGATTGTATGAAGCACAAAAGATCAAGCTTCCTGAGATCCATCCTTTGAAACCTAATAAGCATAGATCAAAGGTGCACAGGGTAAATCTATATTGTGTGTACCATCGACAAAGAGGCCATGACATCCAGACATGTCATCCCTTTAGATATTTAATACAGGATATGATCGAGAGGCAAGAACTTCAGATAAGAGTCCTCCAAGACCCCTTTCTTGCACATAAAATAAACATAGCACTTGTCAATCAAGTTAAACAATCTAATCAGGTGCACATCAACCTACCTCCCCAAGAGTTTGTGGGAATGATCAATGTTGTAACAGAGAAACAAGAATATCAAAATCTATAGACAGGGGGTCTATAGGTAGGGGGTCCATCCAAAGGCATCTATAAGCCCTTTGGTCACCCTAAAATGCTCCTAGGTGGTCCATGACCGTCTAGGTCAACCCAAAATGCCCCTAGGCGATCGATGATCATCTAGGTCAAAAGAAAACACTCCTAGACAATCTACGATCATCTAGGTCAAACCAAAAAGCTCCAAAGGCATCTATAAACCCTTTGGTCACCCTAAAATACCCCTAGGTAGTCTATGACAATTTCTTAGTGTCTATGACCATCTAGGTCACAAAACATGCCCCTAGGTGGTCAATGACCATATAGGTCAAAATAAAAATGTTCCTAGACTATCTACAATCATCTAGGTCAATCCAAAAAGATCCAAAGATATATATAACCCATTTTGTCACCCTAAAATACCCTTAGGTAGTCTATGGCATTTCCTTAATGCCTATGACCATCTAGGTCACCTACAATGCCCCTAGGCGATCAATGACCGTCTAGGTCAAAGGAAAATGCTCCTAGACAATATATGATCATCTAGGTCAAACCAAAAAGTCCCAAAGGCATCTATAAGCCCTTTGGTCACCCTAAAATACCCCTAGGTAATCTATGATATTTTCTTAGTTTTTATGACCATCTAGGTCACCTAAAATACCCCTAGGCGGTCGATGACCATCTAGGTCAAAATAAAATGCTCCTAGACTATATATGATCATCTAGGTCAAACCAAAAAGCCCCAAAGGCATATATAAGCCCTTTGGTCACCATAAAATACCCCTAGGTAGTCTATGACATTTCCTTAGTGTCTATGACCATCTAGGTCACCTAAAATGCCCCTAGGTGGTCGATGACCATATAGGTCAAAATAAAACATTCCTAGACTATCTACAATCATCTAGGTCAATCCAAAAATCCCCAAAGGCATCTATAAGCTCTTTGGTCACCCTAAAATACCCCTAGGTAGTCTATGGAATTTCCTTAATGCCTATGACCATCTAGGTCACCTAAAATACCCCTAGGCGATCAATGACTGTCCAGGTCAAAATAAAATGTTCCTAGACTATCTATGATCATCTAGGTTAATCCAAAAATCCCCAAAGGCATATATAAACTCTTCTGTCCCAATTAAATACCCCTAGGCGGTCTATGACCATCTAGGTCAAAAGAAAATGTTCCTAGACAATATACGATCATCTAGGTCAATCCAAAAAGCTCCAAAGGCATCTATAAGCCCTTTGGTCATCCCAAAAGCCCCAATGACATTCATTAAGCCCATTGGTCAACCTATATATACATATATATTAAAAATACAAAAATATCATTAAAAATCATCAAAATACAAAAATATTATTGCATTGCACTTCATGTAAATTGTGTAGACACCAAAATCTGGCACCCTTTAGATCACATTCACCACCTCACCATCAAATCCTGCATAATAAATATATATGCCTAAGTTCTAACTTAGGGATATAGAATCCTACACATGATTCTATTTTCCTAATTTATTTAATTAGGAAAATCACCCTAGGATACCTTATCCACACATTGGACATGTGTCCTAGACACTTCACTTATAATCCTTGCCACATCTCATCCACTCTTGTGCCCTTTTGTCTTTGCACATAGGATAAATTCCCAACCCCCATGTTGCATCTAATCTACTTTGTCCCTCTTGTCCCTTCACATAGGACAGGATCCCATGTTTCCCTCCACTTGCAGCCACATCACCCCAGTTAACTGAGGCATAATGGATGACTCACTCTAAATGCCCCTTCCACTTAATAGCCCAGATTTACCACTTGGTAAACTAGGCTTTCCACCTCACTTTACTACAAAACCCCAGGGAGCCTATAAAAGCATCATTGATCCATCAAGAAAAGGAATCTGAATTTGTATACCAACAGGCTACCAAAATATGCCTAGAACTGATGAGAAACTAAGAGTGTGAGCTCGAATCTGATTATTGGCATGCATCTCAATGTGACCTATCATCTCAAATGAAATCGCTCGTCTGTGGTTCTATATTCAAAAACATGCATCTATGGTTTTGCAATCGCAGGTCCACGGTTTCCATCCCATAACCGCATTTCTATGGTTCCATAGTCCCGAACAGAGATAAGTAATCGAACATTTTGAGAAATGTTTTTATTAATTGAATATTTTATGTTATCTACTTTGCATATGCATATCAGTGATAGGTTTATAAATAGTATTGGTTTTACCGCTTGACTATACAAGTGCTATTAATCCCCCTTGCTGGTTTTGTATGTGTACAAGTAACAGGTACCTTGAACGAGCTACTAAAATTGGAGTGGTCCCTTGCTGGATACCAAAGCCCCCTCACCCCTTTGAAGCTATGATGAAGGAATGAAGGAAAGAGTTAAAATATCTCCCCTCCTCCATCGAAGCATTGCATATCATATAGACAAGAAGAAGCATTGTAACATTGCTCCCAACACGCTTGGGGCAATTCAAAAATCCTTTTGTAACACACTGTATCACTATTAATACAAAAGGGGAATTTTGGAAAAATTAATTCTCTCTCTCTATTTTTATTTAAATAAATTGTGTTTAGTTCTTTGGTTACAGAAATGGCGATCACGGTGGGACCCCCTAAGGGTTCCATTTTGTTTTTCCTTGCTTTTTAAATTTTTTTACTAATCTTTGTCTGCACCTATAGGTTTCGGGAATTCGAGACGCACACAGATTCAACCATAGATCGACACTTTCAAAAAATATTGCGGCTGAACTATTCACTGTGGAAATGCAGAGATGCGATTTTTGTCTAAGTAAACACAGATACACGATTTGAAAATGCAGAAGCACGATTGTTGCATGAGAAACACGGGTCGACAGTTTATAGTAGGAAGGAGCAGAAGGAACACGGGTCTGTACTTCGTGCTTTCCATTTCATTTTCACCTTAGTTCTAGTTTAGATTACATTTAAGTAGATTAAGATTCCTAATCCTGTATGCCTTTGTGTGCACTTAGGTCTTAGGGATAGGAGAAATAACTTAAAATTTTGCATTCACACATAAAATAACAAGGAAAATATGAAAAAAAAACTTCATTTGCATAGTATAAAACACATCATTTTGCATTCACTGGGTTAGGAATAACTCGTGTTTATTTTAGGTTTGGGTCTATAATATTATTATGTTTCTGTTGACAGAAATGACCTACGCATCCATGGTTGAGATATGCCAAACATAGACGCTCGGTTGGCAAACCATGCACCCGCAGTTTACCAGAACTAACCATGCATCCGTGGTTAGCCCTGTTAAGCAAAATCTGATTAAATTAGACCTAAAATTGGTACTTTTTCCCCTGATTTACTATTTTTCATTCTTTTTTTCTGCTTTTTTGCATTTAGGCCATTGAAACATAATTGCATAGTAATTTTGCATAACACCCTAGTTAAACAAAACCACCACACACTCATAAGCATTGGAAAATGGCTAGATTTCATCACCATCGAGTTTAGATTTCATCATCGAACCACCAAAATTATACCCTGTTCTTAGCTAAGGCCGATTCCAAGATCTATCATAACCCATGGGTGATAGCACACATCTCTCTTCGAAGAGGTGTATCACAGACTACGATAAAACTGGGTGATGAATTGGTAGGACCTATGCTCCCTGGCCATGTGTGGACTTCATTACCACACATTATAGGCGGGATTAAGCAACTTGGAGTTCATAGCCAGGTTGTCAAGCTATGAGTATACAGGTGAAATCCTAGATTCATTTAGGGAAAAACATTGAGCACACGTCCTTTTCATTTTTCAAAAAAATTAAAAAAAAAAAGAAATATGAAAATCTAGCATCAAAATTTTTGTGTGTTTATTTGCTTTGTGTGTTGTATTGTATTGAATTGTCACTTTACTTGCATAGATAGTCTCACTTCACATCTTACCACATAGTAGTGTATGGTAGTGGCTCGTAATCAATCTAAGAAACTAGTTTCAAACCAAAGTCAGTGGTCTTCCCCTATGGCCTATTAGTCTGGAAATGTCCCTCACACTTCGATGGTGGGACAAGTAGGTATACCCCTTTCTATGTCCCAAATTATTGATGTAGGGCCTTCTAATAATACCCCCAACATAAACATAGACATTATGCATAAAGCTACTCACACAGCCATACCTGAGATACCTAGGAGTGAACCTCCTATGACAGTAGATAGTCAGGTCACCATGATAGATATGGATACTATTAGAATGTACTTGAATGCAGCTGGAATGGTCTTCCCATCATTACCACAACTCTCCATCCCATCACGTGTCATACCCTCATCACAACAAGAATCCATATTCACCTATTTGCAGCAGTCAAAATAGATTTTCACCAATCCTCTATTTGAGTTGGTTGTTGTAGCATTGGCCAATCAACCATCGTCATCCAACCAAATTCCCCCCACATTATTACAACAAATGACCATTACCACTAATCCCTTGTATGAAACAATTCATATTATTTCACAAGCCCCAACATCCATTCCTCCATCCACACTTGTAGGACATACGTCTCATACCATCCCATAGTCAGTAGCGATACATTTTGCTACTTACCCCCATATACCTCCACTTCCATTGTTATTTCATAACCAACTTAGTCCACCACATCACAGGCAGCAGTCCCTACATCAAATGAAATTGGTATGCAACAGGCTTTCTTACAGTTGCAACAAATAATTTTAGATAATGCGAATTGCAGCATGAACCCTGACCCTAACCAGCATTTTTAAGGGATTGAGCAAAATATTTCACCTACATCTCATCAACCTAATGCATTTATCCAAGATCCTTCTTGGGTAATGCATCCTCCCTCTATCACTATGGTTCATAATCAACTATCACACCCATATGTTAATTTAGTAGGTCAACATAATATCATACCTCCATCACCTCATTCGTATCATAACATCCCTCAACATCCATACCATAACATATTTTAGCCACCCATGTCTTATCACCCACAACCTACATACAATCCACCCCATTATCAGTAGCATCAAGTACATTCGAGTGTCAGTCTTGTAAATGACCCTAGATACCAATTTCTATAGAGTCATATTGATAGTCTTACCATGCAAACTCTAGGTTTTCAATACCAAAAGCCAAATTTGAGGCAACTAATCAATCATCCTATTCATGCTTTGGTACCAAAGCTGCCATATCCACATGATTTTCAAATATCGAAGCTTGAATTTAAAGGGGAAGAGGATCCCCGTGAGCACATAACAAGATTTGTGAATGCATGCTTCAGAATCAAAAGCAACGATGCATTACTATTACATACATTTCCTCAAACATTAGGGGGAGAATCCCAAGACTGGTACAACCACCTGCCACATCAAAGTATTTTTACCTTTGAACAACTAGTGGATCAGTTCTTGGAAAGATTCACCATAAATGTTAGAAAACAAACAACATTGACTGATTTCATTTATCTAAAATAATATGACGATGAATCAGTCTATGAATTTGGCAATATATGGAGATCATTCATGATCAAGTTACCATTTTCACTCCCTATGCTAGATATAATATGAATGTTCATGAAGAGTTTTGGTAGACCCATCTCTTCATTGATACAGCTACAATGGTATAGAACATTCGATGAGGCACTCGCCCAAGAAAAACTTATTGAAGAAATCAAAATTCAAGAAGGTGATATTAAGCCTAAGAAGACATAATGGCACAATAAGAATCAAAATGGGAATAACCACGGTCAGTCCAAGACCGCATAGGTTAATCAGATAGTTTTGAGCCAACCACAGTCAAATCAACCAGCTCAAACATAAATCCAACAACCCCAAAAACAACAACAACAACCACAATAATCAAATTATCAAGCGGTTCCATCCCCACAGCAGGCACAAAATCAGACACAACCTGCAAAAAAGCAACAATGTCATTTTAAGCCAAAAATAAATTACACACCAGTACAAGAGCCATATTCATTAGTATTTTAGAAGTTGTATGTGGTAAAACTTTTTAATTTACCAGAAATGAAACCTGATGATCCTAACAAACCAAAGATAAAAGGTTACAAAGAACACCTCTTTTGCATATATCATAGACAAAGAGGACATGATATTGAAGGTTGTCATGGATTTAAAGGAATTGTACAAGATTTATTGGAAGTAGATACAATCAAATTTGACAACCCACTAGCCCAAAATAACCAAAAACTAGGCATATATCAGACACCTTTACCACATCAAGAGGTAAATCAACAACCGATGGGAGCATCAACTTCTATAGTTCCTACCAATTAGGTTAATTATGTGTCTCAACTGCCACAAATTTTTTTAGGGGCTATCAGTATAGTTACCCGTTGATAAAGGTAAGCTAATCACACAACTCAGGCTCCGACAGCATCACCAACCAATGTGCCCATACAACTTGGATCGAGTGGGCTACCACCACCTTTCCACAACCACCATTTTGTTACACTAAACATTCGGTTAACATAGAGTTTGAAAATGGCTTTAGTAAAATTGTCAATTTATGAGCTAATACAACAATCAACACCTCATAGGGAAGCATTGATGGAAATTTTAAAGTCTATTCAAGTACAATCAGAAGACCCCAATGCATTCAATTCCTTTGTGGGTAGTGTGCAAAAGTGCATGGAACCCTCGATAGTATTCTATGATTTTGAGGAAAAACAACTATCAGCAGATTCACTTGATCCACCATTGCACATAGTAGCTCACATTGACAGGAAACCCTTCAAGAGAGTGCTTATTGATATTGATTCTTCAATCAACCTCATTACCACACCTACCATGATGAAGCTCAATGTCCCATAATCTCACATCACAACATCCAAATTCACTCTTAGGAACTTTAATGACGCTTTATGCTCAATTGTAGGGAATGTTGTTATTCCTGTCACCATGGGGGTGAAAACAATACATGTTCTCTTTCACATCTTGGAAGGGGAAATGCAATATAACATACTTCTTGGATGCCCTTGGATTAGGGAAATGAAGTGTGTGCATTCAACATTACATCAATGCTTAAAATATGTGCATGAAGATAAGGTACATTACATACCAGCTGACACTGAACCTTTCAAGTATTGCAACTTTATTTCAAACCCATATGAGCCTTTGCTTCCATCAACACATCTAACCATCCAACCACTAGTCATTAGAACCATTCCATTGAGCACCACATCATCAAAAGTACCTATTCTAGAAGAGTTACCTATAGTTGACCTAGATTTTGCATCTAGAAGAGTTACCTATAGTTGACCTAGATTTTGCATCCAAAAGCATTAGCTCAATGTATCCTTCAAACACCACATTTCATTTTCAAATTACACCCACCCATCCTACTAATCAATTGCCAACTCCATCTAGTACACTTCTAGATCCAAAGCAACCATTCAAATTCAAAGTACAACCCACATCATCAACCACTACTTCATAGTCATTAGAACTCGTAGTCTCATAAATAGGGCCACTTATTAGACATAATCCACCACCGCCAATAGAGCCAAGAGCTAATGCTCAAGAACCCTCTTCATCCACTGAGCCATTAGCCACACAAACATCTAGAGTTGCAGTACATCTCGCCAATCCAAGTATTGGTGAGTACATTATTGAAAGTGTCACAGTTACACCACCTATTGAGTCGGTCAGGGATTATGGTCACCCTCATGACCCACCTTTAGCTATAGGTGATATGTATAGAATGGGTTCTCAAAAAAATGCAATAAATTTCATATATAGAGGGGTAGATTCTTCATCTAACCCACCTCCTAAAGACGAAAAATCTTTACAAGAGTTTAATGAAAACATTGATTATTTGTCTAACCCAAGTTTCCTAGTGAGATATTTTTGAAGGATTAATTTGCAAGGATATGGACTTGGAAAACATGAATAAGGTCCTCACCACATAATTGAACCAGAATACAGAGAGCCAAGTGACCGCTCTGGTTTAGGCTACAAACCTTACATTGCAAGTTCCTCTTTGAATCAAGCTTTCCAAAAACTTGACATAGAATGTGAAGAAGAAGAGGAAAAGAGTGATGAGGAGGATGAACCTGATGAGGAGGATGAACCTAATGATGAGGATGAACAAATAGAAAGTAGATACCAAATCTATAATTTTTACCCTCAAGAGCAAGCCTTACAATGAGAAGCAAATTATGAAGATCCTATTGAGATGGCATACCTTAGGCAAGACCCTGAGTCACTAGTACTAGGACCTCATACAAATGCTAATGGATTTTGGATGAGTGACAATAATTATCCTGATGAAATTGAAATGATTTTCATCAACCATGCTCTTGAGATACAAGCCAAGAGAATGATCCAAGATGAAGCATGTCCTGAATGGCTTAATCAAGAAGAAGAAGATCCTCAAGAAGAGATAATATATGGATAAACCATGCAAAGAGATAACTGGTATCAAAAGAAGTTTCCAATAGACCATGCACTTTTTTGGCTAAAAAAAGAGCGTGAGGGTCCTGAACTAGAACCTCATCCATCACATTGGCAAAACATGTAGCACAACCAATCACACACATTAGGTCAGTTGCAACCTAGAGAATATGAGTCATCAATTCTTGAATCGTAGCCACCTCATTTCCATCAATTCAACATGATTTTTTTTATTTGCTCACCCCACTCCACAATTCATATGATGAAACAAAACCGATCCATATCAACACCAGTATCATAGCCATGGATAATATTTCATCCCTGCCATCCACTATTGAATTCATCCTATCCGAAGAGTTGTTGCGCGCTTCAAATGGTTATATTCTACAACAACCTTCATCATCAAACAATTCAGTTTTTCAAACTGAGATAGATGGGGAAACCCCAGACACATTTGAAAATGTGGTAGATGATATCCACCTCATCCCAACTCCACATCAGCTAGAGGAAGGTTCTCACATGTTAATTGAAGAGACTATAGACATGAACCTTAGTGAAGATGCGGATAATCCCCAGATTGTAAAAGTGGCTAAACAATTGTTCGTAGAAGAAAACGAGTGCATCATAAACATGCCTATCAAAAATAAATAAGTGTTCGCATGGTCCTACAAAGAAATTCTTGGCTTATATTCAAACTTGGTAGTCCACAACCTTACGCTAGTACATGATGCCAAGTCGTTCAAGTAGAAGCTTAGGAAAGTCCATCCAACAAACACATTAATTATGAAAGAAGAGATGCAAAAGTTATTGGATGTACACTTTATAGTACCAATTGATTATCTTGAATGGCTTTCAAACATGGTACCCATTCGTAAACCAAATGGGAGGATACACATATGCACTAATTTTCAAGACTTAAACAAAGCATATCCCAAGGATGATTTTCCTTTGCTGAATATAGATCAATTAGTAGACTCCTGTGCTGGTCATGAAATGCTTTCATTAATGGACGATTTCTTGGGATACAACCAAATTCGGATTAATCCTGAAGATCAACATAAAACAACATTTACAAGGCCTTGGGGGAAATTTTGCTACAGAGTGATGCCTTTTGGGTTAAATAACATAGGAGCTAAATATTAGCATGTCATGACGAACATGAAATGAATTATGCTACTCATGACCTGGAATTAGTAGTCGTACATAAAATTTGAAGGTATTATTTACTGAGAAATCCCTTTGAACTAAAGATAGATCACCAAAGTCTAGGATACATCTTTACACAACCTTTTCTGAATGCAAGACAATGTCAATGGATGAAATTCCAAGTGGAATATGTTTTGTTATTGAATATATTAAGGGCAAGGAAAAAAAGATAACATATACCTTGAGTAGAAGAGGGCACATAACTGGTATGTCTCAATGCCATTATGACTTAATTGATCAAGTCAAAAAGCATCAATAGAGGGATGATTACTGTGATAAATGTCAAGCATGGGTTGAGTTAGAACCTAACAAGGACAAAGATTTTGTAGTCAGGGATGGCCTATTGTATTCTAGATGCAAGTGGGTTATGGGATGTTATTCTAAAAAATGGCTCATTGTACTCCTTACCCCACACACCCAAGTGGGGCAAAAATATGAGAAAATTTAAGGAAAACCTTTTATTAAGTGAGAATGAAGAGGGATATCAATTATTTTATGGCTAGGTGTTGGGAACATCAAAAGGTAAAGGTTGAAAATTTGCACCTCGCAAGATGAATGTATCTATATACTATTTCCACCTAAAAGTGGTAAGATATTTCCATGTAATTTGTTGTCAGTCTATCAAAAACTAGATTTTAGCATGACACTATACTTGTGGTGGTATAAATATACAGGATGATACACCTATTATTACTAGTAAATTTTCTAGAGAAATAATTCGATTACATGAGTTTCCTAAGTTTTTTATATCTTATAGAGATTTCATATTTACATCAAAGTTTGGTAAGATCTGCATTGATTCTAAGTACTAAATTAGACATCAGTACTACCTATCATAGAGGGATGATAGGCAGTACTTATGAATAGACAATCGAGGATAGCGCATATATTCACTACTGTATATTCAACCCTTTTAGTGCAATTTTTGTTTTTCAACGTGGTGATCCAAATTCTAACACAAATGGTGCAAGAGCTAGGTAAGAAGCTCGTCATTTTTGAACTCATAGTCAAAGTAAATTTTTTAATGACATTAAGATAGTGACAAATAGGATTTAAAATAAAGTGAAAGAATCACAAAATAAATATGGTGACCTTATTTCTTCATAACAATTTTATAAGGTTGATGCCTAGATGCCCTTATGACATCTATATTAGGCTATAAACATAGTAGCTTAATGTGATAACTTTACCTATGAACACAAGCCAAATGTGTCATTTATACCAAATTTTGTAAGATATACTTTATACTGAACACTACAAATGTGTTTAAGCATGTGTTTAATTTGTATACAAAAAATGTAAATTTCAAAACAAATTTCTTAAAGAATTGGGATGTTGGGTATTACCAATCATGCACCTTAAATATAATGTTTTGTGACCGCAAACCAACAACACTAAATTCTTTTGACAAATTATAAACTGTTTTGATCGATTATAAACTATTGACACTAAAAATACAATAACTTTTCACCACTCTTTGACATTTATAACATTATTGAACAACATGCACTATTCTCACAACATCAAGTCTTAACATTTATAAAAATCATACATTCCATAAATTAACTATTCACACCTTACAACTCGCCTTGACCTGAACTCTTAAAACATAATCATATCTCTTTACCAACCAATACTATTAACTCAAACAAAACACTTTACATCACATGAATTTAAAATATATTTTTTTAATAACCCTCACTCATGTAATTACATGATTTCGATATACCCTTTTAAAAATGCTTATTTTTCTAGAGATTGAAGATTTGAAATACTTTAATATATATATATATATATATATATATATATATATATAATTAAAATTCAACTCGCATATGGAAACAAAAAGCATGTGACAATAAAGTTGGAATCGTGAAGGAGAATTTTAATACTTCTTTACAAGAGAAAAGGGTTTTGGTTGGACGATGGTTCCCGAGGTGAAGAAATAACAGAGTATGGGTAGCGGAGAGTTGTGGCACTCTTATACCAATGATAAGATTTTAAACACAGAATTTTTACTACACCACATAAACTTCAGCTCTGTACTGTCTATTGTCGTTTAAGAAACTGTTTCTTAGATGCCTAGGAAAAACTCTCGATGCTTTACATTCTTTCCTAACTATTCGCTTAATATAATAAGTGTTGAATCAAAATTTTAAAGAACGAGCAAATACTGTTGTCATGTACATAAATTTCTTTTTAAAGAAAAATAAAAAATAAATCAATTTTCCATTGACCAATTTGTGAGATTAGACATGATAATGGGATTGCCTCCTCGGTGCACATTGATATTTCAGTCACTTTAATGCCGTCGATCGCACGTAACGCGTGGCCCGACTTTAACCAATTAGTGAGATTAGAGATGCTAATGGGATTGCCTCTACGATGCGCATTGATAGTTCAGTCACTTCAATGCGAGTATCGTACATAACGCCCTGCTCACCGTCACTTGTGGATTCGTTACCTTTATTAACATCGATGTTAATTAGCTATCTTGCTTTAATCAATCAATGTCATCTAGTTACAGTATGAGATGTTAATTAGCTCTCTTGCTTTGCTTTAATCAATCAATGTCATCTAGTTACAGTATGAGATGTTAATTAGCTCTCTTGCTTTGCTTTAATCGATCCATGTCATCTAGTTACAGTATGAGATGTTAATTAGCTCTCTAAAGATCCATTTGATATTATTCTTATTCAAAGAATTTGGAAGAACATATTCCTATAACAAAATTTTATTCACACTAATACTCTCCTCCTCCTCCCTCAGATAAAACAACGTTTCCACTGATGCAAAATGACACGCTTTAGAATTTAAAATCAGTTTCTAAGTGCATTGGTCCCTTACAGAGGATACAGAAGATATTTAAAATCAGTTTCTAAGTTTTAAAAATACATAAACAAAGGTAGTTTTCAATTGATTTTTATGGTATTTTGATAATAAAGAATGATATATAATATTTTTTTAAGGTTGTCAAAGTTTAACGGATGATATAATGGGAACCATATTCTTTAATGGAGGTTTTTTCCTTTAATTTGAACTTGGGTAGCTTAGATAATAATGCAATGGCATATCACTCCCCCTGATTTAAACTTGGGCAGCTTAGATAATAATTCAATGACATACCACTAAGATGTTCTTGTAAGATAGTATATAATCTTAACTTTTTGTAAGATTTGAATCTTAAGACACTTAAGTTGTATAATTATATTTGATAAGATTTAAACTTATTCTTCTTCTTAAATAAGAAGTTGATAAATGTATCCTATTAAATTATAATATTTTATGTTCTCTTAAGTATACCATAATGGCAAAAAGCATTGGACTTTTCTAATGGAGACCCAAGTTCAATTCATGGAAAGGGTAGTCCTAATATACCCTAATTTTTCAACCTATTAAAAAATAATTATAATATTTTTTATATTATTTTATTTATAATAAAATAATGAACAATAAATTTAATAAAGATATAACAATACATAAAAATAAATAAAAAATATTATATTAATTTAATTAAAGATAAAATTTTATTATAAATTATTAAATTTTAAAAATTTAGTCGAAATTAATTATACAAATAATTTAATTAATTTACTAATAAAAATATGGTAACTAATTTTAATAAAGGTAAATATATGTGAACAAATTTTTATATAAGTAATATTTATAGGTTTATATTAAACATTTAATAAAAGTTACTTCTAAAAATTTTCATATAACAAGTTTTATTGATATTTTGTGTAGATGAATGTTGATATCTCGTGTATTATAATAAGATATAGTTATAGTCTTTTTGTTACTATTAATTTCTATTATTATGTATATTTAGTTATGGATGTTTTACTCCTTAGAACAATGTTAACACTATAATATTGTAATGTTTCTATTAATAATTTGTGATGTTTTTTTGTAATGGTTAGACCATTTTTATAATTAATTTTTTTTTAGAAAAAGTTAAATTATGTTAATTTATATATTAATATTAAAAAAAAAATAACAAGAAAAACATTTTTATTTTTATTTTAAAAGCTAATGCTTGTCGAAAATACATTTATTCCCTTAGAGCTGACGAATGTGGTTAGGTTTTTCAATAAATTTAACAAATTTTATTGGGATTTTTACTTCATTTTGTTTGGATTAAAGCTCCTTCACGAGACTAAATTTTATAGCGAGAGGGACAATTGTGCGTCTGAACCTGATTTGCAATGGCCTTTAAAATAACCAGTTGTTCTTTGGTTTTTGAAAAATCCAAGCCATACATAGCGATAATGCTTCAACTTCGCGGGGATGAATATTCTTATTGTAGTTGCTCTTAACGGGGGGATGAATCACTTTGTTTTAGGGTTTACAGGTCTGTCATTGCTACGATAGTAATGGCTTCTTTTGCATTTTTCTTAGAAAGGTACTCGTTTCAGTGCATTTCATCTACAATCACATTAATATATATATTTTACCTTTTTTTCTCTCTTCTCATCGAATAACACAGATTTATAACTGCGCTACAGGAAGAAGCAACCAAGCTTTTCTTTTCTTTGCCAAATTTCCGCTCTGGCGATGTTTGGGTTGGTAATCTGTCCTTCTTTATCATAATCTATTTTTTCATTATTTTGACTAAGATCTTGATTGATTTCATTTACATCTGCAGGCCCGCAAAATTGTTACTATCTTGGTTTGAAATACATTTATAAGGATGTCCAGAATGTCAAAAGGATACATGCCCTTGACCTCTCCGTCCACCTACCACTTCACTTAGACTTCTATCCTATTTAAATTGTATTTTCAATTTTTCTGCAACGTAACCTTATGTTTTCCATTAGTTTTCATGTCCAGATAAGCATAACATGAAATAATGTTCTGATGACATAATCACTTCATATTGGTGTATGTGGAGCATTGGTGTTGACAAAGGAAAGAATATTCTACTTGCACAAGATGGAGGCAAAGATTGGATTAAGGGTTCACTTCTCTTAGTTGCTACTTGTTTACTCGATTCCGCATGCTATATCCTTCATCTGATAGACTTCCTTTTCTGATTGAAAATTTGTTATTATCATTCCTAATATACTTAACAATGTAAACGACTTGTCAATTGATGTGCAGCTTAGTCTAGAGTTATAAAAGATATCCAGCGCAGCTGTCAATTACCACATGGATTTGCTTGGTGGGAACGTTACAGTTGAAGAAATTATTTCAAATTTCTTTTGCCGAAGTAGGGAGAGCGCAGTGCGAAGTGCGCAGCAGGGAAGGGCGCAGTAGGGTTGCTCGGGCGCAGTCGGGTTGCGCACGGACCTCGGGCGCAGTCGGGTTGCGCGGGCGCAGTCGGGTTTCGCATGGGCGAAGTCGGGTTGCGCACGGATCTCGGGCGAAGTTGGGTCGCACACAGATCTCGGGCGAAGTCGGGTCGAACGGGCGAAGTCGGGTTTCACACGGATCTCGGGCGAAGTCGGGTTGCGCGGGCGAAGTCGGGTTGCGCACGGATCTCGGGCGAAGTTGGGTTGCGCAGGCGAAGTCGGGTTGCGCACGGATCTCGGGCGAAGTCGGGTTGCACGGGCAAAGTCGGGTTTCGCACGGGCGAAGTCGGGTTTCGCACGGGCGAAGTCGGGTTGCGCACGGGCGAAGTTGGGAAGACAGCTCCAGACTTAGCCAAATTTTGGCCTTGCAAAATTTTCCTATCCGGAGGCTTGCGCGGCTGCGGCTTTGGTTTCCCTGGCTTGGGAAGAACTGTACGGAAGAGAGAAACACTGGATCTGAGTCCAATGTTTCAGATTTGAGCTCTAACTTATAGAACCCGAAAGAAATCGCTCTGAGGCGATTTGTACAGAGAACAACAGACTTTATCACAAAAAATAACTGCAAACCCTAAAGATGCCTAAAATAGCAACAAACTTTATTCATATGAAATGAGGGTTACAGAAGTCCTCAACTGAGGAAATAACAACATCTGCAGACTAAGCTGCAGGATAAACTAAAAGGAATAATGTCGAGTCGGCTGCTCGAACATTAATCAGATGAGCCACACTGCTCACTGAAACGCTCTCCTTGCTTTCTCTGCTCTATTCTCCGCACTTTCTCTCCTCTTCTTCTCTTGCCCACACTGTCTGAAAAATCCGAACTGCCTTATATAGCCGCAAGGAGAGGAGGATAGGGTTTGTCTACTGATAGGTTCTGACAGACCCTCAACTAGGGTTTTTGACCAATCGCCGAACTAGCATTAACTTCTGCGACGATCGAATCTGTCAAATGTCACATCTGTCAGAGGGTAGGTGCGACGTCATGTCAAACTTTTGTGGGGATCCCTGACTGCACAAGCGCAGTCCGGCTTAGGTGTGAAATCTGGATTAATATTTCTAACAACAGTCACTTGTAGTAACCTTTGTTTTTGAACGAGATCTTTCAGTGTGGGCTTTGGGATGGGACTTCAACCTTCTAACTGTAAGAATATCATCGAATCATACACTTCTTTCCTCAAGATGTGAACTTCATATTCATCATGGTAAAAATGTGTAACGGTATTTGCCTTCTTTTTCTTGTGTTTTTCTTCTTCATGGACGGAGTGGTATCAACAGGGATTAAATACTTTTCGCAAGCTTTCTGTCTGGCCTCGAAAGGACCTATATATGTCAGTGCCTTCTCTCCCTTGAGACAATCCATTTAGGGAGGTAAGTCATTTTTTCCAAAGTTTGGGGTCTAATAAAATTTCGTAGAGAACACACAGTATGGTTATAAACAGGATGAAAGCACATTAATGTTAACAAATTTTATGCAGTGTTGTGGGAGGAGTTGTGACTGTAGTAGGTTTGTACAGTGTGCTATGGGGTAAACTCAAAGATCATAAAGTGATCTATATGCAGACCCAAGCAGTAGATGGACTGCATAATTCTCCGTGAGAGAATGTGGCTATATACTCAGTTTCCAGACAATACGAAATGATCTTTGGACAAAAACGGAGTGAACTTCTGCAGTCGAGGAAACAGGATGAATTATGAAGAAAAATTTAATTTTTTGTTTTGCCGTCAGGAGCGATGTCGAAGTCTAGTGACTGGTCAACGCCCGACTGTGTTGGTCAAAGGCAGCGAAGTTCGACTTCACTGTGAAGTTGGGAAGACAGCTCCAGACTTAGCCAAATTTTGGCCTTTGCAAGATCTTTCTGCCTTGCAGACTTTTGCTATCCGGAGGCTTGTGCGGCTTCGACGTTGGTTTTCCTGGCTTGGCAAGGACTGTATGGAAGAGAAACACCGAATCTGAGTGTAATGTTTCAGATCTAAGTTCTAACTTATAGAACCCGAACGAAATCGCTCTGAGGCAATTTGTACAGAGAACAACAAACTTTAGCACATAGAAATAATTGTAAACCCTATAGATGCCTTAAACAACAACAAACTTTATTCATATAAAACGAGGGTTACAAAAGTCCTCAACTGAGGAAATAATAACATCTGCAGACTAAGCTGCAGGATAAACTAAAAGGAAAAACAAATGTCGAGTCGGCTGCTCGGACATTAAACAGATGAGCCACACTGCTTCCTGAAACGTTCTCCTCTCTTTCTCTGCTCTCTTCTCCACTTTTGTCTGAAGACCCGAACTGCCTTATATAGCCATGGGAAGAGGAAGATAGGGGTTATCCTCTGACAGGTTTTGACAGACCCTCAACTAGGGTTTCTGACCAATCACCGAACTGGCATTAAAATGTTGAACTGGCATTAACTTCTGCAACGATCGGATCTTTCAGACGTCACATCTGTCAGAGGGTAGGTGCGACGTCATGTCAAACTTTTGTCGGGATCCCTGACTGCGCGAGCGCAGTCCGACTGAGGCGTGAAATCTGGGTTAATATTTCTAATAAATTATGATGGTGAAGGAAAAGATGTTGTCTTCCTCCTGCAAATTAACTTGGGCATGCTTTAAAAGATCTTTGTTCTTCCGTGATGAGTATGAGTAGTACATATGAATGGGGCGCATGAGCTAAGAACCTGTAATCAAGTTTGCATTTGGATGAATAACATCTAAGTAATATTAATAGAGCTAGCTTTGAAAATTGAGGGGTTGTTGGTAATAGTTAATGAGAAGAATGTATAAGTGTTAGTAATTCTATTGAATGTTTCTAAAATTTTATAAAAAAATTATTTGTCTCAAAGTTATTTTTTTTTAAGTATTTGTAAGTTAAAAATTATGTTTTAAATATATTTAAATAGTTTAATTTTAATTATATAACTATTAATTTATATTGATATAAAGATAAATATTTAATTTTTAAATTATTTTTTGTTTTTTTTTAAATTATTTTTATGTTAATGATGTTTAAAATAAAATGATTTTAAGAGATTAAAAACTTAATTTTTAAGAAGCTTACTAAAGTTTTGCAGTATTAGAGCAGTTATTTATTTATAATTAATTTTGGAGAATTGGGGTTCAACTTTTTATTTTTATTTATTTGTTTTGTTTTGTTTTTTTTTTTTTTTTTTTTTTTTTGTAAGTAACGATTATTTGGATTGCCAAGCATTTAATAATTGTTTATGGTTTATTAATTTTATTTTATGTATTATTTTAAATGAATAAAATTTTTCCAGTATATAATAATGCAACTCATGGTGAAGGTTTCCTTATTTTTAATAGGATATATAGTATTTCATTGTGGTAATATATATTTAAAGTTAGTGGATCTTAAAAAATTAATTTATTTAATATAAATAAATAAAAATTATATATTTGTAGTTAATTTTTTATTTTAAATTATTATTATTATTTTTTATAAATTGTATGCATACAAGTAAAATAATAATGTGTTGATTGCATATGTCTACTATTAATTCATATTTTTTCCTAAAGCAATAGTAATTTTTATTTTAGATTTTGAAAAAAATATAATGAGATGGGTATTTTATACCTTCATATAGGCCTTATTAAACTACATCACTAAGAGTTATTTTAAAATATTAAATTTATTTTAAAATATTAAGTATAAAAAACTATGAAAAACTTAGTGTCAACTTTTAGTCGTCTTATATAAATACCATTTTAATACTTTAGCTTTGGAGCCTTTAGTCATCTTATATATATAACCTTAATTATCAATAGAGGTCCAAACAGAACACAAGTCCTAAACCACATCTTTAATCAAATAGAAACAAGTATCAAAAGGGGACCACATCTTCTATCAAATAAAAAAAAGTATCAAAAGGGGACAAATTGTGTTAGAATCATAGTTCCACACACTACTTTTAACAAAGTACCAACTAGAATATATAAGGCAATTTTTGATAGACCATCCACTTCCTCATTTATTTCTTTATAAATATGATTATAAGAAATCTTTGCAAATGTACTTCTAGAAATTTCACTTGCTCATAATAAAACCTAAGTATCAAATTTTACAAATATGATTATAAGAGATATTTGCAAATGTGCTTCTAGCAATTTCACTTGCTCATAATAAAACCTAAGTATCAAATTTTACATCCCCACTAATATTGAAGCCCATTCCACCATCAATTTTGAGTCACCATAAACTTGGAGTTTTGTTATTCTTTGTTCTACTACCATTCTTAACAAAATATCAAAGTCTTCCACTTTACCACATTATTAACGCCTTCACCAAGACCTACTTTAAAGGTGTATTTGTGATTTTCATCTTGATATAACACTCCTTCTACCCCACATCTACCTAAACTACCTTGACAAGCTCCATAAAATAACCTCAAAACTTCGCAGTATCCATTGTTAAACTACAAACTTGTCTTATAGGCTTTAATTTTGGAACTTGTTTTAGGTCTTCAAAAGTATGTTTGATCTGAGCTTGAACTTGTTTAGGTAGAATTTTCTTGCTTTCAAATAACACAACTATAGACCCTATGCCACTATCAATGGAATGTACATGTATTCCTTTAAACCTTTGTCTTTGAACCATTGCTGCATAATCTCTTATAGATTCCTTGTTGGCCATTGACATTTCCTCTTAATCATGAGTAGAATAGACCACCACACTTCTTTTAAGAAATCACAATAAACTAGTATATTATTCATTGTTTCTTCTTCTTTATTGATTTAGACCCTGCCAAGACTTGTTTGTAAAACATCTCATGTCAATGCCTTCTTAACCAATACTAACCAATAAAAAATTATAATTTTCAAAAACATTTTCACCTTTCAAATGTTGCTCAACACCAAAGGATCTCTTTAATATTATCTTCAAACATTACCTTTATCCTTCCTTAGTTGTAAACTATCTACTAACTAACAAATGAACAATAATATAACTACTAATCCATATCTATAAACAACAAACTATGACAACAAATAAATATTTTTCTCTATAAAATTAAAATAATTTATCACATCCTATAAGAGAAAGAATGAGAAAACTATGCCAAAAATAAGACAGTATGTTAAATATATACAACTACACAATCATTACTAAGTGTTATAAATAAAACTTATTACTTGCAAACCCCTCTTCTGATTTTGTAATCTTTTATCTATATATATATATATAAAAGAGCAACCTTTAAATAAAATTTATTGGATTAACAGTCAACAACCTGCTTTCCCATCAACTTCCGCTGCCCTACGTAGTCCGTCCTCCGTGTTCTTAACGTTGCGGGAAAAGTTTTAGAAAATGACATTTGCCAATAAATCTGAGATTCCTCAATAATAACGACGGTGATGGTCGTGTTGTTGTGGACCACCTACCTAGCTTTAATATAGAATTCCATATCTTTTCTTCACTTCTCATTGTTAATTATTAATCTTTATTTTTAATGAGAGCTAGCTTTAATATAGAATTCCAAATATTTTCTTCACTTATCATTGTTAATTATTAATCTTTTATTTTAAATGAGAGCGATAAAGAAGAAGATGTGGAAGCTGGTTTCCCACTCCCTTACGTGCTATAATTTCTATATTTAGGGGGAGCCAATTGTGTCCTTCAGGATGTGGTTATCTGAAATAGTGAGTGATATGTAATTACCTTGGAATTAAGTGAGAACCTTAATAGATTAGAAGGCAATTTATCATAGTGGTGGTCAACATCGAACATCGACTCATATTTTGATGCCTTTCCTTTTTCTTGGACTATTCTCTTATATACAAAAAGGTGTTGTTTCTTCGTTAAATGTATGGGGCACATGGTAGTGGATACCACATGTTAAAAATAATTGGTCAACATAGCATAATTATGAAGACGTGGAAGAACTATTTTTCATTCCTCTTAAAGATTTTAATTCATCAATGAATGAGACCTACAATGTTTCTTTAAGGGTTATTGGGTTAGTAAGTTTTGGCGTTTATCAAGAAGAGATTTAGATTCAAACTTTAGGGTATACCTGTGGAAAGTAGTAGTTTCACCTAAGTCTATAGAGTGCACGCCAAGCCTGACTTTAATGGTATCAATACCAAGCCCCTGATGCTCTCCTCATGTCAGGTTAAATAACAACAAGGTGAAATAGGTGTTATTGGGGGCAGCCCCAAGATTTGAACCTTGCTTGATAGTAGAAAAGGAATGTAGAGTTCCCTATGGATAAGAAAAGAAAAAAGAATAAGACCTAAACTGTTATTATTCTAATTCAAATTTATTTGGTTATAAGATATACACTTCAACAATAATAAAACAAAATAGTAAAGATAGTCCTAAGTTAATTGTTTAATTTTTATTAAATTATGCATAAAGAATTTATGTTCATCATGGTAAAAATTTGGATTATTTATATGGTTGTTGAAATGTGTAATGTGTCCTTATTGGCTAAGGTCAACAGTGTACAGTATAATCTCTCATGTAATATTAGAGGCTAAGAATGGATAGTGTGATATGGAGTTATTGTACACACCTACAAGTTTATATAATTAATTTTATAAAGTTAACCTTGTGTCCTTTTCATTATTATATATTAGCTAAGGGTTATATTATCAAAATGTAGTTCAACAAGGTTTTATGGTGTGGACATCCAACTTCCCCCAAAACCTTCAAAACTTGATCATGGATGACCATGGATAGGTGTTGGACTTTAATTTTTTGGGGACAGAGGAGGAAATTATATTTGTTCATCTTTAACCCATTCTTTTTTTTCTTTTTTTTAGGCGAAAAACCCCTTGCATAGCCGCCTTGGTCTGAGAGACCACAAACAGGGGGTTCTACACTGTCAAAGTCACCCGATAGTTGCACCCGACCCTGCCCGCATCAACATTATCAATTAGATTTTGGATACCCAATTCAGCTTTTTGGTAGGGTGGAGATTTGAACCTGGGACATCCCTTGGACGATTGCCCTCTCCTCTCCAACTACAACACTTGAGTACGTGTGTCAGTAATTCAATCACAAAGGAGTATGTGTGTCAGGTATTTTCTATTCTCCTACTAATTGGGTGGTTGTTGGACCCTTTCGAAAGGTTGGGTTAGTTGTATTGGCATATGCATGTGATCTTATGAACTCTACTAACTTGGCAGCCCCACCACCTTCCTTGGACCGGTGGGGTAGGGGATAGAAGTGGTTTCCTTTGGGCACTGTTGGGATCGATGAAAGTGGCTATTGTTATTGTTGACAATATTCAAGATATTGTTAAGAAGCAATTGAATTTGGTAGCCCCTTAGGACATTGGAGACCAAGGATTTACATGTTTTTTTATTGATTCTTAATGTTCTCACTATGTGTTTTGTTTGTCTGGTTATCTCCTATTTGTGGTTCTGTTTGGAGATTCCTTCTCTAGCATATTGTACCCTTCTTGGGTTGTGGTATTTATCATGAAAGTCTTAGCTTCTACTATGACTTTCCCTGTTCTATTCTGTATGTACTAGGGTTTGGGGATCCTCTCAAAATCCCTACTTTTACCTAATAAAAAAAATGTAGTTCATTAAGGTGTCTATACACCTCTTTAATTGATCTATTGCATCAATGTGTGACCTTTATGATTATTGATTATGTGGGTGCCTAAAGACATCTTTCAATTATCACATCTCATCATTTTTTCTTTTCACTAATTATTCATATTTATTATGAGATATAAGTAATGATTGCTCTTACTTGTTCTAACAAAAAAATTATGAAATCCAACATGATATATGAGTAGGTTTAAAGTAGAATTACTTGATCATGCAAAATATTTTATCTTATGACCTCTATTTCTTTGTCTAATCAAAGTGAATTATTATAGGTACTTCATAAGGAATATTTGGTGATATAAGAATCATGGGAAACTTCTTTCGACATGCTTTATACCATTATATTATCTATCACAAGTTTCACCATGCATATCCAAGTTTCACTTAGCTATACCACTTATAATATAACTATTTCAAACTATAAGAAGGTAAAACTAGATAAAATTGAGAAACATTTAGGTATTTACACACTATAAATATTATTTGCACATGCATCCACAAGTCTTAAAAAAGAGAAAACACTCTCTCCAAGATATATACTTATCATATATTAAATTGATATGAAAAAAGGTTGATTACAAAATAGAGGATTAATCCTATATAGAGTTAAATATATCCCAAACTATGATGCTACTTTATCCATGGTATCACATAAATATTGGTAGTTACCACTAGTGAGTAGATCATTATATAAGACTACTTTCACTATTATGAATTTCACTATTATGACTAGATAAAAATGAGACCACTTTGTCATGGGGTACAACGCAATAGTTCAAGGTTTGGATCTTCTTTGAGAGGTCTAAGGTTCAAACCACAACATGTGTGTGTGGTTGTGTGTTAGTCCTCTATTGACAAGTTTAGCTCTCGGTATTACAATGGATCATGTATGGGATGGAAATGCTTAGCCCTAAGAATCGGTCATAGGGGTTTCTCACTCTAACCAAATCAAAGTAAAAAAACAAATCACTTTTATTATTATAACTAGATAAAATCTAATTATAAGTTAAATTAAAATATGAATTATATATTTAAAAGTGCTACTACATAAAAAAATAGGTTGCATTAAAGAACATTTGAATTTTTTTTTTAGTATAGTAAATGGCACAATGGCGAATATTCACAAATTGGGCGAATATTAGGATTTCCAAAATTGGAAATTGGCGAATATGAGGACCCTCGACGTCAGCCCATTCGCCTAAAATTTTTAGGATCAAATTTTAATTAGGGTCAATTCACCACAATATATATCCAAACATAGGCATATTTGTACTCGTTGGAAAGCTCTTTTCGAGCCTGATCTAATGGTGGTGATTTTATGAAGTTATAAGGTGATTTAATAGGTCAAAATTTGCCCCAAATATGACCTAGGGCTTCAAATACCCCAAATTTTTGTGTGAGGATGATTGATTTGATTTGCTTGGGATTTACCATGATTCACCTTGATATTGATTAGGATTCACCATTTTTTTACAAGTACATTTTGAATCCAACCCCTTATGCATAACCCTAAAATGAAATTAGCTCATTCATTTAAATTCCTCAATTTTTAAGAAGCTCAAGTTTGAATATTGTCAACAACACATGCATAATTACCATATTTTCGTAATATCACTATGTGATTATGATGTAATGGATGGGGTCCATTTCGATTTTGTATTACCTATAAAAATTAAATGGTACTAGTTCAACTAATTAGATTCCTCAACTTTCAATAAAGAGACTTGGGTACAAATCTTACCAAAATCATATACATATAATTGTCAAGTTGTTTATAAAACCACTATGTGATGATAATGTAGTATGGTTGGGACCCATTTTAATCCTATATAACTCATTAAAAAAATATTTTGTTTAATATTTAATTATGTGTTTTTGTTGGATATTATATACGTTTTTTTTTATGAACACATACCCAACCCCTCATACACTGACCCACGCCATGGTTTGAACCTCCTGAAGAACCAAGGCCCAAACCGTTGCGCTATCCTAAATTAGACTTTGAGCAATATTTATCCTATTGATTATAATTTAAGCAGTTAAATCATTTTATTTAATATAATATGTTTAATAGCTTCTCTTAAAACAAATTAATTAAAATTAATTTAATATTTATATTTTTAGGATTTTGTTTTTGGTAGGAAGACAAATGTCAAGCATAACATCTTCATTAAAAAAAATAATAATAAGATGTCAATTTAAGTGTTTGCACCCAAGATAAATAAACAATGGAAACATATTTTCTCATGATATTGTTTTAAAATTATCATGGACATAATTTTTGGTCTTAGATCAACCACGTCATATTTATAAAAAAAAAATGAACTATAATATATATATATATATTGTATCGCTCCAAATTTTTTGCATCCTTACCTTCAGGCTAAAGGATCCATGCCCGGAAGGAGGGTGGGAAAAGGATGGGATGGTACCTCGGACTGAGAGGCCCTTTGAAGGTCCCGCCTCTCGGGGGAGGGGTATTAAGGTGATTTTTTGACGGATGGTGGGGTTCACCAGGAAACTTTTAGTGGCAGTTTCCACGCCTAGGTTGGGAATGAGTTTAATGTGTTCAATTTTAGCTTTAAACATCCAAGTCCTAGGTTTGGCCAAATGAATCTAAGTTATTCTATATGAAAATGCAAATTTAAATACAGAAAATAGATTTAACAGAAAACACAAAGAGCAAACTAAGTGAAGAAATCCATACCTGGTCCTGGATGTCTGATGGAGATTTTAATTTTTGAAGCAGTCTAGATCGTCTGGAATTTGATAGGATCGTCTCTGATCTGACAGGATTGTCTGAGATCTAACGAATTCGTCAGACGAATTCGTTAGAGACCTGCAAATAGAGAAATAGATACAAAATGCCAGAAATACAACTATTCTGATAGAGGCAAATGATGTGAAATAACAATAAGAATGTTAACAAGATAATCCCAAATGGAAATACAAGTAAATTATGATTCTTTAATAGCTAATCATGATTTTATTATGCAATTAAACTACATGGGTGAACTCCAAGATGCAAGATAACAGGAAATACTAATAAAGCTGACTAAATACAAAATAAAGTAGCAGCAAAGTATAGGAAAAGCGCAAACTCTGGGCACTGATTTTCCCAATGCAGACTGCAGTCGAAATCATCTTGAATTTTGACGGGATCGTCCAAGATTGTACAGGATCGTCTGCGATGATCTAAGCTTGCTCCGACTGAAGAATAATAAGGTTCCTGCAACAAAATTTGGATAGGACAAGTGCAGATGGTAATCCAGGGTGTTCTAATGCATGTAAAGGTCAAGTTACAGAAAATCCAGACTGGGGGAAAGTCAAGGGGGGTCCTAAGATGTAAATAGACTTAGGAGGGAAGTTGGGAGGTTGGAGATCATCCTAACTTGGAAGATCTCCAACGGGGAGGTCTCTAAGCGGTGCGGACGCGTCTCTGCCCGAGTTAGAGAAGCTGTTGAAACAGAAGCTAATTATGAAAAATTAGTTTTAGGACGATATCGTCTGGACGTCCTAGTCCAGACGAAATCGTCTGATCTGAGGCGATATCATCTGATCGGCGACGATATCGTCTGATCGACGACGATATCGTCCAACGGTCTCAAAAAATTCTAAAAATGGCATGAAAAACAAGGGGAGCGGGTAAAAGGCTATTTGGGAGCAGTTTTGGGGGTTGAATTTGAATTTGAATTATTACTAAGGTAATTTTGATTATTGCTAAGTTTTACTGCACCAATTTTAGGGTGCTACATTTTGCCCCCTCTTTAGCAAATTTTTCGAAGAAAATGCGTTAAATATGAGTTTTCTCGATCTACGAGAAAGCAAAAATTATTCCCATTTTTAGGCGACGATTCTTGGTCGAATTGTACGACAGCTTACTATGATGCCCCCTCCGTTTTTTTACCCAAATCGAACGTTTGAGGTAAAAATGCGAAAAAGCAAAATTAAAATGTTTTTAGTTTTTTTTGAATAAAATTAAGAAAAATAGGGAAAAACCCTAATTCATTGTTACTATTCATTTTTACTGTTTTCTAGAGCTCTGCAGACAAGATGGTCGAAACAGCGCATAGATCGACAGAGGTCCGGCACGGGCTACGGGTAAGAGTCTAAACTTAGTTTAGAATTCTGTAATTTTGATTTTCTATGCTGTTTAGATTAAATTTTGATGATTTTTGAGCATCGCGGCCGTTTTTGTGGCATACCAATCCAGTTTTGATATGATGTACATATATTGTTGAGATATATATATATGATATTTTTTATCATATGACTTGTCTTATGTGTTTGTATGATGCTTTATTGTTGTGGTGTGATTGATTTGATGATTCATGTAATTATGTCGGTTGAAAATATTATGGTTTGAATGTCATGCTTTTAAAATTTAAATGAAATAATCTGATGTAAACAAATTGGTTGTTTGTGATGTGATTCGATAAAAAAAGAAAAGGGACTTCTAACAATAATTTCAAAGGACATTGTTGCTATTATAGACCATTTCATGGAGTCGCCGCTCACTCGGTCATCAAGCTAATCCCAGTATAGAAATATTGTTAAAAGTAAAAGAGTGCTTAAGAGACTGTCTTAAGACTTTGTTGTGATGATGCAAATGATGATGATGATGATGATTTGTTTTCAGATTTTCATGAAAATATTATGCATGAAATATTTAAAGTGAATTTTGCTAGGCATAAATTCCTAAGTGTGATAAATTTTTTGGATAATTCCCTAGGAATTATACCATCATTGCAAAATTGAAGTTTGACATAATGACATGAAAATAGAGTAAGTGTTTGTTTTGTTTTAAAGCATAATTGTGTAACATAATGATTTAAGTCATATGTTTTTATGATTTTGAATAGAAAATAAAATTGGTACAATGGTTTGCGCTAGGCATAGAATATTTAGGTATAGACTTATACCATCATCACGAAATCCAAAGAAGAAAATAATATAATAGTTGCATGGTTGATTTTTAATTTTTGAAAATAAACAGAAAATATGAAGATGAGGACTTGCGCTAGGCATAAAATTCCAATTTTGGTTTTGGAACTATACCATCGTCGCGAAAGTCAAAAGTTATATATAAATGTAACTTGATTGCATGTGTTGAAAATGATTTTGATTTTTGATAATGCATATAGTTGTCTTTATACTAAACAATTGTTCTTTAAAGAGGAAAATGAATTTATTCCAAACAATTTGCAAAAATATTTCAAAGTATCTTAAAGACAAAAGTTAGATTTATAAGGAATCCTATGTGCGTAGGTGAGTTCATTACCAATCTTGATTTATCATAATGATACACAAAATCTCTCAAATACAAAATGTGTGTGCAATTGCATTGTTCATTGACCAGGTTTGAGCAAGATACTATGATACAAGTGATTTGAATTAACCAAATAAGTGTTCGTTAACCATGATTTAGATGCATATAACCATACCAGACTACTATGTAAGTCAGGTTATCAAGAGCTAGCTAATCCATAAGCAGACATAGGTCTGTACAAAAGAAGGTCGCTAATGTGACGGACATATCACCACGCTAGGATTACCCAAGGCCAAGCGGGTTGGGCACAAACCACCTGTTATGGGGCTTACCTCACAGTTTTCGAATAATTGAGAATTCCAGGGATTCAAGCTCATCAACCCTTCTTTTCTTTTCAATGGGTAGGGAAAGGGATTTTATTGCTTTTGCTTTTGCTTTTTTCTTTTTCTTTGCTTTTGCTTTTCTTTTTCTCTTCTTTTTTTTTTTGTATTTTTGTATTTTGGCTTGATATTTGAGATAATGCTGAAATAACTTGTTTATTTTTCTCTTTTTCTTGAACTTTTATTTTCTTCCTATACTAGGGATACTTGCTCGGATTAGCTATAGAGCAAGGGATTTTTATTCCGGGTAGGGGTGAACTTGTCCTTTTGCCAATTCTCAAAAATTCTAGACCATGTGCATGATAGGATAGCAGGGGAAACTTTTCGCTCAGGAAACTACTTCTACTATGTAGCATAGCATGGACATTACAAATATAATCATTTTATTGTGAAAGGATATGCTTGGTTTAAGTAAATAACAAGATCAATTCTCTGTGCTCAAACTTTATTTAATTAAATTTTGTGGACTTTGATATAAGAGAGATTAGTAATCATGCCAGATAAAATCAAGATATTTATTTTTGTGTTTGTGAGAGTGGGGGATTCCAAATTAATGCTAATTTATCCAAAATAACTTGAAAATATAACTGCAATACGTGAAGAAGAAATATATATAACAAATATTTTTGAGGAGTTTGATGATTTTGACTCTCTCTTTCTTCTTTATTTTTTTGGTTTTGAAAAGAGTCAATAATATTGTTGTTTTTGACTCTTTTTTTTTTTTTTTAGTTGTTGCTTGTTTTTGTTTAAAGAGTTATATATATATATATTTGTAAAATGAGACAACATGCAAAATATGTACAAATGATGAAATGACCAAATTTTATGCGTAATATCGCTTAAGATGCACAATATTCATAGGTTCTTTTAAATATTTACCATCTAAGGTAGCTAATTTGTATGCTCCTGATTCAAATTTAGCAGTGATAATATATGGTCCAAGCCAGTTGGGCTCAAATTTACCTTTAAGGTCTTTAGTTGCATTAATATTTTTTTGATTTTCTTTTAAAACAAGGTCGCTGACCTCAAAGGATCGATGACGAACTTTCTGGGCATATGATCTTTTAAGCTTGTTTTGGTAGGCACGAAGATGCTCTAAAGCATTGATGCGCTTTTCATCTAGAAGTTCCATCTGACTAAGTCTGCCAGATCGATATTCATCTCCTACTTCAGAATCTTGAAGTAGTAGAGCCAAAGAAGGAACTTCTAATTCAAAATAAAAATGGCTTCAGCACCATAAACCAAGACAAAAGGTGAAGTTCCAGTGGGAGTTCGAACACTAGTTCGATAGGCCCACAAAGCTGGATATAATTGAATGTGCTAGTCGCGGCCAGATTTATTGACCAATCTTTTAAGAATTTTGATTAAGGTTTTGTTAGATGCTTCTGCTTGGCCATTACCCTGAGGATAATAGGGAGTGGACCAGCGATGTTGAATCTTATATTTTTGGCATAATTTCTTGACATCTTTATTTTTGAAACAAGTTCCATTGTTTGAGATGAGATTTGCAGGAATTTCGAACCTACAAATGATTTGATTAAAAATAAATTTAGAGACTTGTGTTCCAGTGCAGGAAGCTAAAGGCATAGCTTCAACCCACTTCATGAAATACTCGATGGCGGTTATGATGAATTTGTGTCCATCAGATGACACAGGATTAATTTTGCTAATAATGTCTAAGCCCCATTTCGAAAAGGGCCAAGGAGATGACATAGCCTGTAGCTCTTGTGCAGGCGCATGGACAAGGTCAGCATGTTTCTGGCACTTGTCGCAATGGCGCACATAATCATGTGCATCCTTTTCCATGGTAGGCCAAAAGTAACCTATCCTAAGGAGCTTTTTAGCAATGACACTACCACTGAAGTGTCCTCCACAAGATCCATCGTGGACTTCACTTAAAGCTGATTTGGATTCTTCTAGATTCAAACATCTCAATAGGATACCTTCAAAATATCTCCTATATAAAGTATTACCAATTATTACAAATCAACTTGCTCGTCTACGTAATAACCGACGTTGGTTTTTATTAGAATTGGCAGGGAAAGTCCCATTTTGAAGAAAATCAACTATATCTGTATACCAAGGGTTAGGAGTAGTTTCATTGATTAGAAACACATCCAAAGGTTCTAAATATGACTTATTTGAAGCGGGTTCCTGGAGTCGATGAATAATTATGGTGGCATATTCGTCATCTAACTCCAAGGGCAGAAGAGATGCAGTTGTGGCCATAGCGTCAGCCGCACGGTTGCTACTTCGCGGAATAGATTCCAAAGTAACCTTATCAAACAAGGATAACAATTGCAAAACATATGCTTTATATGGGCGCAATTTATCATCTCTGGTCTGATAAACTTCATTAATTTGATTTATGACAAGTTGGGAATCACCAAAAACTAGCAGATGTTTGATTTTTAATGCCAAGGCAACTCATAATCCAAGGATTAGAGCCTCATATTCGACAGTATTATTGGTGAAAGCAAATGTTAATTTGAAGGACAGAGGAATGATGTGTTTTTATGGGGATATTAAAATAATACCCGCACCAGCCTCTCTCATGCATCGGGCTCCATCAAAGTATAAGGACCATTGTTCAATATGGTCTGCCTCTAATTGAAGGCATTCATTAGGAAACTCAATGATGAGGGGATGGGTAGACTCTAAGGGTGCAGCAGCTAACTGATCTGCTATGATTTGACCCTTAACAGACTTTTGTCCTATGAATGAGAGTTCAAACTCGCTGAGAGCAAGAACCCACTTGGCTGTGCGACCCGATAAATAAGGTCGACTCATAAGATACCGCAAGGGATCATATTTAGCAATGACATATGTTTTTTGACTAAGCATATAATGGCATAATTTCTACATAGAAAATACGACTGCTAGACATAGTTTCTCTAATGCTGTATAACGAGTTTCATAACTGATTAAAGTTCGGCTAATGTAATAATCAGCACGTTCTTTCTTCTCATCATCAAGCTGAGCTAACATAGCTCCTAAAGCAAAATTTAAAGCTAAAATATATAGGAGAAACGGGCGATCAGGTCTAGGCGGTGAAAGCACAGGTGGGTTAAGGAGGTATTGTTTGAGAAGTTCAAAAGCTTATGTACATTCGTCGTCCTAGTTAAAAGGGACATCCTTCTTAAGAAGCTTAAGAAAGGGAGTGGTTTTGTCCGCCAACTTATCGATGAAGCGGCGGATGGCTTGAAGCTTACCTTATAAACTTCATAACTCAGATATATTGGTAGGTGTGGGAATATCAGTGATAGCCGCAATCTTGAGAGGGTCGATTTCGATACCACGTAAAGAAACTAAAACCCCTAATAGTTTATCGGACTTATATGGAAATTGAAGCTAACTTTATTAATAAAATTAAAGGGTTTAAATAAGCCCAAAACAAACAAACGTAATCCTGAAAATCTGCAACTACTCCAAGGATTACGTACACAAAATACGCAAGGGCTAAAATGAAAGCCCAAAAATGACAAAAAACAAAACACCTAGACTAGACTATTCAACGGAGGTTATCAAAACAACTCACGTTGATTATTCAACTAAAGCCTAATTATTATTGCCTAGGTCTAGAACATTATTCCTCATCATTCGTCCCAACAAAAGAAGCATTGGACTCCAATGCTTTTAACAAAGAGGGAAAATCTCGGGACAGAATGTGAGCAGAAATCCAGCGATCCTGATGTGGAAATTGGCCTCGACGGGCCACAAGATATGAAGTAGAAACACCTTAGAGTGTTTGTTGGGTCTTCGTATCAAATATTGTATCGGCGTCAAGCGGAAGCTGAGCATCAGGAACCACATCAACTGGATGCAGGATGGCTGGAACTGTCTCCAAGGTGGAATCATAGTATGGTTTGAGAAGATCAACATTGACAACATCGTGAATGCCAAGATGAGCTGGAAGGTCCAAGAGAAAGGCATTCTCAGAGATTTGCTGAAGAATAATATAAGGCCCATAACGAAGAGGCTTGATTTTGCTATGTGCCTTATCTGCAAATCATCGTTTGTCAAGATGAAACCATACTTTGTCACCAACCTGAAAGGAATGAGGTGTGCGGTGCTTGTCCATCTGTTGCTTCTACTTTTGTTGAGTCTTCTGAAGAATTTGAACCACTTTGGCTTGAAGACTCTGCAAATGCTGCACAAAAGAGTTGGCAAGATCCTGTGTAGTACTTGTCTTGCGACAAGGAATGAATTTGGCCATTTTACTGAATCTGTCCACCACAACAAAGACACAATCATGCTTGCAGACTATCATTGAAAAACCACTTAAGAGATCCATGGAAATGCTTTCCCATGGACGAGAAGGAATGGGCAAATGCATGCTCATTCCCAATGTCCTATTGGCTGATTTGGAGCGATTACATACTGCACATTGTCGCAAGAAGCGAAGAACATATCTTTGCATGTGTGGCCAAAAGAAGAATCTCTGAAGATGATGTAGAGTTTTCTGCCTACCAAAATGTCCCCCATAGAGTTTGGAATGAGCCTCCTTCAGAAGAGACTCCCTGTTCCCATGAGGAACACAAAGTTTGTCCAATTTGTACAACAGTCCATCCTTAATATGAAAGTCTTGAAGAGCTCTCAAATTTGAAGAAGAAGGATTGGAAAGTTGGTGGAAAACTTTGCCAAAATTTGGATCCATAGGATACTGTGTAGGCCAAGTTTGGAAGCCAAGATGAGTAGTGACAATTGTCAAAACAAGAGTAGAAGGAGGATGACTCAAACAATCAGCCACTACATTGTTTCATCCTTTCTTGTACTTGATTACCAAATGAAATTGTTGCAAGTACGATGCCCATTTCATGTGTCTAGCTTCCTCAATTTTTGTTTGAGATTGAAGAAACTTAAGGGGCATGTGATCTGTATGAACAATTGTTTCTTTTCCCAAGAGATAATGCCTCCAATCCTTGAATACTTGAACCAAAGCATAAAACTCCTTATCATATGTAGAATAGTTCTTCTTGGCCTCTGAAAATGTTTTCGAATGATAGGCCACTGGATGGCCATTCTGCATGAGCACAGCTCCAAGTGCAACTTGCGAAGCATCAGTTTCTATCTCAAATGGTTGAGACAATTCAGGAAGAACAAGAACTGGTGCAGTACTCAGTTTGTGTTTCAATGTGTCAAAGGCTTTTTGTTGATCCTTTGTCCACTGAAACTAAACTTTGATCTTCGTCAAATAGTGTAAAGGTGCAGCAATAGAAGAATATCCTCCAATGAACTTGCGATAGAAATTAGCAAGTCCAAGAAAACTCCTTAACTTCGTGATTGAAGTAGGAGTTGGCCAAGAGTAGATAAATTCAACTTTGGAAGGATCTACTTGCACACCTTTTTCACTAATTACAAATCCAAGATAGGCAATGAATGTTTTCCCAAAGAACACTTAGGAAAATTTGTATACAATTGGTTCTTTCGAAGAGTTTAAAGAACCGTTTTCAAGTGTTCCAAATGATTCTCCCAAGTAGAAGAATATATAAGAATGTCATCCAAATAGATGATTACAAATTGATCCAAACAATCTCTGAATACTTCATTCATCAGCCGCATGAATGTAGCTAGAGCATTTGTAAGGCCAAAGGGCATGACAAGCCACTCAAAGAGACCCATTTTGGTCTTAAATGCTGTTTTCCAAGTGTCTTCTGATTGAATTCTCACCTGATGATACCCACTTTTGAGATCAATTTTGGAGAAGAATTTTGCACCTTGCAATTGGTCCAAAAGATCATCAATGCGAGGAAGTGGATACCGATTCTTGATTGTAATCTTATTGAGTGCCCTGAAATCAATGCATAGTCTCCATGTGCCATCCTTCTTCAACACAAGCAAGATAGGAGAAGCACAAGGGGAAGTACTGGGTTTGATGAACCCTTTAGTCAACAATGCTTGAATTTTCTTTTCAATTTCTTCCATTTGCACTATTGATTGTCTATACATTGAAGAATTAGGAAGAGATGATGCAGGAACAATCTCAATACTATGATTAATCTGTCTTTCAGGAGGAAGACTTGTGGGTTCTTGAAAAACATCAGAAAATGATTGAAGTATTGAATGAACTAAAGAACTCCTGTTATTAGTGTGCTTGGGTGCTTGCTTTTCTTCTTGAATTGGTCTGATGAATATGAGTGCTAATTCCTTCGCTTGATTTACAGCTTTGCGTGCTTGTCTACAACTCAACATCAAATTATGTGGTGTTTGTTGTGTACTTCTGATTATGAATGCTTTATTATCTTTGTGCAAAGTGTATGTATTTTTGTACCCATCATGTATAGACCTCCTATTGTATTGATAGGGTCTTCCAAGCAATAAGCCACAACAATCCATTGGAGTTACATCACACACAACCGAGTCCACAAAAGAAGGACTGAAAGCAAAATTCACAGTGCAAGTGTGTGTGATGTCGGATGTAATCCCATTGTCCTTCCATCCCAAAGGATAAGGATGAGGATGGGGATTCATCGGTAACTTCAGTTTGTCAACAACGGACCTCACAATTAGATTTTTCTGCGAGCCGCTATCGATTATACAATCAACCATAAAGGTGTCACTGAGATGGACCGTAGTCACAAACAAATTCTCACGATCACCTTGTGAAGTATTCATAAGGGTCAATTTTTTTAACCCTGCCAATTCCTTATAAGGCTTACGTTCCCCTGTAGCCTCAATGGGACTTTCTTGTGAGTCCTCATTGGAAGACTTTACAACTAGGGATTTTTTCTTCATATTTTGCAACTTAAAACACCTCTTTTGAGTATGGCCTGGCTTTTTACAATAATTACAAATCAAAGGTGATTTAGAAGAAGAAGATTTTTGTGAAGAAGAAGGGGAAGATGAAGAAGAGGGAGAAGGAGAAGAAGAAGAAGATTTAGCTCCCTTGGAATGTTGTGGAGAAGCCTTCTGATTTCCTCCCGACGTAGAAGAGCGAGTCCCACGCGATTGCTCCCTCATTTCCTCCTCAGCAAGAAGGGCTTGATTGAAAGCCATGTCAATGTTTACAATTAACTTGTATTTCATCTTCCTGTAAATTGGCTCCTGCAAACCACTTTTGAATTTGTTAACAAGTTGTGCTGCATTATCCTGTATAGAATTCAAAATTCGCAACTTGCTAAATTGAAAAATATAATCAGAAACAGTCATGTTTGAGGTTTGTCGAAGACGAAGCCACTTGATCTCAAGGTCAGTGGCATAGTTTGAAGGATAAAAATTATTCTTCAATACTCTTTGCAATTCATCCTACGTGTCAATGGGATTTTGGGTCCGTTGTCGATCAGTGACAAGGACCTTAGCAATGCCAGAAATTTTCAACTTGGCAAAGTTAACTTCCTGATCCTTGGCGAGCTTGATATACTAAAACCAACTGTCCATGTCCAAAATCCAACTGGTGAGGACTTCGGGATCTCGCGAACCAGTGTAAATCGAAACCTCACACTGTTGTTGCACTTCATTAGAAGTAACCTTATCAGCCAAAACGCTGACAAGTTGGGTTACTTGAGCCAACTTATCGGCTAATTCGAAAGCCATTTGACCCCGAGTGATCGCCAGCAAGAATTGTCACAAAAAGACAAATTACAAAATGTGCAAATAAAAAGTGCCTAAAGTAATTTGCAAAATTTGCAAATTTACAATAGAAGGCAAAATAATTATACGCACAATGGTATAAAAGTATGCGTGCACAATATTTAAAAAGTCAAATTGACTTATAAAAACAAAAAGGAAATTTTTTTTTTTTTTTTTAAATATCCTTTTTTTTTTTTTTTTAATGCAAATAAGTGCCAAATTTAAGCAATATGTAATGGTTTCGAAACTTAGGCAACGGATACCATTATCCACAATTGCCAAATGCCGTTTTGCGGACCTCGTCCACGCGCTGCAAGCTGTCGACGAGGAGTAATTTGTCCTGCCGTTTGGTCGGAGAACGCTGCAAACTGTCGACGCGGAGTGATTTGTCCTGCCGTGTGGCCGGAGAGCTGGTCACTACCAAGATTCACCAATCGCACCCTACACAGTGTCATGGGGTTAATCAACCGTGACCAAGATGGATCGGGGACGCGTCGCTCACCAGTGACAAAATTCTGGAAGGTCGTTGGCATCAACGGCACAGAATTATGTTTTTTTTTTTTTTAATGGAATCCTCAGGCACGTGGGCCAAAATCGGTGGTAGCAATCAGATGCGAATGTGGTGATGAACAGGGTCGTACGCGGAGCAAGGTTCAACCCACACAATGCATTCCCTAACAGATATGGAAAACGCGGTGGGCAAGGTCGCACAGGGCTAAGGCCGGCATGCAGGCCAAAAGAACTGTGATGATTAGCAGTCGAGGAGACGGTGATGTCCAGCAATCTAGCAGTCGACAGGCCAAAGGAACAGTGATGTCATTTTGGGGACCGTCGACATTTACAGGAAACTGCTGTCCAAAGATCGACTGACCTTCGCGTGGTTTCAAGGCAGATCTGGGAGTGCCAGACTACCCAATTTGAAGAGTGGTCGCACGTGGTTCGGTCGTGTTGACAGTAGTGATGACAACAACTGAAAAGGGGCAACGGTCAGTGAAAACAAAGCCCTATCATATTTAGCACTTCAGATCAGGCTATGCGTCACGAAAACGGGCAGTCAGTGGGTCTGCGCCAATCGCAGACGTGCGACCAGGAATGGACGTCCGGAAGCAATGAAAAACGCAGACCGCCACAGTCTGAGTGACGGTGATCAATGAAGATCTGTAGACCAAAACTCTGCCTGCATGGCATCGGTAACCGAAAATAGCTACAATAGGACGATCATCAAAAAGCGGTCAGACTGGAAAATGTCTGTCACGGACAAATGGGCGTCGAGCACAATTTTTTTTTTTTTAATATAGTGGCCTCTCGTGCAACTGCGGACGTTGAAAACAAAATGACACTACAATGATTAAAATTGACAATAATTTAATCAACAATAAAAATTGCATGTAATTTTTCTGCAATAATGGCAGCAAAAATTTTTGCAATTTTTCTGAGCTTCACACTAGAACGAAGGTGGTGACAAACTTCAAACCACCCTATGGAGAACGGAAATTACCCAAATCCTCCACAAAAATCCTTCGCTCTGATACCAATGATATGGAAATTGAAGCTGACTTTATTAATAAAATTAAAGGGTTTAAATAAGCCTAAAACAAACAAACGTAATCCTGGAAATCTGCAACTACTCCAAGGATTACGTACACAAAATACGCAAGGGCTAAAATGAAAGCCCAAAAATGATGAAAAACAAAACACCTAGACTAGACTATTCAATGGAGGTTATCAAAACAACTCACGTTGATTATTCAACTAAAGCCTAATTATTATTGCCTAGGTCTAGAACATTAACTCCGAATATGCATTTGGCTGGATTTAATCGAATAAGGTATTCTCTTAACCGATTAAATACTTTTCTCAAATCATCTAAATGATCATCTTCTTTAATAGAGCGAGCTATAATATCATCTACGTAATCATGTAGGATATCATGCATCATATCATGAAAGATATAAGTCATAGCTCGTTGATATGTTGCACCTGCATTCTTTAAACCAAATGGCATCACTTTCCAACAAAAGGTACCCCAAGGGGTAATAAAGTCTGTTTTAGCCTGATCTTCGGGAGCTATCCCGATCTGATTATAGCTGGAGAATCCATCCATTAGGGACATCATCCCACTCCCAGCAGTAAAATCAATGATTTGATCCATGTTTGGAAGAGGAAAATCATCTTTAGGGCATGCAGCATTAATATCTCTAAAATCCGTGCAAACCCTAACTTTGGTAGCTTCTTTCTTGGTGACTGGAACTACATTCGAGATCCATTCAGCATAATCAATAGCTTGTATGAAAATAACATTTAGGAGTTTTTCTAACTCCCCTTTGACTAGCAGGGCCACTTTGGGATGCATTTTTCTAAGTTTCTGTTTAATAGGTTTAGCATCCGGATGGACTACTAGATGATGCATGACTACAGAAGGGTCCAAACCTGGCATATCTTCAAATGTCCAGGCGAAGACATCTTCATATTCTTTAAGGAATGCAATGTATTCATCTTGTTTTTATTGACTTAATGCTGATCCAATATTGATTATGTGAGGATTATCCTCAGTTCCAATGTTAACTTTAATGACGTTTTCTACTTCCATGTGTAGATCTCTTTCAAAATTAGGTGGGGCGGGTGAAATGCCCAATTCTTGTAATTCTTTTAAGGTTAGGTTGGATAATTCATCTTGATGAGTGGTGGCCTCAAGTTGGGCTATAGTTGGTATAGAACCATCAAAATAAAAACCATTGTGTAACAACTCTTGAACAGAGATATCATGGAAAATATCTCCTTCCAACTCCTCATCGGATTCAGCAATCAATTCAGGGTAAGTTATAGATAGCATATTGCAGGTAAAGGGATTATTCTTAGAACACAAAGAATCTTGTTTATCTAGATAATCTTGATAACATATGAGTTGATCATCATCTTCAAAAGGGAAGGATTGACCATTACTAGGAAATAGGCCCACACCACATCGGGCGGGCCATGGCTCTACCTCAATAGGTTCTTTCATACCAATTTTGGAAATGTCCCAAGCCTTTCCCTTTATAGCCCATTTTAAGCATGATGGATTTAGCTTTAATATATTCATTAGCAAAATAACATCGGGCATATCCCTCATGATGAGTTTTGATATTCCTAGGTATTCTTCCCCAATCATATCCTTTATAAATAAAAGCACAACTCCCGACTTGGTAAGTACTTCCCATAGGTTGTGGGAGGCCCAAAGTACGAGGAGATGGCGGCAAGTTATTTAAAAGAATTGAATCTTGCATAAAAGCATTTGTTTTTTTTTATATTAATATTGTGGATAAATCCGATAAAAGTTCATCAGAAAGAGCATAAGATGTAGAAGGATCATTCCCTATATCTTTAGATGTGGAAGGTATGATAGATGTTGATAATGTGGAAGTGTCAATAAATGGGTCTATAGGTTTTGAAATTATAGAGATAGAACATGAAGGATTGGTTGTGGATTGAAGATCTTTTTGAGGTTTTAGTGTGTTTTGTTTAGAAGATGGTTGAGTTAAATGTATAGGTGTAGTTGATGGAGTAGATGATGTTATGTGTGTGTTTTTCACACGCTTAGATGAAAAATAAGAATTAGGATGTGTGGATGACAGAGCGGGGCAAAATTACACTCCAACAGGTTCTACCAAAGCACACATATCAAAGGGTCTAGGGTCACCATGGATAGTGACCAATTGATTTTTAAATTCAAATTTAACACACTGATGTAAAGTGGAGGGAACCGCTCGCATCGCATTGATCCAAGGGTGACCCAAAAGTATATTGTACGATGTTGGGCAATGTACAATAAACACGTTTGTATCTAGAGTTATAGGACCAACTTGCAAGGGTAAGGTAATGACTCCACACGTTTCTTGTGTCTCGTCATTGAAAGCTTTGATAATCATGTCAGTTTTCTTCATTTCATCACTTCTAAAGCCAAATCGTTGGTAGAAGTCAAAATTGCAAATGTTTAGAGATGAACCATTATCAATCAAGACTCTTTTAACAGCTACATCTCCAATTAGAGCAGTAATATATAAGGGGTTATCCTTATGTAAACTATGTTGTGGGATATCTTTATCTCGGAAGTCAATACAATCAACTTCTCGAGTGATGATAGTATTGGACATGGCTTCGGGTTGAATATTTTGAGGTACCATCATTTGGCTTAATGTAAGCATTAACTCATCCCTATGGGTAGGAGAAGATCTTAACAAGTCCAAAAGGGAAATTCTGGTCTGTAGTATTGGATAATTTTTCATTAATATTGTAAGGAGGTTTTGGTTGAACATTAGACATATGATTCCCTTTATTGGGATTTTTCAAAATAAATGGAGCTGATCCATCATTCTAAGTTTGATCCTGTTGAGATTTGTGAGCCTGTTGTCTAGTAACAGCTCCAATGGTACCCATAATGTTATATTGAAGACGTTGAACTGGTCTTGGTTGAGCGTTTATGGCTTGTTCATTAGGAAGGAACTGATTAGAAGAGGGTCGAGTAGTAACTCTTCTAGGAAATGGTTCTTCTGGAACCATAGCATCTGTGATGGGTTGAATAGGATCCGATTCGTTTTCAGAACTATTTGATTGGTTTGAGGTGATGTCTACTTCACTTTCAGTATCCGATTCTACATCACTAGGATCGAGAGTTTGAATATTATGTAGGGGCCTGGTCGTGACCATGGATAAGGTTGTGCCAAATATTTGAGGATCCTGGACAGATAATTGTTCACTAATCGTCCCTACATATCGAGTAGGAGGGGGAACATTATGATGTTCGATTTGATTGGCCACTTCTTTACCATGGTTTGGTAAAGGATGTTGAAATATATCCAATGATTGATTAGCATTTTGATTTTGATTTTGGGGAATGGTCTTTTGAGCGTTATTAGGAGCATTTTGTTTAGGTTGGAAGGCTTGCACCTCCATTTCATTATTATCAATCAGATCTTGTATTTTATGTTTCAATATTTTACAATATTTTGTAGCATGTCTAGGTCCTCTATGAAAATCACAATGTAAATCAGCTCTGTATCCGGGTATAGTTGGATCAGGTTCTCGGATAGCTGGTAATTGAATCAAGCCTCGTGCTAATAATTGAGGAAGAATGGTTGATAAAGGTTGATTCAATCTAGTAAATTCTCGAGGAGGTTTATCAGGGGGTTTTAATATAAATTTTTTTGTTGTCTTTGTTGTATTGATATTAACAACATTTCTACTATCAGTGACTCTGTCACCTACAACTTGTTTGTTTTTATACTGATTTCTGGATGTTTTCTCATCATCTTTCTTTTGAGCTGACCTCTTCTAATGAGAGCATCTTCTACCCTTTGAGCTAAGTCTATAGCTTGATCGAAGGTAGTTAAGGTAGCAGTTGATAACTCATAAGATATTTGTTCTTGCAAATTATTAATAAAAATGTCCAACATTTCCCTATAAGGTAGCATAAAGTGCAGTTTTCCTATCAACTGCCTCCATCTAGCTAAGAAATCAGCAAAACATTCATCTTTGTCTTGTTTTAAGTTGTACAAATATTTAATGGTGACATGCCTCTCGATGTAGGCACTAAATTGATGGACAAAAGATTTAGTTGTTTCTTCAAAATTTCTCAAAGAATGAGTGGGCAATTGATAGTACCACTCTAATGCCATTCCTCCTAAGCTTTTCGGGAACATTTTTAATAAGAGCAAGTCATCATGTGATATATCATGACATGCTATCCTAAACATGCAAAGATGCTCTATGGGATCTTCAGTTCCTTTATATATAGGCAGGACGGGCATGGGAAAGTGTTTAGGGTATGGTTGTGCTACAACTATGGGATCCGAAGGTTGACTACATATCTCTCGATAATTGTACGAGGGACGATAGGGATCTATCCGGTCCATGTGCGAAGCTAACTGTTTCACCATGGCTTCCAGATTACTGGTTTGCCCACCATATTGGTTCGATAGGGCATTAATATGGGATTTGTGAGCATATGATGGAGGGACATGGAGATTAGATGCTATATTGCTATTGTATAAATTGTTGGTAGGAAGGGTGTTATGAAGAAATTTTGAAGTTGTATTATGTTGTATGCCCGATTGTTGAAAGTTGATGTTTGGCTTCATTTTAGGTTTTTGTCTACTTGAAGAATATTGATCAATAGTTTGGCGAAGTAAGGCAGTGAAGGAAGGTTTCTTTTGTGTGGGAATTATTTTAGGCTCAATAACAGGTTCCTTAGGGGGTTGGGTAACCTGTTGTTTTGGCATGTTCTGAATCATAGTGAACATATCTCTATTGGATGGTCCAGCCTTATCACTTTCTTGATCAATGAAAGACAAAGGATTAGTGTGTATGTCAAACATATGTTCCATGGGTGCTTGAGTGTCACTAATTTTCCCTTTATCAATACGAACTGCCATATTAAGAGCACCAATGTTATTATTGAAAAAAAATTAGAAATGATCTAAATTATCAAAAGCAATAGTTCCATCTGGAGCTATTCTAGGGGATGAAGATCCTTCCTCTTTAAGGTTTTCTTGTTGTTCATTTTCTTCAGCCAGGTCATCTTCTGGCTGTTCTAGAGTTTCTCCTTCCGAAATTGATTCCTCGGGAAGGACATTTGGGTTTTTTTTTTTGTCTCCTAACCAATCTTCTTCTTGTTCAGTTTGTTTACCATTCCTAAGTTTAGGCATTGTGCTTAAATTTAGATTTCAGCAAATATATATATATATATATATATATATATATATATATATATATATATATATATATATATATATATATGTGCAACAAGCTTAAGAGGTATATATTTTAATTATATACCTACTATAGTATTTGAAATAAAATGTTTTTGGTTTTTGTTATGTTTTGGTTTTTCTTGTTTTTGTAACAATATTATAAAGATAACAAACAGCACACTAAATGCAAGAAATAATAATGATGAAAGCAATGATCTAGTTTTCTATAAACAATTTATAAATATCATTAATGGGCTCAAGTTCTTCAGGAATCATGAAGTGTTCTTCAAATTGAAATTTTTCTTTCAAGAATTTGACAAAAAGTGCTATAGTGATATTATCTGTCTCAGATTCTGGTTGGTAGAAATAAAGTTCGTGGCAATATTCTCGATATAACACAGCCCTAGGAACTCTATTCCATCTTTCCCTATCCGTAAGAATGACCTCTTGATCTTCTACACGACCTAGGAATTGGTGTATAATGGCTGCGTTCTCGAGGTATTCCTCGAAGGTGAACAATTCTAAAGACACAAGAGCTCTCCTATAAGCTAACCACCTATGGCAAGCTCTCTGAAGTTCATGATAAACAATGAGTTGATGAGGATCCAAGATCCTATCTAGGGAAAACCTCTTGATTTGTCTAAGTTTGGTTGATCTAGATGAAATGATACCTAGCCTCCTATCAAGTTCTTTCCACAGAAGTTGGTTTCTATCTGTTTCAGGCACACTAAGCACAGAATTAACTTCTATGGCTGCTAATTGGTTTTCAATGTTTATAGTAACTGTTAATCTTTTCTTAGGAGCTACCATCTAGACATGATATGCAACTTAGTATTTTTCTAATGATTTGAAGTGCATCTATGTTTTTGTTTTTTTTTTTGTTTTCAAAAGGTTTTAGTTTCACGTCGGGTTCACCAAAATGTATCGCTCCAAATTTTTCGCATCCTTACCTTCAGGCTAAAGGATCCGTGCCCGGAAGGAGGATGGGAAAAGGATGGGATGGTACCTCGGACTGAGAGGCCCTTTGAAGGTCCCGCATCTCGGGGGAGGGGTATTAAGGTGATTTTTCGATGGATGGTGGTGTTCACCAGGAGTAGTTTCCACGCCTAGGTTGGGAATGAGTTTAATGTGTTCAATTTTAGCTTTAAACATCCAAGTCCTAGGTTTGGCCAAATGAATATAAGTTATTCTATATGAAAATACAAATTTAAATACAGAAAATAGATTTAACAAAAAACACAGAGAGCAAACTAAGTGAAGAAATCCATACCTGGTCCCGAATGTCTGATGGAGATTCTAATTTTTGAAGCAGTCCAGATCATCTAGAATTTGACAGGATCGTCTCTGATCTAACAGGATCGTCTGAGATCTAACGAATTCGTCAAAGACCTGCAAACAGAGAAATAGATACAAAATGCCAGAAATACAACTATTCTGATAGAGGCAAATGATGTGAAATAACAATAAGAATGTTAACAAGATAATCCCAAATGGAAATACAAGTAAATTACAATTCTTTAATAGCTAATCATGATCTTATTATGCAATTAAACTACATGGGTGAACTCCAAGATGCAATATAACAGGAAATACTAATAAAGTTGACTAAATGCGGAATAAAGTAGCAGCAAAGTATAGGAAAAGTGCAAACTCTGGGCACTGATTGCCCCAATGCAGACTGCAGTCGAAATCATCTCAAATTTTGACGAGATTGTCCAAGATTGTACAGGATCATCTGCGACGATCTGAGCTTTGCTCCGACTGAATAATAACAAGGTTCCTGCAACAAAATTTGGATAGGACAAGTGCAAATGGTAATCCAGGGTGTTCTAATGCGTGTAAAGGTCAAGTTACAAAAAATCCAGCCAGGGGAAAGTCAAGGGGGGGTCCTAAGGTTTAAATAGACTTAGGAGGGAAGTTGGGAGGTTGGAGATCATCCTAATTTGGAAGATCTCCAACGGGGGAGGTCTCTAACGGTGCGAGATGCGTCTCTGCCGAGTTAGAGAAGCTGTTGAAACAGAAGCTAATTATGAAAAATTAGTTTTGGGACGAGATCGTCTGGACATCCTAGTCCAGACGAAATCGTCCGATCTGAGGCGATATCGTCTGATCGACGACGATATTGTCCAACGGTCACAACAAATTCTAAAAATGACGCGAAAAACAAGGGGAGCGGGTAAAAGGCTGTTTGAGAGCGGTTTTGGGGGTTGAATTTGAATTTGAATTATTACTAAGGTAATTTTGATTATTGCTAAGTTTTACTGTGTCAATTTTAGGGTGCTATATATATATATAATTTAACATGGTTAATTATTTATAATTAATAATTAAAAATATATTATAATATTTATATATAACAATAAAATAACATTAACTTAACCGGTTAATTTTTTTAACTTATAAAAAATACAAATATAATAACCAAAACTATTATAATATGCCTATGTAACCATAATTAAAACCATTTTAATCCCATAAAATCCATCATGCAAAATAAAAACTAATAATATTTAAACATTAAAATTAAACATCCTCTAGGACACTTGCTCAACTTGGTTGGTAATTAGGCTATTAAAACCTTTATTAAAAAAAAAAATTGACCGCCCTTATTTCCCTTTCAATTAGAACACTTAGTTCTTATAAGTTATCATGCATATGCAAGAATTAGTGATTGAAAAGAAAAAATAAACGATCGATAAAGCCCACTTATATTGAAATTCAAAAGACTTCTTACAAGTTATTATGCATATGCAAGAAATTGAAAATAAAAAATAATCGATGGATAAAGCCACTTGAAATTCAAAGACCAACTTAATATTCATAAAAGAAAAAGTAATTACTTAAGGTTATAAGCAATTTCATTAAGTTTTAAAATATAATCATGAAAAGCATACCATAAATAAGATATTGGAATCTCCTCCAATTGACGTGACCTCTCACCTCTAGTGATGGTGTGAGGCTCAAAGTACTCTGGTGATATCACTTTTTAATGTTATTATTTTCGTGGGACATCCTTATAGTTACCACGTGGTTAAGGTTTTGAAGAAATTGTTGAAAGAGTGAAAAATAAAAATAGTTTGTATGCTATATTATTAGCTCATCATAATGGCGATTTTGAAATTTTAAGCTATGATGTAGGTTTTAAAATCGCAACGGGCGTCGTTCGTAAACCCGACGATCGTGGGAGTTGCTGACTCCCAGCAACGACTTTGGGCGTCGCTCCCCACAGACAGCGATAGCGGGAGTCGCTGGCTGCTTGCGGCGACTCCGGGTGTCGCTGGCTGCTTGCGGCTACGTCGGGCGTCGCTCACCAAAGATAGTGATCGCGGGAGTTGAATAAAATCGCTAAACGTTGCTCACAAGCCAACTGACTGCGAGTCGCTGTCTCCCAATAGCAACGCTGGGTGTATCTCACAAAGTGAGCGACAACCGGCGGTCGCTCAAGATCCTAGTGACCGTAGGAGTTGATGTATTCCTGCAGTGACTCCAGGCGTCGCCCGAAGAGTAAGCGCCAGTCGGTGGTCGCTGGCATCACTTAGCAGTTTCTCGGAATCGCTCTTTATTAGAGCGATTCAGGGGTTTGCTCAATAAAGACAGCGATTGTTGTCTACCAAAGACTGATCAAGCAGGATAAATGAAATATTGTATCATTGCTACTCCAAAGCATATCTCGAACGTAGAAGAACAGAGGGAAATTAATGCATAGAGGAATTCTCACAAAACACTCTAAATACCCAAAAATATAGCAAAGATTTTATTTATGTAATCGGATGAAAATACAGGTCTCCTCAAATGAGGGGTTTACAGTCATCTACATCAAGATGTAGGATCAACAATAAAATGAAAGCAGAATCAAGAACCCGAAGCTGTTGTTCGGTTCTGTTGGAATTTTGCAACTGCTCTGCCTCTGCTCTCCTGCTTCAGCTATTCTGCATCAACTCAAAATGCCAACACAACTAGTATATATAGTTGGACTGGGAAGACAAAAAGAGGGAATAAAAACACCAACCCACACAAGAGAATTAATGGTGATGCGACAGAGATACGTGCGGCGTCAAATCACTTATCAGAAGGTAGGAAGCTCATTGTCGCTGCTTTTGTTGAGCGATTCCCAGAATTGCTCCTTTCTTGAGCGATTCTCGGGATCGCTGTTGTGGGCGGGCGATTCCTAAAATCCCTCGCCTCCAGAGCGACTTGCATTAGGCACAAATTAGGTTTATAATTTCTAACACCCTCCTTTAAACCTGATTTCACAAGCACTTTGACCCCCAACTGCTCACACAATTTTTCTGAAGTCTTCGTCCCTCAAAGGCTTGGTGAAAATGTCAGCTATCTGCTCCTTGGATCTACAAAACTGTAGCTGCACTTCGCCCGAATTCACCAGCTCTCTGATGAAGTGATACCTGATGTCGATGTGCTTCGTCCGCCCATGAAACACTGGATCCTTCGACAGTGCTATGGCAGAATTATTGTCACAAAATACCATTGTCGCGCCTTCCGATGGATGGTTCATTTCACCCAAAAATCTTCGCAGCCATACTGCCTGGCATGTGGTTGACGTGGCCATGACATATTCAGCTTCAGCAGTGGACAACGCAACGATCGGTTGTTTTTTGGACGACCATGACACCACTCCCAATCTGATATGGATCGCATACCCAAAAGTGCTCTTTCGATCATCAGTACTGCCAACCTAGTCGATATTTATGTAGCCCACCAATTCCAACTGATCATGTTTGACATAGAATATACCATGGTTTTGCATCTCGTTGACATAGCACAACATCCGCTTGCCTGCTTGCCAATGCGTGTCCTTTGGAGTCTTCATAAACCGGCTGATCAAGCTCACTCCGAACATCAAATCTGGCCGAGTTGCAGTCAAATACATGAGACTGCCAACTAGTCTCTTGAACAGAGTTGGATCAACATTTTTGCCAGAGTAAATCAAATCGTCCACATACAGACAGACGATTATCATTTCCCCTTTTGCATTTGTCTTCAGGTACAGGTTGTGCTCATATGGATATTTGATGAACCCGTTCTCCTAAAAATAGCCATCAATCCGGCTGTACCATGCCCTGGGTGCCTGCTTCAACCCATACAGGGATTTCTTCAACTTCAAGACCTTACCCTTCTATCCTTCAATCTCGTAACCTAGTGGCTGGTCTATGTAGACCTCCTCCTCCAAAACACCATTGAGGAAGGCTGACTTGACGTCCATATGGTACACCTTCCAACCCTACTGGGCTGCCAATGCCAAGATCATCTTGATTGTGTCAAGTCGGGCTGCAGGCGCATACACCTCATGGTAGTTGATGTCTGACTTCTGCTTGTAGCCGTTCGCCACCAGTCTGGCCTTATTCTATCAACTTCATCTTGGGCATTAAACTTTGTTTTGTATACCCATTTGACTTCGATGGTCTTCTTCCCTGCTAGAAGATCTGCTAGCTGCCATGTATCATTTTTCTCAATGGTGTCTATCTCCTCATCCATCGCCTTCACCCACTTTTGATTCTAACTTGCATCTTCAAACTCAACTGGATCACACTCAGTAAAGAATGCAAAGTCATAATGTTCCTCATATTCATGATTTTAGGTTACCTCATAGATGTCTTGCAAGCTCCTTGTCTTCGTGGGTGTCTTCAAGTTTGGGAACCTACTTGCAAGTGGAGGCGACCGAGATGGTGAGGCTATGCTGGTACTGGCACTACTGCTGCTGCTTGAGGCTACATGTGGTAGTATACTACTCTCCTCCAAGTCAAAACACTCAACAATTGTTGGCTCTATCTGGCCAGTCTTCGATTTCCAGTTCCAAGCTTCATCTTCTAGAAACTTCACATCACGGCTGATGACAAGTTTCTTCATCACAGGATTATACAACCTATATGCCTTTGCCTGCTCACTGTATCCTATGAAGATACACTTCTCCGCCTTGTCATCCAGCTTTTGCCTCTTCTCTTCTGGAACATGTGCATATGCTATGCACCCAAAAACTCGCAAATGAGCCACACTTGGCTTCTGATTATTCTAGGCTTCCTCAGGAATTTTATCCTTCACGCTCTTGGTGGGACATCTGTTCAATAGGTAAACTGCACATGACACAGCTTCTGCCTAGAACTCGTGTGGCAAGCCCTTCGCCTTCAACATACTTCGTGCCATCTCCATAATGGTTTTGTTCTTCCTCTCAGCTACACCATTTTGCTGTAGTGTGTATCTGGCAGTAAGCTGCTTTCGAATTCCATTTGCCTTGCAAAAATTTTGGAATTCTTTGGAGATGTATTCACCTCCACCATCTATCTTGAGGGTTTTCACCTGGCAGCCACTATGTTTCTCCACCAAAGCCTTGAACTCCTTGAATCTAGCAAAAGCTTCTAACTTCAACTTGATGGGATAAATCCATGTCTTCCAGCTAAAGTCATCAATGAAGGTCAAGAAGTACTTATTGCCGACAAATGAGTCGGTCTGCATCGGACTGCAGATGTCTAAGTGCACCAGCTCCAATGGTTATGATGCTCTCCATGACTTCCCTAAGGGGAATGAATCTCAATTTTGTTTGCCGACTAAGAAACCCTCATGAACTTGATTCGGCTACTCAATGAGGGGTAAACCCTTCACCATCTTCTTCTTGTGCAGCAGATTCAGGCCACTGAAACTCAGGTGACCGAACTTGAGATGCCACAGCCAGGTAGCATCATTCACAACTACACTCAGAGACATCATAGACTCATTCTAAATCTGCAGTGGAAACATCTTATTTTTTGTCATGGACATAGTTGCAATCTACCCATGCACTCTGTCTTTGATGGCGCGGGTTTCGTCTTTGAACTGGACAGTGTGCCCCTTCTGCACGAGTTGTCCAACACTCAGCAAGTTGTGCTTCAGACCAGTCACATAGTAGACATCACATATTTTTTTCCTTTCATCGTGCCTGGTGTGGATGAGAATTTTGTCTTTCCCCATTACGGGAACCTTGTTGTTGTTCCCCATCTTGACCTCAGACTAGACTGTTTCATCCAGTTGTGAGAACATATCCTTGTTCCTCGTCATATGGTTGTTGCATCCACTGTCGAGATACCAAACATTCTTCTGGCTCTCCTCAATATTGCAAGTTAGCAGCATGTTTCCACCTACATCTCTACACCCTGCATTTTCGACTTCATCTATGTAATGGGCTTGTTGCTAGTTCTCCTTGGCCATCCTTTTCCTGCACTCAAAGATGTAATGGTCGAACTTCTTACAGTAGTTGCATTGGACCTTTGATTTATCCTTCTTTTGACCAGATCCTCCTTGTTGCTTTTTCACACTGCCTCTTCCTCCTATTTGATGGAAGTTGTATTTGGTCTCTCCCTCATTAGGGTTTGACCTTCCTCCTTGCTTGTTTCCTTTCCCACGCCTGCCTCTGCCTCTTCCTCCTTGAGAACTAGAGGTGCCATGGTGGGAATCTTGTCTGCCACTATCTCGGAATGAGACTTGCGCCTTGAATGCCTGCTCCAAAGAGGACTGAGATGAACGGCTCAACCTCTGCTCATGTGTTTGCAGGGAACCCATGAGCTCGTCTACTGAGAGGGTTGTCAGATCCCTCGACTCCTCTATCGCTATCAAAATAGAGTCAAATTTAGTAGGCAGGCTTCTGAGAATCTTCTCCACGATTCTTTGGTTCTGCATGATTTCTCCATTCAACTGCATCTAGTTGATGATGTACGTGGTCCAGGTGAAGAAATCACTCATGGACTCTGACTCATTCATCTGCAGGTTCTCAAACTCCCTCCTTAGCATTTGCAGCTTCTCCAAATTCACCTTGTTGGTTCCCTGATACGAACTGGCGAGGGTTTCCCAGGACTGCTTCGCCTTGGTTGCAGATGCAATCCACGAGAAGATCGTCTTCTTGACCACTTGCATGATATAAAATAGGGTCTTCTGGTCCTTCTTCGTATTCTCCTTCAACAGGTCCTTGTCTGCTTGGGAGAGTGCGACTAGTGCTGCTACATCTATCGGTTCTAGGTACCCATTCTCGACCAAATCCCACAGCTCCTGAGATTCGAATAGGATCTTCATATGGATGCTCCAATAGTCATAGTTCTTGTTGTTGAATCGTGGGATCTACAACTACAAGAAGTGGTTGCTGCTGGAAGCCATGCTTCAGTCTTCATTTCAAGGCACTAATTGGCTCTAATACCAATTTTAAGGTTTTAAAATCGTAATGGGTGTCGTTCGTAAACCAGGTGATGGTGGGAGTTGTTGACTCCCAACAGCGACTCCAAACGTCGCTGCCCAAAGACAGCGACAATGGGAGTCGATGGCTGCTTGCGGCCACTCCGGGCATCGCTCACCAAAGGTAGCGACAACGGGCATCGCTGGCTACTTGCGGTGACTCCGAGCATTGCTTGCCAAAGGCAGCGACAGCGGGCTTGCGGTGACTCCGAGCATTGCTTGCCAAAGGCAGCGACAGCGGGCATCGTTGGTTGCTTGCGGCTACGTCGGGCGTCGCTCGCCAAAGATAGCGACCGCGGGAGTTGAATAAAATCACCAGGTGTAGCTGGCAGTTGCTGGCATCACTTAGAAGTTTCTCAAAATCGCTCTTTATTAGAGCGATTCAGGGGTTTGCTCGATAAAGACAGCGATTGCTGTCTACCAATGACTGATCAAGCATGATAAATGAAATACTGTGTCAATGCTACTCCAAAGCATATCTCGAACACAGAAGAACAGAGGGAAATTAATGCACAGAGGAATTCTCACAAAACACTCTAAATACCCGAAAATATAGCAAAGGTTTTATTTATGTAATCGGATGAAAATACAGGTCTCCTCGACTGAGGGGTTTACAGTCATCTGCATCAAGATGCAGGATAAACAATAAAATGAAAGCAGAATCAAGAACCCGAAGCTTCTGTTCGATTCTGTCGGAAGTTTGCAACTGCTTTGCCTCTGCTCCTTTGCTTCAGCTACTCTGCATCAACTCAAAATGCTAACACAACTGGTATATATATTTGGACTAGGAAGACAAAAGGTGGAAAAAAAACACCAACCCACACGAGGGAATTAATGATGACGCGACACAGACACGTACGACGTAAAATCACCTGTCAGAAGGTAGGAAGCTCACTATCGCTGCTTTTGTCGAGTGATTCCCGAAATCGCTCCTTTCTTGAACGATTCTCGAGATCGCTGTTGTGGGCAGGCGATTCCCGAGATCGCTCGCCTCCATAGCGACTTGCGTTAGGGGCAAATCAGGTTTTTAATTTCTAACATATGACCTCTTAGAAATATATTCCGTTATATACTTCATACAAGTGAAGCTTTGAACTAAAATTCATTCTTTGTGAAGCTTAGACTGCCTGCCCGCTCGACTCTGATATACTATGACCTTTAAAAGAAGCAGTTGTTCCTTGGCTTACCTAGCCATGATATGTTACTAGTTCAACGTGACAGGGATAAATATTATTGTTCTTGTTGGAGGAATGAATGTCTTTATTTTAGAGGTATACAGGCATGCCATTGCTACACCTGTAATGTCTCCTTTTGCATTTGTTCTAGAAAGGTGATTATTTCACTTCAGTTCATCTACATATACTTTAGTTTTTTTTGTCTCTTCTCAGCGCATAAGAATAGATTGGTAGCTGCGTTGCAGGAAGAAGCAACCCAGTTTTCGTTTCCTTTTCTTTGCCAAATTTTCACAATGGGGTTGTTGGGTTAGTATTCTATCGTCTAGTTTTTTATTGTCATCGGCAGATCTAATCTCAAATGATTGCAGGCCTGTACTTGGGCAAAACTGTTACTATCTTCATTTACATTAATACCTGTTATGACTTTTGTAATGGCAGTCGTCTTGAGGTGAACACATACTTAGAGCTAGCTGAATCCTTCTAAAGTTTCAGATGGAGTTTGTTTTTTTCATAACTTCGGTAATAATGTATTTACATTGCCTGATTGTTGGCAAGAAAATAAAAAATAAAAAAATCTATTCATATCGCTTTTATGTAAAGACTTTCGTATATAAACTGTTAACGAATTAAATAAAACTGTTATTAATGTTACTGGGGAGGAATCTCCAATTAAACGGGCTACTACGGCGTGAGAGGGCATAGTGTTCAAGAAATGAATCCAATATTTTAAAAATATATTATTTTATTTAAATCTCCTGTTGTTCATAGTTAAAGTGTTGAAAAAATATTATAAAACGATAGGAAAAGGATTAAAATAACAAAGATTAGATTTTAGAACAACTGACTTGCACTTGTTAACAACAAAATAAAAATATTTTTGTGTCAGTGGCAATTGGCCTAGAATTTCCACATGGAAACCAAACAACAACGACAAAAAAATAAACAAATAATGGCAATAGGACTAACGTTTAGGGTTTGTCAGCATACAGAAAAATCTAAACATTATAAGACAAGGGAAAGTGACCGTGATTTTTCTTTCTTCCATGAGGACTGAAATTTCTGGTTTGTCGGCATACATAAAAATCCAACAAGGGAAACTGACGGTGATTTTTATTTCTACCACAGGGGGTGGGTCGTGAGGTCAAGAGGACTGAAGTTTATGGTTTGTCGTCAAGAGGACTGAAGTTTCTGGTTTGTCAGCATACGGAAAAATATGAAGAGGTTTAAATAGCCGAAAGTCGCTCAGTATGCAGGCAATCCTAGGAATCGCTTGCTACAAAGAGCGAGAGCGGAGTTGCTCATCCAAGGAGTGAGAGCGAGCGAGAGCGGAGTTGCTCATCCAAGGAGTGAGAGCGGGAATCGCTAGTTTGATGCGGCGATTCTGGGAATCGTTCGGGTAAGGAGCCATCCTTGTCTTCGCACTCTAGGGACAGCGATTCGAAGAATCTCTCACCGTTAACTGCTGGAGATCACTCGCGAAAGACCAAGAGTTGCTCAGTCGGTGGAGCGAGACCGGGAATCACTCACACCACGAGCAAGGCTCAGAATCGCTTGTCAAGAGCAGTGATAGGCAACACTTCAGAATTTGTCAGCGATAAAGGGAAAAATAAAGTTTGGCATCAACTTCAGCGATAAGCAATCACTCTGAAGTTTGCTTGTGTGATAAGCAATCACTCTGAAGTTCGCTTGTGTGATGGAGCGAATACGGGCTTTTTGGAGTTCGCTTGCGAACAAGAGGAGACTAAGAATTATTCGTCGTGCTGAGCGATCTAGAGCTAGATGAGGTTCGCTGGTGAACAAGGAAAGCCCGCGGTTTGGTGAAACTTGGGATTTGCCGTAAACCTCCACCTTACAGAACAAATTAGATTTAACACAAAAAAAAACACTGATTTTATTTAATAAAACAGAGAGAAGTTACATTACTTCCTCCATAGAGGGTTTGTATACATCTGCAAAAGTTGTAAGCTAAAAAAAAAAACAAAGGACACTCGAAACTGCTGTTCGGGTCTGCAGACGTCTCTCTACTGCATTTCCCTTCACCCATTACTGCAAAATGTCAACAACATCGGTATTTATAGTGGGTCTTGGAAGACAAGGGTGGGAAAAAACTCAACTACCTGCACGCGTGAAATTACAGCGACTGTAAGTGCAGTAGTACGGTTTGACTGATGTCAAATAAGGTTTAATTTTCTAACACCCTCCTTTAGACCTGGTTTCACAAGGACTTTGATGTCCAGCTTTTCCCGCAGCCTGTTGAAGTCCTCCTCCTTCAAAGGTTTTGTGAATATGTCAGTTACCTGCTCTTTGGACCTACAAAACAGTAGCTAAATTTTGCCAAACTTCACCAACTCTCTGATGAAGTGATACAAGATGTCAATGTGCTTCGTCTGTCCATGAAACACGAGGTCCTTCCATAGTGCTATGGCGTAATTGTTGTCACAGAAAATTATTGTCGCCCCTTCCGGTGGATGATTTAGCTCACCCAAGATTCTTTGTAGCCATACTACCTGGCATGCGGTAGATGTGGCGGCAACATACTCTGCTTCAGCAGTAGACACCGCAACTATCTATTGCTTCTTGGACGACCATGAAACTACTCCAGAACCAAGACGGAAAGCGTATCCAAAAGTGGTCTTCTGATCATCAGTGCTGCCAGCCCAATCATTATCTGTGTAGCCCACCAGTTCCATATGGTCTCTTCTAGCATAGAAAATTATATGGTTTTGCGTCCCGTTGACATAGTGTAAAATCTATTTGTCTGCTTGCCAGTGCATGTCCTTCGGAGTCTCCATAAATATGCTAATTAAGTTGACTCCAAACATCAAATCGGGATGAGTTGCAGTCAAATACATGAGACTGCCAACTAGCCTCTTGTACAGAGTTGGATCAACATTTCTGTTGGAATCCAACTTGCTCAGCTTCAGACCTGTGGCAACAAGTGTGATGGCAGGTTTGTTGTCCTCCATATTAAACCACTTCAGGATATCCTTCGCATACTTGCCCCATGAAATGAAGATGTCGTCTACTGATTGGTCAATATCAATGCCAAGAAAATACTTCATCAGCCCGAAGTCTGTCATCTTGAACTCCTTCTTCATGGTTTTTCTGAACTGGTCGAACAATACATCACTGTTGCCAGTATATATCAGATCGTCCACATACAAGCAGACAATTATCATCTCCCATGCTACATTGGTCTTCAGGTATAGGGTGTGCTCATATGGGCATTTGATGAACCCATTTTCTTGAAAATAGCCATCAATCCAGTTGTACCATGCTCGGGTTGCTTGCTTCAATTCGTACGGGGTCTTCTTTAGCTTGAGGACCTTGCCTTCTTGTCCTTACAACTCATAATCAGGTGGGTTGTATATGTAGACCTCCTCTTCCAACACTCCGTTTAGGAAGGTAGACTTGACATCCATCCGATACACCTTCCAACCCTTTTAGGTTGCCAATGCTAGGATCATTCTGACTGTGTCAAGTCGGGCTACATGTGCATACACCTCATGATATTTTATCTTTGACTTCTACTTGTAGTCTTTTGCCACCAATCTAGCCTTATGCTTGTCAACTTCTCCTTGGACGTTGAAATTCATTTTGTATACCCATTTGACCCCAATGGTCTTCTTCCCTACTGGGAGATATATCAACTGCCATGTCTCATTCTTCTCTATGGCCTCTATCTCCTCATCCATTGCTTTCACCAATTTACGATTCTGACTTGCTTCTTCAAACGAAATTGGATCACACTCAGAAAATAAAGTAAAGTTAGAATGCTCTTCCTCGTATTTATTTTGGGTTACCTCGTAGATGTCTTGCAAGCTCCTCATCTTTGTGGGTGTCCTCAAGTTGGGAATCCTACTTGCAAGTGGAGGTGACCTAGACGGTGAGGTTGTACTGCTACTGGCACCATTGTTGCTGCTTAAGGCTACAGGTGCCTCCACACAGGTTTCCTCCAAGTCAACAGTTTCAATGATAGCTGGCTCATGTTGGCTAGTCTTTGACTTCCAGTTCTAGGCTTCATCTTCTAGGAATTTCACATCTCGACTGATGATAAGCTTCTTCATCACAAGGTTATACAACCTATATGCCTTTTATTGTTCACTGTACCCTGTGAAGATACACTTCTTCGCCTTATCATCCAACTTTTGCCTCTTCTCATCTGGAACATGTGCATATACTATGCACCCAAAAACTCTCAAATTATCCACACACAGCTTCTGATTGCTCTAGGCCTCCTAAGGAATCTTGTCCTTCACGCTCTTGGTGGGACATTTGTTCAGAAGATAGACTGCACAGGTTACAACTTCTGCCCAGAACTCATGCGATAATTCTTTCACCTTCACATACTCCGTGCCATCTCCATGATCATTCTATTCTTCCTCTCAACTACACTGTTTTGCTACGGTGTGTAACTGGCAGTAAGCTACTTTCGAATTCCATTTGCCTTACAAAAATTTTGGAATTCGTTGAATATGTATTCACCTCCACTATCTATCCTTAGAGTCTTCACCTGGTAGTTGCTTTCTTTCTCAACCAAAGCCTTGAAATCCCTAAATTTGCAGAAAGCCTCTGACTTTTGCTTGATGGGATATACCCATGTCTTCCGGTTGAAGTCATCAATGAAGGTCAGGAAGTATTTGTTGTCGAAAAAAGTGTTGGTTTGCATTGGACCGCAAATGTTTGAGTGCACCAGCTCCAATGGTTGTGAATCCCTCCAAGACTATCCTACAGATAATGCATCCCTGTGCTATTTTTTGACCAAGAAACCTTCACAAAATTGATTCGGTTGCTCAATAAGGGGTAAACCCTTCACCATATGCTTCTTGTGCAGCAAGTTCAAGCCACTGAAACTCAGATGACCGAATCTGAGATGCCATAACCAGGTGGCATCCTTCACAACTGCACTTAGAGACATCAACGATTCATTTTGAATCTGCATCAAAAATATTTTGTTCTTCGTCATGGACACCATTGCAATCTGCCCATGCTCTCTATCTTTGATGGTGCAGACTTCATCCTTGAATTGAACAGAGTGCCCCTTCTGCACAAGTTGTCCAACGCTCAACAAGTTGTGTTTCAAACCAGGCACATAATACACATCTTGTATTTGTTTTCTTTGATCGTGCCTAGTGCGGATGAGGATTTTTCCTTTCCCCATCATAGGAACTTTGCTATTGTTCCCCATTTTTACTTTAGACTGGACTGTTTCATCTAGTTGTAAGAACATTTCCTTGTTTCCAATCATGTGGTTGTTTTACCAGACATTCTTCTGGCTCTCCTCCTCAATATTGTACGTCAACAACATATTTTCATAGGCATCTCTATTTCTAGCTTCATCTATGTAATACGCTTGATGTTGGTTATCTTTAGCCATCTTTTTTCTACACTCAGAGATGTAGTGGCCAAAATTCTTGCAGTAGTAACATTGGACCTTTGATTTGTCCTTCTTCTGATTAGATCCACCTTGCTGATTTTTGCCACTACCTCTTCCTCCTTGCTGATGGAAGTTGTAGTTGGTCTCTCTGTCATTGGAGTTTGACCTTCCTCCTTGCTTGTTGCCTTTCCCATGCTTGCCTCTGCCTCTTCCTCCTTGATAACTAGAGGCTCCTTGGTGGGATTCTTATCTGCTATTGTCTCGGAATGAGACATGCGCCTTGAACGCCTGCTCCAATGAGGACTAAGTTGAGTGGCTTAGCCTCTGCTCATGCGTTTGTAGGGAACCCATGAGCTCATCCATAGAGAGGTTGTCAAATCTCTCTTTTTCTCAATCGCTATCATGAGTGAGTCAAACTTTGTGGGTAGGCTTCTTAGAATCTTCTCCATAATTCTCTAGTTTTGCACAATCTCTCCATTCAATCGCATATGGTTGATGACATCCGTTGTCCGGGTGAAGAAGTTGCTCATGGACTTTGACTCACTCATCTACAAGTTCTCAAACTCCCTCCTTAACATCTGTAGCTTCACCAACTTCACCTTGTTGGTGCCTTGATAGGAATTGGCTAAGGTTTCCCAGGCTTGCTTTGCCTTGGTTGTTGTTGCAAGAAAATAGTCTCCTCAACCACCTGCATGATGTAGAACAATGCCTTCTAATCCTTCTTTGTGTTTTCCTTTAATAGGTCCTTATCGGCTTGGGAGAGTGCGGCTAGTGTTGTTGCATCTACCGGTTTTGGATAACCATTCTCGACCAAGTCCCAAAGCTCCTGAGACCCGAATAGGATCTTCATCTAGATGCTCCAATAGTCGTAGTTCTTGTCATTGAACCGTAGGATCTGCAACTGCAGGGAGTTGTTTTCGGAATCCATGCTTCAATCTCCATGGGACAACATAGTGGCTCTAATACCAATTTGAAGAGGTTTAAATAGCTGAAAGTCACTTAGTATGCATGTAATCCTAGGAATCACTCACTACAAAGAGCAAGAGCGAGAGTCACTCGTCCAAGAAGCAAGAGCGAGAATCGCTTGCTTAATGTGGCGATTTTGGGAATCGCTCGGGTAAGAAGCGATCCTTGTCTTCACACTGTAGGGACAGCAATTCGGAGAATCTCTCATCGACAAAGGGATAGGAATTAATTTGAAGCAAGTCAACTATCGGAGATCGCTCGCAACACTCACGAGACCAAGATTCGCTTGCTTGGTGGAGCGAGACCGCGAATCGCTCACACCATGAGCGAGGCTCGAAATCGCTTGTCAAGAGGAGTGATAGGCAGCACTTCGAATTTTTTCAACGATAAAGGAAAAAATAAAGTTTGGCATCAACTTCAACGATAAGCAATCACTCCAAAGTTCGCTTGTGTTATGGAATGAGTACGAGCTTTCTGGAGTTCTCTTATGAACAAGAGGAGACTAAGAATCGCTCGTTGTTCTGAGCGATCTAGAGCTAGATGAGGTTCGCTGGTGAACGAGGAAAGCCCGTGGTTTGGTGAAACTTGGTATTTACCATAAACCTCCACCTTATAGAAGAAAATAGATTTAACACAAAAAAACATTGATTTTATTTAATAAAACAGAGCGAAGTTACATTGCTTCCTCCAAAGAGGGTTTGTATACATCTACAAAAGTTGCAAGCTAAACAGAGAAACAAAGGACACTCGAAACTGATGTTCGGATCTGCATACTTCTCTCTGCTGCACTGCTCTCCACCTCCTGCTGCAAAATGTCAACAACATCGATATTTATAGCAGGGCTTGAAAGACAAGGGTGGGAAAAAACTCATCTACCCGTACGCGTAAAATTACAACGACTATAAGTACGGTGGTATGGTCTAACTGGCATCAAATCAGGTTTAATTTTCTAACAAAATCTAAACTTTATAAGACAAAGGAAAGTGAAGGTGATTTTTTACAGAGGGTTGGATCGTGGGGTCAAGAGGACTAAAATTTTATGGTTTGTCGGCAAATAAAAAATAAAAAACAAAAAACGTTATAAGACACAAACCGTGATTTTCCTTTCTTACTGGTTAATGTGATGATACAAATCTAATAACATATTTCATATTTTATAATTGAAATTCCATTAATGTTAATACCCACCTATCTATAAAGTAGATTGTGAAATAAAAAGTACAGAAGTTTATGGTTTGTTAATATACGGAAAAATCTAAGCGTTGTAAGAGAAGGGAAAGTGACCGTGATTTTCCTTTCTTCCATTTAACAAAGAGCTTGCCGCTTTCTACCCACTGGGTTGAGTCGTGAACTCAAGTTTCATGGTATACCGAAACAAAAAAAAAATTTAAAGTAACAGTGATTTTTCTTTTTTATTGGTTAATGTGATGATGCAAATTTAATAGCATATTTTATGATTAGAATTATTTATTTATGGGGTGAGTTGTGGAATCAAGAGAACTGAAGTTTTATAGTTTATCGGCATACAAAAAGAGGAAGAAAAAAAAAGTGATTAATGATTTTCCTTTCTTGCTGGTTAATGTGATGATGCAAATCTAATAGCATATTCCATGATTGGAATTCCCTTTCCATTCATATTGGTTAATGGTTAATATGATGATGTAAATCTAATATCATATTCCATGATTAGAATTCCGTTCATGTTAATATCTATCTATGTTAATATCTATCTATCTATAGGGTGGGTTGTGGGGTCAAGAGGACTGAAGTTTTATGGTTTGTGGGCATACAACTTCAAATTGATCGAACAACTTCAACTTCAACTTCAATAGTTTATCGGCATACAAAAAGAGGAAGAAAAAAAAAGTGATTAATGATTTTCCTTTCTTGCTGGTTAATGTGATGATGCAAATCTAATAGCATATTCCATGATTGGAATTCCCTTTCCATTCATATTGGTTAATGGTTAATATGATGATGTAAATCTAATATCATATTCCATGATTAGAATTCCGTTCATGTTAATATCTATCTATGTTAATATCTATCTATCTATAGGGTGGGTTGTGGGGTCAAGAGGACTGAAGTTTTATGGTTTGTGGGCATACATAGAAAAATGTTATAAGATAAGAGAAAGTGACCATGATTTTCCTTTCTGACCGGAGAAGTCCACTAGTTATGAATCAGGCATAGAACCAATGGGGGATACTTGGATCCAATTTAGGATTCGTTATTATATGTTCGCTCTAGTTTTTGTTGTTTTTGATGTTGAAACGGTCTTTCTCTATCCGTGGGCTATGAGTTTTGATATTTTGGGTCTATCTACATTGATAGAAGTTTTGATTTTCGTGCTTATCTTAATTGTTGGTTTAGTTTATGCATGGCGAAAAGGAGCATTGGAATGGTCCTAGCTTCCAAGGTTTTGGGCAGTGGAAGAGAAGTAGAAAATTCCATAAAGCCAACTATAAATCCTATAGAGTTTGATCGAACAACTTCAAATTCAGTGATATCGGCATACAACAGCAAGAAAGGAAAATCATTAATCACTTTTTTGACCATGATTTTCCTTTCTTACTCGTTAATATAATGATGCAAATCTAATAACATATTTCATAATTGGAATTCCGATCACATTAATACCTATCCATCCCAATGATTTTCCTTTCTTCCATTTAACAAGGAGCTTGCCGCTTTGGAAAGTGACCGTGATTTTCCTTTCTTCCATTTAACAAAGAGCTTGCCGCTTTTCATTTGGTGTACGAACGGAGACTTAAAATGTAAATAATTTCTTCACCTTGTTATTATTTCGCTCAATTCTGACCGTGATCTCCGATTGCTTATCCTGTGTTCTCAAGTGATAAATATGGTCTTTTCATTGAAAATGCGATATAATAAATGCAACTGTGTAAATGGCTTATTAATTGTTGTGCAGTGTGGACTAGAGTAGGCAAGAGATATCGAGCCCACATGGATTTGCTTGGTGGGAACATTCCAGTCAATTACAGTGACCCTTGGTCTTGAACGACATCGTTCAAGATGGGCTTTGGGATGGGATGTCAACCTTCCAGCGGCAGTTCACGCCGTGATAATATCGTGGAATCATACACTTCTTTATTCAGGTTGTGAATTTGAAATGCATATTATTGTGCTAAAATGTGTAACGGTATTACTTTTTATTTTGTATTTTTCCTATGTAAGGAGTGGAGTCAACATGAATTGAATACTTTTTGCAAGGTTCCTGCTCGGCCTTGAAAGGACCTGTATTTGTCAGTGCGTTCTCTCCATTTCAGGTGATCATTGTAGCTTTTGTCACTGCGTTCTCTCCATTTCAGGTGATCATTGTAGCTTTTGTCACTGCGTTCTCTCCATTTCAGGTGATCATTGTAGCTTTTATTGGACCCATTATACTTGATGGGAAGGTTAAGATTTGAGATAGATTGTGGTTTATGAAGTATTATGAAATTAGTTTTATTAATAATAGTTTGAAGATACGAATGGATGGTTTTTTAAACAAAAAGAAGATGTATAATTGATTTTATTTTTATTTTTTTGCAATGAATTGTTTAATGATTATGAATAAATATATTTATGGAAAATATGTTTGACTCTAATATTAAGACTGAATGAGGTTAGATTCCTTACTTATATTATAAATCAAAGTGTGTTGTTGAAAAAGGTAAAATTTAAAGTATATATTAAAGAAAACTTTTATATATGATGTTGCTTATTCAATTTATGTTTATTTAAAGGTGTACAAAATTGTGGTTTAGCTTTGGTTTTGGTTTTAGCATTGGATCTTGTTTTAGTTCTAGTTTTTGCTTTGACTTTGGTTTTGGTTCTTTTTATCACATATTCATAATTTTTTATATGATGTTTTATTGTAGGCTTTATTATTATAGGCTTTCCAAGCATAGCTTGAATTATATTTATAAATTTTGATGCAAAATTTATGTATTTTGAATTCTAATATTGCATTGGTTCATAGTAAAAATTACATTTGATAAACAATGACCATTATTGTGGTCAACCACCTAACTCTATCTTATCTTTGCTCTCTTTTAAGAACAAAACACTTTTATAGAATCCACTCAGCATATATTTTTTGTCTCGTTGTATCACATCCATCCACAATCAACATGTAATTTGTTGGCCATCTTATCCTTGTGCCAAAAATATTTTTAAGAGTGATTATTTTCATTACAAATTTCATAGGGATGCAAATCTCAACACTTAGCTATCACATGTCTTGATCATCCATAATGACTACAATTGATTCTAGAAGTTTTATCCTCTATATAAGTTTCTCTTTTCGCAAACTTGGTCTCACCACTTTTTATTTGACCATCATAACCAAGGCCTTTATTCTTTGCCTCGCATTTGGCTTTATAAAATTTCGTATGCCCTGTCCATTCCTTCTCAATCTTGTGTCATTATATCCTATTTTTTCATTAATTTTGAGTCAATACCTTTGGTGTGCTTTTCAAAGCATCCAATCTCTTCATCATCACTATGGTCTTTAGCAGCATAGCCTTTGTCACAACCAACACCATACCAAAAATGTTTAAACATCCAAACTATTCATCATAACTATGCTCTTCAACAACATGATCTTTGTCAACAATGTTCAATTCGTTAGTATCACAAGAAAAAATTATCCTTTGGATAAGGTTGCTTATATCATAACAAATGTTTTCCATCATGGGCTTGACCTTCAACCTTTTATTTATTTTCTCTTGCTTTTTATACTTTACCTCAAGGATGTCAAGAGTGATTAATACCATGTACATTATCTTTACATCATCAATAGGTAATGTGACACCATTTTGAAAGACGTTTTCACAAACATCAACTTCTTTGATAATTGTGTATAAGTAGCAATTAAGTGTTAAGAATTCTCCATATTTCTTTACTTCTTGGGAATACACACTTTTGAGCTTTAGCTTACTTCTTGACTTGTTTTCTTTTTGCCTTTTCCATTTGGTCAAATGATGTGAATGCTTCTTCTTATAGTCTTTGGAATTTGTTTTCTTCACACAATAGTGAGAGTTCCTTATATCTTCCAATGGTTCCTCTTTCAATATACCACTAGTCCCATATACCAAAACCTTTCTATATGCATGCCCTTCCTATATACCCATCGGTATATAGAAGAAGCTAGTCCTCTCAATATATGTGGTTGTATGTGAGAGAGACCTTAAGGTACATGAAAGAAAATGATACATAGTACCAAGGTAGTAGGGAAAGGGTTTCACCTTATAAATGACACCTTAAAGAGAAATCCTTGTAAGTGGACGTAACTTCCATATATACTTAGAATTTTTTTATTTCAAAATTTAAGTTTAGCGATAGTGACAAATAGGATAAAAAATGGTGTGAAATAATCACAAAAGAAATATGGTGACCTTATTTCTTCATAGTGATTTTATAGGTTTAATGCCTAGATGTCGTTATAACATCTATATTATGCTATAAACATAGTAGCTTATTGTGAAAACTTTAGCTATAAACACAAGCCAAAAGTATCATTTATACCAAATATTGTAAGGTATTGTTTATACTAAACACTACAAATGTGCTTAAGCATGTGTTTTATTTGTGTACAAGAAATGTAAAATTTGAAGCAAATTCCTTGAAGAATTGAGATATTGGATACCACCAATCATGCACCTTAAATAAAATGATTCGTGACCATAAACCAACAACACTAAGTTATTTTGACAAATTACAAACTATTTTGACACATTATAAACTATTGACACTAAAAATACAATAACTCTTCAACACACTTTAACATTTATAACATCATTGGACAACATGCACTACTCTCACAACATGAGTCTTAACTTAACATTTATAAAAATCCTACATTCCATAAATTAACTGTTCACACCTTACAACTCACCTTATCTTAAACTTTTAAAACATAAACATATATCTTTACCAACCATTTACGAAAATCATACATTCCATTGATTAATTATTCACACCTTACAACTCTCGTTTGACTTGAACTTTTAAAACATAAACATATCTCTTTACCAACCAATACTATTACCTCAAACAAAATACTTTACATCACATAAATTCAAAAAATATTTTCTTAATAACCTTCACTCATATAATTACATGATTTCGATTGCAATCCTGAGGCCAAATTGCATCTTCTCCTTCATGCCATAATGAGCTGCGGTGTCCATGTGGCAATAAGTGTTCTGCACCAACATTAAAAATAAATAAACTGGGAGCAGCATCATAACAACACTAAGGCGGTACATTTGATATTCGTTGGAATCGTGAAGGAGAATTTTAATTCTTCTTTACAACAAAAAAGAGTTTTGGTTGGACGATGGTTCCTGAGGTGAAGAAATAACAGAGTATGGGCAGCGGAGAGTTTGTTGGAAATATTAAACCAAACATCGCACCCGAAAGCGCTTCGATGCAAAGTCTTTCCGAAACACCTTGGGAAAATGATTCGACGCGAAAGACAAATCGGCAGCCCCCGAAAAATGGTTCGCTGCGAAGCAGTTCTCACTTGCCCCACGAAGCATATATCAGCCGAAGCAAAAATCGTCCGAAGTGGAAACCAAGCACGGGAATCGATGCATTAATTTCCCGATCGTGCGAGTAGCTGGGGTTGTCCGGCAGTTGGTCGAAAAGCCACCTCGGCATTTATTTCTGTCAGTGGGTTGGTGAGTTTATCCCGCCCTTTGTCCTCATTCCCCGCCTATAAATACCGGGGCCATTTTGTCATTTAGAAGAGCAGAGGAGCATATGAGGAAAGCGTAGAGAAGAGAGGAGCAGAGCAGCAGAACGGGTGAAGCACCAGCAGCCATTACCCGGAGAGTGGAGCAGCAGTCTCCCATTTAAGTCTTGAGTTTATCCTGCAGACATTTCGTCTTGCAGAAGATTGTAAACGCTTCAGTTGGAAGCACTTGTAAACCGACAATATAGTTAAATATATAAATATTTATTTTGCATATTTGGTCGCTGTGCATGTGTTTTTATCTACAGATATTCCAGAGCTAGGGTTTGCCCGAAGTGAGAAAACACCCGTTCGATCCAGAAAAGGAGCCGGGTTTAATCGTTTGTGCCGAAGCACATTGCGGCATTTGTTTTCTCCAAAGTTGCCGCGGGCTGTCGATTTTTCGCAGCCTTCCCGAAGTACTTTTGCTTCTTTGTTTTCCCCGAAGTACCAACTTCGGGAGTACTTTACCCGAAGTAGATTTACTTCGGAAGTCTCCTTCCCCGAAACTCTCTCTCGCTGGAAATTTCTCCGAAGTTCCTCCCCGAAGTAAAAATTGCCGAAGCATTTCCAGTTCGGCAGTTTATCCGAAGTAGATACTTCGGGCGTACTTTCCTCCGAGACTCTTTCCCTCGTCGAAGTAAAATTGTCGAAGCAATTTTTCGCGACCCGAAGTAGTTTCTCGAAGCGATTTAAAATCGCGATTCGAAATTTTAATTCCTTCAAATTGGTATCAGAGCCGTGTTGCCGTGACACGGAGATAGAAGCATGGCTTCCGAGAGAAACTCGCTGCAGTTGCAGATCCCACGATTTAACGGCAAGAACTACGATTACTGGAGCATCCAGATGAAGATCCTCTTCGGGTCTCAGGATTTGTGGGACTTGGTCGAGAATGGATACCCAGAGCCGGCAGATGCAGCAGCACAGGCCGCCCTCTCCCAAGCCGACAAAGATCTTCTGAAGGAGAATCGGAAGAAAGATCAGAAAGCCCTGTTTTATATCATGCAAGCGGTTGAGGAGACCATCTTCCCGCGGATTGCATCAGCCACCAAGGCAAAGCAGGCCTGGGAAATTTTGGCAAGTTCGTACCAGGGCACCAACAAAGTCAAGTTGGTAAAATTGCAGATGCTCAGGAGGTAGTTCGAGAACCTACAGATGAGCGAGTCAGAGTCAATGAGCGACTTCTTCACCCGAACGACAGATGTCATCAACCAGATGCGGTTGAATGGTGAAATTGTGCAGAATCAAAGGATCGTGGAGAAAATTCTACGAAGTCTGCCAGCGAAGTTCGACTCTGTGGTAATCGCAATTGAGGAGTCAAGGGATTTGACAATCCTCTCGGTGGACGAACTCATGGGTTCTCTGCAGACACATGAGCAGAGGTTGAGCCGCTCAACTCAGTCCTCTTTGGAGCAAGCTTTCAAAGCAAAAGTCTCAGTCCGAGACAGCGGCAGACAAGACTCCCACCACAGCGCTTCTAGTTCTCAAGGAGGAAGAGGCAAAAGCAGACGTGGGAGAAGTAACAAGCAAGGAGGGAGGTCAAACCCTCATGACAGCGAGCCCAGTTGCAACTTTCATCAGCATGGAGGAAGAGGCACTGGCAGAAATCAGCAAGGAAGCTCTCAGCAGAAGGACATGTCAAAGGTCCAATGCTACTACTGCAATAAGTTCGGCCATTATGCCTCACAGTGCAGAAAGAAAATGGCGAACGAGAATCAGCAGCAAGCCCATTATACGGAGGAAACCAGAAATGCGGCAGGAGGAAATATGCTGCTGACTTGCAGTGTTGAGGAGGAGAGCAAGAAGAACATTTGGTATCTTGACAGTGGGTGCAGCAACCACATGACTGGGAACAGGGAGATGTTCTCACGGTTGGATGAAACAGTCCAATCCGAAGTCAAGATGGGGAACAACAGCAAGGTTCCCGTGATGGGGAAAGGAAAAATCTCCATCCGCACCCGACACGGTGAAAGAAAAACAATTCAGAATGTTTATTATGTGCCTGGGTTGAAGCACAATCTGCTGAGTGTTGGACAGCTTGTGCAGAATGGACACACTATTCAGTTCAAAGACGGTGTTTGTTCAATCAGAGACAAAGTGCATGGACAAATCGCAACTGTGTCCATGACGAAAAACAAGATGTTTTCGCTGCAGATTCAGAATGAATCTTTGATGTCTCTGAGTGCAGTTGTGAAGGATGCTACCTGGCTGTGGCATCTCAGATTCGGTCACCTGAGTTTCAGTGGCCTGAACTTGCTGCACAGGAAGCAGATGGTGAAGGGTTTACCCCTCATTGAGCAACCGAACCAAGTTTGTGAAGGTTGCCTTGTCGGCAAGCAGCACAGGGACGCATTCCCTGTAGGACAGTCTTGGAGAGCATCACGGCCATTGGAGCTGGTGCACTCAGACATTTGTGGTCCCATGCAGACCACCACATATGCTGGCAACAAATATTTCCTGACTTTCATTGATGACTTCAACCGGAAGACCTGGATTTATCCCATCAAGTTGAAGTCAGAGGCATTTGGGAAGTTTAAGGAGTTCAAGGCTCTGGTTGAGAAACAGAGCGGATATTATGTCAAGACTCTCAGAACTGATGGAGGTGGAGAATACATCTCCAACGAATTCCACAACTTCTACAAACATGGAATTCGCAGGCAGTTCACTGCCAGATACACACCACAGCAGAATGGTGTAGCTGAGAGGAAGAACAAAACAATCATGGAGATGGCACGGAGCATGCTGAAGGCAAAAAGTTTGCCACATGAGTTTTGGGCAGAAGCTGTAAGTTGTGCAGTTTATCTGCTGAACCGATGTCCCACCAAGAGTGTGAGGGACAAAATCCCAGAGGAAGCCTGGAGCAATCTGAAGCCAAGTGTGGCTCATTTGCGAGTTTTCGGGTGCATAGCATATGCACATGTTCCAGATGAGAAAAGGCAGAAGCTGGATGACAAAGCTGAAAGATGCATCTTCACAGGATACAGCGAACCAACAAAGGCGTACAGGCTGTACAATCCTGTGACAAAGAAACTTGTCATCAGCCGAGATGTGAAGTTCCTGGAGGATGAAGCACGGGACTGGAAATCGAGAGGCGAGTCGCCTGAACCAGCAGTTGCTGAACCTGTAAACTTGGAGGAAGACAGTGTGCAGCCACCTGTGCCTTCAAGCAGCAACAGTGGTGCCAGCAGCAGCACAGCCACATCATCCCGATCACCTTCACTTGCAAGCAGAATTCAAAATCTGAGAACACCTGCGAAGACTCGGAGCTTGCAAGATATTTATGAGGTAACTCGTAATCAGATGGATGAAGATTATTTTGACTTTGCCCTATTTACAGAGTGTGATCCAGTGGAGTTTGAAGAGGCAAGTCAGAATCGCAAATGGGTGAATGCGATGGATGAGGAGATAGCAGCCATTGAGAAGAATGAGACATGGCGCTGACAGATCTTCCAACGAGGAAAGAAGACCATTGGGGTCAAGTGGGTGTATAAGACGAAGTTCAACGCCCAAGGAGAAGTTGACGGGCATAAAGCCAGATTAGTGGCGAAAGGCTACAAGCAGAAGTCAGGAGTTGACTATCATGAGGTGTACGCACCTGTAGCCCGACTTGACACGGTCCAGGATGATTCTGGGACTAGCAGCTCAAAAGGGATGGAGCGTGTACCAGATGGATGTCAAGTCTGCCTTCCTGAATGGAGTGTTGGAAGAAGAGGTCTACATAGACCAGCCACCCGGTTATGAAGTACAAGGACAAGAGGACAAGGTCCTGAAGCTGAAGAAGGCCCTGTATGGGTTGAAGCAAGCACCCCGGGCATGGTACAGCCGTATTGATGGCTATTTTCAGGAGAATGGGTTTCAAAAATGCCCATATGAGCACTCCCTGTACCTGAAAATAAATGAAGCAGGGGAGTTGATAATCGTATGTCTGTATGTGGACGATCTGATTTATACTGGCAATAGCAGCAGCCTATTTGCGCAGTTCAGAACAACCATGAAGTCCGAGTTTGAAATGACGGACATGGGGTGATGAAATATTTTCTTGGCATTGAAGTTGTCCAATCGGCGAGATGGCATCTTCATTTCTCGGGGCAAGTATGCAAAGGATGTCCTGAAGCGTTTTAAGATGGAGGACAACAAGCACTGCCATCACTCCGGCGACCAACGGCGTCAAGGCGAGCAAGACTGACAACAGCAGAAGTGTTGACCCAACTCTCTATAAAAGGTTAGTTGGAAGCCTGATGTACTTGACAACAACCAGGCCAGATTTGATGTACGTCGTGAGTTTAATCAGTCGGTTCATGGAGTCGCCCAAAGACACTCACTGGCAAGCAGGCAAGAGAATCCTGCGATATGTCAATGGCACAAGGAACCATGGACTCCACTATGCCAGAAAGGACCAGCTGGAGTTAATTGGCTACACCGACAGCGATTGGGCTGGTAGCGTAGATGACAGGAAGAGCACTTCGGGATATGCATTCCACTTTGGATCCGGAGTTGTCTCTTGGTCCTCGAAGAAGCAGCCAATTGTGGCTCTATCTACAGCAGAGCGAGTATGTTGTTGCCACCTCGGCGACTGCCGAGCGATGCAGGCGAGAAGAGTTCGAGTGAACTACAGCATCCGCCCGAAGCAGCAACAACAATATTTTGTGACAATAACTCTACCATCGTGCTCTCGAAGGACCCAGTCTTCCATGGCCGGACGAAGCACATAGACATCCGGTATCATTTCATCAGAGAGCTAGTGAAATTCGGCGAAGTACAGTTGCAGTTCTGCAGGTCGAAGGAGCAGTTGGCTGACATCTTCACGAAGCCCTTGAAGGAGGAGGACTTCGCCAGATTGCGAGATATGTTGGGCGTTAGAGAATGTGTGAAGTTTGGTTTAAAGGAGGGTGTTGGAAATATTAAACCAAACATCACGCCCAAAAGCGCTTCGGCGCAAAGTCTTTCCGAAACACCTTGGGAAAATGCTTCGGCGCGAAAGACAAATCGGCAGCCCCCGAAAAATGGTTCGCTGCGAGCAGTTCTCACTTGCCCCGAAATAATGTCAGCCGAAGCGAAAATCGGCCGAAGTGGAAACCAAGCACGGGAATCGACGCATTAATTTCCCGATCGTGCGAGTAGCTGGGGTTGTCCGGCAGTTGGTCGAAAAGCCACCTCGGCATTTATTTCTGTCAGCGGGTTGGTGAGTTTATCCCGCCCTTTGTCCTCATCCCCTGCCTATAAATACTGGGGCCATTTTGTCATTTAGAAGAGTGAGGAGCATATGAGGAAGAGCGTAGAGAAGAGAGGAGCGAGCAGCAGAACGGGTGAAGCACCAGCAGCCATTACCCGGAGAGTGGAGCAGCAGTCTCCCATTTAAGTCTTGAGTTTATCCTGCAGACATTTCGTCTTGCAGAAGATTGTAAACGCTTCAGTTGGAAGCACTTGTAAACCGGCAATATAGTTAAATATATAAATATTTATTCTGCATATTTGGTCGCTGTGCATGTGTTTTTATCTGCAGATATTCCAGAGCTAGGGTTTGCCCGAAGTTTGAAAACACCCGTTCGATCCAGAAAAGGAGCCGGGTTTAATCGTTTGTGCCGAAGCACATTGCGGCATTTGTTTTCTCCAAAGTTGCCGCGGGCTGCCGATTTTTCGCAGCCTTCCCGAAGTACTTTTGCCGTGCCTGTTTTTCCCCGAAGTACCAACTTCGGGAGTACTTTACCCGAAGTAGATTTACTTCGGAAGTCTCCTTCCCCGAAACTCTCTCGCTGGAAATTTCCCCGAAGTTCCTCACCGAAGTAAAAATTGCCGAAGCATTTCCAGTTCGGCAGTTTATCCCCGAAGTAGATACTTCGGGCGTACTTTCCTCCGAGACTCTTTCCTCGCCGAAGTAGTTTCCAAGAATTGTGGCACTCTTATACCAATGATAAGATTTTCACAGAATTTTTACTACACCACATAAACTTCAGCTCTGTACTGTCTATTGTTGTCTTGAGAAACTGTTTCCAAGAAAAACTCTCGATGCTTTACATTCTTCCCTAACTATTTGCTCAATATAATAAGTGTTGATTCAAAATTTTAAAGAACGAACGAATACTGTTGTCATGTACATAAATTTCTTTTTAAAGAAAATCAAAATAAAAAATAAATCAATTTTCCATTGACCAATTTGTGAGATTGGACATGATAATGGGATTGCCTCCTCAGTGCACATTGATGTTTCAGACACTTTAATGCCGTGGATCGCACGTAACGCGTGGCTCGCAGTCACTTTAACCAATTAGTGAGATTAGAGATGGTGATGGGATTACCTCCACGATGCGCATTGATATTTCAGTCACTTCAATGTGAGGATCGTACATAACGCCCGGCTCACCGTCACTTGTAGATTCATTATGGGCCGATTATAATGGCTCTTGCTTTTTACGGATCATATTCTTATTCAAGGACAATCTTTTACCGATCACATTCTTCAAAATTTGTACTACATTCCTTTCAAACAAAATAATATAAAATTTTATTCCACATTAATACCTTTCTTCTTTCATAGACTTTAAAATTTAAAATCAAATTTTATTCTATATTAATATTTTTCCTTTTCCAAACAAAATAATTTAAAATTTTATTCCACATTAATATCTTTCATCTTTTAAATACTAATACAAATTAAAATTTAAAATCAGTTAGTTTGTAAGTGTGGCCCCCTTTCAGAGGGTACTTAAGTAATTAAAGTTTGAAATATACGTAAATAATTTATTGATTTTTTTTTGTATTTTCATAATGAAAGAATAGTATATAATTTTATAGAGGATATGAAAAATATAATTTTCAATATAATATATTGTTTTTTTTTTATGGTATCTTGTAAGAATGGTATATAATTTTTTTTGAAGTAAGGTTAAGTATAATGGATGGTATAATTGATGTCACATTCTTCAATAGAGACCTTTTCAATTTGGGTGGCCTTATATGATTTGAACTTGGGTAGTTTAGATAATAATCCAATTTCATTCCATTAAAATGTATTTTGTGAGACATGGTATAACAAGTAAATAAATTTGATAAAAATATATAACAATACATTGAAAAAAAATTATTACATTAATTTAATTTATAATATTTTTTATTAACCCAGGTGTTGTAGGTGAGTTGGAGAGGAGAGGGCAATACTCCAAGGGAGGTCCCAAGTTCGAATCTCCATCCTACCAAAAAGCTAAATTGGGTACCCAAAATCCAATTGATAATGTTGGTGCGGGCAGGGTCTATTCGTGGTCTCTTAGACCAAGGCGGCCCCACAAAGGGTTTTTCGCTAATAAAAAAAAAAAATTATTATAAATTATTAAATTTTAATAACTCTAGTCGATGTTAATTATACAAGTAATTTAATTAATTTTAATAATAAAAATATCGTTAATAAAGGTAAATATATGTGAGCAAAAGTCTACATAGATAATATTTGGGTTTATATTAAACATTTAATAAAAGTTTAGTAATAAAAATTGTCTAACCAATCTTAATAAAAGTGGATAGATTAATATCACATACATTTCTATTAAAAGAAAAAAAACTAACAATAAAAACAATTTTATTTTTAATTTTAAAGGCTGATGCTTTGTCGAAAATACATGTAATCCCTTAGAGTTGACCTATATGGTTCGGTTTTTCGATAAATTCAACAAATTTTCTTGAGTTTTTTTAGTTCATTTTGTTTGGACTAAAGCTCCTTCAGACTGAATATTATAGCGAGAGCGACGAGCTGTGCGTGTGAACCTGATTTGCAATGGCCTTTAAAATAACGAGTTGTTCCTTGGTTTTTGAAAAATCCAAGCCATACATAGCGATAATGCTTCAGCAATTCAACTTCGCAGGGATGAATATTCTTATTGTAGTTGCTCTTAATGGGGGGGATGAATCACTTTATTTTAGGGGTTTACATACATGTCATTGTTACAATAGTAATAGCTTATTTTGCATTTTTCTTAGAAACGTAATCGTTTCAGTGCATTTCATCTACAATCACATTAATATATATATTTTTCTTTTTTTTTCCTCTTCTCAATAGATTTATAACTGTTTGGGTTGGTATTCTGTCCTTCTTTATCATAATCTAGTTTCTAAGATCTATCTCGATCGATTTCATTTACATCTGCAGGCCCGGCGCGAAATTGTTACTATCTTGGTTTGAAATACACTTCCCATACTTATACCACTGCCTTGCTGACAGCGGGCACCAGCTATAACTTTTGTAATGGCCGTAATCATAGGGTAATCATATACAACTCTTTCATGTTATGCATACATACAGGAAAACCTCATATCATAAGGATGTCGAGAATGTCAAAAGGATACATGCCCTTGACCTCTCCGTCCACCTACCACTTCACTAAGACTTCTATCCTATTGAATTTTTATGTAACTAACCTTATGTTTTCTATTAGTTTTCATCTGCAGATAAGCATAACATGAAATAATGTTCTGATGACATAATCACTTCATATTAGTTTTCAGGGCAGGGAGATTTTGGGAAAGAAACTCTCTTCATATTGGTCTTATAATACAGTTTTATTTGTTTATTTACATGCGGCAATTTTCGCCGAACAGTTTACTACGTTAATTTGAGTATGTCAAACACGTTAATTTGAGAGATAAAACTGGGCAAAGATAGTAGGGACACTGTTCTATGTAAGTGGAGCATTGGTGTTGACGTTGTACAAAGGACCTCTTCTTCATATGTTGTGGACTGTATCTATTCACGAGGGAAAGAATATTCGACGGGTCCACTTCTCTTAGTTGCTACTTGTTTATATGCTATATCCCTCAGGATAAACATCCTTTTCTGATTGAAAATTTGTTATAATCATTCCTAATACATTTAAGCTAATAATCCGTTGAATTTTATCATTAAAATTTTGAAATGACGCAATCAAAATAAAATAAACATAGAAAAAGTATAAAAACCCTAAAAACAATCATTGATAGTTACTTGTGAGACTCAAACAAAAAAAATGTAATTATAAATTAAAATGCGCCTCAAATGTGACCACACACCCATCTTCTTGGCTCATGCACAACCAAGAAGATGGGTGTCATAATAGTATTGATAGCTATACACCTATTTTTATCTAGTCATAATAATATTGGTAGCTACCACTAATGACCAGATCATTATATAAGACTACTTTCACTATTATGATTAGATAAAAATGTCACCACTTTGTCCTCGGGTATAATGCAATAGTTGGAGTTTTGGCTCTTCTTTGAGAGGTCTAAGGCTTAAACCACAATATGTGTGTGGTTGTGTGTTAATCCTCTATTGACAAGTTTAGCAACCTCTTCTTTGAGAGGTCTAAGGTTCAAACCACAATATGTGTGTGGTTGTGTGTTAATCCTTTATTGACAAGTTTAGCTCTCGGTATTAAGATGTATCATAGATGGGATGAGAATGCTTAACCCTAAGCATAGGTCATAGGGGTTTCTCATTCTAACCAAATCAAAGTAAAAAAATAAATCACTTTTATTATTATAACTAGATAAAAACAAATTATAAGTTAATGTAAAATATGAATTCTATATTAAAAAGTGCTACTACATAAAAATAGGTTGCATTAAAGAATATATAAATTTTTTTTTTAGTATATTAAATGGAATTAGTTCATTCATTTAAATTCCTCAATTTTTATGAAGCCCAAGTTTGAATCTTGTCAACAACACATGCATAATTATTTGTAATTTCACTATGCGATTATATGTAATATGAATGGGGTCCATTTCAATTTTGCATAGCCTATAAAAATTGGGGTCCATTTCAACTTTGTATAACCTATAAAAATTAAATGGTACTAGTTCAACTAATTAGATTCCTCAACTTTCAAAAAAGAGACCCATGTTCAAATCTTACCAAAAATCATATGCACATAATTATCAAGTTGTTTGTAAAAAAAACCACTATGTGGTGATATTGTAGTATGGTTGGAACCCATTTTAATTCCATATAACTCATAAAAAAAATATTTTGTTTAGTATTTAACTATGTATTTTTGTTGGATATTATATACATTTTGACTTAGAGTTAGAGCAATATTTATCCTATTGATTATAATTTAAGTAGTTTAATCATTTTATTTAATATAATATATTTAATTGCTTCTCTTAAAACAAATTAATTAAAATTAATTCAATATTTATATTTTTAATATTTTGTTTTTGGTAGGGAGACAAATTTCAAGCATAACATCTTCATTAAAAAATAATAATATGTCAAATTAAGTGTTTGCACCCAAAATACATAAACAATGGAGACGTATTTTCTCATAATTTTGTTTAAAATTATCATGTAGACATAATTTTTGGCCTTAGATAAACCATGTCATATTTAAAAAAAAAATTTAATATATATATATATATATATATATATATATATGATCAATTATTTATAATTAACAATTAAAAATATATTATAATATTTATATATAATAATCAAATAACATTAACTTAACTAATTAATTTTTTTGACTAAAAAAATCTTAAATTCAAATTCAAATCTTATGCCAAGATACAAATATAATAATTAACTATTGTAATATCCTTATGTAACCATGATTAAAACCATTTCAATCCCATAAAATCCATCTAACTATATATATATGCAAAATAAAAACTAATAATATCTGAGCATTAATATTAAACATCCTCTAGGACACTTGGTTGGTAATTAGGCGATTGAAACCTTTATTAAAAAAATAAATAAATAAACTTTCACTGCTCTTATTTCCCATTCAATTAGAACAGTTAGTTCTTATAAGTTATCATGCATATGCAAGAATTAGTCATTGAAAATAAAAAATTATCGATGGATAAAGACACTTATATTGAAATTCAAAGGAGTTCTTATAAGTTATAAATTGAAAATAAAAAATAATCGATGGATAAGGCCACTTATATTGAAATTCAAAGGCCAACATATATTGGCAATTTTATGCCAAACTTAATAATTATTAAAAATTATTATTTTTATGTAATAAATACATTTTAAAATATTAATCATGAAAAGCATGTCATAAATAAAATATTGAAATCTTCATAAATAAAACATTGGAATCTCCTGGAGTTCACGTGCCCGATGGTGTGAGGTTTCGAAGTACTCTGACGACATCACTTTATAAAAATCAATATTTTAATGTTATATGGATATTTATATGGTTAGAGTTTTAATTTTTTTTTAGAAACTAATTTCAAATCATTATGAAGCATGTAAGTATGTAAAAAGAGTAAACTTGTGAAAAATAAACTTAGTTTGAGTGAACTTGTTAAAAATAAAAATAGTTTGCATGCTATATTATTATCTCATCATAGTGGTGATTTTGAAATTTTAAGCTAGATGTTTATGACCTCTCAAGAAATATATGCCGTTAAATACTTCAACAGCAAATACTTCAACAACAGAAGCTTTGAACTAAAATTCATTCTTTGTGAAGCTTAGACTGCCTGCCCGCTCGACTCTGATTTACAATGGCCTTGAAAAGAAGCAGCTGTTCCTTGGCTTACATAGCCATGATAGGTTACCAGTTCAACGTGGCAGGGATAAATATTATTGCTCAGATTGCTCTTGTTGGAGGAATGAATGTCTTTATTTTAGGGGTATACAGGCATGCCATTGCTACACCTGTAATGGCTCCTTTTGCATTTGTTCAAGAAAGGTGACTATTTCACTTCAGTTCATCTACATATACTTTAGTATTCTTTTTTCTCTTCTCAGCGCATAAGAATAGATTGGTAGCTGCGTTGCAGGAAGAAGCAACCCAAGTTTTCGTTTCCTTTTCTTTGCCAAATTTTCACAATGGGGTTGTTGGGTTAGTATTCTATCATCTAGTTTTTTATTGTCATCGGCAGATCTAATCTCAAATGATTGCAGGTCTGTACTTGGGCAAAACTGTTACTATCTTCATTTACATTAATACCTGTTATGACTTTTGTAATGGCAGTCGTCTTGAGGTGAACACATACTTAGAGCTAGCTGAATCCTTTCTAAAGTTTTAGATGGAGTTTGTGTTTTTCATAACTTTGGTAATAATGTATTTACATTGTCTGATCGTTGGAAAAAAAAAAAATCCATTCATATCGCTTTTATATAAAGACTTTCGTATATAAACTGTTAACGAATTAAATAGAACTTTTATTAATGTTACTTTGGAGGAATCTCCAATTAAACGAGCTACGACGGCTCTTCTTATAAAAGCACATAGTGAGGGGGCATAGTGTTCAAGAAATGAATCCAACATTGTTGAATTCGATAGCACTAGGTCGAAGACTCGGTATTTTTTTTTAAATATTTTATTTTATTTAAATCTCCTGTTGCTCATAGTTAAATTGTTGAAAATATAAATAAAACGATAGGAAAAGGACGTTAAATTAACAAAGATTAGATTTAAGAATATTTTTCTGTCAATGGCAATTCGCCTGGAAACCAAACCACAACACAAAATATAAAAAAATAATGGCAATAGGACTAACGTTTAGGGTTTGTTAGCATACAGAAATATCTAAACCTTATAAGAGAAGGGAAAGTGACCGTGATTTTTCTTTCTTGTATGAGGACTGAAAATTCTGGTTTGTCGGCATACAGAAAAATCCAACAAGGGAAAGTGACGGTGATTTTCCTTTCTACCACGGGGGTGGGTCGTGGGGTCAAGAGGACTGAAGTTTATGGTTTGCCGTCAAGAGGACTGAAGTTTCTGGTTTGGAAAAATCTAAACCTTAGAAGTTTCTGGTTTGGAAAAATCTAAACCTTATAAGACAAGGGAAAGTGAAGGTGATTTTTCATGGAGGGTTGGGTCGTGGGGTTAATTTATGGTTTGTAGGTATATAGAAAAAAAAAAATTATGGTTTGTAGGTGTATAGAAAAAAAATGTTATAAGATAAAGGAAAGTAATCAAAATTTTATTTTCTATTGGTTAATGTGATGATGCAAATCTAATAGCATATTTTATATTTTATAATTGAATTTCCGTTCATGTTAATACATTTATCTATAGAATAGGTTGTGGAATCAAAAATACATAAGTTTGTGGTTTGTTAACATAAAAAAAATCTAAACGTTGTAAAAGGAGGGAAAGTGACCGTGATTTTCCTTTCTTCCATTTAACAAAGAACTTGCCACTTTTTACCACGGGGGTTGGGTCGTGGGGTCAAGAGGACTGAAGTTTTATGGTTTATCATGATTTTTCTTTTTTACTGGTTAATGTGATGATACAAATTTAATAGCATATTCCATGATTAGAATTATTTATCTATGGGGTGGGATCAAAAGAACTGAAGTTTCATGATTAAAAAAATAAAAAATTATAAGACAAGGGAAAGTGACTATGATTTTTCTTTCTTACTGGTTAATGTGATGATGCAAATCTAATAGCATATTCCATGATTGGAATTTCGTTCACATTAATACTACCTTGTTCTTATTGATTAATGCGATAATGTAAATCTAATATCATATTCCATGATTAGAATTCCATTCATGTTAATATCTTTTTATCTATAGGGTGGGTTGTGGGGTCAAGAGGACTGAAGTTTCATGGTTTGTCAGCATACAGTTAAAAGATAAGAGAAAGTGACGGTGATTTTTTTTTTACTAGTTAATGTGATGATGCAAACCTAAGAACATATTTTATAATTGAAATTCCGTCCACATTAATACCTATCTATCTATAAGATGAATTGTGGGGGTGAAGAGCACAGTGATTTTCCTTTCTTCCATTTATCAAGGAGCTTGCCGCTTTGACCGTGATTTTCCTTTCTTCCATTTAACAAAGAGCTTGCCGCTTTTCATTTGGTGTACGAACGGAGACTTAAAAGTGTACATAATTTCTTCACCTTGTTATTATTTCTCTCAATTCTGACCGTGTTCTCCGTATTGCTTATCCTGTGTTCTCAAGTGATAAATATGGTCTTTTGATTGAAAATGCGATAAATATGGTCTTTTGATTGAAAATGCGATATAATCATGCCTAATAAATGCAACTGTGTAAATGGTTTATTAATTGTTGTGCAGTGTAGACTAGAGTAGTAAAGAGATATCGAGCCCACATTGATTTGCTTGGTGGGAACATTCCAGTCAATTGCAGTGACCATTGTTCTTGAACGACATCGTTCAAAATGGTGTGAAAAAATCACGAAATAAATATGGTGATTTTATTTCTTCGTAGTTATTTTATAGGGTTGATGTCTAGATGTCATTATAAAATTTATATTAGGTTATAAACATAGTAGCTTATTGTGATAATTTTACTTATAAAGACAAACCAAAGGTGTTATTTATACCAATTATTGCAAGGTATTGTTTATACTAAACACTACAAATGTGCTTAAGCATGTATTTGATTAGTGTACAAGAAATGTAAATTTTGAAGCAAATTCCTTGAAGAATTAAGATATTGGATACCACCAATCATGCACCTTAAATATAATTCTTAGTGACTACAAACCAACGACACTAAGTTATTTTCACAAATTACAAACTATTTTGATACATTATGAACTATTGATACAAAAAATACAGTAACTCTTCTGACATTTATAACATCATTGAACAACATGCACTCCTCTCACAACATAAATCTTAAATTGACATTTATGAAAATCGTACATTCCATAGATTAACTGTGTACACCTTACAACTCACCTTGACTTGAACTTTTAAAACATAAACATATCTCTTTACCAACCATTTATGAAAATCATATATTCTATAGATCATTGGACAACATGCACTACTCTCACAACATAAATCTTAACTTGAAATTTATGAAAATAATACATTCCATAGATAAACTGTTTACACCTTACAACACACCTTGACTTGAACTTTTAAAACATAATCATATCTCTTTACCAACCAAAATCATACATTCCATAAATTAATTGTGATGTAAAGTATTAACTCAAACAAAATACTTTACATCACAAAAAATATTTTCTTAATAACCTTCACTCATATAATTACATGATTTCGATTGCAATCCTCAGGCCAAATTGCATCTTCTCCTTGATGCCATGCTGAGCCTTGATGATCCTCAGGCCAAATTGCATCTTTATAAAGAAAATCAAAATAAAAAATAAATCAATTTTCCATTGACCAATTTGTGAGATTGGACATGATAATGGGATTGCCTCCTCGGTGCACATTGATGTTTCAGACACTTTAATGCCGTGGATCCCTCGTAACGCGTGGCTCACAGTCACCTTAACTAATTAGTGAGATTAGAGATGGTGATGGGATTGCCTCCACGATGCGCATTGATATTTCAGTCACTTCAATGTGAGGATCGTACATAACGCCCGGCTCACTGTCACTTGTAGATTCATTATAGGCCGATTATAATGGCTCTTGCTTTTTATGGATCATATTCTTATTCAAAGGACAATCATTTACGGATCACATTCTTGAAAATTTGTACTACATTAATACTTTTCCCCTTTCAAACAAAATAATATAAAATTTTATTCCACATTAATACCTTTCTTTAAAATCAAATTTTATTTTATATTAATATTTTTTCTTTTCCAAACAAAATAATATAAAATTTTATTCCACATTAATATCTTTCATCTTTTAAATACAAATACAAATTAAAATTTAAAATCAGTTAGTTTGTAAGTGTGGCCCCCTTTCAGAGGGTACTTAAGTAATTAAAGTTTGAAAAATACATATATAAATATAGTTTTCAATATAATATATTGTTTTTTTTATCTTCATAATGAAAGAATAGTATATAATTTTATAGAGGATATGAAAAATATAATTTTCAATATAATAAAAACCTAGATGTTTATGACCTCTAAATTAGTTTGAGTGAACTTGTAAAAAATAAAATTAGTTTGAGTGAACTTGTAAAAAATAAAAATAGTTTGTATGCTATATTATTATCTCATCATAATGGTGATTTTGAAATTTTAAGCTAGATGTTTATGACCTCTCAAGAATTATATGCCGTTAAATACTTCAACAACAGAAGCTTTGAACTAAAAGTCGTTCTTTGTGAAGCTTAGACTGCCTGCCCGCTCGACTCTGATTTACAATGGCCTTGAAAAGAAGCAGCTGTTCCTTGGCTTACATAGCCATGATATGTTACCAGTTCAACGTGGCAGGGATAAATATTATTGCTCAGATTGCTCTTGTTGGAGGAATGAATGTCTTTATTTTAGGGGTATACAGGCATGCCATTGCTACAGCAGTAATGGCTCCTTTTGCATTTGTTCTACAAAGGTGATTATTTCACTTCAGTTCATCTACATATACTTTAGTATTCTTTTTTCTCTTCTCAGCGCATAAGAATAGATTGGTAGCTGCGTTGCAGGAAGAAGCAACCCAAGTTTTCGTTTCCTTTTCTTTGCCAAATTTTCACAATGGGTTTGTTGGGTTAGTATTCTATCATCTAGTTTTTTATTGTCATCGGCAGATCTAATCTCAAATGATTGCAGGCCTGTACTTGGGCAAAACTGTTACTGTCTTCATTTACATTAATTCCTGTTATGACTTTTGTAATGGCAGTCGTCTTGAGGTGAACACATACTTAGAGCTAGCTGAATCCTTCCAAAGTTTTCGATGGAGTGTGTGTTTTTCAGAACTTTGGTAATAATGTATTTACATTGTCTGATTGTTGGAAAAAAAAAAAAAAATCTATTCATATTGCTTTGATGTAAAGTCTTTCGTACATAAACTGTTAACGAATTAAATAAAACTGTTATTAATGTTACTAAACGGGCTACTACGGCGTGAGAGGGCATAGTGTTCAAGAAATGAATCCAATATTTTTGAATTCGATGGCACTGTCGGAGACTCGGTATTTTTTAAAAATATTTTATTTTATTTAAATCTTTGTGTCAGTGTCAATTCGCCTAGAATTTCCACATGGAAACCAAACAACAACGCAAAAAAATAAACAAATAATGGCAATAGGACTAACGTTTAGGGTTTGTCAACATACAGAAAAATCTAAACCTTAGGGAAAGTGACCGTGATTTTTCTTTCTTCCATGAGGACTGAAATTTCTGGTTTGTCGGCATACAGAAAAATCCAACAAGGGAAAGTGACCGTGATTTTCCTTTCTTCCATGCCGGGGGTTGTGGCGTCAAGAGGACTGAAGTTTCTCGTTTGTCAGCATACGGAAAAATCTAAACGTTATAAGACAAGGGAAAGTAACGGTGATTTTCCTTTCTACTAGTGGTTGGGTCGTGGCGTGAAGAGGATTGAAGTTGTAATTTAATAGTATGTTTTATGATTAGAATTCTATTCACGTTAATATTTATTTATTTATGGGATGGGTTGTTGGGTTAAGAGGACTGAAGTTTCATGGTTTAGCAGTGTTTTTCGTTATAAGATAAAGATGATTTTTTTTTTTATGTGCGCAGTCGGGTTGCGCACGAAAAATGTGCGCAATCGGGCTACGCACGGAACAAAGTGCTAAGTCGGGGAGCGGCTGGTCAACGCCCGACTGCGTTGGTCAAAGGCAGCGAAGTCCGACTTCGCTGCGCAGTCGGGTGGACAGCTCCAGACTTAGGCAAATTTTTGCCTTGCGAACTTTTGTTGTCCGGAGGCTTGCGCGGCTACAGCGATGGTTTGCTTGGCTTGGCAAGAACTATATGGGGAGGAGAGAAACACCGAATCTGAATGCAATGTTTGGGATCTGAGTTCAAACTTATAGAACACGAAATAAAAACGCTCTGAGGCGATTGTACAAACAACAACAGATTTTATGCAGACAGAGATAACCGCAAACCCTACAGATGCCTTAAACAACAACAAATTTTATTCTTATAAGACGAGGGTTACAAAAGTCCTCAATTGAGGAAAAACTAACATCTGCAGACTAAAGCTGCAGGATAAACTGAGAGGGAAAACAAATGTCGAGTCTGTTGCTCGGACATTAAACAGATGAGCTACTCTGCTCACTGAAACGATCTCGTCTGCTACTCTGCGAATGACTATTTTTCTCTTGCCTGTTTCTCCAAGTTTCCCCCACTCTCCACACTTTGTCTGAAGACCCGAACTGCCTTATATAGCCGCGGGGAGAGGAAGATAGAGGTTATCCTCTAACAGGTTCTGACAGACCCTGAACTAGGGTTTTTGACCAATCGTCGAACTGGCATTAACTTATGCGGCGATCGGATCTATCAGACGTCACATCTGTCAGAAGGCACGTGCGACGTCAAGTCAAAAAAGTTTGTCGGGATGCCCGACTTCGCGAGCGCAGTCCGGCTTCACCCAAGTTCGGAGCGCAGTTGGGCGGAGGCGTGAAATCTGGATTAATATTTCTAACACCCTCCTTTAAGCCTGATTTCACGAGCGCTTTGACTCCAAGCTGCTCTCGCAATCTGCTGAAGTCTTCCTCCTTCAAAGGCTTCGTGAAAATATCTGCCAATTGCTCCTTGGATCTGCAAAACTGTAGTTGAATTTCTCCGGACTTCACCAACTCTCTGATGAAGTGATAACGAATATCGATGTGCTTCGTCCGGCCATGGAACACGGGATCCTTTGACAGTGCGATGGCCGAATTGTTATCACAAAAAATTATTGTCGCGCCTTTCGGAGGATAGTTCAGTTCACTCAGAACTCTTCGCAGCCAAACTACCTGGCATGCGGCTGACGTGGCGGCGACATATTCTGCTTCGGCTGTGGACAACGCAATGATGGGTTGCTTCTTGGATGCCCATGAGACTGCCCCTGATCCGAGATGGAAAGCATACCCGGAGGTGCTCTTTCGATCGTCGATGCTGCTAGCCCAATCATTGTCTGTGAAGCCCACCAGTTCCAACTGGTCCTGTCTAGCGTAAAATAGGCCATTGTTTCGCGTCCCGTTGACATAGCGCAAGATCCTCTTGCCTGCTTGCCAGTGCGTGTCCTTCGGAGTCTCCATAAAATGGTTGATCAGACTGACTTCGAACATCAGATCTAGCCGAGTTGCAGTCAAATACATCAGACTGCCAACTAGCCTCTTGAACAGTGTTGGATCTACATTCCTCCCTGAATCTAGCTTGCTCAGCTTCAAACCTATGGCTACAGGTGTGATGGTAGGTTTGTTGTCCTCCATCTTGAACCGCTTCAGGACATCCTTCGCATACTTGCCCTGAGAAATGAAGATGCCATCTGCCGATTGGTCAACTTCAATGCCGAGAAAATACTTCATCAACCCTAAGTCCGTCATCTCGAACTCCTTCTTCATGGTTGTTATGAACTGGGCAAATAGTGTTGTGTTGTTGCCAGTGTAAATTAAATCGTCCACATACAGGCAGACGATTATGAGCTCACCTACATCATTTGTCTTCATGTACAGGGTGTGCTCATATGGGCATTTTACAAACCCATTTTCCTGAAAATAGCTGTCAATCCGGCTGTACCAAGCTCGGGGCGCCTGCTTCAAACCGTACAGGGCCTTCTTCAGCTTCAGGACTTTGCCCTCCTGGCCTTCAATTTTGTAACCTGGTGGCTGGTCTATGTAGACCTCTTCCTCCAACACTCCGTTGAGGAAGGCTGACTTGACATCCATCTGGTACATCTTCCAACCCTGTTGGGCTGCCAATGCCAGGATCATCTTGATTGTGTCAAGTCGGGCTATAGGCGCATAAACCTCATGGTAATCGATGCTTGACTTTTGCTTGTAGCCCTTTGCCACCAGTCTGGCCTTATGCTTGTCAACGTCTCCTTGGGCGTTGAACTTTGTCTTATACACCCACTTGACCCCAATGGTCTTCTTCCCCTCTTGGAAGATCTGTTAGTTGCCATGTATCATTCTTTTCAATGGCTTCAATCTCCTCGTCCATCGTCTGCACCCACTTTTGATTTCTGACTTGCGTCTTCGAACTCTACTTTGGATCAACTTCAGTAAAGAATGCAAAGTCAGAGTACTCTTCATCTACATGGGTTTGGGTTGCCTCGTAGATTTCTTGCAAGCTCCTTGTCTTCGCTGGCGTCACCAGGTTTTGGATTCTACTTGCACGTGGAGGCGACCGAGATGGAGTGGTTGTGCTACTGTTGGCACCGTTGCTGCTGTTGGAGGTTGTAGGTGGTTGCACACTTCCTTCTTCCAAGTCAACAGACTCTACTACTGTTGGCTCTGACTGGCCAGTCTCCGACTTCCAGTTCCAGGCTTCATCTTCAAGAAACTTCACATCACGATTGATGATGAGCTTCTTCGTCACAGGGTTGTACAACCTATATGCCTTCGCCTGCTCATTGTACCCTATGAAAATGCACTTCTCAGCTCTATCATCCAACTTCTGCCGCTTCTCTTCTAGAACATGTGCATATGCAATGCACCCGAACACACGCAAGTGAGCCACACTTGGCTTCACACCGCTCCTGGCCTCCTGAGGGATTTTGTCCTTCACGCTTTTGGTGGGACATCTGTTCAGCAGGTAGACTGCACATGTTACAGCCTACTGCCCAAAATTCGTGCGGCAATCCCTTCGCCTTCATCATGCTTCGTGCCATCTCCATGATGGTCCGGTTCTTCCTCTCAGCTACGTCATTCTGTTGTGGCGTGTATCTGGTAGTGAGCTGCCTTCGAATTTCGTGCTGCTTGTAGTAGTTATGGAATTCGTTGGAGATGTATTCACCTTCGCCATCTATCCTGAGAGTCTTGATCTGATATCCGCTCTATTTCTCCACTAGAGCCTTGAACTCCTTGAATATGGCAAATGCTTCTGACTTAACTTGATGGCATAGATCCAAGTCTTTCGGTTGAAGTCATCTATGAACGTTAAGAAGTATTTGTTATCGACAAACGTGTTGGTCTGCATCGGACCGCAAATGTCTGAGTGCACCAGCTCCAGTGGCTGTGATGCTCTCCAAGACTAACCAGAAGGGAACGAATCCCTATGTTGTTTGTCGACTAAGCAGCCCTCACAAACTTGATTTTGTTGCTCTATCAGGGGTAAACCCTTCACCATCTGCTTCTTGTGCAGTTGATTCAGGCCACTGAAGTTCAGGTGACCAAATCTGAGATGCCACAACTAGGTAGCATCTTTCACAACTACACTCGAGAGACATCAATGATTCATTCTGAATCTACAATGGAAACATTTTATTCTTCGTCATGGACACTGTAGCAATCTGCCCATGCGACTTGTCTCTGATGGTGCAAGCTCCGTCTTTGAACTGGATCGTATGTCCCTTTTGCACGAGTTGTCCAACGCTCAGTAGGTTGTGCTTCAGGCCAGGCACATAGTAGACGTCACAGATCTGCTTTCGTTCACCGTGCCTAGTGCGGATGAGGATCTTTCCTTTCCCCATTACGGGAACCTTGTTGTTGTTCCCCATCTTCACCTCAGACTGGACTATTTCATCCAGTTGGGAGAACATCTCCTTGTTCCCCGTCATGTGGTTGTTGCACCCGTTGTCTAAATACCAGACATTCTTCTGGCACTCCTCCTCAATGTTGCAAGTCAACAACACGTTTCCTCCTGCCGCATTTTTAGTTTCATCCGTGTAATGGGCTTGTTGTTGGTTCTCCTTGGCCATCCATTTTCTGCATTGTGAGATGTAATGGCCGAACTTCTTGCAGAAATAGCATTGGACCTTTGACATGTCCTTCTTTTGACCAGATCCAACTTGCTAATTTTTTGAACTGCCTCTTCCACCTTGCTGATGGAAATTACAGTTGGTCTCTCCTTCGCTAGGGTTTGACCGTCCTCCTTGCTTGTTGCCTTTCCCACGCTTGCCTCTGCCTCTTGCTCCATGAGAACTAGAGGCGCCATGGTGGGAATCTTGTCTATCGTTATCTCGAAATGAGACCTGAGCCTTGAATGCTTGCTCCAGAGAGGTCTGAGACGAACGGCTCAGCCTCTGTTCATGTGTCTGCAATGAACCCATGAGCTCGTCTATCGAGAGGGTTGTCAGATCCCTCGACTCTTCGATTGCTATCACAATCGAGTCAAACTTGGCAGGCAGACTTCTAAGAATTTTCTCCATGATTCTCTGGCTCTGCATAATTTCTTCATTCAACCGCATCTAGTTGATAATGTCCGTCGTCCAGGTGAAGAAATCACTCATGGACTCGGACTCACTCATCTATAGATTTTCAAACTCCCTCCTGAGCATCTACAACTTCACCAACTTTACCTTATTGGTGCCCTGGTACAAGCTGGCCAGAATCTCCCAGGCCTGCTTCACCTTGGTGGCTGATGCGATCCACGAGAAGATGGACTCCTCGACCGCTTGCATGATGTAGAAGAGGGCCTTCTGGTCCTTCTTCGTGTTCTCTTTCAATAGGTCCTTGTCTGCTTGAGAGAGGGCGGCCAATCTTGCTACATCTGCCGATTCTGGGTAGCCGTTCTCGACTAACTCCCATAGCTCCTGAGATTCGAATAGGATCTTCATCTGGATGCTCTAGTAATCGTAATTCTTCCCATTGAAGCACGGGATCTGCAACTGCAAGTTGTTGCTACTGGAAGCCATTCTGCTTCGGTCTCCGCATCAAGGGATCAGTGGCTCTGATACCAATTTGAAGTTTAATTTTGTTTTCACCGTCGTCGGGAGCGCAGGGCGAAGGGGGGCCCGAAGTCGGGTTGCGCACTCGAAGTCGGGTTACACTCCCGAAGTTCGGTTGCGCTCTCGACTATTGCGCAGTCGGGCAGTGCAAGTAAAACTTGCGCAGTCGGGCTGCACACGAGATTATGTGCGCAGTCGAGTTGCGCACAAAAAATATGTGCAATCGGGCTGTGCACGGAACAAATTGCTAAGTCGGGGAGCGGCTGGTCAACGCCTGACTGCGCTGGTCAAAGGCAGCGAAGTCCGACTTCGTTGCATAGTCGGGTGGACAGCTCCAGACTTAGGCAAATTTTTGCCTTGCGAAATTTTGCTGTCTAGAGGCTTGCGCGGCTACAGCGATGGTTTGCTTGGCTTGGCAAGAACTGTATGGGAGGAGAGAAACACCGAATCTGAATGCAATGTTTGGGATCTGAGTTCAAACTTATAGAACACGAAAAAAAAATGCTCTGAGGCGATTGTACAGACAACAACAGATTTTATGCAGACAAAGATAACCGCAAACCCTACAGATGCCTTAAACAACAGCAAATTTTATTCTTATAAGACGAGGGTTACAAAAGTCCTCAACTGAGGAAAAACTAACATCTGCAGACTAAAGCTGCAGGATAAACTGAGAGGGAAAACAAATGTCGAGTCTGTTGCTCGGACATTAAACAGATGAGCTACACTGCTCACTGAAACGATCTCGTCTGCTACTCTGCGAATGACTTCTTTTCTCTTGCCTGTTTCTCCAAATTTCCCCCACTCTCCACACTTTGTCTGAAGACCCGAACTGCCTTATATAGCCACGGGGAGAGGAAGATAGAGGTTATCCTCGACAAGTTCTGACAGACCCTGAACTAGGGTTTCTGACCAATCGTCGAACTGGCATTAACTTATGCGGCGATCGGATCTGTCAGACGTCACATCTGTCAGAAGGCACGTGCGACGTCAAGTCAAAAATTTTGTCGGGATGCCCGACTTCGCGAGTGCAGTCCGGCTTCGCCCAAGTTCGGAGCGCAGTTGGGCGGAGGCGTGAAATCTGGATTAATATTTCTAACAATAAATATGGTCTTTTGATTTAAAATGCGATATAATCATACCTAATAAATGCAACTGTGTAAATGGCTTATTAATTGTTGTGCAGTGTAGACTAGAGTAGGCAAGAGATATCGAGCCCACATGGATTTGCTTGGTGGGAACATTCCAGTCAATTAGAGTGATCCTTGTTCTTGAACGACATTGTTCACTATGGGCTTTGCATGGGATGTCAACCTTCCAGCTGCATTTCACGCTGTGATAATATCATGGAATCATACACTTCTTTATTCAAGATGTGAATTTGAAATGCATATTATTGTGCTAAGGAGTGGAGTCCACATGAATTGTATACTTTTTGCAAGGTTTTTGCTCGGCCTTGAAAAGACTTGTATTTGTCAGTGCGTTCTCTCCATTTCTGGTGATCATTGTAGCTTTTATGTCACTGCCTTCTCTCCATTTCAGGTGATCATTGTAGCTTTTATGGGACCCATTATGCTATTTTTATTTTTTTACAATGTATGGTTATTAAAAAAAATGGATTAGATGATTTTATTTTTATTTTTTTACAATGGATTGTTTAATGATTATGAATAAAATAAATAAATATATTTATGTAAAATATGTTTTCTTTGTAATATAAAGACTTAATGAGGTTAGATTTCTTACTTATATTATAATTCAAAGTATGTTGTTGAAATAGGTAAAAGGTAAAATATGTATTAAAGATAATTTTTATATATGATATTTATTCAATTTATATTTATTTAAAGGTGTACAAAATTATGGTTTAGTTTTGGTTTTGGTTTTAGTATTGGATTTTGTTTTAGTTTTAGTTTTTGCTTTGACTTTGGTTTTGGTTCTTTTCTGTTAGAATTAAAGTGCACTATGCCTCTGTTTTGACACTTGTCAGTTTATATTGACACTTGTCAGTTTATCATATAGGCCTTCTGCTTATATATGTAACTCATTTTGATCAATAAAATAATCTCATCAGTCTCAGTCCTGACATTTGGTATCAGAGCAGGTACCCTCTCCTGCCTGTGAAACCCTTGAGGGGGGATTTCCCTCATGGAAATCCTCCCTCCTCCCCTCATTTTTTTCCCATTTGTTTCTTCATGCGAGGGAGTATGCTCTCCATATTTGATGGATCAGAAACCAGAAGCTTGAGGAAATATTAATGGTGGTAAAATATGTTATTTATGATCTGGTTTTGTGGGCTATTTTTTTAATGACAGTTAGTTTTGTTTTTTTTTTAATTCTTGAAAGGAGAGTAGCATTATGGAAATTTTCAGAGGAAGTTTCTGAACTGAATTCCTCTTTTGCATGATTTGTGCAATTTGGAGGTTTTATGCCGCAAAGAACGCTCCTCATACACGATGGGGAAATAGCTCCTCAAGCGATATGTTGCCCCCATAGCTCCTACTCGGAGCCCCTGATGCTTCAGGAGTGCCGCTATTTTCTGCCGGCGGAGATCTTCGATGCGTGGTCCAGCGCCATACTCGAGGCGGAGATTCCCGACTCTGACAAGCTGTACTACCTTTTTTCGGACTGCTCAACACTATTGTTGATGCCCTCTCTCTTTTCTGGGGGGCCTGCACAGATTGGGGCAAGAACAAAAAAAAAAAATCACAAATCTACTCTACCAGATCCAGTTTCATCCAATATCGTCAATAGTCGTTCATTCACGGTAACCCCACGAAGCCAAGCTCGGTGGTCTCCTTGCTTGTAATATAGGAATTGAGGAAGTTTAATTGGGTGTCGCAGAGATTTCATGCAGAACAGGCCGCGTTGCTGATTGCTGAGCTTCCCATTGCTTCAGCGATTCGTCCAAAGCTGTATTGCTTGTCCCATTGCCAAACCCTCTAACAGAAGTTGAGGGATCTGAATAATTTGCTAATTTTTTAGTTTTTCCATTTGGATCTTCATAGAACCCTGGACTGGGTTGTTCGACACTCACATCAAAGTCATTTTTAGCACCAGATATAATCGCATTTCCCAGTCGCCTGCGCCTCTGATGCCTCACTTTGGGCAAACGTAGTGGTTTGCGATGAGGGATTTAAGGCGACAGACAGATAAGGTGAAATCGACTTGTGCCACATGGTCTTGGGGCGAATTGTCACTCCGTTTCCAAGCGCGATGGCAGCGGTGGTGGAAGCGGATTGGTCGATGGAGACAAGGCTGGTGCAGCTGAGGGCGAGTGCCGAAAGCGGGCCGAATAAATTGTTGAACAACAGGTCCAGCATTTGAACGACGTTGGAAGAACCCATAAGATTTTTTGGAAGGGAGCCCGTGAGATGTTGTTCATTTCGAGAAATTCGACGACACAGTTTCCACGGCACCAGAAGAAGAAGATGGATTTAAAAAAAAATTATGCGCCTGTAACTGTTTGGAGGAACGGGAGTCCAAGATCATTGCAATCGAGTATTTTTTAACTGAAGAAATTGATGTTTACTATGAATTCTCCTTGATTTTATTGTGCCATTTGGTTGCTGGTACATCTGTCATTTTGTGCCTGTTATAATGCTGCATACTACCTGTTGATATTATGTACTTAACTATGTGGACTTTGGAGCCCGAGTACGCATTTTGGAGGAGTACCCATTTTGGAGGAGGTTCCATTTGATGACGGAGGCATGTAGCGGGATTCCATAATTGCGCATGATGTGATTGAAGATTTGATGGAGAGAAGCCAGTTGCTGATGATCGAAGCCTACGTATTTGGTGAACGTCCTATGTTATATGCTCTTGTGCGTGAGAGGATAGGGCCAACAGATTACATGGCTAGGTGGGCCACGTGTTTGGTGATAGCCCTATGTTAGACATCAAAAATTTGTCACCGATGAGATAGAGTGATCCGTGGATTTCAAAATGGAGCACAGATGCGGGAGTTTATCCCATATCATAGTCATCGTCGAAAAAATAGAAGATTGTAGACAATGGACCCCACCGAACGACGTCCACGTGGATAGGACGAAGAGATACGACAGTAGAGAAAATATGTGGGTAGGGCCTACGTGAGGATGAAGTGGTCCACATGGGATCCAAATGAGGGTTTGAATTTCATATTGGCATTGGAGGCCACCACTTTCATTGCGCGAAGGAGTGTTGTTTGTGGAAGCTCATAAGCGGTATTTATTAAATACAACATTAGTGGGAATTTTTAAATGGAGGGAATAGTCAAAAATTTTAAAAGCATGGGTACATTAAAATGCTTTTATCCACATAGAGAGTGGACATGTAATTCCCCTGCGAGGGAAAATTAAGTCTGTCTTTTTATTTCACCACAGTGCGATGTCAGGAATATGATATTCCTGAGGTTTATTTTTGCTGCCTTAGATAGGCATTATGGTTTTTCCAAATGATGAAGGCCACTTTGATGGTGGAATATAGGGGTATTTATAGTCGTTGGAAACGATTTTCTGCAATGGACACAATGGTGGTGTCATATTGTAATTTTGAGGCTATTTCAATTGAGTTTTTTAGCCTCAAATTTTTTCTACCTTGGAGTGCACTTTTGGTTGTACCCAAGGTACTTGTAAGTGAACCTAGTATCTAGTAGTTCCCTCTATCTACTTGGTGGATGCAGCTGCTGGTTACCCATGCATTTCGGTAAGATGAGGTGACTACAATAAGGACACTTAATCTAGGGACTACAGACATAGACACCCTAGACTCTATCAGAGGTTTTTTTTTTATCTACTTCTGAAGACTACAAACGAAGACACTTCAGTAGATTCTCTTCTTCTCCTCCATATTTGGCATCTATGGCTCATTTTATTGTATTGAGTGCATTTTCGGCAGAGACCGACACTCTTATATGGCTCATTTTTCCTTTGTATTAGGTGCATTTTTGGCAGAGACCGACACCTTCTAGATTGAGTTCACCATAAGGAAGGATTTGATATTTATGGTGGGACTAGTCAGTGACCTACGAGAGGCAACATCCTCTGAGGATGACCTGTAGAGGCAACAGACCCAAAAGTGGCTGACCTTGAGGCACCCATGATGACCCTAAGGCACTTAGACGAGTGACCCAATGGCAACAGACCCATGGAAGTGGCTGACCCTGAGGCAACAGATTGAGATGTATACACAACTGTTAGAATTAATGTAATGTGCACTATGCCTTCCTTGACACTTGTCAGTTTCACTTGATAAGTGTTAAGCATTTCATATAGGCTTATGCCTCTATATTGTAACCTTGTTTCATTTGTAATATATCTTGTTGTGTTCATTTTATATAAGGCCTAACATTTGGTATCAGAGCAGGCTTTCCTTGCCCTGTGAAATCCCTTGAGGGGGGATTTCCCTCATGGAAATACTCTCTCCCCCCATGATTTTTTTTTCTCCCATTTTTCTTTCAAGCTAGGGAGTATGCTCTCCATCCATGTGATGGATCAGAAACTAGAAGCATTGAAAAATTAATGGCTGTTTTAATGTAGGTTTTATTATTATAGGTTTTCCAAGCATAGCTTGAGTCGTATTTATAAATTTGGATGCAAAAGTCATGCATTTCTTGTTTTTAAATCTCTCTAAAGAATCCCAATATTGCATTGGTTCATAGTAAAACTTACATTTGATAAATAATGACCATCATTGTGGTCAACCACCTAACTCTATCTTATCCTTTCTCTCTTTTAAGAACAAAATACTCTTGTAGAATCCACTTAGCATATTTTTTACTTTGTCTCGTTGTATCACATTCATCCACAATCAACATGTAATTTGTTGGCCATCTTATCCTTGTGCCAACAATATTTCTAAGAGTGATTATTTTCATTACAAATTTCATAGGGATGCAAATCTCAACACTTAGCTATCACATGTCTTGATCATCCATAATGACTACAATCGATTCTAGGAGTTTTATCCTCTATATAAGTTTCTATTTTCGCAAACTTGGTCTCACCACTTTTTATTTGACCATCATAACCAAGGCCTTTATTCTTTGCCTCACATTTGGCTTTATAAAATTTCTTATGCCCTACCCATTCCTTCTCAATATTGTGTCATTATATCCTATTTTTTCATTACTTTTGAGTCAATACCTTTGGTGTGATTTTCAAAGCATCCAATCCTTCATCATCGCTATGGTCTTTAGCAGCATAGCCTTTGTCACAACCAACACCATACAAAAAATGTTTAAACATCCAAACTATTCATCATCACTATGCTCTTCAACAACATGGTCTTTGTCAACAATGTTCAATTCGTTAGTATCACAAGACAAATTTATCCTTTGGATAAGGTTGCTTATATCATAACAAATATTTTCCATCATGGGCTTGACCTTCAACCTTTTATTTATTTTCTCTTGCTTTTTATACTTTACCTCAAGGATGTCAAGAGTGATTAATACCATGTATATTATATTTACATCATCAATAGGTAATGTGACACCATTTTGAAAGACATTTTCACAAACATCAACTTCTTTGATAATTGTGTATAAGTAGCACTTAAGTGTTAAGAATTCTCCATCTTTATTTACTTCTTGGGAATACACAATTTTGAGCTTTAGCTTACTTCTTGACTTGTTTTCTTTTTGCCTTTTCCATTTGGTCAAATGATGTGAATGCTTCTTCTTATAGTCTTTGGAATTTGTTTTCTTCACACAATAGTAAGAGTTCCTTATATCTTCCAATGGTTCCCCTTTCAATATACCACTAGTCCCATATACCAAAACCTTTCTATATGCATGCCCTTCCTATATACCCATCAGTATATAGAAGAAGCTAGTCCTATCAATATATGTGGTTGTATGTGAGAGAGTACATGAAAGAAAATGATACATGGTACCAAGGTAGTAGGGAAAGGGTTTCACCTTATAAATGACACCTTCTTAAAGATAAATCCTTGTAAGTGGACGTAAGTTCCCTATATACTTAGAATTTTTTAATTTAAAAATTTAAGTTTAGCGATAATGACGAATAGGATAAAAAATGGTGTGAAAGAATCACAAAAGAAATATGGTGACCTTATTTCTTCGTAGTGATTTTATAGGTTTGATGCCTAGATGTCGTTATGACATCTATATTAGGCTATAAACATAGTAGCTTATTGTGATAACTTTACCTATAAACACAAGCCAAAAGTATCATTTATACCAAATATTGTAAGGTATTGTTTATACTAAACACTACAAATGTGCTTAAGCATATGTTTGATTTGTGTACAAGAAATGTAAATTTTGAAGCAAATTCCTTGAAGAATTGAGATATTGGATACCACCAATCATGCACCTTAAATAAAATGCTTCGTGACCATAAACCAACAACACTAAGTTATTTTGACAAATTACAAACTATTTTAACACATTATGAACTATTGACACTAAAAATACAATAACTCTTCACCACACTTTGACATTTATAACATCATTAGACAACATGCACTACTCTCACAACATGAGTCTTAACTTAACATTTATAAAAATCCTACATTCCATAAATTAACTATTCACACCTTACAACTCACCTTATCTTAAACTTTTAAAACATAAACATATATCTTTACCAACCATTTATGAAAATCATACATTCCATTGATTAATTATTCACACCTTACAACTCTCGTTTGACTTGAACTTTTAAAAAATAAACATATCTCTTTACCAACCAATACTATTACTTCAAACAAAATACTTTACATCACATAAATTCAAAAAATATTTTCTTAATAACCTTCACTCATATAATTACATGATTTCGATTGCAATCCTGAGGCAAAATTGCATCTTCTCCTTCATGCCATAATGAGCTGCGGTGTCCATGTGGCAATAAGCGTTCTGCACCAACATTAAAAATAAATAAACTGGGAGCAGTGGAGTCCACATGAATTGTATACTTTTTGCAAGGTTTTTGCTCGGCCTTGAAAGGACTTATTTATTCAGGATGTGAATTTGAAATGCATATTATTGTGCTAAGTAGTGGAGTCCACATGAATTGTATACTTTATTGTGCTGATTGCTGAGTTTCCCATTGCTTCAGCAATTCGTCCGAAGCTGTATTGCTTGTCCCATTGCCAAACCCTCTAACAGAAGTTGAGGGATCTGAATAATTTGCTAATTTTTTAGTTTTTCCATTTGGATTTGCATAGAACCCTGGACTGGGTTGTTCGACACTCACATCAAAGTCATTTTTAGCACTAGATATAACCGCATTTCCCAGTCGCATGCGCCTCTGATGCCTCACTTTGGGCAAACGTAGTCGTTTGCGATGAGGGATTTGAGGCGACAGACAGATAAGGCAGAATCGACTTGAGCCGCACGGTCTTGGGGCGGACTGTCACTCTGTTTCCAGGCACGATGGCAGCGGTGGTGGAAGCGGATTGGTCGACGGTGACAAGGCTGGCGTAGCTGAGGGTGAGTGCCAAAAGTGGGTGGGATAAATTGTTGAACAACAGGTCCAGCATTTGGAGGGTGTTGGAAGAACCCATAAGATTTTTTGGAAGTGAGCCCGTGAGATGTTGTTCATTTTGAGAAGTTCGACGACACAGTTTCCACGACACCAGAAGAAGAAGATGGATTTAAAAAAAAATTATGCGCCTGTAACTGTTTGGAGGAACGGGAGTCCGAGATCATTACCATCGAGCATTTTTTAACTGAAGAAATTGATGTTTACTATGAATTCTCCTTGATTTTATTGTGCCATTTGGTTGCTAGTACATCTGTCATTTTGTGCCTATTATCATGCTGCATACTACCTATTGATATTATGTACTTAACTATGTGGACTTTGGAGCCCGAGTACACATTTTGGAGGAGTACCCATTTTGGAGGAGGTTCCATTTGATGACAGAGGCATGGAGCAGGATTCCATAATTGCGCATGACGTGATTGAAGATTTGATGGAGAGAAGCCAGCTGCTGATGATCGAAGCCTATGTATTTGGTGAACGCCCTATGTTAGATGCTCCTGTGCGCGGGAGGATAGGGCCAACAGATTGCATGGCTAGGTGGGCCACGTGTTTGGTGATAGCCCTATGTCAGACATCAAAAACTTTGTCACCGATGAAATAGAGTGATCCATGGATTTCAAAATGGAGCACGGATGTGGGAGTTTATCCCATAGCATAGTCATCGTCGAAAAAACAGAAGATTGAAGACAATGGACCCCACCGAACGACGTCCATGTGGATAGGACGAAGAGATAATACAGGAGATAAAATATGTGGGTAGGGCCTACGTGAGGACGAAGTGGTCCACATGGGACCCAAATGAGGGTTTGAATTTCATATTGGCATTGGAGGCCACCACTTTCATTGCGCGAAGGAGTGTTGTTTGTGGAAGCTCATAAGCGGTATTTATTAAATACAACATTAGTGGGAATTTTTAAATGGAGGGAATAGTCAAAATTTTTAAAAGGCATGGGTACATTAAAATGCTTTTATCCACATAGAGAGTGGAAATGTAATTCCCCTGCGAGGGAAAATTGAGTCTGTCTTTTTATTCCGCCATAGTGCGATGCCAGGAATATGATATTCCTGAGGTTTATTTTGGCTGCCTTAGATAGGCATAATGGTTTTTCCAAATGATGAAGGCCACTTTGATGGTGGAATATAGGGGTATTTATAGTCGTTGGAAACGGTTTTTCGCGACGGACACAAAGTTTTTCGAGCATAATCCACAAGTTTTTCGAGCATATTATAATTTTGAGGCTGTTTCAATTGAGTTTTTTAGCCTCAAAGTTTTTCTACCTTGGAGTGCACTTTCGGTTGTACCCAAGGTACTTGTAAGTGAACCTAGTATCTAGTAGTTCCCTCTATCTACTTCTTTGGATGCAGCGGCTGGTTACCCATGCATTTCGGTAAGATGAGGTGACTACAATAAGGACACTTAATCTAGGGACTACAGACATAGACACCCTAGACTCTATCAGAGATTTTTTCTAGATCTACTTCTGAAGACTACAGACGAAGACACTTTAGAAGATTCTCTTCTTCTCCTCCATATTTGGCATCTATGGCTCATTTTATTGTATTGAGTGCATTTTCGGCAGAGACCGACACTCTTATATGGCTCATTTTTCCTTTGTATTAGGTGCATTTTTGGCAGAGACCGACACCTTCTAGATTGAGTTCACCATAAGGAAGGATTTGATATTTATGGTGGGACTAGTCAGTGACCTACGAGAGGCAACATCCTCTGAGGATGACCTGTAGAGGCAACAGAACCAAAAGTGGCTGACCCTGAGGCACCCATGATGACCCTAAGGCACTTAGACGGTTGACCCAGTGGAAACAGACCTGTGGAAGTGGCTGACCCTGAGACAACAGATCAAGATGTATACACAACTGTTAGAATTAATGTAATGTGCACTATGCCTTCCTTGACACTTGTCAGTTTCACTTGACAAGTGTTAAGCATTTCATATAGGCTTATGCCTATATATTGTAACCCTGTTTCATTTGTAATATATCTTGTTGTGTTCATTTTATATAAGGCCTAACATTTGGTATCAGAGTAGGCTTTCCCTGCCCTGTGAAATCCCTTGAGGGGGGATTTCCCTCATGGAAATCCTCCCTCCCCCCGATTTTTTTTTCTCCCATTTTTCTTTCAAGCTAGGGAGTATGCTCTCCATCCATGTGATGGATCAGAAACCAGAAGCATTGAAAAATTAATGGCTGTCCATTTTTTTGGAGTGAGATTTTTTTTTGGGAGGATAACCCTGGCCTGCTTAGTCTACGTTGAGCATAGTTACCTCCAAAATCATTCAGGTTTTCAATATGTGAAGTTGCGTGAGGAGGACAATGTAGTGATGGTAAGCTACGATGGAGAGAGCTGGAATTATTATTATGGCATTGTCATGATCCGACTTCGATTGCAATCATGATGGAGGATGGTGCTACAACTACAACTGCTCATTTTTTTCTGGACCTGTAACCCCTCACTTTTTTAGTTCTGGTGGGAGATCTATTCCATGAGCTATTTTTTTTCATTTATGGTGGCTGTGCACTATTCACGGTGGTGGTAGAGCAGACATTTTTTGTGCGACCAGATCTGGCGGATTATGCCCGAAAAGATAAGGGTGCTGCTTCGAAGGACGCACGCAATAGATGGCTTGTTAATTTTTTTTGCCACATAGTTCCTGCTCTGGTTAATGTGCTCTAATCATGCCATATTTGTACAACACTCCACGATACACTAAGATTCATCGTCGTGAAGATCCCCACACTAGATTTTGTCCCATGAAATAGCCACGCGTTCTACATCTTTGTTGCTGTGGAGCATTCTATTTGTGATAGATTTTCACATATCAAGATGCAGGTTATTGCAGTCTAAATTTAGTTGTTCATGATGGAGCCTTGCGACCGAATTTGATGGCTTCAAAGCTCACCGTGTAGGGATGCTGATCCGAAACTCCCTAGGGGCTAGAGGAGCTGACAAAAAAATCTCTAATGGGCCTCCTGACGGATGTTTTCCTGTTCAGCATCGACGTCACGACAATCACAATCGAGTGGGCGATGACATAACTGATCCACGATCGGTGGGTGATGGAGAAGTCGATATTCGTTTGGTAGAGGAGGGCAACTTCCCCAGGATTCCATTCCTACAACTTGTTATGAAGGATGTGCTCTGTCTGCATCCGCCAGGGTCGCTGACGGACCCGCACTACAACGAGGAGGCCACAGAGATCGTCGGATCAAAAATCGGTAAAGTTCGTCACGTTCATGAACATTTGGGGGCTCGCGCACAACTCGGATCTGTGGAACAGGCCTTTCGAGTTTTTATCAGAGAGTTTTGAGGCAACACCGAAGACAACAATCGACGACAATGATTTCAGGTTTATTTCGTTCTCTAGCGGTCGACGAATGTCCCAGCTGCCAACCTGGCGTATTTGAAGCTTCAATACGTCGTCGTCGTTCTCGTTCAGGCTTTTGACTGGTCACTTCCATGGAGGAAATGCAGCACTTGTCACAGAAAATACGCAAGAAAATCACAAACTAGAAACCATATGGATTTATGAGACAGGGAGAAGATGTGAATGTCGCGGGTGATTGAAGTAGCAGGCAACTTCCCATGGCAAAATAGAAATAAGAAAGTATTTCTTAAGTTTGTGACCGCGTCCACGACCTTTGCAATAAATTTTTCATATTCGTGAGACGCCCTGTTGCTGATGGTGGGTCCCACAATGAAGTCTGCGCAGCGGAGTGAGACGCTTGCACTTCGAGTTTGCTGTGCATTTTGTGAAACGTAGCGATGGTACTTCCAAAATTTATGTCAAGTAAATTGCACTACCAGAGTAGATTCACTCGTGATTTTTTGCCAAAGCTCTTAGCAAGACTTTCCACGTGGAAAGAAGGCCATCAATTTGGCGGAGGCATCGATGCTATCCACTTGTTTGCAGATCGTATTGTGAAGTTCAAAATCATGCAGATGGCGCACTGGACCTTGGCGAGATCACCGCCAGGGACAACAGTGAGACCATATGACAACCTTCAAGGACATCGAGAAGAAGAGCGAGTGTTGTAAAACCTGAATGAGCAACTACAGATGGAGGACGTGGACATCCCACTGACATAGGTGCAACCCATGCGCAAGATCGCCCTAGTAGTGGTGACGGGCGACCGATGGCGGATCTAGCAGATTTGACGATGTGATCGTGAGGACATGAGATTTGTCAGAGCATTGCACCGCCTGAGATCTCTCCTCCTCCCTTCCCGATGGTTTCTACGGTGCCACCATATCATAATTGCACATGGGAAAAAGTCACCCCGAGCAGTGAAGGAACACGAAGGAGATGGTGGACGCGTTTGAATATGACGATGTAGTGGAGTTTGGTAGCTTTGATTCCATCAAATCCCACGATGTCGAGTTGAACTGGTGATCACAGTGGTGGAGATATGGTGCCATTGCTGAGGATACTTTTCTTCAATGCCCATCGAGTAAATTCATCGTTGTCTAATACGGAGGATACGTCGGAGTCATGGTGGAGCCATTTATGAGAAACTACCTCGACACGATAATTACTGAGAGATGATGGTCGTCCTTTGCATAGCTTTGGCTGATGTTTGACTTGAATTCCATTCACAACGAGCCTCTGACGGGACTGACAAGTGGCGGTTCCCTGCAGGACAAGGGGGATGATGGAGGTGGCACAGAGGTTTCAATCAGGATCATTGGTGACCAGAGCACACAGTAGTGGATGCTCATGGAGAGCGATCAAGTGGATCCTTCGAGGCGGAGGCGGAGAACATTCTGATTGTGTTTTTTGGTGATTGCACTGAAATGAAGTTATGGTTGTTGTTGGATACTGAGTCTTCGTGCGGCTATGTCCGTAATTTTTTGTTCTCGAGGGGTGCCAAGATTAAATGGTAGATTTGGTAAGAAATTTTATGGAGGCCAGTGAGAACTTTAAGACCAATCAATATATCCTATGTTGTAGTTTTGCAGATATGTTTGGGTTTTACAGATGTTTGGCAGATGTTATTTTTTACTTGGCTGATCAAAAGCCACCAACATTGCTCTCAAAATATGTAACGAGGTGTTGTCGTCACTATAGATATGTGACTCCACCTGTGAGGACCTCCTGGTTAGGGTGTCTTCGTCGCTTGATGAAGATAATAGTCCAGTTACAGAGTGCATGGGAGTTGAAGCGCAAAATCCTGCTTCTCTGGCCTATAGAAAGGCAAGCCCTCTCGCTTGAGGTCAAAATACCGCTGGTCGGAATTTCGCCTGTCGATGTCAGTGGATCCGCTCTCGAAAAGAGAATCCAAGGATACGAGAAGTTTTTGGACAAGGAGAAGTTTAAGGACACAGTTGGCAGGAGCCTATTGGAGTTGGTGGAGTTTCAGCACCAGCTCAAAGATCATGAGCAACAGCAGTAGAGCACGTGGCCGGAAGGTGAACAAAGTTGCTATTTTTCCAGATCGTGAGAAGGATAGGAAAGACCCTATCTATTTTTTTATTATTAAAACTATGAAGGGGTCGTGAACCTTTTTTTAATATTTGCAAGTTGTGAAGGTCAGCTTTTATAAAGTGGAGAAAGGCCACTTTATTTTTTAAACATGTATGGAGAGTCTTATTGGCCGACAAGTCCACATGGCCAAATTTTTCAAACATTGTAATTTTCCTTGGAGGGAAATTTTTTTAATCATGGTGGAGATTTTATTGGCCGACAATATGGACTTATTGGTTAATTTTTAATCCTTTTCCACATGGAGAGTGGAAGTGGGAGCTGAAGGCCCAAGATGGCCCATGTAATTCCGCCTCAGTGCGATGATTATTTACTGCCTTAGATAGGCATGATAGTTTTTCCACATGATGAAGGCCCCTTTGATGGTGGAATATAGGGGTATTTATAGTCGTTGGAAACATTTTTCCATGATGGACACATTGGTGGTGTCCATTTGTAATTTTGAGGCTATTTTAATTAAGTTTTTTAGCCTCAAAGTTTTTCTACCTTGGAGTGCACTTTCGGTTGTACCCGACACTCCCAAGGTACTTGTAAGTGAACCTAGTATCTAGTATTCACCTCTTTCTACTTGGCGGATGTAGCGGCTGGTTACCCATGCATTCAGGTAAGATGGGGTGACTACCATAAGGATAAGACTATAGACGAAGACACTTCAGAAGATTCTCTTCTACTCTTCTTTCTTCTTCTCCTCCATATTTGGCTTCTATGGCTCATTTTATGGTATTTCATGGCTCGTTTTATATTATGTATTAAGGTGCATTTTCGGTAGAAACCGACACCTTCTAGATTGAATTCACCATGAGGAAGGATTTGATATTCATGGTGGATCTAGTCAGTGACCTACGAGAGGCAACATCCTCTGAGGATGACCTACAGAGGCAACAGACCCAGAATTGGTTGACCCTGAGGCACCCATGATGACCCTGAGGCACTTAGACGGCTAACCCAGTGGCAACAGACCCATGGAAGTGGCTGACCCTGAGGAAACAGACAGAGATGTATACATAATGAATGTAGCATTAGTCACAGTTGGAGAGCCAAGCACAAAGAGCACGAGCCTAGACCAAATCAGCAATAAAGGACAATGTAGAATTTTTTTTTAGAAGTCAACATTAAGGGGGAATGTTACCTAATGTTGACTTTTTTTATTTATTTAGTTAGGATAGTGCACATTAAGGGGGAATGTTAGAATTAATGTAATGTGCACTATGCCTTCCTTGACACTTGTCAGTTTCACTTGACAAGTGTTAAGCATTTCATATAGGCTTATGCCTATATATTGTAACCTTGTTTCATTTGTAATATATCTTGTTGTGTTCATTTTATATAAGCATTTTGTGCCTGTTATCATGCTGCATACTACCTACTGATATTATGTACTTAACTATGTGGACTTTGGAGCCCAAGTACGCATTTTGGAGGAGGTTCCATTTAATGACGGAGGCAGTGGAGCAGGATTCCGTAATTGTGCATGACGTGATTGAAGATTTGATGGAGAGAAGCCAGCTGCTGATGATCAGAGCCTACGTATTTGGTGAACGTCCTGTGTTAGATGCTCCTGTGCACGGGAGGATAGGGCCAACAGATTGCATGGCTAGGTGGGCCATGTGTTTGGTGATAGCCCTATGTTAGACATCAAAAAATTTGTCACCGATGATATAGAGTGATCCATGGATTTCAAAATGGAGCACGAACACGGGAGTTTATCCCATAGCATAGTCATCGTCAAAAAAATAGAAGATTGTAGACAATGGACCCCACCGGACGACGTCCACGTGGAAAGGACGAAGAGATAAGACAGTAGATAAAATATGTGGGTAGGGCCTACGTGAGGACGAAGTGGTCCACATGGGACCCAAATGAGGGTTTGAATTTCATATTGGTATTGGAGGCCACCACTTTCATTGCGCGAAGGAGTGTTGTTTGTGGAAGCTCATAAGCGGTATTTATTAAATACAACATTTGTGGGAATTTTTAGATGGAGGGAATAGTCAAAATTTTTAAAGGTATGGGTACATTAAAATGCTTTTATCCACATAGAGAGTGGACATGTAATTCCCCTGCGAGGGAAAATTAAGTCTGTCTTTTTATTCCGCCACAGTGCGATGTCAGGAATATGATATTCCTGAGGTTTATTTTTGCTGCCTTAGATAGGCATAATGGTTTTTACAAATGATGAAAGCCCCTTTGATGGTGGAATATAGGGGTATTTATAGTCGTTGGAAACGGTTTTCCGCGATGGACACAATGGTGGTGTCATATTGTAATTTTGAGGCTATTTCAATTAAGTTTTTTAGCCTCAAAATTTTTCTACCTTGGAGTGCACTTTCGGTTGTACCCAAGGTACTTGTAAGTGAACCTAGTATCTAGTAGTTCCCTTTATCTACTTGGAAGATGTAGTGGCTGGTTACCCATGCATTCCGGTAAGATGAGGTGACTACAATAAGGACACTTAATGTAGGGACTACAGACATAGACACACTAGACTCTATCAGAGGTTTTTTTTGGATCTACTTTTGAAGACTACAGACGAAGACACTTCAGAAAATTCTCTTCTTCTCCTCCATATTTGGCATCTATGGCTCATTTTATTGTATTGAGTGCATTTTCGACAAAGACCGACACTCTTATATGGCTCGTTTTTCCTTTGTATTAGGTGCATTTTCGGTAGAGACCGACACCTTCTAGATTGAGTTCACCATAAGGAAGGATTTGATATTTATGGTGGGACTAGTCAGTGACCTACGAGAGGCAACATCCTCTGAGGATGACCTGCAGAGGCAACAGACCCAAAAGTGGTTGACCCTGAGGCACCCATGATGACCCTAAGGCACTTAGACGGCTGACCGAGTGGCAAAAGACCCATGGAAGTGGCTGACCCTGAGGCAATAGACCGAGATGTATACACAGTGAATCTAGCATTATTTACAGTTGGAGAGCCAAGCGCAAAGAGCACGAGCCTAGACCAAATCAGTAATAGAAGAGGATGATAGGTTGCTTTTTAGAGAAGTCAACATTAAGGGGGAATGTTACCTAATGTTGACTTTTTTTTATTCTTTAGTTAGGATAGTGCACTTTAAGGGGGAATGTTAGAATTAAAGTGCACTATGCCTCTGTTTTGACACTTGTCAGTTTATATTGACACTTGTCAGTCTATCATATAGGTCTTCTGCCTATATATGTAACTCATTTTGATCAATAAAATAATCCCATCAGTCTCAGTCCTAACATTTTCATCACATATTCAAAAAAAATTTATATGATGTTTTACTGCAGGTTTTATCATTATAGGCTTTTTAAGTATAGATTGAGTTATATTTATAAATTTTGATGCAAAAGTTATGTATTTCTTGTTTTTAAACCTCTCTAAAGAATCCTAAGATTACATTGGTTTATAGTAAAACTTACATTTTATAAACAATGACCATTAATGTGGTCAACCACCTAACTCTATCTTATCCTTGCTCTTTTTTAAGAACAAAACACTCTTGTAGAATCCACTCAACATATTTTTTACTTTGTCCCATTGTATCACATCCATCCACAATCAACATGTAATTTGTTGGCCATCTTATCCTTGTGCCAACAACATTTTTAAGAGTGATTATTTTCACATAGGGATGCAAATCTCAACACTTAGCTATCACATGTCTTAATCATCCATAATGACTACAATTGATTCTAGGAGTTTTATCTTCTATATAAGTTTCTCTTTTCACAAACTTGGTCTCATCACTTTCTATTTGACCATCATATCCAAGGCCTTTATTCTTTGCCTCACATTTGGCTTTATGGAATTTGTTATGCCTTGCCCATTCATTTCCAATATTGTATCATTATATCCGATTTTTTTATTAATTTTGAGTCAATACCTTTGGTGTGCTTTTCAAAGCATCCAATCTCTTCATCATCACTATGGTATTTAGTAGCATAGCCTTTGTCACAACCAACACCATACCAACAATGTTTAAACATCCAAACTATTCATCATCACTATGCTCTTCAACATGGTCTTTGTCAACAATGTTCAAATCGTTATTATCATAAGAAAAAATTGTCATTTGGATAAGTTTGCTTATATCATAACAAATATTTTCCATCATGGGCTTGACCTTCAACCTTTTATTTATTTTGTCTTGTTTTTTATACTTTACCTCAACGATGTCAAGAGTGATTAATACCATATACATTCCCTTTACAACATCAATAGGTAATGTGACATCATTTTGAAATAGGTCTTCACAAACATCAACTTCTTTGATAATTGTGTATAAGTAGCACTTAAGTGTTAATATTCTCCACCTTTATTTACTTATTGGGAATACACACTTTTGAGCTTTAGCTTACTTCTTGACTTGTTTTCTTTTTGCCTTTTTCATTTGGTCAAATGATGTGAATGCTTCTTCTTATAGTCTTTGGAATTTGTTTTCTTCACACAATAGTGAAAGTTTCTTATATCTTCCAATGGTTCCCCTTTCAATATACCACTAGTCCCATATACCAAAACCTTTCTATATGCATGCCCTTCCTATATACTCATCAGTATATAGAAGAAGCTAGTCGTATCGACATACGTGGTTGTATGTGAGAGAGACCTTAAGGTACATGAAATAAAATGATACATGGTACCAAGGTAGTATGGAAAGGGTTTCACCTTATCAATGAAACCTTCTTAAAGAAAAATCCTTGTAAGTGGACGTAACTTCCCTATATACTTAGAATTTTTTAATTTCAAAATTTAAGTTTAGCGATAGTGACGAATAGGGTAAAAAATGGTGTGAAAAAATCACAAAAGAAATAAGGTGACCTTATTTCTTCGTAGTGATTTTATAGGGTTGATGCCTAGATGTCATTATGACATCTATATTAAGCTATAAACATAGTAGCTTATTGTGATAAATTTACCTATAAACACAAGCCAAAGGTGTCATTTATACCAAATATTGTAAGGTATTGTTTATACTAAACACTACAAATGTGCTTAAGCATGTGTTTTATTTGTGTACGATAAATTTTGAAGCAAATTCCTTAAAAATTTGAGATATTAAATACCACCAATCATGCACCTTAAATAAAATGCTCTGTGACCACAAACCAACAACACTAAATTATTTTGACAAATTACAAACTATTTTGATGCATTATGAACTATTGACACTAAAAATACAATAACTCTTCACCACACTTTGACATTTATAACATCATTAAACAACATGCACTACTGTTGTGAATACAATAACTCTTCACCACACTTTAACATTTATAACATCATTAAACAACATGCACTACTCTCACAACATAAATCTTAAGTTGACATTTATGAAAATTATACATTTTCATAGATTAATTGTTCACACCTTACAACTCACCTTGACTTGAACTTTTAAAGCATAAACATATCTCTTTACCAACCCTTTAACCATTAACCATTTATGAAAATCATACATTCCATAGATTAATTGTTCACACCTTACAACTCATCACCTTAACTTGAACTTTTAAAACATAAACATATCTCTTTACCAACCAATATTATTAACTCAAACAAAATACTTTACACCACATAAATTTTAAAAATATTTTCGTAATAACCTTCACTCATATAATTACATGATTTCGATTGCAATCCCGAGGCCCAATTGCATCTTCTCCTTCATGCCATAATGAGCTGCGGTGTCCATGTGGCAGTAAGCGTTCTGCACCAACATTAAAAAAAAAGTACTGGGAGCAGCATCAGAACAACACTAAGCGGTAGATTTGATATTCGTTGGAATCTTGAAGGAGAATTTTAATACTTCCTTACAACAAAAAAGAGTTTTGGTTGGACAATGGTTCCCTTAGTGAAGAAATAACAGAGTATGGGCAGCGGAGAGTTGTGGCACTCTTACACCAATGATAAGATTTTAAACACAGAATTTTTACTACACCACAAAAACTTCAGCTCTGTACTGTCTATTGTTGTCTTGAGAAACTGTTTCTAAGAAAAACTCTCGATGCTTTACATTCTTCCCTAACTATTTGCTTAATATAGTAAGTGTTATTCAAAATTTTAAAGAACGAACAAATACTGTTGTCATGTACATAAATTTGTTTTTAAAGAAAATCAAAATAAAAAATAAATCAATTTTCCATTGACCAATTTGTGAGATTACATGATAATGGGATTGCCTCAGTGCACATTGACAGTCACTTTAATGCCGTGGATCGCACGTAACGCGTGGCCCGCAGTCACATTAACCAATTAGTGAGATTAGAGATGCTAATGGGATTGCCTCCACGATGCGCATTGATGTTTCAGTCACTTCAATGCAAGGATCGTACATAACGCCTGGCTCACCGTCACTTGTTGATTCATTATAGGCCGTCATTTGAAAGATTATAGTGGCTCTTGCTTTTTACGGATCATATTCTTATTCAAGGACAATCATTTACGGATCACATTCTTATTCTAGGAAATTTTGTCCTACATTAATGAAGAAATTAAGACAAATTCCAAATAAATCGCGTAGTGGCTCTTGCTTTTTACGGATCATATTCTTATTCAAGGACAATCATTTACGGATCACATTCTTATTCTAGGAAATTTTGTCCTACATTAATGAAGAAATTAAGACAAATTCCAAATAAATCGCGTCGCTGGAAAACGCTTCGGCGATTTAATTTACTTCGGGAGGAACTTCGGCGATTTAAATCGCGTCAAAATTGCTTCGGCAATTTCTTCTCGGTGAGAAAGAGTCTCGGAAGTAAAACTACCGAAGCATCTACTTCAGGGGGAAAGCAGCCGAAGTATTTCTACTTCGGAAAGTTGGGAGTTTCGGAACTAAAATGCTCCCGAACTAAAATGCTTAGGGGAAAATTACTCCCGAAGTATGTACTTCGGGGGACAACTAACCGAAGTAAAACTGCTTCGGGGGAATGCTACGAAGTTTGCAGCCCGCGGCAACTTCGGAGAAACAGAATGCCGCAATGTGCTTTGGCACAAACAACTAAACCCGACTCCTGTCTGGATCGAACGGGTGTTTTTCCACTTCGGGGCAAACCCTAGCTCTGGAATATTTGCAGATAAAACACTTGCACAACGACCAAATATGCAGAATAAATATTTATGTATTAACTTATAATCCCGAGTTACAATAGCTTCCTTCTGAAGCGATTACAAACTTCTGCAAGTAAAGACTTTGCAGGATAAACCGAAAAACTTGGATGAGAGATTGCCGCTCCACTCTCCGATTGATGGCTACTGTTGCTTTGCACCTTCTGCTGCTCGTCTCCTCTTCTCCTCTCTAACTTACTCCACACTCCCTAAATGACAAATAGCCCCAGTATTTATAGGCGGGGGATGAGGACAAAAGGCGGGATAATCTCACCAACCCGCTGACAGAAATTAAATGCCGAAGTGGCTTTCCGACCAACTGCCGGACGACCCCAGCTACTCGCACGCTTGGACAGTTAATGTCCCGATTTGCGCGTCTGCATTTCGCTTTGGCTGTTTTCCGCTTTGAGGGGCAACTTGTTCTTACTTCGCGGCGAAATGCTTTCAACGGCCTAGTCAAATTTGCTTCGGGCCGAAACGTGTTTCGGGGGCTGCCAAAATGTCCTTCGCGCCGAAGCATTTTTCGAAGGTGTTTCGGAAGTGCTTCGCGTCGAATCTCCTTTGGGCGTGAAGTTAGATTTAATTTTTCTAACACCCTCCTTTAAATCAAACTTCACACGTTCTCTGACGCCCAACATATCTCGCAGTCTGGCGAAGTCCTCCTCCTTCAAGGGCTTCGTGAAGATGTCAGCCAGCTGCTCCTTCGACCTACAGAACTGCAACTGTACTTCGCCGAATTTTACCAGCTCTCTGATGAAATGATACCGAATGTCTATGTGCTTCGTTCGGCCATGGAAGACTGGGTCCTTCGAGAGCGCGATGGCAGAGTTATTGTCGCAAAATATTGTTGTTGTTGCTTCGACGGATGTTGTAGTTCACTCAGAACTCTTCTCAGCCAGACTGCCTGGCAGGCTGCTGAGGTGGCAGCAACATACTCTGCCTCTGCTGTAGATAGAGCCATAATTGGCTGCTTCTTCGAGGACCAAGAGACGACTTCGGATCCAAAATGGAAGGCATTCCCGAAGTGCTCTTCCTGTCATCTACGCTACCAGCCCAATCGTTGTCGGTGTAGCCAATTAACTCTAGCTGGTCCTTTCTGGCATAGTGGAGTCCATGGTTCCTTGTGCCATTGACATATCACAGGATTCTCTTGCCTGCTTGCCAGTGAGTGTCTTTGGGCGACTCCATGAACCGACTGATTAAACTCATGGCGTACATCAAATCTGGCCTGGTTGCAGTCAAGTACATCAGGCTTCCAACTAAACTTTTATAGAGAGTTGGGTCAACACTTCTGTTGTTGTCAGTCTTGCTCAGCTTGACGCCAGTGGCTGCCGGAGTGATGGCAGGCTTGCTGTCCTCCATCTTAAACCGCTTCAGGACATCCTTTGCATACTTTTCCTGAGAAATGAAGATGCCATCTGCTAATTGGTCAACTTCAATACCAAGAAAAAATTTCATTAGCCCCATGTCAGTCATTTCAAACTCGGACTTCATGGTTGTTCTGAACTGTGCGAATAGGCTGCTGCTATTGCCAGTATATATCAGATCATCCACGTACAAGCAGACGATTATCATCTCACCCTCTGCGTTTGTCTTCAGGTATAGAGTGTGCTCATATGGGCATTTTTGAAACCCATTCTCCTAAAAATAGCCGTCAATATGGTTGTACCATGCCCGGGGTGCTTGCTTCAACCCATACAAGGCCTTCTTCAGCTTTAGGACCTTGACTTATTGTTCTTGTATTTCATAACCGGGTGGCTGGTCTATGTAGACCTCTTCTTCCAACACTCCGTTCAGGAAGGTAGACTTGACATCCATCTGGTACACGCTCCATCCTTTCTGAGCTGCTAGTCCCAAAATCATTATGACTGTGTCAAGTCGGGCTATAGGTGCATACACCTCATGATAGTCAACTCCTGACTTCTGCTTGTAGCCTTTTACCACTAATCTGGACTTATGTCTGTCAACTTCTCCTTGGGCATTAAACTTCATTTTATACACCCACTTGACCCCAATGGTCTTCTTTCTTGCTGGAAGATATGTCAGCTGCCATGTCTCATTCCTTTAAATGGCTGCTATTTCCTCATCCATCGCATTCACCCATTTGTGATTCTGACTTGCTTCTTCAAACTCCACTGGATCACACTCAGTAAATAAGGCAAAGTCAGAATATTCTTCATCCATCTGATTACGGGTTACCTCATAAATATCTTGCAAGCTCCGAGTCTTCACAGGTGTTCTCAAATTTTGAATTCTGCTTGCAAGTGAAGGTGATCGGGATGATGAGGTTGTGCTACTACTGGCACCACTGTTGCTGCTTGAAGGCATAGGTGGCTGCACACTGTCTTCCTCCAAGTTTATAGGTTTAGCAACTGCTGGTTCAGGCTGACCAGTCTCTGATTTCCAGTTCCAGGCTTCATCCTCCAGGAACTTCACATCTCAGCTGATGACAAGTTTCTTTGTCACAAGATTATACAACTTGTATGCCTTTGCTGGTTCGTTGTATCCTGTGAAGATGCATCTTTCAGCTTTGTCATCCAGCTTTTGCCTTTTCTCATCTGGAACATGTGCATATGCTATGCACCCAAAAACTCGCAAATGAGCCACACTTGGCTTCAGATTGCTCTAGGCTTCCTCTGGGATTTTGTCCCTCACACTCTTGGTGGGACACCGGTTCAACAAATAAACTGCACAACTTACAGCTTCTGCCCAAAACTCATGTGGCAAACTTTTTGCCTTCAGCATACTCCGTGCCATCTCCATGATTGTTCTGTTCTTCCTCTCAGCTACACCATTCTGCTGTGATGTGTATCTGGCAGTGAACTGCCTGCGAATTCCATGTTGCTTGCAGAAGTTGTGGAATTCGTTGGAGATGTATTCTCCACCTCCATCAGTTCTGAGAGTCTTGACAAAATACCCGCTCTGTTTCTCAACCAGAGCCTTGAACTCCTTGAACTTTCCAAATGCCTCTGACTTCAACTTGATGGGATAAATCTAGGTCTTCCGGCTGAAGTCATCAATGAAAGTCAGGAAATATTTGTTGCCAGCATATGTGGTGGTTTGCATGGGACCACAAATGTCTGAGTGCACCAGCTCCAATGGTCGTGATGCTCTCCAAGACTGTCCTACAGGGAATGCGTCCCTGTGTTGCTTGCCGACCATGCAACCTTCACAAACTTGGTTCGGTTGCTCAATGAGGGGTAAACCCTTCACCATCTGCTTCCTGTGCAGTAGATTCAGGCCACTGAAGCTCAGGTGACCGAATCTGAGATGCCATAGCCAGGTAGCATCTTTCACAACTGCACTCAGAGACATCACTAATTCATTCAGAATCTGCAGTGAAAACATCTTGGTTTTCGTCATGGACACGGTTTGGATTTGTCCATGCACTTTGTCTTTGATGGAACAAACACCATCTTTAAACTGAACAGTGTGCCCATTCTGCATAAGCTGTCCAACACTTAGTAGATTGTGCTTCAACCCAGGCACATAATAGACATTACAGATTGTTTTTCTTTCACCGTGCCAGGTGCGGATGAAGATTTTTCCTTTCCCCATCACGAGAACTTTGCTGTTGTTCCCCATCTTGACCTCGGACTGGACTGACTCATCCAATTGTGAGAACATCTCTCTGTTCCCGATCATGTGGTTGTTGCACCCATTGTCAAGATACCAAATGTTTTTCTTGCTCTCCTCCTCAACACTACAAGTCAGCAGCACATTTCCTCCTGCCGCATTTTTGGCTTCCTCCGTATAATGGGCTTGCTGCTGATTCTCGTTCACCATATTCTTCCTACACTATGAGGCATAATGGCCGAACTTATTGTAGTAGTAGCATTGGACCTTTGACATGTCCTTCTGCTGAGAGCTTCCTTGCTGATTTTTGCCAGTGCCTCTTCCTCCTTGCTGATGAAAGTTGCAACTTGGCTCAGCGTCATGAGGGTTTGATCTCCCTCCTTGCTTGTTACTTCTCCCACGCCTGCTTTTGCCTCTTCCTCCTTGAGAACTAGAAGCGCTATGGTGGGAGTCTTGTCTGCCGTTGTCTTGGACTGAGACTTGTGCTTTGAAGGCTTGCTCCAAAGAGGACTGAGTTGAGCGGCTCAACCTCTGCTCATGTGTCTGTAGAGAACCCATCAGTTCATCCATAGAGAGGATTGTCAGATCCCTTGACTCCTCTATTGCAATAACCATAAAATCAAACTTCGTTGGCAGACTCCGCAAAATTTTCTCCACGATCCTTTGATTCTGCATAATTTCACCATTCAACCGTATCTGGTTGATGACATATGTCGTTTGGGTGAAGAAGTCGCTCATTGACTCTGAATCACTCATCTGCAGGTTCTCGAACTGCCTTCTGAGCATCTGCAATTTTACCAACTTGACTTTGTTGGTGCCCTGGTACGAACTTGCCAGAATTTCCCAGGCCTGCTTTGCCTTGGTGGTCGATGCGATTCGCAGGAATATGGTCTCCTCAACCGCTTGCATGATATAAAACAAGGTTTTTTGATCTTTCTTCCGATTCTCCTTAAGAAGATCTTTGTCAGCTTGGGAGAGGGTGGCTAGTGCTGCTGCATCTGTCGGTTTCGGGTATCCATTCTCGACCAAATCCCACAAATCCTGAGACCCGAAGAGGATCTTCATCTGGATGCTCCAGTAATCGTAGTTTTTGCCATTAAATCGTGGGATCTACAACTGTAGGGAACTCTTTCCGAAATCCATACTTCTATCTCCGCGTCACGGCAACAATGGCTCTGATACCAATTTGAAGAAATTAAGACAAATTCCAAATAAATCGCGTCGCTGGAAAACGCTTCGGCGATTTAATTTACTTCGGGAGGAACTTCGGCGATTTAAATCGCGTCAAAATTGCTTCGGCAATTTCTTCTCTGCGAGAAAGAGTCTTGGAGGTAAAACTACCGAAGCATCTACTTTGGGGGGAAAGCAGCCGAAGTATTTCTACTTCGAGAAGTTGGGAGTTTCGGGAGGAGGTTCGACGGGAATGCTCCCGAACTAAAATGCTTTGGGGAAAATTACTCCCGAAGTATGTACTTCGGGGGACAACCAACCGAAGTAAAACTGCTTCGGGGGAATGCTGCGAAGTTCGGCAGCCCGTGGCAACTTTGGAGAAACAGAATGCCGCCATGTGCTTTGGCACAAACAACTAAACCCGACTCCTTTCTGGATCGAACATGTGTTTTTCCACTTTGGGGCAAACCCTAGCTCTGGAATATTTGCAGATAAAACACTTGCACAACGACCAAATATGCAGAATAAATATTTATGTATTAACTTATAATCCCGAGTTACAATAGCTTCCTTCTGAAGCGATTACAAACTTCTGCAAGTAAAGACTTTGCAGGATAAACCGAAAAACTTGGATGGGAGACTGCCGCTCCACTCTCCGGTTGATGGCTGCTGCTGCTCTGCACCTTCTGCTGCTCGTCTCCTCTTCTCCTCTCTAACTTACTCCACACTCACTAAATGACAAATAGCCCCAGTATTTATAGGCGGGGGATGAGGACAAAAGGCGGGATAATCTCACCAACCCGCTGACAGAAATTAAATGCCGAAGTGGCTTTCCGACCAACTGCCGGACGACCCCAGCTACTCGCACGCTTGGATAGTTAATGTCCCGATTTACGTGCTTGCATTCTGCTTTGGCTGTTTTTCGCTTCGGAGGGCAACTTGTTCTTACTTCGCGACGAAATGCTTTCAACGACCAAGTCAAATTTGCTTCGGGCCGAAACATGTTTCGGGGGCTGCCAAAATGTCCTTCGCGCCGAAGCATTTTCCAAAGGTGTTTCGAAAGTGCTTCGCGCTGAATCTCCTTTGGGCATGAAGTTAGATTTAATTTTTCTAACAATTAATACTTTACCTGTTTCAAACAAAATAATATAAAATTTTATTTCATATTAATACCTTTTATAATCAAATTTTATTTTACATTAACACTTTTTTTTTCAAATAAAATAATATTAAATTTTATTTCACATTAATACTTTTCTCTTTTAAACAAATTTAAAATCAGTTTTTAAGTGTGATGATCCCCTTTAAGTTTAAGTAAAGTTTAAAAAATACATAAATAAAGGTAATTTTCAACATAATATATTGATTTTTTTGTATCTTTATAATGAAAGAATAGTATATAATTTTATAGAGGATACTTAAATTAAGTAATTAAAGTTTGAAAAACACATAGATAGTTCTCAATATAATATATTGATTTTTTATGGTTGATAAAAATGATATATAATTGAAGGTTAAGTATAACCGATGGAGCCTTCCCCAAGGACATTTGAACTTTGAACTTGGGTGGCACTACATGATTTAAACTTAGGTAGTTTAGAAAATAATTCAATTTTTTTTTTTTTTTTTATACATAGGGGAATTGGCAAACGTCTTTTCTTTTTGAACAATTGGTTACAGGGTCAAATCACATTGTATCGGGTTGTAACGTCAAATCATGGAGCTACTACTATAACCCTTACCTCGTATCGGTAAACACGGCCCAGAGTGAGGGAGACCCCCGGTGGCTCAGGGTTGGTACCGCGGTCATCAAGTTGGCGCACACTCAGTGGATTCTAATTAGACTACTAATTTGCCCTAGAGTGTACATGCCTGCGAGGTTTGAACCTAAGTCTCCTCCTAGTAAGTGCCCAACTTCTTACCAATCCACCCAAAATGTGTTTGTAAAAAATAAATAAATTTAATAAAAAAAATATAACAATACATTAGCTAAATTTTAAAAACTTTAGTTGATATTAATTATACAAATAATTTAATTAATACTAGCAATAGAAACATCCTTAACAAATTTGAACCCTACCAGCTATGCTGGTAGTTACTAAAAATTGTGATTGTAACCATTGCTTCTATATATCCCAAAAAAAACATCCTTAACAAGGTAAATATATGTGAACAAAAGTCTACATATTTGGGTTTATATTAAACATTTAATAAAAGTTTAGTAATAAAAATTGTTTAACAATCTTAATAAAAGTGGATAGATTAGTATCACATACATTTCTATTAAAAGAAAAAAAAAATACTAACAACAAAAACATTTTAATTTTTATTTTAAAAGCTGATGCTTTGTCGAAAATACATTTATTCCCTTGGAGTTGACGTATGTGATTAGGTTATTCAATAAATTTAACAAATTTTCTTGGGTTTTTGTTAGTTCATTTTGTTTGGACTAAAGCCTTGAGACCGAATTTTATAGCGAGAGCGACGAGCTGTGGGTGTGAACCTGATTTGCAATGGCCTTTAAAGTAACCAGCTGTTCCTTGGTTTTTGAAAAATCCAAGCCATACATAGCGATAATGCTTCAGCAATTCAGCTTCGCAGGGATGAATATTCTTATTGTAGTTGCTCTTAACGGGGGAATGAATCACTTTGTTTTAGGGGTTTACAGGCATCTCATTGCTACAATAGTAATGGCTCCTTTTGCATTTTTCCTAGAAAGGTAGTCGATTCAGTGCATTTTATCTACAATCACATTAATATATATATTTTTTATTTTTCCTTATCGAATAACAATAGATTTCTAACCGCGCTGCAGGAAGAAGCAACCCAAGCTTTCGTTTTCTTTTCTTTGCCAAATTTTCGCCCTGGGGATGTTTGGGTTGGTATTCTGTCCTTCTTTATCATAATCTAATTTTTCATTATTTTGGCTAAAGATCTATCTTGATTGATTTCATTTACATCTGCAGGCCCGTACTAGCGCAAAATTGTTACTATCTTGGTTTGAAATACACTTCGCCTACTTATACCACTGCATTGCTGACAGCCGTTCCAGCTATAACTTTTGTAATGGCCGTAATCATAGGGTAATCATATACAACTCTTTCATGTTAATCATAACATGAAATAATGTTCTGATGACATAATCACTTCAGCCAGGGTGATTTTGGGAAAGAACCTCTCTTCATATTGGTCTTATAATACAGTTTTTATTTGTTTATTTACATGCAGCAACTTTTGCCATGCAGTTAAAACTCTAGCTAATTAAATTAAGTTGGAGGATTATCCATCCAAACATTTACTATGTTTCTTACTCTATATGTGTTGAATTTATAGAATGGAGAAGATAAATTTGAGAGATGTTCACAACAAGGCAAAGATAGCAGGGACACTGCTCTCTGTAAGTGGAGCATTGTTGTTGACGTTGTACAAAGGACCTGCTCTTCATATGTTTTGGACTGGATCTATTCATAAGAGAAAAAATATTCGACTTCCACAAGATGGGGGCAAAGAGTGGATTAAGGGTTCACTTCTTTTAGTTGCTACTTGTTTACTCGATTCTGCATGCTATATCCTGCAGGTGATAGACATCCTTTTGTGATTGAAAATTTGTTATAATCATTCCTAATACACGCAACAATGTAAACAATTTGTCAATTCATGTGCAGCGTAGACTAGAGTTATAAAGAGATATCGAGCGCAGCTGTCAATTACCACATGGATTTGCATGGTGGGAACATTACAGTCACTTGCAGTGACCTTTGTTTTTGAACGAGATCTTTCAGTGTGGGCTTTGGGATGGGACTTGAAGCTTCTAACTGTACTTTACGCCGTAAGAATATCATTGAATCATACACTTCTTTCCTCATGATGTGAACTTCATATTCATTGTGTAACGGTATTTACCTTCTTTTTCTTGTGTTCTTCTTCTTCATATAGGGAGTGGTGTCAACAGGGATTGTATACTTTTTGCAAGTTTTCTGTTTGGCCTCGAAAGGACCTGTATTTGTCAGTGCCTTCTCTCCCTCGAGGCTTGTAATTGTAGCTTTTATGGGATCCATCATACTTGGTGAGACAATCCATTTAGGGAGGTAAGTCATTTTGTCCAAAGTTTGGGGTCTAATAAAATTTCATAGAGAACCTACAGTATGGTTATAAACATGATGAAAATACACTAATCTTAACAAACTTTATGCAGTGTTGTGGGAGGAGTTGTGACTGTAGTAGGTTTGTACGGTGTGCTGTGGGGTAAACTGAAAGATCATAAAGCGATCTCTACGCAGACCGAAGCAGTAGATGGACGGCATAATTCTCAGTGGGAGAATGTCGAAGTAAAGTTAAACAACGAAGCACAAGAAGCAGAATCTTTACACCAAATAATACAAGTCACACAGTTTCCAGACAATACGAAATGATCTTTGGACAAAAACGGTGTGAACTTCTGCAGTCGAGGAAACAGGGTGAATTATGATGGTGAAAGAAAAAACGTTGTCTTCCTCCTCCTGCAGATTAACTTGGGCATGCTTTAAAAGAGCCTTGTTCTTCCCTGATGAGTATGAGTAGTACATATGAATGGGGCGCATGAGCTAAGAACTTGTAGTCAAGTTTGCATTTAGATGAATGACATCTAAGTAATATTTACAGAGCTAGCTTTGGAAATTGACGGGCTGTTGGTAATAGTTAATGAGAAGAACGTATAATTGTTAATAAGTCTATTAGTCCATTAAATGTTTGAAACTTATTTATTTTTAAAAATATTTGTAAGTTAAAAATATGTTTTAAATATAATTAAATAGTTTAATTTTAATTATATTTTTAAAATATTTTATCAATATAAATATAAATATTTAATTTATATTTTTTCAATTTTTTTTGTTTTTAATTGTTATTTTTATATATCAATTATTAAAATCAAATGATTGTAAGAGATTATAAACTTTTTAAATATAAAATGATTTAAAGTTTACCAAAATTTTGTAGCTTTAGATTAATTATTTATTTATAAATAATATTGGAGAATTGGAGTTAAACATTTTATTTTTTGAAGTGTTTGTTTATGGTTTATTAATTTTATTTTATGTATTATTTTTAAAGGAATAAAGTTAAACTTTTGTAGCTTATAATAATGCACCTCATGGTAAAGATTTACTATTTTTAACAGTATAAATAGAATTTAATGTTGGTATTATATATTTAAAGTTTGGGGATCTTAAACACTTAGTTTATTTAATTATATTATTGGTAAGAAATAAATAAAAATTATGTATTTGTAGTTATTTTATTAATTTTAAATTATTATGTTTGTATATTGTATACATACGATATTGTATATATTCATTATTAATTCATATTTTTTTGCCTTAAAAAATAGTAATTTTTATTTTAGAGTTTGAAAAAATTACAATGAGATGGGTATTTTATATCTTCATATAAACCTTATTAAACAACATCAGTAAGAGCTATAAAAAAAACTATAAACAACTTAGTGCCAACTTTCAATCATCTTACATAAATACTATTTTGATACTTTAGCCTTGGAGCCATTAGTCATATTACATATATAACCTTAATTATCAATAGAGGTCCAAAAAGAACACAACCAAATTTCTAAACCATATCTTCTATCAAATAGAAACAGGTATCAAAAGAGAACAGATTATGGCTGAATCATAGTTCCACATTACTTTTAACCAAGTACCAACTAGAATATCCAAGGTAGGTTTTAATAGACCATCCAGTTCCTCATAATAAAGTTTAAGCATCAAATTTTAAATCTCCACTAATAGTGAAGCCCATTCCACCACCAATTTTGAGAAACCATAAACTTAAAGCTTTGTTATTCTTTGTTTCATTACCATTCTTAACAAAAATATATGTGATTTTCATCTTGATATAACACCCCTCCTACCCCACATCTACGTAAACTACCTTGACAAGCTCCACAAAAAAAAACCAAAGACTTCCTAGTATCCATTGTTGAACTACAAACATGCCTTATAGCCTTTAATTTTTGAACTTGTTTTATGCCTTCATAAGTATGTTTGATCTGAGAACTAGGTAGAATTTTCTTGCTTTCAAATAACACAACTATAAACCCTATGTCACTATCAATGAAATGTACATGTATTCCTTTAAACCTTTGTCTTTGAACTATTATTGCATAATATCTTATAGATTCCTTGTTGGCCATTGTCCTTTCCCCTTAATCATGGGTAGAATAGACCTTCACACTTTTCTTGAGAAATCACAATAAACTAGTATATTATTCATTGTTTCTTTTTCTTTATTGATTTAGACTTTGCCAAGACTTTTTTTTTTTTAAGAACATCCCATGTCAATGCCTTCTTAGCCAACGCTAACCAACAAGAAATAATAATTTTCAAAGGCACTTTCACCTTTCAAATCTTGCCCACCACCAAAGGTTCTCTTTATTATTATCTTTAAACATTGCCTTTATCCTTCCTTAGTTGTAAACTATATACTAACTAACTCCAAAGATTCTCTTTATTATTATCTTCAAACATTGCCTTTATCCTTCCTTAGTTGTAAACTATATCCTAACTAACTCCAAATATTCTCTTTATTATTATCTTCAAACATTGCCTTTATTCTTCCTTAGTTGTAAACTATCTACTAACTAACTCATAAATAAACAATAATACAACTACTAATCCATATCTATAAACAAAAAACTATAATAACTAATAAATATTTTTCTACATGTAAAATTAAAATAATTTATCAAGCTTTATGAAAGAAAAGGAATAAAAAACTATACCAAAACACGAATGTTACAACTACACAAATTATAAATAAAACTTATGACTAGCAAACCCCTCATATACGATAGTATGTTAAATATTTACAAGTAAGTTAAAAATAAGACTTCTGACTAACAAACCCCTCCTCATTTACCAAAGTATGTTAAATATTTACAACTACACAATCATTACTAGCAAACCCTTCCTCATTTTCATATACTTAACTAAGTCAATATAATACGTTGTTTAAATGATTTTGTAAGCGTTACGGGGGATTATAATTGACATCCTATAGATTTATCACACTATTAGTAATAATAAAAAAACAAACCTCACTCATGCGTCCGGTTAAAGCCAATGGTAACGTAGAGACCAAATTTGGGTTGGGCCCCAACAGCCGGATGGGCGTGGCGGTCCACGCCCCTCTCACGCCATTTGCATTTTCCAAACGACCTGCTTTCCCATCAACTTCCACTGTCCTACGTAATCCGTCCTCCATGTTCTTAAGTCGCGGGAAAAGTTATAAAAAATGACATTTGCCAATAAATGGTGAGATTCCTCAATAATAACGAGGGTGATGATGACCGTGTTGATGTGGACCACCCACCTAGCTTTAATATAGAATTAAAAAAAATTTTAAGTATTAAACTTTATTTTTAATGAAAGCGATAAAGAAGAAGATGTGGAAGCTGGTTCCCCACTCACGTAAGTGCTCTAATTTCTATATTTAGGAGGAGCCAATTGTGTCCTTCTGGATGTGGTTATCTGAAATAGTGAGTGCTATTTAATTACCTTAGAACAAAGGAAGGTAGAATCTTAATAGATTAGGAGGCAATTTATGCTAGTGGTTGTCAACATCGAACATCGACTATACTTGGTCAATTGATACTTCCCATTTTCTTGGACTGTTCTCTCATATACAAAGAAATAAAGGTGTTGTTTCCCCGTTAAATGTATGGGGGCACATGGTAGTGGATACCACATATTAAAAATAATTGGTCAACATAACATAATTATGAAGGCCTAAACCCTTTCGTGGAATAACCTTTTTCATTCCCCTTGAAATTTTATTCCATCAATGAATAAGATGTAAAAGATTAGTTGATCGGTTAGTTTTGAAGTTTATTAAAAATACTCACATTAGTTGATTGGTAAGTTTTAGAGTTTATTAAAAAAAAATTAGGTTCAAATTTTGGAGGTATGTTTATTTGTGCAAAAGCAGTAGTCTAATCTAAGATATATACTTCACTGATAAAAAAACAAATTAGAAAACATAGTCCTAAATAAAATTTTTAATGTTTATTAAATTATGCGTAAGGAATTTATATTTATCATGGTTCAAATTTGGGTTGTTTATATGGTTGTTGAAATGTGTAATATGTTCTTATTGGCTAAGGTTAACATTGCACAATATAATCTCTTATGTAAGCTTAGAGGATGACAATGTATAGTGTGAGATGGAGTTATTGTACACACCCACAAGCTCATATAATTAACTTTATAAAGTTAACCTTGTATCCTAATCATTATTATATATAAGTTAAGGGTTATATATTCAAAATTTAATTCATTAAGGTGTCTATACAACTCTTTAATTGATCTATTGCATTAATGTGTGACCTTTTATGATTATTGATTATGTGGGTGTCTAAGGACATCTTTCAATTATCATATCTCATTATTTTTTCTTTTCACTTTTTATTCATCTTTACTATGAGACTTGAGTAATGACTGCTTATCTTTGTTCTAACAAATCATTATGAATTCCAATATTATATAAAAGTAGGTTTAAAGCAAAAGTGCTTGATCATGCAAAAGATTTTATTTTATAACCTCTATTTTTTTGTCTAATCAAAGTGAATTATTATAGGTACTTTATAAGGAATCTTTGGTGATATAGAATCATGGATAACTTCTTTCGACATGCTTTATAACATTATCTTCTTTATTGCAAGTTTCACCATGCATCTCCAAGCATTTTTGGTAAAACAAGGGATAAAACAAACAATATTTTAAACTACATCATGCAAAACTAGTATTAAACTGAACATATTTTATATTTTTCCAACTCAAATCTTATATAAAATATAGAAATTTATACAAAAAAATTTCTCTTTGTTTCAAGATATTGTTTGGTGTTTCACCTTCAATTATACCTTTTCATCTTCTCATTCTTCTCATGGTAAATACGACTATCCAATCTCATATGAAGTGAAAATCATCAATCATCCCTTAATGATTATATAACAATAAATTATATAATAATGGCTAACACCCCATTATTACATTATTTGGTATAAATATCATTACCTTCCCATGATTCTAGGGGTGGCACACTAGAATTATCCTCTAGCTCTAATTCTACTAGGACTAGTTATGGATCTATTGTAACTAAGTGATCTCCATGATGTTTACCTCTAGGTCATTACCTCTAGGTCTTTGCATTAAGGTCATCATTACATTTGGGCCACATCTAGGTCATCATTACCTTGGGTCACCTCTAGGTCATCATTACCTTTGTTTCCTTTACCTGTAGGTCACCTTTAGGTCATAATTACCTCTAAATCAGCCTCTATATATGCCTTTGGGTCATCACATCTAGGAAATTACCACTAAAATATATTTTTGGAATCCTTCACATAATGTTTCATTGTAGGTCTTCCAAGTATTGTTTAAATTACATTCTTCTGAAAAAAAAAATAGTTATTTCAAGTTTTCCAAGATATTTTCCATGGGAAAACTTACATCCTTCTCATTCAAAAAACTCCATCTTCTCCTCTAGAATCCATTCAACATTTCTCTTGATTTATCCCATTCTGACACATTGATCCATCCATAATTCATATGCATTTTACTGGGCACTTTACCTTTGTCCCAACACTTTATTTTGGAGTGATTATTACCTCCACAAGTATCACAAGGATGTAGGTTTTAATACCTAGCTATCACATGTTTAGATCTTCCATAATGACTACAATAACGCACCCTAGAAATTTTATTCTCTGATTATTTTCTAACAAAATTTATGTTATTTCTCCCCATTATAAACTTAGTGTCACAGCTAACTACTTGACCAATATATCAAAGGTCTACATTCTTTGGCCTTATACTTGGCATTATGGGTATCTTCACACCTTTCCCATATCTTCCCAAACCTATACCATTAAATCCCATTTTTCTCATTATCTTTGAACCAATATATTTAGTATACTTTTCAAACACCTAAATTATTCACCATTATTATGGCCGTTTCCACCATCACCAACAACATTCAAATACCACAAATCATCATTACAATGACATTTAACATAATCTGAACAATAATATGGCATTTTTCATGGTAAACACAACCATCTTCTACATAATATTTTCTCACACCCAACTATTTTTAAATAACTTATATCAAAAGCTATGTCTTTTCTTTGGACAAGATCATGTGTATCACAACAACCATTTGCCATCATGGGCCTCAAATCACTAGTATCACAATTGAAATTTATCCTTTGATGAAGATCACTTGTGTCACAACAAACATCTTTCATCATGGTCCTATCTTTAAACTTCCCAATTATTTCAATTTGCTTTTGACATTGCACATCAAGTATGTCAAGGGTGAATAGTGTCATGCATATTCTACTCACCAATAGAAATTGTCACACCATTTTCAAAATATCCTTCATCAATTTATTTAAGTATTGATTGCAAACAAGACCTAAGTTTTGAAAATTCTCCATATTAATTATCTTTTAAAGTCACACACTTTTGAATTTAACCTTGTTTCTTGGTTTGTTTACTATCCCTTTTATATCTTGGGTTTGAAACTTTCTTGTCCATGAGGACTTTATGTTGTTTCACACTCTTTTTCACAATATGGTTTTGATTCACCTTGAGCAATATACCCTTGTTATTGTGGTTTTTGTTGAGATTACCCTCTTTGATACTGCCCTTGGCCTTGTGGATGTTTATACTATTGCAGTATTTGAAGTTGATTCACATGAGTCATCATATTTTATTTACAAAATTTTGTATTACATCATTCTTTTTCACAAATATGAAAATATCTACTTTTCCATCGAGGTTGTTTTTGTGATGAAGTGGAAGTGGAAGGACCCTTTGAACCTTTTTATGATTTCTTTGTGGAGATAAGGGCATTATTAGACAACTCATATCACAATAGATTTTATACATCATTTTGTTAAGGGATTTTTATAAACTCTTCAAAGGACACACTTTCATTTGATGCTTGGAGAGATATCACCAATGTTTTGAATGATTCAAGGAGAGCTCTAAGTAGATCTGAGACTAAAAGCTTACCTTCCACCATTTTTCATATGGTATTCAACTTTGAATTCTAATATGCAATTCTTCAAAGAAATTGTTCAGTACTCTCATCATATTTGACCCTTAATGTATGTAGTTATGACTAAATATGAAGGGCTATGGCTTCATTCCTTCCTTCAAATATAGTGTAAATTTTATCCCATGCATCTTTTGATGTTTCTACTTCACATATATATTGTTGTATTTCATAAACCACTCCAAATGTGATGAGCATAAGTTCCCTTGAATATCCTTCATCATACTTTTGCCAAGTTGTAACCTCACTAGGATGTTTTTAATCACTAGTAACTATATCCTATAGTTTTTTTACCACTAATATTGTTCTAATTTTTTTTTTTCCATGGTGAAAAATTTAGACCCTTGAGCAACTGAGATTCTGTAAGAATTATTTTTGATGTAGCTATGGTGAATATTCCTTATATTTTCCAAAATGGTCCCCTTTTCCATATATCACCAGTTTTATACCAATCCTTTTGATATACTTGTCCTTCCAATATACTCGTCGGTATATGGAATATGCTAGTCCTCTCTATATGAAACCATATGTGAGAGGTATCTTAAGGTAAATAAAAGAAATCGATACATGGTACCAAGGTAGTACTGAAAATAATTCATCCTGTCAATGATACATGCTTAAAGAGAAATCCTCATAGTGGATGTAACTTCCATATATACTTGGATTTTTTAATTTCATGATTTACGTCTAATGATAGTAACAAATGGGATAAAAATAAAATGAAATAAAATAACATAAAAATATATCCTTATTGCTCCTCAACAGTTTATAGGGTTGATGCCCAAACGATGTTATAGCAACTATATTAAGCATTAGATGCAATAACTTAACATGACAACATATTATTAGCAATGAGTAATTCTATGATAAAAGAAATGATGCAACTATGAGCTAATTAATTATTTGTATGAAGAAATCGTATTTCCCCTTATTGGTGGGTGGGTAACCTATGTGGAAAACTTGTTTGTTGTATTGGCTTGATTCTAAGTTTATTTTTCATGATTGCTCTTTGTTTTTAGATGAATGTGGAAAGATCTTCATAAAATACTTTTACAAGTAATAAAAAAACCTTGGATAATATCATGTTGAGTTTCTTGAAATTTTGGAATACCCTCAAGCATTGTTGATTAATCAAGGTAGGATATTCTAGGGTGGCTAACATAGTCAGGTGCTTAGAATATTATAATGTTTTTGAATTAAGGTGATTAGTGGCTTAAGGAACATTAGAATTCTATCCATATTTACATTTTTTATTTGACGGTTTCAAGGTTAGGGACAAGTAAAGGGAGAAGATTATTTAATTTACAGGAGGATTTTATTTCTGCAATGCTTGTCACTTTGATTGTGAAGTTTTATCCTATTGCCTCTCCTACTAGGGATATATTGACTAAACTTATTGGGGAGTCAAATTTTCTTTAATTTATTATGTATTCCATGAAACTCTAAATTACATTAAGGCTTTGATGTAATAAAATAAAGGGCCATATATGATTTAGTGTTATTGTATGAATCTACAAATTATACGAAGACTAAAGCAAGCAAAAAAAAGGGACCATTTTTAGTTCAATACTAATTATTGATACTAATTTGCTATATTAGTATCATGCAAGTTATATTTTAAGACCTAGTTGGAAAATTAATTCTATTATTTTTAAAACAATGCATCCCATGTACAAAAAATATATCATAAAAATAAAAAAAAATGAAATTGCAAATCTACTTAATTCACTCATTTCTCACTTTAGAAAAATATTTTCCTTCCCTAATTCTATAAATTAAAACAAAAACCCAAAAAATCCTCAATTCCCCTAAATCAATGTAAACCCCTTTTTGAGACATTTTAATTTTCCTATGTGATTTTGGAACCTATCCCATTGTGATCCTCTCTACAACTTAATAGTTTGATATAAACCCTATAACACTTTTTAAAATATTTTTTTTCTCAATTTGGTCCCAACTATCCACTCTCAAGTATTCTCCTTAGAAAAGGTGAATGAGTACATTAATAAAATCAAGGACAACCTCTTAGTTATGAGAAAACTTGATAAATTATACCAAACTAAGAAAATTGTATCTAGGATACTTGGGCTTCAAACTAAATAGGATCAGTTACAATATGTAGTCTCATAGTTTCCACTACCAGGACAATCCTATTTAGGATAGGAGCAAGTTTTAAGTTCAAGACAGGGACCAACTTTAGGTTTAAGACAAGGACTAGCTTTAGGTCCAAGATAGGGGGACACTTTATGGATTGCCATACCTTTATTTTAACCACCCCACCAATAACCAACTAAGTTGGAGTTCCCCCACTCTTATGGAGATAAACCCACTAGTTGGATTTATAGGGTCAAACAATATTTCTCCTTGAGCCACACCCTAGTTTGACAAAAGGTATACATTGCTTCCTTTAATTTGAAGCATGAATCCACTAAGTTGTATCAATGGTTTGAGGTCTTTAGCACACTTTCTTTGGAGGAATTATATAGAAATCTACTTGTTTTGGACCCAATGCATATAATGATTTCATAGGTACATTAACCAAATTTTGACAAACTAGGTTTGGGATATTTGAGGTATTTGAAATGATAAACCTATCTAAAATTCCACAAAATCAAAATATGGGTGCCAATTAGATGGTGTCATTGGATCCCAATTCAACCTTGTTGAAGACGTGTTAGAAAACTACCAATATATCAAGGACATTAGCAAACTAACTACACCAGATAATAACATCCATTGGCAGGTCTTTGATAGTGATGAGCACATTTTCTAGTTCCTCTAGAAAGAAGTCAAGTTCACTAAAGATTTAACAACAAAGATCCAAGAAAATTATGAGAACCAAATCCTTTAGCTTAAGGGAAATATTCTCCCTAAAGGACTAGATACTCTTTAATCCCTACTCAACCTAAATGACCATTTTATAGAAGGGAAGAGAATTACCATGGACAAAATTGCTTATTGGGAGGTAAAAATCACAACTAAGAAAACCTTATGGATATGGAAAGTGGGTACTCCAAAAGAATGAAAAATATTAGTCAATATGTGCCAAAAATATACCAAAGTAATGGCTTGGAGCTCTGAGGATCTAAAAGGTTATGACAAAGAGATCATACAACACACAATAGAGTTGGATGCATAGGATAAAATTTTTGAGAAATAAATAGAGGCCAATTAATCTGAAGATTGAACCCTTGATGAGAAATAATATGACTAAACTCATAGAAGAAAAGAATATATATCCACTTAAGCATACTACTTGGGTATATAATTTGGTTCTATTCAGAGAAAAGAAAGGAAAAATCTGGTTATCTATAGGTTTTTAGGACCTCAACTAGGCATCATTGAAAGACCACTACCTACTACCTTGCATGGACCAAATATTACAAACAATAGCTAGGTCAAATAGATTCTCTCTGCTAGATGATTTCTTAGGGTACAATCAGGTATGGGTTAAGTATGAAGATCAACATAATATAGTGTTTGCTGCCAAAGTGGGGAACTTTTGCTTACCAACACATTCCTTTTGGCCTATCCAATATCGAGGCCATATGCTAGAGGGCTATGGATATTTCTATCAGTGATATCCTTAAATAAATCATCTTGATCTACCTATATGACCTCATTGTCTTTTCAAAAATAAAAGAAGACCACTTTGCACACCTTGAAAAGATGTTTAAATATTATCAATAATTTGGAGTGTTTTGAAACCCAAATAAGTTCTTATTCTACATGCCATAAGGTGATTTACTAGGACAAATTGTGTCTAAAGAAGGAATAACTATCAATACAAACTAGGTTGGGGCCATAATGAACTTGTCATTGTCACAACATGAAAAGGTCCTTCATTTTTACTATCAATAGGTTAATACTATACTTTTCTACAGTATTCTATCCAGTTACTTGGATGTTGAAAAATAATAACTTAAATAGACTAAGGAAGGTAAATAGGTTTTCTAGTAAAACAAACAGGCCATGACGTAGGCCCCAATATTGCTCAACCTAGAATTTAGCAAAAACTTCATCCTCTATAATTATGGGGGTAAAATTAGAATAGTAGTTATTCATACTCAAAGGGAAGATAAAAGGAATGAATGTTCCATATATTTATTTATTAATATATAAAAGGATATGATGAGAGAAAATTTCATGTAGAAATAGGTGTATTCTTTGATCTAGAGTTTAAAAAATTCAAGCACTTGATTTAAAATAATAGAAATATTGCTAATGTCATTTATCCAAGTATTAAAGTTTACATCATGAATGAATAAATGAGTAATATAAAGCCAGATGGATCATAAGGATCCTTGAATTTCACATTGAAATCGAGATCATCATGGGTAATTCTCCAATGTTTGTCAAAATTGAAGTAAATTAGTTTACCCTCTAGTATAGAATTTACATGAAATCTTCTTCAAACTATATCTCTGTAGGGCAATGGCTTGGTAAAATCCTCAAATAAAACTTGTTTTGAAATACCAATAACCAATGGTAGTGGTATCTACATGTTTGAAAAAACTTGTGGGTGGATAAGATTATACTAAATAAAGGTATCAACTGCTCTTGATACTCCTTAGTTATATATGATAGGCTAGGCTTCCCATCTCCATGAAGCTCCTTGCACTACAACTTCTATTTTAGCTATAGCTTCAAGAAAATTATTCTATGTTATTAATACTAGAAAGACTACTAAGGTTGGAGGAGTAAAGGGAGGTAGCAAGGAAGCACTTATAGAAGCACCAAGAAATCAATAAAATATGGTTCTATCATAAGGTTACAACAAAATTATTTTGGGTAGGCAACCTCATACTTAAATGGGACAAGGACCATAATATATTAGGCCAACACACCAAGTTCATAGTCATCTAGAGAAGGCCATACATCATCACTAGACTCAAGAATAAAATGTGATTGATATTTTAATGCTAAATGGGCAATCGTTCCCAATCCTAATCAATGGGATCTACCTAAAGAGGTACATTTGATTTTTGCCTTAAAAAAAATTAGAGAGAGATGTATATAATTATTAACCCATTAAGTCATTGATGCTAGAGTTATAAAACTTTGTTAGATAGATATTATCTAATATTTTCTCAAATGCATGAGTACCTACCTCAAGAATTGTAGATCCGTTGGGTGTAGTGTTGCATGCATACAAGGAAAGCTTTAGAAAAATCTTAACCTATGAAATTAATTTTTTCTACCATGATAGGAGTTCTAGAAGCTAGGCCTTGAATAGGCTTCCCTTGATATGCACCAACATCTACCCTATTTAGGAATATTTGAATGAGGTATGAATTTGTTTCATAGGGGAAGACTAAAAAAATGCCCATAAAAGTTAACCAATGGATTCCCACATTGCATGAAGGCCTTTGCTTGGAAAATAGCTTAATTTTGTGCTTTAGCTGAGCTTATTTTGACAACACCAATTTTCATTTAAATTAGATAAGGTTGAATAGTGTGTGATATTATGGAATTTAAGAAAATATTCAACTATATTCCAATTGACCCAATTTATTCCCCCCTCCTCAAGGCTAACCTCGCTAGCCTGGTTCCATAAAATAAGGATTAAGTGCTACATCCAATCACCTTCACAATTACATTCCATAACTAAATAGGTTATGATATTGTAGTATAAAATTACAAACCTTAAGGATCCTAACCAAATATATTATAAATCCATAACCTACCTCTCTCATAATCTCTCTCCATTAGGCCATAATGATAGTAAGGTGACTGGGAGCTTCAAGGAGTATTTGGACTTGATCTTGCTCAACAGTTGGGTGGTAAGGTCAACTTATGGGCAACAAGACTAATATATCCAATACTTATTAAAAGGTCCTACAAATATAGGGTCAAGGTTAGACAAATTTAGTATATTTTATACTTAATACGACTTTGTCTCCCACAAATAATTCCCTTGGTATCCTTTTTAGATCTGCATAGCTCTTTTGGTGATTCGAGGCCTTCTTGTATCTTCTTTTGGGCTTTCTTATTTTTTTTTTAAGTGTTTGGTTTGATCATTACATAATCTTCCAGATTATCCCATGATATAAGTGTCTTGCACCTTCCCCATACAGGGTTTCAAATGGAGCCTTACCTAGGCTATTATTGTAAATAAAATCTACCAAGTATAGGTAGTTTTCCATTTTGTAGTGTGTTCATTTTAAAATTTCAATTCCACCCTTACAAAAACTATCTTGCTTCAAAGAATTCCCTTGATGGTTCCTTCTCTTATCTTCCTTTTGAATTCTCACCCTTACAAAATCTCTACCTTTCTTCAGAGAATTCTCTTGATAATATTTTTAAAGTGCATTATTTTATTTAGAAATTTAGGTCGACAACTATAAGCCATTCTTTCATCTTCTTAACACTATCCAATATGATAACAATTTTAAAGCCAAGTCACCTATCTTATAAAAGGATGGATAAAATACACATATTTTATGGATACTATGAGTCAACACTAATACAAACTTCATCAATAGCACACATGAGGTGGAAATTCAATGTGTACCAAAAATCTCCTACAACGAGCAAAGTCCATCAAATATGATTCCCATGCACCCCTTGACAAAGAAAAAATATTTCAAGTTCTTGATTAGCCAAAGCCATGTGATTAGTATGATATTAGGTGATACAAATTTAGAGGTTGAATTTTATATCTCTTTATGGGCATGCACTAAAATGGTAATCGAATATTTTCCTGAAACTAGGTTACTAAAGGAAGGATTGATTAAGAATAATATTGAGATATTTGGTCAATCTAGGGATAAAGGAAGGAACCTAAAGAAATATTTCTAATTTATTTAATTGCATAGAAAATACCAAAAGAGAACCTTGAGGTAGAAACCAAACACCCCATATGTCTAATTAGAAGTGTTCAATGGGCAAGACAAATATGAGCCATTCGATCAGGCCTCCAATGAACCAAATTAGAAACTTTCCCCATGTGATAAATTTAAAATAAAGGTTGGTTACCTCTTGGTTGTAAAATTTAAAAGTGGTTAATCATAGATTATGGGCACACAGGCCAAGGCACTCTCAAGAATCTAGAGGGTGCTTTTTGTCACTCTAGCCAACCACATTAAAGAAGGATTATACATGCATGATTTGGTAATGGTAAAAAATAAAGTCTATTAAAGCTCACAACTCTTCCCAATCCTATCCATTATGTAGCTTGAAATTAGTACTATGAGATTCTTGTAGTGTAGAATGCATATAATTGGATAAAGAGATAATCATAGCATAGATCATAAAGGGGTAACTATGGAGGTCAAGAAGAAGAGTTTGTCTGCCAGGGAAATATGATTCCAAACAAAGAACACCTTACTGATATTGAGAGAGCTAAACCCTTACACTTATTGACCAATGCAATAGACATAATAGTGGACCCTAAATTATTCAAAAATACTAAAATGTTGAAGGAATATTCCTACCAAAAGACCATCATTAGAGAGCCTAGATATCTAGTTGTAAGAACTTGGAAAATTTACTTAGCATACTACATGGTGCCCTAGTTACATAACAATTCCAACCTAGTAGCAATGTGTGTTGCCTACTACAAATATCAACATAGGGAGGTTAGGGGAATAATAGTAATTTCAAAATTCCATATTAACCTAGTCCATGTGAGACTTTCTAACAGTCCTATAAGGACTTGAGATAAACCTGGGAATAACCAATGACTTTTACTCGTGCCTTTTGGATCCCCTGAGGAGTTTAAACTTTTGAGCTTTAACATAAGCATAGGTTAACTTACATGTTGAAATTTACCTTGAGCTTATACATTTTTAAGAATGATTCGCATAATATCTTGAGCATGACTGCATTTCTATTTGGTGGATTATAAAAAGCTCATTTATAAGAGGAAATAGGGATTTTGCATATGCTAAGGTACATCCCTAATGATAGAGCCCTAATTTTTTAATTTTAGAAGCTTTATTTCTAAGAAAATCCATAGGGGATTACAATATTTTGATAGTATTCCTACTTTTTGGTATTTTTATTTCCTAGTATATTTGGAATTATCCAAGAACCCTTAGCAATTTGAACATCTGAGTCTAAAGATGGAGGACAATGATGACAAAAAGTAGTTTGTCTTTGAGTGGACCAAATTCCTCTACTATAATTTCCTTTATTACACCTTTGTGGATGGTTTATTGATTCCTACCTTGAGCACCATTAATGGAACATAACCTCAACACATTTCATGGGAAATTTTCAAGTATCTATAACATGAGTACTAAGGAGACCGGTTCTTTCTCAACACTACTACCATCATCCACATGCACAATTTCTCTAAACAGGTATACCTACTACCAAAATAGTCAACTACAAGGGTTATTTCTCTTAAAATGCTAAGGTTGGTAGACATTGTTGGAGGTATTCTATTATTTGGTACCTTGCAATATTAATGCAAGAACCTTATAAATAGTTTAGTCTAGGGTGTGTTTAATATTTGAGTCTATAGTAGGTGTCATGTTATTAAGTGTGATTTATGTGTCATGTACATAAGTGTGGAGTTATATTGGAGGTTTCATGTTAGTAAGTGTGAGTTATGTGAGTGAGGTGTTAATTTTAGAAGTGAGGAGTTATGAGCAATCATGAAAGACATTGTATTTATGTAAATATGTAATATTTATTATTATGTACTTGAGCAATATGAAGATTTGGATCTCCCATGAGTATGAGGAGATGAAGAGTTTATGTAAGTGTAAATTTCAAGAGTCATGTGAATATGAAGAGTCTCGTGTATGTATATATTGAAGATAAATCTCAGTAATATGTATCAAATAAACATTGCATTAATGCATTTCTTATAGTAGATGTGTTTTCAATAAAGATTTTAGTGATTCTATTATGCATTGTTTGAGTAATTCATTGTATGAATTTATGTTGGAAATATTATGATATCTTATGGATTTACCCTATGAGTATAGTGGTGATTTTCTAATAGTGGTATAATAGCCACATTTGTTAGACTTTCTAGATGGAGAGAAATCAAATTTTCTTTATCCCAAGAAAAAGTATTGCCACAAAGGAGCATTTGGTGGAGAGTAGCATTTGAATAACAACTATGAGAAACCACATTGAAAGAGAAGCCACCCTTGAGGAAAGTAGGGTTGATGAGTTGCACCCAAAGTTATTGAAGGAGGTGAGGAGAAAGTTTTGGTTGGTGAAAGCAACAACTAAGAGTAAGTTTATACGAGCTAGTTAAGATCCACATTGTATGGAAGGCAACCTTGCATGAAAAACTAAAGGAGAGAATCACATTTTAAGACTAGCAAATACTATCATGTTTTGAGCACCTGGTAGTAAACATTGAGAAGATAGGGTTGTAAGTAGATGAAGAAGAAATCCATGTCTTGAGTCTAGTAGTGACTACAGTTGAAAGTTCCCAATGAGAGAATAGATATTTATGGAGGAGAAAAAACATTCAAGAAGGCAAATTCTAGTTCATGCTTGAGAGGAAGAAGCACTTGTTTGGAATGCATTTCTATGAATGAGAGATTTTGATCTAGAAAAAAAAGTGCAAAATATAAGGAAAGCATGTAAGAGAAAGACTTGATATTACCTGAGAAGGAGACATCTAAGTGTAGATGTTGGTCCAAGTGAAACAAACAAAAACAAAAGATAAGTGTTACATATAGAGGGTGCCAAAGATGGAACAAATACCAATTTTTAAGGTAATGCAAATATCTGCCAATTAATTATTTGACTACATTAGAAATGTTATAAGGTTTGAAAAATAAAAATTATTTAAGTAAATTTTGGAAAAGAATTAATCAAAATTGAATTGGGAGAATTGAAAATTGAATTGATATGTGAATTGAAGATAATTAAAGGAAATTAAACTTGGGAGTTAAAAGGAAAATTTTAAGAAGATTAAAAAAAAAAAAAATTGATTATTGAAGAGTGAAAGATTAAAAATTGAATTGAAGAGATTTTAAGTTAAATAAGAACAAAATTATTTGAATGAAAATTTAAAATTGAAAGAAGAAAGAAAAAGAATATTGAAATTGAAGAATTAAAATTGAATTAATTGAAGAAAAAAATATTGAAGAATAAGAGAAATTGAATTGAAGGAAGAAAAAATTTGAAGGAAAAGTTAGAGAAGAATTAAAACTTGAAAAAAAAGGAAAATAATATTGAAGATTGAAAATTGAATTGAAAAAATTGATTGAAAAAATGAATTCAAGAAGAGTGATAAGTTGAAGATTGAAAAATATTGAGGAAAAATTAATTGAAGAGAAATTTGAAGAAAGAAATTAAAAATTTGATTAAACAAGATTATTGAATATTAAAATAAAATTTGAATTTGGTAGTACTAAGTAATTCCACAACAAAGAAAAATAAAATTGAAGAAAAAAATTGAAGGAATTTGTATGAACAAAAGGAATTGATTGAAAGAACAAAATGTGTGCATCAAAGAGGCATTTTTCAAAATCAGATATGTTCAAAGAAGCAAATATCATGAAAAAATATTTTCAAAGACAAAGGAGATAATGTCATAGACATATTCTACGATACATTAAGACACCATAATGAAGAAAATTGAGTATGAAGATAATTCTTGGTACATTTAATTAGAAGCTAGCCATCATATGACTGGAAAATTGTATTGGTTTGATTACATACAAGTAAAACCAAGTATACCATTCAAGATAGCAAATGATAAAATATATCATGCACAAGGATCAGGGAATATGAAACTTAGTCTACTATATTCAGAATGTACATTGGAAAATGTGCTTTATGTTCTTGGTATAAAAAATAATCTAATTTTAGTATCTTAATTACTGGATAGAGGAAGAATGATATAATTCAAAACCATCAATGGAAATAAGAGATGTCTAATTAAAAGACTAAATAATATTGAAGCCATGTGATCCTACAAAACTAGCATATTTGCTTTGGATGTGATAGAAATTGAACAAAAATATTGGGATAAACTTTTTCTAAAATAATGGTATCAAAGTAAGTATTATGTTGAACACAAAACTATTATGTAAAAGGAACATGATAATATATTATTTAATAACTTCCTCAAAAGTACATGTAACAACACAAAGGGATAGATTCAAAACCTAAACCAAATTCAATACCAATATCATAACAAACCAAATGAGAATCAAATATTGAGAATAATTTATGGCAAAGAACCATCATACCAAATAATGTAATATGGGGGGGAGGGGGCTATTGGAGGTATTACATTATTTGGTATTGTAGTGAAAATTCACTACACTAGGAAAATCCTACTAAAAAGGCAATTTTGATCAAAAAGCCATCTGAAGTCAATTGAGGAGAGACAATATGCAAATCCAAGGATATTCTCTACTTACAAAGTATCCAATGCTAGAAATCCATCAAGAGTGTCACTAAGTAGAGGGGTTTTTCACAATCTGATGACCCTAAAACTCTTCATGCCATGAAGTCTAGTTGACCCATTGGATTGAAACAAAATAATGATTCAAAAGCCTTTCTAGTGAAAACTAAGGTAGGTTCTATTATTGGTTGGAGTTCCCAATCCTTTCTAGTTATAGCTAAAAGGGATCCACATTTAATATGATATTTATTCATCCAATGCCTTTGGCATTTTCTTCTCCCTAAAGAGGAGAGACCATGGTTCTAGCCCTCCATGTTGAATGATATTCCCTAATCCCTAGTGTATCTATAATATGACACCATCAAGAAATTTTGGGGTCTAAGTCCCATTCCTTATTTGATAAGGGAGAATATTTGAGGTGACCATACATGGAAGCAACAACATGAGCTTATTTCCTCCCTATGAGGAGCTTAATACTTGAAGTACAAGGAAGAACAAAGCAACTCGATAAATCTCCTACTGTAACACCTTCCTTAAACTTTTAGGCTTATTGACCCCCATGAGGTTTCCCTATATTCAATGGAAGAAGAGGAATAATAGGGAGGAAAAGAGGAAAATTGATAGGAAAAGCCACCTCGAACACACCCATTGAGGTAGTTTTCCTGGTAGTTCTAGTCATTGGAATACTAGAAAATAAGTAGCAAATGGATTAATGGAAAGGGATGACCCTCCTGAATTGGAAAGAATGTGAAAGGGTGGGAATTAGATCCCTAAGCAGAGTAAGTGAAAGGACTTAATTCAAGGGATCTATCGAGAGCACAGAGGAAGAAAAATGTTGATCATCACAAAAATAATTGGAACAACCCATAGCAACCAAATACAAAAGTAAGGGATGATGTTCTAGTTTTGACACTAACAACCCATGACTAGACATGGCACCCTAGGTAAAAATTGGAGTATTCAAAGTGGTGACATGAAAGGCACCTCAAGTAGCAACACCAAACATGAGGAATTAATGAAGAAGGATCCTCGAGGTCTAATCATGGAAGATCCCTAATGTAATGCAACACTGATGACATGATGAGAGTCCCATCATGCCAACATGCTAGCAATATTTATAGCTACAGATTCCCATAACCCTAAAGATTACTCATTGTTGATGTTGACTAGCCTAAGTAATTTTTAATTGAACAATTTTGAACTCCTACACAATTTTTTGGGGGAAATTATCTTTGCTCTTCTTATAAATACCCTCCTCTTTCTTGTTGTAATGTATAAAAATCTAGCCATACTCATGCCTAGTATCTGATCTCGTATGGGGTTTTACTTCAACCTCATTTGCGTTATAGCCTGGTTTGAGCCTTGAGTCATTTAGGTTGACTAGTTTTGATCCTCTTTATTTGGAATGTATGTAATCCAACCATTATGTATATGATAATTTGTGACTATTTATATTTTTTCCTTTTTCTTATGTATGACAATTTGTGTTGGAAAAATTGTATTCCTTGTTCACTATCAACTATGATGCATGTTTTCATTCAACCCATCATGATTCAGTGAGTTTTAAATATTTATCACATTGCCTCCTTAGAATAGGTTTAGTTTACTCGTTATTTTCACTTTTGGTTGTTTACTACTTTCCTTTTAACCATTTTCCTAGCTAAAGACTTGATAGATTAAACCAACTTAGGAATATAGCGATGCATTAGATATCACATCCGAATAAGGAGTAGTGGCTTTGAACACACCCAATAAACCACATGGGAGTGGTCATGGTACCTAGAGTGTAAGGACCAGATTTGGTCCCTAATAGTTTAAATGACATGCTTGATGGGAGCCAAAATTGGAGAATGACATTAAGGTTCTGATGAAGGCCTTAGTTCTCTATTTATTGAAGTAATGTAAGAATAAACCTAGTGACTCCCCTATTCAAAGAACTAATTAAATTGAGTGGCTTCACTAGAAATGACCCCAAAATTTGCCACATAAGAAATTCTCAAATAGAGATCCTAGTGGAAGTCTTTATTCACTAGCTTGTTAAAGTAGCACCAAGCACAACTTTATGCTTGATAACCCTACAAAAATTAGAATATGGGTTTATAGCTAAACCTTAAGAAAATATCAATGTGAAATGACCAAGGCCCCTTGGTTCCCGCTACTTTTCTAGATGTATAGGATTTAATTACCACTACACCTCTTAATTCCTTTCCTAAATTCATCAAAGAGTATGCAATCAAATCAATGGAACATCTACATCATATGGTAGTCCTTTATGTGGTACATAATATGGTTAAACAAGATGTAGCATTAAGGCTTTTGGTAGTGTTCTTCAAAGGCAAAGCATGGGAGTGGTACATATTACTCCCCTCATATTCATTCAAAAGCTAGGACCTGTTGGCTATCCAACTAGTATATAAGTTTGGAAAGAAGGTAGATGGAGTCTCCCTTTTGGAGCATCTAATGAATATTAAGTGGGCTTCCATGGGGGCAATGGATTATTTCAACACTCTATTCCACAAAATCTAGTATAGAATACTAAAAAATATCAGACCACCCTAGTTATGGCACTCAATTTCTATTTCAAGAACTTGCATTTATAGATTTCTATGATGGTCAAAAATTGGGGAGGGAACTCCTTGCCAAAAACCAATCAGATAATCATATGGGAAAAATTACCTCATCTAGATAGAAAGGCTACCTTTGAGAACCATAATGCCTTTTATCCCTCAACCCTTGTTCCTGTCATCTCCCATTGAATGACCCATCGTCTCCCATATTGATTTTCCTATAGATCCAATTTTATCTCCTTCCCCTTTTCATTTGACCCCAAATTTCCTACTTAAATCCAAAATGGATGAGTTGATAATGAGACATCAGGTGCTTTCGAAGGAGTTGCTAATTTTGAGAAGGCAACAAGGCATCGTAGAATTCCATTATCTAGAGACTCGGGGTTTTATCCCTTGGTATCTAAATCAAGAGCACCCGACCATGAATTACCAACCCTTTCTATGGGCTCATCTTTGTCATCATCCTAAGCAAGTTTTTTGGTCTCCTACAAGGACACAAAGGGAAGGATTGACCACTATGTTGGCTAAATACCAATTGGCCTATCCTTGAGCCATCTACAACCTAATGACCACTACCCCAAAAAGGTATTGGTCATATGGGAAGGAAAGAGAATATGTGCTACAAACAACTAGGCCTATTGACCAACACTTAATGAGGACCTGAGTTAACTAGATCTCAAATTATCAACTAGACCCAAAGTCATCAAAACATTCTAGGAAGGAGGAGTGGCTAAATCAAGATATCCCCCCACCACCATTAACACTTTAGGAATAGAACTATTTAACCTTTTGATAGATACCAATTATGACATTGATATCTCTTAGATATTTTTATATTAGTAGAGGACAAGCCCTAGTCTCAACAACAACCATAATACCTCCTAGGTAAAGATCTAAAGGAAACCCTGGTAGATTAGGAGGATCAAGAGGTAGATAGATAAAAAGATATGTAAATCCCTAGCCTAGTGGCCAGACAAATTGGAGAAGAAACCTTCTACCTATCTATGATAGTCTAGGGTAGGCTGGTCAATAGTTGCTTAGTCCATCCCATGATCAACACCTCCACAATACCAAATGTGATAGCAAAAGCAATAAAATCAACTCCACAACTAGCCAAAAAAATAGTTGGGGCAACTTGACAAAGGGATCAACCTAGTGATTGATCTCCCAAAACCATTCAATTACCATATCCTTAGGAATTTTATTTTAGAACCAAAAGATTATCAAGGAATAGATGGGGTACAGAAATACCTACAGATAGATATTGAGACTAGGGATTTCCTACTAAATGTAGTTTATTACAAGTATAAGGGTGAGCTGCTCTTAAGGAACCTTGCTTCCAAGAATAATTTTAATGAAGAAGAAGGGTGGATCCAATCCAAGGGTAAAGCACACCTTACCTATAGAAGGAAGCATCGAGTTATTAAGACCTCCTTTGAATGCACTAATATGGGGTAAACACTTGAAATTAAGGTCGAATAATTGGGCCTCTAGGAATGTGTATATATAATAAAATATAAATAAAAATAAAAAACAAATTTTTTTATGTGTTTATCTAGTTGTTGCAAGACATGAGGGAGTTCAAACTCACAACAAGAGAATTAAATACCCTACATGCTTAAAGGATAAGGTCGAGAGATTTAATATATGAATACCAACTCTCTTGAGATTAGTAATAAAGACCATTTGATTGAAATATGGACAATATCCATAATCAGGCATAAGGAGGAATGAAAGATGATGACATCACCCATTGTCCATGAATGAGGGAAAGAGTCCTTCCATACTACCCTATCATCATGAGATCAACATAAAGGGGATGAACATTCGGAGCCATCCCAAGAGACAAGGCCTATAAAAGGAATTATACCCCTTCTATTTTTCACAATTCTTAAGTATAATTTCCTTTAATGCTATCCTTCCCCAAAATTCATCTTTGCTACAAAAGCCTTAAAATTTACCCCTTTTTTTAATCTACATGCAATGGACAAGGCCATTTTATATGGGTTCCTTAACCCCTACTAATAGGAGTTTTCCTATGTGTCATCAAAACTATAGTGAAAATTCACTACACCAGGTAAATCCTGCTTAGAAGTCCATTTTAATTAGAAATATATCTAAAGCTAACTAAGGAGGGAAAATGTGAAAGTCAATGATATTCTGTACTTATGAAGCACCTAATTCCATAATTCCATCAATAGCATAATAGAAGAGATATTTTCACCATAATCTGATGTTGATCTTGACCTATTGGACCAAAATAAAGCAATGATTCAAAAGCCTTTCTAGTGGCAGCTAAGGCAGATTTTGTTATTGTTTAGAGTTCTCGAGCCTTTCTAGTAATAGCTAAAATGGCTCCACCTTTAACAGGATCTTGCTTCATCCAAAACCTTTGAATTTTTCTTCTTCCTAAATAGATAAAACCATTGGATTGGCCCTCATCCATTCCTAAGGGTGTTCCCTAATCCCTAGTGTAGTTACAAGATGACACCAACAAGAAATCCTAAGGACGAAGGCCCATTCCTCATTCAATAAGGGAGAATATTTGAGGCAACTAGATAGGAAGGTGATAAGATATCCTTTCCTTCCCCATGAGGAGGTTAATACCTAAAGGATAGGGAATAACATAACAACTTGAAATGTTTTCTATTATAACATATTTTCTAAACTTTTAGGCTTTCTGACCCTCATGAGATATCCCTAGATTCCTTGTTAAAAGAGGAGTAGTAGGGAGCAAAAGATAAAAATAGGTAGAAAATGACATCCCAAAAGTACCCATTGTGGTAGTATGCCTAGTAGTTCCATTAATTGGAAAACTGGAAAGAAAGCAACAAATAGGTCAATGGAAAAGAATGGCCCTATAATTTAGAAAGAATATGAAAGGGTAGGAACCAAATCCTTAGGCAGAGCAAGTGAAAGGACTTTGGTCAAGGGACCTTTCAAGAGCATGGACAAAGTGAAGTGTTGATAATCATTGAAATAGCTAGAACAACCCATAGCAATCCAATGCTAAGGGAAGGGATAGTGGTTTAGTTTTGACACTGATAACCCATGACTAGACATGGTATCCCAACAAACAACTAGAACATTCAAAGTAGCGATATGAAAGGTAACCCAAGGGGCAGCACCAAACCCAAGGCATTAATGAAGAAGGATCCTAGAGGTATAATCATAGGAGATCCCCAATGTAAGATAGTATTGAAAATATAGTAAGAGTCCCTTCAAGCCAACCTGCTAGTAGTATTTATGGCTATAGATCTCTAGAACCCTAAATATAACTCAACATTGATGTTGACTAGCCAAGGTAATTTTGAATTAAACAATTTTAAATTCCTACGCAAAATTTTAGGGGAAATTTTCCTCTCTTATTATAAGTACCCTCTTCTTTCTCATTGCAAATCATCAAAAGATATCCATACTCAAGCCTAGTATCTAGTCTCATATGGGATTTTTCTTAAACCTCTTTTGTATTGCATTCTGGTTTGAACCTTGAGTTATTTAGGTTGACTAGTTTTGAGCCTCTTTCTATGGCATGTATGTAATGTGATCATTATGTATATGAGAAGTTGTGATTATTTCTCTTTCTATCTTGGTTATTATGTATACTTTTTTGTAATTTGTGTTTGGGGAACCCATATTCCTTGTGTGTTGTCAACTATGATGCATATGTTCATTCAACTTGTCATGATACAAGGAGTTTTAGACCCTTGGTGCATTTCCTCATTACAATAGGTTTGTTTTACTCGTTAGTTTCACTTTTGATTGTTTATTACTTTCCTCCTAACCATTTTTCCATCCAAAGACCTAATAGATTAGAACATCTTAGGAATATAACAATGCATCAAATATCACATCCAAACAAGGAGACGGCCTTGGTAAAAACCTAGGAGATTATCTAGAGGAGGCACATCCCATGCTCCTCAAACTTCCCATTTTGGTTATCCATGAATGGCATTAGAACTAAACACACCCAAAAAAATGCATGTGGGTGGTCATGATGCCCAGATCATAAGGACCATATTTGATCCCCAATAGGTACCTTACAATAGTAATGCAAGGATCTTGTAAATAGTTTAGTCTAGGGTGTGTTTAATATTTGAGTCTACAGTAGGTGTCATGTTGTTAGTGTGATTTGTGTCATGTAAATAAGTGTGGAATTATATGTATGAGGTGTCATGTTAGTTAGTGTGAGTTATGTGAGTGAAGTGTTATGTTTAGAATTGAGGAGTTATGAGCAATCATGAGAGACTTTATATTTATGTAAATATGTGAGATTTATTATTACATGAACTGTGAAGGGTTGGATATCCCATGAGTATGAGGAGATGAATAATTTATGTAAGTGTAAAGGTCAAGATTCATGTGAATATGAACAGTCTCATATATGTATATATTAAAGATACATCTCTATAATATGTATTGAACAAGCATTGCATTTATGCATTTCTTATAGTAGATGTACTTTCAAAAATTATTTTAGTGAGTTATTGTACATTGTTTGAGTAATTTGTTATATGAATTTGTGTATGGAAATATTGTGATATCTTGTGGATTTATCCTATGAGTATAGTGTTGATTTGCTAATAGAATTGACCAATGTTGTCTCTAGGAGTGGATAAAGAAAAGTAAGCTGCTACAAAATACCAACACACTTACCAAAAGTGTGCCAATTGAAGAGTAGCATCCATATTGGAGGGGAAGTTAGAAGAGTTCATCCTAAAAATGTTGGAGGAATCCTAGACTTATGACGCAGAGGGTATATTTAAAGAATATTTATCCAATATTTGTAATCTCAAGAAGTTCTAGAACCAACCAAGATAAAAAATAGAGGTCTACTAGAGTGTTGTAAAAGAGGCTTACCCATTGCTCCCGAAAGTGAATTTTTATATGTTCAGTAGCACCAAGAACACTACCTCAATTTATATACTCCCATAGGCATGGTGAACCCCAATAACAAGATCACTAAGAATAAAAAGGATAGGTTATTAGAGTTAGAATGGAGAAAAGAGAATATTTATGCATGGTGGATCTTTAGTCACCACCCAAAGATCCAAATTTGACAAGGGAACCGACCACCTTTCAAGGACTACAGGTCCATGGTTCTAGGAGATGTATTTGTTCAAATATTTCTTAGCTTGAACTAGCCAATAGCAATAGGTAACGTTAGGAATCATTAACCAGTACATGATAACTCATTGAATCTTTGAAGTATTGGTGATACAAGTTGACCATTAATGTGAAGATTAAGCAAAATCATTGGCCTAGAGGGATGGAGAGTGGAAGGAATGCATCTCTTTTTTTTTTTTTTTAGTAGGTTTCCCTTCCCCTTGGGCTCCTAATAACAATGTCCTCCTAGAGAAAGAATTTTGACAAAGGCTAGTCCAAAGTACAAACATCGACCCGTTGTAAGAATATTACATTTATGATATAGTGGACCTAACCATGAAATTGATATTCAATATATAAATACACATTTGAAAGGTCTTAGATGAATTTACCCCATTCATGTTGGAAGAACCTTGAGTGCTCAAAAAATATCACATACAACTTACCCATGCCAAGATGCCTTTAGCAAAAGAGTGGAGGGAAGTGATAGAGGTAATAAATAAATTGAAGCCCTAAATCCATACCCAATGAATAAGGGGTTAGTTTCTAGGTTCATTGTACCAAATAGGTCGGACATCCCTAAGGGACACCATAAATATAGTGAATTTACAATACATGTAGAACTCAGTGATGAGTTCTTACTCAAAATTGAGATTTTAGAAAGGAGGCAACACAATAGGAGCATGAAACTAGAGAAACTAGGTTCTTGAATGAATTTGAAATGAAGCTGCTCTAAAAAGTATAGTAACCAGACTGATAGAACAAAAGAAAAATTGGGATATAGAGACAATCAAAACCTCTTCAATATATCAAGGATAATATTGCCTCCAAAGTTCTGGTCCATACTATTATAAGGACTAGCCCATGCTAGCTAAATATGGTAGATATCCTAAAGAGATGATAGTCTATGAGCATGACAAAAGAGGAAATAGGCCCACATAGTCAATTTCAACCTTAGGATAAACAAAATACTTTCATCACAAGCAATTTCTATTGTTGCAAGTACCATTTGAGTATCGATTTCCAAAGAAGGGGAATTGCATAAATGTAGAGTTTTAAAGGAGCTACCCATAGATCATTTATTGTAACAAGACCTATAAATAACTTGAATGCAACATGGCTTCTTAAGCCCAAAAAAATGAAGGACTCAAGACTCTTCCACCCATGGCAAGGTAGAGGGACTTTCAACTTTTAAAATTTGAGCTTAGTGTATAAATATCCAGTTTTAAATCTAAATAGAGTGGGGGGATTTTACTTTTTTGTCTAATATCTAAACTTAGATATATCTCCCATTCACCTCATTTTGTGTATTAATAAATAATTGAGCCTTGAGTCAATCTATGTACATGATTTTGAGCCTTTTTTATTTTTGGTATATGTATATGAATTGTAGACACCTAAAACACGTCATGTCGATGGTGACTACTCATATGGGACATGCTACAAGACCATATGGAAGATCTTGGATAGACTCCAAGATAGAGCAGTGGTTTTAACCACTCAATTTGGGCTCCTTGGCCTAATCAGCTCAAACCGTTGTTGAGACCTACGGTCTATAGTCTGAACCGTAGCTGACACCCATGGTTCATAGTCTAGGCCACAGCTGTCACCCATGGTCTAGAACTGAAGTTCAGTTGGCCTTCATCCGAGCCAAATCGGTTTGAACGACCATTTGTTCTAGAAGAGGGTAGTTGAAGGATGGAAGATTCCAGAGGCTTCCAATCCAACTGTCCCAACCACCTCTTCTTGATCTTGGCTTCTCCATGAAGCCACCCCTAGCCCTTGGGTAATCCTATAAGTACCCCTTCAAATTAGGGTAAACAAGAGGAGTGAGCATTGGAGATTAGAGCAACGAAGCCCTATCGGATTGTAGACTCACCTGAGTGTACTGAGAGAGTTTTAGTTGCCATTTCACTTGCCAATTCATCAAGCATCATGTCAATTTGTGTCATGGATGCCCTAAGGAGCTAGAATGCCAAGAAACACGAATTCGGGCAAATGGAGGCCCAATTGTGCAATTCAATCGCCAAACCAGTCAGAGGACATCAAGGCGACCCTTGATCATCAATTGGACAAGGAGGATCAAGCCCACAACCTTGGATTTGGAGGGCAAAGCTACTATGTTTCTCATCGCCGTTGACAGCCGTGGTCTACAGTGCAGACCGCTCATCTGAGCTATGGTTTGCAATCGGTGAAAGATCTCCTTACTGTTATTTTTGCATTGTATTTCATTAGGTTAGATTAAGCATCTTAGTGGTTTATTTAGCATTTGTAGAGACTCTGACCGATAGAATTAAGGATTTCATTAGGTTTACTTCATTATGGCAAGTAGGATATAATTAGCTTATTTTCATGTTATCATGCTTCATTTCATGTAATCAATCTGCTAGATAGATAGTTGTACTTTCTATTTACATATTTCCATTAATATTTTCAAGTATTGCATAGGTTTAACATGTTTTATCCACTTTCTTGATTATATTAGTGTTATGGCATCTTTATGTTCACATTCCTTAAAGGGCCTCATCATGAGAGGTTGCCTATGCTTTTAATGCTTTTATGTTGTTTCTTGACCGTAGGAAAGTAGATTCAAAGGAGATTCAACCATCCAATTCCTTCCTCAACATGGAGAAGAGGGTCAACTCCACCCTAGAGCAGTTCGTGTCACCCCAAAGGGCCTAAAACTCACATTTACCCTTAAGAGGGAACATTGCTTTTTCCTACTATAATAAGAGTATCAAAATGGTATCCCTAAGAGGGATGTAACTGTAATTGGGATTGGCTTCTTTATAATGGAATAAAAGTGTTTTTCTTCTTCCCATTTGTTGTCAATTTTGCATGTGTCTATTTTGTTTCTTTTATTTCATTTTACGTAGTAGGAAGCATAGGTGTGAGGCCATTTTGGTGGTCACAGAAGGTGATCACGATGGAACTCCACATTTTTAGCATTTGATTTCTGACATTTTTATGTTTTTGGATATCAGGTGCAAACCGTGGTTGATAGCTGTGGTCTCATTGTTGGCCCGCGACTTCAAGATGCGGTCTATAGTAGCAACCATGCAACAGATCTACGGTTTACAATAGACACAACAGACAATAGGAGTTCAAAGCTAGATCAGATGAGGACCTGAGGTAGGTCCTATTCTCACACTCTCTATCTCTATATTTCACTACCTGTGTTTTTCCAGAATGCATAAAATGAAATTTAATTAGGACACTTAAAGAAAAAGGAAAATGAATTAGGTCCTTAGGATTTCGTTCTTTTTACATTTTAGCTAGGCACTGCTAGGAACAACGGACCTCTGAGTGTAGTCCACCCTAGAATCCAGTGTGCTAGATTAAATTGTGTGTTGGTTTGTATGTCTAAGGCCCAATTAGTGGCCATTTACATCGTAAGGTGCATTGTCAAAAAGAGCATGTAGTATGTAGCTTGCATTTTCTGAATTTGAAAAGTTCTTTCACTGCATATCACGTAGGAAATGAGCATGATTGTTGTATGATGCATTTTATTTTCATGCAACAATTAAAATGAACCACACACACCACATTTCAATTAAATGCTAGTGAGTTGGAAGTGACATCCAACCACTAGTAGGGTTTCAATGATGGTGGAGGTGATTTCCATCCATTGGCCCAAATCCCACGTACCTTATGTTCTAGACCAATACCGGATCCGAGAACCTTTCGTAGCCTAGAAAATTTGCATATACTCCTCTTCGGAGGGTATGACATTGATTGGGTGAAAATGGGTGAGGATCTGGGAGGACCTGTGCTCCCTGACCATGTGTGGGCTTCATTACCACACATTATAGGTTGGATTACGCGACTTGGAGTTCATAGCCAAGTTGTCGAGCTACGAGTATACAGGTGAAAGCCAATTAAACTGAGATTATCATCCAACAAGCTTTCAAACATGATAAGAGTTTCTAATACTGATACAACAAATCATGAAACAACATCAAATAGTTTAGGGCTCACATTTAAAATTTAATACGAGATAATCACCATTGTATACCTTGTTTGCATAATAAAAGATAAATCTAGACACTAGGTGCACCATGGTGGAGACACGGGGAGGTCGAAAAAGGCTTAATCCTGATGCCAATGACCAAGCCCCACCAAATTCACAATAAAATGTGTCGAACCCTCACCCACATGCGCTTCCTGAACGTCGTTCGATGAGCATCAGAGGAGACAATTCGACACGAGGGGACACCATTGAGCATACCCCCGATAGAGGAGCTTATGTACACTCTTCTAGACATAGGATAGAGCATGGAGCCTCTCAACATGAGGGTGCTCCACTTGAAAGCCATTATCGAGATCATAGTGCACGTGCATCCATGGGATCGACCAATGAGTATGTCATACAGGGAGCCAAGTTGGTACCCCTACGTACTAGGTCTACAGGAGGTTCCATACCTCCAAATTTAGAGTATAGAAGAGATCGAGATCCACCCATTCAGGGGCATGCAGATAGGCCCACTTTTGAGCATAGGTCTATTCACACTCCCACACGTAGTGAACCTCGCAAGATCACTATCGACATATCCAAGGTGGGAGCCAATGGTACGCCACCGCATGAGCCATGGTGATCTAGATAGTTGGATGGTTTAGGTAGCATCCTCGAGCAGTTAGGCTATAAGCCTTTGGCTCCGCCCACTCATGCCTCGAGTGAGCATGGTGAGAGCATTATTAGGACTACCAGAGAACATGGGGAGGCTTCCAAGTACCCTCATGGTTCGCATCCACCATCCATGCATGGTGGCACACAACACAAGACTCAACATGATGCCAATGTCATCTTCATAGACAAAGGCAAAAGCATAGTGAATCCGTCAGATGGGTACAGAACCCATAAGGTCGCTCGCATGGAGCACACATACCAGAGGCCTCTTACGACTGATCACATTGATAGATCACATAGACTGGTATCCGAGCAGAGATGACAACTCCTCCAAGATCAATTGGAGGATGCTCATGTAGAGAGGCAACGCATTGAAGATGAGAATATTTAGTCACAAAGGCTCATTAGACAAATATTATATGAGCAGCGTATGCATGAGGAATGCATCCTTACCCAAAAGGAGCGTGTGGAACAAGAGGATAGGCTAGCCAGGGCTGGTTTATTCACTCATGCTGAGCATGAAGAGCGCATTCATAGGAGGGCTTTTTCACAAGTCGACGTGCATCAGGAGCACAGAGATGCTCACACTCATGTCAGTGCCCAACAAAGAGAATGACCACCACCATTCGAAGATCAGAGGCAAAGACAATATGAGGAAGAAGAGGGAGATGGAGTCGATCAAGGATATCCTGAAAGCTCCCAGGTTGAGGAGGAGGAAGATCAACGTCCTCCACCTCGATAGAGGAAGAATGTACCTCCAAGACCACCCCCACGTCAGCTTAGGGAGGAGGACTTTCTATCCTCGTAGGCCTATAAGGTCTTAGTAGAGAAAGTGAAAGCAATCGAGAGGCAAGGCATGAATTTTCAAAATCTGACATTGAGCAAGATTCATAATGAGCCTTTGGACCCCTCGGTGCCTACTCCAGCATATCCTGAGCATTTTGACATGCCCAGGCTAGATAAATTCAAAGGTGACGAAGATATGCAAGAGCATGTCACAAGATTTTTGGACATATGCTTTCATATTGCAAGCAACGATGCCTTGCTTTTGCATACATTCATCACAACCCTCTCAGGCCCAGCCTAGGAGTGGTTTAATCAGCTGAAGAAGCATAATATCACCAATTTTGAGCAACTGGCTGATACCTTTCTTGAACGCTTTTCTTTTGGCATCAGGAAGCAAGCTAACATTTCTGATCTAGCTATGCTAGCTCAACGTGATGATGAGCCAATCCTAGAATATAGAAAGAGGTGGAGGAGATTAATGGTAAAGTTACCATTCCCCATTCCTGCTATAGAACTGACCCGGATGTTCATGAAGAGTTATGCCAAGCACATCTCATTATTGTTGCAACTGCAATAGTACCAGACATTCGAGGAAGATTTGGTGCAAGCCAAAGTAATTGAGGATATCAAGTTGCAAGAGGGCAACTTGAAGCTCAAAAATAGGAAGGAGGGGCACAAGAAGAGCTCCATGAAACATCAGGGCAAGCAGGCCCATATCAATCAAGTGATGTTAAACCTCCAAAGAGAGGATAAGGGGAAACAAAAGTAGAACTATCAGGCCCAACCTCCTCCTGCACAATACGAGCATCACAAGAATAATTACAAGGGAAAAAATAAGGAACAACGCCCACCTCACCAATTCATACCTTTGATGGAATCGTTGACATCGATATTCCATCAATTATGTGAGGCTAAGGCAATCAAGTTACCCGAGATTAAACTAGTCGATCCTAACTAGCCCAAGTCAAAGGGGTATCAGGATGATCTATTTTGCATCTTCCATCATGTGAAGGGCCATGACATTCAAAGTGTGTTGGTGCTTCAAACATATATAAATATGATCATAAATTATAGGGGAAAAAACGGCAAAAAAAAAAGTTATAAAAAAAACCCACACGGGGGCCCCCCCCCCGGGGGGGGGGGGGGTTTTACCCCCCCTACATGCCAAATCAATGACCAATTCAAAATATTCTAGGCCCACCAACTAGACCAGTGGTGACCATACGAAGTAGGTTGGTTCAAAGCCTATAGACAACTCCTACGAAGTTGTCTATTTATGAGTTGATACAGTAGTCCCCTAAGCATAGGGAGACTCTCATGGACATTCTGAGGTCCATCGAGGTGCAGTCCTAGGATGCTCAAGCATTCACCAATTTTGTGGGACATGTACAATAGTGCTAGGAACCTATGATCCAATTCTATGATCATGAAATCAGGATGGTTCCTACAGATACGACTGACCCATCGTTACATATCATCACATGTGTTAATCACATGCCATTCAAGAGGGTCTTGATCGACACTAGTTTGTCGATCAATATTATAATGACCAAGGTGTTAAGTCCTTTAAAGCTGCCCAAGTCACATATTGTGCCCACCACATTCACATTGAGAGCGTTTAACGATGCGCTATGCTCGATGGTTGGCACAATCATCCTACCTATTCAGGTGGGCCTAAAGACCATCCCCATGATGTGTCACATGATCGAAGGTACCATGCAATATAACATCCTTCTTGGAAGGCCTTGGATTCAAGAAATGTATTGCATTCCCTCTATACTACATCAATGTGTAAAATACATTCATGAGGGACAGGTTCATGTGGTGCCGTCAGATGAAGAGCCCTTCAAATTCATGAACCTAGCTGATTTTCCAGGGGTTTCATACTCCCATCAATGCACCTGGACGTCCGACCAACGTCATCGATTAAGAATCCAGGAGGTAAACAAAAAGTGTGTGCTCAACCATCGACATCTGTATCGCACAGATCCGAGCACACTACAACAACTTCTTTGAAACCGATTGCATCAACAATGCTTCAGGATGAAAGGAAGCTAAAGGTAAAAATGGGTGAAAAGGAAAAGAAGCATGTGCCCAAACTAGTCACCAATGAGGCTCCCACTCCCATGGAAGTGGAAGAAGCCCAAGACAAAGCCGAGGAGGTACCTCAGCCTACCTCACCTACATCATCAATAGGGTCATCCACATCATGGGTGACTGTTCATCTAGCCAACACAGGGTTAGGTGAATATATTGTGTAGAATGTCACCTTTGGACCAATCCTAGAGACTGCACAAGAGATGGGCTGACCCCATGCTCATCATTTTTTAATTGGATCAGTAGTGCCATTGGGAGAGCCACCCAATCAAATGAACTTCATCTACACTAGGCTGGATCAACTTCCTACTCGAACGCCCATGGATGAAGATGATGATGAACCATTCATAGTGAATGTTCATTACCTATCCAACCCTGAATATTCCATGCATATTTTTGAATTATATCATTGGCATGGGTATGGCCTTGGTATTTTTGAGCAAGGATGTAGGACTCCGCTTGAGCCGCATTATCAGTTGGCAACTGATAGGTTTGGGCTAGGGTTGCAAATACGAGGATAGGATGATTTGCTTGTAGCATCTTTAGATCACCTGTACCTTAGTCTGGGGGACGATGTGGATTTCAACCCATATCACCCTAATCCTTCTACATTCCAGAGGGATAACCGGATGGTGTCTTACATCACCATAGCACCACCCAAGACGTATCATGAGAATATCTTGGTGGATAGTGAGTCCTCACCCGAAAATCAATCAAGGAATGAGGCTGAGCTAGTTTATGAGGCAGTATCATATTTATGATGTTTATACCCGATTTTACTAGACAACGATGATAGTGATCAGGAGATAGCCTATATGGGGCCACATTTTCTAGAACATCCCATTCCAGTGGGGGAAAATGAAGGATTGTATTACGATAGTGATGAAGAAGATGAGACAGAGAGAGCCTACCTAGGACCTCCCTACTTACGTCATCATAATGCACCTTATACGATTGAGGACATGCGCAGAGAGATCAATCTCAATCCTCACCTTAGGGGAAGACCACCAAACTTTGATGTGATCTATCACATGGTGTTTCCTGACCCACCTATGTACATAGAGCTCATTGAGCTGAATGATCCAATATTGCAATCAGTGCATAGAGAGGACCCAGTCATCCATAGCCCGCATAGAGAGGACCCATTTGTGCTCATGCCGATAGAGCCAGATCTTGGGTATGGGAGCTGCATCGATGATGTAGATGTTTGTCCATATGGTCCTGGAGATCAATTCCATTCCATCAATATGGTCTCCATTGATTTGACCACTCCACTCCACAATCTAGCCGATCCATCCAAACCATTGCATTTAAATGTAGATGCTATCGATTGGGATCATATTGACTCACCTATTGAGCCTGAATATTTCTTCCCTAATGAAGAAATGTTACAACCATTTCATTTTGCGCTAGGCTGTGCTTATGATGTCTATCATGCTGAGGATGCTTCCAATGTGAAACCTATAAACCCAGCCGATGACATCCATTTGATCCCTATGCCTCATCAGCTTGAGGAGGGATCACACATGTCAATAGAGGAAACCTTCGATGTGGATATCAGTAATGATCCCACCAATCCAAGGAAGGTTAAATTTGGAGAGAGTCTCACTCCAGATGAGCATGCCACCCTCATCCCTCTACTGAAAGAGAGACCTAATATTTTTTCTTGGACTTACAAAGATATGCCAGGTCTAGATCCAAAATTGGTTACCCATAACCTTTCGCTAGATCTATCAAAGAAGCCAGTCAAGCAGAAGCTTAGAAAGATGCATCCAATAGTAGCCTTAATGGTGAAAGATGAATTGCAAAAGTTATTGGATGTAGAGTTTGTTATCTCCATCGACTATCCGGAATGGGTATCCAATATGGTGCTTGTAGGAAAACCTGATGGAAGGATCCATATTTGTATGGATTTCAGAGACCTGAATAAGGCAACACCAAAGGATTCATTTTCATTGTTGAATATTGATGCTCTTGTAGATGCAACTGCAGGTCATGAGATGCTCTCCTTGATGGATGGTTTTTTTGGATACAATCAAATTTGGATTAAGCCCGAAGACCAGCATAAAACCATATTTATAATGCCATGGGGGACATTATGCTATAAAGTTATGCCATTTGGCCTTAAAAATGTTGGTGCCACATATCAATGGGCCATGACATATATCTTTCATGACTATATGCATAAGATCCTAGAGGATTATATCGATGACTTGTTGGCTAAGTCATTACTACGTTCTGAGCATGCGGAGGTCTTAAAGAAGGTCTTCGATCGCCTGATAGAGCATAATGTCAGGTTGAATCCTAAGAAGTGTGTATTTGGTATAACTTCAGGAAAGCTCTTAGGATTCATCATTTCAAAATGAGGCATCGAAGTTGACCCAACAAAGGTCAAGGCTATTCTAGAGATGCATCCTCCCTCAAACATCAAAGAATTAAGAAGCCTTCAGGGCAAAGTAGCATCCATAAAGTGATTTATCACTCAATTATCAGATAAATGTTGACCCATGAATCGACTGCTACACAAGGGGGTCCCATTCAATTGGGATGAGGACTATCGAGCAGCCTTTGCTGAAATTAAGCAATACCTGGTGACGCCACCAGTGCTAGCTCCACCAAGGCCAGATGTGCCATTTATGCTATATATATCGACAACCGACTTTGCATTAGGGACCATGTTAGCCCAAAAGAATGTGCAAGGCAAAGAGCAAGCCATATATTATATTAGCCAAACCTTGGTGAGTTATGAGCTAGGATATGCATATGTGGAGAAGTTGTGTTTAGCAGTAGTGTTCGCTACAAAGAAATTGTGGCACTATATGCTAAGTCATACGACATATGTAATATCAAAACAAAATCCTTTGTAGTATATGATGAGCAAGACATATCATAATACACGTACTGCAAAGTGGATCATGCTACTGATAGAATTTGATCTGGAATTCATAAGCCAAAAGTCCATTAAGGGACAAGTCATAGCTGATCAGCTGGTTGAGGCACCGCTATCAAATAGTAGGCCTCTTACCATTGAGCTTCCGGATGATGTGGTCTTCATCGTATCCGAAGCTCCTAAACCTGAAGAACCAAAAAATAATGTTGATATGACCTTGTTCTTTGATGGTTCGAAGTGCGAGCAAGGGGGTGGTGCAGGAATAGTGTTTGTCATGCCGCAAGGAGCTCCAATGCCCTTGTCATTCAAATTAGACTTTCCTTGCACCAACAACAATGTTGAATACGAAGCCCTACTACTAGGCCTCCACACAGCCATCACCATGAACATTAAAAGATTAAACATCTTTGGTGACTCCTTGCTCATAGTCAACCAAGTTAAGGGGCTCTTTCAATGTCGATGTCCCATGTTAAAATCTTATAAAGATCTTGTTGTTACATATTTGGCTAAGTTGGAATGGTATGACATCGAGGCAATCCCTCATTCATCAAATAGGTTCACAGACACCATGGCATCTTTGGGATCCTTAATCCCTCAGAATCCGTCTACCGATTTTACTACCATTCATGTTAAAATGCTCTCGCATCCTACAGTAGAGCATGAAGCCTTTGATAATAAAGAGTCAATCAACATGATTAGCATGGAACCAAAAGTTGAATGGTTCTATAGAGCTGAAGACTTTCTAAAGAAGGCACCCTAGGGGTCATTAACCTCTCAGAGTCCGATGGGGAGTGGTACTACCATTCACCACAAGGTTGTTTCCCAGTCTACATTTGCACATGTAGATACGCAGGGGGAGCAAGTCATCTTGGCAGTCAAAGTTGAGGCTTACCAGAGTTGGATGTCATAAATCCAAGACTTCTTAAAACTTGGTTTGATCCTAGAGGGATTGTCACATGCTGCAAAATGCACATTCAAGCAGAAAGTGACTAAATATGTCTTGCTAGGAGATATTTTGTACCGATGAGGCTACGATGGAGTTCTCCTTCATTGTCTAGAGCCCCAAGAGGCATCTTGGGTGATTTCACAAGCTCATGATGGTACGTGTGATGGCCATTTTAGTGGCATGGCCATCATCAAGTGCATCCTTCGAATGGGTTACTATTGGCCCACTATGGAGAAGGATTGCAATGTGTATGTCAAGAAATGCATCAAATGTCAACATCATGCTAATCTTACGCACTTGCCATCATAGGCCTTACAACCCATTCAAGTGGCTTGGCCATTTGCTCAGTGGGGATTAGATCTTATCGATAAGATCTCTCCTCCATCATCGGGTCGACATACTTTTATTATTATGGCTACTGAGTACTTTACCAAATGGGTGGAAGCAATACCCTTAACAATGATGACTGGAGCTCGCATAGCAGAGTTTATACTCGAGCATATCATATGTCATTTTGGGATTCCATCCAAGATAATTTTGGATAATGGAACATCATTTAAGAACAAAACTGTGAGAGCTTTGACATCTAAGTATAGAATCAAACATAGTTTTGTGACTCCATATTATCCGTAGGCAAACGGGTAAGCTGAGGCCTCAAACAAGATAGTGGTGGCTATCTTGAAAAATATGGTCCAAGAAAACCACAAATATTGGCATATCCAGCTGCCCCTTGCATTATGGGCTTACAGGACTAGCATTCGGATGCCCACTAGGGCAACGCCGTTTTCACTAGTATATGGCACTGAGGCCATTATGCCCTTAGAGTTGGAAATTCCAATGTTGTGCATCGCATTAAAAGAGTTCATTGATGATGACACCGCATGACAAGCTCGACTAGATCAATTGATGCTGCTTGATGAACATCGCGTGAATGCCCTGGAGCATCTCTGCATTTATCAAGAGCGATTAAAATGAGCTTATAATAACAAAGTCCATCAGAGAGACTTTGAAGTTGGGGATCTTGTGTTGAAAGAGAACCAACAGAACTCTAATTTATCACCTGATATGCGAGACAAATTCATGGCTAATTGGCTAGGACCCTATATCATATCTAAAAATATTGGTCTAGGTACCTATCACCTAACATCGCTAGGGGGTGTTGAAGAGCCTGAACCTCTCAACATCATCCATATTAAGGTGTTCTATGCTTGAGAGCATAGCAAAAGGCACCAAGGGTTCCAAAAACTGCTTGGTCATGTCAGTTAAAGGCCCCGAGGGTTTTCTTAAAACCGCTCGATCAATCCCAAAAGGCTCCAAGGATTCTTAAAACCACTTGGTCATCCCTAAAAGCTCCAAAGGTGCTCATAATCCCTTTGGTCAACCTAAAGGCCCCAAGGGTTTTTTAAAAAATTGCTTGGTCAATTTAAAGGCTCCAAGGGTTCTTAAAACCACTTGGTCAAATCCAAAAGGCTCCAAAGGCATGTACTCATCGTTTGGTCAAATATAAAGGCTCAAAATCCATAAAAATTAAAAAAACAATAAAATCCAAAAACATTTGCATTTGCATTATGCATTTTCATTTACACATGCATTCACTTCATTGCATTGCATGTAGGCATTCTTCATCCATTGCATTCCGTAGTAGAATGGATTGTGTTTGTCAGTCTTACAAATGATGCCATGTTTGTGTTTCAATCATGCACCTCTGCATTTATCATAATCCATCATTCATGTGAGTAATTGTGTTTTTCAACACAACCCATAATGTTGCTATGAAGAATATACTAGGGTTTTTGATCATTCAACCATACCTAGAGGTCTTCTCAAGAGTTGATAGAAAGCTTGCTTTGCTTTTGTAGTTGAGGTCTAGTTAGTATAGCCCTTAGCATATCAGAATCCTATCACTAATCAACAAATTAAACAATCCTAATAAGGACTAGGGGAAGATGAAAGCCATGAAGCAGGACCAGGTATCCTGAGGTGAAAAGAGTTATTCTTGCTTATCCCCTTGTGCGGACGGTATGGGAAATGTTGGCAATTGGAAAAAGGACAAGTTTATTCCCTACCCAGAATCCCTTGCTTACGATAAAATGAGCAATATCCCAGAGTGATATCCCACATCAATCCTCAATATTGATACCCTAGATCGATATCATAGATCGACATCCCAGATTGATATCCCATATTGATATCATAGATCGATATCCTAAAATCGATATCCCAGAAATAGTTCCCCAAAGTAAAATCCCCAAAGGAAGTTTCTGAAGCAAATTATCAAATGTAAATTCCAAAAAGTCAAGTCAAATGAAGACAAATTGTACAAAGGAAGAAAAATCAGTATCAAATCCCTTGCTCAAGAAAAAGAAAAGAAAGTACAAAATAAATAGTGATTATTGTCACTAAAGTACAAAAATAAATAGTGATTTTTATCACTTTATATGAGCAAGTATCCCAAAAAATTGAAGAAAAGAAGGGAGTGAACTTGAATCCATGGAATTTCTAGCACTAATGTACCTTACGCATGATGATATGTCTGATGCATTAGCACCTCGCTTATGTACAGACCAATGTTTGAATGTGGAAGAGCTAGCTTCAAGTGTCTTGTATCGCCTAGTGGTCTAGTCCAACTAAAATCTAAACCTAGGATTGGATAAACATATGAGGATCCCCTATATTAGCAATGGGCTGAAAGAATCCCGCTTGACATCGGGGTATGCTTATGCTTTATCTTAATATACTCATTTGCACACACAGGGATAATGAATAGTTAGGGCCTATCCTAGCAAAAGCCTTACATTTCAGAAGTCTAGTTTGGTCAGTATACAACTTTTGATAAGTCTACTAGGGTGTTTGAGTCTCATGGAAAACCTCAAAAATTTCTCTAATAGCAACAAAATACCAAAGATCACAAACCATCAAAAATAAAAGTCATTCAATCATCAAATTGCAAAGTATCGAATCCATGATACATCATTACATTGAGCACAATCAAGATATAGGATAGATACCGGATGGATATCAGAAATGATATTTAGATGGCCACTGACTATATTGTGCATATTTTTCAAATTGCAAAAGGAATATAGAGTGACATATTATATCATTCGCATCATACCGCTTCATATCATTGCATTTCATATATGGGTGATTAATTGATTAAATTCTTGTAATGAGGATTTTCAATTACATTCATGATTTTTACACATTCTGTGGTGTCGTCCATTAGATTGTTAAACACATATCACATTCATTCCTTATGTTTTAAGTGATTAAAGCATACAAGTTCATTTACATTAGATTACCATCATGTAAATAATGCATTACATACATTGCACCAACATATCGTGACATCATCATAAATTAAATGCATACAATAAAGCAAAATTAAATATATTTAAAAGTAAACATCGCATCCATATGCATCCATCATAAATAGCACATCTAAGCATCTAGATCATTGCATCATCATCATCATAAAATTAAATAGCTATCTAGTGCATGTCATCCATACATCACATCATATAAGCATAGCATCAATATGAACATCTGCATCCATGTGCATAACATAAACATAAAATAAAAAATAAACAAGTACACATAATGAGCCAAAATGATCAATCTCATATATATATATGTGTGTGTGTGTCCAAAAAGAGTACATCAAGAGTATATCAAAAATACCTACAGGCTACAACTATGTAGGTCCTCGACCTTACACTAAAAAATAGTACAACAAAGTATCTCTAAGATCTATACTAAATAGGGCCTGTGCCCCCAATCTATGAGGCACCTCCATCACCTCCGCCACCCCTATGAGTCCTCTGAGAGCTAGCACCCTGAGTGCTCGAAGACCTATGAGTCCTCTCGGTCTTGTGCATCCTGTGGCTCGAACTAGTGATAGACCATCCTGTCTCCCTGGTCCTAGTATGGGATCCGCTCCTATGGGTCCCTATGGTGCGAGTGTCCTCTGGTACCTCCAAACCACTCAGTTGGATGTAGCCCTCCAGCTGGGAGATGTGAGCTACATACCCATCCTACCGATCATTACCCTCCTCCATGAGGGAACGAAGCCTTTGGATCTCAGCCATAGGGTCACGACCTACTGGAAGTAGAGCAGATGGTGTCATGGGAGGTACCATGGTAGTCTATGTAGATGAGGGCTCTACCCTCATAGTAGAAGTCCCCCTATATCTGAGCTACTATGAGATATACCTATAATGTAGCAATCTCTGTATCCCTCTAGCATAGCTGGCTCCTCAAAGTGCCAATCTGAGTCTGTAAGCTCACCACCTGAGCTAGTAACTACCCAACCTCACTATCAAGAGGCACCTCACCCTCCTCAGCTATGTCCTCCTCTACCTCAACCTAAGGAGCCTCCCCCATGATGGCCTCTATGCCCCATCCACCCTCGGTATGCTAGCACATGTTGCACCCATCTAGATCAGCCTCTACTCTATCATCTATCTAGCCAAGGGGCCCCTCTCCCTACCACTATAGGAGTGACCACCAAGTGTCATACTCTATGGTGGTGCCAGCTCGGTCCATACCCAACTCCTAGAAGTCATCAACCTCATCCCCTAGCGGTGTCGGCTAGACCCACTATAGATCTCTCTCCAGAACTAGGCACCTATAGATAGTAGGAAGCACCAAAATATCCTAAACCAGACCAAACTAGTGGAGGATGCGTGAGTAGAACTAGTACTCATGAATCTCAACCTTGTAACCGAGTAACCACCTATCCCTCCTCACTTAGTAAAGTAACTCGCCAACCTCCTCCCATGTGGGGTAATCCATATATGAGTGCCACTCTATGTCATCCACTCAAAGTTATGCAAATATAGCAATGTAATGGTCCAGGTCCCTAATGTGAGACCTACTCTAGAACCCCTCCTCCTCATGAGGCTAGCATACCGCATAGCACTGGTGTGCGGTAGGAATAGTAGTAATGCGGAGCGGTAAGTCTATGGGCCGCTCGATCCGAATGTGCTACCAACCCCAGATCTGAAGTAGTAGGCTACAACTGATACCGACCTGACTCCTATGGGTAACCTGATATAACTCATGATAGGCTAATAGTGTGCTCCCCCAAGCTAAGAGTAGTGGCTACCATGTAGAACTCTGAGTAACTCTCCTGACGATGGCTAGGAGGTTCCAAGGGATCCTCATGCCCAAGGAGTCTGGAAGCACAATATGAATAACTAAGTGCATAAAGACCACCTCTCGGACCAAGAAGATGCCCTTCCCCTACCAATATCCGATGTGGATGCCTCCATGGTCAATCCTGCCCTAGGCATCCTCACTATGGTCACCAAATATGGCATCAAAAATAACTCCTCTACTAGTAAATGGAGTGGAGGTGATGGGCTCCCCATCGATCGAGATCCTGAAGATCCGGTAGATGTCCTCCAATGTCACTATCATTTCACCTATGGGTAGGTGAAATGTGTTGGTCCACGCATCCCAACATCGGGCCAATGCAGTCATGTAGGCCTGGTCTACCCTGATCATGGGTAGATCAAGCACATATCTAAAACCAACCACACCGAACCACGCTCGCTCTTGGTCAGTGAGCTATCTATGGAGGGTGCGGAGGAGATCCAGCTCCTAGGCTCTAGAGGTCAATTTTTGAATAGAAGTAGTGCATAAGGGAAAAAGATAACTAAAAATAATCTAAAAATTGCTAAAAATACAAAAACATGCTAAAAGTGATCAAAAATTCCAAAAATGCATCTCAGAAGTGCAATAAATGGCATTAATTGCCAAGAAAAATAAAAAAATAAATAAAAATTTGAAATTTTTTTCAAAATTGTGGAACCGCGGGTCAAATCTGCGGTCCACGTAATGGTCAAAAATTTGACCATTGGGATTTGAATTCCCATACGGCTGATAACCACGGTCCCCAATCTGACAATTGGGAGTCATGTCTACTAGCTACGGTCTAGGAACGTAACCCTAAAAGGGTCACTTCCTAGCCTGGCACCCAAAAAAATTAAAATCCTAATCTAGCCTAAACTAATGTGAGGTTCTTTACCAGTAGTTTAGTGAGATTAATTGGACCCATTTATTTAATGTGGTTCATTTTAAACTGGTAAGGAGTGCGAGGACTCGGTTTCGAGTTACCTTTCCCGCATCGATGCCTCGACTGGATGAAGGTTATGTAGGGTCTACCATCGGGATGTGTGTGAGGTCGTAGGAAGTTGTTTCAGCAACATTTCACATCAAGTTTGCTTCCTCACCTCTCAGAGCTCTCCAGTTGCAATCACTTTCAAGGAATAATAATGCAATTTTCAAATGGGAAAATTTATATACTTTTCCTAATTTCATTGGACCGCAGCTGACAATCATGGTCCCAAAATTAGGGTTTGTCGACCGCAGCTCTGAGCCATGGTTCCCAAAATTTGAAATTTCTAACTGTAGCCCATGAGCATGGTTTGCAACTAGCATTAAATGCACCAAAATCCCATCATGGGAAGGTTTTAAATGATAAATTAATGATTCCTAATAGATCAGAATCTCAATAAGAGCAATCAATTTAACAAATTTGGTGATTTTCAAGCACCAGGATCAATTAAAAACTCAAAAAGTCAAAAAAAAATTATTAAACAAGTCAAAAGCCAAATGCACCTCGTATTCAGTTATTTACCCTAGACACTTGGCGGTTGTAGCGACTGACGCTCCATGCAATCCGATGAGATGAGTAAATAACCATAAGGACATTTGGGGTAAAATTATCATCATTGATTTGATATGCTTCTTTTCAATCCTGAAGAAGGCCTTCGAGGCTGGACCGCTCCACGAGAACGAGGTGTTTCATGTCATTTCTCCTATGACATATTTTCAGCAGATCATCGACAAATTGATTCAACATAAATCTAATTGGCATTGTATCATTTTGATTCCCTAAGAAGGCTATTGCAGCCCGACCGCTCCATGGGATAGAAATGTGCAATTACTATTAACAGTTGCAATCATAAGCTGAACTAAGCCTAGCCAAGTAATTAAATGCTAAATTCTAAGTTTGTTTAGATCATTCATAATGGTCAAGTGACCTCGTCGCTTCATTCAATTGTCATTACCCTCATCGACTCGTCGCTTGAGGGGGTAGTCATACTTTCATAATCATAATCAAAATCAGTAGAAGATCCCTTGATCTTGTCAAATTGTGTTCATCCTTACGAATCATTGTCAACAACTATCATAAGCTTACCCCTTTGCTTGGGGTAAATAGCATATATGATAGTTTATTTGTATCTCACCTCCTTTCGATTATATAGGCCTAACTCCTATTGTAGCACCAAAGCTACCCGAATGCCTGATGACGAGTGCAAACCCTTTCAAATTTAAGCCTCCAATGAGTTGGAAGCAATGATTCTAGGATGCACATCCTTTTGTAGGACCTGGGGCATCTAATGTTGATCAGATCAATGATCATCATGCAACCTTCGACATCATTTTAGGTGGTGTATTTTTTCTCACACATTGTTCAATCTCATAATGCATCTCAAAAGGGGCATCTGTAGACACCTAAAATGTGTCATGTCGATGGTGACTACTCATATGGGACATGCTACAAGACCATATGGAAGATCTTGGATAGACTCCAAGATAGAGCAGTGGTTTTAACCACTCAATTTGGGCTCCTTGGCCTAATCAGCTCAAACCATTGTTGAGACCTACGGTCTATAGTCTGAACCATAGTTGACACCCATGGTTTATAGGCTAGACCACAGCTATCACCCATGGTCTAGAACTGAAGTTCAGTTGGCCTTCATCCAAGCCAAATCAGTTTGAATGACCATTTATTCTAGAAGAGGGTAGTTGAAGGATGAAATATTCTAGAGGCTTCCAATCCAACTATCCCAACCACCTCTTCTTGATCTTGGCTTCTCCATGAAGCCACCCCTAGCCCTTGGGTAATCCTATAAGTACCCCTCAAAATTAGGGCAAAATAGAGGAGTGAGCATTGGAGATTAAAGAAAAAAATCCCTATCAGATTGTAGACTCACCTGAGTGTACTAAGAGAGAGTTTTATTGTTATTTACTTGCCAATTCATCAAGCATCATGTCAATTTGTGTCATGGATGCCCTAAGGAGCTAGAATGCCAAGAAACGTAAATTCGAGCAAACGGAGGCCCAATTGTGCAATTCAATCACCAAACTAGTCATAGGACATCAAGGTGACCCTTGATCATCAATTGGACAAGGAGGATCAAGCCCACAACCTTGGATTTGGAGGGCAAAACTACTTTATTGCTCACCACGACTGACAGCCATGGTGTACAGTGCAGACCGCTCATCTGAGCTACGGTTTGCAATCGGTGAAAGATCTCCTTACTATTCTTTTTGCATTGTATTTCATTAGGTTAGATTAAGCATATTAGTGGTTTATTTAGCATTTTAGAGACTCTGACTGATAGAATTAAGGATTTCATTAGGTTTACTTCATTATGGCAAGTAGGATATAATTAGCTTATTTTCATGTTATCATGCTTCATTTCATGTAATCAATCCACTAGATAGATAGTTGTACTTTCTATTTACATATTTCCATTAATATTTTCAAGTATTGCATAGGTTTAACATGCTTTATTCACTTTCTTGATTTTATTAGTGTTATGGCATCTTTATGTTCATATTCCTTAAAGGGCCTCATCATGAGAGGTTGCCTATGCTTTTAATGCTTTTATGTTGTTTCTTGACCACAGGAAAGCAGATTCAAAGGAGATTCAACCATCCAATTCCTTCCTCAACGTGGAGAAGAGGGTCAACTCCACCCTAGAGCAGTTCGTGTCACCCCGAAGGGCCTAAAACTCACATTTACCCTTAAGAGGGAACATTTCTTTTTCCTATTGTAATAAGAGTATCAAAAAAGTATCCCTAAGAGGGACGTAACTGTAACCGGGATTGGCTTCTTTATAATGGAATAAAAGTGTTTTTCTTCTTCCCATTTGTTGTCAATTTTGCATGTGTCTATTTTGTTTCTTTTATTTCGTTTATGCAGTAGGAAGCATAGGTGTGAGGCCATTTTGGTGGTCACATGAATATTTTCAAACCTATATATAAAATATTTGTGACTATTTATCTTTTGTCATAGTCTTTGTATGTGTGTAAAGTTATGTAAGGAGTTGTGACTAGTATCTGTGCCATTTTTTATGCAATTTCATAAGTAAATATATGTCAATCTAAAATCATGTTCGTTCTTATTGGTATGGTTGATGCACGTGTTCATTCATACCATCAATGCATAAAGGGAACTTTTAATTCTTGGTTCTTCACCACAAGTAGCTTAGGATTATTTTTTATGTTCCTTTTCTTTTTCTTTTTCTCAGAAGAACTTCTTAGCTTAGGAGTAGTTTAGAAATTTAAGTGTCAAGATCACACCTAAAACAAGGAACCAACCTTGTAAAATATCTTCGAGGCTATCCTATGAATAAAGTTCCTCTTTGTAGGACTTTTTAAAATATGAGCTCTACTAGGAACAAGCATCAGGTGAATCCAACATCTGCATCAAATGACCATTATGCTTTGAGAATCAACCAACATTTAGCTTAGCAAATAAGGTTTCTATTTATCTTCTACATTCAATATGGCCAACATCCCATTCTCATAAGTAGGTCAACTCAAATTATTAAAGGAGAGTCATTTGTTTCCATAAGTTGGGGGATGGTCTTCTTGTATTAAGACAACATCAATACATAGAAGCATCACATTTAGTGATAGAAGGCATACTGAATACCAAAATAATAATAAAAAGAGTGGTATATAACCTCTTTTAAGGTATTAAAGGCTCTTTTAGCCTCATTAGACTAAATAAAGATATTTTTTTTGTAAGAACAACAAATGGAGTGGTAACTTTCCCATAATGTTTGAAAAACATGTTCTAATACTCCATGATATTAGAACTATCCCTAAGTCCATTAAGAGACACTCTAAATTAGACACTTGAAAGGAATATTTGGACCTTTTGGCATATAATTGTTCTCAATATAAAAGTTGGAACACCTATTTGACATGATGCAACTTGGCTTCCCAAATTTTTTTATGGACTAGGATGTCTCCAAGAAAGAAAAACATTATTGTATAGAGAGGAAAAATATAAAATTTAAAGGGGCATTTGTAAGACTAAAAGGCATAACCAAAAAATCATAATTACCCTTATGAGTATGAAAATAAATTTTAGGAATATTCTCCTCTTTAAGACTAATTTTATGAAATCCATAATGTATGTCTAGATTGCTAAAAATCTTTACACCATGTAATTCATCCAACAAATCAATTATAATAAGAATACGAAACTTATCCTTGACAATGATTTTATCAAGTGATTTAAGGTCTATAAACATCCACCTATAGTCATCCTTGCACTCGACCATGACTATCAGGGAATATAGAAATCGATACTAGCATGAATAATTTCTTGTTGTCACACATCATGAACCAACTTCGTACTTTATGTCTTTTAAGGTTAAGGATAGTGATAAGGATTAACACTTTATGACCAACTTCAAAAAATTAGATGAATAACAAAATAATATGTGTAATTTAGAGGAAGGCCTTTGGGTTCCTTGCATACCTTAGCATATTTGTTTAGTAGTGACCAAATTTAAGAAGGAAGAGTGGGGAACGATTATTTGGTGGCTACGAATTTATACGATAAATCAATAAAAATACACCGTTTTTCCCTTATTCAATATTTATTCTATCTTGTGAGAGTTGATCACCTTAGATAGTGGAGGTAGAAAACTCTTAATATCAATGAACCTAAATATTTTTACCCACTATACATATATTGTTATAGATTTAGGATAATCTCCCCTAACAAAGACAACCATTGAGATCTAAAAAATATATTTATAGTATACAAACCCATCATATATAGGCTTGCAATATAAGTATGGGTACCCATGCAAAGGTGGGAAATAGCAAAATGACTCACACATTAAACATTACCACCACTGACAATAAAAATATTGTATTTTACTTTTATTGGTAAAGTTGATAGACAACCCTAAGGATTTGACCATAACATAATTAATGAAATTATGAGTGTTTCAATGGTCAATCAAAATAACGACTTACTATTTTTTGTTGAGGAATATTACATTATTTGGTACATGCTAATGTACCAACATGGTACCTTCACGTTACAATTGTAAATATGTAATAGATTATAGTTGAGTCTATAGTTTACGAGTGTGTTTTATATATCTCTTTTATGTAAATATCAATTTGCAAGAAATGCACAAGTTTCATGTAAAAGTGTAATTTGTAGGATTTGCACAAAAACATGTCATGTTAAGGAGGCTACCTATATGGACACTTTTTCAGGCCATATGATCTACCTTGGGCATCCCCAAGGCTTAAAAGTGGTTTTTACCACTCAAACATGGGTAACCTATCCTTTGCAGCCTGGACCATCATACCCAGGAGCGACCTTCGAAGGTCGTTGGACCTTGTGACAGCCAGTAGTCATGGATGTTATACCTTGGGATGATCATTCCTGTAACAAAATTGGGCTCTCGAGTTGAGCCAAATCAATTACAGAATAGTTAATATTTAATGGTTAAGCGCAAGAAGTTTCTAGATCTAACATTTGGTATTCCTAGAGCCTAACCTATTCTTGGTTCTTGGATTCTCTTGCAAGTCAAGATTCTCATTTTGGGAAGTCTATAAAAAGATGCCTTACCTTCATTAAAACGTATCTTAGTCTAATGCAATGAAGTGATGTCATTTTGTATACTATAGAGAACATCCTCTCATAAGCAATGGAGTGTTGCTCAAATCTAGTCATGGAGCTTGCAATTGCATCAATGGAGTCCATTGGATTTTGAAGACCATATTCAACCATATTTTGCCATCAAACAACCTAATTTTGTGTTATTTCTTGCAATTCAATTATGCTTTAAGTGCATGAACCTTGAACAACCAATTTGGTAGATCAACCTTAGCTTTTCCCACATAGCTCATGAAGAAACAACTCGTTCAGTGATTGCTTCATCCCGAAGCGACCCGTAGATGTAGTTGTCATACCATGTGATGGCTAGCAGACTTGATCACTTTACCCCATGAAGACCTCTCGATGATATCTACTTTTTGTGTTTTCTTAGTTACAATAGCTTTAGAGACATTTAATTTATTTTCTAACATAGTTTTATTCGGTTTTCATGCATCTTTTTATCATTTTGAACATTTTTCTTTCATTTTCTTATCATGAAAATGGATCTCATAATGAGAGGTTCCTCATTTGCTATTAGCATTTTGAGTGTTCTTGTGTGTAGGTTCTAGGTCTCAATGGGAGAAATCAATATGAAGATCCATCAATATTTATATCACATCACGAAGGTCACAACAAACTCCTCCCCAAGTTAGTTTTGAGGGTGCAAATATCTTGTGAAATACACCTACCATTGGTTATTTATTGTAATTTGTATCAAATTGGTATCTATCCCTAAGAGGGATATCTTTGTAACCACCTTGTAAAGGACAATTTAAAATATTAATGAGAAGGGTACCATATTTTATTTATTCTATTATCTCATGATGGTTACATGATATTACTTGTAATTTGATTTCATATAATTCTTTAGGTGTGATATTTTTACATATCTACAATGGCGATCATGGCTGAACCTCAGCTAAAATTTCATAATCTATCACTAATTACCTATTTTCTTGATTTTATTGAATTGGAGGTATCACCGCTTTGGGCTAGAATGACTCGTAGGAGTCGCCATCCTACCCTATGACGACTAGCAGAGCCCATTGCTCTGCCCTATGATGACCTCAGAGTAGAATAACAAAATCAAAGAGGCAACAACTTCATTGAATGTAGGTTTTTCCTATGAGTTTATCTGCACTTGATTTTACTACTTTTTATAGAAAAAATTAGAATTTTAGGATTTAATTGATAATTTAGAAGAATTCTTAAATTTGAAGCTTCATGATTGTGACTTCTCCTAGGTCTAGTGGCCTCTATTCTTGGTCGCTACTTGGTGAAGTGGCCCCTATTTTTGACTACTCTTATGTCAGACGATTTCTTCTGTAGACCTTCTTACACAAATATGACCTATGTTTTACTATTTGTTTGGATTTGCATGCTTGTTGCCTATCTAAAGGATTACACCATTTAGGGTTTGCAATTTCTGAATTTCTAAAATTGAAATGTTCTTATTTAGAATGGAAATTTGAAATGTATTATAAAAATTCATTGATTGCTATATGTTGCATATTTTTTTTTGCATAAAGTAAAAAGAATCCACACACACCATGTATCATATTAAACATTAGTGAGTTGGAATTCACACCCAACCATTGATAAATACTAATGATGGTGGCCTTCATCACCATCTCGTTGACTTGTTTGTGGTTCTTTGCACCCTATTTTGGCCAAGGCCAGTCCAAGAACCATCATAGCCAAGGAATATAACATGTATCTCTCTTTGGGGAGGTATATCGGTGATCGAGGTGAACTGGGTGAGGACTTGTAGGACCTGGTCTCCCTCACCATATTTGGACTACATCATCAAATATCGGTGGGTTTCACAATTTGGACTTCATCACCAGGCCTGTGTGAGAGGATACAAGTGAAATCCATTTAATTGAGTATTTCATAAACAAAATCAAAATATGATAAGAAGGCAATAAAAAAACAAATCCAAACACACAAGATAGTTTAGGAATCACAATGAATATTTAAATGAGATAATCATTCTGTATACATTATTTGTTTCCTTAATGTATGCATAATCAACATAAAATGGTCACCACACATAGCCTTACCCATTAACATACTGAGGCTACAAGAAATATACTAGGAGGCCCAAAAGGCGTTCATTATAGCCCAACTAATTTACTCATACCCAAATTATAGCCTAGCAGTTGTCGTAGAGATAATTCTACTCATGGGAGATCTGATCATCAATATACCCTACTAGGAGGACACCTATGGGACCTCCACATGATCAAGAAGAGGATTGTATCAGACATCATCCATATCATACCAATTCTATACAAGATCCACCCATTGAGGGACCAAGCTGAGGGGTTGCACAAATTCATGTATCCAATCGATCCACAAATCCATCCAAACTTGAAGCATTTGTATATACCTTTTCTTGGGTTAGATGAGTGGGATACTCCTCTCAGTCATCCATATTTGAATAAAAATCTTAATCATCTAGATAGATATGATCCAAATATTACTAATAAAGTGGCTTCTTTCATCCATACCCACTCTGAGGATAGGTGAGATGAAGATCTAGTGCATCCTATCCATACACATGGAGAGTGTTCTACACAAACACATCATACTCCTACATCATATTTGCATGAGAATAACACTTCTAGGATTGAGCATAGAGTCAACGCATCTTCTATCGATCAAGGGAAAGGGTAGCTATCCCAGAAAGTGTCACACCCGATTGTGGCTCCTATTGCGATGAATGGTAAAGATATAACATGCATAAAACTAAACAAAATTGACAACAAATGAAACAAGAAATAAAACACTTTATTCCATTATATTTGAAGTCAAAACCCAATTACAAGTATGTCCCTCTTAGGGATATTCATTTTGATACAATATTACAATAGGAGTGCTCAATTATTTTCCCTCTTAAGGGTAGGTGTGATTTCCAAATGCCTCTCAGAATGATACGAACTGATCTAGGGTGGAGGTGCCCTATTTTTCACAATGGGGAAGGAACTTGATGGTTTCCTATCCTTTGAAACTATTCCCTGTGGTCAAGAAACAACAAGAATATCAAAATAATAGACAACCTCTCATGATGAGGCCCTTTTAGGTAAAATGCATAATGACACCATTAACATGCATAATCAAGAAATTATAAAATTTGCTTCTAAACTATGCAAATCGAATCAAGATTCATACAATAGCGTAAAGAAAGACAACAAATACTCTTTGCATGTATTAGATATATGAAATAAGGCATGAAAGTGCATAAAGAACTTATTAATGTCCTAATTGAAGCATAAACATAAAGAAGCTAAAATAACCTAAATCTACGGTCAGAAGTATACTAAAATGTATTTTAACCATGAAAACAACTAATCTAACCTAATTGACCATACAAAAATAAAATTAGGAAGGCGGTTATACCTCTGTTACAAACCGTAGCTCTGGTGTGTGGTATGCACTGTAAACCGTGGCTGACAATCATGGTTAGCACTATGATAGGCTTACCATAAATTTCAAGTGTAGTGGGCTTAACCTCCTTGTTCAAGGGTCCCCTTTGATGTCCTTATGATAGGTTTGGTGGTCAAATCACTGTGATGGGCCTTCGTTTACCCAGATTTGCATTTCTTGGCTCTCCTAGACTCCTAGGGCATCCATAATGCAATTCATCATGAATCTTGGCAAGTAGGTGGGGCATAAGTGCAATAGCTCTCTCTTAGTATACTCGGTTGAGTGTACAATTCGATAGGGCTCCGCTACTCAAATCTCCAATGCTATCTCTCCTTGATAATCTGACAGTGCTTCGCTATGCAAATTATATATATCATTGCCCTCATTTGCAGGGGTACTTATAGGACTACCCAAGGGCTAGGAGTGGATTCCTAGAGAAACCAAGATCAAGAAGGGGTGGTTAGGACATTTGGAATGGAATCTTCCACCCTCTAACCACCTTCTTCTAGATCTCATTTCAATCGATTTGGCTCAAATTGAAGGCCAACTGAACTTTAGTTAATACCGTAGGTCATAGCTACGGTCTAGACTGCAAACTATAGGTTTCAATCATGATTCAGCTGTAAACCGTAGGTCTGGGATATGGTTCAGACTTATTAGGCCAAGGAGCCCAAATTGAGTGGTTAGAACCATTGCTCTATCTTGGAGTCTGTTTAATATCTTCCATATGGTCTTGTAGAATGTCCATATGAGTAGTCTCTCTTAACATTACGTGTTTTAGGTATGTACAAATTCCCCTTTTGAGATGCATTATGAGATCAAAAAACGTTGAGCAAAAATAAATCTCCTAAAATGATATCGAAGGTTCTATGATGATCATTAGTCAGATCAGCACTAGATGCCCCAGGTCCAACAAAAGAAAACGCATCCTGGAATCATTGCTTCCGACTCTTTAGAGGCTTAAACTTGAAAGAGTTTGTACTCGTCATCAGAAATTCGAGTATCTTTGGTGCTACAATAGTAGTTAGGCCTATATAACTGAAAGGATGAGAGTTACAAATAAATTATCATTTTTGCTATTTTCCCCAAGCAAAGGGGTAAGCTTATGATAGTTGTTTACAATGATTCGCAAGGACAAACACAATTTTGACAAGATCAAGGGATCTATGATCTCTGGGATATTCTGTTTATTTTTATTATGATTTGATATTATGACTACCCCCTCAAGCGATGAGTCGATGAGGGTAATGACAATGTATGAAGTGATGATGTTACTTGACCACCATGGATGATCTGAACAAATTTATATTTGAGCAAATTAATGCCTTGGCTAGGCCTAGTTCAACTTTTGATTCTAACTATTAATAGTATTGGCACGCTTCTATCCCATGGAGCAGTCAGCCTAAAATAGCCATCTTAGGGAATCGAATTGATACAAATCTAATCAGATTTGTGTTGAATCAAATTATCGATGATTTGTTGAAGAAGAGGTCATAGAGGAAAATGACATGCAATGCCTCATTCTCATGGAGCAGTCCGACCATGAAGGCCTTCTTAGGGATTGAAAAGAAGCATATCAGATCAACGATGACAATTTTTACCCCAAATGTCGTCATGGTAATTTACTCATATTGATAGATTACATGGGTCACAAGTCACTACAATCACCAAGTGTATAGGGTAAATTACTAAATACGAGGCGCATTTGGTGTTTTAATTATTTGATTTTTTTTTTTGTGAATATTTTGAATTATGCATTGAGCTTATTTACTTGGTTGGGAGGTGTGTCACTCCATGAAAGGATTATCATAGTGACGACCTCGGTTGTAATTTATAATCTCAACAAATTTTTTAATTTTTGATTGGATCCCGGTGCTTGATTATCACCAAATTTCCAAATTAACTTGCTTTTATTGCATTTTGACCCAATGGGAGGCATTAATTGATATTTTTGGCCCTTCCCATGATGGGATTTTCTAAAATTATTTGCCAATTGCAAACCGCATCTAGGGTCTATGGTTCCCATTTGCAAAATTGGGAACCACGGCTAGGGCCTACGGTCCGTGCTGAATATGAGGTCTATAAAATTCTAAATGTCAAATATCTCACATTATTCCTTGATAGGGACCTACAACTAGAGCTCTGAAAGTGACACCTATCTAAACTGACCTGCAACCTAGCACATTTTACCTACATACTGACTCACAGCATGATGGCAAGGCGCGGGAAAGCGTCTTCTAGCCATCGAGGACGAGGGGAGGGTAAGGTAACTCAAAAAATAAGACCTTGCATACATTACCAGTCAAATGAACCCAATTAAGTAATTGGTAAATCAATCTCACTAAACTGTTGGCAATGAACCTCATTTTAGGCTAGGATAGCTTAGGTTTATTTTTTTTTGTATTTTTGGCCGCAGTATTGTACCCAACCGAAATTCGATTGGATATTGCAGGTACCAGCTATGGTTCCCAATTGGTCAATTGGGGATCACAGATGCCAACTACAGTCGAAATTCAAACTTTCAACAGTCAAGTTTTGACCACATGCAGACCTTAGGGTTGATCGTGATTCACCAAATTTAGGAAAATTATGCAAATTTTTTTATTTTTTTGCATTTTTAGAGGCAATTAATATCATTTGATGCATTTCTGACCTGTCTGATTGAAAATTTGAATTTTTAGGCCTGCATGATGACATGTCCTTGTAATTTTATCAGTTTTATACTATTTTTGATGATTTTTAGATCAATTTTTAAATGTTTTTGCATGTTTAAGTTAGTTTTTTCCTTATTTTATGCTATTTATTCCATAGATTTACTTCTAGAGCATGAGAGCCTGACATTCTAAAGACTCTCCATGGAGAGCTCACTGATGGTGAGCGAGAGTGGTTCGAAGTTGTTGGCTTTGACTATGTTCTAGATCTAACCACCATTAGGGTATATCAATCCTATCTAACTGCATTGGCCCATCGGTGGAATATGCGGACCAACACATTTAACCTACCTACAAGTGACATGATAGTCACACTAGAGGACGTCTACAGGATCTTTAGGATCCCCATTGATGGGAAGACCATCGTATACTCCACATCTGGGGCTAAGGAGTTCATATTCTACACTATCTTTGGTGCTCGAAGTGAGGAGTCTCAGGGTGCCATCGACCACAAAGGGGTCCACATCGGCTACTGGCAGGGGAAGAACGTCTTCTCCATGCACGAGGTCATTTTCATGCACCTGGTGGTGCAATATGTGCTTCCAGACTCCTCGGGCATGAGGATTCCCTGGAACCTTCCAACTACTATATGCAGAGTAGTACAAAGCTTTATCCATTGGCCATACTCTTAGCCTGGGGGAGCACACTACTAGCTCAGCTCTATCGAGAGCTATATCTTATTATTGAGCGTAGTCATAAGGCATCAGCTATAGTCTACTTTTGTAGATCTAGGGCTAGTAGCATATCAGAGTAGAGCATCCTAGGGAGCTACCCTTACCCATTACAAACATTAACGATGAGCATCAGTGCTATGCTGCCTACTGGTCTCGGGAGGAGGAGGGCTTTCGTAGCAAGACTCATGCTGGCAAGACCCAACATTACATTACCCAATTTGTAGCACTTGGACCGGATGATATCCAGTGGCAGCCCTACATGGATTATCCTGATTGGCCTAAGACTGATGAGAGGCTTTGACGAGCTCATTGAGATAGATGGCTACTCGGTTGGAAGGTCAAGATCAGAGAGTTTTAGTTCTTCTCTTGGGTTCTATGGTAGTTTTGCATGGTGCAAGAAATCCCAGAGATCCCATTCACCTACAGGCACCTGGATTTGGAGAGGGATCTATCATGGATCTAGCCTCCAACACTAGGCGATGGTCCAGACGACTTCCAGGAGACTGGGGTTGATATAGCGGTGACCACTCCAGAGTATGATAGATGGTGGTATCTATTCCACTGGTATGGTACAGGGCCTCTAGGTCGTGCTATAGATTAGGCAAGAGTAGAGGTGCATATTGACGTGCATAGGGTATGCCAGCAGATAAAGGGCGGCTAGGGTGCAGAGGCTGCCACTGAGGAGGCTCCTGAGATTGATCTCAAATAGGAGGTTCTAGAGGAGAGTGAGGTCTCTCCTAACAGTGCAAAGGGGCTACTCTTAGCACTGGTGGCTGACTTGCAGAGTTAGCTCAGTCCATTCTAGATGCAGTAGAGGGAGCATGATACTACTATATCTACTCTATAGGTACAGCTGATAGAGAGAGACCACCTACTGACATAAGTAGACCAACAGATTACTAGCCTGACCACCCAGGTTACTACAATAGAGACCCATGTTGGCAAGATCACCCATGCTTGTGACTTGGCAGAGGTACTGAGGGATATGACCATAGCAGAGCAGGATCTGCTCAGGGCACAGAGGGGGGGTCCTCCATCCTCTTAGTTGATTATGAATCCTTTGATGGCACCAACAGTAGTACTACCAGGTTATCGAGATCCTATGGCAGAGGTGCACCACCTACAGGGTTTAATTATGAGTTCCAATGAGAGGCACATATCCAAGGTTTCTCAGGTAGACCAGCTGGTGGGCTACATTTAGATGCTAGGCACAGAGGTTCTTGAGGATCCATATGTTGTAGAATCCCAATGGACTAGGACTCTAACTATAGGACAATCCACTACTAGCTCGAGCTATCGTACCCATCAAAGTGAGAGGACACACAGGTCCTCCAATACGCATGGCAGTAGCAGTCATATTAGGACCAGGGAGGTAGGGCAGTCTACTATAGCATCCAGTCATAGATCCTAACGAATAGAGGTTCCCATCGCTCAGGGGGCAGTTGGAAGAGTGCTAGGCCTCTTCGGGCTAGGCAATACTTAGGGTGCTCAATAGGATCCATAGTAGTCTGTAGGGTAGTAGGTAGGGTAGTCTCCTGAGCATATCACTAAGGGAGGCAGTGAGAGCTCTGGTATAGGGGGAGCAGATCAGAGCTAGAGCTCTAGATTGTAGGAAATATTTTTGATATATCTCATTTCTGGTATAAGGTTGAGGACCTACATGTTTGTAGCCTGCGAGCATTTTTGTACTCCCCATGTACTCTAAGACACACATATTTATATGATATGATCATTATTATGGCTCATTATTGTGTTCTCATTTATTTTTAATTTTATGTTTATATGATGCACATGGATGCAATGCTTATGTTATGCTGATGCTATATGATGTGATGTATGGATGACATGCACTAGATAGCTATTTGATTTATGATGATGATATGCAGTGATCTTAGATGCTTAGATGTGCTTTTTTATGGATGGATATGGATGTGATGTTTTCTCTTAACACATATTTGATATTGCTTTCTTTTTATGCATTAATGTATGTAATGTTTTATTTACACAATGCTAATCTAATGTAAATGAACTTGTATGCTTTAATCACTTAAAACATAAGGAATGAATGCAATTATGTTTATCAATCTAATGGATGATGTCACATAATGTATAAGAATCATGAATGTAATTGAAAAATCCTTAAGATAAGAATGTAATCCATTAATCACCCTTATATGAAATGCAATAGTATGCAATGTTTTATGATGCGAATGATATAATGTACCATTCGATTTTCTTTTTGCAATTTGAAAAATATGCATGATATAGTCAGTGGCCATCTAAATATTATTGCTAATATCCATCCAGTATATATCCTATATGTTGATTGTGCTTTTTATAATTATGTATCATGGGTTTAATACTTTACAATTTGGAGATTTAAATGGTTGTTATTTTTGATACTTTGTTGCTATGGGAGAAATATTTGAGGTTTTCCATGAGACTCAAACACCCTAATAGATTTATCAAAAGTTGCATACTAACCACACTAGACTTCTGATATAAAAGGCTTTTGCTAGGATAGATCCTAACTGTTCATTATCCCTGTGTGTGCAAATGATTATTTTAAGATAAGACAAGAGCGTTCACCGATGTCATGCAAGATTCTTTCAGCCCATTGCTAAAATAGGGGTTCCACAAATGTCTTATCCAATCTCAAGTTTAGATTTTAGTTGGACTAAGCCACTAAGCAATGTAGGACACCTGAACCTAGCTCTTCCACATTCAAACATTGGTCTTGTTCATAAGCGAGATGCTAATGTGTTAGACATATCATCATGCGTAAGGTACAGTAGTGCTGACAATTCTAGGGATTTAGGCTCATTCCTTTCTATCCTTCAATTTTTGGGATACTTGCTCATATGTAGTGAAGCAAGGGAGTCAATTCCATCTTCTCTTTTGAACTGTCTTTGGATCTTCATTTGATCTCTCTTCAAACTAGATTTTGGATATTTATTTGATCTTCGCTCAAACTTTTAATTTATGATCTTCATTTGATCTTCACTTTGAAATTTGATTCAAGCCTTTTTTCTAATCTTCACTTGATATTCAAATTTCAGCATTTACATTTAATAATCTTCTTCAGAAACTTTTCTTTGGGGAGATTTACTTGGAAAAAATAATTCCAGCATATCAATTGAGAATATCGATCTTATGATATCAATATGAGATATCACTCTAGGGAGTCGATCTATGATATATATCTAGGGGATCAATCATGAGGATTTATGTGGGATATCTCTTTGGGATATGCTCATTTTATTATAAGCAAGGGATTCTGAAATAGGGAATTAACCTGTCCTTTTGCCAATTGCCAACATTTCCCATACCATCCGCACAGAGGGATAAGCAAGAATGACTCTTTTCGCTTTAGGATACCCGGTCCTCCTTCATGGCTGTCATCTTCCCCTAGTCCTTGTTAGGATTTTTTATTTTGTTGATTAGTGATAGGCTTTTGATATGCTAAGGGCTATACTAACTGAACCTTAGCTATAAAAGCAAAGAAATATTTCTACCAACTCTTGATAAGACTACTAGGTATGGCTGAGTGACCAAAAAACCCTAGTATATCTCCATAGAAACATTATAGATTGTGTTGAAAAACACAATTACTCACATGAATGATGGATCATGATAAATGCAGATATGCATGATTTAAACACAAACCTGGCGTCGTTTGTAAGACTGAAAAACACAATGTTGTCTATTATGGAATGCAACAGATGACGAATGCCTATATGCAATGCAATAATGTGGCAGATGCATGAGTGAATGTAAAATGAAAATGCAAAATTCAAATTCAAATGAAAATGTTTTTGGATTTTATGCTTTACCATTTTTTTTGGATTTTATTGATTTTATAATTTTTATGGGTTTTGAGCCTCATAATTGACCAAACGATGAGTATATGCCTATGGATCCTTTAGATTGACCAAGCAATTTTTAGAAATCCTTGGAGATTTTTAGATTGACCAAAGGGATTATGGGTACCTTTGGGCCATTTTGGTATGACCAAGAGATTTTGAGAATCCTTGGAGCCGCTGGGGTTGACCAAGCAGTTTTTCATAAACTCTTGGTACCTTTTGCATTTGACCAAAGGGCTAACAGATGCCTTTGGAGATTTTTATGATGACCAAGCGATTATAAGCAAATCCTCGGGGCTTTTAACTGACACGACCAAGCGGTTTCAGGGACCCTTGGAGCCTTTTGGGTTGACTATGCAGTTTTTCAAAAAAATCTTGGTGCCTTTTGAGTTTGACCAAAGGGCTTACAAATGCTTTTGGAGCTTTTTAGGATGACCGAGAAATTATACAAATCCTCAAGGATTTTAACTGACATGACCAAGTGGTTTCAGGGACCCTTGGAGCCTTTTGGGTTGACCAAGCAGTTTTTCAAAAAACTCTTGGTGCCTTTTGAGTTTGACCAAAGGGCTTACAGATGCCTTTGGATATTTTTAGGATGACCGAGCGATTATGCAACTCCTCGGGGCTTTTAACTAACACGAACAGGTAGTTTTAGGGACCCTTGGGACATTTTTGGGATGACCAAGCTATTTTGACCAAACCCTTAGAGCTTTTGAGGTTGACCAAAGGGCTTACAGATGCCTTTGGAGCTTTTTGACTGACTCGACCAAGTGATTTTTGATAACCCTTGGAGCCTTTTGGGGAAGGGCATGCTGCCCTATATACCCCCAGTGAGTGTGCCATTTGATAATGATGAGGGAGGTGAAATACCTCTAAAATCCTCATGTCTCCTTATCGAATGTTGCATGGCTGGTGGGAAAGGTATGCTACCTTGAATACCCCCAATGTGCATGCTATTTATTGAAGAGTAATCAACCTATTTGGGAAGAGTGACAAGATTCAACTCCCCTAGGTGAATATTGGACCTCATAGGTGTGCCTATGCTTTTGCATGGGTGAACGAGTGAGCCATCCTCATGGATATCATCCCATTCAACCAAGTATTCGACGACCCTCTTAAATGATTGGCAACTTTGAATGTCGTATCCATGCGCTCGATGATACACACAAAAGGGACCTCTATCAGGTGACCCAATTTTAGATGCCCTATGCTTAACTTCAAGAAATATGAATGCTTGTGCCTCATGTAACTTTTGAAACAAAGTCAAAGTAGTCATATAAAATAAAACTACTCATTGCACTGGCCTATTGGGACTACGAGGCTACTAACGATTTCGAGATCGCTCTTGAGGAGACGTGACCTCCACTTCATCATATTGGGGCACTCTGAGAGAACCATCTATGTGATACACCCCCTTATCTATCAAATTTTGCACTACACTCTTGAATTCAAGATAATCTTGAATGCCATGACCCTCTATTCGGTGGTAGAGACAGTAGTGATACTCGATGTAACCCATAGGTTTAACTCTATTTGGGTTTAAAGGGGTGACATTAGGCACGGTGATGACCTTAGCCTCTTATAGCTTTTGCAAGATATCAGACATAGACTCTTGTAACAAAGTCCCATTATTCTGTAACTGTTTTGCACTCTTACCCCTCATTGGTTTGCTTTGAGAATACAATGGTTGAGTTGGTCGCACGGGCTTTTGCTTCCACTGAGGCTTTTCCTGTACTTGTATAGGAAACGATTCATTCTCGGGCAAGGGTTGCTTTTGTAATTCCAAAATTTCAATCTGACTCTTAATAAAATGCAATGACTTATCTTGCTCGTCCATTTGATGCTCCATCCATTCTAGATGACTTAAAATGGATCGCAAGACTGGCAAATAATTCATATGTATTTCCAGCGACTGATTCGAAACACCTTTGTCATTTGAAGGAAACAAAAAAGTAGATGCCATGGATCCATTAGGTAATTGCAAATCACCTATTTCCTTCACTTGAGTTGATGTGGATGCTTCTTGATGATACACTTCATCAATGCTATCCACATGCTCATGCATATGACTCAGCTCAAGCTCTTGCTTCACTTTGTTGTGTTGAACTGTGTCACTTTTAGTACCCCCAATATGATGTGGGGAACCTAATTTTTTGTACTCTTGAGATGGTGCCTTGAGAAATGAGTCAAGAGTGACTAATCTCAAAAGTTCTAGACCTGGAAATGTGGAAACACCATTGGATTCCCCCATCTCCTGCTTTATGTGATTAAGAATAACTTGATCATCTAGCCTAATTTCGACCATCCCCACAAACTCGTGAGAAAAATCCACAACTGCCTGCATTGTAGGCACTTTGTCAACATACTAAGGCTACTCTATTTCAGTTGTGATAACTGAACCTTCCTCATGCTCACACGATGTATCCGAGATAGGATCCACAAGAGGAGACTCGATGAAAAGCTTACCTAAATCTTCAGTGGACTCTATGGTGGGAAGCATCATAATACTAGCCTCCATAACCTCTTCATATTCATCATAGTCCTCGTAAAGAACTATCTAGTGTCATGATGGATGAAGAGGGTGTGATACACTCGGGTGCATCCATGACCATGCTAGGTTCTTCCTCTTTGATAGGAGTGTGAATATCCTCTAATGATACCTCCAAAGTGTCTTTGAGCAACTCTGTAAGAGCATTCATTAATCCTTCCCTGCTAAGCGTGTCGAGAGTGTAGGGGTTATAGGTGACTCCACAGGTGATAGCGGTGGGGATGGAAATTCCAACCCCATCTGTGAAGCTGCATCCACAATTTGGATAGGCTCATCCAATTTAACTGGCAAATGCATAGGCACCTCATCTGGTTCCTACGGATTATCCTTAGGCTTATAATACTTGAAGGGATCTGGGTTCGCTTCAACTACATGAACTTCACCTCCATGGGTGTACTTAATGCACTGATGCACTATTGATGGTATGCACTCCATGGCTCTTATCCACGGTCTACCAAGTAGTAAATTAAACTGTCTTGACCTCTCTAAAACGTAGCACAATGTAGGAATAATATTTCATCCCACCTCGATGGGGAGGACTATTGTGCCTACTATAAGGGATTTCAGATCATTAAAGGCTTGCAATATGAAATTTGTTTCCTTGATGTGAGAAAGTGGAATTTTGAGATGCTTGAATGCTGAAGTGGTAATGATACTAGTCAATGATCCTGTATCCACCAGCACTCACTTATATGCAATGTGTTGTACCCTCGCTATGATATGCAATGGAGGATCAGATTCCCTAACAGGGATAGGTTTGACTTCTTGTTTATAAAAAGTAATCACAGGTTCCTTATATGGTGGAATACATTGTATATGCCCCAAGGATTTTGATGACCTTCGAGCGTTGATGCTGCTCACCTATCAAACTTGACTACTCTCGACCTCATGCTTATGCATGAGATCTCTAGATTTCTCTTTCTGTTGCTCTTTGATAACCCTAGGTATGTCTATCTGTCTATGAGCATGGCTATCTACTTTCTTAAGGGGAAACTCTTGATGATTCACTAGGTGCATTGCGTTGACTTGTTGCTTGAAAACTCTAGGTATGAGCTTCTTTTTAGGAATTACCTCACATGCTTTTTGTTGGTAAATCCTCTCCTTGTGCTGTTGGAGTTCATCCAACCTTTGTTGATGCACTCTCTTTCTCTCTGCGGACTCACACTCTAGGCATTTACACTGACGACACGCCTCCTCCCATTGATATTAGAGTAATTGCCTCTCATGGGCTGCATGAGACTCAGATTCCCTATAGGACTGACTCGTGGAGTATGATCCATGACTCTCTATCTCCCTAGATGGAAACCTAGGTACTTGGGCTCTCACCAAATGTGAAGAAACCCCATGGTTTGTATGGGTTAACCCCCTGCATGATGAAGGGAGCTCACGACGAATTTCATAAGGTCACACTTATAGGATTGGATCCTCAGGTGCACAATGAGTGTGTTGTCTAGCAAGGAGGTGTACGAGGTTAGAAAGATCCTCAGGAGAATATTAGGATCATTCAGAGCCCTTCCATGAACTCTCCGACTCACTAGCTCATGATTGAGCTCTATCATGCCTAATCGTCATGATGAACCGACTAAACAAGAATCGAGAGGTTTTCTCTCCTACTAAAAATTATGGCCTCAAGGAGGGACTTATCTTGATGTTTTAAGAAATAAATAAGCATACAAAGTAAACAATGTGATTATCTCCTTTAAATTTTAAAAGTTGAGCCTTAAATTGTTTGATTTGTTTTCAATATGTGTTGTATGAGTTGTAGAAACTCTTATCGTGTTTTACAAAAGTTGTTGGATTTTATTATTGGTTTAATGGATTTCACCTGTACGCTCATAGCTCGACAACTTGGCTATGAACTCCAAGTTGCATAAATCCCGCGTGTCTGGTAATGAAGCCCACACCCAAACAAGGAGCACAAGTCCTGCCAGATCCTCACCCAATCTCACCCAGTCAGCATTATACCCTTTGAAGAGGATTACATGCAAATTTTTTGGGCTACAGATAGTTCTTGGATCCGGTATTGGTCTATATATCAAGGGTTCATAGTATTTGGGCCAACGGATGGAAGTTACGCCCATCGTCGTTGAACCCTACTAGTGGTTGGATTCAAACCTAACTAACTAGCGTTTAAGTGTTTCATGGTGTGTGTGGTTATTTTTAATGTACATAAAATAAATGCATCATATAGAACACATGCTCATTTTCTAAATGCTATGCAAATGAAATATGTTTCAGATTCAAAAAATGTAAGCTACTCTAGATGCTCTTTAGGACTATGCACATTACGATGATAAATGACCACTAATCAGGCCTCACACATGCAAACCATCAAAAAATATTTATCAAGCACGATGTAGCCTAGGACGGACTGCAATCAGAGGTCCACTATTCCCAGCAACTCCTTTCTAGTGAAAGCACAGTACGAAAAGTAAACTAGGACAATTGATTTACCATTTTTTTTGGTTGCTTTCCTAATTTGCATTCGAAATTGACCTACTGTAAAAACACAAAAAACAAAAAAGTAATAGAGGGCTGGAAAAAGGACCTACCTGATGTCCTGCATAGTTTGAAATTCTAGAATTGTCTGTCTATGTTGTCAGTAGGAAACCGCAGGTTTGACTTGCATTTCTGATTGTGAACCGTACATTGTACCTGCAGTTTAGTTGTTGGGCCGCAGCTAATAGTTGCAGTCTATACCTACAAATACCAAAGACAACAAAACACAGTCAGATCCTAAAAGTGTGGGGTCCCACCGTGATCGCCTTTGTAACCACCAAAAAATGTTACACACGATTGCGGCTCATATTGCAATAAATAGTAAAGATATAAGCATGAAAGTGCATAAAGAACTTATTAATGTCCTAATTGAAGCATAAAAATAAAGAAGCTAAACTACCCTAAATCTATGATCAAAATTATACTAAAATATATTTTAACCATGAAACAACTAATCTAACCTAATTGGCCAGACAAAAATGAAATTAGGAAGGCGGTTATACCTCTGTTGCAAACCGTAGCTCTAGTGCGTGGTATGCACTATAAACCGTGGTTGACAACTACGGTTAGCACTCTGATAGGCTTGCCCTCAATTCCAAGGGCAATGGGCTTAACCTCCTTGTCCAATTGATGTTCAAGGGTCACCTTTGATGTCCTTCTGATAGGTTTGGCGATCAAATCACTGTGATGGGCCTTCGTTTGCACGGATTTACATTTCTTGGCTCTCCTAGACTCCTAGGGCATCCATAATGCAAATCATCATGAATCTTGGCAAGTATGTGGGGCATAAGTGCAATAGCTCTCTCTTAGTATACTCGGTTGAGTGTACAATTCGGTAGGGCTCCGCTACTCAAATCTCCAATGCTCTCTCTCCTTGATAATCCGACAGTTCTTCGCTATGCAAATTATATATATCATTGCCCTCATTTGCAGGGGTACTTATAGGACTACCCAAGGGCTAGGGGTGGCTTCCTAGAGAAGCCAAGATCAAGAAGGGGTGGTTAGGACAGTTGGAATGGAAGCTTCCACCCTCTAACCACCTTCTTCTAGATCCAATGGTCGTTTCAACCGATTTGGCTTGGATTGAAGGCCAACTAAACTTTAGTTAAGACCGTAGGTCACAGCTGCGGTCTAGACTAAAAACTACAGGTCTCAACTATAGTTCAGCTGTAAACTATAGGTCTAGGTTGCGGTTCAAACTGATTAGGCCAAGGAGCCCAAATTGAGTGGTTAGAACCACTACTCTATCCTGGACTCTATCTAAGATCTTCTATATGGTCTTGTAGCATGTCCATATGAGTAGTCACCCTCGACATGATGCGTTTTAGGTGTCTACACCTATCCATACACATGGAGAATGTTCTACACAAATACATCATACTCCTACACAATCTTTGCATGAGAATAACACTCCTAGGATTTATCATAGATTCAACACATCTTCTATCGATCAAGAGATAGGGTAGATATCCCTACTGCATGTAGTGAAATAGAAAAATCCCCTCGTATTGAGATGAGAACTCATAGACATCACATAGCTAATCATATAGATCGATTGCATAGGCCAAATACCAGTCAAAGAGACCAATTATTGCTATCATAATTGGATAATTTGCATAAGGAACAAGAGTACCTAGATCACAAACACACAGAGTAACAAAAACTACACCATTAGATGTTTTATGAGCATAGGTTGTGTGAAGAGAAATTTTTTGAACAAAGATTGTGTGAGGAGCAATCACATAGGGTAGCCTATGATGAAATCCCCACGTCTAGCACCTATTGGAAACAAATTAACATAAGGTGCACTATGCAACATCAATATTTACCTTCTAGGCCAACCAACAACCATCCTCCTCCCACCTCTATTCATCAGTCTCAACCAAGACAATGTCAAATGCTAATCCATAGAAATATGAGGCATACAAAGAGATAAAACTAGAGGACCAGGATCAAGTGTATCCTAAGTCACTTTGTGAAGATGTGGTTGATGATTACAATCCACCAACTCGGTCAAATAGGAACCTTCCACCTCCTCCTCCTAGGATACCACTTCAAGAGAATGATATCATAGCATATCATGCATATAAGGTCCTTACAAAGTGAATTCAATCACTATAAAAGCAAGGAATAGGTTACCAAAAGCCAATATTATGCAAATTATGTAATCAACCTCTTCATCCATCAGTTCCTTATCCTGCTTATCCAAAGAATTTTGAAATGCCTAAACTAGAGGATACGATGATGGTCAAGAGCATGTCACAAGTTTTATGAACTTGTGTTTCTAGTTACAAGATGATGATGCTTTATTATTGAGAACATTCTTGATAACACTCTCTATATCAGCTTTAGAGTTGTATAACCAATTACCATGACATAGCATCTCTATATTTGAACAGCTAGAAAACGCCTTTATAGGATGCTTTTCCTTTGGCATAAAAAATAAGGCTAACTTAACTGACTTATTGAACCTACGTCAATTCGATGATGATCTAGTTATGGACTATGGAAACAAGTGACAAAAAATAATGTCAAAACTACCTTTCACCATACATATTTTAGAACTGGCCTGGATGTTTATGAAAAGTTACTCAAAGCACATCTCGCTACTTCTATAGGTGCAGTAGTATCAAACATTTGAAGAGGCTTTGGTGTAAGCCAAAGTTATTGAGTACATTAAGGTCCAGGAGGGAGATATAAAACTCTGCAAAAAGAAATGGAACAAAAATCTATGAAACAACCATAATTAAACAAAACTAGCTTCAGTAGATCATATTGTTTTAAATATTCCTAAAGCAGAAAAAGTGCCACAGTAGCCTAATTATTAGGCTCAAGCCCCTCCAACATAGTACAATAATCAACATCAAATAAATCAAGTGCAGGATAAACCACGTCATCCTCCTCACACATACACGTAATTGCTTGAGACTTTGAAATCCTTTTTCAATAGATTATGTGAGGCTAAGGTGATTACCTTACCTAAAATTTGTTTGGTAGATCTAGCCTACCCAAACCCTAAGGGGTACAGAGAGGACTTATATTATGCATATCATTATCAAAATGAACATGATATAAAAATGTGCTATGGATTCAAAAACCTCGTACAAGACATGCTGGATAAGAACCAATTGCAAATTGACAACCCTCTCACCCCTGATAATCAATAAATGGGTATTTTCAAAGATCCCTTAACCACACACGAGGTCAAAGACAACTAAACTAGGCATGTCAATGAGATACATACGGATCCACCCACTCATGGATTCGTAGGTGTGATAAATATCATGATGAGAAATATAAGGTATAATAAAGTCAAATCACTTGTATCTCCCATTCAAATCCCTTCTGTGCATCATCCCTTGTCAGCCTAGAATTCACTTCCAAGTCCACTACCTCCATCAGTTATAACCATAAATAATAGGCTTACATATAGCCTACAAACAACATCAGCTAAGATCTCCATTTATGAGCTTATTCAACAATCTCATAGACATAGGGAAGCACTTATGGAAATTATAAAATCCATCGAGCTTCAACCTCGAGATCCTAATGTATTCACCAATTTTGTAGGGCATGCCTAAAATTGTAAAGATCCTATGGTAACCTTCTATGAATATGAAATAAAATAGGTTCCAACCAACATAGTGGATCCTTTGTTACACATTATCACTTGTATCAACCTGAAGTAGGAAAAAATGGTGCACCAAATGATGTGGAACAATAAGCGTATCTACCCCATATCGCTAATGAGCATAAAAAAGGAAGCATGCATGCAAAAGTACAAGAAAACCAACAAAGGAAAATGAATCAAAGCAAGTATTTTCTCATTAATTTGTTGGATAAAATCCAAGGTTACAGCACTCCCATTTAGGTATCAAAAGGGTGATACAATTATTACAATATTGGGTGCCCAAATACCAATTCTTTCACAGAATTCAGGTGCACATCCAATGTTTCGCCGCATACCCACAATTGAGGTGGGTGAGCCAATGATGCTGCTGCTTGTATATAAGTTCTCTTATGTATGATATTGCTTCCCAAAGCCTTTTCAGGACCTGCACCTGCACACAAAGAAGCAAAATGGGGTCTAATCTCAAGGGTGTATGGTGAAAACATGCAATCCCCATAGGGGCAAAATGGCATATGAATTAAAAGTGCATAAAAAGATATACAAATGACTTGAAAATTTTCAAAGATGTTAAAGAGGAGGTTTTTGCAGGATATCACCCAAAAAATATCAGAAATTGCACCCGTAGACCCCTCGATTAAGCGCCGCCCGCCTACAACCTATGAAAAGGAGGACAACAAAATATCAAACCTGCACTCATCCAAAACTCATGAAATTTGGTCAGTATGCATAAATATGCATTTCAAGACAACCCATATGGTCATATTTTCCAATTGGATCCTGGATCCACCTACATCAAATTGGGGTGCCCGGATGGGCCCTACGAGCCTACAAAAACTTAAAAATAGCATAACTAATTCATTTTAACTCCAAATGACCTTAAATTTGGACTATAGAATCATGGAATAATTTAGAAAATAAAAAAATAAAAATAGTAAAGAAATTTCTTAAGAATTACCCTCGTCCAGGGGTGCGATGGTGACTACAACTATTTTTAGGGCACCCTAGGAGGGGATACCCACCAAATCCAGTCACTTTTTGTTACCAAACCACTGGCATATGTTCCTAAACTACCTAAGGTGTGTTGTCATCGAATTTGGTGAATAAATTCACTCGGATGGAAAAGTTACGCTCGTATTACCTTCTTGAAGTCACTTGGTAACCTCCTTGGCAAAAGGGAGATCCCGAGGGAAAAAAGGTGCAATAAGGTGAGGGGAAATATCGGCAGCACTCAGTTGCATATCATTGAACTCCTATACATTATTTTTATGGATATGGAACCCATTTTATAGCCCAAAGAGGCTCATGTGCAAAAAGGCATGCAAGGGCATGCATGGCAGGATGTGCCACTTGTCAAATGGGAGGCATGCACAAGGTGTGGAAGAGGATCTCCCAATTTGGACCTCATCAAGATGGATGTCATAAGGATTCCCTATCCTCTACCTCGTATGCTCTGTTTGGATGGTCAAATGGTAGTTTTTGGGTACCATTTGGCCAAATTTTAACTTTTTTTGGGTCAAACTTCACCACCGTCCCACCCTAGGACGAGGACTCACCACCGTCCCAAGGTGAGACGAGGGGCATCTACCATCGTACCAAGGTGGGACGATGGTGAATTATGCACTAAAACCTCCCAAAATTGGGTTGGTAGCCTCAAAAACTCTTTTTAGAGTGGCTAGAACCATTGTGAGCCTCCTAAGGGCTGCCCAAGGGGCCATATTATGTCAATTTGATCACTGCTTGTGGATGCTTAATCGGGTTTACCACATTTTAGTGTCTATAGATGCCACTTTTTGAGATGCATTGTGTGCAGCATGGTGCTAAGCAAAAATATATGACCAAAATGTATAATTATTAAGATTACTCGATAACCTAACCAACTTTAGATGCCCCAATCATGAAAAGGGCATGTGTTCTTGAATCTTTGCTTCTGACTCATTGAATGAGCGTGCTTATGCTTGAACGTTGTCTGTCATGAAGGGTCAGTGCCTATGAATTCATGATGATAGTAATTTCAAGTGTTATAATGTGATTTTGTGTGCTTGGTTGCTACCCCAAGCAGGAGTGTGATTATCTTTGGCGAAGATTTGTTGAACGAACGTAATTCGCATAATTGAGTGTGTGCTTGCTAATTTGGACTGAGTATGACTACCCCCTCAAGCGACGAGTCAATGAGGTAATGACTAGTGAGAAAAAGTAATGAGTCACTTGACCCAATTGAATTGTATTATGCTTACCTTCAGCTTTGTCCCTCGAAAAATAGGGCAATTTGGAGAGGATTTTGGTGACTTTGTGGAGTGTTCCTAGAGGAAAGGAGCTAAAAACTGCATGTTCAGGGAGCGGTCCAACCATAATGGCCTTCTTAGGGCATGAATTAACAACTTTTCCATCCCTCCCAGGATCCTCAAGGTTTCATTTTGATCTATGTGAAATTTGAACCCAATTTGAGCTATTTTGATGCAGTTTTGGACCTGTTTTGGGTCATTTTGGGTTGTTTTGGTGCAATTTTGGACCTGTTTTGGGTCATTTTGGGCTATTTTGGTGCAATTTTGGACCTATTTTGGGTAATTTGGGCTGTTTTGGCTTATTTTTTCTACCATTGTACCAAGGTGGAATGAGGTCATGTTCTACCACTATCCCAGGGTGGCACAATCGGTCAAATGTGTGCTCATCCCACCCTAGGACGGTGGTGACCCCTGCATATTTATATAAACCCAAAATATGAAGGTTAGGCTCATTTTTGCATGATTTATTTGGAATTTTGAGAGGTGAGGAGTAGGAGAGTTATTTTGAGTAGTGGAGCACTATAAAATTCATCCCACAGTCACCATGAGTCAACGGGCGGACTCAACCAGTGGAGGAGCCGGTGCGAGACAGGTATGCCAAGTCTCTCTTATTGCATTTTTCTAGTGTTAGGAGTTGATTTTCTTGATTTTATGGTATGTTTTTGACTTGGAAGCATATCACACTAAATTTTATGTAATTAAACCTAATTTATGAGATATGTACCAAAATTTGTGTTTTACCTATGTTTTTGTGCAACTAGATTGCATTTTGTAGGTCCAATTTTGCATTGTTTTTGCTATTTTTGATGGCCTGAAAGGCATTTTTGAGCCCATTTATTTTGGAGTCATCCCTAGGTGGGATATTTAGTATGTTCTAGTCATAGGCCATCCATTTATGGGTTGGCCATAGGGTTGGGGGCCATTCCTGGTAGGAATGGCCACAAACCGGCCTCAAAGAGGGGCCATTTTGAGTCTAATGTTTTTGGGGCCATGCGAGGCCATTTTGGTGTTATATTATTGAGTTTCTTATCCTTATTATGTGGTGAGGAGTTGGTATTGAGTACCTACTCTATTTGATTCCATGAGGGATGCCTTGACCACAAAGGACTGGAAGTAGCTGGATGCCCTTAGCCTCAAGCAGGTGACCCAATTAGAGGTTATCGTAGGAGACCGTGCATATCTGACTGCCCTGATTGATTTGTGGGATCCACACACCAATACCTTCCACCTACCTACTAGGGATATTATGATGATTCTAGAGGACGTCTATAATATTCTTCAAATTTTGATAGAAGGACGACTGATATACACGACACCATGAGACTGGAGGTAGGTAGTGCTCGAGCGGTACTTCAGTTATGATATAGAGATGGCAAAGCTGGATTGCTTGAAGGGTGGTATGCTGATAGGATTTTGGAATGAGGCAAAGGTATTGGGGGTGAGTCATACACTACTCATGATGCTCATATCCAATATGATACTACTAGATTATTCTAGAGCAAGGTTCCCATGGAACCTAGTGGAGATAATGTTTGCGTTGGTGAGGTCTACTGTGGCGAAGCCAATGGTGATGGCATGGGGTACTACACTATTGGCACAGCTCTATGATGAGCTGTAGGAGATCCACTATCATTAGTGGAAGGGTATTGGGTGTAGCTATTTGTTGCAGTGCTGGGGATGGTAGCACATAGCTGTGGGGCGACCACAAGGGCTACCTTGGATGACTCGGACACAACTAGAAGACAGGGAGATAGGATACGGTATCCTATGGTAGAGGGCTCAAGAGAGGGGACAGAGTCGATGATTTGTAGGTGAGGTGGCCTACTATGTAGATCTGTTTTCCCAAATTAGGGTAGATCAAGTATTCTGGAGGCCATACAAATATTTTCCAGAGTGGGCAAATTCTACTGTACAACTCTATAGGGTGCGATGAGACAGATGGTTGGTTGGATGACATGGCACAGAGTGGGAGTACACCCATTTTGCTTGGGTGATGCGATAGTTTGGGCTACACCAGGGGTTCCTAGTGAGCTAGTGCATTATCGACATCATGAGGATGAGAGGATATTAGCATGGCCGATGGTAGAGGTAGTGGCATGGGATACTGATCCTTTAGTGGATATTTTAGATGTGGATGATGTCAGGACTACGACAGAGTATGATGCTTGGTAGGTGACAGGCCAAGGGCATGGAGATGGGCCACTGATGAGGGGTACAGCTAGGGAGGCACATCAGGATGTTTCTAATGAGGACTAGGGTGAGGTAGGTGATTGGTAGGGACATAGGATGGGGGAGCATGTGGATCTCCTGGACTTAGGATATCAAGGTGACTTGGGGAATGATGATGTTAGGGATGAGGAGGAGTAGGCACCATTGATGGTACCAGGGGATACAAAGGCAGAGCTATAAGAGGAGCTACTTAGGGTGAGGTAGGAGAGAGATATCCTATGGACATAGGTGCACGATACACAGGCAGAGCTAGCAGCTGAGCGAGCCAAGGTACAGGTGGCTCAGGCCGAGATAACATCTCTTTGGGCACATCTATGATCTTGGAGCCCTATACGAGAGAATTCCAGCAGTGGGGAGGTGACTAGGCTACAAGTAGAGGTGACACGAATCCATTCTATGGTGGAGACTTACCATGCATGGTGCCAACGGGGGTAGGCTTATGCGAATGAGCTAGATACTAAGGTAGTACACCTTGGTGGGCATATACGGGATGATGGAGGTGCTAGTGGGTCATACCAGAGTCACCACAATAGGAAAAAGTAGTCCTCCTCTAGGCAGGAGGCACTAGGGCCTAGGTGAAGAGCTGACAGCATAGGTGGTAGTAGATATGGGAGTTCACAGAGGACTCCTACTGTAGGTGGGAGTGCAAGTCATAGTACCGATCCTGCGTGATCATGGTAGTGGCTCATGTGACTCTTTTTGTGTTTTTACATTTTTTAGTAGTGTGAAGTCTGAGGACCCACTTTATTATAGCTGATGGGCAACATGATGTATTTTTTTTTTCCCATACATATACACATATATATGAGCTTTTTATGTGGTTTATCATCATGTGTTTATTGTTTTATGAGATGTATGCAAATATATTCAATTTGATTTATGTAATGATGATGAATGCCTATGTATGCATATTTTGTAATGTGATTTGATTTTATTCTGTACATGCATGGATGTATATTGATATGGATGATTTATTGATCTAGAGGATGCAATGTGTAGACTACATGTTGTATTATGCTAGTACCATAGATGATGTATTTTGCACCAACTCATATGTAAGGTTGTCATGAGAATTTATATAATGGATTTGTGAATAATGTAACTAAAATGAATGTGGTGAAGTGATATGAATGACATGCTACTTAGGAAATGCTCATTAGGTTTTCATGAGACTCAAACACTCTAGTCAACTTATCAAAAGTTGTATACTAACCATGCAAGACTTTTTTGACAAGGTATGAATCTGCTAGGACAACCAAGGTACTTCATATCCCTGTGTGTGCAAGTGAGTTCATTCCTATGAGATGCATAAAGATACTACCAGTTCCAAGTAGGCTATCAACCAAACTTGTACTGAGGATCACCAAATGAATGCCACCATCGTAGGTTTTGTACTAAGTATGACTAGACCACTAAGAAATCTAGGTTACCAAAGCTAGCTCATCCACATGCAAACATTGGTCTACACATACGCTCGAAAGCTAATGTGATAGACATATTGTCATGCATGAGACTATCACCATTGATGGATAGGCTATCCACAAAACCCATAATGGGGATCACCTAATGGTTTTCCAAATGTTGAGAGTTCCAGGGATTCAATCTCAGGTGTCTTCTAGTTATTTACTTTGATTGGGGTTACTTTCTCTCATATATAGTGATGAAAATCACTGTTTATTTTTATCTTTTTAGCGACTATAATCACTGTTTATTTTGAGTTTTTTCTTTTTCTCTTGAGCAAGAGGTTTGAGTAGTGGTGATAACCACTATTATTTTTATTGTTGCTTTTTGAGGATTTTGATTTCAAAGTTGTACTTGTGGGATTTTTTGGCTTGTGAATGGCATTGATCATTTAGGCCTTGGGGATGACTACCCATACTTTGTGGGGATGTGTAGTATGAATCATTACGACTTTAGGGATCAAAGGTGTTTTAGAAATGTTGATGGGAAGATTTTAGGATTTTTCTATGGAGTGGTGTTAATATTTTAGGCCTTGGGGATGACTACCCATCCTTCGCAGGGACGTGTAGTATGAATCATTATGACTTTAGGGATCAAGGGTGTTTGGAAATTTTGATAGTGGTGAAAACCACTATTGATTTTGAGGAATTGGGTGGGGAAGAGCTTGTTCTTTTGCCAACTCTCAGCATTCTTGAACCATTCGCACAGGGGGATGAACAAGATGACCTTTTCGCTTAAGGCAACCTAGACCACTTCATGGATTTCATATGTCTTTGTGCAAAATTTATATTTTTAATGATTAATTGTGTTTGGGATTTGATGTACGCAAGGCATAATCAATGCAAGACTCTACATCCTAAAAATAAATCTAGCCTGCTACAAAACCTGAGTAGAGACTAGCTATGGCTGAGTGACCGAAAACCCTATTGACATTATAAAATAAATGGCTAAGTGAAGGGAATAGACACGATTATGAAAATGTGAAAAATATGGGTGAAAAAAAGCTAATTGTGGTATTTGAATTCTGATTACTTTCATGACATTGATTTTGAGCGGTAAGAAATGTACCATCATGGTGCTAGACATGTATGCGCAACTCTAAAATGCAAAGTGCTAATGATGAATATGCCTAGATGCAAGTGATGATAAAATGTAATGTGGTGTGATGCAATATTTTTAAATTTTGGAAATTTTTATGGATATGTATGTATGAAAATGCGATGCGATGTAATGTTTTTGTATTTTGATGTTTTGATGATTTTATTTTTGAATTTTTGATTGATATGTATACACATGTGACCAGCGGGCTTATTTGTGATCCATTGGGGCATTTGGGGGGACCAAAGGGTTTTATGGATGCCTTTGGGGATTTTATGTTTGACCTAGACGATCATAGATAGTCCAGGAGCATTTTTACTTGACATAGATGGTGAGAATCCACCAGGAGACTTTTGGGTGACCTAGACATGTAGCAGCACTTAAAAAGTGTCTACGACTGCCTAGGGGTATTTGGCTATGACCAAAGGGCTTATGGATGCCTTTGGGGTTTTTAGGGTTGACCTAGATGATTGTAGATAGTCTAGGAGCATTTTTACTTGACCTAGATGATGAGAACCCACTAGGAGCATTTTGGTTGATCCAGACATGCAGCGACACTTAAAAAATGTCTACAACTACCTAGGGGCATTTGGCTATGACCAAAGGGCTTATGGATGCATTTAGGGCTTTTAGGGTTGACCTAGATGATCGTAGATAGTCTAGGAGAATTTTTACTTGATCTAGGCGATGAAACCCGCTAGGAGCCTTTGGGGTGACCTAGACATGCAATGACACTTAAAAATTGTCTACAACTTCCTAGGGGTATTTGGCTATGACCAAAGGGCTTAGGGATGCCTTTGGGGATTTTAGGGTTGACCTAGATGATCATAGATAGTCCAAGAGCATTTTTACTTGACCTAGATGGTGAGGACCTACTAGGAGCCTTTTGGAGTGACCTAGACATGCAACAACACTTAAAAAGTGTCTACAATTGCCTAGGGGAATTTGGCTATGGCCAAAGGGCTTATGGATGCCTGTGGGGATTTTAGGGTTGACCTAGATGATCGTAGATAGTCCAAGAACATTTTTACTTGACCTAGATGGTGAGGACCCGCTAGGAGCCTTTTGGGGTGACCTAGATGTGTAACGACACTTAAAAAGTTTCTAGGACTGCCTAGGGGCATTTGGCTATGACCAAAGGCCTTATGGATACCTTTGGGGCTTTTAGGGTTGACCGAGATGATCGTAGATAGTCCAGGAGTGTTTTTACTTGACCTAGATGGTGAGGACCTACTAGGAGCCTTTTGGGGTGACCTCTAAGCATGAAATGTCCATAAGTGAAGGATGTTCAAAGGTTCAGGATCATCGACACCTTCAAGTGAAGCTAGGTGATAATTTCCAGGCCCTATTTGACTAGTGATGACAAAGGAACCTAACCATTTTGCCACAAATTTGTCCCGTAGGTGGGGTGGCAAGCTATAATTATATTGGTTCTCTTTCGGGACAAGATCACCAACCTGAAAGTATCTGAGATGGAATTTCATATTGTAGGCTCTTTTGAGCCACTCTTGATACACATGTAGATTCTCAAGTGCATTAATGCGATGCTCATCCAACAACATAAGTTGATCTAGGTGAGCTTGTCGCACAGTATCATCATCAATAAATTCCTGCATGGATATGAGCAGTGATGGGATTTCCAACTCTAGAGGTATGATCGCCTCAGTACCATACACTAGTGAAAATGGAGTTGCCCCAGTGGGTGTTCGAATTCTAGTGCGGTAAGCCCAAAGGGCAAGCGGGATTTGCGTATGCTGATCGATATGATTTTATTTGACTAGTTTCTTCAATAGGGCAATTAATGTCTTGTTTGATGCTTCTGCTTGCCCATTTTCTTGTGGATAATAGGGTGTATAAAAGCTGTGCTGGATATTATACTTTGCTATCAAAGCATGCACATATTTGTTCTTGAATGATGTCCCATTATACGAAATGATCTTGGATGGAATACCAAAACGACAAATAATATTATGCAATATGAACTCCGCTATGCGGGGTCTTGTCATAGTGGTAAGGGAAATTGCTTCCACCAACTTTGTAAAATACTCGGTAGCCACGATGATAAATGTGTGATGGCCCAAGGATGCAGGGGAGATTTTCCAAATTAAATCCAACCCCCATTGTGAAAATTACCGAGCCACTTGGATCGGTTGTAAGACCTGGGAAGGTACATGTGTCAAGTTAGCATGGTGTTGACATTTCATGCACTTCCTCACATATGCACAATAATCTCGCTCTAAAGTTGGCCAATAATAGCCCATGCAGAGAATGCACTTTATGATGGTCATGCCACTGAAATGGCCACCATAAGTACTGTCGTGTGCTTGGGCCATTGCCCAAGTCGATTCTTGATGTTCTAAGTAATGAAGGAGGATTCCTTCATAGCTCTGACGGTATAGGATGTCTCCTAATAATACAAACTTTGCTACCTTATATTTAAATGTCCTTTTGGTAGCATGTGATAATCTAGGAGGGAGGTTACCAAGATTTGGGTACTCTCTAATTGGTGTGGACTAGTCCTACAGTGTGGAAGCCTCGATTGCATGAATTTCCTGTCCCTCATGAAGTTCATCCCAAGAAAATGCAGATTAGGATATAACTCATAATAATAGCATTGTGTTGTTATCAAAAGGGGTTTGGGGGAACAGATTCCCCCAAGCAACATGATTCAAGAGCTCGTGAATGTGTGAGAATCTCTCTTGATGAGGTTCTATTTGAATCATGTGGAATTCTGGCATGGCTTGAGTGCTCTCATGCTCAATCACTGATTGTGATAGCATCTTGACATGAATGGTTGTCATCTCCCCTATGGAATCTTGTGGAATCAAGGATCCTAAAGAGGCCATTATATCCACAAAATAATTAGATGATCGAGGGAGTGCCTCGATGTCATACCATTCAAACTTTGCCAGGGATTTGTCCACAAGGGCTTTGTAGGCTTGCAAAATTGGGCACTTGCACTGGAAGATACCCTTGACCTAGTTGACAATGAGCAAGGAGTCACCGAAAATATTGAGCTTGGTTATTTTCATGGCGATAGCCGTTTTAATCCCTATGAGTAAGGGTTCATACTCGACATTATTGTTGGTGTAGGGGAAATCGAGTTTAAATGACAAGGGTATAAGAGCCCCATGTAGTGTGAAAAATACGATTCTCGTGTCACCCCCTTGCTCGTATTTGAAGCCATTGAAGAAGAGAGTCATATCTTCCCGTGACTCAGGCTCATCAAAATCAGGTGATTCTGATATTTGGAAGACTCCATCATCGGGAAGCTTCATGCTAAGAGACTCGTCCTCCTGGAGAGAAGCCTCTGCAAGTTGATCAACAATGACCTGTCCTTTTATTGACTTTTATCCTATGAAATCCAGGTCAAATTCTATCAACAACATAATCCATTTTGCCGTGAGACTACTATGATAAGTACGACTCATCATGTATCGCAATGGATTCTCTTTGGATACAACATACGTAGTATGACTGATCATATAGTTTCGTAGTTTCTTGGTAGCAAAAACCACTGCTAGACATAAATTTTCTATGTATGCGTACTTAATCTCATAGCTCACCAGGGTGTGACTGAGATAATATGTGGCCTGTTCCTTATGAAATTCATTGTTTTGGGTTAACATGGCACCCAATGCGACCATAGTAGCTGATATGTATAATCAGAACGACACCTCTGGTTTGGGTGGATCTAACACTGGTGGTGAATCCAGGTATTGTTTAATTGTGTCAAAGGCATCCTGACATTCATTGTCCCAGTGGAATGTGACCCCCTTGTGTAAAAGTTTGTTCATGGGTCTACACTTGTCCGAAAGTTGTTCTATAAAGTTTTTGATGGATGCAATCCTCTCCTACAAGCTATGAAGCTGCTTGATGGTAGTCGGGGGAGGCATTTCAAGGATTGCCTTGACTTTGTGAGGGTCCACTTCTATGCCTCATTTGGAAACTATAAATCCCAAGAGCTTTCCAGATGTGATGCCAAAGATGCACTTCTTGGGATTCAGTCTCACATTATGTTCAATAAGGCGATCGAGTACTTTGCACAAGACATCTAGGTGCTCATGATGTAATATATATTTCACCAATAAGTCATCCATGTAATCTTCCAAAATTTTATGCATGTAGTCATGGAAGATATATGTCATGGCACACTGGTAGGTGGAACAAGCATTCTTAAGGCCAAATGGCATGACCTTGTAACAAAATGACCCCCAAGGCGTTGTGAACACCATTTTGATCTGGTCTTCTGGGTTGACACGAATCTGATTGTACCTAGAGAAGCCATCCATAAGGGAGAGCATTTTGTATCCTACGGTGGCATCTAAAAAGGCATCTATGCTTGGCAAAGGAAAATCTTCCTTAGGACTCGCTTTGTTTAGGTCTCGAAAGTCAGTGCAAATGCGAATCCTCCCATCAGGTTTCTTGACGGGAACCATGTTGGACAACTATGGTGGATAGTCTACAGAAATGACAAATTGGACATCCAATAGTTCTTGTAGCTCATGTTTGACAATTAAGGCCACTGTTGGGTGCATATTTCTTAGCTTTTTCTTGACAGGTTTGACTATGGGGTCAAGCGTGAGATTATGGGTGACCAGATTTGGATATAGTCCCGACATGTCTTTGTAAGACCATGCAAAAGCTGCCTTATTTTCTGTGAGAAGGGCTATATAATCAGCTTGCTCTTCAGGGGATTGGCTTTCCCCTAGCTTTATATATTGTGGGTTTTGAGGATCTGAGCTGATATCTCTGTCAACCATAGGCTCGATTGACATATGAGATCTCTCCTCCAACTAATGGGGAGTAGGTATCAAATGGATGTCATTAGCTAAATTTAAATATTTGATTGGAACCTCGGGTTCCTCCTCAGAATAGTTTAGACACCTAAAACATGTCATGCTGAGGGTGACTACTCATATGGACATGGTACAAAACCATATGAAGGATATTGGATAGACTCCAAGATAGAGCAGTGGTTCTAACCACTCAATTTAGGCATTCTGGCCTAAGCAGTCTGAACCATAGCCCATACCTACGGTCTCCAGTCTGAACCATGGTTGACACCTATGATCTGTAGTCTAGACTGTAGTTGTGACCTACAGTCTGAACTGGAGTTCCGTTAGGCCTTCCATCCGAGCCAAATCGGTTGGAACGGCCAAGAGATCTAGAAGGAGGTATTTGGAGGCTAAAATATTCCAAAGGCTTCCATCCCAACTGTCCTAACCAACCTTCTTGGTCTTGGCTTCTCCATGAAGCCACCCCTAGCCCTTGGGGCATGCTACAAATACCCCCATCCAAGCAGGGATGATGAGAAGAGAGATAATTTGTATAACGAAGTACTGGTGAATTATTGAGCGAGCTAATTGATCAAGAGAGCAGCGAAGCCCTGTCAAATTGTATAACAACCTTGTACATTTGAGAGCCCCCTTTGCTATCCATCCAAATACCAATTATCCATGGATGCCCTAGGTGCCTAGGAGGATCAAGAAACACAAATCCAGGTGAACGAAGGCCCTTCACAATGATTTTACCGCCAAATATATCAGAGGACGACAAAGGTGACCCTTGAACATCAATTCGGATAAGGAGGTCAAGCCCACTGCCCCTAATTCTGAGGGCAAACACATCAAAGGTCAAACCATGGCTATCAACCGCGGTTCACAGTGAAGACCACCCCTCATAGCTACGGTTTGCAATAGGTTAAATATCACCTTACTCATTTTGCTTTTTACCGCATAGATTAGTCATGTTAGTCTTTTCATAGGTTTAATTGCATTTTAGAGAAACTCTGATTGTAGGAATTAGGTATTTTATGCATTGCATTGGGTAGGAGTATATTGGATCTTTTAGATGTTTTATTGATTCTAATTAGATATTTTTTCAATGCATCATTTGCTTATTAATGTCTTGTATGTTGTAGTATAATTCTTGATGTGATTAGAATAGCTTAAAGCCTTTCTTTATGCTTTCTTGTTTTACTAGTTTAATGGTATTTACATGTATGTTTCTTTAAAGGGCCTCATCATGAGAGGCTATCAAAATTTGTAATTGTGCGTTGTTGTTTCTTGTTCACAGGGAGACAGGTGCAAAAGGGAGCTGTTGAGAAGCAACACACCCCCACTGAAAAAATGAAATTCCATCCTTTGAAAATTTTTAGCTTTCATTTTGCAGTAAGGACCCTCTTGATGTTTTCCTGGTTTTAATTCCAAATTTTGCTTGCCTCCTTCTTTTTCAAGTTTTGCATATACCAAAGTATCTAAGTAGTCTTGCATGTGACTTTAATTTCAATTTAGAATTCACTTCTTTAATGTTAGAATCATTCTGAGTAAAAAGATCTTTCACAGATATGTAAAATGCAGAATACAGATGAATGAATTCATTGGAGTCAACCTACAATTTCTGGAAAATTTGCTAAGTAATGAAAACGTCGCGATTTCGTGACATTTCCATTTTTGAAAACGTCACGATATCGCAACATTTTTGTTTTTGGAAACGTCGCGATATCGCGACATTTTTGTTTTTGGAAACGTCTAGATATCGCGACATTTTCATTTTTGGAAACGTCGCGATATCGTGACATTTCTATTTTTGGAAACGTCGCGATATCGCGACATATTTGGACTAAAAGAACCAAGTGATGAGAACGTCGCGATATCGCGACAGGTTTGGACCAAAAGGAAAGCTTGTAGAAAACGTCGCGATATCGCGACGTGTTTTCGAAAAAAAGTGCAAGTCTTGGAAGTGTCGCGATATCGCGACAGGTTTTGAAAGAAAAGTGCAAGTCTTGGAAGTGTCACGATTTCATGACAGGTTTTGAGTCAGAAGCCTAAGGCAGAGAAGGTGTCATGAAATCGCGACGTCGTGAAATCGTGACACAAAACTTGAAAGGGGCCTAAGGCATTGAAGGTGTCGCAAAATCGCGACGTCACGAAATCGCGACACAAAACTTGAAAGGGGCCTAAGGCATTGAAGGTGTCGCGAAATCGCGACACAAAACTTGAAAGAAGCCCAAGGCAGAGAAGGTGTCGCGAAATCGTGACGTCGCAAAATCACGACATAAAACTTGAAAGGGGCCTAAGGCATTGAAGGTGTCGTGAAATCGTGACATCGTGAAATCGTGACACAAAACTTGAAAGGGGCCTAAGGCATTGAAGGTGTCGTGAAATCGTGACGTCATGAAATTGCGACACAAAACTTGAAAGGGGCCTAAGGCATTGAGGTGTCACGAAATCGCGACGTCGCGAAATCGTGACACGAAAGAAAGAAAAGGCCAAGGCATGGAGACCGTCGCGATTTCGACATGTCATGAAATCACGACATGTCACGGTTTCACGATAGAGAAAGAGAAAAGAAGCGCCAAATGCAAAGCAAAGAGGACGTCGCGATTTCGTGACATGTCACGGTTTCGCGGTAGAAGAGCTAGAAAGACCAGAATGTAGGGGGACGTCGCGATTTCGTGACACGTGTCAAAAAAATAAATAGAGCCGACATATAATGAACATTAGGGTTTTAAATTAATAATATTAAAATACTAATCCTTGCTTGTTCTTTTGCAGAAAGCCAGCTGGCAGTTGCATACTAGCGGAAGTAATGGCGAAAAAGACAAAATAAGCACGGATTAAATGAAGGCCGTCAGATGGAAATTTGAGATGCCGAGAATTGCTGGTTCATCCAGATTTTACAGATCTAGCCGCAAAGAGACTTTACGGTGACTAAGCAGCTGCCCATTTAATGGAATATGTCGGCAATTGACTGGAAAATGAAAATATCTACACATAGTTACCGAAATTTGCCGATGGACACATTTAACAAGAGAATTTATGGTGAAAGTAATGGCATGCGGAGAATTTCAACTCAGAAGCGGCTTTGCAAAGATAGAATGTCAGAGAAATCAGTGACTCATCCGAATTTCTCTGAGGAATTAATGAGACCCTCTCGGATGATGCACAAGAAAGATGAAGATACCTTCACACGCAGTGCCCATTTATGGAATATATCGGCGACCGCCAGAAAATGAAGATATTTACTTGCGATTCTGAGATGGATGAGAATAATATCAGATCATGCCTTCTCCATTTATGGCAAGTAACTACACTAAGATTTGCAGAGTGGTTAGGGTTTATTCAAAACTCTATTTTTAAAGGGGCTTATATTGTAAAACCGAGGTAGTAAGGTTTAGAGGATAAGATTTAGGGTTTGAGAAGAAGATATTTTTGAAAAGATCAGGGTCTATCCTGAGTCTATAAATACTTCTTCTGAATGTAAATTTCAGGAGGCGAAAACTTAGAAATAAAAGCTATTGGAGCAATTTCTTGCAAATCTTGTTTGAATGCTTTGTTCTGGACTTAGAGTTGGTGTGATTTTCATTTTTCTGTGATAGCGTGGCCAGGAGCCTAATCTCTTTCAGATTGTGATAAGTTCATCTTCTTTTGTTTTCGTTTCATTAAGGTTTATTTAAATTATGTTGTAGATCTGTGTTACCAGGATTGGATATGTTGCTAGGCTTCATTTTCTTTATTGTATGTTAGGGAAAATTACAGATTTAAGGTTCAAGCCTGTTCTAATTGCTCTGTCCTCACTTGTGCGAGCTAGGTCTGTCGGTGAGAGATACCAATTTTAACCGACTTCCCTTTTGTTTGTGATTTTCTTTCAGATCTGTTGTTGTCTCTGTCTTATGCTCTTAGTGGAAGGTGATCTTAGAAAGCTGGACACTTTCCTCTTTGATTTTGTTCTATTGTGAAGCTAACCGGTATAACTAAAATTGGTAGTTTTGGTTTTGCAGATAAGTTAGATAAATTTCTCTTTCTGCCCTACCCTACTCTCTCTGTTCCACCGATTGAATGATCCATTTTTATTTTCTTTTACATTTGTCTTTTATTTAAATCTGCTAACACATAAAGAGCTAGATCAAAGAACTGATTGTAAATCTGAGTGTCCACAAATATAACCAATTCCAAGAGCATTACTGAACTAAGTCCAGGACCCATTGTAAGGTAACAGACAGTCCACTTGAAACTATTCCGAAGCGAAAAAGAGTGAATAGACATTTGACCCAACTCTGTAACTCACACCTTGGATATCCAAGCAAGATCCTAAAGTGAGTGGGATTTATCCCTTATAAGTGTTATCGGGATTTTATGCTCATTCTTCACAGGGTGTGTATAAAAGTCGAACCAACATTTAAAATTGGTGCTAGAAGGAGGGCTTGAAGTTCAGTAGTTTGTTAAGGATTGTAAGATTATAAGTTGCTTGTGAAAAGTTGGATTCCACTTATAGAGTAACAAGGTCCCATTCAAGAGCTGGAGAGCTCCTTGTGCCTGAGTTAGAAACTCCAAGAAGAAGCAGCCTCAGAAGGGCCAAGTCCTTGTCTGGAATAGTTTTGTCACCACTTGTAGTTACTCCAACTACAACTGAAAGTATCATCGTCAATCAAGTAGTAATGGCCAACTGGTTGGGTTCCACTGCCTTAAATATCCTGGGTGCAGCCCATGACCTGCCTAGAAATCCTGAGAGATATCTTCCTAGATACAAGCATGATGGAACTAGGACAGCGGAAGAACACCTAGTAGCATTCAAGAATGCTCTAAAATTGTTAAATGTACAACATGAAGATGTGGCTTGCAGATTGTTCCCGTTCACTCTCCAGGAGGGAGCTTACGACTGGTTTCTAAATCTCACTAACGATTCTATTACCAGTTGGAATGACTTGGAAAAGGTTTTTGTATCGCAGTTTGGTGAAGTAATAGATCCCAGTGTATTATATCAGCAGTTTTCTGGTATTAAAAGAGAAATAAATGAATCTATCAGATCTTACAATGTCAGATTTCAGAAGGCTTATGGTAGACTGATTGGTTATTATGTGCCAAATGCAGACCTGGCATTAGAAATTTTTAGGAATTCTCTAGATCCAATGACTTCTATTTTCTTGAAAAGAGATGCCTCTATTACCAATCTAACAGAGGCTTACAAAGAAGCTTTAGTTCTGGAAAGGCAATTGGGGCCTCAACCTTTAAGTGCTCATCAAATTCCTTTGGTCACACAAGGTACCCCTATCTTCAATCCCATACCACATCAGATGATGCTGCCAGTACATCAAACTCCACCATCAAGAAATCCATTGGCTGTAACACCTGCTAAAAATGTATAGAGTCTGGAGAAAGAATCTAATAACACAAGAGTTGAAGAAGTTTCAAGGGTAGTCCAAAAGTTGGCAAATGACTTTTTGACTTTCAAAAGGCAAGTGTCCACCGACGAAAACCCAAACAGATTTCCTTATCAACAAAATAGATTCACTCGACCCCCATACGAACCCAATAAGGATTATAAAGGTAAAGGTCATGATGTAAATATTTGTGATTTGGCTTTGCCTAACTGGTGCAGGATACATGCTACTTCTCAGCATGGGGAATTGGATTGTTTGGAATTTTGTAACGCCTTTGAAGCTTTATCTGGTGAGTTGATTTCTCCTGAACATCAAAGAACTATGGATGCTCCAAGTTCATCTAAACATAGTGCAACTATGGTGTTAGATTCTTTCACTTTCCCAGAAGAATCAGAGAATGTTGTGGAGCTACCCATGGATGAAGTGCAAGCCTTTCAACAATACAGGAGGGACAACTACAACCTCAGAAATAGAAATCCGGAGCCCAACACTACATCTACCCCTCCGGACAACTCCCACAGTGTTCCTCCAGATCCATCTTCAAGCAATAACCCATCTCCACCCAAGGGAGGAAATCCGAGAGGACCAGATGCATTTGTCCCTCCACTCAATAAGGGATATAATATAGTGGAGGACATGAAGAAGATCAAAGCCAACATCACTCTTCATGAGTTGGCCCAAATTTTAGAACAGAGGGATAACCTGATCAAAACATATTCGAACCTACTACCAAACCTTTGGAAAAGGGAAAGAAGATGGCAAATGCAAATGTGGCCATGTATAAAGAGAAGACTGAAGTTCCACCTTTTCTACTGACTGTCCGAATATTTGGGAAAAATTTACACAACTGTCTGGTAGATTCAGGTGCTTCAGCTAATGTTATGCCTTTGGCCATTTGTCAACAGTTGGGTTTGACCCCCATGAACTCCGAGATGAGAGTCATCCAATTGGATAAGTCTGAGGTTAAAGTGGTAGGTGAACTTCAGAATATACACATCCAGCTAGCATCTGAGCCGAGAGCGCAACACAGAATTGATATTCAGGTGGTGGATATTCCTGTAGGATACGGAATGCTTCTGAGCAGGGATTGGTCAAAATCCTTGAATGGGTACTTGGCTACTGATTTTTCGCATATGTGGTTACCCTGGAATGGTTTTGCAAATCAATTAAAAATCAACAGAGAACCAAGATATAAACTCATGATCACAGAATATAATGCCAAAAATGAGAGCTGTTAATCTTACTGAGGGTTGTTATATCGAGGTTTATAATTTGACAACTACTCAAAAGGAGAAACCGGTTAAAGCTCACCTTGATCACGATAATGAAGTTGGGATACTTCATATTGATGCAACTAAGTTTGAGCAAGGTTATGGTACAGGGGCTGTTCTTAAAAGACCAAAAAATCAAACCGGTTTTATGTCTTATCGCTTGCAGTTTCCCTGCATGAATAATTTGGCAGAATATGAAGCATTAGTACCAGGATTAAAATTTGCTTTACATTACTTTGATCATGCAGATACGAAAACTCGTATGTTGGACTTGTTTGATTTGCAGGGTGGACGACTTCAAGCTGTGGAGCATTTTAGTCGACACCAAGAGACAGTCAAGCGCTGGCTTGACGAAAAGACCAGGGTGAGCGCTTTCAATCGTGCAGACCTGGTGCTTCTATGGGACAAGGCCCAAGAAAAGAAAGGTAAACACACAGAGCTGCAACCTTTATGGACAGGGCCATACCAGATTGCCGAGATCCTAGGTAATAATGCATTTCTTCTACAGGACCTGGAGGGTAATTTTCTGAACCTTCCTGTTAATGGTCAATATCTAAAGCATTATTTCTCAGCTGTTCCATCCAATATATCGTTTGAATAAATCACAAAGACGTTGTAACATGTGTATATATTGTAAATAAGCTTTGAAGTAGTTTGTTTTTATTTTATTTTGTTTGATTTTAAAGTTCTGTGGGTCTGTACAAAGTAGTTTTATTTTATTTTATTTTTGTTTATCCTTTGGGGTCTGTACAAAGTAGTTTGTTTTTATTTTATTTTGTTTGATTTTAAAGTTCTGTGTTTTATCCTTTGGGGTCTGTACAAATTTCTTTTAGCTTTTAAAATTTTTTTTTTTTTTAAGTTTTGCCTGGGCAGTAAAGAAAGAAATCAGCCTTTAAAAAAATTGTTTTTATTCTGAGTTCAAAATCCCGTGTTCATTTTGTTTTATTCTAATTAAGAGATAGTCTGCTTAAACTGAACAGTGGAACTATTTTGTTATTCATAACAACAATAGAAAGATAATTGGATTTTGTGTCTTGCTTGCCACAATTATTTTAATTATAAAGAAACTGCTATACTGTTTGGCTGGAGAAACTCCCAGGGAATCCAAGAAAAGTTGGTCATAAGAGGGGACTCTGATTCATGAAATTATTTAAGTGACCATAGAGGCTATCAGTACCCAGGCTGAAGCAGTTCCAGATCGATGAAATATATAAAAAAAAATTTTGTTTTTAGCAAGGCTTTTCAGATTTTGGTATATTTCAAAGGAGAGAGAGAGAAGGTGAAAGTTGAGCAAGGCAACATAAAACTGGCACTCTGTTATTTCCCACACAAAAAAAAAAAAAGAGAAGGAAGAAGTTATGTAATGAAAGAGATAGCCAAGGCTTCAGAAGATGTTTTCTTTTACCAAGTTGTAGATACCACCTCACAGTTGTGGATCAGGGTCGTGAAAATCTAAAGAGTAACTCTGTCGGGGCTGTAAAAGGCTAAACTAGTAAATGGAGCCCTACTCGGTTTCCCCTTTCACAATCTAGAAAAGCTGATCAATCCAGAGTACAACATTCGAAGGCCCAGTCAGTCTTGAAGAAAGTTTTATACGCTTGTAATTGCACATCAGAAATCTTCCTTAAATGATTCAACCTAGTATGTCCTTGGGAAATTTTGACAACTATCAGGTAGTAGTTAAATTATTTTGAAGAATATTTGTGGCAAAGCATGGTACATGGTCTATGTTGTTTTGAAACTAGAGTCCTGGATTCTAAAATAGTGCTACTATTTTACTCGCAGATATCGCCATTTGTTGAGAAGCAACACACCCCCACTAAAAAAATGAAATTCCATCCTTTGAAAATTTTTAGCTTTCATTTTGCAGTAAGGACCCTCTTGATGTTTTTCTGGTTTTAATTCCAAATTTTGCTTGCCTCCTTCTTTTTCAAGTTTTGCATATACCAAAGTATCTAAGTAGTCTTGCATGTGACTTTAATTTCAATTTAGAATTCACTTCTTTAATGTTAGAATCATTCTGAGTAAAAAGGATCTTTCACAGATATGTAAAATGCAGAATACAGATGAATGAATTCATTGGAGTCAACCTGCAATTTCTAGAAAATTTGCTAAGTAATGAAAACGTCGCGATTTCGCGACATTTCCATTTTTGGAAACGTCGCGATATCGCGACATTTTTGTTTTTGGAAACGTCGCGATATCGTGACATATTTGGACTAAAAGAACCAAGTGATGAGAACGTCGTGATATCGCGATAGGTTTGGACCAAAAGGAAAGCTTGTAGAAAACGTCATGATATCGCGACGTGTTTTCGAAAAAAGTGCAAGTCTTGGAAGTGTCGCGATATCGCGACAGGTTTTGAAAGAAAAGTGCAAGTCTTGGAAGTGTCGCGATATCGCGATGGGTTTTGAGTCAAAAGCCTAAGGCAGAGAAGGTGTCGCGAAATCGTGACGTCACGAAATCACGACACAAAACTTGAAAGGGGCCTAAGGCATTGAAGGTGTCACGAAATCGCGACGTCGTGAAATCGTGACACAAAACTTGAAAGGGGCCTAAGGCATTGAAGGTGTCGCGAAATCGTGACATCACGAAATCGCGACACAAAACTTGAAAGAAGCCTAAGGCATTGAAGTGTCGTGTCACACACTAGAAAGAAGCCAAGAAGAAGGTGTCACAAAATCGTGACTAAACAATGTCATGAAATCGACTCCGAAATCACAACTTGAAAGGGGCCTAAGGCATTGAAGGTGTCGTGAAATCGTGACGTCGTGAAATCGTGACACAAAACTTGAAAGGGGCCTAAGGCATTGAGGTGTCGCAAAATCGTGACGTCGCGAAATCGTGACATGAAAGAAAGAAAAGGCCAAGGCATGAAGACCGTCGTGATTTCATGACATGTCACGAAATCGCGACATGTCACGATTTCGTGACGAGAAAGAGAAAGTAGAAGCGCCAAATGCAAAGCAAAGAGGACGTCGCGATTTCGTGACATGTCACGGTTTCACGGTAGAAGAGCTAGAAAGACCAGAATGCAGGGGGACGTCATGATTTCGTGACACGTGTCAAAAAAAAAAAAATAGAGCCGACATATAATGAACATTAGGGTTTTAAATTAATAATATTAAAATACTAATCCTTGCTTGTTCTTTTGCAGAAAGCCAACTGGCAGTTGCATACTAGCGGAAGTAATGGCGGAAAAAGACAAAATAAGCACGGATTAAATGAAGGCCGTCAGATGGAAATTTGAGATGCCGAGAATTGTTGGTTCATCCAGATTTTACATATCTGGCCGCAAAGAGACTTTACGGTGACTAAGCAGCTGCCCATTTAATGGAATATGTCGGCAATTGACCGGAAAATGAAAATATCTACACACAGTTACCGAAATTTGCCGATGGACGCATTTAACAGGAGAATTTATGGTGAAAGTAATGGCGTGCGGAGAATTTCAACTCAAAAGCGGCTCTACGAAGATAGAATGTCAGAGAAATCAGTGACTCATCCGAATCTCTCTGAGGAATTAATGAGACCCTCTCGGATGATGCACCGGAAAGATGAAGGTACCTTCACACGTAGTGCCCATTTATGGAATATATCGACGACCGGCAGAAAAATGAAGATATTTACTTGCAGTTATAGATGGATGAGAATAATATCAGATCATGCCTTCTCCATTTATGGCAAGTAACTGCACTAAGATTTGTAGAGTGGTTAGGGTTTATTCAAAACTCTATTTTTAAAGGGGCTTATATTGTAAAACCGAGGTAGTAAGGTTTAGAGGATAAGATTTAGGGTTTGAGAAGAAGATATTTTTGAAAATATCAGGGTCTGTCCTGAGTCTATAAATACTTCTTTTGAATGTAAATTCAGGAGGCGAAAACTTAGAAATAAAAGCTATTGGAGCAATTTCCTGCAAATCTTGTTTGAATGCTTTGTTCTGGACTTAGAGTTGGTGTGATTTTCATTTTCTATGATAGCGTGGCCAGGAGCCTAATCTCTTTCAGATTGTGATAAGTTCATCTTCTTTTGTTTTCGTTTCATTAAGGTTTATTTAAATTTATGTTGTAGATCTGTGTTACCAAGATTGGATATGCTGCTAGGCTTCATTTTCTTTATTGTATGTTAGGGAAAATTACAGATTTAAGGTTCAAGCCTGTTCTAATTGCTCTGTCCTCACTGTGCGAGCTAGGCTGTTGGTGAAAGATACCAATTTTAACCGACTTCCCTTCTGTTTGTGATTTTCTTTCAGATCTGTTGTTGTCTCTGTCTTATGCTCTTAGTGGAAGGTGATCTTAGAAAGCTGGACACTTTCCTCTTTGATTTTGTTCTATTTTGAAGCTAACCGGTATAACTAAAATTGGTAGTTTTGGTTTTGCAGCTAAGTTAGATAAATTTCTCTTTCTGCCCTACCCTACTCTCTCTGTTCCATCGATTGAATGATCCATTTTTATTTTCTTTTACATTTGTCTTTTATTTAAATCTGCTAACACATAAAGAGCTAGATCAAAGAACTGATTGTAAATCTGAGTGTCCACAAATATAACCAATTCCAAGAGCATTACTGAACTAAGTCCAGGACCCGTTGTAAGGTAACAGACAGTCCACTTGAAACTATTCCAGAAGTGGAAAAGAGTGAATAGACATTCGACCCAACTCTGTAACTCACACCTTGGATATCCAGCAAGATCCTAAAGTGAGTGGGATTTATCCCGTATAAGTGTTATCGGTATTTTATGCTCATTCTTCACAGGGTGTGTATAAAAGTCGAACCAACAGAGCCTATATCATAATCCTTCCATGTCATGGAGAATGGGGTTAGCTCTACCCAAGGCAGTTTGTGAGTAATCACCAGAGCAACAAATAAGCGCGCCTACCCTGTTGTGGGCATTGGCAATTGTAACATCTGTATTGTCTTTGGAGTGACCCTGAGAGGGCATTTTATAACCCGAGATCCTTTCGAATATTAATATAAGAAACTTTGCATTAGTTGGCTTCTTTGTTCAATTTGTACATTTATGTGGATCTTTGTGTTTTTATGATGGTATAGATCAATACACTAGCTAGGCATACGCTCCGCAGTTACATCAGATGGCGATCATGGTGGAACCCCATAATTTTAGCCTTGAATTTGACTATTCTTGGCTTTTTCTTTCCACAGGTGCTAATCGCAGCTTTCAATTGCGGTTACTTTTTTTGGCCCGCGACTGTAACCTGTGGTCTCCACTGCAGCCCACAGGTCGGACCTGCAGTTCATAGACGAAGAAGCAGACAACAAGGAAATTAGTGGGAAACAGATTAGGAGCTAAGGTAGGTCCCAATTTCACCTTCTGTGTTGAATTTTTTGCTCTGCATCTTTCCAAAAATTATCAAACTATTGTAAACTAGGAACACAAATATAAGGGGTCAATGAACAAGTCCTAGTTTGTTTTCGATTTCCGTTTAGTGGAAAGGTATTATTGGGAATAGAGGACCTCTGAGTGTAGTATACCCCTAAATAAAATGACCTTTATAAATATTGTGTGTCCTTTGCATGCTTGAGGTCCAATCAACGGCCATGTCATTGTAATTGCATCATCAAAATATCATGTAGGACATTAGCATGCATTATGTTTGAATTTGAAATGTTCCTTTTCTTTTCATGTACATCATGTAGGAATGGTCATTATGCTCTGTGATGCATTTGTCATTTTTGCAAAATAAAAGGAACCACACACACCATGTATCATTTAAACATCAGTGGCGTTGGGCTCTCACATCCAACCCACTTTATTGAGACCAACAGTGGATGTCATTACCACTTGGTTGGCTCATTTGAAATTATATTATCCGAACCCACTCGTTGCCAAGGCCGACCCAAGAACTGTCCTATCCATGCAAAATAGCATGCACTCTTCTTCGAAAGGGTGTATCGCTGCACACGGTGTGCTGGGTGAGGGTTGGTAGTACCTATGCTACTTCGTTGAGTATGGATGTCATTACCATATTCGGCTTGTGCGAGTATATAGGTGAAAGCCAATTTAACTAAGTTTAAAATCCAAAAATCTTTCAAAATACATGAGAGTTTCTAACACTGATACAACACATTTTAAAACAACATCAAATAGTTTAGGGCTCACAATAAAAATTTAAAAGAGATAATCACCATTTGTTTACATTTTTTGCATAATAAAACACATCTAGACGTCAAGTACACAAATGGTGAACACACGGGGTGATCGAAAAAGGTCTAGGACCGATGCCCATGATCAACCCCCAATTGGGTCACAGTAGCATGTGTTGAGTCCTCATACACATGAGCAAACTGAATGACATTCGGCAAGCATTAGAGGCGACAACTCGACATGGGGAGATCTCATTGAGTGGACCCCCGATAGAGGAGCTTCAGTACACTCCTCTAGGCCTAGGACTGAGCATGGAGCTTCTCAACATGAGGATGCTCTGCCCCAAATCCATTACCGAGACCACACTACACGCGCATCCACGAGATCGGCCGAGGAATATGTGGTGTAGGGGACCAAGTTGGTTCCCATATGTACTAGGTCCACAGGAGGTTCTAACCCTCCACCGTTAGAGTATAGATGAGTTAGAGATCTGCCCATTTAGGGGCAAGAGGATAAGCTCACTTTCGAGCATAGGTCCATCCATACTCCCATGCATGGCTCACCACACAATGATCACCATTGATATATCAATGGTGGGAGCTAATGGAACACCACCGCATGAGTGGTGGAGGTCTAGATAGCTATATGGTCTAGGTAGTGTTCTTGAGCAGCTAGGCTACAAGCCTACAACTCCACCCACTCGTGCTCCGAGTGAGCATAGTGGCAGTTGTATCAAGATCACTAGAGAGCATGGAGAGGCTTCTAAGCACCCTCATGTCACACGTCCACCGTCCACACATCTGTCTAATGGGTACAAAACCCATAAGGTAGCTCACATAGAGCACGCACACCAGAGGCCTCCTACGGCTGACCAGATCGACAGATCACATAGACTAGTGTCCGAGCAAAGATGTCAACTCCTCCAAGATCAATTGGATGATGCTTGCCTAGAGAGGCAACATATTGAAGATGAAAATATTCAAGCACAAAGGCTCCTACGAAAGAGATTATATGAGTAGTGCATGCACGAGGAGCATATTCTAGCTCAGAAGGAGCGTATAGAGTAGGAGGATCGGCTAGCCAGGGCTGGCCTATACCCTCCCAAGGAGCATAGAGAGTGTGTGCATAGAAGGGTTGTGTCCCTAGCCGATATGCATGAGGAGCGAAGAGACGCTCGTACTCATGTCAGTGCCCAATAGAGGGAGCGATTGTCATCACTCAATGATCTTAGACAGAGGCAACATGAGCACGTAGATGCAGACAGATATGATCAGGGCTACCCTAAGAGTTTTCGAGTTGAGGAGGAGGAAGAGCCATGTCCTCCACCTCCCCCGAAGAAGACATTACCTCCTAGACCGCCTCCATGACAACTTAGGGAGGAGGAATTTTTATCTTCTAAGGCATACAAGGTTTTGGCCGATAAGGTCAAAGCAATAGAGAGGTAGGGCGCGACTATGCAAAAGTCGACATTGAGGAAGATACACAATGAACCTCTAGACCCCTCGGTGCCTATGCTTCCATATCCCAAGCATTTTGATATGCCCCGGTTGGAAAAATTCAAGGGTGATGAGGATGCACAAGAACATGTTACGAGTTTTTTGGATGCTTGTTTCCAGATAGAGAGTCAAGATGCTTTGTTGTTGTGCACTTTCATTACGACACTTTCTGGCCCGACCCAAGAGTGGTTCAACCAACTGAAGAAACATAGTATTACTGGTTTTGAGTAGTTGGCCGATGCATTTCTTGAACGCTATTCATTTGGCATCAAGAAATAGGCCAACCTTTTTGATTTAGCTGCGCTAGCTCAACGCGATGATGAGCCCATCGAGCAATACAGAAAGAGGTGGCATAGAATAATGGTAAAGTTGCCATTCCCTATTCTTGCAGCTAAACTGACCCGAATGTTTACAAAGAGTTGTGCCAAGCACATCTCGCTACTATTGCAGCTGTAGTAGTACCCTACATTCGAGGAAGTTATGGCGCAAGCTAGGGTGATCGAGGACATCAAGTTGCAAGAAGGCAACTTGAAGCTCAAGACCAGGAAAGAGGGGTTTAAAAAGAGTACTACAAAACAACAAGGCAAGCAGGCCCACGTGAATCAAGTAGTACTAAATCTCGAAGGAGAAGACAAGGGACAACAAAAGCCTAATTATCAGGCTCAACCTCCTCCTACGCATTATGAGACACGCAAAAACAACTATAAGGGAAAAACAAAGAAGAGCGCCCACCTCGCCAGTTCACACCCTTGACGGAATCGATGACTTTGATTTTTCATCAACTGTGCGAGGCCAAGGCCATACGATTGCCTGAGGTCAAATTAGTAGATCCGAATGTGCCAAATGTCAAAGTGGCATCAAGATGATCTGTTTTGCATATTCCACAGAGTGAAAGGCCATGACATTGAGACATGTTGGTCCTTCAAACACATCATGCAGAACATGATAGAAAAAGGAGAGTTGGTAATACCAAGCAACCCATAGGTGCCCGACAATAGAAACATGGGGATTTTCAAAAATCCACTACCTAATCATGAGGTGCCTCGTAACAATGTCGGCTAGGTCAATCAAGTGAGAATCAAACCACCTACCTAGGGGTTCGTAGGCATGGTCAATGTTGTTACGAGACATGGGAGGTACGATCAACCAAATCAACCTTGTGCTTCCATTAGAATACAAGCTACGCCGGATCAATGGCCAACTCAAAACATTCCAGGCCCACCAACTAGACCGATGGTGACCATAAGGAGCAGGTTAGTTCAGAACCTGCAGATAGCTCCTATGAAGTTGTCAATATATGAGCTTATTCAGTAGTCCCCTAGACATAGGGAGACTCTTATGGACATTTTGAGGTCCATTGAGGTACAATCCCAAGATGCCCATGCATTTACAAATTTTGTGGGACATGTACAATAGTGTCAAGAACCCACGATACAATTTTATGATCATGAAGTGAAGATGGTTCCTACTATTATGGCTGACCCATCGCTGCATATTATTGTGTGTGTTAACCACATGCCTTTCAAAAGGGTCTTGATCGACATTGGGTCCTCGATCAATATAATCACGACCAAGGCACTGAGCCACCTCAAGTTACCCAAGTCACACATTGTGCCTACCACCTTTACGTTGAGAGCATTTAACGATGCGCTATGCTCGATGGTTGGCACAATTGTTCTACCTATTTAGGTGGGACTCAAGACCATCTCTGTGATGTGTCACATGATAGAGGGTGCCATGTAGTACAAAATTCTGCTCGGGAGGCCTTGGATTCGTGAAATGTGTTGCGTCCCCTCTATCTTGCATCAATGTGTGAAATACATTCATGAGGGACAAGTTCACGTAGTGTCCTCGAATGAAGAACCATTCAAGTTCATGAACCTAGCAGATTTGCCTAGGGGTTTTGTACTCCCATCGATGCATTTGGATATCCGACCTATCTCATCGGTTAAGATTCCAATAGGCAAACTAGCAGCCCATGCTCAACCATTGACATCTATGTCACACAGATCTGAGCATATGACTGCAACTTCTCTAAATCTGATTGCATCGACAATGCACTGACAAGTCGAGAAGCTAAAGGTGAAATTGGGTGAGAAAGTGGAAAATCATGTGCCCAGATCAGTCGCCAATGAGACTCCCACTCCCATGGATGTGGAAGAACCTCAAGACAAATTCGAGGAGGCACCTCAACCTACTTCACCTGCATCTTCAGTAGGGTCATCTGCACCGTAGGTGACCATTCATCTGGCCAGCACAGGGTTGGGTGAGTATCTTGTGCAAAATGTTACTTTTGGACCTATCCTAAAAACTGCACAAGAGATGGGCCGACCGCACGCCCATCAATTTTTTATTGGATCTGTAGTGTCGTTGGGTGAGCCACCCAACCAAACAAACTTCATCTACATAGGGCTGGATCAAGCGCCCACCATAATGTCCATATATGAGGATGATGATGAGCCATTCACTATGAATGTGCACTATCTGTCCAACCTAGAATATGCCATGCGCATTTTTGAGTCGTATCATTGGCATGGGCGCGACCTTGGTCTTTTCGAACAAGGACGTAGAACTCCGCTCGAACCTCATTATCAGTTAGCTACTGATAGGTTTAGGTTAGGGTTACAAGTACAGGGTCATGATGATTTTCTTGCTGCATCCATAGATCGCATGTACTTGAGTCTGGAGGATGATGTGGATTTTACTCCATATCACCCCGATCCTTCCAATTGTTGGAGGACTCGCCAGACGGTATTGTTTGTTACCATAGGGTCACCTGATTCATACCATGATGGGCCCTTAGAGGACAACCCCAGAGATAACCTGGGTAACCAAATCCATGGTGCTACCAATGACACTGGTATGCAGGGGAATGATCCCCATGCTGTAGGCGATCTCAAGTTAGGAGATCTCTATGATGATGATGGGGAGGAGTCCACCTCTGAAATGAGTGGACCTAGTTATGATGCGGATGATGAGTCCTCAAATGATGATCAATCTGAGGAGGAAATCAAGCCGACCTTTCCAAGTCTGGTGTTTATATGCCATCTGCTACCTATGGAACAAGTGGAAGAGACGAACGAGCGCTTCATAGTCGATAGTGATTATAAAGATGAAACAAAGGAGGCTTACTTAAAGCCTCACCCAACTGATCTCCCACTGTGCATAGACACAATAGAGTGGCCCATCCATGGTAGTGACCATAGTGATGTAGATGAGAGGATCAATTCTAGGCTCATGTATCCACAATATCTATTGCCTAGGGAATCAAAGCATGTTATGGAGGAATTCCCTCCCAACACTTAGCGCTCTAAGGAAGGAGTAGCACCAGTTTACATGATAGTATCATATATACGATCGTTCTATCATATTTATCCGGATAGTGATGATAGCGATCATAGAATCAGATACATGGGACCACATCTGCCTAATCGCTCCTTAGAAGAGGGGGGAAGTGACGGATTGTATTTGTACAGTGATGATGAGGACTCGATGGAGATGGCCTATTTGGGACCTCACCACTTACGTAATAGGCCTCCACCTAGAGGTCCCCCACCTATTACAGCTGTAGGTTTGCATCGGGAGATTAATCTCCATCGTAGCCAGAGGGAAAGAAGAGAGCTTGAAGAGAGGTATCAGGAACTCTTTCCCGATCCACCTACGTACGCGAAGCTCCTTGAGCCGAGAGATCCCATTTTGTAGCCAGTGCACCAGAAGGATCCAGTTATATGGACATCCCATAGAGAGGATCCGTTTGTGCCCATACCATCCAAACCAGATCTTGAGTACGGAAGCTACGCTTCAGGGATAGAGTTTTGTCCATGTGGTTCCGAAGATCAATTCCATTCCATCAATATGGTCTCCATTGATTTGACCACTCCACTCTGCAATCCAATAGATATGTCCAAACCACTGCATCTGAACATGGATGCTATCGATTGGGATCATGCTGACTCACCAGTCCGGCCTGAAGATTTCTTCCCAAATGAAGAAATGTTGCAACCATTTCATTTCGCACTAGGTTGTGCTCAGGATGTTTGTCATGTCGAGAATGCTTCCCAAGAGGAACATGTGAACCCGGATGATGACATCCATCTGATTCCTATGCCTCACCAGCTTGAGGAGGGATCACATATGTTAGTAGAGAAAACCTTCGATGTGGATATCAGTAAAGATCCCACCAATCCAAAGAAGGTTAGATTTGGAGAGAGTCTCACTCCAGATGAGCGTGATAGCATCATCCCTCTACTGAAAGAGAGACCTGATATCTTTGCTTGGACTTACAAAGACATGTCGGGTCTAGATCCAAAATTGGTTACTCATAACCTTTCGCTAGATCTATCGAAGAAGCCAGTCAAGCAAAAACTCAGAAATATGCATCCAACAATAGCCTTAATGGTAAAATATGAGTTGCAAAAGTTTTTGGATGTAGAGTTTGTCATATCCATCGACTATCCATAGTGGGTGTCCAATATGGTGCCCATAGGAAATCCAGATGGAAGGGTCCGTATTTGTATGGATTTTAGAGATCTCAACAAGGCAACACCCAAAGATTCATTTCCATTGCCAAATATCGATGCTCTGGTAGACGCCACTGCAGGTCACGAAATGCTCTCCCTTATGGATGATTTTTTATGGATATAACCAGATTCGGATTAAACCCGAAGATCAGCATAAAACTACGTTCATAACGCCATGGGGGACATTTTGCTACAAAGTTATGCCATTCGGTCTTAAAAATGTTGGTGCCACATATCAACGGGCTATGACATATATCTTTCATGACTACATGCATAAAATATTAGAATATTATATCGATGACTTACTAGCTAAGTCGTTGCTATGAGCAGAGCATGCGAAGGTCTTAAGGAAGGTCTTCGATCACCTGATAGAGCACAATGTCAGGTTGAATCCTAAGAAGTGCGTATTTGGCATAACTTCAGGAAAACTCTTGGGATTCATCATTTCTAAATGAGGCATCGAAGTAGACCCAACAAAGGTCATGACTATTCTAGAGATGCGTCCTCCCACTAATATCAAAGAACTAAGAAGCCTTCAGGGCAAAGTAGCATCCATAAAGTGATTCATCACTCAATTATCGGATAAGTGTCGACCCATGAATCGACTGCTACACAAGGGGGTCCCATTTGATTGGGACAAGGACTACCAAGCAGCCTTTGTTGAGATTAAGCAATACCTGGCAACGTCGCCAGTACTAGCTCCACCAAGGCCAGATGAGCCTTTTTTGCTATATATATCGACAATCGACTTTGCATTAGGGACCATGTTAGCCCAAAAGAACGTGCAAGGCAAAGAGCAAGTCGTATATTACATCAGTCGCACCTTGGTGAGTTATGAGTCAAGATATGCATATGTTGAAAAAATTTGTTTAGCAGTAGTGTTCGCTACCAAGAAATTGTGGCATTACATGCTAAGTCATACCACATATGTTATATCGAAACAAAATCCTTTGCAGTACATGATGAGCAAGACATATCATAACACACATACTGCAAAGTGGATCATGCTATTGATAAAATTTGATTTGCAATTCATCAACCAAAAGTCCATCAAGGGACAAGTCATAGCTGATCAACTGGCTGAGGCACCACTATCCAACAATAGGCCTCTAACCATTGAGCTTCCAGATGATGTGGTCTTCATAATATCTAAAGCTCCCGAACCCGAGGAACCAGAAAATAATGCTGATATGACATTGTTCTTCGACGGTTCGAAGTGTGAGCAAGGGGGTGGTGCAGGAATAGTGTTTTTCATGCCACAAGGAGCTCCAATGCCCTTGTCATTCAAGTTAGACTTTTTGTGCACCAAAAATAATGCTGAGTACGAAGCCCTACTTTTGGGCCTCCACACAGCCATCGCCATGGGTATTAAAATATTGAACATTTTTGGTGATTCTCTGCTCATAGTTAACCAGGTTAAGGGGCTCTTCCAGTGTCGATGTCCCATACTGAAAGCCTACAAAGATCTTGTTGCCACTTATCTGGCTAAACTTGAATGGTATGACATCGAGGCAATCCCTCGTTCATCAAATAGGTTCACAGACACCATGGCATCTTTGGGGTCCTTGATCCCTCAGAATTTGTCTACCAATTTTACTACCATCCATGTTAGAATGCTCTCACACCTAGCAACAGAGCGTGCAACCTTTGATAACAAAGAATTAGTCAACATGATTGTCGTGGAACCAACAGCTGATTGGTTTCATAGAGTGGAAGACTTTCTTAAGCAGGCACCCTGGGAGTCATTGACTTCTTAGAGTCCTACGGGGAGTGGTACTACCATTCACCACAAGGTTGTTTTCCAGTCTGCATTTGCAAAGCTAAATACGCAGGGGGAGCAGGCCATCTTAGTAGTCAAAGCTGAGGCTTGTCAAGGCTGGATGTTGCAAATCCAAGACTTCCTAAAACTTGGTATGATCCCAGAGGGATTGTCGCATGCCGCAAGATGCACATTTAAACAGAAAGTGACTAAGTATGTCTTGATAGGAGACATTTTGTATCAATGCAACTACGAAGGAGTCCTCCTTCGATGTCTTGAGCCCCAAGAGTCATCTTGGGCAATCTCAGAAGCTCACGATGGTACGTGCGATGGCCATTTTAGCGGCATGGCTATCGTCAAACGCATCCTTCGCATGGGTTATTATTGGCCCACTATGGAGAAGGATTGCAATGTGTATGTCAATAAATGCGTTAAATGTCAGCATCATGCTAATCTTACGCACTTGCCATCACAGGCCTTACAACCCATTCAGGTGGCTTGGCCATTTGCTCAGTGGGGATTAGATCTAATTGGCAAGATTTCCCCTCCATCATCAGGCTGACATACATTCATTATCATGGCTACTGAGTATTTTACAAAGTGGGTGGAAGCCATTCCCCTTACAATGACCACTGGAGCTCGCATCATAGAATTTATTCTCGAGCATATCATATGTCATTTTGGGATACCATCCAAGATAATTTTGGATAATGGAACTTATTTTAAGAACAAAATTGTGCGGGCTTTAACGTCTAAATACCGCATTAAACACAGTTTTGCAACTCCATATTATCCACAAGCAAACGGGCAAGTTGAGGCCTCAAACAAGACTGTGGTAGCCATCTTGAAAAAGATAGTGCAAGAACACCACAAGGATTGGCATATACAACTGCCCCTTGCACTATGGGCTTACAGGACTAGCATTCGAATGCCCATTGGGGCAATGCCATTTTCACTAGTATATGACGTTGAGGCCATTATGCCCTTAGAGTTGGAAATTCCAATGCTGCGCATCGCATTGAAAGAGTTCATCGATGACAACACCGCGTGACAAGCTCACATCGATCAATTGACGTTGCTTGATGAACATCGCGTGAATGCCCTCGAGCATCTCCATGTTTATCAGGAGTGATTAAAACGAGCTTACAATATCAAAGTCCACCAGAGAGACTTTGAAGTTGGGGATCTTGTGCTGAAAGAGAACCAACAAAACTCGAATTTGCCGCCTGACATGCGAGACAAATTCATGGCTAATTGGCTAGGGCCTTACATCATATCTAAAAATATTGGTTCAGGAACCTATCACCTAACATCGCTAGAGGGTGTGGAAGAGCTTGAGCCTCTCAATATCATCCATCTTAAGGCGTTCTATGCTTGAGAGTGTAGTAAAGGCACCAAAGGCATCTGTAAGCCTTTGGTCAACCCAAAAGCCCCGAGGGTTTTGTCTAAACCGCTCGGTCACCCCAAAAGGCCCCAAGCTCTCTGATTAAGAAGCTTGGTCAAGAAAAGGCACCAAGGATTTCCAAAAATCGCTTGGTCAACCCAAAGGCTCCGAGAGTTCCTATAACTTCTCGGTCATCCCAAAAGGCTCCATGCCCTCTTGTTGAGAGTTTGGTCAACTAAAAGGTTCCAAAGGTGGCTGTAAAACCTTTGGTCAATTCAAAAGGCTCCAAGGATTTCTAAAAATCGCTTGGTCAACCCTAAAAAGCTCCAAGGACATGTACTCGTCGTTTGGTCAAATATGAAAGCTCAAAAACCTATAAAAATCAAGAAAAATATATAAAAGTCCAAAAAAAATGGATAAAGCCTAAAATCCAAAAACATTTGCATTTGCATTTTGCATTTTCATCTGCATTCACACATGCATTCACATCATCATATTGCATTTAGGCATTTTTCATCCGTTGCATTCCATAGTAGAGTGTAGTGCGTTTATCAAAGTTTTACCAACAGTCACATGTTTGTATGACAATCATGCACCCTTGCATTTATCATAATTCATTGCATTCATACACGATACATGTTGTGGAGACTTATGTATGTATATTAAGTTTTCCTGTCACTCAGCCATACCTAGTGGGTTCTTTAGATATTGTAGAAAGCTTGCTTTGCTATTATAGACAAGGTCATTAGTTGGGATAGTGCTTCAACATATCATAATCCCGTCACTAAGAAAAACAATATAAAATCCTGCTAAGACGAGAGAGGATGAAAGCCATGAAAGCAGTCTTAGGTATCTAGAGAGATGGGTTTCACGACCTGCTTATCTTGCAAATAGTCGGTTTATAAAGGTGTACTTTGGCAAAAGGACAAGAATTTCCCCTATAAATCCCAAAGTCACAAAAGTTAAATCCCAAGTTACAAAGTGCAAAAAATATACAAATTTCAAGTTCAAAATATAAAGTGACATAGTGAATCAAAAGCACTATAAAAATCCCTTGCTCAAATAAAATGGTAACACGTGGACTAACAATGATTTTTATCACTACATCTGAGCAAGTAAGAAGGGTGAGAACTTGAATCCCTGGATTGTACACCTTTTGAAAGCCATAGAGTGATCCTCGATCGCAGCAATGGGTTGGAAGAGTCTCGCCTGCAATCGAAGGGGTAGTTCTATTGGGTGATCCCCAAACGTAGCAATGGGTTGAAAGAGTCCCGCTTGCATTTGGAGGGGTAGCCTTGATCAATTTGCAAGATGAGCTAGCTCTAGGTACCTAGGATTGTCTAGTTGTATAAGTCTAATCAAATATGAAACAAGGATGATACGATCGTATGAGGAACCTTATCTCACATATGGGTTGAAAGAGTCCCGACTGACATACAGGGTATGCTTACGATCTATCTAAAAATACTCACATGCACACATAGGGATTATGAATAGTTGGGTCTATCACGACAAAAGCCTTGTCCAATATAAGCCTGGTATAGTTAGTATGTGATTTTTGGAGAGGTTTACTAGGGTGTTTGAGTCTCAAGGAAAACCCCAAAAAGTGCTCCAATAGCAACAAGATACCACATATCTTCAGACTGTAGAAATACGAGTCATTCATTCATCAAAATGCATTTTACAAAGTATAATCAAATATATAAGATAGATACCGCATGAAGATCAGAAATGATGTTTAGATGACCACTGATTATATAGTACAAAATGACATAATCATTCATTAGCATTTCACCAATCCATTTCACTACATTTCATAAATGGGTGATTAATTGATTAAGTTCTTGTAATAAGAATTATCGATTATTTTGCATGATTGTTATACATTCTGTGGTGTCATATTTTAAAAATTGATATACACAGTTTACATTCATTCCTTATGTTTTAAGTGATTAAAGCATACAGGTTCATCTCCATTAGATTATGATTTTGTACATAATGCATTACCATACATTGCATAGCATATCATAAACTGCATAAAATATACGCATGCCCACAAAGCAAAAATAAATATGCGTTAAAAATAAACATCGCATCCATCTACATACATCATATGTCGCACATCTAATCATCTAGATCACTGCACATCATCATCATAAAGTAGAATAGCTATCTAATGCATGACATCCATACATCGCATCATATAAACATAGCATTTAAATACGCATTGCATCCATGTGCATCAAATAAACATAAAATCAAAAACAATAAATACACATGTACACATAATGAGCCATGAAATATCATATCATATATATGTGTGTCCAAACGAGTACATAGGGAGTACAAAATGCCCGTAGGCTACAACTATGTAGGTCCTCGACCTTACACACAAAATGATACATCAAAACTATAGTCGACAACTGCTATAAATCAGATCTAGGTTGCTCCCCCTATACTGGAGCTCTCATCGCCTCCCTCTACACTGTGCTCTGGAGCCTACTCTCTTGGCTAACCTGGCACCTATGGTGGATCCTACTGTGGATCTTGCCTGCCTCCAAAGCCTAACGCACCCAACACATGGGAAACTTGTAACTACAGTAGGCTAGTCCTCTGGCTGGAGGTCCCTGATGTCTACCCTGGATCTCTAGCCCTGGCCTGTGATCTCACTGTGTGCATGCTAGAGGACCTGTGCATCCTCTTAGTCCTATGAATCCTATGACTCAAGCTCATTGTGGACTGCCCTGAGGTCCTAGACTTGGTACACTATGACTCTTCTACAAAAGGATCCTCAAAAACTGATAGTCTATGCATCTCTATGTAGCCGACTAGTTGATCAACGCAAGCAAGCCGGACTACATGCATCTCATTGGTCCTCATGACCATACCGCACAGTCGCGTCACCTCAAAAGTCAAATCTTGTATAGTTGTTGTACTTGTTGTCGGTATCGTAGGAGACCCCATAATAGCCTGAGGAGGCCCCATAATAGCTCCTCTCGCTGCTCGTACGCCTCTACTACAGTCCGCTATGCTTGTTCTAACTCTAGGGAAGTCTGTAGTCTCTACACTTGGACCTCTACATCAATAGCTTGAGTCATGAGCTCCTGTACCTAGCCCTGCACCTCAGTCAGGCACCGCTCCTTATCAGCCACCTTTACCTCTAGAGTGGCGATGGTGGTATCTCTCTCACGTTGCTACGTGTGAAAGTGCCCAATCTGAATCTACAAGTCAGCAAACCTGCACCAACAGCTATCCCTCTGCACTGTCAGGAGGGACCTCACCCTCCTCTAGAGCATCCTCCTTAGGGTCAATCTCTGGTAGGTCCTTAGCGGTGGCCTCTATGCCCCAACCACCCTCAATACGTTGGCACACCCTGTGCCCATCAGGATCTACCTCTGCCTCTACCTCTGCTGACTCTTGGTCTAGAGGCCCAATCTTATGCCATCTAAATAGAGGCCACTACCCGTCATAGTCGTGCATGGTCCTAGCTGTCTCAACCCTCGACTCTTGGAATTCATCGGGTGCATCTCCTAGCAGTGGAGGAACTATTAGTGGGATATCCCTCTCCAGAGCCAGGAGTCTATACCTTAGGGGAATATCTAGAAGGTCCTGCACCATGCTGAACTATCGCAAGACATGAGAAAAAAACTAATACTATCGGACCTCTAGCTTACGCCAGATAAGCCATTTGTCTTGGCGGGCATGTCATAGCCACTCGTCCACCTTCGACCATATAGGAAAATTTATGTAGGGGCTCTAGACGACGTACCTCGACCCAAGTACTACAAATCTAATAATGTAATGCTATGTATCCCCAGCATGAGCCTTGCTACGGACACCCTCCTCAGCACGAGGCCAGTAGGCGATGTAGCACTGATGATCGACATCTAGGGAAGTGATGCACAGAGGTAGATCAGTAGGAGACTCGATTCGAATGTGTTGCCACTCCTAGAACTATAGCAACAGGCTGCATCTAATGCCCTTACGTCTTTGCTCCATAATATGGTACAACTCCCGATAGAGTTGGCATAGTAAAGTGCTCCCACAGGCCAATAGTAGTGACTCCTCCGACGAGCTCTGAAGCACCCTCTAAGCAAAGGCTAGGATGTTCTAGGGAATCCTCATACCCAAGATCCTTTCGAATATTAATATAAGAAACTTTACATTAGTTGGCTTCTTTGTTCAATTTGTGCATTTGTGTGGATCTTTGTGTTTTTACGATGGTATAGATAGATACACTAGCTATGTGTGCACTCCACGATTATGTCACATGGAAGACATCATGAGTTGATCCTACGGAGAAGTGAAACAATCCACCGCAGGCCCAATACTCAGAGCGTGATGGGGGTGAGTCAGCGTGATCCCAATCAATCGCATCTAGGTCTAGATGGAGTGGTTTGGAAGGATCGGATGGGTTGTGTAGTGGTGTGGTCAAATAAATGGAGATCATATTGATGAAATGTGTTTGCTCTCCAAGACCACGTGCATGTGACTGTGTATTGTTGTTATCTCTCATCCCTAGATGTGGCTCTGGGGGTATGGGGATCTTTGAATCCTATCTGGGAACAGACTGCAAGACGGGATCGTTAGGCTTGAGGAGCTCCATGTGTTTGGGCGGGTCAAGGAAGACCTCATGATGAAACTGGCCTAGATTGATAGGCCTTACCCTCAAGCATGGGCCAACATGTAACTGACGATAGACTTCATCTATGTCAATATTATCATGATGATGTCGCAAATAACAAGGACCTAGGTATGCCATATCTGTCTCATCCTCATAGTCACTGTCATATATGGAAACCTCGTTGTTGCCCCTTGGGATTGGGTGATCAGGTAGGTGTGGTCCCATATATTCTAATTGCTCATAATCATCATCATGGATGAGGATTCCTTCATTCCCATCTTACAGTGCCTCATGCTCCCGAGGGCCCAATTGCTCAAGTAAATTAATTGCTCCTCCCCCAAGAGGTCTATCTTCCTACAGGTGAATTGGATATTTAGGAGGAAGGAGCTACCACCAAACAGAATCAGGGAAAGGGAACAAATATATGAGGATTTCCTATTGGTCATTAATGGGGACAATTTGTGAATGATCACTATTCGACTCAAAAGGGTCATATGGTGCTACCTCATAACCAGAAACATCCTATGAGGTCCACTCATATGAGGTGCCTGGATCTGACTCATCATAAACATGGGGACAACTCTATGACCCTTACACTCTCTCAAAGTGTGGGGGAATGTCACTGGGGATCACAGGGTTCCCATCTAGCCATGGAAAGTAATCCCCCTGGGAGTAGACTGTATGGGGATTGGCATAAGGGTATTGGGCCAACCTACCCTCGTAGCCTATATTCAAGCGATTTAGGCTGTCTAAGAGGAGGCAATGGATTGTTATGTCCCACTCTCGACTTGTAATAGGGCATTTTATAATGTGGTTGACAAGGGATTCTAGTGCCATGCTCATACAAGCCTAACCCATAACAGTGCCAGTTGCATAGGTCAAGGTACTTCAAGATGAAGTCAGGGTTAGACAAGTAGTTGATATCCTCTCCAAAAGGTTCCTCATCTTCCTCCTATTGTTGGTAAGGTCCAATTCCACAATCAAGGCCCCCATAGATAATTTTTTTTTTATTAGGGGGAATACCAAGAGGCACGATAGTGCCTATGGGAAGACGGGGTCTACCCATGTCTTGCATCAACTCTAAAGTAGGATTAGTGGTAACATTCCTAACCATGTACTCTCCCAATATGTTAGAAGCTAGATGTATTGTAACCTGGGGTTGTGGATAGAAGAGGTATGAGAGTGAGACTTGATCAGGTTCATTGTTTGCCTCGTACGATGTCTCTTCATCATTCGGGCTAAGTATCTCCTTCATAGAGATAGTAGATATGACTGGTTGGTCCTCCTCAATGGGCCACTTCTCTGGGTTCCTAGGTAAAGGATCCACTGATGCATTAGGCATCTGGGGTGGGGCTGACAATGAGGAGGGCATGGTATGTGGTAGCGGTGGGGCTGAACCTCAGCTAGATTTATTCGGTTGAAAATCTAGATGTATCGATGGCAAGGTCGACTCAGGTAACTGTTGCACCATATTGCAATACTTGAAGGGATCTAGGTCCATGGGGATGATATGAACTTGCCCTTCGTGAGTGTACTTGAGGCACCGATGAGTGATGGAAGGAACGCACTTCATGTCCCTGATCCATGGTCTTCCTAACAAAATGTTGTACGCCATTTCACCCTCCAAGATGTGGCACATCGTCGATATGATATTTTCCCCTAATTGAATAGGTAATATGATTGTACCAACCATTGAGCATATGGCATCATTGAATGCTTAGAGGTGTAGGTATATGTGACAATATGAGATGTTGGAAGCTTCAGGTGCTTTAGAGCTATTGTAGTTATAATGTTGCTCGAAGACCTAGTATCTATCAAGACTATTTTGAATGGTGTTACATTCACATGTGCAACAATGTGTAAATGGGATCAACCATATCATGTGTAACTAGTTTAAGTTCATATTCTCATAAAGTAATTAACAATTTCATGCATTTTCGCACATGCCCCACAAAGTTGTTGAAGGAGTTAGACTCCTGGGGCTGAAGCTCAATTGCCTTAAGGATCTCCATAAAGGCTTATCTATAAGGTTGCGATTGTTGGATGAGCTCATGATAAACACTGAATTAGGGGAAAATGGTGCACCAAATTATGTGTAACAATAAGCGTATCTACCCCATATTGATAATGAGCATCAAAAAGGAAGCATGCATGCAAAAGTACAAGAAAACCAACAAAGGAAAATGAATCAAAGCAAGTCTTTTCTCATTAATTTTTTGGATCCAATACAAGGTTACAGAATTCCCCTTGAGGTATCAAAAGGGTGATACAATTTTTACAATATTGGGTGCCCAAAGACCAAGTCTTTCACGGAATTCGGGTGCACATCCAATGTTTCTCCGTGTACCCACAATCGAGGTGGGCGAGCCAATGCAATCGCTGTTTGTATATAGGTTATCTTATGTCTGATATTGCTTTCCAAAGCCTTATGAGGACCTTAACCTGCACACAAGGAAGCAAAAAGGGGTCAAATACCAAGGGTGTATGGTGAAAACATGCAATCCACACAGGGGCAAAATGGCATATGAATTAAAAGTGAATCAAACGATATAAAAATGACTTGAAAATTTTCATATATGTTAAATAGGAGGTTTTTGGAGTATATCACCCAAAAAATATCAGAAATTACCCCTGTAGACCCCTCTATTAAGCGTTGCCCGCCTACAACCTACGAAAAGGAGGACAACAAAATCTTGAACCTACACTCATCCAAAACTCATGAAATTTGGTCAGTATGCATAAATTGTAATTTCAAGACAACCCATATGGTCATATTTTCAAATTAGATCCCGGATACACCTACATCAAATTGGGGTGCCCAAATGGGCCCTACGAGCCTACGAAAACTTAAAAATAGCATAACTGATTCATTTTAACTCCAAATGACCTGAAATTTGGACTATAGCATCATGGAATAATTTAGAAAATAAAAATTTAAAAATAGTAAAGAAATTATGTAATAATTCACCATCATCCCAGAGGGCGATGGTGAGTGCAACTATTTGGAGGGCACCCTAGGAGGGGATACCCACCAAATCTGGTCACTTTTTGTTAGAAAAATACTGTCAGATGTTCCTAAACTACCTAATGTGTGTTTTAATTGAATTGTGTGAATAAATTCATCCGGATGGAAATGTTACGCTCGGATTACCTTCTTGAAGTCACCCAATAACATCCTTGGCAAAAGGGAGATCCCGAGGGAAAAAAGGTGCAATAAGGTGAGGGGAAATATTGGTAGAACTCTATTGCATATCCTAGAACTTCTCTCCATTATTTTGTGTGGATATGGAACCCTTTTTATAGCCCAAAGAGGCTCATGTACAAAAAGGCATGCAAGGGCATGCATGGCAGGAGGTGCCACTTGTCAAATGGGAGGCATGCACAGGGTGTGGAAGAGGATCTCCCAATTTGGCCCTCATCAATATGGATGTCATAGGGATTCCATATCCTCTACCTTGCATGCTCTATTTGGGTAGTCAAATGGCAGTTTTTGGGTGCCATTTGGTCGAATTTTGACTTTTTCTGGGTCAAACTTCACCACCGTCCCACCCTGGGACGAGGGCTCACCACCATCCCAGGGTGGGACAAGGGGCATATACCATTGTCCCAGGGTGGGACGATGGTGAATTTTGGGCTAAAACCTCCCAAAATTGGGTCGGTAGCCTCCAAAACCCTTTCCATATTGGCTAGAACCACTGTTAGCCTCCTTAGGGCTGCCCAAGGGGCCATATTATTTCAATTTGATCACTGCTTGTGGATGCTTAATCGGGTTTACCATATTTTAGTGTCTACACAACTGTATACCATACAAGTGAGTATCGATTGATATAGTTTCATCAATCAATATTATAGTAATTATCACTTTAGAACATTTGATTCTTCCAAAATTGCACATAGTAGTTCCTCATTTCATGTTGTAAGATTTCAATGACGTGTTATGCTCAACGGTTTGTATAATAGTCCTACCCATCCAAGTGGGACTAAAAACCATTTTCATATTGTGCCATGTGTTGGAAAGAGAAATGCAATACAACATATTGCTCGATAATCCTTGGATCTGGGAAATGAAATGTGTTCCTTCTATTCTACATCAGTGTATCAAATACATACATGAAGGATATGTTCATGTTGTCCCTTCAGATGATGAACCATATAAATATTTAAATCAGGTCAATAATCTGAGGGAGTTTGTCTTACCATTAATGCATCTAGATATTATATCTAGTTCTCCCATTAAGCATTCAGATCACCCTCTAAAATTAGCACACACTAATCCATCCACCTCATTACCGCCACCTTCTCCTAAACCATTGGCTACTTTAGACATTACTTCATCATCATTTGATCCTTAGATCAAGTAGAATTTGAAGGCACCCATGGTAGATGCTCCAGAAGTCATTCCCAATGTCTCTATGGTAGAAATTCTTATTCCCATGGAATAAACACAGTCACCTAATACAATGGAGGACATGCCTCAATCCACATCTCCTGCATCATTGACAACATCATCTACACCACAAGTGACTATTCTCTTAGTCAACCCCAATCTCATCGAATATTTGATACAAAATTTTACTTTTACACCAATTATTAAGTTCATCCAAGACATGGGAAGGCCTCGTGCTCCTCCCTTTCCCATTGGAAATGTTGTGTACCTAGGCATATTACCCAATCAAAATAATTTCATATATGGAAGTTTTGACCAAGCCATAGATCAATCTTGAATCTTGTGATCAACCATGATAATGAACCATTTACAGGAAACATCTATTATATGTTGAATCTTAATTTTTCTCTAAGATACTTATATCGTTTCCATTGGAATAAAAATGGATTATGTCTTTATGATCAAGGTCAAAGAACACCCTATTTATCATAATATCAATTACCTACGGATAAATTTTTTTTAGGGTATTTCATCCACATGTCGGATGAGTTTTTGGTCTATTCCCTACAACACCCAAGCCAAGTATTTGAGGAGGATATTTATGATAATGAATACATTGATCTTGACCCCTCTCATTTATTAAGGGATCATCTTCCAATCATAATGTTCACCATAGAGCCCTTTGAATCATATCATGATACCAATCAAGAAGAGGAATCTGAACACGATGATAATCCTAAAAATGATTGGATTGATGAAGATAATGAATGTGAGGATGAAATAGAAATTGTATATTTAGGTCCTAGCTACCTTTGTTGCCTCAATAAGTATAGAGGATATATTGAGCCAGTTAGGCCCCATGTTAACATATATGACATCTATCATAGGGTTTTTCCTCCCCCGCATAACTGCAGGCAGGTTCTCCCACAAGAGAACCCAATCATTTTATCTACCCCTAGAGTAGACCTAGAGATCCCATTTCCTCCTACGCCACATATAGCACACCTGAAGCAATAAATAATCAATAGGTCCTATCTGAGTGGTAATGGAAATCACCAACCATCCATAAACATTATTTCCATTGACTTAATCGCACCTCTCCACAATCCCAACAACCCTTCAAAGTTATTGCACCTCAATCTTGAGGCCATTGACTTTGATTGTGCCACATCGAAGAAATGTTACAACCATTTCATTTCACTCCAGGCCATACTCAGGATGTAATGTTCAGATCGAATCTAATATAATAGATACTCCAAACCTAGAATATGACATCCACTTGATCCCTACACCTCATCAACTTGAGGAGGGGTCTCACATGTCAATTAATGTAACTTTCAATGTGGATATTGGCAATGATCCCAATGATCCTAAGAAAGTAAAGCTAGGAGAGATTCTATCTCCTAAAAGTGTGATGTCATCATATCTCTTTTGACACAAATATCTAACATATTTTCTTGGTCATATAAAGACATGTATGGTTTAGATCCAAATTTTGTTACACATAACCTTACTCTAGATCCCAATATGAAGTCGGTCAAGCAAAAGCTCAAAAAAATGCATCCAAAAATCATCTTAATTGTGAAATATGAGTTAAAAAAAAATTGTATGTGGAATTAATTCAACCCATCGACTATTCAAAATGAGTATATAACATGGTACCTATAGGAAAACCTGATGGGAAAATCCATATCTACATTAAATTTCAAAGCTCTAAACAAGGCAACGCCCAAGGATGTGTTCCCGTTACCTAACATCGATGCTCTAGTAGACACAATTTCTGGTCATGAGATGTTATCCCTTAGGAATGGATTTTTAGGCTATAATCAAATTTGGGTTAAACCCAAAGATCAACATAAGATAGCCTTTACCACACCATGGGGAACATTTTGCTACAAAGTTATGCCATTCGATCTTAAAAATGTTGGTGCAACGTATCAGTGGGCCATGACATATATTTTTCATGACTACATGTATAAGATACTAGAGGATTACATAGATTATTTGCTCACAAAATCTCTATTGCATGAAGAGCATGCAGAAGTACTACAAAAAGTGTTTGATCGCCTGATAGAGCATAATGTTAGACTAAATCCTAAGAAATGTGTTTTAAGCGTTACATCAGGAAAACTCTTAGGATTAATAGTCTCCAAGAGAGGGATCAAATTATATCCCAAAAAGGTCAAAGAAATTTTAGAAATGCTTCCCACCATGAACATTAAAGATCTTTGTAGCTTACAATGCAAGGTAGCATCCATCAAACGCTTCATAGCGCAATTGTCGAATAAATGTCAACCCATGAATCGACTGCTACACAAGGGGGTCCCATTCAATTAGGATGAAGAATTTAAAAAGGCCTTTGATGAGATAAAACAATACCTGGCACCGCCACCAGTGTTAGCTCCATATCGATCAAGTGTACCCTTCTTGCTGTATATTTTAGCCATAGATTTTTCTCTAGGGACCATGCTGGCCCAGAAGAACAAAGAAAATAAAGAATAGACTATCTATTACATTAGTCACACCTTGGTTAGTTATGATCTAAAGTATGCATACATCAAGAATATCTGATTAGTAGTGATGTTTGCTACCAAAAAGCTTCACCATTACATGTTAAGTCATACCGTGTATGTCGTATCAAAAGAAAATCATTTGCAGTATATGATGAATCACACATATCATAATATGTGAATTACAAAGTAGATCATGCTATTGATGGAATTCGATATTGAATTCATCAATAAAAAATCTATTAAATATCAAGTCATAGCTGATCAGTTAGCAGAGGCTCCTCTTTAGGATGACAAGCCTCTTGTTATTGAGTTACCCGATGATGCAATGTTCACACTATTAGAATCACTCGAACTCGAAGAACCAAAAAATAAAGAAGACCTGACTTTGTTCTTTGATGGTTTAAAATACGAGCAAGTAGATGGTGTAGGGATTATGTTTTTCACACCACAAGGATATCCTATGCCCTTGTATTTTAAACTCAATTTCCCTTGCACAAACAATAACACTGAATACAAGGCTCTAATATTGGGTCTCCAAACAAATATCACCATGAATATTAAAAAGCTTAATATCTTTGGTGACTCCTTGCTCATCATAAACCAATTCAAAGGCATTTATCAATGTAGATACCCTATCTAGAAAGCTTACAAAGAGTTTATGGATAAATTGCTAGCCAAACTAGAATGGTATGACATCAAGGTAGTCCCTTGTATGTCTAATCACTTCGTGGACACAATGGTTATTTGGGATACTTAATCCCTCATAACCCTTTTGATGATTTTAAAACCATCCATGCTAAAACAATTTCACAATCAACAATGTTGTGTGAGGCTTTGGATAATAAAGAATTAGTTCACATGATTTAGATAGAATCGAATCATGAGTGGTTCTACAAGGCACAATAATTTATTAAACAAGCAGCCTAGGGGTCCTTGATCTCAGAGGGTCCTTCAGACAATGGCATGACCATTCACCATAAGGTTGTTTCCCAATATGCATTTGTGCATGATGAATCACGACGAAAACAAGTTGTTCAGCCAGTTGAAGCACAAGCTTATCAAGATTGAATAACCCAATTAAAAGATTATTTGAAACTTGGTAGTATCCCTATAGGATTATTGCATGCCACAAAATGAGCATTTAAAAAAAAAGTGACTAGGTATGTCTTTCTAGGAGATATTATCTATCATTGGAGCTATGATGGACTCCTCCTTCGTTGTCTCGATCTCCAAGAATCTTCTTGGGAAATATTGCAAGCTTATGATGGTACCTACGATACCTTCATCCATTGCATTTTTATTAGGATAAGTTGTGTTTACATTCTCATGAATGACACCATGTTTGTATCAATCATGAATCTCAAATCAACCTTATCAATCATAAAAAAGCATAGTTTTATTTATAGGATTTTGCTTATTAAGAGGTCCTCATAAAATAGGATAGATATCAGATGAATATCAGCAATGATATTTACACAAAAATTGGCTATTTTATACACACCTTTTAGTTTACAAAAAATTGCAAGGAAAACCCTTACATATCGGATATTATTATCATGCATATTTCCCTTGTGAGTAACTGTGTTTTTCAACACAATTAATGAGTTGCTATAGGGTGTATACTAACATTTTTAGTCATTCAACCATCCCTAGTTATCTTTTCAGATTTTGTAGAAAGCTATCTTAGATTTTAGAAAGGTAAGGTCTAGTTTTGATAGTACCTTGCATATGTCCAAATCTCAAAATAATTTTACACATTCACAATCCGAGTCTAAACAAGTAAATATGACACTAAAAAATGGTCCTTGTCACCTTAAGCAAAAGGAATTTCTTACTCATATTACTGGGCACATGGTCTAGGATGTTGAGAATAGGCAAAAGGACAAGCTCCCCCTACCCAAACAATCTCTTGCTTTTCATAAAACAAGCAAAATCCCAAAACAATACAAAAGAAACAATTATTTTCATCACTAAGCAAATCCCTTGCTAAACAAAAAATAGTGGCTTTGATAGGGATTAGGTGTTAGGTGTGGTATATCCTATGTAATAAACCATTTTCATTTAACGATCATATTTGGTTGTCTTTGTTTAATGATAGTTGTTGTAACAGATAAGGTGCACTGTAATCATTAAATGTGACCTTATCCATCACTTGTGATGTAATTGCCTATTTATAGGCCTTTGATTAGCAATATTAATCAGTTTTAAGATTTGTCACTTATTCATCTTGTGCTTGTTATAGTTGATCCACATCATTTGGTGTCAGAGCTGATTGTGGAATTAAGGCAAGTATCCTCTTCTCCTAGGCCGATATTGTTTCACATGGGGAATGAGAACACCTTCGTAGTCGGATATGTGGAATCACCATTCAAGCACTTTTGTCAGCTATACATTTTGCTTCAAATTTATATGCGGTTCCATTCTACCTTGGCCATGCACATTTGGCAAATTTTGACTCTCCGCTCGTTTTGTTCGTTCGTTCATTTTGCCTACAACTATATTTTAGGTGTTGATCTATAATTTTGTTGATTCATCAACCCTATGAATTTGCATTTTTTGCATTTTTATCTGATGGTTTTCACACATATTACAGATATAACCCGTAGATGTAGGTCATGGGCCTACACCTTCCCTACAATCATGATATCGTATTGTCAAAAAAAAAACTTCACATTTGCTTGGCGATAATATTGTCGAGCGTGATCTGTTGTCACGCTTCCAGTTAGCTTTGGCCAGCTTTGTCTTACCCTCTAGTCATCCAAAATTTCCTTAACATTATATTGCCTCCTCACCACGAGTTCCCATGTTGACCACATTTTTTTGACGGCCTTCGTAAATGTCCTCCCGCACTTTTTTAGCATGCACAGTCACCCTTTGGCACCATTTCTCTATCAATATCTGTACCATATCACCGACCACTAGGTCGCTATGATCATAACTGATGATCTCTGCAACCACTTTTGGTGCCATAATTCATCGATCAACCTCAGCATTTGAGACCGCCACTTTTTCCCAGTGTCATTTGTGATTCTTGATGATTCCATCCTCATAAGCCGCTCCATCACCCGATCTACACTTTTTCGACCACTCCCCTTTCAGATGGCAATGTTCTCCACATTTTGGTGATCACCTATGCATTCTGGTGCCCTCAACCCTTATGGTATGATTTTTTTCTGTTCCAGTGACATCTAAACTTCGATGCATCAAACTTTTTGGTGATCTAATTTCTATCGCACATGAGCATAGGCGAGGATGCAGCTCTCCTAATCGTTGTTGCTTGACCCCTCTACAATCTGATTTACTATTGTGATTGGTCGACCATACGTGAGCACTGTGTGAGTTGTTGGAAACCTTTCTTCCATTTGGTAGTCTTTTTATGACCATGTCCTGATGATTTGCACCCATCAGCTTGCATCTGACCTATTAGGCCATTTTTTTTCTATTCAATTCAGTGAGCCTCTTCGAATTTTGGCAACGTCTGACCCAATTGGCTCTTTCATATTTTTCTAGCAATGCACTACATTTACTGGCATCTTGCCATAGTTTCAACGGTCTCCATTTTCCCGACAGCCACTATTCCTTTTTTTCTTACAGTTTTTGTGTGCATCAAAAAATTTTTGGTGTTCGTTTACCTTTTCTCGATAGCCTAAATTTTTTGACAGGTTTCATTTTTTTTGGAAGCATTTTTTCTTATGGGTCCTTTATCCCACATTGATGCCTTCTTCATCATCTTGGGATTTAAAGCTTATGCACCACATAAACCCATCCAACCATACCTACCATGTGTCATACACCACTCGCTCCTCTCGTTGCTCTCTTCCACCATGTTTCACCCCTATGTTCGCCATTCCTCGTATGTCTCCACCACAGTATTGCCTACCTACCACTTGATAAGTCACTATCTTCCACCATGTTTCATTCCTATGTTCACCCTTCCCCGTGTATCTGCATCGTAGTCCCACCTACCTATCACTCGATACCCTGTGTCCGTGTTGTCAACGTGTGATGTGCTTTGATTGTCGTCGCCATTTGTCCACGTTGTCCATGTGTGATGCACTTTGATTGCCATCACCATTGGTCCTCTTCTGCTTGTGTATCATGACCTTTATCACCCTCACACTCTCACTTTCACGTGTCATCTTTCATTACATCCACCTGATGTCAGTGCCCCTTGTTGTTCATTCCATTGGCCACCACTTTATTTCAAAATTGTCTTCTCTTATTGCCACATTTTAACATCACACACAATCATTTAATTTCGGATAACCTTAGCCATTCATTGCATACAAACATTTAATTCTGGATCACCTTGGTCATTCATGATAAATGCTCATCGCCACTTGTTCTTGTGCTCTGCCCACATAACCGTTGGCGGTTTCCAGTTGGGTGTAACACCCACATTTTTCCCTTCGGAGAGCCATTGCTATTTTTTGCTTTTACCGGGTCATCCTTTGTCCGAGTATAGCCTTGCATATACTCGTTGGAAAGCTCATTTCGAGCTCTACATTTTTGCCATAGTACTTTTTCCATTTGGATCTATTTTATCCTCCAAATTTTATCCCAAAGAAGTCCTTCTGTTTTGGGCTTGCATTTTTGCATTCTGACTGCCTCTTCGTCCATTTTTAGCTATCTTCCTAGCTCAAACCAGACATATGGCCAACAACATGGCCTTAGCCAAAAAATTGGCTAAAATCTCACAATTTTCTACCCAAACATCCACCACCTTGGCCGACATTACTGCCAATCAATCCACCACATTGGCCGTAGTCCAAGCCCAAGTCAATTTTTTGGCAGACAAACTTACGGATCTCAACATCAAAACCTTTGCACCTTCTGCTTCCAATGCTAAATGTGAGGTTTTCATATATGAAGGTTCTCGAGATCCTAATGTTTTGAATACCTGGATCCTCGACATGGAAACTTGGTTTGACTATAGTCAAACCACGGAGGAAGACAAAGTTCCATTTGCTCGGCTGAAGCTATCTGGTATGGCTAAGGTTTTGATCATCGAACGCCATGGCACTCAAAACCCCATTCACACATGGGATGACTTGGTCACCACTTTGAAAGCAACATTTTATCCCTCTCATTATGATGCTGACTTGAAGGTTCATTGGCTTCGCATTCGACAGGGATAAAATCAATTTATTCAGGATTATGTGTTTCAATTTAACCGTTTGCATGTTTTGTTGCGTGTTATTGATCCTACAGATGATTTGATTCTTAAGTTTACAAGTGGGCTCCATGCACACTTTTACCATGAGTTGAAATACACTCCATGTGCCACTCTTGATGAGGTGTTCAACCATGCTCAGCTGGTGGAGGAGAAGTTCCTTGCACAAAGGCATGGGTCTCGCTATTCTACTGGTGGTTCCAATCAAGCATCTCGTCCACCCCAACAAGGTCGTCCATAGCAACAGGGTCATTCATAGCAACAGGGCCACCAACAGAACCAGGCACCATGATAGTCTTCTCATTTCACCCCTTCTTCTCATCCTCCCACTTCTAAGCAATCCCTTCATACTTCTTCTTCTTCTTCTTCTTCTAATCGCCAGAATGTTCAAATATGTTGATATTGTAAAAATAAAGGGCATGACAAATTTAATTATCCACAAAAGTCTAAGAAGAAGATATTGCTTGTACAGTTCGATGAGGGAACTTGTGATAACCCCATCAGGACTACTAGGGAGGGTCAAATTTATGAGGAACTCAGGGGGAAACTGAATAATGTCACATTGATGAATGGTCATTCCACGCCCGATGATCATGATAATTTGTTTGTCACACGTGCACATCTGTTGCATAATTTTGTTGTAGATTGTATTATTGACAATGGCTCATAGAAAAATCTCATTGCGAAGTCCATTGTTGATAGGCTCAAACTACCCACAACACCTCATCCTCACCCCTACTCTCTTGGGTGGAAGGATAGCAACACTACATCAAAAATCACTCACACATGCACCATTGATTTCGCTTTTGGCTCTAAGTTTCAAGATACAGTCACATGTGATGTGACACCTATGGACTATTGTGGCTTATTGCTTGGCAAGCCATATCAATATGACCAAAGAGCCACATATGATGCTTATCAGAATACTTACACATTGCAACACAATAATAAGCATTACTTAATTGAATCCACAAAGCATACAAATAATATTTTGCTTACTTGTCACCAAGCACGAAAAGCATCCAATCAAGCACAAGCTTTAGCACTCATCTTCATTCATGAGAAACACCAACCTTCATCTATCACACCATCTAAGTCACATAAGATTTCAGCCCTTGATCACATATTGCATAAATATGGTTCAATTTTACCTCCTAACCAAGCCATTAATCACAACATTGACATCATACCAGTTGCACCTTTGCCTAATGCACCCATGTATAGGCAATCTATTCTGCAATATGATGAGATTAAAAAATAGCTTCAAGATTTGTTAACCAAGGGATTCATCAAACCAAGCACTTCTCCTTGTGCCTCTCCTATTCTTCTTGTTTTGAAAAAGGATGGCACTTGGTGATTTTGTATTGATTTTAGGGCACTTAACAAAATCACCATAAAAAATAGATATCCCTTGCCCCGCATTGATGACCTCTTAGATCAACTTCAAGGTGCTAATTTTTTCAGTAAAATTGATCTTAAGAGTGGTTATCATCAAGTTCGGATCCAGGTTGAAGATACTTGGAAAACCACTTTCAAGACTAATATGGGTTTGTATGAGTGGCTTGTCATGCCTTTTGGGCTCACTAATGCTCCTACCACTTTCATGAGGTTGATGAATGATGTTTTTCATGAGTTCTTGGATAGATATGTCATTATCTATCTTGATGATATTATGATATTTTCTACCACATGGCAAGAACATCTACAGCACATTGAGCATGTTCTTTCCATCCTTCAGAAGAATCAATTGTATGCTAATTTGCCTAAGTGTTCTTTTGGGAAAACCTCCATCTCATACCTTGGCTTCATCATCAATGCCAATGGTATTCAGGTTGATCCTGTCAAAGTAGAAGTTCTCCTCACTTGGCCTTCTCCCAAAAACATCACTGAATTACGGAGTTTCCTTGGCCTTGCCAACTTCTACCACAAATTCATTCCAGGCTATTCAACCATTGTTGCTCCATTACATTCCTTGACTAAGGCCAAATCTATTTTTCATTGGACTCCTAATCATACCCGTGCTTTTTCTACTCTCAAAGATAAGCTTTGTTCTACTCCTGTTTTGGCCATTCCTGACCTTAGACAACCTTTTGAAATTGAAACTGATGCCTCTCAATTTTCCCTTGGTGTTGTTCTCAAGCAAAATGGTCACCCCATAGCCTATCATTCTGAGTCCTTTTCCACAGCCAAGAAAAACTACTCCACGTATGATAAGGAAATTTATGCCTTAGTCCAAGCCATCAAATATTGGCATCATTATCTCTTAGGGAAAGAAACCATTGTCCACACTGATCATTTGCCTTTGCAGTTTCTTCAATCCCAAACCAAGATCCAAGAAGCACGACACATGAAATGGGCTTCCTACCTTCAGCAATTTCACCTTGTCATCAAGTACAAAAATGGTAGTCAAAACTCTATTGTCAATTGTCGTAGTCGTCCTCCTTCCGCTCATGTCTTGACCGTTGTCACTACTTCTCACTTGGGTTTTCAGTCTTGGCCTTCTGAGTATCCTAATGACCTAGACTTTGCACAAGTTTATCAACGTTTACAACATCCTTCTTCCTCAAACTTGTCCCCTTTTTAGGACTACCACCTTAAGGAGGGTTTGCTTTACCATCTCGACAAACTTTGTGTCCCCCATGAGAATCGTCAATCCCTTTTGAAGGAGGCCCATTCTACCCTTTATGGTGGTCATTTTGGCAAACATAAGACTCTTCATCATTTGCAGAGATTCTTTTATTGGCCCCACATGTAGCGTGATGTTCTCAGGTACTTGAAATAATGTGTCCTTTGTAGTCGGTCTAAGCCAACTAACCGTAATTTTGGTCTTAGTATACCCTTGCCCATTGCCTCCCATCCTTGGGAAAGTATTTCTATGGATCTTGTCAGTGGTTTTCCTATGACTGTCCATCAGCATGATTGTGTCTTTGTCATAGTTGACCATTTTAGTAAAATGGCTAAGTTCATTTCTTGTCGTAAAACCAGTTCTGTTGTCGACTTAGCCCAAATGTTCTTTGATGTCGTCTGGTGTTCATTTGGTCTTCCCACCAGTATTGTGTCTGATCATGATTCTCATTTTGTCGATCACTTTTGGCATTCCTTGTGGAAATTATTAGGTGTGTCCCTTAATTTTTCCATAACCTTTCATCCACAGTCTGATGGTCAAACCGAAGTCGTCAATCGTACACTTATCCAAAGTCTATGTATCTTCCATCATTTGAGTCCGTCCAAGTGGGATTTGAGTCTAACTCATATCGAGCATGCATATAATAGGGTTGTCCATTCATCCACATGTCATTCCCCCTTTGAGGTGTGTCTAGGTTTTCAACCTCTTGCTCCATATGAGTTACCCTTGTCACTTCCATCTCCTATCATAGTCCACATGCACAAAGAACAAGATCGAGCTCACTCTTTCATTTAGCACTTGTAGTAGCTCCAGTCCAAGGTTGTTCACATTTTATAGAAGACACAACAATAATAGAAGTAGGCCATGGATCATCATCATGTTCCACATTCCTTCTAAGTTGGAGACAGAGTTTGGTTGTACCTTGATCATCATAGGTTTCCAGAGAAGGCACATAGCAAGATCAAACCTCTTTGTTATGGGCCTTACACTATCATACAATAGGTGTCCGAGAATGCTTTTCATCTTGATTTTCCAGCACACTTGGGCATCCATGATGTTGTCAATGTTGACTTACTCTGCATGTACCATGACTCTACTTTGGAGAGTGCACCAGTTATCAGTCATCCAGTAGATGTTGTACCAGACTTCCAGCTTCCATTGGAGGAGGATCATATTTTTGACACCAAGACCCATACCACACATCAAGGTTCTTCCACTTCCTATCTTGTTGGTCATCATGGACAACTTCCACATCAGGCTCATTGGATTCCTCATCATCAGATGGTTCGTGACTTTCCTTCCCTTTTGAATGCATTGGAGTCCAATGCTTCTACGGTGGGGAGGAATGATAGGGATTAGGTGTTAGGTGTGGTATATCCTATGTAATAAACCATTTTCATTTAATGGTCGTCTTTGGTTGTATTTGTTTAATGGTAGTTGTTGTAATGGATAAGGTGCACCGTAATCATTAAATATGACCTTATCCATCACTTGTGATGTAATTGCCTATTTATAGGCCTTTGATTAGCAATGTTAATCAATTTTTGGGTTTGTCAATTATTCATCTTGTGCTTGTTATAGTTGATCCACATCAGGTTTTCACCACTAAGCATGAGCAAGTATCCCAAGAAATTAAAATAAAATAAGGGGGTAACGAGCTTGAATCCCTAGAATATTTAGTATTCAAACACCATGGGATGATATCCATTACAACAATGGGCTGAATGAAACCTTCTTGGAAATGGAGTGGCCTTACGCATGGTGATATGTCTATCATATTAGCGACCTTATTTTGTACAAACCAATGTAAGCTTATGGTTGAGCTAGATTTTTGTGGCTTGTATTGCCTAGTAGTCTAGTCTAACTACATTCAAACTCAGGATTAGGATGATCATATGGTGATCCTAATTACAAAAATGGGTTATATGAAATTCAGTTGGCAATGAGGTAGTCTTATACCTCATCTAATGCATTCACTTTGCACACATAGGGATATTGAATATCTGATTCTTCTTAACATATTTGTTTCTTCCCGAAGCTTTGTGTAGTCAGTATACAACTTTTGATCAATCAACTAGGGTGTTTGAGTCTCACAAAAAACATCAAAAATTCTCTTAAAGCACCAAATCACCTCGTCAACAATCACAATTTTTCTTATGAGAATTTGTGTATTAAGGGATCCTCATAAAATAGGATAGATACCGAATGAATATCGGAAATGATATTTAGATGACCACTGACTATTTTATGCACACCTTTTAGTTTGAAATAACTTCTAGTAAAAGCCCCTACATCTCACATATCTCATATTCATATACAAATGTGTAACTCTTATGATAAGGGTAACATTTTAATTCATGTTTTTTATTCATTATGTGGTGTCAGCCATTAGTTTTTTAAACACAAATTAGATGCATTCATTATGTTTTAAATAGTTAGATATATCTATCTATCTACATTAGAATATCCACATAAAATTAATGCATTACATCACAATAACAAGAACTAAATGCATCATCAATTGAATAAATTTAAAAATATACATTTAACATTAAAATATTGCATCCATATACACATACATAATAGTACATCCATACATCTAGATTACAAAATCTAATCGTACATCCATCATATAATCATCGTATATCATTAGTACATCATATGTATACATAAATACATCATCACATCCATCAATGCATAACACAAATAAAAAACATCAACACATAATGAGACAAATAATATCTCATATATGTGTGTGTGTGTGTGTGTGTGAAAATATCAATTACATAGTGGTACAAAAATTACCCGTAGGCTACAACTGTATAAATACTTAGACCTTACACTCAAAATAACAAATACATAAAAAATACATCAAATGGGGCCTGCACACCTAGAGTTGCCTCCACCCCTAGCCTCATCTCTATGAGGCTTCCTGGAACCAGTGGTCACTGATATCTTTAGGTGAGCAGATGACCTATGAATAGGCCACACTAAGGACTATCCAGACTCACTACATCATCTCCTTTAAGATCTTCCTATGGTGGACTACTCAGGTAGAGTACCGCCACCCACCCATATAGCTACAAAATATATGCACCATCATACTGGCACTAAGCAATGTACTAACTAAATAGAGCCTATAGTCTAGCCACATCAGATTGTAACCCTACCATATTCCCTGCAGCCTGTGTACCTACTACAACCTATCTAGAACATGTAATTGCAGTGGCTAGCTGAAACTATAGGGCATCTCACTTTGTTGTCCTAGAATCCCTATCGATTGCCATAGCTATCATATTATTCTACAGAGCATCCATATTCGTAGTCACTATCAATATCTATCTAGGTTGTGGCTATCTAGTCCTTGAGGAGATCTCTATCCTCAAAAAATTCCTTCCACTATTGTTGCCCACTACTGAGCTGACTCTGGACTATTGCAAGAGTAGTCTCCCACTCTATTAACCACCCCTTTGTAGTATGTAGCTAAGATATCAATTATGTCATCTTACCTGTAGGGTCATCCTCATCACCCTCACCCTCATCTTGTGGTTCCTATACTTGATCTATATCCTATTACCACTCCCCCTCTTTCTTGTGATGAAATCATTGCTCATCATCATCACCACCCTCCTTCGTACCTGCCTCTGCAAGCATACCCATTGGACCACCTCCCTGCCATAGTCGGGTGACCCACTAGGTATCATACTTTACACTCGTACCTGGGTTAGCCAATCCAATCTCAACCACTATTGGATCCTTCTTCTTTATGATTACCTCTACTCGAGGCCACTCCAACTGCACCTCATCACCTTGACAGTGATAGATGAAAGGCTCCTCTAGGATATCCTAGAAGATGTCAAACTATCTTGTAACCTGAGAGTAGTGGAAATACTCCAACTCGATGCCATGGTGCCCAATGAGCCACCTCCCTCATCTCACACATCCCAGATGCTCTACATCCTCTGGTTAGTGAGGGTAATCCAAGTAGGGTCTCCACACTACCTGATCCTATTGTAGTCTATCCAAAAATTCTACATAGTGTGCCACTCAACCTGCCTCTGGCCGACTCTTCCCAATCTTTCGATCCCATTGCCACCATGTTGCATAACCAATATCATTATCTCCTAGCTCAGATCATGGCACTGATAGTCCTGCTGGTTGATCCACTCATATGTGCTTCCATCCCCAAATTCGTAGAAGACTACACTCCAATCATGCATACCTCTGATGTTGTATCTCATATAGCTCATCATACAGATGAGATAATAGAGTGCTTTCCCATACCATGATAATAAGGTGTTGTAGATTGCACTCTAGTAAATCCTGTACCATTTACAGGAGGTTCCAAGGGAACCTTCCTTCTAAATAATCTGGTAGTAGGATGCTTGAGATAATATACAATGCTACCACCTATCATCGAGATAATACACTGGTATCATACCATGCTATGATCAAGAAACCTCCATGGTTCATCCAAGCTAGTGCAACATGATCCTACGTCCCAAAAATCCATTGCAACACTCTTGGATGTTGTAGAAGGGGAGTGGAGGTGATTGCACATCCCTCAATAGGGATCTAAAATATCTTGTAGACATCCTCTAGAGTCACATTCATCTCACCATTCAGGAGATGAAAAGTGTTGGTCATGTTGTCCCATCGATGAGCTAGGGCCATCACATATGCCTAATATGACATCACTATAGCAAGGCACACCACCTATCTGAGGCTAATTACCCCAAACCATACCCAGTCCTCATCGCTAAGCTAACCCCACAACTCACCCAATAAAATGGGTTCCCTAGCATGGGCCGCCAACATCTGATGCCCAAAAATCATATTCAAATCGATCCAAAAATCCAAAAAAAATTGCGTAAAAATTCAAAATCAAAATCAAAATTTTAGCAACTGCTCTAGGCCCCGACGATGAGTAGGTGTGATCGTTGTACCCTGATACGGCCACCCCAATGATTAAAATTTTGATTTTTTGTGTTCAAACATGACCGTCCTACCCCATGATGGCCCCCTCCTAGCCAAAGGAGAGTCGCTCTTGCCCAAGGTGGCTCTACAATGGCACCTAAAAAGGGGTCTGACCCCATACCAGAAATGCTAAAATTCAACTGTACCCCCTAACCTAGTCTAATCTAGACATTCCTAACCTAGAATGAGGTTCATTTCCAATGGTTTAGTGAAGTTTAGTTTTCCCATTACTTAGTGAGGTTTGTTTTAATTTATAAAATTAAAAAAGAGGGAATGAGATTTCTACCTTTGTATTTCAATATCCTCCACTTGTAAAGGCCTCTAGCTGATCCATTACAGTAGTGTGTCAAGTTATTGGTAGTGTTTTGGGTTAAATAGTCTCTCCTCTACCTCACTCCTTTTTCTCTCACTACAAGCTATCATAATGACATTAAAATTTTAAAAATTTGCTTTTATATTTTTCAAGTTTTGTGACCACCCTAGGGTGGAGCGGTCGCATTTTAGCATGACCGTCCTACCCTGAGACAACCTTGAAATTTACAAAATTCCATCATTGTACCCTAGGATGGCCCCAAAATGACAATAAATGCAAACATTATATTAGCATCATGAGCCTCAATTTGGGCATTTAACAACATCTAATGGTCCACTTTAATCAAAAATTTTAAAAATAACAAAAAAATCAATCAAATAAAATCTCAAGTGCACCTCGTACCTAGTAATTTACCCTATATAATTGGTGGTTGCAGCGACTTGCTATCCATATAATCTGGTTAGATGAGTAAATTACCATAAGGCCACTTGAACCTCAAAATCACTCAATAACGAATTGAGATGATTTCACTTCAATCCTTAAGAAGGCTATGTGGCCAAATTGCTCCAAGGAAATGAGGCATACATTTCATTCTTCCATAAAGTTTTAGCAGAGCATCGAACTTAGGGATTCACCTCAATATCAAATCAAATTGCTATTATCTTGTCCCTACGAAAGCCATGTGGTTGGACTACTCCACGGGATAGAGATGTAAAATTTATCAATAATGGTTGAAATCATAGCTGTAACAGGATTTTTCCTTCTAAAATCGTTATAGTCTTGCAATACTTAAACAAATCATCTTGGTCAAGTGACTCATCACTTTTGTCACTTGCCATTTCCTCATCGACTCATTTCTTAATGGGGTAGTCATAATCACAGAATTCATAATCAAAATAAATAATCAAATACTTAATCATGCAAATTACATTCATCCAAGAATCATTGCTAAAAACTACCACACTCTTCCCTATTTGCTAGGGCAAAAAGCAAAAATGTTAAACCAAACCTTTGCTAGTCCGAACTAATGGTCCATGTTACATAAAATTATCCGAATGCCTTTATATTTTCCAAAGTTTTATACAAATTAAGTCCACCAAAGTGTTGGAGGTAATGTTTCAAATATGTATGCTCTTTTGTGATTGGGGTATCTAAAGTTGATCAGATTAATGAACATTAATCAACCTTCAATTTGACATTAGGTTGTCTATTTTTGCTCAGTGTCGTGCTTTCACATAACGCATCCCAAAAAGGGGTATCTGTAGACATCTAAAACATGTCATGTTGAGGAGGCTACCTATATGTACACATTTTTAGGCCAAATGACCCACCTTGGGCATCCCCAAGACTTAGTAGTGGTTTTTACTACTCAAACAGGGGTAAAATATCCTTTATAGCCTGGACCATCATACCCAAGACTAGCCTTTGGAGGCTTCTGGACCCTGTGACATCCAACAATCATGATCACTGTACCCTAGGATGGTTGCACCTATAACAAACTCAGGTTCCCAAACTAAGCCAAATCAGTTACATGGTAGTTAAGATTTAACGGTTAAGTGCAAGAAGGTTCTAGATCTGATGTTTGGTCTTCCTAGAGCCTAACCAATTCTTAGTTCTTGGCTTCTCTTGCATGTCAAGATTCCTATTTTGGGAATTCTATAAAAAATATGTCTTACCTTCATTAAAAAATATCTTAGTCTAATGCAACGAAGTGATGTCATTTTGTGTACTAGAGAGAACATCCTCAAATAAGCAATGGAGTGCTACTCAAATACATCTATGGAGCTTGCAATTGCATCAATAGAGTCCATTAGAGTTTGAAGACCACATTCAAACATATTTTTTCATCAAAAGACCTGATTTCATGCTATTTCTCATAATTCAATCATGCTTCAAGTGCACAAACCTTGAACAATAAATTTGGTAGATCAACCTAAGCTTTTCCTGCATCGATCATGAAGAAACAACTCGTTGTTCAAAGGCTATTTTACCCTGAAGAAGCCCGCAGACACAATCGTCATACCCTGTGATGGCCATCAGACTTGACCGATTTACCCTATGTATGTCTCTTTGTGATAACTATTTTTCTATGTTTTCTTAGTTAAAGAAGCTTTATAAGCATTTACTTTATTTTCTAACATAGTTTTATTCAGTTTTCATGCATATTCCTATCATTTTCAGCATATTTATTTCATTTTCTTATCATGAAAATGAACCTCATCATGAGAGGTTCCTCATTTGATATTAATGTTTTGTGAGTGTTCTTGTGTGTAGGTTTTAGGTCTCGGTAGGGCCTATCAATATGAAGATCCATCAATTTTTGTCTCACATCGGAGAGGTCACAACAAACTCCTTCCCAAGTTAGTTTTGAGGATGCAAATTGGTTCTTTATTGTAATTTGTATCAAATTGGTATCTATCCCTAAGAGGGATATCTTTGTAACTAGCTTGTAAAGGAAATTTTCATTTATTAATGAGAAGGGCACCATATTTTCTTTATTCTACTGTCTCATGATGGTTACATGATATTACTTACAATTTGATTTCATATACTTGTTTAGGTGTTAGATTTTTGCATATCTACAGTTAGAGTGCAAGTGTAGATTGAGAGAATGTGCAGAAGTGTCATGTATGTAAGTATGAAAATATATAATGTGAGGATGTGCACAAGTGTCTTAGAGTTAAGTGTCCATGTAAGTAGTAAGTGAAGAGTCTAGTATGCAAGTGGTAAGATGATAAGCCAAAGGTCATGAGACTTGTAATATGGAGAGCAATAGTGAAGTACATAAAGAGTCATCTTCTATGTCTATATTATGGAGACAAATCTCCATGAAGAGTGTATTTTAATATTCATATATCTCATTATTTTTGTAAGATAAAGAGAATTAATAAAGCTTGTATACAGATTTTGAGCAATTAATATTGTAAGTTTTCTTCATGCATAGTTGATGAATGATTTAGGCTATTTACATTTATATTTGATTATATAAGTGAATGTTTATTTCAGTATTATATAGGCCTTGATATACATATTAATTGGCTCATATATTATTCTACTCTTTATTATTGATATTTTGACCTTTAATATTGTAGCTATTTTATATTAGGTTACTATGATATTTTGTGGTAGTAAGGCTTAAAAATATAACAATTGTATTAGAGCTACCACCTAACTCTATCCATTTTGATAAAGTTCATTTTATTAGCCACCATTATCAATATTTAACTTTGTCCACTTTTGATAAAGTTAATTTAAAGTTTGTCCACTTTGAAGGTAGTGCAGACTTGGACTCTATTTTTAAAGGTCTTATTGAGTAGAATATTGAGGGGACAAGGATTAGTCACCTTGATTTGAATGCTAGGGTCTTTCCACTTGGTTGAAGGAAAACCAATGAAGACTAGGACTCAACTATATTGATAGAAATGGTCAACTTAGGAGAAAAGTTGGACATTTGATATTGGAAACCAACTCAGAAGAAAGTTGAATATTGATTAGAAACCAACTTAGAAGAAAGTTGGATATTGATTTATTGGAAACCAACTCTGAAGATAGTTGGATATTTAGAGACATACAAAATAATCTTGATAATATTTTAAATTCCAAGCAATTACATCATCAAATGATAAAAGAACACCTAGCACCCAATATGAAGAAATAATAGAAGAAACAATACTCAGCCAATATAGACCACCCTAAAATAGGCAAAATGCTCTCATGCCACTAAGATCTACAAAAATAATCTAAAACCATCCTAATCAGTAGTATTATGCATGCCAATCAATGATTAGGCATCATTGTTGTTCTAAGATATTAACATCTGAAGCCTTATCCATCACACACCTACCCCTCCTTAATTGTCTAAGCATAATAGAAATGAGTGGACTATCATCAGATGGTTAGAATCCAATGATGCAGCATGCAAGCAAGCCCTATGATAAAATTTTCATCACACATGTCAATAAAGCATGCTTGAAGTAGTTAAACATAGCTGACATAAATACGACAACCAATTCCTATGCCTATACTTATAAGTCAACAATATGCTTTGAAAGCAACCATGACTAGAGAACTAAATGTATTGTAAAATCTATACATACTTAAATGTAAGCCTTTCTAATAGTCAGTCCTTTAGAAATTACAATTACATAGTTGTATGATTGAGACTACATGCCTTTTGAATGAATATTAAATTGTTGCTTGGCCTCTTGCTCAATTATTTACAAAACATGTATGTATGTCAACTGAGTCATTAAGTATTTTTGTTAAAGCTATGAATGGATATTTTTGTTATAGTTATTCTACTTTTTGAATTTCTCTTTGGAATTACTATTCATTGTTTTGGAATGGTTAACAATGCTTAGGTTTAATTTATAATTAATTATTTTATCATAAGGAAAGTACGTTGGTCTACTAGGTAGTTTATTTTAATTTAAATTATGAGACTCTCATGCACTGTCTCTTGATGTTTCTAAATATGCACCACTTTCAACTTAGCTTCTAACCCTTTTGCATTCCTTACTTTAGTCTATAACCCCATTTTAGTTAGATTTTCTAGTACCATAGGAGCTAGCCTCCTTTGGAGGTTGACTCAGAGACACCTAAGCTATCCAATATTGGATGAGGTCTTGTGGGCACATCTCATCCACTTAGATTTTATACCAAGAGTTTTTTGGCACACCCGATGGGACCCAAATATCATAATCATCTAATTGAGTAGAATTTTGGTAATATTCTATTCTAATAGATCATTTCCCAATCACCTAGTGACTTTGCCTAAGATATACTCAAGAAACTAGAAACCCAAAAACTATTGAACATGTCAAGAAATTTTTGGCATGCTCGATGGGACACAAATGTCCTACCTATAAAAATATTTCTAGGAATTAGAGATACTTATCCACCATGCTACTATGAGTATTTTGGTATACCTAGTGGGATAGGATTTTATAGATATTTTTTCAATAGCTTGGAGGAATCAATATTTAGGTTAATAGCCTTGACCTCGCATGCGAAGAATGTATGGGCACCTAACAACTCTGTTGAAGATAAGAGTCCAAATAAATTGGTGTCTTCCCTAGCAAGAAAACTCAAAATCAAATGGAGATAATGTTGGAAATCCTGGATGGTTCACTAAGCACTAACCAGATGAATCCACTACTACATTAGTAAAATTTTTAAAGCCATGGTTGGACAAATTTGTTTGACCTGGAATAATGTTGGACCACTCGACCTCCCAGTTTTTCATGAAATTCCAACTGATGCATTGACAATTTTTCTTGTTTATGATGGCAGTGGGAAGACTACTTACGAGCATTTACAAGATGTTATAGCTTTGGCTATCATCTATAATATTACCTTTAAATATGTAATGGTAATACTTCTATCTCAATAACTTTGAGGTAAAGCATTACAATGGTATAGATCTCTAGAAGATAATAGCATTAAGGATTGGAAAGACATAATTGAACCTCTAGTATTAGTATTTGATGATCTAAATGACATCTTTGAATTTCTCACACAATTCTCACACATAAAAATACATCCTCTGAAGATGCTTTTAGATTTCAACATCATATTCAAAAAATTATGGGACAAGATTCCTGGGGAGGTAAGACCATCTCAAGCATAGGCCTATATGTACTATATCCAAGATCTAAACCTAGATTTGAGCCTACAAATCAATCAATACATTGAGAAAAAAATCTCTAGAATTTTTAGGTAGCCATTAAAGTTGAGAATGTGTTAATCTTTATAGAAAAAATTACTCCTGGAGCTGATGACAGATTTTCCATCACCATATTAGGTGAAACCTTAATTCCTTCTAATGAACCTATGGTTTCCACAACAAATAACTCCTATAGATACAATACGTTTATGTTATTATTCAGAGAATAAAATGCATATAGAGGGTCTATCAACAACCTAGAAAACTTGAGAAATAATAAGAGTGGTTCAACAATTGACCAATGAGTTAGCATAAATCAAGCACCAAAATTATGAAGTCCAATATAATAGGAATACTAAAAAAAAATCCCCCAAAAATCAAGTTGAGTGTATGGATGAATTTTGTGTGAGAAATTTTCAATACACCAAAAGGGACCAATGGGAGGATGATTTCATTCTAGGTAAGCTCGAGGGTTCAATATCTAAGGATCACAACAAAGGAAACTGTAAACTAAATTCTATTACAAGGGTAAGTCAACATTCAAACGAGGTTGTAGCTCTCATAATGAATCCAGACCATTCTCTTACAACATAAAAATAATCTACAATGGATTCAAATGGCTCAAACATAAGACTAGATTATCTTGACTGGTAGAATTATCCTCACAACATAGATAATATGAAGCATGAAATAGCGTAGAAGGAAGTTGGATTAGATAAAACAAAGAAAATCCAAAGATATACCCAAATCAATGCAATCTTAAAGCACTATGCCTACATTGCCAAAGTAAACAGACTTACCAAAAATTATATTATCCGACCATAACAAGAGTTCAAAGGAAGTATATGGTAAAACTTTATGAATAAATAGCCCAAAAGGTAGTTGATCTGAAAGGTATATCCCAATAGGGTGTTATTATAGAAGCCAAAGAACTAGGGGAAGCTCTACTAGTGTCTAATCATGTAAATTTGGTTGAAACAACCTTACACATCCCAAAGTTTGAATATATATATATATATATATATATATATATATATATATATATATATATATATAATCAACACATGAACAACCATATCTTGGATTTGTTAAGGTTAATTCTATGCCCTTTTACCTATCAATGTGCTTAGAAGGATGGATGTTATATAATTCTATTATGACCCCAGAAGTTGATGTGTCCTTCATACCTCAACTAGTTTGTGATGCTATGAACATACAATACAACATAATTGATTTTGAAATAATGTAAATAAAATGAGGAGTAGTCCAAAAGGTAGGATTCATCAAAGAAGTTCCAATTTTGTTGCATGGATTATCAAATTTAGCAGTAATTCAAAATATGGTGATCGTCAATTTACCACCAATATTTGGGATGAGTTTATCCATGGATTTCTTAAAAAAAATATGAGGACATATAACACAAGATCAAATAATCATTTCCCGTGTTTAAAATATGGTTTGGGTTCAAGCTGAAGAGCTTCGACCTTATCACATTGGGAATTATCAAGAAGAAAAAATATACATTTAGTAAAAACAAAAATAACTGATTGGTCAAATAATGACCAAGAGCCGATCAAAAATTAGTCTATAATGAGTGGATCTAAAGCATTATGATTGTTTTTTTGAAAAAATTGAAAAAACTTATATTAAAACAAAGATCAATTACAAAAGGGAGTAAAAACATCCCAACCAAGAGCAAAGAAGCAAGATTACAACAAGGCACAAAAACGCGACATGTCGCGAAATCGTGACATGTCGCGATATCGCGACAACAACCCAACCGAGGCCGCACCAGAGAAACAAGTCACGAAATCGTGACATGTCACGAAATCGTGACAGCCAAAGCATTATGATTGTTACATATAAGGAATTGGTACAATTTATAGAACAACTATGATTTGCTACATCATTTGGCCAACCATGTGTTCCAACAACTAAATCTAAAGATTATAGGACAACCACAAGAGATATGGCACTTTTTCCTAGGGTATTTCAGATTGTATTACAAAGAAATGAATGTCATCCAAATTGAACATCTCAAGCTAATATGGGATAAGATACATAGACCTATATGCATTGATAAGGTAACTAGTCATTCAGTAGATAAAGAAAAGGTATTAGTTCTAATTTTTAATATCATTTTTTAGGTAGCTTGGAAATTTGATATAGGTCTAAAGTCAATTTGGTGGTAGAAAATTGATAGAATGAGATACAACTCCCAAGGTGATTATTAGAGGGGAAAATTCAAATTTAACATTATCTAGTCAAGTCACTGTATATTTAGATGCAAGAGCTTAAGAACCAGGTGCAACTGGCGTACAAATATACACCACCATTTTGTGTAAATAGGTCAACTAGTAAATACAAGTTGTATATCAACTAGAAGAATAAGTTAAGTAGTCAGGCGGGATAAAAAATAAGTTTAAAAAACATATAGGAAATATCACATGCTTCGAATAAATTTAAGGAGATATTGCTTCTTAAAAATTAAACATAATCAAAATTGACAGTATAAGTTGGAATGAGAATACCTTCAAATAAAAAGGGCCTATAAAAGGGAATTCCCTCCCTAGTAGTCACTCATTATTGAGGAATAATTTTATCCTAAGGGTCTATGTTGGATAGGAATTAGTAAAAGAGGAAAATGAAGAAGGTTTATTGACAAAATATGTAGTCATGTCTAAAAATTTGTGCACCTAGAAGAGGTAAAATAACATCGAAGAAAAATAATAAATGTTCACCTTATCAATGTTAACTAAATATAGCATGTTAATTTATGGTAGTCCAAGAACCATCCTGATGTTAACTAAAACCATCCTAGTGTTAGCTACTATTATCTTGGTGTTTGCTGGAACTGCTCTTGCATTGACAATGCTTACTCTTTTCTTGGCCTATGAAGGGTTTTAGTAGTAGTAGCCACAACCCTCTAGTTTTTGATTTTTTCCTTTCTCAAGGATATTTCAATGGCGTTGAAAAAACAACATTCATAGGTAAAGGATGCAAATAAGGAAGGATTGAATTCAAATGATCTAATCGATCGATAAGCTTGCAAATCCTCATTTTTTGATAGACCTGACGAGCTATGATGATCATTTCTAAAACTCTCTTTAATTCATGGAGTCTACTAAGATCTAGGAAAAGAGAAGCAATAATTTTAAGAACTCTCTTAGTAATCAAAGATATCACCTCTTCTACTATCTTGGTATTCGAAGCCAACACAATGAATATCAAGACAATTCAAAGATGAAGCAAGCACCCAAGAAAATATTTGAGAACAATAAAGAGGGTTCAAAACATGTGATGTGAAGGATGAATTTATTTTTTCTCATCTTTATTGCTTCCCACTATTTTCACCTTCTTCTCGTACATATCCTTTGTATTACACCCCTTATTTCAAATATTTTTCACCCCCTATTTCTTCATCTTTTCAAATCCATAGCCCAATGGAAAGGCTAGCCCAAGTCATCTTTCATAAATAATTGTAGTTATTTTAAATGGCTGTGGTATTGTGTGGAATGGATGCTATCAATGTCATCATAATGAAAGTAGGTGTCAATGGTTATGACAATGATGTTACAAAGAATATTGGCATGTGTGAGTTGATTATATATGGTACTTGGTAGCAAAGTTTGAAAAACAAATAATGTTTAGTTAAAATTTGTATGCTACGATAGCAAGATGATGAAAGCAATCACATGTTGCATTAATAAAAACACCATGGAATAGACCTATAATTGATTGAATAAAATATGAAATAAAGAATCTAGGATGTTCACATGGGCAACTAAATTTGAGAAATTAGTGCCAACACTCACAAAATCTAATTCAATAAAAAATCTAGTTGTCACTAACTTCAACAAATGGCTATAAAAGGACGTATAAGGCCACCTAACATGTATAGTTTCTATGATTATTATGGGTAGTCATGCATCTTGTTGAAGCATTTAAGAGTCTAATGGAGTTCAACAACACAAAGGAGGCCTACCTATGCAATTTTACAAGGAAAAAAGGAGTAAAGGGAAGAGAATTGTTGAGCACCTAGGATATTTGCCTAAGGCAGTTTGCATGGGTGAACATTTACCTAAAGATATTGCTATGGATTTGAAGCAACATTTAGTTGTAACATAATATGCTCATAAATTTTTTAGTTTTGTTGATGGTGCATGTACATAGGTATCTATGTTTTCTCTTCTTTTCTTTCTCTTACCAGTATTCACCTTACCTTCACAGATTCACACCTTGTCTGGTTGTATATCTCACCACAAACATCAACCCCTCTATTTCTTACTATTATCCATTTCTTACCCTTTATCATTTGATTCTCATTTTTTGGAACCCTTCACCTCTTTAGTCATGTCCCTTTCCCTCCAAATTGTTCATAAACCTCATCCTTATCTTCCTCTAGTACTTTCCTTCCTCTATATGTTGTAACACACCTCACATTTTGTAGGCAAATGAGATTAAAATTGTATAAGACCTATTCCATGGTGTATTTTAGAAGCCCTGTTGCAGTTGTAGAATCCATCAACCTCGTTTATATCTGCATATTGGCTTCATAAATCCCTTTATCCAAAACTATTTTATTTTCCATAACTCCAAATTTTACCTCTGTACATTTTTCTATATTTGATCATCTTATATTCTAGCTCAATTTTCTCTCAAAGCTCTGTTATCCCATAGATAAGATATACTAGGTTCTTAATTTTACAAGCAAAAATCCCCAAAAATCACCAATAATGTAGGTAAATTTCATCACCTACATCCATAATGTGGTCTAGTCCAAACCATGTAGTTATTTTTCTAGAGTAATAGTATAGTTAATGGCATGCAACAAATTAAGGGATAATAATTTTAGTACCAGATGGCAAAGGCAAAGATGATACAAGCAGGCTGAAATGTTACAAAGAAGTGCAAAGAGAAGAAAGGTATGGTCATAAGCAAGATTAGATGAGGCAAGTATCAAAGCAACAAGAAAACACTTATCAAATAGTAAAAAATGTCAATACAATTGAATTAAAAAAAAATAGAGCAAAAATATAAAAATTTGGCTAAGAAAGTTGGTCAAATACTTGAGATGCTGATGTCAACAAAGTTATAGTAAAAACCTAGCACCCAATCGAAGGAGCAAAAGAAAAACATGTGAAGGATTTAACATCTAACATTTGACATTGAGGTAAAGAGCAAAGGAATGAAGCAATCTGAATGAAAAATAATGATGATGTCAGCAAGGCAACACAAAATGTTCGATATAATATGAAGCAATGCCTAAGCAAGAAATATTCTAAGGCATTAGATCTAACATCTAGTATCCAATTTCATGCTTTGTAATACTTTTAAGGATGTCAAACTTCAAGAGGCTATGACATCATCATCAAGAGATTAAACGCTTGAAAAATCAAAATGAATGTCAGATAAAAAATAAATCTAAGGTAGGGGACCCAACAATAAAGCATTAAAGATCAAATAAAAAACTAGCATCCATCACTATCGATAAGAGGATATGGTTGTCAGATTCTCCAAGTGATGACATCATCAAAGGAGAAAGGAACGTCCAAAACCTAGCATGAAAATATAATAAAAGAAACAACATTCAACCAAGATAATCCACCCAATAATAAGCAACATGCTTACTGCTAATTTGCATAAATAATCTAATATCATCATAATCAGTAGGATTGTGCATGCCAATAAATGATAATCCATCATTACTATCAGAAGATCTTAATGATAGAATCCTTATCCATCATACACCTACCACTCATTGGTTGGCTAAGCATAACAAAAAGGAGTGGACTATCATAAAATGGTTGGAATCCAATGATACAACACACAAGCCAACCCTACAATAAAATTTTCATCACACAAATCAGTAAAGCATGCTTGAAGCAGTAAAACATAGTTGACATAAATGTGACAACCACTTCCTACGCCTATTCTGATAGGTCGACAATATGCTTTGAAAGCAATCATGACTAGATAATTGAATGTATTGTAATATATATATATATATATATATATATATATATATATATATATATATATATATATACTTGAATGTAAGCCATTTTAATGGTTAACCCTTTAGCGTTTACAATTGCATAGATTGAGGTTATACACCTTTTGAATGAATATTGAATTGTTGTTTGGCCTCTTGCTCAATTCTTTGTAAAACATGTATGTATGCCAACTAAGTCATTAAGCATTTCTGTTAAAGCTATGAATGGATAATTCTATTATAGTTATTTTTCTTTCTAGATTTCTCCTTGGATTTACTATTCATTGTTCTTGAATACTTAATAATTCTTAGGGTTTGTTTATGATTAATTATTTTATCATAAGGAAAGTAAGTTGGTCTGTTAGGCAATTTAATTTAATTCATATTATGATAATCTCATGCACTATGTCTCTTGATGTTAAATCCACACTAATTTTAGCTTAGCTTCTAACCTTGTTACATTTCTTACTTTAGTCTACAACCATATTTTAGTTAGATTAGCTAGGACTATAGGAGCCAACCTACTTGGAATGTTGACTCAAAGACACATGTTTTGAACCATCTAATCTTGGTTGAGATCTTGAGGGTGCATCTCATCTACTTGAACAAATTTTGGACCAAGAGTAAGTTCTAACTAAGATTAGAGTGCTAATATACAGTGAATTGTTGCTTCCAAGTCAAGTACATGTTTGATGTTTGTCTTCATAGGAAAACTAGAAGATATATGTAAGTATTTTTTCTTCAAGATAGAATAAGTGGGACCAAGCATTGAAAAAAGGAGTTAGTGCTAATTGAAAATATAGAAACACTAATATTACTAGGTTGAACAACATACAATCACCATCCATGTAACTTTGATAGAAGGAGAACGAAGAAATCTCATTTAAGGAGTAATAGAGGAAAAGAAGAAAGCTCACTGAAGGAGCAATTAGATACCAGTGAAGAGGTTTGCAGAAGAAAGCTCACATTAGGTGCAATCAATTTCTAGTGAAGTGAATCACTCACAGAAGGAAAAGCAGATAATAGAAAATCGTTTGGACATCAAAAACACACACTTAAAGGAGAAGAGCAACTATTGGCCATCATACGACCACTAGTGAAGCACCTAACCACTAGAAAAAGAGCATGGTCATTAGCGAGAGGCCTAAAAACCAACAAGAGACTTGAGCACTAATAATAAAACTGAGCACCAAAAAAATTTATGAACACCAAAAAAGCAAGACAGAGACCAATAACTAGACTAGTATAGAATATGAAGAGACAAAGAGACCAATGTGTAAGTAACTGGACAATGAATAAGACAAAAATACTAGGAGATTGCAGAAGATAAAAGGAGATCAATGAAGATATGAGGAGACCAACAAAGGTATGAGGATACAAATGAAGAGGCTAGGAGATCAACATGTAGCAAAGATATGAGACAACCAATGAAGAGACGAGAAGAACAACATGTAGCGAAGAGATGAGGATATGAGCAAATTAAAGTTGTTCAATGTATGCATACAACCATAGAACAAAAATATTTTTTATAGTAGTAACGTATTTGGAAAACAAATTACTTAAATTATCTTACAAATGTAATGTTCTTGGGAAGCAAATACACAAAATATATTATCATTGTCGATAGCTAATGTAACATTACTTATTATTAATTTAACATGCAAAAAATTATACGTGACCTTTAGGGTTAAGCTTGGGATATTTGAACTATAATTGCTTAAATTGGAGTGTAGTAAATTTTAGTGCAATGCATCTAGTGAACGTTAAGCATAATTAGTGATGTTAGGGCATCGAGCGAATGTAGTGCATCTAGTGAGCAAGAGGCGAATGAATATAAGTGCAATCTGGTTAAGGAGAAAAGGAAGGTTACTTATAATTAAAGTTTTAAATACCTTTATTTTAAATTTAAGGAGTTATAATATGATTATAAGGTTATAAGGTGATTAAGTTTTAATTAGGAGTTGTAAGGATTAGTTAGAAATATAAGTTTTTGAATTTTTTAGAAAAGTGTGGAGTGGTAAGGATTTCTACGCTAATTAGTTTATTTGATTATTTAAAGGTTTTTTTAAGCATTAGAATATAATTGAAGTTTCTTTACATAGAAGGTTTATTTTCTTAATTTTTTCAATTGAAATTGAAAAAATATTAGAAGGTTTTTGAAATTTTGTAAATTTAAAATATTTGGGAGTTAAAAGGTTTTCTACATAAAGCGTTTAAAAAATTAGAAGTTGCAAATTTCATTTTTTAGTGCATATTAAACTAGGGAGATATAAGGAATTCAACTTAAAGACACCATATGTATAAATGACAAAGAGGAACATTTCAACATAGGAGACATTATCAATATGCAAAACCATATTTTATGAGAAGAAAAGTTCAAAAAAAAAATTGTATCAAAAACAATATTCTGAATACAATGGGCAATATCATAAAAGAGTTATTCAAAATTCTTATCAAATATGTAAGATAAAATCACTTGAATTTCATCAAATATACAAATGGAAAAATATGTTTGGTATATAGACTCAAGATCTAGTCATCATATGACTGGAAACTTACATTGGTTTGAATATTTAGAATTCAAGGATAATATCTCTCTAAAAATTGCAGATGATAAGATATATCAAGTTCAGCTATGATAAGTCATGTATGTTAGAGTGTCAGTGTATATTGAGAGAATGTGCACAAGTGTCATGTATGTAAGTATGAAAATATGAAATGCAGGATGTGCACAGGTGTCTTAGAGTTAAGTGTCCATGTAAGTAGTAAGTGAAGAGTCTAGTATGCAAGTGGCAAGATGATAAGCCAAAGATCACGGGACTTGTTATATGGAGAGAAATAGTCAAGTACATGAAGAGTCATCTTCTATTTCTATATTAAGGAGACAAATCTCTATGAAGAGTGTATTCCAATATTCATATATCTCATTATTTTATTGTAAGAGGAAGAGAAGTAATAAGCTTGTATACAGATTTTGAGCAGTTAATATTGTAAGTTTTCTTCATGCATAGTTCATGAATGATTCAGGCTATTTACATTCATATTTGATTATATAAGTGAATATTTATTTCAGTATTATATAGGCCTTGATATACATATTAATTTTCTCATATATTATTCTACTCTTCATTATTGATATTTTGACCTTTAATATTGTGGTTATTTTATATTGGGACTTGTGATATTTTGTGGTAGTATGGCTTAAAAATATGACATATTTAATGAATATTTACATCTTTATGGCATGATGGGCTTGTATACCCATTATGAAAAAGTTGGATCAGGCCATTGTACCTATACCTTGTTTAAGCTCTTTAGATTTTGCTAAAATCTCTTGATTCAGTGATGTGAGGATTTTCTCATATTTGAATCTTCCATGCTTAGATTCCATGGGGAACTTTCATCACTCATTACAAGCCTAATCCTATGGGCACCATGATATGCACTTGAAATAGAATAAATATTATTGGCAATCGCCATTATGGTTGTTGAAGTAAGTTTGATAGGGACTATAATCATACATTGGATAAATCTAGGCAATTAGATCTTCTGTTTAGCTTCATGGGCTAGACACTCAACATCTTAGAGGGTGCATAGATTATGCATATAGGATTCATATTGAATTTATCTCCTTAATCTAATGTTTGAATACTAAAACAACCACCCTGAGATCCACATAATATGTGTATGCAAAGAGACTCATTAATTTTCTATAATACTAATCCATACTCCTTATTTTCTTAGGCCATTTATCAAAATTTATTAAAAACATCTTCTTGAGTTTTTTATTGGCAAGAGAACTGCCTTGATGCATTAGCTCCTAAAAGATCCACTAATAAGCATAGGTTTCAATTATAAATGTTGCAAGAGTGACCCTCTTCATTCGAGCACTTTATGTAAGCATATGATGCATTTCATATAAAAATGCATCCTTGAGTTCCTTGACATTAAAGATTATTATATTAATTCTAATAATGAAAACATCATGGGTTCATTCAAGAAGATAAGAACCAACACTAATTGAAGCATCCAAATAGGATCAAAGCCTCATTCATCACCAACATGACTTGTATGAGTACCCATGAAGGGATTAGTACGTATCTAGCCAAAATGGGAGTTTTCTAGATCCTACTTGAAAGTCATTTGTTGGAAGTGCCCACCAACTGCTTTTTCAATTTTGGGAAACTTTGGTTCCTTCCACCAATTGTGATCATATTCAAGAGCAACTTGCTATAATTCATTGTCTAAGAAAACTTTAGCTTAAATATTTTTAAACTCTTGTTTGTCATAGAGTTTAGCAAATAGATGATGTAGTTTTTCTTAGATTTCTTTGATAGACTCATTGACGTCATCCAACTTGAGGTACAAGTGTAGTAACTAGTATTAAGGTATAAAATTTTCTCATCCAATCTATTATCAAGTGCTTGCATGTATTGGTTATCTTATAAATACATGGTTGGAGGGGAAATATTCCTTGCAACATAGATGAAGAAGAAACTCGTCCTATAAATGGTTAAATGATCTTGAGGATTGAAATTTTTAATGCCTCTAGGGACATTGTGGTGTCTTCTTTGATTCCTTGGATGAAGTTTCTATTGGCTCAGATAATCATTATTAGTTATATCTATCATCCATATATGCTCATTAATATACTTCTAGTATTTAGAAGCCAAAGGATCAAACATGCACAACAAGCTAAATGAGAATGCCCAAGTAGAATCAAAATTACATGTAAAAAGAGTTATTGGAGATATAAATTCTTTTAATCAAATTGATAAAATGATCCAAATGAGATAGGTCTCTCACGAGGGTCTCAACACACTTGATACATTCTTTTCTAGATTTGGGAGAGCAAATGGTCCTATCAATATTGCAATAATATTGAAGATGTTTGTGTTGGAAGATTATTAGTAAAATAAATGGTTAGGAATTACCTAATTGGATGACACAAATTTGGTTATAAATAATTTTAAACTAGGCATGTTTACAACTTTACTATCAATTTTAATCACCATAGGGAGCCAAAATCATTGTTTTGATACAACTTGTAATGAAACAACTTCATCAAAATAGAAAATTCAATAATAAATTTTAGAATAAAAATAATATACAATAGAATATTTGCACTAGATTTAGACTTCAAATAGTAAATGTAGAAAAATATCATATATCCAAACTTTAAATATTAACATAATCCAAGACACTCAGAGAGGTCAAAGTTTCCCATCCACTTACTAAGAGCAAAGTCTCTTATGTGCTATAAAATGGGATAAAAGTAGATGAATGAATGATGAACAACCGACATCATATCTCTCCTAATTTATAGTCTAAGAAAATAAAGTAACCCATGTTAAAAACTAAGATATCCCAGCCTCACTTTTTCTTATATTAGAAAGCAATAAATTGTTTGCATATGAGTAGGAGGTAAGTAGGAGCAACGAGTGAGTGTCACATTTTCTTATTCTAGATATTTGAAAAAATCTAAAAAGTCAAGGATTCTTATGAGGAAAATCTAGATAACATGGTGGGAACATCATCTTTGAAAGTAAGAATCATAAATACAAGCAAGGATACCCTGGATAGAAGTATGGTTTCCCTAGTTGAGGACAAGAGGAATGTTGTATCTCCAGAAAACTCTATCTAGGTATAATATTTTATGCTAAAAGTAGTTATTAAGTTTGATATGATCAAGCATGACATCCTAGTTCTTAAAAATAAGGGGTTAATATGCAAATTCCACATATACTAACCAAGTTTTTTAGAGATACAAAATTGGATTAAGTGGAAGTGGGGATTGAATTCAAATTATTCCATGAATTTTTTCTTAAAAGCACTTTTCCTCATCCTCTTCTCCAATACAATGATTAGAGATAAAATGATGGTTGCTGTCCCATGGTTTAGAGGGAGAGATGCATTATATTTAAGACCATGGAGTGAGATTTTTATATGAATATAGAAAAAAATTAAAGTCTTTTAGTGTGATTTTGGTTTTTTGGACTTTCATATCAGCTTGTAAATAATGAGGTTTTTAAAAATATTGGAAATTCCCTAGGGGATTTATTTATGAGGGACCAACTTCTAAGGATCAAAGGCATGTTATAAATACCCTAATGTGTGTTGCAATGAATCTTTCAAAACATTTTCCACAATCCATAGCAAGAAATTATAAAGTAAAAATGGAAAAAGAGAAAATTTTGGGTATGAGAAATTTTTTAATATGAAGCAATGAGATAATATCATAGTAGAAGTAGATCAAATCAGGAATTTTTTGCTCCTAAAAAAGTAGTAAAGAAATCTCCTTTGCATTGTCAAGTTTGTAAAGAAAGTAGATATGCTAGAATCCGCATACCATTTGCCTTTATGTACTTTCAAAAAGATACAAACATGATCCCCATTGCACTATCTATCCCTAGAGGACTACATAGGACTAGATAGAGGGTTACCTGGGAGAAAATATTATTAGCTCTATTATATCATGACTTATATAATGATCTTGAAGTAGAGAGCATATATAATCAATCTAGTCTTCTTACTCAAGCCTACATCTATGAATATTTTGCTATATACCATCCCCAAGGCCTATCCCATGACATATCACCCAATGAGATTCAAGTAATATGATGGGATCATGTAGCAAGAGTGACTCATTTTTAGGTACCACCACAAATGTGAGTCCATCATGAATAAATTATTTAGATGGTCTATCATATACAACAAATGGTCCATTGAGACATGCATAAGCTCACAAGGGTGTGATCAACAATCATGGCACACAATCATCAATTGGAGGTAGCGGGGCCTCATAGGATAGAATGGATCCCTAGGAAGTTTAATGAACCTTATCCAAAGGGGACACTCCCACTCCAATGGCATGATATAGACATTAGAGGAAGTGGGTAGTAAAGAAACAAGTGACCCACTACTAGTACAAGGTTGTTGTAGATAGAGAAAGGGGAAGACAAGGGACCTATAATATAGAGATTACGGATGCTAAGAGAGGCTATAGTCATGAATCTCATGAATTAGGTACAAACCTATAATACTCCCATGGATACTAATTCATCTTTCATAGCACTAGTGTGGGAGACGCATGAGCCATCTGAGACAAGAGGCGCATGGAATGATAAGGAGAAGATCACAAAAGAGAAGGCAAAGGGATCAAAGGAGAACATAGAGAATATCTATATCTCTAAAGTTAAGAGTGAACATTGTCAACTTTGAGGCATCCTCCTCTAAGATAAAGACTAAACATAATACCTAAATGACCTAGGCATATTCAAACAACCATTCCAAAATTATTTTTTATTTTTTATTTAATACATAGTTAACATAAATTAGCATTTATCATAAATATTAATTTATAATGATTTTAATTTAACCAATTTTCTTTTCGTATGATTGTAAAGAGGACCTAGGAGTAAAGGAAACTTATTGACAAATTACAATAAGTCCACTTTGGATGGAATCCTAGATTTTGATAGCACTTCTCTAATCATATATAAATTTTAACAAATCTTATAATTAGATAAGTGAATATATTAATATTACGTATCGACTTATATAAAAAAAATAATAAAAACTTACAATAAAAGTATTTTAATGAATTAAAATAAAAAATATTTATAATAAAATTGGTTTCGTAGGTTTTGTGTCCGCTTCTACATACTCTTTGTTAATGGGGTAGCAAGCTTAAAGGTGCAAGTCCTTGGTCCCACTTTGTGGGATTCCTCACCCCTATTAACATCGAGTTTGGACATGTGTGTGGGGGGCTGGCCCTCTTGCTTTCTAACCGGTTAATGTGATGATGCAAGTCTAGTGGCATATTCCATGATTAGAATTTCGTTCCATGTTAATACCTATCTATCTTGTTAGTGTAGTTTGTGTGTGTTTGTGAATAATCCCACATTAATTGTGTTGTGGGACTTGAGTGGTTTATAAACCCTAACACTTGCCATAATCAAATGACATATTCCATGATTGAAATTTCGTTCCATATTAATACCTATCTATTTTATTTTTAAGCCCATTATTTCTTGAAAATACATGTAGTTGCCTCAACTACATTTTTAAGCCCATTATTTCTTGAAAATACATGTAGTTGCCTCAACTACATTTTTAAAACCATTATTTCTTGAAAATACATGTAGTTGCCTCAACTACATTTGAGGCAAGTGGTTGGCTTTTACAATAAATTCAACAAACTTTCTTGTCCTACTTATACCACAGATTTTGACAGCGATACCAACTTTTCATGTTATGCATGCATACAGGAGAACCTCATATCATTAGGATGTCTAACGTAGAATGACAAAAGGATATCTGTCTTTGAGCTCGCCGTCTTCTACCCCTGCCTTGCCTCTCCCCTGCCTCTACCTGTGTGAGTCTCAGCGAGTAATCGCCGAGTTCTCAACGAGCAATGGCCGGTTAACTCGCCGCTACTTGGCCGGAGTTTTTTTATAAGAAAAACTCAGCAGGCCCCGCTGACCTGCACCTAACTTTTATTTTCGAACGAGATTTTTCAGAGTGGATTTTGAGATGGAACTTCAATCAAACATTATGATTGATCATTTAAATTTGTATTATTTATTTTTTATTCTTTTTCTAAATAATTTTGTTACGTAACAAAATTTATATATTTTTGAAGTAATATTTTTATCCAATTTTTTTTTTAATTTTTAAATAATTTATATTCAAATTAATTTATTTAATTATATTACTTGTAAAAAAAATTATATATATTTAATAATTTTTTATTTTAAATTATTATTTTTTATATTAAATACTTGCTAATAATAATTTAGTAACGTGTTGACTGCATATGTCTACTATTAATCCATATTTGTAAACAAGGAACTATAATGACCAACAAACCTTTTTCTTTTTACATGTAAAATTAAAGTTATTTAATTTAAATTATTAAGTTATGATTCAGTTTTTTTTGGATGTTAAGGTTTAGAACGTAATATGTGTGATTATATATTAAATTTCCTATTGATAAGCTCAATTTTTCTCATTTATAAAAAATCATGATAACATAAAAATCGTAAAAAAATTCACACTAACTAAATCTTAAAAATAAAAAATAAAAATAACATTTCTTGGTTGGTGAAATTCCCTAATAAAAACGAGGGTGATGATGATGGTGATGTGGACCAGGAGTATTATTCTTTATTTATAATGAGATCGATAAAGAAGATGTGGAAGCTGGTTCCCCACTCATGCACGTGCTCTATATTTAGGTGAAGCGAATTGTGTCTTTGAGGATGAGGATGTGGTTATTTTTTTTGATTGGTTGAAAAGGTGTTGAAAAGTCCCGGGATGTGGTTATTATTGGAATAAAGTAAGTTAGAATATTGTTTAAGATGGATAGTTTATGTTTTGGGTTTTAGTTTTTAAGGAGGTTTAAGGTTTAAATTATAGTGTGGATAAGTGTGAGGGTAAATATGTGGTGGGATGTGGTTCTTATTGGAATAAAGTAAGTTAGAATATTGTTTAAGATGGATAGTTTATGTTTTGGGTTTTAGTTTTTAAGGAGGTTTAAGGTTTAAATTATAGTGTGGATAAGTGTGAGGGTAAATATGTGGTGGTTGTGTTAAATTTCTTATTGATAAGTATAGCTCTCGGCTATACACGAGATCATAGTTGAAAAGAGATTTCCTATTGATAAGCATAACTTTAGACTTTACAAAAGAGATTCGCTATGGATAAACATAGCTTGAAAATTACTAAATGGTGCAATCGATACCTTTCCTTGGACTATTCTCTTATGCAAAGAAAAAAAATAAATGTATGGGGCCACATGGTAGTGGATACCACGTATTATAAATAATTGGTCAACATAACATAATTATGAAGACCTAAACCCATTCACCACGTATTATAAATAATTGGTCAACATAACATAATTATGAAGACCTAAACCCATTACCGGAAGAACCGTTCCAATTCGTCTTGAGATTTTATTCCATTAATAAATAAGAGCTAAAATGTTATTATTTTAATTTAGATTTATTTAGTTACAAGATATGTACTTCAATGATAATAAATTAGAAAATATAGTCATAAGTTAAAATTTTAATGTTTATTAAATTATGCATAAAGGTTTTATCGTCATCATGGTTTAAATTTGTGGTTTATATGGTTGTTGAAATGTTAATATGTTTTTATTGATTAAGGTTAACATTGTACAATATAATATCTTATCTAAATTTAGAGGCTAACAATGTTAGTGTGAAATGGAGCTATTGTATATACACTTACAAGCTCATATAATTAATTTTATAAAGTTAGCATTTGTCCTAATCATCATTATATATTAATTAAGGGTTATGTAATTAAAATGTCATTCATTAAGGTGCTTATACACCTCTTGAATTGACTTATTGCATGTGATCTTTATGATTATTGATTATGTGGGTGCTTAAGGACATCTTTCAATTGTCATGTTTAATCATTTTTTTTTTCACTCTTTATTCATCTTTATTATTATGATATGAGTAATGATTGGTTTTTTTTGACAAATCATTATGAAATCCAACATGGTTTAACATTACGTTTAAAGAATAATTGCTTGATCATGACATTTTTATTATAAAATCCTTTATTTTTTCTTCTAATCAAAGTAACTTATTATAGGTACTTGATAAGGCATCTTTGGTGATATAAGAATCATGGACAACTTCTTTTGACATGCTTTTTACCTTTATCTTCTTCATCGCAAGTTTCACTATGTATCTCCAAGCATTTTTTGTAACATGGGAGAGAACAAACAATAGTTTAAACTATATAATGCAAAACCAATATTAAACTCAACAACATATTTTATATTTTTCTAACTTAAATCTTGCATGCAACATACAAATTTATACAACAATTCTTCATTTCAAGATATTATTTGGTGTTTCACCTTGAAATATGTCTTTTCATCTTCTTATTCTTCTCACGAGAAATGTGACTATTCATTCTCATATGAGGTAAAAATTATCATTAATTCCCTAATAATTACATAACAATAAATAATGTCATAATGGATAACACACCCTTTATTACATTATTTGGTATAAATATCATTACCCCTCATGATTCTAGGGATGAAACACTAGAATTATACTCTAGATCTAGCTCTATTGGCACTGACTTTGGATCTACTAGAACTAAGTGATCTCCATTAGGTCTACCTCTTTGGTTAGTCATTAGGTATACCTCTAGGTACTTTGCCTATGGCTCACCTCTGGGTCATCATTACCTTTGGGTTAGCCTCTAGAATTATTTTTAGGTCATCACCTCTAGGAAATTACCTCTAAAATATATTATTGGAATCTTTCACGCCTTTGGAATCCTCCACATAATGTTTCATTGTAAGTCATGCCATTGTAGGTCTTCCAAGCATTGCTTAAATCATATTCTTCTAATACATAAATCATTCAATTCAAGTTTTTCAAGACATTTTTCTATGGGAAAACTTACATCCTTCTCATTCAACAAACTTCATCTTCTCCTGTAGAAACCATTCAACTTTTTTCTTACTTTATACTATTCTAACATATTGATCCATCCACAATTCATATGCATTGTATTGATAACTTTCTCTTTGTTTCAACACTTTTTTTTAGAGTGATTATTACCTCCACAAATACCACAAGGATGTAGGTTCCAACACTTAACTGTCACATGTCTAAATATTCCACAATGACTATAAAAACTTACCCTATGAACTTCATTCCTTGATTCATTTCTCACAAATTTTATGTTATTTCTCGTTGTCACAAATTTAGTGTCACAACTACCTACTTGACCAATATATCCAAGGCCTTCATTATTTGGCCTTATACTTGTCATTATGAGAATCTTCACACCTTGCCCACATATTGACAAACCTCTACCATTATATCTTATTTTTCTCATTATCTTTGAACCAATATATTTGGTATGTTTTTCAAAACACCTAAATTATTCATCATTATTATGGCCTTTTCCACCATCACCAACAATATTCAAATGCCACACATCATCATCACAATGTTCTTCAACATATTCTGAATAATCATTGTCGCTTTCAATTATGACAATATGATCTTTATCATGGCCAATACAACCATCTTCTACACAATATTTTCTCACACCAACTATTTTTAAATCATTTGTATCACAAGCTATCTTCCATTTGGACAAGATCATATGTATGATAACAACCATCTACCATCACGGGCCTTAAATAATAGTATCACAAGAAAAATTTATTCTTTGAAGAAGATCACTTGTGTCACAACAAACTTCTTTTATCATGGGATTATCCTTCAACTTCTCATTTATTTCAATTTGCTTTTGACATTACACCTCAAGTATATCAAGGGTGAATAGTGTCATACACATTCTTCTCACTACACCAATTGAAATTATCACATCATTTTAAAAAATATCCTTCACCAAATTATCTAAGTATTTATTGCAAACAAGACCTAAATTTTGAAAATTATCCATATTAACTATTTTTTGATGTCACCTACTTTTGAATTTTACCTTGTTTCTTGGTTTGTTTACTATTTGCTTTATTTCTTAGTTTTGACACTTCATTGACCATGAGGACAATATATTGTTTCACACTCTTTGATTCACATTGAGCAATATACCTTTGTTATTGTGGTCTTTGTTGAGATTACCCTCTTGATATTGCCTTTGTCCTTGTTGATATTAAGATTGTTACAGTCTTTGAAGTTGATTCCCATGAGTTATCATATTATATTTTAAAAAATTTGTATGATATTTTTTTTCACAAATATAATAATATCTCCTACTTCATTGAGTTTATTTTTGTGATGAAGTGAAAGTGGAAGGACCCTTTGAATATTTTTATGATTTCTTTGTGGAGATGAGGGTATTATTGGACAACTCATCTCTCAATAGAATTTCTACATTATATTATTGAAGGATGTTTACCAACTCTTCAAATGACATACTTCTATTTTATATTTGGAGAGATGTCATCAATGCTTTGAATGATTCAAGGAGATCTCTAATTTGAACTGAGAATAAAAGCTTTTATTCCACATTTTCCCCATATGGTATTCAAATATAACTTCAATATGCAATCCTTTGAATTAATTATTCAATACTCTCATCATCTTGGACCCTTAACGTATGTAGTTGTGACTGAAGATGAAGGATTGCAACTTCATTCCTTCATTCAAATATAGTGTAAATTTTATCCCATGCATATTTTGATGGTTCTACTTCACTATATGTGGTTTTATTTCATCAACCACTCCAAATATGATGAGCATAAATGTCATTGCATCTCCTTCATCATGATTTTTCCTAGTTGTAGCCTCCTTAGGATGTGTTTCATCACCAATAACTATATCCTAGAGTTTTTTTTACAAGAAAAAAATCATAATTTTATTTCAAGAATGAAAGAAAATTACACTTCTCAAGTGCCTTAGCACAAACAAAAACCTAGATAAAAACATATTACTGGGAGTTAAGATATAATTACAGTTGGGCATATCGAAGAGGAAAAAAACCCATATTTGAAATAACATGAGGATAATAATGATAAATATCCTTATTTATCAATACTTAATCATCCAAATAACCTCCATGTCCAAAACCTGGATAGATATCAGTGAAAAAGAAACCAACAGAAATAAAGGAAACAATTAAAAACTATCATAAAGCTCTAATCAAATGAACCGACCCACAATACAACCCAAAGCTAGCATAGGAACTAGGGGTATGATATGTTGGTGAAAGAAGAAACTCCACCCTTGTTATCTTCCATTTACAAGAAACATTCTGGAACCTGATGACCTTTTGATAACTAATCTACTTCTTGATTTAATTTCCTATAAACATGAGTAAAAGAGATATTTTCGAAAAGAGAAATCATTTCTAGTAGTTCATCTCCCACTAGTCTAAGTAGATTATTGTCTAATTGAGTGGATCTATTCATCCGGTTGATGACTAGAGTAGAATCTCCAAAAATTTATAATTTTTTCACATTTCTCTCCACAACTCACTTCATTAGCAATCTCAATGCCTAGAACTTAGAGAAATTGTTGGAACCTATCCCAAGACCTGATTTAAATTTGATATAGTGGGTATCTGAGAAGTATAGAATTCCTCCTGCACTACTAAAATATGATTGTCTCTAACTAGCCCCATTAACAAATCCCCATGGCTGAGGCTTTTCAATGAAAAATTACCTACTTGTTGAGGTTTCTTATGTTTGTCAGGTCCTTTGTTGATTGAGACCAAAGTCCTCACCTAAAAAATGACCTGAAATGGGGTATTAAATTTTCTTTAAAAATAGCTACATTTCATCCCAACCATATACCCCAACATATAAGACATGGTAAAGAAAGAAATTTTTTCAACTTGTTTTTCATAAACCATTGTCTTAATAATACCTCCATTGTTTCTCCTTCCCAAATATTTTGTACTCTAGTTATTTGTTCAGCTTCTAACCAAACTTGTTGAGAAAAAAGACATTTGATTAACAAATGTGTGATGTTTTTCTCCTCTCATTGACACAACATACAAATACTTAGACCTTGTCTGCTTCTCCTCTATAAAACTTCCCAAGTCAAAGTCTTATTTCTCAAAGATCCTAGAGTTTTGTTATGACTACTATTGCTTTGATTTTTATTTTCCAAGGTGTAAATTTTAGACCTTTGAGCAACTAAGATTCTATAAAACATTTATTGATGTAATCATGGTGAAGGTTCCATATATCTCCTAAAATTTTCCCATTTTCTATATATCACTCATATACACCAATCCTTTGAATATACCCACCCTTCTGATATAACTATCAGTGCATGGAAGAAGCTAGTCCTCTCTATATATGCAGCCATATGTGAGGGAGACCTTAAGGTGCATGAAAAAATTGATACATGGTACTAAGGTAAAACTGAAAAGGATTAATCCTATTAATAACACCTACTTAAAGAGAAATCCTCATACGTGGATGTAACTTACCTATACACTTGGATTTTCTCAGGTCAAGATTTACATCTAAAAATAATAACAAATGGGGTAAAAATGACATGAAATAAAATATCACAAAAACATGTCCTTATTCCTCCTCAATGATTTATAGGGTCGATACCCAAACATCAAAACTATATTAGGAATTAGATGCAGTAACTTAACATAACATCTTATTCTCAACAATGAGTAAGTCGACAATAGAAGCAATGATGTAACTATGAGCTAATTAATTCATTCTATGAATAAATCTTATTTCCTCTTATTGGTGGGTGGGTAATATGTATGAAAAACTTATTTGTTGCATTGGCTTAATACTAAATATATTTTTCATGATTGCTCTCTTTTTCTTGGATGAATGTGGAAGTATCTTCTTAACAACCTTTGTAAGTAATAAAAAAACCTTAGAGAATATGATGTTGAGATTCTTAAAAGATTCAAATTCCCTCAATCATTGTTGATTAATAAAGGTAGGATATGCTTGGGTGTTTAACATAGTTAGGTGATTAGAGCATTAGAATGCTTGGCTTAAGATGATTAACAAATTAAGACACATTATAATTCTATACATATTTACATTTTCTATTTGATTGTTTAAGGTTTAAGGATAGGTAAAGGGAGAAGAAGATTTTATTTCACAAGAGGAATTTATTTTTGACATGCTTGTTCCTTTGATTATGAAGCTTTCTCTTGTTGCCTCTCCTACTAAGGATATATTAACTAACCTTCTTGGGGAATAAAATGTTGTTTACTTTCTTATGTATTCCATGAAACTCTAAATTACATTAAGGATTTGATGTAATAAAATAAGGGGCTATATATGATTAAGTCCTACCACACAAATCTACACGTTACATTAAGATTGAAGCAAACAGAAAAGGAGGGCCATTTATAGTTCAATACTAATTATCAATACTAATTTTCTATATCAGTATCGTACAAGTTAAATTTTAAGACCTTGCCAAAAAATTGATTTTATTGTTTTCAAAACAATACATCTCATGTTCTAAAAAGAATTCATACAAATTTGAAATTGTAAATTTTACCTAATTCACTCATTTTACACATTAGAAAATTATTGTCCTTCCCTCATTCTATAAATTAAAAAAAATCCCAAAATCCTCAATTTCCTAAAATTAATCGAAACCCCCTCTTTAAGGTCTTTTAATTATTCTCTTTTATTTTGGCACCTATACCATTGTTATCCTATCTACAAGTTAATCATTTGATATATAACCCTGGTAGTACTTTTTGAACTCACTTTTTGTTCCCAATATGACCCCAACTACTCATTCTCAAGAAATCTCCTTAGAAAAGGTGAATGAATACATTAATAAAATCAAGTACAACCTCTTAGCTTTGACCAAACTCAATAAATTAGACTGAACTAAGAAAATTTAGTCCAAGATCCTCAGATTTAACACTAAATAGGAACAATTACAATATGCATTCTCATATTTTCTACTATTAGGACAATACTTTATAGGATAGGGGCAAGCTTTAAGTTTAGGATAGGGACCAACTTCATGTTCAAGATAAGGACTAGCTTCAGGTTTAGGACAAGGACTAGTTTTAGGTCCAGTATAGGGACACACTTTAGGGCTTGGCATACTTGTATTTTAGCCCACCCACCAATGGCCAACTAAGTTGAACTTACCTCACTCTATTGGAGTTGAACCTACTAGTTGGATTTATAGGGCCAAACAATATTTCTCCTTAAGTCACACCCCACTTTGGAAAAAGGTATCCATTGTTTTCTTTAATTTGGAGCATGAAGCCATTCAATAATATTAGTGGTTTGAGAAGACCTTTAGCACACCTAATGAATTCTATAGGAATATATTTCCTTGTTTTAGATCCAATTCACTTTAATATTTCATGGGCGGATTAATCAAACTTTGGCAAACAAGGTCTAGGATTTATTTGAGGTATTTGAAGTGGTCAACCTATATATAGTTCCCCAAAATCAAAATGTGGTTGCTGACTAGATGGTGATCATTGGAGACCAATTCAACCATGTTAAATTCCTGTTGAGAAACTACCAGTATGTCAAAGTCATTATTAGGTCAAATATAATAGACAATGGCATTTACTAGTAGGACTTTGACAATGATGAGCACATTGTCCAATTCCTCTAGCAAGAAATCAAGTTCACTAAAGAGTTAACACCAAAGGTCCAATATACTTATAGGAAACTAATCCTTTAGCTCAAGGGAAATAAGATCCTAAAAGGACTAGTTACCCTTGAATCCAAGATTGACCTATAAGACCATTTCAAAGGTAAGAAGGGAATTATGATGGAAAAATATGCTTACCGAGATATAGAAATCATAAGTGGGAAAACCTTATGGATAGGTAAAGTGGCTAATCTAGAAGAATTTAAAATATTAGTTGAATCGTGCCAAAAATATATCAGAGAAATGGTTTGGAGCTACAAGAACCTTAAAGGTTATGACAAGAGATCATCCAACACACAATAGAGCTAGATCCAGAGACCAAACTTGTGAGATAGAAACAGAGGCCAATTAATTCAAAGATTAAATCCTTGATGAGAAAGGAGCTAATTAAAATCATAGAAGTAAAGATTATATATTTTCTCAAGCATACCACCTAGGTATCTAATTTGGTGTAAGGCAAAAATAAGAATGGATAAATCTGGTTATGTGTAGATTTTTGGGACCTCAACCAGACATCATTGAAATACCACTATCTATGGCTTTCCACAAACTAGATCTTACAAATGGTAATTGGTTCAGATAAAGTCTCTCTATTAGATGGTTTCTTAGGGTACAATTAGGTATAGGTCATGGATGAATATAGACACAAAATAGAGTTCACTACCAAGTGGGGAAATTTTGCTTACTAGTGCATACCTTTTGGCCTATACAATATCAAGGCCACATTTTAGAGGGCTATTAATATTGATTTCAATGATCTCCTTAACAAAATAATTTTGGTCTACTTAGACGACCTCATGGTCTTTTCAAAAAGAAAAAAAGATCACTTGGCACACCTTGCAAAGGTGTTTAAATACTATCAATAATTTGGAGTGTACCTAAAACCTAAAGAAGTGCATCTTCTATATACCATAAGGTAAATTTGTGGGATAAATTGTGTCCAAAGAAGGAATAGCTTTAACCCAAATTGGGTTAAGGCCATTTTCATTCTATCATTGCCATAACATGAAAAGTCCCTTTAATTTTTCTTACGATAGATCAATTCTTTCCACAAGTTCATATCAAACTTTGCCACCATAATCTAACCAGTTACTCAGATGTTGAAAAAGGGACATAAATTTAAATGGACTAAAGAAGGCAAAGAAGGATTTTTAGGAAATTAAAAAGGCCATGATGCAAGCCCCAATATTACTCAACCTATATTTTAGCAAAGACTTCATCCTTTATGCTTATGGAGGAAAACTCAATATAGCATCAATTATTACTCAAAAGGATAATGAATGAATGTCCCCTATATTTCTTTATTCAAACTCCAGAAGGCTGAGGAGAGACATAAATTCATGGAGAAATGGGTGTATGCTTTGATATATAATCTAAAAAACTTCAAGCACTCAATTTCAAATAATATAATTATTCCCAATAATTTTTATCGAAGTATTAAATATTACATCATAATTGGAGAAATGAGTGAAAAAATAGCTAGATGGATGACAAGGATCCTTGAATTTGAAACTAGAATCAAGACCACCAAATTGATTATAGGTTGACTATTATTCTAGTAGCTCACCCAAGATATGGTGAATTCAATAGAATAAAAATAAACCTTCCTCTTCACTAGTACCAAAGAAGACTAAAGTTGGGTGCAAGACTAGATTGATTACATACAACAAGGCTAGTACCTACCAGATCTAAACCAAACTTAGAAAAGGTCCTATAGACTATATAATATGCCTTACATTCTTATTGAAGGAGTTCTATTCCAAATAAAATTTCACAGTATTCTCTTGAGATTTTTTAAAACAAAAAAATAGCACCATTGCTCCAATAATTCCACCAAGGATTCTCTAGTGGACACTATTCGACCCATATAACTATGGTAAAAATCATGCGAGCTAGACACAATTGGTCTACTATATTTAAAAACATGCACCAATGGGTAAGAAAGTGTGATAAATATAAGTTCTTCATTGGGAGAAACCAAAATGCTCCCTTGCCTCTAAATCCCATTGTCATTGATGAACCTTTCTCACAATGGGAGCTTGACTTCATTGAAGCAATAAATCCACCTTAAGTGAAGGCCATCACTAGATCTTCATGACCACAAACTACTTTACAAGGTTAATAGAGGCAATCACATTGAAAAATACCATCGAAAAAGTGATCACAAATTCCTTGGAAGAAATTATCACCCATTTTAGGGTACCCAATACCATCATCATGGATAATACTCCAAACTTTATCAGTACTGAAGTAAGTTTATTTTATCTTTTATATGAAATATACAAGAAAGCTTCTTCGAACTATTATCTAGAGGGCAATGGCTTGGAAAAATCCTCAAATAATAACTTGTTCTAAATAAATAAGAGGATCAATATCAATAGCCAATGATAGTAGTATCCATACATTCAACAAGCCTTGTAGGTGGACCTAATCACACCAAATAAAGGTATTGGATGTTCCCCATACTCATTTTATGTTCTAGAGGCTAGGCTTCCCATCTCCATGGAGTTCCATGTACTACAACTTCTATATCAATTAGAGCTTCAAGAAAATGATGCTATATCATTAAGACTAGAATAATTACCGAGGCTAGAGGAGCAAAGGTAGGTAGTAAGGAAGAACTTATAAAGTCATCAATAAATTATAAAAATAGGGTTTTATTGGAAGGCTACAATAATTTTTTTTTTAGGAAACCTATTACTCAAATGGGATGAGGACTATAGTAAACAAGGCCAACACAGCAAGTTCAAAGCCATTTGGAGTGGGACATGCATCATCATGAGAGTTAAGATAAAAAATATGGTTGAGATTTCCATGCTATACATATAGCCACTTCCAATCCTGATCAATGGGATCTACCTTAAGATGTACCCCTTATTTCTACCTTTAAAAAAGTAGAGATAGAGAGAGAGAGATAGATGTATGGAATTATTGATCCACAAATCCCCTAATTCTAGAGTTGGAAGACTTTGTTGGATAGGCATTGTTTGAGCTTTCCTCAAATGCATGAGCACCCACCTCGAGAAATATAGAGTTATCAAGGTATAGTGGTGTATGCAAGAAATAAAAGATTCAAATAAAGCTTAATCTACAAAGTCAATTTCTACTACCATGATAGAAGTTTTAGAAGCTAGGCCTTTCCCAGGCTTCCCTTAGTATGCACCAACCCATACCCCATTTAGGTATAATAGAATGAGGTATGAAATTGTTGCATAGCAAGGAAAGACTAAAAAAAGGACACCCAAGCCAAACAATGGCTTCTCATGTGTCGTAAAGGCCTTCACATGAAAAATGTCTTAATTCCATGTGTTGGGATTTAGCTAAGCTTTTCCTAACAATATCGACTTCCATTCCACTCAACCAAGGCTAAACATGGTGTGGGACTATGGTTGTCAAGAAAAGACTCAACTAGAGTTTGATTAACCAAATTTATTAACCCCTACTCAATGCTAACCTCACTAACTAGGTTATCTAGAAAAATGACCAAGTGTTGCATCCAATAACCTATGCAATTGCATTCCACAATTGAATAGGTCATGGGATTTTAACCTATAGTCACAAACATCAGGGAGCCTAACTAGAAAGATTATAAATTTATCATCTTCATCTCTCATAAACTCTCTTATAAAACAATGTGCTTAGGATCTTCAAGGAGGAGGAATTTATCTTGCTATTAACACTTCTAAAGCCAATTATCTCCTCTTATAGAAGGATGGAAGAAACTCCACACACTATAGGGAGACTACGAGGAAACATCAACACAAAATTCATCCATAGCACACATGAGGTGGAAGGTTAGTGTGTACCACAAATATCCCAGATCAAGCAAAGCCCCTAATCAAATATAATTCCCATGCACCCCCTGATAAAGAAAAATTATTTCAAGTTCTTGATTGGCCAAAGCCATATGATCGATACGACCTTAGATGGCATAAATTTAGTGGGTGATTTCAATATCTCATGATTGACATACACCAAAATGGTGACTAGAGATTTTCCTTATGTCCTTATTGTCTAAGTGAAGAACACAAGCTTATATTGAGAGGGGGGGTGAACAGTATAAGACCTCTTTTTACTTTTCCTTTATACTTCAATACAGTAAAGCAACATATCCAAAGCAATATCAAAGCAATGCACAAAACCATCCACAAAGTGACACAACAATTTACATGGTTCATCCTTAAAACTTTTCTCTAAAAGTTATCTCAAAGTTCTTTGGGAAACCTTCCCAATTACAATGTTTATGAGCCTCGGCTCAAAGGAGAAACCTTCCCCAATCTGAATTCATGAGCCTCTGCTCAAAGGAGATACCTTCCCCTACCTCTCGCTCTGGTCGGTGATCCTCTAGAAGACCTCTGCCTCCGCTGCCCTTAGCAAATGGAACTCTATCCACAGAAGACACCTGTCTTCCCTGCTCTGGCTGGAGACCTCTGTCCTCAACTCTATCACCTCAAAGCTGGTCCTCGAATTTGCACTAAACACAGTCCCTTGGTCTAGCACAAATGTCCTCGTCCTCTGTCTTTGATCAGTACCAAACACAGTCCTTCGGTCTGGTACAAATCTGTCCTCAGGTTCTTCTCATAGAACCAATGCACCTCTGTCCTCAAGTTCTCTGATAGAACTATCAAACTCAGCTTCACAAGTCCTCACCGGAACCTGTCCAAATCTTCTCACAAGTCCCCAATGGAACCTGTCCAAAACCTGCTCACAAGTCCCCAATGGAACCTGTCCAAAACCTGCTCACAAGTTCATCAAGAAAACTTGCTTGGCATGAACCCACAAAGAGAATTGTTAGAGACCCAATGTGATTCATCAACCTCATAGAAGCATAAAGAGAATTGTTAGAGACTCAATATGTTCTATACTTAACTCCCAATCTCAATCCCAACTCAATCTCAAATCTCAAAAGAATAAGATAGATGTAGTATGCTTTTCTCAAGAACATGAAACACAACCCAACAATTGCCAACCATGCAATATCTCATATAACAATGATACTCATGTTCTTTCCAACAACCAATATCTTTTCTCAACCAATTTGGGCTTCAACAACAATGCTCATAGACAAGGTTTAACCAACATCATTCAACTCAACATTAACCTTGAAGCATTCTACCAATCATCACAAGAAAAGGAAACAAGTAGAAATCCTTTTCCCTCCAAAGATATTTGAACAAAACAGCCACCCACACAATATCACCAAATGCAAAGAATAACTTGTTCAAACCAACTCAATGGAGTAAGCCCAATATCATGTATCAAGTAAAAGCAATAACTTGATCAACCAACCTCTATGGAAGCAACTCAATCATCAACCTCAACACAACCATCCAAGGATTTCACCTACTCAAAGCAAGTATCAAGACTCACATTCATAAACCCTAGTGCACAATGCTTCCACTACCTCAAACCAGAAATATGCATTCACCAAAACTCTCATCAATGATAACAATGCATAAGTAGTCTTCAACAAACCAGAAACTAGGACTTATACCCAACCAAAGGAAACCTTGTTGAATACCTTTTCACTCCAATCTTATTTCAGGAAAACATACACCAATCATACTCATAAGAAGAATGTGCCCATACCTTATTGAAGTGAAGGAACCCCTTTGGAAATCTGCCACAATCACAAAATTCTTTTGCCAATCTTCACAAGGGTTAGTAGATCACAAAATAATCAACATTACTCCACTTTTCAATAATCATTACCAAAGCCCTTAATTGCACAACTTCCTTATCTCTCCTAAAACCACTTGTACCATAAAATAAAATAAATCACAACATTTCATAACCTTATAACTCCCTTATTACTCCTTTTAAAACATACATAGTAAAGCTTATGAAAGCAAAAATAATTCCTTACATTTTTGTCCTTTTGTTCTTTGTTTGAATGTTTTCCTTTAGCGTTGAAAACTTTCTTGAACAAGTTACAATGATTCACCTCCACGCGGTTTTTGACCAATTGCCTTGCTGCCCTTTTCACTATCACGACTATAGCATCCCGATGCCACGTGTATACCTATCTGCTGGAGTAGCGCAATCGTAGAGGTCTACCTGCACTCCTATAGTTAGTATGTCCAAACTATGGTATCCAACTGCAATCACCGCAAGCCTTGTGTCATCTAGATCAGCACAACTGCATCAGTCCAGCATACGAAGCTATGTCGTCCGTGTGGAAACCCTAGCACACTGCGTGAAACTGTTCCAACTTCAGCAACCGTGACTTCTAGGTTTTGTTGAACCTGCTAACAGTTTTCAACGTTCACTCCTTCAGTCTTGCTGATGGATTGTTGCATGGCGTTACCTCCTTTCGATGATCTGCAATCAAAACTTTGCGACGGTGCTTCTTCTTCTGTTTGACTTCTAGCTTGACGTCTCACTGCCTTCGTCGAAGAGTTCCAGTAGGACATTCCTTTTCAACTTTGATGACTACACCCTTCCGCGACGTCGCCTCCATCCCACACTAACTCTCGCAGAGATTTCTCCTTCGTCGTCAATGCTTGACATCTTCCTTCGCTACAAAGACGAAAATGAAATGCACTCCGATTTATATCGATTCACACACACACTGAAATGAATTTATTAGCCCCATTATATATGCACTTCGATGCATTACCAAACACGTCGGCATTTCCAAACACGTCGGAAAATACTTTAATTTAATTTTAAAATATTAATTTAAATTTTAAATAAATAAAATTTAAACTAGATATTTAAAATTAAATATCTTCATCATCGGGGCACCTTTTTCAACGAAACGAAGAGCCAGCTTGGGTTTTAAGAAAAACCCATTTCAAATCTGTTGTCCATGGTTTTAAATAAAACCTTTTATTTTGTCTGCCTTGGTTTTCACAAAAAACCTTTCCGCTTCTTGACATCAATGACAACATCAACACTTGAGCAAAGGCAATGTACCCAATGTACCCAAAATTGCCAACAATCTCCCCCTTTGTCATTGATGGCAAAACTTTACTAAAAACACATCTTCAAGAGCCAAAACTGAAATCACTCTCTTTGAAGTTTTGCTCCCCCTGACTTGAAGCTTTCCTCTTCACTTGAAGCTCTCCCCCTTTCTCATATCTCTCCCCCTTTGTCATCAATGGCAAAGGGCCACCTTTGGGGCTCGGAACTAAGAATGAGCCTCTTAGCTTAGTCCCTCCCCCACCTCCTGATGAGGTGATTAATTCTGGAGTGGGAGTAAAACTCCCATTAGGCACTGATCATCATCAGCGTCTATAACTTCCTTGTCGGGCCTTCTCTTGAACTCTTTTTCCATATTCCTGTTTCTGTCATTTTTCTGATCCTTGGACCTGATCATGCCACTGTTCTTGTTCTTGTATTCTAGAATTTCAGCTCTACACTGTCTGACTGTGTGACCTTCATTATTGCACTTATAACAAGTAACAATGTTATTTCTTTTAGGCATACCTGTTCTTTGAATCCACCAGTTTGACCAAACCAGTTCTGACCAAACCTGTTTTGACCAAACCTGGACCAAACCTGTTTTGACCAAGCCTATTCTGACTAACCCAGTTCTCGATATTTGCCTTGCAAAAAATTGCTTTATGCCCAAACTGATTGCAAGAGTAGCAATACCCATGAAAGAAATTACCACTTCTGAAACTGTTATTTACCTTCTTCACTTGAGCCATGCAATGTACAGCCATGTGGCCAAATTTGTGACACGCAAAACATCTGCCTTGAAACTTTCCATTGTTTGACCTCTTAGGTTCTGAAAACTTTTTCTTCTCATTCTGAATTCTGTTTTCTATTTCTGTGCATCTATCATTCAAGGACTCATGATTTGAAATACTTTCCTCATCAGAACTCTCTTCCTTTTGGAGTCTCTTACTAGACTCTCCAACTTGTTTCTTGTGAGGCTTAACAAAACCAAGACCTATTTTATCTGTTGTCTTTCTTTGACCTTTGATAAGAGATTTAACCTTTTTGGAGCTTTCTTGAAACCTGTATAGCTTATCCCTGTACTCTTTATTTTCCTCTTTCAACGAAGCCATTTTCTGTTCTAATTCACTATACTCACGCACCTTAGAATCTAACTCATTCTTGAGTTCTTGTGCCTTAGCCATAGAGACATCAAGACTTTCTATAAGTTCATCTCTCTCCATACAACATTCATCTAACTTATCCTTGAGTCTAGCATTCTTCTTTCTTTCCTTTTTCAAAACACTAAGAGCATTAGTAAGTTCACATTCAAGATCCTCTATTTGATTGCACTTTGAATTATCAAGGCCTTTTTCAGATTTCTTATCACTAGAGGTGCTACCCTTTTCAAAAACCATACATGCATCTTCCTTATCATTTTCTGAAGCATCCTCATACATACTAACAACCAATTCATTATTTGTGCAATCATCCTCAAGGTGACCAAAATTTCCACATCTAAGACATTTCATGATAATGAATCTATGTTTTGGTTCTTCCTCTTTTTCTGATATGAACAACATCTCATTTTCATTTTCACTTGAAGAACTTTCACTATCACTACTAGAACACTTACTTGCTTTGTCTAGGTAGAAGCTCTTCTTGTGTTTGTGAGAATACCTCTTTCCTTGATTGTTGTGCTCATCTTTGTTTTTCCTATGATGCTTGTGCTTTTCAGAATCCTTGCTCTTACAGTCCTGTTTATCTTTATCACTTTTGAACGGATCATCTTCATCTTCACTGCTACTAAACCTATAGCAATGATGATCATTGTGATCGAGTTGACCACAAACAAAACATTCTCTTACTTGTGAGCATTCAGCCGCAAAGTGATCGGTCTTCCCACATCTGGTGCACAACTTTATTAATCTGGCTTGTTCTCCACTGTTTGATTCATCTCTTGAATCTATTTCCATTCCCAAAGCAACAACATTGAGTTCATCTTCATTTTCTTTCATGACCATGTGAGATTTCTTCTTCTTGTGTCTTATGGTTTTGCTTTTGCCTTTCCTTGTCATTTGTGTTCTTGTAAGATCTTCCTTCAAGCTGTTTAAACTTTTTCGAAGGAACCGGCTCTGATACCAATTGAAGAACACAAGCTTATACTGAGAGGGGGGGTGAACAGTATAAGACCTCTTTTTACTTTTCCTTTATACTTCAATACAGTAAAGCAACATATCCAAAGCAATATCAAAGCAATGCACAAAACCATCCACAAAGTGACACAACAATTTACATGGTTCATCCTTAAAACTTTTCTCTAAAAGTTATCTCAAAGTTCTTTGGGAAACCTTCCCAATTACAATGTTTATGAGCCTCGGCTCAAAGGAGAAACCTTCCCCAATCTGAATTCATGAGCCTCTGCTCAAAGGAGATACCTTCCCCTACCTCTGCTCTGCTGGTGATCCTCTAGAAGACCTCTGCCTCCGCTGCCCTTAGCAAATGGAACTCTATCCATAGAAGACACCTGTCTTCCCTGCTCTGGTGGAGACCTCTGTCCTCAACTCTATCACCTCAAAGCTGGTCCTCGAATTTGCACTAAACACAGTCCCTTGGTCTAGCACAAATGTCCTCGTCCTCTGTCTTTGATCAGTACCAAACACAGTCCTTCGGTCTGGTACAAATCTGTCCTCAGGTTCTTCTCATAGAACCAATGCACCTCTGTCCTCAAGTTCTCTGATAGAACTATCAAACTCAGCTTCACAAGTCCTCATCGAAACCTATCCAAATCTTCTTACAAGTCCCCAATGGAACCTGTCCAAAACCTGCTCACAAGTCCCCAATGGAACCTGTCCAAAACCTGCTCACAAGTTCATCAAGAAAACTTGCTTGGCATGAACCCACAAAGAGAATTGTTAGAGACCCAATGTGATTCATCAACCTCATAGAAGCATAAAGAGAATTGTTAGAGACTCAATATGTTCTATACTTAACTCCCAATCTCAATCCCAACTCAATCTCAAATCTCAAAAGAATAAGATAGATGTAGTATGCTTTTCTCAAGAACATGAAACACAACCCAACAATTGCCAACCATGCAATATCTCATATAACAATGATACTCATGTTCTTTCCAACAACCAATATCTTTTCTCAACCAATTTGGGCTTCAACAACAATGCTCATAGACAAGGTTTAACCAACATCATTCAACTCAACATTAACCTTGAAGCATTCTACCAATCATCACAAGAAAAGGAAACAAGTAGAAATCCTTTTCCCTCCAAAGATATTTGAACAAAATAGCCACCCACACAATATCACCAAATGCAAAGAATAACTTGTTCAAACCAACTCAATGGAGTAAGCCCAATATCATGTATCAAGTAAAAGCAATAACTTGATCAACCAACCTCTATGGAAGCAACTCAATCATCAACCTCAACACAACCATCCAAGGATTTCACCTACTCAAAGCAAGTATCAAGACTCACATTCATAAACCCTAGTGCACAATGCTTCCACTACCTCAAACCAGAAATATGCATTCACCAAAACTCTCATCAATGATAACAATGCATAAGTAGTCTTCAACAAACCAGAAACTAGGACTTATACCCAACCAAAGGAAACCTTGTTGAATACCTTTTCACTCCAATCTTATTTCAGGAAAACATACACCAATCATACTCATAAGAAGAATGTGCCCATACCTTATTGAAGTGAAGGAACCCCTTTGGAAATCTGCCACAATCACAAAATTCTTTTGCCAATCTTCACAAGGGTTAGTAGATCACAAAATAATCAACATTACTCCACTTTTCAATAATCATTACCAAAGCCCTTAATTGCACAACTTCCTTATCTCTCCTAAAACCACTTGTACCATAAAATAAAATAAATCACAACATTTCATAACCTTATAACTCCCTTATTACTCCTTTTAAAACATACATAGTAAAGCTTATGAAAGCAAAAATAATTCCTTACGTTTTTGTCCTTTTGTTCTTTGTTTGAATGTTTTCCTTTAGCGTTGAAAACTTTCTTGAACAAGTTACAATGATTCACCTCCACGCGGTTTTTGACCAATTGCCTTGCTGCCCTTTTCACTATCACGACTATAGCATCCCGCTGCCACGTGTATACCTATCTGCTGGAGTAGCGCAATCGTAGAGGTCTACCTGCACTCCTGTAGTTAGTATGTCCAAACTATGGTATCCAACTGCAATCACCGCAAGCCTTGTGTCATCTAGATCAGCACAACTGCATCAGTCCAGCATACGAAGCTATGTCGTCCGTGTGGAAACCCTAGCACACTGCGTGAAACTGTTCCAACTTCAGCAACCGTGACTTCTAGGTTTTGTTGAACCTGCTAATAGTTTTCAACGTTCACTCCTTCAGTCTTGCTGATGGATTGTTGCATGGCGTTACCTCCTTTCGATGATCTGCAATCAAAACTTTGCGACGGTGCTTCTTCTTCTGTTTGACTTCTAGCTTGACGTCTCACTGCCTTCGTCGAAGAGTTCCAGCAGGACATTCCTTTTCAACTTTGATGACTACACCCTTCCGCGACGTCGCCTCCATCCCACACTAACTCTCGCAGAGATTTCTCCTTCGCCGTCAATGCTTGACATCTTCCTTCGCTACAAAGACGAAAACGAAATGCACTCCGATTTATATCGATTCACACACACACTGAAATGAATTTATTAGCCCCATTATATATGCACTTCGATGCATTACCAAACACGTCGGCATTTCCAAACACGTCGAAAAATACTTTAATTTAATTTTAAAATATTAATTTAAATTTTAAATAAATAAAATTTAAACTAGATATTTAAAATTAAATATCTTCATCACCGGGGCACCTTTTTCAACGAAACGAAGAGCCAGCTTGGGTTTTAAGAAAAACCCATTTCAAATCTGTTGTCCATGGTTTTAAATAAAACCTTTTATTTTGTCTGCCTTGGTTTTCACAAAAAACCTTTCCGCTTCTTGACATCAATGACAACATCAACACTTGAGCAAAGGCAATGTACCCAATGTACCCAAAATTGCCAACACTAAGGTCAATATTATACAATATAATCTCTTATGTAAGCTTAGAGGCTAACATTTTATAGCGTGATATGTAGTAATTGTATACACTTACAAGCTCATATAATTAAATTTATAAGGTTAAACTTATGTCTCAATCATTATATATTTGTTAAGGATTATGTAATAAAAATGTAATTTATTAATTTTTTTATACACCTCTTGAATTGATATATTGCATTGATGTGTGATCTTTATGATTATTGATCATGTGGGTGCCTAAGGAAATCTTTAAATTGCCACGTATCATCATTTTTTTTAACTTTTTTTTCCTCTTTACTATGAGATATGAGTAATGTTTTTTTATTTGTTTTGATAAATCATTATGAAATCCAACATGGTATATGAGTAGATAAAAATTTTAAATGCTTGATCATGCAAGATATTTTATTTTAAAACCTCTATTTCTTCTTCTAATCAAAGTGAATTATTGTAGGTACTTCATATGGCATATTTGGTGATATAAGAATCATGGAAAACTTCTTTCAACATGCTTTATAACATTATATTCTCCATTGCAATTTTTACCATGTATATCCAAGCATTGTTATAAAATAGAGAGAGAAGAAACAATATTTTAAACTATATTATGCAAAACCAATATTAAACTAAACAACATATTTCACATTCTATCAATATTTCTACCACCTCAAAGCTTGCATACAATATATAAATTTATACAACAACGTATTACATTGTTTCAAGATACCATTTGGTGTTTCACCTTCAACTATGTTTTTCATCTTCTCATTCTTCTCATCGGAAATGTGACTATCCAACCTCATATGAGATGAAAATTACCAATCATCCCCTAATGATTACATAATAATAAATAATGTAATAATGGCTAACACACCCCTTATTACATGGTCTAAATATCATTACCCCCCATTATTATAGGGGTGGTACACTAGAATTATGCTTTGGCTCTAGTTCTATTGCAATTCATTTAGGATCTACTAGCATTAATTGATCTCCATTAGATCTGCCTCTTTGGTCAGTCATTGGGTCGATGTCTAGGTCATTACCTCTAGGTCTTTGTCTCAAGGACATCATTACATTTGGGTTTCCATAGGTCATAATTACCTTTTAGTTATCATTGCCTTTAGATCACCTCTAGATCCTTTACCTTTGGGTCACCTCTATGTCCTTTATCTTTGGGTCACCTTTGGGTCAGACTCTAAATATACCTTTAGGTCATCAGCTCTAGGAAATTACAAAAATATATTTTTGGAAGTTTCCACATCTTTGAAATCCTTCACATCATATTTCATTGTAGGTCCTTTAATTGTAGATCTTCCAAGCATTGCTTAAATCATATTCTTCTAATACAAAAAAAAAAAATCATTTTTTCAAGTTTTCCAAGAAAATTTTCCATGGGAAAACTTACATATTTCTTATTCAACAAACTCCATCTTCTCCTATAGAAACCATTCAATATTTCTCTTACTTTATCTCATTCTAAGACATTAATCTATCCACAAATCATATGCATTTTACTGGTCAATTCTCTTTGTTCCAACACTTTATTTTGGAGTTATTATTACCTCCATAAATATCACAAGGATGCAAGTTACAACACCTATTTGTCATATGTCTAGATCTTCCATAATGTCTTCTACAACTCAATCTAGAAACTTAATTATCTAATTATTTTCTTACAAATTTTGTGTTATTTATCCCTATCATAAATTTATTATCACAAATATCACAACTACCTACTTGACCAATATATCCAAGGCCTTCACTTTGGTCTTATAGTTGGTATTGGACATCTTCACACCTTGCCCATATCTTCCTAAAATTATACCATTATATTCCATTTTCCTCATTATATTTGAACCAATATATTTGGTATACTTTTTAAAATGCCCAAATTCTTCATCATTATCATGTCCTTCACCACCATCACCAACAACATTTAAATACCACACAACATCATCACAATGATCTTCAACATAATCTGAACAATCATTACCACTTTTAATTTTTACAATATAATATTTCTCATGGCCAACACAACCATCTTCTACATAATATTTTCTCACACCAACTATTTTTAAATCACTTGTATCACAAGCTATAAGATTATATGTATTATAACAACCATCTACTATCATAGAACTTAAATCATTAGTATCACAACTAAAATCTATCGTTTGAAGAAGATCACTTATGTTACAACAAACTTCTTTCAAGGGCTTATCCTTTAACTTATAAATTACTTTAATTTGCTTTTGATATTTCACCTCAAGTATGTTAAGGGTGAATAGTGCTATGCACATTCTTCTCACTGCACTAATAGAAATTATCACACCATTTTCAAAATATCCTTCACCAACTTATTTGAGTATTGATTGGAAATAGGATCTAAGTTTTGAAGTTTCTCCATATTCATTATCTTTTGAATTTCACCTTGTTACTTGGTTTGTTTACTCTCTCCTTTATTTATTAGTTTTAACACTTCCTTGACCACAAGGACTTTGTGTTGTTTCACACACTTCTTCAAAATGTGATTTTTATTCACCTTGAGCAATATACCCTTGTTATTGTGGTCTTTTTTGATATTGCCCTTGTCCTTGTTTATGTTGAGGCTATTACAATATTTAAAATTGATTCCCATGATTCATCATATTGTATTAAAAAAAAATTGTATTGTCTTTCTTTTCATTGTTAGAGAATATATTACATTATTAGGTTCATATCAATGTACCACCTTTGATACATTACTAGAGTAGGATTTTACTTTAGAGTAAATTTAAATAGTTATTTCACCATGTAATAAATGTATAAGCGTCAGAATGTGCAATGATATAAATGTACATGTAGTCCACATGTACATGAATCATAGGATAGAGTCAAAGGTAGAGTAAGGGCCAAGGAACTTCCTCCTATATAAAGGCCTTATAGTGAGTTAAATTAGGAGAGGAGATAATACAGAGAGTACATAGTATATATTAGTAGTGTGGTGCAATGTAGTTCCTTTAAAATAATTTATAGAGTGTTCATGTCCTCCATTATACTGCATTGTACTATTTTCATGATCTTTCATTAATGGCATATTTTTGAGTTATTGCAGAAGTTTATCTCTTAGTTTTCTTGTATATTATTGTGCTATTATCATATAGATATCATAGCTTGCTTATATTGTATCTTGTGGTTGCATTTACTATATCATATACTCATCAAAAGCTAACAGTGATATCAGAGCTATAGTAGACCAGATAAGAAATAGGGAGAGCCACAAGTGAGATTGAGAGAAATCTAGTAATCTCATTTCTAAAAAAATTGAGATTGCATTTGGCTAGAGACTTTCCACAGGGTTACAGAAAACTTGTGAAGACTATGAATCAGTGTGGATTCCACTAGATTGACAAATTAATTAGTGAATATTTATTATATCTAGATTAAGAGTTTCTTCCATTACATTACTAATACTTTGTTGTAGGAAAAGGAGATTCAAAGTGAGTTGGGAAGCTTCCTAAAAAAGAGCTAGGAAGAATATCTTCTTTAGAATCAATCTAAAACCAAAAACAACAAATGAAAGAACAAATATTTAGAGGCCTGAAGAAAAGGTCCTATTGCTTGAGATTGTAAACTATAGAGTGCAGAAGAAGAAAATGCTATATAAGCCTTACTACTAATTCAAGAGACTCAAAAGAAGATTCCAAAAGAGTATTGGAGGTTGGTGATATCCATCAAATATTGCAGATAACAGATTGAAGAAATTGACCTAAAGAAGTTGAAGAAACTCACAAAAGGCCCCACTGAAGAACTTCCAAATTTGGAAGCAATAAAGAAAGACTAGCAAAAGTACCATTCCTAAAGTAGTAGAATTTATAGATTCAAGAGGAAGATCTCATTGCCAACACTTCCACAGTAGAAGGTTGAATAAAATATCTCATTAGAAAGACCATAGAAGCTGCATAATTGAAGACCTTAGAGAGGTTTCAAGAAGAAAAAAGGAGAAGGCTTGCAAAGCTTTATTATAGATTTTTTAGAAGGCCATTGGAGGAGTTCCTAGGAGAACTCATTGGAGAAATTTACCACGAAGGAGAATTTCCTAATAAAGGAAGGACTTGGGACAATTATCGCCATCCAACAACAATCTCAAGGGAGAAGGATTTGGCAAGAAGTTTGCAAAATTTTGAAGGAGATTGGTGAAGACCTCAAGACTTCCACATTATTGAGAAGAAGGCCTTGATTGAAGTCAAAATTTGACAAGGATGTTGAAGGAGAAAGGAGCCAAATATTACTACCAAACCTAAAAGGTTTGAAGATTACCTTTGAAGGCTAGAAGGCTTATTCAAAGATAGGGGTTTGTTGAATCTTTAGAAAAATACCAAAAGGGTTTATTGAATCTTTATCAAAATATCGAAAGGGTTTGTGAAGACATAAATACTTCCATATTATTGAGAAGAAGGCCTTGATTGAAGTCAAAATTTTACAAGGAGGTTGAAGAAAAAGGAGCCAAATATTACTACCAAACGTAAAATGTTTGAAGATTGCATTTGAAGGCTAGAAGGCTCATTCGAAGATAGGGGTTTGATGAATATTTAGAAAAATTTTGAAAGGGTTATTGAAGTAAAACTCAGATATGATTTGGGGAAGTTTCCTACCAATTTTTTTGAGTTTCAAGGTTAGCATTTAAATGCAGAAATTGACTATGAAAGGGTAGCAATTAGGAAAACTTTACTAGTTGTAGAACTTTAGATTTACAAAGAGCATCCTAAAGGAGAATCAAAACCACCACACTATAGTTTTAAGTAGCAAGATAGAGGAGTTACTAAGCTACAAATTGGTGAGTTGAGGAAATATTTAGGATAGCCAAGAATAGTTGCAAGTTCATCCAGTTAAAGGCAACAATAAGGTGAATCTAATCACCTAGAAATCCTTCATCTTCAGAGATCTTAAAGGTAAGCAACTTAGGTGCAAAGGGTTCATTTTATGAACACTTATATTCAGTTCATTATTTAGTTTCATTGAGCACCTTATTAGAGTTTTAATAAGTTGCAAAGAGAAGGTTGCCTAAAAAGCCTTCAAGAAAATACAAAAGATAGGTTTATTTTAAGTTTTATACCTACACATTAAAATATGAGTTATATGTATTTCAACAGAAAGATAAATATCATATTCCTATTATCTAGTTACAACAAAGAAGACTACATTAAGTTACAAATATTATAGTGCATTTAGGAGCAATTACTAGTGCATGATTTAAGGTTCATTTGAAGGAGTAATAAGGTGAGATCAATATTACACTATACTAGTTGTTCTTAAAGAGTTTTAAGGTGCACTAATTATTTTAAGTTGAAGTAAAAATTAAGATAAAATTATTATTATCCTTAAGTGTATTGAGTTAGAGATATTACTGGTACATTAATGATTGATTGCACTATTCTAGTTATTCATTAAGCTAGTTACTCTCAAAGGATTATTATGTGCATTGATTGTTAAGTTAAGGTTAAGATAAAGAGAAAAAAAATTGCATACTATCAAAGTGTCTAGAGATGCTATTCCCTGCACAAAACTAGCAACTTATTGTGGCCTAGATAAGCCACCAAACAGGTTGATTTTCCTCCAAGGTGTGGAAAAGAAAACCACCATCAAAACCAGTAAAGAGAGCTACAAAATGAGACTAGGAGAGTCTCAAGTTTTAGGTGCTAAGAAGGAGGTATTACAGGTTTTTATTCGAGCACCAAACTTGTCTTATATTACATCAAAGGAAGATAAAATATAAGTGTATTAAGGACACTCTACATAGTCTATCATTCTATCTACAAGTGGCCACCATTAGCACTAGTAAAAGTGCTTGAAGAGGAGCCATTACAAAGGGGCTCAACATCCATCATTTACAAAGGATAAGCACTAGCAAAGGTGCTTAAGAAATGAGCCATCCGAAGGGCTCAATATCTATTGATTGGTGCTTGAGTGAAGAGCCACTCATAAGGCTCGAAAGCCAGCTCGTCAAGGTGTTAGAGGACACCATCATCTAGCACATCATGCGATGAAAACCTACAATGTACAAGGACTACATAAGGACCAATCATTCATATCATATATACAACACTAAGGGCCTATGTAAGGTAAATATTATCTACATAAATTCATAGTGCTAAGGATAACATATTACAAGGAAAAGAAGCAAGGTATAAGGTAGAAACAAGGTGCATTACCAAGATCCAATGTAGATGAACCACCAATCGAGAGGAAGCACCATAGGACCTCCATTGCAATGCTCTAGAATATTCATAGTTGGAGCCAACTGTGTTGGAATACATCATCCATATTTGCTAAAGAAAATGAGGATCGATATCAGGATTTACTGTCACAAAGGAAGCAATGAAAGGTTACAATAGTTGGCAATAATACATTGATAAGCCTTATGAAAATGGTACGTTGAAGGAGAGAGTGCATGCAAAGAAGACTCAAACACTTGTATTAAAAAGGAGGGAATATTGTACCACTTGGCACAAAGCTATAATAGAATCCTCAAACCCTAACACTCGTGCTCAATAAGGAAGGGCGCTCAACCAATTAACGCTCTTATCTTTAAACTAATGCTCAAGAAGAGCATATTGAGCATTCACCTGTATTTTTGACACTCAAGAAATAATGTGCTATGTGTCATATCACCTAACAAGTCCTTCATCATCGTTGCACCACCTAAGGAGGAGTCAAAATATTTGAATAACACTTATGCCACTTGGCACCTGTGTCAAGAGAGTGGAAGCATACTTATAACCACTTGAATTAGAAGTGCAAGGTGTGGAAGCATATTTTTTAGCTAACATTAAGGGAGGAATTAAGACATGGTTGAGAGCATATTCAAGGTGCAAGGAACAAAGTCAAGGAGTCAAAGTAGCATTAAAATCATTGCCACTATCATACGTCTACCATCAAGGAAGTACAACATCCATTTCTTAAGGAGATACAACATGAATAGGGTAAGGTTTAACTTTGATTTAAATTGATTTTTTTGGTAGATGGTAGAAATTATATTATATGGGTTTTAACTAGTGCCCAAAAACAAAAACATAAGCATATGATAAAAAGTATGTAGAGAAGCACAAAACAGGGTGTCTACACCCTAGCCACTTCATGAACCAGACCAGAGAAAAAATAGACCCACACAGGGGTTGTATAAAAAAAAAATATCGAAAGAGAGATCCCACATAGGGTCTAAGGAGAACATAAAACAAAATCAAGCTAGTGCCATTTTAGAGGTTAAAATATTAGTACCATAATTTCCATGCTAGTAATAGAGCTCGAAAGACAAAATAAACCAACTCTAATCATCGATAATTTTCAACTATAGAGCTCTTTTGGCCATGTTTCTTGACCAATAGTTTCAGGGAGTTGTTGATGTCATCCATGCCACTGATGATTCTACTAAGGATGGTATTGTGGACCAAATTGAATATGGCCATCGAAGAACTAGTTCTATCACTCCCATCATCGGATTTTTTGAGGTGAGCATACCTCTCAGGGTTGGTTGTGCATTTCCAAGTCTATAGCAACAACATTAAGAACATTTTGAGGGAAATTTTGGTGCTGAATGGATAAATTCCGATGACTAACCCCAACATTGGTAAGAAAATTCGAATAATTGTTAGCTTCTCGATGCACATGGCAGGTTGTAGTTTTGTGAAAATATTGCATCAAGACCTTAGCTTCCTAAATAATCGTGTGCACATTCCATGAAGTTCTGTAACTAATGATAGAGTTTGTAACATTCATGGAATCACATTCAATTTGTAAATTTCCTCTGTAATCTTTGAGAACTTCTAGCCCTCTCCACAATGCATGAGCTTCAACATAGTAGTTAGTTTGGACACCCAGAAATTCAACATAGGCCACTATGAGTTATCCATTGTGATCCCTGACCAGACCTTTGACACCTGTTGCACCCGGATTTCCTTTAGAAGCACCATCATATTTAATTTTAAGCTATCCTACAGGAGGAGTCCAATGAGCACAAATTCTAGGATGGGGATTAGGAGTAGAGCTAGGACTGTGGGTAATACTAAGGGAAAGGAAAAGAGTGGACTCAAGGGCATACTTAGTTGGTTTGGTACAAGGGAAAAGCTTAGAATTTTTAATAACAAAGGTGATGGCTTTGTTGGCAATAGAGATAGAGTCCTTGATGGTGTTTGAAAATATTATACTATTTCTTTCGAGCTAGATCTACCACAAGAGATGATGGAGATAAAATTCCACAAAGAAGACAACCTAGAATTTCTAAAAGGCATGGGCCATTGGGAGAAAAAAAGAGCTAGGAAGTTGGGTTGGGCCCAGGAGATGTGAAAGGTGGACATGAGATGATCCATGGTAGAGTGGAAGAAAGAAAATTTTGTAAATATGTGGTTGATATATTCTTAGGACATCAATCAAATATGGCATCTATTAGGAACAACCATCCATCTCTTCATGAGATTATTTGTAGTGAGGATCTTTTTTTTGATGGCCAACCAAGAAAAGAAAACTTTAGGTATGAGGTGTATAATCCAAACTAGATTGAAATGAATAAGAGAAGTTTAGGGAGTGAAAGTCAACAAATGAGAATATTTGACCAAAAAAAGACTAGAGTTAGTTTCTTTCCAGAAAGGGGTATCATGAGACATACCAGATGGAATTAGAATTGCCCTCAACAATGTTGATAATTCTGTGATAGCATTTAAATTTTGGGCATCAACATTTGCAATGTGGAGCTCTTTATATATTTTGGGTTGGACTAAAGAGTCTATAAAATCAGCCACATTTCTGCCTATGAAAGTATCCAGTAAAGGTTACACCACTTAGATTTCGTTTTTTTCACTAAGTGTTTGATTGGAGATCCACCTGTCTAACCAAAAATTTATCTAGTTTCCTGTTCCAAGCTACCCCCTAGTTTCCCTTTGAATAAGAGGTTTGGTCTGGAAGATTGATTTCCAAAAGTTGGACCCAACATTAGGAATATTTTCATCCATAAAATTCCATATGTGAGTGTATTTTTTATTGATGATGAAAACCCATTCAATATTGTAATTGGTAAACACCTTCTAATCCTGCTTGGCCAACAGTTCCATGTTCATATTACTAATTCTTCTAATACGCAACCCTACCTGACTTTTAGATAAGCAAACCTTTTCCAAGCTGACAAGATGAAACTTTTTTATCCTCTAAACCTACCCAAAGTAATATCTTCTGAATCTATTCAATTTTTCTATAGACAAAAACTGAGGCTTTAAAGACTAACATAAAATATATACCACAGTGAGAGTGGCTTTGGCTGCTTGGGATAGGAGGGTCTCTTTCCAACCTGTAAGCTTTTTATTGATTATTTCAATAACATTGCTCCACATAGACACTTTGGGACAACTGGTGAATAAGGGAAGCCTTAAATAGACAGTGGGAAGCTTAGATATGACACACTAAATAATATGATCAATATTGAATATTGAGAAAGAAAAATTTACTCTTGGCATAGTTTATATTTTGCCCTGTAACCTCTTCGTAGAGATCTAAAATACCTTTAATTGAATTTACTTCCCAAACTGAAGCATGGTTGGCTAAAATAGTGTCATCTATGAACTGCTAATGAGAGAGGGGTCTCATGTTAGAAGTAACTTGAATACCAAATATCGTGACATTCGAGCAAGCATCTTTGAGAGCTCTTCCAAGGGATTTAACAAGAATAATGAAGAGAATAAGTGATAGGGAATCCCCCTGCCTAATTTCTCTATTGCTTAGAAAGTAACGTACTATAGACCCATTGACTAACATTGAGAACCAAGGGCTAGAAATGAAACCTTGAATAAGTTTGACCCACTCTCTATGGAAACCAAACTTGAGAAGGAAAATAAGCAGGAACTCTTGATTGACCCTATAAAAATATTTATTCATATCAATTTTAAGGACTAGGGCAACTTTTTTGTTGCTGGAGATAGAATGGAGGACTTCATGCAAAGTTATGATACCATCTATTATAGATATTTATTTTATCAAACTACCTTGGTAGGTATCTATGGTTTGGAGAAGAAATTGTTTCACTCTGGATGCCATAGATTTCGTTAGGATTTTATAAATCACATTACACAAACTGATGTGTCTAAAATCTACCATAGATTTGTACACATGCCATTTAGGAACAAGATCTATGAAGGTAGAATTAATACCTATGGGGATGGATTTTGCATGTTGGAGTCCAGTGATTGCCTTGCACACATATTGCCCAATAATGTCCCAAAATGTTTGAAAAAATTTGGGGAAGAAACCATTAGGTCCAAGGGCTTTATAAGGGTACATAGTGAATAAATCTTTCATGATATCATCTAAATAAAGAGGCTTTATGAGTGAGGAATTCATTTCTGGAGTGACCAGGGCAGGAATATGATTGATTTTTAGGAGTAATAAGGGGTATATCATAGGGTTGAGTTTATTTATCATTTATATTGGAGAAACAATCAATCTTAATGCATTTGAAAGCAAATCAAAGGAGCTCATATCCATAGTATTTCAAATCACTTTAGTGGAATATTTGTAATTAAACACCATTAGAGATATAAAGGTTTCTACTTGGAAAATCAATAGTATTATTGCAAATATTATTATTTTCTAATATTCCAAAATTAAGGAGTTATAAGGTATACTACATTAAACATAGATTATTGGAATTTAGAAGTATTAAACTATTGTATATTAAAGGGTATAAAATGAAGCTCATTATTTACTTAAAGGAGTTGAAATTATTTACTTACACTTGTCTCATACTCATACTAAAGGGATAAAATAAATCCAACCATAGAAAAATTCAAATTGAAAAGTGCATAGTTTATTAGGAGAGATAAGGTGAAATAGGACTTGATTATTATATTTTCCAAACCATTACCAAATCAACCCAAAAGGTGAACTAACACTAGCTAAGAATTTTATCAAACTTATAAAACCACTAGAGAGACATAAGAATTCTACAAAACCTAAGTTTTGGAAAGGTTTTTATCAAATTGGTTTATATACTCTAAAATAGGGAGCTATAAGGATGTCTAATCCAAAGAGCACATTAAATAATGTAATTAGAAAAGGAGCCATGAAAATACCAATATGGCTTAAATACATGATTGATGATTCAAAAAACTCAACGGATAATAAGAAAGATGCAAATGAAAGAGAAGAATCAATAGAATTTAAAAGGATTTCTAAAAACTCACAGACTAATAGTTCGATGAAAGTAGATTCTTCAGGTACATCTTCTAGTGAGATAGTAAAGGGAGTTGATGATAACTATACTAATATTGAAGATCATATTCAAAAGGATCTCATATAGATCTATGGAAAAGGTAAAGATATAATAGCTTCAATTGTACACACATGGTTCAACTATTTCATCAAAGAAATAGATAAACATGATATTCCTAAAACAGATAACAAAGACATTGGGATATATTTACTATGCACCTACTACAAAAAATTTGGTCATGAGAAGGTTAACTACTGGAGTTTCCATCCATGTAAATATTATGGAGGAAAATATCATTCATATTACTGTTATTACAACAAAGACAAATACTATAAAATATTCAAGGAGAAATTAATATTCAAATTAGACTGTTTCTTCCAAGCTCTTTTTTTAGAAGCATCACTAACAATGAGCTCAAGCTTAAATTTTGTGAAGATCAAGGAAACAAGTCATACAAGAAACCAATAAATAGAAAAGGAAGCAGTTATGATCTGATTATGACTTGCAAAATTATGGGATCACTAGTCCATAAAGGATATATAGAAGACTACAAGGTCAAAGAATCTTCCAAATACTCAGAAACAAAAAAAGGTAGTGGAGTGAAAATGATAAGGAGAAACAACATTAAGACACAAGTAGAAGAAGAAGAAGAAGCAAAACAAGTTGAATATTATTCTAAAGATGAAGATCCATATTTAATACTAAAGCCTTCAATACCAAAATAATTTAATACATGGGGATGTTAGTTAATATATTACATTATTGGGTACATATCAATGTACCACTTTTGGTAGATTACTAGATTAGGAGTTTACTTTAGAGTAAATTTAAGTAGTTACTTCAGCATGTAATAAATGCATAAGTGTTAGAATGTGCAATGATGTAAATGTGCATGTAGTCCACATGTACATGAATCATAAGATAGAGTCAAAGGTAGAGTAAGGGCCAAGGAACTTATATTCCTATATAAAGGCTTTATAGTGAGTGAAATTAGGAGAGGAGAGAATATAGAGAGTGCATAGTATAGATTAGTAGTGTGGTACAATGTAGTTCCTTTAAAATAATTTATGGAGTTTTCATGTCCTCCATTATATTGCATTGTACTATTTTTGTGAGCTTTAATTAATGGTATATTTTTGAGTTATTGCAGAATTTTATCTCTTAGTTTTCTTGCATATTATAGTGCCATTATCATATAGATATCATAGCTTTCTTATATTGTAACTTGTGGTTGCATTTCCTATATCATATACTCATAAAAAGCTAACATTCATAAATATGACAATATATCCTTCTCCATTGAGGTTTTTTTTATGATAAAGTGGAAGTGGAAGGAACCCTTGAATATTTTTTTTATTTCTTTGTGGAGATAAGGGAATTATTAGACAACTCACATCTCAATAGATTTTCTACACCATATTATTTAAGGATGCTTACTAACTCTTCAAATAACACCCTTATGTTTGAAACTTGGAGAGATGTCACCAATGTTTTTAATGCTTTAGGGAGAGATCTAAGTAGAACTGAGGCTATAATATTATCTTCCACCATTTTACCCATGGTATTCAAATTTGAATTCAAATATGCAATTCTTCAAAGGAACTATTCAATACTCTCATCATCTTGGACCCTTAATGTATGTAGTTGTGACTAAATATAAATTATTGTGGCTTGATCCCTTTCTTAAATTGTAGTGCAAATTTTATCCCATGCATATTTTGATATTTTTACTTCACTTATATGTGGTTGTATTTCATCAACCATTCCAAATGTGATGAGCATAAGTACCCTTGCATATCCTTCATCATACGTTTGCTTAGCTGCAACCTCCTCAAGATGTGTTTCATCTCTAGTAACTATATCCTGGAGTTTTTTAACCATTAATATTGTTCTCATTTTTTTTTCCATGGTGCAAAATTTAGACCCTTGAGCAACTAATATTTTGTGAGAAATATTTTTGATGTAGCCATGGTGAAGGTTCATTATATCTTCCAAAATGGTTCACTTTTCTATATATCACTAGTCCTATATACCAATCCTTTCGATATGCATTCCCTTTCAATATACTTATCAATGTATAGAAGAAGCTATTCCTCTCTATATATGTAGCCATATGTGAGATATAATAAGGTACATTAAAGAAATTGATACATGGTACCAAGGTAGTATTGAAAAGGATTCATCCTATCAATGAAACCTACTTAAAGATAAATCCTCATACATGGATGTAACTTTCCTATATACTTGGATTTTCTTAATTTTAATATTTACCTCTAATGATAATAACAAATGGGGTAAAAATGAAATAAAATATAATATTATAAAAATGTATCCTTATTCCTCCTTGATGATTTATAGGGTTGATGTCGAGATGATGTTATAATAGTTGTATTAGACATTAGACATAGTAACTAAACATGATAACATCTTATTATCAGTAATTAGTAATTCTACAATAGAAGCAATGATGCAACTATAACCTAATTAATTCATTTTATGAAGAAATATTATTTCCTTTTATTGGTGGGTGGGTAATCTATGTGGAAAATATGTTTGTTGTGTTGGCTTGATGCTAAGTTTATTTTTCATGAATGATCTCTTTTTTTGGATTAAGGTGGAAAGATATTCATAAGATCCTTTTATAAGTAATCAAAAATCCTTGGAGAAAATTATATTGAGGTTCTTGAAATATTGGAATGCCCTCAAACAATGTTGATTAATCAAGGTAGGATATTCTAGGGTGGTTAACATAGTCAAGTGCCTAGAGCATTAGAATTATTTTAACTTAAGATAACTAGTGGATTAAGGCACATTATACTTTTATCCATATTTATATTTTTTATTTGATAACTTCAGGGTCAAGGACAAGTAAAGGGAGACAAATTTTATTTCACAAGAGGATTTTACTTCTGCAATGCTTGTCACTCTGATTATGAAACTTTCTCCTATTGCATATCCTACTAAGGATATATTAACTAACCTTATTTGGAAATACGAGGTTATTTATTTTCTTAATTATTCCATGAAACTCCAAATTATATTAAGTCTTTGATGCAATAAAATAAGGGGTCATATATGATTCAATGCTATTGTATGAATTTACACATTATATTAAGACTGAAGCAAGAAAATAATGGGTGGTCAATTATAATTTAGTACCAATTATCGATACTAATTTGCTATATTAGTATCATGCAAGTTATAGTTTAAGACATTGTTGGAAAATTAATTATTTTATTTTCAAAACAACACATCCCATGTGCCAAAAATATTCATAAAAAAATGAAATTGTAAATTTTGTCTAATTCGATCATTTCCACTTTCAAAAAATATTGTCCTTCCCTCATTATATAAATTTAAAAAACCCCTAAAATCCTAAATTCCCAAACATAAATATAAATTACATTTTTAAGAAATTCTAATATTTTTTTAATGATTTGGGCACCTATCCCATTGCGATCCTCTCTACTAGTTAATTGTTTGATATATGTAACCTTGATAATACTTTTTGAAATCTCTTTGTTCTCAATAGGGTCCCAACTACCCATTCTCAATAAATATCTATAGAAAAGGTGTATGAAGACATTAATAAAATCAAGGACAACCTCTTAGATTTGATAAAACTCGATAAATTGAACCAAACTATGAAAAATGTGTTTAGGATCCTTGAAATTCACACTAAATAGGATTTTTTACAAGATGCATTCTCATAGTTTCCACTACTAGGACAATCCTATTTAGGATAGGGGTAAGCTTCAAGTTAAAAATAAGGACCAACTTTGGGTTTAGGACAAGGACTAACTCTAGGTTTAGGATAAGGACTAATTTTAGATCCAGGATATGGATACACTTTAGGGATTAATATACTTGCATTTAATCCACCCCACCAATAAATAACTAAGTTGGAAATACATCACTCTAATGGAGATGAACCCACTAGTTTTTTATTTTATTATACTAGAGGAATCGGTAACACGTTACAATTTTCTACATCTCTTCGTGGGTTTGAATCTCACTTCTTGTTACCACTATAAACTCTAGTTGCATTAGGTAAACCTTTTATGTAGCTGACTACACTGACACAACACACCCATTGGTACTACAAGGCTCGAGGGATTGTAATCCTGCTCTCTGTACTCCTACAGAAGAATTTTAACCATTAAACCATGCCCTTAGACCTGAGATGAACCCTCTAGTTGGATTTATAGAGCCAAACAATATTTCTCCTTAACACCCCCATTTGGAAAAAATTATCCAATTTTTCCTTTAGTTTTGACCATGAAGCCATTAAATGGTATCATTAGTTTGAGAAGATATTTATCACACCTACTTGAGAGGAATTCTATAGGAATATAATTTCTTGTTTTGACCCGGTGCATATAAAAATTTCACAAGTGCATTAACCAAACTTTAACAAACTGGGTCTAGCATTTACTTGAAGCATTTGAAATGATCAACCTATCTATAGTTCCCTAGAATCAAAATGTGGATGTTGGTGGTATGAAAATCATCGTTGCCCAATTAAATCCAATTGAGGACTTGCTAGACAATCACTAGTATTTCAAGGTCATTATCAGGCTGACTATACTAGATAATGATATCCATTAAATATTTAACAATGATGAGCACCTTGTCCAATTCCTCCAATCAGAAACTAAATTCTTTGAAGAGTTAGCACTAGAGTTCCAAGAAAATTATGGGGACCAAATCCTTCAGCTCAAGGGTAATAAGCTCCTTAAATTACTAGACATCCTTGAATCTCTGCTTGACCCAAATGAGCATTTTAGAGGTAAGAATTGAATTATAATGAACAAAGGTATTTACTAGGAGATATAAATTACAGTAAAAAAAAATTATAGATAGGGAATGTGGCCACTTCAAAAGAATGCAAAAATATACTAAAGTAGGGGTTTAGAGTTATGAGGACTTGAAAGGTTGTGATAAAGATATCATCCACCACACAATAGACCTAGATCCAAAGGCCAAACCTATGAGACAAAAACAAAGGTCAGTTAATATGAAGATTGAAACCATGATGAGAAAACAATTTATTAAACTCATAGAAGCAAAGATTATATATCCACTCAAGCATACCACTTTGGTATTAAATCTGGAGCTAGTAAAAAAGAATACTGGATAAATCTGGTTATGTGTAGAGTTTTGGGACCTCATCTAGGCATCATTGAAAGACCCTTGCCTTCCTTGGAGTAAATATTATAGATGATAGATAGATAAGATGTGTTATCTCTACTATATGATTTCTTAGGGTACACTTAGGTATGAGTCAAGGATGAATATCAACATAAAATATCATTTACTACCAAGTGGGGTACTTTTTCTTACCAATGCATGTTTTTTTTCCTATCCAATATTGGGTCCATATTTTAGAGGGCTATGGATATTTATTTATGTGGTCTCCTTAACAAAATTATCTTGGTTTACCTAGATGAACTCACGCTATTAAACAAAAAAAAATACCACTTGGAACACCTTGAAAAGGTGTTTGAATGCAGTGAAGAATTTGGAGTGTGCCTAAACCCAAAGAAGTGCATCTTTTACATACCACAAGGAAAGTTACTAGGACACTTTGTGTCCAAAGAAGGAATATATATCAACCTAAACTAGGTTAGGGCCATTGTCAACCTATCACTACCACAACATGAAAAGATCTTTCAATATTTTTAGGATAAGTTAATTTTATCCAAAGGTTCATACCAAACTTTGCCATTGTAGTATGACCAATTAATTGGATCTTGAAAAATAATAACAATTTAAATGGACTAAGGAAGGAAAAGAGGATTCCTAGGAAATCAAACAGGCCATGATGTAGGCCCTAGTATTGCACAACCTGTATTTTAGCAAAGACTTCATCCCCTATGCTTATGGAGGTGAACTCATTATAGCATCTATTCTTACTCAAAATGATGATGAAAAGAATGAACATACCATAAATTTATTTAGTCAAACTCTAAAAGGCTATGAGGAGAGATATAATTTCATTGAGAAATAGGTGTATGCTCTAATACAGAGTTTAAAAAAATTCAAGCACTTGATTTCAAATTGTTGGCAATTTTGGGTACCTTGGGTACATTGCCTTTGCTCAAGTGTAGAAGTTGTCATTGATGTCAAGAAGCTCTTGAAGGAATTTTATTTAATGTCAGATTATTCAGAGCATGGACAGTGAGTTTCCAGGAAGATCATAGTAGCCCATTTGCAAAAGATCAAAGAAAAAGACAAGTAAGAAAAGGTATGCAACAGGAAAGAAAAACTGTCGCGATTTCGCGACATGTTTGAGGAGAGAGAAAGAGCTGGCAAAACTGTCGCGATTTCGTGACATGTTGGCAGAAAAGAAGAGCAAGGTGGAAAGTGTCACGATTTCGTGACATGTCGCATTTTCGCGACTCGAAAAGTGCAGGAAGGCAGAGAAGGAAAAGTGTCACGATTTCGTGACATATTGCAAAGAAGATTGTACGGACGAAAAAGTGTCATGATTTCGTGACATGTTGCAGGAGAGGGAGTCCGAAAGAAAAAGTGTCACGATTTCATGACATGTTGCAGAAGAGAGAGTCCAAAAGAAAAAGTGTCACGATTTCGCGACATAATGCTGAAAAGAGAGTCCGTAGTGTGAATTGTCGCGATTTCGCGACAAGTTCGAAGAGAGAGAAAGTAGCAAGACAAAGTGTCACGATTTCACGACATGCTACAGAAGTCAAAGTGAGAACTGTCATGATTTCGTGACATGCAGCAAAGGGAAGAGTCAAAAATGAGAACTGTCACGATTTCATGACAGGCTGCAAAGAAATCGTACGGATGCAGAAAGTGTCATAATTTCATGATAGGTTGAGATGGAAGCATTCAGTTGGAGAAAGTGTCACGATTTCACGATAGGTTGAGATGACAGCATTCATTTGGAGAAAGTGTCACGATTTTGTGATAGGTTGAGATGGGGGCATTCAGTTGGAGAAAGTGTCACGATTTCGTGCAAGAGACAGTAAACAAGTCTTCAACAGAAGAAGCATCGTGATTTCATGATGAATTCAAGAAGGAAGAGCTCAAAGGCGAAAGCGTCACGATTTCGTGACATGTTCTAGTTTCACGGGCGTAAGGCAGAGAAAAGCATAAGGCAGCGAAAGTGTCACGATTTTGTGACATGTTCCATTTTCGCTAGTGCAAGCCGAGAAGAGTGCAAGGAAGCGAAAGTGTCACGATTTCGTGACATGTTCTGCTTTCACTGGTGCAAGCCGAGAAGAGGGTAAGAAAGCGAGAAGTGTCGCGATATCATGACAAGAGCTTAGTCAAAGTCGTCAAAGGCTAAAGTGTCACGATATCGTGACAAAAGCCATAAGATAGTGTACGGTTGCAAAGGTGTCGCGATATCACGACAAAAGCCATAAGATAGTGTACGGTTGCAAAGGTGTCATGATATCGCGACATGTTGTAGTTTCGCGGTAGAAGCTACAGAAGAGTTGCAGAGGTAGTGAAGCCGACAAAGTTAAATTTGGGCCGACAAAAATTAGGGTTTGCAGTCGACGTAGTTTAGGGTTGTGCAGCCGACTAAGATCAAGGTTTTGATCTTGAAAGTGTTAGTATAAAAGGAGGTTTGTTTTGAAGAGTTAGGGTGAATTGCGAGACAGTCGAATGTGCATCGAAGTGTGCGAGATGCAGCCAAAAGAGTGCAAGAGTGCAGAAGTGGCGCGATGATGTCGAAGCATGCAGAGTGAGCACAATAGGCAAAGATGAACGAGGACATTTGTACTAGACCGAAGGACTGTGTTTAGTGCAAATTCGAGGACCAGCTTTGGAGGTGATAGAGTTGAGGACAGAGGTCTCCAGCCAGAGCAGGGAGGACAGGTGTCTTCTATGGATAGAGTTCCATTTGCTAAGGGCAGCGGAGGCAGAGGTTTTCTAGAGGATCACCAGCCAGAGCAGAGCTAGGGGATCGGTGTCTCCTGTGGGTTGGTGCCCATGAACTCGAGTTTAGGGGATTGGTGTCTCCTTTGGGTTGGTGCCCATAAAATTTGTAATCGGGAAAGGTTTTCCCAAAAATTGATTGATAAAATTTAGTGAAAGATTTTATCCGTGGATGTAGCCCAACCATTCTGGGTGAACCACATTAAAATGGGTCTTCAATGTGTGATGCTTTCTGTCTTGATTAATGTTGTGTTGATGCCTCTATTATTTAAAGTTAAAATTGTTAATTGGTTATGTCTTATACTATTCACCCCCCCTCTCAGTATAAGCTTGTGTTCTTCAATTGGTATCAGAGCGGGTTTCTCCAAAAAAAGCCTAACAACTTGGAGAACGATCTATCAGAGGAACATACAGATTCAGAAAGAGATGAAGAGGTTGGGTTCGATCTCAAAGGTGAATTCTTCTTGGCTTTAAAAAGGCTTGAGAAATTCAGGGAAGAAAATTTTGTTCTCAAGCATCAAATTCAGGAAGAAGAGATTGCAAGATCAAGATTGTCTCAAAGAGTTATAGACTTCAAAATTCTAGCTGAAGAAGGAAAGAAGGTTGAACAGGTTCTGACAGAGGCTTTAAAAGGAAAGGAAACTGATTGCGAGAAACTAGAAGAAGAGGTTATGTCTCTTAGAATGAAGTTGGAAAAATTGGCTCTCAGACAGAATACTTCGTATGACAAGCAAAAGAAGGATGGTATCACTATTCATGAAATAGGGTCTTCGAGCAAGACCAATCTTCATCCTGAAGAGCGGTGGATTCCAGTTGGTCACAAGAAGAACAATCATCCAAGGCATCAAAACAGGTTACATAATACTTTCCATGGCTATTGTTTTTCCTGCAAGAATTTTGGTCACAAAGCTATGCATTGCAATAAATCCTTGAGTAGCCATAGTAAGGAAAATGTTAACTCGTTTGCACCTCTTATGAATAAAAATTTCATGTGTGTCAAGTGCAAGAATTTTGGGCATACAACAAGGATGTGCAGTTTGGATAGATCTAGCCTTGAGTTCACTAAAAAGAAAAATGAGATCAAATCTAAGTCAATGATAGTTCAAACTGCTTTTCATGCTCAAGACAAAGTAGAAAAATGGTATCTTGATAGTGGTTGTTCAAAACATATGACTGGTGAAAAGGAAAAAATTTTGGTCTTAAAACAAACAAACCGAGGAACAGTCAGTTTTGGAGATAATAGGTCAGCTAAAATCTGTGGTAAAGGGACTCTTAGTTTGGATGGGAAATCCAAAATAGAAAATGTGCTTTATGTAGAAGGCCTAAGACATAATCTTCTAAGTGTGAGTCAACTTTGTGATCAAGGGCACATAGTATCTTTCTTTTCAGATAGATGTGAGATAAGTAAAGAAAAAAATGGAAAACTCATTGCGAGTGCTACAAGGACTCCAAACAATCTTTACATGCTGAGTGAGATAAAAAGGGAAAAGTGTTTTCTAACTCAAGAAGATGAGAGTTGGCTATGGCATAAAATATTGGGGCATTTGAGCTTTGATAATCTTGTCAATATTAGTAACAAGGAAGTCGTTAGAGACTTGCCCAAAATAAAAAGGCCCCATAATATCATTTGCGGTCCCCTGTCAACATGGAAAACAAACCAGAACCAGTTTCAAATCAAAAGGGTATACTTCTTCAAAACCATTGGATCTTATTCATACTGATTTATGTGGCCCCACCAGAACTTAGAGCATTCAGGGAGAAAGCTACTTCATGTTGTTTATAGATGATTATTCTAGAATGACGTGGGTTACGTTTCTCAAAGAAAAATCTGAAGCTTTTGAAAAATTTAAAGCTTTCAAAGAAATGATTGAAAATGAGACTCACAAGAGAATCAAATGCTTAAGATCAGACGAGAGGAGGAGAGTTCACTTCAAATGAATTTGTGGAATACTGTGAGCAACAAGGAATCAAAAGAGAATATTCAGCGGCAATAACTCCTCAACAAAATGGAGTAGTTGAAAGGAAAAATAGAACTATTGAAAATATGGCTAGAGCTATGTTAAATGAGTCGAAACTCTCAGATGGCTTTTGGAAAGAAGCAGTCAGTACAACAGTCTACATTATCACCAGGGCCCAACTTAGAGTCAATCATCATAAAACTCCTTATGAGTTGTGGAAAGGAAGACCAACTACAGTAAAATACTTCAAAGTGTTTGGGAGTAAGTGCTTCATCAGAAGGGAAGATCGGAATCTGGGTAAGTTTGATCCTAGGTGTGATGAGGGAATCTTTCTTGGATATTCCAAGTAGAAGCAAGGCCTACAGATGCTTCAACAAAAGAACGCATACAATCATAGAGAGCATAAATGTAACAGTTGATGAAAAGATAGGGATAAGAGAACCAGTCAAGGAACTCAGTGATGAAATTTGTCAAGAAGAATTCAGAGAGGTTTCAGATGAAGAAGAGGAAACACAACAACTGCTTCCCAAAACTCCTTCACGATATGTTCAGAAACATCATCCCAAATATTTGATCATTGGTGATCCAAACAGCAGGCAAACAAGAAGAAGAGTCATACCTTCACACGATTCTACAAATGTTTCATTATTATCTCAGATTGAGCCAAAAGATCTCAGTGAAGCATGTGCAGATAAATTTTGGGTAAAAGCGATGGATGAAGAGCTAAATCAAATAGAGAAAAGTGAAACTTGGGATTTGGTTCCAAGACCTAAGGACAAGAATGTCATTGGCACAAAATGGATATTCAGAAATAAACTCAATGAGGATGGAAAGATTGTCAGAAACAAAGCTAGGTTAGTCTGCAAAGGTTATGCTCAAGTAGAAGGTGTTGATTTCGAAGAGACGTTCGCTCTTGTTGCTCGTCTTGAAGCTATCAGAATGTTTTTGGCCCTTTCAAGCTTCAAATCATTCAAGGTATATCAAATGGATGTAAAGTCAGCTTTTCTAAATGGGGTGTTGGTAGAAGAAGTCTACATAGAACAGCCAGAAGGAGTGTCTCTCACGGAACAGTCGGACTATGTGTGTAAACTAAAAAGGCTTTATATGGGTTAAAGCAAGCACCAAGGGCGTGGTACTCAAGACTTGACGAGTTATCTTCATGAACAAGGCTTCGGGAAAGGCGTGGCAGGTAGCAATCTGTATATTAAGAATGAAGGTGATGATATGTTGATTATGGTTGTCTATGTTGATGATATTATTTTCGGGGGGAATAATACTCAGATGTGCAAAGTTTTTGCTAACACCATGCAGAAGGAATTTGAGATGTCTATGATTGGAGAGCTGTCATTCTTTTTAGGTCTTCAGATTGCTCAATCAAAAGACGATGTATTTCTCTCTCAAGGAAAGTATATCAAAGAAATGTTGAAGAAATTTGGGATGATGGACAGCAAACCAGTATGTACTCCAATGATTACAGGGTGCAAGATGAGTAAAGACGATGAATCTCCAACTGATGAGATCGGGAGGTTGTACGAGATCAATGATTGGCAGTTTATTATATGTTACGGCTACCGGACCGAGATATCATGCGAGCGATTGGGTTAGTAGCAAGATTTTAGGTAGCTCCAAAAGATTCTCATGTTATAGCAGTTAAGAGGATATTCAGATATCTGAAGGGCACTATGGATTTTGGGCTTTGGTATCCCAAAGGTGATGATTTCACCCTCATGGCCTATTCAGATGCAGATTGGGCAGGCAATACTGATGACAGGAAGAGCACTAGTGGTGGAGCGTTCTTTCTGGGAAAGAGTTTGGTTTCTTGGCTAAGTAAGAAACAACCTTCAATTTCCTTATCTACAAGCAGAGGCTGAATACATAGCAGCAGTGGCTAGGTGTACACAGGTTTTATGGATGAAAACCACCTTGGAGGATTTCAAAGTCAAGCATGAACAACCCATCTCCATATTTTGCGATAATACGAGTGCCATAAGTATTTCCAAAAATCTAGTAATGCACTCAAGGACAAAGCATATTTCCATCAAGTATCACTTTCTAAGGGAGAAAGTGCAAGACAAGCAAGTCAAGCTAGAGTATGTGCCTACTAAAGAGCAGATTGCAGATATCTTCACCAAACCTCTTCCAAGAGATACGTTTGAGTATCTAAGGGAGAAATTGGGAGTTGTACTCCCACCCCAGAATTAATCACCTCATCAAGAGGTGGGGGAGGGACTAAGCTAAGATGCTCATTCTTAGTCCCGAGCCCCAAAGGTGACCCTTTGCCATTGATGACAAAGGGGGAGAGATATGAGTAAGGGGGAGAGCTTCAAGTGAAGAGAAGAGCTTCAAGTCAGGGGGAGCAAAAATTCAAAGGAAAATTCTCAATTGTGAGCACGATTGGTTTCAATTTTGGCTCTTGAGATGTGTTTTCAGTAAAGGTTTGCCATCAATGACAAAGGGGGAGATTGTTGGCAATTTTGGGTACCTTGGGTACATTGCCTTTGCTCAAGTGTAGAAGTTGTCATTGATGTCAAGAAGCTCTTGAAGGAATTTGATTTAATGTCAGATTATTCGAGCATGGACGAGTGAGTTTCCAGGAAGATCATAGTAGCCCATTTGCAAAAGATCAAAGAAAAAGACAAGTAAGAAAAGGTATGCGACGAGCAAGAAAAAGCGTCGCGATTTCGCGACATGTTAGAGGAGAGAGAAAGAGCTGGAAAAAGTGTCACGATTTCGTGACATGTTGGCAGAAAAGAAGAGAAAGGTGGAAAGTGTCGCGATTTCACGACATGTCGCATTTTCATGACTCGGAAAGTGCAGGAAGGTAGAGAAGGAAAAGTGTCACGATTTCGCGACATATTGCAAAGAAGATTGTACGGACGGAAAAGTGTCACGATTTCATGACATGTTGCAGGAGAGGGAGTCCGAAAGAAAAAGTGTCACGATTTCATGACATGTTGCAGAAGAGAGAGTCCAAAAGAAAAAGTGTCACGATTTCATGACATAATGCTGAAAAGAGAGTCCGTAGTGTGAATTGTCGTGATTTCATGACAAGTTCGAAGAGAGAGAAAGTAGCAAGATAAAGTGTCACGATTTCATGACATGCTATAGAAGTCAAAGTGAGAACTATCACGATTTCATGACATGCAGCAAAGGGAAGAGTCAAAAATGAGAACTGTCGTGATTTCGTGACAGGCTACAAAGAAATCGTACGGATGTAGAAAGTGTCGCGATTTCATGATAGGTTGAGATGGAAGCATTCAGTTGGAGAAAGTGTCATGATTTCGTGATAGGTTGAGATAACATTCAGTTGGAGAAAGTGTCACGATTTCACGATAGATTGAGATGGCGGCATTCAGTTGGAGAAAGTGTCATGATTTCATGACAGAGACAGTAAACAAGTCTTCAACAGAAGAAGCGTCATGATTTCACGATGAATTCAAGAAGGAAGAGCTCAAAGGCGAAAGCGTCATGATTTTGTGACATGTTCCAGTTTCATGGGCGTAAGGCAGAGAAAAGCATAAGGCAGCGAAAGTGTCACGATTTCGTGACATGTTTCATTTTTGCTAGTGCAAGCCGAGAAGAGTGCAAGGAAGCAAAAGTGTCACGATTTCGTGACATGTTCTGCTTTTGCTGGTGCAAGCCGAGAAGAGGGTAAGAAAGCGAGAAGTGTCACGATATCACGACAAGAGCTTAGTCAAAGTCGTCAAAGGCTAAAGTGTCGCGATATCGTGACAAAAGCCATAAGATAGTGTACGGTTGCAAAGGTGTCGCGATATCGTGACAAAAGCCATAAGATAGTGTATGGTTGCAAAGGTGTCACGATATCGCGACATGTTGTAGTTTCACGGTAGAAGCTACAGAAGAGTTGCAGAGGAAGTGAAGCCGACAAAGTTAAATTTGGGCCGACAAAAATTAGGGTTTGCAGCCGACGTAGTTTAGGGTTGTGCAACCGACTAAGATCAAGGTTTTGATCTTGAAAGTGTTAGTATAAAAGGAGGTTTGTTTTGAAGAGTTAGGGTGAATTGCGAGACAGTCGAATGTGCGTCGAAGTGTGCGAGATGCAGCAGAAAGAGCGCAAGAGTGCAGAAGTGGCGAGATGATGTCGAAGCATGCAGAGTGAGCGCAACAGGCAAAGACAAACGAGGACATTTGTACTAGATCGAAGGACTGTGTTTAGTGCAAATTCGAGGACCAACTTTGGAGGTGATAGAGTTGAGGACAGAGGTCTCCAGCCAAAGCAGGGAGGACAGGTGTCTTCTGTGGATAGAGTTCCATTTGCTAAGGGCAACGGAGGCAGAGGTTTTCTAGAGGATCACCAGCCAGAGCAGAGCTAGGGGATCGGTGTCTCCTGTGGGTTGGTGCCCATGAACTCGAGTTTAGGGGATTGGTGTCTCCTTTGGGTTGGTGCCCATAAACTTTGTAATCGGGAAAGGTTTTCCCAGAAATTGATTGATAAAATTTAGTGAAAGATTTTATCCGTGGATGTAGCCCAACCATTCTGGGTGAACCACGTTAAAATGAGTCTTCAATGTGTGATGCTTTCTGTCTTGATTAATGTTGTGTTGATGCCTCTGTTATTTAAAGTTAAAATTGTTAATTGGTTATGTCTTATACTATTCACCCCCCCTCTCAGTATAAGCTTGTGTTCTTCACAAATAATATAATTATTGCTAATAGTATTTATCCAAGTATTAAATATTACATCATAAATGAAAAATGAGTGAAAAAAGAGCTATATGGATCATAAGGATCCTTGAATTTTAAACTAAAATCAAGACCAAAAAATTGATTAGAGGTTGATAATTATGCTAGTAGCTCACCCAAGATGTGGTGACTACAATAGAAGAAAAAACATTCTCTACACAAGTACCAAAGAAGAGTAGAGTTGGGTGCAAGACCAAATTGATTACATAAAACAAGGCCAGTACCCATCGAACCTAAATTGGACTCATAGGATGGCCTATAGGCTATAAGATGCACTTTATGCTCTTATTGAAGGAATTCTATTCCAAATAAATTTCAACAAGTATTCTCTTGAGATGTGTTAGAACCAAATAGATAGTCCTATTACTCCAAGATTTCCACCAAGCATTCTCTAGTGGACACTATTTTTCTGATACAACTATGGTAAAAAACATGTCAGCTAGATACTATTTTCCAACTATGTTTAACGACACACACCGATGGGTAAGAGAGTGTAACAAATGTAAGTTCTTCATTAGGAGAAACCATAATGTTCCCTTCCCTATAAAGTAAATTATCACTAATAAATATTTATCATAGTGGGGAATTGAATTCATAGGAGAAATTAATCCACCCTTAAGTGAAGGCCACCATAAGATCTTGAAAGGAACAAACTACTTGACAAAGGTGATCCCACTAAAAGAGGCCACAAAAAAATAATCACAAATTTCTTGGAAAAAATTATCACTCATTTTAGTGTAGCCAACACCATCATCATGGATAACACTCAAACATTTATTATAGATGTATTAATTTAGTTTTCTCTCTAGTATGACATCTATATGAAAGATTATTTGAACTATTATCCATAGGGTAATGGCTTGGAAGAATTCTGAATTAAGAACTTGCTTTGAATATTGAAAAGGATTGAAATCAACAACCAATAATAGTGGCATATACACATTCAACAAGCCTTGTGGGCTAACTGAATTAAATTAAATAAAGTTATTAGCTACCCCTCATACTCCTTAGTTTATGGCCAAGAGTCTAGGATTCCCATCTCCATGGATTTCCTTGCACTACAACTATTACATCAACTAGAGCTTCAAGAAAATGATTCTATATCATTAATAATAATATAATTACTACGAATAGAGGATGAAGGGAGGTTGCAAGGAAACGCTTACAAAATCACCAATAAATAATGAAAATATGGTTTGATTGTAAGGCTGTAACAAAATATATCTGGGTAGTCAACTTGGCATTCAAATGGGGCAAGGACCATAGCAAACTAGGAAAACACACCAAGTTCAAAGCCATTTGGAGTGGGCCATACATCACCACTAGACTCAAGGAAAAATTTTGGTTGAGATTTTCATGCTAGATGGGCAACTACTCCCAATCTTGATCAATGGGATCTACCTAAAGAGGTACCCATGATATCTGCCTTAAAAAAAGTAGAGAGAGATGTATTATTGATTTATTAAGCCCTTGATGTCAGAGTTGGAAGACTTTATTGAATATACCTTGTTTGATATTTCATCAAATGCATGATCACCCACCTCGAGAAGCATATAATTGTCAAGGTGTAGTGTTGCATGTAAGAAAGGAAATATTCTAAAAAATCTTAACATGTAAATTCAATTTTTTCTACCATGGCATAAGAAGCCGTAGAAGCTAGGCCTTGACTAGGCTTCCCTCAGTATACACCAACCCTTACCCCATTTAGGCATAACCAAATGAGGTATGGAGCTCTTGCACAACAAGGGAAGACTCAAAAAATGATCAACCAATCTAACTAATGGCTTTCTACATTACATGCAGGCCTCCACTTAAAAAAGAGATTAATTTTATGGGTTGAGCATTAGATAATATTTTTATAATAACATTGGTTTTTATTCCACTAAGACAAGGTTGAATAGGGTGTGGGACTATGACTATAAAGAAAAGAATAAACTAGATTATAACTAACCCAATTGATTCTCTCCTTCTCAAGGTTAAACTCACTAGCTAGGTTCCTTGAAAGAATGATCAAGTTTTGCATCCAATCACCTGCATAATTGCATTCTATAATTGAATAGGTTGTGGGATTATAGTCTACAACCACAAACTTTAGGAAACCTAACAAGAAATATTGAAAATCCATTACTTTCCTCTCTCATAAACTCTCTCCTTCAGACCACAAACATAGTAAGGTGCTTAGGAGATTCAAGGAGTAGAAGGACTTGATATTGCTTGTAACACTTTTGAATCCAAGTCACCCTCTTATAGAAGGATGGAGGAAACTCCACATGATGTAGGGAGACTATGAGGTAACACAATTGTAAAATTCATCAACAACATAGTAATGTGGAAGGTTAGTACGTTCTAGAATCTCCTAGAGTAAGCAAAGTCCATAAAATTAATTCCCATGCACCCCTTGAAAAAGAAAAAATATTTCAAGTTTCTAATTTTCTAAAGCTATGTGATTAGTACAACCTTAAGAAAAATAAATATAGAGTGTGGTTTTGATATCTCTTAATGGGTATACATCAAAATGGTAACCAAATATTTTTGCAAAACTAGGTTACTAGAAGAAAGGTTGATAAAGAATAATGTTGAGATGGAGAATACAATGGAAGGAATCTAAAGAAAGATTACAAAATCCTCTAACCATATGAAAAATTTCAAGAAGGGTATCCTAAGGAAACCATGTAGCACTAAATACATCTAATTAGAATGTTTCATGGACAAGATAAATATGAGCCATCTAATTAGGCATCCAATGAACCAAATTAGAAACTTTCCCCATGCAAAAGTTTTGCAATAAAGGTTGGTCACCTCCTAGCTATAAAATTCAAAATTGCCTAATTATAGATTGGGGGCACATAGGCCAAGCTTATCTCAAAAACCTAAAGGGTAATTTTGGCTACTCTATCCAATGGTATTAAAGAAGGATTACATGTGCATGGGCTGGTAATGACAAAAAATAAGGCTATTAAAGCTCAAACATCTTCCCAATTCTATCCATTATATAGCTAGAAATTAGCACTATGAGAGCCTTTTAGTGTATAAAACCTCTAGTTAGCTAAATATAAAATCACAACATAGCTCATATATGGGTAAATATGGAGGCTAAGAATAATAGTTCATCTACTAGGGAAACATGATCCTAAACAAAGAAGAACACCCATATCAAGCTTGAGTGAGCTGAACCTCCATTCCTATTGAATGATGAATTCGATATAACAGTAGACCTTAATTTATCCATAAACACTAAAGTGTTAAAATAATCTCCCTACCAAAGGACCATCATTAGGGAGCCCAAATAACTAGCTATAATAACATGGAAAATTTACCTAGCATATGACATGGTACCCTAGGTACATAACAACTATGAGATGGTAGTGGTGTGTGTTTCCCACTATAACTCTCAATATAAGGAAGTCAAGGGTTCTATGGCCATTGCAAAATTTCCATATCATCCCAAGCCATGTGAGACATGCTATTAGTCCTAGAAGGACTCACATAAATTTGGGAATAACCAATGACTTTTACTCATACCTTCTAGACCCATTGAGGAGTTTAATTTGGAGCCCCAAGATAAGTATAGGGTAACTACCATGTCAAAAGTTTCCTTGAGATTATCTATTTTTAAGAATTATGCCCATAATATCTTGAGAATGACCACATTTATCTTTGGCATGGATGATGACAAACTCTTACCTTAGGAAGAAATAGGGGTGTTGCATATGCTAAGGTGCATCCCTAATGATAGACCCCTAATTTTTTATTTTAGAAACTTCATTGCTAAGTAAATCCATAGAAGATTGTAAATTTCAATAGTATTCCTACCTTCTAGTATTGTTCTTATTTGGTGCATTTGGCATTGGCCTAGAATCCTTGTCTATACAAACATCTAGGCCTGAATATAAAATATAAGGATGGTAAGCAATCTATCTCTAAGTGGATACAAGTCATCTACTAAAATTCCTCTTATTGCACCTATATGGATGATTTATTAATACCTACTCTAAGAACCATTAAGGGAACCAATCCTTAGTGCATTTTTGGGGAAGAACCAAGTATTTATTGTCAAACCAGCGAACTAGCATTGTATTATTGAAGGGGAGATTAAATACAATGTAGGCATTCCTGGATTAGCCCGGAATGGGCGCATCTCAACAGGATGCCGCTGCAACAACTGCAACAAGTTGCTAAACATAAATAACAACTAACAAATAAGTTAAGTACGCTAACATCCCCCTTTATTACATTATTTTGGTAATGTAATAACTAATAGCTATACTAACATCCCCTTACATTATTTTGCAATACAAAGTGAGCTGCGAAACAATTCAAATTTGACACGTCCAAGTGCCTTAGTGAAAATGTCTGCAACTTGAGCATCGGTGGGAATGTGCTGAAGCTGAATTTGGTGTTTTGGAACTTCATCTCGAATGAAATGACATTGTGTGTCAATGTGCTTTGTTCTTTCATGATGGACTGGATTCTTGACGAGGTTTAGAACACCCTGATTGTCACAAAACAAGTGTATTAGAGATTTTTATGGATGTCCCATACTTGTCAGAATGCGACGTAGCCATATCACTTCACACACAGCTTCACGTGCGACGCGATATTCTGCCTCTGTTGATGAAATAGCAACCACCTGTTGCTTCTTACTGTGCCAAGAGACAAGACCGGATCCCAGATGAAAAATGTATCCAGAAGTTGATTTGCGATCATCAAATGATCCGGCATAGTCGGAGTCCGTGTATCCTTGCAAGAAGAATTTGTTGTTCCTCTTGTATTCCAGGCCATATTCCATAGTACCATGAACATAGTGAAGAACACGTTTTGCTGCTTTCCAATGAGTGGTCTTAGGCTCCTGCATGAACCTCAAAAGATAGTTGACAGCAAATACGAGATCTGGCCTAGTATTGGTCAGATATATGAGACTCCCAATCAACTGTCAATAGAGAGTACAATCTACCTGAGGTGAATCATCATATCACGATAATTGAAGTCCATTCTCCATTGGAGTTGCCATTGGCTTGTAATCAGTCATGCGATATTTTTCCAGCAATGTCTTGGCATATTTTTTCTAAGACACTTTGATGGAGTGCTCCTTCTAGCTGAATTCCAGACCAAGACAGTAATGGAGAAGTCTAAGATCTGTCATCTCAAAATATTTGCACAAGTTTCTTTTGACAGTAGAGATCATAGTTTTTGAACTCCCTGTAATGAGCAGATCATCCACATAGAGTACAAGAAACACTATCTCAGAACCCTGTTTCTTGAAATAGAGGTTTGCATCTGACGGACATCTCTTAAATCCATGCTGCATAAGGTGATTGTCCATTTTTATATACCAAGCTCGAGGAGCTTGTTTCAGACCATATAAGGATTTGACCAATTTGCAAACTTTCTACTCTTGGCCTTCCACTTCAAATCCTTTAGGTTGAGTCATATAGACTTTTTCTTGGAGATCACCATTTAGAAAGGCACTTTTGACATCCATCTGGTGAAATTTCCACCCATATTGTGTTGCCATAGCACACATAACCTGAATTGTGGTCATCCGAGCAGTAGGTGCAAAAGTTTCCTCGTAGTCAATGCCTTCCTTTTGAGCATAGCCCTTTGCAACAAGGCGGGCCTTATGCTTATCAATTGTTCCATCTGCCTTGTACTTGACTTTATATACCCATTTTTAGCCAATGGGTTTCTTTCCATGTGGAAGATAAACAAGCTTCCAAGTTTTATTTCTCATCAAAGACTCATACTCTGTATCCATAGCGGCCTTCCACTGAGGCTCAAAAGAGCATCTTGCACTGATGCAGGTTCAAGATCATCTATGGTAGACATGAATGCCCTGTCATCATCAATATCCATATCCTCTACTTCTGTACTTGGAGTCACAAAAATTTCCTCAAAAGATTGACAAATATCATCAACCTCACCAGTTTCTTTGGCTTCTTTCTCCTTTTGAGCCATACTACGTGTACGAGGTCTATCCAAATTCAAATTGGGAGGAGTGGATAAATTTGCATCTCTGATTGTATTTGTACACCATTTTGGATTCTTCTTCGATGGAGTTGAAGAAGATGTAGAAGGACCTCCTGTCTGTGTTGACGAAGGAATCTTCTCTTCCTTAGATTCCACAATATCTTGGTGTACTTTAGATGTGCTCTATGATGTGAAAGCTTCATCAAAGACAACATCTCTGCTGATATGAATTTTCTTGGTCAAAGGATCTATCAACCGATATCCTTTAGAGTGCTCAGATAACCAAGAAAAATACATCTCAGTGTTTTCTCATCTAGCTTCTTCCTTTTCTCTTTCGGTATGTGCATGAAAGCATGACATCCGAAAATACGCAGATGAGATATGGAGGGTTTTTGACCACTCCATGCTTCCTGTGGAGTCATTCCTTTTAGGGCCTTTGTGGGAGCCCTATTCAACAGATACACTGCAGTGGTGACAACTTCTGCCCAATATTGTTGCCCAAGAGTAGCTCCTGTGAGCATACAACGAACCATTTCCATGATAGAACGGTTCCTTCTCTCAGCAACTCCATTTTTCTGAGGAGTATAGGCAGTTGTTAACTGTCTCTTGATCCCATGCTTATCTAGGAATGCAAAAAAATCATTAGAGGTAAACTCTCCCCCTCGATCTGAGCGGAGGGTTTTAATAGAAGCTCCTAACTCCTCAATGGATTTCTTGAACTGCTGGAAGAATGCGAAAGCTTCATATTTTAGTTGGAGAAAGAAAACCCACATCTTTCGTGAGTAGTCATCTACGAATAACTGAAAGTACCTCTTCCCTCCACAACTGTTGGGTGTGAAAGGACCGCACATATCGATGTGAATTAACTCCAGAGGTTTTCGTGCTCTTGTAGAGCTCTTCTCAAATGGTACTCTATGTCGCTTTCTCGCTAGCGGTCGAGCACACTGGCAATGTGGTAGAAAGGGAAGGAAGACCCTTTACCATCTCATACTTGCTGAGCTCAAGTAAGTAGCTAGAACTAAGATGCCCATATCTCTTGTGCCATAGGGAAGTTGCCTCCTTGGTAGAGACAGACATGGCAACATGTGGAGTAGAGATAGCATCTAGTGCAAATAAGTCGTGCTTATATGAAGTTGTTGCAATCTGCTTACCCTTCCTGGTAATGGTACAACACTTCTTTCCATTCTCAACACGAAAGTTGACAACCATATTTCTATCCAAGATTTGTGTCACTGACAACAAATTTTTGGCCAATCCCGAAACATAGAGGACTTTGTCAATCTGACACTTGCCATCAGGAAGAGTGACTAAAATTGTACCATTTCCCTGAACCCTATAGGTTTTATCATCAGCAATGGTGACAAGTTTGCCCTCCTTGGCCACAAATGATTCAAACCATGATCTATCACCAGTCATATGTTTGCTAGCTCCAGAATCGACATACCAAACAGGATCCCTCTATGTGGAATCTGTGGTAGTCATGAGCACCTTGTGTGCCCATTCAGAATCTGAGTCAGATTCTTCAACAGCAACATTCACCTGGGGTTGCTTGTTCTTATTTTGTGGTTTGTTTTGGCCTTTCTGCTTGTTCTTATGCCAACACCTGTTGGTGTCATGGTTGTATTTCTCACAAATCTTGCACCACCTCTTCTTTTGTTGAGGTTGTTTTCCTTTTCCTTTTGTATCTTGCTGAGAATTTCCTCCTTTCTGAAAGTTGCCTCCTTTTTGCCCATTACCTTTCTTCCTAGAACCCTGCCTGTTGGTGTATAGGGCTGTATTGGAAGAATCATCCTTGTGAAGTTGGCATGCCTCCCGTTGTTGAAGCAGATTGACCAACTCGATGTAGGTAATTTTTCGTTGAGACACCTGGATGGAGGTTATCAACATATCAAATGAAGAAGGTAAAGCTCTCATCACAAGTGAAATGAGAAGCTTTTCGTCCACAGTATCTCCCAAAGAATTCAATTTCTCTTTCAATTCAAACACTCTGCACAGAAAGAGTTCAACTGTTTCACCCTGTCTCAAACTCAGGTTATGAAGTTGTTGTTGAAGATGAAGAATGGTTGAATCATTCTTTCCCTCATAGATGGTTCTAAGGGCATCCCATGCCTCTTTACCACTTGCTTTGTCGCTATATGAGGTTGCACTTCATCCGAAACAACAAACAAAATGAGCACCTTTGCTCGATCTGTCTTTCTTGTCAAAAGCTATCTCGATCTACGGAAGGACCTGTGGATCCTGCTGTTGGTGAAGGCCTAGTTGCTATTCCAGTAACAATATCCCACAAATCTTCCATTTGGAGAACTGCCTTCATTTTATGTTTCCATGGTGTATAATTTGGACCTTTCAATAACTGATGCGGATCAGTCATCAACTTTGCAACAACGGCCATAGTGAAGGTTCCTTATATCACCAATTGGTCCCCCTTTCGATATACCTTTTGCTAGGCCGTTATACCATACAAAATACCCGCCCTTACGTGAGGGAAACTATAGGTATTTAGAAAATATCAACAAAAATCACCCGCCCTTACGTGAGGGAGACTATAGGTGAGTTTTAGAGATCATACGATACGTGGAACATAAGCGGTATGCGAAAGGGAATCGCCTTTTTGATGGCACCTACCATAGAAGATTCTTCTCATGCGTGGGGCGTAACTTCCCCTAAACACTATGAAGAATACTTCGTCAGGATTTACGCCTAAACACAAGTGCGATAAAGGGTAGTGGATGGAGTAAAAAAAATGCAAAAATGGCTAACTTATCTCTCCCCGACGATTTATAGAGAACAAGCTCAGACGTCGTTTTTGCAGCTATATTAGGCAGTGGATACAGTAGCCAAATCACGACAGCTTTACCTGTAAGTGCTGGCCAGAGGTATCACAAATACCGAATGTTGTAGTGCAATAAATTGCACGGATGGGTTTTAATTATTTTGGGGACTTAGGGAGTGTTTTGATTTTAATTTTTAATGTTATAGTGCAAAAATGAAATATGCAACATACAACAAAAAAAATGCCCACAAGAATAACCCACTAGGTGTCGGGCGCAGCCGAAAATGCACCTATTACAATTCGCCAAATTGCCTTTTCAAAAAATTACTCACAATCCCCCTTTGATTTTTTGAAAAAATATCCCCCCTAAAAAAAATTTCTTTAACAAAGCATTTTTAATAATTATTATTTATTTAAAATTAAAATAAATAATTTTAATTTATATAGTTTTAAAACTTAAAAAAATAAATTAAAATTAAATTTTAATTTATAAAGTTTAAAAAACTATTAAAAATAAATTAAAATTAAAAATTTTAATTTAAAAAATAATAATAATAAAACTTTGAAAAAAAAATAATTTATACCTTAAGGGGGGGTTGGCGGGATTTGAACCCCCGACTTGCAGGCTCCCTGAGCCTTACCGCACAGCTCACTGCCAAGTGAGCTAGCGGGCTGATCCGGAAGGATCTATGAAGCTCCTCCTCTTTCAACCCCTGAGCCTGCCTCCTCTGCAAATCGCTCTGCAGCTTCCTCGCGCGCCGATGGTTTTTAAAAAAAAAACAACGCCCCGCCTTTTAATTTTCGCGCTCAAGCGCCCGGACAGGGGGGGTGCGATTTTTTATTTTTTTTATTTTATTTAATTTTTTTTTCCCGAGGGCGGGGGGGTCGGGACGTCGCAGTCGCGTTACGTGCTCGCATTCGCATCTCGGCGGGGGGGGGAAGGCCGTGCGACTTTCACACCGCACGCAGGGGGGGGTTATACCCAACGTGGGGGCAGATCTGTAGCACATGAGCGACAGTGCCTGTGCAAGACTGCAGACTGTACACGTCTGCAGGTCTGCGCTGCAACGTCTCTGTGCAAGACTGCAGACTGCAGACTGTACACGTCTGTAGGTCTATGCTCTGCGCAAGACTACAGACTGGAGTCTATAGGGTGTCGTCACCGATGTCTGCGTTGCAGCTTCTCTGTGCTCTGCGCAAGACTACAGACTGCAGGACGTTGTCGCTGCAGCGTCTACAAGATGCGACGCAGCCTCCTTCCAAGGATGTGGGCTGCGTCTCCTTTTTCTTTTTTTTTTCTTTTTTTTTTTTAAATTCCTGGACGCTGCACACGTTCAACAGGGAGCTCCACCTCTCCATAGTCGATCAGATGTCGCAACATAGCAACCTTCACAGCCTCCTGCTCCCAGCCACGCGATGGCATGAAAAGAAAATGCGTTCAGAAAAAAAGAAATGCACATCAATCTTCTCACGCAACTGGCTCTGATGCCATGTTAAACAATGAACAACATTTGTATTATTGAGTAGGGTTTAAATACAATGTAGGCATTCCTGGATTAGCCCGGAATGGGCGCATCTCAACAGGATGTCGCTGCAACAACTGCAACAAGTTTCTAAACATAAATAACAACTAACAAATAAGTTAAGTACGCTAACATTTATAGCATGAGTACTGGGGAGATTAGTTCTTCCTTGACACTACTACCATCATCCAAATGCATGATTTATCTAAATTAGTATACCTACTACTCAAACATGCATCCATAAAGGTTCTCTCTCTTGAAATAATAAGGCAACTAGACTTTGTTGGATATATTATATTTTTTGGTACCTTGCAATATTAATTTAAGGACCTTTTACATAGTTTAGTCTAGGGTGTGTTTAATATTTGAGTCTATAGTAGGTTTCATGTTATTAAGTCTGAGTTATATCTCATGCAAATAAGTGTGGAGTTATGTGTGAGGTATCATGTGAGTGAAGTGTCATGTTTAAAAGTGAGGCGTTATGAGCAATCATGAGAGACTTTGTCTATATGCAAATATGTAATATTTATTATAATGTATTTGAGAAATGTGAAGAGTTGAATCTCCATGAAAATGAGGAGATGAAAATATGTAAGTGTAAATATCAAGAGTCATGTGAGTATTGAGAGTCTTATGTATGTATATATTGAAGATAAAATTTTGTAATATCTATCAAACAATAATTTCATTTATGCATTGCTTACAGCAAATGTATTCTCAATAAATAATTTAATGAGTTTATTGTGCATTATTTGATTAATTTATTGTATGAATCTATACCTAGAAATATTATGGTATATTATGGATTTATCCTATGAGTATAGTAGTGATTCACTAACATACTTGACTAATGCCATAGTTGGGAGCAGATAAAGTAAAGTAAGCTACTAGAATCTACCAACACACTTACAAGAAGTGTGCCAGTTGAAGAGGAGAGCAACCCCTATCTTAGAGGTAAAGTTAGAAGAGTTGGGACTAAAAGAGTTGGAGGACTCTTGGACTTATGACCTAGAGGGCATATTTAAAGAATATGTATCCAATATTTACAATGCCAATATGTTCCAACACCAACCAAGACCATAAAAAGAGGCCTATTTGAGTGTTGTAGAAGAGACTACGCATTGATCTAGGAAGAAAATTTACTATCTATTGAGTAGCACTAGGAGTGCTACATCACTTTCTATAATCCCATAGGCATAATGGACCCCAATAATAAGATCACTAAGAATATAAAGGATAGGTTATTACAGTTGAAATGAAGTGAAGAGAATATCGATGCATGGTGGATCTTTAGTCATCACCTAGAGCTTTGAAGTTGAAAAGGAACTTGATTTCTTTGCAAGGTCTATAGGCCCATAGTTCTAAGATATGTAGTTTTTCAAAGCTTTCTTAGCCTAGATTGATAAGCAATAATGGGCAATGATTAGAGTCATTAACTAGGACATGATAACCCATCAAATCATTAAAGTCCTAATGATACCATAAGTTGCCTAACGATGTGAATTTAAGGCCAAATATTTTGCCTAGAGGGAAGTAGAGTGGAAGGAATGTGTCTCCTCTTCATTTTTAGTAGGTTTCTCTTCCCCTTGGGATACTGATAGAAATGTCCTCCCAGAGCAATAATTCTAACAAAGACTAGGTAGAGGTATAACTATAGAGCCATTATGAGACTCTTCCATTGATGATATAATGGCCCTAACCATGAAACCAATAGTAAATTTAAAATACATATTTAAAAGGTCTTAGATGAATTCACACCATTCATCCTAGAACCTTGAGAGCTCCAAAAGTATCACATACAACTTACCAAAGCTAGGATTACATTAATAGAAGAGTGGAGGGAAGTGATAAAGGAGATAAACAAAATGAATTCCTAGCATCATGCCTAATGAATAAGACTTCCATATTCTAGGCCCTATATCCCCAATAAGTTAGATATATTGTGAGATCCACCATAACTATAGTGAATTTTCACTACATGTAGAACCTGATTATGATTTCCCACTCAAAATAGAGATTTTGAAAAGAAGGTAATGCAATAAGAGCATGAAACTAGAGCCACTAGGTGAAGAACACAAGCTTATACTGAGAGGGGAGGTGAACAGTTTAAGACCACTTTTTAATTTTCTTTCAATCAATATTATGTGATGTATAGATAGCAATATCAATAGTAGTAATGAAAGCAATGCATAAATAACCACACACAATAGAGACACCAATTTAACATGGTTCACCCAATGTGGACTACTCCATGGAGAAAATATTTCACTAAAATTTTCTTAATCAATCTCTTGGATATCCTTTCCCTATTACAATGTTTATGGACCTCTATCCAAAGGAGACACCAATCCCCTAATAAAGTTTGTGGATCTCTATCCACATAAGACACCAATATCCTTTGCTCTAGTTGATGATCTTCTAGAAGAACTACTGCCTCCACTACACTGGCTAATGGATCTCTATCCACTGAAGACTCCTTTCCTCACTCAGAAGACCTATCCTCACTACCCTAGCTAATGGATCTCTATCCACTGGATATTGTAATCCTATATACTCTATCACCTCCAAAGCTTACTCTCAGCTCTATCTCAATATGCACTAAACACAGTCCTTCGATCTAGAAAAAATATGATCAATCTCTATCTCTGATTTGGCACAAATCTATCCTCAAATCTGCACCAAATTTTGTTCATAAATATGTACTAAACATAGTCCTTCGGTATAGCACAAATATGTCCTCAATATCTGTCCTTAAGCCTTAACACAAAGCTTGAATTAATATCAAATCTACTCTACTAGATATGCCCCAAACCTTAACTCAAGGTTTGAACAAATCAACTAATCAAATCTACTCATAAGTCTTCTCAAAGACTTGTCTCAAATCTACCTTGTAAGCTTCCACAAAAGCTCACACTAATCTATCAACAAGTCCTCTCTAGAACTTGTCTCAAATCTACTCAACAAGTCCTCACTAGAACTTGTTCAATCTCATAGAAAAATATAGATAATTGTTAGAATCAATATGCTTCACACTCACAACAATGCTCAATCACTTTCAATATCATAGAAACATATAAAGAATTTTTAGACTTAATATGCTTCACACTCACCAGAATGCTCAATCACTTTCAATCTCATAGAAACATATAGAGAATTGTTAGAGACTCAATATTCTTCACACGCACCACAATGCTCAATCACTTTCAATCTCTATTTTTACCACAAAAACATATATAGAATTGTTAGATACTCAATATGTTTCACACTCACAAACAATCAACCTCCTTCTCAATTCAATTTAGAATATGGAATAATTTATTTCATAGAACTTGAACTATCACTTCAAAACATCCACTCAACTAAGCTCAATCACTTCAACAACAATGCTTATCAAGTAATCCTCACATAAAAATGATACTCATGATATTTTCAAACCCTAGTTCAAGTTCTTAACTCAACCAATCACTTCAACAACAATTCTTATCAAACAATCCTTACATAACAATGATACTCATGATCTTGCAAACCCTAGTTCAAGATAGTTCACCACTTTACATAACAATGATACTCATGTTCTTTCAAACCCTAATCCAATATTCAAACTCAACAACAAGGGATCTCAATCACACAACAATGAAGTATGCATTCACTCACTCAAAATCTCCAACAATACTTATCAAACAAGGTTTATAGCATTTACTTCCATTTCTAAAAACTCATAAACTCAACAAACTTACAAAGGAAAACTTAACCAAGTCCTTTTCACTCCAACCTTGTTTTCAAAAAATCTCAACCAATCAATTATTTCAACCAAAGAAGAATGTGCCCATACATTTTACTTGATGAATAATAGACTTCAAAATCTATCTCAATTATAACCACTTTCCTTTCCAAGCACAAGGGTTAGATGACAAGAATTATCACTCTAACACTTCTTCAAAATATTTCTTCAATACAAAAATAATACTCAAATACACCTTATAATATCCAAATTTAAAATAATATTCAACAACCTTCAAAAAACTCCTTAAACACTTAAAAATTCAATTCAAAAATCAAAGTTTTGCATTCTCCTTTTAACTCCCCTAAACAACTTATAATCCAAATTAATTATGCACAAACTTTAATTAACATAAACCTTTGAAAATAAAAATTATTTTTCCCTTTTTATTTTTCACAAGCCAAGACAACCCAAAAAATGTGCACACCTCTATTATGCTGCAAAAAGTCCTTGGCGGGATTCGAACCACCGATGGTTCTCCCCCAAGTGCTTCCATAATGCTCGTGCCCACCAAATGGGCTACATGGCTCCACAAGAGCCAAAATGTACAAACATGCCTTTGAATCCCTTCTCCCTTGAATGACACAAACTAAAACACGAACCTCCCTTCAAAAAAATAGCGTGCGCGAGATTCGAACCTGCACCAGGCATCTAGAACGCGTCTTACACAACCCTTCACTACCAACTCAACTGCGAGGGGCTTCGAGTAGTTTTCAAAGGCTACCACACTTTTTCCTTTCCTATGCTCAAATACACATGCAAAAATACATGTTTTTATTTTGCATGAGCCAAAATACAATCGCATGGATAAACTTCCAAATGCCAAACTTTGGCATTATTTATATGCAAACTATAGCTTGTTCCAACATCGGCGATTATTCGAATTTAATTTGAATTCGAATATTAAAGTTAATTTTAAATATTAAATAAATATTTAAATTAACCTTAGCACCCATCATTATTTAAATTAAAATTTTAATCAAAGATTAAAATATTTTAATTTAAATTAAATCTTCTTGTGGGTCTTTTCCAACTTGATTCTTGATCTTCTTAAACTCCATTTTTTATCCGAAATAATAATAATAAAATATTATTATTTAATTTGAACTTTTCTTCTCCTTTCTTGGATCTTTATCCTTTGAGACCTCCTAGGTATATAATATTTAAAAATAAATATTATAACCTATTTATTTTCAAGACCTTCTTACTTTTGGAAGAAACAATTAATGTCCTCAAAGATGACGAACATAGCACAACAATGCTTTTGACATCAATGACAACAAACACTCCTCAAAATATCCAACACTAGGTTCCTTAATGAAGTTAGAATGAAATACCGCTATGAAAGTCAAGTAACTAGACTAACAAAAGAAAAGACAAATAGGGAGATAGAGACAACCAAAGCCTCTTCAACATATCAATGATAGTATTTCCTTTGAAGTTTTGGTCCCAAATATTATAAGGACCAGCCTATGCCAAAAAAATCTAGTAGATATATTGAAGAGATAATATTCCATGAGCATAAAAAAAAAGGAAATAGATCCACGTATTCAATGTCAACCTTGGGATCGATAGAAGAATTTTGTCGCAAGCAATTACTATTGTTGTAGGTACCACCTAATTCTTGATTTTTTAAGAAGGAGAATTGCATAAATGTAATGTTTGAAATGAGCTACCCTATATGCAAAGAATTTATTGTAATAAGATCCTTAACCAACTAACTTGAATGCAACATGGATCCTTGATACCAACAATAGGAAGGACTCAAGACTCTCTTGCCCATGGAAAGAAAAGAGAATTTTAAATTTTAAAATTTTAATTAAGTGTATAAATATCTAGTTGTGAATATGAATAGAGGAGAGGGAAATTATATTTTTGTATCTAATATTTGACCTTAGATATAATCTCTCACTCACCTCCTTCTGTGTATTGATATGTACTTGAGCCTTGAGTCAATCTATGTATTGGCTTTCGAGCCTTTTTCTTTATGGTATATGTATATTAATATTTTCAAATAGACACACACACACAAACACACACACATATAAGAGTTATGACTATTTTCCTTTTTTATTGGTATTTATATGTAGTTCAAAGTTGTATAAATACTTGTGAATAGTATCTTTTCTAGTTTTTATGCAATTTTATAAGTAAAGATATGTTGTTTTAAAATTATGTTTATTCTTGTTGGCATGGTTGATGCATGTGTTCATTCATCCCATCAATTCATAGAGGTCCCTTATAATTCTTGGTGCATCACCATAAGTAGCTTAGTATTGTTTCTTATGTTTCTGCTCTTTCCCTTTTTTCTTAGAAGAACCCCTTAACTTAGGAGTAGTTTAGAAATTTGAGCATCAAAATCACACCTGTAACAAGGAGCCAACCTTAAAAAAAATCTTGGAGGTTATCCTCTTAATCTAGTTTCTCTTCATAGGACTAAAGAACACAAGCTTATACTGAGAGGGGGGTGAACAGTATAAGACCACTTTTTACTTTTCTTTCCCAAATAATATTAATCAATATAATCAATGGCAATATCAATAGCAATAACCAAAGCAATGCACAAATCATCACACACAATAGAGACACAAATTTAACGTGGTTCACCCAAATATGGCTACCTCCACGGAGAAAATATTTCTTCTAAATATTTCTCAAATAATATCATGGGAATCCTTTCCCTATTACAATGTTTATGGACCTCTATCCAAAGGAGATGTTGATCCCCTAAATTTGGTTTGTGGATCTCTATCCACAGGAGAACTCCTTCTCCTTTGCTCTAGCTGGTGATCCTCTAGAAGACACTACCTCCACTACATTGACTGTGGATCTCTCTCCACTTGAAGACTCTTGTCCTCACTCAGAAGACCTGTCCTCAATGTCCTAGCTGATGGATCTCTATCCACTGGAGACTCTGTCCTCTCTGCTCTATCACCTCCAAAGCTCTTCTCAATAGGTTCACTCAGAACCTTCTCAAATATGCTCAATAGGTCCACTCAGAACCTGCTCAAATATGCTCAATAGGTCCACTCAAACCTGCTCAAATATGCTCAATAGGTCCACTCAGAACCTACTCAAATCTGCTCAATAGGTCCACTCAGAACCTGCTCAAATATGCTCAACAAGTCCACTCAGAACCTGCTCAAATATTCTCAATAGGTCCACTCAGAACCTGCTCAAATATGCTCAATAGGTCCACTCAGAACTTGCTCAAATATTCTCAACAAGTCCACTCAGAACCTACTCAAATATGCTCAACAAGCTCACTCAAAACTTGCTCAAATATGCTCAACAAGCTCACTCAGAACTTGTCCAAATATGCTCAACAAGCTCACTCAAAACTTGTCCAAATATGCTCAACAAGCTCACTCAAAACTTATCCAAATATTCTCAATAAGTCCTCTCTAGGACTTGCTCAAATCTGCATTACAAGCTTCCACAAAAGCTCACACAAAATTAGTCCACAAGTCTTCTCAAAGACTTACCTCAAATCAGCTTAACAAGTTCACACAAAACTTGTCCAATCTCATAGAAGCATAAAGAGAATTGTTAGAGACTCAATATGTTCTATACTCAATGCTCAATCACTTTCTCAACTCAATCTCATAGAAGCATAAAGAGAATTTTTAGAGACTCAATATGTTCTATACTCAAAACTCAATCTCATAGAAGCATAAAGAGAATTGTTAGAGACTCAATATATTCTATTCTCAAAACTCAATCTCAACTCAAATCAAAATATAGAATAGTTTGTTTCATGGAACTTGAACAACCACTTCACACAATCACTTGACTAGGCTCAATCAACTCTACTCAACCAATCACTTCAAGGAACAACCCTTTCTCACAAACCCTAGTCCAAGCATATATCATCCAACTCAAAATGTTTCCAACAATGCTCAACAACAAATCTCACATAACAATGATACTCATGTTCTTTTCTAACTCAAGTTCAAGTTCTTTGCATAACCAATTGGCTTCAACAACAATGCTAATAAAACAAGGTTCTTCATCTAACAATATACTCTATATTCTATCAAACCTTGACTCAGGATTAACTCAAACAACCAATGGTTTCAACAACAATGCTTATAAAACAAGGTTTTAATCACAACTCTCAAATCAAAAAACCTTGAAGCATTAAACCAACCACTTTTGAAAAGGAAACCCTAATCAATTCCTTTTCACTCCAAACTTAATTTTCAATCAAGCCAATCACCTAACTCAACAAAGAAGAATTTTACCCATACCTTTTCTTGAAGAGTAGTTGTCTTTGCAAATCTGCCACACTCACAATTACTTCTTTGACAAACTCAATAAGGGTTAGAGGATATTTATTTTCTCAATAAATCACAACACAAAAATAATATCAACCAAAATACACCTTATCACTCCATCTATAAAACAATACTCAATATATTTCAAAAATAATCTCCTTGGCAAATATCTCTTTCACAATAAAATCAACTCTATTAAAGTCTTACTTCTCAAATATCCAAAATTTATTATTTAAGACTTTAATTAAAATAAACCTAAACTCCTTATGCCTCCTAACTTTATTTCCAATAAATAATTCTCAACTAGCAATTTTCCAAATAATAAAAACCTTTTAACTCCCACTTTGCTAAAAGTAATTAATCATCAACATAGGCAATATTATTCAAATGCTCAACAAAAATATTACCTCTACCTTGGAGGGGATTCGAACCCCTAACTCTGCCCATGACCTGCGCCTTAGTCATGGCTCTATTGCCACGTGAGCTAAGCGCTCGCTTGGAGCATTGAGAGCACCACGTGCTCTAAGTTCCTTATGCTGTCGGTGAAAACAAAAATGTGCGCAACGCTTTGGTGTTCCCAACACCAACCGAATTGCATCTTGCTAGGATTCGAATGTAGCTCAACGTTGCCACAAAAACTTAACCAATGTCTCCTTGCCACTACGCCATGCTTCCCAGCTGGCTTGAGGGTTTCAATGCACTCTGGTTTATTTCGATCGTCGTCCTTCAAATATGTTCATTGTTTCTCACGAGCTCAACCACCAATTCGTATGCCTTTTCTTATTTCGAGCAAGGATAAATTAATCAATGTCTTTTAGGCATTATATATAGTGCCCTTTGTCTTCCATGCAATCACGTTGGTGCATCGATTTAATTCGACGTCGGCTTGGTTGATTAGGTTATAAGGTATTTAAATTTAATTAAAATTAAATTTAAATATTATAAATTAAATCAAACCAACCTTAGGCTTTAACTTAATTAAACCTTGGAGCCTTGTCTTATTGCACAACCTTGTAACGAATATTTATTTATAAAATTTAAATTCCTTGTGAATTTAAATAATTTATAAAATAAATATTGGACCTCCTTTTTAACCTTTGCAATAACCCTTCTTGGGTTTTTATGAACCAATCACTTAACTTGTGCTCCCAATAATATTAAAATATTATGGAGCCTTTTTGCCTTTAACTTTTGCACTGTTGAAGCTTTTTCCTGGATGATAGTGACAACCTTTGACGACTTTATTTCTTGTCGAATTCCTTGATATGAGTGATAACTCTATCAGGTGACATCAATGACAACTTTGACTTAGAGGACTCAAAATGTCCAACAATCTCCCCCTTTGTCATTGATGGCAACCCAAATCCTTTTTTACTGAAAACTTGACCTTTCTGTAATTCTGCTCCCCTTGGGACATTGCTCCCCCTGGGACATTGCTCCCCCTGGCTCAATGCTTTCTCAAATATCAAATCTCTCCCCAATACACAAATCTCTCCCCATTTGACATCAATGGCAAAGGGTCACCTTTGGGGCTCGGGGCTAAGAATGAGCCTCTTAGCTTAGCCCCTCCCCCACCTCCACATGAGGTGGTTAATTCTGGGGTGGGAGTATTTCTACTCCCCGAAAGCACTATTCTTTACCTTTATATTTTTCTCTTCTTTTTTGAGTTTTCTAGAATCCTCTTTCCCAAGTCATCATCCCTGTTCCTGTCATCACTTCTGTTCCTGTTCCTTGTTCTCATCCATGTTCCTGTTCCTATTCTTGTTCTCATCCATGTTCATGTTCTTGTTCCTGTTCTCATCCATGTTCCTATTCTTGTTCCTGTTCCTATTCATATTTCTATTTTTGTTCATGTTCCTATTCCTGTTCATGCCTGTTTTTGGAATATTTGCTCTACACCATCTTGTTGTGTGACCATCATTATTGCACTTATAACACTTAATGTTATTATTCCTTGGAGGTGCAACTGTCTTAGGATTTCTCCTAGTGAAGCCATATCCTCTTCTGTCATGAATCTTGCAATTCATTGCCTTGTGACCAAACTCATTACATGAGTAGCAATACCCTTGGAAAAGTTGTCCTTTCCCATATTCCTATCTTTCATGTGTCCTGCATTGTGAAGCCATGTGCCCAAACCTATGACATGAAAAACATCTTCCATTGAAGAAACCTTGTCTAGACCCCATTGGTCTCTTAGTCTCTTCTACCTATTTCCTGTTCCATTTGTTCCTTACTTGTGCATTGTTCCTTTCCTTGTTGAACTTTCTATTGTCCAACTTATCCTTAGAAGTCTCACTCTCTCTTTTACTTACTTCTTTTGACTCTTCTTCTTTTTTGGTGTTTGAGCTTGACTCTCCTTTTTTTGCTTCTTGTTTCCCTTGTTCTTCTTTAGAACTAAGTCCTGTTATGGTGATTGATGACCTTTGTGCATTGATAGTCCTATCCAAAGTCTTTGAATTTTCCTCAAACTTGTGTAGCTTGTCCTTAGAACCTTTTACTTCCATCCTTAGTGAAACTATCTCATGCTCTAATCTTTCACACTCTAGATCTTTTGTCTTTAATTTTTGGCCATACCTTTTTCAATTTTTCTTGTCTCTTCAACTTTGATTTTGAAGTTGGTGAGTTCTTGTAAAAAACCTTGCTTTTGCTTTCTCATCTTCTTGAGCTTGAACCCTTAATCCTGAGTTCTCCCTTTTTAATTCTTCAAGAGTAACCATAAGCCTTTCACATTCTATCTCTTTTACCTTTGATTGTTTAATCATACCTTCTTCAACTCTTCTTGCTTTTTCAACCTTATCTCTCAAGTCAGAGATATCCTGTAGAAGCTTTGTCTTACATTTCTCATCTTCTTGTATTTGAGCCTTCAATTCTAAATTCTCTTTTTTCAATTCAACAAGTTCCTTAAGAGTGGCTTCCTCCTTTTCTTTTTCTGAATCTTCCTCTTCTTCAATTTCTTCTATTATCCAAAGTGGAGTTTCTTCTTGATACATGCTTCGACTATTCTTGTTATCTCTTTTTGACTCATTATTTAGAACTACAGATCTGAGAGAATCATCTTCATCTTCACTTCTATCAAACCCATTGCAATAACTTGCATCATGATCGAGTTGACCATAGATAAAAAAAAACATTCTTGTGGATAATAAGTTGCATGGTGACCTGTGTTTCCACATCTGGTACAAAACTTTATCGGTCTAGATATTTCTCCATTACTTGATTCATCTCTTGAATCTATTTCCATTTGTCCTCCCAACACAACAATATTAAACTCATCTTCCTTTTCTTTCATGACCATAGGTGTTCTTTTCTTCTTGTGTCTCATGCTTCTACTCTTGCCTTTCTTTGCCATTTGTGTTCTTGTAGGATCTTCCTTCAAGCTGTTAAACTTCTTTCAAAGGAACTAGCTCTGATACCAATTGAAGAACACAAGCTTATACTGAGAGGGGGGTGAACAATATAAGACCACTTTTTACTTTTCTTTCCCAAATAGTATTAATCAATATAATCAATGGCAATATCAATAGTAATAACTAAAGCAATGCACAAATCATCACACACAATAGAGACACAAATTTAACATGGTTCACCCAAAGATGGCTACCTCCACGGAGAAAATATTTCTTCTAAATATTTCTCAAATAATCTCATGGGAATCCTTTCCCAATTACAATGTTTATGGACCTCTATCCAAAGGAGATGTTGATCCCCTAAATCTGGTTTGTGGATCTCTATCCATAGGAGAACTCCTTCTCCTCTGCTCTGGTTGGTGATCCTCTAGAAGACACTACCTCCACTACACTGACTATGGATCTCTCTCCACTTGAAGACTCTTGTCCTCACTCAGAAGACCTATCCTCAATGTCTTGGCTGATGGATCTCTATCCACTAGAGACTCTGTCCTCTCTGCTCTATCACCTCCAAAGCTCTTCTCAATAGGTTCACTCAAAACCTTCTCAAATCTACTCAATAGTTCCACTCATAACCTGCTCAAATATGCTCAACAGGTCCACTCAAAACCTACTCAAATATGCTCAATAGGTCCACTCATAACCTGCTCAAATATGCTCAATAGGTCCACTCAGAACCTACTCAAATATTCTCAATAGGTCCACTCAGAACCTGCTCAAATTTGCTCAATAGGTCCACTCAAAACCTGCTCAAATCTTCTCAACAAGCTCACTCAGAACTTGTCCAAATATTCTCAACAAGCTCACTCAGAACTTGTCCAAATCTGCTCAACAAGCTCACTCAAAACTTGTCCAAATCTACTCAATAAGCCCTCTCTCGACTTGCTCAAATCTACATTGCAAGCTTCCACAAAAGCTCACACAAAATCAGTCCACAAGTCTTCTCAAAGACTTACCTCAAATCATCTTAACAAGTCCACACAAAACTTGTCCAATCTCATAGAATCATAAAGAGAATTATTAGAGACTCAATATGTTCTATACTCAATGCTCAATCACTTTCTCAACTCAATCTCATAGAAGCATAAAGAGAATTTTTAGAGACTCAATATGTTCTATTCTCAAAACTCAATCTCAACTCAAATCAGAATATAGAATAGTTTGTTTCATGGAACTTGAACAACCACTTCACACAATCCACTTGACTAGGCTCAATCAACTCTACTCAACCAATCACTTCAAGGAACAACCCTTTCTCACAAACCCTAGTCCAAGCATATATCATCCAACTCAAAATGTTTCCAACAATGCCCAACACAAATCTCACATAACAATGATACTCATGTTCTTTTCTAACTCAAGTTCAAGTTCTTTGCATAACCAATTGGCTTCAACAACAATGCTAATAAAACAAGGTTTTTCACTAACACTTAATTCCAAGATACCTTTCCAAGCCTTAACTCAATACTTTTCACTCAACCAATGGTCTAAACAACAATGCTTATAAAACAAGGTTTTAATCACAACTCTCAAATCAGAAAACCTTGAAGCATTAAACCAACCACTTTTGAAAAGGAAACCCTAATCAATTCCTTTTCACTCCAAACTTAATTTTCAATCAAGCCAATCACCTAACTCAACAAAGAAGAATTTTGCCCATACCTTTTCTTGAAGAGTAGTTGTCTTTGCAAATATGCCACACTCACAATTACTTCTTTGACAAACTCAATAAGGGTTAGAGGATATTTATTTTCTCAATAAATCACAACACAAAAATAATATCAACCAAAATACACCTTATCACTCCATCTATAAAATAATGCTCAATATATTTCAAAAATAATCTCCTTGGAAAATATCTCTTTCACAATAAAATCAACTCTATTAAAGTCTTACTTCTCAAATATCCAAAATTTATTATTTAAGACTTTAATTAAAATAAAACCTAAACTCCTTATGCCTCCTAACTTTATTTCCAATCAATAATTCTCAGCTAGCAATTTTCCAAATAATAAAAACCTTTTAACTCCCACTTTGCTAAAAGTAATTAATCATCAACATAGGCAATATTATTCAAATGCTCAACAAAAATATTACCTCTACCTTGGAGGGGATTCGAACCCCTAACTCTGCCCATGACCTACGCCTTAGCCGTGGCTCTATTTCCACGCAAGCTAAGCGCTCGCTTGGAGCATTGAGAGCACCACGTGCTCTAAGTTCCTTATGCTATCGGTGAAAACAAAAATGTGCGTAGCACTTTGGTGTTCCCAACACCAACCGAATTGCATCTTGCTAGGATTCGAACGCAGCTCAATGTTGCCACAAAAACTTAACCAATGTCTCCTTGCCACTATGCCACGCTTCCCAGCTAGCTTGAGGGTTTCAATGCACTTTGGTTTATTTTGATCACCGTCCTTCAAATATTTTCGTTGTTTCTCACGAGCTCAACCACCAATTCGTATGCCTTTTCTTATTTCGAGCAAGGATAAATTAATCAATGTCTTTTAGGCATTATATATAGTGCCCTTTGTCTTCCATGCAATCACGTCGGTGCATCGATTTAATTCGACGTCGGCTTGGTTGATTAGGTTATAAGGTATTTAAATTTAATTAAAATTAAATTTAAATATTATAAATTAAATCAAACCAACCTTAGGCTTTAACTTAATTAAACCTTGGAGCCTTGTCTTATTGCACAACCTTGTAATGAATATTTATTTATAAAATTTAAATTCCTTGTGAATTTAAATAATTTATAAAATAAATATTGGACCTCCTTTTTAACCTTTGCAATAACCCTTCTTGGGTTTTTATGAACCAATCACTTAACTTGTGCTCCCAATAATATTAAAATATTATGGAGCCTTTTTGCCTTTAACTTTTGCACTGTTGAAGCTTTTTCCTAGATGATAGTGACAACCTTTGACGACTTTATTTCTTGCCAAATTCCTTGATATGAGTGATAACTCTATCAGGTGACATCAATGACAACTTTGACTTAGAGGACTCAAAATGTCCAACAAGGACTTCCAAAATTGTGCACTTCATGAGGTATGAGTACCAAGTGCATCCAAAAACCACATCATATGGCCATTGTTCTCTAAGAATTAACCAATAGTCATCTTAGAAAATAAAGCTTCTATTTGTCCACTAGATGCAAGATGGTTAGCATCCCCTTCTCATAAGTAGGTAAACCCAAAATCTTAAATGAGAGTCATTTGTTTCCACAATCTAGGGCATGAACTTCTTGTATTATGATAACATCAATATGTGTTTTAGAAGCATCCCTTTTAGTGATAGAGGGCTTACTGAAGACCAAAACAACTAGAACATTAAAGGATATTATAGTCTCATTAGATTAAATAAATATTTTTTTGTAAGAACAACCAAGGGAGTGGTATGTTTCCCATAATATTTGAAAACATGTTGTAATACCTGGTGAGATTAGAAAAATTCCTAAGAATCTTAAGAGACACTCTAATCTAGACACCTAAAAGGAATATTTGGACCTTTTGGCATATAATTATTCTGAATCTAAAAGTTGGAACACCTAATAGACATGATGCAAATAGGATTCCCAAAATTTTCTATGGACTAGGATGTCACCAAGAAAGGCAAACCCACTTTTATAGATAGAAAAAGTATAGAATTTAAAGGGGAATTTATGATACTAAAAAATAACCAAAATTTAATAATGACCCTCATGAGTATGAAAAACAATTTTGAGAATATCCTTATCTCTAAGACTAATTTTATGAAATCCATAATGTATTTCTAGCTTTCTTAAAAACTTTGCACCATTTAATTCATTAAACAAATCAATTATAAGAAGAATACGAAACTTATCTTCGATAATGATTTTATAAAATTATTTGAGGTCTAGAAACATCCACCTAGAATTATACTTATGCTTGAACATGACTATTAGGGAATAATAGGGATTGATACTAACATGAATAATTTCTTGCTTCCACACATCATGAACCAACTTTTAATTTATTTTTTAATGTTAAGGATAATAATAAGGATTAATACTTTGTGGCCAATTTCCAGAAATTAGATGAATAACATGATCATGTGTATACTTTAGAGGAAGCCTTTGGGTTCCTTGAATACCTTAGCATGTTTTTTTGGAGGGATAAAATTTAAGGAGTAGGGGATGATTATTTTGTGGTTAGGAATTTATATGACAAATCAATGAAAATACACTTTTTTTCCTTATTCAATATTTATTGTATCTTGTGAGAGTTGATCACCTTATATTGTTGAGGTAAAAAACCCTAAATATCGATGAACCTACATATTTTTGTCCACTATACATACATATTTTATAGATTCAAGGTAATACCCCCTAATTGACACAACCGTTAAGATCAAAAAAATATATTTGTAGGACACAAACCCATCACATATTGGCTTCGAATATAAGTATGGATACCCATACAAATTTGGGAATTAGCAACATGACTTACACATTAAACATTACCACCACTGGCAATAAAAACATTGAATTTTTCTTTTTTTGGTAGAGTTAATGTAAACACCTATTGCTTTGACCATGGTATAATTAATGAAATTATGAGTGTTTTCATAGTTAGTCAGAATAATTAATTATTATTTCTGATGAATCCTTATACCTTTATGGCATGATGGGCATGTATTCCCATTAGGAAAAAGATAGGTCAGGCCATTGTACCTATACCTTGTTCAAGTTATTTAGATTTTGCTAATTTCTCTAGATTCAATGATGTAATAAATTCCTCATCTTTGAATATTCCATCCTTAGATTCCATGGAAAAGTTTCATCACTCATCACATGTCTAATCCTATGGGAACCATGCTCTACACTTGAAATAGAATAATCCTTATATACAATCCTCATTATAGTTGTTGAAGTTTGATAGGGACTAGAATAATACATTGGATAAATCTAGGCAACTAGATATTATTTTTATCTTATTGGGCTAGACACTCGACATATTAAGGGGTGGGAAAATCATGCATATAGGATTCATATTGAATTTTGTCCTTGTGAATATGAAAATGAAACACCAATGCAATATATAAAAGTAACAAATGCAGAAGTAAATAACACAAAATTACATAGAACAAATAGTATTTTATTGAATATGGGTAGATCTCCCAATTTTACGAACAATGTACCCTAATGTGGGGTTTTCTACAATGCCCTTGATACAGTTGTTACAATGTTAGGGTTTTTGAGGCCCTAATCCAATGAACAATGGCATATTATTACTCGTTTTCGATCCCAACATAGTGGTGATTGGGCTTTGGTATTCTATGTAGGGCCACTTAAGCTTCAACAACTACCAATGAATGTGATTCTTATACTTGCATACAATAAATGACAAAATTTAGTAATATCTATGAGGGCTCCACTATGTGAGACCCTCAAAAATGAAATCACTAAACCCTAGTTGCATAAATAAAGCTATAAATAAATCTGAGAATATGAAATAAGAATAATGAGATTTTACCTTGTCAAATAACAATTTTTCTATCTTCATTGTTGATGCAGAGAATGATTTAAGTAGATGCCCTAACGACACCTGAGGACTGTAGGGCTATAGATCTAGAATGGGAAATACCCACGGGTGCTCGACAGACTCAGGAGGACACCCGATAGACTCTGGTGGTTACTCAATAGACTCGATAGGGCACTCAAAAGAATGGGAAATGCCCACGGGCACTCGATAGACTATGGTGGGCACTTGATAGAACGAGAAATATCTATGAGCACTCGATAAACTCGGGAGGGTGTTCATGGATTGATGAGAGTAGCGCATAACTAGATATGGTTTATGCAAGGTGTGTGGTAGTGGGTGTAGAATATGTGAATGATGGTGATGGAGGTGAGCATGGAAATGAAGGGAGCTAGGACTTGGACTCTAGAAATCTCTTAAGGGAACTTGGGCACTCAAGGAACTCAGGAAATTCAAAAACTTAGCACTTAGGCCGAATACTTAGGAAATTTAGAAACTTAGGGGTTGAGTCATCAAAATGACTCCTCTTTATAATATTCCCTTAGAAATGTTAGGGTTTTGATGACACAATTTGAGCAATAAATATATTAAAACATGATGAAGGATGGAGATTAAATCTGGGTAAGTGGCATGGATTAAGGCGTATGGATGGCTAAGATTAAAACATGATGGATGGCTGGGATTAATTCATATAAATATACACACATTTATTAGATACATATAAATATAATATATAAAATATTATTATTTAAATATATATTAAAAAATATACCCCATAAGGGGGGTGGAGGTCCAAGGTTCAAATCTCGGGCCTCACCGAACTGAATGCTTGTCCCTTTCCTGGTGCTTTCAGTGGCGTAAAAGGTTTAAAATGATTATGGCATGGTAGTTATAGGGTCGGACTGTGTGAAGATCTGTTTGACGACTTCCAGGGTGAACAACGCAAAATACTATGGCGACCATAAAAAACTAGACAACCTGCCCGAATTCGTGGCGGCTACCGATTCCACCATGTTAAATATATATATATATATATATATATATATATATATATATATATATATTAAAAATATATATATAAATATATAGAAATAATAGATAATGGTGGCAAGAATCTATGGATGGAGGACAAGTGGCTAGATTTTGGTGTCTAAAGATGCCCCTTTTTGTACCATGTTGTGTGAAATACAATGTGGTGCAAAAATACGAGACACCTAGTTTGGCCTGATGAAGATGCAAATTTCTTTCATTGGGATGCAAAAATGATCTTGGAAGACAAAATAATTTGGAGTGTGTATCTTACCCCCTCAATTTTTGAATGAGTGAAAGATGAGTCTCATGATCCAATTGACAAAATTATGGAGTGAAAAATGTGATTGAATTGTGCAAGTGCAAATGTAGAATGTAAATGCGGATAATATGAATTATGTAAAATGAATGATGTAAATGATTTCATTTTTGCGCCAACAGAGATAGGGTTTTTTTTGCCAAGTATAAATGCCATGATCATGTAAGATGTATCCCATTGTGGGAAAATCAAAGTCAAATGTGGTTGCCCCAAGTTTGGGGTGATTCCATGTTATTGTAGAAAGTGCCTTCTGACGTAATTGAAAAGCAAATATGCAAATACAAAAATAAAAATAAAATAGTATTGCCCTTGGGGCCACTCATGATTGTATCTAATTCCCACATGAAATTTCTAAACGGTTGTTCTATCACTTTACTTGGTCTACATCCTCAAATACTAGTGTAATTGTAAATGAAATGATGAAAGTTATCCATGTTGGGAACCCCATGGAAAAGGGTATCAATGACAACTATTGAGCAAATTGGTCTTGGCATAGTCTCACTCAAAATATGAGGTACCAAAATTGATTTTATTTTCAAACAATGAGATATTGGATGATGAATATGACCAAGTGTCCTTATGGTGATTTACTCATCTTACTGAATTGCATGGATGCAAATCGTTGCAATCACCAAGAGATAGAATAGACCACTAGATACAAGGTTCACTTGAAATTGTATATGAACTTGGAAAAATATGCAAATGCAATGATTTATGGATGAAAATGGTATTGAAATGAATATTTGATGATGATAAATGCATTGATGATTAAATTGAATGATTTTGTGGAGGTAAGCTATGTTTTTAAGTGATTGAGTCTATTTTTACCCCAATAGAGAAGGGGTTTTGACAATGTAAATGATTGATTATGTTTTTGCTCCAATAGATGAAGGGTTTTTGAACATGTAAGTGTCCTTATGGTGATTTTTCCATCCTACTAGATTGCATGGATAACCAGTCACTGCAATCATCAAGTTAATAGGATAAACCACTAAATACAAGGTTCACTTGAAATTGTAAATGTATTTGGAAAATGTTGAATGAAGGTGCAATGATGAATGAAATTGATGATGTTGAATGTTAATGTATGGATAATGCAAGGAATGATTCTATTTTTTCCCCAACAGATGAAGGGGGTTTTGACTATGAAAATTGCAATGATTGAGTCTATTTTTACCCCAACAGATGAAGGGGTTTGTGAAAATGTAAGCGTCCTTAGGATGATCTACCCTTCCTACCAAATTGGATGGATAACCAGTCACTACAACCGCTAGGTGACTAGGATAAACCACTAAATACAAGGTTAAATTGTACTTGGAAATGCATTTGGCACATGTTGAATGAAGGTGTAATGATGAATGAAATTGATGTTGTTGAATTTTGATGTATGGATAATGAAATGAATGATTGTATTTTTGCCCCACCAGATTAATGGATTTTTGACATGAGAAAATTCAATGACTGTAAAAAGTGTAATGATTGATTCTATTTTTGCCTCAATAGAAAAGGTTTTTTTTATAATGAATGAATGCAAGGAAAATGGTGCAACTTTTGACAAAAGGACATAACATTTTGAACCTAGAAATTGATATGTTGATGTGAATGTGAGGTAAAGGGTGCAACCTTTGACAAATGGATGTAACCTTTTGAACCTAGCAATTGTCTTGGATGATGTGAATGCAAGGCAAAGGGCACAACCTTTGACAAAAGGACGCAACCTTTTGAACCTAGAAATTTATGTGGATGATGATATGAATGCGAGATAAAGGGTGCAACCTTTTACAAAAGGATGCAACCTTTTGAACCTAGCAATTGACTTGTTGAAGATGTAATGTGTATGTGACCAAATAAGTTTGGTTCCATTGGATATTTTTTAATTGAAATGTGACCAAAGGGGTTAGACCCTTTGGAGATTTTTGACTTTGATGCGTGTATGTGAGGTAAAGGGATCAAACTTTGACAAAAGGATACAACCTTTTGAACCTAGAAATTGACTTATTGATGATGTAAAGTGTATGCGACTAAAGGAGTTTGGTTACTTTGGAACATTTTGAATTGAAATGTGACCAAATGGGTTAGGCCCTTTGGACCTTTTTGACTTTGATGTGTGTTTGTGAGGCAAAGGGCTCAACCTTTAAAAAAATGATGCAACATTTTGAACCTGACAATTGACTTTGTTGATGATGTGATGTGATTTTGATTCTATTTTTGCCCCAACAAATAAAAGGATTTATGACACGGGAAAATGCAATGATTATGAAAAGTGCAATGATGAATTTTATTTTCACCCTAACAGATGAAGGATTTTTGATAATGTAAATAATTGATTCTATTTTTGCCCTAACAGAGAAGGGGTTTTGAACATGTAAGTGTTTGATTCTATTTTTACCCCAACATATGAAGAGGTTTATGATAAATGTAAGTGTCCTTATAGTAATTTTTCCATTCTACCGGATTGCATGGATAACAAGTCATTGCAACCACCAGGTAACTAGGATAAACCACTAAATACAAGGTTCACTTGAAAAGTGCCAAGGAATCTGATAAATGCAATGGTGAGTAAATTTGATGATGTTGAATGAATGAGAATGATGATGTAATGAATGATTTTGTTTTTACACTAACAAAAAATGGGTTTTTTACAAGGAATGAATGCAAGGAAAAGGGCACAGCTTTGGACAAAAGGGTGCAACCTTTTGAACCTATAAATTGATGTGGATGATGATATGAATGTGAGGCAAATGGTACAACCTTTGAAAAAGGATGTAACCTTTTGAACCTAACAATTGACTTGTTAATGATGTAATGTGTATATGACCAAAGGAGTTTTGTTCCATTGGATATTTTTGAATTGAAATGTGACTAAATGGGTTAGGCCCTTTGGAGCTTTTTGACTTTGATGTGTGTATGCGAGGTAAAGGGGTCAACCTTTGACAAAAGGACACAACCTTTTGAACCTAGAAATTGACTTGTTGATGATGTGATGTGTATGTGACCAAAGGAGTTTGGTTCCTTTGGAGCATTTTGAATTGAAATGTGACCAAAGGGGTTAGGTCCTTTGGAGCTTTTTGACTTTGATGTGTGTTTGCGAGGCAAAGGGATCAACCTTTGACAAAAGGATACAATCTTTTAAACTTGGCAATTAACTTTATTGATGATGTGATGTGATTGTGATTTTGTTTTTGCCCCAAGAGATGAAGGGGTTTTTGACATGGGAAAATGCAATGATTATGAAAAGTGCAATGATGAATTCTATTTTTGCCCTAATAGATGAAGGGATTTTGACAATGGAAATTATTGATTATGTTTTTGCCCCAACAGAGAAGGGGTTTTGAACATGTAATTGTTTGATTCTATTTTTTCCCCAACAGATGAAGGGGTTTATGATAAATGTAAGTGTTCTTATGGTGATTTTTCCATCCTATCAGATTACATGGATAACCAGTCACTGCAATCGCTAGGTGACTAGGATAAACCACTAAATGCAAGGTTCACTTGTACTTGCAAATGTACTTGGAAAATATTAAATGAAAGTGTAAGAATGAAATTGATGATGTTGAATTCTGGTGTATGGATAATGCAATGAATGAATCTATTTTTGTCCCAATAAATGAAGGGGTTTTTGACATGGGAAAATGCAATGACCATAAAAAGTGCAATGATTGATTTTGTATTTCAAAATGTAACTGATTGAGTCATTTTTACCCCAACAGAGAAGGGATTTTTGATATGTGTATGATAATGATGAATGAGATTGATAATTTTGAATGCTGATGTATGGCTAATGCAATGAATTATTCTATTTTTGCCCCAAAATATGAAGGGATTTTTGACATGGGAAAATGCAATGAGTGTAAAAAGTGCAATGATTGATTCTATTTTTTCCCCAATAGAAAAGGGTTTATTGATAATGTAAATGATTGATTATGTTTTTACCCTAATAGAAAAGAGGTTTTTATATGATGTAAATGATTGGTTCTATATTTTCCCCAATAGAAAAGGGGTTTTGACATGGGAAAATTCAATGACTGTGAAAAGTGCAATGATTGATTATGTTTTTGCCCTAGCAAAAAAGAGGTTTTTAAAAGTGTAAGTGTCCTTGTGGTGATTTGTCCATCCTACTGGATTGCATGGATAACCAGTCACTACAACCATCAAGTTAATAGGATAAAACACTAGATACAAGGTTCACTTGGAAAGTGCCAAGGAATTTGATAAATGTAATGGTGAGTAAAATTGATGATGTTGAATGCAAGGAATTTTGATGATGTAATGAATGATTCTATTTTTCCCTAATAGAAAAGGGGTTTTTGACAAGGAATGAATGCAAGGAAAAGGGTGCAACCTTTGACAAAAGGACATAACCTTTTGAACCTAGCAATTGATGTGTTGATGATGTGAATGCGAGGCAAAGGGTGCAACCTTTGACAAAAGGATGTAACCTTTGACAAAAGGATGTAACCTTTGACAAAAGGGTGTAACCTTTGACAAAAGGACGTAACATTTTGAACTTAGAAATTATCTGGATGATGTGAATGTGAGGCAAAGGGTGCAAACTTTGATAAAAGGATGCAACTTTTTGAACCTAGAAATTGATGTACTGATGATGTGATGTGTATGTGACCAAAGGATTTTGGTTCCTTTCGAGCCTTTTGAATTGAAATGAGACCAAAGGGGTTAAACCTTAGACTTTGATATGTGTATGCAAGGCAAAGGGATCAAACTTTGACAAAAGTATGTAACCTTTTGAACATGGCAATTGACTTGATGGTGTGAATGTTATTGAGTGATTGAATTATTTGTTGAACTAGTGAGGAAGGTGTGATACCTTGAACACTCCCAAGCTTTGTGCTTTTTTTTATCAGGGGAAGGTGTGATACCTTGAACACCCCCAAGTTGTGTGCTTGTTTGAAATTTCTAGCAATTGTTGGAAATTTTGAGTTAGTTGTGTTGTCATTGATGTCAAGAGTAAGTGTCAGTGATCAGTGCAGGACTTGGCAAAAGAAGGGTTAAAATATTTATATTTTAAGCCCAAGAGATTTGGTTTAAGGGCTTCACATGATTGGTCAAAAGGATGGTTAAATATCCTGACCTAAAGGAAATAATATTATAATATTTATTATTATAATATTAAAGGAAGTCGAAAAAGGTCTAAGGGTGAAAGAGAAAAATACCTAGGCCCAAAGGAAATAATATTATAATATTTTTATTATAATATTAAAAGGTTAAAATTAAAGCCTAAGGTAATTTATAAATTATTTATAATATTTATATTATAAATTAATTTATAAAATAATATTATTAAAACCCAAAGTTGGGTTGGGCGCAAAATTTGATTTAAATTTTTTTCCCTACCGACGTTCGAAGGAAAGGAGCATATGGTATAAATACCATAAGGTTTACCTCACAAAGGCAAGTCTCCGAATATTAAGCACATGCGATTTGTGAAAGGGAATGCGAAAGATTCATGAGCAAATAAAGACAAAGGTTTTTAATTTTTAATTGCACCCAAAAAATGTGAAGGACAAAGTGACCAAGGCATAAAGCCTTGTCACCAACCAATCGGTTGGGCTAGTGGCAAGTTTGAGGTGTGTAAGGCGTAGGGTACGTAGAGGTTCCGCGTTCGAGTCTCGATGGTTGCGAAAGGACAAAGCCTTTTGTTGGCTTTGGCATGGGAGGAAGAGACAAAGCGCTCAAAGCACTTTTACCTCCCACGTGAGCGCCTAGCTCACGCGGTAGGGTGGCCACGGCTAAGGTGCAAGCGATAGCTTGACCTGGGATCGAATCCCACCGAGGAGTGTGCAAAGGTACTTTAATTTTTAATAATGTGCATGTGGTCTAAGGTTGTATTGTGAGTGCATGTGGTCTAAGGTTGTATTTTGAATGCAATTTAGGGAGATATAAGGTGATTAAAGATAAATTTTATTTTTATTTTAATTAAAGGTTGAGAAGGATTTAATTTTGGTTTAAAAGTGAATTGAATTATTTCTAGAAAGGTGTGTTGATTATTTGATAATGCATTTTTGAGTAGGGAGATATAAGGGAGTTATTTTGATTATTTTATGCATTAAAATTTTGAAGTGAATTATTGTGAAAGTGAGTTAATTGAACCTTTGCTAGTTATATTTTGAAAATATTGGAGATTATAAGGTGTACTTGAGACTTGTTATTTTTGTATGGTGAAATAAATTAGAATTTTGAGTGGATATTTTGAGATAGATTGTTGCTACCTAACCTTGAAATTGGCAAAGAGGTTTTGATTGTGATTAAGACAGGTTTTGAAGATATATCTCCATAAAAACAAAAGGTATGGGCACATCTTCCTTATGAGTGAAATATTGTTGGGTTGAATGTTGTGAAATGCAAAGTTGGAGTGAAAAGGATTGTTTGATAAGCATTGTTGAGTGAGTTTTCATGTGCATGATTGGTGAATGTTTGTGAGAAATTTGAGTGTAATGAGAATAATAAAAATATAAATTTTAATTTGGAAATATTTGAGTAAACTTTCATGTGCATGATTAGGGTTTGTGAAAAGATCATGAGTATCATTGTTATGTGAATGTGGAATCATCTTGAGTCAAGGGTTGAGATTCATAGTGTGAGTTGTTGGAAGTATAGTGAAACACTTGGTTAGGGTTTGTAAGCAAGTTGTGTTTCATTGAGTGAATGGTTGAGTAAGATTGGATGAGCATTATTGATTGAAAGCATTGGAGTGATAGTTCAAGTTCTATGAAACAAATTATTCTTTATTTTTGAATTGATTTGAAAGAGAGTTTGAAAGTGATTGAGTGTTTTGTGAGTGTGAAACATATTGAGTCTCTAACCATTCTCTATATGTTTCTATGATTAAACAAGATTTTGAGTGAAACTTGTTTGTGTGATTGAAGAGGTTTTATGAAAGGATTAAGTTGAGTTTTGTATGCAATTTTTACAATTGATTTGAATAAAGCTTTTGTGAAAGCTAGTGGCAGATTTAAGTAAGTCCTAAGTGGACTTAAAATTGATTTTTGTAAAACTTAAGGATAGATTTGTGTGAGATTTTGTGGAAGCTTACAATCAAATTTGAGGTAAGTCTTGGTGAAGACTTGTTGAGTAGATTGGACAAGTTCTAGAGAGAACTTGTTGAGTGTTTAGATTTATGCAATTTGAGACAAATTGAGTAATTTGTGCTAGACCAAGGATAGTTTTTAGTGTAGATTTGAGATAAATATTGAGTAGATTTGTGCTAGATCGAAGGATAATATTTAGTGTAGATTTGAGATAGAGATTGAGAATATTTGTATAGGGTAGAGGATAATGTTTAGTATAGATCTGAGATAGAGATAGAGTAGAGTAAGAGTAGGCTTTGGAGGTGATAGAGTAGAGGATAGTAGTCTCCAGTGGATAGAGATCCATTAGCCAGGGTAGTGAGGATAGAGGTCTTATATGGAGAGAGATCCACAAGCCAGTGTAGTGGAGGTAGTAGTCTTCTAGAATATCATCAACCAGAGCAGAGGAGAAAGGGTTCTCCTATGGATAGAGATCCATAAAATTGATTAGGGGATTGGTGTCTCCTTTGGATAGAGGTCCATAAACATTGTAATAGGGAAGGATTCCCAAGAGAATTTATTGAGAAAATTTTAGTGAAATATTTTCTCCATGGAGTAGCCCACATTGGGTGAACCACGTTAAATCATGTCTCTCATGTGTGTGATGCTTTGTGTAATGTTTACTACTTTAATATTGTTGATGTTATCATATGGTTTGAAAAGCAAAAAGTTTTATCTTATACTATTCACCCCCCTCTCAATATAAGCACATGTTCTTCAATTGGTATCAGAGTGGGTCTCTCCATGAAAAGACTAACATCTTGGAGGAAGATCCATCAGAAACACACATGACTTCAGAGAATGAAGAAGAGACCATGTTTGACATAAAAGAGGAATTCTTTGTTGCTCTCAGGAACTTGGAAAATATTAGAAAGAAGAACTCAAGTTTGAAGGATCAAATTCAAGAGGGTGAAGAAGCAAAGATGGAACTTCTATAGAGTCTCACAGAACTCAAAATAAAGGTAGAAGAAGGAAATAAAATTGAACAGGATATGATAGATCTATTAAGAGCAAGGGAAACAGAATGTGAAATATTGGAAGTAGAAATTATTTATCTAAGGAATGAAGTTGAAAAGACCAAGTTACGACAAGATATAAAGTTAGGGAAATAGAGAGAGGAGTCAAGCCTTCAAGAAGTAGAGACATCAAACAAAGATAAGCAAGTGACTCATACTCTAGAAGGAAAAGACATCAGGAAAGAAGAAAGCAAAGAAGAACCATGGACAAGAGTTAATCACAACAAAAGGAGGAGCACTCGACCATATTTTCCAAGGCATTCAAATAGGTTACATAATCTCTTCCATGGCTATTGCTTTTCATGTAACAAATATGGTCATAGAGTTGTACATTGCATTGGTTATGTTAAAAAGGATGTCAATAGAAATTTCAATTCTTTTGCACCTCTTATGAATAGTGATGTCATATGTTATAAGTGCAATAATTTTGGGCACAAGGCTAGATGGTGCAAAATGGTATTGCCTGAGTCAAGTAAAAAGAATACAACTTCAACAATTAGGAAAGAGAGAAAAGGGCATGAGAAAGCTAGATCAATGTTAGTACAAACAACTCTTCATGTTCAGGATAAGGGAAAACAATGGTTTCTTGATAGTGGATGTTCTAGTCACATGACAGGAGACAAAAGTAAATTTCTTGTACTCAAAGAAACTGATGGAGGATCAGTAATATTTGGTGATAATGGATCAACAAAAATTTATGGGAAAGGAACTCTGAGTTTAGATAATGGGAAAACAAAAATAGAGAATGTATTGTATGTCAAGGGGTTGAGGCACAATCTACTAAGTGTGAGCCAACTTTGTGATCAAGGGCACATGGTTACTTTTCATCCAAGTAGGTGTGATATTAGGAAGTCTAAAACTGGAAAACTTATTGCAAATGCAAATAGAACTACAAACAACCTCTACATGTTAAGTGAGATTAAAGGGGAAAAGTGTTTTCTATCACAAGAAGATGAGAGTTGGTTGTGGCATAGAAGAATGGGTCATTTGAACTTTGAAAACATAGTAAACATAAGCAACAAGCAGGCTGTCAGAGATTTACCAAAGCTAAAAAGGCCACAAAACACAATTTGTTCACAATGTCAGCATGGGAAGCAAACTAGAACAAGTTTCAAGTCAAAAGGATTTATGTCATCTGAGCCATTGAAGCTAGTGCACACTGACCTATGTGGTCCTACAAGGACAAAGAGTTTACAAGGTGAAAGTTACTTTATATTATTTATAGATGATTATTCTAGAATGATTTGGGTAGCCTTCCTGAAAGAAAAGTTAGAAGCTCTTGAGAAGTTTAAAGCTTTTAAAGAGTTAGTGGAAAATGAAATAGGGAAAAGGATTAAGAGTTTAAGGTCAGACAGAGGAGGAGAATTTACCTCAAATGAATTTATAGAATTTTGTGAACAACATGGGATCAAAAGAGAATATTCAATAGCAAGAACTCCTCAACAAAATGGGGTAGTTGAAAGGAAAAATAGGATAGTTGAGAATATGGCCAGAGCCATGTTAAATGAGTCTAAGATTTTAGATGGTTTTTGGAAAGAGGTGGTACATACAACAACATATATCATCAATAGAGCTCAAGTAAGAGTAAACCATCACAAAACTCCATATGAGCTCTGGAAAGGAAGACCAACTACTATAAAGTACTTCAGAATTTTTGGAAGCAAATGTTACATAAGACGAGAAGAGAAAATTTTGGGTAAGTTTGACCCAAGATGTGATGAGGGTATCTTTCTTGGCTATTCCACTAAGAGAAAAGCCTATAGATGCTATAACAAAAGGACACGTACTATTATAGAAAGTATAAATGTAACAATTGATGAGAAGATAGGATCAAGAGAACCAGTTCAAGAAATTGTGTATCAAGAAGATGAAAGTTGTCAAGAAGAGTTATGTGAAGAATCAGAGGAAGAAGACGAAACACAAAGACTATTTCCTAAGACTCCATCCAGGTATGTACAGAAAAATCATCCAAGGGATCAAATCATTGGGAATCCAGATGAGAGACAGACAAGGAGAAGGATAATAACATCAAATCAACAAGCAAATTTCTCCTTGTTATCTAAAGTTGAGCCAAAATATTTCAATGAGGCAAGTGAAGATGAATTTTGGATTAAGGCAATGAATGAGGAACTAGATCAGATAGAGAAAAGTAAGACTTGGGAACTTGTCCCATGACCAAAGGACAAGAATGTGATTGGCACTAAATGGGTATTCAGAAACAAGTTAAATGAAGATGGTCAAGTAGTCAGAAATAAAGCAAGATTAGTATGCAAGGGTTATGCACAGGTTGAGGGAATTGACTTTGATGAGACATTTGCTCCAGTTGCATGACTTGAAGCTATCAGAATGTTCTTAGCCTTCTCAAGTTTCAAAAACTTCAAAGTATATCAGATGGATGTTAAATCAGCCTTTCTAAATGGTGTTCTAGAAGAAGAGGTTTACATTGAGCAGCCAGAAGGATTCAACTTGACTGATAAACCAGACTATGTATGCAGATTGAAGAAGGCACTTTATGGACTAAAGCAAGCTCCTAGAGCTTGGTACTCAAGATTGGATAAGTACCTACAGGAACAGGGTTTCAGGAAAGGAATAGTGGACAGTAACTTATACATAAAAAATGAAGGGAATGACTTACTAATTGTGGTTGTTTATGTGGATGATATCATTTTTGGAGGCAACAATGATAAGATGTGTCAAAAATTTGCAAAGAGCATGCAAAATGAATTTGAGATGTCAATGCTTGGTGAGTTGTCCTTCTTTCTTGGACTTCAGATTTCATAATCAGAGAAAGGAGTATTTCTTTCACAAACCAAGTATATAAAAGAGATGCTAAAGAAATTCAAGCTAGAATATTGTAAACCAGTGAGTACCCCCATGGTTACAGGATGCAAGTTAAGTAAAGATGATGAATCTCCTAAGGTAAATCAAAAATTGTATAGATCTATGATTGGTAGCTTATTGTATGTCATAGCTACAAGACCAGATATCATGCAGGTAGTGGGATTAGTGGTAAGGTTTCAAGAAGCACCCAAGGAGACACATGTAGTAGCAGTAAAGAGGATTCTCAAGTATTTAAAAGGGACTATGGATTTTGGGCTCTAGTATCCCAAAAGTGATAATTTCACTCTCATAACATATACAGATGCATATTGGGCTAGCAACATTGATGACAGAAAAAGCACAAGTGGAGGAGCATTCTTTCTTGGAGACTGTTTAGTCTCTTGGCTAAGTAAGAAATAGGCATCAATATCCTTATCCACAATAGAGGTAGAGTATATTGCAATAGTTGCTTGTTGTACACAGGTATTATGGATGAAGTAAACTTTAGAGGACTTCAAGATAAAGCATGATCACCCTATTCCCATATTGTGTGATAATACAAGTGCTATAAATATCTCAAAGAATCTAGTGATGCACTCTAGGACAAAGCACATTCTGATCAAATATCATTTTCTGAGAGAATAAGGTGACAGATAAGCAAGTCAGGTTGGAATATGTTACTACAAAAGAGCAGATTGTAGATATCTTCACTAAACCACTTTCGAAAGAGACCTTTGAGTATCTTAGAAAGAAATTGGGAGTAGTTCTACTCCCACCCCAAAATTAACCACCTCAAGAGAGGAGGTGGGGGAGGGGCTAAGCTAAGAGTCTCATTCTTAGTCCCAAGCCCCAAAGGTGGCCCTTTGCCATTGATGACAAAGGGGGAGAGATTTGAGTTAGGGGGAGAGCATTCAATCAGGGGGAGCAGTTTCTCAGGGGGAGCAGTTTTGGAAAAAGGAAAAAGGAATGGTTATAAAAAAGGGTTGCCATCAATGAAAAAGGGGGAGATTGTTGGAAATTTTGAGTTAGTTGTGTTGTCATTGATGTCAAGAGTAAGTGTCAGTGATCAGTGTAGGACTTGGCAAAAGAAGGGTTAAAATATTTATATTTTAAGCCCAAGAGATTTGGTTTAAGAGCTTCACATGATTGGTCAAAAGGATGGTTAAATACCCTGAAGGAAAGGCCTAAAGGAAATAATATTATAATATTTATTATTATAATATTAAAGGAAGTCAAAAAGTCTAAGGTGAAAGAAAAATACCTAGGCCCAAAGGAAATAATATTATAATATTTTTATTATAATATTAAAGGTTAAAATTAAAGCCTAAGGTAATTTATAAATTATTTATAATATTTATATTATAAATTAATTTATAAAATAATATTATTAAAACCCAAAGTTGGGTTGGGTGCAAATTTGATTTAAATTTTCTTCCCCCATCGATGTTCGAAGGAAAGGAGCATATGGTATAAATACCATAAGGTTTACCTCACAAATGCAAGTCTCCGAATATTAATGCACATGCGATTATTGAAAGTGAATGCGAAATATTCATGAGAAAATAAAGACAAGAGTTTTTTATTTTTAATTGCACCCAAAAAACATGAAGGACAAAGTGACCAAGGCATAAAGCCTTGACACCAACCAATCGGTTGGGCTAGTAGCAAGTTTGTGGTGTGTAAGGCGTAGGGTACGTAGAGGTTCTATGTTCGAGTCTCGACGACTATAAAAGGACAAAGCCTTTTGTTTGGCTTTGGCATTGGAGGAAGAGACAAAGTGCTCAAAGCACTTTTACCTCCCACGTGAGCGCCTAGCTCACACATCAAAGTAGCCACAACTAAGGCACAGGTGATAGCTTGACCTAGGATCGAATCCCACCGAGGTGTTTGCAAAGGTACTTTAATTTTTGATAATGTGCATGTGGTCTAAGGTTGTATTGTGAGCGCCTAGGGAGATATAAGGTGATTAAAGAAAATTTTAATTTTATTTTAATTAAAGGTTGTGAAGGATTTAATTGTGGTTTAAAAGTGAATTGAATTATTTCTAGAAAGGTGTGTTGATTATTTGATAATGCATTTTTGAGTAGGGAGATATAAGGGAGTTATTTTGATTATTTTTATGCATTAAAATTCTGAAGTGAATTATTGTGAAAGTGAGTTAATTGAACCTTTGCTAGTTGTATTTTGAAAATATTGGAGATTATAAGGTGTACTTGAGACTTGTTATTTTTGTATGGTGAAATAAATATTGAGGAGAATTTTGAGTGGAGATTTTGAGATAGATTGTTGTTACCTAACCTTGAAATTGGCAAAGAGGTTTTGATTGTGATTAAGATAGGTTTTGAAGACATATCTCCATCAAAACAAAAGGTATGGGCACACCTCCTTATGAGTGAAATATTTGGGGTTGGTTTTTTTGGAATGCAAGGTGGAGTGAAAAGATTTTTTATAATTTTTGGTGATATTTGAGTGGGTGTGTGCGGTGTGTGTTTGTGAAAAATGAGGGTTAGTGAAAAAATGAGAGGTGTGAAAAAAAAGTGTGGGTGGGAGGTGAAACAGAGGGGGGGGGGGGGGTGGGGGGGGGGGGGGGGGGGGGTGGGGGGGAGTGGAGGGGTTTATGAATTGGGTTGAAGGAGAGTTTGAAAGTGATTGAGTGTTTTGTGAGTGTGAAACATATTGAGTCTCTAACAATTCTCTATATGCTTCTATGATTAAACAAGATTATGAGTGAAACTTGTTTGTGTGATTGAAGAGGTTTTCTAAAAGGATTAAGTTGAGTTGTGTATGCAAGTTTTGCAATTGATTTGAATAAAGCTTTTGTGAAAGCTAGTGGGCAGATTTGAGTAAGTCCTAGAGGGGACTTAAGGACAAAGTTGAGTAAGCTTTTGTGAAATCTTAAGGACATATTTGTGTGAGATTTTGTGGAAGATTACAATCAGATTTGAGGTAAGTCTTGGTGAAGACTTGTTGAGAATATTGGACAAGTTCTAGAGAGGACTTGTTGAGCAGAGTAGAGATAGATATTGAGCATATTTGTGCTAGATCGAAGGACAATGTTTAGTGCAGATTTGAGATAGATATTGAGCAGATTTGTGCTAGACCGAAGGACAATGTTTAGTGTAGATTTGAGACAGATATTGAGTAAATTTGTGCTAGATCGAAGGACAGTGTTTAGTGTAGATTTGAGATATAGATTGAGCAAATTTGTGCAGGGTAGAGGACAGTGTTCAGTACAGATATGAGATAGAGATAGAGCAGAGTAAGAGAAGGCTTTGGAGGTGATAGAGTAGAGGACAGTAGTCTCTAGTGGATAGAGATCCATTATTTAGGGCAGTGAGGACAGAGGTCTTCTATGGAGAGAGATCCACAAGCTAGTGTAGTGGAGGCAGTAGTCTTCTAGAAGATCATCAACCAGAGCAAAGGAGAAAGGGTTCTCCTATGGATAGGGATCCACAAAATTGATTAGGGGATTGGTGTCTCCTTTGGACAGTGGTCCATAAACATTGTAATAGGGAAGGATTCCCAAGAGATTTATTGAGAAAATTTTAGTGAAATATTTTCTCCGTGGACGTAGCCCACATTGGGTGAACCACGTTAAATCATGTCTCTCATGTGTGTGATGCTTTGTGTAATGTTTACTACTTTAATATTGCTGATGTTATCATATGGTTTGAAAAGAAAAAAGTTTTATCTTATACTATTCACCCTCCCTCTCAGTATAAGCACATGTTCTTCAACAATCTTTACATGTGAGAATTATATATACATATATATACATGGATTTTACTTTTGTGTTATGATTTTGTGTGAATGCTTTTGTGTGGGTGTATGTGTATATGGATGAATGATAATGCAAATGATAATGTGTATGAATGCAAATGAATTAATGCTCTAATGATCATTCATAGTTTAGATGTTTCTTGACCATTTATAGCATTGTTGTTTAATCAAGGGCACCAAACTGGTGGCATGTGAAATGGAAGACTCATGTAATGATATGGATGTTGACATGGAAGAAGATATGGATGTTGATATGGAAAACTGATTGTTTTGCAGAGACTCAGACATACTAGTGGTATCAAACAAACTCACTAAATACTGCCTAATTTCTCTAAGACCAAATGTGTGTGCAGTGAATTCATTTATCGAATCATGAGCATGGTAATGACTCGAGGTAATCAAGAACCAATGTGTGTGCAAGTGAGTTCATTAACTCATCTTGAGTAAATTGGGTGAGACCTATTATGGAGAAGACCAAGAAGCTAGCTTGTCCTTATGTGCGGTCAAAGGTCTCTTTGAAAGAGATGTGTTACCACGTGTGAGTGTACTCCACTACCAATCAAGCATCTATAGCCCTAGTGGATATTAGCTCCATAGTCCAAGAATTTGATCTCTAAGTTTTGGGGATGACTACCTAATCGTCTGAATGGAAATGTAGTACTATCCTTACAACTTGAGGATTAGTGGTGTGTGATGTATAAAATATTTAGAGTTTTTAGGATAATTTTCCCTACTATTTATTTTATTTTGAAATTTGTGATAGTGGTGAAAACCACTATTTTTGTGGACTATGTTGCATGATGGGACAAGCAAGGAATATCCTTTTCACTTCGAGGTACAACCCAAGTATGGTGTTATCCCTCTTTGACACAAGATATTTTTTTAAGATGTGTGATTGTGTTTGGTTCAAGAGTGTTTTGGAGTCAATTCCCAGAACTCAAGATTTTCTTAGTGAAAATGTGTCTTGGTCCTAAAGAAAACTCGACATGTATTTATGGTTTGCTTAAAACACTAGGATTGGTTGAGTGACCGAAAACACCTAGGAATTATAGACATGTGACTTTGCTAATGACAATTTGGCTTTATGGAATGGTGCAATGAAATGAATTTGAAGGTGCCCCTGATTAAGGCAACATGACTTTATTTGACCAATTTATATCTGAAATGAATAAATGATCCCTAATATGAAATGTGAAATGTGGTTGTGAATGCAATGTATGAAATGCAATTTGTGAAATGGAATGTGTGTAATGCAATGTGTGAAATGCAATGTATGCAATGTGATGTGTGAAATGAAATGTATGAAATGCAATGTTGTTTTTGTGTAATAGCCATGTATATATACATATATAAATCATATTAAGCATAGAATGCTCTCAAGTGTATGATGTTCAGTGGCTCGGGTTCTTTTACTCCCCCTAGCCTAGTAAGCTTATGTGCTCCTTGAATCTTGTGAACTCAGATAGCAACAAGCAACATGTATAGATGCAAATGAATTTGAGTTGACGTGTGACCAAAGGTGTTAAGTGCCTTTGGAGCCTTTTGAAATTGAAATGTGACCAAAGGGATTAGGTACCTTTGGAGCTTTTTGAAATTGAGATGTGACCAAAGGGATTTTAATTCCTTTGGAGCCTTTTGAAATTGAGATGTGACCAAAGGTGTTAGGTGCCTTTGGAGCCTTTTGAAATTGAGATGTGACCAAAGGGATTTGGTACCTTTGGAGATTTTTTTGTATGGGAAAGGTGCAATACCTTAAGCATCCCCAATTTTCTTGATGATTGATGATGTGAGTGATTAGGAGGATGTTGATGATATAATGATGTGAGTGATTAGGAGGATGTGATATCCTGAGAATCCCCAGTATGCTTGATGATTGAGTTGGTACCAATGTCCTAATCAGATGGGTTGGATGGGTCATTTATGGGAAATACTTTCATATCAATAAGATCTTGGACAATATTTTTAAATGCATGGCAATTATTGATGTCATGGCCTGCTTGTTGATGATAGGGATAATACAAGTGCTCCTTAAAGTGTTTGCCTCATTTGGTTGGGTCTCTTGGTTTGATTTTTGGAAGTGAAATCTCTTGTGCTTCATACAACCTTCAAAAAATGGTTGCATAAGATTCTAAAAGCATCGTGTAGTTGTGATGGGGCTTTGTAGGATGCTTGGTGTGTTTGTTCGATTGTGTTGGATGTTGAATTTGTGGTACATGTATCATAACCTGAGATGTGGATTGTGGAACTGGATGTTGCAACCATTGTGGTTGTTGACATGGATGATGATGAAATTGATGATGACTCAACTGTAACTCAATGTTAGTGAGTCGAGTTAAAATATGTTGCAAAATTAAAGTGTGTTGACAATTTGATTGTAAGCCCTAGTTTGCTTGTTGAGTGTATTGAGATGTGGTGAATGGATTGATGAATGTATGAGATTGAGTGTGTTGTTGGTGGTGTGATGAATTGGGGGGCATGGATTGAAATTGATGATGATGAGGTTGGTGAAGAAATGATTGTGAATGAAGAAAAGGAGATGATGTGTGAGGACTATGGATGGGTTGACTCATGGGAATGGAATGGGTATGGGTTGATGGAGGTATGGGAATGGAAACCATAGAATATTGTGGCACCCATGATGGATTTGGGGTGAAAAAGGTGGGTTGGGTGGAAATAGGTTGAGGCTTAGGATTGACCACCTGAACTTGCTATTGAGCATTCTACCACTTCTTAAGCAATTTGTTAAGGTGTTCCCATGCTTCATGTATTTCCATATCTAAGGTAGATGGTGTGAATGTGGATGGAATGGAAGTGCTTGGAGCACATGATTGTTGTGGAATAGATGTGTGGATGGCTCTGTGTAAAACATCAACATTTGAAGTTTGCACAATGTGTGATGGACCCACAGATAAATATGAACAACTTGTATGTATCACACTAGTGGGATTGACCATAGAAGTGGTGGGGAATGATGATGAACAATCCATGGATGAATTGTCTTGGTGGATGGAAGTTTGATTCAATAATTTAGTTTAATTTCTAGTTAACACCATAAGCTACTAAATCAAATATGCAATGTGTAGTAAAGAAAATGCAGAAGGAAACTTCACAAAATAAACAAATCAATTCTATGTTTTGCAATAGTGTTTCTTACCTCTTTTCTCTTTTTTTTATCTCGTTTTAATATTTTTTTTTGTGTGTTTTGATGTACTAATCTAAATTATGAAGGGTGAAATCTATGGCTTGGCTGGGCAATGAGATTCTTTCTGGTGATGAAGTCTAGAAAGTTTGCTCATGGGTATCCTATGGTGGCTAAGGGCAAAGATTGGTGGATGGAGATGAAGCCCACCATCACCAAATCTCAAGCAATGGTTGGTGATGAAATCCAACTCATTACTATTTAATGTGATACGTGCTGTGTGTGATTCATTTTAAAAATTTCATGTTTTCTATTGTGTCTCATACAATGTCAATAGTAACCAATTTTATAGGCCTAAATCAGAAGCCAAAAATAGAAATACTAAGCTCCTCAAAATATGTAAGGTACACCGCTTAAGACCCACTCTGAACAGTGGAGGGTTCACTTACTCTTCCACTTTGAATCAACAAGGGATTCCAATAGTGGGAGTATACTTGAGTATCCTAATTTTGTTCCTACTTAGACAAGAAAAAGAGGAATTCTTGACCCTATTATGTGAACTATTTTATGCAATTCTCATTTTACATGAAAATAGTATGCATATCTTTGAATGAAAAACACATCAGAAAGCAACAAAATTTTAAATTTGAAAATGTGCACTAATGTGAGTATGAATGCAAAGTAAATCTAAATGCAATGTATAAATGAATGCAAATTCCTAAAATGCAGATGTAATGTGATTGTTTTTAACAAATATTGAATAATGTTCTTTTTAGCAATTAATCTGTAAAAACATAAAACAAAAATGAAATAGAGGGGTTAGGATTTTGAGGTAGACTTACAGAAAAGCCTACGTATCCTTTTCCCACTCTGTGAAACACCTTTTAGAGTCTATGAAATGCACCAGGGCACCTTATGAACTTTGGGGGCATCCCTCGAGCACCGTAGGGCATCTGCACAATCTTGGATCAACTTTTACAGCTCTAGAAACCCTAGTTTGGTGAAAATCTACACGAAAACCTGTAAGACAAAAAATAAAAATAGTGAGTTAATGACAAGATTATTAGCATAAAGAACCCATTGTGGATCCCACCGTGATCGTAATTTTTTAATACTAAAATGAAACACCAATGTAATATATAAAAGTAACAAAATCATAAGTAAATAACACAAAATTGCACAAAACAAATATTCTTTTATTGAATGTCGGTAAATCTCCCAATTGTACAAATAATGTACCCCAATATGGGGTTTTTACAATGCTTCTTTGATACAATTGTTACAAAGTACTAGGGTTTTCTGAAACCCTAGTTAGAAATGAACGGTGGTGTCTTCTTGCTTGATTTGATCCCAACATAGTGGTGAGTGGGCTTTGGTATCCTATGTAGGGCCACTCAAGCTTCAACAACTACCAATGAATGTGATTCTCAGACCTACACACAATAAATGACAAGATTTAGTAATATATGTGAGGGCTCCACTACGTGAGACCCTCAAAAAATGAAATTACTAAACCCTAGTTGCATAAATAAAGTTGTAAACAAATATGAGAATATGAAATAAGAACAATGAGATTTTACCTTGTCGAATAATGATGTTTTTATCTTCATTTCTAATGCAAGGAATGATTAAGTAGATGCCCTAACGACACTCGAGGGTCATAGGGTTGTAGATCTAGACTGGGAAACACCCACGGGCACTTAGTAGACTTAATAGGGTACTTGATAGACTCTGGTGGGCATTCGACATAACAAGAAATGCACGTGGGAACTCGATAGATTCAGGAGGGAAATTTACAAAATGGAAAACTCCCATGAACACTCGATAGACTCAGGAGGACACTTGGTAGACTTTGGTGGGCACTCGACAGATCGGGAAATACCCATAGGCACTCAATAGACTCGAGAGGGCATTTAGGGATTGATGAGATTAGTGCAAAACCATATTTAGTTTGCATGAGGTGTGCAGCGGTGGATGCAAATTATGTGAATAGTGGAGATGGAGGCAATGATGGAAATGAGGGGGGTTAGGGTTTGGACTCCATAAATCTCTTAAGGTAACTTGGGCACTCAAGGAATTCAAAAACTTAGTACTTAGACCGAATACTTAGGAAACTTAGAAACTTAGGGGTTGAGTCATCAAAATGACTCCTCTTTATAATCTTCCCTTAGACATGTTAGGGTTTCGATGACACAATTTGAGCGGCTGAGATTAAAACATGAGGAAGGGTGGAGATTAAATCTGGGCAAGTGGCATGGATTAAGGTGGATGGATGGCTAATATTAAAACATGACATATGGCTGGGATTAATTCATATAAATATATATACATTTATTATATATATAAATATAATATATAAAATATTATTATTTAAATATATATTAAACAAATATATATAAATAATGGATAATTGTGGTGGGAAGCTATGGATGGAGGACAAGTGGCTAGATTTTGGTGTCTACAATCCTTAAGATAATTTTTGAATACTAAAGAAACCACCCTAATATCCACAAGATATGTGTATGTAAGGAGACTCATTAATTTTTTGTAATACTAATCCATAATCCCTATTTTCTTAGGCCTTTTATCAAAATTCATTAAGAACATCTTTTGGATATTTTTCTTGGAAAGAGAACTACCTTGATGCCTTAGCTCCTAAAGGATCCACTTATAATCATGGGTATCAATTATAAAGGTAGAAAAAGTGGCTCTACTTCATTCAAGCACTTTGTGTAAGAATATAATGCATTGCATATCAAAAATCCATCCTCGAGTTCCTTGACACATAAAAAATTATTATATTAATTCTAAGAATTAAAACATCATGGGTTCATTCAAGAATATAGATACCAACACTAATTAAAGCATCCAAATCAGGGGTAAAAAATCATTCATCACCAACATGGCTTGTATGAGTACCCTGTTGGTCCGACTTTTATACACACCCTGTGAAGAATGAGCATGAAACTCTGATAACACTTATACGGGATAAATCCCACTCACTTTAGGATCTTGCTGGTTATCCAAGGTGTGAGTTACAGAGTTGGGTCGAATGTCTATTCACTCTTTTCCGCTTCTGGAATAGTTTTCAATATGGACTCGTCTCGTTACCTTACAACGGGTTCTTGAACTTGTTCAGTAATGTTTAGAAGTTGTCACTTGTTGACAATCAGATTTAAAATTAGTTCTTTGATCTAGCTCTTATGGGTCAGCAGATTTAAATAAAAGACAAATTTAAAAGAAAATAAAAATGGATCATTTCACGGTAAAACAAAGAGGGTAGGGTAGGGCAGAAAGAGAAGTTTATCAAACTTAGCTGTAAAACAAAACTACCAATTTTATTTATACTATCAGCTTCACAACAGAACAAATCAAAGAAGAAAGTGTCCAACTTTCTAAGATCACCTTCTACTAAGAGCATAAGGCAGAGATGGAACAGATCTGAAAGAAAATCATAAACAGAAGGGAAGTCCGTTAAAATTGGTATTTCTCACCAGCAGCATAGCTCACACAGTGAGGACAGAGCAATTAGAACAAACTTGAACCTTAAATCTATGATTTTTCCTAGCATACAATAGAACAAATGAAGCCCAACAACATATTTAATCTTGATAACACAGATTTACAACATATATTTAATAAACTTTAAAGAAACAGATAACAAAAGAAGATGAACTTATCACAATCTGAAAAAGATTAGGCTCCTGGCCATGCTATCACAGAAAACAAAAGCACATCAACTCCAAGTCCAAAAATAAAGTATTTAACAAGATTTGCAAGAAATTGCTTCAATAGCCTTTTATTTCTAAGTCTCCGCCTCCTACGATTACATTTAGAAGAAGTATTTATAGACTCAGGACAGACCCTGATCTTTTCAGAAATATCTTCTTCTCAAACCCTAAATCTTATCATCTTAAACCCTAGTACCCGGGTTTTACAATATAAAGCCATTTAAAACAAAGTCTTGATAAAACTTAACCATTCTGCAAATCAGTGCAGTCACTTGCCATAAATGGAGAAGGCAGAAATCGAATGCCACTTGCATTCACCCGCAACTGTGAGTAAATGTCTTCATTAATGCCCTCGGGTAATCTGGATGAGTCACCACTTCTCTGACATTTCATCTCCGCAGAGCCATCCCTGAGTTGAAAATGTCTGCAAGCCATTAATTCTGCCATAAATTTTCATTAAATGCATCCATCGGCAAATTCCGGTAACTGAGTGTAGATATTTTCATTTTTCGGCCAATTCTCGACATACTCCATTAAATGGGCAGTTGCTTAGTCACCGTAAAGTCTCTTTGCGGCCAGATCTGTAAAATTTGGATGAAACAACAATTCTCGGCATCTCTCATTTCAATATGGCCGTCTTCGATTAATTTGCACTTAACTTTGTCTTTATGGCCATTTCTCCGTTATCATGTAAGTGCCAGATGGCTTCCTGCATGAAAGACAAACAAGGATTAGCATTTTAAAATTATTAAATCAAAACCTTAAATATTAAAATGAAACCCTAAAGTTCATTTGCATGCTTGCTTTCTTTTGACACGTGTCGCAAAAAATCACGACACGTGTCCTTGCTTCCAGCTTTTTTCTTTTATTTCGGCCTCTATGTCTGCTGGCGCGAAACCGCGACATGTCGCGAAATCGCGACATTCCTCTGCCTTCGGCGCCTCTTTGCAATGTTGGCCGTGAAACCGCGACATGTCACGATTTCGTGACATGTCGTGAAATCGCGACCCTCCTTTGCGCCTTGCCTCCTTTTTCGGACCGTGTCGGGATTTATCTTGCCTTTCCCCACCGTGTCATGATTTCGTGACATAGCCGGGCCTCACCTTTGTTGTCTTTGGTGTGTCACGATTTCATGACACCGAGCCGAGCCTTACCTTTGCTTCTTCCTTCACTGGCTCTGGCTTCTTCCTGTTGTGTCGCGATTTCACGACACGGCCATCCTTGGGCTCCCTTTGATGCGTTGTGTCATGATTTCGTGACACCTTCTGGAAATTACCCCCTTTCTCTCAATGTGTCGCGATTTCGCGACGTCATGATTTCATGACCTTTTCTCACTTTCTGCTTGCTGCGCTTCACCTATCGCGATTTCGCTACCTTTTCTTAGCTCTCGCACTTCTCCCTTCGGCTGTAGCGATTTCGTGACACCTCTACCTTGGGCCTCTTTTTCTTCATGCAGCCGCGAAAATGCGACATGTCACGATTTCGCGACATGTCACGAAATCGTGCTTGCTTTTATTCCTTGTTCCTTTTTGCTCCTTCCTGTCGCGATTTCGTGACATTTCCAAATTGTCCGATATCACTTTTCTTAGCTCATTTTTTTCTCTTGCAGCAGCGAAAATGCGACATGTCACGATTTCGTGACATGTCACGAAATCGCGACGTTCCGTACGCATTTGCTTTCTCTCTCCAAACCCGTCGCGATTTCGTGACATTTCCAAAAATGGAAAGTGTCGCGATATCGCGACATTTCCAAAAATGGAAGTGTCGCGATATCGCGACATTTCCAAAAATGGAAGTGTCGCGATTTCGCTACGTTTTTGCGACTTGGCCGACTTTTCCGAAACCTGTCACGATTTCGTGACATTTCCAAAAATGGAAGTGTCGCGATTTCGCTACCTTGCCAAAAATGGAAAGTTTTGGCTCTCAATGAATTCATCTATCTGGAATCTGCATTTTTTCATACCGGTGAAAGATTTTCTTTAATCAGCAATGATTCTAACATGTGAAAAATGAATTCTAAAATAAATCAAAGCCAGATGCAAATAAAAGCACAACTTAAAAAGGAGGCAAGCAAATTTGGAATTAAAACCTGAAAAACATCAAGAGGGTCCCTACTGCAAAAATGAAAGCTCAAAATTTTCAAAGGGTGGAAATTCATTTTTCAATGGGGGTGTGTTGCTTCTCAACAAATGGCGATATCTATGGGTAAAATAGTAGCATTATTTTAGAACCCAGGACTCTAGTTTCAAAACAACATAGACCATGTATCATGCCTTGCCACAGATATTCTTCAAAACAATTTAACTACTAGCTGATAGTTGTCAAAATTTCCCAAGGACATACTAGGCTGAATCATTTAAGGAAGATTTCTGATGTGCAATTACAAGCGTATAAAACTTTCTTCAAGAATGACTGGGCCTTCGAATGTTGAACTCTGGATTGATCAGCTTTTCTAGATTGTAAAAGGGGAAACCGAGTAGAGCTCTGTTTACTAGTTTAGCCTTTTACAGCCCCGACAGAGTTACCCTTTAGATTTACACGACCCGGATTCACAACTGTAAGGTAGAATCTACAACTTGGTAGAAGAAAAACATCTTTTGAAGTCTTGGTTGCCTCTTTGATTACATTACTCTTTTTTTTTTTTATATATATTGGAAATAACAGAGTGCCAATTCTATGTTGTCTTGCTCAACTCTCACCTTCTCTCTCTCTCTTTTGAAATATATCAACATCTGAAAAGCCTTAGAAAGAACAACAATTTTCTTTTAATATTTCATCAATCTGGAACTGCTTCAGCCTGGGCACTGATAGCCTCTGTGGATACTCAAATAATTACATGAATCATAGTCCCCTCTTATGACCAACTTTTCTTGGATTCCCTGGGAGTTTCTTCAACCAAACAGCATAGCAGTTTCTTTATAATTAAAACAACTATGGCAAGCAAGACACAAAATCCAATCATCCTTCCACTGTTGTTCTGAATAACAAAATAGTTCCACTGCTCAGTTAAAGCAGACTATCTCAATTAGAATAATGAACAGAATGGACACTGGATTTAGAACTTAGAATAAAAACAATTTTTAGAAGGCTGACTTTTTCATTGATGCTCAGGCAAAGCTTAAAGAACAAAAATTTTAAAATAAAATAAATCTGTACAGACTTCCAAGGATAAACACAGACCTTTAAAAACAAAATAAAATAAAACTGCATAGACTTTAAAATAAAACTGTACAGGCATTTAAAATAAAAATAAAATGAAACTAAAAACTGTACATGCATGAAAGGGAAAGACAGACTGTACAGACCTGAAAAATAAACTAAAATAAAATAAAACTGTAGAGTTATTTACAATGTATACACATGTTACAACTTCTTTGATCACTCAAAAAATGTAGCAGATGGAAAAGCAGAGAAATAGTGCCTTAAAATTTTTTGACCATTTGCAAGTAAATTTAGAAAAATTACCTTTCAAGTCCTGTTGACGAAATGCACTCCAGACTATGCTTCCAAAATTTTTTTTGCTACCTGGGAAAGACTTGTGTTTACCGTCTTCCCTCTCTCCTTTTTTTTAATTTTTTTTTAATTTTTTTATGGATCTTGTCCCACTGAAAAACAAATCTGCAACTCTTTCAAATTAAACAAATCATATAATAACAAATCATATGATAACATGTTTATGCTTCTACTTGAAGGGTTTGCAGAATTCTTTCAAAAGGACGGAATGTAAAAACCCCCAGGATCAAATACCTTAAAGCCTTTATAGACCCAGATCATCACATCTTCAGATTTATGTAACAACTCAAAGAGATCACATTTTATTCGTATGTCCTGGTTCTTAATAGCTCGAACATTTTGTGGTTGCTCTACTGCTTCAATATCCAAGACTTCAATTTTTATCCCTCTAGCAGAATTCTCATAATTTGCTTTTTCACCTGAGCCTTGCTTAGATTTAACCCCATCAATGTGTAATGTCCAAACATCATTGTTGTAATTGGTCAGAGTCATGAATCGTTCTTACCTTCTTGGTTGCCAAATTATAATCTCCAATATCCACATCAACATGATTTACAACCTTTTCTTTAATATTATGTTCAGTAATCAAAGGCTTATATTGAGACTCTTTATCTATTCCAAGTTGGTTGACCACATTCACATTTACTATCTTTTCCTCCTTTTCTTGAAATTCAATAGGTGGTCCAGAGTAAGCTTCAATCAAGTTATCCTTTTGTTCAACAATCTGGGCCAGCTCATGGAGGGTGATGTCAGCTTTAATTTCCTTCATATCCTCAATGATGTTATCCTCCTTCCCAGTTACTTCTGCATAGTGATATTGAATCTCATTTTCATCATCCTCTAGTGAGGAAGGATCATTGGTAGGTTCTGGATTTTCACATCTCAAATTATAACTGTCCCTTTTGAACTATTGAAAATCCTGTATTTCATCCATAGGAATCTCTACAAGATTTTTTGACTCTTCGGGAAAAGAATCTGAAACCCTGGTCGTACTATTTTTGGATGAACCAGAAATATCAATATTTCTTTGATTTCTAGGGAAATTTAACTCACCAGGAAAAACTTCAAATTTGGGTAATGCTAGATCACAAATGTTTACTTCAAGCACTTCCACTTTGAACTTGTCAGAACCTTTCTCTATATTTTGCACATGCTGAGTGGATGTCACAGTTAACGGAGTTTCCTTGGGTAGAGCATGACATGTTGGCACTAACTCATGATGTGGAATGGGATTCAAAATAGGCATGTTCTGTGTAACATAGGATATCAAAGGACTGCTCAAAATTTGAGGTCCTAACTGTCTTTCAAGAATTAAAGCTTCTTTATAAGCTCCTGCCAGGGTTGTGATATTGATGTCTCTTTTGAGGAAAATAGAGGTCACCGAATCCAATGCATTCTTATAGATTTCTAAGGCCAGATTTGCATTTGGGATGTAATGACCAGTCATTCTACCATAAGCTCTTTGGAACCTCATATTGAATGACCTGATAGCTTCTCCCGACTCTCTCTTGATGCTGGAAAATTGTTGGTATAACACACTGGGGTCTATCACTTCCCCAAATTGTGATATAAAAACTTTCTCTAGGTCATTCCAACTGGTAATAGAATTGCTAGTGAGGTTTAGAAACCAGTCATAAGCTCCCTCCTGGAGAGTGAACGGGAACAATCTGCAAGCAACATCTTCATGTTGTATATTTAACAATTTTAGAGCATTCTTATATGCCATCAGGTGTTCTTCTGACTGTTTTATTCCCATCATGCTTATATCTAGGGAGATATCTCTCAGGATGTCTGGGCAGATCATGGGCTATACCCGGGATATTTAAAGAAGTGGAACCCAACCAATTTGCCATTACTACTTGATTAATGACGGTGATATTTTGAGTTGTAGTTGGAGTAACTACCAATGGTGATAAAACAATCCTTAACAGACTACTGAACTTCAGGTCCCCTTTTCTGGCAATTTTAGATATTGTACTGACAATTTACAATACTGACCGGAGTTCAGTGGGCCTTTTAAATGTTGGTGTTAAGTTTCGCTGTTCAGGCAAAAAACTCAAACAACAAAATTTTAAAGGCTGAGGAGGAGGGAAAATTGGCTACCAGACTTTGGATAAAATACAACATTTGTCAAATACCACATACAATCAGATTTCTCAACTCAAGCGCACTAAGAACGTAAGTTCAGCCCTCCTTCTAGCGCCATTTTTAAATGTTGGTCCGACTTTTATACACACCCTGCGAAGAATGAGCATGAAACTCTGATAACACTTATACGGGATAAATCCCACTCACTTTAGGATCTTGCTGGTTATCCAAGGTGTGAGTTACGGAGTTGGGTCGAATGTCTATTCACTCTTTTTCGCTTCTGGAATAGTTTTCAATATGGACTGTCTCGTTACCTTACAACGGGTTCTTGAACTTGTTCAATAATGTTTAGAAGTTGTCACTTGTTGACAATCAGATTTAAAATTAGTTCTTTGATCTAGCTCTTATGGGTCAGCAGATTTAAATAAAAGACAAATTTAAAAGAAAATAAAAATGGATCATTTCACGGTAAAACAAAGAGAGTAGGGTAGGGCAGAAAGAGAAGTTTATCAAACTTAGCTGTAAAACAAAACTACCAATTTTATTTATACTATCAGCTTCACAATAGAACAAATCAAAGAAGAAGGTGTCCAGCTTTCTAAGATCACCTTCTACTAAGAGCATAAGGCAGAGATGGAACAGATCTGAAAGAAAATCATAAACAGAAGGGAAGTCCATTAAAATTGGTATTTCTCACCAGCAGCATAGCTCACACAGTGAGGACAGAGCAATTAGAACAAACTTGAACCTTAAATCTATGATTTTCCCTAGCATACAATAGAACAAATGAAGCCCAACAACATATTTAATCTTGATAACACAGATTTACAGCGATATATTTAATAAACTTTAAAGAAACGGATAACAAAAGAAGATGAACTTATCACAATCTGAAAAAGATTAGGCTCCTGGCCATGCTATCATAGAAAACAAAAGCACATCAACTCCAAGTCCAGAAATAAAGTATTTAACAAGATTTGCAAGAAATTGCTTCAATAGCCTTTTATTTCTAAGTCTCCGCCTCTTGCGATTACATTTAGAAGAAGTATTTATAGACTCAGGACAGACCCTGATCTTTTCAGAAATATCTTCTTCTCAAACCCTAAATCTTATCATCTTAAACCCTAGTACCCGGGTTTTACAATATAAAGCCATTTAAAATAAAGTCTTGATAAAACTTAACCATTCTGCAAATCAGTGCAGTCACTTGCCATAAATGGAGAAGACAGAATTCGAATGCCACTTGCATTCACCCGCAACTGTGAGTAAATGTCTTCATTAATGCCCTCGGGTAATTTGGATGAGTCACCACTTCTCTGACATTTCATCTCCGCAGAGCCATCCCTGAGTTGAAAATGTCTGCAAGCCATTAATTCTGCCATAAATTTTCATTAAATGCATCCATCGGCAAATTCCGGTAACTGAGTGTAGATATTTTCATTTTTCGGCCAATTCTCGACATACTCCATTAAATGGGCAGCTGCTTAGTCACCGTAAAGTCTCTTTGCGGCCAGATCTGTAAAATTTGGATGAAACAACAATTCTCGGCATCTCTCATTTCAATATGGCTGTCTTCGATTAATTTGCACTTAACTTTGTCTTTATGGCCATTTCTCCGTTATCATGTAAGTGCCAGATGGCTTCCTGCATGAAAGACAAACAAGGATTAGTATTTTAAAATTATTAAATCAAAACCTTAAATATTAAAATGAAACCCTAAAGTATATTTGCATGCTTGCTTTCTTTTGACACGTGTCACAAAAAATCACGACACGTGTCCTTGCTTCCAGCTGTTTTCTTTTATTTCGGCCTCTATGTCTGCTGGCGCAAAACCACGACATGTCACGAAATCGTGACATTCCTCTGCATTCGGTGCCTCTTTGCAATGTTGGCCATGAAACCGTGACATGTCGCAAAATCACGACCCTCCTTTGCGCCTTGCCTCCTTTTTTGGACTGTGTTGGGCTTTATCTTGCCTTTCCCCGTCGTGTCACGATTTTGCGACACAGCCGGGCCTCACCTTTGCTGTCTTCGACGTGTCGCAATTTCGTGACACCGAGCCGAGCCTTACCTTTGCTTCTTCCTTCATTGGCTCTGGCTTCTTCCTGCCATGTCGTGATTTCACGACACGGCCATCCTTGGGCTCCCTTTGATGCGTTGTGTCACGATTTCGCGACGTCGTGATTTCGCGACACCTTACGACGATTACCCCTTTCTCTCAATGTGTCGCGATTTCGCGATGTCGCAAAATCGTGACGTCGCGATTTCGTGACCTTTTCTCACTTTCTGCTTGCTGCGCTTCACCTATCGTGATTTCGCTACCTTTTCTCGGCTCTCGCACTTCTCCCTTCGGCTGTAGCGATTTTGCGACGTCGCAAAATTGCGACGTCGCAATTTCGCGACACCTCTACCTTGGGCCTCTTTTTCTTCATGCAGCCACGAAAATGCGACATGTCGCAAAATCGCGCCTGCTTTCATGCCTTGTTCCTTTTTGCTCCTTCCTGTTGTGATTTCACGACATTTCCAAAAATGGAAGTGTCGCGATTTCGTGACGTTTCCAGGACTTAGCTCATTTTTTTCTCTTGCAGCAGCGAAAATGCGACATGTCACGATTTCGTGACATGTCGCGAAATCGTGCCGTTCCGTACGCATTTGCTTTCTCTCTCCAAACCCGTCGCGATTTCGCGACATTTCCAAAAAGGAACTTCCAAATCCGATATCTCGACATTTCCAAAAATGGAAAGTGTCGCGATATCGCGACATTTCCAAAAATGGAAAGTGTCACGATTTCGCTACGTTTTTGCGACTTGGCCGAATTTTTTGAAACCCGTCGCGATTTCGTGACATTTCCAAAAATGGAAGTGTCGCGATTTCGCTACCTTGCCAAAAATGGAAAGTTTTGGCTCTCAATGAATTCATTTATCTAGAAACTGCATTTTTTTCATACCGATGAAAGATTTTCTTTAATCAGCAATGATTCTAACATGTGAAAAATGAATTCTGAACTAAATCAAAGCCAAATGCAAATAAAAGCACAACTTGAAAAAGGAGGCAAGCAAATTTGGAATTAAAACCTGAAAAACATCAAGAGGGTCCCTACTGCAAAAATGAAAGCTCAAAATTTTCAAAGGGTGGAAATTCATTTTTCAGTGGGGGTGTGTTGCTTCTCAACATACCCTTGAAGGGATGAGTATGTATTTGACCAAAATTAGAGTTTCCTAGATCCTATTTGAAAGTCATTTGTTGGAAGTTCCCACCAAGTGCTTGTTCAATTTGGCAGACTCTAGTTCCTTCCACCAATTGTGATCATATTCAAGTGCAACTTGCTAGAATTAATTGTCCTAGAAAATTTTAGTTTAGGGATCTTATACTCCTACTGTTTCCCATAGATTTTAGAAAATAGTTGATGTAGTTTCCCCTATATTTCTTTTATAGACTCATTGACCTCATCCAACTTGATCTTACAAGTATAATAACTAGTATTAAGGTATAACTTGTCCTCATCCAATCTATTATCAAGTGCTTGCATGTATTTGGAATCCTCTAAATCCATGTTTGGAGGGAAAATATTCCTTGCAAGATAGATGGAGAAGGAACTCATGATAGAAATGGTTAAATTATATTGAGGGTTGAAATTGTTGATACCTCTAAGGACATTGTGGTGCCTTCCTTTATTTATTGGGTGATGTTTCTATTGGATGAGATAAATAACATTAGTTAGATATATTATCTATAGATTCTCATTAATATTCTCCTAGCCTTTACAAGCCAAAGGATCAAACATGCATAATGGATCGAATGGTGATGCCCAAGTAGACTCAAAACTACAGGTAAAAAGGGTTGTCAAAGATATATTTTTTTGATCAAATTGATGAAGTAATCCAAATGAGATAGATCTCTCACAAGGATCTTGGCACACTCGATACATTCTTTTCTAAATTTGAAGGAGAAAATGGTCCTACCTATATTGCAATATTATAGAAGATATTTGTGTTGGAAGATTGGTAGCAAAAGAAATGGTTAGGAATTACCTAATTGGATGACACTAATTTGGTCAAAGTGATTTTGAAGTAGACATGTTTGTAAGTTTACTATAAATTTTAACCACTATAGGGAGCCAAAACCATTGTTTTGAGACCACTTGTGATGGAACAACTTCACGAAAATATAAAATTCAATAATAAATTTTAGAATAAAAATAATATACAATAGAATATTTACACTACATTTAGATTTCAAATAGTAAATCGAGTAGAGGATCATAGATCTAAATTTTAAATATTAGAAAAATCCAAGACACTTAGAGAGGTCAAAGTTTTCCATCCACTTACATAGATTGAAGTCTCTTATGTGTTACAGAAGGGGATAAAAATAGATGAATGAATAATGATCCAAATACATCATATTTATTCCAATTTATAGTCTAAGAAACTATCAAAACCAAAGCGTAATGCTCAAGTGATGACTATCCTTACCTAAGGTCATAATATAATAAAAATTATGATAGTTGACATGGCTTCATAAAATTCATTACAATGTATACGATATGGATATGATGTCTATGATTATTATGAATCTCATCAATGTGAAAAGGTTTTATGAAATATCAAGTGGTATTAGCTCAATTGGTTAGATTCCTCAACATTTAAGGAGACCTAGGTTCGAATATTGTCAAGTGATGCATGGATAAAATCCAAGATTTGTTATGATACTACTATGTGGTGATGATATAATACAAGTGGGGCCCATTTCAATCCCATATAACCAATTGAAAAAAGGTTTTATGAAATAAATCCATGACTATTTCTTAAAATTTTCCTTATATACTATGGAAAGTAATAGATTTGACTTTTTTTAGTACTTTTTAATTAATTTTTAGGCTTAAATGTGTTACCTACAATGGCTTAGTCATGAATATTTATGAAAACCATTAAATCAATGCCAATAAATTGTTAAAATTGTATTTGTGTCAGTAACTGCAAACAATAAAAAGAGAGGTCAAAACATTGTAAAATTTTAGATGTAAACAAAAAAATTATAATTAATTTGTTGGAAGTGAACGATTCAAAAGAAAAATAGAAGGTTAAATCAATATTGATATAACCAACAACACCCCCTCCTTTTTAGTGTTACTAGCAAAGACAAACAAATACAAAATTAAATTTATTCAAGATAACTATTTTAGAATTAAAATTATTTATAGATTTTTTTGAAAAGTTACACCAAGGAAAGGGGGTATTTTAGATATTTACAATCACATAATAATAATGAAGATTAAAAAGAGGGAGAGGAACTACAGGGGATATCTTGCAGGATGTCCCGATCCGCTTCCCTAATTCTCCTTCCCCTGGTTATGTCCTAGTTCATTGGCACTTCCTTGGCCTTTCTTTCTTGGTTGGCTATTATTGCAGATGATCTCCATGGGGTGGGAGGTCACTTTTCCATTTTTCTACCCTTTTCCCAATCTTATTGAGGATTTCTTTTTTGTGCCTTGATTCTAGGACGTCCCTAGGACCTTTTGTAGGTTTTTTGGGTTGCTTTAGGGATCCCTTTTCCCTGGTGCTCTCAGACCTGTCTCATTTTGTTGTAGGTTCTCTACTTGGAGTTGGTTTTTTGAGGTTCTTAATATGTTAAGCATTGTAGCTTTGGAAGATGGGTTTGACTCCATATTTGTGCTTCTTGATCAGAGCATATTTTTGGTCTGTGGGGACCTCATGCTTCTCTTCTATGGATCTACTCTTCGGGATCCTAGATTTGGTCTACCTAGTGGTCTCTCAACATATCTTTCTTGGCTTGGTGGGGGTCTCTATTTTTCTTGTTGTTGAGATCCCATTGGTTTTCCTTTTCTAGTTCCCAGAAGCCATTTGGTGGCAGAGTTGAAGGTTGTCTAGGATTTTTTGCTACACCTTCTGGTCTTGGGGTGGACTTGTGCTTAATGTTTGTATCTTGTTAACCCTATGGCTCATTCTATTCGTGTTTCCTAGGACCCTCCCACCGTCCTTCTTGTGGCCTATAGTTCTACCTTTGCTGCATCCTCTAGTTCTTTTGGTTTCCTCACAGATCTACCTCGTGTGCAAGGGGATTTCATGGTCTATTAAAATCCTTAGATTTACTGCTCCATGTTCCAAGCCTTATGTGGTATGTTGTTCTGGTCTTGTTTTTTTGTGTCCCTACGTTCATCCTTTGGTGAGATGATCCTTCTTAGAATTTCATTTGCACCTCTAACCATCTGAGGGAGGATTTTTTGTTTGGTTATTTTGGTCTCTAATTTTTCCTTGGTGGTACACTGGTTTCTAGTTTTTCCCTGAGCGAGACTTTTCAAATTGTATTATTCCTACATGGGTGAGAAATTTTAAATTCCTTGCTTCAGGCAATTTTTCAATTTTCCTTCTTTGGGAGGACTTTTTAAAATATTTCTAGTTTATTCCCGCCTAGGCGGGTTTATCTATGTCCCTACCTCGAGTGGGTTTTTTATGTAATTTTCCTTCGACCTATCCTTTGGCCTATCCTTTTTCCTATCCTTTGGTCCATCCTTTGGCTTTTGTATGGTCTGTTGTAATAAGGTTTTGGGGTCCCTTTCAAAACCCACTTTTAATGAAATTTTAACTCATCAAAAAATAATAATGATTAATATTTAATTAAAAATTATTACACTAACGGTGATCAACAACCTCATCCTTTCTCGTGTATCTAGTCAAGTCAATCATAATATATAATTAAATTTATTAAATAAAAGTTTTTGAACTTAAAAATTATTTTAGATGTAATTTTTGAAAACTATACCAACAATACCAAGATATATATTAAACATTACAATGTCGTAATTATTATTAGTATTAAATTTTAAATAAGTCTTACTTCTAAATAATCAAAATACATATTTATACATAAAAGATAATCATACATAAAAATAAGACTTGGGACCCTAAGCGTGATGAAGAAGGGATTTTTAAATTTGAGTGAGTGCGGGAGCATGTATAAGCTATGGAAGCAGGATAGCAAGGTGGTGGAGCACAGAAGATATTTGGAAAAGTCGGGTTTTAAAAGGTCGGTCGATGACATGGTGATTGGAAAAGTTTATTGCAATGGTCCTTCACATTCTGACTTGGGACTAGAGTCTTCTATTGTGTTAAAAAATGAGAGTCATGGCAGTTTTTTGGACCCTATGGGGGATGCAGGTCAATTCTAGCAAAGATAGTTTATGGGGCATTTAGCCAAGGCTATCATTCTATTCTCAAACCTTTCGATCATTGTAACTCTTATGCTTTAGTGGTATTGAAAGGAGAAAGAACTCACAAATCAAAGTTCCTTTTTTTATCTTACCCCTGCCAAGAATAAGTTGTTTATTCCAAGGGATCTCTTGAATGTTACTTTGTATGAGGGGTCTTGGAATCTTGTGGGAAAATTTTAGGGTGGAAGTTCAAATATTGACTCTATCAAGAAATAGGCATTGGCCAAATGGAAACCCTTGGGATCACTGTAGATTGTTGTTGTTCCCAATGCCTTTTTTATTATCAAGATCAATTACAAAGAGGACTCAAAGCATATTTTGGGAGGTGAACCCTAGTTTTTGGCAAAAGAAGGCTCTTCCTTTGAAAATGGAGAACTAACTTTAACCCAAATTCATAGAAGATAAACTTGATCCCTTTATGGGTAAGGCTCCCTAGTTTACCCTTTCATCTATGGCATGAGGATATCATCAGGGGCATTACCAAGCTGGTGGGGGAGATTATTTTGATCAATTCAATGACTAGAGAAAAATCAAGAATGATTTTTTTAAGAATGAGTGTCCTAGATGACCCAGAATCTGATTTTCCTTCTTTAATAGAAATTATTTCGAATATGGATCCTTGGATTCATCCGATTGAATATGAAAATAGACCCATAAAGTGTGCCAATTGTAATTATTTTGGCCATAACAATGAGCTTTGCCCCTCTTGGGATTTCTTGAAGGAAAAGAGCAATAAAGAGAAAAAGAACAATAAAAAATTCTTAGAAGAAATCGGGGGCTAAGGCATCATAGGAACCTTAGGTAGATGAGTCTAGGTTAGTAGACATCTCAAAAACCAGTGACATTCATAAGGTGTCATTGTCCATTGGGATGAGCCTTGCTTTGATAGATCCCTTAATTTAGGTTGAGAAAAATTTAGGTTTGGGTAAATCTCTTGACGAGACTATTTCCAGGGTGAAGGTTTGCAAAGCTGAGAAGGTATCCAAGAAGCTAGATATTTTATCCCAACCTAATATTATTTCTTTGAATATCTTGGCTAAGGTAAGTTTGTTTGATCTCTTAAACAAGGTTTTGGTTTTGAATGATCTTATTTAAAATTCATTTAAATACTTAGGGATGTCCTCTACTCTGGTAGAGAATGAACTTGTGATCCAAATGGTGAATCAAGAGACTTTATCTTTGATTGGTTATTTAAAACCCTACTTGGAGAAAAGTTCTTCGGGTCTTAAAACTTGTAGCCAAAAGAAAGGTTCCATTGATGTGGGGATTGAAATAAATATGGGAAATAGATCTATTGATGTGGTTGTAGTACATAAATTTGGGAGGCCACCAAATAAAGCCTTGAAGGTGGGTGTAATGTGTAAAGTTGGGAGACCTCCAAATAAAGCCCCAAAGAATAGGGAAACAGAGTTTGAGAGTGCTATTGGCTCTCAATCCTTGTTGATGCTAGTTTTTGGAAAGGGCTCTAGGGTTTTGCAGTCAAATATTGACTCTTTCTACCATCCTTCCTATCCCGATGCTGGAGGAAATAGAGCCAACCCCTAAAGTTGAGTTGCTAGTCCAAGTGCAAGGGAGGTCCCTATAGAATTTTAAAACTTCAAACTATCCCATTGGGTGGAAAAATTATTTAGTTCAAATGTTGTTCTATTCTTGGAGTTAGTCTAGGTAGGAGGCTGGTTGATTTTTCAAATTTTGGTTTGGATGTTGGATTGTTGGGCTATGAGATCTATTGGTTTTATTGGGGAACCTCTGGATTCTTCCTTGGTTGCCTAATGCTCCATATTTTATAATAAGGTTTTGGGGTTCCTTTTCAAAACCCCTTTCATAATACGATATAAAAAAAATACATATTTATACCATATAAATAAAATATTTATTAAATAAGTGTAAAACCTATAATTATTAAAAATGAATTTATATTCACACTTAAAAACAAGTGAAACATATTTGTTGTTAGATTTTTTCTCAAGAAGACTTAATATTCTATAAATTTGTTTTCTTGTAATATTTGGAGTAGGCAACAAGTTTTGTGCTAAGTGGTGTGATGAATAGAGCTTTTTCTTTCATTATTATTATTATTATTATTATTATTATATAATTGGTTAAAATACAAATCATGTAATTATATACAAATTTCTACATGTTAATAAGTAGCAATATTTTAGTTTTTCATGTTTATAATACAAGTAATTTATTTGGTTACATGAAGGTAAAAGGGGCCAGCTAGGGATGAAGCCAACTAGGAGGAGGAACATAATTTAGAAAGAGAATATATCAATAACTAAGTATGATTTATCTACATGATCCTAAAATAGTTTTTTTTAGCAAAATAATGCTATTCTCATAGGTTAAATAATTTCAAGATCATAAATTACATCAATAATCATGCATATATCAATTGAACAATAATCTCACATAAATAACACTAAAAACTTTATTCCCACAACATTGTGAGTAGTCCCTCACCTTCCAATGATGGTATTTCTATTGGTTCCCATGCCAGTTGTCCCAATTCTCATATTAAGTTCCCCTTTCAAAGATTCTTTGATCGAGCCTGTGCATGCCAAGATCCCACTTTTTGTATTGTAAACTCGAGTCCACCATGACACTACTTTCCCTTTTCATCATATGTCATCCTTGATTCTTCTATTATGATAAGCTCTTATGCACTTATCAGATTACCATCAATCATTTCCAAGATGTCCTTTGGCCCAACTCCACCATTGTCACTCATGACTTGAGCCATTTCCACAATCTCATTTCCAATGTGGTTCCTACCACGATTCACACATAAAAACAAGTGAGAAACATTTTTGTTATTATATTTTTTCTCAATAAGACTTAATATTCTATAATTTTGTTTTCTTGTAATATTTGGGGTAGTCAACAATTTTTGTGCTAAGTGGTGTGATGAATAGATATTTCACGTTCATTATTATTACATATATAATTGGTTAAAATATAACTCATCTAATTATATACAAATTTATACATGTTAATAATTAGCATTTTTTAGATTTTCAAGGGCCATCTAGGAATGAAGCCAACTAGGATGAGGAAATTAATGTGGAAAGATAACATAGCAAGAAATAAGTATGATTTATCTACATGTTCCTAAAATAATATTTTTGTTAGAAAAATAATGCTATTCTCATAGGTTAAATAATTTCAAGATCATAAATTACATCAATAATCATGCATACATCAAATGAACTATAATCTCATGTAAATCACATAGAAAAATTTATTTCCACCACATTGTGAGTCATCCCTCGTGTTCCAATGATGGTAGTTCTATTGGTTCCCATGCTAGCTATCCCAATTCTCATATTAAGTTTCTCTTTTTGAAAATTATTTGATTGGGTCCATGCATCTCGAGATCCCACTTTCTGCATTGTAAACTCGTGTCCACCATGCCATCACTTTCTCTTATCATCATGTGTCATCACCAACCCTTCTTTTATGATAAGCTCTTTTGTGCTTATCAGATTACCATTAGAGATTCCCAGAGAATCTGTAGGAGCAATCATTTCCAATATGTCCTTTGGCCTAGCTCCACCGTAGTCATTCATGACTTGAGTCATTTCCACAATATCATTTCCAATGTCCTTCCTACCACTAATCACACATAAAAACAAGTGAGAAAAAATTTTGTTATTAGATTTTTTCTCAAGAAGACTTAATATTCTATAAATTTCTTTTCTCGTAATATTTGGAGTAGGCAATGATTTTTGTGCTAAGTGGTGTGATGAATAGAGCTTTCACATTCATTATTATTATATATATAATTGGTTAAAATACAAATAATATAATTATATAAAAAATTTTACATGTTAATAATTAGCATTTTTTTATATTTTCATGTTTATAATACAAGTAATTTTTTTTGTTACATGAAGGTAAAAGGGGCCATCTAGGAATGAATCCAACTAGGAGGAGGAACATAATGTGGAAAGAGAACATAGCAAGAACTAAGTATGATTTATCTACATGATCCTAAAATGATATTTTTGTTAGAAAAATAATGCTATTCTCATAGGTTAAATAATTTCAAGATCATAAATTACGTGAATAATCATGCATACATCAAATGAACAATAATATCATGTAAATCACACATAAATCTTTATTCCACCACACCATGAGTTGTACCTCACCTTGCAATGATGGTAGTTATATTGTTTCTGATGCCAACTATACCAATAGATTAAGTTTCCCTTTTTAATTATTCTTCGATTGGATCCATGCATGCCGAGATCCCACTTTCTACATTGTAAACTCATGTCCACCATGACACTACTTTCACTTCTTGTCATGTGTCAACACTGACCCTTCTTTTATGATAAGCTCTTCTATGCTTATCATATTACCATCAAATATTTCTAGAGAACTTGTAGGAGCAATCATTCCCAATATGTCCTTTGGCCTAGCCCCACCGTTGTCATTTGTGACTCGAGTCATTCCTACCACTATTCACACATAAAAAAAAGTGAGAAACATTTTTGTTATTAGATTTTTTCTCAAGAAGACTTAATATTCTATAAATTTGTTTTCTCGTAATATTTGGAGTAGGCAATGGGTTTTGTGCTAATTGGTGTGATGAATAGAGCTTTCACATTCATTATTATTATATATATTTGGTTAAAATACAAATCATCTAATTATATACAAATTCTACATGTTAATAATTAGCAACATTTTAGTTTTTCATGTTTATAATACAAGTAGTTTGTTTGGTTACATGAAGGTAAAAGGGGCCAGCTAGGAATGAAGCCAACTAGGAGGAGGAACATAATGTGGAAAGAGAACATAGCAAGAACTAATTATTATCTATCTACATGATCCTAAAATAATATTTTTGTTAGCAAAATAATACTATTCTCATAGGTTAAATAATTTCAAGATCATAATTTTACATCAATAATAATGCATATATCAAATGAACAATAATCTAACATAAATCACACTAAAGGCTTTATTCCCACCACATCATGATCCATCCCTCACCTTCCAATGATGGTAGTTCTATTGGTTCCCATGCAAACTATCCCAATTATCATATTAAGTTCCCCTTTCTGAGATTCTCTGATTGGGCCTATGCATGCTGAGATCCCACTTTTTGTATTGTAAACTCGTGTCCACCATGATACCACTTTTTTTCTTATCATGTGTTATCCCTAAATCTTCTTTGATGATAAGATATTTTTTGCTTATCATATTACCATCAGATATTTTTGAAGCATTTGTAGGAGCAATCATTCCCAAGACATCCTTTGGCCCAAATACACTGTTCTCAGTTGTGACTCGAGTCATTTCCAAAATCTAATTTATAATGCCATTCCTACCACTATTGGTCATTCATTTTTCTTTCTAGTTCAAGAACACAAGCCAAAGCTCTCTTGGTACAATGCCCACTGAATGTTCTAGAGCAAAATTACCTCCAAAACCATAGATATGCATACCTCACAAGCTTCTAATGGTTTGGCTTCCCTAGATCCCTTTAAATCCACCAATGGCAATATTCAGACCCATCATGAGAATTTTTATCTTCTTTAATATCTGAGGTAGGAGTATAGAGTAGTTTTTGAAGCAAATTTGCATTACACAAAGATAGCCCTTTTGGAACCTAACTCTCTATAGTTTTTTTTTTAATTTACATGGTGGAATCGGTAGCCGCCACGAATACGGGTAGACACCTAACTCTCTATATTTAGATACCACAATTGAGGAAATCCTTGCCAATCATAATTTTTTGTCCTTCTTGAGGAAATTCAATGGGAGCAACTCTGTGCTTTCTTATAAATTCACTCAATCATGGGACAATGGTCATGTTAGGGTTCAAGGCCTCAAGTTTAAGGTCATTTTTCATTTACTGGTGGAAGTGATAGATCTCCCCAATGATAGTGCAATGATTCACTGTGATAAACACTCTCTAGTTGAAGAGATCAATTTCTTCAATGAAAAATAGAAGTTAGGAAGAGAGAAATAGAGAATTATCAAGAAGTCCCTTAAGGTCATGATCCCTATCATGCAGTATTTCACAATTGATAAAATTGATTCCCCCCTTCGAATATTCCACCTAGCCTTCTTAAATCACCTAAGGGACGTCAAGGCCACCAATATCCCTAACTATTTTATCATATTAATGGATATATCCATTGATAGTATCATGAAGAGGAACTCATCACATCCAATCCATTAGGACCTACATCTTATTCTCTATAGGTTTATCCTCTAAAAGCAAACTCAAAAAATGATTGTGTCATGCATCGTAAGCCTAGCTAACCCTACCCCTGTTTAGAGTTCAATCCAAGAAATACCTCAAAAAGATAGTTAATTCCAAGAAATGGAGATTGCCTCTACTGATACTATAAAGTCTAGAAGAAAATTAAACTTTGGTTCAAATTCAAGAGACACTCTACAGTCGGTCAAAGTTGGGTCCCGTCGCTACTCCTCTAGGGTTAAATTCTTTGGAGGAAAATGTTTGACCACTGATCATAATCATGGAGCCCTGGTGGATTCTCCCTCAAAGCCAAAGAAGGTAAAGTTCAAAGGGACCCATGTTTGGGTGATGGAAATAGAGTCCCTTAGTGGACCCTCAACTCACATTCAATATAGGTCCACATTTGATCCTCTGGCTGGCCTAGAAATGATGTTGTATTTTGTGTGTATGCTTTAAAGGAAGCTTGGACCCTTATCCAACAAGCTATAAATATGGTGGAAGATATCAAGAATCAGTAGAAATGATGCACCCAATTTTCTAATGTTGTACTTGAAACCAATGATGAATATCACATATCTGAGTAAGTTGCCTTCATTGTGGCTATTTCTTTTTTGTTTCATTTCATGGGTTTTTATTCGTTCAATTTTTGAGCTCTAATGGATTCCCCTAATCTTGATGCTAGTGTCTCCCAAAGACTTCCTCCCCTAGGCTGCTCCCCTTTTTTTCTTCTTCAAGGTGATCTCTCAAGTACCTTAGTTCTGTTGTGTTTTGGTCTTGGAGACTATCTCTTTTTGTATCCATTTTTGTAAAAGTTTTTGGGGTCCCTTTCAAAACCCCCTCCTCAAATATATAAGAAGAAACTACCAAAGAAATGCATAAATAAAAGCTTCTTCAAGTTATATTTTACATGAATATAAATATAGATGAGACTTTTTACATTACATGACTCTTGATCTTTGCTCTCCTCAAAACTCATGAGATAATTTAACTCTTCATATTCCTCACATAATAAATATCACATATTACATAAAGACAATGTCTCTCATGATTGCACATAGCTCCTTACTTCTAAACATGACACATCACACTCATAAATCTCACTTTCTAACTAAACACCTCACACACTTAATTATATGACACATGCTCACACCTACTAACTTGACACATACTATAAACACAAATATCAAACACACCCCCTAATCTAAATATTTAAAATGGGACCAAATAATGTAATACCTCCAACAATTTTTTAATGTTTTTTATTTTTACAATGCAAGTTATTTATGTACCACAATTATAAGAAGGCATGGAGAGGCAATTGAAAATGAGGTTTTCCATTATGAGGGAGGAAACCATGAAAATGAATATAAAAAATAATAGAAAATTGTATCTAAAATATGAACCCAATTAATTAATTAATTAGAGTTACATATTTAAAAACTAATACTAAAAATCAATACTAATATCCCATGGGATTAATTTTGATTGATGAGAATGTTTGGCTCATAAAGATCATACTAGGGTTCAATTTCCATGAAATTTATGACAATATGATTTGTTATAATACCATAAGAGTGTGGTTTTAATAAGATGGTCAGAGAAAGTACAAGCTAGTATCAAGTGTAAATTGGGAGTGCATACAAGTTAGGAGGAAACCCTGCCTTTTCTTATTTTAGAAAGCAAGAAATTCTTTACATTATGAGTAGGAGGTAAGTGGGAGAAAGAAGTGAGTGTCACCTTTTCTTATTCTGGATCTTTGGGAAAATATAAAAATTCAAGGACTCTTATGAGGAAAATCTAGATAGCATGGTAGGAAATTTATCTTTGAAAGTAAGGATCCTAAATATAATTAAAGATACCCTAGCTAGAAGTATAGATGCCCTAGTTGGGGATAAAAGTAATGTTGTATCTATGGAAAACCCTATCTAGGTATAATATTTTTTTCTAAAAGTAGTTATTAAGGATGAGATGATCAAGCATGACATATTAATTCTTAAAAATTAGGGGTTAATATGTAAATTCCATAAAATATTGACCAAAAGTTTTAGAGATTTAAAATTGGATTAAGTGGAAGTGGGGATTAAATTCAAATTATCACATGACTTTTTTTTTAAAGTATTTTTTCTCATACTCTACTTCAATTCAACATTAGGGATAAAATAATGGTTGGTGTCCCATGGTTTAGGTGGAGATATGCATTATATTTAAGGCCATGGATTGAGATTTTTATATGAAGATAGAGAAATTGAAGTCTTTGTATGATTTAGGTTTTTTGGATTTTCATATCAACTTGTAATTAAAGAATTTTTTGAAAATATTGGTAATGCATTAGGGTATTCATTTAGGAGGGACCAACTACAAAGGAGAAAAGGCATGGTATAAATACCCTATTATGTGTTGCAATGGATATTTAAAAATATTTTCCACAGTCCATTAGGATTAAAGTTAAAATAAGAGAATGATATTAGCAAGTGGATTTTAAATTTTTTTCTTTCCAATGTCACAAATATTATGAGATTTAATACATAACAAGAGATTATAAAGGAAAAATGGAGAAAGAGAGAAAATTTTGGGCATGAGAAATTGTTTAATATGAATCAAGGAGATAATGCCATAGTAGAAGTTAGATCAAATTAGTGAATTTTTTCTCCTAATAAAGTAGTAAATAAATCTCCTTTGCGTCGTCAAGTTTGTAAAGAAAGTAGATATGCTAGAATCCTCATACTATTTTCCTTTATGTACTTTCACAAAGGTACAAACAAGATCCCCATTGCACTAATCTACCCAATAGAGGATTTACCTAGGTAAAATAAAGGTTTTACATAGGGTAAATGTTATTAGCTCTATTATATCATGACTTATATAAATATTTAGAAGAAAATAACACATACAATCATTCTAGTATTCTTTCTCCAAACCTGTATCTATGAACATTTTACTATTTACAATCTCGAAGGCCTACCACATTTAGCACCTAGTGATATTCAAGTAAGATGATGGGATCATGTGGTATGAGGAACACATCCTTAGGTACCACCACTAATGTGAGTCCAACATAAATAGATTATTTAGATGGCATATCACCACCTACAATAAATGGTCCATTGGGACATGCATAGGCTCACAATGATGTTGTCAATGATCATGGTAAATAATCATAATTTTGAGGTAACAAAGCCTCATGGGGTAGAATGGGTCCTTGGGAAGTTTAGGGAACTGTTGGCAATTTTTGCCACATTGTTTTGATTGTTGATTATTCATGCATAAATTGTTGAAGTTCTCACTCCTCTGTGTTTCTCTACGAGTTTTGTGCCAAAACAGCTAAGTCCGAAGACTATCGTGATATCGCGACCAAAAGCAGCATGGAGAGCACGAGTTCAAAACTGTCGCAATATCGTGACATGTTGCGTTATTATGGGCTTTTTGAGGAGAGAGAAGCCAAAGTCAGAGAATGTCGCGATATCGCGATGTGTTCGAAAAGCACGGTCAAAGTAGTCAATGGAGGCAGAGCAGTAAAACTATCACGAAATTATGACGTGTCGCATTTTTGTGACTTGCGATGGCCATGGAGCAGAGTGATAAAAATGTCGCGATATCGCGACATAATTGAGCAAAGGGCAATGACAATGAACCTCGTCGTGATATCGCAACATGTCGCATTATCACGGTAAGGTTGAAAGAAAAGCATAAGGCACGAAAGACGTCACGATTTCGTGACATTTTTGAAGATGAGGCTAGGCAAGAGGAAGATGTCGCGATATCGGGATAGAAAGTGGCAACAATAGAGAAAGCAAGAAAATGTCACGATTTCATGACATATTGGGCAGGAAGGACAAAGTGCGGAGAATTATCATGATTTCACGACATGTCTTGTTTTTGCGATGTGAAAGCGCGAAAAGAACAAAATGGTATGAAATGTCACGATTTCACGACATGTTCCGTTTTTTCTACTTGCAAGAGGATGTAAGCCAAGAAAGAGAAAACTGTCACGATTTCATGACGTGTTGCAGTTTCGTGGGTATACAGAAGAGAAGGGCACAAAAAGTAGAAGATGTCGTGCTTTCATGACATGTCGCATTTTTGCGACGGGAAGCAGTGAGAAAGCCAAAAGAGAGAAAGATGTAGCGAAATCGTGACTTGTCACGTTTTCACGGTTCGAAGCAGTGCAAGGACAACATGGGGAAAGAACGTCGCAAAATCATGATAGGTCATAGTTTTGCGGGAGCAAAGCAAGGAAGGAGCATAATAGTACGGAACGTCATGATTTTGTGACGTGTCACATTTTCGTGACCTAAGGTGACGAAGGAGAACAAAGAGAAAAATACGTCACGATTTCGTGACATGTTTGATTTTCACGACCCAAAGTGGCAAAAGCGTACGAAGAAGGAAAATGTCACGATTTCGTGACATGTCACGTTTTCGTGACCCGTCATGGTTTCGCGCCAAGAAGCAGTTCAATGGCCCGATGAAGTATTGCAATTTACAAGGATTAAAAGCTCTCCAGAATTTAATGTTTTGCTGCTTTCCAATGTGTGCAAGATAGAAGAACGTGCTCAGGCCTGTAGTTTTTGCAACCACCAGAATTGAAGATGCCTCCATTATTCAAAGCTTATGTTCGTGATTTTCTAATGGTCCAAGCATGCTCCAAGGATGACCATTTAATGAAGACGACCGGTTCCTTGTTTCATTCAATTTCTGACTTCTCCGAGGCTGGTTTAAGGGGATCATTTCCTTATTTCTGTTGCACATTTTGTAGATCTCGAGGAAGTCCATTTCATGTTTTAAATGCTACAAAGAGGCAAGACCTCTATAAATATCAATGTAGATCTCAGAAAGAGGGATTGAGAGAGAGACTTTTGCTGAAAAACTTTTCAAGTTCTTTGCATGAATAAAAGATATTTGGCCTCTAGTTTTGTAGGCAAATTTCTATGTGTTTATCCTTCTATCTTATGCATTCCTCCTTTACGCTCATATTTCTTATCTGCTACTAAATTTGAATTATGTGTCTGAGTTTAAATATTGTCGATGAGGAAGTGAGTTCTGGAATGCGATTCTGGAGGTTATCTGTGCAAGGTTGTAAGTAGATTACATTACTATATTTTGTTATATGTTGTTCGTGTGCTTGAGGTTATCTACTGCTAATCTTTCCTGATCTGACAAATTTGGCCTGTGGCTATATTTCCCGTTTCTTTCTACATATTTCCTATTTATTTCCTACAACTCTAGTCTTCAACAGCATAGAATTTAGTAAGGGAACCAGCCCTCTCTGAAGATTGGTCCGGGAGACATTTCTTTCTCTCGGCCTTTCAATGTTGGTTGGGTCTAGGGCGCATTTTGCATAAAATCCTTTCCTATGGCATATTCGTGACCAACAGGAACTTTATCCAAAGGTTATATTTCCACTACAATAACATGATATAGATGGAGGAAGCAGTTAGTAAATAGACAAGAGTTCCACCACTAGTATAGGATTATCATAGATAGAAGAAAATAGAAGACAAGGGATTGCAATATAGATATCGAGGATGGAAAATCATGAATCTCATGAATTAAATACAATTTTACAATACTACCATGGATACTAACTCACCTTCCATGGCACTAGTGTGGGAGAGGGATGACCATCTGAGGTAAGGGGTACATGAAGCAATAAGAGGAGATCCCAAAGGAGGTTATGTATGAGGCCGAGGGATCGAAGGAGGATATAGACATACAGGAGATTTATGTTTGTAAAGTTAAAGTAGACATCATCAACTTTGAGGCACCTTCCTCTAAGGATAAATACTATACATGAATGCTAGGTGACCTAGAACAAACATTCCCATATTTATCTAAGGAGTTGGGCTTTACAATAAATTCAACAAACTTTCTTGGATTTTTTACTTCAATTTTTAGACTAAAGCTCCTTCATGAGATAAAATTTTATAGCAAGAGGGAAGATTTGTGCCTCTAAACTTGATTTGCAATGGCCTTTAAAATACCAGTTGCTCCATGGTCTTTGAAAAATCCAAGCCATATATATAACAATAATACTTTAGTAATTCAGTTTTGCATGGATGAATGTTCTTATTGAAGTTGCTCTTAATGGGGTGATGAATCACTTTGTTTTAGGGGTTTACTGCTATGTAATTGCTATAATAGCAATGTCTCCTTTTGCATTTTTCAAGAAAGGTAATTGTTTTAGTGTAGTTCATCTACAATCACATTAATAATTTTTCTCTTCTCTTTGAATAACAATAGATTTCTAATTATTCTATAGGAAGAAGGAACCCAAACTTTTATTTTCCTTTTTTTGTCAAATTTCCACACTTGGAATGTTTGGGTTGGTATTTTATCCTTATTTATCATAATCTATTTTTAATTATTTTGGATAAGATCTATATTTATTTATTTTATTTACATTTGAAGTCATGTACTAGGGCAAAATGATTACTATATGTTGGAAATTAATCTAGATTTTACCAACTTCTTTGACATATCTCTGACATATCTTTCTCTCTATGAATGTTAGAATCCATCACCAAATTTTGGAGTGCTTGTATTTGCTCCTTGTAGCTTTTTGGAGATTATAGTGACACTTATCCATTAATTAATGTGTTAGTTGAGCTTTTACCTCCTTTATCATCTATATATGAATATTGAGCATGATTTCATTTAGAGGTAACTAAGAGGAGTTGGAGCAGCAAGCATAAGAAGTAGTAGAAGAAGGTAGTTGCATAGCCTCTGAGTAATATCCTATGTGTATAAAGTGCAACATCAACACAACCCTTTGTAAAGGTGAAGAAATATTCTGATTAAAGAAGCTCCCAGTGAAGAATGCTTTTGCTTGTTGTAAAGTTGTTGTAGTAGTTGCTTTTGAATTATATATAATATAAAATATGTATTTGTGCATTTGTATCTTTGTATTAATTATTGTGAGCACTTTTTGTTTAAGTGTTTGCTTTCTAGGATCATGTAACCTTGAATTTTGTGCTTGCATTCTCAAAATTGAAACATATTTGAAGGAAAGGTATTTTCTAGTTTTGTGCCTTTTGGAATCGTGTAGCCCAAAAGTCAAATATTCCAAAAAATTTCCCATGAGTTTATTCTTGGGTTTCATGTTTGTCTTGCATTTGTCCAACTTTGGGATAGTCTAGCTTTGTGCATGTTGGAATATATTACATTATTTGGTTCTTTACTAATGTACCATCATGGGTACATATTTAGATTAGGATTATATTAGGAGTTAAATAGTTTATTAAAGCAATGTAATAAATGCACAAGTGTCAGAATGTGCAATGATGTAAATGTGCATGTAGTCCACATGTACATGAGTCTTAGGTTGAGTAAGGGGCAAGGAATCTATCTTCCTATATAAAGGCCTCATTGTGAGTGTTTTGAGAGAGGATTTTGGAGTGTGTAGGTTGAGTAGTAGTAGATACAATGTAGATCCATTTTGCAAGAATGGAGAGGTTGTAACCTCCATTGGAGAGCATTGTATATTTTCGTGAGCTTTCTTATATGAGCATTTCTTGAGTATTGTATCAAATTTTCTATCATATTTTCATGCATATTAGTTAGCCATTATCATAGCTATAACATTGCATGCTTATTTCTATACTTGTGGTTGCATTTCCTTTAATTTTAAAGCTTCAAAAGCTAACAGTGGTATCAGAGCACATGGTAGATCAATAGGAAATAGTGAGAGCCACAAGAGTGATTGAGAGGAGATTGTAAATCTTATTTTTTAGATTTCTAAAAATTGTTATTGGCTAGAGTTTTTCCACAAAGTTGCAAAAAAACTTGTGAAGACTAGAACTCAACATTGAATCCACTAGATTGGCAATCCAACTAGTGAAGTTTATTTTCTATAGATTTATAGAAATTTATATTATCATTACCTAATACTTTGTTGCAAAAGAAAGAAGATTCAAATAGAGTTGGGAAGCTTCCTACAAGATCTAGGAAGAATATCTTCTTTGAATCATTTTGGTACCTAAAGCAACAAGTTTGAGATTGAATATTTGGAGGCCTAAGGAGAAAGGTCCCATTGAAATATTTGTAGATTGAAGACTCCAAGTTGGAGATTGAGGAGAGATCTAGTGGCCAAGGAAGCCACATTGAAGATTACAAATCTAGGAAGGAGGTCCTAGAAAGAAGATCCCATTGAAGGAAGAAGAGACTCAAGGAGAAGAGTCCTAGTGAAGATTAGAGATTGGTGATCTCCATTGAAGATTGAAAACTTCACATTGAAGAAGAGGTCCATAGAAGGCCCTATTGAAGAACTTCCATATTTGGAATATTGAGAATAGATAAGGACTAACAAAAGTCCTATTGCAATATTTTAGTAGCAATAGATTTAGGAGATCCAAGGAGGAGATCTCATTGCAAAACTTCCATAGTTGAAGATTGAAGAGATCAAGGAAGGTCTCATTGAAGTTTTAGAAGCTGCAAGATTGAAGACCTTGGAGAGGTCTCAAGGAGAAACAAGGAGAAGGCTTGGTGAGCCTCATTGGAAGAGTTCCTAGAAGAACTCATTGGAGAAGATTTGGACTTCAAGGAGAAGCTCTTGCTAGTAAAAGAGTTGGGATAATTGTCACCATCCGACAACAAGCCCAAAGGAGAAAGGTTTGGAAAGAAATCTTGCCAAATTTTAGAGAAGAATAGCAAGAGATCTCAAGACATTTAAAATCTTGAGAAGAAGGCCATTAGATAGGCCAAGAGTGAAGTCAAAACTTGACAAGAGAAAGGAGATAGAGAAACCACCAAATCTAAGATATTTGGGGATTCCAGCTTGAAGGTCATTTAGAGATAGAAGATTTGCTGATTTCTATGACAAATTACTAAAGAGTTCTTGAGAAATATCTCAGCTACGATTTGGAGGAGTGTCCTACCAAATTTTGAGATTCAAGGACAACAATTTCAGTGAGTTTTGTGACTGCTTTACAATCTGAAATTTTTCAGATTTGAGGATAGAAAAAGGTAGCAATTTGGGCAGCATTAGTAGCTGCTAAGGTTCAGATTTCAGAGGTACATCCTGAAGAAGTATTGAAGCCACCAAGTTACAATATTGGGCAGCAAATTAGTGAAGTGTTAAAGCTGCAAAAAGGTGAGCCAAAGGACTATATTTTAATAGCCTAGAAGAGTTGTAATATCATCTACAAAAGGCAGCAATTGAGGTGACTTAAATCACCATCATCATCATCATCTATGAAGATAGAAAGGTATGCAACAAAAGGTGCAAAAGTTCATTAGTTGAGATTTTATATTTGAATTCTTATTAAGGTTATTAAGCACCAGTTTCAAGGATTAAAGGTTGCATAAATAGTGTTTATTTAAGTCTTCAAGGTAGTGCAGAAGTTATCATCTACAAGGTTCAAACTTGCACATAGAAGAAAAATAGAAGTTAGGTATATTTTGAGAGAAAGAAACATATCAACATTCTATTGCTTATTCTAAGTAAAAGAAGACTATAGTTTTTGCATATTCTATAGTGCAAAAATACTTCATTGAAAAGCTTGGATTAGTAAGTGAAAGAATAACCAAGCAAGGAAGGTATTGCCAAGAGTGTGAAGGTAATAGTTACTTCAACTTATATCAGCCAACAAAAGAAGTTGAAGCCAACATTTTGAGGAGTCAAGAGGCTCGATTTAAGAGCATAGGGGGCAAACGTCTATACCATCACAGTCTACATTTGCATAGCATCCAGATAGAACCATTCAAAAGGGCTCTAAAAGTGAAACTTCCTCAAGGAAAGGAAGATAGTTTTGGGTTAGTAGCATCCACCAACATTCATCACCCAAACAAAGCAACTATTACTTAAGAGTTGTAGTCAGCAAGAAGGTGATAGCAATACAAGGAAGAAGGTTATTTGATTGAAGATGTCTAGCATCAAAATAGTCTTTGGAGAAGACATAAGAAGGTGCATCAAATAGCCTTTGGTAAAGGTAAGGTAAGGTTCATCTACAAGTCTATGGTGAACACAAATCAAAGAGGTACAACAAAGTCTACCTCAAGCAATGCACATAGACATGAGCATCATTGGGCATAAGTTCTATTCTGCTCACATCCCAACATCAATGCATTGAAAAGAAGCATCATTGACATCATAACATTGACTTGCATGAAGGCAAGCAACATCATTCAAGTCGCGTAAACAGAGTTGGAAAAACCTTATAGATTAAAAGGAAATCATAGTGGGCATACACTACCACAAAGAGGAGACATTCAAAGAGTTCAATGTCCACCATCTCAAGGTACTAAAAGCACCATAGCTAGGTGCAACAAGCGATGCAAGGATAGCATCTTAGTGAGAGTCAGTTGCCACATTGAAAACCTACATCAACACAAGGACAACAAGGTGAATACAATGCAAATAGAGTATATCTTATTTCAGTTGATAAACCAAGGCAAGATATCATAATTAGTTGGCAAGAACACAACATAAAGAAAGGTGGAATCATTATCGAAGCAATAGAGAAAGCCATTACGCATTGTGCCATCCATGTTGAAAGAATCATCCAAGTCAGAGGAGAAAGGCATCTCAGAGTTCACTATCACAAAAGAGCAAAATAACCTGGAATAGTTGGCCAAAGGTAAGCATTGAAGCTTTAAGCTTCTTTGATACGTTGAAGGCAAATCACATGCAAAAGGAGATTGAACACTTGCCAAGACTTTGCAAGGAGGAGAGTGCCACTTGGCACAAGGAAGGAATCATCTCATAATACCCACGACTAGGAAGAAGGGCATCCATTCAAAGTAACGCTCAAAGGAAACCAATGTAGTATAATAACACTTCAAAGGGAGAAGACCATTGCACATAAGACCAATACCACTTGTCTTATCTTGTCATAAGCTTGTAACACTTTAGATTCACATTCAAAGCAAGGTTGGTGCCAGTTGTATTGAGCCCTACTCAACTAGTAATACTCAACAGGAAGGAACATTCATTGCCTTAGAGAATCATGATATTTTTCACACATTACACAGGAGACAACCATATTAAAAGGCATTTACAAGAGCACGTAACCAAGTGAGAAGGAAAGTAAGAGTGCATAGCAAAGTCAAGCAACATTAAAGGAGCTAAGGCAGTCATAGAGAAGCATGGAGCAAAGCATGTCATTGATAGGAGATAGCAATAGCATTAAAGAATGTGAGATAGTCATAAGGAAGAACGTAGGTCAGCCTATAAAGAACGTGAGGCCATCATAGGAAAGAGCATTGATCAACATACTATTGTTGGAGAAGAGCACAAGTTGATCACAGGTTTAGTTGAGCACATAACACAGTGAACAACGCACATTATAAAGGTAATATTAAAGTCTTATTACTTTTGCAAAATCTTTGAGGAGTTATAAGGATATACATATTAAATTTGATATTAATTAAGATTTCATAATCTAGGGATATTTAGTAGGAGTTATAAGGTAATAAAAGGTACCCTAGAAAGCACATTGCTTACTTTGAGAAAGAAGAAGAAAATAGAAGCATTAAAATCTTTATTATTATTGCTTCCAATATTTGCAAACCTTAACTCAAGGAGTTATAAGGATAGTAGAACATAATTTGCAAATATATATTCTTTCTAAAACTTCTAACTTGGGAGACACAAGGAATCCTACATCAAACTAATATCATAGAAGTGCAGAATTTATCATAGCATTGATTCAAAATTGAAGTTTATTGCTTGCATCAAATACTAGTTGGAAAAGTAAACTTATTAGTCTCATACTTAAAGAAAAGAGACATAAACAATCCAACTAAAGACATTGAAAGCTTATTCTTTGAAATTGCATTTATAAGCTTTCTACAAGGAGATCTAAATAGTTGATTACAAGTGATAGAAGTTGAATAATATTCTAAAGTTTGTTATCCTATCACTAGGGAGACATAAGGAGTTCCACAAAACCTAAGTCTTGAAAATTTTATCAAGATAGTTCACATTCTCTAAACTAGGGAGTTACAAGGAAACATACTAGGACCATCATGACAACAAACAAATTCATCCTTACAGAGTCTCAACTACTTAAAGGTCCCAAACTACTTTTCATGGAAGAACAAAGTAAGAGCAATCTTGATATTCGAGAAACTATGGGAAATTATCAAAGGAATAACCACTAAACCTAATACAGGTGATACAAAAATTCAAAAGTTTGAAGAAAGTGATGCAAAAGCTTTAATGATAATAAATTTTGCCATCATAGATGAAATACAACCCTACATTAGCTCAATAGGAACATCCTCAGAAGCTTGGAAAATATTAGAGAAGATATTTGAAGGGAAAAAATAAAGCTACTATCTTAAATCTTCAAACTCAATTACATTCCTTGAAAATGAACAATGGTGAAAGTGTAGAACTATTCCTAAGGAAGGTAGCAGATATTAAAGGGAAATTATTAACCTTAGGAGAAGAAGTAAAAGATACATTTCTTGTTCAAGTAACCATGAGAGGACTTCTTGATAGCTACAAGCATCTAGTTACATCCTTACAAGTCCTAAGTAAAGATACTATTTATAGTAAATATAATTTGATGAGTTAGTCAATATTCTTCAAGAATATGAGGTGGAAAATATAGTTAAATATGAAATGACTAACAATGCATTAGTCTCAAAGGACAATCTATAGAGAAATATTGCATCATCCTCAAAAGGACGAAGACCTTGGAATAATCGATATTGTCATGTATGTAGGAGGAAAGGACATAGCACTAACTACTGTAGATTCAATCCTAGAAATAAAAATCAGGAGAATCAGATAAATTATGGAAACCAACAAAATAGGGTATTCCAACCAAGGCAGTATCAACCACAAAAGCAATAGTTTCAACATCCACATACTTCCCAGAATCAATATCCTCAATTGGAATATCATGGAGGGAATCATAAAGGACACTTAGCACAAAGGATTCAAGAAATAGAAGAACTAGAAGAATCTACAAATGAACATGAAGTCAAAGATCTTTTAGAAAGAATAACATATCATGAAGACACTAACTATTTATTTGAACAGGACTTAGACAACAGAGAAGGAGAATACAAAATCTAGAACCAGAATCAAGATCCATATTGAAGACTAAAGTCTTCAAAAACCAAACAATGTAATACAAGGGGGTGTTGGAATATATTACATTATTTGGTTCTTTACTAATGTACCATCATGGGTACATATTTAGATTAGGATTATATTAGGAGTTAAATAGTTTATTAAAGCAATGTAATAAATGCACAAGTGTCAAAATGTGCAATGATGTAAATGTGCATGTAGTCCACATGTACATGAGTCTTAGGTTGAGTAAGGGGCAAGGAATATATCTTCCTATATAAAGGCCTCATTGTGAGTGATTTGGGAGAGGATTTTGGAGTGTGTAGGTTGAGTAGTAGTAGATACAATGTAGATCCATTTTGCAAGAATGGAGAGGTTGTAACCTCCATTGGAGAGCATTGTATATTTTCGTGAGCTTTCTTATATGAGCATTTCTTGAGCATTGTAACAAGTTTTCTATCATATTTTCATGCATATTAGTTAGCCATTATCATAGCTATAACATTGCATGCTTATTTCTATACTTGTGGTTGCATTTCCTTTAAGTTTAAAGCTTCAAAAGCTAACAAGTGCATGTGCATAAAGTTAAAGTTTAACTTTGGCTGATATTATTTGACCTTATGCAAAGTTTGGTTTCATACCCTTGAATAAAACTAGAGCATATCTCTTGCACTTAGTTATATTTATTTTAGATTCATATCATAGCCTAAGCCAACAGTGGGATTTTTATAGCCATAGCAAAAATGGATTTCAGTGACAATCCTCTACAATTGTAAATCCTATAATTCAATGGCAAAATTTATGATTAATGGAGTATTTATAAGAAGATCCTATTTGGGTCTCATGAGATTTGGGACCTAGTGGAGAATGGGTATGCAGAAGCTATAAATACAAAAACATTGAATGCACTTTCTCAAGCTGAGAAAAATGTATTCAAGGAAAACTAGAAGAAGATTCATATGACCCTAATCTACACTATGAAGATAGTTGAGGAGAAAATATTTTCTAGAATTGCAACAACAACCAATTCAAAGCATGCATGGAAAATTCTAGCCAACTCCTTTCAAGACACCAACAAGGTAAATTTGGCGAGATTATAGATGTTGAGAAGAGAGTTTGAAAATCTATAGATGAATGAGTTTGAGTCCATGAGAAACCTATTTACCTACACAATTGGTATTATAAATTATATGAGTATGAATGAGGAGAATATTGAGAACCAAATAATTACGAAGAAGGTACAAAGAAGCCTACCAGTAAGGTTTGAATTAATAGTGATGACTATTCAAGAATCAAGTGATTTAAAAACCCTTTTAGTGGATGAGTTGATGGATTCTATACAAACACATGAGCATAGGTTGAATTAGACAACACATTCCTCATTAGAGCAAGCATTCAAAACCTAGGTTTCATTTAGACATAATAGTAGAAGGGAATAATCCTAGCAAGTAGCTTCAATTTCGCAAGGAGGAAGAGGATATAACAAAAAAGGCAAATGCGGTAGAGGCCATGAAAGAGGAGGAATAATGAACTACTCCAACGAAGTAGAAACTAGCTATATTTTACATCAAGAGGTCGAGGTAGCAAAAAAAACCAATAAGGAGGATCAAATCAAAGGTATGGTAAATCTAAAATCTAATGTTATTACTGCAAGAATTTTGGCCATTACAATTATGAGTGTAGAAAGATAATGGATATGAAAAATAAGCAAAAAGACCACTATACCAATAATAATGAGAATAAAGAAAATAAATATAAATGTGGATCTATGATGTTAACTTGTAGTGTTGATGAAGAGAGCCAAAATAATGTATGGTATCTTGATAGTGGTTTCAGTAACTCTTGGTTTTGAAATCTACCTAAGTGAATGAGATGCACCCTTTATACCTCATCAAAGAGATTAAATGACTCAGAAAAAAGGATCTCTAAGTCAAACTATGGATAAGGCTAGTTCCTATGCCTAGATAATCTAACTAAATAAGGAGGTTGTAGACTAGAGTAAGAAATGCAAAGGGTTATAAAGATGAGCCAAAAGTGGTACGGATTTGACAACATCAATAGACATAGTGCAAAGAGTCTTGCAATCTAAAATTAAATTAAACCACCAAATATAAGCAGTAAATCCACCTCCTAAAAGAAGAAGAAAGTACATACACAATGTAGGGATTTGCACAATTTTGAGTAATTGTACAATTTGGAGTAAACGTACAATGTAGGGAAGTAAATAATAAAAGTGAAATGAAATGAAATGTAATAACATATGCATTATAGTGACTCCAAAAATAGGCTATAAGAAAAATACAAGAAAAGAAAAGACTTTTTTTTAACTACGAAGAGGGATTCATAAACCCCTAACCAAATTTTATTTAATCTAATATTTCAAGTCTTCTAAGTTTCCCAACTTACCCAAAGAGTTACATCACATTCAATACCCTACACAAGTCTGTCTGTGTAGGCATACCATGTGTTACCACAAATAAGCTTATCCATCTCATCATTCTTGATGAGCTAAACTTATCACCTTCAGTATAGTCGAAGGTATACATCCATCACCATACCATACACAATTCCATATGTGTAGGTATGCTATGCGTACTATGAGTTAAGCTATCCATATCGTCTTCATGATGATATATCTTAACTCTAATGTAATCTATCAGTTTACTTAGTTAACATTCTCCCTAAGGGAGCTCAATCCCTTAGGTATTTTATACGTTCACCCTAAGAGGTCTCAATCTCTTAGGTACATTCTATGTTCACCCTAAGACCTCATTTTATTAGATTACTTTTATATTTAGAAAGAAGAAAAAATAAATCTATCTACCTAACTAACTAAAGAGTAAAATAAAAAAAACATAATAGAAGTACTAAAAATGGAAGCAACATTTAAAAGAATACCATCATTAAATAAAAGAGAAATCTAGATAACAAAGCATAAATAATTCAATACAGTAAATTAAAGATACATTTCCCATTTATTCAATAATTATTACATAAATCCAAGCATGGTAAAACCTCCATACTCTTAAAAGAATAAAGTAATACATCATATTAATCTACGGATTTCTCCCTACAATTATAGTCTATTTGAGCATCATTAAATTATTGGAGTTTTAAATCAAACTGATGCATAGGTTCCAATTGCCTCTTTGGTCCTCCTCTCTTTCCATAATTCATTTGAGGATAGTAGGAGATCAGGGCAACCCATGGGTCTATGAAAGACATGCATCTAAATTCATCTACTAGTAACATGAAACTAGTGCATTTACCATTTACTTTACCAAATTGCAACCATAAAAAATTAACTAAAGCATCCAACCATCTATTTTTTAGTTGATATCATAAGAATATTTTCATTTCCATTCTTATCTCTCATCAACTCTAAGAGAGTCATTCAACAATTACAAATAGATCACAAGTCTAGCTTTAATCAAATCATTGTAAAAGCCATTATTTCAAATAACTAAGGTTTCATTCCTTAATTAAACAAATAATCTACATTCCTTTTTATTTGACTTAATTAAAGTCTCATACCTTTAATTAACCAAATAAACACCATTCATTTAATTAAATTAATCAAAGTCTCATACCTTTAATTAACCAATTAAACTATATTCCCTTTATTCAAATAATCAAAGTCCCATACCTTTAACTATTTAAATAAACCATTTTTCTTTATTAAAATAATAAATGTCCCATACCTTTAACAATTTAAATAAACCATTTTTCCTTTATTCATATAATAAAATTCCCATACCTTTAACTATCTAAATAAACCATTTTTCCTCTATTAAAATAATCAAAGTCCCATATCTGTAACTATTTAAATAAACCATTTTTCCTCTATTCAAATAATCAAATTCCCATACCTTTAACTATTTAAATAACCTAGGATTTCCTTTATTTACATTAATCAAATTACATCTTATTTAATTAACTAAATAAACTATAAAACCATCTATCTAGTAGACACTAAAATCTGGTCAATCTGATTAGGCAATACAAGGTCTAATTGACACCATATGGCCCCCTTGGGCAACCCTCAGAGGTTTTACTAGTGGTCCTAACCACTCTTGGAAGGCTCTACCCCACTTTTGGGAGATTTTGGGCCATATAGGCATGACCGTCCCACCCCGGGATGACCACAGTTTGTGGTCGTCCCACCCTAGGATGGTGGCAACCTGGCCATCCTGGGGTGGGACGACCACAAGGTTTGACTCCCAAAAAGTCAAATTTGGACAAATGGCACCCAAAAATTGCCATTTTCCCTACCTATTCAAGCATGCAAGTCAGAGGATGCAACATCCTTATGACATGCTGCATGTAAGAGGCCAAATAGGGAGATTCTCTTCCCCCTCCAATGCATGCCACCCTGTTGGCCAAATGGCGCCTCTTGCCCTGCATGCCCTCGCATGCCTTCTTGCCCAAAGGCCTCCTTTGGCTATAAAGTGGATCCATTTTTCCACACAAATATAGAGAGGAGTTTTGAGACATAGCAATGGAGTGCTGCCAAGATTTCCCCTCACCATTTTGTGCCTTTTTCCCTCGAAATCTCTACCTAGCGAAGGAGGTTTATGAGTGATCTAGGAGGTACAATTTATTTACAAAACCAAAACAAATGAGTGAATTTCACCACAAAATTTTATGAAAACACTATTTAGGAGGTCCCTAACCAATTCATAGAGGAATTGGTGATAAAATAAGTGTAAAATTGGTGGTCATCCCACCCCAAGACGGTCCCTATTCTATGATAGTCCCAACCATCCCACCCAGGTATGGTGGATGATATATACATTATTTCTTTACTATTATTTTTTATTTATATTCTATATTATCATATGATTCTACTATCCAAATTTCATGCATTTTGGAGCTATATTGAGTGAGATATCATATTTTTAGTGTTTTGTAGGGTCTTATGCAGGTCTACGGAGCTCATCTAGAGATGCATATGGATATGTTATTTATTTTGCAAATATGACCACATGGGTTGTCTTGAAATATCATTTTATGTATTCTATCCAAGTTTCATACATTTTGGATATGTTTAGGGGCAGAAATTGCTTGCTTTGGGTTTTGTAGGCTTCGAAGGTCTACTACGATTATGCCATGCCATCGGATGCAATTTCGGTTCTATTTTTAGTAATATCTTCCCAAAACCATATATTTTACATACCTCTACAATTTCAAGTCATTTGGAGTTGATTTAGATAGGCATATTTCATATTCATGTTTTCTAGTCTTTTAGTGCCTATGGGGATTGCATGTTTTCACCATACACACTTGCTATTTAATGATTCTGATTTCCTTGTGTGTAGGTGCAGGTTTCTACAGCATAAAAGGAAGGAGCACAAGATCATAGAACAAATCAGTGACATCATAGGTTCACCCACCTCAATTATGGGTACGAGGAAAGACATTGGAAGTGCACACGAGCTTCTTTGAAAGGACTTGATCCTTTGGGCACCCCATAATTTTGTAAACAATTGTATCAATATTGAGCCCTCAAGGGGACATCTATGTAACCATGGTTTTGAACCATCAAATTAATAGAAATAAACTTCCTTTTATTTCATTTCTTGCAATTTGGTGTCTCTTCCACTTTTACTTGCATGCTTCCATTTTGATGCTCATAAGACATTAGCGATAGATGCATATTGTTTAGATCTCTTAGGTGCACCATTTTTCCCCTAATTCAATGGTGATCATGGTGGGACCCTATCCCTATTGCTTTTCTAAAGGTTTAACCTTAGTTTTTGCTTGGTTTCTATTGTAGGTACTGGTCATCCTAGCCTAAAACGACCTCTGGACTGCTCCTTAGCTCACCCTAGGATGACCACACAACCATCCCACCCTAGGATGGCCATAAAAATAGTAGCCATCCCACCCTAGTATGGCCACAAAATAGAGCCTTTTCTGCTCAGATTCCAGAAATAATAGGTTCCTCGGGTGATAAGGTAGGTACCTAAACTTTTGGTTTTCTATTACACAATCAAAATTTTCTAAAATTTGATTTTTCTTGCATGATTTGTTTGATAGAAAGGTAGAAATATAGTTTCATTTTCTTATAAATGCAAAAATAACAAAAAAAATAAGAAAAATAAAAAATAAGTTAAGTTATGATGCCCTTGTATGGTTTGCTTGCATGTAGGCTACCTAATGGGTAGGCCATCATTTAGGGTTTGCATCTTGTAGGTTTCTTTTTATCTAGCTTCTTCTGAAAGTAAAATGTACTTTTGCATGCATTTAGTGAATGATCATCGAATGCTTCATTGTTTACTTTCTTTGGATTAAAAAGAACCACACACACCATGATTCACTTAAATGCTAGTGAGGTGGATTTCATCACCATCCACTAGTAGAGTTCAACGAGGTGGCTTTCATCTCCACCCATTGTCTCAAATCCCATGAACCTTGTTCTTTGCCAAGGCCGGTTCCAAGATCCATCATAGCCCATGGGTTATAGCATGTATCTCTCTTTGGAGAGGTATATCATAGACTATGGGTGAATTGGGTGAGGAACTGGTAGGACCTGTGCTCCCTGACCGTGTGTGGACTTCATCACCACACATTATAGGTTGGATTACGTGACCATGACTTTCATTGTCGGTTGTCGAGCTATGAGTATACAGGTGAAATCCAATTAAACACAATATTATCATCCAACAAGATTTCAAACACGTGACACAAGGTCATACTTTACAAACAACACATCTGAAACACACAAAATAGTTTAGGGATTCACATCTAAAACTTAAAAGAGATAATCACTTGTTTTTATTGAGTGTTTCCTTTCTTGTGTGTTGTTTCATTAAGAATTTGTAAAGGAGATAATCATCTAGGGTTTGGTAGAGAGTTACAATGGTGTGCACCCATAGCCAAGCCCAATCATGGGTGGAAGCTATGGAGAGTGGACTAGGAGATATGAGTCATCTCTGCTTTAGCCCCAAGGACTTGGTCATACCTCCCTAGTGAGCCTCTACTCACCCCAGTCCCAAAACAGTGGGGCATGAGCCACACCTACAAGGGAGCCCTATGCGGGACACCCCTATGGGTGATGGACCTTACCTAGGAGAGTGTTCTCGATATTTAGACACATCACATGCCTTCTTTGATGAAAGGCAACACATGTTGAGGTGCAAGTAGATAGAGTGGTGCCATGCATCCATGTACCTGATAGGTCTGACATGCCTATTCATAGGCCAGAGCATGACTTCACACATTGGGTAGAGTAGGTTGATCCCACCTTACCTCTACATCACCCTGATAGGGTCCAACAGCTTAGGCAACCTGATGAGTATGATACTCATCACTCGGGGTGAGCTAACTCTACCCTTCCCTTCCTCATCCATGAAGGAAGGCATGAGGAAATCCTTGATTATCCTCAAGAGCAGTATACCATGCATGCATGATGTGCCTCTGCACCCATTGAGTACAATGAGCATATGCTCAAGCCCGAACCTCAAGTCAATGTGACTACCCTCGATCGAGGGAAGCACATGATAGATATCATAGATTATCTTGAATGAGGTCGGCCTCAAGGTGAGACTCCTAGGCCTCCTAGGCCCCACACAATGGAATAGATCAATCAAGTAGTTGCAAGATATGTAGAATGCCAAGCATAGTTCAAGCAGCTTCGATGAGACAAAGAGCAACTAGACCGCTTGCATCAACTTGAGAAAGAAAGAATCGAATGGTAGACCAATGAGCTATTCCAGAAAACTTTACGTGAGAGGGTCCCTACCCCTAAGACACATAGATAGGAAGTCCACCCAAGGCAACCCATGCTCATTCGAGATAGGTCTCCTAGGCCTTATCCAATGTTACCTCTATGACCTCCTAGGCCAGATCAAGACTTGCCTCCTAGGCCAAACATAGGGTACCCACAGTGGGTAGATACCCCTCTTTATAGACCAGCTCGAGAGATGCCCTATGGGGCTTACACTGAGCATGAGCCAGAGGTAGAATATTTGGAAATACCTTACCAAGGTAGGGGGTGACATGCCACCACCCCAAAATAGGTTGGAGGATCCTCGACCTCCATCGTAGGATAGGAGCAAGGATGAGGAGATCAAATCCTCAGATGCATATCAAGCACTGCTAGAGTACCTAGAGTCAGTAGAGAACAAGACCTCTAGGTCTGGATCTCAAAATCCCACTTTGCACTAGTTACATAGTCAACCCCTTCATCCTTTGGTTCCTGCCCCTCCCTATCCAGAACAATTTAAGATGCCTCAATTGGCTACCTTTAAGGGAGAGGAAGATGCGTAGGAACATGTCACCAAATTCCTGAGTCAATGCTTTGGCATTCAGGATAATGATGCTTTGCTTTTGTGGATATTCATGACTACCCTCTCTGGCCCAACCATGGAGTGGTTTACCCAACTCTCGAAGCATAGCATCCATAATTTGGATCAACTTGTAGATGCGTTCCTAGAATGCTTCACCTTCAATACCAAGAGGAAGGTGACGTTGGCTGATCTCGTTAGGTTGAAACAATATGATGATGAGTCAATAGAAAATTATGGCAATAGGTGGTGAGCATTGCTTGCCAAGCTACCATATCTACTCCCCATGTCGGAGTTGACTCAGATGTTTGCCAAGAGTTGCCTAAAGCCGATCTCCTTGTTGTTGCAATTGCAACAATATCTGACTCTTGAAGATGCCCTAGCATAAGCTAGGACCATTGAAGACATCAAGATTCAAGAGGGAGAGATTGTGAAGCCTCACAAGAAGGAGTGGAACAAGAATTCTAAGAATACCCTAGTGCAGCCTAAGCCAACAATAGTGAATCAGGTTGCCATTAGTGTCCTAGGGCCAGTGCAAGCAGTGCCACCTCAAAAGCCTAATTATCAGGCCACACCTAGGAACTATGCCAAGGACAACCAGAATAGTCAAGGGCAAAATCAATAGCATCACCCCAAGTGATAGTTCACACCCATTGCAGAGTCTATGGACTCATTGTTTGAGCACCTCTTAGCGGCTAATTCGATCAATCTACTTGAGAGTCGACCTGTCGACCCAAATGCACCGAAGCCCAAAGGATACCAAGAAGACCTATATTGCAAATTTCATAGGCAAAATGGGCATGATGTGCAAATGTGCTATAAGTTCAAGCATTTGGTGCAAGACATGATCGATAGGAATGCCCTTCAGGTAGACAACCCTATCACACCAAACAACCAACAGATGGAGGTGTTTAAAGACCCCTTGCCTACCCATGTGAAGTAGGCCAAGCCAATGCCCCAGGTAAATGAGGTTCATCATGCACCCCCTCAACAAGGGTATGTTGGCATGATCAACATTGTAATGAGGAATAGGTGGTACCCAAGTCCAGTCACACCACCTAATGGCTCAGAGTGATGTTCCTTTGACATCATAGCCTTTACCACCTCCTGTGTCGAGCCTCCCACCTAGGCCTATGGTCACAATTAAGAGCAAGCTCGCTCAGAGCCTGAGAATGACATCTACTCGACTCTCCATCTATGAGCTCATTCAACAATCACCACCTCATAGAGAAGCTTTAATGGAGATCCTTAAGGTGATAGAGCTTCAGCCCTAAGAGTCTAACTCCTTCAACAATTTTGTGGGGCATGTGCGACAATGCATGAAACCGATGATTACCTTTCGAGAAGATGAACTTAAACTGGTTCCAAATGATATGGTGGATCCTCCCTTGCACATCATCGCATGTGTAAATGGAACACCTTACAAGAGAGTGTTGATAGACACTGGGTCTTCTAGAAACATCATCACTACAATAACTCTCAAGCATCTGAAGCTCCCAACATCCCATATTGTCGCATCTACATACACCCTTCGAGCATTTAATGATGCCATATGCTCGATAGTCAGCACAATAGTCCTACCCATTCAGGTAGGGCAAAAGACCATACCGACATTGTGCCACATCTTGGAGGGTGAGATGGCATACAATATCTTGTTGGGTAGACCTTGGATCAGGGACATGAAGTGTGTCCCTTCCATTGCTCACCAATGCCTCAAATACACCTATGAAGGGCAAGTTCATGTCATCCCTATGGACCTAGAACCCTTCAAGTACTACAACATGGTGCAGTAGATCCCTGAGTCTACCTTACCATCCACCCACCTAGATTTTCAACCGAATGAATCCAGCCAAGGTCTGACTCCATCACCATCACCTTCATTCAATCCATCATCATCTCATGCCACACCATCCTCATCTTCAGCACCCCCAAATGTGCCTTCATCATCGATGAATCCTCCACCAAGAGACATGGGGAAGAGGCCTATTGATGAGAGCCCTCCGACCATATCCACCATCTCCACCAATGAGACTCCTAGCCCAGTAGATGAGGAGCTACCTCATGAGGTAAACATTGAATCAATTCAAGCCTCACTCCCATCCCCTCCTTCTCCATAGCCATAGGTCACCATGCACCTAGCTTCTACCGATTTAGGAGAGTACATGGTTAGGAATGTCACAGCCACTCCTACCATCGAGTCAGTGCAAGACATGGGTCGACCTCATCTTCCCATAGGTACTATCATACCTCTTGGTCTTCCCCCCAATCAAATGAATTTCATCTATGGGGGTCTCGACTATGGCATTGAGCCTTACCAATAGTAGGAGGAGGATGAAGAGCCCTTTTTCGAGGACATCAACTACATGTCCAACCCTGAATTTGCCATGAAGTATCTTCATCTCTGTAATTGGCATGGTTATGGGTTGGGCCTGTATGAGCAAGGCACCCGAGTTCCTTATCAGCCATAGTATCAAATGCCTTATGACAAGTCTAGTTTGGGACACAACAAGCCTATGCCCCTAGATGTCCTCATAGATAGCTTAGAGTGCATGACTCTAGAATTTAGGGATGAGCTTGCATGAGACCCTTATGCCAACCCCAATCGCGTCTACTCACTAGGGGACTACTTCCCTATGCCCTTGGGAGATGATGACCCACCTCGCGATGTCATCCAATATTATGAGAGAGGTGAAGGTTCACACACTCTTCCCCATGATAGTGAGGAAGAGGATCCAGGGTCCCCTTATGAGTGGACATCCGATGATGAGTCAGACTATGGAGTCACACCGATTGAATCTGATAGCTCTGATGGAGAATACACATGAATCATCCCTCTAGATGATGATGATGAGTTCTATTTGTGCATGTTCCCATTACATGATCCCATATAGTGACAACTTCTACCTTTAGAGGAGCAAGCTCACCCGTAGCCACACCGACCACCTCTGATCATTCAGCCTCTACCGCAACCACCTCTAGAAGTCTTGTGACATCCTGATGTCCATGGACACCACCAACCACCTAGGGGAAATCATCCATCCATAAACATGATTTCCATAGACTTGTTTGAGCCCTTGTGAGATCTGAATAACCCATTGAAGCCATTGCACCTCGACTTGGGGGTAATTGACTTTGATCAAGGAGATTCTCCCCCATCACCTTCTGAGTACTAGCCTTGTGATGAGATGTTATAGCCATTTCATTTCTCTCCAAGGCCTACTCATGATGTCTTCCATGCTGAGGAGGAACCCGAGGTTCCAATTGCTGATCTAAACCTAGCTGATGACATCCACCTGATCCCTACTCCTCACCAGTTGGAGGAAGGATCGCATATGTCAATCGAGCCTACGATTGACAAAGATATCGACTCAGATCTCGAGAATCTATAATATATCAAGTTAGGGGAAAGCCTATCCCTCGAAGAGCAAGCTGATTACATAGCCCTTCTCACAGAGAAGAAGGAGGCTTTTGCATGGTCCTACAAAGACATGCTAGGACTGGATCCAAATCTAGTCACCCACAATCTGATGCTTGACCCCAAGGCCAAGTCGGTTAAGCAAAAGCTGAGAAAGATGCATCCGACGATAGCCCTAATGGTCAAATATGAGCTATAGAAGTTGTTGGATGCCAAGTTTATCATTTCTGTAGACTATCCACCATGGTTGTCCAACATGGTTCCCATCAAGAAGCCTGATGGGAGGATTCACATTTGCACTAACTTTTGAGACCTAAACAAAGTGAGTCCTAAGGATGATTTTCCTTTGTCGAGCATCGATGCCCTGGTAGATGCCACAGTAGGCCATAAAATGTTATCCCTCATGGATGGTTTCTCTAGGTACAATCAGATTCGTATCAATCCAGAAGACCAGCTCAAAATGGCGTTCACAATGCCTTGGGGAACATTTTGCTATAAGGTCATGCCTTTTGGCCTTAAAAACATCAGTGCTACCTACCAGCGTGCCATGACATACATCTTCCATGACTACATGCATAAGATTTTGGAAGATTACATGGATGACTTATTGGCCAAATCCTTATTATGCCATGAGCATCTCGATGTCTTGCGCAAAGTCCTCGATCGCCTTATTGAGCATAACGTGAGATTGAACCCCAAGAAGTGCATCTTCGGTGTCACATATGGAAAACTCTTGGGATTTATAGTCTCTAAATGAGGCATCGAAGTGGACCCCAACAAGGTCAAGGTAATCCTCGAGATGCCTCCCCCAACTACCATTAAGCAGCTCCAAAGCCTACAGGGTAAGGTCGCATCCATCAAACGCTTCATAGCACAATTGTCGGACAAGTGTCGACCCATGAACAAATTATTGCACAAGGGGGTCGCATTCCATTGGGATGATGAGTGTCAGGATGCCTTTGATGCAATCAAGCAATATCTAGCTTCACCACCAGTATTGGCTCCACCTAGACCAGGAGTGTCATTCCACTTATACATCTCAGCCACTGAGATTGCATTGGGTGCCATGTTAGCCTAGAACAATGAATTGCATAAGGAACAGGCTACTTACTATCTTAGCCGCACCCTGGTCAGCTATGAGATCAAGTACGCATACATTGAGAAGTTATGCCTAGCGGTGGTCTTTGCCACCAAGAAGCTATGCCATTACATGCTTAGTCATACCACGTATGTTGTATCAAAAGAGAATCCATTGTGATACATGATGAGTCATACTTATCACAATAGTCGCATGATGAAATGGATCATGTTGTTGATGGAGTTTGACCTAGAATTTATCAGACAAAAATCAATTAAGGGTTAGGTCATCATCGATCAACTCGTAGAGGCTCCTCTCTAGGATGATCAACCTCTTAGCATGGAGCTTCCCGATGATGGAGTCTTCCAAATATCAGAATCACCTGATTCTGATGAGCCTGAGTCACAGGTCGATATGACTCTATTCTTCGATGGCTCCAAGTGTGAGCAAGGGGGTGGCATAGGGATCATGTTTTTCACACCTCAAGGGGCTCCCATACCCCTATCATTCAAACTCGATTTCCCATGCACCAACAACAATGTCGAGTACGAAGCCTTGCTCATAGGTCTTCAAATGGCTATCGCCATGAGAATAACCAAGCTCAACATTTTTGGTGACTCCTTGCTCATTGTCAACCAGGTCAAAGGGATTTTCTAGTGCAAGTGTCCAGTTCTACAAGCCTATAAAGCCCTTGTGGATAAACTCCTGGTAAAGTTTGAATGGTATGACATCGAGGCACTCCCTCGATCATCTAATCATTTTGTGGATACAATGGCCTCCCTAGGGTCCTTGATCCCATAGAACCCTACTGATGATATGACAACCATTCAGGTCAAAATGCTATCACAATCTATGGTTGAGCGTGAGAGCACTCAAGCCATGCCAGAGGTCCACTTGATTCAAATTGAACCTCATCAAGAGAGATTCTCGCACATTCATGAGTGCTTGAATCATGCCGCTTGGGGGACTTTGTTCCCTCAAACCCCTTTTGATAGTAGTACAATGCTATTCTTACAAGTTCTTTCCCAATCAACATTCACTCAAGATGAACTTCAAGAGGGACAGACAATTCATGCAATCGAGGCTTCCTCACAATAGGACTGGTCTACACAAATCAAGGAGTACCTAAAGCTTGGTAATCTCCCTCCTAGATTATCACACACTGCCAAAAGGACATTTAAATGAAAGGCAGAAAAATATGTCTTGCTCAGAGATATTTTGTATCATCGAGGCTATGAAGGTATCCTCCTTCGTTGCTTAGAGCATCAAGAGTCAGTTTGGGCAATGGCCCAAGCACACGATGGTACTTGTGGTGGCCATTTTAGTGGCATGGCCATCGCTAAGTGCATTCTTCGCATGGGCTATTATTGGCCAACTTTAGAGTGATATTGTTGTACATATGTTAAGAAGTGCATAAAGTGTCAACACCATGCTAACTTGACACATGTACCTTCTCAAGCCTTACAACCGATCCAATCGGCTTGGTCATTCTCGCAATGGGGGTTGGATTTAATCGAGAAAATCTCACCTACCTCCTCGGGCCATCACACGTTTATCATTATGACTACCGAGTATTTTACAAAATGGGTGGAAGCAATTCCCCTTACCACTACGATAGGACCCCGCATAGCGGAGTTCATATTGCATAATATCATTTGTCATTTTGGTATTCCATCCAAGATCATTTTTGATAATGGGACATCATTCAAGAATAAATATGTGCATGCTTTGATAGCAAAGTATAATATTCAACATAACTTTTTGATGCCCTATTATCCGCAAGCAAATGGGCAAGTAGAGGCATCAAACAAAATATTGATTGCCATTCTAAAGAAAATAGTTAAAGAAAATCACACCGATTGGCACACGCAAATACCCCTTGCTCTATGGGCCTATCGCACTAGCATTCGGATGCCCACTAGGGCAACTCTATTTTTTCTAGTGTATGGCACCGAGGCAGTCATACCTCTAGAGCTAGAAATCCCATCACTATGCATATCCATGCAGGAGTTCATCGATGATGACACCGCATGGTAGGCTCACCTAGATCAACTTACGTTGCTTGATGAACATCATGTTAATGCTCTTGAGCACCTACGCATTTATCAAGAGTGACTTAAGAGAGCCTACAATATGAAAGTCCATCCTAGAGACTTTCAGGTTGGTGACCTCATTCTGAAAGAGAACCAACAAAATTCTAATTTTTCACCCCATCTATGGGACAAGTTTATGGTAAACTGGTTAGGTCCCTTTGTCATCACTAGTCAGATCGGACCCAAAACTTATCGCCTAGCCTCCCTTGAAGGAATCAAGGATCCTAAACCCTTGAACATCCTTCATTTGTAGCCTTTCCATGCCTAGAGTGTTGTGGCCCACCCCAAAATGCTCCAAGGGTGTCTACATACCCGCTTGGTCAACCCAAAATCTCCTAGGTGGTCTATGACCATCTAGGTCACCCCAAAATGCTCCAAGGGTGTCTACATACCCGCTTGGTCAACCCAAAATGCTCCTAGGTGGTCTATGACCATCTAGGTCACCCCAAAATGCTCCAAGGGTGTCTACAACCTCTTGGTCAACCCAAAATGCTCCTAGGTGGTCTATGACCATCTAGGTCACCCCAAAATGCTCCAAGGGTGTCTACAACCTCTTGGTCAACCCAAAATGCTCCTAGGTGGTCTATGACCATCTAGGTCACCCCAAAATGCTCCAAGGGTATCTACATACTACTTGGTCAACCCAAAATGCTCCTAGGTAGTCTATGACCATCTAGGTCACCCCAAAATGCTCCAAGGGTGTCTACATACCCTACTTGGTCAACCCAAAATGCTCCTAGGTAGTCTATGACCATCTAGGTCACCCCAAAATTCTCCAAGGGTATCTACAAACCGCTTGGTCAACCCAAAATGCTCCTAGGTGGTCTATGACCATCTAGGTCACCCCAAAATGCTCCAAGGGTGTCTACAATCCACTTGGTCAACCCAAAATGCTCCTAGGTAGTCTATGACCATCTAGGTCACCCCAAAATGCTCCAAGGGTGTCTACATACCCACTTGGTCAACCCAAAATACTCCTAGGTGGTCTATGACCATCTAGGTCACCCCAAAATGCTCCAAGGGTATCTACAACCCACTTGGTCAACCCAAAATGCTCCTAGGTGGTCTATGACCATCTAGGTCACCCCAAAATGCTCCAAGGGTGTCTACACCCTACTTGGTCAACCCAAAATTCTCCTAGGTGGTCTATGACCATCTAGGTCACCCCAAAATGCTCCAAGGGTTCTACATCCACTAGATCAGTCCAAGGTGGACCATCTAGTCACTCCAAAAGGCTCCAAGGGTGTCTACATACTGCTTGGTCAACCCAAAATACTCCTAGGTGGTCTATGACCATCTAGGTCACCCCAAAATGCTCCAAGGGTGTCTACAACCCACTTGGTCAACCCAAAATGCTCCTAGGTGGTCTATGACCATCTAGGTCACCCCAAAATGCTCCAAGGGTGTCTACATACCTCTTGGTCAACCCAAAATCTCCTAGTGCAAAGGTTCTACAAATTCACCAAAATCTCTAATCTATGACCATCTAGGTCACCCCAAAATGCTCCAAGGGTATCTACATACCACTTGGTCAACCCAAAACTCCTAGACTATACCATCTATCACCCCAAACAACTAGGTGTCTATGACCATCTAGGTCACCCCAAATTCCCCAAGGGTATCTACAACCTGCTTGGTCAACCCAAAATACTCCTAGGTAGTCTATGACCATCTAGGTCACCCCAAAATGCTCCAAGGGTATCTACATACCGTTTGGTCAACCCAAAACTCTCCTAGGTAGTCTATGACCATCTAGGTCACCCCAAAATGCTCCAAGGGTATCACCCCAAAATCCCAAAGGCATCCATAAGCCCTTTGGTCACCCCAAATGCCCCAATGGCCCCCCATAAGCCCATTGGTCACATGTACATACATATATATATATCAAAAATTCAAAAACATCATCAAAACATCAAAAATACAAAAATATTGCATTACATCACATTGCATACCATTGCATTTTATAATCAATTGCATTAGGCATACTCATCATTGCACTTTGTATTTTAGAGTTGCTCATACATGTCTAGCACTAAGACTGTACACTAGTCATCATTCAAAATCTATGTTGTTCAAGTCATCATTCACATCATTTCATATTTCACTTATCATTTCCACCTACATTTCCCACTTTTCATATTTGTGTCCATTCCCTTCACCTAGCCATTTTTTCTAGAATGTCATTAGGGTTTTTGGTCACTCAGCCATCTCTAGTTTTCTTTTCAGATTTTGTAGAAAGCTATCCTAATTTTTAGGAGGTAGAGTCTTGCTTAGATTATACCTTGTATACTTCAAAATCCCAACACATTTTTACACTAATAAATCCAAGTTTTGCATAAGGAAAGATGAAACCTACGAAGTGGTCTAGGTTACCTTAAGTGAAAATTTTATCCTGCTCATCCCCCTATGTGGATGGTTCAAGAATGCTAAGAATTGGAAAAAGGACAAGCTCCTCCTTACCCAATTCCCCAAAATAAATAGTGGTTATCACCACTCCCCAAATCCCTTGCTCAAAGAAAACAAAATACAAAATAAATAGTGATTTTCATCACTACATATGAGCAAATATCCCTAAAATCAAATAAAAGAAAAGAAGGGAGTATTGAACTTGAATCCCTAGAATTCTCAGCATTTGATAAACCATTAGGTGATCCTCATTACAGGTTTGGTGGCATCAAGCCTTCTTGGCAATGGTGGTATCCTTATGCATGATGATATGTCTATCACATTAGCTTTTTGTGTGTGTAGACCAATGTTTGCATGTGGATGAGCTAGCTTTTGGTAGCCTATACTACCTAGTGGTCTAATCCAACTAAGTACAAAACCTAGGATCATGCTACTCATAGGGTGATATTCAATACATATGGGTTGTGTTAATCTCATTTGGCACTAGGGTAATCTTATGCTTATCACAAAAATGAACTCACTTGCACACACAGGGATATTGAGTATCTTGGTCATCCTAGCAGATTCATACCTCGTCAAAAAGTCTTGCATGGTTAGTATATAATTTTTGACCAGTTGACTAGAGTGTTTGAGTCTCATGAAAACCTCAAAGACATCCTATAACATCCTATCATTCATTCCATTTTATCACATTTATGTCAGTTTACATTATTCACAAATCCATTACATAGTCTCATGACAACATTACACATGAATTGATGAATTCTATACAATCTATGGTGCTAACATAGTATGTCATATAATATACATTTCATCATCTAGATCAATACATCATCCATATCAATATGCATCCATGCAAATACACATATCATCAAATCAAATCAAATTACAACATATGCATACATGATAGACATCCATCATCATATCATAAAGAAAATAAACACATTGCATACATCTCATAAAGCAATAAACACATGATGATAAACCACATAAAATCTCATATATATGTGTATATGTATGGGGTAAAAAGATACATCATACTGCCCATAGGCTACAATAAAGTGAGTCCTCAGACTTCACACTACTACACATCCAAAAATCCAAAAAGAGTCACAAGAGCCTCAATCACCATGGTCATGCAGAACCAATGCTACGGCTCACACTCCCACCCATAGTTGGAGTCTGATGCAAACTCCCATACCTGCTACCACCTACCCTATTAGCCCACCATCTAGATCCAAGTGCCTCCATCCTAGCTGAAGACTACCCTATCCCGCTTCATCGACTCTAGTGTGATCCACTCATAGCTGAATCATCTGGTAGGTGCCCTCCAAGGTGCACCACCTCATTCTCTAGCTCATCCGTGTAGGTCCACCCCTATTGGTACCACACCTGGTAGGTCTCCACTATAGAATGGAGTCGTGTCACCTTCGCCTATAGCCTAGCCACATCCTCACTATTGGATCCCTCCTACCTAGGGCTTCAAGATCACAACTATACCTGTAGAGATGCTATCTCTACCTAAGTACCCTGTACCTATGCTCACTGAGCTACTATCTCTACCTGAGCATCCTGTACCTATGTTCAAAGGAGATCTCTCTCCTACCTAACCCTGATTAGCTCATCCTATAGCTCATATCTGTGTCACCCTATGCCACCTATTGTGCCTGCACCCCCTGATCCCTAGTGTCATCATCCCCAAAGTCACCCTGATCTCCTAAGTCCAAGAGGTCATCCTACTCATCTACCATGTGCCCATGCCCATGCCACTCACCTACCTTGACCTGGTCCTCATTAGGAGCCTCCTGATGAGCCTCCCCTACCACCCCTGCTGCATCACCCCCTAGTGGCCCCTCTCCTCACCACTAGCGCATCACCCACTAGGAGTCATACTCCTCTGTAGTCCCAGCATCATCCAAATATGGAATGTCTACTATAGGATCCGCATCCCTACTAACCACCTCCACCATCGGCCACCTCAGTGTCCTCTCATCCCCATGGTGTCGGTAAACCACTAGCTCACTAGGCAACCCCTATCATAGCCCGAACTACCACATAACCTGAGCATATGGAAAGAACTCCCACTCTATCCCATGTCGGCCAACCAACCATCTCCCTCGCCTCACTCAGTGAAGTTGCACCTCAGCATCAGCCCATGCTGGGCAATCCCTGTAGGGTCTCTAGAACACATCAACTGCTCTGAGTCCTACAAAATATTGGGTATAATGACCCACATTGCCTACCTAGTGTCAACTCTATCCTACCTCCTAGGCCCCCTACCATAGGATCCCATAGCCAATCTCCCGGTCCTCCAGCTCTACCTATGTCATCCATGGTAGTCCCTATGGCCTATCCACCGCTATATGTTGCCATCCCCAAACCTATAGTAGAAAGCTACACCCCAAGCCCTTTCACCCTCTAGGAGTGGATCTCGTACAACTCATCATATATTTTGTTGGGCATTGAATTGCACCAAGTTTTCACTTGATATTGTGGCTATCTATCTTCTTATTTTATGTCCAGGCTTGCACTTAGTAGCTATAGCTCAACACTCAACATTGGATGGACCAAAATAGGGGTTTTCGATCCAACCTCCAGAGTAGGCTGGTTCCTTGTCAACTTATCAGATTGTTGACACAATTATGCTCACTTAGGGTTTGATATTTAGGGTAAGAGAAGAATAGGGTTAGAGAAATGTGAATAATAGTGGACAAATATGTTAACAACATTGCACTACCATGGAAAGCTTCCAAAAACTATATCAAATATATATACTCAGACCAAAATTATCTTAAATCATATTATCTATTATCTATTAAAGCACAACAGAGAAATATCGCAACAAGCAGTTTTAATATCTAGGCAATGATAATCCAAATAACAGAATTCATCAATACCTATATTTCACAAAAATGTACTCCCTAACAACATAGAATGAACTCAAAAGTAGATTTCAATTACTGTAACAACTAGTAATCCATTAGTTAGGCACAAACTAACCGTTAAAGTATTTACAAAAATACAACTAAAGAATCCAAACCTTTGATATCAAGAATGATAACACAGATTTAAGACAAAGATCAATGTAATGCTCCTTCCATTAGCTTTTCAAGAATATTTACAATAGCATAGGAAAACACACTAGAGCCGACCCTTAAAAATGACGGTTTAACCTCTACTTATAGTTTTACAAAATTAAAATAATCAAGAAGCATTACAAAGATCTTGTTTTGATAGTATAGTAGAAATATCTAGCTGGCATCAGCTCACTGGTTCATCCTCTGGGAAATCTACCAAAAGAAGGTCCACCATGGTAGCTCGGGGCCTCTACAACTTGTTGGTCACTCAACAAAACTAGAGTTCTAGTCGTTGGAGATCATGCCTTTTCGTAGATTCTTCTTGGGAGTGATCTACCACTGTCGATTTGTAACTTCCTCTTGTTTGATCTTTTGGAAAAGCTTCGACACTTCATCTTCCAACTAACTGTTACAATCCCGATGCAAAAATTTTCTTTAAACATCCAAGATTCATCAATATAACCTCCACCATTGATTCTCCTCATCACACGGGTCAAATCCAATATGACATAAGCTTTATCAAAATGGTGAGGAGAATCAAGTGCCATCCCACTTTAAAATATTAGTGATGTCATATTTCTACATCAAAAGCAGTGGAATCTCCAATCCGGATCCCAGATATATGAACATTGAATCCATACTTAGTTATTTAGAATACATCATATTTTGCATCATCTTCTTCAATCCACATTAGAATGTTGATGACATCATCATTTCCATATTGCTTTTGTAGATTCCGTTCTAGGTAGAACAAGTGCACAGACATATAATCACCAATCCGGGCCTTCCATGGTGTGAGGTCACTCCTCCATTCCAGATAATCTTCATGATAAAATATATCACCATTTCGGGTCTAGAGTTAGTCATGTAATCCTTTGTTACAAATCCACACTTTCATCATTCCATTGTCCTGCCTTGCCTTCATTCCAAAAAGGAGACACTTCATTCATCCTCTGAATCGTCAATCTACACTTCTTCATCACTAAAATCATCCTTTCCTTGAAAATTTTGTGGATTTGAGGCTAGTGCTAATCCGGAGTCGAGCAATAAAAGAATTTCCTAGAATCAGGCATTCTCATACTTAGTTGCTCACAAATATGCCAATCCTCATTCTTTTATTGCTGACATCATCATTTCCTTGGAACTTTTATGGATTTGAGATCCACCACTATTCCGAAGTCGAAAATAAATCACCCAGAATCACTTCAAGCATGTAAAATTCACTATTTGTTGTATGGGTTCATATATTCTATCCTGGATCTTCTTCCAAGTGCACTAAAAGATATGTAGAATGATGGCTCTATCACTTAGGCAAAATTCTACAAAATTTTACTAAGTATGTGGCCATTTTGGGCCTACATTGAGGCGCCTCTTGAGTGGATTTGCTTGCAAAGCCAATCGAACTCAGAGTCTTATCCATTGGGCCTTAGGAGTCAAATATACTTCTCAAAATATATATATTTTACAGAATAACTTCCATACAAACACTACTCTCTGAAATTTTTATCCATTTGCTAAGAGAGTAGAGATTCATATCGAAGTGATGCCAAAAAATACATAACACTGATTCACTTATATAGAGGCTATGTCCTCAATGCCAGTTATTATTACTGTATTCAAAACTATACACAACTCTTCCTCCTTTATAAGACCTTATTCCAAAGAATGCCTTCACACAAAAATTATTGCTTTGTGGGCATTATGCCTTTATTGATTTTCTCCTATGGAGCACGCATATCTTTCACCATTAATGCAGTTGTTGCATGATATCTCTACTGGCAAACTTTAAAATCCCTTCCATCATTCACTTTGGTAGCTCAAATGTGGCATCCTATATTCTCATTGGTTAGATTTTCAAATTGCGATGCCAGCTCATCACATCCCTTCGATAACTCTTTAATCCTGGTGCGAGTTTGTTAGAATTGAATGTGGAAACGTTTTCTAGCCTCCACATTTCAAACTTAAAATTGTTGTTTGGATCCAGCTTGATTCTGCTTCGATGGCTTAAGATCCTTCTAAGTTCACTTGGTACTTAAATCTTACATTCACGACACTCTACCTTGATTTCACTTCGGCTATCTTTAGCTTTGAGAGGTTTCCCGGATTAGTGTCATCTTTGTCCTTCTTTATGTGGAATAGAAACTGGTAGACCATTATGCAGAAATCCAGATAATTTTGATGCAGATTTGAGAGCGGAACGCCATTTTGGAGAGTCTTACACAACACTATGTGCAGAATGGAATATTTCTATGCACTTGATTCATACTTAGTCATTTTTTTGCAATTTTTTTCTCTTTTTTTTTTTACTTTTGGAGAACCTCAATTACAAAGTGCAGAAAATAATTCCAAATACAAAGTGTAGAAATGAGGGGAAATAATTATACAATGTATATACATATGTTACAATGAGCTCACTACTTACACATAGTAGAGCTTGAGGTGAAAACCATTTACCGGAATGGGCTATATGTTTTCTTTAGGACCTTCTAGCTAAAATACATTGGACTCCTTAGCTTCCACTATTATGAAAGGACCATCCCAAAAAGAATCAAACTTTTCATGCTTGCCTAGTTTTGCTTTGTCAACATTCCATCTGAGAACTAAATCCCCAACTTGAAATTTTTTGAACCTTTATTTTTTATCAAACCATGTTTTAATGTCTGATGAATGCTTTTGGAAACTGTCATATGCCTGAGCTCTACTCTCTTCCAACTATAGCAAGTATGTTAACTTAGTTTTCACAGGACCTTCCTCTGATTCTTCTTCTGTACTGACAAGATTAAGTGTTGGAATATCCAAATGGATTTTTTTTGGTAGATAAGATACTATAGCATTAATACCGGTTTTTACAAGCTGACCCAAAACCTTTTACAAAAATCAGCCCAGGGCTGTTGATGAACATATCCTTACTAAGGATCCTATATATGTAAAATCTATATGCCACCAAAGCCATTACATCCGGTAAGGCACATAACTTGTTATCAAAAAGAAACTTCCCATACAACATTTTGGGTATACCCTAAGAAAACACACATGCATCATAATTACAAAAAATAAATAGACACGGATCCCTTCCTTGAGATAATGGAGAAACAAAAAGTTGTAGACACACAGAAGAGTACTGAAAAAAACTCCCACAAGCTCTATATTGATAGTTACTCTTAATAATTCTTTGGTAATTGCTTTCTTTCGTATATGACATGCTTTGGTACCACATACTATCTTGGCCAATCAGCCTTGGAGAAGTTAACCTGTTGGCTAGATTTATGGTGGTGGCTATCTGGTGGTCCATGTGGCTTTGGTTCGAAGTCTTATATTGTCATTTCTTTCCTTCCATGTGATTATCAACCAACCTCAAATTACTAAGATGATTAGGAGCCATGTTATCTGACATGTGACTATCCCCATTAGTCTTTGTGGTATTTCCAAGAAGCATCCACGAAGACTGATAGCTCAGATAATTTTTATTGTGAGTCCAATTCAAAAAAGATACGGGAATACTCCTAGCCTTCGAACTTACAATACCTTTCATGTTGGTAAATTTGACTATCATTCTTGGAATTCTTATTGAATAAGCTCCTCTACTTCACTCGGGACACCATGTTCCCATTTGAAAAGTCCGTCACCATTGACACCCAAATTGGACAGCTTATCAGCAATTTTGTTAGCTTCCTGAAAGACATGTTGGGCTTTTTTGTCCTGTCTTCCCTGGAAAAGGATCCTAGCCTCTTCAACAGTTTTTTTAATCCTCCAAGGAGGTTTTTTCCAATTATTTAGGAGATTTATAACATGCATAGAGTCTCCTTCTACGATCAAATTTCCTTCTAAATCTTAAGTCATTTGAAGGCCTTTCCACATAGCTCTAGCTTTAGCTTTGTTGTTCATCCTTGTTCCCAAATATTCAAAAAATGCAAGCATCATATTACCATTATGATTTCACACAATGCCACCAGTGCCTGCTTTTCCAGGATTGTCCTTAGCTGCTCCATCAAAATTAAGCTTAAACCAACTTGTAGGAGGTGGAGACCACTTAACATTGGCTCTGGGGTTGACTACCCTAGGTACAGACTCACATAAAAAGGTTAAGCTTAAATATTGAGCAATCATGGTCTCCTAAAAATGAGGTTTATAGCTATCAAAAGGGATAAGGTTCACATTCTTGTTGGCAAATGATAGGATCCTAGCGATGATAGTTTGATGATCACGGATAGACTCATTAAATACTTTATGGTTCCTTTCTAACCACACTTGCCAAGGATAGTGATTGAGACAAATTTTCCACATGTATCTAAGTCTTTGGCTTGAAAATGGGCAAGGCCACTGGGCAAAAAAATCAATTACGGTGGTTGGTTTAACCCATGAAATATTGAAGGCCTAAAAAACCCCGCTTAGGATAGTCAAGGAAAAAGGGCACTCAAGGAAAATGTGATAAATGGTCTCCCAATTAGCCCTACATAGATAACAACAATTAGTGATACAAATACCTTTACACATCATATTATCAATGGTTAGAATTATTCCTTGGATAACCAGCCATGAAAAGACTACAATTTTTGGAATTTAATTTTTTATCCAACCTAAGTCCTTTTGGAGGACAAAATCCTCGTCATCAAGCAGAAGCTTGTAAGTTGATTTAACAGTGAACTGCACATTTTCTGTAGGAGCCCAGGTCACTTGATATTCCTTGGGTCTCATGGGGATAAACTATTGCCCAAGAATATTATAAAGATCATTTGATTCCACTTGAAATCCTTGAATTCTTATTTATTTTCACTTCATTCTACCTTTGTCCTCAACCATATAATTGGAGACTTTTCTGCCAATGAGTTATTCTATGATATCTTTGATTCGGGCTAAGTTAGGATATTGTGTCAGTGGTTCGTCCTTAGCCCACCTATCATTCCAACAATTTATCCTCTCACCATTGCCTAAAACCCATATTAAACCTTTTTTGATGATTTCCTTACAATTAATAATTGCTTTCCAAAAATCAGAACCTCTAATTGGAACTGAGTCACTTAGAAATTCCATATTTTGAAGATACTTTTGTTTGATGATAGTTGTCCATTCATTTTCTTCACCATAAATGAGACACCATGCCTGCTTAACTAGTAAATCTTAATTTATATGAGCAATTATCCTTAGACCTAAGCCCCCATTTTCCTTGGGTGTGCACACTTTGGTCCATCCTACAAGGTGTATCCGTTTTTTCTCCTTTGATCCAGTTCATAAAAATTCTTTTTGGAGTTTCTCAATTTTTTGGAAAACCTTCACAGGGGCTTTGAAAAATGGAGAGGAAATAGACTGGAATGCTCTGAAGAGAGGCCTTAGTGAGGGTCAACTTTCCTGCTTGAGATAAAATATGACCTTTCCATCCAACAAGTTTTTTTTGAATTCTTTCAATAACCCTGTCCCACATTGACTCTCTCGGAGAACTAATGAAAAGAGGGAGACCAAGATACGAAGTGGGGAGGTTTGCTATATCACACCCTAAATTTTTTTAATACTTCCTTACCTCTGAATGGGGGTGTTCAAGAAATATAACTTGCTTTTACTGAAATTAACTTTTTGACCAGTAGTGTCCACGTAGAGTTGTAGGATGTATTTAATTATTTTGGCCTCAACCACTGATGCCTTAGTCAATATAAGGGTATCATCGATGAATTATTGGTGAGAAACAACCCTAGTGAGAGATGTTGCCTTGATTCCCGATATTAGCCTTGAACTGTAAGCATTTTTTATGGTTCTGCCTAAAGCTTCTGCCACAATGATGAATAACATAGGGCTGATAGGGTCCCCCTGCCGAATTCCTCTGTGACTTTGAAAGTAACCAGCAGTTGTTCCATTAACTAGAATCGAGAACCATGCTTTAGAAATATATTCTTTGATCAAATTAACCCATTGGTGGTGAAAACCAAACTTAAGGAGGACAACAATTATAAAGTCCCAATTTAGCCTATCAAATGCTTTGTTCATATCAAGCTTGAGGGTAAAAACAGACCTGTTAGTCTGATGAGCAGAGTGCAAAGCTTCATGAACTATGATAACTCCATCCAAGATTTACCTACCCTAGACAAAGCTTCCTTGGCATGGATCTATGATGCGGGGCATAATATCTCTCATTCTATTTGCAATGGATTTAGTTAGGATATTGTAAGAAACATTGCACAGACTAATTGGCCTAAAGTCAGCCATAGATTCAGGGGTTTGCTTCTTAGGAATTAGAGAAATAAAAGTAGAGTTGATACCTTTTGGGATATGATTGCTTGCTTGGAATTCTCTGATAGCAAAAATTACATCCTCACTTATGATGTCCCAAAAATCTTGATAGAAACGAGGGGGAAAGCCATCGAGTCCGGGGCTTTGTCTGTCTCCATGCTAAACAAGGATTCCTTAATTTCCTCATCATAAAAGGGAGCTATAAGCTTAAGGTTTATATCCTCATTTATTATGCTAGGAAGGGATTGCAAGATAATATATTTGGCCTCCTCATTGCACTGCGATTCCTGACCAAGTTTAGAATTGAAATAAGTTACTGCCTCCTTTCTAATGTTTGTTAAGTCTTGAGTAATAGAACCATATGCTTTTTTTTTTTTAATTATCTTGTTATTGCTTCTATTTTTAAGTGTGGTGACATGAAAAAACTTGGAATTTGAATCTCCATATTTCAACCAAAGAGCTCTTGATTTTTGCCTCCAATAGATTTCCTCACAGGCCAAAATGTTATGAAACTATGCTAGTTTTGTTCGTTCTTCCTGCCTAGTAGTTTCATCAGATCACCATGTTGGATGCTCTGATCAATTATCTTCAAAATTTCAACAACCTATTTTTTATTTTCAAATAGGTTCCAAAATACCTCTTTTTTCCAAGTTCGAAGCTTTTCCTTAACAAACTTTAATTTGCCAGCAAGTTTAAAAGCTACACTACCCTTGACAGGATACTGCCACCACTGACTTAAGTTATCTCTGAAACTGGAATGTTTGATCCACATAGATTAAAATCTGAAAGGTTTCTTGAAGGAAAGAGAGTTAGGGATATCCAAAAAAATAGGATTATGATCAGACGTAATTTTAGGAAGGGCTTGCAGGGTAGAATCATCGAACAAAGTTGTAGCCTCCTTTGATAAAAAACCTATCAAGCCTTTCTTGAATGAGATGATACCCTCTCTGCCTATTTCTCTAGGTTTAATTTGCTCCTATAATTTTTACATCCATCAACATGTTGGATTTCACAAAGTCATTGAACTCATCCATGCTCCTTATAGGTGGTCCATTTCCACCCATTTTTTTTGAAGGGTAAAGAGGAGTGTTAAAATCCCTAGCCAGAATCTAGGGGACATTATGGAATATTTCACTCAGATTGCCTAAGTAATCCCACAGTAGAACAAGGAGGTAGTATTGCCAATCCATTTGGAGAATAGAATCTCCAAATAGATTGGCAATACTTCCTCCTTGACATATACCAGTGCATAATGAGAAGTCTTAATGGATTTTTTAATAGTAATATCATCTGCTCATAGAGCTTGGTCCAGCAATAGGTGCCAACTTCTTTTATTACCTTCAAGAGATTTATTCAAAATCCTTAATAGGTTATTATTGGTAGATTCTGCAAGTCCATTACTTTGTGGATAATAATTTGAAGTATTTTTAAGAGTGATGTCATACTTGCTGGCAAACTCAATGTACTTGGCTCCTATGAAAGCAGGGCTATTGTCACTCACCAAAGCTTCTGGAACTCTAAACTTGGAAATAAAATTTTCCATAAAATTGATCACAACCTTCTGGTTTTCCCTCTTAGTGGGGATGGCTTCTACCCATATGTTAAGATAATATGTAGCAGTCAAAATACACTTATGCTCTGTTGAAGAATTAGGGTTAATAACCCCTATGAAATCTAGTATCCATTGTTGAAAAGGCTCCTCAACATGTATAGGCCTCAGGGGAGATGAAGCATTTATTGTTCTTCCAACAACCTCTGACATTTGTCACAAGCCCAAGTAATTTTAAAAGCATCAATGAACACAGTATGCCAATAATAGTCTGCTCTTATTATCTTCAAAGTTGTAACCCTGCCTAATCTATGACCACCGGCTGATCCTCCATGAAATTCTTCCATGAATCTTTTTTGTTGGTCATATTTCAAACATTTCAGTAGAATTCCATCCAAGTTTCTTTTGAACAACCCTTAAGGTAGCAATACATATTTTAAAGCATGAAGTATGTATCTCCTTCTTTGATATGCATTCAGGTCAGGTGGGCATACTCTAGTTTGGAAATACCAAATAATCTGATCAATCCAATCAGAATCAGTAGTGTGTACTATCTCCACTTGATCTTATTCTACTGTCTGACAAGATATCACTTTGGTCAATGCTAAAGTTTTTTTCAATCCTTGGCACAAAGCCTTACCTCTTACTAGCTTGGTGGGATGTATTTCTACATCATATTATTGAATCTTAGTAATCCAACCAACTCTTTTATCACCTAGGTCACCCTGTAGGATAAAACTCCTTACATCTGGATGAACCACATACACCAGGGTTTTGCTCTGTACCAGATATTTCCTAAACTTCTTCAGTTACTTCATCACAGTAAACACTTATCTTTAAATGAAGTTATATTTGATCTGATAATAATGCAATGTTTGGATCCAAAAGAACACATGGTTTTCATCCCCTTGATCATATTTCTAGGTAATTACTAAGGCATAACTTTCTTCAGCTCCATATGCATAAAGAAAAAATATTTACTAAAATTTGGGTTCACCAATACTAGAATTATTGTAATGGACTTCTTGATGATCTCAAAAGCTTCTTTCATAGCCTCAATCCACTTGAACTCAGCATTTTTCTTGAGTAGTTCAGATATAGGCCTCACCTTCTGTGCAAAATCAGAAATAAATTTTCTGACAAAGTTGATTTGGCCTAGGAAATACTGCAAAGTCTTCTTATTCATAGGCAAGGGAAGAGCAAGAATTGCTATAATCCTATCTGGATCTTTGGCCATACCTTCCTTTGTGACCACATGACCCAATATTTTTCCCTCATGAACTACAAAGAATGACTTCTTAGGATTGAGTGAAATGCAAAATTCTCCGCACTTCTGAAAAACTTGTTCTAAATGAGATAGATGGTCCTTTTTATCATGAGAAAACATAGTCATGTCATCTAGGTAAATCAGAATAACTTTTTTAATGAGTTTTCTAAAGGCATAATCCATAACCCTCTGAAATGTAGCTCCTGCATTGGACAGCCCAAAAGGCTTTCTATGGTAGGAAAATGTACCTCATTTTGTGGTAAATGTTGTTTTGTACGGATCTTCATCTTTTACCCAAATTTGGTTGTATCCCGAGTAACCATCCAGTAGTGAGAATCTCTCTTCTCCTACCATTACCTGTAATATCTGATCAATATATGGGAGGAGATAGTAATCTTTGAGGAACGCTTGATTCAGATTTCTAAAATCCACACATAAGTGTATATACCTATTCTTCTTTCTTACGGGTACCAAATTAGCTACCCAAGTGAAATGTTTTATCGAATATATTATCTTAGCCTTTAACAACTTTAAAAGTTCTCTCATAATGGCCTCTATCCTTGGATTGACAGACCTTCATTTCTACCAGAATGGTTTTACATTAGGCTCTAACTCAATAGTATCTTTGGATAATCCTTTTGTCATACACCTTGAGCTCCTCATATGACCAAGCCACAATGTCTCGGTACCTCAAGCATAAAGCTTTAATATCTTCTGTTTCCTCAGGTAAACATTGGATTCCAACATTAAGCTTCTTTTCTATTCTGACCTCTACTTCTTTATAGATCCTTTTGCTGATCTTCATGGCTTTGACCTTCTTTTTATCCTCATTATCGAACAAGCTTTCAAGGGTGACCAACCCTCTTGGGATATGATTGTTTCTTAGTTGGATAATGTCTTGCTGATCTATTTCTTCCAAGTTTTCCTCTTGTACTATTGAGAGACATGCCTCTCTTACTAAAAAGTTAAGAATTTGTTCATCACTTTCAAAAACCTTCCAGAAATTCTACTTTTCTGGTACTACAGGCCTGAAAATCATCTTAATTCCCTTAGTCTTCTTGGTTCCAAAGTGTACAAAAGGGTTGAATTTGGCTCCCTTTGTTGCTAATGCATTAGCCAGGGTAATATTTTCTTTGGGAACAAAGCTCAAATTTATGGCATCAAATGATTCCATAAGGTCCCATACCCTGTTTCTGTAAGATTTTAAGTAATGGTGCTTACTGCTGCACATATTCCTTACTTGGTGAACTTTCAACTCAGAATCACCATATATGTTCAGAACCTTGATACCCATACTCTCTACTTGTATTAATCCAAGACACAGGGCCTCATATTCTATGGCATTGTTGGTACATGACCATGTCAGTCTGTAAGCAAAATTCTTTATCCCTTCTGATTGTGATTGTAGGACTACATCGGCTCCTACACCATTTCTGCATTTGGCACCATCAAAGTGCATAACCCATGTTTCTTTGTCTCTTAGGGATTAATTAGATATAGCAAGGAGTTTATTTTTTGATTTATTTATGATGTTATATGTACCCATACTAGTTCCAAATTGACTATAATATTCTCTAAAAGGCAACTCATCTTCAATGTCTAACTCCTCAATGTTTTCTACTAGCTCAAATTCCTCCAAAGGATTAATATTGCACATATCTTCTTCAATATTCTCAATATGATAAGCCATTGGTTTCTTAGGTGTTATCCTTATCCTTTTTTCTTTGAAATGGATTATCATGCTATAATAGTCCATATACATACATCCTCTTATATTTACAGTAAACTCTCTTGAGAGGCATAATCTAAAATAGGGTTCTAATTCCATCATAACTATTTCTTGCACCACTGTCACCTCAGGGGCTCATCAGTATGTATTTAATAACTTCAACTGTATTAACAGGTGTCCCATCTAGTTGTAACACTCTAGGATAATATTAGGTATACTACATACCCACCTCTTCACATACCACTTTAGGCATTACTATAGTTGATGTTGTTGAGTCAATCATACAATTTCGTACTATCCAACCTTCCATTCTTAGGGATATATAGAAAGTAGGAGGCTTATTCTTTAACATAACATGTGTCATTTCTTTATTTTCTAATGGCATACTAAAAATTATGGTGGCCAACCTATTCTATGTATTTTTGCTGAGGGAAGCTTTAAGCAAGTCAATATGACCCTAAATGAATAGAGTGTCATATATGCTAATTCTCTTAATTTATTCAACAATGTTGTACTCATATTTAGTCAAAGAGATTTTTTCCAGCCCTCTTTCCATGTTACCATATCTTATTTTATATTTTTGGGTGGCTTCTAACCTTTGTCTTCTAGTAATAGAGGGGAACCTGAGCCTTTCTTAATCTTCACCTTTAGATCTCATTCGATATCCCTCTGTTTCCAGTTTTTGTCTCTTTGGAAGAGTATTTGTCTTCTCTTTTTCCTTATCTTTGGGAATAGGGAAAGTGTCACTACATTTAATAGGGGAGTCAAATTTCTTCTGAGAAGGGACTTGGAAATGCCCCATTTTTGTGGATCCACTTGCAAAGTTTTCTTTCCAGACCTTGTCATAATAGCTATTGGACTTTCTTCATCCAACTTTTTTTCAGCCATGATCTAATCTAGTTGCCATAATATATTGACTCTTCCATTTTGATTCCTCTCAGCTTGATCCATATCTTGTTGAACATGGTGTTGATACATCACATAATACTATGAGTCATGGGGATCATTGTATACTAAGCACCAAACATTTGCAAGAGTAGTATCTGAAAAGCATTCTGGCTCCTCATATGTTACATTCACCCTAACCCCAATACTGTTACTAGAACCAAGTCTCTGATATTTTTTTACATATGGGAATCTCCTCTGTTGTGACCTTTCCTGATCTCTTTTTCCATTGAATTCATTCTATTACTTAGGGTTTTCAAGGTATTTTGTATATCAAGGATAGCAAAAAGATCGTGAGATAGTTGAGGAGGAAGGGGAGGAAAAGGGTGTGTAGAGGATATAGGCTTTGATAGAGGAATGACATTCATTTTTGGAGATGTATATGATAGAGAAATTGCATCCATGTGCGATTGACTTTGGCAACTAGTGGTTTATGGGTTATAAGGTAGCACAATTTTGGGAGGAAGCCTTCCTACATTAATTAGGATATTTTTAGCATGAATAGTTGCATTATAAACCTAGGGGAATATTTCTACTCCTAATTTTTATGTTTGCAACCCTAACTCAGATCCAAGAGCTTCGATATAATACATATAAGCCAAACATGTAGCCGATCTGACAGTGGGGGGAATTATTTTCCATGTTCTACTAAATCTCAAATTAAAGTCTGAGACAATTTCTTGTTGGTTTTTTTGCATAGATTTAAACTGTTTAAGCAAATAAAAAGGATCAATAGATTCATTAAATTCTTCTATGAATGACTCATCCAATGCTTTCCATGAAGTGATAGAATTATCTTCCAGAGTTCTAAACCAATGCAATATCTTTCCTTTGAAGGATAGGACTAGAATTCTGACAATAATATTTTCTTATTTTATGTTGTGGATTGTTGCCAGATTCAAGATATCTTGATAGTGCTCATAAGTTATTTTCCCAGATCCATCATAGGTGGAAATAGCCTTAGATATATCTTGGGGAATGACATCCATTTGGGCCAATCTAAGGGGACCGATTGTGTTCCAATCGGGGTACTTCTGTAATGGCTTATTGGGAGCCACATTTTGTGCCATATTTTTGGTTGTAGGTCTTCTTGGGGGGACTATTGGGTTTTATTCCAGAAGCCCCTCTTTGAGGTAACTCACAATAAAAGAAATAATTAGGGTTGTTCCTCTTGAAAGACTTGGTATACATGAAAGGCCCTTGGTCTATAGGTGTAATTCTTTTTTTGGGTCTAATGACCAAGGAGTCGCCAGGTGAACTTTCTTTTCTCTGCTTACAAGGTCAAGCTAATTCACCATATATTGATTCCTTCGGGTTGAGATAACAATACTTATTAGATGGGTTTCATGTTCATTGTGAACTGGTCCCATCGGGTGTGCCAAAAATTGTTGGGAACTGAATTACACTAAGTTTTCACTTGATATTGTGGTTGTCTATCTTCCTACTTTTTGTCTAGGCTTGCACCCGATAGCTACAACTCAGCACTCAACATTGGATGGACCAAAATAGGGGTTTTCAATCCAACCTCCATAGTAGGCTAGTTCCTTGTCAACATATCAGATTTTTGACACAATTATGCTAACTTAGGGTTTGAGGTTTAGGGTAAGAGAATAATAGGGTTAGAGAAATGCAAATAATAGTGGACGGATAGGTTAACAACATTGCACTACCATGGAAAGCTCCCAAAAACTATATCAAAGATATATACTCAGACCAACATTATATTTTTTTTTTCAAAAAAAACCCCTTGCGGGGCTACCTTGGTCTAAGAGACCACGAATAGGGGGTTCTACACCATCAAATTCACCGGGGGTCGCACCCAACCCTGCCCGCACCAACATTATCAATTGGATTTTGGGTACCCAATTCAACTTTTTGGTAGGGTGGAGATTCGAACCTGGGACCTCCCTTGGAGGATTGCCCTCTCCTCTCCAACTCACCTACAACATATAGGTAGACCAACATTATCTTAAATCAGATTATCTCTTATCTATTAAAGCACAACAAAGAAATATTGCAGTAAACAATTTCAATATCCAGGCAATGATAATCCAAATAACAAAATTCACCAATACCTAGATTTCATAGAAATGTACTCCCTAACAACATAGAACAAAATCAAAAGTAGATTTCAATTACTATAATAGCTAGTAATCCATTAATTAGGCACAAACTAACCATTAAAGAATTTATAGAAATACAACTAAAGAATCCAAACCTCTGATATCAATAACGAGAACACATATTTAAGGTGAAGATCAATGTAATGCTCCTTCCATTAGCTTTTTAGGAATATTTATAATAGCACAGGCAAACATGCTAGAGCCGAACCTTAAAAATGAGGTTTCAACCTCTACTTATATTTTTGCAAATTTAAAATAATAAAGAAGCATTACAATGATATTTTTTTGGTAGCACAGCAAAAATATTTAGCTGGCATCATCTCACTGGTTCATCCTCCAAGAAATCTACAAAAATAAGGTCCACCATGGTAGCTCGAGGCCTCTACAAATTTTTGGTCATTCAACAAAACTGGAGTTATGGCTGTTGGATATCATGCCTTTCCATCGATTCTTCTTAGGAGTAATCTACCACCATCGATATGTAACCACCTCTGGTTCGATCTTCTGGAAAAGCTTCGACGCTTCATCTTCCAACTGACTGTTACAATCCCAATGTGAAAATGTCCTTTAAACATCCAAGATTTGTCAAAATAACCTCCACCATTGATTCTCATCATTGCACGGTTTAGATCCAATCCAACATAATATTTATTAAAATAGAAAGGAGAATCAAATGCCATCCCATTTTAAAATCTTGATGATGTCATATTTTTGCATCAAAAGTAGAGGAATCTCCAATCCAGATCCCTGATATCTGAACATCGAATCTACACTTAGTTATTCAAAGTACATCATATTCTGCATCATCTTCTTCAATCCGCATTAGAATGTTGATGATGTCATCATTTCCCTATTGCTTTTATGGATTCCGTTCTGGGTAGAACAAGTGCACAAGCATATAATCGCCGATCCAAGCCCACCATGGTGTGAGGTCACTCCTCAATTTCGGATAAACTTCATGATAAAAAATATCACCATTTCGGGTCCAGAGTTAGTCATATAACCCTTTATTGTGAATTCGCACTTTCATCGTTCCATTGTCCTACCTTTCCTTCATTCTGGAAAGGAGACACTTCATTTGTCCTCCGAATCACCAATCCATACTTATTCGCCATTGATATCATCCTTTCCTTGAAAATTTTGTGGATTTGAGGCTAGCACTAATCCGAAGTCGAGCAACAAAAGAATTTCTTGGAATCGGGCATTCCCATACTTAACCTCTCATAAAGACGCCAATCCACATTCTTTCATTGTTGATGTCATCATTTCCTTGGAACTTTTGTGGATTTGAGACCCACCACTATTCCAGAGCCGAAAAGAAATCACCCTAAATCGCTTCAAGCATGAAAACTTCACTATCTGTTGGACGGGTTCATATCTTCTATCCCGAATTTGCTTCCAACTGCACTACAAGGTATGCAGAATGATGACTCTATCACTTAGGGAAAATTCTACAAAATTTTACTAAGTATGTGGCCATTTTGGGCTTATACAACTATGCCAGTAGTATCGTACCCCATGCCATCACTAGTGACTGCTCCACAGTGCACCCTACTAGAGTAAAGACTAACTCCAAAAGGTTACAAGAAAACCTAGCACCCAATGAGTCTGGTAGAAGCATATTAGAGATCAATATCATTAGTAGAGTGTGCCTTATGCCTAGTACCCTGGCCTCATACCAATGCATCACCAATATACCCCCGCTGGAAGAGCCCCCTATCGCCTCGTTCGTAGCCCTACCAAATTACCTCTCCATAACTACATCTCTCTGGTCCTAGTGAGTAGACTCAATCGATCATCCCTCTATCAAAATATGTAATATCTAGTAGATATCCTCTAGAATCACCATCATATCCCCTGTTGATAGGTGGAAGGTGTTGGTACATGGGTCCCATAGGTCAATAAGCGACGTCAAGTAAGCATGGTCACCCAACACAGGATCTAACGACATCACCTGCTTGAGGCCAATGGCATCAAGCCACTCCCAATTCGTGTTAGTCAATAAATTTCTTATGGTATCAAAGAGGTTCTGAACTCAACATTGACTCTTCACCACCTAGCAGAGATAAGTCAATCAATAACAAGCTTCAAATAGGCTTCAAAATACCTAAAAATAATAAAAAACATACCAAAAAAGGGCCCTTTTTAGGACAGTTTGTGGTCATCCCACCCAAGGATGGCCCCTAAATATATGACCGTCCCACCCTAGGATGGCCTCTAAATAGCTCAGGCTAGCTATCCCACCTCGATATGACCCCCAAACTGGGCAAAATTGGGCCTTCCAGACCACCAAAAATAGGTAAATAATGGGCAAATAAAGCCCTAAAAAGCAAGAAAATCACATAAAACCAAAAAAAAAATCATAAAATATTATCGGGCATCCCTAATTAGGTTTAATTATTGAGAATTTAGTATGCTCTATCAAAATAAAAAATAAGCAATAATTCCATTTTTACACTTGCATAGTGCAGTAAGAAATTCAAGTCTTACCGTCTCGCATCGGCTCCATCACTAAATGATTTTGCATGCTAGCTCATGGTGATTGTAGGATGATTTTAGTAGTGATCCACTACTCATAATCTTTCTCATCCTCCTCACTTCTCAAGCTACAAAGTTGTAAATGCACAAATGAGCCCAAATGACCCATTCTTGGCTTAAATAACCCTCTTAGGGCTTTAACCATCATGGGGTGGGATGAGCATATATTTGGCTAATTTTACCACCCTAGGATGGCCATAAAACATGCCACCATCCCACCCTGGGACGACCACAAAAAAATTGCATAAAAACAACTTAAAATACACCAAAAAGGGTCCAAAACCCACCAAAAACAGCTCAAATTTGGTCAAATTTCACATAAGATCACAAGGAATATCAATTTCTCCTAGAGAAGTGGAAAAATCCTTTACTTCATATCCTAAGAAATCCATTATGGCTGGACCATCCCATGAGAATGAATTTTTTAGCTCCTTTCTTCCATACAACACCAACAAAATAACCAATATCCTCTCAAATTACTCCATTCTTAATGAGTCAAACCAGAGGAAACCTTATCAAATTCATATGTTTCAAGTGAATCATCACTTTTATCACTGTTCATTCCCTCATTGACTCATCACTTGAGGGGGTAGTAATACTTAGCACATTCATAATAATAATCAATAATCACACACTCAATCATGTAAATTGTGTTCGTTCAACGAATCATTGATAAAGACAATCATGCTCCTGATTGGGGCAGCAAACAAACACAAATTAAACAAATTCTTGGTATTATAGAATCATGAAAATCTAGGCTCTATCACTTCATGAATGAAAAATTTCCAAGATCAAGCCAACCTTACTGGAAAGGTTGTACTTGAAACAAGTTCCTTAGCTCATCAAAAGCAAGGATTCGAGAACGCATGCTCTTTCCATTATTAGGGCATCTAAAGTTGGTTAGGTTACTTAATAAACCTAATAATTCAACATGTTAGTCATCTATTTTTGCTTAGCATTGTGTTGCACATAATGCATCTCAAAAAGGGGCAACTGTAGACACTAAAATCTGGTCAATCTAATTAGGCAACCAAGACAAGGTCCAATTGACACCATATGGCCCCCTTGGGCAACCCTCAGAGGTTTTACAATGGTCCTAACCACTCTTGGAAGGCTCTACCCCACTTTTGGGAGCTTTTGGGCCATGTAGGCATGACTTTCCCACCCCGATATGGCCATAGTTTATGGCCATCCCACCCCAGGATGGTGGGAACCTAGCCATCCTAAGGTGGGACGACCACAAGGTTTGACTCCCAAAAAGTCAAATTTGGACAAATAGCATCTAGAAATTGCCATTTGCACTACCTATTTGACCATGCAAGTCAGAGGATGCATCATCCTTATGACATGCTGCATGTAAGAGGCCAAATAGGGAGATTCTCTTCCCCCTCCAATGCATGCCATCCTGTTGGCCAAATGGTACCTCTTGCCCTGCATGCCCTTGCATGCCTTCTTTCCCAAAGGCCTACTTTGGCTATAAAGTGGATTATTTTTCCACACAAAAGAGGGAGAGGAGTTTTGAAACATAGCAATGGAGTGCTGCCAAGATTTCCCCTCACATTTTTTTGTACTCTTTTCCCTTGGAATTTCTACCTAGCAAAATAGGTTTGCGAGTGAACTAAGAGGCACAATTTGTTTACGAAATCAGATCAATTGAGTGAATTTCACCATAGAATTTAATGATAACACCAATAGGAGGGTTTTGGACCAATTCATAGAGGAATTGGTGGCAAAATAAGTGCAGAACTGGTGGCCATCCCACCTCAGGACAGTCCCTAGTCTGTGACAGTCCCAATCGTCCCACCCTAGGACGGTGGCTGATATGTGCATTATTTCTTTACTTTTCTTTTTTAGTTATATTTCTAATTATCATATGAGCATTATGCCCAAATTTCACATATTTTGGAGCTATATTGAGCAAGATATCACATTTTTAGTGTTTTGTAGGGTCTTATGCAGGTCTACGGAGCTCATCTAGAGATGCATAGGGATAAGTGCCTAATTTTTAAAAACTTACCACATGGGTTATCTTGAAATATCATTTATGTATTTTTTCCAAGTTTTATGCATTTTGGATATGTTTAGGGGCAGAAATTGCTTGATTTGGGTTTTGTAGGCTTTGAAGGTGTACTATGATTACGCCACACCATTGGATGCAATTTTGGTTCTATTTTTAGTAATATCTTCCCAAAACCATATATTTTACATACCTCTATAATTTCAAGTCATTTGGAGTTGATTTAGATAGGCATATTGCATATTCATGTTTTCTAGTCTTTCATTGCCTATGGGAATTGCATATTTTCACCATACACACTTGCTATTTAACAATTATTATTTCCTTATGTGTAGGTGCAAGTTTTTATAGTGTATGAGTAAGGATCACAAGATCATAGAACAAAGTGGTGGCATCATAGGTTTTCCCACCTCAATTGTGGGTACGAGGAAATACAGTGGAAGTGCATGCAAACTTCTTTGAAAGGACTTGATCCTTTGGGCACCCCATCATTTTGTAAACAATTTTATTGATATTGATCCCTCATGGGGATATTTATTTAACCATGGTTTTGAGCCATAAAATTAATATAAATAAAATTCCTTTTATTTCATTTCTTACAATTTGGTGTATCTTCCACTTTTACTTGCATGCTTCCATTTTGATGCTCATAACACACTAGCGATAGATGCACATTTTTTAGCTGCATTAGGTGCACCATTTTCCTCTACTTCACTATCTAATTTAAGACTCATTCTTTAATTAATCGAACAAATAATCAAAGAAGCACATATAATTGATAAACGTATTTCTTTACAAACTTTAGGTTCTTTTACCTAATTATCAATAACATGATATCCTTTAAAACTAAATATTCTTTTATTTAATTATAAAGTATAAGCTAACTACAAAATCTAAAAATCCAAACCCTTAAACCAATAAATAAGGTCCATAATGAAAACACAACACACCTACTTTCAAAAAATAAAGGATGAACATCCTACCAAAGGAAAAGGGAAGTCAAACTCCACTACGTGCTCAAAAATGTAGACAGATTGCTGGAAATGACCAACATAGGGTTGGATGGATAAACATCAATAAACCTAGGGTTACCTATGCACATGTGGTGCTACAGTGGCTCATAATAGTAGCCTCCATTATGACCAAACCAAACTTGCAAATCCACTGATAGGGATATAAGTCACCATCGAGAGACGTAGGATGGTCGTGGCAACCCTACGAAGGTTTACACCAAAAGGAGGTATTACCAAACTATCTATAACACCTTTACCTAATAGTGGATGTCATCTATAGCACTAGAATTAACGAATATCAACCCTGCATGAACCAATAAAATATGCAACAGTCGATCAAGTGGGGTTGGACATCTACCAAAAATACATGTCATAAGGAAGAAGCTGAAGTAGGAGCACAATCAAACTAGCACAAAAAAAAGGTATTACATAGACAAATCATATTTCCTTCCCCAATAATGGGCATCTATATATTGTGGTTATGATGGAAGTAACTCAATGATAGTGCATGATATGTAAAGTTAGCAAACCAAGTGGCAGTAGTAAGAACACCATGCTAGACACTCTCTAGCTAAAGGAATATTATTTGAAGAAACCAGTAATTCAAAACCATGCTTGATGTGGATGATAATGTCAACCATGCGAGCCAGCAAACAAGACAAAAAAGGGAGAAGGTTAACTGAAGTGAGAGGGGTGAGAACTGTTGGGATCTAAATTGTCATCAAGTAAACTTGATACTGCAACTTTCTATCTCCTAGTTTTTTGGCCAGGATTGCACCCGCTAGTCATAGCTCATAACTCAACATTGGATGGACCAAATATTACTTCAGCCCAACCTCCATAGTAGGTTGGTTCCTTGTCAATTGACAGAGTGTTGACTCAATTAAGCTCAATAATGGTTTTGAGAGATAGGGTTAAAAAAGGGTTTTAGGGTTAAGAAATTATGAGTTAAAAGTAGTCGGATAGGGCTAAAAACATAGGCATCCATGGGGAAAACCTTCAGCAAACTATTTATAATGTCCCACACTCAGGATTAACAACACCCGAAACATAATTATTTTCATATAATAAAAGTAAAGTAGAGATGTGTTTCAAGAAGTAATTTCAATATCTATGATACTAAAAATCCAATTCAGTAGAATAGATCAGCATTTAGACTTGAAAAAAATAAACTTCTTGATAGTATAGATCTAACTATGAACATATTTAAGGTCCAAGGTGTAGACCAATTGGTTCATCCAAACCCCATAATGGGGGCGGAGGTCCAAGGTTCAAATCTCGGGCCTCATTGGATTGAATGCTTGTCCCTTTCCTGGTGCTTTCAGCGGCGTAAAAGGTTTTAAATGATTGTGGCATGGTGGTTATAGGGGCGGACTACATGAAGATCTATGTGGCGGCTTCTGGGGTGGACCGTAGAATACTATGGCGACCATAAAGCTGGATAGCCTACCTAGATTTGTGGTGGCTACCGATTCACCATGTAAATTAAAAAAAAAAGCTATGAACATATTTCAATTGCCTTACAACTAGTAATCCAATACAAGTGGAATGAACTAACCATAACAACATTTATAGAAATGCAATTCACATCTCAAACCTCTTAATGAAAGATATCGAAGATGAAAAATCTTGAGTCAAAAATTCGAGTAATGCTCCTTCCATTAATTTGCAAAAGATATTACATAGTAGGGCAAGAAAACACTCTAGAGATGACCCTAAAAATTGAGGGTTCGACCTCTATATATAGTTTACAATGAAATAAGAATAGGGGAGACATTACAAGGATTTAGAATATGACAGATCAACATAAATATATGTTGGCATCATTTCATTCATCTGCAAGATCAGTAAAATCCGCTCGACATCGCACACCATGGCATCTTAGCTCTATAACTTGCTGGTTTGGCAATGGTAGTTAGACTTCAGGCTATTAGAAACTAGATCTGAATCGCTCATCCTTCTTGAGGACTTCACACCACCATAGATCTGCAACTACCCTAGTTCTTGGTTCTTGGTTTTTGGCACCATAGATGCTTTGTCTACCCGCTCAAACTGACTGGTTCTCATTCATCAAGAATCCACCTTTGTATGCTCATGAAAATGTTAGCATAATATTAGTCGTTGATGCAATTCATGGACATATTTGATTAGACTTTAATAATGCTCAGTAGATGAGCGAGGTAGAACAAGTCACCAATCCACTCTAAAAATAATTTTGACGTCAACTTGGATGGCTTCGACCAATGGATTTGAGACTTTGTGAGAAATACACTGAGTGCTGAGCAGAACGTAGCTCATTGCCAATCCACTCACTTAAGTCTTCAAAACACTTTATTTCCTTCTCGCATCCACGGCATAGGACATAAGTTGCAATCCGCTCCTCGATTCTCGCTCCACTAGATTTGACTTGAATTGACTATGGAATAGAATGTGTCACAAATCTACTCAAGAAGTAATGGAAAATGTCATTTGTGCTAATTCACTACCTTGTACTTCTTCTCGAGTGCTTAGACCTTCTTTCTCAGTGGCGTGGAGCTTGTCACCATTCTACTCTAAAATAAATGTGAATCTCAATGGAATGAGACATCTCCGACACTTAGTCACTTTGGTGCACGGGATGAAGCGATGTCGCTAATCCACACTTTGAAAGGTGCTGACATCATCTAGACTTGATTTGACTAAATATTGGGACCTTTGCACTAGCTCGTTGAAAAATACACTAAGTATCGGGTGGTGTGGAACACTTTGCTTGATTTTTGCAAAAAAGAACTAAGTGTTGAGCAGATTGGAGTATCTTGCGTTGAGCCGCTCTAAAATACACTCTATCTTCAGTGGATTGGAGCCCTTTCATGCCTTAGAATAAATTTTCAAATTTTTCTAAGGATGTGGCCATTTTGGGCCTACATTTTGGCACCTCCCGGGTGGATTTTCTCACAAAGCCATTGAACTTAGAGTCTTATCCATTGGGCATCACGAGTAAAAAATGCTAGCCTTCAAGCAATGCTTCATAGAATAATTTCCATATGATCATTAACCTTTAAAAAACTCTATGAATTCACCCAGAGGATAAAGGTTCATATCGAGATCATACTGGAAATAAAAAACATCCACCGCTCCTTCAAAACTGCTCAAATGTTAAGCAAAACAGAGCTATGCTCTCCTTTTTAATGCTTCTTTAAAAATGATATGAATGCCTTCACAAAACTTTCATTCTCTGCCTTTTGGCCTCATGCTTTTATTATTATATTTTGACAGTGTCAGAGTAAAAATAAAATAAAATACAACACTTCTACATGACTACAAAAATGTCTAAAGTATAAAAAACTCTATGTTTGTGCCTCTTGAGGGTCCGTAGCAACCCTATCTAGTTCTTCACCCTCTTGTTGAGCTTCTTCCATAGCATTATCTTCCTAGTCTTGCTCAGCTTCCTCTTCTTCCAGGTGAATCTTGCTCTTTATCCTTTTCCTCAGCATCATTACCAAACAATTGGACCATCAACTTCAGAGTCTGCAAAGCTTGTTTCCAAACCGCTTTAGAAGGGTTGGAAGTCTCCTTAAGCTACTTGTGGATGAACTCCAACTCAGCAGTATCTTCATAATTTGCAGCACTTCCCTTATTCACCAAGTCTTCCATCAAGTCTCGAAGTCTAGTTAAATCAATTATCATTTGTGAAACCTACTCTTGATCAATTGGCTCTTCCCAGGCATCAATATTAGATTCATCTTGGAGGCTTGAAGCTACACTCTTTTTAATTTCTTCTTCTGATAACAAAGTGTTATTCTCAAGCCATAACCCTCTAAAGCCATTTTGAACCATCTCTTGATTGATGTCTACCACATCTCGAATTGTATTCTCCACTTTATCATACAACAACCAAGCCTTTTGCAGCAATCTATTCTTCTTCACTATGACTTTGGTAGCCAATCTAGCAGTATTCCATTCCTTATTGGGAATTGGTTTAGTAGTCTCACTGAGCCTGCTATCTGCCAGCTTGTAGATTTGCTCTACTGGAATCACCATGGGTTGCAGTTCTTGAGTGAATCTATCCAGATCTTCTTGGGTATTCTAAAGTAGATGGCTAGCATCATCCATATAGTCAATGATGGGCTGCAGCTCCGAGAATTTCTCCAAAACTTTGGATAATAGTTCTTTCCTTACCTTCTTCAGCCCTACTTTCGAGAAGCCTAAAGACTTGGCCTTTTCAATTTGAAGTTGGTGCTTCAAGTTCTATATCTCTTTGGCTTGTTCTTCATTTTTCTTATTTTGCTCCTCTACTTGATCTTTGAGCTTAATGGCCTCTTGGAATTTGCTCTACCAATTTTTTGCTTCACTTTTGATAGCTTTCTCTACCTATTTCTAGTTGTTGACTATCTTCTCAAGCTTTTCTATCATCCACTCCAGCTTGTCAACTTTCTCTTTGTATATATCAACCTTGACATAGAAATTCTCTAAGTGAGATTTTGCTATAACCAACTCATCTTCAATAGGTAGTTACTCAATGTCTTCTGTATACTCTTCCAGATGATAGTCTTGCATAGTTCTTTCTATTTTAGGCTTACTCACCAAAGGAATAATGGACCTAGATGCTCTCTGCCTTGAAACTGGATCAACAGACATGGTACTTCTCTTTGTAGCCATCCTCTTTGAAGGCTTGGACAACTTCTCTACCCAGAAATCCTAAATTTTCTGTGAAGTTTCCTTCTCCTTTTGCAAATATGCCAGTGTGGGATAACTTGTAGGAGGAGAAGCTATAATATAGGGAAGAGCAGACTTAGCAGTTGATGATGAAATGGTGGTAGTGACTACGGTTGAGTCTATGACTATTGTTGTTGTTGCAATGGGAAAATTCATGGGAACTGAAGTAAAACTCATAGAAGGGTGAGTGGGTGTGGATGAAACAACTTGTATTTCAGATGATGTTGGAGGTTGCAATGGCAGAGGTGGGATTACAGGGGATGATGAAGGAGGAATTTTAGATGATTGTGGAGGAGATGGATTGACTTGGCCCTCTGTATTTTTTGATGAGACAGGTGGTGAATTATGAGGGGGAGAGGGCACTTTTATTTCAACTTTTTCTTTAGAAGGGGAAGGAGCTTTCCCTGGGGAATTAGGAGGAGAAGGAGAAGATGGGATAGAAATCATACCTTCACCTACATATGTAGGAAGTTTTGGAGCTACCTCTGTACTTTGTTGTTGTGTTGGTTGTATCAATTCTTCTATGACTGAGATAGGGGTCTTCTCAAAAATCTTCCCCTTATCCATATTTTGTTTCTTACAATCTCCTTTATTCGTTCCTTTCGGTGTATTTTTGGCTTTTCTCTTAAAAACTTGAAATACTGTCGGCTTATCACTCTTTGTATCTTCCCCAAAAGGTCCTTCCTACAATGGTTCTTCAGAAATAGGGTTCAGCTCCACTGTGGTTGCAGTGGTGAAACTCACTAGTGTAAACACGAAGTTCTTATCTTTATCATTCCAATCTATTTTGGTTTTAGGGGGCTCTCCACCCAAGGCTAGGTGCTTGGGCCTACTCACTATCTTAATGACTTCCATGTTAATGGCCCTCTCATCAGAATAATGCATTTTACTCATTAATTGTGCCCCTATAGGGAAATTCTCCAGTTGTTCTATTGAGGGCTCAAATGTTTTAAGAGCTTCAGCAGCAGTTAATTGAGTATCAGCCCCTTCTCCTTGAGTTTCTTCTTGTGAAGGTGGGGATGGAGAATTTGACCCTGGTTGTGGTTTCTTGTAAATCAACACTAGATTCTTAGGGTCCTTTGCCTTCCAAGTTTTGATGTTCTTATCATATCTATCAGAAAAATCATTATCAATTACTCGTCCAAGCTTAGATTTCTCTGTGCTGATTTCCACTCTCATCCTCCACCAGTCCACTATCTTACCTTCATCCCATTTCTTTTTATTCTCAACTTCTCTGATCTTAGACTCCTTCAACTGATGGCTTTCATTCTTATCTGAATCAAAATCAACTATCTTCTCGTAGAAGTCTAGCCATGGGGGAATTTGTTCCATCTTGGAAACATTCCAATCTAATGGGGCATTTTCCTTATTATTCCTACCCTATTCAAAATGAGGCCTTGAGGTTTTCTCAAATTTGTGGGCCTTCTCTCCATTAAGGGCAATGTTCCTCTTGCGGAATTTGTCATCTGGGTCGTATCTCCACCTCTGAGGGATGTAGAACAGGCCCAACCTATCCAAATACTAGGTGATTTGTTCACCCTGGCCCTTTCTGGTGATAGTTATATCATCGACACTATGGTAGGTCAACAAACATCTTCTTTTCTTTCCAGAGCCATAGTTCATATTAATAAAATCTGCTTGCCTCAAATATTCTAGAGCTAACAATCTATTTGTAACAAAATGAGGAAGCAAAAAAGGCTTACCAGTGAAGCCATACAGTCTAATAATTGTGCCTTCTATAAGGATGTACCAATCTCCTTCTTTGGCACCTTATGTTCTCAACAATTCTCTAGCCAGAGGTGGTAACCTAGGGCATTTCCCATACATAATTTTCAAAGTTGGCCCTAGAAATTCTAGGTTAAATCTATAAAAAGACTCAATGCTCCTCAAATGAGCAGTCCAATAGTATACAGGGATAGGGTCTCCCTTGTCATTATTTTCTTTTATAGGAATCCAGGGCATCATCTGCCTCACAGCAGCAAAGAACATCCAAACCAAACTCGAACAATGTTGGAAAGAGGGCATCTCTTAATCCCTTTTCATTCTTACCAATTGCTCATGTATTCTTTTAGCAAGGAAAGTTGGCTAGTCAAAGTAAATGGCCTTAATACCCTTCTTCTCTACTTTAGGTTCATACATTTTCTCATTTGAAATGTAGTAAGCAGTGGCTATTTTCCAATCCCTCACAAATTGGTCAGAATCCAAACCCTCCAAACAAGCTAGCATGGAGTACAACTCTGGGTTGACAAACTGCTCAATGGGAATTAGGGTTTTGGGAAATCCTCTCCTAGATTTAATGGTCTTGAATTGATTATAAACCCATTTCCTAAAAGGTTCACCCTCATGAGCATGTTGCTGCAAAGAGTAATACCCAACTTGCTCGGATGTGTTAAACTCTTTAGGCCTTATGGGTGGTTCTACCCCTAGAGTGAAAAGGTCATGACAAGCCTTGGCAGTGATGTTAAACAAGATTTTACCCTTAGCTATCTTTACCACTTTTGCCCTTGGGTCATAGAATTTGACAATGGTCACTATCAACTCTGGATAAGGATGAACTAAATCACAAATATAAAAAGATAAAAAGGAGTGAATAGCTCAAGTACCTTGGAATGACAAGGCTACACCTTTTTGGTATCTGTCATTGATGCTTTTTTCTGAGCTTCTTTCTTTCTATGAGAACCATTCTGGTGTTAGCTACGACTTTTGCTTTGTCAATGTAATTGCCCAGCTCTTCATTTGCTGAGGGTTCTGCTTCCTGGGTGTCTTTGGAGGCCATTTTTATGAGAAATATTCAGAGTGTTCTTTCTCTAGTGTTTGTAGATAATGCTTGGCTATTCTCTTGCTCTTTCTTCTTGGTAGGCTTTGCTTTCGATAAATGAATGAGCTCTACACTTTTTAGCACTTTTAAATGCCACTGCATGTACACCTTCCACCATTAATGCGGTCACTGCGAGAACTGTCTATTTGTATGCTTTTCAAATTAAACTCATGCATCTTGGCGGCTCGGAGATGTTACATCACTCATTGATTGGCTAAAGCATGAAGCACTTTTTTGAACTTGTGGTATCTCTCATCATATTTCTTTCCTTTGGAGTGGCATAGGAAACTTGCAAGGCAATTTGTGAATATTTCTTTCTTCGAAAGCGTCATGGTGCAAGATTTCATTTTCTGCTCAAAAATAGTCATGAACTCTGGTGGATTGGAACATAGGTCATGATCCATTGCCACCTTAGTCTTTTTAAGAGTGGTGAGGAATGCATGCGGTATTCCACTACCATCTTAGTTCATTTGAGAGCGGATTGGGGCCATGTTGTATTCCGTTGCCACTTAGCTTATTTTGCAACTCATCACTTTATTTTTTGAAGCAAAATTTTCTCTCTTTTTTTTTAACATTTTATCAAAAATGAAAACTTTGAAATAAAAATGGAAAAAAGGATATGATACAAAAAATATGTACATATATTACAATGAATCTTTATCTCAATCAAAATAGATTTTAAGGTGAAAACCATTGATCGGGATTGGTTGTATGTTTCCTTCAAGATCTTCAAGTTGGAAAACATTGGTTTCCTTAACTTCTACTATTTTGAAAGGACCATCCCAGAAGGAGTCAAAATTCTGATGGTGCCCTAGTTTAGCCCTTTCCACATTCCACCTGAGGATAGAATCTCCAACTTGGAACTTTTTGAATCTTGCCTTCTTATCAAACCATGCCTTGATGTCAAATGAATGCTTCTAAAAATCCTCATATGCCTGAGTTCTTTTCTCCTCTAGCTACAATAAATGTGTCAACCTGCTTTCAACTGGATTTTTCTCAGACTCATCCTCTATGTTTACCAACTTGAGGGTTGGAATCTCCAAGTGAATAGGTAATACTACTTCCTTGCCATATACTAAGGCATAAGGGGAGGTCTTGATGGACTTTTTGATAGTGATTTTGTCTGCCCATAGAGCTTGTTCCAGTAGTAGGTGCCAACTTCTCTTGTTACCCTCTAATGATCTTCTCAAAATTCTTAGCAGATTCTTGTTAGTTGATTCTGCCAGTCCATTTCCTTGGGGGTAGTAGTTTGAAGTATTCTTTATGGTGATGCCATACTTGCTAGTAAACTCAATGTATTTAGCTCCTATGAATTTTGGTCCATTGTCACTCACTAAAGCTTCTGGAACACCAAACCTTGTGATTAAGCTTTCCATGAAATCTATCACCACCTCTTGGTCTGATTTCTTTGTAGGAATGGCTTCTACCCATCTGGTGAGGTAGTTTGTTGCAGTTAAAATATACTTGTGCTCAGTTGAGGAATTTGGATTGATAACCCCTATGAAGTCCAACCCCCATTGTTGAAAGGGTTCTTCAACTTGAATTGGCTTAAGGGGGAATGATGCATTCCTTGTTCTTCCCATATACCACTGGCATTCATCATAGGCTCTTGTAACTTTGAAGGTGTCAGCAAAAATGGTAGGCCAGTAATAGCCTACCCTAATGATCTTCAATGTTGTAACTCTTCCTAAGAAGTGTCCTCTAGATAGTCCCCCATGGAACTCCTCTATGACCTTTTGTTGTTGATCATATTTTAAGCATCTTAGGAGGACTCCATCAAGGTTTCTCTTGTATAGACCTTCTAGAAATAAAATATATTTCAAATCCTGAAGCCTATATCTTCTCCTCTATGATGGATTGATATTAGGAGGGCATATCCCAGTCTGAAAGTACTTAGTCATCTGGTCCACCCAGTCTGATTCTCCTGACTATAGATCTTCAGTTTGATCTTCTATTGTTGATTGACAAGCTATCACTTCTATTGAAACTATTGCTTCTATCAAACCTTGGCATAGGGCTCTACCTCTAACCAGCTTGGTAGGATGGATTTCCACATCATATTCTTGGATATTAGTAATCCAACCAGCTCTCTTATCTCCTAGTTCACCTTGTAAAATAAAACTTCTCACATCCGGATGAACCACATAAACCAGGGTCTTGCTTTGAACCAAGTATTGCCTAAAATTTTTCAATGATTTCATTACTGCAAATACTTGTTTCTCAATAAAATTATACTTGACCTGATATTCATGAAGATTCTGGCTCCAAAATAATATGGGGTGTTCCTCTCCTTCATCATTCTTCTGGGTGAGCACTGATGCATAGCTCTCCTCAGCTCCATAAGCATAAAGAATGAAGTCTTTGTTGAAGTTGGGATTGACTAGCACTGGAGTTGTAGGAATGGATTGCTTGATGATTTCAAAGGTTTGATTTCTCACCTTAGTCCATTTGAAATATACATTCTTCTTTAGTAGTTCTAATATAGGCTTCACCTTTTGAGCAAAGTCAGAGATGAATTTCCTGACAAAGTTTATTTGACCAAAGAAGGACTGCAAGGCTTTCTTATTCATGGGAAGTGGAAGGGCAAGGATGGATTTGATTCTATCTGGATCAATGGCCATACCTTCTTTGGAGACCACATGGCCTAGCAACTTTCCCTCATGAACTGCAAAAAATGACTTCTTAGGATTAAGAGAGATTCCAAATTCTCTGCACTTCTAAAATACTTGTTCTAGATGTACCAGGTGGTCTTGCTTGTCATGGGAGAAAATAATCATATCATCTAAGTAAATTAGAATGACCTTGTTGATCAACTCCCCAAAAGCATAATCCATTGCTCTCTATAAAGTGGCTCCTACATTAGATAGCCCAAAAGGCATTCTTTGATAGGCAAAAGTGCCCCATTTGGTGGTGAATGTTGTTTTAAACTGATCTTCATCCTTCACCCAAATCTGGTTATAGCCATAGAAGCCATCTAATAGTGAGAACATTTCTACTCCTACCACAATCTACAAGATTTGATCAATCTATGGGAGGGGGTAATGGTCCTTTAGTGATGCTTGATTGAGGTTTCTAAAATCTACACACAAGCGGATATCACCATTCTTTTTCCTTACTGGGACCAAGTTGGCTACCCAGGTTGAATGTTTGATTGGATAAATGATCTTAGCCTTTATAAACTTCAATAGTTCTTCTCTTATTATGGCTTTGATCCTAGGATTCATAGGCCTTTATTTCTTCTTGAAAGGTTTTGCATTTGGCTCTAGCTCAATTGTGTGTTGGATGACCTTCTTATCATATACTTTAAGATCCTCATATGACCAAGCTACAATGTCTTGGTACTTTAGGAATAAAGCTTTGATATCCTCCTCTTATTCTGGAGAACATCGAACTCCAACCTTGAGCTTTTTTTCCTTTTCAATTTTAATTTCTTTATAGATCTTCTCATTGATTTCCATGGATTTGATCTTTTTCCTATCTTCATTATCAAACAAGCTCTCTAGAGTAACCAACCCTCTAGGTATATGATTATTCTTGAGTTGGATGACATCTTATTGGTCAATATCTTCTGGATTTTCCTCTTGAACAATAGATAAATAGGCTTCTCTCACCAAAAAATCAATGATTTATTTGTCACTTTCAAAGACCTACCAAAAAATCTACTTATCTGGCACTGTAGGCCTGAAAATAATTTTGATCCCTTTGTCCTTCGTAACTCCTATATCTGTAGAAGGGTTGAAATTAGCTCCCCTCACTGCTAAGGAATCCACCAAGGTATTCTTTCTTCTAGGAACAAAATTAATGTTTAGGGCATCAAAGGATTCCATCAAATCCCATACCCTATTTCTATATGCTTTCAAGTAATGGTGCTTATTGCTGCACCTCTCCCTTACCTTATTGATAATCAATTTAGAGTCACCATATATATTCAAGATTTTGATGCCCATGCTTTCAGCTTGCATTAGCCCAAGGCATAAAGCCTCATATTTTATAGTATTGTTAGTGCATGACCATGTTAGCCTATATGCAAAACTCTTTGTCCCTTCTGATTGAGACTGTAATACTACACCAACACCAACACCATTTTTGCATCTTGCACCATCAAAGTGCATGGTCCAAGTTTCTATTTCTCTCAAGGACTGGTTAGATATAGTAGGAATTATCTTTTCTATTTTTCTGTGGAAATACTATATGTACCCATACCTATCTCAAATTGACTATAATCCTCTCTTAAAGGTAATTCATCTTCAATCTCCAACTCTTCAAAGTTATCCACTAATTCAAATTCCTCTATAGGAGTGAGATTGCACATGTCCTCTTCAATTTTTTTAATGTGATAAGACACGGGCTTCTCAAGTGTTATTCTTATCCTATTTCCTTTGAAAGGAATCACCATGCTAGAATAGTCCATATACATGCATCCTCCCAACTTTATAGTGAATTCTCTTGAAATTGTAGCACCCTAAAATTGGCGCAGTGAAATCTTAATAATTACATTTACTCTAGTAAATAATTTAAATTCAAATTTTAACCTCCCAAACCGCCCGTTAACCGTCGTGTAATCCGTTTCCCCCTTTCCCGTGCCATTTTTAGAGGTTGTTTTGACCGTTTGACGATATCGTCGCCGATCAGACGATATCGCCCCAGATCTGACGATTTCGTCTGGGCTAGGACGTCCAGACGATCTTGTCCCTAAACTATTTTTTCGCAATTAGCTTCTGTTCCAACGAGTCTCTAATCCGGGCAGAAGCGTGTCTGCGCCGTTAGAGACCCTCCCCCATTGGAGATCTCCCAAATAGGGATGATCTCCAACCTCCTAACCTCCCTCCTAAGCCTATTTAATCCTAAGCCCTCCCCTTAGCACCCCCTGGCTGAAATTCTCTGTAACTTGACTTCATACACGCTAAAACATCCTAAATTTCTATTTGCATTAGTTCTATACAATTTTTGTTGCAGGTACCTTAGTGTTTTTCAGCCGGAGCAAGCTTACATCGTCGCGGACGATCCTGTTCAGATCGGAGGTGATCCTGTCGAATCAGAGATGATTTCGTACCAATGCGAGATGATTTCGACTGCAGTCAACATTGAGGCAATCAGTGCCTTAAGTTTGCATTTCTTCATCCCTTTTATGTTGTTTTATTCTGTAATTAGCTAGTTTATTCATTATTTTATGCTATTTTGCATTTTGGAGTTCACCCATCTAGATCAAATGCATAATTAAGTCATAATTGTCATGAAATTAGCATAATGCATTCATGTTTCTGTTTATAAGTTTCAGTTTGATATTGTTACTCTCATTCCACATTGTTTCCCTCTGTTAGAATAGTTGTATTTTCTATGTTTTGCACCTATTTCTCTGTTTGTAGGTCTCTGACGAATTCGTCGAATTCATCAGATCTCAGATGATCTTGTCTGATCTCAGACGATCCTATCAAATCAGAGGCGATCCTGACTGCTTCAAGAATCAGAATCTTCATCAGACATCCGGATCAGGTATTTTTCTTTTAACATTCTTTAATTTCTCTGTTTTTTGTCTTAATTCTATTTTTTGTATTCATTTAATCTGCATCTTCATATAGAATAGCTTAGACGCATTTTGGCCAAACCTAGGATTTGAATGCTTAAGGCTAAAACGAACACATAAAACACATTCCCAACCTAGGCGTGGAAACTGCCATTGAATGTTTCCTGGTGAACCCACCATCCGTCGAAAAATCACCAATATACACCTCCCCCGAGAGGCGGGACCTTCGCAAGGCCTCTCAGTCCGAGGTACCGTGCCATCCTTTTCACATCCCCCTTCCGGGCACGGATCCTATAGCCTGAAGGTAAGGGTGTGAAAATTTTGGAGCGATACATTTTGGTGAACCCGACGTGAATGCACTTTAAACCTTTTGAAAACAAAAAAAAAAAATAAAAAATAAAACAACTAAAACATAGATGCATTTCAAATCATTTCAAATTAATAAGTTGCATGTTAGATGGTAGCTCCTAAGAAAATATTAGCAGTTACTATAAATGTTGAAAACCAATTGGCAGCCATAGAAATCAATTCTGTGCTTAGTGTGCTTGAAACAGATAGAAATCAACTCTTGTGGGACGAACTTGATAGAAGACTTAGTGTCATTTCATCTAGGTCAACAAAACTTAAACAAATCAAGAGGCTAGTCCTAGATAGAATCCTGGATCCTCATCAACTCGTCTTTTATCATGAACTTCAGAGAGCCTCCCATAGATGGTTAGCTTATAGGAGAGCTCTTGTATCTTCAAAATTGTTCACCTTCGAGGAGTACCTCAAGAACGCAGCTATGTGGTACGTCAATTTCTAGGTCATGTAGAATCCCAAGAGGCTGATCTTATGATTAGAAGAAGATGGAACAACATTCCTAGAGCTATGTTGTATCGTGAATATTGTCGTGAGAATTATTATTATCAATCAGAATCTGAAATACATGGTATTTCTATAGCCCTTTTCATTAAATTTTTGAAGGAAAACTTTCAATTTGAAGAAGAACACTTCATGACTCCTGAAGAACTCGAACCCATTAATGACATTTATAAATTGTTTATAGAAAACTAGATTATTACTTTCAGTATTATTTCTTGCATTTATTGTGTTGTTTATCTTTACAATATTATTTCAAAAACAAAGAAAAAACTAAAAAACATAGCAAAAACCAAAAAACATTTCATTTTAAATATTGTAGTAGGTATATAATTAATATATACCTCTTAAGCTTGTTGCAAAAATATATATATATATATATATATATATATATATATATATATATATATATATATATTTGCTGAAATCTGAAATTAAGGCACAATGCCTAAACTTAGGAATGGTAAACAAACTAAAGGAGAAGAAGAAGATTGGTTACAAGATAAAACTAGAGACCCAAATGTCCTTCTTGAAGATCCAATTCCGGAAGGAGAAACTCTAGATCACCTAGAAGATGACTTAGGTGAAGATAATGAACAAGAAGAAAGTGTTAAAGAGGATGGACCCTCATCCCCTAGAGTAGCTCCAGATGGAACTATTGCTTTTGACAACGTAGATCATTTCCGAAAATTTCTCAATGATAACATTGACGCTCTTAATGTGGCAGTTCGTATTGATAAAGGGCAAATTAGTGACACTCAAGCAGCCATGGAACATACGTTTGATGTGCGCACTAATCCCTTGTCTTTCATTGATCAAGAAAGTGATAAGGCTGGACCATCCAATGCAGATATGGTCACTATGATTCAAAATATGTCAAAACAACAGGTTACCCGTCCTCCTAAGGAACCTGTTATTCAACCTAAAATCATTCCCACACAAAAGAAAACTTCCTTCACTACTTTACTTCGCCAAACTATTGATCAATATGCTTCAAGTAAACAAAAACCTAAAACGAAGCCTAACACCAATTTTCAACAATCTGGAATACAACATAATACAACTTCAAAATTCCTTCATAACACCTTTCCTACCAACAATTTACACAATAGCAACATAGCATCTAATCTTCATGTCCCTCCATCATATGCTCACAAAACCCATATTAATGCCCTACCGAACCAATATGGTGGGCAAACTAGTAATCTGGAAGCCATGGTGAAACAGTTAGCTTCGCGTATGGACCAGATAGATCCTTATCGTCCCTCGTACAATTATCGAGAGATCTGTAGTCAACCTTTGGATCCCATAGTTGTAGCTCAACCATACCCTAAGCATTTTCCCATGCCCATCTTGCCTATATATAAAGGAACCGAAGATCCCATAGAGCATCTTCGCATGTTTAGGATAGCATGTCATGATATATCACATGATGACTTGCTATTACTAAAAATGTTCCCAAAAAGTTTAGGTGGAATGGCATTAGAGTGGTACTATCAATTGCCCACTCATTCCTTGAGAAATTTTGAAGAAACAGCTGAATCTTTTGTCCATCAATTTAGTGCCTACATCGAGAGGCATGTAACCATTAAAGATTTATACAACTTAAAACAAGACAAGGATGAATGTTTTGCCGATTTCTTAGCTAGATGGAGGCAATTGATAGGAAAACTGCACTTTGTGCTACCTTATAGAGAAATGTTGGACATTTTTATCAATAATTTGCAAGAACAAATATCTTATGAGCTATCAACTGCTACTTTAACTACCTTCGATCAGGCTATAGATTTAGCTCGAAGAGTAGAAGATGCCCTCATTAGAAGAGGCCAACTTAGGAAGAAGGATGATGAGAAAACATCCAAAAATCAATATAAAAACAAACAAGTTGTCGGTGACGGAGTCACTGACAGCAGAAATGTTGCTAATATCAATGCAACGAAGACAACAAAAAAATTTATATTGAAACCTCCTGATAAACCTCCTCGAGAATTTACTAGATTGAATCAACCATTATCAACTATTTTACCTCAATTACTCGAAAGAGGTTTGATCCAATTACCAGCTATCCGGGAACCTGATCCAACTATACCCGGATACAGAGCTGACTTACACTGTGATTTCCATAGAGGACCTGGACACTCTACCAACGCTTGTAAAAGGTTGAAACATAAAATACAGGATCTGATTGATAATAATGAAATGGAGGTGCAAGCCTTCCAACCTAAACAAAATGCTCCTAATAATACTCAAAAGACCATTCCCCAAAATCAAAATCAAAATGCTAATCAATCATTAGACATATTTCAACACCCTTTACCAAGACATGGTAAAGAGGTGGCCAATCAAATTGAACATCATAATGTTCCTCCTCCTACCCGATATGTAGGAACCATTAGTGGACATTTACTTAATCCTGATCCTCAAATATTTGACACAACTTTCTCCATGGTTACGACCAGGCCCCTACATAATATTCAAACTCCTGATTCTAGTGATGTAGAATCAGATACTGAAAGTGAACTAGACATTACGTCAAACCAATCGAATAGTTCTAAAAATGAATCAGATCCTATTCAACCCATCACAGATGCTATGGTTCCAGAAGAACCATTTCCTAGAAGAGTTACTACTCGACCTTCTTCTAATCAATTCCTCCCTAATGAACAAGCCATAAACGCTCGACCGAGACCCGTTCAGCGTCCTCAATATAACATTGTAGGTACCATTGGGGTCGTTACCCGACAACAGGCTCAAAATTCTCAACAAGAACCAAACCAGAATGATGGATCAGCTCCATTTGTTTTGAAAAATCCCAATAAAGGGAATCATGCTTCCCATGTTCAACCTAAACCCCCTTACAATATTAATGAGCAATTATCCAATACTACAGCCAGAATTTCCCTTTTGGATTTATTAAGATCTTCTCCCACCCATAGGGATGAGTTGATGCTTACATTAAGCCAAATGATGGTACCTCAAAACATTCAACCTGAAGCTATGGCCAATACTATCATCACTCGAGAAGTTGATTGTATTGACTTCCGGGATAAAGATATCCCACAACACAGTTTACATAAAGACAATCCCTTATATATTACTGCTATAATTGGAGATGTAGTTGTCAAACGAGTCCTGATTGATAATGGCTCATCTCTAAACATTTGCACTTTTGACTTCTACCAAATATTTGGCTTTAGAAGTGATGAAATGAAGAAAACTGACATGATTATCAAAGCTTTTAATGACGAAACACAAGAAACGTGTGGAGTTATTACCATCCCATTGCAAGTTGGTCCTAGAACTCTAGATACCACCGTGTTTATTGTACATTGCCCCGCATCGTACAATATACTCTTGGGTCATCCTTGGATCAATGCAATGCGGGCTGTCCCATCAACTTTACACCAATGTGTTAAATTCGAATTTAAAAATCAGTTGGTCACTATCCATGGTGACCCTAGACCCTTTGATATGTGTGCTTTGGCAGAACTCGTTGGAGTGCAATTTTGCCCCTGCTCTGTCATCCACACATCCTAATTCTTATTTTTCATCTAAAACTGTGAAACACACACCCATAACTTCACCTATTTCCCCTCCATTAATTTCATCCTCCTATATAGATCAACAATCTTCTAAACAAACCACTCTAGAACCTCAAAAAGATCTTAAATCTACAACCAATCCTTCATGTTCTACCCCTATAATTTCAAAACCTATAGACACATCTATCATCCCTTCCACATCTCCAGATATAGGGAATGATCCTTCTACATCTTATGCTCTTTCTGATGAACTTTTACCAGATTTATCCACAACCTTAATATCAGAAAAAACAAATACTTTCATGCAAGATTCAATTCTTTTAAATAACTTGCCGCCATCTCCTCGTACTTTGGGCCTCCCACAACCTATGGGAAGTACTTACCAAGTCGGGAGTTGTGCCTTCATTTATAAAGGATATGATTGGGGAAGAATCCCTCGGAACATTAAAACTCATCATGAGGGATACGCTCGGTGTTATTTTACCAATGAATATATTAAAGCTAAACCCATAATGCTTAAAATGGGATATAAAGGGAAAGGCTTGGGACCTTTCCAAAATGGCATGAAAGAACCTTTCGAGGTAGAACCGTGGCCTGCCCGCTGTGGTGTGGGCCTATTTCCTAGTAAGGGTCAACCCTTTCCTTTTGAAGATGATGATCAACTCATATGTTATCAAGATTATTTGGATAGGCATGTTGATTTGCCTCTAAAAAATCAGTCGTTTACATGTAACATGCTATCCATAGCTTACCCTGAAATGATTGCTGACCCCGATGAAGAGTTGGAAGGAGATATCTTCCATGATGTCTCCGTTGAAGAGATGTTACACAATGGATTTTATTTTGATGGTTCAATACCAACTATAGCCCAGCTTGAGACCACTAATCCTCAAGATGAATTATCCAAATTAACCTTACAAGAATTACAAGAATTGGGCGTTTCACCCGCCCCACCTAACTTTGAAAGAGATCTACACATGGAGGTAGAAAACGTCATTAAAATTAACATTGGAACTGAGGATAATCCTCACATAATCAATATTGGATCGGAATTAAGTCAAGAAAAACAAGAGCAATACATTGCATTCCTTAAAGAGTATGAAGATGTCTTCGCTTGGACATATGAAGATATGCCAGGTCTAGACCCTTCTGTAGTCATGCATCATCTAGTGGTCCATCCGGATGCTAAACCTGTTAAACAAAAACTTAGAAAAATGCATCCCAAAGTGGCTCTGCTAGTCAAAGGGGAGTTAGAAAAACTCCTGAATGTTGTTTTTATACAAGCTATTGATTATGTTGAATGGATCTCAAATGTAGTTCCAGTCACCAAGAAAGAAGCTACCAAAGTTAGGGTTTGCACAGATTTTAGAGATATTAACGTTGCATGCCCTAAAGATGATTTTCCTCTTCCAAACATGGATCAAATCATTGACTTTACTATCGGGAGTGGGATGATGTCCTTAATGGATGGATTCTCCGGTTATAATCAGATCAGGATAGCTCCTGAAGATCAGGCTAAAACAGCCTTCATTACCCCCTGGGGTACCTTTTGTTGGAAAGTGATGCCATTTGGCTTAAAGAACGCAGGTGCAACCTATCAACGAGCTATGACTTATATTTTTCATGATATGATGCATGATATCCTACATGATTATGTAGATGATATTATAGCCCGCTCTATTAATGAAGACAATCATTTAGATGATTTGAGAAAAGTTTTTAATCGATTACGAGAATATCTTATTCGATTAAATCCAACAAAATGCATATTCGAAGTTAAGTCCGATAAACTATTAGGGGTTTTAGTTTCTTTACGTGGTATCGAAATCGACCCTCTCAAGATTGCGGCTATCACTGATATGCCCGCACCTACTAATATATCTGAGTTACGAAGTTTACAAGGTAAGCTTCAAGCCATCCGTCGCTTCATCGATAAGTCGGCGGACAAAACTGGTCCCTTTCTTAAACTCCTTAAGAAGGATGTCCCTTTTAATTGGGATGACGAATGTAGAGAAGCTTTTGAACTTCTCAAACAATACCTCCTTAATCCACCTGTGCTTTCACCGCCTAAACCTGATCGCCCATTTCTCCTATATATTTCAGCTTTAGATTCTGCCTTAGGAGCTATGTTAGCTCAGCTTGATGATGAAAAGAGAGAACGGGCTAATTATTACATTAGCCGAACCTTCATCAGTTATGAAACCCGATATACAACATTAGAAAAACTATGTCTAGCAGTCATGTTTGCTACGCAAAAATTATGACATTATATGCTTAGTCAAAAAACTTATGTCATTGCTAAATATGATCCCTTAAGGTATCTCATGAGTCGACCTTATTTATCGGGTCGCACAACCAAGTGGGTTCTTGCTCTAAGCGAGTTTGATCTCACATTCATAGGACAGAAGTCTGTTAAGGGTCAAATCATAGCAGATCAATTAGTCGCTGCACCCTTAGAGTCTACCCATCCCCTCATCATTGAGTTTCCTGATGAATGCCTTCAATTAGAGGCAGACCATACTGAACAATGGTCCTTATACTTTGATGGAGCCCGATGCATGAGTGGGGCTGGTGCGGGTATTATTTTAATATCCCCGCAAAAACATCTTATTCCTCTGTCCTTCAAATTAACATTTGCTTGCACCAACAATACTGCTGAATATGAAGCTCTAATCCTCGGATTACGAGCTGCCTTGGCGCTAAAAATTAAACATCTGTTAGTTTTTGGTGATTCTCAATTGGTTATAAACCAAATTAATGAAGTTTATCAGACCAGAGATGATAAACTGTGCCCATATAAAGCCTATGTTTTACAACTAATGTCTCTATTTGATCAAGTTACCTTGGAAGCTATTCCTCGAACTTGCAACCGTGCAGCTGATGCTATGGCCGCAACTGCATCTCTCCTACCCCTGGAGTTAGATGACGAATATGCCACTATCATTATTCGTCGACTCCAGGAACCCGCTTCAAATAAGTCATGCTTAGAACCTTTGGATGTGTTTCTAATCAAAGAGACTACTCCTGAACCTTGGTATACAGATATATTTGATTTTCTTCAAAATGGGACTTTCCCTGCCAATTCTAATAGAAACCAGCGTCGGTTATTACGTAGACGAGCAAGTCGATTTGTAATAATTGGCAATACTTTATATAGGAGATCTTTTGAAGGTATCCTATTAAGATGTTTGAATTTAGAAGAATCCAAATCAGCCTTGAGTGAAGCCCACGATGGATCTTGTGGAGGACACTTTAGTGGTAGTGTCATTGCTAAAAAGCTCCTTAGGATAGGATACTTTTGGCCTACCATGGAGAATGATGCACATGATTATGTACGTCATTGCGACAAGTGCCAGAAACATGCTGACCTTGTCCATGCGCCTGCACAAGAACTGCAGGCTATTTCATCTCCTTGGCCCTTTTCAAAATGGGGTTTAGATATTATTGGCAAAATCAATCCTGTGTCATCTGATGGACACAAATTCATCATAACCGCAACCGAGTATTTCACGAAGTGGGTTGAAGCTATGCCTTTAGCTTCCTGCACTGGCACCCAAGTCTCTAAATTTATTTTTAATCAAATCATTTGTAGGTTCGGAATTCCTGCAAATCTCATCTCTGACAATGGAACTTGTTTCAAAAATAAAGATGTTAAAAAATTATGCCAAAAATATAAGATTCAACATCGCTGGTCCACTCCCTATTATCCTCAGGGTAATGGTCAAGCAGAAGCATCTAACAAAACCTTAATCAAAATTCTCAAAATATTGGTCAATAAAACTGGCCGTGACTGGCACATTCAGTTATATCCAGCCTTGTGGGCCTATCGAACTAGTGTTCGAACTCCCACTGGAACTTCACCTTTCGTTTTGGTTTATGGTGCTGAAGCCATTTTTCCATTTGAATTAGAAGTTCCTTCTTTGGCTCTGCTACTTCAAGATACCGAAGTAGGAGATGAATATCGAGCTGGCAGACTCAGTCAGCTGGAACTCCTAGATGAAAAATGCATCAATGCTTTGGAGCATCTCCGTGCCTACCAAAACAAGCTTAAAAGATCATATGCTAAAAAAGTTCGTCATCGATCCTTTGAGATCGGTGACCTTGTTTTAAAAGAAAATAAAAAAAATACTAATGCAACTAAGGACCTTAAAGGTAAATTTGAGCCCAACTGGCTTGGACCATACATTATCACTGCTAAATTTGAATCGGGAGCATACAAATTATCTACCTTAGATGGTAAAGAACTTAAAGAACCCATGAATATTTTGCATCTTAAACGTTACTATGTATAAATTTGGTCATTTCATCCTTGTATATATTTGTTTAAAATAATTCAAAATCACTATCTTGTATTTCTTTCAATTTATAAATTCAAAAACACCAAAAACATTCATAATCATCAAAATCTTCAAAACTATTTGTTGTATTTATTTATGGCACTTGTTAATTTTGTGTTCAAAAACAAAAATAATAAAAATAAAAACAGCAATATTCTTGACTCTTTCGAAACCAAAACAATATAAAGAAGAAAGAGAGAGTCAACATTCTCAAAACTTCTCAAAAAGTATTTATATATATCTTCTTACAAATGTTGCAGTTATATGTTTCAAATTATTTTGGATAAATTAGCATTTATTTGGAATCCCTCACTTTCACACTCACAAAATAAATATTTTGATTTTATCTGGCATGATTACTAATCTCTCTTATATCAAAGTCCACAAAATTCAATTAAATAACGTTTGAGCACAGAGAATTGATCTTGTTATTTACTTAAACCAAGCACATCTTTTCACAATAAAATGATTATATTTGTAATTTCCATGCTTTGCTACATAGTAGAAGTGGTTTCTTGAGCGAAAAGTTTCCCCTGCTATCCTATCATGCACATGGTCTAGAATCTTTGAGAATTGGCAAAAGGACAAGCTCACCCCTACCCGGAATAAAAATCCCTTGCTCTACAGCTAATCCGAGCAAGTATCCCTAGCACAAAAAGAAAAAGCAAAGTTCAAAAGAAAAAGAGAAAAAGAACAAAAAATATTATTTTTTATATCATTACAACAATGTTTCAAGCATTATCTCAAAAATCAAGCAAAAATACAAAAAGAAAAGCAAAAAGCAAAAGCAATAAAATCCCTTTCCCTACCCTTTGAAAAGAAAAGAAGGGTTGATGAGCTTGAATCCTTGGAATTCTCAATTATTCGAAAACTATGAGGTAAGCCCCATAACAGGTGGTTTGTGCCCAACCTCGCTTGGCCTTGGGTAACTCCTAGCGTGGCGATATGTCCGTCACATTAGCGACCTTCTTTTGTACAGACCTATGTCTGCTTATGGATTAGCTAGCTCTTGATAATCCGACTTACATAGTAGTCTAGTATGGTTATATGCATCTAAATCATGGTTAATGAACACTTATTTGGTTCATTCAAATCACTTGTATCATAGTACCTTGCTCAAACTGGTAAATGAACATAGCAATTGCACACACATTTTATATTTGAGAGATTTTGTGTATCATTATGATAAATCAAGATTGGAAATGAATTCACATATGCACATGGGGTTCCTTATAAATCTAACTTTTGTCTTCAAAGTACTTTGAAATATTTTGCAAATTGTTTGAAATAATTCATTTTCTTCTTTCAAGTACAGTTGTTTAGTATAAAGACAACTACATGCATAATAGAAAAATCAAAATTTCTTTCAAAAACCATACAATCAAAACAATCAAAATATATATATATATATATATTATTGACTTTCGCGACGATGGTATAGTTCCACAACCAAAATTGGAATTTTATGCCTAGCGCAAGTCTTCCTCTTCATATTTTCTGTTTATTAAAAATCAATCATGCAATAAAACTATCTCCTTTTTGGATTTCGCGATGATGGTATAAGTCTATACCTACATATTCTATGCCTAGCGCAAACCATTGTACCAATTTTTATTCCCCATTTATTTAAAAATCATGAAAACCATATGACTTCAATCATTATGTTATACAATTATGCTTTAAAACAAACATGCACATTATCACTATTTCATGTCATTATGTCAACCTTCAATTTTGCAATGATGGTATAATTCCTAGGGAATTATCCAAAAAATTTATCACACTTAGGAATTTATGCCTAGCAAAAATCATTTTAACATTCTTTCATGCATACTATTTTTATGAAAATCTGAAAACAAACCATCATCATCATCATTTGCACCATTGCACCAAAGTCTTAAGACAGTCTCTTAAGCACTCTTTTACTTTTTAACAATATTTCTATATTGGGATTAGCTTGACGACCGAGTGAGCGGCGACTCCATGAAATGGTCTATAATAGCGACAATGTCCTTTGAAATTATTGTTAGAAGTCTCTTTTTATCTTTTATCACATTTCATCACAAACAACCAAATTGTTACATCAGATTATTTCATTTAAATTTTACAGCATGACATTCAAACCATAATATTTCCAACGACATAATTACATGAATCATCAAATCAACCACATCAAAGCATCATAAAAGTACATAAGACACAAGTCATATGATCAAAAATATCTCATCTCATATATATATCAACAATATATACATCATCTCAAAACTGGATTGGTATGCCACAATCTGTACCTCGGCATACTCAATCCTCTATATCAAAAAAATAATACATACTATATGTCAATCTGTACAATGCCATGCAGTAGTCTAGCCTCGAGAACCCCTCGAGCTCTCAGCCTCATCTCCTCCCCCGCCCTGAGGTGGACGAGGTGGCCCCATCGTAGTATGAGTGGTACTGCGAGTCCTAGTCGTCGATCGGGACGAAGTCCTCGATGACCCGATCCTGATCGGATCTGCGATGTTAGCCAGCGGGGTAATCTATCCTCCTCTGGCACCATCCGATAGTATAAGGTCTGATAGAAAGTGATTTGGGCAATAGCCCGTGTCGGCTCCCCAGTGCTCACCCCTCCGCCTCGTGCTCCGAGGCACACAATCTCGTCTCCGAGCTGTGTAACCTCAGCTCGGTGTCGTGCAGCCTCCTCCTGTAGGGTCTGCACCTGTGCTTGGAGACGGATTGTCTCCGCTCGGAGAGTCGCTGTCTCGCTACTCTCCCTAGTGTCGACACCCTTGCCCTTGTCGGGCGATGGTGGCCTCTCTCTCTATGGAGAAGGGGGTCTCTCCGCCCTCCTCTCCCGCTGTCGTGGCCTCTCCTGTGCCTGTGGCCCCCTCGGCTCTCTCCCTCCGTGACCCTGGGCCGCCTCCATAGCCGCCTGGCATCGCCTCCCTATCCGATGCACAACCGCATGTATCGGACCCTGAGCCCTCGTCATCCGAGGAGGGCGGATGCCTACGTACCAAGCATCGTAGCCATCGGCTACCCTCGCGTCGTCCCCATCCACTGGCTGAATGGGGGCATCATAGGAGTCTTGACTCCAGAAGCACTGCATGTCCGGAGCCCCGCTAACTGTGGTGTTATCCCGGACAGTCCGAGAAAACTCGTAATCCTTGAGAGATGGGATCCCCTACGTAGACCGAACTATCGCAAAACTCGGTCGTAGCGGTGGAGCTCCACCTCTCCCCTCTCCATCCGGAGCCAGCAAACTCGCCTGACGCGAGCTAGCTCCTGTCCATCCTCGGCCCACCCTGGGTGCTCTCGCCATGGCCTCCAGGTGATCTGGTCCGGGACAAGGTCATCCAGCAGTCTCCGGGACATCGGTAGGTCAATCCGTCGCTGTGACCCTCTTCGGAGCCACCAATAGAAAACTCGGGGCCTCTCCCCATCAATCCCTGTCAGAGGAAGCCCTACCGGCCTCCGCACTGCAATGTGCTCCCAGCACCAAACCTGTAGGAGCGATGTCATAACTAGACATCGGCCGCCCTTGTACACGACCCCATGCAGGATCCTGTACAGTCGGCATAGCACAAAGCTGCCCCAAGAGAACCTGTAACCATGGTCCCGCATGTCGTAGATCACATCTGCTAGCATCCATGGTACCCTGCACCCGCTCTGGTGGCACAGCAGAAGTCCACCAACCACTCCGGCCAAAACTTGTGTGAGTCTAGATGCCCCAGGCATCTGACGCAGTGCCTCGATGTTTACTCTGCCCTTCTCTAGGGCGAAGCTCGGGTCACCACACAACCGTCCCATAGCATGGCCCTGATTGGCCGTAGGAGTGATCAACCGTCCTTGTATGGGGATTCTCAGAATCCTCCATACATCCTCCAAAGTAGGAGTCATCTCCCCTGTAGGTAGCCAAAAATAGGAAGAACCCGGATACCATCTCTCTGCTAGGGCTGTCAGTAGCCCCATGTCTGTAGACACTTGTGGCATTTCTGCCACATGTTGTAAGCCGGCCTGTGCCAACTGATCCCGCTCTGCCTGTGTTAGAGCGGCCAAGTCATCTCTCAAACCTCCATATTTCCATTCTCTACTCTTTAGCAATCCTCTCTGCAACATAAACAACAATAAAAAATAAATCATTAATAACAACTCATTAATTAAAAATGCAAGTTAAAATAAGTACAATTTCATCAACTGATGATATCGTCCACTATTGGACGATATCGTCCCAAATTTGAGCATAATCGTCTCCGATTTTGCAAGCCGAAATCGTCTCTAATTTGATGAAATCGTCCCCCTTTCGTCGATTTCGCCTTTAGACGAAATCGGTGAACTTGAGACGATTTCGTCGAAATCGGGACGATTTCATCCCGACGACGTCGACGGCCCAAAAATGGCCGTGATGCTCAAAAATTAACCAAAATTCACCTAAAAAGCATGTAAATTCAAATTCAAGCATTCTAAGTTAAGTTTAGACTCTTACCCGTAGCCCGCGCTGGACCTCTGTCGATCTGTGCGCCGTCTCCACCATTTTTGCTTGCAGAGCTCTAAAACCAGAAAAATGAACAGTAAAAATGAATTAGGGTTTTACCCTATTTTTCTTAATTTTATTCAAAACACAATTAAAAACATTTTTCAAATTTTGCTTTTCCGCGTTTTTACCTCAAACGTTCGATTTGGGTAAAAACACGGAGGGGGCACCATAGTAAGTTGTCGTACGATTCGACCAAGAATCGTCGCCTAAAAATGGGAATAATTTTTGCTTTCTCGTAGATCGAGAAGAACTCATCTTTAACGCATTTTCCTTCAAAAATTCGCTAAAGAGGGGGCAAAATGTAGCACCCTAAAATTGGCGCAGTGAAATCTTAATAATTACATTTACTCTAGTAAATAATTTAAATTCAAATTTTAACCTCCCAAACCGCCCGTTAACCGTCGTGTAATCCGTTTCCCCCTTTCCCGTGCCATTTTTAGAGGTTGTTTTGACCGTTTGACGATATCGTCGCCGATCAGACGATATCGCCCCAGATCTGACGATTTCGTCTAGGCTAGGACGTCCAGACGATCTTGTCCCTAAACTAATTTTTCACAATTAGCTTCTGTTCCAACGAGTCTCTAATCCGGGCAGAAGCGTGTCTGCACCGTTAGAGACCCTCCCCGTTGGAGATCTCCCAAATAGGGATGATCTCCAACCTCCTAACCTCCCTCCTAAGCCTATTTAATCCTAAGCCCTCCCCTTAGCACCCCCCTGGCTGAAATTCTCTGTAACTTGACTTCATACACGCTAAAACATCCTAAATTTCTATTTGCATTAGTTCTATACAATTTTTGTTGCAGGTACCTTAGTGTTTTTCAGTCGGAGCAAGCTTACATCGTCGCAGACGATCCTGTTCAGATCGGAGGCGATCCTGTCGAATCAGAGACGATTTCGTACCAATGCGAGATGATTTCGATTGCAGTCAACATTGAGGCAATCAGTGCCTAAAGTTTGCATTTCTTCATCCCTTTTTCTGCTATTTTATTCTGTAATTAGCTAGTTTATTCAATATTTTATGCTATTCTGCATTTTGGAGTTCACCCATCTAGATCAAATGCATAATTAAGTCATAATTGTGATTAAATTAGCATAATGCATTCATGTTTCTGTTTTTAAGTTTCAGTTTGATATTGTTACTGTCATTTTACATTGTTTCCCTCTGTTAGAATAGTTGTATTTTCTATGTTTTGCACCTATTTCTCTGTTTGTAGGTCTCTGATGAATTCGTCTGATGAATTCGTCAGATCTCAGATGATCTTGTCTGATCTCAGATGATCCTGTCAAATAAGAGGCGATCCTGACTGCTTCAAGAATCAGAATCTTCATCAGACATCCGGATCAGGTATTTTTCTTTTAACATTCTTTAATTTCTCTATTTTTTGTCTTAATTCTATTTTCTGTATTCATTTAATCTGCATCTTCATATAGAATAGCTTAGACGCATTTTGGCCAAACCTAGGATTTGAATGCTTAAGGCTAAAACGAACACATAAAACACATTCCCAACCTAGGCGTGGAAACTGCCATTGAATGTTTCCTGGTGAACCCACCATCCGTCGAAAAATCACCAATATACACCTCCCCCGAGAGGCGGGACCTTCGCAAGGCCTCTCAGTCCGAGGTACCGCGCCATCCTTTTCACATCCCCCTTTCGGGCACGGATCCTATAGCCTGAAGGTAAGGGTGTGAAAATTTTGGAGCGATACAGAAATACATAAGCCAAAATAAGGCTCTAGATCCACCACCACTATCTCTTGCATTATGGTTACCTCATGTGCTCTATGTAGCCTCATCAAGATATCTTTTATCACACCCACTATCTTCACTAGTGTCCCATCTAACTACAGAACTCCAGGGTAGGATTTGGTATATTCCATACCCATCTCCTCACAATATACTTTAGGCATAACTATGGAGGATGCCCCTGATTCAATCATACAATTTCAAACAACCCACCCCTCCATCCTTAAATACATATAAAAAATGAGGGGGTTTGTTCTTCAAAGTGGTAGGGGATATTTTATTCTTTTTAGAGGGAATACTGAGGATTGTGGTGGCCTGCTTTTCTTGTATATATTTGTTCAAAGAAGCTTTAAGCAGGTATATTTGGACAGTAATGAATACAGTATCATATAGGCTAGCTTTAGATGGTTTCTTCTTCATTTATTTTGCAATGTTATATTTAGACTTGGCAGAGGTGGGTTTCTTAGGTCTTCTCGTTGGCTCACCATATTTTCTTAGGTCTTCTCTTTGGCTCACCATATTTTCTCTTATACTATTGTGTGGCCTCAATTATCTACCTCTTGGTAATGGAAGGGAATCTAAGCCTCTCTTGGGCTTCATTATTGGATCTCATTCTATCTCCATAATTTTCTTTCTCAATTCTCTTGGAAAAACTAATCGCCTTTTCTTGGCCTCTAAGGACCATGTCTCTTTTTTCATTGGCCTTGGGGATAGGGAATGTATCACTGCTTTGGGAAGGTGGATCCTTATTTTTTTGAGAGGGGACCTAAAATTGATCCATATTTTGTGGATCAACCTACAATATTTTCTTTCCTGACCTTGTCATGATAGAAATAGGTCCATACTCATCAAGATCTTTTCCAACCATGATCTGATTTGGTTGCTAGAGCATGTTCACTCTTCCTTTCTGATTTCTTTCTACTTTATTTATAGCCTACTATACATGGTGTTGGTACATAACACAATATTGTGAATCATGTGGGTCATTGCACACCAAACACCATACATTCACCAGACTTGTTTCAGAAGAAAATTTAGGCTCTTCTTGAATTACATTTACTCTGACCCCAATGTTGTTGTTGGGACCAAGTATTTGATCCTTGTTAACATAAGGAAATATATTTTGGTGGGATCTCTCCATATCTCTCTTTTCCATTGAATTCATCTTATTATTGAGAGTTTTAATGAATTCTAAATATCAAGGAGCATGGATGATTCTTGGGGTATTTGAGAAGGAAGGGGAGGGAAAGGAATTGCAACAGGTGATGCTTTTGAATGAGAAATAGTGGTCATCTACATAAATGGGGATGACAAGGGAGGAGGTTACATATAAGATGAAGTAGTTGTTTGACCTTAGACATTGGAGGTTTCCATATTGTATGGTAACACAACTTTTGGGAGTAATCTTCCTACATTAATAAGGGTAATTTTAGCATGAACAACTGCATTGTAAACCTGTGGAAAGGTCTCCACCCTAGATTTTTGGGTTTGTAGACCTAAATCTTATCTGAGGCCTCTAATATAATACATGTAAGCGAGGCTTGAATCTAGTCTAGATGCAGGGGGAATCCTCTTCAAGGTCCTACTAAACCTTAATTTGAAGTTTGAAATCATTTCTTGTTGATGCTTTTGCATAGATGTGAATTGATTAAGGAGGGAAACAGGATTAGTAGATTCATTAAATTCTTCCACAAAGGGCTCAACTAATTTTACCCATGAGGTTATGGTATTGTCTTCTAAGGTCCTGAACCAATGTAAAATCTTTCCTATAAAGGATAGGGTTAGGATTCTGACAATGACATCTTCATTTTTTATATTGTGTTTTACTGCCAGATTCAGAATATCTTGGCAATTCTCATATGTAGTTTTACTAGATCTATCATAGGTGGGGATGGCCTTAGACACATATTGAGGAATGCCATGCATTTGGGCTAGTCTAAGGGGACCAGTTGTATTCCGAATAGGATACTTCTACAAGGGCTAATTTGGAACTGCATTTTGATTTTTATTTTGGACCATGTTCCCAGGTGTAGCTCTTGTTGGAGGTGGCCTTGGGTGTATTGTAGGATTCTCCTTAGGAGGAGTTTTGTCTGAATGAAAATCCTGACTCAAATCCCTTATGATAGTAGACCCTCTATAAGGTATCTCGCAGTAGAAAAAGGAGTCTAGGTTATTCCTTGCGGATGACCTAGTATTCATAAAAAAATTGCAAGCTATAGGGATAACTTTTTTGGATTCGTAGACCAGTGAGTCGCTAGGTGAATTTTTTGATCACCGCTTAGCAAGTTCAAGATAATTCACCAAATCTTGATTCCTTTGGAAAAATATAAAACAATAAATAATATGATGGGTTTTAGTGTTTCTTGTAAATATGTCCCACCAAGTGTGCCAAAACTATTGGGATCTGAATTGTCATCAAGTATGATTAATACTGCAACTATCTATCTTCCAACTCTTTGGCCAGGCTTGCACCTGCTATTCAGAACTCATAACTCAATATTGGATGGACCAAATATTGCTTCAGCCCAACCTCCAGAGTAGGCTGGTTCCTTATCAACTAACAGAGTGTTGACTCAATTAATCTCAATAATGGTTTTGAGAGATAGGGTTAGAAAAGGGTTTTAGGGTTGAGAAATTATGAGTTAACAGTGGCTGGATAGGGCTAACAACATAGGCATCCATAGGGAAAACCTTCAACAAACTATTTCCAATGTCCCACACTCAGGATTAACAACACCTAAAATAGAATTATCTTCATACAATAAAAGTAAAGCATAGATGTGCTTCAAGAAGTAATTTAAATATCTATGATACTAAAAATCTAATTTAGCAGAATAGATAAGTATTTAGACTTGATAGAAATAGTAATCCAATACAGGTGGAATGAAATAACCATAATAGCATTGATGGAAATGCAATTCATAGCTCGAACCTCTTAATGAAAGATATTGAAGATGACAAATCTTGAGTCAAAAATTTGAGTAATGCTCCTTCCATTAGTTTGCAAAATATATTACATAGTAGGGCAAGCAAACACTCTAGAGCCGGCCCTAAAAATTGAGGGTTCGACCTCTATATATAGTTTACAATGAAAGAAGAATAGGGGAGACATTACAAGGATTTAGAATATGATAGATCAACAAAAAGCTATGCTGACATTATTACATTCATCTGCATGATCAGGATAATCCACTCGATAGCACGTAATGGCAGATTAGCTCTACAACTTGCTAGTTTGACAATTGCAGTTAGACTCCAAGCCATTAGAAACTAGGTCTGAATTTCTCATCCTTCTTAAGGACTTCACACCACCGTAGATTTGTAACTACCCTAGTTATTGGTTCTTTGTTTTTGGTACCATGGACGCTTTGTCTACTTGATCAAACTAATTGATTATCATTAACCGAGAATCCACATTTGTATTCTTATGAAAATATCAGCATAATATCCATCGTTGATGCACTTCATGGACGGATGTGATTAGACTTTAATAATGCTCACAGATGAGTGGAGTAGAACAAGTCGTCAATCCGCTCTAAAAATAATGGTGTCATTAGCTTGGATGGCTTAGGCCAGTAGATTTGAGACTTTGTGAGAAATACACTGAGTACTAAGCATAACTTAGCTCATGACCAATCCGCTTGCTTAAGTCTTCAAAATGCTTTATTTCCTTCTTGCATTCGCGGCATAAGACATAAGTTGCAATCCACTTCTTTATTCTCTCTCCACCAGATTTAACTTGAATTGACTATGAAATAGAGTGTGTCACCAATCCACTCAAGAAGTAATACAAAATATCTTCTACACTAATTCACTGCCTTGTACCTCTTCTTGGGTGCTTAGACCTTCTTTCTCAACAGCGTGGAGCTTGTCGCCATTCCACTCTGAAATGAATGTGAATATTAGTGAAATGAGATATCTCTAAAACTTAGTTGCTTTGGTGCATGGAATGAAGTGATGTCACTAATCCACTCTTTGAAAGGTGATAACATCATCTAGACTCGCTTTGACTGTGTATTGGAGCTTTCGTGTTGGCCTGCTGCAAAATACACTAAGCACCAAGCGATGTGGAAAACTTTCTTACTTTTTGTGAAAAATAACTAGGTATTGAGCGGATTGGAGTATCTTGCACTGAGCCTTTCTAATATACACTCTATCTTCAATGGATTGGATCCCTTTCATGCCTTAGAATAATTTTTCAAAGTTTTCTAAGGATGTGGCCATTTTGGGCCTACAAGAACGCCCCCAACCTGCTTATCAGATAGAGGAAAAGGGACGAGCAACAAGCCCAAGCTAATATCTAAACACAGAAGGTATACTGCCAATATCAAAAAGCATTCAATCACTTCTAAGAAAATAAATATATAGTTTTAAAAACCAACCTGCAACTCTCTTGGAGGTGGCTTCAATTTTATACCATTCATGATACTTTTCGTTGGATACTCAGTCTTCTGCATTTTTTCCCAATATTTTCCTTCATACCTGAAACAAGTCTTCTTCCTCCTTTATTCATGAGCCCTCCTCACTCACATATCTTGTCTTCTCTCTTCAATCCAACCACCTTCCCGCCATTAATTCCCTAATCTACCAATGGAAGTAACAAGCTATTTTATGTTATTAAAACATTTGTTTGCTTATTCCAAGGCTTCAATATTAATATAGCTCTTCGTCCAGTTGGTAGGAAGCTTTCATAATCCGAACGCATATACTCCCAGCGTTCGTGTAATTTTATATTTCTCTCATTTATAATACCCCTTCAAGGTCTTAAAATTATTTAGATAAAAATTCTATCTTTATTTAAATAAAGTATCTATTATGGAATTTTATCACCATTTAAATAAAGTCTATTATCTTTGTTTGAATGAAATTCTATTATCATTAAAATAAATATTTCATTACCTTTTTAAATGAAATTCAATTATCATTTAAACTAAGGTTTTATTATTTATTTGAATGAAATTCTATTATCATTAAAATAAATATTTCATTACCTTTTTAAATGAAATTCAATTATCATTTAAACTAAGGTTTTATTATTTATTTGAATGAAATTCTATTATCATTAAAATAAATATTTACTATATATACATATTGAAGAACATGAACTTATACTGAGAGGGGGGGTGAACAGTATAAGATAAAACCATTTAATAATTTTAATTTTAGATAGCAGTGGCATCAACATAACATTAAACAAGACAGAAAGCATCACACATAAAAGACCCATTTTAACGTGGTTCACCCAAGGTGGGCTACTCCACGGATAAAACTTTTCCTCTAAAAGTTATATCAAAACCTCTCGGGAATCCTTCCCGATTACAATGTTTATGAGCCTCAGCCCAAAGGAGACACCTTCCCCTAAATCTCGCTTTGCTAGTGATCCTCTAGAAGACCTCTATCTCTTTTGCCCTTAGCAAGTGGAACTCTTTCCACAGAAGACACCTGTCTTCCCTGCTCCGGCTGGAGATCTCTGTCCTCAACTCTGTCACAGCAAGCTGGTCCTCTTTTTTGCACCAAAACATAGTCCTTCGGTATGGCACAATTCTATCCTCTTTCTTTGTTCTTTTTGGCACTTGGTTTGGAAAACAATTCTTCACTGTCTGCACAACTACAGCAGCACAGTCTTCTTAAACTACAACAACATTCTCTTCTCAACTTACAACAGCACTTGATCACTGTTAGTTCTTCACAACCGTTCGCAATTATAGCAGCATCTACTGTGCGCACTTTTCTTTCTATTACCCAAACTGTGCGAACACAGTCGCAATCACAACAGAATCTTCTCTGCATAGTCTTCTCATAAACAACAGCACATACTTCGTGTATACAACAACATAGACTTCTACACTTAGAAGATTCAACGAAACGTACTTTGATGCTGCAGTCGGACTTCGCTCTCTGCTTTTTCGATTGCGAACCTTGCTTGTCGCACTAACTCTGCGAACGCCACGCTTCGAAAGCACACATCAATCCACACCCAAAAATGCTCAAACAAGTCCTCCTTTAATACCCACAATCTCAAGATGAAATCTTGTTCTTTAGTCGGTCGATCAATCTTTTAATACGTCGACTGTAAAACCTTATCCTTCGTCGACCAAGGTTAACTTCGTCGGCTTCAACCGCCTCTGCTGTCCTATAGCTTTTCTCGTGCGAAGCTCAAACATGTCACGATATCGCTACGCCTTGGTCTACCGTACACCTTCTTTGGTTTGTTGTCACGAAATCGCTACACTACAGCTTTTGCTGACGTCATCGCAAATCTTGTCACAAAATCGTGACGCTCTAGACTTCACTGCCTTCTTCTCCATTGTTGTCATGAAATCGTGACACTACAGCCTTTGCTGACGTCATCATGAAACTTGTCATGAAATCATGACGCTCTAGACTTCACTGCCTTCTTCTCCGTTGATCGTGAAATCGTGACGCTACAGCTTTTGCTGACGTCATCATGAATCTTGTCATGAAATCGTGACGCTCTAGACTTCACTGCCTTCTTCTCCATTGCTGTCATGAAATCGCGATGCTACAGCTTTTGCTGACGTCATCAGCAACTCTATCGTGAAATCGTGACACCTCTTGCTTCTTCATCCTTTTCTTGGTTTGCACTAGCGAAAATGAAACATGTCACGAAATCGTGACATTTTCTGCATCCGTACGACTTCTTCGAAACTTGTCACGAAATCGCGACACTTCTTGCAACTCAACACTGCCAACTCAACTTGTCACGAAATCGTGACACTTTCTACATCCGTACAACTTCTTCGAAACTTGTCGCGAAATCGTGACACTTTTTGCCCGTTGTGCTTCTGCCTTCCTGCATGTCGCGAAATCGTGACAGTTTTGGCCAAACTTTCTCTCTCCTCAACCATGTCGCGAAATCGTGACACTTTTGCCCGCTTTGCCTCTGCCTTCCTGCATGTCACGAAATCATGACTTTCTCTCTCCTCAAACATGTCGCGAAATCGTGACAGTTTTTCCAGCAGCCTGCAAACTTATTCTACTTTATCTTTTTCTGGATTTTTGGCAACTGGGCTACTCTGATTTTCTTGGAGACTTACTGACCAACAGAAACCTTCAACAAAAACACATCCTTGGACTTAAAAACAAATTGCTCCAATAGTTCCTCGACATCAAAAACAACATCTACCAATAGCTCCTTGACATCAATGACAACAACTAAACTTAGGCAAGGGCAATGTACTCAAGGTACCCAAAATTGCCAACAATCTCCCCCTTTGTCATTGATGGCAATCCTTATCTAAAACACATCTTTCAAGAGTCAAAACTGAATTCAATCTCTCCAAGTTTTGCTCCCCCTGAATTGAAGCTTTCCTCTTCTCTTGAAAAACTCTCCCCCTTACTTAAATCTCTCCCCCTTTGTCATCAATGGCAAAGGGTCACCTTTGGGGCTTGGGACTAAGAATGAGCCTCTTAGCTTAGTCCCTCCCCCATCTCCTGATGAGGTGATTAATCTCGAGGTGAGAGTACAACTCCCAATTTCTCCCTTAGATACTCAAACGTATCTTTTGGAAGGGGTTTGGTGAAGATATCTGCAATTTGCTCTTTAGTGGGTACATATTCTAGCTTGACCTGGCTTCTCTTGCACTTTTTCCCTTAGAAAATGATACTTGATAGAAATGTGCTTCGTCCTTGAGTGCATTACCGGATTTTTAGAAATACTTATGGCACTTGAATTATCACAAAGAATAGGAATAGGTTGTTCATGCATGACTTTGAAATCCTCCAAGGTTGTTTTCATCCATAAAACCTGAGTACACCCAGCCACTGCTGCTATGTATTCAGCTTCTGCTGTAGATAAGGAAACTGAAGGTTGTTTCTTACTTAGCCAAGAAACCAGACTCTTTCCCGTAAAGAATGCTCCACCACTAGTGCTCTTCCTATCATCAATACCGCCTGCCCAATCTACATCTCGTATAGGCCGTGAGGGTGAAATTATCACCTTTGGGATACCAAAGCCCAAAATCCATAGTGCCCTTCAAATATCCGAATATCCTCTTGACTCGCCATAACATGAGATTCTTTTGGAGCTGCCTGAAATCTTGCTACTAATCCAACGGCCCGCATGATATCCGGTCCGGTAGCTGTACTATATAGTAAACCGCCAATCATAGATCCGTACAATTTCTGATCTCGCTCGGGGATTCATCATCCTTACTCAGATTGCACCCTGTAATCATTGGAGTACATACAAGTTTGCTGTCCATCATCCCAAATTTTTTTAACATCTCTTTGATATATTTTTCTTGAGAAAGAAATATACCATTTTTTGATTGCGCAATCTGCAGTCCTAAAAAGAATGACAACTCTCCAATCATGGACATCTCGAATTCCTTTTGCATGGTGTTGGCAAAAACTTTGCACATCCGAGTATTATTTCCCCCGAAAATAATATCATCGACATAAACAACTATGATAATCATATCATCACCTTTATTCTTAATGTACAAGTTGCAATCTGCCACGCCTTTCCTGAACCCTTGTTCATGAAGATACCCGTCAAGTCTTGAGTACCAAGCCCTGGGTGCTTGCTTTAACCCGTACAGTGCCTTTTTCAGTTTACACACATAGTCTGGCTGTTCTGAAAGAGACACACCTTCTGGCTGTTCTACATAGACTTCTTCATCCAACACTCCATTTAGAAAAGCAGACTTTACATCCATTTGAAACACTTTGAAAGAATTGAAACTAGACAGGGCCAAGAACATTCTGATCGCTTCAAGACGAGCAACAGGCGCAAACGTCTCTTCGAAATCAACACCTTCGACTTGAGCATACCCTTTACGTACTAACCTCGCTTTGTTCCTGACAATCTTTCCATCCTCATTAAGTTTATTTCTGAAAACCCATTTTGTGCCAATGACATTCTTATTCTTAGGTCTTGGAACCAAGTCCCAGGTTTCACTTTTCTCTATTTGATTTAGCTCTTCATCCATTGCTTGTACCCAAAAATCATCTGTACATGCTTCACTAAAATTCTTTGGCTCAATCTGAGATAACAATGAAACATTTGCAGATTCATGTGAAGAAATGACTCTTCTTCTCGTTTGCCTGCTATTTGGATCACCGATGATCAAGTCTTTGGGATGATGTTTCTGAACATACCGTGAAGGGGTTTTGGGAAGCAACTGTTGTTTTTCCTCTTCTTCATCTGACACTTCTCTGAATTCTTCTTGACAGATTCCATCACCGAGTTCCTTGACCGGTTCTCTTATTCCCTGTCTTTTCATCTACTGTCACATTTATGCTCTCTACAACTCGTATGAGTTCTTTTGTTGAAGCATCTCGTAGGCCTTACTTTTGCTGGAATATCCAAGAAAAATTCCCTCATCACACCTAGGATCAAACTTACCTGGATTTTGATCTTCCCTTCTGATGAAGCACTTACTCCCGAACACTTTGAAGTGTTTAACTGTAGCCGGTCTTCCTTTCCACAGCTCATAGGGAGTTTTATGATGATTGAATCTGAGTTGAGCCCTGGTAATGATGTGGACTCGCTGTATTTATTGCTTCTCTCCAAAAACCATCTGAAATTTTTGACTCATCTAACATTGCTCTCGCCATATTTTCAACAGTTCTATTTTTTCTTTCAACTACTCCATTTTGTTGAGGAGTTCTTGCTGCTGAATATTCTCTTTTGATTCCATGTTGTTCACAGTATTCCACGAATTCATTTGAAGTGAACTCTCCTCCTCTATCTGATCTTAAGCATTTGATTCTCTTGTCAGTCTCATTTTCAATCATTTCTTTAAAAATTTTAAATTTTTCAAAAGCTTCAGATTTTTCTTTGAGAAAAGTAACCCAAGTCATTCTCGAGTAATCATCTATAAACAACATGAAATAGCTATCTCCTTGAATGCTCTGAGTTCTGGTAGGACCACACAAATCAGTATGAATAAGATCCAAGGGTTTGGACGAGGAATACCCTTTCGATTTGAAACTGGTTCTGGTCTGTTTACCATGTTGACAAGGACCGCAAATGATGTTTTGAGGCCTTTTTATTTTGGGCAAGTCTCTAACTGCTTCCTTGTTACTAATACTGACCAGATTATCAAAACTCAAATGTCCCAATATTTTATGCCACAACCAACTCTCATCTTCTTGAGTTAGAAGGCATTTTTCTCTTTTTATCTCGCTCAACATGTAAAGATTGTTTGGAGTCCTTGTAGCTTTAGCAATAAGCTTTCCATTTAATTCTTTACTTATCTCACATCTATCAGAAAAGAAAGATACTATGTGCCCTTGATCACAAAGTTGACTCACACTAAGCAGATTATGTCTTAGCCCTTCTACATAAAGCACGTCTTCTGTTTTGGATTTCCCATCCAAACTAAGAGTTCCTTTACCACAGATCTTTGCGGACCTGTTATCTCCAAAACTGACTGTTCCTCTGGTTGCTTCTTTTAAAGACAAAAATTTTCCTTTTTCGCCAGTCATATGTTTTGAACAACCACTATCAAGATACCATTTTTCTACTTTGTCTTGAGCATGAAAAGCAGTTTGAACTATCATTGACTTAGATTCTATCACATTCTTCCTTTTTGAGACCTCAAAGCTAAATTTATCCAAGCTGCACATCCTTGCTATATGCCCAAAATTCTTGCACTTGTAACACATGATATTTTTATTCATAAGAGGTGCAAATGAGTTAACATTTTCCTTACTATGACTCTTCAGAGATTTATTGCAATGCATAGCTATGTGACCAAATTTTTTACAGGAAAAACAATATCCATGGAAGGTATTATGTAACCTGTTTTGATGCCTTGGAAGTTTGTTCTTCTTGCGATCAACTGGAATCCATTTCTCTTCAGAATGAAGATTGTTCTTGCTTGAAGATCCTGTTTCATACATGGTGATGCCATCCTTCTTTTCACACGTAAAATTCTGTCTGAGAGTTGACTGTTCTAACTTTACTCTAAGAGACATAATCTCTCCTTCTAGTTTCTCACAATCAGCTACTTTTTCTTTTAGAACTTCTGTTAGAACTTGTTCAATCTTCTTCCCTTCTTCAACAAGAATTTTGAAATCTATAATATGTTGAGCCAATTCTGATCTTGCTATCTCTTTTTCTTGACAATGCTGCTTAAGAACATAATTCTCTTCCCTGAGTTTCTCAAGCTTTCTCAAGGCCAAGAAGAATTCACTCTTGAGATCGAATTCAAACTTTTCTGAATTTACATGTTCCTCTCGTTAGATCCTTCTCCAAGCCGTTAGGCTTTTTCTGGAGAGACCAGCTCTGATACCAATTGAAGAACATGAACTTATACCGAGAGGGGGGTGAACAAGATAAGATAAATCCATTTAATAATTTTAATTTCAGATAGCAGTGGCATCAACATAACATTAAACAAGACAGAAAGCATCACACATAAAAGACCCATTTTAACGTGGTTCACCCAAGGTGGGCTACTCCATGGATAAAACTTTTCCTCTAAAAGTTATATCAAAACCTCTGGGAATCCTTCCCGATTACAATGTTTATGAGCCTCAGCCCAAAGGAGACACCTTCCCCTAAATCTGCTTTGCTAGTGATCCTCTAGAAGACCTCTATCTCTTTTGCCCTTAGCAAGTGGAACTCTTTCCACAGAAGACACCTGTCTTCCCTGCTCTGGCTGGAGATCTCTCGTCCTCAACTCCGTCACAGCAAGTTGGTCCTCTTTTTTGCACCAAAACACAGTCCTTCGGTATGGCACAATTTTGTCCTCTTTCTTTGTTCTTTTTGGCACTTGGTTTGGAAAACAATTCTTCACTGTCTGCACAACTACAACAGCACAGTCTTCTTAAACTACAACAGCATTCTCTTCTCAACTTACAACAGCACTTGATCACTGTTAGTTCTTCACAACCGTTCGCAATTATAGCAGCATCTACTACGCGCACTTTTCTTTCTATTACCCAAACTATGTGAACACAGTCGCAATCACAACATAATCTTCTCTGCATAGTCTTCTCATAAACAACAACACATACTTCGTGTATACAACAGCACAGACTTCTACACTTAGAAGATTCAACGAAACGTACTTTGATGCTGTAGTCGGACTTCGCTCTCTGCTTTTTCGATTGTGAACCTTGCTTGTCGCACTAACTCTGCGAACGCCACGCTTCGAAAGCACACATCAATCCACACCCAAAAATGCTCAAACAATCCTCCTTTAATACCCACAATCTCAAGATGAAATCTTGTTCTTTAGTCGGCTGATCAATCTTTTAATACGTCGACTGTAAAACCTTATCCTTCGTCGGCCAAGGTTAACTTCGTCGGCTTCAACCGCCTCTGTTGTCCTGTAGCTTTTCTCGCGCGAAGCTCAAACATGTCGCGATATCGCTACGCCTTGGTCTGTCGTACACCTTCTTTGGTTTGTTGTCACGAAATCGCTACACTACAGCTTTTGCTGACGTCATCGCAAATCTTGTCACAAAATCGCGATGCTCTAGACTTCACTGCCTTCTTCTCCATTGCTGTCATGAAATCGTGACACTATAGCCTTTGCTGACGTCATCATGAAACTTGTCATGAAATCATGACGCTCTAGACTTCACTGCCTTCTTCTCCGTTGCTGTCATGAAATCGTGACGCTACAGCTTTTGCTGACGTCATCATGAATCTTGTCACAAAATCATGACGCTCTAGACTTCACTGCCTTCTTCTCCGACTGTCATGAAATCATGACAGCTATTTTTCCGACGTCATCAGCAACTCTATCATGAAATCGTGACACCTCTTGCTTCTTCATCCTTTTCTTGGTTTGCACTAGCGAAATGAAACATGTCACGAAATCATGACATTTTTCTCGCATCCGTACGACTTCTTTCGAAACTTGTCACGAAATCGTGACACTTCCCGCAACTCAACACTGCCAACTCAACTTGTCGCGAAATCGTGACACTTTCTGCATCCGTACAACTTCTTCGAAACTTGTCACGAAATCGTGACACTTTTTGCCCGTTGTGCTTCTGCCTTCCTGCATGTCGCGAAATCATGACAGTTTTGGCCAAACTTTCTCTCTCCTCAACCATGTCACGAAATCGTGACACTTTTGCCCGCTTTGCCTCTGCCTTCCTGCATGTCACGAAATCGTGACTTTCTCTCTCCTCAAACATGTCGCGAAATCACGACAATTTTTCCAGCAGCCTGCAAACTTATTCTACTTTATCTTTTTCTTGATTTTTGGCAATCGGGCTACTCTGATTTTCTTGGAGACTTACTGACCAACATAAACCTTCAACAAAAACACATCCTTGGACTTAAAAACAAATTGCTCCAATAGTTCCTCGACATCAAAAACAACATCTACCAATAGCTCCTTGACATCAATGACAACAACTAAACTTAGGCAAGGGCAATGTACTCAAGGTACCCAAAATTGCCAACACATACACCAAAAAGCATAAAATGTTTCTTTGATCAAATAATATCATCATACTATTATTTTAAAAGATTTAAGCAACACAAGGAGTTTTAAAGGCAACCAAATTATGCACATTTTCTCAAAACTAGTGATGCAACAAAGTGATAAAATAAAATACAACAAATTAAATACAGCAAGCAAAGTGGGAATATTTCTATCAACCCAATCATCCATCTTAGCCAAATAATTTATGATAGCTACCAAGTTATGACCTGTGTCTCTTGGTGGGTAGCTAGTTGATGATTATCCCTAAATGTCAATGCATGCCTATATGAGGTTAGTCATCCATGTTACCCCTGATATGCCTTAATCATCACTTTCCCAACCTCAAGTACCTAGTTTTTGGTGGGTGATTCTAACTCTTCCTCTGATGACTAGACCTGATCCTGCATATTAACAATATGTCAGTAATACCATGTTCTTCCAAAAAATTAAACTAAACATTGCACAACTATTCATTTGCATAAAACTAAGTATTAAAACATCATAAATCAATACATATTTTTTCCATGCCATAAGTCCTACGAGGGAAGGTCATGACACCCTACCCCCTAGGACTAAACACCATCCTGGGTTTTTCCTGTTTTACAAAAATAAAAACTATTACATTATATTTTCAAACAAGAAGGAAAAATATTTTTGCATGTCCTCCAATTTTTTGCAAGTGGTATTTCTTTCAAAAAAGAGCCCCATTGGACCTTACATAGTTCAAGAGTACAATTCCACATAGAATTAGAATGGAAATCAAGAATCTTCATCGATATTTCTTCAATAACCTTCAAATTTGCCATTTGTAATTTAGAGACATCTTACTCAACAACATATTTCTTAAGCATGAATATGTGGAAGGTGTCATGGATATTTGACAGGTTAGGCGATAAAGCAAGTCGGTATGCAATCGGGTTGATCTTTTCTTTGATCTCAAAGGGTCACAAAAACTAGGAATCCAACTTTATGGATTTGATAGCACTTTTCTTCAGCTTAACCCTTAAGAATATTTATCTCCTATGGAGAAATATCTTGGAGTCTTTTTTAGATTAGCAAAAATTTTCTATCGATCAGCGACTTCTTTATACCTTTGTCTAGTTACCTTCAACTGATCCTCAATTTCTTTGACCATATCTAGCCCAATTACAACTCAGTCTTCTATATTATCCCAAGAAAATTGTGTTCTACACTTTTAGCTATACAAGTCATCAAAATGAGACATTCCCAAAGAGGAATGATGTCCATTATTATAGGTGAACTCTACAAGGTATAGGTAGTCCTCCCAGTGAGACTTTTGATCTATGCAATATATGAGAAGAATGTACTCTAGTACTTGGTTTACCTATTCTATTTGACCATCTATCTCAGGGTGGTATGCTGAGCTCATATTCAACTTTGTGCCTACTACACGATGTAGATTTTTTCAAAATTCAAAAGTGAATCTAGAATCCTTATATGAAATGATTATTTTAGGAAACCCATGAAATTGGAATACCTCTTTGGTAAATCTATTAGCCACTACCTAAGCATCATCCTTGATGTTTCCTGGTATAAAATATACAATATTAGTCAATATGTTGACTATTACAAGGATTGCATCATGTTGATACCTGGTCTTGGGTAAATCTACTATAAAATCCATAGATATAACCTGCCATTTCTGTGTAGGTATATCATGTGGATACAATTGTCTTACAAGATGATTGTGTTCAGCCTTAACCTTATAATATTTGAGGCATCGAATGACAAAATCAATGATATCCCTTTTTATTCCCATCCAAAAGAAGGTTCTTTTAATGTTTTCCCTCATTTTGACCCCTCCAGGGTGAGCAGAATAAGAGGATCTATGGGTTTATTGAATTATTAGTTTCCTTAAATCGCCCATTTTTTGTATGATGATTCTACCTTTATAGCACAAAAGGTCATAATTCATAATAATTTCCTTATTACCCTCAAGGTATCTGCTCAAATTAGACCAAATTTCCTTGCAATACTCATCTTGAGATTGCTCTATCCTCACTTGATCTATTAGATCCATGTGACTTTTGGTTATGGCTGCTATGTGCTTCCTTCTGCTTAAGGCACCAACAACCTTATCCTCTTTTCCCTTTCTATACTTAATATCAAAGTCATATTCAGTGAGAAACCCAACCCATCTTCTCTATCTCACATTGAGTATAGGTTGTATGAATATATACCTCAAATCTTGATGGTCAATTTTTAATTCAAAGGGCCTTCCTACCAAGTAGTGGTGCCAAACTTTTAGAGTGTGCACCACTACAACTAGATCTAAATCATGCATAACGTATTTAATTTCATGCTTCTTAAGCTTCCTTTAAGTATATGATACCACTTACTCATCTTGAGAGAGTACTCATCCTAACCCTTCTAGTGATGCATCTGTGCATACTGAAAATTTTCCATTAGGATCTAAAGTTTTCAATATTGGTGCTATAGTGAGTTTATGTTTTAGCAATGCAAAGGTAACTTTACACTTTTCTGAGTACTTGAATGTCTATAGTAGCTCATCATTCTCATGAAGCTTCACACTTCTATCATATTGGTAGGGGTGGCAAATTTAGAATACCTTCAATTTTATTTGGGTCTACAACAATTTATTCTATTGATATAATATGCCCAAGATATCATACCTCCGAGACATAGAAATCAATTTTTGCTAGATTTCCATAGAGTTGGTTCTCCCTTAGCAACTCTAACACAATCTTGAGATGTTTATCGTGATCCTCCTTTTCTCGAGAGTATATTAAGATATCATCTAAAATATGAGTACAAAGTGATCTAGTACCTCCTGAACACACTATTAATTAGATTCATAAATGTAGTTGTGGTGTTAGTTAGTCCAAAGGGTAGGACTGTAAACTCATAATGCCCATACCTAGTTTTGAATGTCGTTTTGTGAGTATACTCCTCATGTATTCTTAATTGATGGTACCTTTATTTTAGATCAATATTTATGAATATTGTGGTATCCCTTAGTTGGTTGAACAAATATTTGATTCTAGGTAAGGGATATCATTTCTTGATTGTAGCATTATTAAGCATCCTATAATCAATACACAACCTTAATGAACCATCTTTATTTTTCACAAATAAAATCGATGCACCCCAAGGTCACACACTTAGTTTTATCAATCCCTTTTCTAATAGCCCTTGCAGTTGCATATTTAATTCTTGCATCTCTATAGGATTAATCCTAGAGGAAGATCTATGGATAGGTTCCACTTCTAGTATGAGTTCAATGGTAAAATCAAATTCCCGCACAAGAGAAATTACAAGAAAATATTTAGGGAACACATCCTTAAAGTCATACAAAATTGGATGTCTCTTCAACACCTCTCTATTTTGATCCCCGCCAACTTCATTGAGTTTTATGACATAGACTATCCCTCCCTTATTGAGGACTTTCTTCAACTGCATAGTTGACAACATCTGGGGTTTGAATGCCCTTTGCTTGCTATGAATTCTTAGTCTTCCCTTGCTTTTTTTCAACACTCAATCCATCTATCTTAGAAATTGATCAATGCTTTATGGGCTTGTAACCAATTCATCCCTAGGATCACATCAAAAGCATGAAGTGGAGCTACATATAAACAACTTTTAGTGGTACCACTAGATAAAGTAATATCTACCATGGGAAAACATTGGTTTACTGAGTAGGTTTATCCAGATCCATACTCGACCTTCCACCCTTGGGCCAAATATCTTGGCATTTCAAACATATCCCTTGCTAAACTAGAAGAAAATAATTTAAGAGAACAAATATTACTAAAGCTTAAGGTAACTTTCATGAAAATGGGAGAAGGAAAACTTACATTCCCAAGTCCATGGTGCAGATGCTCTATGTCAATACTGGCTTCCTTCTGCCACTTGTGTCCCAAAACTTATTTCCTTGGTTTGAATGCTTAGTATTTTTTCACTTGAATATTTGAATACATAATGTGTTCCTCCACACACGTGACACCCTCCTGAATGGACCGTATGGTTTTTTTGAGTCTATCTTCCGATTTGCTCAACTTAGGATGCCTTCGGTTGTATTTGTTTTTCCATGTAAGTTAAGGTGATTTCCATTTCATTTGTCCATCATACTTCCACTTCTTCAAGTCATTATTAGAAGTTGGTTTGAGTTGTATTAACATCTATTTCTATTGGATTTTCCACCTTATGAAGCTAGTGCTTACTCTCTCTTTTTAGGGTTGTTGGTCTTTTCCTAACAAATTCATCAAATATGATTTATTCAATTGCTTGTACTAATTTACTCATTATATTTGCTGGTCTATTAGCTCCCCTTATTTTTTTATCTATTCTTGCAATACCGTAGTAACGGTTATGAGGCTTTTCACCTCTTTACTTAAGTTTCTCAAATTTTCATCTCGTGTTCCTTCTTTGACATTACTTTGTCGAGTCCACCTAGTTAAAGGTTTAGGCCTCTCTTTTCTAACATTAGGTGCCATTTATCCTAATGACAACCAATATGAAAAGGTTAGGTTATAGTTCTACCTTTAAATGAATTACTAACTCAAGCCATAATGTATATTTCTCTTGCTAAAACATGAATAATATAATTAGGGTAGTATTCCAAGGTTATGATGTAACTTCAATATCAAAGTCTATACTGACTATAAGTAAGTTATCATAACATTCTAATAATCCTTGGGGTTAATCCTCATTAGATTATAGTAAGTAAGGGATTCTAGATCTTCCTATATTTAGCTTAAAACTTAATTTAGCCTTCATAGAAAGAAATATGAACCCCTAAAAATACATTAAGAAGCTCTATACCCCATACGTAGATATTTGATACCAAATGTAGTGATCCCAAAAACTAGCTATAATAAAAATACAAGAAAATAAAATATTTTTTTAAACTAGGGAGAGGGATTCATAAACCCCTAACCAACATTTGGTTAATCTAATATTTCAAGTCTACTAAGTTTCCCAACTTACCCAAAGAGTTACATCACATTCAATACCCTACACAAGTCCGTCTTTGTAGGCATACCATGTTTTTCCACAAATAATCTTATTCATCTCATCATTCTTGATCAACTAAACTTATCACCTTAAATATAGTCAAAGGTATACATCTATCACCATACCATACACAAGTCCATCTATGTAGTTATGCTACATGTACTACGAGTTAATCTGTCCATCTTGTTTTCATGATGAGCTATGTTTTTTTTTGGTAAGTTAATAATTTTATTAAACAAAAGGGGGAATTTTAAAGACACCCCAATGCCTTATACAATAGTGGAATAGAAGTAAAAACTTCATAGGAACCAAGAAAGGGATAAAACAAAGAGACATTCAGCCTGTAGCAACAAAAAGGATTAAATCCTCTGATAGGAAGAAACTAAAAGAGACAGGCCTACATCTAGCTAAACCAAAATAGATCAAAACCTCCAAACCGAAGGAACAAGAGAAAAGAAATATTGAGTCAACAATAGGTGGATCAACAACCACGCTCAGAGGGGTACATCGGTTTGCATTGGTGATGCAACAGTGGCCTCCAGCATGGCATCCTTCACCTCATCCTTTGATGTTTCCTTTGGGTTTTCCTTTGGAACATCAATGCAAGCTTCCTTTGCAATCTCTACCATGTCCTCATATTTAGCATCAACCTTGGCATCAGAAGGTACCTCTGCAACAAAAATGGTAGGAATATCCTCAAACGTATCACAAAATAATAGGAGGTTGAGTGCTTGGCATTGTTCCTTGAGCTTTGAAATTGCCTTTCCAATAGCCATGTGAGCATTTTCCATATGATCAATTGTAACAGAAGTTGCATGGACAACAAGCTTATGGAGGACTTCGATGTAATAAATCAATTTACTTAGTTAACATTCTCCCTAAGGGGTCTCAATCCCTTAGGTCTTTTCTACGTTCACCCTAAGAGATCTCAATCTATTATGTCCATTCTATGTTGACCCTAAGATCTCATTTTCTTAGATTACTTTTATATTTAGAAAGAAGACAAAAATAACTCTATCTACCTAACTAACTTAGGAATAAAATCCAAAAAAAAACATAATAGAAGTACTAAAAAGTGAAGCAACATTTAAAAGAAGATAACCATTAAATAAAAGAGAAATCTAGATAAAAAAACATAAATAATTCAATACAGTAAATTAAAGATACATTTCCCATTCATTCAGTAATTATTACATAAATCCAAGCATGGTAAAACCTCCATACTCTTAAAAGAATAAATCAATACATCATATATTCATCTAAGGATTTCTCCCTATAATTCTAGTCTATTTGATCATAAGTAAATTATTGCAATTTTAAATAAAACCGGTGCATCGGTTCCAATTACCTCTTTGGTCCTTCTCTCTTTCCACCATTCGTTTGAGGATAGTAGGGGATCAGGGCAACCCATGGTTCTATGAAAGACATGCATCTAAATGCATCTACTAGTAATATGAAACTAGTGCATTTACCATTTGATTTTCCAAATTGCAACTATACAAATTTATATAAATCATCCAACCATCTATTGTTTAGTTGATCTTATAATAATATTCTCATTTTCATTCATATCTCTTATAAAATCTAAGAGAGTCATTCAACAATCACAAATATATCACAAGTCTAGCTTTAATCAAATCATTGCAAAAGCTATTATTTCAAATAACCAAGGTTTCATTAGTTAAGTAAACAAATAATCCACATTCCTTTTTATTTGACTTAATTAAAGTCCCATACCTTTAATTAAATAATTAAACTATATTCCCTTTATCCAAATAATCAAATTCCCATACCTTTAACAATTTAAATAAACTATTTTTCTTTATTCAAATAATCAAAGTCCCATACCTTTAATATTTCAATAAACCATTTTTCCTTTATTCAAATAATCAAAGTCTCATACCTTTAACTATGTAAATAAACTATTTTTCCTCTATTCAAATAATAAAAGTCCCATACCTTTAACTATTTAAATAAATCATTTTTTTGATGGGAGGCAAGAGGCTCCGACCCCGGTGGGATGGCCCTATCCCATTTTTTCACTCCCTTGCTATTGGCATGTGTCTTTTCTAGGCCTACAGGATCCACTAGATATTCTAGGCTTATATCTCATGCTTTATTGATTCTTCCCAGTTGTATGGATCATCCCGAATATCCTATCCTAGGTGCCTTTGATTTTGTTGGTTTTTGGCTTACCATTTGGGGGACTGAGGCTTATTAAAGAGGGTTTGGCATTCATTTATCTGTTCTTGTTTCTCAGGATTACTATCTACATTTTTTGTGGCTTTAAGAGGATCTTGTGGTCAATGTCTACATATGATCATCCCTTTTAGCTCCAAATCAGGTTTTGCAATACCTCTAGGATCTCTCAGCAGATCTAGTATTTATCTGCTTATGGGTGTTCCAACGGAGCCTCTTGCTACAGTCTATATTTTTTATCTTGGGGTGGGACCCTATGTTTTTTTGTGCAATTGTAGCTTTGTATTATGTGGTTTCATTATTATGTAGACTTTTTTGGTACCGTGTGCTTTTTTGATGTAGGTGATCATCTCTTGGTGGTTCTGTTTTGTAGTTTTAAAGATATTAGGGTTGGGACCTCATGCTTCATAATTTATTGTAGTTAGATTATCCTTTATAATCAAATTAAAAAATATTTAGTTTTAAATATTTTTTAATTTAATTATAAAGGATAAGCTAACTATGAACTCTAAAACTCCAAACCCTTAAACCAAGAAAGGAGGTCCACAATGAAAACACAGTACACCTAATTTCAAATAATAAAGGATGAACATCCTGCCAAGGGAAAAGAGAAGTTAAACTCCACTACGTGCTCAAAAATGTAAACAACTTATTGGAAACGACCAATGCAGGGTTAGTAGAACAAATAATAAAAAACCTAGAGATACCTCTACCCACATGGTGCTACAGTGGCACACCAATAGCAGCCTCCATTGCAACCAAACCAAACTTGTAAATCTGCTGATAGGGATATGAGTCATCATGGAGAGATGCATGATTAGTTGTGGTAACCCTACAAAGGTTGATGTTGAAAGGGGGTTTTACAAAACTATCAATAACACATTTTTTCAACAATGGATGTTAGTTAAGGAACTAGACTTAGTGAAGAGCAACCCTGCATGAACCAGGAAAAGATGCAACAATCGATCAAGGGGAGGTTGGACGTCTACCAAAAACACATGACGTCACAAGAAATAAAGTCGAGGTGGGAGCAACAATCAACCTAGCACAAGCAAAAGGTTATACACAACTAAATTTAAATTCCCTTTCCCAACAGTGGGCATCTATATACTATGGTTACAATGGAAGAAACTCAGTGATAGTGCATAATAGGTGCAGTGCTCAAACAAAGTGTTGGTAGTAAGAACACTGTGCATGATATCTAGCTAAGGGTGTGATCTTTGAAGAAACTGGTAGTTCAAAACCATGCGAGCCAACAAACAAGATGAAAATGGATAAGGTTCACTAAAGTGATAGGGGTGATAACATCCCCAATGTGCTTATCAGGTAGAGGAAAAGGGATTGGCAACAAGCCCAAGCTGGTGTCTAAACAGATAAGGTAGACTACCAATCTTAAAAATCATTCAATTATTTCTAAGAAAACAAAGAGATAATCTAAAAAAACAAGTTGCAAATCTCCTAGAGGTGGATTTAATTTACTCCTAATCATGATACCTTTTGTTGGATACTCATTCTTCTTCTGCATTTTTCCCCAATATTTTTCTTTGTCCCCCAAACAAGTCATTTTCCTAATTCTTTATTCCTTAGGGATTCACCCCTCCTCACTCACATATCATGTCTTCTCCCTTCAATACAACCACCTACCCACCATTAATTATCTTATCTACCCTTGATGGTAACAAGATATTTTATGTTATTAAAAGATTTGTTTGCTTATTCCAAGGCTTTAGTATTAATGAAGCTCTTTGTCTAGTTGGTAGGAAGCTTCCATCGTACAAATGCATAAACTCTCAACATTATTGCAATTATATATATCTCATTTATAATACCCCTTTGAGGTCTTAAATTTTTTTAGATAAAAGTTCTATCTCTATTTAAATAAAGTATCTATTATGGAATTTTATCACCATTTAAATAAAGTCTATTATCTTTGTTTGAATGAAATTCTATTATCATTAAAATAAATATTTCATTACCTTTTTAAATGAAATTCAATTATCATTTTTTTTAATTTACATGGTGGAATCAGTAGCTTCCACGAATCTGGGTAGGTTGTTTGACTTTTATGGCCACCATAGTATTCTACGATGTCCGCCCTAGAAGCTACCACACAGTTCTTCGCGCAATCCGCCCCTATAACCACCATGCCATAATCATTTTAAAACTCTTATGCCACTGAAATCACCAGGAAAGGGATAAGCGTTCAATCCAATGGGCCCAATATTTGAACCTTGGACCTCTTCCCCCCTTATAGGGTTTGTTCAAACCAATTGGTCTACACCTCGAACCTGAAATTCAATTATTGTTTAAACTAAGGATTTATTATTTATTTTAATGAAATTATATTATCATTAAAATAAATATCTACTATATATATACATACATACATACATATATATATATACATATATATATATATATATACCAAAAAGCATAAAAGGGTTCTTTGATCAAATACTATCATCATGCTATTCTTTTAAAATATTCAAGCAACACAAGGAGTTTTAAAGGCAACCAACTTATGCACTATTTTCAAAACTAGTGATGAAGTAAAAGACAACAAATTATATGCAACAAGCAAAATGGGAATCTTTCCATCAACCCAATCACCCGTCTTAGCCATATAATTTATGATAGCTACTAAGCTATCAACTGTAGCTCTTGGTGACTAGCTAGTTGATGAGTATCCCTAAAATTTAATGCATACCTGTATGAGGGTAGTAATCCATGTTACCCCTGGGTTGCCTTAATCATCACTTCCCCAACCTCAAGTACCCCGTTTATGGTGGATAATTCTACCTCTTCCACCCATGAGTGTACCTGATCCTGCATATTAACAATATGTTAGTAGTACCATGTTCTTCCAAAAAATTAAACTAAACATCGCACAACTATTCATTTGCATAAAACTAAGCATCAAAACATCATAAATCAATACATAGTTTTTCCATACCATAAGTCCTGCCAGGGAGGGTCATGACATGCATGAAATATAATTTGATAAAAATAAAATTAGAACCTTAGTAAACTTTACTAAGTTTGTTAATTTGAGAAGTTGTGGATAGAAGTTGTGAACAATGCATTGTCTCAAAAACTGCTTTGGAATGACCTATGCAGACATTATAAGCACCCCAATGTACATTTTATAGGTTGTTTGTAATGGTGGATAGTAGTTCATGGTTGTTCATTGATAATAATTCATGCATGTTATAGGATTACTGTTCAATATTTCTCATTATGAAGATTGTCCATAGTTGTTCAATGTGGTAGATCATTATTATTAATATTGTATATGATGCAAGGATATTAATGAAGAAAAATGATACTTCTAGAATGCAAGTTGTGTATTGCATATGATTATGTAATTGTTGTGTGGAATATCTAGGAAGCTAGGAGTATATATACTTTAGATCTAGGAATGCATGTGATGGAAATGGAACATATGTGCAATCATGGTATTATCTATATAATTGTTGGTTATTGTAGGTATTGATAACCATGTTGGTAGATATGTAGATCCAAAAAGTGTAGAGTTGGATAAGTGATGTTACTAGAAATATACAACAAAGGTAGAATAATATCACTATTAATTATGATCATTGGTCATAGTATTTTTGAGAATGATAGGCAATTGGGAGTTGTAGGAATAAGCCATTTGATATATTGAGGGTTTACTAAATTATATAGTTAGTTACCTAAATGTACATTTGATTGGTTACCCCATATTTAAAGCATGAATTCATCATTGTACATTTCAGAGTAATATTGGTATGTTGCTAAGTAAACAATTATTGGATAATATTGATAAGATAATCGATCGTTTATTGAACACTTTTGACAAATTGTATATTTTATAAAATTGCACAGTCTTAGGTTATTGTATGTTTTTACCCATATAATCATACATTATATATTTTGTAATTGTACAATTACCTATTGTATGTTTTGGTAAGTTATATAGTTGTAAATGTACAGTCGTATGATTGCCCTCCTTGCATAGTAGAACTTACAAAAACTTTCCAAAATATATCATCACCCCATCCCTCATGGGAATACTGCCACATGTGCTACATTTGGTACCTATTTCCATTGTTGGAAGAGCTTGTGTTGTCATTGTGAAGAACTCTAAGAATATAGAACAATAAGTAGCATGAAGGAAATAAGGGTGGATGATAGATACAAGTCTATGAAGACATGGGAGATGAGATTGTAGAGAAGAGAAAATCCCAATAAGAAGTACATATATCGCTCAAAGGGAGAATGTGCACAATAAAAATTTAGAAATAAATGAACCTATAGTAGAACAAGTATGGACTTCAGATGAGGGAGATATTGAAATGTGGGAAATATTGTTGTTAGATATGAAAGGAGTACAAGGACCACCAAGAGTCGAGGAAGATGTTAGCATAAGGGAAGACATAGATATAGAAAGTGTGCAAGGATACGACGAGTGGATGGTGACACCTAAACAAGTGGTAGGAAGGTTGCCAAGGGGTGCAGAGGATGAGAGTTAAGCACCAAAGCAACAACACATGAGGTCTTAGGAAGGAAGACCAATACCATAGTTGGTATACCAGTGAAGGAGGTCATGGAGTGAGGATGCATAAGAAATAGGTAGATGACTAGTTGGGGAATACAAAGTACCAAGGATAGAAACATCCAATGAAGAACAATAGAACGAATCACCCACTATAGGAAGGAACCAAACAAACTTCCAAGGGAATCTTCATCAAGTGATGATGAAGGAGGAACCCCACCAATGGCTAACATAGCCATGAGAGTAGGAAAAAAATATGTCCACCCTTCATAGGAGAAGGGAAGGAGGACCCAATAAGGCATATTGGTACATGCACTACCATTTGGAAAGCAAATGGTGTAAACCAACCAGATGAGTGGTTGTAACTATTTCCCACCATATTATGGGGACTCATGATATATTGGTATCTAAAGTGAGAGAATACACCAACCTTTCAATTATGGAATATGATGAAAGAAGAATTCATTAAGGAATTTCATCCCTTGAGAGATGATACTAAAATTATAACCAAAATATATGCCACAAAGCAAGGAAAAGATGAGGATGTCAAAGCATATAATCAAATATTAAAGTAATTGATAGATAAAATGCAAATATCACCAGCAGATGGACTCATAAGAAGATGGTTCATTGATGGATTACTACCCAAATACAGAAATAAGATGAAGGTAGTCCCATCATCAACATATGAGGAGGTGCTAGAAAAAGCAAAGAACTTTGAAAGTGAGTCAAAGTAGATGATAACAATGAATAGTGGGACACTCCAAGCATGAGGACTTAGATAGTGATGTAGATGATAAGGTGCACCATGCTATCCAATCATTATACAAGGAATTTGATAAAATATTGAAGGAGGTTAAAGGAGAAATAAGGAAAGATCAAAAGGATGTATGGTGTACTGATTGCAAAGTTGAGGGACATACAAATGTGAATTATCCTAGGAATGCATATTGCAATATATGTGATGTATTGGGATATGAAGTGGTAAATTTCCCATTCAATCTGAAAGGGGTAAGGCATCAAACCTTGATGATCCAAGGGAGTGAGAAAAAACCAAATGTCCAAGGGAATGGACAAGGTGCAACCAATGGTGGTTATAGGAATAACCATAGAGGAGGAAGGCCATACCAAGGCAATCGACAAGGAGGTTAGATTTATTTGCAGTATGATTTGAAAGGTAGGCCAATCATACAGTGTCATAATTTCCAAGAGTGGGGGAATTTTGTGAAAAATTATCCTACTCCTCAAACAAATGAGACAATACAAAATAATGTCACACATATGTGTCGATGGTGTGGTCCTAGAAACCACAAGGAAGTTAACTATCCCAAGAAGGTGAGTACGAGTAACTCATAGAATGTCAACTTTCTTGACATTGATGTACCTCCCATGGGGGAGGAGGAAAAAGAAAAATATATATTGGTCATGACATGAAGTCAGGCCAAGAAATATAATTACCCAAAACCTACCAAGGAGAAGGAGAGATGGTAGGAGGTAAAAAAGGTAATTGAAGAAGAAGCACAAAAAGCTAAACAAGTAAGGTTAGAAGAACAAAAATAATTAAAGAAGCCAAGTGGCTTAGAGGACAAAGCATCAATGCAAAGACTTGCCACACAAGTTTTAAATACAATGGTAGAAGTTAAAGTGGCTAGTTTGTTAGAAGCCATACCAACCTTGCATAAGGTAATAGGGGAAGAATTACAACCCCAAAAGGTAATGGAAGTACAGAGCCAACCATTAAAGGAAATAGAAAAGAAGGATTATTTTATGGATCCAATGATATTAATGATCGATGTTGGAAAGAAACTAGCATTGGTTCATATGGAGATATTAGAGCACAAGTTAACACAAGTCATTATGGATGGAGGATCCAATGTTAACATATTGTCAAAGAAAACCTGGAAGGAGATCGAGGCTCCATTCTTATGGGCACCTAGTTTTAAGTTATATGGTGTTGACCAGTATGGTATTGAAACTAAGGGAGTGTTGACGGCTTAGAAAGTAATAATAGCTAACCAAGAATTCATCTTGGATTTCATTGTGATTACAATGTAGAAGCCAACATATGATGCACTACTAGGAAGGGGTTGGTTGAGATTGGCAAAAGTTAATCACAACTAGGAAAAGGATCAAATTACATTCAAGAAAGGACAACACAAATATATGATTAACCTAAAAAATAAAACAATTAGTGAAGATGTGGCCACAATAGATGAATCAGGGAGTTCTTCATAGGAGGAAGACCAATATGAGCCCAATGAAGAGGGAATGTTGTACCTTGAGGAATGTAGTGAGGATGAAGCTCGATCAAATAGTGAACTTCTCCACTGGTAGATGGAGGAGTACGAGGTGTTTTAGTCCAACTACCTCTGTATTAATATAGAGGAGACTACAGAAATACAAGATGAGAAGGTCAATAAGAAACTAAAGGAAGAGGAACAAGAGAAATGGACATTTTCCAAAAGCTTTGTAGAGTATATAGTTGGTGATGCAGAGATAGACACAAAACCAACACATCTAGAGAATGTGGTAAAGGCCAAGATAGAGCCAAAAAATATTAAATATGAAGGACCTCGAATAGTGAAAGTAAATTTGGGGATTGATAATGAACCAAGATTGATCCATTATGGAGACGATTGGGATCTAGTGTTGAAAGCAACAACTTTCAAAATATTCTTGGAATATAAGGATGTTTTCGCATGGACATATAAGGATTTGAAAGGGATACCATAAAAGTTATGTGTACATAAGATTTCATTAATTTTGGGAGTGCAACTAGAAGGAGACCTTATAGAATGAACCCAAAGTATGCAACCTTGGTAAATATAAAAATAGAGAAGATGTTGGATGCCAACATTATTTTTAAAGTTACCACAAGTGAATGGGTTTCACCTATTGTGGTCACCTTGAAGAAGGAAGTGGAAAAAATTTGTATATGTGTGGACTTTCATAGTCTGAATGCAGTAACAATTAAGGATCCCTTTCCCATTCCTTTTATAGATTCTATCTTGGAGGAAGTTGCAAGACATAAAATTTACTCATTTTTGGATGGGTTTTCTGGCTATAATCAGATTAGCATAGTAGAAGAAGATAAGTTGAAGACCATGTTTATAGTGGAAAATGGTATTTATGCTTATAATAGAATGTCATTTGGGCTATGCAATGCGCCTACCACATTTTAGCAAATTATTTTGTACATATTTGATCAATTGGCAATAGGAAAATTCAAGGTATTCCTAGATGATTGGTCTATATATGGAAAAATTAAGGATCATTTACCAGCTCTAAGTGAATGTATGAGTCATTGTAGAAATGCATAGATATCTTTGAATCTAGGAAATATTTCTTGATGGTACCATATGGCAAGTTTTTGGGACACATAGTGTGTAGTGAAGGGTTGAAGCTAGATCTTGATAAGATTCGTGTCATCCTGAATATGGAAGAACCATATGACGTGAGCTCATTAAAAACCTTCTTGGGATCCATAGGGTATTACTGAAGGTTTATCAAGAATTATGCACATGTGTCCTATCCATTAGATTCACTAACGAAAAAGAATATTCTTTTTAGTTGGATAGAGGAGCATCAAGGAGCTTTCGAGGAATTGAAGGTAAAGCTCGTATGTAGCCCTATTTTGGTATTTCTAGATTGGGATAAGGAGTTCCATGTCCATATTGATGCATCCAATTTTGTAATAGGCTATGTGTTAGCTCAAGAGGGACAATTTAGGTTGGATCAACCTATTTACTTTGCAAGTCATCTACTATCAAGGGAAGAAAGGAACTATAGTACAACAAAATGAGAGGCTTTGGGAATGGTATATGTAGTATAGAAGTTTAGGTATTACCTATTGGTAAACCCATTTGCCTTTTATGTGGATCATCAAGCTCTATTGTACCTGATTAACAAACCAATGATACAGGGATAAGTTAGTAGGTGGCTCATCACCTTACAAGAATTTATGTTTTGGGTAGTGGTTTGACCCAGTAAGAAACACGTAATAGCAGATCATTTATCAAGAATTTGCTCAAGAGAACCTATGGGAATAGGAGTGTCAGATGAGTTTCTTGATGCTCAGCTATTTGCAATCAATGTTGTACCATCATGGTACAAGTTAATTGGTGAGTATCTATCCATAGGGGAATTACCCCTAGAGTTGATAACAACAAAGAAAAAGAAAGTAATAATGAAGTCAACACCTTTCTAGTTGATAGTTGGATTATTGTACAAAATGGGTGTAGATGGAATTTTGAGAAGATGTGTAATGGAGGAGGAAGTTAAAATAACGTTAAAAGAAGCCCATGAAGGTTTGGCAGGAGGACATATGGGGCCAGACACTACTGCAAGAAAAATACTTTTGGCAGGATTATGGTGGCCTACACTATACCATGATGCAAAGGAATATGTGCAAGCATGTGATACCTATCAAAGAGTAGGGAAACCATTACATCATGACTTTATGCCCTTACATCCATCTCAACCTCAAGAATTATTTGAAATATGGGGTTTGGATTTTGTTGGACCACTTAAAATAACCCATCAATGGAAAAATATTGATATATCATGGTAGCAATAGAATACCTAACCAAATGGGTAGAGGCAAGGGCACTACCAGATAATACGATAAAAAGTACAACCTATTTCTTGTATGAGTAGGTAATCACAAGATTTGAAATTTTACTACAAATAACAAGTGATAGGGGTGGTCACTTTGTTAATGAGGTTATCAAGAAGTTGACGACTGATTTTAATTTTGCATTCATTGTCAAGTCTGTATTACCCTAGAGCAAATGGGTAGGCAAATATGACTAACAAAATCCTAGTATTCTACGTTGTATAAAACCTATGGGATAGAAGGAGATAAATTGGGAGGAGAGGTTGCCATCTATTCTATGGGTATATAGAACAACATTTAAACCTATAATAGACCATACACCATTCCAGCTAATGTATGGTCAGGAGGCAGTGGTGCCAATAGAGTTCTTGGTACCTAGTCTATAGGTAGTCGTGGAGCATCATTTAGGTGACCAAGAGAGTTTAGAGGAAATATTGGCAGCATTGATCAAGTTAGATGAAAGATGAGTCATGGCATAGTGGGAAATTGAAGTAGCCCAAAAGCGAAGAAAATTATGGCATGATAAGCATCTTTGAAAGCTAGAACTTAATCAAGGAGATTTAGTTCTAAAGTATAATGGTAAGCAAGAAATCAAGCCAAGGAAGTTGAAAACATTATGGCTTGGTCCCTTTAGAGTGGTAGAGGTGATGGACAATGGGCTGAGGTTCATAGATGGGATATAAATAATTGAAGAAGAAGAGGAGGAATGGATTCCTCCAAATGAAATAAGGAATCAGGAAGTAGTACCATTAGCCATAAACTTGGAGATATAGGAAGAAGCCTCCCAACCATTGGAAGTAGTAGTGTATCCTTAGTTGGAGCAATGAGAGTTTCCTCACCAAGCAAAATATCAATAAAGGATATGACTAACAATCTAGTATCTAGATAGGATACATATGTTTGACTTAGAAATACTAAACTCAGATGAAGGAGGTGTTGTAGATGAATAATTAATTGGACTTACCCTATTAGCTCAAATTGGTATGATACAACAGAGGATGTGCCATCAAGCATAACAATTGCAAGAGGAGTATGAGATATTACAAGCTCATAATGCAAGACTCCAAGGATAGATCATTCAAGAATTGGATGATACAATGCAATGACTTGATGAGCAATAGGTTGTAAGGCAAAGGGAGCTCAAATTGAAAAATGATGAAAATTAAGTACCCCAGGTACAAGGGAGACAACAAGAAGGCTCAAGATAAAGTTCTAGTGAGGATGAAAGATCACAAGTAGAACCAAGGGGCTTGACATAAGATCTACCAATTACGAATGAGATAATAGAGATATTATGGTGAGATATTGAAGAGAACATCACATCATATGAACAAGGGAATAGACAAGAATATTCTAGCAATTCTAGTGATGAAGGAATTCCCTTACTAATAAGAATAAGTAGTCAGGATAGTAGTAGTGATAATTTTTTTTCAAAAATACAAGAAACTCATACTCATCCCAAACCATATGCCTATATCATAGGCTATCAACAACTAAGAAGGCAAAGAAGGAAAGCGATGAGACTCCAATGAATAATGGATATACCAAAAAAATGGTCTTCATGATGAGATGATAGTCATAATGACTCAAGTACTGAATTTTATTTCTTATATGAGTATAGGGAAGCCTTGGCAAGTTTTTCCCCACAACATCATTTTGAAGAGTGAAGATGGATAAGACGACTAAGGCATGTGGATCATAGACTAAGGGTACTATGATAATTATCACCAAGAGCTCAACGTAATGAAGGACACCTTACCAATATAGAATTTATGGAAGTGACTCCTAGCACTTGGGAAAGAGGGAAGCCAATTCAACAACAAGATCACCAACAAGGAATTCCAAGTACTATAGGATGACAACTAGGTCATAGAGGAGGGTTGTGATAAGTGAATATAGGTAGAAACCATTCAGATCCTTTACCTAGAGGAATGAGGGGAAGGAATCAACCTCCTACTCCAAGATGGCCTAGGTAGTAGAATGAGACACAACATACACCCTTAAATTTTATGAGGAACACACAATGAGGACATATCTTTTGAGGTGGATCCTTGAAAAATCTTAGGGGATTGCATCCTAATAGAGGGAATTTGGGGTGACCACCAGTGCATCAATAAGGGCCAAGAAGAATAGAAGTAGGAAGAGGATTGCTTCAAAGAGATGAAATCCCATTCAATATTCAATGAGGTTCCACAACAAGAAGACACGACCATGAAAGATACATATGGGGAAGAGAGCCTAATGGATTGGGAAGGGTTCAATTTCAATAAGAAAGTAGTCAAAGTAGGTAAAGAACTTGTTCACCAAGTTTGGATGTAGATTTAGTCCAAGGTGATAGGAGTAGAAGTTTCCCAAATGAGAATCAAATACCTAGATTACCTTTAATGAATAATAATTCAATAGGACAAAGAGAAAGTCTAAAATGAGGTAGAAGTTGAGAACGAATGGATAGAGATAATACGATTGAAAAAAAAAAAAAGATAATACGATTGTTGAATTGGAGAATTGTATATTTCTAAATTATAAAGTTGATAGTTGTACAGTTCCAAATCATACAGTTGACAACTATACAATTCAAAATCATATAGTTGACATCTATACATTTCCAAATAGTACACTTAGAGATATAGAAGTGGAAAATCGTACAATTGACCAATCTAAATCAAATCATACAATTGGTCAACCTATTGTTGCAATAGATAATCCAATGAGAACTATAAATTGACATATCAATAGAGGGAATCATACAAGTGAATGTCACAGTATGATTTCCATGATGATAAGTAGAAAAATAAAAGCAAAAATAAAATAAAAGGAAAAAAAAGAAGAAAAATATAAAAAGAAAAGAAAAAAAATAGAAAAAACAAGAATAATAATAACAAAATATTCAAAATAAAGTGCATGCAATGATGAGTTGGCAATCATCCATACAAAGTAAGAAAAGCACATGCAAAAAAGCTAAGGTGGTAGTCATCTATGCAATTGGTTGTTAAATTTATAAAAAGAGGGCACTAAGAAGAAATTCAAATTGGATTTGAAGCATAGAGGTTCCATAGTTGGAATCATTCGAGCGTGCAAGACATGTGCAACATAATTAGACAATTACCGTATAGGAAATTAAAATATACCAAGCAAAATAAGGCCATGAGAGATTTATTTAAAGTACATGTTAAATAAATTGCATGGAAGGATTACTTTATTTCCTCAAATTTTTAGTAAATATCTAGGGATTGGTAAAACGTTTTTCTAGAAAAAATGAAGGAAAAACTAGAGCAAAACAAAGGGAAAAATTGAAACCCTAGGTATGCCTATTGACAATATTTCCATATAAAATATATTATTAGAAATTGTAGGTTAAATAGTGGAGATAGAAGACTGTACAAAGGAAAATTGCACAATTTGTACACAGAGAAAAAAATTATCCAAATTGGAAGGAAGAATTGCATATCCAAAAGTGAAAATTTGGCACAGTTGATGGAAGAATAGAACAATTGAAGGTAAAAATCATACATTGATGGAGAACCAAACATTTGCAAATAAACCCTAATAAGGATCATACAAAATTTAGAAAATTATACAATTTCAAGGTCAAGTGTACGAATTGGCAATAATTGTATGATTTCAAAAAATGATTGTACGATTTGGAGGCCAATTGTACGAATTTTGGAAGAGTTATATAATTTGGGTGCAACTTGTATGCTTTTTGGAGGAATTATATGTTTTGGGTGTAGTTTGTATAAATTCTAGAGGAATTATATGATTTTAGTGTAGTTTGTACAATTTTTGGAGGAATTATATAATTTTAGTGCAAATTATACAATCTCAGGGTAAATTGTACAAAATTAGGTACAATTGTATGAAATTTATTGCCATTGTATTAAATTGAAGCACATTGTATGAATTTAGAAAATATGTATATTTAGTTACAAAAAATAATGAAGAGTTATGAAGTACGACTGTTGAGCATGAATTTCAAGCTCATATACAAATAATTGTAGCAACAAGGATAGAATGTTCACCAACACCATTACATCAGAGGAATATATGGCCTAGATAAGGAGGAGGATATCCAATGTGATACGAGATAACCTACCCTACTTAGGGGTAAATAAGAGGTTTTTATCCAAGGAGAGGATGCAACTACCCTCCTTAGAGGGGAAGAGGTTATAGGTCGTGGAGGGGATGCGATAATTGACACAGTGGTAGAGGTGGGGAGAAACCATAATTTTGAAGGGAATATCAAATAGAACCTCCATTATCACATCAAAGGGGACTTTAGAGTGAATTTCATTGAGAAGCCACACTAGAATATCAGAATGACTTGCCAAGTGAAGAGGGAGGCAGTTAAGTGGAGTTAAAAGACATAACTTTCACACAATTGGTAGGGGAATTTTATCAAAAATGGTGGAGTGAACATCTAGAGAATCACCAGTTGAAAGTGGCCTTAGATAAATTAGGTGTAGGTATTTTGGCACAAGTACATCCTTTTGACAATATTTTCTTCAATGACTACTTGTTGCAAATTGTACAGTTGTATGATGCCAAGAAAAATTGCACCTTTGTTTGTATTGGGAATCGATATCTGAAGGTGGAGGTCTCACACATTTTTTATGAACTTTTGGGTTTCCAAGGTAAGGGTAACCAATCAAGAAAGGGCATGTTGATGCAATTGAGACCCATAGATTACTTAGTGAGTTGACATTGATCAAGTCTCCAACAACCTAAGTCCTTGGGTTTGGGAGGGTGTGGAATCAAGAAGATCCATTTAAAGAATAAGGAACTCTAGTGCACCATGAAAATAGTAATGTCTTGATTTTTACTAGAGTCATGATCCTAAAAATGCCAGTGTGGATGGCATAATATGTGGAAAGCATTACAAAAAGAGTGTAGTATGATTGGGGTATATATTTAGCTCAGTGAATCCAATAGATGTTGTAGAGAATGAAGAAATAGTTTTCCATGAAATTCCATGCAATCGTAGCATTGCTAGATATTGTATCTCAAGTAAGCATTCCATTTTATGTGTTAGCAGCACTTAGAGATCTACCAAAGGATCAACCTTCAATACTATGATGGGTAAAAACAATTCCAATACAAAATACCACTCTAGAAAAGTTGAAATCAAAGAGAACACAAGGAAGATCGAACCTGCAGTGGTGGAATAAATTGAGACTTTAAAGAAATAAGTACACCATAGGAGGAAGTGATTATGGAATTTGGATATGGACTCTTTTCAAATGGATAATAAACCTGAAAAAGGGCTACAGGAGAAACCACTATCTCAAAGGGAGGATGAAGAAATAGTACCAACACCAAGTCTTGTGTAAACAAGGAGACGACATGAGAAGAAAATGCAAGAAAAATATTTGATACAAAGTGAGCAACCATAATGATGCTTACAGACCCAACATATGAGATGCACTTGGAACTGGATGAATTGGAATTGATAGACATTTGTCTAACAATGGAAATAAATTATCCAAGAGGAGCAATGGTATATCCCACACTGATCAATGTCAATGAATTTGAATTAATGGAGGAAGCCAAACAATGGCTAGATAAAGTGGTAACACCACCACAATCAAAAGCAAAAGGAGTGGTTATACTATCGAAATAGAAGACAAACAAGAAAAAGCCATAGTTTTGAATCATCATGAGAGGTGGCAATAGTAACCCGATTGAGTAGAATGTGATAAAAGCAAGAGAATGACCTAATTTGGTACCTACACCTCAAGAATAGATGGAGGAGCTACAAAATCCATAGGAAGAATTTTAGGTACTAGGTGAAGAGAAATAGTTAACTATTGAATTCATAGAGGTCGAGGAAAGTAGATCAAAAAAAGAGAAGTGACAAGAGTTAATTGTAACACAAATTTCATTACAAGAGGAGATTGGGGAAATATCCCTTCCATAGAAGGAAATGGAAGAGAACAAGATGTAGTCAAACTCATTTTTATATTGAAGTACCTACATTTGGGATCTTATATGGGGAAGGAGAAGATACAGATGAATGAGTGAATTGTTTCTTCGAACAATTATATGAGATGTTTTTAAGCACTTGGTCGTAGTTTCACATGGGTTGTGTGGGACATCTAAAGTTTTGGAAGGAATAAAAATTTAGTGAAATAAAAAAAGTTTTACATTGGGTACATAATGAAAACAATACAAGAAGGATAGCAGAGATATATACATGCCATCCATGGAAATTACCTATATGAGGGGTAACAATCATGTTAGGAATTCATGACTTATTGGATGAAATGAAGACTAACTATAGAGTGCCTCTATGGATGTATCTTGATTTGGATAGAACACAAATTTTTCCACCAAATATGGTAGATATGGAATTCATAAGAGCACTGTAAGAGTTAGTATTTTTGTTATGAAAGTACATTTTCTTTACACACTAGATAGAATGGCTTGCCTTGGTATAGTAGTCTATTTATCAATATAAGGATGCTCATCAAGGGGAAATGATAACAATATGAAAATAAATAGTTGCAATAGAATATGATCTATAACGTAGTAAGAAAGAAGTAAAATCCAAGCAAAATAACATAGAAATGGAGATGAATAGCATGAAGCAGGCTTTTGAAGATAAGTTGAGAGTTCAATAAGAACAAAGGCAAATTTTGACATAATAGGTGGAAGAACAAAAGAAGCAACTATAGGAATAGGAATATATGTTATAGAAGTATGTTGCATAGTTAAAATAGTAGGAGAAAAAATTGAGCTTGAATAGCTAATAGCTCAAACAAAAGGAATAACAACTGATAACAAAACAAGAGCAATTTCTGAAATAAGAAGATTAGTTGAAAATGTATGATGGGCAATTACAACTAAAGGATCACAAAATAATGGATATGGAAAAATATCAAAAATTTATAACGAGATGATCATGGGCCACAAGACCATGCTTCAGGTCAAGGAAGAAATACAATAGGGTCATCAAACAGAATTGAAGCAACATGATCTAGTAATAGTGAAGAATAATGAGGAACTTCCCATCACCACTATAATAGAGGAAGCTTTGATAGAGAAGCTATACAAACGTACATCAGATAAAGAGGAGTTTTTACAAGCCTTGGATAAATCCAAAGAAAATTCAAACAAATATTGATTGAAGGCCATAGAACTTAGCAACTATGCTACCAAGTTGCAAGATGAATGAGTTATTCTTCAAGTACAAATTCAAGATCTCTAAAAGTATGACTAGTCATCCAAAGGAAGGCAGAACGAGTCGGTAGGGACACTGACTAATTTAAATGGGAGGAAAAATATAGGCAGCAAATCCACCTCTTAAAAGAAGAAGAAATGACAATATACAATGTAGGGATTTGCACAATTTTAAGTAATTGTACAATTTGGAGTAAAGGTACAATGTAGGAAAGTAAATAATAAAATTGAAATGAAATAAAATGTAATGACATATGCATGAAATATAATTTGATAAAAATCAAATTAGAACCTTAGTAAAATTTAATAAATTTGTTAATCTAAGAAGTTATGGGTATTGATAACCATGTTGGTAGATATGTAGATTCAAAAAGTATATATTTGGATAAGTGATGTTACTAGAAATGTACAATGTAGGTAGAATAATTTCATTGTTAATTATGATCATTGGCCTTAGTATTTCTGAGAATGATAGGCAATTGGAAGTTGTAGGAATAATCCATTTGATATATTGAGGGTTTAAAAAATTGTACAGTTAGTTACCTAACCATACAATTGATCGGTTACCCCATATTTAAAGCATGAATTCATCATTGTATATTTTGAAGTACTTGGTGTGTTGCTAAGTGAATGATTATTGGATTTGACCGATAAGATAATCGATCGTTAATTAAAATTTTTTGATAGATTTTACATTTTGGAAAATCATATAATCTTAGGTTATTGTACATTTTGTTATTGTATAGTTTCCTACTATACATTTTGGGAAGTTGTACAATTGTAATCATATAGTCATACGGTTGCCTTGTTTTCATAGTAAACCTTAAGGGAATTTACCAAAATGTATCATCACCCCTTCCCTCATGGGAATACCGCACACATGCTACAACTAATAGAACAACCTATTTTTATTATGCATTCAAAGCATTAACCATTAAGTAATTTGAGTGATGCTAAGTCATTCCAAAACTATAATGGTAAATGCAAGTAGAAATATAGAATGTATAATAACTATAGAAAAATTACCCATTCCTAGATTTAATAGAAAATATTTAGCTATTTAGTAAGACTTACATACATGTTTTGCACAATAGCAAGAGTCCAAACAAGAGTCCAATATTCATTCGAGAAGGCGTATAACCTCAATCAATACATTTATGCCACTTGTAAATGCCAAAGAGTCAACCATTAGAATGACTTACATTTTTGTATATATAGAGATTGACAATGTATTCAGTTATCTAAGAATGATTACTTGTCAAAGCATATTGTAAGCTTTAGGGTAGGTACAGAGAGTGGCAGTCACATTCAACTTAGCTATGCTCAATTGCTTCAAGCATACCCTACTGAATTGAATGATGTAAATTTTATCTTGAGGTTGGCTAGCATGTTCCATCATTGGATTGTAACCATATATTGATGGTCTACTTCTTTCTATTATGCATAGCCAACTGAGTAGGGGGTAGGTGTGTGATATGGAGGGCTTCAATAATTGACATATTCTGATAGTCCTAATTCTCAATGGTTGTTTGATATGCACATGCCTACTGATATGGATGATTATAGATTATTCATGCAGACGTTGGTAATATGGAAGGCATCACCTACTAACAAGTGATGAACTTGACTACATAGTGCATCCCTTAACTTCCTCCTCATGTTGGGTCTTTGAATTTTTTATTTCTAGATATTGGATGTCAATCTAAAGAGTCTAAAAACTTATTTTTATTTATATATAGCATTAGATGCTAGGTTTCAATTGATCCTTGCTTAAATTCTTGTTGAGTTTCCAAGCTTAGGACTATTTTTCATCTGAGAATGCATTTGGTTGGTCAAAATTTTAAGCTCTCGATGTTGATGTCATTACCTTCAATAGTTTAACACCTCTGGAGGAATTACAAGTTATAGTGCCAGATGTTGGGTATCGGATCCAATACCTTAGAATATTTCTTGCTTGATATTTATTTGTACTATGCTAAACATTTTATAACTTCTTGCTGATATCATCATTGTAGTCCATCTAGTTGGCCTTACTTATCTTAATTGCTTCACTACTAGGTGATAGATGATAGGTACTGGGTCTTTTGCCTTTGCTTTTGCTCCTCATTGAAGAATGTTGAATGCCATACTTTTGTTGTCTTGTTGTTGACATCAACTTCTTAAAAACTTGACTAGTTTCCCATGCTTAGGCAGATTACCTTTATTGCTTTATCTGGTTAGAAATCAAATTTTTATGCCTTAGCACCAAAATGTTATTCAGTAGACATCTCCCTCTTGCTCTGTATTTTTCCATAGCCTATTTTTCCCCTATATCTATCTCTCTACTTGTAAGATTATGCAATATTTTGGCCTACTTTGAACCTTCCTTTCATTCTTAAATCTAATTTAGTAGCCTCTTTAAAAAACCATTTACTTTATGATCTAAACTATTGCATGCTCATTATTGCACTACTATTTTAGCAAAATATCTACATGGTCTAAACTATACCATAGTGGATGTCAGTGATAAAATTTGCCTACATTATTAGCGACTTCTAGGGATTTTTGCTTGCAAAATGGAGAACCTAGTATGCCTTATCTGTGGGATAATAGAATTTTGATACGAAGTAAATTTTTAAGATAAGATGAACGTATACAGGAAGAGACAAGTAAAAACAAAGTGGTTTAGATAAAGGAAATTGATGAAACTAAGTTGGAGATGTAAGGGAGGTTGGTGAATTCTATAGTTGTAATGAGGTTTTTGAAACACACCTAGGGACAGGTGCAATTGCTATTTCAATTTCATTCACCTACAAAATGCATGATGCATTACAACATATAGAGGAAGAAAATTATCATACGAAGAGAAGCTTAGGGTTCATATAAATCTACATCTAAAGGGGAGGCTAGGGAATGAAGAGTCACTGGAAAAAAAAAGAAAATGGTTTAATATGGGGAATGGAAGGGTACTAGAAAATGAAATGTTGGATCCTAGTGATGAGATAATAAAGCATATAGGGTGTGGATTTGGAAATGAAAGGTGAATATTGGTTAGAGAAGAGAGATAAGAGAAGACATAGGTACCTATGTACAAGCACATCCAAAAAAACTTCTTTAGGTGAATGTTCACCCATGCAAACCTTCTTAAGTAAATATTCCAAATTCTCAGAGGTTTTCCTTCTTCCTGTTGAGTGATATTTTTGTCCAATTACAAAAACATACCCACAATCAGGATTATGTCAGGATATCCTCTCTTGAAAGAAATTTTAATTTCCCAAGGTTTTGTTTGATGTATTCAATCTGCTTGTAAGCTTATCAATATGTGAAATGTAGAGTTAGTTGGATACCTCAGAAATGCACATGACTGTTAACAAGGGGCTTGTTTAATTGATTTGATTTGCAAAAATTCAAGTTTGTAAAAACTTTGTTGTTCATGAAAATTGTTAAAATGTGTAGTTAATTATCAAATATTCACTTCAGAATAATAACCTTGAAATTCAATAAATATTTTATTTTAACCTTTGAAACTTATTTTAATCAAATTATCCAAAATTTATAATGTTTGCACTTAAAATCAAATTATTATTATAAACTATGCAATGTCGGGACTTCAAATTTTCATATTGAAATAATCATTTACCTTAATAAAAATTTGAAATTTGAATTTTCATCTTTATGTATTTTTTAGGGTTTTGATTTTTTTTTTTTTTTTTTTGATGAATTTAAAAAAAATGCAAAAGCTAGGGTTTAGAAAAAGAAGAATAAAATAAAATAAAATAAAATAAAACAAAATAAATAAAATAGAACAACTTACTATAACCTATGAAATTTCACCCTAAATTGCAGAGAAGATAATCTGAACATTAACCAAATTTAAACAAACCTATCTTCACACAATCTGCATTAAACTTGGTGCAATCTTATAGATAAATAAACAATTTATTAAAAATTATTGTTTTAATCCGTTCATGTAGAGGAGTTGGAGAGCAAGTAGGGTGGTTAAAACTCTCCAGTTATCGAGAGGCCCAGGGTCAAATCTCTCCCCTCACATGTTACGGATATGTTGTATATAAAAGGTTCCTCATCAAAAAAAAAAAAAAAAAAAAAAAATTATTGTTTAAATAATGACACCATCCGCATGCGCAATCCAGCAACCCAGGAGGAAACACTTTCTTCAACAACGAACCCTGATATCTAATTCCTCTTCTTTCAAAATGCTTTCAACCCCTTCTCCTTGGTTTTCAATCTCTATTTATAGTTTTGAAATTCTTGTTTGTTCATTTTATTCCATTCCATGACAAGTTTCACAACAGATTTCATAACCATTTTTAATATTTGTATTATTGGCAAGGTGACACTTTTCTCTCAAAACCAATATTTGGGTTAAATTATTTGTAAACAAATATGTTAGATTAAATCATTTGCAAATTATTTTATCTTTGCACTCTTTTGGCATCTCCATAGTGTGCTCTTTCCCTATAGAAATATTTGTGAATTAAATGAATCACTATTTTCATATATAACATTTTTCTATCAGTATGATATCATAATTTCTCTTCATACAGCCAAATTAACACCGTATTGCTTTTGTGGATATGTAAAAAATATAACGTTTTGCATCGAACTTCTTTGCATCTATTGTTATTCTCGCCTTCGATATCACCAGTCACATACCCCACTACTTGCAAATTTTTTCCATGGCTGAACAAAGCCACCATTGGTGGCTTTGGACAAGAATTTAGAATTTGTTGGTGAAGGATATAATAAGTTGAAATTCTAATTCTCACTATTTATGCTATTTTTATCACCAAGACATCCATATGTGACTGTTTGCATCACTTCCTGTAAACATCAGTTTCTTCTTATAGTCCAACTTTATCAACTATTCATCCGTCAAACAAGAATGCTCAGCTTCGCCATAATTGCATCAATTTCTTCTTACCTGTAAGTTTTAATTCTGATGCCATAATTTCGTAGGAATTACTTGCAACATTAATGGACTTATTCATATGGCATTGACGTGAAAGCCCATTTAAACAAAAAATTTATTCAGCACCAGATATCGCAATAATGTTCACTACTCTATTTGTTTCAAAAAAGTTAACCAAATATGTTTGTGTTATTTTGCTAGCCTACCGCTCTAATTCAGATGAATAAATATAATGTTCCCTGCTATGTTACCTTATTCTATGAACAATGCCCTGTGTTGTTTTACTCCTATGTTTGTTATTTCTCGTAATATATCTGATTATAATGTCGTACGAATCTAACTGAAAGTATTCCAATGTTGGATCATCAGGTCATCTGGATTAGTGTGAGCACACACATTCTAACACCTTACTGTAGAATTCAAAATTTTCAAATATGGACCTATATCCCATGAGACCCGCATAGTATATTTTCCAAAGTAATTACTGCTAACAATCTCATATAGTTCTCGTATGATATTTATTTCAATCATCCCTCTTGGTGGTAGCTATCCTTTCTTGTTCAACATTTCTCTTACCTCTTGAAAGACTCTATTGTTCCCCATAATAAAAAGTATGTTGCGTTGAATTCTTCCTTAAAAAATATATGTCATTGCAATCAAAAAATATAACTCTTCTTGACCAACATAGATGTATATTCTTTGAGCTCTCCCCAATCACTTTGGAGGTCGAATTTGTGACTTTCATCAATAAGTTTTCAATAACCATCACCGCACTAGACAGTGGGGAAAGACATGGTTATGGAAACAGACGTGATCTTCACCACCATCTACATTGAGGTCAGTGATATACGAGAGTTAAATCCACTTAGTCTTATCTCCACTTTTCCCTTCAGATTATTACGCTGGAGCGATAATTTCTCTTTTAATACACACTAAAGTACTGTTGGTATCACCATTTTTGCATCATAAAGTGCCTCACATGTAAGACAATATTTTGTTGTATTAGCACAAGTCATCGAAAATCATGTAATGGCTAAAGAAGTCCCAAAATCCATCGAGGAGGAAGAGAAAGCACCTAGCTTTTGGACTGTGAGGGCCTCTTGATAGTATGATCATGTGGGGTTGCACAGCCTCTACTGGCATTCATAATTTGCATAATTATATCACATCATAAATAAATTCAAAGCGTCTACGTCGATACTTAATTAAATCTCGATAGTGATCAAAATTCAAAAACTCCTCAAGTACTTCTTCCTCAATTTTCTCTCAAGAGTGGTATAATTTTGATCCAATAAAGTCTAGAAGTGCTCGACCATCAAATCTATCAATGAGAATATTTTGTTTTCCATTTCATGGAATTAAGCCTTGTTGTTCTTGCGTGACTTGGTAAATGGCGGTGTCGTGGTGCAAATGATAGTGGGCATCCATGATCATTAGGGTTTGTTTGGGATTCCCACATCATTTCATAAGAAAGATCGTCTGGAATTACCTTAAGTATCAAAAAATACATTACAATTTTCATGCGAGCACTCATTGATTTTGAAGCTTGTCATGTTCGTACCAGGTGCATTGGCTTCCCGTTGTCTTTATTTTTTTGATTGATGCCCACTCCTTGCTTTTTGCATGCTTTTCATATTACTTACATCAATACTTCCATTGTTTTATTCCCACATGCATCGGGAGATGATGTCATGGGAGATTTATTAATACGAACCCTCCTAATCACTTATGACAAGTTTTTCACCATACAAATCCTACGCACATATTCACTCTGCCACATCACTTGGAAACACCTTGGAATTCATACCCTTGTTGACCCTCATAATCGTACCCCTACGTTGACCACACTCATGCACTATGTCCGCTTGTCGGCATAGTTTTACCTCGAAAATTATGCCATCATCTTTTGATAACCTGGACACATGAACACAAAATTAGTTCAAAATTTTAATTTAAAATTACTTTATAAAAAAAAAATCCATATTACTTTATAAAAATCCATGAAGTTCAAAAAAAATTATTGACTACAAAGTGGACCTTTATACAATATGGAAATTATTTAACGTGATAATTCCATAATGTGGAAATTATTCAATGTAGTAATTACCTTGCTATTTTATATTTTATATTTTTATTATTATTATATATATTTATTATTTTTTATTAATGTGTAGGTTAACATGGTACTCAAAAAAATGAAGTGATTTTCCTAGTACAAATATGAGAACAAACAAATGAGATCAAAAGATCCAGTGCTAAAAATATAACTATAGAAAACCCTTGGACTTTATTTACCTCTTTATGACATCATAAACTAAAACAAACAATGCAAACCAAAAGTCACATGAACAACAAAAATTTCAAGTGGATCCCCAAATTGGGTTTCTTTGTATGATGGCAACAAAAAATGGTGACTCTGCTGGAAAATGCTTCTGAGCATTTTGGATAAAGAAACCAATCTAAAATCAATAAAACTAAATATCAACAAAAATAAATCATCTATTAATACCCAAGAAGTATGGGGTTCAATAGTTTCAACTGAAAGTAAATACTCCATTCACTTTTTCTTAGTGTGTGTTTTGTGCATTCATTCATTATTTTTTATTTGATCAGAACTTTATCACCTGTATTTACAATTAGGCTTCTCAAAAATGTCACTCATAAAAAAATAAATTTACCTCTACATTGCTCCACTACTAGTCAATCATCTATAGCTCTAGTGGGGATGACCTTGACCTCTTCTAGATCTTGCTCTACTGCTAGTCGAGCATCACTAGCCCTGGTAGAGATTATCTAAATTACCCAGGCATTTGATTGATTTGCATTTTTTTATAAGAATTTGATTGCTTTGCAAATATCATATGCGTCTTTTGGGTTAGAGATCATCTAAGGCTTAAGATAGAGTGTATAAAATTTTTACGTAATCAACAAACCAGAATGATTTCATCCTTCAAGATCAAAATATCATTTTAATATAGTGTTACATGTGAATTTTTAGCAAAATATCGCATTACTTCAATATCCACCATTTTTATCCACAATCCAAGAATAACTACTAAATAATATAATTTCCCTAGCTTTAGTTTCACCTAATTTTAAACAAGTTACTCATATTCCATGACTAAGAAATATTTCCAACAAAGGGACAAAAGTGTATTGCCACTACATAATTAGACCACAATCAGGGAAACAAAACCAAAACACATTGTGAAAGTGAAGAAGCAAAATGTGAACATAAACCAGAACACAAAATTTGGCATGAACCTGTATTATTGAAAGACAAAAATGGAAAAACAAAATTTCAAAATGAAAACAACAAAACAAACAAACAAGTGATGATTGTATCCAAATGGTATGTACAAACACAAAATTATGTACAAGTGAATGCAAAACAAAACAACAAAGTTATGTACAAGAAAGTTTGCAAAACCAAAAGTTATGTACAAAAGATAAATATATACAAGTGATGATTGTGCTCTACTATCTTAGGGATGGAAATAGTATTTTAGGAACTGCCCATTGATAGGTAAAGGAATATTCTCTCCACTTAGATTCTACAATCTAAAAGCATTCTCCATAAGAATCTTAGATATTTGGTAGGGGACTAACTAGAGTTTGTCAAATATGTTATGATCCCCTTTCTTTTCATGTGCTTTATCCCATAATAAAACCAAATCAAAAATTCTAAAGGCTTTGACTTTGGCTCTCTTATCAAACCACCTTTTAACTATCCCTTGATGCTTACTGAAATGTTGTAAAGCATCTTCTCTCTTTTCATCTAGACTCATTAAATGGGTGAGTCTAGCCTTTATTTTGTCATCGGTTTCCAGATAATCTTTCATGAATTGAAGAGTGTGCAATTTCAAATTAGAAGGAAATATAGGATCTTGACCATAAACCAAATGATAATGAGAGGTACCTATGGACCCTTTTGATCTAGTCCTATCTACCCATAAAGCATATTTCAACTTGTTGTGCCAATCTCTAGGATTCATTTCCAACAATTTCTTAATTATTGACAATAATTTTTTAGTAGTAGATTCTGCTAAACCATTACCTTGTAGGTAATAATTAGAATAAAACTTTATACTTACCTTATTATCATAGGCCCATTCTATAAACTTAAGTGAGGTGAAAGCAAAACCATTATCACAAATGATAGAATAAGGTATTCCAAATCTAGTAACAATATGTTCTTCTAAAAATTTAATAACAACTTCAAAGGTACAGTTTTTAGTAGGTACGACTTCAGTCCATCTAGTGCAATAATTTGTGGTGGTTAGAATGTATTTGTGGCTAGGTGAATAATTTGGATTAATGACTCCTACAAAGTCTAATCCCCATTGTACAAAATGTCTAGCCTCAAATACGGGTTGTAAAGGCATAGAGGTATTTATTTCTTTTTTAGTTGTAACTTGATATGTATGAAAAAAGCAAACATGGGCATGGGCATCTTTGAAAATGCATGGCCAGTAATAACCATATCTAAAAATCTGGTGTGTCATGGCATTGGTTTAACCATACCCAGTCTCATACTTACCATGAAATTCATTAAGAATTTGCATGGCCTCTTCTTTACTCAAACATCGAAGAAAAATACCTTCATGATTTCTTCTGTATAATACACCTGCTTTAATCATAAAGTTCACACTTTTTAACTATAATGCTCTTATTTGCATAGCATTGAAATTAGTAGGGCACTTACCATTCAAAAGTAAATACATAATATCATTATACCATTCATCTTTTGTGACGCTTTCTGTAGCATATTGTTGACACACGATTTGAGGATCGATTTTTGCTATAGTCTTTGTCAATCTTTGACCTCTAACAAGCTTCATTGGGTAAATCACCAAATAAAACTCTTCTAATGTAGACATCCATATGCCTCTTCTTTCTCCCATTTCATTCTGCATCAACATGGTTTTAACAGTTGGGTCAGGTACAATAGCAAAAATTCTACTGTGCAAAATATAATGTCTAATTTTCTTCATAGTTTTGAATAAAGCATATACATGTTTATCCATAATGGTGTATTTCAATTGAGCATATTTTAGTGGAGAACTCATAAAAGAAATAGGATTTTCTAAATTATATTCATTTTTTAAAGTTAAAACACTAGAAAAAGAATGCTCAGAAGCAAATGAATAAATATAGAATGGCTTCTTATAATCAGGGATCAGAAGCACAGGTGTAGAAGATATCGCATTTTTAACCTCTTGGAAAGTTGTTTTAGCCTCACATGTCCAACTGATGTTAGCATCCTTTTCAAGCATGTCATTTAATGGTTTGACAATTTCTACAAATCCTGATATAAATTTTCTAACAAAATTAATTTTCCCAAAAAATGATCTTAATTCTTTTTTGCTACTAGGAAGAGGGATTTTCTGAATAGCATCTACTCTTTCAGGATCTATAGAAATTTCATCTTTTGAAATAACATGACCTAAAATTTTCCCTTCAGTCAATCCAAAAATGCATTTCTTGGGATTTAGTGAAATACCATGCTCTCTACATTTTTGAAGAAATTTTCTCAAATCATTAATGTGGTTAGATTTGTACTTTGAGAAAATAGGAATGTCATCAACATATATGACAATGCATTTACCAACCATATCACTAAATGCATAATCCATAGCTCTTTGAAATGTGGCACCTACATTTAACAATCCAAAAGGTATTCTTTTGTAAGCAAAAGTACCCCACTTAGTAGTAAAAGTGGTTTTCATTCTATATTTAGGATCAATAAGAATTTGGTTATATCCAAAATAACCATCAAGAAATGACATCATCTCAGATCCATTAACCATTTGTAAAATATGATCAATAGAAGGCAAAGGGTAGTTATCTTTTTGAGAAGCCTTGTTAATATTCTTGAAGTCAATGCACAAACGGATTTTGCCAGTTTTATTTCTAACTGGTACAATGTTTTCTACCCATGTAGAGTGTCTGATAGGAAAAATGATCTTAGCATCTAAAAATTTTTTTACCTCCTTTTGTATAAGAGGCTCTAACAATGGGTTGATAGGTCTTTGTTTTTGTCTGAATGGTTTTGAATCTAGTTTCAAAGGAATAGTATGTGTTATGATGTTTTCATTGTATGTATTTAAATCCTCATAACTCCAGGCTATGACATCAACATAATCTTTAAGATCTTGTACAATCCCTTCTTTTTCATGATGAGTGCAAGATTTTCCTATGAGTACATTATGCGGGTCTTTACTAATCCCAAGATTAATAGAGTTATAAGCATCCTTCGGGAGTGAGATTTTATTACAACTTTTGCTTTTGTAATCAATGTCAAAAATATTTTTGAGAGAAACTATACCTTTAGGAATTGCATTGATTTTCCTTGTTACCTCATGATATTCATTTTCATCTTCTTGCAATATTTTGTCCTCATTGATCACCTGATTTTCAAAAATACTTGAATTAGTTACAAAATTGAAAATGTGCCTATCACTTTCAAATACCTGTAAATTTTTCACATTATTAGGAATAGAAGGACAAGGTATTAATTTTATTGAAAAATTTTTGAGCCTTCTAATATCAATGGGTTTGAGAGTACCTACTCTGACAACTAAAGAATCAACAATTGGATTGTTCTTCCTAGATATCAACAAAATATTGAAAGCATGGAATTCATCAATCAAATCTCTAACTCTATTTTTGTAATGAATTAGTCATTTATCATGACATGTATATTGGCCTTTCACCTATTTAACATCCAACTCTAAATCTCCAATCACTTTTAAACATTTGATGTTTCTCTTTAAAGCTAATTGCAACCCAAAAATCAGAGCCTCATACTTTGTAATATTGCAAGTATAATGAAATTATAATCAATAAGCTGCCAAAGAGGACTTACCTTTAGGACTAATCCACTTCAACACCAGCTCCACTACCTTGTTTATATTTAGATCTATCAAATTTAAGCATCCAAAAAATATTTTTATCATTAATTGGATTAATAGATGGTATTTCATTATCAGATTCACCTACATCCAATTTTATTTCTAAAGTGTAAACACCTAACTCAGACTCGTAAAGAATTTTATTGGTTTTTTTTATATTCAGTAATCAAATCATTGAGTCTATGTTCTCTTTCAATTTTGATTTGGTTAGCAACTCCCTTCCATGGTAGCCACATATGTGAGAAATCAGTGACCATATATTCATTTAAGTTCCTAGATCAATCTCTGCTCAACAACATTCTATATCTATCAGGTATATCTACAACATGTATATCAATATATTGTCATATTCTAGACTTTGATGCAAGTTGTATATGAATGTTTTATAGCACACCTACCACATTAACTTCCATTTTATCCAATTGCACAACTATTATGTTGGAAGGGATGGGTTTCAAACCCAATTTTTGATAAACAATATATGGCATGACGTTACCTGATGCTCCTAAATCAACAAGGCAATTATGCAAATTTCTTCCTGCAATTCTTATGGTCAAGATAAAAGGAGGAGCTTCTCCTTTGTCCCTTCGTGAGGTAAATTATGCATCCATGGATTTCTGAGATTCATTTTTGCTTTGATCACCAAAATCCTACATCAAAAATTCTAGTTGATTAGTCAATTTAGCAACATCAAATAAATATATATTCACTTTTGTTTTCTTTAAATCCTCCATAATGTTATATGCAAGTTTTTCATGTGGTTATTTAGGTAGATAAACTTTATATAGAGGCATGGGATTATTAATAGATTGTGTATCAGGAGGAATAATGGTATCATTCAATGGAGTAGAAGTAAATGGAGCTTTAGTCTTACTCCTAAGCTTGTAATTATGGTTACCTTTTTAAACTATCTAAAAGCTTGAACTTCCTCTTCTATGGACCCATCATACCCTTCTTCATCTTCTTCATTTGATTCAAATGTTTCAACTACTAGTGTTGTTCCTTTCCCTTTGACAGTACTAGTCTATTGGGAAGGATCTTCATCTGGAACTATTTCCATATTATACATCTCTTTTTAGAGAATATCTAGGGCTATTTTGAATTCAGAGCATTCATTTTCACTATGTTGAGTAGTAGAATGAAATCTGCACCAATTTTTTAAAGCTACATCTGAAATATTGACTATGGTGTTTGTTTGATTGGAATTGGTGGTAGCATTAATTTGATTAACAATGTGATTGGGTAATCCTCCATTGTTCGGACGAGTATTCCATTGTCTTATTTGAAAACATAAATTTCTATTTTGATAAGAAGTTTGAGGTAATTGTTTCTACATTTGAACCATGTCACTACTGATTTTTTGTACAACTCTTTGTATGTCATTTATATGAGAATTAGGTTTATTATTTTGTCCTATAGTAGTTTTATTGGTGGTGTTATTTGCGGTAGTGGGATCCTAAAATTTTGGCAAATTTTGATTTTTAATAGCATGTGAAAATATTGTATTATTTTGATGAAATGTTGACGTAATTTGAGTGGGTTTTGTATTAAATAGGGTTATGCATAAGGGGTTAGACTCAAAATATACTTGTAAAAAAATGGTGAATCCTAATCAAAATCAAGGTGAATCATGGAGAATCCTAAGCAAATCAAATCGAGCATCTTCATACCAAAATTTGGGGTATTTGAAGCCCTAAAATGTAAGGTCATCTTTGGGGCCACTTTTGACCTATTAAATCATCTTATAACTTCATAAAAATACCACCATTATATCAGGCTTGAAAAGAGATTTCCAATAAGTATAAATATGCCTATGTTTGGATATATACTGTGGCAAATTGATCCTAAGAAAAAATGGTCCTAAAAATTTTAGGTGAATGGGCCGACATCAAGGGTCCTTATATTCACCAATTTTCAATTTTGGAATCCTAATATTCGCCCAATTTGTGAATATTCACCACTATGCATAACCTAGGTATTAAATAAGGCAGGCATGATTTAAGCATTGGTTTCAGCCATTTTATGAGTGGTGAATTGATTATCTACGTATAATGGAGTAGTAGGATATGTAGGAGTGGTAGGATAGATGGGTGTGGTAGGAGGATTGTATGGAATATTGAAATTATTGAATGGCATGGCATTCAATATTGGCATTTATTGTGACAAAGCCTGATTTATCATAGGCACTTGATTATAAGCACTTGGCTGTCCTATGGAAGGAAACTATCCTATCCCAAAACCTTTTGGTATCAAAAGTTGTTCTACAGTCAAAGCCTCACTGTATGCCATGGGAAGTGTAGTGATTTGAGGAGTTATCCTTAAAAACATAGATGTTAAAGTATCCAATTCCATATCCTTAAAAACATAGATGTTAAAGGATCCAATGCCCTAAAGTACATTTGAATGGAAACATTTTCCTGAAGAGTATAAGGAGCAATTAACCTGTTATACAGTTTATGGAAATGAGTATTGAACAATCTAATATGTTCATTAGGCTCTCTCTTGGCTAAAGCAAATTGGTGATAGATTACAATAAGATCTATGAGTAGCCTAAATTGATTCACAAAATTCATTTTCAACTCAGCCCAATATGTAATGGAAATGGCAAGTAAACTAATGTACCAATAATATGACATTTCATCTAAAGTGAGTGGAAACATTTTGCAAGCAACATCCTCATGTTCAACTTGCATTCTAATCAAGGTATCCTTGTAAGCTTGAATATGCTCTTCAATAATTCTAGTTCCATCATATCTATATTTAGGTAAATACCTTTCTGCATTTTTTGGAATGTCATGATCTGCTCCAAGATTGTTTAAAGGACTTCTATGACCTCCTAACCAAGCTATAATTCCTGCCATTGGAATTACTAGTGGGGGAAAAAATGGAATGATGGATAGAGATGAAATGTTACTGGGTGGAATAATAACCAACTGACTCTTATATCTTCTAATATTTTTGTAGGAGAAAGGCTATGGAAAATATTGTCTTTAGAAGCCTTAGACCTTGTGATTATTTTAAAGAGATGTGTGAAAAGACCCTCAGTTTTTAAATTTTTAATGAATAAATCATGATGTTCATCAATTATAGTGCATCAATTAAACCATAACAATAAGGAAAATTCTCACATTTGTCAAAATATTAGAATTAATGCATCATAAATTAGAGAATTTCCAACAATAAACGTGATACAAAAACTTTCGTAAATAAAATCAATTACCTTCAATTGGGCCCTCCTCCTAGCACCAATTCTATTTAGTGATATTTTTGTCCAATTACAAAAACATACCCGCAATAAAGATTCTATCAGGATATCCTCTCTTGAAAGATTTTTTTTTTATCTCCCAAGAATCTGTTTGATATATTCAATCTGCTTGTAAGCTTATCAATATGTGAAATGTAGAGTTAGTTGGATACCTCAAAAATGCACATGACTATTAACAAGGGGCATGTTTAATTGATCTGATTTGCAAAAATTCAAGTTTGTAAAAACTTTGTTGTTCATGAAAAATTGTTAAAATATGTAGTTAATTATCAAATATTCACTTCAAAATAATAACCTTGAAATTCAATAAATATTTGATTTTAACCTTTGAAACTTATTTTAATCAAATTATCCAAAATTTATAATGTTTGCATTTAATATTATTATTTGGACAATAATTGATTAAAATCAAATGATTATTATAAACTATGCAATGTCGGGACTTCAAATTTTCATATTGAAATAATCATTTACCTTAATGAAATTTTGAAATTTGAATTTTTTATTTTTATGTATTTTTTTAGGGTTTTGATTTTTTTTATTTGATGAATTTAAAAAAAAAATGCAAAATCTAGGGTTTAGGAAAAGAAGAATAAAATAAAATAAAATAAATATAAAACAATACTGAACCTAACAGGTTACTGTAATCTATGAATTTTCACCCTAAATTGTAGAGAAGATAATCTGAACATTAACCAAATTTAAACAGACCTGTCTTCACACAATTTGCATTAAACTTGGTGCAATATTCTAAGGAAATAAACAATATATTAAAAATTATTGTTTAAATAATGACACCATCCGCATGTACATACATTATTCAAATAAATTTAATATATTGAAATAAAAATATATATATTCAATTAAATACTTCTTCAAAAAACCTTGAATCTGGCAATTACAATGGATGAAAACCTTCAATCCAACAACCCAGGAGGAAACACTTTCTTCAACAATGAACCCTGATCTCCAATTCCTCTTCTTTCAAAATGCTTTTGACCCCTTCTCCTTGGTTTTCAATCTCCATTTATAGTTTTGAAATTTTTGTTTGTTTAGTTTATTCCATTCCATGACAGGTTTCGCAACAGATTTTATAATCATTTTAATATTTGTATTATTGGTGAGGTGACACATTTCTCTCAAAACCAATATTTGGTTTAAATTATTTGCAAACAAATATATTAGATAAAATCATTTGCAAATTATTTTATCTGCTGCCCTCTTTTGGCATCTTCATAGTGCACTCTTTGGTAATATCCACAAATTTAATGATTCACTGTTCTCATCTGTAACACTTTTCTAACAGTATGATATTTGAATTTCTCTTCACACAGTTAAATTAATATTGTATTACTTTTACGAACATGTAGAAAACACAAGGTTTTGCATCGAACTTATTTGCATCTATTGTTATTCTCACCATCGATATCACCAGTCACATACCCCACTACTTATGAATTTTTGCCATGGCCAGACAAATCTACCATTGGTGGCTTTGGATAAGAATTTAGAATCTGTTGGTGAAGGATATAATAAGTTGAAATTCTAATTCTCACTACTTATGCCATTTTTATCACCAAGAAATCCATATGTGATCGTTTTCTTCACTTCTTGTAAGCATTAATTTCTTCTTACAATCCAATTTCATCAACTATTCATCCGTCAAACAGGAATGCTCGGCTCCACCATAATTTCATCAATTTCTTCTTACCTGCAAGTTTTAATTTTGATGCCACAATTTCATAGGAATTGCTTGCAACATTAATGGACTTATTCACATGGCATTGTCGTGAAAGCCCATTTTAACAAAAAATCTATTCAACTTCGGACATCGCAATAATGTTCACTGCTCTCTTCATTCCAAAAAAAATAACCAAACACATTTGTGTCATTTTGCTAGCCTGTTGATCTAATTCGGATGAATAAATCTAATGTTCCCTGCTACGTTACCTCAGTCTATGAACAACACCCTATGTTGTTTTACTCCTACATTTATTATTTTCTATAATATTTCTTATTACAATGTTGTATGAATCCAGCTAAAAGCATTCCAATGTTGGATCATCAGGTCATCTAGATACACACATTCTAACACTTTGTTGTAGAATTCAAAATTTTCAAATATGGACCTATGTCCCATGAGACTGGCACATTATATTTACCAGAGTAATTACTGCTAACAAGCTCATATAGTTCTCTTATGATATTTATTTCAATCGTCCCCCTTGGTTGTAGTTATCCTTTCTTGTTCGGCATTTCTCTTACCTCATGAAATACTCCATTGTTTCTCACAACAGAAAGTATGTTGTGTTGAATTATTCCTTGAAAAAAATACATCATTGCCATCAACAGATGCAAGTCTTCTTGACCAATGCATATGTACATTCTCTGAGCTCTCCCCATCACTTTGGAGGTTGGATTTGTGCCTTTCATCAACAAGTTTTCAATCACCATCACCACACTAGAAAAAGTGGGGACATACATGGTTATGGCAATGAACGCGATATTCACCACTGTCTACATTGAGGTCAGGGATATACGAGGATTAAATCCACTTAGTCCTATCTCCACTTTTCCCTGCATATTTTTACACTGGAGAGATAATTTCTCTTTTAATACGCACTGAAGTACTGAACTAGCTGCCTCGCATGTAATACAACGTTATGTTGTATTAACACAAGTCATCAGTAATCATGTAATGGCCAAATAAGTCCTAAAATCCATCGATGAAGGATAGAAAGCACTTGACTTTTGGACACTGTGAGGGCCTCTTGACAGTACGATCACGCGGGGTTGTGTGGCCTCTACCTGCATTCATAATTGGCATAATTATATCATACCATAAATAAATCCAAAGAGTAAATCCAAAGCATCTACGTCAATGCTTAATTAAATCTTGATAACACTCAAAATTCACAAACTCCTCAAGTACTTCTTTCTCAATTTTTACTCGAGATTGGTATAATTTTGATCCAATAAAATCTAGAAGTGCTCGACCATAAAATATATCAATAAGAATATTTTGTTTCCCATTTCATGGAATTAAGCCTTGTTGTTCTTGCGCGACTTGGTAAAGGATGGCACCGTGGTGCAAATATCAGAGGGTTTCCATGATCATTAGGGTTTGTTTGGAATTCTTGCATCATTTCGTGAGAAATACCGTCCGACATTGCCTTAAGTATCAAAAAAATACATTATGATTTTCATGCGAGCACCCATTGAGTTTGAAGCTTGTCGTATCCATACCAGGTGCATTGGCTACCTGTTGTGTTTATTTTGTTGTTCAATGCTCACTCCTTACTTTTTGTGTGCTTGCCATATTACTTATATCAATAATTCTACTACCATTTAAATATCACATGTTTCGAGAGATGACGTGATGGGAGATTTATTAATATGAACCCTCCTAATCACTTATGACAAGTTGTTCACCATTAAAATCCTACGCACATATTCACTCTACCATGTCACTTGGCAACACCTTGGAATCCATGCCCTCGTTGACCCTTGAAACCGTGCCCCTACATTGACCGCGCTCATGCGTTGCATTCGCTGGTCGGCATAGTTTTGCCTCAAAAATCATGTCATCGCCTTTTGATAACCTAGAAACATGAACACAAAATTAGTTCAAAAGTTTAACTCAAAATTACTTTATAAAAACGAAAATTCATATTATACTTTATTAAAAAAAAATCCATGAATTTCAAAAAAAATTATTAACTACAACGTGGATTTTTATATAATGTGGAAATTATTTAACTTGATAATTCCACAATGTGGAAATTATTCAATGTAGTAATAACCTTGCTATTTTGTATTTTTATTTTTATTTATTTTTTTATATTTTTATTTTTTAAATTATTTTTCATTAATGTGTAAGTTCAACATGGTACTCAAACAAGAAGTGATTTTCCTAGTACAAATATGATAACAAATACATGAGATCAAAATATTAATCACAAAATATCCAGTGCTAAAAATATGACTATAGAAAACCCTTTAACTTTATTGACCTCTTTATGACATCATAAACTAAAAATAATAATACAAACTAAAAGTCACATGAACAACAAAAATTTCAAGTGGTTCCCCAAATTGGGGTTTATTATACGATGGAAACAACACTTCCTCTACTTTCTTCTTTGTAAAATTATGTAGGTAGGTCCCCTCTTCCATGCTGACAGGATCCATTGACTTCTTCACTACTTTGACAGAATTCATGGTTGCATAGAATGATGGAGGGATTACATGCATTAGATGATATTACACTTTTGCTTTATAACTAATTGTTAAATTTGATGATAAGTAGATTATCAATTGGCCTAAGCTTTTGTCAGCATTGGTAATATTTTCTTATGTTTGATTCCTTGTGTGATCTCCCTAGTTTCTCCATTTCTTTTTTTATCTAACCAATTAAGGCTTTAAGATGTAGATTTTTCATTAATGTAGCATGTGTTTGCTTTTCTCACTTTGCCATTGTAGCACATAATCTCAATTCAGCATGATGTTTATCTTCACAAGCCTGCTACCAAGTGCTATATGTATTCAACTTACACATGTCAATGTGCTTCATGGTGTCCTACTAACCTCTTACATCTACCTTAATCATGAGCATACTCAAATCATTTATTTCACACATCACCATAGATATGAGAAGTGACTATGGTCACTCCAGACAAGATAAACTTGCTTCTCTATTGGGCTATAGAGTAAAAAATATGGGAGAAAAGGGAAAACATGGTGAAGAGTGAAGGTGGTGTATGAGTGGAATATGTATATTATAGGAAGGGAAAAGATAAAAAATAAAATAAATTCATTTCTGCACATCACATGTTTAGGAGATCCTTTGTTGAATTTATTATCTCTTATATATGCTTGGATACTTGCTACACCTTTGCATTATCTTGGTGTTTGCTATGTCAGTTTCAAACATCTAGATAACAAAATGTAAAGTATCTCCCTTCTCTAGGGAGTTCTAAATATTACTTCTCTTATCCCAGGTTTAGTATACTTCCACAAGTTGAAGAGTGGCTACTGAATGATCCTAGTAGTTGGTCAGGCCTATTGAACGATGAACCCATTAGACCACTTGAATCCAATATTTTCTTCTTTTTCTCCCTTGCTTATGGTTGTATTACCTTGATAACATGAAGATGTCCTCGATAAATGGCAAAAACCATAGACCTGGAGGTTGTGGCTATTGCTACTAAAACACTTTGCAGGCCAAGAAGAGACAGGCATTATCAATGGATGGGCATTCCCATTAAACACTGGGATAATATTAGCTAATACTTGAATGGTTTTAGTTAACATTGGGATGGTTCTTGGACTGTCATTAATTAAAATGTTAGATATAGGTAACACCAAGAAGGCTAAGGTTGACCATTTTATTTTGGTATTGCTTTATCTCTTTTGGGCAGAGGGACTTTTAGAATTGAATGTAGCTTGTGCCAAGACATCTTATTCATTCTTCCTTTTACTAACGTTTATCCACCATAGACCCTTAGGATGAAATTACTCCTTAAGAGTGAGTAAACACTAAGGAGTGAAATCTATTTTATAGGCTCTTATTTATTGAAGGTATCCTTCGTTCCAACTCACACCACTAATTTTGATCTTGTCAATTTCCAAGAAGCAACATCTCTTTTGAACCTTTTTGGAGCATTTGATATGCCTTGCATGTTTCCCAAAATCTCTTTGTTATTCCTACAATCCTAATTAACTTATTTCTTCAACTGATATACAACTTTTAGTTACTTGCCAACCTATTTACATAAAATTGTGACATACACATAGACACTAGTTATTCTTGGTTCTTCAACCTTCGCCTCTGATTCTCGTAACAACCCAAGTCTACTCACTTGGTTGCCCTACTCAAAATAGACAAGATAAGCAAGAAGGTTAATTTTTTTTTTTTCAACCTACATTTTTCTAAGGTTATACCTTCAAGGTATTAAGTAAGAATTGATTCACCCAATATATCATTATGACAAATTTTAAATAGTATGACATATTGCACCAACATTTGGATTCAAGACTGTTACAAATAGTCATCCAAGTGGACGAGATAGGCCACATCCTATAATTGTGCCATTTAGTGGAGTTGACAATCTCATTTATCATCCTCATTTTTTGGCATGAGGGTTGATCCATGATAGGGGTTATTCTTTAGGGCCCATAACACCTAAAGGTTTGACGCTTGCTTCCCCATCCCTTAACATTTTGAACCTTTGAATTTTGTTGATCATGTTCTACTACTGAATGTAAGGGCTCTAGCGTAAATATACCTTGTGTCTATCTAATTATCCCTTTCTCCCAGAGTTATATAGAGCCTTGCCAATACCCTGGCTTAGGTCTTGATCGCACATACTCGATGCAACACATGATCGTTTGTCCCATACCAAATGTCAAGGCTAATTTAGCTAAGTTACCCAAGAATGGGACTTATCACAGTACTAACGAGTAGCAATCTAGATATGGCATCCCATACTACCTTCTCGTTAACAGATTTGACCAAGTTGCATAATCTGACCAATTCTATCAATCCAACGATTGCTCTCGAATTTGTTGTGTACATACCTGCACCTCAACATATTGGATTAATATTTTTCTTCTAAAAACATCCTTATATCTCGATTCTTAGCTCATAGGCAAGTTAGAGTATCCTGACTTCTAGCTTAAGGTTTAGTATTTACCTCTAAGAAGTTCACTCAACTTAGGCTCTAAAGGAAAGTAGTTGAAGGTTTAACCCTTAGTAAAGGTTCTATGACATACCTTTACATGGTAGAAAACATCATTGAACTATTTAATTCAAAGAAATGTTCAATATATAAATTATGTTATTTCATTTGTTTTCTGAAAAATCAAGTTTTAAAACACAACTTACGAGTTCCCTTTTACTGGTTTTCTTTAAAAGAATCATAAGTAAATGCTCACAAAGCGAATCACTTTAAGTGAATCAAAAGAACTTATTGTCTGCTCATAATACGTTTCTTTAAAAGCAAAGAAAATATTTACGAGTAAAACATTTTCATTGACCACTCAATAATTACTTATAATGGAAGTCCATTCATTGCTAACAAGTTAAGTTCTAGGTTACCAAAACCATGCAAAAGAACTAGCATCTTCCAAGAATGAACTATTAATAAAGATCTAAAATTCATTTTCAATAAGAAGCATAGGTTCACTTTCAAACATGGCTATCTAAGTCTTCATATATTTTACCATCCATGAAGAGTACTATGGTTTCTTAGAAAATATACATGCTCATTTTGTTCAACCAAAAATAATAAAGGTTTAACTTAAAACAATATACTTCTTATAAACAGGGTCACTGCCATCATTGTCTTCTAGCCTTGGACTATTATTGGCTACTATGAATTAAGCTTAGCATCACTAGATGGATAAATCTTACAGTGCCTATACATTATTTTCTGGGAACATACTCTTTACATAATTCCAAAAAGATTTTAATATCATAGTTAAGAAGAGCTCCCAAAGATAAATATATCTTTTAATTATGCAATAAACAAATGGATTAACCATGGTAAACATTGCACATAGTCTGCACTATACTTATTCCCAGCATAGATCATTTACTCATGCATACTTCTAAAGAGAGAGATACACTTTATCGATTTCTAGACTTTTACAATAATAAAATTACTTGACCAGGTTTCCCTGAAAATTACTAAGACAGTTTTCAAAATGAGTTATGGCTCCTAGCTGCTCAGCCTCTAAGAGACTTGATAGGTACCTCGTTAAAAATTTCTCATAGAAATAACACTTACAAAGTTGAACACATTCTCCAAAATATTTACATTATCCAATCACTATTACATAGTGACAACTCAATTAGAACTTAAAGAAGTGATTTGATATCAAATAATAAATTGGGTTTCAAGCATAGGCGACATAGGTCCCTCTTCGGCTACCGCATAGCTTGTCACCTCCATAGTTACCATCCAAAAACCTTCACTATCAGCTCAAGGGAAGTTGGGTTAGCAAAAATTTTGTGGGATCAGATCCCGACTCACATTTTAGATGCATGCATTCCTAAGTGCAACTATCATTTAATACAAACAACTACACCATATTTCATTCTGCATACCAATCAATGCATTTGTGCTTATCAAACTAGGATGTCTACTTTGTCCAAACAACGCTCGTCAAAGCACACATGTATTTCCATGAAGCATTACAAGCCAGTTCAACCATCAAACATCTTTCTTGTTCAGTTCTAGAAATTCAATTTTTCCTTTTCCATCCAAACACAACGAACAAGGAAGAGTTTATCTTTTTTTTCTAATAATAGCTTAATGTGCAGACTTAGCCTCTACGTTTGCAAACAACAACCAAGGATGCATTCGGTAGAGTCAATTCTTTCAAAAGGATAAAATAAACAAAAGCTTTTACACACAAGGAATTCCACCTAGAAATATTGTTTGTTGAAGGTTTCTCCCAACTCCCGCTTATTTCCTTGCCTGCAACCCTCTTCCCGCAAGGATTTGCTTTCTTTTTTATTTTTTTCCTTTCGATAGCAAGTGCTCCCTTTTTCGTCTCTTCCCCACTTTTCACTTAGGGACTTTTTTCCCTATCCCCCATCTTCTCGGACGTCAGGTAAGGAGGAGGTTAAAACCATTATGACACCACTTCATTTGGTTACACACAATCCTACCAACATCCCTCCACTCCAAAATTACCATAGCTTGTAATCAAACAGTCCTCAATCACATATTAAATATATATTTCCACAAAGTTTTAATCTACCAGGAAGCTATGTATATAAAAACCAATAAATCAATGTTTTAAAGCAAACATGCAAGACACATTTTTCATGATACGTTCTAATGCACATGCGTTAAATGGTTCCATGTATATATATATATATATATATATATATATATATATATATATATATATATATATATATATATATATATATATATATATATATATATACCTTTTATCAAAGATCATACGCAAGACTAAAATAAAATAGAAGGTGGCTCCCATCATCATCACCACACAAGACACAAACACATTCTACTCTATGTCATTAAAAACAATCATTTCTTCCAAACAAACACGCACACTTTCATTAAATCAAAACTTCTACATGAAATGCGGGTGTGTGAGCATCCATGTACTCGTGAGTTGAATAATAACGTCCCTCTCTTACCCTTTTCCCCTATTGATTGGATTCTTTTCCTTGTCATCCTACAACTGTCCTACACTCACAAGGACCATCAACAGTACCATGTTTCACAATAAAAAGGTAAGTTTATTATTTCTTTATTTTCTTCCTTCATCATGAGAGGAGGATTGTTACGAATTTTGTAATGACCTAACCATATGATACCAAATTTACAATTTTTCCTTTGACATTCACTTTGGAAGTTGCATTTCCTTTTGACAGTTTCTTGCCACTAGTTTGATTTTGAACTTGTGTCAACTTCCCAAGCTAATTGAAAATTAGCATTGAAAATCAACACTAATGGCTTTCCTATGTTGATCATATGGCCAATTGCCTCTTTAATTCTCCTAGGGTAGTGTATCAAATCCCATATTAACTGAAGATTTTTGAGTTGGAGCCTATTTCCTTCTTTGAGATTCTACTTAGAGCATTTTTAATAAAGTTCCCTTTCTCTTGTATTGGTCCCATAATTGTCAGCTCTAGTTGTTAGAACAAGTAACTGGCCAATTGATGTAGTGAATCATAATTGCTCTATGAATTGTGTCAATTTCCTATGTCTGACAACTAGGGGGATTAAGGGCCAATCAAAACAAAATTTTCACTAATTGGTTGTTGCTCCTATTTTGACCAATTCATTATTTCTATTTTGGCTAAATGTATTTTAACAAGTATAGGTAACAATTTTCTCCCAATAAACTATAGGTAACAGGTATTTTCTTTTTATTCATGGTATACAGATGGTAAGATCAAATTTTACTTTAGACAACCCTAGTCAAAATTTATGTTAAACAATCTTTTTGTATGGCAATTCCAAAATATGGCAACTCTAGAAGGTAACAACTCTAGACAACAAATCTAGACAATAGCTTTAGATAACATCAACTCTAAAAAATAGCTCTAGATGGAAATATTTCTAGACAAAATCTTTAAATGGAAACAACTCTAGATGGTAGAATCTCCATATGGAAGTAGCTTTATATAGTAGCTCTATAGGGAAACTACAAATTAGAGCTCTAGATAGCAACTTGGATAACTCTTCCAGATGATAACTTCATATGGTAATATTTTCTAGATAACACAATTAAATGGCTCTTCTAGGTGGCAACTTTAGATGACCCATTCACATAATTTTATCTTACTCTATGTTTGTGGATCTCTAACATGAACCAGGGTAGCAAGATACAAATGGATGATTACCAATATCTACAAACTTTAGTGCAATGCTCCAAAAGGATCATTCTTTTTAAGATGTCATGTTTCTTGCACTAGATGAAAAAAAAAATTCTTCAAATGACAACAATAAAATTCATGATGGCAACTCTTTCAACATGAAAAAAATACTTCTAGAATGACTACAATTTCTTAAATATTAAATAAATGCTTGCAACACCGGTAAACATCATTAGGAATTAAAAACAAGAGTATTTTCTTTAATTGATAATATCTTCTCCTCACTCAAACTTGTGTCTACTCCATTTTGGATTCTCTAGTGGCAATATGCTTTCATGAACTTTGAGAGGTGTCTCTTGCTCCTCAAAAAATCTATCACCTTCACAAGTAAAAGCTTCATTTTGATACCAGCGTATTGTGATACCAAATGCTAGAAATGCAAAGTTTATTTTAACACTATGGTCCACTTTTACATTGATGTAATAGAAGTATATATACATATGTTAAGGTACAAGATTAGGAGTTACAACTACTTTCCATCATCTTGTAACCTTTGTAATCATAAGGTAAATAAATGCGCATGATGTAATATTTACAATAATTCTCTCCTCTCAAAGTGATCAATGAAAAAAGGTGTCAATTGCTTTTCAAAATTTGAATTAAAAATACTCATTCCCACCTCATGTGAAAACCTACTTTTTCCTACAAAAGGTACTATGTGATTAGTGCTCTTCTTCAAGAGTAGAGATGCTCTTGTATTCACACAACACCCTAACAAGATGTCTAACCATGCTAAGACAAGGATGTAGCACGTAGAAGATAAAGGATTTGAACACTTGATATCATTTTGTATTTATTGACATCGAGAAAGGGATAATTTTGATTGATATCAATGACCATAGGGTTGAAGGTTTCTAGAGTATATTTTTCAGATGGAAATGATAGAGCGTCATAGGGAAAGGACCACAATTTGATTACGTACACTCTTTTTTAGCCACTATAGACATTTTATTCAACATCTATGGAAATGTTAGGGTGACTATCATCATAGTAGGAGTTGCTCAATTGGTTTATCCAAAAATTATTAAGACTCTATAAGCCTTATCAATGTAGGATAAAATATCATGGCTATTATTTTATCTTATCAAAAAGTGCAAAGATTCACTAAGCATGATGAATGTACCCAATATCATTGAGAAGGTGATTTCTCATCTCAAAATGTAGCCTTGGCATATTGCCTAGCGTAAATAATTTTTCTCATGGGAGACCCAGGTTCAATGCCCCATTTTGGTATTCTTGAAGGAAATAATCCTTCAATGGTGTGGTTGTGTTTGATGCCACTAAATATACTATTTTATTATATAAACCTTATTCAACCAATCAAAATACAAAAAATTGTAATGATTATAGCCAATTTAAGGATTCTATAATGAGTGGTGGTCACCATCGAATGAGCAAGTGCCAAGTGTTAGGTTGGGATTGGTTGTTGCTCTTTTAAGGTATGTAAGGTTAATTTTTACTTTTTTGAGAGCTATTAGGGAAAAAAACCTAGAGGCCATAACTTTTCATACAAAATTATCTTGAGTTTATTTTTGGAATCTCATTATTTTTTGAGCTCTATGTATTGGTGATATCAATTCATAGACTTGTTCTAATGTTAAGGGTAAAATTGTATAGAATATTCCTCAACCTTATTGCCCTATTTTGAAAGAGCATATTTATCATATTCTATGACTTAGTTTTGGAAGATATAGTTGGATTTGTGATAGTTGCAATAAATTTTGAGTCTTTTGGAGGCATGTAAGAAAATGATTCAAGATGTGATTTAGTTAATCCCTCTTCCTCCTTTGGGTGACTAGTTCAATTTATTCATGAAAATCTAATCATTCATGATATCTTCCTTCTTCTAATTCTTTTCTAATTACTCTTGGAAGTGTTTTATAACTCTTCTTTTGAGAAGGTTCATGCAAACTCCTTTTTGGTGATAGGATTTAGGTGGTCTACGGGCAAGTTGAAGTAATTAAACAAGGTGAATTATGTTGTAAAAATAAAGGCTGTCTTAAAGTCATGCCTAGTATGATTATGGAGTACCACAACATCATTTCTTTAAAGGTGGTGGTGATTTTCACTTCTCTTCCTCATTTGGATCCTTAGAAAAAGTGTTTATTAGATGTGTGTACCAATATCTAATAGTGATAGTGATGACTACAATCAATCCTAAGGAGACTCTTGTGAAAAAGACACTTTTGCAGTAAGAGGATTCACATGATGAGGGGAATTTATATGAGTCTATCCGAAGTAGACTCTTGTACAAGAGGCACTTTTGTAGTAAGAGGATTCAAATGATGAGGGGAATTTATATGAGTCTACCCCAAGTGTGGAATCCCACTAAATGATATATTATGGGAGAGATATTATTATTACTAATATCCTCTCCTTAGCCCATTAGTTTAGATTATGAGGGGGTGTTGAAATTCTGATATGGCTTATGATCAAGGCCAATATTGTATGATGTAATAATGAATAAGTATAAGGGAAATCAATGTGCAATTTATTTTATTTATTATGATAGTTTATTATGTAATACCTATGGGTCGTAATTAACCTTATTATGGCTAAAACTACCTTATAACTTGTAATTAACCTAAAGATCTCTTGTTATGGTAGCTTAAGTTAAATTTATTGATGTAATATTAAGGATTAGGTATTGGTATAAATGCCACCAACCACTCTATACATTGCATTGGAGTATTTTGATTCTAATATATGGATAATACAATGATTATTTATAGTGCTTAGGATGTCCATTATATCTTTCTCTTTTTTATCTATTTTTATACATTTCATATAAAATTTAAATAGATAAATTATTTTTGTTCTTTCTTAGAAATAGATGTAAATTCCAATATTTATCACATTTTAAAACCCATTGTACAATCCCCATAAAGGTGAAAATTGTTCGTTATAAAGAACAAGGGTCATGATGGAAAAATCTAATAAAAGTTATAACAAATATGTTCCTAAAAATGTAAAGAAAAACTAAAATGCTACAAACTATGGTGACTTAAGTAAATCATGTATAAATGTTATAATTATAACAAACATGTTTCTAAAAATATAATATAAAATAAAATACTACAAACTATAATAACTTAAATAAGTTACTTTAAACTACAAGATGATTATATATACTTTTTTGGTACATAGGGAAATCAGTAAAGTCCCTTCATTTTTAACTACCAGTCACATGGTCAAATCCTTGGGGAAGTTGTTCTTGATCACAAGTTAAATCCTTGGAGTTTTCATTATAACCCCTACCTTGCCTTGATAAGTGCGACTCGAATGAGAGAGACCTTAGTAGCTTGGGGTTGGTACCATTGTTGTCAGGTTGACATGTTGAGCAAGGTGCAGAAACAGTATTGTCATTGTTGTCAACACAAATAGATAGATCGGTTGATGCAGTGGACAGGAGTTCAGAGGTCAGTCAAAGCATGTACAGTGAATTTCCAAGAAGACAGAAGAGGCCAACATTCAAAAGATCAAAGAAAAAGACAAGTAAGAAAATTGTCGCGATATCGCGACATGTTTGGCCAGTGCAAGGAAAACTGTTGCGATATCGTGACATGTTTAGAAAGCGCAAGGAAAACTATTGCGATATCACGACATGTTTAGAAAGTGCAAGGAAAACTGTCACGATTTCGTGACATGTTGGAAGAGAGAGAAAGCACAAGGAAAATTGTCGCGATTTCGCGACATGTTGGAAGAGAGAGAAAGAGCAAAGAAAACTGTCACGATTTCGTGACATGTTCGGAGAGAAGGCGCAAGCAAGGAAAATTGTCGTGATTTCGTGACATGTTGGAAGAGAAAGAAGGCAAGTAAGAAAACTATCACGATTTTGTGACATGTTCGAAGAAAGCGCAAGCAGGAAAAACTGTCGCGATTTCGCGACATGTTGGAAGAAAGAAGGCAAGAAAGAAAAGCTGTCATAATTTCGTGACATGTTCGAAGAAGAAGAGCATACAAGAAAAATTGTCACGATTTCATGACATGTTCGATGAGAAGACACATGCAAAAAAATTGTCGTGATTTCACGACATGTTCTGAGAGAAGGCACAAGCAAAGAAAACTGTCATGATTTCGCAACATGTTCGGAGAAAAGACGCAAGCAAAGAAAACTATCATGATTTCATTACATGTTCAGAGAAAAGGCGCAAGCAAAGAAAAGTGTCACGATTTCGCAACATGTTCGAGAGAAAGAGCTCGCAAAGAAAAGTGTCACGATTTCGTGACAATTTGCAAGAAGGATTGTACGGATGAAAAAGTGTCACGATTTCGCGACAGGTTCGAGAGAAAGAGCTCGCAAAGAAAAAGTGTCGTGATATCACGACATGTCGGGTTTTCGTGACCCGAAGGGAAGAAAAGCGCCAAGGAGAAAAAGTGTCGCGATATCATGACATGTTTGGTTTTCATGACCCGAAGAGGAGAGAGAGAGTAAGGAGGCGAAAGTGTCACGATTTAGTGACATGTTCTATTTTCGCGAGGTCAAGGCAAGAAAAGTACAAGGAATCGAATGTGTCGCAATTTCACGACATGTGTTTTCATGGGCGAAAGACAAAGAAGGGCACAAGGCAGCGAATGTGTCATGATTTCGTGACATGTTGTGTTTTCACGGGTGAAAGACAGAGAAGAGCACAAGGCAATGTATGTGTCACGATTTCGTGACATGTGTTTTCGTGGGCAAAAGACAGAGAAGAGCACAAGGCAACGAAAGTGTCGCGATTTCATGACATGTCATGTTTTCACAGGTGCAAGCCGAGAAAAGGACAAAGAGGCAAAAAGTGTCACGATATCACGACATGTCATGTTTTCGTAGGTAAAATGCGAGAAGAGTACAAAGAGATAGAAGTGTCACGATTTCACGATAGGTCACAATAGCACGATTACGGACAGTTAACTGAAGTAGAACGACAATTCATGAGGGCGATTGTAGAGGAAAATCATGTAGCCAAAATAAGAAGAGTCAACTGAAGTTAGTATGACGATTATGAGGGCGATTCATAGATAGAAATCATGCAAGCTAAAATAAGCATAGTGCATTAAAGACAGAACGACAGTTATAGGGCCCGTAAAGTAGTGTAACCGTCAAGCGATAGTTATACTGAAAGTGCAACACAAGAAACAGAGCTATTAATAGAATGCATGTACAAATTATTGTGTGATAAAGGAGTTACTTTCAGAAGTGTCTATTAATAGGGTGCATGCAGGATTATGGAAGTCACAGAAGAACAAGTGTTTCAAGATGAAAATATTGTTATAAAAGGGCAATTGCATGGAGAATTAGGTTGTCGTTGAATGTGTGAAAGTGCTACCGAAAGAGGGTTAGAAGAGTGTTATAAGAGAGTGACAAGCAGAGCCGTAAGTGTTTATTGTGTTTTGATAAATTGTAGACCAGTCAGGGTCTTGTTAAAGTGAAGGCATTTTTATGTCATAAATATAGTTTTCAAAATTGTAATCCAAGTTGGTGCTTGGATAGGGGTTGGTGCTCCTTTCTATTGGTGTAGATAAATAAGGGGTTGGTGCTCCTTCCAGTGGGTGCTAGTAAACGGATTATAAAATTGGTGTTTTGCAAAGGCTGGATTTGGACCATAGTCCAAGCAGTCATTCTTGAGGAGTAGCCAAATTGGTGAACCTTGTTACATTGTGTGTTGTGGTGTGCTCTCTTGTGATAATTGCTTTATCTGCTTTTAAGTTCTCTTTGCTTCAGCTTTAAGAGTTGTAGATTTGAATTTAAATAGCTACATTGATTCACCCCCCCCTCTCAGTGTCATTGTGAGAATATCAATTGGTATCAGAGCAAGGTTCCTGAACAAGCTTAATCAGCTAAGGTGATCTAGGAAGGAACACAATGGTAGGTGGTGAAGGATTCTCATCAAATAAAGCTCCATTGTTCGACGAAACTAATTATTCATTTTGGAAAATTAGGATGCAAACATATCTTTGTGCTCCGGGGATACGACATCTGGGAGTCAGTAGAAAGTGGATACACAATACCCGCCATACCTCCAACCGATGTTGTCGGTAAGAAACCATTTGAGAATAACTCTAAAGCACAGAATGCTATAATGTGCGGTTTAGTGGACAATGAACTAATAAGGATCATGAGCTGTAAAACTGCAAAAGACATGTGGGACAAACTGAAGAGCATTCATGAAGGAGACGACAAGATCAAGGAAGCCAAGCTACAAATGCATCGAGCTCAGTTTGAAGCATTAAGAATGAATGACGATGAGAACATAGAGGCCTATATGCTGAGAGTCAATGGAATCATTACTACGATTAGAGGACTCGACGAGGAAATGGAAGATGCGGTCGTCATGAAAAAGGTACTAAGAACTCTTCACAAAAGATTTAATTCTAAAGTTTTTGCTATAGAAGAAGCTAAAGATCTCAATACTTTTAGCATGGATGAGATGCATGGTTCTTTGACTCGCATACGAAATGAGAATAGGACAAGCTAAGCCCACAGACAGAGAAGTTGCTTTTAAAGCACACAAAAATATAAAAACTAAACAAGAATCTGAGGATGAAGAGACATCGGATGAAATGGAAGCTAACTTTGTTCGGAAACTTATAAAGGGAAAAGGAAAATACAGAGGAAAGTTACCGTTTAAGTGCTTCAACTGTGGAGGCATCGGGAACTTTGCAGCTAAATGTCCAATGAATGAGAAAACCAAAAATGATGAAGGGTCACACCAAGAAAAAGGTGACTGGAAGAAGAAACCAAATTTTAGAAAAAGCAACTTCAAGAAGAAAAGTTTCATATCCAAGAATGTCAGCTCTTTTGAAGAAAGCTCGGGTGAGGATTCTGAAGAAGAAACAAGTGAAGCTCTGTTCATGGCATTTGAAGAAGAAAAAATAGAAGAAAAATAGGAAGGTGATAAAAACCTTAAGGATGAGGCTGAAGTATATCTGGAAGGTGAGTTGGTTGCTGCACTTAAAGAGTTGAGTACAGAAAGGAAAAAGAATAAAAAGGTTTCAAGAAAGCTAGAGGATGCCAATGACATAATAAACAGTTTGAAAGTACAGACAGATAAATTTAAGAAAATGTCTGAAGAACTCAAAGTACAATTAACCGTGAAAATAGATGAATGCAGCAAACTAGAAGAAGAAATTGTTGGTTTAAGGATTCAACTAGAAGAGATGAATCAAAAATTGAGTTGTTATCACAAACTTGAAGGAAGCTCTGTGAAGATGGAAAAGATTATAAATAGCCAAAGGAGTACAGGCATCAAATTTGGCTTGGGCTTCGTCGAAGGAGAATCTTCAAATGGATCAAAGGCCTTAACTATAGAACCCATAAAGAAGTCAGGGTTGATCAAGGAAAACCAAATCATGCAAAAGAAAGCAATAATGCCAGGCATGAAAAGAGTGCTGACAATGATGGATTCACAAACGTCTCACATCAAAGGAGAAGAAGATTTGTGGCTCCTACTACAAAATGGCAAAAACCAACTCCCAGGTTCAATCAATCCTTTTTTGGTTATTGTTTTAAATGCAATGCTTATGGTCATAAGATTTTAGATTGCATTTATAATATAGGACAAAGAAATTTCACCAATAGAAATGTCTTTTCACCCTTGATGGATTATGCAGTAGAATGCTATAACTGTCATAACTTTGGACACATTGCAAGAAATTGTAGAAGTACATATGCAGCAAATAAATATCAGGGAAGAAAATCTCAACCAAATGGTTTAAGACAAAATAGAAAATTCTTAGAAAAACATGCACAGGCCACTGACAAAGAAAAGTCTAAACAAGTGACCAAAACTATAGTCAAACCAGAGTGGAAAGAAAAGGAGCAACCCAAGGAAGAAAAGGAATCCTTGATTGTTCAGACAACATTCAAAGCACAAAACAAATCTGCACCATGGATACTGGATAGTGGATGCTCCAGTCACATGACAAAGCGATAAACAAAAGTTTGAAAAGTTACAGAACTATGAAGGTGGCTCAGTTAAATTTGGAAATAATGATGGAGCCAAGATAGTTGGGAAAGGATCGGTCAAGATAAGTGATGGAAAAATCAATTCCAAAGAAGTCTTGTTTGTGATTGGTTTGAAGCACAACCTACTCAGCGTAAGCCAAATTTGTGACAGAGGTCATGAAGTCATTTTTAAGAAGCAGGGTTGTGAAGTCAGAAAAGCACATAGTGGGAAGTCGATAGCTACTTGGATCGAGGACTTCTGAAAACCTGTATACTCTCTCAGAGACTTCAGAAGGAGCATGTTTGATTGGACAGGTAGATGAAAATTGGTTGTGGCACAAGAGGCTCGGTCATATTAGCTTTGACAATCTGGTAAAAATAAGTTCAAAAAGGGTAGTAAGAGATATACCCACCATTGGCAAACCATTAAATAGCATCTGTGCTTCATGCCAAAAAGGGAAGCAAACTAGATCCACATTTAAATCAAAGGAATACTTCACCAGCAAACCTTTAGAGCTAATACATACCGATTTATGTGGACCCATGAGAACACAAAGCATAAATGGTGACAAATACTTTATGTTGTGCATAGATGACTATTCCAGGATGACATGGGTACTATTTTTAAAGCTTAAATCAGATGCCTTTGAAATGTTCAAGACTTTAAAAAAAATTGGTTGAGAATCAAACAGGAAAAAGAATTAAATGCTTAAGATCAGATAGAGGAGGAGAGTTTATCTCAGAGGATTTTGCAGAGTACTATCAAAAATATGGGATCAAAAGACAGTTTTTAGCAGCAAGGACACCTCAGTAGAATGGTGTTGTTGAAAGAAAGAACAGGACAGTGCAGGAAATGGCACGGACAATGTTGACAGAGAACAAAATAGCAGACAAATTCTAGAAAGAGGCAGTTCATACTGCGGTTTACATCCAAAACAGGTGCATGTTGAGGACACATGAAAGCAAAACTCCTTATGAGCTATGGTTCGGCAAAAAGGCAACAACAAGATACTTCAAAGTCTTTGGCAGCAAGTGCTACATCAAAAGAACTGAAGATAATCTTGGTAAGTTTGAAGATAGAGCTGATGAAGGAATTTTTCTTGGCTATTCGACAAAAAGCAAAGCCTACACATGCTATAACAAAAGGCTAAAGAAAATTGTGGAGAGTGCCAATGTTAAGGTTGATGAAGGTAGGGAACGAGAAATTAGCTATGAAGAAAACTACCCTATTTATGAAGAAGTTATTGAAGGAGATGAAGAAAAGGAAACAGAAGAGAATAAGGAGATTGACTCAGAAGTAGAAGAAAACAAGAAATTCAAAATAGGCAGCTGGCAAAAAAATCATCCCAGAGAGCAAATTATTGGGGACCCCACAGTTGGTATTCAGACAAGGAGAACAGTAGTAAGGAACTACTCTCTATTATCTAGCATTGAGCCCAAAAATGTTGCTAAAGCAAGCACAGATGAAAGTTGGATGAAGGCAATAAACGAAGAACTAGATCAGATTGAGAAAAACAAAACCTGGGAGTTAGTACCAAGGCCTGCAAATAAAAACATAATCGGTACTAAATGGATTTTTTGAAACAAATTGAACGAAGATGGACAGGTTGTCAGAAATAAGGCAAGATTGGTCTATAAAGGCTATGCTCAAGTTGAAGGTATTGATTTTGAGGAAACCTTTGCACCAGTGGCTAGACTCGAGGCAATCGGAATGTTTCGGCTTTAGTTGTACACAAGAATTTCAAAGTTTATCAGATGGATGTGAAATCAACATTTCTGAATGGCAAACTTGAAGAAGAAGTTTATATTGAGCAGCCAGATGGTTTCCAACTCGATGACAATCCCAATTTTGTTTGCAAGTTAAAGAAAGCTTTGTATGGTCTGAAACAGGCACCCAGAGCATGGTATGCAAGGCTGGATAACTATCTTATTCAACAGGGGTTCAAGAAAGGTATGGTGGACAGCAATTTGTATGTCAAAACAGAGAATGGCCATCTTATTGTACTTGTTGTTTATGTAGATGATATCATATTTGGCAAGCAAGCATGGATGAGTCTTGTAGAGACATAGCAAATAAAATGAAGAAAGAATTTGAGATGTCTATGATTGGTGAACTTTCGTATTTCCTCGGACTGCAAGTTAATCAAAATGAAAAGGGCATTTTTATCTCTCAAGTTAAATATGTGAAGGAAATGCTGAAAAAATTCACAATGGAGGATTGTAAACCTGTTAGCACTCCCATGACAACAGGTTGCAAGTTGAGCAAGGATGACAAATCTCCGGATGTTGATCAAACCATGTACGGATCTATGATTGGGAGCTCCATTGTATTTAACGACTACAAGACCAGATATCTTACAGGCAGTATGCATGGTAGCAAGATTTCAAGCTAGTCCCAAAGAGACTCATGTGACAACTATGAAGAGGATCCTTCGGTACCTCAAGGGTACTATGGAGTATGGGTTATGGTATCCAAAAGGTAAGGACTTCACTCTTATTGCATATTCAGATGCAGATTGGGCAGGATGTATAGATGAAAGAGTACCGGTGGAGGAGCATTTTATCTTGGAGACAGGCTGGTAGCATGGCACAACAAGAAACAAGAATCAGTCTCTCTATCCACAAGCAGAGGCGAGAATACATTGCAGCGACAACATGTCGTACGCAGATATTATGGATGAGACAAACCCCGAAAGATCTTGGTATTCACTTCAAAGAGCCAATTTCGGTTAAATGTGATAACACTAGTGCTATTAACATCTCAAAGAATCCGGTTATGCATTCTCGAACCAAACATATTGCAATCCGGTATCACTTTTTGAAGGATAAAGTTGCGGAAGGTGAGGTTAAATTGGATTTTGTTCCAACTACAGAGCAAGTAGCGGATATCTTCACAAAACCGTTGCCCAAAGAAGTTTTTGAGTACCTACGGAGTAAGTTGGGAGTGGTCACGCTTCCCAAGAATTGACTAGCAATCGGGACCACATTCTCAGGGGGAGCATTTATGCCTATGTTTATAGTTTTGCTCATATTCATGATTTTTGCTAACTATAACAATGTTTGTCTGAGAATGTTGTGCATAGACTCAGGGGGAGTCTGCAGCAGCCCTTTGGTATTATTGTCAAAGGGGGAGAAGAATTACAAGAAATTGCACATGTGTTGCCAACAATTCCAAAGGGGGAGATTGTTGAGCAAGGTGCAGAAACAAGTATTGTCATTGTTGTCAACACAGACAGATAGATCAGTTGATGGAAGTGGACGGGAGTTCGGAGGTCAGTCAAAGCATGTACAATGAATTTCCAAGAAGACAGAAGAGGCCAACATTCAAAAGATCAAAGAAAAAGACAAGTAAGAAAACTGTCGCGATATCGCGACATGTTTGGCCAGCGCAAGGAAAACTGTCGTGATATCGCGACATGTTTAGAAAGCGCAAGGAAAACTATCACGATATCACGACATGTTTAGAAAGCGCAAGGAAAACTGTCGCGATTTCGTGACATGTTGGAAGAGAGAGAAAGCGCAAGGAAAACTATCGCGATTTTGCGACATGTTGGAAGAGAGAGAAAGAGCAAAGAAAACTGTCACGATTTCGTGACATGTTCGGAGAGAAGGCGCAAGCAAGGAAAACTGTCACGATTTCATGACATGTTGGAAGAAAGAAGGCAAGTAAGAAAACTATCACGATTTCGTGACATGTTCAAAGAAGAAAAAGAAAAAATTGTCACGATTTCGCGACATGTTGGAAGCAAAGAAGGCAAGAAAGAAAACTGTCACGATTTCGCGACATGTTCGATGAGAAGGCACAGGCAAAGAAAACTGTCGCGATTTCGTGACATGTTCGGAGAGAAGGCGCAAGCAAAGAAAACTGTCATGATTTCGCGACATGTTCAGAGAGAAGGCGCAAGCAAAGAAAACTGTCACGATTTCGCGACATGTTCAGAGAGAAGGCGCAAGCAAAGAAAACTATCGTGATTTCGTGACATGTTCGGAGAAAAGGAGCTCGCAAAGAAAAGTGTCACGATTTCGCGACAATTTGCAAGAAGGATTGTACGGACGAAAAAGTGTCACGATTTCGCGACAGGTTCGAGAGAAAGAGCTCGCAGAGAAAAAGTGTCGCGATATCGCGACATGTCGGGTTTTCGCGACCCGAAGGGAAGAAAAGCGCCAAGGAGAAAAAGTGTCGCGATATCGCGACATGTCGGGTTTTCGCGACCCGAAGGGAAGAAAAGCGCCAAGGAGAAAAAGTGTCATGATATCGCGACATGTTGGGTTTTCGCGACCCGAAGAGGAGAGATAGAGTAAGGAGGCAAAAGTGTCGTGATTTCATGACATGTTCTGTTTTCGCAGGGTCGAGGCAAAAAAAGAGACAAGGAAGCGAATGTGTCACGATTTTACGACATGTGTTTTCGCGGGCGAAAGACAGAGAAAGGCACAAGGCAGCGAATGTGTCACGATTTCACGACATGTTGTGTTTTCGCGGGCGAAAGACAAAGAAGAGCACAAGGCAGCGAAAGTGTCACGATTTCGTGACATGTCATGTTTTCGCGGGTGCAAGCCGAGAAGAGGACAAGGCAGCAAAAGTGTCGCGATTTCGTGACATGTCATGTTTTCGCAGGTGCAAGCCGAGAAAAGGTCAAAGAGGCAGAAAGTGTCACGATATCGCGACATGTCATGTTTTCGCGGGTAAAAGGCGAGAAGAGTACAAAGAGACAGAAGTGTCACGATTTCGTGACAGGTCGCAACAACACGATTACGGACAGTTAACTAAAGTAGAACGACAGTTACAGAGGCAGTTGTAGAGGAAAATCATGCAGCCAAAATAAGAAGAGTCAACTGAAGTTAGTGTGACAGTTATAGGGGCAGTTACAGATAGAAATCATGCAAGCTAAAATAAGCACAGTGCATTAAAGATAGAACGGCAGTTATAGGGCCCGTAAAGCAGTGTAACCGTCAAGCGGTAGTTATACTGAAAGTCCAACACAAGAAACAAAGCTATTAATAGAATGCATGTACAAATTACTGTGTGATAAAGGAGTTACTTTCAGAAGTGTCTATTAATAGGGTGCATGCAGGATTATGGAAGTCACGGAAGAACAGGTGTTTCAAGATGAAAATATTGTTATAAAAGGGCGATTGCATGGAGAATTAGGTTGCCGCTGAATGTGTGAAAGTGCTACCGAAAGAGGGTTAGAAGAGTCCTGTAAGAGAGCGACAAGCAGAGCTGTAAGTGTTTACTGTGTTTTGATAAATTGTAGACCAGTCAGGGTCTTGTTAAAGCGAAGGCATTTTTATGTCATAAATATAGTTTTCAAAACCGTAATCCAAGTTGGTGCTTGGATAGGGGTTGGTGCTCCTTTCTGTTGGTGCAGATAAATCGGGGGTTGGTGCTCCTTCCAGTGGGTGCTGGTAAATGGATTGTAAAATTGGTGTTTTGTAAAGGCTGGATTTGGACCGTAGTCCAAGCAGATCATTCTTGAGGAGTAGCCAAATTGGTGAACCTCGTTACATTGTGTGTTGTGGTGTGCTCTCTTGTGATAATTGCTTTATCTGCTTTTAAGTTCTCTTTGCTTCAGCTTTAAGAGTTGTAGATTTGAATTTTAATAGCTAAACTGATTCACCCCCCCCCTCTCAGTGTCATTGTGAGAATATCATGACACACACTCAATAGAATCGGGTCAAACTACTACTTGCCTCCAAGGTTTAAACCTAGGTCTCTTCTTGGTAAGCGCCCAAAACTTACCAATCCACCTAGCCCTTAGGACTAAGATGATTATATAAATAATCTATATACCAATGTTATATATATATATATATATATATATATATATATATATATATATATATATATATATATATATATATATATATATATATATATATATATATATATATATATATAAATATAAAGGCATGGTTATAATTGTGTTATAACAAATGCATTTCCCCTATGTTATCAACAAATCCTTGAGGAAGTTGCTCCCAATCACAGGTTAAATCCTTGGAGTTGACACTATAACCCCTACCTTGCCTCGATAAATGTTCTTCAATGTGAGGAAGACCCTAATGGCTTGGGGTTATTGTTACCATCATCATACTCGACACACACTCAACACAGTCGAGCCAAACTACTACCTTTGCCCCAACAAGGCTGACCTCCAAGGTTTATACATGGGTCTCTTCTTGGTAAGCGCCCATAACTTACCAATCCACCTAACCCTTGGGACTAAGATGATTATATAAATAATCTATATACCGATGATATATATATATATATATATATATATATATATATATAAGGCATGGCTACAATTTTGTTAAATATATAACAAAAATAATAATCATATGTATTTCCCCTATGTTATCTATTAACTTAGTTTACTCCCTTAAAAGTACCCAACACTTTTTGTTGAAGGGAAACATAACCGGTAACATAATTGGGGCCACGCCCTTAAGGGGCAGGTGGATTGGTAATTGTCTGTTTGACAAATCACTTACCAAGAAGAGACCTAGGTTCAAACCTTGGGGGCATGCATGTTTGTTTGCAAAGGTAATAGTCTGATTTGAATCCTCTAACCAAAAAAAGACCTAGGTTCAAACCTTAGGGGCATGTCTCTGTTTGTCTGCAAAGTAGTAGTCTGAATTGAATTCTCTAAGCGCACGTCAAACCAATGATGATAGTAGGAATCTCAAGCAACCAGTGGTCCCCCTCAGACCAGATCAATAATAACAAGGTGGTATATACTTGTTGTTGTTGGAAGCAACCCTTGTGGTTTGAACCCTGCACTTTGCAGTTACTAAAAATAGTGTGGATTTAACCAACTCCCCTATGTATTTAAGAAAAAAAAACATAATTGGAGCTACATTGCCTAGAGGCATAGTAATAGGAGGTCTTCTTTCTCGTAGTTCAAACTAAGATAACTAAAATGAAATTTCAATAACATATAGTTGGGATGTCCAAATAGAAACTTACGCAATACTTCGAACATTAAACTTAATTGTTTTTTTTTTTTAATTTAAACGAGGTTATAATTTGAAGAATCTTGTTAGAAAGGACAGTACAACGGTTTGAGCTTTGGCTCTTCTTAAACTTTAGAAAGGTTATGGTGGGATGGAATGTCAACCCTCATCGTGGAAGTTTCTCACACTACCTAAATTTAAAAATATATATAATGTGAAGAATTTTCAAAGTGGGTCATCATTAAATTCAAATGCTGATGTTGATGTTTAATATATTTTAAAAACGAGGGAATTCACCAAGACCTCAATTATCTTTAGAAAGTAAATAATCTATTAAAAACAAAAAAAATTGAGGAACCCATAAAGACTTATTGTTTGTGGAAATAGTTGGACGGAAAAAATAAGACACTAGTGCCAAGTCCAAGCACCAAAGTGGCACTAGAGAGTGCGCATACAAATACAAATACAGAAACATGTGCATCAATGACGTGAAAGGCACAAGGACAAACCCACATGCGTTAGATTTTTTTTTTTAAATATAATTTGTTTTTTTCCCTCATCGAGAAGCAATGAAATATATATTTTTTTTTTTCAGAATATAAAATCAGATCAACCCTCTCTAATTAATAATTTTTTTATGTAAAATAGATTATTTAATTTGTCCTATTAACCTAGTTATCACCCCCTATTATTAGTTTTGCGCATCGTGCCAAATAGTCTTATTATTTTAAATTTTGGAATATTAAAAAATTTTAGCCATACCGGGGGAATATACTCTGAAGATGATGGTGTTAGACTTGACGAGTCATGCTTGAAATATTTCCCCATATGGTTTGGAATTCTTTGATCTTTTTGCTGTGCTGTATTACGAGAATAAGCAGTGAAAAATGGTTTGGAATTGTTTGCCACTGATTAAAAATTGTCAGTGATTCTTAGACTTTGGGGTTGGAAACCTGTGTAATAATCTTGAAGATTTTCATTTGGCATTTGAGAAGTCCATTGAATATATGTTAAATCAAATCTTCTGAATCTACTGCATGTAATGTAATGTAGTGTGTATGCAATTGCAGGGATGGGCTTTGTGTCGATGCCTTATATGGAAATTTAAGTGACGAAATTACAGGTATGCACCATAAAACTTTGCTGTAAGTTACCAATTTTGTCAAATTGCTTTACAAATAAGAAAACGTATTTTTGGAGATTTCTCACTGCAAATGCTACGACAGCAGAAGGTAGATTTACCGTCTATAGTTGATTTGTTTCCATGAAGTTGGGCTATTTTCCTCGTTGTCTTACAATTAAGGAAATTGGAGTTAGATTAATTTAATTAATTTAATTAAAAAATTTATGAAGTTCACTCAAAATTTACTTAATCATAGAATTAGATTATGTGCCTAGATCTCATATGAAAGTAATGCCTTATTATGAAGTTGTTTGTGATTAGACGTTCTCAGATTCTTTTAAATTACCTCCACTTCATCTAGGATGACCGATGACCGCTGGCCCAGACCTCGCGACCATAGAATTAAGTTTATCTTAATACCTTGTCTGTTACCAAGATGTCAAGAGACCCACAGATATAAACGCTAACAGAAAGGATTTAGTGAGAGAAAAGAGCCCTGCATAGGCCGGCCAGAAGCTATTCATGCCCTTAAATCATTAGCTTTGAGTTTTTTGTTTTTTTGAAGATTCAGGTTTACTACGACATAACTTGGTGGTTGTTGTTTAATGTAGGTTACTCTGGTTGGATTTAATTGGTTTGGGTTTTGTTGATTTCGTTTTACTTAATAGGTTAAGGTTTATAGTGACAGACTTTTTGGTGGTTGCTGTTTGCTGTAGATTGCTCTAGTTCGATTCCTTGACAGTTTGGGTCCTGTTGACTTTGTCTTACCGAGTAGGCTAAGGTTTATAGTGACATACTCCCTGAAAGATCAAGATCCTTACGGCTTAGTCTACCTTGGTCCGGATCCTGTTGACTTCGTCTTACTTAACTGGCTAACTCCATAAAAGGTTTTAGGGATCCTGTTGACTTGGACTTATTTAAAAAATTAGGAATTATAGTAACAGTTCCTACCCTCTATCTATTCCCTTATGTAAAAAAAATAAAAATAAAAATAACAGGTTTTCTTAAACAATTTGATTTTAATGGGATACCTGTCCTTAACCAAAAGCCCAAACCAGGGCATTGATAAGCTATTCAAAGGCAAAGTATTCACAGATGCAACTGAAATAACAACTGCAAACCAGTCACACCATATATATGATGGAAAGAAACGAAAAAAAGAAAAAAGAGTCATAATACTGAAGCAGTTAGTTGTTTGCAAGCTTTCTCATCTGCTTGGGATTTGGTTGCTCCCACCTCATCATTTTTAGTGGCAGTGCTAAGATGCAGGGGATAGTTTAAGTGATAAATCTGGATTGGATATTCATATCTATTGTATCTAAAACAATCCAAAGCTGGAGGCTGAAACTTCAAATTTGAAAGCTAAAGCATGAATTCCTGAATTCTTGAGTTTGAGAATGAGATCTGGACTATTGTAAACTAAAGGGAATAATAGTGAGCACACAAAACAAACCCTTCATTGATATCAAATATTTTTCGACATGTAAATGTATACACAAGGTCCAGCCTAGATATTCCCAAAGCAATATAGGTGATGTAGTTCCCAATGATTTTGACTCTTGCAACCTATCATTCCCAAGGCATAAAGGCCTGTATAAAGTTATCATATTGCCTTTACATCCTCTATAGCCTATCTATTTCTCTCTATATACACACATATAGACACCTTGAAAATAAGTACAGACCCCTGCTTTTATACCCTTCATTCCATCCTCCTCTTCTGGCCCATCTTGGCGAGTTAAGGGCTTAAATCGCCCTGTGACTGTGACAGGTATTCTTCCAAATAACAGTAAACATGTTTAAACAGTGCTCCCTCTAAAACCAGGGGTGCTCCTAGGCTGACTGACATTGTTAAAATTAGCCTTGGATGTCTACTCTCCTGCCCGCAGGTTATGACACTGTCATCAGGTTATAGGCTTCTAGTTGATTTAGCCTTGAAATTCTTGAAACCGGTGTAGAGTCAGCAGGAAAAATGGTTACCTTTCAAAAATATTTTTAATGGACTCAGCAAGTATAAAATTTTCTTCTGGAGATAAAGGAGAACCTAGAGAACCTATTTTGTAAATTTCTTTTACTAAAATGAAATGGTTTAAGATATTAAAAAGTTCATGAAACTTCACCAGGGTTATTTCTGACCCATTCAGACGAAGAGATCAGAGGAACAATGGAAAAGAACAAAAGAAAGCTTTAAGAACAAACTTGGAACAAAATTATCACAAAGCAAGACAATGGTTGAAAGTCATGAATTCTCTTATAAAAGAAGATGGAATTTTGCAAGTAAAAATATATGGTTATAAAGAAAATACAGAAAATCTTTTATTTGAAGTTGTATATAATAATTAAAATATAATATATTTTTTTTGTTTGTATTTATATTCTCCATTGTTTTTTTAGTTTTAATAGTTGTTACAGTCTTTTTATTTTGATGTTACTCTCCTTGTTTTAAACTATAACTCTTCGAGTTTCAATTCTCCTTGAGTCTTGGTTGTAGCTTTCAAAGCTTACGCCCTAGGCTATAGCTTTTCGAGCTTTGGAACCCTTGGCTCTAGTCACTATGGTACCTAGGGTTTAGCAAACTAGCCTTCTAGTTCTAGAAAGTAGTAGTTTCATTTATGTTCCTAGTTTTTTATGGGATAAAAAGTTTCTTATACAAATTTGTGAATAATCATAATAACAATTTGAAATTAATTTTAATAATTTTTATTTTTAATTGATATAAATATAAAAAATATTTTTACAAAATTTATAATAAAATTTATTTAATATGTATGTGAACTCTAGTAATTTTAAGAGAATATGTATGAAGAGGATGATGAAAGTAAGGGAAAAAAATATTCAAAGTTGAAGTTTTTTAGTTCTACATTTCAATTTTTTGTTTGTTTTTTTTAAATGTAAGATATTCACTAATGTTAACATATATAAAAATTAAATAGCATAATTGTTTGGATGTAAATCTTGATAAAGTTGAAGCTAGACCTGTGGTGAAATAGAACCTGAAGTTGTATATGCTTATTCTAAAGGTTTTGAGTTCTATTTACATGTTCTACGTATTATTTGTTTTTTATACACACTTAGATATATTTGAGTTAGAATTTTTTTTTATAAGAGTTGGTAATAATTATATTATTTTTAGTAGTTGATAAGCGCAGGGTAAAGCTAGAATTTTATAGAATAATATTTGGTAATGCAACTAAAAATGCATATGAAAAATGTAAGACTAAAAACAATTTGGTAATGCAACTAGAAATACATATGAAATCATATTTAACTTATGTTCAAATATATATATATATATAGTCCTTTTTTTATGGGCTGAGCAGTTTCCTCCCAACCATGACCGTTGCTATGCTTATCAATATGGAATTTAACACACATCCACCACACACCCACCCCCTCACATACTTTTCCACGTCGCGATTTGAACCTTGGAATAAAAGAATGCTTGCAATCAAGACAAATATATATATATATATATATATATATATATATATAGTCTTGATTGTAAGCATATTTTTATTTACTAATTATAAATTGGTTTATCTTCAAACCTAAAGATATTTAAATTAGTAAAAATTATGATGTTGTAATCCTGACATTTAGGGTCCTTTAAGATTTTCCTTCCAGGTTACGTATTGATCTATGTGATTGAGCATAGGTTATTTGTTACTGTTGGATTTTATATCTATTTTCAGAAAAGAATAGAAGCAATCCATCCACTAAAATTTAGAAGCAAGTCCAAGCGCGAACTAGGAGTGAGTGCAACAGGAATCGAGTGTGAGTGCAAGTGCAAGTGCGAGTTGGGAGTGAGTGTAGCTGGAAGTGAGTGAGCTCAAGTTGGGAGCAAGAAGGAAGTGTGAGTTGGAAGCAAGAAGTAGAAAGCAAAGTGTTTTTGAGGAACAAGAGCCACTTTTTGTTCCAGATATTTAGGAGAATTTAAAGGATTCAGTTGAAGAAAATCTAGGAGAGTGCAAGCTGGGAGTGAATGCGAGTCGAGAGTGTGAGACGAGATTCAGTCATGGCGAAAGAGTGATGGGTTCATCTGAAGTGCATCAATGCTTCAAACCCTTACCACGAATGTGTGGAACATTGTTTCTAGAAAATTATTGAAGTGAAAGAACGTCGAGAAAAAGAAGAGACAAGGGTAATTGTGAGCCAGGAGGGAGTGCAAGCTAGGAGCGAGTGCAAGGCATGACAAAGTGCAAGCCGAGAGTGAGTGCGAGTCAAGAGGAAGTGTGAACTAATAGGGAGTGTGATTTGGGATTCAATCATGGCAAAAGAGTGACGGGTTCATCCAGAGTGCATCAAGGCTTCAAAAATTTATTTCCAAAAAATTGTTGAAGCGAAGGAACACCAAAAAAGAAGATACAAGGGAAATTGTGAGCCAGGAGGGAGTGCAAGTCGAGAGTGAGTGCGAGGTAGGAGAGAGTGCAAGCCAAGAGGGAGTGCGAACCAAGAGGGATTGCAAGCCAAGAGTGAGCCTCATTAGCTATTATGGAAGGACTGTTATATTTGAAAGCCCTAATGGAAAGTCAGGATTCCCTATCTAGAAATCAGGATGCCCTCGTTGGAAGTATGGAGGCCCAAGTTAGAGATAAGCAGAAGAGCGTATACATGGCAAGTTCAATCCAGGTACCATGGTTACACCAAAAGTAAGTATCAAGGATGAGATCATTGAGCATGATATAATAGTTCTTAAAAGTAGAGGGTTAGTATGTAAGTTCTATAGATCATGGCCAGGGTTTTTGGAGATCCAAAATTTGATCAAGTGGAAGTTTTTAGATTCAAAATTAGATCAAGTGGAAGTGGGATTATTTTGTGACTTTCCTTCCTAAAGTTTTTATCCTCATCATCTTTTCTAATTCATAAATTAGGAATAAAATAATGGTTGGTGGCCCATGGTTTAGGGGAAGAGATGCACTTTATTTGAGACCATGGAATGAAATTTTTTGTTGAGACAAAAACTATTAATAAGCTTCCAGTGTGGGTTAGGATTTTTGGACTTCCATATCAGCTTATAAATAAGGATTTTTTGAAGAAAATTGAAAATACCCTAGGTGAATTCATCAAGGAAGGACCAACTACTAAGGAACGAAAGCATGCTATGTATACTCGAATATGTATTGCTATGGATATTTTAAAACCTTTGCCACAATCCAGTAATATTAAATTTGAATCAAGAGAATGAGATTAACAAGTAGATTATGAAAATATCGCACTTCGTTGCCACAATTGTTATAAGATTGAACACCTGGCAAGAGTTTGTAAAGTGAAAGCTATGAATAAAGAGACAAAAAAATTCTAGCCATGAGATCAACTTCAAGATGAAGCAAGGAAATCATACAGTACTCCAAAAGAAGAGGAAAATAAATCTTATCTACAATATCATTTAGCAATTTCAAAAGGAATTAAAGGTGCAAAAGGAGATGTGGAGTTAAATCCTAAAACAAATACAATAAAAGAGGTCAAGTTTATTCTAGGTAAATTATTTTCATTTTCCTCAAGTAGTATAAAATTATCTCCAGGTAATAAAAGTAAAAGTGGTGAAGATGTTATCCCTTGCACTTCAAGGTTTCAAGATTAGAATAATAAAGAAATGAGGTTTGAGGAAACCCATAACAATTTAGGGTTTTAGGGTAGAATAAGAAGTTAATTGCTATAGAAGAGCATCCTTGCACTTTAGGGTTTACAGGGCAACATAAAAAAGATTGTTCTTTTGAGGTTATTCCTTACACTTCAGATCCTTCAGAACAAGGTAAACCTAAATATGATAAGTCTACTATGAACAATGTAAGAAAATTGAAGAGATTGATGAAGATGAAAGTATTGATGTGAATTAAAAAAGAGAGGAAGACCCAAGAAGCAAAAACAAAGAGAAAAAGAAACCCAAAGGGATATTGATATGGAAAAATAAAAGCAAATATCATAAGTGTTAACAAGAAGTGGGGCTAAACCCACAAAAAAAAACAATGACAATAATATCTTGAAATATTACGAGAATCAATAAGAACCCTAAAAAAAAGTATTAAGAAATTGTGAGGTTGTTATAGGCAAGATATTTATAGATATAGAAACTGGGCAACAAATATTTTAGCCATTAACAGTGTTGAATTTCATCTTGACAAAATGTGTTGAATTTCATATTGACAAAATTTAGATTTCAGAAGGCATCTGATATAAAAGGAGTTAATTGTGAAAACTTAGCAGTTTGAGGAAGATGGTGAATATATTTGATAGAAATTCAAATGAAAAATATCTTTGATATAAATGCAAAGCTGGATATGCTTTAATTAACTTGTTAGAAATGTAATGAGAGCAACATAATGTTATGACTTTGTAATTGGAGTGGCCCCCAATCGAAGCCACATGTAGCTTAAAAAATATATATTCCATCCACTCAAATATTATACAAAAGTGTAAATGATGAAAGAAAGATATAGTAGGTACACGTAGTCATTATAAATATTCACCATATTATTCGTAGATAAGAATCACAACACTCGGATACAATGGATAAAGTGGTGGTAGGTATTTATACTAATACCAAAATGTCAATTATATAAGAGTTCAACCTAAGTTGACATAACATAAGGGCTTTAGGTTAATTATAAGTTTTATGGGGAGTTTAACCATAGCAAGGTTAACTACAACCGACTTACATAATAAAATATTATAATAAATTAAAATATAATTGTAAAATGATTATCCATAGGACATTGTATGATGTGATCTTATGAAGCCATTACAACTAAGCGATGAAACTTCATACCCACTTTGATACCATGTTGGACTCTACATTTAATTCCATAAATGAACATAAGCAATCCATACACTCATATCTTATATGGAAGTGTAAAAAGAATGAAAGAGAGAAATATATAGTGGGTATTCGTAGACACCATAAACAAACACTATATTATTGTAGATAATAATTACAACACTTCAATACGACAAATAGAGTGATGGAGGTATATATACCAATACCTAAACCATAATAACATAAGTTAACCTAAATCGACATAACAAGAGGGATTTAGGTTAATTACAAGTTATAAGGTGGGTTTAACCATAACAATGTTAACCGCAACCCATAAGGCTTATATAATAAAATATAACAAAAAATTAAATACAATTGTAAAATGATTACCTATAGGACATTATATGATATGATCTTATATAGGCCTACAAAAAATCTTTGCAGGGTTATGCATAGTGGCTATTTTCGTAAAATTGGCTAAAATTAGGATTTTAAAAATTTGAAATTGGCTAATATTTGGGACCCTTGACCAAGGTCCATTAGCCAAAAATTTCCAGGTGCAAATTTTTTTGGGGATCGATTCGCCCCAATTTTATAATAATTTGACCATTTCAAGTTTAAATTTCCAACGTTGCCCCAAATAACAGTGAACCTTCTACATGTGTTTTGACAATATTCACTTAGATTTTGAAACCGATTCGCCAAATTTTTATAAATACATTTTGGGACCTATCCCTTATGCATAACCCTGAATCTTTGTACAATAGTATTTAATTTCTTGTAATATTTTATTATGCAAGCCCTATGGGCTATGGCTAACCTTGTTATGGTTAAACCAACCTTATAACTTGTAATTAACCTAAATCCTTTATGCTATGTCAATTCGAGTTAACTTATCTAATTAGGATTTTGGTATTGGTATATATACCCCAACCACTCCGACTATTATATCAAAGTGTTATTATTCTTGTCTACAAATAATATAGTGATTATTTATGGTGCCTATGGGTGCCCACTGTATATTTCTCTTTTTCATTCTTTTTACAATTTTATATAAGATGTGAGTGGATGTATTGCTTATGTTCATTTCTAAAAATAAATGTAGATTCCAACATGGTATCAAAGTGGGTATGGAGCTTCATCGCTTGGTTTTAATGACTCCAATATAGCCATGTTGATATCTTTATTTTTTTTAGCTTGGGCCCTAGGTTTAGATAGGAGGCCCTTGAGCATTAGGGGTAGGGCTAATAATTGATTTAATCTATAAATAAGAAGAGTTAGGTGGTATTTGATATGATCTTTTATATTCAAAACCTAGTCGTGTCTGCTATGCATATAAGACTTTGCTCTCTCCAAGTGGTTATGAGACCTTGCCCTCTCTAAGTGGATAAGGATTTACATTGATTTAAATATAAAATATGATTAATGCATATTTAATTTTCAAGCAATTATATCTAGATTATTATTATCATTTGGGTAAGGTTATTTGTGCATTATTGAATTTCTACTACTATTACTATAATTCTCAAAAAAAAATTGTAACAAGTGGTATTAGATCTTTGATCTCAGCTCCCTTTGGAGTGTGAATCTACAACGGAAGGGTGCATAAAATATTCCAAAACCTCTTACGAATATTATTGATGCTTTTTTTCTTATAATTTTTTGGCCCATATTCTAGTGTAATTATATTCTAGAATATTGTGAGTTGGCTATTGTTACTTTCTTTTCCCAAACCTAATTAAAAAAGGAAAACAAAAAAAGAGTATTGGGTGTCATCGGATCCTTGTGAGAAATTTGTACCATTACAATCGTCTCTTCAAGACAGTCAAAACAAGGGGTATCTAAAACAACACTTTTTTGAAAGGCAAGTGTCCCAGGACCCTTATGGGAGAACTATCTCTTCGCGATTGTCTCTTCAAGTTGATTATAGTAAGAGGTATTTTTCATAATACTTTTTTAGTAGCATTCCAATTATTTTTTGACTTTTTTATTTATATCTAGTGTATGAATGAGCCTAATACCACTACTAGTTGGGTGTGAGTCAATGATTCATTACAACATACTATTCATTCAGATGTGTATGAGAAAAAAGAAGCATCAATACAAAAATCCTAGTAAGCATCAAACTACTTACCCAAATATAAATAGTTTTGATCAACATATTTTTTATTCCATAAATAGCATGACTTCATCTCCTCACAACACCTTAGGTTCTTCTTCTCCTTATCCCAATAACCCTCCCCTAGTTACTCCTCTTGCTACCCCTCCAATTGGTAATCCTCTTCCTAGTACTGTTGATCCTAATCTATGTGAATATCTTTTGAATCAAGAACAAATGATTACTTTATTATCAAGTCCTTGGATAAGCAAAGACTAGCTAATAACTTCAATTGACAATTCTTTGAAAAATATCCAAAGAGTCCTACAAATATCTGCTACTATACCTCTTATTGTCTAAGGGTCGCAAAACACTTTGGGGTAACAACCTCTTATTATTCATTAGGCATCAAATACTAGTTTTCTTCCACAACCGCCAATTGATCATAATCCTCAAAATTTCTATGGCAGTCACTCAACTCCTTATACCACCCAAGATTCTCCTCTAGCTATGGGTGATTATGACCTAGGCTTTGCTTTTGATCTAGATTCTATGGAATGAGGTGCATTTAATTTCCTTGATTTACCTCATGAAGTTCTTGTTCCTCACATCGATATGACCAAATTTGAATATGTTGATCCATGAGGGTGGTTGGTCAATATGGATAGCCTTATTTGCCTACACCATGTTATTGAAGTATGCCATGTTGCTTTAGTAGCTTCTACGTTAGAAACCCAATCTCAAAAATAATTATTGTGTCAACTTCACCAATATGAGGCTTCTCTTTTATGGCCTAACTTCAAAGAATGATTTCTTTAAAGATTTGACAAAGGATTTTCCATAATTTATATAGTCTATCTTATGCAAATAAAGCAAATAGAAATAGTGGAGTATTGATCTAAGTTCACCAATATTCTCACATACATCCATTGATTGAATCCAATGATGGTGGTCTCATCCTTTTTCCATGGTATTGAGGATAAAATTCATTGGGAATTTGACATGTTTAATCCCTATACCCTCAATAATGGTCAACATATAACTTAGATAGAATAACAGAATCTCCAAGATTCTAGTTATCAATAAAGATGTGACTTCATCTCTCATCATCCTTACTGCAATAATGAGCATTCTTAGATATTCTTTTGTTTCAAATGTCATTGTCACCATCCTCAAGATCAAGCCTCTAAAGAACATTGTAGATTTCAAGTGAAAGATGAAGAACCAAAAGTATATGAAAATAAACATTCATTACAACAATAAAAATTGATAGAAGTAGATGGGGAAGAACATGAGGATGATCATGATTATATTTTCTTACACTCTTATGGGACTTCAAGCTCACCATATTATTAAGGTACAAGGATTTATTAAACAACATCGTATCAATGTGTTGATTGATTCAGGTAACACACATAACTTTATAGATAGTAAGACAACAAAGTGATTGGGCTTGTATATCAATACTTCAAACTAGAATAAATTTTAAGTTTTAATTGCAAAATGGGGTACCTCCTAGTGTGTGGATCAAATTGCTAAAGTTAACATCCAAATAGGGGATTATACTTGGTTGGGCAATCTCTTTGCCATGAATCTAGGTAGTTCAAATGTTCAACTAACTATCTCAACTTGGTGATGTTACTATTAATATAACATTATATCAACTGGATGGAGAAGGGAAGAGTCATTTGTCTCCAAATAATCTAACCCCTCCCTCCATGTTGGTTAGTTCACATAGTATGAAAAAGATACTAAAGAAAAATGGCTATGGATTCTTTGCCTCAGTCAATTGCATGAAGGTTTAGTCTTTGAAGCTGCTTCTTTCAACTCTTCCTTCATATTTATAGAATATTATGGATTTCTATGAGGATGTCTTTAGTGAGTCCACAAGTATTTATCCTAAGCACACACATGATCATTCCATCCACCTTGTTCCAATAATTCAACCTCCTACTATGCATCCTTATTGCTATCCTCGACCCCAAAAGTTAGAAATTGAGAATCTAGTTCAAGAAATGTTGGAGCAAGAAATCACCCATCCAAGCATTAGTCCATACTCCTCTCTAGTGGTGATGGTACAGTGCAAGAATAATTCATGGCACATGTGTCTTTATTTTTTCCTCTCAATAAGATCACTATCAAAGATAAGTTTTCTATCCCTATTATAGATTATTTGTTGGATGAATTGCATGGTGCTAGATACTTTACAAAATTAGACTTGTATTTTGAGTTTCATCAAATTAGGATTAGAGAAAAGGATATTACTAATATTGCTTTTCATACACGAGGGTCATTTTGAGTTCCTAGTCATGCCTTTTGATCTCATTAATGCTCCTTCCACTTTCCAAAATCTCATAAGTTTTATCTTTCATCATTTTCTTTGTAAGTTAGTCGGGATTGAATAAAATATATTATGAATTATTAGAAATCTAAGATGATCTCACCCATTTCATTCCCCGTAAAATTTATATTGTTCACCCTCTTGCAATAACATGAACCAGGGTTATGCATAGTGGCTATTTTTGTAAAATTGGCTAAAATTAGGATTTTAAAAATTTGAAATTGGCTAATATTTGGGACCCTTGACCAAGGTCCATTAGCCAAAAATTTCCAGGTGCAAATTTTTTTGGGGATCGATTCGCCCCAATTTTATAATAATTTGACCATTTCAAGTTTAAATTTCCAATGTTGCCCCAAATAATAGTGAACCTTCTACATGTGTTTCGACAATATTCACTTGGATTTTGAAACCGATTCGCCAAATTTTTATAAATACATTTTGGGACCGATCCCTTACGCATAACCCTGACATGAAATCTAAATTAGAAATGATATTGATGATATTCTAATTTTCATTAAGAAAAATATCCCAATATCAACTTTGATAAACCTAACAGATATGTTATAGAGTCTAAAAAATCTTTAGGAGCATCTAATTTGGTAATCCAAGATGAGTGATGTGATAAACCATTTTCACCCCTTAATGAGGTAATCATGACAAGTCTAAGATCATTACTAAGTGTGGTGATCATAGCAAAATAGCCACATGTTCAAATGACACACGTAGAACACCCTTCCTCAAAATTGAATATCCATTCTAAGTTAAATGACAAATAAATAACTACATATATGAAAACCCTTAGGGAATCTTTGGCTTAATAGTTAGATAATCATATGCATGATACTAGAAATTAAGTGGAGGCTTATAGGAGAGAAAGAGCCAAACAATGTAGGATATATATTTTTTAAGCGAAAAACCCCTTGCAGGACCACCTTGGTCTGAGAGACCACGAACAGGGGGTTCTACACCATCAAAGTCACTCGGGAGTCGCACCCGACACTGCTCGCACAAACATTATCAATTGGATTTTGGATACCCAATTCAGCTTTTTGGTAGGGTGGAGATTTGAACCCGAGACCTCCCTTGGAGGATTACCCTCTCCTCTCCAAATCACCTACAACACCTGGGTAAACAATGTAGGATGTAACAACCAATATTACTCAACTTTTAAGTGTTAGTAGAAACCCTATTTTACAAGTTGTTATCTGTACTTCAATTTTAAACCCAAATGCTCCTTCATCCCCTCCTCCCCTAGCTATTTCTAAGGAGGCTTTACCTACATCAATTGATCCTCCTTTGATTAATTATTAAATCTAATATCTATCACCTAGTGTGCAAGCCATAGACTTGTCTGATTATGTGCCAAAATTGTATTATGATGGGATAAATACAACCCAAACCTTCATTGATAAATTCATGGCATATTATAGGTATTGGTTACATATTGAAAAAACTTTTTTGAAATTAATGACTATGGATTTAGTAGGAAATTCTCTTGATTGGTTTATATCCTTACCTAAATACTCTATTGACTCCCTTTATAACTTTCTCAAAAATTTAAAACAAGAATTTGATGATGGCATGACTATAATAGAGGCATTGGATATTTTTATAAATACTAAGCAAGGCCCTAATCAATCTATTATTTATTTTTATAAAAGGTGAGAAATACTTAAATGTTATGCTAATATAAATAGACCTAATGAGGTCATAATGATGATGTTTGTAAACAAGATTTAACCCTATTTTTAGGGTAAGATCTAAGAACACAATCAGTATGGTTGCCTTCCCTTGACAAAGTTATATACTTTGTCAAAATCCTTGAATATTAGGAAAAGAAGGAAGGCCAAAAATCCTTTAAACATAAAAATCCTAAAAAGAATATTGTAGGGGATGGGGTTCGCAATGTAGCTATCCAGGATACCTCTCAATAGATAGAGATAGTTGGAGCTCTTGTCCATACGTTAACTAAATTTGGTTGTGGCCCAAAACTTGTGAATATGATGCCTCAATAGACACATGAAGATATTCTCAAAATATGTCCACCACCTAAGCTCAAAAATTACCACATTAGTGACAAGTTTGAAGAACCTATATGGAATTATCCTAATAAATTTTACTTTTGGCATTGAACTAATGGTTATGATAATTCTACTTGCATAGGCTTGTGTAAATTCTTCCTTAAACATGCCTTTGGGACTAATTTCAACATTAATCAATTTAACAATGATAGGATCAATTTGTTTCATGAAAAAAAATAAAGTCTCTAGAAAAGGTATAACCACCCTTGCAATCAAAGGTTGGATATCTATAACACCCAATTCCCCATCCATGAACAATAAGTTCCTAATCAACAAAAATAAGTGAATAAAAATGATGGTCAAGGGATTAATCAAGGTGGCCAAAAAAATTATCAAAATCATGGATACATTCCTAATCAATCCATCCAAGGAGTGGGTCAAAATAACCAAAATCAAAATGGTAATTACCCCCAAAATCAAAATCTTGGAGATAATACTTCTAAAATACCTCTTAAGTTAACCAAGTCTTTGCCAAACCTAGACCAAATGGAGAATACATTTTTAGTCAAATGAATATGGCTCATTATTTCAACATTTTAGAGGTGAAAAGAGAAACCGCCTCTTTGGAATAGTAAGTTGCTACTAATACTAAGAGTGCACCTTAATATAGAAAGAAACAACCTTCTAAAGAGGGAAAAGAAAAGATAGATAAAGGAAAAGAACCTATCGAGGAAATGGTTAATTATGTTATTGTTGACAACATTTTAAACCCTCCTTTAGTCATCTGGAAAACTACTACAAATATAGAAACATAAAAAAAAATAGAATACATTCCTAAAAATACCTCAACCTAGTCTATGAAATATATTGTTGAAAATGCTAAAAGACTACAATAACCACTTACAAGAATGAACTCGACACTCATAGAAGAAAAATGATAGGATGTCACCCATATCAAGAAATCATTGCTTGAAGTAGTCATGAGCAAAACAAAAGTGTGGGACATTGTTAGGAAGTTGCATACAACCCCTTTCAAGGTCCTATACTTGGAATTACTTAGGATATATCCTTATCAATGATAATGGTTAAGAGACTTACTAGATGATATGGTGATGCCTGGACCAAGGATTGATAATATTATGGCCACCATTATAGGATCTTATGAAGTGCAATATATTCAATCCGATAGAGAACTTTTGTTTTGATGCTCATACTGGTGCTAATTTGGTTATAAAATTTCTTTTGAAAAACATGATTGTTGTTGATTATCTAGCGAGGGATGATGATTTTCCATTGATGATAATATTTATTTATAACAATATGGCACTTCATAGGGATTTTTTATATGAAGGGAGTGGTACATGTGGTGTGTAATTACCTTTGATAAATAAACTAAATATCCCTATAAAAACCATCCTTTCTACTAGAAGTTGATGCTACACTTATAACGGTAATCCATGAGATCCTATAAGTTACATTTGGTTGTCAATTTTAGCTAGACCTAAATAAGTAAGAATTAATTTTATGGTGTTTGGTTTTCAAACCAACTCTAATATGTTATTAGATAGACCTTGGACTAATTAGATGAAATTCATATCTTCCTTTGCTTGTCAAGTGGTTAAGTATGCCTATGATGATAAAAAATTTACCATAGAAGGATACTTAGATACTTGTGGGCCTCAATTCCAAGCTATAATAGTTATTTTATTCATTATATGGATAAAACACATAAAATTCTAATTTATGAACTTGAGCCTTAGTGGACTTATAGAAGGAATTTATACAAGGGGCATCTTGTATTTTGATTGAAATACCCCCAACATAGGTATGAATTCAAAGATGATCAACCTAACATATATGTTATTATTCTCCTTCCTCAAGAGCTAATTAAAAAATTGAAACCATTGTTGAAACCTAAATGAGTTAAGGTCCTATTTTTTTCTATCAACGATTGGCTAAATTATATAAATCCCATGAGGATGCTACCAAAGTCAAACAAGTAACCTTTTGTGTAGATAATGACAACATGGGAGAGGAAACTAATAGTGATGCAAATATTGATTTTAATTAGGTCATTAACATTGAAACTAACAATATCCCTTTTACTACTCTTATTTCTAAGGTGGGTGTTGGGCATTACCAAGTAGGCGCATTACCAAGTAGGCTCAATGGAAATTCTTATTTTAGATGATGATGATAATCAATTTGGTATAATTTTCTATGAAATTGATAATAAAAATTTATTTATCTATTGCATGCTTAGGAATTTTAAACGTTATCAACATATAGCTATGCTAGATATGCATAGAACAACTAATATTCTTATTATCTCTACATCAAACCCTTCACATAAGTTAAGTAAAACAAAAATTATTCCCTTTCCCAGACATTTTACAAAGGTTGAAATCCATCAGTTGCAAAACTACTATGAAGATGGTTCTTTTGTATCTAAAAACATCAATTCCTGCATATTTATGAATCTTCCTAAATCACATACCATTTATGGATTACCTTCCACTAAAGTTTCTTCAACAAAACCAAGATTATCTCTTAAAGTGGTGAACCTAGTCAATATCAATGCTTTTGTCACTAGTGGCAAGCTACCAGTCTTCATCGTGTCTAATATGAGCATATATGTTGATCATGACAAGATTAAAGCCATTGATGACATGCCTCCCCCACAAACTATTAAAGATATCAAATCCCTCATAGGGAAGCTCAAAGCCATTAGGTAGTTCATCTCTAAGTTAAATTTCAAAGCTTATTAATTGAATCATTTGCTTAAGAAAGATATTGAGTTCAAATGGGATGAAAGTTTTTATAAGAACTTCCTTGAATTCATAAAATTTATTTTATGACCCCCAAATATTTTCCCACTCAACACATATAATTTTTTCATATTGCACACCTCAACTACTCAAGTTTCTTTGGGAGTAGTCCTACTCAATAAGACAATAACAATAAGGAGTATTCCATGTATTATATTAGTTGCATAATGCTTTCGATAGAAACTTGCTACACTCCCATAGAGAAATATTGCTTGGTCATCTACTTTGCATGTGAGAAATTAAGGCATTATATGTTATATCAGTCAACTGATATGGTTGTCAAAACTAAGCCCTTGCAACACCTACTACAAAACCTTACATTCCTAGTGACACCCTTTATGGAAAATGAATCACCATGATGCAAGAATTTAATATTTGTATTGTAATACAAAAAGCTATGATGGCCCAAGTAATTGTTGATCAGTTGGTGGTATCCCTTAACCCTACACAACCCTTAAAATAGGTATTGTATGTTGAGGATATCATGGTCATTTTGTGTGCTCCTTGTGAATTTGTCATATTTCCTTCCTCTATTGCCTCTAGTCTTATTTAGGATTATATTCCTTTTGAACTTAAAAATCTCTCTTATAGTCTCTTGAGGCTACCAAGAGATATCATGAAACTAAGTCAAAGCCAAATCTAATGAAAACCTCACCCTGACATTTGGATCCTTCACTTTCATGAAATAAGAAATGATTTTAGGGCAAGAGTTTTTATCTTTCTCAAGTCTCAAACTAGCCTAGTTATTCCTATGGTCTTCTACTTAAAATTTTCATGCATTACTAATAATGTTGCAAAATACGAGGCCTTAATTTAGGGCCCTTGACAACCTAACATATGAATAATAAACATGTCAAAGTGTTAGGTGACTCTCAAATTGTGGTCCGTCAAATCTCTAGTGAATATTCTATAAAATATTTGTATTTGGTTCCTTCCCACCAAGTGGATACAAGTTTAAATAATAATTTTGAGTTCTCCATTAGGCATTCCCTAAAGGGGTAAAATACTGAAATTGGCTCTCTAGCCACTTCGACAAGTAAAATTATACCAAATTAAAACATTACTAAAACTAATTTTATGGTCAAATTTTATAATGAACGTGTGATTTTCATCACTAATAGGCAAATGGATGTTCATACAATCAAAATTTATATTATTAATTTCCAAATCCCTCATGATGATCATTGGTATGGTAACATTTTATGCTTTCTTTATAATCAAAACTATCCACCTATGAATAATGCTAAGCAATGATCTCACATCCATAAGATATAATTTTGATATGTTGTTATAGATGGGGTCTTGCACTACCATAATCCCAATGGTGTTATTTTGCAATGCCTTACAAAAATTGAGATGCCGAAAGCCCTCTTTGACATCCATAGTGGAAACTATGTAGGATACTATAGTGGTCATTCTGCAACTCATAAATTATTAAGAATGGGCTACTTATAGCCGATAATTAAAGCCAATGCTAATAAGTATGTCAAATATTATGATAAGTATCAGTTCCATAAGGATGAATTAAAGTTCTTCATTTGATTGAGTCCTCTTGGTTTTTTTCCCTTGGGGTTTTGACCTTTTTGGACCTATTTATCCTATGTCCTTAGATGGGCACAAGTTTATCATCACAACCATAGAATATTTTTAACAAATGGATGGAAGCTATGCCATTTACAAATCAAACAACCCCATCATATCTAAATTTTTCTTTAATTATTTTGTGTGTTGCTTTGGTGTCCTATCTACTCATATTTTAGATAACAATACTCCTTTCAAAAATAAAGAAATGCAAGAACTAACTTTTGGTTAGGGATTTAACACCATTTTTCCATGACTTAATATCCACAAGAGAAACTATGGTTTTATTAGTAATTGAAGATGACCTATTTAGGCCTACTCTATTTCTTTCTTGGTATTCAAATTACTTAGTCTCCTCCAACATTATTTTTCTTAGCCTTAGTATACATTGGAGTTATTATAGTATTTTCAAATGGATAGTTATAATATTAATCACATCCCCTTTTATATTTAGGTAAATCTTAAGGGTAGTAGTCCCCCACATTTAAAATATGCTTTTGTATATTGGTTTTTAGTAGGAAGTCTTCTCTATATCACTCACACCCAACAATACATGTATTTTATATCAATCTCTGCTCTAAGTACATGTAGACACCTCACGAGAGTCACTAGAAGGATACCAAGTGAATTCTTCACTATGTTCAAGGTACTATTTACTATGTTATTGAGTATACAAAGGGGTATACCATTCACTTAAAAGGATACTTTACTAAAAATTAGGATGATGATCTTGATTTATCTTAGTTTTGGTCCAATTTATTGGTGTTCCATGAAGAAAACTACCAATTATTTATCTTTGGTGGACATAGAGTATTGTTGTTCCATTTAAATTGGGAAGCATCATATATGGATTCAAATATTCCTTGAGTATTTTTCTTTCCTCCTAAGGTCACCATCACATTTTTTTATGATAACTAGAGAACCATTCAATTGATGCACAATATAGTTCTATATTAATATATAAGCACATAGAGTTTTATATGCATAATATCATAGATATTATTCATGATACACAAATCTAGACCCATTTATTGCCATTCCAAGAAATAAGATCTTATTGTTTGTTTTCTTTGAAAAAAAAGTATTGCAATTTTGCACATGTTGGAAAGCATATGATTTGGATATAGATTTCTTGAACAGTTGGACCTTCTTGTTAAGGGCCCCAATGAAGAATACAACACCCTTTAATTGATTAAAATATAGTTCAACATCAATGGACCAAACATATAGATCCGTGGATGCATAAGATCAAGAATTTTTAGTCTTAAGACTAGATTTTTCCAATGCATATAAATTTTATAGACCAAATCGTTGATATTTTCATGAAGGTTATACCCTAGGTTACCTTCATTCAACTTTAATATTATAGTAGAGTATAAGAGTTTGCATTAAGCAAGGGATATGTAGTTATGTATTCTATTTGTTCCATATAATTTAGATTAAGGTGGGATATTAATGTGTAATCCTCATTTCCTTGGATATGATATATTTGTATCAATATATATTCATATTAATAGTAGGTCTCTATCGTTAGGGTGATTTAGGTTATTATTTAATGATATTTATAATGATTTTTTCCATTTTATCAAACATATATTTATATACCATTTTCAATATTTTCTATTGTCACTTAGTGATCATTCTTCATTCGTAGAGTGAAATAGTTGATGTCTAAGGGATACTTTATCATATCCTATGTATATTTAGTCTATTTGTTTATCGTAGTAACATATATTTTTTTCTCATTCCTTTCTATCTATCTATATTGTATATTTCTTTACCTAAATATAATATTTGACAAGGAAAAAAATGAAAGGTCCATGTTTATCATATTTAAGCTTAGTCTTATCAATTAAATCCAAGTAGAATGGATTGTCTATAGTCCCTCCTTCAATTAAGTACTTTCAATTTCCTAGGTCCCAAACAAAGATATATAGCACAAGTTCATCTTAAGCATAAAATAGGAACCATACCATATTTAATACATTGATTAATTTATCAACAATATAGTAGAAGTAGAATACTTGATAGATATCACAAAAATTTCCATATAAAAATAATTTATAATCAAGTATTCATCATATGCTTTAATCAAGATAGAGATAAATATGTTCTTTAACTAAATAATATTCTATAGATGTTTCACATGCTAAAATATATGCATGTATATCATATTCAATACACCTCAAAAAATCCTAAGCGATATGCAATAAATATAGAATTTCTATAAATATTATAATTATAGTACTTAATCCCTTAGTAATCATTACCTTCAATAACATAACATACTCGTTAATGAATTTAACATCAAGACAATTTCTAAGATCAAGGATTTAAATGTCATTACCAATTATCACTTTATTTATTTAATGTCATAATAAGATTCTTGCTAAAGTGTTTGCTCTATGAGTTTGTAATTGTTCAATACTCAATGTCTAGATAATGAATGATAGTTTTATCAAATGTTACTATATCTTGGTGATACATGATTATTACTCATAATATAATGGAATATAATGATCTATTTGGATAAAAACACGTATTTATAAAAAAAAAATTATCAAACCATATGATAAAATTTAATTGATATTCTAATTGTGCTCTAGAATCTTAAATTTGATTTAAATTTTGCTATAAATACCCAAACCCTCTTTGTTGATGCTCAATGATTTTGATCTAACAATTTAGCATTTTTTACTCTCCTTGTTCTTGGTTCCCTCTTGTATCCTCATTACATATACCAGGAGCTAAATCCTTGGGCTATTTATCAGTTTCTAAGGTCTAGTGATATCTCTAATCATAGAGTATGCATATTTGAAACTAAGAAATAAATAATTAATAATCACTTTATACATAAAACCTATTAATTTATATTGTTTATAAAAGAGGATGAATTGATCTCTAACATATAATATCTTAAATAATTTCTATAAGATCAATCCATTTCTACAATTTACACAAGAAAAAATGGCTACATTGAAAAAAATAGTTTCAATTATCTCACGTTTTCAACAATATAAATGATGTTGGATTCAATTAGGTGATATCTTTAATTATTTAGGAATTCCATTTATTTTTCAATGTAACCTTACTAGATTGACAAATTATGTGGTGAAGCGCATGGAGAATAAAATATCCTATTAGATTATTAAACCTATGTTTATAGATGGAAAATTTATATTTTTTTTGCAGTCCAACAAATACACATGGATATTATTCTTCATACCAGATGCTTTCCTCTACTACATATGATAAGATTAAAAAAAATTAAAGTATCTATGGCCAAATTCTAAGAGCAATAAAGATCTCATAAAGTTGCTTGATTTTTTTATTAGAAACATAGAGCTCAATAGATATGTAGATTATTGATAGTAAGTGATATGCAATTTCCTTGAAGCTAATAAGACACATTTTTTTAATCAATCGTTACACCTTTACAAGAAAACCAATTAAATGAATTTAAAATTTAAACAATGTTTGTAACACTAATTTCAATAAAAATATATGTGTTGATGATGTAACATATTTAAAAGGTATAATATATCATCAATAAAATGATTAGATGGATTTTTGACATGGATTTTATTCAAGGAGCACTCACTAGGGTGATTTATTATTATCAAATTTTGTGGTATTTCACTTGTCAAAGTTCTTTAACTAAAGACCCTTAAATGTTTCTAGCACTATGTTTGAACTATCAACGATTTTTCCAAATCCATGCATAATTTAATGCCATGTAAGAATTAGTATACCAAAATCTACCTTCTCATTATTGATAAAAATATTGTCAATGAAATTGAGGCTATTGCTACATAATATCCTTCTAAATTTGTGTTTTTGAATCCTAAAATATAGCGAAAAGTATAGAATTTGTGTCATTTTATCATTTCAAATAAAGCAAAATATGGCTTATCAATGTCTCACTCCATTGTTTTGAATACAATAAAAAGTAAATTAACAACGAAATATTGAATCCATTTTGAGACATGGAATGATTTCACAATGTAGATATTTTTGGGATCTTTGGAGATAAGAAGGTTTGTTTAATCTTAGTGATTATTCTATAAAGTTTCATCATTAGGGGTCTTAAGCCTTTTATCCATGATGGTCTAAATTTTCAACCCTATGGTGGAAAATCAAAACCTTTTAAATATATTTTTGGTTTTGTCTAAATACCAAGGAGGCATGGCACTGAAGGCATTGAATATATATTTTTTTTTTCAATACTTTGATCTAAAGCTTTTTATTGGAAATTCAATCTCCTCTGGGGAGTTATATATTGACCTTAAAAATAACCAATTTTTTTTGGTAAGTAGATATTTTATATACAAATTGGGTTTTTTAAGAGGATCCCAAAACCTTATAACATGAGAGGCTGCATCCCTTAGTAACAAAAGGAGCCCCTTGGGCTAGTACAGTAGAAACCATAGTAAACCTTACCAAAAAAAAACATAGTAATGCCCAGGAGGGCTACATCAGAAACCTCAAACTGGAGGTAAAACATGCTGAAAAAACAACAAAAAGAAACAGATGCATCCATTCTGAAAACCACTACCTTTGATAGATGAAAAAAAGGATCACGTCCCAGGAAAACCAACACGGTGGAATTTCCAGCTGTACTCGATAATATAGGTGTCGCGGTGCTCCTCGTGCCCATTCGTCCAAGCCCGATCCTATTTTCTTGCTTATGTGGAATCATTAGCAATATCCTGGCTGGCGACCTTCTCCATGTCCATCGAAAACAACTGTCGCAACACCACGATACATATGGACAATAATCCCTTATTTTCCAAGTGGTTGGTTAAACCATTGCCCTCCCTATAGGTGTACTTGAATTGGACCAGGTTCCTCCGAAGGAGGAGGTTCCTGGCCTCAAAAATGACATTAAAAACCTTCCACATTGGATCCTGGGAATTCATCATGTAGTTAATGATGTTCAGTGAGTCCCCTTCAACTACCAAGGGTTGGGGATCCTTCACAATGAGCTTGAGTCCTCTCAAAAGTCCTCTGGCCTCCACAACATGATTGGTTTGAAACCCCAAGTTTTCACAGAAAGCCAGGACGAGCTGTCCATTATGGTCTCTAACTAATCCACCCGCAGCGGTCGTCCCTGGGTTGCCCCAAGAGGCCCCATAAAAATTTAACTTCAACCATCCTTGAGGAGGCTTAACCAACCTGACGTCCTTCCTGGATGACCGTGAATCCTCCCACTCCTTGATTTCCCTGGATAACTTCAAGGATTTGAACAAACCCTCTTCAAACACATGCTTGGGCCATGATTGGGGATAAGCTTTGAGTTCTCAATGGCAAAGGTGATGGACCTATGAGCGACTAGAGGAGGATCCCTGGGAGGATTACCGAAGACCCGACCATTGTGTTCCAACACCATATCTGCCATAAAAAATGGTGGAAGCAAACATTCCACAGGAAACAGAGCTTGGTATTTTTAAAAGGATTGGTTCATTAGAATAAAGCTTCATTAATGGTCTTGGGGAGAATCCATTGGATCTGAAAGGTAGAGAGGATGGAGCCAAGGACCGACCCAGTGAAAATGCAGTGTGAGAACAGATGGTCAGAGGACTCATAGGCAGACTCACACAGATAACACCTATTGGGAATAGTAAACCCCCTCTTGTGAATATTTTCAATTATGAGAGCTTTATTCTGAAAGGTAATCCATGAGAAGAAATTTACCTTTGGGATCAAGCATTTCCTCTAGACCACATTGCAAGGAAAGTTCAATTTTAGCCCTTTGCATTGGAATTCATAGGCAGATTTGACAGAGAATCCACCATCATTGGCCCCCCTCCAAATAATTTGATTTCAACCTCTGTTGGTGGGTATGATGATGTCCTTAAGGATGGAGGACAGGAAGTCAACCTCAATATCTAGCCCCTATGCATCAATTACTTTCCACTGTAGGGAGCCATTTCTCCATTCAATGAAATTGGCCACCCTCTGCCCAAAGTTGTTATCAAGAAAATTTTTAAGGTGAACCAGCTCGGTCTGCTCAAATAGAGGGTCCTCTAGGGCCCACCTATCCTTCCAAAAATATATGCTTCGGCCATCCCCAAGGATCCACTTGATTTCGTCTTGGATCAACTACCTAGATTGGGCAATGACTTTCCAAAAATCCAACCCCTTAGTGGGAATACCATCCTCAAGAAAGGAAGTGTTAGTGAGGTATTTCCTCCTAAAAATTCTAACCCATTCTATCGGTTCATCTTCCAGGATCCTCTAGGTGTGTTTGGAAATGAGCGCTAGGTTCATCTTGGCCATTCTCCTCAACCCTAATACTCCTTGCTTCTTGCTTCTGCAAAATTTATCCTAGGCCACAAAAGGAAAACTATACTTGTCTTCATTGCCTGACCAAAGAAAGTTCTGTTGGGTCTACTCAATCTTGTGAAGAATCGAGGCATACAATCTAAAAATAGACATGAAAAAAGTTAGAATCCCTTGGAGGCACGTCATAGTGAGGGTTGCATTGGCAGCTTGGGATAAGAACTTACCTTTCCATGATGTTAGCTTTTTGTGGATTCTCTCGAGGATCATGTTCCACATCGCTTCCTTAGCACACCCATAGAAGAGAGGGAGGCCAAGATAGGTAGTGGGGAGTGAATCAATAGAGCACCCCAGGATCCTTGCAATCTGAACTTGATGCCTAACAGGGGTGTTGAGAAAAAAAATCTTTCTTTTGATGTAGTTAACTTTTTTATCGACAACACTCTCATAGAGTCCTAGGATTCATTTGATGGATCTGGCTGGAGCAACTGACGCTATGGTGGACAGGAGCGTGTCATCCACAAATTGTTGATGGGTGATCACCTCAATCCCCGAGGTAGGGAGGATGTCAGTCACCTTCTTTTGTTGTTGGGAATCCTTAAGGGCTCTTCCCAAAGATTTTGTGAGGATGATGAAAAGGATGGGGGATAGAGGATCCCCTTGACATAAACCTCTAGAGCTCTAAAAGAAACTGATAGGAGAGCCATTGACTAGGACAAAGAACCAAGGAGAGGAAATACAACCCTAGATGAGGTCAACCCACAGGGGATGGAAGCTGAACTTGAGGAGGATATCCCAAAGGAAACCTCTTTCAACCCTATCGAAGGCCTTGTTCATATCAAGCTTGAGGAAAAGGGTAGCCTTCTTGGTCATTGAGGAAGAATGCAGGGTTTCATGGATCGAGATGACCCCATCCAAGATGTTCCTCCCTTTCATAAAACTTTATTGAGATTGATCAATGATAAGGGGTAGAATGGGCTTTATCTTGTTGGCCAAAACCTTGGTCAACACTTTGTAGATGACGTTGCACAGGCTGATAGGCCTATAATCAGAGATGGATTTGTAGTCAAAGGCTTTCAGGATGAGGGCCAAGAAGGTGGAGTTGAAACTACAAGGGATAACTTTGATTGACTAGATCTCTCTAATGGCCTCACAGACATCGTTCCCCACCACATGCCACAAGGTTTGAAAAAATCTTGGAGAGAAACCATATGGCCCAGGGGTTTTATTAGGTTGCATCGAAAATAAGGCCTCCTTAATCTCATTATGGGAGAAAGGTTCCACTAGTATGAGGTTTACATCCTAATGAACGATGCAAGGAATATTTGATAGGATAGTATCCTGAGCTTGATTGTCACCCTCTAGGGCACTTCCCAAGAGGTTCTGGAAAAAGGACACCGCTTCAGCCCTAATCTCAACTATGTCCTTGGTGGATGATCCATTGCTGCACACAATCTCCCTGATCTTGTTGGATGCCCTATGTCGCATAGTGGAGGCGTGAAATAACCTAGTGTTAGCATCACCTTCCTTGACCCACAGGTCTCTTGAATTCTACCTCCAGAAGGTTTCCTCTCTAGCCAGGATGTTATGGAACTCTGCTAGGAGGTTCCTTTCCTCCTTCCTAGTGGGGTTGTTGTGGTCCCCAGCTTTGATTCTCCTTTCCATCTCTTGAATTTTCTCAGTAATTATCTTTTTACTGGTGAAAAGGTTGCCAAAAACCTCCCTATTCCAGATTTTCAAGTTTTCTTTGACCATCTTCAGTTTCTGAGCCAGCCAAGAAGTGGCGGATCCTCCAAACTTTTGATGCCACCATGAGGAAACTTGATCTTTAAAATCCTTGTGGACAGTCTACATGGCTTCAAAATGAAAAGGAGTTTTGAAGGAGAGGGGCCTACCAGTTTCAAGGAGGATGATACTATGGTCTGATCCGATTCAAGGTAAGGCCAATAGGGTGGCATCGCCAAACAAAGGGATAACTTCTTGAGAGATGAGGAACCTATCCAGCTTCACCTGGATGAGCCTGCTATCAATCCTCCTGTTGCTCCAATTCAAAGAGGACCCATTGAGCTTAACATCCATGAGCTCATTGGTATTGAAAAAATTTCCAAAATCCTCCATGCTTCTGCTAAAAGATTCGTTACCTCCTTTCTTCTCAAACGGATGCAACAGGCTATTGAAGTCTCATCCTATGATCCATGGAAATGTGTTGAAGGTGGTCCTCATTTGAGTTATAGTTTCCCACATTTTGGCCTTCTCAATGGGGGAATTTGGAGTGTAAATGTTGGATAGGATCCAAGACTGATTGTTGGTATTGGAGTGAAACAAAATGTTTAGGATCCTACTCGAGGATGATAAAAGCATTCCTTCAACTAGGGTAGGGTCCCAAAGGCACATGAGCCCACCTGATGTGCCTTGAGCTGGACTGATAAGGCACTCTCCTTTGGTCCAAATGGCCTTAGCAGACTTTTGAGAAGAGAGATCATCGATTTTGGTTTCTTGCATAATGAATATGGAAGGATTGATACTTTTCCTTAGGTCAGCCACCAACTACTACTTGGCTGCCCCATTGAGGTCCCTCACATTCCATGAGAGAACATTCATTTCGAGGGTTTAGGGTTTTTCCTGCCTCCCTTCACCAGTTGGAAGGGGGATTTGTTCCTTGCTTATCATTTTGGTTGTCGAAATCATAAGAGAAAAGCATCAATTGGGTTCCATTTGTGATGTCCTCCATCATTTTCTTGTTTCTCTTCTCATTGTTAGAGGGTCTCCCTATTTTTCTTTTGCTTCCATAGTCAATGGCCTGTTTCCTACTCTTGGTGTTTCTAGGGCTGATTCTCCCAGAGACGGATGGGCCTTATTTTTCAAAGAAAGGAGAAAGGGGTACCTCACCCCTATTCGAGTAGTTTGAAGATTTCTTACTGCTCGCCAGGTACTCATCCATAAAATAATTTGGAACAACAATTTTGGGAAGGGTCTGTACCTGGGTAATTGGATCCTCTATGCTAGGACTGGTGTGAAGCAAGGATTTTGAGAGAACCTCCTACTCCTTTTGGGCTGACGAAGAGGCTTCTCCTCGCTCACATTTTTGCTTGCCTTGATCTGGAACATCACTCTGACCTTCCTCCTGAGGTGCTTGGTGGGTGGGATTACACATGATGTGTTTCAGGCCTAGCATCGGCTCCTTGTTGAGAGGGGGAATACCATGGTTCCTGTACATGCCCTTGTTCAAACCCATTGCCTTTTGATTATGGGCCCTCAAGACAAGGCACTAATTCAAGAGGTGACTTTGAGTGCGACAGTGAGTACAAAATGTTGGCTTGTTTTTGTACTCAATGGGTTGCCTTTTTATGATGTGTGATCCTCTATACAAGTTTATGAAAGTGGTTAACTTTGTTTCTAGGTTAGCGGAGACACGAAAGTGGGCATGGACCATCCTGAATCGGACCTTGGTGGAAGAATCAATGGCAACGAGCTCACCTATGGACCGAGATATCCCTTGATGACATTCTTGTGCCAACATTAGAAAGGGAGGTTTGGCAACCTAACCCACAGAGGAGCTACATTTATGTTTTGGGTTTCAGGGTTGAAATCCTCTCCCCACTTTTGGATAAAAAGGCTCTTGTGCCCTAGGAACCATGGTCCCCAGGCCAAGATGTTGCAGCAGTCCTCTTGAGTGTTGAGCCTGATGGCAAAAAACCCCTGAGAGAGGGCAAAAATTTTCATGTTGTTGTTGGTCTTCCACTTGGAAAAAGCCCATTTTTGAATGGTCTCCATGTCTAGTCGCCCTCCTACGAAATTTCTAATTAGAGTGAAACACTCAAGCTCTAGGTAGTTGTCCATTAGGTCTTCAGGGATGACCAAATCTGCTCCACAAGGAAGCATTTCTTGGATGGGTTGCTTTGTTAGGGATCCTGGACATAGTACCTGGGCGTAGGATCCTTTTTGGTTTAGGTTTACCCCACCTCTTGGTCCCTCCTTGTTAGGAGGGTCTTTTTTGCTCCTGTTCGACCCATCTACCTGGGCCCCTGCTACATCGGGCCCTACCCCATCATCACTACCATGGCTTGTCCCTCCTAGACCCTCGCTTGACCATCCTGCCTCCTTTCTACCGCATCCTATCGGTCGCTTTCCATTCGCCACTTGCTCGCCTGCTTTCCCGCTCTCCATCCTTCCTTAAAAATAACCCAATTGTATAAATTGTTAGAACAATTTTTCTTGAGTTATTATAAATATAGAAATAATACCATTTTGTAAATTATTATGATATTGTTTTTACTATTAATAATAAGTTGACATTATGCTAAATTTATTGTCATAGATTCAATTATAATCCAATAAGGTTCAATATGAATCTATAATATTTTAAATATTATTAGGACAATACCCCTTGTACTATGAGTTATGTTCCTCATAATGATCCTTTTATTAGTTGAGAAAACACTTTATAGAGTATTGACTGTCAACCTAATGATTATAGTATATGCTAATGTAGTCATTGTCACTCAACATTGTCACTCAATTACTATTAATAAAAAAGTTATTATTTATGTTAAGTTTATTATCATAGATTCATTTGTAATCCAATAAAGTTAAATATGAATCTATAATATTTAAAATATTATTGGGATAACAAGCCTTGTACTCCAAATTATGTTCTTGATAATTCTCCTCTTGCTAGTTGAGAAGATAATTTGTAGCAGACTCATTATCCACCTAATTATATAGATGCTCATGTAGTCATTGTCACTCAATTACTATTAATAACAATTCGTCATTATGTTAAATTTATTATCATAGACTCAATTGTAATTCAATAAGGTTTATTATGAACTTATAATATTATAAATATTATTAGGACAACGAGCCTTGTAATATGATTTGTATGCCTCATAATGCTTATTTTGTTAGTTGAGAAAACACTTTGTAGCTAATTCACTCTCAACCTAATGATAAGAATATATGCTAATGTAGTTATTTTCACTCAACAAATTCATCACTTTATGGCCTTTCCTACCTCCCTCTAAATGGAATTGGGATAATCTTACCCCCTCTGTAAAGAATTTTATATGATTGGTTTGAGTATTTATTTAGCCAAGAATTTGTAAGATTTGTAAAGCTACCAACCTAGAGAGGAAACATATCATGTTACCATTGTCTCTAGATGGTTCTTAACACTAGTAACTTCCTTTTAACTTTCTAGGGATTTAAATATAGACAAAGATAGTCCTTTGTCATATCACATTATTGTTTCTATAAAAATATTTATATTTTGCATATACTTAATTATTTGCCACAATAATTGGCTTGTGTTTTGGTTATATACATTAGTAGATTTTTAATTATACTATTAATTTATTTCATTTATTGCTTTTATTAAATTTGTGGTATTGAATTTAGATATCTTGAATATATAAGCTTATGATAGGTGATAAAATTTATACATGCATTGCAATTTTCTTGTATATAGAATATAATTTAACTAATTAAAAAGTAATAGCAACTATTAGTTTAAAATACAACAATAATTGTTCTTATGTCAAGAGTGCTCACCTAATGTAGTGATAATCCTTATTCATATTTAATTATGTCTATACAACTCAAATTTTTATAGGACATTCCTCCAAGGTTGGCTATTTTTGTGGGGTTTAACGTTACTTTTTCCTCCAAGGTGAGCTTCCACGGCAAGGGAAGTTCAATATTTGAAAAGAAATGAGGTTTTACAACTAATAAAATTGAGTGTTGGAATCAATGCCAAGTTTGTAATCTTTATCAATATAGTAGCCCTTTGGGAAGAGCTATGATGTTGGGGGTGGAAAAAGATCAAAATTAAATGAAATAATTTGTATATAAGTAGCACACACTCATGGTTTCCTATACAATTACAAAAAATGAGAAGAAAGAAAAATATATAACATTTTGACTTTTTAGAAAGCTAAGGGTTGTTGTTGGAAGGAGTCTTAATAAGAGAAAATTTCAAAATTCGTATGGAATGACGTGTCATTGTCACTTGTATTAAATATTGATGCAATTATCACGATGTATAGTTAGTCACCCTCCCTATAAAAAAGATTTGTATACCTTAATTTTCCTAGACACTATGCATAGTTTAAATTTTATGTTGTTTTTATTAGTAAAATATAAAGGTACTTACATCAATAAATGACTTTGTGTCAAGTTATGTCATTGAATAGTAGTATGATATCAAACAAAAAAATACATAGAGTGATAAATCAATACAACACCATTATAACACTAAAATAAAAATAACTATAAACATAATAAAATGGTCACATAAGTCAAACTAGGACATATAAACCATGATTATAAACATAAATACCCACTTATATGAGTAGGACATTAGAAAAACATATATAAATTCTAGCTTTTACAATTATTTAATGGATACAATATAATATTATAAATGAATTAGTTATGTGTATTGAATCAGAAACCAAATTATTTTAGTCATGACTCCAAGAGAGCCCATGGCTTTCACTATGAATGCAACCAAGCATGTCATGGATGTAATAGTGAACCTATATCTCCATTCTAGTCACTAAAAAATGTACCGTCATCTCATTTTTTCAATACAATGTTTATCAAAATATCATATAGCTTGTTCATAATCATTTTCTACAAGAACCCTTACAACTCTTCCAACACCAAGCTATAGAGACTCTCATGTAGTACATTTTCATTAAACCATAGAGTTTCCATATAGCTCATCCATCTATCATCCATGATCTTAAATAATCATTTTAAACTAATCAATGCTAGTATTATTTGCTCCATGTCATGATAGACTTCATGAGTAGGATAAAAATGACCATAGGACTCTAAACCACCCCCACTATCACTCTCATTCCTTGATAAAGAGATGCATTGTACTTAGAAGCATCCACTAAGAACTAGATCCTATTTTGTGACACTTCTTAGCTCTAAAAATAAATATTTCTTCAATTGTTATGGATTGAAGGACTCCTCTAAACACTCTCTTCAGCTCCTATAGAAACATCGTGCATTTGTTTTCTATGGAAAATTAAATTAACTCTTGAAGTTTTATTATTACCTCTTTTGTTGACCCTATTAATTTAGGTCCCTCCATAATATTCGTGTATTTCTTATTCATATACACTAATTATTTTGTAATACCAATGTTTGACATGTGATTTTTCAAGCCACTCCTTGGAAATAGAAGCATCTTTTCATATTCACTTGCACAAACAATGTCTTCATATAAGTTAATTTATTGATTCCTCCCAACTAAGTACTTAAGCAAAAGGATACCATTTCTAGAAACAATCTCCTTCATCATTCCTCTTAAACTATTCTTAGCACCACTGACCAACAATCTACTTTAAGTATACAATCAATGAACTCAATCTAAACAATGATATGATCAAACATGTTTACATAATGATCATTTACCATCTCCTTTTTTGTATTTTCCAATTGACTAGTTCCTCTACAATAATCTCTACTACTAGCCCAACTTTGACATTGATATAATCCTCTATAGAATATAAGATTACAACACTAATGTTATTAAAATTGTACCTCCTTATTTTATATTTTAAGATTAAGGGAGTCAATAAAAATTTATAAACACCTAAATTTATATGGTTCTAAAGTATTATCTCATATTTTTAAATTTATTACCCTTTTCTCTTATTTTTAGTATTTTACACTCTAACCTATATTTTGATAATATACCAAATTAAGAATTATAAATAAAATATGTTACTTTTTATGCACTTGTATGGTATTTAACATTTATTATAGGTGACCTCATGTGCTATTACCTCTTGTAGATTTGCTATTGATACACTATTGATTTGGAAAAGAGGTGTTTGAATTTTATCCTCCAAAACATATCCAACAAACCTAACATCATTTTAAGTTGTTGCAACGAATTTGCTTAGGTTCCTCTTCTTTAAAATACATGAGAGAGTGAAATATACATATTGAATTTTATCTATTAGGTCCCCCTTCCTTAAAACACATGAAAGAGTTGCTATAATATGATTTCACATGCTCTTTAAATGATGTGTCAACCACTCAACTTTGTTTTTGCTGAAGGATTCCATGTTAGCGTACTATTGATTAGCGTACTATTGATTTTGTCTTTATTAGACAGACTGTTGCTCAGACTGTTGCTCTGTTACAACAGTCCAGTTCAGCTGTTACGCCGGTGTTCTATTCTCGGCTGATGTAACCTTATATATGTGCATTGCTGAATAATACGAGATTGTTCCGTATTTTACATGGCATCAGAGCAGTTCGTAATTTATCTGGGCGTGTTTTGAAGCGGAGACCTATTTTTTTCATCGTCAGTCATCGCGCAGGCCCCGGGTAGTGAAGAGGGCGGAAGCCCGGTTAAACGCACACTGCGTTCGTTGCTCCGGGAAGGACACGCAGGGCCGAGGGCGAGCGGACATCTGCGCGCCCCCCAACCCACGTCCAGGTCGACGGACGACCCCGCTCGACGCGTTGCATCGCGGTAGCCGTCGCCTCGACTGCCGCGCAAGCGCTGTGACAGGTTGTGTCGCACCGCGCGCGGAGGCCCGTGCGACAGGGACTGTCGGGACAGGGCGCGCGCAAGCGATAGCTGTCGCACGCACGCAGGCGACAGAACGACCCTGTCGCAAGCGGCACAAGGTCTACTGGAGAGGGGAGACAGCCCCCCCCAATCCCCCCGCACAGCGCAAACGCGACGCGTTGGAGGGAGGACGCGTCACGCGTCAACGGACGCGCGCGCGCGGCCGGAGGCCCCCTCTTACGCGGGAAGCGGAGATTTGAATTTCCGCTCCCGCTGGGTATAAACCCCCCCCGCGGCGGGTTGCGCGCAGAGGAGCGCAAGAAAAAAAAAAAAAAACCAGGTGAAAAAAAAAAAAATGCACCTTCGCCCCCGTTGAGAGGCCCGAGCACGGGAATTTTTTTTCTAAATTCACCGTGAGGAGGCGGTTTGCAGGACGGGAATTTTGTTTTAAATCCACCGACGAGAGGCGATTTGCAGCGTTTTAAAAAAAATACACCGTCGAGAGGCCGATCTGGGCGCGGAAGCAGCAACCGAGCGACCGGAGGCCGCTGCAGAGGAGGAGGAGGTAGCAGGCGTTGAAAAAGGAGGAGGCTCTTGATCTCTTTCGGATCAGCCCGCTGGCTCACGTGGTCGTGAGCCGTGCGGTAAGGCTCAGGGAGCCTGCAGGTCGGGGGTTCGAATCCCGCCGACTCCCCTAAGGTATAATTTTTTTTTGCAAAGTCATTTTTTAATTATTATTTTTTTTAATTAAAATTTTTAATTTTAATTTTTTTTAAATATAGTTTTTTAACTTTATAAATTAAAATTTTAATTTTAATTTATTTTTTATAAGTTTTAAAACTATATAAATTAAAATTATTTATTTTAATTTTAAATTTATAATAATTATTAAAAATGCTTTGTTAAAGAAAGCCTTTTAAGGGGGGATATTTTTTCAAAAATCAAAGGGGGATAGAGAGTAATTTTTTGAAAAAATAGCAATTTGGCATTGTAAAAGGTGCATTTTCGGCTGTGACCGACACCTTGTGGGTTATTCTTGTGGGCAATTTTTTTTGTTGTATGTTGCATATTTCATTTTTGCACTATAACATTAAAAATTAAAATCAAAACACTCCCTAAGTCCCCGGAATATAAAACCCATCTCGTGCAATTTTATTGCACCGCAACTGTTCGGTATTTGCGATACCTCCGCCAGCACTTACATGTAAAGCCGTCGTGATTTGGCTACCGTATCCGCCGCCTAATATAGCCGCTATAACGACGTCTCGAGCTTGTTCTCTATAAATCGTCTGGGAGGAATAAGTACGCCATTTTTGCATTTTTTACTCCATCCACTACCCTTTATCGCACTTGTGTTTAGGCGTAAATCCCGACGAAGTATTCTTCATAGTGTTTAGGGGAAGTTACGCCCCACGCATGAGAAGAATCTTCTATGGTAGGTGCCATCAACAAGGCGATTCCCTTTCAGCACCGCTTATGTTCCACGTATCGTATGATCTCTAAAATTCACCTATAGTCTCCCTCACGTAAGGGCGGGTGATTTTTGTTGATCTTTCTAAATACCTATAGTTTCCCTCACGTAAGGGCGGGTATTTTGTACGGTATATTGGCCTAGCAAAAGGTATATCGAAAGGGGGACCAATTTGGTGATATAAGGAACCTTCACTATGGCCGCTGTTGCAAAGTTGATGACTGATCCGCATCAATTATTGAAAGGTCCAAATTATACACCATGGAAACATAAGATGAAGGCAATTATCCAAATGGAAGATTTGTGGGATATTATTACTCGGAGTAGCAACTAGGCCTTCACCAACAAGCAGGATCCACAGGTCCTTCAACAGATCAGATTGCTTTTGACAAGAAAGACAAGAGAGCAAAGGTGCTCATTTTGTTTGTTGTTTCGGATGAAGTGCAACCTCATATAGCCGATAAAGCAAGTGGTAAAGAGGCATGGGATGCCCTTAGAACCATCTATGAGGGGAAGAATGAATCCACCATTCTTCATCTTCAACAACAACTTCATAACCCGAGTTTGAGGCAGGGTGAAACAGCTTGAACTCTTTCTCGTGCAGAGTGTCCGAGTTGAAAGAGAAATTGAGTTCTCTCGGAGATACTCTGGACGAAAAGCTTCTCATTTCACTTGTGATGAGAGCTTTACCTTCTTCATTTGATATGTTGATAACCTCCATCCAGGTGTCCCAACGACAAATTACCTACATCGAGTTGGTCAATCTGCTCCAACAACAGGAGGCACGCCAACTTCACAAGGATGATTCTTCCAATACAGCCCTATACACCAACAGAAGGGTTCTAGGAAGAAAGGTAATGGGCAAAAAGGAGGCAACTTTCGGAAAGGAGGAAATTCTCAACAGGATACGAAAGGAAAAGGCAAACAACCTCAACAGAAGAAGAGGTGGTGCAAGATCCGTGAGAAAGACAACCATGACACCAACAGTGTTGGCATAAGAACAAGCAGAAAGGCCAAAACAAACCACAAAATAAGAACAAGCAACCCCAGGTGAATGTTGTCGTTGAAGAATCTGACTCAGATTCTGAATGGGCACACAAGGTGCTCATGACTACCACAGATTCCACACAGAGGGATCCTATTTGGTATGTCGATTCTGGAGCTAGTAAACATATGACTGGCGACAGATCGTGGTTTGAATCATTTGTGGCCAAAGAGGGCAAACCTGTCACCATTGCTGATGATAAAACCTACAGGGTTCAGGGAGAGGGTACAGCTTCAGCCACTCTTCCCGATGGCAAGTGTCGATTGACAAGGTCCTCTATGTTCCGGGATTGGCCAACAATTTGTTGTCGATGACACAAATCCTGGACAGAAATATGGTTGTCAACTTTCGTGTTGAGAATGGAAAGAAGTGTTGTACAATTACCAGGAAGGGTAAGCAGATTGCAACAGCTTCATATAAGCATGGCTTATTTGCACTAGATGCTATCTCTACTCCACATGTTGCCATGACTGTCTCTACCAAGGAGGCAACTTCCCTATGGCACAAGAGATATGGGCATCTTAGTTCTCGCTACTTACTTGAGCTCAAGAAGTATGAGATGGTAAAGGGTCTTCCTTCCCTTTTCGCCACATTGCCAGCTGTGCTCCGACCGCTAGGCAGAAAGCAAAGATAGAGTACCATTTGAGAAGAGCTCTACAAGAGCAAGAAAACCTCTCGGAGCTAATTCACACCGATCTATGCGGTCCTTTCACACCCAACAAGTTGTGGAGGGAAGAGGTACTTTCAGCTATTCGTAGATGACTACTCACGAAAGATGTGGGTTTTCTTTCTCAAACCGAAATCGAAGCTTTCGCATTCTTCCAAGTAGCTCAAGAAATCCGTTGAGAAGGAGTCGGGGGCTTCTATCAAAACCCTCCGCTCGCATCGAGGGGGAGAGTTTACCTCTAATGAATTTTCTGCATTCCTAGATAAGCATGGGATCAAGAGACAGCTAACAACTCGCCTATACTCCTCAAAGAAATGGAGTTGCCGAGAGAAGGAACCGTTCTATCATGGAAATGGTTCGTTGTATGCTCACAGTAGCTACTCTTGGGCAACAATATTGGGCAGTAAGCCGTCACCACCGCAGCTGTATCTTTTGAATAGGGCACCCACAAAGGCCCTAAAAGGAATGACTCCACAAGCATGGAGTGGTCGAAAACCCTCCATATCTCATCTACGTATTTTCGGATGTCAAGCTTTCATGCACATACCGAAAGAGAAAAGGAAGAAGCTAGATGAGAAAACACTGAGATGTATTTTTCTTGGATATTCTGAGCACTCTAAAGGATATCGGTTGATAGATCCTTTGACCAAGAAAATTCATATCAGCAGAGATGTTGTCTTTGATGAAGCTTTCACATCACAGAGCACATCTACAGTACACCAGGATATTGTGGAACCTAAGGAAGAGGAGATTCCTTCGTCAACACATACAGGAGGTCCTTCTACATCTTCTTCACCACCACCGAAGAAGAATCCTAAATGGTGTACAAATACAATCAGAGATGCAAATTTATCCACTCCTCCCAATTTGAATTTGGATAGACCTCGTACACGCAAGTATGGCTCAAAAGGAAAGAGAAGCCAGAGAAACTGGTGAGGTTGATGATCTTTGTCAATCTTTTGAGGAACTTTCTGTGACTCCAAGTAGAGAAGTTGAGGATATGGATATTGATGATGACAGGGCATTCATGTCTACCATAGATAGTCTTGAACCTGCATCAGTGCAAGATGCTCTCAGTGAGCCTCAATGGAAGGCCGCTATGGATACGTAGTATGAGTCTCTCGATGAAGAATAAAACTTGGAAGCTTGTTGATCCCGCCGCATGGAAAGAAACCTATTGGCTGCAAATGGGTATACAAAGTCAAGTACAAGGCAGATGGAACAATTGATAAGCATAAGGCCCGACTTGTTGCAAAGGGCTATGCTCAAAAGGAAGGCATCGACTATGAGGAAACTTTTGCACCTACCGCTCGGATGACCACAATTCGGGTTATGTGTGCTATGGCAGCACAATATGGGTGGAAAGTTCACCAAATGGATGTCAAAAGTGCCTTTCTTAATGGTGATCTCCAAGAAGAAGTCTATATGACTCACCTGAAGGATTTGAAGTGGAAGGCCAACAGCAGAAAGTTTGCAAATTGGTCAAATCCTTGTATGGTCCGAAACAAGCTCCTCGAGCTTGGTATATAAAAATGGACAATCACCTTATGCAGCATGGATTTAAGAGATGTCCGTCAGATGCAAACCTCTATTTCAAGAAACAGTGGTTCCGAGATAGTGTTGCTTGTACTCTATGTGGATGATCTCGCTCATTACAGGGAGTTCGAAGATATGATCTCTACCGTCAAAAGAAACTTGTGCAAATATTTTGAGATGACAGATCTCGGACTTCTCCATTACTGTCTTGGTCTGGAATTCAGCCGGAAGGAGCACTCCATCAAAGTGTCTCAGAAAAAGTATGCCAAGACATTGCTGGATAAATATCGCATGACTGACTGCAAGCCAATGGCAACTCCTATGGAGAATGGACTTCAGTTATCGCGATATGATGACTCACCTCAGGTAGATGGTACTCTCTATCGACAGCTGATTGGGAGTCTCATATATCTGACCAATACTAGGCCAGATCTCGTTTTTGTTGTCAACTATCTTTCGAGGTTCATGCAGGAGCCTAAGACCACTCATTGGAAAGCAAGAAAACGTGTTCTTCACTATGTCCGTGGTACTATGGAATATGGCCTAGAATACAAGAGGAACAACAAATTCTTCTTGCAAGGATACACGGACTCCGACTATGCCGGATCATTTGATGATCGCAAGTCAACTTCTGGATACATTTTTCATCCGGGATCCGGTCCTCGTCTCTTGGCACAGCAAGAAGCAACAGTGGTTGCTATTTCTTCAACAGAGGCAGAATATCGCGCCGCACGTGAAGCTGTGTGCGAAGTGATATGGTTACGTCGCATTCTGACAAGTATGGGCCATCCATCAAAATCTCCAATACACTTGTTTTGCGACAATCAAGGTGTTCTGAACCTCGTCAAGAATCCAGCCATCATGAAAAAAACAAAGCACATTGACACACAATGTCATTTCATTCGAGAGGAAGTTCCAAAGCACCGAATTCAGCTTCAAAGACATTCCCACCGATGCTCAAGTTGCAGACATTTTCACTAAGGCACTTGGACGTGTCAAATTTGAATTGTTTCGCAGCCTCACTTTGTATTGCAAAATAATGTAAGGGGATGTTAGTAGTCTAGTATAGCTATTAGTTATTACATTACCCAAATAATGTAATAAAGGGGGATGTTAGCGTACTATTGTATTTGTCTTTATTAGACAGATTGTTGCTCGATCGTTGCTCATCATATACAGATCCAGCTCAGTCATTACGTCGGTGTTCTATTCCCGGCTGATGTAACCTTATATATGTGCATTGCTGAATAATACGAGATTGTTCCGTATTTTACATTCCAACCCTTTCCATCCTATCAACTACTAAAAACATCCATTCAAACTTATGCATCCTCCACATTGACTATCTTTATTTCCTTAATTTATTATTCACTATTAAATATCTTTTGGGATATAACCCAAAACCAATATACCTTTAATTGAAAGGCTTGTTTATATATAAACTATTTCAAAGGTGGTTATTAATTTTCTTTGACATCCTTGACATTGGGTCTCCATGCATCCCATGTAGACCTTCATCATCCACTTTTGGAATCCATTGATTACAAATCATTGGCCATCTCAATGGACCTTCATAAGCTAACCCTCATTCAACACAAAAGAAGTCATAAAGCTTTGGAACTTCTCAATATTAAGGGCATCACCTCACCAACCTTGTTAAAAATTCTAAACATTTGAATTGTTTACCATGTAAGGCATATGCATACCTCTCAATGAACATGACACATATGTGTTAACATCTAGCCTTATTATTGTCATTGAACCTGTCTATATACCCATTAGATTGCTAATTTAACATTATCTATGCCTAACATAAATATGTGCTTGAAAAAATTATAAGATATATTTTCTATTTTAAAAGAATTTCTTTTCTTTTTATAAATTAGTTAAATATAAAATTAAAGTAAATTTTAATGTACATCTATCTTGAATATATTATTATAATACAATAAAAAATTGTATTATTATGATACAATGAAAAACTTTATTATTTGATATACCCATTAAATAATAATAATATTAAACTTATATATAAGACAAACATTTGATTTTTAATTACTTTTAATAAATTATTTTAATACCTGGAACTATTAAAATGCCATAATAGATATTGTACCATATTTTGTTTAATAAAATTCCATTAATATTAAATGAAAATGGATTTAAGCCTTATTGTATTCAAAATACGATTTTCATTATTGTTTTTGTTTTTAAAGTTGTTTAAAATTTATTAGAAACTTTAGCTATGAAGAGACAAAGTGTTATGAGAAGATATTAAATTTTTAAGTCCTCTAGACACTTCATAGTTTCCTATAATATTAGATCCATGTAAGTTCATGACGTCTCCCAATAAAAAAATAAAATAAGATGAAATAATTTTAATTACATCCATGATACCAAAACAATCTACAGGACCAGGAGCTTTATTACAATATGGGCTATGGTGTACAACCCTACTCCATTTTAAATTCAACCTTGGACCTCCTATTCAAATTTCCAAAGTTTAACAACATCCAAAAAAGAAAATTGTTCAACAAAGTCAAAAAACTCAACATCCTCTTATCATTTTTTTATGTGTGTTTCTTCTATTGTTGATTTTTATGAGAAGTTTCCCTTTTTTCTATTCTCAATTCTTCAAAAAGTTCAATTAGTGAGTTTACTTTTAGAGTGTCCTCATATGCAATCTTGATTTCCTTAGGCTTTACATTCTATAACAAAACGTTTTTTGTTCTCCACTACTCTTGCTATGCAAAAGATATTTTTTTTGACCATGCTTCCTGAGGAATTGTCCATCCTCCAATTTTGCATCTTAGACGGTGTGAACCATATCTTAGATGGGCTATAAGCATTTTTCTTCAAATTTTTCTTTGCATCTATGTACTTCTTTTGGTTGTGTTCACAATTTGGGGTGAATTTGTTGATGTATAACTATTTTTCTTCGTAAATTTTCAATCCACATGACTAGTCTGAATTTTTCCCTCACATACTATTTAATTTGTTGGATTTTGGGACCTTATGAAATTTAATACTCCATTTGTCCATCCATTTTTTTTTTAGTTTCATCCATGTCTTTTCTTCTATTTAGTGTTTCTTTCATTACCTATTTTGGCAACCTGTTATCTTCCATTCTTTGTATTTTCTTTAGGTACCCAATAACCTTATCATAGATTCTACTTCAAGTGGAAAAATCCCTATTTCAGCAAGTAAAATGGCATATGGGACCAATGCTTTAATTATTATTTTTTTTGTAATTAGTCACTTTTGAATTCTTTCTATTTGTCTTCATTTAAAATTTGATGTATTACTAGCCCACACCTCACACCCATATAGCACCACTAGAATAACTAATAACCCAAAAAAAAAACCCTAATGGTTTTTCAATCCCACAACTCTATTTTTTTACCTCTATTTAGTAATGAGGAGAGTGCCCTCCATCTTGCTTGTATTCATTTCACCTTGCATATTATCCAATTGAATTTACTTTGAAAATATAAGCCAAAGTATTTGTATTATGAACCCACCTCTAAAGGATTTCTTTCAAATAAAATATATGGTTTTTTTCTCTCTCTCCAAGTAGAGAAGACCATAATTTTAGTCTTATTGGTATTTACCTACATCCCAACTTATTTACAAAAATGCTCTAAAGCTTTTAGATGTTTTAAACTTTCAAGTGTCTTGCCAATTAAGATGAGGTCATTGACATAGAGAATAAGTTTCACTGCATAATTACCCAATTATATTCCCTATTCTCCCATCCTTTATATCTATTCCTCCAATTTGTCAACGTAAAGGTCAAAAAAAAAAAAGGTGGTAATGGATAACCCTGTTTCACTTGGATATCACTCCCAAAACACTTATATAGTCCTTCTGGTGTTCTAAATTTTGGCATCACATACTCTTAAAATCTATGTATAGCTTCTTTGTAGTTGGTTGGTATGCTAATTTCTTTCCATAATTTACCTCTAGGTACTATGTTAAAATCCTTTTTAAAGTCCATAAAACAACAATAAACTTTTTTTTTCATTCCATATCCTCTCTATTAGGTGCCTTAAAATAATGAAATGATCCATTGTTAACTACTTTGGTCTAAAACCTGTTTACCCTATTGCTCTATTTCCTTGATTTTTTGTCCATTGACTGATTTTACTTTTTACTATGTTGCCAAACAATTTTGCAAAAAGAGGATTGACCATGATGGTGTAGGAATTTGAAGGATTGTTGGTGTCTATGATGGTATGACTAGGTTGGTTATCCATTCTAGTGGAAAACCTCCTTTAATGATGTCATTAACAATATTTTGGATGTGTGGTGCTAAGATGCCAACTCCACATTTAAGATGTTCAACTTGAAAACTATTCCGTAAGCTTTACTTATTTTTATTTTCTTAATGTCCTCCTTCACATATTTTAGAGAAAAATTATCCTTAGTTGTGTCAATTATAGGAGTATTTTTTTGTTGGTTCCTTTCATATAATTTCTTAGCATACTACAACCATTGTTCACTTGTGATATTATTTTTTGTGTGCCTTTTGCTTTGTTGTAGGTTTTTCCAAAATTGTCTTGGGCTATGCTTTCCAAGATATATCAACTATTTTTACCTTATTCTTATTATTCTTCATTTTTTGTTTTCACTGGCTATTTATGTATCTTGTTGTTTGTTTTCTCTTTATGTGGTTCTTTCAAGGTTCTCCTTACTACTTTACATTCTTCATCATACCATGGATTTATAGGGAAGTTTTCATGTTTTATTTTCTTGGGTTTTAATTTTTTGCATGATTCTAAGGCTTCTCTAATTATATCCATCAATTTATTGCTGTCAAAATTATAATTTTGAAAAATATAAGTCCTCTTTCTTGCCTCTCTTTGCATTTACATAATCTACTTGAATGATGTTTTAAAAGTATTAGTATTTTTCTCTTTCATATAAATGTTTCCTATTTTATTTCCTTCAATTACTTGAGGATGTTTTTCTTGCCTACTTTATTGCACTTATGTACATTGGATTGTGATTAGATTTTAGCTCCATGGGAACAACTTCAATTTATAGATATTTAATCCTTAAAATTAAGTTTGGTGAGCAAATAGTATAATCAACTACACTACACCCATTATGTGTTTGACAAGTATATTTTCTAGATTTTTGTTACATGATTATGCCATTATAGTGATCAATCTATCTATGCTAGATAGTTTAATAAGTTCTCCATAACATGCGATGGGTCCTTGACTATCATTTGAGGACCTTAATTGATCCACCTCTTCTTCCAACCATAACAGATTATCACCTATGCCTTCGTTGATCATTAAAGAGCTTTCTTATCTATTTGTTGTCCTGGCAATAAATTCACCCACTAAAACCACCTCTCCAAGATTTTTTATATTTTGTGACATCTTTTGCTATGACCATATATGGATCTTTATGATTTAAGCCAAGTTTTTCATAAAACTTTTATTGTTTTTGAAGCAAAATAACAAGCTACAATGCTACTCAATTTATCATTATTTATGATTTAATCCATATATATTATTCATTTAGTCTTCTTTCTCAACCTGTATAACAAAATTCAATATTCTTTTATTAATATTGTTACTCTTCTACATACTTTTCTATTTTCCCTTTTCATTTTATAATGATATCTTTTTTATACTTTACAATCTTAAATCTTAAATCCACCTTTTATATATATATATACTTTAATTATGGAACCTAGACTTAGACCTCTCTTACGTAAATATCTCCATGTTCATATTTTTTACAATGTTTTAATTTAATTTAGTTATGAACCTAAACTTAAACCTCTTCTTTCTAAATATCCTCTATTCATATTTTTTAGAATTAAATTATTTATTTAAATTATGGAACCTAGACTTAGACCTCTTCTTCCTAAATATCCCCAACCAATTCCAACTTACGAAGATTTTGCATGCTTAAGTGATGGACCCTTTAAATTCGTAGTAGCATGGCCGTGAGTCGTATAAAAGAAACACTCGTCACGGGGATTGCATTTTTAGTCTACTTTTTCGGCACAGGACCATCTAAGGAACACTTTTTTTTATTATTATTTATTCTCTAAAGAACACGTCACGTTGTTTTGAAGTTTTACTTAGTTGCATACTGCCATCTCCACATACCTTTGAAGGCATAATTCATTCTCTCTATCCAAATAGGGCCACGTTAGCGTTAAAAATGGCAGCTGTATTCCTCACCATCGGACGCGTTTTACAGAGAGGAGTGGTATAAACTATAAAGGAGCTCTATAACTTCTCATTGAAACCAAATAAAGACAGGAAAAAGTATGGAGAAGCAAATGGTGCTACAAGGACTGCGGAAAGAGCAAAAGGAGATTCCTTTCAGTTTACTGTATGACACACAAGGTTCACAGATATACAAAGCTATTACCGAACTTCCAGAGTATTACTTGTACCGTTCAGAGTTGGAGTTGCTTAAAGAGAATGCAGTGGATATAGCAAAGGCCATTATCCCTGGAAGCTTATTCGTAGAATTGGGTTGTGGTAGTGCTTCTAAGACTTCTGCTCTGCTCAGTGCTATACAAGTTGTTCATGGAAGGTGATAACAATTCTTTCCTTTTTAATTAGGAGGATTCATCTTAATAATTGTCATTAATACTAATTGTTTTACTTTTCTTTGCTCTTTCTGGGTCCAATTCAGGTGCAAGTATGTAGGAATTGACATCTCTGAAAGTGCACTAAATGAAGCAAGAAGAAACTTGGAGGAGTTTGTGCCGGGACTTAAAGAGAGTGCCATAGAGTTGGTTCATGCGTTTTATCTCGATGGTTTGCAGGAGGTAAAACGTCGGCATCCTGACGAGCCACTGTGCATTGCATGGCTTGGCAGTAGTGTTAGCAATTTCACAAATGAAGAAGCGGCGCAGTTTTTTAAGGACATCATAGAGACTGCTGGAACCACTTGTCAACTACTTGTCTGCATGGGTAATGTTCTATTGAACAAATCTGCCGCTCACTAAGTTCAAATTTTAGAATCAATTAAAAAAATAAAAATAAAACACCATGAAAATTTATTAATGAGTGACATAAATATATTGAGAGAGTTTTACTCCCAATCTCTGGAACAGACCAATGTGAATAACCTTTCAAAATTTGCTTAAGTAATTCCAAAGATAGTGCTCCGATTGAGGCCAGCTATGGCCAATATGAGGTGTGGCTGATTGTCAACTTTATTGGGCAGCTCTAGCAGCTACTAATGCTTATCATTAGATTTCTGAGAGGAGGTTATAAATAGTTTTGTGACTTCATCCAACTTTAAAGTATTAAAATAGCCTTTATTTGGCCTAAATAATGTTCATTTTTTACAGATATGTGGAAGAAGCCTGAAAATCTTTATTCAGCATACCATGACAAGCAAGGATTAAACGAGCGATTCCTCAAGCATGGTATGCAAAACGCATTGTCTTGCGTGGGATATACAGCAGATGAAGAATCGTTACAGTCATGGAGTTACGAGGTCCAGATTAATAAGATTCTTAGAAGGGTGGAAATGTTTATTACTTTCCCCCAAGGTTTGAATCTTGATAAACATCAGATCCTAATCAGGTAAATTTAACTTGTCTCTGAAAGCAGCAGCTTATATCCTTTCCTGAAAATATAAAAAAGATATTTGTATAGGCACTGACATGTGGGAGCACATTTTGTCAGACCTGGGGAGAGGATTTTGGTGGAGTTCTCCACAAAGTATTGCGTGGAGGATATAAAACAGATTGCATCCAAAGCATGCTGCCAGGTGTATGGATGCTGGGGTGATAGTTCACACTACACTTGTCAAATGCTGTTGCCAGGATCTCATGCTTTGGTGCAATGCTGGAAGGATACAGATAAACTCTTTGAAGGCATTTTGGATTGGAACTCCAAACCCATCGATCTGCGGCATCCTTACCTATTTTACTTGTAATAACCCATAACCCATAACTTGAGCCATTTTACTAGTGTATTGAACTTTGAACTATATACTTTAATGGACCTGATCCATTATGTACTAGTGAATTGACCTGTGACCTGCTTGCCTGCAGTGGACATGTCTGTGCCTTCACAAAGTTAAAGATTATGGGAAACGAAGAAGAATCCGAAATGGACACAATGTTTTCAAGAGGAATGGACCCCAACGTCCTGGACCCTTCACAGTGCCACAGCCACCCACATGTCCCCTCCAAGTGGCCTTCGAAGGAGGCCGTCATCAACTACGTGGCAAAAAGGAGAATGATGATACAGCAGGAAGTTACCAAGGGTAAGGTGGACACCAGACTCCTCTCCATAGTGATAGAGCACGAGAGAATGCACCAAGAAACCCTAACTTATATGGTCGTTCAAGACAGGAAAATATCATTCGAGAGAAAACCGCCAATACCATCCATCAAAAAACCACTTTCCCTACAGAATGGTGATCTGACATCTGAGATTTTAATGCACCAGGTTCCCAAACCGGAAATACTCATTGAAGCAGGAAACGTGAACTTAGGGGTGAATCCATGGGATTTAACTGCATTTACTTGGGATAACGAAGGCCCTCTGTTTCATACCAAAGTTTCAGAGCCATTCCTTGTGAGTGCAAGGCCAGTTTCCATCAAAGATTTCCTGCGCTTCATGATCGATGGAGGGTACGAGAAGAGGAGCCTCTGGAGAGAGGAGGATTTCACCTTCTTTTCTGAAAACGGATTCGCCTGCCCAGCAACATGGTCTCTAGTTGGCAATGAGTATTATGTTCATGGCCCGGATTCGATCAAGCACTGGACCGAAGTTTCAGAAGAAGCTGTATTTGTAAGCCTTGCAGAGGCCGAAGCCTTCTGTAAGTGGACGGGATTGGGTTGCAGAGTTATGACAGAAGCCGAGTATCACAGAATCCTCGACTATGACCGACATGAGAAGAAGGTGTTGGATATCAGAGGAGGTGGTTGGGAGTGGACAAGCACGGAGTTCCACCCCTTTCCTGGCTTTAGAGCCATGCCGGAATATATTGAATATTCTACTGACTTTTTTGATGGGAAGCATTATGTTCTCAAGGGGTGGTCGGACGCAACTGATAAAAGTATGCGCAGGGATTCTTTCCGGAACTTCTATCAGCAGCAGTATCGTTACGTATTCTCCAAATTCCGGTGCTGCCGCTCATTGCTTTAGGCTTTAGCTACTGTATAGTTTTTTAGCATAGTTTTATGGAGGATATAGATTGTAATATGTTTTTTTAGTAGATGGTGCTGGAAGAGGGAGGGTTTAATGGGATTCCTTGGTTAACTATGTCTATATCCATCAACTTTCATGAGTTGGAGTTCTATCATTTCCATGCACACCAACACTCTTGAAGCTTTTTTTCAAGGTTGTCAGGGACGATGTATCTAAAGTAAACAATGCTGTCTTTCACAGTGCAGTGATTAGGCTTTGGTATATAATGTACATTCTTTTGTGATTTAAAAAGAAATATATAAACAATGATCACATTAAAAGTTTTTCTTTAATAACTTAAGTTATGGGTGGTTTTATTGGTTAGTTTCGTAATTAATTTTTTATATAATTAATTTTATGTAAATAATATTTATATAATTAAACCATCCTGTTTTTTTATTGGCAGCTTTTATTGTGGTGTTGCCAGTCTAGTTTAAACCATATCGTTAAAAAATATATCTTTGTATATAATTAATTTTTTTTATATCTTTACTTCATTGTCATTTATAAATTTTAATTTCTTCAAAATAATGTTGTCAGCTATAAATTTTCATTTTGAAGAAGATCAACTAATTTTCATCTTTATAGATAAACTTTGTAATAACTTGTTTGAAGATCAACTAATTTTCATCTTTATAAATAAACTTTGTAATAACTTGCCAACTCTAGAATACTTTTTTGTATCTTTAATATTTTAAGATAACATCATTTCTATATATAAGCTTCATAATAATTTGTATAATATAATTTTTTGTCTTATCATATCTCTAATATTTCAAGTTAACATCTTCAAAATCATACTTTATATTTACTTTTGTTTTTTTTATGTTTTCTTTTTTCTTTGTTTTATTTCTTGGGTCTTTTTTTTTTTTTCATTTCCATGTTTCATACTATTTGTTGATACTTATCTTTTTTCTACACAAGCTCACACACCACACCCTTCATGGTTTGAACCTAAGTTTTCTTAAAGAAAGCCCAAATCCCTAATCATTATGGTGTCTTATAGGGACAATCTAAAATTTTATCATTATCAATCTTTTTTATTTTCAATCATGAAAGATATGAAGTGTAAAAAATAACCTCAAAAGCATTTTCTTCTTTTTGTTGTCATCTTCATAAAAGTTATCTTCTTATGATGTTGTGAAAACCCTAAATTACTATGGATATCCTTTATCCTCATTTATTTATTATGCTTTTTCTTTAACCTTAAAATTTAAGGAATTAGCTCTACATTACTTTATTTTTTGTTGTAAGGAGAGGATTTTATACTATATAGGGAAAACTAAAAGAATTTGTCCAATCCTTTATTTTAAAAAATTTCTCATCTTCCTTTATACCTTTCATTCCTAATTTGAAGTTGACATTGAACTTCTTCATCCCTTTTATCCTTCTCTATTTATTTTAACACTTGATTTGAATGAACTATGATGGTTAACATTTGATGTTGTAAATATGCTTTCTTTGTTTTTTTTCTTGGAATGATATATCCTCGATCTAATTCCACTTTTACTATAGTATGATTTTTTTGCTTCATCCTAAATTTTATCTCATTACAAAAAGTATCTCTTTTTATCCATGGTTTTCACATTGGAGATTGTTATGTGTCCAACCTCATAATAGTTGTGACATTGGAATCAATATTTAATCTTAATGGATTGTGCCTAAGGTTTTAGAATATCCAAATCAACACATAATTGGTCATATACAATATGATCTTGCTCTTTAGAATTTTATCCCTTTAGATGAACTCTCCCAAGGTATTTCCATAATTGTTTAAAAAATCCTTATTGATAATGGAAGTCCGAAAATCCTAACCCAATTTTTCTTTAATAACTCTTTCTCAAGAAAAAAATTTCACTCCATGGTCTTAAATATAGGGCATCTCTCCCTTATACCATGGCCCACAATCCATTATTTTATCTTTATTTCCAAATTGGAAAAGTTGATGTGGAAAAACCTTTAGGAAGAAAGGTAATGGAGTAATTTGACTTCAATCCTCACTTCCAGTTGATCCAATCTTGACAACCTTATGCTTTTAAATAACATTATACCATGTTAGATCATCTCATTATTGATAATCACTTATGGTGTAATGTATACTCCTTGAATCAAACATGCCATATATTTATTTTCCTCTTGTCTCCAACTTGGATGTCCATACTTCTAGTCAGGCATCCTTATTCCTCATATGAATAATTTATTTTTGAATTTTCCCAAAGATATAGAGCAATTACTCTTAGCTAGCACTCACTTGCAATGGTTTATATATATGTGTGTGTGTGTGTGTGTGTGTGTGTGTTGTTAAAGTATATTTGTTATAACCCAATTTCCATCAATAGTTAGCAAGAGTTTTTTTTTTTAAGGAAGTGATCCCTATATTTTACAAGTAGCGATCCTAAGTTTCCTAATAAACTTTCCATAATCTTTGGAGACCCACCTATCCTTACTAACTACATATATCCAACTATGTAGGAGTACTAGGTGTTAACAATCATTTTACAAGCTATCATTCTTATTTTATCAAATGAGTTAGTTCTTCTTCTTTCATTTTGTCAAAAGAAGCACGCTTTTCAACTCCCTCTACCTAGTTTCATTTAGGCAGGTGTTATAACCATAAAAGGAAATCAACTATCCATCTCTTCTTCTTTGGAGAGCTAGTCTTCCCAAAAATAACCCTCCATCAAACTCAATTTATGAATACCTTAATAATTTCTTTCTCTCTTAATAATCTAAGAAGAATCTAAATCTAAGTTTTAAGAATTTCATCTTAGTCTAACTATCCTTTTACCACTAGTCTTATCCATCATAATTCCCTTATGAAGTAATAGAGTAATTTGCTTAACATTAACTCCATAAATGAGGATATGTCCAATATTAAACCCAAATATCATAAGGACTAAGCACAACATATTAAATCTTATTTACATCTTAATTAGCAAAAATATCTTTCAAATTACAAAGTTATCCATTAATACAACCTTAGGTTCTCCTCGAAGAACACTAAGATAATATAGCATTTTACTTTAACCTCATTATTAAAACTAAGTTGATTTTTCTTAAAATCAATTCTCTAAGACACATATATATCAATTTATATTTATATCCAACCCAAGTGTTCCATAATTTCTCACTTTAGAAATTATTAAGATATTATTTCATTATAATAACTCGGTTTAACCATCATTACGAAGTGCTCTTATGATCCTTATTTGATTTATTTCATTTATAATATAAACACACAGTAAGGTCTCTCTCTCTTTGACCGTAGTAGTAATTAACATTTCCATTTTCTTGTTCATGAACATAAAAGCAATAGTGAGTAAAACTATCTATCCATAAAATTAATCATACAAATATCCATTCATAAAAGATAAAATTACCAAAAAAAAAAATGGCATCATGAACAATTCCATAACAACAGATTTTTATCGTAAATCTCTCTATGAAAACATAAAAGGAAATACACACAATTCAACAACCTAAGTTTAAGTGAGTACGATCAACAATTCCATTTTCTTCTCTCTTTCAACTCACAGATTGAACATAGAGAAAGGTATCACTAATTTCGAAATGCATCTAGTAGATACTTCAAAATATAAATAGTATCTTTTGATAACTATAATTTTCAATAACAAACTTGACATCATATTGAAATAGAAGCATAAACATTTATGCAATAAAATGGTGTTCGATTCCTTACTAACTCTATAACACGTTAGAAAACAATATTTATTTTCCAGAATTACCTCAAGAACATAGTATTTTCAAATCTGATCAACGAGTCTTATCTCCTAGTCTCTTCTAGGTCAAATTTTCAATAATGAGTCTTCTCTGCCCATCCCTTCTAGGTCCAATTTTTAACAACGAGTCATTTTTTCCCAACTTCTCTCACACTGATTTTTCTTCATTGTCCATCACCCCAACAACATACCCACATTCTCCTTCTTCTCCACATGATGACCATCCCTATTCTGGTGTTGACGAGGTTTCTTTTAAATAGTTGTCCCAACGTCATGACCACTTGTTTCATATGTTGACATATTTTAATAGTTAGTATGAAAATAAACTCTCCCTTATGTAAGAGATAACTCAGCTATTCTAAGACTCATGGTGACAAGTTTCCCACTTAACTTGTCTTCCATTTTTTTATGAATTCAAATATCAAAGGCATAAGTGATGTTGGTAACGAATAATCTAGCCATTACTAAGCTCGCATACCCTACTTAACAACAAGTATACTCCTATTTATTTTGCAAAGAACCATGTTATATTATATGAGATTCATCTCAATAAATCTATAACCCATGGAATTATTTATAGGAGTTATCAAGCAACAAGCATTAACATCCTAATCAATATGTAAACCATACTACGCAATACCATGGAATTAGAGCAATTATCCATGTTGCTTAAGCTATCAGCGAATTAGATCATTATATCATTTTCATTTCCACCTGTCTTTCTTGGTGGTTAGTTCCCCTTCCTTATAAAGGAAAATTATTCCTACAAAATTGTAAACTTATCAGCAACATCACATTCTTTCATTAAACATAGGTTTATGAGAACAACTGTATAAGAAATTATCAATCATTTCTCTAAAATATATCACATTTTAACTAAAATGTATGTTTGCATAATTAGTCATGACATAGCTAATCATTCTAGCAAATAAACAATTTGATAAAACATGACTCCATCCACACCAAAAGTTTGCCAAGGGAGGATCATGACATTCTACCCCTCTTAGGCTTAACATAGTCCTCTGTGTTTTCATTTAGTTCTAACATAAAATAACATTTACATAGCATTCTCAAACAATAATGGAAAATGTTCCTGCATATTTTCTACTTTCTCGCAAGTAGCATTTCTCTCAGAGTAAAAGTCCTACTGGACCTTGCATTGCTTTAGAGTCCCTTTCCTCATTGATTTGGAATGAAACTCAAGGATTTTTACTGGTCAAACCTCTATAGCCTCTGGGTCCACCATATACAATTTAGAAAAGTACCACACATGATGTTCTTTCAGTAAGGCAACTGTTATAGTTAGATTCTCGCTCTTATTATTAGGAGTATATGTACCTATATCTGGGGTCTTGACCTCTACATTATTCTATCGAGTCTACCTAGTCAATGGGGAAACACTCTCTCTCTTTCTCTTGGGTGAAATTGCTCCTGGCCATACATAGGAGAGATAGTAGAAATCAGTTCACAATTACTTCCTTTAATTGTTTCTCCTACTAGTAACTATATTTCTAGTTATCCTAACTAGACAATCGAGGTCTACTTTTAACCGACACATAATTCGTATAGGTATAATATTTTCATGGTGTACATCATGTTATACTCCATGTCTTCTTGTGCAAGGAAACTTGTATTCCTACAAACCAAACGCTTTGATACCAAATGTCATAACTCAATTTCCATCAATAGTTAGCAAGATTTTTTTTTAAGGAAGTGATCCCTATCTTTTACAAGTAGCAATCATAAGTTTCCTAATAAACTTTCCAAAATCTTCATAATTCCACCTATCCTTACTAACTACATATATCTGACTATATAGGATTACTAGGTGTTAACAATAATTTTACAAGCTATCATTCTCATTTTATCAAAAGAGCTAGTTCTTCTTCTTTCATTCTGTCGAAAGAAGTGCTCTTTTAAACTCACTCTACCTAGGTCCATTTAGGCAGGTGTTATAAGTGTAAAAGGAAATCAACTATTTGTCTCTTCTTCTTTAGAGAGCTAGTCTTCCCAAAAATGATCCTCCAACAAACTCAATTTATGGATACCTTAATAATTTCTTTCTCTCTTAATAATCTAAGAAGAACCTAAATCTAAGTTTTAAGAATTCCATCTTAGTCTAACTAACTATCCTTTTGCCACTAGTCTTATCCATCATAATATACTTTCTTTATTTCTATTACATTTACATGCTTCAGATTTTCTTTTGAATTAATAGAGTAATTTCCTTAGCTTCAACTCCATAAATGAGAACATGTCCAATATTACACCCGAATATCAGAAGGACTAAGCACAACATATTAAATTTTCTTTACTTCTTAATTAGCAAAAACATATTTCAAATTACAAATCTATCCATTAATACAACCTTAGGTTCTCCTTGAAGAACCCTAAGATCATAGAGCATTTTACTTTAACCTCATTTTTAACACTAAGTTGATTTTTCTTTAAAGCAATTCTCTAATACACACATATCTATATATATCAATCTATATATATATATATATCCCACCCAAGTGTTCCGTAATTTCTCACTTTAGAAATTATCAAGATATTATTTTATTATAATAACTCGTTTTAACATCATTACGAAGTTCTCTTATGATCCTTATCTAATTTATTTCATTTATCATATGAACACATAGTAAGGTCTCTCTCTTTGACCATAGTAGTAATTAAAATTTCCATTTTCTTGTTCATGAACATAAAGCACAATAGTGAGTAAAATTATGTATCCATAAAATTAATCATACAAAACTCCATTCATACAAGATAAAATTACCAAAAAAATGAGATCATGAACAATTTCATAACAACATATTTTTATCTTAGGAAACCTGAAGGTAAAAACCTAACTCAATAATAATTTCTTTATTATTTCCATAGACTAAAATAATATTATATTTATGTGAAACATTCCACATAGTCTTCGTTCCAGATCTCATATTCTACTCTTCTATTTTTCCAATTTGGAGGTAAACATACCTGCCTTCTTTTCCCTTCAACCTGGTAGATGATTATTTAACCAAGCCATTCCTTTTTATCCTATATAAGGTAATCCCCAAATGTTTACTAAGCATAAATTAAGCTCAAGCAATCTACTGCTAAAATATTATCATAATATTTTTCTTTCTATTTGTGCTTACATCATTTGCACCCACAGTAATTAAGCCATATCACATCATTTGCTAATCTACCATGAAGTCTTCCTTAATTCACGATCACATCATTCACAAATATAATAATCACCAATAAGGTATAAATCAAAATATAACATGGAATAAAATTATGCATACAACTAGCATAGAGAGCATATTTTAAACTACAATTTTTTCAAACCTCCTTAGAAATTCTACACAGTTGATAAGTCCCATTCAATGCATTTCAGTATATCAATCATGATAATTGGTTGGAATTAAAGGAGTGTGAATCAAAGGTCTATCCATACCTATCAGGTGGTGTTATCTACACAAAATTCTTCTATGTTTTGAATCTTAAAACAACCCCACAAAGTACAAACTCCAAAATAGCTTTGCTACGACGATAGTGGAAATCATACACATTCCAAAGAACGTTCAAACTCTACACCACATCTAGTCATTATTTAAAAGATGATATAAGTTTCTATCAAATCAAAATGCTTTCTTAAATGAATATATTAGCACTTGTCATAAAGGAATTGTAACGACAACTCTCTACTCTACAACCAAACTATCACATACTTTATGTTCATTTAAACTAAAACATAACTCCTTAGCTAATTTTCACCAATCCTTCCTTCAAATTTTATTTTGACTCTCATAGTAAATCTCTCTATGAGACAAAAGGAAATACACATGATTAAGCAACCAAATTTTAAGTGAGTACAATCAACAATTTTATTTTCTTCTTTCTTTCAACTCATAGATCAAACAAAGAGAAAGGTATCACTAATTTAAAAATGCATCTAGTAGATACTTCATAATACAAATAATATATTTTATTAACTATCATTTTCAATAATAAATTTGAAATCATATTGAAATAGAAGCATAAACATGTTTGCAATAAAACAATGTTTGATTCCTTACTAACTCTATAACATGTTAGAAACTAAGATTTGTTTTTTAAAATTACCTCAGGAATGTAGTCTTTTCAATTATGATCAACGAGTCTTCTCTCCTAGTCTCTTCCAGGTCCAATTCTCAACAACCAGTCTTCTCTCCCCATCCCTTCTAGGTCCAATTCTCCACAACGAGTTCTTTTTTCCCCAATGTCTCTCACACTGATTTCTCTTCACTGTATATCACCCCAATAGCATACCCATGTTCTTCTTCTTATCCACATAATAGCCACCCCTATTCTGACTTTGGTGAGGTTTATTTTCAATAGTTGTCTCAACATCATGGTCACTTGTTTCATATGTTGATATTTTTTAATAGTTAGTACCGAAATAAACTCTCCCTTATCTAAGAGATAACTCAACTATTCTAATACTTGTGGTAATAATTTTTCCACTTAAATTTTCTTCCACTTTTTTTGTGAATTCAAATTTCAAATTTGTAAGTTATGTTGGTAATTAATAATATATCCATTACTAAGCTTGTATCACCTACTTAACAATAAGTATACTCCTATTTCTTTTGCAAATAACCATGTTATATTATATGAGACTCATCTCTATCAATCTATAACCCAAGGAATTATTTATAGGAGTTATCAAGCAGTAAGCATTAACATCCTAGTCAATATGTAAACCATGTTATGCAATACCATGAAATGAGAGCAATTATCCATGTTGCTCAAGTTGTCAGCGAATTAGATCATTATATCATTTTCATTGCCACCTCTCATTCCCGGTGGTTAGTTATCCTTTCTTATAAAGTAAACTTGTTCCTACAAAATTACAACCTTATCAGCAACATCATATTCTTTCATTAAACATAGGTTTATGAGAATAATTGTACAATAAATTATCAATCATTTCTCTAAAATATATAACATATTTTCACTAAAATGCATGTTTGCATAATTAGTCATGAAATAGCCAATCATTCCAACAAATAAATAATTCAACAAAACATAAAATCATCCACATCAAAAGTCTACCAAGTAAGGTTCATGACAATATTACATTATTTGGTACATGCTAATGTACCCCCATGGTACATTTGTAAATAGTATATTAGGGTTGAGTCTATAGTTTAGAGTGTGATTTATATTTCCCCTTTATGTAAGTATAAATGTGTAGGAAATACACAAGTTTCATGTAAATTAGAGTGTAAGTGTAGGTTGAGAAAATGTGCATAAGTGTCTTAGATTAGGAGTATATATAGAAGTCCAAGAGTCTTGTAGATTTTTGTAAATGGTATAGAGTCAAGTATTCATCAAGTATGCAAGTGGCAAGTAGATAAGCCAAGAGTCATGAGACTTGGCATATGGAGAGCAATATTCAAGTATGTGAAGAGTCACATTACTATGGCTATATTGAGGAGATAATCCTCCATACAATGTATCGTATACAAATCAAGAAATGTATCATATACAAATCAAGAATTCATATTCTAAGTTGTAACAAAAAAAAAAGAAGCAATAAAGCTTGTATACATTTTTGAGCAATTAATATTGTATGTTATTCTTCATGCATAGTACATGAATGATTCGGGCTATTTACATTCATATTTCAATATATAAATAAATGGTATTTGATTTATTAATAAGACTTGATACATATTAATTTGTTCATATTATTCTACTAATCATATTATTATATTGACCTTTATTATGGCTATTTTATATTTGGTGACCTATGTGATATTGTTAAGATAACCTATGATATTTTGTGGTAGTATAAAGGCTTAAAAAGCCAAAAATGGTATCATAACTACCATCAGACTTTGTCTAGTTTGATAGAGTTTATTGAAGTCATCATTATTAATTAACTTTGTCCATTTTTGATCAATTTGATTTATAGTCTATCCACTTTAAAGGTGGTGAAGACTTGGACTCTATTTTTAGAGGTCTTATTGAGTAGAGCAGGCTAGGGTCTTTCCACTAGGTTGAAGGAAAACCAGTGAAGACTAGGATTCAACTATATTGAATATAGGGACCAACTTAGAAGAGAATTTGAACATCGACTGATAGGAAGAACCAACCTAGAAGGAAGCTGGTCATTTAGGGAAGATCCACCCTAACATTGATTTGAAGATTTAAGATTGAAGACTGAGGTAGAATCAACTCTAGATATAGTTGAGCATTCAAGGAAAGAGCCACCCTAACATTTATTTAAAGCTTTGAAGGGATTATAGATTAAATATTGAGGTAGAATCAACTCAAAATATAGTTGATCATTTAGGGATATTTAGTGCCACCCTAACATTGATATTGGGTTCTCTAGTAAGGAGGAGAATAATTTTGGGTTCTTAGGTGCGACCTAAGACATTAAAATTTTTAGATTTTAGAGTTTAGAAGATAGTAATAGAGATTAAGCTACAAAATATAGAGAAGAGTTTCATCTTCTAAGTAGAAAGATAAAGACAACAACAGAGATTAAGATATAGAATTTTGAGAAGCTTCCTACAGAAGATAGAGAAGAGTTTCAACTTCTAAGTAGAAACATAAAGATAGCAATAGAGATTAAGCTACAAAATTTAGATAAGCTTCCTACAATAGATAGAGAAGAGTTTTAGCTTCTAAGTTATAGTGGATTGAGAAGCATTCAAATCTTTCTAAGATTAAAGAATAGAAGAAGCAGAAAGCAATAGAGACAAAGAAGAAGAATCAGATCACAGAGCTATTTGACCTTGATATATTTGTAAAATTAGTAGCAAATATTTAAGAAGCAATCCTACATTGAGTATAAAATGGCCATAGACACCCACATTGAATATAAGAAGGTTGAGAAACCTATATTGAAGTTTATTAGAAGAAGAAAGCATTGAAAGCTTTCTAAGATTGAGGAAGTATATTCCTAAGATACATTGAAGAACTAGGCTGATTGAATATATCTACATATCATTTCAGTATTGGTTGTGGATATGTTTTTAAAGCAAGTTCTTCAAGGTAGAAAATACTTGTAATACATAGAAAGAGAAAGGATTGAGAATCCCATATAGAAAATATGGAGAGTCCCATAATAGAGGAACAGGGCCCATATAGAAGAAAGGTCCAACGGAGAGGTATTTATAGAAAAAGGTCTAAGAGATTAGATAAAGAGAATAGACTCATCTAGAAAAATAACAATGACTATATTACAAAAGAAAGTGAAGCCATTTGGTCAACTAAAAAAAAAAGAGCAGAGAGGCCACTCAGCCAACTCTAGAAAGAAAAGAGGTTATTTGGCCAGTTTCAAAAAGAAGAAAAGAAAGGCTAGAAATAAGAACAGAGAGGCCATTTGACCAATTTTAGAAAGAAGAAAAGAAAGGCCCATTTGGCCATATAGCAAGGGATTAGCTATTTGGTTATAACAACAAATAATTTGACCAATCTAACAATACTACAAAAACATAAACAAAATATTATAGTGTATTGAAAAAGAAAGTGGTAAAGAGTTTGTTGTTATATAGAATCGTCATACGATAAAGACCTATGAGTCTACAATAACGTAGAATAAGGTCAACCTAAATATCAAAACAAGCACAAATATTAGTATTACAACAACATATTAAGAGCTATATAGTGAACCCAAGAAAGAAAGGCTTCCAAAGAAGAGAAACTAGTTATCTAGTGTCCCAAAGCAAGGAAGAAGTGAAGCTTCTATATTGAAGAACAAAAAAAAACAATGCACCAACATTCAGTGTTGTAGGGAGATGAATCATAAAGCATTGAAGAATAACAAAGCATTAAATATTGTAGGATAGACGTAACACCAAGCATTGGAGGATAGACAAAACTCCAAGCATTGGAAACTCCAAGTGTTGGAGTATAACATTCAAGCGTTGAAAAATCCAAAATTTGGAGGATAACATCTAAGCATTGAAGAAGAGCATATTCAAGTGTTGAAGGATCAATGGTGTCAAGCACCTTAACACCTATAGTATCATTTTTGTAACGCATTAGAGTTGAAGAGAATAACACACATGCAAAGTTACACACGGATGATTTTTTTGATTCGGCATGAGGTACTCCCAATCTGGTTTCAAAAGTGTAGAGGGAACATATTCTTAAGCACATCAACTAACAATGAATTAAAAATGTTAGTGGGAAATCAATTCAATGAATACTAGTAAGAAAGTGAATCAAAGAACATTAGCAAGCAAGCAAGCACTTCGAAGAACATCACAAATCATGATTCAGAGATTGATTTACCTAACGTCATATTCCAATTTGTTTTTAATGTTTTATGGAGTGATAAGTAGACTTTAATTATAATTTAGGAGCTATAAGGTTTGTTTTGGAATTTAAGTTTTTATTATAGAGATATGGAGTAATAAGGATGTCTACTTTGTTACATTTTTTATTATTCAATATTTTTATATTTGAAGTATTTAAAAAGGTAGAAGATTTATTTTTGATAAAAAAATTGAAAAATAAATATATATTAGAAGTTTTTGAAATTTTGAAAATTTATGATTTTGGAGTTAAAATATTTCAACATCAAAGGTTTAATAAAATTAGGATTTTCAAATTTCATATTTGTAATTGAATTATTATTTGAGTTATTTTTAAACTAGGGAGTTATAAGGTTTACTACTTCATAGGAATCAAATTGCAAACTTTGATTATTATGGATAGAAATATGGAGTCCATAATCAAGAAAGAAATATTAGAAGTTATAAAATTTGGCATTAAGAACTTGATTGAAAAATATGAGGGTAAGATAGATATGACATTACAATTCATCTATAGAGAATCTATGGATGAAAGTTTTAAGACATTTGAATACTATTTACATTCAATACTTATTTAAGTAATTGATAATTCAAAAGATGATATTATGATACCTCTTGATATAGGTAGTATGATGTATATGGCATTGCTTTCACTTGAGCTTTATAAAGATGAAAATTTAAAACAAAAATAATTGATTGAAACTCTAAATAAGAAAGTAGATATTGAAATGAGTCAAGTGAATCATCTCTAAAAACAATATTTCATTCTTCATGTAGTATTGATATTCCAAGTTCATCTAATTCAGGAAATTTTTATGATGCTCTAAGTGAATGTTCAAAAGTTACTATATAGAAAAATAAAGAATCAAATGATTTTAAAGGTCAAAGATAAAGGAAAAAATTAAGCTATTCATCACATAAACCTAATTTCAATGAAGGAGTTAAAGTAGTTTGTGATATTTAAGATACAAAGTGTGAGAAATCAAAGAATCTAAAAAATGAACTCAAATAAAAATTCAAACAAGAAGATGAACCTAATGGATCTCAAGTAGGAGATCATATACAATGCAAGGTTGCTTGAATATTGAAGATAAAGTTGAATACTAAAGTCTTCAATAACAAAATAATGTAATATAGGGTGTATTAGAGTATATTACATTATTTGGTACATGTTAATGTACCCCCTGTGGTACCTTTATGGTATATTTATAAATAATAGATTAGGGTTGAATCTATAGTTTAGAGTGTGAGTTATATATTTCCTTTTATGTAAGTGTGAATATGTAGAAAATGCACAAGGGTCATGTAAGTTAGAGTGAGTAATTTGGCCTCTCTTTGAGAGGTCTAAGGTTCAAACCCCACTCAATATGAGGGGATTGGAACCCCTCATAAAATCCTATGTAAACTCAATTTTTTTGTAGTTGTAAGCTTACTGCAGTGGTAAGGGCTTTGGACTCTCTTTGAGAGGTCCAAGTTTCAAACCCCACCCAGTATGAGGGTATTAGGACCCTTCATAAAAAAACTATGTAAACTTAATGAAAATTTAAAAAAAAATCCAATAGGTCCTTGGTTATATGGTTGGGACAAATAGTTGATGTATCCCACACCAAGGTTCAAATCTCAACGACACCAAATAGCTCAATGCAGCTAAATTTATGTAAGTTATAGTGCAAGTGTAGGTTGAGTAAATGTGCACAAGTGTCTTGTATATAAGAGTACAAATATGTAATGTAAATATGTGTACATGTGTCCTACATTAGGAGTGCATGTAGAAGTCCAATATTCTTGTAGATGTGTGCAAATCTTATAGAGTCAAGTGTGCATCAAGTATGCAAGTGGAAATTAGATAAGCCAAGAGTCATGATACTTGGCATATGGAGAGCAATAGTCAATTATGTGAAGATTCACATTACTATGACTATATTATGGATACAATACTCCATAGAATGTATTGTATACAAATCAAGAATTCATATTCGAAGTTGTAACAAAAAAGAGAAGCAATAAAGCTTGTATACAATTTGAGCAATTAATATTGTAATTTTTTCTTCATGCATAGTACATGAATGATTTAGGCTATTTACATTCATATTTCAGTATATAAATTACATTCATATTTAAGTAATTTCAGTTTTTTTTTTTTTAAATGTTACTATTTATAAATTGTTTAAGTAATTTATCCTATAATGCCATCCATGGTATTTATTTGTGTGGTTGGTAAATAGTATCTATGCCAAATTTTAAACATGAGAAATTAGACCAATGACATTAGTATGGCATACACAACTATGTGACCCACTACTAAATCATTTTTTTCTTATAATTTTATTATAATATTACAACTTGAACATATTAGACTTCATAAATAATTTTATTTAGTGCAATTCAACGTTCGAATAAGGTTTCATCACATAAAAATAACTCTAAAAGAGATTATCATTCTCAATTCTATAACAAGCCTCATCCTACCCCTTCTACATGTCTCTTTGCATGTGACTATATAGCCTACATATTCAAGAATTTATTATCCACGGACTAAGATATCCCTTTCCATATGCCTCTTCACATATGACTATATAGCCCACCTCTTCACCAATTCATCATCACTAATTTTTAAGATACCCCCTTTCACATGCCTCTTTAGATGTGACTAGATAACCCATGTCTTTACTAATTCATCACGTACTAATGGCTAAAATATCCCTCTATTACATGCATCTTCACATGTGACTATATAGTCCATGTCTTCATTGGTTCATTATTCACAAATAGATAAGATATCTTAAATTATTCACATTGATTACACAAAGAATCAAAGAGAACCCATTAATGTTATCACCCAAGAAATTAAAGGGAATCTACATTCAAGTAAGGTTTTATGACAAGAAAGATGAAGTAACCACGTTATATCACAAACATTGTCTCATTGATTAAATCTACAAATTAGTGTCTTATATATCCATCCACCCTATGGGGATCAAACCTTTAATTACAATACTCAAAGAATAAACAATATCCATCAATAGGTATCTTTTAGGCTAACCTTTTCCCACACAATATTCATAAATTATTATTTTTTAAAGATATGGTATAACATGTGCATTCATGGAGTTTAAAAAAAAAATCACTCTTTTAATTTCTATCTTTCAATGCTCTATTGTTAACGCTACTCTTAATACTACATTTTAATTGAAGAAGTCCCTATTTTCATAAACATTATTTGTATCAATATTTTGTATAAAAATGTTTATATTCATATTAATTTATACCCTTTGAATATTTGATCAAAACATATATTATGTATACTACTCTTAGATCTAATATTTAATATATTAGATACACTTTAATATTATAAATAAATTTATTTTGATGAAATGTATATATATATTATTATTCTTAATAACAACCATTTTAAACTTAAGGATATTTATTTAAATCTATAAAAAATTACATGAACATAATAATAATTACAATTTTGTAAAATATTGTTTTCGTATATATTCTTCTACTCTCAATACTTACATCAATATACAACTTAATTTTTTTCTCTTAATACCTAACAATATATTGGTAGTACATTTTTATTTTAAATTTGCATTATACACTCACATGATACGCTATTTCCTATCTTATAAACCCATAATGATCCTCTTAGATCAAGTTTATTTTCAACATAACACATAGCTCCACAAACCACCTTTGTCCATAAATATCATAATAATGATTTAGTCCTTTCTAATTATAACCATCCTTATTAAAAGTTGGTAGAAAATACTCTCTATCAATTTTATCCAAGGTCTAATGGATCATAAATATCTATAATAAAAATGGACCTATAACATAAGATTTTATATTTATAAGACCTTAGTGGGGTATGATAATACCCTTTCTACTTGGCTCCAAGTTTCTCCAAATTAAATTTAACAACATTCACAACCAATGCCACAATAGAATATATACTATATCTATTAACTATTGTCATCCCTACTTAATTGGTAAAGATATCTTTTAAAAAGTAGAAAAGTTTCTTAATTAGTAGTAGATATATCGATGCACATACACATGTTAAGAATACATCTTTCACCCATAATTTCTCTTAATTTTTAAATTTCATGTAAATTATTTAAGATATCATAGATTGATATTGGATACCTACATTCACATGGTCTCCAAAATTAATAAGGTTGAAACCATAGACCAAAATAATATTTTTCTCCTTCATTTTACTTCTCTCTCACTCTTCCTTACTTTCAAAAGGATAGAATATCAAATGACTCTTTAATATTTACCATAAATATAATCTTATCATAAATGAAAAATAATTCTTTAACTGGAGAGATATGCATCCCTTTAAGTAGCCCCTCCCCCTCCTTTTAATCTAGGAGCACATATCAAATTATTATTTTTCATGTAACATAAAATAATTTGTCTTGTGTGAATGTATTATATGTGTGTGTGTCCTAATAAGCTATGTGAGGTTTCTAGCGGGGGCCACTCCCATTACAATAATAAAACCTTATATTGCTCTCATTGCATTGCTATCAAGTTATTAAATGGTATCCAACTTAACCTTATATCAAATATTTATTTATATTTGCCTTTCTATCAAAAATATTCTTCATACTTTTCAAAATGATGTGTTTCCACAATTGAATTCTTGATATCATTTTCATTATGAGATAAAATCACACTTAGCTAATTGCCTTATAAAATTTAAATTTTGCCAAGATGAAAATCAATATTGTAAATGGCTAAAATATCAACTAGTTGATTTCTTTCTCTATAAATATGTTGGTTGTAACAACTTCCCTAATACTTTTTTTATAGGGGTCCTATTCATGCCCCTAATATTTCAATATATCATTTTTGTAATAACTCTTGGTTTGTATTAGTGGGATTAACACCCATTCTTGTTAACATGTGATATTTGCATTTGTTTCCCATGTCAATATCCCTCTAAGTTTTCTCTTCTCTTTGTTATTGCTTCTTGGTCTTTATGTTTCTTTTTTTTCTTTTTCATTTCCACCAAAACTTTCATTTTCATTGATATTTTATATTTTTTGATAATAAGAGTTACCATATATATTTGTCTTGCTCTAAAGGATCTAAAATGCAAGGAATAACCTCAAAAGCACTTTCTTCTTTATATTTTGCTAGAAATCCTATAGTGCAAGGATGTTCCTCCATAATAATTACCATCATATGCTTCACTAAAATCCTAAATTGCTATAGATATCTTTCATAATCATCTCTTTATTATGCTTCTCTTAAAACCATAAAGGGCAAGGGATAACCTCTACACTACTTTCATATCTATTGCAAGGAGAGGATTTTATACTACTTGAGGAAAATAGATATGATTTACATGGAACAAACTTGATGTTTTTTGCCTCCTTTATTTTAAAGTATTCTTTCACATCTTCCTTTGCACCTTTAATTCCTTATAAATTTTAACTTACACATTGTTCTTCCTCATCCCTTATGTCCTTTATTTCTTATAACAATTTATCCAAGTGAACTATGATGGCCTTTGTCATTTGATTATGTAGATAGGATATTTTTTCCTATTTTTTGAAGTGGAATATTCTTGATCTAATCTAGATGCTAGAAAAATATGATTATTCTTGCTTGCTCATAAAGTTTTTCTCATGAACAAATTGTATTGTATCTTTATTCATCGTTTTCACTTTGCAATCTCTTTCCATGTGATAAATCTCATAAAAATTGGTATTAGAATGGAATATTTTCAAAATCCACTTGTTGATCCCATTCTCTTGATTTAGATTTAATCTTAGTGGATTTTTGTAAAGATTTTGAAATATCCATAGCAACACATATCCAACTATATATAGCATGCTTTCACTGCTTAGTATTTGGTTCCTCCTAGAAGAACTCCCTTAGGGTATTTTCAATATTCTTCAATTGTGTGAATGTAATATTATAAAAAAATATTTAGTAACAAATTAAATCAAAGAAAAATATAATTATTTATGCACTTTTTTTTGAAGTAATAAAAAATACAAGTACTACAATTGGAGACCACACTCTTGAGGGACATAGCATCAGGGGGCCTCTCTCCTCATGATTTAAACTTAGGTTATCGATATGAAATGCTAATGACATACTATTAGGATGTACCTATAGGGACCTATTTATGCACATTTAGAAATAAACCTAACTTAAGTTGGTAATATCAAATAACTAAATACATCTATTTAAGTCATCATCATGGTACTAATAATAATGTGTATCCTCAATTTGGGACATTATAAACTTGCACATATATCAAGTTATGATTAATAATTTTTGTTTCCTTTTTTATATATGGGATTGAAATGTGCCCTCTTCATAACCACGTAGTGATATTACAAAAACTTGGCCACTATGCATGTATTGGTTGGCAAGATTCAAACTTGGGTCTTCTCCTTAAAAGTCGAGAAATTTAACTAGTTGAACTAATGTCATTTGATGTTAAGTTTAATCAATTTTACAAAATCAGTAAATCATATTTATTTTTCATTAGAAGTATTAATTTAAAACCTACTACATATTTTTAATTAACAAAATTATTGATTATTCACAACAAAATTTTATAAACCAAGACAATATTAGCTTTGGAATGGGAAAACAATAAAATTAATCAATGTATATTACCATTAAATCATAATCAAGATCAAAAACCACAATAATAAAATAAAACTATTTAATTTATGAGTGTAGATTTATGAGTTTTGTCATTTATGCAATCATGAGAATATTTGTCCTTGTATGGATATGTGGAGTCAATAAGAAATTTATTATGTGATATTTCTCCCATGAGAAATATGAAGTGTTAGATCTTCCATGTGTGTGAGGAGATAAAAAGTTTGTGTAAGTGTAAAGGTCAAGAGTCTTGTGAATGTGAAGAGTCTCATATCCAATGTGTATATATTGAAGATAAAGCATTGTAATAGTTGCTCTAAGAAGCTTGCAAATACATTATATTTACATTGTTTGTGCTTATAGTTATCAATATTATTTTATGTGATTTGTTGAATTTATTATGTGAATATTTTGTATTGAGATATTGTGAGATACTGTGAAAATTCTTGTGGGAAGAATATTGAATTTTTAACAATGGTATCAGATCCATGTTGACTATGCTTAGTTAAAGACACACTATCATAGGTTTGGTAAAGGAGATATTTGGTAAAGAGGAGAGAGTTGCATTTGAGATCATCCATGGTTGAAAGGAGAGGAGCCACAGCTAGAACAAAGTAATGTGAATAGATGGTTTGCATACTCTTACTGTGGTGAGATGGATAATTTCCTCTACCTAAATATCACCTCTTAAATTTTTCAATGCATCCATGTTGATTTCATTGCCAAATTTATTAAAGTTCTTTAATCACTGTGGTTTTTTCAAGAAATATATATTTTGGCAACAATATTCAAGAAGATCATGTTTTTATTAATGGATAAAAAAATTGGTTTCTCTCAAAATTTTGCATTTTTTGAATTATTTTTTAGGTTTTCATTAGGGTTTTCCAACTAAAATAGAAGTATTATCATCTCTCTGTTAAGCAACAAATGTTCCATGTGCAATGTGTGCTAGTAGTGCTAGGCATTGAATTTGGTTGAATAAAGCATAATTCTTGGAGTAGGACCATTTTTGCTAGTACATGGAGAGTATTAAGTGAAAAGGTATTTTATTAACCTTTATTTTTTTAAATCATTTGTTTTAAGAAATTTAAAGGAGAAGAATTATTAAGAATAATTTGGGTAAGTTATAAGGAGTATTGGGAGTAAAGGAATTATTTAAAGGAATGAGAAGGGCAAATTTAATTAAAGAAATAGTTGCATATTTATATTATTTATTTGAAGAATAAATATTTGAAGAAGAAAATTAAAGAAAGTGAGAAAATATTTTATTATTAACATATGTGAAGAAAGAATATATATATTTAGATTTGGTTAGTGTGAGAAATCCCTATGATCAATGCTCAAGGTTGGACATCCCCATCCCACCATGACCTATCATAAGGGGGAGATTTAAGCTTATCGATAGGGATCAAACACAACCATACACAAACACACACACACCCTCACACACTCGCCCATGTTACGGTTTGAACCTTGGACTTCCTGAAGAAGAGCCAAAGCTTGAACCATTACATTGCCCCCCTGGGATAGAAGGAAGAACAAATTATTGTAGGAAAGAAATTGTAGACACCTAAAAATATCACATTGTTATTTCTCCCATCATCACAACTGATCAATTTGCAAAACCCACAAAATACGAGTATTTTAGCCTCAAAATACTATTCATTTATCAAAAGCAATATTCATGCACTATTCATAAGCCCTTTTTGGCCACTTAAACCCTTCCTATACTTAACCCTTGATCCCTATGCAACCATCATCCTAGCCTAACCTTGGTTAATCTCCAACTTTGGTCAAAATCCATCTCATAGTCAAACCCAACCTATGGTCAACCTAACTCATGGCCATCTCATCTAGTCTAATCTTTGATTAGTCTAACCTTCATCTCACCTAGTTGACCTTAGCTAAACCTATAGTCAACCTAATTAGGGTTAACTTTAACCTTTACTCCACACATCTTCCCATGTGCATTTAACACCATAAATGATATTTTGAGACTTTTATCTTTCAAAGAATGGGACGCATGGTGATTCATATTCCACCTCACCCAAAATTCAACATCTGATCTAGGTTCAAAACCCTAGTAAGACTTAACCCTTGCTTCATATTAAATCCTCATGTGCATTTAACATCATAAATGCTATTTTGGAGACTTTTGTCTTTCAAATTATGGGAGGTATGGTGAGTCATCTTCCACATCACCCAAGTCAACACTAAAATCATAGTTAATCCTAGTAGATTTAGGACTTAAATCTTTCTCCACTTCACATTTTCCTGGGTATTAAACATCATAAATATAATTTGAAGACTGAGAATTAATCCATTTATGAGACATGCCACCCTATGCCACCTCAGAGGACACCTTTCAGGACACCTCATAGGAAACACCTCATAGGACACCTTAGGGGACACCTCATCCCCCCTAACCTTTAAAAATTCTATAAATAGATTACCATCTCTATTTTCATCAACTCTCATTTACATACCCAAAATCTATTGAAATTAGTCGACTAATAAGTGCACTACACCATCATTCACTATCGCTCACTATCCATCCCCATGAAGATCCAAATGAATTTTTCAACATCTGCTTTTGTCTAGTAGGTTGCCATAAAATTTAAATGTTTAGGAGATAGCTCGACAAGGATCAGAATTTCCAAATACATCAACAAAACCTCTACATCATTAAATCTAGTTTCTAGAAAACATAGTAGGATTCATACAAAATGGTATGAATCAAATTACTTGCACCTTAGGTTGTGAATCTATAGAAAATATATTTTTTCTATTCCAAAACTATATCAAAGTTTACAAAACCAGGTAAACATCCCTGTTCTGCAAAATTTAGTCATTTCATGTATTTTCATCATGTTTTTAGCTTAGATTAAGAGTATTTTTTTTATTTACAAGGGGTCTGATTGAGATAGGCCCTCAAAATTTCTAATAGGTTTTTGTAGGGTTATGCAAGTTTAGAGGATCCACATAGCTAAAAATGTCCCAAAAGCAAGAATCCAACTCACATCAAGGAATATAAGGAGAGCATTTGTAGTTGTTTGACTAGTGTCATTCAAAGAGGACTTTCCTTGTGGAATACACCATTTTGTATCCCAAAAGGGAAAATTTATAAAAGTACACTCCTGTAACCCCTTTTCACCATAAATTTCCAAATAACTATTTTATTAGTAGTTCAATCTGGCGATCACAATGGGACCACCCACATATTTTTATGTCTTTTGTTTATCTTGTTAACTAACTAATTACCATTTTTTGCTATTTTTTGTGTTATAGGTCCTACCAAATCAGCACAAAGTCTCCAAAAACCTTGAAACACATATCAAGTCCAAGACATAATCTACTTTGGTCTACATGTCAGATTTGTAGGTTACGATACGAATCCCATGCCTGTGAGATTCGCATAAATAGGTGTGAATCTATAAAAAACTCTAAAAATTGATCCTGAGTAACAAGGTATTTATTTATGCACATTCAACAACAAGGTAATTTGGGGGGTGAAAACACTCCTTATTGAGATTCCTATCCTACATGCCTTTTTGCCTTCATAGTCCAAAATTACCTTATAATATGGTGTTCGCAAGGTGAAATCATTCATCTTCTATATTTACATGCTTGTCACAAAACTTGATTCTATATCATCTTGTGAATTTTGGATTTCTAATTTAACTATTTTATCTTTGAAGTTATCTATTTTTGCACAAAACTTATTTTTTGACTGTTTCTTTTGCAAGTACCTTCAAAAAACTAGAGCTACAACATTTAGCCTACACCTTATACCAAAAATTCATCAAAAAAAAATCAACATTTTTTTTACTCGCATAACAAGGTATGAATCAAACCATTCATAGTGTGGGACGTGAATTTGACTGAAACATAGACCAAACTTTACAAACAACCAAATATCCTTCCAAAGGCTAGATATTACAATTAAATAGTACAAAACCTTGTTTTTCTAGGAAAATTTTACAAAATTTCACTCCAAAATGCACTTGCTTTACAAAATCCCTAAATTGCTTTTGGGCATATTTTACAAAACTTGTCTTTTTCAAAAAAAAATTATTTCTCAAAATACACTTTTCTTGTGTTATTACTTTAGAAAACTCCATTTAGGTCATTTAGTTTTCTTTAGGAGGTTCACTTAACATAAAGCATTTGCATTAGGCCTAAATTAAACATCAAATCTCCTTGTTCTTATTGAGCTAAGATAGATCGTGATCTATTCTCATGCATAAAGCTCTCATAAGACATCTATTTATAGCCTTAACAGGTCTATCTTGGCTAGTATAGATAGGTTTGCACTCAAGAAAACATTAGTATAAGTCTTCGCTAAAAATAAGCAAATTTCCTTTGTTTTCCTCTAGCTTAGACTTTACTTTTTAAATGCTTTAGCATAAACTTGCTTTCACTTTTTAGCATAGAACTTTCTTTTACAAGCTCTAGCATAGATTTACTTCCAAATGCTTTAGCATAAACTTTATTTCAATCTCTAGCATAGACATTTACTATCCAATGCAATTTTTATTATTCACTTTAGCTAGATTTTAGTTTTCAAAAGGTACTTTCTTTTTTTTGTAAAAAATTCAAGCACCTTTTCACTGTTTTCATAAATTAGTTGCTTTCTCTCTTTTAGATTTCCTAAGTAAAAATCAAACTCATACACCTTGATAATTTTCACACATTGGTAAGGTTGGACTTCATCACCAAGCCCCAATCAAGACCATCAACACCAGATTTCATCTCCTTCCATTGGATCGCCTCTTAGACACCATAGTAGCCCCCTTGAGCGATTTTTTGAACTTCATCACCAAAAGGCCCCCTACCCTTAAGAGACCCTCAAGGTAGGTTAGTATTAGATGCCCCTACTCACAGGGCTTCATATAATTTGTGAGTGTGCAATTATCGCTATTTGACTAAGCTTGATCAAGGGTGAAGTGAAAGTTGGGTATGTAGGTCATTAGATAGTGTCATCTCTTTCATAAAAGGTTTATATTCCCCCTTTTATGTTACCCTTAGCCATACCCATCATTAGACGATATTCATCGATAGTTGCATAATTACCCCTTGCTCACCTTTGGGTGTTGTAAGAAAATGTGCTTCAATATACCTTAGCATCCATTCGCCACCCATTTGCTTTTTTTTTAGTCAAAATCATCAAAAACACACAAAACAACAAAAACATTGTAAAACAAGAAATAAATCATCCATTGATTCCATAAGGAATTCAAAAACACCCACAAAAATGTAAAACACATGCTTGTTGTTCACAATAACATTTTGGTGTGATCAGGTAATTTTTGTTACAAAAACTATCACAAAACTACCAAAAATGGACTTGAACACACTTTCCAATCTGCAAAAGTTTGTTCCTTTACAATTTAGTCCAGATTACCTATTTTATATGGATTTACATAGAATGGTACAAATATTTTCATTCATAGGGATAAGTGTGAACAAAATATTTGTAACACAAAACAGATCTAGTAACACCAAAAACCTTCAAACAGGTACTTTCATGGATCAAAGCTTGGATACAAACTAATTTTACCTCTCATACTTCCATCATAGTACTCAATCAAGGTTAAATCACATAAACAAGTACCTCTAGCTATGTAGGATTCCACTATGATCCCTCCTTCTCCAACCAATTCATTAGGGGATTCAAAGGAAATCACCTCCACCCATTCTCATAACTTATTTGCTCCTTCACATAGCCCATCCCCACATCACCTGTTATGTGCTAGAATTTCATCCTATGATCATAATCTAAGATATCAAGATAATAATCCTACTCCCATGAGTCCCCATGCAAGGACCACTCTCTCCTCATCACATCGATCCAATATCTAGCATCCCTCTCTCCATAAAGTACCATGTCATCCACCTCATCCTCCCTCACCTCGATTTCCATTTCAAATCACCTAACCTATTGGCATTCCAAAGACTCCTTGTCCTTATTTAATGCCTTCTTCACCTCACCCATATTCACATTTCTACCCATATAAATCAATGCTTAGCTCACCTATCTTATGCATCAACCTCATCCCAACAACCTCAACCCCTCCTTCGATCAACATACAACACATATTATAGCGCCTCAATAATCTTTAGTTATGGCTAAGCAATTGTAGGTGTCATACACCCACCCATAATCTAGCCATGAGAGGTCATACAATACCTCCACTTCAACAAGCTTCTCAACCTCAATGATGGGGTTATCCACAACATGGTCAAGCAATTACCCCCTTACCACCTAGTCAACCTCTCACTCACTCGTAATGTTCTCCATGCCCAACTCATAACCACACTCTTCTCTCTAATCCTTTGTCTCATATTTTTCAATAATTGTATGATGTCGGACACATAGCTCTACTTGAGGTCAAATTGACTTATCCAAATCAACCAACACCAAGAGGGTACAATGAGCATAAATTTTGCATCTATCATCGCCAACAAGGTCATGATATTAACAATTGTCATGTTTTCAAACAACTAGTCCACAATATGATTAATGAAGAGGAAATACATCAAAATAATCTTGTTTAATATTTTTCTAAGAATCTTGATGAATATTCAACTCAGTTTCTTCAATCAATGCCACCATGACCACCAATGTTAGCTTTTGATGTAATGAGCAATGGGAGATAACAATCACAAGATGCAGAATAATATAAAAGAAAGTAAATCTACAAGATGACTGAAGTATGCTTGAATAGAAATAACATAAATGAATACAACGTAGCTATGGAGGAAATGAACACTCCATTAATGAAGCTACTGAACTACATTGTACCCATCACCAATATATGGTGATATACACAACACTGCACTACTACCTACGACTATGTTGTAAGCAGCTCTATCTATCTATGTCCCCCTTCTCATATCTATCTGACAATGAGGCCTTTCTTATATAGGAACACAGGTTCCTTGGCCAACACTCTACCTAGTTGTGCAAGGGACAACTTGCACATATACAACTTGCACATTGACACTTGTGCATTTATTACATTGCATGAAGTAACTAGATAACTTCCCCTAAAGTAATCTAATGTCCTAAGTATGTACCTTGGAAGATACATTTACATAACACAAATGATGGAATAGACTCTATTTCTAACACCCCCTGTATTACATTATTTGGGTATTGAAGACTTTAGTCTTCAATATGGATCTTCCTCTTCATATTGATCTTGGTACTCTTCCTTTAGAGTATTCTTGTTCTGGTTCTTTTGTTGCTACTTTAGTCCTCATGTCATGGCTTCTCATCCTTTTCCATTCTTTGTTCCTTGATGTTAGGCATCTTTGGTGTACCATTGCTCTCATGATATTGCAAGTCATGAGTGGATCTGAATAGGCTCTTCTTCCTTCTTTTATCCATATGTTAGACCTGTTTCTCTATCCTTCATAAGTATCAACCTTGAGCTCAATGTTAGTAGATCCATCTAAAACAAGTTTTTGAAGATAACATATTAATATTTGAAGTAATCTTCTTTCATAGTCTTTGTAGTACCTATGTTTGAAGTGACAGGAGAAAGATGAGTGATTTGTTCCATCACAATATTTGCATGGATGGAAACTCCAACAATTGGTCTTTTCATGACCATATTGGTTGCAATGAGTGCACAATAGAGATGATCTAATAGTTTTGTAATCTATCTTAGGAATATCATGTTTGTCTATCTCCTTGATAAGGCCTTCAAACCATATGTGCACAATTGAAGCTATTCCTTTTTGCATAAAGTCTTGTTGATCAATATTTTCTTATTTTTGGTCATTAGATTCACTAGATGAATCTTCCTTCACATAGTTGTTGATTTTAGAACTTATTTTGCATTGCATTGGTTCTTCCTTTTCTTTACCCTTTTCATCATTGTAATCCATCAGGTTTTTAATCCACATTGGTATTTTCCTTATTCCACTTCTAAGAGCGTTGCTTAGTATGCTAGTAGTCATTTGTATAACCTGAATTCTTAAGGATAGAGTAGTCTACCTTATAGCTCCCAATATTAGAATATATGATCCCTTATTGAAGTATATAAGCTTGATTTGATAAAACCTAAGGTTTGTAGACTTCCTTATGTCTCCCTAGTTATGAGAGTATGAATAGCTTATATCTTCCCAACTTGATAATCTTTGAAGGATATTATTATCATCAAGTTTTGTAGAATGCCTTATGACTCCCTAGAGATATAATATAGTGCTTTTGTAAAGATATAGTTCAATCTTGGTTGATTTTGTACAAATTTTGTAAAGGTCAAAAATCAACTTCTTAACACCTTATTACTCCTATTGAACTAAGCACTTTTCAAATTTAAAGAGGTTTTAATGTTGGATTTCTTTTGTCCCCTTAGAGAAGTTTTGAGACAAGAATATTATAATATTCCAACTTTAATCAAAAGCTTTAATAACCCCTTTTTATATCCCTTGGTTTATTTCTAATTTCCAATAACCTAGTTTGGAGTTGTAGCCCTTATGACTCCCAAATTTGGAAAATTAGAAATACATTAATATTTGCAAATTTTAAATGAAATAATTCCAAGTAGCATTCCTTATTACTCCTATGTTATGCTTTGCAAATATTAGATAATTTTAATATTTAATTTCCCTAAGTTTTGCTTTCAAATGAAGATTGATTCCTTCCAATAGTTCAACCTTATAACATAACCTTATAACTCCCTTTATATGGAAAGCAAATTAAATGGAAATTGTACCTTTTATATAACCGATGGTAGACTATCCTTGGGTGCTGTGAGTAATGGAAGATACTTCCACTTGCTGCTAGCTTCAACACTCACTTTAATGTCATTTGACCAGAATTTAATATGCTTCATCATTTCCCTTTGGATTGTTCTCCAAGTTGTTGTCGATCCGCTGTCGTGTAGCTATCGAGCTACTACCATGATATGGCCTGGATGTTGTCGAGTTGCTTGCTACCATTGTTGCCTTGCATTGACTATCCTTTCACCTCCTTGACCACCCTTTTTATGGAAGATGAGTCTTGGTTTTTGTGACAAGTGTCACAACTGTTACGTATGAGCGCTTGCTTCTTTGTAACGCTCCAACTTCCTTGTCTAACGCTTCTTTGGAACTATGTAATAGATAAGTGCTCGTGTGGGTGCTTGCATGAGGCTTGTGGAGGATAACAAGTGGCACCTTCCTCCTGAATATTCCCTGTAACTCCTACATGAGGATTCTTGAGCGTTGAGAGATAGAGAGATTATGCCAAGTGGCATTCAAATGCTTTGCATGAAGACCTATGCTATAACGCTTCCAAGGAGAGTATAACTCCTTTCGTATGCCTTCTCTTTAGCTTGCTTCATTTCTTGGACAACAAGAAACCTTCTCTTTTGTAGGTGATTTGATGAAGCATTGTGGAGCTTCGAATGGTGATTCTGAATGTGATATTGGTGCTGCCTTTGGTGGATGATCTTCACCAAGTTTGAGACCTGAATGTAGCACCTTTTCTCCTTATCTACTATACCTTCAACATGCTATTTTTCTATGCTTATTTGTAGTGTAGATATCTACTTGCTTATGTTGTCCATCCCACATTGGTAGAAGTAGATTTGATGCCTTCCCTACATAGATGAGCTCCCTTTATATCTACATAAATGCAACTTGATAACACCCTTGTATGGGCTTTGATATTGTAGGTTCATCCATCCGAGATATGCTGAGAGTGAGCCCTTTGAGTGGCTCCCTTTGCTATGGATGAGGAGTGCAAACGTACATCCTTCCTTGGTTGGCTTACCCTGTAGAAGTTGTGCCTTTTGAGGCACCTTTAAATCTGCTCTCTTCCTAAACATATTGTAGAAGTGCAATACCATGTAACCTTACATGTATATAAAACTTTCTTTATTGCACCTTTTTCTTGCACTCTTTTGCAGGTCTAAAATTCTACCTTTGTAGCAGATTTTTGAATGCAGATATGAGGGTTTTGAGGATGTCTCTTTAGCTAGACTCCTTACCCTTTTTTCTTGGAAACTTTGATGATAAATCCAAGCCTTTAATGAAGTAGATAGAAGCTTTTTGTGACAGTAATTTTCTGCCCTTTGTAACAAGCAATTAACCCTATAATGCTTTGGATTTGAGACTCACCAAGTCTCAATATATGAAGCTTCTATTTTTGTTTTGGTTAGTTGTATTCTTCTCCAAGTTTTTGGAGGATTCTAACCTATTTTTGGTGGCTTCTCTTGGCCCCAATATGCTGCATATTTTGTGCTTTAATAGTGTCTTTAGACACTTGATACAAATCAGATTTTGTGCCCTTCAAAAACACAAAACTAATTTCTTTTTGAGAGTAGTATAATAGTGCAAGTATTTTACTTTTAATGCACTAATATTACACCTTATCACTCCAATAAACTCTCAAATTAATGCACTAACAATTTACTACAACTAATCAAGAATAACCTAAAATGAATCTTTAAGAGTTATTCTATAATTTCACTACAATCAATATTGTAGGACTTAGTCTTCTTTTTATTTTTCCAAAGTAGATGATAGGTAGTTGATAGAAGTAATTCAAAAATCTAATCAACTCCTAATCAATGTGCAAATGAACCTTAAAAAGAATCTTTCTTTTTGCACTTTTGAAGACTGTAATCTAATTGCAACTTTAATCCAAATTCAGGTGCTTTAACAAATCTGATAAGTAATCCAATTAATGAATCTACTTGCACCAAGAAGTTGCTTACCTTTTTTCTAAAAGTCTTTGTAGCTCTTTTGCCACTTCTATAGAGGATGTAGATCTTGGTGTCTAGGATCACCAAGTTGTTGCTTCGAGTAGGATCTTGCAGCTCTTTGTAGACTATTTTGAACAACTCCTTCTTCACCAAATGATGGTCTCAAACTTTCTTTCATGAGCCTAGGATTTGGTGGCTTGTTCTCCTCTTTTGTTCTCCTCCTTCTGCTGTAGATTTGGAGAAGTCTTTATCTCTAAAGCGGTGCCTTCTTGCTATGAGAGGTAATCTTCAAATCTCCAAGATTTGGTGAGCTTCTTCTATCTTCAAGTCTTCTTGTCAAATTCTAACTTCAAGTAGGATATTCTTTTCCAAATTCTTCTTCTAAAATTTGGCACTCCTTGCCAAATTCTTCTTCACAGATTTGGCACTCCTTGCCAAATTCTCCTTCTCTTGGGCTTGTTATCGGATGGCGATAATTGTCCCAAGTCCTTCACTATCAGGGGCTTCTCCTTGGTAGTGGATTTCTCAATGAGTTCTCCTTTGAGAATTTATTCAATTAGGCTCTCCTAGCCTTTTTTGGATGCTCGATGAGACCTTCCCAAGGTCTTTGATCTTGCAGCTTCTACTAGTCTTCCCTTGAGACCTCTTCAACCTTATACTTCTAGAAGTGTTTGGTGGTGTGATCTACTCCTGGATCTCTGATTCTACTACTTCTGGATTCGAGCAAGACTCTCCTAGTCCTTCTTCTTCTTCCAAGTCTGGAAGTTCTTCACAAAGATCTTCTCTTGATCTCTTCAATTTTGCTTCAGGTGCTGAATTGATTCTGAAGAAGATACCCTTCCTAACTTTCTTGTAGGAAGTTTCCCAACTCACTGAATCTTCTTTCCCTACAACAAAGTATTAGTACTAAAATATTAATCTACTTCTGAATCAGATATTCTCTTTGAATTCTTCTTCAGGATCAAGGCTTCTATGGCCTATTTTAGTATCAAGGCTTCTATAGACCTTTTCAGTATCAAGGTTTTTGTGGCTTTTTCAAGGCTTCTATGGCCTTTTTAGTATCAAGGCTTCTGTGGCCTTTTTAGTATCAAGACTTCTATGGCTTCTCCTTCAAGGCTTCTATGGCCTTTTCTTCAAGGCTACTATGGCCTTTTTGTATCAAGGCTTCTATGGCATGTTCTTCAACTTGTGAAGTTCTTCAATCTAGCAATGGAGATCTTCAGTCTCCTAACTTCACCACAACTCTTCACTAGAAGTCTTCTTTCGTAGTGTTCTTCTCTTGCACAAGGAACTAATATCTACACTATGAAGGCACATCGACCTTCGAGCAATGAAGTTGGAGTCTCCTAGATTTCTATTAGGAGGAGTACCAATCCTCTAAGAATTAATTATCTGTAACAAAAGAAACTTTAGGTAACAGTTAGCAAATTCTAGATATCCTGGATCTTCACTAGATGATCTATCAATCTAGTGGATTGGATGTTGAGTCCTAGTCTTCATGAGTTTTTCCTGTAACTCTGTGGAAAGACTCCAGTCAAGTACAATCTCAGTATTTTTTGGAACTGAGATTTCTTTCAGTCCTCACTCATCCCTAATTCTACCACCTAGATTCTTCTGAGAACTTTTGATAGTGGTTGGTCTAGCATGCATCAGTTTGACAAAACACTCAGGCTCAAAGATAATGGTGGTTTCCCTATTGACCTACATAGACTAGATCTACCATAGCTCTGATACCACTATTAGCTTTTGATGTAATGAGCAATGGGAGATAACAATCACAAGATGTAGAATAATATAAAAGAAAGTAAATCTGCAAGATGACTGAAGTATGCTTGAATAGAAATAACATAAATGAATACAACGTAGCTATGGAGGAAATGAACACTCCATTAATGAAGCTACTGAACTACATTGTACCCATCACCAATATATGGTGATATACACAACATTGCACTACTACCTACGACTATGTTGTAAGAAACTCTATCTATCTATGTCCCCCTTCTCATATCTATCTAACTATGAGGCCTTTCTTATATAGGAACACAGGTTCCTTGGCCAACACTCTACCTAGTTGTGCAAGGGATAACTTGCACATTATACAACTTGTGATTCTTACATTGCATGAAGTAACTAGATAACTTCCCCCTAAAGTAATCTAATGTCCTAAGTATGTACCTTGGAAGATACATTTACATAACACAAATGATGGAATAGACTCTATTTCTAACAACCAATAGGTACTTTTGCATCTCCTCCTATACTCCTGCAAGTTCATCGTATCAATAATTGTACTTCTTACCAAGATGTTAGTCATACCAATATTGCAACTAGCAATCCATGATCTCTAATATGATATCACTCCACAATATAGAATTTATTGTGCTTCATTGTGGTCATCATCCATTATTTCCCTAAATCTACTCTAACTACTCCTTCCTCACTTTTCCATTTTTCTTTTCTTTTCTTTCTCTTAAAATATCAATGTCATAGTTGTATGGTCATGCATGAGTGGTTATATACCTATTATTAGTCCTATTTATTCTCTCCTTTCATCTCTTATTTCTCCCCCTTCTATTCCACAACCTCATTCTCCCCATCCCTTCCTTCTTATAGTAAGCCCTTGCCATCTAAGTATAGACAAATATGATATCCGCCCATTCAGGGGTAAACAAAGGGGGATGCTTTTGAGCGTAGACCCAGGCAAACTCTCCATAGAGGTGAACCTTGTAATATCACCATAGACATGGCTAAATTGGGAGTAAATGGTAAGCCACCTCATGAGCCATGGTGTAGCAAATAGTTAGACAGTCTAGACAAAGTCTTAGGATAACTAGGTTATAAGCCTACTCTTGTGCCTTCTCGTTCTACGAGTGTACGTAGCGGTAGTACCATTAGGACCATCAAAGAACCTGGAGAGTGCTCCAAATTTTATCATGATATGAATACCCCTGCAAACCATACAGGCACAAAGTATAGGCAACCACTGAATGCAAATTCCATCTTCACAAACAATGGCAAGAGTGTAGCAAATCAGTCCAATGGAGGACACACTCACAAAATTGCTTGAATAGAGCACACACACTATAGGCCTCATACGGTTGATCACATAGATAGATATCACAAACTAGTGTCAAAGTAGAGATGTCAAATTTCCCAAGACCAATTGAAGGATGTTCATGTAGAGTGGGAACACCTCGAAAATTAGAACACTCAGAGGTAAAGGTTCATAAGACAATGCTTATACGAACAACGCATGCATGAGCAACACATACTTGATCAAAAGGAGTGTGTTGAGAGGAAGGATTGATTGGCTAGTACCAGTTTACCTTACCATAGCTATTACAAGGAGAGCATTGATAGATGAGCTACTTCACAGCCCAAGTTTCACCCTGACCATATAGACACCTATACTCGTTGTACGACCCAACATAGAGATCGGTGCCCTGCATTCGAATATCATGGGCATAGTTAGTATGAAGAAGAAGTGGGAGATAAATTAGATCAAGAATATCATAAAATCTCCCAAGTCAAAGTGGATGATTATCCTAGTCCTCCACCTCGATCGAAGAAGAATATACCACCAAAAGTTCCTCCAAGGCAATCCAGAGAAGAGGAGTTCCTATCTTCGTAGGCCTAGAAGTCCTTAGCATAAAAGGTCTGAGCTATCAAAAAGCAAGGGACGACTTATCAAAATCCTACCTTGAATAAGATTCATAATGAACCTTTATGCCCATCAGTGCCTATTCTCACCTATCCTGAGCATTTTGAGATGCCTAGGCTAGAAACGTTTAAAGGAGAGGAGGACGCTTAGGAGTATGTTACGAGTTTTTTGGACATTTGCTTTTATATTGAAAGCAACGATGTCCTACTCCTATGGACATTAATTACATCCCTCTCGGGCCTAGCCCATGAGTGGTTTAATCAACTCAAGTGGTATAGCATCACCATTTTTGAACAATTGGTCGATGCATTTCTAGAACACTTCTCCTTTGGCATCAAGAAAAAGGTAAACTTATCCATTCTGGTTGCTTTAATGTAACATGATGACGAGCCAATTATGGATTATAGGAAATGATGGATAAAGATGATGGTAAAGCAATTTTTCTCCATCCCTGCTTCTGAATTAATTCGAATTTTTATAAAATTTTATGCAAAGCATATTTTGTTATTATTATAGTTGCAGTAATATCAGACCTTCGAGGAGGCTTTAGTGTAAGCCAAAGTAATAGATGATATCAATTTACATGAGGGTAACTTGAAACTCAGGAACAAGAAGGAATGGAACAAGAAGAACATTGAGAAACTATAGGCCAAGTCGGCTCACGTTAATCAGGTGGTTTTAAACCTTAAGAAAGGGGATAAGGGGTAGCAACAACAAAATTATCAAGCCCAACCTCCTCCTACGTAGTACGAGTAGTGCAACAGCAACCAAAATGGTTAAGATAAATAAATATTCCCTCCTCACATATTCACTCAATTATCAAAATTATTGACATCAATTTTCCATCAATTGTGTGAGGCAAAGGTAATAAACTTACCAGAAATCAAAATAGTATATCTTAATCAACCTAAGCCTAAGGGGTATAAGGATGATCAGTATTGCATATTTCATCGAACGAAAGGCCATGACATAGAGGTATGTTGGTCATTCAAACATTTAGTACAAAATATGATCGAAAGAGGTATGCTTCTTATGGATAACCCACAAGAACCTAACAATTAGAATATGGGGATTTACAAGAATCCTCTACCCAACCATGAGGTGCCAGGGAATAATGTTTATCAGGTCAATAAAGTACACATCGAACCACCAACCCACGAGTTCGTCAAAATGGTCAACGTCATCATAAGACATGCAAGGTATGAAAGACCAAATCAACCTCCATTTCCAATTAGAGTCCAAGTTGTGCCTCCTCCAAGGTCAACCCATAATGTTCTAGGACCACCAACTAGATCTGTGGTTATTATCATAAGTAGGTTAGTCCAAAACCTGCAAATGACTCCAGTGAAGTTGTTTATTTATGAGCTAATTCAGTAGTCTCCCAAGCATAGGGAGATGCTTATGCACATTTTAAGTTCCATAGAAGTGTAGTCCCAGGATGCTGAAGCATTCACACACGTCGTGGGACACATGCAATAGTGTCAGGAATCGATTATACAATTTTATGACCATGAAATCAATATGGTCTCCATAATCACGGCAGACCCATTGCTTCATATCATTGTGTGTAAACCACAAACCTTTCAAGCGGGTTTTGATTGATATAGGATCATCAATCAATATAATCACGACCAAGGTATTGATATACCTGAAGTTTCCAAAGATGTATATCATACCTTCTACCTTCATGTTGAGAGCTTTAACAACACATTATGCTCAAATGTCGATACTATAGTCTTACCCATTCAGGTGGGACTGAAGACCATCCTTGTGATGTGTCATGTGATTGAAGGTGCTATGTAGTACAATATACTTCTAGGGTGGCCTTGGATAAGAGAAATGTGTTGTATCCCTTCCATTATCCATCAATGTATCAAATACGTGCATGAGGGATAGGTTCATGTGGTGCCTTCAGATGAAGAACCATTCAAATACATGAATTTAGCAGATTTGCCAGGGAACTTCATGCTCTCCTCAATGCACCTGGACATACGACCAGTATTACCGATCAAAGAACCAGGAGGTAAGATGAATTAAGTGTGTGCTAAACCTACAACATTTGTATCCCAATGATCAAAGCACACGGTAATTGCTTCTACCAAATCAGATGCATCCATAATGCATTAGGATGATAAGAAGATAAAGGTAAATATGGATAAAAAAGAGATAAAGCAAATGCCCAAACCAATTGTCATTGAGATCCCTTTTCCTATGGAAGTAGAGGATGCTCAAGGAGAAGTCGAAAAGGCACCTCAGCCTGCTTCACCTGTGTCTTCAACAAGGTCATCTACACCACAGGTGACCATATATTTGGTTAATCCTAGATTAAGGGAATATATTGTGTAGAATGTGACATTTATGTTGATCATTAATACTGCACTAGACATGGGCTGACCATAAGCCCATCACCTTCCCGTAGATATGATGGTACCACTAGGGGTACCTCCTAACCAAACCAATTTCATTTATGGAGGGCTCGACCAGCTTACATCTTGAACTTCCATGTATGAGGATGATGATGAACCATTCATAATGAATGTTTATTATCTCTCTATGACCACCAAAAAGGCTCACACCTATTGATGTCCTATGGTAATAATTGACAAAAGCATAACATGGATACAAGAACAAGAAATTGACAATAGATGAATCAATAAAACACGCTTTATTCCATTATATTCAAAGTCAAAATCAAATTACAAGTACATCCCTCTTAGGGATAATCATCTTGATACAATATTACAATAGGAGTGTGTAATTGTTTCCCTCTTAAGGGTAGGTGTGATCAAAATGCCCCTCAGGGTGACACGAACTACCTTGGGGTAGAGCTAACCCCCTTCTCCGTGATGTGGAAGGATTATGATATAGGCTCCTTTCTGCACCTGTCTCCCTACGAACAAGAAACAACAATGCATGATTATATAGATTGATAGCCTCTCGTGATGAGGCCCTTTAAAGGATTATACATGTAAATGCCATCAAACTAATGAAACAAGAAAGCATAAAGAAAGGTTCTACGCTATTCTAATTGTATCAAGAATTACACTACAATATACAAAACATGAATAAAAACATGATGCATTGAACAAATATTGAATTGAAAGCAATAAAGCATCAAAAAGATTCAATATACTTCTAACCACTACAACACATAAAATGCCTAATTCCTACGGTCAGAGTTTCTCTAAAAGTGCAATTTAACCTATGAAAGAACTAATCTAACTAACCTATGCAGTAAAAAGCAGATTGAGTAAGGTGATCTCTAACCTATTGCAAACCGTAGCTGTGAGGGGCGGTCTGCACTGTAAACCATGGCTGACAGCCATGGTTTGACCTCTGATGTGTTTGCCCTCAGAATTAGGGGCAGTGGGCTTGACCTCCTTGTCCGAATTGATGTTCAAGGGTCGCCTTTGTCATCCTCTGATAGATTTGGTGGTCAAATCGCTATGAAGGGCCTTCGTTCACCCGGATTTGCGTTTCTTGATCCTCCTAGGCACCTAGGGCATCCATGGCTAATTGATCATTGAATGGATAGCAAAGGGGCTCCCAAATGCACAAGGTCATTATGCAATTTGATAGGGCTTCGCTGCTCTCTTGATCAACTAGTTTGCTCGACAATTCGACAGCGCTTCGCTATGCAAATTATCTCTCCTCAATCCTCTCTTCCCCATTGAAAAAGGGGGTACTTATAGCATGCCCCTAGGGCTAGGGGTGGCTTCATGGAGAAGCCAAGATCAAGAAGGTTGGTTAGGTCAGTTGGGATGGAAGCCTTTGGAATCTTTCATCCTCCAACTGCCTCCTTCTAGATCTCTTGGTCGTTCCAACCGATTTGGCTCGGATGGAAGGCCTAACTGAACTCCAGTTCAAACCGTAGGTCACAGCTATGGTCCAGACTGGAGACCGTAGGTGTCAACCATGGTTCAGACTGGAGACCGTAGGTCTGGGCTACGGTTCAGACTGCTTAGGCCAGAATGCCTAAATTGAGTGGTTAGAACCACTGCTCTATCTTGGAGTCTATCCAAGATCCTTCATATGGTTTTGTAGCATGTCCATATGAGTAGTCGCCCTTGGCATGGCGCATTTTAGGTGTCTACAGATGCCCCTTTTGAGATGCGTTGTGAGATTGAACAACGTTGAGCAAAATAGACCTCCTAAAATGATGTCGAAGGTTCTATGATGATCATTAGTCTGATCAACATTAGATGCCCTAGGTCCAGCAAAAGGATGCGCATCCTGGAATCATTGCTTCCAACGTGGGAAGGCTTACATTTGAAAAGTCTGCACTCATCATCAGACATTCGGGTAGCTTTGGTGCTACAATAGGAGTTAGGCCTATATAACCGACGGATGAGAGCTACAAACAAAATTTCATATTTGCTATTTACCCCAAGCAGAGGGGGAAGCTTATGATAGTTGTTAGCAATGATTCACAAGGACGAACACAATTTTGACAAGATCAAGGGATCTACGATCTTCGAGATCTTCTATTGATTTTGATTATGACATGAAATTATGACTACCCCCTCAAGCGACGAGTCGATGAGGGTAATGACAATGTCTGAAGTGACGAAATCGCTTGACCATAATGAATGATCCTGAACAACTTTAGATTTGAGACGTTTAATGCCTTGGCTAGGCCTAGTTCAGCTTATGATTGCAACGCTTAGTAGTATTTGCATATCTCTCTCCCATGGAGCAGTCAGGCTATGATAGTCGTCTTAGAGAGTCAAGATAATACAAATTCAAGAAGACTTGTGTTGAATCATATTGTCGATGATTTGCTAAAAAATGTCATAAAAGAAATGATAATTTTACCCCAAATGTCCTTATTGTGATCTACTCATCTTGTCGGATTGCATGGATCGCAAGTCGTTGCAACCGCCAAGTTTATAGGATAAATCACTGAATACGAGGCACATTTGGTTTTTCATTTGTTTGATTTTTTTTGTGTTGAATTTTGTATTTATTGGATTAATCCTGGTGCTTTTAATGTCACCAAATTTGCAATTTTGATCATTTATTTTGATTTTTATCCATCGGGAGTCATTAATTTACCTTTTCAGACCTTCCCACGATGGGTTTTTAGCGCATTTATTACTAATTGTAGACCGTGGGTACGATCGATGGTTTCCACTACCAAATTTTGGGGACCGTAGGTCAGACCTACGGGGAAAACCCTAGTTTGTGGACCATGGGTGTCAGCTGCGGTCCGCAGAGACTAGGAGAACCTATAAATTGAAATTTTATTTGCAATTTGTCATTATTTTCCTGCAACCTTGAGCAATTTGAGAGCTCAGAGAGAGAAGACATTCCCTGATACGGAACGTTGTCAAACTCCACAACTTGTACACTCATTCTTCCCTGATGGCAGATCCTGATCAGTCGTCTACTAGTCGGGGGTAGGGTGCGGGCAAGGTAACTCAAAACTGAGACCTCACACTCCATATCAATAAAATAAACCACACTTAATAAATGCAGAAATTGAACCTCATTAAACTATCGGTAATGAACCCCACTAGTTTAGGCTAGATTAGGATTTTAATTTTATGCATGAGTGGTCTAGGAGGGTACCCTAAATGGGTGCCACTCCTAAACCAACTAGTAGCTATGGTTCCCAGTTAGCAAAATGGGAACCACAGGTTTCAACTATGGCCCCCAATTTGCAAATTGGGGACCGCAAGTTGCAACTATGGTTCCCAATTTGCAAATTGGGGACCGCAATTTGTAGTTGTGGTTCCCAATTTACAAATTGGGGACCGCAAGTTGTAGTTGCAGGCTACAATTGCTTGTGTTTTTTTTTTTTTAGCACTGCTTAGCTAGATTTAGCTTACAGTATGTATTTTTTTGCTTTTTAAAAGTTGACGTCTAGAGCGTGGGAGCCTGACTTGATGAAGACTCTCCATGAGGCCTTATCAGATGATGACCGAGCATGGTTCCGAGCCATCGAGTTTGGTTTTGTCATGGATCTACCCACCATTAGGGTAGATCAAGCCTATATTACTATGTTGGCCTGATGCTGGAATGCGTGGACCAACACATTTCACCTACCTCCTAGTGAGATGACTATCACACTAGAGGATGTCTACAGGATCTTCAGGATCCCTATCGATGATGAGGCTATCATTTCCTCTACCTACATGACAAAGGATGTCATCTTTGCTACCATCTTCGATGATCAGAGCATCGATGCATAGGATGATGCAGACCATGGAGGGGTGCACATCGGGGACTGGTACCGGGATGACGTCTTCTCTGCTCGAGAGGCCCTGTTCATGCACCTCATCATTCATATTGTCCTTCTAGACTCCTCGAGCATGAGGATTCCCTGGAACATGCTAGCCCCTACTTGGAGGGTGCTTTAGAGCTCGATGGAGGAGCCACTACTGCTAGCCTGGGGGAGCACTTTACTATGCCAGCTCTACCGAGAGCTGTACCAGATCATGGAGCGGAGCCATAAGGGCATCAACTATAGCCTTTTGCTATAGATCTAGGGGTGGTAGCATATCCAGATCGAGCATCCTACTGACCTACCTCTATGCATCACTACCCTAGATGCCGCTCATCAGTGCTATGCCACCTGCTGGCCTCGTGTTGAGGAGGGTGTCCATAGTAGGGCTCATGTTAGGGATACACAACATTATATCATCAATTTTGTGGCACTTGGGCCGGGGGACATCGTCTGGCACCCCTACATGGATTGTCCTATATGGCCGAAGGTGGACGAGTGGCTACGATGGGCCCATCGAGATAGATGGCTCATCTAGCATAAGCCAGAGGTGAGAGAGTACCAATTTTTCTCTCGCATCCTACGATAGTTCGGCATGGTGTAGGACCTACCAGATATGCCCCTCAGGTACAGACGACTAGCTCTAGAGAGGGATCTCCCATTGATAGTTCCTCCACCACTAGGGGATGCACCTGATGACTTCTAGGAGTCAAGGGTTGAGACTACTGGGACCACACCCGACTATGATGGGTGGTGGTCTCTTTTTAGATGGCATGATATCGAGCCTCTGGGTCGAGAGCCAATAGAGGTAGCGGTAGAGGTAGATCCTAATGGGCGTAGGGTGTGCCAATATACTGAGGGTGGTTGGGGCATAGAGGCCACCATTGAGGACCTACCAAAGATCGACCCTGAGGAGGATGCTCTAGAGGAGGGTGAGGTCCCTCCTGACAGCGTAGAGGGACAGCTACTAGCATAGGTTGCTGACTTGCAGAGTCATATTGGGTGATTCCATATGCAGCAATGAGAGCGAGATACTACCATCACCACTCTAGAGGTGAAGGTGACTGATAGGGAGTGGCACCTAACTGAGGTGCAAGGCCAGATATAGGAGCTCACGACTCGAGCTACTGACGTAGAGGCCCAGGTGTAGAGACTACAGACTACCCTAGAGTTGGCATAGGTGCAACGGACTACAGTAGAGGCAGAGCGAGATCTCACTCGAGCAGTGAGGGGAGCTACTATGGGGCCTCCTTAGGCTATTATGGGGCCTCCTATGGTACCAATAGTAGGTACACTAGCGACGTAGGATCCGACTATTGAGGTGATGCGATTGCATGGTATGGTCATGAGGACCAATGAGATGCATGCAGCCCGGCTTGCCCATGTTGATCAGCTGGTCGGCTATATAGAGATGTAGGGGCTACCGATTCTTGAGGATCCTTTTGTCATAGAGTCATAGCATACCAGATCTAGGACTTTAGGGTAGTCCATAGCTAGCTCGAGTCATAGGACTCACAGGACTGAGAGGATGCATAGGTCCTCTAGCATGCATATAGCGAGGTCACAAGCCAGGGCTAGAGATCCGAGGTAGACATCAGGGGCCTCCAGCTAGAGGACTAGCCTACTATAGCTACCAGTTTCCCATGTGCTGGGTGCGTTAGGGTTTGGAGGTAGGGATCCACAATAGGATCCACCATAGGTGCCAGGTCAGCCAGGAGAGCAGGCTCTAGAGCATAGTGTAGAGGGAGGCGATGAGAGCTCCAGTACAAGGGGAGCAGCCTAGATCTATTTATTAGCATTTGCCTACTATAGTTTGATGTATCATTTTGTGTGTAAGGTCGAGGACCTACATAGTTGTAGCCTACGGGCATTTTGTACTCCCTATGTACTCATTTGGACACATATATATATGATATGATATTTCATGGCTCATTATGTGTAAATGTGTATTTATTAATTTTTGATTTTATGTTTATTTGATGCACATGGATGCAATGCGTATTTAAATGCTATGTTTATATGATGCAATGTATGGATGTCATGCACTAGATAGCTATTCTTTTTTATGATGATGATATGCAGTGATCTAGATGATTAGATGTGCGACATATGATGTATGTAGATGGATGCGATGTTTATTTTTTTAATGCATATTTATTTTTGCTTTGTGGGCATGTGTATATTTTATGCAGTTTATGATATGCTATGCAATGTATGGTAATGCATTATGTACAGAATCATAATCTAATGGAAATGAACCTGTATGCTTTAATCACTTAAAACATAAGGAATGAATGTAAACTGTGTATATCAATTTTTAAAATATGACACCATAGAATGTATAACAATCATGCAAAATAATTGATAATTCTCATTACAAGAACTTAATCAATTAATCACCCATATATGAAATGCAGTGAAATGGATTGGTAAAATGCTTAATGAATGATTATGTCATTTCGTACTATATAATCAGTGGTCGTCTAAACATCATTTCTGATCTTCATGCGGTATCTATCTTATATATTTGATTGTACTTTGTAAAATGCATTTTGATTAATGAATGACTCGTATTTTTGTAGTCTAATGATATTTGGTATTTTGTTGCTATTGGAGCACTTTTTGGGTTTTTCCTTGAGACTCAAACACCCTAGTAGACCTCTCCAAAAATCACATACTAACTATACCAGGCTTATATTGGACAAGGCTTTTGCCATGACAGACCCAACTATTCATAATCCCTGTGTGTGCATGTGAGTATTTTTAGATAGATCGTAAGCATACCCCGTATGTCAGTCGGGACTCTTTCAACCCATATGTGAGATAGGGTTCCTCATACGATCGTATCATCCTTGTTTCAGCTTTGATTAGACTTATACAACTAGACAATCCTAAGTACCTAGAGCTAGCTCATCTTGCAAATTTATCAGGGCTACCCCTCCAAATGCAGGCGGGACTCTTTCAACCCATTGCTACATTTGGGGATCACCCAATAGAACTACCCCTCCGATTGCAGGTGGGACTCTTCCAACCCATTGCTGCGATCGGGGATCACTCTATGGCTTTCAAAAGGTGTACAATCCAGGGATTCAAGTTCTCACCCTTCTTACTTGCTCAGATGTAGTGATAAAAATCATTGTTAGTCCACGTGTTATCGCTTTCTTTGAGCAAGGGATTTTTATAGTGCTTTTGATTCACTATGTCACTTTATATTTTGAACTTGAAATTTGTATATTTTTTTTTGCACTTTGTAACTTGGGATTTAACTTTTGTGACTTTGGGATGTATAGGGGAAATTCTTGTCCTTTTGCCAAAGTACACCTTTCTAGACCGACTATTTGCAAGATAAGCAGGTCGTGAGACCCATCTCTCTAGAGACCTAAGACTACTTTCACGGCTTTCATCCTCTCTCGTCTTAGCAGGATTTTATATTGTTTTTCTTAGTGATGGGATTCTGATATGTCGAGGCACTATCCCAACTAATGACCTTGTCTATAACAACAAAGCAAGCTTTCTACAATATCTAAAGAACCCACTAGGTATGGCTGAGTGACAGGAAAACTTAATACACATAGGTCTCCACAACAGGTATCGTGTACGAATGCAATGAATTATGATAAATGCAAGGGTGCATGATTGTCATACAAATGTGTGACTATTTGTAAAACTTTGATAAACGCACTACACTCTACTACGGAATGCAATGGATGACAAATGCCTAAATGCAATATGATGATGTGAATGCATGTGTGAATGCAGATGAAAATGCAAATGCAAATGTTTTTGGATTTTAGGCTTTATCAATTTTTTTGGACTTTTATATATTTTTCTTGATTTTTATAGGTTTTTGAGCTTTCATATTTGACCAAACGATGAGTACATGTCCTTGGAGCTTTTTAGGGTTGACCAAGCAATTTTTAGAAATCCTTGGAGCCTTTTGACTTGACCAAAGGTTTTACAGCCGCCTTTGGAACCTTTTAGTTGACCAAACTCTCAGCAAGAGGGCGTGGAGCCTTTTGGGATGACCGAGAAGTTATAGGAACTCTCGGAGCCTTTGGGTTGACCAAGCAATTTTTGGGAATCCTTGGTGCCTTTTCTTGACCAAGCTTCTTAATCAGATAGCTTGGGGCCTTTTGAGATGACCGAGCGGTTTAGACAAAACCTCTCAGGCTTTTGGGTTGACCAAAGGGCTTACAGATGCCTTTGGTGCCTTTACTTGACCAAGCTTCTTAATCAGATAGCTTGGGGCCTTTTGGGGTGACCGAGTGGTTTAGACAAAACCCTCGAGGCTTTTGGGTTGACCAAAGGGCTTACAGATGCCTTTGGTGCCTTTACTACACTCTCAAGCATAGAACACCTTAAGATGGATGATATTGAGAGGTTCAAGCTCATCCACACCCTCTAGCGACGTTAGGCGATAGGTACCTAGACCAATATTTTTAGATATGATGTAAGGCCCTAGCTAGTTAGCCATAAATTTGTCTCGCATGTCAGGCGACAAATTCGAGTTCTATTGGTTCTCTTTTAGCACAAGATCTCCAACTTCAAAGTCTCTCTGGTGGACTTTGATATTGTAAGCTCATTTTAATCGTTCTTGATAAACGTGAAGATGCTCGAGGGCATTCACGCGATGTTCATCAAGCAACATCAATTGATCGAGGTGAGCTTGTCGTGTGGTGTCATCATCGATGAACTCTTTCAATGTGATGCGCAGCATTGGAATTTCCAACTCTAAGGGCATAATGGCCTCAGTGCCATATACTAGTGAAAATGGTGTTGCCCCAATGGGCGTCCGAATGCTAGTCCTGTAAGCCCATAGTGCAAGGGGCAGCTGTATATGCCAATCCTTGTGGTGTTCTTGCACTATCTTTTTCAAGATGGCTACCACAGTCTTGTTTGAGGCCTCAGCTTGCCCGTTTGCTTGTGGATAATATGGAGTTGCAAAACTGTGTTGAATGCGGTATTTAGACGTTAAAGCCCACATAGTTTTGTTCTTAAAAGAAGTTCCATTATCCAAAATTATTTTGGATGGTATCCCAAAATGACATATGATATGCTCGAGAATAAATTCTGTGATGCGAGCTCCAGTGGTCATTGTAAGGGGAATGGCTTCCACCCACTTTGTAAAATACTCAGTAGCCATGATAATGAATGTATGTCGGCCTGACGATGGAGGGGAAATCTTGCCAATCAGATCTAATCCCCACTGAGCAAATGGCCAAGCCGCCTGAATGGGCTGTAAGGCCTATGATGGCAAGTGCGTAAGATTAGCATGATGCTGACATTTAATGCATTTCTTGACATACACATTGCAATCCTTCTCCATAGTGGGCCAATAATAACCCATGCGAAGGATGCATTTGATGATAGCCATGCCGCTGAAATGGCCATCGCACGTACCATCGTGAGCTTCTAAAATTGCCCAAGATGACTCTTGGGGCTCAAGACATCGAAGGAGGACTCCTTCATAACTATGTCGGTACAAAATGTCTCCTATCAAGACATACTTAGTCACTTTCTATTTAAATGTGCATCTTGCGGCACGTGACAATCCTTCTGGAATCATACCAAGTTTTAGGAAGTCTTGGATTTGCAACATCCAGCTTTGACAAGCCTCAGCTTCGACTGCTAAGATGGCCTGCTCCCCCTACGTATTTAGCTTTGCAAATGCAGACTGGGAAACAACCTTGTGGTGAATGGTAGTACCACTCCCCGTAGGACTCTGAGAAGTCAATGACTCCTAGGGTGCCTGCTTAAGAAAGTCTTCTGCTCTACGAAACCAATCAGCTGTTGGTTCCACAACAATCATGTTGACTGACTCTTTGTTATTAAAGGTTGCACGCTCCACTATTGGGTGTGAGAGCATTCTAACATGGATGGTAGTAAACTCGGTAGATGGATTCTGAGGGATCAAGGACCCCAAAGATGCCATGGTGTCTACAAACCTATTTGATGAACGAGGGATTGCCTCGATGTCATACCATTCAAGTTTAGCCAGATAAGTGGCAACAAGATCTTTGTAGGCTTTCAGCATGGGACATCGACACTGAAAGAGCCCCTTAACCTAGTTAACTATGAGAAGAGAATCACCAAAAATGTTCAGTCTTTTAATACCCATGGCGATGGTTGTGTGGAGGCCCAGAAGTAGGGCTTCGTATTCAGCATTATTGTTGGTGCATGAAAAGTTTAACTTGAATGACAAGGGCATTGGAGCTCCTTGTGGCATGAAAAACACTATTCCTGCACCACCCCCTTGCTCACACTTTGAACCATCGAAGAACAATGTCATATCAGCATTATTCTCTAGTTCCTCGGGTTTGGGAGCTTCAGATATTATGAAGACCGCATCATCTAGAAGCTCAATGGTTAGAGGCCTACTGTTGGACAGTGGTGCCTCAGCCAGTTGATCAGCTATGACTTGTCCCTTGATGGAATTTTGGCTGATGAATTGCAAATCAAATTCTATCAATAGCATGATCCACTTTGCAGTACGTGTGTTATGATATGTCTTGCTCATCATGTACTGCAAAGGATTCTATTTTGATATAACATATGTTGTATGACTTAGCATGTAATGCCATAATTTCTTGGTAGTGAACACTACTGCTAAACAAAGTTTTTCAACATATGCATATCCTGACTCATAACTCACCAAGGTGCGATTGATGTAATATACGGCTTGCTCTTTGCCTTGCACGTTCTTTTGGGCTAACATGGTCCCTAATGCAAAGTTGGTTGCCGATATATATAGCAAAAAAGGCTCATCCGGCCTTGGTGGAGCTAGTACTAGCGGCGTTGCTAGGTATTGCTTAATCTCAGCAAAGGCTGCTTGGCAGTCCTTGTCCCAATCAAATGGGACCCCCTTGTGTAGCAGTCGATTCATGGGTCGACACTTATCCGATAATTGAGTGATGAATCACTTTATGGATGCTACTTTGCCCTGAAGGCTTCTTAGTTCTATGATATTAGTGGGAGGACGCATCTCTAGAATAGTCATGACCTTTGTTGGGTCTACTTCGATGCCTCGCTTAGAAATGATGAATCCCAAGAGTTTACCTGAAGTTACGCCAAATACGCACTTCTTAGGATTCAACTTGACATTGTGCTCTATCAGGTGATCGAAGACCTTCCTTAAGACCTCCGCATGCTCTGCTCATAGCAACGACTTAGCTAGTAAGTCATCGATATAATCTTCTAATATTTTATGCATATAGTCATGAAAAATATATGTCATAGCCCGCTGATATGTGGCACCAACATTTTTAAGACCGAATGGCATAACTTTGTAGCAAAATGTCCCCCATGGCGTTATGAACATGGTTTTATGCTGATCTTCGAGTTTAATCCGAATCTGGTTATATCCAAAAAAATCATCCATAAGGGAGAGCATTTCATGACCTATAGTGGCGTCTACCAGAGCATCGATATTTGGCAATGGAAATGAATCTTTGGGTGTTGCCTTGTTGAGATCTCTAAAATCCATACAAATATGGACCCTTCCATCTGGCTTTCCTACGGGCACCATATTGGAAACCCACTTCGGATAGTCGATGGAGATGACGAACTCTACATCCAACAGCTTTTGCAACTCATCTTTTACCATTAAGGCTACTGTTGGATGCATATTTCTGAGTTTTTGCTTGACTGGCTTCTTCGACAGATCTAGCGAAAGGTTATGAGTAACCAATTTTGGATCTAGACCCGACATGTCTTTGTAAGTCCAAGCAAAGAGATCAGGTCTCTCTTTCAGTAGAGGGATGATGCTATCACGCTCATCCAGAGTGAGACTCTCTCCAAATCTAACCTTCTTTGGATTGGTGGGATCTTTACTGATATCCACATCGAAGGTTTTCTCTATTGACATATGTGATCCCTCCTCAAGCTGGTGAGGCATAGGAATCAGATGGATGTCATCAATCGGGTTCACATGTTCCTCTTGGGAAGCATTCTCGGTATGACAAACATCATGAGCACAGCCTGGTGTGAAATGAAATGGTTGCAGCATTTCTTCATTTGGGAAGAAATCTTCAGGCTGGACTGGCGAATCAACACGATCCCAATCGATAGCATCCATGTTCAGATGCAATGGTTTGGATGGATCTACTAGATTATGGAGTGGAGTGGTCAAATCGATGGAGACCATATTGATGGAATGGAATTGATCTTCGAAACCACATGGATAGAACTCTATCTCTGAAGCGTAGCTTCCATACCCAAGATCTGGTTTGGATGGTACGGGCACAAATGGATCCTCTCTATGGGATGCCCATATAACTGGATCATCCCAGTGCACTAGCTACAGAATGGGATCTCTCGGCTCAAGGAGCTCCACGTACATAGGTGGATCGAGAAAGAGTTCCTGATACCTCTCTTTGAGCTCTCTTCTTTCCCTCAGGCTACGATGGAGATTGATCTCTCGATGTAAACCTATAGCTGTAATAGGTGGGGGACCTCTAGGTGGAGGCCTATTGCATAAGTGGTGAGGTCCCAGATAGGCCATCTCCATCGAGTCCTCATCATCATTGTTCAAATACAATCCATCACTTCCCTCCTCTTCTAAGGAGGGATTAGGTAGATGTGGTCCCATGTATCTGATCCTGCGATCGCTATCATCACTATCCAGATAAATCTGATAGAATGATCATATATACGATACTATCGCATAAACTGGTGCTACTCCTTCCTCAGAGCGCTCAGTGTTGGGAAGGACTTCCTCCATAACATGCTTCAATTCCCTAGGCAATAGATATTGTGGATACACGAGCCTGGAATCGATCCTCTCATCTACATCACTATGGTCATTACCATGGATGGGCCACTCTATTGTGTCTATGCACAGTGGGAGATCCGTTGGGTGAGGCTTTAAGTAAGCCTCCTCTATTTCATCTTTGTAATCACTATCGACTATGGAGCGCTCGTTCACCTCTTCCACTTGTTCCATAGGCAGTAGATGGCGTATAAACGTCGAACCTAAAAAGGTCGGCCTGATTTCCTCCTTAGATTGATCATCATTTGAGGACTCATCATCTGCATCATAACTAGGTCCACTCATCTCGGAGGTGGACTCCTCTCCATCATCATCGTAAAGATCTCCTGATTTGAGATCGCCTACAGCATGGGGGTCATGCCCCTGCATACCAGTGTCATTGGTAGCACCACGGATTTGGTTACCCAGGTTGTCTCTGGGGTTGTCCTCTAAGGGCCCATCATGGTATGAATCAGGTGGCCCTATGGTAACAAATGATACCATCTGGTGAGTCCTCCAATAGTTGGAAGGATCAGGGTGATATGGATTAAAATCCACATCATCCCCTAGACTCAAGTACATGTGATCTAAGGATGCAGCAAGCAAATCATCATGACCTTGTACTTGTAACCCTAACCCGAACCTATCAGTAGCTAACTGATAATGAGGTTCGAGTGGAGTTCTCCATCCTTGTTCAAAAATACCAAGGTCGCGCCCATGCCAATGATACGACTCAAAAATGTGCATGGCATATTTTGGGTTGGACAGATAGCACACATTCATAGTGAATGGCTCATCATCATCCTCATCTATGAACATTCTGGTGGGTGCTTGATCCAGCCCTGTGTAGACGAAGTTTGTTTGGTTGGGTGGCTCACCCAACGACACTATGGATCCAATCAAAAATTGATGGGCATGCGGTCGGCCCATCTCTTGCGTAGTTTTTAGGATAGGTCCGAAAGTAACATTTTGCACAAGATACTCACCCAACCTCGTGCTGGCCAGATGAATGGTCACCTGTGGTGCAGATGACCCTACTGAAGATGCAGGTGAAGTAGGCTGAGGTGCCTCCTCGACTTTGTCTTGAGGTTCTTCCACATCCATGGGAGTGGGAGTCTCATTGGTGACTGATCTGGGCACATGATTTTCCACTTTCTCACCCAATTTCACCTTTAGCTTCTCGACTTGTCGGTGCATCATCGATGCAGTCAGCTTTAGAGAAGTTGTAGTTGTGTGCTCAGATCTGTGTGACACAGATGTCGATGGTTGAGCATGGGTTGTTGGTTTACCTATTGGAATCTTAACCGATGAGATAGGTCAGATATCCAAGTGCATCGATGGGAGTACAAAACCCCCAAGAAAATCTGCTAAGTTCATGAACTTGAATGGTTCTTCATCCGAGGACACTACGTGAACTTGTCCCTCATGAATGTATTTCACACACTGATGCAAGATAGAGGGGATGCAATGCATTTCATGAATCCAAGGCCTCCCGAGCAGAATGTTGTACTGCATGGTGCCCTCTATCACGTGACACATCACAGAGATGGTCTTGAGTCCCACCTAAATAGGTAGAACAATTGTACCAACCATCGAGCATAGTGCATCATTAAATGCCCTCAATGTAAAGGTGGTAGGTACAATGTGTGACTTGGGTAGCTTGAGGTGGCTCAGTGCCTTGGTTGTGATTATGTTGATCGAGGACCCAGTGTCGATCAAGACCCTTTTGAAAGGCATGTGGTTAACACACGTGATAATATGCAATGGTGGGTCAGCCGTAATAGTAGGAACCATCTTCACTTCATGATCATAAAATTGTATCGTGGGTTCTTGACACTATTGTACATGTCCCACAAAATTTGTAAATGCATGGGCATCTTGGGACTGTACCTCAATGGACCTCAGAATGTCCATAAGAGTCTCCCTATGTCTAGGGGACTACTGAATAAGCTCGTATATTGACAACTTCGTAGGAGCTGTCTGCAGGTTCTGAACTAACTTGCTCCTTATGGTCACCACCGGTCTAGTTGGTGGGCCTAGCATGTTCTGAGCTGGTCGTTGATCCGACGTAGCTTGTATTCTAATGGGAGCATGAGGTCGATTCAGTTGGTCGTACCTCCCATGTCTAGTAACAATATTGACCATGCCTACGAACCCCTGGGTAGGTGGTTCGATTCGCACTTGATTGACCTGGTCGACATTGTTACGAGGTGCCTCATGATTAGGTAGCGGATTCTTGAAAATCCCCATGTTTCTATTGTCGGGCGCCTATGGGTTGCCTGGTACTACCAGCTCTCCTTTTTCTATCATGTTCTACATGATGTGTTTGAAGGACCAACATGTCTCGATGTCGTGGCCTTTCGCTCTATGGAATATGCAGAATAGATCATCTTGATGCCACTTTGATTTTGGCACATTCGGATCTACTAATTTGACCTCAGGCAATCGTATGGCCTTGGCCTCGCATAGTTGATGAAAAATCGAAGTCATCGATTCCGTCAAGGGTGTGAACTGGCGAGGTGGGCGCTCTTCTTTGTTTTTGCCCTTATAGTTGTTTTTGCATGTCTCGTAATGTGCAAGAGGAGGTTGAGCTTGATAATTAGGCTTATGTTGTCCCTTGTCTTCTCCTCCAAGATTTAGCACTACTTGATTCACGTGGGCCTGCTTGCCCTATTGTTTCGTAGTACTCTTTTTAAACCCCTCTTTCTTGGTTTTGAGCTTCAAGTTGCCTTCTTGCAACTTGATGTCCTCGATCACCCTGGCTTGCACCATGGCTTCCTCGAATGTAGGGTACTACTACAGCTGCAACAATAGTGAGATGTGCTTGGCACAACTCTTTGTAAACATTCGGGTCAGTTTAGCCGTAGGAATAGGGAATGGCAGCTTTGCCATTATTCTATGCCATCTCTTTTCATATTGCTCGATGGGCTCATCATCATGTTGAGCTAGCGCAGCCAAATCAGAAAGGTTGGCTTGTTTCTTGATGCCAAATGAATAGCATTCAAGAAATGCATCGGCCAACTATTCGAAACTAGTAATACTATGTTTCTTCAGTTGGTTGAACCACTCTCGAGCTGGGCCAAAAAGTGTCATAATGAAAGTGCGCAACAACAAGGCATCCTGACTCTCTATCTAGAAACACGCATCCAAAAAACTCGTAACATGCTCTTGTGCATCCTCATCACCCTTGAATTTTTCCAATCGAGGCATATCAAAATGCTCGAGATATGGAGGTGTAGGCACCGAGGGGTCTAGAGGTTCATTGTGTATCTTCCTCAGTGTCGGCTTTTGCATAGCCGTGCCTTGCCTCTCTATTGCTTTGACCTTATCGGCCAAAACCTTGTACGCCTTAGAAGACAAAAAGTCCTCCTCCCTAAGCTACCATGGAGGCGGTCTAGGAGGTAATGCCTTCTTCGAGGGAGGTGGAGGACATGGCTCTTCCTCCTCCTCAACCCGGGAACTCTCAGGGTAGCCCTGATCGTATCTATCTGCATCTATGTGCTCATGCTGCCTCTGTCTAAGATCATTGAGTGATGGTAGTCGCTCCCTCTATTGGGCACTAGCATGAGTATGAGCGTCTCTTCGCTCCTCATGCATATCGGCTAGGGACATAGCCCTTCTATGCACATGCTCTCTATGGTCCTCGAGAGGGTATAGGCCAGCCCTGGCTAGCCGATCCTCCTGCTCTATGTGCTCCTTCTGAGCTAGAATACGCTCTTCGCGCATGCGCTGCTCATATAATCTCTGTCATAAGAGCCTTTGCGCTTGAATATTTTCATCTTCAATATGTTGCCTCTCTAGGCGAGCATCATCCAATTGATCTTGGAGTAGCTGACGTCTTTGCTCGGACACCAGTCTATGTGATCTATCGATCTGGTCGGCCGTAGGAGGCCTCTGATGTGCGTGCTCTATGTGAGCTACCTTATGGGTTCTGTACCCATCAGACAGATGTGTGGATGGTGGACGTGTGACATGAGGGCGCTTAGAAGCCTCTCCATGCTCTCTAGTGATCTTGATACAACTATCGCTATGCTCACTCGGAGCACGAGTGGGCGGAGCTATAGGCTTGCAGCCTAGCTACTCAAGAACACTACCTAGACCATCTAGCTATCTAGACCTCCATCGCTCATGCGGTGGTGTTCCATTAGCTCCCACCTTTGATATATCAATGGTGATCTTGCATGGTGAGCCACGTGCGGGAGTATGGGTGGACCTATGCTCAAAAATGAGCCTATCCTCTTGCCCCTGAATGGGTGGATCTCTGACTCATCTATACTCTGACGGTGGAGGGTTAGAACCTCCTATGGACCTAGTACATATGGGAACCAACTTGGTCCCCTGCACCACATATTCCTCGGTCGATCCCGTGGATGCGTGTGTAGTGCGGTCTCGATAATGGCTTTGGGGTAGAGCATCCTCATGCTGAGAAGCTCCATGCTCAGTCCTATGCCTAGAGGAGTGTACTGAAGCTCCTCTATCGGGGGTCCACTCAATGGGATCTCCCCATGTCGAGTTGTCACCTCTAATGCTAGCCGAACGTCATTCGGTTCGCTCATGTGTATGAGGACTCGACACATGCTATTGTGAACCAGTTGGGGGTTGATCATGGGCATCGGTCCTAGACCTTTGTCGATCACCCCGTGTGTTCACCATTTGTGTTCCTGACGTCTAGATGTATTTTATTATGCAGACAATGTAAACAAATGGTGATTATCTCTTTTAAATGTTTGATTGTGAGCCCTAAACTATTTGATGTTGTTTTCAGATGTGTTGTATCAGTGTTAGAAACTCTTTGCATGTTTTGAAAGATTGTTGGATTTTAAACTCAGTTAAATTGGCTTTCACCTATATACTCGCACAAGCCAAATATGGTAATGACATCCATACTCAATGAAGTAGCATAGGTACTACCAACCCTCACCCAACACACCGTACGTAGCGATACACCCTTTCGAGGAAGAGTGCATGCTATTTTGCATGGATAGGACAGTTCTTGGGTCGGCCTTGGCAACGAGTGGGTCTCGATAGTACAATTTCAAATGAGCCAACCAAGTGGTAATAACATCCACTGTTGGTCTCAATCAAGCGGGTTGGATGTGAGAGCCCAATGCCACTGATGTTTAAATGATACGTGGTGTGTGTGGTTCCTTTTATTTTGCAAAAATGACAAATGCATCACAGAGCACAATGACCATTCCTACATGATGTACATGAAAAGAAAAAGGAACGTTTCGCATTCAAGAATAATGCATGCTAATGTCCTACATGATATTTTGACGATGCAATTATAATGACATGGCCGCTGATTGGACCTCAAGCATGCAAACGACACACAATACTTATCAAGGTCACTGTATTTAGGGGCAGACTACACTCAGAGGTCCGCTATTCCCAACAACGCCTTCCCACTGAATGGAAATCAAATGCAAATTAGGACTTATTCATTGACCCCTTATCTTTTGTTCCTAATTTGCAGTGATTCGATGATCTCTGGAAAGATACAGAGCAAAAATTTGAATACAGAAGGTGAAATTAGGACCTACCTCAACTCCTGCTCTATTGCCCACTGATTTCTTTGTTGTCTGCTTCTTCCTCTATGAACCGCAGGTCCGACCTACGGGCTGCAGTGGAGACCGTAGGTTACAGCCGTGGGCCAAAAAATAACCATAGCTGAAAGCTGCGGTTAGCACCTGTGGACAGAAAAAGCCAAGAATAGTTAGAATTCGAGGCTAAAATTGTGGGGTGCCACCGTGATCGCCATCTGTGACCACCGAAAAGGCTCACACCTATTGATGTCCTATGGTAATAATTGACAAAAGCATAACATGGATACAAGAACAAGAAATTGACAATAGATGAATCAATAAAACATGCTTTATTCCATTATATTCAAAGTCAAAAATCAAATTACAAGTACATCCCTCTTAGGGATAATCATCTTGATACAATATTACAATAGGAGTGTGTAATTGTTTCCCTCTTAAGGGTAGGTGTGATCAAAATGCCCCTCAGGGTGACACGAACTACCTTGGGGTAGAGCTAACCCCCTTCTCCGTGATGTGGAAGGATTATGATATAGGCTCCTTTCTGCACCTGTCTCCCTACGAACAAGAAACAACAATGCATGATTATATAGATTGATAGCCTCTCGTGATGAGGCCCTTTAAAGGATTATACATGTAAATGCCATCAAACTAATGAAACAAGAAAGCATAAAGAAAGGTTCTACGCTATTCTAATTGTATCAAGAATTACACTACAATATACAAAACATGAATAAAAACATGATGCATTGAACAAATATTGAATTGAAAGCAATAAAGCATCAAAAATATTCAATAGACTTCTAACCACTACAACACATAAAATGCCTAATTCCTACGGTCATAGTTTCTCTAAAAGTGCAATTTAACCTATGAAAGAACTAATCTGACTAACCTATGCAGTAAAAAGCAGATTGAGTAAGGTGATCTCTAACCTATTGCAAACCGTAGCTGTGAGGGGCGGTCTGCACTATAAACCATGGCTGACAGCCATGGTTTGACCTCTGATGTGTTTGCCCTCAGAATTAGGGGCAGTGGGCTTGACCTCCTTGTCCGAATTGATGTTCAAGGGTCGCCTTTGTCATCCTCTGACATATTTGGTGGTCAAATCGCTATGAAGGGCCTTCGTTCACCTAGATTTGCGTTTCTTGATCCTCCTAGGCACCTAGGGCATCCATGGCTAATTGATCATTGAATGGATAGCAAAGGGGCTCCCAAATGCACAAGGTCATTATGCAATTTGATAGGGCTTCGTTGCTCTCTTGATCAACTAGTTTGCTCGACAATTCGATAGTGCTTCGCTATGCAAATTATCTCTCCTCAGTCCTCTCTTTCCCCATTGAAAAAGGGGGGTACTTATAGCATGCCCCTAGGGCTAGGGGTGGCTTCATGGAGAAGCCAAGATCAAGAAGGTTGGTTAGGTCAGTTGGGATGGAAGCCTTTGGAATATTCCATCCTCCAACTGCCTCCTTCTAGATCTCTTGGTCGTTCCAACCGATTTGGCTCGGATGGAAGGCCTAACTGAACTCCAGTTCAAACCGTAGGTCACAGCTATGGTCCAGACTGGAGACCGTAGGTGTCAACCGTGGTTCAGACTGGAGACCATAGGTCTGGGCTGCGGTTCAGACTGCTTAGGCCAGAATGCCTAAATTGAGTGGTTAGAACCACTGCTCTATCTTGGAGTCTATCCAAGATCCTTCATATGGTTTTGTAGCATGTCCATATGAGTAGTCACCCTCGGCATGGCACGTTTTAGGTGTCTACTCTCTCTAACCTAGAATACACCTTACGATGTTTTGAGCGCTATCATTGGCATGGTTATGGTCTCAAATTATTCAAGCAGGGGCGTAGGAGGCATTATGAACTGCAATATCAGTTTCCTACTGACAGGTTCAGGTTAGGATATTATATTTGAGGATAGTATGAACTCCTCATGACATATTTATACTGCCTGTACCTCAATCTGGGGGTGAAGTCAACTTCAATCCTTGTCACCCCAATACCTCCACCTTTCATAGGGATAACCGGTTAGTATCTTACATCACTATAGAACCACCTAAAACATATCATGAAGACATCTTGGTGGAGACCGATCTAGAGTAGATCCTAAGATACAACCTAGATGAACAAATCTGTGAGGCAGCTGTTGATACAGGCCTACAGGTTCAGATTGCTAGCATAGAGATAGATTTTCAAACAGAAGAGCATGCTGATGAGGACATAGCAGAGTTCTTCTTTGAGATAGGTGGACCGAGTTGCATGTATGAGATTGATAATAATGATGATTCCTCATTCAATGAGCAATTTGATGATGAGAGTAAGTTGGCTTACATGGGCCCTCTTAATTTGCATCATCTATTACCCTTAGAGATAGTCATCGAGGATGAGCAGTCTTCCATGGATGATAGCAATTATCGAGAGTGGGCTTTCATGGGGCCCCATATTCTTGATATCCCAGTTCCAGTAGGTAGCAGTGAGGGTTTTCATTATGATAGTGATGACGAATATGAAATAGAGAGAGCCTATATGGGTCCTCCCTACTTACGTCATCGTAATGCACCAAACACTACAGTGGATATGTACAGAGATATAAATCTCCACTTGCACCTCAGAGGAAGAGCTCCTAATTTGCATAGAATTTATCATATGGTCTTCCCTGATCCACTGATATTCGAGAGCTCCTTAAGCCTAGCGATCCTATTTTTTATTTTGTCCATAGATTGGATCCAAAGATTCCCATACTCCCAAAACCACATCTCGGGGATGGAAGTTATAAAAATTTAGATTCACATGCATGTGGTCTTGGAGACATGATCCATTCCATAAATATGATCTCCATTGATTTTATCACTCCACTTCACAACCCAGTAGGTCCCTCCATACCATTGCATCTTTATATAGATGCTATTGATTGGGATCATGCTAAATCACCACTAGAGCCGAAATATTTCTTCCCTAACAAAGAAATATTGCAAATTTTTCATTTTTTTCCAGGTTGTGCACATGATTTTTATCATGTTGAGGATACTTCCAACATGAAATCCATAAACCTAGTAGATGACATCCACTTGATCCCTATGCCTCACCAACTTGAGGAGGGATCCCACATTTCAGTAGAGGAAACCTTTGAAGTGGATATCATCAATGATCCCATGAATACTAAGAAGGTTAAATTTGGAGAAATTTTCTCCTTATGAGCATGCCAACTTCATCCCTCTACTAAAATAGAGTTTTGATCTCTTTGATTGAACTTATAAGGACATTCCAGGTCTAGATCTGAAATTGGTTACTCATAATCTTTCGCTAGATCTCTTGAAGAAGCTAGTCAAGTAGGAACTTAGGAAGATGCATCCAATAGTAGCATTAATGGTTAAAGATGAATTGCAAAAGCTACTGGATGTAGATTTTGTCATTTCCATCGACTATCCAAAATGGGTATCAAACATGGTGCTTGTAGAAAAACCTGATGGAAGGATCTGTATCTGTATAGATTTCAGAGACCTCAATAGGGCAACACCAAAAGATTCATTTCCATTTCTAAACATAGATGCTCTCGTAGACACAACTATGGGTCATGAAATGCTCTCCTTAATGGATGATTTTTTTGGTTACAACTAAATTCGGATTAAGCCCGAAGACCAGCATAAAACCGCATTCATAATGCCATGGGGGACATTTTGCTATAAGGTTATGTCATTCAGCCGTAAGGATGTTGGTTCTACATATCAACGGGCTATGACATACATATTTTATGACTACATGCATAAAATATTGGAATATTATATCGATGACTTGTTGGAAAAGTCATTGTTGCGTTCAGAGCATGCAGAGTTCCTAAGGAAGGTCTTCAATCGTCTTATAGAGTGTAATGTCAGGTTGAATCCTAAGAAGTGCGTATTTTGCATAACTTCAAGAAAACTCTTGGGATTCATCATTTCAAAATGAGGGATCAAATTTGACCTAGCAAAGGTCAAGGCTATTTTAGAAATGCATCCCCCCATGAATATCAAGAAATTAAGAAGCTTTCAGGGCAAAGTAGCATCCATAAGACAATTTATTGCATAATTATCAGACAAATGTTGATCCATGAATCAATTTCTACACAAGGGGGTCTAATTTAATTGGGATGAAGACTGTCAAGTAGCCTTTGTTGAGATTAAGCAATACCTGGAGACACTGCCATTACTAGATCCACCAAGACCATAAGTATCGTTCCTGCTATATATATCGGTAACTTATTTTGCACTAAGAACCATGTTAATGTTAGTATAAAAGAGACTACCAATAATAGAAGGAATATTTTTACATAAGAAGACCAGTATTTCATTTTTGAGACATGAGGCAAAGAATTGGCTAAGGCATGAAGAAGGTCGCGATTTCGTGACATGTCGATTTTTTCATCAGGATGTCGCTCAAAGAGGTCAGAAAGCTAGAGAGTGTCACGATTTCGAGACATGATGGGTTTTCGCTCATAAAATCGACCGAAGGAGCAAAGAGAGAAAGAGTGTCATGATTTCGTGACATGGAAAATTTTCGCCAACATACTGCTCACAAAAGATAAAGTACAAGAAGATGTCGTGATTTCGTGACTTGGCAGGTTTTCGCCCGTAATGCAGCCTGAAGGAGCCCAAAAGGAGAAAAGTGTCACGATTTCGTGACATAGCAAGTTTTTGCTTGTGAAGCAGCCTGAGAGGGCCGGGGAAGGAAAAGGTGTCACGATTTCGTGACATAGACTAAGGTTTGCACGACATTTGATATATTTAGTAATGAATAAGATGCCTTCAAGAGCTTATGTCAGTAACTAGAAGTAGATAGTAGAGTAAATCAATTCCTAGATTCTTGCTATTAGAGTTTGTTTGTTGGAAGCCATGCAAAGGATATGGAAGCATGATTATATTATGATTGCTTGTAATTGATTGTATATCAAAATGTACTAATTATAGAGATACTCCCCATAGGGTATATATAAGGGTAAACGTATTCTAAAAAGGGGTTGGCTCTTGGACGTTTACAAGACTGGATGTATGTACTTTGAATACAAGCAATAAGATTACGCTTCTATTGGCTTCTGGTTCACATTGTGCAAGTGTATGTATTAACATTTCTCACTTCTATTTCACATTATTGAAATATAGATTGTGTTTGTTCTAAGATCTGGACTTACGCAAAACATAAATCATATTGTTGGAGTTGAAATCTGATATATACATGTGTTAGATAGACATCTAAATCACATTGAGAAATCCATGATTTCTGCATGGGAGATAATATTGAATGCTTTGACAAGTAAAGTATATGTGTTCATCTTAGTTGTTGTTTAATCTGTACCACATGCAAGATCTAGCCTCGGCTATATTTCCCTCTCTTTCAGTAATATTCTTTTCCCTTTTCCTATAAAAAACCATTAAGGAACCAGCCTCCTCTGGAGATTAGACGAAAGATCTCATGATCAGTCTTTTCTATTCAATGTTGACAAAATCAAGGCACAAATAACAACCAAAGGCAGATTTTGTTCCAACAATTTTTGGCACGCCCGGTGGGACCCTAAAATCCCACAGTATTCTATAAGGTTTGGTGTTTGCCTTTGATATTTTTAAATCTAAATCAAATCACCTGGCGACTCCGTCCGAAGGTATAGACCCAAGAAATACCTTATCTATTTATCTGGTTAAAAGACTCATGATTATTTACTTATATGATAACCAGATCTAAAGCAAGAAACTCAAAATAACCCATTGAGTTCTTCGAGTTGCATCTAAGTAGCCTAAAGGTGCATCCAGTTTTATCTGCTAGATCAAATCCACCTGCTACTAGTATTACCACCCTTGTATCCTCTATTTTGCCTATTTCTAGTATTAATCCATCTTCAACGACTACTAGTAGTTCTATAGTATAGGCAAGTATAGTTGCTACAATGGTTGCTGCTCAAGCACCAACTTATCTTACATGGAACCACACGGGTCCACTAAATTTGGTGGCCCAGAATCCGATTCCTGTAGCAGCATTGAAGGCATTGCCTTCATATGATGGAATAGGTAAAATGACATATGAACATTGTTTAGATGTTGCAGCTTTGGCTGTAACTTATAACATCACTCAAGAGGACGTGATGATCAGATTGTTAGTCATTTCCTTAAAAGGAAAGATGTTATATTGGTATAGAGCACTTCCTCCTCAATCGATCATGACCTGGGTAGAGCTCACTGGTAAACTTGTAGATGAGTTCAATCAACATGCAGATCCATTCTCCCTACTCAACCAATTCACCATTATAAGAAAACATCCTCAAGAGGAAATTGTTGATTTTAATATTCGATTCAATCGCACTTGGGAAAGAGTACCCGCTGGATTAAAACCAACCACGGAGCAAGCAATATATTATTATTTAAGAGATTTTGATACAGATATTAGTATGATAATACGACAGTCATGAATATTCACTTTCCCTACCATTTATCAAGAAGCTTCTATAGCAGAAAGAGATCTCATTGCCACAGGGAGATATCCGCCTAAAGCAATAATGCCTATTTTTCTTGATATTCCCCAAGTTCCCAATGCTACTTCTTCTAGCTCTTCTCATTTGCCAAATGTAGATCTCCCAAGATGGAATGGACCACCTTCCATCCCTACAATATAGATACCTCAGAATCTTCCAGCATTACCTCATATTCCTACTGTGCCCGCACTACCTGCACCACCTTCTCAGCCAGTCCTCGATAATCAGCTTACTATTATATTGGATACAATGAAGAATCTAGAAAATGATATGACGTCAATGAAGAAAAGGGAAGCTGAGAGGAATTTTCAACCAAGAAGGTTCCCTCAGATAACAAGAGATGCAGTGCAATCAAGTAATAGGGGACAGGAACGATCAAATGTTGTTTATGCAAATGAAATAGAAGATGTCGCAGAGCCTTCTACAAATTTTGATTACTGGTGCACCACGTGTAATGATCCACATGGAGAGAATTCATGTATGATCCATCAACATTATGTACAGAGTATAGCTATTGAAAAAGTAGAGAAAAGCATGAAAGGTCATGTAAATATGATTAGAGAAACAGACCACAATTTCATGATGCCTACGGTAGAACAAGTTACGGTCCTAACCAGATCTGGTAAAAAACCTCTGCAAGTTGATCCTAAAGAGCTTCAACCTTTAAGTTTTCCCCTAGCTCCCAAAGGAAATTTACCTTATGAGAAAAAATCTCAAGTTCCAGCCCCAGGAAAAGGGCAAGAAATACATAAAGAATTCACTCCACGAAAGGAAACTGAGACTCAAGACCAAGCTAAGGAAAGGTTGAGATTCCCTTCATTAACAAAAAGACAAAGGACTGAAGCTACCCAGGGATATAGAAATAGGTATGATACCTTCACCAAGGAAAGAGAAAAAATTGTTGAATCTCCTACATTCAATATAGTTGAAGAAATGAAAAAGACTCCCTCAAAGGCGAGTATGTATGATGCTCTTCAGTTCCCTGGTCAAATTGATCTCCTACAGGAATCTCTAAAGATGATGAAAGATAAAGGTAAAACTATATCCTCTTCAAATATAGTCCAGGAAAATCTAACATCAGCCACTAGAAAAAATAGACCTCCACCCTTTTATTTATCTCTTCAGATGGAAGGATGGGTTGTTCACAACTGCATGATAGATTCAGGTGTTGCTACTACAGTGATACCCAAAGCAGTATGTGATATTATGGGGATGGAGTACACTAGGAGTAATCCAAGCATCCTACAGTTGGATGGTACTCCAGTAAAAATTGTAGGAGTGATTAAAGACATTCCCATACAACTCCACAGGATGCCTCAAGTGGTGGTTATACAAGAAGTAATAGTGGTAGATTTGGCACCATATTTTGGTATGTGCTTATCAAGAGAATTCATGAAAAAAATAGGAGGATACCTATCCTTAGATTACTCTCATTTAGAAATACCTTTCAAAGGTAGAAGGATTAAAATATTTAATGAGAAACCATCTACTTTCCATGTGGAAAAGATAGGAGAAGCAGAAACTGTGAATACAATGACTGAAGAAATTGGAAAAGTGGACCTGATGGAGGAGACCTTAGAAGATCTTCAAGCAGAAGATCAGTTTTCTATGCAGGATTTCAATGCCATGATAGAAATAGAAATAGGAAGTTATTCCATTGAAAAACCAAAAAAGCAATTGACACCTGCTCCTGAAGAAAATAACTCTACTAATCAATTGTGGAAGCTTTTCTTTGATGGAGCTAGGTGCAAGAATGGAGCTGGTGTCGAGATAGTTTTGATTTCCCCCACGGGAAAGGAAAGAGTTTTCTCTTACAGGTTGACATGGAGTTGCACCAATAATGTAGCAGAATATGAGGCACTTTGTTTAGGATTGAGGAAAGCTAAAAAATTGGGAGTAAAACAACTACTCATTTATGGAGACTCGAAACTTATCGTGAATCAAGTCACAAAAAAATGCATCAGTAAACAACACTACTTAAAGGCTTATAGAAATAAAGTATGGGATCTCTTAGAAGCCTTTGAGGCTCTAAATATGAAGTCTATTCCTAGAGAACAGAATACCCATGCAGATTTATTGGCATCAGTGGGAGCTAATTTATGTCCTGTCAGTAATGTTATTCAAAAATCCAAGACGGTTAGACTCATATATAGACCCTCAGTGCCAGAAAAGAATATCTTCTAGCAAGTTTTTGAAAATGATGAGCAAATATTAGATTTTTTAATCTATGAAATGAACTGCTCAAGTGACAGAAATCTACAAAAAAGAAGAAGAAGATATGATTCAGTTGAAAAATAATCATATCCCTAAGGGACTTATCACCCTTGAAAGTCTATTTGATAACAATGATAGGGCTATAGGCCATAAAATAAAAGTTGATAAGCATTGGTATAAAGAGGTGGAGTTAGAACCAGGAAAGATGATTAAAGTTGGGGTTAGTTGTACAGAAGAAGAATTGAACCAAATCAGGGAATTATGCAAGAAATTTCCTGATATCATAGCTTGGGTGTACAGTGATCTAAAAGTGTATAGAAAAGAGATTATCCAACATACCATTGAATTAGAAGAAGGAGCTAAGCCTTTTAGGTAAAAGCAAAGAATGGTAAATCCAAAGATAGAATCTTTGATGAAGCAGGAGTTGCTAAAACTTCTTCAAGCTAAAATAGTGTATCCTATTAAACATTCTACCTGGGTGGCAAACTTGGTACCAGTAAGGAAGAAAAATGGAGACATTAGATTGTGTGTAGACTTCAGGAATCTGAATAGAGCATCACTCAAAGACCATTATCCCCTTCCTCAAATTGATCAAATTTTACACACAATTGCAGGGGCAGAAAGGTTCTCTTTACTAGATGGCTTTTCAGGGTATAATCAAGTATGGGTCAGAGATGAAGATCAATTCAAGACTACTTTTACCACAAAATGGGGAACATTTGCTTACCAGAGAATGCCTTTTGGCTTATCTAATGTTGGAGCAACTTTCCAAAGGGCAATGGATGTAGCTTTTGGTGAACTTGCTAGTAAGATTATAGTTATCTATTTAGATGATATGACTATCTTTTCTCATCATAAGCAAGATCATATAACACACCTTGAACAAGTATTTGAAAAATGCAAAGAATTTGGAATATCTTTGAACCCAAAGAAATCCATATTCATTGTAGAAGAAGGTATCTTACTTGGTCATGTCATCTCTAAAGTTGGATTAGCTATTGACCCTGATAGAGTGAAAGCACTTTTGGAACTATCCCTACCAGTTAATAAGAAAGGTTTGCAATATTTCTTTGGAAAAATAAATTTTGTGCAAAAATTTGTTGCAGATTTTGCACAGATTGTTAAACCAATGACTGAATTATTGAAAAAGGATGCACCTTTCAAATGGACTGATCCAAGGAAGAATGCTTTCAGAAAAATCTTAGAAGAAATAGCCCAAGCACCTGTACTGGTTAATCCTGACTACTCACGAGATTTTATTCTATATGTTGTTGGTGAATCAGAAAGTTATGTTGCAGTCCTTACATAGAAGGGGGCAGACAATGAAGAAAGACCCATAGCTTTTCTGAGTTCCACTATGCATGATCATGAAGAGAGATATAATTTTATTGAAAAACAAGTTTATGCTGTCATGAAATCCTTGAAAAAATTTAAGCATTTTCTATCACAGAGCAAAATCATTGTTTATGTGATCCATCCTGATGTCAAAAACTTTATAATACAAGGAGAACTTGGAAAAAAAAGAGTTGGTTGGGTGACTAAGATACAGGAATATGATGTAGAAATACATCCAACAAAGATAGTAAGAGGTAGAGCCCTATGTCAAGAATTGGCCAAACAAGCTATAGATGAGCATGTAGAACCCCAAGGTGTAATGGCTAATACAGAATCAGATCCAAATCCGAGAAACACTGATTGGATTGATGATCTTGTGGAGTACTTTCAAACTAGAATGTGTCCTAAAAATTTGAATGCTTCACAAAGAAGAAGATTTAGAGCACAAGCTTTGAAGTACACCCTTCAATCAGAAGGGTTGTATAGAAAAAATATAGATGGTGTACTTTTGAAATGTATAAGAGAAGATGAGAAACAAAAAGTGTTAAAAGAATTCCATGGAGGTCTCTCTAGAGGACATTATTCAAGAAGATCCACTGCTTTGAAAATACTCTGAGCAGGTTGTTACTGGCCTTCCATTTTTTTAGATACTTACAAGGTCACCAAAAGTTGCGAGCAATGTCAGAGATATGTAGGGAGGAATAGAAATGCTCCTATGCCCTTAAAACCTATCCAAGTCGAAGAACCTTTCTAGCAGTGGGGGTTAGACTTTGTTGGGATAATAGAACCCAATTCATCAGTTGGCCATAAGTATATACTTACTGCCATAGATTATTTTACTAAGTGGGCTGAAGCTATCCCTACTAAAAAATCTGATCAAGAGGTGGTGATTGAATTTGTGGAAAGTTTGATAACAAGGTTTGGTGTACCAGATTCACTAATTATAGATAATGGATCAGCCTTTATCGAAGCAAAAATGATTGAGTTTACTAGCAGATATGGTATATATTTGAAGACTTCTTCCAATTATTACCCACAGGGTAATGGTCTAGCTGAGTCTACAAATAAAAATCTTCTCAGAATTTTGAAAAGAACACTAGAAGATAATAAGAGGAACTGGCATTCCTTGATCAATCAAGCATTATGGGAAGACAAGATTTCAATAAAAAAGTCCATCAATACATCACCTTATTCTTTAGTCTATGGTAAAGAGGCTATTTTGCCTATACATATGGAAATACCAACACTAAAGTTGCTAAATCAGATAAATGAAGAAGGAGGTCAACCTATGGATGCTCGATTAATGCAACTCCTACAATTAGAAGAACAGAGGGAGGAGGCTTATAATCATCACCAGAAACATATGGCAGACACAGAAGGATGGTTTAATAAAAAGACAACCTACAAAAAATTTAAAGTGGGAGATCTAGTTTTGAAATGGAATGTGAAGAAAGCAAAGCCAGGTAATCATGACAAATTTGATGCTTTTTGGGAAGGTCCTTTCGAGATAATTGTTGAAAGGTAATTTAATTCTTTCCAATTACAAGATCAGCAGGGTATGGTTCTACCCATCACAGTGAATGCTTTTCACTTAAAGCTCTATTTTAAATAAAAAAATGGATAAAACTTATGTATATAATGTATATTATAGTAAGTGTGTAAATATTTCCAAAGTTATTTCTAGTTCAGAGAATTTTTGTCAGTATCCTGCAACCAACCAGAAATCACCAGCAAGAGAAAAGATGAAATTAGAAAGTGCCATATTGTCGGATATAGTGGTTCAAATTCAAAATTGCCATGTGGTTTTCCGACTATTGGTGGGAGAAAACCATTTTCAAAGAACTTTGATATGTGTTCCTTTTATTAAATATGGTGAATGATCGATTGTCGATAGGAATTTGAAATTTGCCATGTGGTCTTTCAGTAATTGCATAAAGGAACCACCTTTGTAAATGGGAAAGCTTTGATAAGCGTAATTTTAATTTGCACAATGAATAATCATTGATCAGGTTTTCGAAACATTCGAAAAGGTGTCAGAAATAATGCACAAGGGGATCCGAGCAAATCCAACCCACCAACCACAATTAATGCACACCATGCATATGTTTCCAATTGACGTAAAACCCTAATTTTTCTCCTGAGTAAAATCCACTGCGTCACTTTCTATTCCTACTTTTCCTAGTTCAAGTTTCAGTTTAGAAAGAAAGGTTTCAGTGTGACAAAAATCTCATGGCTCCAAAAAGAACACTCAAAAAACAACAATGGTGGGTCCGTCTACTTCACCTTCAACAACAAGACGTGGAGAAGAAGTGAGTGAAAAATTTGTTGATCGAGATGCTAGAATTGGAGATACAGTAATGACATGGAAGGACCCAGTAAAAATTCGAAAAGATATTGAAGATAGAATGGCGACTGGGGTTTCTGCATCTTCTCCTGCTACTTTTGCCTTTCATTCATTGCTATACTGGTATGTGTATATTCCTGTGCACCCTTACCCCGAACTAGTTAAAGCAATTGCAAATTTTTATGATGAAAAGAAAAGGGTGGTTACAAATAAGAGTGGGAGAGTGCTTTTTGCTCTAAACCCAGATGCTTTCATTTCTGCTTTTGTTGTTGGGTATGTACCTACTCTTGAGCCCAAAGCTTTTGACCCGATAGACCAAGCAAAATATTTTGTTCCTTCTAAAAAAATCAAGAATTTTCTTTATACATAGTTGAGAAATCCACCTAATGGAGGAAGGATGCCTGAAACTCCTATTCCCATAGCTGAATTTAAAAACCCAGAATTATTTTCCATATTGGCTATGGTGGTAGGGTTAAATACTGATGAAAAGGTTCATGGGTGGCAAATTGCTTTGGTCAATTGCCTATCTAACCCAAAAAATTATGACTCAGCAGTTATGGATAAGAGTATTCGACCTATGTTTTTTGACTGGCCAGGGTATTTGTTTAAAGAAATACATGAAGGGTTGTCTGCTATCAAGAGGGGTTCTCAGTACTCTTTTCATTTCTCTTCCTATTTAGTGTGGTTGTTCTTTTTCTTTATGGCTAAAGAGCTAGCATTCATTTCTGTTAATGATAAATATGATAAAGGAAGGACTTTACCAGTGTATGATTGGACCAATGTATTGTATAGAACCGAGTCATATTATGATTTCAATAGGGAATTTCTAGGTCCCGCTTTGAAAATAATGTATGGGGAAGTCAGAAGGTTAACCTCCAGAGCTGAAAAGATTTTACAGAATAAACATGTTGAGGAGGGTGATTGGTTTATACTCACCCAAGGGGTTGTTGTTAGGTTGTATGGTTTTACAGGAAAACCTTTCTTACTCCCACATTATGTTATTGATAGATTGTTTGCATTAGAATATGTAAGGCAAACTGAATATATTAATTTGAAATATGGCATGGGTATAGGTAAAACTGGTACCTGTACCATACCTTTCTAGCTTGAAGGTATTGTGGTTTCTAAACGAGGTCAAAATGAGAAAATTGCTCAGGCTCTAAGAGATTTGGGGTTAATAGAAATCCCTCAAAGATGGAAATATGATCCTCTAAACCGATTTGCAGAGAGACAGGCTATTCTGAATAGAATTCCATTGAAAGTATACCATGCTTCTGTTAGGCCAGATATCGAAGCCTGTAGAAATAATGATGAAGATGCTCCATTGGAATGGCATGTGGAACAAATGCAGCCATTGCCTCCTTGGCATGACTTTTATGAACATGTGTTGCATTTTGACCCAAGAAATAATAAGGGGCATGTGTTAACTGAAAGCACCATTGCTAGAATGCAGAAAAAGGGTGCAGATTGGATGATAGGAAAGATTCATGAATGGTGGACTATGAGAGTGCAAACAGACATGATTGAATCGAGGTATCCCATAAAAAATGATCTTGAATTCTCAGTAAGATATGACCATTATCAGAAATCTTGGTTAGGAATTTTCCCTATGAAAATACCTCATAGCATTGGTGGTAGCAAAGGGACAAGTCCTAAAGCTGCTAAAAACAAAATGTTGAACAGGGGAAAGGTAAGAAGGTTGTAGTTGAACGACCATTAGCTCAAGCACAAACCAGGTTGAGAAGTTCAAAGAAAAGGGCCACTACAGAAGTCTTCACAAAAGAGCAAGGAGAAACATATGGGAAAGTCGCTCAAATGATGTTAAAAATGGGATATGAAGGCAAAGGTCTAGGAAAAGAAGGACAAGGGATCACTGAACCCTTGCAGGCTGAAAGAAGAGGAAAATACCTAGCCTTAGGAGCTGATTCATCCAGAAGTAAAGCTCCAGTTTCTAAAACTATTAAGTTTGTTCCCCCATCAAGTTCAGCTACAGAATATGATGAAGAACCTCTTTGTATTAAGAGGAAGAGGCTAAAGTCTATAGCAGAAGTTAAAGGAAAAAATAATAAAATTGTTGAAGGAAACCCAGTTCTTGAGCAAATCGCTCAAAATAATGATACTGATAAAATAGAAATGGCTCCAGAGAATGAGAAAATTGTTCAAGATAATGAGGGTAATGTTCTAAATCCAGAGGTTACTGAACAGGAAAATGTCCAGATTGGGACTATGGATGATCCAAATGACTTTGCTTAGGAGGATCAAAATGTAAATATTTCTAAAGAAATTATTGTAAAACAAGAAAATGTGGAACGTAAGAGAAGACAGCCTGGGGGAATTCCTCCAAATGTTGAAATTATAAATCTTGAAGGAATTACTGATGGTGAAGACAGAATTGATAACAGTAGAAATGTTGAAGTCCCTACACAAAGTGAAAATCTAGATCAGATGATGAGTGAAAGGGACCAAGACCATGGAGAAGGAGATCAACATCAACAAGTGCTTCAAACAGACAAAGGTATGATTTCCCTTTTCCTTCAATATTTTCTCTCTACTTATTCCTACGGTGATTTTCCTTCCATTTCTTGTTCAAAGAAAGATATAATGTTCCCTTTGGATTCGTGTTTTCTTCCCCAGAACCAACATTATTTTCTCAACTTCAATCTGAAGTTGATGTTGAGTTGATCCCCAATCCATTTCTCTCTAGCGCAAGTATTCCAGCTATTAAGTCAATATCTTCTCCAAATGATGAAAATCATCCCACTCTTTCAAAATTGAAAGATTTGAGAAAAGCAAACAAGAATGCTTTAGATTGGTGGGCATCTCATTCTGTTGAAGATTCTAAAGCCCCAGCTCATATTCAAGAGATAATTTCCCTAGATCCCACCACAATGCAGAGGAAAAAGGTAAAATTAACACCAGTTTCCCATAAATCAAAAAGGGATATGACCATTGAGGATTATCAACCAGAAGACACAACTGAAGATATTACTCAGCTACATATGTCAGATGAGTGGGGAAAATCTCAAGCCCATTTTGGGACTATTTACTTACATGGAGAATTTTTTAGAGAAAAGTTTGTCAAAGAGCAAGAAGCCAGGAGGGAGTTAGAGTCCATCCTGCAAGAGCAGAAACTGACTGAAAAGGCTCTAAAGCTAGAAGCTAAGAAGTGGGAGGATAGATTTGGTGAAGCTGCTAATGAAGTAGCTACATTTAAAGAAAAATTGAAAGAGGTTGATGAACAGATTCACTCTCTAACTCTACAGGTTCAACAACTCCAGCAGTAGTTGGTTGAAAAGCAGAACACTCCATCTGGTTTTTCCAAAGAAAAGGCCAAGGCGGTAAGAAGAGAAATGCTCGAAGACATATTGGCATTGAGCCTTAAAGCAAGGCCCATGTTATTGTACCTGGCCAAAGTGAAAGAAGTAATTGAAGTAGTCAGTGAAGAATTAAGAGCTTCAGTAACATTTCTTCAAGAAAGATCAGATGCGGCCACAAAAATTCAAGTTTTATCAGAGAAGATGCCCGAGAGTGTTGCTGCTAAAATTCATAGTGAAGCATGGTCTCAAGCTAAAATTGTAGCAAAAAGTTTCTTTAGGAGACTTAAACTGGTGACTCAGGGTGATAAGCTACTTCAAGAATTGGAAGCTGAAGCAAAAGGATTAGTGAAGCATTTAAATTTGGCTAATAAATGTGGACTTCCCTATTTATGGGATGATAATTCAAAAGTGTTGAGTGAAGATGCGCTAACACTATCCCTTAAAGCTTTCACAGAAGATGAGTCAGAGATAGAAAATTGGGAAGAGCCTGTAGAGGAAATGTTGATATTCACCATGGTGCGGAACCTTACACAGATTAAGTCTTGCTTACAAGAATTGATTCTGAGAAACAAGATAGTGTCCCATGATAAAGTGGAAGAGTTGCAATATATATATCAGTTGTTTATGGATTCTTCAGATCTTGAAGATGAAGACTGGAAGTAGGTTTGCCTTACCTACAATGAGGTGGTTGATACAATAGAAAAACTGAAGAAATCCAAACATGATAATCAAAAGCAGCTAACATAAGGAGGGACTAGCAGCCAACCATGAAATTTGTTTCAAATTATCTTGAGTTGTTAATGTATTTTTAGTAAAAAATCCATAAGCTACAAAAGATATCTTGTAAAGGTAATGCTTTATTTTGCATTTCTTCTTGAATATTCTTTCCCAAAAAATCTCCTCTCTTGTATTATTTTATTTTTTAACTCCATTTCCCAATGGATGAAGGTCCTGGATTCTAATATTTTTGCCAGCAAAATTTCCTCGAAAGGTGCCAAGAATGTTAGTCTAAAAGAGACTACCTCCAGTAGATAGAATATTTTTGCATAGAAAGACCAATATTTCATTTTTGAGACATGAGGCAAAGAATTGGCTAAGGCATGAAGAAGGTCATGATTTCATGACATGTCAGTTTTTCATCAGGATGTGGCTCAAAGAGGTCAGAAAGTAGGAGAGCATCACGATTTCGTGACATGATGGGTTTTCACTCATAAAACTGATCGAAGGAGCAAAGAGAGAAAGAGTGTCATGATTTCGTGACATGGCAAGTTTTTGCCACATGTTGCTCACAAAAGATGAAGTACAAGAAGATGTCGTGATTTCATGACATGGTGAATTTTCGCCCACAATGCAGCCCGAAGGAGCCAAAAGGAGAAGGTGTCACGATTTCATGACATGGCAAGTTTTCGCTCATGAAGTAGTCTGAAAGGGCCAGAAAGGAAAATATGTCGTGATTTCATGACATGATCAGGTTTTGCCGACATAAATATATTTAGTAATAAATAAGATGCCTTCAAGAGCTCATGTCAGTAACTAGAAGTAGACAGTAGAGTAAATCAATTCCTAGATTCTTGCTATTAGAGTTTGTTTGTTGGAAGCCATGCAAAGGATATGGAAGCATGATTATATTTTGATTGCTTGTAATTGATTATATATCAAAATGTACTAATTATAGAGATTCCCCATAGGGTATATATAAGGGTAAACGTACTCTGAAAAGAGGTCGGCTCTTGGACGTTTACAAGACTGGATGTATGTACTTTGAATACAAGCAATAATATTATGCTTCTATTGGCTTCTGGTTCACATTGTGCAAGTGTATGTATTAACATTTCTCACTTCTATTTCACATTATTGAAATATAGATTGTGTTGGTTCTAAGATCTGGACTTATGCAAAACATAAATCATATTGTTGGAGTTGAAATCTGATATATACATGTGTTAGATATACATCTAAATCACATTGAGAAATCCATGATTTCTACATGAAGATATATTGAATGCTTTGACAAGTAAAGTATATGTGTTCATCTTAGTTGTTGTTTAATCTGTACCACATGCAAGTTCTAGCCTCGGCTATATTTCCCTCTCTTTCAGTAATATTCTTTTCCCTTTTCCTATAAAAACCATTAAGGAACCAACCTCCTCTGGAGATTAGACGAAAGATCTCACGATCATTCTCGTCTATTCAATGTTGACAAAATCAAGGCACAAATAACAACCAAAGGCAGATTTTGTTCCAAAAAAACCATGCTAGCCCAAAATAATGTGCAAGACAAAGATAAAGCCATATATTACATCAACCTAACCTTGGTGAGCTACGAGCTAGGATATGCCTATGTGGAAAAATTGTATTTAGCAGTAGTTTTCGCTATAAAGAAATTTTGGTATTATATGTTAAGTCATACAACGTATATCATATCAAAATAAAATCCTTTGTAGTATATGATGAGCAAGATATATCATAATACACATACTACGAAGTGGATCATGCTAGTGACAAAATTTTATTTGGAATTCATTAGCCAAAATTCCATTAAGGGATAGTTCATAGCTGATCAACTGGTTGAGGTGCCTCTCACAAATAGTATACCCCTCACCATAGAGCTACCTGATGATGTGGTTTTCACCTTATCATAAGCACCTAAACCCAAATAACCAGATAACAAAGTTGATATGACCTTGTTCTTCGACGGTTTGAAGTGTGAGCAAGGGGGTGGTGTAGAAATAGTATTATTCATGTCGCAAGGTGCTCCCATGCTCTTATCATTCAAGTTAGAATTTCCTTGCACTAACAATAATATCGAATATGAATCCCTAATCTTGGGTCTCCAAATAATTGTCACCATGAATATTAAAATGTTAAATATCTTTTGTGATTTCCTTCTCATTGCAACCAAGTGAAGGGACTATTTCAATGTAGGTGTCATATCGTAAAGGTCTAAAAAGATCTTGTTGATAATTATCTAGATCATTTGGATTGGTACAACATCAAGGCAATCCCTCATTCATAAAATATATTTGTAGACACTATGGCATCTTTGGGATCCTTAATCCCTCAGAATCCGTCTGACGATTTTACTACCATCCATGTAAAAATATTGTCACACTCGGATGTGCAGCACAAATATTTGGATAACAAAGAGTCAATCAACATGATTCATGTAGAACCAAACCATGAGTGGTTCTATAGAGCCAAATACTTTCTCAAGAGAGTGCCTTGGGGGTCATTGATCTTGTAGAGTCCTACGGGGAATGGTATCACCACTCATCATAAGGTTATTTCCCAATCTGCATTTGCAAATATCAAAACATAGGGGGAACATACTGGGAAACAACCTTATGGTGAGTGGTGGTACCATTCCCCATAGGACTCTACAAGATCAATTACCCCCAAGGAACTCTCTTGAGAAAGTCTTTGGCTCTGTAGAACCACTCATGGTTTCTCAGACATATGGTTTCTATAGAAAGCCCTCATAGTTTTGTTTTTGAATGACGTTCCATTATCCAAAAATAACCTGGATGGTATCCCAAAATGACTTATAATATTGGTGAGTATTAACTCAGTAATACGCACTCCAGTTGTCATTAACAGTATTTCTTCCACCCACTTAGTAAAATACTTAGTAGCCGTAATAATAAATGTATGCTAGCCCGATGATGAAAAGATCTTACCGATTAGATCTAAACCCCATTGAGTAAATGGCCAAGCCACTTGAATGGGCTGTAAAGCCTATGATGGCAAGTGCGCAAGATTAGCATGATGCTGAAATTTAATGCATTTTCTAACATACACATTGCAATCCTTCTCCATAGTAGGCCAAAAATAGCCCATGTGAAGGATGTGCTCTATGATAGCCATGTCATTGAAATGGCCACCACATGTACCATCATGAGCTTGTGACATTGCCCAAGATGATTCTTCGGGTTCAAGACAATGAAGGAGAACTCCATCATAGCTTCAATGATATAAAATATCTCTTAACAAGACATACTTTGTCACTTTCTATTTAAATGTGTGTTTCATGACACACGATAATACCTAAGGGATTACACCAAGCTTTAGGAATTTGTGTATCTATGACATCTAGTTCTAATAAACCTTAGCCTCAACTAAGAAACAAGATGATATGTCTGATACATTAGCATATTGATTTTGTGCATATCAATATTTGAATGTGGAAGAGCTAGCTTCAGGTGTCTTGTATCGCCTAGTGGTCTAATCCAACTAAAATCAAAACCTATGATTGGATAGACATTTTAGGATCTCCAATATTAGCAATGGGTTGAAATAATCCCATCTGACACCGGGGTATGCTTATGTCTTATCTAATATACTCATTTGCACACACAAGGGTAATGAATAGTTGGGTCTGTCCTAGCAAAAGTGTTATGTTTTAGAAGTCTAGTATGGTCAGTATACAACTTTTGATAAGTCAACTAGGGTGTTTGAGTCTCATGGAAAACCTCAAAAATTCCCAAATAGCAATAATCAATCAAATTGCAATCATTAAATATCAATTTATTTTATGAGATTTTATTTATTAGAATATTCATAATATAGGTTAGATATCGGATGAATGTCAAAAATGATATTTAAATAGCCACTATGTTATCCATATTCTTTTAATTTATAAAAACTTATGAATAAAAACAATACATCATTGCATCTTACATATGGGTGTCCAATTGATCAATTTGTATAATAAGATATAGCAATTACAGTTCATGATTGTTATACATCCTATGGTGTCATCCTTTAGATTGTCAAATTCATATTTCATTCATACATTGTGTTTTTAACAATTAAAGCATACATGTCCATTTATAGAAAAATATCATTATAAAATTATGCAATACATACATGGCATGAATTATGTCATAACATCATAAGGTAAAAGCATACAAGTACTGTAAATTGAACATGTAGTTGACATCCAATATTGCATTCACATGCATTCATCACAAGTAGACCATCCACACATGTATATTATTGCATCTAATAATACATTGCATAGCTATCTAGTGCATGTCATATATACATCACATCATATAGCATAAGATAAACACAGCGTCAGCATTGCATCCATCTGCATCTCATAAACATAAAATAAATACTGCACATATGATAAGTCTCAAAATTTTGATCATATATATGTATGTGTATCAAAAAATATAGAGAGTATATCGGCATGTGTTCAAAATATCGTAGACTACAACTGTGTAGGTCCTTGATCTTACACTAAAAAATGGTACAAAAGCATCTAGCATATATCTATATTAATCAGGGCCTACACCCCCAGTCTGAGAGGCTCTGCCATCACCTCCACCCTCCTTGTGAGTTCATCTAGAGTTGGCACCTGAGGTCCTCTCTGACCTATGTGATCAATGACTAGAGTGAGAGGAGGACTGCCCTATCTCCTTGGACTGCATCCTCTGAGATCCATAAGCTATGGTCCTCTCAAGAACCTAGCCCTCAAGTAGCTCTATCTCTCCTCTAAAGGTAGATATGTATGCAGCATCTTATGATATATCACTGATATATTGCTGCACCCGATCCTGTAATCTCCTGATCTCTTTCATCAGGTACATCACTACTAATACTGATAATCCCTGCAATGTTGGCACTGTTGGTACTACTAGGGTTGCAAGAGCAACTAGAGCTACTAATACGACCTATGAAGTTGAGGGGTCCTCCCTCGTAGTCCTAAGCAAATCTCGATTTGTGATCATGGCATCTAACTATGACTGTAAGAGGATATGTTGCTTTGTAGCCCTTTAAATCTTAGTGTGTGCAGTAGTGATATGTGTCTAGATAGTAGCCTTCTCCTTTGCATACCTATGCCACTAAGCCTACCCTGCTATGAGCTATGTCTAGAGGTCCTTAGCCCATGCCTCTAGAGTAGCTATGGAAGTGTCTCTCCCTAGCATTTGTGTCTACAGTGTGTCTACTTGAGTTTGTAGGCTAGCAACCTAGGCCCTGAGCTACCCGATCTTCCTGTCAAGTGGTACCTCATCCTCCTCAAGAGCATCACCCTCATCCTCAGCTAGGGGTGCCTCCTCTATGGTTCTCTCACCCCATCCACCATAAATCCTCTGATGGACCCGATAATTATTAGGATCAACCTCTACACCCCCTACAACCTCTGTTGTAGTGTCATTTATTGTCCTACCCAAGGGGCCCTCCATGCCCTGCCATACCTTGGTAGTCCACCAAGTGTCATAATTAGGTGTAGTCCTTACATTTTTTAGGCCCAACTCTTGGAAATCATCATCCTCATCATCCAATGGAGTCACACTAGGCCATGTCAAGTATCTCTCTAAGGTGAGGCGATGATAGATGGTAGGCAACTCTAGAATATCCTACTTGATGTCAAAATGTCTAGCAATATGAGAGAAGTAGAAGAACTCATGTACCTCAAAATTTCATTCAAGGAGCCATCTATCTCTACGTGCTCGATGCAAGTATCTATCAGCCTCCATCCATGGAGGGCAATCTAGATAGGAGCGCCACTCAATTCGACCTACCTGTAGTCGTGCGAATATTCCAGTGTAGTATTCTAGGTCCCCTATGTGAGACCTACTCCATAAGCCCTCCTTCTTGTAAGGCCAGCATGTTGCATAACACTAGTGCACTACCTCAATGGTGCCAATATCGAGTGGTAGGCCAATAGGATGATCAATATTGATCTACTACCATCCCTATATCTAAAGTAGTAAGCTGCAACTGATGCCAACTCTACTCCTTTGAGTGATCTGGTATAATTTGTTATATAGTTGTGCTAGTAGGGAACTCCCCCAAGGGTTGATCAATGCTGCTCGCTAGGACATCCTGCATCTTAGCCAGGAGGTTCCAAGGGAACCTCACTCTAGAAGTGTTAGAGAGCATGATATGCACAACCAGATGAATGAATATGACTGCTCATTGAGAGAATATTCGTTGTGTGAACTAGTGCTTAATATGGACTCCTCCATGGTCTAAGTGCTTATGTGCCTCAACACTGCAATCATCAAAGATATGATCAAATACTATCTGATTCACCTTGGTCAACAAAAATGTGATAGCCTCACCATCCAAAGGAAGTCAAAAGATGTGATAGACATCCTCTAGAGTCACAATAATTTCACCTATAGGCAGGTGAAATGTGTTGGTCCACGCATCCCAACATCGGGCCAATGCAAACATATAGGCATGATCGACCCGAATGGTGGGAAGGTATAATACGTAGCAAAATCCCATGGCCTAAACCAATCCTACTCTACATGAGTCAAGGCACCATATAGGTTATGAAGGATCTCTGATTCCCTCGCCCTCGTAGTCAGAGTCTGGTCAAAAGTAGAATAATAAGGAAAAACTAATTAAAAATCAACCAAAAACATCAAAAATACCTTAAAAATGACAAACAAAATAATAAAATCACAAAAGCACATAAACATAAAAAAATACACTCAAAAAATTCAAAAAAATGGACAAAGTACTTAAAAATCGAAAAAAAAAATCAACTAATTGCTTTAAAACTCAAAAAAAATAAAAATTAAAAACAAAAATCCTAAAGTGGTCTAACCGCAGTTCATACTCGTGGTCGGGATGGCGATCAATTTACTAAACGTTGGGATTTGAATCTCATCGTGGTTGAAAATCATGTCCCCAATTTGCCAATTGGGGATCATGCCTGCCAACCACGGCTAAGAAGCAAGACCTTTTTAAGGTCATTCATTACCCCAAGACACCCCAAAAAATTAAAAATCCTCCCCTAATCTAACCTAAGCTAAATCTACCTACGGTGAGGTTAATTACCGGTAGTTTAATGATGTTCATTTAACCCATTACTTAGTGAGGTTAATTTTAAATTGGTAAAAATAAATAATGGTCAAGGCTTTCATGTTCTTCTACCTTAGTCGCACCAGCTCCTTCAGGTTGGTCTGCCATAAATTCAGGTGGTAGTGAGGTCAATTTTGCAGCAGTGCTTCATGTCAAATTTGATAACTCACCTCTCAAAGCCCTCAGGTTTTGCAAATTATCAGTTGGAAAATGACATCGAAAATGACAAAAAATAAATAAATATTTCCTATTTTGCTCCTGATCGCGGCTGACAGCCGCGGGCATAGAATTAGGGTTTTTCGATCACGGGTCGAAGTCGTAAGAAATTTTACAAAATTGGTAATTTTTTCCAAGTGCAGGTAGCAACCTATAATAAATACTCTAAAATCCTACCATGAGGAGTTTCAAAATGCTAAATTTAAAATACCCATTTGACCAGAATTGTCAAAAATATTAAAATTAACAAAAAAAACAAATAATTCAAAAACCAAATGCACCTTGTATCTAGTGATTTACCCTCTACACTTGGCGGTTGCAGTGACTAGTGTTCCATGCAATCCGGCAAGATGAGTAAATTATCATAAGGACATTTGGGGTAAACTTCCTCATCATGGAATTGATATACTTCATTTCAATCTCGAAGAAGGCCTTGATGGTCGGACTGCTCCATGGGAATGAAGTAATCATATCAATTCTTCTATGACATTTTCAGCAGATCATCGACATTTTGATTCAACAAAAGCCTAATTGGAATTGTTACCATTTTGATTCCCTAAGAAATCCTTCATTGTTGGACCACTCCATGGGATAGAAATATACAATTACTATTAATAGTTGAAATCATAGTTGATTAGGCCTAATGAAGTATCAAATGCTAAACTTTAAATTGTATAAGTCACTCATAGTGGTCAAGTGACTATTCACTTCATTTCATTGTCATTACCCTCATCAACTCGTCACTTAAGGGGTAGTCATAATATCATAATCATAATCAAAGTCAAAAGAAGATCTCTTGATCGTAGATCCCTTGATCTTGTCAAAATTACATTCATCTTACAAATCATTGCCAACAACTATCATAAGCTTACCCTTTGCTAGGGCAAAAAGCAAATATGACATTTTAATTTGTAGCTCTCTTCCTTTCGGATACATAGGCTTGGAAACCTATAGTAGGACTGAAGCTACCCAAATGTCTAATGACGAGTGTAAGCTCTTTCAATTTAATCCTTTCATCCAGTTGGAAGTAATGATTCTAGGATGTGCATCCTTTTGTTGGACCTTGGGCATCTAATTTTTATCAGACTAATGATCATCATCCAACCTACGACATCATTTTAGGAAGTCTATTTTTGCTCAGCGTTGTTCAATCTCACAACGCATCTCAAAAGAGGCATCTATAGACACCTAAAATATGTCATGTCGAGGTGACTACTCATATGGGATATGCTAGAAGACTATATGGAAAATCTTGGATAGATTCCAAGGTATAGCAGTGGTTCTAACCACTCATTTAGGTATTTTGGTCTAATCAGTGTTAGTCATGGCTGACACCCATGGTTAATAGATCTGGTCATGCCTTAGAGTCGCGGCTAGCCTCAAAAATTATTTGGACCTTGGCCGACCCAAAATCAGTTTCAATGGCCAATTGGTTGCAGATCAAAGTGGTTTGAGAGTGGAAAGTTTTGAAAACTTCTCTCCAACTGCCTAAACTGCCTTTTCTTGATCTTGGCTTCTCCATGAAGCTAAGACATGGCCTACTCAAATTCTATAAGAACCTCCTCTAAATTGGGAAATTGAGAGATGAATATTGAGTTGAAGAGCAGTGAAGCCCTGTCGAATTACATACTCACTTGCATACATTGAGAGGAACACTTTTGTTGCCCAATTAGAGACCAAATGATATTTAGAACCAATAAGGCTATAGAGGGCTAGGAGAAATCAAGAAACACAATTGAGCCCATTCCATCACCGATCTGAGCAATTCAACTGCCAAATTTATCAGAGGACATCATGGTGACCCTTGATCATCAATTCATCAAGGAGAATTGGAGATTTAAGACCAGCATTTGAGGGTAATTTCATTTCCATCTCAGCCACGACTGTTAGTCGTGGCTAATAGTTCCAACCACGTGACAGACCCACGATCAAGGTTTAATTTCCTTTTTCCTTGGTTTTAGCAGTATTTTACATTTTAGTTGCTTTAGATTAGATACATTTGATCTAGATTTACTTTATTAGAGACAATTGTGTGGTAGAATCATAGTTTAAAGCTCTCTTTCCTTGCATTTTTTCATTTAAACAATTAGGACAATAGTTGCTACTTTTCATGTTTTCATGCTTTCAATGGTTTAATTAGGATATTAGATAGATTGATTTATGCTTCTTTTACATTCTTGATGGTCAATTATCATGCTTAGAGTAGATTTCTATGCTTTATGTACTTTCTTGATTTCAAGATTTCATGACAATATTTTATATAATTTCCTCTAAAAGCCTCATCAAGAGAGGCCTCCTTTGCTTCTAATTGCTTCTTGTTTTTTCTTGAACGTAGGGTTAACAGGGTCTTGATATTCAAAGTAATAAATACCTCTAATAATGGAGAAGAAGGCTACATTGCCTTAGAGCAGTTTGTGTCAACCCAGGAAGCTTGTGAATTACTCCTACCCTTGTGTGGGGACTTTTCTTGATTATAATAACTATATCACATTGGGTATACCTAAGAGGGATGGATTTGTAACCGAGTTTCATTTGAAATTTAATAAAGAAAATCGTTCTTTATGTTCATTTGTAAATTTTTCTATCTTTCATGTTTTATGTTGATTTTTAGTTATTATTAGCTTAGGTGTATGCATCCTAGATTGCTACACCTAGCATATACCTAGCATAGAAATTTCATTTCCCTACTTAGCATAGATATTTACTTTCCGTAGACATAGCCTATAAATTTACTTTCCATGCCCAACATAGCAATTTCATTTCCTTTATTAGCATAGATATTTATTTCCCATACTCTTAGCATAGCCATTTACATTCACATGCTTCTAGCATAGATATTTACTTCCACATACTCCTAGCATAGACCTAGCATAGCAATTTCATTTCCTTTATTAGCATAAATATTTACTTTTCATAGACATATCCTAGCAATTTACTTTCCATTCCTAGCATAGCAATTTTATTTCCCTACTTAGCATAGATATTTATTTCCCATGCTCTTAGCATAGCCATTTACATTTAAATTCTCCTAGCATAGACATTTACTTTCACATGCTCCTAACGTAGACCTAACATAGCAATTGCATTTCCCTACTTAGCATAGACATTTACTTTCCATAGACATAGCCTAGCAATTTACTTTCCATGCCTAGCATATCAATTTCATTTCTCTTCTCAGCATAGAAATTTATTTCCCATGCTCTTAGTATAGCCATTTACATTCACATGCTCCTAGCATATACATTTACTTCCACATGTTCTTAGTATAGGACTAGCATAGCAATTTCATTTCCTTGCTTATCATAGATATTTACTTTCCATGCCTAGCATACCAATTTTATTTCCCTGCTTAGCATAGATATTTATTTCCCATGCTCTCAGCATATCCATTTACATTCACATGCTCTTAGCATAGACATTTCCTTTCACATGCTTCTAGCATAGATGTTTATTTCACATGCTCCTAGCATAGACATTTACATTCCCATACTCTTAGCATAGCAATTTTCCAATCCTCTCTTAGCATGAATATTGCTTCATATAGCAATTTATCCATTCCTTGTTTACTTTATTTTCTTAGTAGATATCTCTCTTCAAAAAGTAAATTTACTTTCTTGTCTAATCCCACCAATGAGGGTTTTCAAATTTATTGTACATTCAACATAAAAAACAATAAAAATACAAAAACACTAATAATAATAATAAAAATAAAAACATGTCAAACTGTCTACTTGCAACATATGTCATTGCATCTCATTTCTCCTCTTTATTGCCTCTATTCTATATGTTCTCCTTCAAACTCTTTCTCACCCGGATTTATGTCAATGTTGTATGGTCACACTTTGAGTGACTACATACCTTTGATTTGGTCATATTTTCTTCTTCTCCTTCTTCCCTCTACTTTTTTTTTGTTTTCTATCATTGATGTATGGTCATGCTTTGAGTGGCTATATAACTTTGATTGGTTACATTTATTTCTTTTTTTGCCTTTCTCTTCTACTTTTCCTTTGCTTTTCTCCTTCTCTTGACTCTTTCCATCCATTTCACATATTCACTTTTGATGCTCTTCCATCACAATTCACATCCATCATTCATGTTGATACCACCAAACATTGGCAGCTTTGATCCGTACTCATGTCAATCAATAAAGCTTCACATATTTTTTGGTCACCCTTTTCTTTACACATGTAATCATTTGACAATATTGCTTAGTGATCTTTATTCAATGACATGTTAAATCACAAATTGTTTTGCATAATTAGTCACATTTTATACAATCATATCACCATCATCATCATTACGCTCTCATGTCTTGTCTCATGCTACACATAGCATGCATATAATCACCACTTCACATCCATACATAACCACATAGCAAAGAAAATATGAAGGGTTAAACACACACTCGTTAGCACAACTATTATGGTGTCCAATCCTAATAGAAATATTTTTGTGATTCAACCATTTTAGTTAATTCAATCAATATTTATATAGCATTACCAATTTCTAAATCACTTCAAAGCTTCTCTTGGTTGAATTGAGTTATTTTATGGCCAAAAGCACATGTCAAACACTAAGTAACTTTTAGGTATAGGAAATGTAACACCTTGCATACATTATCCACCTAGAAAAAGTCACCTAGCTCATCCTACCATTTGCATGATCTAAACCTAATAATCAATAAAAAGATAAGCTACAAAAAAGAAGAAGTAAAAGAAAAGGCAAAAAGAGCACCACAAGAAGAAACAAAGAGAAAAGAGCATTATCAAAAATCTTGAATACCTGAGGTCCTTAGTTCCATAGATCATGGTACTAATATCCATTGGGGCTATAGACACTTGTTTGGCAGTGGAGTATGCCTCACAAGTGGTGACATGTCTATCACATTAGCAAACTTTTTTTTTATATACCACTATGAACTTATGGATGAGCTAGCTTAATTAGTTGAGTTTACATTTGGCTAGTCCAACCTCAATCAAAATGGATAAATGAACATGATTTTACATGCAATAGTCCATGATAGACTTGAGATTAGTCAAGATAGGCAAGATTTTTCGAGGATATTTATTGACTACTAGATGAGTTTTATTGTTCAAACTACGATGCTTGACTCCCTTGAAATTTTTATAACATCCAAAAAAAATCTAGAAAAACAAAAAAAATATCATTACAACTAGTTTCACCAAATACAAGTGTACTCTTCACTGATGCTTCACATCATATTCACCCAATTGTTAGCTTAAATCGATAGGATCTGAAGAACACAAGCTTATACTGAGAGGGGGGTGAACAGTATAAGATAAACTTTTACTTTTCTTTCCAAATCAATAGCATCCAATATTATCAATTGCAATAATTCTTCAAAGCAGTATTAACCAATATCATCAATAGTAGTATCAAGACAATGCACAAATCATCACACACATGAGAGACATAGATTTAACATGGTTCACCCAATGTGGGTTATGTCCATGAAGAAGATCTTTCTTGTAAAAATTATCAACAAATATTTTGGTAACCAATTGCCTATTACAATTTTATGGACCTCTACCTAAAGGAGACCTCAATCCCCTATGTTCAAGTTTGTGGATCTCTCCATAGGAGACACCTCTCCTCTTTGCTCTAGTTCATGGATATCTATTCTTAGGAGACACATCTCCTTTCTACTCTGGTTTATGGACATCTATCCACAGGAGACATCTCTCCTCTCTGCTTTGGTTTATGGATTTCTATCCATAATATATACCTCTCCTTTTATCTGTTTCATGGATCTCTATCCATAAGAGACACCTCTTATTTGCTCTGGTTCATGGATCTCTATCCACAAGAGACACCTCTCCTCTGATTTGGTTCATGGATCTATATCCACAGGAGACACCTCTCCTCTCTGGTTCATGGATCTCTAGCCGCAGGAGACACCTATCCTCTCTGGTTCATGGATATCTATCCACATAAGAACTCTATCCCCTATGGTTCATGGATCTCTATCCACAAGAGTCACCTATCCTCTCTGGTTCATGGATCTCTATCCACATGAAACATATATCCCCTCTTATTTGGTTTATGGACCTCTTATCCATAGGAGAACTCTATCCCCTTTTCTTTGGTTTGTGGATATCTATCCACAAGAGAACTCTATCCCATTTTCTTTGGTTCGTGGACCTCTATCTATAGAAGAAACCAACATCCTCAACTCTGCTCAAATTTACCCCAAGCTTTCTCAAATCTGCTCCAAGCCTTTTCACAAGGCTTGCTCAATTTTTCTCAACAACCTGTTCAACTCTACTTAAATTTACACCAAACCTACTCACAAGTCTTTCCCAAATTAGCTCATAAACCTACTCTCAACTCTACCCAAATCTGCCTCAAGCCTTCACATAAGGCTTTCTCAAATCTTCTCCACACCCTGCATAAACTTTCTCACAAGCCTTCTCTAAAGGCCTGCTCAAAACAACTCACAAACCTGCTCTCAACTCTATCCACTATCTTTGCTCAAAATGGCTCATAACACATGCTCAAAACTGCTCATAACACTTTCTTTTATTAAAGTACTTTAGACATATTTTACCCAAAATTCTTGTTCAAGAACACATAGAAAATGATATGCAATACAATTTCACAATATGTTCTTTCCAATATCACTCAGAGCCAATGCATAAATTACTTCACAAATATGCTCTATGACCTTTGCAATTTTATCCCAATATCAATCAATATTATGCACAAAACTTGCTCTCAAACCTTAGCACATGTGTTTCCAATATCATTCAACAATGAAGCACAACTTGTTCACAACCCTAGCACATGTGTTTCCAATTTTATTCAACAATGATGCACAACTTGTTCACAACCCTAGCACATGTGTTTCCAATTTCTTTCAACAATAAAGCACAATTTTATTCTCAAATTCTAGCACACATATTTCCAACAATGCACATGAACTTAATCCTTATATCTCCTCCTTATAACATCAAAATATTTGCTCAACCAAACACCTTAAGGAAGGAATAAAATCACCATACCTCTAAAATTGCTTTGATGAAGATGTGCCCTCAAAACCTGTCTCAAAAAGTATTTCCTTTTCAAAGTGCCACTTCAAAACTGGTTAGTAGATCTTTCTCTCAAATCACTCACATTAAATTTTTTCTCAAAAGGATGTGCACAACAAGATCTGAAAATAATGCTCTATAACTCTCCTTTTGTTCTCAAAATATAAAGCATTAACAATTATCAAAACCCCTCAAATTTTCTTTTTCACCATACAAAATTACAATAAAAAATTAAATCCTAATCACACCTTATAACTCCTTTTTAAGCAATACCCATATCACAATATTTAATTTTTCTCAAGTACACATTACAATCCACAAATAAACCTTAGCACACCTTATACCTCCTAAATTTAACTTTCAAAAATTACAATTCACAAATAAAATTTAGCACACCTTATACCTCCTAAGCTCAATGAAATAATTTCCTTATTCAGATCAGCAAATGATTTTCCCCTTTAATTTATAAAAACTTTGCATTCATACCTTATGTCAATGTGCCATGTGAATGATTTCCTTTTTCCTTGCAAACTTGCCATGCGAACACCATGCAAATGATTTCACCTTCTACCTATCAAAAATTAACCATGCAAATAATTTTACCTTTCCTGCCTTGCAAAAATAACATCCACAATGTTGCGGGCCAAACAAGGTTAACTTCTTTCCTACTTTTGTCACATGCCCGTGCATTTAATTTATCAACCCGGGGAGCTTCGTAAACTTGCGAAGGGTCTTGAACAAGATTGCTTACAATACCACTTGAGATGAGTCCGCTAGTTCTACTATTGGGGGGTGTTTCAATGGTCGTCAATCATTCATACACTCCTCAATAATTTACGTAAAAACAATTAAATCTACAGAAAGGAAATATTCACGCATTCCTGGAAATAAACCTATTGCAATACTAGAAATAACAATGCGATAAACAATCTTATAAAAGTGGTAAACTAATCTAGAAAACATAGGAAAAATAGGGGAAGAAATACTAGCTTGGAGTGGGCCCAGGCTCCAACAACTTCCTCCCAATTGAACACGCACTTAGAAACTCTTAGAACTGTATTATAATTATCAAAGTATTACAATGCTTCTTATGTATATCTCTCTACATTTACTATCAAAATATTCTATATATCCTCAGAGAGGTCTACATGTGTTTATATAGCACACCCATAGATCTTCTATTACAAAGAAGTTATAACAATCGATTCATTCCAGACTAAACTAAGACAGTCTAGTAAATGTGATCGACGTCTGCTAAAACTGGCATTCATTTCTAATGGTGGCATGTTCACTGATTGGTTTGTGCTTCACCTGGCATTGGTAGGATATTCTCATACATCGGTGTGATCCCCAATTTAACTCTACATGATGTAGAGTTGGAACTGCACCAGTCTCTGTTGTCCATGTCGTGCTTGTCTAGTCAATGAGTGAAGAACAGGGGCGCCTTCCCTATGAGGAAGGTGCCTAAGTATGTCGGGCACCTTCTCTATGCGGAAGGTGCCTTACTATCATTGGTGCCTTCCTGGAAGAGGAAGGCGCTTATCTTCTATTGGTGCCTTCCTGTGAGAGGAAGGCGCTTGCCTTCTAGTGGTGCCTTCTTATCGATGCCTTCCTTATGAGAGGAAGGTGCTTGCCTTCTAGTGGTGCCTTCTTATCGATGCCTTCCTTATGAGAGGAAGGCACTTCCTTCTAGTGGTGCCTTCTTTCCTTATGAGAGGAAGGCACTTATTTTCCTTTGGCGCCTTCCTGGAAGAGGAAGGTGCTGGCCTTCTATTGGCGCCTTCTTGGGAGAGGAAGGCGCTTGTCTTTCCTTGGTGCCTTCTTGGAAGAGGAAGGTGCCTACTTACGCTTGGTGCCTTCCTAGAAGAGGAAGGCGCCTACCTTCTCTACATTGATTCTGAAAGAAACAAAGTGCCAGGTCCATGAAAAGACCTCGACTGATCCAAATATGACTAAATCAACTACAATTCCACAAAAACACACTAAAAACACATGAATTAGATAACATGCATAATTTCATCAAATAATTATATAATCATTCATAAACATATGCAATCCTTATTATACAGTCGCATAATAATCAAGAAAATGTATACAAAATATGAGCATTTCTGATGCTCATCATCCCCCCATGCCTAACATATGCCATGCCCTCGTGGCATCAAAACTGTAGGTAGCCCTGTTGACCCCTCATCATTGTCATTTCTTGGTGGATCCGATTGTACCTGTAGCCCGTGTCTGCCTCTTCTATGCATTGGCATCTGGAGGTGTGGCTCCTCTTTTTCTATGTGGGGCTATGGGTGCTGCTATCGGCTTTGCTTTCCTCATCCTGGCCGCTATCGGAGGTGATCTAGCCAGCGTCATCTCTACTGCCTAAAATGCAGCTTCTGCAGCTTGCCATAGGTCAGCGTCCGGAGGTCTGACCATTGCAAGAGGGATATCTAAATTATCCCTCTTGAGATGAACTACTTGGGCTTTGTACAATCGGGCTACTTCAGGAGTAAGCCCTGCGTTCTCCTTTGCAATGGTAGTGGCTTCCAATTCGGGGCCATATACCCCCCATCATTCAAAATACCTTCTTATCTTGGAGGGTCATCCCCGGGATGACCCATAAATCTCCTAAAACTGGCTGTCCTCTATCGGATTGACGTAGATACCAGAGTCCCCCTGCATCCTCGAGGTTGCCTTCCTAGTCTCCTTAGCTGTTGTCATCTCTTTGAGCAGTCGTTCAAACTATTTTTGCCTCTCTACGAATGGCTGCATATCCCACTCATCTTCTTCTAGCTCGGTGAAGGTCACCTTCACCTTCTTTCGAGCCATCCTAGGCCCTTTTCCTTTGGCCTCTACAGAAAATGTGGTGGCTCGAACAGGGGTTTTCCCTTTCTCCCTGGCGGACGTCTTCTCGCTCCGAGGGGCCTGCTCTGCGGTCCCTGGAGCATTCTCTTCACTCTGGGGGACCTGTGCTACCATCTCTAGGGGTGCTTCTTCACCCCCCTGTCTATCCTGTGCTGACCCCTCAGGTTCTTCTCTTTCTTCCTTAGGTTTGGGGAGTTCTTCCTTATCCCTCGATCCTGTCTACTATTGTTGGCCCTCGTCCTACTCTGTATCACTCAGGTCGATGACAGGGGGTGTTGTGGGACTTCTTTCCCCTTCACTCCCAAAAATAGAGGAATTCTCCCCTACCTCTAGGCTGCTCTATCGAGCGTTCGATCAAAATTCTCTCAAAGAGAATACTCATTCTGTAGATGTGGGAGAATTCATCGAGACCTCTCTTGCCCAATCAGTTTGGGTCGATGCATCCCTTATTTCTATTCCCCTATCCTAGAGTAGTTGGTTCTCCTCCTACAACTATTGGACCAGCTACTCAAGCTGGGTGATTCATCTTTCTCATTCTTCCAATTCCCCTCTATGCTCATTCTAGTAATCCTCCAAAATTTTTTGGGCCATCCAACAATTGGTCTGCCACTCCAACGCTTCCTCCAAGGCTACGTCGACCTGATCATTGCTCCCGAAAGTCCCTACATCTTGTGGGCTCTAATTTGTCAATTCTCGGAGGGTTTGGGCTGCAACGTCGACTTTCAAGTCATTCTCTTCTTCTTCTACCGAGAGGAGGAGTCACCATAGGCATTTCCTCCTAGGGACTAGTTCTAGCGGTCGAAACTCAGCCTCACTACTAATAAGCGGTGCTCCTTCCTCTTCATACTCGGGCACTAGGGAATGCCCTCTTTCCTCTATGCATTCGGGCACTGGTGAATGCCCTCTTTCTTCCATGAAATAGGGCAATGCCAATTGCCCGATACTTGCCATCTCCTCTATAGGGCTTCCCTCTTCTTGCCCTATTTTGGCAACAACATCCTATTGCCTTTCTTGGCCGCCATCTCCCTCTACATCGAGGTTCTGCCTCTACGCTTCTGCATGGCGGACCAATGTTGATATCAGCCCATGGTGGGCCAAGGTGGATGGTGCTCCCTTATAGTACCTAGCCACTTCTTCCTTCAGGGCATTTTCTAGGTAGAAGGGCACGTTCAACTTCCTTCCATGCACCAGGTGATTCAGAAACTGCACATGGTTAGTGTGCAAATGGGTATACTTCCCGATGCATGTAAAGAATCGAGCAACCTGCTCGAATATCTTTCATAGATTCATGGGAAGGCTACTTTTGGGTAGCCCTTCCTTATCTATCTACACATTTTCTCCTAGCAGTAGCACTTCGACGTACGACTTCAACAGTCCACCTTTGTATATGCATTCACCTGTGAGGGGCAATCCAGTCGCCTATGAGATGTATTCGGGGGTGACCAAAATTTCTACCCCTCACACCTGAGCTACGTCGCCCCTCAAGGAGGCAGTGAATTCCTTGGCTACCTCCATATCCTAGCCTTAACTGACCAGGGTACAGTATTCGAACCATCCCTCGGCCTCGAACTATGTTTTTACCATCCCCCTGATTCCTTTTGTATCACTCGGCTCATTCTTTTTCACCGCATGATTCTTCGACCTTCCTCCCATGGCGCCTTCCCTTACTACTATACTTCTTTTTTCTGTCCTTACTTCTTCAGGAAGGCACCTTCTTATAGGGAAGGTGCCTAACCTTAGCATTTAATTCTAGGGTACACCTTTCGAGCCATATCATTGGCACGTGGTTTCGGCCATGGGGGTATATGATTTTTATGATGACAATATTTTTTTAGTACTGCATAATTTATGAATAATTATATAAATATTTGAGTTAGTATGCACGTACCTTATTTGGTGTTTCATGCATCATGAAGAGCGTTGATTCACTGATTTGTGACATGGGGGAGGGGTATGGTAATCTGATGTCGCTCGTTCATGTGGTGATTTCATTCCGATCGAGGCATCCGTGAGACTTAAGTGTTGGTTGTACATGGAAGGTGCTCTTTGGTACCTTCCTAATGTGGAAGGTGCTTATGTGGTGCCTTCCCGATGTGGAAGGTGCTTATATGGTGCCTTCCCGATGTTGTCGATGCTCTTTGAATGGATGCGCCTTTCGGTGGTGGAAGGCATCTCTGATTGGATGTGCCTTTCGATGGTGGAAGGCACCCTTTTGATGATGGTGCCTTCCTGCTACGGAAGGTGCTCCTGAATGGGTGTGCCTTCCTGATGTGGAAGGCACTGCTGAATACCTACGCCTTCCTAGGGTGGAAGGCACCATTGTATACCTATGCCTTCCTAGGGTGGAAGGCGCCTCGGTCTGTATGCGCCTTCCTGATGTGGAAGGCGCCTGGATTTTTTTTTTTGTGGCGCCTTCCCGATGTGGAAGGCGCCTATTTTTCTTTTTTTTTTTGTGCCTTCTTTATAAGGAAGGCGCCTTCTTCTAGGTGCCTTCTTCATAAGGAAGGCACCTTCTTTAGGTGCCTTCTTCATAAAGCACCTTTCTTCTTGGGCACCTTCTTTATAAGGAAGGCACCTTCTTACGGTCCTTCTTCATAAGGAATATGCCTTCTTTTGGCTAGGCACCTTCTTTATAAGGAAGGTGCCTTCTTCTGGTGGGGCACCTTCTTTATAAGGAAGGCACCTTCTTCTATGCCTTCTTGATGTGGAAGGCACTTTATTCTTGGCAATCATGTTGTGATTGACTGGGAAAGGGTGATCAAGCCTTCTCAGTCTCGCTTCATGTTGCCTCAGCTTCTACCTATGAGTGTCGATGTCGGAATGCTGAGCCGAATCAGGCCTAGTTTCCTAGATACCTATTCCTCATGCTATCAGGTCCTCCACCTACAAAAAGCAAATGAAAAGAAAGAAAAATAAAGGTAGTTAGATGCATTCCATGCCTATTAGGCCCTGGATTAGGATGCCTATAGCTTGCATGCGGGCGTCATCCCTACAAAACACATCGTAAGAAAAAAACTAAATTAACTAATTTTGGTGAGCACCTCCATGCCCACCATTTTTCCTATTAAGATTTTGGTCTAGATCTAACAAGATGGGGTCTCCCCCACGTCTATTATAGATTCCACCTATAAGGTTTTGGATGTGTTATAGGGGCGCAATCGGTGGCCATTGACCATTAACATGGTGTTGCTATCATCAATTGTTCTAACATGCACTACCCCATTCTTGATGAGCTCTACCACCTCATACGGTCCCATCCATATTTGCATTAATTTACCTTTTCTTTCCTAGAATCGAGAATCGTACAACAACACCCATTCTCCTTCTTGGAACTGCTTCAATTTAATGTGGTGATCATGCCACCACTTTCTTTGCTTTTGTATGATTTTCATTCTCTGCAAAGCGTCCATTCAGATTTCGTCCAGCTGATCTAGCTATCGAATCCTTTCTTTTTGAGTGTCATCCAAGCTCAAGTTCAATTCTGAAGTTGTCCTCAATGTCTTGATTTCAAATTCAATGGGCATCATCGCACTCTTCCCATAGACCAGTTGGAAGGGTGTGAAGCCTATGGTGGATTTCCACGTGGTATTATATGCCCAGACTGCCTCCGGCAACCGTGTAGCCCAATATTTTCTGTGTTGTTGCATGGTCTTCATCAGGATGTTCTCTATTTCTCTGTTCATCACTTCCACTTGCCCATTTGCCTGTGGATGGTAGGGTGTAGTTTTATTGTGCCAAACTTTGTATTGCTCCATCAGCTCCTTGATCAACTTGGAGGTAAATTGAGGCCCTTGGTCTATTGTTATCTCTCTAGGGACCCCAAATCATGTAAAAATATGGGCAAATAAGAAATCGATGATTGTTCTTTCTTTTGAATCTCTCAACGCTTGAACTTCAACCCATTTGGTGACGTAATCTGTACAGACCAAAATAAACCTCCTCCCTATTGAAGGTGGATTAATTGGTCCCACGAAGTCCATGCCCCACTTATCGAAGGGTTCTAGGTGTACCTGAGGTTGGAGGGGCATTTCATCTCGATGGGTTGGTCTACCCATTCTTTGGCATTCATCGCACTTGCTAGCGTACGCAGCCGCATCCTTGAACAGAGTGGGCCAAAAGTACCCAGCCTATAGGATTTTGTAGGCAGTTCATTTCCCTACAAAGTGTCCTCTGCATGGTTCATCATGACATGCTTTGAGTACTTCTGAGAACTCCTGTTCTGCTATGCATCTCCTTATAATCTGGTCACATCCTATTTTGAATAGGAGGCCATCAATCCATAGGAATGATGCACTTTTCTCTATGACCACCTACTTTTCTCAGAAAGAGAGAGCAGGTGAGGTTCTTTCGATGGCCAAGTAATTGGCTATATCTACGTACCATGAGATTTTCTCACTAATGGTGAACAAATGTTCATCCAAAAATTGGTCTTCCACTATTGTATGGTCTATCGGTATCAATCTGGATAGAAAATCTGCTACGACGTTGTCTTTGCCTAGTTTGTCGACTATTGTGATGTCGAATTCCTACAGTAACAAGAGCCACCTGATAATTCTTTCACCAATGGCTGGCTTGCTCATCAAGTATCTGATAGCCATATGGTCCATGTGGAAAAATACCTTATACCCAGTGATATAATGGCAGAATTTGTTTATGGCATGCACAACTGCAAGGAACTCCTTCTCCGTCATCATGTAGTTGAGCTCGGCTCCTGCCAAGTTTTTGCTGACATAGTAGATGGCATAAAATTCTTTGCCATCCTTCTATCCGAGGACTGCTCCAATCACATTGTTGGATGCATCACAGTAGATATGGAATGGTATGGCCCAATTTGGTCCTCTTAAAACCGGTGTGGATATCAGTTTCTCTTTAAGCAACTGAAATGCTTCTTCATAGTCTTTCATCCAATTGAACTCCACATCTTTAGATAATAGAGTGTGCAATGGTTTTGCAATTTTGTTGAATTTGATGATAAATCATCGGTAGTACCCGGATGATCCAAGAAAACTCCTCACCTCTCTCTACGTTCTAGGGTTGGGTAGGTCTCTGATGACCTCAATTTTTCTTTTATCAACCTTTATTCCTTCTGCAGAGAGGTGGTGTCCCAATACGATGCCTTCTTGCATCATCATAAAGCATTTCTCGTTGCTCAGGGACAAATTGTTTTCCTTGCTTCTTTCGAGCACTCTTTCCAAGTTCGTCATTGCTTCATCAAAGGTTTCTCCATAGACGGTGAAGTCATCCATGTATACTTCGACCGCGTCTCCCATCATGTCTAAAAATATGCTAAGCACCGCCCTTTGAAAGGTGGCAGGTGCGTTGCATAATCCGAAAGGTAATACCCGATAGGCAAACGTTCCCCATGGGTAGGTGAACGTTGTCTTATCCTGATCCTCTTCTCCTATCTGGATCTAGTTGTATCCACTGAATCCATCCAGGAAGGAGAAATACTTCCTCCTAGAGAGTGTATCCAAGACTTGATCAATGAACGGGAGCGGGAAGTGGTCCTTCTTGGTCGCTTTGTTTAACGCTCTGTAGTCCACATAGATTCACCATTTCCCATTCTTTTTAGGGACTACCACTAACGGTGATACCCACTCATTGTCAAAAATTGGATAGATGAATCCGACAGTCAAGAGTTTTTGCAATTCTTCCTTGACAATGTCTTTCATTGCCGGATTCATTCTTCTCTATGGTTGCCTGCTTGGAGTTGCTTGATCATCTAGGTATATACGATGGGTACAGATCTCTGGGCTGATACCCTTCATATCTGAGTAATCCCATGCAAATGCCTATTGGTGTCTAACCAGGAGCTCTTCTACTTTCATCAATTGTGTGGGAGTCAACCCACTGCTGACATTCAATGTTCTTCCTAGCCCGACGTGTATCTACTGAACGTGGTGATCTTGGGCACCAGCCAATGGTGATCCAGGTGCGGATATGGAGGACTCCCCATGGAGGAACTCCACAATAGCACCATCTTCATCTTCTTCTACCAACTCATCCAACGTCATCATCGGTTGGATCATGGATAGCTCAAGATTTTCATGCTCGATCAACATGGGTTCTCCTAATGAGTCGACGGACTACGTTGGGGGTGAAATAGTCAACCTTTTAACATTTCATCCATCGAAGATGGTCATCAACCCATCTCGATAGCTGATGTAAGCATCATCTATTGCCAGCCATGGCCTTCCCAAGATGAGCGGGTAACCACCCAACCTAGTTTTAGATTGCAAGACTAAAAAGTTGGTTGGGTATTCCCATGCATTGACTATCACTATTACGTCTTCCAACATTCCTTTCGATGCCATGGTCGATCGATCGACCAGCTATAGCACTATCATAGTGGGTTTTAGGTTCATGAGTTGTAGCCTCTACATGGTCTCCTGAGGCATTACATTGATGGCTGCTCTGAGATCGACCAACGTATTGGACAGGGAATGTCCCTCAATTTTTATAGTCAGCATCGAGTTGCCTGGGTCTGCATACTTAGGATGGCACATTTTTCCCATCATCAAATCTGCTAGTTTACCCATGACATTGATAGTCTGGGTTGCTCTTCATCCTGGCTTCCTTAGACACATCTCTCTTATCACCTTGGTATATATCGAAACATCTCGGATGGCTTGAAATAATGGAATTGTCATGGTGAGGTTCTTCAAGCTAGACAAGATATCGAACTTTGGTTGCGTTACTTTCCTCTATTCTTGCAGTCGGTTGGGAAATGGAGCCTTTGCTCTCTCAGGCATTTCTTCTATCACCTCTTCTACAAGAGGTGTTTCTCCTACCTCTTCCTCCTCTTCTACCAGTGGAGGCATTCCTACTCCTAGCTGTCTACCAGACCTAAGCTGAATATGGTACATCGGATACATCTCACCCTCCATGTTGTATGCTGGTTGGTTCACCCTATTATTAGGATTTGTCATCGGTTGTGTGGGTAGCTATGCAGGTCTCACTACTGGCAACGTCGATAAATTCTGTTGGGGGTGAGTTGGTGCTACATTCTATGGAGCTTGATTCCACATAGTGTGGCCTCTCCACTGTTGCCCAGGATATGGATATGGCATCCATGGCTGCTAGTTCGAGAATGCTGCTGGGGGTGCATTGGACCAGGGTGATGGCCCCCACCACCCCATGTTAGGTGGTTGAGGTGGGCCTTGGGGCATGTATGGTCCTCCCCCATATGATGACATTTCGGTTGGCATATTCCTTACAAGGGGTTGTGGCCAACTCTTTCGATTGCCTATGAAATAGGCATCCATGCTTTCAGCATCCTCCTGATTACTGGCAGTTGTGGGCACAATCGAGTTTTATGGTTCAGCCTACAAACTATGCATACTCTGACTTTGTTCTCTGGGCATGCATTCTTTGCATGCTTCCCTCTACATTTTGGATAGAAATAAGCCAATGTTGCTTCATTTTCTTGCTTCTTTTTCTCTAACAATAGCGTATCCATATGCAATGCTAGAGATGAGAGCATTTCGCTCTTTAAATCTTCCAGCATGTTACCTATTTCTATCTTCATGACTGAAGCAGTCACTTTCATGGTTCTAGAAGTGGTCTTGCCTCTCCTTCTTGAGTAGTTTCGGCATAGTTGTCGGATGTCTTCCATAGCGTGTTGGTAGACATCACCTCCAGAAATCATGTTAAGAGCCTCCAGTGATTCATTGGTAAGTCCTCTCAAAAATATGCTTTTGAGGGACTTATCAGATAGTTTCGTGTGAGGAGATCATTGAAGATTGAAGTTGAATCTCTCCTAGTATTCCTCGAGAGACTCATATTCTTTTTGCGTCATGCTCAGGACCTCTTCTCTGGAGTCTCTTGCTCTCCCAAAATCTTGGTATTGCTCTAAAAGAGCTTCTTCATTTGATCCCAAGTGGCAATGTGTTTGTCTCCCAGACCGATGAACCACCATAGAGCTGCATCGTCCAATGTGGAAGGAAAGAGTTTTAGCTTCTGCGTATCAGATTTGTAGTCCACAGACCTGCATAAGACATCAAACTTAAATAAAAATAGGTCAGGGTCCTCAGTTGGGTATCCTCTGAAGGTCGAAAGGTGAGCAGGGGATATGTTTTTCATTTTGGTATCTCCTACTCCTTCATCAATCGGGAAACTAAATCCAGATGAGACTTCTTCATTGTCAGCCATTTTTTTAGGAAATGCGGTCTCTAATGCAGTATTTATGGCCTTACGATCATTTAAGACTTTCTGAGTCAAGGCTCTAAGGTTGTTTGGTGTTATCGTCCGATCTTCTACAACTTTCCACAATAGGGCTTCCTCTAAGGGTGTCCTATTAAATAGGGGATTTATGATGATTCGTTCTTCCCCAAGTTGATGGGATGAGGAGGCACTTTGCACAAAGTGTGGATCCTCACTCCAATGGATTGTTGGTGGTGGGTCGGGTGAGTCTAATTCAAATTTAGAATGTTTGGCTGACTCAGGTTCTGGTGGATTGGTTTTTATAAACCGACCGTCAGGTCCTCTTCTTCTCGAAGAACTCATACAAGGTCAGATGGAAGGTTTCTAGGTATTGTAAATAATCTAGTTGAGATGCTTCCCTGACAACGGTGCCAAAATGTTGTGGGCCAAACAAGGTTAACTTCTTTCCTACTTTTGTCACATGCCCATGCATTTAATTTATCAACCCAGGGAGCTTCGTAAACTTGTGAAGGGTCTTGAACAAGATTGCTTACAATACCACTTGAGATGAGTCCGCTAGTTCTACTATTGGGGGGTGTTTCAAATGGTCATCAATCATTCATACACTCCTCAATAATTTACGTAAAAATAATTAAATCTACAGAAAGGAAATATTCATGCATTCCTAGAAATAAACCTATTGCAATACTAGAAATAACAATGCGATAAACAATCTTATAAAAGTGGTAAACTAATCTAGAAAACATAGGAAAAATAGGGGAAGAAATACTAGCTTGGAGTGGGCCCAGGCTCCAGCAACTTCCTCCTAGTTGAACACGCACTTAGAAACTCTTAGAACTATATTATAATTATCAAAGTATTACAATGCTTCTTCTATATATCTCTCTACATTTACTATCAAAATATTCTATATATCCTCAGAGAGGTCTACGTGTGTTTATATAGCACACCCATAGATCTTCTATTACAAAGAAGTTATAACAGTCGATTCATTCCAGACTAAACTAAGACAGTCTAGTAAATGTGATCGACGTCTACTAAAATTGGCATTCATTTCTAATGGTGGCATGTTCACTGATTGGTTTGTGCTTCACCTGGCATTGGTAGGATGTTCTCATACGTCGGTGTGATCCCCAATTTAACTCTACATGATGTAGAGTTGGAACTGCACCAGTCTCTGTTGTCCATGTCATGCTTGTCTGGTCAATGGGTGAAGAACAGGGGTGCCTTCCCTATGAGGAAGGTGCCTAAGTATGTCGGGTGCCTTCTCTATGCGGAAGGTGCCTTACTACCATTGGCGCCTTCCTGGAAGAGGAAGGCGCTTATCTTCTATTGGCGCCTTCCTGTGAGAGGAAGGTGCTTGCCTTCTAGTGGCGCCTTCCTATCGCACCTTCCTTATGAGAGGAATGCTCCTCCGCCTTCCTTATGAGAGGAAGGCACTTGCCTTCTAGTGGCACCTTCCTATCGATGCCTTCCTTATGAGAGGAAGGCGCTTATTTTCCTTTGGTGCCTTCCTAGAAGAGGAAGGCGCTGGCCTTCTATTGGTGCCTTCCTGGGAGAGGAAGGCGCTTGTATTTCCTTGGTGCCTTCCTGGAAGAGGAAGGTGCCTACTTACGCTTGGTGCCTTCCTGGAAGAGGAAGGCGCCTACCTTCTCTGCGTTGATTCCGAAAGAAACAAAGTGCCAGGTCCATGAAAAGACCTCGACTGATCCAAATCTGACTAAATCAACTACAATTCCACAAAAACACACTGAAAACACACGAATTAGATAACACGCATAATTTCATCAAATAATTATATAATCATTCATAAACATATGCAATCCTTATTATACGACCGCATAATAATCAAGAAAATGTATACAAAATATGAGCATTTCTGATGCTCATCACACGAGATTTGAACCTACCAGTGCCTTAGTGCTAGCCTAGCGACCAGCTAGGCTAGCCGCCCACTTGAAACCAATGATGCAACAACTTCCCTTTATCTTCCACCTTGTGAGCTCAACCAAACAATTTTTATCCTCTACCTTGCAAAAGAGTCTCGACGAGTTTTAACCCTGCAACCTACTATCTGCTAACACCCTAGTGCAGGGATGACTATCATTTTGTCTAGTTCCCTAGACAAGATATCAAACAGGTTGCCCTCTTTATATTTTGGATTCAAATCTACTTTGAAACGCATGTGGACTTCTCCCTTCTCTTCCTTCCATGAACCACGAAACTCACGAATGGATTAACGATTAGCGCATTGTCTTCAACCTCATAAAAATGAAATTTTTGTCCCATTTAAATATGCTTCTCCATACTATGCTTTGACATTGGTGCATATATTTTTATATGCACATTGGCACTTATAAATTATTTCCTCCAATATTTTTGGCACCTCTTGCTTGTTTTTTAACTTTTATATTATAATATTTAATAAATATTATAATATTGCCTTCAAACCTTTTCCAAATGATTTTCTTTGCTTTTTCTATTAAACCCTTTCTTTTTTTTGTTTCAAGCCAACTCTTTAAACTTCTTTGTCCTTATTATAATATTTAAAAATAAATATTATAAACCTTTTCTTTCTACAATTTCTTTCCTTTGAGATGTACTTTGCCATGAATAATTATCCAACCTTAGAAGAATATTTTTGCCTTGAATATCATACTTTCCTTTGACATCAATGACAACTCAATATGCTCAATATTTCCAATAGGATCAATATGCATTGTCTCTCACTACATTTTCATCCATAACTTGCATCACCTACCAACCTATTATTAGCTTTGCATTCATAACATCTACTGCATGTTTGCTTGTCTAATATTTTAATGATTTTTTTTTGTCGGTAAAAAAATTCATTAAAAGTGGTTTTTGAAAGGGGCCCCAAAACGTTTTTACAAAAGTTCAATAGACCATTCATAGAGTCAAAGGGAAAGCCTTAATAAGAACAAAAGGAGGACAGGGGAACGGTCCTGGAGGCACCATCACCAACTGACTTAACAAACTGGGATGTGGGATCAACTCATACATGGGATCAAATAGGGATGCAGGATCGGTCTGTATGGAAACAATTCAAAAAAGGCCCACCAAAGGAGCCCATAAATAAAAACGGATAATCCCACCCATGCTGGAAAATTTTAAAATTAAAAATCCCACTCGTGCTGGGAAAAAATTTTAGAATTAAAATTTTAAAATCCTACCCAAAATAGGAAACTAAAACCTACTGGAAAAATCCTGCCCATGCTGGAAAAGTTTTTAAAAATTAAAAATTTGAAATCCCGTCCAAATCGGGAAACTAAAACCTACCAAGGAGAAACTGGAAACACTTGGGAAGAAAATCCATCCTTGGAGAGGTAGCTCAACCAAAGAAAACCAAAAGGAAAAAATAGAATTTGCAACAGCAAAGGAGAAACCCATCCATGAGGGCACGGGAACAATAGAAACTACCCCTATAGATAAGATCCCGACTAGAAAGTGAGGGGACCAAATATTCTAATGATATTTTACGTGATTACTTGTCATTTATTACTTCACACTCTTTAATATTATCCTAATCTTATCACACATATCCTAAAGCATGCCTACACATTCATGAGCATACATATAATCCAATTATCACTAACATATATTTCTTTCCATACATATTCACAACATATCACATGTTTACATCATTTTATACATCTACCAAAACATAAATCATCAACACATAATCATATCTACTCTATATCGATACACAAACACATTCACATAATATTCACACATATAATCAATGTTGCATCTCATATATCATATATCAAAAGTTCCCATGGGCTACAATATATGTTGTACCACACCTATTGACCTCATCTCACATACATACACATACAATACATCAAAAATATAAATTTATGGTATACATGGCCACCCTCAAAAATACATAAATCCTACTGGCCATCGGGAGTCTCTCCACTACCATCATGACCACTAGGAGGATCCTCAGCCCTCCTCTCCACTACATCTCCACTATACCTTGGGGCAGATCCCTCTATCTATGATGTTATGGGTTCCACTACTCGAGGCATCATCAAAACCATAGATGATGTACTCCTCTAACTCCATTATGATTATGTGTGGAACTGAGAGAAATAGTATGACTCTAAATATTATGGCACTGGTATACCCCATCCCACTAACTCCAACTCCAACTGAACCCTCTTTGTATTCTCCTATACATACAAGGCCTCTAGATCATCCCATAATTTCTACAACCTCTTCATATTAGCACCTTGTACCCTCAACTATTCCATTTCCTCTTATAGCCTTTCCATCTCAACCATGGACCTCTCTCCTATAGATCTCACCTCCTCCAACTCTTGTAATTGAGCAACCTCTCCTACAACCCCATCTCTTTCAGGTACTACTACCACATGATAAACCACCATTTTGTATCTCTCTAGTAGTACTAGAGAGGCTCTCTCCATCATACATCCTGAGGCATGATTCTCCCAATATACTCTCTCATCCAATAATCTCATTGTGTCAACTATCACAACATCCCTTACCACTACTACCTCTAACTCCTATTGTAATCACTACCTATCTGCTAGCACTGCATCCTCTCTATGGCCGTTGTTAGATACTCTATGGTCCAATAAATCTCTCTATTGTCCATCCAACCCTCCACCTATTGCATCATATCCTTGATCATTGTAGCCTCATCCAAAGTAGTAAGCATCTCTCATAAACCAATACTATATTCAAAATATGGCACCTATGGTCCAATTGCCTCATCCATAAGTACACCTATCACCTCATCCATCAGTACTACCTTATCCATTGGAATTACCTCACCCATTGACACACCTCCTACCTCATCCACCCTCACCCTATATAGTCCTACAACACTATCCATCCATTTCTACATTTTTTATCTAAGAAACTCCTCCTCCTCCTCTTCAACTGGTCCCCTCTCAACATTGATCACCATCCTTGGACTCCCTCCTAACCCAAAGTCCTTAACTAGCAACTTTGTGTCACCTGTGATCCATCCTAATCTTGAGACTACCCCTCTCACTACCTTACTATAACCATCCACCACTCCTACACCAGGCTCCCACCTCTTCAACCACCATACATCAAACTATTGTGTGGTACCCACATCATCCATGTCTAGTATATCTATCACCTAATTTAATGTAGTATATAAAGGATCTCTCGATCATGCTCCATGATCTTCCCTCATTCTCCAAATCATAACTGATGGATCTAGTACTCCCTATCATAATCCAAACTGACGTAACACCCTTAAGTATGAAAATAACTCCACTTGACTCACATACCTATCAATGATACATATATCTCATCTAAATTGTACTAACTCTACCTCCTCCATCCATACCAATCCCTCTCTCTATGGCCACCAAATAATATCTATCAAAATTGAGCCATAAAACTTCCCTCGATAATACAACTCATCGTCCTCATGAGCCTACCTCCCTCATACCTCCATGTTAGTCTACCATTGCAACATATATAGCACATCCTCTCCCATAAATATATGTGCTTGATGAGGTAAACCTATCAGCCTCACCATGACTATGTGCTTCTAAGTCCACACCTATAACAACAAGCTGCTACTCAATATTGACTATTGCATCCTCTTCAAAAAATGGATCTCCCTAAAATTCTATGCTAGCAGTGCTAGCCCCCACTCAAATCAGATCCTATGCTCCACCATATCACACACTACGCAATAAAATTCCAAAGTAAATTAACCCTTAAAGTATTTGGTAAGGCATAACTCGCAATAAACAACATCACCATTGCATGTCTATTCGACAATGTCTTACCCTTTCAATAAGTCTCATAGAGGACTTCTCCCTAGTGATCCACTATCTCCCATATATCTTTGAATGCTCTCTGTAGTATCCCATATCACTAATATCTTCTAATAACTGCCATAATCATCACCCTACATATCAAAATCTAATATATCTTATATATATCCTCCAAGGTGATCGTCATTTCCCCTATCAAGAAATGAAAGGTGTTTCTATTTGGGTCCCATCATGTGGAATTTTATGGACTAGGGGAGATATTGATGGTTCATACATATCAAAATCTAATATATCTTATATATATCCTCCAAGGTGATCGTCATTTCCCCTATCAAGAAATGAAAGGTGTTTCTATTTGGGTCCCATCACTCACATAATACTGATAAATAGACATGATTTGTATGAACCATCAATATCTCCCCTAGTCCATAAAATTCCACATCTCACAACCAATCTCCATTCATTGGTAGCCATACATGTATCAAATAATCCAATAAAGGCTTAAATTGATGTCATGGTTGCACATTTTTCACCTACAAACATTCATAAAAATAACAATTTCATCATCAATCATCCACAAAGTAACTCAAAAAATTGTACATTCGCACGAATCTATATGAATTTGTATAATCCATACACCCATACAGATCCATATAAATCATTAAAAAAGAGTGGATTTGGGTACCCATTTACCCGAAACCACCCCCTCATAAAAATTCATCAAACAAATCTACAAAAAGCATAAAAAACACACACACATGCACACATACCAAAAAATGCATACCACATCAATCAAGCACATGCAACATTTTGACATGCTTGCACCCAATCCATTTCTTGCATTTTTTCCCACACAATGCTACTATCCTACTCATTCTCTATGATTTCATTTCACTAAGAGATTGTTCCCTAGGGTTCATTTTTATAATCTTCAAAATACAAAAATCGGGGAAAAAATTTACTTATCGCCACTATAAACCCTCCAATACTAGCACTCAATATACCTCCCACAATTTCACTGCTTCGGCCTCAAAAATCCTGTGAATGCAAAATCGAACAACACCAAACAATGAACTTATAAAATTAAATAAGCAATGCCACACATAAAATTGCACAATGAAATGAACTTTTATTATAACATCGGTGGATCTTCAATGTTACAATAAAATGTGCCCCAAATGTGGGGTTACAGAACTTATTACACTTGATACAAAGACTACAATACACTAGGATTCTTCAAAACCCTAGTAAACAAAGAATGGTGGTGTCTTCCCATTCGATCTAATCCCAATAGAGGTGAGTGGGCTTCTTGATATCCTATGCAGGACCACTCTAGCTTTAGCAGCTACCAATAATATGATCCCTGCACCTGCAAACAATAGGTAACATACAAATAGTCAATAATACCTATGAGGGCTCCACTGTGTGAGACCCTCTAAAAATATGATTACTAACCCTAGATGTTGTAGAATAATATTAAAAGCAGTAATGCAAGAATAAAATAAATACACACAAAATGTTTACCTTGTCTTACACTGATTTTTATTCTTTTGATCTTCATTTTTTTTGTAGGTTTTAGTGCATAGATACCCTAACGACACCCGAGGGGTTGCAGGATTGCAGAACTAGGGCTATGAATGCCCACGAGCGCTCGATGATGGCAGAAGGTGCCTATAGGTTCTTTATGATGGTATAAGGTGCCCAAAGGCACTCATTTATTGTAGGAGGTACCCATAGGTTCTCAGTAGGCACCCAAAGGTGCTCGAGAAACTCAAAGAGGTGTTCTAGGAGAAAAATAGAATCCAAAAAAGTAGATCTAGTTCATGCGAGGTGATCAATGATAGATGTGGAAGTGACAGTGAGTGATGGAATATGGATAATGGAAAGAGTATTTTGATGCTTTAGGACTTAGGGAGAACTCCTTAATGTAAAAGACCCAGGGAAAACTTAGGGGTTGAGTCATCAAAATGACTCCTCTTTATAATCTCTCCTAGGGCACATTAGGATTTCAACAATATAATTTGTGTGGTCAAGATTAAAACGTGACGGAGGGTGGATATTAAATTTGGGTATGTGGCATGTATTAAAGTGGATGAATGGTTGGGATTAGATCATTATGGATGTTTGGGATTAATTCATATAAATATACATACATTTATTAAATATATATAAATAAAATATATAAAATATTACTATTTAAATATATATTAAACAAATATATATAAATAATGGGTAAAAGTGGTGGGAAGCTATGTATGGATGACAAGTGGCTAGATTTTGGTGTCTACAGATGCCCCTTTTTGTACCATGTTGCATGAAATACAATATGGTGCAAAAATACGAGACACCTAGTTTGGCTTGATGCAGAAGTAGCTTTCTCTTGTTGGAATGCAAATATGAACTTGAAGATAAAAGAATTTTGATTGTGTAGCTTACCCCCTCAATTGGTTATTGAGTGATGGATGCATCTCATGATCCAATTGACATATGAGTGAAAATAATTATATGAATTATGGATGATATGAATGATGTAAATGTGATGTTAATTTTGCCCCAACAGTGGAAGGGGGTTGTTGAAAAATCAAGTGATTGATTCTATTTTTACCCTAATAGAGAAAGGAATTTTTACCAAGTATGGATACCATGATCATGTAAGGTGTATCTTGTTGTGGTAAAATTAAATTCAAATGTGGTTGCCCCAATTTTGGGGTGATTCAATGTTGTTGAAGAATTTTTTTAATGGTGTCATTGAAATGCAAAGTGATGAAAATGCAATAAGAAAAAGGAGTCAACTTTGGAGGGTCGGCTAGTGACTGTCAATAAATTCCTATAATTGGAACCAGTAACCCTAGCTAGGGCCAGTTTCCATGATGAATGTCAATGTAAAAATAAATGATGCTATATTATGGTCTCCATGTTTCAGGCCTCACGAACAAGGCCATAAATGATAGTTGTAGAGCAAATCGATCTTGGCATAGTTTCACTCGAACGATGAAGTACCAAAATTGATTTTGTTTTTGATTAATGAGATATTATATGATGATAATGGCAAATTTTTATTATGGTGATTTATTCATCTTACCGAATTGCATGGATGCAAGTCGCTGTAATCACCAAGGAGATAGAATAGACCACTAAATATGAGGTTCACTTGAAATTTGTGAACTTGGAAAATGTATGAATTAAATGGTTGGAAGGTGATGTATTAATGAGTGTAATGATGTAATTGAGGATGCAAATGATGAAAATGGTCATTTTGTGAATATTTGGATAATTTTGGAGCATTTTGTAACTTGTAATGTGATTTTGTGACTTTTTGTCGCAAGCAAAAATTATGACTCCAAATCCATTTTAAGTTTTAACAAAATATGATATTATGATGATTTTGATGTATGGATGTAATTTGGAATGATTTAGTGGAGGTAAGCTACCTTTTTGGATCAGTTTGTTCTTTATTTGTCAAAATTGATACCAAACGTCGGTAGGCGCTTATTGGTTGTGCAAATTCCCGCTAGAGTTTTGTGCTTTCCAAACATAGGGAGGCACCTCAATGTGCCAAGAAGCACCCATGGGTATTTCAATGCACTTGAAACAGCTATAAAAGGTCTATAGATAGGAATTCAAGCTCATTTTTGTGTTTGTAAATTTTGAAAGCTACATGTAAGGGAGTGAGGTGAAGTGAGTGGTTGGTGAGATACGAAAGTTATGGTGACAGATGGAGCAGATGTGGCAATGGGAGCAGGTGTGCATTTTTCCAAGGTAAGTGCCTTCAACTTGCTTTTATTTTTATTTATGCAAAAACTTTTTTTTAGTTAATGCAATATATATGACATTAATGCTTTGTGTTGTGTTATAGCTGAATATTTTGGAGGCTCGAGATCGGTTATCACCTCTCATCCTTAGGGTGAGGAAGGCACTATGGGAGGATGAGTGGGATTGGTTGGAGTCTATTGGGTTGGTCGGGGTAGCCAAGATAGATGTGGTGAGGGTTGATGAGGGGTATCTCTCTGCCTTGGTAGAGATATGGGATATGGATAGGAGGACATTTCAGCTTCGTACTGGAGAGGTGAATGTGATACTTTAGGATGTATACCACATCCTCAAGTTACTAGTGGAGGGCTTACATTTTGAGGTTGGACACGATAAGAAACATGAGTTGAACCACATGTTTGGAGATGGATGGTAGAGTTTGGAGGTGACAAGGGGAGGGATTACGCACTTTTCCATATATGTGGACAAGAATTTGGATGCCCTATCCACATTGGTGATGCTCGTGTTGGCCAACATAGTGGCCCCAAATAGTATTGGTTGTCAGTTCCTATGGAACCTTATCAGGTTGGTGTGTGATGGAACCTTATCAGCTTGGTGTGTGACATACTTGCTACAACACAGGTGTATGCATGGGATCCTACTTTATTGGCGTAGGTGTATCAAGAGCTATATGATGTGAAGAGGTAAAAGTGATAAGGACTAGGTTGCATTTTGCTAATATAATATTGGGGTTGGAAGAACTTTAGTGTGGCTTGACCTATGGGTTTACCTACTAGGGGATGGAATAGGAAGCAGCCCTATGTGATGAGGTGGATAGTGGCAGAGGAGGTGCAATCGAGTCAAATGAGTCAATGGTACAGGGATTTATGAGTTGAACTAATAATGGCTTAGGTGGTATGGAGGCCATGGCAAGGTTTCATGTAGACAAGTTATGGGAAGCATCCAGAATAGGTGTGACAGGTTAGATGAGTGGTTTGGAGGCACACAAAGGAGGTGGAGTTGATCCAGTTCTCATGGGTGTTGTGGTAGTTTGGTTTAATGCAGGAGGTTCCTAAGGCACCCATACTCTATAAGCATCATTGGGATGATACAAGTTTCTCTTGTGCTGAGGCATGGAGGGCTACACTTAAGGATGATGACGAGATAGATCTCCTTGATGTGGATGATACAAGGACTACTAAGGAGTATGATGTGTGGTTCACAACTTAGCCACCATGGGTATCAAGTCTGATAGTAGAGGGGGGAGCAAGGATGGAGACAAGGTTGAGGATGTCGATGAGGCTCCTAATCATCAAAGGCACCTTCAAGCTAGCAATTGAAGGAAGCTGACTAGGACAACAGAGCAGGATCTAGAGTTTTGAGGTGATGGAGATGGTGTATATGGCATGGAGGATAGGGAGTAGGTTCTATATGGGCCTCAGGATGATCAGGTGAGTCTATAGCAGCTGGTGGTAGATCATGATGCTATAATAGCAGTTCGAGATACATAGATAGCTTAGTTGTAAGGTAGGAAGGTGGCTTTGGAGGTGGAGATAGCTTGATTATAGACAAAGCTAGAGGTATGACTGATAGCAAGTGGAAGTGAGGATAGGATCACAAGGCTCCAAGTAGAGATACTAGAGGGACATCATAGGTAGCTACATGATTTATATTTCCTTCTAGCTTGAGAGGGATATATTTGGGTATTGGAGGATCGTTTTATGGAGAATGATATTGGGCTTCCAGAACTGCCCTCCTCATCCATATTTGAGTCAGCTAGGCGTAGTAAGTCTAGGCATAGTTCTAGGTCTAGGGCTCCTTCAAGGTCACAAGGATCCTCTTATAGGAATTAGCTAGTGTGTAGATGCACTTTTTGTATATGAGCCTTGGTGCTCCATTGTATATAACCTTTGGGATTTCATTGTACATGCGATATTTATATATATACATGGCTTTTATTTTTTGGGTTATGCTTTTGTGTGAATATTTTTGTGTGGATGCATGTGTATATGGATGATTAATGCAAATGATAATACAAATATATATGGATGATTAATGCAAGTGGAATGTGTATGAATGTAAGTGTATATGGATGATTAATGCAAGTGTATGAATGCAAATGTTCTACTGATCATTCATAGTTTAGATTTTGCTTGGCCATGTTTAGCATTGTTGTTTAATCAGGGGCACCACTCTGGTGGTAGGTGGGATGAAATAACTTATGACATGGAAGAAGATATGGATGTTGATATGGAAGAAGATATGGATATTGATATGGAAAATTGATTGTTTTATATAGATTCATACATACTAAAGATATCAAACAAACTCACTACATACTGCTAATTTATCTAAGACCAAATGTGTGTACAATGAATTCATTTACTGAATCATGAGCATGGTAATGACTCGAGAAAATCAAGAACCAATGTGTGTGCAATTAAGTTTATTAACTCATCTTGAGTAAATTGGGTGTGACCTATTATGGATGAGACCAAGAAGCTAGATTGTCCTTATGTGCGGTTAGAGGTCTCTTTAAAAGAGACATGTTGCCATGCATGAGTGCACTCCACTACCAATCAAGCATCTATAGCTCTGGTGGAGACTAGCTCCATAGTCCAAGGATTTGACCTTTAGGCTTTGGGGATGACTACCTAACCGTTTGATTGGAAATGTAGTACTATCCTTACAGCTTGAGGATTAGTGGTGTGTGATGTAAAGTATTTACAGTTTTTAGGAGTTTTACCCTACTCTTTCTTTTATTTTGAAGTTGTAATAGTGGTGAAAACCACTATTTTTGTGGACTATGTTGCATTATGGGACAAGCAAGGATTACCCTTTTCACTTTGAGGTTCAAACCAAGTATGGTGTTATCCCTCTTTGACACAAGATGTTTTTAATATGTGTGATTTGTGTTTGGTTCAAGAATGTTTTGGAGTCAATTCCCAAAACTCAAGATTTTCTTAGTGAAAATTGTGTCTTGGTCCTAAAGAAAGTTTGACATGTATTTATGGTTTTCTTAAAACACTAGGATTGGTTAAGTGATCAAAAATACCTAGGAATTATGGAAATGTGGTTTTGCAAATGACCATTTGGCTTTTTGGAATGGTGTAAATAAAATGAATTTTAAGGTGCCCCTGATTAAGACAACATGAATTTATTTGACCACTTTATATATGAATTGAATAAATGATCCCTTATATGAAATATGAAATGTGTGAAAATGTGGTATGAATGCAATGTATGAAATACCATTGTATGAAATGACATGAGTTTTATGCAAATGTGTGTATGAAATGCAATATGTGAAATGAGATGTGTTCAATGCAATATTATTTTTGTGTAATAGTCATGTATATATACATATATATAAATGACGTTATGCATAGAATGCTCTCAAGTGTATAAGTGGTTCGAGCTCTTCAACTCCCTCTAGACTGGCAAGCCTATAAGTACCTTTACCCACTCTTTGAGTAACAATGTATGGACCTAACCAATTAGCTACAAATTTATCATGAAGATGCAACAATGCATTGGTGTTTTTTTTATTCTCTTTAAGGACAAGATCTCCTACTTGGAATTCACGTAGTTGGACTTTGACATTATTAGCATGTTTAAGGCGGTCTTGATATACTTGTAAATGTTCTAAAGCATTGATTCACCTTTCATCAAGAAGTGTGAGTTGGTCAAGATGTGTTTGTCTAGCAGTATTTTCATCTATGAATTCATGTAGCAAAATTTGTAATGAGGGGATCTCAATCTCAAGAGGTATGATTGCTTCAGCTCCATAGACCAATGAAAATGGTGTTACCCTAGTAGGTGTGTCGATGCATGTTCGATAAGCACATAATACCAAGGGAATTTGTGTATGCCAATCTCTATAATTTTCTTTAACAAGTTTCTTGAGAATAACAATTAAGGTCTTATTAGTAGCCTCAACTTGTCCATTTTCTTGTGGGTAATAAGGAGTCAAGAACCTATTTTGGATGTTATATTTCTCACAATGTGCTCTAACATCCTTGTTCTTGAAATACTTGCCATTGTTTGAGATGATTTTAGAGGGAATACCAAAATGATAAATGATTTGATGAAGTATAAACTCCACAATATTAGGTCATGTCATACTGGTGAGAGGAATTAGCTCAACCAAATTTGTGAAGTATTTTGTAGTTGTGATGATGAATGTATGTTGTCATGAGGAAAAAGGTAATATTTTTTCAATTAAATCTAGATCCCATTATGAAAAGGGCCAAAGGCTTTGAATAGGTTGTAATGCTTGTTATGGTACATGAAGTAAATTAGCATGTTCTTGACATGGCTTACAAGGTTTGACATATGTGCAACAATCTCATTCCATTATGGGCCAATAATAACCCATGCATAGAATACGCTAATTTACTTCATGTACCATAACAAGCATTACAACTACAAAATACTTCACAGGAGTCAACTTTGGAGGGTCGGCTAGTGACTGTCAATAAATTCCTATAATTGGAACCAGTAACCCTAGCTAGGGCCAGTTTCCATGATGAATGTCAATGTAAAAATAAATGATGCTATATTATGGTCTCCATGTTTCAGGCCTCACGAACAAGGCCATAAATGATAGTTGTAGAGCAAATCGATCTTGGCATAGTTTCACTCGAACGATGAAGTACCAAAATTGATTTTGTTTTTGATTAATGAGATATTATATGATGATAATGGCAAATTTTTATTATGGTGATTTATTCATCTTACCGAATTGCATGGATGCAAGTCGCTGTAATCACCAAGGAGATAGAATAGACCACTAAATATGAGGTTCACTTGAAATTTGTGAACTTGGAAAATGTATGAATTAAATGGTTGGAAGGTGATGTATTAATGAGTGTAATGATGTAATTGAGGATGCAAATGATGAAAATGGTCATTTTGTGAATATTTGGATAATTTTGGAGCATTTTGTAACTTGTAATGTGATTTTGTGACTTTTTGTCGCAAGCAAAAATTATGACTCCAAATCCATTTTAAGTTTTAACAAAATATGATATTATGATGATTTTGATGTATGGATGTAATTTGGAATGATTTAGTGGAGGTAAGCTACCTTTTTGGATCAGTTTGTTCTTTATTTGTCAAAATTGATACCAAACGTCGGTAGGCGCTTATTGGTTGTGCAAATTCCCGCTAGAGTTTTGTGCTTTCCAAACATAGGGAGGCACCTCAATGTGCCAAGAAGCACCCATGGGTATTTCAATGCACTTGAAACAGCTATAAAAGGTCTATAGATAGGAATTCAAGCTCATTTTTGTGTTTGTAAATTTTGAAAGCTACATGTAAGGGAGTGAGGTGAAGTGAGTGGTTGGTGAGATACGAAAGTTATGGTGACAGATGGAGCAGATGTGGCAATGGGAGCAGGTGTGCATTTTTCCAAGGTAAGTGCCTTCAACTTGCTTTTATTTTTATTTATGCAAAAACTTTTTTTTAGTTAATGCAATATATATGACATTAATGCTTTGTGTTGTGTTATAGCTGAATATTTTGGAGGCTCGAGATCGGTTATCACCTCTCATCCTTAGGGTGAGGAAGGCACTATGGGAGGATGAGTGGGATTGGTTGGAGTCTATTGGGTTGGTCGGGGTAGCCAAGATAGATGTGGTGAGGGTTGATGAGGGGTATCTCTCTGCCTTGGTAGAGATATGGGATATGGATAGGAGGACATTTCAGCTTCGTACTGGAGAGGTGAATGTGATACTTTAGGATGTATACCACATCCTCAAGTTACTAGTGGAGGGCTTACATTTTGAGGTTGGACACGATAAGAAACATGAGTTGAACCACATGTTTGGAGATGGATGGTAGAGTTTGGAGGTGACAAGGGGAGGGATTACGCACTTTTCCATATATGTGGACAAGAATTTGGATGCCCTATCCACATTGGTGATGCTCGTGTTGGCCAACATAGTGGCCCCAAATAGTATTGGTTGTCAGTTCCTATGGAACCTTATCAGGTTGGTGTGTGATGGAACCTTATCAGCTTGGTGTGTGACATACTTGCTACAACACAGGTGTATGCATGGGATCCTACTTTATTGGCGTAGGTGTATCAAGAGCTATATGATGTGAAGAGGTAAAAGTGATAAGGACTAGGTTGCATTTTGCTAATATAATATTGGGGTTGGAAGAACTTTAGTGTGGCTTGACCTATGGGTTTACCTACTAGGGGATGGAATAGGAAGCAGCCCTATGTGATGAGGTGGATAGTGGCAGAGGAGGTGCAATCGAGTCAAATGAGTCAATGGTACAGGGATTTATGAGTTGAACTAATAATGGCTTAGGTGGTATGGAGGCCATGGCAAGGTTTCATGTAGACAAGTTATGGGAAGCATCCAGAATAGGTGTGACAGGTTAGATGAGTGGTTTGGAGGCACACAAAGGAGGTGGAGTTGATCCAGTTCTCATGGGTGTTGTGGTAGTTTGGTTTAATGCAGGAGGTTCCTAAGGCACCCATACTCTATAAGCATCATTGGGATGATACAAGTTTCTCTTGTGCTGAGGCATGGAGGGCTACACTTAAGGATGATGACGAGATAGATCTCCTTGATGTGGATGATACAAGGACTACTAAGGAGTATGATGTGTGGTTCACAACTTAGCCACCATGGGTATCAAGTCTGATAGTAGAGGGGGGAGCAAGGATGGAGACAAGGTTGAGGATGTCGATGAGGCTCCTAATCATCAAAGGCACCTTCAAGCTAGCAATTGAAGGAAGCTGACTAGGACAACAGAGCAGGATCTAGAGTTTTGAGGTGATGGAGATGGTGTATATGGCATGGAGGATAGGGAGTAGGTTCTATATGGGCCTCAGGATGATCAGGTGAGTCTATAGCAGCTGGTGGTAGATCATGATGCTATAATAGCAGTTCGAGATACATAGATAGCTTAGTTGTAAGGTAGGAAGGTGGCTTTGGAGGTGGAGATAGCTTGATTATAGACAAAGCTAGAGGTATGACTGATAGCAAGTGGAAGTGAGGATAGGATCACAAGGCTCCAAGTAGAGATACTAGAGGGACATCATAGGTAGCTACATGATTTATATTTCCTTCTAGCTTGAGAGGGATATATTTGGGTATTGGAGGATCGTTTTATGGAGAATGATATTGGGCTTCCAGAACTGCCCTCCTCATCCATATTTGAGTCAGCTAGGCGTAGTAAGTCTAGGCATAGTTCTAGGTCTAGGGCTCCTTCAAGGTCACAAGGATCCTCTTATAGGAATTAGCTAGTGTGTAGATGCACTTTTTGTATATGAGCCTTGGTGCTCCATTGTATATAACCTTTGGGATTTCATTGTACATGCGATATTTATATATATACATGGCTTTTATTTTTTGGGTTATGCTTTTGTGTGAATATTTTTGTGTGGATGCATGTGTATATGGATGATTAATGCAAATGATAATACAAATATATATGGATGATTAATGCAAGTGGAATGTGTATGAATGTAAGTGTATATGGATGATTAATGCAAGTGTATGAATGCAAATGTTCTACTGATCATTCATAGTTTAGATTTTGCTTGGCCATGTTTAGCATTGTTGTTTAATCAGGGGAACCACTCTGGTGTCAGGTGGGATGAAATAACTTATGACATGGAAGAAGATATGGATGTTGATATGGAAGAAGATATGGATATTGATATGGAAAATTGATTGTTTTATATAGATTCATACATACTAAAGATATCAAACAAACTCACTACATACTGCTAATTTATCTAAGACCAAATGTGTGTACAATGAATTCATTTACTGAATCATGAGCATGGTAATGACTCGAGAAAATCAAGAACCAATGTGTGTGCAATTAAGTTTATTAACTCATCTTGAGTAAATTGGGTGTGACCTATTATGGATGAGACCAAGAAGCTAGATTGTCCTTATGTGCGGTTAGAGGTCTCTTTAAAAGAGACATGTTGCCATGCATGAGTGTACTCCACTACCAATCAAGCATCTATAGCTCCGGTGGAGACTAGCTCCATAGTCCAAGGATTTGACCTTTAGGCTTTGGGGACGACTACCTAACCGTTTGACTGGAAATGTAGTACTATCCTTACAGCTTGAGGATTAGTGGTGTGTGATGTAAAGTATTTACAGTTTTTAGGAGTTTTACCCTACTCTTTCTTTTATTTTGAAGTTGTAATAGTGGTGAAAACCACTATTTTTGTGGACTATGTTGCATTATGGGACAAGCAAGGATTACCCTTTTCAATTTGAGGTTCAAACCAAGTATGGTGTTATCCCTCTTTGACACAAGATGTTTTTAATATGTGTGATTTGTGTTTGGTTCAAGAATGTTTTGGAGTCAATTCCCAAAACTCAAGATTTTCTTAGTGAAAATTGTGTCTTGGTCCTAAAGAAAGTTTGACATGTATTTATGGTTTTCTTAAAACACTAGGATTGGTTAAGTGATCAAAAATACCTAGGAATTATGGAAATGTGGTTTTGCAAATGACCATTTGGCTTTTTGGAATGGTGTAAATAAAATGAATTTTAAGGTGCCCCTGATTAAGACAACATGAATTTATTTGACCACTTTATATATGAATTGAATAAATGATCCCTTATATGAAATATGAAATGTGTGAAAATGTGGTATGAATGCAATGTATGAAATACCATTGTATGAAATGACATGAGTTTTATGCAAATGTGTGTATGAAATGCAATATGTGAAATGAGATGTGTTCAATGCAATATTATTTTTGTGTAATAGTCATGTATATATACATATATATAAATGACGTTATGCATAGAATGCTCTCAAGTGTATAAGTGGTTCGAGCTCTTCAACTCCCTCTAGACTGGCAAGCCTATAAGTACCTTTACCCACTCTTTGAGTAACAATGTATGGACCTAACCAATTAGCTACAAATTTATCATGAAGATGCAACAATGCATTGGTGTTTTTTTTATTCTCTTTAAGGACAAGATCTCCTACTTGGAATTCACGTAGTTGGACTTTGACATTATTAGCATGTTTAAGGCGGTCTTGATATACTTGTAAATGTTCTAAAGCATTGATTCACCTTTCATCAAGAAGTGTGAGTTGGTCAAGATGTGTTTGTCTAGCAGTATTTTCATCTATGAATTCATGTAGCAAAATTTGTAATGAGGGGATCTCAATCTCAAGAGGTATGATTGCTTCACTCCATAGACCAATGAAAATGGTGTTACCCTAGTAGGTGTGTCGATGCATGTTCGATAAGCACATAATACCAAGGGAATTTGTGTATGCCAATCTCTATAATTTTCTTTAACAAGTTTCTTGAGAATAACAATTAAGGTCTTATTAGTAGCCTCAACTTGTCCATTTTCTTGTGGGTAATAAGGAGTCAAGAACCTATTTTGGATGTTATATTTCTCACAATGTGCTCTAACATCCTTGTTCTTGAAATACTTGCCATTGTTTGAGATGATTTTAGAGGGAATACCAAAATGATAAATGATTTGATGAAGTATAAACTCCACAATATTAGGTCATGTCATACTGGTGAGAGGAATTAGCTCAACCAAATTTGTGAAGTATTTTGTAGTTGTGATGATGAATGTATGTTGTCATGAGGAAAAAGGTAATATTTTTTCAATTAAATCTAGATCCCATTATGAAAAGGGCCAAAGGCTTTGAATAGGTTGTAATGCTTGTTATGGTACATGAAGTAAATTAGCATGTTCTTGACATGGCTTACAAGGTTTGACATATGTGCAACAATCTCATTCCATTATGGGCCAATAATAACCCATGCATAGAATACGCTTTGCATTGGCCATTCAACTAAAATGACCATCACAAGTACCATCATGAGCTTCATCTATGGCTCTTTGTGCCTCAGCAGACTTGAGATAACGAAGGAAGATTCCATCATAGCTATGTCTATACAACACGCCCCCAAGAGTGTAAAATGAGCTACTTTTTTCTTGAAAATGCGTTTAGCAGTCCATGACATATATTATGGCAGTGTTCCAAACTTGAGAAATGTTATTATTTGGTTTGACCAAGGTTCATATGACTCCAAATGGATAAAGCAAACATCCTTGTCATCCTTAGATTTAGCACGGATAATTGCATATTTAGATATCATTGTAATGTTGAGGGGTTGTACCTCTCCTAAGGTATCCTTTCGAATCAATGATCCAAGAGAGGTCATTGCATCTGCAAATATATTAGTCGAACATGGAAAACTATCAAATTTCATACCAATAAAACTTAGAGAGAAATGAATCTTCTTCTTGTTCAGTGATAGTGAAGACCAAATCATCTAGAAGCTCAATAATCAAAGGATGGTCACTAAGTAGTGGAGGTTCTGCAAGTTTATCAGCTATAACCTGACCTTTAATGTATTTTTGGCTTATAAAATCAAGATCAAATTCAATGAGAAGCATTATCCATTTAGCGGTGTGAGTGTTATTGTAAGTGTGAGACATCATATAACGCAGAGGATTTTCTCTAGCTATGACATATGTGGTGTGACTAAGCATGTAATATCTAAGTTTCTTAGTGGTAAAAACCACTCCTAAGCACAATTTTTTTACGTAAGTGTATATGCTCTCATAGCTTACTAATGTTTAACTAATGTAATAGATAGCTTGCTCTCGATTGTTTTCATTATTTTGTGCAAGCATTGTCCCTACTGCAAAGTTCTTTGTTGAAACATATAGATGAAATGGTACCCCCAGACAAGGAGGATAAAATACTGGTGGAGAATCCAAGTATTGCTTAGTGGCATCAAAGACTTTTTGACATTTATATATCCATTAAGATGGCATCTCCTTTTGTAGCAAGTTATTGAATGGTCTACATTTATCATAAAGTTGTGCAATAAAATGATGGATTGAATCTTTCCTTGTAAACTATGCAATTCCTTTAAGTTTTTTGGGGGAGGCATATTCATTATGGCCTTGATTTTTTTGGGTTCCATCTCAATGCCTCTTTTGAAGACAATAAACCCTAGTATTTTGCCATAGGTAACACCAAGGACACATTTCTTGGGGTTCAACCTTACATTATTCTCTAGAAGTCGATCAAATATTTTTTCCAATACACCAATGTGCTCTTGTCGAGTTTTGAATTTTGCCAAGAGATCATCCACATAATATTTGATGATCTTATACATGTAATACTGGAATATGTATGTCATGGCATGTTGATAAGTGGCACCTGTGTGTTTGAGGCCAAAGGGCATAACCTTGTACCAAAAAGTCCCCCAAGGTGTAGTGAATGTTGTTTTATGTTGGTCATCAAGATTTATTCAAATTTGGTTGTATCCTGAAAAACCATCCATGAGAGAAAGCATTTCATGACCAACGTAGGTGTTGACAAGAGTATCAATGTTTGGAAGAGAAAAATCATTCTTAGGACACACTTTGTTAAGATCTCAAAAATCAATGCAAACATGTATCGGCCCATTAGGCTTACGAACGTGTACCATGTTTGAGAGCCACTTAGGATAGTCAATGGGTACAATGAAACCCACATATAATAGCTTTTGAAGCTCTTCTTTGACCAAGAGGGCAATGGTAGGATGCATCCTTCTAAGTTTTTGTTTGACCAGCTTAGCATCAGAGTTTAAGGTGATATTATGGACAACCAAATTAAATTCTATACCAGGCATGTCTTTGTAGGACCATGCAGTTAGTATTCTAAAAATAAAGATAAGAGAAAAAAGGAGTAAGAAGACCGTGATCACCAAATATGAACATAAAAAACAACACCATTGCAATAAAAATGAATCATTGTATTATGTTCGGGAAAGTGGTCCCTTGGGATACAAATTGACCCTTTGAGGGTGCATTTTACAATAAGATATCCACAAGGGGGTAATCCCTTTTACAAATAAAACATGGTGTCTTCGCCCTCTTCATGCTACAATCAAGGTTGGAGGTGGGTTTATGAGTTGTGACCACCGTTGAAATGAGATTTGCACCTTGATTTGAGTTGTATACCTGCACACATGGAAGCAAGAAATATGTTAGTAGCACCTATTTACAATTATTATGATAAAATGACTAATACAAAATGAAAATCAAAGAAAATGATTATTATGATTGCTTACATGAGTACAATCCGGGCAGCATAACATTATAATTCCCCTCCTATTTATCTCCTTCCTTCTATTTTTCTTGGTCATGTGATGGTACCTTTATAGGCCATTGAGGGTTTTAGAGGGAAGGATAGGTGGCAGGCCAGGGCTGCCAAGTTGCAGGGACTAGGTAGCCACCTATCCTAGGTAGTTGTAGTGAGTCACTAGAAGTGTCTCACTTAACTAGGGAGATATGGCAAGTGGATAGTTGGAAGTGGAGTGATGTGTGGAGTGATATGTGAGATGTGGCAAGTGGGTAGGTGCAAGTGGAGTGATGTATAGAGTGAGGTGTGATATGTGGCAAGTGGGTAGGTGCAAGTGGAGTGAAGTTTGAAGGGTTACCCCATGTGAAGGAACAAAGGGGACAAGGGTGTATGAGAGGTGGCAAGTGGATAGGTGGAAGTGGAGTGAAGTGTGGAGGGTTACCCCTTGTGAAGGGATAAATAGGATAAGGTGTATGAGAGGTGGCAAAGGGATGATGGTGATGTGGCCAGGACACATGTCAAGTGACGAGAGAGGGTATCCTAAGAGGATATTTCCCAGATTTAATAAAATCTAGAAAATATAATTATGTTCAGGATTTTATGCCTAAATCAAAACTTAGGCACATAATGTTATGCAGAATTGAAATGTGCAATGTGGATGAGTAATGTGTAGGAATTATATGCCTAATTTTAGACTTAGTTATATATTATTATGCAAAATTGTGATGTGCAATGTGGGTGAATGATGTGCAGAATTTATACGATTAAGTTTAGTCTTAGACATATATTATTATGCAAAATTATGCAATGAAATGCAAATGCCTATATTTTAGTGTCTACAGATGCCCCTTTTTGTACTGCATTATGTGAAACACAATGTGGTACAAAATAAAAGACACATGGTTTTATTTTATGGAGGAATGGACTCAAATCTTCTCGATGCACAAGAATGATGACGTTTTTGAAAATTTTGATTTGTTTTCTTACCCCCTCAATTGGTGAATGGCTAAAGGATAAAACCCACAAGCCAAATGACTAAATGTGGATGATGAAAGGAGGTGGTTGATTGAATGATGTGGATGTGATGCAAATGTATGTCATTTTGATCAACTTAATACCCCAAGTTTGGGATTGTTTATGTTAACAAATTTACTTTTTGTTCGATGATGCGCAAAATGTTGTGGTAAAATCATTAACCACATTTATGAGCTCATGAGTCCTACTACTATTAGTCACTCCTATGCATCGAATCCAACACACTAAGACCTTGATACTCGAGTGATTTTTGATTATACAAAAATTGATTTGAGTGTTTTCTATTTTTGATCCAATGGAAGAGGTTGAAGAATAACCTTGTAAAAATCTATTTTGAACACAACCAATCTCAAATATTGATGGACCTAGCTAATTTAATGCCATAGTAATTTGATGTTGAATGTTTGAATGAGTTTCCTTATGGTGAGCTACCCATCCGATCGAATTGCATGGATAACCAATCACTGCAACCGTAAGGTTTCTAGAGTAAATTACTAGATACAAGGTTCACTCGAGATGATGATGATGTGAGATGATTATTTGGAGGGTTTTACAATGTTTTTTTTTGTAGCCATTTGCATTTAAAGGGGAGTTGTGTAATATGGTCACAAATAAAATTCAATTTGTGTTACCCCAATAATGGAAAAGATTCTCATTGTTGAATCATTATTTTTGACACATTGATAAACTTAATTTTGGAAAATGTTTCATCCATGGGTAGACAAGATTCAGTCTACACTTTAGGCTTTAGGTATACCAAGTGTTTTTTTTATTGAGAATTTTGCTTGTGATCTGCCCCATCAAAAAGCACTTATGATAGTCTTTGGTAATGATTCTTGAACGAACGTAATTTGCATGATTGAGTGTTTTGAGTATTGACTTGATTTGAGACTAGAATTTATTGATTTTGTCTATCCCTTCAAGAAATGAGTCAATGGAGAAGATATGAAATGATAAAAGCAATAAAAAAAATGATAATGGTTGGAATGAAATGGATGTTTTTATTTTTTTTCAACTATGATTTCAACCATTGTTGATAACTATGCACTTCTATGCCTTGGAGCAGTCCAACTGAATGACCTTCTAAGGGAGTTGAGATGGGAGCACTTCTATTCTTTCAGAAGCTTGTTGATTTTTTTTTTACCAAAATAACTGATGTACCTTTGGAGTTTTATTGGATTGATTTGACCAAAGGGGTAGGTGTCTTTGGAGCCTTTTGAATTGAATTGACCAAAGGAGTTTGTTTCCCTTGGAGATTTTTGAGTTTAAATGTGACCAAAGGAGGTTGATTCCTTTGGAGCTTTTTGACCAAAGGGGTTGATTCCTTTGGAGCCTTTTGAATTGAAATGTGACCAAAGGAGTTTGATTCCTTTGGAGCTTTTTTGAATTGGATTGACCAAAGGGGTTGATTCCTTTGGAGCCTTTTGAATTAAATGTGACCAAAGGGGTTGATTCCTTTGAAGTCTTTTGAATTGAATGTGACCAAAGGGATTGATTCCTTTGGAGCATTTTGAATTGAATATGACCAAAGGGTCTTGATTCCTTTGGAGCCTTTTTGAATTGAATGTGACAAGTTCCTTTGGATATTTTTTTTTAATGTGACCAAAAGTGTTGCTTGAACTCCCCGTAGTTGGTTTTTTTATGATTTTTTATGTTTATGTGTAATGATTGATTGTTCAGATTTTTTTTGTACTTGTTATGAAATGAATATCTTATGAATGAATGCAAATGGATGAATGGTGTTGCTTTATTAATCATTATTAAAAGAGATTTTGAACTATTTTGAATGAATGGTGTTGCTTTATTGATCATTTTTCAAAGAGGTTTTGAACCATTATTTATCAAACTTTACCTTTATTGCTTAATTAGGGGCACCAATATGATACTATTGGTATGACCACATGGATGAAATGGATTATGATATTTATGACTATGTGATGGTGGTATGGAATGGAGGGTTGCTTATGATTTTCTTATCCTTTAGGATAAAGTATCAAGAGTTTTTTTGCAAAGACTCAAACATCCTAGGGATCTCAAACAAACTCATCTTACGATCTTGCAAATCTTCATGATGCTAAGGTTGTCCTAGTGGTTTCAAATTTCTTCAAGGACCAACTGTGTGTGAAATGATTATTCATTTCTCATTATGACCTAGATCAAACTAATCAATTGGTGACTTATGCCAATAAGTTAGTTCATCCAAGAGCTTCCAGGTCTATACAAAATAAGGTTGCTAATGTGACAAACATGGCACCACGTGTAAGGATATCCCATTGCTAGGTAGGATTCATTCAACCCATTATTGTAATGAGGATCACCCCATGGTTTTCAAGATACTAAGAGTTCCAAGGATTCAAGCTCCTTCCCTTATTTTATTGCATTGGATTTTGGGGATTTGATTTTTTTTTTGAGTTTGCTCATTTTTGTAATGGAGCAACATGCATTTTTATTGCTTTTTGGAAACTTGCTCATTTTGAGAGAGAGCAAGGGGAATTTTATTTCTTTGGGACACTTTTGGGATACTTGCTCATTTTGAGAGAGATAAAAGGGATTTTTATTGCTTTTGTAATATTTTTAGGATACTTGCTTGCTTTGAGGAAGAGCAAGGGATATTATTATTTGTTTTTTTGGATACTTGCTCACTTTGAGGAAGAGCAAGGGATTTTTTCTTTATTTTTTTTTGAAGGGTGAATGGGGAGCTTATCCTTTTGTCAAATCTGTAGCATTATAGACCATGCACATTATCGGATGAGTAGGGGAAACCTTTCACTTATGGCAATAGCAACTTTTGACTTCATTATTCCCAAGGTTCATAATGTTTTTATGTGTTTTTGTGTGTGATCTAAGAGAAAACTTGATTGACCAGGAATAACCTATTGTATCTAAATATTATTCAATGTTCAATAGAGGTTGCTTAAGACACTAGTGGTGGCTGAGTGATTGAAAATATTAGGATTTTTCTTAAGAAGCAATGTATTATTATGACTAATGGTTTTGGTGATGTTTGATGTGAGGTGCCCCTGATTAAGGTAACAAGACATAGTGCACTATCAATTATTCATGACTTTAATGAATACAAATGGTTCAACTATGCAAATGTGATGGAAGTGGAATGTGTGAATGCAATGGAAGTTGGATTGTGATGTGATTCGATAAAAATACAATGTGTATGAAAATGTTTTTGTGTTTTATATTTATTATTATTATTTGTATTTTTGTGTTTTTGAGTTGAAATGTGACCAAAGGGGTTTGGTTCCTTTGGAATTTTTGAATTGCATGTGACCAAAGGAGTGTTGGTTCCCTTGGAGCCTTTTGAATTGATTTGACCAAAGGGATACCCCCTTTGGAGTGTTTTTTATTGATTTGACCAAAGGGATGTATGGAGTGAGGTGTGAGATGTGGCAAGTAGGTAGGTGTAAGCGAAGTGAAGTGTGGGGTCAAGTATAAGATGTGGCAAGTGGGTAGGTAGAAGTGGAGTCAAGTGTGGAGTGAGGTGTGATATGTGGCAAGTGGGTAGGTGGAAGTGGAGTGAAGTGTGGAGTGAGGTGTGATATGTGGCAAGTGGGTAGGTGCAAGTGGAGTGAAGCATGGAGGGTTACCCCGTGTTAAGGTAAAAAGGGGATAAGGGTGTATGAGAGGTGGAAAATGGGTGATGGTGATGTGTACAGGACACATGTCAAGTGAGGAGAGAGGGTATCCTAGGAGGATATTTCCTATATTTAATAAAATCTAGAAAATATAATTATGTGCAGGATTTTATGCCTAAGTCAAAACTTAGGCACATAATGTTATGCAAAACTGAAATGTGCAATGTGGATGAATAATGTACAAGAATTATATGCCTAAGTTTAGACTTAGGCATATATTATTATGCATAATTATGATGTGCAATGTGGGTGAATGATGTGCAGGAATTATATGCCTAATTTTAGACTTAGACATATATTATTATGTAAAATTGTGTGATGAAATGCAAATATGAAGATGGGTTTTGGATTGGCAAACCCTACAATTACACAAAGAGATACAAAGTTAGTATTCTAAAAATAAAAATAAGAGGGAAAATGGGTAAGAATACCATGATCACCAAATATGTAACATAAAAAAAACACCATTGCAATAAAAATGAATCATTGTATTATGTTCGGGAAAGTGGTCCCTTAGGATATAATTTGCCCCTTTGAGAGTGCATTTTATAATAAGATGTCCACAAGGGGGTAATCCCTCCCTTTTACAAATCAAACATGGTTTCTTCACCCTCTTCATGCTACAATCGAGGTTGGAGGTGGATTTGTGAGTTGTGACCACCGTTGAAATAAGCTTTATACCTTGAGTTAAGTTGTATATCTGCACATATGGAAGCAAGAAAGATGTTAGTAGCACATATTTACAATTATTATGATAAAATGACCAATGTAAAATGAAAATAAAATAATATTATTATTATAATTGCTTACATGAGCACAATATAGGAAGCATAACATTAGCATTCCCCTCCTCTTTCTCTCCTTTCTTTTTCTCTTTTTTCTTAGTCATGTGATGGTGCCTTTATAGGCCTTTGAGGGTTTTTGAGGGAAGGATAGGTGGCAAGCCAGGGCTGCCAAGTGGCGAGTACTAGGTAGCCACCTATCCTAGGTAGTTGTTGTGAGTCACTAGAAGTGTCTCACTTAACTGGGAAGATGTGGCAAGTGGATAGTTGGAAGTGGAGTGATGTGTGGAGTGAGATGTGAGATGTGGCAAGTGGGTAGGTGCAAGTGGAGTGATGTGTGGAGTGAGGTGTGAAATGTGGCAAGTGGGTAGATGCAAGTAGAGTGAAGTTTGGAGGGTTACCCCATGTGAAGGGACAAAAGGGACAAGGGTGTATAAGAGGTGGCAAGTGGGTAGGTGGAAGTAGAGTGAAGTGTGGAGGGTTGCCCCATGTGAAGGGACAAAGGGTACAAGGGTGTATGAGAGGTGGCAAAGGGGTGATGGTGATGTGGCCAGGACACGTGTCAAGTGAGGAGAGAGGGTATCCTAGGAGCATATTTTCCAGATTTAATAAAATCTAGAAAATATAAATATGTGCAAGATTTTATGCCTAAATAAAAACTTAGGTACATAATGTTATGCAGAACTGAAATGTGCAATGTGGATGAGTAATGTGCAGGAATTATATACCTAAGTTTATACTTAGGCATATATTATTATGTAGAATTGTGATGTGTAATGTGGGTGAATGATATATAGGATTTATACCTAATTTTAGGCTTAGACATATATTATTATGCAAAATTATGCGATGAAATGCAAATGCCTAGATTTTGGTGTCTACACATGCAAAAATTCTCTTCTTCCTTTTGAGGAGAGAAATTAATTTCTCTTGTTCATATTTGGATAAGCTTTTGCCAAGCTTGATAATTTGGGGATTTTCGACATTTGATAAGGCTCACATCAATAGTATCTTCAATAGATATGTGAGAACCTTCCTCAAGTTGATGGGGAGTTGGGATTAGATGAATGTCATCTATGAGGTCATCAAACTTTTCTGACTTATCCTCATCTATGTATGCCTAGAAAACCTTAGGATCTGAAGGTGAAGGTGAATGTGGAGGTGATGGAGGAATGTAGTTGGCTGAAGCCCTTAACAATTCCTCAGATAGGACAAACTTGAAAAAGGATGATGGTGAGGAAATCTAGTCCATATCAATAAGACTCATGTCAATAGGAATTGGATTTGCCAAATTGTATGGATTACGGAGTGGGGTGAATAAGTCAACAAGATTCATGTTAACTTAAAGGAAAATGGATGGGTGGAAAAAGTGAATGGAATGGATCCTTTTGGTTAGAACCAATGCTAGAACTCTATTAAACCTAGACAACAGCAAGCAACACAAATAAATGCAATGTACATGCAAAATGCTTTTATATTTTTTTTGTTTGTTTTTTTTTTGGAAATTTGTTTATATGTACATATATTACAAACAAAGTGGCCGATGAGATGGATTAATGAGATGGAGGTGGTGGTTCACTGGTTGTAACAACTCGCTCTTATGGAAGAAGCAAGCAAAAAATGGGTTGATGAATGGAGAATATTCTAAGGTAAAACTCATCTTGTTCAGTGTGTGGAATGATGGGGTCTGATTCCTCTTCAAATTCATCATAGATAATTGACATGAGATCAAATTCTTCATAGACTTAATATTTGAAGTCATTTATGTGATGGATATCTTCTCCTGAATTTAACTTTAAGCTTTGAAAAGCTTGTTCAAGAGAAGATGTGGATGAAAGTGGACGATAACCTAAACCTGAACGGTTATTCATTTCTCGATATGATACGTCAATAATCTCATGCACTCCCTATTCATGTCATCCTAGGCCATGTCCTTTCCAATTAACAATGTGAAAATACCGACATGTAAAACATGACATATGGTGTATATTGATTGGTGTAGGTGATTTGGGTTCATCTAGGGCAACTATATTTGATGATGAATCAAGTTCTGCATTCACAAATTTAATGCTACTAGGCACTGAACCCATGTTACATACCGTTCTTATAGATAAGGGTGGGTCAAGTGGGTTACCATAGTCCGTAGCATTTTGAATGTTGAGCGGTGTGACTGTAATATCTTGGACCACATATTCACCAATACCAGTATTAGTGAGGTGGACCTCAACTTGGGATGATGTGGATGGATTGGTTGTGGATGGAACTGACTCATGGTTTATTGATGGTATCTTACAATCCATTATTTTGACTTGTGAGACATTGATTGATGTGGATGAATATGAATTTAGTTGTGATGTGGAAGAAGTGGTGAAGGATGTTGATGATGTGGATGTGGATGATGTTGATTGAGTTTGACCACATGTGCATGTAGTCAAAGGTGATGAAGATGGGGGTATGGGAATGGAAGCTTGATGGACATTGGTGATTGGGAGCTCCTCAGGAACAAGGGCCTTAGATGATGATATGGATGGGGTGGATGATGAAGTGGTTGATGATGTGAGAAATAGATTAGTGGAAGGAAGCATGGACTCATAGGGGTTTGAGATAAAATTATAATACTTAAACAATTCAACATCTGTTGGTATGCAATGTACTTGTTCCTCATGCATATATTTCAAGCATTGATGTAATATGGAGGGGACACATCTCATTTCCCTCATCCAAGGTCATCCAAGGAGTACATTGTATTCCATGGACCCTTCCAATATGTGGAACATAGTATGCAATATTTTGACCCCGCTTCAATGGGTAAAATAACAGTGCCAACTATGGAGCAGAGAGCATCATTAAATACTTTCAATGTGAATTAGAATTTTATAATGTTTTCTGGTGAAAGCTTGAGATGTTGAAGGGTGGATGTGGTGATGATATTTATGGAGGAGTCGGTATCAATTAAAAATCTTTTGAAATGCTTCCTATCAATTTGAGCCATGATGTGAAATGAAGGATCCACTGATTCTGATGATATTGGTTTGATTTCAAAATCAAAAAGTAATGGAGGGATCCATACATGTTTGAATATTATCCATAAATTTGTTAAAAGCATTAGCATCTTGATATTGAAGTTCAATGGATTTTAGAATATTCATTGATGCTTCACGATGTGGAGGATATTGTTGGATTAGCTCGTATATAGATAGTTTGGCTGAAACTATTTTTAAGCTTATAGTTAACTGACTACTTAATGAGATGATTGGCCTAGATGGACAATTGGGAGGATGAATGGATTAAGATGGATGGGCTGGAATATGGATTAGCTGGGAAGGATTTGTAGAAAATTGGATAGGAGATGATGATGTGGCAGGTTGAGACACACTTGCCTGTGGAGGTATGGGCGGATGACTAGACTGTTGTTGAGTATTTTTTGATTGAAGCATTGTTGTTGACCTCAAGTTACTACATGAATAGCACCCACAAAAACTTGGTACTGTTGAACATGATTAACCTAATTAGGAGGAATCTTGGTATTTGACCCTTTTATTGTTGGTTGTGCCTCCTCATGATGAGGAAGTGGTGTTTGAAATATCCCAAGATATTTATTTTGTTGAGCTAGAGGATTGTCAACCTTGATAGCACCTAAATCAATAAGGTCTTATATTTTATCTTTGAATTGATGGTAGTTATTGATGACATACCCATTCTATCTATGATAAGGAAAAAATAAGTGTTCCATATAGTTTTTACCACATTTAGTGCGATCATCAGGTCTGACCTCAGGCAAGGAAAGTTGATTTGTGTCATATAATCTATGAAAAATGGAGGCATAACATTTAACCAATGGGGTATATTAACAGGGTTGTCAAACAGATTATTTTCATGGTCGATTGTCCACAATTGGCACTATGTTTTAACTTGATTGAGTAGATAAGGGAACCACATGATATTCAATTTATCATGATTTTTGTTGCATGGGTTGTTGTTGAGCTATTACTGGTTGGCTCATAACCACTTGATTTACTTGATTGGATGAATTGGTCGGATTGACTTGATTGGATTTTGATTGGCCAGAATAATTTCCTTTATATTGGCCCTTGTTTTTCCATTCTTTCTTCTTAGGCTTGAGCACTCCTTGGATTTTTAGCTCCTCAATTGTGCTAGAATGGGAAATATCTTCATCAAATAATCTATGTTGTTGTAATTGCAATAACCAAGAGATGGTTTTTAAGCAACTCTTAGCAAACAATTAGGTTAGCTCTTCTATTGGTAGGGAAAATGGTAATTTGGTGATAATGGCCCTCCAACGGTTACCAAACTCATAGACAGACTCATCATCATATTGTTTTAGATCATAGATATCGGATAATAAGACTTTCTTTCTTATATTGAAGGAGAATCTTTCAAGAAATTGGTCAACCAATTGCTCAAAAGTATAAATACTATGATTGGGCAAATGGTTATACCATTCCACAACATCTCCCCCTAATTTTTGATGGAAGGTTCTAAGCATTAGAGCGTAATTACTTTGAATTCAAAACAAGAATGAACAAATGAGATCATGTGCTCTTTAGGGTTCTCCATCCCTTTAAATTTATCAAACTTCAATATTGTGAAATATTCCAGGTATGGCAGTGATGGTACCAAAGGATGAATTGGTTGACTGATCATTTGATTTAGGGTAGGCTTCTGGTTTATCATGCCAAAAGTATGTTGCATCAAATCATCAATATGTGGTTGCATAGCCTGGATTCGAGGGTCCTCCCCAAGAATGTAAAAACCTTGAATCACTTGATGATTTTGTGATGGCGAGGTGGAAATATGTTGAGGTGTGATGAGGTGATGATGACTTGGTGGAGTGGATTGATGTTGATGATGATGTGTTTGATGAAGGAATGATGTTGAATGAAGATATGGAAATGATGTATGAGGGCTTTGGATAGGTTAGCTAGTGGGAATAGGATGAGTATGGGTTGGTGATGGTGTTTGAATGGAAACCATAGAAGATTGTGGTACCCAAGATGGACTTTGGCTAATGAAATGGGATGAGTGAAAATAGGTTGAGGTATAGGGTTCACCTGAACTTGTTGTTGAGTGTTATGTCACTTCTTAAGCAATTTGTTGAGATGTTCCCATGTCTCATGTATTTCCTTATCAGTGGTTGATGGAATGGATGGGGTAGGTGGGGATCAGTTGTAATTGGAATTGCAACTTGATGGGAGAAACTAGATGGCATGGACGTGGGCACTTGCAAAGCATCATTAAAATATGCTTTATACAAGGGGTTACCATATACTAAGGTATATGAGGATGGTATGGATGTGCTTTGGTCACATGATGATTAGGGTATAGAAAAGTATTGGGAAGGTATGACAGATACCTCAAAAATAGGGTTATTGTACACCTGGGTAAATCTTGAATGCTACGAGGAGACAAGTTCCTGCTGTAAAGAAGGATCATGTCTAGGTGAGTTCGGAACTGACTCTAAAACATAATTAGTGGATTTCAAAAGGTCTTCTACTCATGCCATGTCTATGTGGATGATATGATGGTCAATGGTTAGTGAAGATGATTATATTTGGGGTATGGCCATATGAAATGATGTGTATGACACAGTGTGTGAGGGACCTATAGACAAATTTGAATGACATACCTGTATCACACTAGGGGGATTGATCATGGAAGTGGTGGTGAAAGGTGATTATGAACACTCCATTGTTGAAGTGGTTTGATTGGTTGATATTTGATTCATTATTTTAGCTTTATTTCTTGTTAATACCATAAACTAATGAACCAAATATAAAATGTGCTGAAAATGAAATGCGGAATGAAAAAATAACAAAATCAAATAGGCAATTCAATCCTATGTTTATGCAATAAAGTGTGTCTTACCTAGTTCTTTGATTATCTCGTGTTAATGTTTCATTTTTTTTGTATTTGTGTGTTTCAATGCACTAATCTAAATTAAAATGGGTGAACACTATGGCCTGAATGGGCAATGAGATTCTTGTTGGTGATGAAATTCAGCAAGTTTGCTCAAGGGTGTTTTAAAGTGTCTAGGGACAGATATTGGTGGATGGAGATAAAACCCACCATCACTAGATCTCAAGCAATGGTTGATGATGAATTTCAACAATTACTATTAAAAATGAAACATGTTGTGTGTGTGATTCTTTTTAAAGGTTTTCATTTTATTAAGGTGTACATACAATGTCAAAAATGACTGATTTCACTAGACTAAATTAGAAGCCAACATAATAAATATTGATTTTTCTAAAATAAGTAGAGTACACTTCTTAAGACCGCTCTCTAAACAAAGGAGGGTTCGTCTAATATTTCACCTTTAATAACCAAATGTGGGGGTACTTTCAATTATTCTAATATTGTTCCTACTTAGACCAATAAAAGGAGAAATTCCTAACCCTAGAATGTAAACTAATTCATGAAATTAATAGTTCATATGAAAACAAAAATGCAATTGTAACACACCAAAAAATAGTGAAACCCTTAAATGGAAATGTGAAATTTGTGATTAATTGTGAATGCAAAAATAAATGCAAAGAAATATTTTAATGTCTAAAAATACATATATTTTTTTTGGTAAATAAAAGTCTTCATTAATTATCGGGTTTTGCAGGTTAACCCAAAACCTATTACAATATCCAGCCTTCTACTGAGATTTTAGATCCTAGTCATACTTGAAACTTTCTTACCAAAAATTGTGTTGAATCCCCTACAACACCTTACTAACAAAGCACACCCATACCTAAACATAACTGTAAACATTACTTACATTGACAGGAATTGAAGTTTGGAACTTTGCACTTGTGAAACCTATTGCTTGCCCATTTCCTATTCTTTGTCGGAATCTTCCAAGGCTTACACCTTGTTACCTTCATTTCCAATTTGGTATGATTTAGAGGGAAACCCCATAGTTATTACCAGCTCCATGGGTAAAGAACACCCACTCATCTTTCTCCTTAACGGGTAGGTTTCTTTTCATGACTAATAATGTTTTCCACTTCACGTGGCACACCTTGTGTCCATGTCACCAAACTACCAACATCAACACCTATGTTGGCTAATTTGTCAGCTGACCTATTGGCCTCATGGTACACGTGACGAGCCCTCATGTTCTGTCTTGCTACAAAAAGGATCCTCACTTCATGGATGACTCCCTCGATTCTCCATGGAGGTTTTTTGCCATTGGTTAACAGGTTGATGTTCATAGAATCACCTTCAATCATCAAGTTACCTTGAGTTGCTTGGGCTACTTGCAACCCTCTCTAAAGGGCTCTAGCTTCTACTTTGTTATTAGTTCTGATTCCCAATGGTTCAGCGAAGGCCTTGACCAGATTTCCTTGATGATCCCTGATTATTCCTCTAGCTCCAGCTCTTCCCGAGTTCTCCTTGGCTGCACCATCAAAATTTAGTTTAAACCAACCCTAGGGGTGGCTCCCAAGAAATCCCATTTTTGGGATTGAGCAAAGGAATGGAAGGTTTATCCTCAATACCTAAGGCGTGACCTAATTGTTTTTCTTGGGGAAGAATTGAGTGTTTCTCATCCACTAAGGTGCTAAGGTTTTCTTTCGCAAAGACAATAATCCTATTGAGGATGGTTTTTGGGTTGTGAATGGTATCCTTAAAGGCTCTATGGTTCCTTTCTAGCCAAATCTTCTAGATAAAATGATGCCAACATATTTTCCATAGGTACTTAAGTTTTAGGCTAACAAAGGGTTGAGGCCATTGATGGAACACTTCGGATATAAGAGCAGGCTTAACCCATGAGATCCTAAAGGCTTGGAAAATTTCATCCAGGATGGACTCCGCTATCGGACACTCTAGAAACAAGTGTTGGGTAGTCTCCCATCCTGCCCTGCACATGTAGCAATAGTTAGCAATAACCATACCTTTGGATAACATATTGTCCATAGTGAGGATTTTTCCTTGAATCACCAACCATGAAAAAAATGATATTTTAGGAATTAAGCCTTTGATCCAAACCAAACTCGGTTGAAATTGTTGACCTTCCACATTGAGAAGAAAATTATAGGCAGACTTAACTGTGAAGTCACCACTTTCAGTCTTAGCCCAAACAATGTGATCTTCATCCTCTCCAGAGGGAATAATTTGTTGAGTTAAAATATTATAAAGCTCTTCAGACTCCGCTTCAAAACCCTATACTCTAATGTGTTTCCACCTATTGATATTTATATCCTGCCACATATAATTTGCAACCTTCTTCCCAATATGTTGCTCCATATGCTCTTGAATCCTAGCCAAACGAGGATTCTAGGATAACTCCTCAACTCTCACCCACCGATCCTTCCAAAATTCTATTGTTTGCCCATTTCCTAGAATCCATATAAGACCTTTCTTGACAAGATCCCTGCTCATGAGGATTGCCTTCCAAAAAGCAGACCCCCTGCTTGCTAATTTGTCATTAAGGAAGTTCACACCTTGGAGATATTTCCATATAATGAATGATCTGAACAAACTTAGATTCTAGTAATTTAATGCTTTGGCTAGGCTTAGTTCAGCTTATTATTGCAACTATTAATAGCATATGCACATCTCTATCCCATGGAGCAGTCAGGCTACTATAGCCATCTTAGGGAATCAAAATGATACAAATGTAATTAAGCTTGTGTAGAATCACATTTGTCGATGATTTGTTGAAAAGGTGTCATAGGATAAATGGTATGAAACCCTTCATTCCCATGGAGCAGTCTAGCCACAAAGGGATTGAAATGAATCATATCATATCAACGATGACATTTTTGCCCCAAATTTCCTTATGGTGATTTATTCATCTTACCAAATTGCATGGATCCCAAGTCATTGCAACCGCCAAGTGTATAGGGTAAATCACTGAATACGAGATGCATTTGGCTTTTGATTTATTTAATTTTTTTGTAATTATTAAATGACCATGGTGCTTAAAAATCACCAAATTGATAAATTGATGGCTCTTATTGAACATCCGACCTTTTGGGGGTCATTAATTTAACATTCTAGACCCTCCCATGGTGGTATTTTGTCATATTTGCTTCCATTTTCTAACTGCGAACTTTATGTGTGGTTCCCATTTTATAAATTTTGGGAACCGTGGCTACGATCTGCGATCGAAAAACCCTAATTCCTGAATCACAGATCTTAGCTGCGGTTCGTGCTCTAATGTAAAAGGTTATAAAAAGTTGAATTTTACTTTTTACTTCATTATTCCTTTGTGATTTCAGAGCTCTAACAACAACAAAATTTGTACCTTTAACAGTGCAAACCCTAATCACAACCTACCGAACTGCAGACTCGTTGACCTCTTGCCGCACAATGGCAACCCTTGGAGAAGCTTCTTCCAGCCACGTGGAGGGAAAGGTAATTCTAAACCGAGACCACGCATGTGATATCAGTAAAAATTAACCTCACTAATTAATGAGTTAAATGAACCCTAATTAAACTATTGGCAATTAACCTCACACTTAGACTAGGCTAGATTAGGGTTTCTTTTTTTTTAATTTTAATAAAAAAATTTGTTTTTCGGGTAGGGAATTTACCCCGTCCGATGTTTGAATGGAGACTACAGGTAACAGTTGCGGTTCCCAATTTGCTGATTGGGGACCACAGCTGACATCTGCGATCAGCATTCAAATTCCCAACGGTCAAATTTTGGTCATTGGCGGACCGCAGGTACCAACTGCGGTTCCCAATTGGACGATTGGGGACCGCAGCTGCTATCCACGATCAGAAAACCTTAGAAAAAATCTTGAGATTTTTTATTTTTTCTAAGTTAATTAGGCAACCAATTATATTTTAATGTATTTTAGGTTTGCCTAAGTATTTTTATGAATGTACCATAGTACATTTTTATCTTTTTATCAGTTTTTTTAGATGTTTTTGTTGTTATGTGTTAGCTTTTTCTTATAGTAGTCTATTATTTCATACTATGACTTCTAGAGCGAGAGAGCCTGATATTCTTAAGACTCTCTACAAGCGACTCATGGGTGGTGAGCATGACTGGTTTAGAGCCGTGGGTTTCAGCTATGTCTTGAATTTACCCACTATTTGGGTAAATCAGGCTTACCTTACTACATTGGTTCGACGCTGGGATGCCCGAACCAACACATTTCACCTACCCACGGGTGAGATGACCGTGACCTTGGAGGATGTCTACCGGATCTTTAGGATCCCTATTGATGGTGAGGCCATCACATATTCTTCTTCTAGGGCTAAGAAGCCCATTTTTTATGCTATCTTTGGAGACCGGAGCTAGGAGGCTCAGGATGCTATTGACCACGGAGGAGTTCACATCGCTTACTGGGAGGGTAAGCGTGTCTTTTCAGTTTGCATTGTCATCTTTATGATCCTCGTGGTTCAGGTCAAACTTACAGACTCTTTAGGCAAGAGGATTCCCTGGAACCATTTTACCAGCATATGGAGAGTCGTGTAGAGCTCTACCAGGGAGCTGTTGTGCTTGGATTGGGGGAGCACTCTATTGGCCCATCTACAAGAGCTATATTCATTTATTGAGCGAAGCCATAAGGGCATGAGTTGTAGTCTCCTTTTGTAGATCTGGGGGTGGCAGCACATTAAGATAGAGTGTCCTAAGGATCTACCACTGCGCATCACTTCTATTGCTGACGATCGTCAGTGTTATGTCGCCTATTGGCCTCGTGAGGAGGAGGGTACCCGTGATAGGATCCATGTTGGTGATGTCCAACATTATATCACTTAGTTCATGACACTTGGCCTGAATGATGTTCAATGGTGGCCCTATATGGATTGCCCAACGTGGCTAGAGGAGGGCTAGTGGCTGAGACAAGCACGCTATGATAGATGGTTGATCAACCGTAAGTCCAAGATCTAAGAGTACCAATTCTACTCTTGGGTCCTATGATAGTTTGGGCTCATACAGGATATTCTAGATATCCCATTTAGGTAAAAATGTTGTCACAGAGCACGATCTATAGTGGATTGTTCCTGAGGCACTGGGAGATGTTGTTGACGACTACCAAGAGAATGGGATCGAGACTACTATGACCATACTTGCATACGATAGGTTGTTGTCGATGTTTAGATCGTACGACACAAGGTCTCTAAGTTGAGAGCTAGATCAGAGAGCAGTAAGAGTAAAGGTAGATCTTGATGGGCACAGGGTGCGCTAGAGGACAGAGGGTGTCTAGGGGGTGAAGGCTACCATAGAGGAGGCTCTTGATTTTGACCCAGATGAGGAGGCTTTTGATGAGGGTGAGGTCCCTCCTGATAGCATAGAGGGGGTGCTCCTAGCACAGGTGGCTGACTTAGAGAGTCAGCTCAGTAGGTTCCAAACACAGCAACGAGAGAGGGACTCTAACATTGCTACCCTATGGGCTCAGCTGACTTATAAGGAGAGGCACCTAATTGAGGTATAGGTATAGGTCTAGGCACTCACTACATGAGCTACAGATGCAAATGCACAGGTTTAGGGACTACAGGCCTCTTTAGATGTAGCTCGGGCAGAGCGGGTTGCGATAGTAGCAGAGAGGGATCTCCTTTGGGCATCGAGGGGGGCTATGTCACCTCCTTAGGCTATCATGGGGCCATCGATAGCACCAGCAGTAGTTATCCCAGGGGGTCAAGATTCGATAATTGAGATCGAGCGACTACGCAGCATGGTCATGAGGACCAATGAGATGCACGTATCCCAAGTTGCTCGAGTGGGTCAATTGGTGGGCTATATTGAGATGTATGGGTTATCGATACCCGATGACACTTTTGATTTAGATGCTCAGTAGACCAGGACTAGGACTACAACTCAATCTACGATGAGTTCTAGTCACCGCACTCATAGGTCAGAGAGGACTCACGGGTCCTCTAGTACTCATGGAGGTAGTTCACATGCTAGGGCTAGATATGTAGGGTAGTCTTCTGTGTCACAGGGCTCATCATACGGAGGTACCAGTTGCTCAATTGGCAGTTGGCAAGGTTTTAGGCCTCCTTGGACTTGGATATTGGTAGGATCCTCAGCAGGACCCACCATAGGTAGCAAGACAACGGGAAGAGCAGGCTGAGTAGGCTTCTAAGCAAAGCAGTGAAGGAGGCGGTGAGAGTTTTGATGCAAGGGGTGCAGATCAGAGTTAGAGCTCTCTTACCACAGACTACATTTTTTATATAGCATTTTGTGTGTAAGGTCGAGGACCTACATAGTTGTAGCCTGTGGGCATTTTTGTACTCTCCCTATGTACTCATTTGGATACATATTTATATATATGACTTTGATCATTTATAGCTCATTATGTGTACTGTTGTTTTTTAGTTTTATGTTTATTTGATGCACATGGATGCAATGCTTATATTGTTATGTTTTAATTGTTGTTATATGATTTGATGTGATGTATGGATGACATGCACTAGCTAGCTATTTGATTTATTATGATGATGTTATGCAGTGATTTATATTTTTAGATGTGCTATTTATGATGGATGCAAATGGATGCAGTATTTGTTTTTAAATCCATGTTTGAATTTGCTTTTTGTATGGATTTAATTTATGTGATGATATCATGATATGCCTATGTGATGGATAATAATGCACTATGTTCATGATCATAATATAATGGAAATGAACCTGTATGTTTTAATCCCTAAAAAAAAAAACATAAGGAATGACTTTTGTTTGTATTTGTCTATTGTATGACATTACAAGATGTATAACAATCATGCAAACTAATTTGTAATTCTCATTACAAGAATTAAAATTAATTAATCACCCATATATAAAATGTAGTGAAATGGATTGGTATAATGTTAGGTGAATGCATATGTCATTCTGTATATTTTGTTTTGCTGCACTATACAGTCAATGGCCGTCTAAACATCATTTATGATATTAATGCGATATCTATCCTATATGTTTGATTGCGCTTTGTAAAATACATTCTGATAAATTAATGACTCGTATTTTTTATGTCTAATGATATTTGGTATTTTGTTGCTATTAGAGAACTTTTTGAGGTTTTCCATGAGACTCAAACACCCTAGTAGACTGCTCAAATACCAAATACCCTAGTATACTGACCATACTAGACTTCTGAGATACAAGGCTTTTGCTAAAATAGGCCCTATTTTTCATTATCCTTGTGTGTGCAAATGAATATATTAAGATAAGACACGAGCGTTCCTCGATGTCAGGTGGGATTCTTTCAGCCCATTGCTAAGATAGGGGCTCCACAAATATCTTATCAAATCTCAAGTTTAGATTTTAGTTGGACTAAGCCACTAACCAATGCAGGACACCTAAATCGAGCTCTTCCACATTCAAACATTGGTTTGCATACAATCAAAATGTAATTATATCAGACATATCATCATGCATAAGGTATAGTAGTGCCGACAATTCTAGGGATTCAAGATCATTCCTTTCTATCCTTTAATTTCAGGATACTTGCTCATATATGTAGTGAAGCAAGGGAGTAGATTCCTTTTTGGATCTGAACTATCTCTGGATCTTTATTTAGTTTCTCTTGAACTGGATTTTTGATCTTCATTTGATCTCCACTCGAACTTTGATTTTTTGATCTTCATTTGATCTTGATTTAACTTGATTTGTGATCTTCATTTGATCTTCACTTGAACTTTGATTTTCTGATCTTCATTTGATCTTCACTTTTTGGCATTCACATTTGATAATTTTCTTTAGAAACTTCCCTTAGGGATTTTCTTTGGTGGGAACCGTTTCTGGAATATCGATCTAGGATATCGATCTATGATATCAATATGGGATATCAATCTGGGATGTCGATCTATGATATCGATCTAGGGTATCAATCATGAGGATTTATGTGGGATACCACTTTGGGATATTGCTTGTTTTATCGTAAGCAAGGGATTCTGAATAGGGAACTAACCTTTCCTTTTGCCAATTGCAAAAATTTACTGAACCGTCCACACAAGGGGATAAGCAAGAATAATTCCTTTCGCCTCAGGATACCCGATCCTACTTCATGGCTTTCATATTCCCCTAGTTCTTATTAGGATTATTTAATTTGTTGATTAGTGATAGAATTCGGATATGCTAAGGGCTATACTAACTGGACCTTAGCTACAAAAGCAAAGCAAGCTTTCTATCAACTCTTGATCATACCACTAGGTATGGTTGAATGACCAGAAAACTCGGTATACATACATGTTTCTCCACAATAGGTATTGTGTATGAATGCAACGGATCATGATAAATGCAAGGGTGCATGATTGAAACACAAACTTGTCATCGTCTATAAGATTTGACAGACACGTTATCTCTTATTATGGAATGCAGCAGGTGAAAAATGCCTAAATGAAATGAATGCATGTATGAAAATGCAAAATGCAAAAGCAAATATTTTTGGATTTTTATGCTTTACCAATTTTTTGGAATTTTATACATTTTCAAATTTTTATGAATTTTTGAGCTTTCATATTTGACCAAACGATGAGTATGTATGCCTTTGGAGATTTTTGGGGTTGACCAAGCGATTTTTAGAAATCCTTAGGGCTTTTGGATTGACCAACGGGCTTACAGACACCTTTGGAACCTTTTAGTTGACCAAACTTTTAGCAAGAGAGTTTGGAGCCTTTTAGGATGACCGAGCAATCATAGGAACTCTCGGAGCCTTTGGGTTGACCAAGCGGTTTTTAGAAATCCTTGGTGCCTTTTTGACTGACCAAAGGGCTTATATATGCCTTTGGAGATTTTTTGTCATGACAAAATCACTCGAATGAGAGGTTGGAGCCTTTTGGGATGACTGAGTAGTTTGGAAAAACTCTCGGAGCCTTTGGGTTGACCAAGCGATTGTTAGAAATCCTTGGTGCCTTTTTGACTGACCAAAGGGCTTACAAATGCTTTTGGAGCTTTTTTACTGATATGACCAAGCGGTTTTAGAACCCTTGGTACCTTTTGCTACACTCTAAGCATATAACGCCTTAACATGGATGATGTTGAGAGGTTCAGGCTCCTCAACACCTCCTAGTGATGTTAGGCGATAGGTACCAGGATCAATATTTTTAGATATGATAGGGTCCTAGCCAATTAGCCATAAATTTGTCTCATATATCAGGCGACAAATTAGAGTTTTGTTGGTTTTCTTTCAGCACAAGATCCCCAACTTCAAAGTCTCTTTGGTGGACTTTGGTATTGTAAGCTTTTTTGAGTCGCTCCTGATAAACGTGGAGATGCTCAAGGGCATTCACGCGATGTTCATCGAGTAGCGCCAGTTGATCTAGGTGAGCTTATTATGCAATGTCGTCATTAATGAACTCTTTCAATATGAGGTGCAGCATTGGAATTTCCAACTCTAATGGCATTGATAGAAAAAACAGTGATATTATTCATGTCTGAGAAGGTTTAAATAATATACTTACAGACTGAAATAGCCCGGAGGTTACGAAACCATCCGCGGCTGAAATAGAACTTGTTGTAACCAAATAACAAGTTCTGCCTAATTAACCATAAAATGTAATAACATATATACGCTAACAAATATACGCTAACATCCCCCCTTATTACATTATTTTGGTAATGATATAACTATTAGCTATACTAACATCCCCCCTGATTACATCATTTTGCAATACAAAGAGAGCTGTGAAACAATTTAAAATTTGACACGTGCAAGTGCCTTAGTGAAAATGTCTGCAACTTGAGCATCGGTGGGAATGTCTTTGAAGCTGAATTCGATGCCTCGGAACTTCATCTCGAATGAAATGACATTGTGTGTCAATGTGTTTTGTTCTTTCACTATCCCTTTTTTTTTTTTAAAGTGATTCTTGACTAGGTTCAGAACACCCTGATTGTCGCAAAACAAGTGTATTGGAGATTTGGATGGATGACCCATACTTGTCAGAATGCGACGCAACCATATCACTTCGCACACAGCTTCACGTGCGATGCGATACTCTGCCTCTATTGATGAAATAGCAACCACCTGTTGCTTCTTACTGTGCCAAGAGACAGGACCGGATCCAAGATGAAAAATATATCCTGAAGTTGACTTGCGATCATCAAATGATCCGGCATAGTCGGAGTCCGTGTATCCCTATAAGAAGAATTTGTTGTTCCTCTTGTATTCTAGGCCATATTCCATTGTGCCACGGACATAGTGAAGAACACGTTTTGCTGCTTTCCAATGAGTGGTCTTAGGCTCCTGCATGAACCTCGAAAGATAGTTGACATTGTGCCTAGTATTGGTCAGATATATGAGACTCCTAATCAACTATCGATAGAGAGTACCATCTACCTAAGGTGAATCATCATATCGCGATAACTGAAGTCTAGTCTCCATCGAAGTTGCCATTGGCTTGCAATCAGTCATGCGATATTTTTCTAGCAATGTCTTGGCATATTTTTTCTGAGACACTTTGATGGAGTGCTCCTTCTGGCTGAATTCCAGACCAATACAGTAATGGAGAAGTCCGAGATCTGACATCTCAAAAGATTGACACAAGTCTCTTTTGACATTAGATATCATAGTTTCTGAACTCCTCGTAATGAGCGAGATCATCAACATAGAGTACAAGCAACACTATCTCGGAACCCTGTTTCTTGAAATAGAGGTTTGCATCCGACGGACATCTCTTAAAACCATGTCTGCAGGAGGTGATTGTCCATTTTTATATACCAAGATCGAGGAGCTTGTTTCAGGCCATATAAGGATTTGACCAATTTGCAAACTTTCTGCTGTTGGCCTTCCACCGCAAATCCTTCTGGCTAGGTCATATAGACTTCTTCTTGGAGATCACCATTTAGAAAGGCACTTTTGACATCCATCTAATGAACTTTCCACCCAAACTGTGCTGCCATAGCACAAATAACTCGAATTTTTGTCATTCGAGCAGTAGGTGCAAAAGTTTCCTCATAGTCAATGCCTTCCTTCTGAGCATAGCCCTTTGCAACAAGACGGGCCTTATGCTTATCAATTGTCCCATCTCGCTTTGTACTTGACTTTATACACCCATTTGCGAGTCAATGGGCTTCTTTTCATGTGGCAGATCGACAAGCTTCCAAGTTTTGTTTTTCATCAAAGACTTATACTCTGCATCCATAGTAGCCTTCCACTGAGGCTCACCGAGAGCAACTTGTATTGATGCAGGTTCAAGATCATCTATGGAAGACATAAACACCTTATCACTATCAATATCCATATCTTCTCGTATCTCTTCTTTGGATCTACGGAAAGTTCTTCAAAAGATCGAAACGGATCATCAACCCCAGTATTCTCTCGTTGCAGCTTTCTCCTGTCGAGCCATGTTGCGAGTACGAGGCCTATCCAAAGTCAAATCTGGTGGAGTAGATAGCTTAGAGTCTTTGATTGTATTTGTATACCACTTTGGATTCTTCTTCTTAGGTGTTGAAGAAGATCTAGAAGAACCTCCAACCTTTGATGAAGGAGATTTAACAACCTGAGTTTCCACAAGGTCTAGGTATACATCTGATGTGTTTTTTGATGTGAAAGCCTCATCAAAAACAACATCTCTACTTATGTGAATCTTCTTGGTTAAGGGATCAATCAAACGATAACCCTTAGAGTGCTCATCATACCCAAGAAGAATACACTTCAATGACTTCTCATCTAACTTCTTCCTTTTCTCTTTTGGTATGTGCATGAAAGTTTTACACCCAAAAATGCGTAGATGAGAAATGGAGGGTTTCCTACCACTCCATGCTTCCTGTGGAGTCATTCCTTGTAGGGCCTTTGTGGGTTCCCTATTCAACAGATATATTGTTGTGGTTACAGCTTCTGCCCAATATAGTTGCTCAAGTCTAGCTCCTGTGAGCATGCAACGAACCATTTCCATGATGGAACGATTCCTCCTTTTAGCAACTCCATTTTTCTAAGGAGTATAAGCAGTAGTTAACTGTCTTGTGATCCCATTTTCTTTCAAGAATGCAGAAAATTCTTTAGATGTGAACTCCCCCCCTCGATCTGAGCAAAGGGTCTTTATAGAAGTCCCTGACTCCTTTTCAACAGATTTTTTGAATTGCTGAAAGAAGCCAAATGCTTCAGATTTCAGTTGAAGAAAAAATACCCACATATTTCATGAGTAATCATCCACAAATAACTAAAAATACATCTTACCCCCACAACTGTTGGGATTGAAGGGACCGCACAGATCAATATGAACCAACTCCAGAGGTTTCTTTGCTCTAGTAGAGCTCTTTTCAAAAGGCACTCTATGCTGCTTTCCTGCCAAGCAGTTAGAGCAAACTGGTAAAGTGGTAGAAAGGGAAGGAAGACCCTTAACCATCTCATACTTACTTTGCTCAAGTAAGTAACTGGAACTCAAATGTCCATATCTCTTGTGCCATAGGGAAGTTGCCTCCTTTGTAGAGACTGTCATGGCAACATGTGGAGTAGAGATAGTATCTAAGGCAAATAAGCCATGCTTATATGAAGCGGTTGCAATGTTCTTACCCCTCCTGGTAATAGAACAACACTTCTTGCCTCCCTCAACACTAAAGTTCACAACCATATCTTTGTCCAAAATTTGTGTGACTGACAAAAAATTGTTTGCCAATCCTGGAACATAGAGGACTTTATCAATCTGACACTTGCCATCATGAAGAGTGACTGAAACAGTGCCTTCTCCCTGAACCTTGTAGGTTTTATCATCAGCAATAGTGATAGGTTTGCTCTCTTTGGCCTCAAAAGACTCAAACCACGATTTGTCACCAGTCATGTGCTTATCGGCTCCAGAATCAACATACCATATAGGATCCGTCTGCTTGGACACTTGTGGTAGTCATGAGAACTTTGTGAGCTCTCTCGGAATCCGTGTCGGATTCTTCAACGACAACATTCACTTGTTGTTTGTTCTTTTGTGGTTTGTTTCGGCCTTTCTATTTTGATTGCTTATTCTTATGCCAACATCTGTTTGTATCATGACCTTCTTTATCACAGATCTTGCAATATCTCTTTTTCTATTGAGGTTGTTGAGTTTGTTTCCCTTTTGAATCCTTTTGTGAATTCCCTCCCTTCTGAAAATTACCCTTCTTTTGGTTTTGCCCTTTCCTGTTGATGTAGAGAGCAGTGTTAGAAGAATCATCTCTCTATAGTTGGCGTGCTTCCTCCTCTTGAAGCATATTAACCAATTCTACAAAAGTAACTTTTCGTTGTGATACATGAAGGGAAGTAATCAACACCCAATAAGAATCAGGTAAAGCTCTCAATACAACTGAAGTAAGGAGCTTGTCTTCAATCTGGTTCTCCCAAAGAATTCAACTTTGCTTTCAATTCAGAAACTCTACAAAGAAAGAATTCAACTATCTCACCCTGCTTCATGCTCAGACTGTGTAATTGAGATTGAAGAAATAGAATGGTGGAATCATTATTTCCCTCATATATAGTATTAAGGGCATCCCATGCCGCTTTACTAGTTGCACAGTCAACAATATGGGGTTGGACTTCATCAGACACAACAAGCAAGATGAGCACTTTTGCTTTACTGTCTAGCTTATCAAAGTCTTTTTGAGCATTAGATGGATTTGTAGCACCAGAAATAGGTGAAGGTCTGGTTTTTGCTCCAGATACAACATCCCATAAATCATCGATTGCTAGGATGGCCTTCATCTTATTTTTCCATGGTGTGTAATTAGGACCTTTCAACAACTGATGAGAATCAGTCATTAGTTTGGCAGACATGATGAAGGTTCCTTATAACACCAATTGGTCCCCCTTTCGATATACCTTTTGCTAGGCCATTATACCGTACAAAATACCCACCCTTACATGAGGGAAACTATAGGTATTTAGAAAGATCAACAAAAATCACCCGCCCTTACGTGAGGGAAACTATAGGTGAGTTTTAGAGATCATACGATACGTAGAACATAAGCAGTACTGAAAGGGAATCGCCTTGTTGATGGCACCTACCATAGAAGATTCTTCTCATGCGTGGGGCGTAACTTCCCCTAAACACTATGAAGAATACTTCGTCAGGATTTACGCCTAAACACAAGAGCAATTAAGGGTAGTGGATGGAGTAAAAAAAATGCAAAAATGGCAAACTTATCTCTCCCCGACGATTTATAGAGAACAAGCTCAGACGTTGTTGTAGCAGCTATATTAGGCGGCGAATACAGTAGCGCAATCACGACAGCTTTACCTGTAAGTGCTGGCCAGAGGTATCACAAATACCGAACGCTGCAGTGCAATAAATTGCACGGATGGGTTTTAATTATTTCGGGGACTTAGGGAGTGAATTTGATTTTAACTTTTAATGTTATAATGCAACATACAACAAAAAAAGTGCCCACAGGAATAACCCACAAGGTGTCGAGCGCAGCCGAAAATGCACCTTTTACAATTCGCCAAATTGCTATTTTTCAAAAAAAATACTCTCACTATCCCCCCTTCTTCTTCTTTTTTTATGGTATTTTAGCAATTTATAATTTTTGAAAAAAGTAAAATTTAATCTTTTAATAAAAATATTTCATAATTAATTAAATAAGTTTCTAATTAAATTAAAAAAAAATAATTAAGAAACAATTTAATTAATATAAAATATTAATTATTAAAAAAATAAAAACTTTAATCAAAAAAAATAAAAAAACTTATACCTGGCAGGATTGGAACCTGCAACCTCAGGGCTCCCCGAGCCCTACCGCATAGCTCACTGCCAAGTGAGCTAGCGGGATGATCTGCTTGGATCAGTGGGATCCTCCTTTTTCAACACGATCCCGCAGCTCGTCCTAGCTGTGCCTCCTCCTCTGACTCTATCCTTCGCCTGGTCGCTGCCACAGCTTTTGCTTGCTACGATGGGCGCTGCCGCAGCTTTTGCGTGCTGTGCTGGGCGCTGCCGCACGCTGCGTGCTACGCAGTGCATGTTGCACGCTGGTTGGGCAGTGCACGCTGCGCGCTGGCTACATAGTGCACGCTGTGCGCTGGCTACGTAATGCAGCACTGCACGTTGGCTGTGTAGTGCACGCTGCACGCTGGCTGTGTTGGCTGCGCAATGCAGCGCTGCTGGCTGCACTGACTGCGCAGTGCAGCGTTGCTGCGTGCTGGCTACACAGTGCACGATGATGGATGCGCTAACTACGCGATGGCAACGCTGCGCGTGCTGCTCAACACGGGGGGAAGGGGAGGGAGGGGGGAGGGTGTCGTGACGACCGCGACTTTTTTTTTTTTTTCAATCGCGGGGGGGGAAGCGGACAACGTCCGCAAAGAATTTTTTTTTTTAAATTCAATCCAGGGAGGGAGGGGGGGGCCTTCCGCAAAACGTCGCGGAGATTTTTTTTTAAATACAATCACGCGACGGCATGATTAAAAAAAATCACAGTGCGAAAAATTTACAAAAAAAAAATTGGGTGCTCGGGAAAAAAAAAACAACAGACCAGCACTGGGAAAAACAACGCACAGTGTCCTTTCGCTTCTTTTCTCCAAGCAAAACAGTGTCCACCTCCAGCCTCTCTTCTCACGCTACTGGCTCTGATGCCATGATAGAAAAAACAACGATATTATTCATGTCTGAGAAGGTTTAAATAATATACTTATAGACTGAAATAGCTCAGAGGTTACGAAACCATCCGCGACTGAAATAGAACTTGTTGTAACCAAATAACAAGTTTTGCCTAATTAACCATAAAATGTAATAACATATATACGCTAACAAATATATGCTAACAGGCATAATGGCCTCAACACCATATACTAGTGAAAATGAAGTTGCCCTAGTGGGCATCCGGATGCTAGTCCTATAAGCCTATAATGCAAGGGGTAGCTGTGTATACCAATCCTCGTGGTGTTATTGCACTGTCTTTTTCAAGATGGCTACCACTATCTTGTTTGAGGCTTTAGCTTATCCGTTTGCCTGCAGATAATATGGAGTTGCAAAACTGTGTTTGATGCGATACTTAGATGTTAAAGCTCGCACAGTTTTTTTCTTAAAAGAAGTTCCATTATCTGAAACTATTTTGGATGGTATCCCAAAATGACTTATGATATGCTCCATTATAAACTATGTTATACGAGCTCCAGTAGTCGTTATCAAAGGAATGGCTTCCACCCACTTTGTAAAATACTCAATAGTCATAATAATGAATGTATGTCGGCCTGATGATGGAGGAGATATCTTGCCAATAAGGTCAAACCCCCACTAAGCAAATGGTCAAGCTGCTTGGATGGGCTATAAGGCCTGTGATGATAGGTGTGTAATATTAGCATGATGTTGACATTTGATGCATTTCTTGACATATACATTGCAATCCTTCTCCATAGTGGGCCAATAATAACCCATTCAAAGGATGCACTTGATGATGGCCATGCCATTGAAATGGTCGCCACACGTACCATCATGAGCTTCTAAAATTGACCAAGATGATTCTTCGAGCTTAAGGTAATGAAGGAGAACTCCATCGTAACTTCGATGGTACAAAATCTCTCCTATTAAGACATATTTAGTCACTTTCTATTTAAATGTGTCTTACAGCACGCGATAGTCCCTCCGAGATAAAACCAAGTCTTAGGAAGTCTTGAATCTATGACATCCAATTCTGATGAGCCTCAACTTTGACTGCTAAGACAACTTGTACCCCCTGCGTATTTACCTTTGCAAATGCAGATTGGGAAACAACCCTATGATGAATGGTGGTGCCACTCCCCGTAGGACTCTAGGCGGTTAAATACCCCCAAGGTGCTTTCTTAAGAAAGTCTTCGGCTTTGAGAAACCAATCATCTTTTGGTTCCACACTAATCATGTTGACTGATACTCTATTATCAAATGCCGCACGCTCTGCTATAGGATGTGAGAGCGTCTTGACATAGATGGTAGTAAAATTGATAGATGAATTTTGAGGGATTAAGGATCCCAAAGATGCCATGGTGTCTGCGAACCTATTTGACAAACAAGGGATTGCCTCGATGTCGTACCATTCCATTGTTAGTTTCACAATGACACTGATATGGGAGGTGAATCAGTGTATCTCTTTAAAACTTAAATATTCAACACTCAAATCCAAAACAATGAAAACATAAAAACAAATAAAGCAAGTATAACAAGAGAACATCACACAACATAAGATATACCGAGGTTCACCAATTTGGCTACATCCCCAAAAATGACTGTTTAGACTCCCATCCAAATCCAGCATTTGCAAAGCACCAACTTTATAATCAATTTACCAGCACCACTAGAAGGAGCACCAACCCCTAATTTATCTGCACCAACAGAAAGGAGCATCAACCCCTGATTTATCTGCACCAATGAAAAGAGCACCAACCCCTGATTTATCTGCACCAATAGAAAGGAGCACCAACCCCTCTATGAAGCACCCACTTGATTTTGATATTGATAATAAAATGACATATATGAATTTCTTCACTAAAACCAGAACCCTCTATGGTCTGTAAGCTCAAAATATAAAAATTTCTATTTCACCCAGTATAACATCCCTACTCAAAATTTGAATCTTCTCTTCTCACAAAAAAAACTGGTTTTTCTCTTAGCTCGTTTTGCCAATTGCTAAACGCTTTCTGGGTATTGTGTAACACTTTGTTTGAAAACTTCTCTTAAAATTTTAGTTTAACTGGATATCATATGAGAAAGTTATGCTCAAAATACTGAAGTGATGTTTTTCACCACTCTCCAAAAATCACGGATTTTCACTCTTTATTTTTCTCCACACACACTTCTCTCTTCACAAAATAAAGTCCCCACTTTTCAATAAAATCCCTTGTCACTTAAAAAGCACACACTTGCATTCTTTTTCCCTTTTCAATTTTTAAAATATTTTCTTTAATGAAGCTTCTTAAAACAATATAACTTCCTTTTTTTTATTTTGAGAAGGCATTTCGTCAAACACGTCACATGCAAAGAATTGACACCTTACTCGTTCTCTTACTTCAGAGCCATGTGACACCTCAAACCAAAAATGAAAGATGCTCTATTTGATGCCTTTAAGGTGTAACAACACTGAAACTAAAACTCTGGTGACTCTGCAAGGTCGAAACGGCCAACTAAAGGATTTTACACAAGTGGAACAAATTGACATAAAAGTGACCTATACCGTTTTTACAACAATCATAACTCTCACCTCGTAACTCTATTTTCTCTAAAATTTGAAACGTAGAATATATGAAATATTTAATACATCCATTCTGAATATCGCTATATAAATCCTTACAGTTCACCTGTACCACCTCCACGAAAACTGCTACTGACACTCTTTTTTCAAAAAGAGCATTTTTGTGACAGTATTGCAACGCTTGTAACATTCGCCTCGTTCCTATATTTTGGTGTAAATTTGGAACACATGTTCTTGAAGATAACGACCACCTCCAGTTCAAATTTTGCTATAAAATTCTTCTTGATTTGCTTGCAGTGCTTCTAACAAAACTGCCCTTTTTTGGCCTGTACAACCACTTGCCAAATCATCCGCCAAGATACCAAAAATATCACCGATCAATCTAAACACTGTGTTGACACCTCCAACACTATTATAGACTATTTCTTGACATTATGACATGTTTCAAACTGATCCATCCTGTCCAACTACACCCGTGATGACTTTTGCAATTTTTTGACTTCTTGATGATTTTTTCAACTTTTGCAAATTTGCACGAACAACCTATAACAACTTCACCCGAACATCAAAAACATCCTCATAAGCATTGAACATCACTATACATACTCCGAAAAACCTTTGAAAAACTATCCACTGCATCAACCTGTCCATCTGAGTGTGTTGACAACAATGACAATACTGTCGTTGCACCTTGCTCAACAATATCCCCCTTTGGAATTGTTGGCAACATGCACAATTTCTTGTAACTCTTCTTCCACTTTGACAATAAGACCAAAGGGCTACTAGAAACTCCCCCTGAGTCCATGCACAAAATTCTCAAAAAAAAATTATTACACTTAGCAAAAATCACAAACATGAGCAAAAAGATAAACAAATACACAAATGCTCCCCCTGAGAATGTGGCCCCAATAGCTAGTCAATTCTTGGGAAGTGTGACCACTCCCAATTTCTTGCGAAGGTACTCAAAGACTTCCTTGGGTAATGGTTTGGTGAAGATATATGTTACTTGCTCTGTTGTTGGAATAAAATCCAACTTAACCTCACCTTTCGCAACTTTCTCCTTCAAAAAATGATATCGGATAGCAATATGTTTTGTGCGAGAATGCATAACCAGATTCTTTGAGATGTTAATGGCACTGGTGTTATCGAACTTAACTCAAATAGGCTCACTAAAACTAATGCCAAGATCCTTCAAAGTTTGTTTCATCCATAACACCAGCGTACAACACGTTGAAGCTGTAATGTATTCTACCTCTGCTATGGATAAGGATACTGACTCCTGTTTCTTACAATGCCATGTGACCAACCTGTCTCCAAGATAGAATGCACCTCCACTGGTACTCTTCCTATCATCTACACCTCCTGCCCAATCTACATCTGAATACATAATAAGGGTTAAGTCCTTACCTTTCGGATACCATAACCCATACTCCTGTTGGAACAAAATCTGCCTTCGGTTAATAGTGATGCACCTTAGACTTTGCCAACATTGAATAGACAGATCTTGCTTGAGATCATCTATCTAGTCTCCAGAGAAGGCTAGTTCCTTTGAAGTTTTTTAGAGAAAAGGGGAAACAAGAGATAAGGAAAATATAGCTTAAGCTAGAACTTTTATATGGTGCAGGTTAGACAACATCAAAGACAGATTTACTTACTTCTATCCAAAGCATTTAAAAACACATTCCAATGCAGAAATTATATAATTCCAAATATGATTTCTGATATTTTGTTTAGCATGTGTATATATTAGATTCTTATTCTAGCAATATGATTTATGTATTGCGAAATTTTAGATACAAGAATAGACTCAATTTACAATTCAATATTGTGAGCAGAAATAAAGAACATTAATACATACACTTGCACGATATGAACCAGAAGCCAATGGGAGATGTGATTTTATTGCTTGTATTCGAAGTACGTACACATAGTCTTGTAAACGTCCAAGAGCCGACCCTTTTTCTAGAGTCGCTCACCCCTATATATACCCTAAAAGAGTATCTTTTCCTAAGTACATCTTACTTATTTTACAAGCAATAATTTGCAGTTTCTAACAATACACAACGGATTTCCCATAGATTGGATAGATTAGCAATCATCCAGTAGACCTGCCATGTTATAATAAACAAACCATTCTTCAAAAATCAGCACCTGATGTTAGTGCTCGTCTCTAGTTGCCAAAAATATACTTTTATTCCTTTACAGCTGGCATGTCATGAAATCGTGACATTCATCTCCTGCTTTGCTCCTCTGCCACTTCCAGCCACGAAAATGAGACATGTCATGAAATTGCGACATTCGTCTCTTCCTTTGCTCCTTTGTTGCCTCCCACCGCAAAAATGAGACATGTCACGAAATCATGACATTCATCTCCTGCTTTACTCCTTTGTTGCCTCCCGTCACGAAAATGAGACATGTCACGAAATCGCGACATTTGTCTCCTCCTTTGCTCCTTTGCTGCCTCCCATCGTGAAAATGAGACATGTCACAAAATCGTGACATTCGTCTCCTGCTTTGCTCCTCTCTGTGAACCGTGAAAATGAGACATATCATGATATCGTGACACTTTTTCTCTTTTGGCTGCGACAAAGCAACATGTCGCAATATCGCGACACTTTTTCTCCATTCGACCGCGACAAAGCAACATGTCGCGATATCATGACACTTTTTCCCTTTCGACCGCGACAAAGCAACATGTCGCAATATCGCGACACTTTTTCCCTTTTGCTTTTCTTTTTGCTTTGAACCGCAAAAATGCAACATGTCGCGATATCGTGACACTTTTTCCTCCTTGCGATGTTTTGCATTTTCTTTGATATTTAGCATATGGGCCACTTCAGTCCTCTTGGAAAATATGCAAAAAAGGAGCATCAGATGTTTTTCTGTAGTTAGTCACTTTTTGACTAACTCCATAGTACCTTTGATGTACCAAAGAATCCTCTTCATTGCTATCACATGAGTCTCCTTGGGACTAGCCTAAAATCGTGCTACCATGCATACTGCCTAAAAATATCTGGTCTAGTAGCTATCAAGTATAGTAAGCTCCCAATCATAGATCTATACATAGTTTGATCAATATGTGGAGATTTGTCATCCTTGCTCAACTTGCAACCTATCGTCATGGGAGCGCTAACTGTCTTATAATCCTTCATTGTGAACTTTTTTAGCATCTCTTTCATATATTTAATTTGAGAAATAAATATGTCTTTCTCCTTTTGATTAACTTGCAATCCGAGGAAATACGAAAGTTCACCAATAATTGACATTTCAAATTCTTTCTGCATCTTATTTGCTAAATCTTTACACAACTCATATTTGCTGCTGCCAAATATGATATCATCTACATATACAACAAGAACAATATGATGACCATTTTTTTTTTTGACATACAAATTACTATCCACCATACCTTTCTTGAACCCTTACTGAGTAAGATAATTGTCTAGCCTTGCATACCATGCTCGAGGTACCTATTTTAAGCCATATAACGTTTTCTTCAACTTGCAAACCAAGTTGGGATCATCACCAAGTTGGAAACCATCTGGTTGCTCAATATAAACCTCTTCTTCAAGTTTTCCATTCAAAAATACTGATTTCACATCCATTTGATAAACTTTGAAATTCTTGTAAACTGCTAAAGCCAAAAATATTCTAATTGCCTCTAGTCTAGCCACAGGTGCAAAGGTTTCCTCAAATTCAATACCTTCAACTTGTGCATAGCCTTTGCATACCAATCTTGCTTTGTTCCTGACTACATGTCCGTCCTCATTCAATTTGTTTCGAAAGACCCATTTAGTATCGATTACATTTTTATTTGCGGGTCTTGGTACTAACTCCCAAGTCTTGTTTTTCTTGATCTGATCTAATTCTTAATTTATTGCCTTTACCCAACTTTCATCTTTGCTTGCATCAACAAAAATTTTGGGCTCAATGTTGGATAATAAAGAGTAGTTACTTACTAATCTTCTTCTTGTCTGAACACCAACTGTGGGGTCTCCAATTATTTTCTCTCTAGGATGATCTTTCTGCCAACTGCTTATTTTGAATTTCTTGTTTTCTTCCACTTTTGAATCACTATTTGAATCCTCTGAGTCAATTTTTGGTTTCTTTTATGTTTCCTTTTCCTCATCTTCGTCAATGACCTCTTCATAAATTGGGTAGTTCTCTTCATAGCTAACTACTCGTTCCCTTTTTTCATCAACTTTAACATCGACACTATCCATAATTTTCCTTAGCCTATTCTTGTAGCATTTGTAAGCTTTGTTTTTTGATGAATAGCCAAGAAAAATACCTTCATCCGCTCTATCTTCAAACTTACCAAGGTTTTCTTCAGTTCTTTTGATGTAACACTTGTTGCCAAAAACATTAAAGTATCTTGATGTTGCCTTTTTACCGAACCACAATTCATAAGGAGTTTTGCTTTCATGTATCCTCAACATGCACCTATTTTGGATGTATACCATAGTATGGACTACCTCTTTCCAAAATTTGTCTGCTACTTTGCTCTCGGTAAACATAGTTCATGCCATTTCCTACACTGTCATGTTCTTTCTTTCTACCACACCATTCTGTAGAGGTGTCTTGGCTGCTGAAAACTATCTCCTAATGCCATATTTTTCACAATACTCTGTGAAATCCTCTGAAATGAACTCTCCTCTGTCTGACCTTAAACATTTAATCATTTTTCTTGTTTGATTCTCAACTTGGTTTTTGAAAACCTTGAAGATCTCAAAAGCTTCTGAATTATGCTTCAAAAATAGTACCCATGTCATCCTAGAATAGTCATCTATACACAACATGAAATATTTGTCACCATTTATGCTTTGCGTTCTCATGGGTCCACATAAATCAGTATGTACTAGTTCCAAAGGTTTGCTTGTGTAGTACTCTTTTGTTTTAAATGAGACTCTAGTTTGATTCCCCTTTTGACATGAATCACAAATGCTATTTGATGGTTTGCCAATGGTGGAAATATCTCTCACTGCTTTCTTTGAGCTGATTTTTACTAGATTGTCAAAACTGATATGACCGAGCCTCTTATGCCACAACCAATTCTCTTCTTCCTATCCAATAAAGTAAGCTCCTTCTGAAGTCTCTAAGAGAGTGTACAGGTTGTCAGATGTCCTTGATCCAGTTGCTATCAACTTCTCATTTTTTGCCTTTCTAACTTCACAACCTTGCTTATTAAAGATCACTTCATAACCTTTATCACAAATTTGACTTATGCTCAACAAGTTATGCTTCAGACCAACCACAAAAAAGACTTATTTTTACCTAATTTTTCTGTCACTAATCTTAACTGAACCTCTACCAACTATCTTAGCTCCATCATTTTTTCCAAACTTTATTGAACCACCTTCATATTGCTACTTCTCAAATTTTTGTTTGTCACCTGTCATATGACTGGAGCATCCACTATCAAGTATCCATGGTGTGGATTTATTCTGTGCTTTAAATGTCATCTGTATGATCAAGGATTCCTTTTCTTCCTTAGGTCGCTCTTTTTCTTTCCACTCAGGTTTGATTACAATTTTGGGCTCTTGTTTTGGCTTTTCTTTTTCAGTAGCTTGTGCATGTTTTTCAAAAAAATTTCTATTTTGTCTTATTCCATTTGGCTGAAATTTTCTTCCCTGAAATTGATTTGATGCAAATGTACTTTGACAATTTCTTGCAATATTCCCAAAATTATGACAGTTATAACATTCTACTGCATAATCCATCAAAGGTGAAAAAGCATTTCTATTGGTAAAATTCCTTGGTCCTACATTATATTTGCAATATGAGATCTTATGTCCATAACCATTGCATTTAAAATAGTAACTAGAAAAGAGATGATTGAACCTGGGTGGTGGTATTTGCCATGTTGTCATAGGAGCCATAAATCTTCTTCTTCTTTGATGTGTGACATTGGTGAAGCCATCATTGTCAATTCTTCTTTCATGCCTTGCATTATTGATTTCCTTTGCATGATTCATTTTTGCTTGATCAACCTGTTTCTTCTCTTCATTCTTTGTGGATTCTTCATTTATGGCCTTTGATCCATTTGAGGATTCTCCTTCATCAAAAACCAAACCAAATTTTATGCTTGTAGTCTTTTGGTTATTTATGATCTTATCTAGCTTCATAGAACTTTCTTCACGTTTGTGATAACAACTAATTTTCTGATTCATCTCTTCTAGTTGCATTCTTAAACCAACAATATCTTCTTCTAGCTTGTTGTAATAATCTATTTTCATGGTTATTTGTACTTTAAGATCTTTGGAGATTTTCTTGGATTTTTCTATATGTACTTTCAAATTTGTTATGATTTCATTTGCATCCTCAAGCTTTCTTGAAATTTTCTTATTCTTTTTTTCTTTCTATCTTCAATTCATCTAGAGCTACAATTAGTTCCTCTTCCAAATTCACTTCTGCATCAATTTCTTCTTCATCACATTCCTGTTATTTTTCTAGTTTTTCTTCTTTGAGTGCCATGAAAAGAGCTTCACCTGTTTCCTTTTCAGAATCCTCACTGGAGCTATATTCTAATGAACTGACATTCTTGGAGATGAAACTTTTCTTCTTGAAGTTGCCTTTTCTGAAATTTTTTTTCTTCTAGTCACTTCTTTCTTCGTGTGATCCTTCATCACTTCTGTTCTTCTCATTAAGTGGATATTTAGCTGCAAAATGCCCAACGCCTCCACAGTTGAAACATTTAAACGGTAACTTTCCTCTGTATTTTTCTTTTCCCATTTTTAGTTTTCAAACAAAGTTTGCTTCCATTTCATCTTATGTCTCTTCTTCCTCAAATTCTTGTTTTGCTTTCATATTTTTATGGGCTTTAAAAGCAATGTCTCTTTCTATGGGTTTAGATTTTCCTATTCTCATCTCATATGCAATCAAAGAACCATGCATCTCATCCATACTAAAATAATTTAGATCTTTAGCTTCTTCTATAGCTGAAACTTTAGAATCAAATCTTTGGGGAAGGGATCTTAATACCTTTTTCATGATGATAGAATCTTTGATTTCCTCTTCGATTCCTCTAATTGCATTAATGACTTCATTAACTCTCAGTATATATGCCTATATATTCTCATTGTCATTCATCTTTAATACTTCAAACTGAGCTCGATGTGTTTATAACTTGGCCTCCTTGATCTTAATGTCTCCTTCATGAATGCTCTTCAATTTGTCCCATATTTCCTTTGTCATTTTACAACCCATAATCTTTACCAATTTGTTGTCCACTAATCCACACATGATAGCATTCTTTGCTTTTGATTCATTCTCAAATAGTTTCTTACCGGCAGCATTGGTTGGAGAAGTGGTGGGTATTGTGTATCCACTATCTACTGAATCCCAAATATCGTATCTCAAAGCACAAAGATATGTCTGCATCCTGAGTCTCCAAAATGCATAATTAGTTACGTCAAAAAATGGTGCTTTGTTTAATGAGAAGCCTTCACCACCTGCCATTATGTCACTTCCAAGATCACCCTAGTCGGTTAAGTCTGTTTAGGAACCTCGCTCTGATACCAATTGTTAGTCTCACAATGACACTGAGAGGGGGGTGAATCAGTGTAGCTCTTTAAAACTTAAATATTCAACACTCAAATCCAAAACAATGAAAACATAAAATCAAATAAAGCAAGTATAACAAGAGAACATCACACAACACAAGATATATCGAGGTTCACCGATTTGGCTACATCCCTAAAAATGACTGTTTGGACTCTCATCCAAATCCAACCTTTGCAAAGCATAAACTTTAAAATCAATTTACCAAAATCCACTGGAAGGAGCACCAACCCCTGATTTATCTGAACCAACATAAAGGAGCATCAACCCCTGATTTATCTACACCAACATAAAGGAGCACCAACCCCTGATTTATCTACACCAACAAAAATTAGCACCAACCCCTCTATGAAGCACCCACTTGATTTTGATATTGATAATAAAATGACATATATGAATGTCTTCACTAAAACCAGAACCCTCTATGGTATGTAAGCTCAAAATCTAAAACTTTCTATTTCACCCAGTATAACATCCCTCTCTCTGCATTACTCAGAATTTGAATCTTCTCTTCTAAAAAAAAATGATTGTTCTCTTAGCTCGTTCTGCCAATTGCTAAACGCTTTCTGGGTATTGTGCAGCACTTTGTCTGCAAATGCCTCTCAAAATTTCAGACAAAATGGATATCATAAGAGAAAGTTATGTCAAAAATACTGAAGTGAAATTTTTCAACACTCTTCAAAAATCACGGATTTTCACTCTTTATTTTTCTCCACACACACTTCTCTCTTCACAAAATAAAGTCCCCACTTTTCAATAAAATCCCTTGTCACTTAAAAAGCACACACTTGCATTTTTTTCCCTTTTCAATTTTAAAAATATTTTCTTTAATGAAGCTTCTTAAAACAATATAACTTCCTTTTTTTATTTTGAGAAGGCATTTCGTCAAACACGTCACATGCAAAGAATTGACACCTTACTCGTTCTCTTACTTCGAAGCCACGTGACACATCAAACCAAAAATGAAATATGCTCTATTTGATGCCTTGAAGGTATAACAACACTGAAATCGAAACTCTGACGACTCTACAAGGTCGAAATGGCCAACTGAAGGATTTTGCACAAGTGGAACAAATTGACATAAAAGTGACCTGTACCGTTTTTGCAACAATCATAACTCTCACCTCGTAACTCCGTTTTCTCTAAAATTTGAAATGTAGAATCTTTGCGATGTTGACTACATCCAATTCAAATATTATTGTATAACTCCTTATGGTTCACCTATACCACCTCCACAAAAACTGCTGCTGACACACTTTTTCCAAAAAGAGCATTTTTGTGACAGTATTGCAACGCTTGTAACATTCGCCTCGTTTCTATGTTTTGGTGTAAATTTGGAACACATGTTCTTGAAGATAACGACCACCTCTAGTTCAAATTTTGCTATCAAATTCTTCTTGGTTTGCTTGCAGTGCTTCTAACAAAATTGCCCTTTTTCGACCTATACAACCACTTGCCAAATCATCCGCCAAGATACCAAAAATATCACCGATCAATCCAAACACTATGTTGACACCTCCAAAACTATTATAGACTATTTCCTAACATTATGACATGTTTCAAACTGATCCATCCTGTCCAACTGCACCCGTGATGACTTTTGCAACGCTTGTAACATTTGTCTCGTTTCTCCATTTTTATGGAAATTTAAAACACATGTTATTGAAGATAATGACCACCTCCAGTTCAAATTTTGCTATCAAATTCTTCTCGGTTTGCTCGTAGGGATTCTAAAAAAACTGCCCTTTTTTGGCATGTACAACCACTTGCCAAATCATCTGCCAAGATACTGAAAATGTCACCGATCAATCCAAACATTGTGTTGACACCTCAAAAGCTATTATGGACTATTTCCTAACATGCTAGCATGTTCCAAACTGATCCATCCTATCCAACTGCACCCATGATGACTTTTACAAATTTTTAACAACTTCTTGACGATTTTTTCAACTTTTGCAAATTTGCACAAACAACCTGTAACAACTTCACCCGAACATCAAAAACATCCTCATAAGCATTGCACATCACTATACATACTCCAAAAAACCTTTGAATAATTTTCCACTGCATCAACCTGTCCATTTGAGTGTGTTGACAACAATGACAATATTGTCGCTGCACCTTGCTCAACATCCAATTTAGCCAGATATGTGGCAACAAGATCTTTGTAGGCTTTCAATACCGGACATCAACACTGAAATAATCATTTAACTTGATTTACTATGAGCAAGGAGTCACCAAAGATTTTTAATCTTTTAATATTCATGGTGATAGCTTTGTGGAGACCCAAGAGCAAGGCTTTATACTCAGTGTTATTGTTGGTGCACGGGAAGTCTAGTTTGAATGACAAGGGCATTTGAGCTCCTTACGGTGTGAAAAACACTATCCCTATGCCAGCTCCTTGCTCGTATTTCAAATCATCAAAGAACAGAGTCATATCAGCATTGTTCTCTGGCTCTTTCAGTTTGGGAGCTTCGGATACTACAAACACTGCATCATCCGAAAGCTCGATTGTTAGAGGCCTATTATTGGACGGTGGCACCTTAGCTAACTGATCTACTATGACCTATCCCTTAATGGACTTCTGGCTTATGAATTCTAGATCAAATTCTATCAATAGCATGATCCACTTCGCAGTACGTGTATTATGATATGTCTTGCTCATCATATAATGCAAAGGGTTTTGTTTCGATATAACATATGTCATATTACTTAACATGTAGTGTCACAATTTCTTGGTAGCGAACACCACTTCTAAACACAATTTTTCAACATATGCATATCCTAACTCGTAGCTCACCATAGTTTGACTAATGTAATATATGGCTTGTTCTTTGCCTAGCATGTTCTTTTGGGCTAACATGGTCCCTAATGCAAAATTAGTCATCGATATATAGTAGAAATGGCTCTTCTTGACTAGGCGGAGCTAGTACTGGTGGCGTTGCTAGGTAGTGCTTGATTTCAACAAAAGCTACTTGGTAGTCCTCGTCCCAATTGAATGGGATCCCCTTGTGTAGCAATTGATTCATGGGTCGACATTTATCCAATAGTTGAGCGATAAATCGCTTTATGGATGCTACTTTGCCCTGAAGGCTTCTTAGTTCCTTGATATTAGTGGGAGGATGCATCTCTAAAATAGCCTTGACCTTCATTGGGTCTACTTCGATGCCTCACTTAGAGACGATGAATCCTAAAAGTTTACTTGAAGTTATGCCAAAAATGCACTTCTTAGGATTCAATTACACATTATGCTCAATGAGGAGATCGAAGACTTTCCTTAGGACCTCAACATGCTCAATACGCAATAATGACTTAGCTAACAAGTCATCCATATAATCTTCTAAAATTTTATGCATATAGTCATGAAAGATATATGTCATAGCCCGTTGATATGTGGAACCAGTATTTTTAAGACCAAATGGCATAACTTTGTAGCAAAATGTTCCCCATGGTGTTATGAATGTTGTTTTATGTTGGTCTTCAGGCTTAATCCAAATTTGATTGTAACCAGCATAACCGTACATTAATGAAAGCATTTCATGACCTGCGGTTGCGTCTACTAGAGCATTGATACTTGGAAACGAAAATGAATCCTTGGGTGTTGCCTTGTTGAGATCTTTAAAATTTGTGCAAATACAGATCCTTCCATCTAGTTTTCCTACAGGTACCATATTGGATACCCATTCTAGATAGTCAATGGAAATGATAAATTCTACATCCAACAGCTTCTACAATTCATCTTTCACCATCAGGGCTACTGTTGGATGCATCTTTGTGAGCTTCTGCTTGACAGACTTCTTGGACGGGTCTAGCAAAAGGTTATGAGTAACCAATTTCGAGTCTAGATCGGGCCTATCTTTGTATGTCCAAGTAAAAAGGTCAGGTCTCTCTTTCAACAGAGGGATGATGCTAGCACACTCATTTGGAGTGAGACTCGTTCCAAATTTAACCTTCATTGGATTGGTGGGGTCGTTACCGATATCCACTTTGAAGGTTTCCTCTGCTGACATATGGGATCCCTCCTTAAGCTGATGAGGCATAGGGGTCAAATAGATGTCATCAGCTGGATTTATATGTTCTTCATTGGAAGTATGTTCAGCATGATAGACATTATAAGTACAACCTGGTCCAAAATGAAATGGTTGCAGCATCTCTTCGTTTAGGAAGAAGTCTTTAGGCTCTACTCGTGAATTAGCATGATCCCAATCGATAGCATCCATTTTTAGATGCAATGGCTTGGATGAATCTGTTGGATTGTGGAGTGGAGTGGTCAAATCAATGGAGACCATGTTGATGGAATGGAATTGATCTCTAGGACCACATGAACTAAACTATACATCGTCTGTGTAGCTTTCGTACCCAAGATCTGGCTCAGATGGTATGGGGACAAACGGGTCCTCTCTGTGAGGTGCTCGGACAACTAGATCCTCCCTGTGCACTAATTGCAAAATGGGATATCTTGACTCAATTAGCTCAGCATAAGTAGGCAGATGGGAAAAGAGTCTGATATTCATCTTCCAGATTTATTCTTTCCCTGAGGTGGCATTAGAGATTAATCTCTTAATGTAAACCTGCAACTGTAATAGGTGGTGGACCTCAAGGTGGATTTTGATTACGTAGAAATAGGCCATCTTCAATAAATCCTCATCATCACTGTATAGATATAATCCTTCACTTTCCCCCATATGCAAGGGGCGATCTGCCAGATGTGGCCCCATGTATCTAATTTTGCGATCACTATCATCACTATCTGAATAAACTGGATAGAATGATCGTATATAATATTCAAAGTGCACTATAAGCTATTTACAAGAAAAATAGTGCAAAAATTACCCCCACAAAAAAACTTGTATCTTAGTGGTTATTAGCTTGGGTTTATTACCAAAGTAACCAAGCAAAGGAGAGAGTTGTATAACAAAAGAGACAATGTCAAATCAACCATTGCCTACTTCAAAAGCTACCATAAAACCAAAGATTGTAAAAGAGGTACAAAGAGGTATTATATTCTCAAAATAATTTACATTATATTGCACTACTCTAATCTGGCCTACGTAGGAAGAAGGATAGGTTTTCAATGCCAAAAGGGCACACTCTTCACAAGGATAAAAATAGTCCAAGGTAGTCGTGTAAAAGCATTCTCCAAGAAAGGTAAAAGGATCTTCCAAAAGGCTCATATCTTCTATGATTTGGATAGTCGAACCTGCAAGTAAACAATACAAAGAAAGGAGAAGCATTATAGGGGAATATTATCTACAAAAGGGATTTTCATAACAGGTTGAAAAAGAAGGTATAAAATATTACACTAGACGTATGCCCAAGGAGCATCATTGGAGTATTTCAAACTCCACCATAGCATTGCTTGAAGCCTTTAAAATAATTTCTCAAATCGTTGCTCCAAGATCCCAAGGCGTTAATCACCATTCTAGCTAGAAACAACTCAATCCAAACGTCATCAAATTTATACAACAAAGGTGGAGTTGGTCATGGTGTATTGTTAATAAGGGTATTGCAAAGATACGTTGAAGAGGCATTACGTAGAAATCTTATGCACAAAGATAAGGTGACACTTATCACCTAGAAGGAAACCCTAACGTTTCCCACATGAGCAAACATTCATTGCAAGCTTGACCAAGAAAATGTTACAATAAAGAAGGTTGGTGTGAGCGCTCATCCAAGATTGTAATGCTCATTCTTTACCTGGAAAAAATTATAAGTGGTAATAAGCATCTTCTCATCCCTCAAGTGCTCAAAGATAACCATCATGACTCTTGTCACTCACTTCAAGATTCAACTCTTATTTGAGATTCCAAAGACCAAGGAATAGCAGCATTCAAGACCAAATTTATAGCAACATTAAAAGTTAAGTTTGTGGTAGACTTACGTAGCAACATCAGCATTCATACCAATAGCAAAAAGAGAGCATTTAAAGCTCTTGGTCAAAGCAAGCAGACGTGAGGCATCCACAATCCAAGTATTATCGTCAAAGGTATCAAGAAACCAATCACAATTCAAATTCAAGAGAAGCACTAAAGCCTACGCCCATACGTTGGATATAATGGTCAAAAGAGCACTAAAGAGTGTTGTCATCTACATCTGAGAATCAATGCTGGATACGTAGAGGTTTGGGGCATTACAAAGGTAAGACTTTACCTTATTCCAATTTGCTTTCATTAATAGGGATATATAAGGTATAATATAAGGTTGAAACATTAAGGGAAATCAACCATATTTGAAAGCAATATTAAAAGGGAAAATATATATTAAATAGCCTAATATTTGCAATCTAAAACATAGGAGAAATAAGGATTTCTACCTGGATATATTAAACTTCTATTATTGCAAATATCATTGTTTTCTAATATTCCATATTAGGGATTTATAAGGAATACTACACCAAAGTAGGTAATTAGAATTTAGAAACATTAAATATCAAATTATTAAAGGCTATAAAAGGAGGTTTATTAAGGAAAATCAAGATTTGGAAACTAATTGATATACTTGTCTCAAAACTACATTAAAGGGATAAAATAAATCCAACAAATAGAACCTCATCAAAACTAGAAAGTGCTTAAGTTCAATAGGAGAAATAAGATGTAAAAGAAGTTGATTTATGTTATTCACAAAACTTTACAAAATCAACCCAAAATTGAACTATTATTCTCAAAAGCACGTTATCTATCATTCAGCATATATAAAAATTACTAGGGAGACATAAGGTATTCTACAAAACCTAAGCTTTAAAAGGCCTTATCAAATCAAGCTCATAACTAGGGAGTCATAAGGTAGATCACTTAAGAAAAATTGATTTCATAAGATACAAGTTCTATCAAAGTACTATATACTCTAATCCAAGGAGCTATAAATATGAATATCAACACATTAAGTAATACACTTAGAAGTGGAATGATAAAAATACCAATATGGATTAAAAGCATGATTGGTAATACAATGGATAATAATAAGGAAATTACAAAAGGAAAGGAAGAATAAATAAGAGGGGAAATAAGTTCTAAAATAAATAGCTACAGAAAAATAGACTCTTCTAATGAAGTTGATGATAGCTATATCAATGAAAACACAAAATACCACAAGGGAGAAAAAGATATGGATCAAGAATACATCATACAAAGAAGTAAAAATGGAATAGCTTCAATTGTGCACATATGGTTTAAGGATCTAGTCAGAGATATTGATAAACATGATATCCCCAAGATAGACTACAAAGCAGTCAAAACATCTCTATTGTGCACCTATTGCAATCAATACGATCATGAAAAGATCAATTGTTGGAATTTCCATCCATGCAAATAATATGAAGGGAAAAATCACTCATCTTTCTTCTACTACTATAAATACAAGTATTATAAAAGCCATGAAGAAATTTTACTACAAAGAATAGATTGCTACTTTCAAAATCTTATTCTAAAAGCATCTACTAACAATGAGCTCAAGTTTGATACTTATGAAGGTCTTAGAGACAGGTCATACAAAAATCTGAAGGAGAAATATGGGTCAATTTAGATCCACTTCAAACATGCCAAATCATGATATCACTAGTTCATCAAAGACATCTAATGACAAAGAATAGAGGATTGGAAAGGATAATAATATATAACATGAATATTGAAGCAGCTAAAGAAGAACCTGATCAAGCCAAAGAGCATCCACAAGAAGAAGATTCATATTGAAGATTGAAATCTTCAATACCCAAATAATGTAATACAAGGGGGTGTTAGATTTAGAGTATATTACATCATTTGGGTCATGTAAATGTACCACCTTTGGTACATAGTTAGAGTAGGATATTAATTTAGAGGAAATTTAGCTAGTTACTTCAACAATGTAATAAATGCATAAGTGGCAATGTGCAAGTTGTAATGTGCAAGGTGTCCCCTTGTACAACTAGGTAGAGTGTTGGCCAAGGAATCTATCTTCCTATATAAAGGGCCTCATAATGGTAGATCATATATCAAGTCAATATCAAGTTCTTATCAAGTGCAATGTAGTAGATAGTAGTAGTGCTCTTGTATGGAGCACAATGTAGCTCTTTAGCTCATATTAATGGAGTGACCATTTCCTCCATACTGCATTGTATTTTCATCATTTCTATTTATAGTATATTTTAGTCATATTGCAGACTCACTTCCTTTCATATTAATTGCATCTTATTAGGACCTGTGTTAGATCTCTTCCATTGCATATATCCTCAAACTATAACAATCAAACCCTTGGGAAACTTACTTGACTTCAATTGTATGATTCCATCCTTGATCTCATTCCCATACTCATTATTTTCTTTAGCATATTAGGCCTTCTTGATCATAAACTCTATGATTTGCTCATCATTTTTAAAAACCTACAAATGATTAGAGTTATTAGGAATAGTTGGTCTAAAGTCTACCTCTAATTATTTAGATTTATCCCATATGTCATTCATGGGATTTAATCTAGACACCACTTCTACCAATTCATCTACTTTTATGTTCAATTCGCTAACGATTTCTTTGATTTTGTATATCAAAATTTTTGAAAAAAATCTCAAACCTAATGTTTATATGACTTTAGATGCTTGTTCTATGTAGCACACTAGAAATTGACCTAATTTACAATTAGTTCAAAGTTGTTGCATATCCTTAGGTCTTTAATTCATATCTTCTTAGCCTTTCTCAAATTGGTACAAAGTGCCTTATATTTCACCATATTATTGGTACAATTGAATATTAACTTATAGTAAAAATGATTCTATGCACTTTATGGGTCAAGGAATTAAATGTTAGTGTTTTCCCTATTCCTGGTTCTATTGCCATTAAAGTACATTATCCAGTTCTTATCTACTCCTTAGCTTATTAAGACTAAAATATTAGGTGTCTAAGTGATGAGATAATTTCCCAACTTAGTTTCTTCATATTCTCCTTTGGAATCCTCTTCATCTTGTAATACACTAATTATCATATCAATTTTTATTTTTGGTCATATTATCGATATTCATCATCTTATACAAATTCTTGGGGCTAATTCTAGTTTATTGTGCTTTCATTGTCCAAATTATACAAAAGATAGTTGTAAGGTGACTCATTTTCAATCCTGATCACATCCCTATCCTTAGGTGTTTTCGTATGAGTATGATCCATTTTCAGGTAACCATCTCGTGATAGCTTGCATATCCACTTTTTGGATAGTAGCATATCAAAGTATGGAGGTAGGTCCATGACTATCACTTCTTGCACCACTACAAACTCTAGATATTTGGCTATAGTCATGACCAGATCTTTGAGTACCCCTATTTAATTGACCCTTGTGCCATCCATTTGTATTGAGCATCTAGCCATCTTGGTATAAGGAATACCCATTTCTTTGCAAATAACTTTAGGCTTAATTGTTATTGTCACTTCTAAATCAATTATGCAACTTTTGAGTATATAATTTTTAATCTTGAGTGTCTCATAAAATGGGATGGCTTTAGCATCTTAGATTTTGGGACATTTAGTATATTAGACATGTTGACTTGGATATATGGAGGATGCTTTACCATTAAATTATGTTGATTACTTATTTTGGTTGGAGTGGGTTCTGGTTGTTTACCTTTATTATAACTCCTTTTTTATTCTTTCAAGGATTCTTGGAGTAAATATTGCTATCTTGGTAGGAATAATGCTTATGGTATGCTAACCTTAGCTAATGTCCTTTTTATTTCCTATGTAATGTTGAATTTGAATTTCATAGAGGCACCTCACTTTGCATAATTTTGATATTGCCTTGTGACTATCGCACATCCTTCATTTCTAAGAGGGATATTTTAGTTATCATTCGAATTCATTTTAAAGTTGACATATTTTCTTAGTTCCTTTTATTTTTGTGGATTTATTAGTAACTCCTCTATATCCTTTTTATAATGGGTTATATGGGATTGAAATGGGTCCCATTCGTATTACACCATCACCACATAATGGTATTACAACAAAGCTTGGATGTTATCCATGTATCGTTTGGCAAGATTTGAACCTAGGTCTCCTCCTTAAAATATAGAGGAATCTAATCGGTTAAGCTAATGCCACTTGACCTCCATCTCCTTTATTCATTATAGGTTCCTTTATTTTGTCTATTTACCTATATTTGTTAGTTTGGGTCTCTCCCTTTTTCATCTGAGGTATACCCATGACCTTATTTTTTGTGCTTTTCTTTTCTTTCTATTTTTTCTTGTTGGGTTATGATGGGTCCTTTATCCTTCAAATGCAAGGGTGGCATCCCTCTTCTAAGGACTATTATTCCCTATTTGTGAAACTTGTTAATTATGAGGAGGTTGACCTTGCAAATTTTGTTGCACTTGACTTGTCGGAGGTGGTGTTAGTCCCTAGGTGTTTCCCTATGACACCTGTGATCCCATTTGTCCAACCATCACTTGAGTATTTTGAGCAAGGTTTTGGTTTAGGTTTAACCATGATAACCCTACATTGGGATTTGTGGACTCTCTTGGAAAGATGTTAGATATATTTGACAAACTAGATACAAGTGGACTTTGGGTCAAAGAAGAACATGTAGGAGGGATGTTTTATATATTAAAGGTTGGCAGTGGGTTACTAGCATATAATTGGCTTACAAATAATGGGTTATTCTTGAGGTTGTTCATATCAATAGGTATAACATAGAGAAGATTGGTATGTATCAAGGTTGAAGTTGTATTAGATCGAGATTTATTAGCTAAAGTTAACAAATAACTCAGTTGTTGGCCTAGATAACCAATTTGTATAGGGTGCAAAGCCTTAATAGACTAGGTTGGACATGGGACTTTTGCTTTTTAACAAGGCAGGATTAGACACTAAAATATCTTCAAACTCATATTTTGGATGCACTCATGTGGTGGTTTATTCTTTTCTCTTCCCTTTTGTGTTTCTTTGATCATCTGCAATGATGTCTATCAATTGATGTTCTTTCTTCATTCTCTAAGTTTTTGATTGCATATTATAAGCTTGCATGTACGTACCTACACAAATAGATTTTTGGGGTCAAAATTTACAAAAATTTAAAAATTTATTAGTGTAGTGATTCACTTGCAAGACCAAAGTGATTTTCTAGCAATTTTGGAGTGATTCGCTAGTAAAAGATTAATTGAAATATTTTGCATGCATAACACTTTGCTTTAAAAAAGTAGGCAATTCGTTTGCTATTTTTAAGCAATTTGCTTACTTATTATGAACTTATAATTTTTTTTAGAAGGAATCCAAGTGAATCGCCTTCCCATGAAAGAGGAAGAAGAAATTTGTCTTTCCTAGTAAATTATTTTTTAGATTTGGAGTGAATTGCTCATTGAATTTGACTTAGAGAGGTTTTACTATTTTAGAGTGAATCAATTGTTGAGTCAAGAAAATTGCTTGTTGATTTGATCTTTTGGAATAATAACTCCAAATAGTCCTTAAGTGTTTTTTATTAGTGATAGATGTACATACAAGGTCAAATTCAATTTTTGATGATGCTTGAATATTGTTGAAGACATTGTATTTATAAAAAATTTAAAATTTTGGAGTTCATGTTGAAATCACCATTTGTGAAGTACCCATAACAATCAATCACAAATAATAAAAATGATGAGTTTAAAAGTCAATTTGAAAATGTAACTAAGAAATTGAGTCCCTAGCTTTGACAAATCACTCAGGATTCAACTTATAAAAATACAAAATTTTTGGAGTGAACCGCTCAATTACATAGAGCGAGTTGCTTACAAATTTTGAGTGGATCACTTGCTCAATTGACTTCATGAATTTTAATCACTTTTCTCGAATTGGAGAAAATCACTCCATTTTTTGGAGTGAACCCTTCCTAAAACCAAATTTTTCCTCAATTTTGAGCTAATCACTTCATCCATGATGGATGTAATTTTGGCAAAAAAATCAAGGCATTAAGTTAAATTTGAGGGAAAATGAGGGTTTTCCCCATTGTGTGTGCCAAAAACTATGTTGAACCAGGGAATTATCTCAACTTATAATTAATATTTGCACCCCAATTTAAGTTTCAATAAAGTTGGAAGGGATTGCTAATAGCTTCTCCCAACCTCTAGATATAGGTCGGCTCTCCAATATCCTCACAAAATGCTCCTACACTAACTTGAATTGAAAGTAAAATATGGAAAGTAATGTGTAAAAAAGTAAAGTGTAGATATAAAAACACGTGAAATTTTAGGGGTGTGAGTGATTCGAGCAAATATAGGTTTAAATCATAATGAGGAAAGTGTGTGATCAATCAGCATATGAGAAGTCAAATAACATCAATGTCCATCCACTCATTAGATTATAATACTGATAAGCAAATGACAATATGGGCTAAAAGGACTATGCCATAATTATCACACACACTACAAACCTAAAGGGAAGTGTCACTGATGGAATGCTTAAGTACTTATCAATTTATTATAATATCATGAGATCAAATCACAATGTGGGTTTATAGTGTATCTTTGAATTCTCATGGCCAAAATATGAATACAATGAGGGCCCTAGGCCCTTATTTATAGTAAAATTTTACCCTTGAGTTACCTAGGGTAAGAAACAATTACTCCTAATAAAAGTAAATATTGAGGGGCATCTTTAGCAAAATGATGCACTACCAAATATCGCATACCTCTAATTATACCTCTAACAGGCTTAAAAGACTTCCAAAATGACTTAGTGCACCACTACATCCTAAAATATGACTTTCCAAAGGATTTGCCTTAAGATTTGTGCCTTCAATTTTATCCTTAATATCATATAAATGATCGACTCCAATTAGCAAGTGAATTGCTCACTTTTTGCAAGTGAATTGATTGCATTAAAAAGTAGATCAACACCTTTTGTTGACCAAGTTACTCTTTTTGTCAATTAGTCCTCTTTTGTAAGTGAATCCATACTTGGAGCCAATAGACCTCTTTTGCAAGTGAATCGATACCTATTCCATACTTGATCAAATTTTGAGAGGTTGTGTCTAGCATCTACTATCAAATTTATCTATTGCATGCTCCTTTAAAATTTGTAAAATCTCAAGGTAGTGTAGATGTACTACTAGTTATTCAAGATCTTTGCATTAGTAGCATTGCTTTTTGTTTAAGCTACATGCAAGAGACTCTATTTTGGTAGGGATTTCATGGATTAACATATGCCCTAACTCAATGAACTTAATTATGCCACTTGGAAATAAATATTGAAGCTCTACTTTGGAGTAAAGTACTTTTCAAACATGTGAATGAGGACCCTCTAGCCACTAATTCTAATAAGAAAAATAATTGTAAAAATACAAGAAGAAGGAAGCTCATGGTATGATTGCATTGACTCTACATATATAACTAGATTGAAGGCAAAACTTACTATTTTAAAATGGAAAGTTTTGAGCCCATGGATGTGTACATCAGTTGATTGAAGAACCTAGAAGAAGAATTCACATTGTCAAAGAAGGTACTAGCAGAAAGGATACTATTGATCTTCTCAATATTGTGTTCAAAAATATTTCTAAAACTTATGAGATAGTTTCCATTGTGCTTGAGATCCTTCAAGTATATTTCCCAATAATAGTTCTCTTCTTGATGATGTATTCAAATATCTTCTTCACCATCAAGCTCAACTACACAAGCATAAGAGTTGTTCTATCACTATTTAGACTTATATAAATGAAGTGACTAAATTAGAAGTTAACAAGATGCTAAACAAGGAGAGAATAAGTCCAATAAGTCCTTCAAAAAATTTGTGTATCTTTTGTAAGAAGGTAGGACATAAGGCATAGTTTGGTCATTTGAGGATTAAGAAGCTTGAAGAGACAACAAAAAATAAGGGGTTCTCATGTTGATCTTTTCCATGATTAGGGTGAGGATTATCATGAGGGTAATATCTCATAGACACGTATAGTTTTTTGTTCAACATATTGGACATCCACTTCTTTTGAAGAGTGAAATGTAGATTTAAAGGTAACTTTGACACATGACTAAGCATTTTTATCTCTTGCATGACTATAGTAGTTAGCATTTTGGAGAGTGTGTAGTTATTGGGGATGATTCCTCTTTACAAATGGTTGGATGTAGTGAGATGATAGTTGGTTTATACTCATTTTATGAAGTCCTTCATGTTTCTAGTATGGGCCCCAAATTTATTTCCATCTATAACATCACTCATACAAATAAGAAGGTTGAATTTTGGTTGGATTGATGGGTGATTAAGGATATTGATGATGACTTCAAGATAATTTACTTAAGGCATTACGATGATTTTAATAATATGTGTAATCTTAGTGATTATTTGTCTTCTTGTTCTTTTTCCTTCAAGAAGAAAGACTTTGGGGTCATGGTGGCATAGGCAAATGATACTAGCAAGCAATAACATCATAGATTTGGGCATATTGGTTGTGGATCACTATGGTATATGAATTGACATCAATTGGCTATTAGTATTCCTCCTATATCTCCTCCTAGTGGTGTGTGTAAGGGTTCATCTTAGAGAAGTATCATCAAGAGTCCTTCTCAAAAGGGACTACTAGGCATGCTACTTGACCCTTGGAGCTCATTCACAATGATATTTTTGGATCCATAAAGGCACCATTTGTTTCTAAGAATAAATACTTTCTTATATTTAGTAATGATTTATCTAGGTATGTATGGTTGTACACCATTCATACAAAATATAAAACCTTTAGAAAGTTCAAGGATTTCAAGGCTCTTATGGGGAGCCAATTTGACAGGAAGATCAACTACTTGTAGTTAGATGGAGGCGAGTATGCTAGTCATGCCTTTGTTGATGAGACATAATGAATTGTTATATTTTTGTGTTTTGGGTTGGTTTTTAGGTTTGTTATATTTGTTGCAATATTTTTGTTTTATCTCTTATAAGTGGACCTCATGAAATTCATGTTATATATGGTGTAATCTTGAATGAAGAAAGCAATCAAGTTTCTAATTTTGTATCTATTTATATCAAAGCAACTTTCTTGATCTATAGAAAAGGGGATTTCCTCTTTGGCAATTCCCCCCTCCTTCTGTAGTTTTTTGATACATTTTCTTAATTTCTTCATTGGTGATTTCCCTTCTTTAATGCCTTATGATACATTCTTTAATCTAAAATTTGAATAAGATTATTGTAGGAAAAAATAACATTACTCATAAGGACTAATCAAAGTAAATGCAAGCAATGTAGAAGCTTAAACTATAATAGAAAGCAATAACATTTTAAAGCATTTAAATCATCATAAATCTATCATTATTCTAGTAAAATCAAATAAAACAATGCAATACAATTCTATTTCTATACCAAATTACTCTAATGATAACAAAATCCTAAATATAGTATAGAAAAGGAACTTGATGATCTAGCTCTTTGAGGATTAGCCTTAAGGGAAAAGTAGGGCATCAAAGAACATAACATTAACAACAATAACCATAAAGTAATAATAATGAACTCAAACAAATAACCCTTGCTTGCTTTGTCACCAAAAATAAATTGGGAGATCACATCTGGGATTTTTGTAGAGGACTCAACAAACCTAGGAATCTAGTATGTTGTGGGTAAGCTTGATATTTAGCTATAAACTTTGGCAGAGTGCTTTGTCCTCCTCCATGGAAGACACCTAACCAATGGTCAAAGGTATTAGTTTTACTTACAATATCAAGGAAATTGATCAAGCAAAAGGGATACGTGATTCAGTGATAGCAAAGGCAAAGGGAAATTTTAGAATTAGATAAAATGGATGAAATGATGCTTTGATGTTGTCAATTCATGGAATGATTCTTTTCTAGTTAATGTATTGATGATAAAATAAGGAATATAAAGAGGTATTTATAGCAAAATAATGAACTTTTCCTTTGAGGCCAATGATCAAAGTTTTAAAAACAAATCCTTTTATTTAAAGTTTTAAACTTTAAATTTAAAAGATTAAACTTTTAAAGTTTTATTTAAATATTTATTTAAAATATTTGAAGGATTTTGATGCAAGATAGAGTGACACATGGCATCATGGGAAAGATGAAAAAGGTCCATGGAAGACAAATGGCTAGAATAAAATAGTGAAAATGACAAACAAGGACTTTAGAAGGAAACCATAACCTTTGGCCAACATGGATCGCCATTGTTCTACCCAAGGACTAACAAAGTTAGTCCATCCCTATACCATATTAGGAGGACAAAGCTCTCCACCACCTACAAGTTAGTTGTTAGTGATCCTTTTTGAAATTTTGGTTCTCCCTCCCTAAGGATTGCTAGCAACATTGCATGAGATAACCAATCATGAGGCCTTAGGAAAAAACAAAAGGAGCAATATGCAATAGCCAAAGCAATATGAGTGAAATGTAAAGGAGATTTTTTTGTCAATTTTGATTTTATTGTCTATGCAAAATTCAAATTTTTTGAAGAAAATATAAAATAATTTCAAATAATGCAAAAGTAAAGGAAAACTTACTTGATACTTACCTAGTTATGTGGTTATGCTCCTTGAATTGTTAGATGGGTGGCCTTGTCGATTTTTGACCTCAACCAGTATAGTGATAGGATTTTTTTAAGATTATTGGAATGTTGCATTGGTGTTCATGTTAAACACCATATGGAAGATAGCATGGGCATGAAGTAAGGTAGTTTGTTTTATGGCACTTAAATCAATTGGTACTAACACAAAAGGCAAGCACAATAAAAGGAAAATGAAAGCAAAGTGACAAAAAATATGGTACCCCTTGTGAATAAGGTACAACATTAAGATAATAAAACACAAGGAATTGTGATGCCTCTCGCTAGAAAAGAGTACATTGACATATAAGTTAAAATAATGCAAGAAGAAAATACAATCATTAGAAAAGGTTAGCGATGGATGAAAATCACCAGCATTAAAACAAGCAAGAATGGAGAAAACAAAGTACTTTATCATATTTATGTTATTATCATTTTCCAAAAAAATGCATAAGGGATTCCAACCTCAAAAGGTAAAACAACTTCCATACCATAAACAATAGAAAAAGGAGTTGCCCCTGTGGACATTCAAATACTATTATGATATGCCTATAATACAAGATATAACTTTAAGGGTCAGTTTATTTTATAGTTTTTAATTTTATTTTTATTTATTTATTTATTTTATTTTAATTATTTACTTTCATTTTGTTGTGTTTGTATTTTCTTCTTTTTTTACCATATTAAAAATATTTTAAATTTTGCCCCAATTTGATGCCCCCAAGGGTCGGAGGTCCCATTGACTTCGTCTAACCTAGCGGTCTAGGGTTTATAATGGAAACACCCAATGGTGTTACCAATTTTCCTATGTATTTAAAAAAAAAAAAAAAAAAAAAATAATATTTTAAACTTAAACATGCCTAACAAGTAATTTTTAATATCTTCATCATTAGAGAGAGAGGAGTAATAAAGAACATGTTTCCTTGCATTTTACCTTGTCACCAAGATAGGACCTTATAATACTTCTTAAAATTACTAAATACCAAGACATGTAGGCCAAAATAGTGTTCTAATTGTTTATATACTTTCATCAAAGAAGCCATGACCATCCCAACCTTAAATTCTAAAGAAAAATATAGCCCAACAAAGTTTCTAGGTAGAATGCATATAACCACAAGAAAATATAGGCCAGGGTTTGCACATAGTGTCATTGCCATTGTATGCAGAAGCCTCATTAAGGTGGAATGAATACAAATTGTAGGGATTAGGTTCGACTTTCTTTGTATCTAACACTATTCAAAAACTATAGGTGATTTCTAATTTTTTGTGTCTTGTCATATAAACATCATAGATTAAAGTTGCTTTATACCTATCCATGGCTACTAGTGAGGGCCCTCCATCTACCCCCTTCTCCCAAGTGGTCTTTTGTAGACATAGTGAGGGAGAGACAAGAATCTGAGGATGATTTTTTTAGCAATGATGCCTTAAAATCCATTTTTGTTGTTGCAACCAAGAAGCCAATAGATAAAGGTTTCCAATCCAAAGTTAATGGTTGTCTTCCCTAGGCTGCCCACTATCCCAAACTTGTTATTGAACAAATTTTAGTGGTTGAAAACATTTTTTATATGAGTAACCATGATCTAATATGTAAGTTCATTAGCATGAGATCGTCTCTAGGGTCTATGACCTCTTGGATTTGAAAGAATTGGAAGTATTTAGGGATATTTCAATATTCCTCATTAGTAATGGATTTTATATAGTGAGCTTCTCTTCTTGAGCAAACATGAACAAAGATTTTGAATCAAGGAAGAGAATCTATGGAGCAACAAGTCTTTTTGTGTAGCCTTGGAAGCTCGGATTTGATCCATGAATGGAACCCACTATAGTGGTTTTTTGGGTTTGATTATATGCTCTACCAATTAAATATTGGTGCAAACCAATTTTTGAGAGTTTTAGTAATTTCTTGGGACATTATATGGGAGTAGCTAGAGATGCATTAATGGGAGCTTCAACCAATTATGCTCAAATTTTTTTTGAGATGGATATTAATCACCTGTTGTCAACTAAAATAGAAATAGATATGAGGGATTTAACCTGGGTCTAGCAAATAGACTATGAATCAATCCCCTTTTAGTGTAGGAATTATCATCAGCATGGATATCTTGCCCAGTTGTACCCTGAGACTATCCAGAAATAGCCCATCCCATCAAAGGCTAATGGTAATGATGACAAGATGCATGAGAAGAAGGTAAAAGCTCATCCCACAACCTCAAGCCTAAATACACCAGAAGAGGGTTTTGAAGCACCTAAGAGAAAGAAAAAGTAAAATAAGGTAGCATAATCAAACCATACATAAGAGAGAAACCTAAATAGGTATGAAATTCTTAATAACCTAATAGGCATGGAGAATGAGATAACTGTAATGGGGGAACCACAAGGGAAAAATCTACCCTTCAAAAATGTAGAAGAAGTAATCCAACAAAGGATAACTCAACCAGTGTTGAAGATCAATATCCAACCCATCCCAAACCATATTTCCATAACAACTTCAAAGGACCTCAACCTTGCTATGGTATTGTTTAATAGGGATGTCTCAATGAAAGATAGATATAAGAACAAAGGGAAGCCTACTCTTGGAATTTAGCAAGAAGAGAAATGACTAAAAAATCCCAAGCTAAGAGTTTGGGATGAAAATCAAATTGGCAGCAATTGAAAATGGAGGGTGACCATCTAGTAAACCAAGGAAGAGTAAAGCAGATTGATACTTATTGGGTTTTAGATTTCCAATGATTATACAATCATGGAATATTATAGGCTTAAATAGCAGGTCTCATCAAATTGTTATTCACAATTTAAATAAAATTTATCATTCAGATTTTATTCTCCTTCAAGAGATGAAATCTTTAATTTAGGTGATGGATAGAATAACCAAGAAAATATGGAGGTAGGTAGAGCATATGGCTATAACATCATAGGGTGCTTCGAGGGGTATAGTGACTTTGTGGAATCCTCTAAATTGGACAACAATTGATCATGTTGTAGGAAGGGGGTTCTCACATCTCTCTTCAAGAGTAAGAGTTTAGGAGAACTTTTGTTGATTTCAAATTTCTACGATTCATAAATTTTTTGGGATAAATACCTCCAATGGACAGTTTTACAAGCAAGTAGCATAGGAAAGGAGAGGTGAATTTGATAGTGGTTGGTGACTTCAATGCTAAGATTTTAGTTTAGGGATCAAAAAGGGGGTATCCCATCTTTGGATCAGGGGGATAGATTTATAATATCTAAAGCAAATCAACTCAATTTGATTGATGTCTAGTGTGAGGGGATTTTTCATACTTAGACAAAAAAAACAAGCAGGGTTAGCAAATAGGAAGGTAATGTTGGATATATTCTTGGTGATTGGACAGGCTTTTATGTGGTGGTCACTCAGGCTGGAAATTCTCAATCGTACAAAATCAAACAACTTTCCAATTCTCTTAGAATGGGATATGGGCCATAAATATTTCTCTAAACCATTTTAATTTGATAATTTATGGATAGAAAGGAGGAGGTTAGGGATAAAATCCTAGTTTGGTAGGAGGAGAGGTGCCTTACCCATGGGACAACATTGTGTGGAGTCTTTAAACAACTCCAGCATATCAAAACTCAACTCAAAATCTATAAAATAAATAATAAATCAGACTTTCATATTTAGAGAGTTTCATTGGCTATAAGGACGAAGGAGCTAGCCACACTCTTTTGGATTGAGACAAATACATAAGACTTGAAACATGAAGATGAGTTGGTCAAAAAGCATTAGGGAGTATAGACAAATAGGAGGAGATATATTGGAAACAAAGAGCCATACCTTCTTGGTTATTGGAAGGGGATCAAAATACTAAGTTCTTCCATCACTCGACCTCAGCAAGAAGACACTCCAACACACTATCCAGAGTATAAGACCTTCATGGTAATGTTATGGACACTATCCTAGGTATGCAACAAGCTGCAAATTTCTATTTTGAAAATATTTTCTCTACTTCTACCCATCTTAATCTTGTAGTGCAACAAGAGATAATTGTATTCCATAGACTATACCAGTTGAACAAAACTAGGTCCTCTTCAATATGTGGATCTAGAGGAGGTGAGACACATAGTTTTCAAAATGAGAACTAGAAAGTTCCCAAGCCCTGATGGGTTCCCAATTGAATTTTTCTAGGATTTTTAGGATGACATAGGGGAGGATGTAACCAGGGTAGTGGAAGAATCTCATGCAAATAAAAGCATGTTACAGGCTATGAACCACACTTTCCTTACTTTGATTCCTAAAGTGGGAGAGGCTTCCAACCTTGGAGACTTTCTCCTGATTGCACTTTGCAATGTAGTCTACAAAATGATTACCAAACTAATGGTTGAGATGCTCAAGAAGGTATTGAATAGTATTATCTCTCTAAAGTAAGTAGGATTTGTGGAGGGCCAATAAATTTTGGATGGAGTAATCTTGGCACAAGAAGTAGTTCACACATTGCATCAAAAAGGTCAAAGAGGTACGATTATCGAATGTGACATGTCTAAGGCCTATAATAGAGTCCCTTGGAAATTTTTGGATTGAATGTTAGAGAATTTTGGTTTCTCTTAGGGCTAGAGAGAGTAGATCATGAGTTGTGTCTCTTTGACCTCCTTATCAGTCCTCATCAATGGTATTCCCTCGATTACCTTATAGGCCTCTAGGAAAATTTAATAAGGAGATCATATATTCCTGTACCTATTTACTATTCTTGTTGAAGGTTTGGAAAAATTTCTTCAAAGGAACATGCAACAAGGAGTAATCTCTAGAGTGTAAGTGTGAGTGATGAATCTAACCCATTTACGATTTGTAGATGACACAAGGATGCTTGGGTCGACCAAAGTTAGAGAGGTAAGAGCACTCAAAGCTACCTTAAATACCTATCTGGAAGCCATAGGCCAAGAAGTGAATGCAATCAATTCTAAGGTAGTGTTCTTTAATACCAAAAGGGGGATCCAAGATCAAATTATAAACATCTTAGGTTTCTCTTAAGGTTCCCTCCCACTAGACTACCTAGGGATTCCACTCCATTATAAGAAGTTGAAGGTGGCAAAATGGAAAACACTAGTGGATAAAATTGGTGGGAAGGTAAATCATTGGACACATCATTGGATTTCTTTTGGAGGAAGAGTGACTCTTCTTCAATTAGTGATTCAAGCAATGCCAATATATAAGTTCTCTATCCTTACGACTTAGAATTAGAATCCTAAGGGAGCTGGACTTGCTCATGCAAAAATACCTTTGGGATGGCCCAACGATGGGTAAGTGATGGACTCTAGTAAGTTGGCATAAAATTTATTAGCCTAAAGCAAGTGAAGTATTAGGAACTCAAAAAGCAACACTGAATAACCAAACTTTAGTAGGTAAGCTTTATTAGAGATGGAACTATAGCAAAAAGGGTCTTTAAGGGCAGTTTTTAACCACCCTTAAAGACCTTTAAGGGTGATTATTCAATCATCATCTATGAGGGCATCGTAAAATTTTTACATCATATGATGGTGGTTAAAAACCATCCTCTTAGGGGTCTAAGAGGGCGATTTTAAACCACCCTATTAGGTCTAAGAGGGCAGTTTTAAACCGCCATCCTCTTCTTACTTATATATATATATATATATATATATATATATATATATATATATATATATATATATATATGCTTGTTACAACTTGTTGCAACCAAAGAAACTACCGACTATTGCATAGTGATCAAACGTTTCAGTCAGCCCACATTGCCCTGGCTAATAGGAATTTGATGATCTGGCTAATAGTGAGAGTTAATTATTGGCACACAAATATATTCTTTCGATACAATGCAACTGTGTTTCTAAAACTTATGCAAAACCTAATTCAAACATAATATCTAATATCAAATGGAGGCATGTAAAAACAACATAGTTTTTGGATGTGTTGGTACCGAACTCCATGAGTAGTTCATTTAATATATCACTGAATATTTATTTATTAAAGTTGCAAGTCGCATTGAATATTTATTTATTAAAGTTGCAAGTTGCATGAAAAATTAATTAAAGTTGCAAGAGTTACAAGTTGAATATTTATTTATTAAAGTTGCAAGTCACATCGAAAACCTAAAACTAAACCAAAAAATCGACTCAAATTGAGCTATTCAAAAAACTAACTCAATATGAGCCGCACAGACCCAATCATGTGATTCGATGCGTACTCAAACATGCTTTCACATGCTCATGTCTATCTTTTTGCTCAACTTGAACAAGAGTATATACAAATTGAATATTTATTCGCTAAAGTTACAAGTCATTTTGTACCACAAGAAAAAAAACAACTCAATTTGAGCTATTTGAAATCCAAAAACACTGACTCAATCTGAGCAATAGTGTGATCTGTCACCTACGATATTAACTTGGATAACCCATTTTTACGGGCCACACAACCCAACTAATAATATGATATCATTTAGTGCTTACTCCCTATCACCCTTTCGTTTCTTCATACATGCTTTCACACGATCATGCCTAGTCTATCTACTCAATTTCAACAAGATAATATACAGATTGAATATGTATTTATTAAAGTTGCAAGTTGCATACCATGAAAACTTAAAACTAGACTAACAAACCCGATTCAATTTGAGATATCACTGTGATTTGTCACCTATGACATTGACTTGCATAATCCATTTTGATGCGCCACATAGCCCAATTAAGACCACCTATTTGAAATAGAAGTCGTGGAGTTGAATTTGGATATGCTAAATGAACTATTCATCATGATCTTCTTAAGGTATATCCAATTATAAAGTCCATTCCTTAAGATTTTTGGTAAAAAATAAAGTACTTTATAACCACGTATTATTTGAGCTCTAATTCGATATAATTTGATGAAATGACTTACCCCAAATTTCCTTACCTTACATCTCTTAACATGCCAGAGAGATAACACCATCAAGATTGTGCCCAACCATGTACCAGATAAATATTTAACCACAATAATGAAAATTAAATGCCTTCAAGCTCTATTGTTTGTCTTTCCTTGTTGTCTTTTGAAATTTTAAAATGTTGAATGGTTATCGAAAGCTAAAAATTTGACAAAAAAACCATTTGAGATAATAATGGACACCATCAAAAGACCTTACGCAAAACCAAAGGACACAAGGGATACAGGATACTAGCCTAAAAAAAGTCCATAAGTATGTATATATAGAGAATATGTTAAGAACTCTTCTACAATTTCTGTAGGAGTGGTCATAGTTATTCAAAAGCAATTAAAAAGTTAAAATTCTTACTTCCTGCGCATCTAAAAAGTTAAAATTCCCACTTTTCGCGCATCTAAAAAGTTAAAATTATCGCTTCGTGCTCATCTAAAAAGTTAAAATTCTTGCTTCTCGTGCATCCTTCTAGGGTGATTTTTAATATCTAAGAGGGCATTTTTAAGCTGCCCTCTTAGGATCTATTAGGGTGATTTTTTACCATTGTAAAAAATTGCCTTATTTTAGCCGCCCTTAAAAGCCTTTTTCTATGGTGTGGATCTTTAATCAAGAAACATTATTTAGCAAAGTTATTACTTGTAAGTATTTGGGTATTATTCCCCATGAGGAATAAGATCACATCCCTATGAGTGGCCAAGGTTCTATTGTTTGGAAAGTGCTAAAATTAGCAGAGAAAGTGGTAAAACCTAGACTTTTTTGGAAAGTGAGTAGAGGTGATAAAACAAAATTTTGGACCAATTTTTGGGACCAATACCCCCAATTAAGTTCAAAATTTCCATAGTTACAACCCTTTCAATAGATCTGGAGGCCAGAGGTTGGATTAAGACAATGTGCCATCTACATACAAGGTAGATTGAACCTTCTCTCTTATGCAACTAAAACAATGGGAAGAGTGGTCAGTCTCGATCTCTCAAAATGTGTTGTCACTTTTAGATATGATAATAAAACAATGCCACCTTACAAGAAAGGAGGAAGAAGATAAGATAGCTTGGGTTTATGGGAATATAGACATCTATACAGTCCAATATGGGTTTAATGAATTGCTCCCTCCCCCTCTAGTGCAACTACATGTTCCATGGGATAGAGTATGGTTGGCAAAGGGTTGGCCAAAAATAAATTTCTTTGGTTGGTAGGTTATGCATCAGAGCTTCCTCACTTATGATAAATTATATAAGAGGGGATTTCATGGCCCCTCTATATGTATCATGTGCAATACCCAAGAGGAGACAATAGATCATTTGCTCTTCAATATGACTTTTACCTGAAGTTTTGGAGCTGATGGGTTGATCTTTTCAAGGCTCGTCTCAACCAATAGTTAACACATACTAATATATGAGAGGTCTGGAAATGAAGAAGGTTGATATTTTAAGTTCTCTAGGTCCAAGCTTTAAATGGTGGCACATATGGGTGCAAAGAAATGCCAATTTTTTTAGAAAGGAATACACTCCAATAGAGCTAATTTGTCAAAAAATATCAAACAAGGTTATATAAACAATAAAATCTCATGTGGGGGAGCAGAAAAAAACTAGCAATGAGAGAACGCTACCATGAGGTGTAATCATGGGGCTTGGTAATCCCACCTCTAGGTTAAGAAAAAATCAACATGAATGGAGCAGCCAAGCATAACTTAGGGGTAGTAGGCATTGGTTTTTTCAAAAGAGACTACAAGGGGAAGGTTCTTCATTGGGAATTAGAAGGCCTAGGAGTAGAAACAAATAATGAAACAGAGGCTTCGGAAATCAAACAAGGCTCTCTTAGTGCTTGAGAGAATGGAGTTTGAAAGATCATAGTGGATTTTGACTCTCAAATTTTGGTGGGGGCACTATATGAGATTAAGAATTTTAGACTAAGTGCATGGCAGATCAAGAATATAGTGAGTTAGATTAAAGCCATTTGGAAATAGTTTGAGGATGTCATTCTAGATTATGTAGGTAGAGGAAAATATGCAACAATTGATTTTTTGTCTAAAAAGGGAAGTGAGCATCTTGTTGGATATCGGCTAAAATTTGATCAAAACAAGGATACTATAGATTGGATTGAGGTGAACAAACAAGTTTTACTACTAACCAATAGTGATTAAGATAATGAAGTATGTGAGAATAGGGTAGATGTTTATGATTATTAGTCATTGATTTAGCATCATGTTGCTACTTGTAGCATTCTTAGTCCTAATTTGGGATAGCCCTCGAAGTCATGGCAAGAGAAAAAGGTAAATTCAAATTCTCTAGAATAGTATTAATGAAAATTGTAATCAAGATAGGATTTTTTGCTCTTTGGATCACACTAAGAAATTTATGGTCCAAGGAGATGTTAGAGTTAGTTTTATTAGGATCTTAAGGCTGGTCAAAAGTGGTAAGCTAGTTATTGTAACTTTGAATTTGTCTTCTTAATATAGTTTTCACCTTTTAAAAAAACAAGATTTATAGGGAGACAAGGAGTAAGATCTATCAACATCTCATTCCATTTATCTGACTAGACATCTGAATAGAAAAATATCATAAAATAAAATAAAGAACAATACTTAACTGAAGAGATATTTTAATTAGACCCTAAATATTATTGATCTATGATTATCATGTTCACCTCTTTATGCAACAATTGAAGTGTTTGTGGGAGAACTAAGGAAATTGTTGATTTAGTGGATTTAAAAAGACTATATGATAGCAAATTATGATCAAGAGACTCAAATATGTCATAATCAAACACAAATTGAACAACACAGTTCTGATGATTTTTTAAAAATTATCTAATGTATCTAATATGACAAATAGTCTTGAGGAAAACAAATATCAATAGTCTTAGAATGAACAAAAAAAATTAGAGAAGTTAGATTTAGTCATGATTGTCTCTTTAATGATGATTTTGATGTCTAAGGAAAAGATGTTGAATTTTTTTATTTATGAGATTTAACAAAGTTGTCTGAAAGTAAATAATTATTAGAAAACCCATATTTAATGAAATTAGACTCAAATCAAAGAAATACAGGGTCACACAAATCAAGAAAATGAGATTTAGCCAGGATCACCTCTTTTAGTTGTGGTTTTTGGCATTTCTAAACACAAACCTGAATTTTTTGAGGAAAAAATAACTTCTTAAAGAACATAGCCATCAACAAAATTAGGCTGATTAGAAACAAGATAAAAAAATATAAAAAATAAAATTTAGTTGTGGTTTCCTCTTTTAGTGGTAATTTTTGCACCTCATAATATGGTCTTGAATTTTCTAAACAAATAGTAATTTCTAGAAGAAAATAATCATCGAGGACTTGAGCAAGAAGATAGGTAGAGTCCATTTTGACATAACAATTAGAAATATTTTCCACTTAACAATTTTGGAAGGACCATCTCTCAGATTGATCATATGCTTTATCATTTCAATAACATCTAGTTGTTATGCTCATGATTTTTAACTTGATTAAATAAAGGCTTATAAAAAATATCTAGAGTAAGAAAGACCTTTATTTTCATGACCATTTGCTTGATAAAAATTGGAGGGGCTTTTTAAAAGAGTTGTTTTTCAAAAATGTCCCTATAATGTAGTTTTAGGAGGCAAATTTTTTGGGGCCATAAGTTTCACATACATATGAGTTTGAATCCTATTTTTTAAGATTGTATATTTTTTGAGCTCTTGACAATGATGGACATGAATTTTATTATTATTATTTAGGTCAACAACCTTTATCTTGATTAGAGGATTTGAATAAAAATCGACAAGAGACCTCCTGTTCCTACACCTGCGCTCTAAAACCCTCTCTGAGCGGGAGGCCTTCTGCTCCTCTCTGATGGTTCTAGCCCCTCTAATCTTTCCTTGTTTTACCCCTTTGATCTCATTGCTTTTTTCTTGGCTTAGTCAATCTGAAGTTTCTCTGCGGAATTTCTTGATCATTTCCCTCCATAACCAAATCCTAGGGATGATCTTGCGCCTTCTTCGACTGCAAATTTTTTCTTGTGCTACCTAGGCTCTAACTAGTGGTTGCTTGGTCTTTTGCTAGGGTTTGTTTCCAGATATTTTTTTTGGTGGGATACCCTAGCTCTAGGGGTTGTGGATGGCTGCTAGTTGCCTGTCCTGGTCAGTTTGGTGTTTCTCTATAGCTTTCTTGGTCGTTCCCCTCCAACACCAAATTTAGGGGAAGACCTATGCCTTCTTCGACTGCGAAGTTATTCTTGTGCTACTAGGGCATCCGAGCTGGTATCTTCTTGGCTTTTGCTAGGGTTTATTGCTGGATGTGGGAGTCATGACGAGATGCTTTCCATGCGGTTCTTTTGGGTATTTTCTCCTACAGTACCAAACCCTAAGGGGAGCCCTTAGGTTGAATATCCACGATGGAGGTATCTTGTTGATGGCTCCCTAGTTTGGTGGTTTTCCCTAGCTTCGGAGGATAGTCGTGTGGCTAGATCCAGCTTTTTAGGTGTTTCATATTCTTAGGTTCCAAAGCTCTCTTTATTTTTTCGAGATCCTTCTTTTCTCTCTCAGGTGCTATGTTTGGTTATTTCCTGTAATTTCTTCTCAAATGGCCTTTGAGAGTGGTTGGCTATAGCGAGATTTATGGGTTTCATGGAATTTCTTGTGCATATCTCCTAGATGGTTTTTTATGTTGTGGATTTTGTTGATCGATATTTTCTAGTGTTGTTTTCTTAAACAAACTGTTGTTATGAGGGGTGTTCTTGTTACATCATTAGTTGGATGAATTTGTTGATCATGATGACAAGATTCCCCTGTTCTCCTTTCTTGTTAAGTGGTAAATGCTTCGGTTTGGACGGTTTTTATTTATAAATTTGTTTTAACCGGTAGCATTTTCATTATTCTATTGTTTTTCTCTTGTGCTTTAGATTCCTGAGCACATGGTGGTTTGATTATGGGGCAATATTTTGTATATGCTTGATAAAATATATGTCTTATTTGCTAGGAGGTTGCTTCATTGGATTTTTGAGTTTGATTCATGGAATCCAGCTTAGTCTTTCTTGATGTCTTATTACTAGATCTAAGGTTTGGGGGTGCCTTTCAAAATCCTACTTGAAATAGGTGTGGGGGCCCTTTAAAACCCCTTCTACTATCAATAAAAAAATAGCCTTCACCTTGCGATTATGAATTGAGATTTTTTTATTATAGCTATAAGAACATGCCTTCTAGGAATGGACGGAGGGGGAGGTGGTGGTGGAGGCTCATAAAAACCCTAAGGATGAGATGGAGGAACAAGGATTTGGGTAATTGGATCCTTGTTGAGAACATTCATGACAAGTTATATCATATGGGAAAAAGATCATCAAACTCCCAAAGATGAAGAACAAACATTTTTGCAACTGGATCCCAATTATTAGGACACAAAGTAAGTCGAAACTGAATTAGGGCCTTACACTATTGTTATGCAATAAATTGATTCTTTTGTATAATATATATAAATTTTAGAATACATTACGATAAAGTAGATAAAAAGGGACTTTCTTTAGGTTTTATAGGGTCTTCCTCTTCATCTTCATCATATGTAAGATCTTTAGAGATGTTTTTACTAATCCACGCTTAACCATGATGTCCATAGGTATATTAGATAATATAGAACCTATGTAATTGCAAAACCTTCCAATAGGAAGCTAGGAGTGTACATTACTACTACACCTAACAAACCTTGGGAATCAATATTAATGTATTTTATGTTAGGATTGCCAACTAATCACCATCAAAATTATTATGTATGTGGTAATGGATAAATTTTTAAAGATGAGTATACTTATGCCTTGTCACAAGGGTGTATTAGAGGAAGTCATTGTTAATATCTTCTTCAAACATGTATGGTCTATTTTGTATTGTCATGGACAATTATTTTCGACAAGGATATTAAATTCCTAAATATTTTTCGGTCAAGTCTTTAGTCCTGCATGGGTATCAAACTTTTAGTCAATTACATTTCATCCCTAAACAAATTAACAAACAAATGTTGCAAGCCATATGATTATGCATTTGATAAGGATGTAAAACTCCAAGAAACCATATACATGGGATGAGAACCTACCCTATGTTTAGCATAGCTACAAAAGGATTATTCATGACTCTATAAACCACAACCTCTTTTAGACTTGTCTCAGGTTCCAACCATTAGCCTAATAGAACTTACTTTATTTTTAAACATGACAAGATACACCTCCTCTATGTAGACAAATATTGTTAAAACAAGCATACTTATTAAATAGATTAAGCAAATCCAATGTTAGGTCCATGACATACTCAAAAGGCTAACACCAAGTACAAGGAGCACCATGAAGGTCCATGACATCATCAAAAGGCTAACACCAAGTACAAGGAGCACCATGATAAGCATCATGTATCACATCAGTACAAATTTGGGGATAAAGTTTAGCTTTACCTTTAGAAAGAATGTTTTTAGGGTGCCTATTATAAGTTTAGGCCTCTAAGGTATGGACTATATACTATTACTAGGCAGGAAAGATATAATTTCTTTAAGCTGCAATTTCCTCCGTATTTAGGCCTCTAACTTATTTTCAATATGGAGCTTCTATGCCTATACCATCCTCCTTTATTAGATACTTTAAAAGTTGTAGATCAACTTCATAATTCAAAACTAAACCCTGTGTACCTCTTTAACAACCACAAATCAAACTATAGATACAAAGGTCAAGTGCACTAAAACTTTGGGGTTATTCTCTACTAAGTCATCAAGATAAACCATCTTGTTCACTAGGTTTAATGGCTTACTTGCAATAAGATTGAGTAGATTTTTCCTCGCCTAATCTCATGTTTAAAACAAATCAAATCAATTACTTTCAAAGAGGGACAAGTAATCCAAAATAAATCATGATAAATCCTAGTGTCAACCACTAGAACTTTTGTTATTTCCATATGGGTGCTAATTCCAACTCTTCTATTTGAGCCTTCATGTCATCATTCCCTTAAGGTTCCAATGCCAACCTTGACGCCAAAAATGTTAGTGGCATCTTGGCTATGGTGCCACCAATATAATACCAACATAATACCCATAAAACAAATATAAAATACTAACAATTAGCCATTTGCCAACTATTATCTCCATTCTTGTAATTGTTGGAATATGAACCACATAGTCTCTTCAAATACCTCTTCATAGTCTTTTGTTTTTAATATAAGCATGCATTTTCATATAGAATATAGTCGTACAAGAGAAAGCATCACAAACTCTTACATCTCTCTTGTAGAGATTGTTGTGCAATTTTTTGCATACTTAAAAATAATTATGCACCCCTATTTATTTATATTATGTGTCATTAGAGTGATAACAAATTAGTCCATCCTACAAAATTGGAGCAATACAACTCTTTTTCTTAAAATTAAAACAAAATCAATATAACCAGTACAAAACTTGCATTTTATTTTTTTTAAATATAACATTTATTTTACTGAGGTTAGTGTGAAAAACCCCTACGAACGACACTCAAGGATGGACATCCCCATCCCAACCATGACCTCTAATAAAGGTGAGAGCTAAGTTTATCAATAGGGGTCAAACATACAACTATACACACAGCCATCCCATCGCACACTCACCCACACCACGGTTTAAACCTAGAAAAAATTGTTATTTTAAGTCGCAGAGCCACTTGTTGATTTGACCAAGAGTCAACCGAGAGGACACCAAGTGTTTATGGTGTAGTGACTAAGGCAACCCAGTTTGAGGCCCTTCAAGTCTTCACAAGCAAAAACTGGCTAAAAGGAAAAACAATTGAAATTATATTTTTTAACTATCTAAACTTTTAGGTCTGAGGTGTTGACCAATTGGTGCGGTGAAACCCCGTAAGCAGGACAAATGTCCGGGGTTCAAATCTTGGACCTCGTCATATTATACGCTTGTCCCTTTCTTGGTGTAAAAAGTTTAAAATGAATGCAACATGGTGGTTATAGGGGCAAACTATGCAAAATACTGTATGACAACTTTCAAGGCGAATAATGCAGAATATTGTACTAGCCATAAAGACAAACAACGTGCTTGGATCATCATATCGACGATTCCACCATGGAAAAAACTATCCAAACTTCTAAAGAGAAGGAAGAATGGTTTAAATATTGAAGACTGCTTTTTCACATGTATAAGATTGTTCACGAGAGAAGACTCAACAACTTCTATATTTTTTTTAGATATCTAATGATCATTAATTCGTACACCTGCTATCCAATAAATTTGTTGACCATTATAACAAATGTAGAGGAACTTAAAGTTAATATACAATGTTATGCTAGATTCACGGAATTAGAAAGTTAAAATTATCTTTTTTTTTTTTAATAAGCTATATGTGGCTTTTATTGGAGGTCACTCCCATTACAAAAACAAAACATTATATTAATTTCATTACATTTCTATCAAGATAATTAAACCCCCTTTCTAGCAAAGATATGCCATCTTCTTCAAATTGCTAAGTTTTCACAATCAACTCCTTTCTATCATTTTTCGTTAGAGATAAAATTTCACTTATACAAATGCCTTCTGAAATTTAAAATTTGTCAAGATGAAATTCAACAACTTCTTAATTATTTTTTGAGGGTTCTTATTCATACCCCTTATATTCCAAAATATTATTTCCATTGTTATTGTTTGTTTTTATTTGTGGGTTTAGCCCCACTTCTTATTAACACTTTCTATATTTGCTTTTGTTTTCCCATATCAATATGTCTTTGAGCCATTTTTCTTTTTGCTTTTGCTTCTTGGATCTTTTTTTTTCACCAATACTTTCCTCTTCATTAATCTCTTCAATATTCTCATATCACTCACAACAAGACTTAGCATCTGTAGGTTTGTATTGCTCTAAAGGATCTGAAGTGCAAGGAAAAACTTCAAAAACACATTCTTATTTATGTTACCCTAGAAACCCTAAAGTGCAAGGATGTTGTTCCATTACAATCACCTTTTTATTCGGCCCTAAAAATCCTAAATTGTTACGAATTTCCTCCATCCTCATTTCTTTATTATGCTGCTTTTGTAACCTTGAAGTGCAAGGGATAACCTCATCACCACTTTCACTTTTATTACTAGGAGATGCTTTTATACTACTTAAGAAGAATGAAGATGATTTTCCTAGAATAAGCTTGACCTCTTATGTCGTCTTTGTTTTAGGATTTTCCTCCACATCTTTCTTTGCACTTTTAATTCCTTTTGAACTTGAACTTACACATTGTACTTTCTCATCCCTTATATCCTTCTTTATTTCTTCTAACGGTTGATCCAATTGAGCTATGGTGGCCTTTGCCATATGATGATGTAGATAGATTTTGTGCCTCTTCTTTTGGAGTGGAATATCCTTGATCTGATCTAGCTTCTATTATTGTATAATTTTCTTGCTTCGTATTGAATTTGATCTCACGATCAAAATTTTCTCTTTTTTCATAGTTTTCACTTTGTAAAATCTTGCCATGTGTCTAATCTCGTAACAATTGTGGCATCCAAATGCAATACTTTCATAATCCATTTGTTGATCCCATTCTCTTGATTTAGATTTATTTATTTATATTTGTTGTGTAGGGAACATCTATAATCCCTAGCCCGCTAGGTAAAAATGAAGTCAATGGAACCCCCAACCCTCCAAGGAATAGAATAAAGGTAACCCACCGATAAGCGACTGCCACCAATCAAGCTATCCCTTTGTGGGTCTCTTGATTCATATTTAATCTTAATGGATTATGGCAAAGCTTTTGAAATATCCATAACAACATATTCACATATATATGGCATGCTTTTGCTCCTTAATAGTTAGTGCTTCCTTGATGAATTTCCCTAGGGTATTTCCAATATTTTTCAAAACATCCTTATTTATAAGCTAAAATGGAAGTCCAAAAAGCCTAACACCCATCGAAAGCTTTTTAATACTTTCTATCTCAACATTTTTGAGCAGTCCTTGTGGTTTGAATCCTACACTTGCCAGTTACTAAAAATAGTGGCTGTAATCAACTACCAAAATAAAAAAAAAACATTTTTTTTATTCCATGGTCTTAAATAAAGGGCATCTCCCCCCTAAACCATGGGCGACCACCGAATATTTTATCTCTGATTTTTGAACTAGAAAAGATGATGACGAAAAAACATTTTGGAAGAAAAGTCACAAAATAATTTGAATTTAATTCCTACTTGATCCAAATTTAAATCTCCAAATAGGGCATTCTAATTTTTTGCTAGGGCATCCTGACTTCCCATTAAGAAATTTAAATACAACTTTCCTTCTATACTAGCTAGTGAGGCTTGCTTTTGGCTCACACTTTCTCTTGGTTTGCACTTTTTAGTTCACACTTGCTCATCTCTTTTTTCTCTGGGTGTTCTTTTGCTTCAATGATTTTTCAAAAACAATATTTGACTCGGCTTACACTCTTTGTTCACACTTGCTCGTCACTTCTTTCTCTCAATATTCTTTTGCTTCAATGATTTTTTCAAAAACAATATTTGACCCATTCGTGGTAAGGATTTAAAGTATTTATGCATTTTGAATAAAAGTGCTTGACATATTCGCGATAAAGATTTAAAATATTGATGTAATTTGGATAAACATGCTACTTTACCGCCATCATTCTAGTAACATATTCCAAGATTGGAATTTAGATCCACTATTTATTGAAAATCTGAAAATTAAATTCGTTGAAACCTTCGTTCTACGCTATAAATCTTTGCCCTCGCCTTCGCCTCCGACTTCGCACGTGGTCAAGCGCTCCTTAAGGTTCTCCATCACATCTCTCAAGAATTGATCAACATGCTTGATAGCCTCATCAAAACCTGACCGTTACCCCCGGAGAACAACCAAAACCACCTTAGCCGCTGTTCTAAGTCAAATTTATCTTTTTAAAACTATTAAAAAGTAAAACTTCTTGATATAATTTAATTACAATTTCAAAACAATCTTTTCATAACTTAATATTTTAAAATATAGTATAATAATAAAAAATTAAAACCAATAAAACTAATACTCTTTTAAATAACAACGATTTTTTTTATAACATCAGCACCCAAAATATTCTTTCAATCTAAGTAAAATATTTTTAAATAAAAAATGCATTTTAACCTATTTTATTTTATTTGTGAAAAGCATAAAGGTGAAAATTTACATCCAATAGCATATTTGAAATGTCCCTTTTGAGATTGGATTGAGATATTGCAAAATTCGACATCCATGATGAAACTTTTCTCCAAAGCCAACATTTTATTAATAGAATTGCCTAAAGTAGTCTTTTTAAAGCCATCCAAGTGTCATAGGAAAGGCAAGGCATTTGGTTTGGAGAAGCCAAGACAGACATGAGCAATCCAAACAAAATAATTAATAATACCTTACATCCTATGGTCAACTTGACTCCACATAGTTAAAAAATAAATATATTTTTACAAGAATATATTAAAAAAATACTTATTTTAGACAGTGAATCCAATGCCTATATCATTATTTTTTCTAAGTGGATGGAGGCACAAAATGGAAGAGCCATGATGCTGATGCTTTCTCTTTATACATAAAAACAATAATAAAACAAAAGTGTTTTTTTCCATAGTCCCCACCACTCCGTACTAATGATAAGATTTGCCTTGAACCAGATGATTCCCTGAATTCAACAACCTCCACATAATTCATCATCATTAACTATTTTTCATTTCTCAAGACTGGATCAAATTTCCTATTGGTGGACAGAAAGAACCTTCCAGCAGACATATCGCTCTCAAACAAAGATGAAAACAGGCAAAAAAAAATAAATGGAGAAGTCAAAAAGCTAGTTCAAAAGTTAAGAAGGCCCGCCTGATGTTGAGGGCATTTATTATTCAAAGAAATCTGGAATGAGTATAGGCGGAGGAATATGATTACGGTTACTATTGGCCAGACTTTACTGAACCCTAAGGACGCTCGTTTGTTTGACCCACGTGGCGGGAACAGGGTTAAAATTGTCGTATTTTGACGCCATCTACGGGCGGCAAGTAGGTACACGGCATGAGCTGGATTCTGTACCATCCGATCTATGTAACCTACGGATCGGGTAAAAAGCTGACTGAACAGCACAAACTTCGCAGGACCCAGGCAAAGCCATTGACGCCTCACGTTTGGTGCCCTTATTCTGGGTTTTCTTGGCAATTCCGGTCGCGGGTCAGATTCCTGTCTGCCAGGTTGAAGAGCTCCGATGCTTTACGTGTCTGCAAAATATTTTGCCGGAGGGGTCTCTAGCATTGGAAGCGTATGGTAGCCTGGTAAGGGCGATTCACTCGATTTAGTGTTTTGTTTCATGGAGGATTTTAGCTCAGTGTAGACTGTGGAAATAGCAGGGATAACTGCAAATATTGAATAATTTGAGGGGAATTTAAGTAAATTGTTTAATTTTTCCGTCCTTAAGCTCATTAAATGATCTCTTAGTTAAATTTCTTTTTCTCAAACTCATTAAATGGTCCCTTAGTTATTATTATTATTTTTTTATAATCCTACACATCCACCAGTCATACATTCATTCACGTTGTGGTTTAACTTGGACCTTCAAAGAAGAGCCAAAATCCACATTGTGGATTAACCTTGGACCTCTAAAGAAGAACCAAAACCTTGGACCTCTAAAAAAAAACCAAAACCTGAAACTTTGGTTATCCCAGAACAACTTCTAAAAAAGAGAAAAGCCAAAACCCGAAACGTAGGCTATCCGGGACATTTTTCGCTTTTTAAACGACTTAGCCGTTAGAAATCCCCCTTGTTGGAACCGATTTTGAGCCAGCGTAGCGAATTCTTTAGGGCATTGGCCTCCGCAAGATTTGAACCCGAGGGCTGCACAGGTTATGATCGCGTCAGAGCATGATTTAGGATGTTTAAGTTATTTCCACCTGTTTAAGACTCTCTTCGTACCTTGTAAGGTAGTTATATAGTGGAAAATTGCTCTGCCCTTGCTGGCTTCTCGAAGACAGTACAGTGGATTTTTGTTTATTGAGAGACGCTTTTGAATTTGCCTGCTATTCAGGACTGGTTTCAGTGTTATTTGTTGACGAGTATTTCGTAAATCATTTAAGTTCCTCAAATTCTCAAATTGCATCCTGCAGAACTTGATGAGCACCTTATGTGAAATTGTTTTGCCCGAGGCAAAACCAATATTGAAGAAGGAGAAGAAAGTTTTTGACATCTACGAGGCCTAAACAACCTATTGGACAATAAATCTTCGGTATCAAACACAATGAATTAAAATACTTGTTCCTTAAAAGGAGACAAGTTAATGTGAAAAATCAAAGTTGAACCATCATTCATTCTTACTGAAGAACTGATATTTTGCTACTGATTTTGCTGATAAATTCTCCTAGCTTCTCTATTCTTGTTTCTTCAAACAATTCAGATAGAAAATCAACTGCTAATACATCAGCATAACAATGCATATTCTCTCTTTTCATTTCTAAGGAGAAATTCACAAAGGCAGTTTTTATGCTGATAAAATGAAGATTATAGTGCTTCTTCTGTTTTCTTAATGGAAAAGAACTTGTAACAAGTACTTGTCTTGCAAAGCATGGGCTTGGCTTTCATGGATTATGATTGCCCACCACTTCAAGTATAGTGCGAGCAAAAAAATAAAAAAGGAAGGATTTTCAAAAGTAATTGTGTCTTCAAACAAGTTAGGCTATACCATGAATATGGATGACATCACATAGTCACATAGCTTAAAGATGTTAGTAACCGTGACATTGAAACGATGTCCCTGGGTCATTGAGATTGATTGGATAGTCAGCTGGTGAATATTTTGCTTTGGAAAAATCCAACAAAACCTGTGTAGCTAACAAGTGTGAGTGTGTGTCTTTGTCCTCTAACAAGTGTGAGTGTGTGTCTTTGTCCTCTCATTAGCTCAATAAATGGGGGCAAAACTATTGAATATGGAGAAAGTGATATATGCTGACAACCAAGGACGATGCGCTTTTAAAATCAACTCGAGTTTTTCCAACTCTCTATGCCTTCTCATGTATGACAATAGCTGCTTGAATCTTCAGTTTCTTTAGTCAAATTCTATTTGTACAAAACAAAATGCCAAAGTAGTGTCAACAAAAACTGAACTGCAATAATACCCAATCCAACTCAAAGGAAACACCAACACTAGAATAATAGAAGAGATTTCCACTGTGGTGCATTGAAATGAATGAAATGAAATGAAACATTTTAATTACGTCCGCGAGACCCAAATATGGTCTATGGGACCTCAAATATGGAAGTACAATTACTCAAATCATATCATATGATCTTTAATATCTTTGAGAAGGTTGTTCCTTCTCCTGCTGAAAGATAAAAGATGTGGCCACATTTACCTTTAGGCAGGGTTTTTCCATATGACTATTTTCAAAGAAGAAAAAGAATCCAATAGGCTCTTTCAATAACGGATTACAATATGATCCCAAACTTGTCCCACAATGACTCATAGTGCCCTTTATTTAGAAAAATAGGGCAAGAGACTTCTCCCACAAAGATAATTGCTCACATTCAACATCAAATTCCATTGCTAAATCAAAGTTGCCAAGAAGATATTCTATTACATCTTGTCACTCTACACCCAATGGATTCCTTGAATATTACCCAAAGATTAAATTCTTTTCATATGTAACTAAAAATTACTTTTGTCCTTTGTAGTTTGTAATATGGTAGAACTAACCAAAAATAATTCTAAAGAATAAAGAAACAACATAAGTATGCAGAACAGAATCATTCACGTTGACAACATAAATCCCAAAATAGAAACTACCATAGAATCACCAACAGAACATGGATAGAAGCATGGCATTTTTCTCACTGTCATCAATGTAATGTTTGGGTTCTTTCTATTCATGGAAGATATGACTTCAGTAAAATATGACAGTGTTTCTTAATGATAGTTAGAATAAAATGCTTTATATATATCCCCGTGAGTGTGGTCTACCGGCAAGGACGCCACTTGCATTATAGGTGATGTGACCGGGTTCAATCCCCATGGTGGATGTGTAGCAGAATTTACTCAATAAAAAAAAAAAAAAAATCTTTATATATATATGGATGGGAGGAATTTTCAACTATCAGTAATGCAGCTTCTTTATGTTTTGTCAACTTCAAGTTGAAGCCTTATGTTTTCTGATTTTCTGATTGAAATTTGGTGCAAGATCAAATTTTGAATGTAAGCATTGTTAGTTTTTAACTCTTTTGTTATGGTCTACAAAAGAAAAAATGCAAGTCTTGTTTGAACATGGTAGCTAGGTCTACTCATCCCTTGTCAAGATTTCTAGGAGTTTGAACCAGACAAGAAGCTGTTCTGCTTCTAATTACAATTGGAGAACTGGTGGTTGTGCTATTTAAACTACTATCAAGAGTCCAGATGTCTGATACACATGACAAATTTTTTCTGCTGGTGCTTTCTTCTAATTAATGCAATTTGTCGTGAAGCTTGCATTCTTGTGAATAGAGACTTGCAAATGATTTTGTATTATTTCATGCTGGATATTTGAAGGTAAGTGAAGCATTTTTTGCCAAATCTTCATTACAATAATTGGTGAACATAAATATATGGCTGAATGTATCTCTGTTGTTTTGAGAATCTAATGGCTTCATGCTATAGATTCGAAAACTTGAAGAAGATCAACTGTATCTAGGAGGGCGAAATTTCACAATTCTGTGATTCAACTTTGTTTTGCAGGGATGACTTTTAGGAGCATACAAAGAAGAATGGATTGGATCGTAGTGCTTGTACTTTTGTCAATGACAGGATCTACTATTGCATCAAATGCTGAGGGTATTACTTATTTCTTGTTGAAGTTTAAAGTACATTAAGCTAAAAAAAATCAAGAAAGTAACTAAAATATGAAAATAGAAACAAATATCATTGTAATTTGAGACATGTAGAACATTCAGACTCCTTGGGTTTTGCTTGGTCATCCCTTATTTTAAAATTCGTAATTTTATGCGACATTAGATGATTGTAAAGCAACTCATAGGTGATGTAAGTTGTAGTTTCAAACATTAATTAATTGTCATTTCAAAACAACTTGTGCTTGTTGATCTTTATCTTTCACATTTCTTTTCAATCGAAGATGTTATTGGCTGTACTCAAAATTCATAATCTCCTATAAAGTTGTAAAATACACTCTAAACAGATAACTCCTGACATATTGGCCATTTCCCAAACATGATGTCTAATAAGTGTCTTGTTTGTTATTCATTGTTGTCACCAATGAATGTACACAAGCCCTGCCTTTCTATTCCTATGGTGTGTAACTATTTGGTTGCCTTCTTGGAAATATTGAATGCCACAAATTTGATCTTGCCAAGGTTGCTCTCTAACCCATGAACGCCAGAAAATGGGCTAAGTCGATTCAGTGGCTTTCAAAAACATGCAACTGTGGGGGATAGTAGAAGAAAGAACAGTGTCATCTGCAAACAGCAAGGTAGCAATATAATCTTAAACAGAATGCAGGTACTTGTGTTTCTCAACATCTTTGAAATAAGGTTCTCCAAGTCATCCATATACAATCCAAAGAGTGTGGATGATAACAGGTATCCTTGTTTCACCTATATGGTGCTAAAAATGCCATTAGTATTCCCTATTTGATTGTGGATCTGATCAACAATTGCATCATAAAGTGTGATTGCCAAAGCGGTTACTAATTCTAAAATCCTTGAATCCTTGAGTCTCCGGAACAATGGTGCCTTGGAACCGTATCAAATGCCTTGCAAAAATCTATAAGCTTTGGAACTATATCAAAGGCCATGCAAAAATCCACAACTGTTTATTGTGACAATTTTTTTTTAAAGATACTCCATTATCATATTGAATATGTAAAACTCCAATGGACACTGCAAATCCATATTAACAGTTGCCTGAAATCCAAGGCTCATAAGCCCAAAGTTCAAATCAAATATGACACCTAAATTATTTAACAAATATAACCCTTAATGTTGAATGGTCAATGCTTTTTTTCTCACTATTATGAGGCCCAAGTCTAGTGAAGGCCCTTGAGGGTGCTGCTTGCAGTATATCTTGAATCTGTTGATTCTTGCTTGCATGGTGATGGTGGTATTATTTCTAGCAATATTGGTTCCGCAAGGGTGTGTTTTTCCTAAGGATTCTTCGATAATTGTTAGTCTGTCTTTGTCACCCACTTAGAATTGGGGCTGATGCCATCCAAGCATATTGTCTCGAAAGTAGGGTCTTTTTCTAGTTGACTTCGTCACAAGGAATAATATTAGTAAAGAGACACCATATCATTCAGGGGTTCATAATCCAATTTCTTGTGCTTCTGCTGGTGATACATTCAATTGTGCTCATAGCATGAAGGCTTGCAAGCCTGATTTAAGTCTTTTCATGTTAAACCTGTAAAGATTCATTGTCTGTCAATCATACTTAACCCACCACATATTTATAAAATCATGAAAAAACCAACATTAAATTCTGAATAATGACTTGCTAAATGTAAACATTGAATTATGCATTTTGAAATGAAGTTGCTTATGTTGTAGCACCACAGTGCTCGCTGAATGAATGCCAATGCCAAACAATCATGTGGTTCTCTTGTATTTGTCAAACCTGATGTACATGAAGGATTGTGTGTTTTGGTTTGGCACCATCTTCTCCACACAAGTAACGAATACAATTATATTCTCACCAAGGGGCTAAATTCTGTCAGAAAATAAATCAAAATAAAACAATGTATTTTTGATAAATTCAATAGCCTTGTATAGATAGCAAGTGATGGTGATTACGAGGACGGAAAATTGATCTGATCTGTGGAGACACCAAAATGAATGAAATCACATTTTTCTGGGCACTCGACTTTCAGCTTCTTACCATTCTGCCACATCAAACATCTTCAGTAGAGTCTTTCCACTTTTAGATTGAGTTTGTTGAGCTCCCTGCTACAGCTGTACCCCTTTTTCCTTGCTTCTTGGACAACCCTTAGCTTCACACTGGTGGGAGTTGGTTTTGGAACATTATAGAGCTGTTTTTCCTGTGCTTTCAACCTCTGATGTCAATTGTTGCACCTCTTGGTATTGAGTCCTTGCTAGGGGAGTTGCATACCTCACAACCAATGACTCGAAGCCTACTTTTATTCAAGAAATGGGCCTTCAGTTGTGTAAGAGCCTCGAGATGTACTGTCAAATTTAGGTCTCTATTCCTAATAATCATGTCTTCCATTTTTCTTGTTTTTACCAGATGCCTATAGAGTGGGTTACATTCAAGATGACTTGTAACTCTTGAGCTTGCGGATGGACCAAGTACAATTTAGGAAGCCATTAGTGCATAACATTTTCTTTCTTCCTGCTGTAATAGATGAGATAAATGATATCTTTGCAAACAAAACAATTAGCTGCCCCTATAAAACTGTCTTCTTGCTCAAAGTGAGTGTTCCCATTTGTAAGGAATTAAAGCTGCAGAAATAATTCCTAAACATTCAATCTTCTAGGGAGAGTAGCAATCAGCCTGCTGTAAATTCATGTACAGCCAGTACATTAAGGAAACAGTCTGCTGTCTTACATTTACAGTCAAATAGAACATGCAGAAAATTTGCTGTAAACTTATTTACAGTCAATAAAACACGTGACAGTCTGCTGTAAATTCATTTCAGAGGTCTGAAATGATTTACAGCCATATATATTCTTATGGGCAGTCCTTAATTTCTATACAAGAAACATTTTACAGCAGTTAATGTGTTCCTTATAATCTCAGAATTAAATGTTCAGCCTCTATCTAGTTGCATTTAATTTATACCAGCAACATAAAAGAATATATACAAAATTCACACACATAGAAAAAGAGAGAGAGAGAGATTTGACAGGGAAAACCCTTTCAGGAAAAAAAACCCTGGGAAGAAAATCAGGACCAGCCTCCTGTGTAGAGATTTATTACCAAATGTGCAATCAACAATCCTCCTACACAAAGCTCCAAATCCTCCCCTTTTTTCCTCTATGCCAAACCTGAATGATGAAGATAATACAAAATGAATTCCAACGCCTCCTTAAATAAGTAAAGGAGTTGTGCATGGATAAGATAAGATGGAATAGTTAACTCAGCTCTAACTATTCCATCTCTATCCATCAAGTCTCCAGTTCCACCTTCAATTAAGGGAGTTGCTTCACTTAACTCCACCGCCCAGCTCATCCTTATCCTAAGAATGGGCCCCACATGCTTTAAGTAATCTCAACATCCAATTAGGGCGTTAATTCCTAGGCACCTCAATTTAATACATCATTTCATCACCTTTTTTACATAATTAATTGACAAGTAAATACTTCTAGGACCCCATTATCTAGAATTGATGGGGACGTCCTATTACAAAGTAATTAATTATTAGAATTTACATGATATGAGACACCATATTCTAACAATCTCCCCACTTGTCGAATATCATACAAAAAAGGTGAAACCATGCTAAGGTCTAAGGGCAGCCATGCCCATAGCCTTAACACACCATAGAAACTTCTCTGTGCTGACTGGTTTAGTAAGAGCATCTGCAACATTCTCCAAGGTAGCCACCTTCTCTAGCTTGACACGTCCATCCTCCATCATATCTCTCACGAAGTGATACTGCACATCAATGTGCTTAGTCCGTGCATGAAATGTCAGATTCTTTGCCAAACTAATTGCACTCTGACTGTCACACCAAATTTGTAGAACTCCTTGATCAAGTCCCACATCTGCACAAAGTCATTTCAACCATACAGCCTCCTTGCAGGCATGAGTAGCTGCCATGTACTCTGCCTCTGTCGTGGACAAAGCGACCACAGCCTGTCGCTTACTCATCCAACTAATAGCTCCTCCATAGGAGCTAAAGATGTAGCCACTAGTAGATCTCCTGGAATCAACATCCCCTGCCCAATCTGAGTCTACAAAACCCTGTATATCAACCTGGAAGCCTTGGGCCTTAGCCCCCATAGAACCCTGGTAACAAATAGAGTAGTTAACAGAACCAACCAGATACCTGAATACTCTCTTCACTGCTGCCCAATGTTCTTGTCCTGGGTTAGCCATAAACCTGCTCAAAACTCCCACTGCTTGGGCAATGTCTGGACGAGTACATACCATAGCATACATCAAACTGCCAACTGCACTAGCATAAGGTACCAAACTCATGTCTTCCATCTCCGTAGAGGTGGATGGGCATTGTTCGGTGGTCAACTTAGTTCCTGCAGCAATTGGAACCCTAACTGCCTTGCTCTTATCCATGTGAAACTGCTGCAAGATAGTGGAAACATACTTTTGTTGGCTCAACCAAAGTTTCCTGTTTTCCCTATCTCTAGCAATCTCCATCCCTAGAATCAATCTTGCTGCCCCTAAATCCTTCATCTCAAAGTTTAGGGAAAGCTGAGTTTTTAAGGTCCTAATCATCTCTTTACTATTCCCTATCAACAACATGTCATCGACATACAATGTGATAATAGTAAACCAATCATTATCCTGTTTATAATATACACAATGATCTGATTTTGACCTTACAAAACCCAATTTCAGTACATAGGAATCAAATTTCTTGTACCACATTCTAGGAGATTGCTTTAGCCCATAAAGAGACTTATGTAAACGACAAACCAATTTTTCTTTACCTTTCACAATGTAGTGCTCCGGTTGTGACATATAGATCTCCTCCAAATCTCCATGTAAAAAAGCTGTTTTCACGTCCATTTGTTCTACTTCCAAATCATATGAGGCTGCCACTGAAAGTAGAAGTCTAATGGAGGTCAACTTTGCAACCAGAGAGAAGATCTCACCAAAATCTATTCCCTCAACTTGGGAATAACCTTTTGCAACCAATCTTGCTTTGTATTTGTCTACTTTTCCATCCGCTCCCTGCTTCCTTTTGAAAACCCACTTGCATCCAACTGGCTTCCTTCCCTTAGATAAATGAACAAGGTCCCAAGTGCCATTTTTCTTGAGTGTGGCCATCTCCTCATCCATGGCATCTTTCCAAAAACTGCTGTCCTTCATCCACAAAGCCTCCTTTACACTAAGAGGCTCATCCAAGTTAGTAGACAAAGCAAAAATACAATTTAAACCAGGTGGGCTATACCTTTTTGGTTGCTGTCTTGGTTGTGTGGACCTCCTAACCCAATGGGGTTGAGGTTGAGGCTCCTGATCCTCATCGGACTCGTCGTGACTATCTGAAAGATACTCCTCATTAGGCCCATCATGAGCATCATGCTCATCATCACCATCATCTCCATGTGCAATTTCTTTGCTTGTTTCTGGTTCAAATTGCACAACCTGTTTTGATGTTTTACTTTGCTGCTCCTCCTTTGAAGAATCCTTGATCTCCCTAAAGATCACATTTCGGCTCCAAACAACCTTCTTTGTGATTGGGTTCCAAAGCTTGTATCCTTTTATCCCATCGCCGTAGCCAATGAGGATACATTTCTCCGCTTTGTAATCAAGTTTCGATCTCTTCACCTTAGGCACATGCACATATGCCTCGTAGCCAAACACTCTAAGGTGTCTCAATGAGGGCTTTTTGCCTGTCCAAACCCCCATAGGGGTTTCATCAACAAGAGCTGATGTAGGAGACCTGTTAATCAGGTAACACGCTGTACTAACTGCTTCAGCCCAAAACTTCTGTTCTAGACCAGCACTGCTTAGCATACTCCTAGCCCTCTCCATCAGTGTCTTGTTCATCCTTTCGACAACTCCATTTTGCTGAGGTGTATAAGGAGTTGTCTTACACCGCTTAATTCCATGCTCCCTGCAAAAACTGTCAAATTCTTTGCTACAAAACTCTCCTCCATTGTCTGTTCTAAGAGACTTAATCTTTCTTCCTGTTTGGTTCTCAACAAGAGCTTTGAACTCTTTGAACTTAGCAAACACTTAAGATTTTCTCCTTAGAAAATAAACCCATGTCATCCATGAATGATCATCAATGAAAGATACATAATACAATGATTTAGATAATGAAGGTACATCAATTGGACCACATACATCACTATGCACTAAATCAAGTAAATCCCTGCATCTATGAGAGCTCGAGTAAAATTTAACTGATTTCTGTTTTCCATTAAGACAATGTTCACAAAACTCGAAATCAAAGGAAACATCATTTATCCCCTCAACGAGGTTTTTACTCAACAAGGTTTTAAGACCTTTGTCACCAATGTGACCAAGCCTATAATGCCACAACATAGTCTTATCTGCCGGTAAGTTGCTATCTGGAACTGATGTATTGTTGCATGCAATCATCTTAGCATCAAGATGAAACAATGTCCCATCACGTACTCCTTTAGCAAGCACTATTGATCCATGAACCATAGTGACTCCTTTGTTAAAGATCACTTGCACACCCAAGTCATTCAGGCTACTCACGGAAATGAGGTTCCGTGCCAAACTAGGAATATGCAAGACATTGGTCAAGGTCTTGATCATGCCATTTGAGAGTTTTAAAGAAATTCTCCCTCTACCAGCAACCTTGAGGGATGAGTTGTCCCCCAAGCGCACACACCATCACCGTCTTGGTACTCCATGAAGTACACTCGATTTGGAGTCATATGGTATGACGGTTTTGAAGCAATCAGCCAAACATCATCCCTCATGTGAGTGGAAAAGGCATCCACGAATGCATCTCCTGCATCCTCCTGAGAAGACTTAGAATCGGAATCCTCATTGGATTCATGCTTGTTCTTATGCTTCTTCTCCTTGTAGTCTTTCTTCACATGCCCCTTCTTCCCACAATTCCAACATTTGATCTTTGTTAGAGTGGGAGTCTTGGATCTCCCCTTGGACTTGGACCAACTAGCTTTCTTCTTCCCCTTGTTCCTTTCTTTGGATCTGCCACGAACAACCAACACATCCTTGATGTCTTTCGTGGTTTTCCTCCGCATCTCTTCTGAAAGCAAGGTAGAGACTATCTCCTCCATCTTCAACTTGGTACTAGTGGAGCTGATAGCCATTACTATGTTGTCCCAAGAATCGGGTAAAGTGATACACTAGTCCTCCTTGTCCATTTTTACTTTGATGGATCTTAGCTGTGAAATGATAATGTTGAATTCGTTCAAGTGTGCTGCTATGGAATCTCCATCCCCCATCCTTAGGGAATACAATTTCTTCCTCAGGAACAATTTGTTCACAAGGGATTTGGCTTGGTAGATTGAAGCCAACCTATCCCACAAGATTTTCGTAGTAGGGCACTCACTTACATTCAAGAGCATGGAGTTGGCCAAGCATAACCGAATGAGGCTCCATGCCTTCCGATCCATCACTGTCCATTCATCCTTGTCCATCGCTCTTATTTGTGCTTCAGTAGCTGTCACTGCTGCCCACAAATCGCGATCAATTAGCATGTCCTCCATCTTCAGTTTCCAAAGCTCAAAACTTGAGCCATTGAACTTCTCGATCTCAATTTTGTGACTTCCTGTGTGTGAAGACATCTGCAATCTATTCCTGTGCCACAACCCACCAGTTTCAAGATCAAATCCATCTCGAGGATCACACTAACTAGGTCTATCCGGCTACTACATAGACCCTTACACAAGGGTTTTCTCTTGTCCTTACAAGAAAACTGTGGAACCGGTCCATAGACACTAGTAGAACCTCACTCTGATACCAATTGTAAGGAATTAAAGCTGCGGAAATAATTCCTAAACATTCAATCTTCTAGGAAGAGTAGCAATCAGCCTGCTGTAAATTCATGTACAGCCAGTACATTAAGGAAACAGTCTGCTGTCTTACATTTACAGTCAAATAGAACATGCAGAAAATTTGCTGTAAACTTATTTACAGTCAACAAAACACGTGACAGTCTGCTGTAAATTCATTTCAGAGGTCTGAAATGATTTACAGCCATATATATTCTTATGGGATCAAGAAATGATTTACATCATATTGGCAGTCCTTAATTTCTATACAAGAAACATTTTACAGCAGTTAATGTGTTCCTTATAATCTCAGAATTAAATGTTCAGCCTCTATCTAGTTGCATTTAATTTATACCAGCAACATAAAAGAATATATACAAAATTCATATACACATAGAAAAAGAGAGAGAGATTTGACGGGGAAAACCTTTTTTGTTAGGAGGTGAAGTCAATATCCAGATCTCCAATGTTCTTTAGCAGAGAGGTGCATGGTGGTGCAGCTTATAAAGAGGAAACAAACAGTTTTCTGGAGTCTTCCTTTGGGAGAGGAAACAAACAGTTTTTTGTTGTCTTCCTTTGGAAGAGGAAACGAACAGTTTTTTGTTGTCTTCCTTTAGAAGAGGAAACGAACAGTTTTTTGTTGTCTTCCTTTGGGAGAGGAAACAAAGAGTGTGTTTGTTCTATAAAAGGGGAATGACCCCTTGCATGTAAATGTTGATTGAATGTAATTCTGCCAAAATCAATAAAAGATCAAGCTGCCATTGCCCCGTGGTTTTCCTGCACATTGCAGGTTTTCCACGTAAAATCTGTGTTACTGTTTTTCCCTGTGTTATTGTGATTTTCTGCTTGCACATAATTTTGCTATATTTTCTAACACTTTTGAGAAAAAAAACCCTGGGAAGAAAATCAGGACCAGTATCCTGTGTAGAGATTTATTACCAAATGTGCAATCAACAATCCTCCTCAACAAAGCTCCAAAGCCTCCCCTTTTTTCCTCTACGCCAAACCTGAATGAAGAAGATAATACAAAATGAACTCCAATGCCTCCTTAAATAAGTAAAGGAGTTGTGCGTGGATAAGATAAGATGTTAATAGTTAACTCAGCTCTAACCATTCCATCTCTATCCATCAAGTCTCCAGTTCCATCTTCAATCAAGGGAGTTGCTTCACTTAACTCCACTGCCCATCTCATCCTTATCCTAAGAATGGGCTCCACATGCTTTAAGTAATCTCAATGGCCATTTAGGGCATTAATTCCTAGGTGCCTCAATTTCATACATCATTTCATCACCTTTTTTACATAATTAATTGAGAAGTAAACACTTCTAGGACCCCATTATCTAAAATTGATGGGGACGTCCTATTACAAAGTAATTAATTATTGGAATTTACATAATATGAGATACCATATTCTAACACCATTCAAATCAACTTGCTATTTACTTCTGCACCTGCAATCAACAATGGAAAATGTAGAAAATTAGAAATGCTGTTTTAAAGCTGACTTCTAGATGAAGCTAGTAGTTTTTTGGAAGTAAATCCTATTAAATTTTTACTTTTGGATCATAAACATTTTATTAGGTATGTTTATGTAGTGTCCTTAGGAGACAGCATCTTGAAAAGGGAGGAGTGAAGGAGGAGAGATGTGAGTGAAACACATATCTTTAATAGAAGGCATACTGGGGGTATTTCTTTTTGTTTTCCTTGTTCTTTTCTCTTTTTTCTAATAGAAATGGTTCCAACGATAAATAAGTAGGAGGTATGTCTTGCAGCATAGCATCAACAGTAATATGAGAACCTTAACTGAACTTTTTTAGGCCTATATCAGAGTTTGAAAACTGACAGAAAATGTTGTGATTTCCAGGCAATGGCAACAAGGAAATAAGATGAGGGTAAAAAACTCTTGATAAAGCCTGTCAAAAGAGATCAACTCTATCCGTTGTTTACCTAGGTGTAGATAGATGTAATTTAACAACTTCTTGCCCTCTTCTACTAGGTCCTTAGCCATGGATGTTAGGAGAGTTTTGGAGAGTTGCACTTTTATGCCTTTTTAAGATTACCCAACAAGCCCCCCTCGCCCTAGCCACTCTCTTGGGAATGTCATTAGATCTTTTGGTGGCCTTTTTGGGATAGTTGGTGATGATGATGGCTCTACTTCTGCTTCTATTTGTCATGTCATCACTGATTAGAGTTGGTGCTTGAATGCTCATTTCTACCCTTGCCTGCTGGTTCTCTTATCTCTTCATTGCTACTTTCAACATGTTAGGGTTTACCCATTTTTGTGTGTAATCTACTTTCAACATGTTAGGGTTTACCCATTTTTGTGTGTACCCTTGGAGGATGTGATTAGATGCTGTACAATAGTTTAAGTTTATTTCTTCCTATGATTATCCAATCAGGCCTGCCTTGCCCTAGCCATTCTCTTGAGAGCGTCATTAGATCTTGTGTTGGCCTCTTTTGGATAATTGATGGTGATGATGGCTTTGCTTCTGTTTCTACTTGGTCTTCCACCACTGATTTGGTGTTGAAATCCTCTTGAGCTCTTCTCTGTTTCTTTCTTTTCCCTTGCCTGCTGGTACTTTTATCTTTTCATCATTGCTTTCAATGTGTTAAGGTTTACCCATTTTTGGGTGTACCTTTGGAGGATGTCGTTAGATGTTGTACAATGGTTTAACTTTATGCCTTCCAAAGATTATCCAACTAGAAGCCCCTTGCCCTAACCATTCTCTTGGGAGCGTCATTAGATCTTGTGTTGGCCTTTTTGGGATAGTTGGTGGTGATGGTGGCTATGCTTCTACTTCTAATTCTGATTCCATTGCTGATTAGTGTTGGTGCTTGAATCCCCTTTTCCCAGCATTCCATTGCTGATTAGTGTTGCTGCTTGAATCCCCTTTTCCCTTAACTGCTGGTTCTCTTTGTCTTCATCGTTACTTTCACTGTGTTTGGGGTTACCCATTTTTGGGTGTAGTATCCCTCAAGGATGTAGTTTAACTTCAGTGAACTTTACTGTAGTCTCTAGTCTAGTTTATTAATACTTGTGTGATTCTTTGGGATATATCAAGCCAAGGGATTTAAGCTCGATGTTTTGAGATATCATTCGTGTCTTACTCACCAGGAATGAGAAAATCTTATAAAATTGCGTTTGAATAAGGTTTGTGTATGATCTTCTATAAATATACTTTTCAAACCTACTCAGAGTAAAATGGATTTGCTAATAGTCAACCTTCATTATATTAAACTATTAGATTTAAAACAAATTTTTTTTCTAAGATTTATATAAAAGTTCTAACCAAGGTTTTAGCAATGAGATATACCATTAGATCACAATTGACCAAATTTCAGACAGTGGAGTTGACACACATCCCCCGAGAACAGAACAAGATAGCGGATGCATTGGCTAATTGGGCTCTAGATAAGGGCGATATCATATGCTATGGATTTCCCCCCAGGTGGTGGTCGAAACAAACCAGGGAATCGCTTTTGACCATTCTCCGTTTGGATGCTTTGCTCTAATTTGCTGTTTTGTTTTTTTAGGTTTTATGTAGCGATAGTATAGTGTTGTATGTATAGGAGTAGATCTCATAGTGGAAGGAAATATCACCTCTATATTGTTAACAACTGGCTCAAAAGTGTATCTTCCGGGAAAGGACGAAGATGTACAATTTGTTGATTTGAAGAAATAGAATTTTTTTAACCAAAAAATAAATAAAATCCTACATTTATATACATATTTAAACCAAGGTTTTAGTAATAATATATAATTAAAAAGAAAGCCAAATAAATAAATATATTAAAAAAATAAAAATAAAAAATCTTAATAATATAAAATTATAATAATAGTAGAACCTTAAGATCCTAGATCTATATGAAAGTTCTAATTAGGGTTCTAGTTATAAAATATTATTAAAAAAATCAATGGAAAGAATAACAATGAAAATAATATTAATACTAATACTAATACAAGTAGTATTAGTATTAATATTATTAGAAATAAATACTAATACTAATAATATTAGAAATTAAAATAATTATATGAATAATAATAATCATACAAATTCCTGCCCATGGGAGGAGCAAATAGTGGGGAATGATGACTTTCACACCCTAAACCATGGTTCCAATCCCATGGGTGAAGCTTAACATTTATCAAATGGCATGAGTTTAAGTGGTTAAATATGTGGACTTTCAAGATATTTAGGTTCAAAACTTTCAAGGCAATGTACGCATAGTTCAAAGAGATAATACCACTATGTGGTTTGTTAAAATATCACGATAATATGGTCATGATGTAATACAGGTGGGTCTTGTTTCAATCCCATATAACATATGTTGCATGGAAACATGTAGGCGTTTGATAGAGGTATGGTATTGGATGCAAATATGATAAATTTTCAAGACTTCCTAATATGAATATGACTGTATATGCCATTATAAAAAAATCATATATATTTAAGTTTTTAACATATTAAAAAAAAAAACTTTGAACACAAAAGTGGTTACACAATTAGAATTTTTGAATAGGATACTTACATTGTCATTGTTTTGCAAATTTAAAATTTATTTATTTATTTATTAATTTTTTTTTTGAGAAATACTTCTTATATACATCCACCATGGGGATTGAACCTGGGTCACATCACCTATATGCCATACTTGGATGTAGAAGATATGGACTAGATAGGAGCTTATATCCCTATACGTCTAAATACAATATCCTTGTATTCGAATACAATTGGATGGTATCCAAGAGGTATGTTATCTGTATCGGTATCTAATACGTGGATATAGATATCCTTATCCCGCCAGGAGGGATGCTGGATACTTTAACTATGCATATAACCAATTAAAAAATAATAATAATACAAAGTCCTAGATTTATATATTAGGGTTGTGACCACAAAGTAGTAATAATAATAATAATAATAATAATAATACTAGACACCTAAAGATCCTACATTTATGCAGAAGTTCTATCTGGGGTTCCTGTCATAAGATATAAAATAAAAATTATAAATAGAAATTAGAAAAAAAATAATGATAATAATAAACCTTAAAATACTAGTTTTATATAAAATGTTTAATTAGTGTCTTATCAGTAAGAAATAAATATAAATAAAAAGGACAAATGATAATTATACTAACACCACCAACAAGCACTGCCCTAAGAAAAAGATCTAACTCAGGTTTTACCAAAAAAAGAAAAAGAGTAACTTAAAGAAAAAAAAAGAAAAAGAAAAAGAAAAAGAAAGAGATGAGAGGTCATTTAGGCTTTCTACATGGAGTAATTAATTTTGAGTCTCTTTTATGCACTGGATTAAGGATTATCATGAAGAACCTTGCTTAAAGCCATGATGAGGTTCACTGGTTGTTTCTCAATTTTTAATACCTGTTACCTTTCTCTTAATCCATTGAACATCTTTTGTTAACTTGGCTTCCTCTAGACAAACATGGCACCCTGTCTTAAAAGAATGTTCTGCTAATGCTGATTTAGCAAATCTATTGTGTTGTATATCTGCATGGTGCTCCTTCAACCTAGTTTTTATGGATCTTCCAATTTCACCTCCACATGAGAAAGGAATTATGTAGACACCCTAATAAAGCTTTTGATCTATCCTCTCTTTCTTTCTCTAACATTCCTCTCAATGTGTTAGCAGGTTTGAATGTTATGTCCAAACTATGTCTCATTATAATCCTTGCTAATTTTTCGGATGTTTCTTGGATTTGTGGTGAAATAACTGTAATGCATGGTGACTTTTAATCTTTCTTTTTCTTTTGTCGTTCCGCCTTTCTTAATGCCTTGTAGATTTGACTTACTGTGTATCCATTATCTGTAAGAGGTATAAGCCTTTTCACCTTCTAAAATTTCTCGAGCGAAGACCTTGTATGCCCTTATTGCTAGTGTATAAAGAACTGCCATTTTTTGAGCTGGACAATTACGTGAATTTGCCTTGAGGTATAAATCAGTATAGGTCTTCTTCTTGTACACCATGGCCTACTGTACTGTTTTGTTTCTTGTGAATTAGTGCGTCCAAGAAGGCTATTTGATTTTCTATTTCTAAAATGAATTTTATATTATTTGGGAGATTATGTAAGTAATTCAAAAACTGCTTTAATTCTTCCTTCCCATGAGACCATTTAGCTAAAATGTCATCCACAAGCCTATCCCACCAGGTTCAATGGGTAAGCATTCAACGCTCTTTTTTCATAGCAACTCCTTCCTATAGTGGTAATTCCATAGCAACTCCTTCCTTTTGTTCATAGAATCTTCCTTAAATATAAAGCATGTGGATCTTAGGCAAAGCTCAAACAGTTTCACAGTATCTTGTTCAACCAATTTGTTTACTATATTCATTGCTCCATCTGTTGGGATTTTAGCAAAAAGCAAAACTACATCAAAGCTACAATGGTTTGTCTTATTAATATTTTCATGGTAACTACAATGCTTTATAACAATATTTTACATTGAGTCCCATTGACCTACACATTAACAGAATTATCTTATCTATTATTTTGGTAGCAAAATCTTGGACAGTGCACTAAGATGGAGTTTTTTAGATGTTTTGGACATTCTTAGGCGCTGTGAAGAATATACTTAAAATCATTTTGCCTTTCCCTTTACACCAATAGCCTTCATCACAAGTCACAGACCTAGGGAGTAAGATCAACTTTTGTGACTCCAAGAGTAGAATTGTCAGATCTACAGTGCACCATAGTAAAAGGAAGACTTTGTTGTTTACTTACAAATCCACTGCCAAATGCAAAAGGTTAAGATTGCCTTGCTCATGTAGCTTCAATCTTCCAAGCCAGTGGATTTAAACTTTAGGAGGTGATTTTAGAGGGAAGAACAAATAGTGTCTATTCTTCTAACATAAATACTTGAAGGAAGAAACCATAGCCTAGTAGCGAACCCTTTAAAAATGGGTGGATGAACACAACTCTTGGGTTCAAGTAGGCAAAGTTAAAAAGACTCGATATGTGGCTGAAATGGTGGTCAAGGAAACATTTGTAGAGGAGCTGGTAATGTAGGCCAAAGAATTCACCCTTTGGGTTTGTGGCCTCCCTAAGCATAGCAATCCTATTCAAGTTGGCCATGTGTTCTTGTATAAGATATTGGACCTCGAGGATATCTTGCTTAGAATAGCTTGAACAAATCTAGATGACACCCTTGTTACAAGATTTTGCATCATAGAAGAAGCTCTTCTTTCTTCCTACCAAAGTATACTTAGATGTAGACCTGAACCAACTCCAAGTTGAAGATCCCAAAAGGTTCATGTTCATGTTGTAGTTGCAAAAAAGAATTATGAATGGAAAATTATTAGGAATTGCAGGGATATTATACAAATTCCCTTTGGTTGGATGTGGCCTTGGCCATCCAAGTAACAGTGTGCTCGGGTCTTTCTAGTGTACCTTGTAGAATGTTGTCTTGTTATGCGATTTCATATTGCTTATTTTGATCTATGATAGCCCAAAATGAGCATTTTAGTACTAGGTTACTTTTAGGTTTGGTTTTTAGGAACAAGACCATGAGATTTGAGGGAGTTCATGGTTTCAGAAGCATTGCTTGGCTATTTTGTAATTGCCTTGGGTCCAAGGTATCACTTATTGCCTTAGGTATTTCTTCAACACATGTCCTTGTATCCATACAGGTTGACCTCCTCTATGAAATGTGTTCATTAAAGTTTGTAGCATGTGGATGTATTCCACTGATGCAAATATCTATCCAATGCAAGGCATTGCAATCCAATTCTATATCATATAAATAAAGACACAAAGGGAACAAGTCACAAATAAATGTAAATATGGAGCATACAACACGTTTCCTTTACATTCCACTCATCTCCAATATATCACAATCTGGTTGAACACACAACAAAGATAATGAGCGTGCTTCAATGATCATCTGACAATTGACTACTTTCTCCATATATGCTTCAACCAAGGTAGATAAGGCATACGTATAGGTATTGCACAAAGCAGTAGGAGGTTGGCAACTGCCCTACCCATTCAACTACCACCTAACTACCCATTACCTATATATATTATACAATAAAAATAACCCATAACACACCATGCTGTTTTACTCCATTGCTCATAACATTGAAAAACCAACATAAGATAACATCAACATACGAAATACTATGTGTTAAACTAGTAAACACTATGCACAAGTTTTACAGACTACAAACGTTCATGTGTTTGCACTTAGGTGGACCAACTCATCCATCCACATTTAGCCCCTCCTTTAGGCTTATCAGTGTCTTGGTTGGTAGACCAACTAAACTGTGTGGGGTAGAGCCATTGATTATTCTATTTCAGAGGCTTGTTGTGCTCCTTTGGGGTCTTCATGTTCCATATATGAGAATAAAGAAATCTATTCTCTCTCAAGCATACGCAAGCTTTATAATTCTTTACAGAGTGACTCAACAATTGCATCACCTCAAGTCCGATTGGCAATGGTTGTTGCCATTTGTAGTGGGGGTCAAGTGGTGGTGTCTTGAAACCTCAATGACCTCTCAATGAACTATTTATTATCTTGTCCAAACGTTTCCTTGGGGTCGGCATTATGGCGGCTACTTACGTTGGCATCACCACCCTTGGCTTTCTCTAGCCTAGCCTTGAGTCTCTCTAAGGAACATGGATGAATCTTTTGCTCCCTAATTTGGTTCACTTCTCTCCTTGGGTGGCAATGGATGCAATTCATAACTCTACGCACACAAGACAACTTGTTGCGTATCTATGTCGATCTTTGTCTTGTACGAACAAAATCTACAATTCTTTGCACCTATTAGATGGTAAGGACAAACTCTTTGGCAAGGATGACGAGTTCCATGGCATCTTTGGTTCAATCTAGGACGACTTGCTTGGGAAGATGACCTACTTAAGAAGGACGATTTGGACAAGAGGGTTGACTTTTGTAAAGAGAAGAATGACCTTTGTGAGAAAGACGACCTACTTGGAGAGTGGGATGTCCTATTTAGAAAGGGGTCGACCTTCTTGGAAGGGACAACTTCCTCGAAAAAGTGGACATCCTTTCGAAAGGGGGACGACTTGACCATGGTTTTTCAACCCTTCAAACAATCTAATGACTTCGTTGGCAAGGTAGGTGCATAGTTTATGGAGGGGACACATCATGTAAACGAGACCCTTGCACACTTGGACAACACGTACCACTTTTTGGATAATGTAATGGATTGATTGTATGATACGCTTCGTGTTTTTAGCACTATGAACAACTTGTGTGATGACACCTCTGAGTAGAGGGATGACCTAAGTGATGACCTAGGTAGGAGAGACAACCTATGGGACAACATTACTAAGAAGGGGGAGGAATGAGCTAAGTGAAGACACTTTGGTCAACATGGTTTAGTCCTACAATTGTGGGACTTGGGACGATGCCTTAGTTGCTCCTAGATGCAAGCAACATGCCCTAAAAACCATAGACAACCTATTGGAAGGGATGGACGATAGGGCCTACTCAAAAGATGACTAGCACCATGTTGTGGATAGCAAAGATGAAGTCGACAACTGTGTAGACAACAAAGATCTTTTCAAGGGATGACAATCCAACTTTGTATGGCAACCCTAACACTTAAATCTACAGTAAACAACCCTTGGGAATTGTCGACAAAATGCTTCATGCAAAGGATGGCTTGTGTGTGGTTTGCACCCTCCTCCACTCTTTTGGTGTCTTCCCTATGACCTTGGAAGATAGCTAGGGCATCCATTGGATAGTGGATGACTTACTTTAAGCAATTAACAAGGGTTGGGTCCCTCATGCCTCACATTGCAACTATTCAGTGGGGTATGATAGGAATTCAATCCTAAAGGGAAGTTCCTAGGTTGAAATCCTTTCTTAGAGCCCTTGAGATGGTGTACAACAAATGGTGGATGGCAGAACAAAAGTCCATGTCTTCTTATTCTAGACTACATTTTACTAGTCACCTCCTAGATTGCATTCCTCTTTTGGGTTTCTTGTGGATTGCATTCAAGCTCTTAAACATTTTTTGGACTATGTGTGTCATCTGTGCCACTCTCTAAACTATGTAATTGCCTGGACAACATTTATCCTTCAATATACTCCCCAAGACAAGTCCATCCTTCGAAGTACCTCTCAAATGACCTGGATTGTGTTCACTATGTTCACTTCCATTTGGATGACATCATCCATCATCCAAACACTTTGCTTCCTCATTCTGATGGCATCCTCCATCTAAGATGTTTTTCTTCCTTATTTGGATGACATTCTCCGTCATTAAGACAACCTTCATCCTTAATCAAGTGGCCTACATCATTAACCCAACAATATTGCTTGTCTAGATGGCATCCTCTTCCATTCAGAATGCATTCTTCCTCTTGTTTGTCTTTGAGCTGGTTGTTGGTTTTGTTGTCATAGTTTTGTTTCTTCCTCAACTCAAACATTGACATTTATAGCAAAAATCTGATAGTTTTGTAGGTTTGCAATACCCATCTTACAATCTTCCTCTCTAACTTGGAGGTATACTCCTTTGGTTGTGTTTCCATCAATGTCTACAAAACTTGCTCTTGCACTCATCGCACATCCCATATGGATCATTTTACCTTCATGACTTCTACTTTAGTTAGGTTCACATTGTCCATAGCTTTTCGATTCTTGTGATTCTTGAGCCCTTTCAACATCATTGGTTCATTTATGACTCTCACTATTTTGACATTCTTGCTTGAAGTGCCCCCATAGATGACATTTATGACATTGGACAAACGGTCTGCAATGAGTACCATACTCAATTTGGATTCTTTTGTTGTCATGATAGTTACAAAAACCATCACTAGTGGCAATTGTTTGAGTTACATTCACCCTCTATACCACAAACTTGTGATGTTTGTTCTTGAAATTTAAATTGCATTATTTTATCAAATATCCTTCTATCTCACAAATATTGTAGAATGTTTGTTCCTCTTTTTTGGAGTCATTGCATCGTGTGCCTTTATTTGTTCTTGATTTTGTAAAACAAGCACATCATCTCTTACAAAGAGGGCTTATCAACATTCCTTCTCCATCACTCTTGTCATGCAAGTTACTCTTTCTCTCGAAGTCATCGCTTGTCTTCAAAGTCAGTAGCATCTTGAACCCAAATCTGGATGACGTCTTTGATGCACTTTCTAAGTTCATGACTTGCTTGAGGTCTTCTTGATTATGGCATTTGAGAGACCATCACTATCTTCTTTCTATACAACTTGTGGAAGAAGTCCTTCCACAAACCACCAACACTTTCAACCTTGGTTGTAAGGTTGACCAAACTTTGACTCACTTTCCTCTATTTTATAGATTTTTGCAATGACCTCATCGTCACTAGGCAACAAATTAAATTCCTTCTCAAAGGCTTTTCCCAACTCTTCCCAAGTCTAAGTTTGGTTCCCTAGCTATGGACCATGCTCCTCCTTTGTAGCAATGACCTTTCCTTTGTGTGTGTTTCTTTGCAAAGGATGTTGCTCATCGTCGGTCTCCTTGTGAGGCTTTGGCTCTAGTTCTAACTTTGGCTCAAATTTTCTTGCTGGTGCATTAGGTATAGGCAATTATACCTGTTGCACATGCTCCTCTAGTGTAGGAGTCACCATAAGTGGACTAGATTGCCTTGTACACTTGTGCCTGTTGCGGGTGATATTAGTTCTTTCTCTTGATTCTAGTTTGTTGACCTCCATGGTCTAGGTATCATCCAACTCAATTGATCAATCGTTACTGCCTTTCTAACCATCACTGTTTGTCCATGGATCCTCAACTTCCTATGGGGGATGTGAAGGGGGAATTCATCGAGCCTTGGTTCAACTCTAGGGGCTGTTGTGGGCTAGTCGACTCGCTCTCATCCTCATCCTCGTCCATCTCGTGTTCCTTATTCATCATTTGCAATATATCCTTCTAGAGCACCTCGATTGATACACTTGCTTTCTTCCCCTCATTGTTACTATTAGAGTTGCTCTCTGGTTGACTGGGACTATTGCCAGTCATCATCTTCATTTTGCTTTCTTGGTTAAGCGCTTTGTTGACAACTTCCTAGTAAGTTGTGGGTAGGACTATGAAGTCCATCATGAACCATTGATTCTTCAGCTTGTCTACTGGCTGAATTTTCATTTTGGCCAGCAGCTCTTGTAGGAATTAGTTTCTCATCAATATCCTATTTGGTATTATAAAATTTAGCTTCTTGTTGTTGGGAAAAAGACATTCCTTCAGGAGTGCTTTCTTCAATTCGTCCCACATGGTATACAATGTTGGCAACAGCAAGTACAAATCCATTTCCATTCCTCTCAGCTTTGCAGGAAACTCTTGCAACAGCTTTGCCTCAGGCATTTGGCCATTGGATTTACAAATGGTCACTTAGGTTCCAATGTGTTGGATATGATCCTCTTTCCCATCTCCAAAAAGCTTTGGACACTTCTACTTCTCTTTTATTGCAGACATTTCTTGTTGTGCTGAACCTACCTTAACTCTCACTTGGTTTTGAGTTGCCTGAGTACCATACTTGGGTTGCTTTTCATTTGTTATGTTTCGTATCTCCAATGACTCTCCTCTATTGACCACACGATTGAAGTTGGAGTCAAGGTGCTTTCCAATGTTAGCGCTCAAGCTTCATAACCTTTGTCGTGAATAGATCCTTTTGGCTTTGGCTGACTACAAGCACTCCTAGACACACTCCTCTAGGGTTGCACTTGTGCCAGATTCCCATCCTTTGCATCATTGGGTGCATGTTCCTCCACTTCTATTTATGTTTGGATCTTTGCCGTAGCCACCCTTTTTATGTCTCTTGTGACTTTGTCACATATAGACTCATTGTGTGCTATGTCATCAGGAACATCTTTGTCAGCACACACACATTTGTCATGTGCTTCATCGCAGATGACACTTCCAACATAATGAACTTTGTTGGCATGCATACCTTAGTCACGTCTTTCATTGGCACTTTCTAGTTTGATGATATGTTCATCTGCTGATAGTAGCAATGTAGCAATGTCTCCAATCAAGATTGGTTTTCTTGTGTCATGCTTTGTTCCTCATCAGAAAACAAGTAACCTATATGTCAGTGCAGATGGATGAAAGTTTGTACTCTTCATTGTGGAAACAAATGTGAGTTTCTTATATAGAAATGAAATAAGCTTCTTGACATCCAACATGTCCTTAAAGACATTCTTGCATCCCTTCCTCCCAAGTGAAACCCCTCCCTTAGACATCAACCACTAGATGTGGATCTTTGCCACTTTCTATGATATACCAGTTCATTCAAATATTCATGTCTTTTCTCCTTTTTCTTCTTGCCTTATAGTTTCCTTAAGTGACATTCGAAGAGCTGTTTTTAATCTATGCTTGTAAGGCAGTGATTATGAGGGGCATTAGGCAGAATTTCTCATCTATGAAGTGGACTGGATTGCCTTTTTAATTGTGTACATGTTTTATGAGGCTGTTTGTTTGGTTCTTCCTACTTCTTGGTGACAGCATTTCATCTATCCTATTCATTTTTTAGAGACAATTTAAACCCGAATAACTATGAGACTATTATGATTGGTCATCTGTTCACCAATTTGTATTGCAAATTGTTGGGAATGAAACTTTTTGAACATTTGGGGCATGATAATCTCGGAGCGAGTGAGACATGCTAGCTTTACGAGAGACTTCCAAACTATTGATGACATCCTTTCTATGGATGAATGATATTTTAAAGTCAGTAAAAATTGCGCATAATTCCACTTTATTAACCTTATAGAAATCAAACACATAAACTTGCACTTGTGGATATAGGTCCATGACCAAAAGCCCAAACCGGGGGCCATGTCAAGGTACCAATTTTCCAAGTTATTTAATAGATGATATTCACTTATCCCAAGGGGATATTGTTTTTAAGTAGGTGGACTTAATCCCTATTAAAATTGTAGTTCAAGTGGTTAGAGTACCACCCTATCAAGACTTAAGATGTGGGTTTTATCCTTGTCAGCCTTGCTCCAATAATTTGATCAATTCTTCAATAATTTTATATTTTATAATTGACTATCGAGGCACTGACTTGTGGTGTCCTTGGGATTCATGTATTGCTATTGAAGTTGTATATGATGTAAACATCCAGATGTTATCATCAGCATCATCCTCTTATGTAATAATTCATTTAATTCGTTAAGATTCACTTGTATATTTTATTCTTCCATGTTTATTGGTATTTTTAGGTGTCTAAATGCATGCCATATATATGTGGTGTTCTCTTCTGATCTGCATGCTTGTGGAGTTTTACTTTTAATCTTATGGAAAATAATATTGTGTTTCAATATCGTATTATAGAATAGGGTTTGAACCCAAGTTGGATGAAACTTTCAAATGTGTATGGTTTTTGAAACAGAAATGCGTTATGAAATGCGTGTCATCAAAGAAACACAGAAACGGCAAAGGAAAAACCTAACTAAAAAATGAAAAATTAAAAAAGTAAATGTTTTACAAAATTCTTCTTCTATTGATTCCATTTTTGCATGAGACATTTGAACAGTCAACACACTTGCATTGAACAAACAATCTGCCTCTATCAGTGCATGTTATTCTCCAAAGAGCCCTCTTTTCCTTTATTAAACAAGAAAGGATAAAAGGAGAGCCTCCAGCTACCAGGTCCCCAAAATATCCTGAAGCACTGATTCTATTAGATAATCAGGTTTCATTTGAAGATCTGAAGCTCTTCAGAGAAAACTAAATCTTTTGCTTCCAGTGGTGTAGTCCTAAACCTACTGCCAGAGGGACCAGACATAGGAGTATTGGAGGAAGAACTCTACGAATAAGTGACAGTCTTCTCTGAAAACAATTGAAAAGGGGATTCAGTTTGTAATTCTATCAAGTAGAAAAGGAATATGGTTGATCTTCACCTACTGAGATTTATTCCTTATGCTTGGATTCTTCTCCTCATACTAATTCCCATCTCTTTCACTGAAATACCCTCAGGGGCATCTTGAAATTCTTCTTCATCATTTTCCAAAATCATTTGTCTCTTGGATTTTGGAGGTACTAGCTTCCAGCACAATGGTGCTTCCTGGTATTTCAACACCAATATCTCTAGCAACTTCCAATGGGACTACTGGGTCTTTTGGTGCATCTGCAATTCATAAAGTCCAAATTTCTTTCTATTGTTGAATATTTTCTTGTTGAGCAAGGCATGTTGCAATCTACCTGATTCAAAGTTCTCGTATTCATCATCCACATGAATACAGTCCCCCGAAAGCTTTTGCAGGTTCCTCTGTTCCTCAACAAGATTATCTGGGTCAAAATCCCTGTCTGGTATTAGATTATCTGGAACTTCTCAATTTCTACTTCCAATTCTCTGCAATGTGTCAGCGTATGGATGCAATATTCTCCGGAGCCAGAAACTGAGCTTTCCTATTTTTTTAAAAAGAAACTCAGTGGAATGTGAAATCTAATAGCCAATCTCATAGGTGATTAATCTGTCTGTGGGAAATTTGAGGAGCTTGTGTTCATTTCACCATCCTTGTATAGACACATAACTCATGCATAACTAAACCCCTTCTGTCAACCCTTTTAATGCTTGTTGGACTCTTAGAATTTTGGGTGGGTTTCGGTGCTTTGCTGCCAACACAGTATAACAAATTTTTTGGATATAATGGGTTTGTCATTTACCATACATAAATTACTAGAGTAATCATACACTGATATATTTGTGAAATGTTCCTAGGGAGGTCAAAAATCATGGAAAAATGCAGTGCTCTTCTAATACAATGTAACACATGTAGGTGTATAAAATTCTACATACACTGCAACTCTTACTTATTTGAAGGCTCTAATAGCCTTGGATAAATTGTGTGAAATTAGTGCTGCAATTAAACATTGTGCACTTAGTCACAGACATCAATTCCATCTGAAATTAACTTGTGACATACTTCCCATATAGCCTCCAGATCATAGTCACAGCATCTCTAATGGCTAGTCTAAAATGCTTAAGCATCAATTTACCTCAGGATATAGAACTAGTTATTAAGGATATAGAAGGTTTCTTTTTACCTCCATCCAACCAATGATCCACAAACAACTGCTCATTTTTTCTTATGAAGTATGATGAAAGTACAATATCAAACCTTGCAAACTTTAAAACTTTAAGGAAGACAGGAGGAAACAATGTGGCAGTTTTCCTACATCTATCTGTTATAACTGTTTTCCATAAATCCATGTAATCTATTATCTCTATTACAAGTTCAGAACACATGTAGGAATGTGTAGTTCTGATTTTGTTATGTCTTGCTAAATTTCTGTTTTAGGTTCCCTTTTATCATTCAAATAATATCTATACATTCCAACACAAATAGAGGAAGAAATCTCATCTGTAGTTATGGTGTCCTTGGCATTCCTTAGTTTATGATCACTCTTCATCTCTGATAGCTGTTTTGTGATTGAGAACAAAGCGTGCTGTGGAGGAGTAGAAGGAAACATCTTCTAAATAAGTTGTTATGGTATTTTGGGTACACAGGTTTTGAAGTATATGAGAGTGAGAAAGAAAAGTGGCTGTGGTGATGTCTCCAATGCAAAATTAAAATACATGTATCTTTCTGAAGATTGAGTTTTAGCTTTGAAAACACTGCTGATCTTATGTCATTAATGTCAAGTGCATATTCATTAATGGTGCTAACTTACTTACGCAGACAAGTTCAAGTGCCCTTATTTGTCCATTTTGTCTTTACCTTCTAGTTGACAAATTTCATTAATCATGCAATTTTAGGTAGCAATGATTGGAAAAGCAGCTTCAGTTATTTATGAATGTTTGATTAAAGATACAGGGGGCAAATTATCTGAATGCAATTGGAAGGTCAAGAAGATTTTTCTTCAAGATGCGCCTTTATCTGCCTTCTATTTCGGATCAGACAGTGCTTCTTTGAACCTGTTCATATTAAGCATGATTGGACCTCCAACTTCTGATTAGAGCTAGAGCAAGACTTATAGGCATGAGCTTGTCTTAATGGAGTTTTTGATTTCTGATTGGAGGCACAGGGCAAGTCATGAATTTATGCTAATTGGGTTTCTGATTCTAATCAGAGAAAGATTGATCTTAGCTCTCAAGCCTTTTTTTTTAAAATAGGAACTGTGGTTCTGATCAGTACACCATGTTTTCTCAAAATTTCTAACAAAAGGATTTCAAATTCTAGCCTCAAGATTCAATTGTGCGACTGAGTAAAAAGAAAGGGGACCTGAAATTTGTTGTAAGAAGTGATTGCAAATTTTGGGGAATGTTGGTACAACATAATTCTTAGATTGTAATTATGACTTTGGAGCTCTTCTTGTTTTGGGGCTCTGCATGCTATTGTAACAGAATGTGCTTTTGAATCCAATCCACATATTTTAGTCAGTTGCAGGCAGTGATATAGTTTCTTTCTTGTGTTTGCTGCTCTGAACTCATTTTTCTTTCTGATGCATTAGGTGATGCGCTAAATGAATTCAGAAAGTTACTCAATGATTCCAAGGGTTTGCTCAGTGATTGGAATATTGATTTGGTGGATCCTTGCAGCAGCTGGTCCCATGTCAGTTGTATTAATCTTCATGTTGCAACAGTGTGAGTTGTTTTTGGCCCTTGGAGTGATTTTTTGGCAATATGATACAGCTAAATGATTCATACTTCTGTCACATTGTTAATGGAACTTTGTTGTTGAGTTCATCACTTTCAGGTTTCTTTCAGTTTTGATACAAGCATTTGAAGATCTGGTTGTCATGTTTACATTTTTCTTCAGCATTGGGCATGCATGCACTAGATAATTGAATCTCATATTGAAGCAGCAGTGGATACCATGAATTCTAAAATACTAAACAGTAGATAATGGCATGCAGAACTTTGGCGAATATGGGATTTTCTGGTAGCATCTCACCTCGGATTGGTGATCTGAAATTCCTCACTTACCTGTATGTTGTTCATCCTTGAAACAGACAGTTCAGAAAGAGTAGCTTTTATCTGTATGTTAGAAGTAGGGTGAAAGTTATATCTTATGATCTTTATTGCAATTCATTCATCAATTTATTGGAGGAAGTAATAATAGTTTGCCATTTTGAAGCTAATAATTTGGAAGCAGTAACTTTGCATCATGGAGACTCTAATGTTTATTGGGTTCACCCTGCTTTATGCCCTTGTGTGTAACTTTTTTGTGGTCTAGTGTTGTCATTGAATCACAAATTAATGCACCTTACAACAGATTTGTGTGAGCAATTTTATGAATGACAAAGCTTCTATATGTAAATCACTTCATTTAAACCTATGATATTCATGAAATGGATTATTTTTGAGTGCAGATAAATCGGACCTTGTATATTGGTAAATTGACATGGATGAAAAGTGAAAGAAAGCTCAAATAAGAGATCATTGCTCATATAGGCAGATTTTCATCTGGGAAATTCAAAATTTGCTTTTTTTTTAGTAAAGCAAACATAGTTTGCTGCAGAGCCTTATAGCAAACTTAATGTTGGAATTGATGTGTACAAATAATAAATTGAATATCCCTCAAAGGGATGAAATATTTATTTACATAGAACTGCTCTAATTCTGTCTTTCTTGAGGACTAGCATTGTAATCTTATAACCAGAATAAGCTGTAACAAAGGCAAGGAGGATGAAACTAAACTGTTATGCACCACCTCCTATACGCCTTAAGTCCATACACATGGAGACGAGAAATTATTGTTGCATAGATAGCATGTAACACATATCTACGCCGGCATTAATTTAGCTCTAATTGAGAAAGGATTTGACCATGGCAAAGATCATGTAGTGTTATGATCCATATGTTGTATATACTTGACTTGTGAATAAATATGGAGCAACATCAATGACTTAATTATCAAATATTCAAATACATCCTTAAAGCTGTCATATTACATATCTACAACAAAAACACTAATTATAATTAGTATAGTACATACTCGAAGGAGAACCTTTCATACAGGTGCCTTAGTTTTCAAGTACCTTTTTCTTTCCTGCTTCTGAATCCAACCATTCAGTTTAAGTGCATGTATTTGTCCTGTACAAAAGTCCGTCCTTCTTAACATTGAGAAATTTACATCATTATACTTATTTTAAAAAGGGAGAGGAAAGAAATAAATAATTACAGTAATGTCCATGAATGACCATAGTAATTGATGGGAGTTCCAAAGTCCAACCTGTTGAGGCACCTTTGGCAAAGGAAATGTCTAAGAATCACCTCCTTAATGAAGAAAACAAATGGTTGCAATACAAAATAAACGAAGCTGACCAAAAGGTAAGAATATGCAGTTGAATGCCAATCTAAGCCATAAAAGACACGTCAAAGAATACAAGAGAACCACTGGTCAACATCTCAAGCAGAGGAGACTTTGTAGGATCATTGACCACTAAATGCTTTCCAATTAAGGATCTAATAATGCCATCAATATGCTGACCAGTGCTGGTGTTAGGAACCTTTTCATGCATAGATCTCATTGTCTATATTTCAAACATATGCAAGAAAGTTATGGTCAATTAGAAATAGGCATCCTCAAAAAACCTACTATGACATCAGCAATGACTTAATTATGATATCATAACTTTTTAACATGACATCACTAGGATATCAGATTGGGAATGAAAAACTTCATATAGCTAAAGTTCTTGGATAGAAGTGTGTGTCAAAAACAAAAATATCTATACTTGGTTCAAACCCAGAAAATGACAAATTTTTTTAACACACAGAAAATGACAATTTTTTTTAACATATTTTAAATAATTCCTCTGCTGAGTAGGCAAACCTGCTAATGTCAAACAATCTGTCAGCCACTTGAATGAGAATCAACACAGTTGAAAATATTTAACTACAGTCAATTTGATCTCATTCAATGGCCGATTCATCACCTGGGTAGCAATGAATTATATTCATTGCAGACGAGGGATTTACCCTGAAATTTGTGCAGTGACATCAGCAAGGAGATTGATGATGTTAGCAAGTTATTTAAGCATCATTGACATACTAAGGTAATACATGAAGTGTGTTTCTTAACTGAAACTTAAATCCTTTAAATATTTTGACAATTTTGACTGTCATATGTGCTTGTGACATGCAATAAATATTTGATTGAAATCAGAGTTGACTGCTTTTGACTGTGTTCTGATTATTGACATGAAAGTCATCTATGACATCAGCATTTTTAAACTTTAAAATTGCTACTTCTTAAACCTTTTGAAGCAATCATATGAGTGCGATGCAAGTTCAAGTCCTTTCATTGTGCTGGGCAATACTGTGAAAACAGCAGCCCGTGGTAAGATGGTTTGTTGTAATACCACAATAAAGTGGTTGTTTGAAATACCGCAATAATGTGGATATGATGTAATATGAGCAAGGCCTGTTTCAACTCCATATAATCAATTAATAAAAGTTATATTATAACAACAAAAAAAAAAAACATGATAGTCACAAGAATTGAATAATGGAGTTACATGGAAAACCAGGCCCTATAAAAGCTAACATCAGAGTTTTTCCCCGTGAGACAAAAAATCTACATCGTTACAAAACGCAAGCAGTTTTGGCTTTGAGATGCATAGCCAAATATTGCTTCAAAATTGTTATCTCTTTTAAGCTGAGATGGGAACTATCCTTGTAAAGGGGCCTTGCATCTTGTCTTGCAATTCATAGCAAGAACCATGTTATGTGCTGTATGTTTTATAAGCCTGCTGTAGGGTCAGTGTTCTTAACAGCAAAGAGTTTCATATATCTTTCTACTAATGCACATACATTCCACACTGCATGGAGGGAAGACAAAGAAATAGTTTGCTAAAAGCAGATGATATTCAAAATGAACTATAAGTCATACAAATATAAGTCAAGTGGTACTATGAAATGGTAAACCGTAAAACTTGATAACTTTTCATTATAACTCATCATAATTAATATTAAGGTTACTTTAATTAGCTTCATAAATAAAATATGTGAAATATCCCTTTAAGGCTTTGCATCCATTTCCTTCTTAGAAATGAGGCAGGTCTACCTGGCAAAACTATGTTCCAAGAGTAGACTGTTGTGGATCCTTTCTTGAACAGCTTTTGCTTCTAAGAAGTGTCATTTGCTTCAAGTCTATTTGCCTCAGGAAGCTACTTTTTTATATGGTTGTTAGTCTTGAAGATAGTATGCTTACTGACAGAGGGGATAAAATTGTCATTTTTCCTATCCCAATCTTCATGGAATCAGCCTGTGGTCCTGTTTTCTCAGATATAACAAGAGGCTTATAAATCTGCATAGAAGAAGAGGAAGGATCTTTTTCATTACTGGATTTCAACTCATTTAATTCAGCCATTGTTTTTCCACATGTATATACAGTAATCTTGAGCTCCTGCAGATTCCTCGTATCTTTTTTCATCTCATTTTCATTAACCTGCTACTATTTGGCATTGGCATTAACAAGTTGTTGCAATTGCTTCCTCACTTTCAGACTTACTTTTTTGTTAATTGTACAATTTGCTTGCTTTCAAACCTTCGTTTGCACAACAATAACAGTTACAGTATGTTTCTGCCTATTACAAAATCACTGATTTTGGTGGCAGCATCACATAACTCAAGCTTGTCTTGGAAAGTCATTAGCGTCTTTCTATTTACTGCTTGTTAACAGGACCTATCCTGCTCTTTCATCATTTTTGAAAATTTTAGATTTCAGGCAGCCCAAGACTGGTTATGATGGTCCACAATTTGTAATACTTATCTAGCCCTCATGATGCGTATCACAAAGCTACCTATGTCAGCAGATATTTGAGAAGTTTTATCATTTTTTGTTAAAACTTCTGCCACTTTAGGTGAGCCCATCTTATTCTTCTTTCTCTTTTTTATCTCTTTGGTATAGTGGAGATAAAGGAGGCACATTTCTTTGATCAACAGGTGAAGTGGGAGGCCTTTGTGGCACTTTCCTTTTCTTAAGGTAACACTCCACATTACCAAAGACTTAATGCAATGAAAAAGTATTTTCTACCTGGCAGGTGGTTGTGTTGGAAGAGTTTGAAGATATGGAGTTCTTTCCAGTGGGACATGTGCTGAAGTTGTCATGGCCGTAGTTCTTTTCATGTACTTAACTGCATCTTCTTTGTCATCCATAAGTCCATCTTGTACATAATTCCTTTTTAGCTCTAATCCCATGTACTCATTTTTTGAATGGTCATTAGGGTTTCCATTGACATCTTCAGGGTCTTTCCTCTTCTAGTTTCTTCTAACCTTCTTGGGCTTCCATGTATGTGTGTTCAAATTCTGCTTGGGTCATAGCAAAAGGTTGGAATGCATCATTGAAAAAGGTTCCTTATCTGTCTACCCTGGATGCTTCTCCTTTCTCCTTGCAGAGTTGAGCATCTAACATTAAGGCATGAACATACAGGGTGTAATTGTAAGAACCACTCCTGTTTCCTTAACTTCCCATAATATTTCATATTTTTTTTTAGACACACTGCCCAGTTATATTGAATCCCTCTGCATATGTCATCCAAGTAAGGAATGCTTCTTCTCAGAATCTTTAATATCCTAATCTTGCAGAACAATTTGGACACAATGAATTTTGCCAACATAGTTGTGTAATTATCTATAATGTCTTTGTTTTATTTGTTTACATATTACACATAGTGTATCTTATAAAAATAACTCATAAGATCAACTTTTGTTTTGGTAGAGATTTTAGACTTCAGAATATTTGGTTCCATGTTCAACAGAATAAATACTTGATTGAAATCCTTATGAACAAAGAGTATGAATAGAGAGTGCACACCTCCTTGCGTCTTGGTGTTCTTACTTCCAATACCAAACACTGTCAAGAAGCCATCCATAGAATCCTCATCAAAAGCAAGTAATGATGTCTGTAAGACATCTATGAGGATCTTTCCTGAAAGGTATTTTGCCCCATATTGGTTTAATTTTCACCATGTATGCCAATATTGATGGGCTTGATTACAAAGATCTCTCCAACAAAAATGTCCTTTACTTGCTAGGCTCTTGCCAGCAATACAGTGCGAGAGGCCAACATGTCATGTGTCATGCAGTTCCAAAGAGAGCATGCACAAATGTTCAAACCATTCCATGACTCGTCAAACTGCAAGTGAAGATAAATGCCAAGATATTGCCATGCTTTCCAAATTTCTCTTTAATGGAGCTGATTTAGATAAGCTGAAACTCAAAAGTGTGTGCATGATCAATGATATCACAAAGGTGAAAAGTTCCCCTGATCCCTTGAGTATAGCAAGCATAACAAGTTCTATGCTGAAGTAGAATCTGGAAGGGTTCCTTTCTCTCCACTAATCTCACAATCCATTTTCCAAATAAAAACAACACCATATGCTTTTAGTTGCGGGAGGGTGGGGGGGAGGAAGAGTTAAAAGCATGCATGATTAATGATATCACAAAGGTGAAAAGTTCCTCTGATCCCTTGAGTATCAAGCATAACCAATTCTATGCTGAAGTAGAATTTGGGAGGTTGCCTTGCTCTCCATGAATCTCACAATCCATTTTCAAACAAAACAACACGATCTGCTCTTTTATCACCTCTTTTTTTCTTTTCAAAGGGTGCAAACATCTGAAGAAACTAGATGGGAGTCCTCTTTTCCCTTCTTTGTTTGCTCTAGAGGAAAGATCTCAATAGATTTTCTAGTGTTTTGTATGCTGCCAAGGAACATTCAGGAAGAATAATAATGCTGTCTATCTGCAATATTCTATCAACAGTTGCGACTTTCCAAGCAAGTGGGGGGTCCAGATGGCTTCAATATTGCAGCTTTTGTTTGAACTTGACAATAATCCAGTTCCATTTATCACCCATTAAATTTTTTATGTCAAAAGGGATACCTAAGTGAAAGGTGATTTCTGTTGGCTTTAGGAGATTTCCCTTTATTTTCCCTTTCATTCATCCATTGCAGGGGTTCATCTTTACCAATAATCATAACATTATTTATATTATTATTATTTAAATAATTTTGGATCAAGTCACCACAGCTCAAGCAGCTTCTTCAAAGATATCAAGAGTCAAGAGAGAGTAAGGTTGCTTCAACTGGTTCTTGAGTAAAATCAGGAATTAAACCAGAAGCATCTACAAATGCATATTATACTGTTCTTTTCATCCCAGGAATGAGATGTCTCTAACTTGTCCCACAATTCCATCAGCCTCTAGTAGAGGAAGAAGAGGATTCTGACGGTCATTTAATGCACTAAACACATTGAACGGGTTTGGCAGTGCCAATACATAATGGTGTTAATAGATTGATTCTTTAGTGGGAGGCAGCCATTCGATACGCCAAACATAATGAAGTTCATTTTCATTTCATTTGACAGCATGTGGACAAAGAAGTCAGTGAGTTGAAATATTTACAAACTTAAGAACAGATTATGGATCTGCTCACAAAGCCTTGCACCGGACTAATTATTAAACTTTAGGGACAAACTTTTTTGTTGAACCCTATATGATCATGAACGGCAAGTATTATAAAACATGTAATGGTCATCAGAAGTTAGGCAGTTGACAGTTAGGCAATTAGCAGGTATATACTTCACAGTCGGGCTGTTTCAAATTTGAGCTGTTCTGCATTGCAGATCTGACCATTCATAGAACATTATATAATGCATTTGTTACTTCTCTTAAGAAACCAATTATACATTAGCAAAGTTACTGATTTTGAGGGATTTGAGGCCGAGGTCTTGAAATATGGTGTTAAAGCCATTCCCTATCTCATTTCAGAATTATTCAGTGGGGTTGTTTGTTCTGGCTTTCCATATTCTTGGTCACAACACATTGTCTACCTCATCCAAAAATCTGGGGATACTTCAGATCCTAATAACTACATAACTGTCATGATTTATACTTTTTTAACCTTTATGCCACAGTTTTGAACATGGAACTCTCAGAACAGCTGGAGCATGGCAAAGCAAACTTAGAGCAAGAGGGCAGGCTGGTTTCAAAGGTGATTGTTAAACCATCCACCATGTTTTTACTCTCCAGGTTATTATCGAGGAGGTTCGTCATAAGACTTCAAAAGTATTTTGCTGCTTTGTGGACTTTAGGATGGCCTTCGAGACTGTTCCTAGGCATCTTATGTTTCAGAAGCCACATGACATTGGCTTTTGGAGCTCTTTATCACTTCTATCAGGAGACTTTATGAGGTGGTTGTGGGTCGTTTTCGGACAGCCTCCAGTTTCTCTGATGATGTCTAGAGTACTATTGGCATCAAACGAGGATGTCTTCTTTCCCCCACACTCTTTGCGATTTACATTGACAAACTCAAGGAATTTATTTATTAAAAGACATGTTGAAGATGGCTGCCCTCTACATCATGTCTTGATAAGTAAATTGTTTTTTGTAGATGATATAGTTGTTGTCGTTCATATTCATGAGGGCCGGCAGAGACAATTGGATGCTCTTCCTTGCTTTTGCAACATCAGACCAGCTGGTAGTCAACCTTATCTTCAACACATTAAACTCACAAAGTTCTGATTCTTCTATAAGGGCAGACCAATTGAGATCACCACTACGTACACCTATCTGGGGTCTCAGTTTGCTGGCCATCCCCTTAATCTTTGGCCAGTCTCACAGTTACTATTTTGCAAGGGATATGTATACCTTTCAGCCCTAGAGCGCCAAAGTTTCTAGCTACACTTCCGGGACATACCTATGAAGTTGCACCTCGTTGAATGCATTATTAAACCCACTTTTTTTATGGGTCTGAGATTTGGGGCCTGATTCTAAGATGTGCCAGTTGGGATTTTGTTGAGAGGGTCTAGACTACTTTGCTCCAATGGTTTATTTGACATTAAAGAACAGTTCCACCATCACTTTTAAGTGTATTTTCCAAGCTGAGTTTGGTACTCGTCTTCTTCTCCTTGAGAGTATCTTCAGAATTATTTTTCATCTTTATCACCTTAGAACCATGGGTGACGACACATCAGGACAAGACATATATCCATATTTAAACTCTTTTGCTCCTTTGAAAAGGTTTCTTCTAGGAGTACCTCTGAGCATCGTTGAAAATCATATTCTTAGACTACATCCCTTCTTCAATGAGTCAACATCTTTATAGATTGATTACCTCCATTAAGCTATGTTACAGGGACCCCCGTTCCCCCAATTTGCGGGCCCCCATTTCAGGGATGTGGGGATGGACAAAATCTCCCCAGGATGTCTCCATTTTTGGGGGCTTTGGAGTGTCTGTCCCAGGACGTCGTCTGTCGGATGCAGTGAGATGTCCCCATGGCGCCCAGAGACACTTGGGCATCTTCATATGCTTAGGTGCACCTAGCAGGACGCCAGGGATGTCCCACAACTGTCCTGGACAACTTGGCATCCACTCCTTATTTTTTCTGTGGGGGGTGAGAATCAGACTATCTATTCTCTGGCTGTTGCCCTGATTTTGATGTTTTGGGAAATGGTAATATTTGAATGCAGGCTCAAGAACAGATAACATGTAAAAATTTATGAAGCTGTCCTCACTGTGCAAGGCAAAGCAGTTTGACTTTTTTACCATAATATGATATAAATTGTAACTATATATTCTAATCTGAAATCTCAATTCGGACAATTTGATTAGAGTTTGATATTACAGGCCATGATATTTCAGTGAGATGCTCATCTCTAGCATCCATGAAACCATTTTGTTTATTCAAGGGCTTTCTTTAAAGTTTTTGAGTGTTGTCATATATTAGTTAGTAAGAAAATATGTTTCTAGACAAAACATTTAGTCCTTTCTGGTAACTTCTTTAGTGCATATTGTTCATAGGTCGTTCATAATTCGTGAACATTTATGTTCATAATATATCATGCATTATTCAAAGTTAAAACTTGCAATGCATAGTATGGGTCTAAAGGTTCTTCTAGTGATTCTGCCCAATATGTTCATGCTCTCTTTTCAAGAGTCGTGCTGGTTTGTAGTCACCATGGACAAATAGTATTTATGGGATGGTATGTTGACCCTGAGGATGTTGAAAGGCTGAGAAAGAGAAAACCTATTGTGTAGGAATTTTCTTTGTAATCTGGATGCCCAAGGAATTTTTACCCAGTAAATTCTTATGCTTTTACATTATGTTACGTTTTATACTTATAATATCTGCCTAAATTATTTAGTTTGATCCTTAAATATATATTTTTATATATTTTCTATAAATGTTTATATCATAGTTGGAAAAATCGCAGATTTCTTGTGATTTCTTGCAAAACTTGAGAGAAATTGCGGGCTGCAATTTATTAAAAAAATATAGTGCCGAGAAAATCATCGACTCGCAATGATTTTTGCACCATTTTCTCGCCAATTTCTTGTTGAAAACTTGGCAAAAGTCGGCTACTATGGTAACTTTCAAGTTTAAAGGGGTTTTCCCCTCATTTTATGATTTTTTTCTGCTTACCTTGCTTAGAAAAAAAATCTTCCTAGAGGTCAACTTTAAACCATGTTTGGAGATCAAATCGATGGATTTAACATATGAGAAGATTGGAGAAGATATGCCATGATGATCCCATGCCTGAGAGCCTCCAAATCAATTACCTGTCCAATGCCAACCATTTAGTTTGAGGACAATGAAGGGAAAACAAAGAACAGTTTAAAAACTGCTTTATATTTTGAAATTTTGAATTTGTATGATGTATTTCATTGGATTTCATGTTCAAGAACTGTAATTGTACTCTTTTTTATGAATATCTAATAAAATCAGCTTTTTGGCGCTTCGATTGTTGTTTAAAATGTTTTTGTTTTTTTTTTAACTGAAAATTTTCTTCATTTTTTCGTTTTTCCGAGTTTTCCCAATTTGCTGATAAAATCTCCAAAATTGGAGTGCTGAATTCATCCCAAGTTGCAATTTTTCCAACTATGATTTATGTAATATATTTTCTATATATATATATTTATATAGGTCGTTCCAGTCATCCTGCTATTGTCCTAGGTTTTGGGGTCAAACCCCTGTTGTTCCATATGCGCATCCCACTGTATCGTGTCATCTTTGTCCTCAAAACTCCATTGGAACATAGCCATTCAATCACTGCAATGCTTCTCCTCGCCTTCTCTCTAATAAGAAGGTGATTCACTAGGCAGTCAGGAATGAGATATAGGCAATACATTCTGATCACTTGAATCGCTCAGCCTCAGCCTCTTAGTCCTAAGTTAGTCTTCTACATTGAGCATTTCTTGAGGATAGAGGATGGCATTATTGCTCACCCTAATTATATTTAGAGACATTGGACACAGCCTTAGGATCCCTATTAGTTTGCTCACGTCAGTTGTAGGTGGAGATAGACCACCATATTCCTTGAGAGGATAGGGTATATAATCTTTGCATTCTCTGAGAAGTGGAGACTGAAGAGCATTGGAGGAGATATACCTAGAGGTCAACTGCAAACTTTAAACCATGTTTGGAGATCAAATCGATGGATTTAACATATGAGAGGATTGGAGGAGATATACCATGATGATCCCATACCTGAGGAGCCTCCAATTCAACCACCTGTCCAAAGCCAACCATCCAGTTCGAGGATGAGGAAGGGAAAACAAAGAACAGTTTAAAAACTGCTTTATATTTTGAAATTTTGAATTTGTATGATGTATTTTGTTGGATTTGATGATCAAGAACTTAATTGAAAGTTTTCTTCATTTTTTCTGAGTTTTATCAAGTTGCTGATAAAATCTCCAAAATTGGAGTGCCGAGTTTATCCTGAGTTGCAAATTTTCCAACTGTGATTTATGTAAAATATTTTCTATATATATTTATATAGGTCGTTCCAGCCATCCTGCCATTGTCCCAGATTTAGGGGTCAAACCCCTGTTGCCCCATAGGCGCGTCCCACTATACTGTGTCATCCTTGTCCAGGAAACTCCATGGAACATAGCGATTCAGTCACTCCTTCAATGTTTCTCCTCGCCTTCTCTCTACTAAGAAGGTGATTTACTAGGCAGTCAGGAATGAGATATAGGCAATACATTTTGATCACTTGAATCTGTTGGAGTTTATTACATTATTTGGTACTTGTAAATATTTTGTAAATATCTTGTAATGTGGTGTGAAAAGAGTCTTGTAAATATGAGTTATTTAGAGTTTGTCATTTAGTAATCATTAGAAGTTTGTCATTATTAGGAGTCAATAAAATATATTTCTCATATGAGAAATATGAAGAGTCATATCTCCCAAATGTGTGAGGAGATGAATAGTTTGTTGAAGGTGAAATGTCAAGAGTCTTTGTAAAGGCTATATGTAGAGCAAGCATGTGAGACTTATTGATGTGTGTGAAGTTTCAGTACTTCTTTAGTATTGGAATACCAAGTGTGTAATCCGTGAAATATAGCGAGTTTATTATGTGTGAATACTTCTGCATATCATTTGTGTGAGAATTTGATCTTGTTGAATAGTCCTTAAATGCTAACAGTGTTATCAGAGCCACGTTAAGCATCTCATGAGAGAGAGAGCAGTGTTTGATAGAAGCCACGTTAAAGTGCTTTGGGAAAGAGAGCGTTTGAGAGAAGCCTACACTCAGAGGAATCAAGGAGTGGAAGATAATGGTGAAAGGAGTGAAGAAGAGAAGTTAGCAGTGAGATCGAAGTTAAAATTATTGATAAGAAAAAGAAATGCTTCATTACTAAATGAGGAACGTTTATAGCTACTGGATCCTTCATAAATGGTCTATTTGCTCTTGATACTTCATCATCATCACACATTGCTCTATCTGTAAAAACATCAAATCTTTGGCATAAGAGGTTTGGGCATATAAGTGTGTCATCCTTAAATGAGTTGAACAAATATCAAATGGTAACAGGTTTAACTAACTTAACATGGCAAACTACAAGTTGTTCAGAATGCTTAGCTGGAAAACATCATAGAATACCATTTGAACTAAGTCTACATAGAGCCAGGGAATCATTAGAAGTGATACATACAGACTTATGTGGACCATTGTCAGTCTTGGAGGACACAAATATTTTCAGCTGCTTGTTGATCATTCACGTAAAATGTGGGTATACTTCTTGAAATTTAAGCCAGAAGCCTTTATATACTTTAAACAATTTAAACAACTTGTAGAAACAAAGACTGGACGTTTAACTAGGATTCTTCGCTCAGATGGAGGCGGAGAATATTTGTCTATAGAATTTGACTCATTTCTAAGACAAAATAGTATAAAAAGACAACTTACTATAACTTATACACCACAACAAATGGTATTGCTGAAAGAAGAAATCGGTCTATTTTGGAAATGGCTCATTGCATGCTTAAAGAAGCAAATCTTGAACGACAATATTGGGCAGAAGCTGTCATAATACAGTATACATTCAAAATAGATCTCCTACAAGAATCCTTAAAAATATTACTCTTGAAGAAGCATGGTTAGGAAGGAAGCCATCCATAGCACACCTAAGGATTTTTGGATGCAAAGAATATATGCATATTCCAAGCAAAAGAGAACAAAATTAGATGCAAAAATGTTGTGGCATATTTCTTGGATATGATGATGCTTCAAAAGGATAGAATAATTGATCCAATCACAAAAAAATCTTCAGAAGTAGAGATGTAGTATTTGATGAAGGTTACAAAGCAAATATTGAACATTCCAAGGATTCTACAATTTCCATTTTAGATATTACATCAGAAAAAGGAATTCATGAAGACTCTTTTGAAGAAGAATAAGAAATAATAAATGAACCTATTGAAGACTCAGGAATTATAGCAACACCTCAACAAAAAGAGGCAAAATGGTATATAAACACTCTTAAAGACTCAAAACTAGAGAGACTACCTGATCTTACCACTACAAGACCACAAACTCAAAGTATGACAAGAAGAGAAGCAAATATAGGACTAATGCGTTCAGTAATAGGAAATAAAGAACCAACCTCCATACAAGATGCAATGAATCAACTCGAATGGAAAGCAACAATGGAATCAGAATACACAATATGAAGAGTCATATCTCTCGGATGTGTGAGGAGATGAATAATTTGTTGAAGGTGAAATGTCAAGAGTCTTTGTAAAGGCTATATGTAGATCAAGCATGTGACTTGTTGATGTGTGTGAAATTTTAGTACTTCTTTAGTATTGGAATACTAAGTGTGTAATCCGTAAAATACGAATTTATTATTTGTATGAATACTTGTGCATATCATTTGTGTGAGAATTTAATCTTGTTATATTGTCGAGTAGTCCTTATATGCTAATAGAATCGCTCCGCCTCAGCCTCGTAGTCCTAAGTGAGTCGTCTGCATTGAGCATTTCTAAGGATACATGATGTCATTATTGCTCACCCTGATTATATTTAGAGACATTAGATACAACTTTAGTATCCCTATTAGTTTGCTTACATCAGTTGTAGGTGGAGATAGACCACCATATACCTTGAGAGGATAGGGAATATAATCTTTGCATTCTTAGAGAAGTGGAGACTGAAGAGCATTGGGGGAGATATACCTAGAGGTCAATTGCGAACTTTCAACCATGTTTGGAGACCAAATCAGTGGATTGGATTTAACATATGAGAGGATTAGAGGAGATATACCATTTTGATCCCATACTTGGGGAGCCTCCAAACCAATTACCTGTCCAAAGCCAACCATCTAGTTCGATGATGATGAAGGGAAAACAAAGAACAATTCAAAAACACCTTTATATTTTAAAATTTTGAATTTGTATGATGTATTTTGTTGGATTTCATGATCAAGAACTGTAATTGTACTCTTTTTTATGAATATCTAATATAAAATCAGCTTTTTGGCTCTTCAATTGTTGCTTAAAATGTTTTTTTTTTAATTGAAAAAATTTCTTCCCCTTTTTTTGCCGAGTTTTCCCAAGTTGCTGATAAAAGCTCCAAAATTGGAGTGCTGAGTTTATCCTGAGTTGCAATTTTTCCAACTATGATTTACGTAATATTGTTTCTGTATATCTTTATGTAAGTCGTTCTAGCCATCCTGCCATTGTCTTGGATTTTGGGGTCAAACCCTTGCCATCCCATAGGGCATCCCACTGTACTGTGTCATCCTTGTCCTGGAAACTCCATGGAACATAGCCATTCAATCACTCCTTGAGTGATTCTCCTCAGTGATTCTCTAGGTAGTCAGGAATGAGATATAGGCAATATATTCAGATCACTTGAATTGCTCTGCCTTAACCTCTTAGTCCTAACTGCATAGTAGTCAAACTCTTTTGGACTCCCGAGTACTCGGCCGGCCACTCCTACTCCTTTTTTTTTGGACTCCTCCGAGTCCGGTCGAGTCCTGGGCCGACTTCGAGTCCGACACGGACTCCCGAGTCCCAACGTCGGAACTCGACTGGCCCAAAAAAAATGGAAGTTTAAAAAAGAAAAAGAAAAATTACGTCTAGGGAGGTTAAGTGTTGATGATGCTCCACGACTTAAGCATCCACGTTGGCCAGTGCGCAATCACGAACAAGACGCTGAAATATTTGTTTATTATATTAACGAGAGAATGTGCAATTTTGCTTCTCAAACCTTGAGAATGCTTATCCCTCAATTATAATTTATTTTTATACAAATATATCTTTCTCCGATGGATAATGGATACATCATCCGCATCTTGTTTGGGAATGAGAACCGCTTCAGAATGCACGTATGCATGTCCTGTGGGGTGTGGCGGTTCGGGCGGAGAATGGCATGAGTTTTGGAGGTGTTCGATCAAGGAAGGCTTGAGGCTTCCAGTGCTGAGACCTAGTATAGAAAGTTCATCGCGTAGTTCTTGCACCTTCATTTTCTTCCATTTTTTTCTCTCCTTCAATGCACCCTCTCCCGTTGCCGTCGCTGCCACCGTTGCCATTGCAGCCAATACACACCACCACGCGACAATGGAAAAAAATTAAAAACGATAATTTATTTCGCTCTGAAACCCTCAACCGCCAACGAAACAATTGCTACGCACGAAGCTCCCCTAGAATAATGAATGTCGCTTCTACCTTGAATTTTGGTAAGCAGTTTTAAAAAACAGCTTCCCATTCTAAAACCAGAAAAATGGCAATGATTAAATATTAGCTTTATTAATATATGAAGAATTTTTTTTTCAATTTTTTTTTTCTCAAGAACCTTTTAATAAAAGTAAAGTTAATAGATCCCAACCAACCATCTAGGAAATCGAATCTAGACAACCCACCGATTATAATTAACCATGGTATTTGAATATTTTATTTTATTAAACATGGTGGACTAAGTTAGGGTGATTCCGTCCCATGGTTTCTCTATTAAACATGTTATTTGAAATTTTTATTTATTAAACATGGTGGACTAAGTCAGGGTGATTTCGTCATATAGTAAAGTTTATTATTATTTAATGTTTTGTAAAATGTTAATAATGTTTTTGAACTTTATATATTAAGTTTATTTTATCATTATATTATTTATTTATAATTTTATAAACCAAAGTGGTCATGCCTGCAAAGGTCATAGTCTGTTTCGAATCCTCTGAGTGCACGCCATACCGACAACGACGGTATGAATCTCGAGTGACCGGTGGTCCTCTTCATGCCGGGTTATAAAATAATGAGGTGGTATAGGCTTGTTGGGGGCAGTCCTTGTAGTTTGAACCTTGCACTTGGCAGTTATTAAAAAGTGTGGATGTAACCAACTCCCTATGTATCCAAAAAAAAAAAAAATTATAAAACAAAATTATTATATTGCTATTAGAATATGCTCCTTCCTCTTGTTAATTTCTTATTTGTACAATGTTGAATTTTGAGTAAGTGTGTTAGAATATACTAATAAGTAATATTCATGAAAAAACTTATTTTTTCAATAAAATTTGTATTTTTTTCATTTTTCCGAGTTTTTACCGAGTCTTAGCAAGTTTTTTTGCCGAGTTCCGAGTCCGACTCCCGAGTCGAAATTTTCAAGTCCGAGTCGAGTCCGAGTTTTGCTACTATGGTCCTAAGTGAGTCTTTTGCTTTGAGCATTTCTTGAGGATAAAGGATGTCATTATTGCTCACCCTGATTATATTTAGAGACATTGGACACAGCCTTAGGATCCCCATTAGTTTGCTCACATCAGTTGCAGGTGGAGATGGACCACCATATTCCTTGAGAGGATAGGGTATATTATCTTTGCATTCTATGAGAAGTGGAGACTGAAGGAGGTCTTGTTTATTAAGAGATTCGAGGACTTAAGCGAGTTGCTTGCCACCTTTTTCAATTATCTTGACGAAAGATGCTTGGATTTGTACCTTTGATAAAGGTTTACTGTTTGATATTAGGTATTATGTGAGAGACTGTCTACCACTTGATGAATCACCTATTTCTTTTACACTGCCTATATTGCTTGAATCAATAGACAACTAGAACCAATAAGTGCACCTTCAAGGCTACAACTCTCTAGGGTGATAATGACATATTTGTGTCCATGTCCACACATGAGAGTAGCTACGAGGGATTTGACATCATCTTCTTGTAGAAATGGAATACAACATACTGCAACACAATTCCATTACCACTTAAATGAACAAAATATACAATGTGAATAACTTACAATTATAATGCATACACTATGCATACAACATATATCGGACCCCTTGATAGAATGGTTTAGATGGCCCAACACAACATTCAGATGGCCTGACATAGAAATTGGCAGCCCAACACACTAGTTCAAACGACTCGGCACAACATTCAGACGACTTGGCACAATAGTTCAAACTGTTTGGCATAGCATGCAGATTGCTAGACACAGAATACAGGTGACCCGATATAGTAGTTTAGACTGCCCAACATAGCATGCAGATGGCCGGACACAACAATTCATGTGGCCCAACACAAGTATCGCACAAATACATGTTTGGTTACACCCAACTTCTACTACCACATGCAATGCCAACATACATCACTCACCTTCAATTTAAACCCTCAATACCATGCCAACCTCTGCTTCCATGCCAATGATGAGGGAGGGGTCTTATTTAAACAACTAAGGAGGTAGTCACATCCTCCAACTTATTAACTATCTAACACATCTTTTTTTAAAATTACATTTGACATGCATTTGACTTACATTTACATTTCATTACATGACTCACTTTATGACATCCATACATAACTAATACTTTACTTAACATTACACATTGTCACATACAATATTACATCACATCTTTATAACATCAAATATATTAAAACTATATCAAAACTCTTAATGTGCGCATACTTGACTTCCAACGCACTTATTCAATTTGCTTGCCTACATCTATCCCCTCCTCTAGATGTGTCGACGAACTTGACGACACATGACCTAAACAATGGGGATAGAAGAACTGAACACTACACTGGAATCTCTCGTCACACTCCTGCTTTCTTCTATTTTGGACATCTTTTGCAACTATCTTCACTTCAAATTGCTGCTCACAACACATTTTTTTCCAAATGCCCACTCCTCTTTCTATAATCAGCCATATCATCAACCTAAACAACATTATAAACATAACAGGCAACACCTATTAGCACCTTTTTGGGGGTCAAGGGACAATGCCTCGAAACCTCAACGGTGAAACCATTGAATCCCTCATTGTCTAAACTGAGTCTTTCTCGTCTACATTTTGGTAGCCGTTAATCGACCCTCTCAAAAAACTTCCCCTCAGTTCTGAATGACTTCTCTTTGGCTCTATACAACTTCTTCTTGGCTTTAGACGACCAACCTCTTGGATTAAAAAACCCATTTCTTGGCGTGGATGGACCACCTCCTGAGTCAGACGACCTTGGGCTAGATGACCCACTTTCTACATTAGAAATTTGACTCTAGACGACCTTGTCTCAGACTGCCCAACTTTGGACAACTCAACTCCAGATGACCTCCTTCTGGATGGCTTTGGTTTGGATAGTCTAGCATCTTTGCAATCAGACAACTTGTACGAAATACTCTTTTGCGTGGATGCCTCGTACAAACTTCCGTACTATCTTCTCTCGTTAGACGGTCCATACCATGCACTTTTCCAATCAAACGAACTCCTTGGCTCAAACTTTTTGCAACTTCATTCTCTTCTTTTGATGGCTTTGCATGATCTCTAGATGGCTCGACATCATCTTCCTTCCAAACTTGGGTTGTAGATGACCCTTCATGACTACCAGACGTTCCTAATCTTTGGACGGCTTAGGGTGTTCGTTTAACGGCTTGGGGGTAGTCTAAGGTTCAAACGACTCCTTAGATGGTCTGGGGAGGGTCCAAATGGCCCTCTTCTTGGGACAGACGGACCAAGGGTCGCTCAGGGACCTATTGTCCCTACTATGTGACGAGGGTCCCAACTCAGACGATCTAGGCTCAGACGACCAAAAACCTAACAATTAAGGCTTGGGTCCAAATGACCTAAATGTAGACGGCTAGACGGCCTAGTAGATGGCTAGACGATGAACAATCTCTCTCTTTGTCGTCTGCAACAACCACTTGTGCAGTGTAAACTATTTGCTTCATCTTTGCCTCTTCGATTGTAATCAAGGTCACCTCCTTTGCTTCCTGGCTAGGGTTGTGACTTCTTTGGCGCTTCGAACTCTCTACACATCACTAGTTTGTCTTGACTTGTAGCACTTTGACATTCATGTGTAAAGTGCCCCCACAAATAGCATCACCACCATTGCACAATGGGTCTGTCCTCAATATCATACTCAATTCAACATCTTATAGGTTTTTGGTGGTTGTCACAAGTCGCATCGTTGGTGGCATCCCCCCTTGGTACAATCTCCCTTTGTGCTACATATTCCTGTAGCAATGATCTTGCGCTCTCCGAGTCACACTCATCCTCGAAGTCATCATTCTTCTCTTTAGAGTCACTTCCTTCACTGACTTCTCGACCCCAACACTTGGACAATGAACTACTCATTCTCAAAATCATCACTCTTACTTTCATAGTTACTCTCAACATCAAAATAGCTTTCATATTCAAGGTCACTCTCATCTACATGATCCCAACACTTTAATGATGTCTTTGCATCGTTTTCCAAGTTCAAGGCCCACTCCAAGGCCTCTTGATATGATGACGGAAGGACCACCTTGCTTTTCTTCTCATGCATAGGAAGAAGTCTGTCCACGAACCACCTCTTCAATGCATTTGATGGATCTTCCTCTAGATGGCTAAACAACCCACTCAACCTTCGGTTGTACGAATGAACAGGCTCTTTCTCACCTTGTTCCATTCTATAAATTTCAGCAAGTACTTCATTGTCATTGTGGAATAACTGAAATTCCTTCACGAATGTTTTATGCGACTCATCCCAAGTTTGGTACTCGCCCTCTGGCAATCTCATGTACCAGTCTATTGCGATTCCACGAAATGTCGCAGGGAATAACCTCCTCCAATCTGCGTCATTATTCTGCCCATTTGCTTTCCACATCATGAGGCAGATTTTCCAATGCTTGACTGGGTCCTTTGTTTCCCCTCCATGAAACATTGGACACTTATATGATATGCCAAAATTGGTCTTTGTTGTGATAGGTTGACTTGACATTGGTAGTGGTTTTTCTTCTATCTCTCCTTCATGCAGAACATCAGGCACACCCCACCATAATTGCTCATGTTGGACTCCCTTCCCATGCACCTTGAAACGTGGCAACTTGTAGTTGCTTCGATGTCGGACTCCTGTCCTGCTCACCATCGACAACACCCCATCTTGCGCACTGTTGGACACGCCATCTTGCATTTGCACCGATGTTGGACTACCCTCTCACTCACCATTGGATACATTGACTTGCAATTGTGCTAGTGCCGTACATTCTTCATCGCCATGCAATTCCTCATTGCCGTGTAACTTGCTGTTGCGTGATTCTTTGCCACTATCAGGTAACTCTTTGTTGTCATCATGTAATTCACCATCGCCGACATGCAATTTGTTGTTGTCAACATGCAACTTTTTGCCATTGACATGCAATTCTTCATCATTGACATGCAACTCTCCTCCATTGACATGCAACTTACCGCCTCTAACATGTAACTCACCACACACAAACCCTTGCACGTCTCCTCCGTGTGTGGACGCTTGCACGTCTGGTTGCGTATCCACTTGCACATCTACTTCATGTGTCGGCCCTTAGTCAGCGTCAACAAACAAGTCTGCATCTTCATATGTTTCATTGGCTGTATTGTAATCATTCCATCGTTGTTGTTGTGCACCTTCCCAAGTAATTTGCTTGTCACAACTCCATGTCACCAAGCTTGACCCAACTTCGAACAGGCAATGGCGCTAGAATGTAGAAATGGAATACAACATACTGCAACACAATTCCATTACCACTTAAATGACAACCAATTTGAATAACTTACAACTAAAATGCATACATCGCACACACAACATATATTAGTCTGCCTGATACAGTAGTTCAGACGTCTCGGCACAACATTCGGAAAGTCTGACATAGCAGTTCAGACTGCTGTGCACAACATTCAGACAACCTGACATAGCAGTTCAGACTACTCAGCACAGCATTCAGATGATCCTACACAACAGTTCAGACTGGTCAGCACTGCATATGACCCAGCACAGCAGTTCACATAGCCCAACACAAGTATCTCACGAATACATGTCTGGTTACATACAATATTACATCACGACATTATAAGATCAAATATATCAAAACTCATGCCCATACTTGACTTCCAACACACTTGTTCAAGTTGCCTGATTACACTTCCTACACTTATCGCATGCTTCAGGTCAGGGATATGGCTTTTTAACGTATGATTACAGTTTTGCCTCATCTTCCTATGGGTTGTAGACAAACACAATTTACCAGCTTATCTTCTTCTATTGGTTCCTCGGCCACGGATGATAGGATAGTTTGCATGGGTCAGACTCTTTGTTCTCCCATGATCACCCAACCAGGCCCCCTAAATCTTGGCCACTCTCCTGGGTGCATCATTAGATCCTGTGTTGGCTCTTTTGGGATAGTTGGTGATGATGGTGGTTTTGCTTTTATTTCACATTCTACCACAGATTGAGATCCACTTGAGTTCTTCTCTAATTCTCTAATTCTCTTGTTTATCTTGTTTGATTTGACTATTACATGTTTAGGATGTATATGGTTTTAACCATTTATGGGTCTGCCTCCTGGGGCTGTGACCTCATGTTTTTCTATTCACTGTGTATAGTTTACTCTAGTTTAGATTAGTTACTCCAGACCATTTTTTTTTTCTGTTGTACTATAGTGCATTTTAACAGTTTGTTTTTGATTAGTCCCTTGGCCTACTTTGTTCTTCTATGGACATTAATAGAACTATTTTTTCTTGATTGTCTCCACTATTATTTGTCTCATTAGTTCATTTAAGAGCCATAGGTTGATTAAGAGAAAAGCAAAGCTGTCAAAACAAAGTAGAAATAGAGGTTCCAAGCTCCATGCGAGAGGAACATTACTGTGTACCAATTGGAAGACTGTTTTGGTGCAATAATAGAGCATAAGTAGGGGATTCTTCTAGTTGCACATCACTCACCCAGAAATGTGTATGAATCTTCTACCTTAACTGTGCTGCTGCTGTTGGGACCTCTTAACTCCTGGGGCTGTGACCTCATGTTTTTCTATTCACTGTAGTATAGTTTACTCTAGTTTAGATTAGTTACTCCAGACCATTTTTTTTTTTTTTTTCTGTTGTACTATAGTGCATTTTAACAGTTTGTTTTTGATTAGTCCCTTGGCCTACTTTGTTCTTCTATGGACATTAATAGAACTATTTTTTCTTGATTGTCTCCACTATTATTTGTCTCATTAGTTCATTTAAAAGCCATAGGTTGATTAAGAGAAGAGCAAAGCTGTCAAAACAAAGTAGAAATAGAGGTTCCAAGCTCCATGCGAGAGGAACATTACTGTGTACCAATTGGAAGACTGTTTTGGTGCAATAATAGAGTATAAGTAGGGGATTCTTCTAGTTGCACATCACTCACCCAGAAATGTGTATGAATCTTCTACCTTAACTGTGCTGCTGATGTTGGGACCTCTTAACTAATAATGCATCGCTGCTGCCAGAGGTTCTCATGTCTCTAGGCCCTCTTTTTTGGCATAATGACTCTTTTGTCTTGGACTCTACTTGACAAAGTTCTCTTTTAGATAGCTTGTTGGATTTTGATATTGGTTTTATGTTCTTATGATGTCGAGGGCTCAGGGCAGGAGTAGATGCACCTTTGTCCTCTAAGGATAACTGGAGAACTAAATCATTGTATATCGTTGTATATCATGGTTACTGTCTTCTGAATGCTATTGATTTGCATTTTTGTTATTTTTAATGGTTGAAATTTTTACATCTTTTGTGTAGAGAATTTTGAAATTCATTTTTAGTTTGTCCTGTTTCTTTTCTGTTGTGTGTAAAATCTTTGCTGCTTTCTTAGACAGAATATGCTTTAAGTACTTTTCCATTGCTTTTACTATTGGCTATAGTTTTGAGTGCCTGTGATGTATTTTGATTGTTCATAAAAATATTATGACTGCTTCTCATTATCAACATACACAGCAAAACATGCAACAATATAATGATTAGCACATAAAAGGAGTTGTAACATGGGTAAATGGATATTTCACTCTGGTTTTGTCCATTTGCAATTATATTCTAGGCTAGCATTTGTCTTGGGTAGGTAAGTTAATTTAATTTGTTATTTTTTCAATTGTTTTTAGAGTTCTAAATATCCATTTCACGTGTAGTCAAACAGTCAATCACATTGATTTTTGTAATCTATTTCATGCTGGGAGAATGATTAGTCACTTGGCCATGCAGTCTCTTTACCATATCATATATTTATTTATTTCCTTTCCTAAATATTACTGCTAACATACACAAGCTGAATGCCTGAACTTGTATTGAGATACGCCATACTATAAAAACTTGACTCTTCTTTTCAACGTTCCTTATTTTTAGTGAAAGAATTTGGAGAAACTAAACACTTTGTAGAAGATCAAAAGCAGTTGATTCATGACCGTTTCTGTTGTTTATACCACAAACAGTGTGAGATATCTATCATTAGATTCACATTTGTCTTTGTGGCATGCAGGACATTAGAGGGTAATGATTTAACAGGTAAAATTCCAGCTGAATTTGGGAACATGAGTAGTTTGCAGAACCTGAATCTAGCAAACAACCATCTCACAGGAGATATACCAAGATCTTTGGGCAAGCTTTCTAGTCTTCAATACCTGTAAGTCACTCTATCTTTGGAATTGCTGGGTAAAATCCATGTGAAGCCATTGAAATCAATGTCAAAATTTTGTGTTTGTTTTGAGTTCAAGTTCCAGAATTTTATATAAATAACTAAAAGATCTGAAGAGAGAAATTTTCTAAATTCTTAACAAGTTGTTTGTCATTCTTAATTGCGATGGTCTTTCTAAGTTGTCTAGTTAATTTTTCTATGGTTTATTTTCATGCTAATGGTCTTTGTTTGAACAGGGTGGTGGCTAACAACAATCTCAGTGGAGGGATTCCAAGTTCTCTATCAGAAATTCCAAATTTGATAGAACTGTCAGTAATTATGCCATTCAAAATTGAAGTTACAAGGCAACTGTATTGTGGTTGTTATTGCTACTTTTTCTTTTATTATGTCTGTTACATGGGATGTTCTGTAGACAGTGGATATGGTTTTCTGTTCAGAGCTACATTCTTAGTGATAGCAAAAGGGATATTTAAAAGAAGAGATAACTAGGTTTTATGTATGGGATTAATGCATTGTGCTTTGAATTATTCATGTTCTGTATAAGCATCATTAACTCTTGGTTTACATCTGTATCCTCTTTTTAATGATTGTTGTGGCCATTTGTCTTTAGTGATGAAAAAATGTTGTATAACATGTTATAACATGAGATCCAACATTTGCTCATCTTATGGATATAGCTTGTTAACATGTGCTCTATTTTCAGACATATGCCTCAGAGTCCTAGCTGTGCATGTTATTTTGGTTCATCTTTTGTAAAACTTTGACATAGGTTTGATTGGATATTTTGCAGAGACCTTTCTTCTAATAACCTCAGTGGAAAAATACCAGACACTTTATTTCAAGTGCATAAATACAAGTAAGTGAGACACTTATTTTCCGTTTATCACATTATATTATTGTTCTAGAAAACACTAGTTCTTGCATTGTGAAAGCAAAATGAAAAAATTAGCTGTTTAACCATTTACATCAAAGCTAGGTGCTCTGTTTTATGTTAAGATCTGTTGCCTTTATAAATAATCTAAGATTCTAAGCCATGGTTGATAACAAGTGGTCATCAAATGGTATGAGCTAGACCAGCTAAATTGTTGATTTTCAGGGAGGAAACCAAAGGTCGAATCTTGCCAGATGATTCAATCATAGTTATGAAAATCTTGTTGTAATACCACCATGTAATATGGATGTGGCCTGTTTCAATCCCAAATAACCAATTTAAAAAAAAAAAGAGTCTAAGTGAATAAAAAATGAAATCTTTTCCCATTTTCATAATTACATTTATAGAAAAGAGTCTCTTTCCTTTATCATATTTGGGTTCTTTGTTCTTTATAGCTTTGGTTCTTCCACTGTAAAACGAACTATCAAGACTTGTTCTTCCAAGTTTGTAAGTACAATTGTAAGAAACGTTTTTTTTTTCTTTTATGACATTTGGATTCTTTGTTCTTTATAGCTTTGGTTTTGTAAGAGGTTTTCCTCAACAATGTGAGGAATTTTTAAACTCCTCTCACCTCAAATATTAACAGAGTTGTGTTATGTGATATGAGGCCTAAACTATGTTTTGTGGATTCATTAAAAAACACCTACGTTCCCAAGGAGACCAAAAATTTCTTCTCTTAAAATTCTAAGGCCTAATCAAAGCCTAATCTAGAATTAAAGAGATGCAAACAAGTGATTATGCAGTAAAACAAATTCTAGCTTATATGATATCTCAATTTATATGATACAAGAAAATAAAATTTTCTCTTTTTTTTTCTATTCTTTTAGAGGCAAGGGTTCAAGGAGGAAATGCATTAAACAAAGACTAACTTAATGCAGCTATATGCTCTTCAAATTTGTTGCCTAAATCAGAAAGAAATATGTTCTTTTAAACTATACTAAATCTCTCAATTTCCTTCACTAATGAAATAAGACAGAAACAGAAAGCTTAGGCAGACAAAAAGCAGACAGAACTATTCTACAGGAACGGAAAATGTGAGTTCTGGAGCAGAGGCACCTGGTTTTACAGCAGAGGCGAATTCGCTGCCCGAATGCAAAAACGCTGCCTGGAACCGAGCCACCAGCTTTTTTTGCTGAAACCTGCAAAACAGATACAGAGAAGAAAACAGATCGTCGCAGGGGGGTCTGCTTGGCCTGAGGAAGATAGAAAACTTCCTTGTTTTGCTGGTCAGACCCTTGGGTTCTGATAAAAACTGAAAAAGGACCAAAATCTATAATTAAAAGTATGAGTGACGAAAACGCTGCCTGTAAGCGGGCTGGCAGCGTTTTCACTTCTGCAAGTGAAATGAGTAAGCAGAAAATGAAGCTGTAAATTTATGATAATACTATATGTGACGAAAATGCTACCTGTAAGCAGGCGGACAATGTTTCGCTTCTGTACAGAAAACAGATAAATAGAGTACGGTATTGTTAGAGACATGATCAGATACAGACGACATATACCTACAGAGAGTTGGGGATGGTCTGACAAACGACGGGAAATGAGAACAAGTATTCAAAATTTATGACAAAGGTTCTCTTGGTGAAAACGCTGCATTTAAGCAGGCCGACAGTGTTTTCACTCATGTAAGGGAAATACGTGAACAGAGAGCAGAATCTTAAGAGCTATGGTCTGATATGGGCGTAATATGCCTCGAGAAGGATAGGTACCCAGGTGAATGTGTGAAAATACTGCACAAATAGAGTCAAATTGTTAAAAGGCAAATATATATATATATATATATATATATATATATATATATATATAAACTCAATGCAAGCAAGAAACTGTAAGATCAAAGATAGTAGGAATGGTAAGGTGATTAGAGTCCACTAATTGTAGAATAAAAGCATTAGTGCAATAACAACATCAGCAAGGGCATAAAATATTGGCTAGAAGCAAACATGAATTGAATTTAATAAGCAAGAAAAGAGGAGGAGAGAACACAACCAAACAGCTGTGAGTTTTCTTCCCTTCCTGCAAATTATGACAAAAGAGAATTCACAAGAAACTTTTGGCATAGTTTTGTTATAGTCATGCTCCTTTCTTGAGAAGGCCATCCCAAGGCCTACATTTATAGAGATTCATGGCCTTGAGAGAGTCGAATTGCAATGAATGCAGATTAGATAGAGGAAGTTAAGATTTCGAAATGGAGATCAAGAGGACAAATTTGAAAGATTATGAAATGGGAAATCCTTGGATTTTGGGGTTCTGCTATATGGGACTGTGGATCAACGACATGATTGAGCTCGTTAATGGCATGTGGCTCGAGAGAAATGCACAACTGAGGTTCGGTACGTGTCGAGGCAAAAATATTGCCAGTGTTTTCACTGGTGGCATTTTTGCTAGTTGACTTTGAAGATCAAATTTGGCAGGAAACCAGTTTAGCAAAAATGTTGTCGGGGCTAGTGAACGTGCTGCCAGTGTTTTTGCTCTAAGGCTAGCATTTTGGCTCTTTAGCCATAAATGCTCAAAACTTGGGCTGGAACAGTTGATTAGACTAGTTTGATTGTCTGGTGACTTGCTAGGAGTTTAGGTGTGCCAAAATCGGGTCTACAGGTTCTTGCACTGTAAAACAAATTAGAGCCAAAATGCTCAAAACTTGGGCTGGAACAGTTGATTAGACTAGTTTGATTGTCTGGTGACTTGCTAGGAGTTTTGGTGTGCCAAAATCAGATGTCTAGAGGTTCTTGCACTGTAAAACAAACTATCAACACTTGTTCTTAATCAGGCTTGGAATTAGTAATATAGCATGCGATACAATATTATGGAACGATCATGCTGTATGGCATGTGTGCATTTATGGAGTTGGAATGTTTCTAAACTGAGTGAGTTGGAGAGATAATTACAAGATAATAATGTAGATATGTACACACAAGGCTCTCCAAAAGGTTGAGTTGACTGTGAAGTCTTATTAATGATTGACAAGACTTACTTCCATTGTGGCCTAGTGGACATTTTAATTAAACATAGTTGTTCTCCCTCCTTTTTCGTAAATATCTCTATCTCTCCAAAGCTAGAGACTTGCAAAGCATAAAACAAGGTTAGGCCTTGAACAATATAAATTTCAAAGAATGAAAATCAAGAAATCATGGGTAGAGACAATTTTACAGAAAGGAAAATTTCCTATGGTATCAATGCAAGAATTTGTCTTACTGTATTGAATTGAAGAATTGTTATAGGAGAACTCAATTAAACGTATGACGAAGGATAAGACAAGTGGACCAGAGAATTCAATTCTTCATTGGTTATAATTTTTATATAAGCAATTATAGATAGTGTAGTCCAACCATTTGAACCGACTTTATTATTTCATTACATGCAGAACACTTAAAAAAAAGATTACTTTCCAAAGCATAGATCTATATGCACGAATGCTAAAAGCATAAGGTATTTTTCTCTTCTAAATTTTTGCTCCATTTCTAGTACATACTGCCATGTAAGGAATGAAACAGAAAAACGAAGTGGGAGACAACTATTAATAATTTAATATATAAAAAGAAGCACTAAACAAGTTGTGGCATAGTTGCATCATTGGTCTTCTTCATCAAAATTGAGGCATGGAAATAGTGGATATGACATAGATTATGCATAATGTGCATATGCTAAAATTGAATTAGTAGTGCTATCTAATTAATATATCACACATGCTGTGTAATATGAATTATTTGTCACTCCATAATAGCCCTTAAGTATTATGGAGAAGTATAGCCTTTGTCATATGCATACGCCAAGATGAATCCTTGGGGAGGAAGTGTTGAATTTATTTTAAAAAATGTAAAAAATACTGAAAAATGTCTACAGAATACTAAATTTTTCCTTGTAGTTCCCACAGCATATGTGGGCACTCACTAATGGACACTGTTCAATCATGCATTTGGCCACTCAGCATTATGGATGATGATATCCTTGATTTGCCTTCCCATAGTGTGGCTGTCAATATGTGACTGTTCCAACCCATGGCTTACCCTTCTGCTCTGGTTCTCATCAGCTTTTCACTTAATGAGGGAACTTTGAAGAAGATACTTTAGTATCCCCTGGAGCCATCATTCAAAATAACATAAATGAAATTCTAAGAAAAGAGCAGATGTATGGTAGTATCCACAAGATCCATTATGTTATAAGCAAATATGTGGTTGCATCTGAAGTGAAGTAGGTTAGGTTGTACAGTATACTTCAAAATCTGTCTCAAAAGTACAACTTCAATGGATTTTCATATCTAAGCTATCATAATCATATTATGAAATACCATAGTCGCAAATAGATAAATCTCCTGCAAATTTTGGTGGCTTCTTGTTTCTTTGAAACTCTAACTCTTCCTAGCTCCATGCACCTGCAAACTGCTGCTCTCGAGTAGTTTGATATTTCCACACCATAGTGCTTTGCTGTTGTAGTTAATTGTGAGAAAGTGAGAAAAAGAAAGTGAATGAATAGAATGAGAGTGTGAGAGAGAGTACCTTTTAGGCTTTAGTCTTTCCAGGCTTGTACTTTTTTATTTTTTAAAATTTATATGCTTATATATATATATATATATATTCTTTAATTTTTATGACTGATTGGTCTTCCTAGTGGGACTAGCAAGTCTTGGGATTGGACTTGCAAGTTTGACAAGTCACCCCTAGGACTCAAGAGTCTGGCTGGGTCAGGTCAAAATGACTTGCCCAGTGTCACGTGCTTTCTGGACCCTACTACTCACAGGGCTTGCGTATGTCTCAAAACTATGGTTTTTCCTTTTTATCTTTGACCTTAGAAAAGGGTAAATAATTAGAGCATGCCATTTTCATTTTTTGGAACAGAAGAAAGTTACAAAGAGAGAGTAATGGAGAAGGGGAAAAAATGCGGAGTAGAACATATAAAACCAAATATTTACTTTTTTCAGTGTATATATTTTTGTTCAGAATTTAAGTGATGGGCATTAGCCCGACTGTTTTCAAGTCAGGTTTGTGTTGTGTATACATTAAGCAGCTTTGGATAAACTATGAGATTGACTAAACAAGAGCATTTGTGACAGAAATCCATGTGAGATCATCAGAATAGCATTGTCTATGCCTACTATGTTTCTTTTTGATATAATTTTAAATTGATTAAATGGTGGTAACATCTGCAGTTTCACTGGGAATCATTTTAATTGCACACCACACTCCTGTGCCTCGCTTTCCACTTCAAACTCAGGTTTTGAATTCCTACTACTATGCAATTTAATATGCACACACTGCTAGTATTTTTTGGGTTTTATTTCAGAAGTGAATAATTTCTTCCATGGCATCTGAAAGCATTTTTCTTGTTTTTGAATTTCTTGATAGGTGCCTGGAAGAAATCAAAGATTGGTATTCTGGCTGGCAGCATTGGAGGAGGTGTAGTTATAATTTTGGTTGCAGGTTTAATTTTTGTTTGCTGCAATAATCAACACCGAGGCTATAAGCGAGAGGTTTTTGTTGATGTCTCAGGTATCATCTCTTTTGACCGAGTTATTTTGTTTTGAATTATCTCCATTTTCCTACATTTATAAGGGCTTTGCATTGCTCTAATACCTTCTGCTTGTTATTTTTTTCTTGCTCTTGTATGCATCAGAAGCAGCTCTTCCCTTTTATTGACAGACTTGAATATCGTTTTGATTTCCAAATTACTTATTCAGTATAATACAATGTTTAGATCTATTGCACAACTCAGAGAAGACTGAAAACAGCCTCTTTGGAGTAATTAGTCATGGCACTGCAACAATTACATTACAGAGACGACATCATAATGTAGGGCAATATTGCATCTGAAAGAGTCAAATTTAATTGCAAAGATGCATTCAGTGGTTGAAATATGATTTTCTTAAGTGATTTTATGGTTCTGGAAAAACAAGTTTCAGAAGTAATTCAAAACACACGTAAATGATAGAGACTGTTTGTCCTTCATATTCCTCAACTACATTTCAGCATTGTGCACAAAGCAAATAATAGAACACAGTTGCTTATTTATCCTTCTCTAGTTTTATTTTTCTGTAGTATTTTGTAATTTAATCATCTTATACCTATATTTTGTGATACATTCATATACTATATGCACTTAACTCTTGAGATTCCTCTTCTTTTGACTTCGTCAAAACTAAACTATATTTGTTTTGATCTTATCAGGCCAAGGCCAAAAGTGTTAGAGAATGCTTATGACCACTACTGATGTAGCCTATGGGCAAGTGTGTATGTAAGCCTATGGGCATCTTCATGTAAGCCTAAGGGCACCCTTCATGTATTCACCCTTAGTGATATTGGTTAATCCACCTCTATGGATAAACTTGATTAAAAGGTGTAATATCTTTATTAGAACCTTCAAGTCAAGTTATGTCAGCTTGAGGTTAACATCTAATTGGGGATTTGGTATCACTATAAATACCCCCCAATAATTGATCCATTGTATTAGTTTGTAATATGTGAGATATTGGGGTGCCTCTAGGCACCTGCCCCTTATTCCTTCTACCTATTCATGTTGTTTATCTCTTTCTCTATTTTTGTCTCTTTGCTCTTCTTTTTCGCTCTTATTTCTTTTTTTGCATATGATTGTGGTGAATTTATATTTTGGAATGTTTTTGGAAAGTATTGTGAAATCCAACATGGTATCATAGCCAAAATGAAGCTAATTTGCTCAATCGCACAGAAAGGTTGTACATGGCAAACTGTGGCAGACATGGACAAAACATCAGCTCCAGCTGTTCCTTACAAAATTTTAGGGGGCTTCCTAGTTCAACTCTTTACATGATTTCGTTATTTGATGTCTATTTTTTGCTTTTGAAAAATTCGCTCTTTTCCCTCCAATTTTTGAAATTTAAAAAAGGTATATTTTATGGAATACTACACTTTTTGGCAGGAGAGAAAAGGGCAGCATGCATGTGTTTTCTTTTGATGTTTTTGGAAGTTGAGCTCATCAGGTAAAAGGCCTGGTTTCGACCATCAAACATCATGTAACGTAGCGGTAAAACGTTGTAGTAATGTGACTAGTGCCATGGGTTCGATTCTCTTTAGCTTCAATTTTGTGAAGGAAAAAGAACCTGTCTTTTCTGCGAAGGACGCAAGGTCTCTATACACTTCTCCTTAACCCTCTCTAGATAAAGAAGGAATTATTTTCTTTCATTCAAGTCCCAATAGATGGTGTAGTAGTTGGTACTTTTGCCTGTGTGTAACAAGTGTTTGGTTCGAAGCTCTAAGAACGTGCTTTTTTACTGCTCAACGGTATTTTCATATCCCTTTCTCATTTTTTCTTTGCCTAACCCCAACTGTGAGGTTGGCGCAATGGTTGGGCGTGTTAGTTGCAGAGGCAAGGTCTCAAGTTCGAATCACAAGTAGTCTTTTTTTGAGGAAAATGACAAAGGTTTAGCAATAAAATATCCATGGGCTTCAAAGGCATAACGTACGTGTTCCCTTCGAAGATATTGATAACATGACTATTTTTCTTTTTGTCTCCAACCTAGGCTATGTCATATTGGTTGTTAGCTTTGCTATGATCATTAGGTCGCGTGTTTGAACCTTGGGAACACCCTTTTTTTTGCCTCTCACTCATCAAGAGTGCCTTCAGGGACAAGTACCTCGTGTTCTAACTCCAACCATCTTTGTGGTGGAACGGTTGGTTCTCTTCCTAGCATGGACAAGGTCCCGAGTTCAAACCCTATTGACGTCGAGCTCTCTTCTACTATTCACGGAGGAAGTATATCAAATTTGATTATGTCCTTTAATTTCTCAAAGCTATTGTTTGGGTGCCTGGCTTTGGGAGCAAAACTTAAGGCACTCCCCTTGACGTCTCGAGTTTGAGCCTTGTTGGCTATGAACTGTTCAAACGTTTTACTATATATTTAAATGAGGACATCCCGTCAATCAGATTAGTCATTTTGTCAATCTTCAATTCTATACCCAAAAGTTCAAGGTGTAGGCAGTAACCAATATTTTTTTGTCCAACTGGCAGTTGCAACATCCACCAAGTGTGCTCTCCAATTCAGCGAATTTATATCTAAGGTTTGGCATTGGTTGATTTTTTCCTGATTTCAAGTGCTAATTTACCCAACCTTCCAACCTTCCAGAGGTCATAACTTTTGCATAAGGAAGCATTTGGAGTCTATGTTTTTTTAGATTGCACGATTTTTTGAGTTCTAAGCAAGGGTGACATCAATTTATGGACTTACAGTTGGAACTTTGTGTGAAATGGATCCTTTGGTGTATGTTACTCTCCTTAATGGGCAAAATTATAGCACCTGGTTAGTTCAAAAGGATACTTTGAAATAAGAATCTTTGGTTTATCTTTAATGATGGAGTAAAAGGTGGTCTTAATGATCATGAACTTGCTAAAGAGGAGGAAGCACTTGGTCTCTTTTTCATGTTAGTTGAACCAGATGTACTTTTCCACATAAGAGAGAAGATCGATCCTATTTAGGTATGGACAACATTAAAGGATCTCTATGGAAAAGTAAGTGCTAGTGAAGTTAACATAATATAGATAAAGCTCTGCAACCTCAAAATTTCAGATTTTGGTAATGTTGAAGACTGCATATCTTTCTTCAAAGCCCTAAAGGCTGACCTAGCTACAACAGGAGGAAAGGTAAAGGGTGATGAAGAGTATGTAAAATCTATTACTTCCAATATTACTTCACCTTTTCATACAATTGGCTTGGTTCTTTATGTGAATGCTATGACTATCAAGGATCCACAACCTATATCTCTTGAAGGACTTTTCAAACTTCTTGTTTATTATGAAGTTGCTATGAACAATTGTGAAGCTCTTTCTCATATACAGGCTCATCCAAAGGACTTCAAATCAATGGAATCTAAGGCTCTGTTGCCCAAGGGCAAGTCTAAGATTTCAAAGAAGTCAACCACATGTGAGTATTGTAAAAGGGAAGGACATTTGAACAAAACCTGCATAACAAGATTGAAGAAGATTGAAACAAACTTCTTGAGATTCGGACACAAGCTTTCTGAAGATGAAGATGGCAAAGCAGATGCCCACAAGAGCATCCATTATAGGGAGGTGGGGATGTTACTTCTAATGGCTCCTCTCCGTGGCCCCTCAACTTAGAGTATGGGGGGTGTTGAAGTATGTGTAATCTGATCGTATTAGGCAAGTCCAAGAGTGTTAGAGTGCTTATGAGCACTATTGATGTAGCTTATGAGCAAGTTTGTATGTAAACCTATGGGCGTTCTTCATGTAAACCTACGAGCATTACTTATGTAAGCCTTTGGACATTGTTAATGTAAGCCTATGGGCATCTTCATGTAAGCCTAAGGGCACCTTCCATGTATTCATGTTAGTGATATTGGTTAATCAATCTCTATGGATAACCTTGACTAAAGGGTGTAACATATATATATTATAACCTTCAAGTCAAGTTATGTTGGGTTGAGGTTAACATCTAACTAGGGATTTGTATCACTATTAATGCCCTCCGATAGCTGATCCATTGTATTATTTTGTGCTAGGTGACATATTGGGGTGCCTATGGACACCTATCGTTTATCCGTCGTATATATTCTTGTCATTTATCTCTTTCTCTATTTTCGTCTATATGCTCTTCTATTTTGCTCTTATTCTTTTTTTTTTTGCATATATTGTGGTGAATGTAAGTTTTGGAATGTTTCTAGAAAGTATTGTGAAATCCAACATAGTTGATACAGGCACCCACAAGCAGAAACAAGAGAAAGATATGGCAATGAAGAACTAATGAAAAGCATTGCAAAATCAACTATAGATAGAGATTACACCGCCTGAGGGAGGATCCTTTGGATAGGATCAAATTAAATAATCATGTCAGAAAATCCTACTGATGATCTACTTACTAACAAATAATTAAACGGTAGGTGGTACAACACAAAATCTGATACAAAATGTAATAAAACATGCTAATCCCTATTGTTCCTCCCCACCATAGAAGCATTGGACTCCAATGCATACAAAAGGGAAGGAAATTCTTGAACCATCTGGCGATGAGAGATCCATCGAGTCCGATGTGGAAGTTGTCCTTGTTTGGCAACAAGGTAGGAAGTGGAAGATCCTTGGCGAGTGTGGTGTGTCTTGGTGTTGAACACACAATCAACATCAAATGGAAGCTAAAAATCAGGTACAACATCTGCAGGATGACAGATGGCTGGTGCTGTCTCCGATGCAGAATCATGGTACGACTTGAGCAGATCAACGTTGACGATGTCATGGATGCCCAAATGTGCTGGAAGATCAAGGCAGAAAGCATCCTTGGACACCTATTGCAGGATAGTGGAAGGCCCATAGCAAAGAGGTTTGATCTTGCTATATGCCTTCTCTGGAAAGCGGCGGTGGTTGAGGTACAACCAAACTCTTTCTCCAACCTGGAAGTAATGTGGAACACGGTGTTGGTCCATGGCCTGCTTCTGCTCCTGCTAAGTCTTCTACAAAATTTGAACAACCTTCGACTGGAGTTGTTGCAAATGCTGAATGAAGGACTAGGCTTTGTCTTGTTCTTTCTGCATGTGGATAGTGATAGGAGATGGAAGTGACAATGGTAACTCATATGGAGCTAATGGCTAAAAACCTAGACAGACTTCAAAGTGTGAATGACCAGTGGAAGAATGGACAACATTATTATATGCATGCTCAATGTGTGTAAGACTCAAATCCCACTTAGACGAAGATAAATGATGGAAGATACGAAGACTCTAGACAAGAGTACGATTGACGACTTCGGTTTGACCATTAGACTGTGGGTGAAAAGTGGTGAAAAAGTTAAGAGACACACCTAAGAGTTTTCACAAAGAACGCCAGACCAACAGAACGGGAATCACGATCAAACACGATACTAGTGGGAAGACCAAAAGAACATTAGACAAAATCAAAGAAAAGTTGGGCTAAGTAGGCTGCAAAACTGGTTTTATGAAATTGGATAAACTTAGCCATCTTACTAAAATGATCTACAACAACAAAAACACAATCGTGTTGACAGACAGTCATAGGAAACCCACTGACTAGATCTATAGAAATACTCTCCCAAGGATGAGAAGCAATAGGTAAAGGCATGTTGAGGCCTAGCTTCCTGTTAGTTGGCTTAGATCAGCAACAAAGGGCACACTGTCTCAGGTACTTCAAAACATCACATTGTATGTGGGGCTAGTAGAAGAAGCATTGCAAGTGATGGAGAGTCTTGTGTTTGCCAAAATGTCCACCATAGAGAGTAGAATGTGCCTCCTTAAGAAGGGATGACCTATGCTCATGGGGTACACAAAGTTTATCCAAATGGTAGAGCAAACCCTCCTTAAGATAATAGTCCTGAAAAGGGGTCAAATTAGAAGATGAAGGATGCTGAAGATGCTGGTAAACCTGTGCAAAGTTTGGATCATGAGCATACTCAGAAGGCCAAGATTGAAAACCCAAGTGTGAAGTGGTGACAATGGTCAAGGCATGGAATGAAGGAGGATGACTTAGACAATCAACCATAGAGTTTTTACTACCCTTTTTATACTTAATGACTAGGTGGAATTGTTGGAGGTATGAGGCCCATTTCATGTGGCGAGCTTCTTGGATCTTATTTTGGGATTGAAGGAACTGGAGAGGCAAATGGTTAGTATGGACAATGGTTTCTTTGCCTAGGAGGTAGTGGCGCCAGTATTTGATGGCTTGGACTAAGGCATACAACTCCTTATCATAGGTGGAATAGTTTTGCTTAGCTATTGAAAAAGTCTTTGAATGATAAGCTATAGGATGATCATTTTGTTTCAAGACAACATCAAGGGCAAACTAAGACGCATCGGTTTCAATCTCAAAAGGTTGTCAAAGATTAGGGATGACCAAAACAAGAGCAAAACATAGCTTATCTTTTAGAGTGGAAAAGGCATGGGTATGATCAGGAGTCCAACAAAATACAACTTTGGCCTTAGTCAACTGATGCAAAGGATTGACAATGGTGGAATACCCTAGGATAAACTTACGATAGAAGTTACCAAGGCCGAGGAAACTCCGTAACTCAGTGACATTGGTAGGAGTGGGCCAATTAAGGAGGACTTCTACTTTGACAGGATCCACCTGAATACCTTGCTCATTAATGATGAAGCCAAGGTAGGAAATGGAAGTTTGCCCAAAAGAACACTTAGGCAAATTAGCATAAAGTTGATGCTTCTAGAGAGTAGAAAGAACATGCTCAATATGCTCCAAGTGTGTCTGGCATGGAGGAGAAAGATAAGAATATCATCCAGATAGATAATGACATATCTATCCAAGCACTCTTTGAAAACTTCATTCATTAGCCTCATAAAAGTAGTAGGAGCATTAGTGAGACCAAAAGGCATAACAAGCCACTCAAACAAACCCATCTTAGTTTTGAAAGCAATTTTCCATGTGTCCTTAACCTGAATACAGACTTGATGGTATCCACTCTTAAGATCAATCTTAGTGAAGAATTGAGCACCCTGAAGTTGGTCTAAGAGATCATCAATGTGGGGGAGTGGATATCTATTGTTGATAGTGATTTTATTAAGTGACTGAAAATCAATGCAAAGACGCCAAGTACCATCCTTTTTGAGAACAAGAAGAATAGGAGAGGCACAAGGAGATATGCTGGGTTTGATGAACCCCTTAGCTAATAGGTCCTGAAGTTGCTTTTTAATTTCATCATACTGAGGAAGTGACTATCCATACATGGGTGCATTAGGGAGAGGTGTTGTTGGAATGATTTCAATGCTGTGATTAATGGCCCTCTTTGGAGGCAAAGAAGTGGGCTCCTGAAAACACATTCATATTTTTGCAAAATTTTATCAAGTGTTGTGGGTAGAGTGGGCTTAGGAACTTGTGATGATGATTACTTATGCTGTGGACATATGAAAATGAGTGCAAGTGCTTGCGCTTGATTTACTGCTTTTCTGGCTTGTTTGCAACTAAGCAATGGATTCAATGAGAGTGCTTATTATCTTGCTGGAATGTGTAGGTGTTTTTATAAGCATCATTACTGAGCACACATATCATATTGATAAGGTTTACCAAGCAACAAACCATAGCAATCTATCGGGGTCACATCACAAGTGACCTTATCTCTGAACTTAGTACCAAAAGCAAATGCAATGGTGCATGTGTGTGTGATCTGAGAAGTGGTCATCCAAGAGAGTAAGGATGAGGATGTGGTGCAGTGGGTAGCTTGAGCCTATCGACAATGGACTTCACTATCAAGTTCTTTTGCAAGCCATTGTTGATGATACAATCAATTCCAAAATCATGAAGCAAATGAGCATGCGTGATGAACAAATTGTCATGGTATCCTGTGGTAGAGTGATGATTCATCAAAGTTACATGATTGAGTTTTCCCCTTAACTCATAAATCTGATCCTCTCCAGTAGTCTTGATTGGGTTATCACTTGTTCCCTCATCAGACTGTACAAGCAAAGTCTTCTTTTTATACTTTTGTAATTGTCTACATTCAAATCTATCATGCCCTTTCCTTTTACAATTAGTACAATATTTCTGAAACTTAGACTGAGAAGAAGAAGAAGAAGCATGAAAAGTATGCTTAGAAGTATGGGATTGAGTAGGAGCGAGAGTAGGAGAAGAAGAAGAAGTTGAGAAAGTAGATCTCTTTAGTGCTTGCTGATGTGGATGAGGTGGTGGATTGGAATCTCCTGAAGAGTATATGTAAAATGTTAGCATGAAAGTTTTTTTGTGTTCGAAATTTTCATTTTGATTTTATTTTTTCATGTCCCTTTTTAGCACAAAATAAAACATTAGATGATCCAAATAGTCAAATCTAAGGTAATTGACAAAAAGACAAACTTTGTATATTTAAAGTAATACAAAGTAGATGTAAACTTCATTTTGATGTGCTCAACGATTAAGAATTTGCACAACTTGTTTTGCTAAACACAAGCCACCTTCATGTTTTGCTTCCTTGGCTGCTATCTTGCATCTTTTTGCTCCAAAGTCAGATGGCATATTTGTTTATTTAAGCACTCAAAAAATTCTTTTGTGGGGCGAAAGGTACAATATGAACAGGGATCAATGGTAAGTACAAGGTAATTTATTAGTGGACAAAAACATATTTTTCAAAAGATTAAATGGGATTTAAATGGGTCTCATCTGTATTACATCATGATCACATGGTAGTATAAAATTAGCTTGGCACTTGTGCATGTATCACTTGACAAGATTCAAACCTGGGTCTTCTGCATGAAAGTTGAGGAATTTAATAGGTTGAGATCATGCCAGTTGATATATTTAAGGTTCACCTATGGGTTTTGAACCTTGGTTTATGGTGTGAAACTCTTCACACTTAACCACTTCCACTAAATCCCACGGGCTATGGACAGAAGGATATTTTAAAAAAAGTTAAAAATATTTAATAAATAAATTGTAAATGTAGAGTAGTTTTGAGTCTAGCAACTATATTAGTCCTTGTCATGTAGAGTGCTATCTTTCAATTAATCAACTATGGACCAACCATGTTACATGACTTTTATTATTACTTTTTAATTGGTTATATGGGGTTGAAATAGGCCCCACCTATATTACATCTATTTCAATGAACCGTATTATCATGATAAGATCAAACTATATTATGATGATCCATCTTATCACGAGAGTGTCCATCACAGTGTGGGGATTCAATTTTGGGTCGTGCTCGTATGATTGCATGATTGCTTCACAATACCTTGGACAACATTGTTGCATGACTTTTATTGTATACCAATTTCTATGTAATAGAAAAATATTTTGTAATTAAAGAAAAGGAAAAAAATGCAAATAAATTATTTATATGCTTAGTTTAGCAGCAAAAATTAGTTTTGTTGAAATGCATATATTAAAATAAAATAAAGGAGAACTGGGGTCTTAGCAGATCTCAACTGCTTTTGCATCATGTAGGAATATGTAAACAGTTTGCGAACATATGTCTCATAAAAAAGTGCCTAGCTATAGGGTGAACTTAAAATCCTCTAATTGATTTGATTGAAAGCAACCAATCTTGAAGTCCTATATTCACGCAAGTTACATTACCATAAATGCAATTTATAATCAACATTGCAATACCAAATTCACAACATTATAGCGGGGACTAGCCACTATGTGGCACTTGTTAAATAGTTATTACATATTTCAACCACTACGTGATACTTGTTTAATAGTTGCTACATATTTTAATACTTTTGTTATAACTGCTTACATCAGGTCGATCACTTTGCCTTCACCAAGTGCTAGTCTGTGCGGTTATGTTTAGACTGTAATTTGCACTTTGTGGCAATATACTTTGTTTCAATACAGCAGATTGTTTGGTTCTCCCCTGACAAACAATTGTTGCTCTCTCCAGTGATGTTCTGAATATGATATTACAATATTGGTGCAATTTGCATGTTATGACATGAATTTTTTTTTTTTATACTAATTTAATTCGTTGTTTTCATTCAAACAAATTATAAGATTTTCAACCTATAATTAGATATTTTGCTGGGTAGTAAGACAGATGTCGGTCAAAGTGTCTGCACAATCTTACATCATGAAGAAGGCCCCCTACATTCTTATTTTATCTCATTTCCATTACAATAAGACTAATTTTTTCTCCTAAACCAATAATACATGACATAAATAATTTTTTTTATGAATTTCTTGTTCGTATAGTTAATGATCAAAAACATTATTGAACTGGATTGGTTCATTTTAGTTGATTAATTGAACGTTTCTTTTTACATTTACTCTAATACATTACTTGTAGTAACACTCACATTTCGAAAAAGAACCTATCCAAAAATTATTAGTGCTATCCTACCTAGGAATAGGTATATATGGGGATATGATATTATATTGGATAAGGGTATCATGGATAGTTGGCATGGGCCATACATAACCCAAGGTTGATTATATTATTATATTATATTATAATAATGAGGTTTTATAAGATGGGTATATAAAGAAGAGATATTGTCATTGTAATCATTGTGGAGATCATTCATATGAAGTATTACTTGTAATCGTCTTTGCTCACGAAGTGGCTTATGAGACTTTACCCTCTCTAAGTGGCGCTCTCATCTTGGGAGATCTTGTGGAGTTTTCCTTCCTTAAGTAGTATTATTGGTGTTACCCTACCCTAAGGGTATTATCTATCTCTGTCTTATTGTGTGGATTGTTATTGTGGATGAATGATTTACTATTTCTGCATATTGGTGAATGATTTCTGTTAATGAGAATATTTCATAACAATTAGCTTAAGTAATTAACAAACTAATAAAATAAGATTCATTAACTATGACCAATCAAACAGTAATAGAATCTGCAAACAGAGATCCTTGTGGGAATAATCCTTTGTTTTACTAGGATTTGTCAATAGGATTTGTTTTACTAGCCTTTTGATTGTTTGTTTTTAGTACAGAATTTCCTATGCCATACTTAAGTTGTTTATGCTCTTGGCTAAACCATACAACTTTTCTTCTGAGTTGTGGACATTGGCTAATGGTGAGGAGAATTAAGATGATGCTCTCAAATTGAGAGTTACGGTTTAGTTTCTTAATGGCTTGTATTTCACCTTTTCCCTTTACGGTTGTTGTAGGGTGTTTTCTTGGGATAGGATATATATTGGGACTGGCTCTAATCACTACATTGATTTTTGGGGTTCTTCCTTGAGGCTGGTTCAACTGTTTGCTAGTTGAACATCCTTCATTTTATTCCGTGAGGGTTTTAGGGTTCTTCCTTGAGGCTGGAGATCACGCAGAAATAGGAGACATTGTTTGGACTATCATGGTGTCTGTATGCTGTTTATTTTGCTTTGAAGTATTCCAACTGTTGTTAGATTTCAAATAGCAATGACCTCAAATGTGACTATGAATTTTATTCCTCTAGGGTTTTAGGGTTCTTCCTCGAGTCTGGAGATCAACAGAAATAAGGGCACTGCATGGAGTATCATGGTATTTGTAGGTTATGTATTTTTAATTGAAGTACTCCTGCTGTTGTTAGGATTCAAACAGCAATTATCTCTAATATCACTAGGGATCTTATAAGAAGCTATAACTTGCATCAATTAAATTCGGTTCAGACCAAGAATTTGCTTGTACTTTGGGCAATGAAGTGACAAGAATCAATGGAGGCATCCATACATATAATGACATATTCTGCAATTTATTTTGCATTATTCATTAATTGTTATGTAACTCATTCATCTAGTCATTTAGCACTTTCTGCATCCAATCTCCCTGTCCATGACATATGGCTGCTCTGTTTAAAATATCTGGATATTAGAATAAACAGGGCTTGTCTTTTTGACTCTACATATGAGTAGATGTAGGTAGACCATGAAGAAGAAAAAACAATCATTTGCTTATCAGCAATAAGATATCCGAAATTTTAAACATTGAATTTGACCTGTTGGTCATAATTGTCAATATTCTTATTAGGTCTAATGCAGATTGTAACTAGATCCTTAAAATTTATATCCTATAGCTTAGGACACTTATATCTGTCTGTTATCATGAAATATATGAATTTCACTTGTATTTGAAGGTCAAACCTTGGACCAGTCAACTCTGCAAACTCATATCATTTTCTTACCATCTTTATTGGCACCTTGTTCAATGAATACTCCATCATATGTTTTAATATGTGTTTTTCCATTAAATATCCCATCAAACAAGTGTAAATTTAGCTGTGCTATCTGCAAATTGAGATTGTTTGTCAACCAGGTTTCCCACTGTTGCAGATAAAGCAGATTGGACGCTTCCTGCTCTGGTGCCATACTCTTTGCACTCTGGCCTCCAGTTTTCAAGCTGCTAATTTAGGACTTGCAATTATTTCATGATTTGTGTTTTAATTCTCTACTATAAAAAATTCTTCTTTTGTTACAATTATTATTATTATTCCTTTATAGACACTTCGTCACAATGTTTTCCTCAACTGGATATTTCCTTCCTTTTTCCTTCTATTCCATTATTGAAATTTTGCTATATTTGACTCTATCTTCTTTAGCAGTTAATGTGTCTATTTTTGGTTATAGCAAGTTATTCATTGCTTCCCACAGAACTATTTCTCTGACAAATGCAATCAATGTACATTTTTGTTTTAACCTTTTTTGAATTTTTATTTTTTGCGGATTGAGGGAAGTCGGGATGCATTGTATAATACTACATTTTTCAAAAAAGGAACTTAGAGATGAACAATAGGATTAATATTAATTCTCATCCTACATAAGCTAGTTAGGAAAGCGCACCTGGGCCTGTGCCTTAATGGCAAAGAACCCATATCTTTGTGAAACCATTTCACTTGAGCCTTGACAAGGAGGGCTTATTCTTGATTGAATAACTTCAACTTTATTAGGTTCCCATGGAAGACCAATCCAGAAACATTTACCAATCATATTGAAGCACTGCTTTGCATCAAGTCTTCCACAGGATGTACAGTGCAGCTAGTCAGAGCATGTGCTAGAGTCTGTTCGTTAGCAACGTGCTATTGATTCAGGTTTCCTAATGCTATAACAGAAAAAAGAAAACAAATTTAACAAGGCACACAGATGCACAGATTGCATACACACGGTACTTAGATCATATGAATATAACTGCCATGTCCTCTATTATAGCAATTTCTTTTCTGCATACCTTTCTTAGCATCGAGTGGTGCTTGGAGATATCTGAATGATCAGAAACACCTTCAAGAGTGGTAAAAGGGCACATGCTTTTGTAAATTATATATGGTGTCAATCACCTACATTAGTGCCAAACACATAGTTAGTGGTGTCATTCACCAGATTTAGTATAATGTCATTTCGTGCTAAAGTGTGATGTAACTAATAATAGCAGTAGCACCATCCACCAAAGTTAGTATAATGTTATTTTTGGGAAAGGTGTAATCTATGATCCACTTGAAACCATGCCCAAAGCTTTGTAGCAGCTGAGCATCTCCAGCAAATATGCATGGCACTCCTCTCTTCCACACAAGATACAATTAGCATCTGAAATCCTAATCTTCTGTAGATGGGCTTTGACTGCTAATCCATGATGCCTCAATCAAATGCAAGTTATGTTCTGCTTGTAACTGCCCTACTAATTAATGCAATTTGTATATTTTAGATACAGTATCATCTGCAATTATTGCTGTATTTAGCCTGTTCAAATTTCACCAATCATCTAATACAATGGTGGGACCAAACTATTCATATCATGTAGTATGCCTGGTCAGTATTGTGAGGAGGAATGTCCTCTTTATTTGTACTCTAAAGCATATATGTCTCTTTCTCACTTGGCTGCCTATCCGTTGATAGTGTCACCTCTTTTCGAGTAGCAGCAAAGTTCCTTGTGGCAAGGAGAGTGACATCCACTTGTTCCTAGAAGTAGAATATCCGCTTGAAAAATATATCTTTTGAGAGCAGAACATGATGAAAAATGAATAAAATAAATTTGGTGATGAGCTGTTAGTAGCAACATGAATAAAAAGTTCTTTCTGAACTTAATGTTGCTTATGAATGTTTCATCTTTGAATATTTAGAAAGCAAAGCACTGAATTGAAGAATGGAGAAAAGTAAAAGAAAATATGAATGGGATCTGTTGGTTTTTATGGGAAGCTCTAGAGAGTGTACGTGAGAGGAGAATAAATGTTTCCTTTAATGTCATGTACTAGTACATTTTTTATGCTGTAGGGGTAGCAAGGATCTTAACCCTTAACCTATGACTTTGTTAAAAATGACTTAAATATTATATAATCAAATTTATTAGACAAACTTTATGCCCTAACAACCTCCTTTATGGTTCATTTCAGCTGCAATCATATCTTTAACTTGAAACTTATATCTGTCAAGTTCTTTGGTTAAGGTGTTGGCTTCTTGGTCTGCTGTTTGGCAATAAATGATCTCATTGCTTTTCTTTCTGGTTCTGAACTTGTTCCCTGTATAGTGATAGTATACTCCTATGTGCTTTATGTGCTGGTTCAATTGGATTCTTCACCAATTTGGTTGAACTCTGAATATTTGTAACGGTATTGTTTGCTTAAAATATTTATTGTCTAGTCAATAAAGCCAAACTGATTTCTGAGTCGCTTCCATAGCTGCTTTGTTTTCTACTTTGAAGGATGATAGTGCTACTGCAGATTTATTTATTTATATATATCCGACTTCAAAGAAATCACTCAACCCAGACAGAATGCATAACATGAAATTGATTTCTTATCATCCTGAACATGGCTGTTCTACGTCTGTAAGCCAGTCAGCCAAAAATCCTTCTCAAATAGGATACCTAAATCAGGAGGTATATCTGATATGCTTAACTTCTTTGGCTGCATTCCAATGTGTTATTTTTGGTAAATTCAGAAATATGGTAAACATATCTATAACAAAGCTAATATTAGGCCTGGTGGTTGGGGGATATATCAAACTTCCACCAGATTGCCCATACCCCTTCTCATTAAATGTTTCTGATTCCATTTCCTTCAGTGATTTCAGTCCAAATTCCATGGGTGCATCATTAGGTGGAGCAAAATATTTCATGATAATTCCGGAAAGATTAGCTACTTTTCTGAAGTCACAGTCTGACTTTCCTTGGCATCATTCTTTGCCCCTCTTGCTGAAGTAGCCCCACCACTTCCTCATGGGATGGGTATACAGACTTCAAGGATATAGTAAGTATAGAATAGGAAAATGATCTATTGAGACTTTGGAGAAGTATGTAGATAAAGTCTTCATGAGAAATTTCATCACTGATAGCCTTCATTTGCTTGTATATTTCCTCCAACTTCTAGACATGGTGAAGTATTTTTCCCGTGCTGGACATATTAATATCAAATATATCATAATCAGACCATACTCACATTGTGTTCACTTTATACAAATCTTGTGACAAACATCAATCACAACCTAAAACTCACTGGCAAGTTTAGGCAACATAACTGAGGCATGTATCATTTGAAGCAGAAATGTCAAACAAGTACGCACAATGAAATTTTATAGTGCAAGATAATTGAACAAAATAAGATGGGTAAAGTATAAACCATGAAATCTATCTAATTCAAATTGTGGAAGTGAACATGTACAATAAAAAATGATCCAAGGCCCACACACTGGAACAACCCTAGAAAACATCTAACCAGATGTCTTTTTGTTTTCTGAGATTAGTTATTTGATTATTACTTTTTAAAATTTGTTTTTGTGCTGGACTAGATTATTTCCTAGATAGGTTAGAATGACCTCGTCATTGTGGAAATGAATGGCTCAGAGAAGCCCAAGATTTTGAACCACCCCAGACAATGACAGTTGTGCAGTTCATAGACATACCACCCTGAACCATAAGTGGCATCATGACCAGCCATAGAAGGGGCTTATGGCTATGATGGCTAACCTAGAGATACATCACAGTTAAAGACAAAGTATCGTGCAGTTGCTTGTACAGGTGGGTCACATTTTATTGTTTGTTTGTTTTCCTAGAAGAAATAAGTTGGAAATTTGATGATTGGGACAAGTTTTAAAAACTTACTAGTTATAACCAGGGCTTTTTATTATTATCTGAGTTATAAAGAATCTTTTCGTTAAGGGGATCTTGGTTGAGCAGAGCAAATAAGGTGTTCTTTTTCTAGTAAAAACAAGGTTGTCTTGATTTTTTAATTGTTATAAGGTCACAGCAACTTCCTTTTGCAGTTGTGATTGTGTAACAATGGGATCTTATTAAAATATAACGAATCCCAGCTCTTTCAAGCTAATAGTGAAAAATCATCATCCTTGAAAGCAAAAATTGCAAACTTTTCTTGAAGTTGAGAACCTATGGGGTGTTGTTTCAAATGTTAAACCATGTACTCTCTCTTAAAATAAGAAAAAACACTGAAAAGATTTTATAATTCTGAAGTCTGTAATAAATGAGTTGTTTCCTCCATTACCTGACATTGACTTTTTGTGTGAAGGGTGGGATAAATTGCAAATGAAGTATGAAATGAATGAAAAACTTTGAATTATCACATTGGGAGATCAACTGTTCAATATAAAGATGTCTAACATAGACACCATGCTTGATCATGTTAAGGGATTGGAGGAAATACATGAGCAATTGAAGTTTGATGACAAGAAAATGTTTGTTGAAGACCTTCCCACCATAATGAATTGAAGTTGACAAATGTTTGATGAACACTTTACCATCATAGTGTTCTAGTGTCTTGAGAAATTATTTTTCTCATTTTGTGAAGATACTTAAATCCTCAAAGTCCAAATATCTATCTTGTGTGGAATAATGAATGGTAGTAGGGGAAAGTTAATGTATCTAAAGAGCTCTTCATTTTTGTCATCATGGCCATGGAGAAGGAAGAGGAAGAGTGCAGTGGACCTAATCCCCACCTAGTGTACCTTATATAAATACCTTATGTTGTATTATTACCTTAGAATGTCGTAATATATATATTCTACCTTATCAATAACCTATTAAATGGTTATTTATTAAGAGGTAGGCAGACGGGTTATCAATATCTAAGTTATACCCCTTGGATTATATGTATACTCTTTTACCATTTGGTGGAGTGATGAATCCATCCATTCTTCTCTCTTTTATATATTATATTATATTTTGAATCGTTTATGGATTTCATGCAAGAGATCTATAGGCCCTTACAAGTGGTATCAGAGCCATGTTCTTAATCTATGATTCAACTTTTGGTAAGTGACCAAGATTTTTGTAGCCTATACTCTTCTTGGCTTGTGGCTAAGAAACATTTTAGCCTGTGGCAATAGTCTTTTCAAAGTTCTATGTGGCTATTCTCAACCAATGCTTGTAGGTATTCATCTCAACCCACCCAAATTTGATTCCATATTTAGTTAGCTATTGTCTACCTGAGATACTAAAGTATGCAACCTAAGATGTGAAAAGTTTCCATTATAGGCATGAAAGGGTGCCATCGAAGGTGTAAAAGGGTGCGACCCAATAGTGAAAAAGTGCAACCTAAGATGCAAAAGGATGTAACCCAAGAGACAAAAGGGCGTCACTCGAGATATGAAAGAGTACAATTTGGACTTGAAAGGGTGCAGCTTCAAACATTGAGACACAAAATGACAATATCTTCAAGTTACAAGGTGCAAGATACAAAGGGGAGAAAACCAAGATATAAAAGCAATTTAAGTCGGTGGCTTCTATACCTAACTTTTCAAGAAAGGAAACTATAGATATTAGGGTTAAATATCTATAAGGAAAATACTTCGAGGACTTTAATTTACAAATGAGGCACTGAAATGATGTAATATCCCACCCAAGCTGAGATACAAAATTTCTGCCTTGTTTTGTTAATTTGGAAATTTGCAAGGTTTTCGGTTTTGTGCAATATTCTGATTTTTTTTTGTATTTTTTTTATGTAAGTACAGAATATGCAGAAAAAGTTAAACTGCCAACTTGAACAAATAATATCTAGCAAACTACTTGGCGGGAATCAATGAAACTTGGAATTTAGATAATATTTATATAAAACTATAAACCCTTTAAAGGACTTTGGAAAGTAACAAAATACCCGGAAGCTGTACAAGACTGAAAATGACGACTTTATAGCTGAACAACAACACAGGAATATATGTATTTCTTTCCCAGCAACAAATAAAAGATGTCTTTTTACAATATCAATGCAAAGGAAAGCTTCCAATCCTTAGACGCCTCAATCACAATCATTAATTGGCAGCCAAACTCTGAATATTAAAAACCACCTTCAATGCCAGGCAAGATATGGTACGGCCAGGCTAGAGGAAATTATGGCCAGCAAGAAATGTCTGAAATCTGCCAATAAATGACTCCACTTGTACGACTATGCTGAGGAATGAATGCTACAACAATGTATGCAAAATATGCTTCGAAATCCCTTCCAAACCCCCTGAAAACCACAGTAAATCTACAGATATAAAGTGTGATGTCCCAAATATTTTCCAGCATTGTATATATTTTATTTTTCATGTTTTAGAGTATTTTAGGGTGTTCTTTAGCAAGAATTGCTAAGTATGATGTAAATACTTGTCTTAGTATTGTTATTTTGGTGTTTAGTTATGTTTTGGGATAAAGACCAAGTGCATTTATTGCCTTGGCAAGTGTATATCCGAAAATTACAACTCCCAAGACTGTTTTGAGGATAAGGTGTGATGTGTGGATAAGACCAAGCATTATTTAATGCTATTTGGCAGTTGTAAGTCAAAGTCTTTGATCCTAGTCATATTTTGTGAGTTCCAAGACTAATTTGAAGATAAGGATGAGGTTCATATTGTGTGAGTTCCAAGACTAATTTGAAGATAAGGATGAGGTTTGGACTATTAAAGTAAGTTAGAGGCATTCTAAAAGGGCATGGCTGGACTTAGAAGAGATCCCAAGCCAACATTGGGCGTTGTGAGGCCATTTGGGACCATTTCAGCTAGAAGTTGGGTGGTTTGAGTGCCTATTTTGGCATTAAATACATTACACCCGAATTTCATTGTTTCCAAGATGAAATCCCCACCATTCATTATTTCATATTGGATCTAAGGGTCACGATTTAATCATCCATTGAGAAGGGAAGCCTATATAAGGATGAGACATCTCATTTGTGAAACGGACTTGATTATTATTCTCATTTTGATATTTCTGGACAATTTGTTGTGGCTAGCAATTTGTATTTGGCTCTTGAAGAGTGGACAAGCTTCAGGAGAAGGAACCCTAAGAGCACTCCAACCTCTTAGAGGCTTTGTGATTTCAATTCCATTGAAACCCCAAAGCTCACATATTCCTTAGGGCAAAGTCACACAGGCTTTGCATTGGTGCTTCATTGAACAAATCAGTTGGAGAGACTAGATCTGCAATTCCTCACCCCAAGGTGAGAGGTTCTGCCCTAGAGGGGCCATTTCAGAGGTTTGAAGACTACATCAGGCTTTGGAGAGCTGTTTTTGCATCAATATCAGAACTTGGCAATTCAAGCCAAGACCCTTGGTTCATTGAACCAGATCTGGTGTGTTTCCTGTTTTATTTTCTGAATTGCAGTCCATTACTCATTCGGAGAGATTAGATCTGCTATGCATGTTTGGCTACAAATAAACATCAGTTTCGCTGAGTTTTTTGTGTGTGATCAGAACTGTGTGATTGCTGTAATTTTCTGTAAAACTGCAATTTTTTGTGTTATTTTTGGCTGGAATATTACAGGTGGTATCAGAGCCAAATTCCTGCCATCCTGTGATCATTTTGGATGAGTGGTTCTCATCATTACGATACCAGAAGTAAGAAGAATAAGGGAAAGCAAAACCCTAAGCCAATGGAAGGTGGAGGACCACACTCTGGTTTAGATGGAAATGATGAAGATCAGCATATAAGAATCCCTGAGCAAAGGGTTGAACAGCAACAAGAACCCTCTGAAGAGGAAAAGCTTGCCAAGGTTATGGAAGATTCTTTGGTTGTGGCATTGGAGAAAAGTCCTTTGTCAACTATTTTGGCAAGAATGGAGAGATCCCTTCATTCCATGAATGAGAGGCAAGAGAGGCTTGACAAGCAGCAACAAGAGCCCCATCACATAATTCAGCCCCAACAACAAAGTGCCAATACAGTTCCTAATCCTAATGTCTCTCAAGGAGAGAGTTCTTCACATGGAGGGAACAATTATGGAGGAAATTTCCATGGGAGTTTCATGGCTAGGGTTTCTAAGTTATGGAAACCCCCTAGATCCATGTTCATTCAGCCTCAAACTGAAGTTGTTGTACCTGAAGTGACAGATCAAGAAGTTGATGTTCTTTTTCAGCAATATGCAGCCAAATCCCAAGCATTCAAAGATGCAGTCTCATTTGATGGGTATTTGGAAATTAGGGGAAAGAAGCAAAATGGAGCTAGATCTCATGGTGGCAACCGTGGAGGTGACAACAAGAGAGATTTGCAACATAAATTGAGTAAGATGCAACTCCCTTACTTTGGTGGTGATGATAAAATTTCTGCTAGGGCATGGTTGCTTAAGGTACAAACATATCTTTGTCTTAGTCCTATGGTAGAAGAGGAAGCAGTTCAATTTGCATCTTTGCATTTAGATGGTGTAGCTTATGATTGGTGGCAGCATGGCCTTGTTACTCAAGGGCATAGCACCATTACTAAATTTGATGTGTTTGCACAAAGGCTTTTGGAGCGTTTTGATAGGAAAGGAGATAATGATTATTTTGGTGAGTTGGCTGCCCTTAAACAGAAAAATACTGTAGCAAATTACATTGATGAATTTCAGAAGCTTTCTATAATGGTTCCTGATATGGCTGAAGATAGGGTTGTTTATCTTTTTATAAATGGTTTGATGGATCCCTTGAGAGGGCATGTGAGGGCTTTCAAACCCCAAACCCTCAATGATGCTGTAGATAGGGCATTGGATCTAGAACCCACCTTGAACAGCAGCAGATCCAGATTTTCCACATGGGGACAGCCATCAAAATTTGGTGCACAAAATAGATCTTGGCCATCTAGAGCACACCAACCAAGTGGACAGTCATGGGGAAAGCCAAATCAGCCCCAAAATCAAAAGTTTCAGCCTCCAAATCAGCAAAATTACAGTCAAAATCAGAGATCTCAGCCTTGGAGAAATCAGAACCAGCAAAGACCAGTCTTGGATGAGGCCACAAAAAGAGATTTGATGAAAAGAGGACTGTGTTTGAAGTGTCAACAGCCTTGGAGTAGAACCCATGAGTGTGGACAGCATAAAAACCTTGAACAAGTTGATGATTTTGAGTTTGAAGAACAGTTTTATGATGAACCAGAAATTGATGAGGCTGATTTTGCTGAGTTTGAGATGGATCAACCACCACTACAGCCACCTCAAGAAGAAGAAAATGATGGTGAAGGAGGAGCTTTGGCTACCATGTCGGGAGATTCCAAATTCATGACCATAAAGGTGCAAGGTAAAATTGGTAATGATAGTGTAGTTGTTTTGGTTGATGGAGGAGCTACACATAATTTCATAGATGTTGATTTTGTTAGTAGGAAAGGACTGAAAACAGAAACATTTTCTGGTTTTAGTGTGAAAAATGCTAATGGTGTAGTATCTATGTGTGACCAAGTGGTTAGAAAAGCAAAAATCAGTTTTGGACATTATGATGTGGTTGATGATTTTTATGTTTTTCCAATGGGAGGAATTCCCCAAGCTGTTTTGGGTGTACAATGGTTGCACTCTTTAGGGGAAATTTACTGCAACTATAAAACCTTGGAAATCAAGTTCAGATCCAATGGGAAGATGGTTGTTTTGAGAGGAATGAAGGAGTATTTCCCACAGCAGATTTCAGCCAATGGGATGGAAAGATTGTTCAAGAAGAAGGACATCAAATGGGGAGCCACATTCTTCATGCTAAAAGTTTTGATGCAGAAAGGACAGCCCATAGCATTTGAGAGTAGGAAACTCAGTCCTATTGAAAGGACATTCAACATTTATGATAAGGAAATGTTGGTTGTAATGCATGCATTGTCTAAATTTAGACAATACTTAGTTTGCAGCAGGTTTGTAGTCAAAACTGATCATAACAGTCTTAAACATTTCCTTGGGCAGCGTGATCTCAATGATAGGCAACAAAAATGGGTTACAAAACTGCAAGCTTATGATTTTGAGATAGAATTTGTGAAAGGGAAGAAAAATACAGCAGCTGATACACTTTCTAGAAACCCTTCTTTTCATATTATTTCTGTTATTTCAGCTGATTGGAAAGCCCAAATCATGGCTGAGTATGTTAAGAATGTTTTTGCTGCTAACATACTTGATGGGCAACATGTGGATGACAGGTATAAAATCAGGGATGGACTGATTTTGTACAAAAACAGGGTTTTTCTTGTGCCAGAATAAAAAATGAAAGACAAATTGTTGGCAGCCTTGCATGATGCACCCATGGCAGGCCATCCGGGCTTTTACAAGACATACAGGCTGTTGAAAGAAAGGTTTACATGGAAAGGGCTGAAAGAAGACGTTTTGAGGCATGTGAGGGAGTGTACCATATGCCAACAAAACAAGGCTGAACATACTCTTCCTGCTGGTTTGTTACAACCATTGCCCATTCCTCATCAAAAATGGGAAAGTATCTCTATGGACTTTATCACAGGCTTGCCTAAAGTCCAAGGTAAGGACTGCATATATGTTGTAGTTGATAGACTGTCAAAATATGCTCATTTCTTTGCAATTTCAGTCACTACAACAGCCCCACAACTTGCTGATTTATTTTTCAAGGAGGTTTTTAGGCTCCATGGGTTGCCAAAAACCATTGTTAGTGACAGGGACAGCAAGTTTCTAAGTCTGTTTTGGCAGGAGTTGTTCAGGTTATGTGGTACTAACTTGACTCCAAGTACTAGTTACCACCCCCAAACTGATGGCCAAACTGAGATAGTAAATAAATGGGTGGAAAACTACTTGAGAAACTATGTTTTGGGACAGCAGCATACTTGGATAAAGTGGCTGTACTTAGGTGAGTTTTGTTACAATAATTCATACCATATGTCCATTAAAATGTCTCCATTCATGGCATTATATGGTTATGAACCACCACAGTTTGCAGATTTTCTGTTTGAGGACAGCAAGGTCCCTACTGCAACTGATTTTGTACAGCAACATCATGACATTCTGAAAGCATTGAAAGACAACATACAACAGGCCCAAAATCAGCAAAAGAAGTATGCTGATCAAAACAGAACAGAACGCAGTTTTGAGGTAAATGATTTGGTATATTTGCGCCTACAGCCCTATAGGCAGTCCACATTGAAAAGAAGTGGAGCTGAGAAGCTTCAGCCACGTTTTTATGGACCATATAAGGTGTTGAAGCGTATTGGGGAGGTTGCTTATGAGCTGGAACTGCCACCAAACAATAAGATTCACAATGTTTTTCATGTTTCCTGTTTGAAGAAAGCTTTGGGACAGCATATTGTACCATCTACAGATTTACCACCCCTTGATGAGGAAGGAAAACTTGTTTTAGTACCTGAAACCATTTTGGGCACAAGGGAGAAGAAGCTAAGGAACAAGGTCCTTAGTGAGTACTTGATTAAGTGGAAAGACTTGCCTATTGAGGATGCTACTTGGGAAGGACCTGCTATCCTTCAACACCCAACTTTCTTGGATTGCTTGAGGGCAAGCAATTCGGGAGGGGAGGACTTGTGATGTCCCAAATATTTTCCAGCATTGTATATATTTTATTTTTCATGTTTTAGAGTATTTTAGGGTGTTCTTTAGCAAGAATTGCTAAGTATGATGTAAATACTTGTCTTAGTATTGTTATTTTGGTGTTTAGTTATGTTTTGGGATAAAGACCAAGTGCATTTATTGCCTTGGCAAGTGTATATCCGAAAATTACAACTCCCAAGACTGTTTTGAGGATAAGGTGTGATGTGTGGATAAGACCAAGCATTATTTAATGCTATTTGGCAGTTGTAAGTCAAAGTCTTTGATCCTAGTCATATTTTGTGAGTTCCAAGACTAATTTGAAGATAAGGATGAGGTTCATATTGTGTGAGTTCCAAGACTAATTTGAAGATAAGGATGAGGTTTGGACTATTAAAGCAAGTTAGAGGCATTCTAAAAGGGCATGGCTGGACTTAGAAGAGATCCCAAGCCAACATTGGGCGTTGTGAGGCCATTTGGGACCATTCCAGCTAGAAGTTGGGTGGTTTGAGTGCCTATTTTGGCATTAAATACATTACATCCGAATTTCATTGTTTCCAAGATGAAATCCCCACCATTCATTATTTCATATTGGATCTAAGGGCCACGATTTAATCATCCATTGAGAGGGGAAGCCTATATAAGGATGAGACATCTCATTTGTGAAGGGCCTTGATTATTATTCTCATTTTGATATTTTTGGACAATTTGTTGTGGCTAGCAATTTGTATTTGGCTCTTGAAGAGTGGACAAGCTTCAGGAGAAGGAACCCTAAGAGCACTCCAACCTCTTAGAGGCTTTGTGATTTCAATTCCATTGAAACCCCAAAGCTCACATATTCCTTAGGGCAAAGTCACACGAGGCTTTGCATTGGTGCTTCATTGAACAAATCAATTGGAGAGATTAGATCTGCAATTCCTCACCCCAAGGTGAGAGGTTCTGCCCTAGAGGGGCCATTTCGGAGGTTTGAAGACTACATCCAGGCTTTGGAGAGTTGTTTTTGCATCAGTATCAGAACTTGGCAATTCAAGCCAAGACCCTTGGTTCATTGAACCGGATCTGGTGTGTTTCCTGTTTTATTTTCTGAGTTGCAGTCCATTACTCATTCTGGAGTAATTAGATCTGCTATGCATGTTTGGCTACAAATAAACATCAGTTTCGCTGAGATTTCTGTGTGTGATCAGAACTGTGTGATTGCTGTAATTTTCTGTAAAACTGCAATTTTTTGTGTTATTTTTGGCTGGAATATTACATAAAGCTCCAATGCAACCCCTGAAGTAGAGTTGCTCATGAACACCCTGAGAATATCTTTCAACTCCGAGGATGTTGTCTCTGCTGGTGATTTTCGTCACACAACAAGCTGAATTCGAAACCTCTGCAACTCTGCAAGAACTCCTCAAAATTGCTCCAAGAGAATGAATAGCCAAAGATCATGAAAATGAAGTTTCATTGCTCTTTTTATAACTCTCTAAGAGGGGTCGACCTCTTTTTCCTCTTTCCAAAGCAACATTAAAATAAAACATTTTAATTTTAATTCTCTTAACTTGGCCGACCATATTAACAATTGAATATTATAAGTCACCTTTATATTTCTACTTCTTTTTTAAGTGACTAATAAACCTTATATCTCCCACATATGAAATATTATAAGTTAAACTATGTTAAATATTAAATTTAATATAATTAACTTTACACATTAAAATCTCTGCCTCCTGAACCTCGGAATCCCAAAAAAATTATGGAAACGGATACCCATTTCGCTAAGGTATTCAATCGTACTGTCCATTTCCACCGATTCCCCAGCTGACTGACTTACTAAAAATAGTAAGTCCTCCCACAAGTGTCCGAAACGGCCTGAAAAGATGGCAACGGAAAATTCTGCTCGTCCAAACAACAATCCACGTCACTCGGTGGGCTCCCAACCAATTGACACTGCCTGCGGGAACCCTTGAGTAGGCAAGTTCACTCATCTCTTGTTGTCCGACTAAGAAGGGGACATTACAAATGATGGATCAACCTCAATTCTAAGATTAGAAAATATTTAACTTGGACCAAACTTGAAAAGCTTCTCTTTGGCAAATGGTCCTAAGCTAGGCATCATTAAAGAGTAAATTTAAATAACATAATGATGAGATGTTTAGATTGAAAGATCAAAATAAAGCTATGCCAATACTAATTAAAAGTTACATAAAAGGACGATAATTCACAAGATGTCATCTTATGTTTTTGATAACATTTTGTTTGACAAAGACAAAGGAATTGCTTATTTAAAGAATCATAATCAAGTCTTGCTTGAAAAAGTCCAAAAATTGAAGAACAATTCGATCCTGCTACAGAAAAACAATTTATGATAAAGAAACTTCTTCGAGTGAAATGAAAAATGTACATAAGATTGTTGTTACTGATAATGCAATTATGACCACTATTAAGAGCCTTAACCATACACCTAAAATGAGGGATAATTGTATTCAAACCACTCTTAAAAAGCATTAAAAAAGTCAGTCTTCTAGACATACTAATCCTGAGAACTGTCATCATTGACAATTATTTTATCAATACCCACATCATCAAGAAAAAAAACTGAGTTTTGTTTTTTATAGAAAACAATTATACATTCAATATTCTTAAAGGTATGCATTGATGCAAGACTGAAACAAGTCCTAAAGACTTCATATTCAAGTATGATGTATCTGAAAGTTGACTTGGGAAGGATTAATACCAAGTCAATGAGACAATATTCTTAATGTTTCTGACAATCATATCTTCATGTGCTTCAAAGATGAACTGGACTCTTTTGAACTCATTTTGATGACAACAAGGAAGGAATAAGATCAGAGAAGGTCATCATCCCTAGTTTAAAGATTTCTAGTGATGCTTCGAAGTTGAAACTTTTTAAGAAGAGGGGAAATGTAGTGGACCTAGTTCCTAGGTAATATACCTTATGTAAATACCTCCATATTATGTTATTACCTTACAATATCTTACATATATATCCTACCCTTGTTAATTACCTATTAAATGGTTATTTATTAAGAGGTTGGTAGGGGGTTGTATGACTTTCTAAGTTATACCCTCTTTAAATATACACCACTCTATTATTTGGTGGAGAGGTCAATCCATCCAGTCATCTCTCTTTTATATATTATATTTATATTGAATCCTTAATGTATTTCATCTAAAAACCCTAAAGGTCATGGCAGGAGGGTCAGATGAGGTGGTTGTGACAATGGGTCTCTAGGGGTATGGTTTATGAGTAAACTTATCTGATGGTTTCCTTTTCATTCTTCTGTAATAGTGTCTTAGACTTAATGTTGTTTAGGTCTATTCAGGCTGTTGTAGGCTGTTCTATGGCACCTTTGACTCCCAACAATAATAAACTTTGGTCTTTTTATTAAAATATGTGCTTTCTTGGAGATATTAGTCTTTGGTCTTTTGGCCTTGCAATCTACTTAATATTGACTAGTAAACTCCTCTTTTATAGAATGACTATTTTAGACCTAAAATAATTTGAATGAAAACATGTCTTGTCCTTGATATGTAATAAAACTATCTCGACTTTATGTATCTTTTGATGTCCATGATATTTTTATTAAAAGGAAATTAATCTTGTAACCTGCCCTTGTTGTTCTAGTACTCATAGTAAGTGTCACAAAGAGCATAGAAGAATATAAATGAGAAAAGAAAATACATGTATGTTTCTTATTGATTAAAAGTTTAAAACCATGCACTTGATTGCTATTTTTGTCGTGGGAGTAGCTATTGAGTTACCTTACCTTTAACCTAAGGAATGAATTGAATATATGTATAGTATTACATAATAAAAAGTATGAAATAACATCAAATGGCATTAGCTAACTGGTTAGATTCCTCAACATTCAAGCTGTTGTAATACCACTATGTGGTGATGATGTAATCCAAGTGGGGCCCATTTCATCCCATATAAATAATTGAAAAAAAATGAAATAACATTATACCTTAAGAGATACTTGAGGACTTCTTGATAATTATATGCAATTATTATGAGAAATATTTTAACAAGTAGAAAAGTAGATAAGATAAGATAATTCTATTAATATCCATAGATGGCCAACGTAGGTCAATGGGACACATTGAAAAGAGTTGTTACAAATTACAATGCATTGCAAGAACCAGAAAGTGGTATAAAAATAATCTCAACTAGAGTATCTAGCATGAACTACTCTAAGGTGGAACAATTGTATAGCATAAAATTATAGCCTTGAAGGTTACCCAAAATGGATAAACCCTAACATGCTAAAAGTAATGACTAAGAGAGATCTAGAAGTCGAGGGACAATAAAGATAGAAAGGAGCTCTAGTGGATCCAAGCGCTAGTATTAATCTATAGTAGGATGTAAAGTATAAGCATAGTCGTCGTCATCACCAAATATCCCAAAAGAGCCAACATAGGATCTAATGATGCTACCAGGAGAATCGCCAGGACTAAGAGGGTTTGGTTAGATAATCTTGGAAGGACATGGAGTTTGACCCCTCAAGACTCTTCTAGCATCCATGGCTGTGGAACCAATAGAAGAGGACAAGAAACTGGTAAGTTGTATCTGTCTGCAACTTGATGAGGGATGGCCAAAACTCGACGTTGAAGAACTGCTATTGCAACCAAGAAGAAAAAATTGAAGCCCTAGTAGCCACTTTTGTATATAGACAAGGATGCACGAATTTGTCATTAACATTTTGGAAAGTTGTAGCTTCAAATGAGTGCTTATTACTCTTGACTACAGAGATGGAGTGAAAGAAAGAGGTGATTAGTTGAGTAATGGTATGCCCCCCTATAATAACTAATGCGAAGAATGATAGCTTTGCTGGTGTAAAAAGCCAAGCATCTTTTGTCAGGATTGCTGAGAATAGTGGCAAGGTATCCACTTGAGTCTCTATACAAGCAATAGTACCACACTCGAATCTCATAATAAATAGGACACTTGAAGATGAAATGTTCTTCAGTATCCACCTCCTGAATAGAGAAAAGACGACATGCCATATCCTCTCAAGGAATATGGTGGTTTGTCTTCATCCGCAACTGATGTGATCATAGTTGAGATAACCAAGAGGAATCCCAAGGTTATGTTCAATGTCATTGGACATAATTAGGATGAGTAATAATGCCATTCTCAATCCTCATGAAATGTTTAGTATAGAAGGCCAACTTAGGACTAAGAGGTTGAGATGGAGCAACCCAAGTGATCTAAATATATTGTCAATAAACATCATCTCTGATTGCTTGATTAATTACCCTCTTATCAGGAAGAAGGTGGGGAGGAGCATTTAAAAAGTATGTGAATGGATGTAATTGATTTATGGAGATGTCAACCGACTAAAGAAAAGAAATTAATTCTGACTACCATCCATGGTGATGACCAAAAGAGCCCCTAGAGGTAATGTATTTAGAGGAGAAAAATGCCAAAGATGGGTATCTCTCTTGGCTTGAGGTGCAAACACCCATGGATCTAAGGTGATGAACAAAAAAATAATTTTGAATATGCTCTCAAGGCGAAGAGGGTGAGTGCCAAATTCAGCCTGAACAATACATTGGGGAATTGTTTTTTTTTCATCGGATAAATAGCTGAAGCAAAATTGTCTGGACCCTCTCAATGTGATCCCAATCAACACATCCTAGACTTGGACCCCAATTCTCAGATCCATAAAGGGTTGTGGGTTTGATGATGCAATCAAAGAGGTGCATCTTTGTAGGCATGTCTTGGAAGAACTGCTGGAAACATTGGTGTTCTAAGACTAAGAGAGATGCACATCCCTTGCAAAGACGTGATTGTGAAGTTGGCCAAAGATTAAGGAAGGACTTGTAAACTAAAACGCTCAAGTAGGTGTAAGCATTGGTGATCTCAATCGACTTGACCTTATAGAAGAACTAAAACTTCGAGAGGGTACTCTTTGATGTATTGAAGATCATCACCTTAGTCTTTCTAAGATTGACTGCCAGTTGTTTTAACTTTTAAGTATTAAGTCACAAAAGCGAGGAAGAGTATCCAACTGTCTTGCAAGCCCTTAGGAGTATGAGCAAGAAGGACAACATCATCTACAAAAAAACATATAGCTATTAATATATGATGTAGAAGGCAATCATCAACAACATTTGTGCTTTGACGAATAAATTCTTCAAGCTCATTACTGTAGATCCCAAAGAGCGAAGGACAAAGAGGAAAGCCTTTTTTGATGCCAATGGTACTTTTGACATCCTCTGAGAAACCAAAAGCTGAAAATAGCCAACAACTACCTCATATAGTCTTTTGATGGCAATGATAAGGAGCTCCAAGATGCTGATGTCATGTAGTCTTTGAAATAAAATATGCTTGGGAACTGTGTCCAAGGCATTTCTAAAGTAGAGAATGATAAAAAGTATGCATGTCTCCACTAAGAGAATTAAGCAAGCAGAAGGAAAACGAGGTAGTTCTTAAAGCAATTTCAGTTTAGTTTTGTATTTAAGAGAAAGAAGAAAGAAATCTTATTAATGTCCATGGACAACTGCCTATGTCATTTCTAAATTGTATCTGCTTATGGATGAATGTGTGGCAAATTAGAACTACTGGGTGTTTCCTGTTTGTTTGTATCTGCTTTGTTTTAATCTTTTTGGGGTTAATTTCTATTTCTAAAATGGATAGACAATAATAAACAAAATGCTAGAATGTATTTGAACTACTTCATTTCTTCTATTTTCTTTATTTACAAATAATTCTAACTTTTGCTTCCTTATCTCGAATCCAATGAATGCATTCAATTCCAATTTCTCATTATGCTTGCTGTTCTGCTTTAGCATGAAATTTGTGTCCCTCTTGAATCCAGTCTGCTAGCAAATGGAATCTGTATTCACTATGGATGATCTCTTTTACAATCAGTGGTGCATTTACCTTTTTGACCAGCTAGATGCTATATGTCACAGTGAAAGAGCCAAACTATTTGAAACATATGCTGCACCTAATTACTGTGACAAGGATGAATCCCCCTTATTTCTTATAAAAAACAAATATATCTCCTAGAATAATTTATTCATTGACCGTTAACTTGGGTTGTCATTGAGAAGTAGCTGAGTGCCTTGTATAGCCACTTCTATTCCCTCCTAAAAATGTGCCATTGTCTATCTTGGAAGTGCATAACAAAATGGAAAATAAGAAGAGGAGATTGGTGATGAGCTGCTGGCACCACATCATGGGAAGGTTTCCTTGAGGTGTCTGGTAAATATTACCTAATGAATTGTAATTCTGTTAATCTTGGCTTGTAAAAATATCTTCTTTCACATTAAAATGATAAAAAAGTGAAAGTCTCTTTGATTTACTGGTTTCTAACTGATTTGCTTTACTTTCTAATGTAACTACTGTAAGGTCATTTTGACTTAATAAGTCATCTGCTAAATCTTTTGTCTTATGAATGCCAAATTGAAAATGAATTTCGAGTGTGTCGTGTCTTCATTCCTATCTGCTTTCTGTTCTTTTTAATTCTGAACTTTTTTTCCATATGACATCTTGTTTTCTTTGCTTGCTAATATTTGCTTCTACAATGCAAAGAGGAATATCTTGTGAAATAATAAAAATGCCTTGTAGATCTTTAGATTCTGTTCATTTATTAGTATGTATAAATTGTTCTCAGCAATTGTTTCCCTTATATTCAGGTGAGGATGACCGAAAAATTGCTTTTGGGCAGTTAAAGAGATTTTCCTGGCGTGAGCTGCAACTGGCAACTGATAATTTTAGCGAGAAGAATGTGCTTGGGCAGGGAGGCTTTGGGAAAGTCTACAAAGGAGTGCTTGGAGACAACACAAAGGTTGCTGTAAAACGGCTGACTGACTATCACAGCCCTGGTGGAGAGGCAGCATTTCTAAGGGAAGTAGAGATGATTAGTGTGGCTGTTCATCGCAATCTTCTGCGTTTGATAGGGTTTTGTGTTGCACCATCAGAACGGCTTCTAGTTTACCCGTATATGCAGAACCTTAGTGTTGCTCATAGACTAAGGGGTATGCTTTTTTCCTAGTCATTCGTCTTGGAAGGGCTCTTTAGTTATTTTTTCATCCAACATGGTTGGAAAACAGAATTGTTTCTTGAATTTTGCAATTCCATAAAAACTGAAATCCTTTATTTTCTATGTAGTTTATTTGTGACATTGACTGCTCAAGTTCTTATTTTAGACATTCATATAGGTGGTGTAAAAATCTTGGCAAGCCCATTTTTTATTGAGTACAAAATAATATATTCACTAACATCCTCATGTGCTGGGTGTCCTGTGGAACAAAAGACCCAAGGCAGGCTGCTGTGATGGGAGTGGCGGTCGACATTCAGAGCTTATACGACAGACTGTAAACATTGTTTTTACCCCCCACCGTCTACTCCCATAAACATTGTTTTTACCCCCCACCGTCTACTCCCATAGATCCACCTGAACGTCTAGGATTCACCATGAACACCGACAGGCTCTCTATCATCGGGAACATTTAGCAACTTGATTCCCATTAAAACTTCATAAAACCATGGTGGCAGTGGATCCTATCAAAACTCCAGAGTTAAATGTGTGGCTACTATCAGAGAAGCCTGGCCACGACTGCACCTTCCAGACTGTGCTGGCTAGCTCGCTTCATGAAAACTTCTGGCTAATTCAAATTGTATAATCAAAGTTCTGAAGTTCGATAGTTCTCTAACATAAAGTGTTCTGTATCTAAATCTGTAGGATGTTTGAATACAAAGTGAAAAGTTTCCAACAGATTCTATCTGTAGTGAATTATTATCATCAAATGAAATGAGCTCAATTGGTTAAATTACTTGACTTTCAAGGAGGAGACCCAGGTTCGAATCTTGCCAAATGATACATGTGTAACTGCCAAAATTTTATAATACCACTGTGTGGTCATGATGCAATACGGGTGGGGGCCATTTCAATCCCATATAACCAGTTATTAAAAACAACAATTTAACAATACTTATTTAAGCACCCTAGTTGGTGAGATTTTTGAAATTTTTTGGATTCCTTTTAGAAGGCGAAGAAATGCATCTTATATTACAACCTAGAACATGCATAGTGCATTAGCTTAACTGCTTGATAACAAAAAATCCTTCTTCTTGTGAAGCTATAAAAGATAAAATCTGGGACTATACCTGAAGAAGCCAAAAATTTAGATTTTTACAAGAGGTAGAACATCTGGCTTTGACAAGAAAAGTAGAATACTGCTTGAACACTGTCAACTACTTTAAAACTAAACTGAGAGTTGTCTTGCTGAAAATTTGCTGTACACCTTGCCTTTCATAACAAGCCAATTCCAACCAACTGAACTGTATGGCTAGAGTTTTTGTAATTACTTTTGATCATCCAGATATCCTCTAAGATCATAATTCACTGAAAGAGGGGCAATTAATAAATAAATAATTGAGCTTGTTGGGAATCATCTCTGAGAAGTCTTTGCAGAAGTGCATCTCCATAAAACATGACCAATTAAATCCTTGCTTTAATTTATTTTCATTAAAATTTTAGGTTATCTATTGTGTTGATTTCTAACATATTCTACTTTAAGTTGTTGGTTGGATATGCCTTATGCACTTCCTCCTGAGCAAATTTCCCAAATTTCATTAGTGGACCTTGTCTTCATTGATGTTTCTCATTAGTGGACCTATTTTGTGACATAGTCATTTAAAAAATATATCATTTCCCTCTTTCAATGAGTTCTAATAGAAATCTACTTGTCTTTATGACATGCCTTTCACACAATTAAGTTTGCTTTCCAGATTTTCGCTTGTTTCTTTATTTAACTATTTTATGTTGTTTTTAGAGTGAAAAAATGCATAATAAGGCCCAGGTGCTTTCATCCATAGGAAGAAATTTCTTTTAAATTGCCATCTTAGAAACTCATAAGATATGCACAAAGCATAAAGAATTTTTGAATTTCCACTTGAATTCTGAGGTGAATGCTTTTTCTTTTGTAACTCTGATACAAGTACAGATTTCTCTCATACAAGAGTGAAATAATGAGATTTGAAATAACGAGGGGCAAAAAATAAAGAAGCCATAGAGGATGTCAATATCAAAGAAACAATAGGGTCATCACCAGCTAGAGGGCAGTTATTTACGGGATTAGTACAATACCTTTGCCCTCCTGCAATGTAAGTACTCATTGTTGCCCTAGTGCTTGCTCCAGACAATTTTCAGTCTTCATATATGTGGCTCATGATGTATATATAAAGTCATTTCAAAAAATGCCTTTGAACTGGTCTGAATTTCAATTTGAAAGGGAGGAATCAACATTCTTTATATATGCAAGTATAAATGATGACTAAAAATAGAGGACTGGAGATTTTCATATATATTTTGGCCCCTAAAATATGCTGATTGTAGCTGATAACAAAGGAGATAATTTAGCTAGATCAGCAGCATTGTTTTCCCTAAAAAGGCTAAAACCAAGGCCGTATCTCTATGACATTCCATAGGATTGGAACGCTGGACCTCTTCAAAAGGGGACAATCCTGCTGCAGCAAGCAAGATGATCATTAAGTCTCATTTTTCTTTCATTAGCCCCCACTTCCAGATGTTTTCAACATGAATATGCAGTTCTTAGTCGTTCTGGATTCCCTTGGTGTAATTATACATATCTATAAGTGTTCTTCCTCATAAAAGCATCTAAAGTTTAATTCTCTAAATGAACTTTGAGCGGGTTCTCATGGCTTTCCAACTAACCTTTCAACTCTATATGATTCTTTGTTTGGGGGAACTTGAACAACTTTATTGCCCTATATTCATTTCATGTTTCTGATTTCATGGAATCCCCAAGGAGAAGTGGTTTTTTGTCTTACTTTCTTCTTTCATCTTTACTAGGCTATTGTGAGTGTCCTCTTTGCTTATCCGTGTGTATGGGGTGGTCTGATATGCGTAATGCTAGTGGACCTTAAAAGTTACCTAACTTTATTAAGTCTCTCTTTCGGCTTTTTTTTAATTTCTAATGCAATTTGGCCTTACAAAGTCAAGCATACATATTGAAGGTCTACTAAAATCACCTTAAGCATATTAAAGGTGGGGCTGTAACAATACCTAAGCTAGAAAGCATCATTATTTGTAGACCTAGAAGAGGGAAAAAATGAACTGTTTTTCTCTAATATCTTAACAGGAAATTAGAGTTGAGAACTGACTTGATGTTTGTTGTGCAGAACTAAAAACTGGAGAGAAGGTGTTGGATTGGCCTACTAGGAAACAAGTAGCTTTGGGTGCAGCCCGTGGTTTGGAGTATCTTCATGAACACTGTAATCCTAAAATAATTCATCGGGATGTAAAAGCTGCCAATGTTTTACTAGACGAAGATTTTGAAGCTGTTGTTGGTGATTTTGGCCTAGTGAAGTTGGTTGATGCTAGGAAGACTCATGTAACAACTCAAGTGCGTGGGACCATGGGTCATATTGCTCCAGAATACTTATCAACTGGAAGGTCATCAGAGAAGACAGACGTTTTTGGATATGGCATTACACTTTTGGAGCTTGTCACAGGACAACGTGCCATTGATTTTTCAAGATTGGAAGAAGAGGATGATGTTCTATTACTTGACCATGTAAACCTTCTATCCCTTCCATTTATTTTTCCCATGAAAGTAGTAGCCATAGTATATTTTTCATGCCTTAACTATGCCCTGACTTATGCTAGGTAAAATCATCTACTTTATTATCTGTGTTCCTGGAAACTGATTTTGGGTTAATCAACTGGCAAGAGAAGTTAGTGCTTTCTATATCTGAATAATTCTAGCTTCATGTTTATCATGTCTTATGCTTCAGCAGCATGCATGTAAGATTTCTAAAATAGTTTTGACAAGTATATTATGCTGAAATATAAATGCATGTCCTGTTTCTATCAATTTGCCATATAACCTCCAATATTCATAATGACATATGTGCCACTATAATATTTGTACATGTTTGCGTTAACACTTATTTTATATTTGCAACTTAATAAATTGCATCAAAAACCATGGCTAACGCTAAGGTCGTTGTAAGGGTACATAATTTATGCTATAAACAGATCATGTCACCACCTGGAGGAGAACTCATGACCATCAATTTCTCTATGACCAATTGCAGGTACTGAATGGCCATGATGCAAACTACTTCTGCTGGTTCTAGATGGTACTCCAAATATCCGTTTATATTCCATGTTGGCACCATTAGGGCCAATTGCATGTTTCTTGTCCACCCTCAAGATAATCCACTTAAAATATTTTAAATCTTGCAAATCATCTCTTAGCCTATCTTTAAGCTTCCTACAGTAAATAATGATAGCCTAGGGATGGAAATCTGCTGATGAAGGATAATCATGCAGGCGGCTATGGCAGATATATATTCAGGCAGTAGGAATAAATCATCAACATCAGCAAAAGGGACAGATTTTCCCAAATCAGCTGCTATGGTCATTCATAAGTTGCTCTAATTTATCTAGCAGAAATCTGGTATTTTAAATCTTAAAGCAGCTGCTAAAATGCTTCTAGAAATCACCAGCTTGGTCCTTGTATCCTCCTCAAAATCAATAGTTTATATAGAGCAAGATTCCACAAAAGAATTCAAGATGAGTTCCTATTATCATAATTTTGTAATAGGTAATCCAAAGTTGGAATACTTGACTCATACCTATGGAACCTAGGAATAGGTATATGGGGATATGATATTATATTGTATAAGGGTATTATGGATAGTTGGAATAGGCCACACATAATCCAAGGTTGATTATATAATTATATTATGTTATAATAATGAGTGGGATGATGGGATGAGGGTTTACTAGTTGGCTTCTTAAAGTAGAATTAGAAGATTGGTATATAAAGAAGGGATATTGTCATTGTAATCATCATTCATAGTGAGTATTCTCTTGTAATTGTCTTTGCCCACGAAGTGGCTTATGAGACCTTTCCCTCTCTAAGTGGCGCTCTCATCTTGAGAGATCTGGTGAAGTAATTCCTTCCTTAAAGAGTATTGATGTTTTTGCCCCTACCATAAGGGTATTATCTATGTTTGTGTCTCATTGTGTGGATTATCTTTGTGGATGAATGATTTGATATTTCAGTATATCGATGAATGATTTTTGTTAATGATAATAAAGTTTCATAACAAGTGGTACCAAAACAATGTTTATGGCAAAGTGGGAATTGTTTTGTGGATTGTAGAATTTTGGCAATTATTCTTTTCAGAAAACGTCTCATTTTTCAGAAGCCATATCTTTGTGTAAGACTATTTGATTTAGATGATTCTTGCGCCATTTTGTTCAAATTTTGAAGAGCTCTAAAATGAGTGGTCATATGAAGGAATCTGAGTAGTATTGAGGGAGATACAACCCTGTGAAGTTAGCCGTTTGGAACAAGGGTAGTGACGGTTTTTAAATCACGTTTTTTTTTTCAAGAAAATAAAATTTGAGATATTTGTCAATTGGGGTAAGCAAATCATCTGTTGTTTTTTGGGTCTAATTGTTTATGTGGAATTTTAGCTTCAAATCTGTGGGGAGATATATATTTTTGTAAAACCCTAGTTTGCATTGTCTTTACTTATTGTGGATGTAAACTCATGGAGTTACAAAAATGTTTTGGAGAGGATGATATTGATGTTCGAGAATGGTGGATGAAGTTTAGATCTCTATATTTTGGTAATTATTTTTGGCAATTCGACCTAAATACATTTTTAGAAAAGGAAGCTAAAATATGGTTGTTAAGTTTTATGACTGAAAAGAATAATGGGTACACTTGGGGAGAATTGGAGCATGCATTCTTAAGTCATTGGGACCCATATAAAAAGATAGCTAGTTTGAAGGATACACTCAAAGGCTATGCAGAAGAAATAAACATGCTTTAAAAAGAACAAAATGAATTAAAAAGAGAGCTAGAAAATTTCAAAGAAGTGGTAGAAGGGAAAAAATATGTTAGTGTGTAGATGGAGGGAACCACACCTTTGGTGGAAAATAAGCTAAAAAGTGGACAAAGAGATTTGTTTGAATCTAAAAAAATTATTTTGTAGGTTCATGGTTGCATTTAGAAGGAAAAGGTTATTATTTCCATTAACCCTAGTAGCAAATATAATTTTATTAATATTGCCTTGGCTAAGAGGTTGTAGGTTCAAGCAACAAAAATTAAGGACATAGAAATTGAGAGTGAGAATGTTCAAATTTTTGAAGATTTGAAGAATCACAATGAATAAACATGTTTTACATTATGATTTTCATGCTATTGAGATGGATGATGTGGATATTATTCTAGGTTATCCTTAGTTGGATTCTTTGGGTACTATTAACATTAATGTGCAAAAGAAGTTTATGAAGTTATGGTACAGGAAAAAGAAGATAACACTATAGGATATTTCTTAGCTTAAAGAGCAAGGATCCAAGGAGAAGCAAAAAGCAATTATGGTAGAGGAACAAGTTAAGGAACCAATAGAAGAATCAAAAGTCGAATCTAAAGTAGCAACAACAACAGAGTTCATGGAAGAAGCAACAACAATGTCCAAGGAAGCTCTATTAGAAGCGCACAAGGATGCACCAAAAGAAGAGAACAAGAGAGAAGAACATGAGGAAGAATTTAAAAGAGAGGAACAAAATGCTAAAGAATCAAAGGAAACAAAACATTAGGTTAAGATTGTAGCATATCGCCACCCACACTCCCATGAGCGACAACAATTTTGGAGGCATGGCTTAGGGCATCGATATTATTATGGATCTACATGGAGTTAGAAAGGGATCGAGTATAGCAGTGTTTGACAGAAAAAGCATAGTGATTCTAGATTTTAGAGTGGTGCAGCAGCATCAAGGAATAGTATAACCAATCGCTTGAAATATCACAGTAGAGGAGTAAAAGCATGGAGCCAACAAAGCAGTTATGGATATCCAAGTGGAAAAATGGCAGCTTGGCATCATTGAAGAACACCACCAATTAAGATTTCACATGGATGGATGGATGATCAAGATTGGTATGAGTTGTCGGCATTGCTTAAACAATCATATTATTTATTTTCTTCTCATGTTTCGAGGACAAAATATTTGTAAGGAGGGTGGAATGTTATGGTACCTAGGAATAGGTATATGGGGATATGATATTATATTGTATAAGGGTATTATGGATAGTTGGCATGGGCCACACATAATCCAAGGTTGATTATATTATTATATTATATTATAATAATGAGTGGGATGAGGGTTTAGTAGTTGGCTCCCCAAAGTAGAATTAGAAGATGGGTATATAAAGAAGGGATATTGTCATTATAATCATCATTCATATCAAGTATTCTCTTGTAATCATCTTTTCCCACGAAGTGGCTTATGAGACCTTGCCCTCTCTAAGTGGCACTTTCATCTTGGGAGATTTGGTGGAGTTATTCCTTAAGAAGTATTGATGGTGTTGTCCTACCGTAAAGGTATTATCTATATCCGTCTCTCATTGTGTGGATTATCATTGTGGATAATTAATTGTTGATGAATGATTTGATATTTCAGTGTATCGGCGAATGGTTTCCGTTAATGAGAATAAAGTTTCATAACACTTGTCGAGCAGGCAGCTCAGGTTATCTGCATCATTGGCACACTTGTACTTTGGAATGCTCCGTAGTATGGTTCATCTATGCTCAAACTCTTTGCCAGTAGTCTAAGTGGTTCTGTTCTAAATATGATACATAATTAAGAATACTTTGTCAATTATTCATTTACTTACAAGTATCCTAATTCAAGAAGTACGGTAACTTTGAATTGATTGAAATTCCGAAACTACATTAACAAAGCAAGTCATTGCCTTTTTACAGCATGTTGCCTCATCTCCTCAATTCAAAATTCCATTATCAGCATATTTCTTAACTATAGGTTGCCCCTCGCCACTTTTCCCAAAGGGTGTAATAAATAGATCAGTTAAGGAAGACATTTACAAGCAATACATTCAAGTCACTTGAACCCCTCTCATCATGGACATTTATGAGTACATTCAAGTCATTTGCACTACTCTCTAGAAAGACTCAACTTGAAGATACTTTCTAATTTTTATCCTTAATAATTCATACAGACTGATGATAGCACAATCATCAGGCCTAACTGTCTCCAGCACCAATTGTCGCACGGCCTAAGCATTCTTCTTTGCCAGAGTTGATTCAGACCATCATATCACTTATAGTGATACGAGTATGCTCTTTGTTTTGAATAGGAGGTGAAGAATGAAGAGCACTTTAAATATTTCATATATTATCAGGTCGAAAGGGAAATAGTGCTATTTGGAAAGAGATTCGGGAGTCCTTATTCACATTTTTCTATTATCCTTACTAGATGAACTTGGCCCTTTCCCTTAGAGATGTTACTTCAGACATAGGGCATTGCAAGGAACTAGGGACACCGGGCAGATTACTTATCCCAGATGTTAGGTATGTTAGGTCTCCCTTAGATGTGGGTGGTCCAAACATAGATGACGACACATTAATGAGATGTCCACCTCCATTTGTTGCTATTGGATATCCCATTCCTCTCACATATTGCTTGGCTTCTATTTTGAGGGCCATCTAGTTCTTTTTGTCCACAGTCTGCAGAAAAAGGACAAGCATGTATCACCGGTTTTCTCTCTACCTTTGATGATCTTTCAACTTTGGTTTTTAGGAGCTCTTTAGGGGGGAGGTATCCTACTGCCTTTTAGGATACATGCTTACTTATCCCAGATGTTAGGTATGTTAGGTCTCCCTTAGATGTGGGTAGTCCAAACATAGATGACAACACATTAATGAAATGTCCACCTTCATTTGTTGCTATTGGATATCCCATTCCTCTCACATATTGCTTGGCTTCTATTTTGAGGGCCATCTAGTTCTTTTTGTCCACAGTCTGCAGCAAAAGGACAAGCATGTATCACTGGTTTTCTCACTACCTTTGATGATCTTTCAACTTTGGTTGTTAGGAGCTCTTCAGGGGGGAGGTACCCTACTGCCTTCTAGGATGCTCCAGCTTATCCTTGTTTTTGCTCTATCAGTTTTCTCTCTTAGAGTTACCTTGTTATGATGATGGATAATGGTTTTATTGGTTCATTTTCTCTAAATGCTAATACCAATGTGTGACGGACATATTTCAGCCTTGGTCATTGGCTTTAGTTTTTTATCATTCCTTGGTTCTCTTAAGAAGTCCTTCCCTTATATAGTTATTCACTTTGTTATGAAACTTGGCGAGTTTTTAAAAAACTTGCCGAGTTCGAGTCCCAATCAACCTTTCCAAGCCACTCGGAATCAAATTGGCGAGTTTGTTTTTGCTCGCTGAGTTTTATTTTTACTCGGCAAGTTTTTGGGACTTGCGAGTAAAAAAAATTGTCGAGTCTTGGAAAAAAACTTGGCCGTTCATGCATGGGTACAGGAAAACGACATATTTTGCTATTCCAATTGGAGAAAGAGCAGAGACAAGCTGAGATCAGACCTACAACAACACTAAATTGCATCCTAAATCCAAAATTTTTTATTTTTAAAGAATCTAACAGCCACCCAACAGTTACATATGAGGTAAAAATCTCGGTTTCAGCTATCAATGCTTAAATCCTAGGGCTTTTTTTCTCTTCTTTTTAAAAGTTTCTAACTACTTGTTTATTGTTTCCATGTGCATCCACATTGAAATAAAATGACGGGAAAAAGAGATGCAGTGTGGAAATATGCAAACGAGGGAGAAAAAGAAAGGGGAGACGTACTGTAATTTTTGTGGGGACAAAATTCATGGAGGCATAAACTGCCTCAAATACCACTTGGCAAGGTGGAAATACCATAATGTCATGCAATGTTCAAAGGTGCTTGTTGAGGTTGAGAGGGAATGCAATGCCCTCTTGACAAACTACAATGAAAGAAAAGAACAAAAATGAAGAATAAGTGAGGCCATGGCTAATCTCCCTTCTCGACCTCGTACAAAGAGTACCGACAACACCTTTAGCTGGTTTCAACAGGGCCATAGTGGGTCCGGTCCATCAGTTGCGCACTTGGGGAGTGGGATAGATGAGTCCTTTTTCGTGGAATGTTCCATGCCAGGGTCACAACCCACACTTGAGGGTATGACTGCGTGGAATGAGAAGTACAAGGCTGCGATGAAGGTTTGTGCAAGTTTTTGGTATTTTTCCGACATTCCCTTCAATGTGGTGAGGTCTCCATATTGGTGGGGACTGGTAGATGCCCTAACAGTTCGCAGCCCAGGATTTAAGCTGCGAACTAATGATGATTTTAGGGGCCGTCTCCTTCATGAATCTGTGGAGAATATTGAGGTGTTTGAGTTGCCATAATCAGAACAGATTGCAGAATATATAATTGCTTACATATTGGGGTGCTCCAACATGAGTTACTGATTCCAAAGACAAACATTGTTACCATTATTCAGAACATACAAAACAAAAAATCCAAAAAAGATTCAATTCAATAGAATAGAGACAGAATAAAAGGAGAAATTATACCAGGTTTTGTTGAAGCTTGAGGTTAACTCTAAGCTGCTTCAAATGCACTCCTATCATTGCTTTCCAAACCATGATCCCTGCATATATGTTGGGGTAAAAGGAAAAATATTCAATTCGACAAGTAAGCAGAATGTTCAAACATATCTGCCTAAGAAAATAGATTTACTTGTGTTCCCTACATATACCTTAGAGAAAAAGGAAAACAATCAATATAAGTAAGCAAGATTTGAATGATGTGTCGAACAAGATCGATTTACCTGCAATAGAAGAGCTGCATGGAAGTTGCTTTGCTCTTTGGCCTAGTACAATTACCTGAAAAAATAGTACTGAGTATGTAGACAAAAGCATAATAGAAGAAAAATATAGATACAAAATTGGAGGATACAAGAAATATAGAATGGCCTTTCAAAGCTTCCAAGCTTACACATCTAAAATTTCAAGACGATATGAAAACCATAAAGAGATTCCCTTCAAGTTAGAGTGAATATTTAAATTATTATTTGAATTTCAGGTTTTGTCCTGATTAAAATTTGAATTTCATATTCACTATTAATCAAAATTTGTATCTCGGATTCTCTCTTAAGCCATTTGGTCATGTTTCCTTTTTAAAAATTTCGGGTCTCAGATGATGCTATTAGTATCCCTTTAGCGTCACTTGAGTCACTCAACTGTTACTGTAGTGTCACTTTATCATTTACCCAAAAAAAACTGTTCATGTGTGGTCTATGATGGTATCACTCTAGTGCCTTAACTTTGTAGCTCCATCATGGTGTAGCTTAAAACTTTAGGGCATCATACTGTTGTGGAGCAATATCTCACTTCTATGAAAAACGTTTAAAATCAGGTAGTGGCACTAGCGTGATGCAAATAGTGCTCTGCTACAACATGAAAATATAGTAGTGATAAAAGACTATATCATGCACTTACAGGCTACAATTGCATTGTTGATTTGTGTGATAGTCCATCTTTCATGTTATAATCCCAGTTAAAAGATTTGCATGGAGATAGCAGTAATTTTTTTGTGTAATTCTTAGTTTATAGTCATGGCTTCAGAGTTCTTTTTTGCTCTTATGTGCTGTTGTAATAGAGTGGACTTTTAACTCCTGTCTACCTAATATGGTGATAGCTGCTATTAATATAATTTCTCTGTTTCTCTTTCATTGTCTTATTAGACCCTATAAAATGATTTTTTATTCTCTTTCCTAAGTTAACAATAAGTTGCAATAGCTCATTGGAAGGCTTATATCTATGATAGTGCTAATTTAGCCTATTCCTCTCACTACATGTACATATGTTTTAATGCATCTTGATGGAAAGAGGAAAGTAGTACCAACTATTTCGATGCTCTCTTCTTTCTTCTATTATTGTCGAGAGGAGGAATGTATATAGGAGGTCACTTTCTACAAATGGGCATTCTATTGTTTAGTATTATAATTTAAGGGGGTATTCTCTCACTTTGACAAACAATGAATATTGTGGCTGTTTCTTAATTCTCTTCTTTTATTTTTTCTAATGTACAAAATTTTGTTAGAATACACACCATTTGTTAGCTTCAAATACAATCTCTATATGGACTAGTACCAACCTTGGCATCATTGGCATTGGATCTCTCATACATGGCTATTTTTGTACTACATTTGTAATATATTTATATGATGTTTTAATTGGTGACATGGTTTAACCCTTGTTAGAGTTTTGTATCGGCTTCTCTATTCTATTACTAAATGATGTACATTTGAGTCCCATTTACCTATTTCAGTCATTCACAGACAGGAATGTAATTTTATTTTCTTCTTTATTTATGTCTTGTAAAAATATTTTCTTGGTGTTTAATGAGACAGGTGAAAAAGTTGCAAAGAGAGAAAAAATTGGACGCGATTGTAGATGGAAACCTAAAGCGAAACTATAATGCAAAGGAAGTTGAGATCATAATTCAGGTGGCATTGCTATGCACACAGACATGCCCAGAAGATCGACCCACGATGGCAGAAGTAGTCCGCATGTTGGAAGGGGAAGGTTTGGCTGAACGGTGGGAAGAGTGGCAACAGGTTGAAGTCATTCGTCGACAGGAATATGAAATGATGCCTAGGAGGTTTGAGTGGGCTGAGGATTCTGTATATAACCAGGATGCAATTGAGCTCTCTGGTGGAAGATAGATTCTCATATATGCACTGCTTCCATATTATTAGTTGCCTATTCTTTCTCTTCCAAAGTTTGAGGACATTGCTTGGTTTTGTTGGAAGTAAGTCATGAGCCTGGCAAGATGTGTTGTACTATTATTATAAAGATACTTAATATCTTAACAGGGGAATATTTCATATCCAGTCAATGTAACCAACATGCTGTAAGCCTAACTGTTTTGATTAAAGCATGGATTATGAAATCATTTAAAAAAAAAATCTTCTTCAGAGGCACAATTATAATTTGCTGAGTGTCTTGCAGCAATTTGGTGGAAGTCCATTGGTTCTCAATCAGAAGCGTGGTGGTTTCCAATCTGAGGTGTAAATGGAAACCCATTTTAGACGGAGACAGTTGCAGGAATTGTTAAGGAAAACAGAAAATTGTCGTGAAAATATACTTGTGTCGCATCTTGTGGCCAAAAGTTGTCCATTTTACATAACTGTCATGGGGGAGAAGAAATTTGCTTAGAGTGAATTGCTGATGGATGTGATTAAAATCTGGGCTAGCATCAAGTGAGTTAGAGAGCAACAATGACTTCATCTGCAAATTCATTAGGTTCAATTCAATTTTAATAAATTTGGTCAACTGGTGAAGTTAGAAGACACTGGAAACAAATTACTGACTTTATTACATTAAGTATAGGAAGTAGTTTGAAGATGCAACCCTTTTTAGTTGGGATCACATTTTTTAAATAGCATTGGCTGGTGAGTGACACATGCAAATAAACAAAAACCTAAAACTACCTTGTAACTTTTCATTCTTTAATAGAAGTGCATAATAGTGGCAAAGTAGTGAACTAGGAAGATCAGGAAGTTGCACCAATTGACATCTGTCTAATACCCAACATCTAACCATCTTCACTTCTACTAACACAACTCATATAGATAAGATGGTTGATCTGCAAATAAGCATTAACAATGGTGTCTAGAAGTTTGATTATTTTAGATTGCTCTGTTACAGTCTAGTGCTTCCATGTCACCCTAATTCTTTTCTTGATGGTCTGAATAATGCTCAAGGAGGCCAAAATTATATAGAGTCTGCTTGTTGCATTCCCAATAGACTATTGGAGTATGCCCTTTTCATTATTTCATAGAAGTGCATAATAGTGGCAAAGTTGTGAACTGTATAGCAAAACAAGAGACTAATTTGTTCTCATTTGCAGAATAGACTTAAGGTCAAGCAAAGATAAGGAATTTGCACCAATTGACACCTCTCTAACATACCCAGCATCTAACCATCTTCACATCTACTAATACAACTCATAGAGGTAGATGGTTGATCTGCAAATAAACAATAACAACGGTCTTTAGTAGTTCGATTATTTTAAAATACTTATGTTAGCACTATCACCATGATTCTCTTCTTGATGTTCTCAATAATGCCCAAGGAGGGCAAAATTGTATATAGCCTGATTGTTGCATTCACCAATAGATTATTGGAGTATGCCCATGATTGATTGTACTAGAACTAGAAGATGGATATTTGCCAGAAGGTTCTAATACTGGATCTAATGATTGCTTCGACCAACTACCTTTCCAATAGTTACATGGGATTGTGTCCTCACCTTGATTGCATGTTACAGAATATAGTCATTTAGATGCCCTTGTGCTTTTCAAGATATCCAAAAACTTCATACACAGTTGTCAATTTTGCATAACCATTGCAAGAGAGTTTCAACTTCATCCATTTCCTTTGATATCTTCTATGTGCACAGGATACATACAAAAATGTCTGAGGCATTAGTAAGCAATCGTAAATGGATGTAATCATATGAGCACGATTTCAGTTTAAATCCTTGCATTGTGATGGACAACTGCCATGATAATATGGCTTGATATAATACCATGAGAGTGTGGTTGGTTGAGATACTCAAATTTCATGATGTAATACAGGCCGGACCCATTTCAACCCTATATAACTACAAAAAAAAGTTGCACATAAAATCTGATACTATTATCGCATTCAATTATTTCTTTATACTATTATTTACATATTTATATACTATTCATGTTTTTGTGTGACCAGAGACTCCAACTCTTGTGCTGATTTTATGAACTAAAAGATAAACCAAAGGGCAAGGGATATGTCAACAAAGATCTTATCAAGGCACTGCCTTGACAGGGTCTATTTTTTTTAGAAGATGATTTTTTACTTTGTGTAACATATATGGTGACAACTCTACTACCATAAGTTTGATGATTTAATCAGTGTGATACTCGCCATTTGATTTTACAAGTTGGAGTACTAGAGTCACATTTGGCAATGTGCATTTCATGATCATCATGATCTGGATCTAGTACATAGTCCTTTTGTGATTTCTCATAATTTTCACAGTTGGAACCAGCTTTATTGATTTGATTAGGCAATGAGGTCCACATGGCATTTCTTTGATATGTGCTTTTTATCATTTCTATTCCTAGATGTTTCTTCCAATTTTCTACAAGGTAATATGTGTTGAGCCAACTTTCAAGCTCCGGAGAAATTGCTTTCATTGATCTGCTGTTTGTAATGGTACTCAAATAACCTGAGTTTATCATGATATTTGCTATAATACTAATATCTATGATCCATCTTACATATGTGGTAAACCTGCAGCATTTGAATAAGCATCAAAAGTAGGTGCTCCATATAACCAGTTGTAAAACTTTCCATTATAGACTCGCAAAGTTGTTTCTTTTGTTGCTGGTTTAATTCCAGCAACCATTTCAAATACTTTTCAATAGCTATTTACAGTTTTTTTTTTGTTTTAGTTTGTTTCTTTGGCCATTTTGTTTTCTCTGTTTCTCTAGTGAGAGCATCTGCAAAAGGCTAAAGCATATCTTGACTTTTCCCCTTTCAACCTCCAAATTAAGCAAAGCAAACCAGAGCCTCCAATTTAATAGATGACCTTTTCAACTCTACCTGTCAATCTTCCCTAACAAGAAATCATTGAAAATTTTGCTGCCTGTCCTGGTAGTAAACGTTTTTATTGATTTAGTAAAGTAGAAATTTTCAATCCCTTATTTGATGGCCAAAATCTCTTTCTTGCCTTTTGATAATTTTTCTCAGGTTTGCTGAACTCACCTGCCTTATTTCCAGAGAAATGTTCTCTATTCTTCTCTCTTTCTAGCACTGACGGCCAAAAACTATCAGAGGCATGATTTTGAAGTGTCTCCTCAATTTGACTTGGCTGTTTGAGAGGTGAAATTTTTTTAGGGAGTCCTTTCAACTCTCAAATTTGTCTGGTTGCTGCTTCAGACCATCTTGTGCTATCCTTTTTTGAGATGCTTTTAAATCTCTGGTTTTTTGAGAAACATTCGAGATGTTGTTAGCGTATTGTTATTAGTTATTACATTATTAGGGCAGCGTATCTAAGTTGTTAGAACGTATTTCATTATTGGGTTGATGTTGTTGATTAGATCCTATTCCTACGGACTAATCCTGGCGTATTATGTACTATTTAATTATCATTTTATTAATGCAATGTGTTGGTCTTTCTGACATGGTATCAGAGCTCTGAGAGCTCTCGCCTCAATTGTAGGTTGAGAGGAGGTTCGATTAATTCGAGTTTATTGGTGACTGGTTTCGGATCTGTGGGCTGGTGATCAGATTTGAGGTGGACATAAGACCTTAAGCAAGGTGTTGATCTGGCCTGAAGGTACTGGAAAGAACCACTACCACGCGATGAGGGACCGACTCGTTTGACCTAAACGGGGAGGACCAAATCTCGACCACGAGGAGGCTTAGATTGGCCTCACAAGGGGGACGACCGTGGTGATGTGGACGAAGGCAAGAGGGGGAGACCTACTGCTGCAGACCTGGACGTTACATGCTACACGCAAGATCGGGACATGGACTGGTGTGTAAAGCTGACCGTAACCTCTACGTGGCGATATCTAAGTGGCAGAGCCAGATCAACCGGGAAGACTGAGACACGTTGAGGACAAAATTAGTCATAACAGGACACGCGGGGTGAATTTCGGATGGCATAGACTACCCGAAGGTAGTCGTATGTTATATGGTGTTCTCACCATTTTAAATCCCATTAAAGCTTTGTCACGCTCTATGTGGGATAATATTTCCGATATTTTTTTTTGTGACGGATTTGCAAATTCTAGACGCCACAGTGATTTACCCTAATCGCGATTGATGATCATGATGTGTGGATGAAATGAGGGCCAACTGCATATTGACGTCGATGATAGCCCGGTTGATCTTCGAAAGTTGTTGCAGAGGAAGGCATTTCACAGCAATCTCTATTTGTAGCGCCGCTCAACGTTCGTAGTCGCCAACCCGAAGACGATCTGTTTCGGAGGAACTTCCCGGAGGTTTGCAAAACGCCGAATTGCAACCAACATCAGCGTGAATTCAACGTGCTTACTGGCCCCTCCACGCAGGATTTACTGGTGCATATCCATTACAGTCCCGATCTGTGCAAATGTGCAGACGTGGAGGATCATTGTAGCAGGTGGCAGATCATTTTTTGACCACCGGCCTTTCTCAGCCAACAAACCACCGAAGGAGAAATTTTGTATCATCGATCCAAGAAGTGAAAGGCTCCAATCGCCAGCGTGTGTTGTTAACTGGTGGAGTCAGCACCACCTTGGGAAGAGCTGCTGCAGCAGAGTGCTGCCACTCGGAGAGGTGCGCCGCCCAGAGAGGAGCGGTAGCGTGGCCAAAACTCGTCAAGGTGGAGGCGGCAGGAATAAAGAGCCCTTTGTGCTCTTTCCCATCACCGGCCGTTGTAGCCAGGGTGGTCGGCGCATAGGCGCTAAGGCTCCTATCGGACCACAGGTCGCAGGTTCAAATCTGGAGCACCGCAAAAGCATAAATTTTTCTAAAAGAAAAAAAAAAGGTATTATATTTTTTTTGCAATTTTATTATATATATTTTTTCATTATTTGATTAATAATTTTTTTATTTAAAGTTTTAAATCAATTTTTTTTTAAATTGATTTTTACAACTTATAATAAATTATTTTTCAAATTAATTGACTAAAATATATTATTGCAATCAAATTAAAAGCAACAGTCATCACTATCAACCTGTTTTTTTTTAGGCTTCATAAATAGCAAGTTATTTGTTTGAAGTACTTCACACAGGGGGATTTTTTTGATGACATTTTTGTGCTAATCTGCCTAAGAGGCAAATATTGTAATTTTTTACAAACCAGTGAAAAAAAGCCTTCTGGAGTGCCCATTTTGCGCTTCCAGAAAATTTTGGACTCCCCGCCAGGGGCGCTGCCCCTTGGAACCCCGTCCAGGGGAGATATAATTTTGCAAAACCAAGGGGGGAAGACTTATAAGGGTGCATTTTCGACAGTGACCGACACCTTAAAAATGGGCAGATCAAAGAAAAAGATAGCCCTAAAAACTGATGTTGCTAAATCAGTTAAAGACCCATACTTTCCACTAGAGATGGATGGGTTGGATTTTTATGAGGAGGGCACATTCCTCACACTAAACAATGGTTTAGTAGCTCTCCTCGATGATTCTGAGTCTTGTATAGACCTTCAGACAAATGGTGCTCAAGTTCCTATTGGCGTTCTAAGGGGCATATACCTGGTATTTGTTGCACTTGACCGTGCCCAACGTAAATTGGAAATAAATAAGGAAAGCGAGGTCCTAAAGGCGAACGCTTGTTGTGACACAAGTGACCTTCAACCCATTATGGCGAATGCTTGTTGTGACACGCCTTCAGCCCATTGTGGCACATGCTTGTTGTGATACAGGCGATCTCATACCTTCTATGGTAGATATCAGTTGTAGCACAGGTGATCTCATTTCAGTAGAAGATTTTGCTTGTGACACTAGTGACTTAAAAATTGAACCTCCTCAAAAAGAGCTCCATAATCTCATCAATAGCGACAAATGCAATATTGTTAAAAGCATTGATGAAGATGATGAAATTGGGTGTTTTGAAAAACACACCAAAGGATTTGGTTCCAAAATGATGAAGAAAATGGGATTCAATGGTGAGAGATTAGGTAAACAGGAACAAGGCATTAAAACTCCAATAATGCTAAATTTCAAGGCAAAGAATGAAGGCCTTGGCTATACTGGACAAGCAAGTACCAGTAATACCGTGTTTGTAAATCCTAAGTCTCCTACATCTCCTAAAAAGCATTGTTGCAGTCATTGTGGAAAGGCAGGACATGTTGCAGCTAAGTGTTGGAGATTACATCCTTGTGATTCTTGTGGATGTACGAATCACTCTTCTTCAAGATGTTGGTACAAAGTGAAAATAACCAACAAGGTTCATATTGATTGTGGATGGACAGATCTCACACAATGGACCATGATGAAAGAAATGTTGTATGGCTTCTACCGAAAAGGTAAAACCTATGGTAGACCCCGAGGCAAATCCAATGACAGACCGAGTGGCAGTCCCAAAGATAATGACCCAGAGACCGACCTAAAGACTGACCCAGAGACACAGTTCCAGAGGCGGATCTACGAGCGAGATCCAGAGGCAGATTCACAGGCAGATTCACAGGCAGATCTCGAGATAGACCTAGTGGTACAATTCCAGAGGTATGCTTAGAGCCAGAGCCAGAGCCGAAGACAAAGCACGAGCCACCATTCTTTCATTTCTCTTATTCTTTTTCACTGTATTGGGGCAGTTATATACTTTACCCAAATATTGTTGTATGGGGGATGATAGCATAGCTAGTAGTTATATTATTACCCAAATAATGTAATAAGGGGGGATGTTAGTGTATTGTTATTAGTTATTACATTATTAGGGCAGCGTATCTAAGTTGTTAGAACGTATTTCATTATTGGGTTGATGCTGTTGATTAGATCCTATTCCTACGGACTAATCCTGGCGTATTATGTACTATTTAATTATCATTTTATTAATGCAATGTGTTGGTCTTTCTGACAGATGTGCCTATCCAAATATATTGTACAACTCAAAAAATGTTGGATTTGTTTTTGCCTGTCAAGATACTTGGAGATGCATAAAATTTTTGTAGAACATGGTTGCATCACAATCTCCCCATTTTTTAAAAACAATTCCTAAAAATTCCATCTCCCCCCTTTTTTTTGAATTTAGGCATCTTTTTCTCTGACAAGCACAAGAAGTGCAATGGTTTTTCCTAAATGCCTAAGATGTTCATGTGGTTGTGCATATATTGAAAGACCATCTATCTACACCACAATGAAGTCTGAATATGTTCCAAAATTTTGCATCTATTCTCCTTTGGAGAAAGTAGGAGCATTTCTTAAAAAAAATGGAATTACATTCTATTCGTAGAGACCACTGGACATAGAAAATGCAGTTTTATGGTGGAAGTGCAATGGTTTTTCCTAAATGCCTAAGATGTTCATGTGGTTGTGCATATATTGAAAGACCATCTATCTACACCACAATGAAGTCTGAATATGTTCCAAAATTTGCATCTATTCTCCTTTGGAGAGAGTAGGAGCATTTCTTAAAAAAAATGGAATTACATTCTATTCGTAGAGACCACTGGACATAGAAAATGCACTTTTATGGTGGCCCATTTTCTTGATTTTTATTTGAATCTCTATGTTCCACGAAGTTATAGGATGGGGAGTGGGATGGATTTTTAGGACGTCAGGACGTATCTTTAGGAGATTGGGACATGTTTTCAAGACAGCCTTCAAATCCCAGGATGGGCTTCATGGAACATAGTTTGGTAGTAGCCTCATTTGTAGTCAAATTTTGAAAATATTTATATATCAGGTTTTTTTTTTTTGGTGAGAGTTAGTTAAATTGAACTATATATTTTTAATGGTTTATATGGGATTGAAACAGCCCCATCCATATTATATCATGATGACATAGTGGTATCACAACAGCTTGTTACTATACATGTATCACTTGGCAAGATTTGAACTTGAGTCTTCTCCTTGAAAGTCAAGAAATTTAATTGATTAAGCTATAATGGCATTTGATAGTTAAATGGAACAATTTTATTATGAGGTTTATAATTTATTACCAACCTAGCCTTTGCCTTTTCTATTCCAAAATGATTTTGAACAAAGAAAGCATGACAAGAATTAAGAGATTTGGTCTGATCAACTGGAGCTACAATAATTCTTCAATTTGTTTTTTTCTAGTTCCTTCTTAATCTGAAGGAGTCATGGGAATTGGCTTAGCACAAACACCTTTGTCATGCTATCTTTGGCATTTCTCTACTCCAATCAACTGGAGCTACAATAATTCTTCAATTTGTTTTTTTCTAGTTACTTCTTAATCTGAAGGAGTCATGGGAATTGGCTTAGCACAAACACCTTTGTCATGCTATCTTTGGCATTTCTCTACTCCAAAACTTCTGAGGCTTTTCTGAGCAATAATGTTTTCTCTCAATGAGTTGTTCTTTGAACTATGTTTGATCTTTTTAAGCTGACACTTTTTGATGGCAATGAATTCTATTAGATCTCTTTCTTGATAGAATTGAAGAACTTCCTGAAACCTTTAATTATTACCTCTATTTTCATTTTCTCCAACTCTTTTTCTTTGATGTTTGATATGAATCTTCTGAAGCCACGGCAAGACAACCTTTTCATCATCTATAATGCAGATAAAATGATCTAGTGCAGTAATGACTGGACCAGTTGTGTCAAGAAATGTCATTGATAGAATGATATAGCAGAAATGATCATTGAATTGACAAAACAATTGTCACTACTACTTTATCCCCAAGAATGACTGGACCAGTTGTGTCAAGAAATGTCATTGATAGAATGATGTAGCAGAAATGATCATTGAATTGAAAAAACGATAGTCACTACTACTTTATCCCCAAGATTAACCGAAACATTACTATATGTTTACAAAGAGCAATCTGCCCTTTAAATGTTTTGCTGTAAACCAGTTTTGGAAGCTGCTTCCGTTGAGAAATAGTTGCCATTGAGTCGTATGAAATGTACTGCCTTATTAACAAATGCATCATATTTCTTCTAGTGACCATCTGTTCACTTAAATAGAAATATATATACTTTTTTTTTTTAATCATCGTATGTATAATAGACGACTCATTGGGATTTATCTTTACAGATCGTCAACCTTGAATATCATATCTTTTGTGTGAAAAAATGGTGAAATATTCACCCTTTTGTTTTCTTCTAGAGAAAGCTGATCAACAGCATATTCTTCTTCTGACTCAATGTGTTCAGAATATATGGATGGCTTTGAATTCTCAGATTCTAAATTGCTATCATGTTAAGTGGAACGCTAACCGCAAAATTTAATATCTGAACATTGTTCACCAATTGAATCACCTTCATATTCAAAATTTTGTTCAAAATGTTGAAACATTTTACCATGATGTTCTGAATCATCTTCAAATTCTCAGACTTATTTAAGATGTGTATCATCCTCTTCAAACTGCTTATTATCCTTTGATGAAGAATGTCCTACCATACTATAATTGCTGCTGCTTCTTCTTCCTGAAGGAGTTTTTCCACCTTATTGGGTGCTTTTGAAGGACATTTGTTGGCAAAATGACCTTCCTTTGAACATATAAAACAAAAAAACTGCTTTTTTTGTTGTTGTTTTTCTTCGGTTTTTTGCTTTCTTAAACCTGTATCTCCCAAAGCTTGTAGGTGCCATTTTCTTTTTACTCTCATCTTTGCCCATCTATTAATATTAGCAAGTTTTGTACAAAATTGCTTGAAAGGAAAGTTTAAAGTTTTTCAAGTAGTTTGCTTGTGAAAGTAGATGTTTTGGATATGATGTTTTGCTTCTGCTTTAAAATCATCAAAATAAATAGTATGCCATTGTATTTTCTGCTGTTCAATTTCTTGAAAAATTAAATTTTCCATATTATGAGGCAAAGGGGCTGAAAACTGAATATAGCCTGGTTAAATTATGCTGCGAGCTTTATACATATGGCATTTCTTCTGCTGCCTTTTCTGCCAATATGGCAACATGAATGGACTCAATATCCGTCAAGAGCGCTTTGGCTCTTTGAGAGATCTCTTCGAGAGGGACTCTTTTTAGGCAGCATGGTGCCTTAAACAGACAAATAGAAAAGGAGCAGGAATGATTGCTTTGATACCAAATTGATAGGGATAAGCAATACTTGGAATTGAACCAGGGGCTATGGGAAAGAATCCCCATCGCCTTTCCACCAGGCAATACTGCTATAGAAAATTTGGACAAGGAAGAAATTGATGAAGCTAGTGTTTTACCTGATCATGATAACATTAATGTTGATGATGTTGTAGTTTTTGTTGTTGCTCCTGGTTCTGTTCTACCTAAGCAACTTCTTGTTGCTGCTATGACAATGGCGATGAAAACAACCTTCAAGCCCTTTCGTCTCCGCGAACATGGATCCTTCAGTAGCAATTTGGCCAGCAACCAACAATTCAATCGCCCCCTCCGCATTTTGCATTTGTTATAGGTTTGAATGATAATGGTGGCGGTCAATTTTCCATCCTTGCAAAACTTCTACGCCAGCATGCCCCTACCACTTGGCCTCCACTGTGGCCTCCGTTGTTGCTCGAGTTTTGTCCAACATGCCACGATTTTCCCCACAATTTTATGCATATTCTCTAGCAACGCCCTCTACACATCGCAATCATGAACACATTCAAGAAGGAAAAAAAATAGCTCCCCATACCTACGGCCTTCCTTGGCCTGCGCGCACACGTGCCCCACCATGGCCACCTCCTGTGCCGTTTTCTTATGTGGTTTCCCTGTGCAGTTTTCCTATTCAGTTTTCTTGTGCAGTTTTCTTATTCAGTTTTCTTGTGCAGTTTCCTGAGCAATTCTCCCGTGCAGTTTTCCCTCGTAGCGTTTTCGATGGCTCTTTGTTCTTTTTTCCCGCTCACACTTTCTTTTCGTGTGCATGCCTAAACTAGGTAAACATTCCCGCTGTGATATATTTTCCCCTATATTGCCCCTATTTTCTACAAAACCCTTACTCCCCAATCGTATATTCACCATGATATTTGCACGCTCTTTGCGGTATTCTATCTGCAATGATTAAAAAAAAAAAAAAGCATGCATAAAAAAAGTTTCTCCAAAGCATCTATTTCTTGCTCCATTTGTGCTTTTCGCTCTATGCCATGCATTATTCCATTTTTTCCCATCCATGCATTATTTTGCTTTTCCCCACATGGAGTGCACATTCTAAAATTAACCAAAAAAATTAAAAATGGTGGATTCGTTACAACGAGATGAGATTTTCCTTCCCTTTTGCATGCATTGGAGCCCAATGCTCTTATGGTGGGGAGGAATGATAAGGAATGACACGCATACTAAAACTTTCCATATGTATAATTTCTATTTTGTTTCATGTTGATAGAGTTTCTATTTTGCTATGGATAAGATTTTGACAGCTACGTTCTTATCCAAGTTGTATTCGCCTATTTATAGGCCCATTATGCAAAATAATAATAAGCTCTGAATTATTGAATCTTTTGTTGGTGTGATTTGTGCTTTTTATCTGTATCATGAGGCAAATGGGCTGAAAACTGAATATAGCCTAGTCAAATGATGCTGCAAGCTTTATACAAAAGTTTTGTGTTTGCAGGCGTACTCATCAAATTTGCAAACATCTTTAAGCTTCATATTTTCTAAGGGTATAGAGTCTTAAAGTTGCTTATTTCTCATGCTGAGGACAAATTCATTCCTTAGAGCAATATCTAAAAGATCTTAGTCTCAGTTCCTCATTTGAGCTCTTTCTATATTTGTGCCTCCATAGCTGAACTACACCAATAATATGGCTTGTGGAAATTTTAGTGATTTCAAAAATGACAAGCCTTGCCACTCTTTGCATAGTACGTAAAGATCCAATCTGGGCCTTAATAGTATCTAGTGGATCTTTAAAGCAATTCAAATGAATTTAGTGAATCTTTTGATCAATCCAAATGAAGAATATATCCTCAAACTGCATACCTATACAAACCTTTTGCTATTGCTGCTTCTTCAATTTTTGGCTTGACAAGAGTTTGTTTCCTAGTAGTATTAGAGTGAGAAGACCTTTGATTTATAATTTCTTAATAGGTGCTTTATGTTATAAAAGAGGAGTATCATGCAATTCTACCTTTTATGTAGATGAAGAATCATTACATATTGAAGATAACATTATTTTTTCTCTAAGTGAACTAGAATCATCAATAGATAATTTGTGGGGTTAATCTTAGATTCTGCAATGAAACAAGATAGTAATAAAAAAAAAAACATTCTTTGCTGACTGTGCCTGAAATGATGAGAGAGCTTGCAAATTAATGATGAACATCATCATCAACCAACTACTTTGGGATATTATCAATATTTTTGTTAGCATATTGATTCTAGTTCAATAAATAATTATTCTTTCTAGTAATTGGTTCTTGTTATGCAACATTAGAGGCAATTTTCTCAATAAAAAAGGAATGGTCCATTGGATTTCACAATACTTTCTAGAAACAAATAGAATCAACAATTTACTTAGAAAAATAGAAATAGCTCACAAAAAGAATACACACAATATGCAGGGTATTTGTAGCCATCGAAATAATATCACTAAAGAAAAAGAATTACATTCCAACAGATAACATTACGGTTGGTAGAAAGGGGTATAAATAACCAATTACAAAGGACTTATGGTCAAGGTTAAAGATATGATCTTTAGGTTTAATAATAAAATATTATAAAATATTTGCCTATACAAGATGGACAAGGTCCCAAGGGGCTAATACAATAAATATAATACAAAGGTTGTTTGTGGCCTCAAGTGAAGCTTAACACCATATATTCCAATATTCCCTCTTAAGCTTAACGTGAGACACAGAGAGACCCTTATCAGTCATCCCCCACTAAGGAACATTCTCCTACTCCAAGATGCTTTTGTAATTGCACAAAAGACATCTAAGACATGACCATGGTTAGGATATTTGTTGTATGTTCTACCTATTGCACATAAACTGGATCAAGCATCCAACGGGCATCTAAATCTCAATATGATTGGTTTGTTGATGAAACAATGAATTGCAGACAAGCTTAATGAAACTTTATCACAATGAAGAGTGATTGGTAACTACTAGGGAATACCCACTAGCTCCAAAATCATAACCATTCATCAAAGGTGCTTGGTGGCCTTATTGGCAACACAATATTCATCTTCCATAAAAGATTAGATATACTGGACTACCATCTACAACACCAATAGATAGGACTAGAGCCAAGATAGAATACAAACTCAATAGTGAACCATCATTAGTTTAGATAACCGACCCAATTTGCACTAGAAATTTCTATCAAAATGAGGTGCTCCAATTGAATAGTGAATACTCATCTAGTATGTACTTGTGATGTATCGAAGGATTTGCAGGGTAATTGTCTAGTGGCTCTCACGGGGCGCTTGCATGTACTTGGAACAATAGTTGGTAATAAATGCAATATTTGACCTAGTGTGGTAACATAGAGAAGGTCCCCAACAAATGATGAGGACAAAGTAGCATCCACTAAAGTAGTGCAATATGCACATAGCTTCAAATCAAAAGCAATGGGAGGGTCTAAGTAGGCTTGCAATCCTCCATCCTGAAACATTGTAGAAGATCCAAGGCATACTTGTATTGAGAGGTAGTGATCCCAACAGATGACTGGTCAATTTGAATCTCCAAAAATTATGTGCAAAAACTTAAAATTTATCATCTCAAAAGTGTCATAAAGTAATGACTTCTTGTCCTCGATCAAAGATTCAATTTGCTCATAATGAGCAAATAATCAACATAGACCACAATCACTAATGTCTAACCATCCTAATGCTTGATGTAGATATTATGCCCTAACTCAACGTCCAAATCCACAACTGAGAAAGAAGGAATGAATCTTCGTATACCAAGTATGAGTCTGCCTAAGCCCATACGATGACTTCTTCAGTTGTTTCACCAAGGGAATAGGCCCATCAAGCTCAAAATTAGGTGGTTGTCACATTTAAATCTCCTCCTAAAGCTCACCATGAAAAGAAACATTATTCACATCCATTTGATGTACCTTCCATTCATATGAAGCAACTATAGAAAGAATAATCTAAACATAGTGAATCCAGGCAATTGGAGCAATGGTCTCTAAGTAATCAATGCATTCCTTTTGAGAGAATCCCTTAGTTACAAGGCATACCTTGTCCTTGGTCTTACAAACCCATTTGCAACCAACATTCTTCCTTTTTGGAAGAAGAACAAGCTCCCATGTTTGATTCTTCACTAAGGACTCATTCTTGACAAGTAGAAAATTCTCCCACTCTGAGAAACCCTTGGCTTGGGAATAAGTGAGGGTGTCTCCATGATTATTAACATTTAAGAGCAAAGCCTGAGGGGAAGCCTTTTGATGACACCCTTGAGAAAGAATGAATTAAACATCCTTAAATAGAATTTGAACCGACTTATGTATCGAGCAAACCATGGAATATTGCGACACATCCTGTAGAGAAGCATCATAAAAATCCTACACTAAAGTATTTAAACCAAACTCACCATATACTTCAACATCCATCACTGTCGCACAAGGCATAGGATGATCAAGCTCATTTGTTCTAGGATCGAAAATTGTAAATGTTGGAGAAGTCTCAAAGGAAGGATTTGAATGAAAGAAAGTTGGAAGAACTAGAATAGTGCCAATAAGAATCTCTGAAGAAGTGGAACCCACTAGAGAGGTTGGAGGAGAAGGGTCCTTAGCCAAAAGAATAGAAAGAGGCTAAAAAAGAGTAGCTATAACCTCATCAAATATTACACCACTTTGAATGAGGATATCTCATTTTTTGAAATCATATAGGTGGTAGGCCTTGGAGGTATTAGAATGCGCCACAAAAGTACAATAACTCTTTGCCTCTACTTTCTATCAAGTATCTTTAGTGCGGTGGATCCAAAGGTACAAATTTGACATATCAGGCTTGTCGCTTATCAATCTCTCAAGAGAAGTCATAACCTAAACAACTTGAGGAGTTTGATTGATGATATGCATTGCACAAGTTATTGCTTTGACCTAAAACTTGGACTTCGTTTGCTTGGCATGCAACATATATTGAGAGAAATCATAAGTGAATGTAAGTTTTTGTTCCTAGAAAGAGATGGTTCCCTTATCGTCCACATATATCACTATGAATGAGCTCCAAGGGTTGTGTAGCATGCCTAGTAGTACCTTTTGGAAAGGACTCTCGATGATGTTTTCCCAAAATATGTTGAGCAAAGTGCAGCAAACAGTATTGTCATTGTTGTCAACACAGTCAGACAGATTTATTAATGCAATGGACAAGAGTTTATTGAACAGCAAGGTGCAGCCAAAGTACAATGGATAGGAGTTCGGTGTTGAGCAAGGTGTTGCAGGAGGATTGTCATTGTTGTCAATACAGTCAGTTAGATCTAATGATGCAATGGACAAGTAGTTCAGAAGTCACTCAGATGCAGAGGATAAAGTTCAAAAGTTTTGTCAACACAGTCAGACAGATTTATTAATGCAATGGACAAGAGTTTATTGAACAACAAGGTGCAGCCAAAGTACAATGGATAGGAGTTCAGTGTTGAGCAAGGTGTTGCAGGAGGATTGTCATTGTTGTCAATACAGTCAGTTAGATCTAATGATGCAATGGACAGGTAGTTCAGAAGTCACTCAGATGCAGAGGATAAAGTTCAAAAGTTAGTCAGATCATGAGTCCTTAAATGATAGATGCACAGAAACAGAAAACATAATTCAGAATGAGAAGAAGAAGTCTTCAGAACCTGAGATGTCAAGAAGCGAAAAGGTTTTTTGTGAAAACCAAGGCAGTCAAAATAAAAAGTTTTATTTAAAATCATGGATAACAGATTTGAAATGGGTTTTTCTTAAAACCCAAGTTGGCTCTTCATTTCGTTGAAAAAGATGCCCCGGTGATGAAGATATTTAATTTTAAATATTTAGTTTAAATTTTATTTTATTTAAAATTTAAATTAAAATATTAAATTAAATTAAAAGGGCCGACGTGTTACTATTTCGCTGCAATAAGCTACAGGAAGGTGACGAAGGTGGAGAAGAGTTTGAGGCCGACAAAGTTAAATCTGGGCCGACGGATTTTAGGGTTTGGCAGCCGACAATTTCTAGGGTTTTGCAGCTGACATTCTTAGGGTTACAGCCGACGGATTTTAGGGTTTGGCAGCTGACAAATTCTAGGGTTTCTCAGTCGACGTTCTTCTAGGGTTTGTTTCTAAAATTTCTTCTATAAAAGCAAGGGTTCTTCGAGTTTGAAAGATGGGGTGTTAAGATAAAGTGCAAATGCGAGCATAGTGTTTGTGAAAGTGAAGTTCGTGTTGAGCAGAGAGCAAGTCGTTTCGATTCAGAATGAGAGCGAAGTGATAGTTCTTTGGAGTTGCAGTAAGGTGTGCGTTGCGATGAGATAATGTGCGAAGAGCGAGTAGAGTGACTTGTGCGAAGATAAGAGCGCGATGTGCAGAAGTTGTGTTCTAAGTCTGAAGTGACAGTGCGTAGTTTACAGAAGTGATTGATCATCTGAATGCAGTAGAGAGTGCAAAGAAGTACAGAGAAGAGGTGGAATAGTGCGACTCATTTTGCGTAGAAGCAGTAGAATGCAAAAAAAATAGCAGACCGTGAAAATTGAGGTGAAAGTTTTATTCTGTAATTTTTATTATTGTCTTCCAAGTTGTTGCTTGGATTAAGGGGTTGGTGCCTCTTTCCAGTAGGTGCTGGTAAAATAGGAGTTGGTGCTCCATTCTGTTGAAGCAGATAAAGTTAAGGGGTTGGTGCTCCTTCCAGTTGGTGCTGGTAAAGGATTATGTAAAGTTGTAGCTTTGCATTGACTGGATTTGGATGGTAGTCCAAGCAGTCTTTTTGAGGAGTAGCCACATTGGTGAACCTCGTTAAAATGTTGTGTTATGTGTGATGCTTTCTTGATGCATTTAGTATCTCTTTTATCTGCTTTAAACTGCTGCTGGTTTTAAAATCATATGTTTTAGAAATTTTAAAGAACACACTGATTCACCCCCCTCTCAGTGTCATTGTGATTACAACAATTGGTATCAGAGCCAGGTTCCCAATTTTGGCTAAATCAGTCAGGGTTGATCTTGGATTAGTACACAATGGCTAAGAAGAATAGATCCTCATCCAAAAAGGCATCCCAGTCAGTTTCAGTTCTTGTAGAAGAGAAATTTGAACCGAAAAAGGTAGAAGAAGTGAATCCTGAAGTCTGTGATGAAAATCTTGAGGCTGAAGTAGATTTTGAAGGAGAGTTGATATCTGCACTTGAAGAGTGGAGTATAGAAAAGAAAAAGAACAAAATACTGTCCAAGAAGTTAGAAGAATATGAGGATGAGATTGAAGATCTCTTCCTACAAGTTCAAAAGGCCAAGAAATCAGAAGAAGCCTTGAAGACACACCTGGATAATAAGAATGATGTATACAGCACAAGTGAAGAGGAATATAAAAAGGTTATTGTTGATCTAAAGCTGCAAGTAGAACAGAACAAAAGGATTGAAAATATTCTTAGGTCTCAGATCAATGAGAAAGAGACTGTATGTCGCCAACAAGAAGAAGAGATTGTTTCATTGAAGAAACAACTAAAAGAGGCCAATATAAATCTCAAATTTGAGAAGAGCACAGAGTTGCTAGATACAATGATAAATCAACAAAGAAGCCCCACAACTAAGTTTGGTCTTGGATATGAAGCTGAACAACCTTCATCCTCCAAATATGCAGAGAAGAAGAAGTCCTCGGTTGAAGGATTGAAACAAGAAAAGTCTGAAGCTGAATCCTCAAAAGGAAGAAAATATCAAAGAAGACCTACAACAAAGCAACCACAGCAAAAGAGGTTCTCTCACTCTCACTCTTTTAATAATAATGCTTTTTATGGCTATTGTTCTAAATGCAACCACTTTGGTCACAAGGCAATTTATTGTGGACTGAACAATAGATCAAAGAGTTATGCTTGATAAAAATACTTCTATTTTTTTGAGTGAACACCCCGTGCAATGTTTTAAATGTAATGGCCATGGGCACATAGCAAGGTTTTGTTCAAGCACTTCTGTATCCAATCTAAGGCAATACCATAGATTTCATCATACACATAGAATGCAATACAGACAGGGAATAAAACATGTGCAATGTTTTAAATGCAACGGTCAAGGGCACATAGCAAGGTTCTCTCCAAGCACTTCTATATCTAATCTAAGGCAAAACCCTAGATTTCATCGGACACAAAGAGGACAACACCGACAAGGAACATATCATGTGCATAAAAGAAAAGAAAATAATCATCCATCAAGAATGCACAAGAGACAACCCCACAAGAGAAATGTTCAAGTTCACGAACAGGAGCAAAATAGGGATGTTGTTGAAAAACCCAAGCCCAAGTTCAGGAAAGTCAGGAGAAAGACAAAAGAAAGGAAATTGTGTCTCCTTGGATTGAAGGAGGCTACTCCGCCATTGCTCTAAGCAACTCCAGGTGGCACATCCTCAGGAGGAGCAATATTAAAGTTTTATTTTAATGCTCCTATGTATTTGTCTAGGTATCTGAGGATGAAAGGTAAGCAATCGGGTTAATGTTGTATAGTTGTTAAAGTGTGTTTTTCAGTTTATATAGTGGTTTGTGGAAATGCCGTGAAGTGTGGTGTTTAATTTGAGAGCTGTCACCATTGGTAGTTTTGAGATATGTCACTGTTGTACTGTTGATGATTCTTAATACCACTGTTCAAAATTACGAATCATAATAGTCCAGATAATTTGCTCAACGAAAGAATGCTTGCCCTAGCTGTGTATGTGTGTTTCGAGCAGCATGTATTTGTTTTTACTCTTTGATGTGAAGATTGCCAGATCTTTCATGACACCTTGGTGAATATATTTAATTCACAGACAGTTTTGTTTTAACTATTGATTTAATGCCAGTCCAAGGATAAGAAGCTTGAGGCTGAGTAATGTGCACTACGGTTGGCCATAAAGTGTTTGACAAAATGTCTTCTTTCGACATGCATAGTTGAAAGTAAGAGTTGGCGATAGAAATTGCAGTCGTCGGACAAAAATTGGTACAGATGTGAGTCACTTGTCAATTCTGTTGACAAAAGTGAAATCAGCATGTTGAATGGGAAGATTGAAGAAAAAGTTTTTTTAATGAGCAGCCAGATGATTTCCAACCTGGTGATGAATAGTTGAGTTGCTTTCATAGTGGTTGTTTTGATCAAGTTAATGCTTTTCTTGATACATGATTTGGGCTTACTCCATTGAGTTTGATTTGAGCAAGTTATTCTTTGCCTCGGTGATTTATGTTGGTGGTTGTCTTGTTCAAATACCTTTGGAAGGAAAAGGATGTCTTCTAGTTTCCTTTTCATGTAGTGATTGGTTGAATGCTTCAAGGTTAATCTTGAGTTGAATGATGTTGGTTAAACCTTGTCTATAAGCATTGTTGCTAAAGCCCTAATTGGTTGAAAAAAAAAGATGTTGGTTGTGCTGTGGTACAGTGTTTGGTACTTGCATAGAGTTGAAAGTGGATTGAGGTAGCCTGCTGGATTCTCACTACAGAGAGAGACAAACAACTGTCATTAGGTTCAAGCTTGTTGAGAATATATCCAAGATGCATGGTGAAGTTGTATGCAGATGTTGCTGGCATTGCAGAACAAAAAGCTGGCTATATAAGATTATTGTATGCCTTCACTAACAGTGGACAAGTTTGAGTTTGCAAAGCAACAGAGGGTAGTTGCACAGAAGACAGTGGTTCAGTCATGTTCTTACACATGTTATATTGGTGAAGTTGACGGTGATGGTGTCATTCATTGGTTATTGCTGCTATTCACATTGTTGATTTTATTGATGCCTATTATGCTTATCATGATGTTGTCAATCAGTGAAATGAAGTGGTCTTGGACTCAGGGGGAGCATTTGTGTATTTGTTTTTCTTCTTGTTCATGCTTGGAATATTTGCTAATTGTAATAATTTGTGTCTAAGAATATTGTGCATAGACTCAGGGGGAGTCTGCAGCAGCCCTTTGGTATTATTGTCAAAGGGGGAGAAGATTTACAAGAAAATTGCACATGTGTTGCCAACAATTCCAAAGGGGGAGATTGTTGAGCAAAGTGCAGCAAACAGTATTGTCATTGTTGTCAACACAGTCAGACAGATTTATTAATGCAATGGACAAGAGTTTATTGAACAACAAGGTGCAACCAAAGTACAATGGATAGGAGTTCAGTGTTGAGCAAGGTGTTGCAGGAGGATTGTCATTGTTGTCAATACAAGTTAGATCTAATGATGCAATGGACAGGTAGTTAAGTCACTGATAAGATAAAGTTCAAAATTTTGTAGTTTATTAATGCAATGGACAAGAGTTTATTGAAAAAAATAAAGTACAATGGATAGGAGTTCTGTTGAGCAAGGTGTTGAGAGGATTGTCATTGTTGTCAATACTCATTAGATCTAATGATGCAATGGACGAGGTAGTTCAAGTCACTCGGATGCAGAGGATAAAGTTCAAAAGTTAGTCGGATCATGAGTCCTTAAATGATAGATGCAAGAAATAGAAAACATAATTCAGAATGAGAAGAAGAAGTCTTCAGAACCTGAGATGTCAAGAAGCGAAAAGGTTTTTTGTGAAAACCAAGGCAGTCAAAATAAAAAGTTTTATTTAAAATCATGGATAATAGATTTGAAATGGGTTTTTCTTAAAACCCAAGTTGGCTCTTCATTTCGTTGAAAAAGATGCCCCGATGATGAAGATATTTAATTTTAAATATTTAGTTTAAATTTTATTTTATTTAAAATTTAAATTAAAATATTAAATTAAATTAAAAGGGCCGACGTGTTACTATTTCGCTGCAATAAGCTACAGGAAGGTGACGAAGGTGGAGAAGAGTTTGAGGCCGACAAAGTTAAATCTGGGCCGACGGATTTTAGGGTTTGGCAGTCGACAATTTCTAGGGTTTTGTAGCCGACATTCTTAGGGTTACAGCCGACGGATTTTAGGGTTTGGCAGCTGACAAATTCTAGGGTTTCTCAGTCGACGTTCTTCTAGGGTTTGTTTCTAAAATTTCTTCTATAAAAGCAAGGGTTCTTCGAGTTTGAAAGATGGGGTGTTAAGATAAAGTGCAAATGCGAGCATAGTGTTTGTGAAAGTGAAGTTCGTGTTGAGCAGAGAGCAAGTCGTTTCGATTCAGAATGAGAGCGAAGTGATAGTTCTTTGGAGTTGCAGTAAGGTGTGCGTTGCGATGAGATAATGTGCGAAGAGCGAGTAGAGTGACTTGTGCGAAGATAAGAGCGATATGTGCAGAAGTTGTGTTCTAAGTCTGAAGTGACAGTGCGCAGTTTACAGAAGTGATTGATCATCTGAATGCAGTAGAGAGTGCAAAGAAGTACAGAGAAGAGGTGGAATAGTGCGACTCATTTTGCGCAGAAGCAGCAGAATGCAGAAAAATAGCAGACCGTGAAAATTGAGGTGAAAGTTTTATTCTGTAATTTTTATTATTGTCTTCCAAGTTGTTGCTTGGATTAAGGGGTTGGTGCCTCTTTCCAGTAGGTGCTGGTAAAATAGGAGTTGGTGCTCCATTCTGTTGAAGCAGATAAAGTTAAGGGGTTGGTGCTCCTTCCAGTTGGTGCTGGTAAAGGATTATGTAAAGTTGTAGCTTTGCATTGACTCGGATTTGGATGGTAGTCCAAGCAGTCTTTTTGAGGAGTAGCCACATTGGTGAACCTCGTTAAAATGTTGTGTTATGTGTGATGCTTTCTTGATGCATTTAGTATCTCTTTTATCTGCTTTAAACTGCTGCTGGTTTTAAAATCATATGTTTTAGAAATTTTAAAGAACACACTGATTCACCCCCCCTCTCAGTGTCATTGTGATTACAACAAAATAAACCTTTCAAAAACACCATGAGGAGGAGACATAGGAGGAAGCTCCATAGCCAATTGATGTTGACTCATGTACCTCAAGGACCTATAGTCAAGATGGTCATGTCTATGATGCCATTGTTGACTAATATCATATGCCTATGCCACTATAGCCACAAAGTCTTTCTTCCCAGAGGAGGAAGGAGCTGGATGATTACAAAACCTGTGCATCAAATTCAACTCATCACAATATCTTGAGGCAACTCTCTTGACACCATTAATATCCTTGATCATCCATCAATTTGGCCAAAACTTCACTTTCTTATTTGTATGGGTGATGCGATAAATAGATTAAAAAAATGGTAGCTACACCAAGAACATGAAGGACCTCATCAAATGAAGAAGACCCAACTGTTACCTCACCTCATCCAACCACTCATAAAGAGGAATAATCCCAATGACAACAAGTTTTCTAGAATGTTGTGTGCTATAGTCATGCAAAAGATGGCAATACCTAGTTGCCCCTAAATCATCAATCCACTCATTAGAAGTGGATATCCATATGTTGAATGAACAACTACATGTGTTTGCAAGATCTTACCATCATGGTCGTCCTCACCCTAGGCATATAAGAGAGCAACACTAGCACCCCCATTTTTGACTGCTTCCTCAAGATTTTTAAAACATATTCAACAAAACCTTGCTTTGTGTCCTTTCTTACAATAAGTGCGAACAAGATTCTGGAAAGGCTTTTTAGTTTTCTTCTCTTTTTGCTTTAGTTTTTTGTCAACCTTTGTCTTAATCACTTTGCATAAGCCTAAATTATAAGAGAACAATTCTTACGCCTTTGTCGCCAAGCTTGATGGTGAAAACATATACTTGAACACATCGTTAGGAGAGGGAGGATCAACCTCTAGGAATTAGAATCAAAGCATCTCATATGTCTTTGAAATGTTGTTGAACACAATGTTGAGAAACTCAATATCCTTCCCATGAGTGTCCTTCCCACTATCAACACCTCTAGTAGTGCAAATATCTTCTTCCAACTTCTTGAATTGATTGATGTACTCATCTATGGTCTTAAAGTTCTACATGTTCAAGGTAACAAACTCTACCTTCAATTTCCTTATTTGTGTAGTCAATGTGATACATAGTTTCTAAAACTTATCAAGTTGTTTATTGGGATCCAAAGTGTTGCTGACACAAGTGTCATAGATCTTTTCAATATGAAGATTAATCACACCAAGTGCCTCATCCTTATCCTAGAGTAGCTACTTTCTCTCACTAGAATTAGTGTCTCAAGGAACCTCTTACATATTTGAACAATCTCATAATGTAGAGCAAAGATTCAATCTTAATTTTCCAAGTGGCATAAATTGGTTGATTTAGTAAGGGCACATGCTAATCCATGATTTCACTACCAAGATACAATCCCCTACATGCAATTGTGACAAGAGAATATTATCTTGAAAAACTATGATTTGAAAAAAAGGGTTTATTATCCTTTTGTAAGCAAAATTTATGGCCCCAAAATATTTGTCCCTAAATTCCACAAAATGCCACCAAAACCTTTAATTTTTTTTAAAAATATTGTATCTTTAGTGAATGGAATACTACCATGTGTCATTGATTGGGCGATTGAGGGGATGTCAATTGAGTGTTGACCAGATAGGGGAACAATTAATCAGCTACCACTAAGTGTCGTTCTATGCAACAGGTGCCACTAGGACATTGATTATGTAGGTCATTGGAGAACATACCAATGAACTAGATTCTACCATGTGTTGTTTTATGGTGCCAAGAGGGTTTTGCTATTTGCCATGTCTGTTGTTGATTGTGCAACTGTAGACAGAGGATTTGATAAGTTGACCTTATTTTTATACTTAAATTTTGGTGCCCACCTCATCCATGTTGCCACATCGACCATTGCTACAGTGATAACTACCATGTCACCACATGCCATGTCATCAGGTGTAATATCATGATGCACCACGTCACTAGGTGTGATGTTATCATGCACCACATCACTAGGTATGACATCATCATGTGCCACACTAATATGGATGCATAATTGTGTGCCACATTGTCATGAGTCATGTCAATAGGCCTTTCAATGAAAATTTGGGCATGAATTTGAACCTTGTGTTGGAATTCACAATATTTTCTAGAAATGAACATAAGCAAAACATTCACCTAAATTTTATATAGAAAGCATAATGGATGAAAGAGAATTGGGGCACCCAGAGGCACCGTAAATAATCACTCTTCATAGAAAATATTACACAACACTTTGATAAAAAATGAGGGGTATAAGGGGGTATTTATAACAATATCAAAACCCAATTACATCATAAAGTTTAACCTAAGCTAACATAATAAGTGGGCTTTAGGTTAATTACAAATAATAATAGGGTTCAACCATAAAAAGGTTAACTGATGCACATCGGTCTTACATAATAAAATATTATAAACAAATAAATATACTACATAATAAAATACCCTTAGCCATGAAGCAGATCAATGTCGACCCTTAACCATGAAGCAAATTATAATTTCAACACCCTCCCATAATTTTCACTAAGGGGCCAAGTAGAGAAGACAATAGTGACAAGGATATATTCCCCCATGATGGATGCCCTAGTGGCCCTCTATAATTTTAGGTAGATTTATCTGGATCCCCTCCATCATTTGAAATCTATTACTACAATTTTGTTTTGCACAAAAGTCTCCTTAGGCTAGACCATAGTCACCTCTACCATTATTAGACACTCTTGTACATAGCCACAAAACACTTCCACTAGGACTTCAAATAAAGAAGAGTTAAGATCACCACCTTCTTTAGAGATAAGCTCTTTCAATCATACATTGTCACATAAGGTATGTATTAAAAGCATAACCTTTCCATTCACAACATCCATTACCCTATTTGAGGAATGCCTCTTGCCTGTGGGCCACCTAATTTTAGTCACAAAAGAGGCTTTTCATGAAATTACTTAAAATAAAAGTTGTTATAAAATTACAAGAGTACTTGTACAAAGAATAGAAGAAGAAATATCATTTAAGGATTAGTTATTCATGAATAAGCTTAATCAATCAGCCAAATGAGGAAGAGAGATTGACTTAAGCACATCTTGAATCCTTTTCCTGCGAGTCTTCAAAAGACTCAAAATTTGTTGCAAATGTCATAAATCCTTCTATATCTCCCAAAATATTAGGCCAAATATTTAGGTTGAATAGCAAAAGGTAAATTTGCCCTTTCAAATTAGGGTAAAATGATTTAAGGATTATTTCGCATAATTTGGCCGCAACAATAGTAATAGGTCTATAAATCGATGTCACTAATGCATAGGGCTCAAAAAATCATGCAATTTAAAATAAATGGGATCAAAACACTTCCCTATGCAAAAGTTATGGCCTCTAGAAGTTTTTCCCTAATAATCCCCATGAATGCAAAAATTAAAGCCTCAAATTCTAGGAAAATTACAATGAATCCTAATATGCCACTTGGCCGCCATTGATTCGTTAGTGACATGCACTAATTTTTGCACCACCTTGTAGCCTCTATTTGGTTGAAACTCTACCACTTGTAGTTTGATTGGTGAAAGAGGTATAAATATTTAAAAAATGTGTGGCGTATAAGAATGTCATGTCGACCTCTAGGGAGGTAAGTGTTAGAAATAGAATATATTACATCATTTGGGTCATGTAAATGTACCTTCCTTGGTACATGCTTATGATATTAGATTACTTTAGGGGGAAGTTATCTAGTTACTTTTTCATGCAATGTAATAAATGCATAAGTGTCAATATGCAAGCTGTATATGTGCAAGGTGTCCCTTGTACAACTAGGTAGAGTGTTGGCCAAGGAATCTATCTTCCTATATAAAGGGCCATAGATAGTAGTGTGAGATATAGTAGTGTAGGATAGTGCAGTAGTGTAGAGTGTGTGAGCTATAATCTTAGAGCTCATTCATTGAGTAGTATCTTATATCATGGAGTGTTCATTTCCTCCATAGCTACTTTTGTACTCATTTCCATCATTTCTATTTATAGCATATTTTAGTCATCTCACAGATTTACTTTATTTCTTATTATTCTACATCTTGTGATTGTTATCTCCCATTACATGTTGTATCAAAAGCTAACAAGTAAGTGCAAGGTTTTCTTCCAAAAAAATACTGGAGAGACTCTAAATAGGACCCACTGTGTGTTAACGATAATGCACTAGCCACCCTTCCACTACTATGTTTGAGAGGAGAATGTCAACCTCTACAAATATCTTCCTTTAGTTGTAAAAAATTCTTGGGCATAGTTTGAAAATGCGACCTCTAGATCCTTACAAATTCTAGTTCATCATTTTACCCCTACTCATGGTTATGTTGCAGATGCCTACAATATCTCCCAAAATATTTGGCTTCCTTACAAACAAAAGTTGACATAATTTGAACATATACTCCCATTCCTTTCATTGACAGTCTAAGCTACCATGCCATAACGATAGATAGGAAATGATTCATTGATATAGAATATGACCTTTCTCGATATTTACAAAAAAGGTTGATGCCATCTTTTGACACAAAAATGTATTTTTCTTGTGACTCAAACTCCCATATCATTCATGCCAACACCTTAGAAACCATCCAACTAACCACAATAGCACACATTTCATTTGGATGGAAATGCATCCCTCCTCCTTGAATTAGGGAAACGTGTAATTCAAAAAATGATGTTAAGCCAAAGCTTCGAATGCATGCCAAAGTGTAGGCTTTCAAATTTTAATTAGAGCATACCAAAAACCAATATAAAAATGGATGTGAAAAAAAAATAAAGAGTAGTAGCTTGCAACTTCTGAGAAACACTATAAGACCATGATCTCCCCTTGTGTAACAACCCAAAAATACCAACTCGAGAGAGATATTTTTTTACAAGGTTCATCAAAGGAATCCCAATATATTTCTTTTCCACATTCTGAAGGCTTCACCACATTTGAGTTCTATGTCACTATATATGACACTTAGTGGATAGGAGTGGCAAACATACTATAATTTCTAGGGTTCATCTTACTAAACCTCATCGTTTAGAAGGATGACAAAGTTACCCCCATATTTCCTATACCCTCACCGATAAAGGGCAATATAACCACAATGTAGAGATTATCCTTTAAGGCCTATACACTTAAAGAGGAACACCTATTCCCTAACCTTACCCTTAGTACATCTAGGGTAGGTTAATATGGTGTAAATCCTTGATGCTTATTTACCACATCTTTGTGGGCTAACTCAGGTCATTACCACTCATCTAGTAATAAACATGATCACCTGAACATACACACTCAAGGGACCATCACTACTATCTTGTGAATGATTCCTATAACTTCCTATATATGAAACACTGGATCCTCAACCTTCAAGGTGTATCATTTCAAAAAAATCTAGCTATTGCATCAACACAACTCCTTCTAGACTTGTGAGTTCCTAGCTATTGCATGCTTGCAACTCATTCCAAGACTCACATATACCTGGTTATTGCATCATGCAACTCCTAGTATTGGGCTATTGTCTATGACTTAGATTCTAAAGAAGTTCTAGATCCATCCCAAGAAATTTTTCCTAACCCAAGTTAGCATTAAAGCAATATAAAACAACTCTCTCGAGATATAAGTACTTCAATTGAAAATGTGCCCAATAATATAACATACTATTAAATCTTTAACCTAAACATTCAATCATAAATCTAACATTAGCTTCAACATAGATACCACTAAAAGCATCTCAACAATCTTAAACACCTTAGATAAATTGATCAAGGTGCTAAAGTTAAACTATGTAAAGAAGCATTCCTATAGAAAATAGAAATGATTATTTACAATGCTGGCATCATCATATAATAAATTCATAAAACCTTTTCATCATAAAAATATATCCAGATAACATTTATTCTCTTTCAACAAAAGGATACATTTTGCAATACAAGATTACAAATCCAAATCATCCCTAGATATTTCTATATCTTACAAAAATTTCTATGTTTTTAAATAACTTGAAAGTTTATCTAAGAAACATAAAGCAACTTCTCATTTACATAATAAATTTTCAATCCAAGATACATTAAGGTCATTTAGCCTAGTGTTTTCTGCACCATATTCCTTTCACGATCATCTTCATGAACGAAGTTTTCCTATGAACTTGAGGAACACTGGGATCAAGATAATTCTTTTATGCAATGCAATTTAACATGTTCTAAGAATGATACAAGCAATCATGCATTCAATAATTACAAACAAACAACAAAAATATAATTCCATTCTTCTCTTTAGAGTGACCCCTTTACCTACTCAAGTCTCAAGAGATCACTATAATTTCTAAATCCGAAAACTTTAAACATGCTCCAAGGATATGCAATCTTACAAATTGATAATATCAAGGATAGAATCCCATACTTCTCTCTATAATTCCCCCCTTTACCTACAAAAGTCTCGGGAGATCATTGTGAGATCATTATCCTAACACAATAATTATTTCCAAATGAATAATACAACTATAATTTCTTTAATTTCCATTAACTAATATCACAACAATAATGCCTACCAAAAGATATTATAGTTTATTTTTAATATCCTTTACCATTATCCTAACATAATAATGATTTCCACAAGAGCATTATAACTATAACATCTATTATCGTTCATCAACCATAATAATGATTTCCAATAGAAAATTATAATTATAAAAATCTATTATCTTCCATTAACCATTATCTTAACATATTAACAATTTCCAAAATCTAAGCATTCACAATAGTAATGAATTCAACAGAACACAATACTTCTACTTCAATCTGAATGCCTAGCAAGCAACTATTGAATAAAGATATAAATCGACCCCACTTAAAGATTAACCATAAAGCTTCTACTAAAAGAAAAACTTCCAGCAAATCGCAAGCAAATGACTTAGAACACCATGCAAACTAAGGTGGAGATAAGACACTCATTCAGACATCGAATTCATCCAAACTCAAATCAAACATAAGGGAACATGATTTTCTAACACAACCCAAATAAGAAGGCATTTCTAGAATGTAAGCATCTTACGAATCACCCAAGAGAACATGCACCTGAAAGCCCTAAAATAAGGTACACTTTGTTGGAACAAATAATCAAATTTTGAGATTATATTTTAAATTCACCTAAGTATAAATATGAATAGTAAAATTAGGCATCTAGGCTTAAATATAAATTAAATAGATAAGTATTTAATTTATATTTAATATACCTAGGTTAGACTAATATATATTAAGGTATATAAATAAAATAAATATATACATATTTATTTTATTCTAGTCAACTCAAGGTCAAAAGTGACATGGCATGAGACTTGAGTGTGGTGGCATGTGTTGGGCACATAATGGCATGTGGTATAAAGTGGTGGTATGTGGCATAAGTGTGGTGGCACACATAAAGGTTTGGATGAGGACATGTGGCCTCAACCTTGAGTGGTGGTATAGAAGTGGAGTTTCATGAGACACTTGTCTCATACACTCCATGTTGTGGAGCTTTTTCTCCATGGTTATCTTCCAATGGGAGGATAACCCAAATTATATATTTTGGCTGACTCCTTGCTTTTGTTTAGTTGGAAATTGTTGAAAATGTTGGAAAAAGTTATTGAAGTTTCTTGATCATTTTGGATATTATCTTGTTGTTGACTGTGAGAAAAGGGCATGTATACTTTTTTTGAGAAGAATAAAAAGAGGAGATATGTTTTGGCTGTGGTTTTCCATTCACTAGGTTTCCACATAAATTGGTGTGTTATGGTTTGATTCTCATAATCTTATCTTTAAAATTTTTAAGTTTAATTATTATTTTTTTGCTTTATAGGAGAGTTGGTTACAACAACACTATTTTTAGTAGCTGGCAAGCGCAGGGTTCAAACCACAGGAACTGCATCCACCAAACCTATTCCACCTCATTGTTTTATAGCTTGACATGAAATGGACCACTGGGTGCTTAGGATTCATACCATCATCGTCAGTCTGGTGTGCACTCAAAGGATTCAAATCAGACTACTACCTTTGCAACAAGCTTCGCCCAAGGTTTGAACCTAGGTCTCTTCTTGGTAAGTGCCCAACTAGACTAACACTTACTGATATACCTAGCCCTTCGGGGTTTAAGTTTAATTATTTTAGATTTATATTATTTATAGTTGTGAAATATATTTTATTGCACATTAATTTTTTTAGAAATTTTAATTTTTAACCATTGCATTTGGAGGATTTTATTTTTCTTCCTCCATATTCATTTGGTATCAAGAGCTTAGGTTTGATTCCTAGAGCTTTAAATTTTAATATAACTAGGTTAGACTAATATATATTAAGATATATAAATAAAATAAATATATAAAAAATATGATGGGGAGAGAGGGAGGGACCTGCTCCCTCTCCCTGTTCTACCTCCCTTGGTTCTTTTCCAGTTCCTGATTCATCCTGGGTCATCTCACTCTAGGAATACTTTGTAGTAGATGATCTCCTTGGGGGGAGATCCTTGCCAAATTTTTGCTCCTTTCCCAGTAGTTTCTAGGTTTCCCTACTTGAGTCCTAGGCCTGGTGCATCCCAAGGTTCTTCTAGGGTTTCCTGCATGTTTTCGAGATCCTTTCCCCTCTCCCCCAGGACTTCCCTTGGGGGTTTTTTTGCAAGTTTTTTTACTTAGATTCGGTTCCCATGGCTTTCTCAGTTTGTGGTGATTGCAGGTTGGGTTTTTGATTGCTTCCTGGTGCATCATGTGAGGTCCTCACTTCATCGAGGTTGGTCTGGGGGGCCAATTTCGTCTTTGCCAATGACTCCTCTGGGATGCCTTTGGTTGTTGGTGGTCCCATTCCTTTGGGTGGGGCCCTTATCGGTTTCCTATTCAGAGGCTTATTCTTGCTGGATATGCTACTTGGTGGACTCTCAAAGCATTTGCATGGCCTTGGGGGGGCCTCTTCCTGTGCTTGAGTTGTTCCTAGTCCTAGTCCTAGTTCCCTGAAGTTGTTCATGAGCAAGGATGGGGGGTTCCTGGTCCTTTCTACTGGGGTGCTTAGGGTTTTCTACTGCATGTCTCGATCTTGGGGAGGGGACCTATGATCTATGCATGCAGACCCTTGGCTCCCTCAGTTTAGGATTTTGTGGATCCCATATTTGTGCCTATTGTCGCTTTTCTCTTAGGCTCTACAGGTTTTTCATTTTAGTTTCCTATTCGGGGGCTTTTTATTTTTGGTCCTGCTTCTCGATGGACTCTCAAAGCATGTTCTTGGCCTTGGGGGTGGGCCTCATCCTATTCCTGAGTTGTTCCCAGTCCCAGTTCCAATTCCCTAGAACTGTTCATGAGCAAGGATGGTGGGTTCCTAGTCCTTTCTATTGGAATGCTTGGGGTTTTCTTCTACATTTTTTGGTCTTGGGGTGGATACCGGTGCACTTGCAGTTGTGTCACTCCTTCCTCCTTCAGTTTTGGCTTTCGGGGATCCTTTCTTTGTGCCTATTGTTGTTGTCCTTGGCTCCTTCCGACTTCCTTGTAGTTCAACTTGGTTTGCATGGGGATATCTTGGCCTGTAGATAACCCTAGTAGTGTTGTTCCATTTCACAGGCTCAAGTGAAGGCTTCCCATTGTTGTTTCTCTAAGGGTCCTGATGCCATTTCCCAGGTTGTCTTGATGTTGCACCCTGGATTGTATCTCATTGCTACTGACTGCTTAGCTCATGCACCTGCTTGCTACTCTACTACACCCTAGGGTGCATCCTGGGTCATTCCTGGATGGGAATCCTCTCCAAATTTCTAAATTCAAATTTCTTGCTTCTAGTTTTTGGGTAGGATATATGGTTTTAGGCTATTCTTGGCCTTTATGCTCTCCCTAATCGGGTTTGTGTGAGAATGCTTTTTTGAATTTTTTCGTTGTAGGTTGAGTGGGACTCAACCTTCCATATGACTTGCTCATGTGTTGTGGTCTGATGGGAAGTTTTTTGAAGATCTAAGGTGCATTGTATCCACCCTCGGGTGGATCCCAGACTGACAACAATGGGAGGATGGTGTTTTTTGGTGAAGTGGGTCTCACTAGTTGGTACTAGAATCTGGTCTCTCTGTTGGATCAAGGGTTTTTTTTTGGTTTTTTCCCTTTCTATTTATGTTTATTTCCATGTACTAAGGCAATGCCTAAGAACTCGGTGCTACGACCCTTTTTGTTATAAGGTTTTGGGATCCTCTTAAAAAACCCAGTTTGTATATAAACTTACCAATATATATATATATATATATATAAATATAAATATTTATTTTATTAGTCAACTCAAGGTCAAAAGTGACATGGCATGAGACTTGAGTGTGGTGGCATGTGTGGGACACATAATGGCATGTGGTATAAGTGTGGTGGCACACACAAAGGTTTGGATGAGGACATGTGGCCTCAACCTTGAGTGGTGGCATAGAAGTGGAGTTTCATGAGACACTTGTCTCATACACTCCACGTTGTGGAGCTTTTTCTCCATGACTATCTTCCAATGGGAGGATAGCCCAAATTATATAGTTGGGCTAACTCCTTTCTTTTGGTTAGTTGGAAATTGTTGAAAATGTTGGAAAAGTTATTGAAGTTTCTTTATCATTTTGGATATTCTCGTGGTGTTTACTGTGATAAAAATGCATGTATACTTTTGTTGAGAAGAATACAAAGAGGAGATATATTTTGGTCATGGTTTTCCCTTCACTAGGTTTCCACATAAATTGGTGTGTTATGGTTTGATGATCTTGATCTTATATTTAAATTTTTTAAGTTTAATTATTTTAGATTTATGTTATTTATGCTTGTAAAATATATTTTTATTGCACATTAATATTTTTATTAAGTTTAATTTTTAACCATTGCATTTGGAGATTTTTTTTTTCTTCCTCCCCCTTCAAACCTCTATGCTATCCAAGAAGAAAGAAGAAGACTATAAAGCATAGAAAAACTCAAAGTCAAGCGCTAACCATCGCCTGCCTAACATTAATATCAACACAACAACCAGGCACTCAAAAGTGAACATCAATTGAGTTAAACCTACCACTAACGACTTTCTTATCGACAAAGGTTCCAAAGCCTTGCCTACAAGCAATTGAATAACTAAGGAAAATTGCCTATACAACAACAATAGCGGAACTACAGATATGCTAAAATAATAAAAAAAGACACAAAAGACTAGCCCAATAAGTAGGGTAAAGGAGCAACCATCCATGTCCAAGTAGTAAAGTAATACAACGTGTAGACACCAAAATCTAGCCACTTGTCATCCATCCATAGTTTCCCGCCATATTACCCATTATTTATATATTTGTTTAATATATATTTAAAAATAATATTTTATATATTATATTTATATGTATTTAATATAATATGTATGAATTAATCCCAACCATCCATCATGTTTTAATCCTAGCCATTCATCCGCCTTAATCCATGCCACTTACCCTACTTTAATCTCCACCCTTCCTCATGTTTTGATCTCAGCCACACATTTCATGTCATTGAAACCCTAATGTGCCTAAGGAGAGATTATAAAGAGGAGTCATTTTGAGGACTCAATATCGAAATCCCCTAGGTTTTTTGAGTTCCCTGAATTCTTGGAGTTTTTGGAATCCCTACCATTTTCCTAAGGTCTTGAGTTTCTTGAGCCCTTGTGCCCTAAGTCCTCAAGCACCCAAGCATCCTTGCCACTCCCATCCTCCATCGCTTCCTCTTGCATCTGCCGCATCCACCGTCGTCCATCTCATGAATCAGATCTATGACCTTCCCCTCATCCACCGAATGTCCCTTGAAGCTTCTTGAGCACCCACCAGAGTCTATAGAGCACCCACTAGAGCCTACAGGGTGCCTTTGGCATTTTTGGTCAGCATCAAGCACCCGCAAGCATTTCTTGTCCTAATTCTACAATCCTACGATCCTCGGGTTCCACTATGGCACATTTGCATAATCATCCTCTACAACGACAACAAAGACAGAAACAAGTTAGTGCAGACAAGGTAAATATTTTTGTGCACATCATTTTGTGTTATTATTTGTTTATAGCTTTTATGCAATATTAGGGTTAATGATCTCATTTCTAAGGGTCTCACATAGTGGAGCCCTCACATGTATTATTAACTATTGTCATTGTTTGTTGTGCACATGTGTGAGAGCAATATTCATTGAAGGCTATTGAATCTTGGGTGGTCCTATCAAGGATATTAGAAGCCCATCCACAATATATTAAAATCAGATCAGGTGTGAAGACACCATAATCATTTGTTAACTAGGGTTTAAGAGAACCCTAGTGTATTATAATAATTGTATCAAATAAAAAGATTTGTAAACCCACATTTGGGGTATTATTTATTGTAATATTGGAGATCTACCAGTGTTAATAAAATAATCTATTTCCCTGTGTAATCATTTGTGTATTTTATATTGCTTGTTTATTTCAATATTCTATATTTGGTGTTGCTTGATTTTGCATTCACAAATGACGATCACGGTGGAACCCACAAAGGGTTCTAAATTTTAAATTATCTTGTCATTGAATTATGGGTTTCTATTTTTGTTTTGTAGGTTTTCAAAAAAATGGATTGCATGAATTTTGTAAATTTAGGGTTTTTGAAGAATTGTAGAAGTTGTAGAAGTTACGCAGATACCCTGTGACACTCGAGGGATGCCCTCTAGAGTTCAAAAGGTGCCTTGGTGCGTTTCAGAAGTGCCTATAGGTGTTTTACATAGGAATAAAAATACATAGGCTTATTTGTAAGTTTACATCAAAACCCTAACTTCTCTGTTTTGTGTATTTTTATGTTTTTGTCAGATATAATGCTAAAAATAACATCATTAAATGTCTATTAAAAACAAGCAAATTGAATCTACATCATAGGCATTTAAAATATTTTTTTCATCCATATTCAATTACAAATTTCACATTTCCAATTAAAATTTATTATTTTCTGGTGTGGTGCACTTAAAATCTTGCATTCTATTTTCATATGAATTGTTAATTGCATGAAATAGTTTGCATTATAGAGTTAGGAATTTCTCTTTTTGCTTGTCTAAGTAGGAATAATATCAGGATATCAAAAGTATTCCTGCAATTGGTGATTCAAGGTGAAAGAGTAGATGAATCCTCCTCTATTTAGAGAGCGGTCTTAAGCAATGTACTCTACTTATTTTGAAGAAATTGATATCTCTATTGTTGGCTTCTAATTTAGACTTGGAAAATTAGTTATTTTTGACATTGTTTGTACACCATAAAAAATTGGAAAATTTAACAAAAATCACACACCACGTATCACATTAAACAATAATGTGTTGGATTTCATCACCAACCATTGCTTGAGATCTAGTGATGGTGGGCTTCATATCCATCCATCAATATCTAAACTTAGTCGCCGTAGGATACCCCTGAGAAAACTTCCTAGACTTCATCACCAGGAAGAATATCATTGCCCATCCAAGCCATATATTTCACCCATTATAATTCAGATTAGTATATCAAAACACACAAAACAAAAAAATAAAAAATCATTAAAATGAGATAAAAAAAGAACATAAGGTAAGACACATTTGTTGCAGAAAATTAGAAGTGAGTTGTTTTACTTGATTTATATGAAGTTTTTATTTACATTACTATATTGCACATTGTATATATTTGATTCAATTAGCTTATGGTATTAACTATAAATCAAAAAAATAAAGCACTGAATCAAATTTCCATCTCACAACACATTGCATCCATGGATAATTCATCATCCCTACCCACCACTTCTATGATCAATCCCAGTAGTGTGATACATATAAGTCATTTAGATTTGTTTGCGGGTCCCTCACACACTGTGTTATCTACACAGTCATTCCACATGGCCATTCCAAAAATTGAATCATCTTCACCTACCTTTGGTCACCATGTCACCCATATAGACATGGCCCAAGTAGAGGCTCTTCAGAGATCTGATAACTATGTCTTAAAGTCAGTCCATAACTCACCTAGGCATGATACTTCTTTCCAACAGGAACTTATCTCATCCCAGTATTCAAACCTTAACCAGGTGTACAATAATCCTCTTTTTGAGGCATCAACTACACCTTCCCAAAATTTGTCCATCCTCCAATCATCATGTGCTCTAAGCACATCCATCCCATCATTCTACACATCTACCTATGTTAATCCTTTGTATGAAGCACATGTCAATGCTGCTTCATGAAAACCAACATCCACCTCATCCAATGTCACCAATATAGTTGTAATTCCTATTAAAACTTTTCATCCACCCACCTCATCATTTTCATCTACATCCATACCTTCCACTTCAGATATGTAAATACATGATGCATGGGAACACCATAAAAAATTGCTTAAGTGATAGAATGCTCAATAGCAAGTTCAGGTGGTCAATCCTAAGCCTCAACCTATTTTCACTCAACCCACCTTTATCATCCAAAGTCCATCATGGGTAACACAATATTCTATGGTTTCCATTGACATACCACCATCAACCCATACCCATACCATTCCCGTAAATAATTATTATAGTCACAGTCCTCATACATCATCTTCATTTCAGCATTCACCATCATTTCTTCACCAACCTCATTATCATCAGTTTCAATCCACTTCACCCCATCATTAAAATATTATTACACCTCAACATCTTTCCACACCACCTTCACAAAATCATCAAGTGATTTAGGGTTTTTGCATTCCATAGGAAGACCCTAGGATCCAAACTATGCAACAATATATTGATAGTCTAATGCAACACACTCCTAGTTTGATGAACTAGAAGCTCACTTTACATGAACTGATAAATCAACCAATTCATCTTTTGGTACCATCACCACCATATTAGGCAGACTTCACAGTACCAAATTTTAACAAATTTAAAGGTACTGAGGACCCTAAAGAACAAGTGAGCACATCATCCATTCACGCTTTAGAATCCAAAGCAATGATGCTCTTATGCTTAGAGAATTTTATAAGCTATTAGGGGGAGATGCTGTAGAATGGTATAATCACTTTCCTCATCATAGTATCTATACTTTGATCAATTGATTGACCAATTTATTGAAAGATTTTCCCTCAATGTTAGAAAGAAAGTCTCATTATCCGATATATATGGTATAAAATAATATGATGATGAGTCTGTTTATGACTTTGGCAACCATTGGAGGGTCATTATCACAAAATTGCTATTTACCCTACCAATGGAAGAGCTTACTAAACTATTCACTAAGAGTTGCCTAAAACCCATCTCTTGGTTGTTGCAATTGCAACAATACCGATTATTTGAGGAAGCTCTTGCCTAGGCTAGCACAATTGAAGAGATAAAAATCCAAGGAGTGCTCAAGCCTAAAAATAAAGAATGAAAAAGTAAGGGCCAATATAAAAGTAATTATTCTGGTCAGTAAAAATCAAACCAAGCCAATCCGACCAACCAAGATAACCAAGTTAATCAAGTGGTGATGAGCCAGTCGGTAATAGCTCAACAACAAAATGTGCAACAACAATTGTGATAAATTGAATATCATGTAGTTCCCTCAACAACCCAATCAAGTCAAAAAATAGTGTCAAATATGGAAAATGGACCACATCGACAATCTATTTGACAACCTCGTCAGTACACCCCCTTAGCTAAATCTTATGCTTCTATATTCCATAGGTTATATGATACTAACCAACTTGTTTTACCTGAGGTTAAACTAGATGATCCCAGTAAAAATGGTAAACATTATCGAGAGCATTTGTTTTGCCCTTATCATAGGTAAAATGGGCATGATATTAACAACTACCATGTATTTAAAGATAGAGTGCAATATATCATTGAATTGGGGGCCATCTAGCTTGATAACCCCCTAGCCCAAAAAAACTAAAACCTTGGTATCTTTCAATCACCACTTCCTCATCATGAGGAAGTACAACCAACATCATGATTGTCTAATACTAAGAATCTTCCAAATCAAGTTAATCATGTGCAACAGTACCAAGGTTTTATAGGTGCTATTCATGTAGTAATCCAAGGTCAACAACAACACACAATCAACAAAATGCACAACAACAACCTATTCCACTGCCCATACCTCCATAAGCAAGTGTGTCTCAACCTATAAATTTATCACCACCAATCCAAATTTACACCAATCCTTCACCACAAATTCATAATCCAAGCCATCCAAATCCATTCATCCCATAAATCACCCCCCAAGTCAATCATATCATTGAGCAATCAGTTAACCACAAGTCTTAAAATAGCTTTAGCAAAACTGTCTATATATGATCTCATTCAATAATCTCCTCCACATTGAGAGGCATTAATGAATATTCTAAAATCCATTGAAATTCAATCCCAAGATCCTAATGCCTTCATAAAGTTTGTGGTAAGTATCCAAACATGTATGGAACCCTCCATCACTTTCTATGATTATGAGATCAAACCAATATCATTGAAATCGATGGACCCCCCATTACATATTATGGCTTAAATTGATAGGAAGCCTTTCAAAAGAGTTTTAATTGACATTGGCTCCTCCATCAACATCATCACCACATCTACCCTTCAACATATCAAGCTTCCACCAGATCACATTACCAAATACACTTTCATCTTGAAAGCATTTAATGATGCTCTCTGATCTACAGTTGGCACTATTATTTTACCCATTGAAGTGGGGGTCAAAACATTGCATACTATGTTCCACATATTGGAAGGGTCCATGGATGACCTTGGATGAAGGAAATGAGATGTGTCCCTTCTATACTACATCAATGCTTGAAATATGTACATGAGGGACAAGTACATTGCATATTAGCAGATGAATCGTTCAAGTATTGTAATTTTATCTCAAATCCCTATGAGTCCATGTTACCTTTCACTCATATATTTCTCACATCATCAACCATATCATCAACCACCCCATCCATATCTTCATCTAAATCCCCTATTATGGAGGAGCTTCTCATCACCACTTCACATAAAAAATCCACTTTCATAGCCCCAACTTCATCACCATTTACTACATGCACATGTGGTCAAAATCAATCTACATTATCCACATCATCAACATCATCACCTTCCATAATCACTCTGTTGGGAAAATAATTGGTTAATTTATATTGTTCAATTCATTTCCCCCATTTAATTATCAACCTGGGACAACTCGTAAACTTGTGAAAAGTCATGCATAATGTATCCTTGTAATTCCTAATGAGATGAGTCCTCCAGATTCTATGGTTTGGGGGGTGCATTGTTGCAGTGGAGTTATTTTTCTTTATCCAAAATATTAATCTATTTTATATTATCAAAGACATGACTAAAATAAACTATAAAAGTAAAAATGCATACTTGCTGGAAAAGTACAGAAAGCAGGGGAAAGCTACAACAAGAAACTAATTTGAAAAAAACATAGAAAATAGGAAATAAATAAAATAACAAAAAGTAAGGAAAAATGTGGGAGGAATACTGTTGAGAGTGGGCCTAGGATTTTAGCAGATTCCACCCAGATCAATTCATTCACCGAATGCTAGTTTGAGACTGATAAAACATTCAAATAAATTGTATTGTATTACAACTTTAGAAAATTAACATAGATAATCCAGGATTTTGTTTTAGAGGTGGTATATGCATTTATATAGTGCACGACCATCCCTGATTACAAGCTCAGGCAATTCTATTTCAGACTTGTGGTTACAATAAACACGTGCAAAATAATCAGAGATAACGAATGCGGGCTAATTTTATCCTTCGTAGGATAAATTAGGTGTGTTATATTTATTGATGGAATATGCCTATAATTATATTGCAAATCGATATTAGTATAATCGATTTCTATGTTTTATCTATTTATATGTTTGTTTAGCCATTAATTAGAAATGGATAATTTATTCTGATTCATATTGCTATCTTTCATCCACATATATTGTTGTAAACTTCCATTTTGTTTCTTCTAAAAATATGGTTCTTGTTATACTTCTGCTCGACGGGAGTCAGGCACTATCCAACCTGTCACTAGGAATCAAGTGTTGTTGACTCCAAATTAAGGAGTCAAACACCTTTGACCTTAAGTCTAGGAGTTAGGGGTCTCTGATCCCCAAAGTCGAGAGTTAGGCACCTTTGATCTTGAAGTTGGGAGTCAGGCACCTTTGATCTCAAAGTTGAGAGTCAGACACATTTGATCTCGAAGTCAGGATTCAGGTGCCTTAGCTCAATGTACTTATCCTTTGTTGTGGTCATCGTTGTCCTTATGTTTCCACCATAAAACATGAAGTGCGAGGTCCACATGGGACCTTGACATAAATATGTTGAAAATATAACAAAATTACTAAATCTACACACAAATCACACTAAAAACACACATTAGAGAGTATACCCAATTTATATTAAATATATATACAACTTTCATTAAAAAGTACATATTATCAAAATAATTCCGCACTATGTATTATAAATCTATACAAAAATATGACCATTTTTGGTGCTCATCACACTCCTTCCAAATCATCATCATCCACCCAACCATATCCATCTCCATCAGAAAATTTCTCACAAGTCAAAATGATGGATTGTGAGATACCATGAGTCAGTTCCATCTACATCCAATCCATCCAAATCATCCCAAGTCGAGGTCCACCTCACTAATCTTGGTATTGGTGAATATGTGGTCCAAGACATCATAGTTACACTTAATATTCAAACTACTAAGGACTACTGTCTCCCATGTGACCCACCCTTATCTATAGGAGTGATATATAACATGGGTTTAGTGCCTAATAGCATTAATTTTGTATATGAGAGGCTTGAGTCACTATCCAATCTAGTTAATCCAAATGAACCCAAATCACCAACACCTGCCAATATACAACATATATTGGGTTTTCCATCCCAATATTTTCACATTGTTAATTGGCAAGGACATGGCCTAGGATGGCACGAACAGGGAATGCATGAAATTATCGATGTTTCATATTGAGAAATGCATATGATCATTCGAGTTTAGGCTATCATCTACTTTCATCCACTTCTTCTTTTGAACAAGTCTTCCAAAGCTTAAATTTGAATTCAAGAGAAGATATCCATCACATTGATGACTCTGAAGATGAAATATATGAAGAATTTGACCTTATGTCAATAGCTTCTAATGAATCTGAAGATGAGTCAAACCCCATCATCCCACACACTGAATAGGATGAGTTTTACCTTAGAATTTTTTCCATCCATTAGCCCATAATTCATTTTATTCTTCCATAAGAGTGAGCCAACCAAATCGGTGAACCACCACCGCCATTTCATTAATCCACATCACCGACCATTTTACTTGTAACATATGTATATAAATTCAAAAAACAAAAACAAAATAAAAACAAAAACAAAATAAAAACAAAAACAACTTTAAAAAAATAAACAAAAACATTTTGCATTACATGTACATTGCATTTATTTGTGTTGATTGTTGTTGTTTAGATTTAACAAAGTTCTAAAATTGGTTCTACCAAACACGATCAACCCATCCATTCACCTTACCAACCATCCATTTTACCCTTAAGTCAAAATGAATCTTGCTGACTTATTCACCCCACTCCGCAATCCATATGATTTGGCAAAGCCAATTCTTATTGACATAAGCCTTATTAATATGGACCATATTTCCTCACCACCATTCTTTTTTTAAGTTTATCCTATCTGAGAAATTGTTAAGGGCTTAAACCAACTACATTCCTTCATCACCCCACCTTCACCTTCACCTTCATATTTATATTCTAAGGTTTTCCAGGTAGACATAGATAAGGTTGAGTCAGAAGAGTTTGATGACATCATAGATGATATTCATCTAATCCCAACACCCCATCAAATTGAGGAAGGTTATCACATATATGGAAGATACTATCAACGTGAACCTTCGTTCAAATGCAGACAACCCCTAAATTGTTAAACTTGGTAAAATATTATCCACATATGAAAAAGAGCAATTAATTGCTCTTCTTAAGAAGGACATTTTTGCATGGTCCTATAAAGACATGCTTGGTCTTGACTCTAATTTGGTTGTCCACAATCTCACTTTAAGCTCTAATGTTAATCCAATCAAATAAAAACTTAGAAGGATGCATCATACCATTTCCATTTTGGTAAAATAAGAGCTTCAAAAGCTACTAGATGTGGGTTTCATTATCCCCTTTGACTACCCTGAGTGGCTCTCAAACATAGTACTCGTTCATAAGCCTAACAGGACAATACACGTTTGCACTGATTTTTGAGATCTTAATAAAGCATGTCCTAAGGATATTTTCCTCTTCCAAACATTGATACTCTTGTCGAAACCTGCGCTGGGCATGAAATACTTTCTCTCATGAATAATTTTTTAGGATACAACCAAATTCGAATAAATCTTGATGACCAACACAAAACAACATTCACTACACCTTGGAGAACTTTTTATTACAAGGTGATGCTATTTGGCCTCAAAAGTGTAGGTGCCACTTATCAACGTGCCATGACATACATTTTACATGATTACATGCTTAATATCATTGAATATTATGTGGATGATCTCATGGCAAAATCCAAAACTCGACAAGAACACATTGGTGTATTGGAAAAGTCTTTAATCAATGTTTAGAGCATAATGTAAGGTTGAACCCCAAGAAATGTGTCTTTGGTGTTACCTCTGACAAACTACTAGGGTTTATTGTCTCCAAAAGAGGTATTGAGGTGGAACCAAACAAATTCAAGGCCATCATGGACATGCCTTTCCAACAAATATAAAGGAATTGCATAGTTTACAAGGAAATATTCAATCAATCCATCATTTCATTGTGCAACTTTTTGACAAATGCAGGCCATTCAATCACCTGCTACAAAAGGGGGTGCCATTTTCATGGATAGATGAATATCAAAAAGCCTTTGATGATATCAAGAAATAGCTAACTTCTCCACTAGTCTTAGCTACTCCTCATCCAAGGGTCCCCTTTCATATTTATGTTTCAGCAATGGACTTTGTAGTAGGGACAATGATTGCAAAAAAGATTGAAAACAATTGAGAGCAAGTTTTCTATTATATTAGTTGAACATTGGTAAGCTATGAAAATAGATACGATTACGTAGAAAAATTATGCTTAGCAGTATTTTTTGCTACTAAGAAAATCAAATATTACATGCTTAGTCATACCACATATGTTATATCTAGAGAAAATCCTCTACGTTATATGATGTCTCACACTTACAATAACACTCACACCGCTAAATGGATAATGCTTCTCATTGAATTTGATCTTGCGTTCATAAATGAACTTGTGGAAACTCCACTACCTAGTGATCAACCCTTGATTATTGAGCTCCTAGATGATTCAGTATTCATTGTCACCGAACAAGAAGAAGATATCATTCTGGAGGAAGACGTCGATATAACACTATTATTTGATGGTTATAAGTGCAAAAAATGTCAAGGTTATGGAGTCATATTTCATACACCTCAGGGGGTGCCTATCCCCTTATCATTTAAAATAGAATTGCAATGCACAAACAACAATGCAGAGTATGAAGCCTTAATCTTAGGTCTTCAAGCAACTATAGCTATGGGTATAAAGTGTATTAGGATATTTTGTGATTCTCAACTTGTTGTCAAACAAGTAATAGGAGAATACCAATGCAAAGAACCTACCATAAAACTTTACCATGAAGTAGCAATGAAATTTCTCTCTAAGTTTAATTGGTATGAAATTGATAGTTTGCCATGTTCGACTAATAGATTTGCAGATACAATAACCTCTATTATATCATTGATTCGAAAGGATACCTTAGGAGAGGTACAACCACTCAATATCACAATGATCTTTAAATATACAATTGTCTGTGCTAAATCTAAGGATGAAAAATATGTTTGCTTTATCCATTTGGAGCCATATGAGCCTTGGTCAAACCAAATAATAGCCTTTCTCAAGTTTGGAACACTCCCATCAGATATGTCATGGATTGCTAAACACACTTTCAAGCAAAAGGTAACTTGTTTTACTCTCTTGGAGGATGTGTTGTATAAACGTGGTTATGATGGAATCCTCCTTTGTTGTCTTGAGTCTATCGAGGCCCAAAGAACCATAGCTAAAGCTCATGATGGTACTTTTGGTGGTCATTTTAGTGGAATGGCCATTGTAAAGTGTATTTTACATATGGGTTACTATTGGCCCATAATGGAACAAGATTATTGCACATATATCAAGCATTGTAAGCAATATCAAGAACATGCTATTTTTTTTTTGGGCGCCCCACCCCAGGCTGCCACAATATTCTGTCCACCCTAAAAGCCGCCACATAGATCTTCACGTAGTCCGCCCCTATAACCACCATTCCATAATCATTTTAAACCTTTTATGCCATTGAAAGCACTAGGAAAGGGACAAGTGTTCAGTCCGATGAGGCCCAAGATTTGAACCTTGGACCTTCGCACCCCTTATGGAGTTTGGATGAACCAATTGGTCTACACCTCGGACCTAAGAACATGCTAATTTAACTCATGTGCCATCATAAGCATTACAACCTATTCAAAGCCTTTGGTCCTTTTCACAATGGGGTCTATATTTAATTGGAAAAATCTCACCTTCTTCCTCGGGACAACATACATTCATCATCACAATGAATGAATAATTCACAAAGTGGGTTGAGGTAATTCCTCTAACTAGTACGATAGGACCTAGAATCGTGGAGTTTATACTTGATCATATCATTTGCATTTTTGGTATTCTGTCAAAAATCATCTTTGACAATGGCAAGTATTTCAAAAATAAGGATGTTCAAGCACTTTGCAAGAAATATAAAATCCAACACAGTTTCTCGACTCCTTATTACCCATAAGCAAATGGACAAGCTGAGGCTACCAATAAGACCTTAATTGCTATTCTTAAGAAACTTTTTAAAGAAAATCATAGATATTGGCATACATAAATTCCCTTGGCTTTATAGGCTTATCAAATAAGTATCCACACTCCTACTAGGGAAACACCATTTTCATTGGTCTATGGAGCCTAAAAAATCATGCCTCTTGAGCTTGAGATCCCTTCCTTATGAATTTCATTGTAGGAATTCATAGATGATGATACTTCTAGACAAGCACATATTTACCAACTCACACTCCTTGATGAGAGGTGAGTCAATGTTTTAGAGTATTTATGAGTTATCAAGACCACCTAAAGCATGTTTATAATGCTAAAGTTCATCTACATAAATTTCAAGTAGGAGATATTGTTCTAAATGAGAATCAACAAAATACCAATGCTTTACCATATCTTCATGATAAATTTGTAGATAATTGGTTAGGTCCTGTTGGTCCAAAATCTGCCACAGGAAAGGATTTTATAATTGCACCCTAGACCTGGCCAACATTGAAAGGCTGGAAGCAAGAAATGGCTCCCAGACCAATCTCCAGAGTGGGCTGGTTCCCTTTACTATTCTAAATTTCTGTTTGAAGATAAGGGTTGCTGGAAAGAAATTAAAAGTTGCAGAAAGAAATGAAATATGGCCACAGGCCGGAGTTATGGGATCAGAAGAACAACAGCAGAAAACTTAAAGTGCGGCAACAGCAAGCAACAGAATATAATGACTCAACTCCCACACAATTGTATGCAGAAAATCTCTCCAAGACTACACTCCAAGAATCATATCCTTATAAGCAATATTCAAATCCAATATGCAGAATTTGAATGTAACAGCACTCAAGGAATATAAATTTGATTAGAAATGCAACGAACAGAAAAGACAATCACCCAAACAACTGCTTGAAAAATCCGAAGCCAATAATTTATTCTTGCAAATGCACTTCCAGTTTTTAGCAAAACTTCCTTTTTTTTTTTTTAATTAGAAGTCGATCCTTTTATTCCCGCAGATACAATTCCAGTTTCTAGCAGCAAGTTTTTCCAACCTTTGCAAATGAAAATTACATTGGTTTTTATAGAGGTCCGTCCTCTTTGCAGCATTAAAAACGTAAAACCAACTTCCTCGTGATCTACAATAATATCTTGAAAATCAGGAACACGACCCCTTAATAGCGGCCTCGAGGAAATAAAAATTAAATACCATTAAACGTTCGCGGCCCTTCATTAAATTCGATTTTTCAAACATGTGCATGAAAACCGTTGAATTAATCCACGAACCGTAGCTTTGAACCAATAAATCCTTTAATTTTGGTGGCCTGGGCACTCTTCGACCTTAACCGCATCGGAAATCCGCAAATTATTTAATTCGGGTCAGCATTAAATCATCGGAAATCGGAAAAACCCTCTCGGCCGTTCATACTGCACTTGGCGGGAAAACTGCGCAGGTCGCGAAAATGCGACGGGTCGCGAAATCGCGACGTGTTTTTCACGCCGTACGCTTCGCTGCTGAAGACCCGCGAAAATGGAACATGTAGCGATTTCGCTACATGTTTCCGCCGTTGGCTCCTCCCTGCGCTCTGCCCCGCGAAATCGGAACATGTAGCGATTTCGCTACATGTTTCCGTCGCCGCATCAATCGCCATTTTCGGTCGCGATTCGCTGACATGTCAGCGACGCGCTGCAAGTTTGCACTTTTTGCCTTCGAAGCTGCCCGGGTCGCGATTCGCTGACATGTCAGCGAATCGCTGCATGTTTTCAACTTAATGCTTTTTGCCCGTCGACCCGCGAATTCGGAACACGTCGCGATATCGCGACGGTTCCGCCAACTCACTGCGTTGGTCGAGTTGACCGCGATTACGCAACATGTCGGCGCGTCGTGCTGATTTCAGACTTAGTCATTTTTTGCTCATTTTTTCTCCTTTTTTCGCCCAAGCTGCATCAATCAAAGGTCAGATCCCCAACAATACATCAATGCATTCATCAATGAGAATCAATGTGGCAAAAATGCCAACATTCTTGGCGGCTCGCGGGGTATACAACTATCTGTATGCAAGAATCCGAGCCTTAGTCCATTGGGCACAGAGTCATATCCGAACAGTAGGCATGTCTGTGCAATACATGTCTTCGCTGAAAAATTGAAACTGAAAAAACCTGCATATAACTGATTATGAAATGACTAATGGAACGCGATGGTGGAGTGAGCTCTTGCGGTTGCGCAAGCGGTATCTGCAATGGAATGATGAAATGAAAATGAACGAAGTTATGGAGTGGGAATGGAACTAGGAAAGCTGTGAAATGAAATGAACTAGGCTGTTAGCAAATGCGTAAAAGAGCGAACTTAGAGGAAAGGGATAAGAAGAGACGGGGAAAAACAGAAAAGGGGAAAAGAAACAACGAGTCGTGGCTCATTTTGTTTTAATGCAGAAGAAAAAGAAGGAAGAAGATGAAGAAAGGAAAGAGAGGAAACGGGGAAGGGAAAAGAAGAAAGTGCTAGAAAGCCACCAAAATGTTGGGAGGAGAAAAACAAAGGAAAAACAAGCACCTACGGCTCGCAGGCAACAAGAGCCGAGATGAACAAATAAAAACAATACCAGTTTTTTTTTTTTCTCTTCTTTTTCTATTTTTTTGTTTTTTTTCAAAATACTATATACAATAATTCACGACATGATTGGCATGTCGCCACCAGACATCCAATCTCAGAATGTTATCCGGTAAATCTGCAATGTCCCGACCAGATCTGATCATACTTAAGTCGGTCCTTGAAATTAGGCTGGCTCCTTCCTGAAGTTCTCCATGGTGCGAATAGGATGCAATGCGACAGATTATCCTTCTTACTAGTACCCATATGGAGGACTTCTTCAGGTATCGGATGTAGTGGTTGGAACCAACACCACCACTTTGCAAACTTTACTGGCTGTGGGTTGAGTACAGGCTCCTCTAACTCCTTGATGTGATCACGGGGCTCTTCAAGTGAGAAATCTGATTCTGGGATCTCCTCAGGCTCTGGAATTTGAACTTGTTCTTCTACTTGGCCCATCTCTTGATGAAAACTGCAAGCAACCATATTGTTCATTGCTGGAAAAGTGCTTGCATGTTCCAATCCTTGACTTTGGACGAGATCTGTCCCTTGAACTCCACATGACTGCATCTCAGGTATAAAGGATCTGGCATGAATGTGCAGGGTAAACAGGAGCAGCAACCACCGGAGAAGGTAATGGAGTTTCTCCCCACGGTAACTTTCTTGATAAGAGCAACAAGCTGTTCCGCTCGCACTGCTTCCTCAAAGATTTGTGGGAAGCGTTGTTCACACTGACTGACAAAAAGAGACCTATGTCGAAATTAAAAGCTCGAACATAAAAGAGGTGGGCTTGGGTGGGTGATGGACGGATCTTCTCCGGAATTCTCTTCCAACTTATCAAGAATCGGACATTGAAGTCCGTGATGCTTTCTTGAGGTGCTCTCTTGATGTACATGAAAAATTGGTAGAGATCCAAAGAACTGTAGAAAGGATCTTCATCAAATCTTTTGATCAGTGCTCCCGCGAGATCATCCCATGAGCTGATGCTTTGACGTTTGAGCAGTCTGTACCATTGCAATGCTCTTCCTTCCAAAGACTGAACCAGAAGTCGGATCATGACATCTTCGTGTTCTATGACATGGATCATGGACAGAATAGCAATATCTTCAACATGTGTCAGAGCCATGCCTTCGGTACCATCATATTTTGCCAGGTTCTTCAGGGCACCTTCGGGAATTTCATGCCGAACTTGGAGATTCAGGGGCCAGGATCATCCCATCTAGAAAAAACCCTCACCTTTGTGGCAGTGGTCTGCGGGATCACGGCCATCGCCATTAAGTCAGAGTCGCCAGAAAAAACATTCTTTGAATTTTTTTTTTTTTTTTAAACAAAAACAGGCGTCCACGAACAGATCTTCAACTCAGCAAAGTCGCCAGATGAACTTAAAAATCTCCGCTGTGAGGCCAAGACAGCTCATCAAATCTTGAGACCTCCGGGTGTTAAAACGTGCCAAAACTGTTGGCACCGGTGGGGTTATCACTTTGGAAAATTATGCGTATCCCACCGATTATGAATTCTTGGAGACAGAAACAGTCTGTCCCACCGGGCGTGCCAAAAACTGTTGGTCCAAAATCTGCCACAGGAAAGGATTTTATAATTGCACCCTAGACCTGGCCAACATTGAAAGGCTGGAAGCAAGAAATGGCTCCCAGACCAATCTCCAGAGTGGGCTGGTTCCCTTTACTATTCTAAATTTCTGTTTGAAGATAAGGGTTCTTTGGAAAGAAATTAAAAGTTGCAGAAAGAAATGGAAATATGGCCACGAGCCGGAGTTATGGGATCGGAAGAACAACGGCGAGAAAACTTAAAGTGCGGCAACGACAAGCAACAGAATATAATGACTCAACTCCCACACAATCGTATGCGAGAAAATCTCTCCAAGATTACACTCCAAGAATCATATCCTTATAAGCAATATTCAAATCCAATATGCAGAATTTGAATGTAATGACACTCAAGGAATATAAATTTGATTAGAAATGCAACGAACAGAAAAGACAATCACCCAAACAAGCGCTTGAAAAATCCGAAGCCAATAATTTATTCTTGCAAATGCACTTCCAGTTTTTAGCAAAACTTCATTTTTTTTTTTTAAGAAGTCGATCCTACCAACAATTCCAGCCAGCAACAAGTTTTTCCAACCTTTGCAAATGAAAATTACATTGGTTTTTATAGAGGTCCGTCCTCTTTGCAGCATTAAAAACGTAAAACCAACTTCCTCGTGATCTACAATAATATCTTGAAAATCAGGAACACGACCCCTTAATAGCGGCCTCGAGGAAATAAAAATTAAATACCATGAAACGTTCGCGGCCCTTCATTAAATTCGATTCTTCGAACATGTGCATGAAAACCGTTGAATTAATCCACGAACCGCAGCTTTGAACCAATAAATCCTTTAATTTTGGTGGCTTGGGCACTCTTCGACCTTAACCGCATCGGAAATCCGCAAATTATTTAATTCGGGTCAGCATTAAATCATCGGAAATCGGAAAAACCCTCTCGGCCGTTCATACTGCACTTGGCGGGAAAACTGCGCAAGTCGCGAAAATGCGACGGGTCGCGAAATCGCGACGTGTTTTTCCGCCGTACGCTTCGCTGCTGAAGACCGCGAAAATGGAACATGTAGCGATTTCGCTACATGTTTCCGCCGTTGGCTCCTCCCTGCGCTCTGCCCCGCGAAATCGGAACATGTAGCGATTTCGCTACATGTTTCCGTCGCCGCATCAATCGCCATTTTCGGTCGTGATTCGCTGACATGTCAGCGACGCGCTGCAAGTTTGCACTTTTTGCCTTCAACGCTCCCCGGGTCGCGATTCGCTGACATGTCAGCGAATCGCTGCATGTTTTCAACTTAATGTTTTTTGCCCGTCGACCCACGAAATCGGAACACGTCGCGATATCGCGACGGTTCCGCCAACCTGCCTGCGTTGACTGAGTTGACCGCGATTCTGCAACATGTCAGCGCGTCGCTGCAGTTTTCAGACTTAGTCATTTTTTGCTCATTTTTTCTCCTTTTTCCGCCCAAGCTGCATCAATCAAAGGTCAGATCCCCAACAATACATCAATGCATTCATCAATGAGAATCAATGTGGCAAAAATGCCAACAGGTCCATACATTGTTACTCAAAATGTGGGTAAAGAAACTTATAGGCTTACCATTCTAGAAGGATTTGAAGAGCCTGAACCACTTAATGTTATAAACTTGAGAATATTCTATGCATAATGTGATTTATATATGTATATATACATGGCTATACACAAAAAAATAACATTGCATTTCATACATCTCATTTCACACAAAGCATTTCATACATTGCATTACACACATTTCATTTGCATACATTTTAGTTACACATTTCATTTCAAAACTCACACTTCATTCATTGCATTCACACCATCATTTTCACACATTTCACATTTTATATTAAGGATCATTTAATCAAATTTAGATAATAATTGGTCCAAAAAAATATATTGCCTTAATCAGGGGCACCTTCAAGCATCATCCATTTCATTGCACCATTCCATAAAGCTAATTATCATTAGAAAAGTCACATGTCTACAAGTCCTAAGTGTTTTTGGTCACTCAACCACTCCTAGTGTTTTAAGCAAACTCCAAATACATGTCAAATTTTCTTTAGGACCAAGACACAATTTTCACTAAGAAAATATTGATTTTTTGGAATTGACTCTAAAACATTCTTGAACCAAACACAATTTCACATCTTAAAAATATTTTGTGTACGTGGATTTTACCTCGAAGTGAAAAGGGTAACCTTTGCTTGTCCCATTATGCAACATAGTCCACACAACTAGTGGTTTTCATCACTATCACAAAATTTAAAACAAAAGATATAGTAAGGATAGGTTACAATTCTCATCACACTTAGGTTGAGAATCCAATTCCCCAAAGCTCTAAATATTTCATCACACACCACAGATCCTCAAGTTGTAAGGATAGTACTACATTTTCATTCAGACGGTTAGGTAGTCATCCCCAAAGCCTAAAGATCAAATTCTTGGACTATGGAGCTAGTCTCCATTGGAGCTATAGACGATTGACTAGCAGTGGAGTACGCTCACGTGTGGCGAAACATCTCTTTTAAAGAGACCTCTAACCGCACATAAGGAAAAGCTAGCTTCTTGGTCTCATCCATAACATGTTTCACCCAATTTATTCAATATGAGTTAATAAAGTCACTTGCACACACATTGGTTCTTGATTGCCTCAAGTAATTACCATGCTCATGATTTGGTAAATGAATTCACTGCACACACATTTGGTCTTAGAGGAATTAGGTAGTATTTAGTGAGTTTTTTTGATACCACTAGTATGTCTGAGTCTCTACAAAATAGTCAGTTTTCCATATCAACATCCATATATTATTCCATATCAACATCCATATATTCTTCCATATCAACATCCATATCTTATTTCATATCAACATCCATGTCATTCCATGAGTCTTTCACCCCATGTACCACTAGTTTGGTGCCCCTGATTAAACAATAATGCTAAACTTGGCCAAGAAAATTATAAACTATGAATTATCATTAGAACATTTGCATACATACATATTATCACTTGTATTAATCATCCATATACACATGCATCCACAAAAAAGCATAACACAAAGCCATGTATATACATAAAAAAAAAAACAAAAAAAAATATATATATATATATATATATATATATATATATATATATATATATCACATGTACAATGAATACCCAAAGGCTATATACAATGGAGCACCAAGGCTCATATACAAAAAGTGCATCTAAGCACTAGCTAATGCCTATAAGAGGACCCTTGTGACCTTGAAGGATCCCTAGATCTAGAGCTATACCTAGACTCACTAGACCTAACAGACCCAGATATGTATGAGGAGGGTGGATCTAAAATCCCAATATCATGCTCCATAAACCGATCCTCCAAAAATTGTATATATCCATCCTAAGCCTGAAGGTGTTGTATATCATGTCTCTATTGACAAATCTTCTCTAGAAGCTCTACCTAGAGCCTTGTAGTCCTATCCTCACCTCCATATATAGTCGGTTGTACCTCTAGCTCCTTATAAAATTAAGCTATCTTCGCATCTTGGGCCATCTACCCATACTGTAGTTGTGCTATCTTTATGTCTCGAGCCACTACCATAGCATCTCACTCTACCACCAACTACTCCAACCTCACCCAATCCTCCTCACTATGACCAAGAGTTCCATCCAAAATTCCCTCTTTATCCTCCATACCACCTCCATCACTCCCACCCTTTGGAGCCTACTCAGTTGTATCTCTCAATTTCCTCCTTCGACTACTATCTCAAAGGTACCTCCAATGCTTAGGAGCCTCATCGACATCCTCAATATCTGTCTCATTGACCTCCTCGATCTCTACCTCATTGGCCTCCTCAAACTCTACCTCATCCCTATCCTCATTCTCCCCATCTACTATTAGACTTGGTACCCATGGTGACTATGTAGTGAACCATACATTATACTCCTCAATAGTCCTTACATCGTCCATATTAGGGAGATCCATCTCTTTATCATCCTCATAAGTCATCCTCCATGCCTCAACACAAGGGAAACCCGTGTCATCCTGATTATGCCTATAGAGAACTGGTGTCTTAGGAACTCCTTGTCTTAGTCCAAACTACTACAACACTCATGAGAATTGGATCAACTCCACCTCACTCATGTGCCTCCCAAAAACCCACCTAGCCTGTCATACCCATCGTAGATGATCCCTATCACCTATCCACATGGTACCTCACCACGGCCTCCATACCACCTGAGTTACTATAAATCCAACCCACAGATCCTAGTACCACTGACTCATTCAAATAGGATGACTCAACAACACCTCCTCTATCACTGGCAACCTCATAGCATAAGGCTACTCCCTATCCCATGTCATAGTAGGTAAGCCCAATGGTCAAGCCACACTAAAGTGCTCTTAGCCCCAACACTGTAGTAGAAAAATACACCCCAGTCCCTTCCGCCTTCGCCTCCTCACCTCATACAGATCATGGTACAACTGCACCAATAAAGTAGGAGCCCATGCATATACCCAAGGTGTGTTAATCATGTCACACACCAAACCGACAAGGTTCCATGGGAACCTAAAACTAGTGCTATTTGAGGCCATTATGTTGGCCAACATGAACATCACCAAAGCACGAAGGGCATCCAAATTCTTATACTTATACATGGAAAAGTATGTAATACCTCCACCCTTCACATCCACATCTTGCCACTCATATCTGAACAATCAACTCAGCTCATATCCCTTATTGTGTACAACCTCAAAACGTTATGCAAGAGCATCCAACAAAGAAAATAAAAAAATATGCTAAGAAAAACTGTCGTGATATCGCGACATGTTTTGGCAAGGGAGAGAAAATATCGTGATATCGCGACATGTCACGAAATCGCAACCAAAGGATGAAAGAAAGTGCGAGGGAAGAAGATGTCGCAATATCGTGACATGTCATGAAAGCGCGACCAAAATAAGAGAGAGAAGCTATGGAAGAGAAATGTCGCGATATCGCGACATGTCGTGAAATCACAACCAAAAGAGGAGAGAGAAGATGTGAAAGAAAAATGTCGTGATATTGCGACCGAAAGAGGAGAGAGAAAGTGTGAAAGAAAAATGTCGTGATATCATGACATGTTGTGATGTCGCGACAGTCTGCATTTCAGGGGCAGTTATAGAGAGATAGTGCGACAGTTAACGAAAGTCGTTACGCCGGTTACAGAAACAGTTAACAAAAGTCATTACACTGGTTACAAGAAGCCGTTACAGATCGTAGTCATGGAGCAGCGGTTACAAAGAGAGAGATCGCTATAAAAGGAGGATGGCTTGGAGAATTGAGGGGTCGAAGAACCATAGAACAAGGTGGCAGACAAGAAGGCACGAGGGCCATTCTGTACTTGTTCCAGAGAGTTGCTATTTTTCTTCCAGGAGCATCGTCTGTGTGACGATTGCCATTTTTTGTAAAATTATTGTAATCTTCCAAATTTATGAATAAGAATTTGAGATTTCTTATGTGTGTAAATTTGGCTCCCCATCAAGTGGTATCAGAGTGAGAAGATTCTGAGTGTGTAAGCAGAGTGCCGAACGTGAGGTAGCTTGCACCAGGATTTGGGGTTAAGGGTTCTAAAAAAAAAGTGAAGAAGAATGCTGGCGTGAAGAAATAATGGTGTTGGAAGGAACATAGTTCCTGAAGGAGACTTCCAAGCATTGCAGAGGCAAGTGTAGGCCCTGCAGGAAGAATTGCGTAGAGGAGTAGAGCCAAGAGGAGAAGACCAGAGTGATGATGAAGCTTACATAGTTGATGACGCGTCAAAAGAAGAAGAAGAAGCGATGAGTTCTATGAAAGATCGAATGATTAAAGCCATTCCTCAAATTGAGAAAAGGTCAAAGATTGACGTATTCACATATTCTAGAAATTTAAATCCAGACGAGTTGATTGACTGGATTAACGATATGGAGGAATATTTTGAATATGAGGAGGTTGAAGATCCAAATCGAATAAAATTTGCAAGAACAAAGTTGAAAGGCCATGCTCGCATATGGTGGAAAGGAGTGCAGCTAGAACGAAATTGAAGAGGAAAAGAAAAGATCACCAGGTGGGATCGAATGGTTGAAAAACTAAAACAACAGTTTATCCCAGCAAATTATGAATTGGATCTACTGAGGAAAATGCAGAGTTTAAGACAGTCCAACAAAACTGTCAAAGAGTATACCGAGGAGTTCTACAAAATTTCAATTAGAACCGGTCATACAGAAGCCAACAAGGAGAGAGTAGCCCATTACATCAATGGGTTGAGAACCAGCATGCAAGAAGAATTAAGTTTGATTCGAATGGGCACCATTGAAGATGCTTACCAGTTTGCTCTGAAGGTGGAAGAGAAACTGAACCGAAGATTTGACAGTAAACAGAGAGGAAGAGGTCATGGTGAAAGAATTGGTGGAGGACGAGATGAGAAGAAAGAAGAAGCTAGCAGCAGTCAAGTGCAGCAGGAAGATGATGCTTGCAGTTTTGGTGGACAGAACAACTACCCAAGAGGAAGAGGTAGAGCTGGACGCGGTTATGGAAGAGGCAGATTTCATGGAACCTGCTTCAATTGTGGGGAAGACGAACATCGATCATTCGAGTGTCCACAACACCAAGAGGAGATGAATAAAAGACCCGAGGGTCATGCCAGAGCTGCTGTAGTAGATGACAGAGTTGCATCTGAGCACTCTAAAGAGGCCGAAAGAGGAGAAGCGCTGATGACAAGAAGAGCCCTGTTGCATGAGGAGAAGCAATCAGACCAGAGGAAGAGCCTGTTCTGCACAAGGTGCCAATGTTCAGGTAAATTCTATAATGTGATTATAGATAATGGTAGTACTGATAACTTAGTCTCTACAAAAATGGTTACTAAGTTACAGTTGGAGAGGAAAAGACACCCGCATCCATACCGGATTGCGTGGTTGCAGGAGGACCATAGCGCATTGGTCAGTGCACAGTGCTTGGTCAAGTTTAATATTGGGGGATACCGAGATGAGGTTCTGTGTGATGTTTTGCCTATGGATGCTTGCCATTTGTTGTTGGGGAGACCATGGCAATTTGACAGACGTGCGGTGCATGTTGGGCATGAGAATACGTACTCTCTGACGAAAGACAGAGTGTGTCACAAGTTGAAGCCATTGAAGGCAGTGGATGAAAAAGTGTGTAGTAGTGCTCAAATTTGTTTGGTAGATGGTCAAAATGTTTTGGACAAAACCCATCGAATGTCTCCTGTGGAGGATGCAGAGTTGAACAGCCAGGTTCCAGAGTTGTTGCAGAAGGGGTTGATTAAAAATAGTTTGAGTCCCTGTGCAGTACCTGCCGTACTAGCACCGAAGAAAGTGATCGAATAGTACAAAAGTGAAGATCACTTCTCAATCCACCTCGGTTGTCTGATGTAGGAGCATCCAACGAAGAAAATAAAAAAATATGCTAAGGAGAAAAACTGTCGTGATATCGCGACATGTTTTGGCCAAGAAGAAAACTGTCATGATATCATGACATGTTTTGGCAATGGAGAGAAAATGTCGTGATATCATGACATGTCATAAAATCTCGACCAAAGGATGAAAGAAAGTGCGAGGGAAGAAGATGTCGCGATATCGCGACATGTCACGAAATTGCGACCAAAAGAAGAGAGAGAAGCTATGGAAGAGAAATGTCGCGATATCGCGACATGTCATGAAATTGTGACCAAAATAGGAGAGAGAAGATGTGAAAGAAAAATTTCATGATATCGCAACATGTCACGATATCGTGACCGAAATAGGAGAGAGAAAGTGTGAAAGAAAAATGTCACGATATCACGACATGTCGTGATATCATGACAGGCTGCATTTTAGGGGCAGTCACAGAGAGACAGTGTGATAGTTAACGAAAGTCGTTATGATGGTTACAGAAACAGTTAACGGAAGTCATTACATCGGTTATAGGAAGCCATTACAGATCGTAGTCATGGAGTAGCGGTTACAAAGAGAGAGATCGCTATAAAAGGAGGATGGCTTGGAGAATTGAGGGGTCGAAGAACCGTAGAACAGGGTGGCAGAAAAGAAGGCATGAGGGCCGTTCTGTACTTGTTCCAGATAGTTGCTATTTTTCTTCCAGGAGCATCGTCTGTGTGACAATTGCCATTTTCTGTAAAATTATTGTAATCTTTCGAATTTATGAATAAGAATTTGAGATTTCTTGTGCATGTAAATTTGGCTCCCCATCAAAATGTAAGCCCTCCACTAGAAACTTGAGGATGCGATATACATCCTCAAGTGTTATAGTCATCTCTCCAGTAGGGAGCTTAAAGGTACCCTATCTGGATCCTATATCTCTGCCAAGGTAGAGAGATATCCCTTATTTGCCCTTACCACATCTATCCAGGCTATCCCAGCCAACCCCATAGCCTCCAACCACTACCACTGATCCTATCGCACCACTTTCCTCATCATAAATATGAGAGACAATAACTGATGTTGAGCCTTAAAATTCCTCAACTATAGCATAATACATAAAGGCAAAAAATTAAATTAAAAAAAACAAACACAAAAAAAGCCTTTGCACAAAAACAAAGAGCTTCAAAGGCACTTACCTTGGCAAAACATACATTTGCTCCCACTGACGCATCTGCCTCTCCATCGCCATATCTTCCACAAAACCTCACTCCACTCCACTTCACTCCACTCCCTTAAACATAGCTTCAAAAATTTGTAAATACACAAATGAACTTGTTTTCCCTTCTACAAGCTATTTATAGCTATTTCAGATGCATTGAAACACCCATGGGTGCTTCTAGGTGCATTGAAATGCCTTCCTACATTTGGAGAATAGCAAACTCTGGCGGTCATTTGCACATGCGTGTCCATCAATGTTTACTGTCAAAGTTAACAAAAAAAAACAAAAATAATAAAAAGGTAGCTTACCTCCACAAAATAATTCTAAATTGCATCCATACATCAATTTCATCATAATATCATGTTTTATGAAAACCAAAATCGATTTGGATTCATAATTTTTGCTTGCGATCAAAAGTCACAAAAATCACATTTCAAGTTGCAAAATGTGTCAAAACGATCCAAATTTTCACAAAATAATCATTTTCATCATTCCCATCATCAATTCCATTATTGCATTCATTTTTGTGATAATATGATTTGATTTGGATGACTAAATTCTATTTGCACTCACAAGGCATAAAATTATCCAAAATTACTTTAAAATGCTCCAAATAAATACAAAATTTCACAAAAATAAATTAGTTCAATCATTAATGCATTTCTCATCATCACATTTTTAACACATCATTTTTCAATCATTGCATTTTCACATTTGACAAGTTAAGATAAAATTTCAGGTGAACCTCGTATCTAGTGGTTTGTTCTATATCCTTGGCGATTTGCATCCATGCAATTCGATAATATAAATAAATCACCATAAGGAAACTTGGCTATTTTTCATCATCCAATATCTCATTGATCAAAAATAAAATCAATTTTGGTACTTCACCTTTCAAGTGAAACTATTCCAAGAACAATTTGCTCAAACAGTTGTCATTGATGGCCTTGTTCGTGGGGCTTGAAACACGGATAAAATTATATATCATCATTCCTTTTTACATTGATAGTCATCATGGTGAGTGGTACGAGATAGGCTGATTGGTTCCAATTGCAAGAATTTACTGACAGCTACTAGCTGACCTTCCAAAGTTGAATCTTTTTCTTGTTGCATCTTCATCACTTTGAATTTCAATGATGCCAAAAAATAATTTCTTTAATAACATGGAATCACCCCAAACTTGGGGTAACCAAATTTGACTACAGGATACATCTTACATGATCATGGAATCAAAACTTGGCAAAAATCCCTTTTATTTGTGAGGGCAAAAATATAATCAATAACTTGCATCTTTCAACAATCCCCTTCCACCGTTGGGGCAAAAAATGACATCACATTTACATCATTCATATCATCCACAATTGCACCATGCATTTCACATAATAATTTGTACAATTCTGTTAATTGGCTCATGAGATGAATCCATCACTCATTCACCAATTGAGGGGGTAAGCTACACAATCAAAATTCTTTTATCTTCTAGTTCATCTCTGCATTACAATAAGAAAAAGTTACGTCTTCATCAGGCCAAAAACTAGGTGTCTCGTATTGTTTCACCATATTGTGTTTCACGCAATGTAGTACAAAAAGGGGCATATCTTGACACCAAAATCTAGCCACTTGTCATCCATCCATAGTTTCTCGCCACATTACCCATTATATATATTTAAATAATAATATTTTATATATTATATATATATATATATATTTAATATATATATATATATATATATATATATATATATATATATATATATATATATATATATATATATATGTATGAATTAATCCTAGCCATCCATCATGTTTTAATCCTAGACATCCATCCACCTTAATCCATGCCACTTACCCCACTTTAATCTCCACCCTTCCTCATGTTTTGATCTTAGCCACACATTTCGTGTCATTGAAACCCTAATGTGCCTAAGGAGAGATTATAAAGAGGAGTCATTTTGATGACTCAACCCCGAAATCCCCTAGGTTTTTGAGTTCCCTAAACTCATGGAGTTTTTGGTATCCCTACCATTTTATTGAGGTCTTGAGTTACCTAAGCCCTTGTGCCCTAAGTCCTAAAGCACCCAAGCATCCTCACCACTCTAATCCTCCATCGCTTCCTTTCGCATCTGCCTCATCCACTGTCATCCATCTTGCAAACCAGAGCTGGTTTACGACCTTCCCCTCAACCACCGAGTACCCCTCGAAGCTTCTTGTGCATCCACAAAAGTTTACAAAGCACCCACCAAAGCCTACCAGGTGCCTTTGGTGTTTCTGGTCAGCACCAAGCACCTACGAGTATTTCTTATCCTAATTCTATAGGAATATGTGGAAAGTATCATGGATATTTTATAAGTTGGGTAACAAGGTGAGCCTATAGGTTAGTAGAATAATATTATCACTGATCTCAAAAGGCCCAACATAGTGAGGATCCAACTTAGTTGACTTGATGGCACCTTTCATGGATCTTACTCATAAGAAAACTTTATTCCCCATAGAGAATTCTCTTGGTTATCTTTTTACATCAACATAGCTCTTCTAGCAATTGGTCATTTCTTTGAGCCTAATCCAGATTGCTTTGAGTTGTTCCTCCATCTCTCAGATAGTTTCTAGTCCGCTCACCACCTGATCCTTTGGAATATCCCACGATAGAGGAGTTCTACATATTATACCATACAAGGCTTCAAATGGGGCCATACCTAAAGATGAATGGTACCCATTATTATATGAAAATTCAATAAGATGTAAAAAGTCTTCTCACTTAGTCTTTTGGTCCATGTAGTAGATGTGAAGCATGTCCTCTAAAACTTCATTTTCCCTCTCTATTTGACCATTTGTTTGGATGATATGCAGAACTGATATTCAACTTAGTGCCCATTGCATGGTGTAGAGCCTACTAAATTATGATGTGAAATTAGAATCCCTGTATGATATGATCAACTCAGGAAACCCATGTAGCTTAAAAATTTCTTTGGCAAACTTATTTTCCACCACTGGTGCATCATCCTTGATGTTCCCCAATATGAAATGTGCAACATTGGTCATCTTATCAACTACTACCAAGATGTTGTCATGTTGGTACATAGTTTTAGGTAAACCCACAATAAAATACATAGATATTACTTACCATTTTTGCATAAGTATATCATGTGGGTATAAAAACCCTATTGGGTGTCGATGTTCTACCTTAACGTTTTGGTATTCTACATATATTGAAATAAAAATAGTGATATCCTGCTTCATTCCTACCTAGTAGAAGATCTTTCTCATATTTCCCTTATTTTTGATCCCCCTGGACGAGCAGAATAGGGAGAACTATGCACCTCTTACATAATTAATCTCCTTAGTTCACTAGTTTTAGGTATAACAACCCTATCCTTGAAGCATAAAAGTCCATATTTTATGTTGAAATCCTTATTCTCTTTAGGATTTCTCTCAATTTTATCTCATATTTCTATGCAATATGGATCTTGTAGTTGCATTTCTCTGATATCCACCAAGTCTATATGACTTCAGGTCAATGCTACAATGTGCCTTCTCCTACTCAAGGTATTTTCAACCTTATTTTCTTTCCCTTTCAACACCAAAGTTGTACTCTGATAAGAACTCTATCCATATTCTCTATCTTATATTTAGCATAGGTTTGGTAAAAATATATCTTATCATTTGATGGTTTGTCCTTATCGCAAAATGTTTTCCCAACAGATAATGTATCTAGACCTTTAATGCATGCACAATTGCTACTAATTCTAGGTCATGCATAACATAATTTACTTTATGTTTGAGTTTTTTGGAATCATATGCTACTGTAGCCTCTTCTTGGGACACTACCCCACCTAATCCTTTTACTGAAGCATGTATACACACTATAAAAATTCCCATGAGGATTCGGTATCTTGAGAATCAGTGTCATAGTTAGCTTATTCTTTAGAGCCTCAAAGACAACCTCTCACTTATCCATCCATTTGAAGTCCTTTCCATTTTTCTAAAGGTTGGTGAGAGCAGGTAATTTTTGAATAATCCTTCACAAAACATCTATAATATGTTGAGTCCCATGAATCTTCTCACTTTAGATACATATGTTGGTGTAGGCTAACTTAATATAGCCTCAATTTTCTCAGGGTCCACAATAATCCCTTTTGTTGATATGATATGTCCTAAATACTACACCTGTGAGGTATAAAACTCACACTTGGAAAAATTTCCATATAACTAGTTTTTCCTTAGCACCTTCAACACTAACCTTAAATGGTGGTCATGTTCTTCTTTGGTGTGAGAATATATTAATATATCATATAAGAATACCATAACAAATCGATCTAGATATTTCCTAAACACATTGTTCATAAAATTCATAAAAGTTACCAATGTATTTGTTAGCCGAAATGGCAACATTGTGAAATTATAGTGTCCATATCCACTCTTAAAGGTTGTATTTGTTGGAAATAAAGCTAGTAAAAGGAGCAAAAAGGAGTAAAAAAGGTAAAAAATTTGTTTCAACGGTAAGCTTTGGATCTTACCCCTTTTACCTCCTTGGACGACAGCTGACTAGGCAGGTAAGTTTGACTTGGACGACAGTTGACTGGGTAGGATTGGACGGCAAGGGCGGCAAGGCGAACCAACTCATTTTCCCTTTCTCTTTTCCTCCCTATTTCTTCTATTTCCCTAACTTCCCTATATTCCCTAAGTTCGTTTATTTTTACGAGTATAAATACCAATGTAACCTATTATTCCTAAGGTTGAATACAATATTAATTTCCTATTTTTTGCTCCTAATTTCTCTCAAACCACATCTGGTATCAGAGCCGAAGCCGAGAGGGCACGAGGATCGAGGCGAGGGAAGCCCGAGGACCGAGGAGAGAGAAGCCCGCAGCACACAACCCGTAGCGAGGTCGAGGTGGGGCCCGTAGCACGTAGCTCGAGGTGAGAGAAGCCCGAAGCACGTGGATCGAGGCGAAGTCTGGAGCAGGCCAGCACAACAAGCACGCGGAGACAGGAGCGACGTAGGAGAACCAATCAGAGAGCGGCACGTGGCGAGAGGAGAACAAGACCCACGTTGACTGGACGACTCAGAAGCTGACGTGGACAGACAACGTGGCAACGAAGGGAGCAACGTGGCGAGGAACGGTTGGCTAATCGGAGGCAAAAGGGGTGATCATTGATTGCCCGAAGGCAATCATTTCAAAAGGTGCATGCCCAGGGTTATAAACCCTTGCATTGCCTCCATCCTACTGAATGTGGGATTATTATTTTTTCTTTGCAATCGGTGACAAGAGCTTGTTAAATACAAAACCCTCCTCCTCCATACTCAGCCATGGGCGTAGCTCGAGCGGCTAAGGCGCAGCGCTTGTGATCTGGGTGTCACGGGTTCGAATCCCGTTGGGCACTATTTTGCTTTATTTTTTGAAATCGCTTAGAAAGCATAGTTGAAAAGGATCGTGGATCCTTTGAGTTTTAAATTAAACTCCGTGGCGCATTGGTCTAAGGTTTTGTGACTATCAAGAGGTCACGGGTTCGAATGGGCTAGAGATAAATTTTGTTTAAATTTTTTTTATTATTTAAACTTTAGAAATTTAAAATTATTAAATATTAATTTAATAAAAATTAATTTATAATTATTTTAAAACTTAGGTTTTAATGATTATAAAATTATTTTTTTATTAAATATGAATATTTAATGTTTTTTAATAAGTTTAAATTTTAAAATTTTGTTGTAAAAGCCTTGAAGGCTTAATATTGTCATCCACAAAGAGATTGTACATTTCACTTTTTTGTGAAATACTCGGAGATTGAAAGAGAAATTGATAACTTTCCTAAGAGGAAAGAGTGTGTAATAAGCCTAAGAGGCTTAGTATTTTGTAAAAGGTATTTGATGATCAGACCTAATGGGTGTTATCATGCCTTATGTGCAATTCTAGCAAGAGAAGGTGCAGAAAGGTTTGATGAAAAGGTAAGAGGTTATGGACTCAACATTGTGTTTAGTCAACTTCAAAACGCAGTAATCGCACATCAAAGGCATCCTGACTCAGGGTACGAAGCGGATTTTGAAGATAATTCATTTAGAAGTCAATTTGAACAATCAGAATCCATCCAAGCTGCACCACAAGAATCAGAGTACACACACTACAACATTTCAGTGGAAATCCTAGAACCACCATCATCGAAAATCATACCAATAAGTGACGACGAAGAAGAAGTGGCAGATAACTTTGCAAATCAAGAGATCGCATCCCCACATCAAGAGGAGCAAGCAGTCAATGATAGAGTAGAACAAGTCAGATTTGACTTAAATTTGTAATCTCTTCCTTCTTCCTTCTTCTTCTTTCTTTCATTCAGCAAAGTACTTTTGTAACCATGAAATAAAGAGAGTTTTTTGGTAACTATGGCCTCACACAATAGCTTACCTATCCCAGAATTTAACGGTTATGACTATGAGTATTGGTCTATAAATATGAAGACCCTGCTCATAGGAAGAGGTTTGTGGGACATCATAGAGGAAGGCTATACAGAACCCACAAATTGGACCACACTTAATGCAACAGACAAGAAAACTCGAAAAGAAGAGAAAAAGAGCAACTCATCTGCTCTTTCTCATCTCCAAGCCGCATTGGAGAAAAGCATATTTCCTAGAATTGTTGCTTGTACGACTGCTCAAGATGCATGGAAAGCATTGAGTGATGGATTCCAAGGTAGTAATCAAGTGAAGCAAGTAAGGCTTCAAACACTGAAGAGAGATTTTGAAAATATCTGAATGAAAGATGATGAAAAAGTCGATGATTATTGTGTTAGAGTAAAAGCAATAGTAGATAAAATGGTTACACTAGGCGAAGCAATCAAGCCTGAGATAATTGTAACAAAAGTGTTGCGAACACTTACACAGAAATGGAACCATATTGCCATAATTATAGAAGAATCCAAAGATCTTTCCCTTTTAACATTCGATGCATTAATCGGATCGTTAATGTCACATGAAGAGAGGTTTCCTGAAACTCCTTCAACCAGCTACGGAGGCGATGATAAGGCCTTCACTTCCAATGAAAACAATGGAAGAGGATGGGGAAGAGGTCAAGGTAGAGGCAAGCAAAGAGGTAGAGGCAGAAGCAACTACAGAGGAGGCAATCAGAATAGAGGAGGCAATTCCAATAGAGGAGGCAACTCATACAGAGGAGGCAATCAACAAAGAGGTGGAAATCAAAATCGAGGAGGAAATCCAGGACAAAGTGGAAATCAAGGGCGAGGAAGTGACAAGTCCAAATCAGCTTGTTTCAACTATGGCAAGCCAAGTCACTTCGCTCGTGACTGCTGGTCAAAATCTTCACAAGGCAGCAGTAGTCAATATGGTAATTATGGAGAAGAAGATGATACCTCTAATATTTTTTTGTCATATGGACAATCAGAACAGAATCTAAATGACACATGGATTCTGGATATTGGTTGTTCAAACCATATGAGTGGCAAAGAACATTTATTTGCTACTCTAGATTCCACTTATAAATCCCAAATCAAATTAGGGGATGATAAGACATTGCAAGTAGAGGGTATTGGAGCCATGGAGGTTCCAACCAAAGAAGGACTAAAGAAAGTGCATGACATCTATTACACTCCAAAGCTCCAACACAATCTGCTAAGCATTGGGCAAATGATGGAGAACAATTACAAGCTTGTATTTGATGAAGGACAATGTATCATTTTTGATAAAAATAATTGTAATCGTGTCATCACACAGGTCCCCATGACCAAGAATAGGTTATTCCCTCTCAAATTTGATGAGCCAGGAGGAGCTCAAATTGCAAATGTAGCTATAACAAATCCAAGTGTGCTTTGGCACTTGCGATATGGTCACCTTAATTCCGCTAGCTTGAAACTTCTAACTTCTCAAGCTATGGTGACAGGACTTCCCAAAATCAATGAACAAAAGGAGGTCTGTGAAGGATGTGCTTTGGGAAAGCACTCAAGGTCGAAGTTTCCGAAAGGACAAGCGTGGAGAGCCAGCTATCCACTTCAGTTAGTACATTCAGACATCTGTGGACCAATGCAAACACAGAGTCTCGAAAACTATTCTTATTTTCTCACTTTCATAGATGACTTCTCTAGAATGTGCTGGATTTATTTTTTGAAACATAAAGATGAAGCTTTTGATTGCTTCATAGATTTTAGAAACAATGTAGAGAATCAAAGTGGGAATTATGTAAAATGTCTTAGGACAGATCGAGGAGGTGAATACTCCTCAAAAGTATTCTTGAAATATTGTAAAGCAAGTGGGATCAAAAGGCAATTTACCACTGCCTATACCCCACAACAGAACGGTGTGGCAGAGCAAAAAAACCGCACCATAGTTGAGATGGCAAGATCGATGCTACAGACTAAGCATCTAACTCATATGTACTGGGTAGAGGCTGTAAGAACCAGTGTATATATTCTAAATAGAAGTCCTACTTCTAGTTTAGATGGTGTCACTCCTTATGAGGCGTGGTACGAAAAGAAACCTAATGTAAAGCACTTCAAAGTGTTTGGTTCTTTAGCATATGCACACATTCCTGATGAGAAAAGGAAGAAGCTTGATCCAAAAAGTCAAGCTTGTATATTTGTAGGGTATTGTGAGTCTACAAAGGCATATAGACTCTACAATCCCAAGACTCATAAAGTTATACTCTCCAGGGATGTAATTTTTGATGAAGGGGGAGAATGGGGTCATCAAAGAATTTTTGTTGATGATGAGTCCCAAGATGTAAATTCTTCACAAATACAGTAGGTACAACAGGTGTCTCCCAAGAAAGGCACACCACCCCCTCCAAGGCCAAGCAAGAGTACTACATCAAGTACATCAACCACCAGTCCAAGTCCTTCTCCACAGAGATCAATAAATTCTTCACCGATGGACATTGACTCTCCATCAAGAGGCAGAAGAACTTTACAACATCATCCTTCCTTTCAGATGCTGGATCAAAATTTCCAAAGAAGATTCACTAGAAGCCAAGCTAGTGAAATGAATTCAGTTCTGCAGCAACTTGAGAATTTGCAATTGTATGGGGATGATAACTCCCAAGAACCTAGAGGAGATGTAGTCAATTATGCTTTATTGGCTAGTGCACAGCTAGAACCAGCTAGCTATGAGAAGGCATGTACTCAAAATGTATGGCAAGAAGCCATGAAAGAGGAAATAACCTCTATAAAAAATAATGATACATGGGAGCTAGTAAAGCTACCCAAAGGTAAAAAATGTGTTGGATGTAAATGGGTCTACAAGACCAAGTACAATGTTGATGGAAGCATTGAGAGGCATAAGGCGAGACTAGTAGCAAAAGGTTTTACTCAAAAATATGGCATTGACTATGAGGAAACTTTTGCTCCTGTTGCAAGACAAGAGACAATCAGATCAGTTCTTTCCTTAGCAGCCCATAAAGGATGGAATGTTCAACACATGGATGTAAAGAGTGCTTTTCTGAATGGATACTTGATAGAAGAGGTTTATGTTCAACAACCTCAAGGTTTCCAAGAACAGGGAAAAGAGAACCTTGTTTACAAATTGAAGAAAGCACTTTATGGCCTCAAGCAAGCACCAAGAGCTTGGTACTCACGCATTGATGGCTATTTCAGCGAGTATGGATTCACAAGAAGCAAAAGTGAACCAAATTTGTACTACCTAAAGCATGGAGTAGACATTCTCATAGTTTGTTTGTATGTGGATGATCTAATATTTATGGGTAGTAACAATAAAATGAATATGGAGTTCAAAAACTCCATGATGAAACAGTTCGAGATGAAAGATCTTGGTTTAATGCGATACTTCCTAGGGATGGAAGTGCATCAATCAAATAAAGGGATCTTCATATGTCAACACAAGTATGCTCGAGACATGATCAAGAAATTTGCCATGGAGCAGTGCAAATCAGTTGCAACTCCTACTGGACATGGGATCCAATTGAGCAAGGACGATGGAGCATCAAAGGTTGACATGACCACTTACAGAAGCATGGTTGGGAGTCTGATGTTTCTCACCAACACCAGGCCCGATATTCAATATGTTGTTTCTCTAGTTTCAAGGTTTATGGCTAGTCCATCTGAGCTGCATTTACAAGCAACTAAAAGAATTTTAAGATATGTAAAAGGTACATTGGATTTTGGAATCCATTACCAAAAATGTAATTCTGTGAAATTAGTTGGCTTCAATGATAGTGATTGGGGCAGCAACATAGATGACAGGAAATCTACATCAGGGAATTGTTTTAGTCTAGGATCAGGACTAATTACATGGAGTTCCAAGAAACAAACTGTTGTAGCATTGTCATCAACTGAGGCTGAGTATATAGCCATCACTCATGCTAGTACTCAGGCCCTATGGTTAAGAAAAGTTCTTGAAGAGATTGGAGAAAGTCAGAGTGGTCCAACTCGATTGTATTGTGATAACATAAGTGCCATTCAGTTGGCATACAATCCAGTCCACCATAGCAGATCAAAGCATTTCGATATGAAGTATCACTTCATTCGAGATATGGTGGAACAACAAATAGTTGAGCTTCAATATTGTAACACTTTGGATAATATTGTTGACATCTTCACCAAAGGTATAGCTAAAGCTCAATATATAAAGCTGAGAGACTGTATAGTCAGTCCTCTCAACTTTAAGGGGGAGAATGTTGGAAATAAAGCTAGTAAAAGGAGCAAAAAGGAGTAAAAAAGGTAAAAAATTTGTTTCAACGGTAAGCTTTGGATCTTACCCCTTTTACCTCCTTGGACGATAGCTGACTGGGCAGGTAAGTTTGACTTGGATGGCAGCTGACTGGGCAGGATTGGATGGCAAGGGCGGCAAGGCGAACCAACTCATTTTCCCTTTCTCTTTTCCTCCCTATTTCTTCTATTTCCCTAACTTCCCTATATTCCCTAAGTTCGTTTATTTTTACGAGTATAAATACCAATGTAACCTATTATTCCTAAGGTTGAATACAATATTAATTTCCTATTTTTTGCTCCTAATTTCTCTCAAACCAAAGTATTATAGGTATCCTCTTATCAAATCCTTAATTAATTATATCCAAATATTATATTTATTTTTATATATATAGTGGAATTCTTGAGTTGATCAAAGAGATTGTTAATCCTTGGAAAATGATACTTATTCTTAATGGTTACCTTATTCAAAATCCAATAATCTATGCTTAACCTCAAGGAACCGTATTTATTTTTCATAAATAATACCAAATCTCCCCAAGGCGACACACTAGGTTTGATCAAATCATTTTCTAATAAATCTTGAAGTTGCACCTTCAATTATTGCAACTCAATTGGGGTCATTATGTAAAGTGTCCTTGAAATTGGTCAAGCCCCTAGCATTAACTCAATAGTAAAGTCAAATTCCCCTTAAGGTGGTAGACCTAGGAGATATTTTGGAAACACATCCTTGAATTCATGCAAAATTAGATGTTGCTTAAATATTTTCTCATCCCCCTTTTCTCCAAAGTTTCCATTAATCTTGAATACATACAATATACCACCTCTTTTAATGGATTTATTTAGTTGCATAGTTGATAATAAGTGAGGTTGAAAAGATCCTTGCCTACTTTGAACTCTTACCCTGCTATTATCCTTATCGGTGTAATCCATCCACCTTTCTTGGAATTTGATTAGGGATTCATGAGCATTTAACCAATATATACCTAGGATAATATAAAATGCATGGAGTGGTACTACATACAAGTGCTATATAGAGGATCCATTTGGTAAGGTTATCTCAACCATAGGAAAATATTAGTTCATTGAGTAGGTTTATCAAGATCCATCCAAGTCTTTCTGGCATATCCTCGATAATACTAGTGGAAATGAAACTATCTATAGCTCCACTATATATTAAAATTTTAACATCCTTGCCAAAAAACTTACCATTTAGTAACATCGGTGTTGCTTGTCCATTCAAGTTTTAAATATCGATAGCAACATATATTTTGTGCAACTGATTCTCTACTTTGTTACTCAAATATGCTCATTGGGAACACTTTTTGTCATAACGAGGACCCCCACATATGTAGAAACCTTACTTGGGTGCCTGATATTTCTCTTGCATCTTCTCCCTTATTTCCTCTTTCTATGATGACTCATTCTGCTTTGGAGGATGAGGGTTGAAACTATTCTTTATTTTAAATTTCTTCTTATTTTGTCCTTGGTTCCCATTGTTCCTGTTACTAAACTTTGGGTTTCCTTTGATCTTTTTTTTCTTCCTTGTCCCACTTAATAAACCCTACACTATTTCTTTTCTTGAGATATTGCCTCTCTATCTCTGTTATCCCTAAATAGTTGGAATTTTTGGTTTGTATGTTAGTCTCTTCTTGTATGGACAAATCATAAGCCTTTTGCAGAGTTTTGGGTATGAGCAGATTAATTACTATTCTAATCTTAAGATCTACCCTTAAAATGAACTTATGCACCTTTAGTTGCTTATTGTTCTTGTACTCTGGAACATATCTTTGAAAATATACCTCTATTGACAATGAACCCTATTGAAGGGTAGAGAATTTCTCAAACTTCTCTACATAAAATTGATCAGAAAGAAATCTTTCCTTAAAAGCCCTAACAAAAATTTTCCATTTAAGGTTCGTAGCTTGAATCTTTTTTCCAGCCCTAAATGTGTTCCATCATTCTAGGGCTACATAAGGGTAGCCCACACAGTTTGGATTTCAGAAGAGTAACTCTTCATGGAAAAGAATTTTTCCAACTCATTCAGCCATGACTCTGTTGCATCTCCTTCTTTCTTCCCATTAAATTTGGCTACTTTGACATTAAAAATGTCTTTAGCCAACTCAAAATCTATCTGGGATTTTCCCCCATGGCTTCTTCTAGAAGGTTTCTCTTCCTGTCTATCCTCTAAATCCTTGGTACTAGTTTCCTTATTAATCAAGGTTTCTAATAATTTTCATTGTTGTTCCATGTGTTCCTGAAGCAACTTCACTATGGAAGAGAAATATTCCACCCTCTCATTGGAACCTAGTGTTCCTCTAGTTTTCTTGCCAAGTTCTACTACCCTCCTAGACTTCCTACTAGGATCCATTGTTCTCCCATTTATTTTGTTGGAGTCCATGGTTTGTCTAGACTTATTTTGGATTTGCACTACAATTTCCTCTTGCACAACTGGTGATGCTTTCTTGGATGATCCTTATCTTCAAATAGGTGCCATATTCTAACCACACAAAGGAATTGGGTAAGTTACTATTCCCTTAATTGTACTTATAATAAATTAGTTCTATTTCCTCCATGAAACAACTTAGATCATTATCGTTTGCTTGATAATGATTATGGTCACACTTACCTCTACAAGGTATCATTTCCCAATAAGAAACTATACTCTCTAGGATTTTTACTCCTTATTCTGACTGGTCCATTCGATTTGCAATACCCGACTAATCCCAGATCACATTAAGGTCCCTATTAGAGTAAATTTTCCCAAAGTAGCACATCAAGTCGAGGCTTATCCTAGGTGCACTTCATAGAATATTTTAGCCCTACAACCTAGAGCTCTGATACCAACTATAACAACCCAAAAATACCAACCCGAGAGATAAAGATCTTGTTTTTTACAAGTAAGGTTCACCAAAGGGATCCCAATATATTTATTTTCAACATTCTCAAGGCTTCACCATATTTGAGTTCTATGTCATTGCAGATGAAACTTAGTGGATAGGAGTGGCCAACATCCCATAATTTTTGGGGTTCACCTTACTAAACCTCATCATTTATAAGGATGCCAAAGTGGTCCTCCCACATTTCCTATACCCTCATTGGTATAGGATAATATGACCATAGTGTAGGGATTATCCTTTAAGGCCCATACACTTAAAAGGGAATGCCTATTCCCTAACCTTACCCTAAGTCCATCTAGGTAGGTTAATCAGGCGTAAAGCCTTGGTGCTTAGTTACCACACCTCCATGGGCTAACTAAGGTCATTACCACTCATCTAGCAATGAACATGATCACCCAAACCTACATGTTCAAGGGACCACCATTGTTGTCTTGTGAATGATTCCAATAACTTCCTAGATATGGAACACCCGATCCTCAACATTCAAGGTGTATCATTTCACAAGAATCTGGCTATTGCATCAACGCAAATCCTTCTAGACTCATGAGTTCCTAGCTACGTTATCCTCGTAACTCCTTCTAGGACTCACATCTACCTGGTTATTGCATCAATGCAACTCCTCCTAGGATTGGGCTATTGTCTATGACTCAGATTCTAAAGAAGTTCTAGATCCATCCCAAGAACTCTTCCCTAACCTGAGATAGCATTAAAGAAATATAAAACAACTCTCTCTAGATATAAATGCTTCAATTGAAAACAACATGCCCAATAATATAACATAATATTAAATCTTAACCAAAACATTCAATCATAAATCTACCATTAGCTTCAACATATATACCACTAAAATCATCTCAACAATTTTAAACGCCTTAGATAAGTCGATCAAAGTGCTAAAGTTAAACTATGTAAAGAAGCATTCCTCTAGAAAAAAAATGATTATTCGCAATGCTAGCATCATCATATATTGAATTCATTAAACCTTTTCATCATAAAAATATCTCCAGATAATATTTATTCTCTTTCAACAAAAGAACACATTATGCAAGACAAGATTACAAATCCAAATCATCCTTGGATATTTCTACATCTTACAAAAACTGCCATGTTTTTAAATAACTTGAAATTTTATCTAAGAAACACAAAGCAATTTCTCATTTACAAAACAACTTTTCAATCCAAGATACATTAAGGTCATTCCGCCTAAGTGTTTTTTGCACCATCTTCCTTTCACGATCATCTTCATGAATGGAGTTTTCCCATGAACTTGAGGAACACTTAGGGATCAAGACAACTCTTTTATGCAATGCAATTTAACATGCTCTAAGAATGATACAAGCAACCATGCATTCAATCATTACAAACAAGCAACAAGAAGAGAATTCCATTCTTCTCTTTATAGTGGCCCCTTTACCTACTCAAGTCTCAGGAGACCACTATAATTTTCAAATCCCAAAACTTTAAACATGCTCCAAGGAGATGCAAGCATACAAATTGAAAATAGCAAGGAGAGAATCCCATACTTCTCTCTATAATGGCCCCCTTTACCTACACAAGTCTTAGGAGACCACTATAACATCATTATCCTAACACAATAATGATTTCCAAATGAATAATACAACTATAATTTCTTTAATTTCCATTAACTAATATCACAACAATAATGCCTACCAAAAGAATATTATAACTCCTTTTTAATATCCTTTAACCATTATCCTAACATAATAATGATTTCCACAAGAACATTATAACTATAACATCTATTAACTTTCATTAACCATAATAATGATTTCCAATATAACATTATAACTATAACATATATTATCTTCCATTAACCATTATCTTAAAATAGTAATGATTTCCAAAATCTAAGTATTCACAATAGTAATGAATCCAATAGAACACATTACTTCTACTTCAATCCGAATGCCTAGCAAGCAACTCTTGAATAAAGATATAAATCAACTCCACTTAAAGGTTTACCATAAAGCTTCTACTAAAAGCAAAACTTCCAAAAAACCATAAGCAAACAACTCATAACACCATGTAAACTAAGGTGGAGATAAGACACTCATTAGGATGCCATCTTCATCCAAACTTAGATCAAACATAAGGGAACATGATTTGCTAACACAACCCAAATAGGAAGGCATTTCTAGAATGTAAGCATCTCACCAATCACCCAAGCCAACATGGACCCACAAGCCCTAAAACAAGGTAGAATTCTATGCTATCCAAGAAGAAATAAGAAGATTATAAAGCATAGAATAACTCAAAATCAGGCATTGACCATTGCCCTCCCAACATTAAACTCAACACAACAACCAGACACCCGAAAGCAAACATCAACTGGGTTAAGCCTACCACCAACATCTTTCTTATGGACAAAGGTTCCCAAGCCTTACCTATAGGTGATAGAATAACTAAGGAAAATAGCCTATACAACAACAATAGTGGAACTACAAAGCCTCTAAACTAACAAACAAAGACACAAAAGACCAGCCCAAAAAGCAGGGCAAAGGAGCAACCATCCATGTCCAAGTAGTAAAAGAATACAACAATATAGAAAATAAGCATAAACAATACTACGATGAAAGCAAAACTAGGGTCTACCTCTTATCACGAAGTCTCTGATGCCAATCATAATTTTTCAAAGCTTCCTTACTTTCTTCCTCCCACTAGCGACCCCCAAAACAACCCATTGAGCTCTTCAAATAGCTCCTATGAATCCTTGTAATAAGTGGGAGTCCCTTCCCATACCTTCTTGGATTCACTAGCCATATTTTCCATTGTGCTCTAGCCCCGATGGTAACATTTGATGGGTACCACTCATACATTGAGGCCAAGTTGAAAGTTGTCAAACATGCACTTAATTAAGCAAGTTTTAATCTTTAATTTAATATTATAATTCCAACCTTAGGAATTATTTTAATTATTATTTCACTCCTTTCTCATTAAGCATGGTTATAAAAGCAATCAAAATAATAGTTAATTAATTACAATAATAAAACCAAGATACCATTGCTTTTACATAGTGAAAGGATTAATTACTTGCTAATTAATACCATATGTCAATATGAATTATTAACACTAATATTAATATTAAAGCATTAAAGGTATTATCCTTATTAATACTTTTATTGAGCTATCTACTCAAACCAAAATCTCCAATACAAGCAAAACAAGGATTTGGAATTCAATATTATACAACATTGCTTTATCTTTAAGTAGATAGCTTTTTTAAGATAACTAGAATGTTATCCCCATCATACTAAAGATGACTCCACCAAAGCGATCTCCTGGCCCAATGTTGTATTTATCAACAAGCACAAATGCAATGCATCTACATGAAGGTAATCTTTACCTTAGAGCTATCAATGAACAAGTCATCACCATCATTTCCTAAAATTTCTCCCATCTTAGGTGGTTATCCCATATTAATCCACCGATGAGAGTACTTGGTCCTGCAACCATAGATACATCAGTAGTACCATATTCCAAGAATGGAATCAAAACGTAAAGTACAACTACCCATTCTTATCGACATAAAATAAGACTATGCATTAGACATCCACATTTCAATACATAATTCACTGTCAAGAATAAGTCATGTCAAGGAAGGCTATTATGCCTTGATAGAATTGTAATAAAATTTTCAAAGTAGCAAGGTAAGATTTCAAAAGAAAATAGGGTAAATATTATCCTTGAATTTGAAGGAAAAAATGGAGGCTCCAAAGGTGTTTCTACATGACCAAAGGAAGTAGCTCCATACCCGCTCTAATACTATGTTGGAATTCATAATATTTTTTAAAAATAAACAAAAGCAAACCATTACCCAAATCTCATAGAAAAATATAAAGGATGAAAGAGAATTGGGGCACCTATAGACACTATAAATAATAACTCTTCGTAGATAATATTTCACAATACTTCGATAAAAAATGAGGAATGTGAGGAGGGTATTTATAACAATATCAAAACCCTAATTACATCAAAAAGATTAATCCAATCCAAAATGATAAGTGGGATTTAGGTTAATTACAAATAATAAATAAGGTTTAACCATAACAAGGTTAACCAAGGCCCATTGGGCTTACATAATAAAATATTATAAAATAATAAATACATTGCACAATGAAATACCATTAGACCTGTCTAATACATCACATAATATCGGTCCTTGTCCTTGAAGCAAATTATAATTTCAACACCTTGGACCTCCTTGATCCTAGGCTGTAAGAATATTTCCTCTAGCCATTGTGCCACCAATATTAATATGAAGAAGGTAAGGGAACTCTTTTTAAAGAGTCAATGTCCATGTGCAACCCTCCACATGCCATTAGGAACTTTGAACCCAAAATGTAGCAACGAAAACACCTTATTCCTTGGCATGTTAGCTATTTTCATGGTCCTTCCATCCTATTTAATGCCATGTGACCTTCCAATACCAAACGAAGTGTGTGTTTCATGTTGTGGTTTTTACTAGCCTTCTTTGGACTATTCCATATTTTAAAATTTGAATTTTAAAAAAGAAGAGGAAACAAATAATTTTTTTAACATTATAAATTAAATACATGGAGGCAAATTGAAAAAAATGCTGACCTGGGACCCCTTTGAAATTCATAAAGAATAAAAATATCTAACAATTTGTTCCATTTTATTATGGTGTGCCATGCACAACCTTTTTCTTGGATGTAACCAATTAAGAAATTATCTCTTGCCAATGCAACAAAAAATTGTTCAACAATATTATCAACTTTGTCAAGTGACTCAAAGGCCTTTTCCATACACATAAATCCACCCATGATTTCTCTAGCATACAAGTGTTGTTGACATTTATTCAATATCTTCTTTCCTTCTTTGACAATCATGTGAATTATCCTCTCAACTATGCTACATAAAAATAAGAAAAGTCAAAGAAGAAAAGGAATTTTTTTTTAAAATTAGTAATAGACAAATAAGGTCTTCAAACAACCTCAAGAAACTCAATCCAAGGATTAGGATACCCATTTAGTAAAAAAAAAACATAGATTGAATGTTAAGAGGCAAGAATAATATTTCAATAAATATTTCTCCTACAAAAAATTTGTAGTAACCCAATGACATCCTTGAGATCCAAGTCCACCTAAGGTTTTGGCTTGCAAATCCTAAAAGAAAACAATTAGTAATAGAAAAATTCCAGAAATACACTACTCCTTGGAATGGTTATAGAAGACAGATCATTGAAGATAAAAAATCGAGTAATGAAAATTCACACCTGCTTGGATACCATATTGGATTTCACAATACTTTCCATAAATGAATGAAATCAATACATTAGTCAAGAAAGCAAAAATGGCTCATATAAAAAGTATGCACAACATGAAGGGAATCTATAGACACCAAAATAATCTTACTAAAATGAAATAATTACACTCCAACTGATAATGAAATGATTGGTAGAAAGAGGTATAAATACCCAATTACAAGATACCTTTATATTAAGTTTAAAGAACTAACCTTCGGGTTAAATAATTAAATATTACAAAAAAATTTCTTATACAAGGTATGCAAGGGCCTAAAGGATTATAAATATAATATAAAATTCGATCATGGTATCAAGTGAAGCTTAATACCAAATAATCTGATATGGTCTAGATGGCGTATCCACTTTATCCTATGGATTAACACTAGTGCAAAATTTTCTTCTTAGAGGCCATTTTTAACAATTGATAAATTTTTTCTAATTAATTATATAGTATTCTTCCTATTATTTATTTCCTTGAAAGGAAGAATACCCTTTGAGTATCTTGGAAGTACAAGTTAGAGGAAATTATGGATTTTTAAATGTAATAGAAAGATAAATGGCTTCATGTTTATGCTAATATTGAGATTAAGAACTAGTAATTCTTGGAGATACATCCACAACTTTGTGGGGTCCACATTTTTCCATACCATGCATTTTGATGAGGAATCAATAGGGATGAAACATCCTTGATACATCCTCAAGGTGAGAGATTATCCAGTGTTCCCAAAATGGGGTGATGTTGGGACAATGTATCTAGGACCTCTAGGAGTCATTGTAGTATTTTTTTTGGTGTTTATTGTAGATACTAAAATCATGTCAACACAATTAGGTAATCGAAAGCATCAGTTAATTGACACCATATGGTACCCTTGGGCAACCCTCAAAGGTTTAATAATGGTCCTAACCACTTTTGGGAGATTTTACACCATTTTTGGGAAGTTTTGCGGCATGTAGGAACGGTCATCCCACCCAAGGATGACCATAGTCCATGGCTGTCCCACCTAGGGATGGCCATGTGTGGTCATCCTTGGGTGGGATGGCCATGGAATTTGACCCCCAAAAAGTCAAAATACAGATAAATGGCACCCAAAAACTACCATTTTCCCCACCTATTCAAGCATGCAGGTTAGAGGGCACAAAATCCTTATGACATACTGCATGAGGGAGGCCAAAATGGGAGATTCTCTTCCCCCTCTAATGCATGGTCAGTTTTTGACAAATGGCACCTTTTGCTCTGCATGCCCATTTGTCCAAAGGCTCCCTTTGGCTATAAAGTGGATTCATTTTCCACAAAAATCATAGGGAGGAGTTTTGATACATAGCAATGAAGTGCTACCAATATTTCCCCTCACCTTTTGTGCTTTTTTCCCTCAAAATCTCTACCTAGCAAAGGAGGTTTACGAGTGATCTAGGAGGTGCAATTTGTTTACAAAACTGAATAATCTGAGTCAATTTCACCACAAAATTTGACTAAAACGCTATTAAGAAGGGTCCTAACCAATTCACAGAGGAATTTATGATAAAATAAGTGTAGAATTGGTGGTCATCCCAACCTACGATGGTCCCCATTCTGTGACAGCCACCACTGTCCCTGTAAGGGAAGGTGGCATATATGTGCATTATTTCTTTACTTTTATTTTTAGGAATATTCTAGAGTAGCATATGAGTCTTCTGTCCAAATTTCATGCATTTTGGAGTCATATTGAATGAGATATTGCATTTTTAGTGTTTTATAGGCTTTCGGGGATCATCTGAAGATGCACATGAAAATGTAATTGATTTTTAAAATCTAACCATATGGGTTCTCTTAAAATATTTTTTATGCATACTATCCAAGTTTAATTTGATTTGGAATATTTTTTGGCCTAGAAATTACTTGTTTTGGGTTTTTCAGGCTTCATAGGTCTACTACGGATGCGACACCGATTCAAAGACAATTTCAGTTTTGTTTTCAATTAAATCTTTCCAAGATCATATATTTTACACATATCTGAAATTTAAGATCATTTGGAGTTTTTTTAGATAGGCATATTCATGTTTTATAGCCTTTTAGTGCTTGTGGGTTTTGTATGTTTTCAATATATGCACTTGCTATTTAACAAATCTGGTTTCCTAGTGTGTAGGTGCAGGTCTTATAGTGTAGAAGGAAAGAATACAATATCATAATAGTGAAGAACAAAGCAGAAACATCATAAGGTTCACCCACCTCAATTGTGGGCACGAGGAAGAACATTGGAAGTGCACACGAGCTTCTTTGAAGGGACTTGATCCTTTGGGGATCCCATTTTTGTAATAAATTGTATCAATCCAAAGCCCTCAAGGGGAAATTTATGTAACCATGGTTTTTATCAATAAAAATAATATAAGAAAGCTTCATTTCACTTCATTTCGTGAGTTTTGGTTATCTTTCCATGCTTACTTGAATGCTTCCATTTTGATGCTTATCACTCATTAGCGATAGATGCATATTGTTTAGCTTCATTAGGTGCACCATTTTTTCCCTAATTCATCTATACTAAACCCTAACTAAATAAATTTAGGAGACACCCCAAGATTAAAATACATCAAAGAAGAAAATTACAAGAAGTGGAGAAGAGTTCTTCAAAGTTCATCCTCCACCAAAATAAATGATTCAAGTAAGGGTTTCAAACTTCAAGTAGATTTTTTATTTTTGATTTTCTTTTTATATTTCATACTTTCATTGCATTATAGAGGTAGTTTCATTTGGTTTAGATTTTTGCATCATAATCTAGACATGTAGAGTTACATTATATTTCTCATTTTTCTAGATTTGTTATTTATTTCAATAGAAAGTAAAAGGTTCCTTGCATTTAGAAAAACACTAAGCTTTGAACTTTTTTTGATAATTTCTAGTGTTTTCATTATTGGTTCAAAAAACAAAAATCAAGTCAGAGATAAGTTTAGAGAATGAGTATTATACCTCTCACTAAGAAGGAAGAATGTACAAAAATGTATGGTGGTGGAGGTAAAACAAGGGGTATTTTAGTTACAAGTGGGAGTAGCACCCCCCTTATGGTTGTCCTTAAAAACTTTCAAGACCATATGCAAAGGGACCTTCCAAGGTCATTGGTACAATTTGTCAATGTTATATTGTAGGATACGACAAATTGAAAAGGGAAAACACTTCAATGTGTATATTTTTTCTCTCAAGGAAAGCCATACTAAGGATTTATTTTGCCTCTTACATATATCTAGAGAGGAGGTATGATTTTGAGGATATCAAAATTGTTGGCAATTTTGGGTACTTTGGGTACATTGCCTTTGCTCAAGTGTATAAGTTGTCATTGATGTCAAGAAGCTCTTGAAGGAATTTGATTTGATGTCAAATAACTTGTTTTGATGAAGGTTACGACATGACAGTTTCAATGGTCTTTTGTAAACCCCAAGTTGGCAGGTTTAAAAATTACAGGTGGATGCATTAGTTTAATGCATTTGGGTCCAGGAGGAAGTATTTATTTAAATAATTAAAAACCTTGTTAAGGTTCCTTTTAATTATTTTTAAATAAATATTTATTGTTTGCATTGGGTTCTCCTAACCCATGGCGCAAATGTCTTAACTTTGATGGCACTATGTTCTAAGATTGTGGGCGCTAGCCAAGACCTCCACCGACGTGTTAAACTCCTCCGTCGACGTGTTAAACCCCTCGTTGACATCAATAGTTTATGGGAAATATGTATATAAATCTCCCATGATGAAGATCAAAGATGATCGCATCCGCATTTTCAAAAAGTGTTGCTCATTGAGAATTTGCGATCTGATGTTCGACTTCTTCCTCGTTGAGATTTCATGATCTGCTGTTCGAATATCCATCGTTCATTTTTTGTATCCGTCGTAAGGTTTTGTTGTCATCATTCACGTTAGAAGATAGGGAGGCTTGTTGTTTATTTTAGCCCTAGCACAGAAGGTACAAGGGAAACAGAGTGAGGTTCAAACCTCACCGGATGCCTTTGGTGCACCGGTAGTGGCTAGGCTGTTGGCGTGCTACCCAAACGGGAGGTTCCGCATTCGAATAACGTGAAAGGGTTTTTTCTTCGTTGAAGTGGACGTAGTGGGTGGTGTTATATTTCGTGTGCAATTTCTCCATAGCACAATTTTTGGTGTTGGCCAAGGTATTTTCGAAATTAATTTTTGCTAGTGTATTTTGCGGATGGAGGAAGCTTATTAGAGAGAAAAACAGCTTAGGAGTTATAAGGAGTTTGAAGCTTGCTTTATTTTGATAAAATATTCTTTTGAAAGTGTTGTTTGTATTATCTTATTGCATTCTTATGAGAGATAAAGATTTTTGTTGATAAGACTATAAGGGAGAAATAAGGTGTATAAGGGATAAATAATTCTTGTAATGTTGAGAGTGCTTTTGGTTGATTATGGAAATGAAAGCATGATGTTTTAAGGTTAGAATTGCTTCTTGTGTGAAGTTGTGAAACCTTAAGTGGGCAGCTTTGAGATTGACATTAGCTTTCATTAAATTGGTTATAATCAAGCTATTCTTTACTTGGTTAAAGTGTTGGGCTTACTTCTTTGTTAATGATTTGAAAAGTTGTTTTGTGATTTGAGTTGGTGGATGCTTTTTGTTCAAACAATGTTGGAGAGAAAAGGAGTTCTACTTGTTTCCTTTTCTGATGTTGATTGTGAAATGCTTCAAGGTTGTGTTTTGAGTTGAATGGTGTTGACTGAACCTTGTTTGATGAGCATTATTGTTGAAGCCCTAATTTATGGTGAAAAGAACATGAGTATCATTGTTATGTGATTCTTTGCATAGTTGGAAATTGTTGGGGTTTCATGTTCTTGAATGAAAGCATTCTATCCTATCCATTTCAGATATTGAGTTGAGTTTTCAGATTTGAGATTGAGATTGAGCTGAGTTGATTTGAGTTGAGTTTTGAGATTGGGAGTTGAGTATAGAACATATTGAGTCTCTAACAATTCTCTTTATGCTTCTATGAGTTTGACAAATCACATTGGGCCTCTAACAATTCACTTTGTGATTTCCTACTAAGAAAGTTTTTCTTGGTGATATTGCTGAGTTTTGGACAAGTTTCGGTGGGGACTTGTGAGCAGTTTTTGGACAGGTTCCGATGGGGACTTGTGAGCAGTTTTGGATAGGTTTCGGTGGGGACTTGTGAGCAGATTTGGATAGGTCCTAGCAGAGGACTTGTGATCTGAGTTTGATAGTTCTATCAGAGAACTTGAGGACAGAGGTGCATTTGTTCTATGAGAACTTGAGGGCAAATTTAGCAAGTCTTTGAGAAGGTTTGTATGCAGAGGATTGATTTGTTCAAGAGTTGGACAGATCTGACAAACAGAGGAAGACTTGTACTAGACCAACTGACTATGTTTGGTACAGATTGTTGAGCTGCTATGGACTTGATCATAGAAGGCAGAGGTCTCTTAGGCTAAGCATTGAGAACAGGAGGTCTTCAGTGGAAAGGAGTTCCATGTGCTAGAAAGAGGTAGAGGCAGTTGATATTTTGAGGGATTATTTCCAGATCAGAGGGGAAGGTATCTCATTTGAGCAGAGGCTCATAAATTTTTATTGGGGGAAGGTATCTCCTTTGAGCAGAGGCTCATAAATTCTGATTGGGGGAAGGTATCTCCTTTGGGTCGAGGCTCATAAACATTGTAATTGGGAAGGATTCCCAAAGAACTTTGAGATAAATTTTAGAGAAAAGTTTTGTGGATGTAGCCCAGCCATTCTAGGTGAACCACGCTAAAATTGGTGTCACTTTGTGGATGATATTGTGCATTGCTTTGATATTGCTTTGGGTATATTGTTTTACTGTTTTGAAGTATAATGGAAAAAGTAAAAAGAGGTCTTATACTGTTCACCCCCACATCTCAGTATAATCTTGTGTTATTCAAAATTAAATATAGATCATATAATTTCTAGTAATGAAAAATAAAACTTGGAAGTGCTAGAATAGTTTCAATTACTTCTAATGTATGCATGCCTCCCACTCCTTACCATACTATTCCTCATTTTGGTTTTAGAGCTACAAATCCAAGTCAAGGAAATTTAAAATATGTATTATAGAAAATTTGTATTCCACTATATGAAGAGAAATAACATACAATAACAAAAATAAATAATAACTCAAAGGAACTCACAACATATTTATGTCATTATATTCATACAATACGTTTGAAAATCTAGTTTTATAAAGCATAAAAGGAAAGAATACAAGATCATAATAGAAAAGAACAAATCAACAACATCATAAGGTTTGCCCACCTCAATTGTGGGTACGAGGAAGAACATTGGAAGTGCACACGAGCTTCTTTGAAAGGACTTGATCCTTTGGGCACCCAATTTTTGTAAAACATTGTATCAATCCAGATCCCTCAAGGGGACATTTATGTAACCATGGTTTTGATCAATCAAAATAATATAAGAAAGCTTCATTTCACTTCATTTCATGCATTTTGGTTATCTTTCCATGCTTACTTGAATGCTTCCATTTTGATGCTTATCACTCATTAGCGATAGATGCATATTTTTTAGATTCGTTAGGTGCACCGTTTTCCACTAGTTTAGTGGCGATCATGGTGAGACCCTATCCCTATTGCTTAATTAAATGTTTATATTGTAGGTACTAGCCGTTCTGGCCTAAAATGACCCCTGGACTACTCCTCATACCATGCTGGGATGGTCGCACAACCATCCCACCCTGGGATGGCCATAGAAATGGTATCCACCCCACCCTGGGATGGCCACAAAATAGAGCCTTTTTTGCTCAAATTTCTAGAAACAGTAGGTTCTCGAGCTGATAAGGTAAGTGCCTAAACTTTTGGTTTTTAGTTACACAATTTGAAATTATTGAAACTGGTTTTTCTTGCATTCTTTGTTTACTAGAAAGGTAGAAATATAGGTTTCCTTTTATTATAAATACAAACTAGCAAATTAAAAGAAGAAAAATAAAAAAAGAATTTAAGTAATGATGCATCTATGTGGTTTACCTACTTTTAGCCTACCCAATGGGTAGGTTCTCATTTAGGGTTTGCATCTTCTAGGTCTCTTTTTATCTAGATTTCTAAAAGTAAAACATACATTTCTACTTGCATTTAGTGAATGATCATCAAATGCTTCATTGTTTACTTTATTTAGGCTTAAAAAGAACCACACACATCACATTCCACTTGAATTCTAGTGAGTTGGATTTCATCACCAACCACTAGTAGAGGTCAACGATGGTGGCTTTCATTTTCATTCATTACCTCCAATTCCATGAACCCTTGTTCTTTGCCAATACCAACTCTAAGATCTATCCTAACCATGCAAAATAGTATGCATTACTCTTCAAAGGGGTGTATCACTGCATGCAGGGTTTTGGTGACGATCAACAGGACTTGTGCTCCTTGCCTGGGTGTGGCTTTCATCTCCATATTTTGGGGGATTTACGTGATCGTGAATTTCATTGCTAGTTGTCGAGTTGTGAGCATATAAGTGACCATGATCTTCATTGATATCTAGTTTATGTGACCATGATTTTAATTATCGATTGTCGAGCTACAATCATACAGGTGAAATCCAATTAAACACAAGATTATCATCCAACAAGATTTCAAACACATGATACAAGGTCATCCTTTACAAACAACACATCTAAAACACACAAAACAACTTAGGGATTCACATCTAAAACTTAAAAGAGATAATCACTTGCTTTATTGAGTGTTTTACTTTCTTGTGTGCTATTTCATTAAGAATTTGTAAAGAAGATAATCATCTAGGGTTAGTAGAGAGTTACAATGGTGTGCACCCATAGCCAAGCCCAATCATGGGTGGAAGCTATGGAGAGTGGACTAGGAGATGTGAGTCATCTCCACTTTATCCCATGGATTTGGTCATACCTCCATAGCAAGCCTCTACTCACCCTAGTACCAGAATAGTGGGACATGAACCACACCTACAAGGGAGCCCTATGTGGGACATCCCTATGGGTGATGGACCTTATCTAGGAGAGTGTTCCCGATAAGTAAACACATCACATGCCTTCCTTGATGAAAGGCAACAATGCATTGAGGTGTAAGTAGACAGAGTGGTGCCATGAATCTGTGTACCTGATAGGTCTAACACACCTGTTTATGGGTTAGAACATGACTTGACACACTGGGTAGAGCAAGTTGATCATACCTTGCCTCTACATCACCTAGATAGAGCCTAGCAACCTAGGCAATAGGATGAGTATGATACTCATCACTCAAGGTGAGCAAACTCTGCCCTTCCCTTCCTCATTCATGAAGGAAGGCATGAGGAAATCCTTGATTATCCTCAAGAGCAATATACCGTGCAAGCACGATGTGCTTCTATATCCACTGAGTACAATGAGCATATACTCAAGCTCAAACCTCAAGTAAATGTGACTACCCTCGATTGAGAAAAGTGCATAATGGATACATATATTATCTTAAATGAGGTCGGTCTCAAGGCGAGGCTCCTAGACCTCTTAGGACCTACATAATAGAAAATACCAATCAAGTGGTTGTAAGATATTCCAAAAACCAAGCACAATTCAAGTAGCTTCGATGAGACAAAGAGCAACTAGACCGTATGCATCAACTTGAGAAAGAAAGGATTGAATGACAGACCAACGAGCTATTTCAAAAGACTTTACATGAGAGGGTCCCTACCCCTAGAACATATAGAATATAAGTGCATCCTAGGTAACCCACTCTCATTCTAGATATATCTCCTAGACCTTATCCAATGTCGCCTTCAAAACCTCCTAGGATATATTGAGACTTGCCTATCAGGCCAAACATAGGGTGTCCATAATAGGCAACTACTCCTCTTTATAGAATGGCTTGAGAGACACCCTATGAGACTTATACTGAGCATGATCCAGAGGTAGAATATTTGGGAATGCCTTACCAAGATAGGGAGTGATATGCCACCACCCTGAAATAGGCCTGAGGAGCCTCATCCTCCATCGTAGGATAAGAGAAAATAAGAGAAGATCAAATCCTCTGATGCATATAAGGTACTGCTAGAGCACGTAGAGTCAGTAGAGAGCAAGACCTCTGGGTTTGGATCTCAAAAGACCACTTTGTGCTAGTTATATAGTCAACCAATTCATATTTCGATGCTTGCCCCTCCCTATCCAGAGCAGTTTAAGATACCTTAGTTGTCTACCTTTAAGGGAGAGGAAGATACGTAAGATAATGTTACCAAGTTCCTGAGCCAATGCTTTGACATCCAAGATAACAATACTTTTCTTTTGTGGACATTCATGACCACCCTATCTGGCCTAGCCATAGAGTGGTTTACCCAAATCCTAAAGCATAGCATCCACAATTTGGATCAACTTGTAGATATATTCCTAGAACGCTTCACCTTCAATACCAAGAGGATGGCGATGCTGGAAAATATTGTTAGGTTGAAACAATATGAAGATGAGTCAATAACAAATTATGACAATAGGTGGTGATCATTGCTCACCAAGCTATCTTATCTACTCCCCATGTCGAAGTTGACTTAGATGTTTGCCAAGATCTGCCTAAATCCGATCTCCTTTTTGTTGCAACTACAGCAATATTCTACTCTTGAATATGCCCTAGCATAATCTAGAATGATTGAAGATATCAAGATTTAAGAGGGAGAGATTGTTAAGCCTTGCAAGAAGTGGAACAAGAATCCTAAGAATAGCCTAGTGCAGCCTAAGCCAGTAGTAGTAAATCAAGTTTCCATTAGCATCCCAGGGCCAGTGCAACCCACACTACCTCAAAAGCCTAATTATCAGGCCACACCTGGGAACTATAACAAGGCCAAATAAAATAGTCAAGGGTAAAATCAATAGCGTCACCCAAAGTGACAGTTCATATCCATTGGAAAGTTCATGGACTCTTTGTTTGAGAACCTCTTAGCAGCTAATTCAATCAATCTGCCTAAGAATTGACCTATCAACCCAAATGCATCGAATCCCAAAGGATACTGAGAAGATCTATATTGCAAGTTTCATAGGCAAAATGGATATGATGTAAAAATGTGCTATAATTTCAAGCATTTTGTGCAAGACATGATCGATAGGAATGCCCTTCAGGTAGACAACCCTATCGTACCAAATAACCAATAGATAGAGGTGTTTAAAGACCCCTTGCCTGCCCATGCAGAGTAGGCCAAGCCAGTTCCCTAGGTAAATGAGGTTCATCATGCCACCCCTAAGTAAGGGTATGTTGGCATGATCAACATTGTAATGAGGAATAGGCAGTACCCAAGTCTAGTCGCACCACCTATAGCTCAAAGTAATGTTCCTTCGATGTCACAACCTCTATCGCCTCTAGTATCGAGACTCCCACCTAGGCTTGTGGTCACAATTAAGAGCAAGCTCACCTAGAGCCTAAGAATGATATCTGATTGAATCTCCATCTATGAGCTCATTCAACAATCATCACCTCATAGAGAAGCTTTAATTGATATCCTTAAGGCAATAGAGCTACAGCCCCAGGAGTCTAACTCCTTCAACAATTTTGTGGGGAATGTGTGACAATGCATTAAACTGGTGATTATATTTCAAGAAGATAAAATTAAATCAGTTACAAATAATATGGTGGATCCTCCCTTGCACATCCTCGCATGTGTAAATAGAACACCTTACAAGAGAGTGTTGATAGACACTGGATCTTCAAGAAACATCATCACTACAATAGATCTCAAGCATCTAAAGCTGCCAGCATCCCATATTGTCACATCTACCTACACCCTTTGAGCATTTAATGATTCCATATGCTCAATAGTCAGTACAATAGTCTTGCCCATTCAGGTAGGGCAAAATACCATATCGACACTGTGCCACATCTTGGAGGGTGAGATGACGTACAATATCTTGTTGGGTAGACCTTGGATTAGGGACATGAAGTTTATCCCTTTCATAGCTCACCAGTGCCTGAAATAAACTTATGAAGGACAATTTTATGTTGTCCTCATAGACCTAGAACCCTTCAAGTATTGCAACATGGTGCATCGGATCTCTAAGTCTACCTTATCGTCCATCCATATGGATTTTCAATTGAATGAATCTAGACTCCATCATCATCACATTAATTTAATACATCATCATATCATATCATACCATCCTCATATTTAGCACCCCTATATGTGCCTTCATCGTTAGTGAATCCTCCACTAAGAGACATGGGGAAGATACCTATTGATGAGAGCCCTTAGACTATATCCACCATCTCCACGAGCAAGACTCCCACCCTAGTGGATGAGGAGCTATCTTATGAGGTAAACATTGAATCAATTCAAGACTCACTCCCATCTCCTCCTTCTCCATAGCCACAGGTCACAATGCATCTAGCTTCTACTAGTTTAAGAGAGTACATGGTTAATAATGTCACAACCACTCCTACCATTGAGTCAATGTAAGCTATGGGTCGACCTCGATTTTCCATAGGTACTATCATGCCTCTTGGCCTTCCCCCTAATTAGATAAATTTCATCTATGGGGGTCTTGAATATGGTATCGAGCCTTATCAACAACAAGAGGAGGATGAAGATCCCTTTTAAAAGGACATCAACTACATGTCCAACCTTGAATTTGCCGTGAAGTATATTCATCTTTGTAATTGGAATGGTTATGGGTTGGGCTTGTATGAGTAAGGCACCCGAGTTCCTTACCAACCATAGTATCAAATGCCTTATGATAAGTCCAGTTTGGGACACAACAAGCCTATTCCCCTCAACGTCCTTGTGGATATCTTAGAGCACGTGACCCTCAAATTTAAGGATGAGCTTGCATGTGACCCTTACGCCAATCCCAATTGAGTTTACTCACTAGGAGACTACTTCCTAGCACCTCTAAGTGGCTAAGAGATACATTGCAAGGTAAACCAATATTACGAGAGAGATGAAGGTTCACACACCCTTCACCATGATAGTGAGGAAGAAGATCCAGGATCCCCTTATGAGTGGACATCCGATGATGAGTTAGACTATGGAGTCGTACCGATTGATTCCACTAGCTATGATGAAGAATACATGCGGATCATCCCTATGGATGATGAATATGAGTTCTATTTGCACATGTTCCTATTACATGATCCCATATGGTGATAAATTCTACCTTTAGAGGATCAAGCTTACCCAAAGCCACACCGATCACCTTTGGTTATTCATCCTCCACCACAACTACCTCCTCATGTCTTGCGATATCTCGATGTTGATAGACACCATCAACCACCTAGGGAAAATCATCCATCCATAAACATGATTTCCATAGACCTATTCGAGCCCCTACAAGATCTAAATAACCCATTGAAGCCATTGCACCTTGACTTGGGGGTAATTAACTTTGATCAAAGAGATTCTCCCCCATCACCTTCTGAGTACTAGCCTTGTCATGAGATGTTACAACCATTTCATTTATCTCCAAGGACTACTCATGATGTCTTACATGATGAGGAGGAACCTGAGGTTCCAATATATAAACCTAGTAGATGACATTCACCTGATACCTTCTCCTCACCAGTTGGAGGAGGGGTCGCATATGTCAATCGAGTCAATGATTCATAAATATATCAACTCAGATCCTGATAATATGCAATTTATCAAGTTAGGGAAAAGATTTTCCCCCATCGAGTAGGATGATTACATAGCCCTTCTCACAAAGAATAAGGAAGCCTTTGCATGGTCCTATGGTGACATGCCAGGAATGGGTACACCACCTATCAGTTGTCATCCATCTTCCTTGATAGCCATATAGTCACCGCCTACACTGCACATACAATATATATTGGATAGGCTAGACAACCTGGAGTTACAAGCAAGTCAACAACATAATGCTTTACAATAGATCTTGGATTGACTCATAAACATCAAGGTATGGTTGTGTCATCCTAAATCTCAAACCCTCGATTATCAAGACCAACCCCCTCCCATGCATTCCATGGTAAACCCTTAATAGAGTCTGAGGAAAAGGCACCAAGGTTGTTAACCATAGCAATAGTATATCCATTTGTTAGATCCCTTAGCATCGATCTTCAATCAACTATATGAGGTGCAAGCAATCACACTTCCTCTGATCTACCTATTGAAGCCTAATATGCATAGATAAAAACATACTAGCAATAATTATATTGTACTTATTATAGACACCAAATTGCAGCCATTAATCCTCCATCCTAACCATCCCACCACCCACTTGTCCACCATACACCTTTCCCGCCAATTATTTGGCCCAATTACACCTTTCCGCCAATTATTTGGCCCAATTCCACCTTTCCTACCATTTCCTAACCCAATTGGGCTTATTTTAATATTATTTTATATTTAATATAATATTTTATATTATATTATAATATATTTATTATAAAATATGTATTTATAAACCCAATTAACCACAGCCATCCGATCCAATCTAATCTCCACCGTCCATCTTCATTAATCCATGCCACACTTAAAGTACAATCTCAGCCCTAGGATGTGATTTAATCTTAGCCACACGATCTAAAGTGTTGAGCTAAAACCCTAAGAAACCCTAAGGTTGGATTATAAGTAAGGGCATTTGCAAATGCCCAAACCCTGGAATCCTGATATTGGAATGTGCATCCTGAAGAAGTCATTGGCGAAGCCCTAGTGAAGCAGAAAGTGATAGAGCCCTAAAAATCCAAAGCCCTAGCTGGCCATAGGACTTCAACTATTCCAGCCATCCCCACATCCATTCCCCAGCCATTTTCCATTACCTCCATCATACCCCATCCACCGTGTCCTTCCCATCCATGCGATCTGCTTCTGCAGATTTCACCCTCACCCGTAGGTGCACTCCAGAGCTTGACAAGCTCACTGTAGAAGCTTGCCAAGCTCGCTGCAGAGCTTTTCAGGTGCACACCAGTGCCTATTGTATCGTAGGCTCGCTCTAGAGCCTATGAAGCTCACACTAGAGCCTATCAAGTGTGCACCAGAGCCTACCATAATCACCAGGTGCACACTCGAGCCTGTTGTAATCATCAAAGCATAAATTAGAGTCTGCTGCATCACGCCATCTACCATCAGAGCTACAACAATGGAGCAAAGTATCACCATGAGCAAGGTAAATCTACATTTTTGTTATCCTTTGGTGTTATTGCATTTTACATATACAGTTTACATAAGATCTAGGGTTTTAGTTTTCATTTTTGAGGGTTCACACTGTGGAACCCTCCTTTTGTTTACTAACTACTTTATTGTTTGTTGTGTGTGTAGGATTGGATAATATCAATCAAAAGAGCATTGGAAGACTACTGCAGTCAGAGTGGCCCGAACACACGGATACCTGAAGCCCACTCATTCTGTTGGGAGCAAAAGCATGTTGAAGACACCTTTGTTATTGTAGCTAGGGTTTTGGAGAACCCTAGCAGATTGTATTCATTGTATCACAACATTTATGTCAAGGCAGAATTAATTGTATCAAAAGGAGTTTATTAGCTCCCCCCATTATCTAATAAAATATTTCTTGTGCAATTTCATTTGTCTTATCAGATCTGTTTATCTGTTGTTGTTATTTGGTGTTGTGCTTTTAGCTCTACAAATGGCGATCATGGTGGGACCCCACAAGGGTTTCATTATTTAAATTGATTTACTTTGCTAACTTGATTTTTTTGTCTGTTGTAGGGATTTTCAGAAGCGCATAAGTCATCGATTTTGCTACTAGGGTTTCTGCAGCATTCTGCTACACTTTTCAGAGTTTACACAAGTGCTCTACCATGCCTACACAGGCACTTTGCTGCACCTATACAGGTGTTCGACTACACCTGGTAGTGATTTGGAGTAGAGCTAAGGCTTCCAAGTAAGTCCCATAACCCCAGTTGTCATTTCATGATTTATGTATTCTGTATTTTTCTATAGATTTTTGCTATTTTTGGGTTATAAAAAGAACTTAACACTAAGTAATCTGGGAAAGAATCCTTAGAAAATTACATTTAGGGTTTGTGTGCATTTAATTACACAAAATTCATTTCTTGTTCTAAAATTGTAGATCTAGGTGATTGTTTGCATTTTGAGTGCATATGAAATAGAAAAGCATCCTAGATTTTGCATTTAAGAGTTAAAGATCACTTAAATTTTGCATATCTAAATAGGAACAACACCTTGACGCATAAAGTAATCCTGCCCTAGGCTGGCCCCTTTGGCAGAGAGGTGGACGAACCCTCTGGTTGCTCTTGTGATTTTAATCACTTGTAGGCAAGGGATTTTAAGGGTGTACTCTGCGCTCTTTAGGTGAAATTTGTGTCTTTGTGTTGGCTTCTGATTTAGATTAGTAAAGTTAGTAATCTTTAATATTGTTTGCACACCATAGAGAATGAGAGATCTAATAAAATTAATCACACACACTTGCACGATTCACTTTTTAATAGTAGTGGTTGGATTTCATCACCAGCCATTGCTTGAGATTTGGTGACGGTGGCAGTGATTTCCATCCACCAATATCTGCCCTAGAAACCATAGGATTACCCCCGAGCAAGCTTGTTGGAGGTCATTACCAACAAGAATCTCGTTGCCCCAACCAACCATAGCTTTTTACCTTTGTTTTCTTTAAGCAAGATTAAGTTACATCAAAACGCACAAGCCTACAATTCTAAAAAAAGAATCTCACATTAACGAAAGAAAATAATTAATGAACGAGGTAAGCCACACACGGTGAAACCTAGGATTGATTGTTTGCTTTACTTTAAATTCTGAAAAAGTTTAGTTTGTGTGATTTTGACAAACTTTGAATCTTTGGTTTAACTACTTTATGGTGCTAACGAGACAACAAAAGAAAGTAATAAACCAAAATTGTTTAATGGAAAACATTTCCCATCCTCCCGCTACTTCGGTAGCCAACCTATCCAGCATGGTTCAGACTACTTCGTCTGGATCGTCATATCCATCCCTACCCCAAGTAGGATCCCTTCCACACAATGTGGAAACAACCACCACCCACATAGACATGGACAAAGTGAGGGCCATCTACAAGTCTTCCAACTATGTCTTAGAACCCCTTAGCCAAGAGGGATTTGAAGAACCCAAATTGGCTACCGCCCACCTTACCCAAGGATATCATAATTCAGGTTATGAATATGGTATGCCTTCTTCCACGAGCCAACCACAACAACATCTAAGTGTTCCAGACACTTACCCCACATCCATCTATTCCAACCCATTATATGAGGAGTATGTTAATGTTGCCTCACAAGTTGTCACATCAAATGCAACTTGCTCCATGCCCATGTCCTCTCATCCATCATCATCCATCCCTCCATCATCTCACCTAGCCACAATGCCCATGCCCTCTCATCCATCATCATCCACCCTTCCATCATCTCATCTAGCCACAACCACATCCTTTGACACATGGTCAAATCAGGAACTCACGGATACATTAGGGCTCATAAATAAGTTGCTTTCACAATGAACAAGAGGAAAATAGCCGGCCCACATAGAACCTATGATCCAAGCAGTTCCAAATCAACCTCCACCCACCAATCAAAATCCAGCATGGGTTCCCCAATATTCCATAGTCTCCATCCCTAATCCATCGTAAATCCACACATCAACCACACCAATTACCATTGCTACCAACCAACCACACAATCCATTCTTCCACCAACCTCCTCACCAATCATCACCATATTTTAACCATCAATATTCACCCCATACCCAACCCAACTCATTTCACAATACCATGCTGGTCACACCCCAACATCTACCATCCAACCCATCAACCAATCACCACATAATCCAAGGTACTCACATTCCAGCAGAAGATCTTAGATTCCAGGCAATACAAAAGCAAATTGATCAGTTGATGCAAAACTCACCAGGAATAACGAGCCAAAAGCTCACCTTAAGCCAACTGATCCATCAACCAATCCACCCTTCGGTACCATCACCGCCATATCCGAAAGATTTTACGGTACCAAAATTTGACAAGTTCAGAGGAACTGAGGATCCCAAGGAGCATGTGAGTTCATTTGTTCATGCATGTTTTTGGATTAGCGATGATAATGCTCTTATGCTTCGAACATTTCCTCAAACATTAGGGGGAGATGCCATTGAATGGTACAATCAATTGCCTACACATAGTATTTATACTTTTGACCAATTGATGGACTTATTATTTGAGTGTTTTGCTCTCAATATTAGAAAGAAGGTATCATTATCGGACATATATTATTTGAAACAATGGGATGATGAACCTATCTATGATTTTGGAAACCGTTGGAGGGCAGTCATAACAAAGTTGCCATTCTCCCTACCAATGGAAGAAATTATAAAACTTTTTACCAAGAGTTGCTTAAAACCCATCTCTTGGATGCTACAACTAAACACTTATAGAACATTTGAGGAAGCTTTAGCACAGGCTAGTGTCATTGAGGAGATAAAAATCCAAGAAGGTGTCATTAAGCCTAAGAAAAAGGAATGGCAAAATAAGGGCCAATACCGAAATAATCAATCCGGCCAAACTAAATCAACACAAGCCTCAACGGCTAACACAACTAATCAAGTCAATCAAGTGGTGATGAGCCAACCCGTAGTGGCTCAAAATCTAGTGCAACAACAAATTACCTATCATGCGGTCCCATCAGTAACACAAGCACCAATAGTACAAAACACAATGCCAACTATGGAACAACCTACCCACCGCCAATACAATCGACCCCAACGTCAATACACTCCTTTAGCGGAGTCGTATTCATCCATATTTCGAAGGTTGTATGAGACTAATAAATTAGCCTTGCCAAAAATTAGGCCCGATGACCCCACTAAAAGGCCTAAAAGTTATAGAGAGCACTTGTTTTGCCCATACCATAGGCAAAATGGGCATGATATTAACTCTTGCCATGTTTTCAAGAACATAGTGCAAGACCTCATAGACCTAGGGGCCATTAACGTGGATAACCCCTTAGCTCCACAAAACCAAAACTTGGGCATATATCAGACACCTCTACCTAACCATGGGGAGGTCCAACATAATGTAGGAGGTAACAATCAACAGGCACCTCCTAACCAAGTAAATCATGTCCAACAATATCAAAACTTTGTAGGAGCAGTCCATGTGGTCACTAGAGGGCAACGACAAAATCAAAAAAATACTCAACAACCTTCAAATCCACCCCCCATCCAAACATCGCCAAATCCATCTCCACCAATCAATCTATCCAATCCATCCAATCAGCCCATCCTTCATCCAATAAGGCCAGCGGTAACCTTAACCAGCCGGTTAACCACTAGTTTGAAAATGGCGTCAGCCAAGCTTTCTGTGTATGAGCTTATCCAACAATCCCCTAGGCATAGAGATGCTTTAATGGAAATACTCAAGTCAATTGAGTTAGAATCCCAAGACTCTAATGCCTTTAATAACTTTGTAGGGAGTGTTAGGACGTGTATGGAGCCATCAATCACCTTCTATGACTTTGAGATAAAGTCAATGAGTTCAGAATCAGTAGACCCTCCATTACACATAATGGCCTTAATAGACAGAAAGCCATTCAAAAGAGTCCTAATTGATACCGGCTCATCCATCAATATCATTACTACCGCTGCCCTTAGTCACCTCAAATTACCTCCATCCCACATTTCCAAATCATCATTCACCCTCAAAGCATTTAACGATGCTTTGTGTACCATAGTTGGCACTGTTGTTTTACCCATAGAAGTAGGGGCCATAATGTTGCACACAATGTTTCACATCTTAGAAGGAGCCATGGCATATAATATACTCCTTGGTAGACCTTGGATGAGGGAAATGAAATGTGTTCCTTCAATTCTCCACCAATGCTTGAAATATGTTCATGATGGACAGGTCCATTGCATCCCCGTGGATGTCGAACCTTTTAAGTATTGTAATTTCATTTCAAATCCTTATGAGTCCATGTTACCTTCCACCCATTTATTCTTGGCACCATCATCGAATCCATCCACATCATCTCTTAATACACCTTCTTCTAATCCATCTACATCTTCTTCTAAGGCTCCCATCCTAGAGGAACTACCCATCACATCCCCTCTTCAAACATCCACTTCTTCTTGTACATGTGGTCACAGTCAGTCTACTGTTAACACATCGTCCACCACATCCACCCCTTCTTCTACAACCACTTCTTCTATTTCATCATTACCCCATCTATCACCATCTAATCCCACACCACCATCCAACCCCACTCTGTCAGTCGATGTTTCACAAGTCAAACTTTTGGACTGTGAAATATTTAATTCACCACCATCCACAACCAACCCAGAACCCTCTGAGTGCCCATCATCAACCACATCAGCCCAAGTCAAAGTCCACATCACCAATCTTGGTATAGGTGAGTACGTGGTCCAAGACGTCACCATCACACCCTTAGCCATTCCCACAGCCAAGGATTTTGGATGTCCTCGAGACCATTCTTTATCCATAGGTGTTGTTTATGACATGAGCGCAACTCCAAATAGCATTAACTTTGTTTATGGAGGGTTGGATTGCTCAACTGGAGCAAACCCACCCGAAGAACCAAAAGAGCCTAGGCGTGCCAACATACCTAATATGGAGGAGTTTCCATCCTGCTACTTTAGCATGGTTAATTGGCAAGGTCAAGGTCTAGGTTCCCATGAGCAAGGGATGCATGATATCTTAGAGGTCCCATATAGAGGTGCCCATGATCATTTCGGTTTAGGCTATACCCCGTTGTCTTCCACCGCTTCTCTTGAGCAAGCCTTTAAAAAGCTTAGCCTCAATGATGAAGACCACCCCATCCATCCATTACCCTCAACATCCTCTCTTGAACAAGCCCTTCAAGAACTTCACATCGATGAAGTAGACAAGGATGACCCCATCAACTTCTCCTATCCTATCTTTGATTTCGATGATGAAAGTTACGAAGAGTTTGAAGTCATGTCAAATGCTTCTGACGATTCCGAAGAGGAGTCACAACCCATTGTCCCCATCACCCAACAGGAAGAGTTTTACCTCCGAATGTTCCCCATCCATCATCCCATATTCCGCTTACTTCTTCCACAAGAACAGGCAGACCCACTTGGTAATCCACCTTGAGCCACACACATCAGCCAAGAATTGTAACATATGTACATATTTAAAAAAAATGTGTTGCTCTCATATTAATTTCACATCCATTATTACAGGGATAACATGACTCAACATCGATTCAGATTCAATCATTCCATATACCCATTCATCCAGGCCATCCTTCCTTCCACTAGGTCAATATGAATCCTATTGAATTATTCACCCCGCTCCACAATCCACATAATTTGGCTAACCCAATCCCAATTGGATTTAGCCTTATTGACTTGGACCAAATTTCTTCCCCACCCTCCTTTTCAAAGCTTGTCCTATTCAAGGAATTGTTAAGGGCTTCAACCAACTACATTCCTCCTTCATTGCCACCTTCACCTCCATCAGCTTCCACTAATGGTCTCAAGGTATTTCAGGCAGAGTTAGGCAATGATAAGCAGGAAGAATTAGATGACACCCTAGACTATCCCGACTGGCTCTCAAGACTAGTACCCATTCACAAGCTTAATGGGGCAATACATATTTGCATTGATTTTTGAGACCGGTATTAGCTCTTCCTTGTCTAGGGGTCCTCTTCTATGCATGACTATATATATATATATACATGGCAAAAAAAAAACAAACACAAATTTCATTTACATAGGCATGTTTTCATACTTTACATTGCATTTTTCACACTTACATGCATACATATAGGCATGCATTTTACTTACGCTTGCATATAGACATTCATAATTGTATTCATAATGACATATTCATACATTGTACAAATTTGCATTCATCCCATCCCATGATTCAATGATCTGGCATAGTAATGATGATATGGCCATAAACAAAAAGTCAAGTTATAATAATTGGGGGTACCTAGTTTGAAATAATCTTGCAACTCTTCACAAAATACATAAGCCAAAAATACCATATGCCAAAAATCACAAGGCCTAGATTTTCAATCACTCAGCCATTACTAGTGTAGCAAGCAACCTCCAAATGGATGTCCGATTTTATTTAGGACCAAAAACACACTTTACACACTAAGAAAGTCTTGAGTATTGCCGATTGATTCCGAATACAATCCTGAACCAACCACATCCCATCACATCTTAAAAAAATTTTGAGTTTAGGAGGGTTAGCACCATACTTGGGTAGCACCTTGAGGCGAAAAGGAGATAATCCTCACTTGTCCCATCATGCAACATAGTCCAAAAATAGTGGTTTTCACCACTACCAACATTGCTCCAAACATAAACATAAAAACATAGAGTAGTAAGGATAGGATCAAAATTCTCATCACACTTCGGTTGAGAATCCAATTCCCCAAAGCTCTATACAAAGTTAACAAGTTCAAATCCCCCACCCTTGATCCCTAAAGTCGTAAGGATTCGTACTACATATCCCTGACAAGGATGGGTAGTCATCCCCAAGGCCCAAAAGATCAATCCCATTGGACTATGGAGTGAATCTCCATCGGGGCTATAGATGCTTGACTGGAAGTGGAGTAAGCTCATGCAAGATGACATGTCTCTCCTCCAAAAAGGGAGACCTCTGAACACACATAAGGACAGGCTAGCCTCAGGTCATCTCCATAACAAGTCATGCCTAAATCTACTCATAATGGGTTAATGAACTTCACATGCACACACACTTGTACTTGATTGGATAGGGTCATGTAGACACCTAAAACGCGTCATGTCGAGGGTGACTACTCATATGGACATGCTACAAGACCATATGGAAGATCTTGGATAGACTCCAAGATAGAGCAGTGGTTCTAACCACTCAATTTGGGCTCCTTGGCCTAATCAGTCTGAACCACAGCCCAGACCTATGGTTTACAGCTGAACCATGGTTGAGACCTACGGTTTATAGTCTAGACCATAGTTGTGACCTATGGTCTTAACTGGAGTTCAGTTGGCCTTCAATCCGAGCCAAATCGGTTGGAATGACCATTTGATCTAGAAGAAGGTGGTTAATGGATGGAAGCTTCCATTCCAACTATCCTAACCACCCCTTCTTGATCTTGGCTTCTCCAGGAAGCCACCCCTAGCCCTAGGGTAGTCCTATAAGTACCCCCTCAAAATAGGGGAAAAAGAGAGAGCATTGAGATTTGAGCAGCGAAGCCCTATCAAATTGTACACTCAATTCGAGTATACTAAGAGAGAGCTATTGCACTTATCCCCTACCTAATTGCCAAGATTCATGATGAATTGCATTATGGATGTCCTAGGAGCCTAGAAGAACCAAGAAATGTAAATCCAAGCAAACGAAGGCCCATCATAGTGATTCAACCACCAAACCTATCAGAAGGACACCGAAGGCGACCCTTGAACATCAATTGGACAAGGAGGTCAAGCCCACTACCCTTGGAATTGAGGGTAAGCCTATCAGAGTGCTAACCATGACTTTCAACCATGGTTTATAGTGCAGACCGCTCACCAGAGCTACGGTTTGCAGTAGAGGTATCACCACCTTCCTATTTTCATTTATGTCTAGTTAATTAGATTAGATTAGTTATTTTCATAGTTTAATTATATTTTAGTAGACTTCTGACCGTAGAATTAGGTTAGATTAGCTTCTTTATGTTTATGCTTCAATTAGGACTTAAATGGTTTCTTTATGCATTTTTATGCTTCATTTTACACATTTAATCCATGCATAGTGTAGTTGCTACTTATCTTTACGCTATTATATGAATCTTGATTCAATTTGCATAGCTTAGAAGCACTTTTCATGTTTTCTTGATTATGCATGTTTAATGGTGTCATTATGCAATTTACCTAAAAGGGCCTCATCATGAGAGGTTGCCTATATTTTTGACATTCTTGTGTTGTTTCTTGACCGTAGGGAATAGTTTCAAAGGAGAACCAACTATCAAGTTCCTTCCCCATCATGAAGAAGAGGGCACCTCCACCCTAGAGCAGTTCGTGTCATCCTGAAAGGCATTTGGAAATCACACCTACCCTTGAGAGGGAAACAATTACACACTCCTATTGTAATATTGTATCAAAATGATTATCCCTAAGAGGGATGTACTTGTAATTTGATTTTGACTTTGAATACAATGGAATAAAGTATATTTCTTCTTGATTCATTTGTTGTCAATTTCTTGTTCTTGTATGCATGTTATACTTTTATCAATTATTGCAATAGGATACGCCATCGGGTGTGAGCCTTTTTGGTGGTTACAGAAGGTGATCATGGTGGAACCCCACATTTTTAGGATCTGACTATGTTTTACTTGTTTTTGCACTTGTAGGTACAGACCGTAGCTATCAACTATGGGCCAACAACTGAACCGTAGGTACAAAGCATGGTTTATAGTCAGAACCATAGATCAGACCTACGGTTTCCTACTGACAACATAGATAGTCAAATTTAGAATATCAGACAATGCAGGACTTGAGGTAGGTCCTATTTTCAAACCTCTATTACTTTTTTGCTCTTTGTGTTTTTACAGTAAGTTTAATTCGAATGCAAATTAGGAAAAGAATTAAGAAAATGGTAAATCAATTATCCTAGTTTGCTTTCATATTTTGCTTTCAATAGAAAGGTGCTACTGGGAACAACGGACCTCTGATTGTAGTCCGCCCTAGGCTACAACATGCTTGATAGAGATGTGTGGATGGTTTGCATGTGTGAGGCCCAATTAGTGGCCATTTAGCATCGTAATGTGCATAGTCTTAAAGAGCATCTAGAATAGCTTGCATTTTCTGAATTTGAAATGTTCTTTCATTTGCATAGCATTTAGAAAATGAGCATGTATGCTATATGATGCATTTATTTTATGTACATTAAAAGGAACCACACACACCACTTGGCACTTAAACGCTAGTGAGTTGGGCTTGACATCCAACCACTAGTAGGGTTCAACGACGGTGGGCGTAACTTCCATCCGTTGGCCCAAATCCTATGAACCCTTGATATATAGACCAATACCGGATCCAAGAACCTTTCGTACCCTAGAAAATTTGCATGTATTCTCTTCAGAGGGTATAACGCTAACTGGGGGAAAATGGGTGAGGATCTGGGAGGACCTATGCTCCTTGTCCGGGTGTGGGCTTCATTACCACACATGGGAGATTTACGTGACTTGGAGTTCATAGCCAAGTTGTCGAGCTATGAGCGTACAGGTGAAATCCATTAAACTGAGAATAAAATCCAACAAGTTTTGCAAAACATGATAAGAGTTTCTACACTGATACAACAAATCTTGAAAACACATCAAACAGTTTAGGACTCACTTTTAAAATTTAAAATGAGATAATCATTATTGTATACCTTGTTTGCTTAATAATAATACATTTAGACTCTAGGTACACAATGGTGGATACACGGGGTGGTCGAAAAAGGTCCAAAGCCAACGTCGATGACCAACCCCTAACCAATTCACAATAATACGTGTCAATTCCTCAACCACATGAGCGAACCGAATGTCGTTCGACTAGCATTCGAGGAGATAACTCGACACGAGGGGAGCCAGTAGAGCAAACCCCAGATAGAGGAGCTTCAGTACACTCCTCTAGGCATAGGATAGAATAGGAAACCTTCCAGCATGAGGGTGTTCCACTTGAGAGCCATTATCGAGACCGCAATGCATGCGCATCCATGGGATCGGTCGAAGAGTTTGTTGTGTAGGGGACCAGGTTGGTGCCCCTACGTACTAAGTCCACTAGAGGATCTATGGCTCCACCTTATGAGTATAGAAGGACTAGAGACCCACCCATTCAGGGGCAAGCAGATAGGCTCGCTATCGAGCATAGGTCTAACCATACTCCCATGCATGGTCCACCATGCAAGATCACCATTGATATATCAAAGGTGGGAGATAATGGCACACCGCCGCATGAGCGATGGTGGTCTAGGTAGCTAGAGGGTCTAGGTAGTGTTCTAGAGTAGCTAGGCTACAAGCCTTCCGCTCCACCCACTCGAGCCTCGAGTGAGCATAGCGTGAGTGTCATCCACACTACTAGAGAACATGGGGAGGCTTCTAAGCGCCCTCATGTCACACACCCACTATCTATGCATGGTGGTTCATAGTATAGGACACAATAGGAGGCCAATGTCATCTTCACAGATAGAGGCAAAGGCACAACACATCAGTCCGATGGGTACAGAACCCACAAGGTCGCTCATACAGAGTAGGGATACCAAAGGCCTCCCATGGCCGACCAGATCGATAGATCACATCGATTGGCATCAGAGCAAAAATGCCAACTCCTCCAAGATCAATTGGAGGATGCTCACCTAGAGAGGTAGCACATTGAAGATGAAAATATTCAAGCACAGAGGCTCATGAGATAGAGGTTATATGAGCAGCGCATGCGCGAAGAGCGTATCCTTGCCTAGAAGGAACGCGTGGAGCAGGAGGATAGGTTAGCTAGGGCTGGCCTATATCCTCAAGATGAGCATAGAGAGCATGTATATAGAAAGGCTTTATCTCAAGCTGATATGCATCAAGAGCATAGAGATGCTCATACTCATGCTAGTGCCAAATAGAGGGAGCGGCCACTACCGCTCGATAATCAAAGGTAGAGGTAGCATGAAGAAGCAGTGGGAGATGGATACGAGCAAGAATATCCTGAGAGCTCTCGAGCTGAAGAGGAGGAAGAGCAATGACCTCCATCTCGTACAAGGAAGATAATACCTCCTAAGCCACCTCCACATCAACTTAGGGAGGAGGACTTTCTATCTTTAGAGGCCTATAAGGCCTTAGCCGAGAAGATTAAAGCCATTGAGAGACAAGGCATGACTATTCAAAAGCCGACATTGAGGAAAATCCATAACGAGCCTTTGGATCCTTTGGTGCCTACTCCAGCTTACCCTGAGCATTTTGATATGCCCAGGTTGGACAAGTTTAAGGGTGATGAAGATGCACAGGAACATGTCATGAGCTTTCTAGATGCTTATTTTTAGATAGCAAGCAATGATGCATTATTGTTGCGTACGTTCATCATGACACTTTTAGGGCCAGCCCGAGAGTGGTTTAATCAGCTAAAGAAACATAGCATAACAAGTTTTGAGTAATTAGTTGATGCCTTTCTTGAATGCTATTCCTTTGGCATCAAGAAATAGGCCAATATTTTTGATCTGGTTGCGCTAGCTCAACACGATGATGAGCCAATAGAGCAATATAGAAAGAGATGGAGGAGACTAATGGTGAATTTGCCATTCCCTATTCCTACCATAGAGTTAACCCGAATTTTTACGAAGAGTTGTGCCAAGCACATCTCATTACTACTACAGCTGCAATAGTATCCTACATTCGAAGAGGCTTTGGTGCAAGCCAAGGTGATTGAGGACATCAAGTTGTAGGAAGGCAACTTGAAGCTCAAAAATAGGAGAGAGGGACAAAAGAAGAGTGCCACAAAACAATAGGGCAAGCAGGCCCATGTAAATCAAGTGGTACTGAATCTCCAACGGGAGGACAAGGGGCAACAAAAATAGAATTATCAAGCCCAACCTCCCCCTGCGCAATATGACAAGCGCAACAACAATTATAAGGGCAAGAACAAAGATCAACATCCACCTCGCTAGTTCACACCATTGATGGAATCACTGACATCGATTTTCCATCAGTTATGCGAGGCCAAGGCAATCAGATTTCCCAAAGTCAAGATGATAGACCCCAATCAACCCAAACCAAAGGGGTTCCAAGAGGATCTATTTTGCATTTTTCATAGAACGAAAGGTCATGACATCGAGGTGTGTTGGTCTTTCAAACACCTGGTGCAAAATATGATTGACAAGGGTGAGCTTGTAGTGCCACACAACCCATAGGCACCCGATAATCAGAATATGGGGATTTACAAGAACCCCTTGCCAAATCATGAGGCGCCTCGAAACAACGTTGGTCAAGTTAACCAGGTGCGAGTCGAACCACCTACCCAGGGGTTCATAGGCATGGTCAACATTGTCACTAGGCATGGGAGATATGAACAACAGAATCAACCTCGTGCTCCCATTCAAATACAAGCCATGCCGAATCAGCGGTCGACACAGAATATTCTAGGCCCACCAACAAGACCGGTGGTGACCATAAGGAGCAGGTTGGTCCAAAACCTATAGACAACTCCTACGAAGTTGTCAATATATGAATTAATACAATAGTCCCCGAGGCACAGGGAGACTCTTATGGACATTTTGAGGTCCATTGAAGTACAGGCCCAGGATGCGCAGGCATTTACTAATTTCGTGGGACATGTACAATAGTGTCAGGAACCGATGATCCAATTTTATGATCATGAGATAAGGATGGTTTCTACAACTATGGCCGACCCATCATTGCACATAATCGCATGTGTGAATCACATGCCATTTAAAAGGGTCTTGATCGATACTGGCTCATCGATCAACATAATAACGACCAAGGCACTGAGTCATTTGAAGCTACCTAAATCACACATTGTGCCAACTACATTTACATTGAGAGCATTTAACGATGCACTATGTTCGACTATCGACACAATTATCCTACCCATGTAGGTAGGTCTAAAGACCATTTCAATAATGTGTCATGTGATAGAAGGGGCCATGCAGTACAACATTTTACTCGGTAGGCCTTGGATTCATGAAATGCATTGTGTCCCCTCGATATTGCATCAGTGCATGAAATATATTCATGAGGGACTGGTTCACGTAGTGGCTTCGGATGAGGAGCCATTTAAGTTTGTGAACCTAGCAGATTTGCCTGGGGGTTTCATACTCCCATCAATGCACCTGGATGTTCGGCCATCATCACCAATAAAGAAACCAGGAGGTAAACCGGTAGTGCATGCTCAACCAATGCCATCTGTGTCACACAGATCGGAGCACACCACTACCACTTCCTTGAAACCATCGGCATCAGTCATGCATCGGGATGACAGGAAATTGAAGGTGAATATGGGTGAGAAAGAGAAAGAGCGTGAGCCCGAGCCAATCATCGAGGAGGTTCCCATTCCCATGGAAGTTGAGGAACCCCAAGACAAAGCCGAGGAGGCACCTCAGCCTGCCTCACCTGCATCTTCAGTAGGGTCATCCGCACCATGGGTGATGGTACATCTCGCTAATACCAGATTAGGCGAGTACCTTGTGCAAAATGTGACCTTCGGACCAATTCTGAAGACTACGCAAGAGATGGGTAGACCATCCGCTCATCGTTATCCGGTTGGATCGGTGGTTCCATTGGGAGAGCCGCCTAACCAAACTAACTTCATCTATGTGGGGCTAGATCAGCTTCCAACGTGAGAGCCCATGGATGAAGATGACGAGGAACCTTTCATGGTAAACGTTCGTTATTTGTCTAATCCAGAGTATGCCATGCATATTTTTGAGCTATATCATTGGCATGGATACGACCTTGGTCTCTTTGAACAAGGATGGAGGACTCCGTTGGAACCTCATTATCAGTTAGTCACTGATAGATTCGGTCTAGGGTTATAGATACGAGGGCAGGATGATTTGCTCATAGCATCCCTAGATCGTTTGTACCTCAGTATGGTGGACGATGTGGATTTTAATCCATATCATTCGGATCCTTCCAAATTCTGGAGGAATCACCCTATGATATCTGTCATCACCATTGAGCCACTCGAAGATCATCGTGAAGGGCTCCTTGAGTAGACTGAGGTAGAAATGAACCCCAGAGATCAACTGGGACACCAAACCCATGATGCAGTCGATGACACAGACATGCAGGGGTGTAACCCCATTACTGCAAGTGATCTCGAGCTAGGAGATCTTTGTAATGAAGATGGAGCGGAGTCCACCTCCGATATGAGTGGACCAGGCTATGACGCAGATGAGGATTCCTCAAACGATGATGAATCTGAGGATGAAGTCGAAGGTGCTTATGTAAGGCCTTTATATGCACGTCATCTATTGCCTATTGAGTCGGTACAGGATACCAAAGAGATCCTTCCCAATGTTGATCATTCAGGGGAAGAGATCGAGCCAGTTTTCTTAGTAGCATCGTACATGAGGTATAATTATCCAATTTTTTGGATAGCGATGACAACATGCAAGAAGTAAGATTCATGGGGCCTCATTTGGAGGAGCGCCCTCCAGGAGTGGGGGTGAATGAAGGATTCTATTATGATAGTGATGAAGAAGATGAGCTAGAGAGGGCCTACCTTGGTCCTCCTTATTTGCGTTACCATCATCAACCCATCGACATTGATGAGGTCTATCGGCAGCTACATGTTGGTCCACGTCTGAGAGCAAGATGGTTAAACTTGGATCAAATCCATCGGTTGGTTAATCCCCTTCCACCGACCTACATGGAGCTCCATGAGCCAAATGATCCTATTTTGCATTCAGTGCATAGGGAGGATCCAGTTATTCATAGTCCTCATAGGGAAGACCCTTTTGTGCCTGTGCCATTAGAGCCAGATCGTGGGTATGAGGACTATGTAGATTTTGTAGAGGTCAGTCCATGTGGTCCTGGAGATCAATTCCATTCCATAAACATGGTCTCCATTGATTTGACCACTCCACTCTGCAATCCAGTAGATCCATCTAAACCATTGTATCTTAACAAAGATGCTATCGACTGGGATCACGTTGATTCACCCATTGAGCCTGAGGATTTCTTCCCCAATGAAGAAATGTTGCAACCTTTCCATTTTGCACCAGGCTGTGCATATGATGTTTATCATGCCAAAAATGCTTCCAACATGGAACCAATCAACCCGGTTGATGACATCCATATGATTCCTATGCCTCACCAGCTTGAGGAGGGATCGCATATGTCGGTAGAGGAAACCTTTGAGGTGGATATCAGTGATGATCCCGCCAGTGCAAAGAAGGTTAAATTTGGAGAGAGTCTCACTCCAGATGAGTGGGCCACCCTCATCCCTCTACTGAAAGAGAGACCAAATTTGTTTGCTTGGTCGTATAAGGATATGCCAGGTCTAGACCCAAAATTGGTTACGCATAACCTTTCGCTAGATCTGACGAAGAAGTCGATCAAGCAAAAGCTTAGGAAAATGCACCCAACAGTAGCCTTAATGGTGAAATATGAGCTACAAAAGTTGTTGGATGTGGAATTTGTGATTTCCATCGATTATCCAGAATGGGTGTCCAATATGGTACCCGTGGGAAAACCCGATGGAAGAATCCGTATTTGCATGGATTTCAGAGACCTAAATAAGGCAACACCCAAAGATTCATTTTCATTGCCCAATATTGATGCTCTCATAGATGCAACTATAGGTCACGAAATGCTCTCCTTAATGGATGGTTTTTTTGGTTACAATCAAATTTGGATTAAACCCGAAGACCAGCACAAAACCACATTTATAACGCCATGGGGAACATTTTGCTATAAAGTTATGCCATTCGGCCTCAAAAATATTGGTGCCACATATCAGCGGGCCATGACATACATTTTTCATGACTATATGCACAAAATTCTTGAATATTATATCGATGACTTGTTAGCCAAGTCATTGCTACGAGAAGAGCATGCAGAGGTCTTAAGGAAAGTCTTCGATCGCCTGATAGAGCACAATGTCGGGCTGAATCCTAAGAAGTGCGTATTTGGCGTAACTTCTAGAAAATTACTAGGGTTCATCATCTCCAAGAGAGGCATCGAAGTAGACCCAATGAAGGTCAAGGCCATTTTGGAAATGCGTCCTCCCACCAATATTAAGGAATTAAGGAGCCTTCAGGGCAAGGTAGCCTCGATAAAGTGATTTATCACCCAACTATCGGATAAATGTCGACCCATGAATCGACTGCTACATAAGGGGGTCCCATTCAACTGGGACGAGGACTGCAAGGTAGCCTTCACTGAGATAAAGCAATACCTAGTGACGCCGCTAGTGCTAGCTCCACCAAGGCCAGAGGTGCCTTTTCTACTATATATATCGGCAACTGACTTTGCACTGGGAACCATGTTAGCCCAAAAGAATGTGCAAGGCAAAGAACAGGCCATATATTATATTAGTCAAACTTTGGTGAGCTATGAGCTTGGGTATGCATACGTGGAAAAATTGTGTTTAGCAGTAGTGTTCGCTACAAAGAAATTGTGACATTATATGTTAAGTCATACGACGTATGTTATATCCAAACAGAATCCTTTGCAGTACATGATGAGTAAGACTTATCACAATACGTGTACTACAAAGTGGATCATGCTTTTGATGGAATTTGATCTAGAATTCATAAGCCAGAAGTCCATTAAGGGATAGGTCATAGCAGATCAATTAGCTGAGGTGCCACTATCAAATAGTAGGCCTCTAACAATTGAGCTTTCGGACGATGCAGTCTTCATCGTATCTGAAGCTCCCAAACCCGAAGAACCAGAGAACAATGCTGATATGACTCTGTTCTTTGATGGTTCGAAGTGCGAACAAGGGGGTGGTGCCAGAATAGTGTTCTTCATGCCGCAAGGAGCTCCAATGCCCTTGTCATTCAAGTTGGATTTTCGTGCACCAACAACAATGCTGAGTACGAAGCCCTACTATTGGGCCTCCACATAGCTATCGCCATGAATATTAAGAGATTGAACATCTTTGGTGACTCCTTGCTCATAGTAAATCAAGTCAAGGGGCTTTTTCAGTGTCGATGTCCCATACTGAAAGCCTATAAAGATCTAGTTGACACATATTTGGCCAAACTGGAATGGTATGACATTGAGGCAATCCCTCGATCATCAAATAGGTTTGTAGATACCATGGCTTCTTTGGGATCTTTAATCCCTCAGAATCCATCTACTGATTTCACTACCATCCATGTCAAGATGCTCTCGCATCCAGTAGTAGAGCGTGCAGCCTATGATAACAGAGAATCGGTCAACATGATCAGTGTAGAACCACAAGCTGAATGGTTCTACAAAGCTGAAGACTTTCTTAAGAAGGCACCCTGGGGGTCATTAACCTCTTAGAGTCCCATGGGGAGTGGTACTACCATTCACCATAGGGTTGTTTTTGAGTCTGCATTTGCAAAAGTAAATACGCAGGGGGAGCAAGTCATCTTAGCAGTCAAAGCTGAGAGTTATCAAAATTGGATGTCACAAATTAAAGACTTCCTAAAGCTTAGTATAATCCTAGAGGGATTGTTGCATGCCATGAAGTACACATTTAAATAGAAAGTGGCCAAATATGTCTTAATAGGAGACATCTTGTACCGAAGAAGCTACGATGGAGTTCTCCTTCATTGCTTAGAGCCCCAAGAGGCATCATGGGTGATTTTGCAAGCCCATGATGGTACGTGCGGTGGCCATTTCAGCGGCATGGCCATCATCAAGTGCATCCTTCGAATGGGTTACTATTGGCCCACTATGGAGAAGGAGTGCAATGTGTATGTCAAGAAATGCGTTAAATGCCAACATCATGCTAATCTTACGCACTTGCCATCACAGGCCTTACAACCCATTCAAGCGGCTTGGCCATTTGCTCAGTGGGGACTGGATCTTATAGGCAAGATCTCTCCTCCATCATCGGGTCGACATACATTCATAATCATGGCTACTGAGTATTTTACAAAGTGGGTGGAAGCAATACCCTTAACAATGACAACTGGAGCTCGTATAGCAGAGTTTATACTAGAGCATATCATAAGTCATTTTGGGATTCCATCCAAAATAATATCGGATAATGGAACGTCTTTCAAGAACAAAACTATGAGAGCTTTGACATCTAAATATAGAATCAAACACAATTTTGTGACTCCATACTATCCGCAAGCAAACGGGTAGGCTGAAGCTTCAAATAAGATAGTGGTGGCCATCTTGAAAAATATGGTACAAGAAAACCACAAAGACTGGCACATCCAGCTGCCCCTTGCGCTATGGGCTTACAGGACTAGTATTTGGATGCCCACTGGGGCAACACCATTCTCACTAGTATATGGTGCTGAGGCCATTATGCCCTTGGAATTAGAAATTCCAATGCTACGCGTCGCATTGAAAGAGTTCATCGATGATGACACCGCATGGCAAGCTCGACTGGATCAACTGATGCTACTCGATGAACGTCGCGTGAATGCCCTGGAGCATCTTCGTGTTTATCAAGAGTGACTAAAATGAGCTTACAATGTCAAAGTCCACCAGAGAGACTTTGAAGTTGGGGATCTTGTCTTGAAAGAAAACCAACAGAACTCTAATTTACTGCTAGATATGCGAGACAAATTCATGGCTAATTGGCTAGGACCCTACATCATATCTAAAAATATTGGTCCAGGTACCTATCGCCTAACGTCGCTAGGGGGTGTTGAAGAGCCTGAACCTCTCAACATCATCCATATTAAGGCGTTTTATGCTTGAAGAGCATAGTAAAAGGCTTCGAGAGTTGCTTGTAACTGCTCGGTCATCCTAAAAAGCTCCAAACACTCTCATCAGTGGTTTGGTCAAGTAAAAAGCTCCAAAGGCATCTGTAAGCCCTTTGGTCAACCTTAAAAAGCTCCAAAGGCATCTGTAAGCCCTTTGGTCAACCTCAAAAGCTCCGAGGGCTGTCAAATTTAAACAATCCTAACAAGCCTATCAGTGTAGCTATTAATATTCAATTCTACAACATTTAAAACTGAAGCAAAGAGAACTTGAAAACCAGAAAAGCAAATTGAACAAGAGAGCACACCACAACACACAGTATAACGAGGTTCACCAATTTGGCTACTCCTCAAAAATGACTGCTTGGACTCCAATCCAAATCTAGTCTCGTGCAAAATACCAATTTTACAAACACTTTACCAACATCCACTGGAAGGAGCACCAACCCCTTAATTTTTTGCTGTAACAGATAGAAGCACCTACCCCTAGTACCAAGCACCAACTTGGACTGCAATTCTGAGAAATTATAATGACATAAAAATGTCTTCATTATTTACATGACCTTGACTAGTCTGCAATTAAACAAACTCTGCACACTCTCACGACTCTGCTTATTTCTCTCTTGGCCCTCTTCTAATCCTCTTTTCACAGTCACTCTCATAGCAGCAACCTGATTCTCTGCATGACTGTCCTTTTATAACCCCTTTTCCTCATCGAGACTCCTCGTCTTCTATGACTTTTCTAATCCTGCATGCAGTCGAATGACATACTCTGACTGTTCGAATTCCTTTCTCTGTGTGCATGCAATTTTTTTTTTATTCTGCTTGTGCGACTGTTCAAATTCTTTTCTCTTCTCCATAAGCAGATTTTCAAATTTTGCAAATACGACTGTTCGAATCGATTCTGCATATACGGCTGTTTAAATGCATTTTCGATTCTCCATATGTGGCTGTTGGAATTCTACAAATACGGCTGTTCGAATGCTTTTCTTGTAACTCCAGTTAACTTTTATATGGTTGGCTGCATGAATTTCCTCTATGATTTTTCCAAAACCTGTCACTGTGTAACTATAGATCTGACTCCAGTTAACTCTTACGTAACTGGCTGCATGATTTTCCTTTCCACTTTTTCGACACCTGTCATTATGCATGCTCCTTCGGCTTTTACCCGCCAAACTGTTACCTGTGGTGATATCATGACATTTCTGCCCATTTGACTTTTTTTGGACTGTTGACCGCAAAAACCTAACTTGTCGTGATATCATGACGTTTTCCACCTCCTCGATCTTATCTTGGCATGCACCCGTGAAAACAAAACATGTCACAAAATCGTGATGCATTTGCTGCCTCCAGCTCTTTTCTGTCTCCTACCCGTGAAAACGAGACATGTCACGAAATTGTGACACATTCGCTACCTCCAGCTCTTTTTTGTCTCCTACTCGTGAAAACGAGACATGTCACAAAATCGTGACACATTTGCAGCCTCTCGCTCTTTTCTGCCTCTTGCCCATGAAAATGGGACATGTCGCGAAATCATGACACTTTTTGCTTTCCTGCACTATCCTTCACTTGCACCCGCAAAAATGGAACACGTCACGAAATCATGACACTTTTTGCTGCCGTACACTTTTCTCTGCAAGCCTCAACGAAATCGAAACATGTTGCGAAATCGTGATGCTTTTCTGCCTTAGCGCTGTTCTTTGCTTTTCGCCCACGAAAATGCAACATGTCGTGAAATCGTGACATCTTTCACATCCGTACATTTCTCACTTCATGCACTAGCGAAATCAAGACATGTAGCGAAATTGCTACAACTTTTTGACTTGGCACTTCTTCTTTATTGCAGCCTCCGAAAATCCTACATGTAGCGAAATCGCTACACCTTTGTGTTCTGCACTTTGACTTGTAGTGAAATCGCTACACCTTTGTGTTCTGCACTTTTGACTTGTAGCGAAATCGCTACACCTTTGTGTCTTGCAGTTTCGACTTGTAGCGAAATCGCTACACCTTTGTGTTCTGCACTTTCGACTTGTAGCGAAATCGCTACACCTTTGTGCTTTGACTCTTCCTCTCTGCTTTGGCCCGCAAAACTCCAACATGTAGCGAAATTGCTACACTTTTGTTGTCGTACATTCTCTCTCCTCTTCGGGTCGCGAAAACTCGACGTGTCGCGATATCGTGACACTTTTTGCCCTTAGTGCTTTTCTTTCGAAACTGTCATGAAATCGTGACACTTTTCGTCCTTAGCGCTGCTTCTCCAAACTTGTCGCGAAATCGTGACAGTTTTTCAACTTTGCTTCTTTCCTTCCAGCATGTCGCGAAATCATGACATTTTTGGCTGCACCTTCTCTCTCCTCATTTTTGTCGTGAAATCATGACATTTTTGGCTATGCCTTCTCTCTCCTCATTTTTGTCGCGAAATCATGACATTTTCGACTGTGCCTTCTCTCTCCTCATTTTTGTCGTGAAATCATGACATGTTCGACTGTGCCTTCTCTCTCCTCATTTCTATCATGAAATCGTGACATTTTCGGCTGTGCCTTCTCTCTCCTCATTTTTGTCGTGAAATCGTGACATTTTCGGCTATGCCTTCTCTCTCCTCATTTTTGTCGTGAAATTGTGACATTTTCGACTGCGCCTTCTCTCTCCTCATTTTTGTCGTGAAATCATGAAATTTTTGGCTGTGCCTTCTCTCTCCTCATTTTTGTTGCGAAATCACGATAGAAAACATGTCGCGATATCACGACAGTTTTCTTACTTGTCTCTTTCTGCAAATTTCTGAATCTGGGCCACTTCTGTTTTCTTGGAATTTCACTGTACTTGATCTGACTGACCTCTGAATTCTTGTCCACTGCTTCAACTGCATCAATTTCTATCTGTGTTGACAACAATGACAATACTTTTGCTGCACCTTGCTTAACAAGCCATACCTAGTGGTCTTATCAGGAGTTGGTAGAATTCTTACTTTGTTTTTGTAGCTAAGGTTCAGTTAGTATAGCCCTTAGCATATCAGAAGCCTATCACTAATCAAAAAATTTAAACAATCCTAACAAGGACTAGGGGAAGATGAAATCCGTGAAGTAGGACCGAGTATCCTGAAGTGAAAAGAGTTATTCTTGCTTATCCCTTTGTGCGGATGGTATGGGAAATATTGACAGTTGGAAAAATGATAGGTTAGATCCCCATTTAGAATCCCTTGCTTATGATAAAATGAGCAATATCCCATAGATATAGCCCACATAAATCCTCATGATTGATACCCTAGATCGATATCATATATCGACTCCCTAAAGTGATATCCCATATTGATATCATAAGATCGATATTCTCAATCGATATACCAAAAACAGTTTTTCCCAAGTAAATCTTCCCAAAGGAAAGTTTCTGAAGAAATTATCAAATGTCGAAAAGTGAAGATCAAGTGAAAATCAGAAAATAGGCTTAAATCAAAGTTCAAAAGTGAATATCAAATGAAGATCATAAATCAAAAGTTCGAGCAGAGATCAAATGAAGATCCAAAATCCAATTCGAAGAGAGATCAAATGAAGATCCAAAGACAATTCAAAAAGAAGATGGAATCGACTCCCTTGCTTCACTACATATGAGCAAGTATCTCAAAAATTGAAGGATAGAAAGGAATGAGCCTGAATCCTTGGAATTGTTAGCACTACTGTACCTTATGAATGATGATATGTCTGACGCATTACCATCTCACTTATGAACAAGACCAATTTTTGAATGTGGAAGAGCTAGCTTCAGGTATCCTACATTGCCTAGTGGTTTAGTCCAACTAAAATTTAAATTTGATATTAGATAAGACATTTGTGGAACCCTTATCTTAGCAATGGGCTGAAAGAATCCCGTTTGACATCGGGGAATGCTTGTGTCTTATCTTAAAATAATCATTTGCACACATAGGGATAATGAATAGTTAGGGTCTATCCTAGCAAAATCCTTTTATCTCAAAAGTCTTGTGTGGTTAATATGCAACTTTTTATAAGTCTATTAGGGTGTTTGAGTCTCATGAAAAACCTCAAAATTTTCTTCCATAGCAAAAAAATGTCAAATATCGCAACCATATAAATCATCAAATTGCAAAGTATCGAATCCATGATACATTATTATATAAAGCACAATAAACATATAGGATAGATACCGAATGGATATTAGCAATAATATTTATATGGCCACTAACTATGTTGTGTACATTTTTCAAATTCACAAAAAAAATTGAATGACACATTATATCATTCGCATCAATAAACATCGCATACCATTGCATTTCATATATGGGTGATTAATTGATTAAATTATTATCTTAAGGATTTTCAATTACATTCATGATTTTTATATATTTTATGGTGTCATCCATTAGATTGATAAACATATTTGCATTCATTCCTTATGTTTTAAATGATTAAAGCATATAGGTTCATTTACATTAGATTAGCATTGTGTAAATAAGTCATTACATACAGTAATGCATACAATAAAGCAATATCAAATATGCGTTAAGAAAAACATCGCATCCAAATGCATCCATCACAAATGACACATCTAAGCATCTAGATCATTGCATATCATCATCATAAATCAAATAGCTATCTATTGCATATCATCCATACATCACATCATATAACATCAACATAACATAAGCATTGCATCCATGTGCATCACATAAATATAAAATCAAAAATAAATGAGTACACAATAATAAGCCATAAAATAATGATCATATCATAAAAAAATATGTGTCTCAGAGTACATCGGGAGTACAAAAATTCCCATAGGCTACAAATGTGTAGGTCGTCGACCTTACATCAAAAATGATATGTATAAAAAATGTATCTTGCAATAGTAGAGCTCTAGCTCTGATCTGCTACCCCATTTATCGGAGCTCTCACCACCTCCTTTAGTACTGTGATCAAGAGCCTGCTCTGCCTACTGCCATGATGTCTGCTATGGATCCTACTGAGAGCCTTGAGTACTGCCTAGCCCGAAGAGACCTAACACTCATCCAACTACCACCTGTGCAATGGGCACCTCTATGCATAGGGACCTATGGTTGGATGCTGCAGTAGACTACCCTGCCTCCCTAGTCCTAATATGAATGTTGCCACCATGTGTACTAGAGGACCTATGTATCCTCTCACTCCAATGGGTGTGATGGCTCGAGCAAGCAGTAGACTATATGGTAGTCCTAGATCTAGTCCATTGGGACTCTAGCGCATATGGATCCTCATAAACCTCTGCACATAGCATATGAATATAGCCAACCAAATGGTCCACCTGAGCAACGCTGGATGTGTGCCTGTCATTGACACTCATCAAAAAACCTTGCAAGCAATGAATCTCTGCCATAGGATCCCAACCACATGGTAATGCTACTGTTGGTACCACTGGAGATCCCATAATCACCTGAGAGGATGAAGGATCCCCCCTAAGTGCCCTGAGTAGATCTTGCTCTACTATTCTACATCCCTTTGTGCTAGTGCCATATCATGAGCATGGATGAGCTTGCCAACCTGGGTCTCTACTATGGTAGCCTGGGCTATCAGGATAGCAATCTACTGCTCCACCTATGTCAATCGATGATCTCTATCAATAAACTATACCTGTATAGTAGCGATAGTAGTGTCTCGCTCCCTCTGATACATCTAGAATTGCCTCAGCTAACTCTACAAGCTACCCAACTATACTAAAAGTAGTTCTTATGCACTGTTAGGAGGGACCTCACCCTCTTAAGGAGCCTCCTCATCAGGGTCAACCTTAGGAGCCTCCTTAGTGGTAGCCTCTATGCCCCAGTCACCCTCTATCCACTGGTGCACATTACGCCCATCAAGATCCACCTTTGATCCCACCTGATCTACCGCTTGGTCTAGAGGCCCTATCCCATACCAATAGAACATAGACCACCATCCGTCATACTCTAGAGTGGTCATAGCTCTGTTAAATCCAGTCTCTTGAAAGTCATCGAGAGCATCCACAAAAGCCAAAGGCTAGATCCATGATAGATCCCTCTCCAAATCCAAGTACCTATAAGCAAACGGGATCTCCGAGATGTCCTGCACCATGTCAAAATGATGCAAGAAATGAGAGAAATATTTGTACTCTCTGATATCGAACTTCCATTCGAGTAACCATATATCCTAGTGAGACTATTGAAGCCGCTCACTGGCCTTAGACCAATCAGGACACTCCATGTAGGGCTGTCACTTGACATCATATGGTCCAAGTCCTCCAAACCAAGTAATGTAATATTAGACATCGCTAGAATGGGTCCTGCTACGAAAGCCCTCCTCCTCCTAAGGCCAGCAAGAAGCATAGTACTGATAGGCATCATCTATCTCTATGATGTGTAGGGGCAGCTCCCCAGGATGCTCTATCCTGATATGCTACCAGCCCCAGATCTATAGAAGTAGACTACAGCTGATCCCCCAATGGTTTCTATTAGTGATCTGATATAGCTCTCGATACAGTTGAGCCAATAGAGTGCTCCCCTAGGATAGGAGTAGTGGCTATCAGATAGAGCTCTAGACAACTCCACGCACAGTAGCTAAGAGGTTCCAAGGATCCTCATTCTCGAGGAGTCTGGAAGCACATATTGCACCACCAGGTGCATGAAAATGGCATCGTGCATGAAGAAGACATTCTTCCCCTACCAATACCCAATGTGGACCCCTCCATGGTCAATGGCGTGCTAAGCCTCCTCACTTTGAGTGATGAATATGGCATCGAATATGGACTCCTTGGCATCAAAATTCAGAGACGATGACCTCACCATCAATGAGGATCCTAAAGATCCTATAAATGTCCTCTAATGTAACTATCATTTCACCTAAAGGTGAAACATGTTGGTTTGCACATTCCAACGTCGGGCCAATGTAGTCAAATAGGATTGATATACCCTAATAGTGGGTAGATCTAGTACGTAGCCGAAGTCAACAGCTCTGAACCACTCTCGATCACCATCAGTGAGCTCTCCATAAAGAGTCTTTAGAATGTCAGGCTCTCGAGCTCTAGAGGTCAATCTCTAAAATAAATAACATGATATGAGGAAAAATATAACTAAAACAAGAAAAATCATTTAAAAAATGATCTAAAAATCATAAAAAATAGTTAAAAACTGATAAAATTGCAAAAATGTGTCATCATGCAGGCCTACAAATCAAATTTGTCAATCAGACAGGTAAAAAATGCATTAAATGACATTAATTGCCTCTAAAAACTTAGAAAAAATAAATTTTTTATAATTTTTTCCTAAATTTGGCGAACCGCAGGTTAACCCTATGGTCCGTAGGCAGTCAAAAATTGATCGTTGAGATTTTGAAAGTTGACCGCAGCTAGCAGCTATGGTCCCCAATTGACCAATTGGGAACCACAGCTGGTACTTACAATTTTTGATTGAGGTCCAACCGTGTAACAACCCTCATTAGTTAATTATTTGATTACTTGCTTAATTTATAAGAATGTGGTACTACTGATGGTTTGGTAGATGCAGGTACAGGTTGAACCTATCACCGTATCAAACAAGCGAACCAGACACCTTCTCTTGATAGCATGATGAGGGCAGAGGTAAAGGTAATTTGGGAATATATGATGAGAAGCAGGGTAATTATAGTTATAGGGCAAAGATCCCTATTATCAATACACCTACCCAGTAGTCCATATAGGTGCATACATGCAGTTGCATATAGGGATCTATGTTTGTATGTGAAAATAACACTTAGGATACTCATAAAAATATATATAAAATAATAATAGAAAATAGTGTTAGCTATATATATATATAAACAAACATAGAAAAATAAATAAATAAATTAATTAAATAAATAAATAATATGAAAAAAATAACAAAAAATAAATTAAAAATAAAATAAATAAATAAATGTGTCTTTTTCTCACGAAATTGGAAGACCACCTGACGAAATAGAGCAAGAACTTTTGCATGGAAATTCATAGGTGTCATGCATAATTTTACTTCCATCTTCTATATAATCAAATAGAACATGACTATCTCAGGGAGGATCGTGGCATGGAAGCGTGAATAACTGTTCAAATATTGCTCCAAATAAGGGGATTCGTTACTATTTAGATCAGGTTTATGTGATTGAAACTCTATTGTGTTGATGGTAGAATGTTGTTATTGGGATTGTGTGGTGAGTCTTTTGAAGATAATAGCTGGTGATTATATCAATAGTGTTAAAGTTGTGTATTTCATATGAGCAACTGTGAGAAATTAAAGCTAGGGTGAAGAATGAAATATGTATGTTTGTGGTATTGCATCACTTGTTTGCATTATAGTCTAGAATGCATTCATAGAATAGCTGGTTGCTCTGATTTCCCAGATATAAATACCTCTGCTGTCAATACAAACTACTTCTAAGACTGTGCTGGAAGGAAAATTCACTCAAATAAGGAGATTCTGGCAGCATTTCTGTTTGATATTAGCATATGGTTATGAGTTGATTAATTGAAACTCTTTGTAATCACCTATTCAATGATTTACTGTAACATTATATGTACATATTTGAAATATTGTATGGAAAGCTAATTTCTCTTTTGGACATTAGTAAAATGTTCATCGTGGTTAGATTTAAAATGATCCAAAGGGACTTACTTACCTTAAATTACTTACTTACCTTAAATTACTTACTTACCTTAAATTACCGAGAAAACAAGGGGTTCTTTGAGACAAACCAATAAAATGCATTATCAATAGTTATTAGAGCGAGCACTCCAAAGGAAAAATAAAGTCTTCCTTATTTTATTAAATAATTAAATGATTGCTAGGAGAATGAGTATTAAATTATAATATAAAATTTAAATAATAGAGACTTCTATTGAGGAAGAGTTCCTCTTAGAATAATATATTTTATAGGCAAGATTTATGTGTACAATTGAAATGATGAAACTAACCTTTGAAAAATAATAGAGAAACCAACATATACTTTATGTGCCTTTTGACTTCGGTTTCAACCTTTAGGCATAGAGGGATGTTTGTGTATAATGTAAAAAAATCTTTAGATCCAAATTTGAGTTACCTTTCTAAAAGAATTTGCCTTTAAAATATTTTATTTAACTTTTGTAGAAAGTCAAAAATACATTTGAAAGCGTTGTAAAATTAAAGTATGTTTAAAGCCATAGTTAAATTTAAAATAGGTAAATAAGATTTTATACTCAAATTATGCATAGTTTATATAAGGAAATTTATAGGCATTAATTTTGAATTAGAAGAATCTAGTATCTAGTTACTTTTTATGTTATATACTTGGCCATATGTTAGCTATAGTTGCACATGTTATATATTATTAAAACGTACATAAATTAAGCAAGCATATTTTTTTATAGCAATGCTTTATAGAAATCATTAGAAAGAAAGCATAATTATTTATTTTATTTATTTTTTGTGAGGGCTCATCATAAGAATATTTTTAATGTAAAGCATAATAGAATATGTAGAATGATGATCTTGTAATGCTTAGATTTTTCTTCACTATTGCTTGGCTATAGCAAGCACCGGTTCATAAATTAATGTTTTTAAGTTTATGGAACAGAAGGGTTAAAGAGCTTTGGAATAGAAGGGTTAAAAGATCAGTCAAGCAATAAGAGTTTAAATGAGCATTATAATTTTATTTAGTAAGATTTATGTTATCTCTTAGTATAATGAGCTCCATAGTTTTATTTTAAAACCAAGCTATATCAAAAGATAAACTAACAAATCTAAAAACTCAAGGTTGTGGAGAAGAGTCATCCAATTAACCAAATGGATTATGGGAAGACAATCCTGATAGAAGATATCCTTAAGAAGTGAGGTGACGAGTAGGCCACCTATTCTAAAACCAACCATCAGGATGATGAGGAATTAAAGGCTCGTATCCTGATAAGATTTGTTGATCTCTAATGGTTAAAGGAGAATGAGTGAACAAGAATTATGATATAGGTATAATTCTTAAGAAACTCCACTAATATTGAGGAGGAAGATCTTATGGTACTTGCATATCGAAATGGGATTTATGTAAATAAGACTTTTGGAGTATATCTCGAGAGGTGGTAAACTCATGGTGTAGCTTGGGAAAGAGAACATACATCAACCTCGAAATGCATATGCTACTTTCTCTAACCAAGAAACGGGGAGTAAGCGTTCAACACCCAGGTGATATGGGCCCTGTAAATTGAGAACCCCTACCTAATACAAAGAATATTGGGTAGGAGAGGTTATATTAAAAGGGCAAATTAATCGAGACTTGACTACAGTAAAATGGCTTTCAAGAAGATTATGCATGCTATACTAGACATAGTTGGTTGAATTATAAAAAAAATTTGACTGAAACCAAGTGGGATGACTTGGGTTTTTATAGTTGGTATCAGAGCTACAGGAAATCTTAGATAACAAAACTATTAGTATGTAGCAATCAAAAACTTTGATTAGAACTAGGTTGCATAACTGAAACTAAACCAAGAATTAACAAATCTCTTTTTCTATAAACAAGCAATGACATCTGGACTAAGAGCTAGTTCCTCAAATACCAATGATAGCCACTCAGCGGGAAGGGTTGAATGAGAACCCTAAACGAGTCCTTAGGAAGGTCATGAGGACAAATCTACTAAGGAAACAATTGAACCCCCTCGAGTAATAAGGAGGGAGAAGGAGCCTATGCTAAAGGAGGATAAAATGACTCTAATGATCCAATAGATGAAAAAGCAAATGAGTCAGCAGAAAGAGCATATGGATCAACAAAGAGCCCAGATGCTAGAGCATATGGCTCAGCAAAAGGTGCAGATGTTAGAACACATAGAACAACAAAAGTTCCAGTTAACCCAACAAAAGGAAATAATTACACAACAAAAGATAATTGAAAATTTGTTTAAGGGGAAAGAAATGATGGTCGCTAAGGACAAACCATCTGTGGACCCAAGAATGAGGCAAGTAGGGTCTGAACTTGATAAAGATATGCGTAGAATAGATATCACCAAGTTCTATGGCAAAGTAAATGGAGAAGAGGCAAAAAGGTGGCTAAATATCCTGGAAGCATACTTTGTCATTATAACTTTGTCCTCCAAGTCTAAAAATTCCTATGGAGTTTTTCGTTTAATAGGAGCTGTAGTAGACTAGTGGGACACTTACAAAAAAACACATAATGTTGAAGTTGCTGATGTACCATGGGAGGATTTTGTGTTTGTGTTCAAAGAAAGATACTTGTACCCTCAATTTTATCTAGAGAGAACCATTGAATTTGCTCGGTTGACTCAATGTAATATGACTGTCACTGAGTACTACCAGTGATTTGTACAGTTTCTCAAATATATGTCGAAATATGAGCAAAGAACCAAATTCAAAGTCCAAAATTTTTTGTTAGGACTCCATCCAAAATATAGTGACCTACTACTCATGCTTAAACCATCCTCCTTAACAACTACCTGAGATTTGGCAAAACAATATGAAGAAAATCATAAGGTCAAAAAGACTTATTATCAAAAAACTTTTGACAAGGAGGAACTGTCAAAGAAAAAGAATGATGGACCAGCCATATGGGAAAATATCAAGGGAATTAAGGGTCGATTTGAGAGCAAAAATAGATTCTAGGGGATTAGGAATCAGGGCAACCGAGGAGGTTAGTTTAAAGGCAACTTCAATAGATTTAAACATAGGGCTAAGGATAATGTACATAGTGGTAACAATGGGGAAAAAATGAAAAGGCACCCTGAATTGGATGTTGGATCTACCAGCAGCCGCATTATGCCAACAAATGTCCCATGAGAGTTGACAAGAGGCAAGAGCCAGTAGAGCTAGCTCATAAAATCTATGCTGCAATAAAATAACTCTAAACTTAGTGTTCAAGCTACTCCTTTTATGTTAGAAGGAAAAATTTACAATAAGGATATGAGGATTCTAAAATATTCAGGATCTATTGATAGTTTTATTTCACCAAATATATTGAGAGACATACCAGAAAAACCTGGATTCATGGCTAATGGGTGGATGGTGGAATATGGCTCTAGGTAAACTTATACAGTAGAACAATGTCTGTTTGGTCCACATATAACTTTACCCTAGGGAAAAACTAGATGGCAACTTTATGTGGCACATTTACATGCCTTTGATGTAATCTTAGGAATCTACTGGCTTAAAGCTCATAAGGCATTACTAAATTTTGAAGAAATATGGATGGATTTCACTGACGAATCCAAACAAAGAGTTTGAAATTATTGTGGACGTAAGTCAGTGGAACCCCATCTTCTGTCAGCATTGCAAGTTGAAATGGCTATCAGGAAAATAAGTAGGGTGTTTGTAGTAAACCTTAATAAGAAAGAAGAGGTAGAGTCAAAAGCAAGTCTTTTCCAGTCCTATCCAGTGCTAAATGAATTTTAGGATATTTTTCTTGAGGATTTACCTGGAGTACCATCCAAATGAGAATTTGATTTCTCAATAGAACTTCTTCCTAGATCTGCATCTATAGCTCAAGCACCATACAAAATGATCACTATTGAATTACAAGAGCTTAAAACTCAGCTACAGGATTTGCTAGAAAAGGGACATATTAAACCAAGTGTTTCACCATGGGGTGCATCGATTTTGTTTGTGAAAAATAAAAATGGGACTCTAAGACTCTGCATTGATTATAGGATGCTGAACAAGATGACCATAAATAACAAGTATTCCTTGCCCAAAATAGATGATTTGTTTGACCAGTTGAAGGGAGCTACAATCTTTTCAAAAATTGACCTTAGGTCGGGATATCATCAATTAATAATTCGAGAGGAAGATACCCATAAAATAGCTTTTCACACTAGATATGGGCACTATAAATTCATAGTACTACCCTTTGGACTAACTAATACCCCAACAACATTCATGAATCTCATGAACAGTGTCTTCTGGGAACAATTGGATCAGTTTCCGTTAATTTTCTTGGATGATATATTGATATACTCTAAAACTAGGGAAGAGCATGATCAGAACATGAGGGTTGTTCTTGAAATTTTAAGGATAAATCAATTATACAAAAAACTATCTAAGTGTAAGTTTTATGCTCCTTAGGTACAATATTTAGGACATGTGATTTCTACTGAAGGGGTGTCCATAGATCTAAAGAAAATAGAAGTTATCATTAGTTGGCCTACCCCAACAAATGTTTTTGAAGTATGAAGTTTTATGGGGATGGCTGGATATTACCGACGATTTGTCAAGAATTTCTCCAAAGTAGCTTATCCCATAACCAATTTGTAGAAAAAGGGAAAGGTTTTTAAGTGGACAGAGCGGTGTGAGGAGGCTTTTAGAACTCTCAAAGAAAAGTTGACCACTGCACCAATTCTTAGAAAATCGGATTCAAATCTTTCATTCACTGTTTGTACTGATACATCTGTTGAGGGATTAGGTGGAATACTCATGCAAGAGGGAGGGGTAATAGCTTATGAGTCCCAAAAAGTTAAGAAGTATGAGCTGAATTATGCCACACATGATCTGAAATTAGCAGCAGTGGTACATGCTCTTAAGATGTGGCATCACTATTTGCTGGGTAAACCATTTGAGTTGAGAACTGATCAGCAAATCCTGAGATACATCTTTACTCAACCAATGTTCAATGCCAGGCAAAGGTGTTGGATGGAATTTTTGGCAAAATATGATTTTGGCATCGAATATATTAAAGGAAAAGAAAATAAACTAGCCGATATGTTGAGTAGAAGATGACATATTTCTGCTATGTCACAATGTCAGTTTGATTTAGTTGAGCAGATAAGAACCTTACAACTTCAGGATGAATTCTCCCAAAAATGTTGTAAGTTGGTGCAAGAAGGATCTAAAAAAAAAATCAAGGAATTTCAAATCAAGGATAATATTTTATTTTTTTCCATAATCGGTTAGTGATACCCAAAGATCAGAGTCTTAAAGGTAAAATACGGCAAGAAGCACATTATGCTCCATATTCCACCCATCCTAGTTATGTAAAGATGCATGAAAATCTTAAAAAAATATTACTATTGGCTAGGAATGAAGAGGGATGTCATTGAATTTGTGGCAAAATGCTTAGAATATCAAAAAATTAAAGTAGAATATTTACATCCTACAGGATATTTGCAATCACATGCAATTTTAGAGTATAAATGGCAAGTGGTAACTATGGATTTCATAGTCGGATTGCCTAAAAATAATTTCCAACATGATGCTATCCTAGTAGTGGTTGATAAGTTGACTAAGGTAGCACATTTTATACCTAGGAATATTAAATATGGAGCACCTACTATAGCCCAAAAATTTACTAGGTAAGTGGTACGACTACATGGTTTTCCTGAGACCATTATATCAGACAGGGATTCCTGATTTATATCTAAATTTTGGCGAGCATTGCATCAGGCTTGGGGTACAAAACTAAATATCTGTACAACATACCATCCTAAAACTGATGGACAAATTGAAAGAGTCAATCAAGTTTTGGAGGACATGTTGTGGATGTACTGCATGAATCATTAAACCAAATGGGAGGACTACCTACATTTGGTAGAATTTGCCTACAATAATGGATATCATGCCTCACTGAAAATGGTACCTTTTGAGGCTTTATACGGAAGAAGGTGTAGGACACCTTTATCTTGGAGCAATCTGGAGGATCGGGTAATGATTGGACCAAAATTTTTAAAGGAAATGGAAAAGCAGTTAAACAAAATTCAACTCAGGTTCAAAGAAGCCTCTGATTGACAAAATAGTTATGTTGATCTGAAATGAACATCGAGGTAATTCACTATGGGAGACAAAGTATTCCTGAGGGTCAAACCCACTAAAAGCTCCATTAAATCCTCCAAGATTAGCCCAATATTTGTAGGACCATTTGCCATTACTAATAAAATTAGCCCAGTAGCCTACAAACTATCCTTACCCCCTAATTTGTCCAACATCCATGATACTTTCCATGTGTCTCTTCTTAAGAAGTATATACCGAACCGGATCCTTCTCATGTTTTGAATGTTGATCATTTACAGATGACAGATCCTCTACACATTGAGGTGCATCCGATCCGGATACTTGATTTCAGAACAAAACAATGGAGAAAAGGAACATTGATCAATGTTGGGTCCAGTGGGACCAATACTCGAAAAACAATGCCACATGGGAAAATGTGGACTTGATGAAAAGATAGTTTCCATTTTTGTTTGAATGATGATAAAACAATATGTCATATTTTATTTTGTATGCAATAGAAACTGGTTGATGAATTTTGTTATAATTTGATGAAAAATTATACTGCTTATAATCATTGCTATGTGTAAGTGGATTTGGGAAAATTTGAATGAGGAATTTTGATATGATCATTGCTATATAAAGATCAAAACTATGTTTATAAGAACTAATGAATATGCTTAAATATTTTTCTGAGCAATGTAAACATAGGGATTGTGTTTAATACTAGAGGGGGAGTATGTAACCACCCTCATTAGTTAATTATTTGATTACTTGCTTAATTTGCAAGAATGTGGTACTGTTGATGGTTTGGTAGATGCAGGTATAGGTTGAACCTATCACCGTATCAAACAAGCGAACCAGACACCTTCTCTTAATAACATGATGAGGGTAGAGGTAAAGGTAAGTTGGGAATATATGATGAGTAGCAGGGTAATTGCAGTTATAGGTCAAATATCCCTATTAGCAATACACCTACCCAGCAGTCCATATACGTGCATACATGTAGTTGCATATAGGGATCTGTGTTTGTATGTGAAAATAACACTTAGGATACTCATAAAAAATATATAAAATAATAATAGAAAATAGTGCTAGCTATATAAATATATATATAAACAAACATAGAAAAATAAATAAATAAATAAATAAAATAAATAAATAATATGAATAAAAATAACAATAAATAAATTAAAAATAAAACAAATAAATAAATGAGTCTTTTGCTCATGGAATTGGAAGACCACCTGGCAAAATAGAGCAAGAATTTTTGCATGGAAATTCATAGGTGTCATGCATAATTTTACTTCCATATTCTATATAATCAATAGAACATGACTATCTCGAGGAGGATCGTGGCATGGAAGCATGAATAGCTATTGAAATATTGTTCCAAAGAAGGGGATTCGTTACTATTCAGGTCAGATTTCTGTGATTGAAACTCTACTGTGTTGATGGTAGAATATTGTTATTGGGATTGTGTGGTGAGTCTTTTGAAGATAATAGCTGGTGATTATATCAATAGTGTTAAAGTTGTGTATTGCATGTGAGCAACTGTGAGAAATTAAAGCTAGGGTGAAGAATGAAATATGTATGTTTGTGGTATTGCATAACTTGTTTGCATTATAGTCTAGAATACATTCATAGAATAGTTGGCTGCTTTGATTTCCCTGATATAAATACCTTTGTTGTCAATACAAACTGCTTCTAAGACTATGCTGGAAGGAAAATTCACTCGAATAAGGAGAGTTTGGCAACATTTCTGTTTGATATTAGCATCTGGTTATGAATAGATTAATTGAAACTCTTTGTAATCACCTATTCAATGATTTACTGTAACATTATATGTACATATTTGAAATGTTGTATAGAAAGATAATTTCTCTTTTGGACATTAGTAAAAATTTTGTCATGGTTAGATTTAAAAGGATCTAAAAGCTTGTTACCAAATGAGAATTTTAGATGCCATTTGATTTCCCTTGTAGATCTTGAGCAATACAAACATAACAATTTATTTTGTGTGAAACTTGCTCTAATGAGTTTAATTAAGAAGCCGCTTGTGAAATAGAATTGGTATCATCTGGATTGACACAGGCAAGAAAGGGTTGATAGAGCTTGATTTTGACTAATTTTAAAAGAATTGCTGACTAATGATGTATTTTTCTATTAATTAAATTTTATTTTAAAAATGTGGTCTGTACTTCGAATATTAAAGTGTGCCTTTCTTAAACTTCCAATCTAGATAAATGATGCCTCGTCCATTTGGTATTTTAAATTGTGTTTTGATTTTTTATTAATTATAGAAAAAAAAACATTTTGGCTGAATAGATTAACAAGTTAATGTTGTACCTTAGTGGTGATTGTGGAACGATCTATATCAGAGAGAGATAAAAATTTATATACGGCTTAATGGCTGTAGCAGTGAAAGTTGAAAAATGCTTTTTTTTAGAAGCACTATGCTAAAATCCTCTTAATAAACTTATAACCTGAAGGAAAAGAAATTTATTAAAGCTCTTAGAAAGTTCATAGCTCATTCTCCAAAATTAGGCATAGTAAAACTATTCAAAAATATTCTCTTTCGGATGATCAAAATAATAAGTAAGGCTCTTGCAAGGCTCTTGCCAGATACTCTCTGTGGCAGCAAGTTGTTGTTCAACTCGATGCTTTTCATCATTAAGAAGATCTAGTAGGGGTTGGTATTTCACATTAGGTTCCCATGCAAAATTTGAAATACGAAAGGGAGAGTAGGCAGGTTCTTCCCAGTTGGCGATGTTCCTTCCTTTTGGACTGAAAAACCATCGGAGCTTGAGAAGCCTAGAAAATAGAACATACTCCACACAGACATCATCATGGACCATGGGAGGTGGGACAGGGATATATTTCAATCCTAGCCCAAGAAGCTTTTTTTTCTGTTGCTATGAGAGGTCTATCAGAGAAATTATGAATGACGACATTTGTGATCATGCCATCAATAACACCTACGTTACTCTTGCTGAAGAAGAGTAGGCATCTATCGATAGGGCTGAAGATGGCACTCCAACGATTCAGTAGTGGTTTACACCGCCATCGTGAGGATGGCCTTGGGTCTCATTGCAATCCTAGACCTGATTTCCTAGGAATAAATCTCGCAGAGTTTTGATTCATTCAGGAACCAGATCCTTGGAAAGTTCCGCCAGAGCCCCATCATGACTACTGCTATGCAGGAGGTATGAATTATTTCTCTGGTTGTTTCCAGTGAACTCTGCTTTTGGATCGATCTCGTGACCTATTTTTTGATTGAGATCACTGGTTCTGTCTGTCGGGATTATTTCACTGATGTTGTTATCAGCCTGACTATTGAGGTTGTTGCTACTGTCCACTCCGAGCCTCTGACTCCTATTACTTCTCCTTTCATTTTGAGGAGAGGGATTGTGGGAGTTGGGTCGAGAGGAAATGACAAGATCTGTGACAAGTTTTCTGAGCTCTTGGATCTCAAAAAAGAGTGGAGTGCACTCCTTTTTGATGAGGGATGCCACCAAGGTGTTGGCTTCATCCATGATAGTATCTTGTTGTTGTTTCTCAGTAGATTTTTGAGTGTTGGTTGCACCTTGTTGGACCTGACGATCCACACACAGTTCCATTTTGAGAGCGTTGGCCTTCACAGTAAAATCTTCCATGATTTATGATTTCCAATAGGATGCAATCTCAAAATCTAAAATGAAAGTCATTTTGCTAAATATTTGCTCTACTTGTGCATCGAGTTGTGTGACAACGACATCCTTTTGAACCTTCAAGCTCTCAAGTAATTTCTTTTTTGTCGAAAGATATACTTTTGAACATGCTTTCTGGAAATTCAAGGTGAGCTCAAAAAATTTCTTGTCCATCTCTTCTTGAAGAGTAGGATCTGGAATCCGAAGGCTTGGAGGTTTCATGCACAAACTGTTTGGCATGGTGCCCTCATTGATGCCTTTCTAGATTTTCATGATGAAGGTCTCAATTTTGTGGACCTTGATGAATGCAAATCTAAAGGTTTCCTAAAATTTCAAGTTGAGATATTTAAGATTCTATGGCAGTTCTAGAATACGCCTCGAGGGTTGCGACGCTTCAGGATAAGAAGAGCAAGACTTTGTTTGAGTGCATTCTACACACGAAGTGGAAGCTTCAATCTCTGAAAGCAACATCCTAGGCCTCTTTTGAGCGGATCTGGTGGATTCCAGAATAGGAGAGCCTTCATGAAAGAAATGGGGATCCTCTTTCGGATTTTGGATAACTAGGGCAGCGTGCGACATCATATTGAAAAGATAACTTTTATATTCAAAAAGAAATAAAAACTTCACAGCAGTACCTTAGCGCAATAGAAATCAAATAACGAAGAGGAAGTAGAAGCACAAGCGATCAATGCAAAAAGGGCACTTCACAACATAAGAACAAGAGAGACTAAAATGAAAGGGAAAACTCTAAAAATGCATTTCGCACCTTAAGTGCTCATCAGTTCGGCTGATGACCAAACATTACAATCCATCTTGTTTATATAGATTTCTCAAGCCAATGGGTGCCCTAGCCGACATGCCACATGGCGAGAATCAAGAAAAATGGACCGTTACCTTGGGATATGCCAAAAAAGGTAGTGATTACCAAGGATAACGGTTGAAAGTGCCTTAAAACATTAAAAAATGCTCCTCGGGATGTGCACCCATGAATACGGGGCATTGATTGCCAAAAAGAGACGTTACAAACAATTCTAAACTTTAAAACTCATTTTTGAGGGGTCTAGAGGCCCCAAAAAGGGCCTTGTTTCTTAAAAACCCAAAAGGTTTCATTCATCGTCGTAGAAAATTTTATAAGCTTTCCAACGCTTCAAACGGTTCGAGAATCAGAGCCCTGTAGCAAAAGTTATGGCCGATTGAAGTTGGGCTGGGTTCTCACGACCCGGCTGCGACATAGAAATTTCTTCATATTTTTGTTGTTTCTCCAACAGATGATGCCATGACCGATATGGGAGAGTTGAGGGTCTTTGCTCCATTTTTCGTAGAGAGGTCCAAGCACGTTTTTGTTTAGACGAAGATCATGGGCAAACTGGTAGTTGTACAACTTCATCAGAACTGGGGGAGATTTCTTTAGACCTGGCTGTCTTAAAGAGATCTTCTAGAATATTTTTTGGAGTAGTGTAGGCTAGTGTCAAAACTCTACCTGGGCAAAGAGTGGAAATAAGAAATGGGACGGGTAGCCCCGGGCTCTCAACCTGTGAAAAAACTGATGCTTCATCTTTCTGAATCCTTCATCATCCGCCTCTCTGACCAGAAACCTATTGAGTTCATTGACTATGAAGGATTTTTTCTGGTGGGGTGGATGGAATGAATAGAAAGGGATATATTGATACACATTCATTGGTTTTTGGTATATTTTAGTACCCAGACAACCTAGAACAGTCATGGAGGGTGGTTTGACCACCAGAATATCCAGGATGTTAACTTCAAAAGTGGAAATGGCAGTAGTGATGTTGATGCTGGGATAAACAGAACCATAAGCATCAAGGAGAGCTTGAAGACTCTCATTAGTACCATTCCAAACTCCAAAAGCATCATCAATATATCATTTATACAAGCAAATATTTTCTAAAATAGATGGAAAAAGACCAAAAACTTGCAATTCCAAGTAACAAAGAAACAAATAGGCATAGACAACTACAAAATTGCTCCCCATTGTTGTACCTCTTTTTTGCTTGTAGATCTTACCATAAAATTCTAGATAATGTCTATTCAGGACCAGTTCTGCAAGTTCGAGGATCAACTGGACCAAACCTGGCTTGAACCTCCCTGAGATGAAGTGTTGAAGAGCGGCCAATCCTGCTACTGTAGGAATGCTTGGGTACAGGCTCTCAACATCAAAGGTGAACAGAACGCAGCTTGGAGGAAAATCTCTTTCATGAAGGATTTTCATTAGGCTCAGAGAGTCTTGTAGATGATTTGGCTGCTCCAGGAGAATGGGGAGAAGCTGGTGGTGAAGCCATTTGGAAACATGCTCCAACATATAACCGTAGTAGGAGCAGATGGGTCTACCCTTCATAGGTTGTTTGTGAACCTTTGGAATGAGGTAGAAAGTACAAACTCGAGCAATGATGGGGTTCTTTTGCAGAAGATAATCCACTATTTTTTGATCGAGGAGAAGACTTCTTTGTGCATTTTTAACAATGGACTCCAAGCTAGAAAAAAGAGAGTTCCAGGGAACAGAAATAACCTCTTGGTAAACTTCCAGATCTAAAAGTTGTCTGATCCCTTCTTCTAGGTACCATGCCTTGCTGAGAATAGTGAGGCCAAGATTTTTGTTAGTGGGTCTGATGACAATGGAATCATCAGATCTAAGAGAGTGCAAGGCTCTTGCCAGATGCCTGGGTAGGGGAGGCTAGAAGATACTCTCTATGGAAGCAAGTTGTTGTTCAACTCGATGCTTTTCATCATTAAGAAGATCCAGCAAGGGTTGGTATTTCACATCAGGTTCCCATGTAGAATTTGAAATACGAAAGGGAGAGTAGGCAGGTTCTTCCCAGTTGGCGATGTTCCTTCCTTTTGGACCAAAAAACCATCAGAGCTTGAGAAGCCTAGAAAATAGAACATACTCTGCACGGACATCATCATGGGCCATGGGAGGTGGGACAGGGATATATTTCAATCCTAGCCCAAGAAGCTCTTTTTATGCCACTATGAGAGGTCTATCAGAGAAATTATGAACAATGACATTTGTGATCATGCCATCAACAACACCTACCTTACTCTTGCTAAAGAAGAGCAGGCATCTATCGATAGGGCTGAATATGGCACTCCAATGATTCAGTAGCGGTTTACGCCGCCATCATGAGGATGGCCTTGGGTCTGCTACAATCCCAAACCTGACTGCCTGGGAATAGATCTCGTAGAGTTCTGATTCATTCGAGAACCAGATCCTTGGAAAGTTCTGCTAGAGCCCCATCATGACTACTGATGCACAGGAGGTATGAATTCTTTCTCTGGTTGTTTCCAGTGAACTCTACTTTGGGATCGGTCTCATGACCCATTTTTTGACTGAGATCATTGGTTCTATCTATTGGGGTGATTTCGCTGCTATTGTTATTGGCCTGACTATTGAGGTTGCTTGTTGTTGTTGTCCAGTACGAGAATAGCTCGAATCCTATTCCTTCTCCTTTGATTTTGGGGTGAGGGATTATGGGAGTTGGGTCGAGAGGAAATGACAAGATCTGTGACAAGTTTTCTGAGCTCTTGGATCTCAGAAAAGAGTGGAGCACACTCCTTTTTGATGAGGGATGCCACCGAGGTGTTGGCTTCATCCATGACAGTATCTTGTTGTTGTTTCTCAGTAGATTTTCGAGTGTCGGTTGCACCTTGTTGGACCTGACGATCCACACATAGTTCCATTTTGAGAGCGTTGGCCTTCATAGTGAAGTCTTGCTTGATTTGTGATTTCCAATAGGATGCAATCTCAAAATCTAAAATGAAAGTCATTTTGCTAAATATTTGCTCCACTTGTGCATCGAGCTATGTGACAACGACATCCTTTTGAACCTTCAAGCTCTCAAGTAATTTCTTTTCTATCGAAAGATATACTTTCGAACATGCTTTCTGGAAATTCAAGGTGAGCTCAAAAAATTTCTTGTCCATCTCTTCCTGAAGAGTAGGATCTGGAATCCGAAGGCTTGGAGGCTTCATGCACAAACTGTTTGGCATGGTGCCCTCATTGATGCCTTTCTAGATTTTCATGATGAAGGTCTCAGTTTTGTGGACCTTGATGAACGCAGATCTAAAGGTTTCCCAAAATTTCGAGCTGAGATCTTTAAGATTCTATGGCAGTTCTAGAATACACCTCGAGGGTTGCAATGCTTCAGGATAAGAAGAGTAGGACTTTGTTTGAGTGCATTCTATGCACGAAGGGGAAGCTTCAATCTCCGAAAGTATCATCCTAGGTCTCTTTTGAGCGGATCTAGTGGATTCCAGAATAGGAGAGCCTTCACGAAAGAAATGGGGATCCTCTTCTATATTTTGGATAGCTAGGGCAGCATGTGACATCATATTGAAAAGATAACTTTTATATTCAAAAAGAAAGAAAAACTTCGCAGCAGTACCTTAGCGCAATAGAAATCAAATAACGAAGAGGAAGTAGAAGCACAAGCGATCAATGCAAAAAGGCACTTCACGACATAAGAACAAGAGAGACTGAAATGAAAGGGAAAACTCTAAAAATGCATTTCGCACCTTAAGTGCTCATCAGTTTGGTTGATGACCAAACATTACAATCCATCTTGTTTATATAGATTTCTCAAGCCAGTGGGTGCCCTAGCCGACATGCCACATGGCGAGAATCAAGAAAAATGGACCGTTACCTTGGGATATGCCAAAAAAGATAGTGATTGCCAAGGATAACGGTCGAAAGTGCCTTAAAACATTAAAAAATGCTCCTCGGGATGTGCACCCATGAATACGGGGCATTGATTGCCGAAAAGAGACGTTACAAAAAATTCTAAACTTTAAAACTCATTTTTGAGGGGTCTAGAGGCCCTAAAAGGGCATGTTGCTTTGAAACCCAATGTTTCATCTGTCATCGTAGAAAATTTTATAAGCTTTCCAACGCTTCAAACGGTTCGAGAATCGGAGCCCTGTAGCAAAAGTTATGGCCGATTGAAGTTGGGCTGGGTTCTCACGACCCGATTGCGACATAGAAATTTCTTCATATTTTTGTTGTTTCTCCAACAGATGATGCCATGACCGATATGGGAGAGCTGAGGGTCTTTGCTCCATTTTTCGTAGAGAGGTCCAAGCACATTTTTGTTTAGACGAAGATCACGGGAAAACTGGCAGTTGTACAACTTCATCAAAACTGGGGGAGATTTCTTTAGACCTAGTTGTCTTAAAGAGATCTTCTAGAATATTTTTTGGAGAAGTGCAGGTCTAGTGTCGAAACTCTACCTAGGCAAAGAGTGGAAATAAGAAATGGGACGGGTAGCCCCGGGCTCTCAACCTATGAAAAAACTGATGCTTCATCTTTCTGAATCCTTCATCATCCGCCTCTCTGACCAAAAACCTGTTGAGTTCACTGACTATAAAGGCTTTTTTCTGGTGGGGTGGATGGAATGAATAGAAAGGGATATATTGATACACATTCATTGGTTTCTGGTATAGTTTAGTACCCAGATGACCTAGAATAGTCATGGAGGGTGGTTTGACCACCAGAATATCTAGGATGTTAACTTCAGAAGTGGAAATGGCAGTAGTGATGTTGATGCTTGGGATAAACAGAACCATAAGCATCAAGGAGAGCTTGAAGACTCTCATTAGTACCATTCCAAACTCCAAAAGCATCATCAATATATCATTTATACAAGCAAATATTTTTTGAAATAGATGGAAAAAGACCGAAAACTTGCAATTCCAAGTAACAAAGAAACAAACAGGCATAGACAACTACAAAATTGCTCCCCATTGTTGTACCTCTTTTCTGCCTGTAGATCTTACCATCAAATTCTAGATAATGTCTATTCAAGACCAGTTCTACAAGTTCGAGGATCAACTGGACCAAACCTGGCTTGAACCTCCCCGAGATGAAGTGTTGAAGAGCGGCCAATCCTACTGCTGTAGGAATGCTTGGGTACAAGCTCTCAACATCAAAGGTGAACAGAACACAGCTTGGAGGAAAATCTCTTTCATGAAGGATTTTCATTAGGCTCAGAGAGTCTTGTAGATGATTTGGCTGCTCGAGGAGAATGGGGAGAAGTTGGTGGTGAAGCCATTTGGAAACAGGCTCCAACATATAACCGCAATAGGAGCAGATGGGTCTACCCTTCATAGGTTGTTTGTGAACCTTTGGAATGAGGTAGAAAGTACAGACTCGAGCAATGATGGGGTTCTTTTGCAGAAGATAATCCACTATTTTTTGATCGAGGAGAAGACTTCTTTGTGCATTTTTAACAATGGACTCCAAGCTAGAAAAAGAGAGTTCCAAGGAACAAAAATAACCTCTTGGTAAACTTCCAGATCTGAAAGTTGTCTGATCCCTTCTTCTAGGTACCATGCCTTGTTGAGAATAGTGAGGCCGAGATTTTTGTCAATAGGTCTGATGACAATGGAATCATCAGATCTAAGAGAGTGCAAGGCTCTTGCCAGATGCCTGGGCAAGGGAGGCTGGAAGATATTCTCTGTGGAAGCAAGTTGTTGTTCAACTCGATGCTTTCCATCATTAAGAAGATCCAGTAGGGGTTGGTATTTCACATCAAGTTCCCATGCAGAATTTGAAATACGAAAGGGAGAGTAGGCAGGTTCTTCCCAGTTGGTGATGTTCCTTCCTTTTGGACCAAAAAACCATCGGAGCTTGAGAAGCCTAGAAAATAGAACATACTCCGCACGGACATCATCATGGGCCATGGGAGGTGGGACAGGGATATATTTCAATCCTAGCCCAAGAAGCTCTTTTTATGCCATTGTGAGAGGTCTATCAGAGAAATTATGAACAATGACATTTGTGATCATGCCATCAACAACACCTACCTTACTCTTGTTGAAGAAGAGTAGGCATCTATCGATAGGGCTGAATATGGCACTCCAATGATTCAGTAGCGGTTTACGCCACCGCCATGAGGATGGCCTTGGGTCTGCTACAATCCCGGACCTGACTACCTAGGAACAAATCTCATAGAGTTCTGATTCATTCGAGAACCAGATCCTTGGAAAGTTCTGCTAGAGCCCCATCATGACTACTGCTACATAGGAGGTATGAATTCTTTCTCTGGTTGTTGCCAGTGAACTCTACTTTGGGATCGGTCTCGTGACCCATTTTTTGATTGAGATCATTGGTTCTATCTATCGAGATGATTTTGTTATTGTTATCGGCCTGACTATTGAGGTTGTTGTTGTTGCTATTGTCCGCTATGGGAATGGCTTCGACTTCTATTCCTTCTCCTTTGATTTTAGGGTGAGGGATTGTGGGAGTTGGGTCGAGAGGAAATGACAAGATCTGTGACAAGTTTTCTGAGCTCTTGGATCTCAAAAAAGAGTGGAGCGCACTCCTTTTTGATGAGGGAGGCCATCGAGGTGTTGGCTTCATCCATGATAGTATCTTGTTGTTGTTTCTCAATAGCTTTTCGAGTGTCGGTTGCACCTTGTTGGACTTGACGATCCACACACAGTTCCATTTTGAGAGCGTTGGCCTTCACAGTGAAGTCTTCCATGATTTACGATTTCCAATAGGATGCAATCTCAAAATCTAAAATGAAAGTCATTTTGCTAAATATTTGCTCTACTTGTGCATCGAGCTGTGTGACAACGACATCCTTTTGAACCTTCAAGCTCTCAAGTAATTTCTTTTCTATCGAAAGATATACTTTCAAACATGCTTTCTGGAAATTCAAGGTGAGCTCGAAAAATTTCTTGTCCATCTCTTCCTGAAGAGTAGGATCTAGAATCCGAAGGCTTGGAGGCTTCATGCGCAAACTGTTTGGCATGGTGCCCTCGTCGATGCCTTTCTGGATTTTCATGATGAAGGTCTCAGTTTTGTGGACCTTGATGAACGCAGATCTAAAGGTTTCCCAGAATTTCAAGCTGAGATCTTTAAGATTCTATGGTAGTTCTAGAATACGCCTCGAGGGTTGCGATGCTTCAGGATAAGAAGAGCAGGACTTTGTTTGAGTGCATTCTACGCGCGAAGTGGAAGCTTCAATCTCCGAAAGCAACATCCTGGGCCTCTTTTGAGCGGATCTGGTGGATTCCAGAATAGGAGAGCCTTCACGAAAGAAATGGGGATCCTCTTCTAGATTTTGGATAACTAGGGCAGCGTGCGACATCAGATTGAAAAGATAACTTTTATATTCAAAAAGAAATAAATACTTCGTAGCAGTACCTTAGCGCAATAGAAATCAAATAACGAAGAGGAAGTAGAAGCACAAGCGATCAATGCAAAAAGGGCACTTCACAACATAAGAACAAGAGAGACTGAAATGAAAGGGAAAACTCCAAAAACATGTTTCACACCTTAAGTGCTCATCAGTTCGGTTGATGACCAAACATTACAATCCATCTTGTTTATATAGATTTCTCAAGCCAATGGGTGCCCTAGCCGACATGCCACATGGCGAGAATCAAGAAAAATAGACCGTTACCTTGGGATATGCCAAAAAAGGTAGTGATTACCAAGGATAATGGTTGAAAGTGCCTTAAAACATTAAAAAATGCTCCTCGAGATGTGCACCCATGAATACGGGGCATTGATTGCCAAAAGAGATGTTACAAAAAATTCTAAACTTTAAAACTCATTTTTGAGGGGTCTAGAGGCCCCAAAAGGGCCTATTGGTTTCATCCATCATCATAGAAAATTTTATAAGCTTTCCAACGCTTCAAACGGTTCGAGAATCGGAGCCCTGTAGCAAAAGTTATGGCTGATTGAAGTTGGGTTGGGTTCTCACGACCCAACTACGACATAGAAATTTCTTCATATTTTTGTTATTTCTCCAACAGATGATGCCACGACCGATATGGGAGAGCTGAGGGTCTTTGCTCCATTTTTCATAGAGAGGTCCAAGCACGTTTTTGTTTAGACGAAGATCACGGGCAAACTGGCAGTTGTACAACTTCATCAAAACTGGGGGAGATTTCTTTAGACCTGGCTGTCTTAAAGAGATCTTCTAGAATATTTTCTGGAGCAGTGCAGGCCGGTGTCGAAACTCTACCTGGGCAAAGAGTGGAAATAAGAAATGGGACGGGTAGCCCCGGGCTCTCAACCTATGAAAAAATTGATGCTTCATCTTTCTGAATCCTTCATCATCCGCCTCTCTGACCAAAAACCTGTTGAGTTCGCTGACTATAAAGGCTTTTTTCTAGTGGGGTGGATGGAATGAACAGAAAGGGATATATTGATACACATTCATTGGTTTCTAGTATAGTTTAGTACCCAGATGACCTGGAACAGTCATGGAGGGTGGTTTGACCACCAGAATATCTAGGATGTTAACTTCAGAAGTGGAAATGGTAGTAGTGATGTTGATGTTGGGATAAACAGAACCATAAGCATCAAGGAGAGCTTGAAGACTCTCATTAGTACCATTCCAAACTCCAAAAGCATCATCAATATATCGTTTATACAAGCAAATATTTTCTGAAATAGATGGAAAAAGATCAAAAACTTGCAATTCCAAGTAACAAAGAAACAGACAGGCATAGACAACTGCAAAATTGCTCCCCATTGTTGTACCTCTTTTTTGCCTGTAGATCTTACCATCAAATTCTAGATAATGTCTATTCAGGACCAGTTCTGCAAGTTCGAGGATCAACTGGACCAAACCTGGCTTGAACCTCCCCGAGATGAAGTGTTGAAGAGCGGCCAATCCTACTGTTGTAGGAATGCTTGGGTACAGGCTCTCAACATCAAAGGTGAACAGAACGCAGCTTGGAGGAAAATCTCTTTCATGAAGGATTTTCATTAGGCTCAGAGAGTCTTGTAGATGATTTGGCTGCTCTAGGAGAATGGGGAGAAGTTGGTGGTGAAGCCATTTGGAAATAGGCTCCAACATATAACCGTAATAGGAGCAGATGGGTCTACCCTTCATAGGTTGTTTGTGAACCTTTGGAATGAGGTAGAAAGTATAGACTCGAGCAATGATGGGGTTCTTTTGTAGAAGATAATCCACTATTTTTTGATCGAGGAGAAGACTTCTTTGTGCATTTTTAACAATGGACTCCAAGCTAGAAAAAGAGAGTTCCAGGGAACAAAAATAACCTCTTGGTAAACTTCCAGATCTGAAAGTTGTCTGATCCCTTCTTCTAGGTACCATGCCTTGTTGAGAATAGTGAGGCCAAGATTTTTGTCAGCAGGTCTGATGACAATGGAATCATCAGATCTAAGAGAGTGCAAGGCTCTTGCCAGATGCCTAGGCAGGGGAGGCTGGAAGATACTCTCTATGGCAGCAAGTTGTTGTTCAACTCGATGCTTTCCATCATTAAGAAGATCCAGTAGGGGCTGGTATTTCACATCAGGTTCCCATGCAGAATTTGAAATACGAAAGGGAGAGTAGGCAGGTTCTTCCCAGTTGGTGATGTTCCTTCCTTTTGGACCGAAAAACCATCGAAGCTTGAGAAGCCTAGAAAATAGAACATACTCCGCACGGACATCATCATGGACCATGGGAGGTGGGACAGGGATATATTTCAATCCTAGCCCAAGAAGCTCTTTTTCTGCCGCTGTGAGAGGTCTATCAGAGAAATTATGAATAATGACATTTGTGATCATGCCATCAACAACACCTACGTTACTCTTGCTGAAGAAGAGCAGGCATCTATCGATAGGGCTGAAGATGGCACTCCAACGATTCAGTAGCGGTTTACGCCATCGCCGTGAGGATGGCCTTGGGTCTGCTGCAATCCCGGACCTGACTGCCTAGGAACAAATCTCGTAGAGTTCTGATTCATTTGAGAACCAGATCCTTGGAAAGTTCTTCCAGAGCCCCGTCATGACTGTTGCTATGCAGGAGGTATGAATTCTTTCTCTGGTTGTTGCCAATGAACTCTACTTTGGGATCGGTCTCGTGACCCATTTTTTGACTGAGATCATTGGTTCTATCTATCGAGATGATTTTGCTACTATTGTTGTTGGCCTGACTATTGAGGTTGTTGTTGTTGTTGTCCGCTACGGGAATGGCTCCGACTCCTATTCCTTCTCCTTTGATTTCGGGGTGAGGGATTGCGGGAGTTGGGTCGAGAGGAAATGACAAGATCTGTGACAAGTTTTCTGAGCTCTTGGATCTCAGAAAAGAGTGGAGCACACTCCTTTTTGATGAGGGATGCCACCGAGGTGTTGGCTTCATCCATGATAGTATCTTGTTGTTGTTTCTCAGCAACTTTTCGAGTGTCGGTTGCACCTTGTTGGACCTGATGATCCACACACAGTTCCATTTCGAGAGTGTTGGCCTTCATAGTGAAATCTTCCATGATTTATGATTTCCAATAGGATGCAATCTCAAAATCTAAAATGAAAGTCATTTTGCTAAATATTTGCTCTACTTGTGCATCGAGCTATGTGACAACGACATCCTTTTGAACCTTCAAGCTCTCAAGTAATTTATTTTCTATCGAAAGATATACTTTCGAACATGCTTTCTAGAAATTCAAGGTGAGCTCGAAAAATTTCTTGTCCATCTCTTCCTGAAGAGTAGGATCTGGAATCCGAAGGCTTGGAGGCTTCATGCGCAAACTATTTGGCATGGTGCCCTCGTCGATGCCTTTCTAGATTTTCATGATGAAGGTCTCAGTTTTGTGGACCTTGATGAACGCAGATCTAAAGGTTTCCTAGAATTTCAAGCTGAGATCTTTAAGATTCTATGATAGTTCTAGAATACGCCTCGAGGGTTGCGACGCTTCAGGATAAGAAGAGCAAGACTTTGTTTGAGTGCATTCTACGTGCGAAGGGGAAGCTTCAATCTCCGAAAGTATCATCCTGGGCCTCTTTTGATTGGATCTGGTGGATTCCAGAATAGGAGAGCCTTCACGAAAGAAATGGGGATCCTCTTCTAGATTTTGGATAACTAGGGCAGCGTGCGACATCAGATTGAAAAGATAACTTTTATATTCAAAAAGAAATAAAAACTTCACAGTAGTACCTTAGCGCAACGGAAATCAAATAACGAAGAGGAAGTAGAAGCACAAGCGATCAATGCAAAAAGGGCACTTCACGACATAAGAACAAGAGAGACTGAAATGAAAGGGAAAACTCCAAAAATATGTTTCACACCTTAAGTGCTCATCAGTTTGGTTGATGACCAAACATTACAATCCATCTTGTTTATATAGATTTCTCAAGCCAGTGGGTGCCCTAGCCGACATGCCACATGGTGAGAATCAAGAAAAATGGACCGTTACCTTGGGATATGCCAAAAAAGGTAGTGATTGCCAAGGATAATGGTCGAAAGTGCCTTAAAACATTAAAAAATGCTCCTCGAGATGTGCACCCATGAATACGGGGCATTGATTGCCGAAAAGAGATGTTACAAACAATTCTAAACTTTAAAACTCATTTTTGAGGGGTCTAGAGGCCCCAAAAAGTGCTTGTTATAGGTTTCATCCTTGTCATAGAAAATTTTATAAGCTTTCCAACGCTTCAGACGGTTCGAGAATCGAAGCCCTGTAGCAAAAGTTATGGCTGATTGAAGTTGGGCTGGGTTCTCACGACCCAGCTATGACAGAAATTTCTTCATATTTTTGTTGTTTCTCCAATAGATGATGCCATGACCGATATGGGAGAGTTGAGGGTCTTTGCTCCATTTTTCATAGAGAGGTCCAAGCACATTTTTTTTTAGACGAAGATCACGGGCAAACTGGCAGTTGTACAACTTCATCAAAACTGGGGGAGATTTCTTTAGACCTGGCTATCTTAAAGAGATCTTCTGGAATATTTTCTGGAGCAGTGCAGGCTGGTGTCAAAACTCTACCTAGGCAAAGAGTGGAAATAAGAAATGGGACGGGTAGCCCCGGGCTCTCAACCTATGAAAAAATTGATGCTTCATCTTTCTGAATCCTTCATCATCCGCCTCTCTGACCAGAAACCTATTGAGTTCGCTGACTATAAAGGCTTTTTTCTGGTGGGGTGGATGGAATGAATAGAAAGGGATATATTGATACACATTCATTGGTTTTTGGTATAGTTTAGTACCCAGACGACCTGGAACAGTCATGGAGGGTGGTTTGACCACCAGAATATCTAGGATGTTAACTTCAGAAGTGGAAATGGTAGTAGTGATGTTGATGTTGGGATAAACAGAACCATAAGCATCAAGGAGAGCTTGAAGACTCTCATTAGTACCATTCCAAACTCCAAAAGCATCATCAATATATCATTTATACAAGCAAATATTTTTTGAAATAGATGGAAAAAGATCGAAAACTTGCAATTCCAAGTAACAAAGAAACAGACAGGCATAGACAACTGCAAAATTGCTCCCCATTGTTGTACCTCTTTTTGCCTATAGATCTTACCATAAAATTCTAGATAATGTCTGTTCAGGACCAGTTCTGCAAGTTCGAGGATCAACTGGACCAAACCTGGCTTGAACCTCCTCGAGATGAAGTGTTGAAGAGCGGCCAATCCTGCTGTTGTAGGAATGCTTGGGTACAGGCTCTCAACATCAAAGGTGAACAGAACGCAGCTTGGAGGAAAATCTCTTTCATGAAGGATTTTCATTAGGCTCAGAGAGTCTTGTAGATGATTTGGCTGCTCCAGGAGAATGGGGAGAAGTTGGTGGTGAAGCCATTTGGAAATAGGCTCCAACATATAACCGCAATAGGAGCAGATGGGTCTACCCTTCATAGGTTGTTTGTGGACCTTTGGAATGAGGTAGAAAGTACAGACTCGAGCAATGATGGGGTTCTTTTGCAGAAGATAATCCACTATTTTTTGATCGAGGAGAAGACTTCTTTGTGCATTTTTAACAATGGACTCCAAGCTAGAAAAAAGAGAGTTCCAGGGAACAGAAATAACCTCTTGGTAAACTTCCAGATCTGAAAGTTGTCTGATCCCTTCTTCCAGGTACCATGCCTTGCTGAGAATAGTGAGGCCGAGATTTTTGTCAGTAGGTCTGATGACAATGGAATCATCAGATCTAAGAGAGTGCAAGGCTCTTGCCAGATGCCTGGGCAAGGGAGGCTGGAAGATACTCTCCATGGAAGCAAGTTGTTGTTCAACTCGATGCTTTCCATCATTAAGAAGATCCAGCAGGGGCTGGTATTTCACATCAGGTTCCCATGCAGAATTTGAAATACGAAAGGGAGAGTAGGCAGGTTCTTCCCAGTTGGTGATGTTCCTTCCTTTTGGACCGAAAAACCATCGAAGCTTGAGAAGCCTAGAAAATAGAACATACTCCGCACGAACATCATCATGGACCATGGGAGGTGGGACAGGGATATATTTCAATCCTAGCCCAAGAAGCTCTTTTTCTATCATTGTGAGAGGTCTATCAGAGAAATTATGAACAGCGACATTTGTGATCATGCCATCAACAACACCTACGTTACTCTTGCTGAAGAAGAGCAGGCATCTATCGATAGGGCTGAAGATGGCACTCCAACGATTTAGTAGCGGTTTATGCCACCACCATGAGGATGACCTTGGGTCTACTGCAATCCTGGACCTGACTACCTAGGAACAAATCTCATAGAGTTCTGATTCGTTCAAGAACCAGATCCTTGGAAATTTCTGCCAGAGCCCCATCGTGACTACTACTATGTAAGAGGTATGAATTCTTTCTCTAGTTGTTGCCAATGAACTCTACTTTGGGATCGATCTCGCGACCCATTTTTTGATTGAGATCATTGGTTCTATCTATCGAGATGATTTTACTACTATTGTTGTTGGCTTGACTATTGAGGTTGTTGTTGTTTATATCCGCTACGGGAATGGCTCTAACTTCTATTCCTTCTCCTTTGATTTTGGGGTGAGGGATTATGGGAGTTGGGTCGAGAGGAAATGACAAGATCTATGACAAGTTTTCTGAGCTCTTGGATCTCAGAAAAGAGTGGAGCGCACTCCTTTTTGATGAGGGATGCCACCGAGGTGTTGGCTTCATCCATGACAGTATCTTGTTATTGTTTCTCAGTAACTTTTTGAGTGTCGGTTGCACCTTGTTGGACCTGACGATCCACACAGTTCCATTTCGAGAGCGTTGGCCTTCATAGTAAAATCTTCCATGATTTATGATTTCCAATAGGATGCAATCTCAAAATCTAAAATGAAAGTCATTTTGCTAAATATTTGCTCTACTTGTGCATCGAGCTGTGTGACAACGACATCCTTTTGAACCTTCAAGCTCTCAAGTAATTTCTTTTCTATCGAAATATATACTTTCGAACATGCTTTCTAGAAATTCAAGGTGAGCTCAAAAAATTTCTTGTCCATCTCTTCCTGAAGAGTAGGATCTGGAATCCGAAGGCTTGGAGGCTTCATGCGCAAACTGTTTGGCATGGTGCCCTCGTCGATGCCTTTCTAGATTTTCATGATGAAGGTCTCAGTTTTGTGGACCTTGATGAATGCAGATCTAAAGGTTTCCCAGAATTTCAAGCTGAGATCTTTAAGATTCTATGATAGTTCTGGAATACGCCTCGAGGGTTGCGACGCTTCAGGATAAGAAGAGCAGGACTTTGTTTGAGTGCATTCTACATGAAGTGGAAGCTTCAATCTCCGAAAGCAACATCCTAGGCCTCTTTTGAGTGGATCTAGTGGATTCCAGAATAGGAGAGCCTTCACGAAAGAAATGGGGATCCTCTTCTAGATTTTGGATAACTAGGGCAGCGTGTGACATCAGATTGAAAAGATAAATTTTATATTCAAAAAGAAATAAAAACTTCATAGTAGTACCTTAGCGCAACAGAAATCAAATAACGAAGAGGAAGTAGAAGCACAAGTGATCAATGCAAAAAGGGCACTTCACGACATAAGAACAAGAGAGACTGAAATGAAAGGGAAAACTTCGAAAATGCATTTCACACCTTAAGTGCTCATCAGTTCTGCTGATGACCAAACATTACAATCCATCTTGTTTATATAGATTTCTCAAGCCAGTGGGTGCCCTAGCCGACATGCCACATGGCGAGAATCAAGAAAAATAGACCGTTACCTTGGGATATGCCAAAAAAGGTAGTGATTGCCAAGGATAATGGTTGAAAGTGCCTTAAAACATTAAAAAATGCTCCTCGAGATGTGCACCCATGAATACGGGGCATTGATTGCCGAAAAGAGATGTTACAAACAATTCTAAACTTTAAAACTCATTTTTGAGGGGTCTAGAGGCCCCAAAAAGACTCTTTCAATGGTTTCATCATCATCATAGAAAATTTTATAAGCTTTCCAACGCTTCAGACGGTTCGAGAATCGGAGCCCTGTAGCAAAAGTTATGGTTGATTGAAGTTGGGTTGGGTTCTCACGACCCAGCTGCGACATAGAAATTTCTTCATATTTTTGTTATTTTTCCAATAGATGATGCCACGACCGATATGGGAGAGCTGAGGGTCTTTGCTCCATTTTTCATAGAGAGGTCCAAGCACATTTTTGTTTAGACGAAGATCACGGGAAACCGGTAGTTGTACAACTTCATCAGTAATGGGGAGATTTCTTTAGACCTAGTTGTCTTAAAGAGATCTTCTAGAATATTTTCTAGAGAAGTGTAGGCCGGTGTCGAAACTCTACTTAGGCAAAGAGTGGAAATAAGAAATGGGATGGGTAGCCCCGGGCTCTCAACCTATGAAAAAACTGATGCTTCATCTTTCTGAATCCTTCATCATCCGCCTCTTTGACCAGAAACCTATTGAGTTCGCTGACTATAAAGGATTTTTTATGGTGGGGTGGATGGAATGAACAGAAAGGGATATATTGATACACATTCATTGGTTTTTGGTATAGTTTAGTACCCAGATGACCTGGAACAGTCATGGAGGGTGGTTTGACCACCAGAATATCCAGGATGTTAACTTCAGAAGTGGAAATGGTAGTAGTGATGTTGATGTTGGGATAAACAGAACCATAAGCATCAAGGAGAGCTTGAAGACTCTCATTAGTACCATTCCAAACTCCAAAAGCATCATCAATATATCATTTATACAAGCAAATATTTTCTGAAATAGATGGAAAAAGACCAAAAACTTGCAATTCCAAGTAACAAAGAAACAGACAGGCATAGACAACTGCAAAATTGCTCCCCATTGTTGTACCTCTTTTTTGCCTGTAGATCTTACCATCAAATTCTAGATAATGTCTATTCAGGACCAGTTCTGCAAGTTCGAGGATCAACTGGACCAAACCTGGCTTGAACCTCCCCGAGATGAAGTGTTGAAGAGCGGCCAATCCTGCTGCTATAGGAATGCTTGGGTACAGGCTCTCAACATCAAAGGTGAACAGAACATAACTTGGAGGAAAATCTCTTTCATGAAGGATTTTCATTAGGCTCAGAGAGTCTTGTAGATGATTTGGCTGCTCCAGGAGAATGGGGAGAAGCTGGTGGTGAAGCCATTTGGAAACAGGCTCCAACATATAACCGCAATAGGAGCAGATGGGTCTACCCTTCATAGGTTGTTTGTGAACCTTTGGAATGAGGTAGAAAGTACAGACTCGAGCAATGATGGGGTTCTTTTGTAGAAGATAATCCACTATTTTTTGATCGAGGAGAAGACTTCTTTGTGCATTTTTAACAATGGACTCCAAGCTAGAAAAAAGAGAGTTCCAAGGAACAGAAATAACCTCTTGGTAAACTTCTAGATCTAAAAGTTGTCTGATCCCTTCTTCTAGGTACCATGCCTTGCTGAGAATAGTGAGGCCGAGATTTTTGTCAATAGGTCTGATGACAATGGAATCATCAGATCTAAGAGAGTGCAAGGCTCTTGCCAGATGCCTGGGCAGGGGAGGCTGGAAGATACTCTCCGTGGAAGCAAGTTGTTGTTCAACTCGATGCTTTCCATCATTAAGAAGATCCAATAGGGGTTGGTATTTCACATCAGGTTCCCATGCAGAATTTGAAATATGAAAGGGAGAGTAGGCAGGTTCTTCCCAGTTGGTGATGTTCCTTCCTTTTGGACCGAAAAACCATCGAAGCTTGAGAAGCCTAGAAAATAGAACATACTCTACACGGACATCATCATGGACCATGGGAGGTGGGACATGGATATATTTCAATCCTAGCCCAAGAAGCTCTTTTTCTGCCATTGTGAGAGGTCTATCAGAGAAATTATGAACAACGACATTTGTGATCATGCCATCAACAACACCTACGTTACTCTTGCTGAAGAAGAGCAGGCATCTATCGATAGGGCTGAAGATGGCACTCCAACGATTCAGTAGCGGTTTACGCCACCATCGTGAGGATGGCCTTGGGTCTACTGCAATCTCGGACCTGACTGCCTAGGAACAAATCTCGTAGAGTTCTGATTCATTCGAGAACCAGATCCTTGGAAAGTTCTGCCAGAGCCCCATCGTGACTGCTGCTGCGCAGGAGGTATGAATTCTTTCTCTAGTTGTTGCTAGTGAACTCTGCTTTGGGATCGGTCTCGCGACCCATTTTTTGATTGAGATCGTTGGTTCTATCTATCGAGATGATTTTGCTATTGTTGTTGTCGGTCTGACTATTGAGGTTGTTGTTGTTGTTGTTGTCCACTATGGGAATGACTCCGACTCCTATTCCTTCTCCTTTGATTTTGGGGTGAGGGATTACGGGAGTTGGGTCGAGAGGAAATGACAAGATCTGTGACAAGTTTTTTGAGCTCTTGGATCTCAGAAAAGAGTGGAGCGCACTCCTTTTTGATGAGGGATGCCATCGAGGTGTTGGCTTCATCCATGATAGTATCTTGTTGTTGTTTCTCAACAGCTTTTTGAGTGTCGGTTGCACCTTGTTGGACCTGACGATCCACACACAGTTCCATTTCGAGAGCGTTGGCCTTCACAGTAAAATCTTCCATGATTTGTGATTTCCAATAGGATGCAATCTCAAAATCTAAAATGAAAGTCATTTTGCTAAATATTTGCTCTACTTGTGCATCGAGTTGTGTGACAATGACATCCTTTTGAACCTTCAAGCTCTCAAGTAATTTCTTTTCTATCGAAAGATATACTTTCGAACATGCTTTCTGGAAATTCAAGGTGAGCTCAAAAAATTTCTTGTCCATCTCTTCCTGAAGAGTAGGATCTAGAATCCGAAGGCTTGGAGGCTTCATGCGCAAACTATTTGGCATGGTGCCCTCGTCGATGCCTTTCTGGATTTTCATGATGAAGGTCTCAGTTTTGTGGACCTTGATGAATGTAGATCTAAAGGTTTCCTAGAATTTCAAGCTGAGATCTTTAAGATTCTATGATAGTTCTAGAATACGCCTCGAGGGTTGCGATGCTTCAGGATAAGAAGAGCAGGACTTTGTTTGAGTGCATTCTATGCATGAAGTGGAAGCTTCAATCTCTAGAAGCAACATCCTAGGCCTCTTTTGAGTGGATCTGGTGGATTCCAGAATAGGAGAGCCTTCACGAAAGAAATGGGGATCCTCTTCTAGATTTTGGATAACTAGGGCAGCGTGTGACATCAGATTGAAAAGATAACTTTTATATTCAAAAAGAAATAAAAACTTCGTAGTAGTACCTTAGCGCAACAGAAATCAAATAACGAAGAGGAAGTAGAAGCACAAGCGATCAATGCAAAAAGGGCACTTCACGACATAAGAACAAGAGAGACTGAAATGAAAGGGAAAACTTCGAAAACATGTTTTGCACCTTAAGTGCTCATCATTTCGGTTGATGACCAAACATTACAATCCATCTTGTTTATATAGATTTCTCAAGCCAGTGGGTGCCCTAGCCGACATGCCACATGGCGAGAATCAAGAAAAATGGACCGTTACCTTGGGATATGCCAAAAAAGGTAGTGATTGCCAAGGATAACGGTTGAAAGTGCCTTAAAACATTAAAAAATGCTCCTCGAGATGTGCACCCATGAATACGGGGCATTGATTGCTGAAAAGAGATGTTACAAAAAATTCTAAACTTTAAAACTCATTTTTGAGGGGTCTAGAGGCCCCAAAAAGGCATGTTGCTTTGAAACCCAATGGGTTTCATCCATCATCATAGAAAATTTTATAAGCTTTCCAACGCTTCAGACGGTTCGAGAATCAGAGCCCTGTAGCAAAAGTTATGGCTGATTGAAGTTGGGTTGGGTTCTCATGACCCGACTGCGACATAGAAATTTCTTCATATTTTTGTTGTTTCTCCAATAGATGATGCCACGACCGATATGGGAGAGCTGAGGGTCTTTGCTCCATTTTTCGTAGAGAGGTCCAAGCACGTTTTTGTTTAGACGAAGATCACGGGCAAACTGGCAGTTGTACAACTTCATCAGAACTAGGGGAGATTTCTTTAGACCTGGCTGTCTTAAAGAGATCTTCTAGAATATTTTCTGGAGCAGTGCAGGCCGGTGTCAAAACTCTACCTAGGCAAAGAGTGGAAATAAGAAATGGGATGGGTAGCCCCGGGCTCTCAACCTATGAAAAAATTGATGCTTCATCTTTCTGAATCCTTCATCATCCGCCTCTCTGACCAGAAACCTGTTGAGTTCGCTGACTATAAAGGCTTTTTTTTGGTGGGGTGGATGGAATGAATAGAAAGGGATATATTGATACACATTCATTGGTTTTTGGTATAGTTTAGTACCCAGACGACCTGGAACAGTCATGGAGGGTGGTTTGACCACCAGAATATCCAGGATGTTAACTTCAGAAGTGGAAATGGCAGTAGTGATGTTGATGCTGGGATAAACAGAACCATAAGCATCAAGGAGAGCTTGAAGACTCTCATTAGTACCATTCCAAACTCCAAAAGCATCATCAATATATCATTTATACAAGCAAATATTTTCTAAAATAGATGGAAAAATACCGAAAACTTGCAATTCCAAGTAACAAAGAAACAGACAGGCATAGACAACTGCAAAATTGCTCCCCATTGTTGTACCTCTTTTTTGCCTGTAGATCTTACCATAAAATTCTAGATAATGTCTGTTCAAGACCAGTTCTGCAAGTTCGAGGATCAACTAGACCAAACCTGGCTTGAACCTCCCCGAGATGAAGTGTTGAAGAGCGGCCAATCCTGCTATTGTAGGAATGCTTGGGTACAGGCTCTCAACATCAAAGGTGAATAGAACATAGCTTGGAGGAAAATTTCTTTCATGAAGGATTTTCATTAGGCTCAGAGAGTCTTGTAGATGATTTGGCTGCTCCAGGAGAATGGGGAGAAGTTGGTGGTGAAGCCATTTGGAAATAGGCTCCAACATATAACCGTAATAGGAGCAGATGGGTCTACCCTTCATAGGTTGTTTGTGAACCTTTGGAATGAGGTAGAAAGTACAGACTCGAGCAATGATGGGGTTCTTTTGCAGAAGATAATCCACTATTTTTTGATCGAGGAGAAGACTTCTTTGTGCATTTTTAACAATGGACTCCAAGCTAGAAAAAAGAGAGTTCCAAGGAACAAAAATAACCTCTTGGTAAACTTCCAGATCTGAAAGTTGTCTGATCCCTTCTTCCAGGTACCATGCCTTGCTGAGAATAGTGAGGCCGAGATTTTTGTCAATAGGTCTGATGACAATGGAATCATCAGATCTAAGAGAGTGCAAGGCTCTTGCCAGATGCCTGGGCAAGGGAGGCTGGAAGATACTCTCCATGGTAGCAAGTTGTTGTTCAACTCGATGCTTTCCATCATTAAGAAGATCCAACAAGGGCTGGTATTTCACATCAGGTTCCCATGCAGAATTTGAAATACGAAAGGGAGAGTAGGTAGGTTCTTCCCAGTTGGTGATGTTCCTTCCTTTTGGACCAAAAAACCACCGAAGCTTGAGAAGCCTAGAAAATAGAACATACTCCGCACGGACATCATCATGGACCATGGGAGGTGGGACAGGGATATATTTCAATCCTAGCCCAAGAAGCTCTTTTTCTACCACTGTGAGAGGTCTATCAGAGAAATTATGAACAACGACATTTGTGATCATGCCATCAACAACACCTACCTTACTCTTGTTGAAGAAGAGTAGGCATCTATCGACAGGGCTGAAGATGGCACTCCAACGATTCAGTAGCGGTTTATGCCACCGCCACGAGGATGACCTTGGGTCTGCTGCAATCCTGGACCTAACTGCCTAGGAACAAATCTCATAGAGTTCTGATTCATTCGAGAACCAGATCCTTGGAAAGTTTCGCTAGAGCCCCATCATGACTACTGTTGTGCAGGAGGTATGAATTCTTTCTCTAGTTGTTGCCAGTGAACTCTGCTTTGGGATCGGTCTCATGACCCATTTTTTGACTGAGATCATTGGTTCTATCTATCGGGATGATTTCATTGCTATTGTTGTCAGCTTGACTATTGAGGTTGTTGTTGTTGTTGCTATTCACTATGGGAATGGCTCTGACTCCTATTCCTTCTCCTTCGATTTCGAGGTGAGGGATTACGGGAGTTGGGTCGAGAGGAAATGGCAAGATCTGTGACAAGTTTTCTAAGCTCTTGGATCTCAGAAAAGAGTGGAGTGCACTCCTTTTTGATGAGGGAGGCCACCGAGGTGTTGGCTTCATCCATGACAGTATCTTGTTGTTGTTTCTCAACAACTTTTTGAGTGTCGGTTGCACCTTGTTGGACCTGACGATCCACACACAGTTCCATTTCGAGAGCATTGGCCTTCACAGTAAAATCTTCCATGATTTACGATTTCCAATAGGATGCAATCTCAAAATCTAAAATGAAAGTCATTTTGCTAAATATTTGCTCTACTTGTGCATCGAGCTGTGTGACAACGACATCCTTTTGAACCTTCAAGCTCTCAAGTAATTTATTTTCTGTCGAAAGATATACTTTCGAACATGCTTTCTGGAAATTCAAGGTGAGCTCGGAAAATTTCTTGTCCATCTCTTCCTGAAGAGTAGGATCTGGAATCCGAAGGCTTGGAGGCTTCATGCACAAACTGTTTGGCATGGTGCCCTCGTCGATGCCTTTCTGGATTTTCATGATGAAGGTCTCAGTTTTGTGGACCTTGATGAACGTAGATCTAAAGGTTTCCCAAAATTTCAAGTTGAGATCTTTAAGATTCTATGATAGTTCTGGAATACGCCTCGAGGGTTGCGATGCTTCAAGATAAGAAGAGCAGGACTTTGTTTGAGTGCATTCTACGCGTGAAGGGGAAGCTTCAATCTCCGAAAGTATCATCCTGGGCCTCTTTTGAGCGGATCTGGTGGATTCCAGAATAGGAGAGCCTTCACGAAAGAAATGGGGATCCTCTTCTAGATTTTGGATAACTAGGGCAGCGTGCGACATCAGATTGAAAAGATAACTTTTATATTCAAAAAGAAATAAAAACTTCATAGCAGTACCTTAGCGCAATAGAAATCAAATAACGAAGAGGAAGTAGAAGCACAAGCGATCAATGCAAAAAGGCACTTCACGACATAAGAACAAGAGAGACTAAAATGAAAGGGAAAACTCTAAAAATATGTTTCACACCTTAAGTGCTCATCAGTTTGGCTGATGACCAAACATTACAATCCATCTTGTTTATATAGATTTCTCAAGCCAGTGGGTGCCCTAGCCGACATGCCACGTGGCGAGAATCAAGAAAAATCATTACTTTGAGGGTATAAGCCAAAAAGGCTTGTTAATTATTACCATAGAAAATTTTATAACTTTCCAACGCTTCAACGTTCGAGAATCGAAGCTTAGAAAAGTTATGGGTCGATTGAAGTTGGGCTGGGTTCTCACGACCCAGTGGCGACATAGAAATTTCTTCATATTTTTGTTGTTTCTCCAATAGATGATGCCACGACTGATATGGGAGAGTTGAGGGTCTTTGCTCCATTTTTCGTAGAGAGGTCCAAGCACGTTTTTGTTTAGACGAAGATCACGGGCAAACTGGCAGTTGTACAACTTCATCAGAACTGGGGGAGATTTCTTTAGACCTGGTTGTCTTAAAGAGATCTTCTAGAATATTTTTTGGAGTAGTGCAGGCCGGTGTCAAAACTCTACCTAGGCAAAGAGTGGAAATAAGAAATGGGACGGGTAGCCTCGGGCTCTCAACCTATGAAAAAATTGATGCTTCATCTTTCTGAATCCTTCATCATCCGCCTCTCTGACTAGAAACCTGTTGAGTTCGTTGACTATGAAGGCTTTTTTCTAGTGGGGTGGATGGAATGAATAGAAAGGGATATATTGATACACATTCATTGGTTTCTGGTACAGTTTAGTACCTAGACGACCTGGAACAGTCATGGAGGGTGGTTTGACCACCAGAATATCTAGGATGTTAACTTCAAAAGTGGAAATGGTAGTAGTGATGTTGATGCTGGGATAAACAGAACCATAAGCATCAAGGAGAGCTTGAAGACTCTCATTAGTACCATTCCAAACTCCAAAAGCATCATCAATATATCATTTATACAAGCAAATATTTTTTGAAATAGATGGAAAAATACCAAAAACTTGCAATTCCAAGTAACAAAGAAACAAACAGGCATAGACAACTACAAAATTGCTCCCCATTGTTGTACCTCTTTTCTGCCTGTAGATCTTACCATCAAATTCTAGATAATGTCTGTTCAAGACCAGTTCTGCAAGTTCGAGGATCAACTAGACCAAACCTAGCTTGAACCTCCCCGAGATGAAGTGTTGAAGAGCGACCAATCCTGCTGCTGTAGGAATGCTTGGGTACAGGCTCTCAACATCAAAGGTGAACATAACACAACTTGGAGGAAAATCTCTTTCATGAAGGATTTTCATTAGGCTCAGAGAGTCTTGTAGATGATTTGGCTACTCCAGGAGAATGGGGAGAAGCTGGTGGTGAAGCCATTTGGAAACAGGCTCCAACATATAACCGTAATAGGAGCAGATGGGTCTACCCTTCATAGGTTGTTTGTGAACCTTTGGAATGAGGTAGAAAGTACAGACTCGAGCAATGATGGGGTTCTTTTGCAGAAGATAATCCACTATTTTTTGATCGAGGAGAAGACTTCTTTGTGCATTTTTAACAATGGACTCCAAGCTAGAAAAAGAGAGTTCCAAGGAACAGAAATAACCTCTTGGTAAACTTCCAGATCTGAAAGTTGTCTGATCCCTTCTTCCAGGTACCATGCCTTGCTGAGAATAGTGAGGCCGAGATTTTTGTCAATGGGTCTGATGACAATGGAATCATCAGATCTAAGAGAGTGCAAGGCTCTTGCCAGATGCCTGGGTAAGGGAGGCTAGAAGATACTCTTCATGGAAGCAAGTTGTTGTTCAACTCGATGCTTTCCATCATTAAGAAGATCCAGTAGGGGTTGGTATTTCACATTAGGTTCCCATGCAGAATTTGAAATACGAAAGGGAGAGTAGGCAGGTTCTTCCCAGTTGGTGATGTTCCTTCCTTTTGGATTGAAAAACCACCAGAGCTTGAGAAGCCTAGAAAATAGAACATACTCCGCATGGACATCATCATGGACCATGGGAGGTGGGACAAGGATATATTTCAATCCTAGCCCAAGAAGCTCTTTTTCTACCACTGTGAGAGGTCTATCAGAGAAATTATGAACAGTGGCATTTGTGATCATGCCATCAACAACACCTACCTTGCTCTTGCTGAAGAAGAGCAGGCATCTATCGATAGGGCTGAAGATGGCACTCCAATGATTCAATAGCGGTTTACGCCGTCGCCATGAGGATGGCCTTGGGTCTACTGCAATCCCGGACCTGACTGCCTAGGAATAGATCTCATAGAGTTCTGATTCATTTAGGAACCAGATCCTTGGAAAGTTTTGCCAGAGCCCCATCATGACTACTATTGCACAGGAGGTATGAATTCTTTCTCTAGTTGTTGCCAGTGAACTCTGCTTTGGGATCGGTCTCGTGACCCATTTTTTGATTGAGATCATTGGTTCTATCTGTCGGGATGATTTCATTGTTGTTGTTGTTGGCCTGACTATTGAGGTTGTTGTTGTTGTTGTTGTCTGCTATGGGAATGACTCCGACTCCTATTCCTTCTCCTTTGATTTTGGGGTGAGGGATTGTGGGAGTTGGGTCGAGAGGAAATGACAAGATCTATGACAAGTTTTTTGAGCTCTTGGATCTCAAAAAAGAGTGGAGCGCACTCCTTTTTGATGAGGGAGGCCACCGAGGTGTTGGCTTCATCCATGACAGTATCTTGCTATTGTTTCTCAATAGCTTTTCGAGTGTCGGTTGCACCTTGTTGGACCTGACGATCCACACATAGTTCCATTTTGAGAGCGTTGGCCTTCACAGTGAAGTCTTGCATGATTTGCGATTTCCAATAGGATGCAATCTCAAAATCTAAAATGAAAGTCATTTTGCTAAATATTTGCTCCACTTGTGCATCGAGCTGTGTGACAACGACATCCTTTTGAACCTTCAAGCTCTCAAGTAATTTCTTTTCTATCGAAAGATATACTTTCAAACATGCTTTTTGGAAATTCAAGGTGAGCTCAAAAAATTTCTTGTCCATCTCTTCCTGAAGAGTAGGATCTGGAATCCGAAGGCTTGGAGGCTTCATGCGCAAACTATTTGGCATGGTGCCCTCATCGATGCCTTTCTAGATTTTCATGATGAAGGTCTCAATTTTGTGGACCTTGATGAACACAGATCTAAAGGTTTCCCAGAATTTCAAGCTGAGATCTTTAATATTCTATGGTAGTTCTAGAATACACATTGAGGGTTGTATCGCTTTAGGATAAGAAGAGCAGGACTTTGCTTAAGTGCATTCTACACATGAAGGGGAAGCTTCAATCTCTAGAAGTATCATCCTAGGTCTCTTTTGAGTGGATATGGTGGATTCTAGAATAGGAGAGCCTTCGCAAAAGAAATAGGGATCCTCTTCTAGATTTTGGATAGCTAGGGCAGCGTGCGACATCATATTGAAAAGTTAACTTTTATATTCAAAAAGAAAGAAATACTTTGCAGTAGTACCTTAGCGTAACATAAATCAAATAGCGAAGAGGAAGTAGAAGCACAAGTGATCAATGCAAAAATGGCACTTCACGACATAAGAACAAGAGAGACTGAAATGAAAGGGAAAACTCCAAAAATGCATTTCGCACCTTAAGTGCTCATCAGTTCGGCTGATGACCAAACATTACAATCCATCTTGTTTATATAGATTTCTCAAGCCAGTGGGTGCCCTAGCCGACATGCCATGTGGCGAGAATCAAGAAAAATGGACCGTTACCTTGGGATATGCCAAAAAGATAGTGATTACCAAGGATAACGGTTGAAAGTGCCTTAAAACATTAAAAAATGCTCCTCGGGATGTGCACCCATGAATACGGGGCATTGATTACCGAAAAGAGACGTTACAAAAAATTCTAAACTTTAAAACTCATTTTTGAGGGGTCTAGAGGCCTCAAAAAGGGCCTGTTTCAAATTAGTTTCATCTATCGTTGTAGAAAATTTTATAAGCTTTCCAACGCTTCAGATGGTTCGAGAATCGGAGCCTTGTAGCAAAAGTTATGGCCGATTGAAGTTGGGTTGGGTTCTCATGACCCGACTTGGCACAAAAATTTCTTCATATTTTTGTTATTTCTCCAATAGATGATGCCACGACCGATATGGGAGAGCTGAGGGTCTTTGCTCCATTTTTTATAGAGAGGTCCAAGCACGTTTTTGTTTAGATGAAGATCACGGGAAAACTGGCAGTTGTACAACTTCATCAGAACTGGGGGAGATTTCTTTAGACCTGGTTGTCTTAAAGAGATCTTCTAGAATATTTTCTGGAGTAGTGTAGGCCGGTGTCAAAACTCTACCTAGGAAAAGAGTGGAAATAAGAAATGGGATGGGTAGCCCCGGGCTCTCAACCTATGAAAAAATTGATGCTTCATCTTTCTGAATCCTTCATCATCCACCTCTCTGACCAGAAACCTATTGAGTTCGCTGACTATGAAGGCTTTTTTCTGGTGGGGTGGATGGAATGAATAGAAAGGGATATATTGATACACATTCATTGGTTTCTAGTACATTTTAGTACCCAGATAACTTGGAATAGTCATGGAGGGTGGTTTGACCACCAGAATATCCAGGATGTTAACTTCAAAAGTGGAAATGGCAGTAGTGATGTTGATGTTGGGATAAACAGAACCATAAGCATCAAGGAGAGCTTGAAGAATCTCATTAGTACCATTCCAAAATCCAAAAGCATCATCAATATATCATTTATACAAGCAAATATTTTCTGAAATAGATGGAAAAATACTGAAAACTTGCAATTCCAAGTAACAAAGAAACAGACATGCATAGACAACTACAAAATTGCTCCCCATTGATGTACCTCTTTTTTGCATGTAGATCTTACCATAAAATTCTAGATAATGTCTGTTCAAGACCAGTTCTGCAAGTTCAAGGATCAACTGGACCAAACCTGGCTTGAACCTCCCTGAGATGAAGTGTTGAAGAGTAGCCATCAAAGCATAAATTAGAGTCTATTGCATCACGCCATCTACCGTCAGAGCTGCAACAACAGAGTAAAGTATCACCATGAGCAAGGTAAATCTACAAATTTCTATTATCATTTGTTGTTATTGCATCTTATATATTCAACTTACATAGATCTAGGGTTTTAGTTTTCATTTTTGAGGGTTCACACTGTGGAACCCTCCTTTTGTTTACTAACAAATTTATTGTTTGATGTGTGTGTAGGACTGGATAGCATCAACCAAGAGAGCATTGGAATACTACTGTAGTCAGAGTGGCCCAAACACATGGATACCTGAAACCCACTCATTTGGTTGAGAGTGAAGCACGTTGAAGACACTTCTTCTATTGTAGCTAGGGTTTTGGAGAACCCTAAAAATTTGTATTCATTGTATCATAACATTTTTGTCAAGGCAGAATTAATTGTACAAAGGAGTTTTTTAGCTCCCCCGTTATTTAATAAATAATATTTCTTATGCAATTACTCTTGTCTTATCAGATTTGTTTTCTTTCTACTGTTATCTAGTGTTGTGCTTTTAGCTCTAAAAATGGTGATCACGGTGGGACCCCACAAGGGTTTCATTATTTAAATTTATTTACTTTGCTAACTTGATTTTGTTTCTGTTTGTTGTAGGGATTTTCAGAAGCGCATAAGTTATCGATTTTTCTACTAAAGTTTCTACACCATTCTGTTGCACTTTTCAGAGTTTATGCAAGTGCTCTACCATGCCTACATAGGCACTTTGCTGCACCTATATAGGTGTTTGACTGCACCTGGTAGTGATTTGGAGTAGAGCTAAGGCTTCCAAGTAAGTCCCATAACCCCAGTTGGTCATTTTACAGTTTACATATTTTGTATTTTCTGTAGATTTTTGCTATTTTTTGGTTATAAAAAGAACCTAACACTAAGTAATCTGGAAAAGAATCCTTAGCAAATTACATTTAGGGTTTGTGTGCATTTAATTACACAAAATTCATTTCTTGGTCTAAAATTTTAGATCTAGGCAATTGTTTGTATTTGGAGTGCATATGAAATAGAAAAGCATCCTAGATTTTGCATTTAAGAGTTAAATATCACTTAAATTTTGCATATCTAAATAGAAAAAACACCTTGACACATAAATTAATCCTGCCCTAGGCTGGCCCCTTTGGCAGAGAGGTGGAAGAACCCCTCGGTTGCTCTTGTGATTTTAATCACTTGTAGGCAGGGGATTTTAAGGGTGTACTCTGCACTCTTTAGGTGAAATTTATGTCTTTGTGTTGGCTTTTGATTTAGATTAGTAAAGCTAGTAATCTTTAATATTGTTTGCACACCATAGAGAATGAGAGATCTAATAAAATTAATCACACACACTTGCACGATTCACTTTTTAATAGTAGTGGTTGGATTTCATCCCCAGCCATTGCTTGATATTTGGTGATGGTGGTAGTTATTTCCATCCATCAATATCTGCCCTAGAAACCATAGGATTACCCCTGAGAAAAAATTTTGGAGGTCATTACCAACAAGAATCTCGTCGCCCCAACCAAACATAGTTTTTACATTTGTTTTCTTTAAGAAATATTAAGTTACATCAAAATTCACAAGCCTACAATTCTAAAAAATGATCTCACATTAATGAAAGAAAATAATTAATGAACGAGGTAAGCCACACGCGATGAAACCTAGGATTGATTGTTTGCTTTACTTTAAATTCTAAAAATGTTTAGTTTGTGTGATTTTGACAAAATTTGAATCTTTGGTTTTAACTACTTTATGGTGCTAACGAGACAACAAAAGAAAGTAATAAACCACAATTTTTTAATGGAAAACATTTCCCATCCTCCTGCTACTTCGGTAGCCAACCTATCTAGCATGGTTTAGAATACTTTGTATGGATCATCATATCCATCCCTACCCCAAGTAGGATCCCTTCCACACAATGTGGAAACAACCACCACCCACATAGACATGGACAAAGTGAGGGCCATCTACAAGTCTTCCAACTATGTCTTAGAACCCCTTAGCCAAGAGGGTTTTGAAGAACCCAAATTGGCTACCGCCCACCTTACCCAAGGATATCATAATTAGGGTTATGAATATGGTATGCCTTCTTCCACGAGCCAGCCATAACAACATATAAGTGTTCCAGACACTTACCCCACATCCATCTATTCCAACCAGTTATATGAGGAGTATGTTAATGTTGCCTCACAAGTTGTCACATCAAATGCAACTTGCTCCATGACCATGTCCTCTCATCCATCATCATCCATACCTCCATCATCTCACCTAGCCACAATGCCCATGCCCTCTCATCCATCATCATCCACCCTTCCATCATCTCATCTAGCCACAAACACATCCTTTGACACATGTTCAAATCAGGAACTCACGGATACATTAGGGCTCATAAATAAGTTGCTATCACAACGAACAAGAGGAAAATAGCTGGTCCACATAGAACCTATGATAAAAGTAGTTCAAAATCAACCACTTCTTCTTATACAACCACTTCTTCTATTTTATCACTACCCCATATGTTAATCCCACACCGCCATCCAATCCCACTTCGTCAGCCGATGTTTCACAAGTCAAACTTTTGGACTGTAAAAATATTAATTCACCACCATCCACAACCAACCCAGAACCCTTTGAGTGCCCATCATCAACCACATAAGCCCAAGTCAAAGTCCACATCACCAATATTGGTATAGGTGAATATGTGGTCCAAGACGTCACCATCACACCCTTAGCCATTCCCACAACCAAGGATTTTGAACATCCTCGAGACCATTCTTTATCCATAGGTGTTTTTTATGACATGAACACAACTCCAAATAGCATTAAATTCATTTATGGAGGGTTGGATTGCTCAACTACAACAAACCCATCCGAAGAATCAAAATAACCTAGGCATGCCAACATACCTAATATGGAGGAGTTTCCATCTTGCTACTTTAGCATGGTTAATTGGCAAGGTCAAGGTCTAGGTTCCCATGAGCAAGGAATGCATGATATATTAGAGGTCCCATATAGAGGTGCCCATGATCATTTCAGTTTAGGCTATACCCCATTGTATTTCACCACTTCTCTTGAGCAAGCCTTTAAAAAGCTTAGCCTCAATGATGAAAGCCACCGCATCCATCAATTACCCTCAACATCCTCTCTTGAATAAGCACTTCAAGAACTTTGCATCGATGAAGGAGATGAGGATGACCCAATCAACTTCTCCTATCCTGTATTTGATTTCGATGATAAAAGTTACGAAGAGTTTGAAGTCATTTCAAATGCTTCTGACGATTCCAAAGAGGATTCACAACCCATTGTCTCCATCACCCAACAGGAAGAGTTTTACCTCTGAATATTCTCCATCCATCATCCCATATTCTGCTTACTTCTTCCACAAGAACAGACATATCTGCTTGGTAATCCACCTTGAGCCACACACATCAGCTAAGAATTGTAACATATGTACATATTTAAAAAAAAAATGTGTTGCTCTCATGTTAATTTCATGTCCATTATTACAGGGATAACATGACTTGACATCGATTCAGATTCAATCATTCCATCTACCCATTCATCTAGGCCATCCTTCCTTATGCTAGGTCAATATGAATCCTATTGACTTATTCACCCCACTCGAAATCCACATGATTTGGCTAACCCAATCCCAATTGGCTTTAGCCTTGTTGACTTGGACCATATTTCTTCCCCACCCTCCTTTTCGAAGCTCATCCTATCCGAGGAATTGTTAAGGGCTTCAGCCAACTACATTCCTCCTTCACCACCACCTTCACCTCCATCAAATTCCACTAATGGTCTCGAGGTCTTTTAGGCAGAGTTAGGCAATGATAAGCAAGAAGAATTAGATGACACCCTAGACTATCCCAACTGGCTCTTAGGACTAGTACCCATTCACAAGCTTAATGGGGCAATACGCATTTGCATTGATTTTCGAGACCGGTCTTAGCTCTTCCTTGTTTGGGGGTCCTCTTCTATGCATGACTATATATATGTATATATACATGGCCAAAAAAAAAACAGACACAAATTTCATTTACATAGGCATGTTTTCATCTTTACATGCATTTTTCACACTTACATGCATACATATAGGCATGCATTTTACTTACGCTTGCATATAGACATTCATAATTGTATTCATCATGATTTATTCATACATTGTACAAATTTCATTCATCCCATCCCATGATTCAATGATATGGCATAGTAATGATGATATCGCCATAAACAAAAATTCAAGTTATAAAAATTGGGGGTACCTAGTTTGAAATAATCTTTGCAACTCTAACAAAAGACATAGGCAAACAATACCATATGCCAAAATCACAAAAGCCTAGATTTTCAGTCACTTAGCCATTACTAGTGTAGCAAGCAACCTCCAAATGAATGTCCGATTTTCTTTAAGACCAAAAACACACTTTACACACTAATAAAGTCTTGAGTATTGTCAATTGATTCTGAATACAATCCCAAACCAACCACATCCCATCACATATTAAAAAAAAATTGAGTTTAGGAGGATTAGCACCATACTTGGATAGCACATCGAGGTGAAAAGAAAATAATTCTCGCCTGTCCCATCATGAAATATAGTCCAAAAATAGTGGTTTTCACCACTACCAATGTTTATCCAAACATACACAAAAAAACATAGAGTAGTATGGATAGGGTCACAATTCTCATCACACTTGGTTGAGAATCCAATTTCCAAAAGCTCTATACAAAGTTAACAAGTTCAAATCCACCACCCTTGATCACTAAAGTCGTAAGGATTCGTACTACATATCCTTGACAAGGATGGGTAGTCATATCCAAGGTCCAAAATATCAATCCCATTGGACTATGGAGTGAATCTCCATCGAGGCTATAGATGCTTGATTGGAAGTGAAGTAAGCTCATGCAAGATGACATGTCTCTCCTTCAAAAAGAGAGACCTCTGAACACACATAAGGACAGGCTAGCCTCAGGTCATTTCCATAACAAGTCATGCCTAAATCTACTCATAATGGGTTAATAAACTTCACATGCACACACACAGGTACATGATTGGATAGGGTCATGTAGACACCTAAAATGCATCATGTCGAGAGTGACTACTCATATGGACATGCTACAAGACCATATGGAAGATATTGGACAGACTCCAAGATAGAGTAGGGTTTTAACCACTCAATTTGGGCTCCTTGGCCTAATCAGTCTGAACTGCAATGCAGACCTGTGGTTTACAATTGAACTGTGGCTGAGACGTACAATTTATAGTATAGACCGTAGTTGTGACCTGTGGTCTTAACTAAATTTTAGTTGGCCTTCAATCTAAGCCAAATCGGTTGAAATGACCATTTGATCTAGAAGAAGGTGGTTATAGGGTGGAAGCTTCTATTCAAATTGTCCTAACCACCCCTTCTTGATTTTGGATTCTATAGGAAGCCACTCCTAGCCCTTGGGTAGTCCTATAAGTATCCCTTAGAATTAGGAAAAATATAGAGAGAGCATTGGATATTTGAGCAACGGAGCCCTATCGAATTGTACACTCAATCGAGTATACTAAGAGAGAGCTATTGCACTTATCCCCTATATACTTGCCAAGATTCATGATGAATTGCATTATGGATGCCCTAGGAGCCTAGGAGGATCAAGAAACATAAATCTAGGTAAACGAAGGCCCATCACAGTGATTCAACCACCAAACCTATCAGAAGGACATCGAAGGTGACCCTTGAACATCAATTGGACAAGGAGGTCAAACCCACTGCCCTTGGAATTGAGTACAAGCCTATTAGAGTGCTAACCAAAATTGTCAGCCATGGTTTACAGTGTAGATCGCTCACCAGAGCTACAGTTTGTAGCAGAGGTATAACCACCTTCCTATTTTCATTTATGTCCGGCTAATTAGGGTAGATTAGTTGTTTTCATAGTTTAATGATATTTTAGTAGAATTTTGACCATAGACTTAGGTTAATTTAGCTTCTTTATGTTTATGCTTCAATTAGGACTTAAATAGTTTCTTTATGCATTTTTATGCTTCATTTTATACATTTTATCCATGCATAGTATAGCTACTACTTACCTTTATGCTATTTATATGAATCTTGATTTGATTTGCATAGCTTAGAAGCACTTTATACATTTTCTTGATTATGCATGTTTAATGGTGTCATTATGCAATTTACCTAAAAGGGCCTCATCATGAGAGGCTGCCTATCTTTTTGACATTCTTGTGTTGTTTCTTGACCGCAGGGAACAATTTCAAAGGAGAACCAACTATCAAGTTCCTTCCCCATCGTGAAGAAGAGGGCATATCCACCCTAGAGCAGTTTGTGTCATCCTGAAAGGCATTTGGAAATCACACCTACCCTTAAGAGGGAAACAATTGTGTACTATTGTAATAATGTGTCAAAATGATTATCCCTAAGAGGGATGTACTTGTAATTTGATGTTGAATTCAAATATAATGGAATAAAACATTTTTCTTCTTGATTCATTTGTTGTCAATCTCTTTTTCTTGTATGCATGTTGTATTTTTTATCATTTATCGCAATAGGATACGCCATAGGGTGTGACCCTTTATGGTGGTTACAGAAGGTGATCATTGTGGGACCCCATATTTTTAGGATTTGACTATGTTGTACTTGGTTTTTGCACTTGCAGGTACAGACCATAGCTATCAGTTGTAACCCAACAAATGAATCGTAGGTACAAGGCACGGTTTACAATCAAAACCAAAGATCAGACCTTCAGTCTCCTACTGATAACATAGAAACCAAGTTTAGAATATCAGATAGTGCAAGACTTGAGGTAGGTCCTATTTTCATACCTCTGTTACTTTTATGCTCTATGTGTTTTTACAGTAGTTCTAATTCGAATGTAAAATAGGAAATGAATTAAGAAAATGGTAAATCAATTGTCCTAGTTTACTTTCATATTTTGCTTTCAATAGAAAGGCACTGCTGAGAATAGTGGACATCTGATTGCAGTTTGCCCTAAGCTACAACATGCATGATAGAAATGTGTGGATGGTTTGCATGCGTGAGGCCCAATTAGTGGTCATTTAGCATTATAACATGCATAGTCTTAAAGAGCATCTAGAGTAGCTTAGAGCACAATACCATATTCACAGACAGAGGTAAAGGCACAACATATCAATCTAATGGGTATAGAAACCACAAGGTCTCTTGTATAGAGCAGGGATACCAAAAGCTTCCCACGATCGACTAGATCGATAGATTACATCAAATGGAATCAGAGCAGAAATGCCAAATCCTTCAAGATCAATGGGAGGATGCTCACCTAGAGAGGTAGCGCATTGAAGATGAAAATATTTAGGCGTAGAGGCTCATGCGACAGAGGTTATATGAGCAGCGCATGCACAAAGAGTGTATCCTTGCCTAGAAGGAATGCATGGAGCAGGAGGATAGGTTAGCTAGGGCTGACCTATATCCTCAAGATGAGCATAGACAAAATGTATATAGAAAGGATTTATCTCAAGCCGATATGCATCACGAGCATATATATGGTCATACTCTAGTGTCAAACAGAGGGAGCGACCATTGTCGCTCAATAATAAAAGGTAGAGGCAACATGAAGTAGTAGCGAGAGATGGATGAGAGAAAGAATATCCTAAGAGCTCTCGAGCTAAAGAGGAGGAAGAGCAATGCCCTCCATCTCACACAAGGAAGATAGTACCTCCTAAGCCACCTACACGTCAACTTAGGGAGGAGGACTTTCTATATTTAGAGGCCTATAAGGCCTTAGCCAAGAAGATTAAAACCATTGAGAGACAAGGCACAACTATTCAAAAGAAAACATTGAGGAAAATCCATAACAAGACTTTTGATCCTTCTGTGCCTACTCCAGGCTTACCTTGAGCATTTTGATATGCCCAGGTTGGATAAGTTTAAGGGTTATGAAGATGCACAGGAACATGTCATGAGCTTTCTGGATGCTTTTTTTCAGATAGCAAGCAACAATGCATTATTTTTGTGCACGTTCATCATGAAACTTTTAGGGCCAGCCCAAGAGTGGTTTAATCAGCTAAAGAAATGCAACATAACAAGTTTCAAGTAATTAGATGATGCCTTTCTTGAATGTCATTCCTTTGGCATCAAGAAATAGGCCAATATTTTCGATCTGGTTGTGCTAGCTCAGCGCGACGATGAGCCAATAGAGCAGTATAGAAAGAGGTGGAGGAGACTAATGGTGAAGTTGCCATTCCATTTTCTTGCCATAAAGTTAACCTGAATGTTTACGAAGAGTTGTGCCAAGCACATCTCATTACTGCTACAGCTACAACAATTTCCTACATTCGAAGAGGTTTTGGTGCAAGCCAAAGTGATTGAGGACATCAAGTTGTAGGAAGGAAAATTAAAGCTCAAAAATAGGAGAGAGGGACAAAATAAGAGTGCCAAAAAACAATAGCGCAAGCAGACCCACGTAAATAAAGTGGTACTGAAACTCCAATGGAGGACAAGTGGCAACAAAAATAGAATTATCAGGCCCAATATCCCCTTGCACAATATGACAAATGCAATAATAATTATAAGGGCGAGAACAAAGATCAATGCCTGCCTCGCTAGTTCACACCATTGATGAAATCACTGACATTGATTTTCCATCAGTTATGTGAGGCCAAGGCAATCAGATTTCTTGAATTCAATATGATAGACCCCAATCAACCCAAACCAAAGGGGTTCCAAGATGATCTATTTTACATCTTTCATAGAATGAAAGGTCATGACATTGAGGTATTTTCATCTTTCAAACACCTGGTGCAAAATATGATCGACAAGGGTGAGCTTGTAGTGCCACACAACCCATAGACGCCCGATAATCAAAATATGGGGATTTACAAGAACCCCTTACCAAATCATGAGGTGCCTCGGAACAACGTTGGTCAAGTTAATCAGGTGTGAGTCAAACCACCTACCCAAGGGTTCGTAGGCATGGTCAACGTTGTCACTAGGCATGGGAGATATGAATAATAAAATCAACCTTGTGCTACCATTCAAATACAAGCCATGTTGAATCAGCAACCGACACAAAATATTCCAGGCCCACCAACAAGACCAGTGGTGACCATAAGGAGCAAGTTGGTCCAAAACCTGGAGACAACTCCTATGAAGTTGTTAATATATGAATTAATACAACAATCCCCAAGACACAAGGATACTCTTATAGAAATTTTGATGTCCATTGAAGTACAGGCCTAGGATGCACAGGCATTTACCAATTTTGTGGGACATGTACAATAGTGTCAGGAACTGGTGATCCAATTTTACGATCATGAGATAAAGACGGTTTCTACAACTACGGTCAACCCATCATTGCACATAATCACAAGTGTGAATCACATACCATTTAAAAGAGTCTTGATCGATACTAGCTCATAGATCAACATAATAAATACCAAGGCGTTGAGCCATTTGAAGCTACCTAAATCATATATTGTGCCAACTACATTTACATTGAGAGCATTTAATGATGCACTATGTTTGATTATTGATACAATTATCCTACCCATGTAGGTGGGTCTGAAGACCATTTTAGTAATGTGTCATGTGATAGAAGGGGCCATGCAGTACAACAGTTTACTTGGTAGACCTTGGATTCATGAAATGCATTGTGTCCCCTCGGTACTGCATCAGTGCATGAAATATATTCACGAGGGACTGGTTCACATAGTGGCTTCGAATGAGGAGCCATTTAAGTTTGTGAACCTAGCAGATTTTCTTGGGGGTTCCATACATCAACGCACCTGGATGTTCGATCCTCATCACCAATAAATAAACCAGGAGACAAACTGATAGTGCATGCTCAACCAATGCCATATATGTCACACAAATTAGAGCATACCACTACCAATTCCTTAAAACTGTTGGTATCAGTCATGCATCGATATGATAGGAAATTGAAGGTGAATATGGGCGAGAAAGAGAAAGAGCTTGAGCCTAAGACAGTTGCCAAGGATGTTCCCATTCCCATGGAAGTTGAGGAACCCCAAGACAAAGTCGAGGAGGCACCTCAACTTGCCTCACCTACATCTTTAGCAGGGTCATCCGCACCACAGGTGACAATACATCTCACTAATATCAGATTAGGCGAGTACCTTGTGCAAGATATGGGTAGACCATCCGCTCAACATTATCCTATTATCAGTGGTTCCATTGAGAGAGCTTCCTAACCAAACTAACTTTATCTATGTGGGGTTAGATCAGATTCCAACATGAGAACCCATGGTTGAAGATGACGAGGAACCCTTTGCGGTAAACGTTCATTATTTTTCTAATCCAGAGTATGCCATGCATATTTTTGAGCTATATCACTGGTATGGATATGAACTTGGTCTCTTTTAACAAGGACAAAGGACTTTGTTGGAACCTCATTATCAGTTAGTCACTGATAGATTCAGTCTAGGGTTACAGATACGTGGGCAAGATGATTTTCTCAGAGTATCCCTAGATCGTTTGTACCTCAACATGGTGGATGACATGGATTTTAATCCATATCATCTGGATCCTTCCAAATTCTAGAGGAATCACCCTATGATATCTATCATCACCATTGAGCCACTCAAAGATCATCGTGAAGGGCTCCTTGAGCATATTGAGGTAGAAATGAACCCTAGAGATCAACTGGGACACCAAACCCATGATGCAATTGACAACATAGACATGCAGGGGTGCAACCCCATTACTACAAGTGATATCGAGCTAGGATATCTTGGTAATGAAGATGGAGCGGAGTCCACCTCCAATATGAGTGGACTAGGCTATGACACAGATGAGGATTCATCCAATTATGATGAATCTAAGGATGAAGTCGAAGGTGCTTATGTAAGGCCTTTTTATGCACGTCATATATTGCCTATTGATTCAGTGTAGGATGCTAAAGTGATCCTTCCAAATGTTGATTATTTAGGAGATGAGATCGAGCCAGTTTTCCCAGTAGCATCGTACATGAGGTATAATTATCCAGTTTTTTTGGATAACGATGACAACATGCAAGAAGAAAGATTCATGGGGTCTCATTTGGAGGAATGCCCTCCAGGAGTGGGGATGAATGAAGTATTCACTTATGAAAGTGATAAAGAAGATGAGCTAGAGAGGGTCTATGTTGGTCCTCCTTATTTGCATCATCATCATCAATCCATCGACATTGATGAGGTCTATCAACAACTACATGTTGATCTGCATCTGAGAGCAAGATGGTTAAACCTAGATTAGATCCATCGGTTGGTTAATCCCCTTCCACCGACCTACATGCAGCTTCATGAGCCAAATGATTCTATTTTGCATTCAGTGCATAGGGAGGATCCAATTATTCGTAGTCCTCACAGGGAAGACCCTTTTGTGCCTGTGCCATTAGAGCCATATCATGGGTATGAAGAATACGCAAATTTTGTAGAGGTCAGTTCGTGTGGTCCTGAAGATCAATTCCATTCCATAAATATGGTATCCATTGATTTGACCACTCTACTTCGCAATCTAGTAGATCCTTCTAAACCGTTGTATCTTAACAAAGATGCTATCGACTAGGATCGTGCTGATTCACCCATAGAACCTGAGGATTTCTTCCCCAACGAAGAAATGTTGCAACCTTTACATTTTGCACCAGGCTATGCATATGAAATTTATCATATTGAAAATACTTCCAACGTGGAACCAATAAACCCCGAATGATGACATCCATTTGATTCTTATGCTTTACCAGCTTGAGGAGGGATCACATATATCGATAGAGGAAATATTTGAGGTGGATATCAGTGATGATCCCGCCAGCACAAAAAAGGTCAAATTTGGAGAGAGTCTCACTCTAGATGAGCGAGTTACCCTCATCCCTCTGCTGAAAGAGAGACCAAATTTTTTTGCTTGGTCATATAAGGATATGCCAAGTCTAGATCAAAAATTGGTTACTCATAACCTTTTGCTAGATTTGATGAAGAATTCGGTCAAGCAAAATCTTAGGAAAATGCACCCAATAGTAGCCTTGATGGTGAAAGATGAGCTACAAAAGCTATTGGATGTGGAGTTTGTGATTTCCATCAATTATCAAGAATGGGTTTCCAATATGGTACTTGTGGGAAAAATTGATGGAAGAATATGTATTTGAATGGATTTCAGAGACCTAAACAAGGCAACACCCAAAGATTCATTTTAGTTGCCCAATATTGATGCTCTCATAGATGCAACTGCAGGTCACGAAATACTCTCCTTAATGGACAATTTTTTTGGTTATAATCAAATTCGGATAAAGCCCGAAGACCAGCACAAAACTATGTTTATAATTCCATGGGAAATATTTTACTATAAAGTTATGCCATTTGGCCTCAAAAATGTTGGTGCAACATATCAGCAGAGCATGACATACATTTTTCATGACTATATGCACAAAATTCTGAAAGGTTATATCGATGAATTGTTAGCCAAGTCATTGCTATGAGAAGAGCATGCAGAGGTCTTAAGGAAAGTCTTCGATCGCCTAATAGAGCACAACATCAGGTTGAATCCTAATAAGTGCATATTTGGCATAACTTCTGGAAAACTACTAGGGTTCATCGTATCCAAGAAAGGCATCAAGGTAGACCCAAAAAATATCAAGGCCATTTTGGAAATGCGTCCTCCCACCAATATTAAGGAATTAAGGAGCCTTCAAGGCAAGGTAGCCTTGATAAAGTGATTTATCACCCAAATATCGAATAAATATTGATCCATGAATCGATTGCTACATAAAGGTGTCCCATTCAACTAGGATGAGGACTGCAAGGTGGTCTTCACTGAGATAAAGCAATACCTGGCGATGCCACTAGTGCTAGCTCCACCAAGGCCAAAGGTGTTGCACTGGGAACCATGTTGGCCCAAAATAATGTGCAAGGCAAAGAACATGCCATATATTATATTAGTCAAAATTTGGTGAGCTATGAGTTCGGGTATGCATACGTGGAAAAATTGTGTTTAGCAGTAGTGTTTGCTACAAAGAAATTGTGACATTATATGTTAAGTCATACGACGTATGTTATATCCAAACAAAATACTTTTTAGTACATGATGAGTAAGACTTATCACAATACACGTACTGCAAAGTGGATCATGCTTTTGATGGAATTTGATCTAGAATTCATAAGCCAAAATTCCATTAAGGGACATGTCATAGCAGATCAATTAGCTTACAACAGTATGATAAACATCTGAACCTACTGTTAATATAAACAATAGGCTTCTAACAATTGAGCTTTTAGATGATGCAGTCTTCATCGTATTTGAAGCTCCCAAACCTAAATAACTAGAGAAAAATGTTGATATGACTATTATTTGATGGTTCAAAGTGCAAACAAGGGGGTGGTACCAGAATAGTGTTCTTCACATCGTACGGAGCTCCAATTTCCTTATCGTTCAAGTTGGATTTTTCATGCACCAACAACACTGAGTACGAAGCCCTACTGCTGGGCCTCCACATAGTTGTCACCATGAATATTAAGAGATTTAACATATTTTGTGACTCCTTACTCATATTAAATCAAGTCAAGGGGCTTTTTTAGTGTCAGTGTCCCGTACTGAAATCCTATAAAGATCTAGTTTACACATATTTGGCCAAACTAGAATGGTATGACATTGAGGCAATCCCTCGATCGTAAAATAGGTTTACAGATACCATGGATTCTCTAGGATATTTAATCCCTCATAATCCATATGTTAATTTCACTACCATCCATTTCAAGACACTCTTGCATCCAACAGCAAAGCGTGCAGCCTATGATAACAGAGAATCCATAAACATGATCAGTGTAGAACCACAAGCTAAATGGTTATGCAAGGTGGAGGACTTTATTAAGAAGGCACGCTAGGCATCATTAACCTCTCAAAGTCCCATGAGGAGTGGTACTACCATTCACCATAGGGTTTTTTTTGAGTCTGCATTTGCAAAAGTAAGTATGCAGGGGGAGCAAGTCATCTTAGCAATCGAAGCTAAGATTTATAAAAATTGGATGTCACAAATTAAAGACTTCCTAAAGCTTAGTATAATCCTAGAGGGATTTTTGCATGCCACAAAGTGCACATTTAAATAGAAAGTGGCCAAATATGTCTTAATAGGAGATATATTGTACCGAAGAAGCTACGATGGAGTTGTCATTTGTTTCTCAGAGCCCCAAGAGGCATCATGGGCAATTTTGCAAGCCCATGATGGTACGTGTGGTGGCCATTTCAGCGACATGGCCATCATCAAGCACATCCTTTGAATGGGTTACTATTGGACCACTATGGAGAAGGAGTGCAATGCGTATGTCAAGAAATGCATTAAATATTATAGGCCTTACAGCCCATTCAAGCGGCTTGGCCATTTGCTCAATGGGGACTGGATCTCATAAGCAAGATCTCTCCTCTGTCATTGGGCTGACATACATTCATAACCACGACTACTAAGTATTTTACAAAGTGGGTGGAAGCAATACCCTTAACAACAACAACTAGAGCTCATATAGCAGATTTTATACTGGAGCATATCATAAGTCATTTAGAGTGTTTGAGTCTCATGGAAAACCTCAAAATTTTCTTCCATAGCAACAAAATGTCAAAAGTCTAGTGTGGTTAGTATGCAAATTTTGATAAGTCTATTAGGGTGTTTGAGTCTCATGGAAAACCTCAAAATTTTCTTCCATAGCAACAAAATGTTAAATATCACAACCATATAAATCATCAAATTGCAAAGTATCGAATCCATGATACATTATTATATAAAGCACAATCAACATATAGGATAGATATCGGATGGATATTAGCAATAATATTTAGATGACCACTGACTATATCGTGCACATTTTTCAAATTCGTAAAAAATAATTGAATGAAACATTATATCATTCACATCTATAAATATCGCATACCATTGCATTTCATATATGGGTGATTAATTGATTAAATTATTATCTTAAGGATTTTCAATTACATTCATGATTTTTATACATTTTGTGGTGTCATCCATTAGATTGATAAACATATTTGCATTCATTCCTTATGTTTTAAGTGATTAAAGCATACAGGTTCATTTACATTATATTAGCATCATGTAAATAAGTCATTACATACATTAAAGCATACAATAAAGCAATATCAAATATGCATTAAGAAAGACATCGCATCCAAATGCATCCATCACAAATGACACATCTAAGCATCTAGATCATTGCATATCATCATCATAAATAAAATAGGTATCTAGTGCATATCATCCATACATCACATCATATAGCATCAACATAACATAAGCATTGCATCCATGTGCATCACATAAATATAAAATCAAAAATAAATGAGTAGACAATAATAAACCATAAAATAATGATCATATCATATATAAATATGTCTCAAAGTACATCGAGAGTACAAAAATACCCACAGGCTACAAATGTGTAGGTCCTCGACCTTACACCAAAAATGACATGTATCAAAAATGTATCCTACAACAGTAGAGATCTAGCTTTGATCTGCTCCCCCTGTACCTGAGCTCTCACCACCTCCCTTAGTACTGTGCTCAAGAGCCTGCTCTACCTGCTGCCCTATTTTCTGTTGCGGATCCTACTAAGAGCCCTGAGTACCACCTAACCTGAAGAGACCTAGCACTCGTCCAACTACCATCTGTACAATGGGCACCTCTATGTGCATGGAACTATGGTTGGATGCTACAGTAGACTTCCCTACCTCCCTAGTCCTAGTATGACTACTACCACCATGTGTACTAGAGGACCTATGTGTCCTCTCACTTCGATGGGTGTAATGGCTTGAGCAAGCAGTAGACTGTATGGTAGTCCTGGATCTAGTCTATTGGGACTTTGGAGAATATGGATCCTTGATAACCTCTGCACCTAGCATATGAATATAGCCAACCAACTGGTCCACTCGAGTAACCTTGGATGTGTGCCTATCATTGAAACTCATTAGCAAACCCTATAAGCACTGAATCTCTGCCATAGGATCCCGACCACCTAGTAGTGCTACTTTTGGTGTCGTCAGAGACCCCATAATCGCCTGAGAGGATGGAGTATCCCCCCTAAGTGCCCTAAGTAGATCCTACTTTGCTATTACCACATTCCTCTGTGCTAGTGCCAAGTCATGATCATGGATGAGCTCGCCAACCTGGGTCTCTGCTATGGTAGCCTTGGTTTTCAGGCTAGAAATGAACTACTCTACCTGTGTCAATCAACGATCTCTATCAGTCAACTATACCTATAGAGTAGCGATAGTAGTGTCTTGCTCCCTCTGATACATCTAGAATCACCCCAGATGACTCTACAAGTCAGCCACCTATATCAAGAGTAGTCCCTATGCACCATTAGGAAGGACCTCACCCTATTCCAGAGTGTCCTCATCAGGGTCAACCTTAGGAGCCTCCTCAGTGGTAGCCTCTGTGCCCTAGCTACCCTCTCTCTGTTGGCACACATTGCACTCGTCAGGATCCACCTCTGCTTTGACCTAATCTACTGCTCGGTCTAGAGGCCCTATCCCATACCAACAGAACATAAACTACCATCAGTCATACTCTAGAGTAGTCATAGCTTTATCAACTCCAATCTCCTAGAAGTCATTAGGATCATACCATAGAGCCGAAGTCTGGATCCACGACAAATCCCTCTCCAAATCTAGGTTCCTATAAGAAAATGGGATCTCTAGGATGTCTTGTACCATGCTAAACTAACGTAGGATGCGAAAGAAAAATTAGTACTCTCTAATCTCAGCCTTCTTATCGAGTAACCATCTATCCCAATGAGACTGTCAAAGTTGCTCACTGGCCTCAGGCCAGTTAGGACACTCCATGTAGGGCCGCCACTCGACATCATTTGGCCCAAGTCCTGCAAACCAGGTAACGTAATATTGGACATCACTAGCATGAGTCCTTCTATGGAAGCCATCCTCCTCCCAAGGCCAGTAGGCAGCATAACATTGATAGGCATCATCTATCTCTATGATGTGTAGGGACAATTCCCCAGGATGCTCTATCCTGATATGCTATCGGCCCCAGATTTGTAGTAGACTATAGCTGATCCCCCAGTGGCTCCAGTCAGTGATTTGATATAGCTCTCGATACAACTAAGCCAATAAAGTGCTCCCCTAGGCTAGGAGCAGTGGTTGTCAGATAGAGCTCTGGATAATTCTATGCACAGTAGCTAAGATGTTCTATGGAATTCTCATTCTCGAGGAGTCTAGAAGCACATATTGCACCACCAGGTGCATGAAAATAGCCTCGTGCATAGAGAAGACATTCTTCCCCTACCAATAGCCAATGTGGACCCCTCCATGGTCAATGGCGTGCTGAGCCTCCTCGCTTCGAGTGACGAATATGACATCAAAGATGGACTCCTTGGCGCTAGAAGTCAAAGAGACAATGGCCTCACCATCAATGGGGATCCTAAAGATCCTATAAACATCCTCTAATGTAACTATCATTTTACCTATAGAAAGGTGAAACATGTTGGTCCACACATTCCAACGTCAATCCAATGCAGTCAAATAGGATTGATCTACCCTGATAGTGGGTATATCCAGTACGTAGCCGACACTGACAGCTCCAAACCACTCTCGATCACCATCAGTGAGATCTTTGTAGAGAGTCTTCAGAATGTCAGGCTCTCGATCTCTAGAGGTCAATATCTAAAATAAATAGCATGATATAAGGAAAAATCTAACTAAAACAAGTAAAATCATTAAAAAATGATATAAAAATCATCAAAAATAGTTAAAAATTGATAAAATTGCAAAAACATGTCATCATGTAGGCCTAAAAATCAAATTTGTCAATTAGACAGGTCAAAAATGCATTAGATGACATTAATTGCCTCTAAAAACTTAGAAAAATTTAAAAAATTATAATTTTTTCCTAAAGTTGGTGAACCGTGGGTCAACCTTGTGGTCCGCAGGTGGTCAAAAATTGATCATTGGGATTTTGAAAGTTGATCGCAGCTGGCAGTTGTGGTCCCCAATTGACCAATTGGGAACCACAACTGGTACTTACGATCTTCGATTGAGGTCTGGTTGTGTAACAACCCTCATTAGTTAATTATTTGATTACTTGCTTAATACAAGAATGTGGTCCTGTTGATGGTTTGGTAGATGCAGGTACAGGTTGAACCTATCACCGTATCAAACAAGCGAACCAGACACCTTCTCTTGACAACATGATGAGGGCAGAGGTAAAGGTAAGTTGGGAATATATGATGAGCGGCAGGGTAATTGCAGTTATAGGGAAAATATCCCTATTAGCTATACACTTGCCCAATAGTCCATATAGGTGCATACATGCAGTTGCATATAGGGGTCTGTGTTTGTATGTGAAAATAACACTTAGGATACTCATAAAAATATATATTAAATAATAATAGAAAATAGTGTCAGCTATATATATATATATATATATAAACAGAAAAATAAATAAATTAAATAAATAAATAATATGAAAAAAAATAACAATAAATAAATTAAAAATAAAATAAATAAATAAATGTGTCTTTTGCTAACAAAATTGGAAGACCACCTGGCGAAATAGAGCAAGAACTTTCGCATGGAAATTCACAGATGTCATGCATAATTTTACTTCCATATTCTATATAATCAATAGAACATGACTATCTCGGGGAGGATCGTGGCATGGAAGCGTGAATAGCTGTTGAAAGATTGTTTCAAAGAAGGGGATTCGTTACTATTCAGGTCAAATTTATGTGATTGAAACTCTTGTGTTGATGGTAGAATGTTGTTATTGGGATTGTGTGGTGAGTCTTTTGAAGATAATAGCTGGTGATTATATCAATAGTGTTAAATTTGTGTATTTCATGTGAGCAACTGTGAGAAATTAAATCTAGGGTGAAGAATGAAATATGTATGTTTGTGGTATTGCATCACTTGTTTGCATTATAGTCTAGAATGCATTCATAGAATACCTGGCTGCTCTGATTTTCTTGATATAAATACCTCTGCTGTCAATACAAACTGCTTCTAAGACTGCGCTGGAAGGAAAATTCACTCGAATAAGGAGAGTTTGGCAGTATTTATGTTTGATATTAGCATCTGGTTATGAGTAGATTAATTGAAACTCTTTGTAATCACCTATTCAATGATTTACTATAACATTATATGTACATATTTGAAATGTTGTATGGAAAGCTAATTTCTCTTTTGTACATTAGTAAAATGTTCATCGTGGTTAGATTTAAAAGGATCCAAAAGCTTGTTACCAAATGATAATTTTAGATGTCATTTGATTTCCCTTGTAGATCTTGAGCAATACAAACATAACAATTTATTTTGTGTGAAACTTGCTCTAATGAGTTTAATTAATAAGCCGCTTGTGAAATGAAATTGGGATCATCTGGATTAACGCAGGCAAGAATGGGTTGATAGAGCTTGATTTTGACTAATTTTAAAATAATTGCCAACTAATGATGTATTTTTCTATTAATTAAATTTTATTTTAAATCAGTGGTCTGTACTTGGAATATTAAAGTGTGTCTTTCTTAAACTTCCAATCTAGATAAATGATGCCTCATCCATTTGGTATTTTAAATTGTGTTTTGAATTTTTATAAATTATAGAAAAAAAAAACATTTTGGCTGAAGGAGATTAACAAGTTAATGTTGTACCATAGTGGTTATTGTGGAACGGTCTATATCAGAGAAAGAGCAAAAGTTATATACGACTTAATGGCTGTAGAAGTGAAAGTTGAAAAACGCTTCTTTTTAGAAGCACTGTGATCAAATCCTCTAAATAAACTTATAACCTGAAGGGAAAGAAATTTATTAAAGGTCTTAGAAGGTTCATAGCTCATTCTCCAAAATTAGGCATAGTAAAACTATTCTAAAACATTCTCCGCCAAATGATCAAAATAATAAGTAACAAGTGTTGTCTCTCGTATTCCATCCTAATGAATGTAGATGGGTTGAGAATGCACAACCTTGTTAACAATATACTAAGTTTTCAGTATGCATATGAGAAAATTCTTAATTTATGTTTGCATGAATAGGACTCTCAAAGATTTTCCAGAAATAATATCAAATATTTCACAATTACTGCCTTGGGAAATTTTCATAGAGGAATTATACCCAAATACCACCAGTTTTTAGAGCCTACTGTGTGTTGAGGATAGAGATAACAATATCAATATCAAATCAGAACTGACAATTAGGTTTTAGAATGGTTTATCATATTAATTCCAGATGGAATTTTGTTTTACTTTAGAACCTCTCTTTCTTTATGTGTCTGGATATTTTATTAATCTACTTAAAAATATATATAATTCCTATATTACAAGTACATTATGTGTTGGCTTACTTACCTTAAATTATCGAGAAAACAAGGGGTTCTTTGAGACAAACCAATAGAAAGCATTATCAATATTTATTAGAGCGAGCACTCCAAAGGAAAAATAAAGTCTTCCTTATTTTATTAAATAATTAAACAATTGCTAGGAGAATGAGTATTAAATTATAATATAAAATTTAAATAATACATAATTCTATAGGAAGAGTTCCTCTTAGAATAATATATTTTATAGGCAGGATTTATATGTACAATTGAAATGATGAAACTTACATTTGAAAAATAATAGAGAAACCAACATATACTTTAAGTGTCTTTTGACTTCGGTTTCAACCTTTAGGCATAGAGGGATATTTATGTATAATGTGAAAAAATCTTTAGATCCAACTTTGACTTATCTTTCTAAAAGAATTTGCCTTTAAAATATTTTATTTAACTTTTGTAGAAAGTCAAAAATACATTTGAAAGCGTTGTAAAATTAAAGCATGTTTAAAGCCTTAGTTAAATTTAAAATAGGTAAATAAGATTTTATACTCAAATTTGCATGCATAGTTTATATAAGGAACTTTATAGGCATTAAATTTGAATTAGAAGAATCTAATATCTAGTTAATTTTTACGTTATATACTTGGCCATATGCTAGCCATAGTTGCACATGTTATATATTCTTAAAATGTACATAAATTAAGCAAGCATATTTTTTTATAGCAATGCTTTATAGAAATCATTAGAAAGAAAGCATAATTATTTATTTTTGGTGAGGGCTCATCGTAAGAATATTTTTAATGTAAAGCATAATAGAATATGTAGAATGATGATCTTGTAATGCTTAGCTTTTTCTTCACTATTGCTTGGCTATAGCAAACACCGGTTCATAAATTAATGTTTTTAAGTTTATGGAACAGAAGGGTTAAAGATCTTTGGAATAGAAGGTTTAAAAGCTCAGTCAAGCAAAAAGAGTTTAAATGAGCATTATAATTTCCTTTAGTAAGCTTTATGTTATCTATTAGTATAATGAGCTTCATAGTTTTCTTTTAAAACCAAGCTATATCAAAAGATAAACTAATAAATCTAAAAACTCAAGGTTGTGGACAAGATTCATCCAATTAACCTAATGGATTGTGGGAAGACAATCCTGATAGAAGATATCCTTAAGAAGTGAGGTGACAGATAGGCCACCTACTCTAAAACCAACCATCAGGATGTTGAGGAATTAAAGGCTCGTATCCTGATAAGATTTGTTGATCTCTAATGGTTAAAGGAGAATGAGTGAACAAGAATTATGATATGGGCATAATTCTTAAGAAAATACATTAATATTGAGGAGGAAGATCTTATGGTACTTGCATATCAAAATGGGCTTTATGTAAATAAGACTTTTAGATTATAACCCGGGATGTGGTAAACTCATGGTGTAGCTCGGGAAAGAGAGCATACATCAACCTCGGCATGCATATGCTACTTTATCTAACCAAGAAATGGGGAGTAAGCGTTCAACACCCAAGTGATATGGGCCCTGGAAAGTGAGAACCCCTGCCTAATACAAAGAATATCGGGTAGGAGAGGTTGTCTTAAAAGGGCAATTTGACCGAGATTTGGCCAATATCGGTCTCTCAGATATTTTGACTACAACAAAATGGCTTCCAAGAAGATTCTGCATGCTATACTAGACATAGTTGGTTGAATTATAAAAAAAATTGAGAGTGAAACCAAGTGGGATGACATGGGTTTCTATAGTTGGTATTAGAACCACAGGAACTCTTATATAAAAAAATTGTTAGTATGTAGCAATCAAAACCTTTGATTAGAACTAGGTTGCATAACTGAAACTAAACCAAGAACTAACAAAGCTCTTTTTCCACAAACAAGCAATGGCATCCAGACTAAGAGCTAGTTCCTCAAATACCAGTGATAGCCTCTCAGTGGGAAGGGCTGACCAAGAACCCTAAATGAGTCCTTAGCAAGGTCATAAGAACAGATGCTACTAAGGAAATAGTTGAAATCCATAAGGTAATAAGGAGGGAGAAGGAGCCTATGCCAAAGAAGGATAAAATGACTCGAATGATCCAATTGATGAAAGAGCAAATGAGTCAGCAGAAAGAGCATATGGATAAAAAAAAAAGCCTAGATGCTAGAGCATATGGCTCAGCAAAAGGTGCAGATGTTAGAACACAAGGAACAACAACAATTCTAGTTAACCTAGCAATAGGAAATAATTACGCAACAACAAAAGATAATTGAAAATTTGTCTAAGGGAAAAGAAACAATGGTCGTTGGGGATGAATCATCTGTGGACCCTGGAAGGAGGCAAGTAGGGTCTGAGCTTGATAAAGATATGCGTAGAATTGATATCACTAAGTTCGATGGCAAAGGGAATGGAGAAGAGGCAAAAAGGTGGCTAAATAGCCTGGAAGAATACTTTACCGTTAGAACTTTGTCCTCCAAGTCTAAAACTTCCTATGCAGTTTTTTGTTTAATAGGAGCTGCAGCAGACTGGTGGGACACTTACAAAAAAACACATAATGTTGAAGTTGCTGATGTACCATGGTAGGATTTTGTGTCTGTGTTCAAAGAAATATATTTGTCCCCTCAATTTTAACTGGAGAGAACCGTTGAATTTCCTTGGTTGACTCAGGGTAATATGACTGTCATTGAGTACTACCAACGATTTGTACAATTTCTCAGATATATGTCAAAATATGAGCAAAGAACCAAAGTCAAAGTCCAAATTTTTTTGTTAGGACTCCATCCAAAATATAGTGACCTACTACTCATGCTTAAACCATCCTCCTTAACAGCTGCCTAGGATTTGGCAAAACAATATGAAAAAAATCATAAGGCCAAAAAGGCTTATTATAAAAAAAAAATTGACAGGGAGGAATTGTCAAAGATAAAGAATTATGGACCATCCATATGGGAAAAAATCAAGGGAATTAAGGGTCGATTTGAGAGCAAAAATAGAAATGACAAGGGTAAAAATAGATTCCAGGGGATTAGGAATCAGGGCAACCGGGGAGGTTAGTTTAAAGGCAACTTCAACAGATTTAAACATAGGGCTAAGGATAATGTACATAGTGGTAACAATGTGGAAAAAAATGAAAAGGCACCCTGAAATAGATGTTGGATCTACCAGCAGCCGCATTACACCAACAAATGTCCCATGAGAGTTGACAAGAGGCAAGAGCTGGTAAAGCCAGCTCATAAAATCTATACTGCAGTAGGTAACTCTAAAATTAGTGGTCAAGCTACTCCTTTTTCTGTTAGAAGGCAAAATTTACAATAAATATATAAGTATTCTAAAATATTCAGGAGCTACTGATAGTTTTATTTCACCAAATATATTGAGAGACATACCGAAAAAACCTGGATTCATGGCTAATGGGTGGAAGGTGGAATATGGCTCTGGGTAAACTTATACAGTAGAACAATGCCTGTTTGGTCCACAAATAAATTTACCCCAGGGAAAAACTAGATAACAACTTTATGTAGCACCTTTACATACCTTTGATGTAATATTAGGAATCGACTGGATCAAAGCTCATAAGGCATTACTAAATTTTGAAGAAATATGGATGGATTTCACTGATGACTCCAAACAAAGAGTTTGAATTTATTGTGGACGTAAGTTAGTGGAACCCCATCTTCTATCAACAATACAAGTTAAAAGGGCTATCAAGAAAAGAAGTAGGGTGTTTGTAGTAAAACTTAATAAGAAAGAAGAGGTAGATTCAAAAGTAAGTCTTTTCTAGTCCTATCCGGTGTTAAATGAATTTCGGGATGTTTTTCCTAAGGATTTATCCGGACTACTATCCAAACGAGAATTTGAATTCTCAATATAACTTCTTCTTGGAGCTGCGTCTATAGCTCGGACATCGTACATAATGATAACTATTGAATTACAAGAGATTAAAACTCAGCTATAGGATTTACTAGAAAAGGGACATATTAAACCAAGTGTTTCACCATGGGCTGCACCGGTTTTGTTTGTGAAAAAAATATATGGGATTCTAAGACTCTACATTGATAATAGGATGCTGAACAAGATGACCATCAAGAACAAATATTCCTTGTCCAAAATAGATGATTTGTTTTACCAGTTGAAGGGAGCTACAATATTTTCAAAATTTGACCTTAGATCAGGATATCATCAATTAATAATTCGAGAGGAAGATACCCATAAAATAGCTTTCTGCACTAGATATGGGCACTATGAATTCATAGTACTACCCTTTGCACTAACTAATGCCCTAAAAACATTCATGAATCTCATGAACAGTGTCTTTCGGGAACAATTGGATCGGTTTGTGTTAATTTTATTGGATGATATATTGATATACTCTAAAACGAGGGAAGAGCATGATCAACACATAAGGGTTGTTCTTGAAATTTTAAGGAAAAATTAGTTATACGGAAAACTATCTAAGTGTGATTTTTATGCTCCTTAGGTACAATATTTAGGACATGTGATTTCTGCTTAAGGGGTGTTTGTAGATCCAAAGAAAATAGAAGCTATAATCGGTTGGCCTACCCCAACAAATATTTTTGAAGTACGAAGTTTTATGGGGATGGCTGGATATTACCAAAAATTTATAAAGAATTTCTCCAAAGTAGCCTATCCCATAACCAATTTGCAAAAAAAGGGAAATACTTTTAAGTGGATAGACTGGCGTGAGCAGGTTTTTAGAACTCTCAAAGAAAATTTGATCACTGCACCAATTCTTAGGATACCGAATTCAAATCTTCCATTCACTGTTTGTACCGATGCATCTATTGAGGGATTAGGTGGAATACTCATGCAATAGGGATGGGTAATAGCTTATGAGTCCCAAAAACTTAAGAAGCATGAGATGAATTATGCCAAACATGATATGAAATTAGCAGCAGTGGTACATGCTCTTAAGATGTGACATCACTATTTGTTGAGCAAACCACTTGATTTGAGAACTGATCATCAAAGCCTGAGATACATATTTACTCAGCCAATGCTCAATGTCAGGCAAAGGTGTTGGATGGAATTTTTGGCAGAATATGATTTTGGCATCGAATATATTAAAGGAAAATAAATAAACTAGTCGATACATTGAGTAGAATATGACATATTTCTGCTATCACAATGTCAATTCAATTTAGTTGAGTAGATAAGAACCTTACAACTTCAGGATGAATTCTCCCAAAAATTTTGTAAGTTGGTGCAAGAAGAATCTGAAAAAAAAAAACCAAGGAATTTCAAATAAAGGATAATATTTTGTTTTTTTTCCATAATCAGTTAGTGATACCCAATGATCAGAGTCTTAAAGGTAAAATACTACAAGAAACACATTATGCTCCATATTCCGTCCATCCTGGTTATGTAAAGATGCATGAAAATCTTAAAAAAATATTACTATTGGTCGAGAATGAAGAGGGATGTCATTGAATTTGTGGTAAAATTCTTAGAATGTCAGAAAATTAAAGCAGAGCATTTACATCCTGTAGGAAATTTGCAATCACATGCAATTCCTGAGTATAAATAACAAATGGTAACTATGGATTTCATAGTCGGATTGCCTAAAAATAATTTTCAACATGATGCTATCCTAGTAGTGGTTGATAAGTTGACTAAGGTAGCAGATTTTATACTTAGGAATATTAAATATGGAGAACCTGCTGTAGCCCAAAAAATTACCAGGGAAGTGGTATGACTATATGGTTTTCCTAAGACCATTATATCAGACAGAGATTCTCGATTTACATATGAATTTTGGCGAGCGTTGCATCAGGCTTGGGATACAAAACTAAATATCAGTACAACATACCATCCCAAAACCGATGGAAAATTTGAAAGGGTCAATCAAGTTTTGGAGGATATGTTGCAGATGTACTGCATGAATCATTAAACCAAATGGGAGGACTACCTACATTTGGTAGAATTTTCCTACAATAATGGATATCATGCCTCACTGAAAATGGCACCTTTTGAGGCTTTATACGAAAGAAGGTGTAGGACACCTTTATCTTGGAGCAATCCGGAGGATAGATTAAATATTAGACCAAAAATGTTAAAGGAAATGGAAGAGCAGTTAAACAAAATCCAACTTAGGTTCAAAGAAGCCTTTAATCGACAAAAGAGTTATGCTGATATGAAATGAACACTGAGGTAATTCATTATGGGAGAAAAAGTATTCCTGAGGGTCAAAACCACTAAAAGCTCCATTAAATCCTCCAAGCTTAGCCCAAGATTTGTAGGACCATTTGCCATTACCAATAAAATTAGCCCAGTAGCCTAAAAACTAGCCTTACCCCCTAATATGTCCAAAATCCATGATACTTTCCATGTGTCTCTCCTTAAGAAGTACATACCAGATCCTTCTCATGTTTTAAATGTTGATCATTTGCAGATGACATATCCTCTACACATTGAGGTGCGTTCAGTCCGGTTACTCGATTTCAGAACAAAACAATTGAGAAAATAAACATTGATCAATGTTGGGTCCAGTGGGACCAATACTCAAAAAACAATACCACATGGGAAAATGTGGACTTGATGAAAATACAGTTTCCATTTTTGTTTGAACAATGATAAAACAATATGTCATATTTTCTTTTGTATGCAATAGAAACTGGTTGATGAATTTTGTTATAATTTGATGAAAAATTATATTTCTTATAATCATTGCTATGTGTAAGTGGATTTGGGAAAAAATTGAATGAGGAATTTTGATACGATCATTGCTATATAAAGATCAAAACTATGTTTATAAGAACTAATGAATATGCTTAAATATTGATCAAATGATTTATTGTTATATATCATTTATTTTTCTGAGCAATGTAAATATAGGGACTGTGTTTAATACTAGAGGGGGAGTATGTAACAACCCCCATTAGTTAATTATTTGATTACTTGCTTAATTTGCAAGAATGTGGTACTGCTGATGGTTTGGTAGATGCAGGTACAGGTTGAACCTATCATCGTATCAAACAAGCGAACCAAACACCTTCTCTTGACAACATGATGAGGGTAGAGGTAAAGGTAAGTTGGGAATATATGATGAGCGACATGATAATTAAATTTATAGGGCAAATATCCCTATTAGAAATACACCTGCCCAACAGTCTATATAGGTGCATACATGCAGTTGCATATAGGGATATGTGTTTGTATGTGAAAATAACACTTAGGATACTCATAAAAATATATATAAAATAATAATAGAAAATAGTGCCAGCTATATAAATATATATAAACAAACATAGAAAAATAAATAAATAAATTAATTAAATAAATAAATAATATGAATAAAAATAACAATAAATAAATAAATGTCTTTTGCTCACGGAATTGGAAGACCACCTGGCGAAATAGAGCAAGAACTTTCGCATGGAAATTCACAGGTGTCATGCATAATTTTACTTCCTTCTTCTATATAATCAATAGAACATGACTATCTTGGGGAGGATCGTGGCATTGAAGCATGAATAGTTGTTGAAATATTGTTCCAAAGAAGGGGATTCGTTACTATTTAGGTAAAAATTTTGTGATTGAAACTCTACTGTGTTGATGGTAGAATGTTGTTATTGGGATTGTGTGGTGAGTCTTTTTAAAATAATAGCTGGTGATTATATCAATAGTGTTAAATTTGTGTATTTCATGTGAACTGTGAGAAATTAAAGCTAGGGTGAAGAATGAAATATGTATGTTTGTGGTATTGCATCACTTGTTTACATTATAGTCTAGAATGCATTCATAGAATAGTTGGATGCTCTGATTTCCCTTATATAAATACCTTTGTTGTCAATACAAACTGCTTCTAAGATTGCACTGGAAGGAAAATTCACTCAAATAAGGAGATTCTGGTAGTATTTATGTTTGATATTAGCATCTGGTTATGAGTAGATTAATTGAAACTCTTTGTAATCACCTATTTAATGATTTACTGTAACATTATATGTACATATTTGAAATGTTGTATGGAAAGCTAATTTCTCTTTTGGACATTAGTTTTATGTTCGTCGTGGTTAGATTTAAAAGGATTTCGAAGCTTGTTACCAAATGATAATTTTAGATGCCATCTGATTTCCCTTGTAAATCTTGATCAATACAAACATAACAATTTATTTTGTGTGAAACTTGCTCTAATGAGTTTAATTAAGAAGCCACTTGTGAAACAAAATTGGGATCATCTGGATTGGCGCAGGCAAGAAAGGGTTGATAGAGCTTGATTTTGACTAATTTTAAAAGAATTGCCGACGAATGATGTATTTTTCTATTAATTAAATTTTATTTTAAATATGTGGTATGTACTTCAAATATTAAAGTGTGTCTTTCTTAAACTTCCAATCTAGATAAATGATGCCTCGTACATTTGGTATTTTAAATTGTGTTTTGAATTTTTATAAATTATAGAAATAAAAACATTTTGGCTGAAGGAGATTAACAAGTTAATGTTGTACCTTAGTGGTGATTGTGGAATGGTCTATATCAGAGAGAGCAAAAGTTATATACGGCTTAATGGTTGTAGCAATGAAAGTTAAAAAATGCTTCTTTTTAGAAGCACTGTGCTAAAATCCTCTTAATAAACTTATACCCTGAAGGGAAAGAAATTTATTAAAGCTCTTAGAAGGTTCATAGCTCATTCTCCAAAATTAGGCATAGTAAAACTATTCTAAAACATTCTCCGCTGGATGATCAAAATAATAAGTAACAAGTGTTGTCTCCTATATTCCATCCTAATGAATGTAGATGGGTTGAGAACGCACAACCCTATTAACAATATACTAAGTTTTTAGTATGCATATGAGAAAATTCTTAATTTATGTTTACCTGAATAGAAGGACTCTCAAATATTTTCCAAAAATAATATAAAAATATTTCACAATTACTGCCTTGGGAAATTGTCATAGAGGAATTATATCCAAACGCCACCAATTTGTAGAGCCTACTGTGTGTTGAGGATAGAGATAACAATATCAATATCAAATCAGAACTGACATTTAGGTTTTAGAATGGTTTATCATATTAATTCCAGTCGGAATTTCGTTTTACTTTAGAACCTCTCTTTCTTTATATGTCTGGATATTTTATTAATCTACTTAAAAACAAAAAACAAAATTTATGTATATTGCAAGTACATTATTTGGTGGCTTACTTACCTTAAATTACTTACTTACCTTAAATTACCGAGAAAACAAGGGGTTCTTTAAGACAAACCAATAGAAAGCATTATCAATAGTTATTAGAGCGAGCACTCCAAAAGAAAAATAAAGTCTTTCTTATTTTATTAAATAATTAAACGATTGCTAGGAGAATGAGTATTAAATTATAATATAAAATTTAAATAATACAGACTTCTATTGAGGAAGAGTTCCTCTTAGAATAATATATTTTATAGGCAGGATTTATGTGTACAATTGAAATGAAGAAACTTACCTTTGAAAAATAATAGAGAAATCAACATATACTTTAGGTACCTTTGACTTCGGTTTCAACCTTTTAGGCATAGAGGGATGTTTGTGTATAATGTGAAAAAATATTTAGATCCAACTTTGAGTTATATTTCTAAAAGAATTTGCCTTTAAAATATTTTATTTAACTTTTGTAGAAAGTCAAAAATACATTTGAAAGAGTTGTAAAACTAAAGCATGTTTAAAGCCTTAGATAAATTTAAAATAGGTAAATAAGATTTTATACTCAAATTTGCATGCATAGTTTATATAAGGAACTTTATAGGCATTAAATTTGAATTAGAAGAATCTAGTATCTAGTTAATTTTTATGCTATATACTTGGCTATATCCTAGCTATAGTTGCACATGTTATATATGCTTAAAACATACATAAAGTAAGCAAGCATATTTTTTTTATAGCAATGCTTTATATAAATAATTAGAAAGAAAGCAGAATTATTTATTTTATTTATTTTTGGTGAGGGCTCATCGTAAAAATATTTTCAATGTAAAGCATAATAAAATATGTAGAATGATGATCTTGTAATGCTTAGCTTTTTCTTCACTATTGCTTGGCTATAGCAAGCATCGGTTCATAAATTAATGTTTTTAAGTTTATGTAACATAAGGGTTAAAGAGCTTTGGAATAGAAGGGTTAAAGAGCTTTGGAATAGAAGGTTTAAAAGAGCTTTGGAATAGAAGGTTTAAAAGCCCAGTCAAGTCAAGCAAAAAGAGTTTAAATGGGCATTATAATTTCCTTTAGTAAGCTTTATGTTATCTCTTAGTATAATGAGCTTCATAGTTTTCTTTTAAAACCAAGCTATACCAAAAGATAAACTAATAAATCTAAAAACTCAAGGTTGTGGACAAGAGTCATCCAATTAACCTAATGGCTTGTGGGAAGACAATCCTGATAGAAGATATCCTTAAGAAGTGAGGTGATGGGTAGGCCACCTATTCTAAAACCAACCATCAGGATGATGAGGAATTAAAGGCTCGTATCCTGATAAGATTTTTTGATCTCTAATGGTTAAATGAGAATGAGTGAACAAGAATTATCATATGGGCATAATTATTAAGCAAATCCACTAGTATTGAGGAGGAAGATCTTATGGTACTTGCATATAGAAATGGGGTTTATGCAAATAAAACTTCTAGAGTATAACCTGGGAGGTGGTAAACTCATGGTGTAGCTCAGGAAAGAGAGCATACATCAACCTTGGCATGCATACACTACTTTCTATAACCAAGAAATGCGGAGTAAACGTTCAACACCCAGGTGATATGGGCCCTGGAAAGTGAGAACCCTTGCCTAATACAAAGAATCTCAGGTAGGAGAGGTTATATTAAAAGGGCAAATTAACCGAGACTTGGCCAATCTTGATCTCTCAGATATTTTGACTGTAGTGAAATGGCTTTTGAGAATATTCTGCATGCTATACTAGACATAGTTGGTTGAATTATAAAAAATAAATTGAGAGTGAAACCAAGTGGGATGACTTGGGTTTTTATAGGTCGAGTGCGATATCACGACCAAAAATGAAAAAAATTAAAACCTAAGCTACCCTAGCCTAAGATGAGGTTCATTACCAGCAATTTAGTGAAATTTATTTACCAATTACTTAATTGGGTTCATTTTTAAGTGGTAATGGATGTGAGGTCTTGGTTTTTGAGTTACCTTGCCCTCGCCTCATCCATTGCAGCTAGAAGACACTTGCCTGTGCCCGACCATCGTCCTGTGAGTAGGTGTGCGGGTAAAGTGTGGTAGGTTTCAGGTGAGTTCTCAGTTGTCACTGTTAGAGCTCTAGTTTTGCAAGCCACTATCAAGGAATAATGAGAGACATTTGAAAACTAAGCTTTTTATAGACCTCTCATGTTTTGTGCAGACCGTAGGCCCTAGCTGTGGTTCCCAAAACTACAAATGGGAATCGCAGACCCTAGCCGTGGTTTGCAACTGGTAGGAAATTTAGAAAATTCCCACCATGGGAAGGGCCAAAAAGATAAATTAATGCCTTCCATTGGGTCAGAACTCAATAAAAGTAAATTAATTTGGAAATTTGGTGATAATCAAGCACCAAGATCCAATTAAAAATAAAAAATATGGCTGAGATTATAAAGTACATTGAACCGAGGTCATCGCTACGACAATCATTTTATGGAGTGATGCACCTCCCATCCAAATAAATAAAATCAATTCATAATTCAAAACATTCAAAAAAATCAAATAATTCAAAACACCAAATGCACCTCGTATTCAGTAATTGACCCTATACACTTGGCGGTTGCAACGACTTACGCTCCATGCAATCCGGCAAGATGAGTAAATTACCATAAGGACATTTGGGGCAAAATGGTCATTTTTGATCTGATATGTTTCTTTTCAATCCCTAAGAAGGCCTTTGAGGCCGGATCGCTCCACGGGAATGAGGTGTTGCATATCATTTCTTTTATGACCCATTTTTAGCAAATCATCGATAAATTGATTCAACATAAATCTGATTGGATTTGTATCATTTTTATTCCCTAAGATGGCTATTGTAGCCCGACTGCTCCATGGGATAGAAGCATGTAAATACTATTAATAGTTGGAATTAAAAGTTGAAATAGGCTTCACCAATGCATTAATTTTCTCAAATATAAATTTGTTCAGATCATCCATGGTGGTCAAGCGACGTCATCACTTTATTCATTGTCATTACCCTCATCGACTCGTCACTTGAGGGGGTAGTCATAATATCAAATCATAATCAAAATCAATAGAAGATCCTTGAAATTGTAGATCCCTTGATCTTGTCAAAATTGTGTTCATCCTTGCGAATCATTGTCAACAACTATCATAAGCTTACCCATTTGCTTGGGGAAAATAACAAATATGATAATTTATTTTTAACTCTCATCCTTTCAATTATATAGGTCTAACTCCTATTGTAGCACCAAAGCTACTCGAATGTATGATGATGAGTGCAAATTCTTTCAAGTTTAAGCCTCCAAAGAGTTGGAAGCAATGATTCTAGGATGCGCATCCTTTTGCTGGACCTGGGGCATCTAATGTTGATCTAATTAATGATCATCATAGAACCTTCAACATAACTTTAGGAGGTCTATTTTTGCTTAGCATTGTTCGATCTCACAACGCATCTCAAAAGGGGCATCTGTAGACACCTAAAATGCATCATGTCGAGGGTGACTACTCATATGGACATGCTACAAGACCATATGGAAGATATTGGACAAACTCCAAGATAGATTAGTGGTTTTAACCACTCAATTTGGGCTCCTTGTCCTAATTAGTCTAAACTATAGCCCAAACCTACGGTTTATAGTTGAACCATGGTTGAGACCTATGGTTTATAGTCTAGACTGTAGCTATGACCTGCGGTCTTAACTGAAGTTTATTTGGCTTTCAATCCAAGCAAAATCGGTTGAAATGGCCATTTGATCTAGAAGAAGGTGGTTAGAGGGCAGAAGCTTCCATTCCAACTTTCCTAATCACCCCTTCTTGATCTTGGCTTCTCCAATAAGCCACTCCTAGCTCTTGGGTAGTCCTATAAGTACCCCTTAGAATTAGAGAAAATAAAGAGAGCAGCAGAGTCCTATCAAATTGTACACTCAATCGAGTATACTAAGAGAGATCTATTGCACTTATCCCCTACCTACTTGCCAATATTCATGATGAATTGCATTATGGATGCCCTAGGAGCCTAGGAGGATCAAGAAATGCAAATATGGGCAAACAAAGGCCCATCACAGTGATTCAACTGCCAAACCTGTTGGAAGGACACCAAAGGCAACCCTTGAACATCAATTGGACAAGGAGGTGAAGCCCACTGCCCTTGTAATTAAGGGTAAGCCTATCAAAGTGCTAACCATAGCTTTCAGCAAAGGTATAACCGTCTTCCTATTTTCATTTTTGTCCAGCTAATAAGGGTAGATTAGTTGTTTTCATAGTTTAATGGCATTTTAACAAACTTCTGACTGTAGACTTAGGTTAGTTTAGCTTCTTTATGTTTATGCTTCATTTAGGACTTAAATGGTTTCTTTATGAATGTTTATGATTCATTTTATACATTTGATCCATGCATAGTGTAGCTGCTACTTACCTTTATGCTATTATATGAATCTTGATTTGATTTGCATAGCTTAGAAGCACTTTATAAATTTTCTTGAATATGCATGTTTAATGGTGTCATTATGCAATTTACCTAAAAAGGCCTCATCATGAGAGGTTGCCTATATTTTTTACATTCTTGTGTTGTTTCTTGACCATAGGGAATAGTTTCAAAGGAGAACCAACTATCAAGTTCCTTCCCCATTGCGAAGAAGAGGGCATCTCCACCCTAGAGCAGTTCGTGTCATCTTGAAAGGCATTTGGAAATCACACCTACCCTTAAGAGGGAAAAAATTGTGTACTCCTATTGTAATATTGTATCAAAATAATTATCCCTAAGAGGCATGTACTTGTAATTTGATGTTGACTTCAAATACAATGGAATAAAGCATTTTTCTTCTTGATTCATTTGTTGTCAATCTCTTTTTCTTGTATGCATGTATTTTTATCATTTATCGCAATAGGATATGCCATCGGGTGTGACCATTTCTAGTGGTTACAGGTAATTTTCATACTCAAGACTTGGTAATTGAACCTCACTCACACACACCTTTGGTCCTAAAGAAAGTTAGACAACCTTAGTGAGTTTGGTTGAGAACACTAGTATGTTTGAGTCTTTGAAAATCATGCAATATTCATTCCATATCAGCATCCATATCTTCTTCCATGTCAACATCCATATCTTCTCCCATATCAACATCCATATCTTCTTGCATGTCAACAACCATATCCCCATCGTAAGTAAAGTTGCATAGTACAACCAAATTCGGTACCCCCAATTGCCAAACAATGGACTACAAAAATGGCCAATAAAATTTCTGAACTATAAAAAGATCATTTGAAAACTATGCATTCCTCTCATATAGTTTAGATTCATTATACATTTACTTGCATTAATCATCCATAAAAAATATCATTTAGATGGAATTAATAATCGACATAAACACCATTCATATACATGTCATTTCACATGCATTAATCATCCATATAAGCATTATACATACACATCATGACTAGCCTACATTAAGCATCAATAAAACAATAAACACAAATTGCATAAAGACACAAAAGCATTCACACAAAATATAGCACAAATATATAAAATGCCATGTATATATATATATCTATATCACATATAAAATAAATACCAAAAAGGCTACAGAGGAGCACCAGGGCTCATATACAAAATAGTGCATCTAAGAACTAAGCTAATCTCCATGAGAGGACTCCTAAGACCTAGTAGGAACCCTAGGCCTCGTACTCTGCCTAGAATTAGTAAGCCTAGATGACTCAGATGTGGAAGAAGAAGGAGTATCATGTAGCATAATATGGTGATGCGTACAAAAATACTCCAAGGAATGTGCATACGTCTCATTAGCTTGTAGGCACCGCAAGTCCATCTGATGTCGACGCTCCTTAGCCAACATCTTTACGTGAAGCCTCATGACTATCTCTCAATCACTAGGCCCTGATACCTCTCGCTCTACCTCTAGCTATGCTATAGTAGCCAAATACTCCCTATTAGTCTCAAGCATGGTCTCGCGCTCCTCGTGAAGCTGCTCCAGCTCCACATGCAACCTAGCCACCTCAGAAATCTCACCCATCTCCTCATCATCCTCCATCTCCTCATCTACCAAATCCATATCTAGAGCCTATTGGGCTGCTCCCCTTGACCACATTTGACTCATCGATCGCTATAGCCTCATCCTCTTTAGAGTCCCCCTCAACCCCGTAGCTGCTGCATCACTACTCACCACCTTTAGTACCTACACTGGTTGGGCACCAAACCAAGCTACATACTTCATAGTCACCCCGACATCATCTATGTTGGGGATATCCCACTACTCATCATCATCCAAATTCACCTGCCATGGATCTCCATATGGGAGCCCCACCTCATCCCACAGATGTCTATACATCATCAACTCATCTGGCACATCCTGAGGCAAGCCGAATTGCCTCAACACCTATGAGTATTAAAAATACTCCACCTCCTCATCCCTCCACCCAATAAACCACCAAGCCTACCTCACTCGACGTAGCTACTCCCCATTACCATCCCATAGAGCTCCTCACCATGACCTCCATATCACATCAACTCGAGTCAACCCCAACCACATATCCCGATACCACTAGTGAGTATGCACCTCTTGACTTGGCTATACCTCCACCACTACCCATCACCTAGCATAGGGCTTCCCCATCTACTATGCCTAACACGACAACCACTCTAGCTGAGCTACACCAAAATACTCCCAAGCTCAAAACTGTAAGAGGAAGCTGCACCCAATCCCCTTCCTCTTTCTCCACATCACCTCATATAACTCTCGATATAACTACGCCAACAAGGTAGGAGCCCATGCATATTCTCAGGGATAAGTTAGTAGATCACTCACCAAATCTAATAAGCTCCAAGGGAACCTACAACAAATGCTATTAGGTAGCACTATCTTTACTAACACAAACATAATCAAGGTTGGGAGTGCATCCAAATCCTTCACCTTGTACATGCTCAGATAGCATATACCTTCATCTCCCATCCTAACCTCCCGCCATTGATCCCCAAACATCTTCTCCATCTCAACCTTCTTATCATGTCCCACCACCACCTTCTCCCCCTCTACTGGAACCTTGAGAATGTGGTATACATCCTCCAAAGTGATAGTAACCTCCCCAGTCGGTAGTTGGAACGTCCCCCTATCATAATCCCATATCTCTATCAATGACGAGAGATACCCCTCATTCGCCCTCACAACATCTAATATAGATACTCCCTCCAGGCCCACCTTCCCCAAAAACTCCCAATCCTCATCCATAAGCTTCTTCCTCATCCCAAAAACAAGCAGAGAGAACTGATGTCGAGGCTTTATGTCCCTCAACTACAACAACAAACATTTTTCATTAATACTATTTCAAAAAATAAATAAATAAATAAATAAAACTTTTACAAAGTGTTTTTAAACATTACCATGTCAAATGGTTCCTCAGCTCCACCAGCAACATTCAATCCCTCCATCTTCATGGCTTCCGTGTCGATTCTCACTAGCCTCACTAAGCTCACCAAACCCACTCCACTCCTCAAATGCAGCTCCTCAAAGTTTGAAATTCACAAGTGAGTCTCACGATTCAATAAGAAAGCTATTTATAGCTTTCCTTAGTGCACTCAGGTGTAGGCTTGTGCCTACAGTCCATAGGTGTAACTATGTGCTTGCCAGTGCACCCAGGTGCACCTGCGCACCTACGAATACCACAAGCGCAGATGGGCGCCTGGCACCAAAGAGGAATGAAGACAATATTTACCAAAATAATAGCTTACCTCCTCCAAAATTCAACAAATTCCACCCACACATCATGCACATCATAAATCAAGTAATTCATACAGAATTCGTCCATCATCATTTCTCAATCCATCAATCATTTTATCTACCATCTCGCTCAATTCATTCAAGCGAACCTCATATCTAGTGGGTGATTCTATAAACTTGGCAATTGCAGCGATAGTAATCCATGCAATTTGGTAAGATTAATAGCCTACAATAAGGACACTTGACCATGGTTGTCATCAATTATCATATTGTCCAAGATCACAATCACATTGGGCACTTCACATTTTGAAGTAAAACCTTGCCAAGAACAATTTGCACAACTAATGTCATTGATGTTCTAGTTCGTGAGGCTTAACACATGAACAAAAACTAAAATTTCATCATTTTCTCTTCAAAAATCTAATGATTAGCACTAACTAGGAGGATTAGTTCTAATTGTGAGAACAGTCACCAACAGGCTATCCACGGTTCCTTTTTTCTTTTTATTTGCATCATCATACTTGCATATCAATGGCATCAGAGAGCACACTATTCAAAAACATTGAATCATCATAATAATTGAGCGAGATGGTAGATATATGTATGTATATATAGGGTGACCAATGGGCTTACTAGATGCCATTAGAGCTTTTTGGGGTTACCAAAGGGCTTATGGATGCCTTTGGGGATTTTTTGGGTGACCTAGACAATCATAGACCACCTAGGGGGGTTTTGGGTTGACCAAGTGGTACGTAGATACCCTTGGAGCATTTTGTGGTGACCTAGATGGTCGTAGACCATCTAGGGGTATTATGGGTTGCCCAAGGGGTATGTAGATACCCTTGGAGCATTTTGGGGTGACCTAGATGGTCATAGACCACCTAGGGTTATTATGGGTTGACCAAGCGGTATGAAGATACCCCTAGAGAATTTTGGGGTGACCTAAATGGTCATAGACACATAGGGGTATTATGGGTTGACCAAGCGGTATGTAGATACCCTTGGAGCATTTTGGGGTGACCTAGATAGTCATATACTTCCTAGGGGTATTATGGGTTGACCAAGTAGTATGTAGATATCTTGGGAATATTTTGGGGTAACCTAGATGGTCATAGACCACCTAGGGATATTATGGGTTGACCAAGTAGTATGTAGATACCCTTGGAGCATTTTGGGGTGATCTAGACGGTCATAGACCGCCTAGGGAGGTTTTATATCCAGTGTACCCCTAGTGTGCCATGTATCTAATGTACTGTGATTGGCTTGGCTAAAGGGGATGATGAAAATTGACCCCATCTACTGTGAGGTGCAAGCTCATGCAGTTCCAGCATCCCTCTAGGGTGAGTCAAATGAAGGTGAAACATTGTGGGATATCATGGATTGCGTATATCAACTACGGTGTTCTTGACACTCTGTTATAGCATTGATCATATCCACAAATCTATGGGAAGGAGGAGTGTTGCACACTTGATTCTATTGTTTGACTAGGTGGCTAGGTATTGTGTTCACTTCGTGTGAAGATAAAGAGTCTTGGAAGACTCCTATATGAAGTCCTTGCCTATTGATTTTATCCTAGAATAAATCTCAAAATATGAAGTATGTATAGATATCATGACCATTTTTTGATGATAAGTGTAGAGTTAAAAGCACAACACCAAATAACAACAATAGATAAATAGATATGATAAGACAAATGAAATTGCAAAAGAAATATTTTTATTAAATAACAGGGGGGAGCTGAAAAACTCCTTTGTAAAATTAATTCTACCTTGACAGAAATGTTGTGATACGATGAATACAAACTGCTAGGGTTCTCTTAAACCCTAGCTATAATAACAAAGGTGTCTTCAACGTGCTTTTTCTCCCAACAGAATGAGTGGGCTTTAGGTATCCGTGTGTTCGGGCCACTCTAACTGCAGTAGTCTTCCAATGTTCTTTTGATTGATATTATCCAATCCTACACACACAACAAACAATAAAGTAGTTAGTAAACAAAAGGAGGGTTATATAGTGTGAACCCTCAGAAATGAAAACTAAAAATCCTATATCTTATATAAATTGCATATGTAAAATGCAATAACACCAAAGGATAACAAAGAATGTATATTTACCTTGCTCGTGGTGATACTTTGCTCTGTTGTTGCAGCTCTGAAGATATATGGCATGATGCAACAAAATTTTATTTACACTTTGATGATTATGATAGGCTTAAGAATGCACCTAGTGATTATGGTAGGCTCTAGTGTGCACTTGACAGGCTCTAGCATGAGATTTATAGGCTCTGGAGTGAGCCTGCGATACAGTAGGCACTGGAATACACCTGAAAAGCTCTACAACAAGCTTGGAAAGATTTTATAGCGAGTTTGTAAAGCTCTGGAGTGCGCCTGTGGGTGAAGGAAAAATCTGCAGAAGTAGATCACGTGGATAGGAATAACGTAGTGGATGGAGGATGATGGAGGCGATGGAAAATGGCTGGGGAAATGGATGTGGGGACAACTAGAATAGTTGAAGTCCTATGGCTAGCTAGGGCTTTGGATTATTAGGGATTTATCACTTTCTACTTAGCTAGGGCTTCACTAATGACTTCTACAGAATGCACATTCCAATATCAATATTCCAAGGTTTGGGAATTTGCAAATGCCCTTACTTATAATCCAACCTTAGGGTTTCTTAGGTTTTTAGCTCAACACTTTAGATCATGTGGCTAAGATTAAATCACATCCTAGGGTGAGATTGTACTTTAATTGTGGCATGGATTAATAAATATGGATGGTGGAGATTATATTGGATCAGATGACTATGGTTAATTAGGTCTATAAATACATATTTTATAATAAATATATTATAATATAATATAAAATTATATTAAAATAAGCCCAATTGGGTTAGGAAATGGTGGGAAAGATGTATGGTGGACAAGTGGGTGGTGGGATGGTTAGGATGGAGGATTAATGGCTGCAATTTGGTGTCTATAGATACCCCTTTTTGTACCATATTGCGTGAAACACAATATGGTGCAAAAATACGAGACATTTGCATGGGATATGGGCACAGAAGCAGCTTCTCTCTGTTGTTGGATTTGGGAACTGATGTTGAAGACAAAATAATAAAGAATTTTTGGAATTTGCATAGCATACCCCCTTAATTGATGAATTAGAAGCATCTCACAAGCCAATTGAAAAAGAATTTGTGCAAGTGATGAATGATGTAATGAAATATTATGTGATTGTGGACGATATGAATGATGTAAAATATAAAACCATTTTTGCCCCAATAGTGGAAAAAAATGGGTTTGGTGTATAATACCATGTGATTGTGGATGATATGAATGATGTAAAATGTGATACCATTTTTGCTCCAACGGTGGAAAATGGGATTGGTGTATAATACCATGTGATTGTGGACGATATGAATGATGTAAAATGTGATACTGTTTTTGCCCCAACAGTGGAAAGGGGAGTTTATCCAATGTCATGATAATGTAAGATGTATCCCATTGTGGGAAATCATAATCCAATTATGGTTGCCCCAAATTTTATGATGATTCAATGTTTTTGAATAGTGTGCTCTCTGATGCCATTGATATGCAAGTATGATGATGCAGATAAAAAGAAAAAAGGAACCGTGGATAGCCTGTTGGTGACTGTTCTCACAATTAGAACTAATCCTCCTAGTTAGTGCTAATCATTAGATTTTTGAAGAGAAAATGATGAAATTTTAGTTTTTGTTCATGTGTTAAGCCTCACGAACTAGAACATCAATGACATTAGTTGTGCAAATTGTTCTTGGCAAGGTTTTACTTCAAAATGTGAAGTGCCCAATGTGATTGTGATCTTGGACAATATGATAATTGATGACAACCATGGTCAAGTGTCCTTATTGTAGGCTATTAATCTTACCAAATTGCATGGATTACTATCGTTGCAATTGCCAAGTTTATAGAATCACCCACTAGATATGAGGTTCGCTTGAATGAATTGAGCGAGATGCTAGATAAAATGATTGATGGATTGAGAAATGATGATGGACAAATTTTGTATGAATTACTTGATTTATGATGTGCATGATGTGTGGGTGGAATTTGTTGAATTTTGGAGGAGGTAAGCTATTATTTTGGTAAATATTGTCTTCATTCCTCTTTGGTGCCAGGCGCCCATCTGTGCTTGTGGTATTCGTAGGTGCGCAGGTGCACTGGGTGCACCGGCAAGCACATAGTTACACCTATGGACTGTAGGCACAAGCCTGCACCTGAGTGCACTAAGGAAAGCTATAAATAGCTTTCTTATTGAATCGTGAGACTCACTTGTGAATTTCAAACTTTGAGGAGCTGCATTTGAGGAGTGAAGTGGGTTTGGTGAGCTTAGTGAGGCTAGTGAGAATCGACACGGAAGCCATGAAGATGGAGGGATTGAATGTTGCTAGTGGAGCTGAGGAACCATTTGACCTGGTAATGTTTAAAAACACTTTGTAAAAGTTTTATTTATTTATTTATTTATTTTTTGAAATAGTATTAATGAAAAATGTTTGTTGTTGTAGTTGAGGGACATAAAGCCTCGACATCAGTTCTCTCTGCTTGTTTTTGGGATGAGGAAGAAGCTGATGGATGAGGATTGGGAGTTTTTGGGGAAGGTGGGCCTGGAGGGAGTATCTATATTGGATGTTGTGAGGGCGAATGAGGGGTATCTCTCGTCATTGATAGAGATATGGGATTATGATAGGGGGACGTTCCAACTACCGACTAGGGAGGTTACTATCACTTTGGAGGATGTATACCACATTCTCAAGGTTCCAGTAGAGGGGGAGAAGGTGGTGGTGGGACATGATAAGAATGTTGAGATGGAGAAGATGTTTGGGGATCAATGGCGGGAGGTTAGGATGGTAGATGAAGGTATATGCTATCTGAGCATGTACAAGGTGAAGGATTTGGATGCACTCCCAACCTTGATTATGTTTGTGTTAGTAAAGATAGTGCTACCTAATAGCATTTGTTGTAGGTTCCCTTGGAGCTTATTAGATTTGGTGAGTGATCTACTAACTGATCCCTGAGAGTATGCATGGGCTCCTACCTTGTTGGCGTAGTTATATCGAGAGTTATATGAGGTGATGTGGAGAAAGAGGAAGGGGATTGGGTGCAGCTTCCTCTTACAGTTTTGGGCTTGGGAGTATTTTGGTGTAGCTCAGCTAGAGTGGTTGTCGTGTTAGGCATAGTAGATGGGGAAGCCCTATGCTAGGTGATGGGTAGTGGTGGAGGAGGTATAGCCAAGTCAAGAGGTGCATACTCACTAGTGGTATCGGGATATGTGGTTGGGGTTGACTGGAGTTGATGTGATATGGAGGTCATGGTGAGGAGCTCTATGGGATGGTAATGGGGAGTAGCTACGTCGAGTGAGGTAGGCTTGGTGGTTTATTGGGTGGAGGGATGAGGAGGTGGAGTATTTTTAATACTCATAGGTTTTGAGGCAATTCGGCTTGCCTTAGGATGTGCCAGATGAGTTGATGATGTATAGACATCTGTGGGATGAGGTGGGGCTCCCATATGGAGATCCATGGCAGGTGAATTTGGATGATGATGAGTAGTGGGATATCCCCAACATAGATGATGTCGGGGTGACTATGAAGTATGTAGCTTGGTTTGGTGCCCAACCAGTGTAGGTACTAAAGGTGGTGAGTAGTGATGCAGCAGCTACGGGGTTGAGGGGGACTCTAAAGAGGATGAGGCTATAGCGATCGATGAGTCAAATGTGGTCAAGGGGAGCAGCCCAATAGGCTCTAGATATGGAGTTGGTAGATGAGGAGAGGGAGGATGATGAGGAGATGGGTGAGATTTATGATGTGGCTAGGTTGCATGTGGAGCTGGAGCAGCTTCACGAGGAACGCGAGACCATGCTTGAGACTAATAGGGAGTATTTGGCTACTATAGCATAGCTAGAGGTAGAGCGAGAGGTATCAAGGCCTAGTGATTGAGAGATAGTCATGAGGCTTCACGTAAAGATGTTGGCTAAGGAGCGTTGACATCAGATGGACTTGCAGTGCCTACAAGCTAATGAGACGTATGCACATTCCTTGGAGTATTTTTGTACGCATCACCATATTATGCTACCTGATACTCCTTCTTCTTCCACATATGAGTCATCTAGGCTTACTAATTCTAGGCAGAGTACGAGGCCTAGGGTTCCTACTAGGTCTTAGGAGTCCTCTCATGGACATTAGCTTAGTGCTTAGATGCACTATTTTGTATATGAGCCCTGGTGCTCCTCTGTAGCCTTTTTGGTATTTATTTTATATGTGATATATATATATATATATATATATATATACATGGAATTTTATATATTTGTGCTATATTTTGTGTGAATGCTTTTGTGTCTTTATGCAATTTGTGTTTATTGTTTTATTGATGCTTAATGTAGGCTAGTCATGATGTGTATGTATAATGCTTATATGGATGATTAATGCATGTGAAATGACATGTATATGAATGGTGTTTATGTCGATTATTAATTCCATCTAAATGATATTTTTTATGGATGATTAATGCAAGTAAATGTATAATGAATCTAAACTATATGAGAGAAATGCATAGTGTTCAAATGATCTTTTTATAGTTCAGAAATTTTATTGGCCATTTTTGTAGTCCATTGTTTGGCAATTGGGGGTACCGAATTTGGTTGTACTATGCAACTTTACTTATGATGGGGATATGGTTGTTGACATGCAGGAAGATATGGATGTTGATATGGGAGAAGATATGGATGTTGACATGGAAGAAGATATGGATGCTGATATGGAATGAATATTGCATGATTTTCAAAGACTCAAACATACTAGTGTTCTCAACCAAACTCACTAAGGTTGTCTAAATTTCTTTAGGACCAAAGGTGTGTGTGAGTGAGGTTCAATTACCAAGTCTTGAGTATGAAAATTACCTGTAACCACTAGAAATGGTCACACCCGATGGCATATCCTATTGCGATAAATGATAAAAATACATGCATACAAGAAAAAGAGATTGACAACAAATGAATCAAGAAGAAAAATGCTTTATTCCATTGTATTTGAAGTCAACATCAAATTACAAGTACATGCCTCTTAGGGATAATTATTTTGATACAATATTACAATAGGAGTACACAATTTTTTCCCTCTTAAGGGTAGGTGTGATTTCCAAATGCCTTTCAGGATGACACGAACTGCTCTAGGGTGGAGATGCCCTCTTCTTCGCAATGGGGAAGGAACTTGATAGTTGGTTCTCCTTTGAAACTATTCCCTATGGTCAAGAAACAACACAAGAATGTAAAAAATATAGGCAACCTCTCATGATGAGGCCCTTTTAGGTAAATTGCATAATGACACCATTAAACATGCATATTCAAGAAAATTTATAAAGTGCTTCTAAGCTATGCAAATCAAATCAAGATTCATATAATAGCATAAAGGTAAGTAGCAGCTACACTATGCATGGATCAAATGTATAAAATGAATCATAAACATTCATAAAGAAACCATTTAAGTCCTAAATGAAGCATAAACATAAAGAAGCTAAACTAACCTAAGTCTACAGTCAGAAGTTTGCTAAAATGCCATTAAACTATGAAAACAACTAATCTACCCTTATTAGCTGGACAAAAATGAAAATAGGAAGACGGTTATACCTCTGCTGAAAGCTATGGTTAGCACTTTGATAGGCTTACCCTTAATTACAAGGGCAGTGGGCTTGACCTCCTTGTCCAATTGATGTTCAAGGGTTGCCTTTGGTGTCCTTCTAACAGGTTTGGCAGTTGAATCACTGTGATGGGCCTTTGTTTGCCCATATTTGCATTTCTTGATCCTCCTAGGCTCCTAGGGCATCCATAATGCAATTCATCATGAATATTGGCAAGTAGGTAGGGGATAAGTGTAATAGATCTCTCTTAGTATACTCGATTGAGTGTACAATTTGATAGGACTCTGCTGCTCTCTTTGTTTTCTCTAATTCTAAGGGGTACTTATAGGACTACCCAAGAGCTAGGAGTGGCTTATTGGAGAAGCCAAGATCAAGAAGGGGTGATTAGGACAGTTGGAATGGAAGCTTCTGCCCTCTAACCACCTTCTTCTAGATCAAATGGCCATTTCAATTGATTTGGCTTGGATTGAAAGCCAAATAAACTTCAGTTAAGACCGCAGGTCACAGCTATAGTCTAGACTATAAACCGTAGGTCTCAACCATGGTTCAACTATAAACCGTAGGTTTGGGCTATATTTTAGACTAATTAGGACAAGGAGCCCAAATTGAGTGGTTAAAACCACTAATCTATCTTGGAGTTTGTCCAATATCTTCCATATGGTCTTGTAGCATGTCCATATGAGTAGTCACCCTCGACATGATGCATTTTAGGTGTCTACGGATGCCCCTTTTGAGATGCGTTGTGAGATCGAACAATGCTAAGCAAAAATAGACCTCCTAAAGTTATGTTGAAGGTTCTATGATGATCATTAATTAGATCAACATTAGATGCCCCAGGTCCAACAAAAGGATGCGCATCCTAGAATCATTGCTTCCAACTCTTTGGAGGCTTAAACTTGAAAGAATTTGCACTCATCATACATTCGAGTAGCTTTGGTACTACAATAGGAGTTAGACCTATATAATTGAAAGGATGAGAGTTAAAAATAAATTATCATATTTGTTATTTTCCCCAAGCAAATGGGTAAGCTTATAATAGTTGTTGACAATGATTCGCAAGGATGAACACAATTTTGACAAGATCAAGGGATCTACAATTTCAAGGATATTCTATTGATTTTGATTATGATTTGATATTATGACTACCCCCTCAAGTGACGAGTCGATGAGGGTAATGACAATGAATAAAGTGATGATGTCGCTTGACCACCATGGATGATCTGAACAAATTTATATTTGAGAAAATTAATGCATTGGTGAAGCCTATTTCAGCTTTTAATTCCAACTATTAATAGTATTTACATGCTTCTATCCCATGGAGCAGTCGGGCTACAATAGCCATCTTAGGGAATAAAAATGATACAAATCCAATCAGATTTATGTTGAATCAATTTATCGATGATTTGCTAAAAATGGGTCATAAAAGAAATGATATGCAACACCTCATTCCCGTGGAGCAGTCTGGCCTCAAAGGCCTTCTTAGGGATTGAAAAGAAACATATCAGATGAACAATGACCATTTTGCCCCAAATGTCCTTATGGTAATTTACTCATCTTGCCGGATTGCATGGAGCGTAAGTCGCTGCAACCGCCAAGTGTATAGGGTCAATTACTGAATACGAGGTGCATTTGGTGTTTTGAATTATTTGATTTTTTTGAATGTTTTGAATTATGAATTGATTTTATTTATTTGGCTGGGAGGTGCATCACTCCATAAAAGGATTGTCGTAGCGATGACCTCGGTTCAATGTACTTTATAATCTCAGCCATATTTTTTATTTTTAATTGGATCTTGGTGCTTGATTATCACCAAATTTCCAAATTAATTTACTTTTATTGAGTTCTGACCCAATGGAAGGCATTAATTTATCTTTTTTGCCCTTCCCATGGTGGGAATTTTCTAAATTTCCTACCAGTTGCAAACCACGGCTAGGGTCTGCGATTCCCATTTGTAGTTTTGGGAACCACAGCTAGGGCCTACGGTCTGCACAAAACATGAGAGGTCTATAAAAAGCTTAGTTTTCAAATGTCTCTCATTATTCCTTGATAGTGGCTTGCAAAACTAGAGCTCTAATAGTGACAACTGAGAACTCACTTGAAACCTACCACACTTTACCCGCACACCTACTGAGAGCCTAGATGACTCAGATGTGGAAGAAGAAGGAGTATCAGGTAGCATAATATGGTGATGCGTACAAAAATACTCCAAGGAATGTGCATACGTCTCATTAGCTTGTAGGCACCGCAAGTCCATCTGATGTCGACGCTCCTTAGCCAACATCTTTATGTGAAGCCTCATGACTATCTCTCAATCACTAGGCCCTGATACCTCTCGATCTACCTCTAGCTATGCTATAGTAGCCAAATACTCCCTATTAGTCTCAAGCATGGTCTCGCGCTCCTCGTGAAGCTGCTCCAGCTCCACATGCAACCTAGCCACCTCAAAAATCTCACCCATCTCCTCATCATCCTCCCTCTCCTCATCTACCAACTCCATATCTAGAGCCTATTGGGCTGCTCCCCTTGACCACCTTCGACTCATCGATCGCTATAGCCTCATCCTCTTTAGAGTCCCCCTCAACCCCGTAGCTGCTGCATCACTACTCACCACCTTTAGTACCTACACTGGTTGGGCACAAAACCAAGCTACATACTTCATAGTAACCCCGACATCATCTATGTTGGGGATAACCCACTACTCATCATCATCCAAATTCACCTGCCATGGATCTCCATATGGGAGCCCCACCTCATCCCACAGATGTCTATACATCATCAACTCATCTGGCACATCTTGAGGCAAGCCGAATTGCCTCAACACCTATGAGTATTAAAAATACTCCACCTCCTCATCCCTCCACCCAATAAACCACCAAGCCTACCTCACTCGACGTAGCTACTTCCCATTACCATCCCATAGAGCTCCTCACCATGACCTCCATATCACATCAACTCCAGTCAACCCCAACCACATATCCCGATACCACTAGTGAGTATGCACCTCTTGACTTGGCTATACCTCCTCCACCACTACCCATCACCTAGCATAGGGCTTCCCCATCTACTATGCCTAACACGACAACCACTCTAGCTGAGCTACACCAAAATACTCCCAAGCCCAAAACTGTAAGAGGAAGCTGCACCCAATCCCCTTCCTCTTTCTCCACATCACCTCATATAACTCTCGATATAACTATGCCAACAAGGTAGGAGCCCATGCATACTCTCAGGGATCAGTTAGTAGATCACTCACCAAATCTAATAAGCTCTAAGGGAACCTACAACAAATGCTATTAGGTAGCACTATCTTTACTAACACAAACATAATCAAGGTTGGGAGTGCATCCAAATCCTTCACCTTGTACATTCTCAGATAGCATATACCTTCATCTCCCATCCTAACCTCCTGCCATTGATCCCCAAACATCTTCTCCATCTCAACCTTCTTATCATGTCCCACCACCACCTTCTCCCCCTCTACTGGAACCTTGAGAATGTGGTATACATCCTCCAAAGTGATAGTAACCTCCCTAGTCGGTAGTTGGAACGTCCCCCTATCATAATCCCATATCTCTATCAATGACGAGAGATACCCCTCATTCGCCCTCACAACATCCAATATAGATACTCCCTCCAGGCCCACCTTCCCCAAAAACTCCCAATCCTCATCCATCAGCTTCTTCCTCATCCCAAAAACAAGCAGAGAGAACTGATGTCGAGGCTTTATGTCCCTCAACTACAACAACAAACATTTTTCATTAATACTATTTCAAAAAATAAATAAATAAATAAATAAAACTTTTACAAAGTGTTTTTAAACATTACCAGGTCAAATGGTTCCTCAGCTCCACCAGCAACATTCAATCCCTCCATCTTCATGGCTTTCGTGTCGATTCTCACTAGCCTCACTAAGCTCACCAAACCCACTCCACTCCTCAAATGCAGCTCCTTAAATTTTGAAATTCACAAGTGAGTCTCACAATTCAATAAGAAAGCTATTTATAGCTTTCCTTAGTGCACTCAGGTGCAGGCTTGTGCCTACAGTCCATAGGTGTAACTATGTGCTTGCCAGTGCACCTGCGCACCTACGAATACCACAAGCACAGATGGGCGCCTGGCACCAAAGAGGAATGAAGACAATATTTACCAAAATAATAGCTTACCTCCTCCAAAATTCAACAAATTCCACCCACACATCATGCACATCATAAATCAAGTAATTCATACAGAATTCGTCCATCATCATTTCTCACTCCATCAATCATTTTATCTACCATCTCGCTCAATTCATTCAAGCGAACCTCATATCTAGTGGGTGATTCTATAAACTTGGCAATTGCAGCGATAGTAATCCATGCAATTTGGTAAGATTAATAGCCTATAATAAGGACACTTGACCATGGTTGTCATCAATTATCATATTGTCCAAGATCACAATCACATTGGGCACTTCACATTTTGAAGTAAAACCTTGCCAAGAACAATTTGCATAACTAGTTTCATTGATGTTCTAGTTCGTGAGGCTTAACACATGAACAAAAACTAAAATTTCATCATTTTCTCTTCAAAAATCTAATGATTAGCACTAACTAGGAGGATTAGTTCTAATTGTGAGAACAGATACCAATGAAGCTATCCACGGTTCCTTTTTTCTTTTTATCTCGCATCATCATACTTGCATATCAATGGCATCAGAGAGCACACTATTCAAAAACATTGAATCATCATAAAATTTGGGGCAACCACAATTGGATTATGATTTCCCACAATGGGATACATCTTACATTATCATGACATTGGATAAACTCCCATTTCCACTGTTGGGGCAAAAACAGTATCACATTTTACATCATTCATATTGTCCACAATCACATGGTATTATACACCAATCCCATTTTCCACCGTTGGGGCAAAAATGGTATCACATTTTACATCATTCATATCATCCACAATCACATGGTATTATACACCAAACCCATTTTTTTCCACTATTGGGGCAAAAATGGTTTTATATTTTACATCATTCATATCGTCCACAATCTCATAATATTTCATTACATCATTCATCACTTGCACAAATTCTTTTTCAATTGGCTTGTGAGATGCTTCTAATTCATCAATTAAGGGGGTATGCTATGCAAATTCCAAAAATTCTTTATTATTTTGTCTTCAACATCAGTTCCCAAATCCAACAACAGAGAGAAGCTGCTTCTGTGCCCATATCCCATGCAAATGTCTCTTATTTTTGCACCATATTGTGTTTCACGCAATATGGTACAAAAAGGGGTATCTATAGACACCAAATTGCAGCCATTAATCCTCCATCCTAACCATCCCACCACCCACTTGTCCACCATACACCTTTCCCACCATTTCCTAACCCAATTGGGCTTATTTTAATATAATTTTATATTATATTATAATATATTTATTATAAAATATGTATTTATAGACCTAATTAACCATAGTCATCTGATCCAATATAATCTCCACCATCCATATTTATTAATCCATGCCACAATTAAAGTACAATCTCACCCTAGGATGTGATTTAATCTTAGCCACATGATCTAAAGTGTTGAGCTAAAACCCTAAGAAACCCTAAGGTTGGATTATAAGTAAGGGCATTTGCAAATTCCCAAACCCTAGAATATTGATATTGGAATGTGCATTCTGTAGAAGTCATTGGTGAAGCCCTAGTGAAGTAGAAAGTGATAAAGCCCTAAAAATCCAAAGCCCTAGCTGGCCATAGGACTTCAACTATTCTAGTTGTCCCCACATCCATTTCCCCAGCCATTTTCCATCGCCTCCATCATCCTCCATCCACTACGTTATTCCTATCCACGTGATCTACTTCTGCAGATTTTTCCTTCACCCACAGGCGCACTCCAGAGCTTTACAAACTCGCTATAAAATCTTGCCAAGCTTGTTGTAGAGCTTTTCAGGTGTATTCCAGTGCCTACTGTATCGCAGGCTCACTCCAGAGCCTGTAAATCTCATGCTAGAGCCTGTCAAGTGCACACTAGAGCCTACCATAATCACTAGGTGCATTCTTAAGCCTATCATAATCATAAAAGTGTAAATAAAATTTTGTTGCATCATGCCATATATCGTCAGAGCTGCAACAACAGAGCAAAGTATCACCACGAGCAAGGTAAATATACATTCTTTGTTATCCTTTGGTGTTATTGCATTTTACATATGCAATTTATATAAGATATAGGATTTTTAGTTTTCATTTCTGAGGGTTCACACTATATAACCCTCCTTTTGTTTACTAACTACTTTATTGTTTGTTGTGTGTGTAGGATTGGATAATATCAATCAAAAGAAAATTGGAAGACTACTACAATTAGAGTGGCACGAATACACGGATACCTAAAGCCCAATCATTCTGTTAGGAGAAAAAGCACGTTGAAGACACCTTTGTTATTATAGCTAGGGTTTAAGAGAACCCTAGAAGTTTGTATTCATCGTATCACAACATTTCTGTCAAGGTAGAATTAATTTTACAAAGGAGTTTTTCAGCTCCCCCTGTTATCTAATAAAATATTTCTTGTGCAATTTCATTTGTCTTATCATATCTATTTATCTATTGTTGTTATTTGGTGTTGTGCTTTTAGCTCTACACTTATCATCAAAAAATGGTCATGATATCTATACATACTTCATATTTTTAGATTTATTCTAGGATAAAATCAATAGGCAAGGACTTCATATAGGAGTCTTCCAAGACTCTTTACCTTCACACGAAGTGAACACAATACCTAGCCACCTAGTCAAACAATAGAATCAAGTGTGCAACACTCCTCCTTCCCATAGATTTGTGGATATGATCAATGCTATAACAGAGTGTCAAGAACACCATAGTTGATATACGCAATCCATGATATCCCACAATGTTTCACCTTCATTTGACTCACCCTAGAGGGATGCTGGAACTGCATGAGCTTGCACCTCACAGTAGATGGGGTCAATTTTCATCATCCCCTTTAGCCAAGCCAATCACAGTACATTAGATACATGGCACACTAGGGGTACACTGGGTATAAAACCTCCCTAGGCGGTCTATGACCATCTAGATCACCCCAAAATGCTCCAAGGGTATCTACATACTACTTGGTCAACCCATAATATCCCTAGGTGGTCTATGACCATCTAGGTTACCCCAAAATATTCCCAAGATATCTACATACTACTTGGTCAACCCATAATACCCCTAGGAAGTATATGACTATCTAGGTCACCCCAAAATGCTCCAAGGGTATCTACATACCGCTTGGTCAACCCATAATACCCCTATGTGTCTATGACCATTTAGGTCACCCCAAAATTCTCTAGGGGTATCTTCACACTGCTTGGTCAACCCATAATAACCCTAGGTGGTCTATGACCATCTAGGTCACCCCAAAATGCTCCAAGGGTATCTACATACCGCTTGGTCAACCCATAATACCCCTAGATGGTCTACGACCATCTAGGTCACCCCAAAATGCTCCAAGGGTATCTACGTACCGCTTGGTCAACCCAAAACCCCCCTAGGTGGTCTATGATTGTCTAGGTCACCCAAAAAATCCCCAAAGGCATCCATAAGCCCTTTGGTCACCCCAAAAAGCCCTAATGGCATCTAGTAAGCCCATTGGTCACCCTATATATACATACATATATCAAAAATTCAAAAACATCATCAAAGCATCAAAAATATAAAAATATAGCATTGCATAATATTACATTGCATACCATTGTATTATATAATCACTTGCATTTGGTATACTCATCACTGCACTTTGCATCTTAGAGTTGCTCATATGTGTCTAGAACTGAGACTATAAACTAGTCATCATTCAAAATCAATGTTGTTCAAATCATCATTCACATCATTTCATATTTCACTTATCATTTCCACTTACATTTACCATATTTCATATTTATGTCCATTCCCTTCACCTAGCCATTTGTTCTAGAATACCATTAGGGTTTTTGATCACTCAACCATATCTAGTTTTTTTTATAGATTTTGTAGAAAGCTATCATGATTTTAGGAGGTAGAGTCTTGCTTAGATTGTACCTTGTATACATAAAAATCCCAACACATTTTCACACTAATAAATCTAAGTTTTGCACAAAGAAATATGAAACCTATGGAGTGGTCTATTTTAACTTAAGTAAAAATTTTATCCTACTCATACCCCTATGTGGATGGTTCAAGAATGCTAAGAATTGACAAAAGGACAAGCTCCTCCTTACCCAATTCCCCAAAATAAATAGTGGTTTTCACCACTATCAATGATAAAAATACCAAAAAGCAAAAAGCAAAAGCAAAATAAATATTGGTTATCACCACTCCCCAAATCCCTTGCTCAAAGAAAAAAATACAAAATAAACAGTGATTTTTATCACTAAGTATGAGCAAATATCCTTGAAATAAATTAAAATAAAATAAGGGAGTATTGAACTTGAATCCCTAGAATTCTCAGTATTTGACAAACCATTATATGATACTCATTAAAGTTTTGGTGGCATCAAGCCTTCCTGGCAATGGTGGTATCCTTACGCATGATGATATGTCTGTCACATTAGCTTTTTGCGTGTGTGCAGACCAATGTTTGCATGTGGATGAGCTAGCTTTTGGTAGACTATACTACCTAGTAGTCTAATCCAACTACGTACAAAACCTAGAATCATGCTACTCATTGGGTGATCTTCAGCACAGATGGGATGTGCTAATCCTATTTGGCATTAGGGTAATATTATGTGTATCACAAAATGAACTTGCACACACAAGGATATTTGAGTATCTAGGTCATCCTAGCCGATTCGTACCTTGTCAAAAGTCTGGCATGGTTAGTAAATAACTTTTGATCCATTGACTAGAGTGTTTGAGTCTCATGAAAACATCATAGACATCCTATAACATCCTACTATTCATTCCATTTTATCACATGTATATTCGTCTACATTTCCATAAATCCATTACATAGTCTCATGACAACATTACACATGAATCGATGAATTCTATACAATCTATGGTGCTAACATAGTATGTCATATAGTACCCACACTTCATAATCTAGATCAAAAAATCATCCATATCATAATGCATCCATGCATATACATATCATAAAATCAAATCACATTACAACATATGCATACATGATAAACATCCATCATCATATCATAAAGCAAATAAACACATTGCATACATCTCATAAAGTAGTAAACATTTATGATAAAATAGAAAAGCTCATATATATCTATATATATATATATATGGAGTTAAAATATACCTCATAATCCTTGAATTGCCCGTAGGCTACAGTAAAGTGATTCCTTAGACCTCACACACCCAAGCAACCAAAAAGCACTGAAAAGGTCCAAAACCCACCAAAAATAGCTCAAATTTGGTCAAAATTCAATTGGCAACAAGAACCTAAACCACTCATGGAGAAATGGAAAAGTCCATACTTTAATGAAAATTGTGTTCATCCAATGAATCTTTGACAAAGACAATCACACCCCTACTTGGATCAGCAAACAAGAAAAAATTTAAATCAAATAAATGCTTGGTATTCTTGAAGCATGAAGGAATTAGAGGCCTCACCTCTTCATGACTGAACAATATCCAAGGTCAAGCCAACATTACCTAAAAGGTTGCACTTGAATAAAGTTCCTTAGCTCGTTAGAAGCAAGGATACAAGAACGCATGCTCTTTCCATGATTGGAGCATATAAAGTTTGTTAGGTTATTGAATAACCCTAATCATTCAGTATTTTAGTCATCTATTTTTGCTCAGTGCTATGTTGCACATAATGCATCTCAAAAAGGGGTATCTATAGACACTAAAATCATGTCAACATGATTAACCAATCGAAAGCATCGACTAATTGACACCATATGGCCCCCTTGGGCAACTATTAGAGGTTTAATAGTGGTCCTAACCACTTTTGGGATCTTTTACCTTACTTTTGGGAAGTTTTGGGGCATGTAGGCATGGTTGTTCCACCCAGGGATGGCCACAGTCCATGGTCATCCTACCGAGGGATGGTTATGTGTGGTCATCCCTAGGTGGGACATCCATGGACTTTGACCCCCAAAAAGTCAAAATATGGATAAATGGCAACTAGAAACTGCCATTTGGCCTACCTATTCAAGAATTTAGGTTAGAGGGCACATAATCCTTATGACAAACTACATGAGGGAGGCCAAAATGGGAGATTCTCTTCCTCCTCCAATGCATGGTTAGTTTTTGACAAGTGGCACCTCTTGACCTACATGCCCTTGCATGCCCATTTGCCCAAAGGCTCCCTTTGGGTATAAAGTGGATCTATTTTCCACATAAATCATAGAGAGGATTTTTGAGACATAGCAATGAAGTGCTTCCAAGATTTCCCCTCACCTTTTATGCATTTTTTCCCTCTAAATATCTACCTAGCGAAGGAGGTTTGCGAGTGATCTAGGAGGCAAAATTTATTTGTAAAACTGAATCATATGAGTGAATTTCACCATAAAATTTAATTAAAACATTATTGAGAAGGGTCTTAACCAATTCATAGAGGAATTGGTGATAAAATAAGTGCAGAATTTGTGGTCGTACCACCCTAGGATGGTCCCCATTTTGTGACAGCTACCACAATTACTACAAGGGATATTGGAATCTATGTGCATGGTTTCTTTACTGTTAGTTTTTAGACATATTATAGAGTAGCATATGAGTCTCCTGTCCAAATTTCATGCATTTTGGAGTCATATAGAGCGAGATATTGCATTTTTAATGTTTTACAGGATTTTGGGGACCATCTGAAGATGCACTTGAAATTGTCATTGATTTTGCAAATCTAACTAGATGGGCTCTCTTCAAATCATATTTTATGCATACTTTCCATGTTTCATTTTATTTGGATGTATTTTGGCATAGAAATTGTTTGTTTTAGATTTTTAAGTCTTCGTAGGTCTATTGTAGATGTGACACCAATTCAGAGGCAATTTCGGTTTTTCTTTCAATTTAATATTTCCAAGATCATATATTTTATATATATATTTAATTTTAGATCATTTGGAGTTGTTTTAGATAGGAATCTCACATATTCATGTTTTCTAGCCTTTTAATGTCTGTGGGGTTTGCATGTTTTCAATATATGCACTTGCTATTTAACAATTCTGGTTTCCTTGTGTGCAAGTGTAGGTATTATAGTGCAGAAGGAAATAATACAAGATCATAATAGTGAAGAACAAAGTTGTGGCATCATAAGGTTTGCCCACCTCAATTGTGGGTACGAGGAAGAACATTAGAAGTGCACACGAGCTTCTTTGAAGGGACTTGATCCTTTGGGCACCCCATTTTTGTAAACAATTGTATCAATCCAGAGCCCTCAAGGGGAAATTTATGTAACCGTGGTTTTTATCAATCAAAATAATATAAGAAAGCTTCATTTCACTTCATTTTGTGCATTTTGGTTATCTTTCCATGCTTACTTGAATGCTTCCATTTTGATGCTTCTCACTCATTAGCAATAGATGTATATTGTTTAGCTTCATTAGGTGCACCATTTTCCCCTACTTCATTTATATTGAACCCTAACTAAATAAATTTACAAGGAGACCCCCCAGATAAAAATATATCAGAGAAGAAAATTACAAGGAAAATTGGAGAAGAGTTCTTCAAAGTTCATCCCCCACCAAAATACGTGATCCAAGCAAGGGTTTCAAACTTCAAGTAGATTTTTTATTTTTGATTTTATTTTTATATTTCATACTTTCATTGCATTATAGAGGTAGTTTTATTTGGTTTAGGTTTTTGCAACAGAATCTAGACATGTAGAGTTAGATTATTTCTAGTGTTTGCATTGTTGGTTTGAAAAAAAAAAGCAAGTTAGAGATAAGTTTAGAGAATGAGGATTATTATACATCTCACTAAGAAGTAAGAATGTACACAGATGTATGGTGGTGGAGGTAGGATAAGAGGTATTTTAGTTGCAAGTGGGCATAACACCCCCCTTATGGTTGTCCTTCAAAACTTTCAAGACCATATGCAAAGGGACCTTCTAAACTCGTTGGTACAATTTGTCGATGTTATATTGTAGGATACGACAAATTAAAAATGGAAAACACTTCAATATGTATATTTTTCTTTCAAGGGAAGCTATGCTAAGGTTTTATATCGCCTCTTATATATATCTAGAGAGGAGGTATGAAACTTGAGGAGATCAAATTAAATATAGATCATATAACTGCTAGTAATGAAAAAAAACTTGGAAGTGCTAGAATAGTTTCAATTACTTATAATGTATGCATGCCTCCCACTTCTTACCATCCTATTCCTCATTTTGGTTTTAGAGCTACAACTCCAACTCTAGGAAATTTAAAATATGTATTATAGAAAATTTGTATTCCACTATATGCAAAGAAATAACATACAATAACAAAAATAACTCAAAGGAACTCACAATATATGTATGTCATTATATTCATACAATACATTTGAAAATATAGTTTTATAAAGCACAGAGGGAAAGAATACAATGTTAGAACAACGAAGAACAAAGCGACAACATCATAAGGTTCACCCACCTCAATTGTGGATACAAGAAAGAACATTGGAAGTGCACATGAGATTCTTTGAAATGACTTGATCCTTTTGGAACCCCATTTTTGTAAAAAATTATATCAATCCAGAGCCCTCAAGGGGATATTTATGTAACCATGGTTTTGATCAATCAAAATAATATAAGAAAGCTTCATTTCACTTCATTTTGTGTGTTTTGGTTATCTTTCCATGCTTACTTGAATGCTTCCATTTTGATGCTTATCACTCATTAGTGATAGATGCATATTGTTTAGCTTCATTAGGTGCACCATTTTTCCCCTACTTCAGTGGTGATCATGGTGGGACCCTATCCCTATTGCTTAATTGAAGGTTTAACCTTAGTTTTTGCTTGGTTTTTGTTGTAGGTACTAGTCGTTCTGGCCTGAAACTGCCCTTGGATTGCTCCTTGTGCCACCCTGGGATGGCCACACAACCATCCCACCCTAGGATGGCCATAGAATTAGAATTCATCCCACTCTGGGATGGCCACAAAATAGAGCCTTTTTTTTCTCAAATTTCTAGAAACAACAGGTTCTCAGGATGATAAGGTAAGTGCCTGAAATTTTGATTTTTTGTTATACAGTCTGAAATTACTGAAACTGGTTTTTCTTGCATTCTTTGTTTTCTAGAAAGGTAGAAATATAGGTTTCATTTTATTATAAATTCAAAATAGAAAAGAAAAAGAAGAAAAATAAAAAAAAGTTAAGTAATGATGCATCTCTATTGTTTGCTTTCTTGTAGCCTACCCAATGGGTAGATTCTCATTTAGGGTTTGCATATTCTAGGTCTCTTTTTATCTAGATTTCTAAAAGTAAAACATACCAATATGCTTGCATTTATTGAATGATCATCGAATGCTTCATTGTTTACTTTCTTTGGGCTTAAAAATAACCACACACACCACTTTCCAATTGAATGCTAGTGAGTTGGATTTCATCACCAATCACTAGTAGAGGTAAAAAATAGTGGCTTTCATTTTCATTTGTTTCCTCAAATACCATGAACCCTTGTTCTTTGCCAATACCAACTCTATCATCTATCCTAACCATACAAAATAGCATGCAATCCTCTTCAAAGGGATGTATCGCTATGCACAAGGTTTTGGGTGAGGATTGGTAGGACTTGTGCTCCCTACCTGGGTGTGGGTTTCATCTCCATATTTTAGGAGGTTTACGTGATCATGAATTTTATTATCGATTTTCAAGCTAAGATCATACAGGTGAAATCCAATTAAACACAATATTATCATCCAACAATATTTTAAACATGTGACACAAGGTCATCCTTTACAAACAACACATATAAAACATACAAAACAACTTAGGGATTCACATCTAAAACTTATAAAATATAATCACTTGCTTTATTGAGTGTTTTCCTTTCTTGTGTGCTATTTCATTAAGAATTTGTAAATAAGATAATCATCTAGGGTTGGTAGAGAGTTACAATGGTGTGCACCCACAACCAAGCCCAATCATGGGTGAAAGCTATGGAGAGTGGACTAGGATACATGAGTCATCTCCACTTTAGCCCCAGGGATTTGGTCATACCTCCTTGGTGAACCTCTACTCACACCAGTCCCAAAACAATAGGACATGAACCACACCTACAAGGAAGCCCTATGCAGGACATCCCTATGGATGATGGACCTTATCCGAGAGAGTGTTCCTGGTATGTAGACACATCACATGCCTTCATTGATGAAAGGAAATAATGTTGAGGTGTAAGTAGACAAAGTGATGACATGCATCCGCATACCTGATATGTCTACACACCCATTTATGGGCCATAGCATGAATTTACACACTGGGTAGAGCAAGTTGATCATACCTTGCCTCTACATCACCCTGATAGGGCCCAACAACCTAGGCAATAGAATGAGTATGATACTCATCGCTCAGGGTGAGAAAAATCTGCCTTTCCATTCCTCATTCATGAAGGAATGCATGAGGAAATCCTTAATTAACCTCAAGACCATTATACCATGCAAGAACGATGTGCCTCTACACTTGCTGAGTACAATGAGCATATGCTCAAGCTTGAACCTCAAGTAAATATGACTACCCTTGATCAAGGGAAGCACGCAATGGATATCATAGATTATATTGAATGAGGTTAGTCTTAGGGTGAGGCTCCTAGGCCTCCTAGGCCTTGCATATTAGAACAAATAAATCAAGTGGTTGCAAGATATGTCAAATTCCAAGCACAATTCAAGTAGCTTCAGTGAGACAAAGAGCAACTAGACCACATGCATCAACTTGAGAAAGAAAGGATCGAATGATAAATCAACGAGCTATTCCAAAAGACTTTATGTGAGAGGGTCTCTACCCCTAGAAAATATAGATTGGAAGTCCATCCAAGGAAACCCACTCTCATTCAAGATAGGTCTCCTAGGCCTTATCCAATGTTACCTCCGTGACCTCCTAGGCTAGATCGGGACTTGCCTCCCAGGACAAACATAGGGCGCCCACAATAGGTAGATACCCCTCTTTATAGACCAACTCAAGAGACTCCCTATGGGGCTTACAGGCTTACACAGAGCATGAGACAAAGGTAGAATATTTGGGAACACCTTACCAAGGTAATGGGGTGACATGCCACCACCCCAAAATAGGCCCGAGGAGCCTCATCCTCCACTATAAGATAAGAGTAAAAAGAGGAGATAAAATCCTTTGATGCATATAAGGTATTGCTAGAGCACCTAGAGTTAATAGAGAACAAGAACTTTGGGTTTGGATATCAAAAGCCCACTTTGCACCAGTTACATAGTCAACCCCTTCATCCTTCGGTGCCTACCCTTCCATATCTAGAGTAGTTTAAGATGCCTCAATTGGCTACCTTTAAGGGAGAGGAAGATGCTAGGAGCATGTTACCAAGTTCCTGAGTCAATGCTTTGGTATCTGGGATAATTATGCTTTGATTTTGTGGATATTCATGACTACTATCTCTGTCCCATACATAGAGTGGTTTACCCAACTCTCAAAGCATAGCATCCATAATTTGGATCAACTTGTGGATGCATTCCTAGAACACTTCACCTTCAACACCAAGAGGAAGATGACGTTGGTAGATATCACTGGGTTGAAACAATATGACGATGAGTCAATAAAAATTATGGCAACAGGTGGTGATCATTGTTCATAAAGCTACCGTATCTACTCTCCATGTTGAATTTGAGTCAAATTTTTACCAAGAGCTACCTAAAGTCAATCTCCTTGTTGTTGTAGCTACAATAATATCCAACTCTTGAAGATGCCCTAGCGTAGGCTAGAATGATTTAAGAAATCAAGATTAAAGAGGGAGAGATTATGAAGCCTCACAAGGAGTCAAACAAGAATGATAAGAATAGCCCAATGTAGCCTAAGCCAACAATAGTCAATCAGGTTTCCATTAACATCCCAAGGCCAGCACAACCCATGCCACCTTAAAAGCTAATTATCGGGCCATACCTAGGAACTATAACAAGGACAACCAGAATATTCAAGGGCAAAATCAACAACATCACTGCAAGTGATAGTTCACACCCATTGAAAATTCTATGGACTCTTTGTTTGAGCACCTCTTAGCATCTAATTCGATTAATTTGCCTGAGATTTGACCTATCGATCCAAATTCACTAAAGCCCAAAGGCTATTGAGAAGAACTATATTGCAAGTTTCATAGGTAAAATATGCATGACATGCAAATGTGCTATAAGTTCAAGCATTTGGTGTAATACATGATCGATAGAAATGCCCTTCAGGTAGAAAACCCTATCGCACAAAACAACCAATAGATGGAGGTGTTTAAATACCCCTTTCTTGCCCATGTAGAGCAGGCCAATGTAGTGCCCTAGGTAAATGAGGTTCATCATGCCCCCTTAAGCAAGGGTATGTCAACATGATCAACATTATAACAAGGAATAGGTGGTACCCAAATCTAGTCGCACCACCTACGGCTCAAAGTGATGATCCTTCGACATCGCAACCTCTATCGTATCTAGTGTCGAGCTCCCCACCTAGGCCTATGGTCACAACTAATAGCAAGCTCACTGAGAGCCTGATAACAACACCTACATAACTCTCCATCTATGAGCTCATTCAACAATCTCCACCTTATAGAGAAGCTTTAATGGAGATCCTTAATGTAATAGACCTACAGCCCCATGAGTCTAACTCCTTTAAAAATTTCATGGGGCATGTGCAACAATGCATGGAAATAGTGATTACCTTTTGATAAGATGAAGTTAAACTAGTTCCAAATTATATGGTTGATCCCCCATTGCACATCCTCGCATGAGTAAATAGAACACCTTATAATTGAGTTTTGATATACACTGGTTCTTTGAGCAACATCATCACTACAACAACTCTTAAGCATATGAAGCTCCTAGAATCCCATATTTTCACATCTACCTACACCCTTTGAGCATTTAATGATGTCATATGCTTTATAGTCAGTGCAATAGTCCTATCCATTCATGTAGGACAAAAGACCATACCGATATTGTGCCACATCTTGGAGGGTGAGATGGAATACAATATCTTTTTGGACAGAATTTGGATTAGGGACATGAAGTGTGTCCCTTCCATTGCTCACCAATGCTTGAAATACAACTATGAAGGGTAAGTTCATGTCATCCCCATAGACCTAGAACCCTTCAAGTACTACAACATGGTGAAGTAGATCCTTGAGTCTACCTTGCTATCCACCCATCTATATTTTCAACCAAATAAATCTAGCCAAGGTTTGACTCTGTCACCATCACCTTCATTAAATCTATCATCATCTCATGCCATACCATCCTCATCCTTAGCACCTCTAGACGTGTCTTCATCACCAATGAATCCTCCACTGAGAGACACTAGGAAGAGGCCTATTTATGAGAGCCCTTTGATTATATCCACCATCTCCACCAGTGAGACTCCTAGCCTAGTGGATGAGGAGCTACCTCATGAGGTAAACGTTGAATCAATTCAAGCCTCACTCTCGTATCCTCCTTCTCTATAGCCATAAGTCATAGTGCATCTAGCTTCTACTGGTTTAAGAGATTACATGGTTAAGAATGTCACAACCACTCATGCCATCAAGTCAATGCAAGCTATGGGTCAACCTCCTCTTCCCATAGGCACTATTGTACCTCCATGCCTTCACATTAATCAGACAAATTTCATCTATGGGGGTATCGACTATGGCATTGATCCTTATCAATAGTAGGAGGAGGATGAAGATCCCTTTTCTAAGGACATCAACTACATGTACAACCCTAACTTTTCCATGAAGTATCTTCATATTTGTAATTGGCACAGTTATGGGTTGGGCTTGTATGAGCAAGGCACCTGAATTCCTTACCAGTTGTAGTATCAAATACCTTATGACAAGTCTGGTTTGGGACACAACAAGCCTGTATCCTTCGACATCCTTATGGATAGCTTATAGAGCATGACCCTCAACTTTAGGTATGAGCTTGTGCATGATCCTTATGCCAATCCCAATTGAGTCTACTCATTGGGAGACTAATTCCAAGTATCCTTGAGTGATCAAGAGATACATGGTGAGGTCAAAAAATATTAAAATAGAGGTTAAGGTTTGCACACCCTTCCCCATGATAGTGATGAAGAAGATTAGGATCCCCTTATGAGTGGATATTAGATGATGAGTTGGACTATGGAGTCACGATGATTGACTCTGCTAGCTCTAATGGAGAATACACACAGATCATCCCTATGGATGACAAAGATGAGTTTTATTTGTACATGTTTCTATTACATGATCCCATCTAGGGACAACTTCTACCTTTAGATGAGCAAGATCACCCACAGCCACATCGACTACCTCTAGTTATTTAGCCTCTGCCACAACCACCTCCTTAGGTCTTGCGATATCTCGATGTTGATAGACACCATCAGCCACCTAGGGAAAATCATACATCCATAAACATAATTTCCATAGACCTACTCAAGTCCCTACAAGATTCAAATAACCCATTGAAGCCATTGCACCTTGACTTGGGGGCAATTGAATTTGATCGGGGAGATTCTCCCCCATTGCATTTTGAGTACTGGCCTTGTGACAAGATGTTATATCCATTTTATTTCTCTCCAAGGCCTACTCATGATGTCTTCCATGCTGAAGAGGAACCTGAGATTCTAATTGCTAATATAAACCTAGTAGATGACATTCACCTGATCCCTACTCCTCACCAATTGAATAAGAGTTCGCATATGTCAATTGAGCCAATGATTGATAAAGATATCGACTCATATCCTAAGAATCCACAATATTTCAAGTTAGGGAAAATATTGTCCCCCATAGAGTGGAATGATTACATAGCCCTTATCATAGAGAATAAGGGAGCCTTTGCAAGGTCCTATGGTGACATTCCAAGCATGGGTACACCACCTATCAGTTATCATATAGCTTCCTCAACAACCATCTCATCATTGCCTACACTACCCATACAATATATCTTGGATAGGCTAGACAACCTAGAGTCACAAGTGAGTCAACAACACAATGCTTTACAACAAATCTTGGATAGACTCATAAACATCAAGTTATGGTTGTGTCATTCAAAACCTCAAACCCTTGATTATCATGAACAACCCCCTCCCATAAATTATATGGTAAACCCTTAGCAGAGCCTGAGGTTGAGGCACCAAGGCAGTTAACCGCAATGATAGTATACCCATTTGTTAGAGCCCTTAGCATCGATATTCAATCGACTATATGAGGCACAAGAAATCATGCTTCATTTGATCTTCCTACTAAAGCCTAATAAGTATAGATAAAAAAAATACCAGAAGAAATTATACTATACTTATTATCGACAAATGGGTCATGATATCCAGACATGCTACATATTTTGAGATTTAGTCTAGGATATGATCGATAGGCAAGGACTTCAGATAGGAGTCTTCCAAGACTCTTTACCTTCACATGAAGTAAACACAACACCTAGCCACCCAGTCGAACAACCAAATCAAGTGTGCATCACTCCACCTTCCCATGGGTTTACGGATATGATCATGCTATAACAGAGTGACAAGAACACCACAGTCATATATACGCAACCTACAATATCCTCCAATGTTTCACCTTCATTTGACTCACCCTAGAGGGATGCTATAACTGCACGAGATTGCACCTTATAGTAGGGGGGTCAATTTTCATTGTCCCCTTTGGCCAAGCCAATCACAGTACATCAGATGCATGGCACATTGGGGGTACACCGAGTACAAAACCCCCCTAGGCAGTCTATGACCATATAGGTCACCCAAAAATGCTCCAATGGTATCTACATACCGCTTGGTAAACTCATAATACTCCTAGGTGGTCTATGATCATCTAGGTCAACCCAAAATACTCCAAGGGTATCTACATACCACTTGGTCAACCCATAATACCCCTAGGCAATCTATGACCATCTAGGTCACCCCAAAATGCTCCAAGGGTATCTACATACCACTTGGTCAACCCAAAATACTCCTAGGTGGTCTATGACCATTTAGGTCACCCCAAAATGCTCCAAGGGTATCTACATACCGCTTGGTCAACCCAAAATATCCCTAGGTGGTCTATGATCATCTAGGTCACCCCAAAATGCTCCAAGGGTATCTACATACTACTTGGTCAACCCATAATACCCCTAGGTGGTCTACGACCGTCTAGGTCACCCCAAAATTCTCCAAGGGTATCTATGTACCACTTGGTCAACCCAAAACCCCTTAGGTGGTCTACGACCCTCTAGGCCACCCAAAAAATCCCCAAAGGCATCCATAAGCCCTTTGGTCACCCCAAAAAGCCCCAATGGCATCTATTAAACCCATTGGTCACCCTGTATATACATACATATATGAAAAACCCAAAAAAATCATCAAAACATCAAAAATACAAAATATTGCATTGCATCACATTGCATCTAATTACATTGCATACCATTACATTATATCATCACTTGCATTAGGTATACTCATCACTGCACTTTGCATCTTAGAGTTGCTCATATGTATCTAGCACTGAGACTGTACACTAGTCATCATTCAAAATCAATGTTGTTCAAGTCATCATTCACATAATTTCATATTTCACTTATCATTTCCACTTACATTTCCCACATTTCATATTTGTGTCCATTTTCATTCACCTAGCCATTTGTTCTAGAATATCATTAGGATTTTTGGTCACTCAACCATCTCTAGTTTTCTTTTTAGATTTTATAGAAAGCTATCATGATTTTTAGGAGGTAGAGTCTTGCTTAGATTGTACCTTGTATACATCAAAATCCCAACATATTTTTATACTAATAAATCTAAGTTTTGCACAAGGAAATATGAAACCTATGAAGTGGTATAGGTTACCTTAAGTGAAAATTTTATCTTGCTCATCCCCCTGTGCGAATGGTTCAAGAATTCTAAGAATTGACAAAAGGACAAGCTCCTCCTTACCCAATTCCCCAAAATAAACAGTGGTTTTCACCACTATCAATGATCAAAATTCCAAAAAAAAAAATCAAAAGAAAAAAAAATAGTGGTTATCACCACTTCCCAAATCCCTTGCTCAAAGAAAACAAAATACAAAATAAACAGTGATTTTCATCACTAAGTATGAGCAAATATCCCTGAAATCAAATAAAATAAAAGAAGGGAGTATTGAACTTGAATCCCTAGAATTATTAGCATTTGATAAACCATTAGGTGATCCTCATTATAGGTTTTGTGGCATCAAGCCTTCCTAGCAATGGTGGTATCCTTACGCATGATGATATGTCTATCATATTACCTTTTTGTGTGTGTGCAGACCAATGTTTGCATGTGGATGAGCTAGCTTTTGGTAGCCTATACTACCTAGTAGTCTAATAATGGTACTAATAGGGTGATCTTCAGTACATATGGTTTGCATTAATCCTATTTGGTACTGGGGTAATCTTATGCGTATCACAAAATAAACTCACTTGCACACATAGGGATATTGAGTATCTAGGTCATCCTAGCTGATTTGTACCTTGTCAAAATTTTGGTATGGTTAGTATATAACTTTTGATCCATTGACTAGAGTGTTTGAGTCTAATGAAAAAATCATAGACATCCTATAACATCCTACTATTCCTTTCATTTTATCACATGTATATCCGTCTACATTTTCACAAATCCATTACATAGTCTCATGACAACATTACCCATGAATCGATGAATTCTATACAATCTATAGTGCTAACATAGTATGTCATATAGTACCCACACTTCATCATTTAGATCAATAAATAATCCATCTCATCATGCATCCATGCATATACATATAATCAAATCAAATCACATTACAACATATTCATACATGATAAACATCCATCATCATATCATCAAGCAAATACACACATTGCATACATCTCATAAAGCAATAAATACATGATGATAAAATAGAAAAGCTCACATATATGTATATATATGGGATAAAAAGATACCTCATAATACTTGAACTACCTGTAGGCTACAATAAATTTAGTCCTTCGACCTCACACCACCAAAGCAACCAAAAAGCACAAAAAAGGGTCCAAAACCCACCAAAAACAGCTCAAATTTGGTCAAAATTCAATTGGCAACAAGAAGAACCTAAATTTCTCATGGATAAATGGAAAATTCCTTAATTTAATCCCTAAGAAGTCCATTGTGGCTGGACCACCCCACGGGAATGAATTTTTGGACTAATTTATTCCATGAAGCCTCAACAAAGTCACCAAAATCCTCTAAAAAATGCTCCATTTTTCAATGAGTAAAACTAGAGGAAACCCTAACAAAGTCATATGTGTCAAATGACTCATCAATTTTATCACTTGTCATTCCCTCATCAACTCATCGCTTGAGGGGGTAGTCATAATTAACAAATTCATAATCAAAATCAACAATCAAACACTCAATCATGCAAATTGCATTCGTTCAATGAATCTTTGACAAAGACAATCACACCCCTACTTGGGGCAGAAAACAAGCACAAAACTAAATAAAACAAATTCTTGGAATTCTAGAAGCATGAAGGAATTATAGGCCTCACCTCTTTATGACTTAACAATGTCCAAGGTCAAGCCAACCTTACTTGAAAGGTTGCGCTTGAAGCAAGTTCCTTAGCTCACCAAAAGCAAGGATTCAAGAACGCATGCTCTTTCCATGATTGGGGCATCTAAAGTTGATTAGGTTATTGAATAACCCTAATAATTCAGAATTTTAGTCACCTATTTTTTCTAAGCAATGTGATCCACACAATACATCTTAAAAAAAGGCATCTGTAGACACTAAAATCATGTCAACACGATTAGGCAATCGAAAGAATCAGTTAATTGATACCATATGACCCCCTTGGGAAACCCTCAGAGGTTTAATAGTGGTCATGGACTTTGACCCTAAAAAAGTCAAAATATGGATAAATGGTACCCATAAAATGCCATTTAACCTGTCTATTCAAGCATGTAGGTCAGAGGGCATAGAATCCTTATGACATACTGCATGAGGGAGGCCAAAATGGGAGATTCTCTTCTCCCTCTAATGCATGTTCAATTTTTTGACAAGTGGCACCTTTTTCCTTACATGCCCATTTTCCCAAAGGCTATATTTGGATATAAAGTGGATCCATTTTCCACACAAATAATAGAGAGGAGTTTTGAGACATAGCAATGAAGTGCTGCCAAGATTTCCCCTCACCCTTTTGTGTCCTTTTCCCTTGGAATCTCTACCTAGCGAAGGAGGTTTGCGAGTGATCTAGGAGGTGCAATTTATTTGCAAAACCAAATCATATGAGTGAATTTCACCACTAAATTTTATGACAAAACTATTTAGAATGGTCCTACCCAATTCAAAGAGGAATTGGTGATAAAATAAGTGCAGAATTGGTGGTCATCCCACCCCAAGATGGTCCCCATTTTGTGATAGTCACAATTGTCCCTGCAAGGGATGGTGGTACATATATTAATTATTTATTTACTATTATTTTTTAGTCATATTTTAGAGTAGCATATGAGTCTCCTGTCCAAATTTCATGTATTTTGGTTTCATATTGAGTGAGATATTGTATTTTTAGTGTTTTGTAGGCTTTTGAGGACCATATGAATATGCTCAAAAAACTATCATGGATTTTACAAATATATCCACACGAGTTCTCTTAAAATCATATTTTATACATACTATCCAAGTTTTATTTTATTTGGATGTGGTTTAGCCCAGAAATTGCTTATTTTAGGTTTTGCAGGCTTCGTAGGTCTACTGCAGATGCGACACCGATTCAGAGGCAATTTCGGTTATATTTTCAATTAAATATTCCCAAGATCATATATTTTGGATATATATGCAATTTAAGATAATTTGGAGTTGTTTTAGATATACGTATCTCATATTAATATTTTATAACCTTTTAGTACCTGTGGGGTTTGTATATTTTCAATATACGCACTTGCTATTTAATAAATATGGTTTCCTTGTGTGAAGGTGCAGGCCTTATAGTATATAATGAAATGATACAATATCAAAACAATTAAGAACAAATTGTTGACATCATAATATTCACCCACCTCAATTGTGGGTACAAGGAAGAACATTGGAAGTGCACATGAGCTTCTTTGAAAGGACTTGATCCTTTGGTCATCCCATTTTTGTAAACAATTTTATCAATCCAGAGCCCTCAAGGAGAAATTTATATAACCATGGTTTTGATTAATCAAAAAAATATAAGAAAGCTTCATTTCACTTAATTTCGTGCATTTTGGTTATCTTTCCATGCTTACTTGAATGCTTCCATTTTGATGCTTATCACTCATTAGCAATAGATGCATATTGTTTAGCTTCATTAGGTGCATCATTTTTCCCCTACTTAATTTATACTAAACCATAACTAAATAAATTTACAAGGAGATCCCCCAAGATAAAAATACATCAAAGAAGAAAATTACAAGAAATGGATAATTTTTCTTCAAAGTTCATCCCCCACCAAAATAAATGATTCAAGCAAGGGTTTCAAACTTCAAGTAGATTTTTTATTTTTTATTTTATTTTTATATTTCATACTTTCATTGCATTATAGAGGTAGTTTCATTTGGTTTATATTTTTACATCAGATTCTAGACAAGTAGGGTTAGATTATATTTCTCATTTTTCTAGATTTGTTATTGATTTCAATAGAAAGTAAAAGGTTCCTTGCATTTAGAGCAACACTAAGCTTTGACCTTTTTTTGATCATTTCTAGTGTTTACATTGTTGGTTTGAAAAACAAAAAGCAAGCTAGAGATAAGTTTAGATAATTAGGAGTATTATATATCTCACTAAGAAGGAAGAATGTACACACATGTATGGTGGTGGATAGAACAAGGGGTATTTTAGTTGCAAGTGGAAGTAGCACCCCCCTTATGGTTGTACTTCAAAACTTTCAAGACCATATGCAAAGGGACCTTACAAACTCGTTGGTACAATTTGTCGATGTTATATTGTAGGATACGACAAATTTAAAAGGTAAAATACTTCAATATGTATATTTTTTCTTTCAAGGGAAGCTATACTAAGGTTTTCTATCATCTCTTACATATATCTAGAGAGAAGGTATGAAACTTGAGGAGATCGAATTAAATATAGATCATATAACTTATACTAATGAAAAAACAAAACTTGGAAGTGCTAGAATAGTTTCAATTACTTCTGATGTATGCATGTCTCCCACTTCTTACCATCCTATTCCTCATTTTTGTTTTAGAGCTACAAATCCAACTATAGAAAATTTAAAATATGTATTATAGAAAATTTTTATTCCACTATATGTAGAGAAATAACATACAATAAAAAAAAAATAACTCAAAGGAACTCACAACATATGTATGTCATTATATTCATAGAATACATTTAAAAATCTAATTTTATAAAGTGCATAAGGAAAGAATACAAGATCGGAACAATGAAGAACAAAGTGGTGACATCATAAGGTTTGCCTACCTCAATTGTGGGTACAAGGAAGAACATTGGAAGTGCACACGAGCTTATTTGAAAGGACTTGATCCTTTGGGCACCCAATTTTTGTAAACAATTTTATCAATCCAAAGCCCTCAAGGGGACATTTATGTAATCGTGGTTTTGATTAATCAAAATAATATAAGAAAGCTTCATTTCAATTCATTTCATGCATTTTGGTTTTCTTTCCATGCTTACTTGAATGCTTCCATTTTGATGCTTATCACTCATTAGAGATAGATGCATATTTTTTAGCTTCATTAGGTGCACCATTTTTCCCATAATTCAGTGGTGATCATGGTGGGACCCTATCCCTATTTATTAATTGAATGTGTAACCTTAGTTTTTTCTTGGTTTCTATGGTAGGTACTAGTCATTCTGGCCTGAAACGGTCCCTGGACTGCTCCTCGTGCCACCCTGGTACAACCACACAACCATCCCACCCTGGGATGGCCATAGAACTGGTAGCCATCCCACCCTAGGATGGCCATAAAAAAGAGCCTTTTTTTCTCAAATTTCTAGAAATAGCAGGTTCTTGGGCTGATAAGGTAAGTGCCTAAACTTTTGGTTTTTTGTTACATAGTCTAAAATTGCTTAAACTAGTTTTTCTTGCATTCTTTGTTTGCTATAAAGGTATAAAGATAGGTTTCCTTTTCTTATAAACACAAAATAGCAAAGAAAAATAAAAAATAAGTTAAGTAATAATGCATCTCTATTGTTTTCCTGCTTGTAGCCTACCCAATGGGTAGGTTCTCATTTAGGGTTTGCATCTTCTAGGTCTCTTTTTATCTAGCTTTTTGAAAGTAAAATGTACCTTTTTGCTTGCATTTAGTGAATGATCATCGAATGCTTCATTGTTTACTTTATTTGGGATTAAAAAGAACCACACACACCACATTCCACTTGAACTCTAGTGAGTTGGATTTCATCACCAACCACTAGTAGAGATCAATGTTGATGGCTTTCATTTTCATCTATTGCTTCAAATCCCATGAACCCTTGTTCTTTTCCAATACAACCTCTAAGATCTATCCTAACCATAAAAAATAGCATGCATTCCTCATCAGAGGGGCGTATCACTGTGCATGGGGTGCTAGGTGAGGATCGGTAGGACTTGTGGTCCCTGCTCAGGTGTGGGTTTCATCTCCACATTTTGGGGGGTTTACGTGATCGTGATTTTTATTACCAATTTTTGAGCTACGAGAATACAAGTGAAATACAATTAAACACAAGATTATCATCCAACAATATTTCAAACACATGACACAAGGTCATCCTTTTCAAACAACACATATGAAACACACAAAAAAGCTTATGGATTCACACTTAAAACTTAAAAGAGATAATCACTTACTTTATTGAGTGTTTTTATTTCTTGTGTGCTATTCCATTAAGCATTTGTAAAGGAGATAATCATCTAGGATTGGTAGAGAGTTAAAATTGTGTGCACCCGTAGCCAAGCCCAATCATGGGTGGAAGTTGTGGAGAGTAAACTAGGAAATATGAGTCATCTCCACTTTAGCCCTAGGGATGTGGTCATACCTCCCTAGCAAGCCTCTACTCACCCCAGTCCCAGAATAGCAGGACATGAACAACACCTACAAGATATCCCTATGTGGGACACCCCTATGGGTGATGGACCTTATATGGGAGAGTGTTCCCAGTGTAGACACATCACATGCCTTCCTTGGTGAAAGACAACAATGCACTAAGGCGTAAGTAGATAGAGCAGTGCCATGTATCTATGTACCAAATAGTTCTAACATACCCATTTATGGTCCAAAGCATGACTTCACATACTGGTTAGACCAGGTTGATCATACATTACCTCTACATCACCCTGATAGGATCCAACAACCTAGGTAATAGGATGAGTATGATACTCATTGCTCAGGGTGAGCAAACTCTACCCTTCCATTCCTCATTCATGAAGGCATGAGGAAATCCCTAATTAACCTTAATATCTATATATCACACAAGCACGATGTGCCTTTGTTCCCGATAAGTACAATTAGCATATGCTCAGGCCTAAACCTCAAGTAAATATGACTACCCTTGATCGAGGAAAACATGCAATGGATATCATAGATTATCTTGAATGAGGTTAGACTTAGGGTGAGGCTCCTAGGCCTCCTAGGCCCTGCATAGTGGAACATATCAATAAATAAGTTTTAAGATATGCGGAATTCCAAACATAATTCAAGCAACTTCGATAAGACAAAGAGCAACTATACTACTTGCATCAACTTGAGAAATAAAGGATCAAATGAAAAACCAATGAGCTATTCCAAAATACTTTACGTGAGAGGGTCCGTACCCCTAGAACATATAGACTAGAATTCCATCCAAGGCAACCCACTCTCATTTGATATAGGTCTCCTAGGCCTTATCCAATGTTGCCTTCGTGACCTTCTAGGCCAGATTGAGACTTGCATCCCAGGCAAAACATAGGGTGCCCACAACAGGCAACTACCTCTCTTTATAGACTGGCTCGAGAGACACCCTATGGGGCTTACACCAAGAATGATATAGAGGTAGAATATTTGGGAATGCCTTACCAAGCTAAGGGGGTGACATGCCACCACCCTAAAATAGGCCTGAGGAGCCTCGTCCTCCATCACAAGATAAGAGCAAAGAAGAGGAGATCAAATCCTTTGATGCATATAAGGTACTACTAGAGCATCTAGAGTCAGTAGAGAACAAGACCTCTGGGTTTGGATCTCAAAATCCCACTTTGTATCAATTACGTAGTCAGCCCCTTCATCCTTCAGTGCCTACCCCTCCCTATCCAGAGCAGTTTAAGATGCCCTAGTTGGCTACCTTTAAGGAAGAGGAATATGCAAAGGAGCATGTTACCAAGTTCTTGAGCCAATTATTTGGCATCCAAGATAACGATGCTTTGCTTTTGTAGACATTCATGACTACCCTCTCTAGCCTAGCCACATAGTGGTTTATCCAAATACCAAAGTATAACATCCATAATTTGCATCAACTTGTAGATGCATTCCTAGAATGCTTCACCTTCAACACCAAGAGGAAGGTGACACTGGCAGATCTCGCTGGGTTGAAACAATATGATGATGAGAAAATAAAAAATTATGGCAATAGGTGGTGAGCATTTCTTGACAATCTACCTTATATACTCTCCATATCAGAGTAGACTCAGTTTTTTACCAAGAGCTACCTAAATATGATCTTCTTATTGTTGTAACTACAACAATATATGACTCTTGAAGATGCCCTAGCGCAAGGTAGAATGAATGACGATATCAAGATTCAAGAGGGAGAGATTATGAAGCCTTGCAAGGAGTGGAACAATAATGCTAATAATAGCCCAATGCAACCTAAGCCAGCAGTAGTCAATCAAGTTGCCATTAGCTTCCCAAGGCCAGCACAACTTGTGCCACCTCAAAAGCCTAATTATTAGGCCACACCTAGGAACTATAACAAGGAATACCAGAATAGTCAAGGATAAAATCAATAGTGTCACCCCAAGCTATAGTTCATGCCCATTGTAGAGTCTATGGAGTATTTTTTTAAGCACTTCTTAGTGGCTAATTCGATCAATATGCTTGAGATTCGACCTATCAACCCAAATGCATCGAAGCCTAAAGGATACTAAGAAGACCTATATTGCAAGTTTCATAGGCAAAATGGGCATAACATGCAAATGTGCTATAAGTTCAAGCATTGGGTGCAAGACATGATCAATAGGAATGCCCTTCAGGTAGACAACCCTATCATGCACAACAACCAATAGATGGAGGTGTTTAAAGATCCCTTGTCTGCCCATGTGGAGTAGGCTAAGCCAATGCCCCAGGTAAATGAGGTTCATCATGCCCCCCTAAGAAAGGGTATGTCACCATGATCAACATTGTAATGAGGAATAGGTGGTAACCAAGTCTAGTCGCACCAACTACGACTCAAAGTGATGTTCCTTCAACGTTGCAACCTCTACCACCTCCAATATTGAGCCTCTCACCTAGGCCTGTGGTCACAATTAAGAGCAATATCACTTAGAACCTAAGCATGGCATTTGCTCGACTCTCCATCTATGAGCTCATTCAACAATCACCACCTCATAGAGAAAATTTTATGGAAATCATTAAGGCAATAGAGCTACATCCCCAAGAGTCTAACTCCTTAAATAATTTCATGGGGTATGTGTGTCAATGCAAAGAATCAGTGATTAAATTTTGAGAATATGAACCTAAACCAGTTCCAAATGATATGGTGGATCCCCCCTTGCACATCCTTGAATGTGTAAATAGAACATATTATAAGAAAGTGTTGATAGATATTATGTCTTTGAGCAACATTATCACTACAATAGATCTCAAGCATCTAAAGCTCCCAGCATCCCATATTATGGTGTACAATATCTTGCTGGGAAAACCTTGGATCAGGGACATGAAGTGTGTCCCTTCCATTGCTCACAAGTTCCTAAAATATACCTATGAAGGGTAATTTCATGTCATCCCTATAGACATAGAACCCTTCAAGTACTGCAACATGGTGCAATAGATTCCTGAGACTACCTTACCGTCCACCCATCTAGATTTTCAACTGAATTAATCTAGCCAAGGTCTGACTCCATCACCATCACCTTCATTTAATCCATCATCATCGCATGCCATACCATCCTCATATTTAGCACCCCTAAATGTGCCTTTATCATTGGTGAATCCTCTACCGAGAGACACGAGGAAGAGGCTTGTTGATGAGATCCCTTCGACTATATCCACCATCTCCACCAGTGAGACTCCTAGCCTAGTGGATGAGGAGCTACCTCATGAGGCAAATGTTGAATCAATTCAAGCCTCACTCCCATCTCCTCCTTCTCCCTAGCCATAGGTCATAGTGCATCTAGATTCTCTAGGTTTAAGAGAGTACATAGTTAATAATTTCATAGCCACTCCTACCATCGAGTTGGTGTAAGCTATGGGTTGACCTCATATTCCCATAGGCACTATCATGCCTCTTGGCCTTCCCACTAATTAGAAAAATTTCATCTATGGGAGTCTCGAATATGGTTTTGATCCTTATCAATAGTAGGAGGAGGATGAAGAGCCCTTTTTTGAGGACATAAACTACATGTCCAACCCTGAATTTTCCATGAAGTATCTTCATCTATGTAATTGTTATGGTTATGGTTTGGAATTGTATGAGCAAGGCACTCGAGTTCTTTACCAACTATAATATCAAATGCCTTATGATAATTTTGGTTTAGGACACAACAATCTCGTGCCTCTCAACATCCTCATGGATAGCTGAGAGTGCATGACCCTCAAATTTAGGGATGAGCTTGCGCGTGATCCTTACGCCAATTCCAATCAAGTCTACTCATTGGGAGACTACTTTCCAGAACCCCTGAGTGACCAAGAGATACATTGTGAGGTCCTCCTTACCCAATTTCCCAAAATAAATAGTGGTTTTCACCACTATCAATCATAAAATCCCAAAAGAAAAAATCAAAATAAAAATAAATAGTGGTTATCACCACTCCCCAAATCCCTTTCTCAAAGAAAACAAAATACAAAATAAATAGTGATTTTCATCACTAAGTATGAGAAAATATCCCTGAAATCAAATAAAAGAAAATAAGGGAGTATTGAACTTGAATCCCTTGAATGCTTAGCATTTTACAAACCATTAGGTGATCCTCATTACAATTTTGGTGGTATCAAGACTTTCTGGAAATGGTGGTATCCTTACGCATGATGATATTTATATCACATTAGCTTTTTGCGTGTGTGCAGACCAATGTTTGCATGTGGATGAGCTAGCTTTTGGTAGCCTATACTACCTAGTAGTCTAATTCAACTACGTACAAAACCTAGGATCATGCTACTCATAGGGTGATCTTCAGTACAGATGGGTTGTGTTAATCTTTTTTAGCATTGGGGTAATATTATGTGTATCACAAAATGAACTCACTTGCACACACAAGGATATTAAGTATCTGGGTCATCCTAGTCGATTCATACCTTGTCAAAAGTATAGCATGGTTAATATATAACTTTTGATATGTTGACTAGAGTGTTTGAGTCTCATGAAAACCTCATGGAAATTCTATAACATCATACTATTCATTCCATTTTATCACATGTATATCCGTATACATTTCCACAAATCCATTACATAGTCTCATGACAACATTACACATGAATCGATGAATTTTATATAGTCTATGGTGCTAACATAGTATGTCATATAGTACCCACACTTCATAATTTAGATCAATAAATCATCCATCTCATCATGCATCCATGCATATACATATCATCAAATCAAATCACATTACAACATATGCATACATGATAAACATCCATCATCATATCATAAAGCAAATACACACATTGCATACATCTCATAAAGCAATAAATACATGATGATAAAACAAAAAACTTATATATATAGTTGTATATATATATATATATGGGATAAAAAGATACCTCATAATCCTCGAACTTCCAATAGGCTACAATAAAGTTATTCCTTAGACCTCACACCCCCAAAGCAACCAAAAAGCACCAAAAAGGGTCCAAAACCCACCAAAAATAGCATAAATTTGGTCAAAATTCAATGGGAAACAAGAAGAACCTAAATAACTCATGGAGAAATGGAAAATTCCCTACTTTAATCCCTAATAAGGCCATTGTGGCTGGACTGCCCAACAGGAATGAAGTTTTGACTCATTTCTTCCATGAAGTGTCAACAAAGTCACCACAATCCTCTCAAAAATGCTCCATTTTTCAATGAGTAAAATCGGAGGAAAAACTAACAAAGTCATGTGTAAATAAACTCATCACTTTTATCACTTTTCATTCCCTCAAAAACTCGTCGCTTGAGGGGGTATTCATACTTAATAAATTCATAATCAAAATCAACAATTAAACACTCAATCATGCAGATTGCATTCATCCAATGAATCTTTGACAAAGACAATCATGCCCCTACATGGGGCAGAAAACAAGAACAAATTTAAATAAAAAAAATGCTTAGCATTCTAGAAGCATGAATTAATTAGAGGCCTCACATATTCATGACTGAACAATGTCCAAGGTCAAGCCAACCTTACTTGAAAGGTTGCACTTGAAGCAAGTTCCTTAGCTCGTCAGAAGCAAGGATTCAAGAATGCATGCTATTTCCATGATTGGGGCATATAAATTTGGTTAGGTTTTTGAATAACGCTAATAATTCAACATTTTAGTCATCTATTTTTGCTCAGCACTATGTTGCACACAAGCATATCAAAATGGAGCATCTGTAGACACTAAAATTATGTCAACACGATTAGGCAATTGAAAGCATCGGTTAATTAACACCATATGGACCCCTTGGGTAACCCTCAGAGGTTTAATAGTGGTCCTAACAACTTTTGGGAGATTTTACCCCACTTTTAGGAATTTTTGGGGCATGTAGGTATGGCCATCCCACCTAGGGACGACCACATTCCATGGTTGTCCCACCCAAGGATGGCCATGTGTGGTCATCCCTGGGTGGGATGACCATGGAATTTGATCCCCAAAAAGTCAAATACCGATAAATTGCACCCAAAAACTACCATTTACCCCACATATTCAAAAATTTAGGTCAGAGGTCACATAATCCTTATGACATACTGCATGAGGGAGGCCAAAATGGGAGATTCTCTTCTCCCTCCAATGCATGGTCAGTTTTTGACAAGTGACACCTTTTTCCTTGCATGCCCTTGCATGTCCATTTGCCCAAAGGATCCCTTTGGCTATAAAGTGGATTCATTTTCCACACAAATCATAGAGATAAGTTTTGAGACATAGCAACAAAGTGCTGCCAAGATTTTCGCTCACCTTTTGTGACTTTTTTCCTCGGAATATCTACCTAGTGAAGGAGGCTTGTGAGTGATCTAGGAGGTGCAATTTGTTTGCAAAATCAAATCATATGAGTGAATTTCACCACCACATTTTATGAAAACACTATTGAGAAAGGTCCTAACCAATTAACAGAGGAATTGGTGATAAAATAAGTGCAGAATTGGTGGTCGTCCCACCCTAGGACGGTCCCCATTCTATGTCAGGTACCACCATCCCCACAAGGTACTGTGGCAAATATGTGCATGATTTATTTACTATTATTTTTTAGGCATATTATATAGTAACAAATTAGTCTCTTGTCCAAATTTCATGCATTTTGGAATCTTATTGAGTGAGATATTGCATTTTTAGTGTTTTGCAAGATTTCGGGGACCATCTGAACATGCACATGAAAATCTCACTGATTTTACAAATATAACAATATGTGTTCTCTTAAAATCATGTTTTATGTATACTATCCAAGTTTCATTTTATTTGGATGTGTTTTGACCCAGAAATTGCTTATTTTGGGTTTTGCAAGCTTCGTAGGTCTATTGGGGATGCAACACCAATTCAGAGGTAATTTTGGTTCTATTTTCAATTAAATATTTCCAAGATCATATTATATATATATATATATATATATATATATATATATATATATATATATATATATATAGATATATGCAATTTGAGATCATTTGGAGTTGTTTTAGATAGGTATCTCACATATTCATGTTTTCTAGCCTTTTAGTGCCTGTGGGGTTTGCATGTTTTCAATATACGCACTTGCTATTTAACAAATATGGTTTTCTTGTGTGTAGGTTCAGGTATTACAATATAGAAGGAAATAACACAAGATAAGAATATTTAAGAACAAAGTGGCAACATCATAAGGTTAGTCCACCTCAATTTTGGGTATGAGGAAGAACATTGGAAGTGCACAAAAGCTTCTTTGAAAGGACTTGATCCTTTGGGCACCCCATTTTTGTAAAACAATTATATAAATATAGAGCCCTGAAGGGGAAATTTATGTAACCATGGTTTTAATCAATCCAAATAATATAAGAAAGCTTCATTTCACTTCATTTCCTGTGTTTTTGTTATCTTTCCATGCTTACTTCACTGCTTCCATTTTGATGCTTATCACTCATTAGCGATAGATGCATATTTTTTAGCTTAATTAGGTGCACCATTTTTCCCCTAATTAATTTATACTAAACCCTAACTAAATAAATTTACAAGGATAACCCCCAAGATAAAATACATCAAAGAAGAAAATTACAAGAAGTGGAGAAGAATTCTTCAAAGTTCATCCCCCACCAAAATAAGTGATTCAAGCAAGGGTTTCAAACTTCAACTAGATTTTTTATTTTTTATTTTGTTTTTATATTTCATACTTTAATTGCATTATAGAGGTAGTTTCATTTGGTTTAGATTTTTGCATCAAAATCTAGACATGTAGAGTTAGATTATATTTCTCATTTTTCTAGATTTGTTATTGATTTCAATAGAAAGTAAAAGGTTCCTTGCATTTAGAGCAACACTAAGATTTGACCTTTTTTTGATCATTTCTAGTGTTTGCATTGTTGGTTTGAAAAACAAAAAGCAAGTTAGAGATAAGTTTAGAGAATGAGGAGTATTATACCTCTCACTAATAAGGAAGAATGTACACACTTGTATGGTGGTGAAGGTAGAACAAGGGGTATTTTAGTTGCAAGTGGGAGTAGCACCCTCCTTATGGTTGTCCTTCAAAACTTTCAAGACCATAAGCAAAGGGGTCTTCCAAACTCATTGGTACAATTTGTAGATGTTATATTGTAGGATACGACAAATTGAAAAGGGAAAATACTTCAATATGTATATTTTTCTTTCAAGGGAAGCTATACTAAGGTTTTCTATCGCCTCTTATATATATCTAGAGAGGAGGTATGAAACTTGAGGAGATCAAATTAAATATAGATCATATAACTACTAGTAATAAAAAACAAATCTTGGAAGTGCTAGAATATTTTCAATTACTTCTAATGTATGCATGCCTCCCCCTTCTTACCATCCCATTCCTCATTTTGGTTTTAGAGCTACAACTCCAACTCTAGGAAATTTAAAATATGTATTATAGAAAATTTGTATTCCAGTATATGCAGAGAAATAACATACAATAACAAAAATAAATAATAACTCAAAGGAACTCACAACATATGTATGCCATTATATTCATACAATACATTTGAAAATCTAATTTTATAAAGTGCATAAAAAGAATACAATATAAGAACATTGAAGAACAAAGTGGTGGCATCATAGGTTCACCCACCTCAATTGTGGGTACGAGGAAGAACATTGGAAGTGCACACGAGCTTCTTTGAAAGGACTTGATCCTTTGGGCACCCAATTTTGTAAACAATTGTATCAATCCAGAGCCCTCAAGGGGAAATTTATGTAACCATGGTTTTGATCCATCAAATTAATAAAAGAAAGCTTCATTTTACTTCATTTCGTGCATTTTGGTTATCTTTCCATGCTTACTTGAATGCTTCCATTTTGATGCTCATAACACATTAGCGATAGATGCATATTGTTTAGATTCATTAGGTGCACCATTTTTCCCCTACTTCAGTGGTGATCATGGTGGGACCCTATCCCTATTGCTTAATTGAAGGTTTAACCTCGGTTTTTGCTTGGTTTCTGTTGCAGGTACTGGTCATCCTGGCCTGAAACGGCCTCTGGACTGCTCCTCGTGCTCACCCTGGGATGGCCACACAACCGTCCCACCCTGGGATGGCCATAAAAATGGCAGCCATCCCACCCTGGGATGGCCACAAAATAGAGCCTTTTCTACTCAAATTCCTAGAAATAGTAGGTTCCTAGGCTGATAAGGTAGGTGCCTAAACTTTTGGTTTTCTGTTACACAGTCAGAAATTGTTGAAATTTGATTTTTCTTGCATGCTTTGTTTGCTAGAAAGGTAGAAAGATAGGTTTCATTTTATTATAAATGCAAAAATAACAAAAAAAAAGAAAAATAAAAAATAAGTTAAGTAATGATGCCCTTGTATGGTTTGCTTGCATGTAGGCTACCTAATGGGTAGGCCATCATTTAGGGTTTGCATCTTGTAGGTCTCTTTTTATCTAGCTTTCTAAAAGTAAAATGCACCTTTTGCATGCATTTAGTGAATGATCATTGAATGCTTCATTGTTTACTTTATTTGGGCTTAAAAATAACCACACACACCATGATTCACTTAAATGCTAGTGAGGTGGATTTCATCACCATCCACTAGTAGAGTTCAACGAGGTGGCTTTCATCTCCACCCATTGTCTCAAATCCCATGAACCCTTGTTCTTTGCCAAGATCGATTCCAAGATCCATCATAGCCCATGGGTTATAGCACGTATCTCTCTTTGGAGAGGTATATCGCTATGCATGGGGTGAACTGGGTGAGGATCGGTAGGACCTGTGCTCCCTGACCGTGTGTGGACTTCATCACCACATATTATAGGTTGGATTACGTGACCATGACTTTCATTGTCGATTGTTGAGCTATGAGCATATAGGTGAAATCCAATTAAACACAAGATTATCATCCAAAAAATTTCAAACACGTGACACAAGGTCATCTTTACAAACAACACATCTGAAACACACAAAATAGTTTAGGGATTCACATCTAAAACTTAAAAGAGATAATCACTTGTTTTTATTGAGTGTTTTCCTTTCTTGTGTGTTGTTTCATTAAGAATTTGTAAAGGAGATAATCATCTAGGGTTGGTAGAGAGTCACAATGGTGTGCACCCATAGCCAAGCCCAATCATGGGTGGAAGCTATGGAGAGTGGACTAGGAGACATGAGTCATCTCCGCTTTAGCCCCAGGGACTTGGTCATACCTCCCTGGCGAGCCTCTACTCACCCAAGTCCCAAAACAATGGGGCATGAACCACACCTACAAGGGAGCCCTATGTGGGACACCCCTATGGGTGATGGACCTTACCTGGGAGAGTGTTCCTGGTATGTAGACACATCACATGCCTTCCTTGATGAAAGGCAACAACATGCTGAGGCGCAAGTAGATAGAGTGGTGCCACGCATCCGCGTACCTGATAGGTCTAACATACCTATTTATGGGCCAGAGCATGACTTCACACATTGGGCAGAGCAGGTTGATCATACCTTACCTCTACATCACCCTGATAGGGTCCAATAGCCTAGGCAACAGGATGAGTATGATACTCATCGCTCAAGGTGAGAAAACTCTACCCTTCCCTTCCTCATTCATGAAGGAAGGCATGAGGAAATCCTTGATTATCCTCAAGAGTAGTATACCACACAAGCACGATGTGCCTCTACGCCCATTGAGTACAATGAGCATATGCTCAGGCCTAAACCTCAAGTAAATGCGACTACCCTCGATCGAGGGAAGCGCATGATGGATATCATAGATTATCTTGAATGAGGTCAGCCTCAGGGTGAGACTCCTAGGCCTCCTAGGCCCCACATAGTGGAACAAATCAATCAAGTGGTTGCAAGATATGTGGAATGCCAAGCATAGTTCAAGCAGCTTCGGTGAGACAAAGAGCAACTAGACCACTTGCATCAACTTGAGAAAGAAAGAATCGAATGATAGACCAATGAGCTATTCCAGAAAACTTTACGTGAGAGGGTCCCTACCCCTAGAACATATAGACAGGAAGTCCACCTGAGGCAACCCATGCTCATTCGAGATAGGTCTCCTAGGCCTTATCCAATGTTACCTCCATGACCTCCTAGGCCAGATCGAGACTTGCCTCCTAGGCCAAACATAGGGTACCCATAGTAGGCAGCTACCCCTCTATATATAGGCTCGAGAGATGCCCTATGGGGCTTACACCGAGCATGAGCCAGAGGTAGAATATTTTGAAATGCCTTACCAAGGTAGGGATGTGACATGCCACCACCCCAAAATAGGCCTAAGGATCCTCATCCTCCATCGTAGGATAAGAGCAAAGAAGAGGAGATCAAATCCTCTGATGCATATAAGGTACTTCTAGAGCACCTAGAGTCAGTAGAGAACAAGACCTCTAGGTCTGGATCTCAAAATCCCACTTTGCACTAGTTACGTAGTCAGCCCCTTCATCCTTCGATGCCTACCCCTCCCTATCTAGAATAATTTAAGATGCCTCAGTTGGCTACCTTTAAGGGAGAGGAAGATGCGTAGGAGCATGTTACCAAGTTCCTGAGTCAATGCTTTGGCATCCAGGATAATGATGCTTTGCTTTTGTGGACATTCATGACTACCCTCTCTGGCCTAGCCATGGAGTGGTTTACCCAACTCCCAAAGCATAGCATCCACAATTTGGATCAACTTGTAGATGCGTTCCTAGAATACTTCACCTTCAATACCAAGAGGAAGGTGATGCTGGCTGATCTCGTTAGGTTGAAACAATATGATGATGAGTCAATAGAAAATTATGGCAATAGGTGGTGAGCATTGCTTGCCAAGCTACCTTATCTACTCCCCATGTCGGAGTTGACTCAGATGTTTTCCAAGAGCTGCCTAAAGCCGATCTCCTTGTTGTTGCAGCTGCAACAATATCCGACTCTTGAAGATGCCCTAGCGCAAGCTAGAACCATTGAAGACATCAAGATTCAAGAGGGAGAGATTGTGAAGCCTCGCAAGGAGTGGAACAAGAATGCTAAGAATACCCCAGTGCAGCCTAAGCCAACAATAGTGAATCAGGTTGCCATTAGCATCCTAGGGCCAGTGCAACCCATGCCACCTCAAAAGCCTAATTATCAGGCCACACCTAGGAACTATAACAAGGACAACCAGAATAATCAAGGGCAAAATCAATAGCATCACCCCAAGCGATAGTTCACGCCCATTATAGAGTCTATGGACTCATTGTTTGAGCACCTCTTAGTGGCTAATTCGATCAATCTTCCTGAGAGTCGACCTATCGACCCAAATGCACCGAAGCCCAAAGGGTACCGAGAAGACCTATATTGCAAATTTCATAGGCAAAATGGGCATGACATGCAAATGTGCTATAAGTTCAAGCATTTGGTGCAAGACATGATCGATAGGAATGCCCTTCAGGTAGACAACCCTATCACACCAAACAACCAACAGATGGAGGTGTTTAAAGACCCCTTGCCTGCCCATGTGGAGTAGGCCAAGCCAGTACCCTAGGTAAATGAGGTTCATCATGCACCCCCTCAAGCAAGGGTATGTCGGCATGATCAACATTGTAATGAGGAATAGGTGGTACCCAAGTCCAGTCGCACCACCTACGGCTCAGAGCGATGTTCCTTCGATGTCGCAGCCTCTACCACCTCTAGTGTTGAGCCTCCCACCTAGGCCTATGGTCACAATTAAGAGCAAGCTCACTCAGAGCTTGAGAATGACATCTACCCGACTCTCCATCTATGAGCTCATTCAACAATCACCACCTCATAGAGAAGCTTTAATGGAGATCCTTAAGGTGATAGAGCTTCAACCCTAGGAGTCTAACTCCTTCAATAATTTTATGGGGCATGTGTGGCAATGCATGGAACCGATGATTACCTTTCGAGAAGATGAACTTAAACTAGTTCCAAATGATATGGTGGATCCTCCCTTGCACATCATCGCATGTGTAAATGGAACACCTTACAAGAGAGTGTTGATAGACACTGGGTCTTCGAGCAACATCATCACTACAATAGCTCTCAAGCATCTGAAGCTCCCAGCATCCCATATTGTCATGCATCTACCTACACCCTTCGAGCATTTAATGATGCCATATGCTCAATAGTCGGCACAATAGTCCTACCCATTTAGGTAGGGCAAAAGACCATACCGACACTGTGCCACATCTTGGAGGGTGAGATGGCATACAATATCTTGTTAGGTAGACCTTGGATCAGGGACATGAAGTGTGTCCCTTCCATTGCTCACCAGTGCCTAAAATACACCTATGAAGGGCAAGTTCATGTCATCCCCATAGACCTAGAACCCTTCAAGTACTACAACATGGTGCAACAGATCCCTGAGTCTACCTTGCCATCCACCCATCTGGATTTTCAACCGAATGAATCCAGCCAAGGTCTGACTCCATCACCATCACCTTCATTCAATCCATCATCATCTCATGCCATACCATCCTCATATTTAGCACCCCAGATATGCCTTCATCATTGGTGAATCCTCCATCGAGAGACACGGGGAAGAGGCCTATTGATGAGAGCCCTCTGACCATATCCACCATCTCCACCAGTGAGACTCCTAGCCCAGTGGATGAGGAGCTACCTCATGAGGCAAACATTGAATCAATTCAAGCCTCACTCCCATCTCCTCCTTCTCCATAGCCATAGGTCATAGTGCATCTAGCTTCTACCAGTTTAGGAGAGTACATGGTTAGGAATGTCACAACCACTCCTACCATCGAGTCGGTGCAAGACATGGGTCGACCTCATCTTCCCATAGGCACTATCATACCTCTTGGTCTTCCCCTAATCAAACAAATTTCATCTATGGGGGTCTCGACTATGGCATTGAGCCTTATCAACAGTAGGAAGAGGATGAAGAGCCCTTTTTCGAGGACATCAACTACATGTCCAACCCTGACTTTGCCATGAAGTATCTTCATCTCTATAATTGGTATGATTATGGGTTGGGCTTGTATGAGCAAGGCACCCAAGTTCCTTACCAGCCATAGTATCAAATGCCTTATGACAAGTCTGGTTTGGGACACAACAAGCCTATGCCCCTCGACGTCCTCATGGATAGCTTAGAGTGCATGACTCTCAACTTTAGGGATGAGCTTGTGTGTGATCCTTATGCCAACCCCAATCAAGTCTACTCACTGGGAGACTACTTCCCTACACCCTTGAGTGACCAAGACACACCTCACGATGTCAACCAATCTTACGAGAGAGGTGAAAGTTCACACACCCTTCCACATGATAGTGAGGAAGAAGATCAAGGGTCCCCTTATGAGTGGACATCCGATGATGAGTCAGATTATGAAGTGGCATCCATAGGCTCTTCTAGTTCCGCATGGAGAATAGGCATGGATCATCCCTATGGATGATGAGGATGAGTTCTATTTACACATGTTCCCATTACATGATCCTATATGACAACAAATTCTACCTTTAGAGGAGCAAGCTCACCCATAGCCACACCGATCACCTTCGATCATTTCCTCCCCTCTACCTCAACCACCTAGGGGAAATCATCCATCCATAAACATGATTTCCATAGACCTATTCGAGCCCCTACGAGATCTGAATAACCCATTGAAGCCATTGCACCTCGACTTGGGGGCCATTGAATTTGATCAGGGAGATTCTCCCCCATCACCTTTCGAGTACTGGTCTTGTGATGAGATGTTACAACCATTTCATTTCTCTCCAAGGCCTACTCATGATGTCTTCCATGTTGAGGAGGAACCCGAGGTTCCAATTGCTGATCTAAATCTAACAGATGACATTCACCTGATCCCTACTCCTCACCAATTGGAGGAGGGGTCACATATGTCAATCGAGCAAATGATTGATAAAGATATCAGCTCAGATCCCGAGAATCCTTAATATATCAAGTTAGGGGAAAGCTTATCCCCCAAAGAGCAGGCCGATTACATAGCCCTTCTCACAGAGAAGAAGGAAGCCTTTGCATGGTCCTATGATGACATGCTAGGCATGGATACACCACCTATCAGTTGTCATCCAACTTCCTCGATAGCCATCCCATCATCACCTACACTACCCATACAATATATCTTGGATAGGCTAGACAACCTGGAGTCACAAGTGAGTCAACAACACAATGCTTTACAACATATCTTGGATCAACTCACAAACATCGAGTTATGGTTGAGTCATTCGAACCCTCAACCCCTCGATTATCAGGACCAAACCCCTCCTTTATAGTCCATGGTCAACCCTCAACAGAGCATGAGGGGGAGGTACCAAGGCCATCAACCATAGCAACAGTATACCCATTTGTCAGAGCCCTTAGCATCGATCTTCAATCGACTATATGAGGCACAAGCAATCATGCTTCCTAATCCATCCATTGAACCCTAATAAGCATAGATCAAAGACATACAGGCAAAACACATATTATATTTACCATCGATAAATAGGCCATGATATCCAGACATGCTACATCTTTCAAAATTTAGTCTAGGATATGATCGATAGGCAAGGACTTTAGATAGGAGTCTTCCAAGACTCTTTACCTTCACACGAAGTAAACACAACACCTGGCCATCCAGTCAAACAACCTAATCAAGTGCACATTACTCCACCTTCCCATAGGTTTGTGGATATGATCGATGCTATAACAGAGTGGTAGGAACACCATAGTCGATATACGCAACCCATGATATCCTCCAATGTTTCACCTTCATTCGACTCACCCCAGAGGGATGCTAGCACTGCACAAGCTTACACCTCACAATAGGGGGTCGATTTTCATTGTCCCCTTTGTAGACCAATAGTCACCCCAAAGTCCAAGGGTATCTACATACCACTTGGTCAACCCAAAATCCCCTAGGTGGTCTATGACCATCTAGGTCACCCCAAAATTCTCCAAGGGTATCTACATACCGCTTGGTCAACCCAAAAATCTCCTAGGTAATCTATGACCATCTAGGTCACCCCAAAATGCTCCAAGGGTATCTACATACCGCTTGGTCAACCCATAATACCCCTAGGTGGTCTATGACCATCTAGGTCACCCCAAAATGCTCCAAGGGTATCTACATACCACTTGGTCAACCCAAAACACTCCTAGGTGGTCTATGACCATCTAGGTCACCCCAAAATGCTCCAAGGGTATCTACATACCACTTGGTCAACCAAAAATACTCCTAGGTAGTCTATGACCATCTAGGTCACCCCAAAATGCTCCAAGGGTATCTACATACCGCTTGGTCAACCCAAATACCTCCTAGGTGGTCTATGACCATCTAGGTCACCCCAAAATGCTCCAAGGGTATCTACTACCCACTTGGTCAACCCCTAGGTCTATGCCATCTAGGTCACCCAAAAATCCCCAAAGGCATCCATAAGCCCTTTGGTCACCCCAAAAATGCCCCAATGGCATCTAGTAAGCCCATTGGTCACCATGTACATACATATATATATAAAAAATCCAAAAACATCATCAAAACATCAAAAATACAAAAATATTACATCACATTACATTGCATACCATTGCATTATATAATCAATTGCATTAGGCATACTCATCATTGCACTTTGCATTTTAGAGTTGCTCATACATGTCTAGCACTAAGACTGTACACTAGTCATCATTCAAAATCAATGTTGTTCAAGTCATCATTCACATCATTTCATATTTCACTTATCATTTCCACCTACATTTCCCACTTTTTCATATTTGTGTCCATTCCCTTCACCTAGCCATTTGTTCTAGAATGTCATTAGGGTTTTCGATCACTCAACCATCTCTAGTTTTCTTTTCATATTTTGTAGAAAGCTATCCTGATTTTTAGGAGGTAGAGTCTTGCTTAGATTGTACCTTGTATACTTCAAAATCCCAACACATTTTCACACTAATAAATCCAAGTTTTGCACAAGGAAATATGAAACCTACGAAGTGGTCTAGGTTACCTTAAGTAAAAAGTTTATCCTGCTCATCCCCCTATGTGGATGGTTCAAGAATGTTAAGAATTGGCAAAAGGACAAGCTCCTCCTTACCCAATTCCCCAAAATAAATAGTGGTTTTCACCACTATCAATGATAAAAATCCCAAAAAGAAAAAATCAAAAGCAAAATAAATAGTGGTTATCACCACTCCCCAAATCCCTTGCTCAAAGAAAACAAAATACAAAATAAATAGTGATTTTCATCACTAAGTATGAGAAAATATCCCTGAAATCAAATAAAAGAAAAGAAGGGAGTATTGAACTTGAATCCCTAGAATTCTCAACATTTGACAAACCATTAGGTGATCCTCATTACAGGTTTGGTGGCATCAAGCCTTCCTAGCAATGGTGGTATCCTTACGCATGATGATATGTCTATCACATTAGCTTTTTGTGTGTGTGCAGACCAATGTTTGCATGTGGATGAGCTAGCTTTTGGTAGCCTATACTACCTAGTGGTCTAATCCAACTAAGTACAAAACCTAGGATCATGCTACTCATAGGGTGATATTCAGTACAGATGGGCTGCATTAATCCCATTTGGCACTGGGGTAATCTTATGCGTATCACAAAATGAACTCACTTGCACACACAGGGATATTGAGTATCTTGGTCATCCTAGAAGATTCATACCTTGTCAAAAAGTCTTGCATGGTTAGTATATAATTTTTGACCAGTTGACTAGAGTGTTTGAGTCTCATGAAAACCTCATAGACATCCTATAACATCCTATTATTCATTCCATTTTATCACATGTATGTCAGTTTACATTTTCACAAATCCATTACATAGTCTCATGACAACATTACACATGAATTGATGAATTCTATACAGTCTATGGTGCTAACATAGTATGTCATATAGTATATACATTTCATCATCTAGATCAATAAATCATCCATATCAATATGCATCCACGCATATACATATCATCAAATCAAATCACATTACAACATATGCATACATGATAGACATCCATCATCATATCATAAAGCAAATAAACACATTGCATACATCTCATAAAGCAATAAACACATGATGATAAACACATAAAAGCTCATATATATATATATATGTATGGGGAAAAAGATACATCATAACTGAACTACGTAGGCTACAATAAAGTGAGTCCTTAGACCTCACACCCCCAAAACAACCCAAAAAGCACCAAAAAGGGTCCAAAACCCACCAAAAATAGCTCAAATTTGGTCAAAATTCAATTGGCAACAAGAAGAACCTAAATTTCTCATGGATAAATGGAAAATTCCTTACTTTAATCCCTAATAAGGCCATTGTGGCTGGACCACCCCACGGGAACGAAGTTTTCGACTCCTTTCTTCCATGCAACATCAACAAAATCACCAAAATCCTCTCAAAAATGCTCCATTTTTCAATGAGTAAAACCGGAGGAAACCCTAACAAAGTCATATGTGTCAAGTGACTCATCACTTTTATCACTTGTCATTCCCTCATCGACTCATCACTTGAGGGGGTAGTCATACTTAACAAATTCATAATCACAATCAACAATCACACACTCAATCATGCAAATTGTGTTCATCCAACGAATCTTTGACAAAGACAATCATGCCCCTACTTGGGGAAGAAAACAAGCACAAATTTAAATCAAACAAATGCTTGGCATTATAGAATCATGAAGGAATTAGAGGCCTTACCTCTTCATGACTGAACAATATCCAAGGTCAAGCCAACCTTACCCGAAAGGTTGTACTTGAAGCAAGTTCCTTAGCTCGTCAGAAGCAAGGATTCAAGAACGCATGCTCTTTCCATGATTGGGGCATCTAAAGTTGGTTAGGTTATTGAATAACCCTAATCATTCAGCATTTTAGTCATCTATTTTTTCTCAGCATTGTGCTGCACACAACGCATCTCAAAAAGGGGCATCTGTAGACACTAAAATCTGGTCAATACGATTAGGCAATCAAAAGCATCGGTTAATTGACACCATATGGCCCCCTTGGGCAATCCTCAGAGGTTTAATAGTGGTCCTAACCACTTTTGGGAGCTTCTACCCCACTTTTGGGAATTTTAGGGCATATAGGCATGGTCGTCCCACCCAGGGATGACCACAATCCATGGCCATCCCACCCAGGGATGGCCATGGACTTTGACCCCCAAACAGTCAAAATACGGACAAATGGCATCCAGAAACTGCCATTTGCCCCACCTATTCAAGAATGTAGGTTAGAGGGTATAAAATATTTATGACTGTATCGCTCCAAATTTTTTGCATCCCTACCTTCAGGCTATAGGATCCGTGCCCGGAAGGAGGATGGGAAAAGGATGGCGCGGTACCTCGGACTGAGAGGACTTTGCGAAGGTCCCGCCTCTCAAGGGAGGTGTATTTTGATGATTTTTCGACGGATGGTGGGTTCACCAAGAAACATTTAGACGGCGAGCTTCCACGCCTAGGTTTTGGAATGTGTTTAGATGTGTTCGTTTTTAACCTTAAGCATTCATATCCTAGGTTTGGCCGAATGAATCTAGATTAATCTATATGAAAATGCAAGTTCAATGAATACAGAAACAGATTTAAAAGCAGAAAATAGAGAATTTACAGAATGCAAATGAGGAATACCTGATCCGGATGTCTGAAGAAGATTCTGATGTTTGAAGCAGTCTGGATCGTCTGAGATTCGACAGAATCGTCTGCAATCTGACAGAATCGTCTGAGATCTGACAGAATCGTCTGAGATCTGACGAATTCGTCAGAAAAATTCGTCAGAGACCTGCAAAACAGAAAATAGATGCAAAATACAAAAGAATACTATAGTGCTAACAGAGGGAAATGATACTAAATGACTGTATAAACACTGAAAAATAGTTATGGACAGCAATCCAAGCAAATTACTGTATTTTAATGACAAATCATGATCTTAGTATGCAATCTAAGCTAAATGGGTGAACTCCAAATGCAAGATAACATAAACACTGAATAAATTATCTAATTTGCAGAATAAAATGACAGAAAAAAAGTTGAGAAAAGCAAACTTCAGGCACTGATTGCCTCAATGCAGACTGTAGTCGAGATCGTCTCGCATCAGTACGAAATCGTCTCGAATTCGACAGGTTCGCCTCCGATCTGAACAGGTTCGTCGGCGACGATGGGTGCTGGCTTCGACTGAAAAATAGTGATGTACCTGCAACAAAATTGGTATAGATCTAGTGCAAATGCAAGATTGGGATGCTTTAACGTAGAGGGAATCAATTTGCAGAGAATTTCAGCCAGGGGTTGGGAAGGGAAAATCCTAGAGACTAAATAGGCTTAGGGGGAGTAGTTAGGAGGTTGGAGATCATCCCAATTTGGGAGATCTCCAACGGGGGAGGGTCCCAACGATGCAGACACGCTTCTGCCCGGATTGGAGACCCGTTGGAACAGATTCCAACTTTGCAAATTCAGTTTTGCGACAAGATCGTCTGGACGTCCTAGTCTAGACGAAATCGTCAAATCTGGGGCGATATCGTCTGATCGGCGACGATATCGTCAAACGGTCAAAACAACCTCTAAAAATGGCACGGAAAAAGGGGAAACGGATTTCTCGACGGTTAACGGGCGGTTTGGGAGGTTAAATTTGAATTTTAAATTATTTACTAAGGTGAATGTAATTATTCCAATTTTACTGCGCCAATTTTAGGGTGCTACATTTTGCCCCCTCTTTAGCGAATTTTCCGAAGAAAATGCGTTAAAGATGAGTTCTTCTCGATCTACGAGAAAGCAAAAATTATTCCCATTTTTAGGCGACGATTCTTGGTCGAATCGTACGACAGATTACTATGGTGCCCCCTCCGTGTTTTTACCCAAATCGAACGTTTGAGGTAAAAACGCGAAAAAGCAAAAAATTATTTTTGAATAAAATTAAGAAAAATAGGGTAAAACCCTAATTCATTTTTACTGTTCATTTTCTAGTTTTAGAGCTCTGGAAGCAAAAATGGTGGAGACGACGCACAGATCGACAGAGGTCCGGCGCGGTCTACGGGTAAGAGTCTAAACTTAGTTTAGAATGCTTTAATTTAATTTTACATGCTTTGTAGGTAGATTTTAGGTGAATTTTGAGCATCGCGGCCATTTTTGGGCCGTCGACGTCGTCGGGACGAAATCGTCCCGATTTCGACGAAATCGTCTCAATTTCGGCAATTTCGCCCGAGGGCGAAATCGTCGAAAGGGGGACGATTTCGTCAAATTAGAGACGATTTCGAACTACGAAATCGGAGACGATTATGCTCAAATTTGGGACGATATCGTCCAATAGTGGGCGATATCATCAATTGCACAAAATTGAATTTTTAATTTGCATTATTGATTACTTGAATTATTGATTAATGATTGTTTATTGTTTTGTTGTTTATGTTTGCAGAGAGGATTACTAAAGAGCAGGGAGTGGAAATATGGAGGGTTGAGAGATGACTTGGCCGCTCTGACACAGGCAGAGCGAGATCAGCTGGCACAGGCCGGCTTACTGCATGTGGCGGAGATGCCACAAGTATCTACAGACATGGGGCTACTGACGGCCCTAGCAGAGAGGTGGTATCCGGGGTCTTCATGTTTTCGGCTACCGACAGGGGAGATGACTCCCACACTAGAGGACGTATGGAGGATTCTGAGAATCCCCATACAAGGACGGCTGATCACTCCTACGGCCAATCAGGGCCGTGCTATGGGACGGTTGTGCGGTGACCCGAGCTTCACCCTGGAGAAGGGCGGAGTTAACATCGAGGCACTACGCCAGATGCCTGGGGCATCTACACTCACACGGGTACTAGCTGGGGTGGTTGGTGGACTTCTGCTGTGCCACCAGAGCGGGTGCAGGGTGCCATGGATGCTGGCAGATGTGGTCTATGACATGAGAGACCATGGCTACAGGTTTGCTTGGGGCAGCTTTGTTCTATGCCGATTGTACAGGATCCTGTATGGGGTCGTGTACAAGGGCGGCCGATGTCTAGTTATGACATCGCTACTACAGGTTTGGTGCTGGGAGCACATTGCGGTGCGGAGGCCGGTAGGGCTTCCTCTGATAGGGATTGACGGGGAGAGGCCCCGAGTCTTCTACTGGTGGCTCCGGAGAGGGGCACAACGGTGGATCGACCTACCGATGTCCCGGAGACTACTGGATGACCTAGTCCCGGACCAGATCACCTAGAGGCCATGGAGGGAGCATCCAGGGTGGCCAGAGGACGGACAGGAGTTGGCTCGCATCAGGCGAGTCTGCTGGTTGAGGATGGAGAGGGGAGAGGTGGAGCTCCATAGGTACGACCGAGTTTTGAGGTAGTTCGGTCTACAGCAGGGGATCCCATCTCTCAGAGACTACGAGTTTTCTCGGACTATCCGGGATAACACTACAGTTAGCGGGGCTCCGGACATGCAGCGGTTCTGGAGCCAGGACACGGATGATGCCCCCATCCAGCCAGTGGATGGGGACGACGCAGGAGTAGCCGATGGCTACGATGCCTGGTACGTAGGCATCCGCCCTCCTCGGATGACGAGGGCACAGGGTCCGATCCATGCGGTTGTGCGTCGGATAGGGAGGCGGTGCCAGGCGGTGATGGAGGCAGCCCAGGGTCACGACGGGAGAGAGGCGAGGAGGCCACAGGCACAGGAGCGGCCACGATAGAGAGAGAGGGAGAGGAGGGAGGTGAGACCCCCATCTCCATAGAGGCCACCATCGCTCGATAAGGGCAAGGGTGTGGATACAGGAGAGAGTAGCGAGATGGCTACTCTTCGGGCGGAGAGAGATCGTCTGCAGGCTCAGGTGCAGACGCTACAGGATGCGGCTGCACGACACCGGGCTGAGGTGTCACAGCTACGAGATGAGATTGCATGCCTCAGGGCACGGGGCGGAGGGGCGAGCACACAAGAGCTGGCACGGTCGATTGCTCAGACCACGTTCTACCAGGGCATCTACTTCCAGATGGTGCCAGAGGGTCAGAGGGTACAGCTGCCAGCTGGCATTGCTGACCCTATCAGGATTGGGTCCTCGAGGACTACGTCTCGATCGAGGACGAGGACTACACAGACGACGATGGGGCCACCTCGTCCACCTCAGGGCGGGGGAGGAGATGAGGCAGAGAGCTCGAGGGGCTCTCGAGACACTGACATTGTATGATGATTATTTTTGATAGAGGATTGAGTATGCCAAGGTATAGATTGTGGCATACCAATCTAGTTTTGATGATGTACATATATTGATATATATATATATATGAGATATTTTTGATCATATGACTTGTGTTTTGTGATTTGTATGATGCTTTTAGATGTTTTAATTGATTGATTTGATGATTCATTGAGGATTCATGTAATTATGTCATTGGAAATATTATAATTTGAATGTCATGCTATAATATTTTAAATGAAATAATCTGATGTAACAAATTGATTGTTTGTGATGAAATGTGATAAAAATAAAAAGAGACTTCTAACAATAATTTCAAAGGACATTGTCGCTATTATAGACCATTTCATGGAGTCGCTGCTCACTCGGTCGTCAAGCTAATCCCATTTATAGAAATATTGTTAAAAGTAAAAGAGTGCTTAAGAGACTGTCTTAAGACTTTGTTGTGATAGTGCAAATGATGATGATGATGATGGTTTGTTTTCAGATTTTCATAAAAAATGTTTGTGCATGAAATAATGTTTTAAAATGATTTTTGCTAGGCATAAATTCCTAAGTGTGATAAATTTTTTGGATAATTCCTTAGGAATTATACCATCATTGCAAAATTAAAGGTTGACATAATGACATGAAATAATGAAAATGTGTTTGCTTTTGAAAAGCATAATTTGTGTAACATAATGAATTAAGTCATATGGTTTTCATGATTTTGAATAAATGGGGAATAAAAATTGTTACAATGGTTTGCGCTAGGCATAGAATATGTAGGTATAGACTTATACCATCATCGCGAAAAATCCAAAAAAGATAGTTTTATTGCATGGTTGATTTTTGATGAACAGAAAATATGAAAATGAGGACTTGCGCTAGGCATAAAATTCCAATTTTGGTTTTGAAACTATACCATCGTCGCGAAAGTCAATCAGATATATATGTTTTTGATTGTATATTTTGAAAGAAATTTTTGATTTTTCTATTATATAGTTGTCTTTGTGGTAAACAATTGTACTTGATTTATTCCAAACAAGTTGCAAAAATAATATTTCAAAGTATTTTGAAGACAAAAGTTAGATTTATAAGGAATCCCATGTGCATATGTGAATTCATTTCCAATCTTGATTTATCATAATGATAGACAAAATCTCTCAAATACAAATGTGTGTGCAATTGCATTGTTCATTTACCAGTTTTGAGCAAGATACTATGATACAAGTGATTTGAAGAAACCAAATAAGTGTTCATTAACCATGATGTAGATGCATATAACCATACTAGGCTACTATGTAGGTCGGATTATCAAGAGCTAGCTAATCCATAAGCAGACATAGGTCTGTACAAAAGAAGGTCGCTAATGTGACAGACATATCGCCACGCTAGGAGTTACCCAAGGCCAAGCAAGGTTGGGCACAAACCACCTGTTATGGGGCTTACCTCACAGTTTTCGAATAATTGAGAATTCCGGGGATTCAAGCTCATCAACCCTTCTTTTCTTTTCAAAGGGTAGGGAAAGGGATTTTATTGCTTTCTTGCTTTCTTTTGAACTTTGCTTATTTTTCTTTTTGTATTTCTTTTGCTTGATAATGCTTGGAACATTGCTGTAATGATAAAAGAACATTTTTCTTTTCTCTTTCTTTCTTGAACTTTTCTTTTCTTTTTCTTTTTCTTTGCTAGGGATACTTGCTCGGATTAGCTGTAGAGCAAGGGATTTTTATTCTGGGTAGGGGTGAGCTTGTCCTTTTGCCAATTCTCAAAGATTCTAGACCATGTGCATGATAGGATAGCAGGGGAAACTTTTCGCTCAAGAAATCAGTTCTACTATGTAGCAAAACATGGAAATTACAAATATAATCATTTTATTGTGAAAAGATGTGCTTGGTTTAAGTAAATAACAAGATCAATTCTCTATGCTCAAACTTTATTTAATTGAATTTTGTGGACTTTGATATAAGAGAGATTAGTAATCATGCCAGATAAAATCAAGATATTTATTGTTGTGAGTGTGCAAGTGAGGGATTCCAAATAAATGCTAATTTATCCAAAATAAGTTGAAACATATAACTGCAATAATTGTAAGAAAATATATATAAATGATTTTTTGAGAAGTTTGGAGAATGTTGACTCTCTCTTTCTTCTTTATTTTATTTTGGTTTCGAAAGAGTCAAGCATATAGTTGTTTTTATATTTTTATTTTGATTTTTGTTTTGATTTTTTATTTTGAGTAAAGAATTTAACAAGTGCTTTAAATAAATGCAATAGATAGTTTTTGAAGATTTTTGGATGATTTATGAATGTTTTTGATGTTTTTGGATTTTTATAAATTTGAAAGAAATATAAGATAGTAATTTTGAACAAATATATACATGGATGAAATGACCAAATTTATGCATAGTAACGTTTAAGATGCAAAATATTCATGGGTTCTTTAAGTTCTTTACCATCTAAGGTAGATAATTTATATGCTCCTGATTCAAATTTAGCAGTAATAATGTATGGTCCAAGCCAGTTGGGCTCAAATTTACCTTTAAGTTCCTTAGTTGCATTTGTATTTTTTTGATTTTCTTTTAAAACAAGGTCGCCAATCTCAAAGGATCGATGACGAACTTTCTTAGCATATGATCTTTTAAGCTTGTTTTGGTAAGCACGGAGATGCTCCAAAGCATTGATGCATTTTTCATCTAGGAGTTCCAAGTGATCGAGTCTGCCAACACGATATTCATCTCCTACTTCGGTATCTTGAAGTAGCAGAGCCAAAGAAGGAACTTCCAATTCAAATGGAAAAACTGCTTCAAGCACCATACACCAAAACAAATGGTGAAGTTCCAAGTGGGGGTTCGAACACTAGTTCGATAGGCCCACAAGGCTGGATATAATTGAATATGCCAGTCACGGCCAGTTTTATTGACTAATATTTTGAGAATTTTGATTAGGGTTTTGTTAGATGCTTCTGCTTGACCATTACCCTGAGGATAATAGGGGGTGGACCAGCGATGTTGAATCTTATATTTTTGACATAATTTTTTAACATCTTTATTTTTGAAGCAAGTTCCATTGTCAGAGATGAGATTGGCAAGAATTCCGAACCTGCAAATGATTTGATTAAAAATAAATTTAGAAACTTGTGTGCCAGTGCAGGAAGCTAAAGGCATAGCTTCGACCCACTTCGTGAAATACTCAGTGGCAGTTATGATAAACTTGTGTCCATCAGATGACACAGGATTGATTTTACCAATAATATCCAAGCCCCATTTAGAAAAGGGCCATGGAGATGAAATAGCCTGCAGCTCTTGTGCAGGCGCATGGACAAGGTCAGCATGTTTTTGACACTTGTCGCAATGGCGCACATACTCATGTGCATCCGTTTCCATGGTAGGCCAAAAGTATCCTATCCGAAGGAGCTTTTTAGCAATGACACTACCACTAAAGTGTCCTCCACAAGATCCATCGTGGGCTTCACTCAAGGCTGATTTAGACTCTTCTAAGTTTAAACATCTTAATAGGATACCTTCAAAAGATCTCCTATATAAAGTATTGCCAATTATTACAAATCGACTTGCTCGTCGACGTAATAACCGACGCTGGTTTCTATTAGAATTAGCAGGGAAAGTCCCATTTTGGAGAAAATCAAATATGTCCGTATACCAAGGTTCAGGAGTAGTTTCATTGATTAGAAACACATCCAAAGGCTCTAAGCATGACTTATTTGAAGCGGGTTCCTGGAGTCGACGAATAATGATAGTGGCATATTCGTCATCTAACTCCAAGGGCAGGAGAGATGCAGCGACGGCCATAGCATCAGCTGCACGGTTGCTAGTTCGAGGAATGGCTTCCAAGGTAACTTGATCAAATAAAGACATTAATTGTAAAACATAGGCCTTATATGGGCGCAGTTTATCATCTCTGGTTTGATAAACTTCATTAATTTGGTTTATAACCAATTGGGAATCACCAAAAACTAAAAGATGTTTAATTTTGAGTGCTAGAGCAGCTCGTAATCCAAGGATTAGAGCTTCATACTCAGCAGTATTGTTGGTGCAAGCAAAGGTCAGTTTGAAGGACAGAGGAATAAGATGTTTTTGCGGAGATATTAAAATAATACCCGCACCAGCCCCACTCATGCATCGGGCTCCATCAAAGTATAAGGACCATTGTTCAGGATGGTCTGCCTCTAATTGAAGGCATTCATCAGGAAACTCGATGATGAGGGGATGGGTAGACTCTAAGGGTGCAGCAGACTAATTGATCTGCTATGATTTGACCCTTAACAGACTTCTGTCCTATGAATGTGAGATCAAACTCGCTTAGAGCAAGAACCCACTTGGTTGTGCGACCCGATAAATAAGGTCGACTCATGAGATACCTTAAGGGATCATATTTAGCAATGACATAAGTTTTTTGGCTAAGCATATAATGTCGTAATTTTTGCGTAGCAAACATGACTGCTAGACATAGTTTTTCCAATGCTGTATAGCGGGTTTCATAACTGATGAAGGTTCGGCTAATATAATAATTAGCACGTTCTCGCTTTTCATCATCAAGTTGAGCTAACATAGCTCCTAAGGCAGAATCTGAAGCTAAAATATATAGGAGAAATGGGCGATCGGATTTAGGTGGTGAAAGCACAGGTGGATTAAGGAGGTATTGTTTGAGAAGTTCAAAAGCTTCTCTACATTCGGTGTCCCAATTAAAAGGGACATCCTTCTTAAGGAGTTTAAGAAAGGGACCAGTTTTGTCCGCCAGCTTATCGATGAAGCGACGGATGGCTTGAAGTTTACCTTGTAAACTTCGTAACTCAGATATATTAGTCGGTGCGGGCATATCGGTGATAGCCGCAATCTTGAGAGGGCCGATTTCAATACCACGTAAAGAAACTAAAACCCCTAATAGTTTGCCGGATTTAACTTCGAATATGCATTTTGTTGGATTTAATCGAATGAGATATTCTCGTAATCGATTAAAGACTTTTCTTAAATCATCTAAATGATTATCTTCAATAAGAGAGCGAGCTATAATATCATCTACATAATCATGTAGGATATCATGCATCATATCATGAAAAATGTAGGTCATAGCTCGTTGATAAGTTGCACCGGCGTTCTTTAAGCCAAATGGCATCACTTTCCAGCAAAAGGTACCCCAGGGGGTAATAAAGGCTATTTTAGCCTGGTCTTCAGGAGCTATCCTGATCTGATTATAACCGGAGAATCCATCCATTAAGGACATCATCCCACTTCCGACAGTGAAGTCAATGATTTGATCCATGTTTGGAAGAGGAAAGTCATCTTTAGGGCATGCAACGTTAATATCTCTAAAATCTGTGCAAACCCTAACTTTGGTAGCTTCTTTCTTGGTGACTGGAACTACATTTGAGATCCATTCAACATAATCAATAGCTTGTATAAAGATAACATTCAGGAGTTTTTCTAACTCCCCTTTGACTAGCAGAGCCACTTTGGGATGCATTTTTCTAAGTTTTTGTTTAACAGGTTTAGCATCCGGATGGACCACTAGATGGTGCATGACGACAGAAGGGTCTAGACCTGGCATATCTTCGTATGTCCAAGCGAAGACATCTTCATACTCTTTAAGGAATGCGATGTATTGTTCTTGTTTTTCTTGACTTAATTCTGATCCAATATTGATTATGTGAGGATTGTCCTCAGTTCCAATGTTAATTTTAATGACATTTTCTACCTCCATGTGTAGATCTCTTTCAAAATTAGGTGGGGCGGGTGAAACGCCCAACTCTTGTAATTCTTGTAAGGTTAATTTAGATAATTCATCTTGAGGATTAGTGGCCTCAAGTTGGGCTATAGTTGGTATAGAACCATCAAAATAAAACCCATTGTGTAACATCTCTTCAATAGAGACATCATGGAAGATATCTCCTTCCAACTCTTCATCGGGGTCAGCAATCATTTTAGGGTATGCTATGGATAGCATGTTGCATGAAAACGACTGATTTTTAAGAGGCAAATCAACATGCCTATCCAAATAATCTTGATAGCATATGAGATGATCATCATCCTCAAAAGGAAAGGGTTGACCCTTACTAGGAAATAGGCCCACACCACAATCAGGCAGGCCACGGTTCTACCTCGAAAGGTTCTTTCATGCCATTTTGGAAAGGTCCCAAGCCTTTCCCTTTATATCCCATTTTAAGCATCATGGGTTTAGCTTTAATATAATCATTGGTAAAATAACACCGAGCATATCCTTCATGATGAGTTTTGATATTTCGAGGGATTCTTCCCCAGTCATATCCTTTATAAATGAAGGCACAACTCCCGACTTGGTAAGTACTTCCCATAGGTTGTGGGAGGCCCAAAGTACGAGGAGATGGCGGCAAGTTATTTAAAAGGTTTGAATCTTGCATGAAAGCATTCATTTTTTCTGATATTAAGGTTGTAGATAAATCTGGTAAAAGTTCATCAGAAAGGGCATAAGATGTAGAAGGCTTATTACCTATATCTTGAGATGTGGAAGGTATGATAGATGTGTCTATAGGTTTTGAATTTATAGGGGTAGAACTTGAAGGATTGGTTGTAGATTTAAGATCCTTTTGAGGTTCTAAAATAATTTGTTTAGAGGGTTGTTGGTCTATATAGGAGGATGAAATGAATGGAGGGGGAATAGGGGAAGTTATGGGTTTATGTTTCACAGTTTTAGATGAAAGATAAGAACTAGGATGTGTGGATGACAGAGCTGGGCAAAATTGCACTCCAACGGGTTCTGCCAAAGCACACATATCAAAAGGTCTAGGGTCACCATGAATAGTGACCAACTGATTTTTGAACTCAAATTTAACACATTGGTGTAAAGTTGATGGGACCGCTCGCATGGCATTGATCCAAGGGCGACCCAAAAGTATATTGTACGATGTTGGGCAATGTACAATAAACACGGTTGTTTCTAGGGTTCTAGGACCAACTTGCAATGGGAGGGTAATAACTCCACACGTTTCTTGTGTTTCGTCATTAAAAGCTTTGATAATCATATCAGTTTTCTTCATTTCATCACTTCTAAAGCCAAATCGTTGGTAGAAGTCAAAGGTGCAAATGTTTAGAGATGAGCCATTATCAATCAAAACTCTTTTGACAACTACATCTCCAATTAAAGCAGTAATGTATAAGGGATTGTCCTTATGTAAACTGTGTTGTGGGATATCTTTATCCCGAAAGTCAATACAATCAATCTCTCGAGTGATGATAGTATTGGCCATAGCTTCGAGTTGAATGTTTTGAGGTACCATCATTTGGCTCAATGTAAGCATCAACTCATCCCTATGGGTGGGAGAGGATCTTAATAAATCTAAGAGGGAAATTCTGGCCGTAGTATTAGACAATTGCTCATTAATGTTGTAAGGGGGTTTAGATTGAATAGTAGGAGCATGATTCCCTTTATTGGGGTTTTTCAAAACGAATGGAGCTGATCCATAATTCTGGTTTGGTTCTTGTTGAGAGTTTTGAGCTTGTTGTCGAGTAACGACTCCAATGGTACCTACAATGTTATAGTGAAGACGTTGAACTGGTCTCGGTTGAGCATTAATGGCTTGTTCATTAGAAAGGAATATATTAGAAGAAGGTCGAGTAGTGACTCTTCTAGGAAATGGTTCTTCTGGAACCATAGCATCTGTGACGGGTTGAATAGGATCTGATTCATTTTCAGAACTATTCGATTGGTTTGAAGTAATGTCTAGTTCACTTTCACTATCTGACTCTATATCACTAGAATCAGAAGTTTGAAAATTATGTAAGGGCCTGGTTGTAACCAGGGATAAGGTCGTGTCAAATATTTGAGGATCCTGAACAGGTAATTGTCCGCTAATGGTTCCTACATATCGGGTAGGAGGGGGAACATTATGATGTTCGATTTGATTGGCTACCTCTTTACCATGTCTTGGTAAAGGGTGTTGAAATATGTCTAGAGTTTGATTGGCATTTTGATTTTGATTTTGGGGAACGGTCTTTTGAGTATTATTAGGAGGGTTTTGTTTAGGTTGGAAGGCTTGCACTTCCATTTCATTATTGTCAATCAAATCTTGTATTTTATGTTTCAACCTTTTACAAGCGTTGGTAGAATGTCCAGGTCCTCTATGGAAATCACAATGCAAGTCAGCTCTATATCCGGGTATAGTTGGATCAGGTTCCCGGATAGCTGGCAATTGGATTAAACCTCTTTCGAGTAATTGAGGTAAAATAGTTGATAAGGGTTGGTTTAATCTAGTGAATTCTCGAGGAGGCTTGTCAGGAGGTTTCAATATGAATTTTTTTGTTGTCTTCGTTGCATTGACATTAGCAACATTTCTGCTGTCAGTGACTCCGTCACCGACAACCTTGTTTGTTTTTATATTGATTTCTAGATGTTTTCTCATCATCCTTCTTCCTAAGTTGGCCTCTCCTAATGAGGGCATCTTCTACTCTTCGAGCTAAATCTATAGCTTGATCGAAGGTAGTTAAAGTAGCGGTTGATAGCTCATAAGATATCTGTTCTTGTAAATTGTTGATGAAAATGTCCAACATTTCCCTATAAGGCAGCACAAAGTGCAGTTTTCTCGTCAATTGCCTCCATCTAGCTAAGAAATCGGCAAAGCATTCATCCTTATCTTGTTTTAAATTGTATAGGTCTTTAATAGTTACATGCCTCTCGATGTAGGCACTAAATTGATGGACAAATGATTCAACTGTTTCTTCGAAGTTTCTCAAAGAATGAGTGGGCAATTGATAGTACCACTCTAATGCCATTCCACCTAAACTTTTGGGGAACATTTTTAGTAATAGCAAGTCGTCATGCGATATGTCGTGACATGCTATCCTAAACATGCGAAGATGCTCTATGGGATCTTCGGTTCCTTTATATATAGGCAAGATGGGCATGGGAAAATGCTTAGGGTATGGTTGAGCTACAACTATGGGATCCAAGGGTTGACTACAGATCTCTCGATAATTATACGAGGGACGGTAGGGATTTATCTGGTCCATACGTGAAGCCAATTGTTTCACCATGGCTTCCAGATTACTAGTTTGCCCCCCATATTGGTTTGGTAGGGCATTGACATGGGTTTTATGGGCATAGGATGGAGGAACATGCAGATTAGATGCCATGTTACTATTGTGTAAAGTATTGGTAGGAAAAGTATTATGGAGGAATTTTGAAGTTGGATTATGTTGTATTCTCGGATTGTTGAAAGTTTGTATTTGGCTTTGTTTTAGGTTTTTGTTTACTTGAAGCATATTGCTCAATAGTTTGGCGGAATAAAGTAGTGAAGGAAGGTTTCTTTTGTGTGGGAGTGATTTTAGGTTGAATAACGGGTTCCTTAGGAGGTTGGGTAACCTGTTGTTTTGACATGTTTTGGGCCATAGTGACCATATCCGTATTGGATGGCCCAGCCTTGTCACTTTCTTGATCAATGAAAGACAAGGGATTAGTGCGTATATTAAATGCCTATTCTATAGCTGCTTGAGTGTCACTAATTTCCCCTTTATCAATACGAACTGCCACATTAAGGATGTCAATGTTATCATTGAGAAATTTTTTGAAAATGCTCTACATTGTCAAAGGCAATAGTTCCATTTGGAGCTACTCTAGGGGATGAGGATCCATCCTCTTTAACACTTCCTTCTTGTTCCTTATCTTCACCTAAGTCTTCATCTGATTGACCTAGAGTTTCTCCTTCCGGATTTGTATCTCCAAGAAGGACATTTGGGTTTTCAGTTGTATCTTGTAACCAATCTTCTCCTTCTCCTAAAGTTTCTTTACCATTCCTAAGTTTAGGCATGGTGCTAAGTTTTGATTTCAGCAAATATAAAAAAAAAAAAAAAAAAAAAAAAATATATATATATATATATATATATATATGCAACAAATTAAGAGGTATATATTTACTATATACCTACTACAATATTTGAAAATGAAATGTTTAAGTTTTTGCTAAGTTTTTGATTTTTTAGTTTTTCTTTAATTTTTTGAAACAATACAATAAAGACAACAAATAACACAATAAATGCAAGAAATAATGCTGAAGTAATAATCTAATTTTCTATAAACAATTTATGAATATCATTAATAGGTTCGAGTTGTTCAGGAGTCATGAAGTGTTCTTCTTCAAATTGAAAGTTTTCTTTTAAAAATTTGATGAAAAGGGCTATAGTGATGTTGTCTGTTTCAGATGTCTGGTTGATAAAAGTAAAGCTCGTGGCAATACTCTCGATATAACACTAGCTCGAGGAACTCTATTCCATATTTCCCTATCTCTAAGAACAACCTCTTGGTCTTCTACACGGCCTAGGAATTGGTGCACAATGGCTGCGTTCTCGAGGTATTCCTCGAAGGTGAACAATTCTGAAGATACTAAAGCTCTCCTATAGGCTAACCATCTATGGCAGGCTCTCTGAAGTTCATGATAAAAAACTAATTGATGAGGATCCAGGATTCTATCTAGGACTAGCCTCTTGATTTGCTTAAGTTGTGTGGACCTAGATGAAATGAGACTAAGTCTCCTATCAAGTTCGTTCCACAGGAATTGATTTCTACTTGTTTCAGGCACACTAAGGACAGAATTAACTTCTATAGCTGCCAATTGATTTTCTACGTTTATAGTAACTGCTAACCTTTTCTTAGGAGCTACCATCTAAACATGATTTCAAACTTAAATGTTTAAAATGCATCTATGTTTCAGTTGTTCTATATATGTTTTTGTTTTTGTTTTTGTTTTTCAAAAGGTTATGATGCATTCACGTCGGGTTCACCAAAATGTATCGCTCCAAATTTTTCGCATCCCTACCTTCAGGCTATAGGATCCGTGCCCGGAAGGAGGATGGGAAAAGGATGGCACGGTACCTCGGACTGAGAGGACTTTGCGAAGGTCCCGCCTCTCAAGGGAGGTGTATTTTGATGATTTTTCGACGGATGGTGGGTTCACCAGGAAACATTTGGCGGCAGTTTCCACGCCTAGGTTTTGGAATGTGTTTAGATGTGTTCATTTTTAACCTTAAGCATTCATATCCTAGGTTTGGCCGAATGAATCTAGATTAATCTATATGAAAATGCAAGTTCAATGAATACAGAAAGCAGATTTAAAAGCAAAAAATAGAGAATTTACAGAATGCAAATGAGGAATACCTGATCCGGATGTCTGAAGAAGATTCTGATGTTTGAAGCAGTCTGGATCATCTGAGATTCGATAGAATCGTTTGCAATCTGACAGAATCGTCTGAGACTGACAGAATCATCTGAGATCTGACGAATTCGTCAGAGACCTGCAAAACCGAAAATAGATGCAAAATACAAAAGAATACTACAGTGCTAACAGAGGGAAATGATACTAAATGACTGTATAAACACTGAAAAATAGTTATGGACAACAATCCAAGCAAATTACTGTATTTTAATGACAAATCATGATCTTAGTATGCAATCTAAGCTAAATGGGTGAACTCCAAATGCAAGATAACATAAAAACTGAATAAATTATCTAATTTGCAGAATAAAATGACAGGGAAAAAGTTGAGAAAAGCAAACTTCAGGCACTGATTGCCTCAATGTGGACTGCAGTCGAGATCGTCTCGCATCAGTACGAAATCATCTCGAATTCGACAGGTTCGCCTCCGATCTGAACAGGTTCATCGGCGACGATGGGTGCTGGCTCCGGCTGAAAAACAGTGATGTACCTGCAACAAAATTGGTATAGATCTAGTGCAAATGCAAGATTGGGATGCTTTAACGTAGAGGGAATCAATTTGCAGAGAATTTCAGCCAGGGGTTGGGAAGGGAAAATCCTAGAGATTAAATAGGCTTAGGGGGAGTAGTTAGGAGGTTGGAGATCATCCCAATTTGGGAGATCTCCAACGGGGGAGGGTCCCAACGGCGCAGACACGCTTCTGCCCGGATTGGAGACCCGTTGGAACAGATTCCAACTTTGCAAATTTAGTTTTGCGACAAGATCGTCTGGACGTCCTAGTCCAGACGAAATCGTCAAATCTGGGGCGATATCGTCTGATCGGCGACGATATCGTCAAACGGTCAAAACAACCTCTAAAAATGGCACGAAAAAGGGGGAAACGGATTTCTCGACGGTTAACGGGCGGTTTGGGAGGTTAAATTTGAATTTTAAATTATTTACTAAGGTGAATGTAATTATTCCAATTTTACTGCGCCAATTTTAGGGTGCTACAATGACATACTGCATGAGGGAGGCCAAAATGGGAGATTATCTTCCTCCTCCAATGCATGATCAGTTTTTGACAAGTGGCACCTTTTGCCCTGCATGCCCATTTGCCCAAAGGCTCCCTTTGGCTATAAGGTGGATCCATTTTCCATACAAATCATAGAAATGAGTTTTGAGACATAGCAACGAATTGCTACCAATATTTCCCCTCATCTTTTGTACCTTTTCCCTCAAAATATCTACCTAGTGAAGGAGGTTTGTGAGTGATCTAGGAGGCACAATTTGTTTGTAAAACCAAATCATCTAAGTGAATTTCACCACAAAATTTTATGAAAACACTATTGAGAAGGGTACTAACCAATTCACAAAAAAAATTGTGATAAAATAAGTGTAGAATTGGTGGATGTCCCACCCTAGGATGATCCCCATTCTATGAAAAGTACCATTTTCCCTATAAGGTACGGTGGTAGATCTATGCATGATTTATTTAATTTCATTTTTTAGGAGTCATATCCAAATTTCATGCATTTTGGAGTCATATTGAGCGATATATTGCATTTTTAATGTTGTATAGGCTTTTGGGGACCATCTGAAGATGCACATGCAACTGTCATTTATTTTACAAATATAACCATATGGTTTCTCTTAAAATAATTATTTATGCATACTATCAAAGTTTCATTTTATTTGGATGTATTTAGACCCAAAAATTGCTTGTTTTGTGTTTTATAGGCTTCGTAGGTTACTGCAGATGCGACACCGATTCAGAAGTAATTTCGGTTCTATTTTTAATTAAATATTTCCAATATCATCTATTTTATATATCTCTACAATTTTAGATCATTTGTAGTTTTTTTAGATAGGTGTATCACATATTCATGTTTTCTAGCCTTTTAGTGCCTCTGGGGTTTGCATATTTTCAATATACGTACTTGCTATTTAATAAATCTAGTTTCCTTGTGTGCAAGTGTAGGTATTACAGCATAGAAGGAAAAAATACAAGATCAGAATAGTGAAGAACAAAGTGGCAGCATCATAAGGTTCATCCACCTCAATTGTGGGTATGAGGAAGAACATTGGAAGTGCACAAAAGCTTCTTTGAAAGGACTTGATCCTTTGGGCACCCTATTTTTGTAAAAAAATGTATCAATCTAGAGCCCTCAAGGGGAAATTTATGTAACCATGGTTTTGATAAATCAAAATAATATATGAAAGCTTCATTTCACTTCATTTCATGCGTTTTGGTTATCTTTCCATGCTTACTTGAATGATTTCATTTTGATGCTTATCACTCATTGGCAATAGATGCATATTTTTTAGCTTCATTAGGTGCACATTTTTTCCCCTAATTCATTTATACTAAAACCTAACTAAATAAATTTACAAGGATACCCCACAAGATAAAAATACATCAAAGAAAAAAATTACAAGAAGTGGAGAAGAGTTCTTCAAAGTGATTCAATCAAGGGTTTCAAAATTCAAGTATATATATATATATATATATATATATATTTCATAATTTAATTGCATTATAGAGGTAGTTTCATTTGGTTTAGATTTTTGCATCAAAATCTAGACATGTAGAGTTAGATTATATTTCACATTTTTCTAGATTTGTTATTGATTTCAATAGAAAGTAAAAGATTCCTTGCATTTAGAGCAACACTGAGCTTTGACCTTTTTTTGATCATTTCTAGTGTTTGTTTGCATTGTTATTTCGAAAAACAAAAGCAAGTTAGATATAAGTTTAGAGAATGAGGAGTATTATAACTCTCACTAAGAAGGAAGAATTTACACACATATATGGTGGTGGAGGTAGAACAAGAGGTATTTTAGTTGCAAGTGGGAGTAGCACCCCCTTATGGTTGTCCTTCAAAACTTTCAAGACCATATGCAAAGGGACTTTCCAAACTCGTTGGTACAATTTGTCGATATTATATTGTAGGATACGACAAATTGAAAAGGGAAAATACTTTAATATGTATATTTTTTCTTTCAAGGGAAGCTATACTAATTTTTTCTATCGCCTCTTACATATATCTAGAGATGAGGTATGAAACTTGAGGAAATCAAATTAAATATAGATCATATAACTGTTAGTAATGAAATACAAAACTTGTAAGTGCTAGAATAGTTTCAATTACTTATAATGTATGCATGCCTCCCACTTCTTACCATCCTATTCCTCATTTTGGTTTTAGAGCTACAACTCCAACTCTAGGAAATTTAAAATATGTATTATAGAAAATTTGTATTCCACTATATCCAGAGAAATAACATACAATAACAAAAATAAATAATAACTCAAAGGAACTCACAACATATGTATGTCATTATATTCATACAATACATTTGAAATTATAGTTTTATACATGCACAACAATTGTATTATGCTTTGAATAAGTATCATAAAATTATCACTATATGCAACATGCTTACGTCTTAAGATTGACAAGGGATGGATCATCTAAGGTATGTTTGATAACTTCCCAACCACCAACTATATAATATCCATATACTAAAATAAAAAGTATCCACTATGTTCATGACACATTATTGAAAGCTTCTACTGAGACTTGGTGTTCAATTGGCCCCTTGTCAAACTTAGTTAACTTTCAAAGGAAAGTATGCAGTAGTCCTTATCTTATGGATGCGACTCAAGAGAAGTGATATGCTTATCCTTTTTGGTCAACTACTCTTGATGAAGGTGATGGGCTTATTTATCTCTACTTGTATGAAAGTTACCTCTACTTTAACTCTTCCTTGAAAGAGTCATAATTCCTCTTTGGGATGCTAAGTATATAATCTCTCAAACCTAGCTAATCATTTTAATTATTTGGAAAGCTCTCAAAATTATTGAATAATGGTTGTATATCACTAAATAAAGATAGAAAGATAAATAAAATTCATCCATAATAAAATATCTCTTCACTATTTGATGAAGTCGAATACTCTTTTCCTAGGCATTTGCCAAATATATTGTTAGGGATACTGATATAATATCAATATTTTTAATGATAATTCTTCTCCCTCTAACATGGTCTAGATTTGTCTCTCCCTTGAATAAATTTTGGTGAGACTAAGTGAGTTTGTTTAATTTCACTTTACAATTATTTGTATAGCTTGGAAATCTCACTCATCAAATGTATCATCCATAGTTGCAACTTAGAAAGAGGTCTTGATAAGAAATTATCATGTGCACTTACCACAAATAACCTGGTTTAAAAATTAAACTACATGCATATCCTCTACCTCTTTAGACATGTCTATATTGTCCAATGTAGACAACTCCATAGTCCCAAATGAGCATATATGTGCTATAAATTGGTCATTATCTCTATCATCAAATTATCAATTCCTTTCATTCTTATTCAAGAGCAACATTCTTCCCCTTCTTCTCATCACACTGTAATTATTGATACTTGGCCTCTTGTAAGGGATATCCTATTTTATTTTCTTTTTCATGTCTCAAAAGCATAGGATATTGCAAAGGTACTTACACATATTAGAATTTTTTATGTGATATACCACAAAAGTGAATCTGATCCTTCATTATCATTTGATTTGCCAACTACCATGGGCTGATCCTTATTGAAACCAATGTGTTACATGTTGGTACAATTTTTATGATTCTTATTCATCTCTACCATGGTTTTTGGTTCCTTTAGATTTCACTTCTCTAGTGCTTTTGTAGCCTTTGGATTTACCACAATCTACAGGTATCATATTCCACTACTTGAACAATCTCCTGCACATCACCTTTTGTTGCAACATAGATGTTGATAGGTCTTACTTATACTATTAATAAAATGAAAGTGATATGATCATCATATATAATTTACATTGTTGTAGGGACTAAATTAGAGTAATTATTTAATCCTTAATATTATGCTCTTATCCTTATTTCTCCTCTTATGATTCCACTTATGGATTTATCATATAATACAAGTAACTTGTCATGATTACACTACATTATGTATGCTATTATTGATAATACATGTACAAATATACGTGATGGAACATTAAAGGTGTTTCTTTAGTGATATTGAGTGATTTTTTCTATTCTATCATGTTAATATTCTATTATCATGTTACATCCAACATTAAATCTATAGTATGGAAAACTATAGAAAAGGTCTTTGTACTTTGTCATAGATTTTTTTTGTACATACTCCAATAGATAATAGATGCAAATCCTGATCATACTTGAACCCATCCATTATTCCTTGTGTGTATGAAATGATCCATGATATCATGCTAAATGCTCTCCACTTTCCCAATAATTATGACATTACAAGACACATTACACACTAGGACTCTTTCTTACACAATAGATGTATTTTCAACCCTCAATTTCCTTGATAGGACAACTTTGCCTAGTCATTATTTTTCATGGAGTCAATACCATTATTGTATAATAATCCTTATAGTATTCATTGTCCCAATTATTCATTTTATAGGTCTATGTGGTTGTCCAAAGAATCTAAAAAATCATATGAACTCCTAAGGAATGAATGTCACCCACTGTGTTTAAGTCCAAATTTGAAACAAACTTATTTTTAGATGGATTTTATATAAGAATAATAGTTCTATCAACTACTTTTTGAATGCATTCCAATAAAAAGGTAAAACCTATAGGTTGTGATGCATTGAAACCTATTTGGAAGATTATTTAAGCATGTTATTATTAACATTCTCATTTCTTACATGTATCCTTATAGTGAGGTCCATGTTATTTCTAAATTCTAACTTTTGGTTTTGTCACTTTCACTCTTCACTTTGGAAAAAGGTGATGCATTTATATTATTTCTTCATTTATTGCTATGTGTATATATTTCAAAATATGATGTACAATGTAGCCTCCCGTTATCCATTGTGCCTTCAACACTTTTAAACATTTTACTACTTGAAAAATTGTGACGATGGTAGTGACATTGATCAACAATAATAAGATGATAAAAATTATTTTTTGTGGTGTTAGAGCATGATATCCCTTTAGAGTGTCATGATAGAATTTTGCATGTGATTTTGTTCTTTATAACATGACAACAAAACTTCATAATTTAGTGTATTTGTATTCCTTAGTCATTATTTTTCTCATCCTTGTTATTATCAATACAAAGAACATATTTTAATATTGTATCAACCTAAACCCTTCAAGGATTTGGTATACAATGAACCTTTATGGTGGTTGTAACTTTATGTCAATTCTCTATCACATATTCTTCATAATGACTTATTTTATGGTATCCTTTACATGTTCCTCCTATGCAACCAACTACTTAAACTCTTCTTAGATATGTTGGTGTTGATTCCTTATACCACTTAGTATTGAGAATAATTTACCACTTAAAAAACATGCTACAATAGACCTTATGACCAAGCTACACACTCATATTTGTGTTGTCACTTTTTTTTTATGTCTAAGTAAGTTGGCCTTGAATGACTTATTCTTAGACCCAACTCTTTATGGCAACCCTAACAATACACTTGCAAGTGACATTGCTTAGTTATCCCTATCAAATGATCTCCTTTATATGGCTTATATTAGACAAGTAGTTTAGGCAATGTCCCTTGAACAACCTTCTCATACTTCTAAATGAATATATAAAATAAATTGTTACAAATGATGCTAACAGATAATATTATATAGAAAACATGACATAACTATGTGTATACATATTACATGGAAATAAAGGTAAAAAAAATGGAGGTAAAGGTATATGACTTAAATGAATGAGAAATAAATATATATAGCCTAAATTACTATAATAAAGATATACCAAAATATAATTGTACTTGTGAAAATGACAACTTCATTGAGACATTGGGCTACAACTACATGTAGACGAATGATTAGACAAATGACTTGTAGATGGGTTCCTTAGATGAATTTGACAACCCTTTTGGCAATCCCTTAGATCATATACTCTTCTTAGATGACCCACATGATCTTTTATGTGACTAAAGGTTATTTCTTACCCAAAAAATACCTTTTCTCTTCTATAGATAATATCCTCTATCATGCAAGTTATCTCCAAAATCCTTTCCATATCTTGGTAATATAAGAGATATTTTTTTACTTGATATTATTCTTAGATGGATTAGATAACTACTAGTATCATTTCTAAAGAACCTTTCTTTCAATATAACTAATAATATTGGGTTCCTATCATTTTCCATATATTTATTTATTTAGTTGAAAGAGTGGTTGAGTGAGCATGGCCTTATCTATATATGGGCATTTTATTTTTCACCTTGTTTTGTTTCTCTCCTTTAGAAATCCTTGGAGTTTCAATCCAACATTGTTGGATGAGTATTCCTTGTTATGGTTGGTAGTAATTATAAACATGAAGACTTTTCAAGTCATGTTTAGGGTCGTTAGTATTCAAAAAAATGGTTATAACCATTATTTATTCTCTCTTGTTTATTGTTATATTTTTAAGAGGTTTAAGTGTCATACATCATGATTTAGACTTTATCACATATTTTGATTGATATTTGGCTAAGGAACCATTTGGACTCATATGTGACATCCAAATTTATTAAAAATTATTATACTTTAAATAAAGTCTTTAAAATTATTGTATACACTCATCTATTGCTTCTATAGGTAGTTTTTTCTATATTTGTTCAACGTTTATTACTATCATCTTATTCTCTTAACTCCATTTTTTTGTTCAAATATTGTTGCAATATTTTATGTAGTGCCTCAATGTGGGTCCTATGTTGCTATTACAATTTTTTTATTTGAATATTCACCTTGTAATCCCCTCTTATAAACCTCCAATCACCACATGTATGCTTTACTACATGTATTTAATGTCTAAAACTGAAGGGGATATTACCTCCATGGCTCTATGTCTTGATCTATAACAAGTTCAATGACCTTGTTCTATTATTGCACATTCCCTTTATGTCTCACACTATCTATATTTTCAAGCATATTTGTAGTTTTGATTAAAAAATTATAACACACACATGGGAGGAGATAAATCCTTGCAAGAATTAAATATGTATGCAATTTTCTTTGGCCTAGATAGTCAAGATCTAATTTTTTCTACTCAATTTTAAGCCTAGTTTGTTACATAAATTGGTCAACTCCATGAATGTCCATCTTTCAAATAGCCATGATAATTGATCTCCTTCCTCTTTTGTTCTATCAATGGCCTCATGTGTAATCAATTTTATGTTTTTAAATTGATCGCATTCCATCACTTCATGAATTATGATTACTTAGAAGGAATACATGGATTAAATATGAACATCAAATAGTCTATAATTAATCTATGCCTTCAACTTGTGTGGACTTGCTTTTAACCTATTCATAGGGCCAATATGGTATTCTATCCAATATTTGTAGTCATATAAATCCATTTCCTATCACTTCAACTATTTGAAATGGGATAAGTCATAAGGTCTTTAAATTGTTTATCTTGATCTCTATTTTACCATCAAATCATAAGACAAGAACCCCATTCTTGAATTCCATTCGTTATAGGTTCTTTTCATCCTAGTATTTATGCCTCAATTGGACACTTCATAGCCCACTATTGCATCACTCTTTGTTCATCTAGATTGATTAGTACAAAGAGTCTCTCTTCTAAAAAAATATTTTCTTTTAGTTTTACATGTATATTAGTTGGAATGACATATGACCAATTATTGTATTGTATATAGTCATGAGTTCCTATAGGGCTATTGGATTTTTCCTAGTTGGTACATTTAACTATGCACTATTATGAACAACAAAGACTAAAACCTTGATTAAGGTTTTTGCATACCTATTTAATTTGGGATAATATGGGATAGATCATGCATGATAAATGTGAAATTCTAACATCAATATTTTGATTACCTTATTCACAAGTTTCTTTTCCTAATCACTTATGATATTTAGTAGTATCTCAAATTTTATGACAACTTGCTTATACAACAATTAGATTATACTCTTCACAAAATTGTTAAGTAATTCCCTTTCCTTGATTTACTTCATTAAATATTCCATATATAAAATAATGTGGGTGATCGTTTGTACCCTACTAGGATTTAGGAGATTCACATGTTTTTTTTTTTTTAATTTGAAAAAACTTGTATTAAAACAAAGATCAATTACAATATGGGAAGAGACTCTTCCTAGACGAATTCAAAGAGAACACAAGCTTACAATAGAAGAAGAAGACTTGCAATGGAGCCAAATATCCTAAATCAATAACTAGCTAGTAGGGGATCAGCATGGACAGATGATGCAACTTGTCCCGAAAATGCGACATGTCATGATATCGCGACATCTTTTCTCCTTTGGCCGCGAAAAAGCAACATGTTGCGATATTGCGACACATTTTCTCTCTTGGCCACGAAAAAGCAACATGTCACGATATCGTAACACCTTTTCTCCGATGGCCATGAAAAAGCAACATGTCGCGATATCGCGACAACTTTCCTCCAGCAACCGCGACGGTGCAACATGTCACGATATTGCAACAACTTTCCACCAACGACCGTGATGGCGCAACATGTCACGAAATCATGACAACTTTCCTCCAACGACCGTGATGACGCAACATGTCGCGATAGCATGACAACTTTCCTCTAGCAACCATGATGGCACAACATGTCGTGATATCACAACTTTCCACCAACGACCGTGACAGCGCAACATGTCATGAAATCGTGACAACTTTCCAATGGCGCAACATGTCATGATATCATGACAAATTTCCACCAACGACCGTGATGGCGCAACATGTCATGATATCGTGACAACTTTCCTCCAACAACCACGACGACGCAACACGTCACGATATTGTGACAACTTTCCTCCAGCATCTGCGATAGCACAACATGTCGCGATATCATGATAACTTTCCTCCAGCGGCCACGATGGTGCAACATGTCACGATATCATGACAACTTTCCTCCACTGACCACGATGGCACAACATGTCACGATATCGTGACAACTTTCCTCAAGAGACCGCGATGGCACAACATGTCGCAATATCGCGACAACTTTCCTCCAGAGACTACGACGGCGCAACATGTCGCGATATCACGACAACTTCCCTCCCTTTGCTTTTTCTTTGATCATTTGTTCAAGGACCTTTCCAGACCCTGCCTGATCACCTCATCCTCAATAGCCATGTCACTGTGAAGTTGAACCCCTGCCTCCTTCTCAACACCCATCTTAGCCAGAAAGTCGGCCGCATTGTTTAAATCTTGACTCACATAAACTAGAATCACATCATCTAATTCCTTCCATAATTCCTTAATTTGAGTGACAAGAATCCTCAACCTCCATGCTTTCAAAGCAAAGTTTCTCATGCAATAAAGAGCTCCAACCATTATTTAAGAGTCTAATTCAATAATGATCCTCCTGTGTCCCTGTTTCATTGCCCAAATAGAAGTGGATTTGATAGCTATGGCTTTTGCTTCATTGTTTGTGGCTCTTCCCAAGCCTTGTAGTTCCCAATATAGCACTGATCCATCATGATTCCGGCAAACCACTCCAATTTTGGCACTACCCGGATTGCCCTTTGCAGCTTCGTCAGTATTAATTTTAATCCAACCTTTTGGTGGTGGTTTCCAACTAGCTCTATCCTGTCCCTCTTGCTCTTCAACTCCCTCTTCCATTGGCCCAGTAACAACCTAAGTTTCCTCTATAGCATAGACAGCAACAATTTTTGTAACTTTGCTCCAGATGATCTGCCAAACTCCATCTAACGAGGAAAACATTTCTCTAAAAATTCTCGCATTTCTCTCCAACCACACTTGCCACCAAATGAAGTTTAGTCCAAGCTCCCAACCAATTCCAAGAGCTTTAGATTTAAATCTACCACTCTTCCATGTTTTCTAGATGTTAGTCCAATTCAAGTCACCATTAACTTGAATTTTATAGCAAGAAAGCCAACGCTTCCAAATCTAATGCATGAAAGGGCACTCAAACATCAGGTGATCAGTTGTTTCTTTTTTCTTGTAGCATAAAACATATTGATATGGACTGATGATTCCTCTACATCTGATATTGTCAAAAGAGAGAATTCCATTGTGCATAAACTACCAGGCAAAAAAGTTTACTTTTGGCCAGCCCTTGGAGTGCCAAATCTTTTTCCAATCCTCAATCGGGAATGAATGGGGGGGAGGCTCTGGGAGGATCTTCTCATATCCATCCACTGTATAGACACCAAGGCTCCCATAGCCCCAAGATAATTCATCCTCCTCGTCTCTACCTGTGAGAAATATTTCTGACAAGATTTTAGTCATGATGGGTGACAACTCCAGAGGGATTGAAATTGGCCACTCCTCCAGCTTCTTAAACTTCTTAAATTTATACTCCCCCAGCTGACTAGTGATTAAATAACTATCAATGTGAACCCATCCTTTGGTTTCTATGGCAGTTTTTATTGGTTGCAATTCAAGAAATTCAACAATGATGTGTGGGTACTGATCCCAAGAGTCTGTCCAAAAATGAGCCTTCTCCCCTCTCCCCACTTTCCAAAACAATCGATCTTTAACCACCTGAGATCCTATCTTGAGAGCCTTCCACACTAGGGATCCAGGGCCATCCAAAGGGAAACACCCCACCTCATTGGGGTTAACATGACCTAAATATTTACTAGTTAGGATTCTACTGAATAAGGAGGTTGGTTGGGAAATCCACCTCCAGTACAACTTTCCAGCCAAAGCTTTATTATTGAACTTGGATCTTCTTAGTCCCATCCCTCCTTTTACCTTGGGCTGGGTAACTTTATCCCAACCAACTAAGGCCCATTTCCTCTCTCCTTTTACTCCTTCCCATAAAAATCTTCTAGCCATATTGTCCAGCTCTTTCCATATCTTGTGGGGTAGCCAGGATAGAGAATTTATAAATTGGCATGGCCTGAATGACTGACTGTAAAAAAGTTAATCTACCCCCATAGCTTAACCATTTGTGACACCAATGATTCATTCTATCTTTGATACCATCCAAAAGATCCTTCCAGATATCCATTTTTAGTTTTTTGAAATGCAAAGGAACCCCCAAGTAAACCACCTGAAGAGAAGTCCTTGTGAATTCCAAGATCTCTAGAACTCGTCTCCGGAGCCTTTGATCAAGATTGAGAAAGACCACTTTGGATTTTTTATCATTGATGAGTTGATTTGAAGCCCTAAGGTAGACATTAAGAGTATCTCGGATCACTCTTGCTTCCCCGAAGTTGGCCACTCCAACCAATCCTGTATCATCCACAAACTGTAAGTGAGTCAAAAATTCCTCACCCACCTTGATACCTGTTAGAAAACCTTGATGTCTTCTCCTCAAGAAAAGTCTACCTAATCCTTCATCCAAAATGAGTAAAAGATAGGGAGAGCAAGGATCCCCTTGACGAAGACCTCAAGAGGCTCCAAAATGTTGCGAGGGAAGACCCTTGATTAACACTGAATAAGACGACGTAGATAAACAAATCATGACCCAATCTATCCAGTCCTGAGAATAACCAAAGGTTGCCATCATCTTTGACAAGAAACTCCACTCCACCCTATCATAAGCCTTTGACATATCTAATTTAATGAACATTCCTTTATTACCAAATTTTTGCATTGTATGGATTTCCTCCTGAGCAAGAACCACCCCATCCAAGATCTGCCTACCCTCTACAAAACTCCCTTGCTCTGAGGAGATAATGTTATGTAAAAGGGGTTTTAGCCATTCAGCCATTACCTTTGTGATTATTTTATAAATCACATTGCATAAGGCAATAGGTCTATAATCTAAAATATGAACCCCATCCTCCCCTTTTGGAATTAAAGTGATGAAGGTATGATTTAATGCCTTAATCATTCTTTTATTACCTCTAGACTCCTCTACGATAGCCAAAACATCCTCATCCAAAGTATCCCAAAAGGCCTAAAAAAACTCAATTGGAAAGCCATCTGGTCCTGGAGTTTTGCTGGTACTCATTCCAAAGACCACATTCTTCAATTCTTCTCTACCAATGGGTTTAAGAAGGGCCTAATTTTCTTCTTCAGAGATAACAGAGGGTATGACATCAATAACTTCATTTTGAGCCTCTACATCTTGCTCCATACTTTCCTTAAAAAGTTTAGAAAAATAATCCATTGAATGGGAATGCATACCAGGAAGAGTATCAAAGGAATGTCCATTCTCATCTTGAAGAGCTTCCATGTTATTCATCTGTCTCCTAGCACGGGCTGACCGATGGAAGAATTTGGTATTTCTATCACCTTCCAATAACCAAGTGGTTCTTGCTCTCTGTTTCCAGTAGGTCTCCTCTTGGTTATCAATGTCCTCAACCACTTTATGCAAGGCATCATCCTTGGCTTTGAGCTGCTCTGTAATTGTTCCTTCCCTAAAGTGTTTTTGAACCTCATCCCATCTGGCCACCAAAGGAGCTCTTTGGATCTGGAAGTGTGTCTTGTTAGCTTGCCTCCATTGTTTCAGTTGAGCTTTGACATAATGAAGTTGTTTGTGGAATCTAAACATTGTTGTCCCAAAAGGTAGACGACCTTCCTCCCACCACTATGGAATTTTCTTTTGAAGATCCTCTTTTTGTAACCAAAAATTCTCAAATTTGAAGGGTTTGTGATGCTGCCTTGTTGTAATCCCTCCCTCCAGCAAAATGGGAAAGTGATCTGAAATCGGGCCCTCCAAAATCTAGAATTTTGTATTCCATTTTACGAATGCCTCCTCTAAAACCAAAAAATGGTCTAGCTTTACCTTCCTGCTATGTGGCTCCCTCCTCTTGTTAGTCCAAGTAAAGTTGGGTCTAGGGCCTTTAATATCCACTAGGTGAAAAGCTTGGACTTGGGCAATCAGAAGTCGATCCCCTGGGTCCAAAATTGGGGTTCCTCCTTCCTGATCTCTAGAAGATAATTTAGCATTAAAATACCCAGCAATAATCTAGTCTAAATATTCCCTTGAGGTCCTCATGTTATGCACATCTTTCCATTGAAGCCTCTGGCCATCAAGGTTTTGAGCCCCATAAAAATTTGTGATTAAAACATGTTCAGATGTGACATTATTCCTAAAATGAGATGTGAGAACACCCCTCCAGGATATATTTTCTATTGCAGTCCATTCCAGAGAATTCCAAAGAGTGACAATCCCCCCTGAGGCACCTTGGGCAGCCACATCCATATGACCAGCGCCCCTCCAAATTTTGTTAACTGTTTTACACATAAGATCTAACGACATTTTGGTCTCCTAGATAAGCAAAAAATTTGTTTTGCATTTTCCTAAGAGTATTTGAACAACAGATTGATGGGTTCTACTATTTAAACCCCTAATATTCCATGATTGAATAATCATTGAAAACCTTGAGAGCAGTAAGAATCAATTGTCCTCACCGATCCTCCAAGTTGATCGCCTTGTCTCCTTGAACTGCTAGCAGGTCCTTATTTAATTTTTTGCCTGCTCCTTGAGAGTTGCTATTTTTTGATCTCTTTTCCACCTGAGTTATCCCTAGGGCTGGCATTTCTTTGTCATTTTTTGCTATTCCCATGCTGACATCCTTGATTATTGGCTGCGCTTGGGAGTGCACTATCAATGCCCTTGCATTCTCTGACTGCGGTAACTCAGTGTACTCAATTGCCTATTCTATGATGGTGGGATATGAAGGAGAAGCATAAGCATGGATGTTATTGTCTTCAATATTCCCATCCACTCCTTCCATGACTTGATCCTCTTGTTCCACTAATGTCTTAAAAATTTCATACCTATTGGTTGGCTTGAGTTGTGATTGCTCCTTACCATTTTTCTTTTGCTTTCTCCTTCTTTTGGGCTGTTCAAAGCTATCTTTCTGAACATCATTACCCTGAGGAGTATTGGTTGGTTCTTTGGTAAGAGTTGACTTACCCTCCCTAGGGCAATTTTGCATTCCAAGCGAAGCCTTCATTTTTGTGTTCAAAATATTTGGACAAAATCGGGCCAAATGCCCATGTTTGTGGCAAAATCTGCATCTGAAGGGCAGAGCCTCATAATCTAGCTGTTGGATCCAAGATAGTTTTGCCAGTTCAAGTTCCACCTCGACCGATAGAGGCTGGCTAATATCCATTTCCACACAAATTCTTGCAAAAATAGCTGTGTTTCCTTCTATGGTGTCTTTGGAGATGCCCAGATGTCTACCGAGGGAGTTATCGATCATTTCCAAAACCTGCTCACCCCAAAACTCCATTGGAAGAGCATACAACCGAATCCAAACCGGTACAATCGTGGGTTCAATACGAGGATCAAAACCCACTCTCCAGGGTTGAACAAATAACCCTGTCAAACCGTGGTTCCTCTTTTTTGATTCAAAAGCCTGTTTCTATCGGCTAGAGAAGAAAAACTAACAATGAAATACCCATTGCTAATAAACCATAAGGAGTACTCACCATGAGGCTCCCAGTTTTGTCTGACCCAGGTATGCAAGAAATTTAGGGTAGGGCAAATACCCATGAATTTATAGATCAGATCATGGTTGGCTCTATATATGATTGTGTCTTCAACCATCTTTGGCTCGATGACAATCTTGGGTCTTGAGACGGATTGCGAAAGGCATCCATTGACTCAATGTGCTGTTGAGCTCTTTCCAGTGTTCTTGAAGAGCATATGAAGAGTATTTCTCTGAGCTTCGTCATTAGAAGATGAAGAATTTTCTTTTAGCAATTCAGCGTAAGAGCTCTTTCTCCTAGAGAGAGGATTCGGAGGAGTCCCCATTGGACCCTCCTGGGGTAGCATACTTTCCTTCAGATCCACAGTAATAATAAAAACACTAAGGCAACCCACCTGATGCCCTAGATTTTCCTTTGCTCCAAAAACCCTAGAACATCGCCTCTCGCCTACTCAAAAGTTTTCTCGCCTCAACCTCCTAGGAGATTCACATGTTCCAACCCCACCAAATAACTATTATTATTGAGATAAGTACAATGGAATGAAGTTGCATTTTAGTGGTTTCTCTATCCTTTGGCACATGTCTGATGAGGGCATCAAATTATTACCTAGGATTAGTTATTATTTTCTTCCTAGATTATATTATTTTACTTGCTAATAATCCCTGTTAGTTGTTATTCTCATGTAGATGTTTAGTTGGTCCTAGCTAGACTATTATTGTTAAGATTAGTTAGTTGGTTATTGTGTATTGATTTTATATCTCCCTATTTATCCTCATGCGAGATAAGGAGTGTATGGTTATGTTTTTTGGGCATTCATATGATAAAACTATATTTAAAAGTATTGCAAATACTAAAATTATTAGTTTAGTTTTAATACCTTCTCATTTGGTATTATAGCATCGTGTGCTCCACTTGGTAATTGGAATTTCCATTGCACCATTTGGCTTTCCTATGCTCCACTTGGAAATTGGAATTCAATTTAGAATTTCCATTGCACCATTTTGTGAATAGACAATTCACTTTGAAATTTCGTTAGCACCATCTGGCTAGATCCATTTGGCTAGAAATTGTCAAATAGTGGGTAATTTTTCAAGTTTTGTTGGAAATTGTAAGCAAGTTTAGTCAAATTATGGGAAATTTGAGAAAATTTCACTTTGGAATCTGGCTAGCTCCATTTGGCTGGAAATTGTCAAATTGTTGGTAATTTTTCAAAATTTGTTGGCAATTGTGAGCAAGTTTGGTCAAATTGTGGGTAATTTGGGCAAAGGTAATTGTGAGCAAGTTTGGTCAAATTGTGGGTAGTTTGGGCAAAGGCAATTGTGAGTAAGATAGGTCAAATTGTGGGTAAATTTTGTTTGCTAGTTTCAAAGCAAAATCTAGAGGATAAACTAAGTTAGGCACTAGAGGACAAACCTGCCTCCCACCTCAAAGAGGTAATTTTTCAAATTTTATTGGCAATTGTGAGCAAGTTTGGTCAAATTGTGGGAAATTTGGGTAAATTTTATTTACTAGTTTCAAAGAAAAATCTAGAGGATAAACTAATGATGCAAGGCCAAAAATTGCAATCTACCAGATCCAAATTTTCATTAATCAGCTTGAAAATAAAATTTACAATACTGGCCCGCAGACTTAGTTTCTATATTCACTCTATTGCAATCTCTAGCTCTGCACTCCTCTCTCATTACATTGCCTGGGTTTTTATAGAGGCCTTGACCCTCTACAATCTGAAATAAAAATTTACAGAACAATGGCCGTAGCCATTTAACCTCCCACATCTGGAAGAAATTCATGCCGCTCTCCCCATAGCCCTCAACATGCACGATCCTGGTGTAGACTGCCTCACGCTCAACGAATCTGCCTACACTACCCAGGAACTCTGAGCTTTCTCTGGAAGGAAACACAGTCCGAAACTACCTCACATTCGGTGCATCTGTTTCGCGGTCTTTCGTCTCCATGGATCTTGGTGCAAACTGCCTGTCTACACTACCCAGGAACCCTAAGCTCTTCTGGAAGAAAAAAAGTGCAACAGGGCCAGAATGACCCTCTGGCCCTCGCATATGCAACCCCTACTTGCGGTCATTTTCCAACTGCTTGTGCATGCCTCTGCTTGCCCTTTTATAACTTTTGTGTGACTCTTCATATTCCATCTGGTGGTCCCCTCGTTTCATCTTCCATGTCTCTTAGCCTTCACCTGTCCTTCAGAATCATCATCGCACAAAATGGCGGAATGCTCTATAACCGCCTACACCTTGACCTCTCAGTCATCATTACATAGAATGGCAAAGTGCTCTGTAACCGCCTATAACTTGGTGCCACATGCCCCTGTAACGACCCTGCAATCATCGCCTGACCTCTATCATATTCTTCTTCCAGCTGCACTGTAACGGCCCCTGCATCTGTCGCTTGACTTACATGAGCTATCATTGTTACTCTATCGTAGCCCCTCAAAAATGTAGCATGTCACGATATCGCGACATCTTCTCCCTCTCTCTCTTCTTCTTCTCTTTCAGTCGTGAAAACGTGACATGTGATATCGCGACATTTTTTCCTCCTTGCACCTTTTCTCATCCTTTGGCCTCAAAAATGTGACCTGTCATGATATCGCAACACTTTTCTCCTCTGGCTCCTCTCACCATATCGTCGCAAAAATGTGACCTGTCACGATATCGTGACTCTTTTCTCCTCTGGCTCCTTCTCTCGCCATCTCGTTGTGAAAATGCAACCTGTCATGATATTACAACACTTTTCTCCTCTGGATCCTTCTTCGCCTTCTAGTCATGAAAATGCGACATGTCGCAAAATCATGACATCTTCCTCCCTTGGCTTCTTCTTCACCTTCTGGTCGTGAAAATGTGACATGTCGTGAAATCGTGACATCTTTCTCACTTGCGCCTTTTCTCGTCCTTCGGTCGTGATAACGCAACATGTCGCGATATCGTGACATCTTCTCCTCCATGCTTTCTCTCTCCTATTTCGGTCATGATATTGTGACACTTTTTTTGTTGCGATATTGCAACAGCTTTTCCTTCTCATCGTCTCTTTCATCTATGGGTCGCGATAATGCGGCATGTCACGATATCATGACATCTTTTGTCTACTCCTCTCTCCTATTTTGGTCATGATATCGTGACACTTTTCCTATCGTGATATTGCAAGATTTTTCCTTCGTTATCTTCTCTCTCTTCTTTTGATCAAGATTTCGCAACATGTCGCAAAATCACATCTTCCTTCCTTAGCCAATTTTTTGAAAATGGCTCTGCTTCCACTGGATGCTCCTACATCAGAGGCCACTGGATGCTCCTGCATCAGACACTCGGGGTTGATGGAGAAGTGACCTTCACTTCTATGTTGTTTGGTCACCGCCTTCTGCAACATCTCCAAATAGGTACCTACCTCTGCAACTCGCTTAAACTCTGCTCTATCTTCTCACCATTCTTCCACAGATCCTGGTGCAAACTACCTCACACTCGGCGATCTGCTTGCACACTCAAGAACTTCTCACTCTGATACCACCTGATGCAGGGCCAAAAATTACAATCTACCAGATCCAAATTTTCATTAATCAGCTTGAAAATAAAATTTACAATACTAGCCCACAGGCTTAGTTTCTATATTCACTCTATTGCAATATCTAGCTCTACACTCCTCTCTCATTACATTGCCTGGGTTTTTATAGAGGCCCCGACCCTCTATAGTCTGCAATAAAAATTTATAGAACAATGGTTGTAGCCATTTAACCTCCCGCATCTGGAAGAAATTCACGCCGCTCTCCCCGTAGCCCTCAACATGCATGATCCTGGTGTAGACTGCCTCATGCTCGGTGAATCTGCCTACACTACCCAAGAACTCTAAGCTTTCTCTGGAAGGAAACACAGTCCGAAACTGCCTCACGTTTGGCACATCTGTTTCATGGTCTTCCGTCTCCATGGATCCTGGTGCAAACTACCTATCTACACTACCTAGGAACCCTAAGCTCTTTTGGAAGAAAAATAGCGTAGCAGGGCCAGAATGACCCTTTGGCCCTTGCATCTGCAACCCTTGCTTGTGGTCATTTTCCAACCGCTTATGCATGCCTCTACTTGCCCTTTTATAACTTTTGCGTGACTCTTCATATTCCATCTGGTGGTCCCCTCGTTTCATCTTTCATGTCTCTTGGCCTTCACCTGTCCTTCAAAATCATCATCACACGAAATGGTAGAATGCTCTATAACTGCTTGCACCTCGACCTCTCAGTCATCATTACGCAGAATGGTGGAGTGCTCTGTAACTGCCTGTAACTTGGTGCCACATGCCCCTGTAATGGCCCTACAACCGCCGCCTGACCTCTGTCATATTCTTCTTCTAGCTGCACTGTAATGGCCCCTGCATCCACTGCTTGACTTCCATGAGTTGTCACTGTCACTCTGTCGTAGTCCCCCAAAAATGTAGCATGTCATGATAACGTGACATCTTCTCCCTCTCGCTCTTCTTCTTCTCTTTCAGTTGCGAAAACGTGACATGTTACGATATCATGACATTTTTTCCTCCTTGCACCTTTTCTCGTCCTTTGGTCGTGAAAATGCGACCTATCGTGATATCGTGACACTTTTCTCCTCTGGTTCCTTCTCTCGCCATCTCGTCAAGAAAATATGACCTGTCATGATATTGCGACACTTTTCTCCTCTGGCTCCTTCTCTTGCCATCTCATCGTGAAAATGTGACCTGTCGCGATATCGCGACACTTTTCTCCTCTGGATCCTTCGCCTTCTGGTCGCAAAAATGTGACATGTCATGAAATTGTGACATCTTCCTCCCTTGGCTTCTTCTTCGCCTTCTGGTCGTGAAAATGTGACATGTCGCGAAAATGCGACATGTCGTGAAATCGTGACATCTTTCTCACTTGTGCCTTTTCACGTCCTTCGATCGCGATAACGCGACATGTCGCGTTATCGCGACATCTTCTCCTCTACACTTTCTCTCTCCTATTTCGGTCGCGATATCACGACACTTTTTCTATCACGATATCACGACAGCTTTTCCTTCTCGTCGTCTCTTTCATCTGCGGGTCGTGATAACGCGACATGTCGCGATATCGCGACATCTTCCGTCTGCTCCTTCTCTCTCCTCTTTTGGTCACGATATCGTGACACTTTTCCTATCATGATATCATGATAGTTTTCCTCCATTATCTTCTCTCTCTTCTTTTGGTCATGATTTCGCAACATGTTGCGAAATCGCGACATCTTCCTTCCTTAGCCAATTTTTTGAAAATTGCTCTGCTGCCACTGGATGCTCCTACATCAGAGGCCATGGGTAAAATTTTTTTTTTTGGTTTCAAAGAAAAATATAGAGTATAAACTCACACACTAGAGGACAAATCCACCTCCCACCTCAAAGAGGTAATTTTTCAAATTTTGTTGGCAATTGTGAGCAAGTTTGGTCAAATTGTGGGCAATTTGGGTAAATTTTATTTGTTGGTTTCAAATTAAAATCTAGAGGATAAACTAAGTGAGCAAGTTTGGTCAAATTGTGGGTAATTTAGGCAAAATTTTGAGGATAAACTGAGTAAGTTTGGTCAAGTTGTGGGTAATTTGGGTAAACTTTTGTTTGTTGGTTTCAAAGCAAAATATAGAGGATAAAATCACCTCCTGCCTCAAAGAGGTCCAACAGATCGAAGGTAGCACAAACGGTGAAGGTGAATGACCTATGTGGTGTTTATCTAAGTGGTAGACAATAGCTACTATGGGTGGTGTGAAAGGCCACCCATGACCACCAGGCAATGGTCAATAACTAAATGGGTAGTTTTCCATTTAAACTACTTTGAAGCACCCTATATCCCATATGTGGGATAAATAAACTACACACAAGAGCTATTTTTCAATGATATTGTGGAATAAACAGATGACCATCTTGGTGTAACCCCGCGTGTGTCACAGGATTCTACATTACCTTGATCTGTAGTCCATTTTCTAGGGTGCACTTGAAGCTTCTTGTTCTCTAGAAATATTTTAGATGCAATCGAACATAACCTTCGTGTAGACACTTCAGTTGGGAGACATTCTAGCAAAAATATTGATCAACATGGGATGATTGCAAGAGTGTTTGCATTCACATTATTAGGTATGATTACAGGTGCCATTACTGTAATAGCTTGGTGGACTAAAACAATTGCATTTCATGGTAGCCAATGTGCAGACACACTAGGCATTCATCGACATAGAAAATTATTTTCTAAAAACCTTAGACTTTAATATTTTTCTCTACAACTGACACTTGTGATAAAATTGAATTTTCCTATGGTGCAGTAAAGGGAGTATTATTTTGTAGGTTCATTTAGTGGAGGTATCTGAGGTATTACACACAAAAGGCTTATCAGGGATCAATATTCCACATCTAATCCATGATGAGCCCACCACTAGCTTAAAAGGAATCTCCCATTGCATAGTGACCACCTCTTGGTTGTCAGGAAGATCCCATGTAGGATTACTCCACCATTGATTTTGGTTTACATGCTATCGTGCCATTCGTTGATTTTGGTTTACGTGTTGTTGTGCCATTCATTGATCGTTGGAGACTGTGCACCAAAAAGGGTTGATTTAGCTCCAACATTTTTTAAATTAATTTTAATTAAATTGAATATATTACTCAGTTTAATTACTTTAAATTGTATACTTTTTTTTTGCAATTCAACCTTTCACATACAAATTTGGAAAGCTCATAAAGCTTCTTGTAACAGCCTAAGAAGGCTAAAATATTTTACTCTTTTATTATCATAAAATTGGGAAATTATTACTCAATTTAATTACTTTAAATTGCATACTTTTGTTTTACAATTCAACCTTTCACATACAAATTTGGAAAGCTCATAAAGCTTCTTGTAATAACCTAAGAAGGCTAAAATCTTGCACTCTTTTCCCATCATCAAATTGGGAAAGCCTTGTAATTGCCTAAGAGGCAAAAATTTGTAAGCATTTTTGCTTCACTTGTAAGTGCTAAAAGCACCATTGTAATTGCCTAAGAGGCAAATATTGTGAAGCCTTTTTGGCTCATTGTAAGTGCTAAAAATAAAGCACCATTGTAATTGCCTTGCGAGGTAAAATATTGTACTCATTTTGAGACAACTTGATAGCCTTCCTGGCTTACACCAAGGGATAAATGGCTGCTGATTTGGAAGATAAAGTGGCTGGACTAGCTACTATAGTTAGTATCTTGGCTGATAAGGTTTAAAGTATAACTGATTCTAGTGGGTTTAGTTCATCCCCTGACCATTTCAATAAAGTCAAATGCAAGGTAAAAATTTATGATGGGTCTTGAGATCCAGATATTCTCAATAGATGGATTCTCAATATGGATACCTGGTTTGACTATAGCAAAATTCACAAATATGACCAAGTCTCTTTTGCTAAACTCAAGCTTTCGAGCATTGCCAAGGTCTTGATACAGGACCACCAATGCACCTACGATCCCATTGACACTTGGTATGAGTTAGTAAAATCATTGAAGGACACATTCTATTCTTCTAATTTTGTTGAATATCTTGAATTCCAATGGCTTTATTTGAGGTAAGGATACCATATGAGTATCCAATATTATATTAGGAAGTTCAAAAATTGAGGATTCTAAATGGAATCCTGGACTCAACTCCAAAACTCATCAACAAATTTAAAAGTGGCTTGCAAGATCCACTCTTTAGGGAGTTGAAGTATACACCTTGCACCACTTTGAATGAAGTGTATAATAAAGCACAACTTGAAGAGGAGAAAATTGCTACTAAATTAGGTGCATCTCACTCTTTTGGTGCATCTAAAGCACCCAAATAAATGCAATAGTAGTAGCAGCCACAAAAATTAGCAAAGGCACAAACTTCTTATCCTACTCCTTCCTCTTCTTCTTCTTCCTCTTCCTTTAGTGGTAAATTTTTTTGTCATCATTGTAAAATATGAGGATATATCGAGTCATAGTATTTTCGAAAGAAGAATAATTTACTTGTAAAGGAGGAACCACAATATGGGCCCCTTGATATAGAAAATGAGGATAGAAATTATGAATACCTTAAGGGTAAACTCAATCATGTGATCCTCATGCATAGCCAAAGTCACCATGACAGTCTATTCTTCACAAGAGCACATCTTCTCCACAAATTTTCTAAGTTACATTTTTTACAATGGATCAAAAACCAATATTATTGCTAAATTTGTTGTCAATCAACTCAAATTGTTAATAAAACCTCATCCTTCCCCATATTAACTTGGATGGAAGGATGAAGATTCTACCTCTACAATCATAGAACATTGTGTTGTGTATTTTGCCTTTGGACCACACTATGTGGATTGAGTCACTTGTGATGTGACTCCCATGGACTACTGTGGAATGATTCTAGGCCAACCCTATCAATACGATAAGCAGGCTTGGTATGATGCTTTTGCAAAACATACACCTTGCATCATCAAAATAAGAACGTTTTTATATAGTATCTTCCCCAAACTCAACCCTTGATGTCTTCACCAAGGATTGCCTTAGTCTCTTGGCCTAAGTATATTTGTGCTTCCACTAGTAAGAAGGTCATTCCTCCTCCATCATCAATACCTCCTCCTATTTCTCCTTATGCTCCTCCTATTGTTCCACCTCAAGCACTACAGTGGCCTCTTTCAATGTTGCCTCCATAGATTCCAAATTTTCAACCACCTTCATAGCTTTTGTAGTAGGCACTTGCTCCTCATCCTAGTTTTTCACTTGGAGAGGGAGTGATATCTATATGTTGTCTCTCTACATTGGAATCCCCAAGGCTTTCACGATCTTCTTTCACCTAGTTATGAGATATGTATGCAGCATTTGGTGACTCACCCTTCCACTCCTATTGTACAAGCATTGGAGTCCAATGCTTCTTGAGTGGGGAGGTATGATGAGGGCATCACATTAGTACTCATAATTAGTTATTATTTTCTTCCTAGGTTATATTATTTCACTTGCTAATAATCCATGTGAGTTGTTATTCTCACGTAGGTGTTTAGATGGTCATAGCTAGCCTACTATTGTTAGTATTAGTTTAAGATTAGTTAGTTGGTTATTGTGTATTGATTTTATGCCTTCCTATTCATCCTCGTACAATATATGAGGCGTATGGTTATGTATTTTGGGTATTTGTATGCCTATAAAAGTATTGCAAATAATGAAATTATCAATTTGGTTTTAATACCTTCTCAATTTCACATAAAAGAGTAAACTTATGGAATAGATTTGGCCACCAAAGTCCAACAAGTAGGGCCTTTCTTGTTATTGCATTAGGTCATATGTGTCCACTTGCTAGTCCATGCAATTCTTTTAAATCATTCTATACTTCTTCCAATACACATTATCATAGTATTTCATTAGGTCTCATTTTGTATAATAATCCCTCAGTTATTCAAAGTGGTCCTAATTTAATGATACTTTCTTTTTTTTTACTATTTATAGTTATCTTGGCAATTATCTCATTAATAAGTATGTTTGGAAGTTCTCTAGAGTGGATTTACACCAATTGGTTGATGATCAGATGGTTTTTTATCAATCAAACCATTACTATACAAAAATTCTTACAATGTGATGAACCACCAACTGACTCATCCATGAATAGACAACTTATCTATTAGGTACAATAATGCCTAGTGATCTAAGTATAACACAAATAGATTTACCAATAGATAGTATGAAGCTTTTGCATCGCATACATCAATACTAATACTTTGTGTTTGGTTATGCTATAATAATATACCCTAATAATAATAAATACCTTATAAAATAAATGGGTTAATCCAAATGATGATTTTCTACTTGCACCAACTCATAGCCATAGACAATAATTTTATGTATCAATATGCACATGAAAATCTAAATTTAGGTATACCATAATGGTTGAACTAATGCGTTTATATTTCAACTACTCAAAGGTATCTTGGTGCTCTTTTGTCCACTTGAATGAAATAGCTTTATATGTGAGGGTGTCGAGGATATATGATAACTGCATGAAATTCTCAATCAACCTCTGATAAAATCCAACATGGCCTAGAAAATATTTGAGTGAGCTAACATCATATGGTTCTTTCATATGTACCATTACACAAATATTTTTAGGATCTAACTTTAATTCACTAAAGTAGACAACATACCATATCAACTTATTGTATGGAATGTGTTCAAGTGCTTGACATTTCTTCCATACAATGACTGGTAATAATGGAAAATTTAAAATTTTTATTTTATATATAATCAAATATGTACAAGATGATTCTTTAAAGTTGTAAATACATTGTATAAACAAAATTATATTTATTATGTGCATATACTTCATTACCTATAACAAATATGGATTTCAACTTGTCCTCTATAATATTAATTTGGTTGTAGTTAAATAATATATCAAGAAATGAATATATCTATATATGGTTTCCTTGTCCAAAATTAAATTAGTAAATATAATGGGGAGGAGTCCTTTATGGTGATCATGTTCAAATTGTTGAATTCTATATAAATTTGGATTTGCATGCTTTCTTTGTTCAAATTGATAATTATTGGTGACATAAAATCCTAAATAATCACTTTGAATATGATATCAATATTTAACATTTTCTCAATACTTGTATTTGACAGATAAATATTACATTACTAGAATATACTTGTCATTTCATAGGATATTTGATTGGTTGTAACCATTAGCCTATTCCTAGTTTTTGGTTATAACAATGCAGCCTAATATTAACCATATGAATGTATAAATTTTGGTGAATGATAAATACAAAATTGGTTCTGTGATTTGATCCAACATTAGTATCAAAGCAAGAATGTAAGGGGACAACATTTCTCTCAATCCATTGGTCTATGGTAGAGGAGTTAGAAACTATGCTTGGAATTCACATTTTTTAATATAATCACCATTAGGAGGCTTGTGTTAGAGAGAGTCATAAAAACTTGATAATAAACCTCATATATCTTGATGTAGCATATCTTAATGCTTTTTATTAGATCCACTACTTTTGAGAGTGACAACGTATTTTTTTCCACTCACCCATAGTTGATTTTCTTAGCCCATGGCTACATAAATTTGAGGGGCAAAACCCTTCTCATGTCAAGAATTTTTTAAACAAACCCAACTTGAGGTAAAAATACAACACCATCATACCAAAGCTATACACATTAGAGTCCAACATCATGTTGCTTGACTTCACATCCTTATGTAGATACACAAACACCAAATTCCAATGACATGGGCTCCCACCATGGCACTCACAAAAATGACATTGTCATGGATGTGGGAAGGCCATCACATTAGCTAGAAAAAATGGCCTATTGTATTTCAAAGCTAAATAGGTTGTAGTAGTAGTGTTTCATGGTATTTATGCACATAATCAAGTTGTCTACCTATGGATTGACGATATTATTTACCTTGTAAAAATATTTTTGGGACCCTATGGGCAATTGACTAGAGGGACATTCATATTATTATTAAACTTGGTGTGTAGTAGAATGATGTCAATCTAGTTGTACTTAAAATATCCACTATCCTATAGCAATTTATTATCATGTAGCTTAGATAATTGCTTCCACATGCATATAACCCATCCCAATAACAATCCCATAAGAATTCTATTGAAAACATGGTTATCTTGGTCGATGAGATAAACCCCCAATTGCTCTACCATCCACTTGTCAAAATCTAGAGTATTTTGGCACTTGTACTCCATATGTATCTCTAGAATGATGATCTCCCATTACATATCCAAGATGAAGCTTTTTAAGTGGTTGATGATGAGATTGACCTTATAGATCTTGAGGATTTTGTGGCACATGCAATAGTTTGTTCAAATAGGAAGTCAAGAATTGAGTAAAGGGTTGATAAAACAAAGTAATGATGACCTTATCATAGTGGAGTCATGGGTACCTGACCACATAATGTTATTGATCTTCACAGTGTCCTTGTTGAGCTTAGACATCCACTCTTTGTGGTTTCTACCCACTATGTGGTGATTTGAGCTAGAGAACTTGCTTTCCTCCCTCTCATGGAGCTCTAGTAGATATTTATTTTTCTTGAATTGCTATCTTTTGTGTTTATATCTGACCTCCATCCTTTGACCCACAACTGAGGGGTATGTGCTATAAATTTTGAGTTATTTGTGTTTTCATTGATGTCAAGAGTCAGTGTCATGAAATAGTGCAGAAGTTGGCAAAATAAGGGTTAAAATATTTATATTTTAAGCCCAAGAGGTTTTGTTAAAGAGCTTCACATGATTAGTCAAAAGGATGGTTAAATACCCTAAATAAAATGCCTAAAGGAAATAATATTATAATATTTATTATTATAATATTAAAGGCGATCAAAAAAGGTCTAAGGGCGAAAGAGAAAAATACCTAGGCCCAATGGAAATAATATTATAATATTTCTATTATAATATTAAAGGTTTAATTAAAGCCTAAGGTAATTTATAATATTTATATTATAAATTAATTTATAAAAATAATAATATTATAACCCAAAGTTGGGTTGGGCGCAAAGGTTAAATTAAATTTTATTCCCCCACCGATGTTGGAGGATAAAAGCATATGGTATAAATACCACATCATTTGTTTCAAAATGCTAAGTCTCCGAATATTATGTGCATGCGATTTGTGAAAGGGAATGTGAATAATTTGTGAGCAAACAAAGACAAAGGTTTTTAATTTTTAATTGCACCCGAAATACGTGGAGTACAAGGTGACCAAGGTGGAAAGATTTAACACCAACCAATCGGTTGGGCTAGCGGTAAGTTTGAGGTGTGTAAGGCATTTGGAATGTAGAGGTGCTGCATTCAAGTCTTTGTGGTGATGTAGGAACAAAGCTTTTTGGATTTGGCATGGGAGGAAGAGACAAAGCGCTCATGGAAATTTTGCCTCCCACATGAGCACTTAGCTCATGCAACAGGGTAGCTATGGCTAAGGTGCAAGCGGTGCTTAGACCAAGGATCAAGTCCCACCAAGGAGCGCATTGAGGTATTTAATTTTTGTGCATGGTATATGGTCTATGGTCTATGATTGTTGGTGGCGCTTAGTTGAAGCGCATGATTTAATTTTTGCATTGTGGGTATGATATGAGCACATGGTGTATTTGATTTAGTGAGTGCCTAAGGAGTTAAAAGGAGGGTAAGGTAAATTATTTTTTACCTTAGACAAAAAGTGATAAATAGTTTTATTGAAGGTTAAAAGTAAATTGCATTATTTTATAAAGTCAATTATTTTGAAAATGCAATTTTGAGTAGGGAGACATAAGTAGGATTTTGGATTACTTCATGCATTAAATTTCTGAAAGGGGTTATAGTGAAACTGAGTGATTGAAATATTTATTTGATAAGTTTGGAGATAATAAGGTGTATTTGAGTCTTGTTAATTTTGTAATGGTGAATTAATATTGAGGGAATATTTGAGTGAATATTTTTTCTATCTAACCATTGAGATTGGCAAAGAGGTTGATTGTGATTGAGATAGATTTTGAGATCAAAACTCCATAAAAAAAAATGTATGGGCACATCTTCCTTGTGAGTGAAATATTTTTGGGTTGGATGTTATGAATGCTAAGTTGGAGTGAAAAGGCTTTTTTGATAAGCATTTTTGAGTAAGATTTCATGTGCATGATTGGTTAATGTTAGAAAATTTGAGTGAGAAATTGAGAACTATATTGAACTAGGGTTTGTGAAAGATCATGAGTATAATTGTTATGTGAGATTGTTTGATAAACATTATTGAAAATATTTAAGTAAACCTTCATGTGCATGATTAGGGTTTGTGAAAATATCATGAGTATCATTTTTATGTGAATGTGGAATCATCTTGATTCAAGGATTGAGATTCATAGTGTGAGTTGTTGGAAGTGTAGTGAAACACTTGTTTAGGGTTTGTAAGCAAGTTGTGTTTCATTGAGTGATTGGTTGAGTGGAGTTGATTCAGTATAATTAATTGGAAGTAATTGAGTGTTTGTGAGTGAAACATATTGAGTCTCTAACAATTCTCTATATGCTTCTGTGGTTTAACAATATTCTGAGTGAAACTTGTTTATGGGATTGAAGAGGTTTTTCTATGAGAGATTGAGTTGAGTTTTGTATGCAAGTTTTGCAATTGATTTGAACAAGCTTTTCTGAAATCTAGTAAGTAGATTTTATTAAGTCCTAAAGTGGACTTAAGGATATATTTATGTGAGATTTTATGGAATATTACAAGTATATTTGGGAGAAGTCTTGGTGAAGACTTGTGCATATTTGAGACAAATATTGAGAAAATTTGTGCTAGACCGATGGACAGTGTTTAATGCAGATTTGATATAGAGATTGAGTAGATTTATGCAAGGCAGAGGATAGTGTTCAGTATAGATCTAAGATAGATGCAAAATAGAATAAGAGTAGACTTTGGAGGTGATAGAGCAGAGGACAGTAGTCTCCAGTGGATAGATATCTATTAGCCAGGGCAGTGAGGATAGAGGTCTTCTGAGTGAGGGTAAGGGTCTTCAGTGGAGAGATACCCACAAGCCAGTGTAGTGGAGGCAGTAGTCTTCTAAGAGGATCACCAACCATAGTAGAGGAGAAGGAGTTCTCCTATGGATAGAGATCCACAAAATTTATTAGGGGATTGATGTCTCCTTTGGATAGAGGTCCATAAACATTGTAATAGGGAAAGGATTCCCAAGAGAATTTATTAAAAAAAAATTATAAGGAATATTTCCTCCGAGGAGTATCCCACATTGGGTAAACCACGTTAAATCATGTCTCTCATGTATGTAATGCTTTGTGTAATGTTTACTACTTTAATATTGTTGATGTTATCATATGGATTGAAAAGCAAAAAAAATTATCTTATATTGTTCACCCCCCTCTCAATATAAGCACATGTTCTTCATTATGGGCTATAAGGTTGTATACACAACACTACACAAAAAAAGGACTTTAAAAATTGTTTTTAATATCCCTTAAAGGTATTTAAAGGAGTTTATTCAGCCACCATTTATGAGGGTATCATAAAAATTCTATGATATATGATGGTGGCTAAAAACCACCTCAAAAAGTCACCCTCTTAGGGTCTAAGAGGCCGATTTATAACTATTAGGGTACCTAGGAATATATATTTGGGAATATATTATTATATTGTATAAGAGTTGGCATGGACTACACTTAAAACAAAGTTTTATTGTATTATAATATTATAATATAATATTATATTAGTAGTCATCTTCCCAAAGTAGAATTAGAAGATGGATGTATAAAGAAGAGATATTTGTCATTATAATCATCATGGATAACAATCATATGTAATCATCTTTACCCACAAAGTGGATTATGGGACTTTTTCCTCCTTAAGTGGCTCTCTCATCTTGGGATATCTTGTGGAGTTATTCCTTCCTTAAGGATTATTATTGGTGTTTTCCTACCTTAAGGGTATTATCTATATCTCTCATTTGTGGATTGTTATTATGGATAAATGATTTTATATTTCTGCATATAGGATGAATGATTTCTATTAATAAGAATAAAGTTCTATAACAAGTGGTATCAAAGCAACGATTCTAGAAAAGTAGAGAATGTTTTTATGGAATTAAAAAATTAAGGCAATTTTTTCTAGAAAAAATGTCTCATATTTTAGGAGCCATATCTTTGAAAAATTTTATCTGATTCGAATTATTTTTGGATCACTTTGTGCAAAATTTAAAGATCATATGAAGGAATATAAGAAGTATTGATAGAGATATGATCTTTTAAAGTCAACCATCTAGAACAAGAGCAGTGACCAATTTTCAAATCATAAATTTTTTAGAAGATAAAATTTGTTAGTTTGGGTAAGCAACATAGTTGTAATTTATTTTGTTTGGAAGAAATTTGTAAATCTAGTTTTCTATGTGGAATTTTAGCTTCAAATAAATGGGAAGATATATATTTTCATAAAACCCTACTTTGCATTAGGGCATGATATATATTGTCAAAAAACCCTAGTTTGCATTAGGGAATCAACTATGACACTTCAAAAGTTTTTTGGAACAAATGATATGGATGTGAGAGAGTGGTTGAAAATAGTAAAATCTCAATATGGTGAAAGAATGCAGTTACGCTTTTGATTTCAAATTTTTTTGGGGGTGAAGCTTTACAATGGGTAGAAAGCTTTGTTAGGAACAATCCGAGGTGCACTTGGAAAGAAATGGAACCAACATTCTTGAGAAAATGGGTACCTTTTCAATTACAAATAAAGTTAGATATTTGTAAGAGAGATCTTGAAGGAAGGGATAAAAATATAGATAGCCTAATGGATGTCATAAAAGACCTTAAAAAAAAAACTCCAAAGGATTCAAAATAAGTGGAATGAAATGAAATGAAAATAGGAAGTTTTCAATAAATAGAATGAATACTATGAAAAAGAAACAAAATTACTCAATAAGGAGAAAGAGAAAAATTCTAAGGAAGATAATGAGAAGAATGAAGCGACATCTTTGGATTTTTAAAAGTAATAGACTATTTTATAGGTTTATGGAAGCATTCAAAAGGAACAGGTTATTATTTTCATTGACCCTAGTAGTAGATATAATTTTACTGATATTTCTTTGGCTAAGAGGTTGAAATTTCAACCAACAAAAATTAAGGAAATATAGTTGGAGGGTGAGAATATTCAGATTTTTGAATATTTGAAGATCACCATGGATAAATATATTTTATATTCATATTTTTATGCTATTAAGATGATGGATGATGATGATTTTTTTCTTGATTATCCTTGGTTAGATTATTTGGGTACTATTAAAATTAATGTGCAAAAGAAGTTTATGAAGTTATGGTACAAAAAAAGAAGATAACATTGCAGGATATTTCTCAGCTTAAGAAGCAAGGATCCAAGCAAAAATAAGAAATGGTTGTAGAGAAATAAATTGAAGAACAAATAGAAGAACCTGAAATAGAATCCAAGAAAGCAGTAGTAGCAACAAAGTCCATGGAAGAAGTGACAATAATTGAGCCCATTGAAACAATAGTAGAGTCCAAGGAAATTTTGTTAAAATGGCACAAGGACATACCAAACAAAGGGAACATGAAATAACAATATGTAGAATAATTTAAAATAGTGGAGCCAAATGTTGAGGAGTCAAAGAAGGTAGAACATCAAGTTAAGGTTGCAGCTTATCGCCATCCACACCACCATGAGCGACAACAATCTTGGAGGTATGGATCAAGCCAACACTATTATGGTTCTACATGGAATCATAAGGGCACCAAGCCTGATAGTCTTTGGAAAAGAAAGCATAGTGACCTTGGTTTTTAGAGTGGTTCATTAGCATCAAGAAAAAAGTTGACCAATCACTTGAATTATCAAAATAATGTAGCAAAAGTGTGGAGCCAACAAAGCAAATTTGTCTACTCAAGTGATAAAATGACATACCAGCATCAACAATGACCACCACAAATCAATATTTCACTCGAATGGATGGATTATTGATATTGGTACCAGTTGCTAACATTGCTTAGCAAATCATATTATCTCGTTTCTTCATATATTTTGAGGATGAAACATTTGTAAGGAGGATGGCATGTTAGGGTACCCAGGAATAGATATCTGGGGATATATTATTATATTATATAAGGGTTGGCATGGGCCACAAATAACCCAATGTTGATTGTATTATAATATTATATTATATTATAATATAATACAATATAATATAATATAATATTATATCAGTAGTCGGCTCCCCAAAGTAGAATTAGAAGATGGATAAGTAAAGAAGAGAAATTTTTCATTGTAATCATCATTGAGAACAATCATATCTAGTCGTCTTTTCCCATAAAGTGGCTTATGGTACTTTACCCTTCTTAAGTGGCTCTCTCATATTGGGAGATCTTTTGGAGTTATTCCTTCATGAAGGATTATTGTTGGTGTTTCCATACTTTAAGGGTATTATTTATCTCTCTCTCATTTGTGTATAATTATTTGTGGATGAATGATTTAATATTTATGCATATGGGTGAATGATTTATGTTAATAAGAATAAAGTTTTGTAACAAGGACCTAAAACAAAATCTAAGGAGGTAGTAGTAGCAACAAAGTCCATGGAAGAAGCAATAGCAATCAAGTCCATGGAAATAACAATAGTAGAGTCTAAGGAATTTTTTTTAGAAGAGCACAAGGACATACCGAATATGTAGAAGAATTTAAAACAATGGAGCAAAATGTTGAGGAGTCAAAGAAGGTATAACATCAAGTTAATGTTATACTATATCACCATCCACACCACCATGATTAGAAAAGATCTTGGAGACATGGCTTAAGGAAACAATATTATGGTTCTACATGGAATCATAAGGGTACCAAGTATGACAAAGTTTGGTAAAGAAAGTATAGAGATCCTGGTTTTCAGAGTGGTTCATTAGTAGCAAGGAACAAGTGGATCCATCATTCAAATTATCAAAATGCAACAACACAAGTGTGAAGCCAATGAAGAGAATTTAAATACTCAAATGGCAAAATTGCATACCAACATCAATGATGACCATAACCAATCAATGTTTCACTAGGATGGAAGGATGATCGAGATTGGTACCAATTGCTAACATTGCTTAGCAAATCATATTATCTTATTTCTTCATATATTTCAAGGATGAAATATTTGTAAGGAGGGTGGCATGTTAGGGTACCTAGGAATAGATATTTGAGGATATATTATTATATTAAATAAGGGTTGGCATGGACCACACATAATCCAAGGTTGATTGTAATATACTATTATATTAGTAGTTAGCTCTCCAAAGTAGAATTAGAAGATGAATATATAAATAAGAGATATTTGTCATTGTAATCATCATAGAGAACAATCATATCTAATCATCTTTGCCCATGAAGTGGCTCTCTCATATTGGGAGATATTGTGGAGTAATGTATTCCTTAAGGATTATTATTGGTGTTTCCCTACCTTAAGGGTATTATCTATATCTTTCTCATTTGTGGATTTTTATTGTGGATAATTATGTGTATGAATTATTTGATATTTATGCATATGAGGTGAATAATTTATGTTAATAAGAATAATTTTTTGTAACAATAACCACCATCTTAGGGATACGAGTGCAGTTAGGAACCACCCTCTTAGGTCTAAGAAGGTGGATAAAAACCACCCTCTTAGGTTTAAGACATATTAGACCTAAGAGGATGGTTTTAAACCACCCTCTTAGACCTAAGATATCAGTTTAGAATCATCATCTTAGGTCTAAGAGGGTAGTTTAAAACCGTCCTTTTAGGGTCTCATCTAAAAAATAAATATAAAGGATGCCTCAACTAAAACAACATAGTACTCAATAGTGGTTTGTTGTTTTAGCTAAGACATCCTTTATTTCTCATGGTCATTTCATGGACAAGGTAATTTTACATTGAATAAAGAGGGATACAGTTTTAAACTACCTCCAAGGGATAAAATTTTCCATGGAAGCATCCAATTATGTATGAAGTCACAATGCACCATTTTACTCTTGTTAGAGCACATAAAACCAATGTGATCCTAGATATACCATGTTATAAATACATTTACACTTGATAGATGACTGCATGCATACTATCCTATGGTACATGGCAATAAACAAAGTATGCATGTATAAAATACCATTATAAGCAATCATACAAATTCTTGGGTTCTAGAAATTCTTTATAGGGATAACATAGGTGACTCATGCTACCAAGAAGATTGATGCTTTTGATGATCAAATTATATAAATATGGAAATACTACTGCAACTGTATGTTCTTGAGTGATGCAACAAAGGTGGGTTGATCAACCAGTAGTGGAAGATAAGGATATACTTGCAATATTTGAGTTGGTATTGTTGCATTGTTAGGTGAAGCACTTGATAGATGTAGTTTCTTAGGCCTCCTTTTCAAATATCCCTTTACACCAATTTTATCTTTTGGAATGGTGATATCAAGCACCATATTGAAGAGTTGATACAAAAGGGATACATACGGTTGAGTGCATCACCTCGCAAGAGTTTGATTGAATACAAAGTTTTGAATAAATCATTGTGAAAAATAGGTACCCAATTACTTGTTGAATCAATTTAGATATGCCAACTATTTCATTAAGATCAACCTCAAGTTAGGCTAATGGAAGACAAAATTTACATCTAAGTCTTTTGAGTTGTTGGGCCTATCCAAATGCATTTTGAATGATAGAAGTTTTGCTACTATTGTCTGAATCATTTGTAGCTTGTCTACCTGCTCAACATGTGTCTTCAATATTCAACAAAACATGAGAGGAACAAAAAGAGCATGTTGGGAAAGTTCTTGACACCCTATGTAAACACTAATTGGATACCAAATTGAAAAAGTGTTTGTTTGGTATGCAAAAATCAAATGTGCATGTTGCATTATCAGTAAGGAAGGAGTTCATGTTAAAATATTTAGACAATTTGATACTTGCCTACACAAATGACCTTCATAGAGCTTTGTAGATTTATTTCTAACTAATTTTTATGATTGGTTTATGATAGGCTTCTTCCACACTGCATGGCACTTAAATTAAGTGAGAAAAGGAAGATCCAAACCAAAGTTCATGTGGACTGAGGTACCACAAAGAGCATTCTGATACTTGAATCATTGACTTAGCTTGGCACTAATACTTACATTTTTGGATCTGCAATAACCATCATGGCACTTAAATTAAGTGAGAAAATGAAGAGCATGTGGACAAAGGTGCCACAAAGAGCATTCTGATTGAATTAGCTTGGCACTAATACTTACCTTTTTGGATCTTGAAAAACGATTTGAGATAGAAACTATCAACATATGCACTTGGTACATTTCTTGCTCAACTTAAGAATCTTGTTACCTACCAAGTGAAATATTCAATGATATATTCTGAAGGTATCCTGCATAGGACAAAGAAGTCCATGAGTAAAAATATTATATTTTGAGCAATGAGAGAATCATACATATTTATTATAGACCCTTGTAATTCTTGTAGATAGAAAGAAAAGTCTAAAATGAATGTTATCAAAAAAGGTCGACATACCTGCAATAGTTCCACCTAAGCATAAAATATAAGGTAGTACAAATTTGGTTGTTGATGTCTTGAATTAAGATCTTCATGGAGTGTTCATTATCATTTTTTACTCTTGTGTCCATTTGAGTTCCACTTGTTAGTTATTATATAATAAAAAACCTGTCTTCAAAAATGCATGCCAGACACTACTCAATGAAACAAATAATTAACTACCATCTACATGAAACTTGCACTTGAATACGATTATACCAGTTGAGGGTATTCAAGTGTCCATGTAGTTTCAATAGGAAGTTTTTAAGAGGCTTTGGATGGCTTGCAACTCCTCTTATTGATATTAAAAAAAACCAAATTCATTAGATAAAGGTAATAAAGGTTACATTGAACCCGGCACCCCCCAAGCCCACGGGGACATCGCAATGGCTTTGGATATTTTTGGGAGGTCCAAAGTTCAAACCCAGTGTAGGTGAGTGTGTGAGGGGGTGGGTGTGTGAGACAAAACAAAATGGAGGTTACATTGAACTCATGAAAATAATAATATTCAACTCAGTTTTAACACTTGTAGATTCTTTTTTCCTCTTCTTTATGGTTCAATATGATCCTTCAAGTATAAACATAATGGCATTTCTTATGCAAAATGGGAATCCTATTCCTTTTAGAATCAAAAAGAGGACAAGTAAAGAACTTGAACTTGTATAATAATGAAATTTTTGTTTAAATGCATGCAATCTACAACTACCAAGGCTGCCATCAAAATATTGATAAATTGGATCTTGAAGCTTAGCATTACACAAAATTTATTTTGAATAATATATGGAATATTTTCTCTTAGATTACTTGATGAAAACCAAGTTATTATTTATGAACAACAATTATCTATTGCACCTCTTACATGTACAAAAGCAAGAAATAAATAAATTATATTATGTCCAAGAGTGACCAAAGGAGGTAAATGAAATTCAAAGACCACATCCAATTAGAATATTTAAGTACTAGGGAAAAAATAACCCAAGGAGCTCAAGAAGTAACTAAGAGATAAAACAATAAACCATTGTAAATATAACCACAATGGGCAAACCCAAAATACATAATAAATAGGATAGATTTCAATGGGTAAACCATTGGAAGAGAAAATGTAGCATAGATTTTAGAGTCCATAGTCAAAATACAATAAATAGAAGGCTACAACTACCAAGGCTACCATCAAAATATTGACAAATTAGATCTTGAAGCTTAGCATTACACAATTTATTTTGAATAATATATGGAATATTTTCTCTTAGATTGCTAGATGAAAACCAAGTTATTATTTAAGAACAACAATGATCTATTGCACCTCTTACATGTACAAAAGCAAGAAATAAAGAAATTATATTATGTCCAAGAGTGACCAAAAGAGGTAAATAAAATTCAAAGACCACATCCGGTTAGAATATTTAAGTACTATGGCAAAAAGAACCCAAGGAGCTCAAGAAGTAACTAAGAGATAAAACAGTAAACCATTGTGGGCAAACCCAAAATACATAATAAATAGGATAGATTTTAGTGGGTAAACCATTGGAAGAGAAAATGTAGCATAGATTTCAGAGTCCACAGTCAAAATACAATAAATAGAAGGCTACAACTACCAAGGCTACCATCAAAATATTGACAAATTGGATCTTGAAGCTTAGCATTACACATAGTTTATTTTGAATAATATATGGAATATTTTCTCTTAGATTGCTAGATGAAAACCAAGTTATTATTTATGAACAACAATGATCTATTGCACCTCTTACATGTACAAAAGCAAGAAATAAAGAAATTATATTATGTCCAAGAGTGACCAAAGGAGATAAATGAAATTCAAAGACCACATCCAGTTAGAATATTTAAGTACTAGGGCAAAAATAACCCAAGGAGCTCAAGAAGTGACTAAGAGATAAAATAGTAAACCATTGTAAATATAACCACAGTGGGAAAATCCAAAGCGGACAAACCCTAATTTTATAAATCAAGTACAAATACAAACAACCATATGAGGGGGATCCCCTCAAGGTAAAGCAACAACAGATGAAGGTCAACAGTGGAGACTAAGGACATAAATAAGAATGTGTTTATGCCTAGTGGAGAAATAGAAAGCATGATTGTAAGAATGCTAAATGAATGAAAAATTCTTATTTCAAGTGCAAAATTAGTTATGATTATATATGTAAATGGAAAATTCTTATTTCAAGTGCAATTATTATTTACATATATAGGTGAATGGACAACTTGATCCCTCCATATAATGGGTAGATGTCTAAACATCCCTACCCACCCCAACCATTAGAGATGAGGCGAGAGGGTATCCTGAGACTTTCATCAGATACATAAATATCCATCTATGCAAATCAAGTACTATTGCTAAGGACTAGGACTAAGAGTCAAACATGAAACATCAATTTCATAACTAACACTCACTCAACACAATAAACCTTTATTTCAACACATTACAACATGCATGTATGATTAGAATCTTAATCCTATGCCCTAGCAGCACTTGCATTCTCTCTCTTTTTATTTTTACCAAATTACCTTCTTGTATCTGATTGGCCAACCTCATGCTCAGGATACCTACTTGCCTCACTCCTAGCTTGGATGCCCATTATTTGTAAACAATGTCTAATTTAGGCCAAGAAATGAAGGAGCCCACAACATCCTTCATTGTGGTCATCTCATCATTCCTTCTAAACAATATTATTTCCTCTTTATGGATGATGTGTACATTGAATTTCCAATAACCTTCACCCAAATGTTGACCATGTACAAGGTCTTTAGGGTCAGTATTGATCATCGTGCCTTCGACCACTATGTTATCATTATGGATTTGAGTCAAGTAGCATTCCCTTCTCTCAATTTGAGTGATAGATGTTGTTTTCAATCCCTACATGGAAAATCAACAACCTAGATAAATTCACTACATAGTGTACAATACAAACTAAGTCAATTGTTTTATATTTGAAATAATAGTCATACCATTTATGACTCTGGCCTAGAAGGTATTGAGCAACTACCTATGCCTTGATCACCACCACCAATGTTGTGTCCAATTGTAGGGGTAGCATGTAGTGATGTTGCCTATGAAATTATATGCAAGGGATCATTACAACTTTAGGGGTGCAATATGTAAATATTTCAAATATGAAATCATGAAAAAACTAACACACCTCTATTTGTGAAAGTCATGTCAAAATCTCTTCAATATTTTTCTCTTTCTTTGCAAGCTTCTCTTGCAATTTTTTTCATTCTTTTCAAGCTTCTCTTCCTACTTTTGCTCTTTCTCTATCATATGCTCTTGCATCTGGCACAACTTTTGTATGTAACCCTCACCAACAAATAGATCAATTGGTGATACTCCTTTGTCGACACCCCAAACCCAACCTGGTATTTCGGGTCCTAAAACCTTGGCAAGGGCATCATCCTTAATACATTGATTTACAAAGCTCATAGATGATATTTCATCATCCAATTTTTTCTAGCAATATCACATGCATAGTTAACTGGTAACATGTTAAAAAAAATTGATATAACAATGGTTTGAAGTTCAATGTATTGCTATTTCCAAGGGAATTTCACTTACGATTATCTTTGCAACTTTTGGTGAAATAGGAATCCCACCCTTCTTTGTATGAGCTTCCATACACACATTTGCCTTTGGTAGTTGAGTTTTTGCATTTGTTTGGCTCTTCCTCTACAATATATATAGTTGGTGAGCCATGTGGATAATTTATATGACAAAAAAATAGAGTTATGTTTATCACATATAATGGATGAGTATGATATAATACCATTTCATGATCCAATCGATCATATCCTATTTGATTGCAAGTGTGCATTATGGATTGGTGAGATATATTTTATTTGTTCCTTTGCCTCACCGCCTACAACACAATGAAGAAACCAATATATAAATTCATTAGGGAGAGCAAGGTCAGAAAAAATCACATGAACATAACAATGATATGAACTACCATAGCATATTGGCCGGTACTTGCCTTAAAGTCAGCACTCTTGCCATTCACAAATGCTTCCCAATAATTTTGTGATACACAAGATGGGAGATTAGCAATTCTATCTTCATAATTATCATACTTATCATAGTGGTTTTTCACAATTTGATGCTTATGTTCATTCCATTGCTTGTCCATGGTCATAAAAATCCATTTCTTCATTGTGTTTGAAACAAGATATTTTTGTTGCATCAAACCACTATCTTGTTAGATGTAACATTTATATAAGTATTCAATGAACTCCATTGGCTAGAAATGTTGGAATATATTATATTGTTTGGTCATTCACTAATGTACCATTATGGGTACATATTTAGATTAGGATTTAAGTACTTTATTAAAGAAATGTAATAAATGCACAAGTGTAAGAATGTGCAATGATTATAAGTGTGCATGAAGTCCACATGTACATGAGTCTTAGAATAGAATAGTGAGGTGTCTTGAAGGCAAAAAGTTACATCTCATTATAAATAGACCTTCATAGAATATAAGTGATAAAGATTTTGGAGAGCGGGTTAGAGTATTAGTATTAGTCATGTAGATATTTTTCATGAGAATGGAGATGTAATTACCTCCATTCCATAGCATTGTAATTTTTGTGAGCTTTCATATATGAGTATTTATAAAGCATTATATAAATTGTTCTATCATATTTTCATGCATATTAGTTAGCCATTATCATAGTTATAACATTGCATGTTGATTACAATACTTGTTGCATTTCCTTTAAGTTTATAGCTTCTAAATCTAATAGTTGTATCAGAGCCACGGTAGATCAAAGAAAAACCATAAGTGATCACCATTGCTATTGTTGTGTCTTTGCAAACCGAATCCACCATTGTGTGCTACTGCATGCAAACACTACTACAACAGATTATTTGATATAAGAAGCTCTAGGTAGATCAATAGAAATTAGAGAAAGCCACAAGAGTGATTGAGAGGTAATTATAAACCTCATTTTCAAATTTTTCAAATTTTTTATTGGCTAGAGTTTTTCCACAAAGTTGCAGAAAAACTTGTGAAGACTAGAACTCAGCATTGTATCCACTATATTGGTAATCCAACTAGTGAATATTGGTTTTAAACATTTATAGAGATTTCAATTTCTAATATTTTTGTTGCAAAAATTAAATCTCAAAATTTGAGAAGCTTCCTAAAATAGATAGAGAATAATTTCACCTTCATTTCTTGAAATTCTATATACTTTCCTTGTGTAGGGATTAGTTATTTGTTGCAAAAAAATAGAGATTGAAGTTTTGGAGGCCTAAGGAGAAAGGTCCCATTGAAATATTTGCATATTGAAGACTCCAAGTTGACAATTGAGAAGAAATCTAGTGGTCAAGGAAGCCACATTTAAGACTACAAATCAAGGAGGTCCTAGAAAGAAGACCTCATTAAAGAAGAGACTCAAGGAGAAGAGTCCTAGTGAAGATTAGAGATTTGCAATCTCCATTGAAGATTGAAAACATCACAATGAATAAGAGGTCCATAGAAGGCCCTATTGAAGAACTTGATAGTGGAATATTGAGTATTTAGATTGACTAACAAAATTCCTATCGCATATTTCAATAGCATCAGATTTAGAAGATCCAACAAGAAAATCATTGAAGATCTCATTGAAGGTTTTGAAGCTGCAATATTGAATACCTTGGAGAGGTCTCAAGGAGAAACAAGGAGAAGGCTTGGTGAGCCTCATTGGAAGAAGTTCCTAGGAGAACTCATTGGATAAATTGGGATAATTATCACCATCTAACAACAAGCCCAAGGTAGAAGAATTCAACAAGATAAAGGAGATAGAAGAATCACCAAATCTAAGAGATTTGGGGACTATCATTGAAGGGTTCTTGAGTGAATATCTCAGCTGCAATTTGGATGAGTATCACATCAAATTTTTGGGATTCAAGTACAACATTTTAATGAAGGTATTGACTACTTTACAATCTAATTTTTTTTCAGATTTGAGGTGAAGCACACGAGCTTATATTGAGAGGTGGGGGGATGAACAGTATAAGACCATTTTTTACTTTTCTTTTCAAATCAATATTATGCAGTGTATAGATAGCATTATCAATAGAAGTAATCAAAGTAATGCACAAAACACCATACACAATAGAGACATAAATTTAACGTGGTTCACCCAATGTGGGCTACCTCCACAAAGAAAATATTTCTTCTAAATATTTCTCAAATAATATTTTGGGAATCCTTCCCAATTACAATGTTTATGGACCTATGTCCAAAGGATATGTTTATCCCCTAAATCTGGTTTGTGTATTTCTATCCACAGGAGAACTCCTTCTCCTCTACTCTGGCTGGTGATACTCTAGAAGAAACTACCTCCACTGCACTGACTATGGATCTCTCTCCACTTGAATAATCTTGTCCTCACTCATAATACTTGTCCTCAATGTCCTGGCTGATGGATTTCTATCCATTGGACGCTCTATCCTCTCTGCTCTATCACCTCCAAAGCTCTACTCAATAGGTTCACTAAGAACCTTCTCAAATATTCTCAACAGGTCCACTCATAACTTGCTCAAATCTACTCAATAGGTCCACTCAAAACCTACTCAAATCTACTCACTCAGAATCTGCTCAAATCTACTCAACAGGTCCACTCAAAACCTGCTCAAATTTTCTCAATAGGTCCACTCAAATTATGCTCAAATTTTCTCAATAGGTCCACTCAGAACCTTCTCAAATCTACTCAAAAGGTCCACTCAGAACCTTTTCAAATTTTCTCAATAGGTCCACTTAAAACCTGCTCAAATTTTCTCAACATGTCCACTCAAAACGTGCTCAAATCTGCTCAATAGGTCCACTCATAACCTGCTCAAATTTTCTTAATAGGTCCACTCATAACCTGCTCAAATATGCTCAACAAACTCACTCAGAACTTGTCCAAATATTCTCAACAAGCTCACTCAGAACTTGTCCAAATATTCTCAACAAGCTCACTCATAACTTGTCCAAATCTATTCAACAAGCTCACTCAGAACTTGTCCAAATCTGCTCAACAAGCTCACTCAAAACTTGTCCAAATATGCTCAACAAGCTCACTCAGAACTTGTTAAAATCTTATCAATAAGCTCACTCAAAACTTGTCCAAATCTGCTCAATAAGTCCTCTTTAGGACTTGCTCAAATCTGCATTGCAAGCTTCCACAAAAGCTCACACAAAATTAGTCCACAAGTCTTCTCAAATACTTGCCTCAAATCAGCTTAACAAGTTCACACAAAACTTGTCCAATCTCATAGAAGCATAAAGAGAATTGTTAGAGACTCAATATGTTCTATACTCAATGCTAAATCACTTTCTCAACTCAATCTCATAGAATCATAAAGAGAATTGTTAGAGACTCAATATGTTCTATACTCAAAACTCAATCTCAACTCAAATCAATCTCATAGAAGCATAAATAGAATTTTTAAAGACTCAATATATTCTATTCTGAAAAATCAATCTCATAGAAGCATAAAGAGAATTGTCAGAGACTCAATATTTTCTATTCTTAAAACTCAATCTCAACTCAAATCAATCTCATAGAAGCATAAAGAGAATTGTTAGACTCAATATGTTCTATTCTCAAAACTCTATCTCAACTCAAATCATAATATTGAATAGTTTATTTTGTGGAACTTGAACAACCACTTCACACAATCACTTGACTAGGATCAATCAGCTCTACTCAACCAATTACTTCAAGGAACAACCATTTCTCATAAACCCTAGTCCAAGCATGTATCATCCAACTCAAAATGTTTCCAACAATGTTCAACAACAAATATCACATAAAAATGATACTCATATTATTTTAAAGTTCTTTGCATAACCAATTGGCTTCAACAACAATGCTAATAAAAAATTCTTCATATAATAATGATACTCATGTTTTTCTCAAACCCTTACTCAGGCTTTTCATGCAACCAATGGTTTCAACAACAATGCTTATAAAAAAAGGTTTAATCACAACTCTCAAATCAGAAAACCTTGAAGCATTAAACCAACCACTTTCGAAAAGGAAACCCTAATCAATTCCTTTTCACTCCAAACTTAATTTTCAATCAAGCTAATCACCTAACTCAACAAATAAGAATTTTTCCCATACCTTTTCTTGAAGAGTAGTTGTCTTTGCAAATATGCCACACTCACAATTACTTCTTTGACAAACTCAATAAGGGTTAGAGGATATTTATTTTCTCAATAAATCACAACACAAAATAATATCAACCAAAATACACCTTATCACTCCATCTATAAATTAATACTCAATATATTTCCAAAAATAATCTCCTTGGAAAATATCTCTTTCACAATAATATCAACTCTATTAAAGTCTTACTTCTCAAATATCCAAAATTTATTATTTAAGACTTTAATTAAAATAAACCCTAAACTCCTTATGCCTCCTAACTTTATTTCCAATCAATAATTCTCAGCTAGCAATTTTCCAAATAATAAAAACCTTTTAACTCCCACTTTGCTAAAAGTAATTAATCATCAACATAGGCAATATTATTCAAATGCTCAACAAAAATATTACCCCTACCTTGGAGGGGATTCGAACCCCTAAATCTTCCCACGACCTTCACCTTAGCCATGGATCTATTCCCATGCGAGCTAAGTACTCGCTTGCAGAATTGAGAGCACCACATGCTCTAAGTTCCTTATGCTACTGGTGAAAATAAAAATGTGCACAGTGCTTTGGTGTTCCCAACACTAACCAAATTGTGTCTTGTCAGGATTCGAACGCAGCTCAATGTTGCCACAAAAACTTAACGAATGTCTCCTTGCCACTACGCCATGCTTCCTAGTTGGCTTGAGGATTTCAATGCACTTTCCTTTATTTCAATCATCATCCTTCAAATATTTTTATTTTTTCTCATGAGCTCAACCACCAATTCATATGCCTTTTCTTATTTCGAGCAAGGATGAATTAATCAATATCTTTTAGGTATTATATATAGTGCCCTTTGTATTCCATGCAATCACGTCGGCGTATCAATTTAATTTGACGTTGGCTTGGTTGATTAGGTTATAAGGTATTTAAATTTAATTAAAATTAAATTTAAATATTATAAATTATATCAAACCAACCTTAGGATTTAACTTTATTTAAACCTTGGAGCCTTGTCTTATTGCACAACCTTGTAACGAATATTTATTTATAAAATTTAAATTCCTTGTGAATTTAAATAATTTATAAAATAAATATTGGACCTCCTTTTTAACCTTTGCAATAACCCTTATTGGGTTTTTATGAACCAATCACTTAACTTGTGCTCCCAATAATATTAAAATATTATGGAGCCTTTTTGCCTTTAACTTTTGCACTGTTTAAGTTTTTTCCTGGATGATAGTGACAACCTTTGACGACTTTATTTCTTGCCGAAATCCTTGATATGAGTGATAAATCTATCAGGTGATATCAATGACAACTTTGACTTAGAGGACTCATAATGTCCAACAATATACCCCTTTATTATTGATGGCAACCCAAATATTTTTTTTACTGAAAACTTGACATTTCTATAATTCTGCCCCCCTGGGACATTGCTCCCCCTGGATCAATGCTTTCTCAAATATCAAATCTCTCCCCATTTGACATCAATGGCAAAGGTTTACCTTTGGGGCTCGGGGCTAAGAATGAGCCCCTTAGCTTAGCCCCTCCCCCACCTCAACATGAGGTGGTTAATTCTGATATGGGAGTATTTCTACTCCCCGAAAGCACTGTTCTTTACCTTTATCTTTTTCTCTTCTTTTTTGAATCCTCTTTCCCAAGTCATCATCCCTATTCCTATCATAAATTTTTTTCATGTTCTTGTTCTCATCCATGTTCCTATTCCTGTTCCTCTTATTGTTCCTATTTTTATCCTCATCCATGTTCTTGTTCATGTTCATGTTCTCATCCATGTTCTTGTTCCTGTTCCTGTTCATATTTTTGTTTTTGTTCATGTTCTTGTTCTTGTTCCTGTTCATACCTATTTTTGGAATATTTTATCTACACCACCTTGTTGTGTGACCATCATTATTGCACTTATAACACTTAATGTTATTATTCCTTAGAGGTGCAACTATTTTAGGATTTCTCCTAGTGAAGCCATATCCTCTTCTGTCATGAATCTTGCAATTCATTACCTTGTGACCAAAATAATTACATGAGTAGCAATACCCTTGGAAAATTTATCCTTTTCCATATTTCCATATTTCATGTGTCCTTCACTGTGAAGCCATGTGCCCAAACCTATGACATGAAAAACATCTTCCATTGAAGCTTCCTTGTCTTGACCTCATTGGTCTCCTGTTCTGATTGTTGTTTCATTTGTATCTTCTTTGTGCATTGTTCCTATATTTTTTAAACTCTTTGTTGTCCAACTCATCCTCTTATGTCTCACTCCTACTTACACTATCTTATTCTGATCTATCTTCTTCTTCAAGACTTGAATTAGACTCTTCTTCCCTTTTCTTTTGAACCTGTTTAGAACCAAGACTTGTCTTGTTTGTTGCTCTTCTTTGTATCTTGACTATTTTATCCACATTCTTTGCACTTTTTACATATTTCTATAGCTTATTATTGGAATCCTCTAAATCTTCCTTTAGTAGGTCCACTTCTTGTGTTAACTTTTCACATTCCAGAATCTTTGCTTCTAATTTATCTTTGAACTTGCTTGCCTTAGCCTTTGACTTTTCTAAATCCTATATAAGCAATAACCTTTCTTCATCACATTCTTGAAACTGATTTTTAAGCTTAGAGTGATTTCTTACCTTCTTTATTGTGTCAAGGGCATAGATAAGTTCTCCCTTGAGATCATAACCATTCTCTGCTGAATAATCCTCTATTTGTTTACCTTTATATATATCATTTCTTTCTTTTGGCTTGTCTTCTATAGGATCACTCACTTCTTCTAATGCCATTAGAAGATTTTCATTTGGTCTTTCAAGTGCATCTTCAAAATTATCATCATTGAAACTATGACCATCCCTTGTACAATCATCTTTAAGATGTCCAAATTTACCACATCTAAAAAACTTGAGAATAACAGGAGTCCTTTTCTTAACTAGATCTTTCTCTTCAACCATAAATAGGACTTCATCTCTATCATTGTATGAAAAACTAGCATCACTATCATTTGAGTACTTACTTGCATTATCCTCATAGTAGCTTCTCTTTTGAATTTGGAAGAACTTCTTTCCTTGTTTGCTTTGTCCATCCTTGCTTTTCTTTAAGTGCTTGTATCTTTCTGATTCCTTATACCTATGGTCTTTTTTTTCTTCATCATAGTTGCTCTTTGGATCTTTGCACTCTATTGCATAATGTCCATACTTTCCACAATTAAAACACTTAACAAATCTTATATCTATGGGTCTTCTGGAACCTTTATCTCTTCTACCATAATTTTCTTCTTCATCACTAGATGACTCACTGCTTGATTATGTCTTCTTACCCTTTTTATTTTTGTTCACTTTGAATGTAGCTTATTTCAGAGGAATAGGATCTTTTGTTCTTATCTCAAAATTAGTAAGAATTCCAAGCAAATAATTCCTTATCAGAGAATCACTATCAATTGATGTTTCTATAGCAGAAACCTTTTCACTGTACCTTTTTTGAAGAGTTCTTAAGATCTTATCACAAGCATCAGATTCATCAACCTTCATTCCAAGACCTTTCATCTCATGTATAAGTTCATCAAACTTGTTGAGATAGTCATGAATGTTTTCATCATCCTGCATTCTTAGGTTTTCAAATTCTCCTTTGAGATTTCTGATCTTAGCTTTCCTGACACTTTTATCTCCTTCATATATGGTATGCAATAGTTCCCACATATATTTTGTCATAGTATGCTCCATAACCTTCATAGATTCTGATCTATGCAACCCTCTTATAATTGCATTCATAACTCTTGAATTTGCATGCATTAGAATCTTACCTTAATTATCTGTAGGAGGATTGGTTGCTAAATCATATCCAAGTTCCACTGCATCTCAAAATTTATTGCCAAGTTCCATTAGGTAAAATCTCATTAGCACACACCAATAAAAGAAGTCACTTCCATCAAATACTGGTACTACATTATTTATGGACTCGTCCCTTTGATCCTTTTGATCCATTATGTTCTTAGACCGCTTTTCCTTCAAGCTGTCAAACTCTTCTGAAGGAACCCGTTCTGATACCAATTTAAGAACACAAGCTTATACTGAGAGGGGGGGTGAACAGTATAAGACCACTTTTACTTTTCTTTTCAAATCAATATTATGAGTGTATAGATAGCAGTATCAATAGTAGTAATCAAGTTAATGCACAAAACACCATACATAATAGAGACATAGATTTAACGTGGTTCACCCAATGTGGGCTACCTCCACAAAGAAAATATTTCTTCCAAATATTTTTCAAGTAATCTTTTGGAAATCCTTCCCAATTACAATTTTATGGACCTCTATCCAAAGTATGCGTCGATACCCTAAATCTGGTTTATGGATATCTATCCATAGGATAACTCCTTCTCCTCTACTCTGGTTGGTTATCCTCTAGAAGACACTACCTCCACTGCACTGATTGTGGATCTCTCTCCACTTGAAGACTCTTGTCCTCACTCAGAAGACCTATCCTCAATGTCCTGGTTGATGGATCTCTATCCATTGGAGACTCTATCCTCTCTAATCTATCACCTCCAAAGCTCTTCTCAATAGGTTCACTCAGAACCTTCTCAAATTTGCTCAACAGGTCCACTCAAAACCTACTCAAATCTGCTCAATAGGTCCACTCATAACCTGCTCAAATTTGCTCAACAAGTCCACTTAAAACCTACTCAAATATGCTCAATAGGTCCACTCATAACCTGTTCAAATTTTCTCAATAGGTCCACTCATAACCTACTCAAATCTACTCAACAAGTCCAATCAGAACTTGCTCAAATTTTCTCAACAGTTCCACTCAGAACCTGCTCAAATCTACTCAATAGGTCCACTTAGAACCTGCTCAAATCTTCTCAATAGGTCCACTCAAAACCTGTTCAAATTTTCTCCATAGGTCCACTCAAAACCTGCTCAAATCTGATCAACAAGCTCGCTCAGAACTTGTCAAAACCTGCTCAAAAAGCGCACTCAGAACTTGTCCAAATCTGCTCAACAAGCTCACTCAAAACTTGTCCAAATCTACTCAACAAGCTCACTCAAAACTTGTTCAAATATGCTCAACAAGCTCACTCAAAACTTGTCTAAATATTCTCAATAAGCTCACTTAGAACTTATCCAAATATGCTCAATAATTCCTCTCTAGGACTTGCTCAAATCTGCATTGCAAGCTTCCACAAAATCTCACACAAAATTAGTCCACAAGTCTTCTCAAAAACTTACCTCAAATCAGCTTAACAAGTTCACACAAAACTTGTCCAATCTCATAGAATCATAAAGAGAATTGTTAGAGACTCAATATGTTCTATACTCAATGCATAATCACTTTATCAACTCAATCTCATAGAATCATAAAGAGAATTGTTAGAGACTCAATATGTTCTATTCTCAAAACTCAATCTCAACTCAAATCAAAATATTAAATATTTTGTTTCATGGAACTTGAACAACCACTTCACACAATCACTTGACTAGGCTCAATAAACTCTACTCAACCAATCACTTCAAGGAACAACCCTTTCTCACAAACCCTAGTCCAAGCATGTATCATCCAACTCAAAATATTTCCAACAATGTTCAACAACAACTCTCACATAACAATGATACTCATGTTCTTTTCAAGTTCTTTGCATAACCAATTGGCTTCAACAACAATGCTAATAAAAATATTCTTCATCTAACAATGATACTCATGTTTTTCTCAAACCCTAACTCAGGTTTTTCATGCAACCAATGGTTTCAACAACAATGCTTATAAAACAAGGTTTAATCACAACTCTCAAATCAGAAAACCTTGAAGCATTAAACCAACCACTTTCAAAAAGGAAACCCTAATCAATTCCTTTTCACTCCAAACTTAATTTTCAATCAATCCAATCACCTAACTCAAAAAAGAAGAATTTTGCTCATACCTTTTCTTGAAGAGTAGTTGTCTTTGCAAATCTGCCACACTCACAATTAATTATTTGACAAACTCAATAAGGGTTAGAGGATATTTATTTTCTCAATAAATTACAACACAAAATAATATCAACCAAAATACACCTTATTACTCCATCTATAAATTAATACTCAATATATTTCCAAAAATAATCTCCTTGGCAAATATCTCTTTCACAATAATCTCCTTGCCACTACACCAAGCTTCCTAGCTGGCTTGAGAATTTCAATGCACGTTCTTTTATTTTAATCACCGTCCTTCAAATTTTTTTGTTGTTTCTCACGAGCTTAACCACTAATTTGTATGCCTTTTCTTATTTAGAGCAAGGATAAATTAATCAATGTCTTTTAGGCATTATATATAGTGCCCTTTCTCTTCCATGAAATCACGTCGGTGTGTCAATTTAATTTGACGTTGGCTTGGTTGATTAGGTTATAAGGTATTTAAATTTAATTAAAATTAAATTTAAATATTATAAATTATATCAAACCAACCTTAGGATTTAACTTAATTAAACCTTGGAGCCTTGTCTTATTGCACAACCTTGTAACGAATATTTATTTATAAAAAATAAATATTGGACCTCCTTTTTAACCTTTGCAATAACCCTTATTGGTTTTTTATGAACCAATCACTTAACCTGTGCTCCCAATAATATCAAAATATTATGGAGCCTTTTTACCTTTAACTTTTGCACTATTGAAGCTTTTTCCTGGATGATAGTGACAATATTTTACGACTTTATTTCTTTTTGAATTCCTTGATATGAGTGATAACTCTATCAGGTTACATCAATGACAATTTTGACTTAGAGGACTCAAAATGTCCAACATGAGGATAGGAAAAGGAAGCAATTTGGGCAGCGTTAGTAGCTGGTAAAGATCATATTTTAGAGGTACATTTGAAAGAAGTATTGAAGCCACAAAGTTATAGTATTGGGCACCAGATTAATAGAGTGTTAAAGCTGCAAAAATATGAGAAATAGAGTTGTTTCTAAATAGCCTAGAAGAGCTGCAATATCATCTACAAAAGGTAACAATTTAAGTGACTAAATTCATCATCACCATCATCATATCCAGAGATAAAAAGGTTTGCAACAAAAGGTGCAAAAGTTCACTAGTTGAGATTTTATGTTTGATTTCTTTTCAAGGTTATTAAGCACCATTTTCAAGAATTTTAGGTTCCATCAATAGTGTTTATTTAAGTCTTCAAGATAAGTGCATAAGTTATAGTCTACAAGGTTCAGACCTGCAAATAGAAGAAAATAGAAGCTAGATTTATTTTGAGAGAAAGAAACATATCAACATTCTATCACTTATTCTAAGAAGAAGAAGACTTTGTTAGATAAAACAATAGTTTGATAATTCATTGGAGATGGATTAAATAATACATCTACAGGCTGAAATAGCCCGGAGGTTACGAAACCATCCGAGGCTGAAATAGCCCTTGTTGTAACTTAATAACAACATGCTAATAATAATGTAATAATAGAAAATATACGCTAACATCCCCCCTTATTACATTATTTGGGTAATAATATAACTACTAGCTATACTAACATCCCCCCTGATTACATCATTTTGCAATACAAAGAGAGCTGCGAAACAATTCAAATTTGACACGTGCAAGTGCCTTAGTGAAAATGTCTACAACTTGAGCATCGGTGGGAATGTGCTGAAGCTGAATTCGGTGCCTCGAAACTTCATCTCGAATGAAATGACATTGTGTGTCAATGTGTTTTGTTCTTTCATGATGGACTGGATTCTTGACTAGGTTCAGAACACCCTGATTGTCGCAAAACAAGTGTATTGGAGATTTGGATGGATGACCCATACTTGTCAGAATGTGACGCAACCATATCACTTCGCACATAGCTTCACGTGCGGCGTGATACTCTGCCTCTGTTGATGAAATAGCAACCACCTGTTGCTTCTTGTTGTGCCAAGAGACAGGACCGGATCCAAGATGAAAAATATATCCTGAAGTTGACTTGCGATCATCAAATGATCCGGCATAGTCGGAGTCCGTGTATCCTTGCAAGAAGAATTTGTTGTTCCTCTTGTATTCTAGGCCATATTCTATTGTGCCACGGACATAGTGAAGAACACGTTTTGTTGCTTTCCAATGAGTGGTCTTAGGCTCCTGCATGAACCTCGAAAGATAGTTGACAACAAATACGAGATCTGGCCTAGTATTGGTCAGATATATGAGACTCCCAATCAACTGTCGATAGAGAGTACCATCTACCTGAGGTGAATCATCATATCACGATAACTGAAGTCCAGTCTCCATCGGAGTTGCCATTGGCTTGCAATCAGTCATGCGATATTTTTCTAGCAATGTCTTGGCATATTTTTTCTGAGACACTTTGATGGAGTGCTCCTTCTGGCTGAATTCCAGACCAAGACAGTAATGGAGAAGTCCGAGATCTGACATCTCAAAATATTGACACAAGTCTCTTTTGACAGTAGAGATCATAGTTTTTGAACTCCCTGTAATGAGCAGATCATCAACATAGAGTACAAGCAACACTATCTCAGAACCCTGTTTCTTGAAATAGAGGTTTGCATCTGACGGACATCTCTTAAAACCATGTTGTAGGAGGTGATTGTCCATTTTTATATACCAAGCTCGAGGAGCTTGTTTCAAGCCATATAAGGATTTGACCAATTTGCAAACTTTCTGCTGTTGGCCTTCCACTGCAAATCCTTCTGGCTGAGTCATATAGACTTCTTCTTGGAGATCACCATTTAGAAAGGCACTTTTGACATCCATCTGATGAACTTTCCACCCAAACTGTGTTGCCATAGCACAAATAACTCGAATTGTTGTCATCCGAGCAAGAGGTGCAAAAGTTTCCTCGTAGTCAATGCCTTCCTTTTGAGCATAGCCCTTTGCAACAAGACGGGCCTTATGCTTATCAATTGTCCCATCTACTTTGTACTTGACTTTATACACCCATTTGCAGCCAATGGGTTTCTTTCCATGCGACAGATCGACAAGCTTCCAAGTTTTGTTTTTCATCAAAGACTTATACTCTGCATCCATAGCAGCCTTCCACTGAGGCTCACCGAGAGCAACTTGTATTGATGCAGGTTCAAGATCGTCTATGGAAGACATAAACACCTTATCACTATCAATATCCATATCTTCTGTATCTCTTGCTGGATCTACAGAAAGTTCTTCAAAAGACTGACATAGATCATCAACCCCAGTATTCTCTGTTGCAGCTTTCTCTTGTCGAGCCATGCTGCGAGTACGAGGCCTATCCAAAGTCAAATCTGGTGGAGTAGATAGCTTAGAGTCTTTGATTGTATTTGTATACCACTTTGGATTCTTCTTCTTAGGTGTTGAAGAAGATCCAGAAGAACCTCCAACCTTTGATGAAGAAGATTTAACAACCTGAGTTTCCACAAGGTCTAGGTATACATCTGATGTGTTTGTTGATGTGAAAGCCTCATCAAAAACAACATCTCTACTTATGTGAATCTTCTTGGTTAAGGGATCAATCAAACGATAACCCTTAGAGTGCTCATCATACCCAAGAAGAATACACTTCAATGACTTCTCATCTAGCTTCTTCCTTTTCTCTTTTGGTATGTGCATGAAAGCTTTACACCCAAAAATGCGTAGATGAGAAATGGAGGGTTTCCTACCACTCCATGCTTCCTGTGGAGTCATTCCTTGTAGGGCCTTTGTGGGTGCCCTATTCAATAGATATACTTGCTGTGGTGACAGACTTCCGCCCAATATAGTTGCTCAAGTCTAGCTCCTGTGAGCATGCAACGAACCATTTCCATGATGGAACGATTCCTCCTTTCAGCAACTCCATTTTGCTTAGTATAAGCAGTAATTAACTATCTTGTGATCCCATTTTCTTTCAAGAATGCAAAAAATTCTTTAGAGGTGAACTCCCCCCCTCGATCCGAGCGGAGGGTCTTTATAGAAGTCCCTGACTCCTTCTCAACAGATTTCTTGAATTGCTGAAAGAAGCCAAATGCTTCAGATTTCAGTTGAAGAAAGAATACCCACATCTTTCGTGAGTAATCATCCACAAATAACTAAAAATACCTCTTACCCCCACAACTGTTGGGAGTGAAGGGACCGCACAGATCAGTATGAACCAACTCCAGAGGTTTCTTTGCTCTAGTAGAGCTCTTTTCAAAAGGCACTCTATGCTGCTTTCCTGCCAAGCAGTCAGAGCAAACTGGTAAAGTGGTAGAAAGGGAAGGAAGACCCTTAACCATCTCATACTTACTTAGCTCAAGTAAGTAACTAGAACTCAAATGTCCATATCTCTTGTGCCATAGGGAAGTTGCCTCCTTTGTAGAGACTGTCATGGCAACATGTGGAGTAGAGATAGTATCTAAGGCAAATAAGCCATGCTTATATGAAGCGGTTGCAATGTTCTTACCCCTCCTGGTAATAGAACAACACTTCTTGCCTCCCTCAACACTAAAGTTCACAACCATATCTTTGTCCAGAATTTGTGTGATGGACAACAAATTGTTTGCCAATCCTGGAACATAGAGAACTTTATCAATCTGACACTTGCCATCAGTAAGAGTGATCGAAACTAGTGCCTTCTCCCTGAACCTTGTAGGTTTTATCATCGGCAATAGTGACGGGTTTGCCCTCTTTGGCCTCAAAAGACTCAAACCATGATTTGTCACCAGTCATGTGCTTACTGGCTCCAGAATCAACATACCATATAGGATCCATCTGCTTGGACACTGTGGTAGTCATGAGAACTTTGTGAGCTCTCTCAGAATCCGTGTCAAATTCTTCAACAACAACATTCACTTGTTGTTTGTTCTTTTGTGGTTTGTTTTGGCCTTTCTGTTTTGATTGCTTATTCTTATGCCAACATCTGTTTGTATCATGACCTTCTTTGTCACAGATCTTGCAATATCTCTTTTTTTGTTGAGGTTGTTGAGTTTGTTTCCCTTTTGAATCCTTTTGTGAATTCCCTCCCTTCTAAAAATTACCCTTCTTCTGGTTCTGCCCTTTCCTGTTGATGTAGAGAGCAGTGTTAGAAGAATCATCTCTCTGTAGTTGGCGTGCTTCCTCCTCTTGAAGCATATTAACCAATTCTACAAAAGTAACTTTTCGTTGTGATACATGAAGGGAAGTAATCAACACCCGATAAGAATCAGGTAAAGCTCTCAATACAACTGAAGTAAGGAGCTTGTCTTCAACTGGTTCTCCCAAAGAATTCAACTTTGCTTTCAATTTAGAAACTCTGCAAAGAAAGAATTCAAGCTGTCTCACCTTGCTTCATGCTCGGATCGTGTAATTGAGATTGAAGAAATAGAATGGTGGAATCATTCTTTCCCTCATATATAGTATTAAGGGCATCCCATGCCGCTTTACTAGTTGCACAGTCAACAATATGGGGTTGGACTTCATCAGACACAACAAGCAAGATGAGCACTTTTGCTTTACTGTCTAGCTTATCAAAGTCTCTTTGAGCATTAGATGGAGTTGTAGCACCAGCAACAGGTGAAGGTCTGGTTGTTGCTCCAGATACAACATCCCATAAATCATCCATTGCTAGGATGGCCTTCATCTTATTTTTCCATGGTGTATAATTAGGACCTTTCAACAACTGATGAGAATCAGTCATTAGTTTTGTAGACATGATGAAGGTTCCTTATAACACCAATTGGTCCCCCTTTCGATATACCTTTTGCTAGGCCGTTATACCGTACAAAATACCCGCCCTTACGTGAGGGAAACTATAGGTATTTAGAAAGATCAACAAAAATCACCCGCCCTTACGTGAGGGAAACTATAGGTGAGTTTTAGAGATCATACGATACGTGGAACATAAGCAGTATGCGAAAGGGAATCGCCTTGTTGATGGCACCTACCATAGAAGATTCTTCTCATGCATGGGGCGTAACTTCCCCTAAACACTATGAAGAATACTTCATCAGGATTTACGCCTAAACACAAGAGCGATTAAGGGTAGTGGATGGAGTAAAAAAATGCAAAAATGGCAAACTTATCTCTCCCCGACGATTTATAGAGAACAAGCTCAGACGTCGTTGTAGCAACTATATTAGGCGGCGGATACAGTAGCGCAATCACGACAGCTTTACTCGTAAGTGCTGGCCAGAGGTATCACAAATACCGAATGCTACAGTGCAATAAATTGCACGGATGGGTTTTAATTATTTCGGGGACTTAGGGAGTGAATTTGATTTTAACTTTTAATGTTATAGTGCAAGAAATCAAATATGCAACATACAACAAAAAAAATGCCCACAGGAATAACCCACAAGGTGTCGGGCGCAGCCGAAAATGCACCTTTTACAATTCGCCAAATTGCTATTTTTCAAAAAAAAATACTCTCACTATCCCCCTTTTTTTTTATGGTATTTTAGCAATTTATAAATTTTGAAAAAAGTAAAATTTAATCTTTTAATAAAAATATTTCAAAATTAATTAAATAAGTTTCTAATTAAATTTAAAAAAAATAATTAAGAAACAATTTAATTAATATAAAATATTAATTATTAAAAAAATAAAACTTTAATCAAAAAAAATAAAAAAACTTATACCTGGCAGGATTGGAACCTGCAACCTCAGGGCTCCCCGAGCCCTACCGCATAGCTCACTGCCAGGTGAGCTAGCGGGCTGATCCGCTTGGATCAGTGGGATCCTCCTCTTTCAACACGAGCCCGCAGCTCGTCCTGGCTGTGCCTCCTCCTCTGACTCTGTCCTCCGCCTCTTTTGGGCTCTGACTGCGCGTTGCGCTGGGCGCTATCACAGTTGTTGTGCATTGCGTAGTGGCTGCTGCATGTTGCGCAGTGTGTGCTACATGCTACGCTTCACGCTGCGTAGTGCGCGTTGCATGCTACGCTGGGCGCTGTCGCAGCAGTGCACGCTGCGTGCTGCCGTAGCAGTGTGCACTGCGCTGCGCGCTGCGTAGTGCATGTTGCGCGCTAGCGCAGCTGCTGCGTAGTGGCTACGTAGTGCAACGCGCTAGGCAGTGGTTGTGCGATGCAGGTCTTCGTTGCGTCTTTGCGCAGCACGAGGGGGAAGGGGGAGGGTGGGGGGGGAAGCGGACAGCGTCCGCAAAGAATTTTTTTTTTTTTTTTAAATTCAATCCAGGGAGGGGGGGCCTTTCGCAAAACATCGCGGAATATTTTTTTTCAAATGCAATCACGCGACGGCGTGATTAAAAAAAATCACAGCGCGGAAGGAATAAAAATTAAAAAAAAAAAAACTCGCGGTGCTCGGGAAAAAACAACAGACCAGCGCTGGGAAAAACAGTGCACAGTGTCCTTCCGCTTCTTTTCTCCAAGCAAAACAGCGTCCGCCTCCAGCCTCTCTTCTCACGCTACTGGCTCTGATGCCATGTTAGATAAAATAGCAGTTTGATAATTCATTGGAGATGGATTAAATAATACATCTACAGGCTGAAATAGCCCGGAGGTTACGAAACCATCCGAGGCTGAAATAGCCCTTGTTGTAACTTAATAACAACATGCTAATAATAATGTAATAATAGCAAATATACGCTAACATACTTTACATAATTGCATATTCTATAGTGCAAATATTATTAGAGAGTTTGAGTTATTAAGCATAAAAAAAATTACTAGGTGAGGAAGGTATTGCCAAAGGATTAAAGGACAATATTGGGTTTAATCTATATCAGTGGGTAAAGGAAGTTGAATCCTGAATTCCAAGAAATCAAGAGGCTTGATTCAAGAGCACAAGGGGAAAAACATCTACACTAGTCTATTCCATGTTTGCACAATAGAATATTGGAGCCATTCAAGAGAGCTCTAAATAGTAGGAGTGTCTCAAGGACACATTATGGTGACCATAATAGAGCATATAAGCGGCCACCATTGGTAGAGAAGAAGCACAACCAAGGTATTTGAAAGAGGAGCCATTCTAGAGGGCTCAATATTTGCATATCCAAGGTGAAATAGGAGATATCATGAATAACATCAACCTGCAAAATATCATCCAAGCAAATCAGAAGAAGTCAATAATAAAGGTGAAAGCATAAGGTTAATAGTAGACTTCTCAAAGCCACATAGTCAATTGAAGGAAAGTAATACTAAGGATGTCAAGGTTGAATACGTAGAATATCATCGAAGCCTTTGAAGAAGGCAAATAAAGGTGCATCTAATAGCCTTTGGTGAAGGCATTACAATCTAAATTCAACTACAAGAGAAGAAATCAAAGCAATATTTATTCTAAGTAGAAGAAGCATCATCACCAATAAAAGAGAGCATTCCTTTTACATACATAACTTGCACCAAAGCAAGTCTAGCATTCGGTTGAAGATATACAACAAGGAAGCAATTACAACCAGCAAACGGAACTCAAAAAGTTGCACCAGCTAGGCAGGAGAAAATACATCAAAGTGACAATGCATATCCTTCAAACCTTGACTTAGATTCATGAAGTAGTTACCCATCACCAAGGCCATTGCATATACCTGGTTAGCATTTATTTAGAGGTATTTGAAGATAGTCTTCTCTTTCAGAGAAGCATTGAAGGAATAAACATCATTTCTCCCCAAGTGAAGCATTAGAGAATATTGGTTGAATAAAATGTTTGATTAACATCATAGACTATATAAAATGAGTGTTAGACAACAAGGAGAAAGAGTTAAGTAGAGCCCAAGTGAGTTAGGAAAAATAAGTAGAGATATTGCACCATGTGGAAGATAATGTATCAAGCATTATCACCACCACATTGAAGGTAGTTTTAGTGCACATTAGTAGAATCATCTAGACAAAGGCATGATTACTATAACACCCTTATAAGAAGCATTAGGTCAAAAGAATTGAAGGTAATTATACAATGATTGAGTACAACCTGTTACTCAACATTGGAAGGTGCAGTGTAAGCGGTTCAAATAAGTGAGGAGAACTACATGTCATTTGGAACAATTCTTCATACATCATAGAGAGCACACTTTAGAAGAGAAGCACCAACATAGTTCTTATAAAAAGCAACTTCAATCAAAAGCAATAAGAGAGCTTTAAGGTACAGTTAAGAATTCTAGCACTACAAAAACTAAGTAAGATTAGTTGAGTAATTTACTAAGTGCTCAGACCAACACATATACACTAAAGTATAGCATGCACAATAGACCAAGGAGTTCACAGACCAAGGAGTTCGTAGACCAAAATCATTTGATGTCGTAAAAGAAAACATCTACCAATGAGATAGAAGGTCGAAGGCTAACCAAAACAACATTGAAAAAAGATATTTATTTTCATCTAAGTGAATTACAAAGGAAAGCATGTTCATCAAGGTTAATATAAGAGAATAGGTTTGAATTTAGACACTACAGGACTATGCAGGTCTAAAAACATCGACATTGAAAGGAGTGGACATATCAATAAATTAGAAAGTGAGACCTTAGTTACAATTTGGAGTTGACAAGAAGTCGACTATTACTGAGGCACAATAATTTGAATCAATTATAGAGAGTCTTCAAGTTCAAAGCAAAGGTAAGAGCTATATTGCAAAGTCTATTAAATTTGAAAATCAACTTAATCTAGAGAAAGTGATTGATAGGAGTAATAAGGTTTTAATATCTAGAAATCTTACCTTGAATAATTAGTTGGAATTAGAAGCATTAGAACGATCATTATTGTTGCTTCAAATATACTTGCAAGTTCTAAGACAAGGATTTATAAGGATTAGCAAAACTAAATACATAGTATTTCTAAAACTTCTAACTTGGAAGATACAAGGTATCCTACATCAAATTAATACTATAGAAATTTCTTATAGCATTAATCATAGTTGAAGTTTATTGCTTGCATCAAATATTAGTTGGAAAAATACACTCACTAGTCTCATACCTAAAGAAAAGAGACAAAATCAATCCAACAAAGGACATTGAAAGTCTACTATTGGATTTAAAATATTGCAAGTGATAGAAGTTGAACATTATTCTAATCACTAGGGAGTTATAAGGTAGCCTACTAGGACCATCATGACAACAAATAAGTTCATTCTTATAGAATCTCAACTACTTAAAGGTCTAAACTATTTCTCATGGAAAAACAAAATATAGACCATCTTGAAATTTGAGAAACTCTGGGAAATTGTTATAAGAACAAAAACTAAACTAGATTCAAATGATATAGAAATCCAGAAGTTCAAAGAAAATGATGCTAGGGTATTAATGATAATAACTTTTTCCATTACAGATGAAATACAACCATACATCTATTTAGCAAGAACATCTTTAGAAGCTTGGAAATATTTAGAGAAAATGTTTTAAGGAAAAAACAAAGCTACTATCTTAAACCTTCAAACTCAGTTACATTCCTTGAAAATGACCAATGGTGAAAGTATAGAGCTATTTTTAAGAAAGGTAGTAGACTTCAAAGGAAAATTATTAACATTAGGAAAATAAGTTAAGGATAAATTTCTTGTTCAAGTGACTATGAGAGGACTTCCAAATAGTTACAAGCATCTATTACTTCTTTACAAATATTAAGTAAAAATATTTCCTTTGAGAGTTAGTCAATGTTCTCCAAGAATATGAGGTAGAAAATATAGTTAAAGAGATGACTAACAATGCTTTGGTGTCAAAGACAATACACAAATAAATATATCATCATCCTCAAGAGGATGAAGACCTTGGAATAACAAATATTATGAGATATACAGAAAGAAAGGTCACAACATAAACTACTGCACATTCAATCCCAGGAATCAAAATCAGGAAAATCAAACATCCTATGGAAATCAACAAAATAGGATATTTCAATCAAAGCAATATCAACCTCAAAAGAAGCAATTTCATAGAACACATACTTCTCAAAATCAGTACCCTCAACTAGAATACCATGGAGGAAATTAGAAAGGACATCTTGCTCAAACATTTCAAGAATAGAAGTAGAAGAGACTACAGATGAACATGAAGTCCAAGCTCTTTCAACAAATATACTTATTGAAGATTAAATTATTCAATAACCAAATAATATAATATAGAGAGGTGTTGGAATATATTATATTATTTGGTCATTCATTAATGTACCGTCATGGGTACATATTTAGATTACGATTAGATTACGAGTTAAGTACTTTATTAAAGCAATGTAATAAGTGCACAAGTGTAAGAATGTGCAATGATTGTAAGTTTCCATGAAGTCCATATGTACACGAGTCTTAGAATAGAATAGTGAGGTATCTTGAAGGCAAAGAGTTGCATCTCATTATAAATAGGTCTTCATAGAATAGAAGTGAGAGATATTTTGGAGAGCATAGGTTAGAGTAGTAGTAGTAGTCATGTAGATCTTTTTCATGAGAATGGAGATGTAATTACCTCCATTCCATAGCATTGTAATTTTCATGAGATTTCATATATGAGCATTTATAGAGTATTATATCAAGTTTTCTATCATATTTTCATGCATATTAGTTAGCCATTATCATAGCTATAATATTGTATGCTTATTTCAATACTTGTTATTGCATTTCCTTTAAGTTTATAGCTTCAAAAGCTAACAAGAAAGTTATCGTAATGAGTTTCCATAACTGGTTTGTAACTTCCACTGGGATTGCTTTCCAATATGTATGGGTGATAGGTACAATCTCCCTCACAATCACCCCCAAGTAAGATGTAAACTTAATAGAATTTTTTCCTATGGACTATCTGTGTAGATTGTAAATGATCTCCACCTTACTGTGTTACTTGACTTTGTTGCACATATTGTTGGACCTCTCTTTCTACAATATTTAGTTTTTGAAGTGTGTGATGACTTGGTATCAACACCTATAATACCGACACCATATAAACATCATTATTCCATATAGTATGACAACAACAAGTAACCCAACATCACGAGTAAATTTCATGTGTAGTATACGTACCTTCTTCATTAGCCAAAGCATTGTTAGCCTCATTTCAAGTATTCTTAACATTGAATTCATTTATGTTATGAGTCACCTACTTATCTTCCTCATTCATTGATCTCCATTGCTGGTATCTTCTACCAGTTGCTACAATACACCATAGTAAATGATAAAACTAAGATCAATTCTAATATGCCTAGGTCAACCACTATTGAACAACATTATCAAATTTTAAGTACTTACTAGCGTGCGAGGCATATGTCACTAACTCCTAATTTATTGTGACAACCTCAACTACCCATGGTATCTTTCTTGATATTTTTTTGTTCATATTATCTTATGTAATGTCTCTCGACTCTGACTCAATATGAAATATTAGCAAATTAGAAGGTATATGCACCAATATTATGTACTCTCTCTAGACTCTGACTCAATATGAAATATTAACAAATACTACATATTCATTAGGAGAAAATAATTACAAATAAACATGTTAAATTACAAAAAAAAAGCAACACCCAAGTTCAATTCTTCAACTTTCAAGGAGATCTAGGTTCAAATATTTCCAAGCAATACATGCATAATAGCAACCAAGTTGTAATACCATCATGTGGTGATGATGTAATATAGGTGAGGCCCGTTTCAATCTCATTTAACCAATTTAAAAAAAATTGCAATGTAGTTGAAAAATATTTAGTTTATGTCCAACTCAGTTACCTAAGACTCGTTCCTAAAGATTTATTCTAAAACCAATTCTTTTATTTCAACTGAATCTTCTAAGACAAGAAGCTAATACAAAACAAAAGGAAGAACCCTTAGAATATCAAAAACTAGAAGAGTCAGTTGAAATAAAAGAACTAGTTTCATAAAAAAAGAAAGAACCATGGTTAAATCTATCTCCATTAGCATTAGTTGTTATGATACCAATGCTTTCAACTATAAAAAGTTTCAGAGCACCACAAATACAGACTCCTTCTTCATAAAATAGCACATACATAGTCCAACATGCACACATGGACATAGACATAGATGACACACCTTTAGGATCATATGTGTCAATCTTTGGAGAAAAAACTATTAGACCTGAAGAGATCTATCATAACATTGTTATGAAAAATATGATTAAGAAAGAAGAAGAAATCTAAAAAATGGTTAGTTGCAATGCCATTAAATATTTATGTTCCAAAAATCAAACAGATATACAATAGGTCAGAAACAATCATAAAGCAATATGTTATCAAATTAAACATGCAATAATGAACCTAGGGATTATGATATATTTTTGAGTAAATTTTATGTGATAACAAATGAATATGAATGAAACTACTCATGTTTAAAAGATATGCAAGTTGATCAAATGTATATAATAGAAAATGACAAATTAACTTTACATAAATCAATTATATCCAAAAAGATCTAATTTTATGAAAAAAAAATAACTAAATTAAAATGTTATGCTAATTTAATTACTAAATAGTTTCTATAGAAAATGATAAGGATGCATAGAGTTATGATATCTTCTATTTGAGAAGATAAGTTTTGAAGAAATTTTGACAAAAGTGATGAGGTCAATTGGTGCTAACAAATGTGAGGCCATGCTAATTGAATAACCACTTGTGGTTGACACTATTGTCTATTAAAGGTAAATCCAAAGACTATGGATCCTTACCTAAGCATACAACTTGTATCTTATGCCTCAACCTCCAATCTATAGGTGGTGTACATGTTACTCTGCTAATGCTAAATAGAAAATGCAGGAAAGGGTGCCTCTGAGGGAAATATTGGCAAGCAAAATTTAGAGGTTATTGCTAATTCAAAGATAGGAAATAATCACTTTTCCAAAGAGATACCCAATTCAAAGATAGGAAATATCAATTTGAGGCCATGCTAATAGAATAACCACTCATGGTTGGCACTATTTTCTATTAAAGTTAAATCCAAATACTATGGATCCTTACCTAAGCATACAACTTGTATCTTATGCCTCAAACTCCAATCTATAAACTTATGTCAAAACATCAAGAAAATTGATATACTAATGCATGTAATATAAATGTTTGTCTCAAAATAGATTGATTGCATTTGTATGGAAATAATGGGTTCATATTTGACTATTTATAGTATAGATAAAGTAACTATTAGAAATTAAAAAAATACATGGGTTGCCCAACCAATTAAGGATTGAAATAAACAAAACAACAAATAAACACGCTCAAATATCAGTATGTATGACATCCTTGTTTTGTCAAACAATGTAATAAAATAGTTGAATAACAAAAATAACAACAATATAAAAGATTGGAAAAATTATACCAATTGTATTGACAATAGGAAAAGTACAAATAAAAAGGATCCCCTACTGAAATGTAGGTAAATATCACTTATTACTAACAAGAACAAACAACAGAAGAAATCAATTTGCAACTTGTCCTGCCCACTTTTAACAATAACAATAACAGTCCTAGTAAAATTTATTTCTTTCATGCATCTGAGTTATGATAAAAGCAATAGAAGGAATTAAATTATATGGTTTAGTTATGAAATTCATTACATTCATGCATCTGAGTTAAGGAAAAAGCAACAAAAATAATTAAATTATACTCATTCCCTCTATCAATGCCTATTTTTTCCCCATAAGTTTTAGGTAGATATCTTTTGTCAAACAATGTAATAAAATAGTTGAATAACAAAAACAACAATATAAAAGACTAGAAAGAGTGGGTAGCTAAGTTGGTGTGAGGTGGTTAGTTGAGGTGTGCAATCCGTATCGTGGGTCCATTCAACTCTGTTTCAAATCACACTTGTTACTATAAACCCTTATCCGCCCATGTAGAGGAGTTGGAGAGCAAGTGGGTAGTTAAACCTCTCTAGTTGCTGAGAGGCCCAGGTTCAAATCTCTCGCCTCACATGTTGCGGATATGTTATGTAATGGTTCCCTCGTGGTCACAGTCTGTTTACCCCTTGTGGCCACCACCAAAATATATATATATATATATAAAAGACTAGAAAAATTATACCAATTATATTGGCAAAATAAAAAGGATACCCTACTAAAATGTAGGTAAATATCACTTATTATTGATAAGAAAAAATAATAGAAGAAATCAATTTGCAACTTGTCCTGCCCACTTTTAATAGTAATAGTAACAGTCCTAGTAAAATTCATTACATTCATGCATCTGAGTTATGACAAAAGCAATAGAAGGAATTAAATTATATGGTTTGGTTGTAAAATTCATTACATTCATGCATTTGAGTTATGACAAAAGCAACAAAAGGAATTAAATTATACCCATTCCCTCTGTCAATGCCTATTTTTCCCATAAGTTTTAGGTAGATCTCTTTTGTCAAACAATGTAATAAAATAGTTGAATAACAAAAACAACAACAATATAAAAGATTGAAATTTTTTTACCAATTGTATTGAGAATAGAAAAAGTACAAATAAAAAGGATTCCCTGCTAAAATGTAGGTTAATCTCACTTGTTATTGAAAAGAATAAACAATAGAAGAAATCAATTTGTAACTTGTCCTACCCACTTTTAACAATAAAAGTAACAGTCCTAGTAAAATTCATTACATTCATGCATCTGAGTTATGACAAAAGCAACAAAAGAAATTAAATTATATGGTTTGGTTGTGAAATTCATTACATTCATGCATCTAAATTATGACAAAGCAACAAAAGGAATTAAATTATACCCATTCCCTTTATCAATGCATATTTTTCTGCATCTGAGTTATGAAAAATCAACAAAAGAAATTAAATTATATGGTTTGGTTGTGAAATTCATTACATTCATGCATCTAAATTATGACAAAGCAACAAAAGGAATTAAATTATACCCATTCCCTTTATCAATGCATATTTTTCCCATAAGTTTCAGGTAGATCTTGCTCATTAACTCTGTATTATTATCATTATTATTATTCATTAACTCTATGTTATTATCATTATTATTATTATTATTACATTTTAGACATTGCACTGTGTGACTTCATATTAAAACAATTTATGTTAATTTAGAGTGTCTTACTCTTATAAAGGTCATCTTTCCTTCGTTATTAATATAATCAGTCTTTCAACTATTAAGTTCAAGAAAAGCAAGAAGTATTTTGTATTACGGTGCTTTTAATATTGAGCCATACTGAATCATGGCAAGGTGAAATATAAAATTTAGTATATAAGTTGAAAAGAGGATGATCTTTAATAAAACAAGAAAATTGTGCCAATGTTTTTTTTTTTTTTTATAGTAAAAAGTTTCCTTCAATTCGATTCTATTGCTTTCCAACAACTATTCTTGATGTCCTCACATGTTTGATTAGATAAAAATGAATCCCTATTAATTTGAGGAATCCACCTTTTTGGTTAGCATAGTTTCCTAAGTTGATGATACTTATCTTGAGATCAAATCAATTCCAGGGATGCATTCCACATGAACTGGGAAATCTTTCAAGTCTTCATGTTTTAGATCTTTCACATAACAGTTTGATTTGTGGCATCCCACCAGAGCTGGGGAAATTGGTAGCCATGATGGAGGAAAACATGAAAAGTTTGAATGATTCCGATAATTTTAGCTTATATTACAAGGAAGAGATCCAGGTGACCACAAAGGAACTGGATATGGTGTATGTCAATTCTGTCCTGTTACTGATAACATGCATAGATCTTTCTAGAAATAAACTATCAGGTTTCATTCCTCCAAAAATTGGAGAACTTAAAGGCCTACATGTCCTCAATTTCTCTAGGAACAATCTCACAGGAGAAATTCCCAAACGTTTTGGAATGCTGAGGCAGTTAGAATCACTAGATCTTTCCTTTAATAAATTGCAGGGCAAGATTCCAAATGAAATGTTACAAGCTCATTTTTTGGTATTTTTTATTGTGTCAAACAACAAGCTCTGTGGAAGAATATAGGAGGAGGTCAGTTTTGGACATTCAAAGTTTATTATTTCTCAGGAAATCCTTGTTTATGTGGGTTTCCACTCAATGTCAAATGTGGACCCAAGAACTCTGTTCCATATTCTATAGGAGAAGAGGAGGATGGAAATTTTCCATGGTATTGGTATGTAGGGTGGATGGCCAACTATACCTTTGGATTCTGGGGAGTGTTTATACCCCTCATTGTGAAGAGAACATGGAGGAAGAAATATTTTAGAATAATAGATAGAGTTATAATTAAACTGATCAATAGATCAGGTAGAAGATAAAACTACAAATTTCATCATTGTAATAAGTGATAATTTCATCTCAAGAATTTGTATCAGGTTGTACCATATACCATGAATAATAGTATTCATAGTTGTGTCTAACATCATTTCACAATAAATAATAATTATTATTAATATTGTCATTCCCAAAGTGATAATTTCATCTCAAGAATTTGTATCAGGTTGTACCATATACCATGAATAATAGTATTCATAGTTATGTCTAGCATCCTTTCGTAATAAATTATTATTATTATTAATATTGCCATTCCCAATTTGACTTTTATATCAATTTAATTTCTATTTCAAGACAAAACGAAGCTCTAAATGAAAACATAAAGAACATCCACATACAAAATCTAGTTAGGATTTTCATATTGGTATTAATAAAATTAAAAATCAAAGGAATACCAAACGAAGCTCTAAATGAAAATAGAAAGAACACCCAAATACAAAATCTAGCCTAGCCTCTCATTAGGGTTTTCTTATTGGTATTAATAAAACTAAAAATTGAAGGAAGACCAAACAAAGCTCTAAATGAAAATAAAAAGAACACCCAAATACGAAATATGGTTAGGGTTTTCATATTGGTATTAATAAAACTAAAAACTAAAGGAAGACCAAATCAAACTCTAAATAAAAACAAAAAGAACACCCAAATATGAAATCTAGCGTAGCTTCTCATTAGGGTTTTCTTATTGGTACTAATAAAACTGAAAATCGAAGATTGATACTAATAAAACTGAAAATCGAAGGAAGACCAAATGAAGCTCTAAATGAAAAAAAATGAACACCCAAATACGATATCTAATTAGGGTTTTCATATTGATATTAATAAAATTGAAAACCAAAGGAAGACCAAACAAAGTTCAAAATGAAAACAGAAAGAACATCCAAATATGAAATCTAACCTAGCCTCTCATTAGGTTTTTCTTATTGGCATTAATAAAACTAAAAATCAAAGGAAGACCAAATGAAGCTCTAAATAAAAATAGAAAGAACACCCAAATACAAAATCTGGTTAGGGTTTTCATATTGGTATTAATAAAACTAAAAATCGAGAGAAGACCCAACGAAGCTCTAAATAAAAATAGAGAGAACACCCAAATACATATACATAGTAATCAAAAAATATATTCAAATATCTACTTGTCACAACATAAGTTTTTTCAAATCAAATGGTATAAGCTCAACTCTTATATTTAAGTTTAAATTTTGCATACCAAAATATACAAGTTTATATTAAAATTTGAGCTCTGCTATTCCTATGGTCCCTCTGTCATACGTTGCTAAAATACTCAAAGCCCTAGCTTTGCTATTCCTATAGTCCCTCCATCATGCACTACTAAAATTCTCAAAGCCCTAGCCCTACTATTTTCATGGTCCCTCCATCATGCACTGCTGAAATGCTCAAAGCCCTAGCTCTACTATTCCCGTGGTTCCTTCATCATGCATTGCTAAAAATGCCCAAAGCCCTAGATTTACTATTCCCATGTGTTGGACATTTTGAGTGATAAGTTGTCATTGATGTCAAGAGTAAGTGGTCATTGATGTCGAACTTACAACACCAGTCAGTGGCAGTTTTAGTTGGCAGCATCCGTTTTGGTTTCAGTTTCAAGACCCGGTTCTAGGAAGTCAGATGAGGTCCAAAGTGCAAGAAAAAGCCCAAATAAATAATATTATAATATTATTTTATAATATTATACAAAGGAAGTTTAAAATTAATTATAAATTAATTTATTAGTTAATTTATTTAACTTATAAAGTTATTTAAATTAATTTAATTATTAATTATAAATTAATTTAAGCTAAGGTTAAAAACCCTAAGGTGGGTTATTAAAAATAATATTCGAAATTAAAATTCGAATGTCATAGCGCCGATGTGAGGAGAAGTTTGAAAACATGTATAAAAGGAGGAACCTTCACACCACCAAAAATTACCATGCCTTTGAAATTGAATGCGAGCTTTGTAATTTGCGCTGCGTCCAAGGAAGAGAGAAAGCGTGCAAAATTCGTGAGAAAAGAGATGACGATGAAGGCATAAGAGGAAGGACTTTATCCTTCCTTCACGTGGGCCTTTGTAGCCCACGCGGTGGGCTCCCAAGCGCTAAGGCGCTTAGGAAAGAGGAGACGACGGATCGAATCTCGCTGAATCCCCTTTTGGGGAAGAAAGAGGTATGCTTTGATAATTGGTCACCAAAAATTTTGGGGATATAGTTTGGGCATTTAAAAATTAATTTTTGCATATTTTTATTTGGTTCTAAGGTTGCAAGGGAGTTATAAGGGTTTTGCAAAATTAAATTTTTAATGTTATTTGCTCAAAGGTTTTGAAAGGGTTGTAAGGTGTTTGGTTGATATTTTATGGTGTTGGATATTATTTTAAGTTGGAGTTTATAAGGTGTATCAAAGAAATTATTTTTATGTATGTTATGATGAGTGTTATTTTTAAAAGGGAGAAATAAGGCATAAATAGAGTTGTGATTATTTTGTGTCAAAGGGAATATTTTTGAGAAAGTATTGAAGTGATATTGTTGTGTTTAACCATTGAAATTGGAAAGAAGGAAATTGTGATTAAGATAGGTTTTTCCAAAGGCACTTTGACATCCAACAAAAGGTATGGGCATATTCTTCCTAGTGAGTGATTGTTGAAAATTGTGAATGAAAGGTTGGAGTGAAAAGGATTGTTTGGTTTGCATTGTTGAGAGTGTTTTGAATTAATGCTTCAAGGTTTTCTGGAATTAAGAGTTGTTGATAAAACCTTGTTTTATAAGCATTGTTGTTGAAGTGTTTGAATTGAGTGAAGAACTTGAACTAGGGTTTGGAAAGAACATGAGTATCATTGTTATGTGAAGATTGTCTTATAAGCATTATTGTTGAAGTGAGTTGTTGAGTGAAGAACTTGAACTAGGGTTTGAGTATCATTGTTATGTGAGATTGGTTGATAAAGCATTGTTGGAAATATTTGAGTGAATATTCATATGCTTGGACTAGGGTTTGTGAGCAAGGATCATTCCATTGAGTAATTGGTTGAGTAGAGTTGGTTGAGCCTAGTCAAGTGAATGTGTGAAGTGATTGTTCAAGTTCTGTGAAACAAATTATTCTATATTCTAATTGAGTTGAGAAAGTGATTGAGTGAGGTGAATGTGAAGCATATTGAGTCTCTAACAATTCTCTATATGTTTCTAAGAGAGTGATTGAAAGTGATTGAGCATTGTGATGAGTATAGAGCATATTGAGTCTCTAAAAATTCTCTTTATGTTTCTATGAGATTGGACAAGTTCTAGTGTGGACTTGTTGAGCAGATTTGAGGTAAGTCTTTGAGAAGACTTGTGGATAATTTTGGGTAAGCTTTTGTGGAAGCTTACAATACAGATTGAGAGCAGATTTGGATAAGTTCTTGTGAGGACTTATTGAGTAGATTGGACAAGTTCTAGAGAGGACTTGAGGATAGATTAGTGTGAGATTTTATGGAAGCTTACAAGGTAGATTTGAGATAAGTCTTTGAGAAGGCTTGTGAGCAGAGTTGATTGATTGATTTGTTCAAACCTTGAGTTAAGGTTTGGGGTAGATCCAGCAGAGTTGATTTGAGATTGAGTCAAGCTTTGAGTTAAGGCTTGAGGATAGATATTGAGGATAGATTTGTGCTAGATCGAAGGACTATGTTTAGTATAGATTCGAGGATAGAGTTTGGTGTAGATTTGAGGATAGGTTTGTGCCAGACTAGAGATAGATATTGAGGATAGATTTATGCTAGATCGAAGGACTATGTTTAGTACAGATTTGAGATAGAGCTTTGGAGGTGATAGAGTTGAGGATAGAGGTCTCCAACCAGAGCAGGGAGGATAGGTGTCTTCTATGGATAGAGTTCCATTTGCTAAGGGTAGTGGAGGCAGAGGTCTTCTAGAGGATCACCAACTAGAGCAGAGTTAGGATATTGGTGTCTCTTGTGGATAGAGATCCATGAAATTGATTAGGGGATTGGTGTCTCCTTTGGACAGAGGTCCATAAACATTGTAATAGGGAAAGGATTCCCAAGATATTGATTGAGAAAATTTTAGTGAAATATTTTCTCCGTGGAGTAGCCCACATTGGGTGAACCATGTAAATTTGGTGTCTCTATTGTGTGTGGTGATTTGTGCATTGCTTTGATTATTATTATTGATATTGCTATCTATACATTGCATAATATTGATTGGGAAAGAAAAGTAAAAAGTGGTCTTATACTGTTCACCCCCCTCTAAGTATAAGCTTGTGTTCTTCAATTGGTATCAGAGTGGGTTCCTTCGGAAGAGTTTAACAACTTGAAGGAAAAGCTTTCAAGAACACAATGGATTCTAAGAATGTGTCCTCAGATAATCCTACACCAATATTTGATGGAAGTGATTATATATATTGGAGTATGAGAATGAAGATTCACTTGATGGCACTTGGCAATGAAATTTGGGAAGCAGTGGAAAATGGATACATACCCCCAGTTGATCCACCTACAGATAAGGAAGGTAAGCTTCTACAACATTACAATTCAAAAGCAATGAATGCAATTTTGAGAGGTTTGCATAGAACAGAGTCCATAAAAGTTATGCATTATCAAGATGCAAAAGGAATTTGGGATAAGTTGCAAAGTATATATGAAGGAGATAAAGGTGTCAAGAAAGCAAAGATACGAAATCTCAAAGGGCAATTTGAAGAGTTAAGAATGAAGGATGAGGAAAACATTAGTACTTATCTACTTCGAGTTGATGAAGTTGTTAATGCTATGCAAGGACTTGGACTTAAGGTAGAAGAATCAGATGTTTGTGATAAGGTCTTAAGATCTCTTCCAAAAATATTTAGTGAAAATATTTCTACTATAGAAGAATCAAAGGATGGTGATTCTTTGACAAGAGATATGTTGCTTGGTATTCTTACAACTTTTGAGTTAAGAACAAAAGAACCTAATCCCCAAAAGGAAGCAACCTTCAAAGCAATCAAGAAGACAAAGGGTAAGAAGTCAGAATCAAGCAATGAGTCATCCAGTGATGAAGAAGCTAATTATGGTAGAAGGAATAAGGATTCAAGAATATTTAAAGATACAAAATCTATTAGATGTTTCAATTGTGGAAAGTATGGTCACTATGCAACTGATTGTCAAGAAGCTAAAAATAACAATGATGAAGAAAAATAGGATCACAAGAATAGGGAATCAGAAAGATATAGGTACCAAAAGAAAGGTAAGGATGGACAAAGTAGACAAGGGAAGAAGTTCTTCCAAAGACAAAAGAGGAGCTACTATGCAGACAAGGCAAGTAAGTACTCAAGTGATAGTGATGCTAGTTTTTTAGATAATGATAGAGATGAAGTCCTATTTATGATTGAAGAAAAGGAAGAAGTCAAGAAAAGGTCACCAATAATTCTCAAGTGTTTTAGATGTGGTAACTTTGGACATCTTGAAGATAGTTGTACAAGGAATGGTTATAGTTTTAGTGATGATGAATATGAGGATGCACTTGAAGGACCAGAAGAAAATATTCTAATGGCACTAGAAGAAGAAGAAGGTGATCCTATAGAAGACAAGTCAAAAGAAAATGAAGATGTAGACAAAGGCAAACAAATAGAGGAGGAATCAGATAAAGAAGGATATGATCTTAAGGCAGAACTTATTTATGCTCTTGACATAATAAAGAAGGTAAGAAAGCAAAACTCTAAACTTGAGTTTCCAGTTTCAAGAATGCGATGAAGAGAGAAGAAAGCTTATAGAGGATCTAAACAAGTCAATGGCTAAGACAAAGAAGTTCAAGGATAAGTTAGAAGCAAAGGTCTTAGAATGTGAAAGGTTAGAACAAGAAGTAGCTCTACTAAGGGAAGATTTAGAAAAATCCAAGAGTAAGCTACACAAGTTTGGAAAGAGTTCAAATATTGTGGATAAGATGATCAAGGTACAAAGAAGGTCAACAAACAAAATAGGTCTTGGTTTTGAACAGGCTCAAAAGAAACAAGAAGAAGAGTCAACCTCAAGTTTTGAAGGAGAAGAAACTTCAGAAGAAGACAGTGTAAGAGAAAGTGAGACATCTGAGGATGAGTTGGATAATAGAAAGTTCAACAAGGAAAGGAACAATGCACAAAGAAGAAACAGATGGAACAACAATCAGAATAGGTTAAGAGAGACTAAGAGACCAATGAGGTCAAGACAAGGAAATTTCAATGGAAGATGTTTCTCATGTCACAGGTTTGGACACATGGCTTCACAATGCAAGACACATGAAAGATAGGAAAATGGGAATTTCAGAAACAGGCAACTTTTCCATGGGTATTGCTACTCATGTAATCAGTTTGGTCACAAGGCAATGAATTGCAGGGTTCATGACAGAAAAGGATATGGCTTCACTAGGAGAAATCCTAAGACATTTGCACCTCCAAGGAATAATAACATTAAGTGTTATAAGTGCAATAATGATGGACATACAACAAAATGGTGTAGAGCAGACATTCCAGAATCAAGCATGAATAGGAACAAGAACAGGAACAAGAACAAGAATATGGGCATGGACAGGAATATGGATATGAACATGAACAAGAACAAGAACAGGAACATGAACAAGAATATGGATATGGATATAAATAGGAATAGGAATGTGGACATGGATAGGAATAGGAACAAGAATAGTCAAAGAAATCAGAAGGATCAGATGAGAAGGAAAGAGGATAAAGGTAAAGACCAGTGCTTGTTGGGAGTAGAGATACTCCCACCCTAGAATTAACCACCTCAAGAGGAGGTGGGGGAGGGGCTAAGCTAAGAGACTCATTCTTAGCCCCGAGCCCCAAAGGTAACCCTTTGCCATTGATGTCAAAGGGGGAGATATTTGAGTAAGGGGGAGAGATTTGGTTTAAGGAGAGAGCATTGAGTCAGGGGGAATGATTTCCTAGGGGAGCAGAACAGGAAAAAGGTCAAGATTTGGTAAAAAGAATTTGGGTTGCCATCAATGACAAAGGGGGAGATTGTTGGACATTTTGAGTGATAAGTTGTCATTGATGTCAAGAGTAAGTGGTCATTGATGTCGAACTTACAACACCAGTCAATGGCAGTTTTAGTTGGCAGCATCCATTTTGGTTTCAGTTTCAAGACCCGGTTCCAGGAAGTCAGATGAGGTCCAAAGTGCAAGAAAAAGCCCAAATAAATAATATTATAATATTATTTTATAATATTATACAAAGGAAGTTTAAAATTAATTATAAATTAATTTATTAGTTAATTTATTTAACTTATAAAGTTATTTAAATTAATTATTAATTATAAATTAATTTAAGCTAAGGTTAAAAACCCTAAGGTGGGTTATTAAAAATAATATTCAAAATTAAAATTTGAATGTCATAGCGTCGACGTGAGGAGAAGTTTGAAAATGTGTATAAAAGGAGGAACCTTCACACCACCAAAAATTACCATGCCTTTGAAATTGAATGCGAGCTTTGTAATTTGCGCTGCATCCAAGGAAGAGAGAAAGTGTGCAAAATTCATGAGAAAATAAATGATGGTGAAGGCATAAGAGGAAGGACTTTATCCTTCCTTCACGTGGGCCTTTGTAGCCCATGCGGTGGGCTCCCAAGCGCTAAGGCGCTTAGGATAGAGGAGACGACGGATCGAATCTCGTTGAATCCCCTTTTGGGGAAGAAAGAGGTATGCTTTGATAATTGGTCGCCAAAAATTTTAGGGATATAGTTTGGGCATTTAAAAATTAATTTTTGCATATTTTTATTTGGTTCTAAGGTTGCAAGGGAGTTATAAGGGTTTTGCAAAATTAAATTTTTAATATTATTTTCTCAAAGGTTTTGAAAGGGTTGTAAGGTGTTTGGTTGATATTTTATGGTGTTGGATATTATTTTAAGTTGGAGTTTATAAGGTGTATCAAAGAAATTATTTTTATGTATGTTATGATGAGTGTTATTTTTAAAAGGGAGAAATAAGGCATAAATTGAGTTGTGATTATTTTGTGTCAAAGGGAATATTTTTGAGAAAGTATTGAAGTGATATTGTTGTGTTTAACCATTGAATTTGGAAAGAAGGAAATTGTGATTAAGATAAGTTTTTCCAAAGGCACTTTGACATCCAACAAAAGGTATGGGCATATTCTTCCTAGTGAGTGATTGTTGAAAATTGTGAATGAAAAGTTGGAGTGAAAAGGATTGTTTGGTTTGCATTGTTGAGAGTGTTTTGAATTAATGCTTCAAGGTTTTCTAGAATTAAGAGTTGTTGATAAAACCTTGTTTTATAAGCATTGTTGTTGAAGTGTTTGAATTGAGTGAAGAACTTGAACTAGGGTTTGGAAAGAACATGAGTATCATTGTTATGTGAAGATTGTCTTATAAGCATTGTTGTTGAAGTGAGTTGTTGAGTGAAGAACTTGAACTAGGGTTTGAGTATCATTGTTATGTGAGATTGGTTGATAAAGCATTGTTGGAAATATTTGAGTGAGTATTCATATGCTTGGACTAGGGTTTGTGAGCAAGGATCATTTCATTGAGTGATTGGTTGAGTAGAGTTGGTTAAGCCTAGTCAAGTGAATGTGTGAAGTGATTTTTCAAGTTCTATGAAACAAATTATTCTATATTCTGAATTGAGTTGAGAAAGTGATTGAGAGTATTGAGGTGAATGTGAAGCATATTGAGTCTCTAACAATTCTCTATATGTTTCTAAGAGAGTGATTGAAAGTGATTGAGTATTGAGGTGAATGTGAAGCATATTGAGTCTCTAAAAATTCTCTATATGTTTCTAAGAGAGTGATTGAAAGTGATTGAGTATTGAGGTGAATGTGAAGCATATTGAGTCTCTAACAATTCTCTATATGTTTCTAAGAGAGTGATTGAAAGTGATTGAGCATTGTGATGAGTGTAGAGCATATTGAGTCTCTAACAATTCTCTTTATGTTTCTATGAGATTGGACAAGTTCTAGTGTGGACTTGTTGAGCAGATTTGAGGTAAGTCTTTGAGAAGACTTGTGGATAGATTTGGGTAAGCTTTTGTGGAAGCTTACAATACAGATTGAGAGCAGATTTGGATAAGTTCTTGTGAGGACTTATTGAGAAGATTGGACAAGTTCTAGAGAGGACTTGAGGATAGATTAGTGTGAGATTTTGTGGAAGCTTACAAGGTAGATTTGAGATAAGTCTTTGAGAAGACTTGTGAGCAGAGTTGATTGATTGATTTGTTCAAACCTTGAGTTAAGGTTTGGGGCAGATCCAACAGAGTTGATTTGAGATTGAGTCAAGCTTTGAGTTAAGGCTTGAGGACAGATATTGAGGATAGATTTGTGCTAGACCGAAGGACTGTGTTTAGTACATATTCGAGGATAGATTTTGGTGCAGATTTGAGGATAGGTTTGTGCCAGACCAGAGATAGATATTGAGGATAGATTTGTGCTAGACCGAAGGACTATGTTTAGTGTAGATTTGAGATAGAGCTTTGGAGGTGATAGAGTTGAGGATAGAGGTCTCCAGCTAGAGCAGGGAGGATAGGTGTCTTCTATGGATAGAGTTCCATTTGCTAAGGGTAGTGGAGGTAGAGGTCTTCTAGAGGATCACCAACCAGAGTAGAGTTAGGATATTGGTGTCTCCTGTGGATAGAGATCCATGAAATTGATTAGGGGATTGGTGTCTCCTTTGGACAGAGGTCCATAAACATTGTAATAGGGAAAGGATTCCCAAGATATTGATTGAGAAAATTTTAGTGAAATATTTTCTCCGTGGAGTAGCCCACATTGGGTGAACCACATAAATTTGGTGTCTCTATTGTGTGTGGTGATTTGTGCATTGCTTTGATTACTGTTATTGATATTGCTATCTATACATTGCATAATATTGATTGGGAAAGAAAAGTAAAAAGTGGTCTTATACTGTTCACCCACCTCTTAGTATAAGCTTGTGTTCTTCACCATGGTCCCTCCATAATGCATTGCTGAAATTCTCAAAGCCCTGGCTATGCTATTCCCATGATCCCTCTATTGTGTGCTACTAAAATTCTCAAAGCCCTAGTTCTACTATTCATGCAGTCCCTCTGTCATGCGTTGCTGAAATATTTTAATTATCAAAATGCGATCTGGGCTTTTCTTGTGGTCTTTATATATATATATATATATATATATATATATATATATTCATTGAGAGACCTAAGAGAGTGGTTTAAAACCACCCTCTTAGGATCTATTAAGGTGGTTTTTTACCATCATAAAAAACCACCTTACTTTAGCCACTTTTAAAGCCCTTTTTTGGTGTAGTGTAACAATTTATTTTTTACAAACGTTAGAACATTCCATTTAAGATTGCTTTACTTTTAAGAATTAATAAGACAAGTGGAGAGGAAGTCATTACTTTGGAGCTATTGATTCATAGTAAGTGCTTCACTGAGTTAGCACTCCAAGTATTCCAAAGCAATTCATACAACTTTATGGTTGTTCAACCATCATTTCAAAATTGTCTAGACATCCTATTTAAGACAACTTGAAGACAATTGCAAATATTTACTAGGAGTGAAAATTTCTCACTTATGGGTGCATAGTTTAATTGGAAGAAAGGAAAATATACAAGCTTCTAAAAATTAGAGATCTCAATTTTAAGGTGAAAATTATTCTTTCTATTTTCTATACAAAGCATTAAGGAGGAGAATTGAAAATTTAAAATATAGTTTTTTTTTTTGGAAAAAGGTACATCATTGGTTGTGACCAATTATTTTAAAATTTCATGCATTACATACCTTTAACACCACGTTATTAATCACATTAACAATGTTTGGTATCAACGACACCTTTGGCTCATGTTTATAGGTAAAGTTGTGTCAAGCTACTATGTCTATAGACTAATAGAGCTACCATAATTATGTCTAGGCATCGACCCTTTAAATCATTAGAGAGATATAATATCATTATTTTTGTAATATTTCACTCCATAATCATACCCTCTTCATCACTATCACTAGACATAAACCCTAAAATTGATAAATTCTAAGTATATAGGAAAGTTATGCCTACATACAAGGATTTCTCTTTAAGCAGATGTCATTTATAAGGAAAATCCATTTCTATACTACCTTGATACCTTGTATCATTCTCTTTCACATACCTTAAATTCTCTCTCAATATATGGCCATGTATATCAAGAGGAATAGCTTCTTCCATATACCGATGAGTGTATAGGAAGGGAAAGTATATAGAAAGGTTTGATATATCATATTGTTATTATATTAAAAGGGTGACTATTTAAGAGTTATAAGGAACCATCACCATGGAAACATTGAAATTTTTTATTACAAATTCATAGCTACTCAAAGGTTATAACTTTAGACCTTAGAAAAATAATTTGAGAAACACTGGGACATTGTCACCAACATAGCCACTTGACCTAAAGAGGATGAAGATGGCTGATAAAAATTTGATGGTTGAAATGCCTAAGCATTTATGAGCATCATCCTTGACACAATAAATGTTATCCAACTGCACATTTGTGAAGTATAAACATCCAAGGAGGCATGGGACACATTTTCTACCATATATGAAGGGAAGAATGGATCAATAATACTTTACCTTTAGTCTTAGTACTACCATTGAGTCCATGATGTAGAAATAATTAAAGTATTTCTTTGCTAAGTTGTAGATTTGAAATCTAGATTGAATTCCATGTGATAACTAGTCGATGATAAGCTCTTAGTACCCATCATACTTAGAGCTCTACCAAATTTATTTTGAGTTCTAATCACTTCCTTGCAAGTCTCAAATAGAAAAGTATAATTTTATGAGTTGGTGAATATGCTTCAACAATAAGAAGCAACCAATAAATTAAGGGATAAATTGATAAACAATGCACTCATTTCCAATAAATATAGAAGAAAGAAGGTCCTTCCACATCATCACCAACATGATCATCATAAAAACAACCTCCATAATAAAAGGGGTACTATCATATCTATGATAAAGGATACAATACAAAGAGTTATTGGTATAACTCTATGACTCAAGTATAGTGAATCCACCATATTCATTAGAAAAGGCCATAGTACAGACCATGTCCCAAGTAGAAGTGACAACAAGGGCATGTTGCACATTAAGAACTAGCTTCAAAATCTAAATAGGCACATAAGGTGCTCATGAACAAGGTAATGCAAAGATCAAAGAATAATGTTTGGTATGTTTATTCAAGTTCTAGAAAGCACATGATTGGGGAGAAAATATGGATTGACTCCTTATAAGACAAATATGGGAACCAATCACTATTGTCAATGATAAAATCTATCATGTCAAAGGAGTGGGAGATGTTCCTTTAAATATTTTCACAGGAAAATGCACCATTGAAAAGATACTATATGTAGATAGGTAAACAACTTGTTTTCTATACCACAAGTTCTATATCACAACATGGTGGTCAAATTTTGAATTGATGGCAATGTGAAATATTTTTTTACAATTTATGGAAATATTGTGGTAACTGGTTCCTACAAGAATGACTTGTTTACATTTGATGTCATATCCTCTTCTAATGTTGCACTATTAGTAGCCACAATAGATGCTACTTGCCTTTAGCATAGGAGATATGGTCATCTAATTTTTGGATACTTACTCCAACTATGTAAGCATCACATGGTTTTAGGTCTTCCAAACCTTTCACCCACATTTCTAATATGCTCAAGTTGTTTAGTAGGGAAGTAACATTGAGTACCTTTTAAATTGAGCACTTAGAGAGCCAAAGGACCATTGGATGTGATACACACAAATCTATGTGGATCCATGCTAGCCAATTTTGATTGATAATGGTACTTTTAATTGTTTTTAAGGATTACTTAAGGAATATGTGGGTGTATTACTTGTAAATGAAGTCAAATATTGTTAAGTATTTTAGCACTTCAAGAAACACGTAGAAATAGAAACTAGGTGTCCTATTTAAATTATTTGCTTAGATAAATGGATGAATATCCAATTCATTTATAATATTTTTTGCATAGAATGTGATTAAGCAATAGCTCACTATAGTATAGACTCCATATAGAATGGGCTTGTTGAAAGAAGAAACCATTCCAACATGGAAATTGTTTACTTCATGCTCATACAAGCCAATTTGAAGCAACAATATTGGAATGAATTTGTCTCCACTATAATGTATCTTCTAAATAGAGCACCCACAAAGGCACTACAAAGAGTTACACATAAATAAGCTTAGTCCAGGATGAATCCTTTAATTAAATATCTTAGAGTATTCAAATGTAAGGCATACATGCATGTGCCAAAAAAATAAAGGACAAAGTAGGATGTAAAGAAACTATCATGCACATTTCCTGGGTATGATGATGAGCCAATAGCTTATCGAATAATAGATATAATCACCAAGAAGTTACATATAAGTACAGATGTGTTTGATGAAGAATTTTAAAAATTCAAATACTAAGGATTCAAAGGAGTCTTAAGATGCCACATCTCCAATTGTGAGCATGAAGTTAGATGAGGAAGTTCATAGAAATGTTACAAAAGTTGAATTGGGTATCCAAATCTCCACCCTACCAATAAGTTGAATTGGGTATCCAAAATCCAATTGATAATGTTGGTGCGAGCAGGGTCGGGTGTGACTCCCATATGACTTTGATGGTGTAGAACCCCATGTTCGTGGTCTCTTAGACCAAGGCAGCCCCACAAGGGTTTTTTCGCTTAAAAAAAAAAAAAACTTCACAACTTACAACTAGAAAATTTGAGCAAAAAATAAAATGTCATTAATTTTCTTGTTGATTAATTGCAATTTTTTTTAGCAATACATCCTACTTAGGCTTTTATATAATTGAAACAAAGGTGGAATATGGAAGGCTAAAATCCATGTTAGTTTTTATTCCAACCCTTCTAAAATATTATTTACTTAATTAATTTATTTATTTTTTCTTGTGATTGCCTGAAAACCATTAGTATGGCACACTAGTACCACACAATTGGTATAGCATGCTAGTACAACATCAATGGTATGTCACACTAGTATGGTACACTTGGTATGGCACACTGGTATGACATGCTAGTATGATACACTATTACAACATCATTGGTATGACACATTGGTATGACATAATTGGTATGACACACTAATTGGTACAACACATTGGTATGGAAGCATTGGTATGACAACACTTGTATAACACATTGGTACAAAACATGATTGACAACAATTTGAATAACAACAATATGGTAGCAATATTTTGAATGGAAACAATCATTATTATTATTTTTTATCAATATTATTATCAGTATTATTATTATTTTATTTATATATATACATAATTTTTACTTGGATTCTCCTACATCATACACATGAAGTAAGAGAAATGAACCATGAGCTTTAGCTTATGAACATTTCGAGACTTCTAGAATTGAAACTCCATACTTAGAAACTTTGGATGCACTCATCCATGTTGTTTCTTTAGATACCTAATTTTTTCACTTGACCAAATACTCATAATAGTCTTTACCTCTTATCCTCTTGGCCACTCTAGAATCTATCATTGCTTCAATCTGATCCTACTCTTTCTTCAAAAAATGTTGTACCCACTCTTCCATTAAAAAATTAGAAGTGATATTGCCCTTACTATCTATTGACCTATCATAATATGGATATAAATTAGCCATGTTATAAATAAGTGATACATCTACTCCTTTAGATATTTTAATTTCATAGGCATTAGCTACAAATTTATTCAAGACCTTACAAGTTCCAATCTTGTTCTAATTTATCTTATTGTAAGTGCCTTTCATGAACCTATCATTTTGTAAATTCTTGAAAACTAAGTTTCCAACCTAAAATTCTTGTTTTCTACAGTTGAGATGAGCATATTGATTATATCTCACATCACTCTTCTCCAAATCATATTTCACTTGTTGATGTAAATCATGCATGTAATCAACAAAGTCCTTTGTTATAACACATGGATTTCTCAAATTAATTGTACTCTCTAAATCATCCATTCCTCTTGGATGGAATCCATACAAAATTTCAAATGGAATCTTGGTTGTACTTTTGTTTACCAAATTGTTATATGCAAAATCTACCTATGTCAATATGCTATCCCATAACTTTGGATTCTTGTCAACTGTGCAACTCAACAAATTCCCAAGGTTTCTATTCACAAATTTGGTTTGCCTGTCTATTTATGGATAATAAGATGAACTAAAACTCAAATTTGTGTCCAATTTATTTTATAAAGTTTGCTAAAACATGACCAACGAACTTAGTATGTCTATCTGATACAATACTTTTTGAAAAAACATGCAATCTTACAACTTCTATAAAGAACAAATGAACAAAATGAGTAGCATTTTTCATTTTTTGACAAGGCAAGTAGTGAGCCATCTTTAAAAATCTATCAAAAACAATTAAAGTAGAAACATTATATTTTTGTGTTCATAATAATTCAAGAATAAATTCCATACTAATGTCCTTCCATGGTCTTTCCAATATTTGTAATGGATGATATTATCCAGTGTTTTGGAATCTTTCCTTTTCATCTCAACAAAATCAATAACCCTCATAAATCTTCTTACATCCATACTCATTTCTAACCATATAACTTTCATGAATTTATCGCATGGTTTTATCTACTTAAAAATATTTGGCGATTCCTCCACTGTATTTTTCTCTTATTAAGTTTTCTTTCATTAAGCTTCATGGTATGCATAATCGTTGCCCTTTGAATAATAATTCCTCTTGGATAAAATAATATAGACATGGTGTTCTATATCTTACAATAGGATTATTTCATGCTACCTAATCTTATTTGAAGTCCAAATTATTAGCATACAACTCTTGCATAGTATCAAATCTAAAAACTTCAATCCACATTGCATTCATCAACAAACTTCTTCTACTCAAGGCATCCACTACAAAATTTAAACTACCACTTTATGCTTCAACACAAATTAGTAACTTTAAATATACTCCATTTATTTCATGTCTTTGGTTCAAATTTCTTTTGGCTATTAATGAATTGCAAAGCATGATGATCTGTAAACAACACAAACTCTTTTGGTAAAAAGTAATACCTCCACTTATTAAATGCTTGGACAATAGTGTAAGACCCTTTATCATAAACTAAACATTTCCTATTGGCTTCAATTATATTCTTCCTAAAATAAATAATGAGCTTACTTTCTTGGCCCAAAACTCCACCAATAGTTGTCTCTCTTGCATCACAATCTACTTGAAAAAATTTGTTGAATTGGGAAAATCTAGAACTAATTGTTTTGTTATATTCTTTTTCAATATTTGAAAAAAAATTGTTACAACCATCCATTTGAACTCATGTCTACCACCCTTCATTGTTTTCATGATTAGTGCACAAATTCCACTAAATTTTCTGGTAAAATTCCTATAAAAACTTCCCAAGCCATGGAAGATTTTTATCTCAAACATACATTTTAGTGATAGTCAATCCATAATAGACTTTACCCTTTCAAGATCCATCCATAATCTTTCTTGTGAAATAACAAAGCCAAAATACACCAACTCTTTCTTCAAAAAGTTACACTTCAAATTGATCAACAACTATTATTATTTTGACCTTTGTAAAACTAATCTCAAATTCTCCAAATTATCTTCTTTACATTTACTAAATATAAAATTATCATACAAATAGACCACTATGAACATACCAAGAAAAGGATTCAAGACTTCATTCATCAATCACATTAATAATTTGGATGCATTTGTCAACCCAAATGGTATGACCAACCATTCATACAATATATCCTTGATCTTAAACATAGTATTCCACTCATCTCCTTCTTTGATTCGAATTTTATGATAACCACTTTTCAAATAAATCTTTGTAATGTACTCCACTCCACTCAAACAATCCATCAAATCATCCATATGTGGCAATAGAAACTTGTAATTTATGGTTATCTTATTAGTGGTCCATAGATCATATGGTATTCTTTGCCCTTCTTGGGTGTTAGTATGACTGGTACTACACACAGGCTCAATATCTCCCTAATCATCCCCTTGTTCAATAACTCTTGGACTTGTTCTTCACCTCTTTAGTCTCCATAGGTGTTATTTTATAAGTTGCATTCTTTGGTAATATTGATTTGGAAATAAAATATATATGATGACTAATGCTTCTCATAGGTGGAAATCCATCTAGGAAACCTTCTAAAATAATATATACATATTTCTCCAAAAAAATCCTTCACTTTATATGGAATTTTAGATATATTGTCTGTTGTCCCATATTCCATGGGTTTAGCAATGAAAGCAAAACATGCTTCCTTCTTCATCCCCTTCAAGAAATATTTTTCTAAGATCAAGAACACTTAAGAATTATTTTTCATATCTTATCCTTTGTACTTAAAATGGTTTTAATGTGTACCTCTTTCCATCCTTCACAATGGTATAAGTGTCCACCCTACCATCATGCATTGACCTTTCTATCAAACTACCATGACCTTCCTAACAAAACATGGTAGGAATCCATAGACATAAATCACAAGGTATCTCATCTCTGTAAGAACCAATTTGAAATTTCACCATTAATTATTCACTTACAAAAATATATCCCCTTTTGCAACCATGATATCTTGTATGGATTGGGGTATTCAATCGTCCTCAACCAAAGCTTTTCTACCATCTTTGTAGACACTAAATTATTTATACTCGTGTTGTTCATAATGACTTTGCAACACTTGCATCCCAATTTGCATATGGTTCTAAAGATATTTCTTCTTTGTATTGGTTCATGCTCCTCTTTGGTTAGTTTTAACAACATCTTCGTCATCATTATATATTGTCCTTCTTTTGATTCCTCTATGTGTTTTGATGAGGCAACCCCTTATTCATCTACTTATGTAATATAGTTATTGACTTCTATTTCTTTATCATTGCTCTATTGTACACTTGGGCATTCAAATGCCCAATGACTAATTTCTTCACATCAAAAGTAGTTTTTAGGGAATCCTTTATCCCTTCCTCTACCATAACCACCTCTTCTTCTTGAGAAAAATGTACCTTGTCTAAAGAATTTTCTAAAATTAATTTAAGAAATACTAGCTTCTCCCTCCTGCCTTTAGTCTCCTCTTCTACTATTGGCTTGTCCTCTTCCTTGAGATAACTTTACTCTTCCTCTTCAGTTATTTTGTTGCTTATGGACCAACTTTTCTTCTACATTGAGTGCATATTGATATGACCGTAATTATTTTAATCTAGACCATACCAATTTTATCTTGTATGGATAACCTTAGCTTATTTATATATCTTATCACTTTCTCCTCATCCTCTTCAATACGACCTACTCTTGTTGTCAATTTATAGAATTATTCCTTATACTTATTCACTCCCAACTTGTTACAACCTAAAATTTATCCCACTGAATTGTCTCAGTCCTAACCAACAAAGGTTCTTTTTTAGAGATCGACTTATGTCCTTAGTGGTCCTGAGTTAAGTTGTCTCTCCTATCTTTGTGATGATTCAACTTAACCTTCTAGATCCATCATAGGGTACACCCATCTCTACACCTTACATAAGCCTATATATTCAAGGGTACTAGGTGCAGTACAAGATAATATATCTATCCCATTCTTAATGGGAGTGCACAGGATGGGGGAGGTATATTGAAAACCCAACAAAAACTAGTGGCCAGAAGGATGGAAATGGAGCCTAAAAATGGGTAGTTGGTGCCAAAAATAGAAATTCATTGTTGGAATGCGAAAAATACAAATGAGTGCCACAGAGAAGGATCTTGACACTATGGAATCTTGTCAAAAAATAACAAATTGATGAAATCTTGAGAACAATGTTGAAAACACAGATCCAAAAATTGAACACGAGATGCATAGAGAGCAGCAACGATGACTGGATCTTTGTTGCCCAAAAACTTTTGTGATTGTGGCAGCAAAATGCTATTTTCTTCTTCATCACAGAGATGTTGAAAATTTTTAGCATGTTCTTTTGAAAGATCAATAGTAGACAAAAATTCAATATTATGAGCAACATCATCTAAAATTTGAACAAGTTTTCCTTCAACAATTATTTGAACAATATCTTCTTTCATAGTAGGAACATCAGCAACAACGACCATTTTGATGAGTCTAGCAACTTGGATAATATGAATTTCAATAGTGAGATATCTTAGCTGGTGTAAAAAGATTTTTGTCAAAAGTAGTCATGATAAGAATAATTTTAGCTTGGATATATTGGATTTCTACAAAGAGATCCCTAAGTTGATGAGAGACCTCATTAAGCGAAATTGACATTATGATTTTGAACATGGAAAAATCATAAATATTATACAACAACGTGATATAAGGGTCAAGGATCAAAGGGATCCTAGCTATGAATAGGATCAAGTACACAGGTCGAGCAGAGATGTGGATAACAATGCCTATGGAAAGCAAACAGTGGGTAGATTGGCCTTGCTTGTGTTGGAAATTGCAAAAAAAAATGCAGATCAGACCAAATGAAATAAAAAATATTGTATTGTAGTGTGAGCTAAGGGTCAAGAGTTAGAGGAACCCCATCTAGTTGAGGTTCAAGAGTCAGAGGGACCTCAACTGAGGGTTTTTTAAAATAGGAGTGCTCAAAAGTGTTCACGATAGGGAAAGAGCATTCACCCATCAAGATCCAGGGGTTGGATTCCTCATTCATTTATGAACCAACATGGTCTTAGGAAGAGGATACTTTTCAGAAGTCCTTGCACCTTGCTCTAATACTAATGATGTGGGAAGAACACTCAAGAGGTGAACATGAGAATGACACAATAAAAATTGTTAATTGCATTCAACAAAAACATATTTATAGGATTGTCTACCTTTACAAAGAGGTATTTAATATTCACAATCCATGTCAATATTAAATCCAATACATGATCTATATAAATATTAAATGCAATACAATACTACTCCCTATCTCTTATAATGAGCTAGTTTATTTATTTTTGTCCATCGAAAGGGAGCACAAATCTCTACACTTACATAATTCCATCTATGTAGGTACACTAAGTGCCTTGGTTTTAGGCTATCCATATTATCTCCACGATGAGCTAGCCTTCCCATCATTAAGTCTCACTTCATTCCTTAATCTGTGGGTAGTTTATTAAGTCTCCCTTATTTGCACTATTAAAGGTTCATCAAGCAAGGCCTATTCAAACATGAGATACATTTATCATATAATCTCACCACTAGGGATGCCTTCCCTTGTGTCAATACATCATTCCCAATGGTGCAAGAGGTATTCATAACTATCCCATGGAATCCTTATCAAGTAATTATAACACAATCTATGAAATCAAGATGTATTATCCACTTGATTAGAGAGCATAAAAATATTCCATTAAAACTATAATAAGGCAACTCATAGATAAATAAGCTCCACAAAATCACATGACATTGTATGTATCATGGGAACCCTCATGGGGAATAAACCCAACCTTAAATAGTTTTCTTTATTTATTTCATAGAATAATTGGTTCCATACATTGAGTTAAAGGCACCCCATAATATCTTTTTCTTCCAACATAAGAATTCCCTAATTCTTATGACATTACAATATGAATTAGTCCTTTAATTCATAGGTACAAATTGATTCCATACATGGAGTCCAAGGCACCCCATAATTTCTTTTCTCCCAACATAAGAATTCCCTAATTATTATGACATTACAATATGAATTAGTCCTTCAATTCATGGATACAAATTGATTCCATACAAGGAGTCAAAGGCACCCCATAATGCCTTTACTTCCACATAGAATTTCCTACTTCCTATGATATTACAATATGAATTAGTCCTTCAACTCATAAATACATTTTGATTCCATATATTAAATCAAAGGCACCACATAATGCCTTTACTTCCACATAGAATTTCCTACTTCCTATGACATTACAATATGAATTAGTCCTTCAATTCATAAATGCAATTTGGTTCCATATATTAAATTAAAGATAGAATTTCCTACTTCCTATGACATTACAATATGAATTAGTCCTTCAATTCATAAATACAACTTGGTTCCATATATTAAATTAAAGGCACCCCATAATGCCTTTACTTCCACATAAGAATTTCTCAAAGAAATTTATTAGGATAAGAACTTAATTCTACCTAGGAATATTCTATTTTAATGCTAACCCACAATAATATTGAAACTAATGATAGCAAATTATGTTAAAACCACTGCCATTGTAATCATTTTTTATATCATAGACAATCTTAGAATTTGTCTTTCATTTGTTAATACAATAAGCAAATTCTAACCCTTACTTCCATTTATTGATAACCCACAACACTGTGATAGATCTACTACACACAATATTTATTTATTAACCAAATTCCAAACCAAAGCTAAACCTTATTGGGTTATAAGTAGACAATTATCAATATTATTTATTTTACTTTAATTCAGTGACGATCCAAATACCGCTACAACAGTCCTTATATGATAAATCAGATATCAAGCTTCATTTGGTTTACAAATCCCAAGCCATATTTGGTTTACTTGTCAACGCATATGGAAATCATATATCAAGCCATAATTGATTTAATCATCAATGTATATGAAAAACATATATCAAGCCATATTTGATTTAATCATCAATGTATATGAAAATTGTATATCAAGCCATATTTGGGTTTAAATTAGCAATGTCAACCTAATTGATTCATCAATAGACAATTATGACAACATAAATTTTCTTTGGTATTCTACGAGGGTCAACTGTGGAACCACATGAGTTAATCGAGGGAAGCAACAACAATCCATATCGATAAATCTCAACAAACCAGGTTAAGCCACATCACACATGGCGAGTCGCTATGTGAGGATGCGACCACCAAGTGGTGGCATTATGACCACCACTTGGTAGCCAACATATTAGGGGGGCCTAACACCTTATAATACACCCTTTATCCCCTTCTTATCCAATGTGGGATAAAAAGAAAGAATGGGTCGAGTGACCTCCATCTTAGTCATGCTAGCAAGGTGTGAGGGTGCCACTCGCCAGCATTGCGACAGCGGCATCACGATGACACGATTACTGAGGACTAAATGTGTCTAAGTTAACCTTATGCAACATTTAGAAAAAACATGGGCATAGAAATTAAATGGAGGGGTGGTAGAACTGACACATCGAGAAAAATAAAATAAAGATGCTTTAGATGAGCACAAAGAGCAAAAACACACAAAACTAAGGGGTATCAATTTCTCTCAGCAAAGGGTGCAAAAATGAGTGAATAAATAGATAGTATTCCATATTACAATGACATAAAACAAGGTACATTTATTAAATAAACCCCCTTATTCTCATAGAGATTTCGACAATGTTCTATTTAAAAACCATCCCAAATTTGCAGCCGCTATCTTAGCCAACCGAAACCATCAATTATACATAGTTTTAGATACCATTTCATCTAAGTGAAAGCACCACAACATATATCTAATATCACAATTTTCAACCAAAATAAAATAACTTAATAGATACTATTTCATTTAAAAGAAAGCACCAATTTGTATATCCATATACCTCTATTTTTAACCATCAAAATCATAGAATTCAGACATTTATAAATATATATATACGCACTAACATGTTAAGATGAGGATAGGGATTTACTAACCTAAAATCCATTATTTTCAATTAGGCGAGCACACAGATTCAAGCATACATCAAACTTTATTTTAATTTAAATGAAAACATGGTCTCTTTTATTTGTAAACCATTAGTTCCAGCTAGAGGAGAATGTAATTTTTGAAGGTATTAAAGCACCATAATATTTAAAAGAAGGACATTATTTAAAAAGCATATAAAATATTGTATCCAGCCAACAAGAAACACATTCATGAGAATCGAAGGAAGCAAGACACCCTTACCTTCTTCACCGTTCTAGTCTTCCTTTTGTGATTACACTCCTTCCTCCTTATTTGGTCTCCCTTTTGTGTTCTTCCTCCTCTCCTCCCTGGACAACAATCCCTTCTTCTTCCTATCTTCTATGGACGATCCTATCCATCCTTGGCCTGACTGAGTGCTCCATACCTCCACTCCGACCACCACTACTTGGCTTCACATGCTTCCTACCCTTCACCATTTCATTTATTATCCCCTCCTTCCTTTTTGAATTTGTAGGCCTTTTTCTTATTTGGAAATCAATATGGGAGAGAAAAAGGTGCCAACTCCCTTAGCCAATATTAATATTTTCCATATTTTAAAATATCCATATGCATCTATATACAGTTCACATTTTATGAAAGTGCCACGCCCTTAAGTTATTAACAATAATAACTTAATAAAAGAGTTTTATTTTAGGAAACCAATATAATAATTTACAAGGGAAATTAATTAGAATAATCAATTCCTTCCATTTATTAGTTAACGACCTACTTATTTGATTTACTTTGAGATAATAATATTCCATACAATGAGCAACACAAACCAAGGGGTAAATCCTTTTTAATTCCAAATTGAAACATGCAAAAAATGATAGAAAAATGTTTAAATAAATCAATTGAAAGTAACCTGCAAATCCCTTGTTAAGACATAATACCATATCTATATAGCATAATCATAATTGCAAACATTTGACACATCCACAATGTAAGTTTTTTGCTAGATATTGGAATAATAAAATACACACACATAGTCATCTTAACAAGTTTCAGCCAAGGTGGGTTATTACACAACTTTTTTTTATTAAGGTTTTATAGTTTTCTAAACAACCCAATTTGATACTTTGTAGACAAAAAAATGATTTTAATTTGAAAAAAAACCTATCCCAAGTTTGAATTTTACCCTTTCACTTTCAGTACCTCTTCATTTAGACATGACACTATAAAATCAAAGTGTATCCCTTCAGTTGTGTGCATGCAAATTTTTCCCATTTCAAGTCCTCAAATTCATAGTCATAGAATCTCTCCATGTCTTTTATGTAATCTATCAACTCTTTTTGGATTTAAACTTTTATTAAAATTTGGAATAACCATATTCAGCTTACATTCTTTTGCTAGATATCGCTTGGATCATTAAGTTCAATGTCATTTCATTTGAGAACAATTTTAGAATCACCAAATTCATCTCTAGTAAATTCCTACTATAGATGATAAAAGGATGTACCATGTAAAGCAATGTAAATAAAAGCAATAAATTATGTGTGTATTATATTGTGTATGGTTTTTTTTCTATCTGATTACATTAATGACCCTCATAGGGGTTACACAAAAAAAAATTATGGGACTGGTTTACCCTTTACAAATAGTGATGGTGCCTCGGTCCTTTCGACGCTACAGCACTGGAGGGTGAGTTTGTTGTGACCACTACTTTTGCTATATCGGGGTATCTACATCTAGAACTGCATATGTGTCTACATCTATTGGATCTATCTTTGGATGATGATCATTAGGGAGGGTGATGGTTGTGTGCTCTGACCATCTGGGAGCTAGACGATTACGGTATTCAATCATCTAGGATTGGACGGTTGGACGCTAGAGACTTCTATTAGATCTAGGTCTGCTCACTTTGAACCTGTATACCTGCACATAATTGAGGTGCAAGGGATCAATAATACCTATCAAGCTTCCCAAGATGAGGCCCAATTTTGAATAATATTAAACACCAGAGATACAAAATGAAATGGAAATCTATAAAGGGACAATACTGAATAGAGAATAAATTGATTTTACACTTCTTTTGTTGTCATTGTCTCTATTGCTATGTTGTATTGCATTGGGTTGCATCATGTTGTGTCTAGAGGTCTACGCACAGGCTGGATGATGACCGTCCACGTATAGACAACCACAAATGAATACCATATAGGATCAAATGGTCACGGGATGTGGTATCCTTTTGCTAAGAAAATATAGATTCAGACCTGCAAGATATTGTGATTGGGATTTGGCATGGGATGGGGATGGTTGCATGAGATTTTATTTGGGTGTTTGGGGTGTGAAGTGTGCTTAGAATTTTAACAATGCTTCGATGCATGTACCATCATCCTTGTAATGAGGGCATAGGGGGTGCATATATAGAATTCCTTGGGGGAATGGATAAGGAAGGAGCTCAATCTGATAAGTAGGATTAACTGATGCTTCAATTCTGCATTGATTTCCTCATTGAATATGCATGCTTGCAAAAAGAAGATTTTTTCCCCTCATGATTATCACCCTTGTGTACAATTCAGAGTTATCATAAAAATGTGCATGCAATTTCATGATGGGTATGTTCTTTGGATTTTTCACCAAATAAGATATGCATATTAAACTAGATATGCATATTAAACTAAAAAAGGGGTAATCATTTCTTCTGCATGACTGATCATAGGAGACAGGAGGTGGAATTGGAGTGAACTATAGATGATGTGGCCATGGGGGATGGAAGGGTGAGTGGTCCCATTGAGGAGGGATGAATGGTTGTGTAGCTTAGGTAATAATTAATCAATTATTTAATAGATAAATTAATTAATTATTTATTTATTTATTTAATACTTTGGGCATATACATATTAATTTAATATTAATTAATTTTAATTAATATAAAATATACTAATTAATTATGATTAATTAATTAGTATTTCTTATGCTTGATTTTGGTGTCTATAGATATCCCTTTTTGTATCGTGTTGCATGAAACACAACACGATGCAAAAATAAATGACATGTTGTTGTGTAGATGAATGATGACTTGTGTTTGAGGGGTTGACATTTGATTGCTCTAGATCAAGAGCAATGAAGGATGCCCTCATGATGGAGGCAATGAATATCTTTAAACCTTGTCATTGATAAAACGATGAGTGCATAGAGATGATAACTAATAACTAAACTATTGAGACCTGAAGTCTTTGTGTTGGAAGGTGTATTAATGTGACCTAGAGTCACTGTGTGAAAATTGAAATGATATTATGTGCATGATAGTCTCAGATAAGGTTCTTAGACAAACATCAAGTCCAACATGGGTGTTTGATTATTGAACTTGTTTGGAGTATGATTTTGTTGGTATTGTCTATCCCCTTAAGTAGTGAGTCGGTATAGAATAGAATGGATGATAATGACAAGGCGATTAATCTCAACATGATTGTGTATGGCCTAATGGATGAATTTTAGCTAGTGGTAGTTTTGGATTTTTTTTATAAATATCATGATCATCTGGGATGGTCATGATGTAATCGTCCCATACGATCACACATTGAATGATATAAATTTCTTTTTAGGAACACGATCGATCATTTTCATCGTTATAGATGAGGAATAAGGGGAGAGTAAGGTGTGTGAGTGGAAAAGTGACATGAAGGTCTTATCATTTTCTGAGTGGGGGTTACTTGATGGCTTCAAGAGGTAAAGCAACTGGCATTGGAGGGAGTGTAACATCGATAAGTAACATAAGTAACCCTCTCTCAATTTCATTTTGGATAAAATGAACCCAAGTTGTGTGTTTGATTGTTTGCAATTAACTATGTTTATTGCATGCATATGATTGTTGTTATTGTTGAAAAATTTTGTTCGTTTGTTTTTTTGCATGGTGAATGTGTGTGGTGACCGTTCTAAGACCAGACGATTAGTGGTTGAAGCCACCCGTGTCACATATGGTCAATATGTTTTGTTGACAATAATTTTTTTATGTATGATGGATTGTTGTGGTATGACTGTCAGGTGTCGAATGGTTATGGTCGATGGTCGTCCACCTATCGAAAGGTGGTGTGTGTTTTTCTTGTTGTTGACCATCCTTTGATTGAATGATAATTGAATATGATCATCTGATGATCGGTGTGTTTTTGTTGTTTGTGTTGTTATTTTTGTTCTATTATTGTTGTGATTGTTCGTTTGTTAGACAATGATTGCTTATGGTCGTTCGTGTGTCAGATGGTCGATGTATTTTTTTCTATTATTGTTGTGACCATCCATTGGCCAAATGGTGTTTTTTTATGGTCATCTCCATGTTGTATGATATATATGTTTTTATTATTTTTGCTTCTTTTTTTGTAATCATCCTTTGATCAAACGATGATTGTCGATGGTTGTTCATGTGTCGAACAGTTGATATATTTACGATTGTTGATGATCATCCATGTATCATATGGTTGATATGTTTTTGTTTTTTTTATATAACATGGTGTTGATTATTTAATATGATATGTGTGTTTTGCAGTAGAAATTATTAAGACCAAGGCATCGGTTCAAGGGTGTGTTTTACAAATATTGATGATAGATGTTAAAGGACTGGAAGTGGCTCAATGCGATAGGGTTTTAGTATTGAACCAAGTTAGAAAATTTTCATGCATATTTGACTACATTGGCTAAAAAATAAGATCCTGATAGCTGCACCTTCCACATATCTACGGGAGAGATCACGATCACTCTTGAGGATGTGTATCGAATTATTTTATACTAGTGGAGGGTGATTGAATTGAGACAAATTTGATGCATCAGATGGATTCCCCACTAAAATGGGTGTACAAGAACCATAGTTCAGTTATTACTATGGATAGTGGTGGCATGGATGTTGATAATTATTATCGATTGCGATGGATGAGAGTGAGGCACATGATCTTAATGATATTGATCTCCAATGTCATATTACCATATTCATCAGGTGCTCGGTTCCTATAGAACCTGCTTGGTTTGGTATAGGACTTGGTAAAGGATCCCAAGATTATGACATGGACTCTAGTGTTGCTAGCACAGACTTATCGGTAGTTATAGGAGATATAATATCATGTTAGGTTAGGGTTGGGTTATAGATTGTTACTACATATTTGGGCATGGGAGCACTTTGTAGTTGTATGACCTAAGGGGTTGCCTTGGTTAGAGGTAAAGTACATGGGGAATGACATTCCTTACACAATGAGATAGATTAGGGATTGAGAGGAGGTAAGAAGCCATCCATTCTCAAGGGTGTGGATGTATTATGATGATTTTTTTTTATGATTGCGTCTAGGGGAGGTGGTATGGAGGCCTTGGAGGGAGGGTCCAAGATGACCAGAGGATGCACTAAATTTGGTATGGATTCAATGGAGGATATGGGTGGTGGGTTTCCATGTGACCAAGTACATGTTTTTTTAGTATGATCATGTGTTTTAGTAGTTTGGGTTACCCCAAGGTATTCCTCTAGCTCTTGTAGTATATAGACGGTGGTGTATTGAGATAGCCACCAATCTAAAGTATGAGCCCATAGGGGTAGATGTGGATGGGGTGCCAATCATGGTAGATATGGATGATGCTAGTACAATGACAGAGTATAAATTATGGGTTGGCATATAGATGATCCAACCAGAGGTAGGAGATGGTACTATTAGTGGTGTGGAGGCAAGACCTTTAGAGCCTGTATAACAATGAGTACAACGATGGATGGATCCTAGGTTAGGATCATCACAAGATGATAATAAGAGAGTCATAGAGGAGATATTTGGTAGGGATGTGTGCAATGATAGTAGTGACTCTATAGCAGAGTATGTTATTATGTTATATTAGGTGTAGGTGCTAGAGACACATAAGGTAGAGCTTGAGACTACCATTACCTAAGAGTGAAGTTAGTGGGATGGGGAGCACCAGATATGGTAAGGCTAGAAGGATAAGTAGGATATGTTATGATCTCAAATGTAGATCTTGCAGGAGGAGTAGAAGAGGCTATTTAAGGAGTGCAACTAGTCCTTGATAGATAGGGCAAGGAGTGTGGTAGAGCAGGTTGCTCTATAAATAGAGTGGGATGTATTGAAGGTAAAGCATAATGTCCTATAGGAAGATTAGTTTTGCATTGAGGGTAGAGCGATATGGTCTATGAGTAGGATAGGCATAGGGGCCTAGGGGGAGCCAGGCAGTGAGGGTCATGCTAACCCAATGTGAGCAAAAGAAGGATAGGGTGGAGCGAGAGAGGGATAGGGTGAGACTACTAGAGAAAACCCTTTTTCTGAACAGTATAGTAGTACCATCATTACCATTATCCTCTACTTGATCATAGAGTTAGATGAGTAGAGCTTTGGGTAGTCATTCAGTTATTCCACCTATACCTGGGTTTGGAAGGGTGTCGACCTTCCAAGCCTCAGGGGAGAGGGCACCTCATGGCGAGAGTCAACAGCATGGAAATGATAGTGGGCAAGCTCAAGGATATTAGATCGAGGGCATAAAGGAGAGTGATGAAGGTAAGGATTGACATGTGGATTCTAAGCTCTATAGGATGCTTTTGTAGATGCCTTGTATCTCTTATTAATATTTTTGATGAGCTTTGATAGCTTTGATATTTGTAGCCTATGAATGAGACTGTATATATATATATATATATTGATGATATATATGATGCACATTTATATTGATATGATGTGCTGCTTATTTTATGCATGATGTTTATTTTTTTTTTATGATTAGATGTAATGTTTTATTGAATGACTAGATGTTGATAGATGCAATGATTAACTTTTAAAAAATGCATAAACCTGTATTATTATTCATGATTTTAATCACTTAATCAAGGGTGTCAACCCAAGGGTATTAATCAATTAATCAAGGGTGTCAACCCAAGGGTACTGAATTTCATGTGAAATGGATTTCTAACCATCAACAGCATCAGATATCCGGTCCGCTATTCACCTAAAATTCACGTGTGATACTGACCACACAATCTTGTCCTCCTACTAAGGTCCAAAATCTATCATTCAAAATAATACGTATTCGTTATCTGAAAGTTGCAAGGGTCATTAAATCTACCGAAGATTCTTCGAAATACCATCCTCATCCCTCTACACATTCACTAACGTGGCATCCATTGCCATTCGACCGTGTAGCTCCCCGCGTAGCCTGCATCGACCATGTTGGCGTTGCCCACTTGATCGACGTGGCAACCCTACATATTTGTTCTATAAACGGTGGTGCCCACGCATACCACATCGATCACCACAAGCGACGTTGTCAATGGTCTTCTTATCTATTTTTTTGTCACTGCTCCTACACCGTTAGACTAGTCACACACTGCATAGCAAGCTCCTCAATCGCCTATGTTGTCGATTTGCCCTTATTGTCTACATGATGGCATTGTCTCGCTATTCACCCGTATCACAAATACTCTGTTGATTCTATCAAATTTTCCAGTTGGCTTCACATGGTCATCATCTTCAACTCTGCATCACATTGCCATCTTCTTTAACACTGTCATGATGTTGTCGAAATCCTCTACATTGTGTGAGCCCCTCATCGCTTCATGCTACATCAAACCTTTGCTCCAATCGGTGTCTTCGTTCCGCTGTTCACACTGTCTACTTTTTCCTTTAACTCTGCCAAGTCCTACGCTGGTCGTCACTGTACATTTGCATGGATACAGTAATTGAATTATGTCCAACGACCACACTGTACGCGTTGTTTTCTCTGATATGTCATGCTCTTATATTTACCCCCACAGTAGGACCCAGCACTTGTAATGACACAACCAACTATACCTAGAATTATTTAATTTATCGTTCCCAACTTCACACACATGAATGATATCCATCATATATCAATCTGTCAATTTGGTGTTGCTTTATTATTCACCTTCGAGCATACTTGTTTGAGCTAAACAAACTTATCCGTCCATTAAAGCCACTGCCATCTACAATGTTGTTCTATTCCCAACATTCCCATTCGAACCTGTATTTGAGGTTGAATCCTCCTGCACCAATGCTCACCATTGTGGATACTGTCGTTGTGCTGTTGTTCGGGCCTGTAAGTCCTGTAGAATGCAGCCACATCTACCGCCAAGGTGTTATGAATGCCCTAGTGTAAACGTTTGCTCCCCTTCGCTATCGACGCACCATTCATGTCTAAGCTTGGCTGCCAACACATCTGCCTCAAGCACCATTCATGTCACAGTGTTCGGTTGGATGTATGCATTGTCCCAAGCGCTGCATCATCCATTTTTTGTTCGTAGCTCTTGGTATCTGACTCCGAGTCGATGTCACGTCCTTCACGATGGTGCTCTCATGCAATATTATGACACTCATGCAATTCGTTCTTGGAGCCTGCAAATATAAAAAATTACCCCAATTAATAGCTTTAAAAGTGTATATAAGTAAATGCATATTGTATAAGCTTTACTTAAATGCACGTCTTACTATTACTCTTCTATTTTTATTTATTATTTCAAATTGGAACCAAAATTATTATTTTTATTTATTATATATAATATATAAAAATATATTATATATATTTATTTTATCAAAAAATTTATATATAGATAAATAAAAGTTCATTTTTTGTTTTATTTAATTTTTATTTTCATAGATTTTGAAACTCATTTTAAAATTTTATATATAAATATAAGAGTTTAATATTATTTGATTTTTATCCTTTTCTTCAATTTAATATATATACATTATTATTATATATGCATTTATTCAAACTCCCAACATAAGATACAAAGGTTTAAACTAGAACCAAAACAAGCTAAAAGAAAACAAGCAATTACAAAAAGAAAAGTACAAGCCAAAATTTATTTTTACCGAACGAATTGAAAATATTTATGCACCCGATAATGACTTCAATCAAATAGTAAAATCAAACTCCTCCCAAAAGACAAGAAAATCCTATAAACCAAGGAGGCTCAAAGTTCGTAGGGTGAGCTCATGATTGAGGTCCTATCAAACATTTGCATTCCAAGACCAACAAGACTCTCAAAAATGAAATTTAAAGGTCGATTCCCAATTTTGGGGCGCGTTGTAGAGTAGCTAAAAAAAATGGCGACTCTGCTGGGAAATGCTCTTGAGCATTTTGGTAAGAACCCGATCTGAAATGAGAATACACACAAGATCAGTGAAACACAAATTATTTAGCAATGTCTCGAGAAGATGGGGGTAATTAGCTTCAGAATGAAAACAACTAATCCATATGCCTTTGCTTAGTATGTGCAAACGTGAATCATTCCTACATCTCTGAAAATCCTCTAGATTTCATCATCTCTTTCTGCATTAGGCTATGAAGTATCACTAATAACAAAATGGCTATAGATAAAGCCCCACTGCCAGTTAGGCATCTATAGCCTCGGTGGAGTTTATCTAACTCACCCTTGTTTTGCTCAATGCTTTGCAAAGCCTTTCCTTTTACCCAAGCTATATCTAGATAGAGCCCTACTACCGGTCAGGCGTCCATAGCCCTGGTAGAGTTTATCTAGATCTTGTGACTGATTTGATCAAGCTTTTCAATGCTCGTTCTCTCTTTTTTTTTTTCTCTTTTTTTGTTCTCTTTTTATTTTTTATATAGAAAACATTTTTTCCTTTTCAAAATACAAACCTTGCAAAGCTTCAAGCATCACTGGGGTAAGGCAGCCTACAAGTGAAGCATTTTAGATTTTCACCTAGGGTTGCAGATCAAGATAACTTCATCCTTCATAATTCTAGAAACGCCATTTAATGTGTGTGAGTCCCATGTGGAGCTTTGGCTAATATTTCATTGTTCCACTTTCCACCATTTTAGTCCCAAAATCTGAGCATAATCACCAAATAACTCATCCCCCTTTTCTCGGGTTCATCAATTTTCATATTAGGTACTCCAACCTACTAAGCAAAGAAACCTCAAAAATAGGGCCAGAGTCCTAGTTTTTTTTTTCAAACTCATCGGATTTCAACTCACATACCCCAACCTACTAAGCAAAGAATCTTCAAAATAGTCCAGAGACCATAAGTTAGCGACCACGAAACATTACCTCAAAACAAGGGAACAACCTCAAAACACAAAACTCAAAACACAAACCAAAACTATATACAAATGTACAATATGGTACAAGATGGTGCAAAGCTTGATCCATCACTTCCCTAGATCCCAAACATGATTAGCACATTTCAAAAGACATATAACATGATATGCAAGCCAAGCTTTACAAAAATCCAGTGAAATCCATATTAGGCCAAACAATACAACAATTTTCATCTTGCCTCGCTCACCCCACCAATTTGATTTAGTTCTATTAACAATTCCATAGGTGAGCTTCAAATCATTGAATTGATTAGACAAAAAATGATCTTCAATTTTATCTTGTCTATTCCTTAAGATGTCAGATTCACAACTCAATTTATGATTTAGAATTAGGCTATCCTTATCCAAAATAAAGTTTTGCAAGCAAGAGCCTATTTCTAAAAACTTTAAAGCCAATTCACTTTTCATGTTTGTAGGCCAATCAAACTCATGCAAAAATTTGCAAGCACCTAGGATATCTACTAAATGAGAATCATTATAAGTTTTTATCCTAGATTCCATTATTAATTTTTTATGAATTTTATTTAGCAATTTAATCACATCCATTTCTTTTTCATTCATCAAAGCAATATAATTAGTGGTGTGAGTAGAAATCAACTTTACTTCTTCATTCACCTCTAATGGCATTTCATAATTAATAACATTAGTATCCAAAGTGACATCATGTAATCCATTACTTGAAATTTTTGTAGTCACTAACAGAGGGAAATATTTCACCTTATCATCCATATTCAACACATCATGGTTAGAATGTACCAAAACTTGATGAGTTTTTGTGACTTTTTCTTTCTCTTCATGATCTTTATCATTATCAAACACATGTTCAAACATACCAAAGTTAGGCACCCAATCAAAAGTGTGACCATCCTTTTCAATCCATAAGTCTTGTCTATCTAGGGAGGTGTCAAATAACACATCACCATGATCAATCATTTGAGTTGCTTCACATAGATCAACCTCTTTGTCATTTGGTTCCAATTCCTTGATGACCACCAATGGTATTTCTTCATTTGAATCTTCAAAACAATCATGTGAATTTGTATCCAAATTTTCAATATCCCAAAATGAAAGAGCAGATTTTACCTCTTCCTCATCCAAAATAGATGAGTCATAAGAAACATTTATCATTTCTTCCCTTTCTATTTCAACAATATCTTCAGTAAATTCATATTCATCATGATCCAATTTAGGAACTTTCTCTATTCTTGCAAAAGCAATATCCTCATGTGAAATGTCAATTTTAGCATCCTGCATGCCAATAGGAATTTCATCGATGGGGATGTGAAAAGTAGATGATTCTTCATATCTTCCCCAACCATTGTAAAAATTGTCATCCAAATTCATGGGATGAAACTCTATTGCATTTGTGACATGATATTTTGATTCATCTATCAATTATTTTTCTTCTTTGTCCTTGGTATTAGGATCATTATCATTCTCCAACACTTGATGAGATTCCAATCCTTCTTCCAAAACATTCTCAAATTGTACATGAATTGTAATATCCTCATCCGAGAAATTGATTGTATCATCTTACATATCAATTGGCACAAAAATTTCATTAGAATGTTTTGAGTGAGTGTATTCTTCCCACTTCTTCCAAGAATCATAGTAATCATCTTCCAAAATCAAGTGGGCTACTTTTTGTATCCAAGTTTGCAAGATCAATATCTACATTTGTAACCCATGATTCAATTTCATCACAATTTGGAGGGTGAGGATTTTCTTGATCATCAATTTCAACAATCTCATCCAAAGTGTCTTCCGAGAACAAGTGGTGAAATTCTATTATGTCTTCGAATTCATTTATTGATTCTCTTTCAATTTCACTTTCAACCACTTCATTCAATTCTATGGAAGGTTCTATCCTATCACATATCTCGAAACTAATTATATTTAAGACACCTCCATTATCTGAATACTCATGCACTTCTAGAAATGAACCCATCTCTACACAATCCTCATTGGTGGATGTTGGATTGGCAACTTGCATTTCCTCTTGGGAAATATCTAAGGTGGTTATAAAATTTGGACATTCAAATTCATCCCCTTTATCATTCACCTTAGGCATCATTGGAGTAGAGGGTGCTATATTAGATGGTTGGTGTAGGTTGGCATCAATAACTCCAGAAGAACAATATCTCATGGGAACATGTTGTGCCTCTTCTTCCATTTTCAAAACACACCGTTGTTCTACCATTTCTAAGACCTCATAGATTATCTCTAAATATGGGTCATCCAAATTTTTCCTTAAATATGTAGCAATTTTGGGGTGTATGGCTCCCATGTATACTTGAATAGCTTCTTCTTCTGTTATGTTGTAATGTTCCCACACTTGAGCGTGTAACTCATGGAACCTCTCATTAAATTGACTCATGGGTTCATTAGGTTCTTTGCAAATAGAGTCAAATTGATTTCTTCCAACAATTGGGTCAACTTGATTTCCCACATGGTTAAGAAACATTGCTTCTAATTGAACCCATGAAGTGATGGAAGCTACAGGAATATTGATAAATCGGTCATGAGCAACTTTATTCAATGTGTATAAAAATAATTTACATCCAAGATCTTCATGAATTATTTGCCACAAATCCATATAGAATTTGAATGCCTTAATGTGTGCTTCAGCTGACCTAGCTCCCTCATGCCTAAAATGAGGTAGAAAAGGCACATGACCCATATTCACCTCATGTGAAGGCCCAAGTATGTTTAAAGGACTACTTGCCATTATTGGAGTAAATTTTGCAATAATCAACAAGATATAACTTTAGTACCAAATTTGTTAGTCAAATAAAAATATCTTGCAAAGAAGCATAAAATGACTAACAATTTTCAAATGAGTAAACCATAAAGATCATCATGTTAGCATCATCCAAAAGATATGCATCAATTAAAACATGACATGAAAGAACATTCTCAAATTTTCCAAAAGGTTAGTATTAACACATCATCAAATAGAGAATGTTAGAATCAATGAAAGTGATCAACAAAATTTCATTAGTCAAGACCAATGTCTTTGAATAAATCTTTCAAGTAACATGAACAATATAGCATCTAAATAGCAATTAAAATAAATCAATTCAAGCTCTCCTAGCTCCCAAAGTGTTGAGTGCTAAAATATTGCCAAAGATGCTAATCAAATGAACTTGAAATATTTAGCCATTCACAACCTTATGATTATACCAAATCACATTATTTCTTGTATGAACAATCCAAAAGCGTTAGATCAATGAATACTAATTCAGCCCTCCTTCTAGCGCCAAAATGTTGAGTGGTAATTTTACCCAATTGTGAAATTACACTCTCCCTTAGGATTTTGATCCCAAAACCCTCTCTTGCAAAGAATTTAAACAAAACAACTTCTCCAAGGTCTCCGCTATATTAGCATTTGCACATGTGTATTAGTAATCTCAATAAAAATATCAATGAAATGCTAGGAACACCTTAGTGATTGCAAGTAACTATTAACAAGGGGCATGTGTTGGTTCATTTCACCATGCTATATTAATGATTGTTCATAAACCTTAAATAAAAGTAAATATGAATTGGCCCTCATATGACCACGATGTAGCCTTAATTCCTTTTATCTTGAATGCTTTTAGGTAGATTTTATCTTCCTTGATTAAGTGGATTTTAAACAAGTTTTATCTTGCATTAAACCCTACTTTAAGCATGAAATAGAAGATTAAATCTATCTATGAATATGAATCTAAGATAATGAAAAGATCCATTAAATGTAGCTTTTATCATGAAAATAAAGATAGCCTTTGATATCATTAATAAATTGTCCCTCTTTGATGAAAATAATTTTCATAAAGAGACACCAATTTATTGCTTGAAAATAATAGCCTCATAATGTCATGATGAATTATCCCTCTTTAATGAAATTAATTTTCATTAAGAAGAAATAATTTCATGCTCTAAAACCAAGACCTTTAGATGTAATGATAAATTATCCCTCTTCAATGAAATCAGAATTTTCATGAAGAAATATGCTTTTATTGCTCCGAAAATAATGGCTCATGAAATGCCATAAAAATTCCCCCCCCTTTTATGAAATTGAATTTTCATGAAGGAATTGTCATCTTATGCTCATGAATGAAAATGCAGAATTTAAAAAATCTGATTTACCTCCAAAACGAAAAAAATAAAATTTTAGCTAAGTTCATGCTTGTGAAGGGACCCAACAAGAATTTCGAAATCATGGCAGCAATTCACTCCTTGGCTTAAGTGGAAATGGAATAGATGCCATAAAGGACTGTCCATCAATTCTTTAAACATCTGGTGGTCTTCAGTGATTAACATTCAGGGAACTCCTCTTGCTCAAGTCCCGTGGATTCATGCCCAAAAGTTTTTTAAAAAAGGTATATCTACAATTTCTGATTTTTATTCTCAAACCTCGAGGGATTGGATCCCTTGGCCGCTTTTTAAACAACAATTTCAGTTGAGCACTGGTGACAAGCTCACTTATGACTCAGTAATTGACATTATCCCCTTTTCCATGTGGCACAAGTGTGGGCAACACTCTCAGAGGCCATGGTGGAAAGATTGGTCCTGGTTTTCGGATATACCATTGTTGAATTACTCAGCTAAATTGGGTTACAAGTGGCTCTCCCCAATGTTGCCAATGGTCCCTAGACTTAATGATAAATGGGGAGATCTAGTGGCGGTTTTTGGTTGGAAGGCTCGATTTCAGATAGTTTGGTCTTCTTTTCTTGAGCCAAAACAATCTTTTTTTGCTTGGAGCCTTCTCTTTCAAAGTTTACCCTTAGGAGACAAACTCATGCACTTGGGAGTTGCAAATCCTAAATGTGCATTCTGTAATGAGGATGAATCTTCTCCTCATATTTTTTGGTTTTGCACAAGAGCAAAGAGTGCCTGGGAATGGGGATGGTCTTTTTTTTCCCAATTCCAGGATGAATCCCTTACATGGCAGCAAGCTCTGTTAGGGGATAAGATTAAATTTGTTCTTCCCTTGTCCAAAGTGTGGCACATATTTCGAATTAGTCTTCTTTTTCACATGTGGAAATCTAGAAACAAGATAGTTTTTCAGCATCAAAATCCTTTTGATGAATTTTCTCTAGCTGACAAAATAGAGGTGTTTCAAGATACATGGTTCCAGATTTGCAATCAGCAGGCTAAAATTGACATTGAGCAGGCGCACATGAAGGCACTTTTGGATGACTGGAAAAATGCACCTTGCTCAGTTAGCAGGGTTTTTCCAAACAATGCATAGCAGACATCCTGTTCCCGCTCGAGGTCTCATCAACTGCCACGTCTGGTGCATGCACAGGGAGGTTGGGGACATGACATTTTTACCTACAATGATGGATGGAATGCATAGCCAATTCAATCACCATCATGTTCTCCACCCAGAGGTGCCTGGGATGAGCTGGTGGAAGTTAATGGTGGCACACAGGATCGTGCCTGGAATGCAGGGGATATAAGTGCACATAATCGCCAGCTTGATAGATCTCGAGGACAGGGCGGGGAGATTCAAATGTTCATGAGGATCAAGGACACATAGATGGATTACCGCATACCTTGGCCATTCCATGGGACTCCAACGTAGACGTGCAGCCATAAACTTTCTGATTGCATGCAAGTTTCACTGCCTGTTTGATTGATGTTGCCTAGATTGTAGTGAGCTCTGGTTTGTGGTTTCCCAACCCGTGGTTAGGGTTGGCTTGTTTCTTCCAGGGGTGTGATCATTGCCACCCGCCACTTTTTTTCATGTTAAACTTTATTATTAATATAATTTAGCTTTTCATCAAAAAAAATAAAATTTCCAAAATTATAAAAACCCTTAAAAACAACAGTTTTCAAAAATAATTATAAAATTGTAATGGCCTCGGAATGAGTCCAAATATGTCACGTATGAAAGATTGATGTTCATTCTAGGGCTCCATGTAATTATTTTTATCGTTTTATTTTTTTCTGATTTTTATTATAATGTCTAAAGTTTAAAAAAAATGCAAAATGAAGGTTAGAAAAACAGAAAATAAAATCTGAAATAAACTTATGCTGAAAACGTAAACATGTAAAGTATTCTCAGTTTTATGGCATCTCGTCCTGCAAAACCGAAGCTGTGAGAAACTCATACATGCAACCTATTCTATTCCAACCTGCATTCACACAATCGAAATAAATCAGGTGCTAGCTCCTAAGGTCACAAAAATAAATTTCAGACTTCAAATATTCACTTGATGTAACCATAAAAATGCATAAACATCACTTATAAATCCGAAATCTGAAAAGGGAAAATATGAGACAGTTAAAACCGAAAATGCAAAAATTTATCCTCCTTTTTTGCTAACAAAACCCAAATTTCTGAAAAGCTTTGCATTCAAAATGATATTTTCATTTTACATCCATATTTTGGCAGCATATCTGTGGTTTTTCCAAAAAAAAACCAGCCCCTGTGCCTGAGTTTCGAAGGGATATTTCTAATCTGATGTGATCCTTCGTTTCACATCTTCCCTACTATTCATCTCCTCCTTGTGTTTCAAAACGGTAATGTTTCGGTTCATTTCCAACCCTCGTTTGGCCTTTTATTTCAACTATTTCAAAGTATGCACATGATTTCATGGTACGCATCCCTTGCATGATGTGCATCCTTTTCATCTTGTCTTTAGTGATTTTGGGTAAAATCCTTTTATTTTCATGTTAACTTTCGAATAACCTTTTTAATCATGTAATCCATGGTTGCTTTCATTTTCGGACACGACACCCCTTTTGCACGTAATTGGCTCTAAAATCGCTTTCATCAAAACATTTAACCATAGGCACATCTACCGCCAAGGTGTTATGAATTCCCTGGTGTAAACGTTTGCTCCCCTTCACTACCGGTGCACCGTTCGCGTCTAAATCTGGATGTATGCATCGTCCCGACCGTTGCGTCGTCTATTTTCCATTCCTAGCTCTCGGCGTGACTCCGGGTCGATGTCACGTCCTTCACGTCGGCGCTCTCGTGCGATCTTATAACACTCCCCCATGCAATTCGTTCTTGGAGCCTGCAAATATAACAAATTATCTCAATTAATAGCTTTAATAAATTTAAAGTGTATATAAGTAAATGCATATTGTATAAGCTTTACTTAAATGCACATCTTACTATTACTCCTCTATTTTTATTTATTATTTCAAATTGGAACCAACAGAGGTTTTAAATTATTATTTTTATTTATTATATATATAATATATAAAAATATATTATATGTATTTATTTTATCAAAACTTTTATATATAAATAAATAAAAGTTCATTTTTTATTTTATTTAATTTTTATTTTCATAGATTTTGAAACTTATTTTAAACTTTTATATATAAATATAAAAGTTTAATTTTATTTGATTTTTATCCTTTTCTTTATTTTAATATATATACATTATTATTATATATGTAATATATAATAATAAAGTATATATATATTTATTCAAACTCCCAACATAAGACACAAAGGTTTAAAGTATAACAAAACAAGCTAAAAGAAAACAAGCAAATTGCAAAAAGAAAAGTACAAGCCAAAATTTAACTTTACCGAACGAATTGAAAATATCTATGCACCCGATAATGACTTCAATCAAATAGTAAAATCAAACTCCTCCCAAAATACAAGAAAATCCGATTAACCAAGGAAGCTCAAAGTTTGCAGGGTGAGCTCATGACTGAGGTCCTATCAAACATTTGCATTCCAAGACCAACAAGACTCTCAAAAATGAAATTTAAATGTGGGGCACCAATTTTGGGGTGCGTTGTGGAGCAACCACAATAAGTTGTTAGAAGGACTAAGAAAATCAAATTCTAAGATATCCTAGGATCGAGAAGAAAGTAAGACAAATCTTAGAGACAATGTTCAAATTTTAGAGGCAGATTAAGAACTACAAGTACAATGTTAATCTATTCCATGCAGAAGAAATAAGGAATTTGGATTGAGCAAGTGCATGTGTAAAATAAGCCATTTGGCTTGTTAGTGAGTTAAGAAATAAGTGTAGTAATGCAATACATAAATATTGAACAATTATTACTAAAGTTTTCAAGCTAGGAAGATGTAGAAGTCTCCATCGTTGAACAAAGTACCAAGTCAAGAAATCATAGCCAAGCAAGAGTCATCTTGATATGAAAGCGTAACCTAACCTAAAAGGAAAAGAGAAGAGTGCAGTGGATTATAAGTTGCAATATAGGAAACAACCATTCTTGAAGCCAATAGAATAAAGTGTAGTCAAATATTAAAGTTTTAGGGTGCAGTTGAAGATTACAGTTTTGAGGATGCAACAAGTAGAAGTGTTTTAGAGTACAATTACAAAGCTAAAATCTCATGGTGCAGCTTGAGGTATAATATCTTAAGGTGCAATAGGAAGAGTGCATCCATTCTACCTATGTGAATGTGAAAGCTCAAGGTAAAAGCATCATTGTCATCGTATCCTTACATGTTGGTTGACCTAAAATCAAAGCAAAGCATTAGCTTGAGTACGTGAGTAATTAAATAAGAAAGGAAGACTTAACTAAGTTGCACCATTATTGAAAGCCATAGTCGTAGAAGGAGAAGCTATTGTGCCATTATCGGATGCCATAGTTGGAAAAGTTGAAGTGCAATTCTAAGCTTCACAGTTGTATAAGGAAAAGCACCATAGTTGTAAAAGACAAAGCATCATAACAAGCATTATTTTTGTAGTAGAAGTGTTGTTCCAAGCTCTAAAGAATCTCAAGTATCAAGAAGGATATTCATAATCATGGTAAACATGAAGAGACGTAGCCAAGGAAAAAGGAATCGCTAGTGCATAGGAGAATAGCACCAAAAGTCATTCAAACACTATTCAAATGTCTTTCGTAACATCAATAAAATGAGTGAATAGTCGTAGTGAGGAATAAACCTTTTGGTTAACTACTTGACAAGGAAATATCAACAAACTTTGAGATACTTAATATTCTTTCTATCCAGAACAGAACCGACAGGAGCATTACACTTCAAGAAAACATTGAAAAATCAAACGCTATGCCTACTCAAATTGAAATATCCATAAGGTGCATTACAGTCAAGAGGATAAATCAAAGCCTATTCAAATGCTTAAGGAATCAAGATAGAAGGGATAATAGAAGGCATTCATAGAGTTGAAAATAGAGTTGAAAATAAGAGTGCATGTTCTTTGAAGCCAACTAGAGAAACACATGTGTTAGTGGAAGAATATAATGCAACATCTAAATTATGCTATTTGACATCTTAAGAAGCATCTACTCAAGTCATCTACATGAGCAACATTAATGCAATTCGAATGTAGTCCGAGAAAGCAGTTTGAAATTTTCGAAAGCAATCAATATACAACATTGAAGCAAGGTAGAATTATCAGACTAGATAGGAGGTAAAATTCAAATTTAAATTTAGGATTTGCAAATTTACTTTTTGGAGCAATAAGGTTTAAGTGAGAGTTTTAATTATTAATATTTTAGGAGAGATAAGTTTTTTATTAGTTATATTATTAAGTTTAATTAATTTTAGAAGTGATAAGTAGTTGAAAAGAGAGATAATTTAATTAATGGAGAGATAAGTAGGATTATGGTGTAATTTCTTTATAGTTGATTTGATTTATTATTTCTTGAAATAATAGATTAATGAATTTTTACAAATTAATTATTTAGGAGTCAAAAGGTATTCAACCTCAAATTTAGAAGAATTAATTTTTCAAAATACTCATTTTCTTAGTTTCTAACAATTTGGAAGAAATAAGGTTTTCTACATCATAGGCTTTGTAATTAGAAACTTTGAGTTATTTAAACAAAGGTGGTATAATGAAGTCTACTTAAAAAGAATCAACGAAATCAATGCATAATAATATGGAGTTTATGATTTTTTTAAAAAAGTAGATATCATAAGTTTTAGGATCAAAAAATTGCTTGCAAAATTTGAAGGAAAAATAGATTTGGTTTCCAAATCAATCTATAGTGAATCCATAAACGAAAATTTTGAAATATTTGAGTACTATTTTTATGCAAGAATTATTGAAGCAATTGATGATGGAAATGATACTATGATGATACCTTTAGATATTGGAAGCATAATGTATATGACATTGCTTACACTTAAGTTTCATAAAAATGAAAATGTGAAACAAAAGGAGTTGATTGAATCTCTCAAGAAGACAATAAAAGTAGATGAATCATTTTTGGAAAATTTATTTTATTCTACATATGATATTGGTATTCCAAGTTCATCTAACTCAATATTTTTTTATGATATTTTACGTGAGAGTTTAGAAGTCTCCATAAAAAAAAAGAAATGGTCATTTGATTATAAGGACAAAGGCAAAGAAAAATTCTTATACAAGAATCTGATGACCATGAGAAAGTTGAAGAGATTTGTAATCTTGAAGCTACAAAGATTGAAGAACATGAAGCTGAATTCAGAGATGAAGTCAAGCAAGAAGAAGAACCAGTTGAAGATCAAGATAAAGATCAAATCCATTGCAAAGTCACTTGAAGGATGAAGATTGTGGTTGAAGACTAAAGTCTTCAATAACCAAATAATGTAATATAGGGGGTGTTGGAGAATATTACATTATTTAGTACATGATAATGTACCCTCAAGGTACATCTTGTAAATATTAGATTAGGGTTGTCTTAGATTAGAGTGTGAGTAAATATTTTATGTAATTTAATAATGTGCAGGAAATGCACAAGTGTCATGTGAGTAAGTGTGCAAGTATAATGTGTGTATATGTGCACAAGTGTCATGTGAGTAAGTGCACAAGTGTAATGTATGTATATGTGCACAAGTTTCTTATATGTAAGTGTGCACAAGTATCCTTATATTAGAGAGTGCTAAGTGAAGAGTCATGTCTAGGTGTGCATACAAGATAGAATCATGTGTATGCAAGTGTCAAATAGAGAAGCCAAGAGTCATGAGACTTGGTATAAGGAAAGGAAGATTCAAGTAACCAAAGAGTCATCCTACAATGGTTATATATTAATCCATGGAGAGGCATAGAATATATCACATACACAATGAGCATCTCATACATAGCGAGCATAGTGAGTATTGTTATCCTTATAGTAACAAAGTTTTATGATACATTTGTAAGAGAAAGAGGAGTAATAAATATTGCATACATTTGAGCAACTAATATTGTAAGTTATGCTACATGCTTTGTACATGTATTATTTAGGCTATTACATTCATATATTTGTACTTATCAATTAATGTTAATTGATATATTATAAGCCTTGATTTACATATTAGTTAGCTCATATTATTCTGGTTACATCATTATATTGATCTTACTATATTGCGGCTACCATGTAATTGATCTTATGAGTTTTACATTAATATTAAGGCTTAAAAATCCATCACTAAGCATGTGGAGTCACCTCCTCCAACACAAGTGATAGATCTACATCGATGGGGTCCAATTGTTGAAAGCCAAGGTACAACTGAAGGCATTGTGTCGAGTGGAGCTATGGATAGTTCAATGTTAGCTATGTTAGATCAATGAAGATTTTTGTCCCATTTGTATGGATGTTTGAAATAATACATATACAAAATATGCACAATTATTTTATTTACCACTTCTATTTAACCATCAATCTATGGATGGAAAGAAATGGACTTATTCAACTTCAAGTCCATCATGGACTATAGGGTCGATTAGAAGGTGCTCTAAAATTTGGTGTCCCTATATAACACGATGCTCTTTTGTGACCCAAAATGTGACTAAATATTGATAGTTTTCTCTATAGAAATTAACTTTTTATAGGGTGTTAAAATTGCTAGCTTCAATAATCTATCCATAACAAAGAAGAATCTACTTGGGTTTTCTAAGTTTGTACAACACTTGAAATTACTTGAACTATTTTATTAAGGTTTTCTTATGCATATTATCTTCCTTGGATGGAGGGATTTATATTTGAATGACGATAAAAAAAATTTCAATGGGACTTAGCTTAGGTCTTTTATTTCATTCTAAATGATATTAATCCTGATATGAACTACAACGTTGGTGTTTCAAATTCAAAAGGTATGATTTAGATGGTAATCACACGTCCTCTTTCTCCTCCAAAGCTTAAGTTTTTTGGTAACCTTTCCTCCTCCAATAATCTCAATCCAACATACACAGGACTAGATGACATCCAATCTAATATATACAATATGGGTTTTATTCACACATTACACAAACTTAACTTTAAAAGAAGTAATTTTAGTATTCATCTGCCTATACGATGAAGTTACAAAAGATAATCCTACATATTTTTTTGCTTTATCTCTTTCTTGACCTCTCTTCTATGCTATATCAAGATTTTTCCTATCCTACCATGTCTCTTCTATATCATCTCAAAAATATCTCCTAGCCTAGCCTCTCTCTTATCCTGTCATCTCTCTCTCAACCTATTCTTTCTCTCCCAGCCTAGCCCCCTCCAACTTGTTATTTATTTTTGTTTTATTTTATTTTTCTCTATGTCTAGCATCTCTCTTTGTCTAAATCTTCTTCTTCCATGTCTCCTCTTTTATTTTGCTTCTTCTTCTCTCCATACACCCATTGGTTCCTCTTCACCTTCGTGGTGTTTCTCCTTGTGGTGTGATATCTCATATTTTGCTCTTTGCTTATCTTCTTGCACAAAGGGTTTGTAACCATCAGTTACTTTGTAGTTACATACAAAGGATGGTTACTTTGTCTATAACCATCGAATGCTCTTGCATCATACTCATAAGGTAAGAGTAAATGTTCCATGAGCTCCAACTCATGAACATGAATTGTTCTTCCAAGCTATTACCATTTTAGCTTGGCTATCTCCACAAGGTCAACTTTGTTGTCTTGTCTTGGCCTTCCTCTGAGAACTAAACCTCCTCTTATATAATTCACTTAGCATTTGTTTCACTTTTTTTCATTCCATTACTTCCATCCAACCATAATCAATACATATTTTGTTGGCTACTTTCTCTTGGTTCCAACACCTTCTTTTGGAGTGATTATGTCCTCCACAACTCTCACAAGGATGTAGGTTCCAACACCTAGTTGTAACATGTCCAAATATTTCACATTGACTGCAACAACCCATCCTAGGACCTTCATCTCCTATACTACTCTCTATTTTTACAAATTTGGTCTAGTTTCTTCCTACTTGACCCATATATCCAAGGCCTTATATCTAGCATTATGCGTATTTTCAAACCTTGCCCATGTCTTCCCAATACTTTACCATTGTACCCCATTCTTCTCATTAACTTGGAAATAATACCTTTAATATACCTTTCAAATGACACACTCTTCATCATCACTCTGATATTTATCATTATTATTTGTATATTACACACTATCACAATGTTTTTTACCATATTTTGAAGTACCATTGTTACTATCAACTGTGAAAATATAGGCTTTGTTATGATCAACACAATAATCAATATAACATTCATTTTCTCCTTCTATCTCTTTATTCTTATTTTTCTCTTTCTCTTTCTCCTTATCTATACTAGGAATCATTGTATTGACGTTTTCATCATCATTACTACTCGTGATTTGGGCTATCTGCTTCTTTCCCATGTTTATTCTCTTGTTTATTTCTACCTTTTCCTCCTCATTCTCCATTGGTGTTATCCTATAAGTTGGCTTATTATGTAATATCGATCTAGGACTAAAATCTATATGATGACCAATGCTTCTTATGGGTGGTAACCCATATTTTGAAAGAATATCTACATATTCTTCCAACAAATCCTTCACTCTATGTGGGGTTTCATCCATCTTGTCTACTAGTCCTTCTTCTGTGGGCTTAGTGATGAAAGAAAACATGCTTCTTCTTCATTCCCTTCAAGGAATATTTTTATGTACACTAGAAAATTGTAGGACTGTTGTCCACTTCTTTTCCTTTATCCTTCAACATACTTAACATGTACCTCTTTCCATCCTTATCAATAGTATATATATTCATCCTACCATCATGCACTCCCTTTTTATCAAACCCGCCATGGTCTACCCAACAAGACATGACAAGCATCCATAGGCATAACATCACATAGTATCTCATCCTTGTAAGAACCAATTTGAAAGTTCACCATACATTGTTTAGTTACCAAAATTTGATGCCCCTTTTGCAACCATGAGACTCTATATAGATTTGGATGTTCAATCCAAGCATTTCTACCATCTCTAGAGACACCAAGTTATTCATACTCTCACTATCCACAATAAGCTTACAACACTTGTCTCTTGACTTGCAAATCATCTTGAATAGATTTCTCCTTTGCTCAGGTTCATGTGTCTCCTTTGCTGGTTTCAAAAATACCCTTTTCATCATAAGGGTTTCTCTTGGTTCTGGTTTCTCCATGTACTTTAGTGAAGCAATACTCTCCTCATTTTCTTGTGCAATCTGGTTATGGGATTCCTTTCCATGCCCCCTAGTTTACTATACCTGAGGATACTCAAATGCTCTATTTTATTCCAATCACCTATAGCACTTGCCAGCAAAACCATGTCCTCTACCTCCACCAAATCCACCTTGTTGTCCTGACGATTCACCCTTTTTCCAAGTACTTTGGTTGAAATCACCTTGAGAAGTATTGACTTCCCCTTCTTTCAAATGTTGCCCTCTACCATTATTTGATTGTTATCTTACTCAAGAGGACCATCCTCTTCCTCAACTTGTTTTATCACTTGTGAGTCAACTTTTCTTTTGCCTTGAGTACATATTGATATGCCTCCTCAACTATTCTAATTTGAAGCAAATCAATTTCATCTTGTATGGACAACCTTAGCCCATTTATGTATCTCATAAATTTCTCCTCATCATATTCAATGTGACTTATCCTTATGGTCAATTTATACAACTCTTAAATATACTCTTTTACTCCCAAATCTTTTTGCTTGATGTTTTGGAGTTTCTTGAACAATCCAATTTGATAATCTACACGTAAAAAAATAGACTTCAATTTGATTACAAACTTATCCCAAGTTTAAATTTTATCCTTCTCTTTCTGTTGTCTTTCTATTTGGACATGATTCCACCACAAGGACACATGTCTTTTAGTTCTCTATAGGAAAAATTAACCTTTTGGGTTCTATTGATTAAGAATCAAAATATTTCTCCATCTTCATGATCCAATCAAGAAGTTCCTCAGGACTTAAACTTCCACTATATGACAAGGGTTCTAACATTGCTTCCTACCCATGTTTAAAATTGCCCATATCAGTCATTCTTCTAGATCTCCTTCTTGTCCATCATCATGTTTGAAATTGTGAGCTTTTGGTTGACCTGTTTTCTCCTCTTCATTGTCACTTGTCTTCTACTGAAAGACCCCTTCTCTCGGCAATTTCAGGTGCATTTAATTGAGCAGTGATTCCTCTCAACATCTCACCTATATCCGTGACCCAAGGGCCTTATGGTCTTTCTCTTTTCTGTTGTGTCATTTTTCCTTTAGGCACATATCAAACCTCGAAAATCAACTTGCTCTGATACCAAATGATGCAGACAAGAGAAAGGAGCCCTATGGATGACTTTCTCAAGCAACACAAGTTCATATCCTCAAGACGCATGACAATCACACGTGCATTGGACAATCAAACTCTTATGACAATAATTTTTCATTGCACAAGATTACTCCCTTTTAAGATGGCACACTAGCATTCTTTGTACATCATCGTATAATTGTACAATACTCCTTTTGTATAATCGTCATTTAACTATATGACAACATGCATCGTATGGTGATTGAATTGTACAATTTATATGGTAGTGTTCAACAGTTCGGTGGTCTTGATTGTCTGGTAGGATTTCTTAAGTTCATACAACACTTAAAATTACTTGAATGATTTTACTGAAGTTTTTTTTATGCATAATATCTTCCTTGGACATCAGAATTCCTCTTTTTAAAAAAAAAAAAAAATGTTCAATGGAACTTAACTCAGGTCTTCTATTTCATTCCAAAAAAAATATTAATCCTCGTATAAATGGTAGCATGGGTGTTTCAGCTTTGAAAGGCATGATACGAACGATAATCACACGTTCTCTTTCTCCTCTAAAGATTAAGAAACCTTTCCTCCAATAATCTCCCACCTGCATACATAAACTAGATGACATCCAATCTAATACATACAATGTGGATTTCATTCACACATCCAATCTAATACATACAATGTGGATTTCATTCACACAATACACAAACTCAAATTTAAAAGTAATGTTTTCTGACTGTAGGTCTTTCTTGGCCTCTCTTCTATGCCATGTTAGAATTTTTCTTGACCTTCCAACTCTTTCCTATTCATCTCAAAACTCTCTCTCAGCCTGGCCCTATCCAACCTGTCATTTAATTTTTTGTTTTCTTTTATTTATTCAGTGTGTCTGACGTCTCTCCTTGTTCGACTCTTCCTCTTCCACTTCTCTTTTATTCGGTTGCTTCTTCTCTCCTTAAACATAATGGTTCCTCTTCTCTTTTCCAATGTTTCTCCTTTATGGTGTGTTGTCTCATATTTCGCTCCTACACAAAGAGTATGTAACCGTTGGTTACTTTGCAATTACATACAAACAGTGGTTACTTTACCTGTAACCAAAAAATGCTCCTACAACATTTTATATTAAAATAAACAATGATCAAACCTGATTATTAGACCTATAATAAGCATGGGGTATGCTCCTACAACATATTATATTAAAATAAATAATGATCAAACCTGATTATTAGACCTATAATAAACATGGGGTATCCAAAGCTTACTTGGACATTGGTGATTCTATGATAAATACTTATGGCATTTAGAGATTATCATACAAACTATATATTTTCTTCTTTAAAATAAATAATTTAATTTTTTTGCCAAAAATAAAATGATATTTTTAATTTAAAAATACTTAATATAATATTAAAAAATTAAACCCTTCAATTAATATATATTAAAAATTAATAATTTATTATTATTTTGATTTTATAAACAAATATTTAACAAGCACCCTACAGCAAAAATATTTTTTTCAAAAAATATATCTGGATTAGGTTAGTGTGAAAAACTTCTACATCTAGTTTAGGGTTGAGTAAGCCCTTAGTAACAATGACCTCTCTTAAGGCTAAGAATTAAACTTATTAATAGAATATTAACACACACCTACACACATAATAATTATTTGATTTAAACTAATAATTATTGATATTTTTAAAATCCATCCAAAGGCACCTTTTATTAAATTAAAAAAACTATGTGAATGAAAAGTTTAGAAGTGAAATGTGAAAAAATGCAAGCAAAAAAAACAATATTATATTACAAAGTTTAATAAAACTTATAAGCACAAGGAAAAAGCATATACAAGGCTGAAATCAAGTGGAAGGACAAAGGAAAAAATCCTCATTGCGCAAGACAAGGACTAAGGACTACCTCTCATAAGTTTAGATGTGAAATAGGAAGATGGACAAGGCCCAACGAACAATAATGAGAAGAAAGGATATATAATTTATGCAACACATAGGCAAGGCAATAGAGACAGAGAAACACTTCATCTATAAATACCAAAGTTTATCAAACATACGTAGCAAATACAAAGAAACGCTTGGAAAATGGTCTATGGAAAAAGTTGGGGAATTGCTAACCCAAATCGGCAAGAGAAGGAACAATCGTCCCAAGGATAGTAAGGGTCTTATGATTTGAGTAGTTGTACTTCCATGTTTGAGGTCCATAAACCATGTTTGGGTCTCGGAACATAACTCAAATCTTTCATTTTATTTCACCTATAAAATTTGAAGGTTTTTTTTTTCTTTTATTTATTTTTTCTTATCTCTACTTCTTTGAATTTAGTGAGAGTATTAATAATAAATCCCCAAAAGTGTCTGATTAAAAATTTTGCATTTTAATTATACACTTTTCAAGAGCTTGTTAAATGTTTTCTATTTTTAATTTAGATTTACAATTAAATTGTATTCGATCTACGTGTAAAAGTTTTTATTATTATTATTTTTTATTTGGTTAGTGTGAAAAACTTTTACGATCAACGTACAAGATTGAGTATTGTTTTTTATTTGGTTAGTGTGAGAAACTTTTATGACCAACGTACAAGATTGAGCAGTCTCCTCTCAACCATGATCTCTCGTAAAGTTGAGAGCTATGTTTATCAACAGGGAATTTAACACACACCCACCTCCTCACACACTCGTCCACGCCACCGTTTTATAAGTTCTTATTGCTAAATTAATTTTATTATTCTTAAATTTAACTTGAGAAAGACCTTGGATCTATAGGATATAATATATATACACACTTACATACACCTTTCTTATATTGAATTTGAATTTGTTTTTTAATACAAGATCAAAGTTGTATTACATCCATGTATATATATTAGATTTAGTTAGTATGAGAAATCCTTACAATCATGGTTTATTAGTTTTAGTTAGTCTGATAAATCTTTATAACCATTGTTTATTAGATTTAATTAAGTTTTAGTTAGTGTGATTTATTAGATTTAATTAGTGTGAGAAATCCTTACAACCATCGTCTAATGGTTTATGATTCAGCATCCCTATCCCACCATGAATTTTCATAAGAGAAAGAGTTGAGCTTATCAATAGAGAATAAAATACAACCATACACTGTTTGAACCTTGAAATTTCTAAAGAAAAGTCAAAGCCCCCAACCGTTGCATTATCCCATAAAATAATATTTTAAATGTTTTTTTAATAGATTAAAAGAAGTAAAGGTTTTGAAAAGATTTCCACAACCTTATACAAACCACACCAGAAAAAGTTAAACAACCAACAATCCTAGGAAGGTCACCCAACCAAAAGAAAGAAACCTAACTAAAAACGAAGACCAGCCATCCTACCATCCTACTTACAACATAAAAACCACCTGCACAAGAAAGGAATAATCAGTCGACAAGCCAAAAATGCCCCACCACCCAAACATCAAAGGACAAGGATCCCGACACAAACCAGATTAAGGTATTGTTGAGGCTTGGGCATTGTTGAGGCTTCCCCAGCTTCATGCTTACCAAATTAGGGCATTGCTTACAATATTTTAAATATTATTAAGATGGTTGTTCATTTTTCATAGTAAACTTATTTATTTGAAAATGTTGAATAAACCATTATAAGTATTTTTCTCTAAACAGTACAACATCATATGTATTATATCTTCAACTTCTTTTTGCTTATAGAGTAAATATATACATTCTTTTTTATTAAGATTTTTTTTGTTTTCCTATTTTAATTATAAGATTATATAAATGATATTTTATATTAATAATATATTTTTATTATTGAGAGGTTTTTGTCATCAAATATGGATTGTCGGAATAGGATCTGAGCAGAGGAGTAAGATTTGAGCGGTATTATGAGATGAAGATTTAATTTTTTGTGAACACTGTCAATGGAGGGAGAGGGGGTGACCACCCAGTTTTGAAATTTAAGGGGGTGTTGTACGTTCTTCAGCATTTAGCCCTCATAGATTTGGTAAAGCATATGATTCCTTAAAGAAGGTTTGGGTTGGTGCAATGGGTTCAATGTTAGTGGACGATGTTGAAGTGGTGAACAACTGCCTTCATCACAAGGAGTGACCACAGATTCAGGTGCAACCTGAAGTGGTGACAAATGATGTAATTTTCTTACAATCCAAGGCTTTTATTTGTAGATTCATTGGATTTAAGGTAGACCTAAGAAGGATTAAGGGATGGACAACGGGATACTAGAAAACTGAAGGTAAGTATGACATTGTTATTTCTACAAATGGGTATGTTTTAGTTATTTTTGATAAGGAGGATGATCAAAATAAAAATTTTGAGGGTGGCCCTTATTTCATGGGCCAAGCGAGGCTATACATTAAACTATGGCATGCAATTTTTAATCCAACGGAGGAACTACCTTCAGTTATCCTAGTGTGAACTAGACTTTATTGTTTTACCTTTGAATCTTTGGAAGGAGAAGATTTTTAGAGATATTGGTGAGGCCATAGGGACCTTTGTTTCAATTTCTGATCTTATGAAGAGAAGGAATTTTACTACTTATGTTAGGATTTGTGTGGAGCTATTGACATTCGAATTGGGGAGGTGATATAGGTTCAAGCTCTTGACTATGAGGCGATCCCCTTCAGATGTAGACGTTGTCATATTTATGGTCACATGGCAAGGGATTGCCCCAAGAATACTGATATGAAGCAGAAAGAGGATGAGCCCCATCAATGTGGAAGTGAGGTAGGAGGATGATTTTCATTCAATTATAAATAGGAAAATATTGAAGTTTGGTGGTCAAAAATGTAAGGAGCATTTGGAAGTTCCTTTCAAAAATCAATTTGATATCTTGGAATCTAGGTCTAGTGAGGTGGATGTGGATGTTATGGGGGGATTGCCCTTCTCATAAGTAGGTTTTTCAAGATGATTTGGTGTCATTCCCTTGTAGGAGGGGTGAGGCCCCATCAAATATGTGCAATCCAAAAAAATTTACAACTCAGAAGGGGGTGGCTAGGCCCTTGGAGGAGTTGATTCTAGTGAAGGCTAAGGTTGTAGTTGAGGAATGCGGAAAGGGAAGAAAGAGTTTTCGAGGTTGAGAGGGATGGGAGGAGAGGAACAATAAGTAATTCCTAATCAAGTGCACCGAGGAAGCATCAAGGAGGGAAACAACATGCAACTGGAATAAAATAAAAAAGAACAAGTGATATAAGGAAGGGGAGCATTTGGTGGAAGAGAGGATTATACAAACTATTGATTCACATTTCAACTCTTTTTCCAATTGAAGATTATTTTGTGGAATGTGAGAGGCTTGGGAGTAAAACCCAAGAAAAATATTGTGAAGCATTTGATTAGATAGTATACAAGGAAAATACACCGATGGTTTGTTTTATTGCAGTTCTAAGGAATCCTCCTCTAATGGCGTTCAGTGTTTAGGTGCAATAATGCTCTTTTATGCAATTTGTTTTTATGCTCTAATTGGGCATTTAGCCTCCATGGGATAATAGGCATGTATATTTGGAGGCACTTCCCGGTTGTGGCCCATGTATGGAAGGCCTTGTGACAATATAATTTAGTTTTTGTTTAATAAATTTTAATCTTTTTTCATCAAAAAAATATTTATTATTTAGAATTTCTTTTAAAATTGATTTTGTTTTAAAAAGCAAGCATTGAATTGATCTTATATTTTTAAAATCTTATTGAATTGTTACTTTTTTATAAGAATTATTGAATTTTGTTATTTTAATTAGAAGCATCACTTGATGTCATGCTTTGTTTTCATCCATTTAACTATATGTATAATTATTTTCTTACTTGTAAAAAAGTAAGAGGTAAAGTAGTTTTTAACATCAACAAGATCGTAGACCATATGAAATGGCTCGTATGAAGGATGTTGTTTATCCAATATATGGTTATCCAACTATACTCCAATTACTCGAGCAGGGTGTAGTATTCATGTTTCTATTAACATTATAACATGAACTGTTTATATCATAATTCTAATTTTCATATTAAAAAAATTGGACTCTTAACTTTTTTCCATAATTATTTTGAGGCTAAGGCCTCAAACAAGAAAACTATATAAAACCACTCTTTCCAGTAATGTTTAAAAATAAAATTCTTTCATTTATCGTTTTTACTATTGTATTTACTTACATTTATTTAGCATGGCATAGAGAGGTTTCATGTCTCCTTTTTTTTCTTTACAAAAACATCCCTATTATATCTAGTAACAAAAATCAAGGCCCAAATACTTATAAGAATGGTATGCCTTCAATTTCTCACCTTTTTCTTTCTTTGGATAACAAGGGGTTGTACTCGGGTCCCCCACCCTTGATAAATCACAACTCTCTTCTTTAGAACTTGAGAGTTTACAAATAGAGTCAATTCTCATCTCAATTGAGTTGCTATAGCTAGAAACCTACATCATTTTACATAAAATGTTTGAATTCTTGATTTTCATTTTTCGGATATTTTTCAATTTTCTGTGTGAATACAAATATTCCAGAATTCAACATCCTTCTTGACATTTTCTTACAACAACCTTCACAATACCAAAAATTTACCTTTACTATCTATGCATTGTATATTAATAGAGTAATATTTCCAAAACATTGCACTATCATAGTCCCTTTACCAAATCTGGATTGCTAGTTTTCTTCCTGAAGCACAAGTGTAACCACAAAAATTATAATAAATAGTTTATATGAAAGTACATTGATGTTATAAAATAAAGCAGATATTACCAATGGAAAATATTAAAGTAAATCTTAATCATTATTTGAATAAGACAATCAACATTTTCATGTCATCTTTAGCTAAACTTACTACTTCCACTAGCCATGGAGAAGAGAATTTAAGTTCACAATCATCAATTAAAACCTCTATATTGGCTTGTTGGAGTATATTATATTATTTGGTACATGCTAATGTACCCCATGGTACCTTCATGGTACATATTATAAATATTATATTAGGAGTGAGTCTTAGTTTAGATTGTGAGTAATATGTTATGTAATATAATAATGTGCAGGAAATACACAAGTGTTATGTAAGTATGTATATGCAAAAAATGCACAAGTATCATATGAATAAGTGTGCAAGTGTAATGTGAGTTTATGTGCACAAATGTCTTATATGTAAGTGTGCACAAGTGTCCTTAGATTAGAGTGTGCTAAATGAAGAGTCATGTCTAGGTGTGCATACAAGATAGAGTCGTGTATGCAAGTGTCAAGTAGAGAAGCCAAGAGTCATGAGACTTGGCATATGGAAAGGAACAATCAAGTATCCAAAGAGTAATTATACTATGGCTATATAGTACTCCATAGAGAAGAAGAACATATCATATCACATCCCATTACATCCCAATATCATACCATATTTGTAAGAGAAAGAGAAGTAATAAATATTGCATATATTTGAGCAATTAATATTGTAAGTCATTCTACATGCTTTTTACATGTATGATTCAGGCTATTGACATTCATATTGTTGCTTATTAGTGAATGTTATTTGATATATTATAAGCCTAAATTTACATATTAATTTGCTCATATTATTCTACTTACATTATTATCTTAATTTTACTGTATTGTGGCTATATTATATTTGATAATGTGGAATTTCTCTTGTGTGTTTATGTTAGAATTAAGGCTTAAAAATCCATCATGGCTAGCCTATTTGCACAGTTTTTTCCTTCCCTTAACATATGTGTAAAATTGATTTCTTCAAACTCTATAACAAGGTCTTAAATCTCCATAATTATATCTTATATGTTTCACGGAGCCTTTGCTTTCATTAAAATTGCATTTATTGCTATGAATGAATCACCTTCTATCCATACTCTATTCCATTTCATTTGTTTACATATTTTTAACCCTTTCAAATCTTCCAAAGCTTCCACTTCATTATTTGTCATAAATACACTATTGAAAGCATAATCAGACAAAAACTATCCTCTATTATTTCTAATTATTCCTTCTCCTCCTCTTGGTCTTGGATTTCCTTTAGAGGCTCCATCAAATCCTAATTTGACCAACTCGACATCTGGTGGTTTCCACTTTATATTATTTACATTCTTTTTATGTCTCCTATACCTAGCATCATAATTCCATTTGATGACTTGACTCTATCTATCAAGGTATTTTGCTTCTAGATTAGGGATTGGGTTAGTTGATAGGGTTGGTTTAGACTCCTCTATGGCTAAACAAATATTTCTTTTCATTACCTTTAAACTACTTTCCTTTCCTTTAAATATTCTTATATTCCTTTCTAGCCATACAATCCAAAGTATTGTATCTTTTGATATATCCCAGATTGTCTATAAAGCCTCACTTTTAAAAGTGCTCTGACATTGCTTTAACTATTCTTCAATTTTTCAATTCATCACCATACGTTAACCAAACATATTAAGAATTCATTACCATTGTTTCTAGACTATTGAGCAGTGTCCTAAGAGATGGTCTATACTCTCCTCCTTTTTACATAGAACACATTGTGAGGGGCCTTGAAGACTGTAGAGGGGGAAAGTTGCGAACCGTGTACAATTCTTGACTAGATTTATTGGGAGTCGAGGTGACCATGGTGGTGGTTATGTTCTCTATACTTGAAGATATAAAGGAATGGGTTCACCAGGAATGATTTTAGGAATTGCTCCAAGTTCGAGGTGGAAATTTTTAATGTGTTAATTAAGCAATCACCTATGTTTGGACTTTTTAAACTAAACTATAGAAATGAAAGAACAATAAAAACACACAAGATGCAAGAAGACAATGTCTAATCTTAGTATGATTCTTTGATTCAATTGTCTCTAACCCTAGGTTGCAAGAAAATAAATACTTTTATCTTTGAGCAATGGACCAAGTGTTGAGTGGTAATTTTGCCCAATTGCAAAATCACACTCTCCCTTAGGATTTTGATCCCAAAACCCTCTCTTGCAAAGAATTTAAAACAAAACAACTTCTCCAAGGTTCCGTTATATTAGCATTGCACATGTGTATTAGTAATCTCAATAAAGATATATCAATGAAATGCTAGGAATACCTTAGTGATTGCAAGTAACTGTTAACAAGGGGAATGTGTTGGTTTATTTTATTATGCCATATTAATGATTGTTCATGAAACTTAAATAAAAGTGAATGTGAATTGGCCCTCATATGACCACGATGTAAGCCTTAGTTCCTTTTATCTTGAATGTTTTTAGGTAGATTTTATCTTCCTTTATTAAGTAGATTTTAAACAAGTTTTATCTTGTATTAAATCCTACTTTAAGCATGAAGTAGAAGATTAAAACCTATCTATGAATTGTGAATATGAAATGATGAAAAGATCCATTAAATGTAGCTTATATCATGAAGATAAAGATAGTCTTTGATATAATTAATAAATTGTCCCTCTTTGATAAAAATAATTTTCATAAAGAGACAACAATCTATTGCTTTATTTAATGGCCTTCAAATGTCATCATAAATTATCCCTCTTTAATGAAATCATAATTTTCATAAAGAAGAAATAATTAGATGCTTTAAAATAATACCCTTTGATGTAATGATAAATTACCTCTCTTAAATGAAATCAGAATTTTCATAAAGAAAGGTAAATTTATTGCTCTTAAATGATGGCCAATGAAATGCCATAAAAATTACCCCCTTTAATGAAATTGAATTTTTCATAAAGGAAAGGTCATATTATGCTTATGAATGGAGATGCAAAGTTTAAAAATCTGATTTACCTCCAAAATGTGAAAAAATAAAATTCCAAAATTATAAAAATCTGCATAAAACAGTCATTTTCAACATTTTTTATAAAATCGACATGACTTTGGAATGAGTTCAAATTTGTTTCGTATGATAGATTGTATCTCATTATTCACACCCATGTAATTATTTTTTCATTTTATTTTTTTCCGATTTTTATTTTAATCCTCAAAGTTTAAAAAAAATCTGCAAAATGAAAGTTAAAAAAATAAAAAATAAAAATCTGAAATAAATTGAATGCTGAAAATGTAGATATGCAAAGCTTTATCAGTTTGATGGCATCCCGTCCTGCAAAACCAAATATGTGAGAAACTCTTGCATGCAACCTAGTCTATTCAAACCTGCATTTCCACAATCGAAATAAACTAAGTGCTAGCTCCTAGGACACAAAATAAATTTCAGGGTTTAAACATTCAATTATGTAACCATTTAAAATGCATTGAACATCATTTATAAATCCAAAACCTGAAAAAGGAAAGATAGAAAATTAAATCCATGCATGCAGAAAAATTTCTCCTCCTATTTCACAAACAAAATCCAAATTTCTGAAAAACCCTTTGCATTAAAAAATATTTCTTTTACAACTTTCAGCAGCATTTTTGGTTTTTTTCTCCAAAAGAACCAACCCTGTTTTCTGCCCTTCGATCTATTTTTAAAATTTCAAAATGACCCTTCATTTCTTCTTCCCTGGTTTTGAAACGTCCTTGTTTGTTTGGTTTTCCATCATCTCATTTTCATTTTTCTTGTTTCGCTTTGTTTGGACATCCACACGATTCCTTTCATTTTGGACTTTTTCATTGGTAACCGATATACCCTATAATAATATGATTTTCTTTTATTTTTATCATTTTCTCTTGCTAGTGTATTCTTCATTGGCTTTCGAATCTCTAGCCATCTCTCTCTTACACTACAATCCACCACCATCCACGTGTGATAATGCATTTACTTTTTAATGTCTATCACTCATGCCACCACTCTTTACGCTTGTGTGATTTTCGATAACGTATATGCGGGATTCTCCTCCATTCTTTTATTTAGACCTTACCCCACTATAATCATTCGTGGCTTTTAAAATTATTAAACAATGTACTCCCCTCCATGGTGTACCATTCAAGAGTATTGTATTAAACATCTATTTCATTGGGTTTACGACAAGATACTGAAGCAGGACTGAAGCAAAGCACGGGGATACTGAAGCAGAGCCGATAGAACGAAGAAGATTTGAACTGTACACTGAACCAGACAAGAAATATTAGCACAAAAAAATTAAAGGGTTTACGGCAAAGGGTTTTTGCAGAGCAAGGAGGGGCGGAGTATTGTATTAAACATCTATTTCATCGGGTAAGCATATTTTTTTTGTCCTCTTTCGATTTATAAAACAATTTAAGTAGGTAGGAGAAATACATTCGTTATAGGGGTTTACGACAGAAGGTTTTATTATCAGCAAGGGTTTGCAGTAGAGGGTTTGCAGAGCAAGAGGGTTTTATTACACATTTATTTCAACGAATCAATAGTACAGAGGGTTCGGATATAAAGGGTTTGAAAATGGAAGAAGGGAAGCAACAATTGCAAGAACCAATATATGTCAATGAGAAACAGTATTGGAGGATATTAAGGTATCGACAAACTCGAGCAAGGGCAACAACAATGAAAAGGGCATATCAAAAAATAAAAATAAAAAATATTCTACCACATAAACAGGTGGAGAATAAGGAACAATCAAAGGCAAATCACCAAAATGAGTTTTCAGATGAGGAAGAAACTTATAGTCCCACAACTACACCACTCATGTGGGCACCAAGACTTTATGTGCAAGAGCTAATGAAGATGAAAGAGAAACTTGAAAGCATGGAAAGGAGGGAGAAATTAAGAGAAACTAAATCAGATGAGGTTATAAACACCATTCGGAGGTTGGAAAAAGAAAACAACCAACTCAAGGAGCAAGTGTCAAAGCTACAAAACCTTGCAAACATGGGTCAACGTGAATGGCATGTCCTCAAACAAGCCATCCATCCCCCAATCAATGATGCAATAGAGGTGGAAAAAACAAATGCAAATCAAATAAAAGAGGTACAGAAAACACTCAAAAACATTGAAACAAGAGAAAATGAGCTACGAAATGAATTAGCAAAGGCAAAGACATGGTCTCAAGTAGTAAAAGAACTAGTCAATCAACAAAAAGAGTTGATAGAGAAGAAATTAAAAATTCAAATAACAGAAGAGAAAGAAAGACATGAGAAGTTAACAAATATAATCATCAAATGGTTGAAAGATTATGGGGACAGGGAAGACACAAATCGTTTAACCAGGGACTTCTTGTCATATCGATTACAATCGAAGGGTCAGATAAAAATAGTAAGCAGAATTGGCAGGCTGAGATAATGAGGCAGAGATAGACATATTCGGGTCACATTGATGAGCTACGAGGAGAAAATAAGGTTACTTAAAAACAGAGGCATGCTGAGAGGGTCACAATTTTATTTAGATGATGACCTAACATTTTTACAGCAGGAAGAAAGAAATAAGGAATGGGAAATGGTGAGGGCAACAAGGAATGAAGGGAAACAGGCATATTTAATAAATGGAAAGGCATACATCACATCTAAACAAATCCAAAATAAATAGGGAGTATGGCCCACCCGAAAACATCTTACAATGGTAAGTTGGAACTGTAGAGGTTTCCCTTGGAGAAGAGGACCCGGGTTAGGGCCCATTGCTAGAGACAAAGATATAATCATATTGACAAAAACACATGAACACGATGGATGTAGGACTCCAAATTTGTGGGATACAAAAAAATAGCAATATGGAATAAAGCAGCAGAAAATGGCAAAGGGCATGGGGGTATTATGGTTTTAATAAAAGAGGAATGGGATAGGGTCATTAAAATTGAAAAACAAGATGAAAACAAACAGTACATCTGGATAAAGATCCTAGAAAATAAGTCAGTTATTAGCATAGTAGCATGTTATTTTTCTCCCAAGAATTCTAAATTCTATAAGAAACATGACCTTAACAAAGAAGACCCATACTCCTCCCTAAAAAGAGACATTTCAATATACAGTAAGTTGGGGGAGATTATATTACTTGGAGATTTCAATGCAAGGACAGCAAATAAGCAAGCTAACATTCTTGAAGGTAACGAAAATATTGAGATTAATCCTCTTTGGATGCCATAAGAGGAAAATCAACAGTGGACCAGGACTTTAGAAGATGAGCATGGGGCTATCACGCAATATGGAGAAGAGTTGTTAGGTCTTTGCAGCATATACAATTTGATTATTTGCAATGGGATGAACAAATGGAAAAATTCAGGAAAGTATACATGCAAAACATATAAGGGACAAAGTGTAATAGACTATGTAATATGCTCATAGAATTACATACCAAAAATAGAGGAGCTAGAAGTGGAAGATTCTCCAATGGAACTTAAGTCAGATCACAACCCAATTGTTATGAAACTTCGAATGCATGGAGACAAACCAAGGGAAAAACACTTGCAAGGCAATCAAAATAAATATCCTCACAAGGGAAACATTCTCTTAACAGATGAAAATCGACATAATTTTAGAGCAGTATTAAATAATAAGTTACAGGAAAGGGAAGAACTACATCACAGTAGTAGAGATTACAGTAAGAGTGAATGGTTAATGCAAGTTATTCAAGAAGCTCTAAACAAATGCAAGAGAGCTAAACCTAAAAATAAAGAAAGGAATAGCTTCCCAACCAACCCATGGTTCGATGAAGATTGCAAAAAAATGTGAAGATTACTAAAGGAACCAACGGGTAAAACAAGAGCAAATAAAAAAGCATATGAGAAACTAGTAAGGGCAAAAAAAGAAGATTACACTAGAACAAGGAGGAAAGAATTGATTTATTTAGGGAAGCATGAACGAAAGAAATTTTGGAAGGAACTAAGCGTGAAAAGGATGCAAACTAAAAATAACATAACAGTTAATCAATGGTTGGAGAATTCAAAACAACTGTATCAGCGTAGTAACCAACAGGAGACACCCCCTACTATCATTGTCAAGAAAGAACTTTTCACAATTGAATACATTATCCAAGGGATAAAAAAGTTAGCAACTGGTAAAGCCCGTGACATAGACAATATTTAAGCAGAGCATATAAAATGGGGGTAGATATCTTGGCACCGCAAATCAAAGAAATTTTCAATGAGGTCATACAAAATGGCTTCCCTACCGAGTGGACAACTAGCTTGACCATTCCTTTGTTTAAAAGTGGAGATGTAAATAATCCCTCAAACTATCGAACTATCATGATCAACCCTCTCTTTGCAAAGTTGTTTGGGAGTATGATAGAGCGTAGGATCAAGCATATGGGTAGAAGAAAAGGGAAAGAGAGCAAAGAGGCAAGCAGGTTTTAGGCCCAAGCACTCAACTATTGATCACTGTATCACGCTCAGACACATAGTGGAAAAAATATGGGACAAAAAAGATGAGGCTTTTTGCTGTTTTGTAGACTTCAAAAATGCATTTGACACAGTGCCAAGGAAAAAAATATGGAGCAGAATGGAAGAGCTAGAGGTTCCAATTCACTACAGGGCAGCAGTTCACAGACTATATGAGCATGTAAAGGCTAGAATCAGAACACAAGAAGGGTTATCTGAATGTTTTGGTAGTGACATAGGTGTCAAACAAGGTTGCCCTCTATCTCCGACCTTATTTGGGTTGTACATTGACAAGTTAGAAGAATGGATAAACAAATTTGGGAGAGAGGGTGTGCATTTAGCCAAATATATGGTAAAACTCCTCATGTATGCAGATGATGTAATTCTTGTGGCCAAAACAGCCAAAGATCTATAAGATCACATTCAAGCTCTAGAACTCTTTTGTAAAGAAGTTGGGATGCAGGTGAACACGAACAAAACAAAAATTATGATTTTTTTAGCAAAAAAGAAGAAGCAACAACTCAAATTTCAGTTTGCAGGAGAACCACTTGATGTAGTAGTAGAATACAAATACCTGGGCATAGACTTTCATGACAAACTTAATTGGAATACATGTAGGATGAAAAGAACTCAAAGTGGTTGGAGAGCACTATATGCACTTCAAAACAGGTGTAGGAATGTCGAGTTGTGGGACTGGAAGACCACCAAGGTCTTATTTGGGCTACTTGTTATACCGGTTATGTTGTATGGTTGCGAGGTGTGGGCTAGTGGCACAACAAATGCAAAATGGAGGCAAATAGAAAGGATTCAAAAATATCTAATCACAAACTTTCTCAAAATTAAGGCCACAACCCCTTATGAAATTATTCTAGCTGAAATTGGAATGTTCCCTTTAGAAGCAATTGCTATGAACAAGTTGTTATGTTGAAAAAAATAGAAAACATGACAAATGATAGATGGCCTAGAGCAGCTAGGGACGAATAGTTGCATAGGTGAAGAATACGTGGATGAAACAAAATCAAAAATGGATGAAACGTTGGGAAATCAACATAAATGAATGCCCAAATGTCAACAAAGACATAAAAAATTATGTGAATGAAAAGTTTAGAAGTGGAATGTGGAAAAATGCAAGCAGGAAAAGACAATATTATATTGCAAATTTTAACCCAACGTATGACCACAAGGAAGGTGGGATGGTCGATATTTGGAGAAGGTTGGTTTTTGGATGGGTTCCTAGCTACCTGCATATAAATTTAGGGAGGAAAAGGGAGAGCATGGAATGAATAAAGCAAAGGAGATTGTATCCAAAATTGACAAGGAGGGATTCATTCGTATAAAGACACATATTCTATCCACCCGTACGAGTAAACATAGGTGCACCGTGTAACATATCAGCCAACAGTACTCTTGCCTTGTACTCAACACTGGTGGGTTGAAGTCAAATTCCAAAATTAGGTATATGGGTGTATGAAATCGAGGATGTAGAATTAGAGCATTCCCAACCCCACCAGATTTAATAGAAATAAACTCTCTTCCCCAATGCGAATGCAAATACAAATTTCAGAACTACTCAGTGAAGCCCATGAAATCTAGATAGCAAAAATAAATGAGAATTCTCAAAAAACCATCGTACACACATACATAAAACAGATTGCAAGAGCACTAGTCGGAGATCAAAGAATGATACACTTGTATTTACAAAATGGAGAAGGCTTTGCATATGAATTATAATGGCTACAGATACATGCTTTGGAATGAATAGCATTCTACTATTTATATAATATATTACAATTGATTCAAATTATAGGTATTAATGGTGTTAGGCAGGAGAAGATTGTTGAGGTGGACTGGCGATCAGTTGGTACACTGCTCCTCAGGAGAATGTCTATTGTTTGAAAGGAGTTAGGAACCTTCTGCATGGTTCTAGTACTTTGATTACTCTAACATTTTTTCCAAGCATTGAATTCTGACCTACTCTACCCCTTTGATCCAATGATGAGCCTTCAACTAGGTAGGCAAGTGATTGAATTAATTACCTTGGAAGTTGTGTTATTTCAAACTACTTTGCTACCCATGGAGAGCATGTACATAAGTATTTGATATCATTAATGCATTCTCCTTGAGACTCTAATTGTTGATAGTATCGAGCAAATACTCTAATTTGCACCTTGTCCCAGATTGCCCAACTACATATTTTGAATGGGGTGGAAAATTGGGTCTGATCTTCAATTGTCGCTTTCCCAAAAATTCACTCAGGCTTCGTCCTTGATCAGGATAGATGCCCTGCCATCCTCCAAATTTCTTGCCTTTGATGGGCTGGGTTCTTTTTTATAAGCAAGCATATTATTTAAATTTATTTTTCATCTTCTAGGTGGGGATTCGAGATCGAACTTTGGTGCTTGTCCTCCCAAAAATGTGTCCAACCAGTCTTCGTCATATTTTGATCAAGGTGGACTTTTGGGATAATTCCTTGCTTTGTAGATGCCCATTTTTTTACCCATCATATCATTTGTGTCCACCATATACTTTTCCTTTGAGACCCACCCAAACCATTAATCACCAAAATTTAGCTCTAAAATTAGCCACTTATGTAAGCCATCATTCTACCCAAAAGAGAAGGTGAAGGGATGCAAAATTTCACCCACGTTCTTGGTGACTTATAGGGGTTTTCCAATTGTGAAAAATAATAACCCAGAGAATTAGGAAATGTGACATATGAAGTAGGAGGACAAAGAGGAAGAGGAAACAATAGAGGATAAAGGAAGGTGTACAGATGAGAGCAACCAAGGGAAGTTGCAAGACTAGAGGAAATATCGAAAGTAGTATACTTAACACGATTGAATATTAAGAAGCATAGGAAGGAGAAGGGAACGTGAAGAGAAAACATCAAGCAAAACTAGAGAATGAGAACAAAGAGACATAGGAGAAAATAAAGAGGGCCATAAAAAATTTGAGACATAGGGATGAATGCCAACAACCAAAAGAATTGAAGGCAATAAACACCAAAAGAAAATGGAGGAAGGGGAAGAAGAAATATAGGAGGAGAGATGAAAGAAAAAGCAATTCAAGAACCATATTATGAGATTAATAGGGTGAATACCCATTTTTATGAACTATCTCCATGAATTGTAATCTCCTAAACATACCCCACGAGGCACCAAAGGAGTTCCAAGAGCAGACAAATTTCCAAGAACATTTGCTTGTATTGCCATAGCTCTTTTTCTTGATGCATTCCAACAAGGACCCTCTTTTACTAATTGTTATCTACCAGGGGGTCATTTTGTTTTAGTTACACTATGCGGCTTAACTTTTCTTCACCACACTTGTGGCTACAAATAGGGCACTATTTATAACTTATTTTCCCTGCTTATCAAAGTCCCAAGATTTTTTTGATGTAATTTTTTAGGGTATGATATGAAGCCTTGATGGTTGTTGGCTGTATCCATTGGGCTACGGGGTCAGAAAATATAGAGAGGAAAGAAAAATAGGAAGACAAAAAAAATATAGAAGGACAAAAGGATGTTATATTTCCAAGATATATTTTGGGAACCTTCTCATGCTCTTTTCCTCTAGCATTCCAGCCAGCTAGAATTTTTTACAAGAGAATATTTCCTATAAGCCATTAACAAAATGATGAAAGCCTACACTGGCCATGCTTAGAGTATAGCTTTATTTACTTACCGTCAAATTGTGGCGTGACAAGCACACCTAGGCCAAGGTATTTGCATAAATTATTCTATGAATCTGCAATGGTTAGACCAGATTTCATTGAATTTGAGTCATCTCTTATATTGCATCTTGCACCATATGTGTTGGCTCAAGATTGCGATAAAATCACAATTCTTCTTGGTTTTCCTAGGTACCTTGGTACTCAGGCCATAAAAATTTTAGTGGAAGATAATTTTACCACATTACTCCACCTGGTCAATGGTGGAATATTAGAGAACAGACTCCAATGCAGCTCTTTCTCGAGACTATCTTGTTGCACCCATCTTATTGTTTGATCTTTTGATAATCAGGTCCTAGGCCTTACTTCATCCTCCAATTATGTTATCCCATGAGTCCATTTGAACCTGGGGCTGATCACCTAGGCTATTTTCAGACACATGGATGCAGTGACATTTTTCCTACTAAAGTGGTCTTGTTTCCTGACATGGCACAAGTGTTCTTGTAGTGATACTTGTGCAAGGTTGTGTTGGCCATATTTTCCCTCCTAGAACCCACTCAGCTTTGATAGCCTCATAAATTTGGGTAAATCTATTTTTCCTATATTGATAGAGAAGGAGGGCAATATCAGAGTTGAAGGCTCGAATGTAGTACATATACGCTTGGGAGGAGTAAACAAGGAATTCTTTTCTAACTTTTCTCAAAATAGACATTGAAGTTCACCACACTTCCAATAGGGTTTCTCTTGATAAATGTAAACTGAGTTAGTAGCTGGAAGATGTCCTCAAATCCACTAAACGTATCCAGGAGGGGTTTGACCAAGTCCTCCCATATTGAGATGCTCCTATGCTGCAATACCAAAGTAGTGTTATACCTTTGAGAGAGATAACAAGCAGTCTAATAATTACATCTTCATGCATGATATTGTGAAGGGTGGCCAGGGAAGCCACATTTTCAAGGTGTTCATTCATAGCTCCATTAATGCCATCATACTTTGGTAGGGTGCTGAAAGTAACCTTGGGGATATCATGCAATTCAAGGAGATTGAGGGATATTGCATCATTTTAGAGAGGAAGACTGAACTGAGCCATTAAATTATTGGTTTCTCAAACCCTCTAGATATTATCACCATGTTGGAGTCACCAAATGAGCATACTTTCTCCATTGATGAAGTCAAGACTACTCATCAAATCTTGAGTCCTTCAGGGAATAGAAATATTGTCAGCATATTAGAGGTAACTAGTCTTAGAATCTGGATATGTTGCTCAGAGTAGTCTCTAAGTAATTTATGGTAAGATATAGATAAACCAAAGTGTCACAAAACTCTAATTCCTAGAAGTCTAGGGACCTTTTGGGTCCCAAAGCAGATTTTCCAAAAACTACTTTTCTTTGTGAGGCAATCGGTCAGAGAAGACCCAGTTCACTATGGAGCAGAGTCATCAGGTGAATAAAAAGATATTGTCTATAATAACTTCACGAAACTTGAATTAGGATTTGGGACCTTTCAATCCCACTGGGCATGCCAAAACCTGTTGGAGTATATTGGGAATAAAGGTTGTCATATTTTCTATGGGCTTATAGAACAACCTTTAAACCGACAACAAACCATACACTATTTTAGTTAATGTATGGTCAGGAGGCAATAGTGCTAGTATAATTCTTGGTACCTAGTTTACGAGTAACTATGGAGCATCGCTTGGGAGACTAGAAAAGTTTGGAGGAAATACTAACAACACGTATCAAGTTGGATGAGATGAGATTTATGGCACAGTGAGTGATCGAGGTGGCCCAAATATGAAGGAAGTTGTGGCATGATAAACACCAATGAAAATAATAACTTAATCTAGGTGATTTAGTTCAAAAGTTTAATAGTAAATGAGAAATAAATCCAGAGAAACTAAAATATTGTGGCTTGGTCCCTTTAGAGTTATAAAAGTGATGAACAATGGTGCAGTTAAAATATATAAGTTGTACGAGACAATGATACCCAAAATAGTAAATGGGTCAAATTTGAAACCTTATAAGGCACAATGTATGCTTATCACTTTACAAGAACTAGAATAGATATAATAGCAAGAAGCTAAATCTAGTGAACCACAACAAACAACATAAAATAATCAATATCTACCAGAAGGATACAATGATTTGGGGATTATATATTTATTTGTAGAAGAGGAGGAGACAAGACCAATCATAGAACAATAATTGGCACCTCACCTTGGTGAAAGGAGAAGTATGTAAGTACACGTGAGGTTCACAAATGGTATATAATTGATGGAAGAAGAGAAGGAGGAATAGATTCCTCCTAATGAAATAAGAAATCAAGAGTGGACACCATTAGCATTAAATTAGGAGCAACATGTAGAAGCTTCCCAATCAGAAGAAGTGGTCATGTATCCACAAGTAGAACAAAGGGAGTTACCTCAACAAGTAGAGGGACGATGTAGGATAATACTAATAGTACAATATGAAGATAGAACAGATACTTTTGATATGGAAATTCCAAATTCAAACAAAAGTTTCATTGCAGAGGAGTTAGAAGGGCTTATCCCATTAGTCTAGATAGGTATGATACAATATAGGATGTGACATCAAGCACAACAATTGCAAAAGGAGTATTAAATGTTGCAAACCCATAATGCATAACTTTGAGGATAGATCATTCAAAAAGTGGATGATACAATGAAATGAATTGATGAGCAATAGGTTGCAAGGCAAAGATAAATTGACTCACAAAATGAGAGGATTAACAAAGAACCTCCATTATAAGGGATAAAATAGGAGTGCCAATTGGGTCCAAGTTCTAGTGAGGAGGGAGGATCACAAGTAGAACCAAGGGGCCTGACTCATGATCCACCGATCATGAATGAAGTATCAAAGATAGTATGGCAGGATAGTGAAGAAGACCTCACATTACCTGAACCTTAAGGAAATCTACATGAGGACTTGAGTGAATCTAGTGATGAAGGAGTTCCCTTACTCATGATGAATAGTAGTCAAGATAATAGTAGTGATAAATTCTTTGCACAAGTACAAGAATCTCATGATTGTCCCAATTCAGATGCTTATGTGACAACATAGCAACAGTTAAGACGATAGAGAAGGGAAGTGAGGACGCTTCAAAGAATAATAAATTTGCCAATGGAGTGGTAAGTGCAATATGAAAAATATTTGTAATGATTCAAGCATGACTTCTAAATTTTTAGAAGACTATAGAGAAGCATTAGCTAGCTTTAGGTCTCAATGTTATTTTGATGAACAAAGGTGGCTATGGTGACTAAGACGTGCAAAGAATAGACTCATAATATTATGACAAATATCACCAGGAGTGTGACATAATGAAGGAAACCTGGATAATATAAATTTCATGGATGTGAACCCTAATACTAGAGAAACAGGGGAACCTAGATGACAACAGGATCACCAACAGGGAATTCCTAGTACTACAATGTGATAGGAAGGTCATCAAATGGGAGTGAGACAAGCGAATGAGAGTAGGAATCATTTAGACCTTTCACCTAGAAGAACAAGGGGAAGAAATTGATCTCCTCCTCCAATATGGCCTAGGTAGCCTATGGAAACATCGCATGCACCTTTGAATGTGACTAAGAATACACAACAGGGGGTGTAATTGGTGAGGTGGATTCTTGCCAAGCCTTAGGGGATGACACCTCCATAGAGTAAATTTAGGATGCCCACCAATATTCCTACGAGGACCAAGGCAAATAGAAGTAGGAAGAGGTTTTCTTCATGGAACAGAAAGTTCATCCAATACTCAAGGAGGTTCTATAGTAAGAAAACAAATCCATGGCAAATATATACGAGAAAGAGACCTTGTTGGCATGGGAAGAATACAATGTCAAGAGGAAATTTAAAGTAGACAAAGGACTCATTCACCAAGCTTGGAAGTTGATTTAGTCTAAGAGGATAGGATTTGGCATGCTAGAATGAGAACTAGGTAATAAAGCTATCTCTATAAAATGATCGGCCAACAGGGCAAAGGAGAAGCCTTGAATGACTGCATATAACTTTGAATGGAGGGAATTGTGCAAATTCAAATCACACAAGTTGCAATTGTATAATTCTAAATTTATATAGTTTGTAATTGTACATTTACAAATCGTACAATTGATAATTGTATGGTTACAAATCATACATTTGACTAGAAAGGGTTATCAAACTGTATAAATGATCATTTGGAACCAGATTGTATGATTACTCAACCCCTAATTGCATAGAATGAGGTGATTGAACCTTCAGTTGACACATCATTAGATGAGATCATACAAGTGAATGTCACTATACGATTCCCATGATGGTAAGTTAGAAAAGTATGCAATTTTGAAAAGAAAACATGATGGAAATATATATAATCTTGATTGTGAAAATCCCTTTAGAACATAATCAATATAGAGAATGGTTGAAAATAAAAAATGGCATCATCTTCTGAGAAAAAGAAATAGAAATGCAAAAGAAAAAACAAAAATTATAAAATATTAGTGAAAAAGCAAAGAAAAGGATAAAATTTGTTTGCAAAAATGATTGAGTTGGCAGTCATCCATACAGACAGACAAAAACACATGCAAGGAATGTTGAGGTGGTAGATTTTCATGCAATTGGATGTTTTGGTAGATTTTCAAAAGCACCATGCACATATTTTGTTGAACGAATTGGACAAGTAAAATTAGGTGATTTCAGGAGCAAGGAGCAGTACAGTTTCTATTTTTTAAGAAGAATTTACCATATGGGCATGCAAAAAAATACCAGTTTACTAATTTTTCACACCCATTAAGGAATTTGAACCATGGAGTTTCCTTTATTTCAAAATTTCAAGGGAAAGTAAGCATAACAAGAAGTGCATTTGAAATATCGAAAGGCTTTTTCTAGAAAAAAGTTAAGGTTGCTTTTTCTAAAAAAGCTAGGGTTTGTAGAGATTTTTTTAAGACAAACCCTAAGTTGGGGGTTTTAAAATTTTTCTAAAAATAGAGTTTGTTGGGTTGTTTTAGAAAAATTAAAGGAAGGAGTGCGAAGTTAAAAACCCTAATCACATGAGGGAAAATTGCCATAGAGAAGACGTTTCAATCATTGCATTCATTGGAATACAAGGGATAAGATCGTACACATTCAAAAATTGTATAAAATTTGAATTGCACATCTAAAACATTACACATTTAGAAGGAAAAAACTGCACATGTGAGATAGAAATCATACCCAAGAAGCAAAATTTGCACAATGAAAGTAAAAAGCAAATGGAAATCATACAAATTCAACCATTTTGGGGTCAAGAGCAAGTTTAGCAGCAAATTGTATAATTTTGGGGAGCAATTACACAAATTGAAGCTAATTGTACGATTTGGAAGTGAAATTATACAATTTAGTGTGCAATTGTATGATCTGGAAGTGAAATCATATGAATTGATGTGCAATCATATGATGGGATGTGCAATTGTACAATTTAGGGCATAATTGTATGATTTGAGAGCACAATTGTAAAATTTGAGTGCAATTGTATGATTTGGGAGCTCAAATGTACAATTTGAGTGCAATTATACAATTTTAGGGTATAATTGTATGATTTTAGTGCAATTGAATTATTTGGGAGCCCAATTGTATGATTTTGGATTCAATTATACAATTTTAAGTGTAGTTTTCTAGAATTACAATGTTATTGTACAATTTTAGGAGTAATTGTACGTTTCTAGGTGCAGTTGTATGGAATCAGGATAGATTGTAAGGTTTGTAAGTGTAAATTATTCAAGATTGTTAATGGTATGAAATTGGTGAAAAATAGGGGTTCCACAAAGATGAAGTTCTATGAAGGATGAGCATTGAGCAGGAATTTCAAGCTCATATATGGTGTATTACAACAACAAGAACCGAACACTCACTTGGTCCACTATATCAAAGAAATTGGTGGCCCAGGCAAGGAGAAATTTCCTACCTTGTATAAGCTTAAGCATGAGGATTTTATCCAAGAGGAGGGTAAGGCTACCATCCTTGGAGGGGAAGAGGTTATAGGTCATGGAGGGAACACAAAAATTGGCGTAGTGGTAGAGGAAGGGAGCAATCGTAATTTCAAGAGGAGATTTAGATGGAACCACCTACAACACACCAGAGAGATATTCAAAGTGAAATTCATAGAGAATTTACCCCAAAAAATCAATTAGACCTACCCAGTGAGGATGAAGGAGGATAGGTAGACTTGAACGATATCAATTTCACATAGCCAATAGGTGAATTCTATCAAAAATGATGGAATGAACATGATGATAATCACTTGCTGAATGTAGCATTAACTTAGGTAGGAGTGAGTGTATTGGCATGAGTACCTCCACTAGATAAATTTTTATTTAATAAGTACTTGTTGCAAATGGTATAATCTTATGATGCCATTAAGAATTGTACCTCTGTGAGGATAAATAATTGGCATCTGGAGGTGGAGTTCTCGGCTGTCAATTTTTGAAGAATATTTGGGTTGCCAATAGAAGGACTCCCCATTAAAAAAGGACATGTGGATCTCATTGAGACCTATAGGTTAATTACGGAGTTGAAATCACTTAAGTTCCCATAAACCACTAAGTCTTTCGGTCCTAGAGGAGGAGGGATCAAGCAGAGTATCTTAAAGACTAAGGAGCTTATGAGTGTTATAAATGTAGTTATGGATCAACTATCAGGAGAGGCATGATCTTCATAAATTCCAATATGGATGGCATAGTATGTGGAGGGCATCACCAAGGGAGTAAAATATTATTAGGGTACATACCTAACTCAGCGTATCCAATGGTTGATGCAGCAGACAAGGAAGAATTTCTCCATGATCTTCCATGATCTCCTATTATGAGTTAACAACTCCATGAGACCTATCAAATGATCAACCTTCCATACTATGATGGGTAAAGGTAGTCCCAATCCACATCACTACTCTAAAAAAATTTGAAGCAAAAGAAGCACACAAGAATATCGAAACCCACATTTGCTAAAGAGACTAAGACTTCAGAAGAATAATTCCACCATCGATGGAAAATATGCCATTAACTACATCTAGAATCTAATTCTAAAAAGTATGTCCCTATATAAAGGCTACAAGAGCAGCCACTATCACATGAGTAGGAGGCAGTAGCACTAGCACCTAGTCTAGTGCAAACACGAAGGCAACAAGAGAGGCAAACATGAGAAAAATATCTTATACAAAGTGAGAAATTGTAGATAATTCTCACATATCGAACAAATAAAATAAATTTGGGACTAGAGGTATTAAATTTGGCAAATATCAATGTTCCAATGGAAGAAAATTGGTTAGGAGAAGCCATGGGATCTCTTGTATTGATCAATGCCAATGATTTTGAACTATTGAAGGCATCCAAGCACTAGCTGGATAGAAGGATAACACCAACATGAAGAAAATAAAAAGAAGTGATGGTGGCCCTACTGAATGAGAAAAATGAGAAGAAGAAGCCACAAGTATGGATCGTCATGAAATATGGCAACAGTTGGTTTATGGAAGGAAATGTGATACAAACACAAGAGTGATCTGATTCGATACCTACAGTAATGATTGGAGAACAACTAAAGACACATGATGAATTCCAAGTACTTAAATAAGAAATACACTCACCAATTGAAGTCATTTATGTCAATGAAATCATATCAGAGGAAGTGGACCATGAAGCACAAACTATAGCTCAAATTTCACTACAAGAAGAGACTATGACATGTCCCATTAAGGAGATTAGGGAAAGATCACTTTTAAATGAGGAAGAGGAGAAAAGAACTTAGACATTGAATATGGATCACACACTTTGGACAAGATTTTTGCTCAAAGTACCATAGTTTAGAATTTTATATGGAGAAGAAGAAGATATGGATAAACAAGTGGACCATTTCTTGGAGTAGATCTATGAAATGTTCTAGAGTATCAGATTACAATTTTTCCTAGGTTGTAGAGGACAGCTAAAGTAGTGAAGGAAGAGAACCTTCATGGAAATGGAAAATGTCATGAAATTTGGATGTGTAGTAAATATTAAAACTGGGAGCAAATAATAGATACATGCAAAACACCCATGGTAGTTACTGAGAGGAGAGGTAAAAAATATGTTAGGACTTGATGATTTGTTGAAAGGGGTGAAGATAAACTATAGAGATAACCCATGGGTATATCTAGATTTAGACAAAAATTAGAGTTATCCATTAAATACAGTCAATATAAAGTACTAGAGGACCTCACCAAAATTGACCTTCATTTTTTGAAAATTCTATTTCCTAACACATTGGATTGAATGTCTTAGCTTGGTACTTGAACAGATTTATCAAGCTAAGGTAGCTCAGCAAGATGAAATGAAAGTGACTAAGAAATAAATGGTTACAATTGAAGAAGAATTATAACATAGTAGGAGAGAAGCTGAGGATAAGTTGAAGTAGGTGGAAACAGAAATGACGAGTATGAAGCAAGCCTACGAGGATAAGTTGTAGTCATAGGAAAATGAAATCCATCAAATGGAAGAACAGAAGCAACAACTGTAGAAATGGGATGAATTTTTACAATGATATGTAGCACAAATTAAATATAAGGGGGAGTATTTGAGCTTAAACAACCAATGACACAAATAGTAGGAAAAATAGTCGATAGTTAAGTAGGAGCAATTGATGCATAACATAGATCAATTGAAGATGTATGAAGAGCAACTACAACTGAAGAACCGCAAAATTGAGGAAATGGAAAAGTATGTCAACCACTACAATAAAATCATTATAGATCATAAGTATATGCTTCAATTCAAGGAAGAAATTCAACATGCCCATCAATTTGAATTGCAGTGGAGAGATCAGGTAATTGCAAAAAAGAATGAGGAGATCACTATAGTTGTGCAGATAGAAGCTTATTTGAAATAAAAGCTATGCAAGGGTGAAACAAAGAGGAAGAAAGAGTTACTACAACTCTTGGCCATCACTGAGGAGAAGGCAAAGACATATGGACTAAAATTTGTAGAGATCAGTAATTATGCTAACAAGTTGTGGAATGAGCGGGCCATCCTCTAAGTTCAATTGTAAGATCTCCAACAGGATCAGTCGGCTAAGACCAAGAAAGATGCGTTGAAGGGGACGTCGACTAATTTAAAGGGGAGGGTAGATGTAGGCAGTAAATCCACCTCCTAAAAGAAGAAGACATGATAATATGTGGGTTTGCACAATTTTGCTAAAAGTATAATATTTGGTCTAATTGTACAATGTAGGGTTTGTTTAACAATGTAGAGTAGAGAAATAAATGTAAATGCATGAAATGAAATGAAATAAGATTTAATGTGCATGAAATGTAATTTTATGAAAATAAAATTAGAACCTTAGTAAAGTATTAATAAAATTATGTAGGTTGGGAAGTTGTGGGTGGTAGTTGTAAATGATGCGATATCTTAGGAACCGCTTTGAAATGACCTGGACATGCATTATAGGTACCCCATTCAATTTTTGTAGGTTTTTCAATGCTATGGATTATTGTTTTATATGGTTCATGATTAATGATCATTGTTTAGTGTTGTCCATTGTTGTTCATGACTGATATTGATTGTTAAGAATAATTGCATGTCATAATACAACATTGTTGTGTATGTGCATGTTACCGATTGAGTATGGATTGTAGAATTTCATGTAGTTTTGCAAATATACTATTGTATTGGAATTATTATATAATGAGAATAAAAGTATTGATTGATACCCAATTGTGTATGAGAATTATTAATTAATTTCTTCCTATAAATTGTAATTGCCATGTTTACAAAGAGTTGTACGATTTCTAGAAGGTATAGTACATTTTGTGTTGGATCTAGAACATGGCTGGTGATTCTAGTTATGCATGATGGATTACTAAGTTAGTAATCCCATCATTAGAGTTATCTAATTCCCATTACACCAAAATCTTACATCAAACACTGTAGATCTGATATTGAGTAATTGCATTGAGGGTTTACTGTAATCGTACAGTCAGCCTCTCTAATCGTAAAGTTGGTCAATAACTTTGTATTTGGATGGTAGTTGCATAATTTGTACTTGCTGGAATAGAATTGATGATTATCAAAGTGAGAAATTACAAAACGACCAAGTTTTGCCTATTAACTAAGTTTAAAAAATTGTATGATTGGAAAATCATACACTTCAGTCTATTGTATGGTTATAATTATACAACTAAACATTTTGTGACTGTACAGTCACTAATTGTACGATTTGGGAATTGTACAGTTGTAATCGTATAGCTATAAGTATTGGCCCACATTGAGTGCAAATTGTTGGAATTCATCCCAAAACCTTCTATTTCACCTCCCTCATTGATAATACCACCACTTGTGCTATATTCCTTTCTCATGTTCTTGTTGTTGTTACAGTTTATATGGGTCTTCTTGTTCATTCTCATCATCTCCCATTTCTACAATGAGAGGTGGAATAAGTTTAAGATGTGTTCTTCTTGAACGTAAATTAATGTTGTCACAGTCAGTGACATTTAGCATGGTTGTATCTTTTGATTCAACCATATATCCAAGGGTTGTATATTTATCATTACTAGGATTAGCCACAGGTTGAGCCAAAAGTGGATGTTGTTTTTCTTGTTCTTGTTGTTTTAGAGAGAAATTATGGATATAATCAAGTAAGAAATGACATTGGTTTGTAGGTTATCCCTTTTCACAAATATTGCATATGACAAATATAGAAGTCTTATTCAAAGAACATTCATGAAGAGAATGTTTTTTTCTACACCTTAGATAATAGATGACTAAAGTTTTGCATTTATTTCATCTAATGTTGTGTTAAGATGCACTCAAAAATCATCTCTTAGGTTAGCAAACTCTTCCATTAATTCTTTCAAATCATTTTTATTGTTACCATTTTTACGTTTTCTTGTATGGGAATAATTCCTATAGAGTTCAATGATCTCTTGAAATTCAAGCTTATTTATGTCTTATTTTCCCATAAGATCCAATACATATCTTGATTCATTTTGTAATCCTCTCAAGAATATGGTTTTGGTAAGTTATGGTTCTACACCTCCACATCTCTTATGAACAAGGGAAAATCTATCTAGATAATCTTCTAAAGTTTCATCTTCCTCTTGTTTTATCTTAGACAATTCATCCTTTCGATTCTTTACTCGATAATATTCTTGGTATTTCTTCAAAAATGCTCTTTCCATTTCATCCTAGGTTTGGATTGAATTTGGTGTCAAGCCCATGAACCATTGTAGGGTTGAGTCTTTAAGAGTGGAAGGAAATAATTTGAGCTTTTGATTGTCATTGATATAGTTATAATCTTGGCATACAATCTTAAACTCAAATAGAAACTGATTAGGGTCCTCAAATGCCACTCCCCTAAAAGTTGGTAATATAGAAGGTGAAATGAATTTCATGGGAGAGTTTTTATTAGGATCTAATCGAATGGGGTATTGGAAAGTTTTGGTAGGTGTACTAGTTTCACCAGGGTGGAGCACATTACTAGCTTTTCTTGGATTTTCTTGTAAGCCTACCATTATATGTTCCCAACGCCAATTATAATTCCTTTTTAATTGTCCTGATCATATAGATTTATCAGGGGAGGGTGATGTTGAACTACTAAGTTGTTCTCCTTGTAATGGTTTCTCAAGAAATCTATTATTTTTGAAACAGATGATTGATTCTAAGATTTCAATATTTTTAGGAATCACTAATTTAGACAACTTTGACATAGGTTCAACCTCTTATTGTGAATGTTTGCTTCCTGTGGCTTATGGAAAGTTATTTATATATCTTTTGTCTCTAAACCTATTCATACATCCTATTAAAGCAAAAACTCTTATTCTAGTGTCTTAATGTCCAAAATGCAATCCCAAGAAATGCAACTATTTTCATGTGAAGTCATCAATTTCACAAGATAATAATTAACATTGAACAACTTGTTTGTTCTCTAAAAATACCAATTTGCTCCTCGATAATGCCAAAAATGATGTCGTTAGTGCTCACAATTTAATTTATTTTTTAAACTTGAGGTGGTGTCTTAAGATTGTATACAATAGAGACCTTGAAACTACAACTTAAATATCAAGACACTAAATTATCCTAGGAAAGCTGAAAATATTTGCAAAAAGAAAACTATGTTAATTTGCACACTTACATGAAAAGCAAAGCTAACTAATTTGAAAAAATTGAACATGTTGAAAAATATAATTTATTTAACTACATTTGCAGAAATTTAAATTGCAAAAATGAAATGTTGAAATAAAACTAATTAAAACATAATTTAAATCAGGGAAAAATAAGAAATCAACTGCTAAAATTAAAATGTTGAGACATATTAAAAAACATAGAAACTGAGTTCAGTCGACTAAAACAAAAAAAAAACAAAACACACTCAAAAATATGGAAAAATAGAGGAAATAGACATCTAAAAATAGGATAAATGATAGATTTAATACTAAAACCAAACTGCTAAAATTAAATGACATAAAAAGAAAACACTGAAAAATAAACCTAAAACTAAGTTAGTACACCTTCCACTGATCCTTAGAGTGGGCCCAAGCTTTAGGCTCAGTGAAAGGTGGAAGGTTTGAAAAGAAAGTAAGTTAACCTATAGAGTTAACAAATGCATACACAAAATTAAAATGGTCAAGTTCAAGATAGTTTACCAATTACATGCTTCTTCCAATGCATACATTTATTTTCTTTAATTTTCTTAATAAATTTTCAAGGGTACTGAAAACGAATATTTATAATTAAATGCTCAACTTGTTCTGCCTACAATTGGGGGCAAAAATAGACAATTCGTTATCCCCTTATTATTACAACAATTTCTATAGTCAATAATTGTCTTGTCCAAAATTAGGACAGAAAGTTGGTTTGGTTAGATTATTCTATTTTTGCTCCTCTAATTATTATGAAATATCTTAGGATCGCTTTAATGAATATTTGTGCCAAATATTGACCCTCTAGCTCACCATCTTCACCCTTGAATTTAGTAAAAACAATTATGTTTTAGTGTAGAAAAAACCTGCAATATAATATGATATTTCTAAAATTGAGACAATGAGTTGGATCAGATAGATTATTTAATTTGTGCACCTCCAATTATTATGGGATGACTTGGAATATTTGTGCCAAATCCCAACCTTCCAGCTCACCATTTGCACCTTCAAATCAATCAAAAACTAATTCTAGTTTTTGTATGCAAAAAATCCTACATATGCTCCAGAACATGTGGTTGAATATTTGATTTGTGTAAATATTTCAATTGATTGATTGATTGGCTATTTCTTGGTGTGTGGATATGATTCTATTTTATCTCTTATACATTGAAAAGGTAAATTGACCCCAATTTGGAGCATTACACCTGCCATTTGGAATCTTGTAGCTTGTTGCTTGAATGTTCTAAAGCAACTTGCAGTTTTTTTTAACTTTTGTGCAGAATGCAGATATTGACTTTAAATTGTCTTAAAACATCAAAATAAGGGTGGTAAACATTTTTAAATACATGGCAAGTTAAATTTTTAAACTTATAGCCAAGACTTCCACTTGTGATGCTTTCCACTATGCTTTAGTCCATGCCTAAATACTGCTGAAATTATGCAAAATAACCACAAAAACTACAAAAAAAATTGTCCAAACAACAACATATCATTTTTTGCAATTTACCATATTAACATCAACATTAACATAAATAAAAATTAACATACTTGGCATTAAACTATAGTATTTTAGGCAAAATGGGCAATTTTATATGACATATCATTGAAATAATGAGATATTTTGTCGTCTCATCATATCCCACGCATCTTTTGATGTTTTTTCTTCAATGACATATGGTTGTATTTCATCAACTACTCCGAAAGTGGTGAGCATAAGTGCCCTTGCATCTCTTATCTTCTATCTCCTCGGGACAAGTTTAATCACTAGTAACTATATTCCAGAGTTCTTTTACCACTAGTATTATTCTCATTATTATCTTCCATGGTGCAAAATTTAGATCCTTTAGCAACTGAGATTTTGTGAGAAATATTTTTGATATAGACATGAAAAAAGTTTCTTATATCTCCCAAAATGATCTCTTTTCTATATACCACTAGTGTTATATACCAATTTTTTTGATATACCCCCTCTTTCTAAATACCTATTGATACATAGAAGAAGTTAGTCCTCTCGATATACGCAGTTGTACATGAGAGATACCTTAAGGTAAGTGAAAGATCGATACATGGTATCAAGGTAGTACTAAAAACAATTTGTTCTAAAGAACACCTGCTTAAATAGAAATCCTCTTACACAAGCGTAACTTCCCTATATACTTGGATTTTCTCAAATTTACATCTAACGATAGTAACAAATGGGGTAATGAAAGGAGTGAAACAAAATATCACAAAAATGTTTCTTTATTCCTCCCCAACGATTTATAAGATCGATGACCATACGTTACCATGGCAACTATATTAGGCTATAGACATAGTAACTTAACATGACGACATTACTTGTAGATACAATTCAGAGGTATCGTTTATACTGAATGCTACAATTGTGTAAAGCATATGTTTTGATTTTTTGTGTACAATTTTTTTATACAAAATTTGTGAAAAAAATAATTTGTCGGTCACTTCCAAATATACACCTTTTCACAAAAAATTAATACTATCCTTGCAAAAAATATTCACTATCAGTTATAGGACCCTAATTTCAAAATTAAAAAAAAATCAATCTTCTTTCAAATATTTATTCCCCCTTTTTTATTTTAAATGTCAACTTCCCCTCATAAAATTTTCCATTAAAAATAATGTGGATACAGACCTTCTAACTTCCTAAATGCACTCCCTCTTTTTTATTTTGAAAAGCATTCATTATAGTCTTTTTTTCTTTTTTTAAATATTGATAGGAATTTTAAAATAACCTTATTTTCTATTTGTTTTCAACTGTTCAAATAAACTTTCAAATTCATTTTTTAAGAAATCAACTTTTTTTAAGAAAATAGTCTACCATGAGTATTCAACCCCTGACCACTTATTAAAAAAATTTAAAATTTTGTGCAAATATCAACTATCTAGCTATGTGTTTTGCAACCTTTAAAAGAAGAATTCAAAAGATACCTTGCTCCATATGGATGACAAGGTTGTTTTGTCTTCTATGCATGAAGGAAATAGCCAACTTCATGTTTCTAATTTTCTTCACTGTGGCTTCCATGTGTGAATCTTAGCACCAATTATTGCTCTATGTTTCTCCATATTTCTTCATGTTTCTCTATATTTATCATGCTATAAATGATTGAAACAACCTCTCCTTTCATTTGCCAATGGATCCTTGGTTCAACAGTTGGGACAAATAGTTGGTATAGCCCACACCTGTTAGCTTTTGATAGGAGGTAGTACAGCCACAAGATGTAAGATAACTAATATGAGATAACTATAAACTAATGGTACAATAATATGTAGGAAAATAATAATATGAACATTTACAAATAACTCAAAAATATACCATTAATGAAAGTGACAAAAATAGTACAATACTATATAATGGAGGGTATGAACACTCCATGAACAGATATGAAAGGACTACATTATACCATACTACTAAACTATAACACACACTCTATATAATTGCTCCATGTAAAACACTCACTATGAGGCCTTTATATAGGAAGATAGATTCCTTGGTCCTTACTCTACCTAAGACTTATGTACATATGGACTACATGCACATTTACAACTTGCATAATGACACTTGTGCATTTATTACTTCTTCCCCAAGTAACTACTTAACCTTACTCTAAAGTAAACTCCTACTCTAGTAATGTACCAAAGGTGGTATATTTACATGATCTAAATGATATAATATACTCTAACACCTTCCTGTATTACATTATTTGGGTATTGAAAACTTTAGTCTTCAATATGGATCTTTATCTGGTACTGGAGTTTGAGTTCTCCCTCTCTATTATATGTGCCATGTTCAAGCAAGTAGTTAGTGTCTTCATAAAATGCTATCTTCACTGAGAGAGCTTTTTCTTCATGATCATTTTTAGGATCTTATAGTTCTTCAATTTCTTGAATTCTTTGAGCTATGTGTCCCTTTTGATTTCCTTCTTGATATTATAATTGAGGATAATTGTATGGCCACTGAAACTATTGCTAACAAGGATTATTTTCAACTTCATATTGCCTTGGTTGGAATGCCCTGTTTGGTTGGATTCCATGGTTTGTTTGATTTCCCTTATTATGGTTTCTAGGATTGTATCTATAGTAATTAGTGCTATGACCTTTTCTCTTGCATACATGACAATATATGTTATTCCATGGTCTTCATCCTTTTGAGGATGAGGCAACATTTTCCTATGGAGTATATTTTAAAACCAATGCATTGTTAGTAATTTTATCCTTCATCGTATTTTCTACCTCATATTCTTGAAGAATGTTAACTAGCTCATCAAAAGATATATCTTTACTTAGAAGCTTGTAAAGATGTAACTAGATCTTTGTAGTTGTCTAGAAGAGCTCTCATGGTTACTTGAACAAGAAGTTTATCTTTAACCTCTTCTCCTAAGGTTAATAATTTTCCTTTAATATATGTCACCTTCCTAAGGAATAGTTCTACACTTTCACCATTGTTCATTTTTAGGAAATGTAATTGAGTTTGAAGATTTAGGATAGTAGCTTTATTTTTCCCTTCAAATATTTTTTCTAGGGTTTTCCAAGCTTTTGTAGATGTTCCTGCTGAATTGATGTAATGTTGTATTTCATCTGTGATGGCAAAAGTTATTATCCTTAATGATTTTTCATCACTCTTTTCAAAAATCTGAATCTCAGTATCACCTGAATTAGGTTTAGTAGTTATTCCTTTGACAATTTCCCAAAGCTTCTCAGCTATTAAAATTGCCTTCACTTTGTTTTTTCATGAGGAGTAATTTGGACCTTTAAGCAGTTGATATTCTGTAAGGATGAATTTATTTGTTGTCATGATGATTCTTGTTGACTACCTTATATCTTCCTAATGATTAGAATAAGCTATAAGCTTTATAAAGTGATTAGTAAGTAATAGTTGACCTTTTGGGTTGATTTTGTAATAACAATAATCAACTCCTTTTTCACCTTATCTCTCCTAATGAACTATGCATTTATTACATTGAAGTTCTTTATGGTTGGATTTCTTTTATCCCTTTTGTATGAGTATGAGACATGTGGGTAGTTAATTCCAACTCCTTTAAGTAAATAATGAACTTCCTTTATAGCCCTTAATATCCAATAGTTTAATATTTCTAAATTTCAATAATCTATTTTTGATGTAGTATTCCTTATAACTCCCTAAATTTAGAATATTAGAAAATAATATTTGCAAAATAATTTTTAATTCTCCAATGTTGAAAACCTTATACCTCCTAAATTAATTATTTGCTAATATTGTAAGATTTAGATATTAATAAATTTATAATATCACAAAAGATGTATTGTTGTAATGAAATTGCTTTTTTTACTTCCTAAGGTTGATATGCAATGCAATAATAGAATGTTCAACCTTTAATTTGGTACATTATAACTCCTTTTAACATGAGAAAGCAAGATTTAAATCAAGTAATATTTTTACCTTCATTGTAAGGTATTTCATCCATGTTGATTGGCGTAAGGAGTTTGTTGTAAATTCTTGAACGTTCCTACGAATTATAGAGGCTCTTAAATGCAAATAGGCATATTTCTCTCCTCTTTGAATAGTGCTCATACTCCTCCCTTCAATTCTTGATCATATACCTTGATTTCACTCTCACTTAATGCTCATTACGGATACGCTTCCACTCCACCTTTTAGTTTAGGTGCTTTAAATAGCATAGATGCCTTTTGAATTTGGACAAGTGGCACTTGAGAGTTGCGTTAAATATGGAAATTGAGACTTAGGTTCTTTCAATGCTCATTCCTCCTTGCAATGATGATTGTGGCAAGTAACCTCCCAATGATGCTTGTAACCACTCAAAGATAGACGTTAGATTATCCCTTGAGCATTCTTCTCTTGGATGTATGATACGGATTAGTATTGTATTGCATTTAATATTGACATGGATTATACACATTAAATGCCTCCTTGTAAAGGCAGTTATTCCTATAAATATATTTTTGTTGAATACAATTAACAATTTTTATTGTGCCATTCTCATGTTCACCTCTTGAATGTTCTTCCCACATCATTGGTATCAGAGCAAGGTGCAAGGGTTTTTGAAAAGTATCCTCTTCCTAAGACCAGATTGGTTCAAAAAGGAATGAGAAATCCAACCCTTGGATATTTATGGGTGAACGCTCTTTCTCTATTGTGAACACTTTCAAGCACTCCCATTTTTGAAAACTCTCAGCTAGGGTCCCTATGACTACCGACCTTTAGCTAGCTAGGGTTCCTCTGACTCCCAACCCTTAGCTCTTAATCTGAGCATTTTTATATCTGACGGTATGATTTCAAGTTCAATAATTTTGCTTGACCTCACCATAAAACTTCAACAAATTCAAGTATAAATAGTTGCCAACTTTCAACAAATGCAAGCTAAAATCACTGCAGTTACTGACAAAGATCTCGTTGATGTTGACGATGATCTCACAGATGAAGAACCAAATCCATAATTGGTTCTAAATATTGAAGAATATATAGCAACACCTAGAATCAAACCAGGGTCTCTAGACAACGTGCCTAGCATCTTACCACTAGACAATGTTGCTCTTGACAATGTTTCTATTGTAGATCAAGGCCATCCAAACATTGCAGATACAAGCTCCCTCGAAGTCATTGCAGTTGAAGAACAATTTTGTTATCTTTGTCATTGACATCATACCTACTACATCTAGTGGCCTACCAATTCATCCATAGCCTCTCCATTGTCATTTTCTCAACCAGTGGTTCTTCTCTTGGATGTTGGTTCTTTGTTCTCAACAACAATCACAAAAGTTTTCAAACAACGAAGCTTCAGTCATCATTGCTGCTCTCGATGCATCTTTGGTTCGATCTTCGAATCTATGTTTTCAACACTATTTTCAAGATTCCATCGATCTGTTATTTTTTAGCAATATTCTATAGTGTCAAGATCCTTCTCCATAACACTTGTTTATCTTTCCCGCATTTTGATAATGGATTTCTATTTTCAGCACCAACTACCCATTTTCAGGCCCCATTTCCATCCTTCTGGCCACTGGTTTTTATTGGGTTTTCAATCTACCTCCCCCAGCCCGTGCACCCCATGGCCTTCCTCCCTCACCCCATGTTGGTTGTTAGCCGTTATTACTGGTCAAACATACCTGCCACTTGCCACTTGCCTGTGTTGCCATCAAATTAATCGTTGTCATTCCATAATAGTCGTTGCTCCCTAACCTTGGAGAAATTTTTAAATTTAATTTAATTTAATTTAATTTGATTTAAATCTAATTTAAAATTACAATATTTAATATCGCACTTATTTTTAAATACCATAATTATGCATTAAATTAAATATTCTTCGTTGATCGTTGCCCATTCACATCATCCATAAACCCATAATTAAATTAAATTAAATTTTTATTTAATTTAATTTAATTATGGGTTTATGAAAGATGTGAATGGGTTTATTTAATTTAATTTAATCCATCACTTCTGTCTCCATTGACCGTTGCCCATTCACATCATCCATAAACCCATAATTAAATTAAATTAAATTTCATTTAATTTAATTTAATCCAATCATCCATAAACCCATAATTAAATTAAATTAAATTTTATTTAATTTAATTTAATCCATAACTTTTGTCGTTGATTTCACACCCCATTTTGACCATTGCCCTCGGCTTTTCGTATTGTTCATTGCCTCAGTTTTCGTTCCATTGCACTTAATTTTCGCACTGATATTTTTTTCACCACATCACCTACTATTTTCTTGTCCTATCGAATCAAGGGACTCTTTAGCCATTCGCCAGCATAGCAATGTTTACAGTCGTTGAAAATATTCTTTTGAGCCCTACTCAGTGCTAGCATCTATTTTTTATTTTTTGAAGACTTACTCCAGTTCATCATTGGTATTTGTCTTTTTTTATAGGAGTGCATTTTATGTTGTTCTCGACACTCCTTTGTTTTTCCTCTTTCTCTTCCACACTTGTACGTATTGGGGACCAATGCTTCCTCAGTGGGGAGGAATGATAGGGATTAGTATTGTATTAAATTTAATATTGACACGGATCATGTATTGCATTTAATATTGACACGGATCATGTATTACATTTAATATTAACATGAATCATGCATATTAAATGCCTCCCTGTAAAGGCAAATATGCCTATAAATATATTTTTGTTGAATGCAATTAACAGTTTTCATTGTACCATTATCATGTTCACCTATTGAGTGTTCTTCCTATATCAATGTATATAGAGGAATGTGAGGGTGCCTAGAATAGTTGTGCTAAGTGGCGCAAGATATCTTGGCTCTACATTAAAAGTGGTGCTCAGGTTTCCTGCATGTAGACCTTCCCTCCAACATATTATACCTTGTATATAATTTTCCAGCAAACACTCCTGATAACTTATCTCCAACACCTTCTTTCCAAGCCAACATAGATGTTGTGTGGGTGGCTCTAGCTAAGGTGATGAGGAATGCTTCGATGGAGGTTCTATGGCACTCCAATGGTGGCTATGGGTGCTTTGTTTCAGCCAGTGGTTCCTCCAAATTTTACCTTGGGTAATGCTCCTTGTACCTTGCTTATTTGTGCTTGTATTTAGCATTGATCCTTCTACGTAGATAGTATTCAGTAATGGCTTCCTTGTATTGGCTTGATGTTGCATTTTTGTCTTGAGAAATGTAGCTCGAATAGGAACTTCTTGCACAGGCTTCAGTATGAATGTGTGATAAGTGGTTCGAGACATTTCTAATTCAATTTTGAATTTCACTTAAGTGATTTTCTATTTTTAAGTTCACTTAAGTGATTCTATTTTGTACTACACTTAAGTGATTCTATTTTGATATTCACTTAAGTGATTTTTTATTTTTAACCTTACATATCAAGATGAGATGAGATCTAATATTAGGGTTAGAGAGATTAGGGTTACCTTTTTCAAGGATAAAAGGAGAAGATCAAGAGTGTTTTAGATACACAAACACAGACACGAAAAAGAATTGGAGGAGAACAGATTGCAGAAGGAAAACTACAAGCTTAGGAGGAGAAGAACAGTGATTGTTGGCTAAAAAAATAGCAAGAGAGCAGAAGTGTTCTACTGTAGCTGTAGCCTCTTTTACTTTTAATATTTTAGGTTCAGAAATATATTTAACTTTTACTGTTCACATTGTTTATTTTTCCAGCCATCTGTGTGATTGTTGCATGTTTGAATAAATTATTCTCAGATCTGATTTATTTTAAAATAACATAGGACATCAGTTATCTAGGGCTAGAAAATTTACATGGTATCAGAGCTAGGTTCTGTGATTGAGATCCTCAAGGGTTTACAGTAGTAGATCACTGTTGGATATTAAAGAAAAAAAAAATAGCAGTTAGGGTTTCAAGTGAAAAAAATAGCAGTTAGGGTTTCATTTTTTTTTGGCTTGAAGGACTAAGCTTATTTGCAAGACTATTTTTTTGAGTCATTAATATTTCAGCATTTAAGGTTTCAAGAAAATAAAATAAAAAAATAGCAGTTAGGGTTTCATATTTTTTTGGCTTGAAGGACTAAGCTTATTTGCAAGACTGTTTTATTTTAGTCATTAATATTTCAGATCTCGAAAATGGCAGCAGCTAGCCTCAGATTTGAGGATAGATTGTAAGGTACCTCAAATTTTTTGCCCTATAAAGTTAGGATAATGTTCTTATTAGAAGAGAATGATCTTTAGGATATTGTCAAGGCTGATGTGACTTTACCTACAGATCCATGGGAATTGGTAGCTCACACAAAGAAGGAAGTAAAGGCCAAGCGGATGATCTTGGATTTAGTTAAGGATCACCTGATTCCTCACATATCCGAGAAGACTAAGGCAAAGGATATGTTTGATGCCCTGGTTAGCCTCTACTAGAGCGAGAACATAACCAGGAAGATGATATTGCAAAACAAACTTAGATCTATGGAGATGACCAGATCTGACATCGTTACCAGTTACCTAACGAAGATCACATAGATTTGTGATCAACTGGTAGTAGTAGGGGAGAGGTTGAAGACACAGAGTTGGTGAACGTGGCACTTAATGGTTTCTCAGCTTCATGGGAACCATTTGTCAAAGGCATTTGTGCTCGTGAGAACCTTCCCAAATTTAAGAAAATATGGGATTATTTCATCCAAGAGGAGACTTGGATGGAGTCAAAGACCAAGAAGAAAGGTGGTGACGATAACCTAGATATTTTTGGGTAAACCAAGAAGGGCAAAGGTAAAGGATCCAACAAGGGTGAGGTAAAGAATGAGGAGTCAACCTCACAATCAGGGAAGAAGAACTTGAGCAAGATCAAGTGCTTAATTTGTCATAAGCATGACCATTATTCATCACAATGTCCAAATAAGAAGGACAAAGGGAAGCAGTAGCAGATGCAAGTAGCAGCCTCTGCAGAAACTTAGATGAGTGAGTTTGCTACCAAATTCAAGAAGGATTTCTCATTGGTATCTTGCCTTTCTACCAGCACGGTTCCAAGGAATGCTTGGTATATGGATAGTGGGGCATCTCGACACATTACATCAGCCCGACAATGTTTTACCGGTCTACAAGAGCAAGACTCAGGGGTTCAGGTTGAGCTTGGTGATGATACCAAATATCCAGTTGTAGGAATTGGTACCATTCCTTTTCGACTCCAATTAAGGAAATCTTTAGACTTTGATGATGTTTTGTTTGTTCCAGGTCTCAGGAAGAACTTGCTTTCAGTTTTGGTTATGGAGGATAAGGGTTATGCAATGGAGTTCAAGAACCAACATGTCCTTATTAGACCAAAATAATCTAGCCCAAAAATAGCACAAGTAATAGGGGTTAGAGAAGGTAGTCTATACAGGTTGTAGGGTGAACCTGTTCGAGCCCTAGTTCACAGCAATAACAACTTGTGTGATTTGTGGCACAAGAGGATGGAGCACTTGCATCATAGAGTGTTGCCTATTCTGAGGGAGATAGTCATAGGTCTTCCAGAGTTCAGAAATAAGGAGTATGCAGAGGGTGCACGCTTTGCAAGCATGCCAAGGTTGTTTTCCCAAATAGAGAGCATAGGTCTAAGAAGATACTAGATCTAGTACATTCGGATGTTTGTGGACCAATGTCAGTAGCATCAATTTTAGGTAGCATGTACTATGTTTTCTTTATTGATGATTTCTCTCGCAAGACATGGATCTACTTTTTAAATACCAAGGATGAATTCTTTAGCAGGTTTCAGGAGTTCAAAGCTCTAGTTGAGAACCAAACAGAGAAGAATATCAAGGTCTTGAGATCAGATAATGGGGGTGAATATACCTCCAAGGAGTTCAATGGTTTCTACAAGCATATAGGAATCAAGAGGGAGCTAACTGTTCCATACAACCCATAGCATAATGGGGTTGCAGAGCAAAATAATCAATCCATCATAGGGGCTGCTAGGGCCATGATTCATGACCAAGGCTTGCCAATGTTTCTTTGGGTAAAAGCATGCAACACAGCAGTTTACATACAAAATAGGTGTCCTCACAGGATCTTGGAGGACAAGACACCAAAGGAGGAATTCGTTGGTGTGAAACCAGAGGTGAGTCATTTTTGCATCTTTGGATGTCCAGTTTATATCCATGTTTTGATAAAAGAAGAGGACCAAGTTGGAGCCCTCCAGTAGGAAGTGTTTATTTGTAGGATACAGTGAGACTTCAAAAGCTTATAGGGTTTATATCCAAAGAAGAGGAATATAATAGTGAGCAGAGATGTAAAGTTTGAGGAAGACATTGCATCCAGGAAGTCCCATGAGCCTATTCTAATGATAGAGAATGAGGAGCAAAAAGCTCTGAAGGTTGAGCCAGGGTCACCAAAGACACTAGTGGTTTCCAGTTTAGAACAACAACCTTCAGGTGAGGAGGTGGAGACATTATCCCCTTCCAGTTCTATCAATAGACCTCAATGGCTTACACAGACATTAAGGGATGTTGAGGAGTATTTTGAGGCTCCTAGCAGCATGATTAGGGAGAGCAGACCTCCAAGGAAGTTTTCAAGCTACATGGCATTGATGAGTAACATCATAAATTTAGAGCCTATCAATTTTCAGGAGGCAACAAACCAACAGGTTTGGCGGGATGCCATGGTGGAGGAGTACACCTCCATCATGAAGAATTATGTTTGGGACATAGTGCCAAGACTAGAGGGGAAATCAGTTGTGAGTTCCAAATGGCTCTACAAAATTAAGCATGATGTAGATGGCAGCATCGAGAAGTTCAAGGTAAGGTTTGTGGCGAGAGGGTTCTCCCAGAAAGATGGAGTGGACTATGAGGAGACTTTTGCTCAAGTCACCAGATACACTTCCATTAGAGAAGTTATACCTTTAGCTTCATCTATGGGATGGCAAATTCATAAGGGAGCCATAAAGCTCCAGTATATTCCCACAGATCAGTAGGTAGCTGATATTCTGACCAACCCCTTAGTGAAAGGGAAGTTTGAAGCATTTAGAGATAAACTTGGATTGGTGCAGAATTCCTTCCTCGCTAAGAGGGAGTGTTGAGAAATGTAGCTCGAATAGGAACTTCTTGCACAGGCTTCGGTATGAACGTGCTAGAAGTGGTTCGAGACATTTCTAATTCAATTCTGAATTTCACTTAAGTGATTTTCTATTTTTAAGCTCACTTAAGTTATTATATTTTGTACTTCACTTAAGTGATTCTATTTTTATATTCACTTAAGTGATTTTCTATTTTTAACCTTACATCTCAAGATGAGATGAGATATAATATTAGGGTTAGATATATTAGGGTTACCTTTTTCAAGGATAAAATGAGAAGATCAAGAGTGTTTTAGATACACAGATAGACACAAAAAATAATGGGAGGAGAACAGATTGCAGAAGGAAAATGATAAGCTTAGGAGGAGAAGAACAGTGATTGCTGGCTAGAAAATCAGCAAGAGAGCAAAAGTGTTCTGCTGTAGTTTTAGCCTCTTTTACTTGTAATATTTCAAATTCAAAAATATATTTAACTTCTGTTGTTCACGCTTTTTATTTTTCCAACCATCTGTGTGGCTGTTGCATGTTTGAATAAATTATTCTCATATCTGATTTATTTTAAAATAACATAGGACAGTTATCTAGGGCTAGAAAATTTACAGTTTGATGATTTTTATAGGTACTTGATTTGATGGTGGATACAGTATATTTAGACACGTTGATTCTTGAGCAATGTGAGCCCTTTGATGGCTATTTTTTCTTGCTTGAACTCTTCCCCTTCTACCTTTGATGATTCACCAATAGTGAATGTAGAATACCTACTGCCTTAGTATCTTGAAACACTATATTTTTTCCTCTTTATGAGGGATATGGTGCACCAATGTAATATAAGTAAGAAATATTTATTTTGCATCTAATTTTAGAGAGTTCATTGTCTCCTTTTGATGCTATTTCCTTCTTTGATAATATGACTCCTCATTGTATAGCTTAACGACTAATGTAGATCAATCTGAAGTTTTTCCTTTGCTTCTTAGACATCGTCACTACTTGCTCTAATCCTTGAGAGTAATGTATTGTTGCCTTTCTTATTAAATAACATTAGTATCTAACTCCACTTGGATAATTTAGTAAAAACAAATCCAAGCTAATAATCATGTAAATAATATGCTCTTGAGATATTAATATTTGCACTAATTTTTACCTTCACTTAAACACAATGTGCCTCTAATAAGCTTTAAGAGAAAATGATATAGTGCAACTGCAATCTCCTTATTACTCCTTAATTTTTACTTGAAATATTCACTAATAATAACTCTTAAAGAACTCTCAAATGCTCTATAATCTCTGCAACTTAATGTAGTCTTCTTTTCTGTAACTAGATAATAGGAAGATGTTATTTTTCTTTCTTTAGAAATATATCTAGCTCTTACTTTAATGTGTAGGTAATAACCTTAATAGAACATTCCTTCTACACTTTCTTGAAGACTATAATATGCAACCTTCTCTTTGCAACTTCTTAAAACTCTAATATGGTGCTTAATGAAACTAAATAATGAACCAAATATAAGTGTTCATAAAATGAACCCTTTGCACCTAAGTTGCTTACCTTTAATATATTTGAATATGAAGGATTGCTAGATGATTAGATTCACCTTATTTCTGCCTTTAACTAGATGTATTTATAGCTCTTATTGGCTATCCTAAACAACTCCTTAACTCATCAATTCATAGCTTAGTAACTCCTCTATCTTGTTTCTTGAAACTGTAGTATGGTGATTTCGATTCTGCTTCAAGATGAACTCTACAACTCTGAATTTTTATATCTAGTAATGTTGTCCTAATTGCTGCCCTTTGGCAGACAATTTTTGCACTGAAATGCTACCCTTGAAACTAAAAAATTTGGTAGGGAATTCCCCCAAATCATAGCTAAGTTTTTCTTTAATAACCCTTCAGCATTATATTGTAGATTCAGCAAACCCCTATCTTTGAATGAGCCTTCTATACTTCAATGACAAACTTCAAACCTTTTGGGTTTGGTAGAAATGTTAGGTTCCTTTCTCCTTCAACCTCCTTGTTAAATTTTGACTTCAATCTAGGCCTTCTTCTCAAGAATCTAAAAGTCTAGAGGTCTTCACCAATATCCTCTATAATTTGGAAAACTTCTTTCCAAATCCTTATCCCTTGGGCTTGTTGTTGGATGGTGACAATTGTTCCAAATTCTTCCTTTGGTGGTAAATTTCTCTAGGTCTTCTCCAAATTCTAAAATAATGCTCTCCAAGCCTTCTCCTTGTTTCTCCTTGAGATCTCGCCAAGGTCTTCAATTTCGTAGCTTCTTTGGTCTTCTCAATGAGACCTTTCCTTCAACCTTTTACTATGGAAGTTTTGGTAATGAAATCTTATTCTCAGATCTCTAAAATATACTACTTCTAGAATTTTGGAATAGAACCTTGCTAGTCCTTCTTCACTCTTGAAATCTTCAAGATTTAATGGATATCACCAACCCCAAATCTTTTAGAACTAGGATTTTTATAACTAGATCTTCTAAGGGTCTCTAACTTCTTCAGGTTGATTTCTTTAATCTATTGTCTACAGTCTTTAATGGAGATCACCAACCTCCAATATTCTTCTAGACTCTTCTCTAGAGTCTCTTGAATCAGTAGTAAGGCTACTATGGCCTTTTATTCTTCTACACTCTACAGATTTACAATCTCTAATAATGGGACCTTTTCTTCAAGGCTCCAAATTTGTTGCTTCTAGTGTTGGATTGATTCTAAAGAATATATCCTTCCTAAATATTTTGTAGAAAGCTTCCCAACTCACTTTGAATCTCCTTTTTCTTGTAGCAAAATATTAGGACTATAATGGAAGAAAAATTAAATCTAGAGATGACGAATCTTTACTAGTTGATTTGTCAATCTAGTGGAATACATGTTGAGTCCTAGTCTTCATGAGTTTTCCTATAACCTTGTGGAAAGACTCTAGCCAAATGTAATCTCAAAAATTATGTAAATGAGATTTCTAGATTTCTCTCAATCTCACTTTTGGCTCTCCCTATTTCCTATATGATATACCATGTGCTATGATACCACTGTTAGCTTTTGATGGGGGGTAGTACAACCACAAGATATAAGATAACTAATCTGAGATAACTATAAACTAATGGTGCAATAATATGCAAAAAAATAATAAGATAAACATATGCAAATAACTCAAAAATATTCCATTAATGAAAGTGATAAAAATAGTACAATGCTTTATAATGGAGGACATGGACACTCCATGAACAGATATGAAAGGACTACATTGTACCATACTACTAAACTATAACACACTCTCTATATTTTTTCTCCATGTATAACACTTACTATGAGGCCTTTATATAGGAAGATAGATTCCTTGGCCATTACTCTACCTAATACTTATGTATATGTCAACTACATGCACATTTACAACTTGAAGATTGACACTTATGCATTTAATACTTCTTCCCCAAGTAACTACTTAACCTTACTCTAAATTAAACTCTTACTCTAGTAATGTACTAAAGGTGGTACATTTACATGCTCCAAATGATGTAATATACTCTAAGAACACCAAGGTTCAAATCTTGGTGACACCAAATAGCTCAATGTGACTAAATCAATGTAAAAAGGAAAAGGTAACCCTTTCAAAACCCTACTTAAAAAATAAACTCTCCTTCCATTTTGCTTTGGATATAAGATTTCTCGATGAATGTTATTAGGGTATTAATGTTGCTAATTTTACAAGTTTTTTTTGGTTTTGCACAGATATTTCACATGTAGTCTAGTTTCATGTTGGTCTTCACTAGAACAATTCATATTCATCAAACTACGCCTTTGGAATGTTTATACCAAACTGGGTTGTCAAATATTTTCCAAGCAGAATATCACTTTCATGTGGCTGTCAAATGATTCTCCATCATTGGTTCAAAATTTTATGAGATGCTTTAGTTTCCTTGTAGCATTACCTCCAAGGCTCCATGTTTTCCTTTTAATAGAATAGTTGCTATATGCAACGTAGGAACATTGCTTTGATAGCCTCATAATATTCAAAATATTCCAAAATAACTCCAATAGGATTGTTTGTGGACTTCTCATAATGTACATTATTTTCAATCCAAGCCGACTCTTCAACTAAGACCTACACAATAAATTATAAGGGAATACATAGGGTATGTCATTGGATGGTGATGACTGTCCCTACTCACACAAAATCTCCATATGAAAAAATAATTCTCTATTACCAGATGTTGGCAATGGGGAATGAAAACAATAAAATTTACAAAACTATTATACAAGATAAATATAAAACAAAAAGATATATCTCATGCAATATTTACAACATATATTACAATCTGCAACCTTCACCAACATACAACATATATATTAATACAACTCTATTATCTCATTCATATAATGGAGATGTGACTATCCACCCTTACATGAGGTGGCATCATTGCTCATTTGCCAATAATTACATCACATCAAGTAATATAATAATATGATAAATAATGTAATAAATTCTAACATGTTGTTTTAACTTTCTAGATTGTTTTGGTGAACTAACATACTACCTCTTATAATGCCCCTACGAGACTCTAAATTAGAGAAGCCCCCTTGGCAAAGGTCCCCCATATGCACCATTAATGCTAGCCAACTTACTATGTTTACATAGGTTTTGAAAAATCCTAAGTTGGAACATCGGTACAAAGAAGACAAGCAACCATTTTCTTGAGCCAATAAATGAGATTTTCTTTCGATCATAGAGATGATTGCTTGTTCAATTAACTCTCTCTTCTCTCATTTATCATAAAAAAATAGAGAAAATCCCTATCTCCCCTAGGCAAAAATATCATGAGAGACACTTGAATCCCCATTTATTTGCATCCCTTTCCTCTAAGATTGGTTAAATATATTTCTAATATCAACATTTCTTTCATAAAGCTAATAATTTGAGATGCCAACCTAGGAATACAATGATAGCACAACAATACCTAATATCTAGACCATTTTTAGCATAAGTAGGAGTTTTCTTCCTTCTAACCCCATAACCCAATGGACAGGGTAGAGTTTAAGATAAACCTTGTTGATAATATAGTCTTAGAAATGATTATCAACATGAGGGTTGGTAAAATTTACTTAGTACATGAGACCTTTGATGACTCTTGGAAATGAAGGATAAATAGAAATTATAGATAATCCTGAAGAGAAAGGCTCCAAAAAAAAGGCTTACAAATAAATAAGGAAAAGAGTGGTAAGAGTGGAAACCACTAATCTAGAAGTATAAATTTATTCTACCATATTTCTAACAACAATCTTCACTTTACTTTCACCTATGTTTGTTCTACTGCCCTTCCATTTTCTCTTTCCTTATAATTTCTCCTCCTACTTCTTGAAATCCCCCTTAATTTCTTTCATTGCACTCATCCCACCTTGAATAATAACAACCCTAATCTTAGGCTCACTAATATGTTTACCTTATGTAGGGTTGTTCCATACATCATCTCCACTTGAGTTTGCCCTATCATCATTCATGTCATCACCCACTATTCCATCCACCCTACACCCATCCTTAAGTCTCCCATATTGTAAGTGTCATTGTGTCACCCAATGTGTCATCATTCTAATCCTCTTATCATTCATCACCACTCAATTCATACCATAATCTATCTCATTGTGTCAAACTAGTATCATTATCTTAATTGGTCCATTGGTTTCCATAGGTACAATAATACTCTTCCCCATTTAGTGTCAATGTTTTTCAAGGTAATTCACACTAAATAAACATCTCAACATTAACATCCATCAAGGTCCTAGGTGTAGATCAATTGGTTCGACAAAATCCCGTAAGGGGGGCAGAGGTCCAAGATTCAAATCTCGGGCCTCGTTGGACTGAACGCTTGTCCTTTTCCTGGTGCTTTCAGTGGCGTAAAAGTTTTAAAATGATTGTGGCATGGTGGTTATAGGTGCGGATTGTGCGAAGATCTGTGTGGCGGCTTTTAGGGTAGACAACGCATAATACTATGGCGGACATAAAAATCGGACAACCTGCCCAGATTCGTGACGGCTACCTATTCCACCATGTAAATTAAAAAAAAATATTAACATTCATCAATTGTTCCCTCACTTGGTGAAAAAGGATCCTTTGAGAGAAAAAATAGAGATTAAGTATTAGGCATCAAGCAAGGGACAAGAAAACGGGTTGATCTAGATAACACTAACGAAAAGAGCTTCAACCTTTGTTATATCTGTGATCCACTAATTCTAGTTGATGAAAGGAGGGGTTATTAGTCATCAAGGCACTTTTGATGTATAATATGAAAGTTAAGATCTTAGTGGTGGGACAAGTCGAGTCCCTTTAGGACCATTTGTGTTAAGGCACACTCGATATTCCTCATATCAAGTCCCTTTATACTAATCCACTCCATACATCTTAATAAGTGTGAGGCCTTACTCTTCAAGGATAATCAGGTAGGTATAAGAGGCGTTGACAATCAATACAAAGTACATTGAAGAACTCCCCATCTAATAAAACAAATAAAGTAGTTAGGTAGGTCAAATAAAAATATGACAATCATGTAGTTGGACATATCCTACATACAAGAAAGGTCCCAACAATGCAAGTTGCCTATGATGCTCTTGGAATTGAAGTATTGAGAAAGAAGATGCAAGAATTGCTAAATAAGGGATTGTAGAGAAAGCCAAAGCAAAGGTGTCCACATATAGTATCACTTGGTACTTCAAAGGAGATTATTAAACCATAAATTCAATTATGGAAGTCAAGAAATTGAAGAGGATCAATGGAAGAGCCTCTTATAGCATAATTATGAGGAATTGGTCTCAAAAACCAAAATGTAGATGATCAAGGTGTGACCTCACGCACTAATTAGCAAATAATTTTGAACCTATTACCCTAAAGCTAATACAATTTTGTAGCAAGGGTTTCAATTTTAAAGACTCAATTCCCAAGGATAAAGGTAATATCTAGGATCTCTCACCAATAAAGCTTGATACCTTTTAAAGTTACCATAAATATAGTATCTTAGCTACTACCATTTAATTTTGAGGAATTAGCCATAGATAATGGATTTTGTAAATTTAGGAACAACATTGCAAAACAATAAAATTTGCAAGATTGATAAAATTTGGTAGTCTCCAAAATGGATCAATTGGCTTATAGGAGTGATTTGCTCATAAAATTAGACATAGACAAATTGGTCTAGAGGAGCGATTTGCTCGCACAAATGGATCGATTGGATTAAGGAGTGATTCACTCACAAAAACAGACTAATTGGCTTGAGGGAGTGATTCACTCACAAAAAAGACCAATTTGCTCAAGGGAGTGTTCCCTCAACAAAAGGTGTCGATTTGCTCGACAAAAGGCGTCAATTTGTTAAAAAATACAAACGGATCACTTTTAGGCCTGAGCAAATCACTCAAACAATTATAGAGGTAAAATAAAATGTAATTCCCAAGGCAAATCTTTCAAAAGGAGGCTTTTTGGTATATACTAGTTCATTAAGTCATTTTAGAAGCCTTCTAATCCTATTAGAGGTATGATTGGAGGCACAAAACATTTGGAGGTGCAACACTTTGCTAAAGTTGCTCCCAAATATTTACTTTTACTAGGAGTAATTGTTTTTTATCCTAGATAACTAAGGGGTAAATTTTTACTATAAATAAGGGTCTAGGGCCCTCATTGTAATCATCTTTTGACCATGAGAATTTAGAGCTACACTTTGTGAAACCACATTGTACTTTGTACTCATGAGGTTGTAAGAAATTGACAAAGTCCTTATGCATTTTATAGTGTCATTGTCCTCCTGGTTTGCTAAGTGCATGATGGTTATGGCACGACCCTTCTAGCCCATATTGTCATTTGCTTATTAATGCCATAATCAAATGAATGAATGGACATTGATGTTATTTAACTTCTCATGTGTTGATTGATCACACTATCCTCGCTACAAAGTAAAAGTCGTATTTGCTTTCAATTTCTAGCTCTCAACTTCTAAACAATTTAATTTTGTGCATTTTCCTTTCATACATTTCCTTTTTTACACTTTATTTTTATGTAATTTAGTTTAGATTAATGATCCATGTAATAACAACAAAAATCCGACCTAAATCCGAAGATTACAAAAAGCCACTTATAATTCGTCCAACCTTATTGAAACTAGGATTAGAGGTGCAAAACCTAATTTAAAAGTCAGGACAATTCCTCAATTTACATTATGGAGATGTGAAACTGAGAGATGAAAAACACTTCAATAAATATATGATTATAATAGACATGTTTTTTTTTTTTTTTTTTTGAAGGATGAGATATGGAAAAAAAAATTATGTGAAACTTACATTAATATAAAGTGCATATGAAAATATTTTAAAAGTAAAGTCATTTATAAAACTTTTTAAAATTTTGAGAATAGAAATAACAGGGAACTCCTTGCTCTCACGTTCCAGTTGTGGCAGGCGAGGCGACTGGACCGGAAAAAAAAACAATAATGCTGCACATTTTCCTCGTTCACGCGGTAAGAGAAACTTCCTCGTGCTTTGCTTTCGCTCTTTACTAAGCTTTTTTTCACTTGGTCTGCTTCCTCCGCCCTATTTTCGTCGAAGAGGGTGGGAACTAGCGCGGCCATTGACCGTATCGTTCTCTCTTTCTTGGCTTCTGCTGATGCCGTTGTCGTGACACAAGGGTTCCAGATCTCCGTTCTATTTATGGTGGGAATTAGCAGTAGTCTGAAGATGTAAACATATTAAATAGATGACTATCATCCCAGTGCTTAATTTTGGATTTGCAAAGCTTTGAGTAGATGGAATGCCTTATAAAGGCACAATATCTCACAATCCTGGTTAATATAAAAAATTATTGTGATTTTTAAAAGGGAAAGCAAAAAAATTGCTTTTGTAATTTGATAATGAAATAGGTTAATTACAACTATTAACTAATATTAAGCCTACTTGAAGTGATTATAATATTAGAGGAGGACAATACTAACATATCAATCCAAGGAGTATCAACCAAATATTTGTTTTCATGTAATAATATATAAGCCCATGATATCTCACAATCATTACCAATGTAAGATAATTGTTAGTGTTCATTCTCGGTGGGTAGAAGATTCAACGTTTAAATTTGAAAGGTATTCTAATATACCATTTAGGTAGATAGCATAGAATGGTTTGAAATATGTTATAGCATAATATGAATACTTAGTCTAACATATATTTGTGGATCTTATACTTTAAATTAAAAAATTTAAAATTTGAATAAAAAAAATATATGTACAGTGTGCAAGTAAATAGCACAAATCAAATTCCTTCTCCATGCATAATGAACCTAAAAAATATGAAGTGGTCTTATATGCTTATACTTTACTTCAACTTACATAACCCTGTATCTTACAGGGAAAGAATTTTTTTTGTGGAAAGAATTTTTTTGGGGTGAAAGTATTTATTGTAATAAAGATCTTCATAGAATTTTATGGTGTTCGAGGCTCAAAATTAAAGGACTTTTATTCTTTTATTTGAATATATTTTTTACTAACACCCTTCAAGAGTGAAGGGTTGGATTTCTTTACCATTTTTATTATAACAAACAAAAATAAAATTTACATTTTTCTTTTACATATCAAAGACTTTTAAACTTATTATATGGAATTAAGTAAGCTTTTCTCACGTATTATATTTATTTCTAAAAAAAATCAGCTTATAATTGTATGCTATTAAGATGTATTATCATGAGTTATTTTATTGTAAAAGTGTACATTGCCAAGGTTCAAATCATGGCGTGGACAAGTGTGTAAGGGGATGGGTGTGTGGTGGCTTTGTGTTAAATTCTCTATTGATAAGTATAGCTCTCGGCTTTACGAGGGATCATGGTTGGGAGGAGACTGCTCAGCCCTGTGCATCGGTCATAGAAGTTTCTCACAATAACCAAAAAAAAAAAAAAATGTACATTGCAATATAAGGATTTGAACTACGGTCACATCTATGTGATTATAACTTATTTAATATATGTGATACATTTATAATATATTATCTTATTAATTTAAAAAAATATTAATATAAAAATATTTATGCAAAAAATATATATATATATATATATATATATATATATATATATATATATATATATATATATATATATATATATATATATATATTGTTGAATAATAAGGGTTGCAGTCGGTCCCCCACCTTTGACAAATTACAACTCTCTTATTTAGAGCTTGAGAGTACAAATATATACACTTTTCATCTCAATTGAGATGTTATAGCTAGAAACCTACATCATTTTACATAAAATGTCTAAATTCTTGATTTTCATTTTTTGAATCTTTTCAATTTTTTGTATGAATACAATTAATCCAGAATTTAGCATCCTTGTTGACATTTTCCTATAACAACTTTTACAATGCAAAAACTTCACCTCTACTATCTATGCCTTGCATCTTAGTAGAGTAATATTTCTAAAACATTGCACTATCATAGTCCGCTTTACCAAATATGGATTGTTATTTTCTTTCCTGAAACACAAGTGCAACCACAAAAATTATAATAAATAGTCTAAATGAAAACACATTATTGTTACAAAATAAAGTAAATATTACCAATGGAAAACATTAAAATAAATCTCAATCAATAATTGATTCAGACAATCAACATTTTCTTGTCAACTTCAACTAAACTTTCTACTTCCTCTAACCATGGAAAGGAGAATTTAACTTCATGATCCTCAATCAAAACCCCTCTATTGGCTAGCTTATATGCACATTTGTTTCCTTCCCTTAATATATGTGTAAACCTGATTTCTTAAAACTCTTTAGCAAGATCTTGAATTTCCACAATTACCTCTTGTATGTTCCATGGAGCCTTTGCTTTCCTCAAAATTACATTTATTACTATGAGAGAATCCCCTTCCATCCATACTCTATTCCATTTCATTTGTTTACATATTTTTAACCCTTCTAAAGCCGTCCAAGCTTCAACTTCATTATTTATCTTAAATCCACTATTGAAAGCATAATGAAACAAAATATATCCTCTCTTATTTCTAATTATTCCTCCTACTGTTGGTCTTGGATTTCCTTTAGATGCTCCATCAAAATTCAATTTAACTCACTCTACATCTAGTGGTTTCCACCTTATATTCTTTACCTTATTTTTGCTTCTCTTGTACCCAACATCATAATTCTATTTAATGACTTGACTCCATCTATCAAGGCTCTCTGCTTCGAAAATAGGGACTGGATGAGTTGATAGGGTTGGTTTAGAATCCTATATGGCTAAACATATCTTCTTTTTCATTACCTCTAAACTGATTTTCTTTCCTTTAAATATTCTTCTATTCCTTTCTAGCCATATAGTCCAAAGTATTGTATCTTTTGATATATCCCATATTATCTGTAAAGCCTCACTTTTATAAGTGCTCTGTCATTGCTTTAACCAATCTTCAATTTTGCTATTCATCACCATGCATTTACCAAACATATTAAGAATCCATTGCCATAGATTCTAGACTATTAAGCAATATCCCAAGAGATGGTCTATACTCTCCTCCTCCTTATTACAAAAAACACATTGAGAAGGACCATGAAAATATCTTTTCATAAGGTTATACTAGGATAAAATTCTTCTATGACCTACTAGCCAAACAAATATTTTTAACTTTAGGAATGCTTGGGCTATCCCAAATATCTCTCCATATTCTAGTGACATTATTATTTTGTTGGTGTTGTACATTATATCCACTTCTTGTTGTGTATTCTCCTGAGCTATTCAACTTCCAAATCAATTTATCCTTGGTTCCCCTCAAAATAATCACAATTATTATATTTCTACTCAATTGCCTCCTAGCATCAATGTCTTGTATACTTGTAAAAAAATATTCTTTCCATTTGTATCTTCCTTCTCGATCCTTGTATGAAATGTTTGAAACCCTATCACCATATTTATCTTGAAGCAATCTCATCCAAGGTTTCAAAATTGGATAGAAATTGAGTGGATTTTTATCACACCAAGTATCCATCCAAATAGAAATTTTTTCTCTAGTTTCCACCACCGATATTAAACCTTTAATCATAAGATCGATAGATTTTTTTAAACCATTCCAAAGAGCAGAACCATTTGGTAGAGAGAATGCAGTAAATATTAAACTTGGGTCATTGGGATAAACATACTTACTTGGAAGAATTCTTGCCCATTTTCTTTGACTCTCTTTGTACAATCCCCAAATTACTTTTCCCCTAAGAGCTATGTTTGCATCTGTAAGAACTCTTAAACCAAGATCTCCCCTAGTTTTATCATCACACAACTTGCTCTATTTCATCAAAGAAAATTTTATTTTATCATGTAAACCTAACCATAAAAAGGATCGCATAATATATATTAAACTTTTTTCAACTGATTTTAGCATAGAATACAATGACATATAATATGTTGGAATGGCTTGTAAGACTGACTTAATTAACTGCACTCTTCCTACTAACGATAACCATCTATCTTTCCAAGTTGTAAGTTTATTCTGAACTTTACTAATAACTGGATTCCATAAATCTATCCTCATTCTCCCCTTAAATAAAGGTATCCCTAGATAATTTATTGGCAAATTTACCTCCTCTATTTGAGGCAACCTGTAAATTCTTGCTTTGATATCAGCAGGAGTGTTAAGGAAGTAAATTTTGGATTTAGTCCTATTAACTTTTTGTCTTGAATCTCTTTTGTACTCTTTTAAAAAGTTATTCAAAGCTCTAGCCTCATTTATCCTTGCCCTTCCAAAAAGGGTTGTATCATCTATAAATTGTTGATGGGTGATGTTATTACTAACCTTAAGTCCACTAATAATCCCATATTTGTAAGTCTTCTTTAAGTTCCTACTCAAAACCTCTGCCATAATAATAAACAAATAAGGAGATAGATGATCTCCTTGTCTAAGGCCTCTCTTGGATTTAAAAGAATATGTTACTAACCCATTGACCAACACTGAATAAGAAACTGTAGAGACACAAGCTTTAATCCATATAACCCATTTCTTCTTGAAACAAAATATTTCTAAAACTGCAAAAAGAAAATTCCATTTAACCCTATCATAGGATTTACTCATATCAAGTTTTAAGATCATTGCTTTCTCTTTTCTTGAAGCTATTGAATGTATAACTTCATGAGCTACTATGATTCCGTCCAGAATTTATCTCCCTTTCACAAAGCCTCCTTGCTCTTCTGAAATAATTTTATCTAACAATGGCCTTAATCTATTCGCCATCACTTTGGAGATAATCCTATATACCATATTACATAGGCTTATGGGTCTAAAAGAGTCAAACAATTCAGCATCCTTCTTTTTGGAGTTAGGGTAAGTTATGTTGCATTTATTTTATAAAGTATGTATTGTTTTACCCTAGACTATTCCACTACCACCAATAAAGAATCCTTTACTATATCCCAATTATGTTGGTAAAAAACTAAAAAGAGCCCATCTAGACTTGGGATTTATCCTTATTAAAAAATAAAAGAGCTAAATGAACTTCTTCTAGAGTAATAGGCTCCATTAATTTCCTATTGTCTTCATTTGTTATAACTGAAGGAACATCTTGAAGAAATTTATCATTAAGAACTTCGGTCTCCTTTGAACCTAGAATATTATGATAAAAATACTTTACCTCTTTTCTAATTTTACTCTGATATTCAATCCAAACCCCTTCTATCTATTTAATTCTACTAATTCTAGAAGTTAATATTTGTACTATAGCCATTCTATGAAAAACTTTGTATTTTTATCTCCTTTTAACCAAGTCTGTCTTGATTTTAATCTCCATAATTTCTCTTCCTTACTCAAAATATTATGATATTCACCACGCAACTCCCTTTCCTCTGAGCTTGGATTATTATGAACATATTTTTAGAATTTTGAAATTTTATATTTTAGTTCTTATTTCTTCTCAAAAATATTTCCAAAGGTGTTCTTGTTCCATTCTTTTAATCTAGATGTCATGGATTTAATTTTATTTGGAAGAGCATGCAACCCACCATTACCTAAAGAATTCCACATTTGAGCTATAATATCAACAAATTGAGGATGGTCTTCCCACATATTCTCATATTTAAAATATGATCTTTTTTGAATTCACTTACCACCATTTTAACTCTTATTGGCCAATGATCTGAACCAATCCTTGTTAAGGTATTAATTTTAGCACAAGTTCCTTCATCTAACCAATGATCTAAGAGAATGCATCTGTCTAATTTTTTTGCTATTAGGTTCTGGCCTCTCTTGTTGTTGGTCCAAGTATAGTTGTCTTCTTCAAACTCAACTTTCCATATATTATTATTTTGAATAAAAGCTGAGAAATATTTCATACTTTGGTTCAATTTCCTAATTCTCCTAATTTTTCATCTAACTTGGTTATGGTATTAAAATCTCTAATGATCATCAATCGGGTTTCTTGGTATTTACTTATTATAAAGGCTTCAATACCACTCCAAAATTCTAATCTACCTGACTAAGTTGTAGGTCCATAGACATTGATAAGGATGAAATGAATATCTACAAAGTAGCAAGTGACTAAAGAGGTTATCCAATGCCTAGTTTTATGAATGGTTACACAAGAGGTTCTAGAAGGATTCCAACAAGTTATAATTCCCCCTGTTGCTCCTTCAGAATCCATAGCATCCCATTCACATCTTGTCCATACTACTTTCATAGTTTTTGAAACTTTTCCTTTTGTCATTTTAGTTTCCTGGATACAAAGAATATCAGTTTTATTACTTAAACACAGGTCCCTAATACACCTCTGCTTTGAGGAGGCTTTAGCACCCCTTATATTCCATGAGATGATAATCATGTCTCATTAGGGGCTTTTGGCCCCGCCTATGTATTACCAATATTATTTTGTTTTTTGGTAAAGAGAATTTCAATCAACTTAGTTTGTGTTCCTTTCTCTATGTTTGCTCTTTCTTCCTTGGATCTTGCTTGATAATTTGAAGGTTTTCCTCTTTTTGCCTTACCTATATCAAGTGTAGGTCTTATTATTCTATTATTCTTTCACAATTTGGTTTTTCATCATATTTATCCTCTCATGGCTCTATTATAGAAGCTTTTGACTTGTCTTGCTCATTTTTTGGTATTTTTTTATTAATGGAAGAGGAATTAACTTCTAAAAATGTATTTTCTTTACCAATTTTTTTCTCTTGAATGGTGCATGAAACTTCAAGAGAGTCTTCAAAATTTGATGAGACACATTCCTTAGGTTCATCGAGAATGTTCTTCCTTAAATCAAGATCATATTGAATAGATGGTTCCTTGTTAATATGTTGAAATTGTTGTACTTGTTGGGACTTAAACTAAAGGGGTTGATTTTATTGATACAAATGGTTACAATATATAGGAATAAGCCTATATTCAACACATGACACTTGTCAAGAGAAACTGACAAGTGTCAAGGTGAAGGCATAGTGCACTTTAACTCTAACATTCCCCCTTAAAGTGCACTATCCTAACTAAAGAAGAAACAAAACAAGTCAACATTCCCCCTTAATGTTGACTTCTCTAAAACAACCTATCATCCTCTCTTATTGTTGATTGGGTCTAGGCTCGTGCTCTTTGCGCTTGGCTCTCCAACTGTGAATAATGCTAGATTCACTGTGTATACATCTCGGTCTGTTGCCTCAGGGTCAACCACTTCCACAGGTCTGTTGCCACTGGGTCAGTCATCTAAGTGCCTCAGGGTCAGCCACTTCTAGGTCTGTTGCCTCTACAGGTCATCCTCAAAGGATGTTGCCTCTCATAGGTCACTGACTAGATCCACCATGAGTATGAAATCCCTCCTCATGGTGAACTCAATCTAGAAGGTGTCGGTATCTGTCAAAAAATGCACCTAATACAAATGAAAAACGAGCCATATAAGAGTGTCGGTCTCTATCGAAAATGCACTCAATACAATAAATGAGCCATAGATCCAAATAGGAGGAGAGAAGAAGAAAAGAAGAGAATTTTCTGAAGTGTCTTTGTTTGTAGTCTTCAAAAGTAGATCCAGAAAAAACCTCGGATAGAGTCTAGGGTGTCTTTGTCTGTAGTCCCTAGTATAAGTGTCCTTATGGTGACCATGTCATCCCACCGAAATGCATGGGTAACCAGCCATTGCATTCGCCAAGTGTATAGAAAAGATCACTAGGTACAAGGATCACATATGAAATTACCTTGGGAGTGTCGGGTTCAACCGAGAGTGCACTCCAAGGTAGAAAAACTTTGAGGCTAAAAAACTGAAGTGAAACAGCCTCAAAATTACAATATGACACCACCATTGTGTTCGTCGTGGAAAACCGTTTCCAATGACTATAAATACCCCTATACTTGTGTCTAAATGGGGCCTTCAACTTGCTGGGAAAACAACAACATGCCTATCTAGGCAACAATAGACAACATCGCTCAATAGCGGCATCACTCTCAGGCGGAAAAAATAGCATCAATTTCCCTCGTAGGGGAATTACATGGGCCATTTAGGGCCATCATCTCTCTGAAAAATACAATAAGAGGCCATGAGGGCCTTCCACTTCCACTTCCATGTGAAAACAAATGATTGGCCCATTAAAAAAAAACTGTCCCCTAAGTCCATCTAGGCGGCAAATACACATGGACACTTCCCAATTAAAATGAATGCCCCTCTTAAAAATAAGTATGCTCACCATCATTAAAATAACCCCCATACAATTGAAAAATGGTCCCTTTTTAGTAATGGCCCCCACATCGTAAATATATTCCCCACATGTTTTTAATAAACGACAATTATGGGGCTGTTTTAAAAAACTTATAATATAGTGACATTACCCACTATACGGCTGGCGGTTTTCACTAAACTCCTCCTTCCCACCACCTCACTGCCGCAGCGTGCCCGACAGGTGGTCGACGATCCGTTGATCCATTCACCCACCTCTCTGTAGGCCCCACACATGGCGACGCTTGTCTGTCTATGACTGTTGTTGAAACTGTAGATCACTGGCGAAGATCTGTCCCATTTCGATACTGAATGCGCTACTGCCGCTTACCTCAATAGCAAGATTCTATGGGTGCTACAGGAGTCCGTCGCCAGCGAGCTTGCCCCCTCCAACAGCGGATGGGTGCTGGAAATCAACAGGCTCTGGAGTGGACTTCATCACGATCACCACTAGCGCCAATTAATTTGCATCAACCAGATCACTAGGAATGCCGCAAAATATGCACTGAAAACCGAACATAGATGTTTGTAAAAAAAAAACACATGATTTAAAAAAAAAAAAATCTTCTCATCGACAAATCTGGCATAAGACTTGTGCAATGCATAATTTATGCTTAATTTCAGAACACCTGGTGCAATGCATAAGACTTGTCAGGTTATACAGTCTATTCCTTAAGGAGAGATTCCTCAAGTGGTAGGTAATGCGCATTTGCTTTGATTTGTCATACGATTTATCTTCTGCCCAAGATTTTCTTGATGCATTCTTGCATAATCTAGAAGAACAAAAGAACATGTTGTGTGAGTTTTATCTGCACAAGTTTGTAATGGTAGAGGATGTACAATTCATGTCCCACATATATATAGGTGATGTCCAGCTTAGATCTTTTGTTTTTACTTTGCAAAATCAAATATGTTGGGATCAGGAAAAGAAACAAAACAAGACTATTGAAATAAGACTTGGTCTATTGATGAGATATATCCAACCCAAAAATGTAGCACTAATTAGTGTACATTTCTCCTTAATGAACAAGCCCAACATCAGAGCTACCTATCTTAGGAACCTCAAGGAGAGTTTGATCTATTTTCAACAATTCTATATAAGCAATTTTAGCAACTTTTTTGCAGCATGTAAGAGCATATGGGATGAATTATCCATATCTTTGTAGAAAAGGGAACCCATATCACCAACAAACCTATTATAGTCACAAATAAAGGAAAATGCATTTATGGATGTAATATTAGAATTGAGACATCACTAGATAGGCCTACGGTTTAGGCCACCTACTATTATTACACCTGTACCATTTTATTTTGACACTAATCTTGAGTCGAAACAATAATTTCAGAGATGACTGACAGAGATAAAGAACAAAGGATACCATGATGGAGATCACATGTTTTGGAGAAATTGGTACAAGGAACTAGACCTAAATTCATTTGTAGCCCAAAAAAATGCATGAGGACATGCATCAGGTTAACTTGAGGAGGGATGATGAGGCCAAATAATACCTTATATTTGTATCATTTTTTGACATAAAACTACCATATTTCAATACATAATATAGATATATGTCAAATATTTGATTAAAGTACATTATTTTGTTGATGTTTGCATGATTAAGTGTTAAGAGATATTATGCCACTGTTTTGATTGTTTTCTGCACTTTTTGTCTTGTTTTTGCATGATTTTAGTACTAAAACAACATAGTGAAATTAGTAGCAAATAAAGGTTTTTATAACTTGTGATTGGTTGAGCTATTTAATATGGTTTTCCCACCTAAAATAAGTTGTTGAGGTGATGTGGTGCCAAATCAACCACTCTGTTGTTGAAACAAGGTATAATAGTTGTACACAACATATACAAGGCAACCACCTACAACATTAAAGGAGGACCGAGATAAAGTATATAGGAGAAGTTAAAACCGATTGGAAAACATTAAAGGCAACAAAAGAGGACTTACCATGCACTGTAAGCGCCCCCACATGACACAACTGGCAATAACAAAACATGACAAATATTCAACCTGATATTCCAGAGCTGCTCTAGGATGACAGGTAGAAACAATTAACTTAAGCTAGAAAAATAGAATTTGGATCCAATCCGCAAGGAGTGAATGAGTTGACATGAGGACAAGTGTGGTAGTTGATGATGCACCTATTCCTACCATTTTGAAAGCACAGATAAGCTCACAGCTGGTTACCAACACAAATTCTATTTTAAATTAGACTGAGTCTACTATAACAAAACAATAAATCAAGCATGAACAACACATTTTTGATTTTGTATTTGCGAATAGGAATGTAAGAATTAGTATAAATAAGACTACTCATCTATTGGTTGGAGTTAGTCATAAGTTACAAATTAGAGTCAAGCTTAGTGGACTGTATTTTACAAACTGTAATAGTAGCATTAAGTAATAAAGTGCAATATTTTTAGATGTGTTAAATTATGAGTGAATGAGTGCTTAAGACTTAGTTTGGAGTGTTGAATACCTTTTGCTGGACCAGGGAGCAAGGGCCCACTCTCAGGGTTGGTGGAAGGAGGTAATTTATAGGTTTTTTATTTTGTGCAATATTTGTTGAATGTTGTCAATTTCTTGTTATTTCTTGTAAATAGAATTTCCCCAATTTTGTACCCTATTTTTCCTTGTGTTTTAAGTGTGATGTGTGAGAGTGGATTTGTAACTAGCTAACCTCTATTTATATTTACATTTATCATTTCTATTTTCTGTAATTTCTTGTTTCAGTAATTTAGTTTCAGTAGTTTAAATTTCAGCAATGATTAAACTTAGTGATTTCAATTATGCATTTCTATTCCATGTTATTTTCATTCAGCAAAAGCAATCTAGTTTCATTTTTAGAATATTTTAAATTCTGCAAATTAAGTAGTCTTCAATTTTTGCAATTTAAGTAGTTTCAATTACTATAATTAAAGTGGTTTCAATTCTATAAATTAGAGATAGTGTGATCCATGAAGAATTTTTGTGAACCTTTGTTCCATTGAATAAGTATGTGTTCTGACATCTAAATTATAGACTGCCAAACCTCTCTATCGTACATAGCCTTGGACACCGCCTTGGATTTGACAAACATTGAAATTAAATGATGACACTAATGACACTCATTAGTTACCCTAAAGCTAATGCAATTTTAGCAAGGGTTCCAATTTTAAAGACTCCATTCCCAAGGATAAAAGCAATATCTAGGATCTCTCATAAATTGGGCTTGACATCTTTTAAAGTTACCATAAATATAGTATCTTAGCTACTACCTTTTAATTTTGAGGAATTAGCCATAGAAAATAGATTTTGCAAATTTAGGAACATCACAAAACAATAAAAGTTACAAAATTGATAAAATTTGGTAGTCTCCAAAGTGGACCAATTGGCTTATAAGAGTGATTTGCTCATAAAATTAGATCGATTGGATGAAAGAAGTAATTTCTTTGTAAAAATAGACCAATTGGCCCAAAGGAGCAATTTTCTTGCACAAATGAATTGATTGGCTTAACGAGTGATTCACTCACAAAAATAGACCGATTGACTTGAGGGAGTGATTCACTCACAAAAATGGACCAATTCACTCAAGGGAGTGTTTCCTCGACAAAAGGTGTCGATTTGCTTGACAAAAGGTGCCAATTCATCCAAAAATACAAGCATATCACTTGGTAGGCCTGAGCAAATCACGTAAACAATTACAAAGGTAAAATAAAATGTAATTCCCAAGGCAAATCTTTCAAAAGGAGACTTTTTGGTATATACTAGTTCATTAAGTCATTTTGGAAGTCTTCTATTCCTATTAGAGACATGATTGGAGGCACACAACATTTGGAGGTGCAACACTTTGGTAAAGTTACTCCCAAATATTTACTTTTACTAGGAGTAATTTTTTTTATCCTAGATAACTCAAGGGTAATTTTTTACTATAAATAGGGACCTAGGGCCCTCATTGTAGTCATATTTTGGCCATGAGAATTTAGAGCTACACTTTGTGAAACCACATTGTACTTTATACCCATGAGGTTGTAAGAATTTGATAAGTCCTTACTCTTTTTATTAGTGGTATTGCCTTCCTGGATTGCAAAGTGCATGATGGTTGTGGGACGATCTTTCTAACCCATATTATCATTTGCTTATTATTGTCATAATCAAATGAATGGATAGATGCTAATATTATTTGACTTCTTATGTGTTGATTGATCACACACTATCCTCGCTACAAAGTAAAAGTTGTATTTGCTTTCAATTTCTAGCTCTAAATTTCTAAACAATTTACTTTTGTGCATTTTACTTTCATACGTTTTCCCTTTCTACACTTTATTTTCATGCATTTTTAGTTTAGATTAATGATCCATACAAGAACAAGAGAAAGCCAACCTAAATATGAAGATTGCGAGAAGCCATTGATAATCCGTCCAATCTTGTTGAAACTTGGATTAGGGGTGCAAAACCTAATTTAGAAGCTAGGACAATTCCCCAGTTTAACAATATGGAGATGTAAAATTGGGAGATGGAAAACACCTCAATAAACATGGTTAGAACAAACACATGTCTTTTACAAAATGAGAGGAGATAACAAAAATCAATTTATCATAGAATGTGAAACTTACAAGGATATAGAAGCGCATATGAAAATATTTTAAAAGTAAAGTCATTCATAAAACTTTTTAAAATTTTGAGAATAAAAATAACAAGGAACTTTTTTTTTAATTTTTATTTTTTGTCAAAATCAATAATAAAAAAAATGTATTTCAAGAGGATAAGAGAACATTGAACTTTCTAACTTTTTCTTTTTCTTTCAATTGATTATATGGAATTGAAATGAGCTCCACCCATATTACATCATCACCATATAGTGGTATCTCAACAACTTGGATATTATCTTTCAATTGGTTATATAGAATTGAAATGAGTTCCACCCATATTGCATCATCACTATATAATGGTATTACAACAACTTAGATATTATCAATCAATGTAAGGCTTAACAAGATTAAAACTTAGTGTCCTTCTTGAATGTCAAGAATCTAATTAATTAAACTAATACCATTTAATACAATTAAACTTTTTAACTTAATTTATTTATTTATATTTTAAATACAAGCTTTACTTACACAACCATACCTCATTGTAGTTTAAACTTAAATCTCTTGAAAGAGAGCAAAACCTTAACCACTACATTATTAAAAAATAAAAATTAAATTATTAAAACTTCCCATCCTCCAAACTATGTTGACCTTATAGCAACAATTAATTTCATTTCATATTCAATTGACTAAACTCAATGATTGGCTTTATTGTTAGAACAAGAATAACCCAACAAAAGGTCCACTCTCATCTATTCACACGATTGATTTTCCACTCTTTAATACAATTAAAAAAACCAATATTTTTATAAATAAAAAACACCTAAAAACAATAAAAGTCATACGCTTGCCTAACTAAGTGCCATTTACTTTACTTAATTTCTAGTGTGTTGAGATTCTTAATTTGCATTATTAAATGTCAACCAATCATATGTCCTCACACCCACCACCCTACTTAACCAGCTTTAATATCCTCAACCCATTTGTTTTATACAAACAAAAAAATACTCTTAACTAAATAAATTAATAGAAGTAGTAAAGACTTATTGGTTTCTTTAAGTTTCTTTTATTCTAATAAACATTTAATAATAAAACAAGAAATATTCCTCTGTTTAAAAAAACAAAAAAATAGCTGTATTATTCCCTAGGCGTAGTGATGGTGCCAAAGCCGAAGTGCTCGTCTAGGTCATGGATTTCATCGCACATAGCTTTCAAAAACGGTGACTTTGAATTAATTTTTTAATGGAATTGAAATAGCCTTACTTGTATAAGACGTTTGAATATTATTCATGTATTATCTAATACTTTTAATAAATTAATTATTTAAATATTTAAAAAATTAAATTTATTGTACTATTATTACTTAATTGAATTTTAATCTCTTACAGCTATATAATTCCACTGGTTTCTTTCCATAAAAAAAAACCAATAAATCTGCTACCTCAGCATTTTTTTTTAAGTCTTTGACTACTTCAACCCTGAAAAGTCAAAAATATAATCTATTGTATTATTACCATTTAATTGAATTTTAATCTCTTACAGTTGTATAATTCCACTGGTTTCTTGCGTGGATCTACTACCAATAAATCTACTACCTCCGTTTTTATTTCTTAAACCTTTGACTACTCCAACTCTCAAAAGTCAGTGTGGATAACCACAAATTTAGAATTTTTTTTATTGCTATGTTGATGCTGACCGGGCTAGAAAAATGCGAGGCGGATGTGGCGTCGGCAATAAGAAACAAACGCCTTGTGGGACCCAGGAGAGGTTCGTGCCCACGTTCCAGTTGTGACAGGTGAGGCGACTAGACCGGAGAAAAAAACAATAATGCTGCACATTTTTCTCGTTCACGCGGTAAGAGAAACTTCCTCGTGCTTTGCTTTCGCTATTTACTAAGCTTTTTTTCACTTGGTCTGCTTCATCCGCCCTATTTTCGTCGAAGAGGGTGGGAATTAGCGCGGCCATTGACCGTATCGGGCTCTCTTTCTCGGCGGCTGCTGATGCCGTTGTCGTGACACAAGGGTTCCAGATCTCTTCTTTATTTATGTTGTGACTAAGCTTCTTGTAGTCTATCGTTCCTTAAATTGCTTAGGGCTGCTCTAGCCATCGGTTTCTGTTCTGGTCTGGTTCTGTGCAGTAGTCTGAACTGCGGTGGCTCCCATGGTTTCCAGGTAGTTTGAGTTCGTGAAATCCTGTTCTGGCCCTAATTTGGTGGATCGTTTGTGATCCTTGGTCTTATATTGAAAATAAATAATTTTCTGTGGCTGAGTTTTGAGCTAGGGTTTGAATAAGCGAATTTGTGGTAGGGTTTGAATAAGAAAGGATACCCTGAAGAAATTAGGCGGGGGTTTAATTTGGAGTTGCGATGTCGTCTTCTTCTAGGACTGTAACGTGTTGGTGCCATCAGTGCAACCGCTCCGTGAGCGTGAGATTGGGAAGAGGCGAGAGTCTCATATGTCCTTTGTGCAATGAGGGCTTCGTCGAGGAAATAGACGAAGAGCAACATCGTCATGGTGTGTTTCCTGGCATGCAGATGAGGTGGGCCGGCCCGCGGTGGATGAGGGAGCGGCGCGGCGTTCCGCCGCCGCCGGCGATGGTGCAGATGGAGGTGATGGAGGCCATGAACGCCCTCATGAGCGGCATGGACCCTAATTCCTCTTTCGCGCACGGCGGCGGCAGCAGGATCTTGCGGTTCGCCCGCGCGCCTCCTCCCTCGGCCTCGGCGGATCCGATGGTCCTGGTTCGTGGCCTGTCGCACGGTCTCATGGACGAGGACGGCGGCGTGGAGGTCTTCTTCGACGAGCTCCACCGGCACCACCACCATCACCACCACCATCACCATCACGGACACATGTTCGGTGGCAGCGCGAGGCGGAGGCATCACGCGCACATGGGCGACTTCGCGGTGGAACATCTGATACGGCAGCTCGCCAGCGCCACCGCCGGCGACGGTGGGCAAGGAGACCGGTGTGGCCCGCCGCCGGCTGCGAGGAGCGCGGTGGAAGCGATGCCTACCGTGAAGATCACACAGAAGCATCTGAGTGTGGAGTCCCACTGCGCCGTGTGTACCGATCCCTTCGAGATCGGGGGCGAGGTGAGGGAGATGCCCTGCAAGCACATATACCACGCCGACTGCATTTTGCCCTGGCTGGCGCAGCACAATTCCTGCCCCGTCTGTCGGCACGAGATGCCCACTGACGACGAGGAATATGAGGGGGGGCAGAGGGAGAATAGTGGCCCCGGTGAGGGCTCTGGTCATTTGGGGCTCACCATCTGGGGGCTTCCTGGCGGTGGGTTTGCGGTCGGCAGGTTTACCAGTTCGTCCCCCCGCAGAGGCAGCAGGAATGAGTCCTCCAGAAGTTCTAGTTCTTCCTCCGCTTCTTCTTTGATATTTAGAAGAGGAGGGGGAAGGGGGCTTGTGTCGGATCTTGGCATTAGGAATGGGAGTGGGGAGAATCAAGGCAGGCGCAATCCTCTATCGTTTCTGTGGCCCTTCAGGTCGTCCAATTCGAATTCCAATTCGTCTGAGCCGTCATCTTCTACGGCTAATCCTAATTCAAGTAATAACAATGGTAACTCCAGATGGTGGTTCCGGTAGAAGCCTATGAATGAAGACTGTGGCTGCTGGGGCCTTTGATACCAATGAAAAATAATTTTCTTATTATTTGCAAGCATAAGCATTTACATTCGTAGTTGTTGTTGAGGTAAATTGTATCACCCGCTCCCCCTCATTGGAATATCAAGCCCAGAAGCAGTATGGTATGTTCTTCCTTGCTGCATAGAGTAGGCCATGGCATATGGTGCAGCCCATTATTACGCAACATTGGCAACTTTTGTTGTATTTGAATTTTTATTGGGCTTCTTCCCTTTCTTTTCTTCATTGTGAATATGTCTAGCCAAGATTTGCTTACAGCAATCTGTAATTCTTGTGTTTCGTATTTCAGCAGAGATGTTGGCGAACCTTCGAGGTTACGTGGCTTCTCTGGGTTTTGTTCAATTCAAATGAAATTGTTTTATTAATGTCCATACATAATTTAAGCCTTAATATCTGCACATTAACTGCCTTCAACTTCAGAGTTGTCTAAAATTATTATATTTCAATGTTCTGAAAGTCTTGATGTTACTTACTAGATGTTTGGGACGGACGCTTAACAGATTTCGTATATTGTAACTTGTTCAGCATGTTGTGCTCAATGTAGACGTTTAATTTTAGTGGTTCTCTTTTGTACATAATAATATATTAGCTTGATTATTGAAATGAAATCTTCCTGATCACCTACAACTTGAAACTTTGTGATTCTGCACATCACTGGTATATATTTTACAAGTATTTGACTCTGAAAATTTGTAATTTGAAAATGCTTACTATCTTCTGCAGGTATGTGAAGATGTTGAAGAAATGTTTTATTTTATTAGCTTTACTAACTGGTTAGGTTCAGCAAATTTCAGAGGCAAGTATAGGAGCTTTTTAAAATTTAAAATTTATTATTTGATTTCTGCTCGTGCAATGTTGAGTTTCAGCTTCTTGTTGAAGAATGCTGTTATTGTTTGTCAAATTATTTGGCAAAATCAGTATTATGCTGTTAATAGGTAGGACTAGGTAGGATATAGTAAAATGATGCACAGATTCTTTCTGTCGTTCAAAGTAACGACTCTCCTGATATGAGTTTGGCATAATTGATGGTATGTCTTAGTTTCAGCCATCTATTTGCAAGTAAGAATTGGTAACTGCCTGCCATGTTTTCAGTTAAGACAAAGCTGAACTTGGTACCCTTGTAGGCATACAATAATTTTTTCTCAAAAAAAAGTTTTAAATTTGGCTACATGATATTTTTCTTCCAGGGATGGACCCTCATATAATGTTTTTGCATTATTGTAAAAAGTGAATTATATCTTTCTGCCAAAATTTGGGAAGAAGTTTTGGATTTGGTATTTCTACGTGTGTGCTTTTCTTATATTCATCTTGTACTTTTTGACCATATTTGGAAGGCAACGAGAGGATGCCAACTAATCCTTTATTTCCGGTAGTCAACTGGAAATTCTATTTCACTCCTATTAAAACAACTAGATATTTTGTGAAAGTAAACTGGTATTTCAACTCGTTTCTCATTGTCATTGCTTTCTTTTGCCTGTTAAACTGACATGCTAGCAATTTAAATGCTTTAATTACAATTGATAAGTTCAGTAGAGGCTCCAAATTTGGTTGACGTAAGTATGAGGGAGATTGAAAGCATCCTGGTTTAGGGTTAAAAGCAGGCCTTTAATCATGAAGTCTAATGCTAATTTGTATACCAAGAGTATAAGTCAAAGCTAAAGCTAAAGCTGCTTCTATGCATTATACTTTGACCCTGTAATAGTGTTAGGAGCTTTAGTAGGTCGGGATGGGATATATCATATATATTCATAAGATATCTAGTGCCTTTTAATTTTTAAATTTTTTATTTTTTAAGTATTAAAATCGTATAGCTCACATTTCCTACTAAAAATTATGTTGAAGAATTCAGGCCTCTGACTGTAAAAGAATATCAAGCCAACAAGACTTTGCCATATTTTGCTTGCCCACTCTAAGCAATATCTCTCAGAAACCCTTCAATATTAAGTGAGGCTTACATGCTTATTGAATAAGGTCTCCATGCAGTTTGCAAAACCCTGCCTGGCTCTTCACCTCTTCAATATTTAATAAGCATTATAAATTTTGAGAAAGACTCATCTTGACTTTAAGTAAGTAAAAAATGGATCATTTTTGAACCAATGGTTAAATAAGAGACTTGGAATTGACTAGATTCTTTGACAGACGATAGGGTTAAAATTCTGAGCATAGAAATTTTATATTTTCATGAATATCTAATATACGAATTAGAAATGATATTAAAATCTTTGAGGATTGATAGGGCTCAAATTCTGAGCATAGATTTTTTTCTTTTATTTTGATGAAAATATCCAATACAAGACTTCCAAATGATTTTAAGGGTTAAAATTGAGCATAGGGTTTTTAAATCTTTGACACTGACAGTACTTGGTCCTTATTTTTGCATTGCTTTTATTCACTAATTGTTGATGTGAATGATAGTGTTCTGTTCTCCTTGCCCTTTGTTTTCCTTGGTTGTGGATAATTTGAAATAGTGTTTGACATGCGACAGGAATTTCATTGTTTTAAGAACGTTGTAGAGCCTTACAGATTACTTGCCATGTTTAAGAGGTTTTTGCTATCCAGGCATAGGACTTCCTTCGGGTCCCTTGAAATATTCTTATCTTCTTCAAGTTTGTAATCAACGTGGTAACTTGGATGCATGCTCTCTAGACTGCCTGAATGTTTTTCTTTTGCGAAGATAAATATATTTTCACGAAGAGAAAAAAAGGCCTAAGATAATTTACAACAAACTAAAGAACATCCCAGCTATGCCTTAGCTAGAGCCTGGGGGCACATCCTCTGGAGTGGTTATGCAGTACCAAGACTTGGAATTGCACACAAAATATTTTCCTTTAATAACAAAAATTAATATCTTGTAGTTGATCCTGTAGACATTAACAGAAATATCCTTCGTTTCAAACAAGTTTCTCCAAGGGGTTCCATGCCTCACACCTCATGATCCTAGTCAATAGAAATGAGTATGTACATGCCTAGTTGGCCCTTTGAGTTCCACCTGTAGATTGACAATTTACTGCTCTGTTAGCCTCTACATCAATGCTTGAAGGATATTGTGTCTATTTCTCGACAGATTAAAGTTCTACAAGTCTTTATGTACCACTGTGAACACTTCCCTTCATTGAGAGCAGATATTACGAGCTGCGAGTAGTTTCTGTTCAAAACTATCTTAATCCTCCCATAATTGTCTCTATCTTATTAATTTAACTGTTAGTTAGATTGAGGCTCACTGTGTTGATGCAAAGTTGGTTCTCATGATCTTGATGCAACGTCATTTTAGATATCTTTTGGTATGCGGTTATTCAAGATTCTCACCTGAATAGCTTAAATTATTCATTTTGATGTTCCATTCCCAGTCCTTGTATCCAAGCAATTTGTGCAAGATTTGCAAACATGCTGTAGCCTTTGTTTTGATGTGCTTATATTCCGTGTGTAGAAGCCTGCATTTTCCTGATCATGCTTAATTGAGAGGTCAGTCTAGAGATAAATTAAAAAATAAATAACCAAATGGAATTTTCTGCATCAAAGAAAAATGATAATTCAAAGAGAGACCTGTATAAAATTACGCCAAATGCAAAAGTCAGGGACGTTTCATTATTCATGGTATTCGACTTGAGGTTTGTTAGGTTTTGACATATAAAAAGGTGGGTTGTTCATTATGCTAATGGATTTCCAAGGTGCCAGTTTTTCCTTTTTCTTTTTAAAGTGTCCAAGTATGTGATGAATTTGTGTGCAGATATTTTATTTATTTTTGATGTGTTCAAGTGTGATGAATTTGTGTTGTGTGGTTGAAGTGAATGTGATGGTCAACAAATACATATGCAAAAAAATGTGAATTAATAACTTCTAAACAAATCTGAACTTAGGACAACTTTAAAAACAATAACTCTCGTCTATTGTAAACAATGAAAACAAAGAAACGAATAGTCAGAAGAAAACAAATCATGAATGGGTTAGCTGAAAACTAAATAACATACCTTAAGAATCTATTTAGAATGGCAATTTTAGAAAACAAATCATGAATGGGTTAGCTGAAAACTAAATAACATACCTTAAGAATCTATTTAGAATGGCAATTTTAGAGGCGTTGATAGCCTCTTGGTGGAGAGACCCTTCAGTTATTGTTATACAGGTGATCAGGAATCTAGCATCTGGACATTCCAAATATAAAGATCTAACCATGTTCACTCAATAATGTCTGATTGAGAAGATAGTTTTTCTGTATTGTTGTGGTACATATAGTTATAATGCCTATACTTAACGGAAATTTTCCGTTTAATGTTGTTAGATTAAAAATAGTTAAAAAGACAAAAAAAAAAAAATTATTTATTATTATGTTTTGAGCTTATACAAAATATTCAAAATTCTAGAAATTGCCTGCATAGACTATTATATCTAATGTCATATGTTGGAATAATTTCCTTAAAGATGAAAAATTTATGTTCATAATACATGTGATGTGAATGGATCTGTGTATTCCAATAGTTTGAATGATGAGGAGTGGGGCTCGCCAAGCAATATTTACACACAACTACCAGGAAATTATCTAACGCCAGGCTGTTGTGATGGGTCGTCCACTGAATTGATGGGGTGGAACCAAGCATACAATTAGCAAGGTTTGATTCACTCCTCTCTGATGAGTTGACAGACCGGAATGTCACTTTAAATTCACCTTAATATAAAGATGGTAATAGCTAAAATACATTTTTTAATTTCTTCTTGGTGAGTCTTCCAGGCATTTAGTCCCAGGAATTATGCCTTGTCTCTCTGTAAAGGTGCAGAGGATCAGAAATGACAGATCCTCCTTTCCTTTCATTGTTACCAATTAGACTCGTCAAATCAGTAGACTTTAGCATTCCTAAAATGCATAGGCACGTGTCAGGTCCCACGCCTAGGAATATCTCATTGCATGAGGACAAATTATTGCCTGACAAAAGTGACACTTTACCAACGAGTCTCAACACAGAACATGATTTGACCCGGGAATCAAACAACAGAACAATTAGATCAAAAAGCAGTGTTCTACATTTGTCCATGCCAACAGGCAAAGGATAAACAAAAGCGAAATGGGTAATGGACATCGTGTTCACAATGTTACTGTATTCTACCAAAGCAATGAGATAACTTTAAATTATAATATACCCATTATTTTTAATGCCACAGCATGCTCTTATGTGGTGTGGATTACAAAGACTGTCATATGTGCATGGGTGTGTGTGTTAGCAGATAATTCATTGGATCCAGCCACCGTGGCAAACTAGCATACAGAGTTCATTGAAAATTGGTGTGAACATAGCCTTAAAATATTAAGAGCAAAGCTTGTGCAAAGGTTTGATGGGGAATATATGTAATTTGCACTCGTTAAGAGTGTTTTCTGTTATATGGGTACAGCTCATCTTTAGCACAGAGTACAATCAGTAGTCAAAATTAAAATATTGAGCACGTATTTTAAGTATTACATTTAAAAAAGGGGAAAACTATAAAAACAAGAGATTCGGTATTCGGTATCTAGACCGGTGTTTATTGCTATCAAACAGTAGTAAACAATAAACGATAGTTAGCCTTTAATTTAAGTATTTTATTTGAGAGAGGTCGTTCCAAGTTTTAAGGTAGTTAATAGAATTTAAAATTTATTTAATTTATTTTAAGTATTACATTTAAAAAAGGGGAAAACTATAAAAACAAGAGATTCGGTATTCGGTATCTAGACCGGTGTTTATTGCTATCAAACAGTAGTAAACAATAAACGATAGTTAGCCTTTAATTTAAGTATTTTATTTGAGAGAGGTCGTTCCAAGTTTTAAGGTAGTTAATAGAATTTAAAATTTATTTAATTTAATTTAATATAAATAATTATTTAATTTATCTTTATTTGAATTAAAGAAAATAAATATTGGGGCCTTATTACATTTTTCTTTTTAAAGTGTGATTGAGGTTCGTTAAAAAAAAATATATATATATATATATATATATATATATATATATATGATTTTTTAACCCCTTTTTGTTTATAGATTTTTTTTTTTTTTAAAACTACCTTCCTTGGAACGAAAAATTTAAAAGTTTTAATAAGTTCTCGTGAAAGTAATTGAAAAGTAATAAAATTTGTAATTGTTTATGATTTCTTTATCCATACTGAGCATAGTTAAAGATTCAATGCTTTATTTTTTTTGATGGACACACACCCCCCTCATACACTCACCCATGCCACGGTTTGAACCTTGGACCTCCTTAAGAAGAGCCAAAGCCCAAACCGTTGCGTTGTCCCACTGGACCCAATGCTTTATTTGATTGATAACTTAATTCATTTTTTTGTTTTTTTTTTGTTTTGGGCATTTTAAGTTGTTCTTTTACGTATTTGTTTTGTTTTATATAATAAAAGTTTGGTATCGGTAAGGATGCCACTTGCATTATTGGTGATGTGATCCGGGTTCAATGCCCTCGACAGATGTGTATAAAGAAGTATTACTAAAAAAAAATAATAGAAGTTTGGTGTGCTAAAACCAATTTTCATTATATAGCAAAATTTGATGAATTAATTGTGTATTGCATTGTTGCAATTTTAACAATTGAACTAGCAAAACAAAGTAATTGATGGCATAGAAAAATATGTTGGCATAGGTTCTCTTCTTGATGCATGGGTTAATGTTTCTTTTAAAACGTATGTTGATATGCATCATTGGCCATACCATTTTCTCTCTTAATTATGTAGGGTTCCTTCTTTCTAAAATGAAAAACAATATATTATATAAGAAGTGCTTTGGGATGATCAAATAAATTGTTAATAAACTACCTTTCCTACATTTAAAAAAACCCTTGTAAATCCATTTATGCGGACTATAATTGGATACTTCTGCAAACAGAGCTAATGCTTTATAGTTATTTTAAGCACAAGACAATCCTGCTTGGCATTGTATTTACTCTTTTCCAACCTCCTATAGGGATTATAAACCAGCAAATACTAAAATTAAAAGACAAATATTTTTACTTGAAAAAATATAAACTTGGGTTGAGATCATGCATTTTTTTTTACCATCATGTTGGAGCAAGTGATTTTTCACTATGTACACGAGAACCAAAGTTTAAACCACATAGAATTGTACACACATAACATGGTTTAAACCTTGAACCTCCCAAAGAGAGACCAAAACCTTAATGGGCTGCCTCTGATATTTGAATATATCATCATCAAATTGATATCATATTTTAATGATTCACTAAGGATTATTACCTATTGAATTGAGGATTATACCCACCCCTAGCATGATAGCAGCAAATATTACCTATTGAATTTTGTGGACTTTTCATTTAAAGTTTATTTTTTTTAACATTTGAACTCATGTTATTTACATTTATTAATATATTATTTTATTTATATAATAAAAATTATTTGTTTGTTATATTAATATTTGTATTATAAAATTTAAATCATATTACATTATGATTATATATTGGTATTATACAACTTAGTAATTATGCAGGTATAACTTTTTAAAATTTGAATTTAGGTTTCCTTCTTTAAAGTCAAAATTTAATGGATCAAGCTCATACCATTTGACTATTTTAATTATATATTATTATTAAATTTATTTGAAATTTAATTATGTCTTATTTCTTTTTTTCAATTGATTATATGGGATTGAAATGGGCTTTACATAGCCATGTAGTGGTATTATAATAGCTTGAATATTATCATGGTATGACAAGATTTGAACCTAGGTCTCCTCTTTGAAGTTGAGGAATCTACCTGGTTGAGCTAATGCCATTTGATAATTTAGTGGTATTATAATAGCTTGAATATTATCCATGGCCTGATAAGATGCTAATGCCATTTGATAATTTAGTGGTATTATAATAACTTGAATATTATCCATGGCCTGATAAGATTTGAACATAGAGGATTTGGAGTTGAGGAATCTAACTGGTTGAGCTAATGCCATTTGATAATTATGTCTTATTATTTAGTTAATATATTAAATTTATTTGTAATAATAGATTTTTTGACTTCTAAAAAAAACTTAAGTACATTTTATAAAATAGAGACCGTCTCAATTTTCATTTAAATTGTTAGATCTATATTGAAATATTGTGTGACATTAGCTCAAATGATTAGAATTCATTTTTCCTTTGTATTTTACTTTATCCAGATTAAATGAGACAAAAAAAAATGCTCTAGTTGAATAATATGTATGTACACAGATAATAAGAAATTTGGTCATATCATGCTTTCCAAGTGCACTTAGTTTTAGTAACTTCATTTTTTAATAAGCTATGTGTGGCTTCTATTAGGAACCACTTGCATCTAAACTCTCTTTCTATAAATAATTAGTTATATAGGATTGAAATGAGCCCTATTTGTATGTATAGATCATTTCTCAATATCTTGAGTGGGCCTAATGGTAAGACTTTGAAGCTCTGAATAGGAGGTCCAAAGATTGAATTCTATATGAGGTAGATTTGTATACCATACTTCAATAACGAGAGTTTGGTTGGATAAACACACATTGGGTAAACCATCTTTTATGAGGATCATCTCATATGACCTATAGTCTTGTGAACCTTGGTCTCCTCCTTGAAAGTTGATGAATTTAATTGGTTGAGCTAACACAATTTGATTAAAAAAATAAAAGATATTCATTAAACCTTGGTCTCCTCCTTGAAAATTGATGAATTTAATTGGTTGAGCTAATGCCATTGATTAAAACAATAATTGATCTAACGCCATTAGAACAATTAAACCATATCCAACTTGCTTTTTAATCAAAGATATTCATCATTTCTTTTTTTATCACATATATTCTTTATCTTCCTCAAATTGTTATATTTTTGCAATAAGCTCCTTGACATTATTTTAATTAAGAGATAAAATCTCACTTGACTAATTACCTTCTAAAATTTGAATTTTACCAAGATAACTATCAACACTCCAATTATCTACTATTTGATTTCCTTCTCTATAGACATGTTCATATTTCTAAGAGATTGTATCCAATAATAATTGACAAACATTAGCAATAATGTTATTTTTATCCAACTGTCCATGAGGTTTAGAGCAATTGGTTGGGAGTAACGAGTTTCACATCATAAACAAAGGTTCAAATCTCGTGTTAATCTTAACATTTTATCCCCCAATAATAATAATAATCCCATGGGGTTTGGAACGATTGGTTGGGAGTGAAGAATTTCACATCTTAAAGCAAGGTTCAATTCTTATGGGTGAACTTTAAAATTTTGCCCATGGGGTTGAAAGCAATTGGTTGAGAGTCAAGAGTTTCACATCTTAAACCAAGGTTCAAATTCCATGGGTAAAATTCAAGTCTCATTAATTTCTTATTAGTTTAAGAGAAAAGAGCAATTACAATGTGAGGCTTACAAATAAGGACAAAATATGTTTACAATGGAGTTCATGACTTATATTTATAGGAAGAAATCTGTCCTTGAGTTTTTTTTTTCTGGATACATAGGGGAGTTGGTCACATCCACACTATTTTTAGTAACTGCCAAGTGCAGGGTTCAAACCACAGGGACTTCTCTCAAGAAGCCTATACCACCTCGTTATTGTTGATTTGGAATGAGGGGATCATCGGTCGCTCAGGATTCATACCATCGTCATCAATCTAGCACAAACTCAAAGAATTCAGATGAAACTGCTACCTTTGCAAACAAGCAAGCATGCCCCCAAGGTTTGAATCTAGGTCTCTTCTTGGTAAGTGCCTAGCCATAAAAGCAACTACCAATCCACCTAGCCCTTGGGGGTAAATTCATCTCTGAGTTATGATAGGTGAGAAATCCTTATTCATAGTAAAAGCAAAGATTTGGGGGCATTTTTAACATTATGATACACCTCTTAAATTTTAGATGCTTCTAAATACACTTCTAACCAACCTAAAAGGATCCTAAAATGCTTAGTGGTGCTTTGCTCTTCATGCACTAATCTCTCCATACTATCTAGTGTTTCACTCATCAAAAGCCAGTTGCTCCATTTTGAGCAAATCACACCTTCAATATCTTGCAAAATTGGATTTCTAAAAGCCTCAATTGATCAATTCAAAGGTTTTGCACATCTTTAAAATGTAGGGGAATACTACACATATATAACTAATTGAGTTCATAAACCCACAAAGGGTGCTAGTTGTGGCCGACCCGACACGATTCCCACTCTCTCTTGTGGATACACAAAAAAAATCCATTCCTCGTTGGTTGTGGTTGAGTGTCTAAGGGTTTCTTTGGTGCTATTTTCACCACTAACCAAAGTTTTATGATGGTTTGTTGTGTTGGTAAGTGCATGGACATTAACATTATTTTAGGTCCCTGAGGGTTAGGTGGATTGGTAAGATGTTGGGAACTTATCAAGAGGAGACCTAGGTTCAAACCTCGAGGGCATGCCCAATTTGGGCAAAGGTAGTAGTTTGACCTGAGTCTGCTGAGTGTGTGCCGGTTTGATGACGACGGTACCAACCCCGAGCCATTGGGGTCTCCCTCACTCCATATCGTGTTTATAAAGGCAAGATAGGTATTATAATGGTAGCACCATGATTTGATGCTATGATCAGAGGCAATATGACTTGACGCTATGACCACTTGTCCAAAAAGAAAAGGTAGTTGCCGATTCCTCTTTGTATAAAAAAAATTCACATTTTTTTGTTACTTATTAAAGACTTTTAAACTTGTTATATGGAACAAAGCAAGATTCTCATATATTATATTTATTTCAACAAAAAGGATCTTATAATGGTATGTTACAAAGATGTACTATCATAGTCATCTTATTGTAAAAGTGTACATTACAATGTAAGGATTTGAACTAAGGTTACATCCACGTGATTGTAACTTATTTAACATGTGTGACACAATAATATATTATCTTATTAATTTAGTAATATATTAATATAAAAATATTTATGCATTATATACTTTAATTGGTTATATAAAATTGAAATGGATCCCACTTGTATTATATTGTGAAAACATAGTGGGATCACAATATTATTTTTGATAATCATGCATGTACCATCTTACAAGATTCAAACTTGGGTCTTCTCCTTGAAAGTTGAGCAATTTAATGGATTGAACTCATGTTATTTGGTCAAAATGTTAAGATTCATCGATGGGATTGGAACCTTAGTTAATGGTATGAAATTCTTCACTTCCAAACAATTATCCGAAGTACCATGAACAACATATTTTTATTATGTTATTATTTATGTTATTTTTATATCTGATCGTGTGGGGGAGTTGAAGGTAGTGGGTTGTGTAAAACTCTCGAGATAAGAGAGGTCCCAAGGTCAAATCCCTCCCCTCACATGCGAATATGACCCTAATCTAAAAAAAATTACGTTATTTTTATTAAAATATAAAATTATTTCAAAAATATGTATTAAATTTATTCTTGAAACTATCATTATGTGAAAACATAGTGATATCACAATATTATTTTTGACAATTATGCATGTAAATTTTTACAAGATTCAAACTTGGATCTTCTCCTTGAAGGTTGAGGTATTTAATGGATTAAACTCATGTCATTTGGTCAGAATGTTATGGTTCACCCATGGGATTGAAACCTCAGTTGATGTTATGCCATTCTTCACTTCCAAAGAATTACCCCAAGTATAATGAACAATATATTTTTTGTTATATATTATTTAAGTTATTTTTATTAAAATATTAAATTTATTCGAATATATTAAATTTATTCTTGAAACTATCATTATGTGAAAATTTTGCTAACATCCAATACATGATATTAGAATATAACAAAATATGAATATATTGATTATTAAAAAGTGTTCTATAATACAGAGTGACAATCAAAATCTGCAAGGCAATGGCTATGGTTTGAAGAGTGGTGACTGAAGATCTTAAACCAAACAAAGGGTTTGTAGATTTGTGACTAAAAGCCAAGGAATTCATAGATCAACGAAAGTAAAAGGTTTGTAGATCTGTGACCAACAACCAAAGGGTTTGTAGAGGAGAGGAATTTTTTTTTTGAAGGTGACAAAAATGGAGAGGGATGTTTTGGTTTTGTTGGAGGTAAAAAAAGATTTACAGGCTTTTGGAATGAGGGAGTAGGAGGAAAATGGGCAAGGAAATGGCCAGATGGATCTATAGAGTGGAACAATAGGGGCTGAGAGTGTTAACATAAGTTGGGTCGAGCGAGTTAAAGGGAAGAATAAATTGGAGGAGAAGAGGGGTCAATGACTAGAAATCCCTACTAGATTATCCGAAGAAGCTATTCTTCTAAAATTTCTAGATAGTGTCTATGAGAGAGCACAATAGAGGCTCAACAATACTTTGATAGGTAAATTTATTGGCTTTAGACCAACAAGGGATCAGATAAAGAAATGGGTTGTGAATTGATGGAAGATAAAAGGGCATGTGGACTTTTCCCTCCTTCCTAGAGGCTTCTTCCTAACCTCCTTCAACAATGAGGACTATTATAATACCCTTGAAGGAGGTTCGTGGTTCATGGGAAGATTTGGACTATACCTAAGGAAATGGACTTCGGGTTTTAATCCAACTATCGAGAAGATAGACATGACTCCAATCTGGGTAAGACTCCCATATTTACCATTGGAATTTTGGGAGGAAGATATTTTTGAGAGTATAGCTAACTCTTTTGGTAGGTTCCTCTCCATAGACTATGTAACAAAGGAAATAAAGAGGGTGTTCTTTGCAAGAATGTGTCCTAGGGTGTTTTGAGAGTATAGTTGAAAAGATCAAGTTGGTCTCTAGATGGGGAGTTTGGATTCAAAATCTCATTTTTGAGAATGACCCCTTCAATTATAGAATATATGCAAAAATGGGTCACTTGGTGAAGGAGCCTCGCTAGAAGGAGGAAAAGTGATGGGGATAATCTTAAAATTTTTGGAGGAAAAGAGAAAAAGGAAGATATGGAAGAAGAAGGATCAAATGGAGGGAAACAAGGAAAAAGAGTCCTAGTACTAGGAAGACAGAGTTGCAAATGAGTTAGATCCAAAGGGAGAGGAGCCAAAGAATGTTGGGAAAATAGAAGTTAACCAATAGGCAAGTGGAGACAAAGTAATGGACTTGGTGAACAAGGAGGGAGTAAGAGTGGAGAAATTCTCTAGCAACGGGGTAGACAATGAGGTTCTTCTAGGTAGGATTTAGGGTGAAAGCTCATCTACGCCAAAACAAGATGGTCTAAGGAAGGAAAGTGAAATGGCTAACCCCCAAATAGAAGAAGAAAAGATAAAAGCAAGGGAGGAAAATATGGATATGGAAGAGAAGGATCTAGAAGTGGTCCCTTGCACAGTAGATAAAATGCTAGTAAAGGAAGGATCCTCAAGAATTGAAGAAGTCATGAATATAAGAGTAACAAGAAGTACCAAGAAGACCCCATATGTGGGAACAGAAGGGGTAAAGAAGGTGGGAAGGCCTTCTTCAAAGGAAAAGTGCTTAAAAGAGATGAAAAAGGATATTAACTTGGGGATTCAAATGATCTTAGGCTCAAGTGGGTAGAAGCCCACAACAAAAAATAGGATATGAAGATCTTGTCTTGGAATGTTAGGGGAATGAATTCCCCTAAAAAACATAGGGTGGTGAGATCCTTGATTAAGGATAACCAACCTGATATAGTTCTATTACAAGAAACAAAGTTGAATGCTACAAGATGGGAGAATATTAAGAAATGGATATGGAAGAAAGGTGGCAATGGTCAGGTGGAGGCAAAGGGGGCTTTAGGAGGAATCTTAATTTTATGGAATTTTGATACCTTTGAAGGGGAAGTCATCTCAAAAAATGAGCACCTTCTAACTATTTGTATAACTTCAAAATTGTCAAATTTGACCTTCCTCATTACAAATATTTATGCCCCAAATGTGAATAGAGAAAGAAAGGTGTTGTGGAAGGAATTGGAGTAGATGGGACAACAGATAAGAGGTCTAATATGGATAGTGGTAGGGGAATTCAACACCCCTTTGATACCTAGAGAGAAGAAAGGTGGATCCTAGGGCTTCTCGGAGAGCATGGAGGATTTTAGCAAATTTTTGTTAGAATCTGGTCTATATGATGTTGATTTAAGAGGTAATTTTTTTACATGGATGAATAGGAGAATAGGGGACAACCTGATCCAAGTGAGACTAGATAGAGTACTGCTCTCTATGGAATGGTTTGAGGGTAACTATGAGCACTCATTAGTATCTCTGCCTAGGATGGGATCAGATCATAATCCACTATTATTTAGCTGGTTTGGGGAAATATGGAAAGGTAGAAGCCCTTTCAAGTTTGAATACATGTGGCTTCAACACCCAAATATTTATGAAGAAGTGGAATCATGGTGGAGGCTTCTGATCCAAGGCTCTAAGATGTTTATTTTGGTAGGGAAACTCAAACATGTGAAGAAAGAAGTGAAGATATGGAATAAGCAAGTCTTTGGAAATATCTTTAGACAGAAGGAAAGCCTTAGGCAAGAACTGAGTTTTTTGGAGGAGGAAGTGAGGATGATTGGGATGGACTAGGCCCTATATAATAGAGAGAAGGAGATCTAAGTAGAGCTTCACACTATTTTGGCTCGAGAGGAAACTTATTGGAGGCAAAAATCAAGGAATAAATGGCTTATGGAAGGAGACAAAAACACTAAATTCTTTCATGTCTCAATGATAAAGCATAAAAGTGTTGGAAGGATTTCTAAAATCCTATGTGAGGATGGTGAAATAGTCAAAGGTGAAGAAAGGATTAGGTAAGAGGCAATTGACTTCTTAAGTTTGTTGATAGTGAAGGAAAGGGGGAAGACCAGGAAGCTATGGAAGAAATTATTCAATATATACCAATGAGAATGTCAAGAGGAATGAATGAAGATCTAGTGAGAGATGTTAGTGAAGAGGAGGTGAAGGAAATAATCTTCTCCTTGGGGAAGGATAAAGCTCTAGGCCTAGATGATTTTTAGGTAGGTTTCTTCCAAGTCTTTTGGAATATAGTAAAGGAGGATTTAATAGAAGTAGTTCAAGAGTCTCACCATTCAAGAAAATTTCTAAGAGAATTTAACACCTTTTTAGTGCTCATCCCAAAGAAACAGGGGTAGAAGGGATTTAAGGACTATAGGCCGATAAGCCTATGTAATGCAATATATAAGATCATTGCTAAAGTGATAGCATTAAGGTTGAAAAAATTCCTCCCAGAGATTATAGCAGACCAATAGGGGTTTTATGAAGGGAAGGAAAATATTGGATGGTGTCATCTCTCTCCATGAAATACTGCACTTAGTAGTGTAGAGTAGGAGGGAAGGAATGTTGTTGAAGCTAGATATGAATAAAGCTTATGATAGGGTCTCTTGGAGCTTCCTAGAAAAATTTCTTGCTAAGTTTAGATTTAGTAGGATATGGAGAAGATGGGTGAGAAATTGCTATGGTGGACCAAGGTTCTTGGTTATCATAAACAATTCCTTGATAAGGAGAAAACTATCAAGGGAACCCACTTTCTCCTTACCTCTTTATTATCATGGCAGAAGCCGTTGGAAAATGTATAGATGCAACCCAAATGATGGGAGTGTTAAATGGGTTGAAACCTTCTATGTCTATGAGAGGTATCACTCACCAATAATTTATGGATGATACAATCCTACTTGGGAAACCTTTGGTGGTCAAAGCCAAGGAGTTCAAATAGATCCTAAATCTATATAGTAGGGCTTCCCAATAGATGATTAACTTGGAAAAGAGCAAGGTGTTCTTCATCAACACTCCAAATAAATGATAAATAAGGATAGTAGAGGTAATAGGTTGTAATATATCAGGCCTTCCATCCACTTATCTAGGAATACCTCTATTTATAGGTGTGTGTAAGGACCAGGTATGGGATATGTTGATAAATAAGATTCAATGTAAGCTAATAAGTTGAAAAGAAAATTTACTTAGGTAAATAATATCTAGCTACTAAAGAGTACCCTTCAATCCATGTTAGTCTATCTTCTATATGTGTTTAAGATACCAACAAAAACTACAAATAATGTAGAAAGTATGCAAAATAAATTTTTGTGGTTAGGTGTATAGGAAAATAGTAGAATCCCCCTTGTGGCATGGGAGAAAGTGTGCAGACCAAAATCTAAAGGAGGTTTGAGATTAAGGAGGATTAGATATGTGAATAAGATCTTAGCTTCTAAAGTAGGATGGAGGCTAATGAAGGAAGGCCATTCTTTGTGGGTTAAAATTTAAAGAACAAGTACTTAGATAGCCAAGAATATATGAGATTTTAAACCATTTTAAATCCTTGTAAAGGCTCATCTATATGGAACCATATGGTGGAAGGAATAAAGCTACTATGGAAAGGAGCTCAATGGAAAATTGGGAATGGTAAGTTAGTTCACTTCTAGGAGGATGCATGGCTAGAGAACCAACCCCTAATCTTGGATGAGGAGTTAGTTGAAGTATGGATAGATCTAGAACAAAGGTATGAGAGTATGGTTGTAGACTATCTAGCCTAGGAAGAGGGAGTGGAAAGGTGGAAGGACTTACATGGTAGTAATCATAGTGAGGAATATTTAAATAAGCTCAAAAGTAAACTAAGAGCCTTCCATGTAGGTGTAACTATGGTGAAGACTTTGTTAGTTGGGGAGATTCTCTTGATGGACCCTTTAATGGAAATTATCCAATGAGATTCTATCAACTGAGTCAAAATATGGGTTTCAATGGAGGAGGCTTTGGGAAACAAAGGCAACACCAAAGATAACAATGTTCCTTTGGTTGGTTGTGTAGAATAAGATCCTAACAATAGATAACTTACATAAAAGAGGGTTTCAATTTTCTAATACATGTTGTTTATAGGAAGAACAAGAAGTGTAGACACCCAAAATGTGTCAATTTTATATTTACCTAAAGTCATTTTAACAATTCTTGTAAAATATTAAATAATCCCCAAAATTGCATTGTTCCATTTCATAACTTCACAAAAATAAAATTCTCACTTCCTATGTTAGAATATATTAAATTTGGTACATGCCAATGTACCACCATGGGTACATATTTAGATTAGGAGTTTATCTTAGATTAGGGTTTGAGTATTTACATTATGCAATGTAATAAATGCATAAGTAATATGAGAATGTGCAAAGTATTCAAGAATTTAAATTTGCATCATAGTCCATGTGCACGAGTCCATAGAATAGGAAGGTGAAGAGTCATAGGAAAATGAAATGCCAAGTCACATCCCATTATATATTGGCCTTGGTGTGAGAAAGTAGGAACCATATTTCCATATCAAGCAGAGTAGAGTAGAATACAAGTTTGATACAATGTAGAACTTGTATGAAGCATGAAGTCCTTGAGATCTCCACATTTTGTATGAAGATCCTATTTTTGTGAGCTTTCATTAATGGCAGTTTTATGAATTATTTCAAAATTTTCTTATGAGTTTTACATGCTTAGTATATTGCCATTATCATAGATTCAATATTGTATACTCATTCTATATATCTTGTGGTTGATTTCTCATTAAGTATCTAGCATCAAAATCTAATAGTGGTGTCAGAGCACAAGGTAGATTGATACGAGATAGGGAGAGCCACAAGAAATATTGAGAGGAGATAGGGAGATCTTATTTTAAAATTTTAAGAATTGCTTTTTGGCTTGATTCTTTCCATAGGCTTGTAGGGAAACTCGTGAAGACTAGGACTCAACATATATCTCTTTTCCAATAGATTTATGGATAACTAGTGATGTTTATTGACTTATAGAGTTTTAGATATTTGCATGGATTTGCTTGCTACTGTCTAATGTTCATTTTTGTAGAAAAATATACATTAAAGAAAGAAGATACTCAAGAGGAGTCCTGTTGTAGATTGAAGAAAGAGGAGACTCAAGGAAAAGGTCTCCATTGGAGATTGGATATAGAATATTGAGAAGACCCAAGAAGGAAATCTCCATAGAATATTGAAGACTAAATATTGCAGATTGAAGAAAGCAACTCTAGAAGGAGGAGACCAAAAGAAATATCCCATTGAATAACTTCCAGATTTGGAAGATAGAATATTGAATATTGAAGATAGAGGTCTAGGAAAAGTCTTGTTGAAGAGTTGAGAAGCTGCAGAATTTGAAAACCTAAGAGAAGATGTCTCAAGCAAAGTTGGAAGGAGAAAGAAGAAGAAGGCTAGAGAACCCTTATTGAAGAAATTGAATAAGTGGCCATTGGAGAAGATTTGAAAAAATTTCAAGGGAGTATATTGCAATAAGGAGTAGCTCCTGAAAAGAAGAATTTAGGACAATTATTGCCATCCAACAACAAGCCCAAAAGGAAGAAGGATTTGGCAAGAAGTTTGCCAAATTTTGGAAAGGTTTTTCAAAGATCTCAAGACATTTAGATTCTTGAGAAAGAGGTCAACTAAATAGGCCAAGTTTGAAGTTAGAATTCGATAAGAGCTAAGGAGGAGAAAGAAGGTAGAAGAGGCCACCAATTTGAGGAATTTGAAGACTACCATTGGAAAGGAGAAGATTGTTATTTTTGCAGCAGAAGTTGAAGAGTCACAAGCCAACAAATTGAAGGTGACTTAAAACTGTGATTTAGAGAAGTTTTTGGGAAGATTTCAAAGTACCCTTAAATAAGAAATTGAAGGAGGAGTTGGTAGTAAAATAAGGCAACATTAGAAGTGAGATTAGATCTACAAATTGGAGGAGTTTCCTAGTAGATTTGAGAGAGTTAAGGAAAAAAATGGAGGAATTGGCTACATTAGAAGCTGAAAAGTACAGATTTTAGGATAGTAATTAGAGCTGCAAAATTGACAAGTTCAAGGTAACAATCAAGTAAAAATGAGAGCTACAAAATTTACAAATCCGGGGCAACAAATAGGGGAACCAAATCACCAAGAAAGCTTGTTACAAAGGAGGCCAAAATAAGGTTTGAAAATTGGTGTTATTAAAGTTTTATATCCAAGTATTATTTAAGTTTTTTGAAAACACCATATTTGAGTAGCAAAAGGAAAGGTCTCAAGATTATATCTTCAAATAAGAATTAGCTACAAAAGGTATACCACATTTGGTGCTATAAAGGTTATTATTTAAGCGTTTAAATCAGTTTACTGTAAGGTTATAAGAGCACCATATTAGAGCCATTAAAGTTAGCAAAATAGAGCTCTAAAGTTTAGTGTCTCAAAGGTGAGAAATGAGGCATCTTGGTTATCTTGAAACCTACACATTTTGATGGTTTTAGAACTATTATAACTAAAGAAAAGAATTATCACTTTGTATTACATCAAATGAAGTTGTACAATCAAGAATGGAGCTTAGAGTCCATTATATAGGAAGATAGTTTCCTTGCTCTTTACTCTACCTAAGATTCTATCCTAAGACTTATGTACATGTGGACTACATGCACATTTACATCATTGCACATTCCAACACTTGTGCATTTATTACTTCTTCCCCAAGTAACCACTTAACATAAGATAAAATAATATAATAATTAACATGTATCAAATAATGTAATATACTCTAACACCCCCTGTATTACATTATTTGGTATGAAATTCCTTTGAATTGCATAACTGATCTCTGAAATTTTGAAACTTGTTTCTTCCAAGAGCTTTTGTAAAGATATTTGCTAGTTGTTATTTTGTAGGAATGTGCTTCAAGATGATATGATGATTTTGGAAGTGATATTTGATGAGATGATATTGTGCTTCAATATGCTTAGTTCGTTCATGTACAATTGGATTTTTAACCAAATTGAGTACTCCTTGATTATCACAATGTATCAAGGTCAGATTTTATTTGATGCCCATGTAAGATAGTATATATTGTATCCATAATGCTTCACATGTTGTATCTCTTGCTGCACGATATTCTACTTTAGTAGATGATTGTGCCATTGTATGTTGTTTCTTACTATGCCAAGATATAGGTCCTAAACCAAGATAAAATACATACCCTAAAGTAGAATTTTTGTCATCAATAGAACCGACATAGTCTAAATCTAAGTAACCCTGTAGACAAAAATCCTCAACATTCTTCATATAAGTTAGGCCATAATCAATAGTCTTCTTAATGTATTGCAATATTCTCTTTGTAGCTTTCCAATGACTTTCCCTTGGTTCTTGCATGAATCAAGAAAGATAATTTACAACAAATACTAAGTCAGGTCGACTATTTGTTAAGTATAGAAGACTTCCAATTAATTGGTGATACATGGTTGCTAAAACCAAAGGTGTTTCATCATTTTTGGATAATTGAATCCCTAGTTCCATAGGAGTATCTTTTGTCTTACAATTCTTCATCCTGTATCTTTCGAGTAAGGCTTCAACATATTTTGATTGAGTAATTGTAATGTTGTCTTTATTTTGATGAATTTCTAGGCCGAGGCAATAATTCATTAGTCCTAAATCTATCATCTCAAATGCCTTTTCAAGATCCCTTTTAATATCACTTATTAGTTTATCTGAGCTTCCAATGATCACTATATCATCAATGTATACTATTAGAATTAGTATATCATTTCCAATTCTTTTTGTATATAGACTAGGATCAGAAGTACTTCGTTTGAAGTTATGTTGTAATAAGTGATTATTGATTTTTATATTCCATGCTTTGGGTGCTTGCTTTAGACCATATAAATATTTGTTTAATTTGCATACCTTATTTTCTTATCCTTTAACAACAAATCCTTCTAGTTGTGACATGTAAACTTCCTCTTCTAAGTCACCATTAAGAAAGGTATTTTTAGCATTCATTTGATGAAATTTCTAACCATGATGCACTACTAGAGCATTAACTATTTTTATAGTAGTCATTCTAGTTATTGGTGCAAAATTTTCTTCATAATCAATTCCCTTAGTATGAGTATATCCTTTGGCTACTAACCAAGATTTGTATTTGTCAAGAGTTCCATCTACTTTATACTTGATTTTGTAAATCCATTTGCAACCCACTATTTTCTTACCTAGAGGTAATTCTACTAGATCCCATGTTTTATTCTTTTGTAGTGATGCATATTCAGATTCCATAGCTGCCTTCCAATGTGATTGTCTTAGAGCTTGAGATGTTGATGTTGGTTCTTTTGATGTACTCAGTAATCCTCTGTTCATTCTAGTTTGGTTGTGAGTTTGAGGTCTGGTGGTAGTAAGATCTAGCATTTGTTCTAAGTTTACTCCTCTGAGTGTATCTCTATACCATATAGGATCCTTATTTTGAAAAATTGTGGATGATTCTATATGTTCACTTTCTTCATCATGTGATTCTGACTCTATTTCTATTCTTTCTGAGTCTTCTTCTAGAAAGGTTAATATGACCTTTGTATCCTCACTTTGTTTTTCATCATCGACCTTGTATTTTTCATCAAAAATCACATCTCTGCTTATATATACCTTCTTTGTACTTGGATCCATTATTTTGTACCCTACAGATTCATCATCATACCCAAAAAATATTCTTGCCATAGTTTTATCATCTAATTTAGTCCTTTTTTGTTTTGGAATATGCATATAAGCTTTGCAACAAAAAATTCTTAGTTTTTCTATATTTGGTTTTTGTCCTAACCATGCTTCTTTTGGTGTAACATGTCTGAGTATTCTTGTAGGTAGTCTATTATGCAAATATATTATTGTTTTAATTGCTTCTACCCAATATTGATGATCGAGAAGAGATTCTTTTAACATACACCTAACCATTTCCATTATAGATCTATTTCTTCTTTCTACAATTCCATTTTGTTGTGGTGAATATGTTGTAGTAAGTTATCTTTTAATTCCATTTTCTCTTAGAAAGGAATCAAATTATTTTGAGATAAATTCACCTCCTCTATCAGATCGAAGATATTTGATAGTGTTTCCTGATTCTTTCTCTACTTGAAGTTTGAATTGTTTAAAACAACTGAATGCTTCTGATTTATACTTCATGAAGAATACCCATATTTTTTGGTGTGATCATCAAAAAATAATTGAAAATACTTATGTCCTCCAATGCTAGTGACATTCATTGGACCACATAGATTTGTATATATTAGTTCTAATGGTTGTTGAGTCTTATGTTGACGAAGTTCAAAGGGAACTCTGTGTTGTTTTCTAGCTAAACATTCTGGAAAAATAGTAGATTCTAGGGATAGATTTGGTATTCCTTCAACCATTTGATATTTGAACATTTCATTCAAAGAAAATACATTGGTATGTCCTAGATGTTTGTGCCATAGATCTGAAGTCTTGATTGAAAAATTTGAATGTGTAGTAATGTCTAAAGCAAATAGACCATTTATATAGGTACTTGATGCTACCTTTTTTCCATGTTTAAGAATATGACACTATTTTCTTCCATCAAAAACCTTGAATTCAATAGTCATATTTTGATCCATAAGTTGAGAAACTGAGAGGAGATTATTTCATCTCAATAAAAAATTTTTGCTACCTTTTTCCCATTTACTAGATCAACTAGAATATTTCCTATCCCCTTTACTTCATAAGTCTTACTATTAGCTATAGTAACTGGTTTCTCATTTTTCTTTTGTAGGGAATCAAACAAATATCTACTTCTAGTCATGTGTTTGCTTGCTCCTGAATCTATGTACCAATGTTCCATGGTGATGAAGTTTCAAATCTTCTAGTATGAGGACATAATCAACCTTGCTAAGATTTCTTGGATTTAGTAGAATCTCTTTTGACTCCCTAATGTTCAACCTTAATGTATTACCTTATTTCTCCTTATTGGATAGTAAGTAGATGATGCACCTTCAAGTTTTTATTAAGGTTATTTTCCTTCAATATTTTTTAGTTGGATTAATTTCTCAAAAATAGTGTAAAGGACTAATGTAGAAATATATTTCCAATCTTTCAAGTGATAAATAACTATGCTTCTTTAACCTTCAATGGTTTAATTTTTCTAAATTCCAATAGACTAAAATTTGATGTAGTAGCCTTATAACTCCCTAGTTTGGAACTTTTTAAAAAATAGAAATATTTGCAAAATAATATTTTAGTTCTCCAACGTTGAAAACATTATACCTCCTAAATTAATTATTTGTAAATATAACGAGGTTTAAATATCAAGCAAATATATATTTCTGTGCTGAAATTGCTTTCTTTACTTCCTATGGTTGATATGCAATGCAATAATAGAATTTTCAACCTTTAATTTGGCTCCTTATAACTCCTTTTAACTTAGGAAAGCAAGAATTAAAATAAAGTAATACTTTTACCTTCCTTGCAAGGTATTTCATCCATGTTGATTGGTGTATGGAGTTCCTTCTAAATTCTTGTGTGCTCCTACAAATGATAGAGGCTCTTAAATGCAAACGAGCATCTCTCTCCTCTTGCATAGTGCTTTGACTCCTCCTTTCAATTCTTGATCATGTGCCTTGATTTCACTATCTCCTCCTTCAAGTTTAGGCACTTTGAATAGCGTAGATGCCTTTAGAATTTGGACAAGTGGCACTTGAGAGTTACGTTAAAAGTGGGTATTGAGGCTTAGGTTCTTTCAATGCTCATTCCTCCAAGCAATGATGATTGTGGTAAGTAACTTCCCAATTATGCTTATAAATACTCAAAGATAGATGTTAGATTATTCCTTGAGCGCTCTTCTCCTGGACGTATGTTGAGGAATGTGAGGGCACCTAGAATGGTTGTGCCAGGTGGCACAAGATGCCTTGGCTCTAGGTTACAAGTGGTACTTAGTTTTCTTGCATGTAGACCTTCCCTCCAACATATTATTCCTTGTATATCCTTTACCAACAAATGCTCTTGGTAACTTGTCTCCAATGCCTTCTTTCCAAGTGAACATAGATGTTGTGTGGGTGGCTCCAGCTAAGGTGATTGAGAGTGCTTCAATGGAGGTTCTATGGCTCTCCAATGGGAGCTTTGTTTTAGCTGGTGGTTCCTCCAAGTTCTACCTTGGGTAAAGCTCCTTGTAACTTTGCTTATTTGTGCTTGTATTTAGCATTGTTTCTTCTATGTAGATAATAATCAGTAATGGCCTCCTTGTATTGGCTTGATGTTGCAAGTTTGATGCTTGTTATAGGAACTTGATTTGATGGTGGATACAGTGTTATTTAGGCACATTGACTCTTGAGTAATGTGAGCCCTTTGATGACTCTCTTTTCTTTCTCAAACTCTGCCCCTTTACCTTGCTGAAATGACTATCGTGCTTGTTAGACATTGTGATGCTAAATCCTTTGTCCTTCTTGTCTGAGTTTGAAGGGATAAAAGTGGTGCTTGCTGTAATAGTTAAGATTTAGTACCTTAACTTGCACCAAGATAATAGACCAAATATCTTCCTTTTTCATGCTCTTTAACCTTCTTGATGAGGCAACTTCTTGAGAGAAATATTGCTATTATGTTGTCTTATTTTGGTGACTTACTTTCACCAAGATATGCAACAGGTTCTGGATGCTCAATAGTGTCTTTAGACACTTCACTCTTACCCAAATTTGTGCACTAAAACTTCCTTCTATGATAACCTCTTAATGCACTTTAAAACTTAAGGGTAACTAGTATTAATGCACCAATAATATCTCCAAGTTTGATGCTCTTAAGAATAACTGGAATAGTGCAATAACAATATCACCTTATTGCTCCTATAAATAAATCCACTCCTTGCAATTTTAAATTTAATATGGTGCTTGATGAATCTCTAATAAACCATAATTTTAGAGTTTAACTAATGAACCTTTTTCACTTACCTTTAATAACCTCTAAAGATGATGGATTTCTTGGTGATTTTATTCACCAAGTTTCTTCCCTTGACTGGATGAACCTCCAGCTCAGCTTGGCTATCTAAAAACATTCTCTAACTCCCCTATTTACAGTTTTAAAAAAACCCTCTAACTGTTGGATATTTTGAGTCAAATTTGTCATTGATGTCAAGGAATAAGCTACCATTGATGCCAAAAGGTCAAAAGGAGCAATGCAAAATGTTGATGGCAAAAGAGCTTCATAATATTTATTTTTAATATTATGTGAAGCATAAGTAGAAGGGTTTTTATTAAAACCATGGATTGGAAAAATAAAAGGTTTATATTAAAACCATGGATGAGCAAAAATAAAAGGTTTTTATAAAAACCCAAGGAGGCTTTTAATTTCAAATTAGAAAGCCCAAGGAAGTTTTAATATTTAATTTATAAATATTTAAATTCAAATTGAATTTAAATTTTATAAATAAATATTATTTATTCGAAGTGGTAAAACCTAAGGAGGCTTTAATCTTTAATAAAGCCAAAAGATTTAAATATTAATTTATAATATTTAAATTCTAGTGAATTTAAATAATTATAAATTCAATATTTCGAAGTTAAAACATAAGCGCCGACCCCCAACTAATTCATCTCTATCGACGTGCATGGGAACAAGGGCATAAGGTATTTATACCTTAGCCAAACCTTAGCTTGGAGTCTCGATTAATGCATCCACGTTTTTTGTTGAAAAAGCTCGTGCATTGTGTAAACCCAAATTTTGGTGTGTTCAAGACGTTGAGGTGCTTGGTTTCTAGCACCATCCGGTGGCTAGCTCGGGTGGCATTTGGCTTGGTGTTTGTGGCAGAGTGGTTACGGGTTTGAAACCCGATGGCAACAAGTTTAGAAAGTCCTTTTGCATTTTTTGTTTTGGTGGCGACAAAGAAGGTGTTAGAGTGCGTGGGCACTCTAGCTCCCACGTGAGCGCCTAGCTCACGCGGTAGCCAAGGCTGCGGCTAGGGCGCTTGGGGAGGCAGCGTCGTGGGTTCAAAACCCACTAAGGGCAAAGGTACATTTTTAATTTAATTTTTATTACCCTAAGGTTTGACGTGAGGTAGTTGGGAGGCATAAGGATTAATTAAAGTTTAATTTCTTGTGGTGATTTTTCATGGTAAAATAGTGAAGGGAGTTATAAGGAGTTTGATTTTAATTTTAAAATAAAGTCTCAATTGTTATATTTGCATATTGGAGGAGTAAGCCTTTTAAGGTGTTGATTTTATTTTAAAAGGACTTTTTGCCAAAGGGATTATTGTGAAAGTAATTGTTCTAATATTTTTAAGGTGTTGGATGTTATTTTAAATATGGAGTGATAAGGTGTATTTGTGTTTGATATTATTTTGTATTGTGATTCCTTGAGAGAGAAATTATTATCTTCTAACCTCCTTGAGTTTGGCAAAGAAGTGTTTATGATTGTGGCAGATTTGTGTGGTCTACTCCTACATCAAGAAAAAGGTATGGGCACATTCTTCCTTGGTTGAGTTGATTGGTTGGTTTTCTAGAAAACAACTTTGGAGTGAAAAGGACTTGATTAGGTTTCCTTATTGAGTTGTTGAGCTATTGTGAAGTGAATGCTATGCACCTTGTTTGATAAGCATTGTTGTTGAAGTGAATGGTTGAGTGAAGAACTTGAACTAGGGTTTGCAAAGAACATAAGTATCATTGTTATGTGATATTGGTTGATAAGCATTGTTGGAAACATTTTGAGTGAGTGTTCATATGCTTGGACTAGGGTTTGTGAGCAAGGATTATTTCATTGAGTGATTGGTTGAGTAGAGTTGGTTGAGCCTAGTCAAGTGGATGTGTGAAGGTGATAGTTCAAGTTCTATGAAACAAATTATTCTATATTCTAAATTGATTTGAGAAAGAGGTTGAGTGTTGATGAGTGTGAAACATATTGAGTCTCTAACAATTCTCTATATGTTTCTAAAAGAGAGATTGAAAGTGATTGAGCATTGAGGTGAATGTGAAGCATATTGAGTCTCTAACAATTCTCTATATGTTTCTAAAAGAGTGATTGAAAGTGATTGAGCATTGTGATGAATGTGAAGCATATTGAGTCTCTAACAATTCTCTTTATGTTTCTATGAGATTGGACAAGTTCTAGTGTGGACTTGTTGAGCAGATTTGGACAAGTTCTAGAGAGGACTTGTTTAGCAGATTTGGACAAGTTCTAGTGAGGACTTGTTGAGCAGATTTGGACAAGTTCTAGAGAGGACTTGTGGATAGATTAGTGTGAGATTTTGTGGAAGCTTACAAGGCATAATTGAGATAAGTCTTTGAGAAGACTTGTGAGCAGAGTTGATTGATTGATTTGTTCAAACCTTGAGTTAAGGTTTGGGGTAGATCTAGTAGAGTTGATTTGAGATTGATTCAAGATTTGTGTTAAGGCTTGAGGATAGATATTGAGGATAGATTTGTGCTAGAATGAAGGACTGTGTTTAGTGTAGATCAGAGGATAGATATTGAGGATAGATTTTGGTGCAGATTTGAGGATAGGTTTATGCTAGACCAGAGACAGATATTGAGAAGATTTATGCTAGATCGAAGGACTATGTTTAGTACATATTTGAGATAGAGCTTTGAAGGTGATAGAGTATAGAGGATGATAGTCTCTAGTGGATAGAGATCCATTAGCTAGGGTAGTGAGGACAGGTGTCTTCAGTGGATAGAGATCCATTAGCTAGTGTAGTGGGGGCAACAGTTCTTCTAGAAGATCACCATCTAGAGCTAAGGAGAAAGGAGTTCTCCTATGGATAGATATCCACAAACTTGATTAGGGGATTGGTGTCTCCTTTGGATAGAGGTCCATAAACATTGTAATAGGGAAAGGATTCCCAAGAGATTTATTGAGAAAATTTTAGTGAAATATTTTCTCCATGGAGTAGCCCACATTGGGTGAACCACATTAAATTGGTGTCTCTATTATGTGTGATGATTTGTGCATTGCTTTAGTTATTACTATTGATATTGCCATTGATTATATTGGATAATACTATTTGGGAAAGAAAAGTAAAAAGTGGTCTTATACTGTTCACCCCCCCTCTCAGTATAAGCTTGTGTTCTTCAATTGGTATCAGAGTTGGTTCCTTCGAAAAAGGTTTAAAAACTTGAAGGAAGATCTTACAAGAACATAAATGGCAAAGAAAGGCAAAGGAAGAACCATGAGACACAAGAATAAAAGAACACACATGGTCATGAAAGAAAAAGAAGATGAATTTGATATTGTTGTTTTGGGAGGAAAAATGGAAATAGATTCAAGAGATGAATCAAGCAATGGAGAGATAACCAGATTGATAAAGTTTTGTACCAGATGTAGGAAGACAGGTCACCTTGCAGCTCATTGTTCACAAGAAGGTGAAGAATGTTTTGTTTGTGGTCAACTCGATCATGATGCAGGTTATTGCAATGGATTTAGTAGCGGTGAAGATGAAGATGATACTCTTGGAACTGAAGTCCTAGAGGTTGGTTCAGAAAAAGATAACAGGGACAGTCAAAATAGGTATGAAGAAGAAACTCTACTTTCAGTAATAGAAGAAAATACTCCTATTGAAGACCAAATAAAAGAGAGAAATTTAGAAAAGAGAAGGAGGAAGCTACTCTTAAGGAACTTGTTAAGTTGAAAAAGGAGAACTTAGAATTAAAGGCTCAAATACAAGAGGATGAGAAATGTAAGACAAAGCTTCTACAAGATCTCTCTGACTTGAAAGATAAGGTTGAAAAGGCAAGGAGAGTTGAAAAAGATATGGTTGAACAATCAAAGGTAAAAGAGCTAGAATGTGAAAGACTTATTGTTGATCTTGAAGAATTAAAAAGGGAGAACTCAGGATTAAGGGTTCAAGCTCAAGAAGATGAGAAAGCAAAAGCAAAATTTCTACAAGAGCTCACCAACTTCAAAATTAAGGTTGAAGAGGCAAGGAAAATGGAAGAAGGTATGACTGAAAAATTAAAGACAAAATATCTAGAGTGTGAAAGATTAGAACATGAGATAGTTTCACTAAGGATGGAAGTGAAAGGCTCTAAGGACAAGCTACACAAGTTTGAGAAAAATTCAAATACTTTGGACAAGATTATCAATGCACAAAGATCATCAATCACCAAAATAGGACTTAGTTTTGAAGAAGAACAAGGGAAACAGGAAGCAAAAAAAGGAGAGTCAAGCTCAAGTACCAAAGAAGAAGAAGCTTCAAAAGAAGAGAGTGTAAGAGAGAGTGAGACTTATGAGGATAAGTTGGACAATAGAAATTTCAACAAGGAAAGGAACAATGCACAAATAAGAAACAGATGGAACAGGAAATCAGAATAGGTTAAGAGAGACTAAGAGACCAATGGGGTCAAGGCAAGGAAAATTCAATGGAAGATGTTTCTCATGTCACATATTTGGGCACATGGCTTCATAGTGTAGGACACATGAAAGACAAGAAAATGGGAATTTCAGAAACAGGTAACTTTTCCATGGGTATTGCTACTCATGTAATTAGTTTGGTCACAAGGCAATGAATTGTAGGGTTCATGAAAAGAATAGATATGGCTTCACTAGGAGAAATCCCAAGACATTTGCACCTCCAAGGAATAATAACATTAAGTGTTATAAGTGCAATAATGATGGACATACAACAAAGTGGTGTAGAGCAGACATTCCAGAATCAAGCAGGAACAAGAATAGGAACAAGAACATGAATATGGACATGAACAAGAACAGGAATATGAATAGGAATAGGAATAGGAACATGAACATAAATAGAAACAAGAACAGGAATAGGAACATGAATATGGATATGAACAGGAATAGGAATATGGACATGGACGGGGACAAAAACATGAATAGTCAAAGGGATCATAAGGATCAGATGAGAAGGAAAGAGGACAAAGGTAAAGACCAATGTTTGTTGGGAGTAGAAATACTCCCACCCCATAATTAACCACATCAAGAGGAGGTGGGGGAGGGGCTAAGCTAAGAGACTCATTCTTAGCCCCGAGCCCCAAAGGTGACCCTTTGCCATTGATGTCAAAGGGGGAGAGATTTGAGTAAGGGGGAGAGATTTGGTTTAAGGAGAGAGCATTGAGATAAAGGGGAGCAATGTCCTAGGGGAGCAGAACAAGAAAAAGGTCAAGTGTTTGGTAAAAAGAATTTGGGTTGCCATCAATGACAAAGGGGGAGATTGTTGGACATTTTGAGTCAAAGTTGTCATTGATGTCAAGGAATGAAGTTGTCATTGATGTCAAGGAATAAGCTACCATTGATGCCAAAAGGTCAAAAGGAGCAATGCAAAAGGTTGATGGCAAAAGAGCTTCATAATATTTATTTTTAATATTATATGAAGCATAAGTAGAAGGGTTTTTTAAAACCATGGATTGGCAAAATAAAAGGTTTATATTAAAACCATGGATGAGCAAAAATAAAAGGTTTTTATAAAAACCCAAGGAGGCTTTTAATTTCAAATTAGAAAGCCCAAGGAAGTTTTAATATTTAATTTATAAATATTTAAATTTAAATTGAATTTAAATTTTATAAATAAATATTATTTATTCGAAGTGGTAAAACCTAAGGAGGCTTTAATCTTTAATAAAGCCAAAAGATTTAAATATTAATTTATAATATTTAAATTCTAGTGAATTTAAATAATTATAAATTCAATATTTCGAAGTTAAAACATAAGCGTCGACCCCCAACTAATTCATCTCCACCGACGTGCATGGGAACAAGGGCATAAGGTATTTATACCTTAGCCAAATCTTAGCTTGGAGTCTCGATTAATGCATCCACATTTTTGTTGAAAAGATCTTGTGCACTATGTAAACCCAAATTTCAATGTGTTCAAGACGTTGAGGTGCTTGGTTTCTAGCACCATCCAGTGGCTAGCTCAGGTGGCATTTGGCTTGGCGCTTGTGGTAGAGTGGTTACGGGTTCGAAACTCGATGGCAACAAGTTTAGAAAGTCCTTTTGCATTTTTGTTTCGATGGTAGCAGAGAAGGTGTTAGAGTGTGTGGGCACTCTAGCTCCCACGTGAGCGCCTAGCTCATGCGACAGCCAAGGCTATGGCTAGGGCACTTGGGGAGGCAGCGTCGTGGGTTCAAAACCCACTAAGGGCAAAGGTACATTTTTTAATTTAATTTTTATTGCCCTAAGGTTTGATGTGAGGTAGTTGGGAGGCATAAGGATTAATTAAAGTTTAATTTCTTGTGGTGATTTTTCATGGTAAAATAGTGAATGGAGTTATAAGGAGTTTGATTTTAATTTTAAAATAAAGTCTCAATTGTTATATTTGCATATTGGAGGAGTAAGCCTTTTAAGGTGTTGATTTTATTTTAAAGGACTTTTTGCCAAAGGGATTATTGTGAAAGTAATTGTTCTAATATTTTTAAGGTGTTGGATGTTATTTTAAATATGGAGTGATAAGGTGTATTTGTGTTTGATATTATTTTGTATTGTGAGAGAGAAATTATTATCTTCTAACCTCCTTGAGTTTGGCAAAGAAGTGTTTATGATTGTGGCAGATTTGTGTGATCTACTTCTACATCAAATAAAAGGTATGGGCACATTCTTCCTTGGTTGAGTTGATTGGTTGGTTTTCTGGAAAACAACTTTGGAGTGAAAATGACTTGATTAGGTTTCCTTATTGAGTTGTTGAGCTATTGTGAAGTGAATGCTATGCACCTTGTTTGATAAGCATTGTTGTTGAAGTGAATGGTTGAGTGAAGAACTTGAACTAGGGTTTGCAAATAACATAAGTATCATTGTTATGTGAGATTGGTTGATAAGCATTGTTGGAAACATTTGAGTGAGTGTTCATATGCTTGGACTAGGGTTTGTGAGCAAGGATTATTTCATTGAGTGATTGGTTGAGTAGAGTTGATTGAGCCTAGTCAAGTGGATGTGTTAAGGTGATAGTTCAAGTTCTATGAAACAAATTATTCTATATTATAAATTGATTTGAGAAAGAGGTTGAGTGTTGATGAGTGTGAAACATATTGAGTCTCTAACAATTCTCTATATGTTTTGTATAAAAGAGAGATTGAAAGTGATTGAGAGTTGAGGTGAATGTGAAGCATATTGAGTCTCTAACAATTCTCTATATGTTTCTAAAAGAGTGATTGAAAGTGATTGAGCATTGTGATGAATGTGAAGCATATTGAGTCTCTAACAATTCTCTTTATGTTTCTATGATATTGGACAAGTTCTAGTGTGGACTTATTGAGCAGATTTGGACAAGTTCTAGTGAGGACTTGTTGAGCAGATTGGACAAGTTCTAGTGAGGACTTGTTGAGAAATTTGGACAAGTTCTAGAGAGGACTTGTGGATAGATTAGTGTGAGATTTTATGGAAGCTTACAAGGTATATTTGAGATAAGTCTTTGAGAAGACTTGTGAGCAGAGTTGATTGATTGATTTGTTCAAACCTTGAGTTAAGGTTTGGGGTAGATCTAGCAGAGTTGATTTGAGATTGATTCAAGATTTATGTTAAGGCTTGAGGATAGATATTGAGGATAGATTTGTGCTAGACCGAAGGACTATGTTTAGTGCAGATCAGAGGATAGATATTGAGGATAAATTTTGGTACATATTTGAGGATAGGTTTGTGCTAGACTAGAGACAGAGATTGAGCAGATTTATGCTAGATCGAAGGACTATGTTTAGTATAAATTTGAGATAGATATTTGAAGGTGATAGAGTATAGAGGATGATAGTCTCTAGTGGATAGAGATCCATTAGCTAGGGTAGTGAGGACAGGTGTCTTCAGTGGATAGAGATCCATTAGCTAGAGCAGTGGGGGCAACAATTCTTCTAGAAGATCACTAATCAAAGCTAAGGAGAAAGGAGTTCTCCTATGGATAGAGATCCATAAACTTGATTAGGGGATTGGTGTCTCCTTTGGATAGAGGTCCATAAAAATTGTAATAGGGAAAGGATTCCCAAGAGATTTATTGAGAAAATTTTAGTGAAATATTTTCTCCGTGGAGTAGCCCACATTGGGTGAACCATGTTAAATTGGTGTCTCTATTGTGTGTGATGATTTGTGCATTGCTTTGGTTATTGCTATTGATATTGCCATTGATTATATTGGATAATACTATTTGGGAAAGAAAAGTAAAAAGTGGTCTTATACTGTTCACCCCCTCTCAGTATAAGCTTGTGTTCTTCAATTGGTATCAAAGTTGGTTCCTTTAAAAAAGGTTTAATAGCTTGAAGGAAGATCTTACAAGAACATAAATGGCAAAGAAAGGCAAAGGCAGAACCATGAGACACAAGAAGAAAAGAACACACATGGTCATGAAAGAAAAAGAAGATGAATTTGATATTGTTGTTTTGGGAGGAAAAATAGAAATAGATTCAAGAGATGAATCAAGCAATGGAGAGATAACCAGATTGATAAAGTTTTGTACCAGATGTAGGAAGACAGGTCACCTTGTAGCTCACTATTCACAAGAAGGTGAAGAATATTTTGTTTGTGGTCAACTCGGTCATGATGCAGGTTATTGCAATGGATTTAGTAGCGGTGAAGATGAAGATGATACTCTTGGAACTGAAGTCCTAGAGGTTGGTTCAAAAAAGATAACAAGGACAATCAAAACAAGTATGAAGAAGAAACTCTACTTTCAGTAATAGAAGAAAATACTCCTATTGAAGACCAAATAAAAGAGAGAAATTTAGAAAAAGAGGAGGAAGCTACTCTTAAGGAACTTGTTAAGTTGAAAAATGAGAACTTAGAATTAAAGGCTCAAATACAAGAGGATGAGAAATGTAAGACAAAGCTTCTACAAGATCTCTCTGACTTGAAAGTTGAGGTTGAAAAGGCAAGGAGAGTTGAAAAAGATATGGTTGAACATTCAAAGGTAAAAGAGATAGAATGTGAAAGACTTATGGTTATTCTTGAAGAACTAAAAAGGGAGAACTCAGGATTAAGGGTTCAAGCTCAAGAAGATGAGAAAGCAAAAGCAAAATTTCTACAAGAGCTCACCAACTTCAAAATTAAGGTTGAAGAGGCAAGAAAAATTGAAGAAGGTATGACTAAAAAATTAAAGACAAAATATCTAGAGTGTGAAAGATTAGAACATGAGATAGTTTCACTAAGGATGGAAGTGAAAGGCTCTAAGGACAAGCCACACAAGTTTGAGAAAAATTCAAATACTTTGGACAAGATTATCAATGCACAAAGATCATCAATCACCAAAATAGGACTTAGTTTTGAAGAAGAACAAGGGAAATAGGAAGCAGAAAAAGGAGAGTCAACCTCAAGTTCCAAAGAAGAAGAAGCTTCAAAATAAGAAAGTGAAAGAGAGAGTGAGACTTCTGAGGATAAGTTGGACAATAGAAATTTCAACAAGGAAAGGAATAATGCACAAAGAAGAAACATATGGAACAGCAATCATAATAGGTTAAGAGAGACTAAGAGACCAATGAGGTCAAGACAAGGAAGTTTCAATGGATGATGTTTCTCATGTCACATATTTGGGCACATGGCTTCATAGTGTAGGACACATGAAAGACAAGAAAATGGGAATTTCAGGAACATGCAACTTTTCCATGGGTATTGCTACTCATGTAATCAGTTTGGTCACAAGGTAATAAATTGTAGGGTTCATGACAGAATAGATATGGCTTCACCAAGAGAAATCCCAAGACATTTGCACCACCAAGGAATAATAACATTAAGTGTTATAAGTGCAATAATGATGGACATACAACAAAGTGGTGTAGAGAAGACATTCCAGAATCAAGTAGGAATAGGAACAAAAATAGGAACAGGAACAGGAAATGGAATAGGAATAGGAATATGGACATGGACCAGAACAGGAATAGGAATATGGATATGAACAAGAACATGAATATGAACATGGACAAGGATAGAAATAGGAACAGTCAAAGAAATAAAAATGATCAAATGAGAAGGAAAGAGGATAAAGGTAAAGACCAGTGATTTTTGGGAGTAGAAATACTCCCACCCCAGAATTAACCACCTCAAGAGGAGGTGGGGGAGGGGCTAAGCTAAGAGACTCATTCTTAGCCTCGAGCCCCAAAGGTGACCCTTTGCCATTGATGTCAAAGGGGGAGAGATTTGAGTAAGGGGGAGAGATTTGGTTTAAGGAGAGAGCATTGAGACAAGGGGAGAAATATCCCAGGGGAAGCAATGTCCGAGGGGGAGCAGAACAAGAAAATTGGTCAAGTGTTTGGTAAAAAGAATTTGGGTTGCCATCAATGACAAAGGGGGAGATTGTTGGATATTTTGAGTCAAAGTTGGCATTGATGTCAAGGAATGAAGTTGTCATTGATGTTAAGGAATAAGCTATCGTTGATGCCAAAAGGTCAAAAGGAGCAATGCAAAAGGTTGATGGCAAAAGATCTTCATAATATTTATTTTTAATATTATATGAAGCATAAGTAGAAATGTTTTTATTAAAACCATGGATTGGCAAAATAAAAGGTTTATATTAAAACCATGGATGAGAAAAAATAAAAGGTTTTTATAAAAACCCAAGGAGGCTTTTAATTTCAAATTAGAAAGCCCAAGGAAGTTTTAATATTTAATTTATAAATATTTAAATTCAAATTGAATTTAAATTTTATAAATAAATATTATTTATTCGAAGTGGTAAAACCTAAGGAGACCTTAATATTTAATAAAGCCAAAATATTTAAATATTAATTTATAATATTTAGATTCTAGTGAATTTAAATAATTATAAATTCATTATTTCGAAGTTAAAACATAAGCGTTGACCCCCAATGAATTCATCTCTGTCGACGTGCATGGGAACAAGGGCATAAGATATTATACCTTAGCCAAACCTTAGTTTGGACTCTCGATTATTGTATCCACATTTTTGTTGAAAGAGCTTGTGTGCTATGTAAACTCGAATTTCGGTGTGTTCAAGACGTTGAGGTGCTTGGTTTCTAGCACCATCTGATGGCTAGCTCAAGTGGCATTTGACTTGGTGTTTATGGCAGAGTGGTTACGGATTCGAAACCCGAAGAATAGCAAGTTTGGAAATTCCTTTTGTGTTTTCTGTTTCGGCGGTGGCAGAGAAGGTGTTAGAGTGTGTGGGCACTCTAGCTCCCACGTGAGTGCCTAGCTCATGCGACATCCAAGGATGTAGCTAGGGCACTTGGGGAAGCAGCATCGTGGGTTCAAAACCCACTAAGGGCAAAGGTACATTTTTTAATTTAATTTTTATTACCCTAAGGTTTGATGTGAGGTAGTTGGGAGGCATAAGGATTAATTAAAGTTTAATTTCTTGTGGCGATTTTTCATGGTAAAATAGTGAATGGAGTTATAAGGAGTTTGATTTTAATTTTAAAATAAAGTCTCAATTGTTATATTTGAATATTGGAGAAGTAAGCCTTTTAAGGTGTTGATTTTATTTTAAAAGGATTTTTTGCCAAAGGGATTATTGTGAAAGTAATTGCTCTAATATTTTTAAGGTGTTGGATGTTATTTTAAATATGGAGTGATAAGGTTTATTTGTGTTTGATATTATTTACTATTGTGATTCCTTGAGAGATAAATTATTATCTTTTAACCTCCTTGAGTTTGGCAAAGAAGTGTTTATGATTGTGGGAGATTTGTGTGGTCTACTCCTCATCAAGAAAAAGGTATGAGCACATTCTTCTTTGGTTGAGTTGATTGGTTTTCTGGAAAACAAATTTGGAGTGAAAATGACTTGATTAGTTTCCTTATTGAGTTGTTGAGATATTTTAAAGTGAATGCTATGCACCTTGTTTGATAAGCATTATTGTTGAAGTGAATGGTTGAGTGAAGAACTTGAACTAGGGTTTGCAAAGAACATAAGTATCATTGTTATGTGAGATTTGTTGATAAGCATTGTTGGAAAAATTTGAGTGAGTGTTCATATGCTTGGACTAGGGTTTGTGAGCAAGGATTATTTCATTGAGTGATTGGTTGAATAGAGTTTGTTGAGCCTAGTCAAGTGGATGTGTTAAGGTGATAGTTAAAGTTCTATGAAACAAATTTTTCTATATTCTGAATTGATTTGAGAAAGAGATTGAGTGTTGATGAGTGTGAAATATATTGAGTCTCTAAAAATTCTCTATATGTTTCTAAAAGAGTGATTTAAAGTGATTGAGCATTGAGGTGAATGTGAAGCATATTGAGTCTCTAACAATTCTCTATATGTTTCTAAAAGAGTGATTTAAAGTGATTGAGCATTGTGATGATTTTGAAGCATATTGAGTCTCTAACAATTCTCTTTATGTTTCTATGAGATTGGACAAGTTCTAGTGTGGACTTGTTGAGAAGATATGGACAAGTTCTAGAGAGGACGTGTGGACATATTTGTGTGAGCTTTTGTGGAAGCTTACAATACAGATTGAGAGCAGATTTGGATAAGTTCTAGTGAGGACTTGTTGAGCAGATTTGGACAAGTTCTAGAGAGGACTTGTGGACAAATTAGTGTGAGCTTTTGTGGAAGCTTACAAGGCAGATTTGAGATAAGTCTTTGAGAAGACTTGTGAGTAGATTTGATTAATTGATTTGTTCAAACCTTGAGTGAAGGTTTGGGGTAGATCTCGTAGAGTTGATTTGAGATTGATTCAAGCTTTGTGTTAAGGATTGAGGAAAAATATTGAGGATATATTTGTGCTAGACCAAAGGACTATGTTTAGTGTATATCAGAGGACAAATTTTAGTGTAAATTTGAGGATAGGTTTGTGCCAGACCAGAGACAGAGATTGAGCAGATTTATTCTAGACTAAAGGACTGTGTTTAGTGCAAATTTGAGACAGATATTTAAAGGTGACAGAGTATAGAGGATGATAGTATCTAGTGGATAGATATCCATTATACAGGGTAGTGAGGATAGGTGTCTTCAGTGGATAGATATCCATTAGCCAGAGCAGTGGGGGCAGTAGTTCTTATAGAAGATCACCAGCCAGAGCATAGGAGAAAGGAGTTCTCCTATGGATAGAGATCCACAAAATTGATTAGGGGATTGGTGTCTCCTTTGGATAGAGGTCCATAAAAATTTTAATAGGGAAAGGATTCCCAAGAAATTGATTGATAAAATATTAGTGAAATATTTTCTTCGTGGAGTAGCCCACATTGGGTGAACCACATTAAATTGGTGTCTCTATTGTGTGTGATGATTTGTGCATTGCTTTGGTTATTGCTATTGATATTGCCATTGATTATATTGGATAATACTATTTGGGAAAGAAAAGTAAAAAGTGGTCTTATATTTTTCACCCCCTATCTCAGTATAAGCTTGTGTTCTTCACTAACTTGCTACCCTAAAGCTGTAGTAGGAAACTCTAATTATCCTTCTTTTGGGCTTGTTGTCAGATGACGATAATTGTCCCAAATTATGCTTTATCAGTAACTCCTACTTTAGTCTATAATGGAGTTACAATCCTCTCTTAGACTCTTTTCTTTAGGTCCCTTTGTAGCTCTAATACCAATGATGGTTTTAGAACTATTATTACTGAAGAAAATAAGTATCTCTTTGTATTACATCAAATGAAGTTTTACAATAAAAATGGAGCTTAGAGTCCATTATATAGGAATATAGTTTCCTTGCTATTTACTCTACCTAAGATTCTATCCTAAGACTTATGTACATGTGGACTACATGCACATTTACATCATTGCACATTCCAACACTTGTGCATTTATTACTTCTTCCCCAAGTAACCACTTAACATAAGATAAAGTAAAATCATTAAAATGTATAAAATAATGTAATATACTCTAACACATTTTAACAACATAAAGCAAATTAGATATTACATAAAAGGAGTTATAAGGAAATAAAGCATTAGTTTCAAAGGATGCTATAGAGTCAATGAAGTGCAGTTTTTTGAAGACTAGTAAGAGGTGATTTTACAAAGAGAAATATCATCTAAAGAAAAAGGTATGTTACCTTGATTTTATAAATATCAAATTATTGCAATATTAGGTCGAATAATACTTGAATACAAGGAAGACCGTATAAGAAAAGTAACAAAAAATTTTGCTATTCGAAAGAAGAAGCCAAGGTTGGTTGTTTAGAGTATCTATGGGTGAAGAAGGCAGTGCATACTTCATTGTGAAGTATCAATCCAAGTGAAGAGCCAAGTCAGACAAGCCAACCATTGAAGCACCACCCAATATCATGAAATAACAACTAGTGAAGCACCAACAAGATATCCACATGACAGCATCATAAAAGGTGTCTCAAGATAGCACCATGAATAGAGAATCTTAAGTGCCATTAGCACCACCATAACACCACAAAAAAGTCAAAGTACCATCACATTTTATAAGGAGCCACCATAGCCAAGAAAGAGCACCATTTCCAAGAAGTAGATAATACCTAAATCAGTAAGGCATTGAAAGAAAACCTAATGTCATTTGTTTTTACAGAGGTATAGAAGAATCAAACAGAGATATTTGAGGAAAATAACTAGGTTACTGCCAGGTGTAGAAGAGAAGCAATACAAAGCATTTCAAAAGATAGGAATAATTCTACGTAAAGGTGGACTAGAGTGTTACTAAGAAAATAATATTATAGGAAGTGTTATGAAGAAAGAAAGCAAATGTTACTTGGAAGAGAAGCACCACCAGTTGAAAGGATTGAACATAGTCACAAGAGGAGTGTAGATTTTTAGTGCCAAGTGTCACAATGTAAAAGGTAACTCCAAGGGAAGTGAAATGTCTTTGGTGCATGTAAGACAAGTCATACAAGTTCACTCTTAAGATAAGAGTGTAATATAGGTGAAGGGAGTGCAACATATACGTAAGTCAGTGAAACCAACTAGCATTTGAAAGGTAGTCAACATATTAGAAGGTACTAAAAGGAAGATCATTAAATGTTGTAAGAAAGGTGTCATAGTGCATTGAAGTCAGTGAAGAGACCATGCCTTAATAAGAGTTCAAGTTGTAAAATAGACAAGTTAAGGAGAAGCAGACCGCATACACAGTGTACCATAATCAAGAAGGTACTAAAAACATTTAAAGTAACTTGCATTTTTTTATAAAGGTAAAGGAGAAATAAGGAATATTAATGCTAAGGTTAAACTCGATTAATATTTTATGCTTGAGATTAATTAGATACATGGAGGAATAAGGAATTCTACTTAGACATTGAAACATTAAATTTACAAATATCAATATTTTCTAAATTTCTAATTAGGGAGTTATAAGGAGTTCAAAACCAACATAAATTATTGAAATTTAGAAACTATATTATTGAGAACTGAAAGATACATGAAACAAAACATAAATCTATTGAAAATTTGGAAAACTACATTGAATTAGTCTCTTACTCAAATTAATGAGACAAGGAATCCAACTCTAAAGTCTTGGAGATAGAAAATTTTATCAATTGAAAGTGCATCAAAACTATCTTTAGACTTCTATTCATTAATAGGGATAAATAAGGTGAAGAATAGTAGTTGAAAATTAGGGAGATAAAAGGGATTCAACTCAAAGGAAAACTAAGAAAGCTAAGTACTTTATCAAGACCATAGTATATTCAAAACACTTGGGAGATACAAAATATTCTACAAAACTTGGAAAATTGAAAAGATCATATCAAACTTGATCATATACTCAAAACTAGGGAGTCATAAGGTAGTCAAGATTTTAAATTCTACCAAATATTGTTATTTTTAAATCAAAGAGTTACAAGAAACATTACTTTAAAAAGAACTATGGAAAAGCTTATTAAGTATACAAGATTCAAGGAATCAAAATGGTTCAGAGACATACTTGATTCTAGAAATGATAATAGGAAAAATGCAATTAGAAGAGAAGAACCAATATGGATTAGAAAGTTTTTCAAGAACTCACAAGCTAATAGTTTGGTAAAAGTAGATTCTATAGAGACATTTTCCAATGACATGATGAAAGAAATTGTTGACAACTATATTAATGGAGATACTGTGAGTAAATTAAAAAACCATACACAAAAGGTAGAAGAGAATATTGATCAGAAAGACATCCTACAAAATTTGAAATAAGTAAAAGTAGAGTAGCTTCAATTGTACACAAATGGTTTTACCATTTTATCAAGGAAATGGATGAACTTGAATTTCCAAAGACAAGTAACAAAGGAGTAGGAATATCTTCACAATGTACTTATTGCAACAATACAGGTCATGAGAAAGCAAACTATTGGACTTTCCATCCATGTAAATATTATGGAGGAAAATCTCACTCATTTTTTCTGTTACTATAAATATAAGTACTATAGAAGATTTGAAGAGATATTGATATTTATATTAGATTATATTTTTCAAGTTTTTATTTTTGAAGCATCTAGTAATAATTAGTTCAAGTTTGAAGTTTTTGAAGAACATGAAGAAAGGTCATCCAAGGATCAAAGGAAAGAAAATGGATCAATTTTGATCCACTTAGGACTTGAAAGATAATAAGATATCTTGTTCATCAAATATACTTGAATAAATTCAAGAACGAAGATCCTATCAACCACTTTGAAATACAAAGTAGTGGAATGAAGAAGATAAGAAAAGACAACATGAGCTCCAAGAATAAAATGAAGATTGAACCAGTAGAAGGACAAGAGCCAGATCAAGTTGAAGAACATATAAAATATGAAGATCCATATTGAAGACTAAAGTCTTCAATAACCAAATAATGTAATAGATAAATTAAGAGTTTATCCTAGATTAGGGTTTGAGTATTTACTTTATGCAATGCAATAAATGCACATATAATATTAGAATATGCAAATTATTCAATAATGTAAATGTGCATCATAGTCCATGTGCACATGAGTCCATAGAATAGGAAGGCGAAGAGTCATAGGAAGATGGTAGGCCAAGAGTCACATCCCACTATATATTGGCCTTGGTGTGAGAAAGTAGGAACTATATTTCTATATCAAGTAGAGTAGAGTAGAATACAAGTTTGATATAATATAGAACTTGTATGAAGCATGGAGTCCTTGAGATATCCACATTTTATATGAAGATCCTATTTTGATGATCTTTCATTAATGGCAATTTTATGAGTTATTTCAAAATATTTTTATGAGTTTTACATGCTTAGTATATTACCATTATCATAGATTCAATATTGCATGCTTATTTTATATATCTTATGGTTGATTTCTCATTAAGTATCTAGCATCAAAAGCTAACATCCTAGCGCTCTTTTCCCCCACTAAGCACTCTCCTACACTAAGACCCTAGTCGCAATGTGACTCCCCATCCCCCCTAGTCTAGGTGCACAACTCCCTATTTATGTGCACATCCCCTCTAGTATCCCCATTTGACCTTAGATTAGGTCCACATCACCCTAGCCTAGTCCACCCCTACCTTCCACATTCCTATGCATCCTCATCACTCCCCATGCCTATTAATGACACTTGGTAAGGGTGAGGATCCTCCCCATCTAAGTGCATTTATGGAGCATGGTGTGCACATGCCACTTGGGTGGGGTGAGGACTTTCCTCATCCATGGCCACTAATAAAGTAAGGTGTACACTCCTATAAATGGATGACTAGATTTTCCACATCCCCTCACCCCTACCACATAGCTACCACATCATGCCATGTTATTTCCAAGTCACCACCCTCTCTTCCTAGCAAAAAGTCTATGAATACCTCTTATTCTCATTCATTTGCAAGAATAATAGAAATCACAAGCCAAAAATCTACCAAAATTTCTACTCAACCCCCTTATGTGATCTTAGCTCCTTTTGTAATCATCCCCCTTGTGTATGCAAATCAGTCATGGAGATGAATGTGTGCTTGGATATGCATATATCTTACTTTTGAAGATGATTGTAGATAGAAGATCAAGCCTGCACCCAACTGCAAGTAGAGGCCACTAACACCATAATGAAGGCCTACTGAAATTTTCAACACCATCTAAGCAATATAGATCAGACTGTCTGCCCCCTGGTGGTTAGTAGTCAAGATTACCAGCCCCCTAATGGTTCATAGAGGAGACTTTCCAAACCTTGGAAGTTACATTCTAAAGGCTAACCTAGGCCTCACCAGTAGGCATTTCAACAAGGTAAGCAAGATTGGTTTTCTTAGGTTTTGTGATATTTTGATGTTATCATTATAATCAATATTTGTGATATCTTATTGCTTGTATCTTTGATTAACTTGGGCCTAACCAAGGTAGACTCATTTGATGCTATTAACTCTTTATTTTGGGGTATGTGCAAGTACCATGGAGGAGCATTAAACCTAGGGTGGTCAAGTAACCAAGGCTACAAAACCTACCCATTCTTTGAGGTGGCATAGAAGACCATTCAAGCACTATTTGTAATCTTTTTGTAAAAAGGGACATTCTCCATATTGGAGACCATATTGTAAAAATCCTAAGTGGGTATTTGTAAAATATCATTTATGATATCTTTCTTGATTAATGGAAATGGTGCATCTTTTATCCCATATTTTGGTGATCACGGTGGGACCTAAACCTAGACCACACTTGGCATTTTCTGTTTTGTAGGCAGTAGGATTAGTCATTTAATTGTTGTCTTATATTTGGCATATGCCTTGTGTGTTATTTTAAAACTTTTTATGCATTCTTGCTTACCTTACTATATTCCATTTTTTTTCTATACATAAAACAACACCAGCACAACCCTAATATAATCCATATCGTGTTAGCTTTTGATGTTGTATATTTAATAAAATAACTACCACAAGGTATAAAATGAGCATGCAAAGTTAAATATATGAAAAAGACAATATACTAAGCATGTAAATATCATGAGAAACTTCTGCAACTATTCATAAATAAGCCATTAATGAAATATCCTAAAAATAGTATATTGCTATAAAATGGAGATCTCAAACTCTCCATATTTCATACATGCTCTACATTGTATCTATCATACCAACTACTACTACTCTACTTGTGCACACCAAAATTGTGTCTTTCTCCCTTACTTCATATGTCTATACAAAAGCATATATAATGAGAGGTGACTCTTAACGTTCCACCTTCCTATGACTCTTCACCTTCCTAATTTATGGACTCATGTGCACATGGACAACATGCACATTTATATTATCAATTACTTTGCACATTCTAATCACTTGTGCATTTATTACATTGCATAAAGTAAATACTCAAACTCTAATATAAGGTACACTCCTAATCTAAACATGTATCCATGGTGGTACATTAGCATGTACCAAATAACATAATATATTACAACACCCCCTATATTACATTATTTGGGTATTGAAGACTTTAGTCTTCAATATGGTATTTTTCCTTGTTCTAGAACTTGATTTCTTTTCTACTTTATTTATTTTACTCCATGTTTGTATCTTGATCAAGTAAATAATTAGTATCTTCATAAAATACTATTTTTGCTGAAAGAGCTTTTAATTCATGTTCATCTGTAGGTTCTTCTAGTTCCTAAATTTCTTGAATCTCTTAAACTAAGTATATTTTTGTTTCCCTTCTCTAAATTGTAATTGAGGATGGTTGTATTGATTTTGAGAAGTATGTGGACGTTGAAATTGTTGCTAATGCAAATTATATTGATTATGGTATTTTCTTGGTTGGAATGGCCTATTTGATTGGCTTCCAAAATTTGTTTGATTACCTTGATATTGATTTCTTGGATTAAATCTACAATAATTGGTACTATGTCATTTATTTCTGCATACTTGACAATATCTATTATTCCATCTTGATATACCCTTTGAGAATGAGGAAACATTACCTTGTGGATTATATTTTGAGACTAAGGCATTGTTAGTCATTTCATATTTCACTAAATTTTCTACCTTATATTCTTGTAGTATATTGACTAATTCATCTAATAATATATATTTACTTAGAATTTATAAAGATATGACTAGATGCTTATAGTTTTTTGGAAGTGCTATTAGGATTACTTGAACAAGAAACTTATATTCAACCTTTTCTCCTAAGGTTAATAATTTTTCTTTTATATCTGCTACTCTTCTCAGAAACAATTCTATACTTTCACCACTATTAAATTTTAGAGAATGCAATTGAATTTAAAGGTTCAAGATAGTGGCTTTATTCTTTCCTTCAAATATATTGGCTAATATTTTCCAAACTTCTATAGAAGTTGTTGTTGAACTGATGTAGGGTTGTATTTCATCTGTAATTGCAAATGGATGGGCGCTATGTAGGCCATCGTCCCAATGTTGAGATAAGCAGAGGGTCATATCCCTTTGAAAGCCCTAAGCAACCAAAGAAGCTCAACCATGAGCTCTCTGATGTGGTGTCATTGACGAAGCACATGCCCATGTTTCCTAAGTGCCATATCTCTTGTGATGGTGACGGAGGTCCTCAAGGAGGTAGCCGAGGGATCATTGAAGAAATTCATTTCATGAAAGGTAAGGAGCACGACAGGTTGACAACTAGAAGATAGCAACGGAGTGGAGGACAATGATCCATGGCTGAAACGAACTGTGGATAAGTTAATGCACCAACACGACCTCCATTGGAACCCCATAAAATTTATGGATTTCATGTTCGACATCGTTAGTAGAGGATGAGGAAGAGGATCTGCTATCCTTTAGCATTTCCTTTCAGTTGGGGTTGAGCACATCATTGTTGATAGTAGGATTCAGTGGAACTCCTTCTCCAGGTAGGCCATGGATGATCCATGAGGTATTACGTGCAAATAATTTTCATCGAGCCATTGTCCTTGATTGACAAATTATCCATCAGTTGTTGAAGACTGTCAATGGCCGCAAGATAATGGAAGGTTTCATATCGACTTCTACTTGATCAATATCCCATGCAGTGGGCTATGATGCTTTCCATTTTATTTCATGAGGAAGAAGAAATTAAAGAAGCATATAGTTTGTTTAATGAGCTGAATGGGAACAAAGGTGAAAGTCTTAGAATTATAAAGGCCATTACCAGGACTCTCTAACTACAAATGATTGGTGTAATTTGATAAGATTTTCAAGAGAATAAGACTTTTACTTGGATACAATGAAATAGAAAATCATTTTCTTCGAATGCTCACTTGAAAAATATTTATAAAAAAAAAGTGATGTTTCAAACCGTAGTAGAATACATCCATAACAGTGTGGTCAGCAAATTTTTTTTTTATAAAAGCCACTTTTAACAAGTGGATGAGTTGCATTTTTAGAAGAGTTAATGAAAGAGGTTCAAAATAGATAGAAATAATTAAGTGTTGCGGTTACAAATGAGATGAGGGAAGGAAAATACACTTGTAAAACTCAATAGACGCAATGGTTACAAAATGAGCAGTGGAAGAGGGAAACAGAGAGTTTCTTTTATTATTGGAAAGTTTTAAATATGCCATTGAAACACAAAAACGTGGCTGGAATTTTTTGGAACAGGAGGGCGTGAAAAGGAATTGGAAGGCTTTCAAGTTATTGCAAACTGTTTTTCCCACCTTGTATGCAGCCAAAGAAGGTTTTGAATATAATTTTTATTGCATATCTTTCTCACACATGTATTGAGTTTATTCAATGATGTTTTATGCATGGATATGGTAGCATCATTTAATATTTTTTATACATGTTTTTATTCCTCAAAATATTGCACTTAACCAGATTTAGATTGTGTGGATGCAGGTCTAACCTGGTTTTGTTTAAATTTTCATGATATTTTATTTTCTGCAGAATATGAGGGATTTAATTTACAGTAGCTCACTTTAATTGCTTTTCCACAATTTTTTTTCATCTTATTTCAGATTTTTATCAATTTTTTTCTCTAACCTTAGCTTTTATTATTATTTATTATTTATTTTATTTTCTTTAAGCTCCATCAAACACTCAAAACCCTAGAAGGGTTATATTTTTCTGCATTAAAATTTGGGTTTTGAAGTAATTGAAAATATCCAAATAATTATTTCTTCAAGGCTAAAATATTAAATTATTTGGACACATTTAATTAAGACATTTCTTAATATTTTAAAACAAAAAAAATTCTTGCACTCCATAGGTTCTATCATTTTAAAATTTGTTTAACAAAGCAAGATAAAATTTGTTAACAATTTAAGATAAAATGAATTAAATCACCGTCCCAGGATCAACATTTCAAATTTAGATTTTAGTCTTGGTCTTTTATGCTCAAGCAAATATTAACAAAGGAATATAAAATTTGTTAAAATATGCTTAACAAAAGAAGATAAAATGTACTTGAAAAATTTGAGATAAAATGGATTAAATCATCGTTTTGGAATCATTATTTCAAAGTAGATAGTGGATCAATAAATACATATTTTTAACAATCACATGAGCAACAAAATTATTGCAAATCAAATCAATACTAAACCACATGCCCCTTGTTAACAGTTACTTGCACCTCTAAGGTATTTCAACACTTCATATGTTCACAAGCATTCAAGCACATATCAAGCAAATAAGAACCTTGGAGAAATTCTGAATTTCTTTGCAATTGAGCAAAATTATCACTTAACACCTCCACTTTTCATTTTTCTTGGGAAATATCACTAATGGAAATACCCATCGGTTATCCAAAATTGAATAAATAAAATCCACCTTAAGGAGTTTTTTAATTTCATTCTTAAAAATTGCCTAAAGAGCAGAATTGATATGCTTCTATGGTTGTCTTACTATTTGGGAATCCTCCTTAATATATATCTAATGTGTCCACACATCAGAATGTGTCCCCTTCATATCTCTAGAGTACAAATCAAATGCTTTCTAGTACCTTCTTAAAATATAAATTATTTTTCTTTCTTAAGGAAATTCAAGCTGGCTATTGATATTTAGTGTTTTACCAAACTTGAATTTCTAATTGCTTGAACATAGGATCAATGGAATCTATGCTCCTGATCTCTTGAATAAGAGGATACTCATGCAAAATTAAATAATGAAAAGTAGTAAAGTCTTCCAACTCTAGTATTGATTGTGTAAGCATTGATTCCAAAAGGCATAACATTTTTGACGTATTTGATAAATTATTTTCCTCAACATTCACTATTGTATACTTAGAAGATGCAAGATGCAATATCAACTAAAGTGATTCTAGGATCTAAATTTGTAAATGGAAATTGATACTTGGATTCTATCACTTGATGATTTTGTTAGCTTTTGAGGATGTATATTGAAGGAAATGCAACCACAAGATGTGAAATATGTAAGCTATGATAACTATATGATAATGGCACTATAATATGTAGAAAAATAACGAGATAAATTTCTGCAATAACTCAGTAGTATACCATTGATTAAAGCTCACAAAAATAGTACAATGCAATATAATGGAGGAATTGAACACTCCAAAATTTTTAATGAACTAAATTGTACCTACTCACTACTATAAACTAACTCTCTATAGTAACATTGTCTCTCTCACTCACTCTCTCTAGTTCACTCTCTAGTTCCATTGCTCTCATACTCTCAAGGCCTATATATAGGAAGATATGTTCCTTGGCATTTACTCTACCCATGACTATTCATATACCTATCCTATGACTTATGTACATGTGGACTTCATGCACATTTAAATCATTACACATTCTAATAATTATGCATTTATTACTTGCTTTAAGTAATTACTCAAACCTTACTCTAAAGTAAACTCCTACTCTAGTTATGTACCCAAGGTGGTACATTGACATGTACCAAATAATGTAATATACTATAATAGATTTTCATACTCAATTGTGGAGTCTAAATTTTGGCTATATGATTCCCCACTCTCTACAATTATAAATTTTTTATCGAAGTTATCAAATAGAATGGTGTCTAATAAATGAGTTTGATCTAAATACCTTTGGCTAGAGTTTGAACTACACTATCTTAATTAGAATCATCTACCCACAATGTATTTTCAAGTGTAGATAAAATCTAATATGGAGGATATAAGGATAATTTATGAATAATAAAACCATTCGAAATCATCGTATCTCCATCCCTACATCCTATAAAGGCATCAATTGTTGCTAGCCAAGGTCTACCTAAGATAAGAGGATAACCTTCTAATGATTATTTAGGCTTGAATATGATGAAATATATAGGGTAATTCCTAAAATCCATAGTGAGAATCATATCCCCCACTACTCCCTCAAGTGTTATAGTTGACCGATTTGCCAACTGCAAGACTATAGGGGTTTACCAAAGATTGTCTAATCCAATCCTTTCTAAAGTTGTTCTTGTTGTAACATCAATTGTAGCTCCTAAATCGATCAAAATGTTATGGATTAAAATATTCCTAATTCAAACATCAACCACTAGAATTATAGGATCTTTATATTTAGGCATTAACAGATTCCTTGTCATTGAATATGCAGTTTCCCTAGCATATATACTATGACTAGATCATTCTTTTTCTTGTAGTCATATTATCTTGAGGAAAGCTCATGCACAACCTTAGCATATATGGAAATATATTTTAATGTTGTAATAGAGGTATTGTAATAGTGATAGTACAAAGTTATTCTAGGAAGTAAAATTATATTATAAAAATAAATTTGGCAAATTCTTCTAAACGCTTTGGAAATGGAGGAGCTAACTCTTCTTATTATGATTTCTACATCATTTTCACTTTCAAGCTACCTATAAATTTTGATGTAATGATATTATTTTGTTGAGGGTTCTCCAAGGGATGGGTTTCCTCTTCCATTGGTTGGGAAGGAACCTCCCTATCGCTAGATAGAACCTTTCTTGGTCTTAATAAAATGTCATTCAAATTAATAATATTGATACTTGTATCATTATTGTAAATAAATCGATTAGACCTATTATTATTGGGTTTTGGTGTAAGTTGAGCAGAAATAGGGGGTTCTCATGGAATTTTTTGTCTTGAAATACTATTTTGCCTTGCTAGTTTCTAAAGGGATGATTTTGTTGCATTGGTTGTGTTGTTGTCTCAAATTTTCCTAACCATCCATGATGGTGGCCTAATGTGCCTAGGCATCCATGCCTCGCTTTGAGTGACATAGTGATAATCTCTGTAAGAGTTGAAAGCACACGTGTGGCAACCTCTAAGATTTTTTCTAAGGTTGGATCCTTGTCATAAGTGATATTTATGCATATTTCTTAAGTTACTCATTGTACTACCTGTAATATGCTAGGGAAAAGGGAAAAAGAGAAAACAAAACTAAAACTTTATGGGACATTAAAATCTAATCTATGGAGGCAATGCATCAAGATATAAAAACTCTTCTATGTATAATAAACTGAAATTAGCACATTCATCACATACTAACAACTAGAAATTGAGCAGAATTTTAATCCATACCCATGTATTCAAACATATAACAAAATTAGGATAAAACAAAATTAGTCACAACTTCCATATATATCAAGAAATTACACAGGCATGAGATCAAAAGAGGTTCAATCCTCTTTAGTAACTACAACTCAAAGATTGAGTTCATCCTATACACCAAAAGGAGTGAGAGAAAGAGCATACAAGGCTAGGTATTAGACATAAGAAAGCAACTCCCAATACCTTACAATGAAATTTATATGTCTATTTATAGATAAAACTAAGGGCTTCTCCCTCCAAAATGTTGTGTAGGATATCCTAAACACCATCTATCATTCATGTTTGAGATCCTTCTTCATTCAATTGTTGGAAGCCTTGAGGTCTCTGGGTCTAGGACCATTAATGTTGAAGGTCTCTAAGTCTTTGGATGGGTAACTGTTGTTTCCATCATCAACCACCTCTGCTAGGGATTCTCCCTAGGAAGTGTGTGAGGGGTTCTCTATAATTAATTTTATTTGGTTTAAGGCTTTAGGAACTAGGATTATTTTATCCATTGCTTACTATTTTGGAATGACATGCCTATAGTAATGTTGCTCACTAGGACTCAAGAGTTTCTTGTAGGGAAAAGCAAAGGCTTGTAATAGACCTATATGGATGTTGTCATCATTGAGGTGGCCTCCTTTTATCAAACAATTAGCAAGTCTCCTTAAGTCTACTCTTCATTGTTGTAGGTCGATAGGGTAGACTTGTCTGTGTGGCGGGTGGCTAGTTCAATCACCACATGCACAACTACAATAGGCATGTCCATGTTAGTTAACTTCAATGACCCTTTTAGCCAATGGTGGATATCTTTTGATTGTTTATCTATGCTATCACTTCCATCTATGGGTGAATACTATGCTTACTACATATCTAGATTAATATTATCAACAAGACCTTCTCCTTCCATTAACTTCTCATTATGAGAAGAAGTGTGGGCCATCAAATGAAGGATGTAGGGCCCAAGAAAATTTAGTGATCCTTAGCCACTTTATTTAGGCACAAAAGGAGTTCCAATTGTAAATAAAATATTAGATAGTTAGCATGGTTTCGATACTTGACTACCCTCCAAAAGTGAGTGTCTCCTTTTGACCTTCCCTTTTGTTGGTCCCTTTTCATCGAGGTGATTATTTGAGCAAGAAAAAGTGTAGTAAAGTATCCTTATAGTTTTGGAAGGTTCCAAGGGATATTTGGATTGCTAAATATGGGAAATCCAAAAGATTTATTCCTTGTCCATGAACATGGAGTCAAAATGGGAGAGTAAAAATAGAGAAAAACATATGGTTTGGAGGACATAATAATGAGAAATAGAAAAAGAAGAAAAAGAGGAATGGGAATGAATGTTGAGAAGGATAGGAAAGATACTAAAGGGGATTTTTCTCATTAGGGCTCTAAGCATTTCTCATTCTTCCTCAAAGGGTAGCCCTACTTTTTTTATCCCAATGATAGAATATTTTGAGCTTAATATGATCATCATGCAAGAAGCCTATCACCCAACCTCTCACACTTACAACTCAAGCTCTATTAAGGGACTAATTGCCTTTATTGCATATTTTATAGTGAGAAGTTTCAACTATTTTCTAAAATTCAAATTTTCTCCTTCTACAACTTCATCAACTATGTATGTTCCTGCTCCAAAAGGAGCCTATCATCAACTGCCCAAGGGGAGGGCATACATTTTTTAATCAGGAAGTCTATGGAACTTATTAGATTGGTGATTTACCATAGATAAAGCATGTATTTAAGATTTGCATTCCTACATAACCTATTCATTATCAATTATATCTCATACCCTTTGCAATACTATGTCTCAATTGAAGAATCCCATGTCGCCAACTCTTGCTCAATTGAGATGATAATTTGTGCCTGGTATCTCCTTGCTTTGACCATTTTTTCAAAAATTACCACTAAGGTTGTTTAATATCATGATCTATCTGCGTGCTTTTCTAGGAAGTTATGTTAATAAATTTGAACCAAGCTAATAAATATATGGCCTTGGCTATACTATCCCAATATGCTACACAAACCCCCCTTATTAGTTCAATCAATTTTTGCTACAAGGTCTTCGAACTTTTCTTAGTTTTTGCCTTGAGCTCCTTTTGTAAATTAGTTCTATCTACAATGAGCTTGAATTCGATCGTAGTGATTCATTCAATAAAACTCTATTTTTTAATTCTCTCCTCCTCTAAGAGGGAATTTAATACTTGGACACTTGCAAGTTGGTCCATTTATTTTGGGAGTCCTTTGAACTTGAGCTGAGAACCAGGGTTATGCATAGTGGCTATTTTTACAAAAATGGCTAGAATTAGGATTTTCAAAATTTGGAATTGGCTTATATTTGGGACCATTGACTAGGGTCCATTAGCCAAAAATTTATGGGTGCAAAATTTTTTTTGGTCAATTTGCCCCAATTTTATAATAATTTGACCATTTAAAGTTTAAATTTTCAATATTGCCCCTAATAATAGTGAACCTTATACATGTATTTCGAAACTATTCACCTGGATTTTGAAACCAATTTACCAAAATTTTATAAATATATTTTGGGGCCGACACCTTATGCATAACCCTACTGAGAACTCTTGAGGGTACACCTCCTCAAGCTCCTTTTCTCTCTTTTTCAACCTCCTTTCAAGGGCTAGATAGTTATTACTAACAATGCTATTAGCATACTCCATAAAATCTGCCTTATCCCTGTATTTAGCATCTTAGAGGTTAATTCCTACCATGGTCAATTTGTAATCTTACCCCTACATTTATCCTTTTGGATTGGAGACCATTGGGGTTATGTAGGAAAAGTGGAGGACATTATTCTAGATGTTGTACTGGATCTTGAGTCCTCATTCCATGGCTCTCATTACCCTCTTGAATTATTTTTTGTGTGTGTACTATGTGGTCTTCACCTAGATCTCTCTAAAATATATAAGTATACCCAATGCAATAGCAGGAGTGTATGCACTTGCCAATTGTACTTGTAGGGCAAGGAATGTGAACAATTATAGGAATAATGGGTAAGTTAGAAGAGGTTGAGAGGCAAAAAGAAGGGGTAAATACTCCCTAGAAATAATTGATTAAGGGTCAACATGTGATGTGGTAAGAGTAGAGGCTATGGGAGTGAGGACCTTATGGGTTAGGAGTAGAGGTACCATATGAAGAGGTTGTTGTCAGGGCTACAAGGGAAGTAGTTATTGACATGGCTACAACAATCTAGACCAAAGAGGAAGAAAGTATAGAGATCGTGGAAGGCTACTGACTAAAAATAAAAAGGGAATGGCAAGGGGTAGTAGAAAACTCACTAGTTGGCATGGTCACAATGGATTGAGATTGTGTCCTTGAATTTTTTATTTTTATTCTCTTTTATGGTGGAGGGCTTGTGCGATGAGTCACCTTCCTTTCTTTCCACTACTAAGTTGCTAGTGAGAGTGCTTGTGGTCGTGGCTCTGTGGCTATGGAAAGTACCTAGAGAAAATGGGGGGCTAGAGATTCTTAGGGCCCTCGTGGGGACTCTTCTATTTGGACTACTTATTTTTCCATCATCTCTTCTCCTCTAGTCACTTGGGGCATTGTCTAGCCTATTATATCCTTATTGCTTTCACCTGGATAACCACACCTTACATCTAAGTGTTATTGATCATATTTCTCACTAAATTCTGTCTTAATCTATTTGGCCAAAATTTAGTTTGATCATAGTTTCTACCAAAATTCCCACCAAACCCTAATATTTTCATCATTCCATTGCCACTCTTAAAAAATTAACTTAGTTGTATGGATGTGGTAGTTTGGGTCTACCTTGTCCTTCTTTTGATAGAAGGTCTCATAAGACCTTATTTAAATGTTGGTACTTGTTCCAAGTGTAGCTTCTACCATGGTGTGCCTACTTCATCTATTGGGTTCTTGAGGGCCTCTATATCCAATCTAAGTTCATGCATTAACTTATCCAAATTCTTGATGCTTATGATCCAAGCAACAAAATTCCTCTTTGGGTCATACTTCCATTTCCCTAGCACTACTTTGAGTTTCATGCTTTTAATCTTTTTTTCTCCAATATATTAGAGAATTTCCTCTTTACCATGATGATTTTTCCAAAGCTTTAAGGAAAATTATAAAATCTCATCTTGTTATTTCCACTTCCAAAGGAAGCATCGATAGAGCCCATCTATCTGAGAACCTCCAGTGTGAAGACCCATTTTGATAAATATTTAGGAAACCAATATATATGTTTAATAAAATCGTATATCTAATGAGAGTGATGTCTTCAATGAAGAACCAATCCCCTTGGTGTTTTCCCCATAAAAACTAAATGTAGATAACTAAGAGGTGTTCTGGTTTTCGTCCACTCAGGGTCACAAGTGTGGGGGCCACAAATTTTTCTACAAATCTATATTAGGAGGAGGACACTCTCATTCCTTCTAACTAAAAGGGAATGGACCAAGAATAACCATATTAATCGATTGGCCTTACAACCATCCTAGGATAAGTACCCAAATTTTGAAACAAAACCAAATAGGCCATGAATGTGGAGAACCTAAAGCATTTGGTTTCTTAGAATATGGACAACCCTTCATGAATTTTATCAATTATAGTCTCTAAAGTCAAAGACTGCTCTCTACTTGATAGGTGTATGCAACATTCTATATAGGACATCAAACTAGGCTGGGAATGATTTTTTGTCCTCTTTTATCCCAAAAATGAATGCTAGCAGTTTTACGAGATCCTTGGCATTTTCTCTCAAGTCATTGATACTTAGGAAAAGTGTTGGTAGCTTTTCATCCCTAATGTCACATTTTTCTAATAGATAGCTTAGTTTATTTAGAATGGTATTGTAGAGCTTGGTAGTACTTTAAAGGCTAACGATGATACTACATGTTTCTACCATCAATATTCTCAAATAAAGTGGGCATGGATAATGATCATAAAGCTAGAGCTCTTGAGTCTAGGTGTTATAATGTTTTGAGCATGTGGCTCTACTTCATAGAAGTTATGCACCTCAAGTACTAAGTACTAGGTCATGGTGTTGCTTCAAATTTGAGCTCCAAAGAATTTGAGGCCATTTTGGTTGAATATATGCCATGCCCCTTATCTTAGGCTTCTAGTTCACTTGGATGACCTGGGGTCTACCACTTCTATAGAGGTAAATACTGTGGCATTCCTCCAAAGGGGAAGATCTAGTGATCTTCGGTCCTCTATTAGATCAAGGTTGAGTTATGTACCTTCATTAATATTGATAATTGATGGAGAATATTTAATTGATGATGCAGGAGCATCCAGCAGCACCTGATGCAGAAGCATCCAGTGGCGGGAGGGCCACTTCTAAAAATTGGCTAAGGAAGAAGAAGAAGAAGCAGAAAGCAAGGAGGAAGTGCAAAGCAAAAACTATCGTGATTTCACTACGTCATGAAATCGTGACAGTCAGCAGGAGAGAGAAAAAATCCTTGAGGTCGCGATTTCGCGACAGGTCACGAAATCACGAAATCGTGACCATCGCGAAATCGCGACATGGAAAGCAGCAGCAGAGGGAAGCAGTTGGTTTGTTGTGATTTCGTGACATGTTGCAAAATTGTGACAGTCACAAAATCACGACGGCAAGGAAGAAAGCAGAGCGAGGCGGAAGGTGGTGGCAAAATCATGACGTCATGATTTCGTGACGTCGTAAAATCACGACGTCGAAGTAAAGACTCGACGGGAGTTGGCAGCAGGAGTGAAATTGTGACATCATGATTTTGTGACGTAGTAAAATTGTGACATTGAAAGGAAATGAAGGCAAGGGCGAAGGGTTGTCGCGATATCGCGACGTCGCGACATCATGACGTAAGGCAAAGCAGAGGGGCGATGGACGGAAGGGTCGTGATATCACGACGTCGCGATGTTGCGATGACAAGGAGGAAACCAAGGTGAGGATAGAAGTCGTCATGATATCACAACATGTCGCAATATCGCGACATAAAAAAGGAAGTCGAGACGAAGGCAGAAGTCGTCGTGATATCGAGACATGTCGCAATATCACGACAGAAAGAGAAGAAGGCAAGGAAAGAGAAGGAGATGGCGGGAAACTGTGGCAGGCGGTATTTTCAAAGGCTGTTATGGATGACACGTGGCACAAGGTGCAGTAAAGGCAGACAAGAACCAAGAAGCACGAGAAACAAAGAGGATGGGCATGCAGAGTATCCTAACAGAAACGGTGATGACAGGGACCGTGCGGAGTGGGGTCTTAAATCGGGTTGGTGTCTCGATTTTTGTGTTGATGTTCTAGAGGGTCGGGGCCTCTATAAAAACCCAGTCTTTGTAATAAATCGGGTTGGTGTCTCGATTAATGCAGAAGTTGTTTCAGAGGGTCGGGGCCTCTATAAAAACCCAGTTTAATGTATGAGATCGGGTGGTGGATCGGAGAACGCACTTAGAGCGTAGTAGTGGAAGCTAAGCCGAGTGCTAGCTATTGTAAGCCTGTGGGCTGTTACTGCATGTATTTTTTAGTTAATGAATGAAATAGACTGGATTTGTGTGAGTGCATTTTCTCGGTCCCCCATCAATTGAGGTGGATATATTTTTTATGATGTTGTTTATAGATTATTCTTAATATGATGGTGAGTGTTGCTTTGACATTGGACCTATCCTCTTTGATTTTGGGTTAACATACATTTACCACATGTTTTATCCTTTCATAATTCAATGTTTTGTGTTCTATGGGGTTGCATCATTTTTCCATCTAATAATGATAACTTTTTTTTTATCCTTGATTAGATAATTTGCATCCTTTTGGTGTTAAATTTATTGTTGTTAGCTCCATTTTAGTGTGGTTGGGCTATGTGTTTCCCTATGAGAGAGGTATTATCCTTATTTGAACATGGTATTGGGACTTAAGAAATTGCCTACATAGTCCAAGGACTTCATTCATGCATGATTGGGATTTTGCATCCCTCTTGTGTGTGAGCTACCCATCTATTAATCGAACAACCTTCATCATGTGAGAAAGATTCTTCATGACTCACGTTGTGGTCTCTCAATATTTTTCTACCTTCAAATATATATATTATATATATATATAATATTTTACAAAACATGTATACAATACCTGTGATGCCTTACCCCATCCTAGCTTCATCAAACGTGTTGTAAGGATTCAAACCCATGTCTTCATTTCCTATTATTCTAGGTGATCATTTGGCATGTATGAATGAACCTTGTCCATAGATAAGTTTGATTGAATAGCTCCTCCTCAACTACATAAGCTTATTTCTTGCAACTCTGAGAGAATTTTTAGCTTAGTTCCCTACTTAGTTTTTTGTAGCATGTGAGTCCATTCTAAAGATAGATATCCTCTAGTCTTGGTAGTAAACTCTCTTGATAGGCATATGCCAAACATGGCCAAAATCTCAATCACCATGATATCTTGATGGATTCTAAGCTTGGGGTAAGCTTGGATCATAAGGGGAAGATCTTGTACTAGTCTAAATATTTGCACTAAAGTGCCATCTAGTTGAACTACCCTATTGTTGGTATGTTCATATACCAATATGAGTGCATCTACTGCTTTCTTAGACGTGATTGAAGTGCTAGAATTGGAGTCCACCAGACAACTATATATCAACTTATCCCCACAAACTAGGGTAAAAGGGTATAATATTAGCTTCACTTGTTTTAGAGCTAAATACCTATAGGACTATGGGATCATTTTGCTTGTCTAGTGCCTTTTGTTTTTGTAGAGTCTCCTCCAAGTATTTGATCTATTCATGCATCGAATGAATGTCCTAGAGGGGTATGGCTATGGTAGACTTTTTTAGATGGTCTACCACATTGAATGACCCAATAAAGTAGGTTTTTTAGAGGGTGCTTGGTGGTGGCAAGAGCCTATACTTTGTAGTTTATTGAGGAATTTTTAAGTTCCATCATGTGCTACTTTAGAGCTTTTAGATCATCTTTTGTAGTTATCGAAACATTTTGTGCATTGTGAATTGGCAAAGCTAGAGCAAAGACTTCCTCCCAAGCATCTGATGCAGGAGCATCCGGTAACAGTGTCGACAATCTTTCATCCTTCTAAATTTTCTTTAAGTTTTTGTATTTTGATGTATTTTGGTTCCTTTTCGGAGGAGGGAAGATGTTGCAAAGCAGAAGGGGAAGTTGGTAGAAGAGCTAAGGCAAAAGTTGGGGAGGTCGCGAAATCATGACCTCCGAAGCGGTGGCAAAGGCAGGGACCAGTTCTGTCGCGATATCGCGACATTTGTTTGCAGTTGGAACGTAGGGAGGATTCCGTCGTGATATCGCGACGTCGCGATGTCGTGACGGTTGTTGAGAAGCAAAGGCAAGGGGTGATCTCCGTCGCGATATCGTGACGTCGCGATATCACGACTTTATTTTAGAGGCGGTGGTGAGGAGCTTTAGACGTCGCGATATCGCGACGTCGCGATATCGCAGCGGTCTACAGAACATGGCGGAGGAGTTGAGTCCTGTCGCGATATCGCGGCAAATCAGAAACTGCCACGTGGCGTATTTCCAAGGCAGTACCAAGGGTTAAGACAAACCCAAGATCATGGCAAAGGACCTCAGAAAGGTGAAGACGAAGGTGGAGGGGTCGACCGCGACCAAGTAAAGTTAAGGTCGAAGAAAATAGCGGACGACCAGACAAGGCCGAAAACTGACACGTGGACTGCCACGTGTATCCTCGAAGTTGTAAAGGGCATGTGCCTTGAAGATTGTGCATTAAGGAGAGGGCAAGCCAAATTTAAACACATGGTTAGCTACGTGAATCTGGTTAAAGATGGAGGCCACGTATCATGGAATGAAATTTTACAGCCGCATGCATTAAAGAAAGAGAACCACCTTTTAGAGGGATTTTGTTTTTCGACAAAACGGTAGATTCAGGGCATGGACAGTATGGGTGAGCAGAGGCTCGGAAGGATAGTCTGACCGGAGCGGTGGTGCAGGTCAATGAGGCCATTAATGAGGGCTTCTTGGTAGGTCGGGCGGTGACCCATTTATGATCGAGAAATTTGAAGCTTCGAAGGGGGGGAAATTTGAATTCAAATTTTTGTTAGGTGAAGGCATTAATTGCCGAGAGGATCGGGGGCCTCGTTAAAAAGACCAAAAATTTGTAAAGGGGGGAGGGGGACCGGAGAACAGAGGAGGTAGTACAGTGGAAGAACAGAGCCGAAGTCGGCTATTGTAAAGCCTGCGGGCTGTGTTATTTGATGCCTGTAAATATTTTATGAAGCTTTGAAATGAAAATTTGGAATTGGTAATGTGTCGTTCTTTCGGTCTCCGTCAGTGGTATCAGAGCAGGAGTTCCTGAGCGTACAACAGACCGTCGAAGGAGAGAGGCAGTTGTACCAGGGCATGTGGGAGGGTTTGAGTTTGGGTGAAGATGCCTCCGAGAAGAAACCCGATGGGTGGAAGAGGCATGGCAGCGAAAGATTTTCGGGCATTGCAGCGGCAAGTCCAGGCCCTGCAAGAAGAGCTACGTAGAGGACATGAGCCGAGAAGGGATGCAGACAGTGAGGATGAAGTGGAAGAGGATAATGAGTTTGAAGAAGAGGAAGAAGATGTAGATCCGGCCCAGGCCAAATTGTACAAGGCCATATCCCAGATCGGGAAGAGGTCGAAGTTAGAAGTTCCTACGTATTCCGGGAACTTGAACCCAGAGGAGTTGATAGACTGGGTGAATGATTTAGAAGAATATTTTGAATACAAAGAAGTTGAAGACCCTAACCGGGTCAGATTTGCTAAGACCCGACTGAAGGGTCATGCTAGCATTTGGTGGAAGGGGGTACAGCTGGAAAGAAACCGAAGAGGAAAGGAACGGATAACCAGGTGGGACAGAATGGTGGAGAAATTAAAAAGGCAGTTTATCCCCGTAGATTATGAACTGGACCTGTTACGTAAAATGCAGAGTTTGAGGCAGATGAACAGAACAGTTCAAGAATACACGGAGGAATTTTACAAGATCTCCATCAGAACCGGACATTTGGAAGCAAGCAAGGAAAAAGTGGCCCGTTACATTAATGGGTTGAGACCGAGTGTGCAGGAGGAGTTGATTTTGGTTCGGGTAAGCACCATTGAAGATGCTTACCAATTTGCTTTGAAGGTTGAAGAAAAGATGAACCGAAGGTTTGAAAGCAAGCCAAAAGTAAAAGGACCGGGAGGAAAGAACGGTGGAAAGAAAGAAGGAAAGGAAGAGAAGAAAGAAGAGGAGAGCAGCAGCCGAGGTCAGAAAGAAGAAGATGAAGACCCAAAACCGCAAGTTCAGAATGATAACTACCCGAGAGGAAGGGGTAGATCTGGACACGGGAATGAAAGGGGAGTATTCCGTGGAACATGTTTCCACTGTGGTGAAGAAGGGCATCGTGCATTTGAGTGCCCACAACACCGGGAAAGAACAAATAAGAAGCAAGTGGGTCCTGCCAGAGCAGTTGTGGCAGTTGAAGATGCTGACTCAGAGCATTCTGAAGAAGCTGAAAAGGGAGAAGCCATGATTGTGAGAAGGACCATGCTGGTGGAAGAAGACAAATCTAAACAGAGGAGAAGCCTGTTCCGTACCCGGTGCAAGAGTGCAGGCAAAGTTTGCAATGTGATCATCGACAATGGAAGTACATACAACTTAGTTTCCGAGGAGATGGTTACTAAGTTGCAGTTGGAGAGAAGGAGGCACCCACACCCGTATCGGATTGCGTGGTTGCGGAAGGACCACCGAGCTTGGGTCCGGGAACAGTGTTTAGTCATGTTCCAGATCGGGAGATACCGGGATGAAGTCCTGTGTGATGTATTCCCCATGGATGCTTGCCATTTGTTTGTTGGGCGAGCCATGGCAATTTGATCGGAGTGCAGTGCATGATGGACGTGCAAATACGTACTCCTTGGTGAAAGATGGAGTGTGGCACAAGTTGAAGCCATTGCAGACCGAAGATGAGAAAATGTGCAGTAATGCCAGAATTTGTCTGGTAGAAGGCAGAAATTTTTGCCAGGAAACGGAACTTGAACAGGTTGTAAAGGTTGATGGGTGTTCGGAAATATTACAAAGGACGCGGACCGAATAGCCTAGAAGTGAAGGTCACTTCTCTTGTTACCCCGGGTGTCTGATGCAGGAGCATCCGATAACAGTGTCGGCAATCTTGCATCCTTCTAAATTTTCTTTAAGTTTTTGTATTTTGATGTATTTTGGTTCCTTTCCGGAGGAGGGAAGATGTTGCAAAGCAGAAGGGGAAGTTGGTAGAAGAGCTAAGGCAAAAGTTGGGGAGGTCGCGAAATCGCGACCTCCGAAGCGGTGGCAAAGGCAGGGACCAGTTCTGTCGCGATATCGCGACGTCGCTATATCGCGACATTTGTTTGCAGTTGGAACGTAGGGAGGATTTCATCGCGATATCGCGACGTCGCGATGTCGCGATATCGCGACGGTTGTTGAGAAGCAAAGGCAAGGGGTGATCTTTGTCGCGATATCGCGACGTCGCAATATCGCGACTTTATTTTAGAGGCGATGGTGAGGAGCTTTAGACGTCGTGATATCGCGACGTCGCGATATCGCGACGGTCTACAGAACATGGCGGAGGAGTTGAGTCCTGTCGCGATATCGCGGCAAATCAAAAACTGCCACGTGGCGTATTTCCAAGGCAGTACCAAGGGTTAAGACAAACCCAAGATCATGGCAAAGGACCTCAGAAAGGTGAAGACGAAGGTGGAGGGGTCGACCGCGACCAAGTAAAGTTAAGGTCGAAGAAAATAGCGGACGGCCAGACAAGGCCGAAAACTGACACGTGGACTGCCACGTGTATCCTTGAAGTTGTAAAGGGCACGTGCCTTGAAGATTGCGCATTAAGGAGAGGGCAAGCCAAATTTAAACACGTGGTTAGCTATGTGAATCTGGTTAAAGATGGAGGCCACGTATCATGGAATGAAATTTTACAGCCGCATGCATTAAAGAAAGAGAACCACATTTTAGAGGGATTTTGTTTTTCAACAAAACAAAAGATTCAGGGCATGGACAGTATGGGTGAGAAGAGGCTCAGAAGGACAGTCTGACCGGAGCGGCGGTGCAGGTCAATGAGGCCATTAATGAGGGCTTCTTGGTAGATCGGGCGGTGACCCATTTATGACCGAGAAATTTGAAGCTTCGACGGAGGGGGAAATTTGAATTCAAATTTTTGTTAGGTGAAGGCATTAATTGCCGAGAGGATCGGGGGCCTCGTTAAAAAGCCCAAAAATTTGTAAAGGGGGGAGGGGGACCGGAGAACAGAGGAGGTAGTACAGTGGAAGAACAGAGCCGAAGTCGGCTATTGTAAAGCCTGCGGGCTGTGTTATTTGATGCCTGTAAATATTTTATGAAGCTTTGAAATGAAAATTTGGAATTGGTAATGTGTCGTTCTTCCGGTCTCCGTCAGCATCTATTGGCTTGATTTGGGGCTTAGGGTCTACTTGATTGGTTTTATATTTTTCGTTGATCAACTTCCTCTTAGCTCTAGTTATATAGTCCAATCGAACCTACAGACTTCCAGTATCCATAGAAATTGCTTTGTCTAACACTACGTATACCTTTATGTCATCCCAAGTCACCAAATTTTGCTCTAGAGTTAGGGAGTAATTTAGTGGAGATGGGTTTGATAGCTTGATAGGAGGATCTTGGTTAAGTATTTGAGTGTTTGGATTTCAATATGACGTGGGTGGTTGGATATGTATGGTTTCACTCATTGGTTGAGGCTCATTTTTGCTATGAGAGACGAAGGAATAAACCTTAGGGTTGGAATAGTACCACACATTGGGATCTTCCACGTAATTGTTTTGTGTGATGACTACATCCCAGATTGGAAAATGGGGAAACTATTGTAAGGGGATGGGTAAAAGTATTATTTGTTGAGTTGATATTTGGGGCTATTCAGAATCCCTGTTAAGCAAATGGGTATGTTTTTGATACCCATTCACAGAAGGTAAATAGCTTTGCTTGCCCTGTTGAAAATATGGCTTTGGATAATTTTGGTACATAAACCTTTTAGTATTATGTTATCTCTTAAGAGTCATGATCTCATTGGAGACTGTACTCAACATATTCCTCATATATTCTAACTTTGAGGCATAAGGATTGGGATAGGGATATAGTTAGTTAGGTGAGGAGCTTGGGTTCTCTTTGATATTATAGTAGGTGTAGGCTACTAAGTGGTGGATTGAATAGCTAAATTTGGTTGATAAAGGGGTTGTTTATAGAGAAACAATGGTAAGTGTGGCCTAAGAGCTAGCCTACCTATCTAGATTAGGTCATTCTTAGCTTGAATGGCTATCCCATAAGCTTTTGGCAAGGAGTTATCTCCCCTAGATTTTATTGTCATGGTTTTTTTTGAATTAAATACTTTCAAATAATAAATAAATGCCATACTCGAGGTAGGCATGATCTCATCGGGGATCCTTTACTAGGTCTTATGGAATCAAACTTTAAAATCATTCATTGTTTCAGCAAGCACCCCAATGAGGAATAATAACGACCCATATTTCTTCTACCTAGGCTTAGGTTTTATTTAACTAATTAACTTAGACTAGAATTCATATTTGTTTACAATAATTGTAAACATGATAATAGTATTCTCGTGCACTTCTATATGCCTAGATGCAATATAGGTGGAATTCTAGACACAAGTTGATTTAACAAATTGGAGGAAGTGACTTGGGCTCTTGAAAAGTGTGAGAATATTCTTTCAACAATTTATTCAATGAAGCATACCAATGATGAAGTGGTGTTAGAGAATGAGTGTGCTATGGATGAATAAATATGACTGTAATATCTCATGCTTGCTTGATTGATTTTTTTACGTGCTTGTAATTTAAAACTGAATTTTGTGTATGTTTAGTGCATTTTATGAGATATTTCTTATAATTTTGTTACAATGTGTATGTTTTATGATATACATCATATAATGCTTTCCTTTCATACTAGTAAGGATGACCAAGAAAGAGACCATAGCAGTCCATAGGTGTCACATCACAAGTGACCCTATCCACAAATTTAGGACAAAAAAAAAAAACTCACAGTGCATGTGTGAGTGATTTTTGGATCTAGTGTCACTATCCTTCCATCCTAAACAATAAATATGAGGATGAGGCTCCATCCACAAATACAATTTTCCAACTATGGATCTCGCAATTAAGTTTTTCCATGAGCCATTATCAATAATACAATTTGTTGAAAATTTGTGAGTCAAATATGCTCAAGTGACAAACAAAGAATCATGAGCACTCACAGATAAATTTTGGTTAATCAAGGTGACTTTATTTAGTCTACCTTTGAGTTCATCATGTGCTTGATATTCTCCTACAACCTTAATTGGATTTGGCATTTTGTCATCCACTTGAGACTTTACAATTAAGCTTTGTTTTTTCAACTTCAAGCAATCAAAGATTTCATGTCCTTTTCTGACAATAGTTACAAAACTTCTTAGAATAAGAAGAAGGCTTAGAAGACGAATGAGATGGAGAAGAAGATGGAGAGAAAGAAGAAATCTTCTTTAGTGTCAAACTCTTCTTTTAAAAATAAGAATTTGTATCCTTCGATGATCCTTTAGAAGTAAAAGGAGGTTGAAACCCCTTCAAGTGTGTTGTAAACTTATTTTTCACTAGTTGGGCATGGTTGAAAGCAAGATTCAAGGTTGCAAGGGGAACATAAATTATCTTTCAATACAGGTGTTTCAAAAGTTTACACTTGAATTTGATGATAAGGGTGATTGCATCATCATTCACACCAAGAAGGATGTAAAACCTATTAAAATGAAAGACAGTCTTGAACGGACATGTTAGCTCCTTGTCAAAATCAAAATCACTTAATGGTCAAATCTTGTTCATAATTTGAAGGATAGAAATTTTGTTTGAGTGTTTTAACAAGATTGTCCCAAGTGGTTATAGCATCTTGACCTTCTTTACTAAGCCTAAAAGTTTAATTTTAGTGAATGGAACCTTTTCTTCATCAGGAGTTTGGGTATAGAGAAACCACGTTTCCATATCCAAAATCTAGTTCTTCAATATGTCAGGATTCCTTGATCCGTCGTACAACAAGACCTCACACTTAAATTTTGAGCATGGGTCATTGTATATTTTGACATTAGGAGGAACAACATGGACAATTATATCATTAATATAGTTCTTCAATATGTCAGGATTTCTTGATCCATCGTACAATGAGACCTCACACTTAACTTTTGAGTATGGGTTGTTGTATATTTTGACATTAGGAGGAACAACTTGGACACTTATATCATTAATTTTGTTGGCAAAGTTGCCTACAATTTAGACCAAATTGGCCACTTGGGCCATTAGGTTTGAGGCCATGTTTGAACGGATATAAGCTAGGAGCAAGAGAATGAAATGACACAAAACAAGGTGAATTGAGTACCAATTAATTCCCGTAAGATGACTCCTTGCTAATTTTACAAAGCAACAAAAACTCTATGTAATTTGTACCTTAATGTCAACCTAAAGAGGTAAAGGTCAACAATTGCCTTTGTGAAATGGATTTTAAAGCATAAAGGTTTTATAAAGTATTGCAAATGCTTGTAAGAAAATTAATTAAATAATTCAATAAAATATGTTAAATTAAATTCCTTTTAAAAAATCATTAATTTAAATTAAACTTAATTAAAAAACAATATTAATTAATAAATTATTGATTAAATTAAAATTAATTAATTTATATTAATAATAAAAAGAGAATTAAGTTTAACTTATTTTAAAGAACTAATTAACTAATTTAAATAACTGAAGTGTGAAACCTTAGAATCACCCAAACTTTTCTTTTATTGCCCCTAAAATCGAAATTGTCTCTGCCAACGTATCATGCATCATTCCGAAACGTGGATTCGAACAAGAAAAGATACATGTGCCCACTGATTATTATTTTTCTAGGGAAGATAGTCGTTCATCAGTGACCCCAAAAAGCTCAACGACTGCCAAATCATTCATCGGTTCATCTACCTCCGGGAAACAAACGTCCACCAGTAATTCGAATCTGTCAAAGTTTCTGCCATGCCAAAAATAAAACCAAATCGACTCTAAATAGATAAATCTTCTCAGTTATTCGCCCTTCACCATGCCAGATTAAAAATGATGTATTCGTCCTAAATGGATTTTCCAACCACCGAAAAGCAATGGATTTGTTAGAATAGTTTCTATACTGCATCAAAAAAATCAATGAGGAATGAAATTTATGTTTACAACATAGCAAAAAGCCTATCTCGGCTCTGAGAGAGGCTCGACGGTGGGTGTCATCATCGGTCGACGTCGACTCTACCAAAAAGGCGACTAGGCTTATCACCTAGTGCTGACATCGTAATCACCCGAAAGAGCGATAATCCCTTTTATTGAAACATCGACTCGAGAGCTTAGATCTAAAGGATATATATTTAAAAATGTCAAGAGTTATTAATCTGAAGGCGACTGTTGCAACGAGTGGTTAGTTGGCTGTTTTAGTTTAAATATTTTAAATGTTTGCAACGGCTGTTTTAGTTTAAATATTTTAAATGTTTTTGTTAATATCGACTTTTTTAATAAATTAAAAAATTGTTTACGACGTGACATGTATGACCTCTTTGCCTCCCACCCCTCTCTACCATTGTAGGAACGCCTCTCGGTGCAACTAGGAGCCCTATGTTGCCTCAAGCATATTATGTCTTCACTCGGTCAACACACGATCGAAGGATCACACAAACCAAGAACTAAAAATAGCAACATCGTTCTGCAACTCCACTCAAGCACCCAATAGATACATGCATAGGTTATCTCCTTCAAGGAAATTGGAAAAGAATAGCATATGGGCTTGGTTCTTCCTATGCTGGCTAAGCATGTGATGGAAGTTGGAATGAGGGGTTCGTCATCGGAGTTCTTCCTCTGGTCCGAAGAGTCTTATGTATCTCCAACCAAGCCCTCATGCGAAGCAACTGAATCTTTAGCAAAACCAAAGATCTTTTGCAATTGCTCTTTCTCTCACTCACAACTCACAAGTCCAAGATAAGCTAACTTGGGCTCAGATTTCAATGATAAGGGATAAAATTCCACCTAAAGTGATACCAATGATAAGGGATGAAATTTCAAATGAATTTTTATTTGCAATGAAGCATTATATAGGCAAAAAATTGCCTAAATTGCAATAAAAAACTCTTCGTCAATATTTCCAACGAAGTTTAAAATTGTAATGAGGATAAATCTACCAAAGATGCTTCCAAACTTAACTCTAATAAGATCCTACTAAATTTGGAACATGCTAAATTAACCTAAGTGTCTAGAATGTCACTTATATGCCATCTAGGCATCTAGAAGTACACGTGAGAATACTATTCTCACATTTATAATTATTGTAAACAAATATGAATTCTAGCCTAGCTAGAAGAAAGAGGGGTTATGTGATTATTTCTCATCATGCCCTCCTGATGGTCATCAACTACTTGAGGAGAAATACATCATCTGCCTTCTCTCCAAATCTATCTATCAGGAAGTTTGTGAGCTTATCCCAATTTTTGATTGTTTGGGGTGAGGCTAATGTACCACTCTTAAGCTTTTTCTCTAAAAGAGATAGCCAACAATCTCAAGGTTACATTTTGCTCTTTGATATTATGTACTACACACAAGCTCACCATATGGTCCAAGTGTTTTGTTAGAGTAGTGGTATCTCCTCCCATGAAGTATGATAAATACTTGTGTCAAGGTAGGAATTGGGTCCCATGTGATAGGTGGAGTAGGTAGAATCAAGAGGCCTCTATCATTCCATGTCAAAAATCTCCTAGGAGGTTGGTTTTGTTATGCTACCATGTTATGTTGTCAGTTGCTAGTCCTCATTATCTAGTTCAAAGGTGGTACCAACACTTGTGGATTAGCTTTAGCAAAGGATCTAGTGACAAGTCTCCTCATATTTTTCAATCCTTTCTTAGAGATAAAGTTATCGGATGGAAATTTATATTGCTTTAATAGGCCAAGAGACTGAGATCCCCACTAAAATCTCAATCTTATAACTTATTAGATGGATTCTTTTGGGTCTTATTCTTTAGTGAAGTCACTAGGTGAATACTTTTATGCTTCAACAAGCATACTGACTAAAACCTTCTCTAGAATCTCAATCAATTTTTTTGTGGAGCAAACATGTTGAGCTCATCCCACCATGCCTACCAATTTGAATTTTTGTCATCTTAGAGTGTCTCAAACATCCATGATGGTGGCCTGACATGCCTAGGAATCCATGTCGTACTTTGAGCAACATATTGGGAAGCTCCCCAAGAGGTGAGCATGCCCATAGGGCAACCTTCAAGATTTTTTCTAAGGTTGACAATCTTTGTTAAGTTCCTTATTGTTCTACATGTAATGTGCCAAGGAAAAGAGAAAATGATAAAAATAGAACTAAAACTTTGCAAAAAAATTAAAACCTAAGCTATGGAGGCAATGCTCCAAGATGTAAAAACCTTGCTATGTATAATGAACTTAAAAAAAAATACACATTAATTGCATACTAATAGTGAACATAATTTTGATCCATACCCAAGCATTCAAACGTATAATAGAAGTATGATAGAGTGAAATTAGTCACAATTTCCATACATATCAAGAAACTATAGAGGCATGAGACTGAAAGAGGTTTTATTCTCTTTACTAAATATGATTCAAGGCTCAAATCTAGTCTATACACAAAAAGGGGTGAGGAAGAGCATAAAAGGTCAGGTATTAGGCATGAGCAAAAAACTCCCAATGCCTTACATTAAAATTTGCATACCTATTTATAGATAAAACTGATGGGCTTCTCCGTCCAATACTTTGCATAGGAGATCCATAACATCCACGATTTGTGCTTGAGGTCCTTCTAAATTCAATAGTTGATGGTCTCAAGGTCTTTTAATGTTGAAGGTCTTTGATTATTCGAATGGGTAACTATTGCTACCATCGTCAATTGCATCTGCTAGGGATTCCTCTAGGATGTGCATGATGGGTCATCTATAATTAATTTTTCTTAGTTTAAGGCTTCACAAACCAAAACTCATCTGGTCACTGCCTACTCTTCTAGAATGGTATACCTGTAGTAATCACTCGGTTGGCTTGAGGATTATCTTGTAGTGGAAGTAATAGTATGGTAACGGGCCCACATGGATGCAATCATTATTAACATGACATCCTTTGATTGGACGACTAGCTAGGCTCCTTAATTTTTCTCCTGATTGGTGCAATTCAAAAATGTAGGCTCGTCTGTGTGGTAGGAAACTAGTTTAGTTACCATGTGCATAACTTCAATAGGCCTATTGGCATTAGTTAACTTCAACAACCCCTTCATATAATGGTGGAGCTCTTTATATTGTTTCTTTGTACTACAACTTCCATCTATGGGTGACTATTGTGCTTACCACATGTTTGGATCCTAATTATCTATAGAGATTTCTCCTTGTGTTAACTTATTGTTATGAGAAGTGTGGGATGATGGATCAAGGATCAATGATTCATACATCTTTAGCGATCCTTGAACACTTACTTTAGGTGCAAAAGGAATTCCAACCATAGATGAAAGATCAAACGTTGAGCATGGTTCTAATACTTGTCTACCCTTTTCTATGTGATAAAGCTAGCACTTTTTTTTCATCCAAAAGTGGATGGAACCTTCTAATCGACCCATTCATTGGTCCTTTTTCATTGAGGTGATTCTTTGAGCAAGGAAATGTGTAGGGAATCCTTCCTATAGTTTGTCCACCCCATTGTTGTGGGATGGTTATCCACCCCATTGTTGTTGGAATGGCTATCCACCCCATTATTTTTAGGATTCCTCATGTTGTTGGTCTTGGTTGTGGGATTTTTGATCTCAAGAGAAATGTTATCATACCCATCCCATATTAACCCACTCATGACAAGGACAATGAAAAATTGAATAAGTTTAGATTTTAGATGTACCTTGATTCCATGGTTTCCACACACACATTTGATTGACTTCTTTAGATAGTTCACTTAATGCTATGGTCTCGAGTTCTTCAACCATTAGGTATTTTCTAAGTTTATACATATGGGAACATACTAAATATATGGATTTTTTTGTCCAAATGACACTCATGTAATACATGTATTTTCTTGCATTTTGGATACTTCCTTTGAGGCTTGAGATTTCTTGATAACCAATGAAGAAGATAAAGTACTGATAATTTTGTCCTTCATACCTTGTAGCAAGTTATTGACTTTATCTCTTGTAATATCACTAACTGGTTTAGATCCAACATTAGAAGAGCATGATCCCCCTTGTGTTTATGAGTAATTGCTACAAAGCTCAACAATTCTCTAGAGGCTCTATTTAGAAATGTCTCCACCACCCATTAAATTCAATCCTTCTATGTTGTCTATGGTGAGACCTCTTAGAAATATAGTTTTCATAATTTCATCATCCAAAAAAACATGTTGCTTATGTGCAATAATAAACAAATACTCCATATAGTCTTTCAGAACCTCATATTTATATTGTGTCATGTGAAAGATCTCTTTATTTTATCAAATTTGATAATATTCCTAGTATTTAGCCAAGAATTGATATTGCATTTGCTCCCACATAGTAATAGAACTATCATGTAGACCCATAAACCACTATAATTCACCATCATTTAGTGTGGGTGGGAATAGTTACAACATTTTTGCATTATTAGTATAGTCATATGTGTAACACAAGACGACGAATTTGAAAAGAAATTGATCTAGATATTTTTAAAAAATCCCTTGGAATATTGGAAAAATAGAAGGGAAAATGTTCTTCATAGCTAGAGGATCCCCAATAAATAGTATAGGGAATCCATATGTATCAAGGGATCTTGGTTGTTCCCTATCTTGTTCAACTTCTCCATTCATGCTCTCTATAATAGCCTATCTAAATCATATGCAATTTGTTCCAATTCACCTACAACTTACCTAAATTCAACCTGAATTCCTACACTTTTACTTTTATTGAGTATTTTGAAGTGAATCGAATTTGAATATCTCTAGGATGATTGGGGAAAGGTGTAAATTGAAGAAAAAAAAACAACCATTTAGAACCTAAAAAAATACATATACTAGTGCCTAAGGTACCAATATTACCTATTTTTTTACTAGATCTAATTCAAAAAAGTAGGATACCTTTGCTAGCTAACACTCAAGGCTATAGTATCACATACTTACATGTTAGTCTTCAAATACTTGAAATTAAGAGATCTTTCAAGTTTTTTTTGGCTAGTTCCCGAGGCTCCACTTCACATCCTTACAAATTACCTATAAAATCTCAACTAAAAGGTCCTATAAAACAAAGGTAAAAAAAAAGGTCATACAAACGTCTAGCATACAAGGTCAACACACCAACATACTTGTTCGTAAATCAAATTCTTAGACAACATTATTGAAATTAAAATAAAGTATTAACCTGAGTGATCTGAGCTATAGAATCAATTAGTCAAGGATTTTATTAAGTGAAGGAATTAGGTTGAAACTTTGGTTGATTGGATCTCTCGATAGTTGTCTCCTATGATAGTTTAAGGCTTCGAACATCAACTGATTAGGGCTCTTAATAATATTCTCCTATAATAATTCAAGTACTAAAACATAGACTTAAAGGAGCACTTGATAGTCATATCTTTGGAAATTTCAAGGACTAGAATAGTGGTTGATTGAAGCACTCGATAGTCATCTCCCATAAAATTTCAAGTATTAGAGCAGTGGTTGATCAGAGTACTCGATAATCATATCCTATGGAAGTCCATGGATCCTTTCTCAACTACTATTATCTATTCATATTTGTCATCCTCCCTAGCAACAGTTTTAAAAAGTGATGAGCATCACCTTTCTCTATCAATCTGTGTTTAACTGGCTAGGATATTGGCATTGTATATACAAATAAGTGAGGGACTAGAACAAAAAGTGACGAGCATCATGTTTCTCTATCAATCTGTGTTTAATTTTTATGTTTGAAATTTCAAGCACTAGAATAGTAGGTGATTGAAGCACTCGATAGTCATATCCCACAAAAATTCAAGGATTAGAGTAGTGGTTGATCATAGTACTCGATAATCATCTCCTATGGAAGTCCATGGATCCTTTCTCAGCTACTATTCTCAATTCATTTTTGGCATCCTCCATAGCAACAGTAATAAAAATTGATGAGCTTCACCTTTTTCTATCTATCTGTGTTTAATTATCTAGGATGTTGGCATTGTATCTACAAATAAGTGAGGGACAAAAACCAAACATTTATTTTTTTGATCTAACTAATATTGAACAAGTTTACATAATCCAAAATAAAAATTTTGAACAAGTTAATTCTACTAGAACTAATTAAAGAATTCATGTTGTGAAACTAGAAATGCTATTGACTAAAAAATACTAAAAAATTATAGGAATAAAAATAATAAATGGATTATCAAGTGGCATTAGCTCAACTAGTTAAATTTCTCAACATTTAAGGAGGATACCAAAGTTCAAATCTTGCCAAGTGATACATGGATAATATCCAAGCTTTGTTGTAATACCACTATGTGATTATGATGTAAAATGGGTGGGGCTCATTTCAATCCCATATAAGCAATTGAAAATAAAAATAAAAAATAAAGGGATCATCATCACTTGCTATCACTTCTTGAACAGGCCCTTTCCCAAGTGGCTAGGAGTCCCCCTTATATTGACTAACAAATACACTTAGTAAAAATAAAATGTTGAAATATAATACTTTTATTAACTCATGTCAGAATTGGATGGAAATGTAACTTTCAACTCAAAATTTATATCATGTCTCCTATCTATCTCTATCATCTATTTGGAATCCCCAAGTCTTTAAATACCCTTGTTTATATAGAAGAAAGAGATCAATTTTGCAATTACATTTTTTAATTTACTTTAATAGTTGAGCATACAATTGGGGGCACAATGGGGGCCACCCTCCCTATGATTCAAACTTGGGTATTTGCAATGAGATCCCAAATCCATACCAATGTGGTGTCCCAATAGGGACTAGTTAATCTAATAAACTATAGGTAAAATTAGAGCAAAATAAAGCTCTAATAGATTTTCAACAAATATGTAATTTTTGGAAAATATTTTCCTTTTTAGCTGTAACAAAACTTGGTTACAACCTTAAAAATAGGAAAGAATAGCAGTAGCTTCATAGTTATTGGAATAGATTATTTTATTAGTGAATTTTCTAAAATAATTTATTGATTACTTGGTTGGCAGAATCAACATTGGGCATTTATCCTATGCCATTGGCTTTTACAAGTCGTCTAATGCTACAAGTATGTGATGTTTGGAACTACAAATCAACAATATCTAGTGCTATAGATCTATAAGTGCTACATTAAGTGATGAACACTACAAATAATGAGTGCTATAAGTTTCAATCACTACAAGTAGCGAGCGCTATAATCAATGAGTGCTACAAGCTATGAGTGCTACAAGCTCTAAGCGCTATGAGAAATGTCTAAAATAAATTCATTGAACTTGTAGATCTTGTAGCATTTTTGATAAATGAAATTGGGTGCTACAAGTTAGATATTAAATTTTTAGTTCTTATAGAATCTCCAGTTGACAACTACCATTGGGTGTTGTAGGTATAAGCCTAAAGTGCTTGTAGCATCTCCTATTCTAAAATTGAAGCTAGGTGCTTCCAATCTATAGGTGAAGATGGGCACTGTAGGTTTAATATTTTAGACCTGCAACACCTATAACACTAAACTAAATATTTAATTTTTGAAAACAATTATCATAAATGGGCATAATAATGCAAAGTTAGTCCCAAAAATTCATATAATTAACTATTATCCATAATGTTCTTTTTTGCAAAAAATATGTAATTAGCTCAAATATCTACCATTTAATTACTATCTACATAATATAGGTAAAATATGAAAAATATATAACAACAATGGTCATAAAATGGGCATTATATGGTCTCATCACTCAAGTGGTGGGTCTATATGGAGCAACAAAAAACTACCCAAAAGTGCCCCAAAAGGCCAAAAAATTAATATTGACTAAGATCATCATTTTTAGAAAAGTGGCGATCATGGTCAAACTAGGTGGTAACTCTAAGGGGTTATCATGGGAAAAAATGGTGGTCATAACAAAAGGCATTGATCATGGCCACATACCAAAAGGGGTGATTATAGTTTACCAAAATAATTTTTTAGGGAGATTGATCTTCCTTCAAAATGGAGATAGTAAGGCAAGGTCAGGCAAGGCAGAGGTGAGGGCCAAGGTCAACACAAAATTGATGCAAATAGTTGGCATTATTTAGGTAAGATATGATTGCCTATACTAGCACAAGGAGCCCATATAGATGTATAAGTGGCTTAGATAAGGGATGATCCCATAGGTACAGGTAAAAATATGTAAGGTCATGATGGACTGGGTAGTAAATATGCCTTCCATTTTGCCTCACCAATTATAAGTTCATGTTGTTCTAGAAACATGACAACCAACCTATTTTTGTGGATGCCAGCACCCAATGAGGTCATTGAGATGATAGTGACCCTAGAGGATGTTTATTTTATCATAGGTTTGTTGATCATTGTGCATATTCCCTAGATCACTACAAAAGAGGATACATGGTTGATGTTGGTAAAGTAGGCCAAGAGGGAGATACACCTTGAATGAAAATAGATAATCATGTTAGAGCATATCTATATAGCCACTATCATACCATTTACGTAATGTGTAGGGATCCTCCTTCTATTCACCTATGTGCTTTGCCATAAGGGCATAAATAGGATTCTAGTATCATTTATTTACCCACTATATATAGACATGGAGGATGGCTATGTAGGACCAAAGAGGGGTTTACCTATGGGAGGGACTTACTAGATCTCTTCTACCATGGCCTATATTGCATATAGAACCATCAAGCATATACTATTACACTAGTATTCTTATTATAGGCTTGGATCTATGAGCATTTTGTCATGTACCCCCTTTTAGACTTACCCTAGGATACAAGACTGGGAGATATTTGAGTGAGATAATGGGAAAATATTGTAGGGAAATCATGACCACATGTGCCACCAATAATATAAATCCTTTGGGGATAGATCATTTGGACTCCCTATGATCACTTGTGATAGACTATGCATTGGGACTTATAACAACTTGTAGGGGTGAGGAAAGTGATCATGGTGCACAATAATTTATCTAAGGTTGTAGTGTCTCATAGGGTAGAGTGGGTTCCTAGATAGTTTTTATATCCACATCTAAATAATCCCATACCCATGATGATGTCATAAGAGGGAAAATGCAGTAGAAAGGACGAGTAGGCCACCAGTAGCACATGGCCACTATAAAGCAAGAACAGGGCCACAAGAGAGACCTATAACATAGATACAAAGGTGATCTAGAGAGGCCCTTATTGTAAGGTCCACATAGAGTGTCCCAAAAAATTGAACATCTATGGATACTAATGTGATGTCCCCTACACCAATACAAAATAGGGCTGAGCCTTCTAGAGTAGCAGAGGAAAGTAACAATGATCAAGAGTATCTAAGGGAGGAGGAGGCTATAGAAGAGGCACTAGTAAAGAATGGAGTAGTAGATGAGATCACCCAAAGGAGGGAGATGAATCAAAGGAGTAAACTAATGTAGATGTTATATATGTTTGTGAGTTCAGAGTGGACACAACCAACCTAAATATCTCTTCCTTTGAGGATGACCCCACTAGGCAACCAGGAAACCCAAGTAAAAAAATATTTTCTTAGATATCTTAGCACTATTATTGATGTATATATGCATAGTTAGGGTTAGCATATACATGATTTTTTATCATTTTATGCATCTAACACCTATATTTATTATGATTTGAGAGACTTTCTAGGAGTGATGGTAGCTCATATATAGATTATAAAGAGTCACCCTGGGTAATATGCTAGATTTTGATAGCCTTTTTCCTACCTCACCATCATAAGTTGACTCATTAGAGCAACCAACCAACTTATACAATTAAGCCCACCAAATTGGCACCATTTTTACTTAGGTGGCAAGAGGAGACCACACATCTTGCCAATATTATGAGAGGGAGTTGGAGCTATCGCTATGGTGGGAAGTGATGGATAGGGAGTGTATATTACATCAATAGTTGATGTAAATTTAATTGGACCTTACAATTATCCAGGGATATCTAGGAGGACCAAGGATGTTTATCGCATGACAATCCCAATCGAGCACCTCCTAAATGATGGTATAAGTACCTGACACATAGTCTAAGGCATGTAAGGTTTGATTTTGCAGTTATAGCCGCTATAAATTATATACATGCCAACATTATTTGTAGCCTCCATGGAACCCACAATAGGATGTATCTAGTAGTATTTGGATGATGGGGATATATAATTAGGACACTGGGTATCCAAGGATGATGGCACTTGGTGCCCCAAGTCCCACTCAAACACCTCTTAAATAATGACATAGGTTCTTGATACATTATGAAAGTAAAGTAGAGGGTAATTTTGTAGCCATAGCCCCTACATATTGTATGTATTATAGCATTATTTTTAGCCTCTATGACACCCTCAATGACATGCTCACCAAGAATTTTATCCCTCTAATATTGGCCATTTATGAGGTGATATTCTCTCCACACATGCCACTATAATAGGCAGATTGCATGTAGTATCTAATAAATTCTAATTACCAACAAACACACTCATCACTACAATAGGGTGGATAAAGATAATCCAACCTACACCATGCATAGACACAAGTACATGTTCAGACACAAGTACATGTTCCTTAATTATAAAAAAACCATTAGATACACACAAATGAACACTATGTAAGTTAATCATGTCCACCCACTATTTAGATGCAGTCAAGGGAAGTCAATGTATGTATGTATCCCAAACCAATTCATGCCTATAGTTGATGATGGACATATTGATTAATAAGTAACACCCACCACAATAGGGGAGAAGAAATAGAAAGCAAATAAAAATGGTCTAGATACACATTACAATGTGTCGTAGGGGAGGGAGATCCCATGGAAGGAAAAGTCACCATACCCCTACTACAATGGTTCATATACTATAATATCCTCCCAAATATATTTTTTAGTAAGGTACGCTTACCACTACAATGGGACACCAAAAATGATTGATTGATTGGATAGATTGAATGTTATATATTGCATGAAAATTTAGAGAAATTTTTCCTTGGTGTTTTAACCACATACCATATAGGAGATGGCATGGGTTTAACTAAGGTGGTTGCTTTATGGAACTTAAAATAGGGTATCCACACAAATTATAGATAAGACTTTGAATACATCATGGTACCCCTTACTTGCAAGAGTGATACCGTGATGTAAGGAAGCAATCAAAGCAAAAACAAAGACAACAATAATAAATACTAGTAAAAAAGAACAAAAATTCATCGAACAATGAATAAAACATAACAAAAATCATGTAACAAGAGCAAACAAAGGAAAAAACCAAAACCAAGAATAATGGAACTTAAAAAGTAAAGACAAATAGGATTACTGCTTAAAGTTGTAATCTCAATCAGGAGAAAGAAAATAAAACATAACAAGTTAGAGACTAGTACTCACAAACAGACAGTCAAAGCAATCAAAGCAAAAAATAAGACACCAATTTCAACAAGAAAACCAAGAAGACATAAATATTGTATAAATTGATCAAATGGGGGCTATGCATAAAAGTGTTTGACATGCATGGAATTTGTGGATTCATCCAACTCAACTCCATCCATTGTTTACAACTTCATTGTCCCAGATCCAAATAACTCTTTGACAGTGTATGAACCAAGCTATTTTGTATAAAATTGCCCTTGTGCTTCTTATAAAAATTATTGAGCTTGATAATAAGACCCCCAAATTTAAAATCATATTGACAAACTTTTTTCTTATATTGTTTGGCAACACGAGTACTATAGGTTCTATTATTCTCAAAAGTATGTAGATGTCTCTCATCAGGAGTAGTGAATTCAACAAGACAAGATTTCCAATACTCGTAATGATAATCATCATGACTTAACCAATTCTTTAAATGAACATGCAAATAAGGCAATTCAATTTCATGTGATAAAACAACTTTAGTATCACAGACCAAAAAAAAGTGGGTTATCCCTATGGGCATTTGAACACTAGTGCAATACTTCCATAATGTAGGATATAATTTTAAGTGTTAATATTTCTTTGATTCTTTAACTAAATTTTTTAAAATATTTACCAAAATCTTATTACCAGATTCAACTTGACTATTCCCTTGTTGATTGTAAGGCATGAAAAAGTGGTGGTGAATCCCTAACTGAGAATTTAATTCTTGCATTTTTTTTTTATTTTTGAAAGGAGTATCATTATCTGAAATGAGGGTAGATAGGATACCAAAGTGACATGCAATTTGATTAAAGATAAATTTAGATACTGTGAGGTTGTTTAACTTGTAAGTGGCATAACTTCCACTCCTTCGGTAATTTTTTTTTACTATAGTAATAAACTTTTGCCCATCCAAGGAAACATGAGAAATAGATCTAACAAGATCAAGACCCCAAGTGGAATTTTTACATAGACTCAATTGGATGAAGAACCTAGGCAAGGGCATGAATTTCATCTTTGTGTAATTGATATTTATCACAATATTTGACATAATTATTAATGTCAACTTCCATTCTTACCCAAAAGAAGCATGTTCTTAACAATTTACGAGTTGTGGAATGACCATTGAAGTGTCCTCTATAGTCACCACTATGAATATCAAAGAGGAATTTGGGTAAGTCAACCTCTATAAGACATCATAAGAGAACACCATTAGGATTACGATAGTACACTACCCCATAAAGAACAATATATCAAAATGTTTTGTTATGGATGCAATCTTGCTACTTAACATTAGCCATAGGTGGATAGATTTGATTATCAAGGAAGCATAATATGTCACCATACCATGAATCATCATGAAGTATTTGGCAATAAATGGCATTGATATCGATTTTATGAATATCCATTAGGTCATTAAGGATAGAGATCATAGGTTCATCATGAATGTTTACCACAAAATTTTTTAAGTAATATTTTCATATGGTATGAATTTACTAGTCAAAGTAGCTAGAGAGTTAGCCTCGAAATTTTGCCCTTTTAGGGAATGCCTAATGGAAAACCACTCAAAAGTATTGATTAAATTTGTATCCACTTGATGGTAAGGGATCAAATAGGGAGCTTTGATAGCATATTCACTAGAGATATGATAGACTACAATTTGGGAGTCTTCTAGAACTTTTATGTGTTTAACATTCATACATTAGGCAATTACGAGCCCTAAAATTAAAGCCTTATAATATGCAACATTATTAGTAATGCCAATGTGTCATGACCCTCCCTTGGAAAACTTTTTATTTTTATGGATTTATGTTTGGTTATGACTACTTTACTGATGGAATGAATGGTTATTTCCAATTAGCTTGTAAAAACACATGTATTCCATGGAGTGATGTGATATTTGTATATATTAATGAATTATGGATAATTTCATGTTATAATTATGCGAAAACATACATTTTATGTTAGATTATGATACTGCTAATAGAACTTGTATTTGTGTAGGATTGAGTTTCTCGCAAGTGGAATATGGAACTAACCACCGAGAATGAGATGCCTTGGGGGAATGATGTTATGGGTTATTTATTATAATAATTGGAGAGGCAACATGGATGAATGCCCTCTCATGAAGATGCATATCATAAATTGCATAATTTTAGTTGCATTTGTGTGTTGCATAATAGTTTGCTTTATATTGAAATATTGATAGGAATAAAATCATCATTGTATGGGTGTTGATGTTGATTGCTTTTATTATTTTCCTTCAAAAAGAAATAGCATATGAAGAATCAATTGTGTTTGGTAGTATTATTGCAGTGAAGTAGTAAGGAAAGAGAAATTAAGTATAATTAAGCCAAATGAAATGATTGTGCTTTGTACTTAGTTACTTTAAAGTTCATTGCATTAATAGGAGATAACTTTGGAATCTAGAAGTCGAGGGTGTTTATTTGAGTTAGGTGTCTTGTTAGGATGATGGTTCTTTATTGCAACCGAGTGGGTTTGTGTAGTGTTGAACTGAAGTGTTTTGCATGCAGATATCAATACGGTAAAATCGAGTAGTGGAAACATGATTGTATTTCCTTGGAGAAAATTAAAAAGAAAAAAGAGAGGTTGTATGGGGTTAGTTGGATGATTGAGGAAAGATAATTTGTTTGAGAGACCAGAGCGGTGATTGGAAGAAGCTATATTGAATTGACGAACGTATCCTAGGTGCCTCTACAACATACTCTCTTTTTGGAAAGATAAAAGCTTGGTAGATTGACGTGTTTGTTTTAAATATTGATGTGCTTGCTTTAAAAACATCATTAGTGTTTGATTATATCTTGTGATTGATTGAAAAAGAAGACTTTTCAATATTTTATCCAGAAATGTATCTTGCATTATTCTGGTTTTTGTGAAAAATGAATGTGATGATAAATATATTTGGTTGTAATTGATTGATAGCTCTAGAAAATAAAAAAGAAGTTGATTGAAACTAGAACTGAAACTAGAGGTTTGTCAATGCTTATTAAAGGAAAAACTAAACTAGAGATTATGCATTACTCTGTTGACGTAGAGTGTAATTGTGATTCGCTTTCAAGAGAGGTAACAATGAGTTTAGTGATAATGTATGCCTTGCTTTTTGGACATATTTGTCTTGGGTTTGTGATTATTTATGGTCAATGACAATGCCTTGTGGTGTTGAGATCAATGTTGGAGTAGTGAGTTAGTTACTCTTTCTCTTCGTGTAATGAATATCCTGGTGGGAGTTGTAGAACGTTTTATCCGAGTAAAGTGTTACTTGATTGGTAGATATGGTGGTTTCCACTGGAGTAGCTTTATGTTGTCTAAAAGAAAACTTAATATTTTGATCTAGCAATCATTTGGAATTAAAGTTGAATGTTGTTTTTTAGAGTACATTAATGATTGAATAGATACCAATAAGTATGGAGTTTTGGTGTTGGTTTTAATGGGATGATGAAATTAATGCCATGGAGGTAAAATTTTATTATTGAAGTTTTGATTAATGCAATATTTGAAAATAATTATACCTACAATTTTTGTAGAGTGTGTTGTTGAGAGTAAACCTTCACTGTGCTATTTGTTTATGAGATTTTGGTTGGTTGTAGTTTGTGTGAATGAAAGAAAGAAGAAGAATAATGATAGCTACAGCAAATGAATATGAATTTATTGAATGATTATGTTTGTTACATGGTTTTCAAGACTGGTAGTGAAAATACATGCTTAATTTGTAAATGAGCTCCAATCGTATGATTGTGGTACATGCTTTATCATAAAATGAATTTGATGCATGTTATGCTTGAGATGTGTTGATTAAAAAAATAATTGGGATTATACTCCTGGCAAGAGAATCTTACACCATGTATGGAGAGGAGTCATATCTGATCCCTATAAAAGGTATCTCTTATCGGTGGTGACAATGGATATGCACAACGAGGAAAGATGATCATCGTGGATCAGGACAAAGATACGTCTAGCAGATGATATCCAGTTGTTTCAAGATATGTTGTAATCCAGAGCTCATCCCAAACTATGCTTTGGATTTTCAAATATGATTTTTATAAAACAAATCTATTCAGTGGTTCTTGTATTAGAACAAAGATCAGAAAGAGAATTGTCTGAGGAATTACCTTGTTTGAAGGATGAATAAATAATATTTCTTATATGCCTTGTAATTTGTTCAATTACATTTCTATAATGGAAAGACTCTTTAATAAGAATGTTGCTATTATATTTCTATAGAAGGAAATTTTTTTTGATGCGTTAATGATAGATGGTATATTTTTGGAAGATGTGTTTGAACTATGTTGGATTACGTTAATAAGGGAAAGAATCAAGGTTGAGCCTGGTTGAAGCAAACCAAGGATGTATAACTTTGTTAAAAGTTGAGGTTGTGTTCTTTAACAGTGCCTCATAGAACCATAATGAAGTTTTTAGGAAAAACGTTGTGGTCATAGCTTGATGTATTCCCTGTTCGTAATCTAAAACTAAGCAAGTCTCTAAGTTGAGTGCTAATGTGTTTTTGGTAATCATGAAGCTTTGGGTTCTATCCACGAAAGGAATCATTTATAGGAAACTTAAATTATGTGGGCCTTACTTTGTGAAAGTAAGGTGAAGGAGAGTTTTTAGATAGCCACTAGAAGACTCCTTCCTATCATTTAATCCTTCTTAATAAAAGAGTTCTGAGAAGTTTTGTTGGGGGATTAGATATTAACCATCTAATTAATTCTTATCTTTGTAAAATGGAAATTGTGAAAGATAAATGTGAGTATATCACTAGAAAGGAACCATAAGCATCTTTAGCTTATTCGTTATTAATTATAGAGGAAGGAGAGAGTTGGTTTATGAACAATTCTTAGTTGGATATGAAATAATAAATCAATGCTAGGATAAATGAGTAGACTAGCTATAGAGAAAGAAACTTAGTACTCTTTCACAAAGGGACTTGTGTAGAGAGTAGATATTGGCTCATATCCATAATACTCATGCACTAAAAGACATGTGTAATGATTAAATAATTGTGTTTCTCCTTTCAAATGATCGAAAGGAAGGACCAACTAGCTCGCTAAAGAATGCGAGAGGAAGTTGGTGAAATAAAGCTTGCACTTAGTACTTAATCACAGATAGACTTGTGAAAAAGTAGGGATGAGTGCACACTTAAGACTTGACAAGGTAACCTAGAGAAATATTTCTAGAGTAGACTAAGCTCTTGCAAAAGAATGCATGAAACCTGATCAAGTAAATTAAGGAAGATAGGAACTCTATTAAACTCCTACTCTTAAAAAAAATAGTTAGTTCAAGGTGAGAATTTTGGGGATGTGACACAATGAATTTAGATAGAAAGCCATAGGAATAGTTATGCCAATTATAAACTTGAGAAAGATACCAAATTTTTCCCCAAACTCATTCTTTGCTCCATCAAAGTGAATTATCCAAGTAACAAGATGAATGTCTCCATAAAACTCTTGGGAAGTAGAAGGTGTGTCAGTTTTGACTTTAATCTTAGTTATATAATACCTCTTGATAGTCTCATAGGACTTTAAGAGATTTTTTCTTACTTAGTAAGGTCATAATGAATAGAATCCTAAATAATACTAGAGGTAATAGAGGAAGCAATTGTGATAAATTCATGAGGAGCACAAGATATGACCATTATGTCCTCATCATACCATACCTCTTGTAAGGTTGATGTGTAGGGTTACAAGTTGTTTCCAATTGTTCAACAATTACCTGAGATTTTACAACTTTTTGTATGACAATATAGAGATCAAATTCTTGCATCATAGTGATCATTTTTCCATATAGAGTGTCACTAGGGATATAATGTTTTGTAGTAAGTGTATTAGGATATTTTTTTAATGACAACACAAATTGTCTAACATAACATGTAATGTCTAATTTTTACACATGTAAAATAAATGGCCAGACATTCTTTCTCCATGGGAGTGTATTGAGTTTCTACCAAATTATTGTTCGACTAATATAATACATGACATACTCGTTATTATCATCTTCTTGAGTAAGGTCCACTCCTAAGGAAACCTGAGTAGTCAATGTATATAGAATAAATGACTTATCTAGGTTGGGTGGGAAAAGAGTTAGGGGTCATAAAATATTGTTTTTGAATTAAAGAAAGGCTTTGTTACAACTTTCATCATATTTTAATTTAACATCCTTTTTAAACAAATGATTCAATGAATTAGCTTTAAAAGCTAACTCAAGAATAAATCATCAAATGGCTCTAAGCTTACCCAAGAAGGATTGGATATCTATAATCGTTCAATGGGGAGTCATAGCATCAATAGCTTTGATCTTGTCATGATCAATGCCTATGCGCATTTGAGACGCCATAAAGCCTATTAGCTTGCCACTAGTAACACAAAATGTACACTTTTTAGGATTAAGTCTAACCTTATAATGATGTAATCGCTCAAATATAATATGAAGGTTAGTTAGGGTGGTCATCTTGCTTCTTAGACTTACCCAAGAGATCATCCACAAGATTCCACTTTATTTCTATTCAAGTCATGAAATGTAGTTTTCATAGCCTATTGATAAGTTGTTTCAATATTTTTCAATCCAAAAGGTATGACAACGTAATAGAATGTTTCCAAAAGTATCATAAAAGTCGATTTAGTTTTATCCTTAGGGCAAGGTTATGCATAAGGGATCGAAACTAAAATGTAATTATAAAAAAAGATAAATAATTTTTGAAATTCAGTCGAATCCTTGCCAGATTCATATAGAATACATGGTGAATTTCCTTAATTTTCATAAAAAATTATAAAACAATAGCAAATTTGAAATTTTTGTCTAGATCGAGCGTAAAATGAGATCTGATTATGGTTCAGGTGCAAAATGAGGTTCGATCACGAGCTAGGTGCAGAAATTGGTTTGGCCTCAAAATGGATGTAAAAAATGGTCTAGTATTGGACCAGGTGTAGAAAAAGGTCTAGCTTCGGATCCAGTGCAAAAAATGGTCCAACCTCAGATCGGATGTTAAACAAGTTTTGCCCTCGGATCGAGTGTAGACAATGGTCGGGCCTCAAATCAGGTGCAAAACAAAGTTTAGTCTTAGACTAGGTGCAAAAAATGGTCCAACCTCATATCATATGCAAATAATGGTTCAACCTTAGACTGGGTGTAGACTATGGTTCAACCTTGAACCGAGTGCAAAACAAGGTTCAACCTCAAACTAGGTGTAGACAATGGTTTGACCTCAAATCGAGTGCAAAAAATGGTCTAGCCTCAAACTGGGTGTAAAATAAGGTTCGATATTTTATCAGGTGTAAAACAAGGTTCAACCTTTGATTGGGTGTAAACAATGGTCTAGCCTTAGATCGAATGCAGACAATGGTCCGACCTTGGATCGAGTGCAATACAAGGTCCGATCTCAGACCAGGTGCAATACAAGGTCTGATTGTAGACTAAGTGTAATACAAGGTCTGATCATATATCGGGTGCAATACAAGATCCAATTGTAGACCAGGTGCAATACAAGGTATGACCTCACACCGGGTGCAATACAAGGTCCGATCGTAGATTGGGTGCAAAACAAGGTATGGTCATTGATCGGGTGCAAAACAAGGTTCGACCATTGATTGGTTGTAAAACACATTTTGGTCATGGACCAACTGCCATGTGTCATAGGATTGATCATCCATATTGCATTTCCAATAACATTTTGCCATGTGTCCACCCCATCTATTATCTCTATAGAAGGGCATCAACTATCATTTTTCCAATTTTTCATTTTTGCGATTGCACCTGACCAAATTGAATCGTTACCCACCAATATTTCCAATCCAATTTCTCTACTTCCACAAATTCTAGCAATGGCCATCACTTCCACCCCTACTACAAAAAATTGTATTCAAGAACCTTTCTTGCTCTATAATTTTAGATTTGTTAACAACCTTAGGTTTGGACTTTTCATGGATCAATGATGTAAGTTTGATAAACTTACTTTCAATACCCCAATTCAAAATAGATAAAGTAATTTTGCACAGTATCATAGCCGCTTATGACCATGACCATGCCACAGTAAAAATGCAATTATGGAATAGAAATCTATCGTTCACAATCATGCCTACAAACATTCATATTAATAGATCTTCATTTCAAGGATTGGCCTCTAGTGACATTGAAGTTTATGTTGTCTCAAGATGATAGAGGTTACCTTGATACAACATACAATCTCAATACAAAAGTGTTGTTAGGTATAATTCTCATTACTTACATTCTATTAATGTTTAAAATTTAAAATTTATATTTTGCTATCTATTTTTTTTGCAGCTTCGATCGCTAAGTCAAAAAAGGGTTAACAATCACCTATATTTAACATCCAACTCTAAAGGCCAATATTGAGTTCTTCCAAGTAAGATTGATTCTGCATGGAAGAAAAAAAATTAGTATTGGGCACTGGCCTATATGGTTCATTTTTTGAACCATGAGAAGTTTAATTGGTGCACATATATTTTAGATCGTATCATATTAGAGTTGCATGGCATCCAAATGAACACAACATCCATGGGCAACATTAATTATATTTTAGCACTAAATTTTTAGAAGTTTTCATAATTTATAGAATAATCCTATACCAAATTTAGTGCATCCAACACTCCACACCATTTCCATGACACCCCAAGAATTGAAGGTAAAAATTTCATCTTTAACCATCAAATAGTATTTTATAGTTTAGCATGTTTTCATTTTTTAATTTTTATTTTCTTCTAAATGTAGAGTAGGGCAGCCACCACAAGGAATAAATAGGATTTTGCCTTCAGGTGTCACAAGCCAGATCAAACTGGTGATTCTGAAGATAGTGTGTCACAAGTATCACCATTTCAGAGGTCGCATAAACGTTTGAGGTAAGTTGCTTCTCCTGGGAGTTCTCGTGCACCTAGGTTTGCTCAAAATGTGTAGGCTGAATCTAGTGAGGCCTCCCCTAGTGCACGTAAGTTTCTCTTTTTACATTTTATCTCTATATTTTTGTTTAATTAAAATTATAATAATTTTTCTTAATTTTTTTCATATATTTTTCAGAATTCCGTCCCATCACCATCGGCGCCCAAATGCATAAGATCTCATCATCTTCAGGTAAATCAATGTGTATTTACTTTTAATTAAGATATTTTTTCTATTTTATTTTTTGAATAATTCTAGCAAAAAATTGTTTACTATTTTTAGGCACCTCTCAATAACCACCTGTGAGAGGCCATATGATGTTGCCACTGCTTCCACCACATCAATGATAGCCTACGCAAATGAGAGGCCAAATGCAGGTTGGAGTTGGAAAATAACTTTTTCATAGATATCGTGGGGGGCAGCACCAAGTCAGAATAGGCATGCGTTCTCATATTTTACATTTAATACAACTTCATAGGCACCAAATTTTTCAACCGTGTGATTAGATAATATCCCACTCAATGATGGTTTTCTATTGCAGGGCAACATTTTAGGCTTCAAGGCAACAAATGTGCTTCAATATCCATAGGGTGAAGCACAACAAACAGAAGCCCCTACAGCTGAGCAGACATCATTACCATATCCTCAAGGAAACGACCCTCATCCTCAAACTAACATTGTATATTTTGATGAAAATGTTTTAATGGCTGAAAATACTGAAGCAACCATTAAAAAAATTTGCTTAAACATACTTTTTTTTTTAATTCGTAAAAAGGGTTTTGAAAGGGTCCCGAAACCTTTTACAATGCTAGTAGAAAACCAAAATCTCCATAGATACAAATAGACTATAGGAGGATCATCCTAACATACCTTAGGAGAGGCTAAAACTGCATAACAAATCCAAAGGACAGGCCCTCACAAGGGTGATAGGAAATAAAAATAGAAAACAAGCACATATTAACAACAACCCACATAGGGGCACATGCTATTAACAAAACAACCCACGTAGGGGCATATTATGAATCTTTCACATAGCCCGCACAGGGTAAACCACAAACCAAAACATAGTCAAAAAAAGTTAGAATAGGTCGACAGAGGGAGGCCCCCACCACCGAGAAAACAACCTACACCTCAGATCAGGTATTGGAACCAGAGCTAATGCCTGAATTGATCTCACCCACCAAACTCTTGAACTCCTCGATGATTTTGAACTGGCTCTTATACTCCTCAAGGAGAGAGTCCACCTGCATCAGAAGGGAGGAGATGGTTTGGGCCGCCTAACCCAGTGCCCTAAGCAAGTCCTGAATCTCCTAGAAATGGCATCGGTCAGTGAGGCTTAAGAAATACATCACCTGCAATGCCAAGAGGGGTGCCTGCACAGAGGTCCCTTCATTCTATGTTAAAAGCCTAGTTGGCTTCTCTCTTTTTATCTAGAAAGATAGTGAGTCGTCTAAGGTATCATCTATGATGAGTGGAGCCTTCCTCTTGCTACTCTATGCATAGATGCAGATGGGGTACCAAAGGGGAGTAAAATTCTGAGAGATTGGTGTGTCGTCCATCCTGGTTGCTAAGTTCAAGGTACCATTGGGTGGGGGGATAAGGGTATCTTCCCCTTCTTCCTCTCCAGTGTTGGTCGACCTACCCATGGGGAGAGGGGGCCCAGCCTGCACTACCGCTCTGCGATTCAATTTGGCCACCACAAACCTGAAGTACGTGGTGGAGGCCCTGGTCAAGGGGGAGGAGGAGACCCCCTTATTGACACTCAAAACCAACCTCTCCACCAACTGTAACATGTATTTTGGGATGTTAATTATTTTCTTCCCTCTGAGGTGGTTGAGGAAAGCAAGGTGAAAACTCCATAGAACGACTGAAGGATTGTCCAAGGTGAAGTACTAGAGTATTGTAATCATCACTATGTCCCAAGGCTTCAGGAGTGTCTCTCTGATGATTTTTCCTTTCTCTTTGTCCAAATACTCTCCCTTATCTTTGAGCAGTGCCAATTCCCTTTGGAGGGAGTGTTTCTCCCAGTTGATAATTTCACCGTCGTTAGGGAGGCCAATTACCTCTGCCAAGAGATCCATCGTGGCTGTGAAACCCATTCTACAAACAATAACATGTCCCCAATTCCATGAATAGACAAATTCTATGGATAGGTCTATCTCAGCCCCATGGAACTACTTTAGAAAATTTAGAAGGTCGTCATCCCTAAAGATATCTTCCACTAGGGGGGTTAATTGGAGGGTTGTTGGTTCGATCTCATCCATAGTGAGGGTAAACAGATGAAGCAAGGAAAGATACAACATGCATAATTTGAGAGGGTGGTGAGCAAAGTGGAAAGGAAGGGTGGTAAAAATAAATAAATAAAAAACCACTAGCCATAGCCCCCCTCTAATGTAGCTCATGCTCAAAATCATTCAAATCAGATAAAAATTTGTTAGCACAAGTAGACAGGCACACCAAACAACTAGGATTTCTAGGTGGAGGCACTTGGAGATGACACCATGATCGAATTATGGGGAAGACGAGTATGGTTCATTATGAGAAGGATGAAATTCTCTATGGCCCGGTGTATGTGGTAGATAAGGGTAAAGGAGGTGACGAGGGTAGCTGCCATGAGGGAAACAAGCCGATGATCTAAGCCAGACCTTGTGTTGACAGTGCACCTTACAAAAATAGCACCAAAGTTGACACGAGGAGTCAACATTGGGTGGATAAAATTGATGAAACAAATCAAACATCTAGGGCACATGGGGACTACTGTGGTGGCTCGATCGAGGACACGGGCACTGGGGGCCAGCAATCCCAATGGCTTGGCACACTTGTTGCTACTGGAAATGGGGTGAGGTTGATTCCAAAGATACCTTTGTTTGTGCTACCACTTCCTCGGCTCTAAGAGAAATTGATCTCTTGAGTGAGACTCCAATTCTGATAGGACAAATGTCTGAGGCTACAAAGATACCAGCTCAAACATTGGTTGAAAATAATCACATGTAGAGGCCTCCATAAGAAGAAATTTACATGTGTTATGTGAAAAAGGGCCAAACTCATGGTGTCATGGTTGAGACACCACGTTGGGCTAGCTGGACAAGTCAACCTACTTAGCTGGGTACGGGAGTGAAACCTATAGTGAAGGTTTCCCACACTGGACTCCCTCGACTCACTGATTGGTGAGGTCATCAACATTGGCATTGATGATATCTTGGGGAAATGAGTCTGTCCACACCCTTAGCCCAGACTCCAAAATGTTGATGTTAGCTAACTGGTCAGCCACCCTTTTGCCCTCCCTATAGGTGTGAATCACATTTTTTTCTATGAAGGATTGAAACAACTACTTGAATTCGATGATCATATTAGATATATTCCAATATTACGAGGACTTATGGGACAAGCTACCTATTATATTTTTGGAATCACCTTCTACGATAATTTTTGGAACCTAAATATTGTGGATCGGGATGATGCCTTGATAGAGAGCTTGAGCCTCGATAAAGTCATTGGTGTTGATCCTTAGATTCTCTATGTAGGCCGGGATGATATTGCCCTTATGGTCTCATATGATGCCCCCTACACCTGCAACTCTGGGGTTTCCTTTTGTTGCACCATATAAATTGAGCTTGAGGGATCCTGGAGGCAGAGGAGTCCATTTGATAAGGGATCGATCAGCCTTAGGAGAGGTCTAGTTGTGGATGACTTACGAGATGCCAAGCTTGGATGCAATGATACCTTCAAGATGAGGCTCTGGGATGTCTTCACATAGGGTTATCATCATGCTCTCAACTGACGTAACAATGATTCTGGCAAGGATGTGGCTTGCTCTGTGAGAAAATTATTTGAATGCATGGGTGTTGCACTCCCTATAGATATCCCATAGGAAGTGTGCAAGGCAAAAGGACCAAAAAATATTAAGTCAATACCCTCTGAATGGATTCATCCATTGAACACAAAGGTCACTGAGCCAAAGGGGTGATGCCCAAGAAATATCAACCAAGGAGAACAAGGAGAGGATCAACAGGAAGAAAAGGTAGGAAGAGAAAAGGTGCTAGGTGGAGTCCCCATTTGAGAGGTAGAGGTAGAAATTATTAGGGAGGGACAGATCTCGACGATGAAGGTTGGGGATGGTAAGGATCTTGTCCTGGATGGAAATCCATAGGAAAAAGTTAACCTTGGGGATCAGGTGAGGTTTTCAAATGATCTTTTATGGGAACCAAGGGGGCTCGGGGTTCTTAGATAGGGTGTAGGCTGACTTGACAGAGAAGAGGTCAGAGTGGGAATGGGTCCAAAGGATGGAATCCTCCATAGGGGAAGAGGGGATGACACAAAGACAGAGGAGATCTAAAAGGGAAACAAAGGTAAAATTATGATCAATATTAAGGCCATCAATTGGGAGGGGCTTCCAAGAAGAACATTCTAGGATGAAGAAGTTACTTACTTTTGACCCAAAGAGGGTTTCTATCATAGGTCGAAGACACACTAGGTCCTCCCCATCCTAGAGAGGACATCTGCTCAATGACAGGTTACTCCAAAAATTGATTCTAGCTCCATTACCAAGCTTCCATATAGTACCCTTTCAAATAATATGACTTGCCTTGATGATGGAATTCCATACCGTAGATCCTTTGATTGGGTGAGGATCATATAAAAAGTTTGGGTTGTGCCACAGGTACTTAGCCTTGATGATGGACACCCACAAAGAGTCTTCATTGGTAAGGACTCTCCACCCTTACTTGGAAATGAGTGCCAAGTTCATGTTATGGACCTTATGCAATGTGATGCCACCGTGCTCCTTCCTAGTGCATATCTGGCTCCAAGCCACCAGGTGAATTATTTTCTTGTCTTCTGATCTAGACCAGAGGAAATTCCTTTGGAGATGCTCGATGCGATTGCAGACTTCAGCAAGAATCTAGAATATGGACATGAAGTAGACAGGGATGCTCTGGAGGGTGGCTTTGACCAGGGTGGCCTTGCCAGCTTGACTGATAAGGTTGCATTTTGAGCTGGCCAACTTTTTCTAGATGCGCTCAATGATGGGATTCCACAAGTATTTTTTGGATCGATCTTCAAAGAGGGGGAATCCCAAGTAGGTTGTTGGTAGGGTGCCAATGAAGCACCCTAGAATGACCGCAATGCAGGCTTGGCATCTCGTCAGAGTGTTGAAGAAGTAGAGCTTAATTTTGTCAAAGTTGACTTTATGACCTATCACATCCTCAAAGGTGAGGAGGATGGTCTTGATACATTGAGCTTAGGGGACAAAGGCCCGAGTAGCCAAGATAGTGTTGTCAATGAACTATTGGTGAGACACAGCTTGGAGGGAGGAAGAAGGTTTGATGTCAGAGATGGACCCTTTGGTGCACATATGGGCGAGGGCTCTGCATAGAGCCTCCGCAACAATGATGAAGAGGAAAGGGAATATGGGGTCACCTTGCCTGAGTCCTTTAAAGTTTTTGAAGTATCCTACAAGGGAGCCATTGACCAAGATAGAAAATTTTGCTGAGTTAATGCACCATTTGATCAACTCGATCCAATTTGAGTGGAATCTAAATCTATGGAGGACAGCCAATAGGAAATCCTAGGATATTCTGTTGAAAGCTTTTTCATGTTGAGTTTCAGAAGGAGGCCATCTTGACTACTAGAATAAATGGAGTGGATGAGTTCATGGATGATGATGATACTATCGATAATTTTTCTTATGTGGATGGAGTTGCCTTGATTCAATGAGATGATGGAGGGGAGGATGAGCTTGAGCTTAGAGGCTAGGTCTTTTGTGAGGATTTTATACAGAATATTACACAGACTAATGGGGCAGAAGTCAGTGATCGTGCGAGCCTAGTTGACTTTGGGGATGAGGGCTAGGAAGGTGGAATTGATGTCTCCTGGGACCACCTTATCTGCCTGTATTTTTTGAATTGCTGAGACCACATCCGGGTCTAGGATGTCCTAAAAGTGTTGAAAAAATATGGGGGAAAATCTTTCTGGCCTTGGAGCTTTTCCCCCCTACATGGAAAAATAGCGGACCTAATTTCCTCAATAGAAAGAGTAGCCAAAAGCATGTGATTCTATTTTGGGGTGACTAACCTTGGTATGTGTTGTAAGATGCCTTCAGAAGTATGGTGGTCGCATCTAGGAGAAGGTCCAAGGAGATGCTCAAAGAAGAGGACCACCATTGCTCTGATTCCCTGAATATTAGTAACCACCTTTTTTGTCTTGCTGGACCAGATATCTGATCCTATTGCTTCCCCTATACCGCATTATTGTGGCATGAAAGAACTTGGTTTTTAAGTTGCCTTCTTTGAGCCATTTTACCCTAGATTTTTATTTCCAAAAAACTTCCTCATTCTTTAGGATGTTGTGGTATTCATACAAGAGGACTTTATTGGCATCTCAGAGGGTGGGCTCAGGATCACCATCTTGAACAACGACCTCTATGTATTTGAGTTGGGATTTGATTTGCTGCTTCATCAAAAAGATGTTTCCAAACACATCTTTATTCCATATTTTGATGTTGTATTTTGCATTTTGGAGCTTCTTTCTTATCTGGTATATTTTAAATTAGAAGAAAGGCCCGGACCACCATTGAGCAACAAGAGACTTAATATTTGGGTCATGAAGCCACATTACTTCAAATATAAATGGGGATTTGAAGGATGAGGTATGTGGATGACTCTCTAGAAGGAGTGCATTGTGATCAAATCCAATACTTTGGAGAGAGCGCATCGTTGCATCACCAAACTAGGGGATGTCATTGATAGAAATGAGGACTTGATCCAGGCACTTCTAGATCAACTATTTGCCTTTCCTATGATTGGTCCAAGTGAATCATGGTCCTCTAAGATTTACATCCATTAATTCATTGTTATCAACAAAGTTTGCAAACTACTCATATGATATCTCGGTTATTCAGTACCCTCCCTTCTTGTTAGAGGGAAAGACAGGGGAGTTGAATTCCCCAGCTAGCATCCAGGTCTCTAAGGAAAAAATATCTCTCAGCCAACTAAGAAAATCCCAAATAGGTATTCTCTGGGAAGGAGAGTTTGGGTAATACACATTCGACAGGACCCAACGAGTCCATCATCCTTGTTGAAAAATAAAATTTGGTTGTAGTTCTTAGCCATTGATAATATTGTTCTCTCTATCTTGGTTGGATCCCATAAACACAAGAGGCCTTCTAAGGCTCCATTGGCTAAGCTGAAGCAGGAATTAGAGTCCCTCTAGATGTAATTGGAAACAAAAGAAACATTTTGAGATTCGATTTTGGTTTCTTGAAGGATAAAAATTACAGGACTGTGTTCCTTCCTAATGGACTTGACCAAGCGTTGCTTGTTTTGTTCATTGAGGCCTCTCATGTTTCATGAGAGGATCTTCATTTGGTGATTCTAGTATATGAGCACTTCCCTCTCCATGATGGGGGGGAATATTGGTTCTGAGTTGATCTTGATTCTTTGAAAGTCGAGAGGACTCTCTGAGGGTGAGTTGGGTGCCATTCACGACATTGTCTCATGTCTTTTATCGAGGGTCGGCCCCTCTTCTTAACTGAACCCACATCTGCCATAGGTTTTTTGAGGGAGCAAGAAGGGGGGGATAGGTGGCAGGTTTTAGGATATGGGGGAGGTAGACAGGGATGTTGAGACTCAAGAGGGGGAGGGGAGAGAGGGGGGTACAGTGGACAATTGAAATTTGGTTCAAACAGGTTGAAGGGGGTGTCGTCAGAGGACAGAGGGAAGAAGTGGTTCAACACAAGGATAGTCGGGCTATAGGGGGGAAGGTTCCAACTGGGGAGAATCCAAAGGATCCTACCCATTACCAGTGGTCTTCTATGGGGGTCGAGGGGATGTGAGGTAGGGTTGGGGCCCTAGGGACAAGGATTTGTGGGCTCTCGATGACTCCTTCGAGCAAAAGGTGTGTAGGGATGAGAAAGGCACTAAGAATAAAGATGGTCCTGACTACAACAATAATCACAAAATCTAAGTTTATTCTCATATTCAATAGCTTGGGTGAAGGTACAAACCTTGGAGATAAGATTGATCAATGAAGGTAGATCAACATCCAAGTTGGCATTCACGCACATGCAAACCTGAGTCATTCGGGTCCCAACCTGTGTTACGGGATCAAATATTATCAGCTCCCCAATGCTTCTTGCTATTCTATAGAGGATGTCCTCATTCTAAAATTGAACGGGGAGGCCAGAAAGGTGAACCCATATTGGGGCAACATTAATGCTCTAGGTGGCTGGATTGAATTCTACTCCCCACTTGCAAAGGAAAAGGTCCCTTTAACCATAAAACCATGGTCCTCTAGATATAATTTATTGAAAGTCTACAATATTGCTCATTTGGATAAGGAAAAATCCTCTGGTGAGGGCAATAAGCTCTAAGGATCCTCTCAAATGCCAAGTGGTATTGGCCCACTTGCGAATGGGTTCCATGTCAGGGCGGGAGCCCAAGAACTTATCGATCAATGAGTTTTTGTTTCGATTGAGGATGCTAGACATAATATTGCAACGAATCTTGAGATTTCCATTGGAAGGTAACAAATCAACCTTGGGCCTAGTTTCTTGACTGGGGTTAGGATTTACTATATCTGCATAGGTTCGATAGGAATCAGTCAGACCTTCCTCCATTCCCAAAAATTTCTCTCCTCAAACAGGAGGATTTGCTTGACGTTCAAGATCTGATTCCATCTCTGGGTGTTGGGTTCATGTTGCTAGCTCGGGTGGTGGACCAAGGTCATCTAGTTGTTCTACGTAGATGTTGCTCCAGTTGGTTTAGGAGGCCTGAGTAGGAGAGGGTTTGTTTTCTGCCTTACGGGATGATTTTCCTCGGTTCCCATTGGCTACCAGTCCTCGAGTCTCACTTTGGGAGATGTATTCCTTGCTAATGCACTCAAGGGAGACTTTGGTCCCTTTGCTATATTCCCTTTTGTTGGGGTCCTGATTCTCATTTGTCGTGGTTATTCTCCCACCTTGCACTGCTACACTTGCTTGCGTTCGCTCCTCCATCGCATCTTGTCCATCAAATTCTTCTTTTTCATTTAAAATCACCCTTTGCTTAGAGATTTGCAAGTGATGAAGGATTGGGAATATCGGGCCAAGGTCCTTATAAAGGAAATTAATGCCCGGTATAAGAATTTTTCTAAAAGAGAATCAATTTTTTCTCTGGTCGAGTATGAACCAGAAAAGCTTGGTGGCCTGCTAGATCAGGCCACATCAGGATCAATGAAGTCCACTATTTTGTATGATGATGATGTTTTAAATATTATGGTTAGTAGAATAGAGAATATTAATGTTGAAGCCCAAGCCTTTTATAACCAATGGGATTTCGATAAGAAAAAAGTTGCAGTCGTTGAGGTTGCAAGGGATGTGGTTGAGGTGAGCAAATGTTTTTTTATGTTTTATTTTTCTTTTGTAGTAAAATTTTAATATTTTATTAAAACAAGTTAAATTTTTCATATAACTCTTTTGAATTATGTTTTCATTTTCTTTTTGCAGTCAAATTTTGATAACTTAAAAAAACAAGTTAACAACATGGAAGTTAATATCGAGGCGACAAAGAAATTTTTGAAAAATGCAATGGAAATGAAGAAAAAAATGCAAACAAAAGTGAGGGATAATAATATTTTAAGAAGATATATCAAGGAAAAACTCAACCAAGATGTGGATCTCGTACTATAGGAGCAGAAAGTGAAAGATCCACTTTCAATAGTACTAGAAGATCCAAACCAAGAAGAAGCCGCATTGGTGGGGAGTATTGAGAAAGTACAAGAAAGCCTAGTCAGATTTGGAGCACTGCCAGCATAGGGTGTCGAGGAAGGACAAAAAGGAAAGGAACATGCAACTCCAAGTGAAACTGAGGCAGCAAACCCCCAATTAGATATTTAACAAACTATGAAATATTTTCAAGTTGACTGTAGTCAACAATTTTGTACAATGTAATATATTTTTAATCGAATTAATGAAAAAGGTATTTACTAATTTTGTGTCTTCCATCATTCAAAGGTTGTTTCCATTTATAATTTTGTGTTGCTTTTTTAGTTTATGTCTATCCAATATTATTTACTATGTTCATCTCAAACAACAAAAGAAATATTATTGTTGGTTAATAGTTATTTGCAAAGTAAAACATAACAATACATCAATATTCATACATTAACAATACTATGATATAAAACATAATGATTTATCAATGAAGGTAGTTGAGACACTATGATATAAAACATACAATTTTTAAAACAACAATGTGATATAAAACATACAATTTATGAATAAACAAATTTTATGAAATCTAATAAATATGAAACAAATTTTAAAACAACAATGTGATATAAAACATACAATTTATGAATAAACAAATTTTGTGAAATCTAATAAATCTGAAACAATATTTTGAAATCTGATATCAAGTGAAGTCAAATTTATCATTGTTGTGAAATCTTGGAAAAATTACAATTCAGGTAGTTGAAACAAACACTTCTCAACTTGTCCAGAATAGCTATTGAGCATAGCGGATATCTGTGTCTCCACTATCTGATCACTGCAACCATCATTATCCTCCTTATCATGCATATTAGTGATACCTCTTCTATCTGCTAGGGATTTCCAGTATGCCAATGCTCTATCATAGGGAAATTTGTCCAACTCATACGATGACACATAAATTCTCAAACAATTTTCCAAATTTTTGTCCAGCCTATTACGGAGCTTAGATTTAACAAAATATAGTGCACTAAAAACCCTCTCATCTTCCACAGATCCCAAAATCATTGTTTGACATAATTCATATAAACAAAAATATTCACTTATTATATCTTGTAAGACACTACTTGGATACAATTTTTTCCACAAATGTGCAATGGAACCAGGCTCATGGATGTTACTCAAAAGTGATGTTTGCTCAACCATTGTACTTCCAAAATGCGATGATTGTTGTCTTAAAAGTTCTTTGTTGAGAATACCTTTGATTTCAACACCATTGACTTCCACACTTTTACTGAAATGCTTACTAAGTATGCCCATATATTTAATAAACAACTCGTGTGTGGATTTGTAGTCAATACAAGGACCCCAAAATAGAGGGTTAACCACACCCATGACCTCAAACAACTCATCTCTTTGAAATCGATCTCTTATTTCACTTGTCAATGATTCTGCTATTTTTAACAATTTAATCTTAGTATTGTGTAAAACAACCTCAAATCCATTATGTGTTATGGGAACTTGTTCAATATCATTCATAACTATATTTGATCGTCTTTCAAAACAATATAGAGGTATCATTTTTTCATGAAATTTAATACAAAGATGATCATTGATGTCAAACTTCAAAAAGCTTTGTGGATCATTCACATTAGTTAATATTCTCCAACTATCAAACAAGGGATCTGTAAAATTTCCTTTGAAGACATATAACCTATCAATTATCATACATATTTGTTTTCTCATCCTCATGAAATCGACAATATAGATGGATATTTCTTGTGCAAGTTTAATCAATCTATTCATTTCTTGTAACATTGGAAGAATACCACATAATGTTAAAAGGGTTTCCAAGTCAGTCAAATGAAATAGCAAATATTTTGCCTTATCAACTACCCTACGATTTACGTACATAAACCCCGTTAACGATTGATATTCTTTAAAAACTCTATGTGCAGGTTGATACAATGAAATCCACCTTGTATCCACATCTTTTAACAACTTTTTCCCTTCTATAACTCCTAGTGCAAACTGTTGAAACTCTGCAAACCTTTTTGGACTGCACAAAAAATAAGCATGTATTTCACGAATGAGGTCTTCCACTCTCGCAACATTTTCAAAAGTGCTCACGATTTTATATGCAAGATTCACTCTATGAGCCATGCAATGAATGGGTATCATATATGGGGCAACTGATGTCTGGAGTCGAACGCAAAGACCATTCTTGTGTCCTTGCATTATAGCAACACCATCAGCTCCAATGCATATTAACTTTTTGGCTATGTCTACATCATTCATTCTCACAATATCTTTTAAACTTGTTACAACAACATTATATATGTTTTCTGCATTAGAACTTTCCACCATCTTATGTAATCCTAGAAAACTAGGTTGCCTTACATTATTTTGTAATGTGTACACATGCATGCAAATCCAAGATGTGTTATCCACAACCATCACCTCATCAATTGAAAGTGAAATGAATTTGGCAAGTTTTAATTTCTCCCTTAGGTCCTCCTTCTCAACCAATGATAGACATTTTACCATTTTCCAACCACTTCGATTTGACCAATGGGAACTAGGAAGGTTTTGCACATCAACTAGTTGAAATAGGTGCTTATAATCAATTAAATCGAACATGGGTCTACCCTTTTTGAGAATACTATATACAACAACAAACTACAAATTTTTTGAAGCTAAAGTGGTCTTATGAATTTTATGAAATTGAGCTTCAATCATTCCACCTTTCTCAACAAGAGATTGTTGTAGCTTGAGATGATTATCATATTCTTTTGCATATCTAACATGCATACATTTCGATTCGTTCTTCCACCTAACTATTTTCTTAACTATTCCATCATTTTCTGTAACTTTTGAATAAAATTTTCCACAATGTTTTTCTATTGTATCTATCTTCATTTGCATCCTATGATCCTTACCTAGTTTCCAACTACAAATTTTGCATCTACATTCTTTTTTATTATCATTGTTGTTATCCATCAAGATTGGCTCTATAAAGGGAAATTTTGATGCCCATTCAACCTGAAATGACCTTCCAATAGTCTAGCTAGATAACTTTCTATGTTTAGTTTTAATGCTTGAAGATTCCCCAAAATTTTGTATTGTATTTGATTTATCGCTTTCATTTTCAACTAGCATGTCATTTTGAGGAATATCTTGAAGTGTTTGTTGGATGTCATTGTTAAGATAATTTTCATTAGAAGGCATCTCTTGGTGAGGAATATCTTCAAGTGGAGGTATATCAGGGTCAATAGAGTATTCTGCATACAATAATATTCCTTATCATGGATTTAACAGAAAAAAATTTACAAATAGAAAAAAGATTCATATCTTCATGCAATATGGCCAGAGCCACATACTAAAAATTAACTTTTTGAGGAAGAAAGCATTATTTTAAATAATTTATAAAATACACAACTAATTGTTTAGTAGGTAAAAATCATTTGTACCTTGAATTTGCATAGATGTCGATGGCTCGTTGGATTTCGATATATGGCTAAAATATTTGAGGATGCTCTTTTCAGTAGAAGATTTGCCTCCCTTCTTTCCATCGCCAGTAGATGCCATTTTACTTGAAAAGAAAATGTTTTACATTTTAGAAAATTAATAACATGTTGAAGAGATCTTACTACTGTGAGGCCTCAAGATAATATTATAACTAGAATAATCAGATGGTTGGTTTGTAGAAAATACATACCAGTTTCCAAGTAGGCTTTATCATGAGTTTTTCAGTGCATGCCACTACTCTATTTTCTGGAGATAGCACTTGCAACTATTAAGAGCACAAATATAATCAATATACAAAATATAATTAGAGATACAAATGTGGAAAAATATCATATTATAGTACTAAATGGACTAGAAACTGATAGTATTAGTGGAATAGATAGAGGATGATAGTGTCTTAAGGGAAGTTCAACTAGCTAAAAAATCCTTGAAAATAGTCACTTGTTGAATAGAGGAAAACAGGGGAAAACATATTCTCCTTGAACTCATATTCTCTAAAAATCAGGAGAAACAGAGAATACAAGTGTCTTAAGAGAAACAGAGCATTTAACTATTTACAATTTTATGACAGAAAAGCCAATATCAAGAGAAACTGAGAATCAAAGTGTCTTAAGAGAAAGAGAGAATTACATTTCCTTAAGAGAAGGACAAGTAGCTAAAAAATGCAACACAACATTCACATGCGAAACAGGGCAAAATAGGGGAAAACATGGGAAACAGAGCATGGACCTATTTTCAATAAATGATAGAAAAATAGCAAAAGAAAAACCTGCAATTAGATGATAGAAAAATAGATCTTATTACTACAACTGCATCAAAACACTCAAATGTGGAATAGAGGAAAACAAGGGAAAATAGAGGAAAACAACAAAAAATAAATCTGCAAGAAGACAATAACTACTACAAAAACACATGTTACTACTACAACTACTTGAAATCATATTCTGTAAAAAGAATTTAGAGAGGTAAAATTTTGTACCTTTATTTTTCACAAGCGATGCATGATCCGGATACGGTCTGAATGCAAAGTAGGATCCTGTAGCCGATCCAGGTGCAAAATAGGGTTTGATCCCTGTACGGGTGTAGAAAATGATTCAGATGCGGGTTGAATGCAGAAAATGGTTCGAATGCGGGTCGGATGCATAAAATGGTCTGGATGTGGATCATATATAGAAAATGGTCCAGATGCGGTTTTGGGGCAAAAAATGGTCTAGATATGGGCCACGTGCAGAAATGGTCTAGCCCTGGACTGGGTGCAAAAAAAGGTCTAAATTTTGATCATGGTGCAAATGAAGGTCTGACTATCGATCTAGGTGTAAATCAAGGTTTTTCTTTCGATTCAGGTGCAAATCAAGGTTTGGATTTTAGTCTAGGTGTAAATTAAGGTTCGACTCTCGATTTGGGTGTAAAATAAGGTTTGTCTTTCAGTCTAGGTGAAAATCAAGGTTTGTCTTTCGATTTCGATACAAATCAAGGTTTTACTCATAGTTCAAGTGCAAAATAGGGTCCTTCCAAGTTTTGCTTCTCCTAGGGGTTCTCGTGCACCTAGGTTTGCACAAAATGTGCAAGCTGAATCTAGTGAAGCCTCCCCTAGTGCACGTAAGTTTCTCTTTTTACCTTTTATCTCTATATTTTTGTTTAATTAAAATTATAATAATTTTTATTAATTTTTTTCATATATTTTTTAGAATTCTTAATCAATAGGGTCCTTCCAAGTTCAATGTCCGTCTTTCGATTTCGGTAAAAATCAAGGTTTTACTCATAGTTCGAGTACAAAATATGGTCCTTCCAAGTTCAGGTGCAGATATGGGTCCAATTTCCTATTCGATTAGAAGTTGTATCCAGATTGACTGGTTTTTGTACATGCTCGAAGTTCGATGGAATTTTGCAACAAATTGAATGGTACTTTTTGATTTTCTAATAGTTTAAATGTTTTACATGAAAAAGTATCACTAAAATGTTAATTATATACCGATATAATAGGTGAATTTGGTGGTATAATTTAAAAAAATTATAATTTTAAGAAAAAAAGGGTCCTCGATTTAGGCAAGAGTGCTGGCAAATTTTTAAAAAAATACGTAATATTATTATCAACGTGTGATGAACCGACTCCTAAAACATTTTTTCCTCAAAAAATTTTTCCGAATGGACCGACATCTAGGGTCCCAAAAAATCATCAATTTGTATTTTCAAAAATGCTAAAATTCGCTTATTAATGAATAATCACCATTGTGCATAACCCTGCCTTAGGGGCAATCCAAATTTGGTTATACCTTGAATATTTATCCATAAGGGATAACATTTCATACCCCACTATAGAATCAATTATAGCATCATTATAGGGCAAAGGAAAGTTATCCTTAGGAAAAATAAATTAATGTTTCAATAATCATAGCAAATTTAAGTAACTTTCTTTTATTTATTTTTCACAGGCACAATGTTAGATACCTAGCCTATATATTCAATAGGTCTTATAAAATTGGCATCTAACAACTTCTAAATTTCAATTTAGCACAGGTCTTATATGAGAGGAGAGAATTTTTTTTTCAAACAAGAGTGACATCCTCATAGATAACAATGTTATGGACAACTATTGGTAGTATTTTTTACCATTATTTTTTTTAAAAAATAGCTATGCAAATTTTGGTGCCATAACTCATGGTGGCTTCTAGAAGTAGGTTGTTAGTACATAGTTTTGTACTATGGTTTTTGCATTATGGTTTTAGTACACAGGATTAGTTTGATATGTACTATGGTTTTCACACCATGATTTAGTACACAGGATTAGAACATGGTTTGCAAAAAATTATATAGCATTTTATCTTGTAAAGGCATATGACTTGCCTATTTATACCTAGGTCTATGAATTTTAGAGGACGCTTTTTTACATAAAAAAAGGATGGAGAAATAAGATATATCAGAGCAGTCAAACTATTTTCATCAACCAAAGTGATTTAACTTAGAAATATGCGATTCTTAGTTAAATTTTCATTCATGATCTATGTTAGTTGCAAGTGTATGGAATATTTTTATTTTTGTTGATGAAATGTATTATATACATTGGAATTAGTTATATTTATGAGAAAATAACTTATTCTCATATATGTGCTCGAAATCCTAAGGGTTCCTATTATCATCAAATTAGCAGTTTATCTTTTTATTTCATTGTAATCAAATTAGTAGTTTATTTCACATATATTTAGAAAAGGGAACTATCCCTAAAGTGAAGAAAAAAATATTTTATGTATATTTTGCCTTGACTACCTCACAAAGATAAATGTATGAGCCAAAAAATTGTGGTGACTCCATTAAGGAATAAATGTGTTTTGTACATGTAAACCCACCATTTATTTTGTTTTCTATTATTTTGTTAATTTCATTTAAAAATAGAAAGCTAGATTGTAGTAGACCTTTTACTTGGTCAAGAGGACATGGAGAGACAAACCTTATATTTGAAATTGTTGCATATGTCAATTTTAATCTAGAAAAATCTACAAGAAGGGTTTATACCTCTATTTTAACTTCTAATGTTCCCTCATTGGAACCATTTCCTTATTTTGACAACTTTTTAGACCTTGTTTCTGAACTTTTTAAAGAGTTTCATGACTTATCTTCTCATCTTGAAGAAGACTTATTTAAAGAATCTGGTGAAGGAGAGTTTATTGATAGTCAAAGGGCTCAACAAAAATGGCTTATACACCCTAAATTTCAAGCATGGGATAACCAAATCAGTCCTCTTAATATTTTCCAACCACACCCAATGTCAAGTGGCTATAGAAAATATTTAGAAGATCACCCGAAGGTATTTGTGACTACATGTGGTACTCTAATGGTAGAACACAAAGATGTAGCAATGAGGATGTTTGTAGAAACATTAATTGGTGTTGTAGCATAGTTTTTAGAATTTCCAAGAGGTAGCCTTTATACTTGGCTTGATCTTGAAATATGGTTCTTGCAGAGGTTTCCATCAATTGTTGATGAAAAATATATCTTATATCAACTATCCCAAATTAAAAAGGAAGAAAAAGAACCAATGCAGGAGTATATTGAAATATTTTATAAGTTCCTACAAGAATCTGACTTGGAGAAGAAATGGTTGTTTATCTTTTCATAAATTCTCTTAATTCAAAATATCATTTCTTGTCAAGTACAATAATGTACATAAAATGGATGGTGTAAGAACTTGTGCGGTAATAATTGAAGATAATTTATATCAATAAGAAAAATGGAAAAGGGCATCTTCAATCGTAAGAAAATGAAAGAAGTAGTAGAATGAGAATCAGAGAACACAAGATGAAACTTCTATACTAAAGCTATTACAAAGTTTGAGTAATAAAGTGAATGCCTTCAAAAGGAAACAAACAATAGACCTCTTCTAGTACCACCAAATTAGAAAAGGACTTCTTTTAGGGAAAGGTATCCTTCAATTCCTCAACAAAGACCTCCTTTGAGGTTACTTGCTCCACCATCTCCAATGCCCATGCAAAATAATGTAAAAGTACATTAGGCCAAGAAGAATACGTATCTCATGATGATGTAATTTCCTAAGTACAACCCGATTCCAACTATGCTTCATGGATTAAACCTAGAATAATCTATTTTTAAAATGATGAGATAATAAGAGTTACTACATATGTTGATAGCTATGTTTTCCAAACTAGGATCCAAGAAAATGTTTCCAAAAGGAATAATGAAGTATCTAGAAGGAATGAGGGAGCTAGTAGTAGTAGAAATACTTGTTTAAATAGAGGCAAAAGAATAGTACAAGAAGAATGTTTTCTTGAGCCATTACTCAAATACAACATTATTCATGATATTGCTAAAATACAAGAACACATTCAATTTCTAGAAGTGTTATAGAAATTTCCTGACCAAAAATAGAATATTTTGATTTTTTTAGGGACAAGGGTAGCATGAATTTATCTATGGGAATAATACTAGTAAATTCTAGTCTGAATAATACTACATCATCTAGAAGAGATAAATCTTCCCCCTTTTATATTTATTTCATGATCAATAGTAGAAGAATGAATAATTACATCTTAGATAGTGGTGCAACAAATAATATGATGCCTATCAGGGTTGCTAAGTTATTAGGTTTGTTCTATCAAATTACTAAGCATAAATTTTTCCAGCTTGATTCCAAATCAGTTACAATAGACAACTATGGGAAGCTTTTGAGTAGAAATTTTGATGTAATAATAGGCCACATAAGCCTTGACTTATTATATATCATTATTCTTGTTCAATATAAAATGGAGAGATTAGAACCTAAACAAAAATTGTGAGATAATGTTATCGATAGAGAAAATAACAAAAATCAAGTATATTTTGAGGAAGACAAAATCGACATATATATTTCAACTTATTTTCAAGATCAGGAAGAGAAAGAAGAAATGAAGGTTCTAAATGCTCATATTGGTCAAGTATGGGAGATGAAATTTGATGGAAGCATGAGCAAAATAGGAAATGGAGCAGGTACTATATTCAAAGAACCAAAAAGAGAATTTCATTCTTATGTTCTATGGTTGCAATTCAATTGTAGAAACAATACTGCAGTCTTTGCCCCATGGGTTTAAAATTACCCAAAAGTTGAAAATTAAATATTTGTCAGTATATGTAGATGCTAAACTAGGGGTTAACTAGATAAAGGGGAAGTTCTAGGCAAAAAATTTAGGCTAAAATGTTACAAAAATAAAGTTTAAAATGAAATTAAAATGTTTGATGCCTTTAATATCTATGTAGTTTTGTAAACAAAAAATATATATCCATGTAGTTTTAAGGACTAAAAATAGAATTGTGGATGTATTAGCTATTTCAACATGTGTTTTTATGTCGAATGTAAAATTTTCAATGCTCATATATTCAATGGAATTCGTTCAGAGACCACAAGTACCTAACAATGGCATTTATTGACAGGTTTTTAAAGATGATAGACATATCCAAAAAAAAATTACTCTATCACAAGGGTATAAAATATATAGTTTGAAAGAAATATTAAATCTTAAATGATTAAAGGATTTTATGCAGAATGAAATGAGCAAGAGGGTATTGCAATTAAAATTTAATTGACTCTACCCGTGTGTTGTAGGTGAGTTGGAGAGGAGAGGGCAATCCTCCAAGGGAGGTCCCAGGTTCGAATCTTCACCCTACCAAAAAGTTGAATTGGGTACCCAAAATCCAATTGATAATGTTGGTGCGGGCAGGGTTGGGTGCGACTCCCGAGTGACTTTGACGATATAGAACCCCCTGTTCGTGGTCTCTCAGACCAAGGCAGCCCTGTAAAGGGTTTTTCGCTTAAAAAAAAAATCTAATTGACTCCATAAATAATATATTATTTTGGAGGACCTGTTTGATTAACATTATAGGTTCATTAAAGAAAAAAAATTGCTCAGATAAGGACTAGATCTCATAAGCTTAGATGTGAAACAGGGAGATGGACAACACCCAAAGAACAATGGGAAGAAAGGATATGTACTCTATGCACCACAAGGGAGTAGAGACAGAGGAACACTTCATCTATAAATGCCCGAGTTTTTCAAATATCCGTGACAAATACAAAGAAACACTTGGGAACGAGTTTATGGCAGATTTATTTGAAGACAGCAAAATAAAAAAAAATGGGGAATTGCTAACACAAATCAGCAGGAGAAGGAACAACCTTCTCAAAGATATTAAAGATCATATGATATGATTTGAGTAATTGTACTTCCATATTTGAGGTCCTATAGACCATATTTGGGTCTCACGGATGTAATCAAAATCTTTCATTTCATTTCAACCAACAATTGTTTGCAAGAAACCAAAATAGTGAATATAGGATATAAATAAGATCATAATATGATTAAAGTGGGTACATTATGCACAATGGAAGAGAAAAAGGCTTTGACAAATTTATTTCAATTATATTCAGATATTTTTGCTTGGTCCTACGAGGATCTCAAGGGATATAAATTAAAAGACCTGGTGCACAATTCCTATTAAAGAGGGATTAAATCATTTTAAATATAAGCAAAGATGTTTTAATAAAACTAGAAAATAAGTCATTTACAAGGAAATAAAGAAAATGTTAAATGCTAGGATCATTTTTTTCGTTAGACATTTTGTATGGTTGGCAAACATTGTGTCTGTTAAAAAGAAAATGAGAGAAATAAGAATTTGTGTGAATTTTAGAAATCTAAATCAAGGATAAGAATTTGTGTGGATTTTGTATTCCTATGATGGAACAATTGTTACAAGTGGTGAATCGGTCTCAAATGATGTCAATGTTAGATGGTTTTTTTTAGGTATAATCAAATATGGGTTGATCTAGAGGATCAATATAAAATAACATTTATTACACCATGGAGGGCTTTTGTAGATAATAGAATGTTGTTTGGATTGATCAATTTAGGTGCTACTTTTAAAATGGCTATGGAGTTTGCATTCAAATATCTAAAATGAAAGGTCATTGTAATATCCCTCAATGATTTAACAATATTTTCTAAAGATGTTAGAATTAATGTGCACTATCAGTTTCAGTTTGACACTTGTCACATATTTCATATAGGCTTATGCCTATATAATGTAATATCTTGTATCAATACAAATGTCTCTTCATTTTGAATCCCAACATTTTTTGGTATCAGAGCTCCAGGCTTTCCCTACCCTGTGAGCTTGAGGGGGATTTCCCTCATGGAAATCTCCCCCGTCATTCTTTCCCTCCCCCTCATTTTTTTTCCTCCATTTCCTCCACCTCCATTTTTCTTTTCAAATCAGGGAGTATGCTCTCCATTGTATACAATGGATCAAAAACCAAAAATTTGAAAAGATTCATGGCTGCAATTTTATTTTTTAGAGAGTGATTTATTGGGAGGATGTTTAAAAATCCATGGCTGCAAATTTTTTTTAGTGAAGAAGTTAAGATTTTTTTGATATCCGTCTACAGAAGTAATTTCTCCATAAAAGGAGAAATGAAAAACGGGATACAATGTTTTCTCCATAGAAGGATAAATGAAAAATGTGATACAGTGTTTTGGTAAATTTCTGGTTTAATGTTCTTGTTTAAATCTTGTGGTTTGCTCTCCAAATTTTTGCATCTAGGAACTATTCAAAAAAAAAAAAATAGGTAACCATCGGGACTTCCCAGATGGTCACCCATCCCAATGCTACTCCAGCAAGTTATTCTTAACTCTGGATTTTCCTGTGCATCCAGGCCACTACAGCCACTTATGTTGGCTCTTTTTATTAGGGAAGAATGTTGTATTTAAATAAAATCATTTATCTAGCAGTGCAGCCATGGTGGCCCTGGTTCATGGAAAAATCGTTCTATCACGGTCCATTCCAAGCACTACCGCACACTTGGCAGTTCAGGCCAGCTTGAAAAATCCACGACCACGCTGCAGACTGCAATGATGGTGGAGATGCAGACTACTAAAAATTCATGAGCAGTCAATGTTTGTGATGTGGCTGCCCAGATTTATAGCATCTCCTCTTGTGGACCAACTGTGTCTAAGAGGCTCTACGAAGAAGTCATGAGGAGAAATTCCTTAGATATACAAAGCCATGATCACGACAAAGGAGATTGGACCTTTTTCAAACCCCAATATTTCAAAGCTTCAAATCTTATATGATGATGAGGGCATTGTACCTCACCTCGTAGACTGTGAAACGGAGTATGGCGGCCCTGTGTTGGAGGAGCGAAATGTTTTGTTTGTGCTCGTAATCACCTTGGAGCCTCCCGCATGGTGATTGGAGGGAATTTTTTTGAACGTAGTGCAGCGATGGTGACAAAGATCAAATTGTAAATGGTGCAGCGATTGACATTGCTCAGAATTGTACGCCCAACTGCAGAATTGGGAGCGACAAGGAATTGTTGTTGTTCCTAATTTTATGTGATTAAAGAGTTTAAGTGGCGTTGAAGAGAAGAATTCAGCCTAGTTTATATGCTATTCCATGAGATGATGTCTTCACCCTAAACTTATGGCACCTTCTATGAGAAGTACGAGACTTCTCCTATACCACTAAAGGAGATGTGCTCCTTGCTGGAGTTCGTGTGAGCCGTTGGAGGAAACGGTGTGATATCAACAGATACAAAATAACTCGTAGAAACAATGCAACTCGACGACTGTTGATGACCGGATGTTGATAACTGTTGTGATGTTCTATGAAAGTTGTACTTGTTTACCATAGATGGATTCTTGTTATTATCAAGCCGATGTTTATTGTTCACTGCGTGTCAATGTCGTCATCCGCGTCGATGGCAGATTGATATTTGCTGATGAAGAAGATTTACTGTAGTTTGTTTGTTTAAGAAGAAACCTGTGAAGTTTTGAAAATATTGGATTTATTACTGTGTCATGTTCGTTATTTGATTTGATTTCATGGTGGGATGATATTTTCCCTGTGCAGTTTCTAGGAATATGGTGCTCATTGATATTTGGCCAATGTCATCGCTAGCATTTTTTTAAATAAAGTGGTAAAAATTTATTGATAAAAATTATGGTTTATAGAGTACAATTGAGCTTCCAACCAGGACTCATAAACAGTCAAACAGGCTAAAACCACTAGATTAGAATGACACCCAGAAAAGACAACAAGAACAAACCAGGTTAAGTCTGTACATCCTTGTGGATCAACTCCCACAGGCGTTGAGAGTCCCCAGACGGGAGACTCTCCCAATTATTGATACTCCAAGGATCCAGCAACTCAGAAGCCCTTTTGGCCAGGTAATCGACAACCACATTCCATTCCTTTGGAATGTGCACAAAGGATATAAATTTGAACTCTTCACTCATTATGAGAATCTGAACGGCTACAAAGGCCAACTGCCAATTAACTTCCTCTACCCTTTTACTGTTTAAAATATTAACCATAATTTGAGAGTCAAACTCGCAGATAATCCTATGTCAGCCAAGAGAAAACCCCTTCTATAAGGCCTCAAGAATTGCAAGAGCTTCCATAAAATTATTGGAGTGAACACCTTTATAAATGGAAAAGAAAAAACTGACACCACCAGTAGAATCTCTCCCAACACCGCCAATGCGAGCATGTCCAGGATTACCCCTGGACGATCCATCAATATTAATTTTTAAAACTCGTCTAGGGGGTGGCCTCCACCTGCCATCTCTCCTAACCTTCATGCTGATCTGAGGAACCCTACTAGGGCTAGAAGAGTTCACACCATCCTCAAAGAGACCAAGGGCTTGTTGTACCTTCTCCTCCCTAGAATCCAAAATAGTATCCACATCATATTTGCTATGGATGGTTTCCTGAACCATATACAGGATCCTTTGCCAGATCTGTTGAACAGCCAAATAACTACCCTGAAATATGTGTCGATTCCATTTGAAATTTGGGCATAAGAAGTGATTTGTTCAGGCATTGAACACTACAGCAATGATGGCAGAAGGTGCAGCGATGGTGAAAAAGATCATATTGTAAATGGTGCAGCGATTGACCTTGCTCAGAATTGTACGCTCAACTGCAGAATTAGGAGTGGCGAGGAATTGTTGTTGTTCCTAATTTTATGTGATTAAAGAGTTTAAGTGGCATTGAAGAGAAGAATTCAGCCCATTTTATATGTTATACCATGAGATGATGTCTTCACCCTAAACTTATGGTGCCTTCTATGAAAAGTACAAGACTTATCCTATACCACTAAAGGAGATGTACTCCTTGCTGGAGTTCGTGTGAGCCGTTCGATGAAATGGTGTGATATCAACAGATACAAAATAACTCGCAGAAACAATGCAGCTCGACGACTATTGATGACTGGATGTTGATAATTGTTGTGATGTTCTATGAAAGCTGTACTTGTTTACCACAGATAGATTATTGTTATTATCAAGCCGATGTTTGTTGTTCACTGCGTGTCAATGTCGTCATCCGCATCGATGGCAGATTGGTATTTGTTGATGAAGAATATCTACTGTAGTTTGTTTGTTTAAGAAGAAACCTGTGAAGTTTTGAAAATATTGGATTTATTACTGTGTCATGTTCGTTATTTGATATGATTTCGTGGTGGGATGATATTTTCCCTGTGCAGTTTCCAGGAATATGGTGCTCATTGATATTTTGCCAATGTCATCGCTGGCATTTTTTAAATAAAGGGGTAAAAATTTATTGATAAAAATTCTGGATTACAGAGTACAACTGAGCTTCCAACCAGGACTCAAATAAATAGCCAAACAGGCTAAAACCACTAGACTAGAATGACACCCAAAAAAGACAACAAGAACAAACCACATTAAGTCTGTACATCCTTGTGGATCAACTCCCACAGGCGTTGAGAGTCCCCAGATGGGAGACTCTCCCAATTATCGATACTCCAAGGATCCAGCAGCTCAGAAGCCCTTTTGGCCAGGTAATCAACAACCACATTCCATTCCCTTGGAATGTGCACAAAGGATATAAATTCGAACTCTTCACTCATTCTGAGAATCTGAACGGCTACAGAGGCCAACTGCCAATTAACTTCCTCCACCCTTTTACTGTTTAAAATATTAACCACAATTTGAGAGTCAGACTCATAGATAATCCTATGCCAGCCAAGAGAAAACCCCCTCGACAAGGCCTCAAGAATTGCAAGAGCTTCCATAAAATTGTTGGAGTGAACACCTTTATAAATGGAAAAGAAAAAACTGACACCACCAGTAGAATCTCTCCCAACACCGCCAATGCCAGCATGTCCAGGATTACCCCTGGATGATCCATCAGTATTAATTTTTAAAACTCCTCTAGGGGGTGGCCTCCACCTACCATCTCTCCTAACCTTCTTGTTGAGCTGAGGAACCCTACTAGGGCTAGAAGAGTTCACACCATCCCCAAAGAGACCAAGGGCTTGTTGTACCTTCTCCTCCCTAGAATCCAAAAGAGGGTCCACATCACATTTGCTATGGATGGTTTCCTGAACCATATACAGGATCCTTTGCCAGATCTGTTGAACAGCCAAATAACTGCCCTAAAATATGCGTCGGTTCTGTTCGAGCCAAATTTTCCAGATGATGCAAGAAGGGCCCAAATTCCAAGCCACCCGAAGGAAGGGGGCCTTGGCCGGAGGTCTACCCAGACTACTCCAAAACTCCACCAGGGACAACACATGAAAACATGGATGGTTCCAGGCGCTCCACCAATGGTGCCAAATGTCTCTGGCAAAGGAGCATTGGAAAAATAAATGAGAAGAGTCATCCTCATTCTTACTGCAAAGGACACAAAAAGAGGGACCCTGAAATCCCCTCTTCCTCACATTATCCCAAGTGAGGCATTTATTACGAGCTACCAACCGGAGAAAGAAGTTACATTTTGGCCAGGAAAATTTGTTCCACACCTTTTTCCACCAAGTGACAGGAAGACTCCCATACTTTTGCTTATCAAGAACCTGATAACCATAGGCTACCGAGTAGGTTCCCTTAGGATCAGGGTTCCAAGCCAGAATATCTTTACCCCTCAATGAAGAACAAGGCCTCCCCATAAGAATAAGAGCAAGCACCTCTCTGTCCTTGGCCAGTCCCCCTTGGGGCCATTCTTGTGGATCTTTCCACCTGTACATCTCCATATTTCCAAAATACTAGATTTTTTTAAAGTCCTCCACATGAGACCAACCTGCTTCCAAGAAAAAAATGCTTAGGGAACGTAACCTAGGATATTGATTCAAGATAGGAGGGTGGCCATCCCAAGAATCCTCCCAAAAAAGAGCATTTGATCCCTGATTGCAAATCCAGAACAAACCCTGCTTGATTAAATTAGCTCCTCTTTTTAGAGTGTCCCAGATAACTGAACCTTTCCCAACCAAGCTGACTCTAGGGATCTCAGCCTCAGAAATACCTCTCAAGTATTTACAAGATAATATTTTAGCCCAAATATGATCTTGAGAGGTACACCATCTCCAATAAAGTTTTGCAGCCAAAGCCTACCCAAAAAGAGTTGTCTATCGCAACCCAAGGCCTCCCTCTTGCACCGGCCTACATATAGAATCCCACCTAACCAAACTCCATTTAGATTGATCAAGTTTTCCAGACCATAAAAACTGTCTTGACAAAGCATCCATGTCCTTGATGAAGTGAGAGGGAGCTATTTGTACAAAACATCTATAAATGGGTAAAGCTTGAACAACAGATTTTAAAAGCAACACTCTACCTACAGTGGATAGCCATCTGAAAGTCCAGTGATTCACCTTCCTTCTAAACTTATCAAGCATAGACTGCCAAGAAGATCTAGGTAGAGGATGAGATGAAATTGGAATACCAAGATAAATGAAGGGGGGAGTCCCAACCTGGAATCTTAGAATGCGAGCAATCCTGGCTTGAATAAGAGGAGGGGTATTGAAGAAGAAAATAGAAGACTTGTCCTCATTAATCAACTATCCAGAAGCACCAAGATATATGTCAAGAGACTGTCTAATATTTCCAGCTTCCCTGATAGTGGCAACTCCCAACAAAGCAGTATCATCAACAAATTGAAGGTGGGAAAGAGGTGGCAAACTACTATCCCACTTCCACCCCTGAATGAGACCCTGCATGACTTGAGACTTGAGCAATCTTCCCAACCCTTCCGCCATAATGATAAACAAATAAGGAGATAAAGGATCTCCTTGCCTCAATCCCCTTGAGGCCTCAAATAGCTCTGATGGCTCATTATTAACAAGAACAGAGAATGAGGAAGAAGAAACACAACTCATCACCCATCTAATCCATTCCTCCTCAAATCCAAAAGTAGCAAGAACTTTCTGAAGAAAGGACCATCTGACCCGATCATAGGCTTTGGCCATGTCCAACTTAATGAACATAGTTTTCTCCTTAGAAGTTTCCATCGAGTGAATAGCTTCTGTAGCAATAACAACCCCATCCAAGATTTTTCGGCCAACAACAAACCCTCCTTGCTCCTCAGAGATGATTTTGCTCAACCATATCTTCAGCCTCTCAGCAATAATTTTTGTGATGATCTTATACACAACATTGCAGAGAGCAATAGGCCTGAACATATCCAAGGAATTTGCTCCCTCTTTTTTGGGTATAAGCACCACAAAGGTAGCATTTAGGGCCCTTAGCATCTATTTGTTCTTTTGGGACTCATGGACCACCTCCAAAAGATCAAATTTGATTAAATCCCAAAACTCTTGATAAAACTCAATCGAGAATCCATCTGGGCCTGGGGCTTTTCCTTTTTTCATCTTGAATACAACATTTTCCAACTCCTCAAGGGAAATTGGACCCATCAAGTGCTCATTCATCTCTCTAGAAACAATCACTGGAATACAGTTTAGAATAAGCTTTTCATTCTCATCATCTGATAGGGAGTCCTCCTTGAAGAGAGAGGAAAAATACCTCTTAGTCTCTTCTAAAATATCCCTGAAAGAAGAGAGCAGGGCACCCTGAGAATTCACAAGAGAGGTAATCAGGTTACCATTACGGTGAGCCTTAACTGAGTTATAAAAGAAGGTTGTGTTCCTATCCCCTTCCTGAAGCCAATCTACTCGAGCTTTTTGTTTCCAAAAAATTTCTTCCCTCAGTTCCCATTCAACAAGGTCTTTCGCAGCCTCAGATTCCTCAACAAGAAGCTCCTTCATGAATCCCTGATCTCTAATATTCCTTGAAGCTTCTTCCATCCTCCTAAGAGCTGCCAACTTAGCCAAGGAAAGGTTCCCAAAATTCAGTCTATTCCATCTCTTCAATTTATGTTTTACAAATTGTAGTCACTTCATAAAGGAATACATAGCGGTGCCATGAGGAGGTTTGCCAGTGGTCCACCAGCCTCGCATGAAATCATGAAGCTTAGGATCACGAAGCCACATAAGTTGAAACTTAAAGGAGGGATTATTTTTTAGCCCTAACTCCAAAGCAGAGAGTTTGATAGGCCAATGATCAGATCCCCTACCCTCCAGAATCATAGAACTAGCACCTATGTTATTACCCATCCAATAACTGGATATCAAAAACCTATCCAATCTCTCTGAGATGGAAGCTTCCCCACACCTTCTATTGTGCCAAGTAAATATCCCATTATCTAGCTTGATGTCAACCAAGTTTAGGGCCTGGATATGAGCACTGAAGACAGAAGAAAAAGGCTCGAGACGGTCCACACCACCATGTTTCTCCTCTAGACAAGTGATAGAGTTGAAGTCTCTAGCCAAAATCCATGGGTATAGGGGAACCAAACTTCTCACAAAGCAAATGTGCTCCCACAAATTCACTTTACCATTATAATAAATAGGAGCATACACATTTGTAAGTAGGATGGTTTCACCAGATTCATTATCATGCCCGACCATCGAAATAGACCATCTTCTAGAAATCCAAGTAAGAGGGGATATCTTAACCGGATCCCATAAAAAAGTGACGCCACCAGCATATCCACATGCACCAATACATTGGCATTACCCCCTTATCCACAACTTGGGAGTAATATTGAACATACTATCAATAGCCAATTTAGTCTCCTGAATAAACACCACATCCAGAGAATGCACACGAACCAAATCACGAACAACTTTTTGTCTAGGGATGTTGTTCAACCCCTTACATTCCATGAGAGGATAATAAATGGGAGTCTAATGTTCTCACCAAGCCTGAATCCACCAAATTCTCCCCCATTAACTTAATTTTATCCTGTCCTTCTTCCCCCCCCCCCCCATATTTTAATAAAAAAAATTTTTATTATTTATTTTCCCCCACCCACCACCACGGGGGGGTGTTGGCCAAGGAGGCAAAAAGGGGTAGAAAATCGAACTAAATTTGTACATACTTCCAGTAGAGTTTAAATCATACGGTTAGACACAACAGATCCCCACCCCCCCCTTCGGATTAGCTCGATATTTGCGTATCTCAACACATGCTCATCAAGCTAAACATAACTAGTTGCTAAGTTAATTTAACAAATTAACAAAATAGTAACAGTATGCTAACATCCTCCTTATTACATTATTTATGTAATTGAAGAACTACTAGTTGTACTAACATCCCCCCTGATTACATCATTTGGAAATACAAAGAGAGTTGTGAAACAATTCAAATTTGACACGTGCAAGTGCCTTAGTGAAAATGTCTGCAACTTGAGCATCGGTGGGAATGTACTAAAGCTGAATTCGGTGCTTGGTAACTTCGTCTCGAATGAAGTGACATTGTGTGTCAATGTGCTTGGTCTTCTCATGATGCACTGGATTCTTAACAAGGTTCAAAACACCTTGGTTGTCGCAAAACAAATGAATTGGAGATTTTGATGGATGACCCATATTTGTCAGAATGCGATGCAACCATATCACTTCGCACACAGCTTCACGTGTGGCACGATATTCTGCCTCTATTGATGAAAGAGCAACCACCTATTGCTTCTTGCTATGCCAAGAGACAGGACCGGATCCAAGATGAAAAATATATCCTGAAGTTGACTTGTGATCATCATATGACCCGACATAGTCAGAGTCTGTGAATCTTTGCAAGAAGAATTTGTTGTTCTTCTTGTATTCTTGGGCATATTCCATAGTACCACGGACATAGTGAAGAACACATTTTGCTACTTTCCAATGAGTGGTCTTAGGCTCCTGCATGAACCTCGAAAGATAGTTGACAACAAATACGATATCTGGCCTAGTGTTGGTCAGATATATGAGACTCCCAATCAACTGTCGATAGAGAGTACCATCTACCTGAGGTGAATCATCATATCACGATAACTTAAATCTTTGTCTCCATGGGAGTTGCCATTGGCTTGCAATAAGTCATGCGATATTTTTTCAACAGTGTCTTGGCATATTTTTCTGAGACACATTGATGTAGTTCTCCTTCTGGCTTACTTCCATACCAAGACAATAATGGAGAAGTCCAAGATCTGACATCTCAAAATATTGACACAAATATCTTTTGACAGTAGAGATCATAGTTTTTGAACTCCCTATAATGAGTAGATCATCAACATAGAGTACAAGCAACACTATTTCAAAACCTTATTTCTTAAAATAGAGGTTTGCATTTGATAGAAATCTCTTAAATCCATGATGCAGGAGGTGATTATCCATTTTTATATACCAAGCTCGAGGAGCTTGTTTCAAACCATACAATGATTTGACCAACTTGAAAATTTTCTGCTCTTGACCTTCCACTTCAAATCCTTCTGGTTGAGTCATTTAGACTTCTTCTTGGAGATCACCATTTAGAAAAGCACTCTTGACATCCATTTGGTGTACTTTCCACCCATACTATTCTACCATAGCACAAAGAACTCGAATGGTTTTCATCCAATCAGTAGGTGCAAAGGTTTCCTCGTAGTCAATGCCTTCTCTTTGAGCATAGCCCTTTGCAACAATTTGGGCTTTATGCTTATCTATTGTCCCATCTGCTTTATAATTAAATTTATACACCCATTTGCAACCTATGGGCTTCTTTTTGTATGGCATATCAACAAGCTTCCAAGTTTTGTTTTTCATAAAAGACTTATACTCTGCATCCATAGCGGCCTTCCACTGAGGCTCACCAAGAGCATCTTGCACTGATGTAGGTTCAAGATCATATATTGAAGACATAAACACCATATCATTATCAATATCCATATCTTCTGTATTTCTCTCTGGATCTACAGAAATTTCCTCAAAATATTGACATAGATCATCAACCCCACTATTCTCTTTTGTAGATTTCTCTTGTCGAGCCATGCTGCAAGTACGAGGCCTATCCAATGTCAAATATCATGGAGTGGATAGATTAGAATCTTTGATTGTATTTGTATACCACTTTGGATTCTTCTTCTGAGGTGTGGAAGAAGATGAAGGACCTCCAACCTTTGATGAAGGAGATTTATCAACCTTAGTTTCCACAAGGTCTAGGTATACATATGATGTGTTTTTTGATGTGAAAGCCTCATCAAAAACTACATCTCTATTAATGTGTATCTTCTTGGTCAATGGATCAATCAAATGATAACCCTTAGAGTGCTCATCATAGCCAAGAATAATACACTTCAATGTCTTCTCATCTAGCTTCTTCCTTTTCTCTTTTGGTATGTGCATGAAAGCTTTACATCCAAAAATGCATAGATGAGAAATGGAGGGTTTCCTACCACTCCATGCTTCCTGTGGAGTCATTCCTTGTAGGGCCTTTGTGGGTGCCCTATTCAATAGATATACTGCTGTGGTGAAAGCTTCTACCCAATATAGTTGCTCAAGACTAGCTCCTGTGAGCATGCAACGAACCATTTCCATGATGGAACGATTCCTCCTTTTAGAAACTCCATTTTTCTGAGGAGTATAAGTAGTAGTTAACTATCGTGTGATCCCATTTTCTTTCAAGAACTAAGAGAATTCTTTAGAGGTGAAATCCCCCCCTCGATATGAGCGGAGGGTCTTTATAGAAGTCCCTGACTCCTTTTCAACATATTTCTTGAATTGCTAAAAGAATCCAAATGCTTCAGATTTTAGTTGAAGAAAGAATACCCACATCTTTCGTGAGTAATCATCCATGAATAACTGAAAATACCTCTTACCCCCACAACTATTGGGAGTTTAGGGACTGCATAGATCAGTATGATTCAACTCCAGAGGTTTATTTGCTCTTGTAGAGCTCCTTTCAAAAGGCACTCGATGCTGCTTTCCTACCAAGCAATCGAGCACACTGGTAAAGTGGTAGAAAGGGAAGGAAGACCCTTTACCATTTCATACTTACTTAACTCAAGTAAGTAACCATAACTCAAATGTCCATATCTCTTGTGCCATAGGGAAGTTGCCTCCTTTGTAGAAGCAATCATGGCTACATCTGGAGAAGAGATAGTATCTAGGGCAAATAAGCCATGCTTATATGAAGTAATTGCAATGTTATTACCTATCCTGGTGATAGAACAACACTTCTTGCCCCCATAAACACTAAAATTTACAACCATATTTTTGTCCAAAATTTGTGTCACTGACAATAAGTTGTTTTCCAGTCCTGGAACATAGAGGACTTGCTCAATCTGGCACTTGCCATCAGGAAGAGTGATAGATACTATTCCTTCTCCCTGAACCTTGTAGGTTTTATCATCGACAATAGTGACCGGTTTGCCCTCTTTGGCTTCAAAAGACTCAAACCATGATTTGTCACCAGTCATGTGCTTACTTGCTCTAGAATCAACATACCATATAGGATCCGTCTATTTGGACACTATGGTAGTCATGAGAACTTTGTGGGCTCTCTCAGAATCTATGTTAGATTCTTCAACAGCAACATTCACTTGTTGTTTGTGCTTTTGTGGTTTGTTCTAGCCTTTTTGTTTTGATTGTTTATTCTTATGCCAACATCTATTTATATCATGACCTTCTTTGTCATAGATCTTGCAATATCTTCTTTTCGTTGAGGTTGTTGAGTTTGTTTCCCTTTTGAATCCTTTTTAGAATTTCCTCCTTTCTCGAAAATTGCCTCCTTTTTGCCCATTACCTTTCTTCCTAGACCCCGCCTGTTGATGTAGAGGGCAGTGTTGGAAGAATCATCCTCGATGTAGTTGATGTGCCTCCTCCTTTTGAAGCATATTAACCAACTCTACAAAAGTAACTTTTTGTTGTGACACCTGGAGGGAAGTGATCAACACCCTATCAAATGAAGAAGGTAAAGCTCTCATCACAATTGAGGTGAGGAGCTTTTCATCAACTGGTTCTCCCAAATAATTCAACTTCTCTTTCAATTCAAACACTTTGCAAAGAAAGAATTCAAGCTGTCTCACCCTACCTCATGCTTCGAGTTATGAAGTTGAGATTGAAGAAATAGAATAGTGGAATCATTCTTTCCCTCATATATAGTATTAAGGGCATCCCATGCCTCTTTACCACTGCTTCTGTCGACAATATGGGGTTGAACTTCATCGAAACAACAAACAAAATGAGCACTTTTGCTTTGTTGCCTTTCTTGTCAAAGTCTTTTTGAACAGTAGATGGAGTTGTAGCACCAGTAGTAGATGAAGGTCATGTTGTTGCTTTAGATACAACATCCCATAAGTCATCCATTTCTAGGATTGCCTTCATCTTGTTTTTCCATGGTGTGTAATTAGGACCTTTCAACAACTAATGAGAATCAGTCATTAATTTTGCAGACATGGTGAAGGTTCCTTATCACACAAATTGGTCCCCCTTTCGATATATCTTTTGCTAGGCCATTATACCATACAAAATACCCGCCCTTACATGAGGGAAAATATAGGTATTTAGAAAGATCAAAAAAAATCACCCGCCCTTACGTGAGGGAAACTATAGGTAATTTTTAGAGATCATACGATACGTGGTACATAAGCAGTATTGAAAGGGAATAGTTTTGTTGATGGCACCTACCATAGAAATTCTACAATCCTCATGCATGGGGTGTAACTTCCCCTAAACACTTTGAATTTTAGAACTTTCATCAGGATTTATGCCTAAACACAAGAACTATTAGGGTAATGGATGGAGTAAAAAAATTCAAAATGGCAAACTTATCTCTCCCCGACGATTTATAAAGAACAAGCTCAGACATCGTTTTAGTAGCTATATTAGGCGGCATATATAGTATTGCAATCACAATAGCTTTACCTGTAAGTGTTGGCCAGAGGTATCACAAATACCGACACTGCAAGTGCAATAAATTGCACGGATGGGTTTTAATTATTTCAGGGACTTAGGGAGTGAATTTGATTTTAACTTTTAATGATGTAGTTCAAAGAAAGAAAAAATGCAACATACAACATAAAAGTGCCCACATAAAATAAACCACTAGGTTTCGAGTGCTGTTGAAAATGCACCTTTAAAAATAAGGCTAAGAAATTGCCTTTTTCAGAAAAAATTACTCATCATCCCCCTTTTTTCAAGTTTTGAAAAAAATATCCCCCCTTAAAAAACTTTCTTTAACAAAGCATTTTAATAATTATTATTTATTTAAAGTTAAAAAAAATAATTTTAATTTATATAGTTTTTAAAACTTTGAAAAAATAAATTAAAAATAAATTTTAATTTATAAAGCTTTAAAAACTATTTAGAAAATAAATTAAAATTAAAAATTTTAATTAAAAATAATAATAATTAAAAAACCTTTGAAAAAAAAATTTATACCTAAGGGGGGTCGGCGGGATTTGAACCCCCGACCCGCAGGCTCCCTGAGCCTTACCGCACGGCTCACGACCACGTGAGCCAGCGGGCTGATCCGAGAGGATCAGTCAACCTCCTCTCCTTTATCAACCTCGGCCTGCCCGTCCTCCGCTGCTTCCAGCTTCCCGAGCCTCCTCTGCAACTCGCGGCTTCTGTCGCAGTCCCCGTTCACGTCGGATCTCCGTCGCGAGCGTTCGCGAGCCTCCAAACTGAGAGGGGGGGTGGTTTTTTTTTTTTTTTTTTAAATCGTCGGGGGGGGGGCGCACGACAGCGCGTTTCGCACTGCGCGCAAGAGGAGTGGGGGGGGGGGGGTTTATACCCCAAATTCTCGCGCGGGTGGTGGTGGGGGCTCGTCCTCCCCTGCGCGTTGCGCAGCCGGACGTTGTCCGCGCGCGGGACAGTTTGTCCCAGCCGGACGCGTGCGGGACAGGACGTCCTGGACGTCTGCACGCGGGACAGTACGAGGGAGGGGCACTCCGCAACGCAGCGCGCCGACTGCGTCTGCGAGGTGCGTGTTGTCCTCCTTGGTGACGTCGTGCGCGGGACCCGCGTCACCACGCGCACAGGTCTGCACGTGTTACAGACCAAACGGAGGGGGGGCTGTGCTTCACGACTCTCTCAGGTCGCGCGAAAGCCGTTTTTTTTTTTTTTTTTTAATTCTTCACAAAACGAGTCCTCTGCCCAGCAAACCCGGAAAAAAAAAATTTCTCCTCCTGCTAATTCCAGAGTGACGAAAAATTTCTCCGCCTGGCAAATTAAAAAAAAAATTCTCTGCCTGTTGGCCGAGCTTCTCTGCTTCCGCTTCCGCCTTCTCCCTTCACGCCACTGGCTCTGATGCCATGTTGAAAACGCGAACTTAATATTATTTAGCAAAGCAGGTTTAAATACATGTTACAGTGTCGTGAATAGCACGCAGGCTAAACGGCTGAACTGAACTTGTTAAGCAGTTGTAACCGAGCAACAGCAAAGCTAAATAATCAAATACAGCCAAAGTAGTACGCTAACAGTGTTTGTTATTTACTATTATTTTTTCTCGTGGAAATTTGTTTCCACCGTCTGAAAGACGTCTGCGCAGATGGAGCTCTCACCGGTAAAGATGAAGTGATTTATGTGTCTACAGCGTATTTTTTGTTCCCTGCGATTTTTCCATTCCAATGCTACGCACTGTATTTTGTGGTTTTAATGTTGAAGATATGGATAACTTTGGAGGTTTCGAAGGCATGGTCGTTTGAAAGCTAGCTTTCAATATTTGTTCATGTTCAGGTTCTTGCGTGATGGCATATTGTCAACAATAATGCTTCGATCGAGAGTTTCAACAGCCTCGCCGATTCAAAGTTCACGTCCATTGTTTTTTGGTGATTTGATGCAAATATTGCATGGCACTTCTCATCCACCATCTGCAAAAGCAAGTCATTTTCTGCTCGTGGACCCTGCTACAGAAAAGTATGCACATGGAATGGTTTACATTTTCATTTGTGAGCGGATGGCTACCGCCATGACCGCATCTCATCTACGTCGACGACCAACGAACAACAAGATACCTGGCTGTAAAATTTTTTGGCTAAAATTGGAGTACCCACATTAGTTTTTTTTCGATGACTACCAATGTCGTCGGTCATCCATCCATGTGGCATCCTGTGATTTCTGGCGCATCGGTGGAAATACAGTTTGGAGCTGTGATGGCTATGGTAGCTGGAAGAGAAAGTTATTTTGCACACGTGTGAAGCTCCAATGATTCACTGAGAATGGCACCCGGTGAAATATTCTTTTTGATGGAAGTCGTTTGGTCACCAAAGATGTTTTTTTCTGGTTGTTTGTCAACAAGTCGACGGTTGACAACGAGGTGATGCTACTTATTTTAAGGGAGGTGATATTTTAAAAATGGCCCCATGATATAGTGGGGTGATGTTTTTTAATGTTTTATTAATCAAAGTGGAAAATGGGGGCATATTCTAAAAGTTAAGACAACCATTTTTTATGTATGGCCAGATTGAGTAATTTTTTTTTAAGAAAGTGGAAAATGCTAATTCCCAAGTGGTATGGTTAGTGGGGCAATATTTTTACAAATTATGGGGAAATTTTTTTATTGTGGATGAAAACCATTTTAATGGGCACTTGGCATTTGTATTGGCCACTTTAAGGTCAGCATGTAATTCCTTTTGGAGGGAAGTTGTTGTTTTTCTCACAAGATGAAGGTTCATTTTTAACCCAAACATAGGGTTATTTATAGTCGTCGGAAAGGTTTTTTCGTGATGGATACAATGGTGGTATCCATTTGTAATTATAAGGCTGTTTCATTATATTTTTTAGCCTCAAATATGTTGTAGCTTGGAGTGCACTCTCATTTGTACCCGATACTCCCAAGATATTTTGTATGTGATCCTTGTACCTAGTGATCTTTTCTATACACTTGGTGAATGCAGAGGCTGGTTACCCATGCATTTCGAGTGGGATGAGGAGGTCACCATAAGGACACCTACTCTAGGGACTATAGACAAAGACACCCTAGACTCTATCCGAGGAATTTTTTGGATCTACTTTTGAAGACTATAGACGAAGACACTTCAAAAGATTATTTTCTCTTCTTTCTTCTACTTCTCCTCCATATTTAGCTTCTATGGCTCATTTTATTGTATTTCATGGTTAGTTTTTTTTCTTATGTATTAAGGTACATTTTTGGTAGAGACTGACAACTTCTAGATTGAGTTCACTATGAGGAGAAATTTGATATTCATGGTGGATCTAGTTAGAGACCTACGAGAGGTAACATCCTCTGAGGATGACTTACAAAGGCAACAGATCCATAAGTGGTTGACCCTGAGGCACCCATGATGACCCTGAGGCACTTATATTTCTGACCCTGTGGCAACAGACCCATGGAAGTGGCTGACCCTGTGGAAATAGACCGAGATGTATACACCATTGATATAGCATTATTCATAGTTGGAGATCCAAGCGCAAAGAGCACGAACCTAGACCAAATCAGCAATAAGGAAAGATGATAGGTTTCTTTTAGAGAAGTCAACATTAAGGGGGAATTTGACCTAATGTTGACTTGTTTTTTTTCTTTCTATAGTTAGGATAGTGCACATTAAGGGGGAATGTTAGAATTAATGTGCACTATCAATTTCAGTTTGACACTTGTCAGTTTTATTAACACTTGTCACATATTTCATATAGGCTTATGCCTATATAATGTAATCTCTTGTATCAATAAAATTAACTCTTCATTTTGAATCCCAACAAAAGGGAGGTAATACCACCTTGAACACTTGAATATGGTTTTTGAAAGGTGTAAAAATTTTTGAATCTCATTGAATCCAAAGAAATCAATGTTTGGAGTAACAAAAGGAAAACTCTTGGGGCACATTGTTTTTTAGCATAGAACAAGGATTGATTCAAACAAGGTCAAAGTTATCCAAGAATTACGATTGCCATAAAGTAAGAAAGGAGTTCAATATTTCTTTGGTGAAGTGAATGTTTTAAGGAGATTCATACCTGATTTTATCGAAATTGTTCATCTTACTAATTTATTTTTAAAGAAAAATATAACTTTCAAGCGGGAATATAAATTAAAACAAGCCTTTTAAAAAATAAAGGAAGTCATTGCTTCAGTTCTTATGTTGTTTTATCCAAAATATGATAAACCATTTTCTCTATTCACTTATCCTTCATATAAAATTATGTATGGGATTTTGATGCAAAAAAATGATGAAGGTTTTGAGTAGCCGGTAGATTTTATCAACCACACATTAAAATATCATCAACTTCAACTATGCCTACTTGAAAATAGGCTTTTGCGGTAGTAAATGAAGTCAAATTATTCAAACCTATACTTCAAATGCTTACACTATTTATTTCATTCTTGATGCAGCTATAAAGTTTATTTTAACTTATCCAGAACTCAAAAGTAAACAAGGTGCATGGGTTGCACAATGTCAATAGTTTAATCTTGATTTCAAGCCTATTAAATTATTTCAAGGAAGGGATATGTATCAATTGCTCACTCATGATTATGAAATCCAGACAATTGAAGAGAAAGAAAAAGAATTATCCATTGTTCTATTCACAGATACTCAAGATTCTTAGATCTTGAATCTAGTACATTATCTTACTTATGGTATACCCCTTTTGACTTGAACTTCAAGGAAAGAAGAAAGTTGAGACAAGAAGCTACTTGATATCAATTAGTAGGAAAGAAATTGTATCGATTATCTCATGATAGGATTTTATTTAAATTTTTAACAACAAAACAAAAGGAGAAGGTACTTGAGAAGTACCAGAGGAGTTTTTGGTGGTCATTTTGCTCTGGAGTAATGTGTACACTAAATTTTGAGATATGGCTATCACTAGCCAACACTTTTTAAAGATCATTATAAATAATCCTAGACTTGTAGAGCATGCCAAATTTTTACAAGAAAATAGTAGAAACCAAAACTCCCTCTACATTAAGTAATCATATAAGAACCTTTCCATCAATGAGCCATGGATTTTATAGGTCCAATCAATCCCAAGTCAAGAAAAAATTATTCTTATATTTTTACAATCATCGATTATTTACCATTTGGGTGGAAGCAATTTCCACTGAGAGATATGATACAGATGTAAGACAAGCAAAGTCTCTCCAAGATCTAAGAATGCTCCACAAGATCAATCACGCACAAAAGAGGAAAACCCACAACACCAATATTAAGTGGTAAAACTCTACTTCAAATGAAGAAGGGAAACATCCACTATGAAGCTCACTATATTACTAAATGATTCAACAATACAAGAATGCTTCAATGTTATGCAAAAATATGCATAAACATGATATGACAAGATGTAGTAGACAACACCCCTATTGAAAGAGAAGTTTTTCTACTACAACCCTAAAACTGCCCTAATATTATCACAATATTATCTTGAGATGTGTGACAAATATTATCACAATCTTATCTTGAGATGTGTGACAAATCTTATCACAATCTTATCTTGAGATGTGTGACAAGTGGCATCTATCAAATATTAAAAAGTGATTGGTTACTTTTTAATATTTTCTAGAAAAGGGGAAATAACTTTTTCCCACAAGCACCCTTATTTTAATTATTAATTGGGTGGGAATATTTTTACATAAAATAGAATTATTTTCTAATTCAAATATTATTCTTTAGACTTTATATTTTAGTCTAATAATAATTTACACAATGTTGTATTACATATTCCAACACTCCCCCTTAATGCAATATTGGGGAAAGGAATTATGAAACAAAGAAACATTCTCCCACTAAAGATACAAACGGGGATGAGAATCAAATAAGTAATATACTTACAATGAGCTTCTATGACCAAGAATGGTCTACAATAAGGCACCAATACAAAATGGGCCAAAATGAGACTGCAAGCCCCCAACGGAGTAGCTTCGGATACAAGCAACTTACAAAGCCATCCATAAACCACAAGTGGTTGCAAATGACAAGAAGAAAACATCACAAGGGTGTCTTCAGTAAGCCTACAAAACCCCAAATGGAAGTACCTACAAGCTACAAGCAGCTCAACATAAGATCAGTTAGATACATCATCATAAATATATTCACCGTAACATATATGAATATCCAAAGATGATAACAAAACTTATCTAACAAATATTGAACTATAAGTCATCACAAAAAGACGCCAAGCCATACTTATAGTCACGTGCTATATAGTTGATCAAAAAATATCATGTACAAAGTTGCATAAAGCAAACAAGGAGTACCATGATAATGCAAACTCTAAAGTACCATGTACAAAAGTAGCACAGGGATAACAAAAAAGTACCATGTACAAGAGTTGCATAAGGTATATGAAAATAATAAAGTGTGCACACCGATTGCATAGAGCCAACCATAAAATATCATTTATAAAATTAGCATAAATGCTAACAAGAAAGTACCATGATAAACCAATTGCATAATGCCAACTACATAAAAACATGTACAAAGTTGCACAAGGCAACAAGAAAGTACCATGTAAAAGAGTCGCATAAAGCAATTGCATCATATGCCATAATTGCACAATGCCATCTACAAGGTAACATGTACAAAAGTTGCACAAGGCAAACAAGAAAGTAACATGTTCAAAAGAGATGCAAAATGCAATTATACCACCAAAGATCAACTCATATATATATCACAAAACACCTCATAAGGATGAAGTTATCATCACACAAGTGTAACTACACTTCATTCCCCCTTGAGGATAACTTCATCAAACCAAGTGAGTCCCTCATCTTACAAAAATGCTCCTTAGAAAGAGGTTTGGTGAACAAATCAGCAGAATTAGAAGATGATGGGCAATACTCCAACTGAGTAGTCTCATCCAATACCTTCTCTCTGATAAAGTGGGCTTGGATTTCAACATGTTTTTTCCTTTGATGCATTACAACATTTTTAGCCAAGGCAATAGCTAATTGATTATCAGAGAGAAAACGTGAAGGACCAAATTGCTCAAATTCAATTTCCTTCATGAGGGTACGAAGCCAAACCGCTTCCTGTGCAACTATTGTCGTAGCCTTATACTCCACTTCCATTGTAGAAAGATAAATTGTATCTTGCTTCTTGGAAGACCAAGAGATAGTTGTAGACCCAATACTAAAAACATATGCTATGGTAGACTTTTTGTCTATTCTATCCCCTCCAAAATTAGAATCAGCATAGCCGAAAAGAGCAAAGGAAGGAAGCCTAGAATACTTGAGTGCCAAATCTCTAGTACGTGAAAGCACTTCATAATCTTCTTGGTAGCTTGTAAGTGCTCAATATAATGTTTCTAGATGAACCTAGCCATCATACCAACTACAAAAGCAATATCTAGCCTTATGATGGTAACATAAAGAAGACTACCAATGAGCTGCCTATACAATGTAGCATCATCCAACTGATATTATGTACTTACTTCCAACTTAACCCCTATAGAAAAAGGAATGGAAGTAGGATTGTCATCCTCCAAATCAAACCTCTTAATAAGATCTTCAATATACTTGGATTGACTCAAAAAGGTACAATCCTCATGTTGATAAACTTGCATGCCAAGATAGTAGTGTAGAAGACCAAGGTCAGTCATTTCATACTCTGACTTTAATTTGGAGATGAAATCAAAAATTACCTCATTCTCATTTCCAGTCATAACAAGGTCATCAAAAAATAGAGCAATTAAAATGACCAAGTTATATTTCCTAAACACATAGAGATCTGTATCTGAATAGCATTTATCAAAACCAAGAGACAAGAAGTAACCTAAAATCTTCATGTACCATGCTCTAGGTGCTTGCTTCAGACCGTACAAGGTTTTCTTTAGTTTACACACAATTTTTTCTTACCTTGTACAGCAAATCCTTGTGGTTGACTCATGTAGATATCCACATCCAAATCACCATTTAGAAAGGAACTTTTCACATCAAGCTAAAAAATCTGCCAACCTTGAGCAGCAGCAATAGCAATGAGAAGCCGAATGGTGGGCATTTTTGCAACTGGTGCAAAGGCTTCATCATAGTCAATGCCATGTTTTTTAGCATAAACCTTAGCAACCAATCTAGCCTTATACTTTTCTATCTCTCCATTAAAATTGTACTTTATTATATAGACCCACTTGTTCCCAATAACATTTCTCTTATTAGGATAAAGCACTAGATCCCAAGTTTTATTCTTTAGAAGAGAATCCATCTCAACCTTCATGGCATCAACCCAACAAGAGTGTTGTGAAGCTTCTTGGTAAGAAGTAGGCTCATGATAATTCTCTATCTTAGCTAGAAGAGACATGTTAAGGGTCATACTTCTAGTTATCCTTTGGCTAACTAAATTTTGCTCTTTAGGAACCCGATAATGATCCAACCACTTGGTCCTTTTGACACAAGGCCCATCCTTTTCTAACTCAAGAAGATCTTCATTGAATTTGACATCTCTTGAAACAAATACAATGCGTGAAGAAGGTGAGTATAACCTGTAGCCCCTATAATCTGCATCATAGCCAACAAAGATGCATTTGAGACTTTTTGTCCAATTTCTTCCTATTTTTTGAAGGAATATATGAAAATGCATCACATCCAAACACTCTTAAGTGTGACAAATTCGGCTTCTTACCATTCCAAACCTCATAAGGAGTTTTCCCCTCAACTAATTTTGAAGGACACCTGTTAAGAATATAGATTTTTGTACTGGCTTCTTCACTCCAAAGAAATTAAGGTAAGTGATCACCAAGCATGCATCTTACCATCTCCATGATTGTCCTATTTTTCCTCTTTGCAACACCATTTTGTTGAGGAGTGTATGGACAAGTAAACTGCATTTTGATCCCATGAGAAGAAAAAAACTCATTGAAATCATTGCTATTGTACTCCCCTCCATTGTCACTTCTAATCATTTTGATATTTGCTCCCTTTTGATTTTCTACCAAAGCTTTGAACTCCTTGAATATCTCAAAACAATCTGATTTATTCTTAAGTAGATACCCAAAGATCATTCTTGAATAATCATATATAAAGGTGAGAATATAGGATGCACCACCAAGTTATCTAACATGTAATGGACCCATAATATCTGTATGAATGAGTTGAAGAATTTTTTTGGCCCTTGTTGACTTGTCCTTTGTAAACTTTTGTTTGCTCATCTTGCCTAAGATGCATGTTTCACACAAACCATGAATAGGTGAAATGTTAGGCAAGCCTTCAACCAAATTTTTGGACTTCATCATTTGAATATTTTGATAGTTTGTATGGCCTAACCTTAAGTGCCAAAGCTTGCTACTAGGAGAAACATTAGTTTCTAAACACACTTTAGGAGGAGCATCACCTAACACATAAATATTATTCTTCACACAACCTGTAATGATTGGTAGCATGCCTTTCCTAATGCTCCATGAAGTTGCATTGAACTCAATAGTGTGACCACTTCTAGAAACTTGCAAAACTAAAATTAAATTTCTCCTAAGGTTAGGCACATATAGGACATTATCAAGTAATTTCCCTTCAATTACAACATTGCCAACACCTTCTACTTGAAGTCTAATATTATCACCAATGACAATTGAATCTGAAGAGTGCTTATGAAAGTCCACAAAATTATCCTTTTCAAAAGATGTATGGTTAGTGCATCTAGAATCTAAAACCCATTCATTAGAAGTAGATGAGTCAATGGAGTAGAGGGCACAAACAAAGGCATTTTTTTTAGAATTTTGCTTTACATTGTTGTTCTTTTTATTTCCCTTGCCAAACCATTTCTTAGGTCCTTGTCCCTTAGCCTTTTCTTGCTCTTCATTTTCTACAATCTTCTTCTTCTTGAAACAATTTTATTCCTTGTGGCCTTTCTTGCCACAAAATTTGCAAATGAAATCAACTCTAGGCTTGTTGGGTTGGAAATTTTGATTTTTCCTTCCCTTGTATTTCTTCTTGAAGGAAACCTTAGTGGCACTCAAGGCAACATTCTTCTCCTTGACAACTTGACCATTCACTTTATCTCTATTAAGAGACTCTTCATGTTGAATCAATAATTGTGAAAGAGTGTTGAGAGGAATGCCATCCTCTTCTTGCTCTAGCCTAGTCTCAATAATGGTGAAAAAATTCTTGAACTTGCTTGACAAGTTCCTCAAAATGATAAAGCTTAAGAGCTTCTCACTTATCCAATCACAATTACAAGCCAATAGTTGAGTTCTCATGTCTTTCATCTTTGAGAGGAATATCAAGACACTTTCTTCTTCACCTTGCATAGTGCTAAGAATTTTGGACAATAAAGTGAATTTCCTTGATGTGTTGGACCGTAGATGGACTTGTTTTAGCAAATCTCATGCATCTTTAGCATGCTCACAATGGCTTATAGTAAGCAATATCTCTGATGTAAAGTGAACGAGAATTATATTAGGAAATAATCAATTGAACATTAGGATTTTCCATTAACTTCAAAGTATAAATAGGTTACAAAATAGATTATTTAACGACTTAGCATTAGAAGCGCTAATGTCGTTTAATAATAGATTATTCTAACAAACTAACTAAATATCATAAGATATTTAGTTATTAACCATAGTAACTAGAAAGTAATTCGTAGCATAGTAACTATCTCCTATGGTAGAAAAGTAAATGTAATAACCTATGTAGTATAATGCAATATACTACCTATTTTACCCTAACATCCCTCCTTTATTACATTACTTTGATATACAAAGTTTATTTCGGAACAGTTCAAATTTGACACGTCCAAGTGCCTTTGTGAAGATGTCAGCAACCTGTTCGTTAGTGGGAATGTATTGGAGCTTGATGTTGTGTTTAGGAACTTCATCATGAATGAAATGACAATCTATGTCAATATGCTTTGTGCGTTCATGATGGACTGGATTCTTGACCAAGCTCAAAACACCTGAGTTGTCACAAAATATGTGAATATGAAGTTTCTTTGGTAGGCCCATGGTAGCCTATATGTGACTTAACCATATCACTTCACACACAGCTCCATGTGCAGTGCGATACTCTGCCTCTATTGAAGATAAAGCAACCACCTATTACTTTTTACTATGCCATGAGACAGGACCAAATCCAAGATGAAATACATACCCTAATGTTGATTTTTTGTCATCTATGGATCCAACGTAATCAAATTCAGTGTAAATCTGTAAGAAGAATAAATTATTGTTCTTATACTCTAGACCATGATCTGCACTACCCTGAATGTAGTGAAGAACGCTCTTAGCTGCTTTCCAATGAGAGACCTTTGGTTCTTGCATGAACCATGAAAGATAGTTTACAGCATAAGTAACATCTAGTCTAGTATTAGTTAGATAGATGAGGCTTCCAATCATTTGTCTATATAGTGTGCCATCTACCTATGATGAGTCGTCATATCATGATAACTGAAGCCCTGATTCCATCAGTGTTGCTTTGGATTTACAATCAGTCATATGATATTTTTCTACTAAAGTCTTGGTATACTTTTTATGAGTCACCCTAAGATTCTTCTTTTGTTTTATCTCAAGGCCAAGACAATAGTGGAGAAGTCCAAGATCTATCATATCAAATGACTCTTTCAAGTCATATTTCATGGTTTTAATCAATTTCTCTGAATTTCCAGTGATGATCAAATCATCTACATATAACACAAGAATCACTATTTCAGAACCTATGTTCTTGATATAGAGATTTGTGTCATATGGAATTCTCTTAAATCCATGCTGCAGTAGGTGACTATCCATTTTTATATACCATGCTCTTGGGGCTTGTTTTAGCCCGTATAATGATTTGACCAACTTGCAAAATTGTTGCCCATGGCCTTCCTCAGCAAATCTATGAGGTTGAGTCATGTACACTTCTTTTAAGTCACCATTTAGAAAGGTACTTTTTACATCCATCTAATGTAACTTCCATCCGAACTATGCTGCCATAGCACAAAGAACTCGAATGGTGGTCATCCTTATTGTAGGAGCAAAGGTTTCCTCATAGTCAAGGCCTTCCTTTGAGCATAGGCCTTCACCACAAGATGGGCCTTATGCTTATTTATGGTACCATCTACCTTATATTTGACTTTGTAAACCCATTTACAGCCTATGGGTTTCTTTCAGGTTCCATATTTTATTCTTGATGAGGGAGTTATGTTCTGCATCCATAGTTGCCTTCCACTGAGGCAGTCTAAGTGCTTCATCAAATGTAGAATGTTCATTTTCATCAAATTATGACAAGTAAACCCTCTCCTCATCTATTTCCATATCATCTTCCCTTGCTAACTCTCTATCAACATAAAGGTCTTGAAAATCTGCACAAAGATCATCAACTGAAGTGGATGCTTCAATATTTTCTTGTTGAGTCATGCTTCGTGTCTTTGGATGATTGAGAGTAATATCAGGTGGGGAAGTGAGTTTGGAATATTTCATTGTGCTCGTATACCATTTGGGAGGATTTTTCTATTGTGGAGAAGGAAATGGTTGTTGCTTCTCATCATCTAGGTATACTGATGTAGTTTTGGGTGTGAAATCTTCATCAAACACTACATCTCTACTAACATGTATTTTCTTGGTAAATGTGTCTATCAATCAATAGCCTTTTGATAATTCATCATATCCAAGAAAAACATTTGGTAGGGACTTCTCATCTAATTTCTTTCTTTTATCCTTGGTTATATGCATAAAAGCCTTATACCCAAATACCCATAGATGAGATATGGAGGGTTTCCTTCCACTCCATGCTTCCTGAGGAGTCATACCTTCAAGAGCCCTTGTGGGTGCTCTATTTAGAAGATATACTACAGTTTGAACAGCTTCATCCTAGTAAATTTTCTCAATATTGTCTCCCTTAAGCATACATAGAACCATTTCCATAATGGACTGATTTCTTCTCTCAGCAACTTCATTTTACTAAGAATAGGTTGTGGTCTACTGTCTTTTTATCCCATGTGTCTGTAAAAATGAGGAAAATTCATTTGATGTGTATTCCCCCTCAATCTAAATGGAGGGTCTTGATGAAACATCTTGATTCTTTCTCAACTAGCTTTTTGAACTGTTGAAAATAGGTAAATGCTTCAGACTTCAACTGCAAGAAGAAGACCCACATCTTGTGTGAGTGATCGTCTACAAACAATTGAAAATATCGTTTTCCTCTACAACTAGTAGACATGGTACCACATAAATCTATGTGAACCAACTCCAAAGGTACCTTAGCTCAAAAGGAGCTAGGTTCAAAGGGTACTCTGTGTTGCTTGCCTGATAAGCAATCTGAGCACACTGGCAAAGTAGATGAAAGAGTAGGCAGTCCTTTCACCATTTTATATTTACTGAGTTCTAGTAAATATCCTGAACTTAAATGCCCAAATCTCTTATGCCATAAAGATGTGGCCTCTTTTGTGGTTACTGCCATTGCAGTATGTGTTGAGGTAATTGCATCTAAGACAAACAAACCATGTTTGTATGAACTTGTTGCTATCTATTTTCCTTTCTTAGTGATAAAGCAATGTTTATTTTCTTTGTCCACCTTGAAATTGACATTCATGTGATTGTCTAGGATTTGTGGAACTGACAAGAGATTATTTTTCAATCTTGGTACATAAAGAACTTTTTGAATTTTACATTCTCCATCTGGAAGGGAGACAAAAACACTTCCTTCTCCCTGAACTCGCTAGGTTTGATCATCAGCAATGGTGACTAGTCTACCTTCTCGAGCTCCAAATGTCTCAAACCAGGACTTATCGCCAGTCATGTGCTTACTAGCACCTTAATCTATGTACCACAGTGTCCTTGTAAGGGGAATCTATATGTGTCATGAGCACCTTGTGTGCTTGTTCAGATTCTAAACTAGAATCTTCAGTTGCAATGTGTCCATGTTGTTGTTTATTCTTGTTCTTTGGTTTACCTTTGCCCTTCTTGTTTCCTTATTTATTGGGCGGTTTGTTCTTAAACCATCTTTTGGTTTCATGAGTGTCCTTGTCGCAAATCTTACAATACTACTTCTTCTTAGTCTCTTAGTATTTATCCTTGTCTTTATTAGAAGAAGAACCTTTCTATTGATTCCACTTTTTCTTACCACCTTGTCTTTTTGAGAAAAGAGCATTTTTGGATGCCTCATATCTTTGGAGTTGATTAGCTTCTTCTGTTTGAAGCATATTTACCAACTCAAAAAAAGTCATTGTCCTTCTAGAGACTTGTAATGAAGTGATCAAAATTCTGTAGGAGTCGGGAAGAGCCCTCAAAATGATAGAGGTCAAGACTTGGTCTTCCACTTTTTCTCCTAAGGATTGCAATTTTGTTTTCAATTCTGCCACTCTACAGAGGAATAGCTCTATTGTTTCTCCTGATTTTATATGAAGAGTATGAAGCTGTGTTTATATGTGAAGAATCATTGATTGATTGTTCCTTGCAAATATGGTTGTTAAGGCATTCCATGCCTCCTTACCATTCTTAGCTTCACTGATATGAGGTTGGATATCATCAGTAATAGCTAGCAAGATCATTAAGAATAGTTTTCTATCCTTTTTATCAAATGTTGTTTGATCTGCTCCTGCTGATTGAGGTCTAGTTTCACTTCCATCCACTATAGACCATGGATCCTCTATAGTTAAGATAACTTTCATCTTAGTATTCCATGCTGAATAATTTGAACCTTTAAGCAGTTGGCTCTTAATGAGATACTTGTGCATCATGGCCATGGTGAAGGTTTCAAATTGATAGGACTAATATGGTTGTATCTTGTACTATACCCTCAAAAGAGTACATGGAATATGTTTAATTTGCTTCTATAAGAAATTTAATGGCACCTACCTTAACACCCTTAACAAGGGATGAAAATTTTGAGGATTTTAAGCCAAACAAATAGAGCAAATTAAAGGGGTAGGTTTTAAAAGACTTCTGATTGTGCTCTCTAGGATATTTAATGGCCCCTGCCTTAACACCCTTCAAGAAGGATGGAAAGTTTGAGGAAATTAAGCCAAAAAAAGAGAGTTAATCAAGGTGTTTTGAATTTTGACTTTTTATGGGGAATAAAATTGACTTTGTTTTAACCTGTGCAAGGTGTAGCATGATTTGGAGTGAAGTTTAGGTTTTGTGAAATGCTCCTTCAATGTTCTATTTGATTGTTTAATTGCACACAAAAAACATGATTGTTAGTGCAATAATCAAAAACAAGAGAGCAACCCAAATTATTATCACTCTAGGTGTCGGATGCAACCGAAAATGCACCTAGTATAGTCAATTTTTAAGAGAAGGTATCGAGGACAATCAAGAATGCACCTTTCTTACTTTGAAATATCCCCCTTTCTCTTTACAATTTTGCAAAAAAATAGAATCACAAGATATGACTTCTATCCCCCCTTAATTTTTATAAAATTGAAAAATTAGAGCACTCCTTTCAAGACAAGTCGACACACGACCCGCGTTTGAAAGGCTTCCAGACTCGATCAACACACGAATTTGGTTTTTGTCTTCCACACTCAAGCATGAGGAGCAAAAAAAATAGGATTGAATAGATCTCAAGTTTACAACAAAAAATTGCTATTTTATGTTTTATGTCTCATTTCTTGTAGGAGAGAACAAAAGTTAAGTTTGAAGGTTTATGGAAAATGAGATAACCTTTATGCTTCCTCAATCATGGCATGCTATGTGTTTTGCAATAGAATTGTTGAGTTTCTATGTCTTATATCTCCAAAAATGAATGAAGAAAACTATAGAACTTCTATGGAGTTTATTGCAAAAAAATGTTGAAGCAGGTTTTTAAAATTTGCCAAAAAGAGGTTCCTATGTTTCTTTTGTCTCCAATTGAGAGAAAACACTATTTGATTTTTGGAACATTTAAGGCAAAAATTTTGTTTGGATTTCAAGTTCTCTAAGTTTGATAAAGCAAAAAAAAATATGTATTTTAAAATGAAATTTCTATAATCTAGGAAAAATTTGGAAAACAATGGTCCAATTTGATTAAAAATTGAATATTTTATGCCAATTTGAAAATAAATTATAAAAAAAATCAAAAAATAATATTTTTAATGTTGAAAAAACTGTAGAAAATTAAAAAAAAATTGAAAAAAAAATTATGAAATCGATTAAAAACCTTTGTATTTGGAGGCGCTGGGAATCGAACTGGTGCCTCCACGGATGCTAGGCGGCCGCGCTAGCCAACCGAGCCACCGCCTAGTTGGAAATGTCTACGACACGGCTGCAACTTAAGGTGGTCGCGATGGTGATGAGCCTTTGTGGGATTTATGCCACATGCATCCCAAAATGGGATGCATAAGGCTTTATAAGCCGCGGCACTCCCATCCAATGTCAACTGCCTACGGGCAATCGACGAGTCTCGCCCACCCTTTTTGGATGCCGCCATGTGGTGCCATGGGTGGGCCTAGTCGAGTACAAGTCAAGTCAATCTTGTCATCCAGTGGTTTTCCACCACGTGTTGAGTCCAAGTCAATCCTTCGGTCCAATCAGCGTCCAGATGGCACGTGGTCGTTGTGCCATGTGTCGCTTAGTCAGTTTCCAATTGTCGCATGGTTGCGGTGCCATGTGTCGCCTAGTCAATGGTCTAGGTTGCACCTCAAGGTGCATGCAATCCAGAGATCATTATATCTCACCACTTGTCATGTTGTGATTGGTCGTGTTCAAGGATTGGAGTGCCTCTTGCCCTCATAGATCTCAAGGTGGTTGAGGATCGAAGGGTGCTGCTACCCTCTCGAATCTTGAGGTCGTGGCCCATGTGTGCATCCAACTGGGAGGAGAGGGTACTCTTGCCCTCTTGATACTAGATTTGTGGAGGCCACATGGTCTACGGGTAGGCCTGTGGGCCTACACAACACGTGCGGGCCTAGAGGGCTTGCGCATCGCCTGCGGGGCTAGCAGACTGTTGTAGGGGGTCCAATGGGCCTGCACGATGCATGCGGGCCTGGTGAGCCTATGCATCGCATGCGGGTCCTAGAGGGCCTACACGTCACCTATGTGGGGCCAGTAGGGCTGCTCCTGCGATCCAAACTTGCGGGCCTACGAGCCTCGTGGAGAGTGGCAGAGATCCAAAAATTGCATGGGAATCCGTGCGAGAAGACAACAGGCCTAAAGATGCAGAAGAGTCAGCAAAGAGGAGGCAACATAGATGCTAGGTAACCAGGTGGAATGAGCGATGCTCATGTTATCCACCCTAGCGAGGATACCAATGATGTAAAATGAATGAGAATTAGATTACGAAATAATCAATCAAACATTAGGATTTGCCATTAACTTCAAAGTATAAATAGGTTACAAAATAGATTATTTAACGACTTAGCATTAGAAGCGCTAACGTCGTTTAATAATAGATTATTCTAAAAAACTAACTAAATATCATAAGATATTTAGTTATTAACCATAGTAACTAGAAAGTAATTCATAGCATAGTAACTATCTCCTATGGTAGAAAAGTAAATGTAATAACCTATGTAGTATAATGCAATATACTACCTATTTTACCCTAACAATCTCATCACTCACACTATTGATAATCATGGAAAGTGCAAGGTGAATCTTGTTGTTGTATGTATCAAGTGCCCTTGCCTGGGTTGGGATTGCTTCATCTCCATTCATAATGGGCCATAACTTTCTTGCTTGAAATTCAGCCCTCATACTTGGTTCCCATATTCCAAAATTTGATCCATCAAGGATGTGCTTAGGTGTGAAGGAGATTCCATGATCAGCCATTCTAGAAAGTGAACATAATCAAAACATAAGATGTTTTGACAAAGGAAATAAATGATGCAATAAGAAAGTAGATAAAAACACTTGCATATATAAAAAATATATATATAACTTTCAAGTAATCTACTTTTCAATCATCAAAGATAATCATCATGATAATCAAAATTAAGCATCATCAAGAGAGATAAGCATCATCATGAAAGATAATCAACATCATCATGAACTACTATAACCATCTTGCAATAAAAAACTATAACCATATTGCAATTGAATAAAGGAAATAAACCAAGATCAACTTGCAATAGATTAACTTGCAATAATAAGGTAACTAACCATAACAATCATTTTGCAACAAAATAAACTAACTTTAATTGAACCATAAAACATTTGTTAAATGTTAGATAGTCAATAAGTTAGTAAGTTAGTGTTCATTTTAAGGTTTTTCTATAGCCTAATGAGTTGCCAATTCATCTCACCCAAGGTCAACCAAGCTACCCAAAAAGGTACGAGTATGAGGACCTAAAAATGACTAGTTATCGATAGAGCGGATTATTTTGGATTCAATATGTGTTTAGCAAATATAAACTATGTTGCAATATTAAGTAAATTTTAATCAAATACTAAAGTTGTGGTTAGTAAGTTGATTCATTTTTAACCTTCTTGATTAATATGAAAATTAGTAAATTGCAAGTTAGTTGGTTAGTAGATTGTTTTGTAGCAAGTTAGTAAGTTAGTAGTTAGATTAGTTGAGATGCAAAATAGGCAAAATACAAATACTCTCTCTCTCTCTCTCTCTCTCTCTCTCTCTCTCTCTCTCTCTCTCTCTCTCTTTTACTTTCATTATGAGAGATACAAGTTACATTAATTTACATTATGCTTCAAGCAAATGCTTGAGAGATATTAGAAGAAATTAATAAAAATAGGGGGAAGAGAGTGAAAAAGTTGATCCGAAATTGCCTTGTATACTCCAAAACATGCTTGGATAACCTTGCAAAACAAGCAAACTCACAAAAAACCATTGTCAATGTGAGAAAAAAAATGACTATAAGGTCTAAATTATTTAACAATTTGACTAAAAATTTGTCAAAAATTGCATAAAAATATTCTAGTTGCATTATACAATAATAAAAAATGCATTTCAATTTATGCAAAAAAAATGACTATTAGGTCTTAAAATAAAATAAATGATTGTTTTTTATTAAAAAACAGAATAATAAATGACTGTTTTTTTTATTAAATGACTATTTTTTATTAAAAAAATAGAATAATAAAAAATGACTTTTTTTATTAAATGACTTTTTTTTATTAAAAAACAAAATAATAAAAAAATGATTGTTTTTTTATTAAATGACTATTTTTTTATTAAATGACTGTTTTTTTTATTAAAAAACAGAATAATAATAAAAAATCAAATTGTATAGCAAAATGGGTGGGGGGCCATTTGGCCCCAAATAAAAAAAAAATTGCCTCAAATTTATTTTTCACCAAAATAGGGCAATTAATATATGGAAATAGGGTTTTTGGGCCTTTCGGACACAACCATGGGGTCCGTTTGGCTCCAAAACCCTTCCAGCATAAGCTCAATGCTAAAAATTTATAGATTTAAAATGAAAACACCATTTGCAAAAGATCTAACAACTAGATCAAAAAAACACAATAAATCTATAAACCCTAATGGCAGATTTGCAAAATAAGTTTACCCAAATATCAAATGCATGCATTAAAACAAATATATATATATATATATATATATATATATATATATATATATATATATATATATATCTTAATGGGTTTTTCATCTCAAAGGATTGAAGACACTTGATGGAGATCCCAACCACTCTGATACCAAATGTAAGACAAGCAAAGTCTCCCCAAGATCTAAGAATGCTCCACAAGATCAATCACACACAAAAGAGGAAAAACCCACAACACCAATATTAAGTAATAAAACCCTACTTCAAATGAAGAAGTGAAACATCCACTATGAAGCTCACTATATTACTCAATGATTCAATAATACAAGAATGTTTCAATGTTATGCAACAATATGCATCAACATGATATGACAAGATGTAGTAGACAACACCCCTATTTAAAGAGAAGCTTTTCTACTACAACCCTAAAATTGTCCTAATCTTATCATAATCTTATCTTGAGATGTGTGAAAAATCTTATCACAATCTTATCTTGATATGTGTGACAAATTTTATCACAATCTTATCTTGAGATGTGTGACAAGTGGCATCTATCAAATATTAAAAGTGATTGATTATTTTTTAATATTTGCTAGAAAAGGGGAAATAACTTTTTCTCACAAATTAAATATTCTTAGCACCCTTATTTTATTTATTAATTGGGTGGGAATATTTTTACATAAAATAGAATTATTTTCTAATTCAAATATTATTCTTTAGACTTTATATTTTAGTCTAAGAATAATTTACACAATGTTGCATTACATATTCCAACAACGAGACACAATGGTCAATTTTCTAGAGCAACAATTATTTCCTAGATTTGGTGTTCCTATTAAGCTAATTGCAAATAATGCATCATATTTTTAATTAGTAATATTCCTTGATTTTTGTTTAAAATACAATATAACAATTGGTTTTTCATCAAAATATTATCTTCAAGGAAATGGGTTAGTTGATTCTTCTAACAAAAACTTGATTAAATTTTTAAAGGGGATTGTGGCTTAAACTCATAAAGATTGGCATTTAAAGCTTCACTTTGTAGTTTGGGAAATAAAATTAGTGTGAAGAGATCATTGGGAACAACTTCACTATTTTCATTGGTGTGTCGTAATGAAGCTATTATGTTAATTACTAATGAACTCCCATCCTTGGAGATTTTGAAAAACTCGATGTTGTTAGAGGAGTTTTAGTCAATACAGATAAGGATGAATAATCTTTTAAGGCTAGAAGAAGAGAGGGATACAACCTACAAAAGGATGAAGAGACATCAAGAAAGGGTAAAAAGGTTGTTTGAAGTTGGAATAAAATAGAAAAATATTGAGATCAATGACTAGGTATTGTTATGGGATTCAAAGAGTGCAAAGATAGGTCATCATACCAAGTTTCAGTATTTATAACTTGGTCCTTTCAAAATGATAAATGTTGTTGGTAAGAATTCATTCTTTCTTGAAAACCATGAAGGTGATAGAATTCCACTACCATTTAATAGGTAGCTTATCAAAATTTATCAATGATAAGTTGGTAATTTCCCTTGTACATAGATTTTTGGAGGTGTTTTCAATTTGTAGTGTAGAATAAAGTTCCTTTGAGTTCATTTCCTCACACCAAGTTGGGACTAGTGAACTTGATAATAATTTTCTAAGGTCCAATGGGTAAGGCATTGGTTAGAAAAAGTAACAAGGGGATTGTATTCTTTTGCTTCATGCAGGATCAATTATCTCCAACTAGATCCAATTGTTGGTAGTATATTTTGTCGTTGTTTAAAAATAAAATAGCTATGCAAAATTTAGTGCCATAACTCATGGTTGCTTCTAGAAGTAGGTTGTTAGTACATAGTTTTATACTATGGTTTTCTCATCATTTTCTCACCATGGTTTTAGTACATGGGATTAGTTTATTTTGTATTGTGTTTTTTACACCATGGTTTTAGTACACAATATTAGAACATGGTTTGTAAAAAATTAAATAACATCTTATCTTGTAAAAGCATATGACATGCCTATTTATACCTAGGTCTATGAAAAACAAATGTGAAAGCTTATTTAGATCCAAAAAATAAAAAATGATGGAGCAATAAGATATATAAAAGCATTCAATATTATTTTCATCAATCAAAGTGAGTTAAATTAGATTTGGTTTTCAATTAATGTGGCTCAGAGATAGTTCCTTTAGACCTCATGTGCAACAATGGTGGAAGGAAGGTAAGCCTAGGTATGGGACTAAGATGTTCTATTTTGCCAAAATATTGCAATACATTAAATCCAAAATCAAGACTTGGAACTAGAAGGATTTTGGGGATGTTCATAAAAAAAATATGAAGTTATTGCTCAACTTGAAAATTTGAATAAAAAAATCCATTTAGATGGCCTCACAAAGAGTAGAAGTGTAGATGAAATTAATCTCACAACTCAGTTAGAGGTATGGGAAAAAATAGAAGAGCTCTTATGGAAGCAAAAATTTAAAATTCAATGGTTCAAAGAAGGAGATCGAAACACAAATTTCTTCCACAAATATCTTCTAGCTCGAAGATCTCACAACTTTATTTCTTCCTTGAAATATGATTCTAGAGATGTTGTCTACACTTTGGATGGCATGAACTCTATTGTTGTCAATTACTTTTCTAATACTATTGCTGCTGCTCCTCTTGACTCAGCTTCTCAACAAAATGTTCTTCAAGCAATCCCTTCTCTTATCACTTCTAATGAGAACTTTATTTTGACTGCTCCTGTTACTATCAATGAGCTTCAACAAGTAGTTTTTAAAATGGAGAAAGGGAAAACCCTAGGTCCTGATGGTTTTCCCATTAATTTTTACCAAGAGTTCTAGGATATCCTTCATGTTGGTTTACTAGAGGTGGTGGAAGAAGCTAGGAAAGCCAAAGAAATTTTGAAGGTTATCAATAAAACCTAGATTACTCTTGTTCCAAAAGCTCAAAAGGTTGATCATATCTCAACTTTTAGACCTATTGCTTTATGTAATTTTCTTCTCAAAATCATTACTAAGATCATGGCATAAAGGTTGAAGCCTCTTTTGCATAAGATTATTTTCCCTGAACAAGGGGGTTATGTGGAAGGGCATCAAATAGTAGATGAGATAGTTCTTGCTCAGAAGCCATCCATTCCATGGATATGTAAAAATATCCTTCCATGTTCATTCGGTTAGACTTATCCAAAGCTTATGACAAAGTGGATTGGCACTTCCTTATCAAAGTTTTGAGGCAATTTGATTTCTCTCAGGATTGGATGGATTAAATTATGGGATGTATCTCTTTAGTTTCCTACTTAGTTCTTATCAATGGTAGGCCTTATCATTCATTCCCAACTTCCAGAGGTATTAGGCAAGATGACCCGCTATCCCCTTATTTATTCATCATTCTTGTTGAATGCTTGGGTATGACTATAACCAAAAAGAGAGAAAACAAATTCCTTGAGGGAGTTACTATTGCTCATGGAGCTAGACTTATATCCCATTTTCAATTTGTTGATGACTCTACTCTTTAGGTAAAGCTACAATTAAGGAAGCTTCTAATATTAAGAAAGTCATTAGTTGTTTTTCTAAGGCTACTGGGCAATTGATCAATGAAGACAAATATAAAGTTATTTTCTTTCACTACTCTACCAGACAGGAATCCATGGTCTTGGATAAATTAAAATATAAGAAGACCTCCCTTTCAATCACTTATTTAGGTATTCCCATAAATATTCAAAGGCAAAAAAAAATATTGGAATTGGTTGTTGGACAAATTCAAGAAGAAAATTGGAAAGTGGACCAATAGGTGGCTTTCTTCTGGGGGTAGAATCACCTTGGTAAAATTAGTCCTTCAAGTTATTCCTATTTATGTTTCTTCCGTGTTGAATATCCCAAAGGCTATTCTTCGAGAACTAGATCAAATCAGTCATTGGTTCCTTTGGAGTGGTACTAAGGAGAAAATAAAATGGGGCTTGGTGAAATGGGACACTTTATGTCTTCCTAAGAATTAAGGGAGGTTAGTATTTTGGTATTCTATTAATAACAATAAAGCTTTCATTTCTAAATTATATTGGAGGACGTTGCATAATCCCAATGCTCTTTGGACCAATAATATTCGTGCTAAATATGTTGAGAACAAAAGTCCTGAAGACCTTGTTCGCTATCAATTGCCTACTAAAGGTTCTCCTATTTTAGCAGTTCTTAATACTGGTGAGGATTTGATAAAGAAAAAATTAGTTTGGATCGCTCATAATGGTCAATAGGTAAATTTTTTGATAGATTCTTGGGATGGCCACAAGCCTTTGATAACTTAGTTTCTCGATTGGAGGCCTTGGATAGAGGAGCTTCACCGAGCTAACTGGATAAAGGTGGCTAATTACTATTAGTACCATACTGGTAATTCAAAGGTTGGTAGATATTGGATCCCTATTGAGGACTGGCCTATTCAAATCCCAGAAAGGCAAAGACAAGATATCCAAGGTATCCTTCATATGAGATCTCTCTCTTGGTCCCATAAAAAAATTATTTTGGATGGAAAAACACTACTAAGGGTGAGTATTCAGTTGCTCAAGGTTATTTGACCTTATGCCATAATAATCCCAACCAATATTCTAACATATTTTCTCAATTATGGGCTCAAAATCTTTGGCCTAAGGTAAGGTTCTTTACTTGGATTTTATTGCATTGTAGGGTGCTTACTGGTGAGCAACTTATGAAGCATGGTTTTCATGGCCCTTTTAGATGTGAAATGTGTGGAAAGAATGTAGAAACTCTCAGCCATATTTTTATTGAGTGTACTTTAACCTCTAAGCTATGGAGGAGAATGGCCACTTTACTTGGATTACAATGGTCCAACTTTTTTACTTTTGAACATCTTTGGAGGGATTGGCCTAAACAAGAGGGTGTCGATCATTTTATTAGGCAGATAGTTTTTATGGGTTCTACCATTCTTCTTTGGAATATCTGGAATGAAAGGAACAGTCAAATTTTTAATCAATATAGGAATGATATTCACTATATTTTGCAAAACACCATTGCCAATTTAGTTGAATCAATCCAACAGCTCCTTAATCACCCCCAAAAACTCCCACCAAATATGGGATCAAGTGATGTAAAGATTGAAGATTAAATCCTCTAAGGGAAACCATCTTAAATGGAATGTGAGAAATTGCAAGATGGATAGAACAAGGAATTGGCAACCTCCTCCTAAGGATTTTTGAAAAGTCAATACTTATGGAGCCTCTAGGGGGAACCCTAGAAAAGCTAGTGTGGGAGGAATTGGTAGACTTTCAAATGGCTCCCTGGTTTTTACTTTTGCTAAGAATTTGGGTATTCTTTCCAATAACCTTGTTGAGGGGTATGGTATCCTTAGAGGCCTTCAAGAGGCTACTAATGTTGGATGGGAAAATGTGCTAGATGATTTTATCTCTCAACTCATGATTAATATTTTGAAGACTCCTTCTAAGAATCATAAGGTTGATTGGAGAATAAAAAGAATTATTGAGAAGATTTAGTTAATCCATATGGGATTTTTGAAAGTTGATTTTAATCATGTGGTCAAAGATCAAAACAAGAGTGTTGATGCTTTAGCTAATTGGGCTTTGGACAAAGGTGATCTTACTTGTTATGGCCATCCTCCTAGATGATGGGCTTCACAAATAAGGGAAGCTCTTCTATATATCATTTCTTTGGATGGCTCTAGTTCTAGAGGTACCTAATTTCTTCTTGCTTTATTTTTGCTTCTCTTTGGTTCGATCAAGGTAGTTTAGTTTTTTGAGGTGTGTGTGTTTTTTTTTGTTATTGTGTTTTTATTGTTTTGTGTTTTTTTTGTGTTTTTTGTTATTGTTCTTGTGTTTTTATTTTTCTTGTTCTTGTGTTTTTGTATGTTTGTGTTTATTGGTGTTTTTTTTGTTTTGGTGTGTGAGTGTTTTCTATGTTTTTGTTTATTGTCTATTGTTGGTTGTTTTTTTTTTTTTGATTTATTTTATTTTATTATTTTTTAAGGTTTTGGTTGTTTTTGTTTTTCATGTTTTTGTTGGTTGTCTTTGTATCTTTCTATTGTTTTTTTCATGTTTATTTATTTATTTATTTTTTATGTTGTTCTTGTGTTTTTCTGTGTGGTTCATATTGTGTTTTTTTATCTTATTGTGTGTGTGTTTGGTTGTGCTTTATATTTTCGACACACTCAAGGAGCAGATTTTTTTTAATCTTCTTGTGTGTTTGTGTTTGTGTGTTCTTATTTTTTATTGTTTCAGGTTTGCTCCTTGAGTATGTCAAAGGTGGTAGGCCAGGTGCGAGCCCTGGGTGATTTTTGTGAAATAGATACCCCTACCTCCTTGGATATTACCCGAAAGTGGCATCCCTTGTGGGATGTTTTCCACACACAAAAAAAAACAAAAATTAGATTTGTGATTCTTAGTTAAATTTTTCTTTCATGACCTATGCTAATTGCAAGTGTATGGAAGGTTTTCAATTTTGTTTATGAAACGTATTATTACATTGAAATCAATTATATTTTTTTAGAAAATGACTTATTCCCATATTTATGCTTGAAATCCTAAGGGTTACTATTATCATCAAATTAGTTATTTATATTTTAATTTCATTGTAACCAAATTAGCAGTTTATTTCACACATATTTAGAAAACGAAACTGCTTCTAAAATGGAGGAAAAAATATTTTGTGTGGATTTTTCCCCAACTGCTTCACAATGATAAATTTGTAAGCCAATAACAACCAAATCCTCATTCATGTTGGAATTCATAATATTTTCTAGAAACAAATGAAAACAATAATATTCACTCAAATATTATACATAAAGCAAAAGGATGAAAAGAGATTTGGGGCACTTATAGCTACCATAAATAATCACTATCCATAGATAATATTACACAACACTTGATAAGAAATGAGGAGCATGACAAGGGTATTTATAGCAATACCAAAGCCCTAATTACATAATAAAGTATAACCTAATCTAGAATAATAAGTGGGCTTTCGATTAATTGCAAATAATTAATAGGGTTTAATCATAATAAGGTTAACCAAGGCCCAATGGTCTTACATAATAAAATATTACAAATTAAATAATACATTACACAATGAAATGTCCTTAGGCCTATCCAATACATGACACAATGTCATCCCTTGGCCATGAAGCAGATTAAAACTTCAACAATCCATTCTAGGCATGTTTGAATACTCCCAAGTGAAGACATCCTTGTGCTCCTTAAGTAATGTTGTAAATATTTATGGCTATTTAGTAGATAGGCTTATTCCAATTTTGACTTTGCATGATTGCTCAAGGGTACCTATGTTAAAATTTGTAGTAGGATTGGCATTCATGACATTACCCTCTTCAAAATAGTTTGGAGTAGGGGGAATATTCTCTAATTTAGAATTGATCTCAACCTAACATAATAAAAACACTTGTACCTTCTACAATTAGGATTGGGTTCATGAAAAACCCTCTCTTATGGTATTTTCAAGGGATGCTTTCCTCTCTAGCATATAAGAACTTTAGTGTGGCTTTATCATTGACATTATCATGGATTTGAACTGTTGATTCTTCTAGATGTCCCTTGCCCCTAATCCTAGAGAGGATGTACGCATGTGACTAAGAATTGAGAAATATGGGAATGTGGGGATCAGGTTATGGGTGTACTTGCTTGTAAACCCTAATCAAAGCATTAATGACAACTCTAGTTTTTAATTCAATTAAATGATTTGTCAAACAAGAATGTGTAATACCAATCAAGCTATTTAACCACTTGTTAGGCAACCTTTCTATGTTGGAAAGTATTTCTAGATACAAAAATAGGTTAAGGGTAGTAGTAAATGCTTGGGTATTTACTACTTTTCTAAAAATAGAAGGATTTGGATTACCATATTAAGAGGTGATCATGGTTGTAGATAAATTTCATAAAAAAATATTAGATAATTTGGGCATAGTAGGGATATTACAATTCCAACATTCATCATGAACTACCAAAATAGTAGGAACAAGCCCATAATAGTTGGAAAATTAGTCATGATTAAGATTGCTACTTTAAGAGGTAATCCTAGTTTTATTGAATAAACATCAATAGTGGATAGGTCAACAATGGGTTTTGATTTAGGATAGTTTAAGAGAGCATAGGATTTGTCATTCTCAGAGATAAAACTACCAATAGATGTATCTTCGTGGCAATTTGAAACTGATATATTTTAGCCTTTGTTAAATGCCTAACCAAGGAAATAATTCATGTTTTATTTAGCTTATTCAAAGGTTTTGACATAGAGATAGCATAAATTTTGGTTGTTCTATACCTATCTAGCCTAGATTTGTATTGATTACATTCATGATTTTAAGCAAGCAATAAGCAAACAAATTATTGTTATCTCTATAAGCAAATTCATAGAAATTTATATCAACTTGATTATTATCATCACCTAAAACAAGAACCTCCATTGATCTTACTTAATAATTCCCCACCCTCTCAAAAATAGTAGTAGAAGGATCTTACCCAAATTTAATGGTAAAGGCTTGATTGAAATCACTATCTACATCACTATCAGTTTCCTCCTGCATGTTGTCATTATCTACACAAAACGTTATTTGTTTTAATTTGGCAACATCCTCATTGACTATATAATTTGGCCAACTATCAATAGAATAAAATAGGATCTTATTTATTTTATTTTATTTTGTTTTTGAAAAATTTGAAAAAACTTGTATTAAAACAAAGATCAGTTACATAAGGGAGAAGACCCTTCCCACCGAGAACAAAGAAAACACAAGATTACAAGGCGCAAAAACGTGACACAAACCACCTTTGACTGCAAAAAGTCAACAAGTTGCGAAATCACGACAAGTCGCGATATCGTGGCAACAAACCATCCTTGACCACGACGGAGCGACATGTCGCGAATTCGCGACAGCTAGCCAGCCTTTTCCGCAATGAGGCAACAAGTCGCGATATCGTGACATGTCGCGATATCACAACAACTATCCTTCCATTGCCGCGATAGAGCAACATGTCATGATATCACGATAATAAACCTTCCTCGGCTGTGACAGAGCAACATGTCACGAAATTGTGACAACTTTCCCCCATTGGCCACGACGGCGCAACACGTCGCGATATCGTGAAAACTTTCCTCCCATGGCCGTGACGGCACAACATGTCGTGAAATCGTGACAACTTTCCTTCAAAAACCACGATGGTGCAACATGTCGCAAAATCGTGACAGCTTTCCTCTAGTAGCCGCGACGACGCAACATGTCGCGATATCGTGACATCTTTCCTCCAATGGTCACGATGGCGAAACATGTCACGATATCGTGACAACTTTCCTCCAAAGTCCGCGACGGTGCAACATGTCATGATATCGCGACAGCTTCCAACCAAAGGCCGCGACGGCACAACAGGTGACGATATCACGAGAGCTTCCCTCCAAAGGCCGTGACGGTGCAACAGGTCACGATATCATGAAAGCTTCCCTCCAAAGGCCGCGACGACGCAACATGTCGCGATATCATGACAGCTTCCCTCCAAAGGCTGCGATGGTGCAACATGTCACGATATCATGACAGTTTCCCTCCAAAGTCTGCGACGGTGCAACATGTCGCGATATCACGACAGCTTCCCTCCAAAGGCCGCGACGACGCAACATGTCACGATATTGCGACAACTTCCCTCCAAAGGCCGTGATGGCGCAACAGGTCGCGGTATCGCACAAAAACCACCCTTAGCATTTTCTTTGCTCATTGTCTCAAGGATCGTTCAAGACCCTGCCTAATCACTTCATCCTCCAAAGGTATGTCACTATGCAACTGCACCCCTACCTCTTTCTCAGCACCCATCTTCGCAAGGAAATCGATCGCTTTATTTAAATCTCTACTCACATAAACGGGGATCACATCATCTAATTCCCTCCATAGTTCCTTGATTTGAGAGACCATAATCCGCAACCTCCATGCTTTTGAAGCAAAGTTCCTAATGCAGTCTAGAGCGCCAACCAAAATTTGAGAATCAGATTCGAGAATTATCCTCCTGTGGCCCTGATTAACAGCCCAGATGGAAGCAGATTTGATAGCAAAGGCTTCTGCTTCATTGTTTCTGGCTCTTCCCAAACCTTGCAGTTCCCAATAGAGCACTGAACCAACATGATCCCGACAAACTACACCAATTTTGGCACTACTCGGATTGCCTTTTACAGCTCCATCGGTATTGATTTTAATCCAACCTTCCGGGGTGGTTTCCGACTAGCTCTGTCTGTCTCTCTTGCTCTTCGACTCCCTCTTCTAGTGGCCCGGGACCAACTCTGATTTTCCTCTTCGACATAGATGGCAACGGTTTACGTGACTTTGCTCCAGATGACCTGCCAAACTCCATCTAGCGAGGGAAAAGTTTCTCTAAAAATACGGGCATTTCTCTCCAACCACACTTGCCACCAGATGAAAAGTAAGCCAAGCTCCCAACCAATTCAAAGAGCTTTAGATTTAAATCTACCCCTCTTCCATGTCCCATTCAGATCACCGTTAGCCTGGAGTTTATAGTGAGAGAACCAACGCTTCCAAATCTGACGCATGAAAGGGCACTCAAACATCAGATGATCAGCTGTTTCCTCGTTCTTGTGGCATAATACACACTGAGATATACCGATGATTCCTCTACTTCTAAGATTGTCAAAAGTGAGAATTCCATTATGCATAAACTTCCAGGCAAAGAAATTCACTTTCGGCCAGCCCTTGGAATCCCAAATCTTCCTCCAATCTTGAATTGAAAATGAATGTGGGGGAGGCTTTGGGAGGATCTTATCGTATCCGTCATTCACTGTATATACCCCAAGGTTCCCATAGCCCCAAGCTAATTCATCATCCTCGTCTCTCCCTGTGAGAAACATTTCTGTCAAGATTTTGGTCAAGATGGGTGCCAGCTCCGGAGGGATTGTAATTGGCCACTCCTCCAACCTCTTAAACTTCTTAAACTTATACTCCCCCATTTGGCTAGTGTTGAAATAACTTTCAATTTGGACCCAGCCCTTGGCTTCTATGGTAGATTTAATTGGTTGTAATTCGGGAAACTCAGCAATGATGGGTGGGTACTGGTCCCATGAATCAGTCCAAAAACGTGCCTTCTCCCCTCTCCCCACTTTCCAAAACAATTGGTCTTTAATAACTCGAGATCCAAGCTTGAGAGCCTACCACACTAAGGATCCGAGTACCATCCGAGAGGAAACGGCCCACCTCATTGGGGTGAACATGACCCAAATATTTACTGGTTAGGATTCTATTGAATAAGGATGTTGGTTGGTAAATCCACCTCCAGTACAGCTTTCCATCCAAAGCTTTGTTATTAAGCTTGGAGCTTCTCAGTCTCAGCCCTCCTTTTTCCTTGGGCTGTGTAACTTTATCCCAACAAACCAAGGCCCATTTCCTCTCCCATTTTGCTCCTTCCCATAAAAATCTTCTAGCCATTTTGTCTAGCTCTTTCCATATAGTATGTGGGGCAGCCATGATAGAGAATTTATAAATTGGCATGGCCTGAATAACTGACTGTAAGAAATTTAATCTACCCCCATAGCTTAACCATTTATGAGACCAATGATTCATTCTATCTTTGATACCATCCAAAAGATCCTTCCATATATCTATTTTTAATTTTTTGAAATGCAAAGGAACCCCCAAGTAAACTATTGGAAGAGAGGTCCTAGTGAATCCCAAGATCTCTATAACTCTGTCCTGTAGCCTTTGGTCAAGATTGAAAAAGACCACTTTGAATTTTTTATCATTGATGACTTGGTTTGAAGCCCTAAGGTAGACATTAAGAGTATCTTTGATTCCTCTAGCTTCCCTGAAGCTGGCCAATCCAACCAATCCTGGATCATCCACAAACTGTAAGTGAGTCAAAATTTCCTCACCCACCTTGATACCTGTTAACAGGCCTTGATGTCTTCTCCTCAAGAAAAGTCTACCTAATCCTTCAGCCAAAATAAGGAAAACATAGGGAGAGCAAGGGTCCCCTTGACGAAGACCACGTGTGGCTCCAAAAGGTTGCGAGGGAAGACCCTTGATTAGAACAAAATAAGAAGGCGTAGAAACACAACTCATGACCCAATCTATCCAGTCCTGAGAGAAACCAAAGGCTGCCATCATCTTTGACAAGAAACTCCACTCCACCCTATCATAAGCCTTGGACATATCCAGTTTAATGAACATTCCTTTATTACCAAATTTTTGCATTGTATGGATTGCCTCCTGAGCGAGAACCACCCCATCCAAGATCTGTCTACCCTCTACAAAACCCCCTTGCTCTGAGGAGATGATGTTATGAAGGAGAGGTTTTAGCCGTTCAGCCATTATCTTTGTGATTATTTTATAAATCACGTTGCATAAGGCAATAGGTCTGAAATCAGAGATATGAGTCCCCTCCTCCCATTTTGGAATTAAAGTGATGAAGGTATGATTTATTGCCTTAAGCATTCTTTTATTAGTTCTGGACTCCTCTATGACAGCCAAAACATCCTCCTCCAAAGTATCCCAAAAGGCCTAAAACAACTCAATAGGAAAGCCATCTGGACCTGGAGATTTGCCAGTGCTCATTCCAAAGATCACATTCTTCAGTTCATCTCTATCAATGGGTCTAATAAGGGCCTGATTTTCTTCTTCAGAGATAACGAGAGGGTATGACATCAATAACTTCATTTTGAGCCTCTACATCTTGCTCCATACTTTCCTTAAAAAGTTTAGAAAAATAATCCATTGAATGGGAATGCATACCGGGAAGAGTATCAAAGGAGTGTCCATTCTCATCTTGAAGGGCTTCCATGTTATTCATCTGTCTCCTAGCACAAGGTGATCGATGGAAAAATTTGGTATTTCTATCACCTTCTAATAACCAAGTGTTTCTTGCTCTCTGTTTCCAGTAAGTCTCCTCTTGGTTATCAATGTCCTCAACCACTTTGCACAAGGCATCATCCTCGGTTTTGAGCTGCTCAGTAATTTTTCCTTCCCTAAAGTGTTTTTGAACCTCTTCCCATCTGGCCACCAAGGTAGCTCTTTGGAGCTGGAAATCTGACTTATTAGCTTGCCTCCATTGTTTCAGTTGAACTTTGACAAAATGAAGCTGTTTATGGAATCTAAACATTGCTATCCCAAAAGGTAGATGACCTTCTTCCCACCACTGCGGAATTTTCTTTCGAAGATCCTCCTTTTGTAACAAAAAATTCTCAAATTTAAAAGGTTTGTGATGCTGCCCTGTCATAGTCCCTCCCTCCAACAAAATGGGAAAGTGATCTGAAACCGGGCCCTCAAAAATATGGAATTTAATATTCCACTTTACAAATGCCTCCTCTGAGACCAAAAAATGGTCTAGCTTTACCTTCTTGCTATGTGGCTCCCTCCTCTTGTTAGTCCAAGTAAAGTAGGTTCCAGGGCCTTTAATATCCACTAGGTGAAAGGCTTGGACTTAGGCAATCAGAAGCCGATCCCCTGGATCCAAAATTGGGGTTCCACCTTCCTGATATCGAGCAGATAATTTAGCATTAAAATCCCCAGGAATAATCCAATCTAAATCTTCCCTTGAGTACCTCATGTTATGTACAGCTTTCCATTGGAGCCTCTGGCCATCAAGGTTTTGAGCCCCATAAAAATTTGTGATTAAAACATGTTCAGTTGTGACATTATTCCTAAAATGAGATGTGAGAACACCCCTCCAAGCTATATGTTCTATTGCGAGTCCATTCCGAGAGGGTTCCAAAGAGTAACAATCCCCCCTGAGGCACCTTGGGCAGCCACATCCATATGACCAGCGCCCCTCCATATTATATTAACTGTTTTACACATAAGATCTAAAGACATTTTTGTCTCCTGGATAAGCAAAAAGATTGTTTTACATTTTCCTAAGATTCTTTGAACAATAGATTGATGGGTTCTACTATTTAAACCCCTAACATTCCAATATTGAATAATCATTGAAAACCTTGAGAGTAGTAAGAATCAATTGTCCTCACCGATCCTCCAGTGATCAGCTTGTCTCCTTGAGCTGCTAGCAGGTCCTTATTTGATTTTATGCCCGCTCCTTGAGAGTTGCTATTTTTGGATCTCTTTTCCACCTGAGTTATCCCTAGGTCTGGCCTTTCTCTGTTCTTTTCTGCAATTCCCATGCTGACATCCTTAACTACTGGCTGTGCTTGGGAGTGCACTATCAATGCCCCTGCATTCTCTGGCTACGGTACCTCAGTGGACTCAATCACCTATTCTAATACAGGGGGAGATGAAGGAGAAGCATGAGTGTGGATGTTATTATCCTCAATATTCCCATCCACTCCTTCCATGACTTGATCCTCTTGATCCACTAGTATCTTAAAAATTTCATATCTATTGGCTGGCTTGAGTTGTGATTGCTCCTTACCATTTTTCTTTTGCTTTCTCCTTCTTTTGGGTTGTTCAAAGCCATCTTTCTGAACATCATTACCTTGAGGAGTATTGGATGGTTCTTTGGCAAGAGTAGACTTACCCTCTCTGAGGTGATTTGGCATTCCAAGCGGGGCCTTCGTTTTTGTGTTCAAAATATTTGGACAAAATCGGGCCAAATGCCCATGTTTGTGGCAAACTCTACATCTGAAGGGCAGAGCCTCATAATCTAGCTGTTGGATCCAAGATAGTCCTGCCAGTTCAAGTTCCACCTCTATCGGTAGAGGCTGGCTAATATCCATTTCCATGCAAATTCTTGCAAAGACAGTTGTGTTACCTTCTATGGTGTCCTTGGAGATGCCCAGATGTCTACCGAGGGAGTTACCGATCATTTCCAGAACACTGCTCACCCCAAAACTCTATTGGAAGAGCGTACAATCGGATCCAAACCGGGACAGCCATGGGTTCAATACGAGGATCGAAACCCACTCTCCAGGGTTGAACAAATAACCCTGTCGGACCGTGGTTCCTCTTTTCTGATTCAAACGCCCTGTTTCTATTGGCTAGAGAAGAAAAACTAACAATGAAATACCCATTGCTAATAAACCATAAGGAGTACTCACTATGAGGCTCCCAGTTCTGTCTAACCTAGGTATGCAAGAAATTCAGGGTAGGTTGGATACCCATGAATTTATAGATTAGATCATGGTTAGCTCTGTATATGATTGTGTCTTTGACCATCTTTGGTTCGATGACAATCTTGGGTCTTGATGCGGATTGTGGGAGGCATCCATTAACTCGATGTGTTGTTGAACTCTTGCCAGCGTTCTTGAAGAGCGTATAAAGAGTATTTCTCTAAGCTTCGTCATTGGAAGACGAAGAATTATCTTTTAGCAATTCAACGTAAGAGCTCTTTCTCTCAGAGAGAGGATCTGGAGGAGACCCCATTGGGCCCTCCTGGGGCAGCAAACGTTCCTTCAGATCCATAGTAACCAGAATAACACTACGACAACCCACCTAATGCCCTGGATTTTCCTTCGCTCCACAAACCCTAGAACATCGCTTGTCACCTGCTCAAAAATTTTCTCGCCAGTTCGCCAGAGCTCTTTATTTATTTTTAGGTTTAAATAATGGTGATAATTTTTCAACTCTCTTGAGAAATGGGAGTACTAACTTCCATATTAGGTTGATCATCTTCAAACGTATACTTATCTTAAGGAATTTCAATCAAAATTTAGGATTTCCCTTGTATAACTTCCTTTGAGAAGTCCAATGAGGCTCATGTTCATAAATTAGAATATTTTGTATCTCATTCATAGAAGGAATAAAACAAATTTTATGGTTTGGGGGATGACGCCCCCAAGGATCTAAGTCTCCCTTATGATGAAAATTGTATCATCATAGGAATTTTTAACCATTTGATAAGCAAAGGAAGTTATGGCTTGCATCTTACTACTCCAAGGTTTACTGAATAACATGTTATAGTGGTTTGAAAAATCAAACACCATAAAATTCACTCTCACTTCTTTAGGACTAGCAAAAATTGGCAACTAAATGCAACCCATATGATCTTATGGTTTACCATTATAGGCATAATGACTTCTAGTAGAGAGGATATTTTCTCTAAGGATATTTAGTTTATCTATCAAGGATAATGACATAACGCATGTTCCACTGTCTTTATCAACCAAATACCAATGGACTATCATATTATTATAAATTATTGATGTCATCAATGGTATATCATTAGCCCTTACCAAATAGTTAGCAGTAATCATGTTTTTAAGGGGAAATTTATAACCAAATTAGGGCTAGTATGTGCATCAATGCAAATATTTTTTCTATGGGATTGAGTATATTTCGCTTTATAATACCATGGAATGGTAGGCATAATGTTGGTAACCTTTGTTCTAGGCATCTCCATCTCATCTAGTAGATATCTTAATTATTGTTGTGGATAAGGAGGTGTCCTAAGTAATTCCAAGTATGGGACCTTACAAGGGGTTGTATACAACTCTTAAAAAGTATCCCATGCTTTAGTTTTGTTCATGACTACTTTAAGCAATGAGTCCTTGCAATGGGTATCATAGGTGTTGAGATCATCGCTTTAAGTGGTAATCATAGTCTTTTAATATTTTTAGAAGCAACGTATTCTATAGGCTAGTTTGAGGCCTTCTTAGGAATATTTTCTATGTTTTTTGATGTTTTTGTATTTATAGCAGGTTCCTAGATGACCAAAGGAGAGTTTGGAATATTATATTTCTTTTTATTATCCTCCTTAGAAGGATACTTCTTTTTGTTTTGAGGTGAACTCCTAGTAATAGCAATAATTTTCTATTCCATGGAGGCAATTGTTTCTCTTTGTACCTCTTAAATATTGACATAAAGATCCGCATTCAATTGACTACAAGTATATTCTCCATTTGGGATAGGTTGGTCAAAGACTTGGTTAAATTGAGATATATTTTGAGTACTAGCTCTAGGATTTTGATTTTGGGGATAGTTACCACTTCAATTTTGATTATTTTGACCCCCTTAGTTGCCTTGATTGGAATTGTATCTTTGATTTTGATCATTATGTTGGCCCCTGATTAAATCCTTGAATTTAATTTTGGTTTACTTGTTTTTGATTGGGAGATTGATGCTCATGGTTGGGGAATGAGGTATTATAGGTACCTAAGATCTGGTTGTAAGCATGATTATGCTTTTTCAAGAGACTATGATTTTTTTTATGAAATACATCGATCCTATCATTATTGACTTAATCAATGTTAAAGTTAGTACCAATAGTTTATTTGAGATAGAATTACACAATTCTACACATGTAGAATTATCGTGGCCATAAATTCCATGTCATAAGCAAATTTTATTAGGATCATGCCATACAGGATACAGGTGCTTTAAACCTAACATTAAAATGATAGTTTTTAAGCTTAGGATGTAGACATATTTTTAGAATATCTTCATGAGTCCATTGAGGCATCATATTCTCATGTCTCAGGTCAACCCTAGATTTGGTCAACATATGCATAGGAGCTTTAGTTAACTCTAAATCAAGAAAGGATTGCAAATCCCATTCCCTACAACTTTTTTGTTAGGATTTTTAGGTTTCAAGGATTTTTGTCATTTATTTTCCCAATGTTCAAGGATTTTAACAAATTTTTCTAACCTTGTTAAGGGAGTTCAAACCACAATGGCTGTTTTTTTGGATATTAGCCTGAAAATATGGCTTAATATTGTTTACAAACATTACTATTGCAACCTATTTAGTTAATTTTATGTTAGCATGGCATTTAAGTATTTCATGTATTTTATGAAAATAAACAATAGGCTCATTAGGGCCTTGATTAGTATTCACAAAAACATATGTTAGCTCCATCATAGTCATGTCAAAATCAAATTCTCATATCAAATTTTTGACAAAAGTATCTAGAGAGTCAATATAGTGTCAACATAATAATGCAAACCAATCAAGAGCATTTTCTACCAAAACCCTAGTCATCAATTTCAATAAATTTTTTCATTGTGTAACCAATCCCTACAATACACCATGAATTTATCAAATGAACATTTGGTATTTTATTTATTTTGTCATAAAAAGAATTTTTTCCTATGCCTATACAAGTATATAGCTTCCATATAATGGTTTAGGATTGACTTTTATAATTCCTCAAATTAGGATCGATTGATATAGGTAAAGCCTCCCCATGGTTAGTTGGGTGAGGTGGAGGACGAGGAGGAGCATGAGGATTTAATATTGAATGGGAAAAATAACTTGGACTATAGGGTTTCTATCAACACTCAAATGTTGAGTATTATTTGTTCATCTTATCCTAGATTTGTTTGGTTGTTTCTCTCCTAGAGGCCTTTATTTGTTTTTCAGTACGATGACTATGACTATCAAGTTGATAAGCCAAAGATTCCCAGAGGAGCATCATACACCCAACTAAAATTTTGTCATAAGGCTTAGAATGGGTTTGGAATTTTGAGAAGGTGCATTCTACATGCATGCTTTGTATTTTTAGCTACTTTGTTGCAATTGCCACATTAAGTGGTGATTGCAACAAAGTATCTTTCGTCATTGCTACCTAATATAGAAACTCCCAAATCCTTTTGGGACCCTATGGAAGACCTATAAGTTTTTTCAAAGTCAATATTAGAATATTTTTATTCCTTAGTCAAAATCTCTATCTATCTAGTCTTTAATTTGGATTTTATTATCACAATTAAGCATCAAAGGATGAACAGTATAATTTTTATGAGCAATGGCTTGGGTGAAATCCTCTTATTTTGATAAATATAGAACTTGATTCTTCTTAGACCTAGTAATCATTCCAAATACCTTAGAAGAATCAATAGGATCCATAAGGATAAGCAAGAAACCTACTCAAGGGCAACTAAGGTTTTATCAAAATTTCTATCCCAAAGCAGGACAACCACAAAATCCCTCACAACAAAACAAAATTATATTTTCAAGACACCTTTAAGGTAAATAGGAAAAGCTACAATAGGATTATTCAACTTTTAGCTAACAATAGCCACAAAAATAAAACCTATGACAATAAAACTACCAAACCCTAGGGGCTAAAAAATGATAAATAAATAGCCTCATAAAATTATTTTTCACATCAAGTTCACCAAAGTGTTTATGGAAAAAGGGGATACCTCGTATAATTACATAAATTAATAGAAGATATATCAATATGCTCAAATCAAGACAATAAGACAATAATTAAATAATCAAAGCTGATACAATCGTAATCCAAACAAAAATTAAAATGGAGCACTAAAGAGTTACACTACACTAATATTAGCCATAAAAACAAAAACTAGGGTTAATCATAATGCAGTAAAAATAAATTACTTGACACCTAGGGTATCAATGATCATTCTATTCATAGAATAATCATAATGATATGTTCACTTTTACTCTACCTTGTGATGTCACCACAGTAAGAATGAAGAGATCACACCTAGACTATATGCATAGGGTATTGTGGGCTTTTAAGCCTTACTACCATAAAATATCACAGGTCCCAATATAAAGAAGCCAATATTAAATTTTTAAATATTAATAATGAAAAGTGGAATAATATAAATGAGTAATCAAATATATATCTAGGCTAATATAATAATGAAATAACATTCACTTCTAATATCAAATATGAATGTAAATAGTTAAAATCATTCATGTACTATGCATGAATAATACTTACAATATATGAATTGCTCAAATATCTGTATACAAGTATTATTCACTTTTCTATATCTTCCTCTTACAATCGAATGCCATTTCAAGGTGCTTTATCTTCATAATATAGCCATATTAACATGACTCTTCAAGTACTTGACTATGACAACTCCCATGACCTTTGGTTTATCATCTTGCCACTTGTATACTAGACTCTTCACTTTCTTCTTACATGCATACTTGACTCTATGACACTTGTACACTTCTACATGCACTCCTAATACAAGACACTTGTGCATTTCCTGCACATTCTAATTTATCAAATAATGCAATATTCTCCAACAAGTACAACATGCCTTGGAAACTGATCCTCAAGTGAATATTCTTGACCTTTGGTTGAAATTCCTAATAAAGCATCCTATCCTCCTCTATGGAGAGCAATAAACTAGTACTCAATGACTTTGGTTGTACCTACAAGGGTAAAGGAGAGAGAAAGAGAGTGAAAGGGGGTTGTGTGTCATGGAAGCAATAGAGACAAAAAAATTTGAGAGCAATGCTGGCAATAAAGAGGATCAAATGAATGAATGATAAGGTGAAATGGGTACTTATTGTGGAAGAAAAGAATAATTTTTATGTTTATAGAAAATGACTAAATTTACACTTTTTTTGGAGCCATCAAATCACAAACGTCATTCCAAATTATGTGTCATCCAAATGCTAGGTGTAAAAACATGCTAGAATTATGATAGTATATCAAAATCCCTAAAATTTAATTGATGATCACAATCCTCACTTAAAGTGGTAATCTTGGAACCACTGATTTTAAGACACATGCTTTGGGAAACATGTGTAATCAGACTCTTAATTGTGACTTTATTCGTATTTTAAGTTTTTGGTAAAGTTAACAATCCAAAACATCCAAGAAAGGTGGTAGAAAGGCAATGAGTGAATAAAAGGAACCAAAACTATCGACCAACATTGTTTGTTGTCGTCCTACCTAAAGACTAACAAAGTTAGTACACCCCTTGTCCAATACATAGAAGGATGACTCTCTACCACCTACAAATTCAACTATTAGTGCTCTTTTTACAAATAAAATACCCCCAAGCAAGAGCAATTTGGTCCTCCTAGAGCGAATCACTCATCAACAATAGAAGCAAAAAATAAAGGGCATGGATCTTTAGGAAGATCTTCAAAAAGTAACATTTTGGCATATAATGGTCCATTAAGCATTTTAGGATTTTTCTAAGTTATTTAGAGGTGTATTTAGAGGCATGCAAACTTTAGAGGTGCATCATTATGTTAAACATACCCCCAAATATTTACTTTTACTGTGAATAAGGATTTCTCATCAAGGTAACTCAAAGAAAAATTTATTCCTATAAATAAAAGCCATGAGATCTATTGTAAACATATGTTTGACTTAGAGAATCAAGCTATACTTTGTGAGCCACATCATAATGACTCTTTTCTCTTAAATTAAAGATGAATTGATAAGACTTTGCTTTCCATCAGTGGCACTACCCTCTAGGATTGTGGAATGCATGACGATTATGGCACTATATTTTTGTCCTCTTATCATTCCTTGTTACTTCTATTTTATGCCCATGGGTGTCAGATAATCGAAAAATATTATTATTGATTTCATGAACATATATACAATGTGAAAGGCTATGAATATCCTGTAACAATTATGCTAACAAATTTGATCTTCTAAGCTAACAATAGTGAACAACATATTTTTTGTTACTAATAAATTGCTAACAAATAAAATATGCACGTTGGCATTTAGATGCTACCAACTATGCATGCACTACATTATAATTTAATAATGTAATAACATACTATACCTATAGCCTAACATCCCCCCCTTATTACATTATTTGATGTACATAGAGAGTTGTGAAACAACTCAAATTTGACACGTGCAAGTGCCTTAGTGAAAATATCTGCAACTTGTTCATCGGTGGGAATGTATTGGAGCTGAATCTTGTGCTTTGGAACTTCATCTCGAATAAAGTGACATTGAGTGTCAATATGCTTTGTTCATTCATGGAACACTAGATTCTTGACAAGTTTCAAAACACCTTGGTTATCGTAATTCAAGTGGATTGGAAGATTCTTTGGAAGACCCATACTTGAAAGAATGTGACGTAACCATATCACTTCACACATTGCTCCTCGTGTTGCGTGATATTCTACCTCTGTAGATGAAAGTGCAACAACTTGCTGCTTCTTGTTGTGCCAAGAGACAGGACCAGATCCAAGATGAAATACATATCCTGACATTGATTTTCTATCATCTATAGATCCAACATAATCTGAGTCTATGTATCCTTGCAAGAAGAACTTATCATTCTTCTTGTAATCCAGGCCATATTATGGTGTGCCACGGACATAGTGAAGAACTCGCTTTACTACCTTCCAATGATTGACCTTAGGTTCCTGCATGAACCTCGAAAGATAGCTTACAACAAAGTTGATATCTGGCCTAGTATTCATCAGATATATGAGACTCCCAATCAACTATCGATAGAGAGTTCCATCTACCTGAGGAGAGTTGTCGTATCGAGATAGTTGTAGCCCTATTTCCATGGGAGTTGCTTTTGGCTTACAATCTATCATTCGATATTTTTCAATTAATGCCTTGGCATACTTCATTTGTGTAACCTTGATGTGGTTCTTTTTCTGCACAATTTCTAAGCCAAGATAATAATGGAGAAGTCCTAGATCTATCATTTCAAATGACTTTTTCAAGTCACCCTTCACTGCTACAATCATCTCTTCTGAACTGCTAGTGATGATCAGATCATCTACATAGAGCACAAGGATCACTATTTCAGAACCAACTTTCTTGAAATAGAGATTGGCATCTGATGGACTTCTCTTGAATCCATGTTGTAGAAGGTGATTATCAATATTTATGTACCAAGCTCTCGGAGCTTGTTTCAACCCATACAAGGACTTGATCAGTTTGCAAACTTTTTGTTCTTGTCCTTGTACAACAAATCCTTCAGGTTGATTCATGTACACTTCTTTTAAATCACCATTTAAGAAAGCACTCTTCACATCCATCTGATGAAGCTTCCATCCGAACTGTGTTGCCATTGCATAGAGTACACGAATGGTAGTCATTTTTGTAGTTGGTGTGAATGTCTCTTCATAGTCTATACCTTTCTTTTTAGCATAGCCCTTTGCAACAAGGTGGACTTTATGCTTATCAATAGTTCCATCTGCCTTATACTTGACTTTGTATACCCATTTGCAGCCAATGGGTTTCTTACCAATAGGTAGATCAACTAACTCCCATGTTTTATTCTTCATAAGAGACATATTTTCAGCATCCATAGCTGCCTTCCATTGAGGCACACTAAGAGCTTCTTGCACTGAAGTTGGTTCATGCTCCACAATTGTAGTCATGAAACTGTAATCTTTTGATTCACTCATGTCTTCTTCTTCTTCATCATCTGCATCATTTGCATCTTCGACTTCTTCTCTTTCTTGATGAGACATACTTTGAGTACGTGGCCGATCTGAAGTGAGATCAGGTGGTGCATCCAATTTTACGTCTCTCATAGTGCTAGTATACCATTTTGGAGTTTTCTTCTATTTTGGGGGAGTCCTTGCCTTAGGCTCCTCAAAATCTAGGTATATAGCAGGAGATGTGTCTTTGCTTGTTTTTGGTGTATCCAACTTGGGAGCTTCATCGAATACCACATCTCGACTTATATGAATCTTCTTGGTTTTAGGGTCAATCAATCGATACCCCTTGGATTCTTCATCATAACCAAGAAAGATACATTGTAAAGTTTTCTCATCTAACTTGTGCCTTTTCATCTTTGGAATGTGCATGAAGGCTTTGCATCCAAATATTCTTAGATGAGAAATGGAGGGCTTTCTTCCACTCCATGCTTCTTGTGGTGTGACTCCTTGAAGAGCTTTTGTGGGTGCTCGATTCAAGAGATACACCGTAGTAGTGACAACTTCTACCCAATATTGTTGCCCAAGATGTGCACCTATGAGCATACATCAAACCATCTCCATGATGGAACGATTCCTCCTTTCAACAACTCCATTTTGTTGAGGGGTATAGGTAGTAGTAAGTTATATTTTTATCCCATGTTTAGTGAGATATTTTGAAAACTCATTGGAGGTAAATTCCTCCCTCGATCTGAGCGGAGGGCCTTGATTGAACATCCTGATTCTTTCTCAACAAGCTTCTTAAACTGTTGAAAATACGAGAATGCATCTGACTTCAGTTGTAGAAAGAAAACCCACATCTTTCGTGAGTAGTCATCAACAAACAACTGAAAGTACTTCTTTCCACCACAATTGTTTGGCATTGGTCCACATAGATCAGTGTGTATCAACTCCAATGGTCTTTTGGCTCTTGAAGAGCTCAATTCAAAGGGTACTCGGTGTTGCTTTCCTGCTAAGCAATCCGAGCAAACAGGCAAAGTATGGGAAAGGTTTGGCAGACCTAACACCATCTCATGCTTACTCAATTCGAGTAGATAGCCTGAACTTAGATGCCCATATCATTTGTGCCATAAGGAAGTAGCTTCTTTTGAGTTGGCAGCCATGGCAACATGAGGAGTATAGATAGCATCTAATACAAACAAACCATATTTGTAGGAAGTCGTTGCGATATGTTTACCCTTCTTGGTAATGTAGCAACGCTTTTGTCCATTAACAACTTTGAAGTCAACCACCATATGTTTATCCAGAATTTGAGGCACGAACAACAAGTTGTTGGCCAATCCTGGTACATATAGGACCTTCTCAATTTGGCATTTTCCATCGGGAAGAGTTACTGAAACATTACCTTCTCCTTGGACTTTGTAGGTCTTATCATCGATAATTGTTACCGGTTTGCCTTCTTTTGCCTCAAATGTGTCAAACCACCTTTTATCACCAATCATGTGTTTGCTGGCACCAGAATCAATATACCAAACATTATCTTTCTATTTGGGATTTGTTTGAGTCATGAGCACCTTGTGTGCCCTCTCAGAATCTAAATCTGATCCTTCTATAGCAACATTTCCCTTATGTTGTCTATTTCTTCTTCATGGTTTGTTTTGGCCCTTTTTCTGTTGTGGTTGCTTGTTCTTGAACCAACACTTGTTGGTGTCATGATTGTCCATCTCACAAATATTGTAGTACCTCTTCTATTTTTGAGGTATCTTTTGTGAGGAATTGGTGTTTGAACCCTTCGAGGAAGACCCCTTCTGAAAGTAGCCTTTTTGCTTATTTCCAGATTTCTTAGAAAACAATGCATTGTTGGACACTTCATCTCTATGGTTGTTATCTGCTTCATGTTGTTGAAGCAAATTAACTAACTCTTCAAAAGTGACTTGTCTATTAGACACTTGAAGGGAAGTGACCATCATTCTAAAGGAATCTGGTAAAGCTCTCAAAATGATTGAGGTTAAGAGCTTATCTTCTACTTTCTCACCCATTGCATGCATCTTAGCTCTCAGTTCTACAACTCTACAAAGAAACACTTCTACACTTTCTCCATTTTTCATGCTAAGAGTGTGAAGTTGGGATTGAAGGTTAAGGATCATGGCTTGATTCCTTCCCTCATATATTGTGCACAATGTATCCCATGCATATTTTGCATGCTCCTTTTCACAAATGTGTGGTTGAACTTCATCAGCAGTGGCAAGAATTATGATCATTAGTGCTCTCGCATCAACATCATCATATGCTTCTTGTTTATCATCTACTATAGTGGGGCGTTTGACTTTTCCAATCACAACATCCCACATATTTTCAACCTGCAGTATTGCTCTCATATTTGTTTTCCATGGAGCAAAATTTGGACCTTTGAGAAGTTGTGAATCTAAAAAGAAGGTTTAAAAAAGCTTGTGAGGGTTCCTTATAACACCAAATTGGTCCCCCTTTCTTTATACCACGAAAGCAATATTGAAAGGGATTCACTACTATCTTTGACACCTACTTAAAAAACCTTTCACATACGTAGGGCACCAAGTCCCTTAAATACTTGGAAGATGATTTAGTTGGAGGATTTATGCCAAGCAATAGTAGTGAATGGGGTAATAATGGAGTGAATATCAAACAAATTGGCTTTCCTTATTTCTCCCCGATGATTTATAGAGAACAATAGCTCAGACGTCGTTGTTGCAGCTATATTAGGCATTAGATACAGTAGCCCAAAGCACGACAACATCACCTATAAGTGTGGGCCAGAGGTACCGTAAATATCGAACGTTGCTTTGTGCAATAAATTGCACAAAAATAGGTATAAATTTGGGGTCTTATTGTTGCTTCAATACAAATATGTTAATGCATAAAACAAAGAATTAAATGCATCATACAATTTTTATCATGCCCACAAATTTATGTTTTTGGAAGGTGTCGGATTCAACCGAAAATGCACCTTTTACAATGCCAATTAGGTGTCGGATTCAACCGAAAATGCACCTTTTTACAAAATTTTTGCAATAGTTTTGATTTGCAAAATGATATTCACTTCTTTTGCTTTGCCCTTGTTTTGAATTTTATTTGCAAAAAACAACAAAATTTTGTGGTGTCCCCCTTTGTGTTTTTGTTTTGCAAAATAACAAGGTTTGGTGCCAAGTTTGTAGCCCTCTTGAGAATTTGTTTTGTCTCAATGTTTGCAAAAAATCAGTTCAAGTTTGTTTTGATTTGTATGATCTTTGTTTTTGCAAAATTTTGTGCCTCCCTTTTTGTTTTGTTTTGATGTAGCACTTTTGATTTTGATGTGGAGTGCTATCTTACTCAAAAAATGTGCATAAATTTTTTGAAAATTAAACAAATTAAGAAAATCAAATAATTAATTACTTTAATCAATTAATTAACTAATTAAAACAATAATTAATTAATTAACTAATTAAAAATAAAAAATTATTTAATAAATTAATTTAAATAATTTAAAAACTTTTAACAAATAAGAAAATCAAATAATTATTTACTTTAGTCAATCAATTAATTAATTAAAACAATAATTATTTAATTAACTAATTAAAAATAAAAATTATTTAATAAATTAATTTAAATAATTTAAAAACATGCACTAAACAATTTAATTAAAAAATTGTTATGTTTTTCGTACCTTTAGCACCAACAATCGGCACGAGTTTTGAGGTAGTCAAAGGTAGGCAACAAACCAATGGGCAACAACTCCCAAACGGGAGTGTCTTCTTGAATAGCTCGTCGAGAGAATTTTTGCGCTCCAACGTATATAAATAAATCCCTCACAACTCCAACCAACTTCACGCACACAATTGAAAAACAAACACTTGACGGGATTTGAACCTGCGACTAGTTGAAGAGTGGACGCCTTACCACCGAGAGTCTGACCAGTTTAAATCTCCTCTACGTGCCGTTGAAAAAAAATATCGCGTGATAAATTTCTATTCGACAATTTAAATCGTGCATCGCGATTGGAAGAGCTTGGAGGGTTTAAAACCTTAGAAAGAAATAAAAATTTGATTTATTTTTCATTTCTCTTTCGCTCGTGCGACTGTGATTATCTCCTGCATCCAGCTTTGTCTACGCAGGTGCAGCGATCTGGTTTGCTTGCGGGCTTCAGTTTTCCTCTACAACGGCTTTCAAACCTCTACAGCGACGTGGATAGGAATTGGTTGTGCACGGGATCGAGCCAATTTTTTTTTTAATCAGTCGTCTGATCTGCGCTCACCTGCACAACACAGCCACGCTGCGGCTTGGATGGAGCTGCGTGCCAAAATTTCATTTATTTATTTATTTATTGTCGGATCGCAGCTTTGGTGACTGGCCTGGTAGCTGGGCCTATGCGTTGCTGGGCGTCGAGACTTGGCTTGCTGGGTTGCTAGGTGGCGGTCCAATTGTTTTTAAATTTAAACAGGGGAATAGCATACAACATATTAGCCTTTACTAGCAAATTGCTAACAAATAAAATATGCACGTCTTTATCACTAGATTATAATTTAATAATGTAATAACATATTATGCCTATAGCCTAACAACGGGATCTATTATTATTATTTTTGATTTTTTATGCTTACAACGGGATCTATTATTATTATTTTTTGATTTTTTATGCGTTCATTGATTGATGACACACTCTCCTTATTGCAATTAGGATTGTATTTATTCTCGTACCTTAAACTTTAAAATTAAGTTTCACGCATTTTACTTTTACAATTATATAATGTATTTAGCTTTGATTAGCTAGATTTTATGACGATAATGGAAAGTCGGCCTAAATCCAAAGGTCAAAGGGAACAAACTTCCATTTCTTTTAATTTGTTGAAACAAAATTATAGGTGCAAACAAAGTTAAGTTAAATGTTATTAAATAATATATATAATTATTTAAATATTTTTGTAATACTAATAATATATATTTTTTATTTTAAATTTTGAATTTTTTTGTAATAACTATAAATAAGCAAAAACTATCAAAAATCCTACTATAGGAACACCCTAGTGGTATGTATCGTTGGACTGTTATTCAGGTAGCCAAGTTCAAATCACGGGAAGGGAGGCCCTTGTTGTGTCCTCGAGGAGTGTGGCCCCAATAGTTTCACCTGTTATACTTCATCTAAATTCCAAAAAAAATGTCAAAAATTATAATATATCGTTTTTTTTCATTTGGTTTGTGTGAGAAACCCTTACAACGGACGTTCAGGGCTAGGCATCCTCATCCCATCGTGACCTCTCATAAGAGGGAGAGTTGAGCTTATCAAACCCTTACGATCGACGTGATCGACGTTCGGGGTTGGGCATCCCCATCCCACCATGACGTTCAGGGTTGGGCATCCCCATCCCACCATGACCTCTCATAAGATGGTGAGTTGAGCTTATCAGTAGAAAATTTAACATAGTCACACACGTCATGGTTTGAACCTTGGACCTCCTGGAGAAGAGCCAAACCCCAAACCATTGCGTTGTCCCCAAAACCATAATAGGTCCTTATTTCTTATGTTTAACTTTATATTAACAAAATTAATAATTAATGAATAATAAATAATAAATATGAATTAAATAATTATCTCTTTTCTTTTTTTATTTTTTTTATACTAGAGGAATCACTAACTTATATTTTACATCGTTTCTTTGTGGTGGGTTTGAATTTTACTCTTTGTTGTCACTATAACCTTTAGTTGTGTCAGGTAAACTTTTTAACGTAGACAACGACATCGATGCGACACATCCTCCGGTTTTACAAGGCCTAAGGGATTTGAACCGTGGTATCCACCCTTCCAAGGGAAAACTTTGACCAACGGGTTGGACCCTCTGACCTTTATCTCTTATATTTATATTAAATAAGAAAATAATTAATTAAAACTAATTATAAAATAAAATAATGTATATAAATAAGATAAAATTTATATATGCACCGGGGTGCAACGCAACGGTTTGGACTTTGGCTCTTCTTCGAGAGGTCCAAGGTTCAAACCGCGACGTGGACGAGTGTGTGAGGGGGTGGGTGTGTGGTGGCTTTGTGTTAAATTACCTATTGATAAGTATAGCTCTCAACTTTAGAAGGGGTCATGGTTGGGAGGAGACTTCTCAACCTTGTACCTCGATCATAGGGATTTCTCACAATAACCAAATCCAAAAAAAGTTATGATAAAATTTATATATTATTTTAATAATGATCTTATATTTTGTGATGAAACTCTCGTTTCATTATAAAAAAATATTAACTAATATGCAAAAATATCAAAATGCATCTACAAATAAATTGTACGATAACAATCCACACAATAAAATAGAGATTGATAATACCTTTGAGGTAGGTGTGTAAAATGCTTCTTATTGGAAGAAAACCACTCCACAAGATCTCAAGCTCCACGGGCCAAAACTTCTATAAAAATACTTCATATATCTTTTTATAATAAGAGTACATCCCTCTTTATACAAGAGTGTGATGGTTCACCTTCCATGAGTTACAAAGTGCATAATTTTTTATGGTTACATATGACAATATTTCGTTTCGTTACATATATGATAATATGATTCTATGATATATACATTTTTTAATTTGACATGTGGCCTTTTTTTACTAGTTAATTTATGGCTCATACCATTATAAAATACAATATTAAATTATTAAGTGTCTATCTTGGGTACATAACATATTTTAAGTTAAAATTTATTTTTTTGTTCTTTGTTGTTGCATGGGAACCTCTATAATCCCTAGCCCACTAGGTAAAGACGAAGTCAACGATGCCTTGATCTTCCAAATAATTGAACCAGAGGAGCCCACACCAACTGGCCTATCCTTTTTAGGCATTTTAAATTTATAATTATAAAAAATTAGTGATAATTGAAACTAAACATAAACATTAAAGTTTTGAACACATAATTAAATTATTTAGATTGTTTTAAAATACATCTCTTAATATAATGATTATGATTGATATAGTTCTTCAATAAAATATATAGTTTTAAAAAAATTACAAATGTAAATTCCTTATTTATAAAGTTAAAATAGTCTTTAATGTCCATGAAATTATAAATTTTATGAGACAATTTTCATGGAGAATATTGTTTACTTAATATATAAATATCGATGTGAAATTATGTGGAGATGATTTGATGTAAAATTAAGAGTATTTTAAGTTCTCTTTGATCATTTTTTGTTAGGATTTATCGACGGGTTTCACAGAATTTGAAGTTTTCAGCATTTTTTAGAGCATTGTAGGGATTTTTCGAAGGATTAGTGGATAAAAATTATGTAAAGCCCTAGATGGTGGAAGAAGGAGGATTAAATGGGAACAGGATCGATATGCAACATAAGCCAAAGATTGACTCCAAGAAGGGCCAAAATAATCATGAGCACATGCAGGTGGAACAAATAATAGAAATTTGTAATCAAATCCCATTCTAGTAAGAGAAATTCAAAGATTTATTTAAGTTCACAGCAACTGATCTTAAACAAGGGCAGAACCAAGGGCACAAATGCACAAGAGTTAAAGGACTAACTTTAAAACAACAAGCTAGGGTTATATTGCAACAAGTGGAAATGTCTAAAAAATGGAATAATTATGGACAAGTGGGAAGTAATCAAATAAGGGCCAATATTTTTTTATCATAGCAAATAAAATGAGTCAATTCGTAGTATGGGGAGAGATTCTGGTGACAAATTGCCAAAGATCTTTCAAAATGCATTGCGAGGAGGATGAATGCAAATAATTGCAGCTAATAACTCTAGGGCTTCTCGCAGACCTTTGAGAATGCCTAAAATGGATTATAGGAAAATAGCTTTAGGGTGCATGAAAGCAGTGGATGGCTCTCCTATAGTCTAGCTACAAATGTCAAACATACAAACTGGAATCGATGTTATGGAATGTAAAGGATTAATCTATCGATTTTTAGGTCTTTGTCCAGGTCTATCTACTTTCAAGATGTGGGTTTCTAGACAATGAAAAACTAGAGATGAGTTAAATATTTTTGCTTCCTCTAATGGTTATTTCTTAGTTATTTTTCCTAATGAGGAGGATAGTAAACGAGTTTTCCAAGGGGGTCCTTGGTTTTTAGGTAGGACAAGGTTTTTCATGAAGCCTTGGCATACCAAGTTCAAAGCAAAAGAGGAAATACCTTCAATAGCTCTAATTTGGGTGATACTTTTTGGGTTGCCAACAAAGTTTTGGAACCAAGCTATTTTCATGGCAATAGGCAATACTTTCGGATCTTATATGATAACAAAAGATAGTACAAGATGATTTGAACAAATTATCTATGCCATAAATTGTGTTCTCATCGACCTTGGAAAGCCTTTGTTGAAAAATATTACTCTACAGTTTGGAGAGGATACCTAGGAATAATATTTGGACTATGAGAACATTTCTTTTCAGGTGCATGTAGGGTTATGCATAACAATGAATTATTGTTAACTAGTGAATATTTAGATTTTTGAAAATTGGAATTCGTGAATATGGGGACCCTTGACGGGGGCCCATTTGCCCAAAATTTTTGGGTGCAATTTTTTTTTTGGGTTAGCTTACCCCGATTTAATAACAATTTAACTGATATTCACACAATGACACTGAGAGGGGGGGTGAATCAGTGTAAATATTAATTATCAAATCTACAGCTTTTAAAATGAAGCAAAGAGAACTTGAAAACCAGAAAAGCAAATTGAACAATAGAGCACACCACAACACTCAATATACCGAGGTTCACCAATTTGGCTACTCCTCAAAAATGACTGCTTGGACTCCAATCCAAATCCAGTCTTTGCAAAATACCAATTTTACAAACACTTTACCAGCATCTATTGGAAGGAGCACCAACCCCTTAGTTTTCTGCTACAACAGATAGGAGCACCAACCCCTAGTCCCAAGCACCAACTTGGACTGCAATTCTAAGCAATTTAAAATGATATAAAAATGTCTTCACTTCTTACATGACCCTGACTGGTCTGCAATTAAAAAAACTCTGCACACTCTCACGGCTCTGCTAATTTCTCTCTTGGATCTCTTCTAACCCTCTTTTCACAGCAATTTCCCTCTAATAGTAGCAAGCGTATTCTCTGTATGACTGTCCTTTTATAACCCCTTTTTCTCATCGGGACTCTTCGTCTTCTATAACTTTTCAATCCTGCATGCAGTCGAATGACATACTCTAACTGTTCGAATTCTTTTCTCCTCTCCATAAGCGGTTGTTCGAATCCTTTTACGATCCTGCATATATGGCTGTTTTGAATGCTGCAAATACGTCTGTTCGAAAGCTTTTACGACCCTTCAAATTCGGCTATTCGAATTTTGCAAATACAGCTTTTCGAATACACTTTCCATTCTCCATATGTGATTCTTCGAATGTTTTTCAATCATGCATATACAGATGTTCCAGTGCATGTCCAACACCTGTCAATGTGTAACTACCGATCTGACTTCAGTTACTTCTTACGTAACTGGTTGCATGATGCTTTTTCAACACGTGTCACCTTGCATGTTCCTTCGGCATTTACCAGCCAAACTGTTACCTATCACGAATTCGCGACATTTCTACCCATTTGACTTTTTCTGGGTTGTTGACCGTGAAAACCTGACCTGTCGCGATATCGCGACACTTTTTGTAGCCGTACGCCTTCATGCCCTTGCTGTCACAAAATCGCGACCATTTTGGCCTTTGAAAGCTTTCCCACCGTTCATGTCGTGAAATCGTGACACTTCGAACTTTTGCTGACGTCATCCTTAATGTTGTCGCAAAATTGCGACGCTTCTGGCTTCCTGAGGCTTCTCTTGCAACTTGTCGCAAAATCGTGACACTTTCAGCTTTTGCTGACATCATCCTCATCATTGTCGCGATATCGCGACGCTTTCGGCTTCCAACGGCTTTTCTTTCACCCTGTCGCGAAATCGCGACACTTTCAGTTTTTGCTGACGTCATCCTCAGCTTTGTCGCGAAATCGCGACGCTTTCGGCTTCCGTACAATCCTTGCTTCATGCGATAGCGAAATCACTACAACTTTGTGCCTTGTGCTTTCGACTTGCTACATCTTTGAGTTTTGCGATTTTGACTGGTAGCGAAATCGCTACACCTTCGCATAGTGCACTTTTGGATTTGTAGCAAAATCGCTACACCTTCATGTTGAGCTTTTCAACTTGTAGCGAAATCGCTACACCTTTGCTTTGTGTATTTTCGACTTGTAGCGAAATCGCTACAACTTTTTCACTTAGCACTTTCTCCCTGCTTCGGCCAGCGAAAATTCAACATGTAGCGAAATCGCTATAGTTACTCGACTTAGCTTCTTGGCCTCCGACATGTCACGAAATCATGACAATTTTGCTTGCGCCTTCTCTCTCCTCGGCCATGTCGTGAAATTGCGACCATTTTGCTTGCACCTTCTCTCTCCTCGACCATGTCGCGAAATCGTGACCATTTTGCTTGCACCTTCTCTCTCCTCGACCATGTCGCGAAATCGTGACAATTTGGCATGCATTTTCTCTCTCCTCGGCCATGTCGCGAAATCGTGACCATTTTGCTTGCACCTTCTCTCTCCTCGACCATGTCGTAAAATCACGATAATTTGGCATGCATTTTCTCTCTCCTCGGCCATGTCGCAAAATCGCGACCATTTTGCTTGCACCTTCTGACCTCTCAACCTATCACGATATCGCGACAAAAAACATGTCGCGATATCGCGACAATTTTCTTTCTGCCTTCGGACCTCTCAACCTGTCGCGATATCGCGACAGAAAACATGTCACGATATCGTGACAGTTTTCTTTCTACCTTCGGACCTCTCAACCTGTCGCGATATCGCGACAATTTTCTTACTTGTCTTTTTTTGCAAATTTCTGAATCTGGGTCACTTCTTTTTTCCTACAAATTCACTGTACTTGATCTGACTGACTTCAGAATTCTTGTCCATTGCTTCACCTGCATCAATTTATGTTTGTGTTGACAACAATGACAATACTTTTGCTGCACCTTGTTCAACAATCTCCCCCTTTGGAATTGTTGGCAACACTTATGCACTCTCCTGTAATTCTTCCCCCCCTTTGACAATAATACCAAAGAGTTGTTGTAGACTCCCCCTGAGTCTATGCACACCACTCTCAGACAAATGTTGTTATAGTTAGCAAAAATCATGAATATAAGCAAAACTATAAGTATAGGCATAAATGCACCCCCTGAGAATGTGATCCCAAATGAAAGTTAGTTCTTGGAAATTGTGACCACTCCCAACTTATGTCGAAGGTACTCAAAAACTTCCTTGGGCAATGGTTTTGTGAATATATCGACTACCTGCTCCGTAGTTGGAACAAAGTCCAATTTGACCTCTCCTTCAGCAACTTTATCCTTCAAGAAATGATATCGGATTGCAATATGTTTGGTTCTAGAATGCATAACCGGATTCTTGGATATGTTGATAGCACTAGTGTTATCACATTTTATTGATATTGGCTCTTTGAAGTGAATACCAAGATCTTTCAAAGTTTGTCTCATCCAAAATATCTGTGTACAGCATGTTGTGGTTGCAATGTATTCTGCCTCTGTAGTGGATAGAGAGACTGATTCTTGTTTCTTGTTGTGCCATGCTACCAGACTGTCTCCAAGATAAAATGCTCCTCCACTGGTACTCTTTCGTCATCAATACATCCTGCCCAATATGCATCAGAATATGCAATCAAAGTGAAATCTTTACCTTTTGGGTACCACAACCCATAATCCATAGTACCCTTGAGGTACACGAAGATCCTCTTTACAATTGTCACATGAGTTTCTTTGGGACTAGCTCTGAAATCTTGCAACCATGCATACTTGCTTGTAATATGTCCGGTCTAGTGGTGCATTAAATACAACGAGGCTTCCAATCATAGACCTGTACATTGTTTGATCTACATCTGGAGATTTGTCATCCTTGCTTAACTTGCAGCCTGTTGTCATGGGAGTGCTAACAGGTTTGTTGTCTTCCATTGTGAACTTTTTCAGCATTTATTTTACATATTTAACTTGAGAAATAAAAATGCCCTTTTCATTTTGATTGACCTGCAGTCCTAGGAAATAAGAAAGTTCACCAATCATAGACATCTCAAATTCTTTCTTCATTTTAGTTGATATGTCTTAGCAATATTCATCCATGCTGCTTGCCAAATATTATATCATATACATAAACAACAAGAACAATAAGATGCCCCTTCTCTGTTTTGACATATAAATTGTTGTCCACCAAACCTTTCTTGAACCCTTGTTTCATAAGATAGTTATCCAGCCTTGCATACCATGCTCTGGGTGCCTGTTTCAAACCATATAATGCTTTCTTTAACCTGCAAACAAAATTTGGATTGTCACCAAGTTGGAAACCATCTGGTTGTTCAATGTAAACCTCTTCTTCCAGTTTTCCATTCAAAAATGCTGATTTTACATCCATTTGATATACTTTGAAATTTTTATGGATTGCTAAAGCCAGAAACATTCTGATTGCCTCTAGTCCGGATACCGGTGCAAAGGTTTCCTCAAAATCAATGCCTTCAACTCTGAGCATGGCCTTTACTGGACCAATCTTGCCTTATTTACGACAACTTTGTCCATATTCATTTAACTTAATTCGAAAAATCCATTTAGTGCCTATTATGTTTTTATTTGTTGGCCGTGGTACTAATTCCCAGGTATTGTTTTTCTCAATCTGATCTAGTTCTTCATTAATTGCCTTCATCCAACTTTCATCTGTGCTTGCTTCAACAACATTTTTAGGTTCAATGCTAGATAACAGAGAATAGTTCTACACTACTGCTATTCTTGTCTGAATACCATCTGTGGGATCCCCAATAATCTGTTCACTGGGATGGTTTTTCTACCAATTGCCTGTTTTAAATTTCTTGTTTTCTTCTTCTTCTGAGTCAGTTTTTACAACATCTGGATCAATTTTTTGATTCTCATCTGTTTCCTTTTCATCATCACCTTCAATGACTTCTTCATAAATAAGGTAGTTTTCTTGATAAGTAATTTCTTGTTCTCTACCTTCATCAACTTTCACATCAGCACTCTCAACAATTTTCTTTAGCCTCTTGTTGTAACATGTGTAGGCTTTGCTTTTTGTTGAGTAACCAAGAAAGATACCTTCATCGACTCTATCTTAAAATTTACCAAGATTATATTCAGTCCGTTTGATATAGCACTTGCTGCCAAATACTTTGAAATGTCTTGTTGTTGCCTTTCTGCCGAACCACAGCTCATAAGGTGTTTTGCTTTCATGTGGTATGAGCATGCACCTGTTTTGAATGTAAACTGCAGTATGTACTGCTTCTTTCCAAAATCTGTCAGCTATTTTGTTCTCAGCCAGCATTGTCCATGCCATTTCTTGCACTGTTATGTTCTTCCTTTCTACAACACCATTCTACTGAGGTGTCCTAGCTGTTGAAAATTGTCTTCTTATCCCATATTTTTGATGATGATTCTGCAAATTCTTCCGAAATAAACTCTCCTCCTCTCGTTTGATCTTAGGCATTTAATCCTTTTTCCAGTTTGATTTTCAACTCTGTTTTTTAAAAATCTTAAACATCTCAAAGGCATCCGATTTAAGCTTTAAAAATAATATCCATGTCATCCTGGAGTAATCATCTATTAACAGCATAAAGTATTTGTCACCATTTATGCTTTGTGTTCTCATGGGTCCACACAAATCAGTATGAATTATCTCCAAAGGTTTGCTGGTGAAGTATTCCTTTGATTTAAAAGTGGATCTGGTTTGCTTCCCTTTTTGACATGAAGCACAGATGCTATTTACTAGTTTGCCAATGGTTGGTATATCTCTTACTGCCATTTTTGAACTTATTTTTGCCATATTGTCAAAACTAATATTACCGAGCCTCTTGTGCCACAGCCAATTTTCATCTTCCTGTCCAATCAAGCATGTTCCTTCTGCAGTTTCTGAGAGAGTATACAGATTACCAGAAGTCCTAGATCCAGTAGCTATCAGCTTTCCACTGTGTGCTTTTCTCACTTCACAACCCTGCTTCTTAAAAATGACTTCATGACCTCTGTCACAGATTTGACTTACACTCAGCAAGTTATGCTTCAGACCAATCACAAACAAGACTTCTTTTGATTTTGTAGACACCAAAATCCAGCCACTTGTAAGTCATCTATACCTTCCTGTCAGCCACATGTCAGTCATCCATCCTTCCCGCCATTATTTGGCCCAAATCCACACCTTCCCGCCATTATTTGGCCCAATTTCACCTTTCCCGCCATTTTTCATCCCCAAATTTATTTAAATTAATATTTTATATATATATATTTTAATATTTTAATATATTTTAATATATATATAAATATAGTTTAAGTGATTTAATCTAAGCCGTCCATCCTTCATTTAATCTCATCCGTCCATCCATCTTAATCCGTTTCACAACCTAGATTTATTCTCTACCCTTGGATCCACTTTAATCTTAGCCACACATTCAAAGTGTCGTTAAAACCCTAAAGTGTGCCCTAAGAGTAGATTATAAATTGAGTCACCTTGATGGCTCAAACCCACTTATATCTTCTCCTATCTTTGCTATCTTTGCTATCTTTTGGACCTATCTCTTCTATTTCATCTATCTCTTCAGCTATCCATCGTCGCATCCTTTTCGCCGCATCCATCGCCGCATCCATCGTCGCATCCGTCGCCAACTTCGCCGCCATCTCTTCTGCAGCACTCTGCAGAATTCCACATTCTTGTCGCAAGTGCCCGCGGGCGTTTACCCGCAGCCACAGACTCAGACCGGCGTCTGAAACCTTGATCCAGAAGCACGCGGGCGTTCAGCGAGTGCACCAGGGTGCCTTCTGCGGCCGATTTGACAACCACATTACTTCCAGGTGCCGCCTGGTCTAGCCGCGTTAACAGAGAACAGGTATAAATCAGTTTAAAGCAAGTAACTTCTTTTCTTTTATTAATCTAGTTGTTGAACTCCTGCATTCTATTTTTCTAGGGTTTTAAATTGTTTTCGAGGGCTCACACAGTGGAGCCCTCTTATTAATTTCTAACTCCTTGATAGTGTTAATGTGTGCAGGATTTTAATGGCAGATCTGGTGTGTTGATAGCAGCTGTTTAAGCTGGAGTGGTCCGAGCCAAAGGATACAACAAAGCCCACTCACTTTGTTGGGATTAAGGATACGTCTTCGGAAATGCCACCACTTTATGCCGACTAGGGTTTCGGAGAACCCTAGCACAAACTGTAATTTGTGTATCACAAAAAGGGTTACAAGCCCTGTTGTACTCAAAAGGAGTTTTTAAACTCCATCGATTAATAAAAATTGTTTGTTTTGTGCAACTTTCCTGTATTCCATTATTGTGGTTTTATTTTTGTTTGGCGTTGTATTTTTAATCTACAAATGGCGATCACGGTGGGACCCCCTAGGGTTTCATGTTTTTAATACTTGCTTTACTAATCTATTCCTGTTTTCTGTTTTATTTTGCGAGTTCCAGAAATCGTGAAATTCGTTGTTCCAACGAACTAGGGTTTCAGGAGTTTGCAGAAAACGCGACGAGACGCAGAGCGGCGTCCGGAAGTCCAATACGAAACGCAGAGGTGCGTTTCGACCTACGCGGACTCCCTTGGGCGTTTGAAGGCGGTTTTACGGAGAAAGCGTAGGCTTCCGAGTAAGTTGCTTTTTTTTTTTTGTACTTTTTACGTTTTTGGTTTTTCTAGCTGTATTCTTTTTTTTTTTCAGATCATTACTTTAAAATGAACAAAAACTAAGTAATACTGGAAAAGAACAGTTATTTTTAATTACATTTTAATTACATTTTTTTTTGCATTGCATTATTGATTGTTGCTTGCATTAAAAAAAAAAATTGCATACCTAGCTGCATATTAGAATAGCTACGAATTATTTGTTTTAATTATCTAAGTAGGACTATTGATTGGATGTCAATAGTACTCCTGCCATTGGGTGATTCCAGGCGAGAGAAGTGGACGAACCTTCCGGTTGCTCCTTTGATATCCGATATCATTGGTAGGCGGGGGGTTTTAAACGGTGTACTCCACTTCTTCAGAGGAAATGGCATGTTTTCAGTAGCCTCTTGCTTAGATCATTAGAACTTTTGATTTATAGCTTTGTATGTATACATTAGACAACTAAAACACTTAAAATAAAATTCACTGCATTTCATATTGCATTTAAAACAGTAATATCTGGATTTCATCACCAGGTATTGCTTGAAGTTTAGTGACGGTGGAATTCATCTCCATCCATTAAACTTCCGCCTCAGACACCATAGGTCACCCCCGAGCAAACTTGTTGGATTTCATCACTAGTAAGAATCTCGTTGTCCTTTCCTAGCCATAGTTTTTACCTTTTTTGTGAATAATTCAAGATTAGATCACATGCAAAACTCATAAACCGGACACTTAAAATTTACTACAGATTAAGATCAGAAAATAATTAATTAACCGCGGGTAAGACACATTGGTTGAAACCTAGGTTGTGACTGTTTTCTGATAATTTCTTTAGTGTAAATTTATCATTCCGGTTTTGCATTCTTCTTTTCTGAATTTGTTTAGATTTATTGCTTCATGGTCTTAACAAGGAATCAATCTAAAATGTTAAATCTAAATAATCAAATGGGTAATTCACAGAACATCCCCACCACCAACATGGCCACTTATCCTAGTGAATTTCGGGCGAGGTTCGCTGCGGGTCTTTCACGTCCTTCTATCGTCTATCACATGGCCATGCCCATGGAGGAAGACAATTCCTCGTCATATTACCCACATTGATATGGCCCAAGTGCAAACTCACTTAAGAGATGGCATTGGCTATGTCCTTGAGCCAATCCAAGATTCCCCTATGCAAGATTCTATTTTTCAGCGGGATATTGCATCAACCATACCCGTTGGTTTCACTCGGGTCTACACTAACCCTTTTTTTGAGGCTAATGTTGTATCTGTTCAGGTCGGCTTCATCTCCAACATCTTCCCGGATGCTCAATTGTCCTCCTTTGGAGACAAATGTAGTGTCTTCCCGACCACTTTCTCCTCCATTTACCTGGGTGTACACCAATTCTCTCTATGAGGCTGGTGGAACCTCCTCTAGCCATGACCAATTTCAACCCTCTTCTTCCCAAACCATTTATGGTTTCACCCTACCTGGGGCACAATCTACTATTTCTTCCCAGGTACCGCCTACTTCAACCACCTTCATTGCCCCTGCTATGCAGTCTCCTGTGACTACCATGGCAGCCTGCCCTCCACCTTCATCCAATCATCCCACCTCCCTTGGGTTAGAGATTAATAAGGTTAGGGAGTACCTCGACAAGTTGCTTCAGACAACAACGACAACAAAATGCTCAACCACCTGTCGTAGTAAATCCTACACCTCAACCAATTTCTACCCGACCCGACTTTTCTTAGCTCAAGCCCCACCTGGGTACCCCAATCTTCGGTGGTGTCCATTCCTACCCCACCTTTCTCCCAACCTAGTCCAGTTCATCATTCACCCCAATCACCTTCTTTTCGGTATCATCCATACCAACAACCTGTCCATTCCACACCGCCTAATCCAGGCAATTTCATCCCATCTCATCAATTTTCCACTCCTCCATTGCATCATCATAATCATCAAACGAATCAAAATTTTCATGAAGATTCTCGACTCCATGCTATGCAACAACAGATTGACAACCTTATGCTCAACATGCCTGGCTCATCTAGTCAGAAACCTACGCTAAGGTCGTTGATCAATCAACCAATTCATCCTTCGGTACCTTCACCGCCATATCCGACTGATTTCACATTACCGAAGTTTGACAAATTTCGAGGAAGCGAGGATCCTCATGAACATGTGAGCTCATTCATGCATGCCTGCTTTAGAATCCAAAATAATGACGCTCTTATGCTCAGAACTTTTCCTCAGACATTAGGAGGAGATGTTGTACAATGGTACAATCATTTAGCTCACCATAGCATTTATGCTTACGAGCAATTGATTAATCTATTTTTAGAACGATTCTCCCTAAATGTACAAAGGAGAGTTTCATTGTTCGACTTATACAAGCTCAAGCAACATGACGATGAGACTGTTTATGACTTTGGAAACCGTTGGAGGGCTATCATTAATAAACTGCCATTCTCCCTACCAATGGAGGAGTTAACCAAAATGTTCACCCGGAGTTGTCTAAAACCTATCTCTTGGTTACTCCAATTACAACAATACGGGACTTTTGAAGAGGCTTTGGCCCAAGCAAGTATCATAGAAGACATTAAAGTCCAAGAGGGTGTTTTAAAACCCCGTAGAAAAGAATGGCAACAAAAGGGCCAACAACGAAATAATAATTATGGCCAAAACAAACAAACACAGGCTAGTACAACCTCAAATGTTAACCAAGTTAATCAAGTGGTGGCGAGTCAGCCCGTAATGGCTCAACAACAACAAGTAATGCAAAGTCAACCGCAACCAATTGCTTATCATGCGGTACCCGCCCCTCCTCAACCAGATCAACCAACTCCCAATACTGGACCAACCATGGAAACTTGACCTTGGCAAAACAATCGTCCCAAGCGACAGTTCACACCTTTAGATGAACCATATGCGGTCATATTCAACAAGTTATATAGCACAAATCGGTTAACTTTACCTGAGTTTAAACCTTTAGAACCATCTAGAAGGGGGAAGTATTACAAGGAGTACCTATTTTGTCCTTATCATAGGCAAAATGGGCACGATATCAATAATTGTACAACTTTCAAACATGTGATCCAAGATCTTATTGAGATTGGAGCCATTAAATTGGATAGCCCCTTAGCCCAACAAAATCAAAATCTTGGTATATTTCAAACACCCCTTCCACATCGGGAGGAAGCTCCAACAACTTCAGGGGGAGTAACTCAGGTAACTCCTCCTAATCAAGTCAACCATGTACAACAATACCAAGGTTTTGTGGGTACTATTAACGTAGTAACCCGGGGTCAAAGGGCGAACCAACCAAATCAGGCTGAACCACGACCACCTGTACAAACCCCGAGTCCACCTCGGGTAACGGTGACCCAACGACGTGCTAGTACTTCTCAACAACCGCTAAATCATTCTACTCAACGCCAACGACCCATCATGTCATTGAGTAGCCGATTAACTACCGGTTTAAAAATGGCTTCCGCCAAGTTATCGATCTATGACCTCATTCAACAATCTCCCCCGCATAGAGAGGCATTAATGGAAATATTAAAGTCAATCGAGCTTCAAACTCAAGATACTAATGCCTTCAACAACTTTGTGGGGAGTATTCAAACATGCATGGAGCCCTCCATCACTTTCTATGATTTTGAAATCAAACCTATGTCAACAGAAAGTATAGATCCTCCACTACATATCATGGCCAAGATCGATAACAAGCCATTCAAGAGAGTCTTAATTGACACCGGTTCCTCAATCAATATCATTACAACATCGGCGTTGAGTCATCTAAAGCTGTCGCCATCCCTTATCACAAAGTCGACTTTTACTCTTAAAGCATTCAATGATGCTTTATCTTCCACGGTTGGCACGGTTATCTTGCCCATTGAGGTAGGGGCCCGAACTTTGCATACCTTGTTTCACATCTTGGAAGGGTCCATGGCATACAATGTATTGCTTGGACGGCCTTGGCTTAGGGAGATGAGATGTGTCCCTTCTATACTGCATCAATGTCTGAAGTATGTATATGAGGGACAGGTTCATTGTGTACCTGCTGACATTGAACCCTTCAAACATTGCAACTATGTCTCAAATCCTTATGAGATTGTGTTGCCATCCACTCATCTTTTCTTGACCCCATCTACTTCTTCTATACCATCTTCTTCTAAAGCTCCCATTCCTGAGGAGCTACCCATCATATCGCAACCATCTTCCTCTTCCGCTATTCCATCTCATTCACCACTTTCTTCATCTCCTAATCTTCCTTCTTCTTCATCAGTGACCACATGCACATGTGGCCATGACCAATCATCTCTTTCCACGTCATTACCCCCTTCTTCTACACCTTCTTCAACATCACCTATTATTCCTCCATCTTCCCAACCATCACCAGTGATGTTTCACAAGTTAGTGAAGCATCAACCCAACCAAATCCTTCCAATTCTTCTATCCCACATTCTTCTATTCCATCATCTAGTCCATCTCCCTCCCAAGTCAAGGTCCATCTCACTGATGCAGGTATTGGTGAGTATGCCATCCAAGATGTCCACATCACACCGTTCAATGTGCAAACAAGTTAAAGATTTTGGTCGTCCACATGACCAACATTTATCCATTGGATCGGTTTATAACATGGGTTCTATGCCAAATTCCATTAATTTTGTATATGGGGGAATAGAGTCATCTTCTAGTCCTACCACCATACTAGAACCTAAGCATCCGAGTCCCTGCCAATATCGAAAGGATGGAGGGTTTTCCCTCTCGCTATTTCCACGGACATAATTGGCAGCAATTTGGCCTAGGTCGATACGAGCAAGGGGTAGCTGAACGCATCGATATGCCATATCGAGAGACCCACCGAGCGTTTTGGTCTGGGCTACCAACCACTTCCATCCCTTTCTTCTTTTGAACGAGCTTTTCAAAGCATTAATCTTAATTCGGAAGAAGAAATCCTCCACCCAGACGAATCCGAAGATGAAGCCTATGAAGAATTTGACGTCATGTCAAATGGTGATGAATCTGAAGAAGAGTCGGCGCCCATTGTTCCCCTCATTAAACAAGACGAGTTTTATCTCCAATTGTTCCCTCTCCAAGAGGCCATCTTTCGCTTGCTTCTTCCACAAGAACGAGGTGAACCACCCCCTCCGCCACATCCATAAGCCATAATCCAAACTTGTATTATATGTATATACTAAAATAGTGGTTTTCACCACTACCAAAAAAAAAAATCAGAAAATTCCAAAAAAAAAAAAAATCAAAATATATAAAAATACTTTATTGCTTTATGTATGTGTGTAATAGTGGTTTTCACCACTACAAAAAAAAAAAACTCAAAAACTATGTTGTTTTGCATCTCAGGTCTTCCGAGGTCTTCACCGGTTTTCCCTTCCATTCCGCCCATCCTTTCTTCCATAAGTCGACAATGAATTTTGAAGACTTATTCACCCAGCTCCATAATCCATATGATCCGGATAAGCCAATCCCGATCAACCCAAGCCTGATTGACATGGATCGGATTTCATCCCCTCCATCTATTTCAGAGTTCATCCTTTTCGAGGAATTGTTAAGGGCTTCCGCCAACTACATTCCTCCTTCACCTCCACATTCACCTTCATCTTCTAAGCCAGAGGTCTTCCGAGCGAGACATAGACGAGAGCAAGGCACAGGAGCTTGATGACATTTTAGATGACATAAATCGATCCCTACTCCCCATCGGCTTGAGGAAGGTTCCCACATGTCTATTGAAGAAACTATCGATGTAGACCTTAGTCCGGACCAAGATGGCACCCAAATTGTGAAAGCGGCTAAAAGTCTATCATCGGAGGAACAAGAGCAAATGATTGCTCTACTCAAGCGGAAGAAGGAGATATTTGCATGGTCTTACAAAGACATGCCGAGGCCTAGACCCTAATTTGGTTGTCCATAACCTCACCTTACAAAAAGATGCTAAACCTGTCAAACAGAAACTTAGGAAAATGCATCCTACCGTGGCCCTCATAGTTAAATCGGAGATTCAGAAACTTCTGGATGTTAAATTTGTCGTCCCGATTGATTATCCTGAGTGGCTTTCTAACATGGTACCCGTTCGCAAGCCTAACGGGGGATACGTGTTTGCACCGATTTTCGAGATCTAAATAAAGCGTGTCCTAAGGATGACTTTCCTCTTCCAAACATTGATACTCTTGTCGACACTGTGCTTGGTCATGAAATGCTTTCGTTCATGGATGGATTTTCGGGATACAACCAGATTCGAATAAACCATGAAGATCAACACAAAACAACATTTACCACACCTTGGGGAACTTTTTGTTACTGGGTGATGCCCTTTGGCCTTAAGAACGCAGGTGCAACCTATCAACGAGCCATGACTTATATTTTCCACGATTATATGCATAAGATTATCGAAGATTATGTGGATGATTTATTGGCAAAATCTAAAACTCGACAAGAGCATTTTGATGTATTGGAAAAAGTTTTTGATAGACTTCTAGAGCATAAAGTAAGGTTGAACCCTAAGAAATGTGTCTTTGGTGTTACCTCAGGCAAACTCCTAGGTTTTATTATCTCTAAACGAGGTATTGAGGTGGACCCAAACAAGGTCAAAGCCATTATGGAAATGTGTCCCCCAACTAATTTGAAGGAGTTGCGTAGTTTACAAGGAAAGATTAATTCAATCCGTCGCTTTATTGCACAACTTTCCGATAAATGTAGGCCATTTTGCCACCTACTACAAAAGGGGGTACAATTTTCATGGACAGATGAGTGTCAGAAAGCCTTTGATGACATCAAGCAGTACTTAGCGTCTCCGCCAGTCTTAGCTCCGCCTCGTCGAGATCCCTTCCTTGCGAATTTCTTTGCAAGAATTTATCGATGATGATACTGCTAGACAAGCACGTCTTGATCAACTCACACTCATAGATGAAAAATGAATCAATGCTTTAGAGCATTTGCGAGTTTATCAAGACCGATTGAAACGTGCTTACAATGCCAAAGTTCATCTAAGAGAATTTCAAGTAGGGGATCTTGTCCTTAAAGAGAATCAACAAAACACCAATGCATTGCCGCATCTTCGAGATAAATTCGCGGCTAATTGGTTAGGTCCATATATGGTCACCGAAAGAGTGGGTAATGGAACTTATAGACTTGCCAATTTAGAGGGAGAGGAAGAACCCGAACCACTTAATGTTATACACTTGAGGGCATTCTACGCATAGTTTGAATTTTATATGTACATATATACATGGCTTGTACAACAAAAAAAAAAAACAAATAAAATAAAAAGAATTTGCATTTCATTGTTAGTTGCATACATCTCATTCAAAAACATTGCATTTCATGTGCATACATCTCATTGAAAACCATAACATTTCATTTTCAGCCATAGTTGCATATCATGTTAGAGACCATTCTATCTTTTGGATATAAAATTTGGTCAAGCAAAAGTCATGTTGCCTTAATCGGGGGCACCTTCATAAAATCCATCAAACCGAATTGTCATTCGTACACCCATTTTCCATTTGCACATATTTACATTGCCAAAATGTTTTCGGTCACTCAGCCATTCCTAGTGTTTTAAGCAAACTTTGAAATGCATGTCAAAGTTCTCTAGGGCCATATCACAAATTACACTAAATAAAATCTTGAGTATTGGGAAATGATTTCAAAAGCGGTCTTGAACCTATCACATTTTCACATCTTAAAAACATCTTGTGTCAAAGAGAGATAACACCATCCTTGGGTTGTGCCTTGAAGTGAAAAGGGTAATCCTCGTTTGTCCTATCATGCAAACATAGTCCATAAAACAGTGGTTCTTACCACTATCACAAGCAATCACAAAATATAAATATAAACAGAGTAGTAAGGATAGGGTAAAATTCTCATCATACTTCGGTTGAGAATCCGATTCCCCAAAGCTCTAAGGAAATGAACATTTTTCACACACCACTGATCCCAAATAAGTTGTAAGGATCGTACTACTTGTCCAGTCGGACGGATAGGTAGTCATCCCCAAGGCTTACAAAGGTCAAAAACAACATGGACTATGGAGTTAACCTTCACCGGGGCTATAGACGCTTGGCTGGCGGTGGAGTATACTCATTGCGTGGCGACATGTCTCTCCTCAAAAAGAGACCTCTGAATGCTCATACGGACAAACTAGCTTCGGGGTCTTCTCCATAACAAGGTTACCTAATTTATGCAAGATGAGGTTAATGAACACACTTGCACACACACAGGTTTTTGATTGCCTAGAGTCACTACCATGCTTCTGATTTGGTTAATGAACTCGCATGCACACACATTTGGTCCTAGTTGAATTAGGCGATATTAGTAAGTTTGTTTGATACCACTAGCATGTTTGAGTCTTTGTAAAACAGTCTTCCATATCAACCTCCATATCACCCTCCATATCTTCTTCCATATTCATGTCATTCCATACGTCATCCATTCACAAGCCACCAAGTTCGGTGCCCCTGATTAAACAATTATGATAACAGTTGGCTAAATCTAACTATCTAAAAGTATGAGTGCTTCTTAGTGCATATTTCATATACTTAGTCTCGCATTAATCATCTATAAGTTTGCATTCCATTCCATCACATATGCATCAAAAACATTAAAACATATAAAAACATGCATCACAAAAACATAGGCATTCACACAAAAGAGAGTAAAACACCAAATAAATAAAAGCCATGTATATATATATATGTATAAAGGTCAAACTGTACAATGAATGCCAAAAGGCTACAATATACAATAGAGCACCAAGGCTCATAAAGAGTGCATCTAAGCACTAAGCTAACCATCAAAAGAGGACCCCTGAGACCTAGTAGGAGCCCTAGACCTAGTGGTGTGCCTAGACTCACTACCCTACAACCCCCCCCCCCCCCCCCCCCCTCCCTACCCCAATATCTCCCGTCCGCTGGGACAACGACCTCCTCATCCCCGGAATGATAGGGGAGAATCGGTGTCGTGCCTCTAACACCCTAAGTCGCAAAACAACAAAACAAAAATTTGTTACAAATTTTTTCCAAAAAAAAAAAAAAAACACATAATAAGTACTTGCTTAAATGAACAAATACCTCAGCTGGCTGAACTGGCGCGTCCGCTCCCATCTCCGCCATAGCTCCCGCGTGCTTCACTCTCCCACACAACCTTTCACTCCACTTCACTCCACTCCCTCAGACGCACTTCTCTCAAGCTCGAACGCACAAATGAGCGAAATTCTCGCTGAAACTGTTTAAATAGCTGGTTTTGGCGCCCCGAAACGTAGTGGGGCATTTCATGGCGCATTCAGATGCAGTTCCTGCGTGCGTAGAGCGCCTAAACACCGGCGGGCGTCTCGCCAACCCCAAATGCATACCGGCGTTTGGTGTCGGTATTGAATAAAGGAACAAAACTTACAAAATTGAAGCTTACCTCCTCCAAATTTCATCAAATTGCATTCATCCATTCTTCTTATCATAATAAAACATTTTGTGAAGGTTACAACGGTTTTGGACACAAATTTTGTCATTTCGCTCAAAAAGCGCATCATTCATCATTGTTTTACAAATTGGGTTAAAAATATTCAAAACCTTCACAAAATTAACCACATTCATCAATTCTTCCGATCTATCGTCAATTTCATTCATTCTTCTTTCATCATGCATATTTTTGCCAAATCAAATTAAAGTAAACCTCGTATCTAGTGGTATATTCTATCACCTTGGCGATTGCAGCGATTTGCATCCATGCAATTCGGTAAGAGGATTAAACCACCATAAGGACACTTACCATTTATCATCATCAATTATTTCACTTTTTGAAAATTGGAAATCAATTTTGGGTATTCTACTTTTCAAGTGACCTCATACCAAGATTAATTTGCTCAACAATTGTCATTGATGGCCTAGTTCATGGGGCCTTAAACATGGACAATCTTTAATATCATCATTATTTTGAGTCTTGCTAGAGATTGAGGCTACCTAGGTTGATTGGTTCCGACCCGAGGAATTATCCATACAGTCACTAGGAGCATCTCTGAGTTCTGGACTCTTTCATGCATCTTTCATCTCTGCATATCAATGGCGCCAACAAGGCAATTTCATCAACGGTATGGATTCACACACAGGAGTTGGGGCATCCGTTATCAATTTCTAATTTTCCTAATAGTGGAATTCATCTTACATGATCATGGAATTTACAATTTGGCAAAAATCCCTTTATAACCGTTGGGGCGGAAAACGGTCCATCTTTCACATCACTCATATCTCTTCAATCATATCTCTTTTTGGTTTGTACACCAACCCCTTTTCTGTTGGGACATAAACAGATGGTTCATACACCAACCCCTTTTTTTCACCGTTGGGGCAAAAACGGTTCATTTTCTTTCGAATTTCTTCCAATTGGCTTGTGAGAACCATTCTCGCTCGCCAATTGAGGGGGTAAGCTGATAAAATTTTAAATATTCTTTTATTCTTTGGTCTTCAAAGTTGTGCTTTAGTCTTGAGAGAGAGTTGCGTCTGATCCAGCTTTTCAGGTGTCTTAAGTTTTTGTGTTGCATTGTGTCTTCACACAAAGCAGCTCAAAAAGGGGCATCTGTAGACACCAAAATCCAGCCACTTGTAAGTCATCTATACCTTCTTGTCAGCCACGTGTCAGTCATCCATCCTTCCCGCCATTATTTGGCCCAAATCCACATCTTTCCCGCCATTATTTGGCCCAATTTCACCTTTCCCGCCATTTTTCATCCCCAAATTTATTTAAATTAATATTTATATATATATTTTTAATATTTTAATATTATATATATATATAAATAATAGTTTAAGTGATTTAATCTAAGCCGTCCATCCTTCATTTAATCTCATCCGTCCATCCATCTTAATCCGTTTCACAACCTAGATTTATTCTCTACCCTTGGATCCACTTTAATCTTAGCCACACATTCAAAGTGTCGTTAAAACCCTAAAGTGTGCCCTAAGAGTAGATTATAAATTGAGTCACCTTGATGGCTCAAACTCTATCTTCTTCTCCTATCTTTGCTATCTTTGCTATCTTTTGGACCTATCTCTTCTATTTCATCTATCTCTTCAGCTATCCATCGCCGCATCCTTTTCGCCGCATCCATCGCCGCATCCGTCGCCAACTTCGCCGCCATCTCTTCTGCAGCACTCTGCAGAATTCCCCATTCTTGTCGCAAGTGCCCGCGGGCGTTTACCAAGTGCCCACGGGCGTTTACCCGCAGCCACAGACTCAGACCGGCGTCTGAAACCTTGATCCAGAAGCACGCGGGCGTTCAGCGAGTGCACCAGGGCGCCTTCTGCAGCCGATTTGACAGCCACATTACTTCCAGGTGCCGCCTGGTCTAGCCGCGTTAACAGAGAACAGGTATAAATCAGTTTAAAGCAAGTAACTTCTTTTCTTTTATTAATCTGTTGTTGAACTCCTGCATTCTATTTTTCTAGGGTTTTAAATTGTTTCTGAGGGCTCACACAGTGGAGCCCTCTTATTAATTTCTAACTCCTTGATAGTGTTAATGTGTGCAGGATTTTAATGGCAGATCTGGTGTGTTGATAGCAGTTGTTTAAGCTGGAGTGGTCCGAGCCAAAGGATACAACAAAGCCCACTCACTTTGTTGGGATTAAGGATACGTCTTCGGAAACGCCACCACTTTGTGCCAGCTAGGGTTTCGGAGAACCCTAGCACAAACTGTAATTTTTGTATCACAAAAAGGGTTACAGGCCCAGTTGTATTCAAAAGGAGTTTTTAAACTCCATCGATTAATATAAATCGTTTGTTTTGTGCAACTTTCCTGTATTCCATTATTGTGGTTTTATCTTTTGTTTGGCGTTGTATTTTTAATCTACAGATTTTATCTTTCCATCACTGATTTTGACTGATCCCTTTCCAACAATCTTTGCTCCATCATTATTTCCAAATTTCACAGAACCACCTTCATACTTCTGTAAATTCTCAAATTTTTGCTTGTCACCTATCATCTGACTGGAGCATCCACTATCAAGTATCCATGGTGCAGATTTGTCTTGTGCTTTAAAAGCGATCCCGAACAATCAAAGATTCCTTTTCTTTCCATTCTGGTTTGATGACAGATTTGGCTACTTGTTTTGCCTTTGTCCTTTCATTGGCATGTGCCTGTTTTTCAAGAAATTTCTTGTTTTGTTTCAACCCACTTGGTTGAGATTTTCTACCCTGATAATTATTTGATGCACAAGTGCTTCTACAGTTTCTAGCAATATGTCCAAAATTATGACAATTATAACATTCAACTGCATAATTCATTAAAGGAGAAAAAACATTTTCTGCTGGTGAAATTCCTTTGAGATACATTATGCCTGTAATCTGAAATCTTATGGCCATAAGCATTGCATTTAAAACAATAACCAGAAAATGAATGATTAAACCTAGGTGCCGGTCTTTGCCAGTTTGAAGTAGGAGCCATGAATATTCTCCTTCTTGGATGTGTGACTTTTGTGAATCCATCTTTGTCAGTACTCTTCTTGAGTCTGGCATTATTGCTTTCTTTGACATGATTTGTTTTTTCTAGGTCAACCCTGATCTTTTCTTCTTTCTTTATGGGTTCTACATTCAAGACCTTTGAACCCTTTGATGATTCTCCTTCATCGAAGCCTAAACCAAATTTGATGTCGGAAGGCCTTTGGTTATTTAACATTTTATCCAGCTTTACAGTACTTTCTTCAAACTTATGAAAGAAACTCAATTTTCTATTCATCTCCTCTAGCTGCATCTTTAACTTAACAATGTCTTCCTCTAGCTTGCTGCATTCAACTGTCTTTACAGTTAATTGTTCATCAAGAACTTCAGACATTTTCTTGAATTCCTCTGTCTGTATTTTTAAACTGTTTATTATGTCAATGGCATCCTCTAGTTTTCTTGAAAACTTTTTGTTCTTTTTCCTTTCTACACTCAACTCTTTAAGTGCAGCAACCAATTCTCCTTCCAGATAAACTTTAGCCTTATCTTTAAAGCTTTCATCACCTTCCTGATTTTCTTCTGTTCTTTCCTCTTCAAGTGCCATGAACAGAGCTTCACCTATTTCTTCTTCAGAATCCTCACCTGAGCTTTCTTCAGAAGAGCTGACATTCTTTGATATGAAGCTTTTCTTCTTAAAGTTGTTCTTTCTAAAATTGTGTTTCTTCTTCCAGTCACATTTTTCTTGGAGTGACCCTTCACCATTTTTGGTTTTCTCATGCATTGGGCATTTGGCTGCAAAATGACCGACTCCTCCACAATTGAAGCACTTGAATGGTAGCTTTCCTAAATATTTTCCTTTTCCCTTTGTGAGTTTTCGAACAAAATTTGCTTCTGTTTCATCCAGTGTCTCTTCATCCTCAGATTCATGTTCAGTTTTTATATTCTTGTGTGCTTTAAAAGCAGCTTCTTTGTCTATAGGCTTAGTTTGTCCTATTCTCATTTCGTATGCAGTCAAGGAACCATGCAGCTCATCCATGCTAAAATTGTTTAGATCTTTTGCCTCTTCTATTGTAGAAACTTTGGAGTTAAATCATTTGTGAAGGGTTCTGAGAACCTTTTTCACAACAACTGCATCATCCATTTCTTCACCGAGTCCTCTGATTGCATTGATGATTCCATTGAATCTCAGCATATAGGCCTCTATGTTCTCATCTTCCTTCATTTGTAATGCTTCGAATTGAGCTCGATGAGTTTGCAGCTTGGCTTCCTTGATCTTGTTGTCTCCTTCATGGATGCTCTTTAGTTTATCCCACATGTCTTTTGCCGATTTGCAGCTCATGACTCTTATCAATTCACTGTCTACAAGTCCACACATTATGGAATTCTTAGCTTTGGAGTTGTTCTCAAATTTTTTCTTCTCAGTAGTATCTGTTGGAGGAGTAGTGGGTGCTGTGTATCCACTATCTATAGAATCCCAAATATCATATCCCAATGCACTCAGATATGTTTGCATCCTGAGTTTCCAGAAAGTGTAATTAGTTCCATCAAACAAGGGAGCTTTGTTGGATGAGAATCCTTCACCGCCTACCATTGTCTCTTCCAAGATCACCTTAGCTGATTAAGCTTGTTCAAGGAACCTTAATCTGATACCAATTGATATTCACACAATGACATTGAGAGGGGGGGGTGAATCAGTGTAAATATTAATTATCAAATCTACAGCTTTTAAAATGAAGCAAAGAGAACTTGAAAACCAAAAAAGCAAATAGAACAATAGAGCACACCACAACACTCAATATATCGAGGTTCACCAATTTGGCTACTCCTCAAAAATGACTACTTGGACTCCAATCCAAATCCAGTCTTTGCAAAATACCAATTTTACAAACACTTTACCAAGCATCTCTGGAAGGAGCACCAACCCCTTAGTTTTTTGTTGCAATAGATAGGAGCACCAACCCCTAGTCCCAAGCACCAACTTGGACTACAATTCTGAGCAATTTAAAATGATATAAAAATGTCTTCACTTCTTACATGACCCTGACTGGTCTGCAATTAAACAAACTCTGCACACTCTCACGGCTCTGCTAATTTCTCTCTTGGCTCTCTTCTAACCCTCTTTTCACAACAATTTCCCTCTAATAGCAGCAAGCGTATTCTTTGTACGACTGTCCTTTTATAACCCTTTTTTCTCATCGGGACTCTTCATCTTCTGTAACTTTTCAATCCTGCATGCAGTCGAATGACATACTCTAACTGTTCGAATTCTTTTCTCCTCTCCATAAGCGGCTGTTCGAATCCTTTTACGATCCTGCATATACGGCTATTTTGAATGCTGCAAATACGTCTGTTCGAAAGCTTTTACGACCCTTCAAATTCGGTTGTTCGAATTCTGCAAATACAGCTTTTCGAATACACTTTCCATTCTCCATATGTGATTCTTCGAATGTTTTTCAATCATGCATATACAGATGTTCCAGTGCATGTCCAACACCTGTCAATGTGTAACTGTCGATCTGACTTCAGTTACTTCTTACGTAACTGGCTGCATGATGCTTTTTTGACACGTGTCACCTTGCATGTTCCTTCGGCATTTACCAGCCAAACTGTTACCTGTCACGAATTCACGACATTTTTGCCCATTTGACTTTTTTTGGGCTGTTGATCGTGAAAACCTGACCTGTCACGATATCACGACACTTTTTGCAGCCGTATGCCTTCATGCCCTTGCTGTCACGAAATCGTGACCATTTTGGCCTTTGAAAGCTTTCCCACCGTTCATGTCACGAAATCGCGACACTTCAAACTTTTGCTAACGTCATCCTTAATGTTGTCGTGAAATCACGACGCTTCCGACTTCCTGAGGCTTCTCTTGCAACTTGTCGCAAAATCGTGACACTTTCAGCTTTTGTTGACGCCATCCTCATCATTGTCGCGATATCGTGACACTTTTGGCTTCCAGCGACTTTTCTTTCACCCTGTCACGAAATCGTGACACTTTCAGTTTTTGCTGACGTCATCCTCAGCTTTGTCATGAAATCATGACGCTTTCGGCTTTCGTACAATCCTTGCTTCATGCAGTAGCGAAATCGCTACAACTTTGTGCCTTGTGCTTTCGACTTGCTACATCTTTGAGTTTTGCGATTTTGACTGGTAGCGAAATCGCTACACCTTCGCATAGTGCACTTTTGGATTTGTAGCGAAATCGCTACACCTTCATGTTGAGCTTTTCAACTTGTAGCGAAATCGCTACAACTTTTTCACTTAGCACTTTCTCCCTGCTTAGGCCAGCGAAAATTCAACATGTAGCGAAATCGCTACAGTTACTCGACTTAGCTTCTTGGCCTCCGACATGTCGTGAAATCATGACAATTTTGCTTGCGCCTTCTCTCTCCTCGACCATGTCGTGAAATCGTGACCATTTTGCTTGCACCTTCTCTCTCCTCGACCATGTCGCGAAATCGCGACCATTTTGCTTGCACCTTCTCTCTCCTCGACCATGTCGCGAAATCGTGACCATTTTGCTTGCACCTTCTCTCTCCTCGACCATGTCGCGAAATCACGACAATTTGGCATGCATTTTCTCTCTCCTTGACCATGTCGCAAAATCGCGACCATTTTGCTTGCACCTTCTCTCTCCTCGACCATGTCGCGAAATCGCGATAATTTGGCATGCATTTTCTCTCTCCTCGGCCATGTCGCGAAATCACGACCATTTTGCTTGCACCTTCTGACCTCTCAACCTATCGCGATATCGCGACAATTTTCTTTCTGTCTTCGGACCTCTCAACCTGTCGCGATATCGCGACAGAAAACATGTCTCAATATCGCGATATTTTTCTTTCTACCTTCAGACCTCTCAACCTGTCGTGATATCGTGACAGTTTTCTTACTTGTCTTTTTCTGCAAATTTTTGAATCTGGGTCACTTCTGTTTTCCTGCAAATTCATTGTACTTGATCTGACTGACTTCAGAATTCTTGTCCATTGCTTCAACTGCATCAATTTATGTCTGTGTTGACAACAATGACAATACTTTTGCTGCACCTTGTTCAACATTAACTATTTTAAGTTTAAATCGCCAACCTTTTAACCTAAATAGTGGACCTTTTTGCCTTGAAATTATAAATAATTTGATTTACATCAACAAAATCACCTATTATACCACTAATATATATACCTAATGCGACAACAATACTCCTACATCTTAAACATTGATTCTCCTTGAGATGATCGATAGCAACAAAAACAATTGACAGTAGAGAAAATGATAGATAAAAAGTAGCAAAGTAGACAACAGATACGCGACGAAAAGCAGAGGTGAGCAATATTAGTAATAGACAAGCAATAGTAGGAATATGTGATGGATGAATGATAGAAAGCAAAGACAAGTTGTAGCAATAATAGATGAGTGATAGTAGGAATAGGCTAGAAGGGAACAAATACCCAATAGTAGATGTTTGGGAGTATACGCTCGATAGAAGACACCTGGGAGCAAAGGCCCGATAGCAGAGGCTCGATAACAAATGCCTAGGAGTAGATGCCTAGTAGAAGACACTTAGGAGAAGATGCTCAGTAGTATGCGCCTGGTAGCAAACGCCTAGGAGCAGACACTTAATAGCAGATACCCAATAGTATATGTTCAAGAGTAGGAAACCTTCTAGAAGGCATAACTTTTGATATAAAGCTCCATTTCAAAAAAAATTAAAACCACATAGCTCAACAATATCTACACTTAAACGGACCTATTATTAGTTTGGCACTTGGTAAAACCCTCAAAAAACCCTTAGAAGACCTACAAAATTAGCTCTGCAGTTGTTGAAGTGTGACACCTGAGAAAAAGCAAGTAGAAATCTAGGAAGGGTAATGTGCAGAAACCCTTAAAAAAATGTTAGATCTTGGCAACCTAAAATGATGGATTTGATAAATATTGTTGTCTTATCATAAGAAAAGATGACATATCAGTGGTAACAGGATTTTGAAACTGATTCACCCCATTTTTATAATTTTTGGTGAAAAAAAGCAATTTGCCATGGCTTATACATGAGTTTAGACATTATTTGCCTGGATTTCAAAACTGATTTGCCCTATTTTTATAACTAAAATTTGGGGTTGACCCCATATGCATAACCTTGGGTGCAATATTTGTCATGATTATGGGCAACTATCTAGGGATTGTAAACATTAGATCCTAGAGCAAACACAAGAAGAAACGACTCTTGGAGGTTTTAAACTATCTAAACAAAAGAACAAACAAAGAAAACAAGCAGGTAGTCATCTCTACCAATAAGTTTTTTAACCTCCCAATGGATGATGAGGAGAACATCATGCATATAGAGATCCTAAAAAATCCTCTTCAAGCCCTAAGAAAGGAGCCAATAGTTTAAGAAATAAATCATAATACTGAACCAGTTCTAGATTTACTAAGTAACCTACAAGAAAACCCATCCCAAAAGTTGAAGAGATCCCAAAGGAAAAATAGAAGCCAAGAGAAAAACAATGACTCTAACCAATCAAATAGATAACTCATAAAGGAATACATAGTGGAGGAGATATCTAGGAATATTCTAATAGGGCCATGGTGATATTCTCACCAATGTCAGGTTTGGAATCTATATCAAAACCAACAAGAGTGAGTTAGGAGTCTACTAAAAAGATGAAGCTAGATACATACCAAAGAGTAGGTAGGAAGACTACTCAACATCAAATAGGGAAAGAAGGTGCAAAGCTAATAGCAATGGGTAAGGTCAAGGATATTACCCATATTTTTAGTCCCCATGCTTGATGAAGTGCATCACTTGGAATATTTGAGGGCTTAAGGGTATCTTGGTAAAACATAATGAAGTACAATTAATGATTCAACAACATCATCTATAGATGATTCTTATTCTAGAAACATAAGTCTCGGTAGAAGAGATGCACAATTTTTTTCTAAAAGTATTTGACCTACATGAAGGGTTGAAGCTCTTAGCTCCCTAGGAGCTTTTGGAGGAGTGGCTTGTCTTTTGGATCCAATAGAGATAGTGATGCACTATATTATGGAAAGTTGAGGTATTCTGGATTTACTAACCCAAAGTATACATTCTTCTCAACATTGGTTACGTCTTAATGTATATTCTCCTATCAACCTAGATGAAAAAAAAAATAATGGAGGAATGCAACTTATATTATTGGTCATTTTTTGAAGATTGGTCGCTTGAAGATGATGATTTTAACACCATCTTCTCGTTATAAGAGAAGACTGGGGAAAATCACACTCTAGATAGTAGTATTGATCTCATGACAGAGCATATTAGATCTCTTAATCTAGTAGATATCAAACCACTCAATGGTATGATGACCTGGTCTAATAAAAGGCAAGGCCCAACATGCATTCTCGAAACACTAGACATGTTTTTTGTATCAGATAAGTTTTTGAGCAATGGATATATTCCAAGAGCATAAAAATTGAATAATGTAGGATAATATCATTTGTTGGTATTGGTGGAAGTGTGTCAGACCAAATCCAATCATGCTCCTTTTAGATTCTAGCTAATGTGGTTTCGAGATAATAGTTTCGGATATAAGGTTCAATAATGGTGGAAAAAGGTAAACTCAAACATGGTACGAAGATGTATAGTTTTGTTAAGAGGCTTTAGTACCTCAAGTCCAAATTGAGAACATAAAATTGGGAGGAGTTCGGTGACATAAAGAAAAAATCGATATATCTTACCCAAACTTGAGGATCTTAATGAGAAAATGCAAACATATGACACTACTAAGATCCAAAGTAAGGAGGAGGCTAAGCTTACTACTCAGTTAGAGGAATGGGACAAAAGGGAAGATATCTTATGGAAACAAAACTCTAGGATCCAATGGCTCCAGGAGGGAGATAGGAACACTAGCTTCTTCCATAAATCTCTTATAGCAATGCAGTCACACAATTTCATCTCTTCCTTAAAAATAGTTGTAGGTAATTCAATACACACATGGCATGGGATGAAAGATATAACAAGATATTACTTTGCCCAACTCTTTAAGGCAAAACCACAAAATTAGGAGGCACAAGTACTCCAAGTGATTCCTTATTTCATCACAGAGGAAGATAATGTAACTTTGATTGCTCCAATTACTGCCAAAGAACTACAACATGTAGTTTGTAAGATGAAAAAAGATAAAACTCTAGGCCTAGGTGGATTTCCCATAGAATTCTTGGATATCCTTAAGGAAGATCTGTTGGTAGGATAAGAGGCTAGGATAGCCAAAGTGGTGCTCAAAGAGGTGAACAAGACATATAACACTTGATTCTAAAAATACAGGATTCTGAACACATCTCTAGCTATCAACCTATATAAAATTATCACTAAGATTAGGAGGCCATCCACTCTATGTAGGTTCAAAAAATACCCTTCATGTTTATTAGGTTAGACCTATTCAAATCATATGACTTGACTGACACTTCCTCCTAAAGGTGATGACACAATTTGGATTATAGGTGATTGGATAGAATGGATTAAGGGATGTATTTCCTTGGTATCCTATTCAGTTCTAGTAAATGGAGCTCCTACCCAACTATTTACAGCTTCCAAAGGTATCAAGCAAGGAGACCCCTTATCCCCATACTTGTTCATCATATTGGCTAAATGTTTGGGCAAAACATTAGCTAAGGATAGGGACACCAGAGCTTTGGAGGGAATAATAATAGCAACTGGAGCTAAACCAATTATTCACCTACAATTTGTTGATGACTCTACATTATTAGGAAAAGCAACAAAAAGGGAGACCTCTAGATTTAAAATGATTTTAGGACAATTTACAAAAACAATTAGACAACTTATAAATGAAGAAAAGTCTAAGGTCATATTTTTCATTGCTCACATAGGCAGGAGATAATATTGTTGGATAAATTGAGATACAAGAAGATATCTCTTCCAATCACCTACCTAGGAATTCCACTTATAGTTGGGAGGCAAAAAAAGGAGGAATGGACTTGGTTGTTAGAGAAAGTGAAAGCCAAATTAAAAAAATGGACTAATAGATGGCTTTCTACAAGAGGACGAATGACCTTTATAAAAATTATCCTCAATGCCATACCTATTTATGTCTCCTCAGTGCTAGTTATCCCTAAGGCAGTTCTTGAAAAATTGGATCAAATAAGTTACAGATTTCTTTGGCATGGAGTCAAGGAAGAACGAAAATGGACACTGGGGAAATGGGATACTTTATGTTTACAGAAAAAGGAGGGATGACTAAGAATCATATTAGTTGTCAAGAATAATAAGGCACTGTCAACTAAGTTATATTAAAGATTGTTAAAATTTCCTAAGGAATTGTGGGCTCAAATTTTGAGGGCCAAATATGCAGAGAATAAAACCTCGATAGAGCTTATCCGGTTTTCACTTCCTAGCAGAGGATCTCCCATCTTAATGGGACTTAGAATAGGAGAGGATATGATCAAGGAAATATTATTTTGGATTATCCATAATGGACAAAAGGCTAACTTTTGGACAAATTCATGGGATGGTCATCCTCCTCTAATAACTCAATTCCCAACTTGGAGACCATTGATGGAGAATCTTCATAGACACAATTGGGTTAAGGTAGCCAAATATTGTAAGCCTCAAAGCAGTAGTTGGGAGGTAGGAAGACAATGGATCCTAATAGAGGAGTGGCCAATACAAATTCCATAGGATAAAAAAAAATAAATCTATAGGATCATCTAGACGAGACCACTCTCGTGGTCCCAAGAGGAGGATATTCTTTGTTGGGGTAGGAAAAAACAACGTGAATATATAGTTTCTTCTAGATACTTAGCCCTTTTTCAGGGTATCCCAAAACCTTTGGTTCAAAGTTAGATTCTTCATTTGGCTTCTACTTCATAGAAAGGTGCTAATAGGGGAACAATTGATGAAAAGAGGGATGCATGGACCTTTCAGATGTGAGATGTGTTGGGAGAATGAGGAAATAATTTCTCACCTTTTTATAGAATGCCCCATCATAATCAAATTATGAAAATAGATGGCAACTTTGCTAGGCATTCGCTAGTTTGAGATATCTTCTATAGAACAACTTTGGAGGGAGTGGCCTAAAAGGGAGGAAATGGACCAACCCACTTGATAATTTTTTTGGGTGGGGACAACTCTCCTTTTGTGGAATTTATGGAAGGAGAGAAATAATTGTATCTTCAACCAAGAATATAGAGATAACCACTTTGTTTGGCAAAGGATCATATATAATATGAGGGAGTCAATCCAATATCTGTTAAAAGAGCCCCATAATCCTAACCAAAAGTGGATTAAGATAATATCTAGATTACAAGTGTCTTCAACGGTGGTCACATCAAATAGGGTAACCCCAAATCATGCACAAGTAATTAGAATTAGAAATTGGAAACCTCCTCTAGAGAGACTAGGTAAGATTAATATGGATGGAGCCTCAAGGGAAACTCCAAGAAGAGCTAGTATGGGAGGAATAGGTCGTCTTTCAAATGGTGCCCTTGCTTTTATCTTCACAAAAAATCTAAGTATCTTATCTAATAACCTGGCAAAGGGATATGCCATCTTAAGGGGATTATAGGAGGCTCTGAAGGTGGGATGGAGGAAAATTCAAGTGGAATCAAACTTCCAAATTATGATTAACCACTTAAAAGGATCAAACAAGCAAAATAATAGATATTGGAGAATATAGAGAATACTTGAGCAAATACGAATAACCCAACAACACTTTGAGATAGTAGAGTTTATACATATCTTTAGAGATCAAAATATGATGGCAGATACAATGGCTAATTGGGTTCTTGATCCAGGAGACTTCACTTGCTATGGATATCCTCCCAGATAGTGGCCTCAGTAGATCAGGGAATCTCTTTTTTCCATTCTTACTATTGATGACAGTAATGTTTGTTGCATATAGATTTACATATCCTTGCTTTACATGGTTATTCTTTTTATATATAGATAGTTATAATAAATTATATGTAAATAAAAATAATCCCTCTGCTAAAATTTAACTTTAAAAACCTTCAATTCTAAAAATATAAAAATATAATTTAATTTTCAACTAATTTAATTTATTATCTTCTTACCTTCTAATATATATAACCATTTTCCAAAAAAGAGTATAACTAGCTTATGTCTTGTAAGAGTTGAAGCATTAAACCTCTATTCTAAAATTTTTAGAGCTTAAACCTCTATTCTAAAACTTCTACTCTTAAATTCACTTAAATTATATAAAATATTTGACGTAACCCGCTTGTTCCACCGAAAAGAAAAATGTGGGATTATGTAAAATTGTGAAGTTTGGTCAGTCATTAATCAATGTGGGATTATGTAAAATTGTGAAGTTCGGTCAGTCATTAATCAATGTGGGATTATGTAAAATTGTGAAGGTTGGTCAGTCATTATTCCTTTAAAATGCTCATTTTTTTTTGGGGGGTGGGAAGTATGAAATCTTAAACTTAAGATAATGCTAAGGTTTACGGCTGCCTACCGGAAGAAATACAGTAAGAGTTTCAAATGAACGGATCGTATGGACCTCAGGTATTTATCTCTACGTCATTATACAGTACAGGAAATGACAGGTCTAACGTAATGGAGATCACGATGTCCGTCCTATGAAACTCTCCGATAATTTTTTTTTTTGTGGTCAATACTTGGCACAGCTATGTCCATTCTGTGAGGCCCCTGTTTCGCCACCCAAAATCATGTTCATGTGCACAAATAGAAGGCCTCGTACCTTTTTAGAGGGAAAATGGAGATTAGCCCATGTTAAACCAAAACAATCAAGCTGATTGAATAACAGCAAAGGATAAGTTACTTGGGAATGGAATTGAAAGGCAGCTTATGCACAACCTTTACCTCTGATTTCCTGCTATAAAATTGCCTCTTCACACCGCACCACGTGGGCACCCATTTCTGCAAGTTTTTCTTCCTCCATGTTGAGTGCCAAATTCTACTCCCCTGCTGTTGTGCAGCCTCGTCTCCTCACCTATGTACCTGCAACTTCCAAATCCAATAGAAAAAGTCCCCGTAGAATACCCATTTCAAAGTTACATACACCCACGTACAAGCTGCATGGCATTTTAAGATGTTCTTCCTCCACTGCATCAACTCCTTCGGAGTTAGATTTGGAAGCAGAGAGAAGCAAGGTGAAGGAACAGCTCGTAGACACAATTGCAGCCTCCAATGGGCTCATTGACGAGGACTCCATGCTTCTTGTGTCCTGTTTAGAGAAACTCAATCCCACCCCAGATATCACCCCCTTCCCTAATCTCTACACTGGCTGTTTTCAGTCCGCGAATGGGTTATTCACTAGCAGTCCTCCCAAGCCTGGCCAAGCTCTCAATATCGTCACCCTCGGCAGGGCTACTTTCAATGCCTTCAAACCAACTGACATTAAAATCCAACTGAAACAAACTTATAATCATGTAGGCATTGAGGCCCAGGACGCCTACTATCTGCTGATCCAGTTCTCTGTCAATGGAGGTGCAGGTGATACTCTTCCCTTGGAAGGCTTGTTAATCAACAAGGCTAAATTTAGTGTAGCTAGTTCAACCAGATTTGATATTACATTTGAATCTTCCACTATGGTTCCTCTTGACCCTCACAAAGATCTGGAATCTTGGCTTAAACTATTTAAGGATTCTAACCCCACAATGGATGACAAGGGGTCGGCAACCATTGTTCTGCCCCCTGCTAAAGGCTTTCACGACTACCTTTATCTTGATCATGAACTGAGAATTACCAGGGGAAACAGAGGAACAGTCAACGTTGTCAAAAGGCTGCCACAGAAAGTTATCCACGTTTGAGAAGAACTCATGTATGTATCTTAATTATGTATTATATACTTCCACTGATGTTCCTCACATATTCTGTTATTATTTCCAGTCTCACTAATTCTTAGGGGTATGTGGGAAACCTCAGTGCATTTGCGATTAAATAACGAAGAAAGTGGGTACCTTGCTGGAGACTTGCGTTTGCTCTTTTGGGCATGAGGAGCAGGTATTCTGCAGAACACACCTGTTTGTTCCACTATGATTAAAGGACCCATATTCACAAATACAAATATAGGTAATTTGCTGAATAACTGTATTTATCTTCTATATTAAAGAACCATATCCATGTTTACAAAGTTATGAGTTTTAAATATTTGATCCTTTAACTAAGTACCAAAGTTATGAGTTTCATTGACAAGCTTCTCACAGATATGTGGGCACTGCCAATAAGTAGCAAGAAAAGTGGGTACTTTAAAGACCACGCTTTGGTCCCTCAATTTAAGGGCCTATATCATAAATGGCAAGTTAAGTTCAGACTGTATGTGATGTATTTTCCAGAGTTGTCATCCGACTTTATGTAACTTGTGAAAAAAGATTTCGTTCAAGATCATGATTTGTTAGATTCAATTTAACTTTCCATTAAGGCCTGCTGAAATGCACATGTAAATGCTCTTTTATAGGATGTGCAACTCTCTTAGCCTATTGTGAATTAAGCATCCTTTAAAAGAACTTCAGTCAATTAATGTTCGCTTAATTTGTTTGTGAAGTCAAATTTGCCTTATACTTCAACAATGACCATTTATTTCATGTTCAAATTATTATTTGAGGAATATTTGCCTTAACTTGTAAGTTTGAATAATTATTTGATGAATATTTGCCTTAAACTTGTAACTGGTGCAATTTAAAACGTTGTCCAATAAGTGCCCCTTAGTTGGACAAGTACTTCACATCAGCCATAGTTGCCAAATACAGTCGTATTTGGAACATAAACTCGAAGTTGTGTTAGCAATGATAAACTTCCTAGCTATGTGTTTTTGGCAAATTTGTTGTATCAAATATGGGTTATAGAGAGGGTTCTATAATTTACTTGAGATTGAAAGATCCTTTACTTCTGCTATTATTACTCCGTAGCTTTTATTATTCTTATGCTGGAGGACGCCACAATTCAAGTTAGAGGCAGGCATTGTTGAATATGAAAGATAGTCCTAAAAAGAAGACAATATTGCATACTAATTGGATAGGGCCACAGTGTCGTCATAGCAAGAGCCACTGCGATCATGTGTGTGATTGGACAGGCTACAGATTTGCTCTTGGATGACATGGGACTCCAGGAATTTATTGAGAAGGATGCACTGCAAAATCTGACAGAATTGAAAGCAATTAGATTCTGGAAAAATCATTTGAATGGACCTCTTCCAATTTTCTCAGCCCTCTCAAAGTTGTAGTTCGTTGATTTTCTCATAATAGATTCCCTGGTCCTGTTTATCAAGTTTATATTCTGTTTTTTTATAGTAGAATTCAGTCTATCTTCTGTTTTTAGTTATAGCTATGTATGTATGTTGATATTGACACACAAAATTTTATATAATTTTTATAAATTATTAATTTATTAAATATATATAATTTGCCGCATTTTTCTGTATATTTCTGTAGTCTTTCAGTGGACCTTATTTTTCCTGTATTTAAGGTTCACCGTATGGAACACTCCGTATGACAGTTGTGACCTTGAAGTCAACAACAAACCACAGTCTCTCAACAACAGGCGACAGCCTTTCATACAGAAAGTCGGTGATTCGAATGCTTGTTCCATATATTGGAGGTCATCTTCAGACTTATAAGATTGTATTTATCTGTATACCTTAAAGTATTAAGACGTAAGAATTTTACTGACTATGCATGTTTCCATTTTGCAAGGAAATATCAACTTTGATGGCTTTTTAGGATCATTTAGGATCATCTCCTTATCCCGTGATTGCATTCTTGTCTGAGATTGTCTCTTTAGTAGAAGTTTCTAGCTCAGGTTCCTGATTGCATATAAAACCGACCCTTGAGTTCGAGGGTTAGGGTTGATAGAGTCTTTAGAAATGCAAGGGCATAGAAGGAATGTACCAAGTTTTTCATATTGTATTAGAGCTCTGCTTCTAAGGAGGTTGCCCCCTCGAAGAGGCCAACCATTCTGCATTGTGAGTCTGATCAATAAAGCTGCAGCATTTCCATTTCTTATTGTAAAATTGATATTTTTTTTTTGGTTTGGTTATATGGGATTGAAACAGCCCCACCCATATTACATCATCACTACATAGTGGTATTACAACAAAGTTTGGATATTATCCATGTATTACTTGGCAAGATTTGAACCTTGGTCTCCTCCTTAAATGTTGAGGAATCTAACCGGTTGAGCTAATGCCACTTGACACAAAATTGCTATTTTCATTTCCATTAGTTGTGTTATTTATTGCAATATTGTGTGGATGTACTTATTTTAATTGGAAGGTTCCTAACAAGTGGTGTTATTTCCAGTGCCACGACCTGCTGCAACTACAATAGTTCATGTCATGCGATTTCGTTCTTGTTAGCTATAATTTTCCTTCCTTTTGTTCTTTTCTACCGCATACCTTGTAAAAGACCAAGTCAATTTTTTTTTTCTAGTTTAATAGTTTAAAATCCTTGTGCCGGGGGTTTTAAAATATCATGAAGGAGCTGTTATTGGTTAAACTAGATTGCCCATAAAGCGTCTAGTAAAATGAAGGGTGATCAGACTCCAATACCCAGGCCTTACACAACATCTGTGTATAGTGGCAAACTCCCATGTACCCGCGGGTATATAGGGAGACCCCCCTAGGTTTAGAACAGATTTTAGTTCTAGGAAGCTTTCGACCGTTTGTATTCTATGGTGCACCGGTACACAACATATTGGGAAGTTACTCTCATGGTATGCTCGGAAATGGATAGTGTGGTTATGGGTATGGTGGAACCCTTCGTGGTTAATGCTCTGAGATATTGGGCTAGACACTAATCACGACCAAGGAAGTATATTGGAGAGCCCACAGAAGCAAACACACCTTGGCCTAGAGTAACCCTGTTTCAGTTGTTTGTCAACCTTGTAAACCCTAAATACAGACTTGGGCATACTAAGGAGACCACTTATCATGGAATTGGCGATACAAATATTGTTCTTAATAGTCGGGAACAAAAATGTGGTGTCAGTAATAGTTAGGTACAGTGACGGTTTGGAATTAGATAGGGACAATAACAAACAAGACAGTTGTCAAGAAATAGACAGTGTGAGATTACCTTGTGTAACCGTCAGGACACTGAAAGTGCATAAAACATCTTGTTTGGTGAAGAAAAGACTTACGGAAAAAACAATCGACCATAAAAAAGTTGGGGTGTCGAAAAATATCGTTTTGAGACCTAGTCCATTGCAATCGTCTTGTCACAATGACTGTTTTGATATATAGCAACCATAAGCTTTTTTTGGAGTCTGAAAATCGCTATTTTGGGGTATAGCCCATTTTGATTGTCTTTTCGAGCTAATCGTTTTGGTGTATAGCACTCATAAGCATTTTGGGAAGCCCAAATCACAAATCCATGGCCGAAGGAACTAGAGGTGCTATAAGGGAGATGGAGCAAACTAACCGATTGAGTGAGCAGATAATGAGTCAACTAAACAACAATTTAATCAAATGAAGGCCCAAATGCAACATGAACTAAAAACAAATGAAAGACTTAAGTTATGTGGTTGTTGAGCAGAATAAATTGAGAAATGTAGTTAATGAAGAACTCCATGATGTTGAAAGTCGCTTACAGGGAGTGACTCATGCATACAATCAGACTGGCCATGGTCAATGCAAAGGGAAGGTTGGCAATTCAAGGAATTCAGAAAGGGAGGCACACAATACCTTTTTCCATGATAATGCGTATAAAATGCCCAAATTAGCTTTTCCAAAGTCTGAGGGGAAGGACCTGGATGGTTGGTTGTGGCGGGCAGATCCAAATTTCAAGCTTCACAATGTTCCTCGACATTTATGGATCACAATAAAGCCCTTCAATGGTATCAATAGGTGAAATATATGAATCTAGGCCTTTGTTGGGAAAAATTTGAGAAACAATTACTCGATTTGGCCCTAGTGAGTATGAGGACTTCACAGGAGCCCTCAAAAAATTGAAGTAGACCTCTACCGTTCATGTATATCAGACTTAGATTGAAAATTGGCCAACCGTAGAAGGGGTTTGAGTGAAGATGTTTTTCAAAGTTGTTTCATTAGTGGGTTGAAGGATGATATCAAGGCCAAGGTGAGAATGTTCAAACTTCAAACACAATCCTTGATGCAGTCAATAGGTTTGGCTAGGCTAGCAGAGGAAAAATTCATTGCTCATAGACACACGTCCAAATTTCCATAGGCTCGACTCCCAATTCCATCTAAGCCCACAACAAATCCAAGAAATAAATCGCCTATTATCAAGCGATTGACTTCAGAGGAAATGGAAGCTTGCAAAGCACAAGGGCTATGTTATAGTTGTGATGAGAAATACTCTCCAAGACACAAACGTGTACAACTTAATTGTATTTGTTGGAGGTGGACGAATCTTTGGAGAATGAATCCCATGAAGAGGAAGAGGAACATCAGGAAGAAGAGCAATTGAACGAGGGTGAAGCACAAGAGGAACCTCAACTCAAAATTTTAGTCCACTATGTAGTAGGAATAGCTACTCCCCAAAACATAAAGGTGATAGGACATTTCAAGGGCCAGAGAATCATAATCCTTATTGACTTTGGTAGTACACACAACTTCATTGACCCTTCGGTGGCGAAAAGGGCAAATTGTTATATTAATTCTTGTAACTCCTTTGATGTCAGGATAGCCAATCGAGGAATATTGCCATGCAAAGGCAAATGTAGAAATATCAAGGTCCAAACAGGTGAATACAATCTTAAGGCCGACATGTTTGCCCTTCCTTTAGGAGGATTTGATGTCGTATGAGGAACATAATGGCTTCGAACTTTGGGTACATTATTGTGGGATTTTTTTGAACTATGGATGAAATTCAGTCAGCAAGGGACAAAATACACTCTCAAAGGGATGAGCATTGGCGCTACTCAACTTGTTTCTTCTCATAGAATGGAAAAGCTCCTAAAGAAGTCATCTCATGGAATAGTGGCCCAATTGTTTGCTATACAGACACCCAATAATAAAGATATAGAGTAGCAGGAGGAATTACAGATTCTTTTAGAGAAACTTGCATTTGTATTTGAGGAGCCCAATGGTCTATGACCTCGGCATGATTATGATCTTGCCATCCGAATTGTACTTGGTAGTCTTCCACCAAATGTTCGACCATACAGATACCCATACGTGCAAAAATCAGAAAGCGAAAATATGGTGCAAGAGTTACTCGCCAAAGGGGTTATTCAATCGTGTCAGCCCGTATTCATCTCCAATGTTGTTTGTGCGAAAAAAAGACGGATCACAGAAGTTATGTGTAGATTTTCGTAAATTGAACAAAATACCGTCAAGGATAAATTTTCGATTCATGTGATTGATGAATTGTTAGATGAACTCCATGGTGCTCAATATTTTTCAAAGTTGGATTTGCGCTCAGGCTACCATTAGACTAGAATAAAGGAAGTAGACATCCCTAACACAACCTTTCGGACTCACGAAGGTCATTATGAATTCTTGGTCATGTCTTTTGGCCTTACCAATGCATCATCCACCTTCCAAAGTCTTATGAACACGATTTTCTGGCCTTTCTTGTGCAAGATCATCTTAGTCTTCTTTGATGATATCTTGATCTACAATGGCACATGCACATGGGAGGAGCATCTCAAACATTTGGATCAGACCTTGCAGCTTTTGTCTGAGAATCAACTATATGCTAAGTAGTCAAAGTTTTCCTTTGGAATGCAAGAGGTAGAATACCTCGGCCATATTGTATCCAAAGGAGTTAAAGTAGACCCAAAGAAATTCTCCATTATACAGGAATGGCCAAAGCCCAAAACCCACAAGGGTCTTCGAGGCTTCTTGGTTCTTATTGGGTATTATAGGAAATTTTTTCAAACCTATGGAAAGATTGCAGCCCCTTTGATAGCTATGTTGAGAAAAAGTTCATTCATATGGACAAAACCAGCGGAACAAGCCTTCCAGGATCTTAAACAAGCTATGCTTTCTACATCGGTGTTGGCAACGCCCAATTTTTATAAATCTTTGTAATTGAAACTGATGCTTTAGGAAGTAAATTGGGGCAAAACTGATGCAGGAAGGGAGACCATTGGCATTCATCAGCAAGGCGCTATTAGGAAAAAACTTGAGAAAATCTACTAATGAGAAGGAAATGTTGGCCATTTTGCATGCAGTCAATCACTAGAGACCATATCTCATTGGGCAACACTTTTCCATTAGAACAAACCACCAAAGTCTCAACTACTTCTTGGACCACAGGGTATCTACTTCTGAAAAACAAAAATGGGTTTCCAAACTTTTGGGGTATGACTATGAAATTGTCTATAAAAAGGGGAAGGAAAATATTGTATCAATATGAGGATCAAAATATGTTGTATGCCATCTCAACCCCACTTCCCCAATGGGCCTATCAACTTAGAGGAGAGATAGCCAAAGACTCCAATTTGCAATCTTTGATTTAGAAAATCCAAGGTGATCCCAGCTCTTGACCTCGATACTTGTGGGATGGATAACATCTAAGATATTTTGGTTGATTTTTTGTTCCAACAAATTCATTAATACGTGAGTCCATTTTGCAGAAAATGCATGCTACACCAACTACAGGACACTCAGGGTTTCTTAAAACTTATGAGAGGGCCAAACGTTCATTTTTTTGGACCGGAATGAAGAAAGATATCCAAACCTTTGTGGCTGAATGCAAAACTTGCCAACGGATGAAGGGGGAAATGGTATCTACATTGGGCACACTTCAATCTCTTCCAATTACTGCACAAGTATGGATGGATTTTTCAATGGACTTTAATGAAGGGCTTCCAAAATTAGAAGGTAAATCGACCTTTCTAGTGGTAGTGGATCATCTCACAAAGTATGCTTATTTCTGCTTTGTAGCCCACCCTTACATGACTTCCATTGTTGCTCAAATATTCTTGGATTCCATCTTTCGCCTACATAGCATGCCCAATCCATTGTTTTTGACCGAGACCTTACTTTACTAGTCACTTTTGGTAGGAATTGTTCAAGCTACAGGGCACTCAACTTAAAATGAGTTTAGCATACCATCCCCAAACAGACAGCCAAACGAAGATTGTCAACAAATGTTTAGAGACATACCTCCATTGCTTTCCATCAAAGCATCCTACGCAGTGGGCCAAATGGCTTCCTCTAGCCGAGTGGTGGTATAACACGTCCTATTATACAACTGCCAAGGTCACCCCAATTGAACTAGTGTATGGACACCCTCCTTCAACACCTTCCTCCTAAATTCTAGGCAGCTCCAAAGTTCAGGTGTTCGGTACCACTCTTCGTCAGCATGCAACACTCCTTTAGAAACTCAAGGAGAATTTGGAGTTGGCCCAAAATTGTATGCGTTAGCAAGTTGATCACCACTATTTTGAGCATAGCTTTGATGTAGGAGATATGGTTTTTCTTTGTCTACAACCATACAAACAATCCTTAGTACAACTTTGTGGACGCCAAACGTTTGCAGAAAAATTTTATGGTCCTTACAAAGTACTACAATGGATTGGTTTAGCTGCCTTCAAACTCGACCTACTACCCACCTCCAAGATCCACCCCATATTTCATGTTTCTTCATTGAAGAAGGTCATCAGCAACAAGGCACACCATGTTGCCTAAGTTGGACGAAGAAGGATCCATCATCTTGGAGCCTGAACAAATCTTGGATTGATGAAGTTGCACACTCCAAAATTGTACCATCACTGATGTTCTAGTACAGTGGCAGGGACTACAGCCAGAAGATGCCACCTGGGAGACGCTTCACCAACTATAACAACAATTCCCACATCTTCAGCTTTGAGGAAAAAGCTTTTTTGAAGGGGAAGGGCATGTTAGGACCCCATCCTAACATTATTATGCAATGTCTTAACATTAATATGTAATGCATAGTAACGTGTATGTGGCATTTGGGGCACCTAGACATATGGGCCCTTATGATGTGACCGTTATAAAAGATGTAACTGTCTCTTTAGTAGAAGTTTCTAGCTCAGGTACCCAGTCGCATGTGAAATCAACCCTTGAGCTCTAGGGTTAGGGTTGATAGGAGTTTTTACAAAGGCAAGGGCATAGAAGGAATGTAACAAGTCTTTTATATTGTATTGGAGCTTTGCTTCTAAGGAGGTTGCCCCCTCAAAGTGGCCAGCGATTCTACATTGTGATTCTGTTTCGATCAATGCTCAATGTGCTTATTTTAATTGAAAGGTTCCTAAAAAATGCGCGATTGTTGTTGAGGATTATAAACGAGTATTTTGGACCTTATGCACTTCAACGCTTGCTTAAATGAATCTTTGGTTGTTTTCTTGGAATTGCAGTGCAGTACACTGTACTACTGTAGTAATTGCATTTCATATTTACTACGTAATTCTTTCCTTACCACTTGATTTCATTTTTCAATTATTTGTTTAATGGATACCTCTCTCAACAGCATTGGTCTTATAAGTCTCTGATCTTTTACTCCATAAACACCATCTATTGTTTTCAGTTCTTGATGACACATCTTGGTTGCTTTCTAATCACTAATATTGCCTATATTTTATTGTAACATTCTAAGGTCACATACTACAAGAAAGATATTATGAATTTAAATACATCACAGATGATTTTTTTTTCAGTCCTCATGGTCAATTTCATCTTCTCCCATGAAGTTTTTTGTCCTGTGACTACATTTTGCACATCTCTCTCTGTTACCAATCTATACTAAAGGATTAACTGGATAATCTAAATTCCATAAAGATTAGATTTCAGCTATTCTTAGGACCTATACTATGCTGGCTTTATTGACAATGTGGTCATCTCAAACACCAATATTTATGTTTTCGTAACAGGCAAAGTAAAGGTAAAGTTGATTTTTTAGGTCATGGCCAAATCGGCATGCTTCCTGGCACATGAGACCCCGTGGAAAGAAATTTTTTCACTTCACTCTAATAATATTAGTTCTTAAAAGAACTCAAAACACATTACCTGCATGTCATCTATCTGCATTTATCCACTTTCTGCTTGCTGAACATTTTTGAGCAAAGGTGGGTATAGGTGAGGCAGGGTGCCTGCAGCAAATATTCCACCCAATTGAATGTTCACATCATGAGAAGTTTCTTTGAGTTACCGTTTCATCAGATGCAGATAGAACTTTAGAAGAGGGAGGTAATTTTAGTTTCTCTTAGATTGGATCTTTCAGCTATAAAAAAATTCTTGCATATCTTAAATCCCAGGAAACAGATTTCAGTGGCACAGTAGCTGCATTACATGATAATTGCTATAGTCAAGTGCAAGTTCAGTAAATTTGCCTACGGGGTTTAGAACAATTGGTTGGGAATGAAGAGTTTCATGTCTTGAACCAAGGTTAAAATCACATGGGTGAACCTTAACATTTGCCCATGGGAGTCAGGGGAATTGGTTGGAAGTGAAGAATTTCATACCATCAGCCAAGGTTCCAGTCCCATGGGTGAACCCTAACATTTGATCAAATGGCATTAGCTCAATAGGTTATATTCCTCAACTTTCAAGGAGGAGACCTAGGTTCAAATCTTGCCAAATGATGCATGCATAATGCCAAACTATTATAATACACTATATGGTCATTATGTAATACAGGTTGGCTTGTTTCAATCCCATAAAAACAATTTAAAAAAAAAACGTTCATTCTAAGTTTATAATGAAAATATTGGACGACATATCAATAGATGGATTGATTTGAGCAGAACAATATAGCATATAAATCACACATGGTAAAAATATTAGGCAGGGTGTTTTACCTAGTGGAAACTGTGTGAGACATGGCAAGTTGTATAAAGGCCTTTCTCTTTGGTCCGAGTGGAGGTAGAAAGAGTCGTCCACCAGAGCTGCTGACTTACTGGACTATTAACTTTACAGTTACAGCTTAGTCATGACTATACTCCATAAATGCATATCACATCCACACAGACATAAAGTGTGGCAGAAAAAGACAGAATCGATCTTTGTTATTGGAATTACAGCAAATATATAGCTTGTCATGACCATAAAGTAAAAGTTTTATACTGGGAAACAGTTATTGTGTATAACAGGTTTTGTGCCAGTTTTCATAGAAGTGAAAAAAAAAAGAAATTGTTTAGTGCCACAACCCTGGAGAAGCGGAAAAAGAGGGAAAAATGTAAATAACAGGATAGCATATTATAAACATAGTGCTTCCATCTACATTGTGAATACTGCCAGTGTTTAAATTATCCAGGACCAATTTCTACTGTGGTGGCAGTCACTACCAAATAGCATATGTTCTCAGTTTTTAAATTTATTTTTAAATATCTACAATCTAATACCTTTAGATTAGAATGTTTTGTTTTGCCTTTTTTTCCACAATATATTGGAAAAGAACTAAGTCTACTTCAATTCAAAATTACAGGAGCCTCATTTCTGCCAGGAACTATTGGCTAGCATCCATTTGAAAAAAAGTAAAGAAAGAAATCCAAATGGGTTTAAAAGTCTTCCACCTGTTATAGGCCATTGTATAATTTTAAGGAGTCCATAAAACATATTCAGTTTCCTAACAGTATCATTGAAGGCATAAGTAACTGAGAAAAATAAAAAAAGGTGGCATTCTTATTTAGACTAGCAGACTAAGAAGCCTGCATATGAAACTGACACAGAGCAGAGCTGAAACCAAAGTCACTAGAAGAAAAGTCTTTGATGGCATCGGCAGGAAAACTTATCAGATCAATGGATCCTGTGCCACAGAAGAGGAATGCAGTTTCTCTTTTCCTTGTTTTGTGCAAAGTCAAACCGTGAGAAATGAGAGAAGTTCCAAACCACCACGGAGGTTGGAATCCATTCCCAGCTAGTTTATGGCAGAAAACAGAATATATGAAACTGCAACTGTCAGACACAGAAATTTGTAATGTCATAGTCAAAAAGAATGCTGGAAAGAAAAGTCTGGGGATGTTTGTGATTTTTTAATAGGAGATAAAACTGTAGATTCTGCTGTTTCAATAGATACAAGAAATCTTGATTGTTATGTTTGAGATTTGCCCAGATGGAGGTAGAAGACTCAACCTCATAAAGATAAAACGTGCATTTGTTACAATTGCAATTGTGTGCAGGCCTTGATGCAGCTAATACAGTGACTAACATTGGGCCAAGGGCTATATCATCTCAAGCATGTTGGATTTGGGGATAAACCAGGTTTGCCATAAAATTCAAATGTAACAGCCTCAAGGTGCTTCTACGGATCTCCTTGATAAGGGATCTATACTGTAGCTGGCAGTCCATCAACATCTGCTTGGAGGGTGGCAAGCTCCAATGGTAGTTCTTGCAAATTTCTATCCCTATCATTAATCATGATCTCCTTTCTGTTGCTCTGTGAGGCATCTTTAGCCAGCCAAACAGCTGCCTTATTGTCCCCCAGTGTGTAGGATACAAGTGAATTCCCTGGAACTTATTACCTAATAAGCACATATCGCTTAAGATCAAACTGAGGTACTATTCTTTCCGATGATAGGCAGACTTGGAGCGGATTTTATAAATGAGGATTGTGGAATCAGATTCCATAAAAATATTTTCAAGTACTCATTTCCTTGCTTAGAAAAGGCCGTGCTTTATAGCTATAGCCTCCGCATATTTGTCTGTTTGGAATCCTAAGGAACCAGCAAAACAGAAAGTCATATTTCCTTCTCATACTTGCAAATTCCTCCCATACCAGAAAGCCTTGGATTTCCGCTTGAGACTCCATCAAAATTGATTTTCAGCCAACCTTCTAAAGGCCTAATCCAGCAGTCTATACAGGTTTCTTTTGAAGCTACCCCATAATTGGAAAATCAGAGATATGTCATGAGACCAAAACTACAGATGATTCTCTGCTTGAAAAGAGACTGAGTTTATAGTTTCCTAAGGAAGATCTGTCATGTTTCTTCACATTGTTCCAGATTTTCTCCTAGACATGGGTAATTAAGAGTTGTGAGCCATGAAATACACCGCAGTTTCTTTCTAGCCAAATGTGACACCAAATAAGGGGGGGACCAATCTCATGAATTAGAAAAGACATTTATGCCTTATCACAGGTAAATTTTGAATGTTAAAGAGATTTCACATCCTAGTAGCTAGTAACATAGCAGTGATTAGCACTATATCAAAGATGCGATAATGATATAGAGAAAGAACAGGTCAGCAAGAGGTGTTTTCTGTTTTCTACCTCATTCCTGCATTGGATACACTATGAAGAGTCCATGGAACCTCTTTTCTATAGGTTTTCTTCAATAAGGAATTGAGTAAGCATCACAAGCCATGTGGAATTGGATGCTTTTGGCTAATCAGTTGACACCCAACTTCTTTTCCATAACAATTTGTTATCATCTTCCAACTTGCTTTGTAGCAACTCTTTGTATCCAGCATGATGCGGATATGTTTTTGATCCTTTTTCCCCCAGCCAATAATATCCTCTTGTCTGTTATGTGAGACAATTGTACTCTAGGATTTTCGAAAGATGATTCTGCTCTGCTCTTAGGCCTTCAATTTGCCAACGTTTTTCTTTGCACATCCAATAAGTAATCACTTGTAGGCAATGCTGAAAATCCACCACTGTTCTCCAAATTTTAACCAGAAAAACTTTTTGAAGTGGATGCAAAGTAGTGAACTGAAGAATAACGGGGATGGTTGCAGCAAGGAGACCTCCCCCAAAATTGATACTATTACCTCCTTGTGGTATCCAGGATAAGTGTGATTTGATGAATTCTCTACCCAATTGTTAAACAGTCCCAAATTGGGAATCCTTTACTTTCTAGCAAGAAATGGGGTAATTTGGAAGGATTACAGTGACTCAGATATTTTGAAATAAGAATCTTATTCCACAAAAAATTTTAATTTAATATCCAAGTTTTTTTTGCTACAAAAGCAACATTGTTAAGAAATAATTGACAAAGGTCCAGGCCCCTGTGGTCTTGGGCTACAAACAAACTGCCTTTAAGGTTTATATAGCTCTTTTAGAATGGCCTCTGGGGGTTGCCTATATTCCATAGTGGTATACTGGAAGAGCTTAGAGAACTAATTTAACCGAAATAATTCTGCCTGCAAGAGATAGTTACCAATGGTCTAGTGGGAAATTTTTGAGCATACCATGTCAAGCAGCTCCATCAAACATTTGTGAGGGAAACTAGGGAAACCCAAAGACTTAACTGGAACCAAAGCAACCTGAAAGTAAAAAGAAATACCTGCTATCCTTTCCTGGACCCTGAGATTGGCTTAAAGAAAAAGACTTGCAACTTAAGCATTGTCTAGTAATTGTCCAAAGGCAACAACATAAGTATCTAAACCATCTCTAACAGCAACCACTTCTACAACAGTGGCCACTCCTATGAGTGTAGTATCATAAATAAATTGCAGATGAGTCAAAGCAGCAATGTCATTTGTTATGTAGAAGCCTTGCAGGATATTTGAATGTTGCAGATATTTCAAACATCTTCCCAGCCCTTCTGCTGAAAGAATAAAGAGGTATAGTGATATAGGGTCTTGTTGATGGATGCCACTTTCATCCTTAAATAATTTAGAAGAGGAGTCATTATTAAGCACAAAGGAGAAAGTCGTAGATAAACAACTACTCAACCATTGAACCCAACGCCATCAAAGCCAAAAGGCTTTCAACAAATTTTACAGGAAAGTCCAATGTAACCAGTCAAAGGCTTTGGCGAGATCTAGTTTAAGAAATATAACTCTTTTCTTCCCTTCAAACATAGAGTGAATCACTTCTTTCAAAATAATAATTCCATCAGTTATTTGCATCCCTTCTATTTCCTGCCCGGGACAAATGAGTAATTGTATCACCATTTTTAATCTTTCTGGAAGAACTTTTGAATAAATTTTGTAGGTAGTATTGCAAACAGCTACTGGTCTGTAATCAGCAAAGCTTGAAGCATTTTCTGAGTTGGGAATGAGGGCTATCATTGTATTGTTCATATTATTCAGTGCCATGAACATTTGTCTGAATTTGCCAAAATCCTCCACTACAAGCCAAAGATCATCATTGACTGTATCTCAAAAACTCTGAAAAAATTCTGTCAGTAATCCATCAAGGCATGGAGCTTTTCCTTTCTTCATGCTCATAATTACTTTTTCCATCTCCTCCAAGGAAATGCTATATAGATGGGAGGAATTTTTGTTTAGAGGAATCAACAGATGGAATGCAATTAAGGAGATGATCCAGCTCTACAGAATTCTATGTCATTACACTTGAAGAGTTGTTTATAAAATGAGACTGTCACCTCCTAAATATAGGAATTAGAGGTCACTTCTTCCCCGTCTACTTTCATTTTCTGCAAGACTGACTGGCTATAAGCTGCTAAAACAGATTTTTCAAAGAAGTTCCTACCACCTGCTTCCAACTTATTTTCTCTGTATTGCTGGTACCCAAAAAATTGTTCATGCACTTCTAATTCCTCAACCTGGTTAAGAAGCTTTATTTCTTTGCCAAGATTTTCCTGATTCAGTCCTAAAGTTCCAATCTCTTATGGCACAACTGGAAGATCTTGAAGAACCAGCTGTTTGGGTGGAAGCCTTTCTTATTCCATTCTTTTAGGTGGCTTTAATAAATTTGATCTTCTAGAAGATAAGATACCGGGCTTGACCAAACCTAGGCACACCCTGAGCCCACAATAGCTGGATTGTAACCTTCAGAGATGTATCCCTTAACCACATCAACTTCAAACGAAATGGACTATTCTATGGCTTGTGAACTTGAAGGAATTCAATACTGACCACTCAACAATTTGAGTGTCTGCCATCAAGGATGCTAGAATGAAAGAAAATTTTATTGTTACGCCATGCCTTGCTGGAAGAAAATGGTCTCTCTCTCTGCAATGTGGTGCTGGCCATTTCATCTATTGTTCCAGGTGTGAAAACTGCTTGAGAAGGGGATATCAAGCCGGTTACAATGAACCACATCTTCTAGTAAGAGGTGGCTAGAGTGATCAAGCCCTCTAGTACCTCGCCTCTTCTCTTAAAGGGAAAAAAAAGAATTGAAATCCCTTCCAGTAGTCTGAAGTGAATGACTCCCCCGGGTTTCACCATGCTTCACTATTGGTTGCCCATGGTTGAGCTTATTGACAAACATTGTGGAGGCATAAAAAATTGTAATCATTACTTGCTTATCCAATTCTTCTAGGGACCCTTCCAAAGAAAGGATCCATCTATTCCCTAGAACATTAGCTAATTGGAAATACTTTGGGTCCGAGCTGGAGATAACTCCAGCAGATTGCATGTGAGCTGAAATTGCTACATGTTGCGTATTCCTCCAAATGTGATGAGAAACAATTGTTGCTTTTCTCGACTGAGATTTTGTTTCTTGGAGTAAGACTAAGCGAGGTCAGATGCCTTCAATTAGCCTATTGACAAGATTTTGATGGGACTTACTATCGAGCCCTTTGATATTCCATGAAATAATCATGATTTTAGAATAAAATTCAGTCCCATTCCTCAATTAGCTCTGCTTCTGTGAGCTATTCACATAGCAATTGTACATTTTTCTTCTAAATCTGACCTCCTTTCCTCCGGCGTCTAATTTCCCAAGCTACTTAGCTCTAGGTTCTTTGATGCTAAGGATCATTGTGGATTGTTCCTTCGTTTTCTCCTCATCTTTTTTCTCCGAAAAGAGAGTTCATCAAATTACATATCCACATCTTTTGGTAGACTTAGGGTGTTAATTGTAGGGTTGTTCATATGCTAACTTTTTGTAGTTGAAGATAATAGTGTTTTCAAGCTGTCACCCAATTGAGGACTAGCTCACATCGATCTAGATGTAAGACAGGTAGATGGAAGAGACCTTAAGAGAAATGAGAAGAGAGAACATATACCATTGAACTTCAGGTGCAGTAGAAATAAAGAAAGACTTTATCTTGGAATGCAAAACTTATAATGATAGTTGGGATCGTTATGGTGTTACATTAGCAGTGGATTTTATATCGGAATTGTTTGAAAACACTAGAATAGAAAAGCTAGGAGAATTTATCAACAATATTAGCTCTTTAGAAAGAAAGATTGCTGGATCAACTGTGATTGGTCACATAAACTTGTTTCCTTTTAATGCAACAAGATAACAAATCATGTTTGATAACAAATCTTTGTTGTCCCATAGGTTGTTTGGCCTTGCATATGTTAAAGCCTTATATTCTATTCTCTATCAAATCCTACAACTCTCAACATGGATTCTTGGATATTTTCATTATTACTGGAAAACAACAGGTAGATATTTGGGTAATTACCTCATTATTGCTGCCTAAGGTGGTAATCTGTTCTCAATCAGGTCCGCCCTTGAGATGCGCAGCTAATGTAAAAAATTGATTTTTGAATCCCACGTTGTTAGAGATGTCCATGCATGTACAACCTGAGTGGGCCTGACAGTGAAGGCTTGGATACTTCAGATAGGAGGTCCAAGGTTTGAATCTGAAGTAGGGTGGATTATATACACCTTGTAGATGGGTAGCACAACATGAGTGGCTCCTCTCGCACATTGTGAATCCAAGAGTAGAGGGTGGTCTGATACCAGAATAATGAAGATATGAGAATTTATCCACAATATCAGTTCTCGATAAAGAGAGAACGATGGTTAAACTTTGATATTTTCACATAAATGTTTTTTCTATTAAATGTAAAGAACAAGTGAGATAACATATTATGTTTGGTAATAAATCTTTGCTGTCTCATAGGCTGTTTGGCCTTTTAGACATTAAAAGCCTTGTATTCTATTCCATTTTTGAGGTTGCTTCTACCTTTTGAGATGTGCTTGATAACAAATCTTTGTTTTTCTATAGACTGTTTGGCCTCTCGGTCACTAAACACCTATTCTATGCTTGAGGGTGCTTTTGTATTTCAGTACTGACAGATGCTTTAGGTTGTGTTCCATTTCCCAATGCTTGGGGATTGCCTTCGGTTGCATATTAGAGTTTTTATCTACATTTTGCTAATCCATGCCTTTTCCTACAGCATAAGTGGAGCTGGAGGGCATGATTTGTGCATACAGTGGACAATTACCAAAAAAATGACCATACCAATGACACTCCCTGCAATGAAATGAAACAGCTTCATTTTGTATCTGCACATATTCTCCTCTTTAGATTCCAATAGAAGTCTTATGAGAACCATATTCACACACAAATTCTAAAGGAATCTGGCTGTAAGATAGAAATCTATGTTCAAGAACAAGGGAGCTCTATTGCAGACTTTCGGATGTCTAGTCTTTTTCGTCATGTACGATATACAACAAAGCAACCAATTATCCTCCAAAGATCAAAATAATTAGCTTATTATAAAATCCATCATGAACAGTAAATTTGCTCAACCTAAAAATATAATTTATTTTATTCAACTTGTTTATCTCTTGAGAATACTTATAGAGTACACACCAGTGTTACACGCATCTTGTACTCCTCTATCCAAAACATAAACCTAGTTAACAACCAGCTAACAGTTATTGTAATGTCTCCTCCTTTGACCCCTTGATGAACTTAGATCAAAGGATGATCATTGAGAAAATATGGTCAGTGGCGGACTAATTGTTATGATTATTGATTGAATATGGAGTATTATAGGATATATCATGTCTTGTGATATCAAGAAGGATGAAATGTGATGTTGTTTCTCTTAAGAATCTATGCAATAGTTGTTATGCTTGACACCAGCTAGTTGAGTACAGTTGAAGATATTTTTATGAAATTATATTAATCATGTAGAAAAGGACAAATTGTTCATGTGTTCTACAGGTGAGAACCAAAATCGAGGACAAGATAAAACAATTCAAAACTATAAGGCCTCTATGTTACCACCATCTTGGCTTGTTATTGCTTGCAACCTACAAACTAGGAGGTGTTATGAAATTTGCATATTTGAAGGTCAAGTTTGGAGTGTATGTGTACCTGTCATGACAAGGAGAGGAAATTACCGAGACTATTGAATAATAACTAAATGACCACCTTATTACCTTGATTATAAAATAATACATATACTCTGGCTCTTAATGAATCCTAGAAGGTGGCAAAATAATAAGAGATGATGGTAAACACAACCAACTCCACCTTTGGGAACAGAATTTGGGGGTTGAAGATGGTGAGAACTAATCCAAAACTCAGAATTTCGAGTCAAGGAAGATCAATAAAGAAGGCAATTTAGAAATAATAAAGTATAACAAACTACAACACAAAAATCATATAAGGAAAATAGCATAATTATTTTACTACTCAGAAAATAGGGTACATTTCAAGCAATCTCTAAGAAGAGATGTTCGTCTATAACATTGCATCCATTACTCATAATTTTACAATCAAGGATGTATCTCTCTTTATACAATTTTTTTGGTGTGTTGGAAATCCACCATATTGAATATGGAAGGTCACCCACATGTAGCTATGGTGGCACACCTTCCATGAATTAGGTCATCCATTTGAAAATATGGTGATTCATATTCCATGAGTTGCAAAGTGCATATTAATTGACAATTACATACATAGGACTTGTCCTTTTGTGTTTTGTTTTCTATTGATGTATAACATGGCTAGAGATGCATTTTGGCTATGAAAATCTAAAAAGAGATAAAACTATTTTAAATAAATATTTTGTTTTGCATTTTTTAGGGCCTTTGGAGCATTTTTTTTTCCTTTCACAAAGTTGTTGACAACTTGTTTGTGATAGAGTTGCATGTCAAAATTGTTTTTCTCTCTCTAATCTTTCGAACTCTTCTTGAATGGATTGAAACGGAGTCTCAAGCATAAAGATATGCCCATAACAGTGTGGTTAGAACTTAGAAAAAAAGATTTTTGGACATAAAGCCATGCCCCATAAAGGTCACATGCCTAGATTGATTGTCTCACCTTGAAAAGTAGTAGTCCCCATTGCGTCAACTTTTGACATAAGGTATGGAAATTGTTTCTTTATCTATTTTTTTGAGTCATTCCCTTTGGTGACCAAGTTGTCCTACCTTGACCACTTTGTACATCTAAATGGATTGTATTCTAGTGGTCTTAATCCATGTATCAACAATATGATCCTCCTCTATTGATGTTAAATTGTCCGGATTGAGTTCTTCAATGTCTAATTGTTCTACTACTATAGAAGTGCCCAACAAAAGTGGGTGGTAGGGCTTGAGAAGTTCAACATTGAAGATTGGATGTAAACCAAGATAAGATAGACGATTCAATTCAAAGGCATTCTCTCCCACTTTCTTGGTGATGGTGTATGGTCCATAACAAAGAGGTTTGATCTTCCTATGGGTTCTTGCAAGTCTATTTTTTTTTAAGACATAACCATACCTTATCCCCAACCTTAAATTGGTATGGAACCCAATGTTGGTCATGGCATTGCTTGTACTCTAACTTGCCTTTTCCAAGAGATCATGGACCTATTTTTAGATATGTTGAATATGTTCCACAAACCATGCTTCCTTTTCTACATCCTCATGCCCATGACGTGATTACTTCATGGGTTACACAAGAAGAGCTACATCAATGGTGCTAAGGGTTGGAACCCAAAATAGATATGAAAGGGGTTGTCTTTGGTAGATTTGTGCAGAGATTGACTGCACTCATGTTAAATGGAGGGGAGCCTCTCATCCCATGTGTGTGGATGCTTGGAATTGTACATTAAAAAAAAATGTACAATCAGTTAATTCACAACTTTTGTTTGTCCATCAGTCTAAGGATGGAAGGTTATGGACATAGTCAACTTGGTGCCCATCATGCTCCATAGGGTGGACCAAAAAATGCTGAAACATCTACTATCCTTATCAAAGATGATGGAATTTGGCGAGCCAAAGCTGGGCCACACATGACTAAAATAAAGTTGACAGTATTGTCAGCTGAAATTGATTTATAACAAGGAATCACGATAGCAATTTTTGAAAAAATCAAATACTACAAAAACACAATCATTACGATGTTTAGATATGAGTAAACTTAGTATAAATCTATGGAGATAGATTCTTAAAGCTTGGATGGCATTGGAAATAGTGTATGTTATTTTTAATTCTTATAGGTTAGTGTGGCTACAACATAAGGGATACATGTCATGATGTGCATCCCGGCATAATTTTTTATTTTGGACAAAAATAAACCCTTTAAGAGAATTGTTGATGTTTTTTTCATCCCTTATATTTTGCGGAAGTGCACTTTACAAATCATGATTGAGAACATACTACATGATACAAAAATATGTTTGATGTGATAGAGGAGGATAGGTTATTAATAAAAATAAAAGTTATGCTTACCCAAGAGCTTGGCATGTATTTGCAAAATAAGAATCTATTTCATACAAAGTGGACCAATTGAAAGTATAAATGTCACAAGAATAAAGAATGGTGGTGAGTACTATGATTAGAGGTTGGTTCAAAAAATCTACTATTGAATTGACACATGCTTTCTTATGCTTTATAATCAAATAAAATTGTTGCCCTATTTTGATGCCTTTCATTCCTTAGCTTACTCTACATTTGAATGAACTCTAGAGGTCTATGATCTGTATGGATGATGGTTTCCTTTCCCAATATGTAGTGCTTCCATTGTTTACATGCTTACACAATGGCATATAGCTCTTCATCATATATGGGGTATATTGGAATGTTTAATTGAATGTCTCATTGTGATAGGCAATTAGATGCCCATGTTGTGTGACTTGTGAGAACAATTCCCAAAGCATACTCTAATACATCAATCATTACCTCAAAAGATTGATGCAGACTAGGTAGGAAAAGTATAGAAGCTGAACAAAATTGGTCCTTCAACCTCTCAAATGCCCTGTGTGCATCTCCCCAATGGAACCTGGATTTGGCACCCCCTTTAATCACTTGATGTAGTGGCCAAACAATGTGTGAGAACCCCAATGCAAACTTTTATTGGCAATAACCGATAATTTGCAAAAATTTGTTAGAGTATTTGGGTAAACTAATCTCTAATTGCATGAAACTTCTTGGGATCAACATGGACTCCCTCTTTGTCATACTCGAGGTATTGAATCTTCATCATGCCAAGTGAACACTTCTCCAAAGTAACATGTATCTTATGTATCTGGGGGGATAGTTACCTTTTGGAACTCTCTTGAATGGACGATAATAGAACATATAGCTTGGAGGGGTGTCCTCACATCACATTTTAGGAACAATGTGATAGTTGAGCAGGTTTTCACAAATTTTTATGGGACATAAAACCTAGATGGTCAAATTTGTCAATGGAAAGCGGTGCATAATATGAGAGTCTTGAGGTAGGAGTTAGACTGGATTGTTGCTGGGGATTTTAATGCTAAATTATCATATAGAGATCAGGAAGGGGGAATCCCAATTTTGGATCCAGGGGATTGACTTATGATTGCCCAAGTCCATGCATTACACTTGGTGGATATTAAATGTCCTGGAATCAACTATACTTGGACTAATAAGAGGAGGGAGCCACATAGCAAGAAGGTGAAGTTAGACCATTTTTTGGTTTCAGAGGAGGTGTTTGTGAAATGGAATCTAAAATTTCAGATTTTGGAGGGTCCAGTTTATGATCACTTTCCCATTTTGTTGAAAGGGGGATCAAGACAGGGCAACACCACAAACCATTCAAATTTGAAAACTTTTGGTTACAAAAAGAGAAACTTTGAAAGAAAGTTCCACAGTGGTGGAAAGAGGGACACCCGACATATGGGACAACAATTTTTAGATTCTAGAAGCAACTTCATTATGTCAAGGATCAACTGAAATAATGGAGGTGAGCTAACAAGACAAAATTCCAGGTCCAAAGAGCTTCATTGGTGGCCACATGGGGTGAGGTTCAAAAACACTTCATGGAAGGAACAATTGCAGAGCAACTCAAAGCAGAGGATTATGCATTGCGTAAAGTGGTTGAGGACATTGACAACCAAGAGGAGATCTGCTAGAAAAAAAGAGCACGAACCACTTGGTTGTTAAAAGGTGACAAAAATACCAAATTTTTTCATCAGGCTACTTGTGCTAGGAGACAAACGAACAAGATGGAAGCTCTTCAGGATGAGAACAAGCACTTCTTTGATACAATACCAGATATGGATTTCCATTCAATGGATTATTTTTCTAAATTGTTTAAGGAAAGTATGGTGCAAGATGAAGAGGCTCAAAAAGCAGTTCTTGCTGTCATACATTCTATTATCTCTAAAGAAGAAAATCGGGCCCTACTTAAACCCATTTATAGAGAGGAATTGAAGAAAGTAGTCTTTGGAATGAGTATAAGAAAAACACCAGGTCTAGATGGCTTCCCAATTGAGTTTTTTAGACCTTTTGGGACAACTTGGAGGAGGATGTAATGGCTAGAGGAGTCCAGAGGTAGTAAAAGAATGTTTAAAGCATTAAATCATACATTTATTGCCTTAATTACGAAAGGGGAGGAGGGGGTGCATATTTCAAATTATAGACCTATTGTCTTATGCAATGCCATATATAAAATAATCACAAAGGTAATGGCTGAGCGACTAAAATCTCTCCTACATAGCATTATCTCCTTGGAATAGGGGGTTTTATAGAGGGTAGGCAAATATTGGATGGTGTGGTTCTAGCTTTGGAGGCAATCCACTCAATGCAAAAATTTGGAAATAATGGAATGTTCATAAAATTGGATATGTCAAAGGCTTGATAGGGTGGAGTGGAGCTTCTTGTCAAGGATGATGGTAGCCTTCAGTTTCTCTCAGGATTGGATAGAATGGTTCATGAGCTATGTTTCTACTCCGACATACTCAGTGATAATCAAAGCCCTTCCCTTGCAACTGTTTGGAGCTACTCGAGGCCTGCGTCAAGGAGTTCCTTCTTCCCCTTATCTTTTTATCATATTGGCTAAAGTCTTGGGTAGACTCATCTTGATGAGAAGACAAGGTTTGCTAACATGTATCAAGGGGGGTGAGGAAGTTTTGATTCACTTACAATTTGTGGATGACACAAGATTGGTGGGAGTGGCCAGATTCAGGGAAGCAAGAATGATTAGAGATACTCTTAATGTTTACCTTAGGGCCATAAAGCAAGTCATCAATGATAAAATCCAAAGTGGTCTTTTTCAATCTTGATCAAAGGTTTTAGGATAAAATTTTAGAGACATGGAGATTCATGAGGACTTATCTCCCAGTGGTATATTTGGGGGTCCCTTTGCATTTTAAAAAACTGAAACTAGATATCTAGAGGAATTTTTGGATTGTATGAAAGAAAAATTACTCATTGGTCTCAAAAATGGTTAAGCTATAGGGGTAGATTAACTTTTTTGTAGTCAACCATTCAAGCCGTGCCAATTTATAAATTTTCTATCCTTGTTTCCTCACATACCATATGGAAAAAGTTAGAAAAGATGGCTAGAAAATTTTTATGGGGAGTAAAAGGAGAGAGGAAATGGGCCTTAGTAGGTTGGGAGAAAGTAAGCCAACCCAAGATAAAGGGAGGTTTGGGACTAAGGAGATCAAAGTTAAATAATAAAGCTTTGGTTGGAAAGCTTTACTGGAGGTGGATTTCCCAACCAACTTTATTCAATAGAGTTTTAACAAGTACCTATTTGGGACAGGTGAACCCGAATGAGGTGAGTCATTTTCATTTGGATGGTAATGGGTCCTTAGTGTGGTAGGATCTAAAGTTAGGATCTCAGGTAGTGAAAGATGGATTTTTAGGAAAGTGCAGAGAGGAGAGAAGGCATAATTTTGGATAAATTCATGGGATCAATACCCACCTATCATTGCTGAATTCCCAAAACTGCAACCAGTAAAAACAACCATGGAAAACAAGGGTTGGATCTAGATTGAAAGTTATTTCAACACTAGTTAGTTGGGGGATTATAAGTTTAATTAGTTTAAGAAGTTGGATGAGTGACCAATTTCAATCCCTCCGGAATTGATACCCATCATGACTAAAATTTTGGCAAAAAGATTTCTCACAGGTAGAGATGAGGAGGATAAATTAGCTTGGGGCTATGGGAGCCTTGGAGTCTACAAAGTGAAGGATGGATATGATAAGATCCTTCTAGAACCTCCTCCTCATGCACATCAAGTTGAGGATTGGAGAAAGATTTGGTAGTCCAAGGGCTGGTCGAAAGTAAACTTCTTTGCCTGTTAGTTCATGCACAATGGAATTCTTACTTTTGAAAATTTGAGACGTAGGGGAATTGCTGGTCCATCTCAATGTGTTTTATGCTACAAGAGCGAAGAAACATCTGACCATTTGATGTTTGAGTGCCCATTCATGCATCAGATCTGGGAGCGATGGTTTTTATCTTATATAATTCGAACCAATGGTGATTTGAATTGGATTAATGTTTGGGAAAAATGGAAGAGGGGTATATTTAAATCTAAAATCTTTATATCGGTTGGAATATTGGATTAAACTTCATTTGGTGGCTAGTGTGGTTGGAGAGAAATGATAGAATTTTTAGAGAAACCTTTTCATCCTTAGATGATGTTTGACATGTCATTATGCGGGCTAATATAGGGATTATGGAGAAGGAAGCTGAAGTGCAAGAGGGGTAGGACATAGCTAGCTGAAATGCAAGAGGGGTAGGAAATAGCTAGTTGGAAACCACCCCCAGAAGGTTGGATTAAAATTAATACTGATGGAGTTGCAAAAGGTAATCCAGGTAGAGCTGGAATTGGAGTGGTCTACAAGAATCATGTTGGGACAATGCTCTATTGGGAACTGAAAGATCTGGAAAGGGACATGAACAATGAAGTAGAAGCCTTAGCTATCAAATATGCTTCTATCTAGGCAGTAAGACAAGGTTACAGGAGGATAATCCTAGAATCAGATACTTAATAATTGGTAGGAGCTCTGGATTGCATGAGGAACTTTGCTTTGAAGACATGGAGGTTGAGGATTCTTGTCACCCAAATTAAGAAATTGTGGAGGGAAATAGATGATGTGATTCCAGTTTGTGTGAGTAGAGATATAAATAAAGTGGCAGACTTGTTGGCTAATATGGGTACTGAGAAGGAGGCAAGGGTTCAGTGGCACAGTGGCACAGTGACATGGCTATTAAGGATGAGAGGATTAGGTAGGTTGGTGAGAAAATCTAGTGTTTAGCTAATTTGGACAACCATTGTAGAAATATGGTTTAGGAGATTTGGCTCCAATGCACATCTTGTTTTACTGTTGTAAACAAGTGTTCTTGTCGGCTAACGCTGGGAGGAGTCTCATCCCAACTTGTTAATGATCTTGTTTTAATATAAAATTTTCAATTTTTTTTTCAAAAAAAGAGAGTTGGAAGTACTTGTTGAACAAGTTGCAGATGTTTCTAACTTGTCTTATTATAGATAAGAATGTCATCTAAGTAGACTACCACAAATGAGCTAGTGTAGGGATGCAAGATATCATCCATCATCCTCATGAATGTGGTGGGTACATTGGTCAAGCCAAAAGGCATAAATAACTGCTCAAATAGACCCTCCTTGGATTTGAATGCAGTCTTCCATACGTCAATATGATCTATGGGTATTTGATGTTAACTAGATTTGCAGTCAATTTTGGTGATCTTTACACCACAGAGCTGGTCCAACAAGTCATCTATCCAAGGGAGTGGATAGTGGTTTTTCACAATGATTTTATTCAAATCTTTGTAGTCAATATAGAGTCTCCATGTTCCTATTTCTTTGGACCCTAAACAATTGGGTTGCCACATGGTAAAGCACTTGGTCTTATGTGCCCCTTTTGAATCAATTCTTGGATCTACCTCTTGATTTTATGATTTTCAAGGAGTGATCTACGATAAACAAGTGCATTAGGCAAAGGAGAATTAGACACTAAATCAATGGGATTATTAACCTCACAATAGAGTGGAATCCCAATTGGTGACTTGAACAAGTCATAATGATTTGCTACAATCTAGTCTATCTACTTATAATGTGCAGAGCCTATGATTGATATAACAATGGTCCTCCTACTTTGCAACTTGATAATCAACATAACAAATTTCCTTGTTTTGACAATCATCTTCTTGCATTGTTTGAAATTCATTAAGGAAACAAAGATAGGAATATAAACCTTTGGTATCCTAAAGTTTTGACTCTTGACAATGATCATGGCACTTTAGAGCCTAGACTCATACACACTATGCCTCTTCCACATGAATGGTTGATCCAAAATCACATCATAGACCAAGGGCACAACATTGCAAAAACATCATCTTCAAAGGGTTTGATGGTATAAGAGACGAGACATTGTTGAGTGACACAAATGTCTCTCCCTTGTTGTAGCCATCCAACATTATACAGTTGTGGGTGTGGGGTGATGAAAAAATTCAAATACTTTATAATATGAGCAGAAAGCAAATTCTTTTGACTCCCATTATCAATAATTAAATGCAATGGTTTACACTTCACCCAGATGTGTTAGTGAAACAAGTGTTCATCCTCCTGTGACTCCTTTGGTGCAATATGTTTGGTGGCAATTGTCACATGTGGTTAAAATTCCATGATCTACTTTCATCTATCCTCAACTTGTGGATGTGGTGGTGGTGGTGTAGTGAATGTAAAGGGTCGTAACTCAATAAACAATGAAAAATAACTTGACACTCCTCCCTTGAATATTGGATGTTCTTATGATAATCACACCATTTGCTAGTCTTGGCCTTTTGGAAATTATTTTCTTGGGAGTCCTTTTTTGGCTTCTAATTCTAATTTTAGGGATGACCTCGTTTGTCCCGATTCTTTGGAGATTCACTCTTGCTTTTTTTAACTGGTACTTAGTGTTATGTTTTTTGTTATTCATTCATCCTTTTCTACTTTTTTTTTTGTGCTCCAACTTGATAAGAAGTTTGTATGCCTCTCCCAAAGTATTAAGTTTGAAGAGGTCCATGTCCCCTTGAATGTACCATTGTAGCCCACTGTGATACTTGAGAATTTGATACCTTTCAATATCTTGAATACCTAGTTTTGTTGTCATAGAATGAAAATATTAGTATAATCTTGAAAAATTGGTCTTTACCTTGATGAAATTGTTGCCATTGCATATATTGGTCTTCATAGGCTCCCATGAGATAATATTTTTCCTTTATGAGCTCCATGAAATAATCCCTTGTGAACACTAGTTCATCTTCATTCTCCTATATAACCTTGTTACAATATGCTTCACACCAATTTCGAATAAGTAATGAAAATTTAAAAAATGCAAAAGTACTTTTTTGACTGTCAGTGAATTTATTTATAAATAAGTATGAAGATAATTGATCCAATTAGTTTTCCCTTCAAAAGTAGGAGTAACAAAATTCACCTGCATGTTAAAAGGTATAAATGCATTGAATGGTGCTAAGGCAATGAGAGGTTGTGCAGAGGAGGTTACATAATTTGCAAGATGGAGTTGTTGAAGATTTTGAGCAAATTGATCTATCATATTATTTCTTTGTTTCACGAGGACTTCATTGACATCTCCTTAAAAGGATTGTTTGTCTTGATGTTGTCAATTCTAGTTTTCACTTTAGATTGTTTGGAATGACAAGAGAGGTAGCAAAAGGATCTCACATCTCATACCCAAACATTCAATATTTTGATCTCATGTTTATGGACACACATTCAAAAGACATATTACTCTGATACCACTAATTCAAAACTCAAAATTTTGACCCTGGATTTTTTTGGGACATCCTTGGGTCCTATTCCTATTCCCTGGTACCCCTTTGCCCTCCTCCTTGGCTGGCTGGTGTTGCAGACGATCCCATTGGGTTGGGATATCCCTTATTCTCTTGTTTGCCCCATTCCATGCCTTATGGTAGGGTTTTCCTTTTGGTGTCTGCGAATTGAGACATCCTTGGGATTTTCTAGGATGTCCTTGGGTTTTCCTAGGTTGTCCTTTGGGTTTTCTGAGTTCCTTCAGTAACCCTTTTCCTTTTTTTTTGTAGGGTACTATTTGGTGCTAAGGATCAGAGGTTCTTCTGGTGTAGTGTGGTGTGGCTGAGGTTTTTTGGCTTCATGAGCAACTCTTCACAATATCTTTTGGCTTGGATGGGACCTTGTGCTTATTCCTGTGGTGTTGCTCTTTGGGTTTCCAGTGGCAGGTTTGATGGCGGGTCTCAGCTTTTCGTGTCCTTGAGGGGGACCTCTGTGCTGATCTCTGCTGTGTTCCTACGGGTCATCCTCTTCTGGTCCCTGAAGCTGCTTGGCGGTGGCGTTGGAGGTTGCTGTGGAGATCTTGATGATTTTTTCTGGCCTTCGGGGGGACCCTGCGCTTTCAAGTGGTAGCTCATGCTTCATAGTTCCTCTGTTGAGGTCTCCTGGGATCTCCCCACCATTTTCCTTGGCTCCCATTTCTGCATTGTTGTTTCCTCTGTCTCCCTTGGCCTCTGAGTAGTTTCCCTGCTGCAACGAGATTTCATGGCCTCTAGAGTCCCATGGTTGCTGATCCTCTTGTAGGCCTATTTGGGATGTTGGTCCTTGTTGTGACATCCTCTTGTTGCATCCTTGTGCATCCTCGGGAATTTTTGTGTTTCCCGCTTTTAGTTTAAATTTGAATTTTCAAATCTTTGTAATGGGCGGGATAGCCCTGTTTCAATTTTCCTGAGTGGGATTACCTTTTTTAATTTCCATCACCACGTGCTTCTTGGATGGTCCTTTTGCACGTGTATTTTTGGGTTGTTCTGGGTGGGTTAGTGTTGTCCCAAACTTCAATGTAATGATTCAAAAAAAAAAAAAAAAAAAAAAAAAAAAAAAATATATATATATATATATATATATATATATATATATATATATATATATATATATATTTGTCCTTTAAGGCTATCCTCTAGCCTTTCCTGTAAGGCTATCCTTAGCCTGTCCTGAAAGGCATTCTTCATGTCTTTCCTCTGGATTTTGGTGTCATTTTCTTTGGCCTTGGGACCTTGCTTATAGTCTTATGAATTTTCTGTAATCAGGTTTTGGGATCCTTGATAAAAACCTTTTTTAATTTAATTTAACTGACAAAAAAAAAAACTCAGAATTTTGAGTCAAGAAAGATTGAGAATGAGTGCAATTTAGAAATTATGGAGGATAACAAACCAAAACATATTGTATAATCAAAATAGCATAATAATGCTCTTTCTGTTCTCTTTTGGACCCGGTTGTAATGAATATGTACCTTAATTACCCCCCCCAAAAAAATAGCATAATAATTTTATTTCTCAAAAAACAAAGTGCATTGCAAGCAATCTTTGAGAAGAGATGTGAGGCCATAACATTGCACTAGAAATCCACTATATTGTATATGGAAGGTCACACATATGGAAATGTTGTGGTTCACCTTCCATGAGTTAGAATGTCACTATATGAAAGTGTTGTGATTCATCTTCCATGAGTTACAAAGTGCATATTAATTGAAAATTACATACATATATCTTATGTTTTGTCTTCTACTAATATTTCAGCATCTTTAGATATGCATTTTGACTATGGAAGTCTTAAATAGAAAATTAATATTTTTAGTAAATAATTTGTTTTGCATTTTTGAGGGCTCTAGAGCATCTTTTCCACAAAATTGTTGGTAACTTCTATGACAGAGTTGCCCATTAAAATTGTTGTTCTTCCTGTAATCTTTCAAACACTTGCTAGATGATCAAAATAGAGTCCTGAGCACAAAGTTATGCCTCTAACACTGTGGTTAGATATAAAAATAGATTTTTGGGCATTTCTTAAGGAAAAATATTCACAATGGATGGGAAAATGAAGAGTAAAAGAGAGAGACAAAAGAAAAAAAAAGGATTTAGAGGGGAGATGAAGGAAGAACCTACAATAGTTAACTAAGGAAAGGTAAGCCTCCATGTAATGTAAATTAAAAAGTTTGTACACTATTTGTAGAAATAATATAAAGAACCAACTCCTATCCCTAACCAAAATCTCTATAAAGTCTGAACATATTGCGTGAGAGGTTTGTGTTGTTGTATGAAGCCAAGGTCTATATAGAATAGTAGTTTAGTTCTATGTTTGGAAACAACCTTGTAATTGTGTTAGTCAATAAAGACTACATGTTTTTCAAGGTTAAGAGTAATTATTGTATTTAAATTGTAAGTCAATTTAAGGGTAGTCTAGGGTTTCCAGATGACATGTAGTGATGAGAAGTAACTTCTCGATAATAGATGTCACAAGAGAGGAGTGGGTGGATCCTCCTATGATTGAATGCTAAAACAAACTAACATTTTATGAGGTTGAGTAAGGAGGAATAATACCGAAGTGTGTTATATAAAGGTGGGTGTGCCTCATGTACCAAACTGGCCTAGTGAGGGTGTTCGAAGATCAAATGAAGATGTAAGTGTATTTGCATGCATATTTGTTGCATCTATGTATTCTCCTATAAATCATGCATAATTATAAACCCAATGAACCCCTATGGTTGTGGATTATACCAATGATCTTCATATGGATGATGCTTGTTGTTCTTATGTTGTCAACATAATTGTGATACTATAGCTAGAAGCCTTATGTAAAGTCACTTTGGATACTTGTATGGCTTGTAGGGCGATAAAGCCTTATCCTCAATATGCTTACCAAGACGGTTGGAGCTATTGGAGGAGTCATTTGATCTCGTAACTATAAACTAGAAATTCCCATGTTTTATTAAGACGAGAAGGGTTTATGACCGCTCAGTGCATAGAAGACAAATAAAAATGGTAATGTTATGTAACGTAAAATATTGTTATTTGTAGAATGCTTACCCATATTTTTAATGTCAATTTGTATAATGTAGACTTTTGAAATCATTGATGAACACGTGTTTTTATTTAGCTTTGAGTTATTAATTATGTAGTGAGTAGTTAATGGAGTGGTTTAGATAGTTGCTTGGTGTGTTCCTATTCATATATTACAAATTATTATTGTCAATTTTCTTGAATATTTAAATGGGTCGAATAACTTGTTAAAATACTTTTGTATTTGGTTGGTAAATTTAATCAATTTCATCTATGGACAATTAAAGTGTGTCCTTACCCAGGTGTTGTAGGTGAGTTGGAGAGGAGAGGGAAATCCTCCAAGAGAGGTCCCAGGTTCAAATCTCCATCCTACCAAAAAGCTGAATTGGGTATCCAAAATCCAATTGATAATGTTGGTGCGGGCAAGGTCGGGTGCGACTTCCAGGTGACTTTGACGGTGTAGAACCCCCTGTTTGTGGTCTCTCAGACCAAGGCGGCCCCGCAAGGGGTTTTTTGCTTTAAAAAAAAAGTGTATCCTTTATATAGTTTTATTTGGCTATGGTGTTATCCCTTATTGTAAGTTACTTGAAGTTCAAATTTTGGTTTTCATTACAATATGGAGTGACTTAGTCATGGTGAGATTGGACTCTATCGTTTCTTCAAACTTTGGAATATCTAAGGTAACGGTAGTAAAAATATTATACTTCAAATATTAAACATTGGTTACTAAAACTTTGAACTTAGTGTTTCATATTTTTAGGCCCTTGACTTCAGACTTTGAATTTCAAACCTTTGGAATGTGATTCTTGAATTTCAAACCTTGGATTTCATACCTCATATATTGAGCTCTTGGTTCTTGAATCAACGGGATTCAACTCTTGAGATTCTAAACTTTGGTTCATCTTTGGACATATAAAAATAATTAATCTTGAATTTGTGGTTGATTGGATTCAACACCCAAGTATAGATCTTGGGTAGCTTAGGCATTTGACACGTGTCTATCCTATAGCTTATATGTGGCTTGAATATGATTATAAATCCAAAGAACTTGGTCATACTAGTTAGCCTTACATCACTTGGATCCCAAACCTAACCAAATTTTAGGTGAGATTGTAGGATTAACTCTTGTTTTAGATCAACTTAGTTGACTCGAAAGAAAGTGGATGATGTTTCTTAAATGGTTCTAAACTTATGTTAAATTGTCATATAAACTTTTAATGTTTTCCATGTGCATATAATTGAACTACACCATAGTCAGACAAAACCATCTTAAAGGTATGCATGACTTTAGGTGCATGAATTATTCTTGGGTAAGTTTGGCTTCACTTGAGCTATGCTAAATTCTTTATTGTTGTTTGGTGCCCAAGTACAAACCTTGGGTGAGGACCAGATATTGCTTTTAGCAAGAGTACCTATGTTTAAAACTTGGATAGAGCCAAACAATGTTAGAGTATATTACATCATTTGGGTCATGTAAATGTACCACCTTTGGTACATAACTAGAGTAGGAGTTTACTTTAGAGTAAAGTTAGTTAGTTACTTCAAGTATTGTAATAAATGCACAAGTGTCAAATGTGCAAGTTGTAAATGTACAAGGAGTCCACTTGTACATCAGGTAGATAGGTAGAGTAAGGGGTAAGGAATCTATCTTCCTATATAAAGGCCTCATAGTGAGTGTTTTAAGAGAGGAGCATATGTAGTAGTAAATATAGAGAGTGTGTGGTAGTGTGGTACAATGTAGTCCTTTCATATCCTTTCATGGAGTGTTCATGTCCTCCATTATATAGCATTGTACTATTTTTATCACTTTCATTAATGGCATATTTTTGAGTTATTTGCAGATGTTCATCTCATTATTTTCTTGCATATTATTGTGCCATTAGTTTATAGTTATCTCAGATTAGTTATCTTGCATCTTGTGGTTGTATTCCTTGTACTACCATCTCATCAAAAGCTAATAGTGGTATCAGAGCACATGGTAGATCAATTAGGATCTAGTGAGAGAGCCATGGTAGATCAGTCAAAAAATAGGGAGAGCCACATGTGAGATTGAGAGAAATCCAAAAATCTCATTTACAAAATTTTTGAGATTACATTTGGCTAGAGTCTTTCCACAAGGTTGCAGAAAAACTCGTGAAGACTAGGACTCAACATAAATTCCACTAGATTGAAAAATCAACTAGTGAAGTTCATCATCTCTAGAATTACAGATTCTTCCATTCTAGTTTCTAACATCTTGTTGCAGGAAAAGGAGATTCAGAGAAAGTTGGGAAGCTTCCTACATAGAGCTAGGAAGAATATCTTCATTAGAATCATTCCAACACTTGCAGCAACAAGTAGAAGACTGAATATTTTAGAGACCTGAGAAAAGGTCCCATTACAAGAGTTACAGATAGATTGTAGAAGAGAGAAAAGAGATTTATTTCCATTCTAAACCTATAGAGTGCAAAAGAAGAAAAGGCCATAGTAGCCTTACTACTGATTCAAGAGACTCCAGAGAAGAGTCCAAAAGAATATTGGAGGTTGGTGATCTCCATTAAAGATTACAGATAACAGATTAAAAAATCAGCCTGAAGAAGAGACCCTTAGAAGGTCCATTACAAAATTGAGTTGGTGATCTCCATTAAAGCTTATAGATTGTAGAAGTGAAGAAGGACTAGCAAGGTCCTATTCTAGAATTCCAGCAGTAGCATATTTTAGAGATCCAGGAAGAAGATCTCATTACCAACACTTCCACAGTAGAAGGTTGAAGGAAAGGTCTCATTTGGAAGACCAAAGAAGATGAGATTGAAGACCTTGGTGAGGTCTCAAGGAGAAATAAGGAGAAGGCTTGGAGAGCCTTATTATAGATTCAGAGAAGGCCATTAAAGGAGTTCCTAGGAGAACTCATTGGAGAAATTTACCACCAAAGGAAGATTTTGGGACAATTATCGCCATCCGACAACAAGCCCAAGGGAGAAGGATTTGGCAAGGAGTTTGCCAAATTTTAGAGGATATTGGTGAAGACCTCAAGACTTTCAGATTCTTGAGAAGAAGGCCTAGATTGAAGTCAGAATTTGACAAGGAGGTTGAAGGAGAAAGGAGCCAAACATTACTACCAAACCTGAAAGGTTTGAAGATTACCTTTGAAGGCTAGAAGGCTCATTCGAAGATAGGGGTTTGTTGAATCTTTAGTAGAATACTGAAGGGTTCTTGAAGAAAAACTCAGCTACGATTTGGGGGAATTCCCTACCAAATTTTTGAGTTTCAAGGACAACATTTTAGTGCAGAAATTGACTACGAAAGAGGTAGCAATCAGGGCAACATTACTAGCTGCAAAAACTTTAGAAGTTACAGAGTCCATCCTGAAGGTTAATCAAGTCACCTACTACAGTTTAAGGGCAGCAAGTTAGAGGGTTTTTGGAGCTGCAAAAAGGTGAGTTAAAGAGTTATTTCGGACAACCAAGTAGAGTTGCAAGTTCATCCAGTTAAAGGTAGCAATAAGGTGAATCTAATCACCTAGCAATCCTTCATCTACAGAGATCATTAAGGTAAGCAACTTGGGTGCAAATAGGTTCATTAGTTGAACTTTAATTTGGGTTATTATCCAGTTCCATTAAGCACCATTTTAAGTTCTTTAAAAGTTGCAAAGAGAAGGTTGCATATTATAGTCTTCAAAGGGAGTGCAGAAGGAAGTTTCTTTTAAGGTTTATACCTGCACATTAAAATAGGAGTTAGATATATTTCAAATAAAAATATCATCTTCCTATTATCTAGTTACAACAAAGAAGACTACATTAAGTTACAGATATTATAGTGCATTTAGGAGCAATTACTAGTGCATGATTTAAGGTTCATTTGAAGGAGTAATAAGGTGAGATCAATATTGCACTATACTAGTTGTTCTTAAAGAGTTTTAAGGTGCACTAAGTATTTTAAGTTACAATGAAAATTAGTGCATATTTTGAGTTACTTTGAGGGTTCATCTATAGGAGTAATAAGGAGAAACTATTATTGCACTATATTAGTTATTCAAAGTTCACTAAGGATTTTTAGTTAAGGTGAACATTAGTGCAAAGTTAAACCTCTAAAATTAGTTGCATGGTTAAGAGCTTGGATTCATTGGTGCTAAAATTATCCAAGTGAAGGAGTTAGAGGTTAGTGTTGTCTAATAAGAAAGGCAACAATACATTGCTCTCAAGGATTAGAGCAAGTAATCACCATATCTAAGAAGCAAAGGAAAAGCTTTAGAAATCTATCTTCATTTATCCTCAAGCTATACAACGAGGAGCTACCATATCAAAGGAGAAGAGTAGCATAAAAAGGAGACAAGGAACTCTCAAAAATTTGGTGCAAAATAAAGTATCTTATTTATGTTACATTGATGCACCATATCCCTCCTAAAGAGGATGAAATATAGAGTGTCTCAAGACACTAAGGCAACAAGTATCCTACATCCACAATCGGCTGAATCGTTGAAGACAGAAGGTGCAAAATTTAGGTAGAGAAGGTGAGCCAACCTAGGGCACATAAGCATCCATTTGGGGTGTCTAGAGACACCATTTTCAGCACCTTATCCAACACCTACGATTGCATCAACCTGTAACACAAGTACCTACGTAAAGATAAAGGCAAGGGCAACGAATAACAAGTGGTATAGCAAAGGAGAAAATGAAGGTGCAATACCCAGTAAGGAGGCCGAGCGAAAGCACCACATTCTACCATTGGAGCTCCATAGAACCACCACTCCATCACCCTTGGTACCTCACAGTTGGAGCCAACCATCATCCTCGAATAGAACAACTTGCAAGAAGGAAATCATTTGTTATAAAAAGAGCGAAGCAAGCTTGCAAATGGTTGGAATGAATAGGCAGTGAGAAGGTCTTAAGGTTAATTTTTGGTACATTGAAGAGAGCATGCATGCAAAGGAGATATCTACACTTGTCTTGAAAGAGGAAGGAATATTGTGCCACTTGGCACAAAGGGCATCATTACCCTCTTATCTCCAATGCTCAAGAAAGGTGCTCATTCATATAACACTTCTCATCATTGTCCTAACATTCAAGGAATTTCAATGCTCAACAAGGAGAAGCTAATCTAGCGCCATACGATTTAACGCTCCACAAGGTCCAACGAAGCTCGAGGAAGAGACTTAAGTAACACCTACCACCACTTGGCACCCACTTCAAGAAGAAGAAGCTTACATATAGCCACCAAACAAGAAGCACACAATGAATGGAAGCGAATTCATAGTGAGCATTAAGTGAGAGTGTATTCGAAGCCTGAAATCAAGGAGTCAAAGGTGCATTTAAGACTATCATAAGAGGACGTCCATTGAGTCTATCATAAACTAGCAAGAAGATACCAATGCTCACAATCAATGCTCAGATTCAATACCAATCAACATGAGTTCAAAGGTATATTTGCACTTACTACTTGCTTTCATTAAAGTTTAAAAGGAGGTATAAGGGAACATATATTTCTAAGGTTAAAATAATTGGAGTAGATATAACCTTAGAGAAAGCAATCAAATCAAAAGTGCATAATATTAAGGGTTAATTCAAGGAGTATTATATTTGCAAATAATTAAGTAGGAGAAATAAGGGTTTCTACTTTAGACACTTAGAAATTATATTGCAAATATTATTAATTTCTAATATTCCAAAATTAGGGAGTTATAAGGTATACTACATCAAACATAAATAATTGGAATTTAGAAATATTGGATATTAAGGGATATAAAAGGAAGTTCATTATTTACTTAAAGGAGTTGGAATTATATACTTACACTTGTCTCATACTCATACTAAAGGGACAAAATAAATCCAACCATAGAACTTCAAATTAAGTGCATAGTTCATTAGGAGAGATAAGGTGAAATAGGAGTTGATTATTGTTATTTACAAAACATTACAAAATCAACCCAAAAGGTGAACTATTACTTACTAAGCACTTTATTAAGCTTATAGCTTACTCTAATCACTAGGGAGACATAAGGAATCCTACAAAACCTAAGTCTAGAAAGGTTTTATCAAATTGGTTCACATACTCTAAACTAGGGAGTCATAAGGTAGACTACATCAAAGGTTCCATCTCCAAAACTCTAAGGAATAATAAGGAATACTACCTCAAGGGAATTCAAGAAGAAATATGGATGAAATATTAAGAAATGCTTTCAATAACTAAGAACTATTTCATGAAATGGATCTTTACTCCCAAAAATTAAGAGATACCCTTGAAGTATACAAGTATCTATCTACTAGCGATAAAGAAAAATTTTCATTATTCCTTAAAGAGGCAAAATAAGGCAACTTTATAACATTAATTAGTTATCTTCATGAAGCCCTCTTTAGAGCATGGTGGAATACACAAAAAATAGTTATATTCACATCAAAAGAATGTTTGATGATATATCTATCATTAATTATTTTTGAACTTGCTCAAAACATAAAGCAAACTAGCAAATCCAATCAATATTATTGTGATGATAGACTAACTCATCATGAAGCAGATGTTCCACTATACCAATACAAAATCATAGGAGAAGGAGGAAGAGGAAGAAAAGGTATACTATACGAGGACATAGCAAAGAAGATAATAGAGAAGAAACCACACATATTGAACCAGTTGGACATATTCAAATTGGAGAACTAGAATAACCCTCAACTACCGCTTTCTCTAGCTTGTACAAGACACTAACTACTTACTTGAACATATCACAAACATCAGAGGATAATTCAAACTCCAATACTAGATAGAAGATCCATATTGAAGACTAAAGTCTTCAATACCCAAATAATGTAATACAAGGGGGTGTTAGAGTATATTACATCATTTGGGTCATGTAAATGTACCACCTTTGGTACATAACTAGAGTAGGAGTTTACTTTAGAGTAAAGTTAGTTAGTTACTTCAAGTATTGTAATAAATGCACAAGTGTCAAATGTGCAAGTTGTAAATGTACAAGGAGTCCACTTGTACATCAGGTAGATAGGTAGAGTAAGGGGCAAGGAATCTATCTTCCTATATAAAGGCCTCATAGTGAGTGTTTTAAAAGAGCAGCATATGTAGTAGTAAATATAGAGTGTGTGGTAGTGTGGTACAATGTAGTCCTTTCATATCCTTTCATGGAGTGTTCATGTCCTCCATTATATAGCATTGTACTATTTTTATCACTTTCATTAATGGCATATTTTTGAGTTATTTGCAGATGTTCATCTCATTATTTTCCTGCATATTATTGTGCCATTAGTTTATAGTTATCTCAGATTAGTTATCTTGCATCTTGTGGTTGTATTCCCTGTACTACCATCCCATAAAAAGCTAACAAACAAAACCATTGCGTTGGCTTAGCAGGAAAGAACCTTACCTTTCAAAGCTTTAACATAACCTAAATAATTAACTTATAGTTATCTTTGCTTTGTTGCGTGTTTGGTTTTTTAGGTGCAAAGTAAATATTTTTACTATTGAGCAACCTTGTTAACTACTAGTTATTGACTTCAAATGAAAATCTTAAATAACATTTTTGGATGCCCCACATGGGGCATTACAAAAAAAATATTAAGGAAGAAGAAGATATCACGAAGGAAGTAATTAATTATTTCAAAAATATTTTGTCAAATGTTTGGTAAGGTAAAGAGGCTCAAGATAAGCATTTACAAAATATTTCATCAATTATCATGTAGGGTTAAAATGGAATATTAACAAAGAATATCTCTATGGAGGAGCTATATGAGATAGTTTTCCTTTTCCACCTTAACAAGACACCTAAACCAGATGGATTTCTTGTAATTTTATTTTAAAATTTGGGATTTGTTGCAGAGTGATATGTTTGTTACAGTTGAAGAGGCTAGGGAAAAAAAAGATTTAATAAATGAGATCAATTCCACCTTTATTCCATTTGTTCCCAAGAAAGATGAGATAATTTTTTAATAATTTGCCCAATAAGACTTTGCAATATGATTCATAGGATCAAATCAAAAATTATGGCAAATAGATTGAAAAGCATTCTAGATTGTGTTATGTCAAAGGAACAAGATGGTTTTCTTCATGGTAAACAAGTTCTTCATGGTGTAATCATTTCATAGGAGGCCATACATTCTCTCCATTATGTTAACATGTAGAATATGCTTATGAAATCAGACATGAACAAAGCATATGATAGGGTTTGTTGGAGTTATATACATGATATTCTTTGAAAAATTAGTTTCAATCAAGGTTAGTATGAATGGATTAGATGTTATAATTCCATTTTGATCAATGGATACCCTGTTGGATATTTTGAATCATCTCATGGAATATACCATGGGTGACTCACTATCTCTTATCTATTTGTTATTCTTGTGGAGGCATTAGGAGAGCTTTCTCAATGGTAAAAATTGAAGAAAAAGTCAAAATTGTTTAGGTTGCAACACGTGTTTACTCTAATATCAAGTGGCATTAGCTCAACCGGTTAGACTCCTCGATATTTAAAGAGGAGACCAAGGTTCAAATCTTACCAAGTGATATATGGATAATATCCAAGATTTTTTGTAATATCACTATGTGGTGACGATGTAGTACAGGTGGGGCTCATTTCAATCCATATAACTAATTAAAAAAAACAAATGTTTCCTTTAATGATACTTTTCTTTTGGGTCATCCCTCAGTAAATGAGGCAATGAAGCTTAAATATGTTGGAGAATATTATATTATTTGGTACATGACAATGTACCACCTTGGTACAATATTAGATTATGTGTGTGTCATAGATTATAGTGTGAGTTTATATTTTATGTAATGTAATAATGTGTAGGAAATGCACAAGTGTCATGGAATTAAGCATGCAAGTGTTGTGAGTGTGGATGTGCACAAGTGTCCATTATGTAAGAGTGCACATGTGTCGTTAGAATAAAAAAGTGAAGATTTTCAAAGAAGAGTGAAGGCCAAGAGTGCTTCATATGAAGAGTCACATACTATTATATACTTGTGACAAAACATTGTAATTATTATAAAAATTGCACTGCACATAGCATGCATTAGTAGCATGCATTGTAAGTGTCAAGCATCAAAAGCTCGTAGTGGTATCAGAGCCACAACAATTTTTATTGCACAGGTTTTTAAAAGTTGCAAAAAATCTAAGGCAATTTCAACTGGCCAAGGAGGGACCAGTGAAGTTGAGGATATTACCATTGGATAAGAAAAACCAATGAAGTTTTTCTATTGGCTAAGAGAAAAACTAGTCAAGGCAAGAATTAATACCGCTAGGTTGAAGGACAACCAGTGAATATTAAAGATTCAATATTGAAAAGTTTCAAATAGATTGAGTTTACCTATTCCAAGAAAAAATTTGGAATAGAAGGCAATCTAAAACATAGTTTTAGGTCTTGAAGATAGACCTTAACATTGACAATATTAAGGAGACCAAAGAGGTCCCATAGAAGCAAACAAAGAAGACTTAAAAAAGTCCCACTGAAGGCAAATTAAGAGACCCAAGAAAGAGGTCCTTTTGAAAAGATTGATAGAGAAAGAAAACTGGAAAGTAGAAAAATACTTCAAGAAACTTTAAGACAACAGAAAGTCCTGAGGACAATCCTAGTTAAAGGATATCACATAGCACATCAAAGGAAGGATTCTAGTAGTCCACATTGAACAAGCAAAGTTAGAAGATTCAAAGTAGTAGAAGAGAAAGGAAAGCATAAGATCTGCACAAGGCAGAATAACTAGAAGATAAAGACAGAGATAAAGTATCATACAAGTCCACATTGGACAACAAGCTCAAGTCTAGAAGAATAACAAGGGAGAATAGGGAATTAATTCTAACCAACAGTTCCATAGAAGGCCACAAGTGCAACAAGTATTTAAAAGGTAAAATACTATAGTTTTTTTTTTGAATTTACATGGTGAAATCGGTAGCCGCCACGAATCCGGACAGGCTGTTCGGATTTTATGGCTGCCATAGTATTCTGCGTTGTTCACCCAAGAAGCCACCACACAAATCTTCGCGTAGTCCATCCATATAAGCACCATGCCACAATAATTTTGAACCTTTTACACTGCTGAAAGCACCAGGAAAGGGACACACATTCATTCCGATGAGGCTCGAGATTTGAACCTTGGACCTCCGCCCCCTTATAGGGTTTGGTCGAACCAATTGGTCTACACATTGGACCTAAATACTATAGTTAGAAAATATTCTACAACATTAAGAAAAAGGCCACAAGGGCAATATTGAAAGCGAGTGAATCCAACAAGGGCAGTATTAAAGAAAATGAACAACAAGCTTAGAGAAAGCAAGGCAACATTCATAGTATTGCCTTAAGCAAGTGAAGCATCACTATAGCATCTCAGTAAGAAGCATTGAAGCTAGAGAAGGAAACATATTCAGTCAAGAAAAAGACTAAAATCTAGAAGAACAATCTTGAAGACAAGAAGATATCTTCAAAAGAGAAATAAGATAAAGATAGAAGAATTCCAACAAAGGTGTTTACATAAGGTTTGGGGCAATCGTCGCCATTCGACAACAATCCCATAAACGTAATGATGGTTTTAAAACTATTATGACTAAAGAAAAGAAGTATCACTTTGTATTACAAAGAATGAAGTGTTACAATCAAGAATGGAGCTTAGAGTCCATTATATAGGAAGATAGTTTCCTTGGCCCTTACTCTACCTAGAACTTATGTACATGTGGACTACATGCACATTTACAACTTGCACATTGACACTTGTGCATTTATTACTTCTTCCCCAAGTAACCACTTAACATAAGATAAAGTAATCTAATGTATCAAATAATGTAATATACTCTAACACCCCCATGTATTACATTATTTGGTATGAAATTCATTTGAATTGCATAACTGATCTCTGAAAGTCTGAAACTTATTTCTTCCAAGAGCTTTTGTAAAGATATCTTCTAGTTGTTCTTCTATAGGGATGTATTTCAAGATGAAATGACGATTTTGGAAGTGTTCTCTGATGAGATGGCATTGAGCTTCAATATGCTTAGTTCATTCATGTACAATTGGATTTTTAACCAAATTGAGTACTCCTTGATTATCACAATGTATCAAGGTTGGAGTTCATTTGATGCCCATGTCAGATAGTATATATTGTAGCCATAATGCTTCACATGTTGTATCTCTTGCTGCACGATATTCTACTTCAGTAGATGATTGTGCCATTGTATGTTGTTTCTTACTATACCAAGATATAGGTCCTGAACCAAGATAAAATACATACCCTGAAGTAGACTTTTTGTCATCAATAGAACCGACATAGTTTGAATCTGAGTAACCCTATAGACAAAAATCCTTAACATTCTTCATATAGGTTAGGCCATAATCAATAGTCTTCTTAATGTATTGCAATATTCTCTTTGTAGCTTTCCAATGACTTTCCCTTGGTTCTTGCATGAATCGGGAAAGATAATTTACAACAAAGACTAAGTCAGGTTGGCTATTTGTTAAGTATAGAAGACTTCCAATTAATTGGTGATACATGGTTGCTGAAACCAAAGGTGTTTCATCATTTTTGGATAATTGAATCCCTTGTTCCATAGGAGTATCTTTTGTCTTACAATTCTTCATTCTGTATCTTTTGAGTAAGGCTTTAGCATATTTTGATTGAGTAATTGTAATGTTGTCTTTATTTTGATGAATTTCTAGGCCGAGGCAGTAATTCATCAGTCCTAAATCTATCATCTCAAATGCCTTTTCAATATCTCTTTTAATATCACTTATTAGTTTTTTTGAGCTTCTAGTGATCACTATATCATCAACATATACTATTAGAATTAGTACATCATTTCCAATTCTTTTTGTATATAGACTAGGATCAGAAGTACTTCGTTTGAAGTTATGTTGTAATAAGTGATTATTGATTTTTATATTCCATGCTCTGGGTGCTTGCTTCAGACCATATAAATATTTGTTTAATTTGCATACCTTATTTTCTTGTCCTTTAGCAACAAATCCTTCTGGTTGTGACATGTAAACTTCCTCTTCTAAGTCACCATTAAGAAAGACACTTTTAACATCCATTTGATGAAGTTTCCAACCATGATGTGCTGCTAGAGCGCAAACTATTTTGATAGTAGTCATTCTAGCTGTTGGTGCAAAAGTTTCTTCATAATCAATTCCCTTAGTCTGAGTATATCCTTTGGCTACTAATCGAGCTTTGTATTTGTCAAGAGTTCCATCTACTTTATACTTGATTTTGTAAATCCATTTGCAACCCACTATTTTCTTACCTGGAGGTAACTCTACTAGATCCCATGTTTTATTCTTTTGTAGTGATGCATATTCAGATTCCATAGCTGCCTTCCAATGTGATTGTCTTAGGGCTTGAGGTGTTGATGTTGGTTCTTCTGATGTACTCAGTAATCCTTTGTTCATTCTAGTTTGGCTACGAGTTTGAGGTCTGGTGGTAGTAAGATCTAGAATTTGTTCTAAGTTTGCTCCTCTGAGTGTATCTCTATACCATATAGGATCCCTCTTTTGGGAAATTGTGGATGATTCTATATGTTCACTTTCTTCATCATGATATTCTAACTTTGTTTCTATTCTTTTTGAGTCTTCTTCTGGAAAAGTTAATATGACCTCTGTATCTTCACTTTGTTTTTCATCATCGACCTTGTATTTTTCATCAAAAATCACATCTCTGCTTATATATACCTTCTTTGTACTTGGATCTAGTATTTTGTACCCTATGGATTCATCATCATACCCAACAAATATTCCTGCCATAGTTTTGTCATCTAATTTAGTCCTTTTTTTGTTTTGGAATATGCATATAAGCTTTGCAACCAAAAATTCTTAGTTTTTCTATATTTGGTTTTTGTCCTGACCATGCTTCTTCTGGTGTAACATGTCTGAGTATTCTTGTAGGTAGTCTATTATGCAAATATACTATTATTTTAACTACTTCTACCCAATATTGATGGTCGAGAAGAGATTATTTTAACATACACCTGACCATTTCCATTATAGATCTATTTCTTCTTTTTACAATTCCATTTTGTTGTGGCGAATATGTTGTAGTAAGTTATCTTTTAATTCCATTTTCTCTTAGAAAGGAATCAAATTATTTTGAGACAAATTCACCTCCTCTATCAGACCGAAGAGATTTGATAGTGTTTCCTGATTCTTTCTCTACTTGTAGTTTGAATTGTTTAAAACAGTTGAATACTTTTGATTTATACTTCATGAAGAATACCCACATTTTTTTGGTGTGATCATCGACAAATAATTGAAAGTACTTATATCCTCCAATGCTAGTGACATTCATTGGACCACATAGATCTATATATATTAGTTCTAATGGTTGTTGAGTCCTGTGTTGATGAAGCTCAAAGGGAACTTTGTGTTGTTTTCTAGCTAAGCATTTTGGACAAATAGTAGATTCTAGGGATAGATTTGGTATTCCTTCAACCATTTGATATTTGAACATTTCATTTAAATAAGATACACTGGTATGTCCTAGATTTTTGTGCCATAGATCTGAAGTCTTGATTGAAAAAGTTGAATGTGTAGTAATATCTAAAGCAAATAGACCATTTATATAGGTACCTGATGCTACCTTTTTTTCCATTTTAAGAATATGACATTGTTTTCTTCCATTGGAAACCTTAAACTCAATAGTCATATTTTGATCCATAAGTTGAGAAACTGAGAGGAGATTATTAGTCAATCCTGGGACATATAAAACATTTTTAATTATCCCTTTTCCATTTACTAGATCAACTAGAATATTTCCTATCCCCTCTACTTCATAAGTCTTACTATCTGCTATAGTAACTGGTTTCTCATTTTTATTTTGTAGGGAATCAAACAGATGTCTGCTTCTAGTCATGTGTTTGCTTGCTCCTGAATCTATGTACCAATGTTCCATGGTGATGAAGTTTCAAATATTCTAGTATGAGGACATGATCAATATTGCTAAGATTTCTTGGATTTAGTAGAATCCCTTTTGACTCCCTAATGTTCAACCTTAATGTATTACCTTATTTCTCTTTATGCACTTAATTTGGAGTTCTCTATGGTTGGATTTCTTTTGTCTCTTTGGTATGAGTATGAGAAAAGTGTAAAATAATTCCAATTCCTTTAAGTAAATAATGAACTTCCTTTTATACCTTAATATTTCTAAATTCCAATAATCTATTTTTGGTGTAGTATACCTTATAACTCCCTAATTTGGAATATTAGAAAATAATAATATTTGCAATAATAGAGTTTTAATTTTCCAAGTAGAAACCCTTATATCTCCTATGGTATTTAATTGCAAATATTAAACTATTAAGTATATAAATCTCCTTTAAATTTGCTTTCAAATGTATGGTTGATTTTGCTATTATTTCCAAAGTAAATAATAGAAGAGTTTCAACCTTATACTATACTCCTTATAACTCCTTAATGAAAGCAATTTGATTAAGGTAAAACCCTTACCTTTATAATGCTCCAACTCCTAAATAATGAGTGTTGGATGTTGTCTTACTGTGCGCTGCTCTCCTTCAATGGAAGACGTATGACAATGGTAGCAAGTCTTTAATGTTGCTTTGACCTTCTTGGAAACCTTGACTTCAGGCCTTTAATGTTGTTTGCTCCTCTTTCACTGTGTATGGATACTCTTTTGTACTCATTATGGATGCACTCTTCTCCACCTTGAGTTTATGCACTTTAAATAGCACAAATACCTTTCAATGTTGGACAAGTGACCCTTGGGAGTTGATACTTAGGTTCTTTCAATGCTCATTCCTCCTTGCAATGAAGATTGTAGCAAGTAACCTCCCAATGATGCTCTCGAAACTTGGTGTATATGTTGCTCGAATATGAGGATGGAAGATAGATGTTATAGTCTCTTCAAATTTTGGTCAATGAGTCTTCAACACTCTTGTTTGGCTGAAATGATTATTACACCTTTCAATCCTTTGAAATATACCTTTAACACTTCCAAGATGAGTGTTATGTCTATTTTGGATGCTCTCTCCCTACGCAGACATTATGTAACACTCTCTTTTGTTCCACCAAGTGGTACTTGCATGTGAGGACATCTTCAACGTCTCCTTATCCTTCAATATTTCTTCTCCAATGGGTGCAAGCTGTTCAATCTTGGCTTCAACACTTTTCTCCTTCCAGTGAGTGCAAGCTTGTGCATTTTCTAGCAAATGATGATGATATTCTCCTCACGGTTGGCTCCAGCTATGGTATTTCTAGGATGCTCCAATACTGCACTTTTGGTAGATGATATGACTTCAATCAATGATCACTCTCTTCCTAGCTGGTGATTCATCTCCAATCGATGATGGATTTCGATAGCTTTAGCTAGCAGTTTTTCCAAGTAATCAGTTGGGTAATGTACCCCTTATCTACCTCTTGATTTTATGTATTTTATGCTTAGTTATCCTTAGAGCTATCTACCTTACAATGAGTGCTATGCCTCCCTTTATGTGTTGCAGGTTCTTATTACGTAGGCGCTGATCTAGTGTTTCTATACACCTTTGGAAACCAACTTATGAGCCTTTTTGATGGCTTGATCTCTCTACCTTGATATCTTCCCCTTTGATGTCGATGATGTGGCCACTTGTAGATAGAATGGTAGGCTACATAGAGTGTCCTTAAGACACTTATATTTTGTCTCATTTTTGATGTAATAATAGAGACAAACTTGGTGCTTGTATAACCCTGTAAATACCTCCTAATTTGCACTTGAAACTTGAGACTCTCCTAGTCTTGTTTTGTAGCTCCTTCTAGTTTGATGGTAGCTTTCTTCTCCACTACTCGAAGGAATATTACCTATTTTGGTGGCTTCTCTAGACCACAAAAAATGTTGCAGATTTGTGCACCGAATAGTGTCTCTAGACACTTTGATAGTATTCTAATTTGTGCTCTTTGGTTTTCCACTCTTACTTTAACAACCAAAGCACATAATAATATTTTAAGAGAAGTAAGTTTAATGCACTAATAATATCTCCAAGCTTGATGCTCTTAAGAATAATAGCAATCTCACCTTATTGCTCCTATAAATGGATCCACTCCTTGCAACTTTTAATTTTAATATGGTGCTTAATGAATCTCTAATAAACCATAATTTTAGAGTTCAACTAATGAACCTTTTGCACCCAAGTTGCTTACCTTTTAGAACATCTAAAGATGGTGGTTGTCTTGATGATTTGATTCACAAAGTTGTTGCCTTTGACTGGATGAACTTGCAGCTCTGCTTGGTTGTCCAAAACAATTATCTAACTCTTCTATTTGCAGATTTGAAAAAAACTCTAACTTGCTACCCTGAACCTATAGTAGAAAATTCTAATTCTCCTTCTTTTGGGCTTGTTGTCGGATGGCGATAATTGTCCCAAATTTTTCTCTATCAAGAACTCCTCCTTCAGTCTGCAATGGAGTTCCAATATTCTCTCAGACTCTTTTCTTTAGGTCCCTTTGTAGCTCTGATACCAATGATAGTTTTAGAACTATTATGATTGAAGAAAATAAGTATCACTTTGTATTACAAAGAATGAAGTGTTACAATCAAGAATGGAGCTTAGAGTCCATTATATAGGAAGATAGTTTCCTTGCTCTTTACTCTACCTAAGACTTATGTACATGTGGACTACATGCACATTTACATCATTGCACATTTCAACACTTGTGCATTTATTACTTCTTCCCCAAGTAACCACTTAACATAAGATAAAATAATCTAACATGTATCAAATAATGTAATATACTCTAATAAGTAAGAAATAGAGAAGTAATGCTCAACATTAAACTGAGAACAGGGGGGAATAATTAAGTTTCAAAGGAACTATAAGAAGAAAAAAAGTCTGAAACCATATACAAGGTAGAGAATACTACATATTAAAGTTAATTTAGTGCATCATTAAAAAGTTTAAATTATTAATGGTTGCATGTATTCAAAAGGACAACATAGTGGAAGTTTAATCTTGGGGAGCACCCTGCACTAGTGATCCAACACTTGGGTTTCTTGCACCTATATCTGAAAGAGAATAACAAAGTGAAACAATAAAGGAAGAAATTATTAACAAAGTAAATAGTAAGGAGAAGAACATAATCTCCATTAGCACTACGAAGCATATAATAATGCTAAAGTATAATAACAAGTAAAGTCAAAGAAGGCATAGTTTAAGGAAAGCTAGGCAGAACTAAAAGTGCTAGCAAGTTGAAGACTTAAGAATTAGAGAGGAAGATTGCAAGCTCTAAATAAAAGAGTAAATAAGTCTCTATAAAGAAATCAGAAGAGAAGGATTAGAATGGATGAGATAACACGGTAGTATACTTTAATATAAGGAAGCATCATATAAGAAAGAGAATAGAACACATCAGTTAAGCAAAGAAGCATCTAGCGTCATTTAGGAAGGAGCGTCGTAGCTCAAATGAGTCATAGTAAGCAATAATAGTGTCATATCTAAAATTGAGGAGCATCAGTGTATGGAGACAACATAAAGTATAAAGAAGGCAGAAGTTAAAGCATTGAAAATGTTTTAAATTTTTTAGTTTCAAATTGGAACCCAATGCAGTCTCATCACCATTTAACTTGCATTAAGTTGTTGAGAAATTATATTATTAGCAACAAAGTTGAAATACATAATATAAAGAGAGCTCTAAGAGCAACTCAGCTAAGCGTTGAACAAAAACCAATGTTTGGAGAAGCTACATTTGATATCTTCTTCATGAATCTACAAAACAAGTAGAAAATAAAATATCAATATTGAAATAGAGAGCACCATTTTTGAAAGGAGAAGCATCACATTTTGTTTATATGTGCAATATAGCACTATTGCCAAGGAAGCACCATTGAAAAACAACATTGAATAATAAAGGTCAAATGAAACTAGGGACAACAACGTAAATTAGAGAATTCGAAAGAAATGCAATAGAGTGTCACCTGAAAGTTAGATATCAAGTGTCACTAGAGAGGAGGTTGAGCATCAAAGGAAATTAAAACCAAACACAACGTCACTTAAAAAGAGGGATACAAAGCACTAGCATCATTTGAGTATAGACTAAGTGAAATAAAGAGAAGACACCAAGTCATGTAAAGTGTTGAAGGTAGAACATTAAATAGTTCCAAGCAAAGCACGATAGGTTAGGAAAAATATTGAGAGACAAGCAAAGCATCAAATGCCAAGCAAGGAAGGAGCGAGCACCAACTAGGAAAAACAAAGTGTTTAAGCATTCCCTAGGCAAAACCAAAGTGGACATCAAACACAGTTTAGAATCTGTAGTAAGGAGGAGTGTCAGAGCTAGGTGGAACACTGCTCAAGAGGGAAGCCAAATCATCAAGAGATAAAGGTCGATCAGAGTACCATTCGTTGAAGTGAAAAGCTAAATGTTGCAACAATATGTGAATAATTCTGAGAGCAAATAGAATGTTGCAAGGCGAAGTATTGAGGAAGAGAAGCACCAAACATTTGAATTGAGTACCACATGATGAAGACGTAACATATTTCTGAGCAAGGAAAGAGTCTTCGTTGATACTTGCCAAACTGTAGGAGTGTCAATTAAAAGTCTCAGGCAATAAAACATCTCCATAAGGAATCTTTGTTGTATGAGACTCACACATTCCGAGGAGAATAGTTGTTGAAAGCTGAGGTTGAGCACGATAGAAGGTAGTTGAGTGCACAGGAAAAATAATGTTTATTGTTAGGCCAAAGGAAGAGCGCAAAAAGAAAGGTTCCAAAGGAATTTTGTTCAAATTTGAATTTGATTTTCAAAGGTTTAAGGAGACATAGGGTAAGTTCAAATTTTCTAAGGTTTAAGGAGACTGAGGGTAAGTTCAATTTTTCTAAGGTTTAAGTTTAATTAATCTATTACATTAGAGATTTACTAGATTAATGGAGGGATAAGCTAGATAATTATAAAATTATAACCTTGGAATTTTCTTTATGCAATTTAGAGTTTTTGGAGTGATAAGTGCAATTTAATTTAAAGTTTTTTGAAGTATTTTATCTTATTTGAATTTCAAGTTACATAGGAATATTGCAAATTAATTTAAGTGTGGAGAGACAAGGTAGTCTACATCAAACTTAGAAATATTAAATTTGCAAATATTCTAGTATATTTAATTAGGGAGACATAAGGTAGTCAACTACAAAAGTGTTTGAAAAGTTACAAACTTCAAAATCTATCTTTCAAAAATATAGGGAGCTATAAGGATGTCTACTTCAAAGAATTCAATGGATAATGATATGGAAAACATAATTAGAAAAGAAAGAGAAAATGTCATAAAAATTGGAATAAAAATTTTGCTTACAAAATTTGAAGGAAGCATAGATCTAACTACAAAATTGATCTATAGTGAAGCAATAGGAGAAATATTTGAAACTTTGGAATATTATCTACATGCTAGGATCATTGAAACAATTGATAATGGAAAAGATGATATTCTAATTCCTTTAGATATTGGTAGCATTCTATATATGGCATTACTGACACTCAAATATTACAAATAAGAAAGCATGAAATAAAGAGAGTTGATTGAATCTCTTAAGAGGAAAGCAAAAATAGACGAATCCTTTTTAGAAAAGATATTTCATTCTTCATGTAATATTGATACATCAAGTTCATCTAATTTAAAATCTTATCATGATGTCATTAGTGAATGTTCAGAAGACACTATACCAAAGAAGACATATGATATAAAGAACAAAAGAAAAAGGGCAATTCTTTTTAAAGAATCCAATGATAAGAAGATAGTTCAAGAAAACATAGAAACTGGAAAACATGGAGCTAAAACTATAGATGAAGACAAGCAAGAAGAAAAGGAATTGATCAAGATAAAGATAAAGATAAAGGAGACATACAATGCAAAGCAAATTGAAAGATAAATATTGTATTGAAGATTAGAGTCTATAATAACCAAATAATGTAATAGAGGGGGGTGTTGGAGAATATTACATTATTTGGTATATGACAATGTACCACCTTGGTACAATATTAGATCAGGTGTGTGTCATAGATTAGAGTGTGAGTTTATATTTCATGTAATGTAATAATGTACAGGAAATGCACAAGTGTCATGTAATTAAGTGTGCAAGTGTTGTGAGTGTGGATGTGCACAAGTGTCCATTATGTAAGAGTGCATGTGTCCTTAGAATAGGAAAGTGAAGAGTTTCAAAGAAGAGTGAAGGTCAAGAGTGCTTCATATGAAGAGTCACATACTATTATATACTTGTGACAAAGCATTGTAATTATTATTGAAAATGCATTGCACATAGCATGCATTAGTAGACCTTTATTCAATATTATTTCCAGTATTTTCGTGAGCATTTACAAGTGATTATTCTATGAGTATTTTTGGAGTTATTACAATTGATATTACTTTATGAGTTATCTTTAGTTTATTGCAACTTTATATTCGATTATGTGGTTATTTACATTAAGTGTTAAGCATCAAAATCTATCAAAATCAATATTGCCATGCTATGAGAGCAATTCTAGACAAATGATTAATACTACAAAATCTAGGATCTTTTCCATTAACATTTTGGATTATTATGGACATTTTAGGGTTTAAAGTTAAAAATTTTCTTCAATATATCTGGGTATTTTTTGTATAATAAAGGGAATAACAAGGAGCTCTGGGACTCAATTATGGATAGAATGAGATCTTGTTTGGTAGGCTAGAAAGGTAATTTATTAACCATGGTTGAAAGGCTACAAGACTAAATTGTAGTCCATACCTATATATGATATCACTTTTAAAATTTATAATAGGTATAGCATCTAAATTTGATAAAATCCAAAGAGATCTTCTTTGGAAAAGATGTGAAGAAAAATTTAGATTTCCTCCTTATATGTGGGATAGAGTTTGCAAAGGAAATAATATATGAGGAAAATTTGTAGAATTGTAGACTTATGAGTTTAGCATTAGGGAAAAAACTTGGTTGGAGATTATTCAAAGATTAAGGAAAGAGATGGGAAAATTACACTTCAAAAAATATATTAGTCTCTTCATGTTGGAATATGTACTCTAATATTGGGCAAGGCTAACAATGATTATGTAAGCCTTTGGGTACTTTTGATGGAGCTCTAATTACATATATAATCTAGAAGCCTATGGGAATAATTTGATGTATTCACCCTTAGTAGTATTATTTTAAACCACTTCTATGGTTATCCTTAATTAAGGGTTTAATATCTTGTAATTTAACTTTAAGTTAAATTATGTCAGCTTGAGGTTTGCAATTATTAGGGATTTATATATTTGGTATAAATATCCCCAATCATTTATCCATTATATTAGTTTATATTATGTGATATCATGGGCGCCTATAGGTACCTATTGCTTCTTTTTATTTTTTTTATTTACATTATTTATTTCTTCTATATGTTTTCTTATTTTGCTTCTACACTCATTTGCATTTGATTTTGGTGAATGCTATGGTTCATAATATTTATAGAATGTATTATGAAATTTAACATGGTACTAGATCCTATATGAAGCAACAGTACTTGATCACACAAAATATGTATTTCTAATGACACAAGGAGCAAAGTAATTAAAAAAAATTCAATTTTCATTTGGAAGGAAAATCCTAAAATTGAATTTGAAAGTTCAAAAACTTGGTACCAAATCGATGTGCCTAAAATCATTCATACTTGCACACATTTTTTTCAAAAATTTAGCGCCAAATTCACATTACCAAAGTCATGCATACTTTTATGCAAGGTTTCTCTAGATCGATTTAAGTCTCCTTCTTGGACCCATTTGTGAGAATAATGACTAGCATAAAAGTGTTAGTGTCTTTTCCCTTTAGAAGGTCAAGGGTCCCAGTCTTATTAGTAACATTTTTTATACTCTTAGATTTCCTCTATGGCACTCTCATGATGACTTCATCCTTAGCTTAGCTCATGGGCATAGTAACCAATGTAAAATGTTGTTTTCTTTTCTTATTCCAAGATGCCATGGTTTCAAATTTCTTTGACAACATATATTTAAAGGTTGAATCTCTTAGATATCCCATTACATGATTACACCATAGCAATTTTCATCCATAACCCAACAATTCAGTACAATGAACAACATGAAGGAATTGGTATATTTTCCTCTAGGTGGTTATACGTTTGAGCCCTCTTGGGCATTCATATTACAACATTTTTATCACAAATATTTTTTTCTTACCTAGGAATCAATAAAATCTCATTCAATAATGTTGGCATATTGAACATTCCATATGTAGATAAGACATTCATCAAGAAGATTGGAGGTTCAAGTTGTAATACCTATCTTTTTTATTTAAATAAAAATGCGGCTCAGTGCCTTTGCTCACCCCAAGGGGTGGGTGTTCCTTTTTAGTATTAAAGGTACTACGGGGGTATTTGGCTAGTCTATGAGCCTAAAGCACTCTGCACACGAATATCCCTAGTTTGAACATTACATTCAAGCTTACTTGCTTTCTATTTGTTGGATAATATGCCTAGTCATGCATACATACATACATACATACAAATATACACACACATATAATGGCAATCAAATAATACATTCCAAGTGCCATTTTATTATTAGCTCTAAAATCCTAGTGGTAAAGGTTATTCGATCATAGGGCCAAAAGTGGTGGACCCTAGTTTGTTAAATCTTCATCTAGGATTTTGATATTTTTTTCTTGATTTTGATTGCTATATATATAAAATTATATAATTCCAATCAAACAATTCATTCCAAGTGCCATCTTCTTATTAGATCTATAATCCTAGTGGCAAAGGTTATCCAATCATAGGGCCATAATTGTCAGATCCTACTTCGTTAAATATTTCTCTAGGTTTTGTTGTTGCACTTGCACAACACGACCCAATCTAAATGGATTGGGGACCTGCTTTTTAAATATTGATGGGTTTTCTCTTGTTTGCTTGGGCTTGTGCATGATAGCTGATCATCCACTTTTAATTATAAGTGCCCAATTTTTGCTTGCCTTGGGGTTGTTATGATGCTTATTCCTATTGTTGTTTATGGTAAACTTTTTTAAATGGAAAATAAAGTATCATATTAGATCAGGCTCAAAATAAGCTTTCCAATGAGTACCCACTTGCCTATATTACCATAGCCTTAACACCTTGAAACTGCTTAAAATAAGGCATTGCAGACTTGACTTTCCTCCCAACAACAAAAATGGCTTCATTTTTGGGTCCTTATATCTCTTGCTGCACTCAATGAAATTTCATGAAACTACTTCCGTTAGTTGCTTATCGAAAAGAGCTTTTTGAAAAGTATAAATTTGTCTATGTTTTGAGGAGATTTGAGGATTGAAAATGCTTGTTTTCTACATGCTGTCCAAGCTACAACAACCAAGGTAAATCTCAAGGAAGTTAAAAAAATCTAAGTGAAGAATATATTGAATGTCGAAATTGTTTGGCAACTCAAAATGCTATTCCTTGCTATAACCTGACACTCAAATTGGAAATTACTTCCCCATCGAAATCCTTGCACTCATAAAAAAGAAAAGAAAATCATTCTTGGGCTATTGGAAATCATTCTTGGGCTATTGGAAATCATTTTGGGACTATTGAAAATCATTCTTAGGCCATTGGAAATCATTTCGAGACTATTGAAAATCATTCTCAAGCCATTTGAAAGAAAAAATGCCCAAATTCGAGGAAATATAATAAAAAAAAGCAATCAAAACATAAGTAGTCCAAAGCCTTCAAACACTTGTGGAAAATAAAAACTTAATGAAACAAAAGCCTAGTAAGAGAGAAAAATGCTAGAATGCTTGAGTTTTCAAGTGTTGACATAAGCATAAGCATGGAAAAGGTTTGACAAAGCAAAAGCCTTGATTACAAGCCAGGGTAGTTGGAAAAATTGCCTTGGCCATTGGAAATTTGAAATCAGCTCAATAATGGAAAATTACCCTAGCCATTAGAAAAATTACCTTGGCCATTGGAAATTTAAAGCCTAACAATGGGAAATTGCCCCGACCATTGGAAAAATTACCCCAACCATTCAAAATTTAAAGCCCGCCAATAGGAAATTGCCTTGGCCATTGGAAATTAGAAATAAACTTGACCTCACAAATTTGGCTACAATATTCACAAAAGGGATGCAACCCCTAGGTGCATTCAAGAATTGAAGGAAGAGGGTTGTTCGCAGACTCTCTTCACTATGTGAGAAAGCCTCTTCAATCAAAATAAATATCTCTCAAGGATATTTGGGTTCACGGATGGATGAACCTTTACCCTCTATTAGGATTTTGGAGGATGAATTTGGGTTGGATTTGATTGATCATGAAGCTCGAACAATTATCTGCAAACTCAAGGGCAAAAGACCAGGCCTAGAGGAGATCAAAGGATACATTAAATATTGGTGGACGAGTACATAATTCCAATTAAATTTCCTACCCAAAAATTTCCTTTTCTAATTTAGCGGATAGAGATAGGATAATGAATTATAAATATAATTGGTTTTTTGGACAAAGGGGTGTCTATATAAGAGTTTGGACTCCTAGTTTCAACCTCGAAGAAATTAATAGATTCCCAGTTTGGATGAATCTTAATGCTCTCCCTATGGAGTTTTGGGGAGAGAATATTTTCACCAAAATCGGTAATGCCATTGGTGCATTCCAGTATATGGATGCCCAAATAGAGGAAAATTTGTCTAGTAAAATTAATGAGTAAAGCAAGATTGGCTATTTGGATGGATGTTTTAGTTTCTAGGCCTCAATCCATTACTATCTCCTCAAGCAAAGGGGAATGGATCCAAAATATTGAATATGAAAACTTCTCCCTAAGATGTTATGGTTGTCAGCAATATGTCCACCTGAAGAAGAGATGCTCGATCATCCGATCATGCTTTAATTCCTCCTTGGTGGAGGAGAAGGCTCTACATGCCAATGATTTGAAATGATCAAATATATTAGTTCAAAAGAAAGAAACTCATCCTCTAGATGAACCAATTGTCCAACAATAATAATGCAAGCAACTGAAAACTCAACCCCAAAAGAAGAATTTGAATCAAATTATTGATAAAAACAAAATGGTTACTAAAGATCATCGAAACGATTGTATGGAAAATATTAGCACCTCAGATTGTATTCTTGAAGCTAATTATGAAATAATAGTGATAGTTAGTTTTCTAAAAATGAATATCCTACAAAATGTGTTACAACTAGATATTACCTCAAGATCTTGAAGTGCAAAAATGCATTCTCAGATCTTGCCACTCTAAGAAGGAAGAACTTTTGCTATAGAAGAAAATTAATCAAACTGATTTCCTCTTTGATGGATGACTATTATATTTGTTTTCCTTCCATTTGTTGTAGTTATGTGTCATGTAAGAGTTGTTCTTGTTGTTAATTCCTTAAAAAAAGAGAGTTGATTATGGAAACTTAGCAGTTTGAGGAAGATGGAGAATATCTTTGATAGAAATGCAAAGATAGGTATGTTTTAATTAACTTGTTAGAAATGTAATGAGAGCAATGTAATATTTTGTTTCTATAATGGGAGTGGCCCCCAATAGAAGCCACACACACCTTATTAAAAAATAAAAAATATAATAATAATAATAATAATAATAATTTTAGTAAATATGATAATATTTTCTAATGCCTCCTACTTTTGACTTTGTTTTGTAGGATTGCTTTAAATTTAAAAGATGATGGACGATATGGTGAACATGGGATTTTTGTTGGCTTTTTAAGCCTTACTACCACAAAATATGTCCCAATATAAAATAGCCATAATATTAAAGGTCAAAATAATAATGTAAGAGTAGAATAATATATGAGCAAATTAATATGTATATCAAGGCAAATATAATAAAGAAAATAAAATTCACTCACATAATCAAATATGAATGTAAATGGCCTAAGTAATCCATGAATTATGCATGAAGAAAAACTTGCAATATTAATTGCTCAAAAATTGTATATAAGCTTTGTTCCTTTTCTCCCTATTACAACTCTGTAATCTAATATTCGAATTACATTATCATAGAGTACTATCTCTATAATATATCCATAGTAATATGACTCTTCAAATACTTGACTATTGCTCTCCATATGACAAGTCCCATGACATTTGGCTTATCATCTTGCCACTTGCATAATAGACTCTTCAAGTTCTTTTTACATGAACACTTGAATTTAACACTTGCACACATCTATATGACTCTTACACTTCTACATGCACTATTAGTCTAAGACACTTGTGCACATCCTCACATTACATATTTGCACACTTACATACATGACACTTGTGCATATTCTCTCAATCTACACTTGTACTCTAACTTACATGACACTTGTGCATTTTCTGCACATTGCACTCTTACATGACACTTGTGCATTTCTTGCACATTGACACTTATATGAAATGGAAAATATAAATCACACATTTAAACTAAATAATTAACCCTAATATATTACATATTTACAATTTTACCATGAAGGTACCATGGGGATACATTAATATGTACCAAATAATGTAATATTCCTCAACACTCCCTATATTACATTATTTGGTTATTGAAGACTTTAGTCTTCAATCTTGGTATTAATCTTTATCTTGAATCTTCAAGTGACCTTGCATTATTCATGAACCTCTTCTTCTCTAGAATCTTCTTCATCATCTTGAATCTTGGGTTCATCCATTGTTCATGTTTGTAGGATAACCTTAGACTATGCTTGATCCAATTCCTTATTTCTTGTCTTTTTGAAAAATCAAGTAGCTTATTATTAATTTCATCTTGAGATAGATGTTCAACAATCTCTTAAGAAAATTCTATTGAATCAAGGCATATATTCCATTTTTTATTGAACCTATAGCTTAAATTTTGTTTTGATTCTTGATGACACATTTGCTATGTTCATTTATATATTTGAATTGAACTAATCTTCTTTTTCAACCAATTGAGCAACTGAGATAAGATTACTTGATAGTATAGGAACATATAAAAATATTTTCTAACACAAAATCTAAGGCATGCTAGGTATTACTCTACCGATTCCTTGAATTTGATACATCTTATCATCTGCAATATTTAGTGAGATATTATCCCTTATTTTTAAGGATTCAAACCAACATAAGTTTTCAGTCATATGATGACTAGCTCTTAAATCTATATACTAGATATTTTTTTTCTCTTTGAAGTTTTTGATGAGATTCAAATGATATAATCTCACATATTTGATAAGAATTTTGAAGAACTCTTTTATGATGTTGCCCTTTGTATTCAAAATATTGTTTTTGAACTTTCCCTCTCATATAAAATGGTTTTGCACTTGGATGATGTATCCTATGTTGAGAAGTTCCTCTTTGTCATTTATCCATTTTGTGACTTTGAGTTGAAATCCTTATATCAAATATGAAATTTGCAAATTCTAAAATTTTCTAATCCTTTGATGTAGAAAACCTTTTAACTCCTTAATTAGATTTGTAAAATTTCAAATTTTAAATAATTCAAACTTAAAAAAAAAAATCAAATTTCAAATACTCAAAGTTTTTAAAGTTTTTCAAATTTTCTAAAGAACTTTAAAAACTTTCAAATAACTTTAAATTTTTAAAAAATTCAAAATACTTCAAAACAAAAAACTTAATAACTTTAACTCATAACTCCACTTTCTAATTTTCAACTTTTTCAAATATTAAAAACTCAATAATTAAAAACTTTAAATTAAACCTTATATCTCCATATCTTATAATATAACCTTTAATATTTAGAAACCTTAGGGCTAGAACGTTATTCAAATTTAATGTACTCCCTCTAAAAATACTATGCGTTGAATATAACTTATGTTACTTGTGAATGCGTCGATGATAAAATAGCTGAATAATCTTTGCTTTCAATGCTGGTGAAATGTTTGATGAAATTGTTTAACATTCCTCAATGCTCTAATATCTTCCTTATTGCATTTTTCTCATGTTGTCTCTTGCATGGTCGTCTCCTGGCTCATCCTATATCTTTTGCTCATTTGGTTATTACCTTTTAGGTGGCTTAATATCTGGTTTGGCTCTCCTCAAGCAACATGACTTCAGATGCCTGGATTTTTGGTTTGTTTGGTTTTTGGTTCACCTTGCTTCTCTTGTGACCTAATTTCTTATTTGTCTTGCTTCTATGCTGACCCAATTTCTAATTTACCTTATTTCTCTGGTGACTTGATTTAGGGTTTGCCTTGCTTCTCTGATGACCTATTTTTTGGTTCACCTTGCTTATCTAGTGACTTCATTTTTGGTTCACCTTGCCTAAGTGACTTGCACTCTGATTTTCTCTTTCTATCAAATGGATAACTTTTTGGTTTTCCCTTCTTCTTAGGCAGTCCAACATTTGGTTCTCTCTTTTCTCAGATGGATAGCTTTTTGGTCTACCTTGGTTTTTAGGTGGCTTGTCTTTGATGAATGATTCATCCTTATTTTTTGGATATTTGACTCACTTATATGTTTTTCTCTTAGCACTCTATTAGTTCCCATAGCCCTTCTCTAGTACCTTATGTATACTTTCTTTAGCACCTTATGCATGCTTTATCTAGCTTCTTATTATGTGTGCTTTCTCTAGCACCTTATACAAGAATTCAATAACACCTTACATATGCTTTCACATAGGCCATTTGTTACTCTTCTTATATGAAGACCTCTTGGACCTTTTTATTATTGGAAATATTGATTATATTGAGTTGTCATTGATGTCAAAGGGTACATGAGGCAGAAATATTTTGATGTCAAAGGTGCATGGTTGTCAAGGCAAAAATATTCCCCATGGTTTTGATAGCAAGCAATGAACAAAAATTCAAGGTAAAAGAAGTTATTTTTCTAAGAGAAGGGTTATAATATTTAAATGTCAAATTTAAATATTATGAAGAAAGAAAAAAGTTTAAAAGGCTTGGGATTAAATATTGCAAGAAAAGGACAAGGTTTTATTTGCTTGAAAAATATTTAAATACCACAAAGGGAGGCAAAAGGTTAAAAGCTATTATTATAATATTTTTTAAATATTATAATATAAACAAGTGTAAGGTTAAAAGGTACCTACCAATGTAAAATCAAAAAATCAAAAAGCAAATACAACGTCGATGTTTCCAAAGAGTAATCAAAATGCATATTTAAATAAGTTGGAGATAATTCATTGTGCTATGGTTTTGAATGTGCGTCAATCAAAATCCGTTCGCACAAATTTTGCAAAGGGTATAAGAAAAGAAAGGGGAAGTGTGCACGTTGTTTGAGGCAAAGCTAAAATCGAAGATAAATAGAAGACAACGCGTTCGTAGTTCCATCTAGGTGGCTAGCCCATACAAAAGGTCATCCCTATGCTAAGACGTGGGTAAGAAGGAAGTCACGAGGTCAATTCGCAAAAGCTCTATTTTGGTTGAAATTTTGGTCAAAGAAATTATAGAAGATATTGAAGAGGCTACTCACATGCTATAAGTTTTGTGTGGGCAGCTAGCTCAAGTGACAGCCTAGCTTGTGCTAGGGCGTGGGCAAGCAAGAGGTGGCAAGTTTGATTCCCGACATCTCTATGTTGGTAAGGGCAAAATTTTGATTAAAATTTATTTTAGGAGTTATAAGGTATGCATTGTGTTTGATTATGTTAGGGAGTCATAAGGTGTGTTGGAATTAATTATATTTTGCATATTGTTTGGAGTCATAAGGTATATAGTGATTAATTGAAAATTGCATTTCAGATATTGTGTAAGGGAGTATAAAGTTAAATTTATTTTGTGCATTAGTAAAGGATATATAAGGTGTATGAGGTTGAATTAAAAGTTATCATTTGCACATTATGTTATTGGGTGTTATAAGGTATTTTGGGGTGTATTGAAAAATATTTTTGTGTATTGTTAAAGTAGGAGTTATAAGGTATGATTATGGTTTATTTGTTGATTGTATTCTTTGCATGATAGAAAATGGAAACTTTGAGGGGTTTTGTTCATTATTGAAAGCTTTATTTTGGAGATTTAAAAGGAGTTGTAAAGCATTATTTTCAAGTCTTATTGTGCACATATTTTTGAGAAGGAATTTAATATGGATGATTTGAAAAAGAGATTTACTAACCAAATTTTGAAGTGGGACAAGAAAGGGAAATTATTTTGAAGCAAGTTTTGAAGGTACATCATCATCAAGGTAGTTTTAGAGGTATGGTGATTTAATTTCTTCTTAAGGTGGTTGAGTTGTCATATGTTTGGAGAAATAAGGATTGATTGAGTGTGCATTGCTTTGATAGAAATTGAAAATAAAAGTGCAAAGGTTTGAAAGTAAATTTGATGTGCATTAGTGATTGATTGAAGTTGGGAGTAATTGTGAATTATTGTTGAATGAAATTGAAAATATATGTGCTAGGGTTTGAGAACAAAGTTGTTCATTATTGTTGAATGGATTTTAAAATGAACTTGCAAGGGTTATAGACCAATATTGTAAAGCAAATCTATGCATTGCTTTCAAAGGATTTGGGAATGCATGTGCAAGTATAATAGATCAGATTTGTAAAGAAAATTTGTGCATATTCATGATTGATTTTGGAATAGATGAAAAAGGTAAACTTGTGCATTGTGATTGGTTTTGGAGTGGAGGTGCAAATCAACAATTACCAGGTTAGTTTTCAAGTGCTATACTAGAGCTAACTTTAAAATAAAATAAATGTGAGACATGTGGAAGTGATAGACTTAATGAATATGAAGAAACATATTAAGCATTTGTTAGTGCATATAATTATCTATATGTTCAAGAGTTTAAATGAATTCTATGTAGAATATGTCTAAAGTACTTTAGTTGAAGAAATCACATTAAATTTTAGATAAAGCACTCGATGACATCATTATATAGATGAACATTGTTTGTATGCAATATTTGGGAAAGATATGAGCATTGTTTGTATGCAATATTTGGAAAAGTTATGAGCAAGTTTGAGCAAAGTTGTGAGTAGGTTTTGGTGCAAAATTATGAGCAGATTTGAGCATAGTTAAGAGTAGGTTGTGGTGAGTAGATTTGAGCAAGCCTGGTGTGTAGTCTTGGAGCATATTTAAGCAAGCCTTATGTGTAGGCTTGAAGTAGATTTGAGCAGAGTTGATAGTAGGTTTTGATGAGCATATTTGAGCAAGCCTTGTGTGTAGGCTTAAATTAGATTTGAGAAGAGTTGATAACAGGTCTTGGTGAGCAAATTTGAGCAAGCATTTTGTGTAGGCTTGGAGTAAATTTGAGCAGGTCTTGGTGAGCAGATTTGAGCAAGCCTTGTGTGTAGACTTGGAGCTGATTTGAGCAGTTTTTGATGAGCATATTTGAGCAAGCCTTCTGTGTAGGTTGGAGCAGTTTTGAGTAGGCTTTGGAGCGAACCAAAGAAAAGGGGATTGGTGTCTCCTATGGATAGAGGTCCATGAATCAGATCAAAGGGGATTGGTGTCTCCTATGGATAGAGGTACATGAACCAGAGCAAAGGGTATTAGTGTCTCCTATGGATAGATGTCCATGAACTAGAGCAAAGGGGATTGGTGTCTCCTGTGGATAGAGGTCCATGAACCAAATAAAAGGGGATTGGTGTCTCCTATGGATAGAGGTCCACGGACCAAATCAAAGGGGATTGATGTATCCTGTGGATAGAGTTCCATGAACTAGAGCAAAGGGGATTGGTGTCTCCTATGGATAGAGGTCCATGAACCATAGCAAAGGGGATTGGTGTCTCCTATGGATAGAGGTCCATAATTAGAGCAAAGGGGATTGGTATCTCCTATGGATAGAGGTCCACAAACTAGAGCAAAGGGTATTGGTGTCTCTTGTGGATAGAGGTCCATGAACTTGAGCATAGAGGATTGGTGTCTCCTTTGGGTTGATGCCCATAAACATTGTAATAGGGAATTTGTTCCCAAGAGATTTGTTGAGAAAATTTATAAGAAATATTTTCTTTGTGGATGTAGCCCACATTGGGTGAACCACATTAAATGTGTATCTCTTATGTGTGTGATGATCTGTGCATTTTTTCATTATTGCAATTGATGATATTGGATAATACTGCTTTGGAAAGAAAAGCAATTTTTTTTTATCTTATATTGTTCATCCCCCATCTCAGTATAAGCTTGTGTTTTTCATTTATGATGTTGACCTCTACGGCCTCTTCAATGTTGCAGACCTCTTGGACCTCTCCTTCAATACAGGTCTCTTGGACCTTCTCTTCAATGTAGGTTTCTAGGAAATTTTCTTCAATGCAAGCCTCTTGGGCCTTTTCTTTGATGCGGGTCTCTTGGGCCTCTTCTTCAATGTAGGCTTATTTGGCCTTTTCTCTGATGAAAACCTCTTAATATATGCTCTATTAAATATTTGTATTTATTCTTCAATTTTTTTGTTCTTTTATCTTTGTATGTTATTATCTACTGTTTTAAATATTTGTATTTAAGAAGATTTGAATGCTTGTCAATACTTGTAGTAATGTTGCTCTCTTTCTAAAAGCTTGAATGCTTCTCTATATTTGTTGTAGTCTTCTATCAATGTCTAAATTTTTTTGCAATGTCTTAGGTCACACATAAGAACCCAATATGATTCTTCTCCTTGCTAGAGAACCCAATATCTATTGGAAAAAATAAAAGACTTGATAATTGTTCTATTGAAAAGACCTTGCTTAAATAACAAGTGTTTACAATCTGATTCATTGGATCATAACTAACTGAATGATCTCAACCACACAACTTATCCTAGTAACAAATTAGGATATAATATATATTCTAACACCCCCCTTAAGTGGTACTAGGATATACTAACACCCCCCTTAAGTGATACTAGGAGGTAGTGAAAAAACAACAAAACCAAAAACAAGTGGCATATCCACAAGTATGAGTCCTAGCAACAAGGCCTGATAAGGTACTCATGTACAATATATCCATAATAAATATCTGCTGAAAGATGATGAAAAAACCACAAGGGAGAAAACCACTTGCCAGAATAGAAGAAGGATGAGGAACACAAGCTTATACTGAGAGGGGGGTGAACAGTATAAGACCACTTTTTACTTTTCTTTCCCAAATAATATTAGTCAATATAATCAATGGTAATATCAATAACAATAACTAAAGCAATGCACCAATTATCACATACAAATAGAGACACCACAATTTACGTGGTTCACCCAATGCGGTCTACTCCACGGAGAAAATATTTTACTAAAAATTTCTCAATCAATCTCTTTGGGAATACTTCCCAATTACAATGTTTATGGACCTATGTCCAAAGGAGATGTTTATCCCCTAATCTCAAGTTCATGGATCTCTTCCATAGGAGAACTCTTTCCCCTTCTGCTCTGGCTAGTGATCTTCTAGAAGATTCTATCTCTCTACTGCACTGACTGGTGGATCTCTCTCCACTTGAAGACTCCTCACTCAGATCTGTCTTCAATTGTCCTAGTTGTTGGATCTCTATCAACTGAGACTCTTTCCTCTATACTCTATCACCTCCAAAGCTCTGTCAATAGGCTCACTCAGAACCTGATCAAATCTGCTCAATAGGCTCACTCAAAACCTACTCAAATCTGCTCAATAGGCTCACTCAAAATTTTCTCAATAGGCTCACTCAAAACCTACTCAAATCCGCTCAATAGGCTCACTTAGAACCTGCTCAATAGGCTCACTCAAAACCTGCTCAAATCTACTCAATAGGCTTACTCAAAACCTGCTCAAATATGCTCAACAAGCTCACTTAGAACTTGTCCAAATCTGCTCAACAAGCTCACTCAAAACTTATCCAAATCTGCTCAACAAGCTCACTCAGAACTTGTCCAAATATGCTTAACAGGTCCACACAGAACCTGCTCAAATCTGCTTAATAGGTCCACACAGAACCTGCTCAAATTTGCTCAATAAGTCCTCTCTAGGACTTTTCCAAATCTGCTCAATAAGTCCTCTCTAGGACTTGCTCAAATCTACTCAATAAGTCCTCTCTAGGACTTGCTCAAATTTTCTCAATAAGTCCTCTCTAGGACTTGCTCAAATTTGCATAGCAAGCTTACACAAAATCATTCCACAAGCCTTCTCAAAGACTTGTCTCAAATCTTCTTAACAAGCTCACACAGAACTTGTTCAATCTCATGTAATCATAAAGAGAATTGTTAGAGACTCAATATGGTCTATACTTAATGCTCAATCAATATCTCAACTCAAATCAATCTCATAGAAGCATAAAGAGAATTGTTAGAGACTCAATATGTTCTATACTCAAATCCCAATCTCAACTCAAATCAATCTCATAGAAGCATAAATAGAATTGTTAGAGACTCAATATGTTCTATACTCAAATCCCAATATTAACTCAAATCAATCTCAATTAAATAAGAATATAGAATAGTTTGTTTTATGGAACTTGAACAACCACTCCACACATTCACTTGACTAGGCTTAAACAGTTCTACTCAACCAATCACCACAAGAAACAACTCTTTCTCACAAACCCTAGTCCAATCATGAATCAACCAACTCAAAATATTTCCAACAATACTCAATAACAATTCTCACATAACAATGATACTCATGTTCTCTTCAAACTCAAGTTCAAGATCTTTGCACAACTTACTTCAACAATAATGCTTATAAAACAAGGTTTTAATCACAACTCTCAAACTAGAAAACCTTGAAGCATTAAACCAATCACTTTTGAAAAGGAAACCACAATCAATCCTTTTCACTCCAATGATATTTCAAAAATCAACCACCCAAACAAAATCAATGGAGAATATTGCTCATACCTTTTTGATGCCTTATGAGTTGTCCACTAAATCTGTCACACTCAACACACTTTCTTTTTCAACTCTCAACAAGGGTTAGAGATATTGAGTAATAACACAACAATAATATCCAAATAACACCTTATTAATCCTACTTTATTTTAACATCCACCAAAGTTCTTTTTAAAAGAAAACCCTTACTCAAAAATTAACTTTCACTATCAAAAACCTTTATTACTCCTAACAATTTCAAAAATCACAATTAAAAATAATTCACAACTCAAACAACCACCATGATCTTATTCCCTAAGGTTACTCAACAAATCAACTAACGAAGCACCTTTACCCCTTATCACTCCACCTTAGGCAATCTAAACAAAATATTAATAAAAACTTTAATACCTACCTTGAGGGGAATTGAACCCTCGTCTTGCCCCAACATAAATGCCCTAGCCACGACCAAGATACCGCATGATTTGTGGGCTCATTGGTGAAAAATAAGTGCCACCCGCTTCTTATCCTTCACCCTCTTCCGCCAAGCGAAAAGTGTGCACCTTGGGCGCCTCAACAGAACAAAGCCAAAAACGATGCTTGCGGGAATCAAACGCACAACCTCCTTGTCATCAAAACCTTTGCACAATACAAGCTGCCACTATGCCACACTACCCAATACATTTTAGGAAGTGGTCGCTGTCTCCTTTTAAAGTTCGTTGCATCACTTAAATGAAAAACATGAGCTCTTTCTTCACAAATACCAAACACAAATATCAACGAGCAAGGATGATTGTATTTAAAAATTCAATGGCATATTTATATGCCTTCCATTCACTTTTGGAAACGTCGACACTTTTGAAACTTCCCTCATGACGTCGACAGATAAAATTTTAATTTTAATTTTAAAATTAAAATTAAAATTTTAAATAAATTAAAATTTAAACTAAATCTTTAAAATTAAATATCTCCATCACCGGGGCACCTTTTTCGATGAAACAAAAAGCCAACTTGGGTTTTAAGAAAAATCCATTTCAAATATACCATCCATGGTTTTAAATAAAAACCTTTTGCTAAGCTTCCCTTGAAGCTCCTTTTGGAACCAAATGTCGTGCATCCCTTCTTGAACCTTTGATCAAAAACCTTTGCTTCTCATGAAGCTCTTTGTGAAACACAAACATAGTGCTTACTTACATAGATTATTTTGACATCAATGACAACTCTTAGCTTAGGGACTCAAAATGTCCAACAAAGGAGGAGGAGGGGGAAGATGTGCAAGGAGGATGGAAGATGTCCTCTTCAACCCCCCTAGGACAACTTCCATCAAGAAGCCTGCAAAGGATCCAATGATGTCTCAAAAAAGTAGAGAAACCTCATCGTCGAATTGAATCAAAAATTACTCCCAGACTAGTGCTTGTGACAAATTTCAAGGCTATGAACCATGAAAAGAAGGTCACTAAAGAAATCCCCTTGAATCCAAAGTGTCTCACAAAAGGAGAGTGAGAATATTGGATGGAGAAAAAATCATAAAAATCGCAAGGGTAGTCCCAAAAGACTCCACAAGCATAAGTATGTTTTTTCCACCTATATGAACACAATGGGCTGATAATAATATCCAAAACATATGGAAAAACAATAAAACAAGTGAATCAATAATGTAATGGCACCAATGTAGTTGTGGAACATGTCCTTATGGTGACCTCCTCATCCTACCGGAATGCATGGGTAACCAGTCGTTGCATCCGCTAGGTGATATAGAGGAGATGACTAGATACTAGGATCACTCTAACAAATGTCTAGGAGTGTCGGGTTTAGAAGAGAATGCACTCCATGATACAACAATTTTGAGCCACAAAAAAGTGTGGAAAACAATTTCAAAACTGAAAATGGACTATACAATCTTGTCCAGCTCGAAAAAACTTTTTGACAACTATAAATACCCTTATATTTGGGTTTGAATGTGACATCATATTGTAGGAAAACAATAGTCTTCTTTTTCCCTTTCCCTCACAAGAAAATCTCCTGGAATATCCTTTTAAATTTTTACATGGCAAAATTAATTTTTTTTGGAAAAAACAACAAATGTTGGCCTTCTACTTTTATGTTGAAAAAAAAACATTAAATGTTGGCCAAACATTAAAAAAAATTCTCCCACTCAATAAAGGCTAAAATTAGCCTTGTCCACCATGCAATAAGGCCTTTTTGTTGGTGGGCCCATGCATAAAACCATATAATTATAAAAGGACATATTTTCACTTTTATTCATCATAACTTTATTTAGCTATGAATAGAACATGTTTCCTCTTCTACCAAGATCACAGGCATGGGCACTTCACTCGAATCCCTTGGTGTGACCGATAGAATTTGTCCACCTCAAAAAAACTCAGCCAAAAAACCTCCTCGATCATCGAAGATCTTGTTGTGCCACTACAACTAGCTCTACCCTTGACGTCGTTGCCATCGATCTCCTTCCAAAAAAAAACTTCATTTTCAGGATCACACCGTTGCAAATTGAACTCTGAAAACGATCCTTCGCATTGCAGTCATCGACAATGGATTCTAGGAACTGCAACCAAGCATTCTAATGATCTATAGACAAATAAGGACCCTAAAATTGAAATCTATTTAACAAACAAAAGGGAAAACTCCATTGCAAAATGAGGACCATGACTTGTGCCACTGACCACGAGTAAAGAATAGGTTATTATGCTCCTCGATAATCGTGAATAAAGGACCGTTGTGCATGCATCCCCACTTAAGAAAAACGTGCACCGTGATGGAAGCTGGAAAATATCCATCGATGAAATTTCATAGATGCACCTAAAAAAAATTGAAAGAGGGGGTTGCCTGGTAGATTTGTAGCAGAGGGTTGCTAGTGCTTGGCCCCCCTGGCTATCGAACCCGTTACCACACTGTACTACAGGACACAAAATTACAGAAAAATTTGTCATTGCAGCCACCACGATCTTGCCAGATTCGATGGAGTAAAAAATAGCCATGAGCGAAGGTGCCACCCCTCAAAATCTTTGAATCGTACAATAAGAGTTACGGATTGACATTACCCTTCGAAGCTCTTGGCGGAGCCCACGAAGGTGCAATCCATGTCGTTCGTGAGGACGCACGAGTACCTTGGATACCATGCTACAAAAATCCAACTTATTGGAAATAAATCAATGCTTTTTAGAGATCTCAGTTCATGACAGTATTTTCACTATCACTTTTTTCACACTCAGTGCCATAATGTCTCTCTCCAATTATAGATTTAGAAGAATCAACATTGAGTTGAATAGTAAAAAGTGAAGGTATATAATATTGTACAACAAAATCACTCCCATTCAATATCAATGGTACTCCAACACCATAAACACTTCGCTCCTTAAAATAATCCCATAGATCAAGAGTATAATACGACAAAAATTTAGCTTCATGATGATTTTGCCATCCAGGAACAAGAGGAGCTGTGGAGTCTAGGAATTGCTCCATGTTACCATGAGTAGATTACCAATTTACCATGAGTAGATATTTTTGAATAAGAGGAAGATGCCAAAAATGAGCTTATGCTTATGCACTTTTCATGATTTACTCTTACTGCTTCGAATCCAAGCTCGAATCTAGTCTTTGTAGTGCTCAAACCCTCCAAGGGCCTCGAGATCGAAGTGGGAAGGAGACCTTTGAGAAGAAAGAGACCCAGGGTTCATAGAATTTTGGACCAAATGTGAGCGAATCTCCACCAAACATGAGGTCTCTCCCTCCCCCGCCACCATCGCAGCTCAGCCACCACCATGCTTTCGCAGCGTTGATGAGCCGAATTTTGATGTTGGTACTAGTGCTCCTTTTTTTAATTTTGAATATTCATATGCTCTTAGAAAGGCGAAAAACAATATCGTGAAAGGAAATCGAAAGTAGAGCTCTTGTGCAGAATGGAAAAGTACCGTGGCAAATATGCACCACTCAAAAAAGATGTTTCTTTTACACGCATTGAGAGCCCATCTCCTTGAGCTCATAACCTTTAAAAAAATAGAAACATGGCTTATAACCTTCAGCAAGGCACCGAAAAATCCAAATTACATTGAAGCAATCAAGCGATCTTCCAACCAACAAATTTTTTTAGCACGGAAGCAAACCCAAATATGCAGTATAAGACTGCAAATCCACATAAAACTAAAAAACTAAAAAAAACCTAAAAAAAAGACCTCCCAAAATTGCAGATTTTTTTTTCTTTTAACCATCTGGTTTCTGATCCATCAAAAGATGGAGAGCATACTCCCTCGGTTTTGGAAAAAAATAATGGGGAGGAAAAAATGAGGGGGGATTTCCATGAGGGAAATCCCCCCATGAGGAAAAGCTCCTCAAGCTCATAGGGCAGGGAAGGCCTGCTCTGATACCATGTTGAAAAAAATAAAATAATTATTCTATTGAAAGGACCTTGCTTAAATAGCAAGTGCTTACAATCTGATCAATTGGATCATAATAAACTGAATGATCTCAACCATACAACTTATCCTAGTAACAACTTAAGATATAATATATATTCTAACAATATCCTTGTCAGGTGGCTCTGAATATCCCTAAACTTTCTCCTAAGTTGGTTCCTACTTCAATATTCAATATTAAACTTTTCCTTTGAGTTGGCTTCCTCTATCAAATATTGAAGTTTTCTCCTAAGTTGTCCCTTTCTATTAATCTAGCTGAGTCCTAGTCTTCATTGTTTTTTATTCAACTAAGTGGAAACACCCTAGCATCCAAATTCAGGTTACTATTCCTTTTCCCCTCAAACTCTATAAATTCTAAGTCTGCATTGTCTTCAAAGTGGATTGACTCTAAATTAACTTTATCAAAAGTGGATAAAGATAAATATTGATAATGGTAGCTAAAAATGAACTCTATCAAATAGATAGAGTCAAGTGGTAGATCTAATACCATTGTTGGATTTTTAAGACTTACTACCATAAACTATCATAGTTTTCAATATAAAATAGCCATAATATTAAATGTCAAAATAATAATGTAAGAGAAGAATAACATATGAGCAAATCAATATGTATATCAAGGCCAATATAATAAAGAAAATAACATTCACTCATATAATCAAATATGAATGTAAATGACCTAAGTCATTCATGAACTATGCACGAAGAAAAAATTACAATATTAATTACTCAAAAATTGTATACAAGCTTTATTCCTTTTCTCCTTGTTACAACTATGTAATTTGATATTCATATTATATTCTCATGGAGTATTGTCTCCATAATATAACCATGGTAATATGACTCTTCAAGTACTTGACTATTGATGTCCATATGACAAGTCCCATGACCTTTGGCTTATCATATTGCCACTTGCATACTAGACTCTTCAAGTTCTTACATGGACACTTGACTCTAAGACACTTGCACACATCTACATGACTCTTACACTTATACATGCACTCCTAATCTAATACACTTGTGCACATCCTCACATTATATATTTGCACACTTACATACATGACACTTGTGCATTTTTTGCATATTGCACTCTTAAATGACACGTGTATTTATTGCAAATTGATTCTTACATGAAAGAGGAAATATATATCCCACATCTAAACTAAAGACAACCCTAATCTATTAAAATTTTAAAATCATACCATGAAGGTACCATAGGGGTACATTATAATGTACCAAATAATGTAATATTTTTCAACAATTTTAATGTTGATCGGGCAAGTACATATGTATTGGGAAGTAGGCATGGTAAAATTAATGGTTAACATGGACTTGGAAGAATATTGAATATTTAATGAGGTGTGGCCATTCCAAATATCCCAAGCATAATGTGAAAGGATATTTAATAAGGCATGGCCAAAGTATGGTTGAAAGTAATTGCATAGAGCATGTCCTAAAAATGGATCACAATTAATTATAAAAGTAACACTATGTGAAGCACCATAAATTATATAAATAAGGGTTCACTAGTATGTTACAAAGGTCAGAATCCATCTAGTAACTTTTATTTTTAGCTTTCTTCTTTCTTTGCATTTCTTGTTTGTAGTTGTATGGATTTTATGAACTGAGTTGCTATTATTTTGAGCATTGCTTTTGCAATCCATCGAAGTGAGCAAATATGAAACAAATGCACTTAATGACTATATTTTTAGTACAATGCTTTTGAAATTTCTATATTCAATCTATGCATGCTGATGGTGGTTGCACTTAGTATATTCACAGTATTTATTCTTTTAAAGGTTGTAGTGTCTCAGATCTTAGGTTGTGTGAATACTGGTCATGTTGGGGTTGGTTTTAAGTCAGAATTATCACTTTACCATTATTAAAATTGAAGTCGAGGATAGTATTGGATTGTTTTATTTTATTTTATCTTACCTCTAAAACTTTGACCTTTCTTTGGAGCTTGTTTAGATTAGGAATAGATTAAATTTAATATAAAACTTTGAAGTTGGTTTCCTACTATGCTAGTTTCAAATTTTATTTAAATTGCAAACTAATCAATATGAATGCAATGAATGGAATTTTTTAGTTTGCAACTATTTAAATTTTGGTAAGCTCATATGCATTATAATATCAGTGTAGTGGAATTATTTTTAGATAGTTAAGCATTTGATTTTAAGCATTGTGCCTAGGAACTATCTTTTTGAGTCATAACCAACAAAGGCCCCTTGAAGGAACAACTATCAATAGTCTCTGAGTCTATCCACATTGGCCAAGACTTGGCATACCTGAACCTTGGGGGAAAATATTTCCCTTTCAAGAAGGAACATATCATGTTCCAAGTATGTTGGCTTACCCTTGACAATGTGTCATTTGCACAGTCAGCATGTTTTAAATTTGATATTTTGTTTATTTTGAGTGCTAATTAGCCTACCTTCCAAAGGCCATAAATTTTACATATGGAACCATTTTAGGCCTTGTTTTAGATCACATGGTTTTTCAAGCTTTATGCATGGATAACATTAGTTCAAGGACTTTTTATGGTGTTGTAGGGCATATTTATGTAATATGGATCCTTTGGCATATGTCACTTGTCTTAATGGGAAAAATTATGGTACTTGGCTAGTGCAGATGGTTTCTCTACTCAAAATTAAGAATCTATGGTTCATTTTTTAAGGGGGAATAGAAGAACATCTTAAAGAATAATCACTAGCTAAAAAATAGAAAATTTGTGGTCTTTTCAAATATCTTTTTATTATGATTCATGTGAATATAATGACTATGAAGATCTACATCCTATGACTCTTGATGGTCTCTTCAATTGGCTTGTTCATTATGAAGTTGCTATGAATAATTGTGGATCACTTCCTCATATAAAGGCCCATCCTAAGGACTTCAAACTAGTAGACATTAAGACTCAATATCCCAAGGGCAAGTTAAGGTATTCAAGAAGTTAAATACCTATAAATACTGTAAAAAGGAAGGTCACTGTATGGATATATGCATATCAATATTGAATAAGGTTGAAGCAATATTTTTGAAGTTAGGAGCCAAGCTATTAGATTATGAAGATGTATATGCCAAGCATTAGGCAAAATCCTATTAGAGCATCTAGTATAGGAGGGGGAGATATGACCATATATAATGTATCTTCTTCTTGGCCCCTAACTCAAATTATGGGGTGGGTTGGAATATGTAATCTAATCCTATAGGCCAAGGTCAATAGTGATGATGTAAGATTATGAATTCTCTTGATGTTAGCCTAAGGGCATATTTGATTTGTAAGCATATCAACATGATTAAATGCATCCACTCTTAGTGGTATTAGTTAAATAACTTGCATGGTAACTTTAATTAATGGCATAATTTCTTGTAATTTAACATTTAAGCCAAATTATGTTGGCTAGAGGTTTGTAATTATTGGAGATTGGGTATCTTCTATAAATACCCTTAATCATTGATCTATTGTATTAGTTTATATAATTTGATATTTTTTAAAATTTGTGTAATTTGATATTTTTTAGGCCAAGGCTAAAAGTGTGATGAGGTTCTTATGAGCATTATTTATGTAGCCTATGGGCATTTTTCATATATGGAAGTATATGACCATATTCATGTATGCTTATGGACCCCTTTCATATTTCACTTTTAGTGGTATCAATTAATGTACCTTTATGGATAACCTCAATTAAAAGGGTAATTTATTATTATTTTATTGTAAGGTTAACCTCAAGGTTAAGTTTATTTAGGCCTAAGGTTAACCTCTTATTGGGGATTCAATAGCACTATAAATATGCCTCAATGAGAATTCATTTGAATAATAAGTGTAAATAAAATTTGATATATTTGGGTGCTAATGGGAACCCACCTTATAGTTCTTATTGTCTCCCTTCATTTCTTTACATCGTTTATTGTTGCTATCTTTTAGATTACCTTTATTTATTCTCGACATATGATTATGGTGAATGCATGTTTTGGAATATTTCTAGAAAATATTGTAAATTTGAACATGGTATCAAAGCCACACTCAACTGCAGAAGAGAAGATTTATCCTTTGATGATATTATATTTCTTTTGGTCTCTTTGTTTTTGAATTTTTATATTTGGTGTAATACATTTTTGCTGCCATTCCAATAGTGCTTGCACCCATAATGCGTTCTTTGTGTGATTGTTCAATGCACATCCACAAATACTAGAATAAAAGTTGCATGTCGATGCAAATAACATGACATCCAAATCATGCACCCTAGGAGATAGAATATTGGGAATTCAAATCCCTCCCCCTCCCCCTCGATTCTACAGTCAAAAAAACTTCTATGGTGTTCTTATCCTTCCATCCATTGTCAAGGGTGTGGTGCATTGGTAGGGTTTGTTGTTAGTTGGAAGGTGGTTGTAAGGTCAAATCACTAAAAATTATAATATTTTTTGAAGCAAATGTGCCAAAAATACATTCAAAATTTGCACCTGATAAGTGATATTGGCATAGTATAGTTTAGATCCTATAAACATGGTTTTACAAGGCATCCCAAATTAAATAGTACAAGCACATCTCTTATCTCCATTTCAGTCATGTTTGCACCTATGGTTTAGTGGTTAGATGCTCTGCTTGCACCAAGAAGGTCACCATGTTTAATCACCATTAGAAACATTTTACTTGAAGAATTCCTTGTGACTATTGAAAGTCTACAACCAAGTTAAAGGAGGTCTTCTCCCACCTCAACCAATTACATTACATAGTGGTAGGGTGGATCATTTGTGGTATAGTAGTGTTGAGTTCAAAACTTGGTGATGGTTTTTTCCTCTTATGGCAAGCATCTTGAGCTAATCCACATGGTAAAATATGTTCTCATCACTTTAATTTGTAGCTACACATGTGGCACAATTGTCTACTTCCTTATTTGAAAATGGGTCATCTTGGGTTTTAGCCTTGTTGGCTCTAAAAGCCTTTCAAGTATTTTTTTTGTGTATGAGAGCATAAATAATTGATCAATCATATCTAGTCAAGTGGAAGACTTTAGTTCATTTGGTAAATAATCATTCAAGTGGAGTTAAGTGTTAGACCATAATTCCAAAAAGTGTTTCTAAAGTTTGGCATTTGATATTTTGTTGATTTAAGTGCTAATTTAGCCAAATCTTCCAAAGGCCACAACTTCTGCATTTAGAAGCATTTGGAGCCCATTTTTTCTAGATTGCATGATTTTTCAAGCTCTATGTAATGATGACATCACTTTATGGATATATTACATATCTGTTTAGGGTTTTTTTGTGTAAAATAGATTCATTAGGGTATGCTAGTCACCCCAAATGGGTAAAATTATAACACTTGGTCAGTTCAAATGGTAGGATTACTTAGGAGATTTTTTTTTTGGTTCATATTCAATAATGAGTCAAAAGAAGGTCTCAATGATCATGAACTCAACAAGAGAAAGGAGGAATCTCTTGGACTATTCTTCATGTTGGTTGAATCAGATGTACTCTTCTATATTAGAGAGAAAACTGATCAATTAACGTATGGACTACTTCGAAAGATCTCCATGGAAAATTTGCTTGTAAAGTTAATAGAATAAAAATTGAGCTCTCCAATCTCAAAATTTTAAATTTTAATAATATCGAAAACTTTATATCTCACTTAAAATCTCTAAAAGTTGGTCTAGCTATGCTTGGAGCCAAGGTAAGGCATGCTACAGAGTATGTCAAATCTATTACTTTCAATATTTCTCCTTTTTTTCATAAAGTTGGCTTGGTTATTTATGTGAATGCTATGACTATCAAAGAGCCACAACTCATCTCTCTTGAGATATTTTTTAATATTCTAATCCATAATGAAGTGGCAACAAATATTTATGGAGCTCTTACTCATACACAAGCTCATCCAAAAGACTTCAAGTCAATGGAATTTAAGGCTTACATGCCTATGGTAAAGTCTAAGGTTTCAAAGAAGTCAAAACATTTACAAGTATTGTAAAAGGTAAGGACACTCTATTAAGAATTGCATTACAAGGTTGGAGAAGATTGAAATATTATTGTTGAGGGCTAGATACAAGCTTTTTGATGATGAACATAAGGATGAAGGATAAACATTGGAGGCTCACTTGAGCATCTATTATGGGGTAAAGTGTTACCTCTAATGCCTTCTCTCCTTGACCTTTTTAGATCAGATTATGGGGGGTGTTGAAATTTGTGTAATTTGATCTTGTTTAGGCCAAGTCCAAAAGTGTGATTAGTTGCTTATGAGTGCTATTGATGTGGCCTATAGGCATATGGTTATGTAAGACTATGAGCATTCCTCATTTATGTAAGCCTATGAGCATCTTCATGTAATATTGTAGACCCTTATCATATTTCACCCTTAGTGGTATTGGTTAATCCACCTTTACGAATAATATCACTTAAAAGGATAAATTATTTTTATTTTATTATAAGGTTAATCTCAAGGTTAAGTTTATACTAGCCTGAGGTTATCCTATCATTAGGCATTTGGTATTGCTATACATACCCCTAAAAAAGGATCCATTTGAATAATAAGTGCAAATAAAATGTGATATATTGGGGTGCCCATGGGCACCCACTTTATACTTCTGCTTGTTATCTTCCTTCATTTCTTTATATCATTTCTTATTGCTATATTTTAAATTGTCTTTTCTACTTTTCGGCATATGATTATGAATGCATGTTTTGGAATATTTCTTGAAAATATCACAAACTTGAACAATATTATGGGGTGTCTATAGGCACCCACACCTTATTTCATTTATCTATGTTATTTATTTAATATATATGCTTTAATTTCATTTCTATACTCTTTTGCATATAATTATGGTGAATTCTATGCTTTAGAATATTTCTAGAAAGTACTATTAAATCTAACACTTGATGCAATAAAATTATCTAAAAAATAAACCCCACCTAGAGGATTGCCAACATGAAACTTCCTATCAAATATTTTACAATTGATCAGAAAACATATTATATGGTCAACTAGTGAAAAGGATTTTATAATTTTTTGTTCAGGTGCTTAGTTGAAACCTCATCCTCTTATTTTGAACCCAAAATAAAAATTGTTGGCTCATGCATGTCTAACTTGTAAAGTTTCACCGATTAAAGGTAATTTTAATGTGAGCAACAACTCCAGATTATGGATTTCTATTAGTAACCTAGTTGAAGGAGAGAAACTAAAGCAAATAGTGGATGAGCTTCAAAAGATGCTTCAAGAATTTTAATTTCCAAATTTTCAACATAAGGATGATTTGGTTTTAAACCTATTAATAGATGGTGGATACTCTGTTAAATTGGGATATGAGGATTTAGAGCAATGATAATTTATTGCTTCTAGTGATTTCCCTTGTAAGAATATTTGGTTATTAGAGGACCTCCCTAATTACTTTGGTTAACAATCTAAAACAACTACAAGATTCATACAAGAAAGAGTCTATAAAGAAGAGGATATCATGAACCTTTTAGGTATGCATTATATGAGAAGGATATAGAAAAATTAACTATTTATTTTTCATTATTGCTTTGCTTACAATATTTAAGGTTGCTTTTAAAAAATATGATTATATATTGGGTAGTTGCATCAACATTGCAAGAGTTGATAAAATTTTGGATTAATTGTTTCAAAGCTAGAGCATTATGTATTCTATGATATTAGATTTCATAGCCATTTATAGAAATGAATGGAATCAAACATTATCCCATACTACTTAATAAAAATGAATACATAGAACAAATATGGACATAGAATATGATGGGTGGTCCATAGACGTCAAATAATCTTCACTTAGAGGAAATGAAATATACTCCAATCGATAATAAAATGATATATATAAAGGGATATATATCCAAATACATGATACATTTAGGTCAAGGTTAAGGTTGTGAGATCAATCCTTAGGAATATAATATTATTAAAAAATATAAAAGTACCTTTTATAATGTTTATATGGGTCCAAATAGAAATATAACAAATACAAGTACAAATAGTCAACCATGGCCTCAAGAGAAGCTTAACCACCACATATTTCAATAAGGACATAGATATAGAACCTTACTTTGCATCCCCATTTAAGGGACATTGTCTAACTTCAAGAAGCTCCCACATGTACACAAAAGTGATCTCAAGCATGACTTTAGTCAAGATATCTATTGCCTACTCTGATAAACATACAAACATTGAATCTAGTATCCCAAAGCATGAAGCCATCTCACAAGATGCATCCATATCTCTATGTGCTTTGTTCATTTGCGTAACAATGGATTATAGACAAGCTATATGGTGCTTTGTTTGTCACATTGAAGAGGGACTAGAAAGCTCTAAGGAATACCAATTTCCTCCAAAATCATTAGCATCCATTGGAGATGCTTAGCTGCCCCATTAAAAACATAATATTTATCCTTTTTGTGTTGAAATATATGTAAACTAATCTTGTTAGACCAAAACCAATAGTGTGAAGAAGTGCTTTTGAGAACTATTAATGTAGCCTATGGGCATGTGATTATGTAAGCCTAAATTCATCATTTAAGCAAGACTATAGGTATATTCATGTAAGCCTAAGGGACCCCTTCACATTTCACCCTTAGTGGTATTAATTAATCCACCTTTATGGCCAACCTTACTTAAAGGGTATAATTTATTATTATTTTATTATAAGTTAACCTCAAGGTCAAGTCAATGTTAGCTTAAGGTTAACCTCTCATTGGGGTTTTGGTATTACTATAACCATCCCTTGAGGAGGATCCATTTGTATCATAAGTGTAAATAAAATGTGATATATTGGGGTTCCTATAGGCACCCACCTTCTACTTAATGTTATTTCTCTCTCTCTCTCTCTGTAACAACCCAAAATCTAACTAAGCGGTTGCTATTTTTTTTGCAACAAATATACAAGACTAAAAAATAATACAAACAATGCTAAACACCACCACAAGAGACTATACAAATATCTAAGTTAACCCTAAATTTAGTTATCTATCCTTCTCCTCAACACCAACCTTCTATCTAGCATCTAATTTAGGATACACCCATATCCATACCATGCACACACCAATTTGTGCAGGTATACTATGTGTATTGCGATAGCTATAACCACATCCCAGTTAGGGTTAGCTTATCTCATTCAACGATTTGAAGGCTACATTCATCTCTTTACACCACATAAATAAATTTGTGTGGGTATTGACGAGTATAACAAATAGACCACTCATCTTATCAATATGATGAGGTAGCCCAATCCTTTCATAGATAATTGACTCATTTTTAAATATCTAGGAGGTGCAAGTCAAACCTATCTAGCCATCTAAGCTAAGTTTACCTAACCTGGCCATAAAGGATCCCATAATCACCTAGGATCTCCTACCCTATTGATACATAACACTCTAGACATCAAAGAATAAACATCAAAGAGAATCATTTAATTCTATCCATTTAAAACAAACAAGGAATAAGGGTACAAACTATAAAAGAGATGATTGAAAGAAATAGATCTATCTAAAACATGCATATATAAAGAAAGCTAACATCATTAATCAATAAGAAGAATTATAAATTACAATAAGGAGATACACTTCCATCAGTCTATAATTATTACATGGCTTGAGTATGGTAAAAGAGTCCATACTTTTTAAAGGAATAACATTACATAAATAGATAAACAAAGGTTTCTCTAATACGATTTCAATCGTAACACAGGTAAATATTTGTCTTGGATCCTGATGTTCTCCCAGTCCTCTAGCTCACCATTTGCTCATTGATGGTAGTATGGGACCAGAATAGCTCATGGAACTATGATTCATTCATTTACTAGATGATCATTTAATCTAGTGCATTTAATATGCCAAATTGCAACTATATAATCACCAATATATCAGTATAGATCATTCACTTAACAACTAGAATGTCATCATTTGTTTTGCCCCATTATCCTTTAATCAATCAAATGTTCATGCTTGCATAAAAAAACCCTTCCATATAAACTTACATATATTTTTTGTTTAATTGAACTTCCATTTTATTTAGCTAACTAGGGCCCCATAAACCCTAATTAACTAAATAATTAAATCCCATTTTATTTAGCTAATTAGAGCCCCATAAACCCTAATTAACTAAATACTTAAATCCCAATTTCTTTAGCTAATTAGGGCCCCATAAACCCTACTTAACTAAATACTTAAATCCCAATTTCTTTATCTAATTAGGGCCCCATAAACCTTACTTAACTAAATACTTAAATCCCAATTTCTTTAGCTAATTAGGGCACCATAAACCATAATTAACTAAATACTTAAATCCCTTTTTCTTTAGCTAATTAGGTCCCCATAAATCATAATTAACCAAATACTTAACATCTATTTTCATTAATTAAATAGTTCCAAACATCTCTTATCATAAACTAATTAATCTAATGTTGAGCAAGGTGCAGTAACAGTATTGTCATTGTTGTCAACACAGACAGTTAGATCAGTTGATGCAGTGAACACAGTCATGATGCAGTGAACAGGAAGTTCAGAAGCTATTCAGAATATGCAACAGTATTGTCATTGTTGTCAACACAGTCAGATAGATCAGTTGATACAATGGACAGGAAGTTCAGATGCTCAGAAGTTATTCAGATGCAGTGGTCAAGAAATTCAAAAGCAATTCAAAGTATGTACAATGCTTTTCCAAGAAGATTGAAGTGACCCATATGCAAAAAATCAAAGAAAAAAACAAGTAAGAAAAGTGTCGCGATATCGCGACATATTGGAAGAGAGAGAAGCAGCAGGTAAAACTGTCGTGATTTCACGACATATTGGAGGAGAGAGAAAGTGCAAGAAAAAATGTCGCGATATCGCGACATATTGGAAGAGAGAGAAGCTGCAGGTAAAAATGTCACGATTTCGTGACATATTGGAGGAGAGAGAAAATGCAAGAAAAAATGTCACAATTTCGTGACATATTGGAAGAGAGAGAAGCAACAGGTAAAAGTGTCGTGATTTCGTGACATATTGGAGGAGAGAGAATCAACAGGAAAAACTGTCACGATTTCGCAACATGTTGGATAAAAAAGACAAGTGGAAAAACTGTCGCGATTTTGTGACATGTTCGGAAAGAAGGTGCAAGAAAAGAAAATTGTCGCGATTTCGTGACATGTTTCGAGGAAAAGAGCTTGCAAGAAAAAGTGTCACGATTTCGTGACATGTCGGGTTTTCGCGACCTGAAGGGAAGAAAAGCGCTAAGGAGTAAAAGTGTCACGATTTCGCGACATGTTCTATTTTCGTGGGCGAAAGATAGAAAAGAGTACAAGGAAGTGAAAGCGTCGTGATTTCGTGACATGTTCCATTTTTGTGGGCGAAAGATAGAAAAGAGTACGGATGTAGAAAGCGTCATGATTTCGTGACATGTTTCGTTTTGTGGGCGAAAGACAGAAAAGAGTTCGAAGTGAGAACTGTCGCGATTTCATGACATGCTGTAGAGGAAAGAGTTCAAAGTGAGAACTGTCATGATTTCGTGACATGCTACAGAGGAAAGAGTTCGAAGTGAGAACTGTCACGATTTCATGACATGCTGCAAAAAAAGATAAAGTGTCATGATTTCACGACTAAAATAGGAGAGAGAAAGTCAGCTGGACAAAGCGTCGCGATTTCGTGACATGTCGTAGTTTCGCGACTGGAAGAGGAGAGAGAGTGTCAGCTGGACAAAGAGTCACGATTTCATGACATGTCGCATTTTTGCGACTAAGAGAGGAGAGAGAATGTTCGAAGGCAGAAATGTCACGATTTCACGACGAGTTGTAGAGAAAGCATACGGATGTAGAAAGTGTCATGATTTCGTGACAGAAACAGAACGCAAGACTTCAACGATAGAAGTGTCACGATTTCGCGATAAAAGTTAAGTTGAAGACTTCGAAGGTTGAAGTGTAGCAATTTTGTGACAAAAGCAGAGGAAGATTTTGAAGGCAGAAGTGTCGTGATATCGCGACAAAAAGGAAGTCAAAGGCTATGAAGACAAAAGTGTCACGATATCGCGACAGAAGCTAAGTTGAAGTCCTCAGAGGCAGAAGTGTCGCGATATCATGACAGAAGTGAAGAAGAAGTCTACAGAGGCAGAAGTGTCATGATTTCGTGACAAAAGATCAAATGAAGTCTACAGAGGCAGAAGTGTCGCGATATCGTGACAGAAGCAAAAAGTGAAGCCTACAAAGGAAGAAGTGTCGCGATATCGTGACATAAGAATAGAGAAAGTGTACGAAGATAAAAGTGTCACGATATCGTGACATGTGTTTTCATGGCTACAACAACAAAGGAAGCTTCAGAGATAGAAATGTCATGATTTCACGATAGGTCATTTTAGCGCACAACAAGAAGAACCCGACTGCAGTAAGAAGCATAATAGTGGACTGACTTCACCACAACATTTACAGAGGCAGATATAGAGTGAATTCATGCAGCCAAATAAGAAGAGTGATCAAAAGGCAGTATGGCGATTACAGGGACTATCCAGAATGAATTCATTGAGCGATGGGTAGAAGCCGACAAAGATCAATGACAACCGACTCAGATTAGGGTTTAACAGTCGACTAAGTTTAGGGTTTGCATCTGCATTATCAGTCGACTACAATTAGGGTTTTCATCTTGAAATTTCTAATATAAAAGGAGGGCTGTTTGGAGATTTGAGTGTAGTTGGTTGCGTCGTCGAAGTGTGTCGATCTGTGCGAGTATCAAAGTGTGCGATATGCGGCCGTAAGAGCGTAGATAGCACAGAAGCGGTGAGATGATGGCAAAGTGCATAGAGTGAGCGAAGAGTCATGTCGAGTTGTTCGAAGTGCGGTTGCGAATGCGCACAGAGAGCAGAGTGTGAAAAGGTCGAAGATGATAGTTCGGCTGGAATGACACAGAGTGTACAAAGCGTGTGCATAGAAAAAGCAGAGTGTGTAGAGAGCGCAAAGGGCAAAGTCGATCGCTAAGTTTGGCTGTAGCAGTGCAGTAGATGCGTGTATCTTACGAACAGTGAAAGAGATCGAGTAAGCATTAGATCAACCAGGATCTTGTGAAAACGAAGGTATTTTCCTGTCAAACATTAACATTCAGAATTGAAGTCCAGGTTGCAGCTTGGCATCAGGGGTTGGTGCTCCTTCCAGTAGGTGCTGGTAAATCAGGGGTTGGTGCTCCTTTCTGTTGATGCAGATAAATAAGGGGTTGTTGCTCCTTCCAGTGGGTGCTGGTAAATAATTGTAAAGTTGGTGCTTTGCAAGGGGCTAGATTTGGATGGTAGTCCAAGCAGCCATTCTTTTTGAGGAGTAGCCATATTGGTGAACCTCGTTAAAATCCTGTGTTGTGTGATGCTCTTTTGTTATGCTTGCTATTTTTGGTTTTAAGTTTTAATTATTTCAGCATTAAGAGTTGCAAATTTAAAGTTTCAAAATGCTACACTGATTCACCCCCCCTCTTAGTGCCATACTAAGTATAACAATTGGTATCAGAGCAAGGTTCCCATTTTAGGCTAAATCAGTCAGGGTTGATCTTGGATTAGTACTCTAATGGCAAAGAAAGGCAAGAATGGAACCATGAGACACAAGAAGAAAAGAACACACAGGGTCATAAAAGAAAATAAAGATGAATTCAATGTTGTTGTAGATTCAAGAGATGAATCAAACAATGGAGAAAAGGCCAAGAGACAACTCGATCATGATGCAGGTTCACAAGGTACAGAATGTTTTGTTTGTGGTCAACTCGATCATAATGAACGTCAGTGCCATGGGTTTAGTAGCAGTGAAGATGAAGATGATCCATTCAAAATTGGTAAAGAAACAGATTCAGAACAAGAATGTGATGAAGGAGAAAGTGATGCAGAAGCAAATTGGGAACATAAACTAATTTTAGCTTTGGGTAAAAAGCTTGAGGATGCAGAAGATATAATTACCAGTTTGAAAGTACAGATAGAAGAATACAAGAAATTTTTTGAAGATCTCAAAATGCAATTAACCAGGAAAATAGAGTATTGCAGTAAGCTAGAAGAAGAGATTGACGGTTTAAGAATGCAGACAGAAGAGATGAATAATAAAATCGACGTATGTAGCAATCATGAAGAGGAATCTAACAAAGTTGTTAGTAATCTGAAGCTGCAAGTAGAAGAGTCCAAAAGGATTGAAGAAACTCTCAGGTTGCAGATCAATGAGAAAGAGACGGTTTGCTGTAAACAAGAAGAAGAGATTATTTTATTGAAGAAACAACTAGAAGAGGCCAATACAAATCTCAAATTCGAGAAGAGCACAGAGTTGCTAGACAAAATGATAAGCCAACAAAGAAGCTCCATGGATAAGCGTGGTCTTGGATATGAACCTAAACAACAGTCATCTTCCAAATATACAGAGAAGGAGAAGTTCACAGTTGAAGGATCGAAGCAAGAAAAGTATGAAACTGAACAACCCTCGTCTTCCAAATATACAAAAAAGGAAAAGTACACGGTTGAAGGATCGAAGCAAGAAAAATTTGAAGCTGAATCTTCAAAAGGAAGAAATCATCAAAGGGGATCTACAACAAAGCAATCACAACAAAAAAGGTTCTATCACTCTCATTCTATTCATAATAATGTTTTTAACGGCTACTGTTTTAGATGCAACCTTTATGGTCACAAGGCAGTTTATTGTGGATTGAATAATAGATCAAAGAGTTATGCTGTTAGAAATACATCTACGTCTCTGAGTGAACATTATGTGCGATGTTTTAAATGTAATGGTCATGGGCACATAGCAAGGTTTTGTCCAAGCACTTTTGTATCTAATCTAAGGCAAGACCGTAGATTTCATCAGACGCAAAGAATGCAATATAGACAGGGAATAAATCATGTGCATGAAAGAAAGGAAAATAATCATTCTTCAAGGATGCATAAGAGACAACCACACAGGAGAAGTGTTCGAGTTCACGAAAAAGTGCAAAATAGGGAAGCAGTTGAAAAACCCAAGCCCATGGTCAAGAAAGTCTGGAGAAAGAAAGAAGAGAGGAAATCGTGTCTCCTTGAACTGAAGGAGACTGCTCCTCTACTGCACTAAGCAACTCCAGGTAACACATCCTCAGGGGGAGCAATCTGAAAAAGGTTTTATTTTATTGCTCCTATATGTTTGTTGGGTTAACCTGAGGATGAAAGGCAAGCAGTAAGGGGGAGTTGCACTATAGTTGTCTAAGTTTATTTCAGTTCATATAGTTGTTTGTGGAAGTGCCATGAAGGATGGAGATTAAATGGAGAGTCGTCACCATTGGTAGTATTGTTGTATGTCATTGTTGTACTGTTGATGGTTCTTACTATAACTATTCGAAGCCATGGACTATAATAGTTCAGATAATTTGATTAGTGGAAGAATGTTTGCCCTAGCTACGTATTTGTGTTTCGATAAAAGCAGCGTGTATCTGTTCCATTCATTGATGTGGAGATTGTTAGATCTTTCATGACGCCTTGGTGAAAATATTCAATTCACAGACAGTTTCGTTTTAACTGTTGATAAAATGCCAATCCGAGGTTAAGAAGTTTGAGGTTGAGTAAGGTGCACTATGGTTGGCTGTGAAGTGTTTTGTGTCCTCTCCTGATTTGCACAGTTGAAATTCAGAATTGACAATGGAATTGCAGAGTCAGTGCAGTGTTGGACAAAAGTTGGTACAAGTGAGGTCTGTTTGCAGGAATAATTCCAAGCAATTCGAAAAAGAGTTCAGATTTTGTTGAGCAGATTTGAGGCAAGTCTTTGAGAAGGCTTGTAGATTGTTTTTTAGTAAACAAGCACAGATTGGGCAGGATGTGTTGATGACAGAAAGAGTTCCAGTGGAGGTGCATTCTATCTTGGAGACATGTTGATCATTTGGCACAGCAAGAAACAAGAGTCAGTTTCTTTATCAACAGCTGAGGAAGAATATATTGCAGCAACAACATGGTGTACACAGGTTTTGTGGATGAAACAAACCCTGAAAGAACTTGGTTTTAACCTCAGTGAGCCAATATCAATTAAGTGTGATAACACCAGTGCCGTTAACATCTCCAAGAATCCGGTTATGCATTCACGCACAAATCATATTGCTATCCGGTATCACTTTTTGAAGGAGGAGTCTGCTTGATTGGACAAGAAGAAGAAATTTGGTTGAGGCACAAGAGGTCCGGTCATATCAGTTTTGACAATCTAGTAATATCAGCTCAAAAAGACCAGTGAGAGATATTCCCAAGAATTGTCTAGCTACAGGGATCATATTCTCAGGGGGAGCATTTGTGATTTTGTCTATCTTTTGCTCATGTTTTTAATTTTTACCAAGTGTAAAATTTTTTGCCTGAGAATTTTGTGCATGGACTCAGGGGGAGTCTGCAGCAGCCCTTTGGTATTATTGTCAAAGGGGGAGAAGAGTTACAGGTAATTGCATATGTGTTGACAACAATTCCAAAGGGGGAGATTGTTGAGCAAGGTGCAGTAATAGTATTGTCATTGTTGTCAACACAGACAGTTAGATCAGTTGATGCAGTGAACACAGTCATGATGCAGTGAATAGGAAGTTCAGAAGCTGTTCAGAATATGCAACAGTATTGTCATTGTTGTCAACACAGTCAGATAGATCAGTTGATACAATGGACAGGAAGTTCAGATGCTCAGAAGTTATTCAGATGCAGTGGACAGGAAATTCAGAAGCAATTCAAAGTATGTACAGTGCTTTTCCAAGAAGATTGAAGTGACCCATATGCAAAAAATCAAAGAAAAAGACAAGTAAGAAAAGTGTCGCGATATCGCGACATATTGGAAGAGAGAGAAGCAGCAGGTAAAAGTGTCGCGATTTCGTGACATATTGGAGGAGAGAGAAAGTGCAAGAAAAAATGTCGTGATATCACGACATATTGGAAGAGAGAGAAGCTGCAGGTAAAAATGTCGCGATTTCGTGACATATTGGAGGAGAGAGAAAATGCAAGAAAAAATGTCACGATTTCACGACATATTGGAAGAGAGAGAAGCAGCAGGTAAAAGTGTCACGATTTCGTGACATATTGGAGGAGAGAGAATCAACAGGAAAAACTATCACGATTTCGTGACATGTTGGAAAAAAAGACAAGTGGAAAAACTGTCGCGATTTCGTGACATGTTCAGAAAGAAGGTGCAAGCAAAGAAAACTATCATGATTTCGTGACATGTTTCGAGGAAAAGAGCTTGCAAGAAAAAGTGTCACGATTTCGCGACATGTCGTTTCACGACCCGAAGGGAAGAAAAGTGCTAAGAAGAAAAAGTGTCACGATTTCACGACATGTTTTTGCGGGCGAAAGATAGAAAAGAGTACAAGGAAGTGAAAGTGTCACAATTTCGCGACATGTTCCATTTTCGTGGACAAAATACAGAAAAGAGTACGGATGTAGAAAGCGTCGTAATTTCGTGACATGTTCCGTTTTCACGGGCAAAAGATAGAAAAGAGTTCGAAGTGAGAACTGTCATGATTTCATGACATGCTGCAGAGGAAAGAGTTCGAAGTGAGAACTGTCGCGATTTCGTGACATGCTGCAGAGGAAAGAATTCAAAGTGAGAACTATCATGATTTCATGACATGCTACAAAAGAAAGATAAAGTGTCACGATTTCATGACTAAAATAGGAGAGAGAAAGTCAGTTGGACAAAGCGTCACGATTTCGTGACATGTCATAGTTTCACGACTGGAAGAGGAGAGAGAGTGTCAGCTAGAAAAAGAGTCACGATTTTGCGACATGTCACATTTTCGTGACTAAGAGAGGAGAGAGAATGTTTGAAGGTAGAAATGTCATGATTTTGCGACGAGTTGTAGAGAAAGCATACGGATGCAGAAAGTGTCACGATTTCATGACAGAAACAGAATGCAAGACTTCAATGGCAGAAGTGTCACGATTTCGCGACAAAAGTTAAGTTGAAGACTTCGAAGGTTGAAGTGTCACGATTTCGTGACAAAAGCAGAGAGGAAGATTTTGAAGGCAGAAGTGTCATGATATCGCGACAAAAAGGAAGTCGAAGGCTATGAAGACAGAAGTGTCGCGATATCGTGACAAAAGCTAAGTTGAAGTCCTTAGAGAGAAGTGTCGTGATATCACGACAAAAGTGAAGACAAAGTCTATAGAGGCAGAAGTGTCACGATTTCGTGACAAAAGATCAAATGAAGTCTACAGAGGTAGAAGTGTCACGATATCATGACAGAAGCAAAAAGTGAAGCCTACGAAGGAAGAAGTGTCGCGATATCATGACATAAGAATAGAGAAAGTGTACAGAGATAAAAGTGTCATGATATCGCGACATGTGTTTTCGTGGCTACAACAACAAAGGAAGCTTCAGAGACAGAAATGTCATGATTTCACGATAGGTCGTTTTAGCGCACAACAAGAAGAACCCGACTGCAGTAAGAAGCATAACAGTGGACTGACTTCACCACAACATTTACAGAGGCAGATACAGAGTGAATTCATGCAACCAAATAAGAAGAGTGATCAAAAGGTAGTATGGCAGTTATAGGGACTGTCCAGAATGAATTCATTGAGCGATGGGTAGAAGCCGACAAAGATCAATGACAACCGACTCAGATTAGGGTTTAACAACCGACTGAGTTTAGGGTTTGCATCTGCATTATCAGTCGACTACAATTAGGGTTTTCATCTTGAAATTTCTAATATAAAAGGAGGGCTGTTTGGAGATTTGAGAGTAGTTGGTTGCGTCGTCGAAGTGTGTCGATCTATGTGAGTATCGAAGTGTGCGATATGCGGTCGTAAGAGCGTAGATAGCATAGAAGCGGTGAGATGATGGCAAAGTGCGCAGAGTGAGCGAAGAGTCATGTCGAGTTGTTCAAAGTGCGGTTGCGAATGCACATAGAGAGCAGAGTGCAAAAAGGTCAAAGACGATAGTTCGGTTGGAACGACACAGAGTGTACAAAGCATGTGCATAGAAAAAGTAGAGTGTGTAGAGAGCGCAAAGGGCAAAGTCGATCGCTAAGTTTGGCTGTAGCAGTGCAGCAGATGCGTGTATCCTACGAACAGTGAAAGAGATCGAGTAAGCATTAGATCAACCAGGATCTTGTGAAAACGAAGGTATTTTCCTGTCAAACATTAACATTCAAAATTGAAGTCCAGGTTGCAGCTTGGCATCAGGGGTTGGTGCTCCTTCCAGTAGGTGCTGGTAAATCAGGGGTTGGTGCTCCTTTCTGTTGATGCAGATAAATAAGGGGTTGGTGCTCCTTCCAGTGGGTGTTGGTAAATAATTGTAAAGTTGGTGCTTTGCAAGGGGCTGGATTTGGATGGTAGTCCAAGCAGCCGTTCTTTTTGAGGAGTAGCCATATTGGTGAACCTCGTTAAAATCTTGTGTTGTGTGATGCTCTTTTGTTATGCTTGCTGTTTCTGGTTTTAAGTTTTAATTATTTCAGCATTAAGAGTTGCAAATTTAAAGTTTCAAAATGCTACACTGATTCACCCCCCCTCTCAGTGCCATACTAAGTATAACATCTAAATCATTCCTTTTTAAAATTCTATTAAATTTCAACATTCTTTCATAAATTAGTTTCATACATTCCTCCATAAGTCAATTAATTCAAGCATCATTTTCATAATCAAATAATTTAAAGTATTCCTTTATAAATAAATTATTTCAAAGTATTCTTTCATAAATAAAAAATTCAAAGTATTCTTTCATAAATCAATAATTCAAAGTATTCTTTCATAAATCAATAATTCAAAGTATTCTTTCATAAATCAATAATTCAAAGTATTCTTTCATAAATCAATAATTCAACATACTTCTATCTTTAAAACCATTATTGTATTTATTAACCTCTAATTCAATTAGTATTATTTAAAGGCTTGAAAAATAAAAACATATTATCCTTAGATTAAATGGAAAAAAGGTATGTAGATAAGGTTATAAAACTTGGCCGCACGCTACCCGGTGACACCACACATGCAGACCAACTGCAACCATAGGGTCAAACCAATTGACACGTGCCAACTTAGTAGTGCAAACCACAACACATTGGCCACATGTACCTTGACCAAAACCATAATTTGTGGTCGAAGGTATATGGGAGTCTAGCATCCCATATAATACTCCTGATCCTAAGCACACCCCATGTGGGATAGTACTCGTAGAAGGCCATAAAGGCCTTCTATGTGAGCATGCCATACATGGGCAGAGTCCTATGGTAGCTCAAGGTGAACTTGGGAGGTCTCACATCCTCCTACAAATATAAATACACCAATCTGGGTGTGCCTACAGGTTCTCAAATAGTATAGAGTAACCATGAAGCGATTCAAGGGAAAACAAAGGATCTCATCCTGGTTACAATGAACATCTACAAAAAACATAGCTGAGAGGGAGAGAGACACATTTAATCTTCAAAGGAGAACAAATGAGGTCTTTGATAAATCAATAATGAATATTCAACATCAAAACAAAAATACCTCTAACAACAAGCACATGAGTCTAGCAATGAGGCAACGTGAACATCTCTTGTTGTTCAGCTCATCTATGGATATCTAGAGAAAGCAAACAATAAGCTAAGGTAAATATATCCTAAAGCAAGTAAGCAATGACTGCCTCCAAGAGGCTTGAGAACACAGGAGGTTTTCAAGCAATGCCTCAACATTAAATGACATAGAAGGAAGCTTGTGCAATAGCATAATAAAATTATAGGTTATCTATATAACAAACGTATTCCTTCAATAGAAAGGATTTTAGGACCCAACCTGGAAGTCTAAGCTTTAAACCAACTATCTCCTTCTGCTCAATATTTTGATCTTTATCTCTTCCCTCTAGGCGTTCGTCTTGCTTTGTTTCTGCTTTCCTCTCCCAAAGGTTTCCCCTTCTCAAGGTATTTTTCCTTTATCATCCAAATTCCTTCATCTACACATTGCTTAGGGCCTCGTCGAATTGAATGTCATCAACCCAAATTGAAGGCATTGCTATCTACCCTCTGGCGAGCTTCTTTAATAGTTTATCTTCACTTAAATATCAAGTGTCAGATATTTATATATATTTAATCACATATAAAAGGATTCCCATATATGAATATTATTTATTTTAATATTTCTCTTATCGAGAAGTAAGGGATGAATGTTCCTTTCCTTAAAAGGTTTCAAGAAGCTTAAACAATATAATAAAAGCCTCCCATGAATGAGATATTAGAATAACTCATTTATTACCTTTCTTTTCTCTCTTTTTGAATAATATATACTTTTTATCATTTAATTAAAAGCATTTCTTTGAAGTATTTCTAAAAATCCTTTTCATTTAAATACAAACATTACTTTAAATAAAATAATTTCTTTCAATAAAAACCTTTTATCATTTAAATACAAACACTACTTTAAATAAAAGCATTTCTTTCATTAAAAACTCTTTTATCATTTAAATACAAACATTAATTTAAATAAAAGCATTTCTTTCAATAAAAAGCCTTTTATCATTTAAATAAAACCATTTCTTTAAATAAAAGTATTTTATCATTTCAAATCAAACAATGCAAACAACCAGGTGCATAAAACAAGGTGGGATTTTTTCCATCAACCTAGTCACCTGTCTCAGTCAAAATTTACGATAGCTTCTAGGATGCCAACTTCGGCTCTAGGTGGATAATTAGTTTATTATTATCCCTAAATCGATAATGCATGCCTATATGAGGGTAGTCATTCATGTTATTCTGATCCGTCTTAGTCATCACTTCCCTTTTCAAGTACTTCATCCTCCATGATCGATTCTACCTCTACCACCTACGGATGTACCTGGTGCTGCACATTGATAACACATTAGTATTACCATATTATTCAAGATAAATTAGTATAGGTAATGCAACAATCATTTAAGCATTTAACAAAGCATCCATTAGTTATTCATAAATACATAATTTGTTAGCCAAAATGATCCTTCGAGGATGGGGTATGACTCTCTGTCTCCATTTACTATTGCTATCTTCAAATAGCTCTTCATCCTTTCTAGACTTAATGCTAGCAAAAATATATTTTGGCACATTGTTAAAATATATTACAAATTTAAGCATGGTATCATAGCAAAGAATGAAGCTGCACCACTTCAAAAATGAAGGATTTTTAGAAGGTAACAAAAGTCCTGGTCTATTATTATTATTTTATTAATTATAGATTTAAAAAAGGGAATCAAACTCTTTTCCTCCCTTTTATGCATGTGCATGTCTACATACATGCTAGCCCTTTGGCTCCTTGTTGTGCATGCATGTGTGTGTCCACACATATGCCTATATCCTATTCCTATTTTGATTTTTCTTATTCTCCATAGGCTAATCCTTGTCTATGCATCGAGAAAGGTGTAACGAGTTGCACCGTCCTTTGTCTACTTAACATCATGGGTTCAATGCCCTTTATGAATATTTTTACTTTTTTCTTTGTTTTGGCATCTTATTGAATCTTGAACTAGTCTTCCCTATATTCAAGAGAGCACTATGGTGGTAAGGCATTTTAGTATTAGGCCAATGGCTATAGTTCAATTCTCAAGAAATTCTCTTTTGGTACAGTATTTTGAGAGGAAAAATCTCATAAGAGATGCAAGAATTGGTGTATACACCATCCTTGACCCCCCAAAAAAAGTACCTCGTATTGAGGGAATAAATTAGAGCTATGGTTGGATTATTGGTTTGTTAGCTGGGCATCACTAGTTTAATTCTCAAGAACATCCTTTTTGTAACTCTTGGTTTGTGATCCACTTAGTGGTGAGAATTACACCCTACATTGTAGATTCAATATTGGATGGTTAAGGATTTCTCCCTAGCCAACCTCTGAAGAAGGCCGATTCCTTATTGCAAAACAAAAAAATAAAAGAAATGGGGAAAGACTAAAGATAAAAATGGAGGGTTAGAAATAGAAGGGAGATAAATATGGATTAAATGAGAATAAAATTTGGCTAACAATTCTACCACATCCTATACAAAACACACTACAACTAAACTATGTAAGGGTCTAATAGACCAGTCATGAATCAAAGCAACATTACATGTAAATTAAGATAAAAACATGCCCTCTACTACTCCAATAGCCCTATAATAAGATTTTACATAAGAAAGCATAACCACATAATCAAATTCTATGCATCCCTAATATTACAATAGTCCAAAGTGATAATCCAAACAACAACTTAGGCCTGAAATTATAGACCACCCACAAATATTGTACATAAATATATAACAACTATAAAACACTCATATACAAAAGAATTCAATAACACATTGTTGGCAAAGGTTAAACAACAAACTGATTCATTAAAATTGTAGAGCAAAATTGCATATTATACAACATGCAAACACTCAAATTGTTGACCCTCATACTGAGGTAAATTATGATATTTATACATTTCTAATCTAGCCTAGCCAATGATTTCAAGGATGGCCTATCATAGACCTACAAATCATAGCATAGCCTAGCCTTTCCCAGGGCGTATGCTTAATCAACATGCTTGAAATGAGTGGGCATCTCTTTTTTCTCTATCTCAACTAGCTATCATGATCTTGTAGCTGATTACACCTCTCAATAGCTACATGCCTTCAACATGCCTAAAATACTTGAGCATGCTCAACTTCCCACCATATCTTTAATATTAGACATGCTTGGATCCTAAGTAGCTATGTGTCATCAACATACTTAAGCCTTTTGATCATGATAAGTTTTTCCCCACTACGTTTTATAATTATGTCAATTGTTAGGCTTGTAGGCATCTCCATTCATGATCACTAATACTATTGATTAGTATTGTAGGTAATGGGGGACTAATTGTCACTTTCTCACACAACTGCTTTAATTTTGAAGGTTTGAGAGTAATTGAATCATTTAGACTTTTGACACACATGCTCACTATTGAAATAGACTCACTAAAAACCCTTTGTCTTTATTTTTTTTGCTAAAGGTTTCTACCCATCATTGGGGTCTTACAGACCTAGCTGGGACATTTGGTAGGCTTTACTTGGCATTAATTTTTAATAGTATCTAACCACTCCATTCTTTGACTATAGCTATCAGTCACTAATGCTTCCAATCACTCTTCCTCTTGGTTTGGCTAGAATTTGGAAACACTTTGGTGGTGTTGACTATGAGATTTATCTAGCCACTCCTATTTCAATCATGAAAGTGGCCAGGCCTTATTGCCTTAGTAAAATTTTGGGCTGATAAGCTACATTATCCTCCTATTCAAGTGCTTAGACCCTAGCCTTAATAAGTTTTGGCAAAAGTAACCCTTCAACAACATTTGTGCAGACTTATCGATGTGGACCAAGTATTGGCCCACATTATTGGCAAATCCTAGGGATAGTTTCTTGAAAAAAGGAGAACCCAACTAGCTTTATCCATTGGGTAAAGGATTCAAAAGTGGGAGGGAATCTAAAGCAAAAATATTTGGAGGATTAAATGGATTTGACAAAAAAGAGATATAAATATTTGGGTAAGAAGGGGTTTTGCAATGAGAGGAATGAAAAAGGAAGATGAATAGACAGTAAGTGGAAGAGGGAAAGTAGAAATTGGATATACCTACATGGTGGTGCCCTTTGGAGAGTTGGATTCTTCCTAATCATATTTTGAAATTGCTTTTATCTTTCATCCTCACTTAGTTTTGTTGATTGAGAAATATATTTTTTCTTTATGTCCTTTTTACTAATTCTTTGCTCCTTGATTGATTTTTTATGCTTCATAATTGCTTCTAGCTGAGATCTACAAAATATTTTCATACATGCTAAAATATTTCCTTTTCCCAACCTGACTTATCTACTCTCTTTTTTTCTGAGGTGAAGAAATTATAAAATTGCACATACTATAACAATTTATGCCATGATTGAGGAGGTTTATTCAATATGTAAAATTAAGACAATTTGAAACACCTAGGGTTCATGTGTTTCTATAAACTATAAAGTCCTCTGGATGATTCTTGAAGCTTCCACAAACTTAAGGGGAACCTTTTTTTAGTCAAGTAGGCTCCAATAATCTTACCAGCCTCTCAAAAAATTTCTCTTATTTTCTCTCTTTTGTTCTTAAGCTTCACTTTTTTCCCTTATTTTTATTACCATATTAATACAACATGATATATGGTGAGCTGCAAATCCAATTGCCAAAATAGTGTGGTTATATCTGCTAGCCTATCTCTCGGGTTGAGGGATGTGTTTGCAACTACAAGTTGGATGCAAACTTTGCCAATGGAGGAACCCTTTTAGCTAGCAATGAGATGGCTATTGGGTTCTTATCTAGGACAAGACCCACATTAGCTACCATTGAGAAGGCTAAGATTCATCATTCTTCCAATCTGGTGGGTTAGTTGATCCTTGTGGCATAGGTATTTTTAGGCTTACAATTTTTGTTTAAGGCCTTCCCTTGTGAGCATATTTGATAGAGCATCAATAACTTAAAGAATTTGTGGATATTTGGACCTATGCTTCCTTAGCCTTGATCAACAATATGGCACTTACAAACAACTATATTTATGGGTTGTGAAATGTTGAGAGAAGAGGTATCCTTATATAGTATTTTTTGCCTTGGAAATTTGTTGAATCTATGTACCCAAATTAGCATTACTTATTTGGCCAACTCATGTGAACAAAATTTTCAAGGTAACTAAATTAGAAACCAACATGATTACCTATCTTGAGACTCCTAGTCTAGTGCAATTTTCAAAATTGCTTCTCGAGAATATTATATTGTTGCCTATTTAGCCAATTACTTTATTATATTTAGCTATAATCAACTTTATTCACATGCCATCTATTTATATAAAATTTTGGTGTACTTTCCCATGCAAGTTGTATTGAACATTGCCACTCTATCAGAATCTACAATGACCCAACCATATAGTGCCAAACCTTTGTTTTTATTGCATGTTAGTCATTTGGTACATATGGTTTATTTTAGAAAAAAATTACCATTACGTTGGCTTGGATAAGGAATGAGTTTCAAAGCATGAATAATATATAGCATCGAAACTTAGCAAAGGTAACTTTTCTTTGGCTTATGATTCCTTTGCTGACTTTTGCATATATTTTGACCTTCATGCTAGATTGACATCCTAATTTTCATGAGTTCCTAGGCTTATGCGTACTACTACCTTGGAATAGGGTATGTAAATTTCATTGATTGATCATAATTCTTATGCTAGCTTTCCTAAATTCTCCACATGCACTAGCCAAAATGTGTGACTAGTTGAACCTTAAAACTAACTATAAATTGTTTCTAGATTCTACTGAGTCCCCATATATAAACATATTACTACATTTAATCCAAACATGGAAGAATCATCCTCTATTAGTTCCTTTAGATCCTCTAGTAAATCCTCTATCTCTACCTTTGGATGCTCCAATGCATTCTCATCCATGTTGTAGTTTTGCTCTTCATACCTTTTTATGTGGAAATAGCTAATCCTCTCGCCATAGATTCAAACCTTCTTCCCTATGCAAGGGATCACCATGTGAGTGCAAAATTTTAATAAGTACCCCCTAGCTTGGCCATAATATCCCTTAACAAACATAACCCAAACAAAAACAACAGATCCACCGCTATTACCTTCTAGCTTTTTGAAATATCTAACAACTTGTGCAACAACATTAAAAGTTTTTTTACAATCCCTATTGCCTATACCAATGATCCATTTATATGCAATAATCCATAAATTGCTTAGGTATATTCCAAGCCCATAACATTACAAACTACTTGAGGCATGATTTTTATGGAAGCTTCAAATCCTATCATGTAGTTGTGAACTACCCAACCCTCCATACACATAGGCAAATAGAAGGGAAGAGGCTTGATATCTCTTGTTCTTGGATATGGTTGCTTATGTATTAATTTGAAGTTTGAGAAGGTGATTTTTCTAGTTATTGAGCCTTTGATAGCTGCTTCTACAAAATCAACTTGTTCAAAAATCAACAAGTATCCTTCATATTCTTCACTTCTTTCATAATTTTGTGTCCATTCTTCTCTGGAAGCTTTTCTTCCCTTCTGGCTGGTTGATCCAACCTCCTTTGGTATTTATCAACAACATCTTATCTTTGCTTCTTGTTTATCAAAGGGTACCATAGCCTCCTAACAAACTTATCCTTTTGCTAATCTACTTGTGGTGATTTCGAATTCTAGTAAGCTACTTGGCTTTGGTTGGCTATTGGTGCTTTTGGATTATCTTGCTCTTTAGATACTTTAGGTTCCTTCTCTCTTTGCTACATCATTGGGGAATGTAAGGTTAATTTTAGCTTCTCTATATTAGCTTATTCCTTAGGTTAATCCATCCTATACTTTGCACTTTATAGGATTTTTTACTTTTGGGGATGTGACAAAAAAGGACTCTTTCTAGATCCAATGAATATATTTGCTAGAATGGCTATAAAAGGCTTCTCATCTACTTGATTTTTTTCTAGATCCATCAATAGGGCTATAAAATCTTATGATTCTTCCTCTACTTCCTATACTATAGCTGGCTAGATTTAATGTTGGTATGCTTGGCAAATGTTCCCGTTGTTGTGACTATCAAATGCGAGGCACCAATATTCATTTAGAGAAGCATTTGCTTCTAGTTCTTGATCTGTGATGACAATGATTTGCTCCTCATCAAATTTTCTATCCAACATTTATTGTTGATATTATTCAAATCTCTCCTTAAAATTCTACCGCTCTAATATGGCAAGCTTGTTTGTCATATTCTAGATCACAACTCTTAGCTCTTCTAGTTCCTTTGATTCTAGAGTGGGCATAGTAGGTACAAAACTTGTCATAATATAATATTGAGGGTATGATTCAAGCACTAAGACCAATAAAGGGGAAGATAGATCTAGGGAGTGTTTGTGATCTTGTATAATAGATTTGAGGTATATTTGGTATAATAGTTCTGGAGGAAAGTACTCCAACTGATATGATTGCATTTTTTGCTGCAATAGCGACTTGAAATACTTCATATCATTAGATTGTTGAATTTTAAGACCTAAGTCAAGGGAAAAATCTCAAATGTAGAAGATGTAGGCTTGGCCATGTGATGATTTCGTATCTTGAGGGATTCTTCTCAAGGTTTTTCTAAACCAAACATTGAAATTAGTGACGCTTTCCTAGGTATTCCTTTGAATAGATGAAAATTGGGTGAGCAATATGAAAGAATCCCCTACGTTATTAAACTCTAAAATAAAGGGTTCAAAAAGATCAACCCAAGTGCCTATGCTACTATCCTCTAATGTGTGGTACCATGTCAATACTTTACCTTTGAAATATTGTGCAAGGAATAGTATCCAAATTAGCAACATCTTAATAGTGTTCATGTATTTTTTATTTTCGTCATAGGAGGGCAAAGACTTCAATGCATCTTGAGAAATATCATGGATATTAGGGAGGTTAAGGGGTACAATGCTATTCCAATATGGATATATGCATCCAACCATAGTTTCTAATGGGGTGTGCTAGGATGAATAAGAAACCATATATTTGCATGGGGTCATTTGAGCATATTTGACCTATGATCTTGTCACTAAGTGATTTTAGAGCTTTATCTTGGAGCCTTTTCCTTAAAAAGAGTTTTCAATCTCAAGTTCTTCAATCAGTGTAGTCATTAGGTGAATGTGTATTATTGGGTCATTAGGTCAAGATATTCACTAGAATCTTGAGCCTTTGGGTATATGAGATTAATATTGAATGATTTATCCCACCGAGCATACCAAAAACTCTTGGTTTATGATCAACCTAGTGGTGATAAGTGAAACCTATACCATAGAGTTAAGATTGGATGGTTCAAGATTTCCTCGCAACCAACCTGTAGAGAATATCTATTCCTTGTTACAAAAAAAATAGGAAAAGACTAAAAAATAAAAATTGAGGGTTCAAAATAGAAGGGAGAGAAATATGGATTAAAGGTGGATGACATTTGGCTAACAACACTACCACATCCTATGCAAAACACACTACAACTAAACTACATATAGGGTCCTGAGAGATTAGTCACTAGAAAAAGCATCATTGAATAAAAATTAAGCTTAGATAATGCCCTCTACTGCTCTAATAGACCTTAATACCCTAAACATATTTTATATAAGAAAGCATAACCACATAATCAAATGTTATACATCCCTAATATTCAAATATCCTAAAGTGATAATCCAAATAATAACTCAAACCGAATAGTGTTGTAATATATTACATTATTTGGTCCTTCACTAATGTACCATCATGAGTACATATTTAGATTAGGAGTTAAGTAATTTATTAAAGCAATGTAATAAGTGCACAAGTGTTATAATGTGCAATTATGTAGATGTGCATGTAGTCCACATGTACATGATTACTTAGAATATAATAGTGAGTTATCATAGGAACCTTGGAGGCAAATAGTTGCATCTCATTATAAATAGACCTTCATGGAGTAGAAGAGAGAGGATTTTAGAGTGCATAGGTCAGAATAGTAGTAGTCATCATGTAGTTCTTTTTCATGATAATGGAGAGGTAGTTACCTCCATTCCATAGCATTGTAATTTTCATGAGCTTTCTTATATGAGCATTATATCAAGTGCTTTTATCATATTTTCATGCATATTAGTTAGCCATTATCATATCTATAACATTGCATACTTATTTCAATACTTGTGTTTGCATTTTATTTAAGTTTATAGCTTCAAAAGCTAATAGTGGTATCAGAGCCATAGTAGATCAAAGGAAAATCACAAGTGATCATCATTGCTATTATTGTATCTTTGTAAATTAGTTCTACCATTGTGTGCTGCTGCATGCAAACACTACCCAAATAGATTGTCTGATAGAATAAGATATAGGTAGAACAATAGGAAGTAGATACAACCACAAAAATTATTGAGAGGAGATTGTAAATCTCATTTTTAAATTTTTGAAAATTATTATTGGCTAGATTTTTTCCATAAAGTTGCAAAAAAACTTGTGAAGACTAGAACTCAACATTGAATCCACTAGATTGGCAATCCAACTAGTGAATATTGGTTTTACAAATTTATAAAAAAATCTATTTCTAATATTTTTTGTTGCAAAAATTAACTCTTAAAAGTTGAGAAACTTCCTACAATAGGTAGAGAAGGGTTTCACCTTCACTGCCTGAAAGTCTATGTACTTTCTTCATGTATGGATTAGTTCTTTATTGCAAAAAAGTAGAGATTGAAATTTTGGAGGCCCAAGGAGAAAGGTACCATTGAAATATTTGTAGATTGAATACTCCAAGTTGGAGATTAAGAATAATTCTAGTGGCCAAGGAATCCACATTGAATACTGCAAATCAAGGAGGAGGTCCTAGAAAGAAGATCCCATTGAAGAAGAGACTCAAGGAGAAGAGTCCTAGTGAATATTGGAGATTGGTGATCTCCATTGAAGATTGAAAACTTCACATTGAAGAAGAGGTCCATAGAAGGCCCTATTGAAGAACTTCCATAGTGGAATATTGAGTATTCAGAAGGACTAACAAAATTTCTATTGCAGATTTCAGTAGCATTGGATTTAGAAGATCCAAGAAGGAGATCATTGAAGATCTCATTAAAGGTTTTGAAGCTATAAGATTGAAGACCTTGGAGAGGTCTCAAGGAGAAACACGGAGAAGGCTTGGTGATCATCATTGGAAGAAGTTTCTAAGAGAACTCATTAGAGAAATTAGGACAATTATTGCCATTCGAAAACAAGCCCAAGGTAGAAGAATTCAGCAAGAGAAAGGAGATAGAAACACCACCAATTTTGAGAGATTTGGGGGCTATCATTGAAGGGTTATTGAGTGAATATCTCAGTTGCGATTTGGAGGAGTATCCTACCAAATTTTTGGGATTCAAGGACAAAATTTCAATGAAGGTATTGACTACTTTACAATCTAAAATTTTTCAGATTTGAGAACAAAAAAATGGCAACAATTTGAGCAGCATTAGTAGCTGCTGAAGATCATATTTCAAACGTATATCCAGAAGAATTATGGAAGCCACAAAGTTACACTATTGGGAAGCAGATTAATAGAGTGTTAAAGCTACAAAAATATGAGCAAGAAAGCTATTTTGGACAGCTTAAAAGAGCTATAATATCATCTATAAAAGGCAACCGATTAAGCTATTTGAATCAATATCATCATCATCATCTACGAAGATAGAAAGGTATGCAACAAGAAGTGCAAAAATTCATTAGTTGAGATTTTATATTTTATTTCTATTCAAGGTTATTAAGTATCAATTTCAAGAATTAAAGGTTGCATCAATAGTGTTTATTTAAGTCTTCAAGGTAAGTGCAAAATTTATACTCTATAAGATTCAAACTTACACAAAATAAAATAGAAGTTAGATATATTTCGAGAGAAAGAAACATATCAACATTTTATTGCTTATTCTAAGTAAAAAAAGACTTTACATATTTTCATATACAATAAGTGCAAATCTTATTGGAGAGCTTTAGTTATTAAGCATAAAAAATAGCCAATCAAGGAAGGTATTGCCAAAGGATTAAAAGGGTAATATTGGATTTAGTCTATATCAACCAACAAAGGAAATTGAAGCCTAAATTCCAAGAAGTCAAGAGGCTTGATTCAAGAGCACAAGGGGGGAAACATCTACACTAGTCTATTCCAATTTGCACAATAGAATATTGGAGCCATTTAAAAGAGATCTAAATAGCAGAGTATCTCCAAGGAAAGAGAGATAGTGTTAGTAGCTTTAACTTACATCCATCACCTAAGAGTTAGCATTGATATCAAGAAAATGACAACAACAAAGGGTGAAGAAATTGAGATCATTACAACATGGATGCCAAGGTTCAATTCATATAACATCATAAAAACCTTTTTGAGAAGGCAAGGTAAATATTTTTACAACGTAACTTACGTATTTGATAGCCTTTGGTGAAGGTATCATGGTCCAAACTCAACCACAAGTAGTAAAAGCAATGTAGGGTTCAGTCTATGTAAATAGAAGCGTTGATAAAAGCATCATCAACAATGAGAGTGAGCTTTCCTCTTGATCGAGAAACTTGCATCAAAGCAAGTCTAGCATTCGAGTGAAAATATACAAGAAAGTCATTATAGTTAGCAAAGGGAACTTAGGAATTTGCACCAACTAAGCAAGATAAACACATCGAAGTGAAAACACATATCCTTTGAAACTTGACGTAGATTCACCCATCACCAAGATCATTACATACATCTGGTTAGCATCCATTTAGAGGCATTGGAATATAGCCTTCTCTGCTAGAGAAGCATTGAAGTAATAAACATCATTTCTCCCCAAGTGAAGCATTGGAGAATATTGTTTGAATGAAACATTGGATTAGCATCATAGACTATAGAGAATGAGCATTAGATAGCAAGGAGAAAGTGTTAAGTAGATCCCAAGGGAGTTAGGGAAAATAAGTAGAGATATTGCACCACATGGAAGATAATATCTCATGCACACCATAGATAGTCTCATATCTAAAGAAAATAGACAACCAATCCAACAAAATATATTGAAAGTCTACTATTGGATTTATAATATTACAAGTGATAGAAGTTGAACATTATTTTAATCACTAGGGAGTTATAAGGTAGCCTACTAGGACCATCATGACAACAAATAAGTTCGTTCTTACAAAATCTCAACTACTTAGAAGTACAAACTATTTCTCATGGAAAAACAAAGTAAAGACCATATTAACATTTGTGAAACTCTAGGAAATTGCTATAGGAACAAAAACTAAACTAGATTCAGATGATATAGAAATAGGAAAGTTCGAATAAAATGATGCTAAGGCATTAATGATAATAAATTTTGCCATCATAGATGAAATACAACCATACATAAGTTCAACAGGAACATCTTCAGAAGCTTGGAAATCCTTAAAGGAAATATTTGAAGGGAAAAACAAAGCTACTATCTTAAACCTTCAAACTCAGCTACATTACTTGAAAATGAACAATGGAGAAAGTATAGAGCTATTTATAAGCAAGATAGTAGATATCAAAGGAAAATTATTAACATTAGGAGAGGAATTAAAAGATAAATTTCTTGTTCAAGTGACTATGAGAGGAATTCCAGATAGTTACAAGCATCTAGTTACTTCTTTACAAATCTTAGGTAAAGATATTTCCTTTGATGAGCTAGTCATTGTTCTCCAAGAATATGAGGTATAATATACAACTAAATATGAGAAGACTAACAATGCTTTGGTGATAAAAGACAATCCATAGGGAAATATGGCATCATCCTCAAAAGGATGAAGATCTTGGAATAAAATATATTATCATATATGCAAAAATAAATGCCATAGCACAAATTACTGCAGATTCAATCCCAAGAATCAAAATCAAGGAAATAAAACATCTTATGGAAATCAACAAAATATGACATTTCAACCAAAGCAATTTCAACTTCAAAAGTAGCAATTCCAGAGAACATATTCTTTTCAGAATCAATACCCTCTACTCTGGTTTGTGGATCTCTCCATAGGAGAACTCTATCCCCTCTGCTCTGGTTTGTGGATATCTCTTCATAGGAGAACTCTATTCCATTTGATTTGGTTTGTAGATCTCTATCCATAGGAGAACTCTATCTCCTTTGCTCTAGTTTTTGGATCTCTCCATAGAACTATATCCTCTCTACTCTGGTTTGTAGATATCTCTCCACATGAGAACTCTATCCTCATGGCGTTGGCTTTTGGATCTCTCTCCATAGGAGAACTCTATCCCCTTTGCTCTGGTTTGTGGATATCTCTCCACAGGAGAACTCTATCCCCTTTGCTCTGGTATGCTCCAAATACTACTCTTAACTCTATCTCAAACATGCACAAACCTCATCACAAGGCTAGCATAAATCTGCTCTAATTCTGCTTACAAATCTATCCAAATTTGCACACATCTCATGCATAAATTTTCTTCAATTCTTTCCTCAAATATTTTAAACTTTGCAAAAAATCGGAGGGGGCAAGGGAGGGATAGCTCTAGCTCCAGGTTCCCTTGGAATAACCAGTCCCACTTCTCCTTTTCCCTGCTCCCCTCCCGGGTCTGCTCTCAGGCCTAGTTTCTAGGTTCCCCTATTTTCTTAGGTTTCCCTCTTGACGGGGTTGCTGGTCTGCAAGGAGGGTTTTGTGGTTTCTTACCCTAATTTTCTTGGTTCGACGGGTTTCCAGTGTGCTTTCGGGGCTGTTGGAAGAGGGTTGGCTCTAGTTTTTTTGTTGTTGCTTGGGATCTTCATCTGCGTTCTTTTGGCTTCGAGGGGCACCTTTTCCCGTAGATGGTTTTCCCAGTCGCCCCATGAAACCCTTGTCTTTGAGATATCCTTGTAGATCCAGGGTTTGTTTGTTCTTGTGGATGGATCTCAGGGATATTTCTATAGTTTGTTGTTTGGGTCCTAGGGGGGTGCCCATGCATGCAACTACATCTCTACTTGGATCCATTCCCTGACAGACAATGGTGGGGCTAGAAGTTTTCTTGATGGTGGTTTTAATGGCTTGTTTCCTTGCAGGGTTTGATCTTGGGATGGAGGCTCAAGTTCTTATAATGCAATGGCTTTCACTATTTTTTCTACCCGTCAAATTCCTTATCAGTCATGGACGCTCTAAGGACAGCTTCCCTATCTCTCCTCTGTAGCTTGCATCCCAGATCAGGGTTCCTGTTAGGCAGGGGTTGTGTTCTTCTGGGCATGCTGCTGGTTTTCCCGCTGGGTGGGATCCACAAGTTTGCAAGATTTTCTATAGGTTCAGGGCGTGCTTGTTTTCCTCATCGGGTTTGTTTGTAGGTCTTGGGCGTACTACTAGTTTTTCCCATTGGGTGGGTTCACATTCTCTTGTTGGTTTCTCTGAAGGCGGGATTCTGGGCAGGATGCTATTTTTTCCTACAAGGCGAGATTTCCTATTGCTGTTGGGTTTCCCATGGGGCGGGACCTTCCCTTGCTGCTGGTTTTTTGTCCCCGCTGGGCGGGACCCTTCACACCCGATTTAGGGTTGGTTTGGTGGTTTTCTCGTAGGTGGGATCTTCCAATTTTGCTGGTTTTCCCGCTAGGTAGGATTTCTCAAACATGTTGGTTTAGGGTTTGTGTGCCTTTCTTGCTTGGTGGGATTCCTAAACATGCTTGTTTTCTCCATGTGGCAGGATTTCTAGATTGTGTGGTTTTTTCCCCATGAGGCGGGATTGTAATTTTTTTTGTTGTTTTCCCTACTGGGAAGGTTTTTAAATTTGCTAGGGTCCCCGCTGGGCGGGATTTTCCCTTTTTGACTATCGGTTTTTCCCGTTGGGTGGGATTTCCTTTGTGGTGGTCTTCGGATGTTTCCCGCTAGATGGGATTTTATCTTCATCCTTGTAATGAGTCTCCCACTGGGTGGGATGTGTCATTTGGGTTTTAACCCTTGGTTTGGTCTTTTGACCTGTTGTAAGAAGGTTTTTAGGATCTTTTCAAAACCCACTTGTAATATAATTCCAACTTACCAAAAAAATATATTTTAAACTTTGTCCCAAGTCTTCTCATAAGACTTGCTCATCTGCCTCAATGTTGCTTCAAGTCTTCTCAAAAGGCTTTCTTAAATCTACCTCAATGCTATTTCAAGTCTTCTCACAAGACTTGCTCAAATCTATCTCAATGTTGCTTCAAGTCTTCTCACAAGACTTGCTCAAATCTACCTTCAAGCCTTCTCAAAATACTTGCTCAAATATTCCTTCAAGCCTTCTCAAAATACTTGCTCAAATATTTCCAAATATTGCATACAAACAAAGCTTATATCTCTTTTAGAAATGCTTTCTTCAAACATATATATTCTACTCAAAATTCATTTAATCTCTGTAACATATAGATAATGATATGTACTATCAAATACCCAATATGTTATTTACATTCATAAATCTTACTTTCATCTAATCCAATCTCTACCTCTTGCAAAATATATTTTAATCAAATCAAACTAGTGTACAAATATACTTTAATAATCTGATTTCTAACACTTGCACATTCACTTTCAATATCACTCAAACCAATGCCAAAGAGCTGAAGAACACAAGCTTATACTGAGAGGGGGGGTGAACAGTATAAGACCTCTTTTTACTTTTTCCTTTATACTTCAAAACAGTAAAGTAATATACTCAAAGCAATATCAAAGAAATGCACAATATCATCCACAAAGTGACACCAATTTTAACGTGGTTCACCCGTAATGGTCAAGCTACGTCCACAAAACTTTTCTCTAAAAGTTATCTCAAATTTCTTTGGGAATCCTTCCCAATTACAATTTTTATGAGCCTCGGCCCAAAGGAGATAACTTCCCCCAATCAGAATTTATGAGCCTATGCTCAAAGGAGATACCTTCCCCCAATATAAATTTATGAGCCTCTGCTCAAAGGAGATACCTTCCCCTCTACTCTGGAGATACCTTCCTCTGTCTGTCATATCTGTCCAACTCTTGAAAAAATCAATCCTCTGCATACAAGCCTTCTCAAAGACTTGTCAACTGTCCTCAGGTTCTTCTCATAGAACCAATGCACCTCTGTCATCAAGTTATCTGATAGAACTATCAAACTTAGCTCCCAAGTCCTCTGCTAGGACCTATCCAAATCTACTCACAATTCCCCATAGAAACCTATCCAAAACTGCTCACAAGTCCCCATCGAAACCTGTCCAAAACTGCTCACAAGTCCCCATCAGAACCTGTCCAAAAACTCAGCAAGCTCACCAAGAAAAACTTTCTTAGTAGGAAATCACAAAGTGAATTGTTAGAGACCCAATGTGATTTGTCAAACTCATAGAAGCATAAAGAGAATTGTTAGAGACTCAATATGTTCTATACTCAAATCCCAATCTCAAAACTCAACTCAAATCAACTCAACTCAATCTCAATCTCAAATCTAAAAACTCAACTCAATATTTGAAATGGATAGGATAGAATGTTTTCTTTCAAGAACATGAAACCCCAACAATTGCCAACTATGCAAAGAATCACATAACAATGATACTCATGTTCTTTTCATCATCAATTAGGGTTTCAACAACAATTCTCATCAAACAAGGTTTAGTCAACCAACACCACTCAACTCAACATCAACCTTGAAGCATTCAACCAATCATCACAAGAAAAGGAAACAAGTAGAAATCCTTTTCCCTCCAAAGATATTTGAACAAAACAACCACCAACACAATATCACCAAATGTAAAGAATAACTTGCTCAAATCAACTCAATGGAGTAAGCCCAATATCATGAATCAAGTAAAGCAATAACTTGATCAAAAAACCTCTATGGAAGCAACTCAACCATCAAACTCAAAACAACCAACCAAGGGTTCCACCAACTCAATGCAAGTAGCAAGACTCACAAACATAAACCCTAGTGCACAATGCTTCCACTACCTCAAACCAGAATTATGCATTCACCAAAACTCTCATCAAGGATAACAATGCATAAGAAGTCTTCAACAAACCAAAAAATAGGATTTACACCCAACCAAAGGAAACCTAGTTGAAAACATTTTCACTCCAACCTTATTTCAGAAAACATACACCAATCATACTCATAAGGAAAATGTGCCCATACCTTTTTGAAGTAGAAGAAAATTGATCCTTAAAGTCAGCCACCACACACAACCCTCAAACTTCCAACCAAGTTAGGGTTAGAACCAAGATAAATGAGCATATATAAAAACTTTCCTTAATACATCTTTTAGCTTCTCTTCTTTAAAAACAACCACCAAAGAAGCCAAAAACACAACAACCAAAACTTACACCTTATATCTCCATTTTTAAATATAGCATAGCAAAAGACTAATCTCAAAAATACAACCAAAGAAATATCCCCTTATTTCTCCTATGTCTTTTAAACAATGCTAAACAATGTCAAAAATCATATCAAAAAAATAATCACACCTTATATTGGCTGCCCTTGAAGAATCCGAAATTCGCGGCACAAAACACGTTTTAACAAAAACGTGACTAATCCATGCACAGCTCCCTCTACTGGGATCGAAACACATACCTCCACCTATGCAAGGCCCAAACACAGCCTTCGCTGCCACTATCCCACAAGGGGCTTACGAAGTCCAAGACAGACTTCCTTCCACATAAACGGTCAAGCTTTTCGAAAGCTTTTCAAACCACGAGCTCTCCTCTTTCGCAGCGTAAACAGAACATTCGATCGCAGCCAAACCAATTAATTGCCTTCGATTTTTTGAGTTCGTTTAACCTTAGGAACCTTCTCATATTTATAGTCCATACGTGGACTTTAGAACACGTCGACTGCAAAGAAAAGTAATTTCGAATTTAATCGAAATTTGCTTTCTAAAGGGTTTAAAAACCCTTAAAGTATTTTTAATAAATTAAAAATAATTTCTCCCTTAATTAATTAAATAATTAATTAATTAAAACCTTGAAGGGTTTTAAATAATAATTAAATAAATAATAAAGAGAACCTCCATTGGTTTTAATAAAAACCATTGCCAATGGAATCTCTCCGGATTCTCTTAAAAAGATTCTCTTGGAATCTTCCACCTTTGAAGCCAACACATCCTCTTAACATTAATGTCATTTCCTTTTGACATCAATGACAACTCATAGACAAGAAGCTAGGATCTCAAACCCAAAATTTCCAACAAGAGCTTCACAAATCCACTCAAACAATGAAGCACAAATTGTTCACAAACCCTAACATAAGTGTTTCCAATTTCTTTCAACTAGGATGCACAATTTGTTTCACAAACCCTAGCTCAAATGTATTCAATCTCATTGAACTAGGATGCACAATTATAATGTCCCCATTTTGGCTTGTCGGTAGTGTGGATGCACTCAGGTGTTGTTTGGACATTGCAGGGATGTTGATTGTTTTTAGATGCCAGTTTTCGAAAGTCATTATGTACTTTGATGATGGACTTACTATTTTTAGTAAGTTAGTGGCTAGGGTTTTTGATCATGCAGATAGTGGATTGGTGTTCTATGTAGAATTGGGTATCCAGATGTATCTTCAGTTGTTAGTTTTGAGTCCGTTTGGACACTGGAGCAGGAGACTTACTATTTTTAGTAAGTCAGTTAGGGTTGGTATTTTGGGAAACGAAAAATGTACGTTTGTCATCTACGATGAAAAGGGTATCCATTTCTACCATTTTATTGGTGATTGGATGTTGGGAGCCTGATTATTTTAATGCCCGAAGTTAATTAATATTATATTTAAATGTAATATTTAAATATATTAAAGTTGGGCTTATATTTTTGATTAAAAGGGGCCTTGTGAGTACTCATTTTAAAGGGGAAGAAATAAAGATTTGATTGGAAAGATTATTTTATCATTTTTAATTACTTTTGTCACCTTGGGAAGTGGGACGCTCATTTTGGCTCTTAAGTTATGAAATTAATGTATTTCTTTTATCCCACATTCATCAAACATGAGGATCGCCCAACTTGAAGAAAGAATAAAAGGGCATTGAGGAGGCATAAGGAGACATCTTTTTGCTATTGAATTCTCTTTGTCTTGAGGAGAGCTTGTAGGTTTGTAGGAGCTTCCAATTTCCAGCTTTGCTTGTGATGAAAACCACAACAGAGGATGTCATTATCGAGAGTGAAAAGACCTCCTCACTTTGGTAGTTGCATTCTCAATCTATGGGAATGACTTGAGCAGATTGGGATATAGATTTTCAGTGTTTTTGTGACTTGGTGATGAGTTGAAGACCATTTTCAGAAGACATTACTTGCAGCTCCTTTCCACCACAGTACCGCACCATTTGGGGGTGCAAAGACCTCGATTCTTCAGTGAATACTTGCTTGCTTTGGAGAGCATTACCTTGGGAGGTTTCCTATAGCCCTACTGTACCATTTCCAAGAGATTTGAGTGAACATTGAAGCATATTTTGGTTAATATGATGTTGGTCGTACAGTACCAAGCTGAACGTATGCTTTGAGGAAGGACGTGAGGTTTAGGGTAGTCAATTCTCTTGTTCTTTGCTCATTCTCTCGCTTGCTTCTTAAACAACTCCAAAAAAGATATTCAAAATTGTATTGCACATCTTGTAGAACTTTGTATTTCAAAAGTTATGAGCTTAAACTTAGATTTTCTGTAGCTGATATGTGTTTCCAACTTTATATCAGACATCAATAAATCTGGGTATTTTTATTCCCAGCTCTATTCCTTCATTGGGTTTGTATTTTAATTTTGGTATCTTGCTTGTATCCAAATTTCATAGCATTTGGAATAGTGGTTTGTAAGTTATGGATCATTTATAGACTGTTGCACTATCTTTTCTGAGTATGCATGACAAGTGTTTTTCAGAATGACTTATTGAAAATCTTAAGTGAATGAGATCCTTTAAAGGTAGGGGTTTGTATATTGAATGATTATATGTATTTCACACCAACAAAACTCAGAATATTCCAAATAAACAAATATTAAAGTGCAAACACAAACAATTACATAAGGGGAGCAATTTTATAGTTGTCTCAGTTGGGGTGGGACACTACATTGGTATCAGAGCAAGGTTCAACATTGCTCGCCTGTTTGGGTATCCACTTTGCTGCTACAATGTCAAATTTTCTACCTACAATTACAGAGTTGCATGATCAATTTGTTCAAGAATGGACCAATACTAGTATGAAATTCAAATAATTAATGTCACTTTGGGATTATGTGGACATGAGAATGAGGCAACAACCAAATGGTGATGAGAAAATGAACCTTCTTGAAAATATGAACAAAGAATCAACTCTCATTGATGATAGGGTTGAAAATTTAGAGGTTATTGAAGAAGGATGCAAATCAAGGATTGCAGATGATGGTGTAAAAAATACTTCATCACATGAAATGTGTTCATATGTACCACCGAAATTCCCTATGGTCATGCATGCACATAATAATGATGACATTGATCACAAGATTCATGATATGGAAGCTGATTTGGACTCGGACACGGATACAGGAAATGGTGGTGGAACTGCAGTTTTAGGATTGCATACACCTAGCAATGAGGGTGTTGAGCACGGAGGCGATGACTTGACAGTAGATGCAGATTCAGATTTTGACATACCATTTGGAGTCTCTACAGCTGTTAGTGGACATGTAGCCACTACGGGTTTGGCTACCGGTGTTGTCCGTTCAGTAGAGTCGGATGTGTATGTTGCTTATGATGGTGTTGTCATAGATTCTAGAGCAACTTTTCCTGATGATTCTGTTACTTATTCTCAGCTTGTGCATGGAATTGTTTTTGAGCATCAGGTTAGTCATGGTGATATTGGGATTGACAGGTATACTGTAGGTGATGATACATTTGTTGATTCAGAGCATGATGGTACAGGTGGTGTTGGATTTGGTCTTCAAACCAAATCTATGGTGGATAATGCATAGATTAATCTACCTATGGATGATTCACAATGTGTTTTTACAAGGGGAGTTCATCCTGAGGATCATGGTTATTATGACGGTATTGAGCAGCATGGTTCCCTTACATCGATCGACACTTATGAGCGCAGTCCTGGCATTGGCATTGGGTTAGTGGATCGTCTCATTGTACCATGGGATCCTGGTGTGTTGACACCTGGTGGTGACCTTGCACCAGAGGGAGATGTTTCTCCTTCTAGTGATATTGCTGCCCCAGATTCATAGCGTGGGTTAGGCACAGAGGGCAGTATTAGAGATGAGCACCCGATCAGTACAGTTGAGATTGACTTGTTTTCAAAGTAGTATCGGGTAGTTGTTGCACTGGTTGACCACTATATTGAGGATTCATGCACATGTTCTTGTTCTAGCCCATTAGTGCATGACGATGCTTTTCATGACATAGTTGACGAAGACCCTAGTTTAGAGCTAGAGTCAGTTATTGTTGAGGGTGAGTCTCTACATGTTGAGAGCGGTCATAGTTTTCTTGATGGGCATGCTGATTTAGGTGATAAGTCAGCAGAGTATGCAGTTGAGGACTCTGAGGTTGAGCCGGATTCAGTTTTCACTTTAGTTCATGAGACTGGAGAGTGCAGTGTGAACAGAGGATCTGACTCTATTCTTCTTACTGGAGGTGACAGTTTAGGGATACAGATGTGTGATATCGACTGTGAGCATAGTTATGATGCAGCGCATAGTTGGAGAGATCATCTGTAGGTCTTAGAGGAGATGATTGCTCAGGATTTGTCACATCTTGATCGTGCTCATTCATTTGTGGAGGGCCTCCGTCATTCAACTCAACTCAGGGAGAGAAAGGGAGAATTGATTGATGACCCATCTATTGCTAGCATGCAGACTCTTACGCATGCTTTGGAGAAAATCAAGTCTGATTATTTATAGTTATTATCAGATCGGGACGTGGCTGTCGAGTTCACTCGGAGGACTTTTCAGAGATTAGCAGAGAGAGAGCAAGAATTGGATGAGATGAGTTTGCAATTGTCTTTAGCTCACTACTCTCTTGATCAGGCGAGGGCTCAGTTACCTATTGTAGCTACTACACAACATTCAGAGTGGGTGATAGAGAGCACTATGATTCAATAGTTGGTGGAGGATATGCATGATATTGGGTGTGATGAGGAGTTACATAGCATTGGCATAGTTTCCCCTTCCACTCAGCAGGATCAGCATGAGCATGGTGTGGATGATGGTGTTTCCCCTTGGTAGGATGCCATTCCAGTTGTAGTTGATTCCATGACTCTTTCCTCATGTGACGAGGATGATGGTGAGGTTGGTGAGATTTTTATGGATTGCATTGTGTGTTATGCTCACCAGTTCACTTTCAGCCCATATATTAATGAGTGGATTTCATTTTTGTTGACACATGGTCATGGAATGAAATATTGTGACGGTGGGTTGTTTCCTTCTTTTGAGTATGAGGTGTTTCCTTCTCTAGAAGGAAAGATGGTTTTATATAGGGATGGTGGACTGTTTCAGTGGGACAACACTTTTTCAGAGATTGAGTTTGGGATTAGCAGCTTTACACCTGTATGTATATTTTTCCAGTAGGATTCTTTAGACAGTTATGATGTTTATGTGTTGGATTATGGTCTACTCCTTGGTGTGATGTATGATAGTGATTAGTTACACATCTGGGATCCAGGGAGTTATCAGTGGTGTTTATTCTATCCCACTGAGTCGACAGTTGCTATGACTGCTAGGCTCTACTTTTTCCCATGGGATCCAAGAGGTATGTATCCACGGGGGACAGTGGTCGGTAGAGGTTGCGCTATGATGTTACTTTCGTTAGCTGGTTGGTGGTAGGAGTTAGTTTAGATTTTTAGATGGGACTCTACTGCTAGGTTGTAGATCGACAACCATTGGACTCCAGTCTTATCTCTTTTGGTTGATTGGAGAGAGATTCTAGTCAAGGCACGAATACCTTGGTTATCGAGAGATGATGGAGAGTTAATTATGGATTTTCTTCAACATACCATCCTTGTTAGGCTCTTCTGTTCATGCAGAGATCTCATTTTAGACTGGGTTGATTCTTTTGACACATGGAGTTATGGTATCATCATGGTGTCTTTGGACTTTGATGGCAGATGTATCCCTAGGAGAAATTTTTTTAGGATGGATAATGTTGATTTCCATATTTACCAGTTGAGGGAGTCTGATCGGTATTCTTGTTGGACCATTGTGGTGAGATCAGTAGAGCGTTGTGATACCTTGATGAACATATTATTTTCTTGGATGCCCTTGATCAGTTTGGACAGTGTCATTGCAGGGATGGATCATGTCGAGTTGGTTATCCTTGAGCCCCCTCAGGATTTTGAGCACATTCTAGATAGGCACACTGGTTCTGATTTTGTGGATGAGCTTAATTTTGATATACAGGAGTGGGATGTGCAGTTTGAGCAGATGGAATTTACTGTTGTGATCAGAGTGGTGCAGCGTCAGCATGGTAGATCTGACATGACAGTAATCTGGGACCCAGGGATCACATGGTATTCATTCTTGAGAATGATGTGTGATGAGTTTGGATTGCTTGAGGACAAGCAATCTCGAGGAGGGAGGACTGTAATGTCCCCATTTTGGCTTGTCGGTAGTGTGGATGCACTCAGGTGTTGTTTGGACATTGCAGGGATGTTGATTGTTTTTAGATGCCAATTTTTGGAAGTCATTCTGTACTTTGATGATGAACTTACTATTTTTAGTAAGTCAGTGGCTAGGGTTTCTGACCGTGCAGACAGTGGATTGGTGTTCTATGCAGAATTGGGTATCCAGATGTATCTTCAGTTGTCAGTTTTGAGTCCGTTTGGACACTGGAGCAGGAGACTTACTATTTTTAGTAAGTCAGTTAGGGTTGGCATTTTGGGAAACAGAAAAGGTACGTTTGTCATCTATGATGAAAAGGGTATCTATTTCTACCATTTTATTGGTGATTGGATGTTGGGAGCCTGATTATTTTAATGCCCGAAGTTAATTAATATTATATTTAAATGTAATATTTAAATATATTAAAGTTGGGCTTATATTTTTTATTAAAAGGGGCCTTGTGAGTACTCATTTTAAAGGGGAAGAAATAAATATTTGATTGGAAATATTATTTTATCATTTTTAATTACTTTTGTCACCTTGGGAAGTGGGACACTCATTTTGGCTCTTAAGTTATGAAATTAATGTATTTCTTTTATCCCACATTCATCAAACATGAGGATCGCCCAACTTGAAGAAAGAATAAAAGGGTGTTGAGGAGGCATAAGGAGACATATTTTTGCTATTGAATTCTCTTTGTCTTGAGGAGAGCTTGCAGGTTTGCAGGAGCTTCCAATTTCCAGCTTTGCTTGTGATGAAAACCATAGTAGAGGATGCCATTATCGGGAGTGAAAGACCTCCTCACTTTGGCAGTTGCATTCTCAATCTATGGGAATGACTTGAGCAGATTGGGATACATATTTTTAGTGTTTTTGTGACTTGGTGATGAGTTGAAGACCATTTTTAGAAGACATTACTTGCAGCTCCTTTCCACCATAGTGACACACTATTTGGAGGTGCAAAGACCTCGATTCTTCAATGAATACTTGCTTTCTTTGGAGAGCATTACCTTGGGAGGTTTCCTATAGCCCTATTGTACCATTTCCAAGATATTTGAGTGAAAATTGAAGCAGATTTTGGTTAATATGATGTTGGTCGTATAGTACCAAGCTGAACGTATGCTTTGAGGAAGGACGTGAGGTTTAGGGTAGTCATTTCTCTTGTTATTTGCTCATTCTCTCCTTGCTTCTTAAAACAAAAGGGTATTCAAAATTGTATTGCACATCTTGCAAAACTTTGTATTTCAAAAGTTATGAGCTTAAACCTGGATTTTCTATAGCTGATATGTGTTTCCAACTTTATATCAGTCATCAATAAATCTGGGTATTTTCATTCCTAACTCTATTCCTTCATTGGGTTTGTATGTTAATGTTGGTATCTTGCTTGTATCCAAATTTCATAGCATTTGGAATAGTGGTTTGTAAGTTATGGATCATTTACAATCTGCTGCACTATCTTTTCTGAGTATGCATGACAAGTGTTTGTCAGAATGACTTATTGAAAATCTTAAGTGAATGAGATCCTTTGAAGGTAGGGGTTTGTATATTGAATGATTATATGTATTTCACACCAACAAAACTCAGAATATTCCAAATCAACAAATATTAAAGTGCAAACACAAACAATTACATAAGGGGAGTAGTTTTATAGTTGTCTCAATTGGGGTGGGACACTACAACAATTTATTTCACAAACCCTAGCTCAAGTGTTTCCAATTTCTTTCAACTAGGATGCACAATTTGTTTCACAAACCCTAGCTCAAGTGTATCCAATCTCATTCAACAATGGAGTTCAATCAATGAATCACAAAACCTATCTCAAATATTTCCAACAATGCACATGAACTTAATCCTTATATCTCCTCCTTATAACATCAAAATATATACCCAACTAAACACCTCAAATAGTGAGTAATGTCCTCATACCTCTTAATTTGCTTTGATGAAGAAATGTCCTTAAGAACCTGTCTCACAAACAACCAATATTTCTTGTGCCACTTCAAGGGTTAGATAGCAAAGTACTTTCTCAAAACATCCACATGAACTTTCCTCTCAAAAGGATGTGCACAATGAAATCTGAAAATGATGCTCTAAGTCCCTTATTTTGTTCTAAAAAATAAAGCATTAATACTCAACAAAAACTCTCATATTTTCTTTTCACCATGCAAGAATTACAATAAGATGTCAAGCAACTTATCACACCTTATTACTCCTAATATTGCAAAATAATATTCAACACAACAAAGCCACAAATTACACACATGAATTTTTCATATACACCTTATACCTCCTACTTGAAATAAAATATTTCAATGCACTTCAAATTTCCAACATGACCATTATAACATCACTTTATTTTATGCACCACACATAGCACTAGCAATATGAATTATAAACTCCACGCTATTCCCTTTTAATTCAAAAATTAAAAATAAAATAATGACCTTATGACTCCCTAAGCAAGCGCATACCTTAGACTTTGGCAAATATTTATTTCACAAAAATTTATCCCCACTTGCTGTCGTCGCTGCAATTCGAACCTGCATCGCTTGTTGGCCCGCACCCTAGCTTTGGCTAGGCCACCGTGTGGGCTAGCCACCCACACAAAACCTAAAGTGCATGCACTCCATCTTATGCATGATTTTCAATGCAAAAAGCTTTTACGAATAAAACTTTATCACTCTGCCTTCATCGTGTCTCGAACTCGAGACCTCCCCTCTACCACTCCTTAGCATCGAGGGTTCTACCATCTGGGCTAGCTGCCCAGATGGAACCAAAATTTCATTGCCCCTTCTATTTGTCCATGTGCTCTACCTCGAAATATGAATCTATGCCTTGTCTTCTTCTCCTCCTCTACCATGAATGAACGAATCACAAAGCGCATGATTTTTTTCAAATTTCTTTTCTCAACCTTAGCATTGCAATTTACCTTCCTTAAATATGCAAATGTTTACTTTGGACCTTGACATCGATGCATGGGAAATATTTGATTTTCAACCTTAACCTTTGGTGCTCACAATTTAATTTTTAATTATTATAATATTTTAAATCTAGATAGATTTAAATATTATAATTTATTTTTCTTCTTTGGGCCTTTTTCTTAAAATAAAGTTTTTACCACCATGAAACATTTTCTTTTTTCTTTTCAAGTACCACCATGGTAAATCAATTAAACCTTTACCACCATGAAACATTTTCTTTTTCCTTTGCAAGTACCACCATGGTAAATCAATTAAACCTTTTATTTTTCCTTTGCAAATACCACCACGGAGGATGCCTTGTCTTTTTCTTGCTCACACAACCATGAAGAACCTTATCTTTTTCTTGCTTCCATATTGCCTCATGTACCCTTTGAAAATTATTCTCACTTATTTTTCTTTTGACATCAATGACAACCAATGTCATCAACCTATGACATCAATCCTTTGACATCAATGACAACACAATATACTCAAAATTTCCAACAATCTCCCCCTTTGTCATTGATGGCAACCCTTTCTAAAAATTCTTTTTCCAACCACTGGATTCCAAATCTGCTCCCCTGAGAAACTACTCCCCCTGATTGAATGCTCTCCCCCTTACTCAAATCTCTCCCCCTTTGACATCAATGGCAAAGGGACTCCTTTGGGGCTAAATATAAGACTCTTAGCTCAGCCCCCTCCCACCTCCTCTCCTTGAGGTGATTAATTTTGGGGTGGGAGTATCTCTACTCCCAGCATACAATGCTCTTTTTCTTTGTCAACCTTCTTTTTTGACACCTTTGTAATCATACCCTTTTGATCCTTTTGAGTGTCCCTATTCTTGCTTGACTCTGGTAGTTCTGGAAACTCTATTCTACACCACTTGGCCTTATGCCCAAGATTATTGCACTTGTAACACCTAATGTTGTAGTTCTTGGAAGGTGTAAATGATTTGAAGTTCCTCTTGGTGAAGCCATAATCCTTTCTGTCATGAACCCTATAGTGGATCACTTTATGACCAAAGTGATTACATGAGTAGCAATACCCTTGAAAGAAATATCCATATTTGAATGAGTTGACATTCCTTTTAGTGAGGCCATACTCCTTTCCATGAATCCTGCAATGCATAGCTTTGTGACCAAAATGATTACATGAAAAATAATGTCCTTTGAAGAAATCTTGTTTTGAAACCTCTGGTCTCTTAGTCCTTTCTTTGCCTTCTCTGTGATGATCCATGTTTCTTGTTTGTGCATTGTTTCCTTTCTTAGTGAAGCTTCCCTTTTTCAACTTATCCGCATAAGTCTTAGTTTCTTCTTCACTCTCTTCCTCTAAAACTTCCTTTTCTATTGAGCTTGAGCTTGACCCTTCTTCTTGTTTCCCTTGTCCCTCTTCAAAACCAAGTCCTATTTTGATAAATGAAGATCTTTGTGCATTGATAATTTTATCCAAAGTTTTTGAACTTTTCCCAAACCTGTTCAGCTTATCCTTAGAATATTTCACTTCCATCCTTAGAGAAACCACTTCATGTTCTAATATTTCACACTCTAACTCTTTTGCTTCTAACTTTTCAACCATGACCTCTTTAAATCTCCTTGCCTTAGCTTTTGAGTTTGTGAGGTTTTGTAGAAGCTTTTCTTTTTCTTCCTCATATTCTTGAACTTGAGCCTCAAGTCTTGAATTCTGCTTTCTAACTCTTTTCAACTCTCTAAGAGCAACAATAAGTTCTTCTTCTAGATCAATTGTGCCTTCTTATTTTTCTGATTCTTTCTCTAGGTCTCCATTTATAGGAGCATCTTCTACTTGGTTTTTAATAGGAGTGTTTTCTTCCTCTTCTATTGCCAAGAATAGAATCTCTTCTTCTTCACTATCTGAGAGTCTTTCATCACTATCACTTGAAGCATTGCTTGCCTTGTTAACATAGAAACTCTTCTTGTGCCTTTGAAAGAACTTCTTTTCATGCTTGCCTTGACCATACCTATTTTTCTTTTCATGCCTGAATTTTCTTTCTTCCTTCTTCTTATAATCATATTTCTCTTCACTGCTACTGCTTCCAGCTTGTGGACAATTAGATGCATAGTGACCAAAGTCACCACAATTAAAGCATTTCACAGTCTTTATATCTTTGTGTTTTCTTGAGCCCTTCTTATTTCTTCTCACATAGTTAGCTTCTTCATTACTGCTTGACTCATCACTTGATTCTGGTTTCTTATATTTTGTCTTCTTTGAAGCTTTGAAAGCTACCTCTTTCTTGGAATTGTGATCCTTTACTATTCTCATCTCATAAGCTATGAGAATTCCATGTAACTCATCCATAGTCAACTTATCAATATCTCTCATCTCTTCTATAGCTGAAACCTTTGCATCATACCTTATAGGGAGTGATCTTAATACTTTTTGAGCAACACTGGAGTCTTCAATTTTGAATCCAAGTCCACGCATGGTATTAACAACCTCATCCACATGAAGTAAGTATTTAGCAATATCTTCCTCATCTTCCATATTCAAATCTTCAAACCTTTTCTTGTGGTTTTGTAGTTTTGCCAACTTGACCTTATTATCTCCTTCATATGTTTGCTTCAATTTGTCCCACATATCTTTTGCTGATTTGCATTGCATAACTTTCACAAATTTTACTTCACATAATCCACTTAAGATTCCATTCATAGCCTTGGCATTATTCACATGTAACTGCTTACCATCCTTATCTATGGGAGGAGTAGTTGTAGGTGTGAACCCATCCTCAACAGATTACCATGTCTCATATCCTTGTGCCATCAAGTAAGTCTTCATTCTTATACTCCAAAAAGCATAATTATTCCCATAAAACAATGGAGCCTTATTTGATGAAGATCCATTCTGAGATGCCATCTGTATTCCTATAATATCTTCCTTCAAGTTGTTAGACTTTTCGAAGGAACCCACTCTGATACCAATTGAAGAACACAAGCTTATACTGAGAGTGGGGGTGAATAGTATAAGATCAACTTTTACTTTTCTTTCCAAATTATAATAACAATAATATCAATGTAGTAAAATAAATAATGCATAAATCATCACACACATGAGAGACACAAATTTAACGTGGTTCACCCAATGTGGGTTACATCCATAAAGAAAATATTTCTTCTAAATTTTCTCAACAAATCTCTTGGGAATCAAATCCCTATTACAATGTTTATGGACCTCTATCCAAAGGAGATCTCAATCCCCAATGCTCTGATTTGTGGATCTCTCTCCATAGGAGAACTCTATCCCCTTTGCTCTAGTTTGTGGATCTCTCTCCATAGGAGAACTCTATCCCCTCTACTCTAGTTTGTGGATCTCTCTCCATAGGATAACTCTATCCCCTCTACTCTGTTTGTGGATCTCTCTCCATAGGATAACTCTATCCCTTTACTCTAGTTTGTGGATCTCTCTCCACAGGAGAACTCTCTCCCCTCTACTCTAGTTTGTGGATCTCTCTCCATAGGAGAACTCTATCCCCTTTGCTCTTTTATGGATCTCTCAAAACTCTATCCCCTTTCTTTTAGACTCTCTTCACAGATAACTCTATCCCCTCTCCTCTAACCCACTCTCCAAGAACTCTATCACTCTACAATATACTCTAAATCTACTCAAATCTATCTCAAATCTGCACCAAACCTCATCACAAGGCTAGCACAAATATACTCTAACTCTACTCACAAATATCTATCTCAAATCTACACATTCACAAGCTAGCACAAATATCTTCAATTCTTCCTCAAATATTTTCAACTCTATCCCAAGTCTTCTCACAATACTTGCTCAAATATACCTCAAGTCTTCTCACAATACTTCAAATCAAAATCTAACAAGTCTTCTCACAATACTTGCTCAAATATACCTTCAAGCCTTCTCAAAATACTTGCTCAAATCTACCTTGAAGATTCCTCAAAAATTTCTCAAATCTACCTTCAAGCCTTCTCAAAATACTTGCTCAAATCTACCTTCAAGCCTTCTCAAAAGACTTGCTCAAATCTACCTTCAATCCTTCTCACAAAACTTACTCAAATATTTCCAAATCTTGCATACAAACAAAGCTTATATCTCTTTCAGAAATGCTTTCTTCAAACAGACATATTCTACTCAAAATTCATTTAACCTCTAGAACATATAGAGAATGATATGTACTATCAAATACCCAACACAACAAAGCCACAAATTACACACATGAATTTTTCATATACACCTTATACCTCCTACTTGAAATAAAATATTTCAATGCACTTCAAATTTCCAACATGACCATTATAACATCACTTTATTTTATGCACCACACATAGCACTAGCAATATGAATTATAAAATCCACACTATTCTCCTTTTAATCCAAAAATTAAAAATAAAATAATCACCTTATGACTCCCTAAGCAAGCGCATACCTTAGACTTTGGCAAATATTTATTTCACAAAAAATTGTCCCCACTTGTTGTCACCACCGTGATTCGAACCTATGCCACTTGCTAGCCCACATCCTAGCTTTGGCTAGGCCACCGCGTGGGCTAGCCACCCACACAAAACCTAAAGTGCATGCACTCCTTCTTATGCATGAATTTCTACATGAAAAGCTTTTACGAATAAAACTTTATCACTCTACCTTCATCGTGTCTCGAACTCGAGACCTCCCCTCTGCCACTCCTTAGCACCGAGGGGTTCTATCATCTGGGCTAGCTGCCCAGATGGTACCAAATTTCACTTCCCCTTCTATTTGTCCATGTGCTCTACCTCGAAACATGATCCCTTGTCTTCTTCTCCTCCTCTACCGCGAACGAACGAATCACAAAGCGCACGATTTTTTCGAATTTATTTTTCTCAACCTTAGCATTGCAATTTACCTGCCTTAAATATGCAAATGTTTACTTTGGACCTTGACGTCGGTGCATGGGAAATGTTCAATTTTCAACCTTAACCTTTGGCGCTCACCATTTAATTTTTAATTATTATAATATTTTAAATCTAGATAGATTTAAATATTATAATTTATTTTTCTTCTTTGGGCATTTTTCTTAAAATAAAGTTTTTACCACCATGAAAAATTTTCTTTTTTCTTTTCAAGTACCACCATGGTAAATCAATTAAACCTTTACCACCATGAAACATTTTCTTTTTCCTTTGCAAGTACCACCATGGTAAATCAATTAAACCTTTTATTTTTCCTTTGCAAATACCACCATGGAGGATGCCTTGTCTTTTTCTTGCTCACACAACCATGAAGAACCTTGTCTTTTTCTTGCTTCCATATTGCCTCATGTACCCTTTGAAGATTATTCTCACCTATTTTTCCTTTGACATCAATGAAAACCAATGTCATCAACCTATGACATCAATCCTTTGACATCAATGACAACACAATATACTCAAAATTTCCAACAATCTCCCCCTTTGTCATTGATGGCAACCCTTTCTAAAAATTCTTTTTCCAACCACTGGATTCCAAATCTTCTCCCCCTGAGAAACTTCTCCCCCTGACTGAATGCTCTCCCCCTTACTCAAATCTCTCCCCCTTTGACATCAATGGAAAAGGGACTCCTTTGGGGCTAAATATAAGACTCTTAGCTCAGCCCCCTCCCACCTCCTCTCCTTGAGGTGATTAATTTTGGGGTGGGAGTATCTCTACTCCCAGCATACAATGCTCTTTTTCTTTTTCAACCTTATTTTTTGACACCTTTGTAATCATACCCTTTTGATCCTTTTGAGTGTCCCTATTCTTGCTTGACTCTGGTAGTTCTGGAAACTCTGTTCTACACCACTTGGCCTTATGCCCAAGATTATTGCACTTGTAACACCTAATGTTGTAGTTCTTGGAAGGTGTAAATGATTTGAAGTTCCTCTTGGTGAAGCCATAATCCTTTCTATCATGAACCCTGTAGTGGATCACTTTATGACCAAAGCGATTACATGAGTAGCAATACCCTTGAAAGAAATATCCATCTTTGAATGAGTTGACATTCCTTTTAGTGAGGCCATACTCCTTTCCATGAATCCTACAATGCATAGATTTGTGACCAAAATGATTACATGAAAAATAATGTCCTTTGAAGAAATCTTGTTTTGAAACCTCTGGTTTCTTAGCCCTTTCTTTGCCTCCTCTGTGATGATCCATGTTTCTTGTTTGTGCATTGTTTCCTTTCTTAGTGAAACTTTCCTTCTTCAACTTATCCGCATAAGTCTTAGTTTCTTCTTCACTCTCTTCCTCTGAAACTTCCTTTTCTTTTGAGCTTGAGCTTGACCCTTCTTCTTGTTTCCCTTGTCCTTCTTCAAAACCAAGTCCTATTTTGATAAATGAAGATCTTTGTGCATTGATAATTTTATCCAAAGTTTTTGAACTTTTCCCAAACCTATTCAGCTTATCCTTAGAATATTTCACTTCCATCCTTAGAGAAACCACTTCATGTTCTAATATTTCACACTCTAACTCTTTTGCTTCTAACTTTTCAACCATGACCTCTTTAAATCTCCTTGCCTTAGCTTTTGAGTTTGTGAGGTTTTGTAGAAGCTTTTCTTTTTCTTCCTCATATTCTTGAACTTGAGCCTTTAGTCTTGAATTCTACTTTCTAACTCTTTTCAACTCTCTAAGAGCAACAATAAGTTCTTCTTCTAGATCAATTGTGCCTTCTTCTTCTTTTTCTGATTCTTTCTCTAGGTCTCCATTTATAGGAGCATATTCTACTTGGTTTTTAATAGGAGTGTTTTCTTCCTCTTCTATTGCCAAGAATAGAATCTCTTCTTCTTCACTATCTGAGAGTCTTTCATCACTGTCACTTGAAGCATTGCTTGCCTTTTTAACATAGAAACTCTTCTTGTGCCTTTGAAAGAACTTCTTTTCATGCTTGCCTTGACCATACCTATTTTTCTTTTCATGCCTGAATTTTCTTTCTTCCTTCTTCTTATAATCTTGTTTCTCTTCATTGCTACTACTTCCATCTTGTGGACAATTAGATGCATAGTGACCAAAGTCACCACAATTAAAGCATTTCATAGTCTTTATATCTTTGTGCTTTCTTGAGCCTTTCTTATTTCTTCCCACATAGTTAGCTTCTTCATTACTGCTTGATTCATCACTTGATTCTGGTTTCTTATCTTTTGTCTTCCTTGAAGCTTCGAAAGCTACCTCTTTCTTGGATTTGTGATATTTTACTATTCTCATCTCATAAGCTATGATAATTCCATGTAACTCATCCATAGTCAACTTATCAATATCTCTCATCTCTTCTATAGCTGAAACCTTTGCATCATACCTTATAGGGAGTGATCTTAATACTTTTTGAGCAACATTGGAGTCTTCAATTTTGAATCCAAGTCCATGCATGGTATTAACAACCTCATCCACATGAAGTAAGTATTTAGCAATATCTTCCTCATCTTCCATATTCAAATCTTCAAACCTTTTCTTGTGGTTTTGTAGTTTTGCCAACTTGACCTTGTTATCTCCTTCATATGTTTACTTCAATTTGTCCCACATCTCTTTTGTTGATTTGCATTGCATAACTTTTACAAATTCTACTTCACATAATCCACTTAATATTCCATTCATAGCCTTGGCATTATTCACATGTAACTCCTTACCATCCTTATCTGTGGGAGGAGTAGTTGTAGGTGTGAACCCATCCTCAACAGATTGACATGTCTCATATCCTTGTGCCATCAAGTAAGTCTTCATTCTTATACTCCAAAAGGCATAATTATTCCCATCAAACAATGGAGCCTTGTTTGATGAAGATCCATTCTGAGATGCCATCTGTGTTCCTGTAATATCTTCCTTCAAGTTGTTAGACTTTTTGAAGGAACCCACTCTGATACCAATTGAAGAACACAAGCTTATACTGAGAGGGGGGTGAACAGTATAAGATCAACTTTTACTTTTCTTTCCAAATGATAACAACAATAATATCAATGCAGTAAAATAAATAATGCACAAATCATCACACACATGAGAGACACAAATTTAACGTGGTTCACCCAATGTGGGTTACATCCATAGAGAAAATATTTCTTCTAAATTTTCTCAACAAATCTCTTGGGAACCAAATCCCTATTACAATGTTTATGGACCTCTATCCAAAGGAGATCTCAATCCCCAATGCTCTAATTTGTGGATATCTCTCCATAGGAGAACTCTATCCCCTTTGATTTTGATCTCTCTCCACAATAGAACTTTATCCCCTCTGCTCAGGTATGTGGGTCTCTCTCCACAGGATAACTCTATCCCCTTTACTTTAGTTTATGTATCTCTCTCCATAGGAGAACTCTATCCCCTTTACTCTAGTTTTTGGATCTCTCTCCACAGGAGAACTCTATCCCATCTACTCTAGTTTGTGGATCTCTCTCCACAGGAGAACTCTATCCTCTCTACTCTAGTTTGTGGATCTCTCTCCACAAGAGAACTCTATCCCCTCTGCTCTAGTTTGTGGATCTCTCTCCATAGGAGAACTCTATCCCCTTTGCTCTGGTTTGTGGATCTCTCTCCATAGGAGAACTCTATCCCCTCTACTCTAGTTTGTGGATCTCTCTCCATAGGAGAACTCTATCCCCTTTGCTCTGGTTTGTGGATATATCTCCATAGGATAACTCTATCCCATTTGCTCTAGTTTATGGATCTCTCTCCATAGGAGAACTCTATCCCCTTTACTCTAGTCTGCTCCAAAGCCTACTCTCAACTCTATCTTAAACTTGCACCAAACCTCATCACAAGACTAGCACAAATCTACTTCGACTCTGCTCACAAATATATCTCAAATTTGCACACATCACATGCACAAATCTAATTCAATTCTTTCCTCAAATATGTTCAACTCTATCCTAAGTCTTCTCACAAGACTTGCTCAAATATTACTCAATGTTGCTTCAAGTCTTCTCACAAGACTTGCTCAATATGTCTTAATGTTGCTTCAAGTCTTCTCACAAGACTTGCTCAAATCTACCTCAATGTTGCTTCAAGTCTTCTCACAAGACTTGCTCAAATCTGCCTTCAAGCCTTCTCAAAAGACTTGCTCAAATTTACCTTCAAGCCTTCTCAAAATACTTGCTCAAATATTTCCAAATCTTGCATACAAAAGCTTATATCTCTTTCATAAACCCTTTCTTCAAATAGATATCTTCTACTCATAATTCATTTAACCTCTGGAACATATAGAGAATGATATGTACTATCAAATACTCAACACAAAAAAACCATGAATTACACACATAAATTTTTCTTATACACCTTATACCTCCTACTTGAAATAAAATATTTCAATGCACTTAACATTTTCAAAATTGACTATAACATCATTTATTTTATGCACCACACATAGCACTAGCAATATCAACCATAAACTCCACACTATTCCCTTTTTAATTAAAAAAAAAAAATCACCTTATGGATCCCTAAGCAATCACATACCTTAGACTTTGAAAAATATTTATTTAAAAAAACTTTGTCCCCACTTGTCGCCACCGTGATTCAAACCTGCTCTCAACTTTGTCCTAAACATGCATCAAACCTCATCACAAGGATAGCAAAAATCTACTCTGATTCTCCTCGCAAATATATCCAAATTTACACACATCACATGCACAAATGTGTTTCAATTCTTTCCTCAAATGTGTTCAACTCTATCCCATGTCTTCTCACAAGACTTGCTCAAATATTCCTCAATGTTGCTTCAATTCTTCTTACAAGACTCACTCAAATCTACCTTATTACTGCTTCAAGTCTTCTCACAAGACTTGCTCAAATATGCCTCAATGCTACTTCAAGTATTCTCACAAGACTTGGTCAAATCTGCCTTCAAGCCTTCTCAAAATACTTGCTCAAATCTAACTTCAAGCCTTCTCAAAATACTTGCTCAAATATTCTCATATATTTCATAAAAACAAAGCTTATATCTCTTTCAGAAATGCTTTCTTCAAACAGATATATTCTACTCAAAAAAAATTTAACCTTTGGAACATATAGAGAATGATATGTACTATCAAATATCCAATATGTTCTTTACATTCATAAATGTTGCTTTCATCTAATCCAATATCTACCTCTTGAAAAATCCCTTTCAATAAAATCAAACTGGTGTACAACTTTGTTTTACTAATATAATTTCTAACACTTGCACATTCACTTTCAATATCACTCAAACCAATGCCAAAGAGCTTCACAAATCCACTCAAATAATGAAGCACAATTTTTTCACAAACCCTAACACAAGTGTTTCCAATTTATTTCAACTAGGATGCACAATTTATTTCACAAACCCTAGCTCAAGTGTATCCAATCTCATTCAACTAGGATGCACAATTTGTTTCACAAACCCTAGCTCAAGTGTATCCAATCTCATTCAACTAGGATGCATAATTTATTTCACAAACCCTAGCTCAAGTGTATCCAATATCATTCAACAATGGAGTTCAATCAATGAATCACAAAATCTATCTCAAATATTTCCAAAAATACACATGAACTTAATCCTTATATCTCCTCCTTATAAAATAAAAAATATACCCAACTAAACACCTCAATTAGTGAGAAATATCCTCATACCTCTTAATTTGCTTTGATGAAGAAATGTCCTTAAGAACATGTCTCATAAACAACCAATTTTTCTTGTGCCACTTCAAGGGTTAAATAGCAAAGTACTTTCTCAAAACATCCACATAAAATTTCCTCTCAAAATGATGTGCACAATGAAATATGAAAATGATGCTCTAAGTCCCTTCTTTTGTTTTAAAAAATAAAGCATTAATACCCAACAAAACACTCTCATATTTTCTTTTCACCATGCAAAAATTATAATAATATGTCAAGCAACTTATCACACCTTATTACTCCTAATATTGCAAAATAATATTCAACACAACAAAACCATAAATTACACACATGAATTTTTCTTATACACCTTATACCTCCTACTTGAAATAAAATATTTCAATGCACTTCAAATTTTCAACATGACCATAACATCATTTATTTTATGCACCACACATAGCACTAGCAATCTGAATTATAAACTCCACACTATTCCCTTTTTAATTCAAAAATTTAAAATAAAATAATCACCTTATGACTCCCTGAGAAAGCGCATACCTTAGACTTTGGTAAATATTTATTTCATAAAAAATTATCCCCATTTGTTGCCATCACCACAATTCGAACTTGCATCGCTTGCTGGCCCACACCCTAGCTTTGGCTAGGCCACCGCATGGGCTAGCCACCCACACAAAACCTAAAGTGCATGCACTCTTTATGCATGACTTCCAATACAAAAAGCTTTTACAAATTAAAACTTTATCACTCTACCTTCATCGTGTCTTGAACTCGAGACCTCCCCTCTACCACACCTTAGCATCGGGGATTCTGCCATCTAGGCTAGTTACCCAGATGGAACCAATGTTCACTGCATCGAAATACAAATATGTGCCTTGTCTTCTTCTCCTCCTCTACCATGAACGAACGAATCACAAAGTGCATGATTTTTTCAAATTTCTTTTTCTCAACCTTAGCATTGTAATTTACCTTCCTTAAATATGCAAATGTTTGTTTTGTACCTTGACGTCAGCGCATGGAAAATATTTGATTTTCAAACTTAACCTTTGGCGCTCACAATTTAATTTTTAATTATTATAATAATTTAAATCTAGATAGATTTAAATATTATAATTTATTTTTCTTCTTTGGGCATTTTTCTTAAAATAAAGTTTTTACCACCATGAAACATTTTCTTTTTTCTTTTCAAGTACCTTTATGATAAATAAATTAAACCTTTACCACCGTTAAACATTTTTTTTTTCTTCGCAAGTACCACCATGGTAAATCAATTAAACCTTTTATTTTTCCTTTGCAAATACCACCATGGAGGATGCCTTGTCTTTTCTTGCTTCCATATTGCCTCATGTACCCTTTGAAGATTATTCTCACTTATTTTTCTTTTGACATCAATGACAACCAATGTCATCAACCTATGACATCAATGACAACACAATATACTCAAAATTTCCAACAAAAGCATTAATATACAAAAAAATTCAATAAAATTGCATAACAACATTACATATTATATAATAGGTACACATGAAAATTGATGACCCTCCTATTGAGGTAAATTGCACTATTTATAGATTACTAAGCTAGCCTAACCAGTGATTACAATATGTCTTACCATAGGTGTGACAAGCATAGCACATCCTAGCCTTTTTTGAGGCTTATGCTTGATCAATATGGTTAAAAGTAGTGGGTATTATTTTATGCTCTGTCTTTTCCAGGTATCCTAATACTGTGGATGATCACACTCCTAAACAACCATGTGTCTTCAGTAGGCCTAAGCTACTTGAGCATGCTCAACTTCCCACCATGTATTTAATGTTGTACATTCTTGGCTCCTTCCGATCAGCTACATGTCATTGGCATACTTGATCTGCTTAAGCTTATCGAGTTTCTTCCCACTACATTTTATAATTATACCATTTGTTAGGTTTGTAGGCATATCCATTCATGATCACCAATGGTAGTCATTGGCATTGTAGGTTCTAGAGAATTGACTATCACTTTCTCACACAATGTCTTTGATCTAGAAGGCTAAGGAGTGACTAGGTCATTCGAGCTTTTGACACACATGATTGCTACTAAAAGAGACTCGTCAAAAAGCCCTTTAAATTTGCTAAAGCTTTCTGCCCGTAATCATGGTCTTAGAGACCTAGCTAGGATCTTTTGTAGGATTTGCTGGCATTACTTATACAAATTATCCAACAACTCCATTCTTTGACTACTCTAGTTATTGGTCACTAGTGCTTCTAGTTACTCCTACTAGTTTGATCAAAATTTTGAAGCTCTTTGGTTGATGTTGACTTTGAGACTTATCTAACCACTCTTGTTGTGATCACGAAAGTGGCTAGACCTTATTATATTAGTTAAATTTTGGGCTGGTGAGCTACATTATCCTTCTGATCAAGTGCTTCGACCCTGGCCTTAACAAAGTTTGACAAATTTAATCCTTCAACAACATTTACATGGACTTGTCAATGTGGACCAAGTTTTGGCCCATAGTAATATATTTAGAAGATTCTTATTAATCATATATTAGTTCTTCTTCAATATCCAGATTATGCATGTAGTACAATGGTTGGTTGTCTTATTTTTCTAAAAGCTTGATTTATGTTCAAATCTCTTTGAGGTTTTCTTTCTAAAGTATTGGCATTATTTTTGCACACTCATAGGTCAAGTTCACTATACAAGTTGACTCTAGTGATATTGAAAATTATTTTTATTGCTTTAATCGACAAGCCAAGCGGTATGGTGCAACAATTGAAGTGCTCAGTTATGATCATTTGATGATGGGTTTGAGAATCAATGCTCCTATTTTTAAAAAATGGGAAATAGCAACATTATTATTTACAAAGTAGTTATAGTCACTATTTCAAATCATGCATGCAATGCATTGGTAAGGTTGCTTCTCATCTTGGAAAAGATCTAGGGCTCAAACTCCATTGACTTCAAACCCTTCAAAACTCATATATATACACTATGAGGAACTCTAGCCAATAATTATAATCAACTTGTCAATCCTTAATTCACCAGTTGAAAGTGCAATATTAATTCTGGTGGTGCCAAGTGGCAGATTTTAATTTGACAAAATTTTCTCTAAGGTTTCGTAGTTTGGTTTTTTATTTAAGTACTAATATACTAAATCTTCTAGAGGCTATAACATTTGCATATGGAAGCATTTGGAGCCGATTGTTTCTAGGTTGCATGGTTTTTCAAGATCTATATAGTGGTAAAATTAGTATATGGACATATTACAAATTTTTTGAGAATTTTTTGTGTGAAACACATTTCTTAAGGTATGTAACTGATCTCAATAAGAAAAATTATAGAACTTGGTTAGTTCAAAATGGAGGGATTACTCAAAAGCAATATTTTTTGGGTCATCATCCTAGTGATCATGAACTTTGTAAGATAAAGTAGGAATCTATTAGACTCTTTTAATGTTAGTGGAACCAAACGTACTTTTTCACATTAGAGAGAAAACTAATTCTACTGAGGTATGGTCTACTTTAAACGATCTTTATGGAAAACAAGTGTTAGTGAGGTTAATAGAGCTTTCCAATCTCAATATTTCATATTTTAATAATATTGAAGATTATACATCTCACTTTAAAGCTCTAAAATTTGATCTAGCTATAAAAGGAGGCAAGGTAAAGAGTGATGAAAAGTATATCAAATCTACTACTTCCAATATTTCTTCTCTCTTTCATATGGTTGGTTTATTTTTTTATATGAATGTTATGACTATCAAGGATGTAAAATCCATATCTCTTGAAGAGAATTTTAAGCTTCTAATTATTATCCATTATTACATTATTTGATATTTTTTAATTAAGGGAATGATTGATGATTTCACCTCATACGAGGTTGGATAGTCACAACTCCTGTGAGCATGAGAGAAGGTGAAAATAAAAAGTTGAAGGTGAAACACCAAAGGGTGAAACACGAAGGGTCTTTTGAATCTAATAAATATCATGCAATATAAATATGCATTATTTACATAAGTTCTAGCTAGTAGTGAAGAATGAAAGATATTATTTTATTTAAAATAGTTGTTTTTGCCTAATTCTAATAACTGGTATCAAAGCAAGAGTAGTCCTGGGTCTTGTAGATGTTTCCTATGAGCAAGGTTGAGTCTGTGTGAGGCTCCAAGAAGATACAATCATTGCCATTCAATGGAATGCTATGTATTTGTATAATATATGTAAGAAGAAGCTAAATATTTTCTAAGTTGCCCCTATAGGTCCTAGGTTATTGCTTTTCTTGTTTGCTCTTTAGTCCAAGTTCCTGAGTCATGTATCTTCAATATATTAGTTTAAGACATTTTTTTTGTTTAGAAGGCTTCATAAACTCATGTATTACTTGCTTAGTATTAGTAAAAATTTCATAATCTAAGCTTTGAGATGATATTCCAACATTATTTGAGATATCTCTCTAGCAGATGATATTCTCACCATAACAAATTCTCTTGCTCATCTAGTAGTCTCATTATATGGAAAATAATGTAGTTTTAGTAGTTCTTTTTTTTACTCAAACTCAACTCGTTTCAAGTCTCATGTATATTTATTCCTAAGTTTATTTATTCTCAAGTTCATATATTATAGAGTCCATCATGCCTTTGGAGGTGAAAGAGTGGATCAATATAAAGCATATTTGTTTGATAAAATAAATGAAAAATAAAACATCCCTATGTTTGAATTCAAAGTGGAAAAAAAACATCTCCAACATAATTTTTGTAGTAAAGAAGGCCTTGATTGAAAAATATATAAACATTTTCATTTGGATGTAGAGAAACATTCAATTGGTAGGAATTCTAAGACAACTAATAGATTTTTGGTGGGCAATTTGAGTTGGCTGACCATGTGTGCTATGATCAATCTTTGACTATGAAGTACAACTTTTTAAAATAAATTACTTTCATTTAAAAGTCAAAAATTATATAGGAGAGAGTTGGAATTTACAATAAAAGCTAATTTTTTTGAAGAAAAGGTTGTGGGTTCAATTCACATAAAGGGCATTATTTTAAAGAAAATTTGAAAAAAAAGGGAGCAAATTGAAAGAAGTTTTTTAGGAAGTTAAAAGGTGCATTTTATTTTAAGTGTCTAATTATTTTTTCAAATCATGAAGAGTAGAAAGTTGGCATAAAAATATGAAAGAATAGTCAATATTTTTACAAGGAGAATAATACTTATTTTTAAAAGGGTGTATTTTTGGTACTAATGAACACCTTATTTTCCAAACAAATTTTGCATCAAAAACAATTTTGTACACCAAAATCAAATATGTGCTTTACACAATTGGAACATTTGGTATAAACGACACCTATGACTTGTGTTTAAAAGTAATTTTATCGTGTTAATTTACTATGTCTAAAGCCTACTATAGTTGCCATAATGACATTTGGGCATCGATCCTACAAATTATTAGGGAGAAATAAGGCCACATTTTTTGTGATTTTTTGTTTCACTTCATTTTTACTCCATTCATTACTATCATTAGATGTAAATCCTAAAATTGAAAAAAATTAAGTATATACAGAAGTTACGTTCATGTATAAGGTGTCATTGATAGAATGGATAATTTTTAGTACTACCTTGGTACCATGTATCACTCTCTTTCATGTACCTTAAGGTCTCTCACATGTGCAACCACATATATGCAGAGGACAAGCTTCTTCCATGTACTGATATAAATCTCGGTTCCTTTCCCCTAAAATTATCCATAATAACCTTATACATCTCATCATAGAATTAAAAGGAGGTCTTTCCCACTTCTTGACAATTTATGCCCATGCACTCCATAATTGATAAAGATTGACCATCAGTTCCTACTTGGTCTAGTTGGAGAGTGGTAAACCAGTTTTTCTTCTAGTATAGGATTAGGTAGACCAAGGATGAGCTATAGTTGAACTTCCTCTCCTTGAATAATTTTATTTGACAATCCATTTTGATTAAAAATATATTTTGCATAATCAATAATTTGGGATTGCCCTAGATAGGTCTATATAGTGTATAGCAGGTATATTCTTCATAAAGTTTTTTTTCACTCTTTTTTCCTAGGACTATGGCTATTCTTGACATCAAAATTGAAACATCTAATTTGAATTATCTTAACTTTATAAATATGTTAAATTTGGATGGTAATCTTGGCTTATACAAATAAGGGGTCACCAGTAAGTGTTAGAGTGCTTATAATTGAAATATTGTTATGGTCTAGGGAGATCCACATAGATGGGTTGTCAGTACATGTTCCTTATGAATTCTTGTCTTTTATAGAAGGTATATTTGTTCCATTGTAGAATCTTAAAACTCCTTGTTGTAGGGTTGTATTTATTCATTGCTACCTCTACCAACTTTGAACAACTCTAGACATCAAACACTAGGTTCATCATCGACCCCAGAGTCCATATCTTGCTTATTTTCTAGGATTTGGTTTAGGATCCTTGGTTGAATCTTTATATGGCATTCTTCCTTAATTCCTAGTTGCATGAATGTAATTTTCTTTATCCACACTTTGATATGGATCATCATAATACTTCTTGGGACTCTTTGGAGGAGGTGATTCTTATATCTTCCTCTTTCTCTTTTTCTTCTTCTATAATTATCTCTCTGATGGTCTAGCCTCCCTTGTTGTGATTTTAGGGTTGTATTTCTCTACTACTACCTCTACCAAATGTAGACAACTCTAGAATTTAGGCACTAGGTTCATTGCCAACCCTAAATTCCATATCCTACTTATGCTCCAAGATTTGATTTAAGGCACTAAGTTGAATATTCAAAGGACCTCCTTCCTTATTTGCCTAGTTGGATGAATGTAATTTTCTTCATCCACCCTTTTATATGGGTCATCATAACACTCCTTAGACCCCTTTGAAGGAATGGATCTCTATATATTTCTCTTTCCCATATTCTTCTTCTATGCTTACCTCTCTAATGTTCCAACCTCCCCTAATGTGATGGAATAGGTGATAATGAAATAATAGTGGGTGGGGTGATAGTAGTGGAAGGTGGTGAGACTGCTTATGCTTTGAGTAATGAAGGGCTAGTGGACATGGAAGTGGTGTCCATAATTAAAAAATTATAGAAAAAAAAGGTGAGACAACAAAAATTTGAAAAAGGGATTAAGTTTTGCTATTTGGGGAAAGGAGCAATTTTCTTGCAAAAATAAAGTGATTCACTTGTTGGATATGCTTGTCATAACTAAGAAGCATCAAGCGATTCACTCAAGAAATTAGAGTAAATCCACTTAGGGAAGTAGAGTGATTTACTCATTGAAAGAGTTCTAGAAAGCAAAAAAGGAGGAACAATTCACTTGTATATTTTAAGCAATTGGCTTGTTTAATTAGAGTGGCTTGATCAATGTTCTATATTTACATAAATTTTGAATTCTTTTTCAAGATGGAGTATTTGTTATTTTGAGTGAACCACTCAAGGTGGTGAGTTCATTAAGTTTGACTAGGCTAAGGTTTCATACACTTTATAATAGGGAGTGGTGAATCACTTAGGTTTGGCAAAGTAGTAACAATATTATGTGTTCAAAGTAAGGCCTCTTTTGGGCCCCCTATGGTCTATATAGACCCCAACTATTGCATGCCCACCTATGCCTTCGTGCAAGTGGTCAATGAGGCAAATATCCTGTTAGAGATCGATTCACTCTCATTTCCAATTAGCATGGGATAGGCCCTATGGGGAGCATTATACTCATCTTAGCAAGTAGTTTTCTTACGTAAAGAGAGCAAACCACTCCCTCTTAATATAATTAAACTTGGAATTCTATGCCATAGTGACATATTGATAAGAGAAAGAATAAAAATTTTTGGATACAATTGGAAAACATGTTAGAGGAAAATAAAAGCAGAAATAATATTTTCAAAAGTGATAGAATGGAAAATATTCATCGCAATAGTAACTATTACTATATGCACATACTATTTTGGTTAAACTTCTTGTTTTTATAATGAGCAAAGGCATTACCTATTTATAGAAATGGGTAGCATCACCCCTTCCATGGAGGTAAGCTTGTTGGATTTTGGACCTATGGCCTTAATAATCTTATGGGGTTTACTCCATTAACTTCTAGTGCACCCCTGTTTTTGATTACTAATCATCCCATTTTAACGTCAAGTCTCCTTAATATTTAACTTCAATATCTCCTTTATCAAACAACTTTTTGATTGTTTCTTAATATTGCATAATTTTCTTGAATATATTTTCTATTTGTTCTTCTAAGGATAACATCACATTTAACCTTACTTACATGGGTCTGACATCTATGTACTCTATTTCAATTGTTGTAATATTTGGAAGGAAGAGATCTCTAAGTTAATTGGAAACACAACTTCCTTTCTATTTATCAATTTATAAGTTGATGATCAAGTGGATATTTTTGGTAATACTCTTTTTATCCATAATGCCTTATACAACTCTAAAATGGTTCTTTTCAAGATCCTTGTAATGTTTATGTTAGTTGACCTGGACAATTTGTTGCCTTGGGCATAGTAATTGGATGAATTTTGAGCAATATTATATACTCTAGGACAAAATTCATCATATTATCCCCTTTGAGGTAAGTGATATTATTTGTGACTATGGCAGAGGGTGCCCCAAATTAGGTGTTGATATATTTGAGCAACTAAACCATTATCTCCTAAATAGTTGCTTTCTTCAACCCATTTGGTGAAATAATTTGTAGCAATGAGAATCTATCCATGCCTCGCACTTGATAATGGGTTGATTTTACCTATGAAATATAGGATCCATTGTTGAAATATTTTGGTCATAGTGGTATATTTTCAAGGCATTGGAAATATTTATTTTCTTCCTCTAAACATGTAGCATGATTTGCAATATTTGGCTCAATGGCAACAATCAATAAAAATGGTGGTCTACTAGATTCCATCTCTCAAGATATTATGAGCTATCATGGGAATAGAGTAATTTACCTCCATCATCATATTGATTAATTAAGATCCCTATATTTTCTTCTTCTATGTGGTGTAATAGGATGCCATCATATCCTTTTCTAAATAATACATCATCCATTCAATGATAATGTATCACATATTTTTGAATTAGACTCTTTCCTTAGCTATTATTCCTTTTGGAACCTACCATACAATCATATATCTATATATGCCACTCATCCATCTAGTCTTGCCATCGATATCCATCTCCTCTACTAGAGCAACTTGATCTTTCGAGATTCTCCTTGTCAACATTTTGCATAAGTATATTTCCCTTATTAGTTTAGTGTATTTTATATCAATATCAAATTCCTTAATATTATTGATCCAACTGGACCTCTTTTATCCTAATTCACCATTAATATAGTAGACTAGACATCATGGTGTACTATAAATATAGTAGTCACGCTCTATGATAGATGATATTTTAACTTATTGAGAGCCTTCATGATGGTGAATACTTATTTTTCAATAAGGGTACATTTATCTTCCAAGTTGTGAAGGGATTGACTCATGAAGGATATGGGATGTTCCTCATCCTTATCATTATGTTGGGTTAGGACAACCACAATGCTTTCATATATATCAAAAATGTACAACCTAAAATCTTTGGAGAAATTAGGGTTGATTAGGACTAAGAATTTAATGATAACATATTTTATATATTAGAAGGTCTTATTTCCTTTGTTAGTTCAGTATAGAGAGATATCATTTTTTAACATCTTGGTTAAGGTCCTAACTATTTGGAAAAATTATAGTAAACTTAGTGACAAATTGGATTTGACCTAGTAATGACTCAATCCCTTTGACTAATGTAAACAATGGTAGATCTTGGATGGATTTTATTCCATCAAGATCTATGGATAGACCTTCTTTTGATACCAAATGACCTAGTAGTTTGCCTTCTTAGACCATAAAGTTGGACTTCTTGGGGTTAAGAGAAATACCAAAATACCAACATTTTTGGAAGACCGACTTGAGATGGTCGACATGCTTGCCCCGAGTATTGGAAAATACCATTAAATAATTGAGGTATATGAGGATGATATCACCTATAAACCTAAAAAAAGCTATGTCCATAGAACTTTGAAAGGTTTCCCCTACATTTGATAGTTTGAATGGCATTTGTTGGTATAAGGTTCCCAAATTGGTGGTAAAAATTATTTTATGTTGATCTTCATATTTAACCCAAATCTAATTGTATCCTAAGAATCCATCTAGGAGAGACAACATCTATGACCTAACTACCTTCTATAATATTTTATCAATGGTAGGAAGTGGATAGTGATATTTTAAAGAGGATTAGTTTAAGTTTTTGAAGTCAAAATAGACCCTCATATCCCCATTTTCTTGTGTGGTAGAACCAAATTGAAAACCCAGGTAGAGTGCTTGATTGGGAATATAATATAATCCTATAAGAGTTTCAATAATTCTTTCTTCATAATGACTTCTATATTTGGATTCATCAATATATATTTTTGTTTGAAAGGTTTAGCATCAGGTTCCAATTTGATAGGATCCTTTATGATATTCTAGTCATAGACTTTAATATCTTTGTATAACCATGCAATAATATCTCTATACTTACCATAGAGATATTTGAAAAGGTATTTTTCTTCCGAAGTGCAATATTTTTGTAGTAGATTTTTACCTTCAACTACCTCTACTAGATAATATGAAGAAGACTTCACCTTGAGACTCATTTTTCTTGTACTATTATCAGGGTTAAGTAGACTTTCTAGGGTGATCATTACCTTAGGTAGCTAATTTTATTTTAGTTGTATGAATCCATATTTGATGTCACCCCCATACTCATTCTTCTTCTCAATGTATTGATCCTTTATGATTAGAAATTTTATAATTTTCTCGTCATTGTTTAAGACCTATTAGTGGTCAAAATTATTAGGAACTACTACTATAAATACTACCTCTAGTTCTTTAGGTTTATCCCATATATAATTGGTGGGATCAAATTAGACTACCATTCCTACCAACTCATATTCCTTTGTGTTTAATTCTATAGGTATTAATTTGATTTCATACGTATCAAAAATTTCTAGAAAACCTTAGACTTAATGTTTGTAAGACTTTAGGTGCTTGTTCATTGTGATGCACTAGGAATTGACTTGTTTTACAATTAGTTTGGATTTTCATATATTCGTATGTTCTTGCTTCCCATATTTTCAACTTTTATCAAACCAATACAGAGTACTTAATACTCTATCATATTATTGGTATAATTAAACAATAACCTATAGGTATAATGAATCTACATACCTTATGGGTTGATGAATTGAATACCAATATCTACTCTATTCCTAGTCTTAGTGCTATAAAAATACATAGGCCATAACATATTTACCCCTTGACTTATCAGTGATGGAAGATTTGAAGGTGTTTTGATGATGAGATATTTTTCTAATTTAATCTCTTCATATTTTACGTTGAGGTGTCCATCATCTTGAAATACACTAATTATCATGTCAACCTTTGGATCCTAGTTTCCTTGAAGATATTCAAAATATTTTAAAAAATTTGGCAGTTCATTGCACTTTCATTATCAAGCTTGTGTAGATGATAGTTACAAGATAGTTTATTTTCAATCTCGATTATCTTTCCATCCTTGGGAACCTTCATATGAGCATAGTACATTGCTAGGTAAACATATTCTAACAACTTAAACATCCACTCCTAGGAAAATAGCTTGTCAAAGTATGGAGGTAAGTCCATGACTATAATTTATTACACTATTATAACTTATATATGCCTAGTTATAGTTATGACTAGGTATTTAAATACCCCAACTATGTTGAACCTTGTGCCATCCATTTGGATTGGATGTGTTTCCATATTGGTGTAAGGAAGACCTATTTCTTTACAAGAAATTTTAGACATAATTGTGATTGTTGCACTTGAATCAACTTTGCAACTTTTTAATATATAATTCTCAATATTCAATGTCATATAAAATGGGAATGGATTTGGTACCTTTGATTTTGGGATATTTTATATTTCCATTGAGTTGATCAGGATGTCTATTGGATGCTATTCCATTAGATTTTATTGATTTGTTATATTAATTGGAGAGGGTTCTTGCTACTTAACCCTAACATAGCTTTATCCTTACTTTTTTAGAGCTTTTTGGTGTAGGTCCTATTGTCTTGGTAGAGCTAATGCTTCTAGCATGCTAACCTTGGCTAGTGTTATTTTCATTTCCTCTATAATTTTGAATTTGAACTTGATAGATGTGCCCTCACTTTGCATTCCAAACTTTTGATATTACTTTGTAGTTTTAGCTTGACCTTTACTTATGAGAGAGAGACATTTTAGTCACCTTTTGGACTCCTTTTGAAGTTATCCTTTTTCCTTATTGCCTTCATTTTTATAAATTTAGTGGTTATTTTTTTGTCTGCTTTATTTGTTATAGGCCCCTTCCATTTATTTATTCTCTTGTCTTTATTAGTTTATGTTTCTCCCTTTCCCCTATGAGGTGTGCCTATGACTTCTTTTTATGTGTTCTCTTTCTCCTATTTTTGTTGCTACACTATGACAAGTTTTTTATCCTCCAAGTGTAAATTTGGACTCTCTCTTCTAAGGACTATTTTACCTATTTTAGTTTTGGCTTACTTCTTAATTGGTTTTTTTATAAGCCTTCTTCTTATGCCTAGTCACAACCCCTTGCTCATTAGCACATATGGCATCGTCTTCAAATAATGATTCTTCATCTATTTCCATAGCACTAAAATTTTCTATTATTACACTATTGGGATTGGTAATGGTAGGCACTGATTGCAAATCCTAGGGTTGTTGGTATATGGTTGAATTCACTATAAGGATAATTTGACCTACATTGATGGCTTGTTGAGCCATACACTGCTAATTATACTAAACGGTCTAAGAATTACTTATGGCTCTAATGCATTCTATGGGATCATGTATATCATTACAAGAAACATATCATGTTTGTCCCACCTTTATATTGGTGTTAGTCATGTGATTGTGAGTTTTATTTGCTCCTTTATTAGTACCTTGTTGAGGCATCTTATCATTTGTTAGGTGTAGAGTCTTTTGGTTTTTTAGTTCTATGATTGTTGCCATTATTGCTTAGTAATATTATTTTGATTCCCTAATATCTTGATCATCTCTAACATTTTATTCATTGTATAATTGTTATTGGGTTCATTACTTGAGTTGGATGGAGAAAGAAGGGATGGAAGTCATGACCAAAAGGCTATAGTATATGACATGTTTTGGTGAGGATGAGTATTAATTTTTGGTGAAGTAGAAGGATTCATGAAAGCATTTGGTTGAGGATTAGTAATAGATGATATGTTGGGCATGGAAATAGGTATAGGCATATTCTAGGAAATTTGGTCCACATAGACCATTGGTGGAGTAGAAAGCATTTTCCCTACTCAAATAGCAACATCCTCCTCTTTAGCCACTTCTTCAATAGTTGCAGCTAGTATACAATGGTTATCATTAAAAACCATTAAATTTAAGTTAGATTGTAAATATTTTATGTAATAGGACAATGCTTGTTGTTATTTTGGCTAAACATTCTATGGAATTAAGTTCAAGGTCCTCAAGAATATAGTATTGAAATTGTGTATATTTTCTTGAGGATATTATTGTATTACATTTAATTAAAATAAAATTGAATAACCATTTCCCATGCTACCGAATATATGCATAAATTGTTCCACTATTATTGCCTAGTTAGTAGTTGAATTATTTGGTAATCACCTATACCATAAAGTAGCTTTATCAGTAAGGGAGTATATTTGCAAGTGTGCCATTATATCTTCCTCCTAGATATGGTGAACTAATATGAGCATTGACAATTAGTTGAGATGATCTAGTATTATCTTATTCTCATTCTCGTCAAAGGTAGGTAGTGTTTCCATAGTTATTGGAGGAATAGTATAATAGACCACCAAATTTAGTGGTTTTTAATAGATAAAATCAAGAAGTTTTGTGGCATAGGGGCACCCTTGTATTTTTGTTGAGAAGGAGGTTGGTCATACTGTTGTTGAGGAGGGGGTACATTGCATAGTTGTGAGGAGGTTATGGAGGGTATGGAGGATAATCAAGTGGAGGGTACTGAGGTCATAGATTCTAGGAAACCCACTATTGATTTGAAGGCGGCTAAATGTTCTATTATGGTGGAGAAAATTTTAGACCTATTTGTAGGAGTTGCTATTTTTGGTAAGGTGGACCTTACACATTTTGTTGCACTTGACTAAGTGGAGATAGTGTTAATCCCTATTTCCATGGGACACCTACGATCCCATTTTCCAATCATTGCTTGCATATTTTGAGCAAGGTTCATATTTATGTTTTGCGGCCCTATATGAGGAGCTAAAAAATGACCTAGAGGAATGTTAGATATATTTGATAAATTAGAACTAAGTCAAATTTAGATTGAAGAAGTACTTTTAGGAGGGACATTTTGCATACTAGAGGTTGATAGTGGGTTAGTAGCATAAAATAGATTTGCAAAGAGTGGGTTATTTATAAGGTTATTTTCATCAACCAATATCTCATAAAGAGGAATAGTGTGAGTCAAGGTAGGAGTCTGGTTAGACCAAGTTTAATTTGCTAGAGTGAATGAATAACTCATTTGGTAGCTTAATTAACAAATTTGTGTTGGTATGAAACCTTGAATAACTATATTAGCCATGGGTATTCTAACTTTTAATAGTGTGATATTAGATACTAGAATGTCTTTGAACTCATCCTCTTAATACACCCATGAGGCAATTTGTTCTTTTCTTTTTTCTTTAGCTATTTTTTGTGGTATGTAACAATGTCTATCATTTAATGATATTTCCCTATTTTTGATCCTTTGATCATGTATTCATATGCTTGTGCATATGTACCTACATGAATAAATTTTTAGGGTTAAAATCTATAAAAATTCAAAATTTTGGTTGTGGAGCGATTTGCTAGGAAAATCAAAGCAATTTGCTCACAAATTTGAGGCAATTCGCTCATAAAATATGATTTTTAAGATTTTGCATGTACAATTATTTGTGAGCAATTTGCTTACTAATTATAGACTAAGAAAAAAAATCAACAAGAAAAATATCCTTAAAAATAGAGTGAATTGCCTTCTCATGAGGAGGGAGACTTGTCTTTTCTAAAAAATCACTTTTCAAATTTAATGAGAATCATTCATTGGATTTGTCTTAGAGATATTTTACTATCTTGGAATAAATCATTTCCTTATTTTAAGCAAATTTCTTATTGATTTGATGTGTACAAAAAATAAAAATACTTTCTACCAATGGTAGACGCACATACAAGTTCAGATTCTAGTTTTTATGATGCTTGAATACAAAAAATTGAAAATTTTAAAGTTTTTGTAAGATATTTGTAAAGCACCTATAAGAATCAAGCATAAATAATGAAAAACTAATCAATTTCAAAGAAAATTTGAGACTGGAACTAAAACTTCAAGTTCCTAGACTTGGCAAAGTGCTCTATATTTTACATGTGAAATTTCAAACTTCTCTAAGAAAATTACTCACTAAAATAGAGTGAATTGCTTGCAAATTCCAAGTGAATCACTCATTGAATGGAATTAATGAAAATTTTGATGCTTACCTCAAAATGGAGCAAATCGTTCTAAATTTTGAAATGAATTAGTTTCAAATTTTGACTTAGTGAAAATTTTCTCAATATGAAAAATGCAATTTCTGTGTAGAAATCAACACATTAAGTACCAATTTGAGGGGAAATGAGAGTCAGTCCCATCAAGTAGTCCAGAAACTATGTTCAAATAGGAAATTGTTTTGACTTCTAATTGATATTTTGCATCCCCAATTCAAATTTCAACAAGGTTGGAAGGGATTTCCAATGGCTTCTCTCAACCTCTAAATTTGGGCTAGCTACCCATTGTCCTTGAAAAACTCCTATGTTAATATAACCTAACTTGCATTTAAGTGTGGAAAGGAAAATGCAAAAAATTAAAGAGCAAAAATAAAATGCATGAAAGTTTAAGGGTGTGGTATATTAAAGCAATTGTAGGTTTTAAGCCATAGTGATAAAAGTATGTGATCAACCAATCCATGGAAAATCAAATAACATCAATTTCCATCCATTCATTCAATTATGAAATTTATGAGCATATGACAAGATGGGCTAGAAGGGTCATGCCACAACTATCGCACACATAACAAACCAAAAGGATAATACCACTAATGGAATGCCCAAGGACTTTGCTAATTTCTTACAACCTCAAGAAGATAAAGCACAATATGGATTTCATAGAGTGTAGCTCTAAATTATCATGGCCAAACGATTATTACAATTAGGGTCCTAGGCCCCTATTTATAATAAACATTTATTGTTGAGTTTCCTTGGTTGAGAAACAAATACTCCTAGTAAAAGTAAATATCTAGAGGTAAATTTAGCAAACTTTTGCACCACTATATGTTACATACCTCCAATTATTCCTCTAACAAGATTAGAAGGATTTCAAAATGATATTGTGCAACTATATGCCAAAATATCACTTACTATAATATTTGCCTCATGTTACATACTTTCAATTTACCTTTGTGGTTGTCCCAATTATTTTCTCTGGATTGGAAAGTGAATCACCCACATTTATAGGAAAATTGGTCACTTTTATTAAGAAAATTACTTCTTCAAGTCTTTAGCTAATGAATTAACACTTGGAACCAATCGGTCAATTTTTGAAAGTAAATTAGTCCTTGTCCATTGTCAAATTTTGAGAGTTTTGGGATACCTCTACTACTTGATCTTTGTTGCCATATTATACTTCAATTTTTTCAAGAATTTACAAGTTAGTGTTGAGGTGCTACACTAGTATAAACCCCTATAAAGAAGAATATAAAGGATTATCAAGCACCATGAGGAGGCAAAAAATAGATTTATTAAGACAAAGAGCTTGAGCACTCACTATGCTTATGATACACCAATCCCAACTTATAAAGAGGGAAAACATTCTTGGTTCTCAATGAAATTTCAACAAATCTCAGTAGACTGACAAACTATTCCAACTGACTATACCTCTAGGATGTCAAGTCTAGACCATTCAAGGGCTAAACCTTTCCAAATGATGATATCAAAAGATAAATTACAATAAGCCAAGACCATTGAATATACCAAGTAATAAATGAAGTAGAAAATTAAGTAAGTCAAAGATAGTATGCAAGCATCAAAATAATTGGTAAAAGGTAAGCAAAATCAAGCAATAGAATTGGAGATTTTAAAAGAAAAAATAATGGTATGAAAAGGTAGGTAGTGGTAAAGGAAGAAATGAATGTAAAATATGAAATTTAAGATCTTGGTGATGGTGTAGATCAAGTGCTTTTGGGACCAAGTACATTCTAAGATTGCGTGAGCTAAGGTTTCAAACCTTTCTTGGCTAAACTTCAATGGTGATCTAGCAGGTAGAAGATGAGCTAACATCTAATACAAGGTATATTGAATTACCCCTTGTCCAATGAACATGTGAAGTAGATAGGTATGTTATATAGGAAGATATTAATAACACAATTGATCATATCCTACAAGCAAATAAGGCTCCAAGGATGTAAATATACTTGTGATGCTCTTTGAGAAAACAAGAAAGGAGATGTAGTAGTTTCTAGAGCAAACATTACCTAGGATATTCTTCAATCAAGGACAACTCCATATACTACAAAAAATTCCAAGGCCACTGATGAAGATAAAACCAAATTGGAGGTGCTCACAAATAGTGTTATGTTTGATGCCTTAAAGAAGATCAGTTTTTTAGAAAACCTATTTTGGAAGTCCAAAACTAAATAGGATCAAGGGAAGAATCTCCTTAGGGACCAGTATGAGGAGTTGTTATTGAATTACAAAATATTGAATATTTTGGATGTTCCCTCAAACTTAAGGATAAATAATTTTGAACCTATTATCCTAGAGCTAGAAAACGTTGACCCACAATTTTATAATTTTGTTATACAATGGCCTCAATTTTGACTTTATGACTAAGAATAAAGGTAATATATTGGACCTATCACCACTTGAGCTTGGAGCCCTAAGAAGTCACCAAAAATATAGTAGCTTGGCTTATACCTTTAATTTCCTACAAGGAATTAGTCATGATAGACAAATTAAATGGATTTTCAAATCCCAAGGAACAATGAAAATTAACAAAGTTTTCCATATTTTCAAAAAATTTCTAAGTCCTAAATGATATATTCACTCCCAAAGATGTGATTTGTTTCCTTTCCTTGATAAAATTGGTCATCATCAAAAAAGGTGAGATAAGTGTGTACAAATGTTAAGGAGGATATCTTGGAAAGAAATTTTTTACCTTTTATGGTACCATAACTCATCTTAGAAGGATACAAATCCATTAAGAGGTGCATTTAGAGGAAAATAACATTTAGAGATGTGTCTGTTTGCTAAAGATTCCCCTTAATTATTATGTTTGCTAGGAGTAATAATTTTTCACCCAAGATAACAGTAAATCAACAAGCATAGACCACTCTCCTAAACAAAATTCCTCCTTGGTAAAAAAATAGAGATAGAGAAGATCTCTTTTCAGTGATAACCAAATAAGAGTTGGAATAAGTTATATGTTCACTACCCAAGGATAAAGCTCCATTAACAATTTTTATCGATAGTTTTATGAAATTATATGAGATGACCTATTATAATGATAGAAGAGACAAGAATAAGAGGTATGCTATCTAGGGCAACCAACTCCACTTTCTTAGCTTTAATTCCAAAAGAAAAATGTGTAGTTAATTTTGATATATTTAGACCTATATCTTTGTGCAGTTTCTCTTATAAGATAATGACTAAAATAATAGTAAATAGAGTTAAAAGTAAGATTAATGATTTGATAGAGCCAAAACAAGGGGGTATTATTATAGGAAAATAAATATATGGCAATATTATAATGATTCATGAAGCCCTACACTCAAGTGCCAAGTCTAAAAATAAACTAATATCCATTAAACTTGATATGGCTAATGTCTTTGATAGAGTAGACATTGGCTTTTTAAAATAGGTGTTAGCCAAATTTGAAATTCCAACTCAAATGTTAGACTAGATAAGAGCTTGCATAGAGGGACCATGGATAGTCCCTCTAATCAATGGGTAACCTGCTAACTTATTTAAATTCATTAGAGGATTAAATCAAGGGTGTCCTCTCTCCCCTTACCTTTATATCCTTCTAGATGAAACTTTATCAAGGACCTTGACCAAATTGAGAAGGAAAAAAATCTTGGGAATTAGAGAAATTATAGGATATAAAAAAATCACTCATGCACAATTTGTATATGATACTATTTTGTTGGGAGAATCCACAAAACTAAATTTTAAGCTCACCAAAGAAGTTCTAGATTGTTTCTCTTCAGCCACAAGGGTAGAGATAAACACCTAAAAGAGCAAATTTTACACTATAAATACTTCAATAGAAAAATATAGAGGTTTCTCTCATATTCTGAAATTTGACAAAGGTAGCTATACCTTTAACTACCTAGGTTTTCCTATGGGATTCCATTAAAAATAAATAGAAAACATGAAATATAATTCTAGAAAATATGTCAAGGAGAATACAACAATATAGCAATGGTTGGTTGAGTTTGACTGGAAGACCTATTTTATTCAAATTAGTATTAGCAAGTATTCCCATATATAAACTATTGGTGTATCATCACCCTTATATATCTTGTAGAATTTAGATGCAATGTTAAGAATTTTCCTATGGAAAGGGGGAAGGCAATCAAATAGGAAAAAATTCCATTTGGTCAATTGGAAGACTGTTACCAAGTCAAAGGAGCAAGGAGGCCTAGGAATCTTAAAAAAAACAATTGTTAGCAAGGCAATAAGTTCTAAATTTCTTTGGAATCTACTCACTCCACCAGACTCTCCATAGAAGCAAATATTAAAATGTAAATATTTGAACAACTCTAATGACATCCAGATCATAAAAAGTGTCAAAAGTATAGTAGGCTCCTTCTCAATTTGAAAACATATTATGGAAGCTAGAAATATTATATTAAATCATACCTCTTGGATTCCATGGGATGGTAAAAAATTAATATATGGGATGATCTAGTCTTGGGAGGACATTCAATCATTAAGAATTGTTTCCCAAAAATAAAATCAGACCTACAATAGTTGGGTGTTAACTCTCTTGCAAGCTTAATTGAATGGGTGAGAGATCCACCCTTATCACATCTTGATCAAGACTCGTGGAGATGATTGTACATCCAAACTAAAGGGATTAAACTTCTCCTCAAATTCTATATCATATTATATGGGGCTCTATTAGTGGGTTAGATGTTTACATAGTTAGACAAGGGGTGTTATTATAGCAACAAGTTCAAAAGAAATCAACTATAGTTAAGGTATGGAATTACAAGTTTCCCACTAAACTTCAAGATTTTCCTTGGTTCATTCTCCAAAACAAAATTCTTACTAGAGAGAACAACATTATTGCTATCCATTGATGATAGAGTTTAGACACCTTTAATCCTCCTTATCTTGAACTCTATTCGGCCTCCACATGCTTCAATAATATTGCACTATTTTATCTTTAAAAAAATAGCATTCTCTACGTAATATTTCCTTCTTCATATTACTCCTTTCAAACAATTTTTAACTATACTTTATGTTGTATTTTGCAGGTTTGAAGATGACAACAATGTCTCCTTATTTAGCTTGGAGACACTCTACTTCAACTTTCTTTTTGGTGGCTTTAAAACTTGAATATGTAGCTAATAAAACACTTTCTTTAATGCTTTAATAAAACACTTTTATAGCTACCTTTTTGCTCACCAAGCTTGCTGCCCAAAATGGTGAAATCGTAGCTCCTTTGCTTCTCAAAATTGTTGCCCAATAACCTGCACTATTGTTGTACAAAAGTCTTTTAATTTATAGCTATTTTCTTCTCAAATTGCTGCCCTCAAACTTTTGAAATTTTTAGCTAATTTCCTTCTCTAAATTCTTTCCAATATTTATGAAATTTGCAACTTTAAATGCTACCCAAAATGCTATCTTCTCATTGTCCAAAAACTTTATAATTTTGCAGCTCCAAATAATCCCAATATGCTACCTCAAAACTTCTCCTTCTATCTCTCCCTTGTGGCTTTGATACCATTGTTAACTTTTTGAATAGGTTAACTCACAGAAAGCTTCAACCAAGATTTAAAGATAAATTAAACCTATGCTACTAACAATGAAACTTGATAACAACAATATCTTATATATAATGTCTCAAAAAATATAACACAAATGAACACAATATATAGAGATTACATTAATGATACAACTTGGTTACATTGGGTGGAGCTTACCTCCAATATATATTTTTCCATGAATTTTTAGTTCTCAAACTATTTCTCTCTTATTTCATTCAAGAGATACAACCTTTCATATTCCTCTAATAAAGACAAAGCTCTCCACTTGCCACATATCATGTGACTCTTATACTCTCTTGAAACTTTGCTTTCTTTCTCATATTGCCACATACATTATAAAATATAAATCATCTATCAAACTAATATTGCAAGGGGACAAAATAATGTAATATCTCCAACATGATCTTCCTTCTTCTAGTTGTTGAAATAGAATTGTAGGTGCATAAGAGATTAGGTCTTTTTACATGTTGGATTTTCAGCCATATTAATTGCAGGTCTCAATATTCAGGATCAAATATAAAACATATAAAAATTATATGAAAGCTCATTCACGGAATAATATCTATGAATACAAATCTTTCATCAATATAAATCAATATAACATTCATAAAATAACAATATTTTATTATAGAAACTCACAATAATATTGATAAAATATACAAGATTTGTATACACATTTTCATTATAATACATGGAACTTTGTCTCTATAATATAACTCTTGGATATCACTTTGCGGAGGCCAGAGCCTTATTCTAGGGAACATATCTGCTTGATTCTCTTAATTGCAAAAAAGTGGTCATTAAAGGGGACTCCTTAAATATTATTGGTATTGTTATTGGCTCTCAAACCCCCAGTTGGAGCATAGCAAACATGATTGAGGAATCTAAAATATTTATCCATTATCTAGAGGAAATCCAAATTAAACATGTTTTTAGAGAAGGTAATAGGTTTACATATTTTCTTACCAATTTGGATCTGCACCAAGAAGGGATTTCAATCTGAAGGGAAAATTTCCCTCAAGGCCTCAATCAAATGAGTAATGCTCTTTGAGTTTTTTTTTTGTTTTATTACTCTTCTCTCTTTATGATGTTTATTTTTATGAACCTTCACGCTTGTTATAAGATGGAGATAGATTTTGTTGTTGGTTTAGGTTCTCATGTTCCTAGCCCCTCTAGAAGTTTCCCAAGAAATTTTAAAATATTTTTTAAATTTGAATCTTCTCAAAGTGGTGCCATTCCTTTTGAGTCCTAGGACCCTTTTATGAGGTGGTAGTGGTAGGCCCAAGCTAGAGAAGCAAGTCAAAAAATAGAGGGGATGTCGAGTGTTGGGTGGTAAAAGCATGTTGTTCATGTGGATCTTGTTTGGTCTTGTAGGGACACCCTAGTGGTATGTAGTTGGACTATTATCCAAGTTGCCAAAGTTCAAATCATGGGAAGGGAGGCCTCTATTGTACCCTTGGGGAGTGTAGCCCTTGTTGTGCCACCCATTGTCCTTCACCTTAAAAAAGTAATTATATCTTTTTAAAAATATGTGGATCTTGGTTGGGCTTTGGTGATCATGGGTTTGGTGGTTTTGTTACATGAGATTCAAAAGTATCTAAGATGGTTAAGGATGAGGTTGGATAAGGTGACCCAGATGAATGAGTTTCCCTCTTCTTCTTCTTCTAGGTTATCTCTTTGTTTCTATGTTTTTTTGTGGCTATTTGTTGGTTTAGTTCATATCCCAGAGGTGGGATTTGATGTATAGCCATTGGATTTTTTGTCTAGATATTTTTAGGACCCTATGGTTTTTGGTCCTCTACCTCCTCCAAGTTCTTTTTGTTCCTTTCTTGTTGTTTTCTTGTCCCACTATGGAAGGTGTAATTTTATCTAGTGGCTTGTCCCACTGTTTGGTATAGTTTTATTCTCTGCATTCTTTGGGTTCTCCCCTAAGAATGCAATTTCTCTTTCTTTATAAAAGGTTTAGGGATCTTTTCAAAACCCCTTATTTCACCCAATCAAAAAATATATCTCTTGGATATGACTCTTCAATACTTGACTATTGCTCTCCTCACATATCTGGGAGATGCAACCTTTCCTATTCCACACATAAGATAAACTTCTCATGTCTCTTGCCTTTACATATTTGCACATGTATGTTACTCTTCACTTGAATACTTGACACATACACATGAGACATTGAACACACCTATAAACTTTATGCACTTGTACACCTTACTACATGACACTTGGACTCATCCTACACATTGACACATACTTAAATAAAAATATAAATCACACACCTAAACTAATAACACACCCTAAACTATTACATGACCAAATAATGTAATATCTTCAACACCCCCTATATAGAGTAATTTAATTTTTGAAGACTTTAGTCTTCAAATTCCAATTCTAATCCTTGTTCTTTGACTCTAGCTCTAGCACTCCTTCAACCTTTGATTTTGAATCTTGGTGCTATTCCCTATGCCTATCATGGTAGGTAATCACTTACACATTAGAAACAAACCTATTTTTTGATAAGTCAATTTTTTTAAAGTTTTTCAACTTCAAAATTCTCTCAATTTATATTTTTCTTTTTTTATAATTTTTCCTTATATCTCCCAATAAATTATCTTTTATTTTTTTAAATTCTCTTCTTTTTAAAAAAATATTTTGTCCTTATATCTCTCGAACATAACTTCCTCCTCCAAACTTCCTTAGAAAGATTCTTTCTTTTGAATAATCATTCTCTCCTTTATAAATATTTTAAGGACATAAAATTAAATTAAATCAAACTTAGTCATTTTTAGAAAGATTCTCCCTTTGAATAAATGTTTCCTTTATATTCTGTGGTTCTCTAAAAAAATCATTCATGGTTTGAATACATGCCACATTATGTTGTGGTAGCCAAAAAAAAACAACATTGTTGCTTTGTTTTTTTGTTTTCTTTGATTCCTTTTTTTTAAAACCATTTTAAAACCGTGCATATAAAAAAAAATTGTTTTCTCTTTCCCAATGGATATTGCCTATACATATATACTGTCACCACATATTTATATCCAAATTTATGTAGGAACTCCAGTCTCTTCATCTTTTAGTCATTTTCTTGGTTTTGAAGATGGGTTGTTCCTTGTGTGGATATAATTCCAACTTAGAATTCGGGATGCCATGTTGTTCCTTGTGTGGATATAATTCCAACTTAGAATTCGGGATGCCATGTTGTTCCTTCTTTACCACTTTGCTTTTAGAGATAATGCTACCAAATAAAACATGCCTTTCTCAAGAATTTTTTAAATATTTTTTTTAATAAAAAAATATAACTTCCCACTTGAAAACATGGGTTATTCTCCACATAACTTTTGTTATTAAGCACACACGAATATATTGTCTTCCTTTAATTTATCAAATCATTGTAATTTCAAAATTATGTTCTTTAAATATATACCTCCTTCAAAAAAGGCTTCAGTACTAATTTAAATTTTACCTTCGACTTCCACCATATGCATCATATCCATCGAATTCTTCGTGGATCAGGTCTTCTAAACTCCATGTCTCATTAGCATTATGCAATATCTTCCATAAAAGTTATTGGGCATTAGAAACTTATGTTATTTAGAGGTATTGGTATTATACTTCTGGTAAATCTGTTGATCAACTTCTTTTCTTCACTAATACGTTCAAGATCTTCACATTAGAAACTCTTCCTGGTATTATGGATCGCATCTATTATACCTTTCTTAGGTGGATTCAATCTATATTTTGGGTGAATTTTCCTTCACCTCGAGTGGTTTTGTGTTGAAAATTATCTCAAGCTCAACACACTCTAATTGCACTTAGTATTTTGCCTAATAGTATATCTTCTAAATGCTTTTACATCGTCTACAATGAACGTGGCTCCAATGGTGCTTAGGCTTCAATGGTGCTTCACCTCTCAAGTGGCTTTAATTATGCATGCACTTCAAAAGCTATCGATGTGTCTATTCAATCAGTTCACAAGCACACTATTAGAATGATCTCTCACTCTGAGGGATATTCATACCTTATTCTATTCTATGTAGTATATATGTTGCTCTTTGGAAGCTCTCTAATATATCTTCACATTCTTAGAAAATGTATTCTTTTTTTTTCTCTGCTTTAGGTAAACTATAGCTCTTTGGATTGGTCTTCTTGACTCTTAATATTCTTTCACCTTATCTTCTATTTGTTGGTTCACATATGATTACTAATTTGTGTGTTTCCTCGTAGGTTGCACTTCAATCTTTTGAATTCAATATCATAGCTCTGTTATTCTTTCCAAGTTACCTTAGTCTAGATTCTACTCTCTCAAATCATCATAGACCACTCTTTGACTTCCTATTTAGCCATGTCACAGTCCACTTTCTACCTTAGACTTGTTACAATCATCAATTGTTGCACTTACCACTAGCTTTATCTTTTACATGACTTGCACTTAGAGTATAACTTCACTATTCTTTTAATATGGAGTTTCCTATTTAATATTAATGTTAGAACCTTTAGACTTCTAGTTCCTATTCAAAATGCTTACTAGGTTTCTTCATAATATAATACCTCACTTTTTTGCCTGATTAAATTCAATATTCAAAAACCAACTCATTTTTTTTTAATAAATATGTTAGGTATCAAATATCAATATTCAACTCTACCATCAATCTAATGCACACCAAAAATTTTCTTCAATGCTTGCTTTTCAATTTGAAGCTTATGACTCCAATATTCTTCAAATATTCACACCAAAAATTTTCTTGATGCTAGCTTTTTATTCTACAACTTTTGCCTTCACAAAAAAATCTTCTCACACAAAGTGAGAATATGTGGTTCTGTTACCACAATCCTTCAAGTTTTTTCTTGGCTTGAATGTCAATATGTTAAATAATTCTTCAAGTCTTCTTACTTGGCCTGAATGTCACTTTGATAGACAATTCTCTTAGGTACTTGCCTTGAATGTTGCTCTAATATCATTGTTGGCTTTTCAACCAGATTGATCCTAGGTCCCAATATCCAGGACCAAATATAAAACATATAAAAAATATATGAAAGCTCATTCACAAAATAATATCTATGCATAAAAATATCTTATCAATATAAATTAAGATAACATTCATTAAATAGCAATATTTTAATATAGAAACTCACAATAATATTTGATCAAATATACAAGATATGTATACAATTTTTATTACAATACATGGAGCTTTATCTCCATAATATAACTCTTAGAAAGGTGATCTTGAATACTTGACTATTGCTCTCCTCCCATATCCAGGAGATGCAACCTTTCCTATTTCAAACATAAGATAAACCTTTCATGTCTCTTGCCTTTACATCTTGCCACATATATATGACTTTTCACTTGCATACTTGACACATACACACATGACACATTGCACACACCTACACACTCTACTTGCACACCTTACTACATGACACTTGGACTCATCCTACACATTGACACATACTTAAGGAAAAATATAAATCACACACCTAAACTAATAACACATCCTAAACTATTACATGATCAAATAATGTAATATCTCCAATACTCCTTATATTACATTAGTTTGTTTTTAAAGACTTTAATCTTCAAATTCTCATTATTATCCTTGTTTCTTCAACTCTAGCTATGGCACTCCTTCAACGTTTGATTTTGAATCTTGATTCTATTCCATGTGCCTCATGGTAGGTAATCACTTGCACATTAGAAAATAATTTATTTTTGATAAATCAATTACATTTGATGTGAAAACCCTTATTCCTTTCAAATCAATTTTGGTCTATTTATATTTTTCCACTTTATATTTGTTTTTCTATACCTCTCTATAATTTTTTTTTTTTTAATATTTTATCCTTACATCTCCTTTACATAACTTCCTCCTCCAAACTTCCTTAGAAATATTCTTTCTTTTGAATAACCATTCTCACCTTTATAAATTTTGTAAGAAAAGAAAAAAAATTTAACTTTTAAAAATCAAATTTTATATTTTTCAAAAAAATTCTCCCTTTGAATAAATTTATTCTTTATATCCTTTGGCTCTCTAAAAAATCATTCCTGGTTTGAAAAAAATAAAACAAACAAACAAACATCACCACTTTGTTTTTCTTTTTAGTTTTTTTCAATTCTTTTTTAAAACTGTTTTTAAACCTTGCATTTAAAACAAAATTATTTTCTCTTTTCCAAGGAAAACTATCCATCTATAGGTATTTATATACAAATTTATACAAGAACACCATTCTCTTCATCTTCTGGTCATTTTCTTGGTTTTGAAGATGGCTTGTTCCTTGTGTGGCTCTGATTTCGACTCAAAATCCAGGATGCCATGTTGTTCCTTCTTTATCACTTTCCTTCCAAAAGATAATGCTACCAAAAAAAATGTCTTTCGGAATACTTTAAATATTTTCTTTAATTAAAAAATATAACTTCCCACCTAAAACATGCATTATTATCCATGTGGTCTAAATATATACTTTCTTTAGAAAAGCTTTAGTAATTGTTTTGTCAAGTATTCACTTTAAATTTTTTAAACAAGTTTGTTTGTAAAAATAGTAGTCTGATCTGAATTCTTTAAGTACTTGTAAACCGATCAAAAACATCTGTGATTTGAACAAATGAAAAAATAATTTAAATTTTCCCTCGTAGTATACCCACCAAATTATGTGTGGCTCGGGCCTTCTAAACTCCACTTCTCATCAACGTAATGCAATGTCTTTCATGTAAATCATTGGGCATTAGAAACTCAAATTATTTAGAGGCATTAGCATTATAGTTATGGTGAATCCTTTGACCAACTTCTTTCCCTCACTAATATGTTACTGGTGTTGTTGTTCATGTCTGTTATATCTTTCTTAGGTGGCTTTAATCTATCTTTTGGTTGGATTTTCCTTCACTTCAGATGATTTTGAGTTGAAATTCGTCTCAGACTCATAACACAATTTAATTGTGCCTAGTCTTTTGCCTTATAGTATGCCTTCCTGATGCTTTGACATTCTCTACCATGAATGTGGCTCTAATGGTGCATCTTTCAAGTGGTTTAAATTATGCATGCACTTCAAAAACTTTTAATGTGTCTAATCAACCAATTTATAGGCACACTATTAGAATGATATCTCATTCTCAGTGCTCTTCGTTCATTCTTTTTTTCTATGTAATATATATGATGCTCTTTGGTAGCTCTCTAATATATCTTCACATTCTTAAGGAACATTTTATTTTTTCCTTCTTTGCTCTAGGCAGACTATAACTCTTTGGCTTGGCCTTCTTGGCTCTTAATCTTCTTCTACCTTATCTTCTATTTGTTGGTTCACATATGATTACTTATTTGTGTGCTTCCTCGTAAGTTGCACTTCGATCTTCTGGATTCAATATCATGGCTCTGCTATTCTTGCCAAGTTGCCTCAGTCTACCTTCCATTTTCTTAAATCATCACAGACCGCATTCCAACTTCTTATTTAGCCTTGTCATAGTTTTCTTTATGCCTTAGACTTGTCATAGTCACCATTTGTTGCACTTGACATCGGTTTTAGCTTTTAGATGACTTGCACTTAGAGTATAACTCCACTATTCTTTTAATATGGAGTTTCCTCTTTAATATTGATGTCAAAATCTTTACACTTCTAATTCCTATTAAAAATGTTTACCAAGATTCTTTGGAACATAATGCCTCACTGTTATGCCTGGTTATATTCAATATTCAAAAACTAGCTGAATTCTCAATCTGTTAGACAATTCTCCAAGTCTTCTTACTTGGCTTGAATATCACTTTTATAGAGAGCTTCTTTGGAACATAATGCCTCACTGTTATGCCTGGTTATATTCAATATTCAAAATCTAACTGAATTCTCAATCTGTTAGACAATTCTCCAAGTCTTCTTACTTGGGTTGAATATCACTTTGATAGACAATTCTCCAAGCTACTTAGTTTGAATGTTGCTCTGATACCACTATTGACCTTTTAACTAGATTGATCATAGGTCTCGATATCTAGGATCAAATGTAAAACATATAAAAGTTATATGAAAGCTCATTCACAAAATAATATCTATGCATTCAAATCTCTAATCAATATAAATCAATATAACATTCATAAAATAATAATATTTTAATATAGAAACTTATAATAATATTAATCAAATATACAAAATCTCTATACATGGAGTTTTGTCTCCATAATATAACTCTTAGAAAGGTGACTCTTGAATGCTTGACTATTGTTCTCCTCACATATCTGATATATGTAACCTTTCTTATTCCACACTTAAGACAAACCTCTCATGTCTCTTGCCTTTACAAATTTCCACATATATGTCTCTTCACTCGCATACTTGAAAAATACACATATGACACATATACACACCGACACACTTGCACACATTACTACATGACACTTGGACTCATCCTACACATTGACACATACTTAAGGAAAAATATAAATCACACACCCAAACCAATAACACACCCTAAACTATCCCATGACCAAATAATGTAATATCTCCAACATTGCAATTTAACACAAACCAAGGACCATGTTTCAAAATCATAACACTTTATTGTAGGTCTAAGAAAAAATTGAAAACCTTTTTGTGTTTTAAACAACTTCAACATTCACCCCCATGAAACACCCAAGCAACTTGAATGAAGCTTTTAAGCATACTTTCATAAGAATGCAATTGACAAAGTATCCTATGATAGTATACTATTCTAACAATTTGAGGTATTTTTAAATTTAAGTGATTGCACAACATTGAGAGAACTTTCATCATTAAAATCCTTCCCTCATGATAAACCTTTGGATAAACTTCTAAAGTTTCTCTTGAAGTGTTATGCTTCTGCCCTAGAGTACCATTAATTGAAACAATTCCATAAACTTTATGATAAACCATTTAAATAGGTAAAAAGGTTATCCTAAAGATAATATGAAAGATGAATCTCAATTAATCTAAACTATATATTCACCTCACTTTATTTTTCAAAACATTGTTAGAAATATGTAACAGAAAGCCTAGAAAATATCATAAAACCCTAGTTATCATAGCTCTACAAGATGACCACATGTTATTGAGAAACTAGTAAATTGTTAAGGGCTATTTGAAAAGAATATAAAAGTGAAGCTTTAAAGAAGTACTTTATTCAGGATTTCAAGTCTAACTTTCACACCTCTAAACAAGTTCAAAATTTAATACTTAAGATTTCTTAATATTTATATTAGAAATGACATATACACAAATTGTTGTCAATGACCATTCCTTTCCTCACTCTATATAGCTTGGATAATAAATTATTATCAAGACACATGTACTAGAAGATGAATATCCTTGTTTATTGAGATATCTACACCTAAATGGAGGTGGAAGGTTAATGTATTAAGTTTATGGTCTTATAATGCATATGAAACTTATGCAAAATTGGAATTTAACATACACAACCTTAATTATTTTAGATCAAATATGTAAAAAAAATAACTTGCATGTTAAAGATCTACTTTTTTCTTATTTATTAGATTCAATCATGTGCATAAGGCATTCACATTTTTATGTTGTTGCATTAAGAGAAGAATATATTAAGTCATCATAGTATCATATTAGGAAGTATTGCAGAGTAATTATTTTCTTACATGTATTGTGTCAACTTAAATTGAAGGTATTTATTTAGATATATTTATTGTTTAATGTTATTCACTACAAAATATTTGGATCGTCTTTTTTTAATATGTTATATGGGATTGAAATAGGTCCCACTTGTATTGCATCATAACTATGTTATCACAGCATTTCAACAAACCATATAATTTTTTTTTAATAAGCAATAAACCATATAATTATATTACAATAACACTGATAATTATGTGAACATTACCTAAGGAGTCATTAAACATCCACATTTTAAATATGAGTTCATGTAATTTTATGATTGTGTGGACCATCTTGTAATGCAGGCCTATAGTATTTCTATCTATTGAAATTTTATACTATAACAAGCCATATCAATAATACTTAAAGGGATAAGTTTTTGTAATTCAAACAAAAATACTAATTGAATCTTAAACAAATAATCTTGTAAACTAAATCTCTTACTGAAAGCATAAGATTGATGTTATTCTCATAAAGCATGTGTACCCTAGTATGAAAATGAATATCCTTTGGTTTAATGAAGGATTTACACATGAATAGAGGTGGAATGTTATATATAAAGTCTTTGACATTATGATAGATATGAAAATCATGGAAAAGTTAGAATTTAACATACATAAGCTAAATTAGTTTAAGTCAAATATAAAAAAAAATAAAATAACTTATATCTAAAGGATTTAGCTTTGTTATTTCATTAGATTAGATTTTGTATATATATAAGACACTCATATTATTGTGTTGTTAATTTGAGGTAAAAATCTATTGAGTCATCAAAGTATCATATTAGAAAGTATTGTAGAGTAATTTCTTTTTTCTATGCATTGTGACAACTTAGTTTAAAAGTATTTCTTTAGATATATTTATTGTTTATGTGGATCATCTTTTGTTAATTGATTATATGGGATTGAAACAGGTCTCACTTGTATTAAATCATAACTATGTTATCATCACATTTCAACAAACCACAAAGTTGTATTATAATAACACTTTAATTATTATAGGAATATCACTTAAAAGACCTTAAAAATCTATATTTTAAGCATGAGTTCATGAGTTCATGCCATTTGATAATTTAGATCATATTGCAATGTAGGTCTATAATATTTTTATATACTACTACGTTATTTTATAACAAATCATATCAATGCAATACTTAATAGAAAGGGATAATTTTTTGTTATTAAAAAAATCTTACAAATCATATTTCTCTCAAAAAAACAAAAGTATAAAATAACAAATCATATCAATGCAATACTTAATAGAAAGGGATAATTTTTTGTTATTAAAAAAATATTACAAACCATATTTCTCTCAAAAAACAAAAGTATATGACTGAATCTACTCTAAGAAAGTATGTGTATCCTAGTGTGAAGATGAATATCCTTTAGTTTAATGAGGCATTTACACTTGAATGCAGATGGAAGGTTATACATGAAGTTTATGACATTATTGTTGGGCACTGAATTGCACCAAGTTTTCACTCGATACTATGGTTGTTTATCTTCCTACTTTCTGTCCAGGCTTGCACCCGATAGCTGCAACTCAACACTCAACATTGGATGGACCAAAATAGGGGTTTTCGATCCAACCTCCAGAGTAGGTTGGTTCCTTGTCAACTTAGCAAGTTGTTGACACAATTATGCTCACTTAGGGTTTGGAGTTTAGGGTAAGAGAAGGTTAGGGTTAGAGAGATGTAGATAATAGTGGATGGATAGGTTAACAACATTGCACTACCATAAAAAGCTCCCAAAAAACCATACTAAAGATGCATACTCAGATCAACATTTATCTCAAATCAGATTGTTTCATATATTAAAGCACAATAGAGAAATGTTGTAGCAAGCAATTTCAATATCCAGGGAATGATAATCCAAATAACAAAATTCACCAAATACCTATATTTCATAGAAATGTACTTCCTAACAACATAGAACGAACTCAAAAGCAGATTTCAATTACTTATAACAGCTAGTAATCCAAAATTAGGCACAAACTAACCATCAAAGTATTTACAGAAATGCAACTAAAGAATCCGAACCTCTGACATCAAGCATGAGAACGCGAACTTGAGGCGAAGATCAATGTATTGCTCCTTTCATTAGCTTTTCAAGAATATTTACAATGGCACAGGCAAACACGCTAGAGCCGACCCTTAAAAATGAGGTTTCGACCTCTACTTATAGTTTTTCAAATTACAATAATCAAGAAGCAATACAAAAGATCTTGTTTTAACAACACAACAAAGATATTTAGCTGGCATTAGCTCATTGGTCCATCCTCCGAGAATTCCGCTGAAAGAAAGTCCACCATGGCAGCTCGGGGTCTCTGCAACTTGTTGATCGCTCAGTGGAACTGAATTTTAGGCCATTAAAGATCATGCATTTTTGTCGATCCTTCTTGGGAGTGAATTACCACTGTCGATCTGTAACCGCCTCTGGTTTGATCTTCTGGAAAACCTTTGATGCTTCGTCTTCCAGTCGACTGTTACAATTCTGATGTAGCAATATCTTTTAAACAACCAAGATTTGGTAGCCTAACCTCCACCATTGATTCTCTTCATCGCATGATTCAGATTCAATCTGGCATAAGCTAAATGCCATTCTACTTTAAAATTGATGATGTCATCTCTCTTATCAGAAGCAACGAAATCTCCAATCTGGATCTCTGATATCTGAACATCGAATCCGCTCCAGGATCTATCATACTCAACATTATCTTCTTCAATCCGCATTAGAATATTGATGATGTCACCTCTTTCTTATAGCTTTTATGGATTTCATTCCGGATAGAACAAGTGCATTGTGTTATAATCGCCAATCCGGGTCCGGAGCTAGTCACATAACTCTTCTATCGTGAATCCACACTTTCATTACTCCGTCATCCCATCTTGTCTTCATTTCAGAAAGGAAACACTTGTTCATTCTCCGAATCACCAATCCACACTTCTTTGCCACTGACGTCATCATCTCCTTGAAACTTTTACGGATTTGAGATCTGCCATCATTCCGAAGTCGAAGGGAAATCACCCGGAATCACTTCAAACATGAAAACTTCACTAACTATTGAGCGGATTCATATCTTCTGACCCGGTTCCGCTTCAAAGTGTACTGCAAGGTTTGCGGAATGATGATTCTATCACTTAGTCAAAATTATACAAAATTTTACTAAGTATGTGGCCATTTTGGGCCTACATTCTGGCGCCTCCCGGGTGGATTTGCTTGCAAAGCCAATCGAATCTAGAGTCTTATCCATTGGGCCTTAGGAGTCAAAAACAATACTTATCTTTGAAGATATGTTTTAAGGAATAATTTCCATACAAACACTACCCTCTAAAAACTCAAATTCTGCCTAGAGGGTAAAGGTTCATATGGAAACCATGCCAAAAACATCATAGAACTCACCCGTTCAATTAGAGACTGTGTCCATAATATCAGTATGACTACTGCCTTCAAAAACTATACACAACTCTACCTCCTTTATAAGGCTTTATTTCAAAGAATGCCTTCACACAAAATATGTTGCGTTGTAGGCTTCATGCCTTTATTGCTTATTTCTGACAATTGTCAGAGTAAAAATAGAAATACAAAACTGATGTATAGAAATACAAAACTTATGTATATGTACAAACAGAAATGAAATGACTTAAGCGTGAGCCCCTCCTGGGCCTGTAACTGCTCAATATTATTCTCATTCTTCTACAACCTCTTCATCCTCATCTTCTCCTTCTTCTTCTCTCTGTTCTTCTGGAGCATGTACTCTCTGATTATCCTCACCGGAGGTGTCTCCAAACAACTGGACCATTGATTCCAAAGACTGAAGAGCCTATTTCTAGGCTTCCTCAGAGGGATTTGATGTCTCTTTAAGTTGCTTATAAACATATTGTAGTTCCCCAACATCCTCATAATTAGCAGCATTCCCTCTAGTCACCAGATCTTCCATGAGATCTCTTAAGCGGGTGTAATCCATAATTAGTTTGGCAGCTTGTTCTTGGGATAGTGGCTCTTCCAATGAATCAATTCCAGCCTCATCCTGTAAGTTATCCTTGATGCTTTTTTGGGCTTCTTCCATAGATAACAAGTTGTGATCCTCCTTCCAGAGTCCTTTGAAACCAACGTGAACCATTTCCTCATTTATTTCAATGATGTCTTTAATTCCCCTATCCATCCTATCAAACAATAGCCAGGCTCTCTGAACTACCCTATGCTTTTTCACCACTATTTTGGTAGCTACCCTAGCCAGATTCCATTCCTTATTGGAAATTGGTTTAGCAGCATCACTGAGCCTACTACCAACCAGCCTGTACATTTGTTCCACCGGAATCACCATAGGTTGTAACTCTCCAGTGATTTGATCCAAATCCTTCTGAATGGTGGAGAGCAATTGGCTGGCATCTTTCAGATAGTCGATTATGAGTTGGAGACCTGAACATTTTCCTTGAACTTCAGAAAGCAACTCCTACTTTATCATTTTCAAATCATCTTTGGAAAAACCTGAGGACTTGGCTTTCTCAATCTGAAGTTGATGCTTTAAATTTTGAATTTCTTTTGCCTGATCCTCATTCAACTTCTTTTGTTCTTCTAACTGGTCTTTCAACTCATTAGCCTTTTGAAACTTTTCCTGCCAACCCTTAGCCTCTTTTCTCAGAGCTTTCTCTACTTCTTTTTTATCATTGAGGCTCTTCTTAAGCTTTTCAACTTGTTGTTTCAGCTTATCTACCTTCTCTTTGGCTATATCAGCTTTCACATAAAAGGTATCTAAGTGAGCCTTGGCTATCCCCAACTCATCCTCAGTAGGAAGCTTGTCAACATCTTCTATGATCTCCTCCGCTCTATAATCTTGAGCAGTCATTTCATTTTTAGGTTTGCTCACTTGCGGAATCATAGACCTTGAGACCCTTTGCCTAGTGATAGGGTTAACATACATACTTTTTCTTGTCATAGCCATCCTGTTGGAAGGCCTGGTAAGTTTCTCTACCCAATAGTCATTTATGCTCTGAGTGGCTGCCTGTTATTTTGATATAGTAACAGATTTTGAAAAATCAGCAGCCAAAGGAGATAATGGCATCAAAAACATAAGGGCGGACTGACTTGTTGTTGGTGGGGGTGAAGATATATTGACAACAACCTCTATTACAATGGTAGACTCTATGACTACCACTGCTGTTGATACAGGTAAATTTAGAGAAATAGGTACATAACTGACAGTAGAAGGGATGGATGAACTCGGAACGCAGTGTCCCATTGATGGTGGCAATGAAAGAGATGAGGGTGCAATAATGGTGGACATTGAAGTGGATATCTCAGAAGTGGAAGGTGGGTTTTGAGGAGGCTGTGACACAACATAACTGACTTGTACCTCCATAGCTACTGATGAGACAAGGGAAGAACTGTGAGGTGGAGGAGGTATATTTGCTACATCTTCTTGACTAGAAAGGGAGGGAAATTCTTTTGGGGATTCATGGAGATGAAAAGGAGAAGAGGGATTAGAAACCATACCTTCACCTACAGATGTAGGGTGTTCTTGTTCAGCTTCTATCTCCAGTTGTTGCTCTTGCTCAATTAACCCTTCTGTAGTAAAAATAGCTACCTCTTCAACAATTTCTTCCATATTCATTTTTTGCTTCTTGGAAACCTCTCTCTCCTCTATTTTCGGGGTTCTCTTAGTCCTTTTACGAACTAATCAGAAAGCATCCATCTCATCTTCGAAATATTCCTCTGATAAATCTCCTTGCACTACCCCAAGAAGTAATGATTGCTCGGTAATGGATTGTGATTTAGTTGATGCTGTAGGAGCAAAAGAAAGTGGCCTGAACCTAAAACTCTCATCCTTCTTCCAATTAATATCTGTGTCTTGAGGTTGTCCCCCTAGAGCTAAACGTGGAGGCCTGGATTTTGTTTCAATAATAGGGGTACTGACAGCCTTTTCTTTAGAATACCTCATTTTGCTCATCAACTTAGCCCCTTTAGGGAATTTCTCCACCTGCTCAGAAGTAGGACTGAAGGTTTTCAACACTCCAGTGGTTGTTAAAGAAGCTTTTTGATCTGTAGGAGGCTGGAGAGATTCAGAATCACCCTAGGGATTTTCAACCATTAATACTATGTGCCTCACGTCCTTCAGTCTCCAAGTATCAATATTCTCATTATATATTTTTGAAAACTCCTTATCAATTTTCATTCCAAATTTAGATTCAGTTTTTCCAATTTCAACTCTCATACGCCACCAATCCATAATATTGGCTTCATCCCATGGCCCTTTATAATCCTCCTCTTCTCCTTCTTCTGCAACTTCCTTCTTAGGCAACATTTCTTTTTTCTTTGTCGACTTCGTCTTGGAGGAGGACCCACTTTTCTTTGTAGTTTCTGCTTTAATCTTGTCAATCATATCCTCGGTAATCTGATGACTGGGCTTGTGGTCAGGATCAAAATCTTCAATCTGCTCATAAAAATCCAACCATGGAGGTAACTGATCCATCTTGGAGACATTCCACTCCAAAAGAGTAGTCTCATCATTGTTTCTTCCCTGTTCAAAATTAGCCCTAGGCCTTTTCTCAAACTTGTAGGCCTTATCTCCGTTTAGGGTTTTATTTCTTGTAGTGAAAATATCATCAGGATCATAACTCCACCTCTAAGGAATATAAAATAGACCTAACCTATCAAGGTATCGATCAATTTGCTGACTCTGCCCCTTCTTGGTGATGGTGATATCGCTCAAAGTGTGGTGGGTAAGCAAAGACTTCCTTTTTCTCCCCGAACCATAGTTCGCATCAATGTACTCTGCTTGCCTCAAATATTCCAAGGCAAAAAGTCTCTCCATGACAAAGTGGGGCAAAAGGAAAGGTTTACCCATGAAACCATATAATCTGATGACCGTACCTTCAGTTAACAAATACCAGTCTCCTTCCTCTGCATCTTTAGTCCTCAGAATCTCCTTGGCCAGGGGTGGCAGTCTGGGGAACTTATCATACATAATTTTGAGGGCTGGTCCAAGAAATTCCAAATTGAATCTATAGTAAGACTCACTACTTCTTAAGTGATTTTTCCAATAGTAAACCGGCATAGGTTCTTCCTTATCGGTCTTATCCTTGACCGGAATCCATGACATTCTATCTTTAACAATGGCATAAAACATCCATACCAAGTTTGAGCAATGCCTAAAACTAGGAGCAACAGCGCCCCTCTTCATGCTTACTAGTTGTTCATGTATTCTTTGGGCGAGAAAGGCTGGCCAGTCGAAATAAATCACCCTTGTCCCTTTCTTTGCCGTATATTTTTCATACATTCTCTCGTTAGAGATACAATATGCAGCGGTGATTTGCCAACCATGAACCATTTTGTCAGAGTCCAAACCCTCCATGCAAGCCAACATAGAGAACAAAATGGGGTTTGCAAACTTGTCGATGGAGATGGGGACTTCAGGCAACTCTTCCTGGGGTTTGGTATTAAGCTGCTTATAAACCCAATTCTTAAATGACTCACCATCATTGGCCCGCTTCTTTGTGGTATAAAACCCAGTTTTTTCAACAACCTTAAAGGGTTTTGGTGCTACTGGTGGGTCAGACCCTAAGGCAAAGAGCTCATGATAGAAAGAGGCAGTGATGCTAAAAAGGGTCTCGCCCTCATGGGTCTTTACTGCCTTGGCTAGTGGGTCATAGAATTTCACTATTGCAGCTATTAACTCAGGACATGGGTGAATAGAATCACAAATGTAAAAGGATAGATAAGAAAGGATGGAGCATCTACCTTCTACTGATAAAGCAACCTTCTTCTTGTATCTATCATTCATGCTCTTTCTTAGTCTCATCCTTTCGGTGATGGTCATCTCCGTGTCCGCTACAGCCTCAACTTTATCAAGGTAAGGCACCAACGTCTTGTTGTCCAGAGTTTCAAACTCCAAAACATCTTCTGCGGCCTCAATGGGTGATTTCTTAGGAGCCATATTGTAGCAGTAGGACTTTGTGCACTGTAATCAATGGGGAGAACTTCAGAATGTTGTTATGCTTCTTAACAGCCTCATGGTTACTAAATGAACCTCGTGCATGACTTCGTTACTTTTTATCTCCTGGAACATGTGTATCACCCACCATAAATGCAGACGCTGCATGATACCTCTGCTGACACACTTTACCATCCTTTCCATTATTTACTTTGATGGCTCAAAGGTGGCATCCTATCTTCTTATTGGTCAAATTTTCAAATTGCACTGCCAGCTCATCACATCCCTTCGGCTACTCTTCGGTCCATGCGTGAGTTGGTTATAATTGAATGTGGGAGCACTCTTTAGCCTCCACGTGTCAAATTGGAACTTGTTGTTCGGCTTTGGCTTGATTTCGCTCTGGTGGCTTAAGAACCTTTCGAGTCCACTTGGTACTTGAAGCTTGCATGCACGACACTCTACCTCGATTCCGCTCTAGCTATCTCTAGCTTTGAGAGGTTCCTGGATTAGCGCCATTCTTTGTCCTTCTTTATGCGGGATAGAAACTGATAGACCACTCTATGGATATCCAGATTTTCCAATGCGGATTTGAGGGTGGAACGCCATTCCGGAGAGTTTTACACAACACTGTGTGCGGAATGGAACATTACTATGCATTTGGCCAATACTTAGTCATTTCTTGCAAATTTTCTTCTCCTTTTTTTTTAGAATTCTTTGAAAAGAACCAATTACAAAGTGCAGAAAAGAAATCAAATACAAAGTGCAGAAAGGAAGGGGAAATATTTGTACAATGTATATACATATGTTACAATGAGCTCACTTCTTACATATAGTAGAGCTTGAGGTGAAAACCATTCACCGAAATTGGTTGTATGTTTCCCTCTGGATCCTCCAGCTGAAATACATTAGACTCTTTAGCTTCCACTATTTTGAAGGGACCATCCCAAAAGGAATCAAACTTTTCATGCTTTCCTGGCTTTGCCTTGTCAACATTCCATCTGAGAACTGAGTCTCCAACTTGGAGTTTTCTAAACCTAGATTTTTTATCAAACCATGCTTTAATGTCTGACGAATGCTTTTGAAAATGATCATATGCTTGAGTTCTGCTCTCTTCCAATTGCAGCAAGTGTGTCAACCTGGTTTTTACTGGATCCTCCTCTAATTCTTCTTATGTACTGACAAGCTTAAGCATTGGGATCTCTAAGTGAATTGGCAATACTACCTCTTTTCCATATACCAGTGCATAAGGAGAAGTTTTGATGGAATTTTTAATAGTAATCATGTCTGCCCATAGAGCATGGTCGAGCAATAGGTGCCAACTCCTTTTGTTACCTTCCAGATATTTTCTCAAAATCCTTAATAGGTTTTTGTTGGTAGATTCTGCAAGTCCATTACCTTGTGGGTAATAATTTGAAGTATTTTTAAGAGTGATGTCATACTTGCTGGAAAACTCAATGTACTTGGCTCCTATGAAAGTAGGGCCATTATCACTCACCAAAGCTTTCGGGACTCCAAATCTGGAAATCAAATTCTCCATAAAGTTGATCACAACTTCCTGGTCCGCCTTCTTTGTAGGAATGGCCTCCACCCATATGGTAAGATAATCTGTAGCTGTCAAGATAAAATTATGCTCTGCTGAAGAATTAGGATTTATAACTCCTATGAAATCTAATCCCCATTGTTGAAAAGGCTCCTCAACTTGAATAGGCTTCAGGGGAGATGAAGCATTTTTGGTTCTTCCAACATACCTCTGACATTTGTCACAAGCCTGGGTAACTTTAAAAGCATCATTGAACACAGTAGGCCAATAATAGCCTGCTCTTATTATCTTCAAAGCCGTAACTCTACCCGAGCTATGACCACCTGCTGACCCTCCATGAAATTCTTCTATGACTCTTTTTTGTTGGTCCTCCTTCAAACATTTTAGGAGAATACCATCCAAGTTTCTTTTGAACAACCCTTCAGGTAGTAATACATATTTTAGAGCATGAAGTCTATATCTCCTTCTTTGAGAAGGATTCAGATCAGGTGGGCAGATCCTAGTTTGGAAATACCTGGTCATTTGGTCGATCCAATCAGAATCTGTAGTGTGTACAATCTCTATTTGATCCTCTTCTGTTATCTGACAAGCTATCATTTTGGCCAATGTTGAAGCATCTATCAATCCTTGGCACAAGGCTCTACCTCTTACCAGCTTGGTGGGATGTATTTCTACATCATATTCCTAGATCTTAGTAATCCAACCAGCCCTTTTATCACCTAGGTCACCCTGTAAGATAAAACTTCTTACATCTGGATGAACCACATACACCAGGGTTTTGCTCTGTACCAGATATTGTCTGAACTTCTTTAGTGACTTCATCACAACAAACACTTGTCTTTCAATAAAGTTATATTTTACCTGATAATCATGTAAAGTCTGACTCCAAAAGAACACAGGGTGTTCATCCCCTTGATTATCTTTCTGGGTGAGTACCGAGGCATAACTCTCTTCAACTCCATAAGCATAGAGAATAAAATATTTACTAAAATAAGGATTTATCAAGACTGGGGCTGTTGCAATGGATTGCTTGATGACCTCAAAAGCTCACTTCCTAACCTCAGTCCACTTGAACTCTACCTTTTTCTTGAGTAGTTCAGATATAGGCCTCACTTTCTGTGCAAAATCAAAAATGAATTTCCTGATGAAATTGATTTGACCTAGGAAAGACTGCAAGGTCTTCTGATTAGTAGGCAAAGGAATAGCTAGAATTGCTCTAATTCTATCCGGATCTATGGCCATACCTTCTTTTGAGACCACATGGCCTAATAGTTTTCCCTCATGTACTACAAAAAATGACTTCTTAGGATTCAATGAAATACCAAATTCTCTGCACTTTTGAAAAACCTGTTCCAAATGAGACAGATGATCATTTTTATCATGAGAAAACATAGTCATGTCATCTAGGTAAATCAGAATAACTTTGTTTATAAGTGTACCAAAGGCATAGTCCATGGCCCTCTGAAATGTAGCTCCTGCATTAGACAGCCCAAAGGGCATTCTCTGATAGGCAAATGTACCCCATTTTGTGGTGAATGTTGTTTTGTATTGGTCTTCGTCTTTTACCCAAATTTGGTTATATCCAGAGTAACCATCCAATAGTGAGAATATTTCTGCTCCTGCTACTACCTATAAGATCTGGTCAATCTGAGGGAGGGGGTAGTGATCCTTGAGGGATGCTTGATTCAGATTTCTAAAATCTATGCATAGGCGTATATCTCCATTCTTCTTTCTTACGGGTACCAAATTGGCTACCCAAGTGGAATGTTTTATTGGATATATTATCCTAGCCTTTAACAGCTTTAAGAGTTCCTCTCTCATAATGGCTTCTATCCTCGGATTGATAGGCCTCTATTTTTTTCGAAATGGTTTAGCATCGGGCTCTAACTCAATAGTATGTTGGATAATCCTTTTGTCATACACCTTAAGGTCTTCATATGACCAAGCCACAATGTCTTGGTATTTTAAGCATAAAGTTTTAATCTCTTCTGCTTCCTTAGGTGAACACTGGATCCCAATATTGAGCTTCTTTCCTATTTCGACCTCCACTTCTTTATAGATATTTTCACCGACCTTCATGGCTCCGACCTTCTTTCTATCTTCATTATCGAATAAAATTTCAAGGGTGACCAACCCCCTTGGAATATGATTGTTTCTTAGTTGGATAAAGTCTTGCTGATCTATTTCCTCCAAGTCTTCCTCTTGGACAGTTGAGAGGCATGCTTCTCTTATCAAAAAATCTAGAATTTGTTCATCACTTTCAAAAACCTACCAGAATATCTGCTTGTCCGACACTGTAGGTCTGAAAACCATTTTAATTCCCTTGGTCTTCTTAGTTCCAAAATCTATAGGAGGGTTGAAATTAGCTCCCTTCATTGCCAATGAATCCACCAGGAGATTCTCTTCTCTAGGCACAAAGCTTAGATTCAGGGCATCAAATGAATCCATTAGGTCCCATACCCTGTTCCTGTAAGCTTTTAAGTAATGGTGCTTACTGCTGCACTTATTCCTTACCTGATGGACTATCAACTCAGAATCACCATATATGTTCAAAATCTTGATGCCCATGCTTTTTGCTTGCATCAATCCGAGGCACAAAGCCTCATATTCTACAGCATTGTTAGTACATGACCATGTCAATCTGTAAGCAAAATTATTTATCCCTTCTGACTGTGATTGTAGGACCACACCAACCCCTGCACCATTTCTACATTTAGCACCATCAAAGTGCATAACCCATGTTTCCTTGTTTCTTAGGGATTGATTAGAAATAGTAGGGAGTTTCTTTTCCAATTCAGTTGTGATGTTGTATGTACCCATACCAGTTCCAAACTGACTATAATATTCTCTGAAAGGTAACTCATCTTCAATGTCTAGCTCCTCGATGTTTTCCACTAGCTCAAATTCCTCCAAAGGATTAAGATTGCACATATCTTCTTCAATATTTTCAATATGATAAGCAACTGGTTTCTTAGGTGTTATATATTAGAAATTTGAGTTAATTTGAGGCATTTTATGTTGTCATTGATGTCACATGGATCATTGATATCACATGGATCATATTTGGTTTGGTGGCCAAAATATTTCATAAATAAGCATTTATGATATTTTGGAAAGTATGGCTATTTATAGGGTTTTTGTGAAAACCAAGGCAGGCAAAATAAAAGGTTTTATTTAAAACCATGGTGGGCTTATGTGGAAAGGGCTTTTCTTAAAAACCAAGGTGGAATTTTGTTTCATCAAAAAAGGACCTCCGATGATGAAGATATTAAAGTTTAAAGTTTAAGTTTAAATTAATGGAGGGCTGACCTATGTGCAATTAATGGAGGGTGGCATATATATACATGTAAAGGTTTCAATTTATTTTGGAAAGGTGGCATATTATATATCGTCGGAAAGCTTATTTCGAGGGCTATTTGAATAACTTATTTAGAAGGAGAAATAAGGTGTGTGTAAAGAGATATTTCTGATTTTGCAAAGGGGTTCCAAAAGTGAAGTTTGCCTTGTTCTTTTTCAAGAGGATTAATTCTTTCATGAGGTGACAAGGTATGCAATATTGTGATTTATTTTATTTTATGGTATAAGTGGTTTTGGGAGTGAAAAGGTTATGCAATGTTTTGATTTATTTTATTTTATGGTACAAGTGGTTTTAGGAGAGATAAGGAAGTTGTGCAATTAAAGGCCTTGGTGATGATTATTGAAAAGTGGAGTAATGTTGATTATTTTGTGATCTACTAACCCTTGTGAAGATTGGCAAAAGGATTTTGTGATTGTGGCAGATTTACAAAGAGGTTTTTTCATCTTCATAAAAGGTATGGGCACATTCTCCTATTGATTGTTTATGGTGGTTGATTTCTGAAATATCATTGGAGGGAAAAGGATTGTTTGTGGTTTCCTTTTCAAAAGTGGTTGGTTGAATGCTTCAAGGTTTTCTAGAATTGAGAGTTGTGTCTAAACCTTGTTTGATAAGCATAGTTGTTGAAGCCCATTGGTTGTGAAAGAACTTGAGTTAGAAAAGAACATGAGTATCATTGTTATGTGATATTTGTGGTTGAGCATTGTTGGAAATATTTGAGTTGGTTGATACATACTTGGACTAGGGTTGTGTGAGAAAGAGTTGTCCCTTGTGATGATTGGTTGAGTTGAGTTGATTGAGCCTAGTCAAGTGATGTGTGAAGTGATTGTTCAAGTTCTATAAAACAAACTATTTCATCATTCTATGTTGAGTTGAGATTGAGGTTAGAACATATTGAGTCTCTAACAATTCTCTGTATGGTTCTATAAGACTTGAATTGAGTTGAGGTTGATTTGAGTTGAGAGTGAGATTAGAACATATTGAGTCTCTAACAATTCTCTTTATGCTTCTATGAGATGACTTGAGTTGAGTTGAGTTGAGTTAATTTGAGTTGAGCTTGAGTTGAGATTGATTTGGGTTGAGAGTGAGATTAGAACATATTGAGTCTCTAACAATTCTCTTTATGCTTCTATGAAGTTAATTTGAGTTGAGATTGCCATTCATTGTTGAGTTCATTTTGAGTACTACTTGAGCATGATTGATTGAGCCTTTGAGAAGGCCTTTGGGACAGATTTGAGGACAGTGTTGGGACATATTTGAGGATAGGATTTGGGCAAGTTCTTGGTGAGCTTGCTAGAGTAGATTTGGACAAGTTATATGTGAGCTTGTTATTCAGCATTTGACAAGTTCTATGTGAGCTTGTTAAGCAGGTTCTATGTGAGCCTATTGAGCAGGTTCTTAGTGAGCCTATTGATAGAGCTTTGGAGGTGACAGAGTATAGAGGATAGAGTCTCAGTGGATAGAGATCCAACATCCAGCATAGTTGAAGATAGATCTGAGTGAGGAGTCTTCAAGTGGAGAGAGGTCCACTAGTCAGTGCAGCAGAGAGACAAAGTCTTCTAGAAGATCACATAGCCAGAGCAGAAGGGGAAAGAGTTCTCCTGTGGAAGAGATCCATGAACTTGAGATTAGGGGATCAGCATCTCCTTTGGACAGAGATCCATAAACATTGTAATTGGGAGTGATTCCCAAAGATATTGATTGAGAAATTTTTAGTAAAATATTTTCTCCGTGGAGTAGCCCACATTGGGTGAACCACGTAAATTATGGTGTCTCTATTGTGTATGGTATTTTATGCATTGCTTACTAATTCTATCTGAGTTATTAATGCACACTTGCTATATTTGGTTATTATAATTACATGACATTAATTGATATTGATTTGGAAGAGAAAAGTAAAAAGTGGTCTTATACTGTTCACCCCTCCCTCTCAGTATAAGCTTGTGTTCTTCAATTGGTATCAGAGTGGGTTCCTTCGGAAAGGCTAATAGCTTGAGGGAAGATTCTACAAGAACACAGATGGCTTCATAGAAAGGATTATCTACAAATAAGGCTCCATTGTTTGATGGTAACAATTATGCTTTCTAGAGCATGAGGATGAAGAACTACTTGATATCACAAGGATATGAGGTATGGAAGATGGTTGAAAAAGAGTATAAGGTTGAGGGTGATCCCTAAGAAGATAAGACTACCAGGAAATTGGTTGAGATCAATGCAAGAGCAATGAATTATATTTTGAGTGGGCTACGTGAGACAGATTTTGCAAAGGTCATGGTATGTACTTCAGCTAATGAGATGTGGACCAAGTTGAGGAATACTTATGAAGGATATTCCAAGGTAAAGTTGGCAAAACTACAAACTCATAGAAAAATATTTGAGGAATTGAAAATGGAAGATTATGAAGATATTGCAATGTTTTTACTTTGAGTTGATGAGATTACTAACACCATGAGAGGCCTAGGTTTTGATATGAAAGAATCAGAAGTTACTCAAAAGGTTTTGAGATCACTTCCCATGAAATATGATTCTAAGGTTTCAGCAATAGAAGAGACAATGGATATCAACAAGCTAACAATGGAAGAATTGCAAGGTACTCTCACAACTTATGAGATGAGGTTAAGTAAGCATCAAGCTCCAATAAAAGAGATTGCATTCAAGGCTTCAAAAAAAGAGAAAGGGAAAGTTTCAAAAATAGATAGAGTTTTAGAAAATTATGAGGAAGCTAACTTCATCAAAAGGAATAAGGACTCAAGGAATTTTAGAGATATAAGGAAAGTTAGGTGCTACAAGTGTGGTGATCTTGGTCACTATGCATACAAGTGTCCACATGAAGAAAACAATGATGATGAAAAATAGGGTCATAGAAGAAAAGAAGATGGAAAGCACAAGCATGACAAAGATAACAGATACAAGCAAAACAGGTATGAAAAGAAGAAAGTTTTTCGTAAGGCAAAGAAATCTTACTACATTGTAGAGGCAAGTGATAGCTCAGATCATAGTGACAGAAACAAATCAGATGATGAAAAAGAAGAACATTTATTCCTAGAAATAGAAGGTGAAAGAGAACAATGTTTTGTGTGTGGTCAAAGAGATCACAAATCAGGATATTGCAATGGTTTCAGTGATAGTGAAGATGAGATGACACATCAAGGAAATAGGCATGGTCAAAGAAATATTGAGAGTTTGTTTGCTATAGAATATTATAATGATCTTAGTGACAGTGAAAAATAAGAAGCTCCTACTGAAGATCAAAAGCAGGAATCTCAAGTAAGAATTTATCATGAAGAGAAAAACAGGCACAATTATGATCATGAAGAAAAGAAAGTGTCAGAACAAGCTTTTGAAGAAATGAAAAGAGAAAACTCAAGACTAAAGGCTCAAGCACAAGAGGATGAGAATATGAAGGCAAAGCTCCTACAAGATCTCATTGATCTAAAAATCACGGTTGAAGAGGCAAAGAAAATTGAAGAAGATATGCTTGAACAATTAAAGGTAAGGAAGCAAGAATGTGAAAGATTAGAACATGAAGTTGTTTCCTTAAGGTTGGAAGTGAAAGACTCCAAGGATAAGTTGCACAAGTTTTGGAAAGGTTTCAAAGCACCAAAGGTCCCATATTTCAGGTTTGGGGAATCACACTCAAAAGGAAAGGAAGTTCTAAAATATGAAAGCAAGGAAGCACCTAAGATTTGTGAGGAAAGTTCCAAAGTTCCTATGGCTCCAAATATTCAGTTTGGTTCTTGTTTTGAGATAGGTGAATCAAGCTCAAAGGGAAAAGAAATTCTTGAAGAGAAAGGGTAAGGAAGAGGTTTTAGATGCTACAAAGAAGGTTCAAGAATGTAATGCACAAGTTGAAGATGATCATAAGGATAATGGTCAAGAAATGATCCATGGATCAAAGAAGTTTGATTTTTCTAGAAGAAACTTCAAGGGAAGAAGGTATGGTTTTCAGGGACATTGCTTCTCATGCAACAGGATTGGTCATAGAGCTTTTCAGTGCAAAGGAAATGAGCAACATGGTTTTGGTTTTAGAGCTACACAATTCAGAAGTCATGGTTATAATGGTCATGAAAACAGAGCTTCACAATACAAGGTTCAAGAAAGGAATGGATATGGAAATTATTTTAAGAATAATTTCAGGACATGGGCACCAGCCAAAGGCTACAATATCAAGTGTTTTAATTGCAATAACTTTGGGCATATTGCAAGATGGTGTAGGACTCAATTCCAAATAGGTTCAAGGCAAGAAGGTCAAAAAGGTTCTAGACAAGAAGATCAAGTAATTCATCAAGAGAAGGATATCAGAAAAACATGGAAGGAAGTTGATAGAGGAAAGAAACAAAGTGATATGGGAGTAAAAGTACTCCCACCCCAAAATTAATCACCTCAAAAGAAAATGGGGTGAGGGGGCTAAGCTTAAGAGTCATATATTTTAGCCCCATAGGTGTCCCTTTTGCCATTGATGTCAAAGGGGGAGAGATTTGAGTTAGGGGGAGCAACCTCCAAAGAGAGCATTGAGTTAGGGGGAGCAGCCTCCAAAGAGAGTATTGAGTTAGGGGGAGCAGCCTCCAAAGAGAGTATTGAGTCAGGGGGAGCAGCTTTGATTCTTAGAGATGGTTTTTGCAGTGATTGTGGTGTTTGCATTAGAGGTGTTGCCATCAATGACAAAGGGGGAGATTGTTGGAAATTTGAGTTAATTTGAGGCATTTTATGTTGTCATTGATGTCACATGGATCATTGATATCACATGGATCATATTTGGTTTGGTGGCCAAAATATTTCATAAATAAGCATTTATGATATTTTGGAAAGTATGGCTATTTATAGGGTTTTTGTGAAAACCAAGGCAGGCAAAATAAAAGGTTTTATTTAAAACCATGGTGGGCTTATGTGGAAAGGGATTTTCTTAAAAGCCAAGGTGGAATTTTGTTTCATCGAAAAAGGACCTCCGGTGATGAAGATATTAAAGTTTAAAGTTTAAGTTTAAATTAATGGAGGGCCGACCTATGTGCAATTAATGGAGGGTGGCATATATATATATACATGTAAAGGTTTCAATTTATTTTGGAAAGGTGGCATATTATATATCGTCGGAAAGCTTATTTCGAGGGCTATTTGACTAACTTATTTAGAAGGAGAAATAAGGTGTGTGTAAAGAGATATTTCTGATTTTGCAAAGGGGTTCCAAAAGTGAAGTTTGCCTTGTTATTTTTCAAGAGGATTAATTCTTTCATGAGGTGACAAGGTATGCAATATTGTGATTTATTTTATTTTATGGTATAAGTGGTTTTGGGAGTGAAAAGGTTATGCAATGTTTTGATTTATTTTATTTTATGGTACAAGTGGTTTTAGGAGAGATAAGGAAGTTGTGCAATTAAAGGCCTTGGTGATGATTATTGAAAAGTGGAGTAATGTTGATTATTTTGTGATCTACTAACCCTTGTGAAGATTGGCAAAAGAATTTTGTGATTGTGGCAGATTTACAAAGAGGTTTTTTCATCTTCATAAAAGGTATGGGCACATTATCCTATTGATTGTTTATGGTGGTTGATTTCTGAAATATCATTGGAGGGAAAAGGATTGTTTGTGGTTTCCTTTTTGAAAGTGGTTGGTTGAATGCTTCAAGGTTTTCTAAGTTGAGAGTTGTGTTTAAACCTTGTTTTATAAGCATAGTTGTTGAAGCCCATTGGTTGTGAAAGAACTTGAGTTAGAAAAGAACATGAGTATCATTGTTATGTGAGATTTGTGGTTGAGCATTGTTGGAAACATTTGAGTTGGTTGATACATACTTGGACTAGGGTTGTGTGAGAGAGAGTTGTCCCTTGTGATGATTGGTTGAGTTGAGTTGATTGAGCCTAGTCAAGTGATGTGTGAAGTGATTGTTCAAGTTCTATAAAACAAACTATTCCATCATTCTATGTTGAGTTGAGATTAAGGTTAGAACATATTGAGTCTCTAACAATTCTCTTTATGGTTCTATAAGACTTGAATTGAGTTGAGGTTGATTTGAGTTGAGAGTGAGATTAGAACATATTGAGTCTCTAACAATTCTCTTTATGCTTCTATGAGATTGAGTTGAGTTGAGATTGATTTGAGTTGAGTTGAGTTGAGATTGATTTGGGTTGAGAGTGAGATTAGAACATATTGAGTCTCTAACAATTCTCTTTATGCTTCTATGAAGTTAATTTGAGTTGAGATTGCCATTCATTATTGAGTTCATTTTGAGTACTACTTGAGCATGATTGATTGAGCCTTTGAGAAGGCCTTTGGGATAGATTTGAGGACAGTGTTGGGACAAATTTGAGGATAGTGTTGGGATAGATTTGTGGATAGATTTGGGAAAGTTCTTGGTGAGCTTGCTAGAGCATATTTGGGCAAGTTCTTGGTGAGCTTGCTAGAGCAAATTTGGGCAAGTTCTTGGTGAGCTTGCTAGAGCAAATTTGGACAAGTTCTATGTGAGCTTGTTATTCAGCATTTGACAAGTTCTGTGTGAGCTTGTTAAGCAGGTTATGTGTGAGCCTATTGAGCAAGTTCTTAGTGAGCCTATTGACAGAGCTTTAGAGGTGACAAAGTACAGAGGATAGAGTCTCAATGGATAGAGATCCAACAGCCAGCACAGTTGAAGACAAATCTGAGTGAGGAGTCTTCAAGTGGAGAGAGGTCCACCAATCAGTGCAACAGAGAGACAAAGTCTTCTAGAAGATCACATAGCCAGAGTAGAAGGGGAAAGAGTTCTCCTATGGAAGAGATCCATGAACTTGAGATTAGGGGATCAACATCTCCTTTGGACAGAGATCCATAAACATTGTAATTGGGAGTGATTCCCAAAGATATTGATTGAGAAAGTTTTAGTAAAATATTTTCTCCGTGGAGTACCTCACATTGGGTGAACCACATTAAATATTGTGTCTCAATTGTGTGTGGTGACTTATGCTCTTGCTTACTACTGCTATCTAAGTTATTAATGCACACTGCTATATTTGGTTATTGCAATTAAGGACATTAATTGATATTGGTTTGGAAAGAAAGTAAAAAGTGGTCTTATACTGTTCACCCCCCTCTCTTAGTATAAGCTTGTGTTCTTCATTATCCTTATCCTTTTTCCTTTGAAAGGGATTACCATGCTGGAATAATCCATGTACATACATCCCCCTAGCTTTGCAGTAAACTCTCTTGAGAGGCATAACCCAAAATAAGGTTATAAGTCCACCACCACTATTTCTTGTACCACTTTTACCTCGGGTTCTCTGTGCAACCTCATAAGTACATCTTTAATAACCCCAACTATCTTGATAGGTGTCCCATATAGTTGTAACACTCCAGGACAATACCGGGTATAGTCCATACCCATCTCTTCATAGACTGCCTTAGGCATAACTATGGTTGATGCTCTTGAATCAATCATACAATTTTGGACTACCCATCCTTCCATTTTTAAGGATATGTAGAAAGGTGGAGGTTTGTTCTTTAGAACAACAGATGTCATTTCTTTCTTTTCTCATGGTATACTAAGGATGGTAGTGGTCAGTTTGTTTTGGGTATTTTTGATGAGGGAAGCTTTAAGCAGGTCAATCTGGCCCGAAATGAAAAGAGTGTCATACAGGCTAGATTTTGATGGAATCATTTTCATATCTTCAATAATTTTGTACTCAGAATTGGTTAGGGATAGTTTTTCCAGTCCTTTGTCTAGGTCACCATATTTCCTTTTGTATTGTTGGGTTGCCTCTAATATTTGTTTTTTTGTAATAGAGGGAAACCTGAGCCTTTCTTGATCCTCACCTTTTGATCTCATTATGTCTCCTTCTGTTTCTCTTTCCAAATTTTTAGGGAGACTATTTGTCTTCTCCTTCCCTCTAGCTCAAGTAATATGAAAAGTGTCACTGCTTTGATGGGGGGAGTCAACTTTCTTTTGAGAAGGGACCTCGAATTGTCCCATCTTCTAGGGGTCTACTTGTAAAGCTTTCTTTCCAGACCTTGTCATAACAGCAATTGGACTTTCTTCCTCTAACTCCTTTTCGACCATGATCTGATCAAGGTACCATAACATATTAACCCTCCCCTTATGATTCCTTTCATATTGATCCATGGCTTGTTGAACATAGTGTTGATACATCACATAATACTGTGAGTCATGGGGATCATTGCATACCAAACACCAAACATTTGTAAGAGTGGTATCTGCAGAACACTTCGGCTCATCATATGCTGCATTCACCCTAACCCTAGTACTATTACTAGGACTAGGCCTTTGATATTTGTTTACATATAGGAATCTCCTCTGTTGTGACCTTTCTTGATATCTCTTTTCCATTGAATTCATTTTGTTACTCAGAGTTTTCAAGGTATTTTGTATATCCATAGTAGCAGACAATTCTTGAGAAGGTTGAGAAGGAAGGGGAGGAAAAGGAGGTGCGGAGGATACAGGTTTAGACTGAGGAATCAGATTCATTTGTAGATATGGAGATGGTAAAAAAATGGGGTCCATGTAAGAGGGATTTGTGGATTGATCCTATCTACTATTGGTTTCTGAGTTATAGGGCAACACAGTTTTGGGGGGAATTCTTCCTACATTGATCAGGATATTTTTAGCATGGATAGTTTCATTATAAACTTGGGGAATGTTTCTACTCCAGATTATTGTGTTTGCAAACCTAGCTCTGATCCCAGAGCTTAGATATAATACATATAAGCTAAACATGCAGCTAGTCTAGCAGTGGGGGGAATTCTCTTCCATGTTCTGCTAAATCTCAAATTAAAATCTGAGATAGTTTCTTGTTGGGTTTTTTGCATGGCTATAAACTGATTCAACAAAGAAAATGGATCAACAGATTCATTAAATTCTTCTATGAATGGTTCAGCCAATGAAGTGATATAATTATCTTCCAGAGTTCTAAACCAATTCAATATATTTCCACGAAAGGACAGGGCTAGAATTCTGAAAATAATATTTTCTTCCTTTATGTTTTGGATTGCTGCCAGATTCAAGATATCTTGGTAGTGCTCATAAGTTGTTTTCCCAAATCCATCATACATGGGGATTGCCTTAGATACAGCCTAGGGGATGGCATCCATTTGGGCTAATTTAAGGGGTCCAGTTGAATCCCATTTAGGGTACTTCTGTAGTGGCTGATTAGGAGCCACATTTTGTGCCATATTTTTGGTTGTAGGACTTCTTGGGGGAACTATTGGGTTTTCTTCCAGAAGCTCTTCTTCTTCAATAAAATATTGATACAAACTTTTGATAACAGCAGCCCCTCTTTTAGGTAACTCACAATAAAAGAAATAATTAGGGTTGTTCCTCTTGAAATACCTTGTATACATGAAAGGGTACTGGTCTACAATATTTTTTTTGGGTCTTCTGACCAGGGAGTCGCCAGGTGAACTTTATTTTCTTCGCTAATAAGGTCAAGATAATTCACCAAATATTGATTCCTTCGGGTTGAGATAACAATAACTCTTTATATGGGTTTCGTGTTCCTTGTGAAATTGTCCCATCGGGCGTGCCAAAAAATATTGGGCATTGAATTGCACCAAGTTTTGACTCGATATTGTGGTTGTTTATCTTCCTACTTTCTATCCAGGCTTGCACCTGATAGCTGCATCTCAGCACTCAACATTGGATGGACCAAAAATAGGGGTTTTTGATCCAACCTCCAGAGTATGTTGGTTCCTTGTCAACTTAGCAAGTTGTTGACATAATTATGCTCACTTAGGGTTTGGATTTTAGGGTAAGAGAAGTTTAGGGTTAGAGAGATGTAGATAATAATGGAAGGATAGATTAACAGCATTGCACTACCATAAAAAGCTCCCAAAAAACCATACTAAAGACGCATACTCAAATCAACATTTATCTCAAATCAGATTGTTTCATATATTAAAGCACAAAAGAGAAATGTCGTAGCAAGCAATTTCAATATCCAGGGAATGATAATCCAAATAACATAATTCACCAAATACCTAGATTTCACATAAATGTACTTCCTAACAACATAGAACAAACTCAAAAGCAAATTTCAATTACTTATAACAGCTAGTAATCCAAAATTAGGGACAAACTAACCATCAAAGTATTTACAAAAATGCAACTAAAGAATCCAAACCTCTGATATCAAGCATGGGAACGTGAACTTGAGGCGAAGATTAATGTATTTCTCCTTTCATTAGCTTTTTAGGAATATTTACAATGGCACAGGCAAACATGCTAGAGCCGACCCTTAAAAACAAGGGTTTGACCTCTACTTATAGTTTTTCAAATTACAATAATCAAGAAGCAATACAAAAGATCTTGTTTTAACAGCACAACAAATACATTTAGATGGAATTAGCTCATTGGTCCGTCCTCCAAGAATTCCACTAAAAGAAAACCCGCCATGGTAGCTCGGGGTCTCTGCAACTTGTTGATCGCTCAGTGGAACTAAATTTTAGGTCATTAAATATCATGTGTTTCCATCAATATTTCTTGGGAGTGAATTACCACTATCGATCTGTAACCGCCTCTGGTTTGATATTCTGGAAAACCTTCGACGCTTCGTCTTTCAACCGACTGTTACAATTCTAACGCAATAATATCTTTTAAACAACCAATATTTGGTAATCTAACCTCCATCGTTGATTCTCTTCATCCAGCATAAGCTAAATGCCATTATGCTTTAAAATTGATGATGTCATCTCTCTTATTAGAAGCAACAGAATCTCTAATCCGAATCTCGGATATCTGAATATCGAATCCGCTCCGATGTCTATCATACTCAACACTATCTTCTTCAATCTACATTAGAATATTGATGATGTCACCTCTTTCTTATAGCTTTTGCGGATTTCATTATGGACAAAACAAGTGCATTGTGTTATAATCGCCAATCTGGGTTCATAGCTAGTCACATAACCCTTCTGTCGTGAATCTGCACTTTCATTACTTCGTCATCCCATCTTGTCTTCATTCCAGAAATGAAACACTTGTTCATTCTCCTAATCACCAATCCACACTTCTTTTCCACTGACGTCATCATCTCCTTGAAACTTTTGCGGTTTTGAGATTTGCCATCATTCCGAAGTCGAAGGGAAATCACCCGAAATCGCTTCAAACATGAAAACTTCACTAACTATTGAGCAGATTCATATCTTCTGACCCGCTTCTGGTTCAAAGTGTACTGCAAGGTTTGCGGAATGATGATTCTATCACTTAGTCAAAATTTTACTGTGGTCATTTTGGGCCTACAATTATTATGTATGTTTTTCTTTGGTTGGATAATAAGGTGTTGTACTCAAGTCCCCCACCATAAAAATTTTACAACTCTCTTTTTTAGAGCTTGAGAATTTACAAGTAAATACACCTCTCATCTCAATTGAGATGCTATAGCTAGAAACATACATCGATTTAAATAAAATGTCTGAATTCTTGATTTTCATTTTTTGGACATTTTCAATTTCTATATGAATAAAATTATTGCAGAATTTAGCATCCTTCTTGACAATTTCCTATAACAGCCTTCACAATACCAAAACTTCACCTCTACTATATATGCCTTACATCTTAGTAGAGTAATATTTTCAAAACATTGTACTATCATAGTCCGCTTTACCAAATTTGGATTGCTAGTTTCCTTCTTGAAACACAAGTGCAACCACAAAAATTATAATAAATAGTTTATATGAAAACACATTATTGTTACAAAATAAAGTAGATATTACCAATGGAAAACATTAAAGTAAATCTTAATCATTAATTGATTCAGGCAATCAACATTTTCTTGTCAGCTTCAACTAAACTTACTACTTCCTTTAACCATGGAAAGAAGACTTTAACTTCATGATCCTCAATCAAAATCCCTCTATGTGTAAACCTTATTTCTTCAAACTCTTTATAAAAATATTTAATTTCCATAATTATCTCTTGTATGTTCCATGGAGCCTTTGCTTTCCTCAAATTTGTGTTTATTAGTAAGAGAGAGTCACCTTCCATCCATACTATGTTTCAATTCATTTGTTTGCATATTTTTAACCCTTCTAAAGCCTCCCAAGCTTCAACTTCATTATTTGTCTTAAATCCACTATTGAAAGCGTAATGAGACAAAATATCTCCTCTACTATTTCTAATTATTCCTCCTCCTGTTGGTCCTGTATTTCCTTTAGATGCTCCATCAAAATTCAATTTAACCCACTCCACATCTGGTGGTTTCCACTTTATATTCTTTGCCTTCATTTTGCTTCTCTTGTACCCAACATCATAATTCCATTTAATGACTTGAATCCATCTATAAAGACTTTCTACTTCCAAATTAGGGATTGGGTGAGTTGATAGAATTGGTTTAGAATCCCCTCTGGCTAAACATATCTTCCTTTTCATTACCTTGAAATTGCTCTCCTTTCCTTTAAATATTCTTCTATTCCTTTCTAGCCATACAGTTCAAAGAATTGTATCTTTTGATATATCACATATTGTTTATAAAGCCTCACTTTTATAAGTGTTTTTCCATTGCTTTAATCAATATTCAATTCTATTATTCATCATTATGCATTTACCAAACATATTAAGAATCTATTGCCATAGATTCCAGACTATTGAGCAATGTCCTAAGAGATGGTCTATACTCTCCTCCTTTTTACAAAATAAACATTGAGAGGGGCTATGAAAACCCTTTTTCATAAGTTTATCCCAAGATAAAATACTTCTATGACCTACTAGCCAAACAAAAATTTTAACTTTAGGAATGCTTGGGCTATCCCAAATATCTCCCCATATTCTAGTGATATTATTATTTTATTGGTGTTGTACATTATATCCGCTTCTTTTTGTGTATTCTCCCAAGCTATTCAACTCCTGAATCAATTTATAATTGGATCCTCTCGAAATAATCATAGTTGTTATCTTTCTACTCAATTGCCTCCTAGCATCAATGTCTTGTATACTTGTAAAAAAATATTCTTTCCATTTGTATATTCCTTCCTTATCCTTGTACAAAATGTTTGAAACCTTATCACCATATTTATCTTGAAGTAATCTCATCCAAGGTTTCAAAATTGGATCTAAATTGAGTGATTTTTTATCACACCAAATATCCATCCAAATAGAAATTTTATCTCCAGTTCCCACCACCGATCTTGAAACTTTAATCATAAGATCAATAAATTTTTTAAACCATTCCAAAGAGCAGAACCATTTGGTAGAAAGAATGCAGTAAATATTAAACTTGGGTCATTAGGATCAACATACTTAGAAGAATTCTTGTCCATTGTCTTTGACTCTCTTTGTACAATCTCTAGATTACTTTTCCCCTAAGAGTTAAGTTTACATCTGTAAGAACTCTTAAACCAAGATCTCCCCTAGTTTTATCATCACACACCTTGATCCATTTCACCAAAGGAAATTTCCTTTTATCATGTAAACCTGAACATAAAAAGGATCACATAATATAAATTAAACTCTTTTCAATTGATTTGGACATAAAATACAAAGACATTATATGTTGAAATGACCTGTAAGACTGATTTAATTAACTGCACTCTTCATGCTAAAGGTAACCATCTACCTTTCCAAGCTAGAAGTTTATTATGAACTACCAATAACTCAATTTCATATATATAAGTTGCTAGCAAAATTTCCTCCTCCATTTCAAGCAACTTGCAAATTCTTGCTTTGATATTAGGAGTGTTAAGGAAGTAAAGTTTGTATTTTGCCCTATTAACATTTTTCCCTAATGGTCTTTTGTATTCCTTTAAAAATATATTCAAAGCTCTAGCCTCATTTATCCTTGCCCTTCCAAAAAAAGGTTGTATCATCTACAAATTGTTGATGGATGATGTTGATGTTATTACTAACCTTAAGTCCACTTATAAGCCCATATTTGTAAGCCTTATTAAGTTCCTACTCAAAACCTCTGCCATAATAATGAACAAATAAGGAGATAGAGGATCTCCTTGTCTAAGGCCTCTCTTGGCTTTAAAATATTAGGTTACTAATCCATTGACCAACACTGAATAAGAAAATATAGAGACACAAGCTTTAATCCATCTAACCTATTTCATCCTAAATCCAAACTTTTCTAAAACTACAAAAATAAAATCCCATTTAACCTTATCATAGGTTTTACTCATATCAAATTTTAAGATCATTGCTTTCTCTTTTCTTGAAACTGTTGAATGTATAACTTTATGAGCTACTATGATTCCGTCCAGAATTTGTCTCCCTTTCACAAATCCTCCTTGCTCTTCTAAAATTATTTTGTCTAACAATGGCCTTAATCAATTTATAATTAGTTCGGAGATAATCTTGTATGCCATATTACATAGGCTTATGGGAATAAAAGAATCAAATAATTCATCATCCTTATTTTTTGAAATTAGGGTATGATATGTTGCATTAATTTTATAAGGTATGTTTTGTTTTACCCTAGACTATTCCACTACCACAAATAAAAAATTCTTCATTGTATCTCAAATATGTTGGTAAAAAACTACAGAGAGCCCATATGGACTTGGGGATTTATACTTATTAAAAGAAAAAAGATCTAAATGAACTTCTTCTAGAGTAATAGGCTCCATCAGTTTTCTATTGTCTTCATTCATTATAACTAAAGGAACATCTTGAAGAAGTTTATCATTAATAACTTTAGCCTCCTTTGATCCTAGAATATTTTTATAAAAAGACTTCGTCTCTCTTCTAATTTCACTCTAATCTTCAATCCAAACCCATTCTATTGATTTATTTCTACTAATTCTAGATTTTGATCTCTGTACTATAGCCATCCTATGTAAAAACTTTATATTTTTGTCTCCTTTTAACCAAGTTTTTCTTTATTTTAATCTCTAGAATTTCTCTGTCTTACTCAAAATATTATGATATTCACTAAGCAACTCTCTTTCCTCTAAGCTTGGATTATTATGATAACCTTTTTGGAATTTTAAAATTTTATCTTTTAGTTCTTTCTTCTCAAAAATATTTCCAAAATTTGTCTTGTTCCACTCTTTTGATCTATATGTCATATATTTAATTTGATTTGAAAGAGCATACAACCCACCATTATCTGAAGAATTTCACGTTTCAGCTATCATATCAGTAAATGGAGGATGGTCTTCCCACATCTGTTCATATTTAAAATAAAATCTTTTTTAATTCACTTAACACCATTTTAACTCTTATTGGCCAATGATCTGAACCAAATCCTTGTTAAGGTATTAATTTTAGCACAAGTTCCTTCATCTAACCAATGATCTGAGAGTATGCATCTGTCTAATTCTTTTGCAACTAGGTTTTGGCCTCTCATGTTGTTGGTCCAAGTATAGTTTTCTTATTCAAACTCAACCTCCCATAGATTATTATTTTAAATAAAAACTAATAAATCTCTTATACTTTGGGTTAATTTTCTAATTCCCCTAAATTTTTCATCAAGCTTGGTTATGGCATTAAAATATCATATGATCATAAATTGGGTTTCTTGGTCTTTGCTTCTCATAAAGGCTTCAATCCCATTCCAAACTTCTAATCTACCTGACTGAGTTGTAGGTCCATAGATATTGAAAAGGATGAAATGAATATCTGCAAAGTAGCAAGTGACTCAAGAGGTTATCTAATGCCTAGTTTTATGAAAGGACAGGAGGTTCTAAAAGGATTCCAATAAGTTATAATTCCCTCTATCGTTCCTTCAGAATCCATAGCATCCAATTCACATCTTGCCCAATACATTCATAGTTTTTGAAACTTTTTCTTTTGTCATTTTAGTTTCTTAGATACAAAGAATATCAGGCTTATTACTTAAACATAGGTCCCTAACACACCTCTACTTTGGGGTATTAGCACCCCTTATTTTCCATGATATTATAATCATGTCTCATTAGGGGATTTTGGCCCCACCTACGTATTACCAATATTATTTGTTGTTTGGTAAAGAAAAGTTCAACCAACCTAGTTTGTGTTCCTTTCTCTATGTTTGCTCTTGCTTCCTTGGATCTTGCTTGATAATTTAAGCGTTTCCTCTTTTTGCCTTGCCTATATCAGGAGTAGGTTTTATTATTCTATTCCTCAATATTCTTTCACAATTTTACTTTTTATCATATTTATCCTCTCCTAGCTCTGTTACAGAAGCTTTTCACTTGTCCTGCTCATTTTCTGGTATTTTCTTATTAATGGTAGAGGTATTAACTTCTAAAACTGCATTTTCTTTACTAGTTTGTTTCTCCTAAATGATGCATGGTACTTCAAGAGAGTCTTCAAAATTTGATGAGACACATTCCTTAGGTTCATCGAGAATGTTTTTCCTTAAATTAGGATCATACTAAATAGATGGTTCCTTGTTAATATGTTGAAACTATTTTACTACGTCTTCTAACTTTTGATCTACTTTTTCTTCATAGGCTAAAGCCTAAAAAAATTTGGTATTTCTTCCAATATTTTTCCTTATTGATCTTTGTTGTTTATTTATTTTTTTTTTTTAGATCTATCTTTTGGAAGTTGAAAACCATCTTCATTCATAACCTTTTGTAAGTTTTTCTTACGATTTTCTACATATAATTTTGTTGGGCTTTTCTTAGGGCATGATCTCTCAATATGCCCCACCTCATGACATCTTCTACATTTAAAAGATATGTTTTCATAATCTATGGTTTGGATACACATATTATCCCCACACTTAAGAATTAATTTTAATAAAGCTTTACTTATATCAATCATGACCAATATCTGAGCATAAATAGTCAAGAATCCATCTTTCATTGTATATGAAATCTCAAGGAATTCTCCTAAAGTGTTACCTATTATCTTGAAGGTATCTATTTCCCAAAATTTAATGGGTAACCCAAACACCGAGACTCGTACTAGGGATAGATTTACATTTTTAGGTGAAAAGCTTTCATATTAGTGGGTAAGGAAGAGTCCTGCTCTTCCCATAAACCAAGGACCCCCTTTTAGGATTTTTTCTCTTTATTTCCTAGAACAAAAAATGTCTAGGGAGAAATGATAGAATCACTTCTAGAGACTTCCAACTCCTATCAATCCATTTTATCAAGGCTGAAGCCCCTAGCCAATACCTATTAAATTTACCAAAAACTGCCCTATCTTGGAGCAACGAGGATCTCTTTGAGGTGCACTCACTAACCTCTACCACTAAAAATAATTCTAAGGATTTAACTATAAATCAATCCATGGAAAGGAAACTAAAACTCAAAGTCTATTGAAATAAATTTGAATATCTATAACAAATATAATATTTGATAAAAACTTTGTAATAATTTGCATGCACAATTTCTAAAGAAAAAGAAAGGAAAAAAAAACTTCGCTGAAAAATTATATGTCCAGATATTATATCTTGCCTCAATAAATTCCTAGCCCTTTGTTGCTCTTCCCATCATTCGAACCCTAGCTGACAAATATTTACAATTTTTTTTTTTGTGACTTGAAAAATCGTCACTACCCTTGTTTCGGATGGTTGACTTCATAGGGTCATATATCTCTCAATATTGCTTGGATTTTTTCATATGATCACTTATTTTAAAGCTATTCAAATTTTGCACAAGTTGGTCCAAGAATCAGCTAAATCAAATAATCCTTTGCGAAGATATGGCTCCTCAAAGATAGACAGTTTTCAAAAGAAAAACAAAACCTAATCCTTTGTGAAACTCTAAAACATAATAGCATTTCAATTGCATATGATCAAATCACCCTACAATTGCGATATTTTTTTTTTTGGTTAGGTTATTGTGAGAAACTTTTATGACCGATGCACAGGGCTGAGCAGTCTCCTCCCAACCATGACCCCTCTTAAAGTCGAGAGCTATACTTATCAATAGAGAATTTAACACAAAGCCACCACACCCACCCCCTCACACACTCATCCCTCTACAATTGCGATATTATTATGTATGTTAAAGTCATAGAAAAGTTAGAATTTAACATTCATAAAACTTAATTAATTTAGATCAAATATATAAAAAAAATAACTTGTACGTTAAGGTTTTGTCTTTCCCTATTTTATTAAATTAGAATATATACATAAGACATTCACATTATTGTGTCCTTGCATTGAGGTAAAACTAGATTGAGTCACCAAGATATTGTATTAAAAATATTAAAGAGTAATTTTTTTTGCATGCATTGTTTCAACTTAGCTTAATGGTATTCTTTTAGAAAATATTTATCATTTAAAGAAATATGTGGATCATATTTTTTTAATTGATTATAAAGGATTGACATAAGATTCCACTTATATTATATTATGATTGTATTATTATTATAATTCAACAAACCATGTAGTTTTATCACAATAACACTAACAATTATGCAAATATTATCTATGAAGACCTTAAAAATCAATATTTTAAACCTAAGTTTATAAGTTTATGCCATTTGATAATTATGTGATCATCTTGTAATGCAAGTCTATAGTATTTGTATATATTGATATTTTATTCTATAACAAACCATATCAGTACAATACTTAAAGGAAGGGAACAAGTTTTCTCTCAACCAAATCATATGACTAAATCTATTCTCATAAAGTAAAAAGTTGTCCTTAAAAATTTTTAAAAAATTCCCGATAAGGAATTTAAACATTTTTTTTTATTAGATAAGAGAAGAGGTTTTGAAAGGAACCCCAAACCTTATTACAAAATGGAACCGAAATATATCAAAACCACTCCTCGAAACTCAAACAAGAAAATACCAAGTTGAAATAGAAATTATCCAACTACATAGTCAGCCCAACCACAACAACCAAAAAAGAACACATAATCTCGTAGGACACAAAGGATAGGATTACAGGTCACAAAAAGCAATACTCAAAGCCCCACTAGCAAAAAGACAAATCACCATAGGAGAACTAGTTTTCCAAAGCCTTTTTGGGATCCAGATCATCCCTCTCACAAATTTCCTTGATGTAAGAAAATGCAACTTGGAGAGATCCCAGCAAAGCCTGGTGCTTCTCATCTGGTTTGATGAGGAAAGGTATGAGGATGAGCAACTCAAGTCCCAAAGAGGGGGACATCTCTTTGGCTTCCTCCAAATCCTTCGATAATTTGGATTTTTTCTTTGCTAGAGGAATCTCCTCAAAAATCATCACTTCCATCAAAACAAGGGAATTCTAGACCTTCATCGATTTCAAAGAAAGACGTTTTGAATGACGCACATGACCCCTTGATACCACTATGAGACAATGCCACACCACTTGTAAACTTGGCTTTCACTTTAGAAGAAGAAAATGGGCTCTTAAAATCATCTGAATAGGACTTAAAGGAGTCACAGGAAGACCCAAAGGATTTTAAAGGTGGGTCATGTTAGAAATATTAATCCAGATTTCACGCCTCCGCCCAACTGCGCTCCGAACTTGGACGAAGCCGGACTGCGCTCCAAACTTGGGCAAAGTCATACTGCGCTCCGAACTTGGGCGAAGACAGATTGCGCTCGCGTAGTCGGGGATCCCAGCAAAAGTTTGACTTGACGTCGCACGTGCCCTCTGACAGATGTGATGTCTGACAGATCCGATTGCCGCAGAAGTTAATGCCAGTTCGATGATTTAATGCCAGTTTGGCTATTGGTCAGAAACCCTAGTTGAGGGTCTGTTAGAACCTATCAGAGGACAACCCCTATCTTCCTCTCCCTGCGGCTATATAAGGCAGTTTGGATCTTCAGACAAGAGTGGGAAAGAGAGCGAAGAGAGAGGAGAGTGGGGGAAACTTGGAAAAAATAGTCATTCACAGAGTAGCGAACGAGATTGTTTCAGTGAGCAGTGCAGCTCATCTGTTTAATGTCCGAGCAGCAGACTCGACATTTGTTTTCCCTTTTAGTTTATCCTGCAGCTTTAGTCTGTAGATGTTTGTATTTCCTTAGTTGAGGACTTTTGTAACCCTCATATTATAAAAATAAAGTTCGTTGTTGTTTAAGGCATCTGTAGGGTTTTTCGATTATTTTTGTCGGCACAAAATCAGTTGTTGTCTGTATAATTGCATCAGAGCATTTTCTTTCGGGTTCTATAAGTTTGATCTTAGATCTGAAATATTGCATTCAGATTCGGTGTTTCTCTCCTCCTGTACAGTTCTTGTCGAGCCAGGTAAACCAACGCCATAGCCGCGCAAGCCTCCAGACAGCAAAAGCTCGCAAAGCAAAAATTTGGCTAAGTCTGGAGCTGTCCACCTGACTGTGCAGCGAAGTCGGACTTCGTTGCCTTTGACCAGTGCAGTCAGGCGTTGACCAAGAGTTTTTCAAACTTAGCACTTTCTTTCTTACGTAACCTGACTACGTACCTCAGTTCGTGCACAACTTGACTGTGCACATCGATCCGTGCGTAACCCGATTGTGTACCTTGGTTCATGTGTAACTCAAACTGCGCACAAGTCCTTGTGCGCAACCTGACTGCTCAAACTTTGCTTGTGCAACTCGATTGTGCAAGCTTCACTTGTGCAGCCCAGTTGCATAGTTATCGAAAGCGCAGCCTGTCTTCGGCTGCGCAGTCCGACTTCGGGCCCTTCCACCTTACCTCCTTCGCCTTGTGCCCTTCACACTTCGCTCCCTCTCCCGACTTCAGAAAATTAAAAATAAATTAAAATATTCAAATTGGTATCAGAGCTACTGATCCCTTGATGCGGAGACTGAAGCAGAATGGTTTCCAGTAGCAACAACTTGTAATTGTAGATCTTGCGCTTCAACGAGAAGAATTATGATTACTCGAGCATCTAGATGAAGATCCTGTTTGGATCTCAGCTATGGGAGTTAGTCGAGAATAGCTACCTAGAACCAGCAGATGCAGTAGCACTGGCCACCCTCTTTAAATAATACAAGGACCTATTGAAAGAGAATGCGAAGAAGGACCAGAAAGCCCTCTTCTACATCATGTAAGCAGTCGAGGAGTCCATCTTCCCACGGATCGCATCAACCACTAAGGCGAAGCAGGCCTGGGAGATTCTGGCTAGCTCGTACCAGGGCACCAATAAGGTAAAGTTTGTGAAGCTGCAAATGCTCAGGAAGGAGTTTGAAAATCTGCAAATGAGTGAGTCCGAGTCCATGAGTGATTTCTTCACCCGGACGACGGACATTATCAACCAGATGCGGTTGAACGGAAAAATTGTGCAAAGCCAGAGAATCATGGAGAAAATTCTTAGAAGTATGCCTGCCAAGTTTGACTCAGTTGTGATAGCAATCGAAGAGTCAAGGGATCTGACAACCCTCTCCACAGGCGAACTCATGGGTTCATTGCAGACACATGAACAGAGGTTGAGTCGTTCATCTCAAACATCTCTGGAGCAAGCAATCAAGGCTCAGGTCTCATTTCGAGACAGCGGCAAACAAGATTCCCACCATGGCGCCTCTAGTTATCATGAAGCAAGAGGCAGAGGTAGGCATGGAAAAGGCAACAAAAAAGGAGGACGGTCAAACCCTAGCGAAGGAGAGACCAACTGTAATTTCCATTAGCAAGGTGGAAGAGGCAGTTCAAAAAATTAGCAAGCTGGATCTGGTCAGAAGAAGGACATGTCAAAGGTCCAGTGTTATTTTTGCAAGAAGTTCGGCCATTACATATCATAGTACAAAAAATGGATGGCCAAGGAGAACCAGCAGCAAGCCCATTACACAAACGAAACCAAAAATGCGATAGGAGGAAATGTGTTATTGAATTGCAACATTGAGGAGTGCCAGAAGAATGTTTGGTATTTAGACAGTGGGTGCAGCAACCACATGATGGAGAACAAAGAGATTTTCTCCCAACTGGATGAAACAGTCCAATTTGAGGTGAATATGGGGAACAACAACAAGGTTCCAGTAATGGGGAAAGGAAATATTCTCATCTGCACCAGGCACAACGAACGAAAGTAGATCTATAACGTCTACTATGTTCCTAGCCTAAAGCACAACCTGCTGAGTGTTGGATAGCTCGTGCAGAAGGGACATATGATCCAGTTCAAATATAGAGCTTGCACCATTAGAGACCAGTTGCATGGGCAAATTGCTATAGTATCCATGACGAAGAATAAAATGTTTCCACTGTAGATTCATAATGAATCATTGATGTCTTTGAGTGTAGTTGTGAAAGATGCTACCTGGTTGTGGCATCTCAAATTTGGTCACCTAAACTTCAATGGCCTGAATCAACTACACAAGAAGCAGATGGTGAAGGGTTTACCCCTGATAGAGCAACAAAATCAAGTTTGTGAGGGTTGCTTAGTTGGCAAACAACATAGGGATTCATTCCCTTTCGATCAGTCTTAAAGAGCATCACAGCCACTGGAGCTGGTGCACTCAGACATTTGCAGTCCGATGCAGACCAGCACATTTTTTGACAACAAATACTTCTTAACTTTTATAGATGACTTCAGTCGGAAGACTTGGATCTATGCCATCAAGTTAAATTCAGAAGCATTTGCCAGATTCAAGGAGTTTAAGGCTCTAGTGGAGAAATAGAGCAGATATCAAATCAAGACTCTTAGGACAGATGGCGGAGGTGAATACATCTCCAACGAATTCCATAACTACTGTAAGCAGCACGAAATTCGAAGGCAGTTCACTGCCAGATACACGCCACAGCAAAACGATGTAGCTAACAGGAATAATCGAACCATCATGGAGATGGCATGAAGCATGATGAAAGCGAAGGGATTACCGCACGAATTTTGGGCAGAGGTTGTAACATGTGCACTCTACTTGCTGAACAGATGTCCCACCAGAAGCATGAAGGACAAAATCCCTCAGGAGGCCTGGAGTGGTGTGAAGCCAAGTGTGGCTCACTTGCGTGTGTTCGAGTGCATTGCATATGCACATATTCCAGAAGAGAAGTGGCAGAAGTTGGATGATAGAGCTGAGAAGTGCATTTTCATAAGGTATAGTGAGCAGGCGAAGGCATATAGGCTGTACAACCCTTTGACGAAGAAGCTCATCATTAGCCATGATGTGAAGTTTCTTAAAGATGAAGCCTGGAACTGGAAGTCAGAGACTGGCTAGTCATAGCCAGCAGTGGTAGAGTCTGTTGACTTAGAAGAAGGAAGTGTGCAGCCATCTGCAACCTCCAACAGTAGCAGCGGTTCCAGAAGTAGCACAGCCACTCCATCTCGGTCGTCTCCATGTGCAAGTAGAATCCAGAACCTGGTGACACCAGCGAAGACAAGGAGCTTGCAATAAATCTACGAGGCAACCCAAACCCATGTAGATGAAGAGTACTCGACTTTACATTCTTTAGCGAAGTTGATCCAAAGTAGAGTTCGAAGATGCAAGTCAGAATCAAAAGTGGGTGCAGGCTATGGACGAGGAGATTGAAGCCATTAAAAAGAATGATAAATGGCAACTGACAGATCTTCCAATAGGGAAGAAGACCATTGGTGTCAAGTGGGTATATAAGACAAAGTTCAACGCCCAAGGATACGTTGATAAGCATAAATCCAGACTGGTGGAAAAGGGTTACAAGCAGAAGTCAGGCATCGATTACCATGAGGTTTATGCACTTGTATCTCGACTTGACACGATCAGGATGATCTTGGCATTGGGAGACCAACAGGGTTGGAAGATGTACCATATGGATGTCAAGTCAGCCTTCCTCAACAGTGTTGGAGGAAGAGTTCTATATAGACCATCCACCAGGTTATGAAATTGAAGGCCAAGAGGGCAAAGTCCTGAAGCTAAAGAAGACCTTGTACGATTTAAAGCAGGTGCCCCGGGCTTGGTACAGCTGTATTGACAGTTATTTTCAAGAAAATAGGTTTGTAAAATGCCCATATGGGCACACCCTGTACATGAAGACAAATGATGTAGGTGAGCTCATAATCGTCTTCCTGTATGTGGACGATTTAATTTACACTGGCAACAGCAAAACACTGTTTGCCTAGTTCAAAACAGCCATGAAGAAGGAGTTCGATATGACGGACTTAGGGTTGATGAAGTATTTTCTTGGTATTGAAGTTGACCAATCGATAGATGGCATCTTCATTTCTCAGGGCAAGTATGCCAAGGATGTCCTAAAGCGGTTCAATATGGAGGACAACAAACCTGCCATCACACTTGTAGCCACAGGTTTGAAGCTGAGCAAGTTGGATTCATTGAGGAATGTAGATCCAACACTGTTCAAGAGGCTAGTTGGCAGTCTGATGTATTTGACTGCAACTCGGACAGATCTGATGTTCGGAGTCAGTATGATCAACCGTTTCATGGAGACTCCGAAGGACACGCACTGGCAAGCAGGCAAGAGGATCTTGCGCTATGTCAACGGGACGCGAAACAATGGCCTATTTTATGCTAGACAGGACCAGTTGGAATTGGTGGGCTTCATAGATAGTGACTGGGCTGGCAGCATCGACGATCGAAAGAGCACCTTCGGGTATGCTTTCCATCTTGGATCAGGGGTAGTCTCATGGGCATCCAAGAAGCAACCCATCGTTGCATTGTCCACAGCTGAAGCAGAATATGTCACCGCCACGTTAGCCGCATGCCAGGAAGTTTGGCTGCGAAGAGTTCTGAGTGAACTAAACTATCCTCCGGAAGGCACGACAACAATTTTTTGTGATAAAAATTTGGCCATTACACTATCAAAGGATCTCGTGTTCCATGGTCGGATGAAGCACATCGATATTCGTTATCACTTCATCAGAGAGTTGGTGAAGTTCGAAGAAATTCAACTACAGTTTTGCAGATCCAAGGAGCAGTTGGCAAATATTTTCATGAAGCCTTTGAAGGAGGAAGACTTCAGCAGATTGCGAGAGCAACTTGGAGTCAAAGTGCTCATGAAATCAGGCTTAAAGGAGAGTGTTAGAAATATTAATCCATATTTCACTCCTCCGCCCAACTGCACTCCGAACTTGGACGAAGCCGGACTGCGCTCCAAACTTGGGCAAAGTCGGACTGTGCTCCGAACTTGAGCGAAGATGGACTGTGCTCACGCAGTCGAGGATCCTAGAAAAAGTTTGACTTGACATCGCACGTGCCCTCTGATAGATGTGATGTCTGACAGATCCGATCGTCATAGAAGTTAATGCCAGTTCAACGATTTAATGCTAGTTCAACGATTGGTCAGAAACCCTAGTTGAGGGTCTATTAGAACCTGTCAGAGGACAACCCCTATCTTCCTCTCCCCACGGATATATAAGGCAGTTTGGGTCTTCAGACAAGAGTGGGAAAAAGAGCGAAGAGAGAGGAGAGTGGGGGAAAACTTGGAAAAAATAGTCATTCGCAGAGTAGTGAACGAGATTGTTTCAGTGAGCAATGCAGCTCATATGTTTAATGTCCGAGCAGTAAACTCGACATTTGTTTTCCCTTTCAGTTTATCCTACAGCTTTAGTCTACAGATGTTTGTATTTCCACATTTGAGGACTTTTGTAACCCTCGTCTTATAAAAATAAAGTTCGTTGTTGTTTAAGGCATCTGTAAGGTTTTTCGGTTATTTTTGTCGACACAAAATTAGTTGTTGTCTCTATAATCGCCTCAGAGCGTTTTCTTTTGGGTTCTATAAGTTTGAGCTCAGATCTGAAATATTGCATTTAGATTCGGTGTTTCTCTCCTCCCGTACATTTCTTACTGAGCCAGGCAAACCAACATCGTAGTCGCGCAAGCCTTCGGACAGAAAAAGCTCGCAAAGCAAAAATTTGGCTAAGTCTGGAGTTGTCCACCCTACTGCGCAGCGAAGTCAGACTTCGCTGCCTTTGACCAGCGTAGTCGAGCGTTGACCGAACATTTGTCGAACTTAGCACTTTTTTATGTGCGCAACCTGACTATGCACCTCGGTCTGTGTGCAACTCGACTATGCACCTCGGTCCATGTGCAACCCGACTACACACCTTGGTCCGTGCGCAACTCGAACTGCACACAAGTCTTTGTGCGCAACCCAACTGCGCAAACTTCGCTTGCACAGCCTGATTGTGCAAGATTCGCTTGCGCAACCCGATTGTGCAGTTGTCGAAAGCGCAGCCCGTCTTCAGCTGCGCAGTCCGACTTTGGGCCCTTCCACCTTCCCTCCTTCGCCCTGCGCCCTTCGCACTTCGCTCCCTCTCCCGACTTCGACAAATTAAAAATAAATTAAAATCTTCAGGTCAAAGGTCAAAGGAATTTTTTGAAACTCAATCTTTATCAACGCTTCCTCCACCATTATGCCTTTAGACTTGGTCACATGCTCAAATGTTAGTAAAATCAGACCTTGGTGGATAGGGTCTAGCCCTTTCCCACCCCTCACATCCGTAAAATATTTTACCAGCAAATGATAAAGAAATGAAGGTATGTTCATAAATCATTTCCTTCTTAGATTATTTAGAAAAATGTAAAAGTTGCGTAATACTTCTTTGTTCTCATCCAAAGTGAAATAATCTATAATTACCAAAATGACATAATTACAGGGGGTTTTGAGAGCCTTGGCATCATAGCCATTCTGCAGTTTCGACAAATATTCTCCATCGTCTAGGAAGAAACTCAATTCCCTCTTAAGGGAATGTTTTTTCCTGTTATGGCAACCTCCATCAACTGGTAGGCTAGTTACCTCTCCCATCAAAGCCACTAAGAATTGGAACTCAAGCCCACCAGCTTGAACCCAACCCTTTCTCCAAGAGTGAGTCAATGTTCTGGAAAGACCTCTGTGATGACCATGAAAGGATTGTAAACAATTCAAAAGGTATCCTTTATGCATAATTTTCTTTACCTCATCGTCAACCTCCAGTGCATTTGGCTCCAGCAGGACCTTCAAATCTTTTTGATCATTGACCCATTTTACTCAACTAGACACCGAAGAAAAAGAAATCAGAACCTTCACTTGAACACCACCCCACACTGAGAACTACCTCCTTAAAACGAAAAAATGTGCGAAAAACCTCGAAAAGACTCTGGCAGTGTGCTTAAATGAGAGTTTGAAACTTATGTTAGAGGACGCAGTACCACAAAAAAAGAGACACGCTTTCAAGACTACAATGCTGACAAGGCCCACACCAAAACTCATAATTCAACCAAAAGATCTTGAGCTTACCATCATTGCCCTCTAACCAATAATGAATGAAGAGTCCTTTCACATGTGAATGTCATGATTGGAGATGACTGTTTCTAATCCAAATGAGGGAAGCATAGTTGTCACTGAGCCATCTAGATAAAAGCATCTTTGAAAACTAGTGAGGAAAGTGCTAGAACCATGAGTAAAACTTATGTAGAGTCTCAACACGGATTACAACTAGGCATTCGATAGAACGATCTGTGAGGTGGCAAACCATCATCCAAAGGAACGTGGTGGGAGATAACCACAAGTATAATGCCCCACCAACTTGGGATAAAGAGAGAACCACCCCATGCCACCCAAGATTACTAACAAAAAAAACCTATCCATCCAAACTTCAAGCCTAAGGAGAGACCTACAACCAACCAAAAAGATGATGACGAGGTTGCCAATCCACATGTCAACCACCTGTCTGTGACTCCACTTGATCCAAACAAATCCAAAAACTTCCTTGAGATGCCCTTCTGTTACTAAGAGGCTTAAACAAAAGACAAAGGCACCAAAAATCATCATGAGGAATATGAATATGAATTTGCCCTGAAACATCCCAAAGCATCTAGGCACCTCAGGATTGAATGCCCCTATAACCACAATAAGCCAAACTATGCATAGAAAAAGAAGGAACAAGCCAAAAAAAATATGAACCACCTTTCAACCTCCTAAAACACAGCCCAAACATCAGCCATTGTCATCATCTATCAAACTCTAAAGGTTTTGAAGGAAATTAGAATTCCAAACCGAGAGCCCCCTGCTAAGTAAGACAGTCTGCCATTAAGTCCTTCGCTTTATTCCCTTTGTATATATGTTGGATTTGCACTACCTCTCTAGATTGCAAAATTTAAATAATATTTAATAATCTAAATAAATTTAAATTAGAAAGTTAATAACCACATTTTTCAATCACCTCCAAACATTTTAAAAGAAAAATATTCAATTCACGACAAAATATTTTTATAATATAAAATAAAATTTTAGAAAGTTAATAACCACATTTTTCAATCACCTCCAAACATTTAAGAAGAAAAATATTCAATTCACGACAAAACATTTTTATAATATAAAATAAAATTGTATTTACTTTTTTTATTATGTGCAATCAAACATACATCTACCTCTCACACACTCATCCACGATGTGGTTTGAACCTTGGATCTTCCCAAAAAAAAACTAAAGTACAATTTGTTGCATTGTTCTCCTTAAAAAAAATTTTAATTTTATATATAATATTATATTTAAAAACCAAATGGTATGAGCTCAATCAACATTTAAGGAAATCTAAGTTGAAATTTTTTGAGTTTATACATACATAATTATTAAAATTTTATTAATAAACTTATTTTGATATTACATAATCAATTAATATAATATATTTTTTAAATTTACAAAATATAAGTTTTTAAACTTTTATGTTTAAATTTGCAAGTAAAATTATTTTAAAATAATATTGATAATTAATGAAAGAGAGCGAACCTTTATCAAGAGATAAATGGATTTAAATGATAAACCACCAAAATGAATAACTATAACTAAAAATGTCTCTATTTTAAATATATAATTTTTAAATGCTAATCCTCTAAAAGCTAAAAGCACTGAGTACGAGAAGAAAAAGCAAATGACAATCGAGAAACTCAAGCCCATCATACAAGGCAAAGTAAGAAAGAGATCGGTGTTCTATTTCTATAAAAGGAACTTCCACTTTTATACATTCAAAATGATGTCATTGTCTCCATATGGTAGCGGCGGTCACAACTTCCTCCACATGGTTACATTTTCAATCTGAATATATTTATGAATGGTGGTTTTCTGGGCTATTTTTGGTTATAAGCTTTTAGGCTACCAACATGTTATATAAAATTAAATAATTTAAAAATAGTATAAGCATCTTTAGTTTTGTAACTAGTTAATTATATAACTCAAGAGATAGATAGGTATTAATGTGGAATGAAATTTCAATTATTGAATATAAAAATAATTATAATAATAAGTTAAGGGAAAAGTATTAAAAAAATAATCTATTTATGAATTTAATAAAGATTATTTTTTTATCAAAGTAAAAATTGGATTTTTAATAGGTTTGGATCTTTTTACATTTTCAATTGACAGTATTAGTTTTATTGTTCAAAGCCTTTTTTTTATAGGACTGCAGAATTTTAAGTTATTTTTATCAATTTTTAGATATTTTCAACTAATTCTAGACTACCATCCTAACTTTAAAAATATATATGAGATGAATTTAGGCCTCACCCAAAGGTTAAAAGGGTTGCAAACCTCAACCATGGACCAATAATCTGCCCTCTGATCCAAACCATCGTTGAACCACACCAACTACCAACCCTTAGGAATTTCCCTCGACCAGTTAATTGTTAAAAACTTTATGCCCTCAAAATATTTCCCTTATTCTTATATATTATTGATCATTGCACTTGAATTATCTGCCCAGGTATTTGATGCAGTTACCACATGTCTAGACATGGCAGTTCATGCACCTGTTGTCCACCTAGGAAGCAAACAACAACTACATCTGCCATGTTGCAAATGACAACCAATGATGAGACTTTCTACTAACAAATATGTCACTAGGTTTTCCTAGTTGTGTAGGACACAGATCAACTAGATCTAAAAAATAAGCCCCAACATATTGTTACATGATCCCATATTTTCCAATGATGGGGTTTACTCCTAGGAGTTTACTTCTCCAACTTGTAAAAAAGTATAGGCCATTGGATTAACCTTTGACCAAATCATAAACAACATGTTTATGCCCCTTCCCTTTCTACTAAATATTTTACATCTTAGTGAACATTATCTAGGGGAATCCACCTCTGGTCCTCTTCATGAAGAGCCCATAGTTAGCCAACCAATCCACCATCCTATTGCCTTCTTTGAAAACATGATTCATCTCCGCGTGCTCCAATGAGTTAAGGATCCTTAGAATTTCCATTAGTATACTTGATACCCACCAACTCTCTATAGTCCTCTTGTTAAGGTAATTGATAATGTTTAGAGAATCTCTCTCCACCATTAGCTTGCTTACTCCAAACTGCATTGCCATTTTTGCTCCAGCCATAGCTACTTTGGCTTTTACTTGATGACTCGTCATAGAGGGTAAAAACTCATTGACAACACCAATTAGGATCCCTTTGTTATCCCTTATCACTACTCCCCCTGCCTTCCTAGGGTTCCCCTTAGAAGCTCCATCAAAATTGAGCTTTAGCCATCCCTCCCTAGGCGGATGTCATTTTACACTTCTTTTTGGATTTTCTTGGGGGCTTTGTCCATCTCAATTAGACAAAGGTCCCAATGTTTACAAACCTTTGCCTCCTCTGTTGATTCACAAATTTCCTTCATACTTAGAACTTTAATATATTCTACTATAGTCGCCCGGGTTGTCTACATAATTCTTAAGGAGACTCTTTTCCTCCTTAAATATTCTTCTGTTTTGCTCTAGCCAAACCCCCCAGCATAGTGGAAAGGAATCAAAGCCCATATCTTATTCAACCTTGCACTCCTAAAGGGATTTTCCCATTGTTCTATCCAATCCACCATTCTATTTGGCAATACCCAGATGACCCCATCTCCTTAATTAAACCTTGAAGAATCAAAAGGGAATAGCTACATATTAACATTAAGTGTTCTATTGACTCTTCATGTTCTTCACATAGATGACATCTATTAGGAAATTGAAACCCTCTTTTATGTAAGTTATCTATTGTTAGGATCTTATTCTGCATAGCTAGCCAAAGGAACATTGTTATCTTTGGTGTTGCCTTTGTTTCCTAGAGCCTCCTCCATTGAAACCCATCTTTTGGCTCGGTTGATAGAATATCATTGGTTAATTTTACACTAAAGGAACCATCAAGAGTAGCTCCCCAAACTATAGGGTCTTCACCCATATCTACGCCTACATTGAAGGTTCTTATTTTAATTTAGAGCTTATTTAATGCTTCCTCATATGGTTACTACCACTTAAGTTCTTCCACCTTGCCACTCCCTCTTCCTGGGCTAGATAATCTACAACCATAATCTTGTACCTTTGTTTCAAATATGTTTGTACTTCAACTAACTCCTCATCCAAGCATAGGGGTTGGTTCTCCAACCATGCGTCCTCCTAGAAATGAATTGACTGGTCATTCCCAATTTTCCATTGAACTCCTTTCCATTGCACCTTTGTTCCTTCCACTATAAGGTTCCATATAGATGAGCCTTTATTAGGATTTTAAATGGTTTAAAATCTCATTTCTTCTTGACTATCTAAGTACTTGTTTAAAATTCTAGCCCACAAAGAATGGCCTACCTTTATTAGCCTCCATCCTACTTTAGTAGCTAGGATCTTATTCACGTCTCTAATCCTCCTTAATCCCAATTGATGCAGGAGCATCCGGCGACAGTAGAGCAATCTTGCATCTTCCAAAACTTTTTGTTACAATTTTTTTTTCTAAGTACTTTTCTTCAGTTTTTCCAAGGGGGAAGTTTCTGTAAAGCAAGGGGGAAGGGGGTCGCGATATCGCGACATGTCGCGAAATCGCGACCTCAAAAGCTGCAAAAAAGGTAAGGGCAAGTTTCGTCGCGACAATATTTCAGAACAAGGCGTAGGGGGGAGTCCTGTCGCGATATCGCGACCAGTGAAAAGCTGCCATGTGGCATGGACTCGAAACAGCTTCCAAAGCTAAAACAAAGCAAGGCAAGGTTCGACAAAGAGAAGGCAGATGGGGGGTCGCGAAATCGCGACCCCAAGGAGCTTCAGCAAGGCAAAGGCAAGGGGGGTCGCCAAAGGGGCTTCGGCAGGGGAAGGCGCTTTTGGTCGCGATTTCGTGACCTGTCGCGATATCGCGGCCAATAAGAAGACAGGGCAAAGTTTATAAGTGGACGACCAGGCAAGGCCGAAATTGACACGTGGACAGCCACGTGTATCAAGACAGTTGTGAAGGGCACATGTATGAAAGATATTGCGACAAGAAGAAGACAGACGAATTAAACACGCGGACAGCTACATGTATTGAAACAAAGATGAGGGCCACGTAAATTCAAAATAGAGATGTCGGCCACGCACATTTTTAAATTTTTGGCAAACAACAGTTACAGGCGACGGACATTAAGGATGGGACAGCGGTGCAGAAGAACAGTCTAACCAAAACGGCGGTTGCAGGTCAAGGGAGGCCATGAATGCAAGCTTCATGGCGGATCGGGCAGTTGCCCATTTATGGCAGACAAATTTGAAAACTCGGCCGCGGGGGAAAATCGAATTTGAAATTTTGTTAGGTGAGGGCATTAATTGCCTAGAGGACAGAGACCTCGATAAAAACTCGAATTTTGGTAACAGTTGGCGGTGGTGGACTGGAGAACGGGGAGAAGTAGCACAGTTAGTGAGACCGAAGCCGAGCTTTTTCATTGTTAAGCCTGCGGGCTATTTTATTTTGATGTGTGTATAATTTTCAGAAGATTTTAATGAAAAGCATGAAATTTTTGAAGGTGTGATTTTTCGGTCCCCATCAGTGGTATCAGGGCCGAAAGTTCCTGAGTGTGTGACAGATCGTCGGACGTGAGGCAGTCGCACCAGGATCTGTGGGAAGGCTCGTGAGAAAGTGAGAAGATGCCTCCGAGAAGAAACCCCATTGGTGGGAGAGGCATGGCGGCAACAGATTTCCAAGCTTTGCAGCGGCAAGTTCGAGGCCATGCAAGAAGAACTGCGCGAGAGGATACGAACCAAGAAGAGATGCAGACAGTGAAGATGAAGTAGATGAAGAAGAAAACCAGTTTGAAGAAGAAGAAGAAGTTATAGATCTGGCACAAGCCAGACTGTACAAAGCCATATCCCAGATCGAGAAGAGGCCGAAGATAGAAGTTTCCACGTATTCTGGGAACCTAAATCCGGAGGAATTGATTGATTGGATAAATGACCTGGAAGAATACTTCGAGTATGAAGAAGTTGAAGATCCCGAGCGGGTCAGATTTGCCAAAACCAAATTAAAAGGTCATGCCAGCATATGGTGGAAGGGGGTACAGCTGGAACGAAACAGAAGAGGAAAAGAACGGATAACAAGATGGGAACGAATGGTAGAAAAATTAAAGAGACAGTTTATTTCGGCAGATTATGAGTTGGATCTGCTAAGAAAAATGTAGGGTTTAAGACAGATGAATAAAACTGTTCAAGAATATACGGAGGAGTTTTATAAAATCTCCATCAAAACCGGCCATTTAGAAGCAAGTAAAGAAAAGGTGGCTCGTTATATTAATGGGTTGAGACCCAGTATTCAGGAAGAGATGAGCTTAGTTCGGGTGAGCACCATTGAAGATGCTTACCAGTTTTCTTTGAAAGTTGAAGAAAAATTGAACAGGAAGTTTGAGAGCAAGCAAAGAGGAAGAGGGCACAGAGGAAAGACTGGTGGAGGAAAAGAGGAGAAGAAAGAAGAGGTTAGCAGCAGCCGAAATTAGAAAGAAGATGAATAACCCAAACCGCAAGTTCAGAACAATAGCTACCCAAGAGGAAGAGGTAGATCTGGATGTGGGTATGGAAGAGGAGTGTTTTGGGGAACATGTTTCCACTGCGGAGAAGAGGGACATAGGGCATATGAGTGTCCCTAGCACCCCGAGAGAGTGAACAAGAAACAAGTGGGTCTGCCAGAGCTGTTGTGGCAACGGAAGATGCTGACTCAGAAAATTCTGAAGAAGCTGATAAAGGAGAAGCAATGATCATGAGGAGAACCATGTTGATTGATGAAGACAAACCAAAACAGAGGAGGAGCCTGTTCTGCACATGGTGCAAAAGTGCAGGCAAATTCTGTAATGTTATTATAGACAATGGGAGTACAGATAACTTAGTCTCCGAGGAGATGGTTGCTAAGTTACAACTGGAGAGAAGGAGACACCCACATCCATACTGTATTGCGTGGTTGCGAAAGGACCACAGATCATGGGTTCGTGAACAGTGTTTAGTCACGTTCCAGATTGGGAGATACCAGGATGAAGTCCTGTGTGATGTTTTCCCCATGGATGCTTGCCATTTGCTGTTGGGAAGGCCATGGCAGTTTGATCGGAGTGCAGTGCATGATGGTCGTGCAAATACATACTCCTTGATGAAAGATGGAGTGCGGCACAAGTTGAAGCCATTACAGACAGTGGATGAGAAGGTGTGCAACAATGCCAGGATTTTTCTGGTAGAGGGCAAAAAAATTTTTTGCCAGGAGACGAAATTTGAGCAGGTTGCAAAGGCAGATGACTGTTTGGAGGTGTTACAGAAGACGCGGACAGAACAACATAGAAGTGAAGGTCACTTCTCCTTTTTACCCCGGGTGTCTGATGCAGGAGCATCCGGCGACAGTAGAGCAATCTTGCATCTTCCAAAACTTTTTGTTACAAATTTTTTTTCTAAGTACTTTTCTTCAGTTTTTCCCAAGGGGGAAGTTTCTGTAAAGCAAGGGGGAAGGGGGTCGCGATTTCGTGACATGTCGCGAAATCGCGACCTCAAAAGCTACGAAAAAGGTAAGGGCAAGTTTCGTCGCGATATCGCGACAATATTTCAGAACAAGGCGTAGGGGGGAGTCCTGTCGCGATATCACGACCAGTGAAAAGCTGCCACGTGGCATGGACTCGAAACAGCTTCCAAAGCTAAAACAAAGCAAGGCAAGGTTTGGCAAAGAGAAGGTAGAGGGGGGGGTCGCGAAATCGTGACCCCAAGGAGCTTCAGCAAGGCAAAGGCAAGGGGGGTCGCGAAATCGCGACATGTTGCGACCCAAAGGGGCTTCGGCAGGGGAAGGCGCTTTTGGTCGCGATATCGCGACATGTTGTGATTTCGCGACCTGTCGCGATATCGCGGCCAATAAGAAGACAGGGCAAAGTTTATAAGCGGACGGCCAGGCAAGGCTGAAATTGACACGTGGATAGCCATGTGTATCAAGACAGTTGTGAAGGGCACGTGTATGAAAGATATTGCGACAAGAAGAAGACATAGACGAATTAAACACGCGGACAACTACGTGTATTGAAACAAAGATGAGGGCCACGTAAATTCAAAATAGAGATGTCGGCCACGCACATTTTTAAATTTCTGGCAAACAACAGTTACTGGCGACGGACATTAAGGATGGGACAGCGGTGCAGAAGAACAGTCTGACCAAAACGGCGGTTGCAGGTCAAGGGAGGCCATGAATGCAAGCTTCATGGCGGATCGGGCAGTTGCCCATTTATGGCAGACAAATTTGAAAACTCGGCCGCGGGGGAAAATCGAATTTGAAATTTTGTTAGGCGGGGGCATTAATTGCCTAGAGGACCGAGACCTCGATAAAAACTCGAATTTTGGTAACAGTTGGCGGTGGTGGACTGGAGAACGGGGAGAAGTAGCACAGTTAGTGAGACCGAAGCCGAGCTTGGTCATTGTAAAGCCTGCGGGCTGTTTTATTTTGATGTGTGTATAATTTTCAGAAGATTTTAATGAAAAGCATGAAATTTTTGAAGGTGTGATTTTTCGGTCCCCATCACCAATCCTCCTTTAGATTTCGGTCTGCACACTTTTTCCCAGGGCCACAAGGGGGATTCTACTCTTTTCCTCTACACCTAACAAAAAATAAATTGCATACTTTGTACACTATTTGTATTTTTTGTTGTATCTTAAACACAAATAAGAATAGGAGATAGATCGGTGTGGCTTGAATGGTACTCTTTAGTAGTTGAAGCTTTCCTACTTGACTTAGTAAATTTCCAGCTTATATTGAAACTTATTTATCAACATATCTTGTACTTGATCCTTACACACACCTGTAAACAAAGGCATTCCCAAAAACGTGGATGGAAGACCTAATATTTATAGCCTATTACCTTTGTTATTCTTCTTTGTTGCTTCTCTAGAGTGTTGATGAAGGATACCATTATCTTTTCCAAGTTAATCATTTGTTGGGAGGCCCTTCTATATAGATTTAGGATCCATAACTCTTTCGGTTTGGCCACCAAAGGTTTCCCAAGCAGGATTGTATCATCCACAAATTGTCAATAAGTGATACCTCTCATAGACATAGAAGGTTTCAACCCATTTAATGCTCCCATCATTTGGGTTGCATCTATACATCTTGCAAGGGCTTCTACCATGATAATAAAGAGGTAAGCAGAAAGTGGCTCTCCTTGCCTTAAGTCCATGTTGCTCTCAAAGAAACCTGTCAGGGAATTGTTTATGATAATCGAGAACCTTGGTCCACCACGACAATTTCTCACCCATCTTCTCCAGCTCATACTAAATTTTAACTTAGCAAGAACTTTATGCATGAAGTTCCAAGAGAACCTATTGTAAGCTTTATTCATATCTAGCTTCAACAACATTCCTTTCCTCCTACTCTGCACTACCGAGTGCAATGTTTCATGGAGAGAGATGATGCCATCCATCATTTGCCTTCCCTTCATAAAACCCCCTATTGGTCTACTATAATCTTTGGGAGAACTTTTTTCAACCTTAATGCTATCACTTTCATGATGATCTTATATATTGCATTACATAAGCTTATCGATCTATAGTTCTTAAGTCCCTCTTGCCCTTGTTTCTTTGGGATGAACACTAAAAAGGTGTTAAATTCTCTTAGAACTTATCCTGAATGGCGACTCTCAAACTGCTTCCATTAAATCCTCCTTTACTATATTCCAAAAGATTGGGAAGAAACCTACCTAGAAACCATTCGAGCCCAAAGCTTCGTCCTTCCCTAAGAAGACTGCTTCCTTCACCTCCTCTTCACTAACATCTCTCACCAGCTCTTATTCATTCCTCTAGACATTCACTAACATCTCTCACCATCTCTTCATCCATCCCTCTAGACATTCTCATTGGTATATATTGAAGAATTTCTTCCATAGCTTCCTAGTCTTCCCCCCTTTCCTTTGATAGTAATGAACTAAAGAAGTCAATTGCCTCTTACCTCTTGCTTGATCCTTTCTTCACCTTTGACTATTTCACCATCCTCATGTAGGATTTCAAAAATCCTTCTAACACACTTATGTTTTATCATCAAGACGTGAAAGAAATTAGTATTTTTGTCTCCTACCATAAGCCATTTATTCCTTGTAGAGATCATTAACTTGTATAATAACAATTTAAAGTCATAATAATCTAGTTGAGGGAGAGGACCTCATATAAATAGTAGATGACCTTCAAATTATGTTAAGAGTATACTTCAAGAGTTTTACTATTTTTATGTGAAATAATGATTTGTTTTAGAATCTATTAAAGGATGATAAATATTAGAGTTGGGATAAAAGCTTTGGATCAATCTCAAATATTTCTCTTAAAAAATTGTTTGATCACTTGAAGCCCTCTCTAAGACCTTAGTATTCCTTTGGTTAGGAGTCCAAAACAAAATTTTTATCAAGAGAGAGTCTACAAAGAAAAAGATATGATAAACCTTTTAATTATGCCTTGTCTAAGATTAAATTATTTACTTCTTCATTGTCTCTTTGTTTATATTATTTCGGATGTTTTTTTAAATAAGAATATAGCCAGTAACTCCATTATTATTGAAAGAGTTATGAAATGTTGGATTAATTATTTCAAAACTAAAACATTACACATTCTATGGAGGATTGGTGTTGCCTTTATTTTTTTATAATCTAGGATTTGTGATAATATATGGTAAAATGGATGTCTAAAAAATGGGTTCACTAAAATTAAATTTTAATGGTGATTCAAAAGAAAAACCACATAATGTTGAAAAAGGTGGTATTCTTTGAAATAATGAAAGGAAAAATCTTCTTACTTAAAATCATATGGAACTTCTCCTAACAACTATGCTAAGGCTAGATCACATCTTTAAAAGTCAAGATTACCATTAAACAATGTCAAAATATTTTTTAATTAAGGTGGAGTTACAATTTATAATTGATGATGATGTAAAAAACATATGTGAAAATTTGGATAACAATCAATTTTTATGTCTATTAACAAATGTTAGAGGTTGATTCCCCTATGTAGCCAAACAAAAAAACTATCGTTAAAGGCAGCATTTTAGAATTGTTCATATATCTATAGATAAGGAAATAGAGTAGCAAATAATTTAGTCAATCAATCTTAAATCTTCATCATGAAGAAATTTAAATTTTAGAAAGTAATTATCTAAGAAGATTTTGTTTCTTAATAAAAATACATTAAATAGGAAAAATACCATAGTTTAAGGAATTTGAAGAATATCTTGTTAGAAAGGTAAACTGTATATGGTCTAGTTTAGGTAATAACAAGATAATATTTGATTATTTTGATAAAAGTAGATAATATTTGATTATTTTAATAAAAGTAGTCCCAATGAAAACTATGTATAGCTTATTAAAAAAATAAAAACTTGAATTACAAAAAATAAATAAACCTAAAAATTAAAAATTTTATACACTAGGCATATGGCACTATAACAAAAATTGCCAGTATTTGAGGGATGAATAGCTTCATAGACAACTTCAAAACTTATCCACTATTTAGTTACGTACAATAATTATATATGTTCAATGATTATATACAAGCAACATACTAAGGGAATGGACTTTCATATACCAAGCTCATGATATTATCACATAGTGTAGTCATGGTACAATACAAATAACTTTAGATTACATATATCCAATAGGTCAAATGAATAATCTTAAAGGTCAAGCCTTCACCCTCATCCTAAGGACCTTAAATACAAATAACTTTAGATTACATATATCCAATATGTCAAATGAATAATCTTAAAGGTCAAGCCTTCACCCTCCTCCTAAGGACCTTACCTTTAAGAGAGAGGTTGAGTGATTCCTTGCACCACCAATATTTCTTTGGAACTGCTCATTTTGTTATGACAATACTATCACATATTTGTAATGTGGTTATTTTTTTTTTGGTATATTTAAAACATTTTTCAATATTAGCATTTTATTGCTTAATACATTTGTTTTAATGACATGTACCTGAGAATATAGCGTGGGGTTCTATAAGGTTATAGAATAGTTGGTATGACCCACTCATACGTCTAGGATCATTGTTTTAGTTAATTGCATGGGTGTCATCCAAATTTTAATTACCAAATAAAGGGTCTACCCTTTTCTAAGGATTTAGTTTGAGATATTAAACATAGACATCAGTTTCTGTGTTGGTATCATCAGCTCAAAGATAAAATTATACTCATCATTGCTGGTAGTTCCTACTGAGTAACGCCTTTTGAAAGACATTTAAAGTCACTGTCATCCATCCTATAATATCTTTCACTATAAGATGCTTGCAGAAAAAAGTGGTCCGCAACACTCACCTCTTTTGGGATCAACTATCAAGAGTTATATGTGCACATTGTCTTAAAGAAAGCAACCATTAAGGACCATCAGTTGTCTCCTTCATACCAGATTCCCAAGAATCTACATGAGTATGGAGGACCATTTTTTTTTAAGATATTCCTGTTTTGCTCTTTCAATTGTGCCTTTATGTTTTTTTAATCTCTATATGATATGAACTTTCTATCACATTGTACTAGGGCTACTTTTGCCTTTTGATATAATGGTTGACTCGTCATGGACAAGGGTGAAGTAATTCCAAAGGTCAAATTTTCATATAAGGAAAGCAAATGAAAGATTTCCAAGAAACGAAAGGGAAAAATCAACGTGATGCGGTAAGTTTTTCTATTCATAGATTAATACCAAACGAGATCGGAGATTTCCACACGCACAGGAGAAATATCCTCTAAACGATAAGAACTTTTTACAAGTAAATAACAAAGTCATGTTAGATACAACCTGCAAGCCAATAATCGCTGATCTTCACCCTCAATTTTTTCAAACTCCTTGCTAAGAGAACACATTTTATCATTCAACAAGTAATGCATTTTGATGGATCTGACATTATTTTTCTTACCCTCCTAGCATTCAAGGACACGGGGCCAAGGGCCATCAACATAATTCTGAATGAAATTAAATAATTTAATTACCTCAACTAGACCAGAACAACATACAGAACGAGGAGGTTTAACATAGTCCAAGATATAAAACAACATATCTATATACAAAACTTATAAAATATTTTAAACGAAGTCAAAAAAGATTCAACTTCCTCTTAACATTTTTTGAAGAGTGTTTCTTCTACTATTGATATTTTAGAGTGCATTACTTCTAAGAGATTAGAAATGCCATCATTATAATTATAAGAGAACTCTCAATATTTAGCAACACTCACCTCAATGCAACTTCTCACTTTCTACTCTGAATATTAACAAACTTGTAATCAATATTAAACTCTCAGTATTGAGAGCCTTGTCAACAAATATTGAATGAGAACCGTTGTTTGAAAATGGCACCATATAATCCTATGCCCAGGCGACAGTTGAGAGAACTGGTTATGGCTATTGGCAGGGAGGTTTAAGGCCCACCTCGTGAATTGATCACTAAGGTTGAACAGAAGATGGCTGAAATTGGCTAAAGCTCCATGTCCTACCATAGCCCACTCAAACATGTCATTCTTGGTAGAGTTCCATGTTTAGGTAACACCAATCTGGTTGATGCATCTTTTGTGGCCTCAAAAATGCCTATGTCTAACAGGGTTCTATGTTCTGGTGAGCCCAATCTGGATAGATGCATTTTTAGCAGCATTAATATTTTGGTATACAATGGGCCCCCTCACTGCAGATTCTCAACTGCGAATTTTATGTTAACACTCCTTGCACTCCGTATAGTTCTAAATAATTGCATCTCTTATTACAAATATTCCTTTATCCTTGCAAAAAAGAAACCATCAATATGATTTCACATCGAGAGTCTCTTAGCAGGTCATCCAGGTTCAATGCAACTCAATTTCTACTCTAAATATTACCAAACTTGTGAAGAATGTTAGACTCTCAGTATTGAGAAACTTTTCAACATATACTGAATGAGAACCGTAGATTGAAAATGGAACCATATAATCCTATGCCTAGCTGACATGGAGAGAATTGTTTATGGCTATTGGCAGGGAGGTTTAAGGTCCACCTTGTGAATTGATCTCTAAATGTTTGTTAGGATTATTTTAAACAGCTGCAATCCAAAAAATCATGTATTTCTTCCCTCAATATTGTAATGTTGAACAATGGCCAAGTTTGTAGCGAAAAAGAAGAGTTCAAATCAATAACTTCTTGGCAGGTTTATTGTGGATGAAGCTTTTAAGGCCTCATTTTGATAGGACACTTGCTACAGCTGTTTTGTTGTGGCTGAAATTGGCTGAAGCTCCATGTCCTACCATAGCCCACTCAAAAATATCATTCCTGGTAGAGTTCCATGTTCAGGTAAGACCCATCCGGTTAGATGCATCTTTCGTGGCCTCAAAAATGACTATTTCTAAAAGGGTTCTATGTTCTGGTGGGTCCTATCTGGATAGATGCATTTTTAGCAGCATCAATATTTTGGTATACTATGGGCCCTCACCACAGATTCTTAACTGGGAATTTTATGTTAACATTCCTTGAACTCCAAATAGTTCTAAATATTTGCATCTATTAATACAAATATTCCTTTATCCTTGCATAAAAGAAACCATCAATAAATATGACTTCACATTGAGAATCTGTTAACAGGTCCTTCGGGCCTAGTAACCCGACTATATAATTTTGATGTCCTCAACTCCACTATAAATGCTACAGATCTTAGAGGCTCCTCTTGAAAGGTCAGAAATCAAGGCTTTAAAAGTGTTGATAAGATAACAGCATCACAATCATGTCCTGAATTGTCCCACAGTATGTCAGTGATCGACATTTGGTTGCAAGTTCCAGAACATTATCATCATCACCTAAAAAAGCTTTGATATCATTTAATGTATGGCATTCCTTACTAAAGCTCTACTTAAGAAGATCAAAACTGCACTTATAAAAAAAGGAATTCAACTGAAATGTCTGCAAATACAAGCAACAGTAAAAGCAGCAGCTCGAATTCAGCAGTATGCAGCTTAATATCCTAACTTCCTGTGCTGCTAGATAGTATGAAATTAAAGCTTCCATGTCAAAATACATGGCTAGTTTTAGCAGAAAAAATACACATGAATATGTAACATGACAGCTGAGTCATTACGAGGCAAAATAGTAGTAATCATGTACATCTGTACTCTTCGAACGTACTTTCAGAAATCTTGATTTGATTCGAACTTGAAACCGACTAAAGAGGTGATATTCTACCCTTGAAGATAAACTCCTGGAATAAAAAGATAGCAAGACGATTGTACTTAGTCTAAAGCACATTGCAGAAACAATCAGATGTATACAATTTTCTTTCAACAACAATCCGGGGTTTGAACATACATTTTGAAGCTGCAGCATCAAAGATCTACAACGTCATTAATGAAAATTAAAATTGATAAAATTAACTTCGTGCTTCAAGCTGGAGTATTACCTGTTCACCTTTAGATCTAAGGCTACCATTAAGTAGTATAATTGCTTATTTGATGCTTATGCTTTTAAAAATTATGATTTTGTAAACTACACAGTTGAGTCACACAATAAGCTTTGACAAATACTACCTTGTTTTTCGATGGTGATGAGAGATTTTAGTTCCCAACTGTTTAAAATTCATATTGCTAAGAATATTTTTCTAAAGCCTTAGTTGTTAATACCAAACATGAACATATGCAAATTAATAAATGCCTTGGGCAGTCATAAGTCTAGCATCACATCATGTAAGTGAAAATATATCTAATTCAAGATTCTATTTTCCTATAATTCTAATAAAATATCTTAAATTCTTTTCTTTTCTTTTTTTGAAAAATAAAACATCTTTACCTTTATTGATGGCTGTTCCACCAATATACACACATTGTTTCTCCTTGTATACATAGTCGAACTTGCCTCTGATATGGAAAAGGACTATTGCTCATCAGGTGCCAGGCGTTTACCTTAGCCACCATTAAAGGTGCACTGCATAAGATGGCAATTCCTCAAACAAACAAAAAAAGAACACTCAGCTACTTTACTCAGCTGCATGAGCTTTTAACCTGAGATTCACTCTTTTTACAGGTGCATGAAAATACAGCTACTGCATACCTCATCCATCAGGTTAAAAATAGTTTCACGGAATGAGATCCTCTGAAGAAATGACATCAGCTTCTGAACAAATTGCTTTGACAAATGATGTTCCCCCTCAAGGATTTTTAGCAACCATTGCCCCTATTTTTTCCATCTAACTATGAAAGGCACAAAGTACTAAACACACTCATTGTACAGGGCTATGAAGATTATGAACTGATGCAGCAAAAGCAACAGAAACACCTCACCCCACAGTACAGATTAGTAGTTAGCTTGCCAGATCCATGTTGCTCAACTACTCAGACATCTGCAATAGGCACATTACCAAGCATTCTTTTCTGAACAGCTTTAACTGCAGCAACTCTTGCTGCATTCGCTGCTCTATTAGCAGCAGAAATAGCTCTATTTACTCTCTCATCAACTCGAGGAATTTCAAATGCTTTTTCTGCTGCATGCCTTGCTTCCTGAAATACAAACACCCAAGACATTAAAAAAAGACTTAACTTGAAGTGTTCTCAAAAGCAAAGGGACAGACTCTTTCTCCCTTCTCACCTTTTACCATGAAATCATAACTCATAGAGAAGTAGTAAGTTTAGATTTTAATTTTTTATCAGTACCAAAATACACAGCACATCCAGATATAAAAAATGCACTAAGATGCTTGTAAATCATAAAGCAAGACTGAAGCTTTACATTAAATTTCCAATACTGTAATCAACTTGGTAGTGAAACTGCGGTGTTGCTAAAATTCAGTGCATCAATACCTGTACTGCATTCAAGACTTTTGAATGGTTCACAGCTATGGGGGGCCCTGGTTGAGAATTCTGTGTACTTGGAGTCTCAAGCACACCATGATGCCAGTGCCCAGACTGTCTTTCACCATTTCTAAATATATACATTCCAAGACCCTGTTTCCTTCCCTCGTACCATGCACCCTCATAGCGGTGACCATTGGCAAAATGGTAAACACCAAACCCATGCATTTTGTCTGCAAAATACTCTCCAGCATAGGTATCACCATTTCTGCAAGAAAAGAATGCTTGTTAAAAGTCAATCAATTGAGATACCCATTGCATAAGAGAAAATACCTTCCGTTCTAAAACTCATATAAAATGTAATGCTGACTTTTTTATATGATTTATTAAAGTAGCAATACGACCACCCCATCCCCCACCCCCTACCCAAAATAAAATAAAAACTGGTAAAGATAAAAATTGATAGACATTCATGCAGTCATGTAGTTCAAAATGGGAATCCGCATTTAAGCTTCTTTTAAATATAATTTGAAGAGCTGAAAGAAGGAATATGCCTCACAAAAAATCAGGCAGAGTCTATTTCTATCAGTACCATAGCTAAAACTGTATCTATCCTTTAAAAAAAAAAAAAAAAAATTGTCGAATTGGTGAATTGGTGTATTTGTGCAAAAAGCATGATGCAATATTCAGTTCCCATTACAAGATCATAGTTGTGTATTGCATTCTTCAAAATGAAATCACAAACATCAATGGATTGTTAAACAAAAACAAAAAATGTAAAGTTCTATTATAGTTTTCTTGCTTTGGCACTCACAAATATATCATTTGACTATGTGCTCTATGACTTCCTCAGAGAAGGCTGGGGTATAACACGACCTAGGCAAATCCAATTATGAGAAACATGCGATGCCCCCTCGCTTAGTTAAAAGCCACATAAGCATCGCAAAAAGCCATTCATCCGTTCCTTTTGTGTTAGCAAATGCTATATTTACGAATCCAAAGTGGTTCATTGGCGGCAATTTGTTTTAAAAATATCATAAGCAAGCTACAAAGACAAAACAAATAACAACTAACTAACTTAACTTTTCCAAATTCTACATGTGCTTTCTAAGTTTCTATTTTACTTTGCTCTGCCCCCCTCGATATTTATTTCGAGAAGTTTACGAAACAAAATCTTGACATCAAATACCCATCTCAATCAGTACATTTTTTAAAATAAATAAAATCTTGGTTTGAGCTTATGTGCCAATATTAACAGGGGTAACTTTTCTGCCAAAATCAGCCCGAGACTTCCATACACTTCATCTTGTTTTCCCTTTATATGGACAAATGTCAAAGGCCTTTTTTATAGCAGTCTGAATCAGTACATTTTTTTTTTTCAAATAAAATCTTCGTTTCAGCTTAGATGCCACTATTAACAGGGGTAATTTTACTGCCAAAATCAGCCCGAGACTTCCCCACTTCATCTCTTGTTTTCCCTTTATATGGACAAAAGTTAAAGGCCTTGTAGAATTTTACCAGAGAGACCATGACCCCCATGGGAAACATTTTTTCCCAATCAATAGAGCTTACTTTTCAAACCCAAATGAATAACGTCTTTCTCAGTCAATAGAGCTAATTTTCCGGATCCAAATGAATGGATTTCCCAACTGATAAGATCTACGCAGTGAAAACTGTACTTGGAAAAATATACAACTCTGTTTCTTTTTATATTTACAGATATTTCATAGTATCAACTACAAATTTTTCAATTGCAATATATTCAATAAAATCTCAGATCAAGACAATCAAACAAAACTTCCAAAAAAAAAAAATTCGTACAGTGTGCTCAGTTTCACATTGCAATTTGACCATGAAAATGTCTGTCTCGTACCTGAAGTGATAGTATCCAAGGCCATGCTTGACGGCCCACTTGAACTCGCCCACATATCGACTCCCGTCCTCGCAAGTGTGAACGCCATAGCCATGACTCTGGCCGTTATACCATTCTCCCGCATAAACATCTCCAGTGTAAAACCTGTAAACCCCATAGCCATGCCTGAAGCCTTGTCTGTACTGTCCTCTGTAACGACTGCCCCTGGCCCAAGTCTCCACCCCATACCCATCGTATTTCCCGTCCACCCAATCCCCCTCGTATCTTCCACTCATATAATAATAATAAACCCCGCTGCCCGAGCACTTGCCCTGGTGAAACTCCCCCTCGTAGACATCCCCGTTGCTGTAAACTTTGACGGCTTCCCTGGATACAGTCTTGGCGGCGGCCCTCTCGGCCTTGGAGCCGATGGTCCATGTGACCAGGGTTTTGGTCAGCAAAGCCCTCTTTTTCTCCTTGTCGTCTATCAAGAACGCGACAAGGGGCTTCGTCCACGAAACCGCTGGCCAGCCCCAACTCTTGAAAGCCCCGAACTTTTTGCCCCTGAAGAGTCTGGTGACATGGAACGCGATTCTCAGAGATATGACCACGGCCGTGACCAACACCGCCGCCGCGAAGAACACAGCCATCGAGTCAGAGGACTGGAATTCCGCCTGCAGCACCTCCTCGTCGTCATCTTCCTGGAGCGGCTGCGCCGCCCTCATAAACCACCAGAGGCACGGAATGGAGACGATGACCAGCGGCGGCAGCAGGATTCGAAACCGGAACCTCCGGCCGGCAAAGACGATGCCTCCGCCTCCGCCTCCGCCTCCGCCGGCTTTGCCCTCCGAGGAGGAGGAGAACCTCAGCCTTCCCATTTCTCGCCAAAGCCATTTCGCCGGCGGCGGCCGCTTGTGGCGGTGGTGGTGTCGGAGGAGCGCCGCCGCGGCAGCCGCCTCCTTCAGGCAGGGAAACGGGTCAATCGACAGAGGCGGCGCCGCCGCTTGGCTGGGCTTGACCGCGGCCAAGTTGTTGTTATTATTATTATTATTAATATTAATATTCATGGCCTCCTGCTGCTGTTGATGGACCCTTTTGTGAGGAGTCGTGAGAATCTCATCCTGCCAAACCCCAAGTGAATTGATGTTGGTGTTGGCGCCGGCGGCGGTAGCTGTGGTGGCGGCGGTCGATAAAGTCAGAAGAGGAGGCCTCCGATAATCAGAAGAAACTCCTCTGCTTTCCTTACCAATCTGTACCTCGGACTTCTTCTGGTGCATTCCTAACGATACGATAACAAAAACTGCATCCTCTCCTCTCCTCTCTTCTCTCTTCGTTATCTTCTCTTCTATATTCTTTATTCTCTTCTCCTCTGTGTTCTTCTATATCCGGGTGGTTTCGCTCTAATGGCTCGATCTAAATTGGCGCCCACTTGGGATTTTGCTTTCGTCCCAAGATCCTTCCCCATCCAAGACTTATCGGCACCGCTTGCAACTTATTGTGACGAGATTCTTGGAAAATGCCGCCGCTTAAGTCAGATTATCAGTGTGCTTAATACTTGTCCGTCTGTTGTTTAAACATAAAAATTTAAAGGTGACGTGGGACCACATTTAAAATTCTGTTAAGTATATCGATAATGCAGAGGAGATGTGGTTGCCTAGGATGTTTTTACTATAAATCGTAATTTTTAGATAAGATAAACTCAATTAATTTGAACCTTCTCGAAGGAAAAAAACACTTGTTACCAACCAACCAACATATCTCTTTAATTTTAATTTAAATTTAAAAAAACTCCAAACCCTATTTAAATTTAAAAAAACTCCAAACCCTCATAAACAGGTTACATATTTTACTAGCAATGGAACAGGACGTCAGCGTCAGGGTTCCTAAGGACCACCGTCCTACCACCGTTTTTCAAACGGTTGTGGAAACTAAAGACCAATTTTTATATATTGATATAAAATATTTTTTAAATATACCATCGACCAGCCTTCATGGTAGCTGCATGTAGCTTTTTTCCTTTAATTTTGTAAAAGACCATCCACCTTTTCCTTGGAAAAACAAAGACTAGAGTCACCAACTCTTCTATTTTGCTATAAGCTTGGTATCACTTTATTGATCCTATCACCTTAAACAAAATCGATGGTATCATTTTATTGATTCTATCACCTTAAACAAAATCGATCTTTTAAGTTTAAAAGTTAGGTAGGTTGATAAATTTTCCGTGTTTACTTACAAAAAAATATTTAGATTCATGGAGATCAATTGAAACAGAGGTAATAGATCTCTTAAATACTGGTCAACTTGACAACTAAAAGAAATAAAAGATAAAAATTATAATAACCGTTTTAAAGTTTAAAAAGTAACCCCGATTTCTTATATAGTCAAAATATTAAAAATTTAAAGTACCATCATCGTAATAATTATTTACATAAAAGGCACGCAGTGCTAGCGATCACCCTTACAAACGGCAGGATTTTTGGTAGCGTATTACGTGTTGCCAGGTTGAAAAAAGCCAAAAGCAGTTTGAGATTCAAATTTCACTCAAATGTAAAAAGGAAGCTGCTCTAATTTTGATGGCGAAAGAGCGTGGAGGGAGGTGTCGGTTATGACTGACTTTGGAAATCGTAAACTAAAATGGGTGCATGGGGCCCCACCTGCTAAACCTATGGGGCGACATCACTTACATTATTCATTTGTTCGTTTCTTATATTTTGTAAAGTTGTTGAAGACTTCGTTGGAAACAATTATTATAATCACATGAAAAAACATATTTTAGTTTTAAGTTTTTTTTGATATCCGAACTTAGTACTTGCTATAAATTATGTTATTACTATAAACCTTTTTATCAGCTATATTATAAACCCTCGTGTTAGATAAAAAAAACTACCCTCATATTTAAAAATCGTGTTAGATATAAAAAACTACCCTTATATTTAAAAATTTGAATTCCTTTAATTTAATAACACTTCCAAAAAAAAAAAAGATAATTTAAAGTTTAAAATGCAAATAAGACAGCTAGCATCTTCATCGATTTTTTCTCTTGACGTCTATATTTTGAAACATCTTTTCGTCCTCACGTGCAAAAAAAATGACATAGACCGACCCTACTTTAAATCCATGATATGGATGTCGTCTATATCTTAGACAATGTTGCCCATTGATATCCTCCCCCGTGGTATTTCTCTATCAATCTAGCCCTTGTCTTTTTTATTATTATAATATTTAATAAAATTTATGTAAAGATTCTTTTTAAATGTAGACGGAGTTTTAAAAAATTACTAATAAGAAAAGTTTATGGTTTATAAGTTTTTAAATGTAGACGGAATTTTGAAATGAAATGAAATGAAAGATTTTAATTACGTCCGCGAGATCCAAATATGGTTTATGGGACCTCAAATATGGAAGTACAATTACTCAAATTATATCATATGATCTTTAATATCTTTGAGAAGGTTGTTCCTTCTCCTCCTGCTGATTTGTGTTAGCAATTCTCCAACTTTTTTTATTTTATTGTCTTCAAATAAATCTGTAATAAACTCGTTTCCAAGTGTTTCTTTGTATTTGTCACGGATATTTGAAAAACTCGGGCATTTATAGATGAAGTGTTCCTCTGTCTCTACTGCCCTGTGTCTTGCATAGAGTACATATCCTTTTTTCCCATTGTTCTTTGGGCATTGTCCATCTCCCTGTTTCACATCTAAGCCTATGAGAGCTAGTCCTTATCTGAGCAATGAGTATTTTTTCCTTCCACTTGATTTCAACGCCTATATACGCTTTTTCCTTGTGGTCATACGTTGGGTTAAAATTTGCAATATAATATTGTCTTTTCCTGCTTGCATTTTTCCACATTCCACTTCCGAACTTTTCATTCACATAATTTTTTATGTCTTTGTTGACATTTGGGCATTCATTTATGTTGATTTCCCAACGTTTCATCCATTTCTGATTTTGTTTCATCCACGTATTCTTTCGCCTATGCAACTCTTCGTCCCTAGCTGCTCTAGGCCATCTATCATTTGTCATGTTTTCTATTTTTTTTCAAGTAACATAACAACTTGGTCATAGCAATTGCTTCTAAAGGGAACATTCCAGTTTCAGCTAGAATAATTTCATAAGGGGTTGTGGCCTTAATTTTGAGAAAGTTTGTGATTAGATATTTTTGAATCCTTTCTATTTGCCTCCATTTTGCATTTGTTGTGCCACTAGCCCACACCTCGCAACCATACAATATAACCGGTATAACAAGTAGGCCAAATAAGACCTTGGTGGTCTTCCAGTCCCACAACTCGGCATTCCTACACCTGTTTTGAAGTGCATATAGTGCTCTCCAGCCACTTTGAGTTCTTTTCATCCTACATGTATTCCAATTAAGTTTGTCATGAAAGTCTATGCCCAAGTATTTGTATTCTACTACTACATCAAGCGGTTCTCCTGCAAACTGAAATTTGAGTTGTTGCTTCTTCTTTTTGCTGAAAAAAATCATAATTTATGTTTTGCTCGTGTTCACCTCCATCCCAACTTCTTTACAAAAAGAGTTCTAGAGCTTGAAGGTGATTTTCTAGATCTTTGGTTGTTTTGGCCACAAGAATTACATCATCTGCATACATGAGGAGTTTTACCACATATTTGGCTAAATGCACACCCTCTCCCCCAAATTTGTTTATCCATTCTTCTAACTTGTCAATGTACGACCCAAATAAGGTCGGAGATAGAGGGCAACCTTATTTGACACCTATGTCACTACCAAAACATTCAGATAACCCTTCATATGTTCTGATTCTAGCCTTTACATGCTCATATAGTCTGTGAACTTTAAAAAATTACTAATAAGAAAAGTTTATGGTTTATAAGTTAAATAACTTAAATATTAGGTTAATTAACATTATACATCCAAGTGGTATTATTGGAAGAGGTTTTTTATTGAAATAAATAATTAGCATAGTCATATTATTGAATAAAAAATGGAGATACCAACAATCTTTTAAATTATTATACCATCATGATTAGTTGTCATTTTACAAAATTGTTTGGTAGTATAATAGAAAGTAGAATGAATCACTTAACAAATATTCAAGGTAATAGGGTAAACAAAGTTTAGACCAAAATACTCAATAATACATCATTACACTACTTTAAGGCACCTAATAGAGAGGATATGGAATTAAAAGAAGAAATATATTGTTGTTTTATGGACTTCAAACAAGCTTTTGACACAATACCTAGACGTAAATTATGAAAAAGAATAGAATAACTTGATATACTAACTAACTTGGCAAAAATCAAAACTCTAAAAGGACTATTAGAGTGTTTTGGGAGTGATATCGGGATGAAATAGGGTTGTCCATTGTTACCTACTTTGTTTGACCTTTTATATTAACAAAATAGAGGGATAGGTGGAAAGGATGAGAGGAGAAGGAATACAATTGGTTAGTTAAGTAATGAAAATTCTCCTTTGTGCCAATGGCCTTATCTTGATTGACAAGATACTTAAAGTTTAAAAGAATATCTGAAGGCTTTAGAGTATTTATTTAAAGAAGTTGGGATGCAATAAACATTAGCAAGACTAAAATTATGGCCTTCTCTACTTGGAGAGAGCAAAAGCAACCATATATTTAGTTTGAAAAAATCCTTTAGAATTGGTGATAAAATATAAATATCTCAGGTTAAGCAAACTCAATTGGGAAATACGCAAGATGAAACAAATATAGACAAGTTGGAGGGTATGCTACTCATTGCAAAATAGGGGTAGAAAAACAAAGTTATGGGATTAGAAAACCATTAGGGACATTTTTGGCTTACTAGTTATTCCAATGGTGGTATATGGGCATGAGATGTGGGCTAGCAATACATCAAATTTCAAATGGAGACAAATAGAAAGAATTCAAAAGCAATTGACTATAAAAAACTTCAAAATTAATGCATCAATTCCATATAAGATTTTACTTGTTGAAATAGGGACTTTTTCCATTAGAAGCAAAAGCTATGGTGAGATTGTTGGGGTACCTAAAGAAAAAAGAAAGAATGGAAGATAATAGTTTGAAAAGACACATGGATGAAACAAAACAATAAATAGATGGAAAAATTGAGAATTAAATTTCATGAGGTCCCAAACTCCAACAATGAAATTAAACAGTATGAGAGAAAATTTAGACTTCTCTTCCTGGACTAAAATTTTAGGAAGGAAAAAACAATTATACAATAATAAATTAAGCCCAAACTATGAACATAGCCAAAAGAAGTACATATATGTAAAGTTTAAATGGAAGGAGAAAAAGGCTTATATTCCAACTAAGATTTAGTTCACACCAACTTAGATGTGAAATTGGGATATGAACAACACCCTAAGAGGTATGGTCAGAACGGAAATGTATCTTTTGCACAATTGGAGTAATGAAGACTAAATTATAAGGATATGAACAACACCCTAAGAGGTATGGTCAGAAAGGATATTGAGCTTTTTACTTTGTTGAACAACTTTTTAAAATAAAAATTATAAACAATTATACTATTTTTAATTGATTATAAGGGATTGAAATGGCCCCACTCATATTACATCGTGACCTCATAGTGGTATTACAATAGCTTGAAAATTATGCACATATCGCTTGGCATGATCCTCTTACTATCTTTTGGAGTGTATTTCTTTTGATGAGAAGTTTCCTTGCTTTTTCTATTCTCAATTATTCAAAAAGTCCCATTAGTGAGTTCACTTTTAGAGTGACCTCATATGAAATCTTGATGTCCTTGTAGACTTCATATTCCATGATAAAATATTTTTCAATTTCCACTACTACCATGCAAAAGATTCATATACGTTCTGACCATGCCTCTTAAAGTATTATCCATATCCAAAGTTTACATTTGAGATGGTGTGAACAGGGTCTTAGTTGAGCTATAAGCATTTTTTCCTTCCATTTGATCTTTATATTTATGTACTTCTTTTGGTTGTGTTCATAGTTTGGGTTGAAATCATTTGATGTATAATTTTTTTCATTTGTAACTTTTTAGTCCACATGACAAGTCTGAATTTTTCCCTTACATATTGTTTAATTTCTTTGTTGAAGTTTAGAACCAAGTGAAATTGAATGCTCCATTTTTAATCCATTTATTGTTGTGTTTCATCTATGTGTGTTTTATTCTAGTAAGTGTTTCTTTGATTACCTATTTTGGCAACTTGTTATCTTCCATTCTTTCTATTTTCTTTAGGTACCACAATAGCCTTACCAAACCACCTACTTCTAGTGAAAAAGTTGTTTTTTCAACTAGTAATAACTCATATAGGATCGATGCTTTAATTCTGAAATTATTTTTAATCGGTTGCTTTTGAAATCTTCTTATTTGTCTCCATTTAAAATTTGATGTATTGCTAGCCCACACCTCACACCCATGCAACACCATTGGAATAACTAAGAATCCAAAAAGAAACCTAATGGTTTTTCAATCCTACAACTTTGCTTTTCTACCCCTATTTAGCAATGCATAGAGCACCCTCCATCCTACCTGTATTCATTTCATCATGCATATTCCCCTATTGAGTCTGCTTTGAAAATCTAACTTAATAATATTGCTTTTCTTCTCTTATTTAACAATGATTAGTAATAAGTAGATTGTCTTTCATCTTGCTTGTATTCATTTCATTATGCATATTCCCCAATTGAGTCTACTTTGAAACTTTAACCTAAGATATTTGTATTCTATTACTATCTAAAGAATTTCTTTTATATAAAATATATGACTACTTTTGCTCTCCTTAAGTAGAGAAGGCTATAATTTTAATCTTGCTAGTGTTTACTTGCATTTCAACATCTTTACAAAAATGCTTTAAAGCTTTTAGATGTTCTTTTAAACTTAATTATCTTGTCAATCAATATGATATCCTTGACATAGATAAGTTTCACTACATAATTTGCTAATTGTATTTCGTCTCCTCCCATCCTTTCTATCCATTCCTCCAATTTGTCAATATAAAGGCTAAATAGAGTAGGTGACAATGGACAACCCTATTTCACCTTGATATCACTCCCAAAACACTTTAATAGTCCTTTTCGAGTTCTAATTTTTCCTACCACATGTTCATAAAATCTGTGTACAATTGCTTCGTAGTTGGTTCATACACTAATTACTTCCATTATTTTCTATAATCTACCTCAAGGTACTATGTCAAAAGCCTTTTTAAATTCCACAAAAAAATAATAAACTTCTCCTTTTTCATTCCATATCCTCCCTAATAGGTGCCTTCAAGTAATGCAATGACCTATTATCAAGTACTTTGGTCTAAATCTTGCTTGCCCTATTACCATTTTTTTAATTTTCCACCCATTGATTGATTTTGCTTTCTACTATGTTACCAAATAATTTTACAAAAAGAGGATTAATCATGATGGTGAGTTAATTTGAAGGATTATTGGTGTCTCCATTTTTATAGAATGGTATGACTAGGTTAATTTTGATCATGATATAATAAAAGAGTTATTTTAATCCACTGTAATCAATTAAGATTTGTATATTTAAAAATATTTACTAAACAAAAATGGACCTATAACTCACTAGGTAAATCAAAAGTATGAAGTGGGATTGAAGCCTTTATTGGAATTAAAAGACCAATAAACTCGATTCATGATCATAGAAGAATTTAATACCATAACAAAGTTGGATGAAAATTTTGGGGAGTTAAGAAAATAACCCCAAGTATGAGAGATTTCTTAGGTTTTATTCAAAACAATAACCTTTGGGAGGTTGAGTTTGAAGAGGACAACTATGCAAGGACCAATAAAGATAGGCCAAAACCTAAGAGAAAAAAATTAGATAAATGCTAGATGAAGGGACTTGTGCTAAAATAAATACCTTGACAAGAATTGGCTCATATCACTAGATAATAAGAGTCAAAATGGTGGTAAGTGAATTCAAAAAAATATAATATTTAAATATGAGCAGATGTGGGAAGACCATCCTCAATTTGTTGATATGATAGTGAGACAGTAGGGTTATGCATAGCGATGAATTATCGTTAATTCGCAAATATTAGGATTTTTAAAATTTGAAATTGGCGAATATGGGGACCCTTGACTGGGGCCCATTTGCCTAAAATTTCTAGGTGCAATTTTTTTTTGGGTTGGCTTGCCCCACTTTGATAATAATTTCATCATTTTTATTTTAAATCACCAACATTCTTGCCTAAATCATGGACCTTTTCACCTTGAAATTATAAATAATTTTATTTACACCATCAAATTTACCTATTATACCACCAGTATATATACCTAACATGACAGTGATACTCCTACATCTAAAACATTGATTCTCCTCGAAAAATAACTTATAGTAGTGAAAAATAACCAATAGCAATGAAAAACGACCTATTGCAGCAAAAATCAACTTATAGCAACAAAAAATGATATGCAACAAGCAGAGACAAGTGATAATAGGAACATATAATCGATAGTAAATATAATCATAGATGATCAACAAAAAACAAAGGTGATTGAAAGTAGGAATAACAAAGAGGACCAGTAGCAGACGATCGATAAAAAGTAGAGACGAGAGGTAACAGGAATAGATGATCGATAGTATAGAAAAATAGAGACTATCGATAGCAGAATATACATTATACAAGTGATAAAAATTAGAGATAAGTGATAGAAAGCAAAGACAAGTATAATCAAGAATAACAAAGAGGACTGGTAGCAAATGATCAATAGAAAGTAGAGACGAGCAGTAATACGGAGAAGCGATCGATAGCAGAGAAAATAAGAGACTACTAATAGCAAAATAAACATTAGACAAGCTGTTAAAAGTAAGAATAGTGTTGACGAGCAATGTAAGAAATAGATGACCTATGATCGATAGTAGACCACAAATTCCCTTATACTAGTTGTAGAATTTTCACAATTTTGTTCAACATCATGTTCATTTTCTAACATGAAATACTTTTTTCTATATAGGTACAATGGCACCTACTAGCAATGGAAAGAAGGGAGGCCAATATTCTGTTAAAAAGAGTATCCTAAAATATTTTAGCCATATATCAAAATCGAGTGAGCCATCGACATCTGCACAAATTCAAGGTACATACCCATTTTACCTACTAAATAATTAATTTTGGTAAGTTATTACAAAAAATGATATAGAACACCTTTGTATGCAGAAAACACTATTGACCCTGATATGCCTCCACTTGAAGATATTCTCGAGGATGAGATGCCTCCACATGAAAATTTTCTTAACAATGACATGCAACAACCACTTGAAGAGATTCCTGAAACTGACATACCAACCAAAAAAGAAAATGATCATTCTAATAAAATACCAACTTCTGGAGAATCTTCTACTCAAAAACCTAAATGTAGAAAGTTAACCAAGTGGACTATTGGAAGGACATTTTAGCTTGAATGGTCATCAACATATCCATTTATTGAGCAAGTGCAGCCAGAGAATAGTAATGATATACCAACAGAATGTAGATGCATGATTTGTAGTTGGAAACTAGGAAAGGATCATAAGATGCAACTTAAGTTGGATACAATAGAAAAACATTGTGGAAAAGTTTATGTGATAGTAAAAGAAAGTGATGGAACAACTAAGAAAACAATTAGGTGGAAGGATGCATCAGAATGTGTACATGTTAAATATGCACAAGAATATGAAAAAGAAATGAAACAACAACAAACTCTTGTTGAGAATGGTGGAACGATTCAAGCTCAATTTCAAAAAATTCATAAGACCACTTTAGCTTCAAAAAGTTTGTAGTTTGTTGTTGTATATACTATTCTTAAAAAGGGTAGACCTATGTCTGATTTTATTGATTTTAAGCATCTATTTCAACTAGTTGATGTGCAGAACCTTCCTAATGCCTATTGGTCAGATCGAAGTGGTTGGGAAATGGTAAAATATCTCTCATTGGTTGAGAAGGACCTGAGAGAGAAAGTAAAACATGCCAAATTCATTTCACTTTCAATTGATGAGGTAACTATTGTTGACAACACATCTTGGATTTGCATGCATGTTTACACATTCTAAAATCATTTAAGGCAACCTCATTTACTAGCACTACATAAGATGGTGGAAAATTGTAATGCAAAAAACCTTTACAATATTGTTGTAACCAATTTAAAGGATATCATGAGAATGGATGATACAAAAATAGCCACTAAGTTAATATGTGTTGGAGTTGATGGTGTTGCTACAATGCAAGGACACAAGAATGGTCTTTGTGTTCGACTTTAGACATCAATTACCCCATATTTGATCCCCATTCATTGCATGGCTCATAGAATGAATCTTGCATACAAAATTGTGAGCACATTTGAAAATGTTGTGAGAGTGGAAGAACTTATCCATGAAATACATGCTTATTTTTTATGTAGTCCAAAAAGGTTTGCAGAGTTTCAACAATTTGCACTAGGAGTTACTAAAGGTAGAAAATTGTTAAAAGATGTAGATACTAGGTGGATTTCATTGTTTCAACCTACATATAGAGTTTTTAAAGAATATCAATCCTTAGTAGGGTTTATGTATGTAAATCATAGGGAAATTGATAAGGCAAAATATTTGCTATACCGTATGACTGACTTGGAAACACTTCTCACATTATGTGGTATTCTTCCAATGTTGCAAGAAATGAATACTTTGATTAAACTTGTGCAAGAAAGATCCATTTATATTATCGATTTCATCAAGATGAGAAAACAAATATGTATGCATATTGATAGGTTATACTTGTCTGGAGAAAATTTTATGGATCCTTTGTTTGATAGTTGGAGAACTTTAACAAATATCAATGATCCAAAAATATTTTTGAAGTTCAACATCAATAATCATCTTTGTATTAATGTTCATGGAAAGGAGATACCTTTATATTGTTTTGAAAAGTGATCACATATAGTTATAGACGATGTTGAACAAATACCCATAACATACAATGGATTTGATGTAGTTTTACACAATACAAAGATTAAATTGAGAAAAATAGTAGAAACCTTGACAAGAGAAATAAGAGAGCATTTTCAAAGAGATGAGTTGCTTGAGGCCATGGGTGTGGTTAACCCCATGTTCTGGGATCCTTGTACTGACTATAATAATACAAGTGAGTTGTTTATAAAATATATGGGTACTCTTGTTAAACATTTCACTAAACGTGTGGAAGTCAATGGTATTGAAATCAATGGTATTCTCAATAAAGAACTTTTGACAAAACAATCAGGCCATTTTGGATTGATAATGGTTGATCAAATTTTGCATTTGACTAACCCTCATGAGCCAGGTTCTATTACACGTTTGTGGAAAAATTGTATCCCAGTAGTGTCTTACAAGATATGATCAATGAATATTTTCATTTATATGAATTATGTCAAACAATGATTTTGGGATCTATGGAAGATGAAAGGGTTTTTAGTGCATTATCTTTTGTGAAATCTAAAGTTCATAACAGGTTGGATAAAAATTTAGAAAACTATTTGAGAATATATGTGTCATCTTATGAGTTGGACAAGTATCCTTATGATAGAGCTTTGGCATATTGGAAATCTCTAGTAGACAGAAGAGGTATCACTAATACTCATGATAATGAGGATAATGATACTTGTAGTGATCAAATTGTAGAGACATAGAGATCAACTATGCATACAAGTGATTTTGGACAAGTTGAGAAGTGTTTGTTTCAACTTCCTCCATTGTGATATTTGCAAGATTTAAAAAGTTTGATATATTTGATAGTATTTGTTATCAATTGTTGTCTACTAGATTATGAAAATTGGCTTTCTAGTTTACTAAAACTATATAAAAAATAGTATGTTCATAAAATTTTATGTTTTATATCATAGCCTTGTTATTGGATTATTTGTCTATGTTCATAAAATTTTATGTTTTATATCATAGCCTTGTTATTGGATTATCTATCTATGTTCATAAAATTTTATGTTTTATATCATAGCCTTGTTATTGGATTATCTGTCTATGTTCATAAAATTTTATGTTTTATATCATAGCCTTGTTTTGCTTGATTGAGCATTGTAAACAATGGTTGGATTTTGAATAAATTTAAACCCACCCATGCATGTATCCTTTGTAAATATTTGTATTATAGAAAGTCTTATATGGAACATCAAATTCATGAGACATTCATTTGGGGTAAATTGAAAGTACCCTTGGGCACATCTATTTTGTAAATATATGTATTGTAGAAAGCCCTCTATGGCTCAACTGAGTTCTTAGATATTTGTATAATGTAAATTTAAAGTCCCCCTAGGTACATCTATTTTGCAAATAACTATACTATAGAAAGTCCTATATGGCACATTAGAGTGATAGAGTCCATAGACAGTTACTTGGGGCCAATCTAAAGTTCCAATAGTAAACATAATTGCATCATTATCATCAATTTTAAACATCCTTATTTTTAAAATTCCATAGTTCCAATAGTAAAAAATATCCTTTTAATAAATTTTTCAAAAATAGTAAACAAATATAAACCAGAACACAAATATAAATCGAAACAATAATTAAAAAATATAATACACAAATTTTGGAAATATCTTTTTTATTAATTTGAAAAGCATATCATTACATTTTACAAAATTGTTGACTACCATACAACAAAATTTGTAGTCAACTAGTGAATTGTGTGTTCACTTTTTTACTCTTCAATTAGGGGGCTTGAAGTAGATTTTGGCTCTCCTTGAGGTTGAGGTTGACTTTCCTCATGTCTTTCCTCAACAATTTTCCCTTGTAGTGCACCAGCTCTCATCAGGCCTTCCTATGTTGTGTCCAAACTTGCAACCAATGCCCTTTCTTCTTTAGCAGGATCTTATTTTAACATTGAATGCATTTCTTTCTCTTTCTGCTTAAGCAAAATCTTAGGATCTAAATTGTGTTCCTTTATGATCCTCCTAAAGGTGTTGTTCTATTTTATTGTGATATGTAATTATTCTTTCAATTTAATAGCACCTTGTAGATTTTTCTTTGCATTGTTTAGATAAACATACAGGCTATTCACCTATTTCTGTAGATTATCAAAATTGGACTGCACAAGAGATAAGAAAAAATATGTTAGTTGATAAATGTATGAAAAAAATAGAATAAACAAAATTATGATGACTTACCTTAGCTACATCTTTTGCAACCTCTGTAACTTCAACTTTTTTCTTGTCAATAGCCCATTGATTAAAATATGTTTGGGCTTCAATATTAAGGTTCTCTAACCTATTCAAAAGAATATCTAAAATCTCATCATTATACACAAAGGTGGCCTTCACCTTGCCAAATTTAGCTTGATGTAACAAAGCATCAAGCTTTTCTGGTTCATTCTCCACCAAAGAAAAATATCCTCTCTTTTTAAATTTTTTTATATCGAGCATTAATTTCCTTGATAAGAACTTTGGCCCGATACTCCCACTCTCTTATTTTAGCAATATCTTGAAGCACCATTTCTTTAATGGTTGCTTCATAATTATTTGACAATAAAATATCTTCTAAAAAATTCAACCTCTCATCCTTAGTTAGAGGAAGAGGGTCGTTGGTTGGATGGGGAGGGGATGAGCTCTCGAGAGTGATAGCTAACTCTTCAATTTTTTGTGCTTCTTTATGCTATTGTGGACCTTGAAGCACATCAGTCACTTTAAAGAACTCAAGAATGTTGCCTTGAAACAGATAATCCTCATCAAGTGGAGGATTATCCAATTCTAAAATTCGTGCAGACTTGAAATATTTCCAAGAGAAATATTTGGAAAGTCTGACAAAGTCTAGCTTTGTGCTCCTCCTTGATCCCTTGCAAAAAAAATATTTTTACCACGCATATATTGACCTCTCATCAATTGTGGTCATGGTGGAGGCGGTGACGACATCATATGTTGTCTTCTATGAGATAATTGCCTCGACGCCCTTATAAAATATTACAATAAAATTTTATTAAAAAATATTGTAAAAAAATGATGCAATAAAATTTAATTAACTAAATGGGTATTAATTTAGTTTAATTACACTTACTGGATGAAGATGTGACCTATTGGGCTGCTTCGGTCTATAAAGTCGATTCCATTTGTATTGATGGATCGGTGCAACGTTGCTCTAAAAACATATAAAAAAATTCAATAAAACTAACTATAATTTTAACTAAATGAATTACTTGAACCAAAGTTTGAAATAATAAGCTTACCTGTCATATGCATGGGTTGGTTCACTTCTTCAATATCAATTTGCACATGACATGCAACTATTGGAGGTGCACGAGAAATAGGAGAAGTAGAAGACCTCAAACATTTTGCAGATCTTGTAAATAATGGTGTCGATTTTGACTGTGTCGGAATCTCTAGTGGCTTCTTGCATATGACCCCTTATTGTAGCCTCCCTTCTAGTAGAAGAAGAGGATGCTCTTCTCTACATTCAAGTACAAATTAAAAATGAAAAAAGTAAAAATATTTTAATATAAGAATAATTACTTTATTGAAAAATTCAATTTTACTTGCACCTGTTCGATTGTCAAGCCAATAGTCCTTAGGTTTGGGTGTAGTGAGGTTGGTATTGAGGTATTTTGCACATTATAATAAGCTTCATAAAAAATAAAGTATAAAATTGGTTGTGGAGACAAAGGCAACAATGTTTGTTTGGGTATTGTGGAGATCCCCTCTGATGTGGTTTGAAACATAGGTACTCTAGTCAAATTTGGTGTGGGCAAGACATCGAACCAAATAGGCCAATGCCCAAAATGGAATGTTTATCGTTCTTCCTTGCAAAACAAGTCATGCTTGGAAGAATTTGATGCAAGCTCTAAGGAACTTGTTTGTAACAATTGCAATATTCAAGCCCCTTCTGGACTTAGTAGAGTGAACTGCAAAAAAAATTATAAGATAAAATTAATACTTGAGAAACTTATTCAATGCCAAGAATTTTAACTTTAGACAAGATTTGAAAGATGGAGAGTTATTTTTTTTGGTATAAGGTAGAGGTGGTTATAAGGTCCACAAACCTTTTACAAAGTCAAAATGGGCTGGTTCTAGCATCAAGCCCGTATAATCAAAATACAAAATGGATCTTTCTAAGACTCACATTAAGCCATACTTAGAGTCCACAGTCCTATACTTGTCGCTTGACTATTCAGATAAAACAAAAACCAAACAACACCTAGCACTTACTAACACTAGGTTGTCGTACCGTACACTTGTCACCTCCCGTGCCCCAAGCAAATGGGATGCCTTTTCTCGCCTAATTCCATCTCGTCGGATTACTCATCATCAGCCCCTCCGATCTCCCCGATGCTCTAACAGGTTTGATCTTAGCTCTTCTCTAGCAACCAACACCAATAGTTCTTGAGGGAAGTTATCCTTCCAAATTTGCATCTCCCCAACGTAAACCGCAATATTTGCCATTAGATCCGCCGCCTCGGTTCCCTTCTCTGAAGGTGTGTTGGATTCGGGCATTAACCAAATGAGATTTATGAATCTTTGCTTCTAGGATAAGCTCCAATATGGTCCAACTGGGGTCTTTATCCTCCTTAATTGCCTTGATTATATTAAGCGAATCCCCTTCAAAGATAACTTCCTTATAACCCTCAAGTCTGGCAATTCTCATTGCCTGCATGCAGGCTCGGGCTTCGGCAAAATGATTTGTTTGAGTTCCCAAAGGCTCCGCAAAGGCAAGGACCACTTTTCCTTCCTCATTTCTCAAAACTCCTCCTCGCTCCCGCAGCTCCCGGATTTCCTTTTAGCCGCCCCGTCAAAATTAAACTTAACCCACTTTTGTGTGGGGGGTATCCACTTGACACCATCCCGTGGGTTGGTTGTAATGTCTAGGTCCTGGAAGTTCCTCTCCCCGGCTCCGCAAAATCCTCCTTTCCCTTAGAGACATGGTCTCATTTTTGAAGAAGAAAGTTTTCCAGCTTTTCTTTCAAAGCTCGATTATTTTATTACCACATAACCCGGGATCTTTCTTACGTCCTTTAAATACTCTCTTATTTCTCTCATTCCATATCCCCCATAAAAAATGGGGTAAGCCGAGCTTCCAGAGCCAAGTCAAAAGCTTTGCCCTAAGGGGGAAGCCCACCGTATGCGTAAGTCGACATGCTATTTGGACAGACCCAATCTATATGAAATTTGGACAGATCATTTGGAAGACTCGTACAAGAAAAATCACAAGTTAGAAATATATGACTTACGTATTCTATTGCTTTCTCACACAAGATACATCGATTGATGAATTGGAAACCTCTCCTTTGCAGATTATCTCGTTGTCGGGATCTTATTTTGAACTCGCCAACCAAAAGAAGAAAGCTATTTTTGGGGTTAAATTATTTAACCAAATAAAGAAGTCGGAGTCCAACCATTGAATCCTGAGTGGATTAACTTATAGGCAGTTTTTACTGAATAGATCCCACTTGTAGTTTTGCCCCAAATTGCCTTGTCTCTTCCTCCCCCAGGAATGATCGGGAACACCCTTAAAGCATCATTGAGTTTGGTTAGGGCCACCTTCTCTTGCTCGACGGATTATGAACTCGTGATTTTCTTCCAAGAAGAAGTTTCCGGTGCTACAGCAATAAAATCCCCTACTTTTCCTCCCATTTCCTTCGAAAGTTTATGTTGGAGGACCTGAAGGTCTAAGTTATCTTTCATAGGGGCCTCTTCCAACCACGGGTCTTTCCAAAAGTCCACTTGTCTTCCATTACCAATTCTCCATCTGATGCCTTTCCTGACTACCTCCCGACATTCGAGCAAACAATTCCAAAAATAGGATCCTCTAGGAAGATTATCAGCCTTTCAGAAGTCCCGATTATTTCGATATATTTTGCCTTAAGAAGTTTTACCCATCCCAATTGATCATTATTGATAAATCTCCATACCTGTTTGCCAATCGTAGCTTGATTCAATTCTTTCATTCTCTTTAACCCCGTGCCCCCTGATCCTTGCTTGCACACACCTGATTCCATGCTACCAACGAAATTCTCTTTCTCTCCTCTGAACCTGACCACAAGAAGTTGCGTTGAATTAGCTCCAATGTAGCTCGGACCTTTGCAGGCATTCTAAATAGAGACATGCAATAAATTGGAATGCTCAGTAAAGTAGTTTGAACTAATAAGGCTTTTCCCGCGGAGCCGAGAAGGCCGCCCTTCCACCCTCGCTAACTTTTTGGAGATCCCGTCAATGATCGAGTTCCACAAAGTAGCCTTCATTCTTCCTTCGAACATAGGCATACCTAGATAAGTTGCTGGTAGAAGCTCCTTTCCACAACCGAAGAGGTTAGCTATTCTTTCCTCCCTCCCACCAGGCGTGTTAAAGAAATAGATGCTACTCTTCTTATAGTTTATGTACCGTCCTGCTTCTGTCTCATACTTGGTTAGAATTCTCTTCAACTTCCTAGCTTGAGGCACCGAGGCTTTGGACACAATGATTGTATCATCCACAAACCGTTGGTGAGACACTGGCCCCGCCGTTGAGGCCGGTTTAAAACCTTCCAATTGACCATCCGCCACCGCCGCTGAAATGTTCCTACCCAATGCTTCCGCTAAAATAATAAACAAGTATGGAGACAAAGGATCTCCTTGTCGCAACCCCCTTTCACTCTTAAAGTAACCGGAGGGTGACCCATTCACCATGACAGAAAATCTTGTAGTAGAGATACAACTAAAAATCAACTTAATCCACTGGGACAAAAACCAAACTTACCCAAAATCTTGGTGAGGAACCGCCATGAGACCCGGTCGTAGGCTTTATTCATATCAAGCTTTAGTAACATACCCGCTTCCTTACTAGTCACCATTGAATGAATAACCTCATGAATTGTGATGATACCATCCAATATTTGTCGCCCTTTCACAAAGCCACCTTGGTTCATATCAATGATGAAAGGAAGGATAACCTTCAACCTATTGGCGATTGTTTTTGTGAGAATCTTCATCAGAGTGTTACATAAACCGATAGGGCGAAACTCGGAAAATTCCATTGCTCCCACTAGTTTAGGGATGAGAACTAAAAAAGTAGCATTAACTCCTTCTCGGGATTTCCATGTCCTTTTGAGCCTCAATTATAGCTTCCACTACATCATTGCCTAGGATATCCCAAAACTTCCGGGAAGAAAGTCGCAGTGGAAGCCATCCGGTCCCGGGGAGCTGTTACCATCCATGTCAAAAACGACCTTCTTGATTTCCTCCTTTGTGAAAGGACTAAGTAAGAATCCATTAAGATTATCGGTTACGAGGGGTGGAATGGCTGCCAACAGAGAGTCCTCTTCTTCAATAGTCGGATTTACATCTTCTAGCAACGATTTAAAGTACTCAACCGCTTCCCTCCTTATGTCTTCCATATCTTTGGTGTTAGACCCATCGGCCATCTTGATCTCCTTAATTTTGTTAGTACTCCCGTGGCGAAGAGTAGAGACATGGAAGAACTTTGTATTTCTGTCACCCTCCTTTAACCAACGCAGCCTGGATTTCTCGCCTCCAAAAGGTTTCTTCAAATCCTAGCATCGTGTGGTATTCGGCTAATGCCTCCCTCTCCCGGTTTCTCGATCCTCTCGTAAGTCGCTCCGACTTCAACTTCTCCCGTAGTTCATTGATCTTGTCTTTTAGTTCTGCCTTTTTAACAAAAATATTGCCAAAGGAAGTTTTGTTCCACTCTCTAATGTTAGCCTTCACATTCCTTAGTTTACATGCCACTTGGGCCGGTTTCGAACCATTATACTTTTTGTCCCACCATTGGGCAACCGGATCCTTGAGATCCCGATGTTGGAACCACATAAGTTCGAATCGAAAGGGTCTCATGTATCTTTTCTTAGAGTCCTCCCCTCGTTTCCCACTGCAATTGGGTTGTGATCGGACCCGATTCTTGGGAGTGCCGTTAATGAAGAGTCCCCAAACCTCTCCGTGCATTCTTGAGAAAGAAGAAACCTATCTAATCTTATCTCGAATTTGGTTTTCCTTCAATCTTTTGTTAGACCATGTATAGGAGAATCTACGCAGTCCACATCCATCACTCATGTTGCTCAACAAAATCTCTAAACTCGTAGATATCGCAGCTATTCTTTGAGAGCCCCCCAATTTATCTACAGGATTAAGGTAGCAATTGAAATCCCCCGCCACAATCCAAGGGTAGTTGGGGACCGTCTCCCTCAATTCAGCCTAGTCGACTCCAAAGAACCCTTCTCGATCCCTCGTCTAACCGGAGCATATATATTCGTTAAGATCCACTCTTCCCGTGTGGTTTTATCCACACATAAGAGACAAATAAACCAACTAGACATCGGAATCACTCTACTATCAATCACATTTTTGTTCCACATAACCAAGAACCCTCCTCGCTGTTCCAAGTGGCCTCTTGGCCTACTACTTCAGCCTTCTCGCCAAGTCCTATTCTTAAAAGGAATAACTCTACTCTCCTCCATTTTAGTTTCTTGCAAGAAAATCATATCCGGTTTGTGTTCTTGTCTAAGAGCATACAAAGCTCTTATTTTTGTAGGATTACTCCCACGAATATTCCATGAAAGGATCTTCATTTATGGGCTTTGGATCCTCGAGCCTTCGCCCCAAAGAGCAATACCGCTTGAGTGCCATCACCCACTCCTCGCTCTGCTTCTTTCTGCCTTAAGGCAGCATTGCTAGGTTTCCCTCTTCCTACCGAACCATATCCCCATACATCCGCTCTAGGTTGAAGTTCCTTGGGATTCACTTGGCTTCTAGTAACCATCTTGGGTATACTTTGTTATCATCAGTATACTTGGATTCAAAACATTTGATAATACATTGAAGGTGATCTCTAGGTATACTTTGTTATCATCAGTTAACATGTACTTTGGAGTGATGGGATTAGCACCCTTGTGTGACAGGTCTATCAATCTCTGAATGTTTGAAGGTTTTACAATGAAAGAGAGTCTTGTTATCATTTGTGATCTTGACAATCAACCCATCATTGTAGTACGAGCTAATAATCCTTTGCAATAAATTATTATCTATGTTGTACTAGGGTATTGAGACTAATCCCTGAAGACTAGAGTCCTTGACCCATGTGTCATATCCCAATGTTGTCAAAATTAAAAAAATGAATATCTTTTATAGCCATCTGCATGGATGAATTAATTATAAGTTTGACACATGGCTGCATCTAATTGGAACTATTATAGGTGATGTTATCGATTTCTAGTTGTTGGTTATGTTGCTATCGATCATAAGTTGTTGGTTGTGTTGTTATCGATCTTCTGTTGTTCGTTATGTTGCTACCAGTCAGCAGTTAAGAGTCTATCATCCATAGTATTTTTATCGGTAGTCTTTCATCCATAGTCAAGATTCTATCATCCATAGTATTATTATCAATAGTCGAGAGTCTATCGTCCATAGTGTTGCAACAATAATCAAGAGTCTATCATCCATAGTGTTGCTATCGATAGTCAATAGTCTATTGTCCATAGTGTTGTGTCGATAGTCAAGAGTCTATTATCCATATTGTTGATGTCGGTAGTTAAGAGTCCATAATTCATAGTGTTGCATCGATAGTCAAGAGTCTTGTCCATAGTATTATTATTAGTAGTCAAAAGTCTATTGTCCATAGTGTTGTATCAATAGTCAAGAGTCTCTCGTCCATAGTGTCGTTGTCGATAGTCAATAGTCTATCATCCATTGTGTTGTTGTTGATAGTCAAGAGTCTATCATACATAGTGTTGCGTCAATCATATGTCTTAATTAAAGTACAATATTTCAATGCTACCATGGCCTTTAATTCTATTTAATTTAGTGTATTTTAAATTTTTACAAGTTTTTTGAAATATTATTATAAATTATGTTGGAGAATATTAAATTATTTGGTACATGTCAATTTACCACCATGGTACAATATTAGATTAGGTGTGTCTTAGAGAGTGTGAGTTTATATTTCATGTAATGTAATAATGTGCAAGAAATGCACAAGTGTCATGTAATTATGTGTGCAAGTGTTGTGAGTGTAAATGTGCACAAGTGTCCATTATGTAAGAGTGCACATGTATCCTTAGAATAGGAAAGTGAAGAGTTACAAAGAAGAGTGAAGGTCAAGAGTGCACCATATGAGGAGTCACATACAATTTTATATTTGTGACAAAGTATTGTAATTGGTATTGAAAATGCATTGCACATAATATGCATTAGTAGACCTTTATTCTATAACATTTTCAGTATTTTTGTGAGCATTTTCCAAGTGATTATTTTGTGAGTATTTTTGAGTTATTATTATTTTTATTGTTATCTTTATTGAGTTATTTATATTGCAACTTTATTATATTCAATTATATGGTTATTTACATTAAGTATTAGGCTACAAAAGCTATCAGTGGTATCAAAGCCACAACAAGTTTACTTGCACAAGTTTTTAAAAAGTTGCAAATAATCTAAGGACATTTACCATTGGATAAGAAAAACCAATGAAGACAAGTATTTCCACTAAGTTGAAGAAAAACTAGTGAAGGCAAGAATTAATACCACTAGATTGAAGGACAACCAATGAAGATTAAAGAGGCAAATTTTAGAGAACCAAATCAAAAATAAAAGTTGGTCACTGTCATTCTACTTTAGATATTGAAAAGTTTTATATAGATTGAGTTTACCTATTCCAAAAGTAAATTTGAAATAGAAGGCAGTCTATAGTATAGTTTCAGGTCTTGAAGATAGACCTTGATATTGGTAGAGAAATTCCATTAGAAATAGAAGAATTCTAGCAAAGGTGTTTACATAAGGTTTGGGACAATCGTCACCATTCAACAACAAGCCCATAAGATATAGAGGAGACCCATTGAAGGAGGCCCTAGTGAATATTAGACAAGCAAGGAAAACTTGAAGGTAGAAGAAGACTTCAAGACAACAAAAGGTCTTGAGGACAGTTCGAGTTAAAGGATAGCAAGAAGACAACAATATTACAAGATTTCAAAAGTAATTACAAGTCCACATTGGACAACAAGCTCAAGTATTCAAGTAAGAAAAACCACAAGGGTGAAATAATGGTTTAAGAGTTTTTTATGAACACCATTCTTCTTAGGAACATTGGAATCTTTTGCAAGCTTGATATTTGCACCTGCAAAAGAAAGAGAATTCAGAACAACCAAATGTAGCAACATAACAAGGTAGTATTTGGAAAGAAATAGTGAGTGCCACAAGGGCAATAATAAAAAGTTTGAAAGCCACAAGGGCAACATCAAAGAGAAAGATAATATAGTAAATGTCACAAGGACAACATTAAAAAGAAAAGCTATGGATTTGGAAGAGGCCCAAATAGATAGTGATATTTATTAGTGAAGAAGCCATATTGTTAAAGACAAAATCATTTTTTTTAATTAAGTTTATTAAAGGTTATAGTGAACTAGAGAAGAAGATTACGACATCAAAGAAATAAATATAAGTCTCTATAAAGAAGTTAGAAGGACAACATAAGCAAGAGAGAAATATTTGGGTATTTACAGTGAGAGCAAGTTTTAGCCAAGGGCAGAGAAGATTCATAAGGTCAAGTTATTGAAGTTAAAGTAAAGGAAGTAATACTTCCTAGTTGCGTTTAAAAGCTAAATAGATGCACCTGCAATCTCAATAAAGGACAATATTTTTTAGTTTCAAGAGATATATTGATCAAGTATATAGAGAGCATATTTGGCCGAGTTAAAGCTCATAGACTGAAAGTAAGATATAGCAAAAAAATAAGATCTTAAGACAATCTACAAAATAATTTTATTATGCAATGTAAGGGTAGTTAAAATATTCTATGTTTCAATGATTCATTGCATGAGTATCTTGCACCTACATCTGCAAGAGAACAACAAAGGAAGAAAGCATTAGCAAAGAAATTAATAAAGAGGAGAACATAATCTCCATTAGCACTATGAAGCATCTGCAAATGCCAAAGTGGAACGTCAATGTAGAGTGCCTAGTTAAGAATGCTAAAGTAAAATAACAAGCAAGATAGACTTAAAGGATATCGATCAAGGCAAAACTTGAGAACAACAATGAAATCCATAAAACCATAAGCTAGAACAATATAAGAAATAGAGGAAAGTTGCAATCATTGCAAGGTAAATTTTACAAAGCATTGGATGGTATAATAGTTTTATGTGTTTTATTGAATGTAGAACAATGCACCTAAACCTACTTAAAACAAAGGTAAGTATACTTAGCAATATTTTATAAGAGTGCAATTCGGGATGATCAAAGCTTAATTAGAATCAAATTGAGCACATGGGGCAATCAAAGTGTTAAGTGCTCCATGATCTAGCACCATTCAGGAGCTACAAGCCAATAAGTGCTTTGAGTCAACAATAACCAACAAAGAGCCAAGAGACAACAAGACATATCAGACTATCCAAGAGCCACAAACCATCGAGATGCTATGTGTCGATCTAAGAAACCAAAAAGGACATCCATGAGTTACCTAGGTGTCTCAGGCCAGTGACATGAGTAAGCAAGGTCTTACAAGAAGCTGAAGCACCATTATCACCATTAGTGAGTGAAGCGGTGCAAGAATTGAAGTGCCAAGGTCATTCTATTATTTTGAAACCATGGAGGAGATTACTTCAAGATAAATATGGTGATAGGTTTTCAAACATTATGTACAAGAATAAGAAAGGAAGATACAAACGTAAAGAATATTTTTTTTACAAGTATTTCAGACATTATTGCTAGGAGGCAGTTGAGCAGAAAGATAACAACAATGATTGTTCCAAGGGGAGTTAAGGATAAGTTGATTTTGGAGTTGAATAGCTCAGAAGAATACACAACAAGAAGCGGATATAATATAAAGCACCAACAAAATAAAAATATCATAAGAATATGGAGAGATATTTGGGATAGCCCAAGCATTCCAAAAGTTAAAATGTTTGTATGGCTAGTAGGTCATAGGAAACTTTTATCCTGGAATAACCTAATGAAAAGGGGTTTTCATGGCCCCTCACAATGTGTTCTATGTAAAAAGGAGGAGAGTATAAACCATATCTTGGGATATTGTTCAATAGTTTGGTAACTATGGCAATGGACTCTTAATATGTTTTATAAATACATGTTGATGAATGGCAAAATTGAAAAATAGTTAAAGCAATGGTAAAGAATTTTTAAAAACGAGGTATTATAGACAACCTATGATACATCAAAAGATACAATACTTTGGACTATACGGATGGAAAGAAATACAAGAATATTTAAAGAAAAGAAAAGTGGTTTACAGGTAATGAACAAAATATTTGTTTAGCCATAGAGGAGTCTAAACCAACCCTATCAACTCACCCAATCCCTAATCTTGAAGTAGAGAACCTTGATAGATGGAGTCAAGTCATAAAATAGAATTATGATGTTGGGTACAAGAGAAACAAAAGGAATGTAAAGAATATAAAGTGGAAACCACTAGATGTGGAGTTGGTTAAATTTAATTTTGATGGAGAATCTAAAGGAAATCTAGGACCAGCAAGAGGAGAAGGAATAATTAGAAATAATAAGAATGAGATTTTACCACATTATGTTTTCAATAGTGGATTTAAGACATAATAAAGCTAAAGCTTGGGTGACTTTGGAAATTTAAAAACATGCAGACAAATGAAATGGAATAAAGTATGGATGGAAGGCAATTCACTAATACTAATAAATACAATTTTGAGGAAAGCAAGACTCCAAGGAACGTACAAGAAATCATTATGGAAATGCAAGACCTTGCTACAGAGTTTGAAGAAATCAAGTTCACACATATATTAAGGGAAGGGAATAAATGTGCATAGGCTAGCCAATAGAGGGATTTTAATAGAGGATCATGAAATTAAATTCTCTTTTCCATGGTTAGAGGAAGTAGTAATTTTAGTTGAAGTTGACAAGAAAATGTTGATTGCCTGAATCAAATAATGATTAAAATTTACTTTAATGTTTTCCATTAGTAATATTTGTTGTATTTTATAACATTAATATATTTTTATATAAACTATTTATTACAATTTTGGTGGTTGCATTTATGCTTTAGGAAGTAAACTAATAGTCTAGATCTGGAAAAGTAGACTATGATAACATGAAGTTTTAGAAATTTGACTCTACTAAGATGTAATGCATAGATAGTAAAGGTGGATTTTTGGTATTGTGAAGGTTGTTGCTAGAAAATTTCAATAAGGAGGATGTTAAATCTTGGAATATTTGTGTTTACAAAGAAAATTGAAGAAGATCCAAAAAATGAAAATCAAGAATTCAAACTTTTTATGAAAAAGATGTAGGTATCTAGCTATAGCAACTCAATTAAGATGAGAATTGAATATATTTATAAACTCTTAAGCTCTAAAGAAGAGAGTTGTGATTTGTAAAGGGTGGGAGACCCGAGTACAACCCTTTTTTCTCCAACAAAAAAAAAACTAAACAAAAGTAACTTTTTGAAAAAATAAAGTGCATATAAACATAACATCTTTTAAAGTTAATTTCTTACTTGGTCTCTTTAAAGTTACCTCAATGTTATCCTTTTATTTTATTATGGCACAATCATTATATAAAGAAATAACTTTAAAACATAAATAATGGGATGAGAATAAAATAAAAATAATTAATGGTAAAATTATAATATTTATTTTTTTAAATACTTTTATGAAGGAACTAGAAGAAGAAATTTGAAAAATCATCAAAATTAGAATCTAAGTCTACATGTGAGATTTATGATGAAGATTAAATTTCTTTTAAGGATGCTTGAACACCATTATTTGAGGTAACATGTAAGGTTTTTATTGTTGCATGCAAGAGTTTCGAAGGAGTTTCATCTTTATTGAATAAGAGATTACATGAAAGGTCTCTCATGGTGGTTAAGGTATTGGAATATATTACATTATTTGGTACATGCTAATGTACCATCATGGATACATCTTTAGATTAGGAGTTTGTATTAGATTAAGATCCAAGTATTTACTTTATGCAATGTAATAAATGCACAAGTGTTAGAATGTTGAAAGTACTTGATGATGTAAATGTGCATGTAGTCCATGTGTATATGAGTCATATAATAGGAATATGAAGAGCCATAGGTAGGTGAAAGACCAAGAGATACATATCATTATATACAGGCCTTTGATTGATAAGAGATAAAGTGAGAGTAGAGTAGAATATAAGTTAGATACAATGTAGAACTTGTATGAAGCATGGAGCATTTGAGATCTCCACATTTTGTATGAAGATCCTATTTTTGTGAGCTTTCATTAATGGTAGTTTTATGAGTTATTGCAAAAGTTTCTTATGAGTTTTTCCTACTTAGTATATTACCATTATCATATATTTAATATTGCATGCTCATTTTAGTCCTTGAGGTTGCATTTCATTAAATATATAGCATAAAGAGCTAACATAAGGGTCATGCAAAGTTGAACCAAAATTAATAGAGTCCAGGTAATTTTCATTCAATGAGGTGGCCCTAAAATTATTGCATGATATTTCTAATAGAAGTAATCAACCACCACATTCAAGTTTTCTTACATGGATCAAAAGTTTGATAGATAAAGTATTGCTTCCTTTCCTTCTTATAGACAAGGGTTTATTATTAAAAAAAACTTTTGTTGTTTATATAGAAAATGAAGAGACTTTTTTGTTTACTTCTACGCTCCATGAGATAGTCTTGATATGTAACTTTATGGTTTTTGGCCTACTCTCCTACTTTGAATGAGTGGATAAGTCAAAATTAGTCGCCTCTAATTTACCTTCATACCTAAGAGAATTTATTGTGATTTTTACAAAACAGAAGGATTATGATGTTATTTATATTGGTACTTCTTATTTTCATATGGGAGTTGAGGTTTTTATGAAACTTTTGTCTTTAGATTATGACCCTATAGTGGAAATATTTCTTTCATCCTAGTATCAATTAGTTTATCAGATATGCCTTTCATTTTTAGATGTCTTTAACCCTTGAATAAACCAATAATACTATTGTAAAAATTATTTTTCTCGAATCTTCAAGAGGAAAATACAAGACATGTGCTCATATATGTTTGGAGGTTGATTTGAGCAAAGGCCCGAAGTTGAATTTACCTTACATTGAGGTGCTTAACGAGAACCAATAAAATGGATTACAAACACATTGTTTTAAAATTTATGTAATATTATGAATATGGTTACCTAACCAACATATGCCTAAGGATAAAAGATGAAGTCTAACAAAAATTGCAAAAGATAATTTTTTCTCTATTTATAAATATTTTCAAGTGATTTAGCAAAAATAAAGCATAAGTCTACTTGATGAAAGGGTGCTTTAGAGGAACATCATTTTGTGGTTTCATGTGGATAAGACAAAGTAGCTTTATATGGAGATCATCCATGTATTTCTTCAATAGAAATAGGAAAAAGTCGAAGCATTATAAAACTTATGGTGTTAACTTGTAATATCCTAAAAATGCAAGATGTACCTTCAAAAGAGGTGTATAAGAATACGATGAAAATAAAATGAGATTGAAAAAATCCTACTTTGAATTTGCCATCCATGATTTTTTATCATGTTCATGAATTATTGGAAAAAAGTACTCTAAAAAGTTTATAGACCATAAAAAAGCCTTGTTTAGGAAATGCTATATTCATTTTATTTATTTTATTTTATTTTTGGTATTTTATATAAAAACTATGTACACATGCCCTATAGCAATCAAAAATATAAAAAGAAAATATGCATGTATAGTAATAGAAAAGCATGCATGAGATAAGCCTAATATTTAAAAATCACATATGTTTAAGGAAAATATGGTAATGTGAGAAAGAATATGAAAAATAATGGATTTTAAGGAAGTTACCTTTATAAAAAATGAAAGTATGTAAAAATGGGATAAAGGGGATGATTAAAGAAAGCTTTTTTTTTTAAGGTATAACTAAATTATATTCAAAATATTTCCATATATCTTATAGACTTAGTTGCCTATATAGAATTCAAAAATATTTCCAAATGCGACTGGTAGGCATAATATCCTTGCTAGTGCTGATGGAATCCATACTTTAAAATATGAAATAGAAATACACATAACTTAAGCATTCAGTTTGGATTAGCTAATTATACCTCCTCAAGATTGATGATTCACTTTTCTTCAAGTAGTTCCTCTCGCAGTTGGGTTTTTGTTCTCTCTCTACATCCATAGCATCTTCCTTTTGTTGTAACTCCACTAGGGTTTGCTTATTCGTTTCTTTTCCCCATCTACTTTCTCCCATAGTTTTGTTATCATTGCACCCAATGTTGCTCAATTTGGCAATCTTCTCTTCCTTTTTTCTTTGTAATTTTGAGGTGCAAATGAGTTGTATTTATAGCCTCATTTGCTCAGTTGTCCACCTTCCTATTGTGATCCCACCCAATGTGGGACTAATTAATGTAGTCATTTTTTTTTAAGTTTTTATTCTTCTTTGCACATTTCTACCTTGTGCTAATGATAACTCCTTCTTAGAGAGCATAAAAGTTAAAATTCTCAAGTTGCCATATACAAGAGTTGTTTAATTTCTTGTTGCACTAACAATTGAAGTCTCATTTCAGAGCCTATCACCTTTGCCACATTATTAGTTATTTTACCTAGATTGATCTTGAACTAGATTAGATCTCATATAGGAGCTACCAAGATCACTCCTCCAACTATTGCCTTGCCCAACTATAACATGGATGCTTCATAATAAAAAAGAGCAGGATACTTTATTTCTATGTTCTAACTTGGCTTATTTGATTTCTTATCTTCAAGAGCCTTTAGAATTCCAAATTACCTGATAATTCTAGTTTCTTGTACCTTTATATGTTGGTGTTTTGTTGCTTGCAATTATACATGACTTTTGTGTTTAGTACTTTTTATCATCTTCGATTGTCCCTAGTGGGGCAATTGTTCCTCACAGGGAGCGATACAGTGGGACTGTGATTGAGAGCGTGGGGTTTGGCTCAATTAGAGATCTTTGAGAGTTTTTACAATGCTAGATCCTTGTTACGATGTGATATCTAAGGAACACTTGTGATAAACAAAGGAAAAACGATGTGAGAGATAAAAATAAAACAACTCAACAAAATAAAAAAGGGGTGACGATGCGCCAATAGATCCACTAAGATATTTTTGCAAAAATAGGCCTTAATACTATGTGCTAGTGGTGAACACTTCCTCTCCTCGACACAGTGAAGCACAAATGAGATATACCAATTGTATGTGAGCATGAGCGGGCAGGTCTTATAGGAGAGCCAAACAATTGATTGGTCTAAAAAATATGTAGGCCCCTCATACACATATACTTAATAAAACTCAAATAACAAGTAAAACATTACAAATAAATATATACACAAAAATGGGTCAACAAGATGTCACATATGGCTATATCAAAAAATTAATATAGACTCCCATGCCTTAAAAATATTATGCCATAAGTAGGGGTTCAATATTACCCACAAGATGCTCAAGAGTTGACTATTTTTACAAAAAGAAATAAAGGGAAAGCTTACAAATGGATGCAATTGTAAACTTGTTGATCTTTTTTATAGCCTAAACTACTACTATTTATAGATTTACATTAGGGAAATCTTCCCTCCAAAATTTATAGGATGATTTGACTTTTTGGCTACCTCTTTTCCTAGGGATTTTAAATATTGAATGATGTTGTATTTAACCATTACTTCTATCAGTATATAGTTGTCATGGTCACAAGTCTCCATTCCTCCATTTAATGGTTTACCTACATTTTCTTGATTTTCCAAGCCAAGGTGTTCTTGGTAGATAGCCCATCTCTTCTTAATAATGGTGCATTATCTTTCTTCATTTATTCTTCCTAGGAATCCATGCGCTCACCTACCCTCCCCTTGAAATTGGTGCATTTATCTGCTTCCAAAATTGTCTACTATTCCAAAAAATTTCCCTAAGCCTTTTGTCTGCATTATCAGGGTTTTCTTATGTGTGCAATCGAGACTTTTGCTTTCCCCTCATGCTTGGAACTTCTATGAGTTTCGATAAGCCACTCCATCGAACTTTCTCATTGGAATTTCTTCTCTTTTGCTACAAGTATGATCAAAACTCCTGATTATCCTTTCCTTGGTTATGCATTTGTGTTTCTATCTCTATTATACTTTGTGATTTATTTCCCCTTTTGTTTATACCAAATTTTTCTTTGCAAACAAGGGTCCTACGCCTGGGATATTTCAGTGTGCACCAATATGCTAATGATTCAATTAGCTCTTTTATTGAGTTCGAGAGGCTTTCCCCTTAGCGGTCCCTCTTTTGATGAGTGTGGGAAAGTAAATGTCTTTTGAATTCCATCAATATAGAGTGATCGCAGGGTTCCCTCTCCTTCCACTAGTTGTTGGTTTCCTCTTTGCCCTTCCCTACCATTCAAGATATTCTTGAATATTTGGTGGCAAGATGACACATGAGGTGCGAGAGGTTGCTTATCCAAACCAATGCAAATGATAGTAAAATTTATTGATTTTCCATTGATAATGTTTGGGATGATCCTCCTTCTATAATGGAGTCTTTTCAGTTATCATCGAAAAGGTTCATATTTTTTTATCAAGAGTGAAGCCTAGCTTATATATCACCAAAAAGGCTTCAGATTGCTCATTGTAGACCTTTTTATTATTAGGTGATCAACTTGCCCACACAGGGTGAGGGCTTCTATGCTCGTCCTTACCCCTTGAAGATATTTGCTTGGTGAAATTTGACATCAAATCCCTTTTAGCTAGCATGGATTACGATCCTCTAGTTTTAGGCTCAAGCTCTACATAAATCTAGATGAATTGTACTAATTTTTCACTACAATACTATTTCTCTTGCCACTCTATTGGTTACTCTAAAGTTGGTCCTTTTGTCTTTAAAAATTATCATGTTTTGTTCCTTCTAGACGTGTCATCTAATGAAGGGTGGTATGGATAACTAGATTTTTTTAGGAGGTGCTTGTCCTTTAGTCCCCATCTGTACATATGGGACCAATTGTTGAGGTAAGTTTCTAAGTTTATAATCCCTGATATACCTGATCCAAACAACTTTGTTATGTCAATCTAAATTTTTATTGCTTCTAGGCAATTAAAGAATAAAAGTGTTACAGTTTAATTATTTTTGAAGCATTTGAGACATATATGAGACCCCATTATATTCCTTTTTACAAGATTTTTTCCTATGTGAATCTTTTTTTGGTGAACCAACAAGAGAAAAAGTTGAAGCTTAGAGGAATCCTAAAATTCCATACAATGGCTAAATTTTTATTCTTCTACCTATGTTGTTGTAGGAGAACACCTTGGTTTACTGATATTTCCCCAAACTATTTGATCGAGGGCTGAAGAGTTGGTTTCATCATTGCCATTTGGGTTTATAGTAAACTCCAAGAGTCTTGTACATATTGTGGTATTGGTGGGTTGATCCAAGTGGGTTGATTATCTTTCCATTCAAGTAAACTTGCAAGAGTGTTGATATTGACCTACTGTAGTTCCTTTTTTAGCTCTAGAGGATAGTTCTTGTGATTGATAATCCCCCAAGATTAGGTTCTCCCATAGATTAATTTGTTTATCAGCCCCAGGTAGCCATGATGATTTTTCTAATATAAGTACTTTAGCTTCTACTATGTGTTTTCAAATTGTAGAAGATCTTGCTTTCTTATCAACACTCCTGAAAAGTTAGATACCATCAAAGTTATTGAGGTATTTATGCTTTAGAATATATTTCCAGGGGGAGTTAGATGGGGTGACTAGATTCCATAATATTTTATCACCTAATGCTTTGCTTACTACCTCTATTTTCCTTATTCCTAGTCCTTCTTGATCCCTAGGTTTGGTGAGTATCTCCTAGTTTACCAGATGGATTTTTTCCTTATCATTTTGCATCCCTCTATTCCACAAGAAGAATCTAAGCAATGCATCCATATTTTGCAAGATGTATTTGGGTTTATGGTATAAAAATAATTGGTATATTGGTAGACTTGATTAAAAAATTCTTCCTATTGCACATAACCAACTATTTTTGTATTACTGTATTTTATTTGACACCTTCTCAAGTATAGCATTGCAAGTTTCCCTTGTTTTCAGTTGGAATCCCATAGGGACACCCAAAAATTTGAATAAATGATCATTGCATTTGTTGAACCCCATAATTTATGATACTATTATCTTCTATCCCTAAACTATTTATTGTATAAAATACGTTTTTCTAAGTAATTATCTATGCTCTAGTGGTTGAAGTAAACCATTCTAGCTTTTTTTTTAAGAATCCTCACAATTTATTTTGATACTGCTAGTAATATAGTATTAATTTCAAATTGAGTATGGGTTATTGACCTAAATCCCACGATTACTTTGATTTCTATAATTTCTTTTCCTCTTCTTATTTTGGTTAGAGTTCTTCCCAAGCTTTCAGCTAGAATGATGTATAAGTGTTGTGATTATATTACATTATTGGTACATGCTAATGTACCCCCATGGTACCTTCATGGTATATTTGTAAATAATAGATTAGGGTTGAGTCATAGTTTAGAGTGTGATTTATATTTCCTCTTTTATGTAAGTGTGAATGTGCAAGAAATGCACAAGTGTCATGTGAGTTAGAGTGCAAGTGTAAGTTGAGTCTATGTGCACAAGTGTCTTATATGTAAGAGTGAAAATATGTAATGTAAAGATGTGCACAAGTGTCTTAGATTAGAGAGTGCATATAGAAGTGTAAGAGTCATGTATAGGTGTGCATATGTTATAGAGTCATGTATGCAAGTGGTAAGTAGATAAGCCAAGAGTCATAAGACTTGGCATATGGAGAGCAATAGTCAAGTATCCAAAGAGTCATATCACTATGGCTATATTATGGAGACAATGCTCTAGATATAGATATATAGAGTGAATCATACTGATATATCATATTGTAAGAAGGAAATAAAAAATAAAGCTTGTATACATTTTTGAGCAATTAATATTGTTAAGTTATTCTTAATGCATAGTACATGAATGATTCTGGCTTATTTTATATTTCAACATATTATTGAAGGTTATTTGATTTACTATAAGCCTTTATCTACATTTTAATTTGCTCATAATATTCTACTTATATTATCATTATTTTGATCTTATTATATATTGTGGCTATTTTATATTTGATCATATGATATTTGAGATAACCAATGATATATTGTGGTAGTTTAAGGCTTAAAAATCCAATAGTGGTATCAGAGCTACCACTAAAAATTGTCCATATTGATAGAGTTTATTGAAACCACCATTATAAATAGACTTTGTCCACATTTGATAAAGTTGATTAACAGTATGTCCATTTTAAAGGCAGTGAGACTCGGACTCTATTTTTAAAAGTTATTTTGAGTAGAAAATTTAGAGTTTTTCCACAATTGAAGAATAACTAGTGAAGACTAGGACTCATCTATAATATTCAGAGTTAAAATAAACCCTTGACATTGATATTGGAGATTAAAACCAACTCAGAAGAAATTTGAATATTCAAGGACATAAATATCCCTTGGTATTTGAGATTATAGATTTGAAGAAGAAAATTTGAATATTCAAGGACATACAAAGTCACCTTGACAATATTTTGGAAAGAATCATATTTGAAGATAATATTCTAGAAGTGTGAGAAGCTTCCTAAAATAGATAGAGAAGAATTTTAGCTTCTAAGAGCATAGAATTCAAGAAGAAAGATAGAATAAGAAACAAACCAATACATAAGAAAGAATAAAGATAACAACGGATTGAGAAGCATTTAGAGCTTCCTAAGAAAGAATTTCACCAGAAGCAAAAAGAAAAGTCTTGAAGAAAGATAAAGAAGCACCTAGCTTACTTTATATAGCTTTAAGCATTGGATTAGAATCTATATTGGTTGAAGATTCAGGTCACCATACATATTGACCCTAACAAAAGGATCAAGATAAGAGAAAGAAGCAAATAGAAGCCAAAGAGATCAAGATAGAAGCAGAAGGAAGAATTTAATGAAAGCATTGCATAATAGAGACAACAAAAAATAGGCCCAAGAAAGAGAACAAAAAATAGACCCAAGAAAGAGGTCTAAATATAAGAAAGTGACAATAGAAGATAGGCTCAAGAAATAAGTCTACATACATTAGAGTTTAAAAGAAAAGTGAAGCCATTCGAGCAACTCCAAGGAAAATTAGAGAGGCTCATTTGGTTAAGTTTATTGAAGACAAGCAAGAAGATGAACTTGATGGATCTCAAGCTAAAGATCATATGCATTGCAAGGTTACTTGAAGATTGAAGACAAAGACGAAGATCATGATTGAAGACTAAAGTCTTCAATAACCAAATAATGTAATACAATGAGTGTTGGAGTATAATGCATTATTTGGTACATGCTAATGTATCCTTATGGTACCTTCATGGTACATTTGTAAATAATAGATTAGGGTTGAGTTATACTTTAGAGAGTGATTTATATATCCCATTTTATGTAAGTGTGAATGTGCAAGAATTGCACAAGTGTCATACAAAGTTATAATGTGCAGGAAATGCACAAGTGTCATGTGAGTTAAAGTGCAAGTGTAAGTTGAGTCTATGTGCACAAGTGTCTTATATGTAAGAGTGTAAATATGTAATGTAAAGATGTGCACAAGTGTATTATATTAGAGAGCGCATATAGCAGTGTAAGAGATATGTATAGGTGTGCATATGTTATAGAGTCATGTATACAAATGGCAAGTAGGTAAGCCAAGGGTCATAAGACTTGGCATATGGAGAGAAATAGTCAAGTATCCAAAGAGTCATATCACTACGGTTTTATTATGAAGATAATGCTCTAGATATAGATATATATAGAGAATCATATTGATATATCAGATTGTAAGAAGAAAAGAAGCAATAAAGCTTGTATACATTTTTGAGCAATTAATATTGTAAGTTATTCTTCATGCATAGTACATGAATGATTCTAGCTATTTACATTTATATTTCAGCATATTATTGAAGGTTATTTGATTTATTATAAGCCTTTATCTACATATTAATTTGCTCATATTATTCTACTCATGTTATCATTATTTTGACCTTATTATATATTGTGGCTATTTTATATTTTATCTTGTGATATTTGAGATAACCTGTGATATATTGTGGTAGTCTTAAGGTTTAAAAAGTCAACAGTAAGAATGGGGATGGTGGGCATCCTTGCTTTAATCCTCTAGTGGCTTTAAAAAAGTTTGCAAGCTCACCGTTAATAAGGGTGGATATCTAGTGTCCTATACATGCCCTCATCTAGTTTATCATTTGGATTGGGAAACCAAATTTGATAAGGACTTGTTTTAGAAAACTAGTTTCTACTCTATCAAAAGCATTAGCCATATCAAATTTTATGACTATTCTTTTATTTTTTGGATTTTTCACTTGTGTGAGAGGCTTCATGTAGCATTATGATATTATCATAGATCTATTTACCTCACACAAATCCCCCTTGTTCTACTCCTATCAGGTCATTTATCTTTCCCTTAATCCTATTTGCTATTATTTTGGTCATTATTTTGTATGAATAATTGCAGAGAGATATAGGCCTAAATCTAGCAAATGACATCACATTTTTCTCTTTTGGGATTAGTGCAAGGAAAGTGGAATTGATTTCTCCAAAGAGCTTACCTTTTATCTTTATCTCTTCTATAATTTTCAATAGATCATTTTCTATGATATCAAAAACCTGCTTGTACAAATTGTTGGTGAAGCCATATGGTCCTAGAGCTTTATCCTTGGGTAGAGATTGTATGACATTTTCTAGCTCTTTTTTGGTTACTGCTACTATGAGGTCTTCTCTATTTTTTCTTTTAGTAGTGTAGGAATATTATTCAAGAGAGTTGATGTGGGAAAATCCCAGATAAATATTTTATTCTCATGCAAAATGATTTATAGGCATTAAGAATACCAAGAATACAAGATTTCCAATCTACATGATAGGTGCAAATAACTAATATACACCTATATATACATAACTAAGCCTAAAAACTAACATAAGCTTATTAGAAGCTAACAACTTAGCTATATAGAATCCCACATGAGATTAGAAGCTCACCTTTACATGTTAATTTAAAAATAAAACTATGCCTATCCTTATCATTTCTCCTTGACATAGAAGCATTGGACTCCAATGCTTATACAAGAAAATGGAGAGAACATAGAAGTGTGGAAGTGCCTAAAATACAATCCTTGAACTTGAAGAAGAAGAGAGAGACACTTTGAAAGTCTCTGCTCTATAATAGATAGCATACAATCATCTATGAAGACTACTCAATCACAAAGAGCATACAATCGTTGGAGACTCTACTCGAAAGAGCATAAAATCATCTCAAAGGAATCACTACTACTCCTAAGAAGGAAGTATTCAAAAGAAAACAATGCTCAAAAGGGCCATGGTAGGAATTTTCTTCACAAAATGTTGTTTTCTCCTCACATCATTCATGCTTCAAATTGTGAGGAAAATTGGCAAAATAGAGAGGAAAAAGTAACAAAGGGCACAAATCACTTGTGATGCAATACATGGCATAGAAGTTGTTTAAAACAATAGAATGGAGTGTCGAGTACCACCAATCTTGGACTCCATATTACAAATCCACAAACTTACAAAGAAGTATAAAATTCCATAATTTTTAAAGTATGACAATTTCATAGAATTTTTAAATGCTTAAAAGCATATAGTGCATAAACCAAATATTAAATAATGCACTTCACAAAGGTTTTAAATTAAATTAACAATTAATTAATTAAAATAAGTTAATCAACTAGTTAATTAATTAAATTAATCAACTAACTAATTAAATTAATCAACTAATTAATTAAATAGATTAATCAATTAACCAAGTAATAAAATTACTTAATTGGATTGAAATTAATTAATTTAACTAATTAACTAAGTAATCAATTAAAGCAAATTAATTTAACTTTTTCAATTTAATTAATTTAAAAACTTTGAAAAATTAATAAATTAAACACCTTTAAAAACTTCCCACTAGAAACTATTATCATCCAAATTGAGCATACCAGAATGAGTGCAACTAAAGTTAAATGCCACATCAAGCTAGATGTTCCAGTGCATTTTTTTAGTCGAACAACTATGCAATAGAAAGTCATATGAGCAAAATGGTGCCATAGTGAAGAGCTCAACACCTCATAGAAATGTATGCTGGTGAGAAATGGCAATCCATATTCAGGTGCCATGAAAACCTCAAAGGATAAGAATTAGTCGATGACATCAACAATTAGCTGACAACATGGAGAATCTAACTTGTGATGTTAACAATCAACTGATAATGTGAAGAATCTAGTTAGTGATGTCAGTATTTGACTGTAAGCCAAAATGATCCTAGACATCAATCCATCATGCAGTCATATGCGATTTGTTGGTTGTTCCATTAATCTTAACATCATGGGGATTTTTTCTTTCTGTGATGTTTGCCAGTGGTATGTTAATAGTGGTAGGTTGTTAATAGTGGTAGGTTAGCATGACATTGACAACGTGGACACCACCAACATTAGCATATAGAAAGGTTGGGTGCCAGCTCATCATGTTCATCTAGGTTTGTGCACCACTTTTGTGGCTAAGGTTTTAGGTAGTTCAAACTTTTATAAATATTTCAAAAACTCACATGTACACAAAATTTGTCTTAATTGTGGTTGTTGATATTGAGTGTGTTGCGAAATACAATTTTTGTTAGCCACTCTCTTTTGTTGAAATATTGAAAATAGAAAAATTACCATTGATAAGATCTGCAACTTGCCCAAGCATTATCGTCGAGGCTGAGGAAGAATTTCCATCACCAAACTTGATGATGAATGAGTCTATTTCCCCTAGCAAAGAATATAGAAACCCCCATTAGGGAGTAAGCTAAGATATCGATGAAGAAAAGAATATTATCAACCAACTATGCACTTATGCACTGCCTTTTTTTTACCTTATCATTCTATCCAGGTTACTCATAGGTCTTAGGCCAAAATAATGAGGCAAATCGAAAGAAGTTGCAGAGGCAGAGGGGGAATTTCCATGAAAGAAATTCCCCCTCACAGATAGGATTTTCTTGCTCTAATACCAATATGATGTGGGAAAAATTCGGCCAGATAGGTATTTTATTCTCATGCGTAATGATTTATAAGCATTAAGAATACCAAGAATACAAGATTTCCAATTTGTATAATAGGTGCAAATAACCGATTACACCTAGATATACTAAACTAAGCCTAACAACTAACATAAGCTTATCTAAAAGCTAACTTAGCTATCTAGAAGCCTACATGATATTAGAAGCTCCCATTTACATGTTTATTTAAAAATAAACCAATGCCTATTCTTATCAAGAGTGGTATGTGCTTGCTGGTTTGTTGGTACCTTTGTGAGTAGTGTTCACTTGCTATCTCCTTATAGTTGACAGGTCAATATACATTACTTATTTTTGTATTTCTAAATGGTATTCCTTTGGTAATACTACATTGTTTTTAGATGGAAATATTTGGTGTTCCTATCTCCTTTTTTAAGCCATGTCATTCTTGAATACAGTCTCTAGTATGCCTCTTTTGCTCTATAGCTCTGGTCCATTTCTTGGTTTAGTTGTGCTCTTCTCTTTTCTTGTTGTGGTGTTGGGGGATGATCACCTATCTGTGTCTCTACTTCCCATATGTTATTCATAATGTTTATCCAAGATTGATTTCTTGGATTTTTAGAAATCTAGTCCCTAATGGTTTTCTTGAGACTAGAAAAGTTTATTTTCCATGCCTCTTGGGGAATTTTTGAGGTAGAGTGTTGCTTCTAGGTGTTTTTTAGTAATAGACCAAAATTTTCATGCTCCATTCAATATAAATTGTATTGAAAAGGGAATCTTTCACTTCCTAAGGTTTTTGTCTCCAGTGTCCAATGAGATGGGTTTGTGATCTAACATCAAGCTTTGGATTATGTCACTTGACATAAATAGATACTTGGTGAGTATGTCCTCTTGTATCTAAAATTTATCTAATATTTATGCTATGTATTTAATTTCAACTCTCCTATTTGTCCATGTGAATTTTTCTTTTTTTGGGATTATGTCCTGTAGCCGTTCCTCAACTATGATCTTCATTACCTATTCTTTTGTAGGATATTTTGATGTAGTACCTCCCTTTTTACCATTGTGCTATTATAATATTTAGGTCCCTTGTTATGATTAGATTGTGAGTCCTCTTCTGCCTTATCCATTGATGTAGACTCTTCCATGCCTCCTGTTTTAATACTATGTTGTTTGGGCCATAAAAGTTAACTATGGTCCAAGTCTGACCTTCTAGAGAGTTGAGTGAAACAACTATCTAGTTGGTATGTATGATTTTATTGGTACATGTCATGGCCTATGGACCCCAAGCTAGAATGATTCCCCAAGAGGTTCTTGATGTTTTTGCTGCTTCTAGGTCTAAGTGTCTCCATATTTTATTCCATTCTAATTTTACTGTCTACTCTAACAATTTTGTCTCGTGTATGCAAACTACCTTTGACTTCTATTGATCTATTAATTTAGTTTTTCTTCAAGGGACTACCTAATCCCCTTCCATTCTAGGATATAGCCTTCATTTCTTTGCTAACTTCTTAGCCTTGTTAAAGTCTAAGACTTTCTGGGTTTTCTTTTGTATTTCTAGATTGGCTTGCTCTATCCTTCTTGGTTGGTTTTTCTTCCCCTTGTAGTGGATCTGGTGGCAGGTTTACCCCATAGGATGATAGCTACTGCTATTTGAGTTTCTTCTATTTCTTCTTTGCTCTCCTCTTTAGCAAGAGTGTCTTTACTGGCCTATGCTTCCTCTATGCTTCCTCTATTTTTTCTTCTATTTTTAGTTCTAATAATTTTTTTTTCGCTTTTTAGAGAATGATTCTGGAAGTGCCTCTTCTTCAACTTTAAATAAGATAGAAAACTTATTATTGGTCTATTTTTTAGGATGTTGCGGCTTCCTTCTACTATTTGATCTTCTTTGTTGTTCTCTTGTTACTGTTTGAAACTCTTGGTCTTCCCCTTTGTTCTCTTATTGTACTTTAAAGGGGCAATTTTAAAAAGAATGTCCATGTTGATGATAGGTAATGCATTTGAAAGATATATGCTCATAGTCCAATGGTTGGGTGTGGATCCAATCTAGGACTTTGATGCCTATATTTTTAGGGAGTCCTTTCTTCAAGTTGACTTGAACACACATTTTGACATATTGCATTGTTGGCTTTTGGGGGAGCCCAATCTACAAATGTGCCAATAGAATTTCCTATTATCTCCAAAGTTGGCTTGTTCCAAAGAAACAATGGTAAAAATTGTAGTCTTACCCATATTGAGACCTCTTATGGTTCTTTTGCTTGTGGATCAAAGCTTGTTGACCAAGGGGTCATGTACAGAGGACTTGATACGAGGAACCAAGACACTCCATGAAAGATTGCATTCCTTTCTTCTATAGATGAGAAGATGACTATGAAGTATCCTCTACCTACCATCATTATCTCATAACTAGAAAAATCAATTCTCATAAATTTGTATGCAAGTGTTTTTTTTGTTAGTGTGAGAATGAGACTTTGTATGAAGTTTGGAAGGATCTCAACCACTGGTGCTTCATCCAACTTGGGAACGAAGGTGCTTTTGGTGCTTGTTTGAGCATCCTATGACCTCATTGCTTTTAAGGCTTTGGTCAAGTTTTCTAGTTTTATTTGATCAAACAAAGGTAGTTTTGAGAAGATATATATTTCTAATATTCCTAAACAATGATACAACCATCGTGATGTTGAAGGTCCAACCATCAAAATTGATGTAATATGTAATAACCCTATTCTCAAATTTTTTTTGTTTTCCATTTTAAATATTATTCAAACATAGTTATCCAAATTTGAATATTACCAAAAAGATGTCACTACAACCCTTGTACATAGTTATCCAAGTTTGAATATTACCAAAAAGATGTCACTACAACCCTGCAAAATAGAATTATTTTGTCAGTACCATGGAGGGATTTTCAATAGAAACGCTTTGGCACTTCTCTTTAGCAGCTTCTCACTTCTATTTGGAAGCTTTCTTCTGTAAAGTTGTACGCTGGATACTGGGCCATGATGTTGCGGAATTTGGTGGCGGGCATGCTGAGCTTCTCGTCATTCGAGTATCTAAAGGCAGCGGTGCCGGCCAAGGGGGTCAAACCCCACATGGAGCCCCATGAGAGCATGCTCTGTGAGGCCATATCTGCCCTTTTGACAACCAGGCTTATGACGTAGGGCGTTGGGAAGTTGGCCGCTTCTGGTTTGGCTAACCGGGGTTTTCTTTGTCTACTCTTAAGCAAAGAATAAAAGGGCTAGGGACGATTATTTTGCTTCCGTCCCAAGAACCTTCCCAGTCCAAGACTTACTTAAATAGAACATGTCAATCAGTGTGCTGGAAATAGCATTTTTAAATCGGTCACCAACTATCCTCACGTGCAAAAAGATTGACATAGACCTTACTTTAAATCCATGATATGGATGTCTTCCATTACAACGTTGCCCATTGATATCTATTTCTCTATCAATTTATCTGTGAGGACGTCATTTGTATTATCCGTGATGTATTTCTCTATCAATTTATTTGTAAGGACGTCATTTGTATTATCCGTGATGTGACCCGGGTTTAATCCTTATGGTGGATGTTTATAAAAAATATTACAAAACAAAAATAAATAAATAAATTTATTTATGTAAGGAATTCTTTTCAAAATGTAAAAAGAGTATTAAGAAATTACTAATAAGTTAAGTTTATGTTTTATAAGTTAAATTATTTAAATATAAGGTTAAGTAACACTATACATCTAAGTGGTATTATTAAAAGCGGTTTTTTATTGGAATAAATAATTAGTATAGTTATATTATTGAATAAAAAATGGAGACACCAACAATTTTTTAAATTTTTATATCATCATGATTAATAGTCTTTTTACAAGATTGTTTGGTAGCATAGTAGAAAGTAGAATGACTAAGTTGACAAAGATTCAAGGTAATAGGGCAAGTAGAGTTTAGATCAAAATACTCAATAATACATCATTGCACTACTTTAAGACATCTAATAGAGAGAATATGGAATGAAAAAGAAGTTAATTATTGTTTTGTGGATTTCAAACAAGCCTTTAACACAATACCTAGAGGTAAATTATGGAAAAGAATGGAAGAACTTGGCATACTGACAAACTATAGAGTTGTTGTCATAGACTACATGAATGGGTGGTCGCAAAAATAAGAACACTAGAAGGACTATCAAAGTGTTTTTGGAGTGATATTAGGGAGAAATAAGGTTGTCCATTGTCACCTAATTTATTTGACCTTTTATATTGACAAATTAGAGGGATGGGTGGAAGGGATGAGAGAAGGAATACAATTGGCTAGTTAAGTAGTGAAACTTCTCCTCTATACCAATGGCCTCATCTTGATTGGCAAGACACTTAAAAGTTTAAAGAAACATCTAAAGGCTTTAGAGCATTTCTTTAAAGAAGTTGCAATGCAATAAACATTAGCAAGACTAAAATTATCGTCTTCTCTACTTGGAGAGAGCAAAAGCAACCATATATTATGTTTGTAGGAAATCCTTTAGAGCTAGTGACGAAATACAAATACTTGGGTTAAGCAAATTCAATTAGGAAATATGCAAGATGAAACAAACATAGACAAGATGGAGAGTACTCTACTCATGGCAAAATAGGAGCAAAAAAATAAAGTTGTGGGATTGGAAAACCAAGTGAAATTTAATGCTCCATTCGTAATCCATTTATTGTTTTGTTTCATCCATGTGTTTTTTCTTCTATTCAGTGTTTCTTTGATTACCTATTTCGACAACTTTCTCTCTTTCATTCTTTTATTTTTTTAGGTAACCCAATAGCCTTACCAAACCACCTACTTCTAGTGGAAAAGTTTATGTTTCAACTAGTAAAATCTCATATGGGATCGATGCTTTAATTTTGAAACTATTTGTAATCGATCGATTTTGAAATCTTTCTATTTATCTCCATTTAAAATTTGATGTATTGCTAGCCCACACCTCACACCCATGCAACACCATTGGAATAACTAAGAACCCAAAAAGAACCCTAATGGTTTTTCACTATCACAACTTTGCTTTTCTACCCCTATTTAGCAATGCATAGAGTGCCCTCCATCCTACTTGTATTCATTTCATAATGCATGTTACCCAATTGAGTCTGCTTTGAAATTCTAACTTAAGAATGTTGCTTTTCTGCCCCTATTTAACAATGATTAGCAATGAGTAGATCGCATTCCATCTTGCTTGTATTCATTTCATTATGCATATTCCCCAATTGAGTCTGCTTTGAAACTTTAATCTAAGATATTTGTATTCTATTTTTTCAATGAGTTTACACATGTTTTTATGAGGGGTCATGGTCCCCTCATACTGAGTGGGGTTTGAACCTTAAACCTCTCAAAGAGAGGCCAAAGCCCTTACCACTACAATAAGCTTGCAGCGAAGATATTTGTATTCTAATACTATCTAAATAATTTCTTTTATATAAAATATGATTGCTTTTACTCTCTTTAAGTAGAGAAGACCATAATTTTAGTTTTGCTAGTGTTTAATTGCATCTCAACTTCTTTACAAATATGTTTTAAAGATTTTAGATGTTCTTTTAAACTTAATTATTTTACCAATCAATATGACATCCTTGAAATGGAGAAGTTTCACTACATAATTTGCTAATTGTATTCCCTCTCCTCCCATCCTTTCCATCCATTCCTCCAATTTGTCAATATAAAGGCTAAATAGAGCAGGTGATAATGGACAACCCTATTTCACCTTGATATCACTCCCAAAATACTTTAATAGTCCTTTTGGAGTTCTAAATTTTGCTACTACATGTTCATAAAGGATGTGTACAATTACTTTGTAGTTGATTCGTACACCATTTTCTTCCATTATTTTCTATAATTTACCTCAAGGTACTATGTCAAAGGCCTTTTTAAAGTCTACAAAACAACAATAAACTTCTCCTTTTCATTCCATATTATCCCTATTAGGTGCCTTAAAGTAATGCAATGACATATTATCAAGTACTTTGATCTAAATACTGCTTTTTCTATTACCTTTTTTTATCCACCCATTGATTGATTTTGCTTTCTACTATGCTGCCAAATAATTCTACAAAAAGAGGATTAATCATGATGGTGAGGTAATTTGAAGGATTATTGGTGTCTTAATTTTTATGGAATGGTATGACTAGGTTGATTATGATAACATGACCATGATATAATAAAAGAGTTATTTTAATTATAATTTTGTTCAACATCATGTTCATTTTTTAACATGAAATATTTTTTCTATATAGGTACAATGGCACTTTCTGGCAGTGGAAAGAAGGAAGGCCAATATTTTGTTAGAAAGAGTATCTTAAAATATTTTAACCATATATAAAAATCGAGTGAGACATCGACATCTGGCCAAATTAAAGGTACATACCTATTTTACCTACTAAATAGTTAATTTTTGTAAGTTATTACAAAAATAATATAGAACACCTTTGTATGCAGAAAACACTATTGACCCTAATATACCTCCACTTGAAGATATTCCCAAGGATGAGATGCCTCTGGATGAAAATTTTCTTAACAATGACATGCAACAATCATTTGAAGAGATTTCTAAAACTGGCATGCCAACAAAAAAATGATCATTCTAATGAAATGCCAACTTCTAGGGAATATTCTACTCAAAAACCTAGACATAGAAACTTAACCAGGTGGACTATTGGAAGGACATTCAAGCTTGAATGGTCATCAACATATCCATTTATTGAGTCAATGCAACCAAAGAACAAGATATGCCAACAAAATGTAGATGCATGATTTGTAGTTGGAAACTAGGAAATGATCATAAGATGCAACCTAAGTTGGATACAATATAAAAATACTATGGGAAAGTTTATGTGATAGTAAAAGAAAGTGATGGAACAACTAAGAAAACAATTAGGTGGAAGGATGCATCAAAATGCGTACATGTTAGATATGCACAAAAATATAAAAAAGAAATGAAACAACAAATTCTTGTTGAGAATGGTGGAATGATTCAAGCTCAATTTCAAAAAATTCATAAGATCACTTTAGCTTAAAAAAGTTTGTATTTTGTTTTTGTATATACTATTCTTAAAAAGGGTAGACCTATGTATGATTTTATTAATTTTAAGCATCTATTTCAACTAACTAATGTGCATAACCTTCCCAATACCTATTGATTAAATTGAAGTGGTTGGAAAATGAAAACATGCCTCTCATTGGTTGAGAAGGACCTGAAAGAGAGTAAAAAATGTCAAATTCATGTCACTTTCAATTAATGAGGTAACTTTTTTTGACAACACATATTGGATTTGCATTCATGTTTACACATTCCAAAATTATTTAAGGTAACATAATTTAGTAGCACTACATAATATGATAGAAAATTGTAACCTTTACAATGTTGTTGTAACCATTTTAAAAGATATCACGAGAATGGATTATATAGAAATAGCCACTACGTTAATATGTGTTGGAGCTGACGGTGTTGCTACAACTCAAGGACACACGAATGGTCTTTGTGTTTGAATTTAGACATCAATTAATCCATATTTGACCCCCATTCATTACATAATTCATAGAATGAATCTTGCATTTAAAATTGTGAGCACATTTAAAAATGTTATGAGAGTCGAAGAACTTGTTTGTGAAATACATGCTTATTTTTCATGCAGTCCAAAAAGGTTTTTAGAGTTTCAACAGTTTCTACTAGGAGTTACTAAAGGTAGAAAATTGTTAAAATATGTAGATACTAGGTGGATTTCATTGATTCAACCTGCATATAGAGTTTTTAAAGAATATCAATCCTTAGCAGGGTTTATGTATGCAAATTGTAGGGCAATTGATAAGGCAAAATATTTACTATACCGTATGATTGACTTGGAAACACTTATTACATTATGTGGTATTCTTCCAATGTTGCAAGAAATGAATACTTGATTAAACTTATGCAAGAAAAATCCATTTATATTGTCCATTTCATTAGAATGAGAAAAAAATATGTATACATATTGATAGGTTATACTTGTTTGGAGAAAATTTTATGGATCCTTTGTTTGATAGTTGGAGAACTTTAACAAACATCAATGATCCAAAAAGCTTTTTGAAGTTCAACATCAATGATCATATTTGTATTAATGTTCATGAAAAGGAGATACCTTTATATTGTTTTGAAAAGCGATCGCATATAGTTACAGACGATGTTGAACAAATACCCATAACATACAATGAATTTAATGTAGTTTTACACAATACAAATATTAAATTGAGAAAAATAATAGAAACCTTGACAAGAGAAAAAAAAGAGCATTTTCAAAGAGATGAGTTACTTGAGTCCATGGGTGTGGTTAAACCCATGTTCTAGGATCCTTGTACTGACTACAATAATACAAGTGAGTTGTTTATAAAATATATGGGTACTCTTGTTAAACTTTTCACTACACGTGTGGAAGTCAATGGTATTGAAATCAATGGTATTCTCAATAAAGAACTTTTGACAAAACAATCAGACCATTTTGGATTGACAATGGTTGATCAAATTTCACGTTTGACTTACTGTTGGTATTTTTTCCACATTGCAATCAGAAGTCAAAAAAGGGCAAAAATCGAGAAGCGGAAATTTTTGGAAAATCAGCCTAAATGGACACCTATGGACTTGAAAATTTATCCAAAGGATGGGAACTAAAAAAATAGACTTATAGTGAAAGAATCACCCTGATACCTTGAACGATTTGAGAGATATTAAAGTTTTTATCCCGAGAAATTTCTCTAGCACAACTTAAAAATGCAATATGAAGACCTTAGAGGCCCCGAAGAGGGATGAAAACTGGATGAAATGGATGGTACATAAATTTTTCCATTTTAGATCTCTTCCCAAGATTTTCAATGATATATTACAATAGACAATCGGGTCAACGGATCAAAAGTTATGGCTCCGAGAAGCTGTACCACCGAAAATCCATTTTTGGGTTCTTTTGGGGCAAAAATGTCGTGATCAGAATATTTCATCCAAGTAAGAAGAAGGCAAATTTTACAAAGTGGAAAAGGGCAAAAATAATGGATAAAGTAGGGTCAAAGTCAAAAGCGCCCCTCTTAGGGGTGAAAATCCAAGCAATAGCTTCTTTGGGCCAAAAATAAAAGGGAGCATGAGTTGGGCACAATCAAAGTCAAGATCGCCCCTTGATAGGGGCAAAAATCATTTTTACCCCTTTCAGGGGTGAAACCCTAGTGAAAGCAGCTTTCGGAGTGCAAGCATGAGGATGACATCATTCAGGCATAAAAAGGAAGTCAAAGTCAACTTTACCCCTTAGAGTTTCGCCCTAATTGAGGGGCAAAAATCACTTTCGCCTCTCTTGGAGGTGAAACGTAATTAAAAGGAGTAAATTCATACAAAAAAAGGAAAGGGGTGAAATTCCCGAATTTTAATGGAGCAACATGCTTTTGCCCCAGGTGAGGGGCGAAAACCCTTGTCGCCCCTCTTTGGGGCGAATATCATTTTAAAAGCGCTAGTTGCATCAAGTTTCGCCCCAATAGAGGGGTGAAACTCCCTGGCGCCCCTCTTTGGGGTGAAACACAATGTAAAAGAAAAAATTAATTTACACTATGAAGGCCGAACGCCCATGAATCAAAACAAAGTTTTAAAAGGCGCTTTTGCCCCAAGTAAGGGATGAAACTCTTTGTCGCCCCTCCTTGGGACGAAACATATCTTAAGTGGAGTTTAAACTATGATGGAACTGCCATGGGTAAATTAAGGCAATGTTTTCACCCCAAGTGAGGGACGAAGCTCATTATCGCCTCTCTTTGGGGCGAAAGAGGATTTAAGAGATTCTAAAGACGAAAAAATGGGTTGACGTCATAAGCGCCCACTTCAATGCGATTGCTGATTTCTTCCACAACTAGGAAGACGTAAAAGATGGCGCTTGGAGTCAAATTTAAAAATATAGTAAATCGAAGTCGCCTCTATGAAGAGGTGCCAGGTAGTTTTGCCTTTCCAAGGGGCGAATGGGGTTTTGAAAGTTCAGTTTTGGGTGAAAATTATTGCACAACACTCCACATCGAATTTAAAGGTGATGTCACCTATTCAAAAGGGTGAAAGTCTCTATCGCCCTCTTTCAAGGTGAAAGTGAAAAGGATGATTATAAAGAAAAGAATTAAAAGTGGAAATTACTCAAACGTCAAGCTCAGCTACGTTGTTGCCCATTACTGCCCTGACAAAATCAATTCTTTGACATAGATATAACTTCCAAAGGCATGATTTGCATATTTCCTAGAAAAAAGGTGAGGAAGGATATCATTTAATTCTGGGATCAATGCAGGCAGTGGTTCTAGAACGCCTGCTTCAATGTTGCGGGATCAGAGACAATGCTTGTTCATTTCCAACGCACTGATTATCAACCTTACCGATTTTAAAAGTAGATTTAATTCTTGATGGAATTTCTTAACAAAAATAAATTTTCAAGGCATGAGGCGAAGTGGATTCAACGACCAAATGTCCAATTTTTAGATGATTTTGCTGCGTCCCAATGCACCGATGCCCAATATTGCTAATTCCCCAAGAATCTCACCACTAGCTGCTCCAAAAGGAAGATTTTCAAGGATTTTTGAGGAGGACATTCCTCTTGTTGGTTCTTGATCTAGGGATATTTTGTCTTTATGTGTATTAAATGAAAGAGGTGAAAACCTCTATAAATACTAGATATTTTCAATGTAATGGGAGGTTAGACATTTTATAGAAAAACTATTCAAGTTCTCTGCATCAATAGAAGATACTTGGCTTCTGAATTTGCAAGCGATCTTTGTGTGTGATTTCCTTCTATTTTATGTATTTCTATTTTATGCTCATATTCATTGTCTTTTGATAAGTTTAATTTTTGTATCTGAATTTGAACATTGCTGGCGAGAGAGTGAGTTCTGGAATGCAATCCTGGAGGTTGTCTCTGCAAGGTTGTAAGTAAATCCTACTGCCTTCTTTTATTACATGCTACTTCAATGCTTGAGTGGAAAACCTGCTGTTAGTATGTCCCCAATCCTACACCTTCGACCTGTGGCCATATTTCCTATTCCTTTCCGTTATTTCCAATTTCTTTCCTATAACTCTAGTCTCAAACTAGTGTAGGATTAGTAAGGGAGCCAAACCTCTCTTGAGATTGGCATGGAGGACATTTATTTCCTCCGACCTTTCAATGTTGGTTGTGTCTAGGGTGTATAAACATATGTTTGTATAATTAGGCAGATATTTGACCAACACTTACCCTCATGAGCCAGGTTTTATTACACATTTATGAAAAAATTGTTCCATTAGTGTCCTACAAGATACAATCAGTGAATATTTTTATTTATATGAATTATGTCAAACAATGATTTTGGGATCTATGGAAGATGAAAGGGTTTTTAGTGCATTATATTTTGTGAAATATAAAGTTTGTAACATGTTGGATAAAAATTTGGAAAACTATTTGAGAATATATGTGTCATATTATGAGCTAGACAAATATTCTTATGAAAAAGCTTTGGCATATTGGAAATCTCTAGCAAACAGAAGAGGTACCACTAATACTCATGATAATGAGGATAATGATACTTGTAATTATCAGATTGTAGAGACACAAAGATCAGCTATGCGTACATGCCATTTTGGACAAGCTAAGAAGTGTTTGTTTCAACTTCCTCCATTATGATATTTGCAAGAACTAAAATTTTTGATATATTTGATAATATTTGTTATCAATTGTTGTCTACTAGATTATGAAAATTGGCTTTCTAGTTTACTAAAACTATTAAAAAAATAGTATGTTCATAAAATTTTATGTTTTATATCATAGCCTTGTTCATAAAATTTCATGTTTTATATCATAGCCTTGTTCATAAAATTTTATGTTTTATATCATAGCCTTGTTTATAAAATTTTATGTTTTATATCATAGCCTTGTTATTGGATTATCTGTTTATGTTCATAAAATTTTATGTTATATATAATAGCCTTATTATTAGATTATCTTTCTATGTTCATAAAATTTTATGCTTTATATTAAAGCCTTGTTATTGGATTATTTGTCTATGATCATAAAATTTTATGTTTTATATCATAGCCTTGTTTTGCTTGATTGAGCATTTTAAATAATGGTTGGCTTTTTAATAAACTTAAACCCACCAATGAATGCTTTCTTTGTAAATATTTGTATTATAGAAAGTCCTATATGGAACATCAAAGTCATAAGATATTCATTTGGGGTAAATTGAAAGTACCCTTGGGCACATCTATTTTGTAAATATATGTATTGTAGAAAGCCCTCTATGGCTCAACTAAGTCCTTAGATATTTGTATAATATAAATTTAAAGTCCCCCTAGGTACATCTATTTTGCAAATAACTATACTATAGAAAGTCCTATATGGCACATTAGAGTGATAGAGTCCATAGACAGTTACTTGGGGCCAATCTAAAGTTCCAATAGTAAACATAATTGCATCATTATCATCAATTTTAAACATCCTTATTTTTAAATTTCCATAGTTCCAATAGTAAACAAATATAAACCAATACACAAATATAAATTGAAACAATAATTAAAAAATATAATACACAAATTTTGGAAATATATTTTTTATTAATTTGAAAAGCATATCATTACATTTTACAAAATTGTTGACTGCCATACAACAAAATTTGCAATCAACTAGTGAACTATGTGTTCACTTTTTTACTCTTCAATTAGGGGGCCTGAAGCAGATGTTGGCTCTCCTAGAGGTTGAGGTTGACTTTCCTCAATAGTTTACCCTTTCAGTCCACCAACTCTTGTCAGGCCTTCCTATGTTGTGTCCAAAGTCGTAACCAACGCCCTTTCTTCTTTAGCAGGATTTTCTTTTAACGTTAAATGCAATTCTTTCTCTTTCTTCTCAAGTAAAATATTAGGATATAAATTGTGTTCCTTTATGATCCTCTTGAAGGTGTTGTTCTCTTTTATTGTGATATGTAATCATTCTTTCAATTTAATAGCACCTTGTAAATTTTTCTTTGCATTGTTTAGATAAACATACAAGTTATTCACCTATTTCTATAGGTTATCAAAATTGGATTGCACAAGATATAAGAAAAAATATGTTAGTTGATAAATGTATAGAAAAAATAGAATAAACAAAATTACGATGACTTCCCTCAGCTACATTTTTTGCAGCCTATGCAACTTCAACTTTTTTCTTTTTAATAGCCTATTGATTAAATATGCCTAGGCTTCGATATTAAGGTTTTATAATCTATTCAAAAGAATATCTAAAATGTCATCATTGTACACATAGGTGGCCTTCACCTTTCCAGATTTAGCTTGATGTAACAAAGCCTCAAGCTTTTCTGGTTTATGCTCCACAAAAGAAAAATGTCCTCTCTTTTTGAATTTTTTTATATCGGACATTAATTTCCTTGATAAGAACTTTGGACCAATACTCCCACTCTCTTATTTTAGCAATATCTTGAAGCACCGTTTCTTTAATGGTTGCTTAACGATTATCTGACAATAAAATATCTTTTAAAAAATTTAATCACTTATCATTAGTTAGAGGAAGAGGGTCATTTGTTCAATGGGAAGGGGATGAGCTCTTGGTAGTGACAACTAACTCTTATGTTTGTTGTGCTTCATTATGTTATTGTGGACTTTGAAGCACATCAGTCGATTTGAAGTACTCAGGAATGCTACCCTGAAACAAATAATCCTCATTAAGTGGAGGATTATCCAATTTTGAAATTCCATGCAGACTTGAAATATTTCCAAGAGAAAGATTTGGAAAATCTGATAAAGTATAGCTTTGTGCTCCTCCTCGACCCCTTGCAGAAAATAATTGTTACCACACATACATTGACCTCTCATCAATTGTGGCCATGGTGGAGGCGGTGGTGACATCATATATTGTCTTCTATGAGATAATTGCCCTGTCGCCCTATAAAATATTACAAATATAATTTTATTAAAAAATATTGTAAAAAAATGATGCAATAAAACCTAATTAATTAAATGGGTATTAATTTTGTTTAATTACACTTACTAGATGATGATGTGATATTTTGGGCTACTTCAATCTATAAAGTTGATTCCATCTATATTGATAGATCGGTGTGATGTTGCTCTGAAAAATATAAAAATTCAATAAAAGTAACTATAATTTTAACTAAATGAATTACATGATATTAAATCAAAGTTGAAACAGTAATCTTACCTATCGTATGCATAGGTTGGTTCATTTCTTCTATATCAATATGCACATGACATACAACTATTGGAGGTGCATGAGAAACAAGAGAAGTAGAAGACCTCAAACATTTTGCAAATCTTGTAAATAATGGTGTCGATTCTGATCATGTGTCAAAATATTCAGTGGATTCTTAGAGATGACCCCTTATTGCAACCTTACTTCTATTAGAAGAAGAGGATGTTGTTCTCTACATTCAAGTACAAATTAAAAAATTAAAAAATAAATTTTTTTTTGGTAAGTTAGGTATTATTCATTGCATGCAGGTTTTATAAGGATGACCCAAAACCTCTGTACATAAGCAACATAACTGCCCATAAAATGTGGCTACCACCAGATGACCTAGGAGGTTTAATCCAAACAACCAGTGTCACAAGCATAAAAGCATTAATAAAAAAGCAATCCAAGGCTCCACGTCGGGCAACCAGATAAAAAACCCAAAAACATGCTCCATGCAGGGCAACCATGCTTCAAAAACCATAATATGGCTCCACACAAGGTAAGCTATCACTAAACAGAAATAAACTAAGGCTCCATGCAAGGCAACCATGGAACAAACATCTAAGACAGGACAACTAAGGATCCTTGACCTCCTCTGCTCGCTTCTGAATTAAGTTCATCCCCCTTGGAGTCCTCTGGCCCCTGAAACTATTCACTCTATCCCAGGTCTCCAAGATGGCCACTGTGATTTCCTGGTCATCACCTAATTTTTTTTTAAGAAATGGCATTAAACCCATTTCTATGAACATGACCTTCGCCACTGGTTCCATCACCACACTGGTAGGCTCCACTATCGTGTTTCTTGGCTCCACTGCGACTATCTTCTACATAATAGTGAATCTGACACAACAAAAATGACAATCCCACAACGTAAAATAAAAAATAGGGATGAAAGGACTTGATGGAAAAGGGGAGCCAAAATTCATCCAGAATGGGTGCCTTGTGATTTTTGTCATGGGTAATTAAAATTCCCAATTTCAATATAAGAATAATTACTTTATTGAAAATTTTAATTTACCTACACTTGTTCAAATGTCAAGCAAACTATCCTCAGGTTTGGGTGCAGTGAGGTTGGTACCGAGTTATTTTGCACATTATAATAAGCTTCATAAAAAACAAAGTATAAAATTGGTTGTGGAGACAAAGGCAATAGTGTTTGTTTGCATGTTCTAGAGATCTCCTTTAATGTGGTTCAAAACATAGGTACACCAGTCAAATTTGGTGTGGGTAAAACATCAAACCAAATAGGCCAACGCGTAGAATGGAATTTTCATCATTCTTCCTTGCAAAACAAGTTGTGCTTGGAAGAATTCGATGTAAACTCTAAGGAACTTGTTTATAATAGTTGCAATATTCAAGCCCCTTCTATACTTAGTAGAGTGAATTGTAAAAAAAAATATAAGATAAAATTAGTACTTGAGAAACTTATTCAATGCCAAGAATTTTAACTTTAGATAAGATTTAAAAGATGGAGAATTATACCTATCAAAAAATTTGATGAGACATCAAAGGTGCTCTCTAGGTATGCTTTGTCATCATCAGTTAAAATATAATTTGGAGTGATGGGATTAGCACCCTTGTGTGATAGGCTTGTCAATATCTAGATATTTGAAGGTTTTACAATGAAAGAGAGAGTCTTGTTGTCGATTGTGATCTTTAAACTCGACCCATCATCATTGTAAGAGCTAATAATCCTTTGAAACAAATTGTTATTTGTATTGTACTAGGGCATTGAGACTAATCCCTGAAGACCAAAGTCCTCGACCCATGTAGTGTCTTATCTTGATGTCAACATTTCAAAATGAGTGGAAAAATAATGTTTTTGAAAGAATTTTTTGAAGGAACAGAGGAGGAAGAGCTCACCATTGCTGCAAGTGTTAGAAAATTCTATAAATTTTGAGGGATCAACTTAGGATAATGTAAATATATAAACTAGTTTTTGATTTGCTAGATCACAAATGTGTGAGTGAAAAATATACTCCTAGTGTTGAGGGTTTTCTAGTTCACCAGATCACATTACATGTAAGTTAAGAGCATAATAACCATAATAGTAACGTATTACGGTAAGGTAACATGTTGGAAGACTCAGGGTGTTATTTGATTTGCTCTAAAATGCTCTATAATGGAAAAATAACTATGCATACATTTTTATAGCTATTTGCATGCTTGAATTGAATACGATTTTGACACATGGTTACATTTAATTGAAACTATTATAGGTGATTCTATCAATCATCAATTGTTGGTTATATTGCTACTAATTATCAGTTGTTGGTTGTGTTGTTGTTGATCATCCATTGTTCGTTATGTTGCTACCAATCAGTAGTCAGGAGTCTATCGTCCATAGTGTTATTGTCGATAGTCTTTCATCCATAGTCAAGAGTCTATCATCCATAATATTATTATCAGCAGTCAAGAGTCAATCATCCATAATGTTGCGTCGATAGTCAAGAGTTTATCATCCATAGTGTTGTTGTCGGTAGTCAAGAGTTTATCGTCCATAGTGTTGCATCGATAGTCAAAAGTCTATCATCCATATTGTTGTTATTGGTAGTCAAGAGTCCATTGTCCATAGTGTTGCATCGATAGTCAAGAGTCTCATCCATAGTGTTGTTGTCGATAGTCAAAAGACTAATGTCCATAGTGTTGTGTTGATAGTCAAGAGTCTATCATCCATAGTGTTGCTATTGATAGTCAATAGTCTATCGTCCATTGTGTTGCTATCAGTAGTCAAGAGTATATCATCCATAATATTGCATCGATCATCTATCTTAATCAAAGTACAATATTTGAATGCTACCATGGCCTTTAATTCTATTTAATTGAGTATATTTTAAATTTTTACAAGCTTTTTGAAATATTATGATAAATTTGCCACATTTTTATAATTTTTGGTGAAAAAAGGCAATTCGCCATGTCTCCTACATGACTTTAGACACTATTCGCCTTGATTTCAAAACTAATTTACCCTATTTTTATAAGTATATTTTGGGTTCGACCCCTTACACATAACCCTACCAAACATGGAATTCTTAAAAAAATTATGGGTTGTATACACTTTAAAAACAAATTAAATCAATGACACCTAGATCAAAATAATAGAACAAGAACACATTTGAAAAAAAATTTGAGAAGAAAGAATAATTAAAATAGAAACTTTCAAAATTCTAAAAAAGTGAGTATAATAATCCAAGCTTAGAGGAAAGCAAGTTGCTTAGTGAATATCATAATATTTAATTAAGGAAGAGAAAATTTGGAGATCAAAATTGGAACAGACTTCATTAAAATAAGGAGATAAAAATACAATTTTTTTCATAGGATGGCAATATTACAAAGATCATTATCTAGAATTAGTAGAATTAGATCAATATTAAGGGTTTGGATTAAGGACCAAAGTGAAATTAGAATGGAGGTAAGGCCTTTTACCACAATATTCTAGGATCAAAGGAGATTAAAGTTCTTAATTATAAACTATTGCAAGAAGTACCTTCAATTATAACAAATGAATATAACAACAAATCAATGGAGCCTATTCTTTTACAATAATTTTATTTAGCTCTTTTCTATTTTGATAAGGTTAAATCCCCAAGGATGGATGGGCTCTCTACAATATTCTATCAACATAACTAGGAAATAGTGACGGATTCTTTATTGGTGGTAGTGGAACAATCTAGGGTAAAACAATATATACCTTATAAAATAAATGCAACATGTCTTACCTTGATTCTTAAAAAAAGGATGTATAATTGTTTGATTCATTTAGGTCCATAAGCCTATGTAATATGGACTATCAGATAATATTCAAAGTGATGGAAAATTGGTTAAGACCACTGTTAGACAAAATTATTTTAGAAGAACAAGGAGGATTTGTGAAAGGGAGACAAATTTTGGATGGGATCATAGTAGCTCATGAAGTAATGCATTCAATAGATTCTAGAAAATAGAAAGCAATGTTCTTAAAACATGATATGAATAAATCCTATGATAAGGTTAAATGGGATTTTCTTTTTGCAATATTAGAAAAGTTTGGATTTGGAAAGAAATGGATCAAATGGATTAAAGCTTGTCTCCATAGTATCATATCTAGTGATGGTCAAGAGAGTAGCAACAAAATAATTTAAATCCAACATGGGTCTTAGATAGAGAGATCCTCTATCACCATACCTGTTCATTATTATGGTAGAGGTATCGAGAAGGAACTTGAAGAAGGCATACAAATATGGAATAATACATTGACTTAAAGCTAGTAATAACATTGACAACATAACACATCAATAGTTTATAGGTGATATAATCCTTTTTGGGAGGGCAAGGAAAAATAAGGCCAAAGATTTGAATAACTTATTAGAGGAACATGAAAGAGTGTCAGAGTAGAAATTTAATAGGACAAAATCTAAAATTTACTTACTAAACACCCCAACTAGAATCAAAGTAGGGATATGCAGGTTACATTAAATAGAGGAGGCAAATTTGCTAGCAACATATCTAGGGATGCCTTATTTGAGGGGAGAATGAGGATATAATTATGGAATTTGGTTATAAGTAAAGTTTAAAATAGACTATTGGCATTGAAAAGCACATGGTTTTTGTTATAAGGAAGAGTACAACTAATTAAATCAATATTACAAGCCATTCCAACATATTGTATGTCCTTGTATATTATGCCAAAATTGCTAGAAAAAAGTTTAATTTATATTATGTGGTCATTTATGTGGTCTAGATTACATGATAAGAGGAAATTTCTTTTGGTGAAATGAAGCAAGGTGTGTGATGATAAAACAAGGGGAGGTCTCATTTTAAGAATTATTACACATGCAAACATAGCTCTAAGGGGAAAAGTAATTTAGAGATTGTACAAAGAGAGTCAAAGACAATGTGAAATAATTCTTTTGAGTAAGTACATTAAGCCTAATGACCCAAGCTTAATATTTATTACATTCTCACTACTAGATGGTTTTGAATTATGGAATGGTTTAAAAACATTAATTGATCTAGCAATGAAAGATCTAAAATAGAATAGTTGTAAGCTTATTTCAGTGGTAAGGGCTTTGGCCTCTGTCCAAGGTTCAAACCCCATTCAATATGAGGGGACCGAGACCCCTCATAGAATCCTATGTAAACTCATTAAAAAAAGGTCCAAGATGGGTGGTTGGAACTAGAGAAAAATTTATATTTGGATGGATACTTGGTGTGATAAAATAACACTCAATATAGATCCATATTTGAAACCTCGGACGAGATTAATTCAAGATAAATATGGTGATAGAGTTTCAAACATTATGTAAAAGGATTAGAAAGGACGATATAAATGGAAAGAAGATTTTTTTACAAGTATATCATACATTATTGCTAGGAGGTAGTTGAGAAAAAAAGATAACAAAAATGATTATTCCAAGGGAAGCTATGGATAAATTGATTTAGGAGTTGAATTGCTCAGGAGAATACACAAAAATAAACATATATAATGTAAAGCACCAAAAAAATAAGAATTTTATAAGAATATGGAGAGATATTTTGGATAGCCCAAGCATTACAAAAGTTAAAATGTTTGTATGGCTAGCAGTTCATAGAATTTTTTTTATCGGGTTAACCTAATGAAAAGGGGTTTACATGGCCCCTCATAATGTGTTCTATGGAAAAATGAGGAGAGTATAGACCATCTCTTAGGGTTTTTTTTAGTATTTTGGAAACTATGGCAATGAATTCTTAATATGTTTCATAAATACATGGTGATGAATAGTAAAATTGAAAAATAGTTAAAGCAATGGCAAAGCACTTTTAAAAAAGAGGTATTACAAACAACCTAGGATACATCAAAAGATACAATACTTTGGACTATATGGATGGAAATAAATAGAAGAATATTTAAATGAAAGGAAAGCAGTTTAGAGGTAATGAACATAAGATTTGTTTAGCCATAGAGGAGTGTTAACCAACCCTTTCAACTCACCCAATACTTAATCTTGAAGTAGATAACCTTGATATATGGAGTCAAGTCATCAAATGGAATTATGATGTTGGGTATAGGAGAAACAAAATGAAGGCAAAGAATATAAAGTGGAAACCACTAGATGTGGATTTGGTTAAATTGAATTTTGATGAAGAATCTAAAGGAAATCTAGGACCATCAAGAAGAGGAGGAAAAATTAGAAATAATAAGGATGAGATTTAGTCACATTATGGTTTCAATAGTGGATTTAAGACAAATAATGAAGCTGAAGCTTGGGCAACTTTGGAAGGGTTAAAAATATGTAGATAAATTAAATGAAATAGAGTATGGATGGAAGGCAATTCACTAATAGTAATAAATACAATTTTGAGGAAAGCAAAGACTCCATGGAACATACAAGAGATCATTATGGAAATGCAAGACCTTGCTATAGAGCTTGAAGAAATCAAATTCACACATACATCAATGGAAGAGAATAAATGTGCATAGGCTAGCCAATAGAAGGGTTTTAATAGAGGATAGTGAAATTAAATTCTCTTTTCCATGGTTAGAGGAAGTAGTAATTTTAGTTGAAGCTGACATGAGAATGTTGATTGCTTGAATCAAATAATGATTAAGTGTTACTTTAATGCTATCCGTTGGTAATATTTTTTATATTTTATAACATTAATGTGTTTTCATATAAACTATTAATTACAATTTTTGTGGTTGCATTTATGCTTTAGGAAGGAAACTAATAGTCTAGATTTGGTAAAGTAGACTATGATAGCATGAAGTTTTGGAAATATTACTCTACTAAGATGTAATGCATAGATAGTAGAGGTGGATTTTTGGTATTATGAAGGTTGCTACTAGAAAATGTCAAGAAGAAGTATGCATTTTTATGAAAAAGATGTAGGTATCTAGCTATAGCATCTCAATTAAGATGATAATTGAATCTATTTATCAAATCTCAAGCTCTAAAAGAGAGAGTTGTGATTTATCAAGCATGGGGGACCCAAGTAGAACCCTTTTTTTCTCCAGTAAAAAAAAGTAAACAAAAATAACTTTTTGAAAAAATAAAGTGCATATAAATATAACATTTATTTAAGTTATTTCCTTACTTGTTCTCTTTAAACTAACCTTTTTTTTTATCCTTTATTTTTATTATGGCACATTCACTATTTAAAGAAACAACTTTAAAACATAAATAATGGGATGAGAATAAAATAAAAATAATTAAATGATAAAATTATAATATTTAATTTTTAAATACTTTTATGAAAGAACTAAAAGGAGAAATGTGGAAAACCATAAAAATCAGAATCTAAGTCTACATACGAGATTGATGATGAAGATTCAATTTCTGTTAAGGATGCTTGAACATCATTATTTGAGGTAAAATGTAAGGTTTCTATTGTTGCATGCAAGAGTTTCGAAGGAGTTTCATATTTTGTGAATAAGATATTACATGCAAGGTCTCTCATGGTGGTTAAGGGTTAAACAAAGTTGAACCAAAATCAATAAAAAGTCCAGGTAAGTTTCATTCAATGAGATAGCTCTAAAATTATTTCATGATATTTTCAATAGAAGTAATCAACCGAAACATTCAAGTTCTCTTACATGGACCAAATTTTTTGGTATATCAAGTATTGCTTCCTTTCCTTCTTATAGACAAGGGTTTATATAGAAAATGAAGAGACTTTTTTGTTTACCTCTAAGCTCCATGAGATAGTCTTGATATGTAGGTTAATGGTTTTTGACCTACTCTTCCTACTTTGAATGAGTGGATAAATAAAAAATAGTCACCTCTAATTTACCTTCATGCCCAAGGGATTTTATTGTGATTTTTAAAAACAAAAGGATTAGGATGTTATTTATACTGGCACTCCTTATTTTCATATGGGAGTTGAGGTTTTTATGAAACCTTTGTCTTTAGATTCTGACCCTATATTGGAAATATTTCTTTCGCACTAGTATCAATTAGGTTATCAAATATACCTTTTATTTTTAGATGTCTTTAACCCTTGAATAAATTGGTAATACTATTAGAAAAATTAATTTTCTCGAATCGACAAGAGGAAAATACAAGACAACATGTGCTCATATATCTCTGGAGGTTGATTTGAGAAAAGACCTTAAGTTGAATTTACCTTACATTGAGGTGCTCAACTAGAACCAAGAAAGTGGATTACAAACACATTATTTTAAAATGTAGGCAATATTATGAATATGGTCACCTAACCAACATATGCCTAAGGATAAAAGATGAAGTCTACTAAAAATTGCAAAAGATAATTATTCCTCTATTTATAAATATTTTCAAGTGATTTAGCAAAAATAAAGCATAAGTCTACTTGATGAAAGGGTGCTTCATAGGAACATTATTTTATGGTGTCATGTGGATAAGACAAAGTAGCTTTAGATGGTGATCATCCATGTATTTCTTCAAAAAAAATAGGGAAAAGTCAAAGCATTATGGTGTTAACTTGTAATATCCTAAAAAAACAAGATGTACCTTCAAAAGAGGTGCATAAGAATAAGATGAAAATAAAATGAGATTGAAAAATCCTACTTTGAATTTGCCATACATGATTTTTTATCATGTTCATGAATTATTTGAAGAAAGTACTCCAAAACATTTATAGACCATAAAAGAACCTTGTTTAGAAAATGTTATATTTATTTTATTTTATTTTTGGTATTTTATGTAAAAAATATGCATGCATGCCCTATAGCAATAAAAAATATAAAAATAAAATATGCATGTATAGTAATAGAAAAGCATGCATGAGATAAGCCTAATATTTAAAAATCACATATGTTTAAGGAAAATATGGTAATGTGAGAAAGAATATGAAAAACAATTGATTTTAAGAAAGTTACCTTTATAAAAAATGAAAGTATGTAAAACTGGGATAATTTAAGCAAGGCTTTTTTTTTCAACTATAAGAAAGGTATATTTAAATCATATTCAAAATATTTCCATACATCTTGTAGGCTTAGTTGCCTATATAGAATTCAAAAATGTTTCCAAATGCGATTGGTAGGCATAAGATCCTTGCTAGTGCTGATACAATCCATACTTTAAACTATGAAATAGAAGTACACATAACTTAAGCATTCAATTTGGATTAGCTAATTATGCTTCCTCAAGATTGATGATTCACTTTTATTCAAGTAGCTCCTCTCGTAGTTGGGTTCTTTGTTCTCTCTCTACATCCATAGCATCTTCCTTTTGTTGTAACTCTGCTAGGATTTGCTTATTCGTTTCTTTTCCCCATCTAATTTCTCCCATAGTTTTGTTATCATTGCAACCAATATTGCTCATTTCGGCGTCTTCTCTTATTTTTTTCTCTATGATTTTGAGGTACAAATGGGTTGTATTTATAGCCTCTTTTTCTAAGTTTTTTGCCTTCCAATTTTTCTTCCACCCAATGTGGGACTAATCGATGTAATTAATTTTTTTTTTAAGGTTTTATCCTTCTCTGCACATTTCTACCTTGTACTAATGATAACTCCTTCTTAAAGAGTGCAAAAGTCATAATTCTTGAGTCATCATATACAAAAGTTGTTTAATTTCTTGTTGCACTACCAATTTAAGTCTCATTTCATAGCCTATCACCTCTGCCACATTATTAGTTATTTTACCTAGATTGATCATGAACTAGATTAGATCTCATGTAGGAGCTACTAAGATCACTCCTCTAGCCATAGCCTTATCCAAATTTAACATGGATGTTTCATCAAAGAAAAGAGCAAGATAATTTATTTCTATGTTCTAACATGGCTTATTTGATTCCTTATCTTCAAGAGCCTTTAGAATTCTATATTACTTAACAGTTATAGTTCCTTATGCCTTAATTTGTTGGTGTTTTGTTGCTTGTGATACGTGACTTTTGTGTTTAGTAATTTTTATCATCTTTGATTATCCCTAGTGGGGCAATTGCACCTTGCGAGGAGAGACATAGTGGGACCACCACTAAGAGCATGGTGTTCAACTTAATTAGGGGCCTTTGAGAGTTTTTACAAGGCTAGCTCCTTATTATAATGTGATCTTCAAGACACACTTGTGCTTAGCAAAGAAAAAAAGGATGTGAGAGATAAAAATACAATAACTCAACAAAATAAAAAAGGGGTGTCGATGCGCTAAGAGATCCACTAAGATATTTTTGCAAAAATAGTCCTAAATGCTATGTGCTAGAAGTGAACAATTCCTCTCCTTGACACAGTGAAGCACATATGAGATATACCAGTTGTATGTGAGCATGATTAGGTATGTCTTTTAGGAGAGCAAAACAAGTGATTGGTCTGAAAATAGATGTAGGCCCCTCACACACACATATACTTAATAAAACTCAAAAAACAGGTAAAACATTACAAACAAATACATACACAGAAATGGGTCAACAAGAGGCCACAAATGGCTATATCAAAAAATTAACATAGTCTCCCATGTATATATATGCACACAATATCTTAAAAATATTGTGCCAAAAGCAAGGATTTGAGATTACCCACAAGCTACTCAGAAGATGACTATTTTTACAAAAAGAACTAAAGAGAAATATTACAAATGGATGCAATTGTAAACTTGCCAATATTTTTGAAAGCCTAAACTACTGCTATTTATATATACATTAGGGAAATATTCCCTCAAAAAAATTTAGGATGATTTGACTTCTTGGCTATCCCTTTTCTTGGGGATTTTGAATATTGAATGAGGTTACCTTCAACCATTACTTTTATCAGTCTATAGCTATCATGGTTGCAAGTCTCCATTCCTTCGTTTAATGGTTCACCTACATTTTCTTGATTTTCCAAGCTGAGGTGTTCCTAGTAGATAGCCCATCTCTTATTAATAACGGTGCATTGTATTTCTTTATTTATTCTTCTTGGGAATCCATGCATTCACCTACCCTTCCCCTTGAAATTGGTGCGTTCATCTACTTCCAAAAATTTTCCCTGAGCCTTTTGTATCTGTTATTGGGGTGTTCTTGTGTGTGCGATCAAGACTTTTGCTTTCCCCTCATCCTTGGGACTTTTATGAGTTTAGATAAGCCACTCCATCAGACTTTCTCATTGGAATTTATTCTCTTATGTTATGAGTCTAATAAAAACTCTCGATTATCCTTTCCTTGGTTATGCCTTTGTGTTTTTATCTCTATTATGCTTTGTGATTTATTCCCCCTTTTGTTTATACCAAATTTTACTTTGCGAACAAGGGTCCTATACCCAAAATATTTTGATGTGTGACAATCTGCTAATAATTCAACTAGCTCTCTTGTTGAGTCACAGAGGCTTTCACCTTAGTGGTCCCTCTTTTGATGAATGTGGGGAAGTATATGTCTTTTGACTTTCATCAAAATAGAGTTATCGCAAGGATACCTCTCTTTCCTCTAGTTGTTGGTTTCCTCTTAGCCCTGCCCAACCATTCAGGATATTATTAAATGTTTGGTGGTAAGATGACACATGAGGTGCTAGAGGTCGCTTACCCAAACCAATGCAAATGATAGTAAACTTTGTTGATTCTTCCATTGATAATGTTTGGGTTGATCCTCCTTCTATAATGGATTTTTTTTTCAGTTATTATTGAAAAGGCTCATCATCTTTTATCAAGAGTGAGGCTAGCTTAGATATCATAAAAAGGCTTCAAATTGCTCATTGTAGATCTTTTTCTTATTAGGTGATCAACTTGCCCACACAAGGTGAGGGTTTCTATGCCCGTCCTTATCCTTGGAGATATTTGCTTGGTGAAATCTAACATCAATTCCCTTTTGGATGACATGATTGCGACCCTCTAGTTTTAGGCTTAGGCTCTTCATCATCTTCTAGGGCACAATCTAGATGAATTGTACCGATTTATCATAATAACACTATTTCCCTTGTCACTCTATTGGTTACTTTGAAGTTGGTCCTTTTATCTTTAAAAATTATCGTGTTTTGTTCCTTCTAGATGTGCCATATAATGAAGGGTGGTACGAATGACTAGATATACTTTAGGAGGTGCTTGTCCTTTAATCCCCATATGTACTTATGGGACCAATTGTTGAGACAAATTTTTAAGTTTACACTCCCTGATATACCTATTCTAAACTACTTTGTTATCTCAATCCATATTTTTATTGCTTCTAGGAAATCAAAGGATAAAAGTGTTACTATTTTATTATTTTTGAAGCATTTGAGACACACATGAGACCCCATTATATTTCTTTTCACAAGATTTTCTCCAATGTGAATCTTGTTTTGGTGAATCAAAAAGATAAGCTTGGGAGGAATCCTATAATTCCACACAATGGCTAATTTTTTTATTCTTCTACGTGTGTTGTTGTAGGATAACACCTTGGCTGACTGATAATTTCCCAAAATATTTGATCAAGGGTTGAAGAGTTGATTTCATCCTTGTCATTTGGGTTTATAGTAAACTCTAAGAGTCTTGTACATGTTGTGGTAGGGGTGGGTTGATCACCTTCCCATTCAAATAAACTTGCAAGAGTGTTGACACTAACCTATTTTAGTTCCTCTTTTAGCTCTAGAGGATAGTTTCTATGATTTATAATCCTTTAATATCAGGATCTCCCATAGATTAATTTACTTATCAACCCCAGGTAGCCATGATGCTTTTTCTAATATAAATGCTTTAGCTTCTACTATGTGTTTCTAAATTGAGGAAGATCTTGCTTTATTATCAACACTCCTCAATAGTTGGATACCATCAAAGTTATTCAAGTATTTATGCTTTAAAATATATTTCCAGGGGGAGTTAGATGGGGTGACTAGATTCCATAATAGTTTAGCACCTAATGCTTAGCTGACTACCTCTATTTTTCTTATTCCCAGTCCTTCTTGATCCTTGGTTTTGGTGAGCATCTCCTAGTTTATGAAATGATTTTTTCCTTATCATTTTCTGTCTCTTATTTCCACAGGAAGAATCTAAGAAATGCATCCATAGTTTACAATATGTATTTGGGTTTATGGTATACCAATAATTGGTGTTTTGGTAGACTTGCTAGAATTGACTTGATTAAAAAATTCTTCCTACTAAACTTAGTCAACTATTATTGTATTACTAAATTTTCTTTGGCACTTTCTCAAGTATAGCATTGCAAGTTTCCCTTGTTTTTAGTTGGAATCCCATAGGGACACCCAAAAATTTGAATAAATGATCATTGCATTTGTTGAACCCCATAATTTATGAGAATCCTATGTCTTCTATCCCTAAACTAGTTGTTGTATTAAAAATGCTTTTATAAGTATTTATCTATGCTCTAGTGGTTGAAGTAAACCATTCTAGTTTTTCCTTGAGAATCCTCACAATTGATTTTGATGCTTCTAGTAATATAGTATCATTTGCAAATTGAGCATGGGTGATTGACCTAAATCCCATGGCTACTTTGATTCCTACGATTTATTTTCCTCTTCTCATTTTGGTTAGAGTTATTTCTAAGATTTCATCTAGAAGGATGTATAAGTGTTGGAGTATATTACATTATTTGGTACATGCTATTGTATGCCCATGGTACCTTCATAGTACATTTGTAAATAATAGATTAGGGTCGAGTCAATAATTTAGAGTGTTATTTATATTTCCCTTTTATGTAAGTGTGAATGTGTAGAAAATGCACAAGTGTCATTTAAAGTTGTAATGTGCGGGAAATGCATGAGTGTCATGTGAGTTAGAGTGCAAGTGTAAGTTTGAGTCTATGTGCACAAGTGACTCATATGTAAGAGTGTAAATATGTAACATAAATATGTGCACAAGTGTCTTAGATTAGATAGTGCATATAAAATGTAAGAGTCATGTATAGGTGTGCATATGTTATAGATTCATGTATGCAAATGACAAGCATATAAGCCAAGAGTCATAAGACTTAACATATGGAGAGCAATAGTCAAGTATCCAAATAGTCATATTACTATGACTATATTATGGAGACAATGCTCTAGATATAGATATACAAAGAGAATCATATTAATATATTATATTGTAAGATGAAAAGAAAAAATAAAGCTTGTATACATTTTTGATCAATTAATATAGTAAGTTATTCTTAATGCATAGTACATGAATGATTCTGGCTATTTTAATTTTCAGCATATTATTGAAGGTTATTTGATTTATTATAAGCCTTTATCAACACATTAATTTTCTCATATTATTCTACTCATATTATCATTATTTTGAACTTATTATATTTGATCCTGTAATATTTGAGATAACTTGTGATATATTGTGGTAGTATTAAGGTTTAAAAAGCCAACAATAAGAATGAGGATGGTGGTCATCCTTACCTTAATACTCTAGTGGATTTAAAAAAGGCTACAAGCTTACTTTAAATAAGGGCGGATATCTAGGGTTCTTCTATACATGCCCCTATCTAGGATTGTGAAACCAAATTTGATGAGGACTTGTTTTAGGAAACTAGTATCTACTCTATCAAAAGCATTAGCCATATCAAATTTTATGACTATTATTTTCTTTTTGGATTTAGAACTTGTGTGAAGGGCTTCATGTATCATTATGATATTATCATAGATCTATTTACCTGACACAAACCCCCCTTGTTCTACTCCTACAAGGTCATTTATATTCCACTTAATCCTATTTGCTATTATTTTGGTCATTATTTTGTGTGAACAATTTGCCAAAAGATATAGTCCTAAATATAGCAAATGCCATCACATTTTTCTCTTTTAGAATGCAAGGAAAGTGGAATTTATTGCTCTAAAGAGCTTACCTCTCATATTTGCCTCTTCTGTCATTTTCAACAGATCATTTCCTATTATATCAAAAAAATGCTTGTACAAATTGTTGGTGAAGCCATCTTGTCCTGGAGATTTATCAATGGGTAGAGATTGTATGACTTTTTCTAGCTATTTTTTGGTCACTGCTACTATGAGGTCTTCTCTATTTTTTTCTTTTAGTAGTGTAGGAATATTATTACAGAGAGTTGATGTGGGAAAAATCCCATATAAACATTTATTTTGATGCAAAATGATATATAGGAATTAAGAATACCAAGAATATAAGATTTCCAATATACACGATATGTGTAAATAACAAATTACACTTAGATATACTTAATTAAGCCTAACAACTAACATAATATTATTTAGAAGCTAACAACTTAGCTATCTAGAAGACCACATGAGATTAGAAGCTCACATTTACATGTTTATTTAAAAATAAACCTATGCCTATCCTTATCATTTCTCCCTAACTTATAAGCATTGGAATCCAATGCTTATACAAGAAAATGGAGAAGACATGGGAGTGTAGAAGTGCCAAAATTTCAATATTAGAACTTGATGAATAAGAGAGAGACGCTTTGGAAGGATCTGCTATATAATAGAGAGCATATAATTATCTTGGAAGGCTCTGCTCAATCACAAAGATCATACAATCATTGGATACTCTGCTTGAAAGAGCATACAATCACCTCAAATGAATCACTACTACTCCTAAGAAGGAAGTACCCAAAAGCAAACAATGCTCAAAAGGGCCATGGTAGGAATTTTCTTTAGAAAATGTTGTTGGCTCCTCACATCATTCATGCTTCAAACAGTGAGGAAAATTGGTAAAATAAAGAGGAAAAAGTAACAAAGGGCACAAATCCCCTGTGATCCAATACATGGCATATAAGTGGTTTGGAAAAATAGAATGGAGTATTGAGTACCACTGATATTGCACTCCATATTACAAATCCACAAACTTATAAGGAAGTGTAAAATTCCATAATTTTTAAAGTAAGAAAATTTCATAGAATTTTTAAATGCTTAAAATCATATAGTGCATAAACCAAAGATTAAATAATGCACTTCACAAATATTTTAAATTAAATAAACAATTAACTGATTAAAATAAGTTAATCAACTAGTTAATTAATTAAATTAATCAACTAATTAATTAAATATATTAATTAATTAATTATCCAAGTAATAAAATTACTTAATTGGATTAAATTAATTAATTTAACTAATTAACCAAGTAATTAATTAAAACAAATTAATTTAATGTTTTCAATTTAATTAATTTAAAAACTTTGAAAAATTAATAAATTAAAAACCTTTAAGAACTTCCCACAAAAAACTACTATTGTCCAAATTGGGCACACTAGAATGAGTGCATCTGAAGTTAAATGCCACATCAAGCTAGATGTTTTAGTGCATTTTTCCCCGTCGGACAACTATGCAATGGAAAGTCATATGAGCAAAATGGTGTCATAATGAAGAGCTCAACACCTCATAGAAATGTATGCTGGTGAGAAATGGCAACCCATATCCAAGCACCATGGAAACCTCAAAGGACAATAATTAGCCGATGATGTCAACAATTACCTGACAACATGGAGAATCTAATTGACGATGTTAGCAATCAATTGATAACATGGAGAATCTAGTTGGCGATATCAGCATTTGAATGTAAGCCAAAATTATCCTGGACACCAATCCATAATGCAAATGTATGTGAATTGCTTGCAATTCCATTAATTTTAACATCACAATAATTTTTCCTTTTCGTGATGTTTGCCAATGGTTTGTTAATAGCGGTAGGTTAGCATGCCATTGACAACATGGATGTCACCAACATTAGCATGCAGAAAGGTTGGGTGCCAGCTCATCACGTCCATGTTAGTTTGTGCACCACTTTCATGGCAAAGATTTTAGGTAGTTCAAACTTCTAGAAATATTTCAAAAACTCACATGCACACAAACTTTGTCTTAATTGTTTTTGTTGACATTGAGTGTGTCGCAAAGCATGATTTTTGTTGGCCACTTCTTTTATCCAGATATTAAAAATAGAAAAATGATCATTGATAAGATCTGCAACTCGCCCAAGCATTGCTCCATCACCGAAATTGATGACGAATGAGTGTGTTTTCCCCCCAAAGAATGTAGAAACCCTCATTAGGGAGTAAGCTAAGATGTTGATGAAGAAGAGAATATTGTCAACCAATGATGAAATTACGCATTGCCTTTTAGTTACCCTATCATGCTATCCAGGTTACTCATAGGTCTCAGGCCAAAATAATGAGGTAAAGCAAAAGAAGTTGCAGAGGCAGAGAGGGAATTTCCACAAAAGAAATTCCCCCTCATAGGTAGGATTTCCTAACTCTAATACCAATATGATGTGGAAAAAATCCAAGATAGATATTTTATTCTCATGCAAAATAATTTATAAGCATTAAGAATACCAAGAATACAAGACTTGCAATCTGCATGATAGGTGCAAATAACAAATTACATCTAGATATACTAAACTAAGCCTAACAACTAATGTAAGCTTATCTAGAAACTAACAACTTAGCTATATAGAAGCCCACATGATATTAGAAGCTCACATTTACATGTTTATTAAAAATAAACCTATGCCTATCCTTATCAAGAGTGGTATGTGCTTGTTGGTTTGTTGGTACCTTTGTGAGTAGTGTTTACTTGCTATCTCTTTATAACTGATAGATCAATATATATATTACTCCTCATTTTTGTATTTCTCTAATGGTATTCCTTTGGCAATACTACATTGTTTTTAGATGGAAATATTTGGTGTTCCTATCTCATTTTTTAAGCCATGTCATTCTTGACTACAGTCTCTAGTGTACCTCTTTTGCTCTATAGCTCTAGTCCATTTCTTGGTTTAGTTGTGCTCTTCTCTTTTCTTGTTGTGGTATTGGAGGATGATCACCTATCTTTGTCTCTACTTCCCACCTGTTGTATCAAAATGTTTATCTTGGATTGATTTCTTGGCTTTTTATAAATCTAGTCCCTAATGGTTTTCTTGAGACTAGAAATTTTTATTTTACATGCCTCTTGAGGACTTTTTGATGTGATGTATTGCTTCTAGGTATTTTTACTAATAGGCCAAATTTTTCATGCTCCATCCAATCTAAATTGTATTTAAAAGGAATATTTCTCTTCCCAAGGGTTTTGTCTCTAGTGTCTAATGAGATGGGTTTTGTGATATGATATTGAGTTTTGGATTATGTCACTTGATATAAGTGGATACCTGGTCAATATGTCCTCTTGTAGTAGAAATTTGTCTAATATTTATACTATGTATTTAATCCCAACTCTCGTTTTTGTCCATGTGAAATTTTATTTTTTGGTATTATATCTTGTAGTTGTTCCTCAACTATGATCTACATTACCTATTCTTTTGTAGGATCTTTTGATGTAGTGTCTCCATTTTACCCATTGTGCTATTATAATATTTAGGTCCCCTATTATGATTAGATTGGGAGTCCTCTCTTGTCTTATCTATTGATGTAGACTCTTCCATGACTCCTGTTTTCATACTATGTTGTTTGGGACATAAAAGTTAACTATGGTCCAAGTTTGACCTTTTGGAGAGTTGAGTGAAACTCCTATCCAGTTGGTATGTTTGATTTTATTGGTATATGTCATGGCCTATGGGACCCAAGCTAGAATGAGTACCTGAGAGGTTCTTGATGTTTTTGTTGCTTCTAGTTCTAAGTGTCTCCATATTTTATTCCATTCTAATTTTATTGTCTACTAACAATTTTATTTCTTGTATGCAAACTACCTTTGGCTTCTATTGATCTATTAAGTTAGTTTTTATTCAAGGGATTACCTAATCCCCTTCTATTCTAGGATATACCCTTCATTTCTTTGCTGACTTCTTAACCTTGTTAAAGTCCAAGGGCCAAGTTTGATGCAATATGTGATAACCCCTATTCTCAGATATTTTTGTTTTCCATTTTAAATATTATTCAAACATAGTTATCCAAGTTTGAATATTACCAAAAGACATCACTACAACCCTTGTACATGCAAAATAAAATTAATTTGTTAGTACTGTGGATGGATTTTCAATAGAAACCCTCTTTGGCACTTCTTAGCAGCTTCTCACTTCTTTTCGAAAGCTTTCTTCTATAATGTAGCATTCTTCTTGCACCCTATATGTGACATTCTCTATTCAATCTTTTTTTTACATGGTGGAATCGGTAGCCACCATGATGATCCGGGTACGTTGTCCATATTTTTGACCGCCATAGTATTCTGCACTGTCTATCCCGGAAGCCACCACATAGTACTTTGCGCAATCCTATTCAATCTTATTTATGTGATTTGTAATAAAGTCAAAATTTATAAATTACAATATGCTATATATATATAGCATATTGTAATTTATAAATTTTGACTTTATTACAAATCACATATAAAAATACATTAAAAGTATGGAGGGAGTGTGAACAAGGAGTAAGTTTTACCAATAGATGTTTTGTTTAAGATCTTTAGAGGAATATAAAAAATGAAGGATTCTCATTACGAAAAGCTAGGCAATAAGAAAGGAAAGATATTTATGGAAGCTCTAACTAGAAGTAAGGATACCTTAGTTGGAAGAGCGATTCTATGGTAATCCCTATCGAAGCATAATGTTTCACTAGAATTGATTATCAACAATGATGATTGAACATAATATAGAGATTCTTCAACATAGAGGGTTAATATAGACTTTCAATGGATATTGGCCAACAATTTAGAGATTCAAAAGTGGAGTAAATAGAAGTAGGGATTAAGTTTACATTATTCATTTTCTTTTTTTAATAAATAAGTCTACATTATTCCTTGACTTTCCTTTAAAAAGTTACGTTTCTTATCATATTATCCAATTTCAAAATTAGGGATAGAATAATTGGTGGTGGACCATGGTGTTAGAATATTACATTATTTGATCCACAATTTACATTTCTCTCCATGTGCAGGATATGCACAAGTATCATAAGAGTAAGTTAAGAGTCTTGCATACACATGGCAATATGAGAAGCCAAAAGTTATGTAAGAACTGTAATAGTTAGGAACTTGAAGAGTCATCTTGTACAACTATATCATGGAGACAAAGCTTCATGTTATTGTATGAAAAAAAGTAGGTAGAGATTGTATACATTATTCTTTGTTCATATTTTATGTATTCTTCATGCATAGTTTCTGAATGATTTAGGCCATTTACATTCATATTTGATTATACAAGTGAATGCTATTTTCATTATTATATTGGTCTTGATACATATATTACATTGCTCATATATTATTTTACTCTTTATTATTTATATTTTGACCTTTAATATTGTGGCTTATTTATCGAGGGATTTGTGATATTTTGTGGTAATAAGGCTTAAAAGCCAACAATAGTAATAGAGCTACCATCTGACTCTGTCCATTTTTGATAGAGTTTATTTTATTAGTCATTATCATCAATATTTAACTATGTCCATTCTTAATAAAGTTAATTTAGAGTTTGTTCACTTTGAAGACAGTAAAGACTTGGACTCTATTTTTAAAGGTCTGATTGAGTAAAGATTGAAGGAACAAGAATAAATCATCTTGATTTTGAATGCTAGAATTTTTGCGCTTAATTAAAAAAAAACCAATCAAAATTAAAACTCAATTAAACCAACTTAAAAAATGTTGAACATTTGATGAAGGAAGCCACTCAATAAGAACATGCCATCGCTTAAGACAGATTATATAAATAAAACATGTCAATCAGTGTGGTGGAACTCGCCTATCTCAACAGTTTCTGTCTAAACATCAAGGTTTAAAGGGGACGTGTTGCCATGTTGAAAAAAGCGGTCAAAGCGCTTTACAGCAGGTTTGAGATTCAAATTGGAAGCTACTCTAACTTTGAGGGTAAAAGAGCGTGGAGGGAGGTTTCCGTTATGACTGACTTTGGAAATCGTAAACTAAAATGGATGCATGGACCCCACCTAAACTAAAATGGATGCATGGGCCCCACCGGCTAAACCTATGGGCGACATCACGAACATTATTCATTAGTTTCTTATATTCTGGTGGTTGAAGACTACGTTGGGAATAATTATTATAATCACATGAAAGAACATATTTTATTTGACATCTATTGCCTTCTCTTTTAATTTTCTTTTAGAGTAATTAATAACACCTTTTTGTTTAGTAGGAAATATATTATTCTGGTTTGAATTTTATTATAAACTTTTATGTTAAATAAAAGTAAGATGTTAGCACTAACGTTAAATAAAATAAAAATAAAATTTTATTGTTAAAGATAAAATCAATAAAATATTATCATTATAAATAAAAATAAAATGAATAAAATCATTATCATTTAAAAAATCAAATTCCTAATGACACTTTAAAATAATCATAATTTAAAATTTAAAATGCAAATAAGACAGCTATTCAAAAAGGTTTTGTAGCATCCTCATCGATTTTTTCTCTTTGACGTTTATATTTTGAAACATCTTTTCGTCCTCACGTGCAAAAAGAATGACATAGACCTTACTTTAAATCCATGACATGGATGTCTTGCATATCTTATACAACGGTTGCCCATTGATATCCTCTCCCATGGTATTTCTCTATCAATCTAGCCCTTGTATCTTTTATTTTTTTAATAATATTTAATAAAATTTATGTAAAGAATTCTTTAAAAAATGTAAAAGGAGTATTAAGATATTGTTAATAAATAAAGTTTGTGGTTTATAAGTCAAATAACTTATATAAGGTTAACTAATATTATACATGCAAGTGGTATTATTAAAAGAATTTTTTTTATTGGAATAAATAACTAACAAAGTTATATTATTGAATAAAAAATGGAGACACCAACAATTATTTAAATTATTATACCATCATGATTAATCAATTGACAAAGATTAAATAACTTATATAAGGTTAACTAACATTATACATGCAAGTGGTATTATTAAAAGAGTTTTTTATTGGAATAAATAACTAACAAAGTTATATTATTGAATAAAAAATGGAGACACCAACAATCGTTTAAATTATTATACCATCATGATTAATCAATTGACAAAGATTCAAGGTAATAGGACAGGCATAGTTTAGACCAAAATACACAATAATACATCATTGCACTACTTTAAGGCATCTAATAGAGAGAATATGGAATGAAAAAGGAGAAGTTTATTATTGTTTTGTGGATTTCAAACAAAGTTTTGACACAATACCTAGAGGTAAATTATGAAAAAGAATGGAAGAATTTGGTATACTAACCAATTATAGAGTTGTACATAGACTACATAAATGGGCGGTACCAAAAATCAAAACTCTAAAAGGACTATCAAAGTGTTTTGGGAGTGATATTAGGGTGAAATAGGGTTTTCCATTGTCACCTATTTTATTTGACCTTTTATATTGACAAATTAGAGGGATGGGTGGAAAGGATGAGAGGAGAAGGAATACAATTGGCTAGTTAAGTAGTGAAACTTCTCCTCTATGCTAATGACCTCATCTTGATTGGCAAGATACTTAAAAGTTTAAAGGAACATCTAAAGGCTCTAGAGCATTTCTTTAAAGAAGTTTGGATGCAATAAACATTAGCAAGACTAAAATTATGGTCTTCTCTACTTGAAGAGAGCAAAAGCAACCATATATTATGTTTGAAGGAAATCCTTTAGAGTTAGTGACAAAATACAAATACCTTGGGTTAAGTAAATTCAATTAGGAAATATGCAAGATGAAACAAACATAGACAAGATAGAGAGTACTCTACTCATGGCAAAATAGGGGTAAAAAAATAAAGTTATGGGATTGGAAAACCATTAGGGTCCTTTTTGGCTTACTAGTTATTCTAGTGGTGGTATATGGGCGTGAAATGTGGGCTAGCAGTACATCAAATTTTAAATGGAGACAGATAGAATTCAAACGCAACTGATTATAAATAACTTCAAAATTAATGCATAATATCATATGAGATTTTACTTGTTGAAACAGGGACTTTTCCACTAGAAGTAGAAGTTATGGTGAGACTATTAGGGAACCTAAAGAAAATATAAAGAATGAAAGATAACAATTTGAAAAGACACATGGATGAAACAAAAAAAAAAATTGATGGAAAAATGAAGCATTAAATTTCATGAGGTCCCAAACTCCAACAATGAAATTAAACCATATGCAAGAGAAAATTTAGAATTGTATTGTGGACTAAAATTTTAGGAAGGAAAAAATAGTTATACATCAATGAGTTTAGCCCAAACTATAAACATAGCCAAAAGCAGTACATAGATGCAAAGATCAAATAGAAGGAAAAAGTGATTATAGTCCAACTTAGATTTAGTTCACACCAAGTGAGATGCAAAAATGGGATATGAAAAACACCCCAAGAGGCATGGTCAGAATGGATTTGTGTCTTTTACACAACTAGAGCAATGAAGACTAAAAAATATTTTATCATGGAATGCTAAGCCTTCAAGGAAATAAAATTGAACTCACTAATGAAACCTTTTAAAAGAATTGAGAAAAGAAAAAATAGGGGGTCTTCTCATTAAAATCAACAACAAAAGAAATACACTTGAATGATGATAAAAGGATGTTGAGCTCTTTGACTTTGTTGAACAACTTTTATGAATAAAAATTATAAGCAATTATACTAATTTTTTAATTGATTATAAGGGATTGAAATGGCCCCATCCATATTACATCATGACCTCATATTGGTATTATAATAGCTTGACAATTTTGCACATATTGTTTGGCAATATCCTCTTATTATCTTTTAGAGAGTGTTTCTTTTGATGTTGTTTTTGATGAGAAGTTTTGTATTCTTTTTCTATTCTCAATTCTTTAAAAAGTTTCATTAGTGAGTTCACTTTTAAAGTTATCTCATATGCAATCTTGATGTCTTTGTGGGCTTCACATTCCATGATAAAATATTTTCAGTTTCCACTATACTTACTATGCAAGAGATACATATTTGTTTTGACCATGTCTCTTAAGGTATTATCCATCTCCCAATTTCGTATCTAAGATGATGTGAACTGGATCTTAGTTGGGCTATAAGCATTTTTTTCTTCCATTTGATCTTTACATATATGTACTTCTTTTGGATGTGTTCATAGTTTAGGTTGAACTAGTTTGATGTATACTTACTATTCCTTTCTAATTTTTTAGTCCTTACGACAAGTTTGAATTTTTTCCTCACATATTGTTTAATTTCTTTGTTGGATTTTGGTACCTCGTGAAATTTAATGCTTCATTTTTTAGTCCATTTATTTTTTTCATCCACACATTTTTTCTTCTATGTAGTGTTTCTTTGATTACCTATTATAGCAACTTGTTATCTTCCATTCTATTTTCTTTAGGTACCCCAATAGCCTTACCATACCTTCTACTGCTAGTGGAAAAATCCCTATTTTAGCTAGTAAAATTTCATATGGGATTAATGCTTTCATTTAAAACTAATTTGTAATTAGTCACTTTTGGAATATTTCTATTTGTCTCCATTTAAAATTTGATGTGTTACTAGCCCACACCTCATACCCATATAACGTCATTGAAATAACAAAAATAATACTAATGGTTTTTCAATCCCATAACTCTACTTTTCTACCCCTACTTAACAATGCATAGAGCGCCTTCCATCCTACTTGTATTCATTTTATCAAGCATATTCCCCAATTGAGCTTGGTTTAAAAATATAACTTAAGACTATTGCTTTTATGCCCTTATATAACAATTATTAACAATGAGTAGATTGCCTTCCATATTGCTTATATTAATTTTGTCATGCATATTTCCCAATTGAGTCTGCTTTAAAAAATTTAACCTAATATAGTTGTATTTTATTACTCTCTAAAGAATTTATTTTATATAAAATATATGGTTTCTTTTGATCTCTTTTAGTAGAGAAGACCATAATTTTAGTCTTGCTCGTGTTTATTTGCATCTCAACTTCTTTAAAAAAAATGCTTTAATTCTTTTAGATGTTCTTTTAAAATTAAGTGTCTTGCCAAACAAGATAACCTCATTGACATAGAGAAGTTTCATTACATAATTTGCTAATTGTATTCTCTCTCCTCCCATCCTTTCTACTCATTCCTCCAATTTGTCAATATAAAGGCTAAATAAAGTAGGTGAAAAATGACAACCCTATTTCATACCAATATCACTCCCAAAACACTTTGATAGTCCTTACTAAGTTCTGATTTTTGCTACCACCTATTTATAAATTCAGTGTGCAGTTGCTTTGTAGTTGATTGGTACACCAATTTCTTCTATTATTTACCTCTAGGTACTATGTTAAAAACCTTTTTAAAGTCCACAAAACAATAATAAACTTCTCTTTTTTCATTTTATATCCTCCCTATTAAGTGCCTTAATGTAATGCAATGATCTATTGTTGAGTACTTTTGTCTAAATATTGCTTGCCGTATTGCCTTCTTTCCTTGATTTTCCACCCACTGACTAATTTTACTTTCTACTATGTTGCAAAATAATTTTGCAAAAAGAGGATTAATCATGATGGTGTAATGATTTGAAGGATTATTAGTATCTTCATTTTATGGAATGGTATGACTAGGTTGATTATGATAACATGATCATGATATAATAAAGAGTTTTTTGATCCCATCTAATCAATTAAAATTTGTATACTTAAAAATATTTACTAAAAAATAATGGAACTACAATTCAATCAGGCAGATAAAAAATATGGAGTGGGATTGAAGACTTTATTGGAGGTAAAAAACAAGAAACTCAATTCATGATAGTAGGAGATATTAATATAACCAAGTTTGATGAAAACTTTAGGGGAATTAGCCTAAAGTATGAGAGATTTATCATCTTTTATTCAAAACAATAACCTATGGGAGGTTGAGTTTGAAGAGGACAACTATACATGGACCAGCAACAAGATAGGCCAAAACCTAATAGCCAAAAAAATAGACAGATGTATACTCTCATATCATTGGTTAGGTGAAGGGAATTATCCTAAAATAAATACCTTAACAAGGATTGGTTCAGATCACTGGATAATAAGAGTTAAAATGATGGTAAGTGAATTAAAAATGATCATATTTTGAATATGAGCAGATGTGGGATAACCATCATCAATTTGTTGATATGATAGCGTAGACATGCATTTATTTAGGAAAACTGTGGGATGTATACAATTCCAAAAAAAATTAAATCAATGACATCTAGATTAAGATAATGGAACAAGAACATATTCAAAAACATTTTTGAGAATAAAGAAGAACTAAAAGAGAAACTTTCAAAATTCAAAAAAGGTGAGTATAATAATCCAATCTTGGAGGAAAGGGAGTTGCTTAGTGAGTATCATAATATTTTGAGTAAGGAAGATAAATTTTGAAGACTAAAATTGAGACAAGCTTGGTTAAAAGAAGGAGATAAAAACACCATTTTTTCTTAGGATGGCAACAATACTAGCATCTAGAATTAAATCAATAGAAGGGATTTGAATTGAAGACCAAAGTGAAATCAGAAAGGAGGTAAGTTTTTTTTACTAGAATATTCTAGGATTAGAGGAGATTTAAGTTCATAATGATAAACTACTGCAAGAAGTACCTTTAATTATAATAGATGAAGACAATAGCAAATAGAAGGAGCCTATTACTCTGGAAATTTTTCATTTAGCTATTTTATCTTTTGATAAGGATAAATCCCCAAGTCTAGATGGGCTCTCTACAATATTTTATCAACATAACTAGGAAATAATGAATGATTATTTACTGTGGAAGTGGAACAGTATAGGGTAAAACAATACATACCTTATAAAACAAATGCAACATATCTTACCCTAATTCCAAAAAATAAGGATGCATAATTGTTTGATTCATTTAGGCCCATAAGCCTATGTAATATGGCATATAAGATAATATCCAAAGTGATGGCAAATCAATTAAGACCACTATTAGACAAAATTATTTTAGAAGCACAAGGAGGATTTATGAAAGGTGGACAAATTTAGGACAAGATCATAGTGCTAGCAATTTAATACTTTTCCATAATCTCACAATTTCTCAAGAATAAACATGCACATAATTCAATCCATACAATGAATAATAACATACTAAATATTTTTGATAATATCTACTTAAGCAATGCATAAAATACAATGCTTATTTGATCTCCTCTTACAAAGATTTGTCTTCAATATATACATACATGAGACTCTTCATATTCACAAGACTCTTGACCTTTACACTTACATAAACCTTTCATCTCCTCACACTCATAGGAGATCTAACTCTTCACATATCCACATGAGGACAAAGACTCTCATGATTGCACATACTAAATGATAAACTCTTAAACATATCATAAATCCACACTTACTAACATGACACCCCACTTACATAACTCACACTTATTTACATGACACATATTGTATCCTCAAATATTAAACTCACACTCTAGACTAAACTATTTACATGGTCCTTGCATTAATATTGCAAGGTATTGAATAATACAATACATCCAACACCCCCTATTTCATTATTTGGTATGAAGACCTTTTGCCTTCAAGTACTCTCAATATTTGATTCTTGTCTTGGTCTTCTTGCTCTAAATCCAATGTTGCTTCAAGTTCTAGTACTGAATCTATTCTTATGAGCTGCCACCTATTTCTATTACACTTTTGAACAAGCCATCAATATTTTTATTTTTAAGTTGGTCCAATCTTGTTCTTTTACCATGAGAATTGTGTGTTCAATCAAATATATTTTTTGATATCGTTATTTTGGCAAGAGTTGATCCAATTATTTTTGTGCAAGTTCTATCACTTCCAAAGAAAATATACCACTTTTGTAGGATTCAAGAACTTCAAATTTATTAAGTATTTTTATAAGACATCTCTTATTACCATTGATAATTTTGAATTATACCGCTCTTCCTCTATCTAAAAATTGTGACACTAAAACTAGATTATTTATTATTCCTAGAACATAAAGCACATTTTCCAGTGTACATTCTAAACATGGTAGACTAAGTTTAATATTGCCTGACCCTTGTACTTGATTTATTTTATTATCAACTAATTTAATTGGTATACTTGGTTTCACTTGAATGGAATCAAACCAATATAAGTTACTAGTCATATGATGGTTGGCTCCTAAATCAATGTACCAAGAATGATCTTCATACTCAATTTTTGGTTTTGTTTGACATGTTGGTGTTTCATTGTATCTTAGAAGATGTCTATGCAATATTGTTTCTATTTTTGAAAATATCTCTTCATGAAGTTTGCATGTGATTGTGAAAAGGACCTTTTTGAAGTACTCATTATTATTTTCCATTTTTGCTTTTTCAACAATAATTATGCAATTTATTTTCTTTAATACAAATTTCTTCAATTTTAATTTCCTTTGATGTTTTTTTTTGAAAAATAATTTGAAAAACTTATATTGAAATGAGATCATTTACAAGATGGGATGAGAGTCCTCCTAGCCTTAGCCAAAAAGAAAACATGTTTACAATAGTAAAAAAAAATCTACATTGGAGCCAAATCTCCTAAACCATATTTCTACAATGGCTATCCAAATTAGCTAAACACTAGATTTGCTCACCAACCTACCTAATCCTCTCATCTTCAATAGCCATGTCACTATGCCACTAAAACCCTACCTCCTTCTTAGTACCCATCTTAGCCAAGAAGTCTGCCACTTTATTTATATCTCTACTCACATAAAATGGAACACATCATCTAATTCCCTCCATAATTCCTTAATTTGGGTAACCAAAATCCTCAACCTCCATGTCTTCAAAGAAAATTTCCTCATGCAATCCAGAGCTCCTACCAATATTTGAGAATTTTATTCTAGGGTTATCCTCCTGTAACCTTGTCTTACTGCCCATATATAAGTAGACCTGATAGCTAAGGGTTTTGATTCATTGTTCATTGCCCTTCCCAGGCCTTGCATTTCCCAATAGAGCACTATCCCAACATGATTCCAGTAGACCACTCCAATTCCAACTCTACCTAGATTACCTTTTGTAGCTCCATCAGTATTAATTTTAATCCAACCTTTTGGGGGTGGTTTCTAACTAGCTCTGTCCTTCCCCTATTGCACTTTAACTTTCTTCTCCATCGTACCTATATTATCTTGAGTTTCCTCTTTAGCATACACTGCCATACTTTCTATGACATTGCTCTAAATGACCTGCCAAACACCATTTAAGGATAAAAATATTTCTCTAAATTTTTTGCCATTTCGCTCCAACCACACTTGCCACCATATAAAGTTTAATCCAAGCTTCCAACTGATACAAATATCTTTAGATTTAAATCTGCCCCTCTTCCATCTTTCCCAAATATTAATACGATTCAAATCACTATTGGCTTGAATTTTATAAGATAAAAACCATCGCTTCCAGATCTGGCGCATGAATAGGAACTCAAACATCAAGTAATTAGATTTTTCCTCACTCTTGTAGCATAAATACATCAAGATGAACCAATGATTCCCCTACATTTCAAATTATCAAAAGTAAGAATTCCATTGTGCATGAACTTCTAAGTAAAGAAGTTTACTTTTGACCAACCCTTGGACTACCAAATATTTCTCCAATCCTCAACCCGATATGCATGAGGAGGATGTTCTGGAAGGATCTTATCATATTCATAATTCACTGTGTAGATTCCAAGGCTCCCATAGCCCTAAGCTAATTCACCCTCCTCATCTCTACCTACGAGAAATATTTTTACCAAAATTTTAGTCATGATGGGTGTCAATTCTAGAGGGATTGGAATTGACCACTCATCCAACTTCTTAAACTGCTTAAATTTATAATCCTCTAGCTGAATAGTGTTGAAATAAATTTCAATTTGGATCCAACCCTTGCTTTCCATGGTTTTTTTTACTAGTTGCAGTTTTGAGAATTCAAAAATGATAGATGGGTATTGATCCCATGAATCTGTCCAAAATCATGCCTTCTCCCCTCTTCCAATTTCCAAAATAATTCATATTTCACTGCCTAAAATCCTAACTTTAGAACCTACCACACTAAGGACCCATTACCATACAAAGGGAAATGACTCACCTCATTTGGGTTCACATGTACCAAATATTTACTAGTTAAAACTCTACTAAATAAAGAAGTTGGTTTGGAAATCCACCTCGAGTAAAGCTTTCTAGCCAAAGATTTATTATTTAACTATGATCTCCTTAGTCCCAAACCTTCCTTTACCTTGAGTTGGCTTACTTTCTTCCAACCTACTAAGACCCATTTTCTCTCTCCTTTGACTCCTCCCCATAAAAATTTTCTAGCCATCTTGTCTAACTCTTTCCATATGGTATGTGGGGCAACCAGTATAGAAAATTTATAAATTGGCATGGATTGAATGACTAACTATAAAAAGGTTAAATACCCCCATAAATTAACCATTTGTGAGACCAATGATTAATTATATTTTTGATACAATCCAAAATATTCCTTCAGATATCTATTTTTAGTTTTTTAAAATGCAAAGGGACCCCCAAATATACCATTGGGAGATAAGTCCTCATGAATCCCAAAATTTATAAAATTCTATCCTGAAGCCTTCGATCAAGATTAAAAAAGACCACTTTGGATTTTTTATCATTGATGACTTGGTTTGTGGTCCTAAGGTAAACATTAAAAGTATCTTTAATCATTGTTGCTTCCCTAAAGTTGGCCACTCCCACCAACCCTGTGTCATCCACAAACTATAGGTGAGTCAACATTTTCTCACCCACCTTGATACCTATTAGAAAAATCTATTGTGTTCTCCTCAATATGAGTCTACCCAAGCCTCCAAAAATATGAGAAAAAGATAAGGGCAACAAGTATCTCCTTGACAAAGGTCTCAAGTAGTTCCAAATGGTTGCGAAGGAAGACCTTTGATTAACACTGAGTATGTTGGGGTAGAAACACAAATTATGACCCATTCTATCCAATCCTGAGAGAAACTAAAGGTTTCCATAATCCTTGACAAGAAGTTCCACTCCACCCTATAATAAGCCTTTGACATATCTAATTTTATGAACATTCCCCTATTGCCAAATTTTCGCATTGAGTGAATTACCTCTTGAGCTAGAACCACACCATCCAAGATCTTCGTTCCCTCTATAAAATCCCCTTGCTCTGAGGAGATAATGCGATGTAGGAGATGTTTTAGATGCTCAACCATTATCTTTGTGATTATTTTATATATGACACTACATAAGGCAATATGTCTATAATCTAAAATATGCACCCCCTCCTCCCATTTCAAAATTAAGGTAATGAATGTATGATTAATGCTTTAAGAACTCTTTTACTACCTATGGACTCCTCTATAACAACCATTACATACTCCTCCAAGTTATACCAGAAGGTCTAAAAAAACTCAATTGGAAAGTCATCTAGACCTGGCATTTTTATGGTACTCATTCCAAAGACTACTTTCTTTAGTTCCTCTCTATCAATGGGTTTAAGTAGAACCCAATTTTCTTATTTAGAGATAATAAAGATTATGAAAACACTAAATTATTTTTGATCCTCTTCATCTTGCACCATACTTTCTTTAAATAATGTAGCAAAATAATACATTGAATGGAAATGCATATCTAGGATTGTATCGAAGGAGTGCCCGCTCTCTCCCGAAGAGCTTCCATCTTGTTCGTCTACTCCTAGCACAAGTAGTTCGATGGAAAAATTTGGTATTTTTTCCACCTTCTAATAACCAAGTGGTCATTACTTTTCGTTTCCCGTATATCTCCTCTTGGTTGTCAATGTCCTCGATCGCTTTACTCAATGCATCATCTTGTTCTTTGTGCTGCTCTATAATTATTCCTTTCCTAAAGTGTTTTTGAACCTCATCCCATATGGCCACCAATGGAGCTCTTTGAACTTGGAAGTTTGTCTTGTTAGCTCACCTCCATTATTTTAGTTGATCCTTGATATAATGAAGTTGCTTGTGGAATCTAAACATTTTTGTCCCATATGTCATGTGTCCCTCTTCCCATCACTGTGGAATTTTATTTCAAAATTTCTAATTTTTGTAACCAAAAGTTTTCAAATCTGAATTTTTTGTGATGTCTTGATCCCCCTTTCAAAAATAATTGGGAAGTGATCCGAAATTGAACCCTTTAAAATATGAAATTTTAGATTCCATTTCACAAACTCCTCCTTTGAAATCAAAAAATGGTCTAACTTCACCTTCCTCCTATGTGGCTCCCTCCTCTTATTAGTCCAAGTATAGTTGGTTCCAGTACATTTAATATCCACCAAGTGTAATGCATGGACTTGGGAAATAATAAATTGATTCCTTGGATCCAAAATTAGGGTTCCCCCTTCCTTATCTCTAGATGATAATTTAGCATTAAAATCCCCAACAAAAATCTAGTCTAACTCCTCCCTCGAGACTCTCATATTATGCATTGCTTTCCATTGATAAATCTGACCATCTAGGTTTTGAGCCCCATAAATTTTTTTGATTAAAACCTACTTAGTTGTCACATTGTTCCTAAAATGTGATGTGAGGACACCCCTCCAAGCTATATGTTCTATTGTCATCCGTTAAAGAGATTTCCAAAAGGTAATCATCCCCCTTGAGGCCCCTTGGGTAGCCACTTCCATATGATCAACACCCTTCCAAAGTCTATTTATTTTTTTACACATAAGATCCAATGACATTTTTATCTCTTGGATAAAAAAAATCTGGTTTACTTTTTTTAAGAGTTTTCGAACAACAAATTGACGAGTTCTACTATTTAAACCCCTAATATTCCATGATTGTATAATCATTGGTTACCTTGATATTAGTAAGATTATATTGGCCTCACTAATCCCCTAGTGATCAATTTATCTCCTTGAACCGCTATTAATTCCTTATTTGATTTTCTACCCACTCCTTGAGAGCTGATATTATTTGATCTCTTTTCCACCTGAGTTATCCCTAGAGTTTACTTTTCTCTATTCTTTTATGCTATACCCATGATGACATCCTTAATTATCGGTTGCTCTTGGTTATGCTCTATCAATGTCCCTGCAATATTTGATTGGGGTAACTCACTGCACTCTATTACCTGCTCTAGAAAAGGAGGAGGTGAAAGAGGGGCTTGAACATAGTTGTTATTGTTTTCATTTTTCCCATCCACTCCTTCCATGAATTGTTCTTCTTCATGGTCCACTAGTATCTTGAAGATCTCATACCTATTTGAGGGCTTGAGTTGGGTTTGCTCTTTGCCAATTTTTTTCTTTTGCCTTCTCCTTCTTTTGGACCATTCAAGATCATCTCCCTGTGCTTCTCTACTTTGAGAAATATTAGTTGTTTCTCTATTGACTGTTGACTTATCCTCCTTAGGAAGATTCAATATTCTTAGAGGAGCCTCCATTTTTGTGTTCATATTTTGGGCAAGACCAAGCCAAATGCCCATATTTGTGGTAAAATCTACACCTGAAGGGCAATGCCTCATAATCTAGTTATTAAATCCAAGATAGTCCTGCAACTTCAAGTTTAACCTCTACCGATAAAGGCTGGTTAAGATCCATTTCCATGCATAATCTAGCATAAACAATTGTGTTTCCTTCCATTGTGTCTCTAGAAACACCCAAATATCTTCCAAGGGAATTATCGATGATTTCCAATACCTGCTCACTCCAAAAATTCATTGGAAGTGCATACAAATGGATCCAAACTAGGATATCAATGGGTTCAATTTGGGGATCAAATCCCACTCTCCAAGGTTGAACAAATAATCTTTTCAAACCATAATTTCTCTTTTTTGATTCGAAATCCCTATTTCTATTGGCAAGTGAGAAAAAATAACAATAAAATACCCATTACTAATAAACCACAAAGAAAACCCACCAAGAGGCTCCCAGTTTTGTTGCACCCATGAATGCCAAAATTCAGGGTAGGGCGAATACCAATGAATTTACAGATCAGATTATGATTGGCTCTATATAAGATTATTTCGTCTACCATCCTTTGCTCAATGATAATAGTTGGCCTTGATTTTTACTGTGGAAAGCATCCATTGACTCTTTGAGATGTTTATTTTTTTCTTGCAGCCGTAAAGAGCATTTTTAATGCAGTTTTTTGTGTTTCTTCAGTCTCTGCTAGAGGTTTTTCTTCAACAAATTTGCAAAAGAACTTTGTCTCTCTAAAAAAGGATTCAGAGGTATCTCCATTGGGCCCTCCTATGGCAATAATCTTGTCTTCAATTTTGCAACATCTACCCAACTAATGCCCTAGTTTTCTCTTCCCTTTCCTCTGATGTTAAAATCCTTGTTACTCCATAATTAACATTTCAAACAATAATATTCTCTGCAATTAAATTTCCTTTGTAGTAGAAATCCTTTTAACTCCAAATTTAACAATTTTCTTCTTCTTCAATTATTCTTTATTCTCTTCAAACTCTTTTCTCAAATAATAATGTTTTTCTTTCAATCTTCAAATCAATATTCTTTTCAATAAACAACATTTTCTTTTAAATAATCTTCAACCAATTATTCTCTTCTTTTCTTCAACCAATTTCCTTTTCAAATAATGTTTTCTTCATTTTTCTTCAATTAATATTCTTCTTCTAAATAATAAATATTTCTTCTTCGATTATAAGGGAACCAGGACCCCTCATAAAAAGCATAAAAAACTGTATAAACTCATTGAAAAAAATATTTAATTTAATATTTTTCTTTTATATTATCCTTCAATTCAATTCTTCAATCTTTCAATAATTAGATATATTTTCTTCAATCATTAATTTATTTCTTCAATTTATATTCTTCCTTCAAATAATTTTCGCTTCTCTAATTTCCTTTCTTCAATCAAACTATTCTCCTTCAATTTAATCTTTCTTCCTTTAATTTTTTACATTCTTTAATCTTCTTCTTCAATTTTTTTTCTTATTCAATATTTCTTCAATAATCTTTTCAAATTATTAATTCCCTTCCATATATTAATTTTTTCTTATAACTACCATTAATAAATTTCTTTTCATTCTCAATTAATTCTTCTTTCAATTTAATCAAATAATTCTTCTTCACCTTATAATAAACCCATTTTACTATACACCTTATAATTCAAATAATTAAAAACAGATTTACCTAATCTTTTCAAATTATTAACTCCCTTCTATATATGAATTTCTTCTTATAACTACCATTAATAAATAACTACCATTAATAAAGTCGAAACGGCATTTGGTGTAATGATTATCATCCATGTGATTGTGAGGTCGATTCTTCTTGTGTTTGCTCAAAAAAAAGCTGATATTTGTAAACGATGTTAAAAAAAAACTACCATTAATAAATTTATTTTCTTTCTCAATTCTTCTTTCAATTTAATCAAATATTTCTTCCTTCACCTTATGATAAACCGATTTTGGCACCTTATAGTATAAATAATTAAAGGCATATTTACCTCAGGCAAACTTAATTGATGGTTCTCCTTCTATTTCTGAACTAGGGTTTCGTGGGCGTTCTCAAACATCCCTGGATGTTTCGCTTTCTAACTCAGATTCCTCTGGCTTGTGCATTACATGAGCGACCATTTCCTTTTGCTTCGACCAAGACACACTCTGTTGATGCATCCTCTCTCTTCGTTATCTTCTCTTCTATATTCTCTTTCTCTTCTCCTCTCCTCTCTTCTGCGTTCTTCTATTTGCTGGTGGTTTCGCCCTAAAGGCTCGATCTAGATTGTTTCTACTAGTCTTGTTGAGATTTTGCTTCCGTCCCAAGATCCTTCCCAGTCCAAAACTTACAGGTACCCCTTGCAACTTATCGTGATGGGATTCTTGGAAAATGCCACCGCTTAAGTCAGATTACTTAAATAGAACATGTCAATCAGTGTGCTGGAACTTGCCTATCTAAATAGTTTTTGTCTAAACAGTCCTGGCTAGTTTGTCTCTAAACAGTTCTGAGTACTAGATTTTTAAGTTTTGGCGCTTATCAAAAAGAGATTAGGTCTAAACCGGTTGATTCGGTTGAGTAATCCCCTTCACTACCAGATAAAATAAAAATTATAAAAAACAACCCAAAATTTTAATTATACTTAATAGTATAAAAAAGCTTTCCATATAACCCATTGATATATATATAAAAAACTATAAAAGTTTAAAGATGATGTAGGACCACGTTAACTTAGAACTCTGCTGAGTAATGTCAGACAGTGCAGAGGTGTTGTGCCATTCTGTATTAGGCCTATTTTTTTATATAGAACTTGGATATTATTATTATAAAATTTAGTTACGATAAAATTAAATGAATCTAATTTTTTTAGAATTAAATTAAAATAACCAACTAAAAAATTATCAACTAATCCTCTTTTACACCAGGTTATTTAAACTTAAATAAAAAGACCCTAAGGACAGCACGTCAGGTTTCCTAAGGACCGCCGTCCTACCACCGTTTTTAAGACGGTTCTGGAAACTAGAGACCAATTTTTGTATATTGATATAAAATATTATTTAAGTATATAATATTGACCAGGCTTCACGGTAGCTTCTCTTTTTTTTTTTCTAAAAAGACCAGGCTTCATTGTAGCCCCACCTGCTAAACCTATGAGCGACATCTAACATTTTTCGTTCGTTCGTTTCTTATATTTTGTAAAAGTTGTTGAAGACTACGTTGGGAACAATTATTATAATCACATGAGAGAACATATTTTAGTTTTATTTGACATCTATTTTTTAATTTTTTTATAAACTTTTATCTTATCAATATATTACTATAAACTTTTTTTTTATGAAATAAAGATTATAAACTTTTATCTTATCAATATAAACCTTCTTATTAAATAAAAACAAAATAAATTTAACTTTTACTTAAAAAAAATTGAATTCCTTGACACTTAAAAAGATAAATCATAATTTAAAATTTAAAATGCAAATAAGACATCCGTTCAAAAAGGTTTTGTAGCATCTTCGTCGAATTCTTCTCTTGACGTTTATATTTTGAAAGATCTTTTCGTCCTCAAGTGCAAAAAGATTGACCTAGACCTTACTTTAAATCCATGATATGGATGTCCTGCATATATTATACAACGTTGCCCATTGATACCCTCTCCCATGGTATTTCTCTATCAATCTAGCCCTTGTATTTTGTTTATTATTATTATAATATTTAATAAAATTTATGTGGGGAATTTTTTTAAAATGTAAAAAAGAGTATTAAAAAATTACTAATAAGTAAAGTTTATGATTTATAAGTTAAATAACTTAAATATAAGGTTAATTAACTTTATATATTCAAGTTATTTTTAATGGTATTATTAAAAGAGGATTTTTATTCAAATAAATAATTAGCATAGTTATATCCTTGAATAAAAAATAGAGATATCAACAATTTTTTAATTTATCATATCATAATGATTAATCGTCTTTTTGCAAAATTGTTTGGTAGCATAATAGAAAGTAGAATGAATCAGTTGACAAAAACCCAGGGCAATACGATAAGCAGGGTTTAGACCAAAATACTCAACAATACATCATTGAACTAATTTGAGGCATCTATAAGAGGGTATATGGAATTAAAAAGAAGAAATTTACTATTGTTTTATGGACTTCAAACAAGCTTTTGACACAATACCTAGAGGTAAATTATGGAAAAGAGTAGAACTTGGCATACTAACTAACTATAGAGTTGTTGTACATAGATTGCATCAACATGCTGTAGCAAAAATCAAAACTCTAGAAGGACTATTAGAGTGTTTTGGGAGTGATATCAAGGTGAAATAGAGTTGTCCATTGTCACCTACTTTATTTGATCTTTTATATTGATAAATTAAAGGGATGAGTGGAAAGGATGAGAGGAGAAGGAATACAATTGGCTAGTTAAGTGAAAATTCTCCTCTGTGCCAATGACCTCATCTTGATTAGCAAGATACTTAAAAGTTTAAAAGAATATTTGAATGCTTTAGAGGATTTATTTAAAGAAGTTGGGATGCAATGAACATTAGCAAAACTAAAATTACTGTCTTCTCTACTAGGAGAGAGCAAAAACAACCATATATTTAGTTTAAAAAAATTCCTTTAGAGTTGGTGAAAAAATACAAATATCTTAGGTTAAGCACACTCAATTGGAAAATTTGTAAGATGAAAAATTATAGACAAGACAAAGGGTATTCTACTAATTGTAAAATAGGGGTATAAAAGCAAAGTTATGGGATTAGAAAACCATTATTGTCCTTTTTGGTTTACTAATTATTCCAGTGGTGGTACATGGGTGTGAGATGTGGGCTTGCAATACATAAAATTTCAATTGGATACAAATGGGAAGAATTCAAAAGCAATTGATTATAAATAAATTCAAAATTAATGCATCAATTCCATAAGATTTTACTTGTTGAAATAAGAACTTTTCCACTAGAAGCAAAAGCTATGGTGAGACTATTGGGGTACCTAAAGAAAATAGAAAGAATGGAAGATAATAGTTTAGAAAGACACATGGCTGAAACAAAAAAATAAATGGATGAAAAAATTGAGCATAAAATTTCATGAGGTCTCAAACTCCAACAATGAAATTAAACAATATGTGAGAAAATTTAGATCTCTTATGGACTAAAATTTTAGGAAGGAAAAAACTATTATACATTAATGAGTTTAGCCCAAAATATGAACATAGCCAAAAGAAGTACATAGATGCAAAGTTAAAATGGAAGGGAAAAAAGGCTTATAGTCCAACTAAGATTTTGTTCACACCAAATGAGATACAAAATTGAGATATGAACAACACCCCAAAAGGTATGGTCAAAATATATATGTATATTTTACACAACTGGAGTAATGAATACTAAAAAACATTTTATCATGGAGTGTGAAGCCTCTAAGGACATAAAATTGAACTCACTAATGTAACCTTTTATAGAATTGAGACTAGAAAAATATAAGAAAACTTCTCATCAAAAGAAACACACTTGAACTATGAAGAAAGGATGTTGAGCTTTTTTAATTTGTTGAATAACTTTTCAAAATAAAAATGATAAACAATTATACTGTTTTTTAATTGATTATAAGGGATTGAAATGGTCCCATCCGTATTACATCATGACCTCATAGTGGTATTACAATAGCTTAATGATTATGTACATATCGTTTGGCAAGATCCTGTTATTATCTTTTGGGGTGTATTTCATTTGATGAGAAGTCTCCTTGCTTTTTCTATTCTCAATTATTCAAAAAGTTCCATTACTGAGTTCACTTTTAGAGTGACCTCATATGTAATCTTGATGTCCTTGTAGACTTCACATTCCATGATAAAATATTTTTTTATTTCCACTACTACTATGCAAAAGTTACATATATGTTCTGACCATACCTCTTGAGGTATTATCCATCTGCCAATTGTGCATTTGAGATGGTGTGAACTGGATCTTAGTTAGGCTATAAGCATTTTTTCCTTCCATTTGATCTTTATATTTATGTACTTATTTTAGTTGCGTTCATAGTTTAGGTTGAACTCGTTTGATGTATAATTGTTTTTCCTTTCTAAATTTCCTAGTCCACATGACAAGTCTGAATTTTTCTCTCACATATTGTTTAATTTCTTTGTTGAAGTTTGGGATCTCGTGAAATTTAATGCTTCAATTTTTAATCCATTTATTATTTTGTTTCATCCATGTGGTTTTTCTTCTATTAAGTGTTTCTTTGATACCTATTTTGGCAACTTGTTATCTTCCATTATTTCTATTTTCTTTAGGTACCCGAATAGATTTACCAGACCTTCTAATTATAGTGGAAAAGTTTATGTTTCAACTAGTAAAATATCATATGGGATCGATGCTTTAATTTTAAAATTATTTATAATCGATCGCTTTTGAATTATTTCTATTTATCTCCATTTAAAATTTGATGTATTTCTAGCCCACACCTCACACCCATGCAACACCATTGGAATAACTAATAACCCAAAAAGAACCCTAATGGTTTTTCAATCCCACAAATTTGCTTTTCTACCCCTATTTAGCAATGTATAGAGTACCCTCCATCCTACTTGTATTCATTTCATCATGCATATTCCCCAATTGAGTCTTTTTTAACAATCTAACTTAAGTATATTATTTTTCTTCCTCTATTTAACAATGATTAGCAATGAGTAGATTCTATTCCATATCACTTGTATTCATTTCATTATGCATATTCCAAATTGAGTCTACTTTGAAAATTTAACCTAAGGTATTTGTATTCTATTACTATCTCTAAAGAATTTCTTTTATATAAAATATACAACTGCTTTTGCTCTCTTTAAGTAGAGAAGACCATAGTTTTAGTTTTGCTAGTGTTTACTTGAATCTTAATTTCTGTACATAAATGCTTTAAAGCTTTTAGATGTTCTTTTAAACTTAATTATATTGCCAATCAGGATGACATCCTTGGCATAAATAAGTTTCACTACATAATTTGCTAATTTTATTCCTTCTCCTATAATTTCTACCCATTCCTCCAATTTGTCAATATAAAGACTAAATAGAGTAGGTGACAATGGACAATCATGTTTCACCTTTATATCACTTCCAAAACACTTTAATAGTCATTTTGGAGTTCTAATTGTTACTACCACCTATTCATAAAGTTTATGTACAATTACTTTGTAGTTGGTTTGTACACCAATTTATTCCATTCTTTTCTATAATTTACCTCAAGGTACTATGTTAAAAGCCTTTGTAAAGTCCACAAAACAACAATAAACTTCTCATTTTTCATTGCATATCCTCCCTATTAGGTGCCTTAAAGTAATGCAATGATCTATTTTCAAGTACTTTGGTCTAAATCCTACTTGCCTTATTATCATTTTTTCGATTTTCTACCCATTGATTGATTTTTCTTCTACTATGTTGTCAAATAATTTTACAAAGAGAGGACTAATCATGATGGTGAGGTAATTTAAAGGATTATTGATATATCCATTTTTATGGAATGGTATGACTAGATTGATTATGATAACATGGTCATGATATAATAAAAGAGTTATTTTAATCTAATGTAGTCAATTAAGATTTGTATATTTAAAAATATTTACTAAACAAAAATGGACCTGTAACTCAGTCAAGCAAATCAAAATTTTGGAGTGGGATTGAAGCCTTTATTAGAATTAAAAGACCAAGAAACCTGATTCATGATCATAAAATATTTTAATGCCATAACCAAGTTGGATAAAATTTTTGAGGTAATTAGGAAAATAATCCAAAGTATGAGAATTTTCTTAGGTTTTATTCAAAATAATAACCTTTGGGAGGTTGAGTTGAAGATGACAACTATACAAGGATAAATAAAGATAGGCCAATACCTAATAGATAAAAATCAAACATATGCATACTCTCATATCATTGGCTAGATGAAGGAACTTGTACTAAAATTAATACCTTGACAATGATTGGCTCAGATCACTGGACAATAAGAGTCAAGATGGTGATAATTAAATTAAAAAAAAAAGATAATATTTTAAACATGAGATGTGGGAAGACCATCCTCATTATTGATATGATAGCCAAACATGAAATTCTTCAAAAAATTATAGGTTGTATACACTTCCAAACCAAATTAAATCAATGACCTCTAGATTAAAAGAATGAAGCAAGAACACATTTGAAAATATTTTTAAGAAGAAATAAGAATTAAAAGAGAAACTTTCAAAAGTCTAAAAAAGTGAGTATAATAATCCAATCTTGGAGGAAAGGGATTTGCTTAGTGAATATCATAATATTTAAAGTAAGGAAGAGAAATATTGGAGATCAAAATTGGGACAGACTTGGTTAAAATAAGGAGATAAAAACATGAAGTTTTTCATAGGATGGCAATAGTACAAAGATCAATATCCAAAATTAGTAGAATTAAATTAATAAAAGGGGTATGGATGGAGGACCAAAGTGAAACTAGAATGAAGGTAAGGCTTTTTTACCACAATATTTTAGGATTTGAGGAGATTGAAGTTCTTAATTAAAAACTACTGCAAGAAGTACCTTCAGTTATAATAGATGAAAATAACAAGTCGATGGAGTCTATTCTTCTAGAATTATTTTATTTAGCTCTTTTATCTTTTGATAAGGATAAATCCCAAAGTTCCTATGGGCTCTCTATAACATTCTATCAACATAACTAGGAAACAACAAAGGATTCTTTATTGGTGGTAGTAGAACAGTCTAGGGTAAAACTAAACATACCTTATAAAATAAATGCAACATATCTTACCTTAATTCTTAGAAAAATGATGTATAATTGTTTGATTCATTTAGACCCATAAGCCTATGTAATATGATACATAAGATAATATTCAAAGTGATGGTAAATTGGTTAAGACCACTGTTAGAAAAAAATATTTTAGAAGAGCAAGGAGGATTTGTGAAAGAGAGAAATTTTGGATGGGATCATAGTAGCTCATGAAGTAATCCATTCAATAGCATCTAGAAAGGAGAGAAATATTCTTAAAACTTGATATGAATAAATCCTATGATAGAGTTAAATGGGATTTTTTTTACAGTATTATAAAAGTTTAGATTTAGGAAGAAGTGGATTAGATGGATTAAAGATTATTGTCACATCCCTGCTGCTTGATATCTTTTTATTTGGAAGAATGTGATACTGCATTGAGTTTTTGTGATGCAGGTATAGGTTTATGCATGGAGGTGTAAGAGAGTAACCACCCCTAACGGAGACTGAGGTTGAAAGGCGTTAGGTAGGTGGGATATGATGTTGTGCTTCATTGCACCTTGGCCAGTGGATACATGGAATTCCACCATAGAACTTGCATATGAAATCATTTTGACCGTTGATGCATTAGAGTTTGTGTATGTTTGCACTTCATACAAGGTCACTATTGCATTCGTATTCATCCTTTGATGTTGTGTGCATTTATTGTATGTCGTTGTTGTGCAATATCATTTCTAAGTTCATTCAATGGGAATATATATATATATATATATATATATATATATATATATATATATATATATATATATATATAAATAAATAAATAAATAAATAAATAAATAAATAAATAATAAACATGGATATGTTGCTTGTTTCCCTTTGAAGAAAGAAACTCATGAATTGCAATATATATATATATATATAGGTAATAATAAAAATATAAAAACATAATTTAAAATAATGTGTAATTTTTAAAACAAATTATATTTAATAATATTTTCCTGATAATTGTTTACATGGAGCTAAATGAACAATGTAAACTTATGAGATAATGCCTATGAAGTCATTACGATTAATGTTGATAACAATCAATAAGTCCACTTTATTTTCTTTCCATTTAAAGAAGGAGGAAAATAAATAATAAAATTTATATTCGACTGTGTATGGGGAGATGATTTGGCATAACAACCATGTAAGGCATCATCTTTGGATGGTGGAGTATGTTTTTTTAGTAATAATGAGGTGAAGTGGATGCATGGTGAAAAATGAAGCATTAAGAAAGAAGTAGTGGAGAAGGAAGAGGAGAGACATGTGAAGAGAGATTTGGGAAGGAAGGTGTGCTGAACAAGGAGAGCGACGTTGAGCAAATCTGCTGGTGAAAAGAAGAACAATCAGTGGGAAGCTGTGTAACTAGGTAGAATTGAGCTCTAATTTTAAAACACCTTATGTGTGTTATGTATCTTATGACTGAAATTGTTGGAAATTATATGTTTTCCCTGCTGTTGTTAAGTGATAAACTATTGCAGTATTGTCGCAGTTGAAATTGTTAGTTTGAGGAAAACTTCTCTATGACAATACATAGTCAAATCTAGAAAATATAGCACCTAATGTTAATGATTTGATGAAACAAAATAAAAATAGTTTTAATAAGCCAAAACAATACTTGAGAAGAGAAACACATCAAATCTAATTTGTTGCTATATTATGTATGCCTGTGTTGTATGTACGTGGAAGCCATATTTATATTGAATTCAAAGAGATTTGTTTTTTTTAAGAAAGTCTTATCAATTGCATGCCCTATATATTATGTAAATGAGTAGTTGTTTTTGAATTCAAGGTGAATTCGAATCCTGCATGTTTGTGTATAGCATAGTTGAGGATTGTGTTTCTAAATTTGAGATAAGCTTGAAAAAATGCATGCCTGAGTGATGCATGATAGAGGAAAATTTAATGAGTTCATCAAATTGCTCAATGCATTTAGTGTGGGGAATCTTTTATTGAAAGAATTGGATGCTTGCATGCTGTGTTTTTGATATGATGCATGCTTTATGATTGAACTCATGTTGCTTTGTGTATGGAATGAGAAGAATCCATCGATTAAAATCTGAGAAAGAGTTCAATATGCATTGTGAATTGTATGAGACGAGATTAGAGATTGTCTGTTCTGTGAGAATATGAAATAAATAAATCTGGGATGATTTTTTTTCTATAGCAAGTGTGCTTGCATGTGGACTGTTTGCATTTAGATGCATATATGGCCAAGCCGATCCCATACTCTCATCCTTAAACTCTTTCTCTGGATGGGTGGTCTACATGGGTAATTGAACGTGTGGTTAAAGGATGGCAATGGTGATATTTCCGTATTAAAATAGGCACACGGTGTCATGGCAACATTGTTGTTTTCCCATGAAGAAGAACGAGTGACTTTCATAACCCAGAATTATCTGGCAAAAATAAAGAAGTGTTTGAAAGCCGAGGGTGGCTATTATAATCTCTTAGAAAAGTGAAATAAATGAAGATGTAATATTGTATTGATCCTGTAGAGTTTGTTTAAATGCAAAATTAGATATTTCATAATTAGAAAAGCCATATGAGGTGTTCCTTTGTAGTTTTATATGACTGTAGCAGGTCATGAAATGTAATTACTCATTGAAAATTTCCTCATAGAATTGCAAGAATTAATTTGTGTGCTTTTCTAATATTTTAATGATGTAAAACATGAACTCTATTGTTTTAGAAAATTTATATACTGTCTAAAAGGATATTATGTTGGAAGTCAGTTCTTTTTATGGATGATACATTGGAATTTTGTAGGAAAATTAAGGCATATTTGTTATATGAAAGAAAATTAAATTATATACAACCTAAAAATAGATGATTGTCCAATCGTAAATGTATAGAGTGTCAAAAGCAAATACATATGCTATTCTTTGATTTAGATATGGATAGAAGAAATGGCCTCATGATAGACGTAAGTATGATTTAGAGAATTGAAAAAATTATCCTATGCTTGATTAGGAAAGTTTTAAGAAGAACAATCAATGTGACTATTGACTTTTAAATAGTTATTAAGGAATTCTTTTCATATAATCATTTATTTGAGGAATGAAATAGAGTCTTGAGTTACATTGTAAATTTATGTATTATTATTTTGAATGAAAATAAATGGATTGTTGATGCTAAATAATTGTTTCAATTAGCATTACAAATATTCTAGTATATGAAGGTGCAAAAGAAGAAACTTCAATATTTATGAGAACTTGAGTTTATATGATTGAAAAAAAAATCACCAAGGAAAATACAAGCTTAAACTAAACATTCACCCCAAAAGAAACCATGGCCAGAGAAGGTAAAAGTTATTTAAAAGAAGTCAATACGTATTGGACTTCATTTCTACAATGAGAGCTAGTGCTTAACGAGGAGGTTAGCACTAATTGAATTTCGAAAGCCAGTGGTGGTAGTAACCATGAATATGTATACAAATATAAAGTGCTTATTGAGGATGATAGCACTAATTGATCTCCGATAGTCAATGGTGGTGGCAACCGTGATTATGTATACCATTATGAAGTGCTTATCAAGGAGGATAGCACTAACCCAACTCCGATGGCTAGCGGTGGTAGGCAACCAGGTATATGTGTTCCCAATATTCAGCCAAGAGTTGAACTAGAGGTTCCACGCTGATGAGAGTGAGATATGATGGTATGGGATATTGTATCTGGAACACATGGATGGTATGTGGGGATTTTCACTACTTGCTCCGATTATGGAATTGTCAATGAGACTCATATCTAGAGAGCTGGTATATGAGGTTGAAAAGTCCAATGGTAGATGGGATGGGCAAAATTACTGCCAATCAAAGCCATAACTGAATAATCTGGTTCAGAAGCAATACGATGGTGAACCCTGACTATACTTTAGTAGAAAGTCAATAGTTAGTCATAGGAATAAACACGCTAGTTCCAAAGTGATTATTTAAAAAGTGTATGAGTCAGTGGACTCTCATGGTCATGAGTGAGATTGTGAATCCTTTCCTGACTTTGGAATAGGGGAGTTAAGGCATTCCTCCTTTCAGGTGATATGGGCCCTATAAGGACAAACCCCATGCCAAGAATAATAGATACCTGGGGAGGGGTAAAGTTCTATTTATGGCAAATATTGCAGGAAGCTGGCCGGTCTCGAGCACTTAAGACACCATCTACAGTGGTGTAAATCTTGAAGTGTGATACTTTTATGCATAGTACAAATATTAAGATGGGTATATAATGTAAAAGTGAAAGTTTTGTTTATGCTCTCATTGAAAAACAATTGTGTATATGTGTTTTAACAACCGATGAGTAGGCTGAGTTGTTACAGTTGGTATCAGAGCTTAGGTTGTGAACCTTGGAAAATGAACATGCATGGATCTTCTGACATAACTCTTTTGATACCAGGTATGGCGGGTACCTTGTAGAGGACCAGTGAAAATCTATAAGAGGAAAATGCAAAATTTCCACGAGTGGGAACAAGAAGACTCATGAGGGAGTATAAAACAAAATTTCCACGAGTAGGAACAAGAAGAAGACTCATGAGAGAGTCTAAAAGGGTGCAAGCTACCAATACACCATAATGAGTGGTCATAAGAGAGAAAGATCCTATAGCTGCGAGAGCTACACATAATGATGAAAATATGGTACAAATGATTCAAATGATGCAGGGCAAATTGAATCAATAGAATGAACAAATGTAAATTCAAAAAACTCAAATGAGTGAGTATATGGATCAACAAAGGGCACAAATGACCCAACAACAAGAATTAATCACCCAACAACAAAAAGTCATTGAGAATTTGACTAATAGAACGAAAGCTAAAAATGTAAGTGAATTTCTAGAGGGTTCCTCGAGGAGGAAAGTGGGTGAAGAACTGAAAAAGGAAATCAAGAAATTGGATATATCCAATTTTGATGGAAAAGGTGATGGTGAAACCAATGTCAATTGACTAAGTAAGGTCGAAGGATATTTTGCGATCCAACCTCTTTGTTTTGAATTCAAAACCACATGGGCAATGGCTCATTTAGAAGGTTCTGCAGGAGACTAGTGGACCACATACAAGAAAGTTACTTAGAAGGAAGCGTTAGATATACCTTGGGAAGAATTCAAAGGAGAATTTAAAAACCACTTTCTTACTGAACAATTCTATATTGAGAAACATGGAGAATTTACCAATTTATGACAAGGTAATATGACGATAATTTAGTATTACCAGAAGTTTGTGCAACTTCTTAAGTATGCTCCAAAATTTTATGGGCAAGAAAAGTTCAAAGCTCATAAGTTTTTTATGGGGTTGCACCCAAAATATAGTCAACCAGTGGGTAGGAAAGTACCTCAAACACTGTCAGTTGCCTATGATGCTGCCCGATATGAAGAGTCAAGTCAGAAAGAGGTAAAGGCTTACTATCAACAAGTAGAGAAAGAAAATTTAAAGAAAAGAAGGTATCTCGAGCAAAATAAAGGTAAAGATCAGTACAAGAAATACATAAATGGAGGGCATAACATAAATGATAGTAGAAGCAAGGGTAAATTACAGGGGAATAGAGGGCAGTCAGATTGAAGGAATTTCTAGGAAAGGAAAAACAATAATAGAGAATAGGGTAAAAATGGTAATCAAAACAAGGAAAGTGTGTTGAGCAAGGTGCAGGAACAGTATTGTCATTGTTGTCAACACAGTCAAACAGATCGGTTGATGCAGTGGACAGGAGTTAAGAGGTTCTTCAGAGTATGTACATTGGTTTTCAAAAATATAAAAGTGGCCCATATAATAAAAATCAAAAGAAAAATCACAAGGAAGAAAAATGTCGCGATATCATGACATGTTGAGCAAGAAAGAAAAACTGTCACGATATCGGGAGATGTTGAGAAGAAAGAAAAACTGTCGCGATATCGCGACATGTTTGGAGAGAAAGCGCAAGCAAGTAAAACTATCGCGATTTCGTGACATGTTTGGAGAGAAAGCGCAAGCAAGCAAAACTATCATGATTTCGTGACATGTTCGGAGAGAAAGCGCAAGCAAGCAAAACTATCACAATTTTGTGACATGTTCGGAGAGACAGCACAAGAAAACAAAACAGTCACGATTTCGTGACATGTTCAGAAAGAAAGTGCAAGCAAGCAAAACTATCATGATTTCATGACATGTTGGGAGAGAAAGGCAAGTAGAAAAAGTGTCGCGATTTCGTGACATATTGCAAGAGAGATTGTACGGACAAAAAAGTGTCACGATTTCGTGACATATTGCAAGAGAGATTGTACGGACGAAAAAGTGTCACGATTTCATGACATATTGCAAGGAAGTTTGTACGGACAAAAAAGTGTCGCGATTTCGTGACATATTGCAAGAGAGATTGTACATATGAAAAAGTGTCGCAATTTCGTGACATGTTGTAGGAGAGAGAGTCCGAGAGAAAAAGTGTCACGATTTCGTGACATGTTGCAGGAGAGAGATTCTGAGAGAAAAAGTGTCACGATATCATGACATGTTAGGTTTTTGCGACTCGAAGGTAAGAAAAAGAGCTAAGGAGAAAAAGTGTCGCGATATCGTGACATGTCAAGTTTTCGCGACCCAAAGGCAAGAGAAAAAGCTAAGGAGAAAAAGTGTCACGATATCGTGACATGTCGGGTTCTTGTGACCCGAAGGCAAGAGAAAGAGCTAAGGAGAAAAAGTGTCGTGATATTGCGACATGTCGGGTTTTCGTGAACCAAAGGCAAGAGAAAGAGCAAAGGAGAGAAAGTGTCACGATTTCGCGACATGTCGCATTTTCGTGACTTAAGGAGGAGAGAGAAAGTAAGAAGGTAGAAGTGTCGCGATATCGTGACAAAAGTAAAGAAGAAGAGTACGGAGGTGAAAGTGTCACGATATCATGACATGTGTTTTCACGGGCTCAAGCCGAGAAGAGTAGCAAGGAGGCGAAAGTGTCACAATATCATGACATGTGTTTTCGCGGGCTAAAGCCAAGAAGAGTAGCAAGGAGGCGAAAGTGTCACAATATTGTGACATGTGTTTTCATGGGTTGAAGCCAAGAAGAGTAGCAAGGAGGCAAAAGTGTCACGATATCGTGACATGTGTTTTCGTGGGTTGAAGCCAAGAAGAGTAGCAAGGAGGCGAAAGTGTCATGATATCGCGACATGTTGTGTTTTCGCGGGCAAAAGCCAAGAGGAGGACAAAGAGGTAGAAGTTTCATGATTTCGTGACAGGTCACGTTGGAATGAGTAAGAAGAGAACCCAATCAAAATAAGATATGTGATAGTTAACTGAAGTTCTATGGCAGTTATAAGGGCCGTTGCAGAAGAAAAACATGCAGCTAAAATAAGAAGAGTTAACTGAAGTTATACGATAGTTACAGGTGCAGTTATAGAAGAAAAACATGCAACTAAAATAAGAAGAGTTAACTGAAGTCAGTATGACAGTTACAGGTGCAGTTTCAGGGAAAAATCATGCAGCTAAAATAAGAACAGTGAACTGAAGTCAGAATGATAGTTATAGGGCCAGTAACGGAGTAAAAGCATTGAGTGACGGTTAAACTGAAAGTCATCAGTCGAAGACCAAACTTGAGTCGTAACTATTAATAGGATGCATGAGAGAATACGGTGAGATAAAGGAGTTACATATAGAAGTTTCTATTAATAAGTTGCATGTGAAAATATGGAAGTTAAAAATAGAATCAGAATTTTGTTATAAAAGGAGGTTTGCATGGACAATTTAAGAGCTGCAAAAAGAGAGAAAAAGTGTTGCAATAATAAGGGTTAAAAGAGAGTCGTAAAAGTGCAGTAAGTAGAGCCTTTAGTGTGTGTGGAGTTTTGGTGAATAGCGAGAGAGGTTGGGTTAGCAATAGACCAGTCAAGGTCTTGAATAAGTGAAGGCATTTTTTATGTCAATCTTGTAGCTTCAAATTTGCAGTCCAAGTAGGTGCTTGGAATTAAGGGTTGGTGCTCTTTTCTGTTGGTGCAGATAAATTAGGTGTTGGTGCTCATTTCTGTGGGTGCAGATAAATCAGGGGTTGGTGCTCCTTCTAGTTGGTGCTAGTAAATTGATTGTAAAATTGGTATTTTGCAAAGGCTGGATTTGGATGGTAATCCAAGCAGTCATTTTTGAGGAGTAGACAAATTGGTGAACCTCATTACATCGTGTGTTATGGAATGCTCTCCTGTGATACTTGCATTATCTGATTTAAATCTTCATTGTTTCAGTATTAAGAGTTGTAGATTTAAATTTAAATAGCTACACTGATTCACCCCCCCTCTCAGTGTCATTGTGAGACTAACAATTGGTATCAAAGCCAAGTTCCTGAACAAGCTTAATCAGCTAAGGTGATTTTGGAAGTGAGACAATGGCAGGTGGTGAAGGATTCTCTTCAAAAAAAGCACCATTGTTTGATAGAACAAATTACTCATTTTGGAGACTCAAGATGCAAACATATCTGTGTGCTTTGGGATTCGACATTTGGGAGTCAGTAGACAGTGGATGCACAATACCCACCACTCCTCCAACCGATGTTGTCGGTAAGAAATTGTTTGAGAATAACTCTAAAGCCAAAAATGCTATCATGTGCAGTTTAGTGGACAGCGAACTGATAAATATTATTAGTTGTAAAATGACAAAGGACATGTGGGACAAACTAAAAAGCATTCATGAAGGAGACGACAAGATCAAGGAGGCCAAGTTACAAACACATCGAGCTCAGTTCAAAGAATTAAAGATGAATGACCATGAGAACATAGAGGTATACATGCTGAGAGTTAATGGAATCATTAATGCGATTAGAGGACTCGACGAGGAAATGGAAGATGTTGTCATCATGAAAAAGGTACTAAGATCTCTTCCCCAAAGATTTGATTCTAAAGTTTTAGCAATAGAAGAAGCTAAAGATCTAAATACTTTTAGTATGGATGAGATGCATGGTTCTTTGACTGCATATGAGATGAGAATAGGAAAAACTAAGCCCATAGACAGAGAAGCTGCTTTTAAAGGACATAAAAATATAAAAGCAAAGCAAGAATCCGAGGAAGAAGAGACATCAGATGAAACCGAAACAAACTTTGTTCGAAAACTAATAAGGGGAAAAGGAAAATATAGAGGAAAGCTACCATTTAAGTGTTTCAACTATGGAGGCATTGGACACTTTGCAGCTAAATTTCCACTTAATTAGAAAAAAAAAAGTGATGAAGGTTCACATCAAGAAAGAAGTGACTCGAAGAAGAAACCAAATTTTAGAAAAGGCAACTACAAGAAGAAAAGTTTCATATCCAAGAATGTCAGTCCTTCAGAAGACAACTCTGATGAGGATTCTGAAGAAGAAACAGGTGAAGCTCTTTTCATGGCATTCGAAGAAGAAAAAACAGAAGAAAAATAGGAAGGTGATAAAAAATTTGAGGCTGAGGCTGAAGTAGATCTGGAAGGTGAGTTGGTCGCTGCACTTCAAGAGCTGAGTATAGAAAGGAAAAGAATAAGAAAACTTCAAGAAAGCTTGAGGATGCCAATGAAATCATAACCAGCTTAAAAGTACAGATAGACAAATTTAAGAAAATGAGTGCAGCAAGCTAGAAGAAGAGATTGTTGGTTTAAAGATACAGCTAGAAGAGATGAATCGAAAAATGACTTGCTATCACAAACTTGAAGGAAGTTCTATGAAGCTAGATAAGATTATAAATAACCAAACGTCTACAGGCATCAAATTTGGGTTAGGCTTTGTTGAAGGAGAATCATCAAATGGATCAAAGGCCATAACTATAGAACCCATAAAGAATGAAGACAAGATCAGGGTTGATCAAGAAAAAATGAATCATTCTAAAGAAAGCAATAATGCCAGGAAAGAGAGGAGTACTGACAATGATGGATTCACCAAAGTCACTCATCAAAGGAGAAGAAGATTTATGGCTCCCACTACAAAATGGCAAAGATCATCACCCAGGCTCACTCATTCATTTTTTGGTTATTGTTTTAAATGCAATAGTTATGGACATAAGATTTCTGATTGCAAGTATAAAGTAGGACAAAGGAACTTTTCCAGTAGATTTTTTTTTTCACCATTGATGGATTATGCAGTTGAATGTTATAACTGTCATAATTTTGGGCACATTGCAAGAAATTGTCAAAGTACATTTGCAGCAAATAAACATCAAGGAAGAAAATTTCAACCAAATGGTTGGAAACAAAATAGAATATTTCTCAAAAAACAGGCACATGCTACTGACAAAGAAAAGTCAAAACAAGTGACCAAAACTATAATCAAACCAGAGTGGAAACAAAAGGAGCAACCCAAGGAAGAAAAGGAATCCTTGATTGTACAAACAACATTTAAAGCACGGAACAAATCTACACCATGGATACTTGATAGTGGATGCTCCAGTCATATGACAAGGGACAAACAAAAATTTGAAAAGTTACAGAATTACGAAGGTGGTTCTGTAAAATCTGGAAATAATGATGGAGCTAAGATAGTTGGCAAAGGATTAGTTAAGATCAGTAACGAAAAAATCAAGTCGAAAGAAGTCTTGTTTGTGATTGGTCTGAAGCATAACTTATTAAGCGTAAGTCAGATTTGTGACGAGAGGTCATGAAGTGATTTTCAAGAAGCAGGGTTGTGAAGTCAGAACAACAAACTGTGGAAAGTTGATAGCAATTGGATCAAGGACATCTGACAACCTGTATACTCTCTCAGAGACTTCAGAAAGAGCATGCTTGATTGGAAAAGAAGAAGAAAATTGGCTGTGGCACAAGAGGCTTAGTCATATTAACTTTGACAATCTAGTAAGAATCAACTCAAAAAGGGCAGTGAGAGATATTACCACCATTGGTAAACCTTTAAATAACATTTGTGCTTCATGCCAAAAGGGGAAGCAAACTAGAGCCACATTTAAAACAAAAGAATACTTCACAAGCAAACCTTTAGAACTAATACATACTAATTTATGTGGACCCATGAGAACGCAAAGCATAAATGGTGACAAATACTTTATGTTGTGCATAGATGACTATTCCAGGATGACATGGGTACTATTTTTGAAGCTTAAATCAGATGCCTTTGAAATGTTCAAGATTTTCAAAAAACAAGTTGAGAATCAAACAGGAAAAAGGATTAAATGCTTAAGATCAGATAGAGGAGGAGAGTTCATTTCAGAAGAGTTTGTAGATTACTGGGAAAAATATGGGATTAGGAGACAATTTTCAGCAGCAAGGACACCTTAGCAGAATGGAGTGGTAGAAAGAAAGAACAAGACAGTGCAGAAAATGACACGGACTATGTTGACTGAGAGCAAAATAGCAGACAAATTTTGGAAAGAGGCAGTCCATACTGCGGTTTACATCCAAAATAGGTGCATGTTGAGGACGCATGAAAGCAAAACTCCGTATGAACTGTGGTTCGGTAAAAAGGCAACAACAAGATACTTTAAAGTTTTTGGAAGCAAGTGTTATATCAAAAGAACTGAAGATAATCTTGGAAAATTTGAAGATAGAGCTGATGAAGGTATTTTCCTAGGCTATTCGACAAAAAGCAAAGCCTACACTTGCTACAACAAGAGGCTAAAGAAAATTGTGGAGAGTGCCGATGTTAAAGTTGATGAAGGTAGGGAACAAGAAAGAAGCTATAAAGAAAACTACCCAATATATGAAGAAGTTATTGAAGGAGATGATGAAAAGGAAATTGAAAAGAAATAAAAAATTGACTCAGATGAGTTAAGTAGTGATTTAGAAGAGGAAGAAAACAAGAAATTCAAAATAGGCAGCTGGCAGAAAAATCATCCTAGAGAGCAAATAATTAGAGATCCCATAGTTGGTGTTCAGACAAGAAGAAGAGTAGTAAGTAACTACTCTCTATTATCCAACATTGAGCCCAAAAATGTTGCTGAAGCAAGCAAAGATGAAAGTTGGATGACAACAATAAATGAAGAATTAGATCAGATCGAGAAAAACAAAACACGGGAGTTAGTACCAAGACCTGCAAATAAAAATATAATCGGTACTAAATGGATTTTTCGAAACAAATTGAATGAAGATGGATAGGTAGTTAGGAATAAAGCAAGATTTATCTGTAAAGGCTATGCACAAGTTGAAGGTATTGACTTTGAGGAAACCTTTGCACCAGTGGCCACACTAGAGGCAATAAGAATGTTTCTGGATTTAGTAGTTCACAAGAATTTCAAAGTTTATCAAATGGACATGAAATCAGCATTTCTGAATGGAAAACTTGAAGAAGAGGTCTATATTGAATAGCCAGATGGTTTCCAACTCGGTGATAATCCCAATTTCATCTGCAAGTTGAAGAAAGCACCATATGGCTTGAAACAGGCACCCAGAGCATGGTATGCAAGACTAGACAACTATCTTACTCAACAAGGGTTTAAAAAAGGTATGGTGGATAGCAATTTGTATGTCAAAATAGCAAATGGCCATCTCATTGTCCTTGTTGTATATGTAGATGATATCATATTTGGCAGCAACAATGATGATTCGTGTAAAGATTTAGCAATTAAGATGCAGAAAGAATTTGAAATGTCAATGATTGGTGAACTTTTATATTTTCTCGGACTGCAAGTTAATCAAACTAAGAAGGGCATATTCATTTCTCAAGTCAAATATGTGAAAGAGATGCTAAAAAATTTCACAATGGAGGATTGTAAGCCTGTTAGCACTCCCATGACGACAAGTTGCAAGTTGAGAAAGGATGACAAATCTCCAGATGTTGATCAAACCATGTATAGATCTATGATTGGGAGCCTACTGTATTTGACAGCTACTAGACCAGATATCTTGTAGGCAATTTGCATGGTAGCATGATTTCAGGCGAGTCCTAAGGAGACTCATGTGATAGCAGTTAAGAGGATTCTTCGGTATCTGAAGGGTACTATGGAGTATGGGTTATGGTATTCGAAAGGAAAGGACTTCACCCTTATTACGTATTCAAATGTAGATTGGACAGGATGTGTCAATGACAGAAAGAGTACCAGTGGAGGGGCATTCTATCTAGGAGATAGGTTGGTTGCACGACACAGTAAGAAACAAGAGTCAGTCTCTTTATCCACAGCAGAGGCAGAATATATTGCAACAACTACGTGTTGTACGTAGGTATTATGGATGAAACAAACCCTGAAAGATCTTGGCATTAACTTCAATGAGCCAATTTCAGTTAAGTGTGATAACACCAGTGCCATTAACATCTCAAAGAATCCGGTTTTGCATTCTCACACAAAACATATTGCTATTCGATATCACTTTTTGAAGGAGAAAGTTGCGAAAGGTGAGGTAAAGTTGGATTTTGTTCCAACTACAGAGCAAGTAGCGGATATCTTCACAAAACCGTTGCCCAAAGAAATTTTTGAGTACCTTCGCAATAAATTGGGAGTGGTTATGCTTCCCAAGAACTGACTAGCTATCAGGACCACATTCTCAGGGGGAACATTTATATATTTGATTATCTTTTTGCTCATATTTATAATTTTTTCTAAATGGATTAATTTGTGCCTGAGAATTTTGTGCATGGACTCAGGGGGAGTCTGCAGCAGCCCTTTGGTATTATTGTCAAAGGGGGAGAAGAAATACAAGAAATTGCATGTGTGTTGCCAACAATTCCAAAGGGGGAGATTGTTGAGCAAGGTGCAGGAACAGTATTGTCATTGTTGTCAACATAGTTAGACAGATCGATTGATGCAGTGGACAGGAGTTAAGAGGTTCTTAAGAGTATGTACAGTGGTTTTCCAAAATATAGAAGTGGCCCATATACTAAAAATCAAAAGAAAAATCACAAGGAAGAAAACTGTCGCGTTATCACGACATGTTGAGCAAGAAATAAAAACTGTCACGATATCGCGACATGTTGAGAAGAAAGAAAAACTATCGCGATATCGTGACATGTTGATAAGAAAGAAAAACTATCGTGATATCGTGACATGTTCGGAGAGAAAGTGCAAGCAAGGAAAATTGTCGCGGTTTCATGACATGTTCGGAGAGAAAGCGCAAGCAAGAAAAACTATCACGATTTCATGACATGTTTGGAGAGAAAGCGCAAGCAAGCAAAACTGTCGTGATTTCATGACATGTTCGGAGAGACAGCACAAGCAAGCAAAATTGTCTTGATTTCATGACATGTTTGGAGAGACAGCGCAAGCAAGCAAAATTGTCACGATTTTGCGACATGTTCGGAGAGAAAGGCAAGTAGAAAAAGTGTCGCAATTTCACGACATATTGTAAGAGAGATTGTATGAACAAAAAAGTGTCGCGATTTCGTGACATATTGCAAGAGAGATTGTACGAACAAAAAAGTGTCATGATTTTGTGACATATTGCAAGGAAGTTTGTACGGAAAAAAAAGTGTCGCGATTTCGCGACATATTGCAAGAGAGATTGTACGAACAAAAAAGTGTCGTGATTTCACATGTTGCAGGAGAGAGTCCAAGAGAAAAAGTGTCACGATTTCGTGACATGTTGTAGGAGAGAGAGTCCGAGAGAAAAGTTTCGTGATTTTGTGACATGTTGCAGGAGAGAGAGTCCGAGAGAAAAAGTGTCACGATATCACGACATGTCGGGTTTTCACGACTCGAAGGCAAGAGAAAGAGCTAAGGAGAAAAAGTGTCACGATATCACGACATGTCGGGTTTTCACGACCCAAAGGCAAGAGAAAGAGCTAAGGAGAAAAAGTGTTGCGATATCGCGACATGTCGGGTTTTCGCGACCCGAAGGCAAGAGAAAGAGCTAAGGAGAAAAAGTGTCGCGATATCACGACATGTTGGGTTTTCATGAACCAAAGGCAAGAGAAAGAGCAAAGGAGAGAAAGTGTCACGATTTTGTGACATGTCGCATTTTCGTGACTTAAGGAGGAGAGAGAAAGTAAGAAGGCAGAAGTGTCGCGATATCACAACAAAAGTAAAGAAGAAGAGTACGGAGGCGAAAGTGTCACGATATCACGACATGTGTTTTCGCGGGTTGAAGCCAAGAAGAGTAGCAAGGAGGTGAAAGTGTCACGATATCATGACATGTGTTTTCGTGGGTTGAAGCCAAGAAGAGTAGCAAGGAGGTGAAAGTGTCGCGATATCGCGACATGTGTTTTCACGGGTTGAAGCCAAGAAGAGTAGCAAGGAGGCAAAAGTGTCACGATATCATGACATGTGTTTTCATGGGTTGAAGCCAAGAAGAGTAGTAAGGAGGCGAAAGTGTCACGATATTACGACATGTGTTTTTGTAGACGAAAGCCGAGAGGAGGACAAAGAGGCAGAAGTGTCACGATTTCGTGATAGGTCACGTTGGTGCGAACAAGAAGAGAACCCAACAAAAATAAGATATGTGACAGTTAACTAAAGTTCTATGGCGATTCCGAGAGGCCATTGCAGAAGAAAAACATGCAGCTAAAATAAGAAGAGTTAACTGAAGTTATACGATAGTTACAGGTGTAGTTGCAGAAGAAAAACATGCAACTAAAATAAGAAGAGTTAACTAAAGTTAGTACGATAGTTACAGGTGCAGTTTAAGAGAAAAATCATGCAGCTAAAATAAGAACAGTGAACTGAAGTCAGAACGATAGTTATAGGGCCAGTAATGGAGTAAAAACATTGAGCGATGGTTAAACTAAAAGTCATCAGTCGAAGACCAGACTTGAGCCATAACTATTAATAGGATGCATGAGAGAATACGGTGAGATAAAGGAGTTACATATAGAAGTTTCTATTAATAAGCTGCATGTGAAAATATGGAAGTTAAAAATAGAATCAAAATTTTGTTATAAAAGGAGGTCTACGTGGAGAATTAGAGTGCTACGAAAAGAGAGAAAAAGTGCTACAAGAAGAAGGGTTGGAAGAGAGCCATAAAAGTGCAGTAAGTAGAGCCTTTAGTGTGTGTGGAGTTTTGGTGAATAGCGAGAGAGGTTGGGTTAGCAATAGACCAGTCAGGGTCTTGAATAAGTGAAGGCATTTTTTATGTCAATCTTGTAGCTTCAAATTTGTAGTCCAAGTAGGTGCTTGGAATTAGGGGTTGGTGCTCCTTTTTGTTGGTGCAGATAAATTAGGGGTTGGTGCTCCTTTTTGTGGGTGCAGATAAATCAGGGGTTGGTGCTCCTTCCAGTTGGTGTTGGTAAATTGATTATAAAATTGGTATTTTGCAAAAACTAGATTTGGACGATAATCCAAGCAATCATTTTTGAGGAGTAGCCAAATTGGTGAACCTCGTTACATCGTGTGTTGTGGAATGCTCTCTTGTGATACTTGTATTATCTGATTTAAATCTTCATTGTTTTAGTATTAAGAGTTGTAGATTTGAATTTAAATAGCTACACTGATTCACCCCCCCCTCTCAGTATCATTGTGAGACTAACAAAGTGATAAATACAGGAACGATGGACCAAACGCATGCTTTACTTGTGGAGCACTAGACCATTTTTCTAGAAAATGCCCTAACAGAGTTGATCGTAGGAATTCCACTAAGGAAGCACCGCATAGAATTTTTGCTGCCACAGGTAACCCTAATATTTTGGGACAAGCTACTCCATTTTTTATTAAAGGAAAGCTAGGCAAAAAATATGTTCAAATTTTAATTGATAGTGGTGCTATAGATAGTTTCATCTCCAATAGTATATTGAGAGACATACTAGTTAAACCTGGGATTATGGCCAGAGGGTGGCAAGTTGAGTATGGCTCGGGATAAACTTACTTAGTCAACCAGTGTCTATTTGACCCACAAATAGATTTACCCCAAGGGAAAATCAATTGGCATCTGTATGTGGCTCCTTTGCATTCATTTGACATTGTCCTAGGAGTGGACTGGCTTAAAGCTCATAAGGCCCTTTTGAATTTTGAGGAAATATGGATGGATTATACGGATGATGTAAACCGACGAATCTGTATTCACTGCAATCGAACATTCTTTGAGCCTCATTTGATGACCGCCATGCAGGTCAAAAGAGCCTAGAGGAAAGGATGTAAACTGTATGTGGTTAAATTAAACAAAAAGGAGGAAACTAATTCAAGCTCCGCATTATTTCAGCAATACCCAATGTTGAATGAATATAGGGATGTTTTTCCTGAAGATTTACCTGGGCTACCTCCAAAAAGAGAATTTGATTTTTCAATCGAGCTTATACCAGGAGCAACTCCAGTAGTTCGAACTCCTTACTGGATGACACCTCTTGAATTGCAAGAACTTAAGACACAACTACAGGACTTGTTAGAGAAAGGGCACATTAAACCTAGTGTTTCACCCTAGGGAGCACCAATGTTGTTTGTTAAAAAGAAGGATGGATCCTTGAGATTATGCATTGATTATAGAATGCTCAACAAGATGATAGTTAAGAATAAGTATCCCTTACCTAGAATTGATGATCTATTTGATCAACTGAAAGGAGCTACCATCTATTCAAAGATTGACCTAAGGTCAAGATATCACCAGTTGAGAATCAGAGAAGAGGATACCTATAAGACTGCTTTTAGAACTTGATATGGACATTATGAGTTCATAGTGTTACCATTTGGGTTAACAAATACACCAACTGCATTTATGAATTTGATGAATAGTGTATTCCAAGAGCAGTTAGACAAATTTGTGTTAATATTTCTGGATGATATCTTGATTTACTCTCAAAGTAGAGAAGAACATGATCAACACATGAGGATAGTGTTGGAAATCCTCAAGAAAAATCAGTTGTATGGTAAACTGTCCAAATGTGAGTTTTATACATCACAAGTTCAATATTTGGGACATATTGTCTCCGCCAATGGAATAGCTTTAGATCCTAAAAATATTGAAGCTATAATGGATTGGCCAGCTCCAACCAATGTGTCAGAAGTAAGAAGTTTCATGGGAATGGCTGGTTATTATCGATGATTTGTACAAGGGTTTTCGAAGGTTGCATCTCCTATTACTAATTTGCAAAGAAAAGGGAAAGCTTTTAGGTGGACGACTCAGTGTGAAGAAGCCTTCAGAATACTTAAGGAAAAGTTGACAACTGCACCTATATTAAAAATAGCTGACCCAAGCAAATTATTCACAGTTTGTACCGATGCTTCATTGGAAGGATTGGGAGGTGTGTTGATGCAAGATGAGGCTGTAATAGCATATGAGTCCAGAAAACTCAAGAAACATGAAATAAATTATGCTACCCATGATTTAGAGCTAGTAGCAGTAGTTCATGCTCTTAAGATATGGAGACATTATTTGTTAGGAAAGCCTTTTGAACTTAAAACCGATCATCAGAGCTTGAAATATATTTTTACTCAACCTCTGCTAAATGCCAGACAACGAAGATGGATGGAGTTTCTAGCAGAATATGACTTTGGTATTGAATATATCAAAGGGAAAGAGAATAAATTGGCAGATGCTCTCAACAGAAGAAGGCACATAGCAGCAACTACAAAATGCCAATATGATCTAATGGAGAAGATCAAGGAAATGCAAAAGAGTGATGAATTTTACAATCAATGCCGCAATAAGGTTGAGCGAGAACCAGAACGACACAAATATTATGATATTAATCAAGATCTAGTATATTTTCATAACAGAATTATAGTACCTAATGATGAGGGACTAAAAAGAGCTATCTTGCAAGAAGCTCATTATCCACCATATTCTGCTCATCCAGGGGTAATTAAAATGAAGGAGACCTTGAGAAAGGACTATTTTTGGCCTGGAATGAAAAAGGACATGGTACAATTTGTTGCTAAATGCTTGGAATTTCAAAAGGTTAAGGCAGAGCATCAACATCCTAGGGGACAACTGCATCTGTTCGATGTGCCAAAATAGAAATGGCAAGTAATATCTATGGATTTTATTGTTGGCCTTCCTAAGACGTGATTCCAACATGATGCCATATTTGTTGTGGTGGATAAGTTAACCAAAGTAGCACATTTTATACCAGGCAACATACGTGATGATGCATCAACCATAGCACACAAATTTTCTCATGAAATTGTAAGATTACATGGCTTTCCTAAAATAATAATCTCAGATAGAGATTCGAGATTTACCTCTAAGTTTTGGTAGGCTTTGCACCAAGCTTGGGGAACAAAGCTCAATATCAGCATCGCTTATCATCCTGAGACGGATGGACAGACCGAGAGGGTCAATCAGGTACTAGAAGATATGCTACGCATGTATTGTATGGATCACCAAAATAAATGGGAAGATTATCTCTTCCTGGTGGAATTTGCTTATAATAACAGCTACCATACCACATTGGGCATGGCCCCTTTTGAGGCTCTATATGGGCGTAGGTGTAGGACACCTTTAACGTGGGATAATTTAGACGATCGAGAGGCGATCGGTCCTAAAGCTGTTAAAAGGATGGAGATCCAACTTAAAGAAATTTGTTAGTGACTTCATGAAGCCGTTGATCGCCAAAAGAGTTATGCAGACTTGAAACGAACCCCCGAGAATTTGTTGTAGGTGATAAAGTCTTTCTTAGAGTCAAACCGACCAAAAGTTCAATCAAATCCACCAAATTAAGTTCTAGATATGTTGGTCCTTTTGACATTGTTGACAAGATTAGTCATGTCGCCTACAAACTTGCTTTGCCACCAAATCTGTCCAAAATCCACAGTGTTTTCCATGTGTCTCTCCTTCACAAATATGTTGCTGATCCATCACATGTTTTGGATGTGTCACATTTGTAGACGTCAGACCCGCAACTCATCGAGGTTCGACCAATTAAAATTTTGGGGTTCAAAACTAAAAATTTGAGAAAGAGAACTATGGAACAGTGTAGGGTTCAATGGGACCACTACTCTGAGAAAAATGCCACCATGGGAAAATGTTGCAGACATGAAAAACCAATTTCCATACTTATTTGAAAACTGTTAACCAAAAGATAAATTGCTATATGCATTGAGTTGTATATATATTTTTTATGTTGGCATGTTGAGATTTGATAGGGCATATATGACTATTGTGTAATTTTTGATATTGTAAATATATATGACAGATATTGTGTATATCTGCATTTATGTTTTCTAGTTAACACAGGGACTATGTTAATTCTTAGAGGGGGAGTATGTCACATCCCTGCTGCTTGATATATTTTTATTTGGAAGAATGTGATACTGCGTTGAGTTTTTGTGATGCAGGTATAGGTTTACGCGTGGAGGCGTAAGAGAGTAACCACCCCTGATGGATATTGAGGTTGAAAGGCATCAGGTAGGTGGGATATGATGTTGTGCTTCATTGCACCTTGGCCAGTGGATACATGGAATTCCACCATAGAACTTGCATATGAAATCATTTTGACTGTTGATGCATTAGAGTTTGTGTGTGTTTGCACTTCGTACAAGGTCACTATTGCATTCGTATTCATCCTTTGATGTTGTGTGCATTTATTGTGTGTCCTTGTTGTTGTGCAATGTCAATGCTAAGTTTATTCAATGGGAAAATATATAAATAAATAAATAAATAATAAACATGGATATGTTGCTTGTTTCCCTTTGAAGAAAGAAACTCATGAATTGCAAGATATATATATATATGTGTGTGTGTGTGTGTGTGTGTGTGACTATATATATAATTTAAATAATGTGTAATTTTTAAGAAAATATATATATTTAATAAGATTTTCTTGATAATTGTTTACATGGAGCTAAATGAACAATGTAAACTTATGAGATAATGCCTATGAAGTCATTACGATTAATGTTGATAACAATCAGTAAGTCCACTTTATTTTCTTTCCATTTAAAGGAGGAAAATAAATAATAAAATTTATATTCGGTTGTGTATGGGGAGATGATTTGGCATAACAACCATGTGAGGCATCATCTTTGGATAGTGGAGTAAGTTTTTTTAGTAATAATGAGGTGAAGCGGATGCATGTCAAAAAATCGAGCATTAAGGAAGGAGTAGTGGAGAAGGAAGAAGGTAGACATGCGAAGAGAGAGTTGGAAGGAGTGTTGAACAAGGAGAGCGACGTTGGAGCAAATCTGCTGGTGAAAAAAAAATAGTCAGTGGGAAGCTGTGTAACCAGGTAGACTTGAGCTCTAATTTTAAAAACACATTCTGTGTGTTATGTATCTTATGACTGAAATTGTTGGAAATTATATGTTTTCCCTATTGTTGTTAAGTGATAAACTATTGCAGTATTGTCGCAGTTGAAACTGTTAGTTTGAGGAAAACTTCTCCATGACAATACATAGTCAAATCCGGAAAATATAGCACCCAATGTTAATGATTTGATGAAACAAAATAAAAATAGTTTTAATAAGCCAAAAAAATACCTGAGAAGAGAAACACATCAAATCTGATTTGTTGCTATATTTTGTATGCCTGTGTTGTGCGTACGTGGAAGCCATATTTATATTGAATTCAAAGAGATTTATTTTTTTAAGAAAGGCTTATCAATTGCATGCCCTGTATATTATGTAAGTGAGTAGTTGTTTTTGAATTCAAGGTGAATTCAAATCCTGCATGCTTGTGTATTGCATAGTTGAGGACTGTGTTTCTAAATTTGAGATGAGTTTGACGAAATGCATGCCTGAGTGATGCATGATTGAGGAAACTTTAATGAGTTCATCGAATTGCTCAATGCATTTAGTGTGGGGAATATTTTATTGAAAGAATTGGATGCTTGCATGTTGTGTGTTTGATATCATGCATGCTTTATGATTGAACTCATGTTGCTCTGTGTATGGAATGAGAAGAATCCATCGATTAAAATCTGAGAAAGAGTTCAATATGCATTGTGAATTGTATGAGACGAGATTAGAGATTGTCTATTCTATGAGAATGTGAAATAAATAAATCTGGGATGATTCTTCTATAGCATGTGTGCTTGCATGTGAACTGTTTGCATTTAGATGCATATATGGCCAAGCTGATCCCATACTCTCACCCTTAAACTCTTTCTCCTGATGGGTGGTCTGCACGGGTAATTGAACATGTGGTTCAAGGATGGCAATGGTGATATTGCCATATTAAAATATGCACATGGTGTCATGGCAACATTGTCGTTTTCCTAGGAAGAACAACGAGTGACTCTCATAAACCCAATGCATTCTCTGGAAAAAATAAAGAAGTGTTTGAAAGCCATGGGTGGCTGTTATAATCTCTTAGAAAAGTGAAAGAAATTGAGATGTAATATTGTATTGATCCTGTAGAGTTTGTTTAAATGCAAAATTAGATCTTTCATAATTAGAAAAGTCGTATGAGGTGTTCCTTTGTAGTTTTATATGACTGCAGCAGGTCATGAAATGTAATTACTCATTGAAAATTTCCTCATAGAATTGCAAGAATTATTTCGTGTGCTTTTCTAATATTTGAATGATGTAAAACAGGAACTCTGTTGTTTTAAAAAAATTATATAATGTCTAAAAGGATATTATGTTGGAAGTCAGTTCTTTTTATGGATGATACATTGGAATTTTGTAGGAAAATTAAGGAATATTTGTTATATGAAAGAAAATCAAATTATATACAACCTAAAAATAGATGATTGTCCAATCGCAAATGTATAGAGTGTCAAAAGCAAATACATATGCTATTCTTTGATTTAGATATGGATAGATGAAATGGCCTCATGATAGACGTGAGTATGATTTAGAGAATTGTAAAAAAATCCTATGCTTGATTAGGAAAGTTTTAAGAAGAACAATCAATGTGACTATTGATTTTTAAATAGTTATTAAGGAATTCTTTTCGTATAATCATTTATCTGAGGAATGAAATAGAGTTTTGAGTTACATTGTAAATTTATGTATTCTTATTTTGAATGAAAATAAATGGACTGTTGATGCTAAAGAATTGTTTCAATTAGCATTACAAATATTCTAGTATATGAAGGTGCAAAAGAAGAAACTTCAATGTTTATGAGAACTTGAGTTTATGTGATTGAAAAAAAAATCACCAAGGAAAATACAAGCTTAAACTAAACATTCACCCCAAAAGAAACCATGGCCAGAGAAGGTAAAAGTTATTTAAAAGAAGTCAATATGTATTGGACTTCATTTCTACAATGAGAGCTAGTGCTTAACGAGGAGGTTAGCACTAATTGAATTCTGGAAGCTAGTGGTGGCGGCAACCGTGAATATGTATACAAATATAAAGTGCTTATCGAGGAGGATAGCACTAATTGATCTTCGGTAGCTAGCGGTGGCAGCAACCATGATTATGTATACCATTATGAAGTGCTTATCGAGGAGGATAGCACTAACCCAACTCCAGTGGCCACCGGTGGTAGGCAACCGGGTATATGTGTTCCCAATATTCAGCCAAGAGTTGAACTAGAGGTTCCATGTTGATGAGAGTAAGAGATGATGGTATGGGATATTATCTCTGGAACACATGGATGGTACGTGAGGATTTTTACTACTTGCTTTGATTGTGGAATTGTCAACGGGACTCATATCCAGAGAGCTGGTATATGAGGTTGAAAAGTCCAACGGTAGATGGGATGGGCAACATTACCGCCAATCAAAGCCGTAACTGAATAATCTGGTTTAGAAGCCATGCGATGGTGAACCCTGACTATACTTTAGTAGAAAGTCAATGGTTAGTCACAGGCATAAACACGCCAGTTCCAAAGTGATTATTTAAAATGTGTATGAGTCGGTGGACTCTCATGGTCATGAGCGGGATTGTGAATCCTTGCCCGAATTTGGAACAGGGGAGTTAAGGCGTTCCTCCTTTCAGGTGATATGGGCCCTGTAAGGACAAACCCCATGCCAAGAACAGTAGATACCCACGGAGGGGTAAAGTTCTATTTATGGCAAATATTGCAGGAAGTTGGCCGGTCCCGAGCACTTAAGACACCAGCTGTAGTGGTGGAAATATTGAAGTGTGATACTTTTATGCCTAGTACAAATATTAAGTTGGGTATATAATGTAAAAGTGAAAGTTTTGTTTATGCTCTCATTGAAAAAAAATTGTGTATGTGTGTTTTAACAACCGGTGAGTAGGCCGGGTTGTTACAATTATCGCTATATTATCATATCCAATGATGGTCAACAAGGTAGCAACATAATCATTTAAATCCAACAAGGGTATTAGACAAGGATATCCTCTATCACCATACCTTGTTCATTATTATGGTAGAGGTATTGGGAAGGAACTTGAATAAGGCATACAAATATGGGATAATACATGGACTTAAAGCTAGTAATAACATTGAAAACATCACACATCAATAGTTTGTAGGTGATACAATCCTTATTGGGAGGGCAAGGAAAAACAATGCTAGAGGTTTAAATAACTTATTAAAGGAATATAAAAGAGTGTTAGGGTAGAAAGGTAATAGGAAAAAATCCAAAATTTACTTACTAAACACTCCAACTAGAATAAAAGTAGGGATATACAAGTTACGTTATATAGAAGAGGTAAATTTACAAGCAACATATTCTAGAGATGCCCTTATTTGAGGGGAGAATGAGGATAGATTTGTGGAATCTAGTTATCAGTAAAGTTCAAAATAAACTATTGGTATGGAAAAGTAGATGGTTATCATTAGAAGGAAGAGTGCAACTAATCAAATCAGTATTACAAGCCATTCCAACATATTATATGTGCTTGTAAATTGTGCCAAAATTGCTAGAAAAAAATAATCTATATTATGTGGTCATTTTTGTGGTCTGTATTACATGATAAAAGGAAAATTCTTTTTTGAAATGAAGCAAGAAGTATGATGATAAAATAAGGGAAGGTCTCGGTTTAAGAGTTCTTACACATTCAAACTCTGCTCTAAGGGGAAAAGTAATTTAGAGATTATACAAAGAGAGTTAAAGATAATGGAAAAGGATTCTTCTAAGTACATTGTGCCCAATAATCCAAGCTTAATATTTATTGCAAAGGGATAACCTAATTAAAAATGGGTTTTCATGGCCCCTCATAATGTGCTCTATGTAAAAAGAAGGAAGAGAGTATATACCATCTATTGAGGCATTGTTCAATAGTCTAAGAACTATGATAGCAGATTCTTAATATTTTTGGTAAATACATGGTGATGAATGACAAAATTGAAAAATAGTCAAAGCAATGGCAAAGCACTTTTAAAAATGAGGTATTATAAACAACCTAGGATACATCAAAAGATACACTACTTTGGATTATATGGCTGGAAAGAAATATAAGAATATTTAAAGGAAAGGAAAGAGGTTTAGAGGTAATGAAAAGGAAGATTAGTTTAGCCATAGAGGAGTATAATATCAACTCACCCAATCCCTAACCTTGAAATAGAGAGCCTTGATATATGGAGTCAAGCCATAAAATGGAATTATAATATTGGGTACATGAGAAACAAAAGGAAGACAAAGAATATAAAGTGGAAATCACTTGATGTGGAGTTGGTTAAATTGAATTTTGATGGAGCATTTAAAGGAAATCTAGGACCATCAGGAGGAGGAGGACTAATTATAAGTGAAGTTGAAGATTGGGTGACTTTGGAAGGGTTAAAAAAATACAAACAAATGAAATGGAATAGAGTATGGATGGAAGAGAATTCACTAATATTAATAAATACAATTTTGAGGAAAGCAAAGACTCCATGGAATACACAAGAGATAATTATGGAAATGCAAGACCTTGTTACAAATTTTGAAGAAAATAGGTTCATATATACGTTAAGGGAAAGGAATAAATGTGCATAGGCTACACAATAGAGGGGTTTTAATAGATGATCACAAAGTTAAATTCTCTTTTCCATGGTTAGAGGAAGTAGTAATTTTAGTTGAAGTTGACAAGAAAATGTTGATTGCTTGAATCAAATAATGATTAAGATTTAATTTAATGTTTTCCATTGGTAATATTTGTTATATTTTATAACATTTGTGTTTTCATATAACTATTTATTACAATTTTTGTGGTTGCATTTATGCTTTAGGAAGGAAACTAATAGTCTAGATCTAGTAAAGTAGACTATGATACCATGAAGTTTTAGAAATTTTACTCTACTAAGATGTAATTCGTAGATAGTAGAGGTGGAGTTTTGATATTGTGAAGGTTGTTGCTAGAAAATATTAAGAAGAAGGATGCTAAATCTTGGAATATTTATATTTACAAAGAAAATTGAAGAAGATCCAAAAAATGAAAATCAAGAATTAAGACTTTTTATGAAAAATATGTAGGTATCTAGCTATAACAACTCAATTAAGATAAAAATTGAATTTGTTTATCAAATCTCAAGATCTAAAAAAGAGAGTTATGTTTTTTCAAGGGTGGGGGACCTGAGTACAACCTTTTTTTCTCCAGCGAAAAAAAAACTAAAGAAAAATAACTTTTGAAAAAATAAAGTGCATATAAACATAACATTTATTTAAGTTATTATATTACTTTGTATCTTTAAAGTTGTCTTTGTTTTATCCTTTATTTTTTTATTAAGGCACATTCATTGTAAAAATAAACAATTTTAAAACATAAATAATGGGATGGGAATAAAATAAAAATAATTAATAGTAAAATTATAATATTTAATTTATAAAATTCTTTTAATGAAGGAACTAGAAGGAGAAATTTGGAAAATCATCAAAAGCAGAATCTAAGTCTACATGTGATATTGATGGTGAAGATTCAATTTCTTTTAAGGATGCTTGAACACCTTATTTGAGGTAACATGTAAGGTTTCTATTGTTGTATGAAATAGTTTTGAAGGAGTTTCATCTTTCTTGAATAAGATATTACATGAAAGGTCTCTCATGGTGGTTAAGGGTCGAGCAAATTTGAACCAAAATCAATAGAGTCTAGGTAAATTTAATTCAATGAGGTAGCCCTAAAATCATTGCATGATATTTCCAATATAAGTAATTAACCAACACATTCAATATTTCTTAGATGGATCAAAAAATTTGGTTGATAAAGTATTGCTTCTTTTCATTCTTATAGATAAGGTTTTATTATTAAAACATAACCTTTTGTTGTTTATATAGAAAATGAAGAGACTTTTTTGTTTACTTCTATGCTCCATGAGATAGGCTTTGTATGTACGTTAGTGGTTTTTGACCTACTCTTCCTACTTTGAGTGAGTGGATAAGTCAAAATTAGTCACCTCTCATTTACATTCATGCCTAAGGGATTTAATTGTGATTTTGCAAATCAAAAGAATTAAGATGTTATTTATACTGGTGCTCCTTATTTTCATGTGGGAGTTGAGGTTTTTATGAAACCTTTATCTTTACATTTTTCCCTAGTATCAATTAGGGTATCAAATATACCTTGTATTTTTAGATGTCTTTAACCCTTGATCGACAATACTATTGGAAAAATTATTTTTCTCAAATCTACAAGAGGAAAATACAAGACAACATGTGCTCATATATGTTTTGAGGTTGATTTGAACAAAGGCCTTAAGTTGAAGTTACCTTACATTGAGGTGCTCAACTAGAACCAAGAAAGTGGATTACAAACACATTGTTTTAAAATGTAGGCAGTATTTTGAATATGATCAGCTAACCAACATATACCTAAGGATAAAATATGAAGTCTAATAAAAATTGCAAAAGATAAAATTTCCTCTATTTATAAATATTTTCAAGTGATTTAGCAAAAAGAAAGCATAATTCTACTTGATGAAAGGGTGCTTCAAAGGATATTATTTTATGGTGTCATATAGATAAGACAGATTTATATGGATATCATCCATGTATTACTTCAATAGAAATAGGGAAAAGTCAAAGCATTATTAAACTTATGGTGTTAACTTGTAATATCCTAAAAAACAAGATGTACCTTCAAAAGAGGTGCACAAGAATTAGCTAAAAATATAATGAGATTGTAAAAATCCTACTTTGAATTTGTCATCCATGATTTTTTATCATGTTCATGAATTCTTGGAATAAAGGACTCCAAAAAGTTTATTGTTGGCCTTTTAAGCCTTACTACCACAAAATATCAAAGGTCCCAATATTAAATAATCACATTATTAAAGGTCAAAATAATCATATAACAAGTAGAATAATATATGAGCAAATTAATATGTATATCAAAACCAATATAATAGTCAAATATGAATGTAAAATGCATTATTTTTAATATAATTAATTTACCAAAAAATATTCAAATATGAATGTAAATGTCCTAAATCATTCATGAACTATGCATGAAGAAAAATTACAATATCTTTTGCTCAAAAATTGTATACGAGCTTTATTCTGAACTAAATCTCTCAAACATATTAAAGTTTTGTTTCTCCTTCTTGGATTTATTTCTCATGGATTATTATCTCTATAATATAGCCATAGTAATGTGACTCTTCAAGCACTTGACTATTGATCTCCATATGACAAGTCCCATGACCTTTGGCTTATCATCTTGCCACTTGCATACTAGACTCTTCAAGTTATTCTTACATGGACACTTGACTCTAAGACACTTGCACACATCTACATGACTCTTACACTTCTACATGTACACCTAATCTAAGATACTTGTGCACATCCTCACATTACATATTTGCATAATACTTGTGCACATTCTCTCAATCTACACTTGCACTCCAAATTACATGATACTTGTGTGTTTCCTACATATTGCACTCTTACATGATACTTGTGCATTTCCTGCACATTGATACTTACATAAAAGGCAAAATATAAATCACTCACCTAAACTAAAGACTCAACCCTAATCTATTACATATTTAAAATTTTACTATAAAGGTACCATCGAGGTACATTAGCGAGTACCAAATAATGTAATATTCCTCAACACCCCCTGTATTACATTATTTGGTTATTGAAGACTTTAGTATTCAATTTTGATCGTCATATTTTCTTTCAATATTCATGTGACCTTGCTTTGTTCATGAACCTCTGGTTGAGATTTATCTTCAGCTTCTTTGAGTTCTACTTCAAGTTCTTATTTATCTTCATTTTTTGGATCTTCAATATTTGTATCTTCTTTGTCTTGTTCACAAATTGCTTGAGCTTCTTCTTTGACTTTGAGTTCATGTGCATGAATAGCTTGAAATTTTTCTTTAAACTTGTTCTCTAAATTTTGTGCTTCATTTGATCTAGTTTTCTTATAATCTTCATATTGTCTTGTAACTTCTAAACATTCACTTAGTACATCATAATAATCTCTTGAATTAGATGAACTTAAAATTTTAATATTGCATGAAGAATGAAATAATTTTTATTTATTTATTGAGTAAATACTTCTTATACATATACATATCCACCGTGGGTATTGAACCCATGTCACATCACTGATAATGCAAGTGGCGTCCTTGCCGGTAGACCACATAAATAATATTTTTAGAGATGATACACTTGGTTCTCTTGTATCAATCTTTACTTTACTTCTTAGAGTTTCAACTAGCTCCTTTTATTTTATATTTTCATATTTATGAAGCTCAAGTGAAAATAATGCCATAAAAATTATGCTACCTATAGCAAGAGGTATCATAACACCATCGTTTGAGTTATCAATTGTTTCAACAAGTTTTGAACGTAGATAATTTTCAAATGTATTAAAATTTTCATCCATAGCTTTGCTATAGATGAATTGTATTGCCATATCTAGCTTTCCATTAGAATTTTCAATCAGTTTTCCAAGGCTAGATTTAATAACTTCTAGTCTTTCCTTTTTGATTATGGACTCCATATTTCCTTCCATAATAATCAAAGTTTGTAATTCAATTCCTTTGAAGTTGTAAACCTTATATCTCCCAAGTTAAATATGCACTAAAAAATAAAATTTGCAAATTCTAAATTTTCTAATCCCTTTGATGTAGAAAAACTTTTAACTCTCTAATATTTTAAATTTGCAAAATTTCAAAAACTTCTAATATTTTTAATTTCAAATTTTCTCAAAAATTGAAGAACTTAAGAAAAATAAATCTTCTATCTTAAGAAAATTCAAATATCTTCAAACACTAAAAACTTTAAATAATCAAATCAAATAAACTAATTTAAGTAGAAACCCTTATTACTCTATACTTAAAAAATTTAAAAACTTATATCTCTAACTAAACCTTATAACTCCAACTAATTAAATTATAATCTCCTTATAACTCCTTAACATGTAATCACCTTATAACTCCATAACTCAAATTAAAGCATTTAAAAACTTTAATTTTAACTAATGTTACTTTTCACCTTAGTCGACTTGCACTTTTATTTATCCTCTACTTACTCATTAGTTGCGCTAACATTCGCTACACTCCAATTTAAGTAGTTCTAATTCAAACATGCCAATATAGAACATTATATCCATGTGGAACTCTACATACTAATCAAACATTAGTAAGTAACATTTCATTTGATTTCTTCTATGATAACATCCTTTGTGTATCCGCCTTTAGGATACCTTACTTTAGCTAGCTTCAAACAATAATACTTCTTCATTACTTCTCATAGGTGTTGATGTGCTCTCCTTATATTGGTCTCCATGACTCCTTTGTTCATCCCTTCACTTCCACACATTGGTATCTTTGCTTTGTGTTATTCTCTTTACCTTCTTCATTGGTCTCTTTGGTTCATCATTGGTCTCTTAGCTTGTCACTGGTCTCCTTCATTTGTTGCTGGTCTCCTTCACTGGTCTCTTTGCTCATCATTGGTCTCTTTGCTTCCTCTATGTGAATAATGTACTAGCACTTAAATGATGTTGTATTTTTCCTTTTTTAATGATATTGGTGCATAGATAATGATGTATTTCTCCTTTTTGAATGATGGTAGTGCTTAGACAATGTTATATTTTCTTTTGGATAACCTTTAGATAAAACTCTCCTATTTACCTACTACCTGAGGTGTCAGTATTACCATGTTCTATTAACAATAGTGCTCTCTATTTCATTTTCATTTTTGATAATTCTTTGGTCTAATTTCGCCTTAATATCTCTCTAAAATATGTATGCTTGGTCTATGTATGCTCAGTATACGTATACTTTATCTATGTATTTTTGGTCTACATATGCCTGATCTACATATGCCCTAATAACACACTGGTTCGATTTTCTTAATAGCTCTTTGAACTATGTATGCTTGGCCTATGTATGCTCAGTCTACATATGGTTTACCTACATGTTATTGGTCTGCGTATTCCTAGTCTACATATGCCATGATAGTACACTGGTCTCTTTGTTTTGCTTTATTTGTTAGGAAGCACACTAATAGCACTGTTGTACCATTTCTTTGCTAGCAACAATCAAATTCATTCGTTTTCTCTTAGTAATGCTTATCCTTTCTCTATTTCTTGTTGATTACTCCTTAGGAAAGCATTTTTTATATCTTAGCAATATTTATCTTTATAATTTTGGGCTAGTATACCTACTCTATCTTCTTCTGATGATAATGACACCTAGAAAAATATACAAATACTTCAATATGGTTCAGTCTTCTTCTAATGATGCACTCTATCTTATGGTGCAATAAATCCTTGTAGATTTATATCTTAATATTCATTATTTTTGGTTCAAAGATCATTTTAGTCTTGAACTATTATGCTCATTTATCTTGGAAGTTAAAATTTTTCTTTTTCTTTGAAGTCTAAACTAGTCTAAACTGCTCCTCTATACTCAAAAGTTGAAATTATTCTCTATTTCTATAGGAAGCTTCTCAACCTCTAAAAAAACTATCTTCAATATCTTAGGTCGTACCTAAGAAAAAAATATACTTCTCTTTTATAGAGAACCCAATATCAATGTCAAGGTGACTATGAATGTCCTTGAATGACCAACTTTTCTTTTGAGTTGGTTCTTTCCAATATTCAATAATGATTCTCCTCTTTTCTCTAGAGAATCCAAAATATTATCAGGGTGACTTTGTATGTCCTTGAATCTCCAACTATCTTCTGAGTTGGCTTCCAATCAATCAATATCCAACTTTCTTATGAGTTGGTTTCCAATGAATCAATATCCAACTTTCTTTTGAGTTGGTTTCCTTTATTAAATATCCAATTTTTCTTCTAAGTTGGTATTTTCTATCAATATAGTCGAGTCCTAGTCTTCACTGCTTTTCCTTCAACCAAGTGGAAAAACCCTAGCATTCAAATTAGGGTGACTTATCCTTGTCCCCTCAATTTCTACTTAACAAGACCTTTAAAAATAGAGTCCAAGTCTTCAATACCTTCAAAGTCCTCAATTTCTATTTTAACTTTATTAAAAACGGACAAAGTAATATATTAATAACGGTGGCTAATAAAATGAACTCTATCAAAATGGATAAATTTTGGTGGTATCTTTGATACCATTGTTGGCTTTTTAAACCTTACTACAACAAAATATCACAAGTCCCAATATAAAATAACCACAATATTAAAGGTCAAAATAATCATATAATGAGTAGAATAATATATGAGCAAATCAATATGTATAACAAGGCAATATAATAAAGAAAATAGCATCCACTTATATAATCAAATATGAATGTAAATTGCCTAAATATTTCATGAACTATGCATGAAGAAAACTTACAATATTAATTGCTTAAAAACTGTATACAAACTTTATTCCAAATTTGATATCTCAAATAGATTACACTTATTTCTCCTTATTGGATTCCTTTCTTATGGAGTATTATCTCCATAATATATCCATAGTAATATGATTCTTCAATTACTTGACTATTGCTCTCCTTATGACAAGTCCCATGACCTTTGACTTATCTTGCCACTTGCATACTAGACTCTTCAAGTTCTTCTTACATGGACACTTGACTCTAAGACACTTGCACACATCTACATGACTCTTACACTTCTACATGCACTCCTAATCTAAGACACTTGTGCACATCCTCACATTACATATTTGCATTACACTTGTGCACATCCTCGCATTACATATTTTCATGACATGTGCATATTCTCTCAATCTACACTTGCACTCTAACTTACATGACACTTGTGCATTTCCTACATATTGCACTCTTACATGACACTTGTGTATTTCCTGCACATTGACACTTACATAAAAGGAAAAATATAAATCATTCACCTAAACTAAAGAATCAACCCTAATCTATTACATATTTACAATTGTACCATAAAGGTACCATGGGGGTACATTAGCATGTACAAATATCCTTAATATTTATAGGCCATAAAAAAGCCTTGTCTAGGAAATGTTATATTCATTTTCTTTATTTTATTTATTTTTTGTATTTTATGTAAAAACTATGCATGCATTCCCTATAGCAATAAAAAATATAAAAAGGAAATATTCTTGTATAGTAATATAAAAGCATGCATAAGATAAGCCTAATATTTATAAACCACATATGTTTAAGGAAAATATGGTAATGTGAGAAAGAAACAAAAAACAATGGATTTTAAGGAGGTTACCTTTATAAAAAAATGGATGTATGTAAAAATAGGATAAAGGGGATAATTTAAGAAAGCTTATTTTATTTTTTTAAAGAAAGGTATAATTTTATTATATTCAAAATATTTCCATATATCTTGTAGGCTTAGTTGCTTGTATAGAATCCAAAAATGTTTTAAAATGTGACTGGTAGGCATAAGATCCTTGCTAGTGCCAATACAATCCATAATTATGAAACAAAAGTACATATAATTTAAGCATTTAGTTTGGATCAACTAATTATGCTTCTTCAAGATTGATGATTATTTTTTCTTCAAGTAACTCCTGTTGATGTGTGATTTTGTCAAGTCACAAAATCACTCGACAACTTAGAACTTTTAAGTTCTCTCTTGCAAAGAAACAGGTGGTTTATTCAAGGTCTCCACTTAAAATGTTTCAAATGTTAAGTATGTATATATGTATAAGTGCTAAGAATAAAACTCTTGGGTCTTGCAAGTGTTTGTTTACAAGGGGCCTGGATAACTAGTGATTGATTGAACTTATCATGCATGACATATCTACTTCAAAAAGATAAAATGAGGTTTGTTTTAAGATATTAAATTAACTATGTGAAATCTATTTCATCTTAATTATATAACATCTTAGAACAAATAACATTTAAGCATGTTCATCATGAAATAATTTAACATCTTATTAAATATGAATTTCATTAACTTTAGAAAATGTTCTATATCACTAACATTTATTGAAATGAACCATTAACACAATCATTTTTATTCAAGGTCTATTTGGTCAAATCCACTTTACTTATGGAAGGATATCAGGGAACACCTGAATATCCAAGTAAGAAGATAAAACAAATAATGTCTTGCCCCAATTTACAATGTTTAAAACCTTATGAAAATAAAATTTAGGGCTTAATTTAGAATAAACAAGTAAACTTTGATTTTATAAAAAAAAATAAAGTTTACAGATTTAGTTATTTTTACTTAACTTTGAAATATTTATGTACTCAAATATTTCAATAGTTAAATGTGACATTAATAAGACCTTTAGATTTATTAATGAATAACCTTGAAATTCAAATAGGTCTTGCTAACAGATATTAGTTTCTATGCTCAAACCTTATGAACCAAGGCAGAGAACTATAAACCTTCATTTATCACCATAAAACTATTACTCAAGTATACATGAATTGAATACTTGAATTAATGCATTGATGAAATCAAACCCAGTTACAATGATTAAAAAAAATAAAAAGATCCAACTAGGCTTCCTTTTAAATCTTTGCCATGTAAACAAAATTGAAAAAGATAGAGTTTAGAATGTAAGACTTTATTGGATATGTAGCCACTACGATTACCTAACAGAGATATTAAATTCCTACTCCTAGATCTATGATGGATTTTAGACCTATTAGCCTTTGTAATGTTGTTTATAAAATTTTGACCAAGGCGATTGCAAATAGAATGAGGAAGATCCTTCCTATGTTTATTGATGTTTGTCAAGGCAGTTCAGTCCCTAGAAGGTCCATCCTTGATGGTGTCATAACAGTTCATGAAGCCCTCCATTCGGTAGTCCAGACTAAAAAACCTGCTTTTGCTCTCAAGTTGGATATGAACAAGGCTTATGACTGCATAAACTGGAGTTTTGTCTCTGCCATTCTTCAGAAATTTGGTTTTCATCATGAATGGATCAAGCTTTTGGAAGGATGTTTTATGAAACCTTGGTTTTCGATCCTTGTTAATGGTGCTCCTGCTGGATACTTTCAAAGTAAAAGGGGCCTAAGGCAAGGTGACCCTATCTCTCCCATGTTGTTTATCATTGTGGCTGAAGCCCTTGGGAGGACAATCAAAGTTGCTCGTAATATTGGTCTTATTTCGAGAATTAAAGCATCATCACAAACACGAGCGAGTTACACATGAACAGTTTGTGGATGATACTTTGTTGTTAACTCTTGCATCGGTTTTTGAGGCTAAGGTCATAAAACATATTCTAGAGCTATATGAGGATGCTGCGGGCAAAAGGTAAATTTTTCAAAAAGTAAATTTTATTTCTTTAACACTCCCATTCGAGATGAGATTAAGATTGCTAGGATTCTTGGATGCTCAGTGTCTACTCTTCCATCCACATACTTAGGCCTTCCTTTATTTACAGGCAGAGCTACTGATTCCATGTGGACTAATGTAATTGAAAGAATTCAGAGGAAGCTGGCTGGATGGAAAGGGAATTTGTTATCTCAAGCTGGCAAGGCAGTTCTCACCAGGTTTTCCATTCAAAGCATCCCTGTCTACTTTCTCTTTGTTTTTAAAGCTCCTACAAGTGTCTACACTAAAATTGAACAAATCCAGAAGAGGTTCCTATGGACTGGTTCTGAATCTAAGCAGCGCTTTCACTTGGTGTCCTGGGATAGGGTTTGCAAACCAAGGGAGTTTGGAGGTATTGGGCTAAGGAGAATACAACATTTAAACATGGCCCTCCTGGCCAAACAAGCATGGCGTCTTTTGACAAATGCAAATGCAGAATGGATTACTATAATCAGAAGAAAGTACTTGCAAGAAACTGAATTCTTAAGTTATTCCTTTCCTCCCAGGGGATCAATTTTTTGGAAATCAATCCTTCAAACTAAAAACCTGCTAAGCAAAGGGCTACGTTGGAAACTGGGAAATGGAAGAAACATTGATTTCTAGGACCACAAATGGTTAAAGGACTATCCCCTCTCTGCAGACCCCATCCTTTCAACCCTTAGAGCTTGGACAATTGAAGTTTTTGGTACCAAAGTTGTAGATTTTATTACTTTGTCAAACAATAGAAGGGTATGGAAGCCAATAATGAACAATGATCTACCAGGGGCATCAATAATACTGGAGAATGAATTAAGACAGTATTTACTCCCTTCTGGCATTCTTGAGGACCAGCTTATCTGGGAAGCTTCAGACAATGGGGAATTTTCTCGTCAAGACTGCTTATCTGATGCTTATTGATAATGATGAACCTACTTTCCCTCACTTGGAAGTTTGGCCCAAAAGCATTGTTTCGAAGGTTGGGTTTTTTGCATGGCTGGCCATCCAAAATAAGATCCTCACCATGGATAACTTAATAAAAAGAGGTGTGATTGTTGTTAATAGGTGTTATCTCTCGTATGTCTGAGTGGGAGTCTATTGATCATTTGTTTTCGTATTGTAATTTTTCTGTCTCAATCTTGTTAGGTCTCGTTACAAGTGTTTCATATTTATTGGGTCCATCCTCGATCCATTTTTGACTTATTTGTACAAGTGGCCTTCTCCATTTTTGAATAGGCGTCTTAGGTATATGTGGAAGATCCGCCTTCATCACTAATTGTGGCGTATATGGTTGGAAAGGAATCGTCGGGCCTTCTTGGATAAGGTTTCTCAGTCATCCTCTGTCTTGTCAAAAATTTTAGTATATGCTAATGAGAATGCTTGTTTAGTGCCTGTAGCATCTAGACCTCCAAATCCTTTTGAAGCTTTATTAGGCCAGTCATTAAACTTACCTCTCAATGATGGCCTCAATCATCCTCAAGTCTGTCCTAGAACCATGGTCACATGGACCCCACCCCCCCTAGGGTGGATTAAGTTAAATTTTGATGGGGCATCTAGGGGCAACCAGGTGAAGCTAGGGCTGGTGGCTTACTTAGAGACCACAAGGGTGAGGTGCTTGTAGCTTTTGCTGAACATCTTGGAGCTCAAACTAACAATGTGGCTGAAGCGAGGGCAGTTTGGAGGAGCCTCAAGGTGGCAGAGAATTATCCAAGGAAAATGTTGGTGGAAGGTGATTCTATTATTATTATAAATCTTCTAAAGAACACTAAGAGAGCTCCTTGGAGATTTGATGACTACATCCACGAAGCAAGGGCTCTAATTCATGATCGACCTGAGGCCATAATTTTGCATACCTTCCGTGAAGCAAACATGGCAGCTGATAGGCTGGAAAATGAAGGCATTGTAGCAGCAAATTTGATCACGTGGACTGAAAATATTCCTCATGCAGTCTCAATGGTGATAGATAATGAAAAATTTTAGATTGGAAGGCTCAAAGTGGATCAATGACAGAAAATGGGGGCATTTTTAAAAATATTTTTTGAACCTTATAATGGCTTTTGTCATATTTGTTTTTTTTGTTCATGTGACTAGTGTTTTTTGCAGCTGGTGGGGCACTGATATAGGTTTTTTATCTACAAATTCATGCATGGGAAACATCTGCTTTGACCTCAAGTATTTCCCAAGGTGTGTTTGGATTTGATGTCGCAAAAAGGCCCTAGCAAGAAATAACAAAGTGTTGGAGATCCCTGACAATGAGGTACTAGACCCCACCATAATAGTCTTGGAGAAGATGAAAATTTCATCAGCCTCCAAAAGTATCAACCAGTTGAAGAGTCTGTCTGGCCTCATCAGTGCAACTATTGATTTGTGTGATTCTCTAAATCTTCTGTTTTATAGCCAGCAATTCCAGGGGCACAAGGAGTCGAAGGCAAAATCTAAAGATGATGGCAAGGAGGATGATAAGAAGTTAGATGAGGACTACAAGGAAGACTGCTTGGCCTCTTGGCTGTCCATTCTATGGGATGTTTTTTTTTTACCATATTCTATTATTTTTATATGGGCACAAGCTACTCTGCATGGTGCTTGCATGATTAGTTTTTGTCTTTGTTAGTTCTATTTTGCGTCTTTCTTTTCTGATGGCCATAATATTAGGCTTCCATAGTTTAGTTTGGTCGTATTCTCGATGGAAGAGTAGGTCTTGGCCCTTTTTGTTGTCAGTTTAAAATTTTAGGGCTTGGCCTTTGTCCAGTTGGTCAGTGGACCCTATTTTGTAAAATGGTTTTGGGTCAACCAATTAAAACCCGGTGTTAATTATAATATTCTCTTACTTACCAAAAAAAAAAAAAAATCTGTTACCTATCAATTGCCTACAATATAATTGCAAACAAGGGTAATCTTTTGAGAATTTTATTAAATAAAATCATTCGACAACATTCTTTTCATACATGAATACAGTATAACACATAATCATGTTCCAAACATTGCAAATGACCTATAAATTTGACAAGGTGTCCCTGATCTCTGATTTGCTTCAATCCTGTAGTGCTCCTTACTTTTCTATGCTAATTTTGGTATTCTCCTTCTCCTCTATCTGCTGAAAATTCTGATCCTGATCTCTGCCTTTATTTTCCTCTTTATAGATTGTAAATTCGTTATTTGAATCAGTTTGGGTAGGTTGTCTTTTCGTTCTCATTTCGCTTCATTTCAAACCTTTTCTTTTAAACTTATGCTAAAATTTACAATGTACCCAACCTTCTTCTTACATTAAATATTTCATCAAAGGCCCTTTAAAATATATCATATAATCCTCGTATGATATAAATTAAAATTAAAATAACATAACTCTTTTTAGCAACTTCCTCGTATTATGCTTAGCTATGTTTCAAAACATATTGAAAATAACATTTATCAAAAAATGACGCTATCCTTTTGCTCACAAAATCAAATCAAATTATACCTTGACCGCCTGTTCGTCTTATTTTACAGAAACTTTATTATGCCATAACACAACTGTGAATGTCGCATAAAACACAATATCTATTTCTGGAGCTATTATCAAATTTCAGAAGACTCAAGCCATACACGCAAAGTTAAGATCTTATAGTGGGTTCTTGATCATCTAGGCGTAACCACAATGTTCTTTACATGATACCCCTTGCGTTTCCTCTGAAACCTTCATCCACCATGCCATGCATACTTCAAACCTAAACTATTCGTTGTTCTGTTGTTGCATTCCAAGAACATGAAAATCATCCTTTGAATCACGACCACATTCTATATAAATAGTGATTTCCCTAACATCCAACGACCTTGTTCAACTACAATATTTTTATGTTCAGTGACTAACTATGATATTGATAATACTAACAATTATTTTCTGAAGCTGCATCTGATGCAATATTTGGTCCAGTGGTAACACAATCTCCATGCAACAGAAATGAACCATGACAATGATCTCCCGCTTTATTCAAGTTCACAACAATATGAATAACACCATGTATTCTTACTGTGACAAATTTTTTTTGGTTCTCATTTCTCGTAATTTCTTCGACACCCTGCGACGTCTTCTAGAGGTAACCATACTCTCCTCCGACAATCATGGCATTATTTCCAAATAACAATTATCAGCAATCGTTCCTTAATCACCGCTTTTGTTTACACGCTTTGGATCCATTCTTGAACTAATACTTGCCTTGAAATCGGGTCCGACATGAATCTTTTATGCCAACATACCAACTTCCAACTCTTCATGTTCAGGTGTTGTTATGAACTTACGTGGTTGCATCATGTTGGTACTTTTTTTTAAACTGTGCCATCACACACTCTCCTCAGTCATTCAAATTCAAACTCCTTTGCAGATTATGCCTAATCATGATTGTCGTGGGATATTTAACTTGAATTGAATATTATAAAACATGCTTTAAAACATCGCGTATTCCCAACGTATTTGTGGATCCAACCGAGAGGATGGCATCCGTATTGCATCACATTTGGTCATGATGGGACTTGCCTTAGTATTTCGTCCAACCTAGCTGTTATGAGACCTGTCTTATGTCTATTCCATGTAGGACCTGACTTATAATCTGAGTTTCGAGAATACATTCCATGTGGCTAAACATGCCCCATTCCAATTGGTGATTTATGCAGGATGTGATGTATTGCTGGTTGGGATCAGGCGATATGTATTAATGACCAATTTCAATATAAATATTTGTTTTGGTCATGGTTATCATTGTAATTTAATCAGGGGCCCTAAAATTGACATTTCATGACCAATAGGATGATATGAAAAATAATATGATATGAGCTAAAAGAACATATTGAAATGAACAACCTGTCTTACAGAGACTCAAACATTCTAGTACAATAAACAAACACACTAAAACCTGTCTAATCCTCTTAGGACCAAATGTGTGTGCCATGAATTCCTTTACCAGATCAAGAGCTCAATTATGATCCTACTATCATCCAGAAACAGTGTGTGCATAAGTGACTTCATTACCTAATTTTGACCAAAATAGTTAAACCTGTTATGAATGAATCACAAGGCTAGCCTACCTATTTGAATGATAATAGGTCTCGCTTTTCAATGAGACATATCATGCATGAGCGTCCTCCACTGTTAGTCAAGCGTCTATAGCCTCGGTGGAGGTTAACCTCATAGTTCACGATTTTGGTTTTAGATTGCTTGAATCTTGGGGATGACTACCCATCCGTCTGAGGGACAAGTAGTACGAATCCTTACGACCCAATAGTCAGTGGTATGTTGGGCTTTTGATTTGCTTGAATCTTGGGGATGATTACCCATCCGTCTGAGGGATAAGTAGTACGAATTCTTACGACCCAATAGTCAGTGGTATGTTGGGCTTTTGATTTGCTTGAATCTTGGGGATGATTACCCATCCGTCTGAGGGATAAGTAGTACGAATACTTATGACCCAATAGTCAGTGATGTGTGATGCAAGCAGACTCAAAGCTTTGGGGAATCGGATTCTCAACCGAAGTATGATGAGAATTTGACCCTATCCTTACTACTCTAATTTTTTAGAATTTCAAGTATTTGTGGTAATAATGAGTTTTATGGACTATGTTGCATGATGGGACCGACAAGGATACCCATTTTTGCCTCACATTTTCTTCTAAGGATGGTTTTGACCATTTTAACCAAAATGTTTTTAATATATGTAAACTGTGCTTGGTTCCAGACAATTTCAACATCAATTCTCGATCTCAAGATCTTTTAGTGTATATTGTGCAATGATCCTAAGAGAATTTGACACACTTTTTGGTAGTTGCCTACCACACTAGAAATAGCTGAGTGATCGAAAACATTTAGGGATTTGGAAACTATGGTGTGTAAACATGAAGCTTTGTCTTTTACAGTTTTGTACAAAATACCTTTGTGAAAGTGCCCCTGATTAAAGCAACATGACTTTTGATAAAACCAATTAGAACTTTTGAATTTGATAAATGATCTTTCAATGGGATGTGAAATGTGGAATGCAAGGGTGATGTATGCAATGTTATGAAATGTGTTATGAAATGCGAGTGTATGCAAGTGTATTTGTGATACTTGTGGATTTTTTGCAATACAATTCCAATTTTTCATATTTGCCTTATCTTAGTTCACATTCATGAGGACATAAACCAATATCTCACTTTTCATTTTTTCCAGGTTTCACAGGTTTTCAAACTAGGTAACCTCATCCTATTCAGTCCAGGATCAAAATACCTTACTCTTGGAAGACTCACCTAAAACTTGTGTCAACTTGAAATACATTCAATCACGAAACTCCAACAAGATCTGGCGAAGTCAATCTGTCATTAAGCTCAAAAATAAGCAACAAAATGTAACAAGACATCTGGAAAATAAACATAACAACAAAAACACATAACATCAACACATCATATGACAAAAATAGTATATACAGTAATGTACAGATAAGACTCATTTTCCTGTGTTTAGGCTTGAAAATAATGCTTTAGATGACGCACATTCACAGGAAGCGACAAGTTTTCTCCACTCAAGGTTTTAAGTCTAAAGGCATTCTCACCTAGGATCCTGAAATCTGATATGGACCTAACCACAAGTTATCAAATTTTTTGTGATATCCTTTCTTTTCATGTGCTTTGTCCCACAACAAAACCAAGTCAGAGATTCTAAAGGCTTTCACAGTTGCTCATTTATCAAACCAATGTTTCACCACATCTTGATGTTTGCTAAAATGAAGTAAGGCATCCTCACGTTTTTCATCAAGTTTGATTAGGTACACTAAATGAGCTTCAACTTTTTCATCTATCTCAAGGTAATCCTTCATAAATTGTAATGTTTGAAGTTTGAGATTAGTGGGAAAGAGTGGATCCTGTCCATATACTAAATGATAAGGCGATGTTCCAATGGACTCTTTGATTCTAATCCTATCTGCCCATAATGCAAACTTCAATTTCAAATGCCATTCACATGGATTAAGTTCAAGAAATTTCTTAATAACTGACAATAAGATTTTATTAGTGGATTCAGCGAGACCATTACCTTGTGGGTAGTAGTTCATTGTGAACTTCAAACTTACCTTATTGTTGTAAGCCCATTCTGCTAAATTAAGAGATGAAAAAGTAGAACCATTATCACTAATAGTAGCATTGGGCATACCGAACTGTGTGACAATTTTCTCTTCAAGGAATCTGATCATGACTTTCGAAGTGCAGTTATTCGTAGGAATCGCTTCTGACCATATAGTGCAATAATCAGTAGCAGTCAGAATGTACTTGTATTGTGAATATGAATTTGGACTGATCTCTTCTACAAAATTGAGTCCTCATTGCACAAATGGTATTGATTCAATTACTGGCTGCAACGACATTGAAGCATGTCCTTCATGATTGGCAACAACCTGAAAGACATGACAATGTCTAACGTGAGCATGTGCATTCTTAAAAAGGTGAGGCCAATAGTAGTTTGCTCTCAAAATTTTATGTGCAATAGAATTAGCAAAACCATGCCCAATACCAAATTTTCCATTAAAATACTCTAATACTTGTGAAACCTCATTCTGATTAAGGCATCGAAGATAAATACCTTCGTGATTTTTTCTATATAGGATCCTTGTTTTAATCATAAAGTTTACACATTTTAACCTCAAAGCTCTTCTTTGCATAGAATTTAGGTTTGGAGGGGTTTTACCATTGAGAAGAATGTACACACTATCTTTATACTAATCATCTTTAGTGATTTCCTCCACCATGTACTGCTGGCAACTGATCTATGGGTAAATTTGGGCAAGAGTCTTGGAAAATCCCTGACCATGAACAATATTCATTGGTTTAATTTCCAGATCGAACTCTTGTAGTGTAGAGATCCATTTTCCTCGCCTTGCCCAATACCAAATTTTCCATGAAAATACTCTAATACTTGTGAAACCTCATTCTGATTAAGGCATCGAAGATAAATACCTTCGTGATTTTTTATATATAGGATCCTTGTTTTAATCATAAAGTTTACACATTTTAACCTCAAAGCTCTTCTTTGCATAGAATTTAGGTTTGGAGGGGTTTTACCATTGAGAAGAATGTACACACTATATTTATACCAATCATATTTAGTGATTTCCTCCACCATGTACTGCTGGCAACTGATCTATGGGTAAATTTGGGCAAGAGTCTTGGAAAATCCCTGACCATGAACAATATTCATTGGTTTAATTTCCAGATCGAACTCTTGTAGTGTAGAGATCCATTTTCCTCGCCTTGCCCAATACCAAATTTTCCATGAAAATACTCTAATACTTGTGAAACCTCATTCTGATTAAGGCATCGAAGATAAATACCTTCGTGATTTTTTCTATATAGGATCCTTGTTTTAATCATGAAGTTTACACATTTTAACCTCAAAGCTCTTCTTTGCATAGAATTTAGGTTTGGAGGGGTTTTACCATTGAGAAGAATGTACACACTATCTTTATACCAATCATCTTTAGTGATTTCCTCCACCTTGTACTGCTGGCAACTGATCTATGGGTAAATTTGGGCAAGAGTCTTGGAAAATCCCTGACCATGAACAATATTCATTGGTTTAATTTCCAGATCGAACTCTTGTAGTGTAGAGATCCATTTTCCTCGCCTTTCATCCAAGTCATTCTGCAAATACATCGTTTTAACTGTGGGGTCAGGTACTATTGCAAATACTTGACTATGTAAAGGATAATTTCTAAATTTCTTGATAGCTTTGAATAAGGCATACATTTTTTTGTCAAGAATTGAGAATATCACCTCTGCATATTTGAAAGGTTTACTTACAAATGCAATTGGATTTTCAATATTACATTCACTCCTTTGAGTGAGCACGTTGGCTAATGAATGTTCTGAAGCAAATGAGTAAATGTAAAAGGGCTTCTTGTAATCCAAGCTTACCAACACAGGTGCCTTTGAAATTGCATCCTTCACATTTTGGAACGCAATATTTGCTTCATTACTCCAAGACATGTTAGCATTTTTCTTCATCATATTATTCAATGGGTTAACAATTTCAGCAAAACCAAAAATAAATTTATGCACAAAGTTAATCTTCCCAAAGAAAGTGGTAGGAACCTAGGTTTCCTAGCACATAAAATGATAAATAAATAATAATCTAAATCTAAAAGAATCACTTTTGAATTGTCGGGAAGTCCCTTCAATGATTTAATAAATCATATATTATATATTTCATGGATGATTGAATGATAAGTTCTTACAATGTTTTATACCCCTCTAGGGTTATAGGTGAAAGGTTGCAATGCTTCCTAACCCTAATATTATAATAATATAATAAATAATATAATTAATTATTATATTATTTATTATTATATTATTTTATTATTATGACCATAGGATATAATATATTATTATTATTAATATTATTAATTAATGTTAGGATAGGATCCTAACATTCCACCCCTCTTTGAAAATAGCTTTGTCCTCAAAGCTAAAATTGTAGTGTGTAATTATCCAAGCGTCCTGGTCTTGTAGTGGATTGACATTTTGATAAAAAAAACTATTCATCTTGTTTCATTAAATTATTCTCTAGGTACAGAACTTGAGCAATGTAAGGTGATATCACACCCACACTAAATTTTTTGCCTTCTCTGTCACAAAATTTATACAGGTTTAAAAGCATATGCAAGACAACAACAACCTCCACAAGGTTTCTTTTACTCCTACTAAAATTATCTTTCTCTTCTCTTCCATCTGCCACATTAATAAAAGCATATTTACCATACTTCATTTCAAACTTAACATAGGGGTTGTCATACGTTTCCATTTTAACGTTGGGTCATTTACGATATGGTTTTCATAAAAATCCATATTTGCGAATTGACTTATCAATGGATGCATGCGATACTGTTTATTTAAAAAATGAACAGATTGTCCGAGTTTTTTAAGTCTTTCAAAGAGACTTATTTCCAAAACTGCACTAGTTTCTTATTTTTGAGTCTATCATAAAATAGTTTGATTGTCCATATTAGTCCAGATTGGATACCAAGTATGCTCTTTGAATATTTGCAATTGGCTTCCTGTAGCATAGAAGGTCTAGTGCTTGCATTTATTTCAGCACAATACGAGTTAGTTAGTTTGGACCTCTCTAACAACAACCTTTACGGAAGCATTCCAAGTTGGCTGGAGGAACTTGATCATCTGTTAAGTCTTAACCTCTCATACAATCACTTCGAAGGTCAAGTTCCTATCAGCCTAAAACTACACCAATATTATGTCCTAGATTTGGATAACAATATGTTCAGTGGATTTCTTCCCGTTCCCTTCAAAGTAGTCGTATTGGGTGTATTAGACCTCTCCTACAATGCATTCATAGGCATAATCCAAGAGGAACTTGGCACCGTTATCCATCATATTGTGTTCTTATCATTTTCAAAGAATAATCTAAGTGGTGAGATTCCTCCTTCCATTGGCCATCTTTAAATAATGCAGGTTTTAGATTTGTCAGAGAACCCGTTGTCTGGAGTAATACCATCGAGCATCACCAATTGCTCAAATTTGGTAAAACTGAACTTGGTAACACTAATTTGGGAGGAAAAAGTCTATCAGATATAAGACAGCTATAGAAACTTGCATCTTTGCACCTCAATGGGAATATGCTACTAGGAAATTTGCCATCTAGTCTTCTCAAATGCTCAAATTTGTAGATTTTGGACGTCGAACAAAATTCCTTCTTTGGAGTTGTACCACTTTGGCTAGCTCAATTTTCTAAGTTGATGATACTTGACTTAAGGGGAAATCAATATCAAGGATGTATTCCATATGAATTGTGTAATATGTCAAGCATTCATGTCTTGGACATATCACATAACAAGTTTCATTCCAAGAGAGTTGGTAAACTTGGTAGCAATGCAGAATGAACAAGTGAAAAGCTTAGAAATTTGAGACCGATATTACTGCAAGAAAAAGTGCAAGTGACAACCAAACAAATGACCATGGTATATTCTGATTCTATTTTGTCACTTATAATATCCATTGATTTATCTGGTAATGAACTGTTTAGGTGAGATTTCTTCAGAAATTGGGAATCTTAAAGGTCTACATGCTTTCAATGTGTCCAATAATAATATTATCGAAGAAATACCTATGACTTTTGGAATGCTTAAGCAACTAGAATCTTTGCTATTGTACTTGCACACTTGCTTTGGTTATAATCTGAGATGTAGAAATAATACTTTTTCTGGGAACTTATCATAAACATGCAAACTTTAGCCTAATACAATTGAAATATCACTCACGCTATCTTCTTCTTCCGAATCATCATTGTTGCTGTCCATGTCTGTGGCGTTGGCCAGAACAGAAACATCAAAATCGTATCCCACGTCTACGTGGTTTTTGTCTTCCTCGGTATAAAGCATGGTGACGTTCTTGTTCTCATTGTGAAGGTTGTGCACAGAAACTTTAGTGTCATCTAGTTCAATGATATCTTGGTAGGAGGAAAACGGGAAACATGAATATCTGAGGCCATTTTTTGTACAAATGGAGGTTATGATCTTGAGTGCACAGAGGGAATAGATGTCCATTGTTGATGGATATATGTGAGGCATTCGTTATATACACAATGAGGTTTTCATTGGTACTATGCCTATTTAGAGGAATAGAATTTAATCTTTGAAAGTGTGAGGTGATTTGCATGTATCTGGGTATTACTTTCTCTCCTTAAAAGTAAGAATTACGTTTGAAATGATGTAGAAATAAAACTGACATCTGGTTGTAGTTTTACCAGACATCAATCAAAGTTCAAAAAGGAGTTTATTGTCTTTAGTCACATATCTTTAAATAGTTCTTAATATTATTTTATCTTATTAGTCTTTTAATGTGATTTTTTTTTGGCTTAGCTTGTAGAATGATCACTCTATTGCCTTGAGGAAATATTTTCATGTCACTCAAAAAGGTTTAAAAACATATGTAATAGCCAGATTCAAAAGTTACATAAATGGTATTAATTTTTTTTTTATTACGATACTTCTTTGAACAATGGCGGTGGCCAAGGTGGAGGCCTTGTAGAAGATAGATGCCCACATGTGGTGACATTAGGTGCTATTGGTAGTGTATTTCTTCCTAATGGATCATATACTGATTTTGTAAATACACTTCCTTCCTTGGCATTAATTAAACTATTCCAGAAAATATTTCGAACAGTATTGGAGATATTGAAAAAAAATGTTTGCTGCGTCAAGATCATCTTTTGGCTATGTGCATCACCCTTAGGCAGATCTGCAAAACATAATTGTGGCAGCATTTTGTCTTGGATACCATCCTCTTCATTTATCTCTTTTAAATTATTAGGGTTTCTATTACTTTCTTCCAGAAGTGCAATAGGTATTTCCGGAAGTTCTATGGTTATGAGTTCATCCAAAGAAACAATTAATTTAGGGTTTGGAGCAATTTGTTCAATTGCATTTTTTTCTTTCTTGGGGAGAGAAATGGGTACCACCCAGGATTCCCTGGCTATGGTCTCCTCCTCCACCTCATATTCCATGGCTATGGGCTCCTCTTCTTCCTGGGATTCCATGGATAGGGTCTCCTCTTGCATTTCCATTAAATATTGTATAATATGATCAGAACGTTCCATTTGTTTTTTTTTGTTTTTGTTCAATCATTCTTCTAATTTTTGCAATGTCATTTTTCATTTCCTTGACCAATGTGGTTGGATCCATAAGGCTCTGATACCAGATGGTAGGAACCTAGGGTTCCTAGCACATAAAATGATAAATAAATAATAATCTAAATCTAAAAGAATCGCTTTTGAATTGTCGGGAAGTCCCTTCAATGATTTAATAAATCATATATTATATATTTCATGGATGATTGAATGATAAGTTCTTACAATGTTTTATACCCCTCTAGGGTTATAGGTGAAAGGTTGCAATGCTTCCTAACCCTAATCTTATAATAATATAATAAATAATATAATTAATTATTATATTATTTATTATTATATTATTTTATTATTATGACCATAGGATATAATATATTATTATTATTAAGATTATTAATTAATGTTAGGATAGGATCCTAACAGAAAGATCTTAATTCTTTTTTGCTTCCTGGTAGCTGAATATTTTGTATGATACTTATTCGTTCAGGGTCTATGGATATACCATCTTTAGAAATCACATGACCTAATAATTTACCTTCAGTTAGGCCAAAAATACATTTTTTAGGATTCAAATAAATTCCATGCTCTCTACATTTTTGTAAAACTCTCCTCAAATATCTAACATGGTCATTTCTATTCTTTGAAAACACAGGAATATCATCAACATACACAACAATGCATTTGCCTATCAAATATCTAAATGCAAAATCCATAGCTCATTGAAATGTGGCTCCTATGTTTAATAACCCAAATGGCATTCTCCGATAAGCGAATGTTTCCCATTTAGTTTTGAATGTTGTTTTCATATGATCTCTAGGATCAATGAGTGTATGATTGTATCCTGAATATCCATCTAGAAATGACATCATTTCATATCCATTTACCATTTTTAATATGCTATCTATAGATGGTAATGGATAGTTATCCTTCTGTGAGGCTTTGTTCATATTCCTAAAATCAATGCATAACCTAATTTCACCAGTTTTATTCCTAATAGGTACAATGTTACCAACCCACGTAGAATGCCTAATTGGAAAAATGATCTTGGCATCTAATAACTTTTTAACTTATTTTCCAATGAGAGGTTCTAGGAGTGGGTTAACCGACTTTTGTTTCTGCCTAAATTGTTTTACATCTGGCTTTAGGGAAATTGTGTGAGTTATAATATTTTGATTATACATTTTAAGATATTTATAACTCCACACTATCACATCTTTGTAATATTTTAAAGCATGCATGATACCTTCATTTTTTTTTTTTGGTAACTAAAAGTCTTCATTAATTACCGGGTTTTGCAGGTTAACCCAAAACCTATTACAATATCCAGCATTCTGTTGAGATTGTAGATCCTAGTCATCCTTGAAACTTTCTTACCAAAAATTATGTTGAATCCCCTACAACACCTTACTAAAAAAGCACACCCATACCTAAACATAACTGTAAACATTACTTACATTGACATGAATTGAAGTTTGGAACTTTGCACTTGTGAAACCTGTTGCTTGCCCATTTCCTATTCTCTGTCGAAATCTTCCAAGGCTTACACCCTGTTACCTTCATTTCCAATTTGGTATGATTTAGAGGGAAACCCATAGTTATTACCAACTCCATGGGGAAAGAACACCCATTCATCTTTCTCCTTAATGGGTAGGTTTCTTTTCATGACTAATAATGTTTTCCACTTCACGTGGCACACCTTGTGTCCATGTCACCAAACTACCAACATCAACACCTATGTTGGCTAATTTGTTAGCTGACCTGTTGGCCTCATGATACATGTGACGAGCCCTCCTGTTCGGTATTTTCGCAAAAAGGATCCTCACTTCATGGATGACTCCCTCGATTTACCATGGAGGTTTTTTGCTATTGGTTAACAGGTTGATGATGTTCATAGAATCAACTTCAATCATCAAGTTACCTTGAGTTTCTTGGAATACTTGCAACCCTCTCCAAAGGGCTCTAGCTTCTACTTCATTATTAGTTCTGATTCCCAATGGTTCAACGAAGGCCTTGACCAGATTTCCTTGATGATCCCTGATTATTCCTCCGACTCTCCGCCTCTTCTCGGTTTCTCCTTGGCTGCACCATAAAAATTTAGTTTAAACCAACCCTGGGGGGGTGGCTCCCAAGAAATCCCATTTCTGGGATTGGGCAAAGGAATGGAAGGTTTGTCCTAAATACCTAAGGCTCGAGCTAATTGTTTTTCTTGGGGAAGTATTGAGTGGTTCTCATCCACTAATGTGCTAAGGTTTTCTTTCGCAAAGACAATAATCCTATTGAGGATGGTTTTTGGGTTGTGAATGGTATCCTTAAAGGCTCTATGGTTCCTTTCTAGCCAAATCTGCCAGAGAAAATGATGCCAACAGATTTTCCATAGGTACTTAAGTTTTAGGCTAACAAAGGGTTGAGGCCATTGATCGGATATAAGAGAAGGCTTAACCCACGAGATCCTAAAGGATTGGAAAAGTTCATCTAGGATGGACTTCGCTATCAGACACTCCAAAAACAAGTGTTGGGTTGTCTCCCATCCTGCCCTGCACATGTAGCAATGGTTACCAATAACCATACCTTTGGATAACATATTATCCATAGTGAGGATTTTTCCTTGAATCACAAGCCATGAGAAAAATGATATTTTAGGAATTAAGCCTTTGATCCAAACCAAACTCGGTTGAAATTGTTGACCTTCCACATTGAGAAGCAAATTATAGGAAAAATTAACTATGAAGTCACCACTTTCAGTCTCAGCCCAAACAATGTGATCTTCATCCTCTCTAGAGGGAATAATTTGCTGAGTTAAAATGTTATAAAGCTCTTCAGACTCCACTTCAAAACCCTGTACTCTGATGCATTTCCACCTGTTGATATTTATATCCTGCCACATATAATTTGCAACCTTCTTCCCAATATGCTACTCCATATGCTCTTGAATCCTAGCCAAACGAGGATTCTAGGATAACTCCTCAGCTCTCACCCACCGATCCTTCCAAAAGTCTATTGTTTTCCCATTTCCTAGAATCCATCTAAGACCTTTCTTGACAAGATACCTGCTCGTGAGGATTGCCTTCCAAAAAGTAGACCCCATGCTTGCTAAGTTGTCATTAAGGAAGTTCACACCTTTGAGGTATTTACTCCTAACTATGGCAGTTCATTCATTATCGACCTTAGTCAATAACCGCCACACTTGTTTGGCTAACAGAGATGTATTGAGATGAGCACCTCTCCTCAATCCTAACCCCCCATCAGCTTTAGGTTTGCAAACCTTGTTCCAACCTACTAAGTGGATCCTTTTATTATCCTCAATCCCTGACCAGAGAAATTTTTTTTGAAGCTGCTCAATTTTGTGATACACCTTGCTGGGAGCTCTAAAGACTGATAGGAAGTAAACGGGTATACTTTGAAGTGAAGCCATAGTCAAAACTGCTTTGCCTACTTGAGATAACAGATATCCTTTCCAACCTACTAGATTTTTTTGGATCCTCTCCAGAACTATGTTCCATATTGATCCTTCAGGTTTCCCCATAAACAGGGGAAGACCTAAATAGGAGGTGGGAAGAGATGCAATTTGACATTCCATGATCCTTGCTATGCTGTTTTGCCTAGGAATGGGGGTATTGATGAAATAAAGTTTGCTCTTATCAAAATTCACTTTCTATCCAGCTGCTTCTTCATACATTATGAGAATATTTTTAATCTTTCTTGCCTCAACCACAGAAGCCAAAGTTAGTAGCAATGTATCATCATCAAATTGCTGATGTGTCACCGAGGTAGTTAGCGACGTGGCCTTGATACCTGATATGAGTCCTGATACCTTCATTTTATTTATATGTAGTAGCTTTACTTACGAGAATATTTTGTGCTTCATCTGACTCACCAATATTGTAAGCATCATAAGCATCTTGAGGTAAAGAAATATTGTCACATTGTTTAGTTTTGTAACCTATATCAAAGAGTTTTTCTAAAGAGAGCATACCTTGAGGGATATTATTGAAATTAGTCATTTCTTCACTTTAGTTGATGTTCTCTTGGAATATTTCATCCTCATCGATAAACTGGTTTTCAAAAATACCAGAGTTATTTACAAAATTAAAGATATGCTTGTCACTCTCAAAAACTTAAAAATTATTAACATTATACGGAACTAAGGGACAAGGCATGAGCTCAATCGTAATTTTTTTTAGTTTTTTATTGTCGATCAGAATAAGTGTACCTATGGCAATGGCTAATGCATTTGCATCACGGTTGCCCTTTCGAGAAATCAAAGAAATGTTAAAGGCCAAAAAATCATCAATTAGGCTTTTGAATCTATTCCTATAATGGATTAATCTTTTATCGTTGTAGGAATGTTTACCTTTAACTTGTCTAACTACTAACTGTGAGTCTCCTAATACTTTTAAATATTTTATCCCTTTACTCAAAGCTAGCTGTAATCCACAAACTAATGCCTCATATTCTATCGAATTGCAAGTGCAAGGAAATTGTATCCTATAAGCAAAAAATAAGGTCTTACCTTTGGGGCTTATGAGTTCTACCCCAGCACCATTACCTTGCCTAGATTTAGATCGATCAAATTTCATTACCCAAACAAGATCTTCTCTTTCAAGAGATTCATAGGATGTATCTTGTATTTTAGACTCACTTGGACCTACCAATGTGTCTAACACGTAGACACCAAGTTCGGTATCATTGTACAAAACTTCATTTATCCCTTTATTGTAATCTATTATAAGCTCCTTGATACGAGGCTCTATTTTAAATCTTATTTGGTTAGCAACTCCCTTCCAAGGTAGCCACATGTGTGAAATGTCTGTCAAGAAGTAACCATTCAATTTTATGCTCTAATCCCTGCTCAACAATAACCCATATTTAACATCGATATCAACTACATGAATATCAATATATTGCTGAATTCTAGGTTCTGATGAAATCTGGATGAAAATATTTTTCAACATGCCAATCACATTTACCTCTGTTTTATCTAGTTGAAAAACTATTTTATTTATCTTTGAATACGTGAGTCCTAATCCTTGACAAACAGACTAGGGCATAACATTACCTGACGCTCCTGAATTGACCATGCAATTGTGTAAATTCTAACCTGTAATTTGAACTGTTAGAAGAAAAGAAAGAGCTTCTTATTTTTCTTTCTTAGCAACAAATTTGACTTCAGTAACATTTTTAATTTCTTTTGCTTCTTGAAAACCAAAATTTTCCATCAATAGTTTTCTTTGCTCAGGTAATTGACAAGAATCATACAAATTAATACTTGCTTTGGTTTTCTTTAGATCTTCTATAATGTTGTAATTCACAGTTTCATCATTTTGATTTTTTGATATGATTTTTGAAATAACTTTTGATTTTTCAGGTAAAGGTGGGGGAACATGATTGTTACTAGAACTAACATCAAGTGGCACATCCAAATTTTTAGGAGGTGTGGAAGTAGTGTTATAATTTTTACCCTTACTTCTTAAGTGATAACCATGACTCGGTTTCTTATATTGCTTTAAAGTATGTACTTCTTCCACAGTTTCATTTTCTTGTTCATCCTCACTTTCATCCTCACTAGATCCACTTATGTCAACTACAAAATCTGAAATCTTACCTTTGCTAGTACTTGCCTCATCTACATCATCATCTAGAACCAACTCCAATTTATCCAAAACCCGTTGAATACAATTTGTAATACAACTAAATTCATTGCATTCTAATTCATTATGTTCATTCGTACAATGCAATCTACACTAGTTATCTAAAACTACCTCAGTAAGATTAACAATGGTGGCTTTTGAATTTGAGCTTATAGAAGCTCCATTATTATTAGCCACAGGGGTTGGTACACCCCCATTGTTTGGTCTTGTGTTGAAGTGTTTTGGTCTTTGCATAGTAAATCTTCGATTAGATTGTGGATTTTGATTGCTCTATTTTTGCATTTGTACCATATCATTACTCAGTGTGTGATACATTCTTTCTAAATCTGCTACTTTATTTGGATCAGGAGTATCATTATTAGATTTATTTGATTTTTATTCGGAACATTTGGGTTTGGTGGAACATTTTGAACATTTGAATTCAACCAACTTGGAGTATTTTTATTAGACATGTTTTGGTTAAGTGTCACATTTGCAATATTTTTTTGAGGCACAACATTTGGCAAGTTTTGATTAGGTAACATATTTTGATTCAACCATAGATTTGAATACATAGGGTTACCTTGATTTTGTATGTTTTGCATAAGCATAGGATTACCCTAATGCATTTGCAAATTTTATGGGTTTTGAGCAAACATAGGATTGCTCTGATGTGTTTGCAAATTTTGAAAATGATTCAAATTTTGAGTTGGTGTAACATTAGTGGTGTGTCATTACTCCTAGTTTTGTGTGGAGCATAATGGTTTTCTAACAACATTGAATTGTTATGTGGTATAAATACCATTGAATTTGAAATTTGAGAAATTGCATTTAACATTGGAGTTTGATTTATCAAAGCATGATTAATCATAGGGATTTGATTCTGCATACTTGGATATCCAATAGAAGGTAATTGACCAAGTCCACAACTTGAAGGTATCATTTGTTGATTCTGTAACTTGAAGGTTTTCTAATAATGAAGATAGAGAGAAAAATTTTCAAGGGGGTCCTTGGTTTTTTGGAAGGGTGGGGCTTTTCATGAAGCCCTGGCATACTAAATTTAAAGTCGAAGAAGATATTCCTTCTATAGCTCCCATGTGGGTTAGACTCTTTGGCCTCCCTATTGAATTTTGGAATCCTACTATTTTTTCTTCAATTGGAAACTCTTTAGGAAATTTTATGATGACTGCTGATTGTACTCAAAATTTTGAACATATTATTTATGCTCGAATTTATTTTTTTAATGGATTTTGAAAAACCCCTACCTAAAAATATCACATTGCAATTTGGGGAAGACACTTGGGAGCAAGTAGTGGACTATGAGAACATTCCTTTTTGTTGTAGAATTTACCATGAATATGGTCATTTGGCCAGTGCTTGCCCAAATAAAATTCCTGATCAAAAGAAAGAAGATATAAACTCAGCAGGTTTCCAAATACCTAAGAAGAAGAACACTCGAAAAAGCTAGTCATGAAGGATCAATCAAAGTCATCTCGCTAATATGTTTGAAATCCTTTCCACAAATGATGTCCCAAGTGAGGAAGAGGAAATAATGGAAACCGAAATCTTAGAAACACAATTTAAATATGAAGGGAAGAACTCAGAGACAAACCAACAAATCAAAGGTTTTCAACAGGAAAAAAAGGAGAAAATTTACACAAGAAAAATAATCTTTCAAATGTCAAAACTTCAAATAATGTAGGTCCCAATATAGACTCCATTGAACCATCTAGTAAAATTTTGGCTATGTACGAGCATTCTTCAAGGTTAGAAGCCATCTCAGATTCAATTGGAATAAGTCAAGAAAAAGGGAAAAAAAAATTGAAGATGGATTCTAATCAAAAAGCAGGTCGCAAGACCAATCAATATCATATGGTAAAAGAAGGTGAAAAGCTTATAGAGGAAGGTAATATTAATGCCCTTCCCAAATTTTTTAGCCCTGGTATTAATGAAGATCATCACTTGGAATATTAGAGGACTCAAAGGGAGTCTTTCAAAACAAAATGAAATTAGAAGAATGATTCAGATAAATCATCCACATCTTGTTTTCCTTCAAGAAACAAAGATGTCAATGGAGGATATGGACTCAATTGCCAATAAAATTTGGCCAGCTAGAAAAGTGGTTTCCCTTAGTTCCCAAGGGACTTCGGGTGGCATTGCTTGTCTTTGGGACCCAAAAGAGGTAGTTATTCACCATATGGTTGGCAGTTGGGGTTTTTTGGCTATAGCTATTCAAAGTAGACATTCCAACCAGATTATGCTTTGCATTACTGTTTATGCTCCAAATTCTTTGGAGGAAAAAAGAAGACAGTGGAAGGATATTACTCATATTATCTCTCATTTTCCTAAAGCTTGGATCTTGATTGGAGGAGATTTCAATACCATCCTCTCTCTGGATGAGAAAAGGGGGGGAAATAGAAATTTGGACAAAAGCATTGACCTCATGAGTGAATATATTGCAAACCTCCATCTTGTGGATATCCAACTAGATAATGGCCTTATGACTTGGTCTAACATAAGGCAAGGCTTAGCTTGTATAATGGAGAGATTGGATAGGTTTTTGCTCTCTAAAAATTTCTTAATCCATGGTCACATTCCTAAAGTGAAGACTCTTAATAATGCTGGTTCGGATCATTGGCCAGTCATGGTGGAAATGTGGAAAACCAATGTGAGTTTCTCTCCTTTTCGTTTTCAATTAATGTGGCTTAGAGACATTTCCTTCAGACCTCATGTGCAACAATGGTGGAAGGAAGGTAAACCTAGGCATGGGACTAAGATGTTCTATTTTGCCAAAATACTACAATACATTAAATCCAAAATCAAGACTTGGAACTGGAAAGAGTTTGGGGATGTTCATAAAAAAAACATGAAGTTATTGCTCATCTTGAAAATTTGAATAAGAAAATCCGTTTAGATGGCCTCACAGAGAAGAGAAGTGTAGATGAAATTAAACTCACAACTCGGTTAGAGGAATGGGAAAAAAGAGAAGAAATCTTATGGAAGCAAAAATCTAGAATTCAATGGCTCAAAGAAGGAGATCGAAACACAAATTTCTTCCACAAATCTCTTCTAGCTCGAAGATCTCACAACTTTATTTCTTCCTTAAAATCAGATTTTGGAGATGTTGTTTATACTTGGGATGGCATGAACTCTATTGTTGTTGATTACTTTTCCAATATTTTTGCTGCTACTCCTCTTGACTCAACTTCACAACAAAATATTCTTCAAGCAATCCCTTCTCTTATCACTTCTGAGGAGAACTCTATTTTGACTGCTCCTGTTACTATCAATGAGCTTCAACAAGTAGTTTTTAAAATGCAAAAAGGGAAAACCCTAGGTCCTGATGGTTTTCCCATTGAGTTCTACCAAGAGTTCTGGGATATCCTTCATGTTGATTTATTAGAGGTGGTGGAAGAAGCCAGGAAAGCCAAAGAAATTTTGAAGGTTATCAATAAAACTTATATTACTCTTGTTCCAAAAGCTCAAGAGGTTGATCATATCTCAACTTTTAGACCTATTGCTTTATGTAATGTTCTTCTCAAAATTATTACTAAAATCATGGCAGAAAGGTTGAAGCCTCTTTTGCATAAGATTATTTCCCCATAGCAAGGGGATTATGTGGAAGGACATCAAATAGTAGATGAGATAGTTCTTGCTCAGAAGCCATCCATTCCATGGATATGCAAAATTCTCCTTCCATGTTCATTCGGTTAGACTTATCCAAAGCTTATGATAGAGTGGATTGGCACTTCCTTATCAAAGTTTTGAGGCAATTTGGTTTCTCTAAGGATTGGATGGATTGGATTATGGGATGTATCTCTTTAGTTTCCTACTTAGTTCTTATCAATGGCATGCCTTCTCAATCATTCCCAGCTTCTAGAGGTATTAGGCAAGGTGACCCGCTATCCCCTTATTTATTCATCATTCTTGTTGAATGCTTGGGTAGGACTATAACCAAAAAGAGGGAAAACAAAACCCTTGAGGGAGTTACCATTGCTCATGGAGCTAGACCTATCTCTCATCTTCAATTTGTGGATGACTCTACTCTTTTAGGTAAAGCTACGGTTAAGGAAGCTTCTAATATTAAGCAAATCATTAGCTATTTTTCTAAGGCTATTGGGCAGCTTGATCAATGAAGACAAATCTAAAGTTATTTTCTTTCACTGCTCTGCTAGACAGGAATCCATGGTCTTGGATAAATTAAGATATAAGAAGACCTCTCTTCCAATCACTTATTTAGGTATTCCCATAAATATTCAAAGGCAAAAAAATAAATATTGGAATTGGTTGTTGGACAAAGTCAAGAAGAAAATTGGAAAGTGGACCAACAAGTGGCTTTCTTCTAGGGGTAGAATCACCTTGGTAAAATCAGTCCTTCAAGCTATTCCTATTTATGTTTCTTCCATTTTGAATATCCCAAAGGGTTATTCGAGAATTTGATCAAATCAGTCATCGTTTCCTTTGGAGTGGTACTAAGGAGAAAAGAAAATGGGCCTTGGTGAAATGGGATACTTTATGTCTTCCTAAGAGTGAAGGGGGGTTAGGATTCCGGTCTTCTATTAATAACAACAAAGCTTTAGCTGCTAAATTATATTGGAGGATGTTGCATAACCCCAATGCTCTTTGGGCCAATAATCTCCGTGCTAAATATGCTGAGAACAAAAGTCCCGAAGACCTTGTTCGCTATCAACTTCCTACCAAAGGTTCTCCCATTTTAGCAGTTCTTAAGACTGGTGAGGATTTGATAAAGAAAAAATTATTTTGGATCATTCATAATGGTCAACATGTAAATTTTTGGACAGATTCTTGGGATGGTCACAAGCCTTTGATAACTCAGTTTCCCGATTGGAGGCCTTGGATGGAGGAGCTTCACCAAGCTAATTGGATAAAGGTGGCTAATTACTATCGATACCATACTGGTAATTCAAAGGTTGGTAGATATTGGATCCCTATTGAGGACTGGCCTATTCAAATCCTAGAAAGGCAAAGACAAGATATCCAAGGCATCCTTCATATGAGATCCCTCTCTTGGTCCCATGAAAAAGATTGTTTTGGATGGAACAACACTACTAAGGGTGAGTATTCAGTTGCTCAAGGTTATTTGACCTTATGCCATAATAATCCCAACCATTCTTCTGACATCTTTTCTCGATTGTGGGCTCAAAAGATCTGGCCTAAGGTGAGGTTCTTTAATTGGATTTTATTGCATCGTAGGGTGCTTACTAGTGAGCAACTTATGAAGCATGGTTTTCATGGCCCTTTTAGATGTGAAATGTGTGAAGAGAATGTAGAAAATCTCAACCATATTTTTATTGAGTGTACTTTAGCCTTTGAGCTATGGAGGAGAATGGCCACTTTACTTGGCTTATAGTGGTCCAATTTTTTTACTTTTGAACAACTTTGGAGGGATTGGCCTAATCAAGAGGGTGTTGATCATTTTATTAGGCAGTTAGTTTGGATGGGTTCTACCATTCTTCTTTGGAATATTTGGAATGAAAGGAACAACCAAATTTTTAATCAAGATAGGAAGGATATTCACTATATTTGGCAAAATACCATAGCCAACTTAGTTGAATCAGTCCATCAACTCCTTAATCACCCCCAAAACTCCCACCAAATATGGGATCAAGTGATGCAAATATTGAAGATTAAATCTTCTAAGGGAAACCAACTTAAAGGGAATGTGAGTATTAGTAAGATGGATAGGACTAGAAATTGGCAACCTCCTCCTAAGGATTTTGGAAAAGTCAATACTGATGGAGCCTCTAGAGGGAACCCTAGAAAAGCCAGTGTGGGAGGAATTGGTAGACTTTCAGATGGCTCCCTGGTTTTTACTTTTACTGAGAATTTGGGTATTCTTTCCAATAACCTTGCTGAGGGGTATGGTATCCTCAGAGGCCTTCAGGAGGCTACTAAGGTTGGATGGGAAAAGGTGTTAGTTGAGTCCGACTCTCAACTTATGATTAATCTCTTGAAGACTCCTAAGAATCATAAGGTGGATTGGAGAATAAAAAGAATTATTGAGAAGATTCAATTAATCCGGATGGGATTTTTGAAAGTTGATTACAATCATGTGGTCGAGAGATCAAAACAAGAGTGTTGATGCTTTAGCTAATTGGGCTTTGGACAAAGGTGATCTTACTTGTTATGGCCACCCTCCTATATGGTGGGCTTCTCAAATTAGGGAAGCTCTTCTTTCTATCATTTCTTTGGATGGCTCTAGTTCGAAGGTACCTAGTTTCTTCTTGCTTTTTTTTTGCTTCTCTTTGGTTCATTCAGTTTTTTTAGTTCCCTAGCTCATTCTATTCTTTATTTTGTTTCCTCTGTTGATTCTTGCCTTAATAGTCTTCTGGTCTAGATAGGTCATTGTTATGTTCAATTTTTTTTTTTTTTTTTTTTTTTTTTTTTTTAAGGTGGGTGGGTTCTTTTGTTTTGTTTTGTTTTTGTGTTCTTTGTGTTGTTTTTTGTTGTTCATGTGTTTTTGTTGTTTTGTTTTTTTTTTATGTTTTTTGTTATTGTTCTTGTGTTTTTTTCGTTCTTGTTCTTGGGTTTCTCTTTGTTTGTGTTATTTCATGTTTTTATGTGTGAGTGTTTTCTATGTTTTTTGTTTTTGTTTATTGTCTGTTGTTGGTTGTTTTTATTTTTATTTTTTAGGTTTTGGTTGTGTTTATTTTTCATGTTTTTTTGGGTTATGTCTTTGTAGTGTTCTGTTGTTTTTGTCTTGTTTGTGTTTTGTTATGTGGTTCTTGTGTTTTTCTATGTGGTTTGTGTTGTGGTTTCTTTTATCTTATTGTGCGTGTTTGGTTGTGCTTTTGTTTTTGACACACTCAAGGAGCATGTTTTTTATTTTATTTTATTATTTTTGTTGTTATTTACTTATTTTTAAATTGGTTTTGTGTGTTTGTTTTCTCCTTGAGTATGTCAAATGTGGTAGGCCAGGTCCGAGTCCTGGGTGTTTTTGGCAGAATGGATACCCCTGCCTCCTTGGGTCTTACCCGAAAGTGGCATCCCTTTTGGGATGTTTTCCACAAAAAAAAAACATAAAGTTAATCACAACATAAACACGACTCACAAACAATACTCGTAATATTATAAACAACCACACTACTTTATGACTTTACACTAACATATCGTCCTTACAACTTAATGACATGATGCACACATAACACTTATGACACATGAATTTAACACACTAAAACAAATAATAAATAAATATATAAACCTACCACATACTATGTACAACATTGAACTAACATACTAATACTTATAACACACCTATATGCACAACTAACTCCCTAACCTAAACAAGTGGTATATAAATCTAACAAATCAATAAAACTAACATACATATTAACAATAAACACTTTTAACATAACATCATGTAACAATACATATAAACATGAGAACAACAAAAATACATTTCAAACCAAAACTCCAAACTGACTATGTAGACATGACCCGAAAGTCTCAAGCTCCTAGAAATGAACTTGGAACAATTTTGGTAAGCATAAACCAAGAGAATTTAGAGAGCAAACGATGAATTCAGCCATGGATATTTCCTTTATGAAAGCAACACTTTTCGATGGCAGATATGGCTATGACTCCCTTTTGGATATTGATGTTCTCATGATGATTGTTGCAAAAAATTGAAGTCAAATATTGATTTGAAAAAAAAATTCTAAATCTTCAAGTGGGTCCCCAAATTTTGGGGTCGTTGTGAAGGACATCACAACAACTCCTCTCGCAGTTGGGTTCTCTATTCTCTCTCAAAAATCATAACATCTTCATTTTGTTGTAAATTCTCTAGGGTTTGCTTATTCATTTCTTTCCCCATCTACTTTCTCCCATAGTTTTTGTTATCATTGCACCCAATGTTGCTCATTTTGGTAATCTTCTCTTATTTTTTCCTTTATTATTTTGAGGTGCAAATGTGTTGTATTTATAGCCTCATTTTCTAAGTTGTTTACCTTCCGATTGTGCTCCATCCAATGTGGGAGTAATCAATGTAATCAATTTTTTTTTCCAAGGTTTTATTATTATCTATACATTTATACCTTGTACTGATGATAACTCCTTAGAGAGCACAAAATTCATAATTTTTGAGCCACCATATACAATAGTTGTTTAATTTCTTACTGCTCTACCAATTTGAGTCTCATTTCATAACCTATCACCTCTGTCACACTATTCATTTTTTTACATAGATTGATCTTGAACTAGATTAGATATCATGCGGGAGCTACCAAAATCGCTCCTCCAGTTGTAGCCTTACCCAACTTAACATGGATGCTTCATCAAATAAAATAGCAAGATACTTTATTTATACATTTTAACTTGGCTTATTTGATTCCTTATCTTCAAAAGCCTTTGCAATTCCATATTATTTAACATTTCTAGTTTCTTGTGCCTTAATTTTTTGATGTTTTTTGCTTGTGATATATGAATTTTGCTTTTAGTACTTGTTATTGTATTTGATTGTCCCTAGCAAGACAATCGTACCTCACAAGGAGTGACATAGCGAGGCCATGGTTGAGAGCGTATGGTTCGGATCAATCAGCGATCTTTGAGAATATTTACAAGGTTGGATCCTTGTTATGATATGATCTTCAAGTCACACTTGTGCTCAACAAAGGGAAAAAAGGATGCGAGAGATAAAAATAAAACAACTCAACAAAATTAAAAAGGAGTGATGATGTGCTAAGAGATCCACTAAGATATTTTTGCAAAAATAGGTCTGAATGTTGTGTCAACGGTGAACATTTCCTCTCCTCAACATAGTGAAGCACAAATGATATTTACCATTTCTATGTAAGCATAAGCAGGTGAGTCCTACAAGATATCCAAATAAGTGACTAATACAAAAATAGACACAAGACCCTCACACACATATACTTAATTAAACTCAAATAACAAGCAAAATATTATAAACAAATACATAGATAGAAATGAGTCGGCAGGAGGTCACATATGGCTATACCAAAAAATTAACACAGGTTCCCATGTATATATATGAAAGAAATGTCTTAAAAATATTGTGGCAAAGCAGGGGTTTGAGATTGACCACGATCTGCTCAAGAGCCAACTATTTTACAAAATTAAATAAAGGAAAAGCTTACAAATGGATGCAATTGCAAAATTGCCTATATTTTCAAAGTCTATCCTATTGCTATTTATAGATTTATATTAGGGAAATCTTCCCTCCAAAATTTGCAAGATTATTTGATTTTCAGGCTACCCCTTTTCCTGGAGACTTTTGAATATTGAATGAGGTTTCCTTCTGCCATTACTTAGTTTAGTCTGCAACTGTCATGGTTGTAGGTTCCCATTCCTTTGTTTAATGGTTCACCTACCTTTTCTTTATTTGTAAATTTTTGGTGTTCCTAGTAGATAGCCCATCTCTTCTTAATAATGTCACATTGTCTTTCTTCATTTATTCTTCCAAGGATTTTGTATTTGATATACATAAATTTTTAAGTTTTCTTTTTCAATATTCCTATTTTTTTTTTCAACTTTTATCATATATACTTTACTAATTAATCTAAACATTTAATGTTTTAATATTTTACTTTTATTGAAAAATTTAATTATACATAACATTTTTGTAAGTTAGATTATTATGAAAAAAACTTATCATTGAAAAAGATAGTTATTTAAGAAAAAAATCAAGAGCAAAGACCATAATTTTGTTGACGTGAAATTTTATTAAACAAGACCAAGTTGATTTTCCTTTTATCAATAGATTTATTTTGTGTTGGAGATTTGATACCTTTGTAAATATCTTGTAAATACTTTGTATATAGTTTGTAAATATTTGGTTTCATGTAATAATTAGGTTTTGTCATTATTAGGAAGTTAGTAAAATATTTCTCCTATGATAAATATGAGAAGTCATATCTCTCATGAGTTTGAGGATAAGAAAATTTAGTTGAAGATAAAATGTCAAGAGACTCCATGTAAGAGATTTGTGTAGGGATTGTAAGTGAGTTTTGATGTAACAAATTATAATGCAACATTATTGTACTGTAATATATTTTCACCCAGCTGAATACATTGTGTGTGTGTGTGTCTTTGTTATATTTGAACTATGACATGATTTTATGAGTTCTATCCTAACATATTGATTATTGAATGATATATTAAGATTGTGATTATCAAATCTTGCCTATTTGCTAACATTGGTATCAGAGTGGATTGTAAAGAGTTATGAGGAATATTTGAGAACCTAGTTGTGAGTGAGTATGGGAGTTGTAAGGAGATGTAAGGAATTTGTGAGAACCTAGTTGTAAGAATTATGAGGCATTGTGAGAAAGGTGTGAAGAATAAATAATGATAATTCATGCTTTAAAGTGGGACAATCATCACCATTTTATGATAAGCCTAACAAGATAAAGTTAATGAGAAGGAAGGAGATAAAAACATTGGATGAGCTAAGATAGTTGCTGCTAAAATGAGATAGTTGGAAACATGCCTAGGTTTCCAAAGTTGAAGCTAAGTTATGCATGCGTGAGCGCCTAAGAAGGTTGAGGCATTTTTATATGGATTTCCATTACTTATGAGATAATGTTCATTCTAGAATACAGATTGTTTTATGTCTCCAATTTGTAAATGACACATAAGCATGTTGAAGATATTTGTGGGTGTCTAAGAAGTCTATAAAACCAACACCTTGTTATCCTCTCCTCTGCTAAATTATAGTTGCAACTTTTTCATTGCTATTACCCAAAAATAAGAAATGTTATTGCATTCTAAATACATATAGTATAGAGGCCCTATTAAAGTGCATTTTTAGTGAAGTCATGAGCCTAAACCATATTTGAATATGTTTGTTTCTATAATCCTATGCTAAATTGAGCCAATGTAACATATGATTCTATACAACCTTGAGCAAGTGTAATGTGTGAGCCTCTGCAAGCTTTAAGAAAGTAACATGTTTTCCTATGAGAAATATTTAAGAAATAAGTAACATTAAAATAATTTTAAAATATGATTCATGTGGATGCATATATGAGCAATGATAAGAAAACACAAGACTAAGAAATAACAAAAAGCAAGTCTTGAAGTTGGATGCAGATTTGAACATCAAACAATGCTTGAAATTGCAGAATACTAGATTGGCACTTGAGTGCCAAATAATAATGGAAATTATAGAATATCAGGTACAATATTAAAATGTTTAATGGTGATTAAGTTTTATGCCTTGAAGTAAGATTAATATTTGAAAAGAAAGTTTTAATTTTTTGATAAGATCAAAGTTGGGAAAATTGATACGGGAAAAGAATTAGGAGCCAAGAGCTAAGGTTGACATTTGGAAAGGAAAGGTTAATTTAAATATTGAAGGAAAATTATTCAGGAAGAGAGATAAAAAATCATTAAAAGAAAGAAACTTGATTTAGTCAAAGACTCTAAATGAAATAGAGTTCATTCCCTTCAAAGTATAATTAAAGAAAGAAAAGAAAAAGGAGATAAAAGAAAAATAAATTTCTCTTAAAAGAGAAAATATTATTGGACACAAAAGTCTTGTATAGAAAGGAATTCATAAATCTCTAAACATTGATAATATTTTAAGAAAGATTGAAAAACAGGTTGAAGGAAATATTTAGAAGAAAAGAAAATTGACTTGGTGCCTTAGAAAATTGAAAGAGATTTATTTGTTTTTTTTTAAAGGAAGGGATTATAATTAAAAGTCAAGGTAGGAAAAGAAGAAAATAATTGATTAAATTTAATTGAAAGAAAAGAAAAAGAAGAATCTATTCAAAGTTATTGAAGTCCATTAATTTACAAAGGATTTTTTTAAAAAGATCAAATATTGAAAAGTGAGAAAAATTATCCATGTTGGGATACTGCAATGGTAAAGGTATTGGGCTCTCCTAGTGGAGACCGAAGTTCGATTCATGGGGAGGTTTACCCTCGATGTGTCCCCAGTTGTATGCTTTTGTTGTTACTATATATTTCTAACCAAAAAAATATTGAGAAAAATAAAAAATGGACAAATAAAAGACGAGAAAATAAAAATCAAAAGAGTCATGAAAAGGAAAAGAACAAATATTTAAAAAGAATTTTGGTGAAGAAAAAATTCAAATAAATATATTGAAGGCAATTTTTAAAAAGGAAAAATAAAAGAATTTACTTTGAAAATAAACTATAGCAAATTAATTAGGGAGACAAAAGATATTCTACTTGATTGAAAGATTAAAAACAATTGCCATCATTCCATCATCCAAACAAAAGAGTTGAAATAAAGAGAATTAGAAAGGTTGATCAAAATCTTGAAGAAATTTAGATTGACATTGTTAGTGATCCTACTTTGAGAAGATTTAAAAAAAAAAATCATGGAAAATACAAAGATCTTTCTCTCAAAATATTACTTACTAAAAGGACCAACTTTTACTCCTTGGAAAAATAAGATGAAGTCAATACTTATTGTTGAAAACTTTGGGAAATAGTAACTAGAGATAAAATCATTCTAGAAGATGTCACAAGTAAAAATATAAATATGAATATGCCAAAGCAGTGATGCTAATAACACTTGGGATATTGGGAAACAAGTTGTAAGATTCCAAATGGTAGATAGAGGAACAAGGATGACAGGCGGATGCAAGCATTATTTAGGCAGGAACTTAGGATTTCAAAATTATGAAGGTGAGAAGGTGCGGATTCAAATTTTCAAAGGTTAGGATGACGGTCATAGGGTCGACAATACAAAGGCACCTTCTAAGGATTCTGAGGAGGGTTAGATTGATTGTGTTAAAGTTTTTGAAAATGTTACAGATTTTTGGGGAGATGAACCTCCCAAAAAAGGAGACAACTCTGGCCCCCCCTTATCGAAGGGTCCACTGTTGAAAAACCCTCATTTTCTAAATTCCTTAATGGAGGAAGGATTAGCTCTAGAGATTCCTCCTCTTCTCTCAAGACCATTGGGATGAAAATCAAAATCCCTGAGGGCATAATTTTAAATTACCTCTCAATGGAAACTTTTTACCTGGTTGGAAAGCTCATTGGAGGAAGACCTAACCTTGAAACCATTCAAAAATGGGTGCATTCCAAATGGAAAATTGTTGGTAGCATGGAAATTTTTGGTCTCTCTAGAGGATTTTTTGGCATCCATATTAGTAATCATGATGATGCTAGCCAGATTCTTACGAGAGGACCGTGTTTCCTGGGATGACGCAGTTTATTTCTATGTATATGGGTGAAATATTTTGATCCAGAAACCCAAAGCATAATCCATGCTCCTATCTGGGTCCATCTACCAAACTTTCCTTGGAAATTTTGGCATAAGGATATCCTCAAAAGAATTACAAATATTATTGGTGAATCGGTGGCCATTGATCATGCTACATTGGCTAGGACAAGTATGACAAATGCTAGAATATGCATTAATGCAAAATTAGATTCAGAACTTCCCACTTTTGTTGAACTAGAATATGGGTCCTATTATTGAAAGAAAGCACTAAAATATGAGAATAAACCAGTATTTTGTGTGGAATGTCAGATTTAGGGACATCTGAGATCTCAATGCCCTTCTTTGAAATTGCAGCATCCCAATGTTGAACCTGAGATCCCAAGGAATAGTCTCATTCACTAGGAATGAAAGAAGGAAGAATCCAAATTAAATGGGCATTGTTTTCAGATAATTAAAAAACCAGGTTCCAAACAACAAAGGTAATGGTCATCCACAAGGTGGTTCTGAGAAATAACCCCATGCTCCCCTTCAATATATCGATAAAGGAAAATATTATTGGAAATAAAGCTAGTAAAAGGAGCAAAAAGGAGTAAAAAAGGTAAAAAATTTGTTTCAACGGTAAGCTTTGGATCTTACCCCTTTTACCTCCTTGGACGATAGCTGACTGGGCAAGTAAGTTTGACTTGGACGAAAACTAACTAGGCAGGATTGGACGACAAGGGCGGCAAGGCGAACCAACTCATTTTCCCTTTCTCTTTTCCTCCCTATTTCTTCTATTTCCCTAACTTCCCTATATTCCCTAAGTTCGTTTATTTTTACGAGTATAAATACCAATGTAACCTATTATTCCTAAGGTTGAATACAATATTAATTTCCTATTTTTTGCTCCTAATTTCTCTCAAACCACATCTGGTATCAGAGCCGAAGCCGAGAGGGCACGAGGATCGAGGCGAGGGAAGCCCGAGGACCGAGGAGAGAGAAGCCCATAGCACACAGCCCGTAGTGAGGTCGAGGTGGGGCCCATAGCACGTAGCTCGAGGTGAGAGAAGCCCGAAGCACATGGATCGAGGTGAAGTCTGGAGCAGGCCAGCACAACAAGCACGCGGAGACAGGAGCGATGCAGGAGAACCAATCAGAGAGCGGCACATGGCGAGAGGAGAACAAGACCCACGCTGACTGGACGACTCAGAAGCTGACGTGGACAGACAACGTGGCAACGAAGGGAGCAACGTGGCGAGGAACGGTTGGCTAATCGGAGGCAAAAGGGGTGATCGTTGATTGCCCGAAGGCAATCATTTCAAAAGGCGCGCGCCCAGGGTTATAAACCCTTGCATTGCCTCCATCCTACTGAATGTGGGATTATTGTTTTTTTTTCTTTGCAATCGGTGACAAGAGCTTGTTAAATACAAAACCCTCCTCCTCCATACTCAGCCATGGGCGTAGCTCGAGCGGCTAAGGCGCAACGCTTGTGATCTGGGTGTCACGGGTTCGAATCCCGCTGGGTACTATTTTGCTTTGTTTTTTTGAAATCGCCTGGAAAGCATAGTTGAAAAGGATCGCGGATCCTTTGAGTTTTAAATTAAACTCCATGGCGCATTGGTCTAAGGTTTTGTGACTATCAAGAGGTCACGGGTTCGAATGGGCTAGAGATAAATTTTGTTTAAATTTTTTTATTATTTAAACTTTAGAAATTTAAAATTATTAAATATTAATTTAATAAAAATTAATTTATAATTATTTTAAAACTTAGGTTTTAATGATTATAAAATTATTTTTTTATTAAATATGAATATTTAATGTTTTTTAATAAGTTTAAATTTTAAAATTTTGTTGTAAAAGCCTTGAAGGCTTAATATTGTCATCCACAAAGAGATTGTACATTTCACTTTTTTGTGAAATACTCAGAGATTGAAAGAGAAATTGATAACTTTCCTAAGAGGAAAGAGTGTGTAATAAGCCTAAGAGGCTTAGTATTTTGTAAAAGGTATTTGATGATCAGACCTAATGGGTGTTATCATGCCTTATGTGCAATTCTAGCAAGAGAAGGTGCAGAAAGGTTTGATGAAAAGGTAAGAGGTTATGGACTCAACATTGTGTTTAGTCAACTTCAAAACATAGTAATCGCACATCAAAGGCATCCTGACTCAAGGTACGAAGCGGATTTTGAAGATAATTCATTTAGAAGTCAATTTGAACAATCAGAATCCATCCAAGCTGCACCACAAGAATCAGAGTACACACACTACAACATTTCAGTGGAAATCCTAGAACCACCATCACCGAAAATCATACCAATAAGTGACGACGAAGAAGAAGTGGCAGATAACTTTGCAAATCAAGAGATCGCATCCCCACATCAAGAGGAGCAAGCAGTCAATGATAGAGTAGAACAAGTCAGATTTGACTTAAATTTGTAATCTCTTCCTTCTTCCTTCTTCTTCTTTCTTTCATTCAACAAAGTACTTTTGTAACCGTGAAATAAAGAGAGTTTTTTGGTAACTATGGCCTCACACAATAGCTTACCTATCCCAGAATTTAACGGTTATGACTATGAGTACTGGTCTATAAATATGAAGACCCTGCTCATAGGAAGAGGTTTGTGGGACATCATAGAGGAAGGCTATACAGAACCCACAGACTGGACCACACTTAATGCAGCAGACAAGAAAACTCGAAAAGAAGAGAAAAAGAGCAACTCATCTGCTCTTTCTCATCTCCAAGCCGCATTGGAGAAAAGCATATTTCCTAGAATTGTTGCTTGTACGACTGCTCAAGATGCATGGAAAGCATTGAGTGATGGATTCCAAGGTAGTAATCAAGTGAAGCAAGTAAGGCTTCAAACATTGAAGAGAGATTTTGAAAATCTTCAAATGAAAGATGATGAAAAAGTTAATGATTATTGTGTTAGAGTAAAAGCAATAGTAGATAAAATGGTTACACTAGGTGAAGCAATCAAGCCTGAGATAATTGTAACAAAAGTGTTGCGAACACTTACACATAAATGGAACCATATTGCCATAATTATAGAAGAATCCAAAGATCTTTCCCTTTTAACATTCGATGCATTAATCGGATCATTAATGTCACATGAAGAGAGGTTTCTTAAAACTCCTTCAACCAGCTACGGAGGTGATGATAAGGCCTTCACTTCCAATGAAAACAATGGAAGAGGATGGGGAAGAGGTCAAGGCAGAGGCAAGCAAAGAGGTAGAGGCAGAAGCAACTACAGAGGAGGCAATCAGAATAGAGGAGGCAATTCCAACAGAGGAGGCAACTCATACAGAGGAGGCAATCAACAAAGAGGTGGAAATCAAAATCGAGGAGGAAATCCAGGACAAAGTGGAAATCAAGGGCGAGGAAGTGACAAGTCCAAATCAGCTTGTTTCAACTGTGGCAAGCCAGGTCACTTCGCTCATGACTGCTGGTCAAAATCTTCACAAGGCAGCAGTAGTCAATATGGTAATTATGGAGAAGAAGATGATACCTCTAATATTTTTCTATCATATGGACAATCAGAACAGAATCTAAATGACACATGGATTCTGGATACTGGTTGTTCAAACCATATGAGTGGCAAAGAACATTTATTTGCTACTCTAGATTCCACTTATAAATCCCAAATCAAATTAGGGGATGATAAGACATTGCAAGTAGAGGGTATTGGAGCCATGGAGGTTCCAACCAAAGAAGGACTAAAGAAAGTGCATGACATCTATTACACTCCAAAGCTCCAACACAATCTGCTAAGCATTGGGCAAATGATGGAGAACAATTACAAGCTTGTATTTGATGAAGGACAATGTATCATTTTTGATAAAAATAATTGTAATCGTGTCATCACACAGGTCCCCATGACCAAGAACAGGTTATTCCCTCTCAAATTTGATGAGCCAGGAGGAGCTCAAATTGCAAATGTAGCTATAACAAATCCAAGTGTGCTTTGGCACTTGCGATATGGTCACCTTAATTTTGCTAGCTTGAAACTTCTAACTTCTCAAGCTATGGTGACAGGACTTCCCAAAATCAATGAACAAAAGGAGGTCTATGAAGGATGTGCTTTGGGAAAGCACTCAAGGTCAAAGTTTCTGAAAGGACAAGCATGGAGAGCCAACTATCCACTTCAGTTAGTACATTCAGACATCTGTGGACCAATGCAAACACAGAGTCTCAAAAACTATTCTTATTTTCTCACTTTCATAGATGACTTCTCTAGAATGTGCTGGATTTATTTTTTGAAACATAAAGATGAAGCTTTTGATTGCTTCATAGATTTTAGAAACAATGTAGAGAATCAAAGTGGGAATTATGTAAAATGTCTTAGGATAGATCGAGGAGGTGAATACTCCTCAAAAGCATTCTTGAAATATTGTAAAGCAAGTGGGATCAAAAGGCAATTTACCACTGCCTATACCCCACAACAGAACGGTGTGGCAGAGCAAAAAAATCTCACCATAGTTGAGATGGCAAGATCGATGCTACAGACTAAGCATCTAACTCATATGTACTAGGCAGAGGCTGTAAGAACCAATGTATATATTCTAAATAGAAGTCCTACTTCTAGTTTAGATGGTGTCACTCCTTATGAGGCATGGTACGGAAAGAAACCTAATGTAAAGCACTTCAAAGTGTTTGGTTCTTTAGCATATGCACACATTCCTGATGAGAAAAGGAAGAAGCTTGATCCAAAAAGTCAAGCTTGTATATTTGTAGGGTATTGTGAGTCTACAAAGGCATATAGACTCTACAATCCCAAGACTCATAAAGTTATACTCTCCAGGGATGTAATTTTTGATGAAGGGGGAGAATGGGGTCATCAAAGAATTTTTGTTGATGATGAGTCCCAAGATGTAAATTCTTCACAAATATAGTAGGTACAATAGGTGTCTCCCAAGAAAGGCACACCACCCCCTCCAAGGCCAAGCAGGAGTACTACATCAAGTACATCAACCACCAGTCCAAGTCCTTCTCCACAGAGATCAGTAAATTCTTCACCGATGGACATTGAATCTCCATCAAGAGGTAGAAGAACTTTACAACATCATCCTTCCTTTCAGATGCTGGATCAAAATTTCCAAAGAAGATTCACTAGAAGCCAAGCTAGTGAAATGAATTCAGTTCTGCAGAAACTTGAGAATTTGCAATTGTATGGGGATGATAACTCCCAAGAACCTAGAGGAGATGTAGTCAATTATGCTTTATTGGCTAGTGCACAACTAGAACCAACTAGCTATGAGAAGGCATGTACTCAAAATGTATGGCAAGAAGCCATGAAAGAGGAAATAACCTCTATAAAAAATAATGATACATGGGAGCTAGTAAAGCTACCCAAAGGTAAAAAATGTGTTGGATGTAAATGGGTCTACAAGACCAAGTACAATGCTGATGGAAGCATTGAGAGGCATAAGGCGAGACTAGTAGCAAAAGGTTTTACTCAAAAATATGGCATTGACTATGAGGAAACTTTTGCTCCTGTTGCAAGACAAGAGACAATCAGATCAGTTCTTTCCTTAGCAGCCCATAAAGGATGGAATGTTCAACACATGGATGTAAAGAGTGCTTTTCTGAATGGATACTTGACAGAAGAGGTTTATGTTCAACAACCTCAAGGTTTCCAAGAACAGGGAAAAGAGAACCTTGTTTACAAATTGAAGAAAGCACTTTATGGCCTCAAGCAAGCACCAAGAGCTTGGTACTCACGCATTGATGGCTATTTCAGCGAGTATGGATTCACAAGAAGCAAAAGTGAACCAACTCTGTACTACCTAAAGCATGGAGTAGACATTCTCATAGTTTGTTTGTATGTGGATGATCTAATATTTATGGGTAGTAACAATAAAATGAATATGGAGTTCAAAAACTCCATGATGAAATAGTTCGAGATGAAAGATCTTGGTTTAATGCGATACTTCCTAGGGATGGAAGTGCATCAATCAAATAAAGGGATCTTCATATGTCAACACAAGTATGCTCGAGACATGATCAAGAAATTTGCCATGGAGCAGTGCAAATCAGTTGCAACTCCTACTGGACATGGGATCCAATTGAGCAAGGACGATGGAGCATCAAAGGTTGACATGACCACTTACAGAAGCATGGTTGGGAGTCTGATGTTTCTCACCAACACCAGGCCCGATATTCAATATGTTGTTTCTCTAGTTTCAAGGTTTATGGCTAGTCCATCTGAGCTGCATTTACAAGCAACTAAAAGAATTTTAAGATATGTAAAAGGTACATTGGATTTTGGAATCCATTACCAAAAATGTAATTCTGTGAAATTAGTTGGCTTCAGTGATAGTGATTGGGGCAGCAACATAGATGACAGGAAATCTACATCAGGGAATTGTTTTAGTCTAGGATCAAGACTAATTACATGGAGTTCCAAGAAACAAACTGTTGTAGCATTGTCATCAACTGAGGCTGAGTATATAGCCATCACTCATGCTAGTACTCAGGCCCTATGGTTAAGAAAAGTTCTTGAAGAGATTGGAGAAAGTCAGAGTGGTCCAACTCGACTGTATTGTGATAACATAAGTGCCATTCAGTTGGCATACAATCCAGTCCACCATAGCAGATCAAAGCATTTCGATATGAAGTATCACTTCATTCGAGATATGGTGGAACAACAAATAGTTGAGCTTCAATATTGTAACACTTTGGATAATATTGCTGACATCTTCACCAAAGGTATAGCTAAAGCTCAATATATAAAGCTGAGAGACTGTATAGTCAGTCCTCTCAACTTTAAGGGGGAGAATGTTGGAAATAAAGCTAGTAAAAGGAGCAAAAAGGAGTAAAAAAGGTAAAAAATTTGTTTCAACGGTAAGCTTTGGATCTTACCCCTTTTACCTCCTTGGACGACAGCTGATCTGGGTAGGTAAGTTTGACTTGGATGGCAGCTGATTGGGCAGGATTGGACGGCAAGGGCGGCAAGGCGAACCAACTCATTTTCCCTTTCTCTTTTCCTCCCTATTTCTTCTATTTCCCTAACTTCCCTATATTCCCTAAGTTCGTTTATTTTTACGAGTATAAATACCAATGTAACCTATTATTCCTAAGGTTGAATACAATATTAATTTCCTATTTTTCGCTCCTAATTTCTCTCAAACCACAAATATGTGTCTACTGCAAATTCAGAAATGAATAAGGAAGAGGTAAGCTCTCTTTTTTCTTTTCCAAATAAGTACCAAATACTTTTTGATACGTCCTTAATTGAAAAGAAAAATGAAGAGGACCCTCATTGACCAGAATCAAACCATAATACCTCCTATGATTCCCATGTTAAGCTTGGACTTCCCCACCCTTTTATAGAACCCCCAAGAAGCCCTGACATCTCAGGTCCTTCAAGGCCACCCCATGAGACTATTACGGACCGCTCAGGTCGATTTGACAAGTTGACAAACCTTGAAGAACCCATAATCCCAGAAACCATCCTTGGAACTTCCAATCCTATTGTTCAAAATATTATTTCACAAAAATTTAGTCCAAAATAAACCAAAATTTTCAAAAAATTCCCATATTGATTACAGAGGTGATAAGAAGAAGGGAAGAATATTGACCAATGATCAATGGAAATAAGGATTAGGAAAAGAAATAGCAAGTGGAATCCAAATGAAGAACACAAGCTTATACTGAGAGGCGGGGGTGAAGAGTATAAGACCACTTTTTACTTTTCTTTCCCAATCAATATTATGCAATGTATAGATAGCAATATCAACAATAGTAATCAAAGCAATGCATAAATCACCACACACAATAGAGACACCAATTTTACGTGGTTCACCCAATGTGGGCTACTCCACGGAGAAATTTTTTCACTATAATTTTATCAATCAATCTCTTGGGAATCCTTTCTCTATTAGAATTTTTATAAACCTATGTCCAATGTAGAAACCAATCCCCTAATCAAGTTTGTGGATCTCTATCCACAGGATAACTCTTTATCCTTAGCTCTGATTGGTGATCTTCTAGAATAATTGTTGCTCCCAATACTCTGGCTAATGTATCTTTATCCACTAAAGACACCTATCCTCACTACCCTAGCTAATGGATCTTTATCCACTGGAGACTTTTGTCCTCTATACTCTGTCACATTCAAAGCTTTGTCTCAAATTTACAATAAACATAGTCCTTCGGTCTAGCACAAATCTACTCAATATTTGTCTCTGGTCTGGCACAAATCTATCCTCAAATCTACAACAAAATCTATCATTAGATCTTACCTAAAAATAGTCCTTCGGTCTAGCACAAATCTATCTTCAATCTCTATCCTTTGATATACACTAAACATAGTCCTTCGGTCTAGCACAAATCTATCCTTAATATCTATCCTCTGATCTGTACTAAACACAGTCCTTCGGTCTAGTACAAATCTATCCTCAATATCTATCCTAAAGCCTTAACACAAAGCTTGATCCAATCACAAATTAACACTGCTAGATCTACCCCAAACCTTAACTCAAGGTTTGAACAAATCAATCAATCAATTCTGCTCACAAGTCTTCTCAAAGACTTGTCTCAAATATTCCTTGTAAGCTTCCACAAAAGCTCACACTAATCTATCCACAAGTCCTCTCTAGAACTTGTCCAAATCTACTCAACAAGTCCTTACTAGAACTTGTCCAAATCAGCTCTCAATCTCTATCCTCAAATCTGCATTGTAAGCTTCCACAAAAGCTCACACAAATCTGTCCACAAGTCTTCTCTAAGACTTACCTCAAATCTTCTCAACAAGTCCTCACTAGAACTTGTCCAATCTCATAGAAACATATAGAGAATTGTTAGAGACTAAATATACTTCACACAACAATTCTCAATCACTTTCAATCTCTTTTTACCATAGAAACATATAGAGAATTGTTAGAGACTCAATATTATTCACACTCACAATAATGCTCAATCACTTTCAATATTTATTTTACCATAGAAATATATAGAGAATTTTTAGAGACTCAATATGCTTCACACTCATCAACACTCAATCTCTTTCTCAACTCAAATCAGAATATAGAACAATTTGTTTCAGAGAACTTGAACTATCACTTCAACACATCCACTTAACTAGGCTTAACCAAATCTACTCAACCAATCACTCAATGAATTAATCATTGCTTACAAAACCTATTCCAAGCATATGAACACTCACTCAAATGTTTCCAAAAATTCTTATCAACCAATCTCATATAACAATGATACTCATGATCTTTGCAAATCCTAGTTCAAGTTCTTCACTCAACTAATCACTTCAACAACAATGCTTATAAAACAATCTTCACATAACAATGATACTCATGATCATGGCAAACCCGAGTTCAAGTTCTTCACTCAACTAATCACTTCAACAACAATGCTTATCAAACAAGATTTTATCAACAACTCTTTATTCCATAAAACCTTGAAGCATTAATTCAAAATACACTCAACAATGCTTACCAAACAATAATTTTCACTCCAACTTTACATTCACAACATTCAACAATCACTCACTAGGAAGATGTGCCCATACCTTTTGTTTTATGTAGAAGTACCTTTAGAAAACTTGTCTCAATCACAATTTTCTTCTTTGCCAATTTTAATGATTAGATGACAAAATATCACACTAACTCTCTTTCACGATATTTATCAAACACCAAAATAATCAATCCCAAATACGCCTTATTACTCCTTCTTGAAATTAGCAATCATCAAATTACACAAAAATAAATCACTCAAATTGCTCCTTATAATCTCCAATTTAATGAATCAATATTTCAAAAATAACCCTTCAGAAATAATAATTGCCTATCCTTTTATCTCAATCAAAACACTTAATAACCAATATAAATTTAGGCAAAACTTAGATCTTATAAACCATCAAATCATTTATTTTTCAACCTTAGGCACATAAAAATATTTTTATTTTCCTTCAACCTTAGCACATTCTAAATTAAGCAACCAACATAACATCTATGCACTCAACCACAAAAAGGCCTCGGTGGATTTCGAACAAGAGAAATTTTCACCGAGTGCCTTACCAAGGCGCTGGCCCACCAAGTGGGCTAGGCACTCCCATGAGGAAGGCGCTAGCCTCCCTTTGTTCCCTGTGTTAGGCATTGTTTACAAAAATGAAGACCTTCCTTGCAAAACATGAACCCCACGGGATTTGAACCGCGTACTTCCTACCAACAACACATCTTAATATATTTCATTGTTTCCAACTGCGCTACGTGGTGCTTTTGCAGGGTGAGAGGAGCCTTGCTCATATTTCTTCGTTCTTCTACCATCGGAGACTTTTCAACACAAAAATTGTTGCGTCCTTTCTATGCATAATCTAGAACATAGGCATTCGAATAAAAGCATGGGAAGTTCTAAGGCAAAGGTTTTACCTTTATTTATACATGATGTCTTATTGCCATAACACGTCAACACTCAAATAGAATTTAAAATTTGATTTATAAACTTAGCTTTATAACCCTTTTTAGGGTTTATTAAATTAATAAAAATTAATTTATAATTAAATTAAAATTAACTTATAATTAACTTAAGTAACATGAAAGTTAATTAAATTAATTAATAAATTAATTTATAATAAAATTATATTAATTAATTTATAATTAATTTAAATTTCCTTTTTAATATTATAATATACTATTATAATATTATTTGCCTGGGCCTCTTCTTTGCCCTTTGGACCTCATATGACTGCTTGGAATTAGGTCTTGATCAACTGAAGGCGGACTATCCTTTTGCACTTATTGGAGAACCTAAAACTGATGCTGCCCACTGAAATTACCACTGATTGGTGCTAAAAGCTTGGCATCAATGACCACTCACTCTTGAAATCAATGACAACTCATATACTCAAAATGTCCAACAATCACCCACTTGTCATTGATGGTAACCCAAATTATTTTTACCAAAACTTGACCTTTTTCCTTTTCTGCTCCCCCAAGAAAATTGCTCCCCCTGACTCAATGCTCTCTCCTTAAACCAAATATCTTCCCTTAATAAAATATCTCCTGCTTTGACATCAATGGAAAAGGGTCACCTTTGGGGATCAGGGCTAAGAATGAGTCTCTTAGCTTAGCCCTTCCCTCACCTCCTCTTGAGGTGGTTAGTTCTCAAATCATATACTCAAAATGTCCAACAATCACCCACTTGTCATTGATGGTAACCCAAATTATTTTTACCAAAACTTGACCTTTTTCCTTTTCTGCTCCCCCAAGAAAATTGCTCCCCCTGACTCAATGCTCTCTCCTTAAACCAAATATCTTCCCTTAATCAAATATCTCCTGCTTTGACATCAATGGAAAAGGGTCACCTTTGGGGATCAGGGCTAAGAATGAGTCTCTTAGCTTAGCCCTTCCCTCACCTCCTCTTGAGGTGGTTAGTTCTAGGGTGGGAGTATTTATACTCCCAGTAAGCACTGGTATGTACATTTGTCCTCTTTCCTTCTCATCCGATCCTTCTGATTCCTTTGATTGTTCTTGTTCATGTCCATGTTCCTATTCTTGTTCATATCCATATTCTTGTTCCTGTTCCTGTCCATGCTTGATTCTGGAATGTCTGCTCTACACCACTTTGTTGTATGTCCATCATTATTGTATTTATAACACTTAATATTATTATTCCTTGGAGGTACAAATATCTTGGGATTTATCTTGGTGAAACCATATCTGTTCCTATCATGTACCTTGCAATTCATTGCCTTGTGACCAAACTGATTACATGAGTAGTAATACCCATGAAAAAGTTGCCTGCTTCTGAAGTTTCCATATTCCTATCTTTCATGTGTACTTCATTGTGAAGCCATGTGCCTAAATTTGTGACATGAGAAACATCGTTCATTAAAACTTCCTTACCTTGACCTCATTGGTCTCTTAGTATTTTTTCTCTATGTTGATTCCTGTTCCATCTATTTCTTCTTTATGCATTGTTCCTTCCCTTGTTGAACTTTCTACTGTCCAACTCATCCTCAGAAGTCTCACTTTCTCTTATGCTATCTCCTTCTGAATTTTCTTCTTCTTTAGAACTTGAGGTTGACTCATCTTCTCATTTATTTGGAACCTCTTCAAAACCAAGACCTATTTTATTTGTTGACCTTCTTTGTACGTTGATCATCTTATCCAATTTTTTTGAGCTTCTTCCAAAATTGTGTAGCTTGTCCTTAGACTTCTCTACTTCTTCCCTTAGTAGGGCTACTTCTTGTTCTAACTTTTCACATTCTAAGACCTTTACTTCTAACTTATCCTTGAACTTCATTGTCTTAGCTATTGACTTGTTTAGATGCTCTATAAGCTTTCCTCTCTCTTCATCACATTCTTGAAACTTAAACTCAAGTTGGGAGTTTTGCTTTCTTACCTTCTTCAAAGTTTTAAGAGCATAAATAAGCTCTCCCTCAGGATCAAATCCTCTTTTTTCTAATTCTTCCTCTATTTGTTTATCTTTGAGAACATATTCATTCTTTTCTGACTTGTCTTTTGTAGGATCACCTCCTTCTTTTAGTTCCATTATAATATCCTCTTCTGGTCCTTCAAGTGTATCTTCATATTCATAATCACTAAAAATAAAAACATTCCTTGTACAATATCTTTAAGATGTCCAAAATTACCACATCTAAAACACTTGAGAATTATTGGTGACCTTTTCTTAACTTATTTTTCTTCAATCAAAAATAGGACTTCATATTTATCATTGTATGAGAATCTATTATCACTATCACTTGAGTACTTACTTGTCTTGTCTGCATAGTAGCTCCTTTTTTGTATTTGAAATAACTTCTTTCCTTGTTTTCGTTGTCCATCCTTACCTTTCTTGTGGTACCTATTTCTTTCTGATTCCCTGTTCCTGTGATCCTATTTTTCTTCATCATTGTTATTTTTAGCTTCTTGAAAATCAATTGCACAGTGACCATAATTTCCACAATTGAAACATCTAACATATTTTGCATCTTTAAATCTTCTTGAATCCTTATTCCTTCTACCATAATTAGCTTCTTCATCACTGGATGATTCATTGCTTGAATATAACTTTTTGCCCTTTGTCTTCTTAGTAGCTTTGAATGTTGCTTCCTTCTGGAGATTAGGTTCCTCTTTTGTTCTTAACTCAAAAGTTGTAAGAATACCAAGTAACATATATCTTGTCAAAGAGCACCATCTTTGGATTCTTCTATAGCATAAATATTTTTACTAAACCTTTTTGGAAGAGGGCTTAAGACCTTATCACAAACATTCAATTCTTCAACCTTAAGTCCAAGTCCTTGCATGTCATTAACAAATTCATCTAACCTAAGTAGATAAGTACTAATGTTTTCCTCATACTTCATTCTTAATTCTTCAAATTGTCCTTTGATATTTCATATCTTTGCCTTTTTGACACTTTTATCTCCTTCATATATGCTTTGCAACTTATCCCAAATTCCTTTTGCATCTTTACAATACATAACTTTTATGAATTCTATTCTATGCAAACCTCTCAAAATTGTATTCATTACTTTTGAATTGTAATGTTGTAGAAGCTTACCTTCCCTATCTATAGGTGGATCAACTGGTGGTATGTATCCATTTTCAACTACTTCCCAAATTTCATTGCAAAGTGCCATCAGGTGAATATTCATTCTCATACTCCAAAATATATAATTGCTTCCATCAAATAATGGTGTTGAATTATCTGATGAGCCATTCTTATAATCCATTGTGTTCTTGTATGCTTTTCCTTCAAGTTTTTAAACTCTTATGAAGGATCTTGCTTTGATACCAATTGAAGAACACAAGCTTATACTAAGAGGGGGTGACCATTATAAGACCAATTTTTACTTTTCTTTCCCAATCAATATCATGCAATGTATGGATAACAATATCCACAATAGTAATCAAAGCAATGCACAAATCACCATACATAATAGAGACATCAATTTTACGTGGTTCACCCAATGTGGGCTACTCCACGGAGAAAATTTTTCACTATAATTTTCTCAATCAATCTCTTGGGAATCCTTTCCCTATTACAATGTTTATGGACCTCTATCCAAAGGAGACACCAATTTTAGTCTCACAATGACACTAAGATGGGGGGTGAATCAGTGTAGCTCTTTTAAAACTTAAATCTTCAACTCTTAAAGCCAAAACAATGAAAACTTGAAACCAAATAAAGAAAGTATAACAAGAGAACATCACACAACACAAGATGTACCGAGGTTCACCGATTTGGCTACATCCTCAAAATGACTGTTTGGACTCCCATCCAAATCCAACCTTTGCAAAGCACCAACTTTATAATCAATTTACCAGAGACCCACTAGAAGGAGCACCAACCCTTGATTTATCTCGCACCAATAGAAAGGAGCACCAACCCCTAATTTATCTCGCACCAACGAAAGGAGTACCAACTCCCGATTTATCTGCACCAATAGAAAGGAGCACCAAACCCTGATTTATCTGCACCAATAGAAAGGAGCACCAACCCCTCTACCAAGCACCCACTTGATTTTGATATTGATAATAAAATGACATATATGAATCTTCTCTTCTCACATAAAAATTGATCATTCTCTTAGCTCATTCTGTCAATTGCTAAACGCTTTTTGGGTATTTTGTAGACTAATATTGTATGAGAAAGTTATGCCCAAAATACTAAAGTGATGTTTTTCACATTTTTCCCAAAAACACGGATTTTCACTCTTTATTTTTCTCCACACACTCTTCTCTCCGCACAAAATAAAATCACTCTCTTCAATAAAACACTTCTAACTTAAATGCACACACTTGCATTCCTTTTCACTTTTCACTTTCTCCAAAGATCTTTATTTAATGAAAAAACTTAAAATAATATAACTCCCTTTTTTTATATTGAGAAGGCATTTCGTCAAACACGTCACATGCAAAGAATTGACACCTTACTCGTTCTCATACTTCGTAGCCACGTGACAACTCAAACCAAAAATAAAATATGATCTATTTTATGCCTTGAAGGTGTAACAAAACTGAAACTGAAACTCTGGAGACTCTTCAAGGTCGAAACGGCCAACTAAAGGATTTTTCCCAAGTGGCACAAATTGAAATAAAAGAGACTTGTAACATTTTTGCAAAAATCATAACTCTCACCTCGTAACTTGGTTTTCTTTGAAATTTGAAACATAGAATATTTGCAACACTGAATATTTCCAAACCAAAACTCACTACCTAAATCCTTATGGTTCGCCTATACCACTTCCACAAAAACTACTACTGACACACTTTTTCAAAAAATAGCATTTTTGTGACAATCTTGCAACGCTTGTAAAATTTGCGTCGTTTCTTTTTTTTTGTTGAAATTTGGAACACATGTTCTTGAAGATAACAACCACCTCTAGTTCAAATTTTGTTGCATAACTCCTTACGGTTTGTTCGCAGTGCTTCTAAAAAAACCTACACTTTTTAGCCTGTACAACCACTTGCCAAATCATCTGCCAAGATACCGAAAACACCACCGATCACTCCAAACACTGTGCTGACATCTCCAATGTTGTTCTAGATTATTTCATGACATGCTGGTATGTTCCAAACTGATCCATCCTGTCCAACTGTGCCCGTGGCGACTTTTGCAACTTTTTGACTATTTTGCTGCTTTGACAACTTTCTAACGATTTTTTCAAAATTTGCAAATTTGCACAAACAACCTGTAACAACTTCACCCAAACATCAAAAAAATCCTCATAAGAATTTAACATCACTGTACATACTCTGAATAACCTCTGAACTCCTGTCCACTGCATCAAACGATCTATCTGATCGTGTTGACAACAATGACAATATCGTCGTTGCACCTTGCTCAACAATCTCCCCCTTTGGAATTGTTGGCAACACACGTGCAATTTCCTATAACTCTTCTCCCCCTTTGACAACAATACCAAAGGGCTGTTGCAAACTCCCCCTGAGTCCATGCACAACATTCTCAGGGGGAGATTGCTTTAAATTGAAACATTTAAATGGAAACTTTCCTCTGTATTTTCCTTTTCCCCTTTTTAGTTTTCGAACAAAGTTTGCTTCCATTTCATCTGATGTCTCTTCTTCCTCGGATTCTTGTTTTTCTTTCATATTTTTATGGGCTTTAAAAGCATCTTCTCTATCTGTGGGTTTAGATTTTCCTATTCTCATCTCATATGCAATCAAAGAACCATGCATCTCATCCATACTAAAAGAATTTAGATCTTTAGCTTCTTCTATAGCTGAAACTTTAGAATCAAATCTTTGGGGAAGAGATCTTAATACCTTTTTCACGATGATAGAATCTTTGATTTCCTCATCGAGTCCTCTAATTGTATTAATGAATTCATTAAATCTCAACATATATACCTCTATGTTCTCATCATCATTCATCTTTGATACTTCGAACTAAGCTCGATGTGTTTGTAACTTGGGCCTCCTTGATCTTAACGTCTCCTTCATGAATGCTCCTCAATTTGTCCCATATTTCTTTTTCCGTTTTACAACTCATAATATTTACCAGTTCACTGTCCACTAATCCGCACATGATAGCATTCTTTGCTTTTGAGTCATTCTCAAACAGTTTCTTACCGGCAGAATCATTTTGAGAAGTGGTGGGTATTATGTATCCACTATCTACTGAATCCCAAATATCGTATCCCAAAGCACAAAGATATGTATGCATCCTGAGTCTCCAAAATGTGTAATTAGTTTCATCAAACAATGGTGCTTTGTTTGATGAGAAGCCTTCACCACCTGCCATTGTGTCACTTCCAAGATCACCCTAGTCGGTTAAGCTTGTTTAGGAACCTCACTCTGATACCAATTGTTAGTCTCATAATGACACTAAGAGGGGGGTGAATCAGTGTAGCTCTTTTAAAACTTAAATCTTCAACTCTTAAAGCCGAAACAATGAAAAATTGAAACCAAATAAAGCAAGTATAACAAGAGAACATCACACAACACAAGATGTACCGAGGTTCACCGATTTGGCTACATCCTCAAAATGAATGTTTGGACTCCCATCCAAATCCAGCCTTTGCAAAGCACCAACTTTACAATCAATTTACTAGCACCCACTGGAAGGAGCACCAACCCCCGATTTATCTGCACCAACAGAAAGGAGCACAAACCCCTGATTTATCTACACTAATAGAAAGGAGCACCAACCCCTGATTTATCTGCACCAACAGAAAGGAGCACCAAACCCTGATTTATCTGCACCAACAAAAAGGAGCACCAAACCCTCTACCAAGCACCTACTTGATTTTGATATTGATAATAAAATGACATATATGAATCTTCTCTTCTCACATAAAAATGGACCATTCTCTTAGTTCGTTTTGTCAATTGCTAAAAACTTTCTGGGTATTGTTTAGAACTCTGTCTATGACCTTCTCTTAAAATTTCATCTAAAAATGATATCGTATGAGAAAGATATGCCCAAAATACTAAAGTGACTTTTTTCACCTTTTTCCCAAAAACATGGATTTTCACTCTTTATTTTTCTCCACACACTCTTCTCTTCGCACAAAATAAAATCACTCTCTTCAATAAAAAACTTCTAAATTAAATGCACACACTTTCATTCCTTTTCACTTCTCACTTTCTCCAAAGATCTTTATTTAATGAAAAAACTTAAAATAATATAACTCCCTTTTTTTTTATATTGAGAAGACATTTCGTCAAACACGTCACATGCAAAGAATTGACACCTTACTCGTTCTCATACTTCGGAGCCACATGACAACTCAAACCAAAAACAAAATATGATCTATTTGATGCCTTGAAGGTGTAACAACACTGAAACTGAAACTCTGGTGACTCTTCAAGGTCGAAACGGCCAACTAAAGGATTTTGCCCAAGTGGCACAAATTGACATAAAAGAGACCTGTATCGTTTTTGCAAAAATCATAACTCTCACCTCGTAACTCAGTTTTCTCTGAAATTTTAAACGTAGAATATTTGCAACACTGACTATGTCCAAACCAAAAATCACTACCTAAATCCTTACGGTTCGCCTGTACCACTTCCACAAAAACTGCTACTGACACACTTTTTCAAAAAAGAGCATTTTTGTGACAGTCTTGCAACGCTTGTAAAATTCATCTCGTTTCTATGTTTTCATTGAAATTTGGAAAACATGTTCTTGAAGATAACTACCACCTCCAGTTCAAATTTTTTTGCATAACTCCTTACGGTTTGTTTGCAGTGCTTCTGACAAAACCTGCACTTTTTCAGCCTGTACAACCACTTGCCAAATCATCCGCCAAGATACCGAAAACACCACCGATCACTCCAAACACTGTGCTGACATCTCCAATGCTGTTTTGGACTATTTATTGGCATACTGGCATGTTCCAAACTGATCCATCCTTTCCAACTATGCCCGTGGTGACTTTTGCAACTTTTTGACTATTTTGCTGCTTTGACAACTTTCTGACGATTTTTTCAACTTTTACAAATTTGTACAAACAACCTGTAACAACTTCACCCAAACATCAAAAACATCCTCATAAGTATTTAACATCACTGTACATACTCTAAATAATATTTGAACTCCTATCCACTGCATCAACCGATCTATCTGATTGTGTTGACAACAATGACAATATTGTCGTTGCACCTTGCTCAACAACCAATCCCCTAATCAAGTTTGTGGATCTCTATCCACAGGACATTTTTTTCTCCTTAGCTCTGATTGGTGATCTTATAGAAAACCTACGGCCCCCACTGCTCTAGCTAATGTATCTCTATCCAATGAAGACACCTGTCCTCACTACCCTGGCTAATGGATCTCTATCCACTAGATACTGACATCCTCTATACTCTATCACCTTCAAAGCTTTGTATCAAATCTACACTAAACATAGTCCTTCGATCTAGCAAAAATTTTCTCAATCTCTGTCTCTGGTCTGGCATAAATCTATCCTCAAATCTACACCAAAATCTATCCTCAAATTTGTACTAAACATAGTCCTTCTATCTAGCACAAATATATCCTCAATCTCTATCCTTTGATATGCACTAAACATAGTCCTTCGGCCTAGCACAAATCTATCCTCAATCTCTGTCCTCTAATTTGTACTAATAGTCCTTCGATCTAGTACAAATCTATCCTCAATCTCTATCCTCAAGCCTTAACACAAAGCTTGATCCAATCACAAATAAACACTGCTAGATCTGCCCCAAACCTCAACTCAAGGTTTGAACAAATCGATAAATCAATTCTAATCACAAGTATTCTCAAAGACTTATCTCAAATATGTCTTGTAATCTTCCACAAAAGCTCACACTAATATATCAACAAGTCCTCTCTAGAACTTGTCCAAATATACTCAAAAAGTCCTTACTAGAAATTGTCCAAATCAGTTCTCAATATCTGTCCTCAAATTTGTATTGTAAGCTTCCACAAAATATCACACAAATCTGTCCACAAGTATTCTCTAATACTTACCTTAAATCTGCTCAACAAGTCCTCACTAGAACTTGTCCAATCTCATAAAAACATATAGAGAATTGTTAGAGACTCAATATGCTTCACACAACAATGCTCAATCACTTTCAACCTCTCTTTTTACCATATGAACATATAGAGAATTGTTAGAGACTTAATATGCTTCACACTCACAATAATTCTCAATAACTATCAATATTTCTTTTACCATAGAAACATATAGAGAATTGTTAGAGACTCAATATGCTTCACACTCATCAACACTCAATCTCTTTCTCAACTTAAATCAGAATATAGAACAATTTGTTTCACCGAACTTGAACTATCACTTCAACACATCCACTTGACTAGGCTTAACCAAATCTACTCAACCAATCACTCAATGAATTAATACTTGCTTACAAACCCTAGTCCAAGCATATGAAAACTCACTCAAATGTTTCCAACAATTCTTATCAACCAATATCACATAACAATGATACTCATGATCTTTGCAAATCCTAGTTCAAGTTCTTCACTCAACTAATCACTTCAACAACAATGCTTATAAAACAATTTTCACATAACAATGATACTCATGATCTTGGCAAACCCTAGTTCAAGTTCTTCACTCAACTAATCACTTCAATAACAATTCTTACCAAACAAGGTTTTATCAACAACTCTTTATTCCAAAAAACCTTGAAGCATTAATTCAAAACACACTCAATAATGCTTACCAAACAATCATTTTCACTCCAAATTTATGTTCACAATATTCAACAATCACTCACTAGGAAGATTTGCCCATACCTTTTGTTTGATGTAGAAGTGCCCTTAGAAAACTTGTCTCAATCACAATTTTCTTCTTTCTCAATTTTAATGATTAGATGACAAAATATCACGCTAACTCTCTTTCAAGAAATTTCTCAGACACAAAAATAATCAATCCCAAATACACCTTATTACTCCTTGAAATTAGCAATCATCAAATCACTCAAATTGCTCCTTATAATATTCAATTTAATGAATCAATATTTCAAAAATAACCCTTCATAAATAATAATTTCCTACCCTTTTATACCCCTCAAAACACTTAATAACCAATATAAATTTAGGCAAAAAAAAAATCTTATAAACCATCAAATCATTTATTTTTCAACCTTAGGCACATAAAAATATTTTTATTTTCCTTCAACCTTAGCACATTCCAAATTAAGCGACCAACATAAAAACATCAGCGCATACCTTTGTCTCAACCACAAAAAGGCCTAAGTAGGTTTCAAACAAGAGACCTTTCCATCGAGAACCTTACCAAGGCACTAGCCCACCATGTGGGCTAGGCACTCCCACGGGAAGGGGAAGGCACTAACCTCCCTTTTTTCCTTGTGTTAGGCATTGTTTGTAAAAACGAAGACCTTCCTTCCTTGCAAAACATGAACCCCGCAAGATTTGAACCACGTCCTTCCTGGCAACAACACATCTTAACACATTCCATCCTTGCCAACTGTGCTACGCAATGCTTGTGTAGGGTGAGAGGAGTCTTGCTCCTATTTCTTCTTTCTTATGCCATTGGAGACTTTTCAACACAAAAATTGATGCATCCTTTCTGCGTATAATCTAGAACATAGGCATTCAAATAAAAGCATGGGAAGTTCTAAGACAAAGGTTTTGCCTTTATTTATACATGATGCCTTATTGCCATAACATGTCGGTGCTCAAATCGAATTTAAAATTCGATTTATAAACATAGATTTATAACCCTTTTTAGGTTTTATTAAATTAATAAAAATTAAATTATAATTAAATTAAAATTAACTTATAATTAACTTAAGTAACATGAAAGTCAATTAAATTAATTACTAAATTAATTTATAATAAAATTATACTAATTGACTGAACACTTGTCCCTTTCTAGGTGTTTTCAGCGACGTAAAAGGTTTAAAATTATTGTGGCATGGCGATTATAGGGGCGGACTGCACGAAGATCTGTGTGGCGGCTTCTGGGATGGACAACGCAGAATACAATGGCGGCCATAAAAAGCTAGACAGTCTACCCAGATCATGGTGGCCATCGATTCCACCATGTTAAAAAAAAAATTATATTAATTAATTTAAATTACCTTTTTAATATTATAATATAATATTATAATATTATTTTCCTGGGCCTCTTCTTTGCCCTTTGGACCTCATCTGACTGCCTTGAACTGGGTCTTGATCAACTAAAGGCGGACTATCCTTTTGCACTTATTGGAGAACCTAAAACTGATGTTGCCCACTGAAACTGCCACTGACTGGTGTTGAAAGCTTGACATCAATGACCACTCACTCTTGACATTAATGACAACTCATCTAATCAAAATGTCCAACACCAAAAAACCTTGTTTTCTACATGGTTAAGTCAAAATAAATATGAGATTAAATGCATCAAACCTCCCCAACCTCAAGGAAATGGGGGCAAAAGGAATGCTAAATCTTCTAAATGAGAATTCTCTCATGGAATGTGAGAGGACTTAATGGACTAGCTAAGCAAAGGTTGGCTAGATCATTAAGAAGAGAAGTTAATCCTACCATCTTCTTATTGCAAGAAACCAAAATTGGCAAAAATTTGGCTGCTAACTTGGCCATAAAACTATGGAAAAAAGGAGAAGCTATTTCTTGCAATGCCAGAGGAGCTTCAGGGGGACTCATGTGCATATGGGATCTAGAGAAGCTTGAAGGTAGATTAATTCATTCAAATGATACAACTAGTATCCTATTTTTTGATAAAGACAAAAATTTCCCCTGGATCCTCACTAATGTGTATGCTCCCAATTCAATTCCTGGAAGGTCTAGGTTATGGGAAACTTTAACCAACCTTAGAAGAGCAATCACTAATTTTCCTTGGATCCTAGCTGGAGATTTTAACACTCCCCTTTATCCTTCAGATAAAAGAGGTGGATCTAGTTCCATTTCAAAAATCATGGAAGATTTCAATGATTTCATCAACTCTAATGATCTTATGGATGTTAACCTGAAAGGTAATCAATTCACTTGGAGCAATAGAAGAAGTGGCAACCAATTAATTTAGGTGAAACTTGATAGATTTTTTTTTTCTTAGGAGGCTACTTCAAAGTGGGGGGATGCTAGTCTTCAATCAATGCTCAAAATAGGTTCTAACCATAGTCTGCTTCTTTTGGAAATAAGCAACCCACAACCCTTAAAAACCCCCTTTAGGTTTGAAGCTATGTGGACCCACCATCCGGATCTCAGAGATAAAATTATCCAATGGTGGCATTCAAATTCCCAAGGATCCCCTTCTTTCAGATTGGGACAAAAATTAAAATTGGTTAAGGAAAACCTCAAAATTTGGAACAAGGATATTTTTGGCAACCTCTTTGAGAACAAGCAATCAATCAAGAACCGATTAGCAATAATAGAGAACAAAATTTAGAGTGGAAAAACTGATGATATAATAAGATCTGAAGAAAAATCTCTTCTGTCAGAATATCACAATGTACTTGCCTATGAGGAGACTTTTTGGAGACAAAAATCTCGTGCAACTTGGCTCAAGGAAGGAGACTCAAATACAAATTTTTTCCACATTTCTACCCTAAGAAATAGGAGCAAAAATAGGATTAAGGAATTGATTAAGAACTATGGGAATATAACCATAGACATCAAATAAATAATGACTGAAGCAATCTCTCATTTTATGCAGCTACTTCAAAACTCAAACCCTACTTCTACCTCAACCAAAGAGTCCTTACTCCAACACATTCCAAATTCCATCTCGGAGGATATCAATTCCAAGTTAGTTGCAGTTCTATCAGATGATGAAATCAAACAGGCTCTCTTCTCTATGAATCCTAATAAGGCTCCTGGCTCCGATGGATTCCCTCCAAGATTTTTCCAAGATTTTTGGGATTTTGTTGGACTTGATGTTTGTGCTGCTATAAGAGAATTTCAATCGACCAAAGCTATACCATGCAATTTCAATTCCACGTTTATAACTCTGATTCCCAAAATTCAAGATGCCAAATCACTTAATGATTTTAGACCTATGAGCCTCTGCAATGTCGTTTATAAAATCCTTACCAAATCCTTGGCCAACAAGATGAGAGACATCCTTCCTTTGATAATTGATCATTGTCAGGGGAGTTCTATTCAAGGAAGATCAATTCTTGATGGAATCATTACTGTCCATGAAGCCCTGCATTCCACTTCACAAATAAAGAAGGTTGCCTTTCTTCTAAAGCTTGATATGAACAAGGCATATGATAGAATGAATTGGGATTTTATGCTTGCAGTTCTAATCAAATTCGGATTCCATCCTGACTGGGTAGAGTTAATTAAAGGTTGCATTTCTACAACTTGGTTTTCTATTCTAATCAATGGATCACCTATAGGCTACTTTCAAAGTGGTAGAGGAATAAGACAGGGAGACCCTTTATCCCCCCTTCTCTTCATTATTACTATAGAGGCATTGGGAAGAACTATTCATGCAGCCAAAAATTCAGGCCTCATCTCTGGCATTAAGGTCACTTCACAATTTGAACCTGTCACTCATCAACAATTTGTAGATGACACTCTACTGTCCACATATGCCTCTGTCATTGAAGCCAAAGTTATTAAGCATATCCTCCTCCTATATGAAGAAGCTGCAGGGCAAAAAGTGAATTTTTAGAAAAGTAAATTATACTTTCTTAACACTCCCCATAGGCGATAGATCAAAATTTCTAGTATTTTGGAATGTGCAATTTCCACCTTATCGACTACTTATTTAGGGCTTCCTTTATTCATTGGAAATGCTATCAAAGAAATGTGGAACAGGGTCATTGAAAGAATCTAAAAAAAACTTACAGGTTGGAAAGGTAACCTTCTATCTCAGGCAGGAAAAGCTACACTCACCATGGCATACCTTCAAAGTATCCCTGTCTACTTCTTGTCGATTTTTAAAGCCCCAAGTAAATATTTTAATAAAATTGAACAAATCCAAAAAAAGTTCTTATGGACAGGGGTTGAGAATAAAAACCGTTTTCATTTAGTAGCCCAGGATAAAGTTTGCAGACTTAAAGACCAAGGAGGAATTGGATTAAGAATAATTAATCACTTAAACACTGTTTTGTTAGCCAAAAAATCTTGGATATTAGTGACTGAAGAACAGGTTGAATGGGTCACATTAGCTAAAAGAAAATACCTGTAGGGATCTAATTTTTTAAGTGACTTGGATCCTTCTTCTAGTTCAACCTTTTGGAAATCTATATCTTCAACAAAACAACTATTGAGAAAAGGTCTCAGATGGCAAGTTGGGGATGGAAGACTCATAGATTTCTAGGAAGACAAGTGGATTGGAAACCAGCCCTTGATTGAAAATCTAGCTTTCAGAGCTCTAAAGAATGTCACAGACTTATCTTTTGGCCACAAGGTTGCTGATTTCTTGACTTTATCCAACAATACTCGTAGGTGGAAAAGGATACAGTGCCCCATCCTATTAAGTAAAATCAACTCTTTAGAGGATTTACTCTTTTCCTATGTTCTACCCTCAGGAAATGGTAGGGATTAGGCCAGGGGAATTCACTGTTAAGTCAGCTTATCAACTCCTAATAGTTGAGGAAATCTTAATTCCTTTCAAATTAGTGTGGACCAAACACTTAAACCCAAATGTCTCATTTTTCCCTGGATTGCCATCCAAAATAGAATTTTAACTGTTGAAAATCTCATCAAGCATGGTATCTCACTCCCCAATAGATATTTTTTATGTCAAGCTGATTGGGAATCGACTCACCACATTTTCCTAACCTATCCTTACTCTAGTTCCATCATTAACAACCTTTTCCAGAGGTTTTAGATCAGTTGGGCCAAACCTCCTTCAATCATCGAGTTGTTTTCCCAATGGCCTCTTCCATTTTGTAATCCTTACCTCCATCATATTTGGAAATTCTGTCTTCACCATTTCCTATGGCAAGTCTGGCTTGAAAGGAATCAAAGAGTTTTTTCTAGTTTTATCAAGGATGTTTCATCCATCACCAATAGAATCATTTTCTATGCTAAAGAGAATGCGCTCATCATCCCAAATGATCCTCACCCAATTTCTAGGTTTGAAGCCTCATTACTAGATTCCTTGCACATTTTCCTGGATATAACCAACTCGAATTATTCCCATATTTCCAAGAACAACATCAAGTGGAGTCCTCCACCGCAAGGATGGGTAAAACTATATTTTTATGGGGCAGCCAAAGACAATCATGGCAAAGCGGGAGCATGAGGTATTATTAGGGATCATAAAGAAAATCCTATATTTGCCTTTGCTAGGTGCCTGGATGAATAGTCAAATCACATAGCTGAAGCAAGAGCTCTTTGGAGGGGTCTTTCATTGATCAAAGAATTTCTTGGTAATGTCATTGTTGAAGGGGATTCTTTAAATATAGTAAATTACTTGAAGAATTCCAAAACCCCTACTTGGAGAGTCAGAAACTACATTGAAGATGCCAGAAACTTGATCCTCCATCAGCAAGAGGTCATCATCCAGCATGCTTTCAGGGAAGCAAACAAAGTGGCAGACAAGTTAGCAAACATTGGAGTCATTGCTCCTAGTTTGATGACATGGATTGATATCCTTCCACAGGAGGTTAACAAAATTTCCATGAAAGAGAAAGTGTAAAATGACTGACAAATTATTTTTTATTTTAATCAACTTTAATTTTTGCATGAAGGATTTATTTTCCCTAGCTCAAATTGTCAATATTAAACTTCGTGCCACTAGGGTCATATCTCACATGAAGATTGTATTTTCTTTGAGTAAAATTGTCATCAGTCTTCTTGATGCCATTGAGGCCTCGTTATGTACTATCCTTATGGTTTTTCCAAGTCAAACTATCAATGGTGTTTGTAGCACCAATTTTCAAATTTTAAACATTTCCAAACATGATTGGACTATTATCATAGCTAGTCATCATGAGTGTACTCATTTTTTATTTCACCACCATTCGATGCACCACCTTGCCCGCTCCTTTTCAAATCCCATCTGCATGTCAAATCATCACTCCACTTCATTGCTCATTAATTTCACACGCCTCCTTATCCTCATCACCTTCTTCACACCTTTTTTTAGGGGAGATTTTTGCCTTTTTCCAATGCTTTGGTCTCACGCTTTTCCTTGCGATATTTTAGTTCCAAAATATTTTGCCTACCCAATGGATCAATCATGTCCTATAAGGCTCATTTCATTGTTACTAGGTCCAATTTGGTGTTGTTATTTCCAAGAAATTATTACATCTTGAGGAGGTGGCAAAGCTTTCAAAAATACCCAAGATTTTTACCTATTTCAAAAGCCCACTATCAATCCAATTCTACTACTCTGCTTAATGTTTTTCTAGGATGACACTAAGGATACAAAAACCGAATAATTCCTTCGAGGATCCTCTTTGTTTGTTTATTTTTACTGTATTAGAATGTTTGATTCCATTTTGGTGTGTTTGTATGTTTTCCTTGTTAGTCATAAGGATTATGCTTAGTCTGGATGTAAATATTTTGACTTTGGTTCTTGCATCCTTAGATGCAACTTTTGTACTAAGGCATTAGGGCACCTTTCAAATGCCCTCATAAATATAATCCTATTAACTTACAAAAAAAAACACTTGGGATGTTAGATGAAATACAAGCACATGTAGGTGATGTCGAAACTTCAAAAGATGCTTGGGATAATTTATGCACCATATTTCAAGGAAAGAATGAAGCCACTATATTACACCCACAATTGTAATTGTATTCATTGAAAGTTCAAGATGGTGAAACCATAGAATATTTTATTAGAAGGATAGCAGATATGAAATAATGAAGCCATATTTCAAGGAAATAAGGAAGCCACTATATTGCAACTATAGTTGCAATTGTATTCATTGAAAGTTCAAGATGGTGAAACCTTCGAATATTTCAAGGAAAGAATGAAGCCACTATATTACACTTACAATTGCAATTGTATTCATTGAAAGTTCAAGATGGTGAAACCATAGAATATTTTCTAAGATCATTTCCAGAATCATTTAAAACATTGGTCACATCTCTCCAAGTATAAAATAGAAAAATGTTTTTTGAAGAATTGGTTGATATCCTTTAGGAATATAAAATTGAAAATCAGATAAGGGATGAACTACCAAACAATGCCCTTATATCTTTAAGTAATATACAAGATACCACAAAAGGATCCTCCAATTCATCATCAACATTACAAAATCAACAAGAATGGAGGATATATCATCATATATGTAACAAAGAAGGACATATCATTAGATTTTGTAGATATAATTCACTCAATTAATGGAATCAAATGCATAGACCTTTTCAAAGAAATAAAAAAAAATAGTATCAATCAAATCAACAAAGATATGGATGAACACAACAACAACATCCAAAATGAGAAAATAAAAAATTGGCACATGGTTTAAGAGGTACAAGAAATAGACTATAATTATGAGGAAGAACATGAATTAACTCACAAGACACTTATGGGGAAAAATAACTATGGATCTATCAACCTTTGATGAAATTTTGAAAAGTACAAATGCATATAAAAAAATAAATGAAAATTGTAATATGAGTGCTATATCAACAAATGCATGGTGTGAAACTAAGGATCCTATATAGAGGTTAGTATGTGACATTCATAATTTAAGCAATGAAAATAAAGGTTATGCAATGAATACTCTGTGAAAATAAAACTACATTGAAAAATAAAATAGGATAAAAATAGCTCAAACCATCCCAAATAGATCTTGACGACCTACAAAGAACAATGTCAAAAGTAAAAAGAAGTTGCAAATGTGATACAAGTAGTAAAACTTCACAAAAAAATAGACATTGATGGTTTGAGCAATACTCTTAAACATGTTAATACAAAAAAGGGTTGTGAGCCAAAGGATTATGATCATGTAGAAAATTTATGTGAGACAATATTTGTGATGAAAAAAATGTTGGTAAGGTTATCTCTAGATATGTTGCTCTAGAGAATTATGATTTGAGACTCTTTGAGTTTGATAGCATTAGTTTCAAATATGTTAATAGAAGTGATTGTACAAAAAATGCTAGCTTTGATTGTGCAGAGTGTTTTGGTCAATATGTAGACCAAATTATCAAAGTTGATGGACAATGTGTTAGTGATTTGAAGTCTTCCATTTGCACTAAAGATAGTGATATAGGTCATACATAATTTACCAATAATGATGTAAGTATTGGTAAATATTCTTGTGATGACTTATTACATACAAATCAAGATAATGATGAAACTGAAAGGCACATAAAGACAATTGGTATCAAATAAGGATATAATGAAAAAAAAAATCTAATGGGAGTGATTTTGTGACATAAAAAGCTAATATCAATATTGTAACAGGGAATGTTGAAACAAGTGACATTCAATTCGTAATAGACAAAAATAAAATAAAATTCATGAGAAATAAATTAGGAAAAATAAAGTCATAACAAACATGGGCATAAAACAAAGAAACATTAGATCCTCCATTTTTATAAAATTTGTAATTATTCTTCATGGTGAGTGGGATTGAGAGTGAATGAGGTCTTGATAGCAGGATCGATAATGGGAATGGCTTTGGGGTAGAATTTGGTAATGGTTGTAGTGTCAAAAGTAGTTTATAGTTTGAAGCTGACAGTGGTTGTAGAGACAATGATGTTGGGGTTAGCAAAGTGGAACTAGAGAATATATTTTTGGACCCAGTCCTCAAGCTCTATTTGAAGGAGTCTAACTGTAATTCAGGTCAATATTTAGATCCCAGGGGTCTAACAATTGATGGGGGTAAGTGACCATGGTAACATGTGGTTTTGGATAGGCCAAAACTCCTTGAGTCCAAGTTGGATCTACTTTCAAAAAAGGGTCAATTTTTATTTCATATGATCTGGTTAATATGGATATTGAACAAGGATCCCATCGAATAGTTGAAATATTTATGGGGGTGAGGCCTAACCTATATGTGGTCAAAAAATGGGCTTCTACCAAATGGAGGTCGAATGGTAATATGGAAATTGTTGCCCTTCTTAAGTATTTTTTTATGGTAAAGCTAAATTGTTTTGAAGATTCAAAGAGAATTTTATGGGAGGGCCTTGGTTCTTTGGTAGGCATGGCCTTTTCCTTTGGAGATGGGGACCAAATTTCAATCTTAAGACCCAAAAATTTTTGCAGGTCCTAGTCTAGGTAATATTACCTAATCTCTCATTTCACTATTGGCATGAGGAGATTTTTGTTAGTATTGCTAAGGAAATGGGCCAACTAATTGCTATGGATTTGACCACCAAGTCCAAGTCTCACCATTTCTATGTAAGGATATGTGTCAATGTGAAGTTGGAGAAAAATTTACTAGATTTGATTCAGTTGGTTTCGAGATTGAGAGTTTGGAATCAATATATTGATTATGAGAATCCCCCTATTAAATATGGAATTTGTAAGAATTAAGGAAACTTGGTCTAGGTTCTTCTAAACTGAAAGCCTCCATCCTATGGCCAGAAGGTTTGAAAACCAAAGAAAATGGAAGAAGACATCACTAGGAAGAAAGTTGAAAATCCTAATAGTGAAGCTGGTAAATTTGACATGTAGAATGTTTCATCCATGGAGAACCCTAGAATGGAAGATTTCTTGGAAGTGAAAATTCTTAAATCTAAAATAAGTAAAGCTGATGTGCAGAAGGAGTCTTCCATGGAGAATCAATCTTTGGTAGAAAAATTAAGGTATGTGAAACTTTACCCCCCTCAAACTCAAATATTGTTTTATCTTCAAATCCCTTTGATATCCTTCAAGAAATCATTTTTGGAGATGAAGAGAATATCTTATTGGAAAATTTAGTGGATGGAAACTCTTAGTTAGGAAGCAAGGATGGGAGAAATGAAAAGAACCAAATGGTCTTGGAAAATTGTTAAATCAATTAAAATAGAACCTAGGAAATCTAGTTGAGTTGAGAAAAATTGTTCAAAATCCAAAGACCAGACATCGATAGAAAATAGGGGTTAATGTGGGTCATGTTAAATCTCAGGGAAGAACTAATAAAAAAATTAGAGAAAAAGAGATAAAATTAGATATTACCAATGGAATCCAAATTTTTATTGCCTTGGGTGGGGGAAGTAAAAAGCCACCAAGGAAATCCAAAAAATGAAGCTTATTTCATGGAACATTAGGGGACTCAATGCCCCAACCAAGCATAGACTGGTCCAAACATTGAGAAAAGATATTGTTAGAGTATCTTTTAAGTTCTACTAGGATATTCAATTTTGTTTGAGTTATCACTCTTGTTGAGATTGATAAACTCCTAGTTATGATTAGATCATATCTATTAGGTTGTTGTAATCCAACGACTCACTGGAGATCAACTTTGCTATTTATGCATAGCTGATCTCATGGAATAATCAATCAAGTATTTTAATTTTCTAACATGGTATCAGAGCAGGATTTCCCTGCCTTGTGAGCCTAAGGAGCTTTTCCTCATGGGGGGATTTCCATCATGGAAATCTCCCCTCATTGTTTTTCCTCCCCATCATTTTTTTTCTTCAATACTGAGGGAGTATGCTCTCCATCCTTTTATGGATCAGAAACTAGATAGTTATTGAGAAAAATCTGAAGTTGTTTTTTGGGAGGTCAATTTTTTTAGCTTTTTAGTTTTCTATCCATAAGAGGGCATTAGATCTGACTATTTGCAAGTGGAGCTTCTCAAGGAGCTATTCAGGGTTGTTATTGTTGTTCAAAGTTACGATAGATTTTTTTAATGGAACATATGATAGTGATGGGTTATATTGTTGAGCGACAAGAGAAAGCGAGAAGATATGTTTTTGTTCATCGTGAAGGTATTGGCCCTCATGAATATCCTTGATATAGATATTGTGCATAACAGCAGTGTAGGCCATCGACGGATTTTTTTCATCAAGAAGCTCTTCGCCTCATGGATTGGTCGCTCCCTAGTCAATAAATCGCAGTCAGAGAAGCGTTGATTCTCAGGATCACTTTTTTTGTAGGAGAATATCTCATATTTACTGGTATAAGGATGATGTAGATTGATGTCTTCATAGCTGATCTCAGTGCCATGATTTCATGATGGTTGCAGATAGTTTTAGATATTGTGTGGATCATTTTTTTATGTGCAGTTGGACCACTAATTTTTTTTAATTGCTAAAAATGGCCTGTAATGATTGTAGTTGGAGCGATTGCAATATGATGTTGCAGAGTGTGATTTGGTGCCCATGATGATGATCCAAGATGATGTGAGGACCAATATGACCCCTACCAGTGCACAATCCTATGTTTCTATTGAAGAACTCAATCGTCAACAGTGGGAGATTACAAAAATATTGCATGGAGATGGATCAAGTTGAACATCGAACGTTGATATAAGTGTTTGGTTTCAACAAAAAAGACTTATTCACAAATGCAAATCCTAGTGGAATAGGTAGTAGTTGGAATGTGTGGTGTGATAGTTTTCATGCGGAGATGCAATGGGCCCACTCATTTGATTGCTATTTGTTGGCATTGTTTTTGAGTCCTCCCATACGTATCCAACTAAGTAGATGAAGTCCAAAATATGCCCATTGGATTTTTTGATATATGGTGGAAGTAGCCAGTTGTAGATGCGAGTTGTAGGTGACATCACGATGGGAAAATATATGTAGGTCAAGTTGTATCTTTATTGCAGTGTTGCATGAATCGACGACTACACTATTTTCAACTTTATTGTCAACTATTGAGAGCACGTGCGAAGGATAATATGGTGGCATTGTGAAGGAAACTATAATTTTAGTTTTTTTATGATGTGATGTTAAATGAATTTATTGCATACCCATTTTCATGTTACCGTCCCAGGATTTTGATGGAGTTCGTGATAGCCTAGCATTAGAGCTTCACTTCTCAAGCAATAAATGGCGACAACAAATTCTAGTGATTGCTATCCAAATTCCTCTCTCACGCATGCTAAGTGGAGTTCGTCGATGGTAGATTCATAATTTAGATGGTTAATTTGACTTTGAAAATTGTAATTTTTCATCCAGTCAAGCGACGGAGATAATGATGATATGTATGCGTATTTTGAGGTTATGATGATGATTTATGGCCACCTTGATATGTTTTTTCCGAGGAAAGGTTTTTGCCATGTGGTGCCACCTGGAAGACACCAAATAATTTTTTTGAGGATGTGATAACCATGTGTAGATACCTAAAATGCGTCATGTCGATGGTGACTACTCATATGGGACATGCTAGAAGACCATATGGAAGATCTTTGGACAAATCCAAGGTATAGCAGTGGTTTTTACCACTCAATTAGGTTTTTTTTCCTAGTCAGTGCTAACCGCGGATGACACCCACGGTTAGAAGTGTTGACCGTAGATGACAGCCACAGCCCCAAATCTACCAATTGGGGACCACGACTGACACCTTTGGTTAGCATTGTAACAAACTTGGGCGACCAGAGCGAAGTCAAATCAGTTGCAACAGTCGAATTGCAACAGTTTTCAAAGTGGTTTGGGCTGGGAAGCATCCAGAAGCTTCCTCTCAACTACCAAATCTTGTTCTTGGCTTCTCCATGAAGCTAGAGCAAGGATTTTGGGAGTCTAATTAAGACCCCAATTTTAGAGAGCAAAGATCCTAAAGAATATCTCAATTTCATAGTGGAGCCCTGTCAGATTGGAGAGCAATTTCATATCCCCTTGAGGAGTAACGAAGTGCTATCCAATTGATAAAATAAAATTATGCATGCAACAATGGAGATGTCAAGAGCTTTAGGAGAAATATTGACAATTGACACACCTCCATTTCTAATTCCATTGAATTCAACCACCAGTCTGTTCCAAAAAACACAGACAACCCTTGACCATCAATTCCTTGGAGGATTTGAGAGTTTCTGGCCTTGTTGCAATAGAAAGGACACTTTCATCTTAACCATGGCTATGAGCCATGATTAACGGTGTCAACTATACCTCAAACCTATGGCTAGGATTTGATGCTCTCTTTCCTCTATTTTAACATTAGATTTCCATTTTCAGTCATGCATTTAGCTTAATCTCGCATAGATCTACATTTTAGCAGACATTTGACCGTTCAATTTAGGATTTAGAGGTAGATTTACTTCATTTCCTTGCAATTATCAATTTAGATTAGTTTCTTGCCATGTTATGCAATTCAAGTTTTCTAATGGTTAATTAGGATGTTTCTTAGCTAGATTCATGCTTTCTTTACATGCTTTATTACAATTTCACCATTTATTGCATAGATTGATAGTCTTATAAGCTTTCTTGATTTCATGATATGTTTTATACAAGATTCCTCCAAAATCCTCATCAAGAGAGGCCTCCTTTGTCTTTAATTGTTTCTTGTTGTTTCTTGAATGCAGGATTAATAGGGTCGTGCCATTCAATGCAGTAAATACCTCTAATCATGGAGAAGAAGGTCATCGACACCTTGGAGCAGTTTGTGTCACCCTGAAAGGCACTTGGATTATCATACCTACCCTTGAGAGGGAAACAATTACACACTCCTATTGTAATATTGTATCAAAGTGATTATCCCTAAGAGGGATGTACCTGTAATTTGATTTTGAATTTGAATATAATGGAATAAAGCGTATTTCTTCTTGATTTATTTGTTGTCAATTTCTTGTTCTTGTATGCATGTCATGATTTTATCAATTATTGCAATAGGATGCTTCGGGTGTGAGCCTTTTTGTGGTTCTAGAAGGCAATCATGGCAGAAACCCAAAAAAAATTGTGATCACCGATGTTTTTCTCTATTTTTTTGTTGTAGGTGCTAACCGCGGATAACAACCACGGTTCACAGTGCTAACCATGGTTCACACCCATGGTTCACAATTCTAATTGTGGTTCACACTTGCAGTTCAAAGTGCTAACCATGGTTCATACCTGTGGTTCACAGTCGTAGCCACGCTTGACAGACGCGATCAACAAAGAATAGAAAAACAACAAAATCAGACATCACCAGAGAATTGGACCTGAGGTAGGACTATTTTTTCCTCTCTGTATTTGTTTTTACAAAATTAGAATGCAATATATGGATGCTAATTAGGAAAACATAGCAAAAAGTAAAATGGCAAAATCCTAGATGCTTTTTAGTTTTCCACTAGTTGCTGCTAGGAATAGCGGATCTCTGATTACAATCTGCCCTAGTCTCCAGCGGTATAGGATATTGATTGTTTAGAGTTTACATATATGAGGTCCAATCAGTGGCCATTTTCATCATAGATAGTTGCATTCTATAAATATCATCTAGCATAATTGTGCATTCTCTGAAAAGCAAGCGTTCTTTTGAAAAGCATGTAGGAGAATCATGTGAATGTTGTTTTATGCATTTTATTTTCATGCAAAGTAAAAAGAACCCCACACACCACATTTTATTTAAAAATCAGTGGCATTGGGCTCTCACATCCAACCCATTTTATTGACACCAATAGTGGATGTCATTACCACTTGGTTGGCTCATTTGAAATTGTATTATCGAGACCCGCTCGTGGCCAAGGCCAACCCAAGAACTATCCTATCCATGCAAAATAGCATGCACTCATCTTTGGAAGAGTGTATCATTGTGCATGGTGTGCTGGGTGAGGGTTGGTAGTACCTATGCTACCTCGTTGAGTATGGAATTCACTCCTATATTCGTCTTGTGCGAGTATATAGGTGAAAACCTTTGAATAAATTGAGTATAACATCAACTTTTGATACAACTGAACAACGAGATCATACACATCAGGCACTAAGGCCACAACTTGACCAACAACATATGTATCAATCCCAATTGGATCAACAATAATTAAATCAACAATGGGTGGACTCACCATGAGCACACCTACAAAGGTTGTATCAATGAAAGATACGAGAACAAAAAAAGATACAACAAGAGCAAGTGCAAAATGCATTGCATAAAGTGGTGCTTACGCCTAGCACACAAAGGATGCAACAATGCATAAGGTACCCAGTGCAATCTTAGAATATTTCACCGCGGCCATGCAAAAATCATGTTCAACATCATAGGCCATTATTTGGGTATCATAATGAATCTCATATTCCTCAACAGTACCAAGATCAATACTATGAGGAATCATATGCAAATTCCCAGTGGGAACATCAAGAAGAAGTAGATGCTTACCTTGAATCTAGTTATGATGAGGTACCTAAGGATTATACTTATCGTCCACCTCAGCATCAAAAGCGACCTCCTCGACCTAACCAAGGGTGACGAGATGAAGATCATATCATTTCATCAGGGGCATACAAAGTGCTAGTTGATCGGATAAATGTAGTCAAAAAACAAAATCAAAAATTGGTTTATCAAAAAACCACACTAAAGCAGCTTAGAAATTAGCCTTTGCATCCCTCAATGTCATCACCAATATACCCATCAAATTTCAAGATTCCTTAACTTGAAAAGTTTAATGATGACGAAGATGATGAAGATGCACGAGAGCATATGACAGGCTTCATCCATATGTGATTTAGTTTTCAAGACAATGACCGCTTGATGTTGAGAACCTTCGTGACAACATTAGTTGAGGATGATTTAGAGTGGTATAATCATTTACCACATCATAGAATATACACCTTTGAGCAATTAGTCGATGCATTCTTGCAACGTTTTGCCTTTAGTGCTAAGGAAATGACAAACTTGACTGACTTGATTAGCCTTTGTCAACTTGATGATGAGGCAGTCATTGAGTATGGCAATAAGTGGAGGAATGTGATGTCAAAAATACCTTTCACCCTACCCACAATAGAGCTCATTCGAATGTTTAAAAAAATTTGTTCGAGACATATCTCACTTCTCTTGCAATTACAATAGTATCAAACGTTCGAGGAGCCTTAGCACAAGCCTAGGTCATTGAAGACATCAAGATATAGGACGGTGATAATCAACTCCACAAAAGGGAATTTCCAAACAAGAATATCATAGGTGGCAACACACAATAAAATGTGACCCCAATCAATCAAGTTGTTTTGAGTATCCCTAGATCCTCAAACCAGGGTGCACCGCCTCCACTAGTGCAACATAATTACCAAGCTCAGCCTCCTTTGGTCCAAAATCATATGCAAAATAATCAGATACAAGGCCAATGACGTCAGCCACAACGATAATATACTAATTTTCCAGAGACATTAGCATCACTCTTTGATCGATTATATGAGGTGGGAATGATGAATCTTCCAGAGTTATGTCCTTTGAAACCTAATAAGCGTAGATTAAAGGTGCATAGATAAAATCTATATTGTGTTTACCATCGAAAAATATGTCATGACATACAAACATGTTATCCCTTTAGAGATGTAGTGCAAGATAAGATCGAGAGGCAACAACTTCATATAGGAGTTTTCCAAGACCCCTTGCATGCACACAAAGTAAACATAGCACCTGTCAATCAAGTTGAAAAATCTAATTAGGTGCACATTAATATGCCTCCCCAAGAGTTTGTGGAAATGATCAGTGTTGTAACAGAGAAACAAGATTGTAAAAATCGATCTTCGCAATCGGTGGCATCTTCTAATGTTTCACCTTCACTTGTCTCGTATCAGTGGGACATTGGCACTACACAAAATTGCATGTCACAGTAGGGGGAATTAGTTTCTACTACTCCTCCTAGTCAAGCCAATCATGGCACATCAAACACAATACACATTGGGGGTCTTCAAGGTGTCACACCTTCCTCATCATCCACATCACGATCAATGATGCAAAGTGAGGGTTCTAAAGGTATCACACTTTCCTCACTTTCATTGAGTGGCACACACACTGGGGGTACTTAAGGTAGTGTACTTTCCCCTTTAAAAACATAAAAATAAGGAAAAAAATCATAAAATATCAAAATTTCAAAAACATTCAAAACAATTAAAATTTCAAAAACAATTGAAAATTTTCAATTTAAAAAAAAACATTCAAAAATTAAAATTTCAATAACAATTGAAAATTTTCAATTAAAAAAAAAAAAAAACATTCAAATAAAACATTTAAATTGCAAAAACAATTCAAATATCAAAACATCAAAAAAAATATGGAAAATATCAAAATCCATACACATGCACAAAAGGCCCCAAAGGCATTTGTAAGCCCTTTGGTCACCCCATCAAAAGGTTCCAAGGGTTCCTGAAAACCACTTGGTCGTGTCAGTAAAAGGCTTCGAGGGTTTGTTTAGAACCGCTCGGTCATCCCAAAAGGCTCCAAGGGTTCCTGAAAACTGCTTGGTCATGTTAGTCAAAGGCTCCAAGGATTCTAAAAAATTGCTTGGTCATCCCAAAACGTCCCAAAGGTGCTCATAATATCTTTGGTCAAACCCAAAAGGCTCTAAGGGTTTGCTGAAAACCGCTCGGTCATCCTAAAAAGCTCCAAGGATTTTGTTGAAAAATCGCTTGGTCACTCCTAAAGGCTCCAAAGGCATGTACTCGTCGTTTGGTCAGATATGAGGCTCAAAACTCATAAAAATTATAAAATCAATAAAATCCAAAAAAATGGTAAAGCATAAAATCCAAAAATATTTGCATTTGCATTTTGAATTTTCATTTTGCATTCACTCATGCATCCGCTGCATTATTGCATTGCATATAGGCATTCGTCATTTGTTGCATTCCGTAGTAGGAGGTATTATGTTTGCCAGTATTACAAACGACACCATGTTTGTGTTTAAATCATGCAACAGTGGGAAGCTAAAATATGAACTTCAATAAATCACTATGCTTGCACGTCTGTGCTTGAGGTCGGGTAATAACATGGAAAAAAGGCCCGCTTTGTTTGTTATTCCTCCAAAGTGATGGAGGTTGAGACCCTTAGCATCTACCACCGATCAAAAATATTCTGAATCATTATTTTTTGTCTTGCGAGAAAATAACAATATTTCTGTGCAGAGTTGCTCACACACCGAGTTTAAATCGATATACACACTTGAAATAATTGAAATTTCATGTCATAGATGAGGTTGATGAGATGCTTAATATGGCCTTTGGAGACAACCGGACTATATCTGGGTATTTTTTTATTCTTTCGATTGAAAAATATTTTATGCAATGTGGTACTTTTGCCCATTGGAGACAAAGGCAACTTATGTAGAGTGGTGTCTATTTTGTTGGTAGAATACAAACAAAGTGACTGTTACTAAGGGAATGAAATAGCGTTGCCATATAGTCATGGTGAGATTGGGGGTGATATATATTTTGAAGATCCCTGTGTTATGGTTATGGGCCCACAAGGTAGTAATGTTCAACATCATCAACGACAATGGAGCAAATATCGCAGTGGCTAAAGTGATGTTTCCAGATATAGAGGTAGCCAGTTTCAAAGGCGTTAGATGCTGGTGGAGTGTGATGGTTATTTGAAATGGAGCCCATGTGCTTTTTGTGGGATATAATATGCTTTTTTAAAATCATAGTTTTTCTTTTTTTGTCTTATATGAAGAATGGGCACTATTAATTTCATATGTATGTAAGAGTCATTTGGTGGCCAAATTTGTAAAAACTCCCAAGTTATGCATTTTTTGCAGAGTAGCAACTCAGATGGGTGACCACTTGGGAAGTCCTAGAGTTGCGCACATTTGGAGGGTCATTATATTTTTGGTTTTTTTAAAGCATCAATATGTATCCAACTATAGGGGTATTTATAGTCGTCGAAAAGGTTTTTCCAAGACGGACATTATGGTGCAGTCCATTTTCAATTTTGAAACTATTTTCCACACTTTTTTGTGGCTCAAAATATTGTATCATGGAGTGCATTCTCGGTTGAACCCGACACTCCCAACATTGGTGCCCTTGTTTTGTTGTTTGTCCATTTTTTTGGACCTTGTTAATCAGCCCATTGTGTCCATATAGGTGGTAACCACATACTCATACTTGTGGAGTCAATTTGGACTTCCCTTGCGATTCTTGTGGTTCTTTCCACACTATCTTCACACTTTTTTTTGTGAGACACATTGGTTTCGAGAGGTTTTTTTAGTGACCTTTTTTCATGGTTCACAACCTTCATCTGTGTCACAAGCACCAGTCTAGGAGTATGATTTCATTCATTTCGGTGATGAGTCTCTACTTTTTTGAGACATCTTATGGGTCCTTTGCAAACTTCTTGATGGAAGTTGTCATAGAGGGGTTGAAGAGGACATCTTCCTTCCTCTCCATCCTCCATGCACATATTCATTCTTCTTCTTCTTCTTCTTCTTCTATTATGGCAGGTGGTTTTCTCCCTTGGGGTTTTTTCATCATTCCCTTATTTTGTTGTTTTTCCATGAGATTTGGACCTTATTTCAGCCCATTGTGATCATATAGATGGAAACCATATACTCATGCTTATGGATTCATTTTGGACTAACCTTATGATTTTTGTGTTTCTTTCTCCATCCTATCTTCACACTCGTTTTTTGTGAGACACTTTGGTTTTAGGGGAGTTTTCTTTAGTGATATTTATTATTTTTTGATCGCATATTGTACATGAGTACCTTATCAGACCTTGCTGCCAAGACTCATTTCTGTGGCTATACCATCTCTATTGTACATGAGTACCTTATCAGGCCTTGTTGTCGAGACTCATTTTTTGTGGGTATGCCACATCTTGTTTATTCCTTTTTTCACTTACCCCTAGTATCACTTAAGGGGGGGTGTTAGAGTATATTTTAAGTTCTACTAGGATATTCAATTCTATTTGAGTTATCACTCTTGTTGAGATTGATAAACTCCTAGTTATGATTAGATCAGATCTATTAGGTTGTTGTAATCCAATGACTCATTGGAGATCAACTTTGCTATTTATGCATAGCTGATCTCATGGAATAATCAATCAAGTATTTTACTTTTCTAACAGATATAAGATCTCAAATAAAATCTTCTTGAAGAAACTAAATTGGAACCTCAAAGTATAGAACCAATAAAATAGAGAATTTGGAGGGAGGTTGATTTTATTGCTAGCCCTACCTTGGGTGCCTCTAGAGGGAAATTTACAATGTGGGATAAAAAAATTAGAAGGAAGACTCACAATTAAGTATAACAAATTTATCTCTATTCTTTTACATTGTAAGGAGGAAAATACCCTGTGTATCTTAACTAATCTCTATGCACCAAATTATGTTATTGATAGAAAGCATTTGTGGGAGAATTTGAGTCATAAAATAGAAGCTTTTAAGGGTATTCCTTGGATTGTGGCTAGGGATTTCAATTCCTTGTTGAATCCATCAAATAAGAAAGGGGGGACACCTATAAATTTGGAAGGATTGTCTAATTTTGCTCAGTTTGTTAGATATAATGAGATTTTGAATGTGGATTTGAGAGGAAATAAATACACTTGGAGTAATAGATGTCTTGGATATTAGCTTATTCAAGTCAGGCTTGGTAGAGTCTTTTTATCCAAAGAAATATTATTTCTTTTAGGGGATACTCATCTCTTAGCCCTAAAAAAAAATTGGATCAAATCACAATACTTTATTATATGAAATAGGGAGAGTTAGGAGAATATTCAAAAGCCCTTTTAGATTTGAAATGATGTGGCTCAGACATGAAAAATTGGAAGTCCAAATTGATGAATGGTGGAAGGCTAATTTCTCTGGTTCTAAACTTTCATAAGTTGCGAAAAAACTTTGTTTTGTTAAGAGAACCCTGAAATTGTGGAATCAATATTTTTATGGTCATATCTTTTAGAAAAAGTGTAGTTTAAAAATTCAACTACAAAATATTGAACAACTGATAGCCAAGGAAGGTATTTCAGAGGACACAAGGGATGTAGGTCCTTGTGGATATCCATAATATTTTGGCATGTGAAGAAACCTTATGGTATCAAAAATCAAGAATAACATGGCTCAAAGAGGGAGACCACAATATGAATTTTTTTATTTCTCCACTCTTAGACATCATAGGAATAAATTTTTTTTATAAGTCCTCAATGCTAACAAATATCTCTCTAAGGACCCTTTGGAGATCAGAGGAGAAGCGATCAAGTATTTTTTGGATTTGATTGGTACTAAAGATCCTATTAATGAGGAGGCAATGAGTGAGTTGTGCAATATTCTTGCTTTGGTGACTGAACAGATGAATTATTTCTTAATGATCCCTTTTAAGGATGAGGAGATTAAAAATGCTCTCTTTGATATGAATGGGGATAAAGCTCCTAGCCCTGATGGTTTTCCAACAGGTTTTTTTAGCATTTTTGGAATATAGTGGGTGGGGATATCATTGAAGCTATTAAGGAGTTTCAAAAGAGTCATTTTATTCCAAAGGATATTAATTCTACATTCTTAGCTCTCATTCTAAAAGTAGTGGGAGCTAACTCTTTCTCAAACTTTAGACCTATTAGTCTTTGCAACACCATTTACAAAATTTTGTCAAAGACCAGGGTTATGCACAATGACGAATATTCACAAATTGGGTAAATATTTGCATTTTCAAAAATGTAAATTTATGAATTTTGGGGACCCTAGACGTTGTCCCTTTCATCCAAAGTTTTTGGAATAAATATTTTAGGTGTCGGTTCACTGTGCGTTGATAATAATATTATGGATTTTTTAAAAATTTGCCAACAATCTCACCTAAATCGAGGACCCTTTTCAACACAAAATTTTAAAATTATCTTACCAAATTTTCCAAGTATACCACTATATATAATTAACATGCTAGTGATACTTTTTCATTTAAAACATTCAAACTATTATAAATTTGAGAATTCCATCGAACTTCGACCGTGTATAGAAACTAGTTGATCTGGACCCTATTCTACACCCAACCAATATTGAGACCTTGTTCTACACCAGACCGATATTTGGAGCTTGTTTTACATCTGAACATAATACCGAAACCTATTTTGCATCCTTGAAGGATATCCAAACCATGTTCTACACCCGACCTATATCTAAACCCTGTTCTGTATTTGAATGAAATACTAGATCCTATTCTGCACTAGATCGATTTCTGAACCCTATTTTGTACCCGATCGATATCCAAACCCTATTTTGCATCTAAATGGAATATCAAACCTTGTTCTACACCCAAAAAATATCTAGTTTCTTTTTTACACCCTAATTGAGATCCATATCCTGTTCTGCATCTGGATGAACTGTCAGACCCTATTCTACATTCAAACAGACTACTGGACCCTATTTTGCACCAAACTGATATTCAGACATTTTTTAGCACCCGATTGATATCTAAATCATGTTCTACACCTTGAATGATATTTGAACCTTGTTCTACATCCATATGGACTATCGAACACTATTATGCACCAGATCAATATTTGAACCCTATTTTATGACCAAATTGATATCCAGACCCTGTTTTGCATCTAAACAAATTACCAGACCCTACTATACACCAAACTGATATCTGAACCTTGTTCTAAAGATATTGTGATGCTCTGTTTCTCTGAAGACATTGTGATTGTCTATTTCTAGTCCATTTTGTACTGTAATATTGTATCTCTAATTATTTTTCACATACACAAGTTTTTTTCTTAAATTGATTTGAATTTGTATATTGATTAGTTTTGTGCTCTTATCAGTTACAAGTGTTATACCTAGAAAATAGAGTAGTGGAATAAACTGACAAAATCAAAATAAAGTATGGTAGGCAATAGGTATGTATTTTATACCAACGAACCATCTATTTATTATAGTTACAGTATTATCTTGAGGCCTAACAGAAGTAAGACCTCTTCAATATTTTATTACTTTTCTAAAATGAAAAACATTTTCTTTACAAGTAAAATGTCACCTACTGGTGATGGAAAGAAGGGGGCCAAATATTTTGCTAAAAAGAGTATCCTCAAATATTTTAGCCATATGTCAAAATGCAACGAGCCATCGACATACATGTAAATTCAAGGTAAAAATGATTTTGACTTCTAATAGTTAGTTGTACATTCTATAATTATTTTAAATATTGCTTTCTTCCTGAAATAGTTAGTTCTCAGTATGTGCATGATGATATAAATATTTTTTCTATTTATAAGTTTATTTTGTTTAATCCAAAAATGATAAAAAATATTATGGTATACTACTATGCAGAATACCCTGGCGACCATGATATGCCTCGACTTGAAGATATTCCCCACCAAGAGATGCCTTCTAATGAAAATTATCTTAATAATGACATCCAACAAACACTTGAAGATATTCCTCAAAATGACATGCTAGTTGAAATTGAAAGTGATAATTCAAATACATTACAAACTTCTTGTGAATCTTCAAGCAAAAAATTTTAAAAATAGAAAGACATCTAACTAGGTTATTGGAAGGGCATTTACTAATGAATGGGAAGAAAAATTTCCTTGGGTTGAGCCTATCCTAAATGAGAACAACCAAGTTGATCAAAAATTATGTAGATGTAAAATTTGTAGCTGGAAACTTGGTAAGGATCACAGGCTGCAAATTAAGATAGATACAATAGAAAAACATGTTGGGAAAGCTTATGTAAAAGTTATAGGAAGTGATGGTAAAATTAATAAAGAAGTTAGGTGGAAGGATGCATCAGAATGTATGCATATCAGATATGCAATAGAATATGACAATCACTTAAAGCAAAAACAATCTCTTGTTGAAAAAGGTGGAACGATTTAAGCCCAATTTCATAAAATTCATAAGATCAATTTAGCTTCAAAAAGTTTATAGTTTGTTGTTGTATATAGTATTCTTTTTTTTTTTGACTGGGTGGGTGGTATTAACACACCCCAGAGTTACATATCCGCATGCATGTGAGGGGGAGGGTTTTGGACCTGGTACCTCCCTTCTCCTAGGAGTTTTACACAACCCACTTCCTCCAACTCCCCCACATCACCGGATTATATAGCATTCTAAAAAGGGTAGATCCATGTTCGATTTTACTGATTATAAGCACCTGTTTCAACTAGTTGATGTACATAAACTTCCTAGTTTCCATTGGTCAGATCGAAGTGGTTCAAAAATGGCAAAATATCTATCATTAGTTGAGAAACTCATCCGAAGTTGCGTACCTTGGAGTTTAAATAATTCCTTTCAAAAATTACTAGTGAAAGTGGGATCACGATCACTAACGATAGTAGAATGCATGCCATGTAATTTAAAAATATTGTCAAGGAATATTTGAGTAATAGTACTAGCGGTATAGGGGTGAGCTACTAGAAAAAAATGGGCGTGTTTAGATAAATGATCTATCACCACTAGGATCATCTTTTTTCTTGCATATTTTGGAAGACCTTCAATGAAATCCATTGAAATATCCTCCCATGTCTTGGTTGGTATGGGTAGAGATTGAAGAAGGCCCAGTGTTGCCACTGTTTCACCTTTATTTCTTTGGCATGTTTCACATTCATTGATGAACTTCTTGATATCATTTTTCATCCCTCACCAATAAAATGATTTAGTCACTCTTTTGTAGATTTTTAGGAATCCAGAGTGGCCTGCAGTAGGTGTAGCATGTAGCTCATGTAGAATCTTTGGATGATAAACCGATGTAGGTGAGAGGACCAGGCGTTCTTTGTAACAGAGCATGTTACCTTGCCAAGAGTAGTGGGGTTTACTCATGGGATTTTGTTGTAGTTGTTGAATTATGGTGTGTATAGTAGGGTCCGCATACCATTCATCCTTGACTTGTTCGATCCATGTAGGTATGGGGTAGGAAAAAGCATGTAATTGTGAAGTTTCTTCGAACTTTTTGGAAAGTGCATCCACAACCATGTTATCTTTCCCTTTTTTGTAGATGATTTCATAATCATAGCCTAATAGTTTTGTTACCCACTTTTGCTATTTTGGAGTGGTTATCCATTGTTCAAGAAGGTATTTTAGGCTATGGTGGTCGGTGCGGATAATGAAATGTTTTCCAATAAGGTATGGTCTCCAATGTTGGATAGCATGGACCATAGCTAACATTTATTTTTCATAAGTGGAACGTGCTAAATTATTTTTCAAAAATGCTTTACTAGTAAAGGCTAAGGGCTTCTCATTTTTCATTAGCACCACTCCCATTCCCAATCTAGAAGTGTCCCTTTCAATAATGAATGGTTGGGAAAAATCTGGCATAGCTAGGATGGGGGTGGTACACATGGCATTTTTCAAAGTCATGAAAGCTTCATTCGCTTTTGGAGACCATATGAAGGCATTATTTTTAAGTAGGGTTGTTAAGGGTGCTGCTATTTTCCCATAATCTTTAACAAATTTATGATAATAGCCCGTTAATCCTAAGAACCCACGCAACCCTTTTAGATTTTTTGGAATTTGCCAATTTTCCACATCTTCAAATTTTTGGGGGTCTACTTTAACTCCTTCCTTGGATACAATATGTCCAATATATTCAATTTCCTACTTCCCAAAGGAACACTTTGATCGCTTTGCATATAATTTATTTTCTTCCAATATTTTGAGTGCTTGCACTATATGTGTTAAGTGCTCTTCCCATGTCTTGTTGTAAATCAAAATATTGTCAAAGAAAAAAAAAATAAATTTTTGAAGGAAGGGAGAAAATACTTTATTCATAAGACTTTGAAATATGGATGGAGCATTGGTGAGGCCAAAAGGCATCACCAAGAATTCATAATGTCCCTCGTGGGTGCAAAAAGTAGTTTTGGGTATATTGCTTTCCTTAACTCGAATTTGGTGGTAACCTGATCGTAAATCGAGTTTAGAAAAATATGCGGCTCCATTTAGTTCATCGAGTAGTTCATCAATGATTGGAATAGGAAATTTATCTTTAATTGTTATTTTGTTGAGAGCACAAAAATCCATGCATAGGCATCATGATCCATCCTTTTTGCTTACTAGTACGACTGACGAAGAGTAGGGACTTCTACTAGGTCGAATGACCCCTGCCCTTAGTAGGTCTTGTACTAATTTTTCTATTTCCATCTTTTGTAAGTATGGATATCGGTAAGGTCTAATATCTGGAGGTTGGTGTCCTGAAAGTAATTGAATAGCATGATCATGGATTCATTGTGGAGGTAATCCCTCTGGTTCTTTGAATATTTTATCATGTTTCTCTAGGATTTCTATTAATTTGGGTGCCTCTGGTTGCTCTTCGGTGGTGTTTTACAAGGAAAATAGTTGGGCAACCATGCCTCTTCCTCATTTTTGAAGAATATTTTCCATTATATGGGAACTTACGATTTGTGTGGGACCTGTTTTTAAACCTTGAATTGTGTATGTTTGGTTGTTTTGTATAAATTGCATCCATAACTCTTCAAAGTCCCATTGAATTTTATCGAGCGTTCGTAGCCATTCTACTCCCAAAACAATATCACATCCTCCTAATGGTAGTACATACAAATCTAATTTCATGTTATATTCCCCTATCGTGAGTTTGATATTCCTGCATTTGCCTTTACATGCATTTTTTCCTCCATTACCAATCATGACTTCGAAGTTATTGTAGGGACATATAAAGCAATTAGCTTGTTTGGCCAAACTGGGGTCTATAAAATTGTGAATGCTACCAGAGTCTAAGAGCACAATAGGTATTTGTTTCTTAAAATACCCTTTTACCTTTTTTTTGTGGAATCGAGTATCCTGCTAATGCGTTAAAGGATATTTTTGTTTTATCTTGGTTTTCTTCTACAACCTCAGTTATTACTTCCACTTCTATGTCATCCTCCTCTTTGGGAGTGTAATCAACTGTGTCCAAAATATATAATTTTGGTGAGATGCATTTGTGGTTGGGGGTAAACTATTCATCATAGTGGAAACGTAGGCCCTTTTCTCGTATTTATTTTAGCTCTTCTTGGCTAATTCGTTTAATTGGCATGACCTTATTCAGTTTTTGGCTGGTGTAGATATTTGGTGTTTTTCCTAAAAAACTCTTCATATTCGCCTTTGGTTATTTTTCTTATCTTCTATCATTTGTGTTAATGCCACTGCATGCATCATATCGATAGGATTTTGTATTTGTACCTCCATTCTAATGTCTTATTTTAGGCCACTAATGAAACAACTTTGGAAGAATGATGCATCTAGTCCTGTTGTAAGGTTCGCCAATTTCTCAAATTGTGCTTGGTATTCCCTTACGGTGGAGGTTTACCGCAGTTTAGTGAGGGCTCCTGTGAAGTCTTCAAATTTAGTGGGGCCAAATCACAACATTAAGTTTTTTGTGAATTTGATCCATGTGGGCGGACCTTTTATTTTCGCATACCATTGATACCACTGGGTAGCAATTTTTTCCAAGTGAAATGATGCGATATGGACTTTCTGAATCTCTAGAATTTGATATAAGGTAAAATATTGGTCTGCCCTATATGAAAATCTAGTTTTGTGGTACGGGGAAGGATTGATGTATGTGGTCCCCCTCTTAATGTTTGTTGTGGTGGCATAGTGTTCTATTATCCATTTTGCATGAGCAGCAAATTTTGTTCTACTAAGTCCATGGAATGGGTTGTAGCATCCGATTTAGTGGATATATCTATATTTGAGTTGGTGATTTTTATAGTTAGGTCTACTATTTTGGTAGCGATTTTAACTTCTAAATTATCCTTCCAAAACGCCATTCCTTGCATCATGTCTCTCATTTCCTTGGAAAACTACGAGAGTTCTTTCGTAATTTCTTTTGAAACCTCCTTCGCAATCTCCTTCGTTGTGTCTTGAGATTGTCTTCCCTCAACCATTTAGGGTGTGGTTGGTTTATAAGTGAGTTGAATATGCAGAAATTAGTTTTATCAAAAAAAATTGTCTGTCTTCGTCGCGTTTAATTTTGCATACTTGCTGCTCTTTGTTCACATCGAATGATATTTTCCTCACCTGTATTTCTAACTTTGGTAATGTGTGATGTTGTCCAAAAAAATATATATGCTACCTTTGCTAGCGATTGTGGCCTACTGTGTAACAGTTCCGTCAGTAATGGTTAGAATGTGTGCTGAAAAGAAAACGTTGCCGAGTAATGGCCTATTAGTAACTAGAGCAGGGTGGGGAAAAAATTTCAGGTCTTTTTAGCTTTGATCCAGTTGTTATGAACTTGCAACTTGAAATATGAATTGAATGCATAAAATAATCGATGTTTGAATAGAATCACAATTTGTATTGAAAGGCAGAAACCCACAATATAATAAATTAATGTTCTTGGATGATCTTTCGAGCATACTCCTTGTCCTATTTACATCTTATGTAAAAGGTGTGAATGGTGAAGGGATGTGTCCCTTTATAATACAATATAATATATAATATGATTAAGAGTCACGTTAGGAGGGTCCTAACATGATTTGTTTATTATATATGTGGGCATCCTTATTAAGCATTTTAGTAAAAGTGTAGAAGTCAATGGTGTTGAAATCAAAGGTATACTCAACAAAGATATTTTAAAATAATAGTCATTGCATTTTGGAAGAATAATGGTTGGGCAAATGTCACTTTTGAGTAGCATCAATGAGACTGGTTCCACTGCATGTTTGTGGTAAAAATTATATCCAAGTAGTGTCTTACAAGATACGATTAGTGAATACTTTTGTTTATATGAATTATGTGAAACAATAATTTTAGGATTTGTGGAAGATGAGAGGGTTTTCAATGCACTATATTTTATTAAATCTAAGCTCCGCAACAGGTTGGACAAAAATTTAGAATTTTTTTTAAGAATTTATGTGTCATCATATCAGTTGGACAAATTTTTGTATGATAGAGAATTTACCTTGCAGGCAAAGGGGATACCATGAATACGATCTATAAGGAGGATAATGATGCTTTCAATGATCAAATAGTGGAGACAAAGATATCCACTATGCTTAATAGTGATACTAGAAAAGCTATGAAGTTTTTGTTTCAGCTACCTAAATTGTGATTTTTCCTGTATTTCAAAAAAATGATAAATTTGAATTTCTTTGTTATCAAATTTCATAATATTGTTTCATATTTATAAGATTTCAAATTTTTTGTTTATTTATAAATTATTTTTTTTATATCACACTGTTGTTTTATAAATTGTATGTTTTATATCACATTGTTGTTTTATAAATTGTGTTTTATATCATAGTGTCTCAACTACCTTCATTGATAAATCGTTATATTTTATATTTTATATCATAGTATTTGTATTGTATTGTTAATGTATGAACATTAACCAAAAATAATATTTCTTTTGTTGTTTGAGATGAACATAGTAAAAATATTGGCTAAAAATAAACTCTAAAAGCAAAACAAAATTATAAATGCAAATAACCTTTAAATTATGGAAGACACAAAATTAGTAAATATATTTTTCATTAATTCAAATAAAAGTATATTACACCATACAAAATTTTTGACTGCAGTTAACTTAAAAATATTACATACTGTTAAATATATCATTGGGGGTTTGTTGCCTTAGTATCACTTGGATTTATCTTTTCTTTTTATTTATGTCCTTCCATGATACCCTGTTTTTGTAGTGCACCACCTCTGACTAGGTTTTCCTGTACTTTCACAATACTCCCCACCAATGCAACTTCTTCTTTGTTTGGATCTTCGTGTAGTGTTGGAAGTGTTTCTTTTGCTTTATGCTGCTCTAGTATGAGGTCCAAATCTTTGTTGAGCCTATCCCTAATATATATTCTTAAAAAATTATTATCCACCACTTTTGCTTGTATTTTTTCTTCATTTCCATTGCATTTTACAGAAATGTCTTCGTCCTATTGATATTGACTTCCATGCTCTTAACTTGTATTTTTAAGTTATCAAAATTTGACTACAAAAAGAAAATGAAAGTCTAATTCAAAAGAGTTATATGAAAAATTATTACTTGTTTTAATGAAATATAGAAATTTAACTGCAAAATAAAATTGAAACATAAAAAAACATTCTCTTCTCTCAACCACATTTCTTGCAGCCTCAACAACTGTAACTTTTTCCTTATCAAAAGCCCATTGGTTATAAAAATCTTAGGATTCAAAATTAATATTCTCTAATCTACTAACCATACTTTTTAAAACATCATCATCATACACAACATCTAAATTCACTGATCCTGATGTAGCAGACCACCAAGCTTTTCTGGTTCATATTGAACCAAAGAATAAATTGAATCTCTTTTTGTAAAATTCCTATACCGAGCATTAATTTCCTTTATAAGGATCTTATCCCGATAATCCCAAATCTTCATCACTTGCAAATCTCTAAGAACAACATATTTTATGGTTTCTTTAGTATTTTCAATCATTAAAACATTTTCATAAAAAATTACAATGTCATACTCAGTTTCAGGATGAGGGTCATTTCCTTGAGGAGATGGCAATGATGTTTACTCAGTTGTAGGGTCTTCTATTTATTCTACTTTACCCTATGGATCATGAAGCACATCCGTTGTCTTGAAGCCTAAAATATTATCCTGTAATAGAAAATCATCATCAAGTTGGATAGTATTCAATCCTACAGTTGAAACTTCTGGTGCTTTGGAAGTTGTGTTAAATGTAAAAGAAGAGAATCCATGCCCAGAACTTGGTTTTGGCCCCCATGATATCTGTGAGAACCCATACCAAGAACTTGGTGTTGTCCCCTATGATCTCTATGAAAAATATATTTTCCACATCCAACCTACATATAGCCTCTCATTTGTTTAGGTTATCATTGTTGTGGTGGAAGTGGCGGCATATGGCCTCTCATTTTCATAGGTTATCATTGAGAGGTAGCTAAAAATAGTCAAGTTTTTTTTGTTAGAATTATTCAAAAAATAAAGTAGATTTTTTTTAATTCAAAGTAAATACACATTGATTTACCTAAATATGATGAGATCCATTGAATTTGGGTGCAGATAGGGGAGGTGTTGACCACACTAGATTCAGCCTGCACATTTTATGCAAACCTAGGTGTACGAGAAACCCCAGGAGAAGCAACTTGCCTCAAATTTTTATATGACCTCTGCAATGGTGACACTTCTGATCCAATATCTTCAGAATCACCAGTTTGTTTGGCCTATAACCCCTCACAACAACATCTATTCCTTGTGGTGGTTGCCCTACTCTACATTTAGATGAAAATAAAAATTAAAAAAAATAAAATGTGCTAAAATATAAAATACTATTTGATGGTCAAATATGGATTTATTACCTTCAATTCCAAAGGTATCATGGCAATGTCTTGTAGTGTTGCATGCACTACAATTGGTACAGGAGTATTTTACAAATTATGAAAACTTTCATATTAGAGTGCTAAAATGTAATTAACACTTCCCATAATGGACTATGTCTTGTTGGTTTGCAATTGCATGCCATGCAACTTAACCCTGATCCAATCTAAAATATACGTGCACCAATCGAACCTCTCATGCTTCTCACAGTGAACAACATAGGCAAGTGCCCAATACAAAAATTTTGATCTTCCAAGCATAATCAGTATTGCCTAGAAGAACTCAATAAAGGCTTCAAAGTTGTATGGTTAACATTGGTGATTGTTAACCCTCTTTTTGTATTGGTGACAGAAGCTATAATAAAATTAGATAACAATTTATAAATTTGAAATTTCAAACATTAATAGAGTCTAAGTAACAAGAATTATACCTACCAATTTTTTTTATCTGAAATTGTACATTGTCTTGAGGTATCGTTTAAATTTGGAGAGAGCTGGAACATCGTTGATATTGGAGGAAAATCACTGAAAGAAATTCTCTTAATATCTATAGATATGATAGTGAATGACAAATTTCTATTTTGTTCTTTCATTTTGAATGTGGCCTTGTCATGGTCATAACCGGCTATGATATGTTGTAGGAGGATTTTATCAGTTTCAAAATGTGGCATTGAAACCAAGTTTATCAAACCTACATCATATAACCATGAAAATTTTAAACCTATGGTTGTTAAAAAAATCTAAAATTAAATTGCAAGAAAGGTTCTTGAACTTTGGAGTAGGGGTGGAAGTAGTGGCCATTGCTAGAAGTTGAAAGTAGGAGAAATTAAATTGGGAATATTTCTGGATAATGGTTCACTCTGGTCAGGTGTAGTCGTAGAAATGAACTGGAAAAATGATAGTTGATGCCATTTTATAGAGAGAATATATGGGGTTGACATGTGGTAGTATTGTATTGGACATGCAATATGGGTGATTGATCGTGTGATACATGGCAACATTGTATTGGACATGCAATATGGGTGATCGATCATGTGACACGTGGTAGATGGTCCATGGGGGAACGTTTTCAAAGCTGGACCTTTTTTTACGGTCAAACCATATTTTGCATTAGGTTCGATACTGAACCATATTTTGCATCAGGCCTAATATTGAATTATTTTTTACATCAGGCCTGATACTAGACGATATTCTGCATTAGGCTCGATATCGTACCATATTCTACATTAGGCTCGATATCGTACCATATTCTGCATCAGGTCTGATACTAGACCATATTCAACATCAAGCCTGATATCAGACCATATTCTACATCAAGATCAATATCAAACCCTATTATGCATTAGGGACGATACCAAATCATGTTTTGCATTAGGCCCGATACCGGACCCTATACTACATCAGGCCTAATATCAGACCATATTTTGCATTAGGCCTGACACCAAACCAAATTTTACATCAAGCCTGATAAAAAATCATATTCTACATTATGCTTTATACCAAACCACATTCTGCATCAAGCCTAATACCAGATTATATTCTACATCAAACTCGATACCATACCACATTCTACATCAGGCCAAACCATATTTTGCATTTGATTTGATACCAAACTATATTCTACATCAGGCTTGACCATATTTTGCATTCAATCTGAAACCAAACCACATTTTGCATTAGGTTGGACCATATTCTATATCCAATTCAATATTGAACCATATTCAGCATCAGGTTGGACAATATTTTGGATTTGATCTAAGATTAGACCACATTCTGCATTAGGTTGGATAATATTCTGGATCTGGTATGAGATCAAAACAAATTTTGGATCTAGTTCGAGACCTGACCATGATTTGTACCTGGTCTATGGCCAAAACTTGTTTTCCACCTGGTTTGGCCAAAAATTTGAAATTCGCCAATGTTTTATAATTTTATGGAAAAATAAGGTAATTTGCCATGTCGTCCTACATGAAGTTGGCTAGTATTCACTACGGTTTCACAATGGATTCACCATTTTTTACAAGTACATTTTGGGACAAACCCCTTATGCATAACCCTGTCAAATAATCTTGCAAACATAATCAAGGTGGTACTCTCTTTTATCATTGAGTCCCATCAAGGAGGATTTGTCAAAGGAAGGCAAATTTTAGATGGTATTATCACTATCCATGAGATTATCCATTCACTTGATAGAAGTGGGGAAGAAGGGATGCTCCTAAAATTAGATATGAATAAGGCTTATGATAGGGTCTCTTGGGACTTCCTTATTAGAGTGCTGAGAAGTTTTGGTTTCCATAAAAATTGGGTTGATCTCCTAAAAGCCTAATTTTCTTCATCCATGTTCTCAATTCTGGTGAATGGTTTAGCTACAGGTTACTTTCCAAGAAAAAGAGGCCTTAGGCAAGGGGACCCTTTATCCCCTTATCTCTTTATAATTTTAGCTGAGGCTCTTGGGAGATCTATCACAAAATCCAATTTTGATAGACGTATAAGTGGTATAAAGCCTACCTCTACTATTAATCCCATCTCTCACCAACAATTTGTTGATGACACTTTTATCACCACTAAGGCTTAAATCTCCTAAATTAGATAATTGAGAGATATTATGGAGAGATATGAGCTTGTTGTAGGTTAGAAAATAAATTTTAGTAAAATCAAGATCTAATTTTTTAATAGTCAGGATATTAGGCAATAGAAGATTGCACAAATTTTTATTATGGGATAGGTACCCTTCCAACTACTTACCTAGGAATGCCACTTTTCAAAGGGAGAGTGAAGGAAGAGATGTGGAACCCTATGGTGGAAAGGGTCTCTAGGAAACTAGATGGTTGGAAAGGGGCTTTGCTAAGAGAGCCAAGAAAAGCTTAGTTGGTGAAAGCTTCACTCCAAAGCATTTTGATTTATTTTCTCTTTAAGATACCAACAAATATTTGTGATAATATTGAGAAAATACAAAGAAATTTCTTATGGTCAGGTTCAAAGGAAAATAAAATAATTCCTTTTATGGTGTGGGATCTTGTTTGCCAAAAGGATGGTGGAGGTCTTGGTTTAAGAAAACTCAGGGAGCTAAATAGAGCATTGCTAGGTTAAATAGGATGAAAACTGGCAAAGGTGGAATATGTTGGTTGGGTTAAGATTCTTCAAGCTAAATACCTTAAGGATATACAATTTTTGGTAGAGAGGGACTTTTCCATGGGTTCTAGTCTTTGGAATAGTTTGCAAATGATGAGACCTTTGTTGCGAAAGGGAAGCATATGGAGGATTGGGAATGGTAGACATGTTCACTTTTGGAATGATGCTTGGCTGAGAAGTTTTCCCCTTAAGGAGGATATGGATTTGGGATGCCTTGAGTAGGAGTTATCTCAAAATTTTAGGATTTGGATTCATGATTACATCAAGTGGGAGAATGGTAGACCGTTATGGAAAAGCATCTAGGTTGATGGATAAGACCAAAGGAAATTTCAAGCGGCTCAGAGGTTAAATAGATTGTTATAGGTTTATACCTTGAAGAGCCAAGATGTTAAGGATTATAGATGGTGGAATCCTTCTAAGAAGGGTATTTATATGGTTAAATCAGGTTATCATTTTCTCCAAAAGGAATAAATGGGATGGTTTCTAGTCTCTAAGGTGTGGGTGAAAAACCTTATCCCTAAAATCTCTTTCTTCTATTGGTTGGTTGTCCAAAATAGAATTTTGACTTTGGATAACTTAGCAAAAAGAGGATTTCATATTCCTAATCATTGTAGTCTTTGTGAAAGATATTTGGAGAATGTGAATCACCTCTATATGCATTTTTCAATTACCTGATAAGTTCTTTAAGTTATTTTAAGAAAGTTTCAAATAGATTAGGTTTTACCATATTCCTTAGTGGATCTTTGCCTGCAATGGTGCCCACCCTTTAAAATAAAAAGATTACAAATGCTTTGGAACCTCAGTCTTCCTCATGTTTTGTGGGGAGTCTAGAAGGAAAGAAATGGGTATATCTTTAAAGAGAAGAAAAAGGATAGTATGCTAGTTGTAGATAAAATCATTTTGTTCATCAAAGAAAATGTTGAGACTCTTAAATGGGAAGGAATTGAATAATATAAGCAAGAAGGTGGCATTGCTAAGGAATTAAAATTATATCCTACCAATGACAAGGCTATTCCTACTTTAAAAAATTCTAGAGAAAATTTTAAATGAAATCCCCCTCTTGAAGGTGGGCTTAAGCTAAATTTTTATGGAGTTGTGAAAGGCAACCCTAGCCTGGTAAGTGCTAGAGGGATAATTAGGGATGAGAATGAAAAGATTATGAGAATTTTTTTGAAGCTTTGGGAACCCAATCAAGCCATTTTGCTGAATTTCAGGCCATGTACCAAGGAATTAAGCAATTGAATGAGCTCCAAGCCAAGAAAGTTATCATTGAAGGGGATTCCCTCAATGTGATCAAAATGCTGGAAAAAAGTTCAAATGTCAACTGGAATAGTGCTACCATGTTTGAGGAAGCCTAGAAATTGATTGAATACATGTAAAATAAATATTTTATTCACATCTATAGAGAAGGAAACAATGAGGTCAATTATATGGAAAATATGGGTGTTTATTAGGAAGGGATTCATGTTTAGGATCAAGAATTTCCTCTTAAGATTATTTTAATTTGCAAGAATAAAGAAAAATTTCGAGTGAGTTTATTTTTGGGATTATTTTTTGTCTTCCTAAACAAGATTGTTGATGTTTCAATTGGGGAGTTGAAAGGATTTTATATGAGTGTAGGGGTAATATTGGAGTTTCATTGTGGAATAAAAATGATGAGACTCAAAGAAAGTGGAATTGTCTGACTTGACATTTTCACTACTTGGTGGGCTCTGGAAAATGTTGTTTATGGGAGGGAAGTCTCTAGTTGTTGGATCAAGGTCTAGGTGCATTCTTCAAAGGATATTTGAGGGAGCCCAAGTTGGAATAAGATTTATTATTAGCTCCAAAAGGTCAAACATGACAGGGAGGAGAGATTTATGAAGAAGCTTGATTATATAATTTTTTTAATTTTTTCTTATAACGTTTGGTGTGGTGGGGAAACTGGTGCTTTTAAGAATTTTGATTCTATTTTTGGGGCTAAAGCCTTGATTTTTTACAAAAAATGGTTGAAAGGGAGCATAAATAAGTTTAGAAGTGAGAAATATTTGGTTATTTGGAATGAAATTGAGGAGGTCCAAAGGGATAAGTTCATCAAGGTGAAGAGCTTTTTGAAATTTTTTAGAAATTATAAATTTTTGATGATTTTAGGTTCTTGTTGTTTTTCGTCTATTGCTTGGAATTATGAAAATATCAATGCTTTTGAGAAATTTGACCATGATATTTTGGATAGGGTGTTGATGTTTTTCTTAAAATATTTGAAAAGGTGCCCTGATAGATGTAAGATCAAGGAAGGATTGTTATTTGTGAATAATAACGATGAGATTTATCAAAGGGATGGGCACAAGATTTTTATGATTTTTAAAGGCTCTTGCATTTATCTTTTTGATATTTGACATAGGGGAGAGGTGGATGGCAGGTGTGGGGCTATGATAAACCTATAAATTAGGAATTTATCCAAAGTCAGTGTGAGCTCAAATTGTGATGATCATATGTATGATTTTCTAGGCTTCATGATCTATAGGCTAGCTTATAGGTACTCTTGTGAGATAGAGTGAATGTTTGGGATTTTTTTTAGTCCCAAGATGATGGATTTTGTGAACACTGGATATCATAATCCCTAGTTCAAAATTATGCATTATATGGATGCAATGATGTATTTTCATGGGAAGTTTTCTATTGAGGGTGTTGATGTTATAATTTGGATATTAAAGAAGATTTTCTACCTTGGTGGAAAGGTGCCAATATGGAGGATACAAATATTTTTTTGGGGCCCCTGCTTAATGTTGATAGCGAAGTCTAGTCTATCTTGGAGAAGGATGGATTTTGGCCCTTTTTAAAGAAATTTGAGGGTTTTGATCTGGATTTATTAAATCAAATTGCCCTTAGTTTTTCGAATGGAAGAGGGAAGACTTTTGGTGGTGAATTTTTGATAAGTTTGGTGCTGCTTGAAGAGGTCACTGGTCACTTTCGATGCCCTAGAGAAGAGTAGTTCAACCCGTTATGGACTACATCACCCTAGATGCGAAGATGTTCATTGTTCATATTTTTATTTTGCCTTCCTTAATTATCTAAGACATGGAAGGAAAATGAATATTTCAACTTTTTTATTCAAGTCCATTGAAAAATAGTTTCAGATGTGCAAAAAAGGAAGGTTTTTTCTCTATTACACCAAGGATTTATTATTATTATCTTTAAACATGTTATTGTCAAGGACAATATTGTTGGTAAAAATCATTGGGAGCCCAAGGATATTAAGTTGTAGGTCTTGAGAGATTTAATGGAGGTAAAGATGAAGGAGAAGTAAGGGACCATAGATGCTAAGAAGAGTTCCTCAAATAATGACTTTGATGAGGTAATGAAGGAGTTCGTGTTTAATGATCAGAATCCCAAAATAGAGTCCCTACGTGGTGGGAAAGGTAACGATGGTCAAAGGTCATTTAGATGTTGTCGAATGGAAATCCTAATATCAAAATAAAATTTGTTTTATATTTAAAATAAGGAGATAAAAATGAGGAGGATTGCGATCGATACCCATGATTTATCTGGTTAAAATATTCTAAAAGGCTATGATCAAATGAAGCCTGCAATATTTGCTATTAGGAGAGGTTTTGGTTCTAAAAAGGGTTACCAAAAGGGCAAAAAAAATAAGGTTGATCAGTTGATGGTTCCTAAAGGCACTATCAAGAGGCATGGAATGGCCAACCTCTAGCTCAAAAATGAAATTAGGGTAGGAAAAAAATGAAGACAATAAAAACTAGCCGGAGTTTGGAAACTAATGTCTGCCTATATCCCGTGCTTCCTTAGATTTGAAGCAAGGTCATATGGGAAAAGAATAAAAATTAAAAATGATTTGAATGGGGGCCTTTTGATGGAGCACTCACTAGATACTTTGCAACATAGTTACTTTATCCTTAAATACATGCTAGAACCCAAGATGAAATTGAACCAGATGTTAGCCCAAAATTTTGAGGAGTATGTCTTCTAGATAGAAGATATCAAAAGCAGAACGAATTCTAGGGCTAGTTTACAATTCTGAGGTGGTGTGCTTTGGGTCTTTTTCGAAGTGCTTATGGATAATTTTGTTCTGTTGGGCTCAAGTTCTATATGGTATTGGTGGACCACTTCTCTTTGTTGGTTTCTTGTCATGAACCACCTTAGTGGGACTCAATTATGAAATGAACTATATATTGAATTATGTTTCAATGCTTTGTATTTTGCAATATTGATGTTGATTTATTGCTTTAAGGATATGGTATTTCTGATATTTTGGTTTGACTATAGGACTAGGTACCCTCAGAGGTGGCAAGGGAGTCAACCATTGAGATCAAGATACCAAGGAAAATGGAAATTATGATTTTGACAACTCAGTGTAACATGAATAATTACCCTCATAAATATGCATGTATTCTTGATTTATGGTGATCATCAACAATCCAACCATCCATAGCTAGAATTTGGTAAATTAGAAGTTACAGTAAGTCTTCAATTAGGACAAGCGATTGTATTTGCGATGAATCACCCACCTTGTTTAATGCATTTTATTGCTCACTTTTGTTTACATGAGCATTATTGTGTAAATGTATTTGGTAAAGAATCCCCTCTGAAAAGAATTAATATATTTAGAGGTTCTATTAATTCTTGGTCCACTTAATACCATGATAATATTTAATAATATATTAATAAATTAAGGAAATGATTAATATATTTAATTTCTTGAATTAAATTGAACTTAAAGTTATAGATATTTACACTTTAGATTCTATTTTAATCTCCCTTTTTATATTTTATGAATAAATAAAGAAATGGATGGATTTGTTCAAAGTAAGATATTATTAAAAGAAAGAATCATTTTTAAATTTAAATATCTTCTTTTTGCCACCTTGGGTAGACATGAAATTACTTTTGGTAAATGGCATTTATGTCCAAGTTGAACTTTAGCTTTGGGTAGATGGGTTTTCCTTGTTAAGAAGGCCAATGAAAGGAGAATGAAGGATTCTTTGGAGGATCATTCACATGAAGAGATGATTCTTGTCAAAAAGAAAGCTAGGAGGCCAAGAGAAAGCTTTAAGGGATAATTTGATAGAGAATTTTAATTTATCGGGTGTTTCAAGTTGGAGTTTTTACCATTGCTTTATTTTTTATCGCTTTAATGGGTGGAATATAAATCTATTAAATATTAATGAATATCCCTTTATTCTGGTAGATTCTATAAGAAAATCTATAGATTTAGTTCCTTTGTTTTGAGCCTTTATTGAATGCAAGCTTTGGATTTTTTAAATCATGAATAACTTTATGGATTATTGTTTTGCAAACCACCTTCTTGTCAATGCAAATTGATGCACTCTGTTGTTTTTATTTTACGGTTTGATTGAGTTTCATCTCTTTGGAAACCTAGTTTAAATTTCTTAAATTAGTGTCCTTCCTCACTTTGTGATGGTGTTTGTTCTCCTTGATATTCAATGATGGGTTCTTTTATTTATCAATGTTTGGAAATCGTTTTGACGTGTTTCTTCTATTTAAGACCACACTTGTGACCTCTATTTTTCTTATTAGATGCAATTGTCATTTTGATGGTTGTAGAGAAGGTTTAATCCCAAGTTTTATCTTTTGAAATGCTTTCTCAAGGTTTGAATGGTTTGTGCTAGCTTTGTTCAAAACCCAATATGTTTTGTGCCTGGTTTATTTGTTTTAACAAAAATAATCACCCTATTAAGGAAGTTAGAGGAGGTGATAATATCCTTCATCATCACCTAGGATGGATTACCCCTAGGGGGATTTGATAAATCAAACCCTCGCCATCACAGTGATGCTACTGAGCAATGACTTCGTGGGAGGCTAGGCACAGATAAGGAAAGGCCTCAATGGCCTTCCTTGGGAAATATCCCACATGGAATACATCTTGGAACTCTAAACACCTTAAAATGAGGTGACCTCCATTAAGCAATAGACTACAAGCTATGGTCGGTGGCCACTCCACTTGGTTGGCCACCCAAGTATGAGTTGGGGTGTTTTTTTCTTCGTGCAACATGGTTTAATCTTGTCTATTGATTTTTGTTTGACTAACTTACCTATGTTCTGCCATGTAAAATGTTGTGGTTGGTTGTCGGTTGTTTCACGCTCGATTTTTAGGGATGTTAAACTCTTTTTGTGTTTAAGGAATGGGTTTAATCCCACATACTTAGTGCAGGGGTTGCCTTAGCAGAAAAAATAGGAATAACTTCCCATTTAGGATGACCACCTCTAGGTAGTCACGAGAAGCCTGCTTGAGCTACCTTAGTTGTGGCACCGATGGTTGGTGTGGTTTGTGATTGCTTACTGTTTGACCCCTGTATGTTGTTTAACCATCCTGTGCACTGTTTTATCGAGCTAGTTGTTGTATTTGTTTGGCTGAGGTGAATGTGGATTGGTTAAGTTAGTGGTCATAATTATGAAACCCCTTTTTAAATTAGGGCTTTTTAATTTAAATAATTTAAAATATAAACCCTTTCTTTAATTTGAAAGCTAGACCTTTTGAATGATAAAAAAATGGTTTTATGGGTATTTAATTAGTTAAAAGTATGGGATTTTAATTGTTTAAAAAAATGGTTTTATGGGTATTCAATTAGTTAAAAGTATGGTCTTTTAATTGATTAAAGAGAATGGTTTTTTATGGGTATTTAATTAGTTAAAAGTATGGGCTTTTAATTCATTAAAAGTAATGGTTTTTACGGATATTTAATTAGTTAGAAGTATGGGATTTTAATTGATTAAAGAGAATGGTTTTTTATGGGTATTTGATTAATTAAAAGTATGGGCTTTTGATTAATTAAAGAAATAAATTTTATGGGTATTTGATTAGTTAAAAGCATGGGATTTTAATTGATTAAATAGAATGGTTTTTTATGGGTATTTGATTAATTAAAAGTATGGGATTTTGATTAATTAAATAAATGAATTTTATGGGTATTTGATTAATTAAAAGTATGGGCTTTTGATTAATTAAAAGAATGAACTTTATGAGTATTTTGATTAATTAAAAGTATGGGATTTTGATTAATTAAAATAATTTTTATTGAATTATTCCATACATTGATAATTGATAACTAAATTTCATTATTAAAGGATAAAAAGAACTCTCCTTTTATGATGAAATGAATTATAAATGAATTTAATTCTTAGATATTGAATACACTGTGTGATTAATGAAATAAGTAAGCTATTATGGAAAAAGGGAATATTAGATGAAAGAATGAGTGTGGGGAAATTATGGGGTTTCATCCTGATGGTTGATTGAATAACTTATGCATAATTACATTGCGTAGATTGTATTGCAATTTGGCATCCAATTTATAAATGCACATGTTTCATAAGTCATTTAGCAAATGCATCTAGTTGCATTCTTCATAAGATATATGAGTTGTCCTGATCCCTTACTACCATAAAATCAGTGATGGAGATGCAAGAATGACCAAGGAGGACACTTATATTCAAGACATGGACCCTTTAACATAGATTAGTAAATCTCTTATTATGAAAATCTCATTGTAAAATAAATTCTAGCATGAGTAATCTCCTAGTTTTGGATGATGATGTAATGCTCTATTGTTTTAATGTGGTAATATTTTTACCCTACTTTGAATATGTAATGATTAATTTATGAATATGTCCTTTTATGAATGGAAGATGTACCTTTTTATTTTTTGTAAATAAAGGATCTATGATGTCATAGTTTCATAAATTATCTTGCCTTGTTAATGATTTAGGAAATTACATCTTATTATGTGTCTTCCTTTGATGAATTTATTGATTTTATCTAATGTTTAATTAAGTAGGCAGACTTAATTATATCCTTATTTAAGGAAATAAATATTAGGAGATATTTATGATTTAATGAAGTTTAGAAATGATATCTAAAAATGATTATTCTTATGAGTTGGAAGTAGAGAGTGAAATTTAGGGGATTATGGGATCCCTTTTGGAGGACTTCGAATAATCTTGTTTTCAAATATTTCTTCTAGAACCTAAACTTAGATAGATGCACAAAAACATCAATTATATTTAGGATCAGTGAATTTGGTTATCACTAGGAGTTATGGATGGAATAAGTTAGCTCATCGTGAGGATGAGACTAATAGCTTATTTGCATTATGCTTAGTGCACCTACATAGATGGAATTATGTATGGTGTAGTGATGGGCATACCCTTTTAATAGGAAAAAATATATAAGTTAGCTCATCATGGGTATGATACTGATAGCTTATTTGCATTACGCTTAGTGCACCTACATAGGCAAATTTATGAATGGTGTAGAGATGGGCGTATCCCTTTGACCGGTTAATAAAGGGGATAAATTGGCTCATCATGGAGATGAGATGGACAACTTTAATTGTAAGTCTTTAGGTCTTATACAACTTCATAGAATGATTTACACTAGGTTGGGATATGTATATCCCTATCGAGTGTATATATATAAATTATCTCTAGTTGGTTAGATTGGTGGGTTGTTACATTGTTGTACTTTGTCTTGTTTAGTTTTATGGGTTGTTCTATGTATGTTTTTTTGAATGGGTGATTGCTAGGTTTATGTGGTTTCTCTCTTGTAAAAGGTTTTGGGATACTTTCAAAATCCCTTCTTCCACACTTATCAAAAAATATGTGGAGAAAATAATCAACCTAAAAAACTTTTGTCAAGAAAAGAAAAAATATATATGCGTACTTATGATGGATAAATATAATAGAGTGGAATAGAATTATGAAAAGTTTTTTTACAAAAATAAAAGGAACTTGATAAGCATAGGTTTATCCATAAATGATGCTACAATATTTGTGCTTTAAGAAGAAATAACATATAAACATGCATAAAATAAAGAATATGATAATTCAAAAATTGATTCAAGAAGAAAATTCAAGGCAAAATTAGAAAGATAGAATAAAAAAGACAAGAACTAGAGTCAATACCAAAATTAGTGCTAGGACTAGAGCTAGAAAGAAAGCAAGAGCCAATGTCAATGACAAAGCCAAAGCTAGAGAGCAAAAACCATAAATTGACATCATACCAAATAATTTAACACCAAGGGGGGATGGGGGTGTTGGAGATTATCACATTATTTGGTATCTTTGTAAATATCTTGTAAATACTTTGTATATAGTTCGTAAATATTTGGTTTTATGTAATCATTAGGTTTTGTCATTATTAGAAAGTTAATAAAACATTTCTCCTATGAGACATATGAAGAGTCATATCTCCATGAGTTTGAGGATATGAAAAACTAATTGAAGATGAAATATCAGGAGAATCCATGTCTAGCTTTATGTAAATATTGCAAGTGAGTTTTGATGTAACAGATTGCAATGCAACATTATTGTATTGTAATACATTTTTCATCCATTTGAATACATTATGTGTGTGTCTTTGTTATATTTGAACTATGACATGAATCTATGAGTTCTATCATGATATATTGATTATTGAGTGATATATTAATATTATGACTATCAAATCTTGCCTATTTTCTAATATTTTAACTTCCTTTTTAATATATAGTACTTATTGTTTATGTGATGCCATGCTATTTTTACATAGTCATACATAATTATAGGTACCTAATAATGTAAATTATTTTTCTAGCATTTTAAACTAGTCAAACTACTAGTATAATTGGTATACATGATTCCTAAACCTTAGTAATTTATAGTTACATTATTCAAAAGGTATTTTTTTATATTTATATTTCACTTAACCTTTTGCATATATGATAGTATTAAATATATTGTGATAGTTTTTGTTCCAAAAACTATTAATTTAATGTTGGTTTTTCAAGTATCATGATGAATTATCTTGCATTGGATTCAAATCACAAAATAAGATACCCATTAAAATGGCCTAGATTCTTTGTTTATAGAATGACTTTTTTTTAAACTATTAAATGTCATATACTCATACATATGATAAATAAATAAGAAGCAAATATTTTAGTACACATAATGTTGACACAAGTTTCAAGGAAGATAAAATAAGCTTAGAATAAAAGGACACTTATAATCTCCTTATATCATTAGTATTAGATAAACAATTAACCTCACTTTATAAATTGCAAGTTGTAATATATTCATGTACCTTTATATTTAGAGCTTAATATAAGATAATGGTTCATTAATGAGACAATATAAATATAAATGAGAATTTTTAGATCTTTGTTATTATCCTAGTAGTTAGATCCCTATATATGATTAAATTTGAACATCTCCTATGCACTAAATGCAAGTTATGAACTCCTTTCCTATGAATCCATAATGATCAATAAAATGATTTGATTCATAATGAAAGCAATTCATCTTTATATTTTTCTCTCACATTTTTAATTTACTTTTATTAACCTCATCAACATCCCAATCTATTCTTCTAAGATTCATAAATTCTATTTTAGTTTTAACCCTCTTAAAAGCAGATCAAAATTATGAGATAGAACACCTATTCCACTTTTCATGTTAGATGAAACTATCCCAAGTAATTGTAATTTTCAAATGATGATTCTAGCTACTAAGTGATAGTTTTTTCCTAATAAGGGATGGTTTTCTCTTAATTGAATTCTCTATCTTTGAAAAATAAAGATGAAAATTTTCATAGATCCTTTCTACATGTTGGGCACCTTTTTTTTTTATTGGTTGAAAGGGGTTTTGAAAGGATCCCCGAAACTTCTACAAATGGATCATAATAAGAGTGACAAACTCTGAAACATAATATTCTAGAGAAAATCAAGGGTCATCAAAACCAAGTAGACAACCTCCACAGGACCATCTACAAAGAGAAAAATTTTGAAAAAGGTTTTCCTACTATAACTAGAGAAAATAGACACGTAAAAAAAGGAGCTTACACCTGTGAGCAAGAACAGGGGAACATCAAGCCACAACTAAAATAGAACAATAGATTCAAATATGAAAATTGAATTCCGTTCAAAAGTGAAATTGAGATCCCCCAAGGAAGGAGTAGCACAAACAAGGAAAAATTGCTAAGAGGAGACTTTTGAGGACCTGAAATATAGTTTAATAGCACTAGAATATCTCCACAGGCTATGAGATCTCATTAAAAATGAGATGGAGAGAATAGCTAGAAGGTAAGAAAACCTTAAGAATATTCTATCTATCATAGCACCTCATGACTGGAAGGGAACCTCTAACATAGGGATTTTCATTAGGAGACCATCTTTTATAGCAGGCACGCATGCACCAGGTCCCCCATCCAAATACCAGAAGAAATTATAGAAGAATCCCATCAGACAACCACCCATACCAGATCTACATCCAATCCCACCAATTTTCCATCCAGGAAGAGACCACAACTACACAAGAAGCACAAGGCCTATATTGAAGACCATAAACAAGCTACAAAGAAAAATGTTGCAAGAGAATCTTGAACAGATAAAAAATAAGATCTTCTGAGAGATCTTGAACTTGCTCCAAAATACCCATCCTAGAAACAACCCCACGAGCCACTCAACTACAAATGATAAAAATGTGGTCCATATCAAAGACCAAGAAATACGTAGAGATCAAATACGAGGCTGCAACAAAAGAGGTAAATAGGAAAGCAGGAGCCTCCTTTCGAAAGCCTAGGTTTGGAGAGGAATGAATGAAACCCTCCCTACGAACAACGATAAAGTATGGAGTCCTCTTCCAAAACCTATAAAAATTTATCGAGAAAGGCTCTATAGATCCAAATCCAAAGTGAGCTAACTAAAAACCATCCACCATCAAAGGCCACCAAGGAAAAAAATTTAGGTCGATCTAGCCAAGCAACTGTACTCTTGTCAAATACCTAGTGAAGGTCCCAAGAGCCAACAAAAACCCTCAAAATTGAAACAAAGGATGGATCAAGAAAATTGAATGAGGGACCTCCTATCTATATGGGAGGTCACCAACTTCATCAACATTGTCCTAAGAATAAATGGTCCTGGAAACTCACCAGGCAACCCAGGGATGGTCCCAAAAATACACCAAGCCCTAGGAGCAAGCATAAACCCTCAAAACTGGGGAAAATGGGAACAAAGAATATATGAGTAAGGGGATTCTCACCCAGATGGGAATTCACTACTCCACCAGCATCATCCCAAGAATATAAGGTCCCAAAAACTCAAAAAGCATAGGAGCAAATACAGAAGCGGGGTAGAGGAGGGAGCAGGAAATTTGGAATGTGGACCTCCTACCCAGAGCAATAGGTCTGCTACTCTTCCTAATTATGAAATATCTTCCATTGGACACATTTTTGTGGTGGAAAATTATCCCCCTTTTATCCTCTTCATCATCCATACATTTATTTAAACCACCAATGTCACAATGTAACGGGTCTATCTCCATATATATATTTTCATAACACTATGCTATTGAAATTGCTCCATAATTAGAAGCCATGTGTCATTCTTTTTTGTCATTACTTTTTCACATCCTTAATTTTTCTTGACTTTATTATTTGGATTGCATGTCTTTATAGTGTATGTTATAGGCTTTTCTCCTTGTTATCTAGCATGTGGATTTGTAATTTCCACATCCTCTTTTCTTACACTCCCACTACAAAGATGATCATTTTTTTTAATTTTTAGATTCGACAACAATTATGATGAAAAATTAACTTGAATTATTATTCCTCGTTATTTTAAGGGCATCATACCAACATCATACAAGCTCTCTTGTTGAGGAACAAGAATTGGTTTCCCTTGGCCTTCTGACATTTCAATCTTAAATTTTATATTTTTGCTTGCATGTTTGTTTTTATAGATACATCCCCATTAGATTGGCCATTCACTTTGATTGCATGCATTAAATGTAAATTTTTATTTTTTCCTTTAATATTCCATATTTTTTTATCAACATATATGTATTATAATAGTCTATTTTTACTTTTATTTTTTAATGTAAGCTTCAAGTGTTTATCTTTGATTATTTTGTGTCAAACTCTTTAATTTGCTTAACATTGTATTTCTTCTATCTTCATTCCATGTAAGACAATTTTGAGTAAGAAAAATGAATCTAATTTACTAATCACACATTCTAACTTATAACAACTTACATAAACCTACAAATTTCTAATACTAGTTGTAGATATTTTGCTCTTTCAAGTGCTTAGCTAGAATCATCCTAAAAAAATCAGTAGTGAATTGGACAATGAACGTCAAATAATCTAATTTTCAGAACTAACCATACACTTAAATGGTGTAAACAACCTACAATTTTTAACTACCTTTACTTTTGTTTCTTTCTAATAACATAGAAGATTTTTGTTCATGCTTGTTTGGTAAATTGGGTCCTTTTATCCATTTATTTTAATTTTTCCTTTCTTCTACATATTAATTTCATTCTTCTTAATCTGAACCTAATAGGAATACTTTTTTGTTATGTTTTTTTCTACTATGTCCTTAAATTAGTATATATTGTACATGAGGATAAAGGTGGATATAATTGATGGTTTTTTAAGCCTTAATACTACCACAAATATCATAGGATCGAATATAATATAGCTATAATATAATGAGGTCAATAAAACAGTAAGATTAGAATAATATGAGCAAATTAATATGTAGAATAAGGCTTATAATAACTCAAATAACATTCAATAATAAGCAACAATATGAATGTAATAGCCTTAATCATTCATGTACTATGCATGAAGAACAACTTACAATATTAATTGCTCAAAATGTATGTAATCTTTATTACTCTACTTTCTCTTACAAATATGATAGTGATGTTCTCTTTCCTTCGTCTTGTGATGATGATGATCACTTCCTATGGAGTATTGCCTCCATAATATAGTCATAGTAGTGTGACTCTTTGGATACTTGACTATTCCTTTCCATATTCCAAGTCTCATGACTCTTGGATTATCTACTTGACACTTGCATACTTGATGAACAACTAGCTCTATAATATATGAACACCTATACATGACTCTTACTCTTCTATAACTTGCACACTCTAATATAAAACACTTTTGCACATCTTTGCATTATATATTTGCACTCTTACATATAGCACACTTGTGCACATAAACTCAACTTACAATTGCACACTAACTCACATGATACTTGTGTATTTTCTGCACATTACAACTTTACATGACACTTGTGCATATCCTACACATTCACACTTACATAAAGGGGAAATATAACTCACACTCTAAACTATGACTCAAACCTAATATATTATTTACAAATGTACCATGAAGGTACCATGGGGGTACATTATAATGTACCAAATAATGTAATATACTCCAATAACAATTTAGGCTACCTAAAAGTACACTCCACATGTATCCTTTGATTGAATCATTTCATGCCTAACCCTAGATAAAAGGATTTTTACTTTGGGTGTTCTCTATCCTATTTTCATACTAATGTATATTGTATGAGAGAAAAAATATAGATGCATTTGAGTCTATTCAAAATGTTTTATTTATGTGGGTTTCTTCTCTTTTTAACCTTATTATTCTTCAAGTCCTCTTCCATTTTATGTTAATTTTGACTTAACATATTAAACCATCAAAATTAATTTTTTGTCTCACATTTAGTTTTGAGTTGTCAATATTAGATGCTTAAAACCTGGCGTACATACCTCATTGATTAAGTGTATTCTTCTATATTTTCCTGATTGTAATCCCTATGAATTCACTCCTAGTTTCAATTATATTTAGTTTCATCTCCTTTGTTTCACATGCTATATTGGTTTAGCACCTTCCAACTAATAGGCTTTCTTTTGTAAGACTAATATAGTATATATCTTATCCACTTATGAAGCACATTTGGTGAATGTCATGTGTACTGATAGAGATCAAACTAGGCTCCATTCACCTACATCCACCCTGGGGATATATGTTGTAGTTTGTGAATGTCCTATGTGTTGGTAGAGGCTAAAACAGGCTCCATTTTCCTTGCACCCACCCTGTGGATATCCAAATAACAATCTCTTTTGATTGATACCACATGGTATACTGGATGGGACAACTATGACTAGCCATAGAGCTTGGTTCTTTGGGTTTTTGTCTAACCAAATTTTTAATCCCAAGGGAAATAGCGTAACAGTTCAAGATTTGTGAAGAACACAAGCTTATACTGAGGGGGGGGATGAATAGCATAGCGCCCACTTTTTACTTTATTTCCAAACCAATATCAATTAATGTCCTTAATTGCAATAACCAAATATAGTAGTGTGCATTAATAACTCAGATAGCAATAGTAAGAAAGAGCACAAGTCACCACACACAATTGAGACACAAGATTTAACGTGGTTCCCCCAATATGGGGTACTCCACAAGATAATACCCTTATAATATTTCACATATAAATAAGGATCCTTATCCAATACAATGATTACTTTGATCTACTCAAAGCTAGGTAATACATGGATCTACTTAGATAGGCAATCCATTGATCTGCTCTGTTAGGCAACACACTGATTTGCTCAGGTAGGCAATCCACTGATCTGCTCAGCTAGGCAACACACTGATCTGCTCAAGTAGGAAATCCATTGATTTGCTCATCTAGTCAACATATTTATCTGCTCAAGTAGGTAATCCACTTATCTGCTTAGCTAGGCACTCCACTGATCTTCTCAACAAGCTCACACAGAACTTGTCCAAATCTGCACAAAAAGCACACACAAAACTTGTCCAAATCTGATCAACAAGCTCACACAGAACTTGTCCAAATCTGCTCAACAAGCTCACACATAAATTGTCCAAAACTTCTCATAAATTTATCCTAAAATTATCCACAAATCTATTTAGAAATATATCCCAAAGGCCTTCTCAAAGGCTCAATCAATCATGCTCAAGTAGTACTCAAATATCATCCACAAAAATATCAAGGCAAGGCTCAATGATGAACTCAATAATGAATTACAATGCACTCTACAATGGATGACAACATTGATCCACAATGATCTCAACTCAAATCAATATCAACTCAACTCAAGTCTTATAGAACCATAAAGAGAATTGTTAGAGACTCAATATGTTCTAAACTCAATCTCAACTCAAATCAGAATTATGGAATAGTTTGTTTCATGGAACTTGAACAATCACTTCACACATCACTTGAATAGGTTCAATAAAATCAACTCAACCAATCACCATAAGGGACAACTCTTTCTCACAAAACCCTAGTCCAAGCATGTATCGACCAACTCAAATGTTTCCAACAATGCTCAACCACAAATCTCACATAACAATGATACTCATGTTCTTTTCTAACTCAAGTTATTTTCATAACCAATGGGCTTCAACAACTATGCTTATAAAACAAGGTTTAAACACAACTCACAAACCAAAAAACCTTGAAGCATTCAACCAACCACTTTCAAAAAGGAAACCACAATCAATCCTTTTCTCTCCAATGAAATTTCAAAAATAAACCACCGTAAACAAATAATAGGAGAATGTGCCCATACTTTTTATGAAGATGAAGAAACCCCTTTGGAAATCTGCCACACTCAACACACTTTTAAAAAGAACAAAACAACCTTCACTTTGAACCCCTTTACAAAAACCAGAAATATCTCTTTACATACACCTTATTTCTCCATATAATCAAGTTAATCAAATAGCCCTCGAAATAATATTTCCAATGATATATAATATGGTATACTTCTAAAAGAGGAAAACACCAAAAATTTCTCTTTTTCTAAAAGTGCATTTCAACCCTTATATCTTGCCTTCCAAGTAACTAAAAATTTAATCAAACATTATTCCCTTAGCATCACCTTATTCCTCCAACATTCGGCAATAATAAAAAATATTCAATGAAACATTTACTTGCCTCTTAAAGGGAATCGAACCCTCGTCACTGCCCACTCAACACCACAACCACGATGCCAAAGACCATGTGAGCTATATGCTCACATAGGATAGAGAGCAAAAATGCTCCCTATATTTCGTTGCCCTTGCTCATGCCAAAAATGTGTGCCAAATGCTCTTCTTCCACACTCTACAAAAATCAAACCCAGTGGGAATTGAACGCATGCCCTGTCGCAACCAAAAACTCCACGCTTCCCAAGCTCACCATTGGACCATGCTATCACATCAAAGGATTTTGGGGCTTCCTCTTTTTGTTCTCTTCATTCAATGCTTAGCCTTTTGAATCGAAAGCCTTTGCATATATATATATATGCAACCTTCCTTTAATTTCACATACGTCAGCACCTTTAATTATTTATTTTTTTTGATGACGCATGGTTTTTATGACGTCGGCGATGACTTTAATTTTAATTTTAAAATTAAAATTAAAATTTTAAATAATTAAAATTTAAACTAAATATTTAAAATTAAATATCTCCATCATCGGGGCACCTTTTTTGATGAAACGAAAATCCATCCTGGGTTTTAAGAAAAACCCATTTCAAATCTGCCATCCATGGTTTTAAAAAAAACCTTTTATTTTGTCTACCATTTTTCACAAAAACCCTGTATATATCCATGTTTTCCAAAATATCATAAATGCTTATTTATGAAATAATTTGGCCACAAAAACTCAATGTGATCCATGTGACATCAATGACAACATAAAATACCTCAAATTTCCAACAATCTCCCCCTTTGTCATTGATGGCAACACCTCTAATGCAAATCACCATAGTCACTGCAAAAACCATTTCTGAGAATCAAAGCTACTCCCCATGACTCAATACTCTCTTTGGATGTTGCTCCCCCTAACTCAATGCTCTCTTTGGAGGCTGCTCCCTCTAACTCAAATCTCTCCCCCTTTGAATTCAATGGCAAAACGAGATGCCTATGGGGCTAAAATATATGACTCTTAAGCTTAGCCCCCTCACCACCTTATATCTTGAGGTGATTAATTTTTGGGTGGAAGTACTTTTACTCCCAGCTATTCTCTCAAACACTCAAACGTTTCTCTTGGTAATGGTTTTGTAAATATGTCTGCAATATGATATTTTGTAGGAACATATTTTAATCTTACTTGTTGCTCTGTAACCTGTTCTCTTAAAAAGTGATACTTGATTGGAATGTGCTTTGTTCTGGCATGCATTACTGGATTCTTTGAGATACTTATAGCACTAGTATTATCACACATAATAGTAATGGGATGATCGTGTTCTATGCTGAAATCTTTGAGAGTCTGTTTCATCCATAATACCTATGAAAAACATGTTGCTACTACAATATATTCTGCCTCTGTTGTGGAAAGTGACACTGATGGTTGTTTCTTACTTAGACAAGAAACTAAGCAATAACCAAGAAAGAATGCTCCTCCACTTGTGCTTTTTCTATCATCAATGTTTCCTTTCCAATATGCATCTGTGTATGATGTGAGAGTAAACTTACTGCTTCTAGGATACCATAGACCATACTCCATTGTTCCTTTGAGATATCTAAGTATTCTTTTCACTGTTGTCACATGTGATTCTTTTGGAACTACTTGAAATATTCCCACTAAACCAATTGCCTATATTATATCTGGTCTTGTAGTTGTAACATATAACAAGCTACCAATCATAGATTTGTATAGTGTTTGATTTGCATCAGGAGATTCATCATCTTTGCTTAATTTACACCCTGTAACCATTGGAGTACTAACTGGCCTACTATCTTCCATTTTGAATTTCTTCAACATCTCCTTTATATACTTTGTTTGTGAAAGAAATATTCCTTTTTCTAATTGTGAAATCTGTAATCCAAGGAAAAAGGTTAATTCACCAAGCATAGACATTTCAAAATCATTAGTCATGTTTCTTGCAAATTCTTGACACATTTCGTCATTGCTAGCCCAAAAAATAATATCATCCACATAAACTTCCACAATCATTAAATCATTTCCCTTATTTTAATATATAGATTGCTATCAACCGTGCCCTTTCTAAAACCTTGCTCTCGAAGATATTTATCCAGTCTTGAATACCATGCTCTAGGAGCTTGCTTTAAGCCATAAAGAGCCTTTTTCAATATACACACATAATCTGGCTTATTTTCTTGATTAAACCCATCTGGTTGTTCAATGTAAACTTCTTCTTCTAAATGACCATTCAGAAAAGTTGATTTGATATTCATTTGATATACTTTGAAATTCCTATAGCTTAAAAGTGCCAAAAAAATCTGTATAGCTTCCAATATTGCAACTGGTGCAAAGGTCTCATCAAAATTAATTCCTTCTACTTGTGCATACCCTTTACACACCAATATTGCCTTGTTTCTGATTACTTGACCATCTTCATTTAGTTTACTCCTGTAGACCCATTTAGTACCAATTACATTTTTTCCTTTTGGTCTTGGAACTAATTCCTAAGTCTTACTTTTTTCAATCTGATCTAGTTCTTCCTTCATTGCTTTAATCCAACATTCATCAATTTTTGCCTCTCTGAAATCCTTTGGCTCTATCTTGTATAGTAGTGAAACATTTGCTTGTTCTGTTGAGCCTATGATTCCTCTTCTTGTTTGTATTACATCAGGGCTGCCAATGATCAAGTCCTCTGGATGATTTTTCTGAATATATCGTGATGTAGTTTTGGAAGGTATATTCTGTAAATCTTCTTCATCTGAATCTTCACCCATTTCTTCCTGACAACTTTCTTCTTCTTCAATAATATCTTCCTGAGATGGCTCATTTATTCCTGTTCTTTCATCAACTTTGACATTTATACTTTCCACTATGGTATGTGTTCTTCTAATACCTTGGAAGAGGAATATTCTTTTGCCTTGAAACTTGATATTGTCTACTTTCCATACTGACACTATGCACAAATTGTATTTGAACGTATTTTTATATTTGGTAGATCTCTTATAATTTTTTTGTTGCTTATCCTTACTATGTTATCAAAGTTCAAGTGACACAACCTTTTATGCCATAACCAACTTTCTTCTTCTTGAGATAGAAGACATTTTTCCTTTTTTATTTCATTGAGCATGTAGAGATTGTTATTGGTTCTTTCTGCATTTGCAACAAGCTTCCATGTTTTTGTTTCCCTGATTTTGCATCCTGTAGAGGAAAACATAACTGTGTAGCCTCAATCAAAAAGTTGACTTACACTCAGTAGATTATGTTTTAGACCCTCAACATAGAGTACACCCTGTGTGGTAGTCTTTCCATCATCTAAACTTAAAGTTCCTCTCCCTTTTATTTTAGCTGAAGAATTATCACCAAATCTCACAGATCTATTGTTGTTCCCTTTTAAAGAAATGAACTTATCCTTATACCCAGTCATATGACTAGAGAACCCACTATCAATATACCATTTGTCCATCATATAATCCAGTAGAATATGTCCTCAAGTTGTTAGCCTTTCCGAAGGAACCCACTCTAATACCAATTGAAGAACACAAGCTTATACTGAGAGGGGGGTGAACAGTATAGCGCCCACTTTTTAATTTATTTCCAAACTAATATCAATTAATATCCTTAATTGCAATAAAAAAATATAGTAGTGTGCATTAATAAATCAAATACAAATAGTAAGCAAGAGCATAAGTCACCACACACAATTGAGACACAAGATGTAATGTGGTTTCCCCAATCTAGGGTACTCCACAAGATAATCTCCTTATAATATTTCACACAGAAATAAGGATCCTTATCCAATACAATTATTACCTTGATCTGCTCAAAACTAGGTAATACATTGATTTGCTTAGGTAGACAATCCACTTATCTACTCTACTAGGTAACACACTGATCTTATTACGTAGGTAATCCACTTATTTGCTCATCTAGGCAACACACTGATCTGCTAAGGTAGGCAATCCACTGATCGACACAGCTAGGCAACACACTAATCTACTTAGGTAGGAAATCCACTGATCTACTCGGCTAGGCACTCCACTGATTTGCTCAAGAATCTCACACAGAACTTGTCCAAATCTACTCAACAAGCTCAAACATAACTTGTCCAAATCTGCTCAACAAGCTCAAATAAAACTTGTCCAAATCTGCTCAACAAGCTCAAATAAAACTTGTCCAAATCTGCTCAACAAGCTCACACATAACTTGTCCAAAACTGCTCACAAATCTATCCCAAAACTGTCCAAAAATTTGTCCAAAAATCTATTCCAAAGGCCTTCTCAAAGGCTCATTCAATAATGCTCAAGTAGTACTCAAATCTCATCCACAAAAATATCAAGGCAACGCTCAATGATGAACTCAATAATGAATGGCAATGCACTCTACAATGGATGACAACATTGATCCACAATGATCTCAACTCAAATCAATATCAACTCAACTCAAGTCTTATAAAACCATAAAGAGAATTTTTAGAGATTCAATATGTTCTAAACTTAATATCAACTCAAATCATAATTATGCAATATTTTTTTTCATGGAACTTGAACAGTCACTTCACACATCACTTGATGAGGTTCAATCAACTCAACTCAACCAATCACCATAAGGGACAACTATTTCTCACAAAACCCTAGTCCAAGCATGTATCGACCAACTCAAATGTTTTCAACAATGATCAACCACAAATATCACATAACAATGATACTCATGTTCTTTTCTAACTCAAATTATTTTCATAACCAATGGTATTCAACAACTATGCTTATAAAACAAGGTTTAAACACAACTCACAAACCAGAAAACCTTGAAGTATTCAACCGACCACTTTCAAAAAGGAAACTACAATCAATCATTTTCTCTCCAATGATATTTCAAAAATCAACCACCATAAACAAACAATAGGAGAATGTGCCCATACCTTTTATGAAGATGAAGAAACCCCTTTGGAAATCCGCCACACTCAACACACTTTGAAAAAAAACAAAACAACCTTCACTTTGAACCCCTTTACAAAAAAATAGAAATATCTCTTTACATACACCTTATTTCTCCATCTAATCAAGCTAATCAAATAGCCCTAAAAATAAGCTTTCCAATGATATAATATGGTATACTTCTAAAAGAGAAAAACACCAAAAATTTCTCTTTTTCTAAAAGTGCATTTCAACCCTTATATCTTACCTTCCAAGTAAATAAAAATTTAATCAAACATTATTCTCCTCCACTTGTGCTTTTTCTATCATCAATGTTTCCTACCCAATATGCATCTTTGTATGTTGTGAGAGTAAACTTATTGCTTCTAGGATACCATAGACCATACTCCATTGTTCCTTTGAGATATCTAAGTATTCTTTTCATTGTTGTCACATGTGATTCTTTTGTAGCTACTTGAAATATTCCCACTAAACCAATTACCTGTATTATATCTGGTCTTGTAGCTGTAACATATAACAAGCTACCAATCATAGATCTTTATAGTGTTTGAATTGCATCAGTGGATTCATCATCTTTGCTTAATTTACACCCTGTAACCATTGGAGTACTAACTGGATTACTATATTCCATTTGGAATTTCTTCAACATCTCCTTTATATACTTTGTTTGTGAAAGAAATAGCCCTTTTTCTAATTGTGAAATCTGTAATCCAAGGAAAAAGGTTAATTCACCAAGCATAGATATTTCGAACTCATTAGTCATGTTTCTTGCAAATTCTTGACACATTCCGTCATTGCTATCCCAAAAAATAATATCATCCACATAAACTTCCACAATCATTAAATCATTTTCCTTTTTTTTAATATATAGATTGCTATCAACCGTTCACTTTCTAAAACCTTGCTCTCAAAGATATTTATCCAGTCTTGAATACCATGCTCTAGGAGCTTGCTTTAATCCATAAAGAGCCTTTTTCAATCTACACACATAATCTAGCTTATTTGCTTGATTAAACCCATCTGGTTGTTCAATGTAAAATTCTTCTTCTAAATGAACATTCAGAAAAGTTGATTTGACATTTATTTTATATACTTTGAAATTCCTGTAGCTTGAAAGTGCCAAAAAAATCCGTATAGCTTCCAATATTGCAACTAGTGCAAAGGTCTCATCAAAATCAATTCCTTCTACTTGCGCATACCCTTTACACACCAATCTTGCCTTGTTTTTGATTACTTGACCATCTTCATTTAGTTTACTCCTGTAGACCCATTTAGTACCAATTACATTTTTTCCTTTTGGTCTTGGAACTAATTCCCAAGTCTTACTTTTTTCAATCTGATCTAGTTCTTCCTTCATTGCTTTAATCCAACATTCATCATTTTTTGCCTCTCTGAAATCCTTTGGCTCTACCTTGTATAGTAGTGAAATATTTTCTTGGTCTGTTGAGCCTATGATTCCTCTTCTTGTTTGTCTTACATCAGGGTTGTCAATAATCAAGTCCTATAGATGATTTTTTTTAATATATCTTGATGTAGTTTTGGAAGGTATATTCTGTAAATCTTCTTCATTTGAATCTTCACCCATTTCTTCCTGACAAATTTCTTCTTCTTCAATAATATATTCCTGAGATGGCTCATTTATTCCTGTTCTTTCATCAACTTTGACATTTAAACTTTCCACCATGGTATGTGTTCTTTTGTTGTAGCATATGTAGGTCTTACTCTTTGTAGAGTATCCAAGAAAAATACCTTCATCACATCTAGGATCAAACTTTCCCAAGTCCTTATCCTCTCTTCTGATATAATACTTACTTCCAAAAATTCTAAAGTAGTTTACCATGGGAGATCTTCCTTTCCAAAACTTATATGGAATCTTATGTTGCTTTGTTCTAACTTGAGCTCTATTCATAACATAGACTGTTGTACTGATTGCTTCCTTCCAAAATCCATATGAGATTCTTGATTCATTTAGCATTGCTCTGGCCATATTCTCAAGAGTTCTATTCTTTCTTTCTACTACTCCATTTTGCTGCAGAGTCCTAGATGCTAAATATCCTTTTTTGATTCCATGTTCTACATAAAACTCAATGAATTATATAGAGATGAATTCCCCTCCTCTATATGATCGCAAACACTTGATCTTCTTTCCTGTTTCATTTTCTACCATTTCTTTAAACACTATGAAATGCTCAAATGCCTCTGGTTTCTCTTTCAAAAATACAACCCAAGTCATTCTAGAATAATCATCTATGAACAACATGAAGTAACTTTCACCTTGTATACTTTTGTTTCTTATAGGACCACATAAATCAGTATGAATCAATTCTAATACCTTGGAAGAGGAATATTCTTTTGCCTTGAAACTTGATATTGTCTACTTTCCATACTGACACTATGCAAAAAATGTATTTGAAGGTCTTTTTATCTTTGGTAGATCTCTTATAATTTGTGTGTTGCTTATCCTTACTATGTTATCAAAGTTCAAGTGACACAACCTTTTATGCCATAACCAACTTTATTCTTCTTGAGATAGAAGACATTTTTCCTTTTTTATTTCACTGAGCATGTAGAGATTGTTATTGGTTCTTTCTGTATTTGCAACAAGCTTCCATGTTTTTGTTTCCCTGATTTTGCATCCTGTAGAGGAAAACGTAACTGTGTAGCCTTGATCAAAAATTTGACTTACACTCGGTAGATTGTGTTTTAGACCCTCAACATAGAGTACACCCTGTGTACTAGCCTTTCCATCATATAAACTTAAAGTTCCTCTCCCTTTTATTTTAGTTGAAGCATTATCAGCAAATCTCACAGATTCGTTGTTGTTCCCTTTTAAAGAAATGAACTTATCCTTATACCCAGTCATATGACTAGAGCACCCACTATTAATATACCATTTGTTCATCCTGTAACCTAGTAGAATTTGCCCTCAATCTGTTAGCCTTTCCAAATGAACTTGATCTGATACCAATTTAAGAACACAAGCTTAGCCCTCAATCTGTTAGCGTCCAATTTTTACTTTCTTTCCAAACCAATATCAATTAATTTCCTTAATTTTAATAACCAAATATAGTAGTGTGCATTAATAACTCAGATAACAATAGTAAGCAAGATCACAAGTCACGACACACAATTGAGACACAAGATTTAACATGGTTCCCCCAATGTGGGGTACTCCACAAGATAATCTCCTTATAATATTTCACATATAAATAGGGATACTTATACAATATAATGGTTACTTTGATCCGATCAAAGCTAAGTAATACACTGATCTTCTCAAGTAGGCAATCCACTAATGTGCTCTGCTAGGGAACACACTGATCTGCTCAGGTAGGCAATCCATTGATCTTCTTAGCTAGGCAACACACTGATCTGCTCAGGTAGGCAATCCACTGATATGCTCAGTTAGGCAACACACTGATATGATTAGGTAGGCAATCCACTAATATGCTCAGCTAGGCATTCCACTGATTTGCTCAAAAAGCTCACACAAAACTTGTCCAAATCTTCTCAACAAGCTCACATAGAACTTGTCCAAATCTGCTCAACAAGCTCACACATAACTTGTCCAAAACTACTCACAAATTTGTCCCAAAACTATCCAAATTTTTTTCCATAAATCTATCCCAAAGGCCTTCTCAAAGGCTCAATCAATCATGATCAATTAGTACTCAAATCTCATCCACAAAACTATCAAGGCAAGGCTCAATGATGAACTCAATAATGAATGGCAATGCACTCTACAATGGATGACAACATTGATCCACAATGATCCCAACTCAAATAAATCTCAACTCAACACAAGTATTATAAAACCATAAAGATAATTGTTAGAGACTCAATATGTTCTAAACTCAATCTCAACTCAAATCAGAATTATGGAATAGTTTGTTTCATGGAACTTGAACAATCACTTCACACATCACTTGACTAGGTTCAATCAACTCAACTCAACCAATCACCATAAGGGACAACTCTTTCTCACAAAACCCTAGTCTAATCATGTATCGACCAACTCAAATGATTCCAAAAATGCTCAACCACAAATATCACATAACAATGATATTCATGTTATTTTCTAACTCAAATTCTTTTCATAATAGCATTCAACCAACCACTTTCGAAAAGGAAACCACAATCAATCATTTTCTCTCCAATGATATTTTAGAAATCAACCACCATAAACAAATAATAGGATAATGTTCCCATAACTTTTATGAATATGAAGAAACCCCTTTGGAAATCTGCCACACTCAACACACTTTAAAAAAGAATAAAACAACCTTCACTTTGAATCCCTTTACAAAAAAATAGAAATATCTCTTTACATACACCTTATTTCTCCATCTAATCAAGTTAATCAAATAGCCCTTGAAATAATCTTTCCAACAATATATAATATGGTATACTTCTAAAAGAGGAAAACACCAAAAATTTCTCTTTTTCTAAAAGTACATTTCAACCCTTATATCTTGCCTTCCAAGTAAATAAAAATTTAATCAAACATTATTCCCTTAGCATCACCTTATTCCTCCAACATTAGGCAATAATAAAAATATTCAATAAAACATTTACTTGCCTCTTAGAGGGAATCAAACCCTCATCACTGCCCACTCAACACCACAACCGCGGTGCCAAAGACCATATGAGATATCTGCTCACATAGGACAGAGAGAAAAAATGCTCCCTATATTTCGTTGCCCTTGCTCATGCCAAAAACATGTGCCAAATGCTCTTCTTCCACACTCTGCAAAAATTGAACCCGATGGGAATCGAATGCATGCACTGTTGCAACCACAAACTCTTTTTCCTACCTTGGTTTTCACAAAAACCCTATATATATCGATGCTTTCCAAAATATCATAAATGGTTATTTATGAAATACTTTGGCCACCAAAACTCAACGTGATCCATGTGACATCAATGATCCATGTGACATCAATGACAACATAAAATACCTCAAATTTGCAACAGTTTGGCTCTTCTTTGGGAGGTCTAAGATTAAAACCACATCATATGTGTTAGTGTGTTTTAATAGCCTATTGATAAGTTTAGCTCTTGGCCTTACCAGGGGTCATGGATAGGAGGGTATTTCTCAACCCTATGCATCGATTGTAGGAGTTTATCACACTACCTGAATAAAAAAAGTATTTATCACACTATTGGAATCCAAAAAATATATAATATCTATCTTGGGGTGATATTTAAATATTAAATAACCACTACTATATTGGTTGACTATTTTATTGGTTCTCACAATGATATAAGATGTGTGTGAGATAATTGATAATTGATGAAATTTTATCCACTTGATGATTGATTAGTTACAATATAAAAGTATTGATGATTTGGAAAAAATATAATAAATAATTATGATGATAAATAAATATTATAATATTATAAATAAAGTTAATATTTTTTAATAAAATTATAAAGCATCATTATCAAAATAAATTTCTTATTATTATTCTTGTTAATTTCCTCAATTTTTTTGTGGAAATATTACAAAATACAACGGGTGGCACAACAGGGAGCCACACTTTGGGGGCATAGCAATAAGGGACCACACTCTATGGGGGTAGCAATAGGGGGTCACACTCCCTATGATTTGAACCTAGGTGATTGAGATGAAACACCAACATACTCGTAAGTTCAAATCTTGCCAAGTAATACATGGATAATAATCAAGTTTTCTTAGCATAAATTATTGTATTAATTTGATAATAAATATGGAATATAGGTTATAACAATATCTTCATTAGTAATTTTTTTTTTAATGGTGTAATCATTGCAAAGGAGGCCACATATTCTCTTCAATTAATGAAAAATAGGTATGCTAATAAATTAGCCATGAACAAAGGATATGATAGGCTTTGCTATAGTTTTCTATATGATATTTTTAAAAATGTTGGTTTTGTTAGATGTTGTTATACTACTTCAAATATAATATTTTGATCACTGGATCCCTTGTTGGATACTTTAAGTCATCCTATGGACTCTACAAAGTGATCAACTATATTATTATCTATTTATTATTCCCATGAATATAGGGAGAGCTTTTACAAAGGAAAAATGGAAGGAAGAATAAAAGGTATCCAAGTTAGAACAAATGGTCCATTTGAATCTCATATCCAATTTGTTGATGGTTCTTTTATTTTGGGTCATCCCTTAGTTAGTGAGGCCATGGATTTTAAATCATTATTATCATGCTAGGAGAAGGCTATTGGACAATTGGTTAATACTACAAAATCTAGGATATTTTCCATTAACACTTCCTTATATTTACAACAAATTATTATGAATATTTTAGGTTTTAAATTTGAAATATTCCATCAACATATTTGGGTGTTCCTTTGTCTCATAAAAGAAAAAAGAAGGATTTTTGGGCTTCATTTTCAATAGAATGAAATCTTGTTTTGTAGGTTGGAAATGTAAGGTTTTTACTATGAATAGAAGGCTACACCACATAAAGGCTATATCGCTTTCCATCCCTATTTATACGGTGTCATTTTCAAGATTGCTAAAAGGTATAACATTGAAATTTGATAAATTTCAAATAGATATTTTTTTGGAAAGGTTGTGAGGAAAAATTTAGGTTCCCTCTTTATAGTTGGGATAGGGTTTGCAAAGGAAAGAATATAGGAGGGGCAAGATTGAGGAATCGTAAACTTATGAGTTTAGATTTAGGGGTAAAACTTGGGTAGAGATTACTCAATGATTAATTAAAGAGTTGGGCAAAAATGTTACTTCAAAAATATATAGGTTTGATTAATGTAATAAAATTATTTAGGAAATAAACCTTGCCTAAATAATTGCAACATGGAGATTTATATTAAATAGTTTATAATTGATCAAGAAATATATTATATGGTCAATAAATGAGGGGTATTATGTAATTTTTTATCTAGTTCTTGGTTGAAGTCATATCCTCTTATTCTTGATTCAAAATAGAAACCATTAAATGGAGCATGTCTAGCTTATAAAGGTCTAAAAGTCAAAGATTATTTTAATATGAGTAGTGACTCCAAATCATGAATTTCTATTTGTAACTTTTTTTTTTTTTTGGGTGGTGGTCACAAGGGGTAAACAGATTGTGACCACGAGGGAACCATTACATAACATATCCGCAACATGTGAGGCGAGAGATTTGAACCTGGGCCTCTCAGCAACTAGAGAGGTTTCTATTTGTAACTTGGTTGAAGGAAAGGAACTCAAATAAATAAAAAATAAACTTCCAAATATGCTTTGAGAGTTTCATTTACCTATTTTTATGTGAAACGATGAGTTGGTTTAGAATCTATCAAAAGATGGTGGATACTCGGTCAATTTGGGATATGATAATTTAGAGTAATCAAAATTTCTTAATCCCAATAATTTACATTGGAAGAATGTTTGGTCACTAGAGGCCCTTACTAAGGCCTCAATATTCCTTTGGTTATTGGTCCAATAAATAATTTCTACAAGAAAGAGTATACAAAGAAGAGGTATTGCGGAACTTTTAGGTGTGCCTTGCAAGATAAGGATATAGAAACATTGGACCATTTACTTCTTCATTGTCCCTTTGTGTACATCATTTGAGGATGATTTTTAAAAAATATATGAATATATGGGATAGCTCCATAGACATTGAAAGACTTGATGAGATATTTTATTAGCTATTTTTAAATCTAAAGCATTATGTATTATATGAAGGATTGATTTTTCATTATTTGTTAGAATTTATTGCTTGAAAAAAATAACAGATTTTTTTAAAAATAAATCTCAAATTCATAACCAAGTTTGGAATATTATTTTTATCTTTCTGACAAAATGTTTACAAATATTATGCTCATCATAGGAAGCCTCAAGTATAGAAAAAGATATTTTAGACTCTTGGTTAAAATATTTTAATATACATGAAAAAATAATCTCCAACAATGGAATTAACACAAAAGATTTACCTTGATCCATAGTAAATAAAGAAATATCTAGAATTTGTTTTATCATAGTTATTTTTGATGGTGCTTCTAAATAAAATCTATGAAAAGCTGGTGGAGGTGGTGCTTTTTGAAATGATGAAGGAAAAATTCTCCTTACTTACTTAGAATCATATGGACCTTCAACTAAAAAATATATAGAGGCTAGGGAACTTCTTCCATAGATAAAAATCACAATTGAAAAAGCATGGAAATATATTTGGATTAAGGGGATTCACAATTTTCATTAATACTATTAATAAAAATGGATGTTGGGATTGGATAAAAGTAACATGATTGTTTATGTTCATCAACTATGATTGGAGGAAATATTTTGGAAGGAAAATGGGTAGCATATAATTTAGTCAATCAAGACAAATTTTTGTCATGGTGAAATTCAAATTTTAGAAGGCAAATGGCTAAGTGAGATTTTATATCATAATAAAAATAATGTCAAGAAGTTGTTGTAGAAACATAGCAGTTTGAAGAAGATGAAAAATATATTTGGTAGAAAATAAAACAAAAAATATATTTGATAAAAGAGAAAACTAAATATGATTTAATTAACATGACATTGAGCTAGAAGCAAGTGCTAGCTAGAAGTGAGCACCATCCAGGAGCAAGCCTCACAATTTTCTTATTTTAAGAAGCAACCAAGTGTTATGGGTGTAAGAAGAAAAGTGTGAGTAAGGGGTAAGTGCCATTTCTTATTCCAAATCCTAGGATAAATTAAAATTAGAGGACTAATATGAAGAAAATTTAGGTAACGTGATAGGAAAGACATTAGTGGAAGTGAGGATGCCCTAGTTGGAAGTAGATGGAGGATATTTAGTATTTTAAAAGCTTCATAATAAAGAAATCCTCATGGAAAATATCCATATAAATTTAGCGTTTCTAGCATAGCACAAGAATGCAAATACTATGGAGGACCATCCTTGTACTTTAGGATTTTGTGGTAACATAAAGTAGAAAGTAATGATGAGGTTATTCCTTGCATTTTAGATTCTTTAGGGCAACATAAATCTTTAGAAGATAAGTCTCGCTATGAAAAATATGGAAAACTAGAAGATATTGATGAAGATGAAAGCATTGGTAGGAATAGAAAAAGGAGAGGAAGTTCATCAAAGCATGAAAAAAGAGAAAAAGCAACTTAAAGGGATATCAATTTGGAAAGCCAAATAAAAATATCATAGGTGTTAATAAGAAGTGGGGCTAAGACCACTAATAAAAATAAAATATGATGACAAAAATGATGTCATGAAATATTAGGGTATGAATAACACCCTTAAAAAAAGAGTTATAAAGGAATTATTAGGTTGTTAATGTTCTAAGTTTATTTTAATACAAGAAATAAAATTAAGTAGTGAGGAATGTAAGAATGCTTTTAAAAAGATTTAAAATATGGAGGATTGTCTTGAATTTTCTTTTATAGGAGCTTCAAGAGATAGTACAACAATATGACACAATGCAAACAATATGGACAATTGTTAGAAGTAAAAAGTGATTGGCTTGATGGACTGTTTTGCAAGAAAGAGGAAAATATCAATATTGGGGTTATAAATGTATATGCTCCAACCATAGTTACTCCTCATGAAATATGTTGGAAGGACCTTAGCATATTTTTTTTAAACACAATGATGATTCATAATTGTGATCTTTAAATTCTTTGGGGGTAACTTTAGTATAGTTTTATCTCCTTTGAAAAAGAAAGGTTGTACTTCAATATGGTTTTACTCAATGCAATATTTTGCTTCATTTATCAATTCAATTGGCCTTTGGGATGTTATTTCTTCAAGTTTTTAATATACATGGGATGATAGACACATTGGGAAAACTCGTATAGTAGAAAGATTAGATAAATTCTTGTTATCCAACATATGGTTGAAAATAGAATATTCAATCTCTTCAAATATTTTATTGTGAGTAGGATTAGATCACAACCCCATTATTTTGACTTATGATTTACTCAATACTGGTCATCCAAAACCAATTCAATTTTAGTATATGTGGATTTAAGACTCAAATTTCTTCTAGATAACTATATTATGATGGGATGAAGCAAATTTTGAAGGATCATGTATGTACAAGTTTGTTCAAAATATGAAATATATAAAGGGACAAATAAAACATTGGAATGCCAAATCTTTTGGTAAAAAAATTAAATAAAATAAGGAAATTGAATCGAAGCTAAAAAATTTAAACGAGATAGTAGAAATTAATGGAATGGACTAGGATTCTTATATGAAAAAAAAAAACAATTACTTTCTAATTATCATAATCAATTGAAAAAGGAGTCATATTAGTTTCAAAACTTTTAGGAAGAAAATGCTAAAGGAAGGATATACAAATACCAATTTTTTTCATGATACAATTGCACCAAAACTATTGAGGGAGAAGAAGATATCAAGAAGGAAGTAATTATTTTAAACATATTTTATTAGATATTGGGCAAGATAAGGAGGTATAGAGTAAGCTTTACACAATGACAAAATATTTTTTTATGATGGAAATATCTATGGAGGAGAGACATGAAATGATTTTCTCTTTCCATCCTAAGTAGGCACCTGGTCTTGATGGTTTTTTGACATTTTATTTCATTTTTTTTTGGATTCATTGGAGAGTGATATGTTGGTTGCGGTTGAAAAAGCCAAAAAAATGAAGGCTACAATAACTGAGATCAATGCTACTTTTATTACATCGGCTCCCAATAACGGAGACAAAATATTTTGATGATTTTTGTCTAATAAGCCTTTATATTATGATTTATAAGACCATTTCCAGAATTATGGCAAAAATATTGAAAATCATTATAGATTGTGTTATCTTAGAAGAATGAAGTGGTTATGCTCATGGTAAATAATTCTTGATGGTGTAATAATTGCATAAGAGTCCACGCATTCTCTTCATTCCATGAAATAACTAGGTATGCTTATGAAATTAAATATGAACAAAGCATATGATATGGTTTCTTGGAGTTTTCTACATGATATTCTAAAAAATATTAGTTTTAATTAAGGTTGGTGTGAATGGATTAAATTTTGTAATAGCATTGCAAAATATTTTATTTTGATCAATGGTTCACCTCATCTCATGGAATACATAAAGGTGATCCAATCTTTATTTATCTATTTATTATTCTTGTGGTGGTATTAGGGAGATCTTCTAAAAGGTAAAAATGGAAAGAAAAATTAAAGGTATTCAGGTTGTAAAAAATGGTCCCATTAGATCTTATCTCAAATTTATTGATGATACTTTTATTTTGGGTCATCCCTCATTTAGTAAGGCCATAGAGTTTAAATTAATATTACCATGCTATGAGAAGGCTATTGAAAAATTGGTTAATACCACAAGATCTAGGATTTTCAGTAACACTACCCTAGATTTACAATGATTTTTTATGGATATTTTAGGTATTAAAATTAAAAAATTTCCATCGACCTACTTGGGTATTCCTTTGTCTAATAAATAAGTTATTTTTATTTTCTTATATAGATAGAATGAAAGCTTTTATAGTAGGTTGAGAAGCTAAGTTCTTAACCATGGTGGAAAGGCTACAAATCATAAATATTACATTGCAATCCATCCATATTTATATGATGTTACTTTCAAGATTGCCAATAGATATAACATCAAAAATCAATAAAATTTAAAGATAATTTCTTTGAAACCCATAGAGGAAGAATCGTATTTAAAGACCCTACAATTACTTTCTTTCCAAACCCCCCAAAAGAAATGAGGGAGGCAAAGCTTCCACAAGATACGATATTTGGGGCTAAGAAAGGGAGAAAAGGACCGATGATAAAAAAAGTCTTGCAGAGAATTTGGGACCACCCAACTGACTCCCAAGGTTGAAAGAATAAAGGAAAGGATATCCAAGGAGAAGGAGCATTCTAAAAGGTGATGTTGAGTGTTTTCTTCATGAGCCCCACATAGATAAAACCGGTTAGGAATGACCATTCCTATTTTCTTAAGATTCTCCAAAGAAATAATTTTATTTTGGAGGGCAATCCAAAATAAAATATTAACTTTGGGGGTAATTTCCTTGAACCAAATGAAACTGCAAGGGAACCAACATGCATTCTCATCAGTAGCAAGGTAGTAGGTAGACTTAACCAAAAATGTGTCACTCTCCTATTTTTTCTAGATTAATGAGTCTATATAAATGGAGTTCTTAACAACATGAGATTTTAATGTGAGATCAAGGGTTTTCAAGGGAATATCCACTCCTTGATATGAGATAAACCTAAGAATATCTTTCCATTTTTTAATATCATCAACCTCTGCAATATAGTTTGTCACTTTGGGACAAAATTACTAAGAAAATTTGGGCCTTAAGATAGTAAAAGAAGGAATGTTTGTGAGATGCACATCCTCAAGCCATGGGTCTTCCCAGAAGTCAATATGCTCTCCATTGCCTAATCTCCATTTAAGACCTTTTTGAAGAAGATTTTTTGTTTTAACAATGTTTTTCCAAAAGGTTGATCCATGCAAGGGATTTTGATCTTCCATGAAGCTTAATCCCATGTTCAAGTATTTAGCAGAGACAATATGGGACCATCCATTATTTTCTTGAGAAACTAGTCTCCAACTTTGTTTCTCCAGTAAAGCTTTATTCATATGTTTAATATTTTTGAATCCAAGGCCTCCTACACTTTTCTTAGAGCACACCTTGTCCCAAGAAACAAGATGGAATCTCTTTTTATACTTTGCCCCTAACCAAAGAAAGGTTTCTTGAAATTATTCTAACTTTTGAGCATTTTTCCTTGGGATTTTAAAGATAGAAATAAAGCATACCAATAGGCTTTGAAGGGTATATTTGACCAACTAGACCTTTCTTACTTGACTTAGAAGTGCTCCCTTCCATCTTGTCATTTTTTTTTGCACCTTTTCCAAAAGTAAATTCTATAGTTCTTCTTTGATCCTTCCTTTGAACAAGATAATCCTAAGTAAATAGAGGAGAATTCAACAATGGTACTGTAAATTAAAAATGACAACACCGAGATAACAATAATAGAACCAACACAAAATATATTGCACAATGAAGAGATAATATTGTATTAAGATTATGGGGGCCTTGATTTCCAATGTTACAATATAATATGTGTTGATACAATAATTACAATTGAGGGATTAAAAAATCTCATTCACAATGAATATTTGGTGTCTTCTACATCATATTCACTCCAAACAAGTTTGTGGGTGGGATTGAGTACCCCTATGGGACCACCCTAGCTGCAAAAACCACCAAATAAGATGTTTCTTGTATGTGCACATAGATCACACCACAAAATAGGTCAATAGCATATGCGAGGGCTCCACTATGTGAGACCCTCTAAGTAAAAGATCTAAAAAAATTCTAACTACAGTGATAATGAGATGTAAGCAAAATATAGAAAACTTGAGTTGTAAAGCAATAAACATTTTTACCTTGTTGATATTATACCTATGATTCTGATCTACATTCTTACTTATACGATCTTATGGTGTACAAAAAACCGTGATCATTCGAGGGTTTGTTTGTGATAAATTGGAGGCTGAGAAATGCCCTAGAGCATTCTAGAAAGGCTTTGGATGCCCTACAGTATTCCCTGAATGCTCAATATTATTCTAGGGATGCTCGATAGCATTTGAGGGTTTCTAAGAAGAGTACTACAAAGCAAAATCTAGTTCACGGGTAATGGGAAAGGATGATAGCAAAATTCTAGGGTTTTGGATGAGGATGGATGCAAGGGCTCTGAAGTCAATTGATCACTTAATTGCTTAACCGCTCAACTAACTGCTCTATTCATTTACCCTCATTCATGAGAATGAATGACCTTTTATAACTTGCCTTTCAACATGTTAGGGTTTTGATGACACCAATGGGTGAACAATATTAAAACATGATGAATGGCTAAGATTATAACTTTGATATGTGAAACAGATAAAGTCAAATGGATGGCTAAGATTAAGTCATGATGAATGGATGTGATTTATTCATATAAATATATATTTTTATATTAAATAAATAAATATAAATATATAAAATATTTATATTTATATATAAACATAAATAAACATAAATATATATATATATATATAATTGATAGTGGTTATTGGATGATGTGTGGATGACAAGTGGCTAGGATTTGGTGTCTACATATATCCATTTTTGTATCGTGTTGTGTGAAACACAATGCGATGTAAAAATAAGAGACACCTAGTTTGGTGAAGCAGATTTCTTTCCTAGAGTAGAAGATCTTGGAGATAAATAATGTTGGTGTAGCTTACACCCTCAATTGGTGAATGAGTGAAGAATGAATTTCATGAGCCAATTGAAAAAAATATGGGTGATAATATGGATGTGAATGTTGGTGGCTTATGTATTATATTTTTGTCCCAACATATAAAAGGGTTTTTGATGATGTGGATGGTATGGATGATATAAATATTGGTATGTGACATATATTATGATACAATGATTGATTATGTTCTTGCCCTAATAGAAAATGAGTTTTTGCTAGTTGTGGGTGATGTAAATGATGTATCCCAACGTGGGAAAGCAAAATCAAATTTGATTATCCCAAGCTTGGGGTGGTTCTATTTTGTTTAAGAATTTTCCTTTTGGTGTCATTTAAATACAAGGTGATGAAAATGCAAGATGTCATGGAGGAATATGACCTGTATAGTGATTGTTGAGAAATTCCTTCAATCGGAACCAATCATCCTAATAGGCTCGTATTCTCGATGACTGTGGGTGTAAAAGATATGATGTAATTAAATTTGTCTATGTTTCAAGCCCCACGAACAAGGCCATCAATGAAAATAATTTGAGCAAATTAATATGAGCATAGTCTCACTCAAAAATGAGGGAACAATTGGATTTTTATTTCGAACAAGAGGATTATGGATGACGATGGGAGCAAGTGTCCTTATGGTGATTCACCCATCCTACCAAATTGCATGGATAATCAATCACTACAATAGCCAAGGGTATAGAGTAAACCACTAGATATAAGGTTTGCTTGGATGATATAAATTATGTTAAGAAATGTGAATGATGTAGTGCATGTGAATGGTGTATTGATTGTGAAGAGTGCAATGAGTGATTTTTGTTTTTACCCTAACAACAAAGGGGGGTTTTGTTTGGATGATATGAATGATGTAAATGAGTATGGATGCACAAGTTTCCTTATGGTTATCTACTAATACTATCAAGTTGCATGGATAACCAATCACTGCAATTGCCACGTGAATAGAGTAAACCACTAGATACAAGGTTCACTTGATAATGCAAGTGATTGTGATAATGTTGAGTGGAAATGCATGGAATTTTAGATGATATGAATGATGTAAATGAGTGTGAATATGGATGGTGCCATGAATGTGAGTGATGTAATTATTTATGGGTGAATTTAATTATTATGTGAAATTTAGAATTTGATTTGGGATATTTTTAACCAATTTGGGGTATCTGTGACTTTTGGTTGCAATCAAGAACTAAATGCCAAAATCAATACAAATTATCACAAAATGTGATGGAATGATGTGATGAATGCTAAAAATGCTTAATGTGGTAGTTTTGTAAAATTTTGGATAATTTTGAGGTGTTTTGTATGTGATTTGGTGTTTTTATGACTTTTCATCGCAAACAAAAATAAAGCATTCAAATCGATCCGTTTCTTCATAAAACATAACGAAATTATGAAATGGATGTATGGATGGAATTTGTGATGATCCTATGGAGGTAAGCTAAATTTTAGAGCATTTTTTGTCTTTTTGCAATATTTTGGAGCTAGATACTGGCTAGTGTCCACATCAAACACAAATGCGGGAGAGATTCTACCATGTGGCAGACGTAGGGCAAGATTTTACTACACCCTGTAAATTCTCTAGGGCATTTGAGTGTGCCAGAAACTGCTATAAGAGTGTTGTAGAGGTAAAATTAGATTTTTTCTTGCATTCAAGAGTTTCAAAAATAGCATGAGAAGTGAAGGAGTGTGAAGGATGGCGATGGATGGAGTGGATGTGGAAGCAGGCATGGAGGCATAGGTGGCTAAGATAAGTATCCTTGGCACTCTTGTTTGGAGTTTTGCAATTTTATTTTTTGCAATGAATGTGCTAGTAATGTACTTTTTGTTGTGTTGTGTTGCAGTTGAGGATATTGGAGGCTCAACATCGATTATCATTGATCATACAAAGGGTGAGAAAGGCCTTGGAGAAGGTCAATTAGAATAAGTTGGAGGAGATGGGATTGGATGGGATAGCACGTATGGAGGTAGTGAGTGTGAATAAGGGGTACCTCTCTACCTTAGAAGAGAGGTGGGACCTAGATAGGGGAACCTTCCAACTCCCAATAGGGGAGATGATTGTAACATTAGAATATGTATACCACATCTTTCAAGTACCAGTGGAGGGGTTGTGTGTCTAGGTTAGGCACGATAAGGAGTATGAGTTGAGGTAGATATTTGGATATAGATGGAGTTATGTGAGTGTAGAATGTGGAGGGATAAGGTATTTGGACATGTATGCGGATAAGGAGTTGGAGGTATTGCCCACCTTGATCATGTTTCTGTTGGCTAACATATTGGTGCCTAACAACATTGGTTGTTGGTTCCCATGGAACATGATTAGGCTAGCGTATGATATGATCAATGAGCTTCGATATATGCATGGGTGCTTGTGCTACTAGCATAGACATACTTGGATTTGTATGAGGTGAGAAGGTATGGGTATAAGGGGTTGGGTTGCAATGTGTTGCTGCAATTTTGGGGTTGGAAGCACTTTAATTTGGCTCATCCTGTAGGCCTGCCTTGTGAGGAGTGGGATAGGGATCATCCCTATATGATGATATGGTAGGTGGTTGAGTATGTACAAATGAGTCATCTTGGTCATAGTGGCCAGGAGTACAGGGATATATGGTAAAGCTTGACACTGGATCAAGTGTGTTGAAGGCCATGGCAGGAGGCTAGGTGGCTCTATAATGGAGAGCAACTGTATAGAGTGAGATAGGCTAGATGGGTGGTTCGGTAGGATGGAAGTGAGGTGGAGTTTATCCAATTCTCATGGGGACCATGGTATTTTAGGATGATATAGGGAGTTCTTAAGGCTCCTGTGCTCTATAGGCATCAGGTAGATGAGTCAAGCCTACCCTATGGGGAGGAGTGGTAGGTGGATTATATGGATGATGAGGAGATATATCTCTATTTTTTGGATGATGTCAATACCACAGTGGACTATGAGGCTTGGTTTGATTGACAACCTCTATGGGTATCAAGTCATGTGGTCGAGGAGGGAAGCAAAGATGATGAGGAGGCAATGGCAATGAAGACTTCCCAACATCAAAGATATTATCAATCCGATAGAGGGAGGCAGATGAGGGATGCAATAGAGTAGCCTCCAAATATTGGAGGTAATTATGGTGGAAAGTATGATATGGATGAGGTTCCAAAGAGACCTCTTGGTTAGAGTGAGGAGTGATCTAGGCTTGAAGTAGAGCGAGATCAACTCTGAAAGATGGTGGTTAATAGGGATGTGGTGATAGTGACTCAGGATCCTAAGAATGCTCAGCTATGGGTGGATCTAGAGGTAAATATGGTGACAGGTGGAGGAGCAGATATGATAGTGAGGCTTCAAGTAGAGCTAAGCTAGAGGGACTCTCATCAAAGGTATGATGTAATACACCTTTGATCATGGGAAGCATATGTTTAGGATTTGGAGGATCAGATCATGCAACACAACATTGGGCTTCCTGATCGACCTGCTTCCTCCATAATGGGTTATGTTAGGCATAGTGACTCTAGTTCTATAGCTCCTTCAATATCACAAGGATCTGCTTATGGGTGCTAGTTAGTGCATAGATGCACTTTTGTATATGAGCCTTGGTGCTCCATTGTATATAGGCTTTGAGCATTTATTGTACATGCAATTTTATATATACATGGCTTTTACTTTTATATTATGAATTTGTGTGGATGTTTGTGTGAATCCATATGTAAGTGTGATAGATTATATTGTAATGATGATGTGGATGAATGCAAATGAACTAATGCACTAATTATCATTCGTATTTTAGATTCTTTTCTTGACCATGTGTATCATTGTTGTTAAATCAAGGTTACCAAAATGGTGGTATGTGATATGGAAGACTCATGTAATGATGTGGTGATGATGTGAATGCTATGTTGGCTTATGAATGGATGATTTGGAATTGTTTTGCAGAGACTCAAACATACTAATGATTTCTAACAAATTCACTAAGTTCTGTCTAGTGTCTCTAAGACCAAATGTGTGTGCGTAGTGAAGGTTCATTTACCAATCAGGAGCATGGTAATGACTCAAGGAAATCAAGAACCAATGTGTGTGCAAGTGAGTTCATTAACCCATCTTGAGTAAATTAATATGAAACTTGTCATGGAGGTGACCAAGAATATAGCTTTTCCTTATGTGCAATCAAAGGTCTCTTCAAGAGAGATGTGTCACCATGCATAAGCGTACTACACTACCAGTCAAGCATCTATAGACCTGGTGGATATTAGATCCATAGTCCAATGATTTGATCTTTAAGATTTGGGGATTCAGACTACCTAACCATTTGAATGGAAATATAGTTCTATCCTTACAACCTAAGGATCTATGGTGTGTGATGTGTAAAAGAGTTAGAGCTTTGGTAAATTAGATTCTCAACTGATGTGTGATGAGAATTTAACCCTATCCTTACTACTTGTTATTTTATTTGGAATTATAGATAGTGATGAAGACCACTATTTTTATTTTAGACTATGTGCATAATGGGACAAGCGAAGATAACTTTTTTTCTTTGAGGTTCAACCCAATCATGGTGTTATCCCTCTTTGACACAAGATGTTTTTAATATGTGTAAAATGTGGTTCAATAATGTTAGATTCAATCCCAAAACTCAAATTTTTCTTAAGTGAATATGTGTCTTGGTCCTAGAGAAAACTTGACATGTTTTGGAGGTTGCTAGAAATGCTAGGAGTGGTTGAGTGACTAAAAAAATCTAGGGGTAATGAAGTGATAGTGCAAATGGTAAATTGACTTGTAAATGGTGTGATGAAAGGAATGTGAACTTGGGGTGCCCCTATTAAGGCAACAAGATTTATTGGATCAATTATTGTCTAAAATTAACAAATGACCCCTAATATGGTGGATGAAATACACAAAAATGATAATGAATGTGTTTGTGCAATGTGGATGTATGTAATATGATGTGTATGAATGCAATTCATATGAATGTATAGTTACATTTATGGTCATTGGGGTTTATATGCATGAGATGTAATGAATCATAGGCATCATCACTCCAATCTAGGCCATTCAAAGAAATGATGTTTGCCAAAGAGACTTTGTCAAAATAATCTTCATTATCAAATGCTTATTTCTTATTAGAGGAAGACCTGAGATAAGACTCATAATGACCAGAGATATATCTTATATTAAAATTTCTTAATCAAACTTTAGTTTACAATGACTATTTAATGCATTTTTTATGCAAGCCTAGATCTTTACCTTGATATCCCATATTAACCAATAATTATTTTGGGATGGGATATGCCTTTGAAAAGAGACATAAGTCATACTATCATTTTTTTTTATAGCAATTATTACCGTTGATTTTCTCATTACTGGTAGTTCCAAAGCAAATAAAATAGCAACTCCCTATTTGGATTGTTGTTCCTTTGCTACTAGGAGCTAACCCTAGTGTTTGTGGGAAGAAGGGAGCCTAGATACATCCATAAATATTTGGTCATTGTTTGAGTTTTTATTATTGTTAATGTCATATATTTATTATCATTTTCCATTGAATTTTTATTGTTAGAGCTGATATTTTGCAAAGTGACTTCAATGCATAAATGATATAAAACTTAATATATGGATTGAAAATATCATAGAGTTAATAATACGTGGATATAGGTTGGTTCCTTAGCTTTGAACCTTAATTACTTTACAATTTTTTAAGGGATTAGGATCTACAAGAATACTACAATTTTATCTCTTGTATTCATACTTGAGACATTAATGTAAGGTGGATGGGATGGCCTACATTTTTTGAATCTAAGGCCTGCCTAGAAGAATGTTGTAATATAGATCACAATGTATGAAATAGAATAAAGTTTTGAGAGTGAAGGGCCATACTTTGAGGGGTAATACTAGAGTACCACTAGCCTTGTGTTTCCCATTGTCAAAGGCCTAAATAAATAAGTTAGGAAGATTAGTTTTTGCTAGAACAAAGTGGGTAATAAATCTAAGATTGTATGCATTCAATCTAAAAGTCATTATGGACTAGAATTTGCTTAACAAACATATTGATTTGGCCTAGGATATACAAGGGTGGGTCTATTGTCAAAGAATATTGAGGAATATCATATTAATATAAATATATATTGGTGTGATTTACCCCAATCATAGAATAAAATTCATTGGGATTAAATATCTGAGCAACTATGCATTCACTCAAGACTCTGATGAAAATGCCTTAATGGGTAAAAATGATTTGAGAAGTTCAAGGATGGAAATTTTAGAGTATTTTTAAGTTGTTGAGGTAGATCATAAACACCCTTTATTTTTTTCCTAGATTGCGATTGAATAACCAAAAGAGGTATTTAAATGGAGGTCTTGGTGGTTGATTCATTGATTGTAGATATAGATATAGTTTCTTTTGTTGTTGCCTTGTGACAACACAAAAAAATGAGACATGATTGATTATCTAAAAGGATTAAGGTTACCAGCCATTTATTGATTAGGAGGGATACATTATGATAACTAATATTATTTATTGTGCTTCATTGATTTTGATTTGTATGAATAGGAAGTGAATTTGAAAATACATAGACCTTGATTGGATAAATATTGATATTTAGAGCTATTAAAAAATCTAGGCATTATCAATGAGGTCTTGAATCACATATTGATTCCCATACACCTATTGGTGGGATGAAAATTGACTGGATGGAAGGAAAATACTCATTTGGTCTAAACCATTAAAGATTTTTTCTTTCATGTCTAATAGGTTTGATAGGAGGTAACTCTATCATTTTAGCATTGATAAGTTATTCTAGGATAGAATAAAGAGGGTATTGTAATATTTTATATTTAATTTAAGCTTCTATTGGGTTTACTTTCCTAAGATGATCATTTGGAGATTCTTAGGGGCATTAACATTATTGAATTTTAAGGAATCTATGACCCCATGATCAACAACATTTTTATTCGTATTCTAGTCCTTATGGTTTTAATAAGAAGACACATATTCTTATTTGTGGTTGTAGTATTTAACTTCCCTCACCTTATGAGAGCATTTTCTATTCTTTTGACCATATCTTTTACATCTTCAAAATAAGATATGATTGTTGTTTCTAAATAAAATGTTATCTTAGTTTAGTGGGGGAATGTATTATAGTATCCCGACCATAGCTCTCCATATTTCTAAAAAATTAGACACACTTTCATATTTGGGTTGCTTAAGTTGGTATAGATCATAAATGGTGACCTTACCTTTGATGTAAACTAAAAATTATTTAAAAATCATTTCCTCTAGGTCCCTAAAACTATATGAGTGCCTTAATATATGATAATATCAGTCTAAAGTTAGACCACTTAAGCTCTTAGGAAAAAAAATATTATCGTCTCATCATAAGCAATGTCATTGGAGGTGGTTTTGAATAACTTGATATGGTTGATGACATCTTCCTTCCCCTTATACATCTATAACTTTAGAGTTTCAAATTTTAGGGGAAAGGGTTTTCTAACTACAAAATGATCTAGAGGTGGGCTGCAAATCATAAGAGTAACTTTGACTATAGGATTATCCTTAGATAATGATCATATGTTATTTTGGTTGCTCCAATTGAGTCCTCAATGCTTAAAACTCTGCGACTTGATTAGGATGTGGTAGATTAATTGAGGATATATTTTGTAATGTAGGTTGGAAGACAAGTTGTAATATGGAAGGAAATTGATTATGATAAACATATGGTAGTTATTGGGGCACTTGAGTATACATTATTGTATTTGGCACCAAATAAGTAGTCACCAAGATACCAAATATTATAGAGTTCACTTTATTAGAAGGTCGTTAAGGAATTTTTGGATTAGGAGGTGGTTTTGTGCTTATCCCACAAGTTATTCAACTAAGAATTTTAATATTAGAATTAGTATTAGGTAAAGGATGATGGATTAGGATTAGAGTTATAAACTAATGTTATTAAATGAGCATTGTATGAAAGGTTTGAATTGGGTTTTTAAGGATTTATCCCCATGTGTTGTGAGGTAGGGCAACTATAGTGTCTCGGTAGAAGTTCTTATAAAGTTGGTATGAGAGAATGTGACACAAATGGAACTTGAGGAGGAAATTAGCCTTCATTCTCCATTATTTCTGTGTTACTAGGTGGGATTATATCCACTAGGTTAGGCATTGATGCATGATTTTCTAACATGGTAACATTTATAGAAGCAAAATGTCGATCTATTTATTTTTAATGTAAAGGACTAGATGTTGCATGTTGAGGAAAAATAGTAAGAACTAATTTTGTTGGGAAGTTTCTTAGACCTCATTAGCTTCCCTAAATAATTTCTAAACAACTTCCTTATGCATATAAAGAAAATGGTTTATGTGTATAGTGGATCAAAAACTAGAATTTTATCCCCTTCTTGAGTGTGGCTAGATGCATCTCAAAGAGGACGCTCCTCTTTCTAGTTGAAGGTTAGATGTTCATGGGTAAGGAATTCATCTTAGCCTTCCTTGGGAGGGTAAGGATGGTCTCCAAAACTCACATGTTATGTAGCATATTTTAGGCAATGATTAAATGAGTGGTTGAAAATGGGAGGTTAATAAATTTTATATGCTTGAAGAGTTGATTAAAAAATAATTATCTCCTCTTCCTTCTATATATTGATCCAGTCTATATAACTTGAATGCCTCCCTATATACTTGAACCTTCTTGATATGCTTGTTACTATGTGAGAGTAAAGCTAGTACTTGGAAGACCAATGATATGTGGGATAGCCCCTCATAATACATGGTCAAGACCAATACATGATCGATGATAATACCTCCTTATGACTCCCAATAACCTATATTAATATACTCCCTACCTAGAATAAGTACATAGGAGACCTTATGTGGGAAGATAGTGGCCTAGGCTTGTTAAATATTTAATATCAAAGAAATTCATATGGTAATTACTTAAACAATAACAAATATTCCTAGTATGACTAGAAATTGGTTAATTTCTAGTCATCTTGATCAATCTAAGCTAATGTAGACAAACAAAATCTAAATATCTTGCTTAAAATTTATCTAATTTTCTTTATAGTTTTAAATAATCAAGGTAATATATTTTGGAACCTTTGTAACCCATGTGGTTTTCACATTTGGTTCACCAAAATGTGAGGATGGGTTGAATACAGGGAGAAATATATTAGATCCTATCCCTATCTCACTCCTCCCCCACCTCAAAATATGGGGTAGACGGGTTATAGGAAATGTGCATTACGTCTAATTTTGATATGTTAATTTTTTAAAAATGCCTATGGTTTCCTCTAAAATTATTACATATTCCTACCATTTCTTACAAAAATCTAATAATAATAACTTATGTAAAGCAAAAATCGACAACACCTAGATAGCAATAACCAAATAAACACACCAAATATATTGCACAAAGAAGAAAGATACATTTGTATTAATATGAAGGAGCCATGATCTCCTATTGTACAACATAATGAGTATTGATACAATAGTTATAATACAAGGATTTTGAAAACCCTTGTTTATAAAGAATATAAGGTGTCTTATGTGTTGTCCTTTGCTCCAAATAAGTTGTAGGTGGACTTGAGTATCCCTATGGGACCACCTGATCTCCAACAACTATCATAAATGTAGTTCTTGCACCTATAAATAGATCAACAACACCAAGAGGTCAATAGCATATGCAAGGACTCCAATGTGTGAGGTCCTCTATAAAGAAAATCTACAAACCCTAGTGTTGTAAATAATGAAATGCAAGCAGAGTACAAAAACGTAATATGGAAACAATAAAATCTTTCACCTTGTTTGATGATATCTAATTTATTTGATCCACACTCCTAATTCTGCGATATGATGTCGTATGAATACATGAAATCATTTGAGGATATGTCAGCAACAAACTGAAAGGCTAGAAAATACTTGAAAGCATTCAGCAATGGCAGTGAACACCCAACAATATTCTTGGAACACTCAGCAGTGTTTAGGCAATGCTCGATAAAATTTGGGAGTATTTATGGAGGGCACTGCAGAACCAGATCTGGTTCATAGGGGTAAAGGGTGAAATAAATGGAGGATATATATGGCGGCGAGGGAAGAGGATGATGGCGAGATGCTAGGGTTTTCATAAGGGAATGTATGCAAGGGTTTTCAAACTTGAACAGATCAAACTACCACTCAACCGAAGTGCTTAACCAAAACACCATTCCAAAATTAAATAAATTCTTAACCTTATTCACAAAAGCAAATGCTATTTTATAATTTGCCTTCCATATGTTAGGGTTTCGATGACACCAATGTGTGGTCAATATTAAAACATAGTGGATGGCTAAGATTATATATTTGAAATGTGGCACGGATCAAGTTAGATGGATGGTTATGATTTATTCACATATATATTTATATTAAATATATAAATATAAATATATAAAATATTTATTTAATATATAAAATATAAATAAATATACATATATAAATAAATAATGGATAGTTGTGATTGGATGATGTGGATGGAGGACAAGTGGCTAGGATTTGGTGTCTATAGATACCCCTTTTTATATCGTGTTGCATGAAACACAATACGATGCAAAAACAAGAGAGACTTGGTTTAGTGTAGCAACCTTTCTTTCCTTAGAGTGCAAAAATACCCCAAAGACAAAAAGAATGTGTGTGTAGCTTACCCCTTCAATTGTAGAATGAGTGAAGAATGAATCTCAGAAGCCAATTGATAGAATTGTGGGTGATAATGTATGTGTAAATGTGGGTGAATGATGGATTCTATTTTTTCCCCAATAGATGCAGGGGGGATTTTGGAATGTGAATGCTTGAATGATGTAAATGTCAGTAAAGTGACATAGATGATGATGCAATAATTGATTCTGTTCTTTGCCCCAATAAAAAAGGGTTTTTTGCTAATGTAAATGTGGGTGAATGGTGTATTTTTTTTCCCAAAATATGTAAGGGGTTTTTGTAAAGGTCGATGTTTTTGAATGATGTAAATGTTAGCAAAGTGACATAGATTATAATGCAATGATTTATTCTATTCTTTGCCCCAATATAAAAAGGGTTTTTGCCAATGTAAATGTAAAATGGTGTATTATATTTTTGTCCCAACAAAAAAAATGGTATATGACTGATGTGAATGAGTGTATCATGATGTGGGGAGTCAAAATAAAATTTGGCTGCCCCACTTTTAGGGTGTGTTTGTGCTATTGAATAATATGCCTTTTTGGCATCATTGAAATGCAAAATGATGAAAATGCAGAACATTAGATTCCAATCATCCTATGATTGGGTGATTGCTAAGAATCCAGACCTAGTGGATATGCACAATTCCTACATGTTAAATGAAATTATGTAGTATAAATTATCCATGTTTCAAACCCCACAAACAAGGCCATCAATGACATATTTTGATAAAATTAATCTAAGCATAGTCACACTCAAAAAAAGAGAGGAACCAAATGGATTTTGATTTCAAACAAGAGGATGATAATGTGGATAAGTGTCCTTATAATGACTCACCCATCCTACTAAATTACATGGATAATCAATTGCTGCAATCGCCAGGTGAATAGGGTAAACCACTAGATACGAGGTTCACTTGGATGATATGAATGATGTTAAAGAATGTGAATGATGAAGTGCATGTAAAAGGTGTATGGATTGTGAAGAGTGCAATGATTGATTTTTGCTTTTACCCCAACAAAAAAATGAGGTTTTTGATTAGATGATATGAATGATGTTTAATAATGTGCATGCGCAAGCATCCTTATGATGATCTACTCATCCTATTGAGTTTCATGGATAACCAATCATTACAATCGCCAGGTGAATAGGATAAACCACTAGATACGAGGTTCACTTGGATGATTGTGAGTGAAATTGGAAAATGTGGAATGCAATGATAAATGTAATTGGCAATGTGGAATGATAATGTGTGATGCAAAATGGAGATGTATGGGATGCGTTTGGAGCAATTATGGATAATTTCACAACTTTTGGTCATAAAAAAAATTTAATCAACCGATTCAATCCATGATGTCATAAAACGTGATGGAATGATGTGATGGATGATTGGGATGATGAATGTGGTTGTTTTGTGAAATTTTGGACTATTTTGAGGCACATTGAAATTTTCAAGCATTTTTGTGACTTGTGGCCACAAACAAAAATTAAGCTCCCAAATCAGCTTTTGCTTTCACAAAACATGATACGATGATGAAAAGGATGCATGGATAGATATTGAGGTAATTTTGTGGGGGTAAGATACGTTTTTTAGCATGTTTGGTTTTTCTACAAAATTTTAGAGTTAGACATCGACCAACATCCATAATAGGTATAGACGTGCATGAGTGTCTACCACGTGGTAGATGTAGAGCAAAATTTGACTATGCTTTATAAATGTTGATGGGCATTTGAGCATGCCAAAGTCGGCTATAAGAAGTTTGTAGAGGTAAATTTGGACTCATTCTTGTGTTCATGATTTCCAGAAGCAACATTTAAGGAAAGTGAGTGAGTGAGTGTGAAGGAGTGTGTAGGAGTAAAATATTGAGATGGAGGGAGTAGATGCAACAACGAGCGTGGAGGCGTAGGTGTCTAAGGTAAGTTCCCTTAAAACTCTTGTTTGTTTTTTTTTTAATATTTTTTATTATGTAATGCATGTGATGGCAATGTATGTGCAATTTGCGTTGTGTTTTTGTTATTGATTTTGGAGGCTCGATACTGATTCTCACCTATCATACCCAAGGTGAGAAAGGCCTTGCAGAAGGATGACTGGTATAAGCTTATGGATATGGGGTTATCTGAGGTGGCACAGATGGATGTGGTGAGGGTGAATGAGGGATATCTCTCAACCTTGGCTAAGATATGGGATATTGATAGGGGAAATTTCCAGCTTCTAACTGGTGAGATGACTATGATGCTGGAAGATGTGTATTGCATCTTTCGGATACTGATGGAGGGGTTGCGTGTCTAGGTTGGACATGATAAGGAGCATGAGTTGAGGAGGAATTTTGGATATGGATGGAGGTATGATAATATCCAAGGTGGAGGGATAAGGTATTTGGCTATGTATGTGATATAGGAATTGGAGGCACTGCCCACCCTAATCATGTTTCTTTTGGCCAACATATTGGTGCCTAAAAGCACTGAATATTAGTTCCCATGGAACATGATTAGGCTGGTATTAGACATGATTGATATACCTCAAGTATATGCATGTGCTAGCTCTATTGGCTCAAATATATATGGAGCTTTATGATGTGAGGAGGTAGGAATAGAAATGGTTGGAGTGTAGTTTGCTACTACAATGTTGGGACTCAGAGCACTTCAGTGTGGCTCATCCTATGGGGCTGCTATATGAGGAGTGGAATAGGGATTGGACTTATGATCTGATATTGCAGGTGAGTAAGGAGGTGTAGCCTATTTTTCTTGGTCATAGTGACCAGAAGTGTAGGGGTCTATGGGCTGGTTTGAAACTAGATCATGTATGTTGCAGGCCATGGCATAAGGCTATGTGGCCAAGTGATAGAGAACAACTATAGATGACTCGATAAGTTATATGGTTGGTTGGGCGATATGGGAGTGAAGTGGAGATAATCCAATTTTCTTAGGTTTTGTGGTAGTTTGGGAAGAGGTAGGGAGTTCCAAAGGCTCTTGTGCTATATAGGTATCAATTAGATGAGTTGATCCTGCCATGTGTGGAGGATTTGCAAGTAGACTATAGGGATGATGAGGAGATAGATCTCTCAAATGTAGATGATGCTGAGACTATAGTAGAATACGATGTTTGGTTTACCTCTTATACTTTGTGGGTGTTGATTCAAGTGGTTGAGAAATGTGGTATATATGAGAAGGAGGTAGTAGCAGAGGAGGTTCCCCAACATTAGAGACATTGTCGATTGAGTAGCCAGGTGAGGGATGCAGTAAAGCAACCTCCAAATATTGGAGGTGATTATGGTGGTGGGGATGATATGAGGAGGTTACAAAGAGGCCTCCAAGTTAGAGTGAGGAGGAGTGGGTGAGGTTAGGTGCAAAGTGGGACCAGCTCTGATAGATGGTGGTAGAGTGAGATGCAAATATAGCATCTCGAGATGCAGTGATAGCGGTTTTGAATGCCAAGAATTCTCAACTACAAGTAGATCTAGATGTATAGGTAGCTATAAGTAGAGGAGCAGATATGATAGTGAGGCTCCAGGTAGATATAGCATAGAGATACTCTCATCAGTAGCATGGTGTACTACACCTTCAGTCCAAGGATGCATATATCCAAGAATTAGAGGATCTACTCATGCGACTCCATATTGGGCTTCCAGATTGACCCTCTTCTTCCATAGAATTTTTTGGTAGGCATAATAGCTCTAGGTTTAGGGCTCCTTCAGGATCACAAGGGTCCTCCTATAGGTGTTATCTAGTGCTTAGATGCACTTTTGTATATAAGCCTTGGTGATTATTGTATGTAGACTTTGAGCATTCATTGTACATATGATTTTTCTATATATACATGGCTTTTACTTTTGTGTTATGAATTTGTTTGTATGTGTTTATTAATTCATTTGTATATGTTATGGATGATAATATAATGATGATGTGTATGAATTCCAATGAAATAATGTGCTAATGATCATTCGTAGTTTAGAATTTTGCTTGACCATTGTTGATTATTGTTGTAAAATCAAGGGCACCAAAAGGGTGGTATGTGAAATGTAAGACTCATTGAATGATATGTATGTTGATATGGATGGTGATATGAATGTGGATATAGATGTTGATATGAATGTTGGATGGATTATTTGGATTTGTTTTACAGATACTCAAACATCCTAGTGATATCAAACAAACTCACTAAGTTTTGTCTAATTTCTCCAATACCAAATGTGTGTGCAATGAAATGTTAAATTACCAAATCATGAGCATGGTAATGACTCAAGGAAATCAAGAACCAATGTGTGTGCAAGTGATTTAATTAACCCATATTGAGTAAATAGATATGACACCTATTATGGAGGAGACCAAGAAGCAAGCTTATCCTTATGTGCAGTCATATATCTCTTCAAGAGAGATGTGTCACCATGCATGAGCGTACTCCTATGCCAGTAAAGCATATATAGCTCTGATGGAGGTTAGATCCATAGTCCAAGAATATGATCTCTAATATTTGGGGATTCACACTACCTAACCATCTGTATGGAAATGTAGTTCTATCATTACAACTTATGGAACTGTGGTGTGTGATGTGTAAAATATTTAGAGCTTTGAGGAATCATATTCTCAACCGAAGTGTGATGAGAATTTTACCCTATCCTTACTACTCATTATTTTATTTTGGCAATGTGAGTAGTGGTGAGGACCACTGTTTATTATTTTGGACTATGTGCGTAATGGGATAAGCAAAGTTGACATTTTCACTTTGAGGTAAAACCCAATCCTAGTGTTATTCCTCTTTGACACAAGATGTTTTTAATATGTGTAAAATGTGGTTGTTTCAAGAGTGTTAGATTCAATTTCAGAACTCAAAATTTTCTTAGTGAAATGTGACTTGGTCCTAGAGAAAGCTTGACATGTATTGGAGTTTGCTTATAACACTAGGAGTGGTTGAGTGACCAAAAATACCTAGTGGTAATGAAGTGATAATGCAAATGGTAAATTGACTTGTGACATTGTGTAACTAAATGGATGTGAGTTTGGGGGTCTCGTTGATTAAGGCAACAAGATTTATTGGATCAATTATTATCTAAACTTAACAAATGACCCCTAGTATGGTGGATGAAATGCATCGAAATGACAATGTGTATGAATGTAATGTGTATGAATGCAATATTTTTGTGTATTATCCATGTACATATACATATGTGTAAACCATATTAAGCATGAAACACTCTCAAGTGGATGATATTAAGTGGATAAAACATTGTTTCAAGGAAGGGATTCGTGTCCTTTTATTTTTTCGTAATTATGATGCAGGTGTGTTTTCTCGGGGTATACCCAAAATGTTTTATGGGAAGTTTCTTTTTGATAACAGACTATGTGCCTTACCGAATGTAATGGCTTTGGTGGAATGTAGATTTTACATATATAAGATCCTTAGTAAGGACATGTTCATAAACAACCCTAGGCTGATTTTTGTAAAAGGTTTTGGGTCAACCTGTAAAACCCGGTATTAATGCTATGGTATCTTATCTACCAAACAAAGTGGTTTGGGCTCTTCTTCTCCCTCTAGACTGGCAAGTCTATATGTTCCTTGACCCAATTCTTGGGTGAAAATGTATGGACCTAACCAATTAGCCATAAATTTATCATGAATATGTGGCAATGCATTGGTGTTTTGTTGATTTTATTTGAGGACAATATCTCCTACTTGGAATTCACGTAGATGGACTTTGGCATTGTAAGCATGCTTTAGATAATCTTGGTATACTTATAAATGTTCTAAGGTATTAATTTTTCTTTCATCAAGGAGTGTAAGTTGGTCAAGTCATGCGTGTCTAGCAATGTCTCCATATATGAATTCCTACAATAAAATTTGCAATGAGGGGATCTCGAGCTCAAGAGGCATGATGGCTTCAACACCATAGACCAATGAGAATTGTGTTGCCCCAATAGGCATACAAATGCTTGTTTGATAAGCCCATAATTCCAAGGGGATATGAGTGTGCCAATATTGGTGATTTTCTTTGACTAGTTTCTTGAGAATGGCAATCAAGATCTTATTGGTTTCCTTAGCTTGTCCATTTTTTATTGGCAATAAGGAGTCGATAAACTGTGTTGGATATTATATTTCTCATTGAGTGCTTGAACATCATTTTTTATTGAAATACTTGCCATTGTCAAAAATTATTTTTGATGGGATTCCAAAATGACAGATGATATGCTAAAGTATAACTCCACAATTCTAGGTCCTGTTGTACTGGTTAGAGGAATTGCCTTGATCCACTTTGTGAAGTATTTAGTGGCTATAATGGTGAATGTATGTTATCCTGAGGAAGGACGTAATATTTTACCAATCAAGTCCAAACCGCATTGTGAAAATGGCCAAAGACTTTGAATAGGTTACAATGCTTGTGATGGTACATGAGTTAAATTAGCATGTTGTTGATATTGTTGGAATTTCTTGACATAAGTGCAATAGTCACATTCCATGGTGGGCCAATAATAAGCTATGTGTACAATGTGCTTTGTGATGACCATGCCACTAAACTTACCATCACAAGTACCATCATGAGATTTTTATATTGCTCTTTGGGCCTTTGTAGGCTCGATACAATGAAGGAGAACTCCATCATAATCACGTCTATACAACACATCCCCAAGAGAGTGAAACGAGATACCTTTTTCTTGAAAGTGTGTTTAGCAGTCTATGATATGTTATATGGGAGTGTTCCAAAATTGAGAAAGGTTTTTATTTTGCTAGACCAAGGCTCATGTGCCTCTGCATAGATAAAGCAAATGTCCTTCTCATCTTTAGTCTCAACATGAATAATTGTAGATTTAGAGATCGTTGTAGCAATCAATGATTGTACCTCTATTTCAAATTTCTTTGGAATCGGTGATCCTAGAGAGGCCATCACATCTGCAAATCTATTAGTTTATCTAGGAAAGCTATCAATTTCATACCAATCAAATTTGGCAAGCAATTTCATTGCTACTTCATGATAAAGTTTTAGGACTGGTTCTTTGCATTGGTATTCTTCATCTACTTGATGAACAACAAGATGAGAATCACCAAATATTTTGATACACTTTATGCTCATAGCTAAGGCTACTTGAAGTCATAATATTAAGGCTTCATATTCTACATTATTTTTTGTGCATGGGAAATCAAGTTTAAATGATAAAGGGATAGGCACCCCCTTAGGGTGTATGAAACATGATTCATGCACCTTGTCATTTTTTGCACTTATAACCATGAAATAATAGTGTGATATCGACATCTTCCTCTGGAATGACATATTCTTCGTGTTTAGTGATAGTAAATACCAAATCATCAGGGAGCTCAATAATCAATTGTTGATCATTAGGAAGTGGAGCTTCTGCAAGCTGATTGACTATAACATAATATTTAATGGATTTTTAGCTAATGAACTCAAGATCAAATTTTGTGAGAATAATTATCTATTTTGTGGTGCGGGTATTATTGTAAGTGCGAGCATCATGTAATGCAGAGGATTTTATCAAGCTATGACATATGTTGTGTGGCTTAGCATGTAATATCTAAGTTTCTTAGTGGCAAAAACAATCACTAAGCATAATTTTTCTATGTAAGCGAGTCTGGTTTCGTAGCTTACCAATGTTTGACTAATGTAGTAGATAGCTTGCTCTCGGTTGTTTTCATTCTTTTGAGCAAGCATTGTCCCTAAAGCAAAGTTCATTACTGAAACATAAATATGAAAAGGGACCCCAGACAAGGAGGAGCTAATACTGGTGGAGAAGCTAAGTATTTATTGATGTCATCAAAAGCTTTTTAACATTCATCTATCCATGAAAATATCACACCCTTTTGTAACAGGTGATTGAATGGTCTAAATTTATCTGAGTTATGTAATGAAACGATGGATTGATTGAATATTTCCTTGTAAATTATGCAAATCTTTCAATTTTTTGGGGGGAGGCATCTCTATGATGGCCTTGACCTTGTTTGGGTTTACTTCAATGCCTCACTTGGAGACAATGAATCCTAGAAGTTTGCCTGAGGTGAACCAAAGATACACTTTTTGGGGATCAACCTTACATTATGCTTTATAAGTAGATCAAAGAATTTTTCCAAGACACCAATGTGCTCTTATTGAGTTTTAATTTTTTCCAAGAGATCACCCACATAATATTTGATGATCTTATGCATGTAGTCATGAAATATGTATGCACATTGATAAGTAGAACCTATATTTTTGAGGTCGAAGGGCATCACCTTGTAATAAAAAGTCCCTCAAGGTGTTGTGAATGTTTTTTTGTGTTGGTCATTGGGATTGATTCAAATTTGATTGTATCCTAAAAAATCATCCATTAATGAAATCATTTCATGGCTAGTGCAAGTTTTGATGTTTGGTAGAGGAAATTCATCCTTAGGACACGCTTTGTTAAGGTCTTGAATTTTTTTGTAAATGTGTATCACCCCTTTAGGATTGTGCATGAGTACCATGTTTGAAATCCACTCAGGATAGTAAATGGTTACAATGAAACCCAATTCTAATAGCTTTTGAAGCTCTTATTTGACCATGAGGGCAATGGTAGGATGCATATTTCTTAGTTAATGTTTTATCATCTTAGCATCGAGGTACAAGGTTAAATTATGGACAACCAATGTAGGGTCAAGGCTAGGAATATCTTTGTAAGACCATGCAAAAAATCTCTTTTTCCTCTTGAGGAGAGCTATCAATTACTCCTATTCATCAAAAGATAAACTTTTTCTAAGTTTAATGATTTGTGGATTGTTTGCATTTGAACTAAGGTTCACGTCAATGGTATCTTCAATGGACATGTGATAACCTTCCTTAATATGATGGGGTGTCATCAATGTCATTATAAAAATCTTCTAACTCAGTATCTTCTATGTCTACCTAGAAAACCTCAAGATCCAAGGATGAAAGCGAAGGTGAAGGTGAAGGTGAAGGTGAAAGGGGAATGTAAGCAATGGAAGCTCTTAAAATTCCTCAGAAAGGATAAATTCAGCAAAGGATGGTGGTGATGAAATTTGTTCCATATCAATGAGGCTAATGTCAATTAGGATTGGTTTTGTCCAATTATATGGATTACGAAGTGGGGTGAATAAGTCAACAAGATTCATGTTGACTTAGTACGTAATGGTGGTTGTCAATGTGAAGGGTGGGTTTGGTCTTGTCTATTGAGATTGGTGAAGGAAACTTGGAAACCTGAACAAAAAAAACAACACTTGTAAATGCAAATGATAAAAGTCATGCACATGCAATTCAAAAGATTTTTATTTTTGAAATCTTAATTTTTTTTTAATTATGTACATATGTTACAAATTTTTTTAGTGAGGTGAATCAATGAAGTGGAGGTCGTGGTTCATTGGTTGGTTTAGCTCACTCCTTAGGGAGAAGCAAAGAGAAAATAGGCTAATTTATGGGGAACATTATGAGATAATGCTCATCATGTTCAATGAATGGAGCGATTGAAACTGATTCCTCTTTGGATTTATCTGAATCTATCAATATGATGTTGTATTCATCATCGAATTCTTCAAAGTCCTCGTTGTGGGTGGTTTCTTCTTTTGAACCTAAATGAAGGCTTTGGAAAGCTTGTTCAAAAGAGGAAATGGTGGGATGAGAATTATAGCCTAAACCTAAATGGTCATTCTATTGGAAATTTTGAGTATAGTATTGTCATTGATGTCAAATTTGATTGTCATTGATGTCAAAGGTGAAAAGGTTGAGTTTTGTCTTCAAGGTTGAAACAATAAATACAAAGGAATTTTCCATGGTTGTAAAAGCAAGCAAAGAGAATTTTGAAGAAAAGGATTATAATATTTAAATTATAATATTTAAATATTATTAAGGGATATTTGGAAATAACAAGGGCTTCATTTGGTAAATAAAAAGGAAAGAGATATTTTAATTGACAAGACCAAAGTTTTAAGGGATTGAGCTAAAATTTTGAGGGTAGATGCCTGAAAAACCCTAGAACATCTCCACCAATTTTCATATCATTTGGAGCAACACAGATCCTAGCGCATCCCTATGTGTGAACGATATATTTGGCAAGCGGCTATGCGAGGGTTTCATCAGGGTTGAGTGCAAGCAGCTCCAGAGGTTGGTTTTTAGGGCCTTCGGGCCCTAGCGGCCAATATTTTTGTGGTTTATGCTCAATATTTTAGCTAGGAAATGTTGCAGGGGATACAAGATGGGTTAGAAATTTGTCTTTCAACAGATCATACTGTGAACTTGAGTGACAACGGCTTCCAATTTGCTGCACAAAAGAAAAGTGAAAACCATACCTTTCCACGGCGTCTAGGGCAAGGATTAAAGAGATCACGAAACAAGTTTCAAGCAGCTTGATCAAAAAATGGCTCATATCTCAAGTGAATCTGGTGCTAAGGTGCACCCACAAAATAATTCTACTGTGAAAACCCCTGTCAAGGGTAAGAATTTCGAAGACTCAGTCCCAAAAATGAATTTTAGGGATGCCCTTCATGGTGGACAGCCTCAGCCCAATGCTAATATCAATATTAGGGCTTCCCATAAACCTCTAAGAATGCCTAAGATTGATCCCAGGAAAATGGAGTCAGGATGTCTTAAAGCAGCTGATGGAACTCCTATTGTTAAGCTTGATATGGGTAACATTCAGACTGGCATTGAAGATTTGGAAAAAAGAGGACTAATTTGTCGGTTCGTGGGTTTTCGTCCGAGTCTATCTGCTTTCAAAGTCTGGGCTGCAAAAAGCTGGAAAACTAAAGGTGAGTTACAAATCTCTATTTATCCAAATGGTTATTTTCTTGTTTTATTTGCTAATAATGAAGATAGAGAGAAAACTTTTCAAGGGGGTCCTTGGTTTTTTGGAAGGGCAGGGCTTTTCATGAAGCCCTGTTACATAAATTTAAAGCCGAAGAAGAGATGCCTTCTATAGCTCCCGTGTGGGTTAGACTCTTTGGCCTCCCTATTGAATTTTGGAATCCTACTATTTTTTCTTCAATTGGAAACTCTTTAGGAACTTTTATGATGACTGCTGATTGTACTCAAAATTTTGAACATATTATTTATGCTCGGATTTGTGTTTTAATGGATTTTGACAAACCCCTACCTAAAAATATCACATTACAATTTGGGGAAGACACTTGGGAGCAAGTAGTGGACTATGAGAACATTCCTTTTCATTGTAGAATTTGCCATGAATATGGTCATTTGGCCAGTGCTTGCCCAAATAAAATTCCTGATCAAAAGAAAGAAGATATAAACTCAAGAGGTTTCCAAATACCTAAGAAGAAGAACACTCAAAAAAAACCAGTTATGAAGGATCAATCAAAGTCATCTGCTAATATGTTTGAAATCCTTTCCACAAATGATGTCCCAAGTGAGGAAGAGGAAATAATGGAAACTAAAATCTTAGAAACACAATTTAAATATGAAGGGAAGAACTCAGAGACAAACCAACAAATCAAAGGTTTTCAACAGAAAAAAAAGGAGAAAATTTACACAAGAAAAACAATATTTCAAATGTCAAAACTTCAAATAATGCAGGTCCCAATATAGACTCCGTTGAACCATCTAGTAAAATTTTGGCTGTGTACGAGCATTCTTCAAGGTTAGAAGCCATCTCAGATTCAATTGGAATAAGTCAAGAAACAGGGAAAAAAAAATTGAAGATGGATTCTAATCAAAAAGTAGGTCGCAAGACCAATCAATATCATATGGTAAAAGAAGGTGAAAAGCTTGTAGAGGAAGGTAAGATTAATGCCCTTCCCAAATTTTTTAGCCCTGGTATTAATGAAGATCATCACTTGGAATATTAGAGGACTCAAAGGGAGTCTTTCAAAACAAAATGAAATTAGAAGAATGATTCAGATAAATCATCCACATCTTGTTTTCCTTCAAGAAACAAAGATGTCAATGGAGGATATGGACTTAATTGCCAAGTAAAATTTGGCCAACTGGAAAAGTGGTTTCCCTCGGCTCCCAAGGGACTTCGGGTGGCATTGCTTGTCTTTGGGACCCAAAAGAGGTAGTTATTCACCATATGGTTGGCAGTTGGGGTTTGTTGGCTATAGCTATTCAAAGTAGACATTCCAACCAGATTATGCTCTGCATTACTGTTTATGCTCCGACTTCTTTGGAGGAAAAAAGAAGACAGTGGAAGGATATTACTCATATTATCTCTCATTTTCCTAAAGCTTGGATCTTGATCGGAGGAGATTTCAATACCATCCTCTCTCTGGATGAGAAAAGGGGGGGAAATAGAAATTTGGACAAAAGCACCGACCTCATGAGCGAATATATTGCAAACCTCCATCTTGTGGATATCCAACCAGATAATGGCCTTATGACTTGGTCTAACAGAAGGCAAGGCTTAGCTTGTATAATGGAGAGATTGGATAGGTTTTTGCTCTCTAAAAATTTCTTAATCCATGGTCACATTCCTAAAGTGAAGACTCTTAATAATGTCTGGTTCGGATCATTGGCCAGTCATGGTGGAAATGTGGAAAACCAATGTGAGTTTCTCTCCTTTTCATTTTCAATTAATGTGGCTTAGAGACATTTCCTTCAGACCTCATGTGCAACAATGGTGGAAGGAAGGTAAACCTAGGCATGGGACTAAGATGTTCTATTTTGCCAAAAGACTGCAATACATTAAATCCAAAATCAAGACTTGGAACTGGAAAGAGTTTGGGGATGTTCATAAAAAAAACATGAAGTTATTGCTCATCTTGAAAATTTGAATAAGAAAATCCGTTTAGATGGCCTCACAGAGAAGAGAAGTGCAGATGAAATTAAACTCACAACTCAGCTAGAGGAATGGGAAAAAAGAGAAGAAATCTTATGGAAGCAAAAATCTAGAATTCAATGGCTCAAAGAAGGAGATCGAAACACAAATTTCTTCCACAAATCTCTTCTAGCTCGAAGATCTCACAACTTTATTTCTTCCTTAAAATCAGATTCTGGAGATGTTGTTTATACTTGGGATGGCATGAACTCTATTGTTGTTGATTACTTTTCCAATATTTTTGTTGCTACTCCTCTTGACTCAACTTCTCAACATAATGTTCTTCAAGCAATCCCTTCTCTTATCACTTCGAGGAGAACTCTATTTTGACTACTCCTCGTTACTATCAATGAGCTTCAACAAGTAGTTTTTAAAATGCAAAAAGGGAAAACCCCAGTGCCTCGATGGTTTTCCTATTGAGTTCTACCAAGAGTTCTGGGATATCCTTCATGTTGATTTATTAGAGGTGGTGGAAGAAGCCAGGAAAGCCAAAGAAATTTTGAAGGTTATCAATAAAACTTATATTACTCTTGTTCCAAAAGCTCAAGAGGTTGATCATATCTCAGCTTTTAGACCTATTGCTTTATGTAATGTTCTTCTCAAAATCATTACTAAAATCATGGCAGAAAGGTTGAAGCCTCTTTTGCATAAGATTATTTCCCAGAGCAAGGGGGTTATGTGGAAGGATGTCAAATAGTAGATGAGATAGTTCTTGCTCAGGAAGCCATCCATTCCATGGATATGCAAAATTCTCCTTCCATGTTCATTCGGTTAGACTTATCCAAAGCTTATGACAGAGTGGATTGGCACTTCCTTATCAAAGTTTTGAGGCAATTTGGTTTCTCTAAGGATTGGATGGATTGGATTATGGGATGTATCTCTTCAGTTTCCTACTTAGTTCTTATCAATGGTAGGCCTTCTCAGTCTTTCCCAGCTTCCAGAGGTATTAGGCAAGGTGACCCGCTATCCCCTTATTTATTCATCATTCTTGCTGAATGCTTGGGTAGGACTATAACCAAAAAGAGGGAAAACAAAACCCTTGAGGGAGTTACCATTGCTCATGGAGCTAGACCTATCTCTCATCTTCAATTTGTGGATGACTCTACTCTTTTAGGTAAAGCTACAGTTAAGGAAGCTTCTAATATTAAGCAAATCATTAGCTATTTTTCTAAGGCTACTAGGCGACTTGATCAATGAAGACAAATCTAAAGTTATTTTCTTTCACTGCTCTGCTAGACAGGAATCCATGGTCTTGGATAAATTAAGATATAAGAAGACCTCTCTTCCAATCACTTATTTAGGTATTCCCATAAATATTCAAAGGCAGAAAAATAAAGATTGGAATTGGTTGTTGGACAAAGTCAAGAAGAAAATTGGAAAGTGGACCAACAAGTGGCTTTCTTCGGGGGTAGAATCACCTTGGTAAAATCAGTCCTTCAAGCTATTCCTATTTATGTTTCTTCCATTTTGAATATCCCAAAGGTTGTTCTTCGAGAATTGGATCAAATCAGTCATCATTTCCTTTGGAGTGGTACTAAGGAGAAAAGAAAATGGGCCTTGGTGAAATGGGATACTTTATGTCTTCCTAAGAGTGAAGGGGGGTTAGGATTCCGGTCTTCAATTAATAACAACAAAGCTTTAGCTGCTAAATTATATTGGAGGATGTTGCATAACCCCAATGCTCTTTGGGCCAATAATCTCCGTGCTAAATATGCTGAGAACAAAAGTCCTGAAGACCTTGTTCGCTATCAACTTCCTACCAAAGGTTCTCCCATTTTAGCAGTTCTTAAGACTGGTGAGGATTTGATAAAGAAAAAATTATTTTGGATCATTCATAATGGTCAACATGCAAATTTTTGGACAGATTCTTGGGATGGTCACAAGCCTTTGATAACTCGGCTTCCCGATTGGAGGCCTTGGATGGAGGAGCTTCACCGAGCTAATTGGATAAAGGTGGCTAATTACTCGTCGGTACCATACTGGTAATTCAAAGGTTGGTAGATATTGGATCCCTATTGAGGACTGGCCTATTCAAATCCTAGAAAGGCAAAGACAAGATATCCAAGGCATCCTTCATATGAGATCCCTCTCTTGGTCCCATGAAAAAGATTGTTTTGGATGGAACAACACTACTAAGGGTGAGTATTCAGTTGCTCAAGGTTATTTGACCTTATGCCATAATAATCCCAACCATTCTTCTGACATATTTTCTCGATTGTGGGCTCAAAAGCTCTGGCCTAAGGTGAGGTTCTTTAATTGGCTTTTATTGCATCGTAGGGTGCTTACCGGTGAGCAACTTATGAAGCGTGGTTTTCATGGCCCTTTTAGATGTGAAATGTGTGAAGAGAATGTAGAAAATATCAACCATATTTTTATTGAGTGTACTTTAGCCTCTGAGCTATGGAGGAGAATGGCCACTTTACTTGGCTTACAGTGGTCCAATTTTTTTACTTTTGAACAGATTTGGAGGGATTGGCCTAATCAAGAGGGTGTTGATCATTTTATTAGGCAGTTAGTTTGGATGGGTTCTACCATTCTTCTTTGGAATATTTGGAATGAAAGGAACAACCAAATTTTTAATCAAGATAGGAAGGATATTCACTATATTTGGCAAAATACCATAGCCAACTTAGTTGAATCAGTCCATCAACTCCTTAATCACCCCCAAAACTCCCACCAAATATGGGATCAAGTGATGCAAAGATTGAAGATTAAACCTTCTAAGGGCAACCAACTTAAAGGGAATGTGAGTATTAGTAAGATGGATAGGACTAGAAATTGGCAACCTCCTCCTAAGGATTTTGGAAAAGTCAATACCGATGGAGCCTCTAGAGGGAACCCTGGAAAAGCCAGTGTGGGAGGAATTGGTAGACTTTCAGATGGCTCCCTGGTTTTTACTTTTGCTGAGAATTTGGGTATTCTTTCCAATAACCTTGCTGAGGGGTATGGTATCCTCGGAGGTCTTCAGGAGGCTACTAAGGTTGGATGGGAAAAGGTGTTAGTTGAGTCCGACTCTCAACTTATGATTAATCTCTTGAAGACTCCTTCTAAGAATCATAAGGTGGATTGGAGAATAAAAAGAATTATTGAGAAGATTCAGTTAATCCAGATGGGATTTTTGAAAGTTGATTACAATCATGTGGTTAGAGATCAAAACAAGAGTGTTGATGCTTTAGCTAATTGGGCTTTGGACAAAGGTGATCTTACTTGTTATGGCCACCCTCCTATATGGTGGGCTTCTCAAATTAGGGAAGCTCTTCTTTCTATCATTTCTTTGGATGGCTCCAGTTCGAAGGTACCTAGTTTCTTCTTTTTTTTTTTTTTGCTTCTCTTTGGTTCATTCAGTTTTTTTTAGTTCCCTAGCTCATTCTATTCTTTATTTTGTTTCCTCTATTGATTCTTGCCTTAATAGTCTTCTGGTCTAGATAGGTCATTGTTTTGTTCATTTTTTTCTTTTTTGTTTTTTGTTTTTTTTTGTTTAGTTTTTTAAGGTGGGTGGGTTCTTTTGTTTTGTTTTGTTTTTGTGTTCTTTGTGTTGTTTTTTGTTGTTCTTGTGTTTTTGTTGTTTTGTTTTTTTTTTTATGTTTTTTGTTATTGTTCTTGTGTTTTTTTCGTTCTTGTTCTTGGGTTTCTCTTTGTTTGTGTTATTTCGTGTTTTTATGTGTGAGTGTTTTCTATGTATTTTGTTTTTGTTTATTGTCTCGTTGTTGGTTGTTTTTTATTTTTATTTTTATTTTATTTTTTTAATTTTTTAGGTTTTGGTTGTGTTTATTTTTCATGTTTTTTTGGGTTATGTCTTTGTAGTGTTCTGTTGTTTTTGTCTTGTTTGTGTTTTGTTATGTGGTTCTTGTGTTTTTCTATGTGGTTTGTGTTGTGGTTTCTTTTATCTTATTGTGCGTGTTTGGTTGTGCTTTTGTTTTTGACACACTCAAGGAGCATGTTTTTTATTTTATTTTATTATTTTTGTTGTTATTTACTTATTTTTAAATTGGTTTTGTGTGTTTGTTTGCTCCTTGAGTATGTCAAAGGTGGTAGGCCAGGTCCGAGTCCTGGGCATTTTTGGCGGAATGGATACCCTTGCCTCCTTGGGTCTTACCCGAAAGTGGCATCCCTTTTGGGATGTTTTCCACAAATAAAAAAAAAGACAAAAGGTTTACTTCTCATTGGTGAAAAAGACCCAAGGCAAAAGGTTTACTTCTCATTGGTGAAAAATACCAAAGGGAAAAGGTTAATATAATATATATTTTTAAATATTATAAAACCTAAGTTTAAAATTGCATGGCACCAAAAATAAATAGAATTAATTTTAAATTAATTTGAAAGGTGGGTCGATGTCTAAAATGTGCATGGAAAGCATATATATATCCTAAGGTCTTTGCAAAGAAGTGTGCTTTTATTAATGCAAACATTTGAGAAATCATGCAAGTGTGATAGCGAATAAGGATAAGAGGATAGCACTGATTTTGGAGCGTAGAAGGAGGACAAATTAATGAAAAGTTCATGCATCCCTTGATGTCATCCTCCAGAGTGGCCCAACGGTGACTAGGCTTGTGTTAAGATGTTTGGAATACAAAGGTATGCGGGTCGATTATCCCTAGTTCCAGTTTTTGAGAGATTTTTTTTTTGACAAATGTGCCAAGGAACAAAGGTGGAGGCCTACACGATAGGTCTCAACCACTTGGCTAGCGCAAGTGGTTAAGTGCCTACAAGTTGAGGTTGGAGGGTTGATTCTTGTCCATGCTAGCATTAATAATTTTTGGAAAAAGGTATGCACTAAGGTTGTTTGATATTTTCTTTGCTTGGTGTTTGAGGGGTGTGCTATGGTATAAAAGTTTTTGGCAAATAGGAGGTATAAGGATAATTTATTTTTGCCAAATATTTTGAAGATATTGTTGTCATTAAAAATTTATTTTTATATGCAAAAGTAGGAGTGATAAGGTGTAAATGGTTGATTTAAATTTTTAAATCAATGTTATGGGTTATTAAGTGGTTTGAAAATTAATTTATGAAAGTAGGGAGATAAAAGGTGTAAAAAGTGTTTTTATTGCTTGTAATAGTTGCATTAAATTTGAGGGACTTGGTTCATGATTTAATGCTTTATTTTGAATAACCAAGGGAGTAATAGAGCATTGGTTTGGAATTAAATTGAGCATATCCTTTTAGAAGGGAAATTCATGTGGATGGTTTGAGAAATTATTTTCCTATCTAACCCTTGAAGTGGCATAATAAAAATCAATTGTTTGTGAGACAGGATTTTGAAGACATATCTCCATAACGGTAAACTAAGAGGTATGGGCACATCATTCCTTATTAAAGTGTTTTATTGAAGTGAATGTTTCTAAAATACAAGGTGGAGATAAAAGTGTTGTTTGGTAAGCATTGTTAAAAATATTTGACTCAGGATTTGTGATTCATTGTTGAATGTTTTGGATACATTTGGGATAGAGTTTGAGAACAAACTATGCTTCTATTGTTGAAAGAAGTTTGAGATATTTGTGCTAGAGATAGTGAACTACTTGTGCTAGGTTTGAAGATAAGTTTTTGCATATTTATGAAACCTTTTTGAGCATGTGTTATAAGCAGTTATGAGTATGTATTTGAGTAGAATTGAGCAGGAATTATGAGCAGGTTAGAGGTAGAATTTTGAGCAAATTTGAGGTAGACTTGTGAGTAGGTTAGAGATAAATTTCTGGGCAATTTTGAGGCAGATTTTTGATCAAGCCTAAGATAGATTTGTGGGTAGGTTAGAAATAGATTTTTGAGAAGGTTTGAGGCATATTTTTTAGTAGGTTTGAGATATATTTGTGAGCAGGTTAGAGGTAGATTTTTGAGCAGGTTTGAGGCAGATTTTTGAGCAGGTTTGAGATAGATTTGTGAGTAGGTTAGAGGTAGACTTGTGAACAGGTTAGAGGTAGACTTGTGAGTAGATTCGATCAGTGTTGTGAGTAGATTAGATCATATTTGTGAGAAGAGTAGAGGGGGTATAGTTATCCTATAGAGAGATCCACAAACTAGAGCAAAAGGGATAGAGTTCTCCTATGGAGAGAGATCCATAAACCAGAAGAGGGGATAGAGTTCTCTTGTGGAAAGAGATCCACAAACTAGAGTAGTGGGGACAGAGAGGTCTCCTGTGGAGAGAGATCCACAAACTATAATATAAAAGGATTGGTTTCTACTTTGGAAAGAGGTCCATAAAAATTATAATAGCAATTTGATTCCCAAAGATTCATTGAGAAAAAATTACAAGGAATATGTTCTTCGTGGAGTAGCCCACATTGGGTGAACCATGTTAAATCATGTCTCTCATGTGTGTGATGGTGTGTGTATTATTTACTGCATTGATATTATTATTGTTATCATTTGTATTGAGAAGTAAAAAGTTTTATCTTATACTGTTCACCCCCCTCTCAGTATAATTTTATGTTCTTCAATTGGTATCAGAGCGGGTTCCTTCATGAAAAGCCTAACATATTGAAGGAAGATGCCACAAGAACATACATGACCTCATAAAATGGAGAAGAGACCATGATAAACATAAAAGAGGATTTTATCACTGCTCTTAAAAACTTGGAAAAGGTTAGAAGGAAGAATTCAAGTTTGAAGGATCAAATCCAAGAGGATGAGGAAGCAAATATGGAACTTCTACAAAACCTCATAGAGCTCAAGGTAAAAGTTGAAGAGGGAAGAAAAATTGAATAGGATATGGCAGAACAATTAAAGGCAAAAGAGCTAGAATGTGAAAGATTAGAATCTGAAATTGTATTCTTAAGAAAGGAAGTTGAAAAGACTAAGGATAAGTTACAACAAGATATAAAGTTAGGGAAACAAAAAGAGGAGTCAAGCTCCCAAAGAACAAATATATCAAAATAAGAAGATCCCATGACTTCTGATAATGCATTGAAAGGCAAAATCATCAAGAAGGAAGAAAGCAAAGAAGATCCATGGAAAAAATTCAATTACAAGAACATCGAAGGAAGAAGCATGTGACCATATTATTCAAGGCACTCTAACAGGTTACAAAATTTCTTCCATGGCTATTTTTTTTCATGTAACAAATATGGTCATAGAGCTATACATTGCACTTTTTATGTGAGAGATAATATTGATAGAAATTTCAATTCTTTTGCACCTCTCATGAATGACAATATCATTTGTTACAAATGCAATAACTTTGGGCACAAGACCAAATGGTGTAAAATAGTATTTCCTGAATTAAGCAAAAAGGAGGATCAAGAGGTTCAAAATAATACAACCTCAAAAATTAGGAGAGAGAGAAAAGAGCAAGAAAAATTGAATTCAATGTTGGTACAAATAGCTCTTCATGTACAAGATAAGAGAAAATAGTGGTTTCTTAATAGTGGTTGTTCAAGTCATATGATAGGGGACAAGAATAAATTTCTTGTACTTAAATAAATCAATGGAGGATTAGTAAAATTTGGTAATATTGGTTCAAAAAAAATCTGTGGGAAAGGAACTTTGAGTTTAGATAATGAAAAAAAAAGACAAATAATGTATTGTATATCAAGGGATTGAGGCACAATTTACTAAATATAAGCCAACTTTGTGATCAGGGGCACACAGTCACTTTTCATCCAAACAGATGCGAGATCAGAAAATATAAAACAAGAAAGCTCATTGTAGATGCCAATAGAACTACAAATAGCCTCTATATGCTAAGTGAGACTAAGGAAGACAAGTGTTTCTTATCACAATAAGATGAGATTTCGTTATGGCATAGAAGAATGGGTCATATGAACTTTGATGGCATAGTGAAAATAAGCAACAAGTAGGCAGTCAAAGATTTACCCAAGATAAAAAGGCCACAAAACACAATTTGTGCACAATGTCAGCATGGAAAGCAAACAAGAACAAGTTTCAAGTCAAAATAATTTACGTCATATGAACCATTGAAATTATTTCACACTGACCTATGTGGTCCTACAATGAAAAAGAGTCTACAAGGTGAAAGTTTGTTCATGTTATTTATATATGATTTCTCCAGAATGACTTGGATAGCTTTCTTAAAAGAAAAGTCAAAAGCCTTTGAGAAGTTCAAGGTATTCAAAGAATTAGTAGAAAATAAAATAGGTAGAAGGATTAAGTTTTTAATATCAAATAGAGGAGGAGAATTTACTTTAGGTGAATTCATAAAATTTTGTGAACAACATGAGATCAAAAGAGAATATTTAGCAGTTGAACTCCACAAAAAAATGGAGTAGTTGAAAGGAAAAATAGGACTATTGAGAATATGACCAGAGCTATGTTAAATGAGTCTAATATTTTATATGGTTTTTGGATAGAGGTAGTTCATACAGTAGTATATATCATCAATAGAGTTCAAGTAAGATTAAATCATCACAAAACCCCATATGAGCTCTGGAAAGGGAGACCAACTACTGTAAAATATTTCAAAAAATTTGGAAGCAAATGCTACATAAGACGAGAAGAGAAAAGTTTGGGCAAGTTTGATTCAAGATATGATGAGGGCATTTTCCTTGGCTATTCGACTAAGATAAAAGCTTATAGGTGCTATAATAAGAGGAAACATACAATTATGGAAAGTATAAATGTGATAATTGATTAACAGACAGGGTCAAAAGAACCAGCTCAAGAAATTATGTATCAAGAAAAATTAGGTAAATAATCAGAAGAAGATGAAACACAAAGAACACCACCTAAGACTCCATCCAAGTATGTGCAAAAAAATCATCCAAGAGATCTGATTATTGGAAATTCAGATGAAATTCAAACAAGGAGGAAGACAATAGCAACAAGTGAACATGTAAATCTTTCTTTGTTGTCTAAAATTGAGCCCAATAATTTCAATGAGGCAAGAGAAGATAAGTTTTGGGTCAATACAATGGATGAGGAATTGGATCAAATAGAAAAAAGTGAGACTTGGGAACTTGTCCCATGACCAAAAGATAAGAATATAATTGGAACTAAATGGGTTTTCAAAAATAAGTTAAATGAAGATGGTCAGGTAGTCATAAATAAAGCAATATTGGTATGCAAAGGTTATACACAGGTTGAAGGGATTGATTTTGATGAAACATTTGCTCCTGTTGCATGACATGAAGCCTTAAGGATATTTTTAGCTTTCTCAAGTTTCAAAAACTTCAAAGTATATCAAATGGATGTCGATCGACCTATGCTTGAGCTGCATCCCTCTCTATATCTATAGTAACCAAAGAGCTTTGCAGTCCCTCAACCCTCTTGGACCTATCCTCCTAGAGCAAGTCCACCTATCTCAATAGAGTCACCACCTATGCTAGTAGTGCCTCTGCCTCCCTCCTTGAGTCCTCTTATCCTAAATCCTAGCCTTGGTTTTTTATCGCTAATGTGAAGGTCTCTCTCGATCCTTTGCATGGTGGTACCCTAGCCTTTGTGGGAGAAACTCTAAATACCCCTACCTCCCTAATCCTTGTAGCATTGATGGCCTCTATAACCAGATCAATCTAGACCCATGCCTGTCTCTATCCCAAAGCTACATATCCCTACTATACCCTCTCTATGGCCCTATAATCTACCTTTCAAAATTCTCATTGCATGTCTGGATCCATCACTTGGTGCATTTGAATTGACACTAGTGAGGAAACCCTTCGGGGCATGACTCCTCTATACCACCACCTATAGTTGAAAGCCACTTCTATGTTGTTCACCCTAGGATCCATGTAAGGTGGATCATCCAAGTCCTCTGCCCACCTATCCAAGTTAGGCTTATCTCCAACCTCTATTGGGTCCTGGTAGACTTTTCGGTACCAGTAATCCCCCAGGTCTAGGATGCACTGTAAGATCCCAACATACCTTAGGACTCTATAAAATTGGAAGACCTTTAATTCCCTCTCTTTGTAGTCATCCATTTAGTCCTCCTGATCCTAGCTAACTCTATCCTATCCTCATTCCATCCTGGGTGTAGATACCAAGGTCACCATATAATCTTGATTTCCCTTAGCTCATCTATTACCCACCTTGCTAGTGGTAGGTTCTCGACGTAGGTCCTCACAATCTGCTCTAGGGATCTGGACCATCTATAAATTGCTAGCCATTCTAGGTTGGGTAATGGTTCTGGTAGTGCATCTAGTATTTTTACTGCTATATGCTCCTAGCTCCATACCTAAAGCAAATTCTGCACACTATACATGTATATCGCTTGTACACAATGTTGTACAACATCCTATATAAGTGGGCCAACACATATGGACCCCATGTGAATCGAACCCTCTGGTGTCGCATGTCTGCTACTACACCCACTATTGTCCATGGTAGATGTTGCCTACTTGTGTGGCACATCAATAGTCCTATAACCACCCCATAAAGCATGGTCATTAATGGATTTTCTCCATATCATCCCACCAAGTCATCCATGACTATGGTGCTCTCTCACACATGGTTTGCCTAGCCTCCTAATAATTGTTGCAAGGTCATTGGCTACCCTCGTGCCTTGTAAATGGCCATCCCCCTAATGGAAAATGCACAAGATGCACCACACATCCTATAGTGTGACAGTCATCTCTCCCATGGGTAACCAAAAGGTAGACATCTTCGAGTACCATATCTCTGCCAGAGTTTTCAGTAGTGCCCCATATACCTCTACTAGAGGCATCCTAGCCAGGTGGTCTAACCCCACTACCTCCAATGTATCTCTCTGCCTATCGAGGTGAGATCATGCTGCATCATCTACGAGGTATGATTTTCTAAAATCACACCTATTTTTGTTCACCTAGCATGATTTCATCACTACAACCAAGGGAAAAATTGTGATCGGGTCACGAAATCATGCTTGGATCATACATGGAAAAACCATCGATTTTGGCAGAAAAAAACCTAAATTGCATGAAAATTTTGAAATGCTAGGAGGGTTTTTGATCCTACATCTACCCACTCTACCTCTATGTCAGCCTCACCCCTCACAATCATTGAATGGTGTACTGGTAGCACCATATCCAATTTTTTCCAAAGCTCCTTTCTTCTATTTTGTATGGTAAAAATGAACTAGGGTTTTACCCATTTTTTCACTTTTATCCTTGTTTTTTGCTTGCTCCTGCTTCTTTTTTGTCTCTTTTTGCTTCTCTTCTTCCTCTTTTGCATCAGCATTTTCAAGTTTTTGAGGAATATGTTCTTCATAAAACTCAAGGGGGCACCCTGGACTTCGAGGTATTAAAGTTCGTAATGCCTCTATTTGTGTGTAAAATAAGAAAGTGTTTAAAATAACACCATTTTTGCACCACCATTTTCTTCTAAACCAGCCACCCCATTTTTTATTGTCATATTTTGTTTGTGTGTGTTTACATATTTTCTTTAACACATTTATTAGGCCATAAATGTGTCAAAGAGGGGAAAAATGTAGACAGAAAATTAACCCACTTTAGTGGGAAATCTTCCATGATCCCTCTGGGAGACCCCCTAGACTTACCTAGGGCAAGGGTTAGGCTTCTCCACCCCTATTTTTCCTTTTCCCTCTCTATGAAAAATCATGCTCGCCCTTGATGGGTGACAATTTCACATAGGTGAAATTTTGGTTGGCCTTGATGGGGTATAGTTTTGTTTCTTAGGGTTTTATCTAAGAAAACCCTAATTCTTAGGATTTGGTGTGTTCTACATTGGCCCTCATCAGTTTTCCCACCCATATCACATTAAAATTTTCTATATAAGGAGCTTTTGAATTCATTTTAAATACATGCACGATGATAATAATTGATGATAATAATTTCACAATTATTATTGCAAAGTATTTTAGTGCTTGTTATTTGGTCTGCATCCTTCTTCTTCTCCTATAAGCAAGCTAACTCTGAAGTATGAAGTTTGATTTGTTCTCTGTTGTATTGGATTTTTGATTGTTGTTTCTCAATTTGGTGGATTTATGTTGAAGCCCTAAGAAGAGATCAACTATTTGGGAGGTCTCAACCCTTGTCCTTGCTTCCTCACTCCCTGCCAGGTGAATTCATTTTGTTATAGGCATATTAAAAATTTGTTGCATCTAACATTTATTATTTTACATTGATCTGAGATGTTTCATCTCACTTCTATGAAATCATGCTTGGGTCTTTGCGAGTCATGATTTCGTCGGTGCATTATTGAAATTGTCTATTATCGGGTATAATTTTTCCTAAGCTGTACTTGGGGGTGAATTGTTGTTCCTAATCTCATACTTGCATATAGAGCATAGTGCAACGTTCTATTTTGTGTTTCTATCATTTTATTCTACTATACTTTGATATGCTTGATTTCTTCCAAAGGTCAATTTTTGCTTCTATTTTCAAAGGTAAGCTAAAAGGACCTAGGGGGATTGACTGTTGCACCTCCAAGAATGGTTTTACAATGGCCTAAGTAGGCCCCCTAATGTTGATTATATTTTCAAGTGTTTTCCAAGTTATCTTGCAGGAATAAGAATTGTTGATATTATGGGACAAAGGATAAAGTAAGGATAAATCACTGGATAAGCTAAGTTTTCCAATTAATCTTTAGGCTATTTTTTGAGTGTCTTTAATTTCTATTATAAACCCTATATCTAATTTTATAGAAATATATTTAATTGATCTCTAGGAATTTAAAAGATAAATAGCATATAGTGTGCACTTAGGGTTAATTATGTTTGTGCATCATACTTGAACCCTTGCTTAAAGGTTTTTTGTCTTAAAACCCTAGTTGTAGAAAATCATTCAAAGAAAGAATAATTCTAGGGTTAGCTCTTGTACTCTTGCATTTTGTATTTCTACATTGTCCTTTATATTTTGTAGCATAGATCTAGAAAATCCAAACATAGGTGATTGTCTTAAAATAATACATCAAACACTCCTGAAATTCTTGTGGACTTGGAGTGAGTCCCTAAAGTCATTCCTAGTGAACCTTTACCCCCCTTTAGCACTTACTATATAAAAAAACATACCCCCATGGTTCACCTCAAGGCTCTTTCTCTTACAGATTTGGCCTTGAGAATTGTATGTGGTAGAGCAGTTTTCCCCCTCTACACTTTCCACCACTAGTCCCAAAAAACAAAGTGTTCTTTGAAAATTACAATCATAAGAATTATAAGGACAAAGAAAAAATTCTCAAAAGACTCTTCATCAAACCTTTTATGGCAAATATCAATACATAGAAAATTTTACTAAAAGAGGATGGAAGCTTTAGAGGCAGCAATAGAAAATAAAATAAAAATCAATACCTCCCCTCTACATCTCCTTATTCTTATTTTTCTTCTTAAATATTTGTTCATTCTTTGTAATGAGTACTTTCAATTCCTCCATAATGTGTATGCATGATAGATTTTGGGCTACTTGTAACACCACTTTCATTGGTGATTTGACCTATTTTTTGGTGCACTTTTATAAGTATATTTTTTAATTTATGATATTCATGCCTTGTATGCTATTATTTTTGGCATAACTTGGGACCCCATGTTCCCACATAAATTTTATTACTAGAATGTTTTGGAGACTTGGTATCTCTCTACTTTACTTCAAAATCTTTAACATTTGGATCATGTTGCTTTGTATGGTGTTTTGTGATTTCTTCTTTATTTTGAAACACTTTGATCACTTTGTTTGACAGGAGAAATTTAGCTGGTTTGATGTGTTTTTTCTTTTCCCAAGAACCTTTTTCAACCACTTCAACTCCATCCATAATAATTTCTTCTATTTTGCATTGATTTTTTAGTCAATATTTTTTGTTTGGTTTAGAGTGTAAAAAGTTGTCACCATGATGAAACAAATTTTTAAAATAGAAATAACAATAAAAAACTCAAAAAGACACATAAGAACATTCACTAGAGCATTAAATTAAATTATATAGTAGGAAATTAAGTATCTTAAGTGACATATTCTAGATTCCAAATTAGTACAAATCCTAGCCACTCATAGAAGGCAAAGTCTTATATGTGTATCAAAGGTGATTTAACAAGTATGAATGATTCATCTACTACAACACAACTCCTCTATTTATAGACTAAAACAATCAAAAACCCTAACCTTAATGCTCAAGGGTAAATTAACCTAATCATAAAGCCCAAGCTAATAATAATCAAGATAGTTGACATAACTATATTGGATCCATTACATAGATCACCTTTAGAAATATTTATCCTCAAAGTTTAAAATGATTTAAAATTACTTGTAGGCTCCCACCTCACATCTTCCTTTAATAGATATTGCAATTTGGTGAATATTTCCTTAACCTAGTGAGGTTATGGTCTTGGGACTACACCATAACTATTGGCTGGAGAGTGATTTTCCCTTCTTCATTGAGTATGGGAAGTTCTATCTAGGACTACATATTTTAACCAATAACATATTTAAGATAAGAAACAAAAAAATTAGGGTGGATGTGGGAATACATAAGAAGCTTTAATTGATATACCTCTTCCCTAATTTGACAAACCACATTGTATGGGTCATAAAACGGTTCAACTTTTTATTGAACTTACTTTTCACAAACAATTACTTATAAGGTTAGAGTCAAAAAAATATCATATCTCCCACTACAAATTGCCTTTTTAAGTGATGCATGTCATGTTTTTGCTTCATTTGGTTTTGGACCTAGTATAGATTATCTTGAAGGAGCTTGAGCAAGCTAATACTACTACAAAAAACCATCTATCTAAGCCACCTTGGAGGATCTTGGAACAACAAATGGAGGTTTTTGGCCATACAATGCCTCATATGTGGATATCTTAAAGGAGAAATGGTAAGAATTGTTATACCATAATTTGGCTAAGGAAAACTAGTGAACCCATTGATATTGTTTGTCTTGTATGAAACAATGAAGGCAAGTATCTAGATATTTTTTCACAATCTCTTTTTTTCCTTCCAACTAAGGGTGATAATAATATGATATAGTCAACTAAGTAATGAATAATTCCTTCCAAAATTACCAGTGAAGACAAGGTCACGATCATTAAAAATGAACTTTGGCATACCATGTAATTTGAAAATAAAGTCAAGGAACTCCTTGATAATCTTGATAGTAGTCAAGGGATATCATAAGGTATAAAAATGAGCATACTTCAAAAGGCAATCCACAATCACAAAAATTATTGTTTTCCCCTCCTATTTGGGAATATTGTTAATGAAATCCATGAAGATGTGCTCCCATTAGTGATTAGCAATAGACAAGTGTTGTAATAATCTAATACATTTAATATTTTTTCCTTATTTCATTGATATACCTCATATTCAACCATAAATTTCTTAACATCTACTTTTAATCCTTTCAATGAAAAGGATTACTTCACCTATTGATAAGTTTTTAAGAATCCAAAATGTTCAACCAATGGGAGGTATGTAGTTCCTATATAATACTAATCTTGACTATGGAAGACAAATGGAGATAAAGACAATTATTCTTATGGATAACCCCATAAACATATAATAATAAGGATATGGTTTTCCAACCTCCACATTATAAGTAATATAAGTATTCTCAAAATAGAATGCTATTACACCCCAAGCTATGAAAACCATTATGGAAGAGGACTAACGACAACACTAACAACAATGTCATCCTCATATTTATGTGATAGAGCATTAACCACCACATTCTCCATTCCCTTTTTTGTACTCAATGTCAAAATTATATACCAACAACATGGTCAACCATTTATTCTATTTAGAACATGAGAGATGTTCTAAAAATATTGGAGGCTATTATGGTCAATTGTGATAATGAAGAATCATCCAAATAAATAAAGATTTTATTTCTTGACAACACACAAAATGTATAGCATCTCCTTCTCATAAGTGGATTGGTCCAAATTCTTATCAGAGAGCTACTTGATTTCAAAGGCCAAGGGGTGTACATCCTATATCGAAAAAAATGCAATACATGTTCATGAAGCATCACACTTAATGATAAATTTTTTGTTGAAATTATAAGTATCCAAATTAGGGGTGGTACACATAACCTCCTTTAAGGAATACAAGGCTTGGAAAGTTTCTTCTAACCAAACAAAAGAATCCTTCATAGTGAGAGCAATAAGAAGAGCTGCAATTTTGCCATAGTTCAAAAGAAATATTCCTGTAATACTTGGTAACACCTACAAATATACAAAGTTGCTTGGGAAATTTAGGTTGGGATAAATATTGAATGGCTTTTATCTTGGTGAGATCCAACTTTACTCCTTAATATATGATACGTCCAAAGTATTCTACTCTAGATACCCCAAAATAATATTTGAACCAATTGACAAATAACCTTTCCTTCTATAATATGTGGAGTCGTGGACTTGGTCAACATGAGCTAAATGTTGAAATTGTAATCTAAATAATGGTAAAGGTTGGCATTGTATGTTATAATCTTGGATAGGCTTAACAACATTTCATTATATAATGTATTTAGTTTATTATTATATTTTATTATGTAATATCTATGGGTTATGGTTAACTTGTTATGGTTAAACCCACCTTATAAACTTATAATTAACCCTTGAGTCTTCTTGTTATGTTGGCTTAGGTTAAGTACATTTATCTAATTAGAGTTTTGTTATTATATAAAAACCTCCCATAAATCCATCATTTAATCATCAAAGTGTTAAAAGTGTAATGTAATTTATGGCCAAGGATGGCATTGTATGATGTAATATTGGATAGGCCTAAGGCCATTTCATTGTCTAATCTATTGAATTTATTGTAATATTTTATTATGTAATTCCTTTGTGTCATGGTTAACCTTCTTATGGTTAAACCCACATTATAACTTGTAATTAACCTTAAGCCCTCTTTTTATCTCAACGTATGTTAACCTCATTTGTGTACTTGGGGATTTGGTATTGGTATAAATAACCCCACCATTCCTCATTTCATTATCGAAGTTTTGTAAATATTATCTATAGATAACACAATAATTATTTATGGTGCCTATGGGTACCCCCAAATATTTGTGTATATTTTCCTTTCTTTCATATTTTTACACTTTTTGTATAATATTTGAGTGGATGGATTGTCCCTAATTATTTTTGGAAAATATTGTGAATTCCAACATGATAATAGAGCAAGTATCAAGCAATATTACTTGGTCACATAGAAAATTAATCTGTATCCTCCAATATCCCTTTCAATCTATTAGACAATCTACTCTTCAAAGATTCATTAATATTTCTAACATAAGAAGTAGAGAAGATATTTTTCTCACATTATTTCATTAATTTTCTAGAAATATTTAAAAATGTTGTGCACACTCCAAGGTATTTTTGACTTTCTAAATGCATTTTCATATTTCATTCAATGTAATTATGGGTTTTTTCAAACTTCATTAGGTTTGTTATGGCAATCGAGTTTGGAAAGAAGGAGAAATATCTTTTTGAAATATAAATTTTGAAAATAGGTGCCAAAATTTTCCCACGCACTCTATTCTTCACACATGTGCTTTAGGTTGAGTCCATTGATTGGGGTATTTACCTTCATATTCATAGAGAAAAATTGTGTTATTTTCAACATCAACATAATGCCATGATGTCCAGCGAGATGGTTTTTGGGCCATTATTATAGAATAATAGGTTTGATCCTGCATTGCCCTTTCCTTTGTCTTTCAAGGTAGAAGAGCATTGAACCATGGTAAGTAGATTGTGAATTGATGCCAATATTAGTGGATGGTAATATTGTCATGAACCTCCCTTGGAAAACTTATTCATATGATATATTTATGAATTTATATGATGTCGCAATGATAGATTTTTTGGTTCTATGATGATTAATGTTATAAATATTTGCTTTATTTAAGAATATGATGTTGCTAATGGATTTGCATGATTACAGGAATAAGGATCCTCATGGGTGGGCCAAGGACTAACCACTAAGTACAAGGTGTCTCGTGAAAGAAAAAGATAAATAAGAATTAATATGGTTAAAACTATCTAACACATGATGTTCGCATTTAGACTTAGTTCATGCATTTGCATCATGTGATATCATTCCTACATTTATGTGATTGTTGTATGTATCTCCAAGGCATTTAGCATTTGGTTTCTTCTTGTGGTTTGAGTTACTTTAGATGGATAGAAAGTAACATGGACTATTTTATGTTTGTTTATAAATAATTGATGGTAGGAAGGAATAATTAATATTTTATTAGTTTTCTTGCAATGTTAATTTGCTTATCAACTTGTATTAATAAGTCTCACTTATTTAGAAGGAATTTCTAATGTATTATTAATAAAAGTATCAATTAATAATAAAGAATGACACTAACATTTTTGTAACATTAGAACAAATGAAAACAATAGCAAATATTAAATAACTTTACATTGTTTAAAATTGAACCAAACAAAATGAAATGGTTTGCGGGTAGTTGGTGAGTTTGTTCCATGAATGAAACCTCTTCTGGGTTCTTTTAGAAACCCTTATTATAATGAGAAGGATATTCTTGAGAGGAATTTTTGCTACATAAAAGAACATGAAGAACAAAACTGGGTTTTGAATATTTCGAACAACGTAAGCAACAAGGTATTTTTAAATTTTGTGTGCACTTTGATCATCTACAATCAAGTATCTTCAAAATATTTAAGGTACTTTGTGTCTATTATTTTTTGCCTAGAATAATTGCTTCAGTTTTATAAAATGCATTCAATACTATTCGGATTGTTTTTAAACCAATATATTTGATTGTGTATTTAAAATATGGAAGCCCTTCATTGTGGAAACTATAGAGGAGATAGGTTAAACAAATGCTCTTCGATTGTTGTATGTGTTTTTAGGAAGATATATTGGATTTATTGATAAGCCTAATAAGGTATTGCTTTGCTTAACCTTAGAGGAGATTTTTATATACGATCTGTATATCTCCAATCAATTTACCAAGCTGAACATGGGATTATTCATACTTAGGCCAATGAACATAAGTTTTTCCATCATAAGATCCTACCTTGGACTCATAAAAATATCTTTTACATGCTAGATCTGCTTGAGTAGGTTCATGAAGCACATGCATCTATGTGATGATAGAAGACTCCTGAGTCCTCCTTGTACAAATTTGTATCCATCCTAAATGATTCAAACAACCTTAGGGTTTAATATGAATGGTTTGGCTATTGTTTTGAATGTTTACCATGAGCCAGGGTTCAGGCCATGATAGGGTGGTGTTTGTCACATGTGGCATGTTCTATTGTCTTTTGTACCATTGACTTTATATGGGTTGGCTTGTGCATGTGTTTGATTATGTATGGCAATTGTTTAGGGTGGCTTCCCATGGTGCCAATTCTGTTTTACACAAACAAAATTGTGCTTTTATGTATTGCTTGTATGCAAATGAAGTTTGTAAAAGGGTTCAAATAAATGTATGTCGCAATGATTTATATTACCTTAGTAATATTTATATAACAAGAAATCTTGGAATTAATGTTATGATGTGATTAATAGACGCTTTACAAAATTATTTTTGAATTAGACCTTTAAAAGTTGACTTTGTCATGTTTTACATTCAGATAAGATACATTCGAATAATATGCTTGTTTAATAAATTCAATAATCGTATTAGAAAAATAAAATAAAATAACTCATAGATAGGACTTTGGGTTTTTATTTGAAATCAGATGGCATTATGGTTTTATGTGTTGTTTCATAATGGATGGGGTGTTTTAAAATCCATACTAATAGAATAGTGAATGGTCTATATTAAGAATTCAAGGAGGGGATTTTTAATGTGTCTTTATATTTGAGGTATGAAATGGATTATTATTTTTAATTAAGTTCATCATACAATTTTGGAAATCGTAAATTGACTTAAGGATTACAATATTTTTTTTTTAAAGAATGGTTCAAAAAAAAGTTACAATGTAATAGGGGAAATGCCACAAAATGGTATGTTTTGTATTATCATTTAATAAAGTTTAGTGTTCAGTTATACCTTTAATAAAATAATCTAATTATTATTGACTTATTACTCCAAATATAATGGAGTTCACTTTATATTTTTGGTAACTTCAAATTGATTTATGGTTTCTTATTTTTGATATGGGATTATGATATTATTTTAGAAAGATGAAAGATATGATTTTATGAATGGGCATGGAGTCCAATAAATAGATTGTAACTTATGGGGGTTCCATTATTATACTTGAGAAAATACTTGAGGAGGTTCTTGAGTATCTACAATTTGAGGAATGAATGTGGAATTCATTTGAGGGAATTATGGGATTCCCTTTTTTATTTTATAAAATGAGTTAAAGATTAATCATGATTTGGGACATAAGAATTATGGGGTTCTTATGCAAAAATTGGTCTTTGATGTGTTGGAAAAAGGAATAGTAAAATTTCTTTGTATAGTTGTACTACTAGACTTATGCAATAAAAAAAGGATATTTCAAAGTTGGATTTTTCCCGTAATTTTTTCCCAGGATATATGATGTGTAATGTGTTATTCAAATATCTTCAACTTTAGATATTTTTTTGAGTTAGTTATTAATATGATGTTGCTATTTAACTAAATGAGAGGTTTATTGCAAATATTAAATCAAAATAAAGGAAGATAATATCTAGTTATGATAAGGAAACAATATGTGCATTTTATATCCCTGAATAGCCCCTGCTATGATGAATCTTAGATGATTAGAAAAAGACATCTACGTATATGCTTCTGGATTAAGAAACCTTTTTTATTTTATGAATAGTTGTAATTTAATGGATTAAGAAAATAAAGCTTTGTGTTAGTGCTTGTCATTGTTATACTAATTTCATTATGGTATGTACATTTATAGTTTATGTTTACACCTAGATTAAGTAGAAGATAGACTTAATGGTACACATATAACTTGTTAAAATGATAAATGTGATAGCAAAGGAAAAAGAGAGAGAGTAAAAGTAAAGAAACAATAAGGGTTTAGGTCTTGAATTCTTTGGGAATGCACCTTAGATTATCCAACCTAATTAGGACCCTAGGATAGATCCAGACCCGAGGGTATTGTGGTCTAACAATACCTACAAAAAGAGGCACTTTGATAACAAACCTTCAAAGTGAACCCAAAGTAAAGGAGAACTTTGGAAAATAATAAGTTAGATTATCCTGAATCCTCTCTTCTAACTATGGAGGTTGGATCCCTTGCAAATGGATTTGGTAATGGAACCTAATTATCAATCTTGGGTATCTATGTGAGAAAATTTGTGTGAAGTGATAGTCATCCAAGAGCACCTAATATATCTTGTGCCTAAGTACAAGCTTAGGAAGACTAAGCTTAGTAAAGTAATTGACATTCCTTTTCTTGTAGGACCTATGAAGGGTAAATCCCCATGATGTGGTCGAGTTATTCTGCATTTGTGGAGAGTGTTAGAAAATGGGGGGACCATATAAGGGTATCCTTTAAGTTGTATGGGTAGTGTACAAGGTTAATCCCAACAAATTACAAAAGAGTGATCACTCTTTTTCACTCGATGGATTTTTGTAGCATCTTGAACTCGAAATATGGTGGGACCTCTATGATCTTATCTGGTATATCTATTGTGAACCTTAACTATGTAAAAAAATAAACAAATCTCTCTCAAGATGGTTAGATTTGGTATTGTTATAGTTGGTATCAGAGCTCTAGGTTGTAGGACTAATAGCTTCCATGAGTGAAACATAGGATTGGTCTAACTTGATGAGTGACTTTTGGAATATTAGATCTTCCAGTTTGGGATGGCATGTTATGTGGAATAAGAATAACCATTAATATCATATATAGATGATAATTCTCTATTTTTAGTTCACAAAAAGGATGAAACTAACTAGAATTTGGGAGTACAATTTGGATAAAATTGTAATCTAACTCAACTCCTTTTGGGGATAAGGGAAAATACACCTTGTAGTTGGGCAAGTGTGACTAAGATCATTGTCAATGGAGTGATAATGGTCATAACCGAATGGCACCTTATGGGGATACAAGTGTGACTATGACCATTACCAAAAGAATGTTAATGGTCTAAGTTAGTTCATGGGAATATGTAACTAACCTTTTGAAGTACAATTGGGAGAAATTGTAACTTATCCAACTCCTTTGTATGGCCAGGAGAGATGGCACCCAAGTTAAGGAGAGGAAGAAGAGAATATTCTTAGAATCCAAGGCCAGTTAGGTAGGATGGAACCAAAAGGGAAAATTCTAGGAATCCAAATAGAGAGGTGGAAAACCTCATTGTTGTTGACTCTTTATTTCAGGAGAAAATATAGCAACAGAAGGAATAACTAAACCAATATTGGTAGTTGTTGGACATAGTAGTGAATCAAAATTTACATAATAGGAATTCTAAGGTTAGACAAGAAAGGAATATTGCTACCAAATACCAAGTTACCAAAGCTCTTATAGAGGTAGAGTTGGATAAGGATATGAAATATGTTAAGATATCCAAGTTTAATGGAAAATATGGAGGTGAATCAACCAAAGTGAGGGTTCAATTGCACCATCAAACTAATGCTAGAAGTTGAGCCTATACATAGAACTCCATATAGGATGAATCCTATAGAAATGTAGGAGTTGGAAGTGCAACTCCAAGGGTTGCTAGAGAAAATGTTGATCAAACCCAATGTGTCACCTTGGGGTGCACCCATCCTTTTTGTTAAAAAAATGATGGTTCACTCATATTGTGCATTGAATACCAAATGTTAAACAAAGCAATCATCAAAAATAGATATCACTTACTTAGGATCAAAGATTTTTTGAATAATTGAAGGGTGCAACAATATTTTCCAAGGTTGACCTAAAATAAGGTTATCATCAATTGAGGATCTGTGAGGAGGACACTCACAAAAGTGTTTTTAAGACCCGGTATGGACATTATGAGTTTGCAGTGTTGCCTTTTGGACTAGCCAATGCACTAGAAACTTTCATGAATCTAATGAACTATGTATTTAGGAAGCAGTTGGATAGATTTATATTGATATTTTTGGATGATATCCTAATATATTCTAAGACTAAGTAAGACCATGATAAGCACTTGAGGATAGTACTTGAGCTATTGAGGAAGAATCAGCTCTATGGTAATTTATTAAAATATGACTTCTATGTTTTTGAAGTGCAATATCTAGGGCATATCATATCTGTATAAGGAATTGCAATATATCCCAAGAAAAATGAGGCCATATTAAGTTGGCCAATGCCCACTTATGTGTCTGAAGTACGGAGCTTCATGTACATCATAGGTTATTATAGATAATTTGTGAAGTACTACTCTAATATCACCTATCCCATAACCAATATCTAAATGAAAGGTAAGGAATATAAATGGATAGATAAGTGTGAAGTTGCTTTTGAGTTAATAAAAAATTGACTACAGTACCTATACTGAATATTCTAGATCTTTAGGGGAACTATTTGTTGATAAGCAACACACCCCCACTGAAAAATGAGATTCCATCCTTAGAAAATTATGAACTTCCATTTTTGCAGCAGGGACCCTCTTGGTCATTTTCAGTTTTAAATCCATATTTTGCTTGCCTCCTTTTTAAAGTTGTGCTTTTTCTTGCATTCTAGCTGTGTTATCCAAGAATTCACTTTTTACATGCTAGAATCATTCATGCACAAGAAAATCTTGCACCATTACCGAGAAAAATCCAAAAACAGCTTGCATAATTCACCGAAAAATCAAACTTTCCATTTTTGGTAGTGTCGCGATATCGCGACACTTCCAATTTTCGGAAATGTCGCGATATCGCGACAGGTAAGTCAAAATGCGGCTAAGTGCCAGAAAGGTCGCGATTTCACGACATGTCGCGAAATCGCGACAGTTTTTGGAGAGAGACGCATGCTGTACGGATGGCGCGATTTTGCGACATGTCGCGAAATCGCGACATGTCGCATTTTCGCGGCAGAGAGAGAAAATGGGCCGCAGGATGAAAAATCGGTTAAGTCGGAAACATGTTCCAAAATCGCGGTCAACGAGGTCAACGCATGCGGGTAAGGGAACTGTCGCGATATCGCGACGTGTTCTAAAATCGCGGCTGAAAATCAAGAACCGTACGGAGGCCAGGAAGGGTCGCGATTTCGCGACATGTCGCGAAATCGCGACATGTCGCGTTTCGCGGCCGACGAGGGAGGAAGTTGCCGATGAGCTGGCAGTGGTCGCGATTTCGCGACATGTCGCGAAATCGCGACATGTCGCAGAATCGCGGAAGGAGAGAGAAAGTCATAGTTGACCTGAAAGTGCATTCCGGCGGGAAACAGAAGGCTTCCGGGGTAGCGACACGTGTCAAAGCGTGAATGGGACAAACAGAGGCCGACATGCAAGCTTATTTTGCGGATTTAATCTGTTTTTAATGTTTTAAGCTTATGATTTAATTAAAATGCTAATCTAATGCATCTTTTTGTCTTTCATGCGGGATTCCACCTGGCACTTACGGGACAACCGGGAAAGACCATAAAGGCAAAGATAAAGTGCGGATTTAGTCAAGGACCGCCATGCTAGGAGAGAAGTTGCCGGTGAGAGCATTCAACAACAAATTTATTGCGAGACTTGATAACATGAAGACCATTTCAACTTCGGGATGGATTTGCGGAGATCGAATTGATGGAGAAGTGGTGACTCATCCAGCTCACCAGCAGAATTAATGAAAGCATTTATTTGCAGCTGCGGATGAATGAAAATTGCATTTTATTTTATCTTCTCCATTTATGGCAGCTGACTGCACAGATTTGCCGAAGGGTTAAGTTCTATTCGGACTTTGATTTTTAAATGGATTTTTATTGTAAAACCCGGGTCCTAGGGTTTAAGTGCGATAAGATTTAGGGTTTGAGCAAGATATTTTGGAAAAGATCAGTGGTCTCGTCCCGAGTCTATAAATACAAATTCTAAATGTAATCGCAGGAGGCGGAGACTTAGAAATAAAGGCTTATAAGCAATTTCTTGCAAATTTTGTGAAATCCTTTGTTTCGGGACTTGGAGTTGATGTGCTTTAGCTTTTCTCTGATAGCATGGCCAAGAGCCTAATCTTTTGCAGAGTGTGATAAGTGTATTTTCTTTTGTTATCCGTTCCATTTAAAGTTTGTTAGATATATGTCAGTAAATCGCCATTGTCAAGATTAAATATGTCGTTAGGCTTCAGCTTGTTCTATTGTCCTGCTAGGGGAAATTACAGATTTCGGGTGTAAGTTTGTTCTAATTGCTCTGTCTTCATCGTGACGAGCTAGGTCGCCGGTGAAAGATACCGCTTTTAACCAATCGCCCCTTGGATTTATAATTTTCTCGCTAGATCCGTTTCACTCGCCTTGTGCTCTTAGTTGAAAGTGATCTTAGACTCGATCGGACACTTTCTTCCGGGATTTGTTCGTTGTGAAGCTGATAGCATAGATAAGATTGATAGTTTAGAGTTTTACAGTTTAAAGTCTGATAAACTTCTCTTTTCTGCCTTACCCTACCCTCTCTTTGCTTTCCGTGAATGATCCATTTTTATTTTCTTTATTTGCATTTTATTTAAATCTGCTGACCCATGAGAGCTAGATCAAGAATTCAAGTTAAATCTGATTGTCAACAACTTTTGCAACTACTGAACAAGTTCAGGAACCCCCTGTAAGGTAACAGAGCAGTCCATATCGAAATCTATTCCAGAAGTGGAAAAGAGTGAATTGTCATTCGACCCAACTCTGTAACTCGCACCTTGGATAACCAGCTAGATCCTAAAGATGAGTGGGATCAGTCCCGTGGGTGTCTCCGGAGCTTTCCTTGCCTTCATCCCTTTTTTCCCGGGGTGTGCATGAAAGCCGGACCAACACCTAATTGGCGCTAGAAGGAGGGCCACGAACATCTGTTCTTAGTGCACTTGAGTTGAGAAATCCGATTGTATGTGGAACTCGTAAAACCGTATTTTATCCAAAGTCGGTAGCCAATTTTCCCCTCCTCCTCGCCCAACACCTAATTGGCGCTAGAAGGAGGGCTGAACTCGGCTCAAGTATTGTAAGGGCATAACAAGGAACATTTGAAGGACCCACAGATGAACTCCGGACAGCTTTATAAATTGTCGATACGATTTTATAAATTGTCAAGATACGCTTTATAAATTGTCAGATGCAGTTTTTGAAATTGTCGGTGCGCTTTTAAATTGTCGATGCGCTTTTGAAAGTTGTCGGTGCAGTTTTTAAAATTGCCGGAGAAGGCCTTAAGTTCGATGGTTTGTTAAGAACAGCTTCTATCATTACTTGCGGTTATCCAATTACAAATCAGAACATCACTGTCAGCCAAGTAATAATGGCAAATTGGTTGGGCCCCACCGCTTTGAACATTCCGGGTATAGCCCATGACCTACCCAGAAGTCCGTAAAGGTATCTCCCCAGGTACAAACATGATGGGACAAGAACTGCAGAAGAACATCTGCTAGCTTTTAAAAATGCTTTAAGATTATTGAATATACAAGCATGAAGATGTTGCCTGCAGATTGTTCCCGTTCACTCTCCAGGAGGGAGCTTATGACTGGTTTTTAAACCTCACCAGCAATTCCATTACTAGTTGGGATGATCTAGAGAAAGCTTTTATATCACAGTTCGGTGAAGTGATAGATCCCAGCATTTTATATCAGCAATTTTCCAACATCAAGAAAGAGTCGGGAGAAACTGTCAGGTCTTTCAATATGAGGTTCCAAAGAGCTTACGGTAGAATGACTGGCCATTACATCCCAAATGCAAATCTGGCCTTAGAAATCTACAAGAATGCATTGGATTCGGTGACCTCTATTTTCCTCAAGAGAGATATTAATATTACAACCTTGGCAGGGGCTTATAAAGAAGCCTTAATTCTTGAAAGACAGCTTAGGGCCTCAAATTCTCGAGCAGTCCTTTGATATCCTATGTTACACGTAACATGCCTGCTCCGGACCCCATTCCACATCATGAGTTAATGCCAACATGTCATGCTCTACCCAAGGAGACTCCGTTAATTGTGACATCCACTCAACATGTGCAAAATACGGAGAAAAGTTCGACAAGTTCAAAGTGCGAGTGCTTGAAGTGAACAGCTGTGATCTGGCACCACCCAAATCTGAAGTTTTTCCTGGTGAGTTAAATTTTCCTGGAAATCAAAGAAATATTGATATTTCTAGTTCACCCAAAAATAGTACAACCAGGGTTTCAGATTCTGTCACTTTTCCCGAAGAGACAAAAAGTCTTGTACAGACTTCTGTGGATGAAATGCAAGATTTTCAACAGTTCAAAATGGACAGTTATGACTTGAAATGTGAGAGTCCATAACTTAACAATGATCCTTCCTCATCGGAGGATGATGAAAGTGAGATTCAATCTCACTATGCGTAGTAATCGAAGAGGATAACATCATTGAGGATATGAGGGAACTTAAATCTGACATCACCCTCTATGAACTGCCTCAGATTGTTGGACAAAACATTAACTTGATTGAGGCTTACTTTGGACCACCTGTTGAATTTCAAGAAAAGGAGGAAAAGGTAGTAAATATGAATGTGGTCAGCCAACTTGGAATTGATGAACTGTCTCAACATAAGCCTGCAACTTCTGAACATAATGTCAAAGAGGAGGCTATAAACTGTGTTGATGCAGATATTGGAGTTTATGATTTGGCAACTGAAAAGGTGGGAACAGTTACAGCTCTAATCAATCACAACAATGATGTTTTGACATTGCACATTGATGAGGTTAAGTCTAAGCAAGGCTCAGGTGAAAAGGAAAATTGTAAGCATTCTGCTAGAGGGATAAAAATTGAAGTCCTGGATATTGAAGCAAGGCAGCAACCACAAAATGTTCAAGTTGTTAAGAACCAGGGCATACAGATAAAACATGATTTCTTTCAGTTGTCACATCATTTTGAAAATGTGGTGGTCTGGGTCTGTCAAGGTTTTAAAGTATTTGATCCTGGGGTTTTTTACATTCAGTCCTTTTGAAAGAACTCTGCAAACCCTTTAATTAGAAGCATAAACATGTTATCATATGATTTGTTATTATATGATTTGTTTAATTTGAAGGAGTTGCAGATTTGTTTTTCAAATGGGACGAGGAAGACAAGAAACCCAAGTCTTTCCCGGATAGCAAATTTTTGAAGCACGACCTGGAGTGCATTTCGTCAACAGGACTCGAAAGGTAATTCTTTTTAAATTACTTGCATGGTCAAAATTTTTTAAAGCACCATTTCTCTCGCTTTCCCAACTCGCTGCATTTTTTGAGTATGAAGGGAAGTTGTAACATATGTATGCATTGTAAATAAGCTTTGAAGTTTTTCGCTTTTATTTCTTTGTCGGTGCAGTTTTTATCTCTGTTTGATTTAATTTTAATGCTCTACAGCTTTTAATTTATTTGTTTTTCGGTTTTATTTCTTTGTCAGTGCAGTTTTATTTTTAAATGTCTGTACAGTTGCAGTTTTTCAGTTTTCTTTAGTTGTTTTTCAGTTTTAGCTTGTGCAGTTTATTTCTTTTTATTTTAGCTTGCTTTTATTTTAGTCTGTACAGTCTTTTCTTTATTGCATTTCTTTTTCTTTGCTATCTCAGTACGATATGCGATTGCGATTGCAGCTTAGTTTATTTCAATGTTGTTGCGGTTTAGCTTTGTCATAGCTTCAATAATTTTTATTTGCTTCGCTTCTTTTAGTTTATTTCTTTTATTGCTCGTACGCTTTTATTTTCTTCCTCGCTTTTCCTTTTCTTTGTTGTCTGTACAGTCTTTTGTTTTAGTTTTAGTCTTAGTTGCTTGTGCAGTTTTATTTGCAGTCTGTGCAGTTTTGATTCTGTTTTGCTTTAAGCCTGTGCCTGTCCTTGGAAGCCTGTACAAAGTCCTTTGGCTTCCAATATTCTGTATTTTAACCTCTGCCTGAGCAATCAATGAAAAGTCAGCCTGCTAAAAAAATTGTTTATTCTAAGCTGATAAATCCTCAATCCAGTGCCTCCCCATTCTGCTCATTATTCTAATTGAGATAGTCTGCTTACACTAAACTGTGGAACTATTTTGTTATCCAGGATGAAGGTAGAGAGATGATTGGATCTTGTGTCTTACTTGCCACAGTTGTTTTAATGATAGAAAAACTGCTATGCTTGTTTTGTTGGAGGAACTCCTGGGGAATCCAAGAAAAGCTGGTTATAAGAGGGGACTATGGTTCATGCAATTATTTGGGTGTCACTAGAGGCTATCAATGCCTAGACTGAAACAGTTCCAGATTGATCAAATATTAAAAGAAAATTGTAATTTCTCTAAGGTCTTCCAGATAGTGATATATTTCAAAAAGAAGAGAGATAAAAAAAAAAAAGAGATAAGAAAAGAAAAGAAAAAAGAAAAAAAGAGTTATATGATTAAAAGAGGCAGCCAATATTAGATTCTGCCCTACAGTTGTAAATTGGGTCGTGTAAATCTAAAGGGTAACTCTGTCTAGGTCAGAAAAGCTAAACTAGTAAACAGAGCTCTACTCGGTTTCCCCTTTTACAATCTAGAAAAGTTGATTAATCCAAGTTTATCATTCAATTCAGTCATCCTTGAAGAAAGTTCTATACCTTTGTAATTGCACATCGAAATCTTCCTTGAAGTAATCCAACCCAGTATGTCCTTGGAAAATTTTAACAACTGGCGCTTAGTAGTCAATTTATTGTGAAGAATGCCCGTGGCAAGGCATGATGCATGGTCTTTTTGTTTTGAAACCGGAGTCTTGGGTTCTAAAATAGTGCTACTATTTTACCCGCAGATATCGCCATTTGTTGATAAGCAACACACCCCCACCGAAAAATGAGATTCCATCCTTAGAAAATTATGAACTTCCATTTTTGCAGTAGGGACCCTCTTGGTCATTTTCAGCTTTTAAATCCAGATTTTGCTTGCCTCCTTTTTAAAGTTGTGCTTTTTCTTGCATTCTAGTCGTGTTATCCAAGAATTCACTTTTTACATGCTAGAATCATTCATGCACAAGAAAATCTTGCACCATTACCGAGAAAAATCCAGAAACATGCTTGCATAATTCATCGAAAAATCAAACTTTCCATTTTTGGTAGTGTCGCGATATCGCGACACTTCCATTTTCGGAAATGTCGCGATATCGCGACAGGTAAGTCAAAATGCGGCTAAGTGCCGTAAAGGTCGCGATTTCGCGACATGTCGCGAAATCGCGACAGTTTTGGGGAGAGAGACGCAAGTCGTACGGATGGCGCGATTTTGCGACATGTCGCGAAATCGCGACATGTCGCATTTTCGCGGCAGGAGAGAGAAAATGGGCTGCAGGATGAAAAATCGGTTAAGTCAGAAACATGTTCCAAAATCGCGGTCAACGAGGTCAACGCATGCAGGTAAGGGAACTGTCGCGATATCGCGACGTGTTCTAAAATCGCGGCTGAAAATCAAGAACCGTACGGAGGCCAGGAAGGGTCGCGATTTCGCGACATGTCGCGAAATCGCGACATGTCGCGTTTTCGCGGCCGACGAGGGAGGAAGTTGCCGATGAGCTGGCAGGGTCGCGATTTCGCGACATGTCGCGAAATCGCGACATGTCGCAGAATCGCGGAAGGAGAGAGAAAGTCATAGTTGACCTGAAAGTGCATTCCGGCGGGAAACAGAAGGCTTCCTGGGGTAGCGACACGTGTCAAAGCGTGAATGGGACAAACGAAGCCGACATGCAAGCTTATTTTGCGGATTTAATCTGTTTTTAATGTTTTAAGCTTATGATTTAATTAAAATGCTAATCTAATGCATCTTTTTGTCTTTCATGCAGGATTCCACCTGGCACTTACGGGACAACCGGGAAAGACCATAAAGGCAAAGATAAAGTGCGGATTTAGTCAAGGACCGCCATGCTAGGAGAGAAGCCGCCGGTGAGAGCATTCAACGACAAATTTATTGCAGACTTGATAGCATGAAGACCATTTCAACTTCGGGATGGATTTGCGGAGATCGAATTGATGGAGAAGTGGTGACTCATCCGACTCACCAGCAGAATTAATGAAAGCATTTATTTGCAGCTGCGGATGAATGAAAATTGCATTTTATTTTATCTTCTCCATTTATGGCAGCTGACTGCACATGTATTTGCCGAAGGGTTAAGTTCTATTCGGACTTTGATTTTTAAATGGATTTTTATTGTAAAACCCGGGTCCTAGGGTTTAAGTGCGATAAGATTTAGGGTTTGAGCAAGATATTTTGGAAAAGATCATGGTCTGTCCTGAGTCTATAAATACAAATTCTAAATGTAATCGCAGGAGGCGGAGACTTAGAAATAAAGGCTTATAAGCAATTTCTTGCAAATTTTGTGAAATCCTTTGTTTCTGGACTTGGAGTTGATGTGCTTTAGCTTTTCTGTGATAGCATGGCCAAGAGCCTAATCTTTTGCAGAGTGTGATAAGTGTATTTTCTTTTGTTATCCGTTCCATTTAAAGTTTGTTAGATATATGTTGTAAATCTGCCATTGTCAAGATTAAATATCGTCGTTAGGGCTTCAGTTGTTCTATTGTCTCCTAGGGGAAATTACAGATTTCAGGTGTAAGTTTGTTCTAATTGCTCTGTCTTCACTCGTGCGAGCTAGGTCGCGGTGAAAGATACCGCTTTTAACCACTGCCCCTTGGATTTATAATTTTCTCGCTAGATCCGTTTCACTCGCCTTGTGCTCTTAGTTGAAAGTGATCTTAGACCGACTGGACACTTTCTTCCGGGATTTGTTCTCTGTGAAGTCGATAGCATAGATAAGATTGATAGTTTAGAGTTTTACAGATTTAAAGTCCGATAAACTTCTCTTTCTCGCCTTACCCTACCCTCTCTTTGCTTTCCGTGAATGATCCATTTTTATTTTCTTTATTTGCATTTTATTTAAATCTGCGACCCATGAGAGCTAGATCAAGAATTCAAGTTAAATCCGATTGTCAACAACTTTTGCAACTATCGAACAAGTTCGGGAACCCCCTGTAAGGTAACAGAGCAGATCCATATCGAAATCTATTCCGAAGTGGAAAAGAGTGAATTGCCATTCGACCCAACTCTGTAACTCGCACCTTGGATAACCAGCTAGATCCTAAAGATGAGTGGGATCAGTCCCGTGGGTGTCTCCGGAGCTTTCCTTGCCTTCATCCCTTTTTTCCCGGGGTGTGCATGAAAGCCGGACCAACACTATTCAGTTTGTACTAATGCATAACTAGAAGGGTTAGGAGGGGTGTTATCCCATGATGAATTAGTAGTGGCATACAAATAAAGGAAACTCAAGAAGCATGGGGTGAATTATACCACATGATTTGGAGTGAGTAGTAGTTGTGCATGCACTTAAGATGTGGTAGCACTATTTTATAGGGAAGCCTTTTGAGATATGAACAGCTCATCAGAGTTTGAAGTACATCCTCACTCAACCTATGCTCAATTCTAGGTAGTGAAGATGAGTCAAGTTCCTAGCTAAGTATAACTTTAATATAGAGTATATCAAAAGCAAGTAAAATAAGGTCGTTGATACCTTAAGCAGATGAAGGCATATAACTGCACTAACCCATAGTCATATAGATTTGATGGACCAAGTCAAGAAGATACAAACACAAGATTAGTTTTGCAATGATATACGAATAAAAATGGCAATAGATCCTAAATAAAACAAGGATTTTAGCTTAAAATAGGGGTTTTATGCTTCAAAGACATAGTTTTCATACCAAAAATTAGTGATTTGAGGAGATTTATCATGCAATAAGTGCATGGATATCATACTTCGCTCATCCTGGAGAGGCTAAGATGAGGGAGAATATGAAAAAGGTCTTCTATTAGACTGGTATGAATAAGGATATCATCAATTTTGTGGTGAGATGCATGGAATACCATAAAGTGAAAACTGAGCATCGACGTCTAATAGGATATTTATATCCACATGATATACTTGTGCAGAAGTGGTAGATTATATCCATAGACTTTATTGTGGGACTACCCAAGAACAGGTACCAACATGATGTAATATTGGTAGTGGTCAATAAGTTGACCGAGGTTATGCACTTTATACTAGGGAGCATGAAATACAATGCTCTAGTAGTGGCTAACAAATTACCAAAGATATATTCAGGTTACATGGGTTTCATGAAGTGATTATCTTAGATAGATATTTCAAATTTACATCCACATTTTGGCAAGATCTTCATAATGCAATTGGCACAAAGCTGAACATAATTTTTGCATACCATCTAGAAATAGATGGTCAAACAAAAAGTGTAAATTAGGTCATGGAAGACATGCTTCGAATGTACTACATAGACCATAAGTATTGGTGGGAAGACTCTTTGCATCTGGTAGAATTTGCATACAATAATGGACATCATGCTTCCTTGGGTATGGCATCATTTGGAACCATGTATGGAAGGAAATGCAAAAATCCTCTATCTTGGGATAATTTGAAGTATCATATTATCATTGAATCAAACACAGTTTGAGATATGGAAGAATAACTTATAATGATCAAGTAGATGCTTAAGGAAGCAACTGATTATCAAAATAGCTATGCTGATCTCAAGATATCATCCAGAGAATTCTCTATGGGAGACAAAAAATTCTTAAGATTAAATCCCATGAAAAGATTCATCAAGTCTACTAAGTTGGATCCTAGATACATTGGTCCTTTTGAGATCACTGAGAAGATCAGTCATGTAGGCTATCATCTTGCCTTACCACCCAACTTGTAAAATTTCCATGACACTTTCCACATATCCCTAGTTAGGAGATATATTGTTGATCTTGAACATGTGTGGAATGTTTCTAATTTGTAGATAATTGACCCCTTGGTGATTGAGATGAAGCCTATGAAGATTTTGGAGTTTCGTTTCAAAATGATGAGGAACCAAACTCTAGAACAATGTAAGATCCAGTGGGATAGATATTTTGAAAATAATGCCACTTGGGAGAAAGTTGATATGCAGAGATATTTTCCAATATTTATTTGAAAATGAAAATATAATTTTTTTTAATTACAGGATATTTATGAAACATAGAGGATTGTATTTAGTCTAAGGGGGATAGTATATCATGACCCTCCCTTGGAAAACTTATTTATATGATAGATGTATGAATTGATATGATGTTGCAATGATATATTATTTGGCTATATGATGATTAGTGTTATAAATATTTGTTTTATTTAAGAATATAATGTTGCTAATGGATTTGCATGATTGCAAGAATAATGATCCTCATGGGTGGTCCAAGGACTGACCAACAAGGATGAGGTGTCTCACAAAATAAAAATGAAAATAAGGGTTAAGATGGATAAAACTATTTGACACATGATATCTGTATTTAGACTTAGTTCATGCATTTGCATTATGTAATATCATTCCTCTATTTATGTCATTGTTGTATGTGTCTCCATGGCATTTAGCATATGGTTGCTTCTTGTGGTTTGAGTTACTTTAGATGGATAGAAAGTAACATAGACTATTTGATGTTTGCTTATAAATAATTGATGGTAGGAAGGAATCATTAATATTTTATAAGCCTTCTTGCAATGTTAATTTGCTTATGAAATTGTATTAATAAGTCTCACTTATTAATATACTTTGTGTTTGGACTTTAGAAGGAATTTCTAATGTATTATTAATAAAAGGATCAATTAATAATAAAGAATGACACTAATGTTTTTGGAACATTAGAACAAATGAAAAATAAAGTAAATATTAAATAACTTTGCATTGTTTAAAATTGAACCAAACAAAATGAAATGGTTTGCAAGTAGTTGGTGAGTTCATTCCATGAACAAAACCTCTTTCAGGTTCTTTTAGAAACCTTTATGATAATGAGAATAAGGATCTTCTTGTAAGGAGTTTTTGCTACATCAAATAACATGAAGAAAAACTAGGTTTTGAAGATTTCAAACAGTGAAAGCAATAAGGGATTTTTATCTTTTGTGTGCACTTTGATCATCTACAATCAAGTATCTTCAAAATATTTAAGGTACTTTATATCTATTGTTTTCCGCCTAGAGTATTTGCTTCAATTTTGTGAAAAGCATTCAATAGGATTTAGATTGTTTATAAAACAATAGATTTGATTGTGTATTTAAAATATGGAAGCCCTTCATTGTGGAAACTATAGAGGAGATAGGTTAAACAAATGTTCTTAAATTATTGTATGTGTTTTCAAGAAGAGTGATTGGATTTATTGATAAGACTAATAAGGTATTGCTTTGTTTAACCTTAGAGGAGATTGTACATACATTATGTATGTCTCCAATCAGTTTACCAATCCAAACAAGGGATTATCCATACTTAGGCCTATAAACATAAGTTTTTCCATCATAAGCTCCTACCTTGGACTTGTAAAATCCTCTTTTCCATGCTAGCTCCACCTAAGAAGGTTCGTGAAGCATGCACATCTATGTGAGGATAGAATACTTTTGAATCCTCCCTATGCAAATCTGTGTTTTTCCTAAATTATTCAAAAAACCTTAGGTTTTAATAGGAATGATTTGGCTATTGTTTTGAATGTTTACCATGTGCCAAGGTTCAAGCCATAATAGGGTGGTGTTTGTTACACGTGGTACGTTCTATTGTCTTTTTCACCATTGACTTTATGTGGGTTGGCTTGCGTATGTGTTTGACTTTATATGGCAGTTTCTTAGAGTGGCTTCCTATGGTTGTGGTTCTATTTTATGCAAATGAGGGTTCAAAGGAATGTATGTTGCAATGAATTATATTACCTGAGTAATATTTAGATAACAAGAAATCTTGGTATTAATTTTATGATGTTGTGATTAATAGTTGCTTTACAGAAGTCTTTTTGAATTAGACCTTTGAAAAGTTGACTTTGTCTTGCTTTACATTTGGACAAGAGACATTTGAATAATATGCTTGTTTAATAAATTTGATCACCGTATTAGCAAAATGAAACAAAAGAACTCATAGATAGGACTTTGGGTTTTCATTTTAAGTTGGATGACATTATGGTTTCATGTGTTGTTTCATAATGGATGGGGTGTTTTAAAACCCATACTAATAGAATAGTGAGTGGTCTATATTGAGAATTCAAGGAGGGGATTTTTAATGTGTCTTTATATTTGAGGGATGAAATGGATTATTATTTTTAATTAAGTTCATCGTATAGTTTTGGAAATTGTAAATTGACTTAAGGATTACTTTATATTTTTTTAAAGAATGGTTGAAAGTTACAATGTAATAGGGGAGATACCACAAAATGGTTTGTTTTGTATTACCATTTGATAAAGTTTAGTGTTGGGCTAGACCTTTAAGGAAATAATCTAATGATTATTGACTTATTACTCCAAATATAATTGGGTTTACTTTATAGTTTTGGTAACTTCAAATTGATTGATGGTTTATTATTTTTGATATGGGAATATAAAATTATTTTAGAAATATGAAAGATATGATTTGATGATTGGGCATGGAGTCCAATAGATAGATTGGAACTTATGGGGGTTCCATTATTATACTTGAGAAAATACTTGATGGGGTTCTTGAGTATCTACAATTTGAGGAATGAATGTCGAATTCATTCGAGGGAATTATGGGATTCCTTATTTGAATTTGTAAAATGAGTTAAAGACTATTCATGATTTAGGACATAAGAATTATGGGGTTCTTATGCAATTAAAGCTGCATTGATGTGTTGGAAAAATGAATAATGATATTTCTTTGTATAGTTGTACTATTAGACTCATGCAATAAGAAAAAGGATATTTTAAAGCTAGGTTTAAGGGTTTCCTAGGATATATGATGGGTAATGTGTGTTTTGAATATCTTCAACTTTTGATCTTGCTTTTGAGTTAGTTATTGAGATGATGTTGCTCTTTAATTAAATGAGAGGTTTATTGCAAATGTTAAATCAAAATAAAGGAAGAAAATATCTAGTTATGAGAAGGAAATAATATATGCATTTTATATCCTTGAATAGCCCCTACTATGATGAATCTTGTATGATTACAAAAATATATCTATGTATATGCTTATGGATTAAGAAATATTGTTCCTTTTATGTATAATTGGAATTTAAAGAATAAATAAAATAAAGCTTTGTGTTAGTTCTTGTCATTGTTATAATACTTTCATTATGATATGTACGTTTATAGTTTATGTTTGCACCTTATTAAGTAGAATATAGACTTAATGGTACACATATAACTTGTTAAAATGATAAATGTGATAGTGAAGGGAAAAAAGAGAGTAAAAGTAAAGAAACAATAAGCATAAAGGCCTTAAATTATTTGGAAATGTACCTTAGATTATCCAGTATAATTAAGACCCTAGGATAGATCTACACCTAAGGGTATTATGGTCTAACAATACCTACAGGATTTGCAAGAGGCACTTTGATAACATACCTTTGATAACATACCTTTAAAGTGGACCCAAAGTAAAGGAGATCTTTGGAAAAGAATTAGGTAATAGGAAGATTATCTTGAATCCTATCTTCTAACCATGGAGGTTGGATCCCTTGCAAATGGATTTAGTGATGGAACCCGAGTGTCGGTATTGGATATCCATGTGAGAAAATTCATGCAAAGTGGCAATCACCTACTTAAACCATCGTGAAGATGGTATAATTGAGCACATAAGAGGTCTTGAACCTAGGTACATATTTAGGAAGAATGATATTAGTAAAGGAATTGGTATTCCTTTTATTGTAGGACTGAGGAAGGGTAAATTCCCACACTGTGGTTGATTTATCCTACATTCATGGAGAGTGTTAGGAAATGGGGGAACCATATAAAAGCACCCTTTAAGCTATATGGGTAGTGTACAAGGTTAACCCAAGAAAATTACAGGAGATTGATCACTCAAATCTACTCAAGGGATGTCTACAACATATTGAACTTGAAATGTGGTGGCACCTCTATGATCTTATCTAGTATCAAACTCCATATCCTCCAGATTCAAAAAAATCACACCAGAAAATGTAAATTGTGATTTCATATTTGTTTGTTCAGAGCAGAAGTTATTTTCTAACAAGTAATCAAAATTCAGCAAAAAAAATTATAAGAATTAATTTTAAGCTAAGGTTTTAATTATTTTTCTATCATCGATACCTATATTTTGATGTCAAAATTGGCGTGGTGAAAAAGTGTTTAAATTTTTTTGAGATAATAGTCCCACATCGACCAAAAGAGATATAAGTTTTTGGTTTAAATACGTTGAAGCACATACTAAGCATCATTACTTTGGTCACCCTCTCCTCTACCCCTCACATGACACTTGCTACTTGATCACCATCACTTACCATTGACTCCATCCTTCCCTTGATCGCTCGTCTGTCATCACCCCTGGCCGCTCTGTCGCCCCCACCCTTAACCTACTATCTAGTCACGCTTGACCACTGCCCTTGATGCTTGTCCACTGCCACCCTTGCACACTTGAACACCACCCTTTCTGCTAATCTACAACCACCCTTACGTGCTCATCCCCCACTGATGTTACTTCCCACCAAAAAATATTGTTTTAAAATTTCAAAAAAATTGACCGTTGAGGTCCTAAAAAGTTGCTTAAACCAATTTTTTAGACCAAAAGTTTTTGCAAAATTTTACAAAAATATATCAATTTGTGTCAATTTTTTTGCCATTTTCAAATAAAATTCAAAATTTAAATTATATTTTGGTGAATAATTGTAAATTACTCCCGAATGGCTAACGGAAGGAGATCACAAGACCTTACTCTCAAATTGCTGATAAGTTGGCCAATTTGGGTGTTGATGGTGACGGACTTTTCAAATGGGAACATGGTGTCCCTAGTGAAGTAGAGGAGCTTATTCAACAAGAATGCCAAGAATGATAGTCAAATTTACCAACATGGAAGACACTGTAAGTTTGAAGGCTAGGAGTATTCCTGTCTCTTTTTTGAATTGGACTCACAATAAAATTATCTGAGTTGTCAGTCTTCATGGATGCTGCTTGGAAATACCACAAAGACTAATGGGGATAGTCACATGTTAGATAATATGGATCCTAGTCATCTTAGTAATTTGAGGTTGGTTGATAATCATAGAGAAGGAAAGAAATGACAATATAATACTTCGAACCAAAGCCACGTGGCCCACCAGATAGCCACCGCCATAAATCTAGCCAGTAGGTTCACTTCTCCAAGGCTGATTGGCTAAGATAGTATGTGGTACCAAAGCATGTCATATATGGAAGAAAGAAATTACCAAAGAATTATTAAGAGTAACTGTCAATAGCTTGTGGGAGTTTTTTTCAGTACTCCGCTATGTGTGTCTACTGACTTTTTGTTTCTCCATTGTCTCAAGGAAGGGATCCGTATCCTGTTTTTTTTTGTAATTATGACGCATGTGTGTTTTCTTGGGGTATACCCAAAATGTTGTATGGGAAGTTTCTTTTTGATAACAGGCTATGTGCCTTACCAGATGTAATGGCTTTGGCAGCATGTAGATTTTACATATATGGGATCCTTAGTAAGGATATGTTCATCAATAGCCCTGGGCTGATTTTTGTAAAAGGTTTTGAGTCAACCTGTAAAACTCGGTATTAATGCTATAGTATTTTATCTACCAGAAAAAAAAATACCTTACTCTAGAAAAAAATCACCAGGATTTTCGCCAATGGAAGACCCAAATTACTCAAAATAATATTTACACCACCCCTAAACCTAACTGAACTTTATCAATTAAACAACTCAACTTTGAGGAGATGTAGGAACGACAAGAAAAAAATCTCTACAATAATTGTGATGAGAAATTTGGACCCCACCATAAATGTGCTACACTAACATTTTATTTATTAAAGGAAGTTGATCCTTTTCAATCCATAAAGGGTAAATATGAGGTAGTTGTGTCCAATATGCCCGGTGCCCCTACTCACAACAATGAAGACATTGAGGTTGATGTGCAAGAAGTGATCAATACACCCGAAGAAGATGAGGTAGTTGTGTCCAAGATGCTCGGTTCCCCTACTCACAACAATGAAGACATTGAGATTGATGTGCAATATGTGATTGATACACCTAGATAGGATGAGGTAGACATACCCAAAGTGACCAATGGAGGCCAGACATACACTCTACAAAAACTACACACAAGTTTCTCACCACCAATGACTTATCATCATATAGGCAACCTGATTCAGAAAGGAGGTAAAAGAGTGAGTGCACATTTATTTTCCCTTCATTCTACATGGGAGAACCTGCTAAAATGGAAGCCCACTATCCTCATGATTATACTATTCTTCTTGGTAACCTCCCACTAATGCTTTGTTAGGACCCTCCTAACTCCTAACGTAACTCTTAATCATATTATATATTATATTGTATTATAAAGGGACACATCCCTTCACCATTCACACCTTTTAGATAAGATGTAAATAGGACAAGGAGGATGCTCCAAAGATCATCCAAGAACATTAATTTATTATATTGTGGGTTTCTGCCTTTCAATACAAACTGCGATTCTATTCAAACATCGATTTTTTTCTGCATTCAATTCATATTTCAAGTTGTAGGTTCATAACAACTGGATCAAAGCTAAAAATACTTGAATTTTTTTTTCCCCACCCCGCTCTAGTTACTGACAGGCCATTACTCCACAACGTTTTCTTTTCAGCACACATTCTAACCATTACTGACGGAACTTTTACACAGTAGGCCATAGTCGCCAGCAAAGATAGCATACTGAATTTTTTGGACAACATCACGCATTACCAGAGTTAGAAAACCCCAACAATGAGTACAGGCAAGGAAAATATCATTCGGTGTGAACAAAGAGCAGCAAGTATGCAAAATTAAACGCGGTGGAGACAGACAATTTTTTTCGACAAAACTAATTTCTGCATATTCAACTCACTTATAAACCAACCACACCCTAAATGGCCGAGGGAAGACGATCTCAAGACACAATGAAGGAGATTGCGAAGGAGGTTTCAAAAGAAATTACGAAATAACTCTCGTAGTTTTCCAAGGAAATGAGAGACATGATGCAAGGAATGGCATTTTGGAAGGACAATTTAGAAGATAAAATCGCTACCAAAATAGCAGACCTAACCATAAACATCACCAACTCGAATACAGATATATCTAGTAAATTGGATGCTACAACCCATTCCATGGACTTAGTACAGCAAAATGTGCTGCTCATGCAAAATGGACAACAGAACACTATGCCACCACAACAAACATTAATAGGGGGACCACATACATGAATCCTTCCCCGTACCACAAAACTAGATTTTCCAAAATTTGATGGAGGTGACCCCACAAATTGGATATATAGGGAAGACCAATATTTTGCCTTATATCAAATTCCGGAGATTCAGAAAGTTCGTATCGCATCATTTCACTTGGAACAAATTGCTACCCAGTGGTATCAATGGTATGAGAAAACAAAAGGTCCGCCCACATGGATCGAATTCACAAAAAACTTAATGTTGCGATTTGGCCCCACTAAATTTGAAGAACTCATAGGAGCCCTCACTAAACTGCGACAAACCTCCACCGTAAGGGAATACCAAGCACAATTTGAGAAATTGGCAAACCTTACAACAGGACTAGATGCATCATTCTTCCAAAGTTGTTTCATTAGTGGCCTAAAAGAAGACATTAGGATGGAGGTACAAATACAAAATCCTATTGATATGATTCATGCAGTGGTATTAGCACAAATGAAAGAAGAGAAGAACAATAACCAAAGGCGAATAGGAAGAGTTTTTTCAAGAAAAACACCAAATACCTACACCAGCCAAAAACTGAATAAGGTCATGCCAATTAAATGAATTAGCCAAGAAGAGCTAAAAGAAAGATGAGAAAAGGGCCTATGTTTCCACTGCGACGAAAAGTTTACCCCCAACCACAAATGCATCTCACCGAAATTATATATTTTGGACATAGTTGATTGCACTCCCAAAGAGGAGGATGACATAGAAGTGGAAGTAATAACTGAGGTTGCGTAAGAAAACCAAGAAGATAAAACAGAAATATCCTTTAACGCATTAGCAGGATACTCGATTCCACAAACAATGAAGGTAAAAGGGTATTTTAAGAAACAAAACCCTATTGTGCTCTTAGTCTTTGGTAGCACTCACAATTTTATAGACCCCATTTTGGCCAAACAAGCTAATTTCTTTATATATCCCTACAATAACTTCGAAGTCATGATTGGCAATGGAGGAAAAATTGCATGTAAAGGCAAATGCAGGAATATCAAACTCACAATGGGGGAATATAACATGAAAGCATATATGTATGTACTACCATTAGGAGGATGTGATATTGTTTTGGGAGTACAATGGCTATGAACGCTCGGCAAAATTCAATGGGACTTTGAAGAGTTATGGATGCAATTTATACAAAACAACCAAACATACACAATTCAAGGTTTAAAAACAGGTCCCACACAAATTGTAAGTTCCCATAGAATGGAAAATATTCTTTGAAAAGGAGGAAGAGGTATGGTTGCCCAACTATTTTCCTTGCAAAACACCACCGAAGAGCAACCAGAGGCACCCGAATTAATAGAACTCCTAGAGAAACATGATAAAATATTCAAAGAACTAGAGGGATTACCTCCACAACGAATCCATGATCATGCTATTCAATTACTTCTGGGACACCAACCTCCAAATATTAGACCTTACCGATATCCATACTTACAAAATACGAAAATAGAAAAATTAGTACAAGACCTACTAAGGGCAGGGGTCATTCGACCTAGTAGAAGTCCTTACTCTTCGCCAGTCATACTAGTAAGAAAAAGGGATTGATCATGGCAACTATGCGTGGATTTTCATGCTCTCAACAAAATAATGATTAAAGACAAATTTCCTATTCCAATCATTGATGAACTACTCGATGAACTAAATGGAGCCTCATAATTTTCTAAACTTGATTTATGATCAGGTTACCACCAAATTCGAGTTAAGGAAAGCGATATACCCAAAACTGCTTTTCGCACCCACGAGGGACATTATGAATTCTTGGTGATGCCTTTTGGCCTCACCAATGCTCCATCCACATTTCAAAGTCTTATGAATAAGGTATTTTCTCCCTTCCTTCGAAATTTTATTTTAGTTTTCTTTGATGATATTTTGATTTATAGCAAGACATGGGAAGAGCACTTAACACATATAGCGCAAGCACTCAAAATCTTGGAAGAAAATCAATTATACGCAAAGCGATCAAAGTGTTCCTTTGGGAAACAGGAAATTGAATATCTTGGACATATTGTCTCCAAGGAAGGAGTTAAAGTAGACCCCCAAAAAATTGAAGATGTGGAAAATTGGCAAATTCCAAAAACTCTAAAAGGGTTGCGTGGGTTCTTAGGATTAACAGGCTATTATCGCAAATTTGTTAAATATTATGGGAAAATAGCAGCACCCTTAACAGCCCTACTTAAAAAGAATGCATTCATATGGTCTCCAAAAGCGAATTAAGCTTTCATGACTTTGAAAAATGCCATGTGTACCACCCCCGTCCTAGCTATGCTAGATTTTTCCCAACCATTCATTATTGAAAGCGACGCTTTCGGATTGGGAATGGGAGCGGTGCTCATGCAAAATGAGAAGCCCTTAGCCTTTACTAGTAAAGCATTTTCCAAAAAGAATTTAGCACGTTCCACTTATGAAAAGGAAATGTTAGCTATGGTCCATGCTATCCAACATTGGAGACCATACCTATGGAAAACATTTCATTATCCGCACCGACCACCATAGCCTAAAATACCTTCTTGAACAATGGATAACCACTCCAGAACAACAAAAGTGGGTAACAAAACTATTAGGCTATTATTATGAAATCATCTACAAAAAAGGGAAAGATAACATGGTTGCGGATGCACTTTCCAGAAAGTTTGAAGAAACTTCACAATTACATGCTTTTTCCTCGCCCCATCCCTACATGGATCAAACAAGTCAAGGATGAATGGTATGCGGACCCTACTATACACACCATAATTCAACAACTACAACAAAATCCCATGAGTAAACCCCACTACTCTTGGTAAGGTAACATGCTCCGTTACAAAGAACGTCTGGTCCTCTCACCTACATCAATTTATCATCCAAAGCTTCTACATGAGCTACACGCTACACCTACTGCAGGCCACTCTGGATTCCTAAAAACCTACAAAAGAGTGACTAAATCATTTTATTGGTGAGGGATGAAAAATGATATCAAGAAGTTCGTCAATGAATGTGAAACATGCCAAAGAAATAAAGGTGAAATAGTAGCAACACTGGGCCTTCTTCAACCTCTACCCATACCAACCAGGACATGGGAGGATATTTCAATGGATTTCATTGAAGGTCTTCCAAAATTCGTAGGAAAAACGATGATCCTAGTGGTGGTAGATCGTTTATCTAAATACGCCCATTTTTTTCCAGTAGCTCACCCCTATACCGTTAGTACTATTGCTCAAATCTTTCTTGACAATATTTTTAAATTACATGGCATGCCTTCTACTATTGTTAGTGATCGTGATCCCACTTTCACTAGTAATTTTTGGAAGGAATTATTTAAACTCCAAGGTACGCGACTTCGGATGAGCTCCGCTTACCACCCACAAACGGATGGTCAAACTGAAATTGTCAATAAGTGCTTAGAAACCTATCTTCGATGCTTTATTTCCACAAAACCCCTTCACTGGGTTAAATGGCTTCCACTAGCTGAATGGTGGTATAATACCACATATCACACAACCATAAAAATGACCCCTTTCGAAGCATTATATGGCCAATCACCCCCATCTCTAACATCTTATCTTCTAGGAAGTACAAAAGTACCAGTTGTAGAGATGGAGTTGGTCACTCGAGATAATATCATTCATGCTCTGAAGGACAATCTACATATCGCTCAACACCACATGAAGCAACAAGCGGACCAACATCGGACTGAAAGGGTTTTTCAAGAAGGGGATATGGTATTTCTTCGCCTCCAACCATATCGTCAAACTTCATTGAAAATAAAAGGGTCACAAAAATTAGCACCAAAATTTTATGGCCCTTATAAAATTCTATAGTGTATTGGACCTGTTGCATATAAACTTGAATTACCATAATCTTCCAAAATCCATCCGGTATTTCATGTTTCTTGTTTTAAAGCCGTAATAGGCACTAACATCGTTACACAAACTCAACTTCCAGAATTTTTAGATAATGGAGCTCTTGTGGTTGAACCAGAAGCTATCCTAGATCGACGTATGCGCCGCCTCCGTAACCGCACCATCACCGAGGTATTGATTCAATGGAAAGGTCTACCTCCAGAGGATGCTACATGGGAGATGCTCCACTAGATTCAACAACAATTTTTGCAATTCCAGCTTTGAGGACAAAGCTTTTTCAAAGGAGGGTGGCATGTTAGGACCCTCCTAACTCCTAACGTAACTCTTAATCATATTATATATTATATTGTATTATAAAGGGACACATCCCTTCACCATTCACACCTTTTAGATAAGATGTAAATAGGACAAGGAGGATGCTCCAAAGATCATCCAAGAACATTAATTTATTATATTTTGGGTTTATGCATTTCAATACAAACTGTGATTCTATTCAAACAACAATTCTTTGTTGGCAATTTTGGGTACTTTGGGTACATTGCCTTTGCTCAAGTGTATAAGTTGTCATTGATGTCAAAAGGCATTTTTGTGTTGATATCAAAAAGAGTGTGATGTCAAAAATATCTTGAGAAGCTTCATAATGTTAAAGGGTTTTTATTAAAACCATGGTGACAAGGTTAAAGGTTTTTCTTAAAACCATTTGGACTCATTAAGGGTTTTTATTAAAACCAAGCTTAACTTAATGCAAAGGTTTTTACTTCTTGAAAAACCTTGAAGGTCCATGTTTATTATTAATAATTAAATTAACTCAAACCTTTGACAAAGGTCTAAGTTTAATTTATTATTAATAAAATAATAATAATTATTATTTTAATTATTATTAAAGGGTCTTTTAACCCTTAAGCGACGCAGATAAAGAATTCATTTCACCGACGTGTTGCCATCGTTGGAGGAGCGCCGACGTCAAACAGTTAAGGAGAAATGGCTATATAAGTGGGGATGATTTTCTAAAGTGATGGTACCTTCGATCGATGCAATTTCGTAGCTCTGTGTCCTCCGTAAAAGCGATGTTTTCGTTGTATTTCGTTGTCCATCCATATTGAATGGCCCAAGCTTTTCGTGCGCTTGACGTCCGGCAGATTGCGTTTCTCTGACATTTGATAAGACTGCAAACTGTGTTTTCTGGTTGTGCCTTGACATCCGATTGTTTGCGCTTCACACTTGTTGATTGGATTGCACGAGGGATAACGGTTTTTGTTTGCGTTGCGTGGACATTTAATTCTACTGCCAGGGAGTTACGTTTTTGGACAGCGCTCATGATGATGGTGGTGGCTTGAGGAAAACGTTTACGTTTTCAAATCCTTGGTGATTGAAGGAAGACAACACATAGGATTACATTATATTTTTCATTGGGCACTTGTGCTCCAATGGTGGTGGTGTGTTGAGTGAAGAAGCGTTGAGCAGAGGTGCCAAGTTTGACCCGTGTTGTGGGCAATTTCATTTTGGTCGTGATGCACGAGGATAGCAACAATGAAAGCGCTTTAGCATATGTGGTGGTGTTATTCATTTTTCTCCAAAGGTTGGAGAACTAAGGTTGGCCAAGTGTTGTGATAGGTTTTGAGTTCTCCTTCTTCATCAAAGTAAAGGTATGGGCAACTTCTTCCATGTATATTGTTGATGGTGTATTTTCTGAAATTGAGTTTGGAGTGAAAAGGTTGTCTACTAGGTATTTTTTGTTGGTGTAAATCCTATTTTCTGGATATTGAAGATTGTTTATGCATTAAAATCATTGATGAGTTTTTGGGTGAATGCATAATTCTGGTTGAGGAAGAGGAAGCATTTTTGCACTAGGGTTTATGTTAGTAAGTCTTGCTACTTGCATTGAGATGGTGAAACCCTTAGTTGGCTGTTTTGATATTGATGGTTGAGTTGCTTCCATAGAGGTTGTTTTGATCAAGTTAGTGCTTTACTTGATACATGATTTGGGCTTACTCCATTGAGTTGATTTGAGCAAGTTATTCTTTGCATTTGGTGATATTGTGTTGGTGGCTGTTTTGTTCAAATATCCTTGGAGGGAAAAGGATTTCTACTTGTTTCCTTTTCTTGTGATGATTGGTTGAATGCTTCAAGGTTGATGTTGAGTTGAATGGTGTTGGTTGACTAAACCTTGTTTGATGAGCATTGTTGTTGAAACCCTAATTGTTGGTGAAAAGAACATGAGTATCATTGTTATATGAGATATTGCATGGTTGGCAATTGTTGGGTTGTGTTTCATGTTCTTGAGAAAAGCATACTACATCTATCTTATTCTTTTGAGATTTGAGATTGAGTTGAGATTGATATTGGGAGTTAAGTATAGAACATATTGAGTCTCTAACAATTCTCTTTATGTTTCTATGAGATTTGAGATTGAGATTGGGAGTTAAGTATAGAACATATTGAGTCTCTAACAATTCTCTTTATGCTTCTATGAGGTTGATGAATCACATTGGGTCTCTAACAATTCTCTTTGTGGGTTCATGCTAAGCAAGTTTTTCTTGGTGAGCTTGCTGAGGTTTTGGACAGGTTTCGGTGGGGACTTGTGAGGTTTTGGACAGGTTTCGATGGGGACTTGTGAGCAGATTTGGACAGGTCCTAGCAGAGGACTTGTGAGCTAGTTTTTGAGAGTTCTATCAGAGAACTTGAGGACAGAGGAGCATTGGTTCTTTGAGAAGAACCTGAGGACAGATTTGGCAAGTCTTTGAGAAGGCTTGTGTGCAGAGGATTGATTTGTTCAAGAGTTGGATAGATCTGACAGACAGAGGAAGACTTGTACTAGACCGATTGACTATGTTTGGTACAGGTTGCTAAGCTACTGTGGACGTGATCATAGAAGGCAGAGGTCTCTTAGGCTAAGCATTGAGGATAGGAGGTCTTCGATGGAAAGGAGTTCCACGTGCTGGCAAGAGGTAGAGGCAGTTGATCTTTTGAGGGATCATTTCCAGAGCAGAGGGGAAGGTATCTCCTTTGAGCAGAGGCTCATAAATTTAGATAGAGGGGAAGGTATCTCCTTTGAGCAGAGGCTCATAAATTTAGATTGGGGGAAGGTATCTCCTTTGGGCCGAGGCTCATAAACATTGTAATTGGGAAGGTTTCCCAAAGAACTTTGAGATAACTTTTAGAGAAAAGTTTTGTGGACGTAGCCCGGGCATTCGGGTGAACCACGTTAAAATTGGTGTCACTTTGTGGATGATATTGTGCATTGTTTTGATATTGCTTTGGGTATATTGCTTTACTATTTTGAAGTATAAAGGAAAAAGTAAAAAGAGGTCTTATACTGTTCACCCCCCCTCTCAGTATAAGCTTGTGTTCTTCAATTGGTATCAGAGCGGGTGCCTTCGAAAAGTTTAACAACTTGAAGGAAAAGCTAGTAAAGAACACAATGGATCATTCAAGTGGCAATGCAACACCTATTCTTGATGGGTCAGATTTTGGTCTTTGGAGTGCAAGGATGAAGGTTCATCTAATGGCACTTGGGAATGAGGTTTGGGAAGTGATTGAAGATGAGTACACTATTCCTGAACATGGTCCTATTTCTAAAGAAGAAAGGCTCCTACATCACAACAATTCAAAAGCAATGAATGCAATCCTGAAAGGCTTACAGAAAGCAGATCTCACCAAAGTGATTCACTGCAAGACAACTAGTGAAATGTGGAATCAGTTGAAGGTGGTTCATACAGGTGATACAAATGTCAGAAAGGCCAAGTTGAGACACTTCAAAGGTATGTTTGAACAACTCAAAATGAATGATGATGAAAATATTAGTGACTACATGCTTCGTATGGATGAGGTTGTTAACTCCATGAAAGACTTAGGTCTTGAGCTTGCTGAAAATGATGTTTGTGATAAGATTTTAAGATCTCTTCCTAATAGATTTAGTGAAAAGATTTCTGCTATTGAGGAAGCTAAAGATTTGGATAAGTTGAAAAAGGATGAGCTCCATAGTATACTTGCAGCATTTGAGTTGAGAACTCAAGTGAAGGTTGATGTCAAGAAAGAGGCAACTTTCAAGGCTACCAAGAAATCCAAGGGTAAACAACTTCAAGATAGTGATGAGTCTTCTAGTGATGAAGAGGCATATTACAGCAAGAAAGGCAAGTTCTCTAGAAAGCACAAAAGTATGAAAAATATAAGATGTTTCAATTGTGGAAAGTTTGGTCATTATGCTACTGATCGTATCTGTTCCCAAGAATGAAAGTGATGAAGATAAACAGGATTCTAAGAGCAAGGATTCTGAAAAGCACAAGCATCACAGGAAGAACAAAGATGAGCACAACAATCAAGGAAAGAGGTATTCTCACAAGCACAAGAAGAGTTTCTACCTAGACAAAGCAAGTAAGTGTTCTAGTAGTGATAGTGAAAGTTCTTCAAGTGATAATGAAAATGAGATGTTGTTCATATCAGAAAAAGAGGAAGAACCGAAACATAGATTCATTATCATGAAATGTCTTAGATGTGGAAATTTTGGTCACCTTGAGGATGATTGCACAAATAATGATTTGGTTTCTAGTATGTATGAGGATGCTTCAGAAAACTATAAGGAAGATGCATGTATGGTTTTTGAAAAGGGTAGCACCTCTAGTGATAAGAAATCTGAAAAAGGCTTTGATGATTCAAAAAGCAAACATATAGAGGAAGGTGAAGTAGATCTTAAAGGTGAACTTATTAGTGCTCTTAGTGCTTTGAAAAAGGAAAGAAAGAAGAATGCTAGACTCAAGGATAAGTTAGATGAATGTTGTATGGAGAGAGATGATCTTATAGAAAGTCTTGACTTCTCTATAGCTAAGACACAAGAACTCAAGGATGAGTTAGAGTCTAAGGTTCTTGAGTATAGTGAGTTAGAACAGAAAATGGCTTCTTTGAAAGAGGAAACTAAAGAGTACAAGGATAAGCTTCACAGGTTTCAAGATAGCTCCAAAAAGGTTAAGTCACTCATCAAAGGTCAAAGAAAGACAACAGATAAAACAGGCCTTGGTTTTGTTAAGCCACACAAGGAACAAGTTGGAGAGTCTAGTAAGAGACTCCAAAAGGAAGAGAGTTCCGATGAGGAAAGTATTTCAGATCATGAGTCCTTGAATGATAGATGCACAGAAACAGAAAATAGAATTCAGAATGAGAAGAAGAAGTTTACAGGACCTAGAAGGTCATTTACAGGAAAGTTTCAAGGCAGATGTTTTGCTTGTCACAGGTTTGGTCACATAGCTTCACATTGCATGGCTCAAGTGAAGAAGGTAAATGACAGTTTTAGAAGTGCTAGTTACTTTCAAGGGTATTGCTACTCTTGTCAACAGTTTGGGCACAAGGCAGTTTATTGCAAGGCAAATAACAGGAACAGGTTTGGTCGAAATAGGTTTGGTTAGAACAGGTTTAGTCAAAATAGGTGGATTCAAAGAACAGGTATGCCTAAAAGAAATAACATTGTTACTTGTTATAAGTGCAACAATGAAGGTCACATAACTAGACAGTGTAGAGCTGAACTTCCAAGGTACAGGAATAGGAACAATGGTATGAACAGGTCCAAGGATCAAGGCATGGATAAGAACAGGGATGAGAACAAGAACAAGAACAGTGACAAGAATAGGAATATGGACAAAGAGTTCAAGAGAAGGCCCGACAAGGAAGTTATAGACGCTGATGATGATCAGTGCCTAATGGGAGTTTTACTCCCACCCCAAAATTAATCACCTCATCGGGAGGTGGGGGAGGGACTAAGCTAAGAGGCTCATTCTTAGTCCCGAGCCCCAAAGGTGGCCCTTTGCCATTGATGACAAAGGGGGAGAGATATGAGTAAGGGGGAGAGCTTCAAAGTGAAGAGGAAAGCTTCAAGTCGGGGGGAGCAAAACTTCAAAGGAAGATTCTCGGTTGTGGGCACAGTTGGTCTAGTTGTTAGCACAGTTGGTTTCAGTTTTGGCTCTTGAGAAGTGTTTTCAGTAAAGGTTTGCCATCAATGACAAAGGGGGAGATTGTTGGCAATTTTGGGTACTTTGGGTACATTGCCTTTGCTCAAGTGTATAAGTTGTCATTGATGTCAAAAGGCATTTTTGTGTTGATATCAAAAAGAGTGTGATGTCAAAAATATCTTGAGAAGCTTCATAATGTTAAAGGGTTTTTATTAAAACCATGGTGACAAGGTTAAAGGTTTTTCTTAAAACCATTTGGACTCATTAAGGGTTTTTATTAAAACCAAGCTTAACTTAATGCAAAGGTTTTTACTTCTTGAAAAACCTTGAAGGTCCATGTTTATTATTAATAATTAAATTAACTCAAACCTTTGACAAAGGTCTAAGTTTAATTTATTATTAATAAAATAATAATAATTATTATTTTAATTATTATTAAAGGGTCTTTTAACCCTTAAGCGACGCAGATAAAGAATTCATTTCGCCGACGTGTTGCCATCGTTGGAGGAGCGCCGACGTCAAACAGTTAAGGAGAAATGGCTATATAAGTGGGGATGATTTTCTAAAGTGATGGTACCTTCGATCGATGCAATTTCGTAGCTCTGTGTCCTCCGTAAAAGCGATGTTTTCACTGTATTTCATTGTCCATCCATATTGAATGGCCCAAGATTTTCGTGCGCTTGACGTCCGGCAGATTGCGTTTCTCTGACATTTGATAAGACTGCGAACTGTGTTTTCTGGTTGTGCCTTGACATCCGATTGTTTGCGCTTCACACTTGTTGATTGGATTGCACGAGGGATAACGGTTTTTGTTTGCGTTGCATGGACATTTAATTCTGCTGCCAGGGAGTTACGTTTTTGGACAGCGCTCATGATGATGGTGGTGGCTTGAGGAAAACGTTTACGTTTTCAAATCCTTGGTGATTGAAGGAAGACAACACATAGGATCCAATGGTGGTGGTGTGTTGAGTGAAGAAGCGTTGAGCAGAGGTGCCAAGTTTGACCCGTGTTGTGGGCAATTTCGTTTTGGTCGTGATGCACGAGGATAGCAGCAATGAAAGCGCTTTAGCATATGTGGTGGTGTTATTCATTTTTCTCCAAAGGTTGGAGAACTAAGGTTGGCCAAGTGTTGTGATAGGTTTTGAGTTCTCCTTCTTCATCAAAGTAAAGGTATGGGCAACTTCTTCCATGTATATTGTTGATGGTGTATTTTCTGAAATTGAGTTTGGAGTGAAAAGGTTGTCTACTAGGTATTTTTTGTTGGTGTAAATCCTATTTTCTGGATATTGAAGATTGTTTATGCATTAAAATCATTGATGAGTTTTTGGGTGAATGCATAATTCTGGTTGAGGAAGAGGAAGCATTTTTGCACTAGGGTTTATGTTAGTAAGTCTTGCTACTTGCATTGAGATGGTGAAACCCTTAGTTGGCTGTTTTGATATTGATGGTTGAGTTGCTTCCATAGAGGTTGTTTTGATCAAGTTAGTGCTTTACTTGATACATGATTTGGGCTTACTCCATTGAGTTGATTTGAGCAAGTTATTCTTTGCATTTGGTGATATTGTGTTGGTGGCTGTTTTGTTCAAATATCCTTGGAGGGAAAAGGATTTCTACTTGTTTCCTTTTCTTGTGATGATTGGTTGAATGCTTCAAGGTTGATGTTGAGTTGAATGGTGTTGGTTGACTAAACCTTGTTTGATGAGCATTGTTGTTGAAACCCTAATTGTTGGTGAAAAGAACATGAGTATCATTGTTATATGAGATATTGCATGGTTGGCAATTGTTGGGTTGTGTTTCATGTTCTTGAGAAAAGCATACTACATCTATCTTATTCTTTTGAGATTGAGATTGAGTTGAGATTGATATTGGGAGTTAAGTATAGAACATATTGAGTCTCTAACAATTCTCTTTATGTTTCTATGAGATTTGAGATTGAGATTGGGAGTTAAGTATAGAACATATTGAGTCTCTAACAATTCTCTTTATGCTTCTATGAGGTTGATGAATCACATTGGGTCTCTAACAATTCTCTTTGTGGGTTCATGCTAAGCAAGTTTTTCTTGGTGAGCTTGTTGAGGTTTTGGACAGGTCCTGGGGACTTGTGAGAGGTTTTGGACAGGTTCCAGTGGGGACTTGTGAGCAGGTTTTGGACAGGTTCTGATGGGGACTTGTGAGCAGATTTGGACAGGTCCTAGCAGAGGACTTGTGAGCTGGTTTTTGAGAGTTCTATCAGAGAACTTGAGGACAGAGGAGCATTGGTTCTTTGAGAAGAACCTGAGGACAGATTTGGCAAGTCTTTGAGAAGGCTTGTGTGCAGAGGATTGATTTGTTCAAGAGTTGGACAGATCTGACAGACAGAGGAAGACTTGTACTAGACCGACTGACTGTGTTTGGTACAGGTTGCTAAGCTGCTGTGGACGTGATCATAGAAGGCAGAGGTCTCTTAGGCTAAGCATTGAGGACAGGAGGTCTTCGGTGGAAAGGAGTTCCACGTGCTGGCAAGAGGTAGAGGCAGTTGATCTTCTGAGGGATCATTTCCAGTTGCAGGTTCATAACAACTAGATCAGAGCTAAAAAGACCTAAAAAAAAATTTCCCCACCCCGCTCTAGTTACTGATAGGCCATTACTCGGCAACGTTTTCTTTTCAGCACACATTCTAACCATTATTGACGAAACTGTTACACAGTAGGCCATAGTCGCCAACAAAGGTAGCATATCAAATTTTTTGGACAACATCACGCATTACCATAGTTAGAAAACCCCAACAACGAGTACAGGTGAGGAAAATATCATTCGATGTGAACAAATAGCAGCAAGTACGCAAAATTAAACGCGATGGAGATAGACAATTTTTTTTGACAAAACTAATTTCTACATATTCAACTCACTTATAAACCAACCACACCCTAAATGGCCGAGGGAAGATGATCTCAAGACACAACGAAGGAGATTGCGAAGGAGGTTTCAAAAGAAATTACGAAAGAACTCTCGCAGTTTTCCAAGGAAATGAGAGACATGATGCAAGGAATGGCGTTTTGGAAGGACAATTTAGAAGATAAAATCGCTACCAAAATAGCAGACCTAACCATAAACATCACCAACTCGAATATAGATATATCCACTAAATTGGATGCTACAACCCATTCCATGGACTTAGTACAAAAAAATTTTCCGCTCATGCAAAATGGACAATAGAACACTATGCCACCACAACAAACATTAATAGGGGGACCACATACATCAATCCTTCCCCGTACCACAAAACTAGATTTTCCAAAATTTGATGGAGGTGACCCCACAAATTGGATATATAGGGCAGACCAATATTTTTCCTTATATCAAATTCCGAAGATTCAAAAATTCAGTATCGCATCATTTCACTTGGAACAAATTGCTACCCAATGGTATCAATGGTATGAGAAAACAAAAGGTCCGCCCACATGGATCAAATTCACAAAAAAATTAATGTTGCGATTTGGCCCCACTAAATTTGAAGACTTCACAGGAGCCCTCACTAAACTACGACAAACCTCCACCGTAAGGGAATACCAAGCACAATTTGAGAAATTGGCGAACCTTACAACAGGACTAGATGCATCATTCTTCCAAAGTTGTTTCATTAGTGGCCTAAAAGAAGACATTAGGATGGAGGTACAAATACAAAATCCTATTGATATGATGCATGCAGTGGCATTAGCACAAATGATAGAAGAGAAGAACAATAACCAAAGGCGAATAGGAAGAGTTTTTTCAGGAAAACACCAAATACCTACACCAGCCAAAAATTGAAAAAGGTCATGCCAATTAAATGAATTAGCCAAGAAGAGCTAAAAGAAAGACGAGAAAAGGGCCTATGTTTCCACTACGACGAAAAGTTTACCCCCAACCACAAATGCATCTCACCGAAATTATATATTTTGGACACAGTTGATTGCACTCCCAAAGATGAGGATGACATAGAAGTGGAAGTAATAACTGAGGTTGCAGAAGAAAACCAAGAAGATAAAACAAAAATATCCTTTAACGCATTAGCAGGATACTCGATTCCACAAACAATGAAGGTAAAAGGGTATTTTAAGAAACAAAACCCTATTGTGCTCTTAGACTCTGGTAGCACTCACAATTTTATAGACCCCATTTTGGCCAAACAAGCTAATTGCTTTATATATCCCCGCAATAACTTCGAAGTCATGATTGGCAATGGAGGAAAAATTGCATGTAAAGGCAAATGCAGGAATATCAAACTCACGATGGGGGAATATAACATGAAAGCAGATATGTATGTACTACCATTAGGAGGATGTGATATTGTTTTGGGAGTACAATGGCTACGAATGCTTGGCAAAATTCAATGGGACTTTGAAGAGTTATGGATGCAATTTATACAAAACAACCAAACATGCACAATTCAAGGTTTAAAAATAGGTCCCTCACAAATCGTAAGTTCCCATATAATGGAAAATATTCTTCGAAAAGGAGGAAGAGGTATGGTTGCCCAACTATTTTTCTTGCAAAACACCATCGAAGAGCAACCAGAGGCACCTGAATTAATAGAACTCCTAGAGAAACATGATAAAATATTCAAAGAACCAGAGGGATTACCTCCACAACGAAGCCATGATCATGCTATTCAATTAATTCTGGGACACCAACCTCCAAATATTAGACCTTACCGATATCCATACTTACAAAATACAGAAATAGAAAAATTAGTACAAGACCTACTACGGGCAGGGATCATTCGACCTAGTAGAAGTCCCTACTATTCGCCAGTCATACTAGCAAGAAAAAAGGATGGATCATGGCGCCTATGTGTGGATTTTCGCGCTCTCAACAAAATAACGATTAAAGACAAATTTCCTATTCCAATCATTGATGAACTACTCGATGAACTAAATGGAGCCTCATATTTTTCTAAACTCGATTTACGATCGAGTTACCACCAAATTCGAGTTAAGGAAAGTGATATACCCAAAATTGCTTTTCGCACCCACGAGGGACATTATGAATTCTTGGTGATGCCTTTTGGCCTCACCAACGCTCCATCCACATTTCAAAGTCTTATGAATAAGATATTTTCTCCCTTCCTTCAAAAATTTATTTTAGTTTTCTTTGACGATATTTTGATTTACAGCAAGACATGGGAAGAGCACTTAACACATATAGCGCAAGCACTCAAAATCTTGGAAGAAAATCAATTATACGCAAAGCGATCAAAGTGTTCCTTTGGGAAACAAGAAATTGAATAACACGCTTCAACCCTCATGATATGCTAGAATTTGAGTGCAGGTTCATAACACGCTTCAACCCTCACGATATCCTTACCTCCAAAAAAGTGACATTAGACTTGTGCAATAACTTATGCAAATACTCTCTTTGGGAAATTTTGCCTTCAACACTTTCTTTGGCAAATCTGGCTCGAACGTAATAGAAGAATTTTTGACAAAAAATCCTATGATATCTATTTTATTACTAATAAAATCATCCTTTTTGGAAATGAAAATATCCTATTAGCTCCCCTTGATCCTTTTCCCTACCCTTCATTCAAAGCTACCTTACTCAAATCCCATCATATCTCCCTAGAGGATTTAAGGCCAGGTAAGCCACCATCATCCTCAAGAACCAAAATTAAGTGGCATCCTCCTCCGTTGGGATGGGTAAAATTAAATTTTGATGGAGTTGCTAAAGGAAACCCTGGTACAATTGGAGCTGGAGGAATTCTTTGAGATCACCTTGGTAATCCAATTTTTGCTTTTGTTGAACCCTTGGGAATTCTCTCCAATAATTATTTTGAAGCCAAAGCTCTATGGGGAGGCCTTCAATTCATAAAGCATGATATGGACAGGACCAGCAAGAGAACCCAAAACAAAGCTGAATTCTTTATTATGCAGTACAAATATATAATAATACATCAACAGAATCAAGTGAGAGCGTTATAACAAAGTGCCCAACATGGACAACGCTCGATCACGATTAAATGCACACTATACAAACTGCCAAAAAATCAAAACTGCCTCCTATCTATGGAAAACAATAAATCGTGAGGTATACTATACCTTCACGTGTACAAAGTGCAAAATATAAAAATAGATATGAATGGAGGACTTAGGCTAAAATGCAGTTCCTAAGTATCCTCAACACTCCTCCCAACCATAGAAGCATTGGACCCCAATGCTCTCAACAAATCTGGAAGGTCACGAGCCATCTGATGGTGAGAGATCCAGTGTGCCTGGTGTGGAAGCTGACCGCGACGGGCGACAAGGTAGGAAGTGGTCGAACCCTGTCGAGTCTGACGAGTCTTCGTGTCAAAAACTCTATCTGTATCAAGCGGAAGCTGAAAGTCAGGTACCACATCTACTGGATGGTTGATGACAGGTGCAGTCTCCAAAGTCGAGTCCTGATATGGCTTCAAAAGATCCACATTGACAACATCATGGATGCCAAGATGTGAAGGAAGGTCCAAACGAAATGCATTCTTAGAGATCTGTTGAATGATGGTGTATGGCCCATAGCGGAGAGGCTTGAGCTTGCTATGTGCCTTCTCTGAAAAACGTTGTTTGTCCAAGTGAAGCCAAACTCTGTCACCAACCTGAAAAGAATGAGGAACGCGATGTCGATCCATCGCTTTCCTCTGTTGCTGTTGAGTCCTCTGTAGGATCTGTGTCACCTTAGCCTGGAGGCTCTGCAAATGTTGTATGAAAGAGGTTGCCTTATCTTGCTCCTTCTCCATGTGTGTAGTGGTGGGAGAGGGCAAAGCAAGAGGCAACTCATAAGGTGCAAGTGGCTGAAATCCGAGACAAACCTCAAAAGGTGAATGTGATGTGGAGCTATGAACCGCTCTATTATATGCATGCTCAATGTGAGTGAGGCTCAAATCCCACTTAGCCGGTGAGGTGTGGTGGTAGATCCTCAAACTCTGTACTAGTGTGCGATTCACAACTTCAGTCTGCCCATCTGACTGAGGGTGGAAAGCCATGGAAAAATTAAGGGAAACTCCCAAAATTTTCCACAAGGATCTCCAAAAGTGACCCACAAAACGTGGATCTCGATCAGAAACAATGCTGGTGGGAAGACCAAAGGATCGCCACACTATCTCAAAGAACAAATGTGCCAAATCAGGTGTTGTACTAGTCTTCCTGCATGGAATGAATTTGGCCATCTTGCTGAATCGGTCCACAATCACAAAAACACTGTCATGTTGTCTCACTGTCATGGGAAATCCACTCACCAAGTCCATGGATATGCTCTCCCAAGGACGTGAAGGAATGGGCAAAGGAACACTCAAGCCCAACTTCCTATTTGCTGATTTGGAGCGACAACATACGACACACTGTCTCAAAAATCGTAGGACATCTCTCTGCATGTGAGGCCAGTAGAAGAACCGCTGCAAGTGGTGGAGTGTTTTCTGTTTCCCAAAATGACCTCCATAAAGAGTTGAGTGGGCTTCTTTGATGAGAGAAACCCTATGCTCCTGTGGTACACAAAGTTTGTCTAGCTTGTACAAAAGTCCATCCTTCAAGTGATAGTCCTGAAAAGGAGTGAGGTTGGAAGATGAAGGGTGTACAAGATGATGGTGCACCTTGCTGAAATCTGAATCAAGAGCATAAAGAGGTGGCCAAGTCTGAAATCCAATATGGGAGGTAGTCACAATTGTTGTCAAGGTTTGAGCCATGGGTGGACGACTCAAACAATCAGCCATTGTATTAGTTGTTCCTTTCTTGTACTTGATGACCAAGTGGAACTGCTGCAAGTAAGTGGCCCACTTCATGTGTCTAGCCTCTTCAATCTTGGTTTGTGACTGAAGAAACTTGAGTGGCATGTGATCTGTATGAACAATTGTTTCTTTCCCAAGAAGATAGTGTCTCCAATATTTGATGGCTTGGACCAAAGCATACAACTCTTTGTCATATGTGGAGTAGTTTCTTTTGGCAGTTGAAAAGGTCTCGGAATGATATGCCACAGGGTGTCCATCTTGCTTCAAAACTGCTCCCATCGCAAACTGTGAGGCATCTGTCTCTATCTCAAATGGATGAGAAAGATTGGGGAGTACAAGAACAGGGGCAGTGCACAGTTTGTGTTTCAAGGTCTCAAAGGCTTGATCATGTTCCTTGAGCCAATGAAATCTAACTTTGGCTTTCGTGAGATGATGCAAGGGATGAGCAATGGTAGAGTAGCCAGGTATGAACTTACGATAGAAATTTGCAAGTCCAAGAAAACTCCTAAGATCAATGACAGAGGAGGGAGTTGGCCAATTTTGAAGTACTTCTACCTTTGCGGGATCAACATTGATTCCTTGCTGATTTATTATAAAGCCAAGATAGGAGATTGAAGTTTGAGCAAATGAACACTTAGGAAGGTTAGCAAAAAGTTGGTTCTTCTCAAGGGTGTGGAGAACCTGATCTAGATGTTGCAAGTGTTCCTTCCAAGTAGTAGAATATACAAGGATATCATCCAAGTATATGATCACAAAGTTGTCTAGGCAATCCCTAAACACTTCATTCATCAACCTCATGAAGGTTGCAGGTGCATTTGTAAGACCAAAGGGCATCACCAACCACTCAAAGAGCCCAAATTTAGTCTTAAATGTTGTTTTCCAAGTGTCTTCTGCTTGAACCCTTACTTGATGATAACCACTCTTAAGATCAATTTTAGAGAAAAATTTTGCCCCTTGAAGTTGATCCAACAAATCATCAATGCGAGGGAGAGGATATCTATTTTTTATTGTGATTTTGTTCAATGCACGAAAATCAATACAAAGTCTCCATGAGCCATCTTTCTTAAGCACCAAAAGAATGGGGGAAGCACAAGGGGAAGTGCTAGGCTGAATGAATCCTTTTGCCAACAAGTCCTCAATTTGACGTTTGATTTCATCCATTTGTATTATTGATTGCCTGTACATAGGTGCATTTGGAAGTGAAACTCCTGGAATTATGTCAATGTTGTGATTGATATCTCTCTCTGGTGGTAGAGTGGTGGGTTCATTAAACACAACTTGATGTGATTGCAAAATATTTTGAAGTGAAGCATTCTTTGTGTGGAACTTAGAAGTTTTTGTTTGACCTTCTTTCTGTGTGGGTCTTATGAATATGAGTGCCAACTCTTGTGCTTGATTTACTGCTTTGCGAGCTTGCCTACAACTTAGCACTAGATTAGATGTGTCCTTAGTGCATTCCACCAGATATTGTTTGTTATCCAGTTCCAATGTGTAGGTGTTCTTTTTAGCATGGTAGATGGCATTCCTATCATATTGATAGGGTTTACCCAACAACATTCCACAACAATCCATGTCTGTGACATCACACTTAACCTTATCCACAAATTTGTCACCAAAGGCAAAGGACACGGTGCAAGTGTGTGTGATGTCTGAAGTAGAGTCAACATCCTTCCACCCAAGTGCATAGGGTTGAGGATGTGGTTTGGTGGGGAGCTTCAACTTCTTTACAACGGATCTCGCAATCAAATTTTTTTGTGAGCCGTTGTCTATGATACAATCAATAGAAACATTGTGTGTAAGGTGGGCCTTAGTGACAAACAAATGGTCACGACCCCCATGAGCAGAAACATTTGTCATAAGGGTAACCTTATTGAGTTTACCCTTTAATGCAGGATATTCTTCTTCTCGCCCTGTAGCCACAATGGGACCATCTTGTGTGTCCTCATTTGACTTTACAAAAAGGGCCTTCTTCTTTTTTCTTGCAAGTATAAAGCATTTTGCTTTGGTATGACCATTCTTTTTACAATAAGTACAATACAATGTGGAAGAAGAAGAATTTGTAGAACTAGAAGAGGAAGAGTGGGATTGCAAAGAATGGGGAGGAGTAGAAGAATTGGGGGGTGAGTTAGAGTTCTTCTCCTTTTGTTGTTGCTGATTTGAACCCTTGGATGAGCTCTCTTGTGCCTGTCGTGCTTTGTAGGAACCACCAATTTTCTCCTCCGCCAAGCTGGCATGTTTGAATGCTGATGACAATGTGACAAATGGAATGAATTTCAACTCCCTCATTATAGGATCATGCAATCCACTTACAAATTTTTCAATAAGCTCTTCGTTAGAAGAAGTGATACTAGAAAGGACTCTAAGCTTATTGAACTGAAAGATGTAATCAGAAACTGGCATATTGAAGCCTTGCTTTAACCTATACCATTTGATCCTTAGATCGGCCTGGTAGTTAGGTGGAAAAAAGGTATCCTTCAAAAGTGTGACTAACTCTTTCCAGTTTGTTACCTTAGCTTTCTCATCTGAAACAAGCATCTTTGCTAATCCTGTGAGTTTTATCATGGAAAAAGGTACTCTTTCATCTTCAGGAACCTCGGCATACTCAAACCAAGTTTCCATATCTAGGATCCAAGTGGACAATACGTCAAGATTCCTGGATCCATCATAAGGTTTTACATCACACTTTGCTTTGTTGGAGTATTTGTTGTTGTAGATTTTGACATCATTTTTGACAGTAATTTCTTTCACCCTGTCCATCAAATCTCCTACTACAGTGGCGATGTTTGCCACTTGTGTTGCAAGATCATTGGCCATGTGGGCTCTAGTGTATGCCAGTCTATGAGAGGTTACAAAAAGAATTCAAACACAATTTGTTTCCTTTCCAATGTTGTAATTTTAGGGGTAAGTGCAAAAAGTTAACTTCCTCCAAAGTTACTTACAAAATTGCACTTTTGAAAATCTCAAAATTTTGTTCCCCTAATGAAAGATTTTGACCATTAATTTTGCAAATGAAATATGCAAAAATTTAAAAAAATTGTGACAAAATTTCGTCACCTTGCTTCCAAGTTGCACCAAACCGTCAATCCGGGCGTCAAACTGCCAATCTCGCAGGGCGTCAACCTGTCTCGCAGGGCGTCAAACTGCCTCGAAAGGCGTCAAACAGGTGTCGCAGGCGTCAAACAGGTTTCGCAGACCGTCAAATATCGTCGAGAGCCGTCAAAATCATCGCAGGGCATCAAACACTGTCACGGGCGTCAAACCGCGTCACAGGGGCGTCAACAGGCAGCACTGGCATCACGGCTAAGTCAAACAGGCATCGTGGGGCATCAATTTGCGTCACGAGGCATCACAGTTTTTTTTTTATCGTTCCACGCGTTTGGTTTGAATTTTTCCAGCGTTCCTCATCAGAAAGCTTTCTTGCCCCTCAAAAGCTTATATAATTTGAAGCTTTTGTTCTTCGGGCCTTTTAAAATTCTCCACGCGGCCCCGATGTATTTAACAAGAAGGAATTAAGGCATTACACCTTAGCATCCCAAAATAATTTTTGCCAAGCGTCTTCATTTCTGGTTGCGCAACTGGTCAGAAACTCCACTTACGCCGGAATGACTGGGTCCTTTCACCGAACCGCCCAATCACCGCTGCTACAAATGTCAGGCCGTTTGTTGAAAAACTTTTAAGGGCAGAGGTTTTACTTCAAAATGAATTCAATAGTCCTACACGCGGATGGTTGATCGAGGCTGCGATCTTGGAATTCGATCATTTAAAAGCAATCGTGAGGAGAATTTTGGTCGTTGAGAACAGGGAAAGAGCACCATCAATCAAAATTAAAATGCAACCTTAGTATATTGCATTTATTTGTTGCCCGAAATTTGTCTATTCTCTGAACTTTAGATCTTTGCCGGTAAAAATTTGTTCTACGTCTTCTACCGACCTTTGGAGCTCAGATCTCCAGGGAATATACAGTATGCCTGCAACGAGGCGATGAAGGTTACTTGGGTTAACCCTCTGACAGAACGTCAGGAAAATAAGTGCAGGGGAACAGCTGCCCTCTGCCACCACAAGCTTCACGAGCGATGCGACTGGCTCTGAGGCTAAATTTCATGCAATCGCTAACAGGATCCAATCTCTGTCTCTGAATACCAATGATATGGACAGGACCAGCAAGAGAACCCAAAACGAAGCTGAATTCTTTATTATGCAGTACACATATATATAATAATACATAAACTGTAATCAGGTGAGAGCGTTATAACAAAGTGCCCAACATGGACAACGCTCGATCACGATAACATGCACACTGTACTATCTGCCAAGGAAATCAAAACTGCCTCCTATCTATGTAAAACAATAAATCGTGAGGTATACTATACCTTCACGTGTACAAAGTGCAAAATATAAAAATAAATATGAATGGAGGACTTAGGCTAAAATGCAGTTCCTAAGTATCCTCAACAAAGCATATCCTAGGAAACATTATTGTTGAAGGTGACTCTTTAAACATAATCAATTACCTAAAAAATCCCAGACCTGCTACTTGGAGGATTAGAGATACAATTGAGGAAATTAAATAGATCCTACATGGGCAACATGATGTTATTGTCCAACATGCTTTCAGAGAAGCCAATTTTGTGGCTGACATGCTAGCAAACATCGGGGTCTCCTCCAGTGGATTGCTGATGTGGACTGATTCTATCCCTCCTAAAGTTGCGGCTTTGGCTAGGTTGGACCTAAATCCTCTTCATTATGATGAATCTTAATTTATACTTTTGGGTGCCTACCTGGGGTTCTTTCCCCCGTGTGAGACTTAATGTGTACTCCTTTTCCTCAATAGGAATGTTCAATCTTGTTTTATTAATATTTTTTTTTTCTTTTTGCCACACATATCCTATTTTTTAAATTTAATCCAACACACGTGTCTTACCCTGCATCATGGTCATATCACCTTGTATGAACCGCCTTCACACATTCCACCACCTTTTCAAAAGAATTTCTCAGTTTTTTTGTCAAATGCCCTGTTTTGGAATCCCTATACAAATTCCAGCACTCTTTATAATTATGACTGGCTCCTACTCCTTGGAATTTGTTCTTTTTCCTCCTCGAAATTTATCTCGCACTATTCCATTCTGAGGTGTGGCCTATTGGGATTTTCCTTTTCTCCTGGTTCCTATGCCATATTTACCTTTTTTTTGTCCCATTTTTTGAGCAACTCAATATGTCAACATTTTATTTTTACCATGCACTTTCTAATCACCATCTGCAGTCATCGAGATCCGCAAATACTTTTTGATTCCCGCCCTATCCAATCTAATCTTTCAACCAGGGATTTTTCTTTTCGAGGCTTCATTATTGGTCTAAGAGGCTTTTTATTTTGTCATCAAATTCATATATCATTCCCTGCATTCTCCTTTGTCTAGCAATCCTTCGCCCTTGTGTCTATTTCTAGCAGTTTTTTCCTTGCCTTGTTTCTCCCTCTATGTTTTTTACTGCCCTACAACTATGAAGGAAGGAAAAATTCAATTTGTCGAACCTGAGGCATTTGAAATTGATGCTATCACTAATAGTATTCTGAAGGACAAAGGAGGGCTCATTGTATTTTTCAAGATGTTTTCTGGTGTGGATTGGGATGCAACTACAACTTTTGCTACTACTTGGGATAATGGCATTGTTACCATCCATGGAGTGGAGTTCCAAGTTATGCTGGAGATCTTGGCTAAGCTTACTGGGTAGCCTCTTGATGGCAAGGTGGTTAGAAGAAACAAGCACAATTGGGAGGCTGAGCTTACCCATTTTGAGACCATGTCCAAGCTACAAAAATTGCACAAAAAAGGTTTATATTGACACCATTTATCTACCCCTTAGAAGGAAATTCTAAATTCCATAATGTAATACTTAACTATTGACAATCCTGAATCTCAACTGTGTAGTTTTCACTTAGCTTTTGTTAACCATTTTAGGGAAGCCAAAATGCTAAATATTCCTGCTGCTTTATATTGGTCTATGAATTATGCTATCATTTCTACCCAGGACAAAAATGAAGATGGTTGGCCCTCCACTAGGGGCTTTTCAAAATCCTTTACAGATATTTGTTCCATAAGTTTCCAAAAGGAAACCTTTTTGCCCCTGACTCTGAGGAAGCGAATTCATCCTCCACTCTCAGCCCTAAAGCCATCAAATACAAAAGGAAAATCAAATTGGACAAACCCCAACTTGTTTTGAATATAAAAAAGAAATTCAATATTGAGAAAACTCCTGTACGATGCTCTCAGAGACTTAAGTTCAAGGAAACTATTGATACTCCTACTCCTTCCTCTGGAAAAACCATAAAAGAGCCCAAATCTGACATTGATTCCCTTGATTTTATTGAAAAGTATCTCCAAAATATTGTTATTCAGTCCACCTCTGCCACCATTGGCCACTTGGAAACCGCTCATGTTGCACTTGGTAAAGGTATAGCTCAGCTTAAGGAACAACAAAATGCTCTCAGCTTGTTGTTCTTCTATGATTCATTTTATTAAGACCCTATCGTTTCTACTATTGGCGGTATTTTTTACACTAAGAAAACCACCAAGGATGAGGATATTATTGAGATTGCAAAGGATGTTTTTAAGGAAGTGCCCAAGGGTGCGTTCAAGTATGAAGCCAAGGATGCTGATTTGGATATTGCAGCTACATATCCTATGCAGACTGATGTACCTAATTGATGTTTTTTCTTGTGGGGACTTTGTTCTTTCGAGCCTCAACACTTATTATTTTTATAATTTTGTTATGATACTTCTATTTTTTGCTTTAGGATGCATTTTATTCCTTTCCTGCATCCTTTCTTAGTTTTAGTTGGATTCCTCTAGTCAATTTTTGCTTTTCTAATGTACAAGGCGTTAGGGCGCCTTTCAAATGCCCTATTTTAATGAAATTTATTAACTTACAAAAAAAACTTATGCAAATACTACTTGAAAAATGCCTCATCAAATATCAACAATTTCCTTAATCCCAACTTTGAGGATAAAGTTTCTTTCGAGAGGGGTGACATGTAAGGATTCATTAAATCCAACCATCATCATTATTTAATCATTCACATTTATTCATTTATATGGACCATCGTGTCCTTTCACTCACAACCCTAGAATAGGTATATAAGACAATTCATTAGGGTGTAATCATGTTGGAATATTTTCAACATTGCCTCCTTAGTCCTAAGTATTAATTCGTAGTATTTAGTTTTAGTTTAATGTTTTGATTTACATATTTCTAGTTAATTTGATTAGCATACGTTGAAGTTTTGGCTTGGTTGGTCAATGTTTGACCATAGTCCAATATTAGAATGTTGTTAGGATAAGAGCTATCTTTAAGTTAGTTTTATGTAATAATTTTGAGAGGATTTCTCTCAATCACCATGTCTATTTTTAGTTCTTTCAAGAACTATAAAACTATGTAATGCATTGTTGATCAATAGAACAATTTCACCATTGTTTCTCAAATCAATCATCGATCAATTAAAAGAATAAATATATTTGTGTATCCATTGGAAGGGTCTCTCTCTAGTGTAAAAGTGATTATATCTTAAAGGTGATTTAGTTCATTTTCCTCTATTTTTCATATTTCATTCACTTGTTAATCCAAATAAACCAGATAGGACCTAGGGTCCTATTTTGCATACCCAAAAAAGCTTTGAAAAGTTGTAGAGGTATTCTTCATGGAGGCACTATCTACTTTGGATCAAGAAGGCACACTACTTAGATGGCTCAAAATTCTTTATCAAGGTGCTTACTCAATCCCTAGCCCCAATTCAAATCTTTATGCTCTATATTTTCTATGTGTGTTCATATGTCTTGGCACCACAAGGTGCATTTTTTAATGTTTACTTCCATTTGCATCCTTGATAGCTTGATGGGCACCTTGGTTAAGGCAAAGCGTTAAGGCAAAGTACCTAACACATGAGAAACTTGATTTTGAATTCCTTATTTACTACTTTTAAACTCTTTAGATGGATTATTTTTCTAGCTACCATGGTAGCTATCTATATTATTAACAATTTTTTAATATATTTATTTATCTTTAGCTAATAAAACTACAAGTGGTAAGGTTCCAACCAGTTAGAGGAAACAAAATGGCACAATTATTGGTTGTCACAAAAAAATGAGTGGTTTATAAATAGTAGGTTGAGATTCACTACTATTTTTCTAATATTTGAGGCTTTATTGTTGCTTTTTTGGTAGTTATTAGGGCCAAATTTTTGGAGGACAATGTTTCCATATGGAAGCATTTTAAGACCCTTTTTTAATTGCATAATTGTTTTAACTCTACACGTTAATGACATCAGTTTATGAACCTATTCCAATGTTAGAGTCTAAATTGTGTAGAATAGTCCTCAAATTATTTTGCCCTATTTTAAAAGCATAAATTTATCATTTTCTATGTAATTAGGCTTTAGCTTCTTTTTTAGGAGATATAGATGGATGTGTGACAATTGTAGTATATTTTAAGTCTTTTGAAGGCTTGTAGAAAAAGGATTTATTACGTGCTTTAGTCAATCCCTCTTCCTCCTTTGGATGATTGATTTAGCTTATTCATGAAGGTGTAATCTTTCATTACCTCCTATTCCTTATCTAGGTATTCTTGGAAGTTTGTTATGGCTCATATTTTAAGTAGGTTCATCCAAAGCCTCTTTTGTGGCATTAAAAAGAAGTCTTCAAATAAGGTGGTGTATGTTGTAAGAAGAAGTCTTTAAATAAGGTGATGTCTATTTTAAGAAGAAAATTTGTGCCTTAAAATCATACCTTATACGACTATGGAAGATTGAAGGACCTTACCTTTAAAGGAGGTAATGATCAACTTTCATTCTTCATTTGAATTCTTAGAAAAAAATATTTTTTTGATGTTTGTGGGAGTGTCTAGTAGGACCAATAATGACTATGGTCCAACCTAAGGAAACTTTTGTGTAGTATATTTTTGCAATAGCAAATTTTATATGATGGGGGGATCCAAATGTGTCTACCTCAAAACGTTGAGGTCCACTAGAGAATCCATTATGGGAGGAGATATTATTGTTACTAATGTCTTCTCTCCTTGGACCCTCAATTTAGATTATGTAGGGGGGTATTGAATGTGTAATATGATTCATGGCCAAGGCTAACATTATATGATGTAATGTTGGATAGGCCTAAGGGTATTTCATTATACAATGTATTGAATTTATTGTAATATTTTATTATGTAAGCCTTATGGGTCATGGTTAACCTTACTATGGTTAAACCAACTTTATAACTTGTAATTAACCTTAAAGCCTCTTGTTATGTCAACATAGTTTAAACTCATCTATGTACTTGGGGATTTGGTATTGGTATAAGTACCCCCAACAACTCCTCATTTAATTGTTACAGTGTTGTGAATTTTATCTACAAATAATATAGTGATTATTTATGGTGCATACGGGTTCCTCTAGATCTTTGTGTCTCTTTTCCTTTCATCCTTTTATGTTTTCTATATAAGATATGATGGAATGGATTGGTTTTGTTAGTTTCTAGAAAATGTTGTGAATTCTAATACAAAGTGTAGTAATTTTATGTATGGATAATAAGTGATTATTTATGGTGCCTATGGGTGCCCACCAATCTCTAAGCCTCTTTTCCTTTCTTTAATTTTTTTATGCTTTCTATGAAAATTTTGAGTGTATGGATTGCTTCTATTTGTTTCTAGAAATATTATGAATTCTAACATTGTATAAAAATGGATATGGAGAAACATTGCTTGGTCATGCAGAAATAATATGCAAAGCCTCCAATCCTCTATTCAATGATGAATTACTCTTCAATGTTTCATTAGCATTCTTGGCATAAGAAGTAAAGAGGAGATATGTTTTTGCATCTTATTATCCATTTTTTGAAGAAACCTATGCACTTCATTCCTATTAAGGTACATCTAATCTACTACTTGCAAATTCATTCTATTATATCAATATAATTTTCTTTTATTTAAACATGAGAAAAAATATTTATTTTAAAATTAGAAATGGCACTAGCTAGTTTGAAGTTAGATTACACTATGTCACGTATGATTTTCACTACACATGCTCCTTTGTCAAGTGACTTTGGTGCCTTTGCAACCACATACCATCTCCATAAAAGAAAATATAGGCTAGCATTCTCAAATTACAATGGCAATAAGATAGTGTATCTCAAGTCCAAAGCCCAATAGGACCTTTTTTGATAGCAACTAAAGAAAAACCATAGAATGAATATGTTGATGTGTCATGGATAGCATAGTTTTAATTTTGGGTGGCATAACCTATGTATCCTAAGGATAAATTAGTTTATTCATTGCATTTGAAGTTATGCATATATGGTTGTCTCACCATTGTTAGGGTATTGGCAGTTTAGAGGTTTGAAGTTTGAGCCCAAGTAAGAAATATTTTTTGGTAGCTTTATTCTTTCTTACCAGCATAGGAGTTTTAGTTGCAAATGATGGACTTGCTTAAATCATATGTATAGTGAGCACACTAGTTGGAATGATGCTCCTATCCTATACAAGACCAAGGGTCAAATCCTAGTGCTCTTTTTTTAGATGTTCTTGACAAGACTCTTATTTTGACTGATATAGTAGCTATCATGGCACCTAGGAGTTCCACATAATAAACCTTTTGTAGTATATATATCTATATATGTGTGTGTGTGTGTGTGTGTGTGCCTTTGGCCAATTAGGATAGGGAAAATATCAATATTAGTGGTAAACACCTATGAATCAAGGAATGGTCTAGCATACTATAGCTTGTCATTTCATTTCTAAGGTTTGAGGCATTAATTGTTATAGGGCTATTTGGAAAAAACTTATCGAGGCCATATCTTTTGCATATATAAGCATGTGGATCCTCTTTTTTATAATCATATGAATTTTTGAGCTCTATGCATTAGTAACATTAGTTTATAGAATTGTTCTAGTTTTAGGGGTCAAATTGTGTGGAATAGTACTCAAGCCCTATTGCCCTATTTTAAAAGGGTGGATTTAACATATTCTATTCAACTAGAATTTTTTTGTCTAATTTTTTGGAAGATGCAATTGGATTTGTGATAGTTGTAGTAGATTTGAGTCTTTTGGAGGTATACAAGAAAAGAATTCAAGAGGTGTTTTTTCAATCCCTCTTATTCATTTAGGTGATTGATTCACCTTATTCATAAAGATATAATCATTCATTATATCTTCCTTTTTCTACTTGTCTAGGTGCTTTTGGAAGTTTGTTATAGCTTTTATTGTAAACAACTTCATGGAAAGCCTTTTTTTGTGATGGAAATTAGGTAGCCCAAGGGCAAGTAGAAGTCCTCAAACAAGGTGATGTATATTGCAAAAGGAAAAGCTATAACTTCATTCATACTTTGTGATAATGGGAGATTTAATTATCTTATCTTTAAATATGGTGGCAATCTTGACTTCTCTTCAATTGAAGTCTTAGAAAAAGTATTTTTTTAGAATGTGTGGAGTATCTAATAGTGGTTGTGATGACTACAGTCTACCCTAAAGAGACACTTGTATGGCAATAGATTTTATATGATGAGGTGGGTTTAGGAAAGACTATCTCAAAATATAGAGACCCTTTAGAGAATCCATTATGGAGGGAGATATTATTGTCACTAATATCCTCTCCCTATTGTCCCTTAGTTCAGATTATGAGGGGGTGTTCAAAGTGTAATCTAACTCATGGCCAAAGCTAACAATGTATGATGTAATATTGGATAGGCCTAAGGGCATTTCATTGTACAAAGTATTTAATATATTATATTTTTAATTATGTAAGCCCTATGGATCGTAGTTGACCTTTTCATGGATAAACCCACCCTATAAAATTGTAATTAACCTTAAGTGCTTCTTTTTATGTTGATTTATGTTAAGTTTATTTATGTAATTGGGATTTTGGTATTGTTATAAACACCTCCACGATTCCATAATTTAATCATTGAAGTATAGTGATTCTTATATGTAAATAATATAGTGAATATTTATGGTGCCTACAGGAACCCACCAATATGCCTCTTTTCCTTCTTTTATCCTTTCATGCTTTCTATATAAGATTTGAGATGGATTGTTTTTGTTCATTTCAAGAAAATGTTATAAATTATAACACAAAATGATATTCTTAGGACTTACTATAAACTAATGTATCATCAAATAAAATTAACACAAAATTTTAAAGAAAAGTATGAAAGGTAGAATTCATGAGAATTTAAAAAGTGGAAGGAGAATAATGAGGCCAAAGGGCATGATGAACTCATAATAACCCTCATGTGTACATAAAATTTGTATTGAGAGTATCCTCTCCTCTAATCCTAATTTAATGAAACCTATAACATAAGTCAATATTGGTAAAGTATTTTGCATTGCATTGCTCATCCAAAAATAGTCAGTGATAAGTATAGGAGATTTACCTTTGATGATGATTTTACTAAGAGGTCAAAATTATGGATACATGTGTCATAAATTATCCTTACATCACACCATGACTAACGAAGAAGAATGGACTAATGCTTAGATAGATATCTCCTTGTTCCAAGATCTCTTGGACAAGATTCTCTATCTTAAACCTTTGTAGTTGGGGATAGCTATAAGAATAAATATTAGAGGGTTGAATTATTAGAACAAGGTGAATTGCATTATCATGCATTTTCTTAGGAGGAAAGCCTATGCGTTTTTCAAAGACTATTACATAGTGATCCACAATAGACTATATGCCAAAAGGTAAAGTTGAAGGGTGCAACTCAAAATACTAGACTTCCATGCAATTGACTTGGGCAAAGAAGCCTTGCCCTCTTTTATTTAGGATGTTTTCTATTTTGGGTAAGCTAACAACCCTAGAATTAGGAGGTTATATACCTTGGAGACAAATGACCTTGTCAACTTCCATCCATTTGACATACAAATGCCACAAATTAATAGTAGCATATTCAACCTAAGAGAGCATTGAGCTCCAAATATAACTTCTACACTACCTAAATCAATGGTGAAAATATACTTAGACCAAGTATAATATCCCATGTAGATGTGAATATTAGCAATAGAGACCATACACTAAGTCATGCTCCCATTTACATTCGACACTCGAAATTTTTCTTGGGTTATATTATTAGTATACAATCCTAAGACTTTTATCATTTTGTTCCTAATAATATTATCCATACCATCTAAATTGATTGATACATTGACATGTTGAAGTTTTATGAAACATTAGACCTTGATGGTGTGATGTGCCTAGATCCCTATTAGAGAAAATGCTAAAAGATCCATGGTATCAACATCTTGCTTGGAATCCTTTGCTTCACCTAAAATTAATGGTATTGATCTTCTTTTTCTAAAACAAATACATCCTTTCCTTCCAATTAAGTTATGATGTTGCTACATTCTTTTTCCTACATATGATGTATTTTACATTTGAAACAAAAGAATCCTAGTGGATAATCCTCATTATAATTTTTTAAATGGTGTCATTTAGGGTTGAAATCCCGATGAAGTGGAGGATAAGACAATTAGATATTTTGTTCAACTATACAAAACACATGTTCAACCTCATGGATGGTTTAGGGATCAACCATTTCAACCTCTCACTTGATTTCATCTTGAAGGTCATGGTAAAAATATTGATACCACCACCACTAGACGCAAATGATAGGTATATATAAGGAGGTCCATGAACTCATTACAATAGACCTTAACCAAACCAATATGTTTATAGTCTACATCAAATCAAGCATATAAGAGGAATATGAGCCTTATCAAAATTGAGTAAGAATCCTTATCAAATGATCACAGTGCTTGAGTTCCCAAAAATGCCACTTATAATATTGGGTGTCAAGTTTAAAAGATACTAATATGGCATGATCATACTCAATAATTTAGTGGAAGCTCATGAGTCCTTCCATTTTGGATATCTTATAGTGTGGATTCATACCCTCAAATATTGGAATATCAATGTGGGAAATAGGAACATCACAAGACAAATCAAGAAAGCAACACTTCTGATTAAGGATTCAAGATTAGAACAAAATTCTAAATTAAGCTCACCCATACCTAGATATTCAGCCAATATAGTATGGGGAGGAATGTATCCTACTCTATATCACCTTAATGGTAACCTAAAAGAGGATGGTAAGTAAATCCTAAACTATAATTTTAGTAGGATCATGGATCAGGCCTATAATGAGGCCACTAAAGGTGTTGAGAGTCATCCAAGTGGACAAGAGGAGGAAAAATTGGCTAATATTTAGACTTATTCTACTTATATCAATATTGTTGCCCTAAAATCCATTGGAACTCATTGTCTAATAAATACTCAATGTTTTTAGATTTCCCAAGTAGCTAGTTCAATGAAGTGTAGATGTTCTTAAGTTGGTCCAACTATCCTCAATGGAATCAACATGGTGTTGCATCCTAGACCATGTAGAACTAATGTTAAAAAAAATATCCAACAAATTATGCTCATAAGTTAAAAAATTATAAATATTATATAAAATATTGTTAGGAAATGAGTGAGGACCTTCCTAAGGAGTGGGTGGGGTATTCATGATGTCTAAAGTAGAAAAATCCTACCAGTCAAAGCTTTTGATGTTGACAAAAATTTATGATGCTTGCTTGGATTCTTTGGTTTTTATCATGCACACATTCTTGGGTGGATATGTGCATTGCAAATATTCATTAATTTACACCCAGGTAGCAAATACCAAGGGCTCACTCATACACTATGAACCAAAAATTAAACCTTAAAGATACCTTTGACTTTTCAAAAAATATTGCTATCTATACATCTTATTTTAATTGACTTGACAATATGATCACAATAAGATAGATATCTTAAGGGTCCTAGTGCTTCTAATAATATTTCTTTTTTTATTCTCTAAATCAAGTTTGGGAAAAGAAATTAATAGTAGCTAGTTCACAATATTATAGAACAAAACTGTGTCAAAAAATGGAACCTAAAATAATTGACAAAAATTACCTAGACAACAAGAAGTAGATCTAATCAAATGGCATTATCTTAATTTATTTAATTTCTTGACCTTTAAGTAGGAGATCCAAGTTAGAATATTATCGAGCGATACAAGCATAATAGCCAAGTTGTTTTAATACCACTATGTGATGATGTAATACAAGTGGGGTCCATTTCAATCCCATATAACCAAATAAAAAATAAAAGTAGGAAGTAGATTTTGAGGAATAAAGTACTACGGTAACTCTCATGCTCGTTTTTCATTTTTTGCACCACCACAAGGAACCAAGATTAAAGCTCTAATATCAATTAGAACGAAACAAAATCTAGAAATAACAACTATAGTGGCAAGCTCATAAATATGTAGATGAACATTCATTGGAATAATAAATTAGATTCTATAATAGGAAATCAAGTATCTCGAGTAACATATTCCATACTCCAAATCAATACAAATCCTAGTCACTCGTAGAGGAAAAAGTCTCATAGCAACTTGAAGAGGGCAAAGTCTCAAAGCAACTTGAAGAGGGCAAAGTCTCAAAGCAACTTGAAGAGGGCAAAGTCTCATATGCACACCGAAGGCAACTTATGATAACAAGTATAAATGATGTGTCTACTACAATGTAACTCCTCTATTTATGGGTTAAACAACCAATAACAATAATCCTAATGGTCAAGGGCCAACTAATTGAAGATAAATAAATAGCCCTGATAAACTAAAATAGAAAAACAATGATAAAAAAATCAAAAGAAGATCGTAGATTCACACATTACACAATATTTATCCTGGAAAACCTAAAATGAACAAAAACCAGCATAGTATTATCTTATTATTGCATTAACTTGATCATCTCCAATACAATAATATTCTCCTTATGTCTCCCCAAACCCTAATGAAAGTGTGATATATATAACAAAGGCACATGCACAAATTTTTACAATATCATGGGCAAAAAAGCATGGGTTCAAATATAGTAACTCTAAAAGCCCATATGGGTCTAAAAATAACTTAAACCCCGAAAACTTTGGCTGGGGGCTACCACCCATGAACCCTTGATTTTTAGAGGGCACTTGTCCCCAAACCCCTGTTTAGGACCCAGCCCAGCCCCTAACCCTGGCAAGTATAGGTACAGAGTGTCTAGTACCTTTTAGTGTTAGCCCCACCAAAATAACATGGAAAATATTCAACATATTTCCAACACTAATCTAATCCTAGGCCTGAGCTAATAATAATGAAGATAGTTTAGATGGATATATTAGAGTTGTAACAATTATTAAGGGGGAATTGAATTTAATTTCTTCTTCCTTTTTTTCTCCTCCCCAAGTTAGCTTAAGGGGGATGTGGGTGTAGCTTGTTGCATGCATATTTTGTGTGATGGATCTTATGTGGAGTTGACTCGTAAGAAAATATTATCAAATTGAATGTGGTGTCAAAGTAGGATATTTTAGATCTACTCATATTACATAAATTTATTTTGGGATGTAATAACCATACTAACCTACATTTATTTTGGGATGGGATATGCATTTGACAAGAAAAATAAGGCTTACTATAATTTAGTTAGATAGTGATTATTGTCTTTGATTTTATCATAATTGGTAATTCTAACATAAATAAAGGAGCAACTCCCTATCTACATTGGTTTTCCTTTGCTACTAGGAGCTAACCCTGGTGTTCATGGGAAGTAGGGAGCTCGGCTAGGTCCATAAAGGTTTGGTCATTATTTGAGTTTTGATTATTTTTAATGGTGAGATACTTATTATCATTTGCCATTTAATTTTAATTGTTAGAATTTTTATTTAGTCAAAGTAACTTCAATGCTCATAAAAATATCATCATCAGGTTTTTCGCAGGACTGTCCAAACCGCTGAACTCGTTTTGGCCATATCTCACTCATCCGAACTCGGATTGAGCTGAAATTTTGAGGGTAGATGCCTGAAAAACCCTAGAACGTCTCCACCAATTTTCATATCATTTGGAGCAACACAGATCCTAGCGCATCCCTATGTGTGAACGATATATTTGGCAAGCGGCTATGCGAGGGTTTCATCCGGGTTGAGTGCAAGCAGCTCCAGAGGTTGGTTTTTAGGGCCTTCGGGCCCTAGCGGCCAATATTTTTGTGGTTTATGCTCAATATTTTAGCAGGAAATGTTGCAGGGGATACAAGATGGGTTAGAAATTTGTCTTTCAACAGATCATACTGTGAACTTGAGTGACAACGGCTTCCAATTTGCTGCACAAAAGAAAAGTGAAAACCATACCTTTCCACGGCGTCTAGGGCAAGGATTAAAGAGACCACGAAATAAGTTTCAAGCAATTGATCAAAAAATGGCTCATATCTCAAGTGAATCTGGTGCTAAGGTGCACCCACAAAATAATTCTACTATGAAAACCCCTATCAAGGGTAAGAATTTTGAAGACTCAGTCCCAAAAATGAATTTTAGGGATGCCCTTCATGGTGGACAGCCTCAACCCAATGCTAATATCAATATTAGGGCTTCTCATAAACCTCTAAGAATGCCTAAGATTGATCCCAGGAAAACGGAGTCAGGATGTCTTAAAGCAATCGATGGAACTCCTATTGTTAAGATTGATATGGGTGACATTCGGATCGGCATTGAAGATTTGGAAAAAAGAGGACTAATTTGTCGGTTCGTGGGTTTTCGTCCGAGTCTATCTCGCTTTCAAAGTCTGGGCTGCAAAAAGTCTGGAAAACTAAAGGTGAGTTACAAATCTCTATTTATCCAAATGGTTATTTTCTTGTTTTATTTGCTAATAATGAAGATAGAGAGAAAACTTTTCAAGGGGGTCCTTGGTTTTTTGGAAGGGTAGGGCTTTTCATGAAGCCCTGGCATACTAAATTTAAAGTCGAAGAAGAGATGCCTTCTATAGCTCCCGTGTGGGTTAGACTCTTTGGCCTCCCTATTGAATTTTGGAATCCTACTATTTTTTCTTCAATTGGAAACTCTTTAGGAACTTTTATGATGACTCGCTGATTGTACTCAAAATTTTGAACATATTATTTATGCTCGAATTTGTGTTTTAATGGATTTTGACAAACCCCTACCTAAAAATATCACATTACAATTTGGGGAAGACACTTGGGAGCAAGTAGTGGACTATGAGAACATTCCTTTTCGTTGTAGAATTTGCCATGAATATGGTCATTTGGCCAATTGCTTGCCCAAATAAAATTCCCGATCAAAAGAAAGAAGATATAAACTCAAGCAGGTTTCCAAATACCTAAGAAGAAGAACACTAAAAAAAACCAAGTAATGAAGGATCAATCAAAGTCATTTGCTAATATGTTTGAAATCCTTTCCACAAATGATGTCCCAAGTGAGGAAGAGGAAATAATGGAAACCGAAATCTTAGAAACACAATTTAAATATGAAGGAAAGAACTCAGAGACAAACCAACAAATCAAAGGTTTTCAACTAAAAAAAAAGGAGAAAATTTACACAAGAAAAACAATATTTCAAATGTCAAAACTTCAAATAATGCAGTCCCAATATAGACTCCATTGAACCATCTAGTAAAATTTTGGTCGTGTATGAGCATTCTTCAAGGTTAGAAGCCATCTCGCATTCAATTGGAATAAGTCAAGAAACAGGGAAAAAAATTGAAGATGGATTCTAATCAAAAAGTAGGTCGCAAGACCAATCAATATCATATGGTAAAAGAAGGTGAAAAGCTTGTAGAGGAAGGTAAGATTAATGCCCTTCCCAACATTTTTAGCCCCGGTATTAATGAAGATCATCACTTGGAATATTAGAGGACTCAAAGGGAGTCTTTCAAAACAAAATGAAATTAGAAGAATGATTCAGATAAATCATCCACATCTTGTTTTCCTTCAAGAAACAAAGATGTCAATGGAGGATATGGACTTAATTGCCAGTAAAATTTGGCCACTGAAAAGTGGTTTCCCTCGGCTCCCAAGGGACTTCGGGTGGCATTGCTTGTCTTTGGGACCCAAAAGAGGTAGTTATTCACCATATGGTTGGCAGCTGGGGTTTGTTGGCTATAGCTATTCAAAGTAGACATTCCAACCAGATTATGCTCTGCATTATTGTTTATGCCCCGACTTCTTTGGAGGAAAAAAGAAGACAATGGAAGGATATTACTCATATTATCTCTCATTTTCCTAAAGCTTGGATCTTGATCGGAGGAGATTTCAATACCATCCTCTCTCTGGATGAGAAAAGGGGGGAAATAGAAATTTGGACAAAAGTACCGACCTCATGAGCGAATATATTGCAAACCTCCATCTTGTGGATATCCAACCGGATAATGGCCTTATGACTTGGTCTAACAGAAGGCAAGGCTTAGCTTGTATAATGGAGAGATTGGATAGGTTTTTGCTCTCTGAAAATTTCTTAATCCATGGTCACATTCCTAAAGTGAAGACTCTTAATAATGCTGGTTCGGATCATTGGCCACTCATGGTGGAAATGTGGAAAACCAATGTGAGTTTCTCTCCTTTTCGTTTTCAATTAATGTGGCTTAGAGACATTTCCTTCAGACCTCGTGTGCAACAATGGTGGAAGGAAGGTAAACCTAGGCATGGGACTAAGATGTTCTGTTTTGCCAAAAGACTCGCAATACATTAAATCCAAAATCAAGACTTGGAACTGGAAAGAGTTTGGGGATGTTCATAAAAAAAACATGAAGTTATTGCTCATCTTGAAAATTTGAATAAGAAAATCCGTTTAGATGGCCTCACAGAGAAGAGAAGTGCAGATGAAATTAAACTCACAACTCGGCTTAGAGGAATGGGAAAAAGAGAAGAAATCTTATGGAAGCAAAAATCTAGAATTCAATGGCTCAAAGAAGGAGATCGAAACACAAATTTCTTCCACAAATCTCTTCTAGCTCGAAGATCTCACAACTTTATTTCTTCCTTAAAATCAGATTCTGGAGATGTTGTTTATACTTGGGATGGCATGAACTCTATTGTTGTTGATTACTTTTCCAATATTTTTGCCGCTACTCCTCTTGACTCAACCTTCACAACAAAATGTTCTTCAAGCAATCCCTTCTCTTATCACTTCCGAGGAGAACTCTATTTTGACTCGCTCCTCGTTACTATCAATGAGCTTCAACAAGTAGTTTTTAAAATGCAAAAAGGGAAAACCCCGTGTCCCGATGGTTTTCCTATTGAGTTCTACCAAGAGTTCTGGGATATCCTTCATGTTGATTTATTAGAGGTGGTGGAAGAAGCCAGGAAATCCAAAGAAATTTTGAAGGTTATCAATAAAACTTATATTACTCTTGTTCCAAAAGCTCAAGAGGTTGATCATATCTCAGCTTTTAGACCTATTGCTTTATGTAATGTTCTTCTCAAAATTATTACTAAAATCATGGCAGTAAAGGTTGAAGCCTCTTTTGCATAAGATTATTTCCCGCAGCAAGGGGGATATGTGGAAGGACGTCAAATAGTAGATGAGATAGTTCTTGCTCAGAAGCCATCCATTCCATGGATATGCAAAATTCTCCTTCTATGTTCATCCGGTTAGACTTATCCAAAGCTTATGACAGAGTGGATTGGCACTTCCTTATCAAAGTTTTGAGGCAATTTGGTTTCTCTAAGGATTGGATGGATTGGATTATGGGATGTATCTCTTCAGTTTCCTACTTAGTTCTTATCAATGGCAGTCCTTCTCGCTCTTTCCCAGCTTCCAGAGGTATTAGGCAAGGTGACCCGCTATCCCCTTATTTATTCATCATTCTTGCTGAATGCTTGGGTAGGACTATAACCAAAAAGAGGGAAAACAAAACCCTTGAGGGAGTTACCATTGCTCATGGAGCTAGACCTATCTCTCATCTTCAATTTGTGGATGACTCTACCCTTTTAGGTAAAGCTACAGCTAAGGAAGCTTCTAATATTAAGCAAATCATTAGCTGTTTTTCTAAGGCTACTGGGCAGCTTGATCAATGAAGACAAATCTAAAGTTATTTTCTTTCACCGCTCTCGCTAGACAGAATCCATGGTCTTGGATAAATTAAGATATAAGAAGACCTCTCTTCCAATCACTTATTTAGGTATTCCCATAAATATTCAAAGGCAGAAAAATAAAGATTGGAATTGGTTGTTGGACAAAGTCAAGAAGAAAATTGGAAAGTGGACCAACAAGTGGCTTTCTTCCGGGGGTAGAATCACCTTGGTAAAATCAGTCCTTCAAGCTATTCCTATTTATGTTTCTTCCGTTTTGAATATCCCAAAGGTCGTTCTTCGAGAATTGGATCAAATCAGCCATCGTTTCCTTTGGAGTGGTACTAAGGAGAAAAGAAAATGGGCCTTGGTGAAATGGGATACTTTATGTCTTCCTAAGAGTGAAGGGGGGTTAGGATTCCGGTCTTCAATTAATAACAACAAAGCTTTAGCCGCTAAATTATATTGGAGGATGTTGCATAACCCCAATGCTCTTTGGGCCAATAATCTCCGTGCTAAATATGCCGAGAACAAAAGTCCCGAAGACCTTGTTCGCTATCAACTTCCTACCAAAGGTTCTCCCATTTTAGCAGCTTCTTAAGACCGGTGAGGATTTGATAAAGAAAAAATTATTTTGGATCATTCATAATGGTCAACATGCAAATTTTTGGACAGATTCTTGGGATGGTCACAAGCCTTTGATAACCTCAGCTTCCCGATTGGAGGCCTTGGATGGAGGAGCTTCACCGAGCTAATTGGATAAAGGTGGCTAATTACCGTCGGTACCATACCGGTAATTCAAAGGTTGGTAGATATTGGATCCCTATTGAGGACTCGGCCTATTCAAATCCCGTAAAGGCAAAGACAAGATATCCAAGGCATCCTTCATATGAGATCCCTCTCTTGGTCCCATGAAAAAGATTGTTTTGGATGGAACAACACTACTAAGGGTGAGTATTCAGCTTGCTCAAGGTTATTTGACCTTATGCCATAATAATCCCAACCATTCTTCTCGACATATTTTCTCAATTGTGGGCTCAAAAGCTCTCGGCCTAAGGTGAGGTTCTTTAATTGGCTTTTATTGCATCGTAGGGTGCTTACCGGTGAGCAACTTATGAAGCGTGGTTTTCATGGCCCTTTTAGATGTGAAATGTGTGAAGAGAATGTAGAAAATATCAACCATATTTTTATTGAGTGTACTTTAGCCTCCGAGCTATGGAGGAGAATGGCAACTTTACTTGGCTTACAAGTGGTCCAATTTTTTCACTTTTGAACAACTTTGGAGGGATTGGCCTAATCAAGAGGGTGTTGATCATTTTATTAGGCAGTTAGTTTGGATGGGTTCTACCATTCTTCTTTGGAATATTTGGAATGAAAGGAACAACCAAATTTTTAATCAAGATAGGAAGGATATTCACTATATTTGGCAAAAGACCATAGCCAACTTAGTTGAATCAGTCCATCAACTCCTTAATCACCCCCAAAACTCCCACCAAAGATGGGATCAAGTGATGCAAAGATTGAAGATTAAACCTTCTAAGGGCAACCAACTTAAAGGGAATGTGAGTATTAGTAAGATGGATAGGACTAGAAATTGGCAACCTCCTCCTAAGGATTTTGGAAAAGTCAATACCGATGGAGCCTCTAGAGGGAACCCCGGAAAAGCCAAAGTGTGGGAGGAATTGGTAGACTTTCGGATGGCTCCCCGGTTTTTACTTTTGCCGAGAATTTGGGTATTCTTTCCAATAACCTTGCCGAGTGGTATGGTATCCTTAGAGGCCTTCAGGAGGCTACTAAGGTTGGATGGGAAAAGGTGTTAGTTGAGTCTTGACTCTCAACTTATGATTAATCTCTTGAAGACTCCTTCTAAGAATCATAAGGTGGATTGGAGAATAAAAAGAATTATTGAGAAGATTCAGCTTAATCCGGATGGGATTTTTGAAAGTTGATTACAATCATGTGGTCTGAGATCAAAACAAGAGTGCCGATGCTTTAGCTAATTGGGCTTTGGACAAAGGTGATCTTACTTGTTATGGCCACCCTCCTATATGGTGGGCTTCTCAAATTAGGGAAGCTCTTCTTTCTATCATTTCTTTGGATGGCTCCAGCTCAAGGTACCTAGTTTCTTCTTGTTTTTTTTTTTTTTCTCTTTGGTTCATTCAGTTTTTTTTAGTTCCCTAGCTCATTCTATTCTTTATTTTGTTTCCTCCGTTGATTCTTGCATTAATAGTCTTCTCGGTCTAGATAGGTCATTGTTTTGTTCATTTTTTTTCTTTTGTCTTCTTTGTTTTTTTGTTTAGTTTTTTAAGGTGGGTGGGTTCTTTTGTTTTGTTTTGTTTTTGTGTTCTTTGTGTTGTTTTTTGTTGTTCTTGTGTTTTTGTTGTTTTGTTTTTTTTTTATGTTTTTTGTTATTGTTCTTGTGTTTTTTTTCGTTCTTGTTCTTGGGTTTCTCTTTGTTTGTGTTATTTCATTTTTTTATGTGTGAGTGTTTTCTATGTTTTTTGTTTTTGTTTATTGTCTGTTGTTGGTTGTTTTTTATTTTTATTTTATTTATTTTATTTTTTAGGTTTTGGTTGTGTTTATTTTTCATGTTTTTTTGGGTTATGTCTTTGTAGTGTTCTCTTGTTTTTGTCTTGTTTGTGTTTTGTTATGTGGTTCTTGTGTTTTTCTATGTGGTTTGTGTTGTGGTTTCTTTTATCTTATTGTGCGTGTTTGGTTGTGCTTTTGGTTTTGACACACTCAAGGAGCATGTTTTTTATTTTATTTTATTATTTTTGTTGTTATTTACTTTTTTTAATTTGGTTTTGTGTGTTTGTTTGCTCCTTGAGTATGTCAAAGGTGGTAGGCCAGGTCCGAGTCCTAAGCATTTATGGCAGAATGGATACCCATACCTCCTTGGGTCTTACCCGAAAGTGGCATCCCTTTTGGGATGTTTTCCACAAATAAAAAAAAAAAGTAACTTCAATGCTTCAATGATAGAAGACTCAATAAATGGATATAAAATATTAGAAAAGTTAGTAATATGTGAACAAAGGTTGGTTCTTTGAATTTAAACCTCATTTATTTTACAATATTTTAAGGGATCAAGGTTTCTAGGAATACTATAGGTTTTTTCCTTGTATTAATACTTAAGATATTAATGTAAGGTGTCTAGGATGGCTCATATTTCATGAATCCAAGGCCTACAAAGAAGAATGTTGTAAGATAGATCAAAAGGTATGACATGGAATAAAGTGTTAAGAGTGAGGGAACCTACTTTGAAGGGTAGGATAAAAGTACCACTAACCTCTCATTTTGTATTATCAAAGTTCTAAATCAATTATCTAGATTTCTCAAGATTATTTTTTATTAGTGTAAAAACCCACCAAAACCAACTTGGGATATATATCACAAGGTTCAAAAAGAATTCCCAATACATTCCACTATATATATAAGGCATAAGGAGCCTCCTTTTAAAGGTAGAATAATTAGGAAGTTGTGGATTCTAAACCTTCCACATATCTGGTGGAGAGTTTGGAATGAAAGAAACCACATAATCTTTGAGGACTTGAAGTTGGACTAGGAAATAGTTTGGAAACAAGCAAGAAGCCTCTTAATGGAGAATTTTAACACTATCCACTTCAAGGAGGTATGGAAATCATAGTAGGAAAGGTAGATATTGGAATGCTAGTGAGTCAGAGAGAAATTACCAATACCTCAAATTCATCCCAAAACTCATGCAAAATGGATACCATCATCAGTTGGATGGTTCAAATTAAATTTTGATGGGTCTCAAAAGGTAATATCAAACTAGAAATATCTATATGGGTGATCCAAAATCATTTGGGTAAGATAATAAAAGCCTTTGCTAAACCATTGGCTGAACAAACAAGTCATTTTACTAAAGCAAGAGCAGATTATGTAGGAATTTCTTTGGCTATCAATTGCAATCTAGATAAGCTCATAGTTGAAGGAGACTCACAAAATATTATGACCATTTTAAATGGAGGACAACTAGCTACCTGGACTATTGACTTAATGATGGTGGAAGCTTGATCATTTTTGGATAGACTCGATAATATGTCTATTAATCATATTTATAGCGAAGCCAATAGGGTAGCAGATGGTATTGCTAATAAATAAGTTATGGCAGATGCCAGAAAGTAATGGGGTAATGATATCCCAATGCACATAAATAATTTAGTTAACAAAGATAATGCAACATGAATTAACAATGGGGATCAGCAGGAAGAGGCTGCTAGGAAAGCATAGAGTATATGATATTTAGATATGTAAGGTGTATGTTGGTTTTCTAGTTTTGGATGTGGTTAGTGAAGTGTGTTTGTTGTTACACGGTTGGTATAGGATTTATGCCAGTGGGGAATAATTATTGGTGAAATGGATAGTTATTGATCATATTTGTTGATGTAAAAGGTTAGCATCCTTTCAAAAATGTAATTTTCCAACTTAACAAAAAATATATATATAAGGAATAAACATATTTTGATTTATTGTTGCTGCAAACAAAACTTAAGTGGATAGGAGTGGCTAACACACTATATTTTTGGGGTTCACCTTTCTAAACCTCACTATTTAGAAAGTATACCTATAGTGATCCCCCCACATTTTCCATATCCTCACTGATATAGGACAACTTGACCATGGCATTAGGATTATCCTCTAGGGTCCATAACACTTAAAGGGTGAAACCTATTCCCTAACCCTACATAACTCCATCTATGTAGGATCATTCTAGCGTAATGCCTTATTGCTTATACCACACCTCCATGGGCTAACTAATGCCATTACCACTCACCCGATAATGAACATGATAACTCGATCCTCATCATTGAAGGTGCCACCACTATACTTATTTGTTAGTAATATCCTGAATAACTCATTGCTTTGAAACACCTGAGCCTCTCCATTCAAGGTGTATTATTCTTACATCATTGATGCAATAGCTAGGCTCACCCATAGCTGGGGTGATGCAATAGCTAATATTTCACTAATATGGCTTTAAGTCTCACCCAAACCCTCCCATAACCCAAGAATCATAGAGAAATTAAGAACCATAGTGTCTCTCTAATAAAATAATAAGTGTTATGCTTGCGTGCTTTTAAGAGATCTAGAACAATTTTTCTAGCATCTCGTATAAAGCTCCAACATGATGCTAACATAAAACATCCATTTTAATCAAGTGCTACATTAAAAATTCTTTAAATATAACACTTTACTATTCTCACAAATAATTCATATAACAAAATTAAAAGCATTTTAGTACCTCATCATCTTATTATTGAAATAATAAGTATATTTAAAGATCTCAAAAGCTATAATCATGTATTTAAATCAAATACATTCTTCCAAAACATAGAAAACTAACATTCCATTTGTTTCTCATAGACTTCCAGCCCTTATTAATTCATAAATAATAATAATAATCAAGTATTACATAACAAAACATTTTTTTACATAACAACTTTTCATTCCCAAATACATTAGAGCCAATCCGCCTAAGTGGACTCTACACCACCTTTTTTCATGATCCTCTTCATGAAAAAAAAATTCCTATGAACTTCGAGTGAAACTTAGGGATCAGGATAGCTCATACACTGGTTATGCAAGCCTAACATGCATTAACCAATAAATTATACATTCATGCAAAACATGTATTTTTAAACAATAAATCAGAGAATCCCATACTTCCCTTGTTAATGGTTCCTTATCTAGTCAAACCTCAAGTAACCATTAATAGCATCATAAACGTTTATTTCAAATAAACTCAATGCACCTAAAATAAAACCAAGCATTTTCTCACTCATGCATAATTTTCTTAGAGACTAAATAACACCTTTTCCAAATAACCAAAAACCATTAGCATGCAAAATAGAACATCCCTAATGCATATATGGAATCTATAAAATAGCCATACCCATAATAATTTTCCATATACAACGAGATTTACTTTTCTCTAATATCTTTCCTTATACCAAAAATTCATAGCCTAATATTAACCAAAGTTGAATCCCCTTAATAAGAAGAAAACAACATCTAAAAATACGTTCTAGTTTACTAACTCTAGGTTCCTTTTCGATGCATATTCTACCAATGTAATCTAAAACTTTTAAAAAAGCTCTTAGACACTTTAATTTCAAACTTCCTTAAATAAATAAGAATTAATAACATTATTTCAATACCCTACCCACTTTTATCCAATGTTGTAGCTAAACATTCAAAATAATAAGGAGCCCAAGCAAAACCTTCTCTTAGCACCCAAATTATCCAAGGCACCCCAATAAACAATATTTTAAATCATTACGATCAACTTCAAAGGCAACATTCAACAAACAACATAATCTTAAACCCTAGCTTAAGATAAAACATCTACTATAATAAAATTATATGTAACAACTATAGATGACTCACTACACATGAATATAGAGATCACGAAGATAATGCAACTATCCTAGACTATCTACCACTCAAATGGCTTGGATGGAGCATTGAAAAAGAGCAAGAAAAACTTGGATGTGGTATTCCAAAGTTGTTGCCTTCAAAAACAACATATAGAGCCAGACAAGAGAAGTTATTACAATATTAATGCTACTCTATGAAAGGTTCCTAGCTCCAAGGATACAAATCAAGTAACAACCAAGTAAAAGAAAAGGCTTTACACATAGAGAAGTAAAACGTAATAGCTCAATAGCTTAAACTATAGCAACAACCCGATCTTACCTCTTCTATAGAGAATAAGAGCTCCAAAGTCTAGCAGTTCTTCCTTATGTCTCTATCTATGTATATGTTTCTCTTCTTCTGGACAACCCTCTTTCCTTCCACACAAAGTCCTCATAAGAGCTTGGATTGGAACACTCTTTCCCTCCAAATATTGCCAACCCTTCATCCTTAAGCATTCCTAGATGGCTTCGAAGAAAGTAATGTCCATAATCCTCATGTTACCCAAGTGCTACCCTACTTCTATTTAGGGTGTTTTATATAAAAGAAGCTGCTTAATTAGTTTATTTCAATGAAATTCTATGGTTTTCATAATAGATTCATAAATAATTTTTTGATTACAAGGATTAATACGAATAACTCTCCATGCAACATTAAATCAGAATATCATTAGAATAATAACTACTTATTCATCGTATAACTTAATATCAAATGTTAGTATTAATTATTAACATTGATACTAATATATTTGGTATTAGAATTCCAACATTAATACTAATACCAAATTGAAAAAATAACAACCATTCATCTTTCATACTCCAAACATGTGTGAAAAGCATTCAAAGCAAAACAACATTAGGTACAACCAAAGTTATTCCTTAAAAAGAAGATTCTTTTTAACATAATTGAGATGTTATCACCTATCTACTAAGGATGGCTCATTTTATAATAGCAATCCCTTCGTCGAAGGGTGTGTTTAATCACAACAACACAAATGTGCAATGCATCTGCATGAAGGGTATCCTTTTACCCTCAAGTTGTTATTAACTAGCATCCATCATTTCCCATATTTCTCTAGTGGTTTTCCCATACCAGTCCACTCGTGAGGGCACCTAGTCCTACAAACACAAATACATCGACAATACCATATTCTAAAAGTGATATAATCTAAACATAGAGTGCAACTATCAACCTATATTGATAACATAAAATGGAATTATGCATTAGATATCCACACAATAATACATAAATCAACTATCAAGTATAAATCCTACCAAGGAGGGTCATTACATACTCCCCTCTTGGACTAAACATAGTTCTCTATGTTTCCTACAAAAATATTACATATATTTCATTCAAATAAATATGAAAATTGCTTTCTCATATCCTCAACATCTTCCCAAGTTGCACAATTTTCATAATAATAGTTCCACTAGACCTTACATTGATCTGGGGTTCGTTTCCTCAACATCTTGGAATGAAATCATAGAATATTTATCAGTATCACCTCAATGGTTGATGGATTTTCATCTCCAATTTAGAAACATTCCAAACATGAGTAGGATTAGCAACATATTTCTTCAGCAGGGATATGTGGAAAGTATCATGGATGTTTGACAAGTTGGGCGGCAATGCAAGCCTATAGGCTACTAGACTAATTTTATCAATGATCTCAAATGTCCCAACATAATAAGGATCAAGGTCCGAGGTGTATACCAATTGGTTCATCCAAACCCCATAAGGGGGGCGGAGGTCCAAGGTTCAAATCTCGGGCCTCGTCGGACTAAACGCTTGTCCCTTTCCTGGTGCTTTCAGCGGCGTAAAAGGTTTAAAATGATTGTGGCATGGTGGTTATAGGGGCGGACTACGTGAAGATCTATGTGGTGGATTCTAGGGTGGACAACGCAGAATACTATGGTGGCCATAAAAGCTAGACAACCTGCCCAGATTCGTGGCGGCTATCGATTCCACCATGTAAATTCAAAAAAAACAAAAAAAAACATAATAAGGATCCAACTTAGTTGACTTGATGGCCCTTTTCATGGGTCTTACACTCAAGAATATTGTCCCCATAGAGAATTCTCTTCATGATATTTTTAGATTAGCATAGCTCTTATGGCAATTGGAAGCTTCCTTAATACTTTGTCGAATCACTCTAATTTTCTCCTCCATCTCTCTGATAGTGTCTAGTATGATCACCACTCGATCCTCCATATTATCCCATGACAGAGGTAATCTGCATCTTTTGCCATACAAGGCTTCAAATGGAGCCATTACCAAGGATGCATGGTATTAATTATTATATGCAAATTCAACTAGATGCAAAAATTCTTCCCACTTAGACTTTTTATCCATGCAGTACATGCGAAGCATGTCCTCTAAAAATGCATTCATCCTCTTTGTTTGTCCATATTCTTTTATATGATATGAAGAACAAATTTTTAGTTAGTGCCCACTATACAGTGAAGAGCCTACCAAAATTTTTGAACCTAGAATCCTTGTCTGATATGATCACCTCAAGAAAACCATGTAACCTAAAAATTTATTTAGAAAACTTATTTACCACCATCGATGCATCATCCTTGATGTTCCTCAATATAAAATATGCAACCTTGGTAAATTTATCAACTACCACAAGAATTGCATCATGTTGGTAACTAGTCTTAGGTAAACCCACAATAAAATCCATGGATATAACCTGTCACTTGTGAGTAGCTATATCATGTGGGTATAATTTCCCTATTGGATGTTAATATTTTGCCTTAACCTTCTGGCACTCTAAACATATTACAATAAAACCAATGATATCCTATTTCATTCCTTTCTAATAGAAGATATTTTTATGTTTTCTCTCATCTTTGGTTGTCTTGGATAAGAATAATATGGAGAACTATGCACCTCTTGCATAATTATTCTCCTCAAATCACAATTTTTGGGTATGAAAACCCTATCTTTGAAACATAAAAGTCCATATTTTATGTTAAAATCCTTATTTTCTTTAGGATTTCCCTCAATTTTAGCCTATATTTCAATGCAATATTGATCCTATAGTTGTATTTCTATGAATTTTTCCATCAAGTCCATATGGCTTTAGGTTAATGTTATTGTGTGCCTTCTCCTACTCGAGGAATCTACAACCTTATTTTCTTTCCCTTTGATATAATCAATACCAAAGTCGTATTCTACTAAGAACTCTATCCATCTTCTCTATATTGCATTCAAAATAGGTTGGGTAAAAATATACCTTAGACTTTTATGGTTTATCCTTGGACCTTAGCTCATATGGTTTACCCAACAAATAGTATCTCCAAATCTTTAGTGCATGCACAATTGCTCCCAGATCTAGGTTTTGTGTAGCATAATTCAATTCATGCTTATTGAGTTTTCTAGACTCATATGCTATTGTAGCCTCATTATGGGACAACACCCCATCCCAAACCTTCTAAGGAAGTATCTATGCACACTATAAAATTCCCAAGAGGATGTAGTATCTTGATAATTGGTGTCATAGTCAGCTTATTCTTTAGAGTTTCAAAGGTGAACTCACACTTATCTAACCATTTTAACTCCTTTCCATTTCTTTAAAGGTTAGTGATAGAGTAGGTAATATTTGAATAATGCTTTAAAAAATGTCTATAATAACTAGTGAACCCCATGAAGCTTCTTACTTCAAACACACTTTTTAGTGTAGGCCAACTCAAAATAGCCTCAATTTTCCTAGTATCTACAACAATACCTTTTGTCGATATGATATGTCCCAAATATTGAACTTGTGAGGCATATAAATCACACTTAGATAACGTTACATATAGTTGGTTTTTCCTCAACACCTCTAACACTAACCTTAAATGTTGGTCATGTTCCTCTTTGGTGCGAGAATATATCAAGATATCATATAAAAATACCAAAACAAATTGATCTAGATATTTCTTGAACACACTATTCATCAGATTCATAAAATTTATTGGTATATTTGTCAACCCAAATGGTAATACTGTGAACTCATAGTGTCCATATCTAGTCTTAAAGGCCATTTTGTGAGTATCCCCCTCTCGAATCCTCAACTGATGATATCTAGATCTCAAATAAATATTTAAAAATATAGTGGCATCCTTTAGATAATCAAAGAGATCATAAATCCTTGGAAAATGTTCATTATTCTTTATGGTCACCTTATTCAACATCCTATAACCCACAATCTCAAGGAACCATCCTTCGTTTTCATAAATAATATTGGAGCACCCCAATGCGACATGCTAGGTTTGATCAGAAATTTTTCTAATAAGTCTTGAAGTTTCACCTTTAACTCTTGCAATTCAATAGGAGTCATTATGTATGGTTTCCTTGTAATGGGTTATGCACTTGGTATGAGTTCAATAGTTAATTCAAATTCACATCAAGATGGTAGGCTTGGGAGATCTTTTGGAAATACATCTTTGAATTCATACAGAATTGGATGTTTCTTAAATATTTTCTTATCCTTTTTTTTCCATATTACCATTAATCTTGACTACATATAGCATGAAACCTCTTTTAGTGGCTTTATTTAGCTACATAGTTGATAACAAATATGGTTGAAAATACCCTTGCCTACTTTGAACTCTTACTCTCTTCTTATCCTTATTGGTGTAATCCATCCACCTTTCTTGGAAATTGATTAAGGCTCCATGAGCCTTCATCCAATCCATATCTAGGTTAATGTGAAAATAATGGAGTGGCGCTACATATAAGTGCCATATGGTGGATCCATTGGGTAAGGTAATATTAGTTGTAGGTAAACATTGATACATTGAGTAGGTTTGTCCAAAACCATACTTGAATTTCCACCCTTGTGCCAAAAATACAGGTCTTTTCAGCATATCCTCAATGATACTAATGGAAATAAAATTATCTATAGCTCCACTATCTATTAAAATTTTAACATCCCTATTAAACAACTTGCCATTCATTAACATAGGTGTTGTTCATCCATCCAGGCTCTGATTCCTTGTAGTGGCATAGATTCATTATGGTTGCTCCTTTACTATGTTGCTTGACTCTAGCCATTGGGGACACTTATTTGCAATGAGGACCCCCACAAATTTAGCAACCTATCTTGGGTTCCTAAGTTCTTTCCTACATTTTATTCCCTATTCCCTCTTTCTACGCTGAATTGTTTTGTTTTTAAGGTTGAGGGTTGAAATTATCATTTTTTTAATTTCTTCTTATATTGCCCTTGGTTCCCATTGTTCTTATTACTAAAATTTGGGTTCCCTTTACTCTTCTTGTTTTTCTCCTTATCCCATTTCATAAACCTTACACTCTTTCCTCGAGCTCCTACCTCTCTACCTCTATCAATCCTAAATAGTTGAAGGACTTTTTGGTTTAAATATTGGTATCTACATGTTTGGTCAAATCATAAGCCTTTTGCAGAGTTTTGGGTTTGAGCAATTAATTAATGTCCTAATATTAGGATCCAACCCTAGAATGAAATTATGCATCTTTATTTTTTCATTATTATCATACTCTGGAACATACTTCAAAATTTAACAAAACTTTGAAAGTAAACCTCTACCATCAATAAATCCTACTAAAGTATAGAGAATACCTCAAACTTCTCTACATAAAAATAATTAGATAGAAATCATTTCTTAAATGACTTGATGAAATTTTCCCATTTAATATCTATATTTTGGATACTTTTTCTTATCTTGAATGTGTTCTACCATTCTAAGGTCGCATCTTGAATATGAAGGGTAGCCCACATAATATAGGTTTTAGAAGAATAATTTTTTATACAGAATAATGTTTTCAACTCATTCAACCATGACTCTACTAAATCACCCCCTTTATTTCCATTAAATTTAGCTACCTTTACATTCTTAAGGTCTTTATCCAACTCAGCCTCTATCTGGGCTTTGTTCTCATGACTTCTCCTAATAGGGTTGTCTTCTTGTCTACCCTCTAAATCCATTTTACCAGTTTCCTTATCGATCAAGGTTTCTAAAAAAAATCATTGTTATTCCATCTGTTCTTGAAGCACCTTAACTATAGAAGATATATCTTCCACTCTTTCATTGGAACCTATTGTTCTTCCAATTTTTTTGTTGGAGTCTGTTGTCCTTCTAGACTTCTTATCGTGGTCGATTGTTCTCCTAGTTCTCTTACCAGATTCTATTGTTCATTCATAATTTTTTATGGGATGTACTAATTTTTCCTCTTATGTAGTCAACCCCATTTTCTTGGATGATCCTCCTCTTAAGATAGGTACCATACCCTATCCACACAAAGAAGTTGGATAAGTTACAATTTCTCTCAATTGTGTACTTACAATCTCATTTTCCCATGAACTAACTTAGACCATTATCACTCACTTGATAATTATCATGGTCATGCTTACCTCATTGTAAGGTGTCATTCCCCATAAGAAACTATACTCTCTAGGATTTTTACTCCTTGGTCTAACTGGTCTAGTTGACATGCAATACTTGGCTTATCCTAGATCACATTCAGGTCCCTGGTAGAGTAAGTCTCGCCAAAGTAGTACATCAAGTCAAGACTCATCCTAGACACACTCCATGGGATCTTCTAGTCCTATCACCTACAAATATGATGCCAAATATAACAACCCATCAAAACCAATCAGATATATATATATATATATATATATATATATATATATATATATATATATATATATATATATATATATATATATATATATATATATTATCACAAGTAAGGTTCACAAAGAAGTCCCAATACATTCCATTATATATAAGGCATAACCATATTTTGAGTTATTGTCACTACAAATGACACTCAAGTGGACAAAAGTGGCCAACATATTTTATTTTTGGGGTTCATCATTCTAGACCTAACCATTTAGAAAGGATGTCAACAATGGTCGCCCCACCTTTCCCACATCCTCACCGATATAGGACAACTTGACCATGATGTTGGGATTATCCTCTAAGACCCATAATACTTAAAGGGTGATGCCTATTCCCTAACCCTACATAATTCCATCTATGTAGGATCATTCTGGCTTAATGACTTACTTTTTAGTCACCACACCTCTACAAGCTAACTAAGGTCATTACCACTCACCTGGAAATGAACATAGTCACCCCATCCTCACTATTCAACGTGTCACCACTATATTGATTTATGAATAATATCTTGAAGAACTCATTACTTTGGAACACTTGAGCCTCTCCATTCAAGGTGTATTATTCACATTATCTAATTATTACATCATCAAAACTCCCCCAAATTAGTGAACTCCTAGCTATTTTATCACCACAACTCCTTCTAGGAACTGAGGTATCTACTTAAATCAATGGTTCTAATATGGCTTTAAGTCTCACCCAAGACCTCTCATAACCCAAGAATCATAAATAAATTAAGAACCAAAGCATCTCTCTAGTCAAACAATAAAGTGTTATGCTTACATGCTTTTAAGAGATCTAGAACAATTTTTCTAGCATCTAGTATAAAGCTCCAACATAGTGCTAACATAAAACATCCATTTTAATCAAGTGCTACATTAAAACATCCTTAAATATAACACTTTACTTTACTATCATCACCAATAATTCATATAACAAAATTAAAAGCATTTTAGCACCTCATCATCTTATTATTGAAAGAATGAGCATATTTAAAGATATCAAAAGCTATAATCACATATTTCAATCAAATTTATTCTTCCAAAAAATACAAAACTAACATTCCATTCATTTCTCATAAAGAGTCCCAAGCCTTATTAATTCATAAATAATAATAATAATCAAGTATTACATAAAAAAAAAACTTCCATTTACATAACAACTTTTCATTCCCAAATACATTAGAGTCAATCTGCCTAAGTAGCCTCTACACCACCTTCTTTTCATGATCCTCTTCATGAAATAAAATTCCCTAAGAACTTCAATAGAATATTAGGGATCAGGACAACTCATAGATTAGTTATGCAAGCCTAACATGCATTAACCAATAAAGTATACATTCATCCAAAACATGTAATTTTAAACAATAAATTAGAGAATCCCATACTTTTCCTATTAATGGTTCCTTATCTACTCAAGCCTCAGGTAACCATTTATAGCATCATAAACTTTTCTTTCAAATAAACTCAATGCACCTAAAATAAAACCAAGCATTTTCTCACTCATGCATAATTTTCTTAGAGACTAAATAACACCTTTTATAAATAACCAAAAAAAATTAGCATGCCAAATAGAACATCCCTAATGCATATATGGAATCTATATAACAACCATACCCATAATAATTTTCCATATACAACAAAATTTACTTTTCTTTAATATCTTTGCTTAAATAAAAAAAATTATCCTGATATTAACCAGAGTTGGATCTCCTCAAGAAGAAGAAAACTACATCTAAAATTACGTTTTCGTTTACTAACTCTATGTTCCTTTTCGATGCACATTCTACCAATGTAATCTAAAACTTTTAAAGAATCACTTAAACACTTTAATTTTAAACTTCCTTAAATAAACAATAATCAAATAACATTATTTCAAAACCCTACCCACTTTTATCCAATGCAATAGCCAAACATTCAAAAGAACAAGGAGCCCAAGAAAAACATTCACTTAGTGCCCAACTTACCCAAGGCATCCTAATAAATAACAATTTAAATCATTATGATCAACTTCAAAGGAAACATTCAACAAGCAACATAATATTAAACCTTAGCTCAAAATAAAACATCTACTATAATAAAATCATACTAACAAGCATAAACAACTCATTGTGCATGAATACAAAGATCATGACAATAAAACAACTATCCTAGACTATCTACCACTCAGATGACTTGGATAGAGCATTGAAAAAAAGTAAGGAAAACCCAAACATGGTATTCCAAAACCATAGCCTTTAAAAACAACACATAAAAGAAGTTCTTACAATACTAATGTTGCTCTATGAAAGGTTCCTAGCTCCAAGGATAGAATCCAACTACCAAGGATACAAATCAAGCAACAACTAGACAAAATAAAAGGATTTACACACACAAAATTAAAACGTAAGAACTTAATACTTGAAACTAAAGCAACAACTCGAGCTTACCTCTTCGATAGAGAACAAGAGCTTCAAATTCTAACACTTTTTTCCTCACATCTCTATCTACATCTATGTTTCTCTTCTTTTGGCCAACCCTTTTTCCTTCCACATGAATTCTTCATAAGATCTTGGATTAGAAAATGTTCTTTCCCTTCAAAGTTTGCCAACCCTCCATCCTCAAGTATTATTGAATGGCTTCCAATAAGGTAACATCTGCAATCCTCACATTACCCAAGAACCACCCTACTTCTAATTAGGGTGTTTTATATAAAAGAAGCTCCTTAATTAATCTAATTTAATGTAACTTCTAAGGTTATCATAATAGATTCATAAAGAGCTTCCCGATTAAAAGGATTAATGCTAATAACTCTCCATGCAACATTAAATCAGCTAGTCATTAGAATAATAATAACTACTTATCCATCTTATAAATTAATATCAAATATTAATGTTAATTATTACCATTGATACTAATATCTTTTGTATTCGAATTCTAACATTAATACTAATGCTAAATTGAAAATAAATAGCAACCATTCATCTTTCATGCTTCAAACACATTTGAAAAGTATTCAAAGCAAAACATGATTATGCACAACCAAAGTTATTCCTTGAGTAGAAGGTTCTTTTTAAGATAACCAAGACGTTATTGCCTATCTACTAAGGATGAATCCTTTGATAATAATATTATATCTGCCTAATGGTGTGTTTAATCACAAAAACACAAATATGCAATGCATCTACATGAAGGGTATCCTTTTACCCTCAAGCTTTCAATAATAAATATCATCCATTTTTTACCATTTTTCTCTCAAATTTGGTTTTTATCCCATACCAATTGATTGGTGAGAGTACCTGGTCCTACAACCACAAATACATTAGGAGTACAATATTCCAAAAGTCATATAATCTAAACATAGAGTGCAACTATCAACCCATATTGATAATATAAAAATAGAATTATGCATTAGATGTCCACACATCAATACATAAATCAGTTTTCAAGTGTAAGTCCTATCAAGGAGGGTTGTTATTATTAGATAAAAGTGAATGATAAATTTGAGATTATATACGTTCAATCTAAGAGTCATTATCAACTAAAATTTACTTAACAAATTTATTGCTAATTTGGATTAGGATATCCAAGGGTGGGTCTCATGTCAAAAAATATTGAGGAATATTATCCTTCTACAAATATATGTTGGTGTGATTTATCCTAATTGTTCTAACAATAGAAGTAAATTGTTTTGGATTAAATTTTTTAAGAACTACTTATTCACTCAAGACTCTGATGAGGATGTCTTAAATGATTGGGAGAAGATTTAAGAAGTTGAAATATTAAAAAAAAAATAGAGTATTTTTAAGTTGTTGAAGCATATCATAAACACCATTTTTTATTTTGAATTGTGATTGAATACCTAAAATAGGCCTTTTAGGTTGATTAGATTGTTTGGATCAAAAGACATAATGAGGCCTTGATGGCTAGTAGGTTGATGATGGTTTTAAGGTGGGCTATTTTATTGTTGCCTTATTACAACACAAACATATGAGAAATTATTTATATAGTTAGAAGGATCCACATTACCAACCATTTCTTGGTTAAGAGAGAGGATATTATGATAACTAATATTTTTTGTTGTACTTTGTTGATTTGGATTTGTATGATTAGGAAGTGATTTTGGAAAATACCAAGATCTTGATTGAATTAATATTGAGACTCATTTCCATTAACAATAATTTTATCATTATCAATGAGGTCTTGGACCATATTCTTGAATCTTATACACCTATTTATGTGATGACCATTGACTTGATGGAAAGCACATTACTCATTTGGCTTAAATCAATAAGTTTTCTCTATTATAGGTCCAATAGTAATAGGAGGTAACTCTATCATTTTGGCATCAATAATTTATTCTAGAATTAGAGTAAAGAGGGTCATTTAACCTCATGTCTTTACTTTTAGGCTTATATTAGGTTGACTTTATTAAGATGATCTTTTGGAGATTCTTAGAATATTAACACTGTTGGATTTTTAGGAATCTATGACCCCATAACCAACAACATGTTTATTCTTAGAATTTGTTGTGATTTATATGATTAGGAAGCAATTTTAGAAAATACCAAGATCTTTATTGAATTAATATTGAGACTCGGATCCATTAACAACATTTTGGTCATTATCAATGAGGTCTTGAACCACATTCTTGAATCTTATACACCTATTGATGGGTTGACCATTGACTTGATGGAAGGCACATTACTCATTTGGCTTAAATCAATGATTTTTCTCTATTATAGATTCAATAGGTTTAATAGGAGGTAACTCTATAATTTTAGTATTGAGAATTTGTTCTAGGATTAATGGAAAGAGGGTCGTTTAACCTCATGTATTTAATTTTAGACTTCTCTTGGGTTAACTTTCCTAAGATGATATTTTGGAGATTCTTAGAACATTAACATTATTGGATTTTTAGGAATCTATGACCCCATGACCAACAACATGTTTATTATTATACTTTGTTGATTTTAATTTGTGTTATTAGGAAGAAATTTTAGAAAATACCAAGATCTTGATTGAATGAAGATGGAGACTCAAAGCTATTAACAAAAATTTGGTCATTATAAATGAGGTATTGGGCCACATTCTTGAATATTATACACCTATTTATAGGATGACCATTGACTTGATGGAAGGCACATTACTTATTTGGCTTAAATCAATAAGTTTTCTCTATTATAGGTTCAATAGGTTTAGTAGGAGGTAACTCTATAATTTTGGTAATGAGAATTTGTTCTAGGATTAGTGGAAAGAGGGTTGTTTAACCTCATGTATTTAATATTTAGGCTCCTCTTGGGTTGAATTTCATGATCTTTTGGAGATTCTTAGAGCATTAAAATTATTGGATTTTTAGGAATCTATGATCCCATGGACAACAACACATTTATTCTTATACTTTGTTGATTTTGATTTGTATGATTAGGAAGCAAGTTTGGAAAATATCAAGATCTTGATTGGATGAAGATTGAGACTCTTATACAATAGCAACAATTTGGTCATTATCAATGAGGTCTTGGACCACATTCTTGAGTCTCATACACCTATAGGTGGAATGACCATTGACTTGATGGAAATTGCAATGCTCATTTGGTTTAAACCAATGAGATTTTTCTATTCTAGGTCCAATAGGTTTAATAGGAGGTAACTCAATTAGAAGTTATTCTAGGATAGCGGAAAGAGAGTAATACAACCTCATGTATTTACTTTTAGAATTCTCTTGGTTGACTTTCTAAGATGATCTTTTGGATTTTTTTTTTGTCTATCATTAAACTGGGTTTTAACGGTTGACCCAAAACCGATTTACAAAAATCAGCCCTTGGCTGAGGAACCCCACCATGAACCAAACTGAGGAAACTTTGTCCTCTAACCTGACGCTACTGCCTAGCCAGAAACCAAAAGAACCAGACCATACTACCCACCATATTATAAAACCCCCTTAACAAAAAGAGACACAAGTCCTATCAAGATTCTAACTACCCCAAGCACCCACACTTCGCACAAGAGATCACCCATAAGCCCGTAGGAAACAAAAATCCACTACCACAGCCAACACAACAAAACAAAATGCAAACCGTCCAGCCATAGTATAGGCCAATCGGAGGAAGACCCTAGTCCTCATCCTCGACCTCCTCTTCCTGATTTTCATCTTTGTCTTCTTCGTTGTCATCAGTCTCCGGGTTGTAGACCACCGACTTGTTGCTTTGGTATCCTTCATTGAAGAAAACCTTGGTCAAAATCTCCTGTAATTCTTGCATCTACTAATTGATGTTGGCCACCATGTTTAGGACATACCTTTTCAATTCCATGATTGTAGGGTTAGGACCCTCATCTTCAGACGTAATCTCCATGATTTTGCTACTCCCCTAAACTTGCTTGTTTTTAGCCTCAGGGAAGACCTAATGGGCTAGTCATCAATTCTCAACATTTTCCTTGTCAAGCCTCGCTTAGCGCTAGACTCACCCTCATGCTTCATGACAAGGGAGGGTTTTTGGAGACCAAGGCTCTTGCGTCCCCTCAAACTTTCACCACAAACCACCAGGGGATCCTCAGGAGGAGGGGTAGGTACAGGTTGGGGAGCATGGAGAAGGATGTATTTGTAAATGACCTTGAGAAGGCCTTGATGCATGGGCATGGAAAATTCTTTTTTGCTATGGCAAGAGGTGATGGTGTGGTTTAAGGAGTTCATCAAAAATTGGGGAATGCTTATGGGGTTAACATTGTAGAAAAAGTTGACAAAGGCGTAATGGAAACTGAGTAAAGTTTTACCAAGGTCCTCCACCATGATGAATTCTAGCACATTCTTCATAACCGCATTCTAGGGAGTCGGGAGGTCCATCCTTGTGAGGCCATTCTTTGCCTCCTTGTAGATTTTCAAGTTATCCTTAAACTCTTTGAGCTCTACCTCCCAGTGGTGCTTTTGTCAATGAATTGACCTTCCCTTGATCGACTGGCTGGTAATTTCTACCAGTAGCTTAACATCAATGACAAATTCATGACCCCTGATCTCCACATGACCATCCTCCCATGTTTCCATCACATCCAATGTAATTTCATCTTCTACACCCAAAAATAGATCAAAAATTTGGGTAAAACACCTATCGATCAGGATAGCCTGTGCATCAGGCTCCATGACCACCATGTTGGGCTCAATGTATATCATATTTGATAAGGTAACTATCAAATTCCTCTTTGAATTGTCTAAAATCTCACCACTCATGGTTTCCTTCAAAAGACTCCAGTATTAATGATTAAAAGGTGGTGGTTTCTTTGCTTGTGATATCCACCTGTTGCTAAGTCCTTAAAACCCGTACCAAAACTAGAAATGACTCATGAAGCACATTTTCCTTGATAATCATGCCAAATCATCATGTGGATCATGCCGTCGTAAGCCTTGACCCCGTTGATAGGATCTATTTTCTTGGTATTTATGTGGAGGTTAGTCCCAAGACCCCTCGCAGGGAACCTACTCCTCTCGGGGAAGGTTGGCCCATGTCTCAATGTGTTTGGAAACTTGCACCTCCCCCCATGGTGTGCCCTCCTCACATAATTATCCTTTTTAGGAAATACCACCACCACCTTGTGGTCCTGCCACTTGTGAGTATGAGTTTCCAAGCTGGCCTTGGGTTGATCACAAACATTATTGGATTTTTAGGAATCTATGGTCCCATGACCAACAATATGTTTATTCTTATACTATTCCTTATGGTTTGAAGAAGATTACTTTCTTATTCTTTGATGATTTTAGTCTTTAACTGGCCTCACTTTATGAGAGTAGTTTCTACTCTTTTAGCCATATCTTTTGCATCTTCAAACAAAGACACATTGGTTACTTCTAATTAAAATGATAGCTACCCATGAAGGTTGGAAATGAATATCTCAAGCAAATATTTTGGTGGAAAAATTTATTGTAGTCTCCCTACCAAGGCTTTCCATCTTCATAAAAAATTATGTACTCTTTCATATTGGATTATTTAAGTTGGTATAGGTCATAAATGGTGACCTTATCCTCAATGTACATTAAAAATTATTTAACAAACATTTCTACTAAGTCCCTAGAACTATTTAAAGAGTGTCTTGGTATATGATAATATCATCATAAAATTTGGGCCACTTAAGCATTTTAGGAAAAATTTAGTGTCATATCATCATAATAAATGTTACTATAAGCAGTTTTAAATAACCTATTATGGTTGATGAGATCCTTTTTCCCCTTGTACATTTGAAACACTAGAGTTTAAAATTTTGGGGGAAAGGTTTTATTGGCTACAAAAGGATCTAGATGTTGGTTATAAAATACATCATAAGAATACATTCAACTAGAGGATGATTCTTGGATAATGACCATCTATTGGTTTAGTTGCTCCACTTGAGTCATGGGTGCTAGAATATCTTAGGAGATTTGATTAGGATATGGTATATGAATTGAGGATATATTTTCTTATGCAGTTTGGAATACAAGTTGTGAGGTGGAGGGTAATTTATGATGACAAACATGTGGTTATGATTAGGGTACTTAAGTATATATTATTATAGTTGCATAAAATAAGCAGTCATCAAGATACAAAAGGTTAGAGATTTCACTTGATTATAAGATGGTTTTGTGCCCCCACAATTTTTTAAGGGATTTTAGTATGAAAGGTAAAGTATTATGGAGTAGGATTAGAGTTATAGACTAGTGTTATTAAATGAGCATTAACTAATGTTGGTTTTTTAGCTAGATTATCACTGGTCCCAATATACATGATCTTGAGTAGTCTCAAATATACTATATTAAATGAGCAATATAATGAACATAATATTCATAAAAATAATAATAATATGAACAAAATGGTTAGTATCATTCATGTAACAACATGAAAGAACACTTATAGTATATTGCTCAAGATATGCATACAAGCTTCATAGTATATTGAATGTATCTTAGATATGTTGATAATATTCGATCCATATATAAAACATGGAACTTTGTATCCATAATATAGACTTTATAGATGACTCTTAAATAGTTTATTATTGCTCTTATCTCACATTTAAGAGATGAACCTTTCCTATTCCATTCATAAGAAAATTTCTCTCATGTTTTTTGTATTCTCATATTGCCACTTGTATACATGACTCTTAACTCTCTATTTGCACACTTTATTCTATAAAACTTACATACTTACACACTTTACTATATGATACATTTCACACATCTACACACTCCATTATAAAACACCTGTGCACATTCTAACTCTTTGCATTTGCACATAAAATTACATGACACTTATGCACATCCTACACATGAACACTTACATAAAGGAAAAATATAAGTCATACTCCTAAACTATAGACTCATACCCTAATATATTACATATTTATATTTTTACCATGAAGGTACCATGGGGATACATTAGCATGCACCAAATAATATAATATTCTCCAACAGATAAAAGGTTTGGATTGGGATTCTGAGGATTTTTCCCATGTGTTGTGAGGTAGGGCAACTAGAGTTTTCTGGTATAAGTTCTTCTATAATTGGTATAAGAGGATGCAATATAAATGGAATTTAAGGAGGAACTTAGCCTTAATTCACCATTTTTATCATGTTAGCAGGTGGGATTATATCCACTAAGTCAGACATTGATGAAGTCCTGACATGTTGACATTAACAAAAGCAAAAAAGTAATCTGTTTTATTTTAATATAAAGGAGTAGAGGTTGGATGTTGAGGAAAATATAGTAATAAATCATCCTCATATGAATTTTATTAGATATAATTAGCTTCCCTAAAGAATTTTTTGATGACTTCCTTGTGCCTATAACAGAAGTGGGCCATGTGTATGGCAGATAATAAACTAGCCTTTTATCCTCTTCTTGAGTGGGTCTAGATACATATTAAGGAGGAGGATCTTCCTCTTCCTCTTCTAAGTTTAGGTTTTCATAGCTAAGGAATTCATCTTAGCCTTCCTTTGGAGGGTCAAGATGGTTTCTAGACACTATGTGTTATGTAGCATCTTTTAGACACGATAAAAGGATTGATTGAGGATAAGAGGTTAATTAAATTTTATATGTTTTAAGATTTGATTAAAAAATAATTCTCTCTCTTTTCCTCTATTAATTGATCTATCTTATATAACTTGAATTCCTACCTATAAACCAATGACTCCTTATATACCCAATTCCTCTATATATACTCGTTGGTACATGAAAGCAAAGCTAGTACATGAGAGACCAATGATATGTCGAAGTAGACCCTCTAAATATATGGGTGATACTGATAAATGAGATATAATAATCCCTCATTATGAATTCTAGTAACCCATTGTAATATACTCCCTACCTATCATAAGTATGTGGAAGACCCTATGTGGGCAATTGGTAGCCTAGGCTCCTTATATATCCAATATCCAAGCAGTTCATATGACAATTATTTAAATAATCAAAAGGAGTCCTAGTAGGACTAGAAATTGGCAAGTTTCTTGTTATCTTGATTAATTTTATCTAATCTACATAAAGTAACTCTAATTATCTTGCTTAAGTTTTGACTAATATTTTTTTTTAGTTATAAATTAATCAAGGTAAGCTAGGTAGGAACATTTGGACTTGTGTGGTGCCACAATGAGTTCACTAAAATGTGGGGATAAGTCGAGGATATGCATACATGTATTGTATCCTCACTATCTCACTCTTCCCCACCTCAAGAGATGGGATAGATAGGTTATAGGCAATGTGCAATAGATCTAAGTTTGATGTGACAATTTTAAGAAAATGCCTATGGTTTCCTCTAAGATTCTTGCCTATTCATATATTTTCTTAGATAAATCTAAGAACAATAACTTAAAATTAAATTTCTATTTTAGGCTATTGATACAAACATACAATGATACATGAAGATAAATTCAGTAATCTGCTTGATATATTTCTTTCAACATCAAAATAGAAAATCCTTTTCTTTTCTTTTGAAATAAGGGCGCAAGAGGAATCTATGTAACAAACTAATTTCCTAATCTATATACAAAATACAAATTTCTTTCAAATGAAACAACTATCTAAAACATTATATTAGAATAATAAAATTAACAAAATACATTTCATATACTTAATGCTTTCTTTCCCTTCTTCTTATTAACAAGTTGAATGGATCTACAATTGCAACTAAGATTGAGATATCTTTTAGAAGATATGCATATGCATAATACGTCTATCAGTTTTGACTAGATTAATAAATTTGATAAATAGACAAACAATATTAGAAAAGCAAGCACATAAAAAATAAATAGAAGACCAATAGTTTTTAAGGAGGAATAAATAGATCTAGGAGAATCTTCTAACATTTGCTAGATGAAACTACATGTTTTTTCATTCCTTGCATGCATAAATCTACTTCAAGACAAAATGGAATAATATTCTTCCCTAATGTAATTCAAGATACAAGTTTTCTAATGCAACTAAAGTAAAAAAAAGCTATAGACCTAAAGAGAGAGGAAATCAAGGAATTTAAAACATTTTAATTCCTTTGATTGGTTTTGGTTGTCCTAAATTTGATACTTTTGCTATTTGAATCACCACTCCACACCCTTGAAGTACCTACATACAAACCACTCAATAATAGGCTAGGGTTTAAGGGATTTGTCTTAGTCAGGCTCCTATTATGTAAATGATAGAAGGAATTTTAGAAAACTAGAAAAGGATGAAAAGTCTCAATTTTTTATTAAAATACAAAATTAATATTGCCTGGCACCACTATCAAAATATCATCAATGCTAGCGATGGGGTTGATCTGCTATAACAATGTTAACTATTATTGTTGTAGTATAAAAACCTTGATCCAGGAAACTACAAAATATTAATAGTCTAAGACCATGAAATAGAATAACAAATAGAGACTTAATATAGCAAAAAATAATAACGTTTTTATGATTAATTGTAAGATATGAAAGTGAATATAATCAATGTAATTCAGATGAATGAAATGATACAAGTCCTATAAAAAAAAGAGTAAAATAATATAAATAGGTAAGCCTGCAAGGAATCCTAAGGTGGAAGAGTTGATTTCCCCTATTATTCCTAATACGTACCAAGAATTTCATGATCTCAAACTTCTCTTCAAGGATACATAGGACTAAAAGGAAGATTGTAGATCAAAAATTCAAAAGAGCATTGCCAAAGGAAGATTCTAAAATAATATTTACAAAACCCTTATTCAAAAAATATTATCTACCATTGGGTCTTTAGTTCAACGGTTGGGACAAATAATTGATGTAGCCCACACTAAGGTTCAAATTTTTTTGGCACCAAATAGCTCAATGTGACTAAATAAATGTAAAATGGGAAGGGAAACCCTTTGAAAACTCTACTTTTAGAAATATATGTATATATATTATCATTCCAATAAAATCCAAAAACTACAAAATGGAATATTACCAAAGAAGATTACCTACTTCAATATTATCAAAAGTAATATTTGAGGGTTAAAGACTATAAATTTCAAATTTGTATATTATCTTGTTTGAAATAAGAGGAATTTTCATAGAAACTAGAGGATCAAATATACACATAGTTGAAATGAGTTGTTATATTCTTGCATAAGGAGATCACTAGTTTGAGGGGTCTTTAATAGTAATTTAGGTAGTTGCATGGGATTAGGAGAGATGTTCTAGTAATAGATTTAGGTGATTGAATCAATCAAGATCTGCATGTGGATTCTGCATGTGGAGGGAAAGAAAAATTTGATGCTTAAAGGCAGTTAATGTCAATTAGCTACTTTTTTTTGGCTCATGATCAAGCAATAGCAATGGTTCCAAAATTGCTATGGTGTTAATATACCCTGGTACTAGTGTGAAAAATAACCATTATCAGGTCAATTTGGTAGGATTGGATAAAATTTGAACATTTGGTAAAAGTGCTACCCTTAGTTAAAAGCATTATCAATTCTATTACCTTAGGTATAACACTTTTAATTTGGGTCATTAAATATAACTTTTGATGAGCTTGATTGATTGATCAGGATGTTTGCCATACCTGATGGGGTGAGTTTTATCTTGATTTCATAGTTAATAATCTATTCAAAGTGAGGTGTCTACATCCATAATTATTCCTTTTTATTTCCCTTGAGTCATTAAAGGTCTTGTGGTCTCATTCTTCCTTTATTTACCACCATGGCCTCCAATAATGAGCTAATGTCCATAAATTGCTATGTTGGTTATAATTTTTATAACTATATTATCGACAATACCTATATTGTGCATTGGGTTATAGAGTCAAAAGAAAGAAAACTTATGGTTACTTACAAGAGTTCTAAATTTTAGACATAACTTTATTGTCTTTATAGTCCTAGGTTGGTGCCTCGTCTCACCCAAACCAATATCCTTCCCAATGGACTATTTCATGTAGGCCTAAGAAAATTTTTGAGATTTTTTATATTTTGAATTAGATTCATTAATTTTATGGAGACCTTTGACTAATCATGGAAAGAAAGGGATGAAAATAAATGGGCACCTAAGTTTTTCTTGCAAGATCTTTGCTTAAGTGTGATAGGGATTTTTTAATATTTATGGACTATCAAATACAAAGGAATGAGAAATGGAAATTTTTAAAAGCAAGTATTTTAGAAAATATTTCACTAAGAAAAAAATGATCCCATTTATAGGCTCAAGAAAAGCATTTTTCCCTTCCTTCTAATGTTGATGTTCCAACTCAAGATTTTCATTGCCTATGTAAACATAGGAAGTTAGATAGCATTAATGGTGCATAAGGATGTCCTTTGCCTCCCAAGTAAGGGATTCATCAATGCATTCTACAAAGTAGTATTTTTCTTCACTAAAAAATTAAGAGGAATTATAGGTGAATGTAAAAGTTTGAGTAGTTGAATCAACTTCCTCTCTCACTATTCCCTTTTGATCTAAATTTTTATGCCAATCACCTTGTAAATGATACTCCTTTTTTACCCAAAAAGTAATCAATATGGGTGGGTGCTAGAGTTTTTGCTATAGTAATAACTTCCTCATATTTTATTCCATTTTGGATAAATTTTGAAGTCAACTACTAGTATGGACCCCTATTTTTATGCAACCAAGCAACAAATTATTATTTAATAATGGTGGTTCCTTATGTTTTTATTTTTTGATAAATTCAATATCATCCTTCAAAGCACCAAGTTGTCAGAATTTAAATCTTACTCTAATATTACTTTCAATAATTGTAGGAAATTACCTCATTTTAGATTCATGGTTTCTCTACTGCTTAATGTAGCCCCTTTTTCTAGAATCACCTAAACAATTTTAGGAGTTACATGCAAAAAAAAATTATTAGTTGAGTGGCCTTTGCTTGTAGATTTTCCTCTTCAAAGAAGTCAAATACTTATACAAAAGAGGGATTCCATATGAACTCTTCAATTATTGCATATTTTTCCTCTTCCAAGATATATGTTTCATGTTTTGGATCAGTTCCTTCCTTTATAACTCTTGTAGGATCTAATTCATCATATAAGGAAAGCACCAATGCCTCATGTTCTAATTGTAAACTTACCTCTACTATACCCATGGATTGATATTCCTCTATAGGAAACCCAAATGCCTCATATTCTAGCTCAATTCTTACCCATAATATAGGCTTATATATACATATATTATTTTTCTGTCTAAGGAAAAATTAACACCTTGCATTCATTTGTAAGCTTAGACTCTCTATCTAAGATAGGATCAAATGATTCACAATCTATTGTAGCATATGACTCTTTATTTGATAAATATTTACACATAACACCTTTCTCTTCAAGTACTAGTCCATCTTCAAAATCTTTGCTTTCAATCTTAATTCTTTCTTCAAACCATGGGAGACATACCCTCTAATGAGTGCATTGTGGCTCTCCTATAGGAATTATTTAACCATCATTATTTGAGTCTTTCTTTATCATCCCAAGTTATATTTTTTACTAAGGTAAGTATAGCTTCTAGTGAGTAAATAGAGGACTCTCTAAAGGAATTGTTAATTTACCAAAATGGCAATTGTACATTTATGCACTTGGGATAGGGAGGTAACATTTGCTTATTTAAGGAAAATTAGGCATTGCATAGGCTTGTGTCACATTGACTTGAGGTGCAACCAATTTATCTACCACTAGTTTGTTCATCATAAATTCATTAAATATTGGTTGACTAACTATAATAGGTCGATTCTATTGTAGGTTGATTTTCCACCTATTGACTCCTTGCCTAGGCATGGTGGAGGGCTAAAGCATCATTTGTTGGATCACGGTCCATGTTATATGTGAAACACCACAGTGTATATAATTTTTAATTTGTATTTACCATGTTCTAAATGTGATTGGTTGCTAGCATATTTCCTTGTTAGGTAATTTTCTAGTCCTCTTCTTTAAGTTCATAATATCATGCCCTAAACATATCCAATGCATGAAGTAACTCATTAAAGCCCAAAATCACCCTATCAATGAAGGTCCCTAATTGACTAGGATTTTGTGGGTTTTTTTGTTGAAATATAGGTCATTGAGATTCTTGGTACATTTCCATGGAATATGGAAACAAGGCTTACATTGGTTGTTGATAGGTTTGTGTATCCTAGCAAGAGGGATTTGGAAATAGGGTAACTTGTAGTGAGGGAGGATACTAGAATTTTTGGATAGGTGTTTGGGCCATATTAACTTGATATCCCTATTGAGTGAAGACCATAAATTTTTGTTGTTGAATCAATTAATATAGTTGTGGCCTATGTCTATACTACATTTGTGGAACATATTGTGCTTACTCACATGTTATTGGTACAAAGGTTGTCTCATTGGAACACATGTTGGTTGCTATTGTATGAACTATTGATTTGGGTTCTACATCAATTATTGGATCTGACATACTTGTTATAGACTAAGAATTTTCATTATATGATTATTTTCATGTTCAAGTTATTTTAAGGGGATTGTTGATATTGTGGAATTTGTTGAGTTTGGGTGATATTCAAATTTTATACACTCTTGTTGACATTGGGGAAATTGCAAATACTAGGGTTATAAAGGTTCAAAACCCATGGTATATTCTACATAATTTTATGGTTACTCCCTAGTGGAGTCACCATAATGTTCCCCAAAATCCATATAGATTGAAGATATTTTTTCTATTTTTTGAAAGAAAAAATACCTCTCTTTTTTTTAATTGTGAGTCGCACTTCTTATTTACATCCAAAATGGAGAATTATAATTTTTATTTTGGTGAATGCAATTTTAGGGGTTAGAAAAAATTTTGCCTCTTTCCATTAAAATATGATGCATTGTAATTTTAATTTTGGTGAATCACAATTTCAAAATGATGAATCACACTTTTATTGGTAAATTTTTACCTTTATCTAGCAAAGAAATATTTTGGTGAATCACAATTTCAAAATGATGAATCACCCTTTTTGATGTTGTAAATATTTTACACCTCTTAAGTAGCAAATCATAATCTATTAAATGACATAATCATAATTTTTACACTTAGCAAAAATTTTGAAGGTTGGATTGATCTTGTGCATCTATAATAACCAAAATTAGTCAAAATTCCATGTGGAAATTTTAATATGATCAAGGATTGATGAAAAATATTATCTATAATTATAATTTATAATGTTAATCTTGAAGAATTTTGTCATGTTTCATAAGGAAGTCACAATTCCATGAAGTACCTATAGATCTAAAAAATACAAAATGAGTATATCTAATGCCATAATAAATAGATCTAATGAAACAATTCTAGATTATGTAAATTAGCATAATAAAGAAACCCTTTAATAGAACTAATAAGATTCTAAGTGCATTTGCATGGATCTATAAAATTAGGGGCAAAGGGACTAAGCCCAATTCCTATTGAAATTAAACCCTTATTCCTACTAGGCATGCCAAAAATATATTGAACATGAAAATCATCTAATTAGAATAGTGTTTGTGATCTCATTTTATCAATTGGAAGGAGATAAATTATGTTCCCCCAATGTTCAAATTTAGCTTAGCTTCCTACTAATCATGCTAAAATAAACCAATCTAAGTGCAGAAAAGTAATCTAAAAGAAAAAGTGCAAAAAATATGAAAGAAATGCAATAAAAGAAAAGATGCCTATAATTATTATTGTTTGATCAGTTAGCACATATAGAGGGAACCAAATAACATCAGTGTTCTCCAACCTTGTAAATAATTTACAATAATAGAAGAAAGGACAAAAAAAAAGTGAAACGAGAGTGCTACAATCAATATGCATCCACAAATCAAAAGGGTAGTGTCACAATCAATAAACATATGTCCTGCATAGTCTTTTCATTATTTACAAATTGATATTACAAGTATAAAATGAGCTCACAAAGTGTTACTCTAACTTTTTCAAATGGTTAAAATATCCTTACAATGGGGACCATAGCTCCTATTTATAGAAAATTATTCACCTAAGACTTATTGGATGTAAATCCTTTATACTCCTTGTTAATTATTTAATTTAGAGGTATATGTAGCAAAATGATGTGCCATTAAAGATTACAATCCCCCAAATCTCATCTAAACATGTTTAGCAACCTTCTAACTTCTTATTGCTCACTAGAATTTTGCTTTTTGGATAGATTTATAGAATTTCATGTTGACCCTGTTCTATTTTGAGTCAAAAAATGTGACTCATCAATTTTGGGATCAATCGTATGTTTCGGGACCAACACACTTTTTGGTAATTAGCCAAATTTGAAAACCTTGTCCAAATGTGATCCAAAAATGGTGATTCACTATTTTACCAAAATAATAATTCATAATTTTTAGGATGAATCATACTTTTAGTATTTGGTCAAATTTGTAAACCTTGTCCATTGTAGATAAACATGGTGATTCATCATTTAAACAAAAGTACAATTCATAATATTTAGGACAAATCAGACTTTTAGTACTTAGCCAAATTTGAAAACCTTATCCTATTTTGAATCAAAAAATGAAGATTTGTCATTTTATCAAAATTGTGAGTCATAGTTTCTAGGATAAATCACACTTTTAATACTTAGCCAAATTTACAATATTTTATTTCTAAGAACAAGTTGCATTTTTTGAGTGGATTGTACTTTTAGGACTTGGCCAAAATTTAGGATAATTTCCCAAAAAATTTAGTTCACCTTATTGCTTTTAGGGCTACAAAATTCTTCTCCCTTAACATCCATTATTTTTTATTTGCTAAACTTCAAAGGTATTAGCCAAGCTACTACAACTATTCATGATGACCTTATCTCCCAAATACTGAATTGGTGTATACAAGGAAAAAATATAAACCAAAATCACATTTTTCTTCAATTTTTGGTTAAATGGATCATAGGAAGGAACAAGTAGACCTCGAGGTACAAAATCCATAGATGGACCCTTAGGCCCTTCCTTTTTTCAATCCATTCCTTAGGATCCACTTCATATCTTGCATAGTCTTTCCATTATTGTTTTTTCTATTGGTAAATAATAGGGTTTTGAAAGGGACCCTTCCCTTTTACAACTCTTGGAAATCCAAGAAAAACAAATGAATCAATCTAGGCACAAAAAATAACTTATCTTCTTACAAATCAAATTTTGTATTTTCTAGGTTTGCATTGCCTTTGGGATATCTCTACAGATCCAGCGTTTATCTATTTTTTGATATTTCAGTGGGTGCTCTTGCTACAGTTTATTTTTTTGGTCTTGGGTGAGGACCCTGCGCTTCTTCGTGCAGCTGTGGTTTTGGCTCCTATGATTTCATCCCTAAACAGACCTTGGTGGGACTAGGTGCTCTTATGATATAGGTAATTGTTTGTTGGTTTGATGTTGCAATTTTTAAGATCTTTGGATGGGGACCTCATGATTCATCACTTACTACAATTATCAGGCCATGATCGACAATCCTTATGTTAAATTTTGCTCCAGTAATGGGTTATCATGGTGACTGGTATCTCTAGGTTTCTCTTCAACTTGTATTTTCAATCTCCTTCACAGAGAGATCTTGTGGCCTGTCAAGATCTCTAGTGACTATTGATCCACTTTCCAGGTCGTGTGTTATTTTTACTTTTTTACGAGATTCCTATTTCATCATGACTGAATGATCCTCTTTGTTGGGTATGTCCATGATGGTCTCGTGCTTGCATATACAGGATTCTCCTCTGCTACAATTGTTCCTAGATATATTTTCCAGGCAGTTTTGTCTTCCTATTTCTCATGGGCAAGAAACAATGTTATGGTTTTCCCCTTGGGTGGGATATCCATTTTCAAAAAAAATTATAGGTTCCTTGTATCCCGGGCCCTCTGGGTGGGATTCTTCATTTCAAATCCTGGGCCCATTGGGTAGGATTTTTTAATTTTGATTTTAGTTCCATACGGGATGATCTCGCATCCCAGTCTGAAGATGGTCCCTTTGGGACTATCTTCTTGTGTACTATTTTATTTTTAAATTCAAAAGGTCTGCCTTTTGTTGTGTTGTTTGGTCTGTTGACCTCGTTTCCTCTATCTTCATTTGTAAAAGGTTTTGTGGCCCCTTTCCAAACCCATTTTTAATACAAACTACCAAAAAATTATATTTTCTGAATAATACAGCCTTTTCTAATCAAAAGTGCAATGACCAAAACAGTAATAGTCTTAACAAACTGCTAGACTGCTAGTTATAATTTCCCATTGATAGAGGGAAATTATTAAATTTAGTTTATAAATTATGTGAACAAAATAGAAATATACTTGTCATTAATTTACAAACACTATCCCTCCAACCACTTCAGATTCCATAAACTCCATAAACCCCCAAACGCACCATTAGTGCAAACCATTTCCACATAATTTATTTTCTAAATTGAATTATTCACCTTCTAAAAATTGGAATCATCCACTTTAGTCTGTTGTAATAAAATGCTATCAACCCTCCTCTCCTTTCTTAACTCTATAAGAACCCTATGTTTAGCTAGGTAAATCATACCCCAATTATTCCAAGATAGAAAATTCATTTTGTATCAAGTTGAGGAATTTTTCTTCCTCCCAAAGACAAAATTCTTTGCTTCCCATCAGCTACATCCTTATCAATAGCTCCAATTCTCAATTCCCAAAGATTGGGCCTTGCTTAAGAAACTAAAATTCCCAAATCAACCTTTTTATATTTCCTTCTACTTCCAATAGAAAAAATTTGGATAACCTTTTCCTCCTTTTCCAACTTCAATCACTAGTGGAAGTCCATTATCCTCTATCATCTTCATCCTTGGACCCATTTTGAATAATGTTAATATTTTTATTTTATTTTCTCCCATAACCAATAAATGTCACATTCTGTTGAGGAGTGGTTTCTCCCGAAACCCTTGTTTCTATGCTATTTTTCTTTAGCCCTACTAAAGAGTGGCTCTTTCTCAATATCCTCTTCTACATGCAAAGAAAAAATCTTTTCCTTTTCAATAAAATCCTTAGTCATCGGTTAATTAATACCTCTAGGTTGATTTTTTGGAACAAACTCTTCCTTTCCAACAATGCCATACCCATCAATGATAGCAATAACCTCAAAGCTATTTGGAGATGGACCCTTACTACTTTCACCAATTTCTTTCTGCCCCAAAACGTCTCCTTTCTTAGTTTCCTTTTTCCTCCAAAGGTTGTCATGTTCTATTATTAATAACTTTCTCCCTAGGATTTTCTAGGCATGTTTTCCAAATATACCCCTCCCTTTTGCAAAGGTTACACAAGGGAATAGGATTTTCATACTAAATCTCTTGTTCCCATTCCCTCTAATCTAAAACTAGCCTAATAGATTTAGGTAGTGGTTTAGCCAAATCTGCTTGTACACAAAAATGGGTTGCTATCATTTTAGTCCAATATTTAGTAGTTGAATCAAAAGCAATTATTTTTTAATCACTTTAGCTATCCCAAGAATAATATTGTCATCCCAAAATTCCATTGGAATCCTTGGTAGACTCACCCATAAGGGCATCAATTGAAGAGTGGCTATGGTTGGATTAAATCCCTGGATCCATTTTTGTAAAAATAACCCTCTCCTCCCAAAAATCCATGGGCCAATCAACAAAACATTTATCATATCCTCTGAGTTTGCAAATTTAAACAATAAAAATATATTAGGAAAATCCACCACTACATCTTGCCCCATAAGTTTCCATTTATCCTAAACCCACTTCCTTATTGTATCTAAATCTGGTTCGTTGCCCAAAAATTTCTCAATGAAAGAATTTTTGTCTTTTGGAATCACTTTGTTGGCCACAATTTTTGGGACCTTAATATTAAAACCCTTTTCATCCAGATCCAAAGAAAATCTCTCTTCTTACAAATTTTGACCTCTCTTCAAACTTACACCCAAGAAGTGCCTCTCTTTGACCTTTATACTATTGTCAAATTTGGATCTACTAATCCTAGATCCAAAGGGTTAGAATATCTCCTATTTGCATCCTTAAGGGATTCTACCACAACAAAATCATTGCCTATTACCTTTCCTACTACTCCTATCCCTGCTTCTCCTTTAAAATACTTGTATACTCCATCCTTTCTCCTCCAAGGCTTTCACTAGCGAACAATCACCATCGATATTACCTTCTTATGTATATTGAGTTTCCTTTTATTAACATTGGCCATTACCATACCGTCGATGCATGCCATCGGTAATATATAATATACGATTTTATAAATAATAAATTATAGGTAAAGTAGCATGTGACTTATGAGGCTATCCAATGCCTAGTTTTATGAATGGTTTTATAGGAGGTTCGAACTGGATTTCAACATGTTATAATTCCCCTTGCTGCTCCTTCTGAATTAACATCATCCCATTCATATCATGCCCATATTTCTTTCATATTTTTTAACACTTGCATAATATTTCCATTATTATCAAATTGAGATTACAAGTATAAAATGGAGTTCACAAAGTATTACTCTAACTTTTTCAAATGGTTAAAAGATCATTACAATGAGGCCCATAGATCCTATTTGTAGCAAATTATTCACCTAAGAGTTATTGGATGTAAATCCTTTATACTCCTATAAAATCTCCAATTTAGAGGCATATATAGCAAAATGATACACCACTAATATTTATAAGCCTCCAAATCTCTTCTAAACATGCTTAATAACCTTCTAACTCCTTATTGGTAACATGTGGAGATAAAATTTTGGTTTTTGGATAATTTTCTAGAATTTTATGTTGTAACAGGAGATAAAATTTTGGTTTTTGGGTAGTTTTCTAGAATTTCATGTTGATCCTATCCTATTATGAGTTAAAAATTATGACTCGTCAATTTTGGGACCAATAGTATATTTGGAGACCAATCACATTTTTTGGTAATTAGCCAAATTTGAAACCTTGTCCAAATGCAATCCAAAAATGATGATTCACTATTTTACCAAAATTGTGATTTATAGGTTTTAGGACAAATTATACTTTTAATTCTTGGCCAAATTACTCACCAAACTAAATGTTTGTCATTTCCTAGTGCTTTCAGTGGTGTAAAAGGTTTAAAATGAATGTGACATGGTGGTTATAGGGGTGTACTATATGAGTACAGTGTGGTGGATTCCAGGGTAAATAGCACAGAATACTATGGTGGCCATAAATATGGACAATGTGCTTGGATCATCATGGTGGCTACCAATTCCACCATGTAAAATAAAATTTAAAAAATACTTGTCCAAATTTGCAAACCTTGTCCATTGTAGCCAAAAATAGCAATTCGCCATTTAAACAAAATTACAATTCATAATTTTTAGTACAAATTACACTTTTAGGACTTAGCCAAATTTGAAAACCTTATCCTATTATGAGCCAAAAATGATGACACCATTTTATCAAAATTGAGATTCATAGGGTAGGAAGTCACCGTTTCAAATTTCCTGCTCCCTCCCTAGATCCCAATCTATGGAATTTTGGATAGATTTATAGGTGGATCTCTTGTTTGTCTAGACCTGTCAGGCCTTTCCTATTTCCTACTAGTTTTGATGTGCTTTCCAGACCTTCTTTGGGTCTTCCTAGGACCTCCCAGGAAGAGCTTTTTCTACTTTTCTATGGGTGTTGTTGCCTAGTCGGGTGGTCCTAGCTTTTCTTTATTTGATGTGGGTTAGTATTGGTAGGATTATTGTTTTACTTTGTTTAGGATATGATTATGTGGAGCTCTTCCCTATGGGTTTTCTAGTATTTGGAAAGGTGACATTGTGCTTCATCGTTGTCCACAATGGTGGCTCTCTTTTCTTCTCCCAAACTTGGCTTCTAGTTGTGGGTTAGCCTCTTGTTAGTTTGTTGAGTGAAGTAGTTTGGGGAATATTTTATTTGCATATTTATGGTCTTTGGGGGAGGACCGTATTTTTTAATGCTTGCATAAAATATTCTCTCATTGTTACTTATGGGATGGGCTTTCAATGGCAGGTTTTGGGTATTTCTTTGTCTTGAAGACCCTTTGCTTGTCTATTTTTTGGGTTTTTTGATGGACCCTTTCTCTATAATTTTTTTGGTATTTGATAGGGACCCTATGCTCTCTCACTCATCTATAGTGAAAGGCTTCTGGTGATTTCCCTGGTCAGGTAGTTGGTGGAGCTAGGATTTCTAGTTGATCTACTATAGTTGATTTTTTTATGGACTCTCTATGCAATTTTTTTGGTATTGGGGAGGATACCATGTATGTAACCATTAGCTATAAAGAAGGGATCCCTAAAGATGATCTCTAGGTAAAATTTACTTTTGTATTTGGGGGTATCATGATGAATGTTTTTGGGGTTATTCATTTCTAGGATGCACATTCCATTTCACTTTGCAAGGATATCTCGTGGCCTATGGAGACCTCATTATGTTTTTTTTCTAGATTATAGGCCTTTGGAAGGTCCTTCGATGTGGGCCTTCCTTATCCGTGTTGTTTCTCCTAAGTAGAAAATTATGTTCCCCATGCGATATTTTTGTTTCAACTAGTTGTTATTTCAATTTGGTTACACTTCAGGCAGATCTTTCTTGAGTCAATCTCAAATTTATCCGTGAGTAGTTTCTTGGGTGGGAAAATTCTTTTCAAATTTTTGTGGGAATCTTTGTTTTAGCCATTCTATAGAGACTCCCTTGTTTTCATTTTTAATTTCTATTGGTGTGAAATTTCCTTGGTTAGGTGGGAATCCCTTTTTTAATCTGGTCTTGTTTTTAGTTAGTCCTATGGATTTTATCTCCATGCTTTAGTTGTTCTTTGTTTGTTTATAGGAGACAATATCTTCTTTAATTTTTTCTTGTACAAGGATTTGGAATCCTTTCAAAACACTATATTTCAACCAATAAAAAAAAATGAAACTCATAAATTTTAGTATGAATCACACTTTTAATACTTAGCCAAATTTATAATATTTTCTTTCCAAGAACAATTTGTATTTTTTAGTGGAATGCACTTTTGGTACTTAGCCAAACTTTTGTATAACTTCCCTAAATTTTTAGTTCACACTATTGCTTTTAGGGCTATAAAATTCTTCTCCCTTGTCATCCATGATTTTTTCTTTATTGGAATTCAAAGGTAGTAGCCAAGATACCACATCTATTCATGATGACCTTATCTTTCAAATCCTGAATTGGTGTATACAAGAAAAAATCTAAACCAAAATCACAAGTAAAAATAGTTTTTTTTTGGTTAAATGGATCATAGGAAGAACAAGTGGAACTCAAGTTACACAATCCATAGATGAACCTTTAGGTTCCCTTCCTTTTTCCAATCCATTCCTTAGGATCTACTTCATATCCACTTATAACCACTTATAAAACACATAAAGGACTTTAGATCCATTGGAATGATTATAAAACCATCCAAATCCATTCATTTCACTCAATTTTTATCAATTTTGCAATACCATCTATATTTTGACCAAAGTGTTACTTTGTTAAAGAACATTGTCACTCTATAGTACTTATTTATAGGAGATAGCACTAACTATAGGTGATCATAATGAAAACAAGGCCAATTTTAATAGCATCTTATATTCAATCTTCTCGATCCCTAATATAATGATTTTAATATATTTAGCATAATTAGACTTGACTTATGTGATAATTTACTATTGGTCAATGGTCTTACCAGCATGAAACCAGAAACAAAATTTCATAAATAGAGAGTAAAATTTAGTATTCTAGATATATTTCAGAACTTACTCATCCTAAAGTAATCAATCAACTTGTAATATAAGCAAAATATCTCTTCTATCAAAATATCCTTCTCATCAAAATCTTATCCACTTGTAATCATCTTCTACAATCATCCTATTATACTAAGAGGGATATTAGGAAATCTATTGTTGGAAATTAAAGCAGTATAAAAAGGTAAAAAATTTGTTTACAACGGTAAGCTTTGGACCTTACCCTTTTACCTCCTTGGACGGTAGCTGACTGGGCATATTGGATGGCATGGGCGGCAAGGCATTCGACATCAATTTCCCTTCCTCCTTTCCTCCCTATTTTTCTTCATTTCCTAACTTCTCCTATATTCCCTAAGGTTGTTAAATCAACCCTATTTAAGCATTGTAATTTCTAAGTTTCGTAAGGTTAATGAATAATATTTCTTATTTCCATTTTGCTCCAAGACTCACGTGCCACATCTGGTATCAGAGCCGAGGCCGAAGAGGGCCCGAAGATCGAGGTGGAGGAACCAGCAGCATGAGCACCGAGGCAGGCGAGGTCAAGTGGGGCCCGTAGCACGTGATCCGAGGTGAGGTCGAAGAAGGCCCATGAATCATGAACCGAGGTGAGGTCTGGAGAAGGCCCGCACAGCGAGCACACAAGGAGGAGGAGCAACCTAGGAGAAACCAATCGGAGAGCACCACATGGCGAGAGGAGAGCAAGGCCGACGTAGACCGGATGACACAAAACCGACACAGATCCGATTACGTGGCAGAAGGAGAACCGACAACGTGGTGGACGAAGGGTTACGTGGCAGAAGGAGGCGACAAGCAACGTGGTGATAGGCGATAGGCTAAAGGAGGCAAAAGGGTGGTCACTGATTTCCCGAAGGCAATCAAGTGACTATGCGAGCGTTGAGGGTTTTAAACACCTCAAACGCTCTCGCATGGTCGATGTGGGACTAAAAGTCCCAAAAAAAAATTCTTTCGATGCGACCGTGAGAAGAACAAGGAAGGCAAGCTTCCCTTGCCTTCTCGTCGAGCCACGCAGCTCGACTGGCTCGAGGAGCCAGCCGTAAGGCGCCCGCCTTCCTGCAGGTCACGGGTTCGAAACCCAGCGACGGAAAAAGCTTTGAAATTTTTTTTATTAAAAATCGGATCCGAAACAACATAAAATTGTATTCATTCCCTTTGGTTCTCATCGGCAGTGGTGGCCGAGTTGGTTAGTGCGATTTGTTGATGCCAAGAGGTCACGGGTTCGATTCCTGCAGACCATAATTTTTTTTTATATAAGTTCTTTTAATTTTTTTATATTATTAAAACTACTTATATTATATTTAATATATTAAATATAATTGCTTCTTTAAAATTTTTTTTAGGGCAATTATTTTTTAATTTATTAAATAGTAATATAGTTTTTTAATATTATAAAAGAAAGGAAAATATTGTCTAAGAGACAATTATTGTAATCAAAGGGTACATATTTTTTTTACTTGATTCAAGGAATCACAAACTGTAGAACTCTTGTGTAATAAGCCTAAGAGGCTTAGTTTTTTTTGTAAAAGATACCAAGGATCAAATTGTAAAATTGTAAATAGGCATTGATGATAAGACCAAATGGTTGTTATCATGCCTTATGTGCAATTTTAGCAAGAGAAGGTGCAGAGAGGTTTGATGAAAAAGTAAGAGGTTATGGGCTCAACATTGTGTTTAGCCAACTTCAAAATGCAGTGATAGCACATCAAAGGCATCCTGACTCAGGGTACGAGGCAGACTTTGAAGACAACTCATTCAAGAGTCAATTTGAACAATCAAAATCCATACAAGCTGCACCACAAGAATCAGAGTATACACACTACAGTATTTCAGTGGAAATATTAGAACCAGAATCACCAAAAATAATATTGATAAGTGACGACGAAGAAGAAGTAGCAGATAATTTTGTGAATCAAGAGATAGCATCCCCACATCAAGAGGAATAAGCAGTGAATGATAGAGTAGAACAAGTCATATTTGACTTAAATTTGTAATCTCTTCTTTCTTCCTTCTTCTTCTTTCCTTCTTTCAAACAACAAAGTACTTTATTGTAACCATGAAATAAAGAGAGTTTTTTGGTAACTATGGCCTCACACAATAGCTTACCTATACCAGAATTTAACGGTTATGACTATGAGTATTGGTCTATAAATATGAAGACCTTGCTCATAGGAAGAGGTTTGTGGGACATAATAGAAGAGGGCTACACATAACCCTCATATTGGACAACACTAAGTGTCGCAGACAAGAAAACATGAAAAGAAGAGAAAAAGAGCAACTCTTCTGCTCTTTCTCATCTCCAAGCTGCATTGGAGAAAAGCATATTCCCTAGAATCACCGCTTGTACAACTGCACAAGCTGCATGGAAAGCATTGAGTGATGGATTCCAGGGTAGTAATCAAGTGAAGCAGGTAAGGCTTCAAACACTGAAGAGAGATTTTGAAAATCTCCGAATGAAAGATGATGAAAAAGTCGATGATTATTGTGTTAGAGTAAAAGCAATTATGGATAAAATGGTTACACTAGGCGAAGAAATCAAGCCTGAGATAATTGTAACAAAAGTGTTGCGAACACTTACACAGAAATGGAACCATATTGCCATAATTATAGAAGAATCCAAAGATCTTTCCCTTTTAACATTCGATGCATTAATCGGATCGTTAATGTCACATGAAGAGAGGTTTCCTGAAACTCCTTCAACCAGCTACGGAGGTGATGATAAGGCCTTCACTTCCAATGAAAACAATGGAAGAGGATGGGGAAGAGGTCAAGGTAGAGGCAAGCAAAGAGGTAGAGGCAGAGGCAACTACAGAGGAGGCAATCAAAATAGAGGAGGCAACCAGAATAGAGGAGGCAATTCCAACAGAGGAGGCAACTCATACAGAGGAGGCAATCAACAAAGAGGTGGAAATAAAAATCGAGGAGGAAATCAAGGACAAAGTGGAAATCAAGGGCGAGGAAGTGACAAGTCAAAATCAGCTTGTTTCAACTGTGGCAAGCCAGGTCACTTCGCTCGTGACTGCTGGTCAAAATCTTCACAAGGCAGCAGTAGTCAATATGGTAATTATGGAGAAGAAGATGATACCTCTAATATTTTTCTTTCATATGGACAATCAGAACAGAATCTAAATGACACATGGATTCTGGATACTGGTTGTTCAAACCACATGAGTGGCAAAGAACATTTATTTGCTACTCTAGATTCCACTTATAAATCCCAAATAAAATTAGGGGATGATAAGACATTGCAAGTAGAGGGTATTGGAGCCATGGAGGTTCCAACCAAAGAAGGACTAAAGAAAGTGCATGACATCTATTACACTCCAAAGCTCCAACACAATCTGCTAAGCATTGGACAAATGATGGAAAACAATTACAAGCTTGTATTTGATGAAGGACAATGTATCATTTTTGATAAAAATAATTGTAATCGTGTCATCACACAGGTCCCCATGACCAAGAACAGGTTATTCCCTCTCAAATTTGATGAGCCAGGAGGAGCTCAAATTGCAAATGTAGCTATAACAAATCCAAGTGTGCTTTGGCACTTGCGATATGGTCACCTTAATTCCGCTAGCTTGAAACTTCTAACTTCTCAAGCTATGGTGATAGGACTTCCCAAAATCAATGAACAAAAGGAGGTTTGTGAAGGATGTGCTTTGGGAAAGCACTCAAGGTCAAAGTTTCCAAAAGGACAAGCATGGAGAGCCAACTATCCACTTCAGTTAGTACATTCAGACATCTGTGGACCAATGCAAACACAGAGTCTCAAAAACTATTCTTATTTTCTCACTTTCATAGATGACTTCTCTAGAATGTGCTGGATTTATTTTTTGAAACATAAAGATGAAGCTTTTGATTGCTTCATAGATTTTAGAAACAATGTAGAGAATCAAAGTGGGAATTATGTAAAATGTCTTAGGACAGATCGAGGAGGTGAATACTCCTCAAAAGCATTCTTGAAATATTGTAAAGCAAGTGGGATTAAAAGGCAATTCACCACTGCCTATACCCCACAATAGAACGGTGTGGCCGAGAGAAAGAACCGCACCATAGTTGAAATGGTGAGATCGATGCTTTAGACTAAGCATCTAACTCATATGTACTGGGTAGAGGCTATAAGAACCAGTGTATATATTCTAAATAGAAGTCCTACTTCTAGTTTAGATGGTGTCACTCCTTATGAGGGGTGGTACGGAAAGAAACCTAATGTAAAGCACTTCAAAGTGTTTGGTTCTTTAGCATATGCACACATTCCTGATGAGAAAAGGAAGAAGCTTGATCCAAAAAGTCAAGCTTGTATATTTGTAGGGTATTGTGAGTCTACAAAGGCATATAGACTCTACAATCCCAAGACTCATAAAGTTATACTCTCCAGGGATGTAATTTTTGATGAAGGGGGAGAATGGGGTCATCAAAGAATTTTTGTTGATGATGAGTCCCAAGATGTAAGTTCTTCACAGGTACAGCAGGTGTCTCCAAAGAAAAGCAAAGGCACACCACCCCCTCCAAGCCCATACAGGAGTACTACATCAAGTACTTCAACCGCCACTCCAAGTCCTTCTCCATAGAGATCAGTAAGTTCTTCACCGATGGACATTGACAGAGACTCTCCATCGAGAGGTAAAAGAACATTACAACATCATCCATATTTTCAAATGTTGGATCAGAATTTCTAGAGAAGATTCACTAGAAGCCAAGCTAGTGAGATGAATACAGTTTTGCAACAACTTGAAAATTTGCAATTGTATGGAGATGATGACTCCCATGATCCTAGGGGAGATGTAGTCAATTATGCTTTATTGGCTAGTACACAGCTAGAACCAGCTAGCTATGAGAAGGCATGTACTCAAAATGTATGGCAAGAAGCCATGAAAGAGGAAATAACCTCTATAAACAATAATGATACATGGGAGCTAGTAAAGCTACCCAAAGGAAAAAAATGTGTTGGGTGTAAATGGGTCTACAAGACCAAGTACAATGTTGATGGAAGCATTGAGAGGCATAAGGCGAGACTAGTAGCAAAAGGTTTTACTCAAAAATTTGGCATTGACTATGAGGAAACCTTTGCTCCTGTTGCACGACAAGAAACAATTAGATCAGTTCTTTCCTTAGCAGCCCATAAAGGATGGAATGTTCAACACATGGATGTGAAAAGTGCTTTTCTGAATGGATACTTGACAGAAGAGGTTTATGTTCAACAACCTCAAGGTTTTCAAGAATAGGGAAAGGAGAACCTTGTTTACAAATTGAAGAAAGCACTTTATGGCCTCAAGCAAGCACCAAGAGCTTGGTACTCATGCATTGATGGCTATTTCAACGAGTATGGATTCACAAGAAGCAAAAGTGAACCAAATCTGTACTACCTAAAGCATGGAGTAGACATTCTCATAGTTTGTTTGTATGTGGATGATCTAATATTTATGGGTAGTAACAATAAAATGAATATGGAGTTCAAAAACTCCATGATGAAACAGTTTGAGATGAAATATCTTGGTTTAATGCGATACTTCCTAGGGATGGAAGTGCATCAATCAAATAAAGGGATCTTCATATGTCAACACAAGTATGCTCGAGACATGATCAAGAAATTTTCCATGGAGCAATGCAAATCAGTTGCAACTCAAGCCCTATGGTTGAGAAAAATTCTTGAAGAGATTGGAGAAAGTCAAAGTGGTCCAACTCGATTGTATTGTGATAACATAAGTTTCATTCAGTTGGCATACAATCCAGTCCACCATAGCATATCAAAGAATTTCGATATGAATTATCACTTCATTCGAGATATGGTGGAACAACAGATAGTTGAGCTTCAATATTGTAACACTTTGGATAATATTGCAAACATCTTCACCAAAGGTATAGCTAAAGCTCAATATATAAAGTTGAGAGATTGTATAGTCATTCATATCAACTTTAAGGGGGAGAATGTTGGAAATTAAAGTAGTATAAAAAGGTAAAATATTTGTTTATAACGGTAAGCTTTGTACCTTACCCTTTTACCTCCTTGGACGGCAGCTGACTGGGCAGATTGGACAGCATGGATGACAAGGCATTCAACATCAATTTCCCTTCCTCCTTTCCTCTCTATTTTCTTCATTTCCTAACTTCTCCTATATTCCCTAAGGTTGTTAAATCAACCCTATTTAAGCATTGTAATTTCTAAGTTTCGTAATGTTAATGAATAATATTTCTTATTTCCATTTTGCTCCAAGACTCACGTGCCACATATATCACTATCATTCTTTGTTTCAACAAAGGAAAAATCCCTTCTATTTAAAATTCATTCTTTTATAAGTAGTGCCTAACCCAAGGTCATGGTAGGGAGCCATTGTTAGAAGTATTACATTATTTTCTACCTTTCAAGAATATTCCAAGTACCTTGTAACTATTTTGTAAATATTTGAGTCTAACATTTGTAACCACATTCTAAATATATGGTGTGAAAAGAGTCATGTAAATGTTTATCTTTTAGTGTGTGTAATCATTATAGGTTTTTCATAATTAGGAGTTGATAAAATATATATATATATATATATATATATATATATATATATATATATATATATATATCTTATGAGAAATATAAAGAGTTAGATCTTCCATGAGTTTGAGGAGATGAAGAGTTAGTGAAAGTAGAAAGGTCAAGAGTTTTGTGAATGTGAAGAGTCTCTTGTCCAAGTTGTATATATTGAAGACAAAGCATTGTAATTGATGTGTGAGAACAAGCCTTGCAATACATTGTATTTGCATTTATTGAGTCGATATATTCATCAATAATATTATTCAATACATTTTTTATTGAATGTATGTAATTGTGTGAATTTTATATTGTTAGATCTTGTGAGAATAGGGTTGAATTGCTAACAATGGTACCAAAGCCACTATTGTGTAAAGTTTTTATTATGGAGAGAGAAGACATTGAGGAGGCATTGTAGTAAAGTGTTGAGAAAGGAGGTATTGTAGTAAAGTGTTGAGAAAGGAGGCATTGAGGAGTTATTGAAGCAAAGATCTAAGAGAGGTAACATTAAAAGGTTTGAGTGTAGGCTTTTGAGAATATGAGATCAAGGAAGGAGATTCTAATTTATTTTTCCAAAGCTATCAAGAGGAATTTGTAGAGAAGAATCCTTGAGTGAATTCATGAAATAGTTGAGTGGAGACATCAAGCATTGTTGGAGGAAGCAAATGTATGAATGAGTCAAGTGGAGATAAAAAAAAAGTATTGAAGGGAGTATTTGGGAATGGAATAGACAAAACAAACATGTGCAAGAGAGATTGATCTTAAAACATATATTGTAGAAGGAGGATAGCACAAACCAACAAACAGAGTGAACAGAAGGAAAGTGAAACATCAACTATAGAAAGAAATCAATGTATGTTAGGGTGAGCACCATTGGAGAAGGGAGGATGCATATGCAGAGTTGGTGAATTTATGATTAAAAAAGGTACAAATTATTAACCTTTGTATTTTTTGATGGAATTTTATTTTAGAAGAAATATTAAAGAAGAAAAGAAGAAAGTATTGTATTGAAATGGAAACATATATGTTATGAGGAGAAAAATATTACTAGGAAAAATTTGGAGGAATTAAAAATAAAAGGAAGAAGAGTTGATTTGAAAAATAAAATTGGAGAAATATAAATTAATTAAAGAAGGAGAGAAAATTGAAGGGGGCATTTTAAAAGAAGTCAAAATATTGTTTGAAGAAAGAAATTGATTATCAAAGAAAGGAGAATTGTTTGAAGGAAAATTGAACGAAAAATAAATTGAGAACAAATTGAATTTAAAATATATTAAAGGAATATTATCCAAAGAGACAAAAAAATTAATTTGGAGAAAGAAATTAATTTAAAGAAGAAATATTATTTGAAAGAAGATATAGTTTATATTTAGAAGACAAATATTAAGAAGAAAATGAATATTAAAGAAAAGAAGAAAAGAATTGTGTTTGAAGAATAACATAAGAGTTTTTTTGGTTGGATAATAAGGGGTTGTACTCGGTTCCCCCACCCTTGACAAATTACAACTCTCTTATTTAGATCTTAAGAGTTTACAAATAGATACACTTCTCATCTCAATTGAGATGTTATAGCTAGAAACTACATCATTTTACATAAAATGTTTGAATTCTTGATTTTCATTTTCTACATCTTTTCAATTTTTTGTATGAATATAAATATTTCACAATTCAGCATCCTTCTTGACATTTTTCTATAGCAACCTTTATAATACCAAAATTTCATCTCTACTATATATGCATTGCATCTTAGTAGAGTAATATTTCCAAAACATTGCACTATCATACTCCGCTTTACCATATCTGGATTGCTAATTTCCTTTCTAAAACACAAGTGCAACCACAAAAATTAAAATAAATAGTTTATATGAAAAAACATTATTGTTATAAAATAAAGCAGATATTACCAATGGAAAATATTAAAGTAAATCTTAATAATTATTTGATTCAAATAGTCAACATTTTCTTGTTAGCTTCAACTAAACTTACTACTTCCTCTAACCATGGAAAGGAGAATTTAACTTCACGATCCTCAATAAAAATCCCTCTATTGGCTAGCCTATCTGCACATTTGTTTCCTTCCATTAATGTATGTGTAAACCTGATTTCTTTAAATTGTTTAGCAAGATATTAAATTTCCACAATTATCTCTTGTATGTTCCATGGAGCCTTTGCTTTCCTCAAAATTGCATTTATTACTATGAGAGAATCACCTTCCATCCATACTTTGTTCCATTTCATTTTTTTGCATATTTTTAACCTTTTTAAAGTTATCCAAGCTTCAGCTTCATTATTTTCTTAAATCCACTATTGAAAGCATAATGAGATAAAATATCTCCTCTATTATTTCTAATTATTCCTCCTCCTACTGGTCTTGGATTTCCTTTAGATGCTTCATCAAAATTCAATTTAACCAACTCCACATTTGGTGGTTTCCACTTTATATTCTTTGCCTTATTTTTGCTTCTCTTGTACCCAACATCATAATTCCATTTAATGACTTGACTCCATCTATCAAGGATATCTACTTTTATATGAGGGATTGGGTGAGTTGATAGGGTTGGTTTAGAATCCTCTATGGCTAAACATATCTTCCTTTTCATTATCTCTAAGCTTCTTTCCTTTCCTTTAAATATTCTTCTATTTCTTTCCAGCCATACAATCCAAAGTATTGTATCTTTTGATATATCTCATATTGCCTGTAAAGCCTAAATTTTATAAGTGCTCTGCCATTGCTTTAACAATATTCGGTTCTGCTATTCATCACCATGCATTTACCAAAGATATTAAGAATTCATTGCCATAGTTTCTAAACTATTGATAAATGGGCTAAGATATGGTCTATACTCTCCTTTTTACAAAGAACTATATGGGCCATAAAAACCCCTTTTCATAAGGTTATCCTAGGATAAAATTATTCTATGACCTACTAGCCAAACAAAAAAATTGACTTTAGAATGCTTGGGCTATCCCAAATATCTCTCCATATTCTAGTGATATTACTATTTTTTGGTGCTTTACATTATATCCACTTCTTGTTGTGTATTCTCTTGAGCTATTCAACTCCCAAATTAATTTATCTATGGCTCCCCTTGAAATAATCACATTTGTTATCTTTCTACTCAATTTCCTCCTAGAATCAATGTCTTCTATACTTGTAAAAAAATCTTCTTTCCATTTATATCTTCCTTCCTGATTCTTGTACAAAATGTTTGAAATCCTATCACCATATTTATCTTAAGCAATCTCATCCAAGGTTTCAAAATTGGATCTAAATTGAGTGGTTTTTTATCACATCAAGTATCCATCCAAATAGAAAAATTTCTCCAGTTCCCACCACCCATATTAAACCTTTAATAATTAGATCAATATATTTTTTAAACCATTCTAAAGAGTAGAAACATTTGGTAGAGATAATATAGTAAATATTAAACTTGGTTCATTGGGCTCAACATACTTACTTAGAAGAATTATTACCGATTGTCTTGAACTCTCTTTGTATAATATCCAAATTACTTTTCCCCTAAGATCTAAGTTTGCATTTGTAAGAACTCTTAAACCAAGACCTCCCCTAGTTTTATCATCACACACATTGCTCCATTTCACCAAAGGAAATTCTATTTTATCATGTAAACTTGACCATAAAAAGGATCGCATAATATAGATTAAAATTTTTTCAACTAATTTTGGCATAGTATACATTGACATATAATATGTTGGAATGGCCCGTAAGACTGACTTGATTAACTACACTCTTCCTGCTAATGATAACCATATACCTTTCCAAGCTGGTAGATTATTCTAAACTTTATTAATAATTGGATTCCATAATTTTATCCTCATTCTTCCCTCAAATAAAGGCATCCCTAATAAGTTGGTAAATTTACTTCCTCCATTTGAATTAACTTATAAATTCTTTCATTGATAAGCTATAGTTTTAAGGAAGTAAATTTTGGATTTTGTCCTTGTACCTTTTGTCCTTATGCTCTTTTGTATTTTTTTTAAAAGTTATTCAAAGCTCTAGACTCATTAATCCTTGCCCTTCCAAAAAAATGTCCTATCACCTACAAATCGTTGATGGGTGATGTTGTCGATGTTTTTACTAACCTTAAGTCCACTTATAAGCCCATATTTGTAAGTTTTTTTTAAGTTCCTACTCAAAACCTCTACCATAATAATGAAAAAATAAGCAGATAGAAGATCTCCTTGTCTAAGCTATCTCTTGGCTTTAAAATATTTTGTTACTAACCCATTGACCAACACTAAATAAGAAACTATATAGATACAAGTTTTAATCCATCTAACACATTTCTTCCTGAATCTAAACTTTTCTAAAACTGCAAAAAGAAAATCATATTTAACCCTATCATAGGCTTTACTCATATCAAGTTTTAAGAATATTGCTTTCTCTTCTCTTAAATTTTTTTAATGTATAACTTCATGAGCTACTATGATCCCATACATAATATGTCTCTCTTTCACATATCCTCCTTGCTCTTCTAAAATAGTTTTGTCTAAAAATGGTCTTAATCGATTCACCATCACTTTGGAGATAATATTATATGCCATATTACATAGGCTTATGGGTCTAAAAGAATCAAACAAATCAACATCATTCTTTTTTGTAATTAGGGTAAGATATTTTACATTTTATTTTATAAGGTATGTATTGTTTTACCCTAGAATGTTCCATTGCCACCAATAAATAATCCTTCATTATATCCCAATTATATTGGTAAAAATATGTAGAGAGTCCATATGGACCTGGGGATTTATCCTTATTAAAATATAATAGGTTAAAATAAAATTCTTCTAGAGTAATAGGCTCCATCAGGTTTCTATTGTCTTCATTTGTTATAACTAAAGGTACATCTTGAAGAAGTTTATCATTAAGAACTTCAATCTCATCTGATCCTAGAATATTTTGATAAAAAGACTTTACCTCTTCTAATTTCACTTTGATCTTCATTCCAAACCCCTTCTATTGATTTAATTCTACTAATTTTGGATGTTTATCTTTGTACTATAGCCATCATATGAAAAAAAATTGTATTTTTATCTCTTTCTTTTAACCAAGTATGTCTTGATTTGAATCTCCAAAATTTGTCTTCCTCACTCAAAATATTATGATATTCACTAAGCAACTCCCTTTCCTCTAAGCTTAGATTATTATGATCACATTTTTGGAATTTTGAAATTTTATATTTTAGTTCTTCTTTCTTCTCAAAAATATTTCCAAAAGTGTTTTTGTTCCATTCTTTTAATCTAGATGTCATAGATTTAATTTGTTTTGGAAGAGCATACAATCCACCATTTCTTGAAGAATTCTATGTTTGTGCTATCATATGAGCAAATTGAGGATGGTCTTACCACATCCAATCATATTTAAAATTTGATCTTTTTTTAATTCACTTACCACCATTTTAACTCTTATTGGCTAGTGATTTGAACTAATCCTTTTTAAGGTATTAATTTTAGCATAATTTCCGTCATCTCGTCAATGATCTAAGAGTATGCATCTATCTAATTATTTTGATATTAGGTTTAGGGCTCTCTTTTTTTTGGTCCATGTATAGTTGTCTTATTCAAACTCAACCTCTCATAGATTATTGTTTTGAATAAAAGTTGAGAAATCTCTCATACTCTAGGTTAATTTCCTAATTTCCCCAAATTTTTCATCTAGCTTGGTTATGGAATTAAAATCTCGTATGATCATGAATCGGGTTTCTTGGTCTTTACTTCTCATAAATGCTTCAATCACACTCCAAACTTCTAATCTACCTGACTAATTTGTAGGTCCATATACTTTGATAAGGATGAAATGAATATCTCTAAAGTAGCAAGTGACTAAAGAGGCTATCCAATGCCTAGTTTTATAAATGGTTACACAAGTAGTTCTAGAAGGATTACAACAAGTTATAATTCCCCCTATCACTCATTCATAATCCATAACATCCCATTCACATATTGCCCATACTACTTTCATAGTTTTTTAAAGTTTTTTTGTCATTTTAGTTTCCTTGATACAAAGAATATCAAGCTTATTACCTAAACATAGGTCCTTGATACACCTTTGCTTTTAGGGGGCATTAGCACCCCTTATATTCCATGATATGATATCATGTCTCATTAGGGGCTATTGGCCCTACCTATGTATTACCAATATCATTTTTTTTTTGGTAAAGAAAAGTTCAACCAACTTAGTTTGTGTTCCTTTCTCTATGTTTGCTGTTGCTTCCCTAGATCTTGCTTGGTAATTTGAGGGTTTTCCTCTTTTTGCCTTGATGATATCAAGAGTAGGTATTATTATTCTATTCCTAAATATTATTTTACAATTTTATTTTTCATCATTTTTATCCTCTCCTGGATCTTTTACAAAATCTTTTGACTTGTCCTACTCATTTTTGGGTATTTCCTTTTTGATGGCAAAGGTATTAACTTCTAAAACTTCATTGTCTTTACCAATTTTTTTCTCCTAAATGGTGCATGGGACTTCAAGAGAGTATTCAAAATATTATGAGACATATTCCTTAGGTTCATCAAGAATATTCTTCCTTAAATCAAGATCATACTAAATAGACAGATCATTTTTAATATGTTGAACCTGTTGTATTGTGTCCTCTAAGTTTTGATTTAATTTTTTTATAGGCTAAAGCCTTAAAAGAGTTGGTATCTCTTCCAATATCCTTCATTACTGGTCTCCATTATTTATTTTCTTTCATTTTTCTAGATCTATTTTTTGGAAGTTGAAAACCATCTTCATCCATAATTATTTGTAAGTTTCTCTTACAGTTTTCTACAGATGATTATGTTGGGCTCTTCTTAGGGCATGATCTTTCAATATGACCCACTTCATGACATCTTCTACATCTAAAAGATATTTTTTAAAAATATATGACTTGGATCCACATCTTATACCCATACTTAAGAAGGATTGATTTTGTTAAAGATCTACTTATATCAATCATGACCAATATATGAGCATAATTAGCCAATAATCCATCTTTCGTAGGATCTAAAATCTCAAGTAATTCTCCTAGACTGTTGCCTATTGCCTTGAAGGTATCTATCCCAAAATTCAATGGACAAAAGAATAATAGAAGAGTTATTAAAGGAAGATTTTTTTTTTAATTTCGAATTTGAGAGTTAAAAGGATTTCAACTACAAATAAAATTAATTATATTAAAGAAAAAAATTAATAAAGTTGAAGATAAATTTGAAGAAAGTTGAATAAATTATTGGATATGTCGAATTATATTAAAAGAAGAAATTATTATTATTTGAAGGAAATATCTAGTGCAAGCAAACTTATATCATGGTAAATACAAAGATTTTTCTTTCAGAGTCTCAACTACTAAAAGGACCTAACTTCACCCCATGGAAAAATAAGATGAAATCAATAATTATTGTTGAGAAACTTTGGGAAGTAGTAAATGGAGAGAAAACCATTCCAAAGATACATTTGGAAGAGATAAATATAAATATGAATATGTAAAGGCTCTTATGCTAATAACATTTGTTATATCCAATGAGATTCAAGCACATAGAAGTGAAGTTGAAGCTTGTGCTTGGGATACATTATGCACAATATTTGAAGGAAAAAAATGAAGTTATCGTTTTACACTTCAATCATAGTTATATTCACTAAAAGTTCATGATGGTGAAAACATAAAACATTTTCTTAGAAGGATAGCAAAATTGAAATCTAAGCTACAAACTATGGGAGAGAAAGTGGAAGAAAAATTTCTTGTCCAAGTTACACTCAAAGCACTTCCAAAAAAAAATTAGACTTTGGTCACATCTATTCAAGTGTTAAATAAAAATGTATCATTTGATGAATTGGTCAACATACTTTAGGAATATGAAATAGAAAACCAAGCAAGAGATGAAATGATAAATAATGCTTTTATTTCAACAAAAAAATTACCAAATAATACTACCTCATCATCACAACATCAACCTGAATGGAAAATAAGATATTGTTACATATGTAACAAAGAAGGACATACCATATGTAACAAAGAAGGACATACCACAATATATTGTAATATAATTCTCTAAATTTTTGGAATGTGTTGAATATTTTCCATGTTATTATAGCAAGTTAAGATATGTTTAGACCCATATGTTTTGACCTATATGTTTAGACTCATCTGGGTTGTTTTGGGTTAATATATTTGAACCCATGTTTTAATATATTTGGGTTAATTTATCCTTCCTAGTGCTTTCAGTAGCGTAAAAGATTTAAAATGATTGTGACATGGTGGTTATAGGGGTGGACTACATAGATTACTGTGTGGCGGCTTCCAAGGCAAACAACACAGAATATTGTGGTAGCCATAAAATATGAACAACGTCCGGATCATCGTGGTGGCTACCGATTCCATCATGTAAAATCAAATATATATGTATGTGTGTGTGTGGTGGGGGGGGATTAATATATTTGAACCCATTTTTTAAAATATTTTGGTTAATATATTTGAACCCATGTTTTTGCACCCATGGTATTTTTAAACCCCTTCTTGTGTTGTTGGTATATAAAACAACACTTGCATGAGGGTTTGAGTAGAGGGTATGTCCGGACACCCCCCAAGGAGGGGGAACGCAATATGCAATAAATGTAATCGCAAGTGATAGAGCAAGTGAGAAAGAAACTAAATGATATTATTGTATTGGAGATGGGCAAGTTTATACAATAAGAAGATATAATTGCTAGGTTTTTTCCCAAAAGGGTTTCCCAGGATAAATTTTTGTATAATGTGTTCTTCTCGATTTTTCCTTTGATTCTAAAATTACTGCTTTTCTAGATTTTGTTTTATTGGGATATTATTTCTCTTCATAAATTAATGTAATTAAATGCAAAGACCTTTTTAAAAATATCAATAGAGACAATATCAATCTAATCAGCAACGATATTCACCAACACAACAACAACATCCAAAATGGAAAAATAAAAGATAAAACATGGTCCAAGAAGTACAAGAAATAAAGAACAATAATGAGAAAGAAAATAAAACAATTTATTGAACTCTCATGGGAAAAATTATAGATCTATCCATTCTTGATAATACAGGTTTAGGAAATAAATATCTTGTTAGTACAGAATATATGAATTAAATTAAGAGGTAATGTGAAAAAATAGTAATGATATAAGTCACTTAGATATTTTCAATAGTGATCTAAGAGGGCTTGATAATATCAATGGCACAAATAATATTGACAATAAAACAAAAAATATTAAAAAAGGAAACAAGGAAAAAGTATAAAAGGTATGGACAGAAGCAGAAATGTTGCATTCTCCAAAATTGTAAAATTTATAGAAAGAACAAATATATTTCTTGTCAAGAAAAGAAAAATAAATTTGAAGTATACTATGTATGCATAAATAATATTGACAACAAAAAAAAAAATATTTAAAAGAAAACAAGGAAAATTTATAAAAGCTATGGATAGAAGCAGAAACGTTGGATGCTCTAGAATTATAAAATGTATAGAAAGAACAAACAAAAGCCTTGTCAAGAAAAGAAAAATAAATTTGAAGTACAATATGTATGGATAAATATAAAATAATGAAATAAAATCGTGGAAAAGCTAAAATGTTTCTACAAAAAGAAAATAAGTTTGATAATCATAGATTCATACTTAAATTGTGTAGAGGAAAAAGAATACATAGGAAAAAATATACAAATCAAAATCAAGAGAATCAATTTAGTGCCTAAACCTAAAGGAACACAAGAACCAAAATCACCACTAGAATCAGAGGAAAAAGACCAAGACTAGAATGAAGGATTAAAAGCAAATAAAAACAAAGAATAATCTTACTAAATAATGTAATACAAGGAGGGGGGTTTTGGAAGTATTAAATTACTTGGTACCTTTAAATAATATTGCAAGTACCTTGTAATTAGTTTGTAAATATTTGAGTCTAAATTTTATAACTAGTTTATAAATATGTGGTGTAAAAATTCATGTAAATGTTTATCTTTTAATGTGTGTAATAATTATAGGTTTTTCATTATTAGGAGTCAATAAAATATATTTCTCTTATGAGAAATATGAAGAGTTAGATCTCCCATGAGTTTGAGGAGATGAAGAGTTAGTGAAAGTAGAAAGGTCAAGATTTTTGTGAATGTGAAGAGTCTCTTGTCCAAGTTGTATATATTGAAGACAAAGCATTGTAATCAATGTGTGAGAACAAAACTTTCACTATGTTGTATTTGTATTACTTGAGTTGATATATTCATAAATAATATTATTCAATAAGTTTTTTATTGAATGTATGTAAATGTGTGATTTTTATATTGTTATATCCTATGAGGATAGGATTGAATTGCTAACAACCATTAATCATGAAATACATATTTAATAGATCCTCCTTAGAGAGCCTTTTAAATGGAAAATCAAAGGGATACGAATTAAGGACAATGACAAGGATTAAATGTTAAAGAACCAAGGATAAAATATCATCAAAAAAGGTTAGTAGAACTTATTTCTTTTAACCATTACAAATATTATACTTTACATGCATCTTACTTATAATATCTTATATGATGATTTCTTTACTTTCATCTTGATACCATACCAATAGAATCAACTAGTTATAATTGTGTGTGTATGTATACTTTTACAATTAAAAAATACTTATCCCCTTTAGAATACACCTTAGGATTAATACTTACATGAATCTAATCTAACCTTCCCTATATTTTTCGTTGTTACTGGTTTTCATCCTTGGTTTTATTCTAGTGTTTCCATCACTTATGGGATGTAGTGCACACCTAGGCTTATAAAATTTAGGATAAAATGTCTTGGTGAGCCTACATTAATTAATCCTTATGGGTGGATATATCCTTTTTTTCCTAAATTTATTTCTAGATGGTCATTAGAAATTTTTAAAACATGGATAACCAATTCAATTGGATACAACTTGTTTATGAAGGAAAACAAGATAAAGGGACCAATTCTCTTTTTGGAAATAGGGATTTAAAGATTCCTCCTAAGGATGTTTTTCAACTAGATAATAGAAAAATCTAAATATCAATTATACCACATATCTACCTCAGATAAAATAGTCCAAGATAGAAAAGAAGAATATCAATGAAGATAGGTCAACTATAATGGTGACCAAGAAAGTGAACAAAGTATGTGCTTCATGTTAATGATAATGAGATTCAATAATTCTTTCAAAATAATCTAAAACTAGCCAATGATATTAAAGAAGCATAGTTAATTCTTATGTGATTGACTCAATCTAATAAGGTCCTAGTTCAATTAAAGAAATAGTAAATATAATCTATATATTTCTAACCTTTTAAGAGAGGAATAACAAGATATTATTTTCATTATAAAAGAAGCATGCGACCAAAGCAAAAACCAACTTAGAGAACAAAAAAATTAGAAGCTTCAAATGCAATAGTGAAGAAAAAAAAAATGAAGATCTTCCCTTCTACATTTTCTTTTTCTTATTTTTCTTCTCAAATATTTATTCATGCTCTGTAATAATTTCTTTAAATTACTCCATCATATGTATGGATGATAGAATTTGGGCTACTTGTAACACCACGTTCATTGGTGATTTGGCCTATTTCTTGGTTCACTTTTATAACTATATTGCATCATTTGTGATATTGGTACTTGTATGTCCTTGTTTTTGGTATTACTTAGGTCCCAATATTCCCACATTTATTTTATTATTAGATTTTGTGGATACTTGGTATCCCTCTACTTTATTTTAATATCTTTATCATTTCGATCATGTTGCTTTGTATGGTGTTTTGGGCTCACTTATTTGTTTTGAAACACTTTGATCACCAAGTCTAATGGGAGCACTTTAGTTTATTCAATGTATTTATTATTTAACCAACTTTTTCAACAAATTCAACTTCATCCACAATACCTTACTTCTATTTTGCATTGGTTTTTGATTCATTTTTCATTTAGTTTAGAGTGCGGGAAATTCTAATTATGATTAAAATTTTAAAATTAGCAATAATAATGACAAACTTAGAGATACACAAATGAACACTCATTGGATCAATAAATTATATTTTATAGAAGGAAATTAGATATATCAAGTAACATATTCTAAATTATTACAAATACTAGCTACTTAAAGAGGGTAGAGTCATACATGCTTAGCAAAAGTGACTTAAGATAACAAGTATGAATTATGCATCTACTACAATATAACTCCTATACACATACTAAAATAACCAATAACCCTAACCCTAATTCTTAAGGGTCAATTAACCTAATCCTATATTCCAAACTAACAATAATCAAGATAGTTGACATGACTATATTGGAGCCATTACATGGATCCTCTTTTGAGAGCTTTGTCCTCAAAGTTGAAAATGATTGGAAATTACTCATAGGTTCCCACCTCACATATTACTTTAATAGGTCTTGCCACTTAATGAGGAGTTTCTTAAATTGAAGAGACTACAAATTATGTAACTTAGGACTACAATACAACTTATGGCTAGAGAGTGATTTTTCCTTCTTCATCAAGTATGGAAAGTTCTACATTGTGACTAATAATGTGTTTAAGACAAGAAATATAAAAAATAAGGTGGATGTAGGAAGACAAAGGAAGCTTTAATTGATATGCCACTTCCTTGATGTGATGAACCACCTTTAATGGGCCATAAAACCTAGGGTCTAGCTTCTATTTAGACTTGGTATTCATGGATAACTACTTATAAAGTATCAAATATTCCACTACAAATAGCCTCTTCGAGTGATACATGTCTTGTTGTTGCTTCATTTTATTTTGCACCTAGTACAAATTATCTTTAATGAGCTTGATCAAGTTGATGTTGCTACAATAAATAATTTGCCTAAACCACCTTAGATGATCTTGGAACATAGTCTACAACAAAAAAAGGTTTTTGGCCATACAATGCCTCAAATGGAAACATCTTGAGGAACCACCATTTTGCTAAGGAAAGCTAGTGAATCCATTGATAATGTTTATCTTGGGCAAAAAAATGAAGGCAAGTGCCCAAACAATTATTCACAATATCCATTTGGCCTTCCATTTTAGGGTGATAAGAAGAGGATATATTCAATTAAGTACCAATAAGAGTGATAATTTTCCCTAATTTACTAGTAAATACAAGGTCACAATCACTAACGATGAACTTGGGCATGTTATGTAATTTTAAAACAGAGTCAAGGAACACCTTGATAAGACAGTAAAATAATATTACTTCAAAAGATAAACCACCACTGCAAAAAAAAAAATTCCTTTGATATTTAAATACCATCAATGAAATCCATACATATATGCTTCTACTATTGAATAGAAATAGACAAGAGTTGCAATAAGCCAAGAGGTTTAACTTTTTCCCCTTGTTTCATTGATATATTTCACATTCAACCACAAAATTCATAATTTTTTCTTTGAATCCTTTCCATGAAAAGGATTACTTCACCCACTAATGAGTTTTTAAGAATCCAGAATGTCCATCCAATGGGGAGTCATATAATTCCTATATAATACTAGTCTTTACTATGGGAGACAATAAAGACAATCTGTATTATGGAGAATCCCATAAACATGAAGAATAATAAATGAGGTGGTTATCAAACCTCCATTTCATGAATGATATAAGTATTCTTGGAATCAGAATGTCATTACTCCTAAATTTATGAAAACCATTATGGGAGAGAACTAGAGATAGCAATGATAATAATGACATATTTTTATTTGTGTAATAGAGCATTGACCACCACATTCTCCTTTACCTTTTTATACTTAATGGAAAAGTTATATACCAATAGCTTGGTCAATCATTTATTCTATTTGTGACATGAGATATGTTTCTCTTGGAAATACTTAAGGCTAATATGATACTATTATAATAATGAAGCATCAACCAAACAAATAAGGATTGTTTTTCTTGATGACATGCAAAATGGATAACATATCTTTCTCATAAGTGGATCAACCCAAATTATTTCTAGATAGTTGCTTGCTTTCAAATGCCAAGGGGTGTCCATCCTATATCAAAAAACTCTAATACCTATTCATGAATCATCATAGTTAATGACAAAATATTTGTTGAAATTGTAAGCAACTAAAATAGGGTGGTACATGTAGCCTCCTTTGAGGTATCTGAGGATTGGGAAGCTACTTTTAACCAAACAAAAGCATCCTTTTTAGTGAGAGTGATAAGACAAGTCATAATTTTGCAATAGTTACAGATAAATTTCCTATAGTACTTGGTAAGATCTACAAATCTATAAATTTTCTTGATCAATTTAGGTTGGGTCCAATCTTTAATGGCTTTGATATTGTTGGGATCCACCTTTACTCCTTATTAATATATTATATATACCAAGTATCCTACCTTAGGTACCCTTAAAAGAACATTTGAATCTCTTGAAAAATAAGCTTTCCTTTTATAATATGTGGAGGACTTGGTCAACATAAGCTAAATGTTGAAAGCATAATCTGACTCATGGACAAGGTCAACATTGTTTGATATAATCTTGGATAGGCCTGAGGGCATTTCACTATACAATGTATTTAATTTATTTTAATATTTTATTATGTAATCCCTATAGGCCAAATTTAACTTGTTATGTTTAAGCCCACCTTACAAACTTGTAATTAATCTTAAAGCCTTCTTGTTATGTTGGCTTAGATTGAGTTCATTTATATAGTTGGGATTTTGGTATTGGTATAAATTCCCCAACTAGTCCATCATTTTATCATTGAAGTGAAGTGATTCTTATCTAAAAATAATACAATGATTATTTATGGTGCCTATGGGCATCCACCAATCTGTGTTTCTTTTCTTTCATCCTTTTATACTTTTTGTATAATATTTGAGTGAATGAATTGCTTTAATTTATTTTTAGAAAATATTGTGAATTCTAACATGGTATTAGAGTGTGTATGGAGCAACATCGTTTGATCATGTCAAAATATTAGTGGGATCCTTTGATCCTCCCTCTGAATATTATAATGAAGTACTCTTTAAATTTTTATAAGTATTATTGACATAAGAAGCAAAGAGGGGATCTCTTTCTGCATTTTACTATCTATTTTTCAATAATCCTTAAAGAAAATTGCTCACCTCATTTTTACCAAGGTAAATATGATCTATTTTTCAAGAATTCTTGACGAAACTTGCTCACCTCATTTTTACCAAGGTAAATATGATCTATTTGTAGACACCAAAATCTAACACCCTCTAAATCACATTTACCACCCCACCATCAAATCCTACATGATAAAAATATATGCCTAAGTTCTAACATAGGGATATAAAATCCAGCACATCATCCTATTTTTCTAATTTATTTAATTAGGAAAATCACCCTAGGATACCCTATCCACCCATTGGAAAGGTGTCATGGACACTTCACCCAACATCTCTGCCACATCTTACCCACTCTTGTCCCCTCGTCTTTGCACATGGGACATATTCCCAACACCCATGCCACATATCATCCACCTTGTCTCCTTTGTCCCTTCACATAGGACAAGATCCCACATTGCACTCCACTTGCAGCCACATCATCCCAATTAAGTGAGGCATACTGAATGACTCACTATAACTACCCCTTCCACCTGGTATTTCAGATTTACCACTTGGCAAGTCAGTATTGCCACCTCCCACTCCCCTCTAAATCCATAGGAAGCCTATAAAAACACCATTAGTCCACCAAACAAAAGGAGCTAAACTTGTGTATCGACAGGCTATCAAAATAGATCTGGACACAGTGAGAAATTGAGAGTGCAAGCTTGATTCTGACCATTGGCTTGGATCCCGGGGCAATATTTCATTCAGCCGAAACCACTTGTCCATGGTTCCACAATCAAAAATGTGACTCTATGGTTTTACAATTGCAGTTCTACGATTTACAGCCCACAACCATGCTCCCGTGGTTCTATAGTCTCGAGAAATTTCATCGATGGAGATAAACGATTTAAAATATGGAGCAAGGCTTTATTGGTTAAATGTTGCATGCTATCTGCTTTTCATACATATCAGTGATAGGTTTATATTTAGCATTGGGTTTACTGCTTGACTATACAGGTGCTATTAATATTCTTTATTGGTTTGCATGTGTGCAGGTAACAGGTATCTTGGATAAGCTGTTGCAGTTGGAGTGGAGTGGTCCCTTTCTAGATACCAAAGCCCACTCACCCTTTGAAGTTGTGACGAGAGAACGAAGAACACCACACCCTACGAAGGAGTTGGAAGATCTCCCTCTCCCATAACAAAGCATTGTATTTCAGAGAGACGAAGAACATTGTAACATTGCTCCCAACACGCTTGGGGCAATTCAAAATCTTTTGTAAAAGTTGTATCAATATCAATACAAAAGGGGCATTTTGATAATCTACTTCTATCTTTGTCTTTGTCATTTATTTTGTGTTCAGTTCTTTGGTTACACTATTTTTCAATAATCCTTGAATAATCTTGATCATCTTGAATTTTCTTCATACAAGTCTTACCAAAAGCATAATTTGGATGTGTGCAGTAGTATTTAATTGTGGCAGTGATGACTACAATCTCATCTTAGGAGACTTATGCAAGAAATATTCTTTCAATAGCATATTTTATATGGCGAGGGTGATTAGTTGAGTCTACCTCAAAATGCAAAGGTCCTTTAAATCATTCAATATTGAACAAAGATATTATTATCACTAACATCTTCTCTCCTTAGCCACTTAGTTTAGAATATAAGGGGGTATTCAAAGTTTAGTTTGACTCATGGCTAATGCTGATATTGCATGATATAATCTTGGATAGGCTTAAGGCATTTCATTGTATAATGTATTTAATTTATTATAAAATTTTATTATGTAAGCCCTATGGGTCGCAGTTAACCTTGTTATTGTTAAACACACCTTATAAACTTGTAATTAACCTTCAATACTTCTTGTTATATCATCTTACATTAAGTGAATTTATGTAATTAGGATTTTGGTATTAGTATAAATCCCCCCCACTAGTCCACCATTTAATCATGAGATTGAAGTGATTCTTATCTATGGATAATCTAGTGTATTTATGGTGCCTATGGGCACCCACCAATCTCTGTCCTTTTTTCTTTCTTTCATTCTTTTATGCTTTCTATTTAAGTTTGAGAGGATGGATTGCTTCTTCTTTTTTTGAAAAGTTTTGTGAATTTCAAAAATAGATGAGCTTCCTATGACTTATGGTAAACTAATATATCATCAAAGAATTTAACACAATTTTGCAAAGAAAATGATGAAATATAGAATTCATGAGGCTTGAAAAGTAAAAGGAATATTAGTGAGATCAAAAGGTATGATGAAGAACTCATAATAAACCTCATGTGTACAAAAATTAGTATTGGGAATATCATTTTCTTTAACCCTAATTTAATGGAATGAATAACATAATTTAAACTTGGTAAAGTATTTGGTGCCATGTTGTTCATCCAAAAAAAATCAATGATAAATATATAGAACTTACCATTGATGGTGATTTTTTTGAGAGGTAAAAAATACGGATACATGTGCCAAAAATTATTCTTATATCACACCAAAACCATCAGAGAAAACTAAGATTTAATGCTTGGATGGATAACTCCTTGCTCTAACATCTCTTGGACTAGCTTCTTTATCTCAAACATTTATAGTTGGGAATAGTAATAAGAATAAACATTAGGGGGTTGAATTCCTAGAATAATATGGATGGCATGATTAAACATTCTCTTAGGAGGAATACCCATGGGTTTGCCAAATATTATAATATAACAATCCATAATAGACTACATATCAGAAGGCAAAACTAGAGAGTTTGACTCAAAATACTACACTTTCATGCAATTAGCTTGGTCAAAGAAGTCTCACCCTATTTTCTTTAGGGTTATTTCTATTTGAAATGAGTTGAAAAACCTAGAAGGATGAGGTTAGATAGCTAGTGTTACGGTCCAAACAAGGTTAACTTCTTTCCTACTTTTGTCACATGCCCGTGCATTTAATTTATCAACCCAGGGAGCTTCGTAAACTTGCGAAGGGTCTTGAACAAGATTGCTTACAATACCACTTGAGATGAGTCTACTAGTTCTACTATTGGGGGGTGTTTCAACGATCGTCAATCATTCATACACTCCTCAATAATTTACGTAAAAACAATTAAATCTACAGAAAGGAAATATTCACGCATTCCTGGAAATAAACCTATTGCAATACTAGAAATAACAATGCGATAAACAATCTTATAAAAGCGGTAAACTAATCTAGAAAACACAAGAAAAATAGGGGAAGAAATACTGGCTTGGAGTGGGCCCAAGCTCCAACAACTTCCTCCCAGCTGAACACGCACTTAGAAACTCTTAGAACTGTATTATAATTATCAAAGTATTACAATGCTTCTTCTGTATATCTCTCTACATTTACTATCAAAATATTTTATATATCCTCAGAGAGGTCTGCGTGTGTTTATATAGCACACCCGTAGATCTTCTGTTACAAAGAAGTTATAACGGTCGATTCATTCCAGACTAAACTAAGACAGTCTGGTAAATGTGATCGACGTCTGCTAAAACTGGCATTCGTTTCTAACGGTGGCGTGTTCACTGATTGGTTTGTGCTTCGCCTGGCATTGGTAGGATGTTCTCATACGTCGATGTGATCCCCAATTTAACTCTACATGATGTAGAGTTGGAACTGCACCAGTCTCTATTGTCCACGTCATGCTTTTCTGGTCAATGGGCGAAGAACAGGGGTGCCTTCCCTATGAGGAAGGTGCCTAAGTATGTCGGGCACCTTCTCTATGCGGAAGGCGCCTTACTACCGTTGGTGCCTTCTTGGAAGAGGAAGGCGCTTATCTTCTGTTGGTGCCTTCCTATGAGAGGAAGGCGCTTGCCTTCTAGTGGCACCTTCCTGTCGGTGCCTTCCTTATGAGAGGAAGGTGCTTGCCTTCTAGTGGCGCCTTCCTGTCGGCACCTTCCTATGAGAGGAAGGCGCTTATTTTCCTTTGGCACCTTCCTGGAAGAGGAAGGCTGTTGGCCTTCCTGGGAGAGGAAGGCGCTTGTCTTTCCTTGGCACCTTCCTGGAAGAGGAAGGCACCTACTTACGCTTGGCACCTTCCTGGAAGAGGAAGGCACCTACTTACGCTTGGTGCCTTCCTAGAAGAGGAAGGTGCCTACCTTCTCTGCATTGATTTCGAAAGAAACAAAGTTCCAGGTCCATGAAAAGACCTCGACTGATCCAAATCTGACTAAATCAACTACAATTCCACAAAAACACACTGAAAACACACGAATTAGATAACATGCATAATTTCATCAAATAATTATATAATCATTCATAAACATATGCAATCCTTATTATACAGCCGCATAATAATCAAGAAAATGTATACAAAATATGAGCATTTCTTGTTGACTCCTCATCGTTGTCATTTCTTGGTGGATCCGGCTATACCTGTGGCCCATGTCTACCTCTTCTGTGCACTAGCATCCGAAGGTGTGGCTCCTCTTTTTCTATGTGGGGCTATGGGTGTTGTTGTTGGCTTTGCTTTCCTCGTCCTGGCCGCTATCAGAGGTGATCTAGCCAACGTCATCTCTGCTGCCTAAAATGCAACTTCTATAGCTTGCCATAGGTCAGCATCCGGAGGTCTGACCACTACAAGAGGGATATCTAAATTATCCCTCTTGAGATGAACTACTTGGGCTTTGTACAATTGGGCTGCTTTAGGAGTAAGCCCTACGTTCTCCTTTGCAATGGCAGCGACTTCCAATTCGGGGCCATATACCCCCCATCATTCAAAATACCTTCTTATCTTGGAGGGTCATCCCCGGGATGACCCATAAATCTCCCAGAACTAGTTGTCCTCTGTCGGATTGACACAGATACCAGAGTCCCCCTACATCCTCGAGGTTGCCTTCCTGGTCTCCTTAGTTGTTGTCATCTCTTTGAGCAGTTGTTCAAACTATTTTTGCCTCTCTGTGAATGGTTGCATATCCCACTCATCTTCTTCTGGCTCAACGAAGGTCACCTTCGCCTTCTTTCGAGCCGTCTTGGGCCCTTTTCCTTTGGCCTCTATAGAAAATGTGGTGGCTCGAACAGGGGTTTTCCCTTTCTCCCTGGCGGATGTCTTCTCGCTCCGAGGGACCTGCTCTACGGTCCTTGGAGCGTTCTCTTCACTTTGGGGGACCTGTGCTGCCATCCTTGGGGGTGCTTCTTCGCCCCCTGTCTATCCTGTGTCGACCCCTCAGGTTCTTCTCTTTCTTCCTTAGGTCCGGGGAGTTCTTCCTTATCCCCCGGTCCTGTCTACTGCTGTTGGCCCTCATCCTGCTCTGTATCACTCAGGTCGATGACAGGGGGTGTTGTGGGACTTCTTTCCCCTTCACTCCCAAAAATAGAGGAATTCTCCCCTGCCTCTAGGCTGCTCTGTCGGGCATCCGATCAAAATTCTCCCAAAGAGAATACTCATTCTATAGATGTGGGAGAATTCATCGGGACCTCTATTGCCCAATCAGTTTGGGTCGATGCATCCCTTCTTTCTGTTCCCCTGTCCTGGAGTTGTTGGTTCTCCTCCCACAACTGCTGGACCAGCTGCTCGAGCTGGGTGATTCATCTTTCTCGTTCTTCCAATTCCCCTCTATGCTCATTCTGGTAGTCCTCCAAAATTTGTTGGGCCATCCAACAATTGGTCTGCCACTCCAGCGCTTCCTCCAAGGCTGCGTCGACCTGATCATTGCTCCCAGAAGTCCCTGCATCTTGTGGGCTCTAGTTTGTCAATTCCTAGAGGGTTTGGGCTGCCACATCGACTTCCAAGTTGTTCTCTTCTTTTTTCGAGGAGGAGTCACCATAGGTGTTTCCTCCTAGGGACTAGTTCTAGCGGTCGAAACTCGGCCTCACTGCTAATAAGCGGTGCTCCTTCCTCTTCATACTCGGGCACTAGGGAATGCCCTCTTTCCTCTGTGCATTCGAGCACTGGTGAATGCCCTCTTTCTTTCGTGAAATTGGGCAATGCCAATTGCTCGATACTTGCCATATCCTCTGTAGGGCTTCCCTCTTCTTGCCCTATTTTGGCAATAGCATCCTATTGCCTTTCTTGGCTGCCATCTCCCTCTGCATTGGGGTTCTGCCTCTGCACTTTTGCATGGCGGACCAGTGCTGATATCAGCCCATGGTGGGCCAAGGCAGATGGTGCTCCCTTCTGGTACCTAGACGCTTCTTCCTTCAGGGCATTTTCTAGGTAGAAGGGCACGTTCAACTTCCTTCCATGCACCAGGTGATTCAAAAACTGCACATGGTTAGTGTGCAAATGGGTATACTTCTCGGTGCATGTAAATAATCAAGCAACCTGCTCGAATATCTTCCATAGATTCATGGGAAGGCTACTTTTGGGTAGCCCTTCCTTATCTATCTACACATTTTCTCCTAGCAGCAGCACTTCGACGTATGGCTTCAGCAGTCCACCTTTGTATATGCATTCACCTATGAGGGGCAATCCAATCGCCTATGAGATGTATTCGGGGGTGACCAAAATTTCTACCCCTCACACCTGAGCTACGTCACCCCTCAAGGAGGTAGCGAATTCCTTGGATGCCTCCATATCCTAGCCCTGACTGACTAGGGTACAGTATTCGAACCATCCCTCGGCCTCAAACTATGTTTTTACCGTCCCCCTGATTCCTTTCGTATCACTCAGCTCATTCTTTTTCATCGCATGATTCTTCGACCTTCCTCCCATGGCGCCTTCCCTTACTACTACGCTTCTTTTTTCTGTCCTTACTTCTTCAGGAAGGCACCTTCTTATAGGGAAGGTGCCTAACCTTAGCATTTAATTCTAGGGTACGCCTTTCGAGCCATATCATTGGCACGTGGTTCCAGCCATGGGGGTATATGATTTTTATGACGACAATATTTTTTTGGTACTACATAATTTATGAATAATTATATAAATATTTGAGTTAGTATGCGCGTACCTTATTTGGTGTTTCATGCATCATGAAGAGCGTTGATTCACTGATTTGTGACATGGGGGAGGGGTATTTCATTTATGCGGATTACACTAGACTTTGGTGCTGAGTTGTTTGATGGTTGGTGCTGAAGGCAGACTCTCGATTTGCTCAAAAAATCATCTGTCCATCATCTTTGGAATGTGCGCATTGATCTCACCCCATAATTCTCTGAGATTTTTTTTTATTGGGGCAGATTTCCATCACATGGGCGATGGTGGTAATCTGATGTCGCTCGTTCGTGTGGTGATTTCATTTTGATCGAGGCATCCGTGAGACTTAAGTGTTGGTTGTACGTGAAAGGCACTCTTTGGTACCTTCCTAATGTGGAAGGTGCTTATGTGGTGCCTTCCCGATGTGGAAGGCACTTATATGGTGCCTTCCCGATGTTGTCGATGCTCTTTGAATGGATGCGCCTTTCGGTGGTGGAAGGCGTCTCTGATTGGATGTGCCTTCCGATGGTGGAAGGTGCCCTTTTGATGATGGTGCCTTCCTGCTACGGAAGGTGCTTCTAAATGGGTGTGCCTTCCTGATGTGGAAGGCACTGCTGAATACCTGCGCCTTCCTGGGGTGGAAGGCACCGTTGTATACCTGTGCCTTCCTGGGGTGGAAGGTGCCTCGATCTGTATGTGCCTTCTTGATGTGGAAGGTCTTTTTTTTTTTTTATGGCGCCTTCTCGATGTGGAAGGCGCCTACTTTTTTTTTTTTTGTGCCTTTATAAGGAAGGCGCCTTCTTCTAGTGGGGCGCCTTATTCATAAGGAAGACACCTTATTCTGGTAGGGCACCTTCTTGTTGGGTACCTTATTTATAAGGAAGGCACCTTATTCGCGGGGTGCCTTCTTCATAAGGAAGGTGCCTTATTTCAGTGAGGCACCTTCTTTATAAGGAAGGAGCCTTCTTTTGCGCCTTCTTGATGTGGAAGGTGCTTTATTCTTGGCAATCATGTTGTGATTGACTGGGAAAGGGTGATCAAGCCTTCTCAGTCTCGCTTCATGCTGCCTCAGCTTCTACCTACGAGTGTCGATGTCGAAATGCTGAGCCGAATCAGGCCTGGTTTCCCAGATACCTATTCCTCGTGCTGTCAGGTCCTCCACCTACAAAAAGCAAATGAAAAGAAAGAAAAATAAAGGTAGTTAGATGCATTTCATGCCTATTAGGCCCTGGATTAGGATGCCTGCAGCTTGCATGCGGGCGTCGTCCCTGCAAAACACATCGTAAGAAAAAAAACTAAATTAACTGATTTTGGTGAGCACCTCCATGCCCACCGTTTTTCCTGTTAAGAGTTTGGTCCGGATCTAACAAGATGGGGTCTCCCCCACGTCTATTCTGGATTCCACCTATAAGGTTTTAGATGTGTTATAGGGGTGCAGTCGGTGGCCATTGATCGTTAACACGGTGTTGCTGTCGTCAATTGTTCTAACGTGCACTACCCCATTCTTGATGAGCTCTACCACCTCATACGGTCCCATCCATATTTGCATTAATTTACCTTTTCTTTCCTGGAACCGAGAATCATACAACAACACCCATTCTCCTTCTTGGAACTGCTTCAGTTTAATGTGGCGATCATGCCACCACTTTCTTTGCTTTTGTATGATTTCCATTCTCTACAAAGCATCCATTCGGATTTCGTCCAGCTGATCTAGCTGTCGAATCCTTTCTTTTTGAGCGTCATCCAAGCTCAAGTTCAATTCTGAAGCCATCCTCAATGTCTTGATTTCAAATTCAATGGGCATCATCGCACTCTTCCCATAGACCAGTTGGAAGGGTGTGAAGCCTGTGGTGGATTTCCACGTGGTATTATATGCCCAGACTACCTTCGACAACCGTGTAGCCCAATATTTTCTGTGTTGTTGCATGGTCTTCATCAGGATGTTCTCTATTTCTCTGTTCATCACTTCCACTTGCCCATTTGCCTGTGGATGGTAGGGTGTAGTTTTATTGTGCCAAACTCTGTATTGCTCCATCAGCTCCTTGATCAACTTGGAGGTAAATTGAGGCCCTTGGTCTATTGTTATCTCTCTAGGGACCCCAAATCATGTAAAAATGTGGGAAAATAAGAAATCGATGACTGTTCTTTCTTTTGAATCTCTCAACGCTTGAACTTCAACCCATTTGGTGATGTAATCTGTATAGACCAAAATAAACCTCCTCCCTATTGAAGGTGGATTAATTGGTCCCATGAAGTCCATGCCCCACTTATCGAAGGGTTCCAGGTGTACCTGAGGCTGGAGGGGCATTTCATCTCGATGGGTTGGTCTGCCCATTCTTTGGCATTCATCGCACTTGTTGGCGTACGCAGCCGCATCCTTGAATAGAGTGGGCCAAAAGTACCCAGCCTATAGGATTTTGTAGGTAGTTCGTTTCCCTACAAAGTGTCCTCTGCATGGTTCATCGTGACACGCTTTGAGTACTTTTGAGAACTCTTGTTCTGCTATGCATCTCCTTATAATCTGGTCATGTCCTATTTTGAATAGGAGGCCATCAATCCATAGGAACGATGCACTTTTCTCTATGACCACCTACTTTTCTCAAAAAGAGAGAGCAGGTGAGGTTCTTTCGGTGGCCAAGTAATTGGCTATATCTGCGTACCACGGGATTTGCTCACTAATGGTGAACAAATGTTCATCCAAAAACTGGTCTTCCACTACTGTATGGTCTATCGGTATCAATCTGGATAGAAAATCTGCTATGACGTTGTCTTTGCCTGGTTTGTCGACTATTGTGATGTCGAATTCCTACAGTAACAAGAGCCACCTGATAATTCTTTCACCAATGGCCGGCTTGCTCATCAAGTATCTGATGGCCGCATGGTCCGTGTGGACAAATACCTTATACCCGATGATATAATGGCGGAATTTGTTTATGGCATGCACAACTGCAAGGAACTCCTTCTCCATCATCGTGTAGTTGAGCTCGGCTCCTGCCAAGTTTTTGCTGACATAGTAGATGGCATAAAATTCTTTGCCATCCTTCTATCTGAGGACTGCTCCAATCGCATTGTTGGATGCATCACAGTAGATATGGAATGGTATGGCCCAATTTGGTCCTCTTAAAACCGGTGTGGATATCAGTTTCTCTTTAAGCAACTGAAACGCTTCTTCGCAGTCTTTCATCCAATTGAACTCCACATCTTTAGATAATAGAGTGTGCAGTGGTTTTGCAATTTTGCTGAATTCGGTGATAAATCATCGGTAGTACCTGGTTGATCCAAGAAAACTCCTCACCTCTCTCTACGTTCTGGGGTTGGGTAGGTCTCTGATGACCTCAATTTTTCTTTTATCAACCTTTATTCCTTCTGCGGAGAGGTGGTGTCCCAGTACGATGCCTTCTTGCATCATCATAAAGCATTTCTCGTTGCTCAGGGACAAATTGTTTTCCTTGCTTCTTTCGAGCACTCTTTCCAAGTTCGTCATTGCTTCGTCAAAGGTTTCTCCATAGACGGTGAAGTCATCCATGTATACTTTGACCGCGTCTCCCATCATGTCTAAAAATATGCTAAGCACCGCCCTTTGAAAGGTGGCAGGTGCGTTGCATAATCCGAAAGGTAATACCCGATAGGCAAACGTTCCCCATGGGTAGGTGAACGTTGTCTTATCCTGATCCTCTTCTCCTATCTGGATCTGGTTGTATCCATTGAATCCATCCAGGAAGGAGAAATACTTCCTCCCGGAGAGTGTATCCAAGACTTGATCAATGAATGGGAGTGGGAAGTGGTCCTTCTTGGTCGCTTTGTTTAACGCTCTGTAGTCCACATAGATTCACCACTTCCCATTCTTTTTAGGGACTACCACTAACGGTGATACCCACTCGCTATCAAAAATTGGATAGATGAATCTGAAAGTCAAGAGTTTTTGTAGTTCTTCCTTGACAATGTCTTTCATTGTCAGATTCATTCTTCTCTGTGGTTTCCTGCTTGGAGTTGCTTGATCATCGAGGTATATACGATGGGTACAGATCTCTGGGCTGATACCCTTCATATCTGAGTAATCCCATGCAAATGCCTATTGGTGTCTAACCAGGAGCTCTTCTACTTTCATCAATTGTGTGGGAGTCAACCCACTACTGACATTCAACGTTCTTCCTGGCCCGACGTGTATCTGCTGAACGTGGTGATCTTGGGCACCAACCAACGGTGATCCAGGTGCAGATATGGAGGACTCCCCATGGAGGAACTCCACAATAGCACCATCTTCATCTTCTTCTACCAACTCATCCAACGTCATCACCGGCTGGATCATGGATAGCTCAGGATTTTCATGCTCGGTCAACATGGGTTCTCCTAATGAGTCGACGGACTGCGCTGGGGGTGAAATAGTCAACCTTTTAACGTTTCGTCCATCAGATATGGTCATCAACCCATCTCGATAGCTGATGTAAGCATCAGTTGTTGCCAGCCATGGCCTTCCCAAGATGAGCGGGTAACCGCCCAACCTAGTTTTAGATTGCAAGACTAAAAAGTTGGTTGGGTATTCCCATGCATTGATTGTCACTATTACGTCTTCCAACATTCCTTTTGGTGCCACGGTCGATCGATCGACCAGTTGTAGCACTGTCGTAGTGGGTTTTAGGTTCATGAGTTGTAGCCTCTGCATGGTCTCCTGAGGCATTACGTTGATGGCTGCTTCGAGATCGACCAACGTATTGGACAGGGAATGTCCCTCAATTTTTATAGTCAGCATCGGGCTACTCGGGTCTGCATACTTAGGATGGCACATTTTTCCCATCATCAAATCTGCTAGTTTACCCATGACATTGATAGTCTGGGTTGCTCTTCATCCTGGCTTCCTTAGACACATCTCTCTTATCGCCTTGGTATATATCGAAACATCTCGGATGGCTTGAAATAATGGAATTGTCACGGTGAGGTTCTTCAAGCTAGACAAGATATCGAACTCCGACTGCGTTACTTTCCTCTGTTCTTGCAACCGATTGGGAAATGGAGCCTTTGCTCTCTTAGGCATTTCTTCTATCACCTCTTCTACAAGAGGTGTTTCTCCTACCTCTTCCTCCTCTTCTACCAGTGGAGGCGTTCCTACTCCTAGCTGTCTACCAGACCTAAGCTGAATATGGTACATCGGATACATCTCACCCTCCATGTTGTATGCTGGTTGGTTCACCCTGTTATTAGGATTTGTCATCGGTTGTGCGGGTAGCTGCGTAGGTCTCACTATTGGCAACGTCGGTAAATTCTGTTGGGGGTGAGCTGGTGCTACATTCTATGGAGCTTGATTCCATGCAGTGTGGCCTCTCCACTGCTGCCTAGGATATGGATATGGCATCCATGGCTGCTGGTTTGGGAATGTTGTTGGGGGTGCGTTGGACCAGGGTGATGGCCCCCACCACCCCATGTTAGGTGGTTGAGGTGGGCCTTGGGGCATGTATGGTCCTCCCCCATATGATGACATTTCGGTTGGCATATTCCCCACAAGGGGTTGTGGCCAACTCTTTCGATTGCCTATGAAATAGGCATCCACGCTTTCAGCATCCTCCTGATTACTGGGTAGTTGTGGGCACAATCAAGTTTTATGGTTCAGCCTACAAACTATGCATACTCTAACTTTGTTCTCCGGGCATGCATTCTTTGCATGCTTCCCTCTACATTTTGGATAGAAATAAGCCAATGCTGCTTCATTTTCTTGCTTCTTTTTCTCTAACAATAGCGTATCCATCTGCAATGCTAGAGATGAGAGCATTTCGCTCTTTAAATCTTCCAACATGTTACCTATTTCTATCTTCGTGACTGAAGCAGTCACTTTCATGGTTCTAGAAGTGGTCTTGCCTCTCCTTCTTGAGTAGTTTCGGCATAGTTGTCGGATGTCTTCCATAGCGTGCTGGTAGACATCACCTCCAGAAATCATGTTAAGAGCCTCCAGTGATTCATTGGTAAGTCCTCTCAAAAAGATGCTTTTGAGGGACTTATCAGATAGTTTCGTGTGAGGAGATCATTGAAGATTGAAGTTGAATCTCTCCCAGTATTCCTTGAGAGACTCATCTTCTTTCTGCGTCATGCTCAGGACCTCTTCTCTGGAGTCTCTTGCTCTCCCAAAATCTTGGTATTGCTCTAAAAAGAGCTTCTTCATTTGATCCCAAGTGGCAATGTGTTTGTCTCCCAGACCGATGAACCACCGTAGAGCTGCATCATCCAATGTGGAAGGAAAGAGTTTCAACTTCTACGTATCAGATTTGTAGTCCACATACCTGCATAAGACATCAAAATTAAATAAAAATAGGTCAGGGTCCTCAGTTGGGTATCCTCTAAAGGTCGGAAGGTGAGCAGGGGATATGTTTTTCATTTTGGTATCTCCTACTCCTTCATCAATCGGGAAACTAAAGCCAGATGAGACTTCTTCATTGTCAGCCATTTTTTTAGGAAATGCGGTCTCTAATGCAGTATTTATGGCCTTACGGTCATTTAAGACTTTCTGAGTCAAGGCTCTAAGGTTGTCTGGTGTTATCGTTCGATCTTCTACAACTTTCCACAACAGGGCTTCCTCTAAGGGTGTCCTATTAAATAGGGGATTTATGATGATTCATTCTTCCCCAAGTTGATGGGATGAGGAGGCACTTTGCACAAAGTGCGGATCCTCACTCCAATGGATTGTTGGTGGTGGGTCGGGCGAGTCTAATTCAAATTCAGAATGTTTGGCTGACTCAGGTTCTAGTGGATTGGTTTTTATAAACCGATCGTTAGGTCCTCTTCTTCTCGAAGAACTCATACAAGGTCAGATGGAAGGTTTCCAAGTATTGTAAATAATCTAGTTGAGACGCTTCCCCGACAACGGTGCCAAAATGTTGCGGGCCAAACAAGGTTAACTTCTTTCCTACTTTTGTCACATGCCCGTGCATTTAATTTATCAACCCAGGGAGCTTCGTAAACTTGCGAAGGGTCTTGAACAAGATTGCTTACAATACCACTTGAGATGAGTCCACTAGTTCTACTATTGGGGGTGTTTCAATGGTCATCAATCATTCATACACTCCTCAATAATTTACGTAAAAACAATTAAATCTACAGAAAGGAAATATTCACGCATTCCTAGAAATAAACCTATTGCAATACTAGAAATAACAATGCGATAAACAATCTTATAAAAGTGGTAAACTAATCTAGAAAACACAAGAAAAATAGGGGAAGAAATACTAGCTTGGAGTGGGCCCAGGCTCCAGCAACTTCCTCCCAGTTGAACACGCACTTAGAAACTCTTAGAACTGTATTATAATTATCAAAGTATTACAATGCTTCTTCTGTATATCTCTCTACATTTACTATCAAAATATTCTATATATCCTCAGAGAGGTCTACGTGTGTTTATATAGCACACCCATAGATCTTCTATTACAAAGAAGTTATAACAGTCGATTCATTCCAGACTAAACTAAGACAGTCTGGTAAATGTGATCGACGTCTGCTAAAATTGGCATTCATTTCTAATGGTGGCATGTTCACTGATTGGTTTGTGCTTCACCTGGCATTGGTAGGACATTCTCATACATTGGTGTGATCCCCAATTTAACTCTACATGACGTAGAGTTGGAACTGCACCAGTCTCTATTGTCCACGTCGTGCTTGTCTGGTCAACGGGCGAAGAACAGGGGCGCCTTCCCTATGAGGAAGGTGCCTAAGTATGTCGGGTGCCTTCTCTATGCGGAAGGTGCCTTACTGCCATTGGTGCCTTCCTGGAAGAGGAAGGCGCTTATCTTCTATTGGTGCCTTCCTGTGAGAGGAAGGCGCTTGCCTTCTAGTGGCACCTTCCTATTGGTGCCTTCCTTATGAGAGGAAGGCACTTGCCTTCTAGTGGCACCTTCCTGTTGGTGCCTTCCTTATGAGAGGAAGGTACTTGCCTTCTAGTGGCGCCTTCCTGTGAGAGGAAGGTGCTTATTTTCCTTTGGCACCTTCCTGGAAGAGGAAGGTGTTGGCCTTCTATTGGTGCCTTCCTGGGAGAGGAAGGCACTTGTCTTTCCTTGGTGCCTTCCTGGAAGAGGAAGGCGCCTACTTACGCTTGGCACCTTCCTAGAAGAGGAAGGCACCTACTTACGCTTGGTGCCTTCCTGGAAGAGGAAGGCGCCTACCTTCTCTACGTTGATTCTAAAAGAAACAAAGTGCCAGGTCCATGAAAAGACCTCGACTGATCCAAATCTGACTAAATCAACTACAATTCCACAAAAACACACTGAAAACACATGAATTAGATAACACGCATAATTTCATCAAATAATTATATAATCATTCATAAACATATGCAATCCTTATTATACATCCGCATAATAATCAAGAAAATGTATACAAAATATGAGCATTTCTGATGCTCATCGGCTAGGAGATAAATAACCTTATCAAATTCCATCGATTTGACATACAAATATTGCAAACTAATAGTAACATATTTTAGCTAAGAGAGCATTGAACTCCCAAGATAAAATTTTAACTACCCAAATCCATAGTGAAGAGATGGTTAGACCCAATATAATCTCTCATCAAGATGTAAATATTAGCAATAGGATCCACACACTAAGTCATGCCTCCATTTACAATCAACACTTTGATCACCTTGTTTTATGGGAGAACTTTAGTTTATTCAATGTATTTATTATTTAACCAACTTTTTCAACCAATTCAACTTCATCCACAATACCTTGCTTCTATTTTGCATTGGTTTCTGAGTCATTATTTTTCATTTAGTTTAGAGTGCAGGAAATTCTAATCATGATTAAACAACTTCTAAAATTAGCAATAACAATGCCAAACTTAGAGATACACAAAAGAACATTCACTAGATCAATAAATTATATTTTATAGAAGGAAATTAGATATATCAAGTAACATATTCTAAATTAGTACAAATCCTAGCTACTTAGAGAGGGTAGAGTCTTATATGTTTAGAAAAAGTGACTTAAGATAACAAGTATGAATGATGCATCTACTACAACATAACTCCTCTACACATCCTAAAACAACAAATAATCCTAACCCTAATGCTTAAGGTCCAATTAACCTAATCCTATATACCAAACTAACAATAATAAAGATAGTTGACATGACTATATTTGAGCCATTACATGGATCCTATTTTGAGAGCTTTGTCCTCAAAGTTGAAAATGATTGGTAATTATCATAGGTTCCCACCTCACATATTCCTTTAATAGATATTTCCACTTGGTGAGGAGTTTCTTAACTTTAAGAGACTACAAATTATGGAACTTGGGACTACAATACAACTTATGGCTAGAGAGTTATTTTCCCTTCTTCATTGAGTATGGGAAGTTCTATATTGTGACTAATAATGTGTTTAAGACAATAAATATAAAAAACAAGGTGGATGTGGGAAGACAAAGGAAGCTTTATTTGATATACTACTTCCTTGATGTGATGAACCACCTTGAATGGGCCATAAAACCTAGGGTCTAGCTTCTATTTGGACTTGGTCTTCACAGATAATTGCTTATAAAGTATCAAATATCCCACTACAAATAGCCTCTTCAAGTGATGCATGTCTTGTTGTTGCTTCATTTAATTTTGCACCCAGTACAAATTATATTTAATGAGCTTGAGCAAGTTGATTTTGCTACAATAAATCATCTACGTAAACCACCTTAGAGGATCTTGGAACATAGTCTACAACAAATAAATATTTTTGGCCATACAATGCCTCAAATGGTAACATCTTGAGGGACCACCATTTGGCTAAGAAAGCTAGTGAATCCACTAGTAATGTTTATCTTGGGCAAAAAAATGAAGGCAAGTACCCAAAAAAGTATTCACAATATCCATTTGGCCTTCCATTTGAGTGTGATAAGAAGAGGATATATTCAATTAAGTACCACTAAGAGTGATAATGTTTCCAAATTTACTAGTAAATACAAGGTCACAATCACTAATGATGAACTTAGGCAAGTTATGTAATTTGAAAACAGATTCAAGGAACACCTTGATAATATTTCTAGCAATGAAAGGATACCATAAGACATAAAAATAATATTACTTCAAAAGATAAACCACCACTGCAAAAATCATTTTTCCTTTGATATTTAAAGACCGTAAATGAATTCCATAGAGATATGCTTCTACTATTGATTAGAAATAGACAAGGGTTGCAATAAGCCAAGAGATTTAACTTTTTCCCCTTGTTTCGTTGATATATTTCACATTCAACCATAAAATTCTTAATTTTTTCTTTTAATCCTTTCCATAAAAATGATTCCTTCACCCACTAATGAGTTTTAAGAATCCAAAATGTCCATCCAAGGGGATTCATGTAATTTTTATATAATACTAGTCTTTACTATGGAAGATAAAGGGAGATAAAGACAATCCTTATTATGGAGAATCCCATCAACATGTAAGAATAATAAAGGAGGTGGTTAGCAAACCTCCACATCATGAATGATATAAGTATTCTTAGAATCAGATTGCCATTACTCCCAAAGTTGTGAAAATCATTATGGAAGAGAACTAGAGATAGCACTAATAATAATGGCATCTTTGTATTTGTGTAATAGAGCATTGACCACCACATTCTCCTTTACCTTTTTGTACTTAATGGAAAAGTTATATACCAATATCTTGGTCAACCATTTATTCTATTTGTGACATGAGATTTGTTTCTCTTGGAAATACTTAAGGCTATTATGATACTATTATAATAATGAAGCATCAACCAAAAAAGTAAGAATTTTATTTCTTGATGACATGCAAAATGGCTAGCATCTCTTTCTCATAAGTGGATCGACCCAAATTCTTGCTATATAGTTTCTTGCTTTCAAATGCCAAGGGGTGTCCATCCCATATCAAAAAAACTCTAATACCTATTCATGAGACATCATATTTAATGACAAATGGTGGTACACGTAGCCTCCTTTGAGGCATCTAATGATTGGGAAGCTACTTCTAACAAAAAAAAGCATCCTTTTTAGTTAGAGTGATAAGTCATAATTTTGCCATAGTTGCAAACAAATTTCCTATAGTACTTGGTAAGACCTACAATAAATTTTCTTGATCAATTTAGGTTGGGTCCAATATTTAATGGCTTTGATCTTGTTGGTATCCACCTTTAATTCTTATTAATATATTATATATCCCAAGTATCCTACCTTAGGTACCCCAAAAAGAACATTTGAACCTCTTGACAAATAACCTTATATTCAACTAATAGATTTTTGGGGTACCTAAGGTAGGATACTTGGGATATATAATATATTAATAAGGAGTAAAGGTAGATCCCAACAAGATCAAAGCCATTAAATACTGGACCCAACCTAAATTTATCAAGCAAATTTATAGATTTGTAGGTCTTACCAAGTACTATAGAAAATTTGTTTGCAAATATGGCAAAATTATGACTTGTCTTATCACTCTCACTAAAAAGGATGCTTTTGGTTGGTTAGAAGTAGCTTCCCAATCCTTAGATGCCTTAAATGAGGCTATGTGTACCACCCTATTTTAGTTACTTATAATTTCAACAAACCCTTTGTTATTAACTATGGTGTCTCATGAATAGGTATTAGAGTTGTTTTGATATAGGATGGACACTCTTTGGCCTTTGAAAGCAATAAATTATCTAGCAATAATTTGGGTTGATCCACTTCTGAGAAAGAGATGCTAGCCATTTTGCATGTCATCAAGAAACAAAATCCTTACTTGTTTGGTTGATGCTTCATTATTATAATAGTATCATAATAGCCTTAAGTATTTGCAAGAGAAACATATCTCATGTCACAAATAGAATAAATGGTTGACCAAGATATTGGTATATAAATTTTCCATTAAGTACAAAAATGTAAAGGAGAATGTGGTGGTCAATGCTCTATTATACAAATACAAAGATGTCATTATTATTAGTGCTATCTCTAGTTCTCTTCCATAATGGTTTTCACAACTTTGGGAGTAATGGCATTCTGATTCCAAGAATACTTATATCATTCATGATGTGGAGTTTTGCTAACCACCTCCTTTATTATTCTTACATGTTGATGGGATTCTCCATAATAAGTATTGTCTTTATCTCCCTTTGTCTTCCATAGTCAATACTAGTATTATATAGGAATTACATGACTCCCCCTTGGATGGACATTCTGGATTCTTAAAATCTCATTAGTGGGTGAAGGAATTCTTTTCATGGAAAGGATTAAAAGAAAAATATTTAGAATTTTGTGGTTGAATGTGAAATATATCAATTAAACAAGGGAAAAACGTTAAATCTCCTGGATTGTTGCAACCCTTGTCTATTTCTAATCAATAATAGAAGCATATCTCTATGGATTTCATTTATGGTCTTTAAATATCAAAGGAAAAAATGATTTTTGCAGTGGTGGTTTACCTTTTGAAGTAATATTATTTTTATGTCTTATGGTATCCTTTCATTGCTAGCAATATTATCAAGGTGTTCCTTGATTCTCTTTTCAAATTACATAACATACCCAAGTTCATTGTTAGTGATTGTGACCTTGTCTTTACTAGAAAATTTGGGAAAATTATCACTCTTAGTGGTACTTAATTGAATATATCCTCTTCTTATCACCCTCAAATGGAAGGCCAAATGGATAATGTGAATAATTGTTTGGGTACTTGCCTTCATTGTTTTGCCCAAGATAAACATTATCAGTAGATTCACTAGCTTTCCTTAGCCAAATGGTGGTCCCTCAAGATGTTTCCATTTGATGCATTGTATGGCCAAAAACCTTTGTTTGTTGTAGACTATGTTCCAAGATCCTCTAAGGTGGTTTAGAAAAATGATTTATTGTAGCAACATTAACTTGCTCAAGCTCATTAAATATAATTTGTACTAGGTGCAAAACCAAATGAAGCAACAACAAGACATGTATCACTCGAAGAGGCTATTTGTAGTGGGAGATTTGATACTTTATAAATAGTTATCTGTGAATACCAAGTCCAAATAGAAGTTGGACCCTAGGTTTTATGGCCCATTCAAGGTGGTTCATTACATCAAGGAAGTGGTATATCAATTAAAGCTTCCTTTGTCTTCCCACATCCACCTTATTTTTTATATTTCTTTTCTTAAACATATTATTAGTCACAATGTAGAACTTTCCATAATCGATGAAGAAGGGAAAATCACTCTCTAGCCATAAGTTGTATTGTAGTCCTAAGTTCCATAATTTGTAGTCTCTTCAAGTTAAGAAACTCTTCATCAAGTGGCAAGATATATTAAAGGAATATGTGAGGTGGGAACCTATGAGTAATTTTCAATCATTTTCAACTTTGAGGATAAATCTCTCAAAAGAGGATCCATGTAATGGCTCGAATATAAGCATGTCAACTATCTTGATTATTGTTAGTTTGGGATATAGGATTAGGTTAATTGGACCTTAATCATTAGGGTTAGGATTATTGGTTTTTTAAGTATGTGTAGAAAATTTATGTTGTAGTAGATGCATCATTCATACTTGTTATATTAAGTCACTTTTGCTAAGCATATAAGACTCTACCCTCTATAAGTAGCTAGGACTTGTACTAATTTAGAATATGTTACTTGATATATCTAATTTCCTTCTATAAAATCTAATTAATTGATCCAGTGAATGTTCTTTTGTGTATCTTTAAGTTTGTCATTGTTATTGCTAATTTTAGAAGTTTTTTAATCATGATTAGAATTTCCCGCACTCTAAACTAAATGAAAAATAATGACTGAAAAACCAATGCAAAATCAAAGCAAGGTATTGTGGATGAAGTTGAATTGGTTGAAAAAGTTGGTTAAATAATAAATACATTGAATAAACTAAAGTGCTCCCATCAAACAAGGTGATAAAAGTGTTGATTGTAAATGGAGGCATGACTTAGTGTGTTTGATGGGAGATTATATTGGGTCTAACCATATCTTCACTATGGATTTGGGTAGTGAAATTTTTATCCTGGGAGTTCAATGTTGTCTTAGCTCAAATATTTTACTATAAGTTTGTAATATTTGTATGTCAAATCGGTCGAATTTGATAAGGTCATTTATCTCCTAGCTATCTAACCTCCTCCTTCTAGGGTTTTCAACTCATTTCAAATAGAAAAAACCCTAAAGAAAATATGGTGAGGCTTCTTTGACCAAGCTAATTGCATGAAAGTCTAGTATTTTGAGTCACACTCTCTAGTTTTACCATATGAGATGTATTTTATTATGGATTATTATATGATATTCTTTTTCAAACCCATGGATCTTCCTCCTAAGAGAATGTATAATCATGTCATCCACCTTATTCTAGGAATTCAACCCCCTAATGTTTATTCTTATTACTATTACCAACTATAAATGTTTGAGATAGAGAAGCTAGTCCAAGAGATGTTAGAGCAAGGAGTTATCCATCCAAGCATTAGCTCTTAGTTTTCTCTTATGGTCCAAGTTGATATGAAATTTTTAGCTTAGTAATGTAATGGTTTATCATTACTAAAGAGAAAAACACAACACCAAATAACAAGATATAAATTGAACTCAAAAATACAGTATTGCACAATGAATGATTTTTATATTAATGGGGGGGGAGCCTCAAAACTCCATTGTTACAATAAGAATATTTGAATCCTTGATACAAATATACACAATGCTAGGGTTATCCAAAACCCTAGCTATAACACTGATGGTGTCTCAAAATGCATCTCTGCTCCCAAAAAAAGTGAGTGGGCTTTGTGTTATCCAATATTGGGCCACTCCAGCTTAAACAACTACTCAACGCTTGTGTATCTCTAGATCTGCACACATAAGATGATAACAAAGAGTTAGTAATAACTGTGAGGGCTCCATTGTGTGAGACCCTCAAAAATTAATGAAACCCTAGCTATCCAATAATAAAACTGCATGTAAATATGAAAATACTAAAAAATAATAATCAAAGTGAAATATTTACCTTGCAATGTTGTTTTTTGGTTTGATGTAATTGTTGCAGGAAATCGGTGTGGTGATGCCCTAGTGTTTCTTGAGGGCTAGTAGGACAATAGATCTAGGATTGGAGCACCCGTGGGTGCTCGATAGTAGTAGGAAGCATCCCTAGGCACTCAGGGAAACACTCCTGGGCACTCTACAACAATAAGAAATGCTCGTGGGCACTCAAGAAAATGCTTGTGGGCACTCGATAGAATGGGAAATTCTCATGGGTGCTCGAGAAATGCCTTTGGGTACTCGACAGAATGAGAAATGTCTGTGGGCACTTAGGGAGGTTGTAGGGAATGTGGTAGAACTAGATCTTGTTCATGAGAGGTGGGCGACGATGGATGTGAAAGAGATGGTGAGCAAAAGCAAAGGCGAGGATGCGAGGAAGAATCCAAAAATTGTTAGGAATATTAGGAAAACTTAGGAAAAACTTAGGGTATAAATTGCGTAAGAAAACTCAAGAATCTTACTCAAGGGTTGAGCCATAAAAATAGCTCCTATTAATAATCCAACCTAGGGTATGTTAGGGTTTCAACTATAATAATCGTGTGGTTGAGATAAAAGCATATGAGAGGGTGGATATTAAATTTGGGGTGTGGCATGGATTGATATGGATGAATGGATAAGATTAAGTGAAATCATATGGTTGGGATTAATTCACTTATATAAATATATATTTATTAGATATATAAAATATAATATATAAAATATTAATATTTAAATATATATATATAAAATAAATATATATAAATATATATGAATAGTGGGCGGAAATGGCAAGAAAGCATATATGGAGGACAAGTGGCTAGATTTTGGTGTCTATAATTATAATTAAACCATTATTTTCATAAGGTAAATATCAAACTTTCCCTTTTTCTAGACCATTAAAAAGGGTAATATTTGAGCTATCATCAAACTGTTAGCTCAATATCGAAATGATTAGTCTCTTTATCAAAACAACATTAATCAATTCCTTTGCTAAACAATTTAAAAGCATCATCAAGGTGGATATTAAATTGTTAGCTTGCTTTTATAATGGTTAGTCAATTTAATTAAAAATCATTATAAGCAATGCTATTATTCAGCCCCATTGTTGATTGATTTAAAAGCAACATTGATGCTATTATCAAATTGATAGCTTGACATTATCCACTTGCAATCATGGTTAGCCCTACGAAACCATATAAAATTAGTAGCATCATAATCATGAATAAAACTAAATGCCATGATTAGACATCAATACGCGTAGCACCAATAATGTTTAGACATCAAAACAATAGGTTTAGTTATATTGTCTTTTCCTCAAGGGTCTTGTCTAGCGGGTCGTGACAGTGACATCATCTTGTTAGAAGCCTATAGGAGGGTAACACATTTTTAGATGTTTCTCATAGCAAAGGATCTTCACACATGTCATTCAGCTCAGCTTGTGCGGACTTCTAATCATACTTGATCCCTTGCCACTTTGTGGTTCTTCCTTTACATGTTAATATCCTACTCAATGGCCTATAAACAGAAAGAGGTGCCTACAAGCCTTTCCCTCCCTTTTAACTTTGAGGATTTTGTAGCTCCCATGGGCTAGTAGACTAAATGAGAGGAGAACTTAGTACCTCCATCTCAGTCCTAGAACACTTTTGTAGGGAATATTTATTTCCTTGTACATAGGGAGGTACCAAGTCTGACTGAGTCACTCTAAAATGCATTTTCTTATAATGGAAAAAATGACTTCACAATTCATGCTCCTAAATCTTCCCTCACCTACATGTAGTGCTACACCTCAGGTAGCTATGCACTTTGTGATGTAGGTGCTCATTCATTTGAGGGGGACTTAGATAAAACCTATCACATGAAGTCTATATCTATTAGTCTTTAGAGGTCTTGTCCACCAAAATGTGTTCCTATATTTTTTATCTCATTCATTTTTTTAATTTATGGGTACCTCTTATGGTAGATCCCAATGATGAGTATTGGGAGTATTTTTCCATCTAGTATGGATAACTCTACTACATTTTTTGCTTTGATTATGGTGATGATGTATAGTCTACTCCAGATGGCTTTAAACTTAGTGTGTCAGCTTTATTTGCTATGATCTTCATTCCACTTGAATAATAGGTCTTCTACTTGAAATTATTGAGTCATGACCTTCTGGTTTAACCATCTCTTTACATTCTCTTGATGCTTATGTAAGTGGTTTCTTATTGCCTCCCTTTATTCTTCCAACTTCAATAATTTCCTTATTCTCAATGATATGGCATCATGTTCTTGAAGTTCTAATGTAGAAACTACAACGCGAGTAGCTCAATGTATATGAGGATTCGAGCCTCTCACTCATAGACCAAGGAGTAGGGCAAGTAGCCTATATCTTTCTTTAGGTTGATCCTATATATCCACAAACCTTATTAAATATATAGGTACCACTGCCTTTGATTGTCCATGTCAATCCCTTTTAGGATACATAACAAGTTCTTGTTTGAATATTCAACCAATTCATCACCCCATAGATAATAGTTGGAAGAAGCTTTCATGTAGATGCCATGTTTAAAAGCAAATTGGATTACCTCTATCCCACAAATGCTAGAGTATTGTTTTTTATAATGGTGTTGGGCACATTGAATTAGGTAATGATTTCTTGTAGAAAGTTGACTATGACCTTTCTAGTGGCCTCTTTGAGCAGGTTTGCTTTTGTCCATATTTTGAAGTAATCGATGGTCGTGAGTATCCATCGATGGTCCTCATGGGATTGTGGATTGATCACATTAAAACATTCAAGCCCCCACTAATATAAGGTTTCATCAGTTGTAATGGGCTTAAGAGAAAAAATGGTGTTTTGGTTTCTTTCGATGAATAATTTACACTTATTGCACTCCTTTACCCATTGGTAAGCATCATTGAGCATGGTGGGCCAGTAGTACCATGTTCTCATAATCTTCATTATGGTTGTATGAGCTGAATAACATCCACCAGAGAATCCCTAATGGAATTCCTAGAGTAATGAAGTAATTCATTATATTTCCACACATGTCAAGAGGACACCATCGAAGTTTCTTTAGAATAGCACCCCTCTTATGAGGGCATAATGTGCATTTTGCAATATTATGCTCTTCTTTGAGTTTGACGCAAGCCTAGGGGATACCAAATCTATTATATATAATTAATTTGGTCTTGTACCTAGTCCAAGTTATGTCTAATGATGAGAAAAAATGTTTCCTCTCCTTACTCTACATCAACAATATCTTGTGCAAGTTTTTAACACAATGCTTTGCCTCTAGTAAACTTAGTTTTGATTTCAATATTGTATTTAAGGATTTATATGATCCATCCTACTCTTTTTTATTGATATCCCTATTCATAATGTATTCTTTAATGCTTGAATGGATGATGTTAGCAACAAATTTGTTATTTGAAATAAAATTCTTGAAATTTTTTAGGCTTTTGATCAAGGTGTATACCTATTTTTTGATAAAATTATATCGCTCTTCTTAGTCCTTTAAGGTTTGGTTGAATAATGTGATAGTATTTTCACTTCCTTCATCATATCCTTCTAGGTAAGGACAATTGTTATGTTGGATTTACTACCATAGGTGTATAGGACAAAATCTTTGTCAAAATTTAGGTTGGTTAGCATCGAAGCTTCTGCCATGGCCTATTTGATATCTTAGAAATCCTATTTTCCTTTCTTAGTTTACTTGAATTGTATCCTTTTCTTTAAAATATAGGTAATGGGCTTAACAATAGAGGTAAAGTCTAATATAAATCTATGAACAAAATGTTTATCTACCCCAGGAAATATTGGAGAGCCTTCTCATGTTGTGGTAGAGATATATTGAGAAGGACCTTGATCCTATCAAGGTTTATGGCTATCCCTTATTTGTACATAATGTATCCTAGGAGATTCCCTTATGGTGCACAAAAAATACACTTCTTTGGATTAAGGCACACCCCAAACTCTTGGTATTTCTTAAACACCTTCTCTAAATGGGCTAGATGATATTCTTTTCTTTTTTAGAATACTGTAAGATCATTTAGATAAACCAAGATTATCTTTTTTAGCAAGTCATTGAAATTTATGTCTATGTCCCTATGGAAGGTCACTTTGGCATTGGATAGACCAAATGACATTTGTTAGTGGGTGAAAGTGCCCCACTTGGTTGTGAACACTGTCTAATCCATGGAGGATAATAGGTAGTGGTCCTTCAATGATCTAACCCATATAGTAGAGAGAATCATATGATCCTACTACTATTTTTAATATCTAATCCATGGAGTATAACATGTAATGGTCCTTCAATGATGCTTAATTTAGATCGTTGAAATTGATTCATAGCTAGATTTCATTATTTTTCCTTATGATTGGAACCATTTTGGATATCCAGGTGGTATGTTTAAGTGGGTATATGATTTTTACCTCTATAATATTAATAAGTTCTTTCCTCATGAGGGACTCTAATTTTGGATTCATCAGGTTTTGCTTCTGCTTTAGTATCTTGGCATCTAGGTCTAGCTCAATGGTGTGCTGAATAATCTTTTTATCATATACTTTAAGGTATTTGTAGCTCCAAGACATCACTCAAGTATACTTTTAACACAATTCAATGAGATTTTTCCTTTCCTACTAGGTGGTATTTTTTTCTATCCATAGAACCCTTTTGGTTTCAATCTCTATCTCTTAGTAATTTTCCTTATCAATCATGATGATTTTATTGCCTTTGAAATAGACATCCAAGTTGAATAAGGATTCAAGAATTATAATCCTTTAGGTAGTTTATTTCATTTGAGCTAAATAACTTTGTCCTAATAGGTTTCATGTATCTTTGGTGCCAAGTCTTCTGCAAATTCAACTTCTTGTTGAATAAACTAGATAATGTGCTTATCATTGTAAAAGAATTGTCAATGTGTCTCATTGTTGGGAATAATCATCCCAATAATAATCTTGACATGTTAATGGTTTCTTCATATATATTCTACCAAATAATATTAGGCCCTAATAATTTCCATGCAATCAACATCCATGTTATAGTCATAGGAAACTATCAACAGGATGACTATGTCATATGTCGATATAATTTTATCAATTGGTTATTAGCTAGGCATAAAGACCTAACTTGTTTGATGATAATCTCAATATCTTTATATACCAAAAGTGCATTGATTTCCCTCTTAGTTTCCATTTGGAGAATGTAGGCTTGTATTATTTTTCTCCTTTAGGGGATACCAAGTAGATGCCATCTCCTGCTCTAGTCCTTTGCCTAGTTTTATTGAAAAATCTTCTATAGTCTAGTTGTATCCTCTAAAGCATTAGTAACCTTTAGTAGGAATGGTTTTTCCTCTTGGATAAAGTATGTGCCTAACTCAATTTACTTAATCACATCATATGGGTTTAGTCCCATATTTCAATAGCCCACTCATCCTTATCATTGTCTAGTGCTAGGGTGTAGGCTTCATCTGTTAATAATTTGAACTCTAAACACTCTTCCTCTATCAGGAAGGTATTTTCTACTTCTACTTTGACAATAGGGATGTGTTCCACATGGTGTATATGAATTGGTTCGAATGGAATATTCACCTTGGTTCCATAGCAAGTCCTAAAAAATAGATGTGTCTAGTATAAGGATAGATAGCCTCCAATCTTGGCTATGAAATCATGGGAGATGCTAATATTAAAATAAGTTGGTAGCTCAACTACTACTATGTTCTAGGTGATAGTCATAGTAGGACATGAGTGGAGTGTGAGTGATAGATCATTTATAAATCTAAGTATTTTTATTGGATTCCCATCCAATTGCATGACTTCTTGATTGACTAGCTCATAAGATAGTCCCAATGCGTCAGCCACTCACCTAGGCATAATTGAAGTTGTTGATCTAAAATCCATAAGGTAATTGTGGATCAACTTGCTTTTGCATATGAGCATCAAATATAAGTGCAGGAATTTGGGTTTTTTGAGATTGAAAATGGATACTCGTAAGACAATCGATATCTTCTACTTTTTGATAATCCATTATTTTTCCAAGGCTTCCTCTAGTTGCTTCATCAGTTTAGGTAAAGTAAGAACATCCCAAAGTGGCATGGGTATGATGGACTTATTTATTTTCTTAATCACATTAAATTATTCTAACGACTAAACTTTTGGTGTGCTACTTGTAATCCATTGGCACCTTGATTTCTTGATAATGGGTTTGTGTGCTCTAATCAGTTTTAATACACATCCCTACAATAGTATCAAGTTGTCTTTCTAAGATTATCTTAGATTTGAACCATTTATTTTTGGTGTTAGATTTGGAGTTATGTAATTTACCTCATATTCTCCTGTATAGCTCTCCTTTTGCCTTTGGTGGGGACTTTTATTTTGTAGAGGGGGAAAACTACCCTACCACGTACAATTCTCAAGGCTGGATCCACAAGAGAGAGCCTTGGGGTGAACCACGGGGGTATGTTGTTCTCTACACTCGATGCTAAGGGGGAAAGGGTTCACCAGGAATGGTTTAAGGACTCGCTCCAAGTCCTCTGGTTTTCAAGAATGTTTGATGTATTCGATTCAAGACAATCACCTATGTTTGGCCTTTCTAGATCTATGCTATGAAAGATAAAGGACAATGTAGAAATACAGGAAGCAAGGAGACAAGAGCCAACCCCGGTAGGATTCTTTCTTTGAATGCTTTTCTAACCCTAGGGTTTCAAGATAGAAAACCTTTAAGCAAGGGCTCAAGAGAATATGCACAAACAATATTAACCCTAAGTGCACACTATATGTTGTTTATCCTTCAAATGCCTAGAAATTAATTAAATATATTTCTATTAAAATCAGATCTAGGGTTTACAACAGAAATAGAAGGCACTCAACAAACAACCTAGAGACTAATTGGAACACTTATCTCATCCGATGATTTATCCTTGCTTTTATCCCTTATCCAATGATATCAACAATTCCTGTTCCTGCAAGATAACTTGACAAACACTTGAAAAATATGATTAGCATTAGGGGGCCTACTTAGGCCACTGTACAATAGTGCTTGGAGGTGTAGCAGTCAAGCCCCCTAGGTCCTTTTAGCTGACCTTTGATAAATAGAAGCGAAAATTGACCTTTGGAAGAAATCAAGCATATCAAGATACAGCAGAATAAAATGATGAAAACATAGAACAAAATATGACACTATGCTCTATATGTAACCTAAAATGCAAGAATGAAATCTAGAACAACATATTACCCCCAGATACTATCTAGGTGAAATCATACCCCATAATAGGTGACCATGATTTTGCACAGGTAAAATCATGCCCCATAGAGAGTCGAGCATGATTTCATAGAAACTATGCAAAAAATAAAAGAAAGATGTGAAGACTCGATTACATCAATCAAAAAATCTAAATATGCATGCAGAAGAGTGAATTCACCTAGAAGAGAGCGCAGAAGCAAAAGAAAGGTTGAGACCTCCCAAATAGTTGATCTCTCCTTAGGGCTCCAACACAAATCCACCAAAGCGAGCAACAACAATCAACAATCCAATGCAGTAGAGAACAAATCAAACTTCACACTTCAAAATTAACTTGCTTGCAAAAGAAGAAGAAGGATGCAGATCAATTAGTGAGCACTTAAACACTTTGCAATAATCATGAAAAATCATTATCATCAATTATCATTTATTCATTATGCTCTAAAAATGAATTCAAACCCTCCTTATATAGTAGATTTGAAGGTGAGATGGGTAGGAAAACCAAGGAGGGCCGATGTAAAACATGCCAAACCCAAAGAATTAGGGTTTTCTTAGAAAAACCCTAAAAAGGTGAAATCATACCCCATCAAGGCCGACCATGATTTCACCTATGCAAAATCGCACCCCATCAAGGGTGAGCATGATTTCGCATAGAGAGAGAAAAAAGGCAAAAGAGGGAGGGAGAAGCCTAACCCTTGCCCTAGGCAAGTCTAAGGGGTCTCCTAGAGGGCTCTAGGAAGATTGCCCACTAAAGTGGGTCAATTTTCTATGTCTACATTTTACCCCCTCTTTGATGCATTTAAGGCCAAGTAAATGCATCAAAGAAAGATGTAGACCTCTATGGGCAAGAAGACAACAAACACAGAAAAGGGTGGCTAAGTTTGGACAAAGGGATGGTGCAAAAGGGGTATCACAAAGGACACTCTAGAATTTTACACACTAGGTGAGACATTACTTCCATTAATGCCTCTATGGCTAGGGTGCCCCCTCAAGTTTTAAAAGGAATGAAAATTCCTTAAGAAACTCAAAAAAGGCAAAGAAAAAGAAAAGCAAAACATAAAAACATGAAAAACAAAGCAAGCAAACAAACAAAGAGAAGCTGATCAAAAACCTTGAATGAAGGGTGTTATACCCAATCTATGGTCCAGGTGTGGAGTGAAAACCTGCTATGGGTGTAGTACTCGCTAAGATGGATAGATGGGAAAAATATGGAGCGTAACCCACTATGGGTGATTGCTCAAATGATCAAATGATGGAGCATAACCTACTATGGATGATTGCTCACTAGTGACTACTATGGGGTGATTACCCACTAGGATGTATGTCGAGACCTACTAAAATGGTCAAGGAGCTTATCCTATAATGGGGTGTTGAGCCCACTGAGTCAAAAGAAGCGTAACCCGATAGGGGTGATATGTTATTACTAATGTGAATGATGTATTAGAAAGTACTACCCAATAGGGGTGTGTAAGAATATGTATATAGACCAAGTCAAATGAGCATAACACAATGTGAGTGTGTGCATGTGCTAGAAGAAATAAGAGGAAGAAAATGAGGAGCAAATAATTATGCATGTGTACCCCCAACTTGAAGTTTCAGCTATTGAAAATTCAAGAGGGAGGAAATGTGCAAACAAAGGAGAGAAGAATGTATATCCTTATCTAAACAAAGAAAACAAAGGAGAAATAAGAATCATGCAAAGGACAAGGATATACCAAAAGAGGATTGTATTCCTTGAATTTGGAGAGAAATGATAATCATTGTAAAAAATTTCAAAGTCAAGGAATACAAGAAGAAGAGAAGAGAAGAAAAGAGCAAAGGAAGATGAGAAGAGAAGAAGGGATGAAAATGCATGGGCCCTAGGTTGGGGCTTCGCTAGGCATCAGAACCCTAGTGAAAGTGCAATGCATGTGAGCTATGACCTAACTAGGTATCATCACATGCCATTGTCATGAATCCCCAGAAGCTATATGAACAAGCAGTCATGAGCAAGCAACAATGCAATTATGACAAGAAAAATGCAAGAAATAGAATGTCAGGCAATCATGCAAAGTATGATAGGTAGTCATGCAATATGAGCAGGCAAGCAGATGTAATATGATCTAAGCTAAATGCAAAATGTAATGCAGATGATGGATCAAGCATAATATCTTTTTAAATGCATTATATTCATAGGTTCTTTAAGTTCTTTACCATCCAAAGAAGCCAAACGATAGGCACCTGAGCCAAACTTGGTCATTATGACAAAGGGCCCTAACCAATTGGGCTGAAACTTACCTCGAATATCAGCACGAGCATTAGTGTTCTTCTAGTTTTCCTTGAGGACAAGGTCCCCAACCTCAAAAGAATGATTGTAAACTTTCTTAGAATAAGATCATCGGAGCCTATCCTGATAGGCTCACAAATGCTCTAAGGCATGAATACACTTTTCATCCAGCAACTCCAATTGGTGCAAATGGTCTGCATGATACTCATCATCGACCTCGACATCTTGCAACAAGATGTGCAATGAGGGAACCTCAAGCTCAAAAGGAAACACCACCTCAGACCCATATACCAAGACATATGGTGAGGCCCCCTGTGGGAGTACGTACACTAGTACGATAGGCCCACAAGGTAGGATAAAGTTGGATATGCCAGTCATGACCGGTCTTACTAACCAACTTCTTCAAGATCCTGATCAAGGACTTGTTGGATGCTTCGACTTATCCATTACCCTGAGGGTAATAAGGAGTTGACCACCTATGCTGAATCTTGTACTTAGCACAAATATTATGAACATCCTTATTCTTGAAAGGAGTGTCATTGTCAAAAATAATCATCGAAGGAATCCCAAACCTACAAAGAATCTGGTTGAAGATGAACTTAGAAACTTGAGTTCCAGTCACCATAACCAGGGGCATGGCTTCAACCCATTTAGTGAAATACTCAATCACAGTAATGATAAACTTGTGACCATCAGATGACACTAGGTTAACTTTCTTGATAATGTCCAATCCCCACATGGAGAATGGCCAAGGGGAAGAGATAACTTGAAGGTCTTGAGAAGGAGCATGAACAAGATGATCATGGCGTTGACACTTGTCATAGCATCGAACATAGTCACATGCATATTTCTCCATGGAAGGCCAATAATACCCCATCCGAAGGAGCTTCTTGGCAATAGCATTGCCACTGAAATGGCCTCCACATGAACCTTCATGAGCATCACTAAGAGCAAGTTAAGTTTCATCGGAGTTAAGACATCACAAGAGGATACCTTCAAAAGAATATTGATACAAAGTATTATTGATTATGATGAATCGACATGCTCTTTTGCACAAAATCTTACATTGGTTGTGATCTAAACCATCAGGCATCAAACCATCCTTAAGGAAATTAAAGATGTCATTATACCATGGCTCAGATGGGGAAGCTTCGATGGTCAAACAATCTAGAAGAACAAGACAAGAACCAAGTGACGTAGGTTCTTGAAGTTGTCTAATGATAATCGATGCTTGATCATCTTCTAACTCTAGAGGGAACAAGGATGCAGTAGTAGCCATGGCATCCACATGGTGGTTTGAGGATCTAGGGATAGACTCTATGGTTACTCGATCAAACGAGGACAACAACTTAGTGACAATCTCCTTGTAAGGTTTAAGTTTATCATCTCGAGTCTGATAAACATCATTAATCTGATTAACCACAAGTTGAGAGTCACCAAAGACCGAAAGGACTCTAACCTGCAAAGCTAAAGCTACTCTAAGACCAAGGATCAAAGCTTCATACTCTATAATATTATTCATGCAAGAGAAATAAAGCTTGAAGGACAAGGGGATGAGTTGCTTTTATGGGGTGACTAGAATGACTCCAACACCAACACCCTTCATGCATCGAGCTCCATCAAAAAACAAATTCCAAGACTCAGACTCTTCAATTTTGACATTGAAGCACTCATCAGGAAACTCAACAACTATAGGATGGGTAGCTTCTAGGGGAGCAGAGGCTAACTGATCAACAATCACCTGACCCTTAATAGCCTTCTGACCTATGAAATTCAAGTCAAACTCACTAAGGGCCAACACCCATTTAGCAGCTCAACCTGAAAGGTGGGGCTTAGACATCAAATAGTGCAAAGGATCAAACTTTGCAACTACCAATATCTTATGGCTGAGCATGTAGTGTCTTAACTTCTGAGAAGCAAACACTATGATAAGGCAAAGCTTCTCTAAGGGAGTGTACCTAGTTTCATAGCTAACCAAAGTTCTACTGATATAGTAGATAGCTCACTCTTTATTTTGATCATCATGTTGGGCCAACATGGCTCCCAAAGCATGAGTAGTGGCTGCTATATAAAGCATCAAATGCCTACCAGGCATAGGAGGAACTAAAATAGGTGGGAAGGTGAGATACTATTTGAGATCATCAAAATATTTCTGACACTCAGAATCCCATCGAAAGACTACATCTTTCTTAAGAAGCTTAAGAAAGGGCTGACACTTATCGACTAACTGGGCAATGAACCGATGGATAGACTAAAGTTTACCTTGTAGACTACATAGTTCAATCAAGGTGCGGGGAGGAGGCATATCAGTGATAGTCATTATCTTAGTGAGATCCACTTCAATGCCTCACCTAGAAACTATGAAGCCTAACAACTTGCTAGATGTGACTCCGAACACACACTTAGTGGGTTTAAGATGAACCTTATATTACTAAAGCCTTTCAAATATTCATCTTAAATCATGAGACATGATCCTTTCATTCTATGGAGTGAGCTAGAAGGTCATCCACATAATCCTGGAGAATATCATGCATCATGTCATGGAAAATATAAGTCATGGCCCACTGATAGGTAGCTCCTACATTCTTCAAGCCAAAAGGCATGACCTTCCAGTAGAAGGTACCCCATGGAGTAGTGAATGTTGTCTTGGCCTGATCCTCAGGGGTAATCATAATCTGATTGTAACCTGAGAAACCATCCATGAGTGAAAGCATCCCACACTTGGTAGTGAAATCTACAATCTGATCTATGTTGGGCAAGGGAAAATCATCCTTGGGACATGCTAAATTAATGTCCCAAAAGTTAGTACATATTCTGATTGTTCCTTCCTTCTTAGCTATAGGAACGATATTGGAGATCCAATCAGAATAGTCGATAGCTTTTATAAAACTGATATCAAGGAGTTTTTGGAGCTCCTCCTTGACTGATAGGGTGACCTTAGGATGCATCTTCCTAATTTTCTACTTAACAGGCTTAGCACTAGGCTTAACTACCAAATGATGCATGACAAGGGAGGGATCAAGCCCTAGCATGTCGGCATATGACCAAGCAAAAATATCTTGATATTCTTTTAATAAATTGGTCAATTGCTCCTGCTCATCCATAGATAGGGCTTTACCTAGCTTAAGGATTCTAGGGGCTTCCTTAGAGCCTATGTTCACATCTATGGTCTCCTCAATAAGGATGGACAAATCATCCTCAAGAGGAGGTGGGGCAGGAATCACTCCTAATTGCTCAAGGTCCTCGGGAGACATAGAACCAAAGTCCACTTGAGAACTAGAAGACTCAACCTACGTAGTGCAAGGGATAGACCCATCAAAGTAGATGTCATTCTAAGGTGGATCCTCATATTTGACATACTGCTTAGGGGTTAGAACTAACAAAGAAGGAGAGGGTGGCCCCTCATCCTCAACACTCCACTCTAAACCTTGATGAGATTCATCTAAGAGAGATTCTTGACAAGAAGAGTTGACTTGATCCTATGATGAGATATTGATTGATGATTCCTTATCAAGATTTTTAGGTTGCTTAGTTTTGTTAGATAAGGAATCTGATGAATGAAATTGAGCTAGATCATCTGGTGAGAAAAATTCAAATGGATGAGGATCACCCAAGATAGAAATAGGTTGATTTTCAAATTCAAATTTTACACATTGATGAAAAGTAGAAGGGATGACCTCCATCGCATGGATCCAAGGACATCCAAGAAGAAGATTAAAATATGTAGGACAAGATACCACATAAAACAATGTATCTAAAATTTTAGGTCCAACTTTGAGGGGAAGTGATATGGTACCATAAGCTTCTTGGGACTCATTGTTGAAAGTTTTAATGATATCATCGGATTTAGTTATATCTTCCTCTTTTAATCCAAAATTTTGAAAGAAATGATATGTGCATAAATTAAGGGAAGAACCATTATCAATCATAACTCTCTTGATAAAAGTATCCCCAATAAATGCAATGATGTAAAGAGAAGAATCTTCTTGCAAGTTTGAGAAAGAAATATCGGCATCCGAGAATGTGAGATGATGTATCCCAAGAGAACTTACAATATTGGCCATATCACTAGGGGAAATATCTAGAGGGATAGATTGTTATTTTAGAACATTTATTAAGGCTTCTCCATGAGTAGGAGAATTTTGCAAAAGTTCCAAAAGAGAAATATTTGTTGAGAAACTGATCTCCTATTGAGATCGTTGGATCTGTTGATTCTGCACTGATTTTTCTGAAGTAGTTGTTATCATACCAACCATGTTATTATCATAATGATGTGGTACACTTCTATAAGATACTTGATTAGCTACCTGTTTAATTACATTTTGATTAATAGATGATTTTTGTTGATTATTTGAAGATTGAGAATTTCCTATATCAAGATGTCCTGCATCAATCAAATCTTGAACCACATGTTTCAACTTTTTACAAGAATTTGTCCAATGTCCTTCCACTCTATGATATGCACAATGTTGACCTACCTTATACCAATGAGTTGTAGTATCTGGTTGTCTTATGGGAGGTAACTCAATTGCATTGGCTTCTAAAAGTTGTTTTAAAACTGCTTCCATAGACATATTAAGTCTTGTAAAATTCCTTTGTGGAGGTTTTTGAAGTACTATATTTTGTAGGTTGTTAGTAACATTATTAACAGGCCTACTATCCATTCCACTATCACCTCCTATGTGTTTATTCTTATGTTGAGACTTAGTAGGTTTCTCTTCTTTGACTTTGAGTTGGCCTCTTCTGATAAGGGCCTGTTCTACTTTTCTTGCTAAATCAATTGCTTGATCAAAAGATGTAATAGTAGTAGTCTCTAATGCATAAGATAATTGTTCTTGTAAATTACCAATAAATATCTCAAGCATATACTTTGGAGGTAAAGTATATCTCAAGCATCCAACTAAACTTCTCCAATGAGCCAAAAATTCTGAAAACTTTTCCTCTTTACCTTGTTTTAAATTATAAACATCTTTCATTGTCACTTCCTTTTCAATATAAGCACCAAACTGTTGAACAAATAATTCTGTTGTTTCTTCAAAACTCTTCAAGGAATAATTAGGCAACCGATAGTACCATTCTAATGCCATGCCACCAAGACTCTTAGGAAATATTTTTAGTAACAACATGTCATCATAAATGAGATCATGGCAAGTTATTCTAAATCTTCTTAAATGCTCTATTGGATCTTCTATCCCCTTATAAATAGGTAAAACTGGCATAGGAAAATGCTTAGGATAAGGCCTAGCAGCAACAATAGGATCCAATGGTTGATTACACATTTCCTTATAACTGTAAGTGAAACTTGAAGGTTGAATCATCTCAACTTTTGAAACCAATTGCTTTACCATATTTGTCAAATTTTGCACTTTTAGATTACTATTATGCAATATCCCCAGATTCCCTAAAGGAGGAGTATTGGACATATTGATATTATTGAGGTATGTGGTATCTTGTTGAAGAGGATAACTAACATTTGGTGGAATAGAGGCAACAATGTTGAGATAAGCAGATTGAGGAGGAAATTGAAAATTTTGAATGGCACTACTAGTTGGAGGGACTTGTAGATTCCTTCCAATGTTGGTGGTTATAGTAGTGGCATAAGTTGGATGATGAACAAGATTACCATGATTCAAATATTCACTCAAGGAGTTATCATGAGATGGTCTAACTTCCTCAAGTAGGGCTTCTTCCTCTAAAGCTGCATCCAAGGCATGCTTATGATATTTATAAAAGGTCCATACATGCTCAAAATATTTGAAGATAAGGTTCCCATCGGGTCCCTTAATAGGATCAAGACTATTATCAATCTCTTCTTCCTCAAGGTTAGGATTTTCTCTATCAATTTGATCATTCTCTTGGAAAATCTCATCAAACCTAAAAAGCCTTCTTCCATTCCCAAGGTTGGAAGCCATTGGGAAAAGAGAGAAAGACTAGGGCAAAAGGAAGGAACTAAGACCAACGAAAACAAGCACAAGAAATTATGTTTTTAATTTTTCTGATCTAACACATAGAATTAATGATCTTGATTAAAGTTTTAAAAGAAAAGGAGGTGTTCACATCGAGTTCACCAAATATGTAGAGGGGGAAAACTACCCTACCACGTACAATTCTCAAGGCTGGATCCACAAGAGAGAGCCTTGAGGTGAACCATGGGGGTATGTTGTTCTCTACACTCGATGCTAGAGGGGAAGGGTTCACCAGGAATGGTTTAAGGACTCACTCCAAGTCCACTAGTTTTCAAGAATGTTTGATGTATTCGATTCAAGACAATCACCTAAATTTGGCCTTTCTAGATCTATGCTATAAAAGATAAAGGACAATGCAGAAATATATAATGCAAGAATACAAGAGCTAACCCTAGAATGATTCTTTCTTTGAATGCTTTTCTAACCCTAGGGTTTCAAGATAGAAAACCTTTAAGCAAGGGCTCAAGAGAATATGCACAAACAAAATTAACCCTAAGTGCACACTATATGTTGTTTATCCTTCAAATGCCTAGAAATCAATTAAATATATTTCTATTAAATCAGATCTAGGGTTTACAATAGAAATATAAGGCACTCAACAAACAACCTAAAGACTAATTAGAACACTTATCTCATCCGATGATTTATCCTTGCTTTTATCCCTTATCCAATGATATCAACAATTCATGTTCCTGCAAGATAACTTGACAAACACTTGAAAAATATAATTAGCGTTAGGGGGCCTACTTAGGCCACTGTACAATAGTGCTTGGAGGTGCAACAGTCAAGCCCCCTAGGTCCTTTTAGCTGACCTTTGAAAATAGAAGCAAAAATTGACCTTTGGAAGAAATCAAGCATATCAAGATACAATAGAATAAAATGATGAAAACACAAAAAGAATATAACACTATGCCCTAGATGCAGCCTAAAATGCAAGTATGAAGTCTAGAACAATAGATTACCCCTAGATACTATCTGGGTGAAATCATGCCCCATAACAGGTGATCGTGATTTCGCACAGGAGAAAATCGTGCCCCATAGAGAGCCGAGCATGATTTCGTAGAAACTATGCAAAAATAAAAATACGAAAGCTCGATTACGTCAATCAAAAAATCTAAATATGCATGCAGAAGAGTGAATTCACCTGGAAGAGAGTGCAGAAGCAAACAGAAGGGTTGAGACCTCCCAAATAGTTGATCTCTCCTTAGGGCTCCAACACAAATCCACCAAAGCGAGCAACAACAATCAACAATCCAATGCAGCAGAGAACAAATCAAACTTCACACTTCAAAATTAACTTGCTTGTGAGAGAAGAAGAAGGATGCAGATCAATTAGTGAGCACTAAAATACTTTACAATAATCATGAAAAATTGTTATCATCAATTGTCATTATTTATCGTGCTCTAAAAATGAATTCAAACCCTCCTTATATAGCGGATTTGAAGGTGATATGGGTGGGAAAACCAAGGAGGGCCGACGTAAAACATGCCAACTCCAAAGAATTAGGGTTTTCTTAGAGAAAACCCTAAAAAGGTGAAATTGTGCCCCGTCAAGGGTGAGCGCGATTTCGCATAGAGAGAGAAAAAAGGTAAAAGAGGGGGGAGAAGCCTAACCCTTGCCCTAGGCAAGTCTAAGGGGTCTCCTAGAGGGCTCTAGGAAGATTTCCCACTAAAGTGGGTCAACTACAGATTTATACCTAAGGTTGGTTGTTTGATGGGGCACTTATTTTGTAGGTGATATAAACTTTGCCCTCATCCCATGTTACCAATGTCTACTTTGGTGGACCAAATTTGGGACTCAAAGTAATCTTCAAGGGTAATTTTTGAGGAGTCAATCCCATTGTTTGCATCATTGGTTCAAAGTATGTAGTATGAGGTATGAGGTATGTGGCCTATTATAGTTCCTCATGATTAGGAAAGTAGGGATCAACATAGGGACATTGCCAGGCATATGGGTCCTTTATGTAATTTTTTTGGGTTGGAACCACATCTCTTATCGAGTTTGGGGAAAGTTGTTGCATATGGACTGGTATGGGCACTATATGATGCTCAAAAGCATGAGGTTGATTGGACTCTTTGTTAGATTGGGTGGATATCTTTGATAGTCATTTAGAGGAGGATGCTACCCTTGATTACCTAGTTGGAAGGGAGGCTTAGGATAGTTCTAATAATTAAACCTCTAGAAATTAATTTGTCACTTAAGGATCACTATTTCATTGAACATGGTCTTTATGGTATTCTTTAAATTGTTGATTTTTTAGGATTATGAAGTCATGGAGGTTGACTCATAGTAGGTTGTTGAGGATACTTAGGAACTACATTTTATCCTAAGTCCTCCATTCATATTTATTTTTATATTTTGCACTTTGTACACGTGAAGGTATAGTATACCTCACGATTTATTGTTTTCCATAGATAGGAGGCAGTTTTGATTGCCTTGGCAGATAGTACAGTGTGCATGTTATCATGATCGAGCGTTGTCCATGTTGGGCACTTTGTTATAACGCTCTCACCTGATTACATTTTATGTATTATTATATATATGTGTACTGCATAATAAAGAATTCAGCTTTGTTTGGGTTCTCTTGCTGGTCCTGTCCATATCAGTGGTATTCAGAGACAAGGAAAAGATCCTGTTGTTGGCGATTGCGTGAATTTGGTTTCATTGCCAACCGCATCATCTTTGGTGAAGCTCAAGAAAACATTTCGTGTTACACTTTTTCCTGACAGAAACGTCAGAGGGTTGACCCAGACGGGTAACCTCCTTTGCCTCATTGTAGGTATAAAATCGCACAGATCCGGCTCACCTGCGAGCTTGAAAGTTTTTCAGCGTAAAACACTTTACGTCGAGGCGGAACCTTAAGTAACACTAAGGTTTTCATTTTGATTTTTATTGTCGGCCGACGTGTTCTCCATATGGCAGGATATTCAGGCAAGAAAAGGAAAGTAAAACCACGTCAAAGCTATTTTGGCGAAGGTTGTTAAAATCCGGCGGACACCATCTAACCCACTAACCCGATAGCACGGAGAGAGTGCGTGTGAGAGAGTGGAGACGTCAGTTGCAGTTTGGCGTGATAATTTCCACAGAATTATGCGTGATTAGACCAGCTGTGCGATGATACATTTTTGGTAATCCACTGCGAAGAGTTGTATGTTGGGTTAATCGCTGCATATTATTCCTTGCCGTGTTGGTAAACCATTGGAAGGGATCGTGAATCATTCGCGAAGAAACAAGTCATTTATTTTTCATTGTCGGTGAAAGGGGGCCAATGAGTTGGGTGCGTGGCCAATGTACTAAGGTTTCAAAAAATTAAACCATACATTGGACTGTGTGGAAAGCAGATGCACGGCAATTAAAAAAAAATTGACGCCCCAACGTCGGTGACGCCCCAGTTGACGCCCGACGACGTCGTTTGACGCCCCCGCGATGCGGTTTGACGCCCCGCGATGATTTTGATGGCTCACGATGCTATTTGACGGTCTGCAAAACCGTTTGATGCCCCCATGACGCGGTTTGATGCCCCGCGATGATTTTGATGGCTCACGATGATATTTGACGGTCTGCAAAACCTGTTTGACGCCCGTGACACCTGTTTGACGCCTCTCGACGTTGTTTGACGCTGAGATTGCCAATTTGATGGGCCAGATTGACTGTTTGACAGTCTAGATTGACAGTTTGATGACCTGTTGACCACCAGATCCCTAATTTTTGCTGAGAAATTGGAGGTGAAAATTGTCTTTTAATTTTTTGCATTTTCATCTTTTGCAAAAGATTATTATTTTCACTAAAATTGGCCAACAATACTTGCTTAAGGGGAATATTTTGAGTTTTAAAGTGCTATTTTTTTTTAAGAGTGGGAGATAAAAGTTGATTCTTTTGCACTTAAACTCACCCTAAATTGCAAATTTTGAGAAAAAAAAAGCAATTGTGTTGAATTCTTTTGAAAAACCCCTCATATACTGGCATACACTAGACAACAAATGGCAAATGATCTTGCAACACAAGTGGCAAACATCGCCACTGTAGTAGGAGATTTGATGGATAGGGTGAAAGAAATTACTGTAAAAAATGATGTCAAAATCTACAACAACAAATACTCCAACAAAGCAAAGTGTGATGTAAAACCTTATGATGGATCCAGGAATCCTGACGTATTGTCCACTTGGATCCTAGATATGGAAACTTGGTTTGAGTATGCCGAGGTTCCTGAAGATGAAAGAGTACCTTTTTCCATGATAAAACTCACAGGGTTAGCAAAGATGCTCATTTCAGATGAGAAAGCTAACGTAAAAAACTGGAAAGAGTTAGTCACACTTTTGAAGGATACCTTTTTTCCACCTAACTACCAGGCCGATCTAAGGATCAAATGGTATAGGTTAAAGCAAGGTTTCAATATGCCAGTTTCTGATTACATTTTTTAGTTCAATAAGCTTAGAGTTCTTTCTGGTATCACTTCTTCTAACGAAGAGCTTATTGAAAAATTTGTAAGTGGATTGCATGATCCTATAATGAGGGAGTTGAAATTCATTCCATTTGTCACATTGTCATCGGTATTCAAACATGCTAGCTTGGCGGAGGAGAAAGTTGGTGGTTCCTACAAAGCACGACAGGCACAGGAGAGCTCATCCAAGGGTTCAAATCAGCATCAACAAAAGGTGAAGAACTCCTCTTTCCCTAATTCTTCTACTCCTCCCCATTCATCTAAATCCTATTCTTCCTCTTCTGGCTCTAAAAATTCTTCTTCTTCATTGTTTTGTAATTATTGTAAAAAGAATGGTCATACCAAAGCAAATTGTTTTGTACTTGGGAGAATGAAGAAGAAATCCCTTGTTGTAAAGTCAGATGAGGGCACACAAGATGGCCCCATTATGGCTACAGGGAGAGAGGAAGAATATCCTGCCTTGAAGGGTAAACTCAATAAGGTTACCCTTATGACAAATGTTTCTGCTCATGGGGGTCGTGACCATTTGTTTGTCACTAAGGCCCACCTTACACACAATGTTTCTGTTGATTGTATCATAGACAACGGCTCGCAGAAAAATTTGATTGCGAGATCCATTGTAAAGAAGCTGAAGCTCCCCACCAAACCACATCCTCAACCCTATGCACTTGGGTGGAAGGATGTTGACTCTACTTCAGACATCACACACACTTGCACCGTGTCCTTTGCCTTTGGTGACAAATTTGTGGATAAGGTTAAGTGTGATGTCACAGACATGGATTGTTGTGGAATGTTGTTGGGTAAACCCTATCAATATGATAGGAATGCCATCTACCATGCTAAAAAGAACACCTACACATTGGAAATGGATAACAAACAATATATGGTGGAATGCACTAAGGACACATCTAATCTAGTGCTAAGTTGTAGGCAAGCTCGCAAAGCAGTAAATCAAGCACAAGAGTTGGCACTCATATTCATAAGACCCACATAGAAAGAAGGTCAAACAAAAACTTCTAAGTTCCACACAAAGAATGCTTCACTTCAAAATATTTTGCAATCACATCAAGTTGTGTTTAATGAACCCACCACTCTACCACCAGAGAGAGATATCAATCACAACATTGACATAATTCCAGGAGTTTCACTTCCAAATGCACCTATGTATAGACAATCAATAATACAAATGGATGAAATCAAACGTCAAATTGAGGACTTGTTGGCAAAAGGATTCATTCAGCCTAGCACTTCCCCTTGTGCTTCCCCCATTCTTTTGGTGCTTAAGAAAGATGGCTCATGGAGACTTTGTATTGATTTTCGTGCATTGAACAAAATCACAATAAAAAATAGATATCCTCTCCCTCGCATTGATGACTTGTTGGATCAACTTCAAGGGGCAAAATTTTTCTCTAAAATTGATCTTAAGAGTGGTTATCATCAAGTAAGGGTTCAAGCAGAAGACACTTGGAAAACAACATTTAAGACTAAATTTGGGCTCTTTGAGTGGTTGGTGATGCCCTTTGGTCTTACAAATGCACCTGCAACCTTCATGAGGTTGATGAATGAAGTGTTTAGGGATTGCCTAGACAACTTTGTGATCATATACTTGGATGATATCCTTGTATATTCTACTACTTGGAAGGAACACTTGCAGCATCTAGATCAGGTTCTCCACACCCTTGAGAGGAACCAACTTTTTGCTAACCTTCCTAAGTGTTCATTTGCTCAAACTTCAATCTCCTATCTTGGCTTTATAATAAATCAGCAAGGAATCAATGTTGATCCCACAAAGGTAGAAGTACTCCAAAATTGGCCAACTCCCTCCTCTGTCACTGATCTTAGGAGTTTTCTTGGACTTGCAAATTTCTATCGTAAGTTCATTTCTGGCTACTCTACCATTGCTCACCCCTTGCATCATCTCACGAAAGCCAAAGTTAGATTTCAGTGGCTCAAGGAACATGATCAAGCCTTTGAGACCTTGAAACACAAACTGTGCACTGCACCTGTTCTTGTACTCCCCAACCTTTCTCATCCATTTGAGATAGAGACAGATGCCTCACAGTTTGCGATGGGAGCAGTTTTGAAGCAAGATGGACACCCTGTGGCATATCATTTCGAGACCTTTTCAGCTGCCAAAAGAAACTACTCCACATATGACAAAGAGTTGTATGCTTTGGTCCAAGCCATCAAATATTGGAGACACTATCTTCTTGGGAAAGAAACAATTGTCCACACAGATCACATGCCACTCAAGTTTCTTCAGTCACAAACCAAGATTGAAGAGGCTAGACACATGAAGTGGGCCACTTACTTGCAGCAGTTCCACTTGGTCATCAAGTACAAGAAAGGAACAACTAATACAGTGGCTGATTGTTTGAGTCATCCACCCATGGCCCAAACCTTGACAACAATTGTGACTACCTCCCATATTGGATTTCAGACTTGGCCACCTCTTTATGCTCTTGATACAGATTTCAGCAAGGTGCACCATCATCTTGTACACCCTTCATCTTCCAACCTCACTCCTTTTCAGGACTATCACTTGAAGGATGGACTTTTGTACAAGCTAGACAAACTTTGTGTACCACAGGAGCATAGGGTTTCTCTCATCAAAGAAGCCCACTCAACTCTTTATGGAGGTCATTTTGGGAAACAGAAAACACTCCACCACTTGCAACGGTTCTTCTATTGGCCTCACATGCAGAGAGATGTCCTGCGATTTTTGAGACAGTGTGTCGTATGTTGTCGCTCCAAATCAGCAAATAGGAAGTTGGGCTTGAGTGTTCCTTTGCCCATTCCTTCACGTCCTTGGGAGAGCATATCCATGGACTTGGTGAGTGGATTTCCCATGACTGTGAGACAACATGACAGTGTTCTTGTGATTGTGGACCGATTCAGTAAGATGGCCAAATTCATTCCATGCAGGAAGACTAGTACAACACCTGATTTGGCACAGTTGTTCTTTGAGATAGTGTGGCGATCCTTTGGTCTTCCCACCAGCATTGTTTCTGACCGAGATCCACGTTTTGTGGGACACTTTTGGAGATCCTTGTGGAAAATTTTGAGAGTTTCCCTTAATTTTTCCATGGCTTTCCACCCTCAGTCAGATGGGCAGACTAAAGTTGTGAATCGCACACTAGTACAGAGTTTGAGGATCTACCACCACAACTCACCGGCTAAGTGGGATTTGAGCCTCACTCACATTGAGCATGCATATAATAGAGTGGTTCACAGCTCCACAACACATTCACCTTTTGAGGTTTGTCTCGGATTTCAGCCACTTGCACCTTATGAGTTGCCTCTTGCTTTGCCCTCTCCCACCACTGCACACATGGAGAAGGAGCAAGATAAGGCAACCTCTTTCATACAACATTTGCAGAGCCTCCAGGCTAAGGTGACACAGATCCTACAGAGGACTCAGCAGCAGCAGAGGAAAGCGATGGATCGGCATCGCGTTCCTCATCCTTTTCAGGTTGGTGACAGAGTTTGGCTTCACTTAGACAAACGACATTTTTCAGAGAAGGCACATAGCAAGCTCAAGCCTCTCCACTATGGGCCATACACCATCATTCAACAGATCTCTGAGAATGCATTTCTTTTGGACCTTCCTTCACATCTTGGCATCCATGATGTTGTCAATGTGGATCTTTTGAAGCCATATCAGGACTCGACTTTGGAGACTGCACCTGTCATCAACCATCCAGCAGATGTGGTACCTGAATTTCAGCTTTCGCTTGATACAGATAGAGTTTTTGACATGAAGACTCATCAGACTCGATAGGGTTCGACCACTTCCTACCTTGTCGCCCATCGTAGTCAGCTTCCACACCAGGCACGCTGGATCTCTCACCATCAGATGGCTCGTGACCTTCCATATTTGTTGAGAGCATTGGGGTCCAATGCTTCTATGGTTGGGAGGAGTGTTGAGGATACTTAGGAACTACATTTTAGCCTAAGTCCTCCATTCATATTTATTTTTATATTTTGCACTTTGTACACGTGAAGGTATAGTATACCTCACGATTTATTGTTTTCCATAGATAGGAGGCAATTTTGATTGCCTTGGAAGATAGTACAGTGTGCATGTTATCGTGATCGAGCGTTGTCCATGTTGGGCACTTTGTTATAACGCTCTCACCTGATTACATTTTATGTATTATTATATATATGTGTACTGCATAATAAAGAATTCAGCTTTGTTTGGGTTCTCTTGTTGGTCCTGTCCATATCATAGGTAGATTTTCTTGTAACAAAAATTGGTCAAAAACTAGGGTTTGCTAAAAAATTATGCACTACACTAATGAGTGTGGTTGATAGGGTAGGTGGATATTAGTAAATAGAGGCATGGTAAACATGGGAGCTAATATCCCAATTTTGATGAGATCTTTCCTAGTAAAATGGCTATCCCATAAGCCTTCGACGATGTATTTCCCCCTCTAGATTTACCATCATAGCTATTTCTTAATCAAAAGCTTTCAGATAATAGATGGACATACCTTATGGAGGTCATTTCTCATTAGGAATTCTATACCAAGTCTTGTGGAATTTGGCATTAAAATCATCCATACCCTCCATGGGAACCATTTTGATGGTTGCTAATTGCTCTAGGAGGGACACACTATTTGCCTTTTCTCCAAACCTGTCTATAAACAAATTATCAAGCTAGTCGTAATTGGTAATGAAATGCGGCATGAGTGAAATATACCATTCTCTTTCCTTCCCCTTGAAATAAGTAGACAACAACCTTAGCACCACATTTTGTTGATCAATTTTGTATAGTACACATAGATTGACCATGTGTTAGAGGTGCTCTATTAGGGTTATTGCATCTTCACCAATGAATAATGGTAAATACTTTAGTGTCAAGACCAGAATCGCATCCCATGTAGCAGGTGGGATCAATGACTACAACAAGCCTTCATCATTCCATGTTGATATCCTTCTCTATTGTTGGTTTTGTGTTATATCAATGTTCTGTTATCGACCTCTCCTTCTATGACTGTGTTTTAGTAGTGGAAACAACTATGGATTTACCCTTGTATTGGACTTTGTGATAGGTCCAAAGCTCATAAATTACTAGGTTCACCTTCAAACAATAGAGTCACCACTTAATGAGTCTTCAAACAATGGAGTCATTAGGTGAACTTTACATATAATTCAATAAGCCAATAGACTAAGGTTTTCACCAAAACCTTGACTAAATATCTTTAATTAGCAATATAAAAGTTTGGATTCATCCCACTAGGCATGCTAGTGAAATTGTTGGATGACCCAAACTATACGGGGACTATTCTAGTCACATTCTTTGGGTATAATGACCACATGTTGTAGTTTTCAAGTGTGTTCGATTCTCACACCTCGCATGGAACACATAATTGAGAAGTGTGGGAAGCATGGGACATAACTCTAGGGACAACTTCTAAGATTTTACCAAGGACAACTCCTTATTTGGATGTGTTCTTGATGCTCTTCTCCTAATCTAGCCTAGTTTACCGAGTTTTGATCTAGGAAAAGGGAGGAGAGAAAAGCAATAAAACTAAGTAGCCTAGACTATAGGTGGTGATGCACCAAGAATTATATATTCCTTTTGATTACTAATGGAATCAGTGAACACATGCATCAATACATGACAATTGAAGGTGGCCTAATCTAGCCTAGTTTACCGAGTTTTGATCTAGGAAAAGGGATGAGAGAAAAGCAATAAAACTAAGTAGCCTAGACTATAGATGGTGATGCACCAATAATTATATATTCATTTTGAGTACTAATAGAATTAGTGAACACATGCATCAAGACATGACAATTGAAGGTGGCCTAATCTAGCCTAGTTTATCGAGTTTTGATCTAGGAAAAGGGATGAGAGAAAAGCAATAAAACTAAGTAGCCTAGACTATAGGTGGTGATGCACCAAAAATTATATATTCCTTTTGATTACTAATGGAATTAGTGACCACATGCATCAAGACATGACAATTTAAAGTGGACATGATTTCAAGTCAGTATAATCATGCATCTATTAATATTCTATGAAGAGCAAGACAAATACTAGTCATAACCCTCCACACAAAAAACATACAAGACCAAGACATAAAGTTAAGTAGTCACAACTCCTTATATTTATGTTTGTGAGAACTTTTACAATTATACAAAAAATAAAAGAGGCTCAAAGGCCTATACATGCATTGACTCAAGGCTCAAGTCTAGATTGGTACATATAAAGAGATGAGAGAAAACTCTAAGGTAAGATACTAGACACAAGAATATTGTTCTTTCTCCCTTTACAAAGATACAAACTAGATATTCATACAACCTATCTCAAAATTTAAAATTCAAACTTTCCTCCAAAAATCCTAAGCAATAACGCTATGTCTTCCTTGGTTGTTGTGCTCGAGATACCATACTACATTCATTTTTGGAAGATCTAGAGTTGTCCTATGGGTCTAATTGCCATAAATACTCTATAGGTAGAGTGGTGCCCCTCAAAAGTGTCATTAATAGGTTTATCTTGGAAATTTGAGCTTAGGTGGTACTAACCCTTGCTTATTGGAGAATTTTTATTGGCAATCCCAAGATTGCATGGGCCCATTTTCCACATTTTCCTGGCTTTACTAGATCTATTTGGATCTAGTATCAATTGATCCTTGCTAGGACCCCCTGATCTACCTTCTTCTTCTATTTTTGATATTTTAAGGCTAGGTTACTAGACCTCAATAGCCACCTTCATCCTAAGACCCCTTTCATGGTTTTGGTTTCTCCAGTGGTGCTCCTTTTGCAATGGACCTATCACAAAACTTTGGTTTTTGTGCATAGTAAAAATTTCACAAGTATCAAGCATATTGACCTCTCATTTGATGTCATCTCAAATACCATGGAAAAAATATTTATAACACCATTACTAGATCCAAATGATAGGAATATATAAAATACCCCTTAACTCTGGTAGGAACCTAGTTCCTAGCAATGGTAACAAGTGGAAAAAAAATGGAATGAATGTGAAATTAAGAATAAAATATGTTAAATCACCTTGGAATGATCATTGTTTCACTGGAGGTATCCCTGCCAATGCTCTCAAAGAGATATAAATTGTTATGTTCTTGGATGCCTAATTACACCCTTATGAATGCATATAAATATCTAACCCTAGAGTTGTGATATGAAAGGACACAATGGTCCATAAATTAAATAGGTGAATTAATATTATTAATAGTTAGGATTAGGATCCTAACATGCCACCCTCCTTAAAAAGAGCTTTGTCCTCAAAGCAAAAATTGAGGAAATTGTTGTTGGATGTGATGAAGTGTTTCCCATGTAGCATCTTTGGAAGGTAGGCCTTTCCATTGAATCAAGAGCTCGATGATGGTGTGATTGCGAAGTTGTCGTGTGCGGCGATCCAGGATAGCTTCAGGTTCAACCATGAGTGCTCCATCTTCTGTGAACTCTGGTAGTTGAGTTTGTGTAGTAATGTGGGTGCCAACTACTGATTTAAGACAAGAAACATGGAATACAAGATGAATTTTGGAAGATTTTGGTAACTCAAGTTTATAAGCAACGGGCCCAATACGTTGAAGGACTTTATAAGGCCCATAGAATTTGGGAGCTAGCTTTTGAGATCCTTTGATTTTGAGAGAAGTTTGATGATAGGGTTGAAGATGAAGGAATACCATATCACCCTCTTGAAAAGCTCATTCGGTTCGATGTTGGTCTGCTTGTTGCTTCATACGATGTTGAGCGGTGAGTAAATTATCCTTGAGAAGGCAAAGAATATTATCTCTATTAGAAAGGGAAGAATCCACTGCTGGCACATTCAAACTTCCTAGAATATAAGAGGTGATGGAAGGTGGTGTTTGGCCATATAAAGCTTCATATGGTGTCATCTTAATGGTGGTGTGGTATGAGGTATTATACCACCATTCGGCTAAAGGAAGCCATTTAACCCAATGAAGGGGTTGAGTAGAAATAAAACAATGTAGGTAAGTTTCCAAACATTTGTTAACAACTTTTGTTTGACCGTCAGTTTGTGGATGATAAGCGGAACTCATATGAAGTTGAGTGCCTTGGAGTTTAAACAATTCTCTCCAAAAGTTACTAGTGAAGGTGGGATCACGATCACTGACTATAGTAGAAGGCATGCCATGTAGTTTGAAAATATTATCAAGAAATATTTGGGTGATGGTACTAGTTGTGTAAGGGTGAGCCAAGGGGTAAAAATGAGCGTATTTAGATAAGCGATCCACTACAACTAGAATAGTGGTTTTATCGGCAGATTTTGGAAGGCCTTCAATAAAATCCATGGAAATATCAACCCATGTTTTAGTTGGGATAGGAAGAGGTTGTAGAAGGCCAGGAGTGCTTATTGTTTCTCCTTTTTGTCTTTGATAGGTCTCACATTCATTCACAAATTTCTTGATATCTTGCTTCATACCTACCCAATAAAAATATCTAGTCACTCTTCTATAAGTTTTGAGGAATCCAGAGTGTCTTGCAGTGGGTGTGGCATGTAACTCATGGAGAAGTTTTGCACGATATGAGGATGTGGGGGATAGGACAATACGCCCTTTGTACCTAAGTATGTTATCACTCCAAGAGTAGTGGGGCTTACTAGTGGGGTCTTGTTGAAGTTGTTGAATTAATGTTTGTGTTGTAGGATCGTTAAACCATTCTTCATTGACTTGGTCTATCCATTTGGGAATAGGAGAGGAAAGGGCATGCAATTGGGGTATTTCTTCAAACTTTCATGAAAGGGCATCGATAGCCATGTTATCCTTTCCTTTTCTATATATGATCTCATAATCATATCCTAGTAGTTTAGTAACCCACTTTTGTTGCTCAGGGGTGGATATGCATTGCTCAAGAAAGTATTTTAAACTATGGTGGTCAGTTCGAATAATAAAATGTTGGCCGATAAGGTAAGGTCTCCAATGTTGAATAGCATGAATAATAGCTAACATCTCTTTTTCATATGTGGAGCGGGCCAAATTATTTTTTGAAAATGCTTTGCTAGTAAAGGCCAAGGGTCTTTCATTTTGCATGAGCACTACTCCTATTCCTACTCCTGAAGCATCACTTTCAATAATAAATGGTTTGGAAAAATCTGGCATGGCTAATACAGGAGTGGTACACATGGCATTTTTTAAGGCGATGAAAGCATCGTCAGCCTTTGAAGACCAAAGGAAAGCATTCTTTTTTAGTAGAGCTATCAAGGGGGCTACGATCTTGCCATAATTTTTGATAAATTTATGATAGTACCCTATTAATCCTAAAAATCCTTGCAAGCCTTTCAAGGTTTTTGGAATAGGCCAATTTTTCACGTCTTCAATCTTGCGAGGGTCCACTTTAACTCCTTTAGAGACAATATGTCCGAGATATTCAATTTCTTGTTGTCCGAAGGAACATTTTGATCTTTTAGCATATAATTGGTTATCCTCCAAGGTTTTCAATGCTTGGTCTAAGTGGCGCAAGTGATCTTCCCATGTTTTTCTATAGATCAAAATATCATCAAAGAAAACTAAAATAAATTTTTGAAGGAAAGGGTGGAATACCTGGTTCATTAGACTCTGAAATGTAGAAGGAGCGTTGGTAAGGCCAAATGGCATAACCATGAATTCATAATGCCCTTCATGAGTGTGGAAGGCAGTTTTTGGAATATCACTTTCCTTTACTCGAATTTGATGGTAGCCGGATCGTAAATCTAATTTTGAGAAGTATGTAGCCCCATGAAGCTCATCTAACAATTCGTCAATGACGGGGATGGGAAATTTATCTTTGATGGTTAGTTTGTTAAGGGTGCAAAAATCAATACATAGGCACCATGACCCATATTTCTTTTGAACTAATAAAATGGGGGAAGAGTAAGGACTCACACTAGGTCTAATAACCCCTGCTTTAAGTAATTCTTGTACTAATTTTTTTATTTCTATCTTCTGTAAATAAGGGTATCGGTAAGGTCGGATATTAGGGGGTTGATGCCCTAGAAGAAGTTGAATGGCATGATCATGGCTACGTTGAGGGGGTAACCCTTTTGGTTCATTGAATACTTGAGCATGGCATGCTAGGAGTTGTTGTAGTTTAGGTGCTACTTGTTGTTCTTCATTTATTGGTTGGATAGAAAACAATTGTGCCATCATACCCTTGCCTCCTTTGCGAATAAGTTTCTCCATTCTATGAGAACTTACTATTTGGGAAGGGCCTGATTTTAATCCTTTAATAGTATATGTTTGATCCTTTTGTGTGAATTTCATCCATAAATCTTCAAAATCCCATTGGATTATGTCGAGTGTTCATAACCATTGTACTCCTAGGACGATATCGCAACCTCCTAATGGAAGTACATACATATCTACTTTCATATTATAATCATCCATAGTGAGTTTAATATTTTGAAACTTTCCTTTGCATGCAATTCTTCCTCCATTTCCAATCATGACTTCAAAATTATTGCAAGGATGTATAAAGCAGTCAACTTGTTTTGCCACCCTTGGGTCAATAAAATTGTGTGTGTTGCCAGAGTCTAGAAGCACAATGAGGTTTTGTTTTTTAAAGTATCCTTTGACCTTCATAGTTTGTGGGGAGGAGAAACCAGCGAGGGCATTAAAAGATATTTTTGGTGTGTCTTGTGTGTTATCCTCGGGTGTATCTGACACCACTTCCACCTCAATATTATCCTCTTCTTTTGAACCACAATGATCAATTGTATCCAGAATATATAGTTTTGGCGTAATACATTTGTGATTGGGGATAAATTTCTCATCACAATGAAAACAAAGGCCTTTTTCTCTTCTTTCCTTCATCTCTTTAGGGCTTATACATTTAATAGGTAAGACCCTATTAAGTTTCGGTGTGGTGTAAGTATTCTGTGATTTCCCGATAGGTGGTCTTCCTAGTCGACATTGGTTATTGAATTTCTCTTCCACCATTTGGGCTAGCATGATAGTCTGCATCATGTCAGTGGGGTTGAGCATTTGTACTTCTAATCGAATGTCTTCCTTTAAGCCACTGATGAAACAACTTTGGAAGAATGAGGTATTTAGCCCTGATGTAAGATTTACCAATTTTTCAAATTGAGCTTGGTATTCTCGCACTGTAGTGGTTTGGCGGAGTTTGGTAAGGGCTCCTATGAAATATTTGAATTTAGTAGGGCCGAATCGTACCATTAGGTTTTTTGTAAATTCTAGCCATGTAGGGGGCCATTTGTCTTTTCGTACCACTGATACCATTGGGTGGTGATATTTTCCAGGTGGAAGGATGCGATGTGAACCTTTTGTGCCTCAGGGACCTGGTAGAGGGAGAAGTATTGGTCAGCCCGATAGATCCAATTGGTGGGGTCACCTCCTTCAAATTTTGGAAAATCCAATTTAGTGGTTCGAGGTAGGATTGACGTTTGTGGTCCCCCAAGTAATGCTTGGTGTGTTGGTGCTCCGATAGATTGGTCGGCTTGGATTAATGCCAAGTTTTATTGTACCATATCAACGAAGTGGTTAGTGGCATCAATTTTTAAGTCTAGGTCTACTATCTTGTTTTCACTATCATCCTTCCATAGGCAAAAATCCTCCTTTGTCATGATTTTCTTTTCAAGATCATCCTTCCATCGATTCATTTCTTGTATGAAGTCTTTGATAGAGTCTTGTGATCTCCTACCATCGGCCATTGTAGGGCTAGTTTGTGATTTGTATTTCCTCCTTGGTAGTGAAAAATGTAGTTTTCAAGATTTAAATTTGCAAAAATTTAGTTTTTGTTATAGATTTTTGCAAAAAAAAATTGAAACTCCACCAAAAATTTGATTTTCGAAAAATTAGACCTTAACAGTCTAATTACTTTGAATTTGAATTTTGGCGCATCAACAATGGTCACAATTAATTTTTAAATTTGAACTTGGTAGGAGCGGTAGAAATTGGGTGACAGTGGTTCGAAGAGCAAGGACAAAATGATATGAGCGAATGAGGGCACAAAGAGTGAGGGTGAAGCGGAGGCATGAAGAGCAAGGTTAGATCGAAGGTACGAAGAGTGAGGGCAAAGCAGCAGGAGCAAGCGGGGGTCGAAGAGGTAGAGGTTAAAGTTACAGGGGTGAGTGGGGTAGTAAGAGTGAGGGCAGAGCAGGTAGGGGTGAGCAGGGTAGTAAGAGCGAGGGTGGAGCAGCAAGGGCAAGCAGGGGTACTAAGTACATAGTGGCAGGTGATTCACACGTGTGCACGACTACCAAGTGGTAGTCACGACCACTTGATTGTGGATTATGCCTTTTAAACCTTTATAAGTCCCAAACACAATTGATGTGGGATTTTTATCCCCAAAACTTTTTAAAACCTTTTACGTTAGCTTTCTAGAGACCATGATTTTTAACTAGCGGTCAAAAAAGATAAATAAACTTTAGGTTATATCAAAAAATTTATAATTTTTTGCTGTCAAACTGGAATTCTCATCAAAAAACATCACAGGGAAGGATTTTTATCAAATTTTTAGTATTTGAATTCGCCTATCGATTCCGGTTCGCTCTCACAAGGATCTGCGGTATATTTTTTTTTATTTTATTGATTTTTGGCATCAAAACTTGTCAATTTTTCCCTTGTTTTTTTGTCAAAATTTCTCTGATATACTAGAAACCATCACAGCTACTGTAATTTGGAGGTGGTATGGGTTTTACTTGTGGCTATGGTGGTTTTTATGGTTTTATAGCAGTTTGATATATAAGAGAAAAATATAGATATGTATGGGTGGTGTTTTAATGAAAATATGGTATTTGAAATAGATGAAATGTAGGCACATGAGATGAATGGCAGACAGTTTGTGATGAAGAACGGGGTGAAAATATTTATTGTGAATGATGGATCTGATACCAGTTGGTAGGAACCTTGTTCCTAGCAATGATAACAGGTGGAGAAATAGATGGAATGATGCAAAATAAGAATAAAATATGTCAAATCACCTTGGAATGATCATTGTTTCACTGGAGGGATTTCCTGCCAATGCTCTCAAAGAGATATAAATTGTTATGTTCTTGGATGCCTAATTACACCCTTATGAATGCATATAAATATCTAACCCTAGAGTTATGAGATGAAAGGACACAATGGTCCATAAATTAAATTAGGTGAATTAATATTATTAATAGTTAGGATTAGGATCCTAACAAACTCATTGTAATAGTCCTCTACCAAACCTATATTTTTAGTCTAAATCAAACAAATCACATAAGAGGAAGATGAACCTTTATCAAACTTGAGTAAGAACATCTATTTTAAATTTATCCAAGTGAGATGGTGACCATGGTGCTTGAGTTCATGAAAAACAACTAATAATACTGGGTATCAATTTTAAAAGAAATCAAGATAACACTACCATCCTCAAGAATGTGGTGCAAGTTCATGAGGCCTTCTATTTTGGATATCTATTCATGCAAATCCATGCACTCGAAGTTTGGAATATCAATGTAGTAAATAAGGAAATCATAGGATAAGTTAAGAAAACAATAATGCCTATAGAAAATCAAGATCATAAGAGTATCCCAAATTAAGCTCACCCATACCTCGATAGTCACCAAGACAACATTGGGAGGAATGTATCCTACATGGTAATCATATTAATGGTAATCCAAGGGAGGATGTTATTAAATCTTGAATAAATATTTGGGAAAGACCATGGATCAAGCCCATAAGGAGGCCACTAAAGGTGTTGAGAGTTATCCAAGTGGGCAAGAGGAGGTTCATTGGCTAATATTTAGGCTTCTTCTACTTCTCTCATTATTATTTATCCAAAATTCTTTAGATTTATTACCCAACGAATGCTCAATGCTAGTAGATTTCCCAAGTAGCTAGTTCAATAAGATCTATATGTCCTTAAGTTACCCCAACATATCCTCAATGGAATCAAGATGGCGTTGTATCCTAAACTATGTAGAACTAATGTTGGAAATTTTTGTACCTAATTGATTATTCTCATGAGTCAAAAACTCATAAATATCATATGAAATGCTCATAGGAAGGAAGCAATGACCTTTCTAAGAATGATTGGGTGGGGTACTCACAGTGTCTAACGTAGCAAAAGCCTATGGGTCAAATCTATTGATGTGAGACAAGAATTTATGATGCTTGCTTGGATTCCTTAGTTGGCATTTCTTTTTTCTCATGAACACATTCTTAGGTGGATCTATGCATTGTAAATGCTTGCTAATTTACACCTAATAAGCAAAATCCAAGGGTTCACTCATACACTAGGAACTAAAAAAAAACCTAAATATACCTTTGAACTTAAAAAAAATTATTCTCAAAGATACACCTTATTTTGGTCATCTTGACAAGATGATTGTAATAATATAGGTCTCCTCCAAGGGTCCCAATGCTCCTTATAAATTTTCATTTTAAAACAGGTTTAAAAAATAAACAATAACAACTAATTCACAATGTTATAGAAGAAAATTGTGTCAGAAGATGGAACCTGTAAAATTAACAAAAATTACTTGAACAACAAGAAGTAGATCTAATCCAATGGCATCAGCTCAATGAGTTTAATTCCTCAAATTAAAAGAGGAGACTTAGGTTTAAATATATCCAAGCAATATATTCATAATAGTCGGGTTGTAAATCACTATGCGGTAATGATGTAATTGGGTGGGGCTTATTTCAATCTCTTATACCCATTTTTTTAAAAGCAAGAAGCAAATATAGACAAATAAAGTACTAGAGTAACTTACATGATCTTTTGTCATTTGTGCACCATCACAAGGATCCAAGATTAAAGCTTTGATACCACTTGGAACAAAAAACTTTTATAAATAACAACAATAGTAGCAAACTAGGAAATGCACAAATGAACATTTATTAGAGAAATAAATCAGATTCTATAGCAAAAAATCAAATATCTCAAGTAACAAATTCTAGACTCTAAATAAATACAAATCCTAGTCACTCAGAGAGGTAAAAGTCTCATAGCCACTTGGAGAGACAAACGTCTCATATGCACACCAAAGGTGATTTAAGATAATAAGTATGAATGATGTGTCTACCACAATGTAACTCTATTTATATAGTAAAACAACCAATAACCTTAACCCTAATGCTCAAGGGTCAACTAACCTAATCCTAGGGACTGAGTTAACAATAATAAATATAGTTGACATGGATATATTGCAGTTATCACATTCAATAAGGGGGAATTGGATGTAGTTTCTCCTTCCTTTTTTCTCCTTCCTAATAATATTAAGGGGATATTGGTGTATATTGTTGCATGCATATTTTGTGTGATAGAACTTATGTAGAGTTTATTTATAAGAAAATATTATCAACTTGAATGTGTTGTCAAAGTAGGTTTTTTTAGATCTACTTGTATTACATAAATTTAAAAAGTTGCCAGGAATAGGACCAAATCATTGGGAACCAAATTTTTAATTATTACTTATCCTATAGAGGCCATGCCTTCCATGTAATTGATGTCCAATGCTTTTTCCATAGAGTTTGAGAATTGAACTCTCTTAGAAACATAATCTTGTCATGTATCATTTGCATAGGTTAGGTACATTTATGGAGAGATCATGAAGGTTTTACGCATATAGTTGTCATCTATCATTTGTTCAACATTTCAATCCAACACAAAGTTGTTCATCCTAATCTAATATTGATCAATATTTTTACCACATATAATTTTTAAAGAAAAAAATCCTTTAGCACTCTTGTCATACCTAGAGGTATATAATTAAGTTCTATCTATTTGGAATCAAGAAATACTTTGGTCAAGTAGATCATAGATTCTTTTTAATTTATAACTCATGCATACTATTTTTATTAAAAGGATCATCAACCTCACATATTTATTTATAGTTGTATGCTACTGTAGAGGGTAAAAATTGTCATACCGCGTACGATTCTCAACTAGATTCATTGGGAGTAAAGTTGACCGCAGAGGTGTGTTATATTCTTTACACTTGAGGGCTTAGGGATCAAGGGTTTCACTAGGAACGGTTTAAGGACTCGCTTCAAGTCTAGGGATGGAATGTTTGATGTGTGAATTGAACAAATACCTATATTTGGTCTTTCCAAAAATTAAACTATGGAAATGAAAGAAAAATGCAAGAAGACAAGAAACTATCCTTAAAATGATTCTTGATTTTCAATTATGACTAAACCCTAAATTGCAATGAAGGGAAACCTTTTCTCTTTTAAGTAAGGATTTAATAGAATGCACAATCAATAATTAACCCTAGGATGCAAACTACACAACTTTTACTCTTTCAAATGCCTATAAATGGGGATATAATATCTCTTTTTATTTATGGTCTAGGTTTGTAATGGATAGAAAGTAATCAGCAAACAACATAAGAGATTAATTTAAAGCACTTATCTAATCTGGTGGTTGACCTTAGATTTTAACTGGCATCCAAATGTATCCAATAGCTTTGAATCCTGCAAAACAGCTTCACAAACCTTAGAAAATTTGATCAAAATTTTGGGGGCCTACTTAGGCCGCTATAATACTGAGATTGGAGGTGCAGCAATCAAGTCTCTTGGTCCTTTTAGCTAACTGTTTGAAACCAAAAGTGATTGTTGACCATTTTGGAAATAAACAAGATAAGATGTAATGGAATGAAATAGTACAAAAAACAAAATTTAAACAATAGTATCATAGCCTAAATGGAACATGTAAGTAAAAAGTGAGGGTTTAGGAGCAAAACCTGTCCCCCAAACCTAGAAAAAATGAAATCGCACCCCATAAGGGCTGATCATGATTTCAGGTTCAACCAAAATCACACCCTGTATGAAAGGGGTATGATATCACAATAGAAGTGCAAAACAATGGATTGAATGAGAAATTAAATGCAAAATGCAAGATAAGATTTTAGAAACATAAAAATGCAAGAATAAACCTGGTGGCAGTGAAAGAACAAACAAAAGTATGAAGACCTCCATGAAATAGTAGATTCCTCCTTAAGGCTCCCACACTTATCCACCAAAGGAAGCAAACCAACAATAGAGAAACAACAGAATACTAGAGAACACTTGATCTTGTTAGAAGATAATCACCCTTTAGAACTTAGGATCACTTGGAAAACTTGCAATACTAATCTAATAAAAAAACTTAGGGGGAAAAAGGATCCAAACCCTCTATTTGTAAGAGGTTTGGAGGGGAAAAGGATGAGAAAATAAAAATACAACCTAGAGTAGGACTGATGTCTTGAGGGTTGGCCCAAAAATAGGGTTTTCTAACTTGTCAAATCACGCCCCATAAGGAGTGACCACGATTTTGACAAAGCTAGTCTTAGACAAGTTTGAGGGCCTTCTCAAGATTTCTAAGAAAAATGACTCACTTGGATGGGTTAATTTTCCATGTCTACATTTTGCCCCCTCTTTGATGCATTTATGGCCTAATAAATGCATCAAAGAAAGATGTAGACACCTATGGGTGAAGAACGATGAACACAAAAAAAGGATGGTTGGTTTAGAATAAAGGGGTGGTGCAAAAATGGTGCCATTTTAGATACTTAAATATTTTTTCATACAAAATGAGGTATTAGGGACATTACTGTCTCTCAGGTTGGGGGTGCCCCCTCGAGTTTCGAAAGGAATTCCAAATTCCTAAGGAAACTTGAAACGATTGACTTAGGAAAATAGAGTGGACGACAGTGAAAAAGAGTGCTAAAGAGGAGAGAGAAAATTTAAAAAAGAAGAATAAAAAAGCAAAAGGGGTGAAAACCCTAATTCATTTTCATTGCATGAAGGAGAGAAGAAGAGCTCTGGAGAAAAAGACAAATGGTGCTACCCACACACCATTCAATCATTGTGAGGGGTGAGGCCAATGCAGAAGCAGAGCAAGCATGGGTAAGGACTAAAATACTTCCTCTAGATTAGGATAGATTAGGGTTCTTAGCTTGTTTCACAATTTTATATTTTGGAAGAAATTGCAGCACATGACCCCAACGCGATTTTGGGGGTCGATTGTGATTTCAATGGGTTCACCACAACAACTAAAATTGTACCCCAAAAATGCAGAGCACAATTTTATGAAATTGCACCTCACAAATATGTGGCATGATTTTGGAAGAAGAAGAAAAAAGGTGAAATCATGCCCTAGGAGGATGGGGTGCGATTTTAGAAAATATGAAACAAAGAATAAAGGAGACAAACTGAGAAGAAAGAGAAAACACACTACGACAAGCATAATTAGGTGTTGAAATATTGCTCTTTGTTGTTATGTGATGTATCTAGGTTATGTTTTACATTTTTATTATGTATTTTATTTATTTATTTATTTATTTATTTTTATGCAAAACTAATTAAATTTTTATTATGTTTTTTGTTGCAGCATGACATACTCAAGAGCCAAGGGTGGCGATCGAGTTCCTTGGAGGAGGAAATATGGGGTTTATCATAGGCATAGGGATATTCTAGAGGTAGTGGGGGTACATCACCTAGTGAATATGTCCCAGGTTGAAGCGAACAGAGCGCTACTGACAGTTACGATAGAGAGGTGGTATCCGAATTTATTAACCTAGTTACCAACAAGGGAGATGACAATTACACTGGAGGTGTATGGTGCATACTGTGCATACCTGTTAGGGATAGGATAGTTTATAGAGATCAAGGGTATTAGGTGATACTATAGAGACTATCAAGGGGCTAAACCAACCAAGTTTGAGAGATTCAAATCTCGATCAATGAGTTGGTGGGGCACTATGATGTCAATGCTCTAATGATTGTGCAATATGAGGTGGTGATAATATTCCTAGTATGCCACATGATTAGGAAATACCTACCATGGATGCTTGTGGGAGTAGTGATAGACATGCAAGACCAACAAGTGTGGTTTACATGGGTTTCGTATGTGCTATCCTGATTGTACAGGATATTGTACAATGTTGTGTACAAAAGGTATACAAGGTTGGTATGTACGACTTTGCTCCAGGTGTGGTGTTGGGATCACATAGTAGGCAAGAGATCATACGCACTACCAGGGCCATTACCCAACCTAGAGCAACCAACAACATACAGATGGTCTAGGATATTCAAGCAAGTCTAAAGGACATAGACTAGGAACTTATCACTAGGGAGGCGGGTGATAGATGAGCTACAAGAGCAGAAGATTATATAGCAGTTGTGGCATCTACACCTAGGATGGATAGAGGATGCATAGGAGCTAGCTCGAGTGAGGAGGTTCAAGTGGATCTCTACAAATAGGGGAGATTTTGAGATATTCAAAATTGATCGATTCTAGTGATAGTTTAGCATTTTCTAAGAGATACCAAACCTAGGCAACTACTTGTATAGGTTGGTATGAAGGTACCCATCAAGATTCGAAGGGGACTTTAACATTGGGATATGGGTGGAGGAACCTAGATGATCCACTCAATGTGGATCGAAGGGTGGATGATGTTGGAGTGACTCTCGAGTACCGAAGATGGTACAGGGGCATTATGCCCTTGAGGATCTCCCCACTAGTGTCAATGTAGAGGCACTAGGTTATGGGTCAACTAGTATAGCTAGCACTTTGATAAGTGACTCAATGTACCATAGAGTTATGATAATAGGTCTAGGATGCCCCATAATAAATACAAGCATAGTTTTGAGTAGTAGGTGCCCCTACTGTGGCTAGGACTAGGCAAAGCAAAGCAATCAAAGAGGCTTCTACATCAATGATAGTCAAGTTGATCAATACTTTGGGTTAGGAGGACCAAGTAAGGGATATGAAGGTATTGTAGGCCCAAATAGTGATCATGTAGAGGGATATGGATATACTCCAAGAGGATAGGTCCAATAGGATCGAAGGGCTATGGAGTACCTTGAGTATGATACTCACAAAGTGGAATGCAACATCGGTTGAGACAAATTGGCTCAAGGATAAGGTGAGATAACTGGACCAAGAGCAACAAAGGGTATGGTTTGCAATTATGAGTAATCAGCTAGGTGAGGTCATCCACCTTCTATAGGAGCTATTGTAGAGGGTAAATGAGAGATGAGAGATATCGATACAAAGGGAGACCTTCTAAAAAACTTTATACTTTTAAGTGGTGTCGATGGATTAGAAGGTGCCTCCACTAGCCTCCCTTTAGACACAAAGTCAATCACGATCCAGGCCATAAATGACTTCATGATTCATGAACATATTTCCATCGAGACCACCTTTGATAGGCATGGTAGAGGAGACAGTCTCTAAAGCTAGGATTAGGATCACGGTGACATGCCAATATTTGAATTTGGCATGCATCCCTAGGTAGGGTCGAGTGTGTTAGACTCAAATTATGGCACACCGATCGAACAGACCTATGTACCCTTTCTATATTGAGTGATACCATGTTGCTTTAATTAAAATGTGTGCATTTATGTGATTGTTATTTTTTGTGTTTTTATGTTTGACTATGAATGAATGAATAAAAATTTAACTTATGGAATGCATGAATTGAGTAAGATAATTCAATGTATGAGGAAATTAAGCTTAACTAAATGATTTAAAATGCATGGATAGATGGAGAAATGCAAGAAACAAAGCATGGAATAAATAGGAGAAGAAAAGGAGAAAAATACACCTCTAGTTGAAGTTGCACCCTATAAATACGAACCATGATTTCAGCATAGAGCAAAGTCACATCCCATAGAGATAGGGTGTGATTTTAGAAAAAGATAAAAGAACGAATAAAATAAGGAAAATAAGAAAGAGGATATGAATAAGGTCAACAAAATAAAAAGTTTCTTGGAATATGATGTTTAAATCAGTGTAGACCGTGAAAGACCAATGTGATCAAGCAAACATAGACCAAGCGAGAAGAAAGAAAATAATAGAGCAAAATTCTATAGGGATGTATCCTCACAAATGACTGAGATGGAGGCTACCCCTCGTGTGTGGCTATGAATCTATACTATAAATGTATTATGCTCATAAATGTGGTCAAATGTGGAGCGATACCTTCCATGTGTGTGGTGCTTGCTAGTGGATACAAATGAAGAGGTACCCGCTAGGATGTATGCTTGCAAATGGTCAATATGGAGGCTTCCCCTTGTGTATGGCCATGAAGCTATTCTGTATGGCATGAAATATGAGATTTATTTTCCAAAATGAGTACCACTTGATAAGGGCATGGTGTGTGCAAAAGATAAATGAGCATAGCGAAGCATAAGGTGAGTGTGTGTGTATTTGTGTTTAGAGGAAGACAAATAAAAGAGAGAAGCAAGAATAAAAATATAATGTGTGTGTGTGTGTGCATCCCTAGTAAAATTTCAAGAGCTAAGGGGTGTGCGTAATATAGTCAGTGGTCATATGAATACCATAAATGATATTTCTATGGTATCTACCCTATCTTACAAGGACCACTTAACAATCAAAATACCAATAGGTGTGAGCAAGAAAAAAAAAAAGGAACGTATATCCTTTGTCTTAGGGAGGATAAAAAATGATTAAAAATTTTAAGGACAAAGGACATACAAGAGATGAAGAACTATATCCCTTGACTTGGAGAGAAATTTTATGATCACTTTAGACTTTCAAGGTCAAGGAATATAGAATAAAAAAAGAGAAAAATACGAGATGGATGAAAGCAAAGATGAAAATGTGTAAATATGAGCCTTAGGTTGAGGATTCGCTAGGTATCAGAGCCCTAGCATGGGTGCAATACATGTGAGCTAATACCTAACCAGGTTTCATCACTTTCCACCCTCACAAAATCCCTTAAATCTATATGATCAAGCAGTCATGCAAATATGGTCAAGCAGTAATACAATTATATGACAAGCAAAATGTAAAGTGGAACAAAATTTTAGGTAAACCATGCAAGATATGACAAGTAGTCATGCAGTATGAACAAGCAAACCAAATGTAATATGAGAACTAAGATAAATGTAAAATTATGTATAGTATCTCTTTAGATGCGTTACGTTCATTAGTTCTTTAAATTCTTTACCATATGAAGAAGCTAAACAATAGGCCCTTGAGCCAAACTTGGTTGTTATGACAAAGGGCCTAACCAATTGGGCTAGAACTTGCCTTTTAGATATGAACAAGCATTAGTGTTATTTTAGTTTTCTTTGAGGATAAGATCCCCAACCCCAAAAGAACGGTTGCAAACTCTCTTGGAATAAGATCTCTTGAGCCTATTATGATAGGCTCAAAGATGTTATAAGGTATGAATGTGCTTTTCATCTAGCAACTCTAATTGGTGCAAATGATCGAAGTGATATTCATCGCCAACTTAGGCATCTTGTAGTAAGATGCGCAACGAAGAAACCTTTAACTCAAACAAAAAACTTCCTCAATTCCATAGACCAAGACATACATAGAAGCACTGGTAGGAGTTCACACATTGGTACGATAGGCCCACAAGGTAGGATAAATTTGGATATGCCAATTATGACCGATCTTACTAACCAACTTCTTTAGAATCTTGATTAAAGACTTATTGGATGCTTTGGCTTGTTCGTTACCCTAGGGGTAATACAAAGTTGACCACTTGTGTTGAATCTTGTACTTAGCACAAATTTTATGGACATCCTTGTTCTTGAAAGGAGTGCCATTGTCAGAAATAATTATTTAAGAACCTACAAAGGATATGGTTGAAGATGAACTTGGAGACCTAATATCTAGTCACCGTGGTTAGGGGAATGGATTTGATCCATTTAGTGAAGTACTCAGTTGCTATTATGATAAACTTGTGACCATTAGACAACGTTGGGTTAATATTCCTTATTATGTCCAATCCCCACATGGAAAATGGTGAAGGAGAAGAAATAACCTAAAAGTTTTGAGAAGAAGCATGAACAAGGTTGTCATGGCATTGACACTTGTCACAACATCAAACATAGTCACATGTATCTTTTTCCATGGAAGGCCAATAATACCCCATTTGAAGGAGCTTCTTGGCAATGGCATTACTGCTGAAATGGCCTCCACATGAACCTTCATAAACCTCACTAAGAGCTAGCTAGGCTTCATTAGAGTTAAGGCATTGTAAGAGGATGCCTTCAAAAGAACTTTGATATAAAGTATTACTAATTATAATGAATCAACATGTTCTTCTATGTAATAGCTTATGATTTTTGAAATGTAAACCATCAAGAATCAAACCATCCTAAAGAAAATTAAAGATGTTATACCATGGCTCATATGGGGAAGCTTCGATGGTAAAAATATCTAACAAAACAAGACTAGAACTAAGTGATGTGGGCTCCCAAAGCTATCTTATATAATTAATGCTTGATCATATTCCAACTCCAATGGAAACAAGGATGTAGCAATGACCATGGTATCCACTGGTGCTTGGAGGATCTAAGGATAGACTATATGGTCACTTGATCGAATGTGGATAAGAGCTTGGTAGCAATCTATTTTCAAGGTTTTAGCTTATCATATTGAGTCTGATAAATATAGTTAAACTGATTGACCACAAGTTGAGAGTCATAAAATATTGAAAGAACACTAACCTTCAAGGCTAATACTGCTTTAAGACCAAGGATCAAAGCTTCATATTTCATAGTATTATTCATGTAAGAGAAGCAAAACTTGACGGATAGGAGAATGAGCTATTTTTTGGGGGTAAATAGAATGATTTCAGCACCAACACCCTTTAAGCATCAGCTCCATAAAAAAATAAAGTCCAAGACTCTAGCTCTTTAGCTTCTACACTAAAGCACTCACCAGGAAACTTGATGACCAAAGGATGGGAAACTTCTAGGGGAGCTGAGGCTAACTAATCAGCAATCACCTGACCCTTGATAGTCTTTTGACCTATGAATATTAGGTTGAACTCACTAAGGGTTAAAACCCACTTAGCGATATGGCCTGAAAGGTGTGTCTTATATCTTAAGTAGCATAAAGTATCAGACTTCACAACAACCAATGTCATATGGATGAGCATATAGTTTCTTAACTTCTATGAAGCAAATGCTATGACAAGGCAAAGCTTCTATAAGGTATTGTACCAGTTTCATAGCTAACCAAGGATCTACTGATAGATTAGATAGCTTGCTCTTTGTTTTGATCATCATGTTGAGCTAACAAGGCTCCCAAAGCGTAAGTTGTGGTTGCTATGTAAAGCATTAGATACTTATCCGAGCTAGGTGAAACTAAAAGAGGAAAGTAAGTGAGATACCATTTGAGTTCATCAAAATCTTTTTGACACTCAGAATCCCATTAGAACACATATTTCTTAAGAAGCTTAAGAAATGGCTGACACTTATTGGCTAAATGAGTTATGAATCGATGAATAGCTTGAAGTCTACCTTGCAAGCTATGCAACTCGTTTAGGGTGCAGGGAGGAGGCATGTTAGTGATAACCACTATCTTAGCGGGTTCCACCTCAATACCTCGCCTATAAATTATGAAACCTAGCAACTTTCTAGATGTGACTCCGAACACATGCTTAGAGGGCTTAAGATGAACCCTAAATTATTGAAGCCTTTCAAAATTTTACCTTAGATAATGAACATGATCTTTTCAATGTATAGAATAATCCATAAGATCGTCCACATAGTCCTCTAAAATATCATGCATCATGTTATGAAAAATATAAGTCATAGTCCTTTGATATGTGGCACCAAAGTTCTTCAAGCCAAAAGGCATGACTTTATAAGAGAAGGTACCCCATGTGTGATGAAAGTTGTTTTGGCCTAGTCCTCAAGGGAAACCATGATCTAATTGTATCCTAAAAAATCATCCATGAGCAAAAGCATACCATATTTGGCTATGAAATCTATGATTATATCTATGTTAGGGAGAGGAAAATCATCCTTGGGACATGCTAAGTTAATATCTCTAAATTCGTTACATATCTTGATTTTTCCTACCTTCTTAGCCATAGGAACGATGTTGGAGATCCAATAAGAAAATTTGATAGCTTTTATGAAACCGATATCAAGGAGTTGTTGGAGCTCCTCCTTGACCAAAAGGGCAACCTTAGGATGCATCTTCCTAAGTTTTTTATTAATAATATTAGCACTAGGCTTCACTACCAAATAATGCATAACAAGGGAGGGATCAAGCCCTCGCATGTCGACATATGACCAAGCAAAAATATCATGAAACTCTTTCAAAAATTTGATCATCTGCTCCTCATCCATTGACAAGGATTTGCTAACTTAAGTCTTATAAGGCTCTCCTCATAAGATATATTAACATATATGGTATCCTCAATGAGAATTTGAGACTTGTCCTCATAAGGAGGCATGCAGGGATCACTCTAGTTAGTCAAGGTCCTTAGGAGACATAGAACCAAAGTCCTCTTGAGAACTAGAAGACTTGACATGCACAACATAAGTGTTATATTTTGATGAGTATATGATATAGGAAATGCAACCACAAGATGCAATATAAGCAAGCTATGATATCTATATGATAATGACACTATAATATGTAGGAAAACAAAGAGATAAAATTTTGCAATAACTCAAAAATATGCCATTAATGAAAGCTCATGAAAATAGTACAATGCAGTATAATGGAGGACATGAACACTCCATAAATTGTTTTAAAGGAACTATATTATACCACACTACCAATCTATACTATGCACTCTCTATATTCTCTCCTCTCTATTTCACTCACTATAAGGCCTTTATATAGGAAGATAGGTTCCTTGGCCCTTACTCTATCTTTGACTCTATCCTATGACTCATGTACATGTGGACTACATGCACATTTACATCATTGCACATTCTAACACTTGTGCATTTATTACATGCTGAAGTAACTACATAAATTTACTCTAAAGTAAACTCCTACTCTAGTAATGTACCAAAGGTGGTACATTGATATGTACCCAATAATGTAATATATTCTCTAACACCCCCTGTATTACATTATTTAGGTATTGAAGACTTTAGTCTTCAATATGGATCTTCATCTTTAGATGTTCTTCAACTTGATCTGGTCCTTTGTATTATCTTTAATTCACATTGCACTGTATGCCTCCTTGATTTGGTTCCTCTTCTTCTTCTTCTTCTTTATTCTTGTCTTTGGAGTCAGTTACTGCACTTTCATAGGTGGACGTACTATCACCTGATTCTTTCAAAAGTATCTTCTCTTTGCATTTATCCTTTTTATCATTTTCTAGGTTCTATATAGAAGCTTCTAAACAAACACTTAAGGCATCATGATAAGATTTTGTGTTAGTAGAACTTGAAGTATCAATACTACATGAGGATTGAAATATCTTCTCTAGGTATGATTCATCCATTTCTATTTTTATTTTAAGTGATTCTATCAATCCTTTTTGTTCTACATTCTCATCCTTGTAACATTTGAATGTAAGTAATGTCATATATAATATGCTACCAAATTCTAAAGGAATTTGAATGTCACTCTTTCCATTATCAATTGCTTTAGTGAGTTGATCATGCACATAATATTCCATGGTTTCAAAGTTATCTTTTAAAGCTTCACTATGAATCACTTTTGAAGTAAGGTCTAAGTCTCCTTCAGACTTTATAAGTAAATTCTTGATTCTAATTTTTATGACACTTGCCCTTTCCTTTCTAATAGTGTTGTTCATATCATTGTTCACTGTATTCTTTGAGGTAGACATCTTCCTTAGTTTTAGCTCTTTATATTTTAAGAATACTTTTGATAGATCCTTTGTAGTAGACTACCTTATGACTCCCTAGTTTAGAGTATGTGAATTATTTTGATAAAACCTTTCTAAGACTTAGGTTTTGTAGGATCCTTATGTCTCCCTAGTGATTAGAATATACTCTAATCTTGGTAATAGTTCACATTTTGATTTTATTTTTCCATACTTCATATTATTTCTCCTATTGAACTATGCACTTATCAATTGATGAGGTTCTCTATGGTTGGATTATTTTTGTCCCTTTAATATGAATGTGAGACAAGTATAAGTAAATAAATTCCAACTCTATAAGCAAACAATAATGTACTTCTCTATCCTTAAATTTTCAATATTTCAATTTGCTAAATTCCAATAAGTTAAATTTTGATGTAGTATTCCTTATATCTCCCTAATTTGGAATATTAGAAATTGATGATATTTGCAATATAATAAGGTTTTGTTTACCAAGTAGTAACCCTTATATCTCCTAAGATATTTAATTGCAAATATTAATATTCTTGTATTTCAACTAATATGGTTTTGAAATACTATTAAGGATAAGCTCCTTTCAATTTGCTTTCAACTTAACTAAGGTTGATTTTCAATGCAAGTGATAATAATTCCAACCTTATGTACTACTCCTTATTTCTCCTTATGAAAAGAAAATATTAAAATATGTAGAAGTGATACCTTTATGAATCTGAATATGTGCTTTGACTTGACTTCTACCTTCAAGGTGGATGTTGCATCCTTCAAGGTGGATGTTGCATTTTCAAGACATATGACAACAGTCTTCCTCATTAATGGATAGTGATCTGAATGGATAATAAATATCCTCTTTAATGTGCCTTTGAATCCCTTGAACTATGTGCCTTGAATTTTATTTTTAAGGACTTTTAAATGTTTATTTTTATCTCATCTATTATGTGTATTGTGCACTTCTCCACTCAGTTATTAATGCACTTCACTAGGTGCATTACTAGGTTATGTTCCTTCTTGATGCTTCAAACATTTGGTGCTTACATTGCTCAAATAAATGGAGCTTACAACCTTTAATTCAATGCTCCACAAAATGATTATTACCTTTATCTTCAATGCTCCATGATGAGCATTACTTCTACCCTCAACGCTCCATGATGAGTGTTACTTCTACCCTAGGCACTTCCTTCGTATACGTTATGAGATGGGTGTTATGGAAGATATCTAAAAACCTAACTTTCATTGTGCCAAGTGGCACAATATTCCCTACTTTGAGATGGCAAGTGGAACGTCTTTCCCTTGCATGCAATCTTGCTTCCAACACCTTCTTATTTCCAATGCTTCAATGCCAACTAATGCAAGTTGTTTGGCTTACTTCCAACGTTCTTTCTTCTAAAACTAATGGTGTTCCTTCTTCACCAAGTTGGCTCCAACGATGGGTATCCATGGTGCTTTAGTGCTATGTTATTAGCTAGTGATATTTACATAACAATAGTGGCTCTAGTTGGCCATTTGTCTCATCCAAGCAATGGTGGTTCTAGTTGGCCATTCATTTCCAGTGATGGTGGCTTTTGAGTGCTTCTACACTATGCTCTTAGCTGGTGGTTTGGGTAACACACTTCTTTCTTCCACCTCAATATTTTATGTTGCTTTGCAATAGGTAACTATACTCCCTTACGTGGATTCTTTGATGATGATGTAGGTCACTAGCTTTACAATGTGATAAGCACTCCTTCCATGAATCTATGGCACTTGACCTGGTGTCTTTAGACACCTCAAACCCAATGCTTATGAGCCCTAGGTTGGCTCACTTTATCTATTTGAAATGGCCACTTGGAGACTGTACTTTACTACCTATTGTAGTGTCTTTAGGACACTATTTATTTTATCCTCTTTTGTTATATTTGAAAGTACAAGACCAGTGCCAATGTAATGCAAACACCTTTGCAATAGATAGGATTAAATATCTTATTTTGCATCAAAGTTATACATCTCCTTTTGAATCTATTCCTTGCTTCTTAGATATGGTGGCTCTCTGCTCTAATCCTTGAGAGCAAGATGTATTGTATTGTTGCCCTCCTTGCTAGACAACACTAACCTCTAACTCCTTTTCTTGGATAACTTAGCACCAATGAATCCAAGCTCTTAATCATGCAACTAATAAGCTATTTGAGAGGTTTAACTTTGCACTAATGTTCACTGCAACTAAAATACTTAGTGCACTTTAAAAACTCTTAAGAACAATTAGTATAGTGCAATATTGATCTCACCTTATAATTCTTGTAAAAGAACTCTCAAAGTAACTTGAAATATGCACTATAAACTATGCAAATTTAATGTAGTCTTCTTTACTTCAACTAAACAATAGGAATATGGTATTTTTTTCTATCAAAATATATCTAACTCCTATTTTAATGTGCAAGTAATAACCTTAAAAGAAACTCTCTTCTACACTCCCTTGAAGACTTTAAAATGAATCCACTCCTTGCAAATTTTAAACTAATATGGTGCTTAATGAATCTTAATAAACCAAAAATCTAAAGTTCAACTAATGAACCTTTTGCACCCAAGTTGCTTACCTTTAATATCTTTGAATATGGTGGATGTCTTGGTGATTCAATTCACCAAATTGCTACCCTTAACTGGATAAACTTGTAGCTCTTCTTGGTTGTCCAAAATAGCTCTCTAAATCACCTATTTGCAGCTCTAAAAACCCTCTAACTTGCTGCCCTATAACTAAAGTATGTGACTTCAATTCTCCTTCAGAATGCACTCTGAAACTATGAAGTTTTTTCAACTAGTAATACTGTCCTAATTGCTGCCCTTAAGCATTCAATCTCTCCACTAAGATGCTATCCTTGAAACTCAAAAATTTGGTAGGGGATTCCCTCAAATCCTAGTTGATAGTTTATTTAAAAACCCCTTCAGTATTTTTTTGTAGACTTAGCAAACCCTATCTCTAAAATGTACCTTTTAGCTATGAAAGGTAATCTTAAAATCTCTTAGATTTGATAGGCTCATTTCTCCTTCAACCTCTTTTTCAAATTTTGACTTCAATAGAAGCCTTATCAAGAATCTAAAAGTCTTGAGGTCTTCACCAATCTCCTCCAAATTTTGGTAAACGTCTTGTCAAATCCTTCTCCCTTGGAGTTGTTGTCGAATGGCGCAAGTTCTTCCTTTATCAAGAACTTCTCCTTGGTGGTAAATTTCTCCAATGAGTTCTCCTAGGAATTCCTTCAATGTCCTTTTTTAGATCTCCTTCAATGAGGCTCACCAAGACTTCTCCTTTTTTCTCCTTGAGATCACTTCTCTAGGGTCTTCACTCTTGCAGCTTCTCTGGTCTTCCCAATAAAACCTTTTCTTCAATCTTCTATTGTGGAAGTGTTGGCAATGAGACCTCCCTCTTGTATATTTGAAATTTGTTGCTATAGGACCTTTTCTAGTCATTATCAATCTTCAATATACCAATATTGGAAGTTCTTCAATGATATCTTGTATGGATCTTCTCTTCAACTTCTTTAGGGTGAAGTCTTCAATCTTCAACGAAGATCACCAATATCCTATCTTCATTGGGACTCTTCTCTGGAGTCTTTTCAATTTGCTACTTGTAGTATTCAATAGAGATCACCAACCTCCAATCTTCTCCTAGACTCTTATTTGAAGTCTCTTAAATCTGGTATTTGTAGTCTTCAATGTGAAGAACACAAGCTTATACTGAGAGGGGGGTGAACAATATAGCACCCACTTTTTACTTTCTTTCCAAACCAATATCAATTAATGTCCTTAATTGCAATAACCAAATATAGCAGTGTGCATTAATAACTTAGATAGCAATAGTAAGCAAGAGCACAAGTCACCACACACAATTGAGACACAAGATTTAACGTGGTTCCCCCAATGTGGGGTACTCCACAAGATAATATCCTTATAATATTTCACACAGAAATAAGGATCCTTATCCAATACAATGATTACTTTGATCTGCTCAAAGCTAGGCAATACACTGATCTGCTCAGGTAGGCAATCCATTGATCTACTCAGCTAGGCAACACACTGATCTGCTTAGGTAGGCAATCCACTGATCTGCTCAACTAGGCAACACATTGATCTGCTTAGGTAGGCAATCCACTAATCTTCTCAACTAGGCAACACATTGATCTACTCAGGTAGGCAATCCACTGATCTGCTCAACAATCTCACACATAACTTGTCCAAATCTACTCAACAAGCTCACACAAAACTTGTCCAAATCTGCTCAACAAGCTCACACATAACTTGTCCAAATCTGCTCAACAAGCTCACATAGAACTTGTCCAAATCTGCTCAACAAGCTCACACAGAACTTGTCCAAATATTCTCAACAAGCTCACACATAACTTGTCCAAATATGCTCAACAAGCTCACACATAACTTGTCCAAATCTATCCCAAAAACTATCCACAAAGCTGTCCAGAAATCTATCCCAAAAGCCTTCTCAAAGGCTCAATCAATCATACTCAAGTAGTACTCAAATCTCATCCACAAATATTATGAAGGCAAGGCTCAAATATGAACTCAACAATGAATGGTAATACACTCTTCAAAGGATGACAACTATGATCCACAATGATCTCAACTCAAATCAATCTCATAGAAGCATAAAGAGAATTGTTAGAGACTCAATATGTTCTATACTCAAATCCAATATCTTTCTCAACTCAAGGCAATCTCATAGAAGCATAAAGAGAATTGTTAGAGACTCAATATGTTCTATCCTCAAATCTCAATCTCAACTCAAATCCAGAATATAGAATAGTTTGTTTCATGGAACTTGAACAACCACTTCACACAATCACTTGACTAGGCTCAAACAACTCTTCTCAACCAACTACCACAAGGAACAACTCTTTCTTACAAACCCTAGTCCAAGCATGTATCAACCAACTCAAATGTTTCCAACAATGCTCAACCACAAATCTCACATAACAATGATACTCATGTTCTTCTCAAGTTCAAGTTCTTTGCATAACCAATGGGCTTCAACAACAATGCTAATAAAACATTCTTCACATAACAATGATACTCATGTTCTTTTCAAGTTCTTTGCATAACCAATGGGCTTTAAAAACTATGCTTATAAAACAAGGTTTAACCACAACTCTCAAACTAGAAAACCTTGAAGCATTCAACCAACCACTTTCAAAAAGGAAACCACAATCAATCCTTTTCTCTCCAATGATATTTCAGAAATCAACCACCATAATCAATCAATAGGAGAATGTGCCCATACCTTTTATGAAGATGAAGAAACCCCTTTGGAAATCTGCCACACTCAACACACTTTGAAAAAGAACAAAACAACCTTCACTTTGAACCCCTTTACAAAAACAGAAATATCTCTTTACATACACCTTATTTCTCCATCTAATCAAGTTAATCAAATAGCCCTCGAAATAAGCTTTCCAACGATATATAATATGGTATACTTCTAAAAGAGGAAAACACCAAAAATTTCTCTTTTTCTAAAAGTGCATTTCAACCCTTATATCTTGCCTTCCAAGTAAATAAAAATTTAATCAAACATTATTCCCTTAGCATCACCTTATTCCTCCAACATTAGGCAATAATAAAAAATATTCAATAAAACGTTTACTTGCCTCTTAGAGGGAATCGAACCCTCGTCACTTCCCACTCAACACCACAACCGCGGTGCCAAAGACCACGTGAGCTATCTGCTCACATAGGACAGAGAGCAAAAATGCTCCCTATATTTCGCTGCCCTTGCTCATGCCAAAAATGTGCGCCAAATGCTCTTCTTCCACACTCTACGAAAATTGAACCCGGTGGGAATCGAATGCATGCCCTGTCGCAACCAAAAACTCCATGCTTCCCAAGCTCACCGTTGGACCATGCTGTCACATCGAAGGATTTTGGGGCTTCCACTTTTTGTTCTCTTCGTTCGATGCTTAGACTTTTGAATCGAAAGCCTTTGCATATATATATATATATGCAACCTTCCTTTAATTTCACATACGTCGGCACCTTTAATTATTAATTTCCTTTTGATGGTGCATGGTTTTTATGACGTCGACGATGACTTTAATTTTAATTTTAAAATTTAAATTTAAATTTTAAATAATTAAAATTTAAACTAAATATTTAAAATTAAATATCTCCATCATCGGGGCACCTTTTTCGATGAAACAAAAAGCCAACCTGGGTTTTAAGAAAAACCCATTTCAAATCTGCCATCCATGGTTTTAAATAAAACCTTTTATTTTGCCTGCCTTGGTTTTCACAAAAACCCTGTATATATCCATGCTTTCCAAAATATCATAAATGCTTATTTATGAAATACTTTGGCCACCAAAACTCAATGTGATCCATGTGACATCAATGACAACATAAAATACCTCAAATTTCCAACAATCTCCCCCTTTGTCATTGATGGCAACACCTCTAATGCAAATCACCACAGTCACTGCAAAAACCATTTTTGAGAATCAAAGTTGCTCCCCCTGACTCAATACTCTCTTTGGAGGCTGCTCCCCCTAACTCAATGCTCTCTTTGGAGGCTGCTCCCCCTAACTCAAATCTCTCTTTGGAGGCTACTCCCCCTAACTCAAATCTCTCCCCCTTACTCAAATCTCTCCCCCTTTGACATCAATGGCAAAAGGGACACCTATGGGGCTAAAATATATGACTCTTAAGCTTAGCCCCCTCACCACCTTCTCTCTTGAGGTGATTAATTTTGGGGTGGGAGTACTTTTACTCCCATATTACATTGTTTCTTTCCTCTATCAACTTCCTTCCATGTTTTCTTGATATCCTTCTCTTGATGAATTACTTGATCTTCTTGTCTAGAACCTGTTTGACCTTCTTGCCTTGAACCTGTTTGGAATTGAGTCCTACACCATTTTGCAATATGTCCAAAGTTATTGCAATTAAAACACTTGATATTGTAGCCTTTGGATGGTGCCCATATCTTGAATTCTTTCTTGAAATAATTTCCATATCCATTCCTTTCTTGAACCCTGTATTGTGAAGCTCTATTTTCATGACCATTATGACCATGACTTCTGAATTGTGTAGCTCTAAAACCAAAACCATTTTGCTCATTTTATTTGCACTGAGAAGCTCTATGACCAATCCTATTGCATAAGAAGCAATGTCCTTGAAAACCATACCTTCTTCCTTTGAAGTTTCTTCTAGCAAAATCAAACTTCTTTGATCCATAGACCCTGCAGTGTATAGCCCTATGTCCAAATCCATTACAAGAAAAACAATGTCCTTGAAAAGCCCTTTGTTCATGCCTTGGTTCCTCATACCTCTCTTGACCATTATCCTCATGATCACTTTCAACTTGTGCATTGCATCCTTGAACCTTCTTTGTAGTATCTAAATCCTTTTCCTTAATTTCTTCCTTGCTTTCATCTTTAAGAACTTCCTTTCCTTTTGAGTGTGATTCTTTTTGGAAGTGAGATACGACCTTAAAATAAGTTTCCACTCCTTTTTGAACCTTTTCATCTAACGTGTCATGTCTTGTCGTTATTACCCTTAGTTCTTCATTCATCCTTTCTTCTATTCTTTTTGCATTTTGAAGCTCTTCTCTGAGATTACTGATTGTCTGAAGTAGTTCTTCTCTGATTTTGACATATGTTCGAATCTTGTTTTCAAGATTTTTGTATTCTTCTTTTAGCCTTTTGACTTCTGATTTTTGTTTTCTTGGCTCATCCTCTTCCTTTTTTATTACCAAAAGTGAGACTTCTTTATCTTCATTGTTACTAAGATCATTATCATCTTCTATAGCAAACAAACTCTCATGATTTCTTTGACCATGCATGTTTCCTTGATGTGTCATCTCATCTTCACTATCACTGAATCCATTGCAATATCCTGATCTGTGATCTCTTTGACCACACACAAAGCACTATTCTCTTTCACCTTCTATTCCAAGGAATATATGTTCTTCCTTTTCATCATCTGACTTGTCTTTATCACTGTGATCTGAGCTATCACTTGCTTCTACAATGTAGTAAGATTTCTTTACCTTATGAAAATTTTTCTTCTTCTCATACCTGTTTTGCTTGTATCTGTCATCTTTGTCATGCTTATGCTTTCCATCTTCTTTTCTTCTGTGACCTTGTTTTTCATCATCACTATTTTCTTCATGTGGACACTTGTGTGCATAGTGACCAAGATCACCACACTTGTAGCATCTGACTTTCCTCATATCCCTGAAATTCCTTGAGTCCTTATTCCTTTTGATGAAGTTAGCTTCCTCATCATTAACTGGATCTCTATCTATCTCTGGAACCTTCCCTTTCTCTTTCTCTGAAGCCTTGAATGCAATCTCTTTTATTGGAACCCGATGCTTACTCACCCTCATCTCATAAGTTGTGAGAGTTCCTTGTAGTTCTTCCATTGTTAGCTTGTTGATATCCATTGTTTCTTCTATTGCTGAAACCTTTGCATCATACTTCATGGGAAGTGATCTCAAAACCTTTTGAGTAACTTTTGATTCTTTCATCTCAAATCCTAGGCCTCTCATGGTGTTAGTAATCTCATCAACTCGAAGTAAAAACTTTGCAATATCTTCAGAATCTTCCATTTTCAATTCCTCAAATATTTTTCTATGAGTTTGTAGTTTTGACAACTTTACCTTGGAATCTCCTTCATAAGTATTCCGCAACTTGGTCCACATTTCATTAGCTGAATTACATACCATGACCTTTGCAAAATCTATCTCACGTAGCCCACTCAAAATACAATTTATTGCCCTTGCATTGATCTCAACCAATTTCCTGATAGTCTTATCTACCTCGGGATCACCTTCAACCTTATACTCTTTTTCAACCATCTGCCATACCTCATATCCCTGTGATATCAAGTAGTTCTTCATTCTCATGCTCCAGAAAGCATAATTGTTACCATCAAATAGTGGTGCCTTATTTGTAGATGATCCATTATGTGAAGCCATCTGTGTTCTTGTAGAATTTACCCTCAAGCTATTAGCCTTTTCGAAGGAACCCGCTCTGATACCAATTGAAGAACACAAGCTTATACTGAGAGGGGGGTGAACAGTATAGCACCCACTTTTTACTTTCTTTCCAAACCAATATCAATTAATGTCCTTAATTGCAATAACCAAATATAGTAGTGTGCATTAATAACTCAGATAGCAATAGTAAGCAAGAGCACAAGTCACCACACACAATTGAGACACAAGATTTAACGTGGTTCCCCCAATGTGGGGTACTCCACAAGATAATCTCCTTATAATATTTCACATAGAAATAAGGATCCTTATCCAATACAATGATTACTTTGATCTGCTCAAAGCTAGGCAATACACTGATCTGCTCAGGTAGGCAATCCACTGATCTACTTAGCTAGGCAACACATTGATCTTCTCAGGTAGGCAATCCATTGATCTGCTTAGCTAGGCAACACACTAATCTGCTTAGGTAGGCAATCCATTGATCTACTCAACTAGGCAACACACTGATCTGCTCAAGTAGGCAATCCACTGATCTACTCAGCTAGGCAACACACTGATCTACTCAGGTAGGCAATCCACTAATCTTCTCAACAAGTTCACACAGAACTTGTCCAAATCTTCTCAATAAGCTCACATAGAACTTGTCCAAATCTGCTCAACAAGCTCACACAGAACTTGTCCAAATATGCTCAACAAGCTCACACATAACTTGTCCAAATCTGCTCAACAAGCTCACACAGAACTTGTCCAAATATGCTCAACAAGCTCACACAGAACTTGTCCAAATCTGCTCAACAAGCTCACACAGAACTTGTCCAAATCTGCTCAACAAGCTCACAAGAACTTGTCCAAATCTATCCCAAAACTGTCCACAAAGCTGTCCAGAAATCTATCCCAAAAGCCTTCTCAAAGGCTCAATCAATCATACTCAAGTAGTACTCAAATCTCATCCACAAATATTATGAAGGCAAGGCTCAAATATGAACTCAACAATGAATGGTAATACACTCTTCAAAGGATGACAACTATGATCCACAATGATCTCAACTCAAATCAATCTCATAGAAGCATAAAGAGAATTGTTAGAGACTCAATATGTTCTATACTCAAATCCAATATCTTTCTCAACTCAAGGCAATCTCATAGAAGCATAAAGAGAATTGTTAGAGACTCAATATGTTCTATCCTCAAATCTCAATCTCAACTCAAATCCAGAATATAGAATAGTTTGTTTCATGGAACTTGAACAACCACTTCACACAATCACTTGACTAGGCTCAAACAACTCTTCTCAACCAACTACCACAAGGAACAACTCTTTCTTACAAACCCTAGTCCAAGCATGTATCAACCAACTCAAATGTTTCCAACAATGCTCAACCACAAATCTCACATAACAATGATACTCATGTTCTTCTCAAGTTCAAGTTCTTTGCATAACCAATGGGCTTCAACAACAATGCTAATAAAATATTCTTCACATAACAATGATACTCATGTTCTTTTCAAGTTCTTTGCATAACCAATGGGCTTCAACAACTATGCTTATAAAACAAGGTTTAACCACAACTCTCAAACTAGAAAACCTTGAAGCATTCAACCAACCACTTTCGAAAAGGAAACCACAATCAATCCTTTTCTCTCCAATGATATTTCAGAAATCAACCACCATAATCAATCAATAGGAGAATGTGCCCATACCTTTTATGAAGATGAAGAAACCCCTTTGGAAATCTGCCACACTCAACACACTTTGAAAAAGAACAAAACAACCTTCACTTTGAACCCCTTTACAAAAACAGAAATATCTCTTTACATACACCTTATTTCTCCATCTAATCAAGTTAATCAAATAGCCCTCGAAATAAGCTTTCCAACGATATATAATATGGTATACTTCTAAAAGAGGAAAACACCATAAATTTCTCTTTTTCTAAAAGTGCATTTCAACCCTTATATCTTGCCTTCCAAGTAAATAAAAATTTAATCAAACATTATTCCCTTAGCATCACCTTATTCCTCCAACATTAGGCAATAATAAAAAATATTCAATAAAACATTTACTTGCCTCTTAGAGGGAATCAAACCCTCATCACTACCCACTCAACACCACAACCGCGGTGCCAAAGACCACGTGAGCTATCTGCTCACATAGGATAGAGAGCAAAAATGCTCCCTATATTTCGCTGCCCTTGCTCATGCCAAAAACGTGCGCCAAATGCTCTTCTTCCACACTCTACGAAAATTGAACCCGGTGGGAATCGAACGCATGCCCTATCGCAACCAAAAACTCCACGCTTCCCAAGCTCACCATTGGACCATGCTGTCACATCGAAGGATTTTGGGGCTTCCGCTTTTTGTTCTCTTCGTTCGATGCTTAGACTTTTGAATCGAAAGCCTTTGCATATATATATGCAACCTTCCTTTAATTTCACATACGTCGGCACCTTTAATTATTAATTTCCTTTTTATGGCGCATGGTTTTTATGACGTCGGCGATGACTTTAATTTTAATTTTAAATAATTAAAATTTAAACTAAATATTTAAAATTAAATATCTCCATCACCGGGGCACCTTTTTCGATGAAACGAAAAGCCAACCTGGGTTTTAAGAAAAACCCATTTCAAATCTGCCATCCATGGTTTTAAATAAAACCTTTTATTTTTCCTGCCTTGGTTTTCACAAAAACCCTGTATATATCCATGCTTTCCAAAATATCATAAATGCTTATTTATGAAATACTTTGGCCACCAAAACTCAATGTGATCCATGTGACATCAATGACAACATAAAATACCTCAAATTTCCAACACAATGGAGATCACCAACCTCCAATCTTCTCTTGAACTCTTCTCTGGAGTCTCTTCCTTGAATCTGCAATAAGGCTCCTATGGCATTTTCTTCTTCTACATTTTGTAGGTCTACAATCTCTAGCAATGGGACCTTTTCTTCATGCCTCCAAATCTTTGTTCTTCTTCTTGTTTCTTCTGGTTTTGGATTGATTTTAAAGAAGATATTATTCCTAGCTCTTTTGTAGGAAGTTTTCCAACTTTCTCTTAATATCCTTTTTTCTACAACAAAGTATTAGGAATGTAATGAAAGAAACTCTAAATCTAGAGATAATAAATCTTCACTAATTGATTTGTAAATATAGAGGAATTTATGTTGAGGCCTAGTCTTCATGAATTTTTCTTGTGGAAAAACTCTAGCCAAATGCAATCTCAAAAATTCTATAAATAAGATTTTTGGACTTCTCTCAATCTCACTTGTGGCTCTCCCTATTTCTTATCGATCTACTGTGTGCTCTAATACCACTGTTAGATTTTTATGAGTATATGAGATAGAAATACAACCACAAGATGCAAGATAAGCAAGTTATGATATCTATATGATAATTGCACTATAATATGTAGGAAAATAAAGAGATAAACTTCTGTAATAACTCAAAAATATGCCATTAATGAAAGCTCACAAAAATAGTACAATGCAGTATAATGGAGAACATGAACACTCCATAAACGGTTTTAAAGAAACTCCATTGTGCCACACTACCAATCTATACTATGCACTCTTTATATTCTCTCCTTTATATTTCACTCACTATAAGGCCTTTATATAGGAAGATAGGTTCATTGGCCCTTACTCTATCTTTGACTCTATCCTATGACTTATGTACATGTGGACTACATGCACATTTACATCATTGCACATTCTAAAAATTGTTCATTTATTACATGTTGAAGTAACTACATAACCTTACTCCAAAGTAAACTCCTACTCTAGTAATGTACCAAAGGTGGTACATTGCAATAAGAATTAGGATGCTTTACTTCTATTTGGAGATGCCAGTTTGCAAGCTCTGCCAAAGATTAGGTCTGATCACAGTCCACTAATATTTGAATATGCCAATAGACCACCTTTCAAAACTCCTTTTTGTTTTGAGGTAACGTGGATCTAGCACCCTGACTTGATAGCATGCATTGTTGAATAGTGGGGAGAGAGTTTTCCAGGATCATTCACGGGTCAAGTTACTCAGAATTTGCACTCCATTAAAAACAAATTGTAGGTATGGAATAAAGAGATATTTGGTAATATTTTTGAAAGTAAGCAAAATATCAGGGATAGACTTCAAATAATTGAGAATCAGATTCAGCAAGGTCAAAGGAATGCTATATTGAGAACTGAAGAAAAACTTCTTCTATCAGAATACCATAACATCTTAAGATGGGAGAGACTTTCTGGAGTCAAAAATCAAGGCACTTTTGGTTGAAAGAAGGAAATTCAAACTTGAAGTTTTTCCATATTTCAACGCTCAAGGACAGAGGAGCAAAAAAGATCAAGGGTCTAATAAAAAATAATGGCACTTTTACTTTCAATATTCATGAAATTCATGACGAAGCTATCCTTACCTTTGAGTTCCTCTTAGTTTCATGTCCTCCTCAATCTTCCCAAGCTATGGAGTCTCTCCTCGCGCACATTTCTAGAATCATCATTGATAACATGAATGCCAATATGTTAAAACCTTTAAGCAATGAGGAGATCCATCAAGCCCTCTTTTCTATGCAATCAAACAAAGCTCCGAGCCCCGATGGATTCTCCCCAAGGTTCTTCCAAACCTTTTGGGAAATCATTGGCCCTGACCTTTGCCAAGCTATCAAGGAAATGTAGAGGTCTAGAGTCATACCCAGGGATGTTAATTCTACTTTTCTGTATCTCATCCCTAAAGGCCCTAACTCCAAAGCCCTGTCTGATTATCATCCCATAAGCCTTTGTAATATCATCTATAAAATCTTAACTAAAGCCATGGCCAATAGATTAAAGGGCATTCTCCCATATTTGATTGACCCCTATCAAGGAAGTTTCGTTAAAGGTAGAAATATTATGGATGGAGTCATAACCATTCATGAACTCATTCATTTTGTCCACAAGTCCAAAAAGTCTGCTTTATTCCTTAAACTCGACATGAACAAGGATTTTTACAGATTGAATAGGGAGTTTCTATCCAAAGTTCTTCAAAAATTTGGTTTCCATTATGACTAGGTTAATCTGATCATGCAATGCATCTCCACCTCTTGGTTCTCTATGCTAGTGAATTGGTCTATTGCAAGGTACTTCCAAAGTACTAGAGGATTGTGGTAAGGGGACCCCTTATCCCCCATCCTCTTTATAATCCTATTTGAGAGCCTTAGAAGAGCCATTAAATCTGCCTACTCCATGGGTGTGATCTCTGGTATCAAAGTTGTATCCAACCTCCATCCTTCAACTCACCGATAATTTGTGGATGATACACTGTTGGTGACTACATCATCATTTTTTGAGGCAAGATTAATTAAATTTATCCTCAACCTTTATGAAGAAGTTGTGGGTCAAAGTATCAATTTCACTAAGAGCAAAATTTACTTCATAAACACCCCAGTTCCTTGTCAGGTCAAAATTGCACATATCATGGGATGCTCTATCGCAGTCCTCCTAGCTACATATTTAGGCATTTCTATATTTTTGGGTAATCCTGTCAATATATTATGGAATAATTTTATTGAGAGGTTATACCAAATAATTGGGATGGGTTGTAGGAGACTTCCCTGGGAAGTCCACCACTTCCCTGGTTTTGTCCCATGTCCCTGGTTCTGTCCTAGTTTCCTAACAGTTCCTTTACCCTTCCTCCTTGGTTGGATGGTGTTGTAGATTATCTCCTTGGGGTGGGAGTTCCCTAATCCATTTATCTACCCCTTTCATTACCTTCTGGTGGGGTTCTTTTTGATGCCCTCGTTCTAGGATATCTTTGGGTTCTTCCCTGGGACTGTCCTTGGGATTTTTGTGATGTTTTAAGAATCCTGTTCCTTGGAGCTCTCAGCTCTTTCCCAGTTATTTTTTTAGGTTTCTATTTGGTGTCTGGTTTCAGAGGATCTTTAGTTTTGGTGCATCATGACTCTGGTTGTACTTCATGAACAGTTCTACAACATCCTTTTTGGTTTACCTGGAACCACATGCTTCTTCTGTGGAGTTGTTCTTTGGGTGTCTGGTTTTGGATTTCCTGGTAGGAGATCACCATTTTTTGTGGCTTGGTGGGGCCTTTGGTTTTCTTGTTGTTGTGATCTTGCTAGGCTTCCTTTCTTGGTTCCCTAAAGCTTTTTTTGGGTGATTTTGGAGGTCATTTTTTGGTTCTGGCTACATTTTTTTGGTCTTGATATGGACCTGCTCTTGACGCTTACATATTGGTTCCTTAAGACTCCTTCAATTAGGGTTCCCTTAGACCCTCTTGTCTCTTTCCTATGATTTATAGTTCTACATCTACTGTTTCCTCTGCTTATTTTTTTTGCTAAGTAGTTTCCCTCACTGCAAGAGGATTTCATGGCCTGTGGAGATCCTATGTTTGTTGTTCCACTTTCCAGGCCTGTGAGGGATGCGGTTTTATCATAGTTCGATTATTTTTTGGCATCCTTGCTTATTTCCCATCCTTCCATGGATGGGATTTTCCTTATTTGTAGTTTATCTACTCCACCCTATGGTGAAGGGTGGTTTTTTGTAATAATTTTGGTTTTTCAGTGTTTCCCTGTCGGTTTGTGGTTTCTCCCCTATGCAAGATTATGCACTCATGTTCTTTCTTTTCCCACTTCTTGGGTTGTTTTATTTTCTATGGATAGGCAGGAGTGCCTTGTCTTTGAAATTTCTTATTTTTTGGTTCAACATCTAGGCATAAGTTTTTTCAAAATGCTTATTTGGTTGGGAGTTTTAAAACTCAATTTTATCACCTTCTCATTTTTCCACTGGGTGGGTTCTTCGTGTTTGTAGTTGGGCATGACTTTCCAACTTTACCGCTTTGGGCATCCTATCCTGATTCCTAAATTTTGTTTTCTATCCTAGATCATGTTTCTTGTCCTGGATCTTCTCCTTAGGTCCATCCTTGGGCCTTTCCTGTCGATCATCCTTTGGCCTTGCTTGAAGTCTTTTGACTACTTGTAATCAGGTTTTGGGTTCCTTGATAAAAACCCACTTTATTTTAAACTACAAAAAAAAATTATTATTGAGAGGTTTCATAAGAAACTTGTAGGATGGAAAGGAGTCATTCTCTCTTAAGTGGGTAAGGCTACTCTTGTCATGTCAGTTTTACAGAGCATACCTGTTTATTTTTTATCAATGTTTAAAATCCCTACAGTAGTTGGGACCTTGATTGAACAAATTCAAAAATGTTTCCTGTGGGCTAGGACTGACAATCAGAAGAAATTCCACTTGGTGGCTTGGGATAAAGTTTTCTCTCTGAAAGATAAGGGTGGCCTCGGGTTTCAAAGGATTAACAAAATGAATCATGCTCTCTTAGCTAAGCAGGCTTGGAAGGTTTTTACAAATGAAAATATGGAATGGATATCAATTATTAAAAGGAAATATTTGTAGCATCATCCTTTTATGGATGATGAAGTTCCTCAAATGGGGTCTCATTTCTGGTGCTCAATAATTCAAACCAGACCCCTGCTTTAGAAAGGAGTCATATGGTAACTCAAATATGGGAAAACCATTGATTTTTTGCATGACACTTGGGCTAGGGATGAGCCCCTTATAAATGACCAAGAAATTATTGCTCTCAAGCCCCTCACTGATCACAGTTTTGGATCAAAAGTTATAGATTTTATTGTACAAAATCAGGGTTACCCCAAAAGGAAGCAAATAAATTTCAACACAAATGATGCAAATATTGACAGGGCTATCATCTCACTACAAGCAATTTTCATATCAAGCTTTATCCCTATTTCCCAAGAAAAATACAAGCCCTTCTAGAAATGTTGTGATGATGGTACCTTTTTGGTCAAGTCTGCCTTCCTTTTGCTTGACTCTCCTCAAGACCTGCATCATAATCAGCTTGTCCCTATTGTTGTCAATAGAATTTGGCTCAACTTCAAGCATATCATCCTGAAATTCACTCGCTTCTCATGGTTAGCCACTCATAATAGAATCCTCACTATAGAAAATCTTATCAGGAGGGGCATCATGGTGTCTAATAGATGATATATGTTCTTACAAGACTAGGAATCCACTTAGCACTTATTAATTGAGTGTCCCTTTGCCTACAATGCTTTTTCAATTCTATTGAATATGTTTCAGGTCAATTGGGTCTAGCCCCAATCAATTATTAACCTTTTTACCTAATGGTCCCAAGTGTTTCATAATCCCAAACTTAAATTCCTGTGGAAAGCTTCTATGCATCATACCCTTTGGTAAATCTGGCTTGAGCGCAATAGCAGAATCTTGAATGACTGATCCAAGGATCCATAAGTGGTGGTTAAAAAAGCTATATGCTTTACTATTGAGAATGTAAATTTGGTTCCCTGTCTGAAAATCCTTGTTTCCAGGTTGGAAGCCCAATTGTTCATTTCCCTTAGCATTTATTTTGAGTGTTCCAAACCCCCTATTCATGCAAACTGCAGAGCTAATGCCAAATGGATTCCCCCTCATCTAGGGTAGCTCAAAGCAAATTTTTATGGGTCATATAAAGGCAATACTGGAGATGTTGGGGTTGGAGGAGTCATATAGGACCACAAAGGTAAGATCATCAGAGCATTTATTGAAAACTTATAATTTTAGTCTAACAACTATGCTGAAGATCATGCTCTCTAGAGGAGTCTAGAACTTAGCAAAGACCTACCTAACCCAATAATATTTTAGGGGATTCTCTTAATGTGATTAACCATGTTAAGAATAACACCAAGTTAGGATGGAATATTCTAAATATTATACATGAGAGCCAATATATTATCAGTCATCTTCCACTTAGCACTATCCAGCACGTGTTTAGGGAGACCAATGTGGTTGTAAATTTATCGGCTAACTTGGTAGCCAATCAGAACGACTTCATTATTTGGAAATACTCTTTTCCTCAAGAGATTATCACTGCTACTAAAAATGACTTTGAGCGAAATCTTCAATGATGATAAGTGTCTAACTAAAGGTGTTTTCCTCAACACCATGGGTGTTTCCATCAACATCATGGTCAATTGTTTACATTTCCAATTAATCATTGTCTTCCAAAATTTTAATTGTATTTCTCTCCAAGAGATTCATTTAGATCATAGAGCAGCTTCTAAGTCTTCGTGGTATCTTTCCAAAGCCTCGAAGTCCACCTTCCAGCTTTTCCAACCTTATCACCTGTTTGCCTTTTGTGTCACACGTGTCGCTTCATCAGCTAGTTCCTTCAACCCTGGCATCCCTCATCTTCCTATCATTTTTTGTATCGATCCCCATCCCCATGCCCTAGCTGATGTGGTCCTTTGTCTTTGTCCTATGGTTGGAGTTCCAAGTTGCATCAAAAAACCCCTTTTATCCTGTTCTTTCTTTTTTTGTGGCTTTCAGCATACCTTCAAAATCCACAACCTTCTTGGCCAAGTTCATTTACTATTTGGCATCCTTTCCATTGTTTCCTTGTGTTGGTCCTATGTTTTCTCCTGTCTATTCATTAGTATAGCCATTATCGAACCTTCAATGTTGTAGCTTAACCCTGTTGTTGATGCTTTGCTTGGAGCCAAGGGATTCACTCCCTTTTTCAAGCTCTTCGGTGGTATTGATGATGGAGTCACTAGTGAGTTTGTTAGTTCATGGAAATATGGTGTGGTCCAGGTTTATGGGATTCGAATTGAGGTAAATATCCATCTTCTATCTAAATTTTCTAGATTTTCTTCTAAGGGTCGGATAGTTAAAAGGGATCGCCATAACTTCAAAGAAGAAACAGACAACTTTCCTAAAAAAGAAAAAGACTTGAATTGGGTCAAGGGTGGAGTTGGTCACTCCTCTCTCCCTCATCCCTGGGACTCAATAATTATCCCCATTCTACAATATATCATTATGGATAGTATCAACATCCCCCTCGGGTCATTCCACCTTACCTTTTTTAGTCATCTATGAGACATCATGCCTATTAGCATCCCTGACTTCCTATTTAGGTCCATGAGTCTCACCATTGAAAACTACAGAGATAAGAAATCATGCAAGTATCCTTTGCACCATGGTTTATTCCTAGTTATCTATAAACATGCTCTCTTATCTCAGTTGGCAGTTGAGCCCCTAGTCTCTCCTTAGTTTCCCATGTCCACCCTTGATCCGACCTCTATTCTTATATCTCTTGATCCCAAGTCTCTATTTAAGCCATATAGTGTTGTTCCTTTTTTGGGTGATCCTTCCGTTAGAGTGTCTGATCCTCTCCAGTCTGCTACTGCTGGTCTCCCGAGAATTTTTCCAGTCAACCCTAATCAATCTAGAAACAAGGATGAGGAAGTTACCCTATCAAAGGCCAATGATTTTGTCCCAATGGAGCCCCATGCACCCGATTGTGAATTTAGAAGCAGACCCTTGAGGAGCAAAAGAAAATTTGTTTGTCCTTCTCCCCGTAGAATCTCACGATGCTTGAAAAGGAAAGGCACTAAAGGAATCCAATCCACATCAGAGATCATTGTGGATGATGAGGAAAATGATAAGTTTGGTGTTGTTGTTGTGCTTAGAACCAAAACCATTAATCACATTTCCAGTGTTGTGGAGTAACTCATGGCAACAGTCAATATGTTCAAGGAGGCATGCATTATTTTCTCTCACACCACCAAGGAGCTTGATGAATTCCCGACTACCCTCAATGCCCTCCTTGCTGAGAGCTAGAACAATGTTGTTAAACATGAGGATGAAGATGCTTCCTAGTAATTCTAGGAGTAGGTTTTCCTTCGAATATTTTTCCATGAAGTTTTGGAATTTGTAGTGTTGCTCGTCTCACATTGCCATGGTTTTAAGTTTATATGCATGTTTTAATTCTCTTGTCCAGTTCCTAGTTCTAGTTCATCTAGTTTTTTCTTAGGCTTTTGGCGGTTTTCATGGTCATCCATTTGGGTCTGGGATGTTTCAATTTTTGTATTATCGGTATTCTGATTGCCTTATGTACTAGGGATTGGGTCCCTTCAACCCGATAATGAATTAAATCCATCTCTTTACCTACAAAAAAATCTCACTTGTGGCTCTCCCTATTTCCTATTGATCTACCATGTGCTCTAATACCACTGATAGATTTTGATGATTATATGATATAGAAATGCAACCACAAGATGCAAGATAAGAAAGTTATGATATCTATATGATAATGGCACTATAATATGTAGGAAAAAAAAGAGATAAACTTTTGTAATAACTCAAAAATATGCCATTAATGAAAGCTCACAAAAATAGTACAATGCAGTATAATGGAGAACATGAACACTCCATAAACTGTTTTAAAGGAACTACATTGTACCACACTACCAATCTATACTATGCACTCTCTATATTCTCCCCTTTCTATTTCACTCACTATAAGCCCTTTATATAGGAAGATAGGTTCCTTGGCCCTTACTCTATCTTTGACTCTATCTTATGACTCATGTACATGTGGACTACATGCACATTTACATCATTGCACATTCTAATACTTGTGCATTTATTACATGTTGAAGTAACTACATAACTTTACTCTAAAGTAAACTCCTACTCTAGTAATGTACTAAAGGTGGTACATTGATATGTACCCAATAATATAATATATTCTCTAACAATCAGGGATTGACCTGCCAAAGAAGTTGTTTCAAAGAATATCCTCATGATCCATGTCACAAAGAGTATCCCCTTCAGCAAACTCCCATAATGTTGCAACTAACTCAAGATGCACAAAAGTTACCACATTGCATAACAAAATATTAGTGGGATAAGGTGGTCCCTCATCCTCATCACTCCACTCCAAGCCATGATGATCTAAATATTTAGCATAAATAATAAGGTGATCATTATTATAAAAGGGTAAAGGTTGGTTTTTGTTACGGATTTAGCCTACGCCACATCCCTTAGGAAAAACTCAACTGCCAAAGGCTCTTGAATACCTTTTTGTTGTGGCCTCAAACCTTTACCTATATATCCCATGCTAGATAGGATTTGCTTGGAAAGTGGGTAAACATTGGATAGGTAACAATGGGCAAAATAATGCTCTATAGGAAGAGGGTTGCTACCACAAATATTTTCTTCAAGAGACGTACCCATGAAGATAAAAGTACACATATCGATGTGTAAAACTTATCCTTATTATAGGGTAAACCCATAGTCCTTGATGAAAATGGTAGCTTGGCAAGATCCATAAGAGGTTCTTGAAGAAACAGATTGACTTGATCCTGTGATGAGACTTTGATTAGCGGTTCTTCACTCACCTTTAGATTTTCAATTTGCTTAATGATGTGAGATGAAGAAATCGATAGGTGAGTTTGCTCAACCATTGAATAATATTGGAATGGATGAGGGTCACCAAAAATGATGACAAGTTGATCTTTGAATTTGAACTTCAAACATTGATGAAAAGTAGAAGGGAAAACCCTCATCGCATGAATCCAAGGGCATCCAAGAAGAAGATTAAAAGATACAAGGCAAGACACCACATAGAACAAGGTATCTAAGATCTTAGGTCCAACCCTAAGGGGAGGGATATAACATCATAGGCCTCTTGGGACTCATCGTTGAAAGCTTTGATGATGATATTGGATTTAGTTAAATCTTCCTCTTTTAATCCAAAATTTTGGAAAAATTGATAAGTGCATAAATTTATGGAAGAACCATTATCTATCAAGATTCGCTTAATAAATGTTATCCTAATAAATGCAATGGTATAGAGGGAAGAATCCCCTCACAAGTCTAAGGAAGGAATATCATCATCTGAAAATATGATATGATGTATCCAAGAGAGCCTACAACATCATCTATAGTGCTAGGGGAAATATCTTGAGGAACATATCATTGTCTTAGGAGCTTCAACAAGGCTTCTCTGTGAATAGAAGTTTGTAAAAGCTCTAAGACAAAGATCTTCACTAGGGTACTAGCTAACTGTTTTTGAATGTCGAAGGAGACTTTAGGTTGTGGCTTCAACAATAAAGGTGGATTTTATACTTTTATTCTCCTTTTTTGGGTACTCTTTAAAACTAAGGGTGGTTTTGAAGGTTGGTTGGATGTAGAACTCATCTCTTGTTGAGATCGTTGAGTTGGTTGCACTTGAGTTTGTTGCCTTGTAGTTACTACTATCATACCAACCATTTGTTGTAGGGAGGTGGCACATTATGATATGACACTTGATTAGCTACCTGTTACTCGTGCTTAGGTAGGGGGTCTTGGAAGATCCCCATGTTTTAATTAGTTGTGGGTGCTTTTTGAGTAGGAGGTTTCTTGTTTGTTGAAGGATTAGGTTGAAGACCCTATATAACAAGGTGACCTTCATCAATTAAGTCTTGAACCATATGTTTCAACCTCCTACATGAATTTGTCATGTGCCCATCCACTCTATGATACTCATAATGTTGACCAGGCTTATACCAATTAGTCATGGTATCGGGTTGCATCATGGAAGGAAACTCAATCATATTTGTTTCTAAAAGTTATTTTAGGACCACGTTCATAGGTGTGTTGAGTCTTGTAAAATTCCTTTGTGAGGGTTTTTGAGGTTGGCTAAGCACCATTTTTTGTAGGGTGTTAACGACATTGTTAACAAGCCTATTATCTGTTACCCCATCACCAACCACATGCTTGTTCTTATACTGATTTTTCATGGTCTTATCTTCTTCTTTCTTTGGTTTAATTTAACCCTTTCCAATGAGGGCTTGCTCTACACTTCGTGTCAGATCTATTGCTTGGTCAAAAGAAGTTATAGTTGTTTTCTAATTCATAAGATATTTGCTCTTGTAACTTTATAATGAATATTTCTAACATGTCTCGAGGAGGTAAAGTATATCTCAATCGTTTAACTAAACTTCTCCACCGAGATAAGAATTTTGAAAAAACTTTCCTCTTTACCTTGTTTCAACACATAAACATATTTCATAGTCACATTTTTCTCAACATAAGCTTCGAATTGTTGAACAAATAATTATGTTGTCTCAACATTCTTCAAATAATGATGAGGCAATTGATAATACCATTCCAATGTCATACCACCAAGTCTCTTAAGGTATGTATTTAGCAATGACATATCATCATATATAATATCATGGCATGATGTCCTAAACATCATTAAATGTTCAATTGGGTCCTTTGTTCCCTTATAAATAGGTAAAATTGGCATTGAAAAATGCTTAGGGTAGGGCCTAAAAGCGACAACGGGGTCCAAGGGATGATTGCAAATTTCTCTATAGTTGTAGGTGAAGCTTGAAGGTTGTATTATATCCACTCTTGAAACCAATTGCTTTGCCACATTTATCAAATTTTGGTTATTATGAGTGTTATTGTGCAATACCCCTAGGTTCCCTAAGGGAGGGTATAGGTAGGTTGTTGGAAGGGAACTTAGCCAATGTTGGAGGCATTGATATTTTTATGGTATGGATAATGATATGTGGTATCTTGCTATAAATGATAACTGACATTTGATGGAATAGAAGCATAAATATTGAGATGAGCAGAATGAGGAGTAAATTGAGCATTCTTTTGGGATGCACTACCAGTTGGAGGAGGTTGTGGAATTTCCCTAACATTGGTGGTCATGGTAGTAATATATGTTGGTTTATGGAAAGGATTATCATGATGTGAAGATCCAAACAAAGGATTATTATGAACATTTCTAGGAGAGATGGCAAGAAGAGGAGGCATCCCAACTCTTTCGAGTCAGGCTTCCTCTTCCATAGCCTTAATTAAAGCCTCCATATGGTGGTTTATAAAACCCCATATATGATCAAATGATGTGAAAGTGAAGCCTCCATTAGGCTCTTCAAAAGGATCAAAGTTAGTACCAATTTTTGCACATTCTACCTCTTATGCATCTAGATTGGGATTCTCCCTATCAACCTAATCATCTTCTTGAGGGATGTGATCAGATTCTAAAAGCTTTTGCTTACTCTTAAGGTTGGGAGCCATTAGTAAGAAGAGAAAATATAGAGGAGAAAACTAGAAAAAGACACACAAGAAGATTTTTAATATGTTTTCAATATTTTCTAATTCTAGGTAAACAAATTTAGTGGTTTTGCTTAAATTTTTCAAAATAAAAACAAAAGGAAGAGGCTCCCTATCTTGGCCACTAAGATGTGTGTTCACGTCAGGTTCACCAAAGATGTAGAGGGGGAAAACTACCCTACCGCGTACGAGTCTTGGCTAGATCCGTTGGGAGACGAGGTGATCACGGAGGTGTGTTATATTCTCTACACTTGGGGGTTTAGGGATCGAGGGGTTCACTAGGAACGGTTTAAAGACTCGCTCCAAGTCTGAGGATGGAATATTTTTTTTATTTATTGAAATTTCTACCAAATTCATATTATCCAAAATCTTAAGGGAATAAATACGATATAAAGGTTAACCATGGTCTGAGTGCCTACAACGAGGCTTGAACATCCAATAGCCATAGAAGCCACGATAGACTTCCCTCTAACGGGGATAAAGCAAACACATGACAAAATGTTTGATGTGTAAATTGAATAAACACCTATGTTTGGCCTTTCTAAAAACTAAACTATGGAAATGCAAGAAAAATGCAAGAAGACAAGAAATTATCCCTAGAATGATTCTTGATTTTTAATTATGACTAAACCCTAACTTGCAATGAAGTGAAATATTTTCTCTTTTGAGCAAGGTTTTAAGAGAATGCACAATTAATAATTAACCATAGGATGTAAACTACATGTCTTTTACTCTTTCAAATGTCTAAATATGGAGACAAAACATCTCTTTTTATTTATGGTCTAGGTTTGGAATAGTAATGGATAGAAAACAATCAACAAACAACCTAAGAGATTAATTTAAAGCACTTATTTAATCTAGTGGTTGACCTTAACTTTTAACTAGCATCCAAATGTATCCAACAACTTTGAATCCTGCTATAACCACCAAAAAGGCTCACACCTAGTCTAACTATTGCAATTGATAAAAGATACACAATAGGTATGCATAAATTAACAACAAGAAATAAAACGAATACAAGAAATCCTTTATTAATTTCAATGGAATAAATTACAGATTTGTCCCTCTTAGGGATACCCATTTGATACATCAATAACAATAGCGTCTAATCCCTCTCAAGGGTAGATGCGATCAAATACCTTCTAGAGTAACATGAACTGCTTTAGGGTGTCGATGACCTTCTTCTCCATGCTTAGAGGTATTTTTTGCCTTGCATCCCAAAACCTGTTAGTCCTGCATGCAATAAACAACAAGAAACAATCAGCAACGAAGGAGGCCTCTCTTGATGAGGATTTTAGGAGATACTTGCACAAAAAGATGTAATGATTAGCAATAATCAAGAAAGTGCAAGAAACATATTAAACCTATATTAATCATGAAATAATATCCTACAATATGTAAATGAAACGCAATTACATCTACCTAATGGCCTAATTATGAAATTGAGAGCATGGAAGCATAAAATAAGCCATTAGTAGCATAATTGTAGAAATGAAATATCGTCCAAATGTTTGCTATGCCATGGCTCATGAGGTGGCGTACTGTTCGCTCCCACTTTGGAAATATCTATGGTGAACTTGGTAGGTTCACCCCTATGGGGAGTCTGTGTGGGCATATGCTCAAAAGTAGCCCTCTCTACTTACCCTTGAATGGGTCGATCTCGAACCTATTTGTACTCGGATGGCGGAGGTCATGAACCTCCCTTAGCTATAGGTCGAAGGGGCACTAGTCTAGATCCCTCGATGACATATTCATTGGAAAAACCTATGGATCCAAGTGGAATACGGTCATGGTATATGCTACCATATGCAAAACCCCCATGCTGGGAAGTCCCATGCTCTGATTTGTGTCTAGAGGGATGTCTAGTACTTCCTCTAATTGGGGTGTTCTCAATGGAATCCCCTCGTGTATAATTATCCCCTCTAATGCTCGTTGAACGACGTCTAGGAGGATTCTATGATTGAGGGTGTTCTACATCATGTTGTGCACTAGGTGGAGCTTGAGGCTCGATCTCAGGTCTATGGCCGAGTCGACCGCTCTATGTTCGCACCATTATGTATCCTATGTCTAGATTTAACTTTTATTAGCACACAAAGAATACAATGATGATTATCTATTTTTACAATTTAAAATGAGTCCTAGGTTGTTTTATGTGTTTTCAATTTGTTGTATCAGTAAAGTAACTCTTATCATATTTTGCAAAGCGTTGATGATTTTCTCAATTATTTAATGGATTTCACTTGTATGCTCGCAGCTCGACAACCTGGCTATGAACTCCAGGGCATGTAATCCCCCCAAAGTGCGGTAATGAAAGTCCACACCCGAGCAGGGAGCACAGGTCCTCCCAGATCCTCACCCATTTTCACCCAGTCAGCTTCATACCCTCCGAAGAGAAGTACATGCAAATTTTCTAGGCTACGAAAGGTTCTTGGATTTGGTATTGGTCTAGAACATAGGGTACATATGAGTTGGGCCAACGGATGGAAATCACCTCCACCGTCATTGAAACCCTTAGTGGTTGGATGTGACTTCCAAATAACTAGCATTTACTTTGGAACGTGGTGTGTGTGTTCTTTTTAATTTGCATAAAGAAAAGATGCATAATATAGCACTTACATGATCATTTCCTACATGATGTGCATAAAAAGAACGTTTTGTATTTAGAAAGTATGCATGCTACATCCTACATGATCTTTTGACAATGCAACTTTATGATGTAAATAGCCAGTGATTTGGCCCCAAGCATGCAAATTCAACACACAAATTATTCTAGTATGTTGGAGTCTTGTGCGGACTGCAATCAAAGGTCCATTGTTCCTAGCAGTGCTTAGCGAAAATTAAAAAAATGACAACCCTAAGGACCTAATTCATTTTATCCTTCTTTTATGGTTATCCTATTTAATTTTCATTTTTCAGGTTCTGGAAAAACATAGAGATAGAAAATAGAAACAGAGGATGTCATAAGGGCCTACCCCAGATCCTCATCTGATTGAGCTTTAAATTCATGTTGTCTGTTATGTCTGCTACTAACCGCGGGTCTAATGCGTAGCTGCCATAGTAGCCCGCGCCTATCAATTGCGGGCTAATTTTTTGATCATGGATGTCATCCACGAGGAGCACATGCCATAAAAACACCAAAAATAGTCAGCAAATTATGGCAAAAAATGCGGAGTTCCATCGTGATCGCCTACTGTAACCACCAAAAAGGCTCACACCTAGTCTAACTATTGCAATTGATAAAATATACACAAATAGGTATGCATAAATTGACAATAAGAAATGAAAAAAATACAAGGAATCCTTTATTAATTTCAATGGAGTCAAATTACAGATTCGTCCCTCTTAGAGATACCCATTTGATACATCAATTACAATAGTGTCTAATCCCTCTCAAGGGTAGATGCGATCAAATGCCTTCTAGGGTGACACGAACTGCTCTAGGGTGTCGATGACCCTCTTCTCCATGCTTAGAGGCATTTGTTGCCTTGCATCCCAAAACCCTGTTAGTCCTGCGTGCAATAAACAACAAGAAACAATTAGCAACAAAGGAGGCCTCTCTTGATGAGGCTTTTAGGAGATACTTGCACAAAAATATGTAATGATTAGCAATAATAAATAAAGTGCAAGAAACATATTAAACCTATATTAATCATGAAATAATATCCTACAATATGTAAATGAAAAGCAATTGCATCTACCTAATGGCCTAATTATGAAATTGAGAGCATTGAAGCATGAAATAAGCCATTAGTAGAGTAATTGTAGAAATGAAAGAAAATAACTAAAAAGCCTAATTATATTGGTCAGAGTCTCTAAAATGCTAATTAATTCATTAATGTCACTAATATAACCTAGCTAAACAATCTACAAAAATAAAAACAAGGGAATCTACCATGATTTACTCACTACGGGTCTGATGCACGAGTGGCACTGTTCACTGCAGCTAAAAGCCACGACGGAGCTCTGAGTAGGTTTGCCCTCCAAATCAGGGCTTTCTCTCCGATCCACCTTGTCAAATTGATTTCCAAGGGTCGCCTCTGTGTCCTCTAACATATTTAGTGGTTGAATTGATCAGTGAGTGCACGGATTGCACGAATTGATGTTTCTTGGCTCTCCTAGGCTCCTAGGGCTTCCATGGCAATTTGATCTCTAATTGGGTAGCAAAAGTATCCCTCTCAATGCATGTAGTTGGCTATGCAATTCGATAGGGCTTTGCTGCTCAATTGACTATGCTTCTCTCTAGACTTATCCCCAATTCAAAGGAGGATCTTATAGCATTGGCCCAGGGCTAGGGATGGCTTCCTCATGAAGCCAAGATCAAGATTGGGTAGTTGAGCTTGTTGGATGGAAGGATACAAAACCTTCCTCGCTCAAATCGCTCCAATCTACAACCAATTGGTCATTGCAACTAATTTTGGTTCCAATGAAGGCTAACTAATTTTGAGTGCTGACCGTGGCTGACATGTGCAGTGAGCACTGCTAACCGTGGGTGTCAGCAACGGCTAGCATTGACTAGGCAAAGATGCACAAATGAGTTGTAAAAACCACTGCTATACCTTGTATCTATCCAAAGGTATTCCATATGGTCTTCTAGCATGTCCCATATGAGTAGTCACCTCAGCATGACGTTTTTTAGGTGTCTATAGATGCCCCTTTTGAAATGCATTATGATTTTGAACAATGTTGAGCAAAACTAGACCTGCTAAAACGATGTCGTAGGTTGGACGATGATCATTAGTCTGATCAACATTAGATGCCCTAAGTCTAGCAAAAGAACATGCATCCTTGAATCATTGCTTCTAAATCGATCAGAAGGCTTAATTTTGAAAAATATTGCACTCGTCATCAGACATTCGGATAACATCAATGCCAAGTAGGCTTTCGCACCTGTCAATCCGAAAGGAAGAGAGTTACAAACTGTCATATATGTTATTTTCCCCAAGCAAAGGGGTAAGATTATGATAGTATTTGACAATGATTCGCAAGGACGAACGCAATTTTGACAAGATCAAGGGATCTACTGTTGACTTTGATTATGATTTGATATTATGACTACCCCCTCAAGCGACGAGTCGATGAGGGTAATGACAATTAAATGAAGCGACGAGGTCGCTTGACCACTATGAATGATCTTTACACAAATTAAGATTTAGCATTTGAATACTTGGCAAGGCCTAATCAGCTATGATTACATCATTTAGAATAATTGCATATTCCTATCCCATGGAGCGGTCCAACCACGAAGGCCTTCTTAGGGAATTGAAATGATAGCAATGTCCATTAGGCTTATAGTGAATCATAATGTTGATGATATGCTAAAAAGTGTCATAAGAGAATTGCGATGAATATGCCTTCTTAGGGATTGAAATGAAACATAACAATTCAAAAATGATGAATTTACCCCAAATATCCTTATGGTAATTTACTCATCTTTTCGGATTGCATGGATCGTAAGTCGTTGCAACCGCCAAGTGTATAGGGTAAATAATTGAATACGAGGTGCATTTGGCTTTTGATTTATTTGATTTTTTTATTAATTTTGAATTTTTGAATTATTTGGTCTGATTAACATCCTTGATTTGACCTTTTAAGGCTCTCCACGATGGGAATTTGGAGCAATTAATGCGGTTTGCTAACCATGTCTGTCAGAAGCGAGCCAATTCCTTAACCGTAGATGTAAACCGCGGGAAAAAAACCCTAATTTGGGGACCACGGATGTCAACCGCGGGTCACACCAAAGTCAAAAATTATATAAGCTTTTTTGCTTCGTAAATTTTCATTTTTCACTTGACAGCGACAGTAAAATTGAGAGCTCTGGAAGGCAAAAATTGAATTCTAACACGGAACGCTATCGAAAATCCCACCCAATTCCAATTTTCCACATCGATGGTCGATCAATCGGAAGCTTTGACCAGTGGAGGAGTTAGTGCCTCCAAGGTAACTCACAAATCGAGACCTCATAATTACATTATCGGTTTAAAATTAACCACACTAAATAATGGGTTAACGAATATCATTAAACTGTCGGTAACAAACCACACCCTAGCTAGGTTTAGCATAGGTTAGATTAGAGAGTGGGTTATTTAATAATTTTTTTAGGGTTTTGGGGTTATTTATGAGGGGCACATGACCCTGAAAAGGTCATGCCCCTTAACCGCGGGTGGTAGATGCAACTCCCAATTGGAAAATTGGGGGCAACGACTGTCAGCCACAGCAAGATTTAAATCCCAATGGTCAGTTTTTTGACCGTTGCACTGACCACTGCTAGGACCCGCAACGCACATGAGTTAGAAAAAAATTTCAATTTGTTTAATTTTTTAAATTTTTCTAGGAAATTAATGTCATTTATTGTATTGTTGAAGTTTTTTTTATGTTTTTGAAATTTGTGATCATGTGTTGACATGTTTTTATGTTTTTATACGTTTTTTAATTTGTTTTGATAGTTAGAACTATTTTTCATTATTTTTTTCTGTTTATTATTTTTGTTACTCTGATTTTGACTAATAGAGCGAGGGAGACCAATATCCTTCGCAACCTTCGTGGTGATCTCACTCCCAAGGAGCGGTATTGGTTCACTGTTGTGGGGTATGGTTACATATTGAACCTCTCCACCATCCAGATTGACCAGGCATACTTGATTTCTTTGGCCCGTTGTTGGGATGTACGAACCAACACATTTCACCTACCAACGGGTGAAATGACTGTCACTTTGGAGGGCGTCTACCATATCTTCCGCCTACCCATTGATGGTGAGGTCGTCACATATTCTCTAACTATGGCTAGGAAGGTCGTATTTGATTCCATATTTGGCGATCAAAGTACTAAGACCTAGGACCGTAATGCCCATGGAGGCATCAATATCGAGGAGTGGTTTAAGGCCAAATTATTTTCACAATGGGAGGTTGTGTTTATGCACTTGATTATATAGATAGTCCTCCCAGATTCTTCAGGCGTGAGGTTCCCTTGGAACCTCCTGGTATGGACCAGAGAGGTTATGGTGAGCTTGACTATGTAGCCTCTCATTTTGTCATGGGGGAGCACCCTATTAGCATAGCTCTACCACGAGCTGTATCAGATCACGTGTCACAGCAGAGTAGGCATCAGTTGCAGCATCCTTCTTCGGATATGGGGCTGGTAGCACATCCTGATTGAGTGCCCCATGGACTTGTCCCTGAATATTACTAACATCACTGAGAGGAGTTAGTGTTATGTCACCTGCTAGCCCTAGGATCAGGAAGGCTTCAATATTAGGTCTCATGCAAGAGATCTAGAGCATTACATTACCAGATTTACACAGCTCTGCCCTAAGAACATACGGTGGTGACCGTACATAGACTGCCCTACATTGACAAATGTAGATAGGGACCTATGCTGAGCACGCATAAATAGATGGATCTTCGATCGTAAGGCCGACATACATGAGTACCACCTCTATTCTCGTGTCCTGAGGTAGTTTGGGATCCGATAGGATGTCCCAAAGATGTTGACTATCTATAGATGCCTGGTACTTGAGAGGGACCTGACATGGCCCCAAGTGACTCCCTTGGAGGATGAGGATGATGACTATTAGGAGTCAGGCCTGCCGAACGCAGGCACTACTCTAGACTACGATGGATGGTGGGCAAATTTTTAGTGGCATGGAGAGGGTCCTCTAGGTCGACCAACTGGTGGATTCGTAGCAGATGGCGTAGAGGGCACAAAGATGGACCCTCATGGGTACAAGACCCACTAGAGTATAGAGGGCTCATGGGGCACTAGAGCCACTACACAGGAGGGCCCACAGGTTGAGGCAGAGGAGGAAAAGTCACATCACACAGCTACTTCATAGGGATACTTCTATCACCACTCTGGAGGTGAAGCTAGCACACGAGGAGAGGCGATGGTAGGGATATGAGGAGGAGAGGATAACTCTCCACCCATAGGCTACCATTGTAGGCAATCACATCACACAGCTCACTAGCGAGCGGGATCTAACACAGGCATAGCTGAGTATCGTGACTATTGATAGAGACTTACTAAGGGTAGAAATGGGGGGCCCCTCATCTACACAGGCTATCATGTCACCTCCTGCAACTCCATCTGCTTTACTGTCAGCAAGTCATGATCCTATGGCAGAGATAATGCATTTACATACCCTCATGGAGGAGGGTAATTCCAGGCATATAGTGCATGTAGCCCACATCGACCAGCTGGAGGGTCATATAAGGCTGCTAGGTGGGGAGGTTCCAAAGGATACCCACACTACAGGGACTTAGAGGACCAGGTATAGGACCAGGAAGGCAATGTAGTTGTTTGCTAGATCGAGCCACAAGACACATAGTGTATCGCCCAAATTTTTTGCACCCTTACCTTTAGGCTAAAGGATCCATGCCCAAAAGGGGGATGCAAAAATGATGGAACAATACCTTAGACGGAGATGCTCTTTGAAGGTCACGCCTCTCGGGGGAGGGTATAAAGGTGAAATTTCGACGGATGGTGGGGTTCACCAGGAAACTTTGAGTGGCAGTTTCCACGTCTAGGTTGAGAATGGGTTTGATTTGTTCATTTTATGTTCAATCATTTAGATTCCTAGGTTGGCCAAAATGAAGCTAAGCTATTCTATATGACAATTTTGATTTATATGAAGATAGCAAACATAAATGAATCCTAATGCGATTAAATGCAAAGAATATGTTAAATGGAGAAGAGTACACTTGATTTATGATGTCTGATGAAGATTCAAAAGCTTGTAGGAGTCCAGATCGTCTCGGATATGATAGGATCTTCTGTAATTATATATAATCATCCCAAATAATAGTCGATCGTCTGAGATCACCCAGAATCGTCAGCGACCTGACGAATTCGTCAGATGAATTTGTCACAAACCTGCAATCAAGAAAACAGACACCAAAAACCAAAAATACAATTGCAAGAATGATGCAAAATGATAGAAATGAGAGTGTAGATGTTTAAATAACAAATCAAAATATAAAATTAAATGAGATGCAATTTTTTGGTAACTTATTTTGAATTTTATCATGCAATTATGCTAAATGAGGTGAACTCCAAGATGCAAAATAGAAGTAAATTAATCTAATACACCAATAAATAAAGAAACAAGGTAGAAAATGCAAACTCGGGACTCTGATTGCCCCCAAGATGAATTGTAGTCAAGATTGTCTGCAATCGTACGAGATCGTCGTCGATCTTGACAGGATTGTCCAAAATTGTGGTTGAATCATCTGTGACGATCGGAGCTATCTCCGACTGAAACACAGTGAAATCATGCAACAAAAACTTGAAAACACGAATATAAAATCCTACAGGGAGTCAGGGAGAGCAGGCAGGTAGGGAATCAGGGGGATAAACTAGAAAAATCCTAGTTTATATAGGATTAGGGGGAGGTTAGGAGGTTGGGGATCATCCCAATCTGGGAGATCCTCAACGTGGGAATCTCCAACCGCACAGACACGCTTCTGCCCAAGTTGGAGAGGTCGTTGGAATAGAAGCTAATTATGAAAATTCGGTTTTGGGACAAAATTGTCTAGACGTTCTGTTCCAGACGAATTCGTCATATTTGGGACGATATCGTCAGATCAGCGACGATATCGTCCAACGGTCAAAACAACTTCTAAAAATGGTGTAAAAAATGAGGTGAGCGGTTAACGGGTGGTTTCGAGGTTAAAATTCAAATTTCTACCTTTTTACTGATGGTTTAACTGCGCCAATTTTAGGGTGCTACATTTTGCCCCCTCTTTAGCGAATTTTCCAAAGAAAATGCGTTAAAGATGAGTTCTTTACGCTTTATGAGAAAGCAAAAATTTATTCCATTTTTTAGACGACGATTCTAGGTCGAATCATACGACTGTTTGCTATGGTGCCCCCTCCGATTTTTTACCCAAATCGAACGTTTGAGGTAAAAGTGCGAAAAAGCAAAAATTAAAAAATGTCGTTTTAAAATAAAAATAAGAAAAATAGGGTAAAACCCTAATTCATTTTTACTGTTCACTTTTGCTATTTCAGAGCTCTACAGGCGAAATGGTGGAAACGGTGCACAGATCGACAGAGGTCCGGCGTGGGTTGCGGGTAAGGATCTAAACCTAGTGTACTATGTTTTTAACTTGATTTACTTGATTTTTTATTTGAATTTTAATTGTTTTTGGGCGTCGCGGCCGTTTTTAGGCCATTGATGACATCGGGACGAAATAGTCCCTATATCGCCAATTTCGTCCTTAGATGAAATCAGAGAAATAGGGGCGATCCCGTCCAATAAGGGGCGATCCCCAAATTGAAGAACGGAGATGATTTTGTCCTATTAAGGACGATTTTGTCTAGATTTGGTATGATATCGTCCAATAATGGGCGATATAAACTTTTATGGGATGATTTTAATTTTAATTGATTTTTTAATGATTATGTACTAATGATTTTTGTTGTTTTATTGTTTATTTTGTAGAGGGGATTACTAAAGAGTCAAGAGTGGAAATACGGAGGTCTAAGGGACAACTTAGTTGCACTCGATCAGGCTGAGAGAGACAGACTGGCAGAGGTAGGAATGCAGCATGTGGCAGAGATGCCACAATTTCCTATAGACATGGGGCTACTGACATCCCTAGCAGAGAGATGGTATCCGGAGTCATCCTGCTTCCAGCTACCGACAAGGGAGATGACTCCCACTCTAGAGGATGTATGGAGGATCTTGAGGATCCCCATACATGGTCGATTCATGACCCCTTCGACCAATCAGGGCCATACTATGATGAGATTGTGCAGTGACCCAAGCTTCGCCCTAGAGAAGGATAGAGTGAACATCGAGGCTTTGAGGCAGATGCCTAGGGTGTCTCGGTTGACCCAAGTTTTGGTAGGGGTGGTGGGTGGCATTCTTCTATGCCACTAGAGTGGATGCAAATTATCATGGCTACTCTCAGATGTGGTCTGTGACATGAGAGACCATGGATACAGGTTTGCTTGGGGCAGCTTTGTATTGTGTCGATTGTATAGGATCCTTTACGGGGTCGTATACAAGGGGGGTCGATGTCTGATGCTGACATCGCTTCTATAGGTTTGGTGTTGGGAGCACATTATGGTGCGAAGGCCGGTAGGGCTTCCACTGATAGGAGTTGACTGAGAGAGACCTTGAGTTTTCTATTGGTGGCTCTAGAGAGGATCACAGCGACGGATAGATCTATCGACATCTTGGAGGTTGTTGGATGACCTCACCCTAGATTGGATCACCTGAAGACCATGGAGAGAGCATCCAGGGTGGGTAGAGGACGGACAGGATTTGGCTCACATCATGTGAGTCATATGGCTGAGGACAGAGCAGGGAGAGGTAGAGCTCCATCACTATGACCAATTTTTGAGGCAGTTCAGTCTACGGTAGGGGATCCCTCCTCTTAGGGATTATGAGTACTCCCGAACTGTGCAGGATAAAACCACACTGAGTGGGGCTCTAGACATGCAGTGATTTTGGAGTCAGGATGCTAATGATGCCCCCATTCAGCCAGTGGATGGGGATGATGCGAGGGTAGCAGACGGGTATGATGCCTGGTATGTAGGCATCCGCCCTCCTCGGATGATGAGGGCATAGGGTCCGATGCACGTTGTAGTGCAACGGATGGAGAAGCGATGCCAGGCTGCCATCGATGCAGCAAGGAGTTGCAGAGGGAGGGATCAGCGATGGCCTCCTCAGGAGATATGTTGAAGAACACCACAGGCTTCAGAGAGACAACAACAGCCAGAGAGGAGGAAGGAGAGGAGAGAGAGACTCCCTTCTCAGCAAAGAGATAGGCCACCATCGCTCGATAGAGGTAAGGGTGTCGAAGTGGGGGAGAGCAGCGAGATGGTAGCTCTCTGGACAGAGAATGCTTGCCTATGAGCTCAAGTGCAAACTCTGTAGGATGAGGCTACACGGCTCAGGGCTCAGAGCGAAGGGGCGAGCATTCTAGAGTTGGCACGGTCAATTTCTTAGATCACATTCTATCAGGGAGTGTACTACCAGTTAGTTCCAGAGGGCCAAAGGATATAGTTGCCAGTCAGCATTACGAAGCCGATCAGGATGGGGTTATTGAGGACATCATCACGATCGACATCGAGGATCCACAACACAGGATGGGCTTCGATGGGACCACCTCCTCCACCTCAGGGTGGGAGAGGAGATGAGGCTGAGAGCTCGAGGTCTTCTCGAGGCTAGACGCACATCGTACATAGACTATTTTTGAGATGATTGAGTATGCCAGGGTATAGATTGTGGCATACCAATCCATTTTGATATGATGTATATACTTCTTGATATATATGATGTTATTTTTTTGTGATATGACTTGTGCATATGTTTTATGATGCTTTTAATATTTTAATTATTGATTGACTATTCATGTAATTATGTCGTTGAAAATATTATAATTTTATGTCATGCTATAAAATTAAATAAAATAATCTGATGTAAACAAACTGGTTGTTGTGGTGTGTTTTGATGAAAATAAAGTGACTTCTAACAATAATTTCAAAGGACATTGTCGTTGTTACATGACCATTTCATGGAGTCGTCGCTCGCTAGGTCTTCAAGCTAATCCCGGTATGAGAGAAATATTGCTAAAAGTAAAAGGGTGCTTAAGAGACTTTCTTAAGACTTTGTTTTGTGATGATGAAAAATGATGATAGTGATGATTTGTTTTTAGATTTCCATGAAAGTATTATGCATGAAATATTAAAAATATGATTTTTGCTAGGCATAAAATTCCTAAGTATGATAGAAATATGAACAATGTGATTCTAAGATTCAGTTAACCTTAGATTAAAGTTAGGCCAAGGTAATAATTGACACAAAATAAACAAAGCCAAAATAATTCAAATAAAATAACCAGTCGATAAATACATTAAAATAAACCTTATATAGGTTTAGAACATGCACAATAGTAGGGAAGGGAAGGTGGAGGAAGATCGGGGAGTTTAGAGAGAACGGAGGAGTAGGAAGTGGAGTGGGAGGTGGCAACGAGCGTGGGGAGAGGAAGGGAGTGGAGTGATAAGGGAAAATGGACGGTAGGAAAGGAGGAAGGAGAATGGAGGGATAAGGAGAAAATAAAGGAAAGGGAGAAAGAAAAATCATGCCGACCATCCAACAAAATTAGCCGACAAAAGGTAAGTGTGTTCACACTGTGCTTAGAAAAACTAGATTTTTCTAAGCCTGTTTCAAGCTAAGTCCTGTTCACACTTGCTACATTCTCCCCCTTAAAGTTGAGAGAACTGACTATACAGTCTCTTAGCTTTACAAATTGAGCTTTAGCCAACGCCTTGGTGAAGATGTCAATGACGTTCTCCAAAGTGTGGCAATAGTGAAGCTCAACAATATCAGTTTCCACCATATCTCGGATGAAGTGGTACTTCATATCAAAATGCTTTGATCTACTATGGTGGACAGGATTGTATGCCAACTGAATGGCACTGATGTTGTCACAGAATATTCGAGTTGGACCACTTTGCTGCTCTCCAATCTCTTCTAATACCTTTCGGAGCCATAGAGCTTGAGTACTAGCATGAGTAACCGCTATATACTCAACTTCTGTTGAAGATAGTGCTACTACTGTCTGCTTCTTGGAACTCCAAGTTATTAGGCCCGAACCAAGACTAAAACAGTTACCCGATGTGGATTTTCTATCATCAATATTGCTGCCCCAATCACTATCACTAAAGCCTTCAAGCTTGATAGTATCACTTTTGTAGTACTGGATTCCAAAATCCAATGTACCCTTCACATATCTCAAAATCCTTTTAGCCGCCTGCAAATGCAGCTCAGATGGATTAGACATAAATCTAGAAACAAGAGATACAACATACCTGAATGTCCGGTCCGGTGTTGGCGAGAAACATCAAACTCCCAACAATGCTTCGGAAAGTGGTCACATCAACTTTCGGTGCTCCATCATCCTTGCTTAATTGGATCCCATGTCCAATTGGAGTTGCAACCGATTTGCATTGCTCCATAGCAAACTTTTGAATCATATCTCGAGCATACTTAAGTTGACAGATGAAGATCCCCGAATCTGTCTGATGTACTTCCATTCCAAGAAAGTATTTCATCAAGCCAAGATCCTTCATCTCAAATTCCCGCATCATGGAGTGCTTGAATTCCATGTTAACTTTTTCATTACTACCCATAAAAATGAGATCATCCACATAAAAAACAATGAGGATGTCATTTCCTTGATTCAGGTAGAAGAGCGTGGGTTCATTTTTGCTTCGATGAACCCATAATCTTTAAAGTACCCATCAATGCGTGAGTACCAAGCTCTCGATGCCTCGCTTGAGGCCATAAAGAGCCTTCTTCAGTTTGTAAACAAGATGTTCCTTGTCTTTCTCTTCAAATCCCTGTGGTTGCTCAACATACACTTCTTCTGTCAAGTAACCATTTAGAAATGCACTCTTTACATCCATGTGTTGGACAGTCCATCCCTTGTGTGCAGCTAAGGCAAGAACTGTTCTGATAGTCTCCCATCTGGCTACAGGAGCAAAAGTCTCTTCATAATCAATTCCATATTTCTGAGTAAATCCCTTTGCAACTAATCTCGCCTTGTGCCTCTCAATGCTACCATCAGCATTAAACTTGGTCTTGTAGACCCACTTACATCCAACACGTTTCTTTCCTTTAGGAAGCTTCACCAACTCCCAAGTGTCATTGTTTTTTATAGAGGTGATCTCCTCTTTCATGGCATCTTGCCAAATATTTTGAGTACAAGCCTTCTCATAACTAGAAGGTTCAAGTTGTGTATTAGTTAACAAAGCATAGTTAACTAAATCTCCCCTAGGTTCCTGCTTGGGAACATCATCACCATACAAGTGCATATTTTCTAATCTTTGTAGAACATAATTCATTTCACTAGCTTGACTCCTAGTGTATCTTTTTGAAAAATTTTTATCCAACATCTGATATGATGGATGATTCTGTAGAGTTCTCTTACCTCTGGATGGAGAATCGATGTCCATTGGTGAGGAACTTACTGATCTCTGCGGAGAAGGACTTGGTGAAGAAGTTGAATCGGAAGATGAACCCGGATCTCTCGGGAGGAGACCGCTTACTTTTCTGTGGTGTCTGTTGTTGCACCCGCTTAGAACCTACATCACTAGATTCATCATCACTAAAAATCGGGGGCTTACCCCATTCTCCCCCTTCATCAAAAATCACATCCCGGGAAAGCACAAACTTTCTAGTCCTGGGATTGTAGAGTCTGTAAGCTTTTGTATTCTCACAATATCCTACAAAGATGCATGCCTGACTCTTTGGATCGAGCTTCTTTCTTAGCTCATCAGGAATGTGAGAATATGCCAGCGAGCCAAACACTCTAAAATACTTAACATTTGGCTTTTTACCATACCAAGCTTGGTAAGGTGTCTGTCCTTCCAAACTTGCAGTAGGACTTCTGTTCAAGATATGTACGCTGGTCCTGGCTGCATCAACCCAATATGAATTAGTCAAATGCTTCGTCTGAAGCATAGACCTTGCCATCTCCACAATGGTGCGATTCTTCCTCTCTCGCGACACCATTCATTGTGGAGTGTAGGCAGCTGTGAACTGCCTCTTAATGCCATGTTGCTTACAGAAATTCAAAAACTCATTAGAGGAGTATTCTCCTCCCCTATCTGATCTAAGACATTTTACAAAATATCTACTCTCACTTTCAACTCTTGTTTTGAAATCGACAAAGCATTCAAATGCTTCATCCTTATATTTCAAAAAATATATCCAACACATTCTAGTAAAATCATCAATGAAGAGTAGGAAGTAAGAGTTGTTACCAAGACTCTTGGTCCGCATCGGACCACGGATGTCCGTATGCACTAGCCGGAGTGGATAGCCGGCCCGCCATGCTTGTCCATGAGGAAATTTTGATCTGGCATGCTTCCCAAGAGCACACCCTTCACAGACTTCCTTACTATCCCGAACTTTAGGAAATCCGGTTACCATCGCTTGTGAAGTTAGCATTTTCAAACTAGCTGAATTCAAATGACCATATCTCAAGTGCCATAGGACACTTGGATTGGAAATAGCAACATTTGCTAACTTATCTCCCCCGGGCTGGCCAAACTTTAAAGGAAACAATCTATTCTTTGACATTGGCACTTGTGTAATGATTCTATTACTGTTATTTTTATCAAAAATAGTGCATTTACCCTCATCAAAAAGCAACTTGTAGTTCTTTTCTAACATTTGACCAACACTTAAAAGATTGTGTTGAAGATGGGGTGTGTAATAGATATCACTTACATGTTTGACGCCTTCTTTAGTTGGAACCGCCATTGCTCCAATGCCTTCAACTGCCAATGATTTATCATCTCCCAATTTGATGCTTGGATTTGTATGAGGAGTTTAGAGTAGCAAAGAGCCCTTCTTTGCCACTCATATGGTTTGAACACCCAGTGTCCAAGATCCATGTATCATTCATGTTCTGATCTGCTCGACCATAAGAGAGAAAGAGATTTGTGGCCTCTTCCTCTTCTCCAAAATTTCCAAACTGACTGCTCTGGCTGCTACTAGTTCCTTGTGAAGTCTTTGTCCAACAGTCACGAGCATAATGGCCAAGTTTGCCACAGTTGTAGCAAGATTGTTTTGACTTATCTCCTCCTTTGCCTCTCGCTCGATTGTTTTCCTCTATTTTGTTGTCCTCCTCTATTCTGTTGTTCACCTCTGTTTGAGAATCCTCCTTTGTTTCGATTTCCTCCTCTCGTTAGGAGTTCCACCTCTCCGATTATTTTTGCCTCTACCTCTATTCTGTCCTCTGCCACGGCCTCTACCTCTGCCTTCTTGTGAAGCAAAGGCTTTATCATCTCCTCCGTAACTTGTGGAAGGAGTTTGCTGTAACCTCTCTTCATGTGAGAGAAGTGAGCCAATTAGGGATTCAAAAGACAGAGAAGTTAGGTCTTTGGATTCTTCTATAATTATGGCAACTGAATTCCACTTAGGAAGAAGTGTCCTCAACACTTTCTTCACTATAACTTCAGGCTTTACATCTTCTCCTAAAGTGACCATCTTATCTACTACGACTTTCACACGCATGCAATAATCACCAACCTTTTCACTCTCTTGCATTTTAAGAGTCTCAAACTCTCATTTCAAGGTTTGTAGTTTAACTTGTTTGACTTGGTCACTACCCCTATAACTTTCTTTTAAAGCATTCCAAGCAGATTCAACAGTTATAAAAGAAGCTATTCTAGGGAAAATACTTCGGTCAAGGGCGGCTTGGATATGATAAAGGGCGGAAGAATTATTCTTCTGTGCTTCCTTTCTAGCCCTTTTATCAACAACATTCAAAGCTGCCCATTCAGCAGCAGTAGGTTCAATATATCCCTCTTCAATCACATCCCAAAGACCTTTGCCTATCAAAAGAGTTTTCATTTTAATTGACCAATACTCGTAATCACCTCCATTGAACTCAGGGATTGGTAGACTAGTATTGGAAGCCATTTTAGAAAGCAAACTTTATTGCAACTTCAAACAAGTAGTACAAAGAAGTACAAAATAGATCACTGATTTATCGATTTAAATCAAATCTAGCTTTCTTAATATGCTCACCGATTTGGCATTCTTCTTCTCGAGGATCACCCAAAACCGGAAAGGTGAAATTGTCCGCTTCGTCGTCACTAATTATAATGACTTCTCGGTGCTCGTCTGTCGGTTCATAACTTCGTTTGAGAACATTTCGTTCTTCGATTCATGTAGTTTCACCTCCACTGGTTCTTCTTCTTCTTCTTCTTCTTCTTCTTCTTCTTCTTCTTCTTCGGTTCTGAATCAGGAGAGCGTGGTGTATAGCTCTCACTTGTTTCTACTTCAGGCACTGCAGGTGAATAACTGTCACTTGATTGTCCTTCAAGTACTATTTCAACCGTCTCGGATTCAACTATCCTTTGCCCGAAGATATTATCTTCAGAATCTGCCTCGTAGCTAGAATCTGGTTTCCTCAGATGAGCAATCACTTGATTCTCTAATTGGCAAAACACTGTATGAAGTCCATACCGCTGGACTTTCCCGTCAAAGGAATCAGGAGTCTCTCTTCTCAACAGAGAGAGTAATGCATTATAGCATCCGGCTGACCGGATCATCTACCCAGAATCACACCGTATGAACTGGGTTACAACTTAGTATGATGCCAAAAAAAAACTTTTTATATCAAAATATCTTTGCACCCTTTTTTTTAAAATATTTTCCTAAAATTTGTTTTAATAAAGACCCTTTAAAAAATTTAACAATTTCCTTTATATATTTTTAATTATTATTTTTAAATAAACTGGATATTTAAAAAAACATAATAAAAAAATATATAGCAATTATTAAAAAATTTTAAACCTCTTTTAAAAAAAAACAAATAATAAAAAAAAATTAATAAAAATTAACCTTTTTTTTAAAACCCCCGACGAGAATCGATCTGAAGACCTCCGCTGGCTACTCGGCAATCTTAGCCGCTGCACCACACGGCTGCAGATGGTAGCAAGGAACCAAAAAACAAAATTAAACCTCCATTAATCGCGAAGAGACAAAAAAAATAAAAAATCTTTTTTTTACCCCGACGGGATTCGACCCCGGGTCTCTTCTCTGCAAGGCGGGGGACTTGACCGCTAGACTATTCTAGCCGGACGGTACAAAGGAGGAAGGAGGTTATACTTCATATGGCGGCTAAAAATAGTTTGAAAAAAAAATTTAATCCCACATGCAGTGGGCAAAGAGTGTGTCCAGGCTTTATCAAAGCCTGCGAACACTCTAGAGGTCGATTGCCTTCGGGCAATCGATCTCGCCAACCTTTTGCCCGTCTATCAACCAACCAACTTCCGCCATGTGGCACACACCCGAAGCACTCGTCCACGTCTGCCCTCGTCAGCACTCGTCCACGTCTGCCACGTCGTCCACGTCAGCTCTGCCACATCGTCCTAGTTAGCTCTACCACATCAGCGTCAGCCACGTCTGCCACATCGTCCACGTCAGCTCGCCACGTCAGCATCCAATCAGCTCCTGGTCAGCCTCGATCCATGTGCTGCCAGCTCCGTTCCACGTCAGCAGCTACCACCTAGCTCCACCGCCAAGTCAGCCTATTGTCAGCGTCTAGTCAGATCCTCGAGATCCGTGCGCTCCTCGAGATTCGTGCGACAGCCTCTCCGCCGCTCCTCGAGATCCGTGCGCTCCTCGAGATCCATGCGATAGCCTCTCCACCGCTCCTCGAGATCCATGCGCTTCGGCTTCCGTGCCTTACCTCGGCCCTCGGGATCCGTGCCCCCTCAGCTCTGATACCAGTGTGATTCTAAGATTCAGTTAACCTTAGATTAAAGTTAGGCCAAGGTAATAATTGACACAAAATAAACAAAGCCGAAATAATTCAAATAAAATAACCAGTCGATAAATACATTAAAATAAACCTTATATAGGTTTAGAACATGCGCAATAGTAGGGAAGGGAAGGTGGAGGAAGACCGGGGAGTTTAGAGAGAACGGAGGAGTAGGAAGTGGAGTGGGAGGTGGCAACGAGCGTGGGGAGAGGAAGGGAGTGGAGTGATAAGGGAAAATGGACGGCAGGAAAGGAGGAAGGAGAATGGAGGGATAAGGAGAAAATAAAGGAAAGGGAGAAAGAAAAATCATGCCGACCATCCGACAAAATTAGCCGACAAAAGGTAAGTGTGTTCACACTGTGCTTAGAAAAACTAGATTTTTCTAAGCTTGTTTCAAGCTAAGTCCTGTTCACACTTGCTAAAAACAATTCCCTAGGAATTATACCATCGTCGCAAAAAAATTAATGTTGACATAATGAAATGAAATGGGAAAGTTTTCGTTCTTTTTAAAGCACAATTGTGTAACATAATGATTTAAGCCATATGCTTTTATGGATTAAATAAATAGGAAATAAAATTAAAACGATGGTTTGCGCTAGGCATAGAATTTTAGGTATAGACTTATACCATCATCGCGAAATCCAAAGAAGAAATTGATATAATAGTTTTATTGCATAGTTGATTTTTGATTTTGAGATAAACAGAAAATACATAAAAATAAGGACTTGCACTAGGCATAAAATTCCAATTTAGGTTTAGGAACTATACCATTGTCGCGAAAGTCAAAAATATATAAATGTGACTTTATTGCTATATTTTTTAACATGTTTTGCAAGAAAATTTTGGATTTTTGAAAAAATGTATTTAATTGATTTTACGCTAAACAGATATTCTCAAGTAAAAAAATCAAATTATTCCAGAAGATTTGCATAAATATTTTAAATTATCTCAAAGACAAATTTGACATTTATAAGGAACCCCGTGTGCATATGTGAGTTCGTTGCCGATCTTGATCTATCATAATGATACAAAATATCTCAAACACAAATGTGTGTGCAATTGTAATGTTCATTTACCAATTTTGAGCAAGATAATTTGATACAAGTAATTTGAATTAACCAAATGAGTGTTTGTACCATACTCCTATGTAAGTCGGGTCATCAAGAGCTAGCTGATCCATGAGCGGACATAGGTCTGTACAAAAGAAGGTCGCTAATGTGACAGACATATCACTACGCTAGGAGTTACCCAAGGCCAAGCGGGTTGGGCACAAACCACCTGTTATGGGGCTTACCTCATGATTTTCGAATAATTGAGAATTCCAGGGATTCAAGCTCATTCACCCTTCTTTTCTTTCAAAGGGGGGGGAAGGGATTCATTGCTTTTTGCTTTTTTTTTCTTTTCTTTTTCTATTTTTTTTTTTTGTATTTGCTTGACACTGATATAATGCTGAAATATTGTTGAGATGGTACAAAATGATACTGCAATAGTGCTTCTGAATAATTTCTCTTTTTCTCATGATTTTTCTTGATTTTCTTTTTCTTTTTTTTTCTTTTTCTTTTTCTTCCTATACTAGGGATACTTGCTCGGATTGGCTGTAGAGCAAGAGATTTTTATTCTGGGCAGGGGTGAGCTTGTCCTTTTATCAATTATCAAAGATTCTAGACCATTTGCATGATAGGATAACAGGGGAAACTTTTTGCTCAAGAGACCACTTCTACTGTGTAGCATCGTTCTGAATTTGCAATGAAATCATTTTAATGTGCAAAGGGGTACTTGGTTCAAGTAAATAACAAGATCAGTTATCTATGCTCAAAACTTTATTTAATTCAACTGTGGATTTTGATATAAGAGAGATTAATAATCATACCAAATAAGATCAAGATATTTATTCATGTGAGTGTGAAAGTGAGGGATTCCAAATAAATGCTAATTTATCCAAAATAACTGAAAATATAACTGCAATACTTCAAGAATTGACAGGTGCAAAATAGAAAATGTTTTTGAGGATTTTGATTTTGATTTTGATTTTAATTTATGATTTGAGAGAATACATAATATTACTATTTTTTTGAAATTTTTATATGAATTACTAATATGAGACAATATGTATAATATATACAGTGACGAGATTACCAGATTTATGCATAGTAGCGCTTAAGATGCATAATGTTCATAGGTTCTTTAAGATCTTTGTCGTCTAAAGGAGCTAATTTGTATGCTCCTTATCCAAATTTAGCAGTGATAATATATGGCCCAAGCCAGTTAGGCTCGAATTGGCCTTTAAGGTCTTTAGTTGCATTAGTATTTTTTTATTTTCTTTTAAGACGAGGTCGTTGATCTCAAAGGATCGATTATGAACTTTCTTGAGATATGCTCGTTTGAGCTTGTTCTGGTAGGCACGAAGATGCTCCAAAGCATTAATGCGCTTCTCATTTGGGAGTTCCAGCTGACTAAATCTGCCAACACGATATTCATCTCCTACTTCAGTATCTTGAAGTAGCAGAGCCAAAGAAGGAACTTCTAATTCAAAGGGAAAAACAGCTTCAGCGCTATAAACCAAAACAAAAGGTGAAGTGCCCGTGGGAGTACGAATGCTAGTTCGATAAGCCCACAAAGCAAGATATAATTGAATGTGCCAATCACGGCCAGATTTATTGACCAGTCTCTTGAGAATTTTAATTAATGTTTTATTAGATTTTTATGCTTGGTCATTACCCTGAGGATAATAGAAAGTGGACCAACGATGTTGAATTTTATATTTTTGACATAGTTTCTTTATATCTTTGTTTTTGAAACAAGTTCCATTATCCGAGATGAGATTTGCAGGAATTTTGAACCTACAAATAATTTGATTAAGAATAAACTTGGAAACTTGTGTTCCAGTGCAAGAAGCTAAGGGCATAGCTTCAACCCACTTTGTAAAATACTCGATGGCGGTTATGATGAATTTGTGTCCATCAGATGACATAGGATTGATTTTTTTGATGATGTTTAAGCCCCATTTTGAAAAGGGCCAAGGAGATGAAATAGCCAGCAGTTCTTGTACAGGTGCATGGACAAGGTCATCCTGTTTCTGGCACTTGTCACAATGGCGCACGTAATCATGTGCATCATTCTCCATGGTAGGCCAAAAATATCCTATCCTAAGGAGCTTCTTAGCAATGGCGCTACCACTAAAGTGTCCCCCACAAGATCCATCATGGGCTTCACTCAAAGATGATCTAGAATCTTCTAGATTCAAACATCTTAATAGGATACCTTCAAAAGATCTCCTATACAATGTATTGCCAATTATTACGAAGCGACTTGCTCATCTACATAATAACCGACATTGGTTTCTATTAAAACCTTTAGGGAAGGTCCCATTTTAAAGAAAATTGAGGATGTCAGTGTACCAAAGTTCAAGAATAGTTTCGTTGATTAGAAACACGTCCAAAGGTTCCAAGCATGATTTAGTTGAAGCAGGTTCTTGGAGTCGACGAATAATGATGGTAGCATATTCGTCATCTAACTCCAAGGGTAAAAGAGATGCAACTATGGCCATAGCATCAGCCGCACGATTGCTAGTTCTAGGAATAGCTTCCAAGGTAACTTGATCAAATAAAGATATTAATTGTAATACATATGCTTTATATAGGCATAATTTATTATCTCTGGTCTGATAAACATCATTAATTTGATTTATAATAAGTTGAGAATCATCGAAAACTAATAGATTTTTAATTTTCAGTGCCAGGGCAGCTCGTAATCCAAGGATTAGAGCCTCATATTCAATAGTGTTATTAGTACGGGCAAACATTAATTTAAAGGATAGAGGTATGAGATGTTTCTATGGAGATATCAAAATAATACCTGCACCAGCCCCACTCATGCATCGGGATCCATAAAATTATAAGGACCATTGCTCGAAATGATCCGCCTCTAGGTTAAGGCATTCGTTAGGAAACTCAATGATGAGGGGATGGGTGGACTCTAAGGATGCAGCAGCTAATTGATCTGCTATGATTTGACCCTTAACAGACTTCTATCCTATAAACATGAGTTCAAACTCACTTAGAGCAAGAACCCACTTCGTTGTGCGACCAAATAAATAAGGTCGACTCATGAGATACCGCAAGGGATTGGATTTAGCAATAACGTATGTTTTTTGACTGAGCATATAATGGTGTAGTTTATGTGTAGAAAATATGACTGCTAGACATAACTTCTCTAATGTTGTGTAGCGGGTTTCATAACTAATTAATGTTCTGCTAATGTAATAATTAGCACGCTCTCTTTTCTCATCATCAAGTTGAGCTAACATAGCTCCTAAAGCAAAATCTGAAGCAAAAATATACAAGATAAATGGGCGATCAAATTTAGGTGGTCAAAGTACAGGTGGGTTAAGAAGATATTATTTGAGTAGTTCAAATTCTTCCTTACATTCGTTGTCCCAATGGAAAGAGACATCCTTCTTAAGAAGCTTAAGAAAGGGTCCAGTTTTATCCGCCAACTTATCAATGAAGCGACGGATAGCTTAAAGCTTACCTTGTAGACTCTGTAATTCAGATATATTTGTAGGTGCGGGCATATCAGTGATAGCCGTAATCTTGAGAGGGTCAATTTCGATGCCACATAAAGAAACTATAACCCCCAATAATTTACCTGACTTAACTCCGAATATACATTTGGTTGGATTCAATCGGATAAGATATTCCCTTAACCGATCAAATACTTTTCTCAAGTCATCTAAATGGTCATCTTCTTCAGTATAATGTGTTATAATATCGTCTACATAATCATGTAGTATATCATGCATCATATCATGAAAGATATAAGTCATGGCTCGTTGATAGGTTGCACCTACATTCTTCAAACCGAATGGCATCACTTTCCAATAGAAAGTCCCCCAAGGGGTAATAAAGGTTGTTTTAGCCTGATATTCAGGAGCTATCCTGATCTGATTATAACCATAAAATCCATACATTAATGATATCATTCCACTCCCAGCAGTAAAATCAATGATCTGATCCATTGGGAAGGGGAAAATCATCTTTAGGGCATGCAACATTAATATCTCTAAAGTCTGTACAAACCCTAACCTTAGTAGCTTCTTTCTTAGTTACTGGAACTACATTCGAGATCCATTTAGCATAATCAATGGCTTGTATAAAAATAACATTCAAGAGTTTTTATAACTCCCCTTTGACTAGTAAGGCCACTTTAGGATGCATTTTTCTAAGCTTCTACTTAACAGGTTTAGCATCCGGATGCACTACTAGGTGATGCATAACTACAAAAGGGTCTAAACCTAGCATATCTTCATATGTCCAAGCAAAGACATCTTCATATTCTTTAAGAAATGCAATGTATTTATCCTATTTTTCTTGACTCAATTCTGATCCAATGTTGATTATGTGAGGTTTATCGTTGGTTCCAATGTTAATTTTTATGACATTCTCTACTTCCATGTGTAGATCTCTCTCAAAATTAGGTGGGGTGGGTGAAACGCCCAATTCTTGTAATTCTTCCAAGGTTAGCTTGGATAATGCGTCTTGAGGAGTCATGGCCTCAATATGAGCTATACTATGTATAGAGCCATCAAAACAAAATCCATTATGTAATAATTCCTCAACGGAGACATCGTGAAAGATATCTCCCTCCAACTCATTGTCGGATTCAGTGATCATCTCAAGATAAGCTATAGATAGCATATTACATGTGAATGTCTCATTTGTTAAACGCAAAGCATTGCGTTCATCTAAATAATCTTGGTAACATATAAGATGGTCATCATCCTCAAATGGGAATGGTTGACCCTTACTAGAAAATAGGCCCACACAAAATCGGGCGGGCCACGCTTCTACCTCAAAAGGTTCTTTCATACCATTCTGGAAAGGTCCCAAACCTTTCCCTTTATATCCCAATTTAAGCATTATAGGTTTGGCTTTAATATACTCATTAGTAAAATAACATCGAGCATATCCATCATAATGAGTTTTGATGTTTCTGGGTATTCTACCCCAGTCATATCCCTTATAAATAAAGGCACAACTCCCAACTTGGTAAATACTTCCCATAGGCTGTGGGAGGCCCAAGGTATGAGGAGATGGTGGCAAATTATTTAAAATAAGGGAATATTGCATAGAAGCATTCGTTTCTTCTAATATAAGGATTTTAGATAGATTGGGTAAGAGCTCGTCAGTAAGAGCATAAGAGGTAGAAGGAACATTCCCTACGTCTTTCGATGCAAAAAATATGAATTTGGTGGATGTAGACGGTGTAGAGATGTCAATAGATGGGTCTATTAAAGGTATGGAAGTTATAGGAGTAGAACAAGAGACAGTGGTTGTGGGATTAGGATATTTCGTAGGTCCTAATGCGATTTGTTTAGAGGATGGTTGAGCTATATGTGGAGGTGCAACTGATGGAGAAGAAGTAGATGACGTTGTGGGTGTGAGTTTCACACGTTTAGATGGATAATGAGAATTAGGATGTGTGGATGACAGAGCAGGGCAAAATTGAACTCCAATAGGTTCTGCCAAAACACACATATCAAAGGGTCTTGGATCACCGTGAATGGTAATCAACTGATTCTTAAATTTGAACTTAACACATTGATGTAAAGTTGAGGGAATAGTTTGCATCGCGTTGATCCAAGGATGACCCAAGAGTAAATTATATGATGCAGGGCAATGTACAATAAACACAGTCGTATCCAAGGTTCTTGGACCAACCTGCAATGGAATGGTAATAACTCCACATGTTTCTTGTGTTTCGTCATTGAAAGCTTTTATGATCATATCAATTCTTTTCATTTCATCACTTCTAAACCCAAATCTTTGGTAGAAGTCAAAAGTGTAGATATTTAAAGATGAACCATTATCAATCAAAACTCGTTTGACTGCTACATCTCCAATTAAGGCAGTAATATACAAGGGGTTATCTTTATGTAAACTATGTTGCGGTATGTCTCTATCTCGGAAGTCAATACAATCAACTTCATGGGTTATTATAGTATCGGCCATGGCTTCAAGTTGAATGTCTTGTGGTACCATCATCTGACTTAATGTGAGCATTAATTCATCTCTATGTGTAGGAGAAGATCTTAAAAGGTCCAAGAGTGAAATTCTAGTTGTAATATTTGATAATTGTTCATTAATATTATAAGGAGGTTTAGGCTGAACATTAGGTGAATGATTCCCTTTATTAGGAACCTTCAAAACAAATGGAGTTGATCCACCATTTTGAATTTGATCTTGTTGAGAATTTTGAGCCTGTTGTCTAGTAACAGCTTCGATGGTACCCACAATATTATTCTGCGGATGATGAATAGGTCTTCGTCTAGCGTTTATAGCTAGCTCATTAGAAAGTAATCGATGAGATGATGTTCTAGTAATGACTCTTCTTGGAAATGGTTCTTCTGGAACCATATAACTTGTGATAGGGTGAATAAGATCTGATTCATCATTAGAACTATCTGATTGATTTGATGTTATTTCCATATCACTCTTAGTCTCGTATTCTGTATCACTAAGATCAGGTATCTGAATATTATATAGAGGCATGGTTGTAACCACGGATAAAGTTGTGTCAAATATTTCCAGATCATGAACAAGTAAATGCCCACTAATAGTTCCTACATATCGGGCAGGAGGAGGGACATTATGATGTTCAATTTGATTAGCCACCTCCTTACCATGTTTCAGTAAGGGATGTTGAAAGATGTCCAATGACTGATTGGCATTCTGATTTTGGTTTTGTGGGGTATTATTTTGAACATTATTAGGAGGATTTTTCTTAGGTTGAAAGGCTTGCACCTCCATATCATTGTTATCAATCAAGTCTTGTATTTTATGTTTTAATATTTTACAAGAGTTGGTAGTGTGTCCAGGTCCTTTATGGAAGTCACAATGTAAATCTGCTCTGTATCCGGGTATAGTTGGATCAGGTTCCTAAATATTTGATAATTGAATCAAACCTCATTCTAATAATTGTGGTAGAATAGTTGATAAAGGTTGATTTAACCTAGTAAATTCTTGAGGAGGTCTATCAGGAGGTTTTAGTACAAACTTCTCTGCTATCTTCGCAGCATTAACATTAGCAATATTTTTGCTATCGGTGACTCCATCACCCACAACTTGTTTATTCTTATATTTATTTTTGGATGTTTTCTCATCGTCTCTCTTTTTAAGCTGGCCTCTCCTAATGAGAGCATCTTCCACTCTTCGGGCTAGGTCTATAGCCTGATCGAAGGTGGTCAAGGTAGCGATTGATAATTCGTAAGATAGTTGCTCTTGCAAATTATTAATAAAGATGTCCAACATCTCCCTATAAGGTAATACAAAGTGCAATTTTCCTATCAACTGTCTCCACCTAGCTAGGAAATCAGCAAAGCATTCCTCTTTGCCCTGTTTTAAGTTATACAAATCTTTAATGGTCACATCTCTTTCGATGTAGGCGCTAAATTGATGAACAAAAGACTCGGCAATTTCTTCGAAATTCCTCAAAGAATTGGTGGGTAATTGATAATACCACTCTAATGCCATTCCTCCCAAGCTTTTCAAGAATATTTTTAGCAATAAAAAGTCATCATGTGATATATCATGACATGCTATCCTAAACATACGAATATGCTCTATGGGATCTTCGGTTCCTTTATATATGGGAAGAATAGGCATAGGAAAATGTTTAGGATACGGCTATGCTATGACTATAGGATCTAAAGGCTGACTACACATCTCTCAATAATTGTACGAGGGACGGTAGGGATCTATCTGGTCCATGCGGGAAACTAACTGTTTCACCACGGCTTCCATATTGCTAGTTTTTCCACCATATTGGTTCGGTGGCACATAGGTATGGTATCTATGAGCATATGATGGTGTGACACAAGGATTAGATGTTATATTGCTATTATGCAAAGTGTTGGTAGGAAGAGTATTATGAAGGGGATTTGTAATAGTATTATGTTGTACCTTAGGTTGTTGGTAATTGGTGTTCGGTTTTGTTTTGGATTTTTGTTGATTTGAGGTATATTGATCAAGATCTTGGCAAAATAGAGCAGTAAATGATGGTTTCTTTTGTGTTTGAATGACCCTAGGCTTGTTAACAGGCACTTTAGGTGGTTGGGTAACCTGTTGTTGTTGCATGTTCCGGATTGTAGCTACTATATCCAAATTGGATGGTCCAGCTTGATCACTCTCTTGTTCAATAAAGGACAAGGGATTAGTGTGTGTTTGAAATACTTCTTCTAGAGTTGCTTGATTGTCACTAATTCGATCCTTGTCCATATGGGCTGCTCTATTAAAAACACCAATATTAGTGTTAATGAACTTCCGGAATTGTTCCATGTTCTCAAAAGTGATAGCTCCTCCCGGAGACATTTTAGGGGATGAGGATCCTTCCTCTCTAATAGTTTATTCTTGTTCATTTCCTACAACAAGCTCTTCTTCTTATTGGTCTAGGGTTTCTTCTTCCTGAACTTGGTCCTCAAGAGGGACATTTTGGTCAGTTAATGGTCTTCCTAACCAATCTTCATCTTCTTCGATTTGTTTTCCATTCCTAAGTCTAGGCATTGTGCTAAACTTAGGTTTTAGAAAATATATATATATATATATATATATATATATATATATATATATATGTGATAGGGTTGAGAGGTATATATTTTAACTATATACCTATTATAATATTTTAAAAGGAAATGTTTTGTTTTTTTTTGTTTTTTTTTTTTGTGTGATTTTATTATATTATTATTTTACGAGAATAAAAATAACAAACAACATGCTAGTTATAAGAATCAATAGTAGAAAGAATCACTTAGTTTTCTATGAATAGTTTATGGATATCATTGATAGGGTCAAGTTCATTAGGAGTCATGAAATGCTCCTCTTCAAATTGGAAGTTGTTTTTCAAGAACTTGACAAAGTGTGCTATGGTAATATGATCTATTTTAGACTCTGACATGTAAAAATAAAGTTCATGGCAATACTCTCGATACAACATAGCTCTAGGAACTCTATTCCATCTCTTTCTATCCGTAAGAACGACTTCTTGATCCTCTATACGAGATAGAAATTTATGTACTACAACTGCGTTCTCAAGGTATTCCTCAAAGGTGTATAATTCAAAAGACACAAGTGCTCTTTTATCGGCTAACCACCTATGGCAAGCTCTCTGAAGTTCATGGTACAAAGTCACCTGATCAGGATCCAGGATTCTATCTAGGACAAACCTCTTAATTTGCCTAAGTTCTGCAAATCTAGATTTAATAATACCCAATCTCCTATCAAGTTCGTCCCACAAAGGTTGGGCTCTATATGTTTGAGGTACTCTAAGCACATAAGTAATCTCTATGGTTGTTAATTGATTTTCAACATTTATGGAGACTGCTCGTCTTCTATTATAATCTACCATCTAAGTATGATATGCAAATTTAACAGTTTTCTAATGATTCTAGATGTTCTTAATAATGTGTGTTTTTTTTTTTTTTTTGATTGTTTTCAAAAGGTGTTTTAGTTTCACGTCGGGTTCACCAAAATGTATCGCCCAAATTTTTCACACCCTTACCTTCAGGCTAAAGGATCCATGCCCGAAAGGGGGATGCGAAAAGGATGGAAAAATACCTCGGACGAAGAGACCCTTTGAAGATTGACCCTATCGGGGGAGGGGTATAAAGGTGATTTTTTTACGGATGGTGGGGTTCACCAGGGAACTTTAAGTGGCAGTTTCCACGCCTAGGTTGAGAATGGGTTTGATTTGTTCATTTTATGTTCAATCATTCAGATTCCTAGGTTGGCCAAAATGAATCTAAGCTATTCTATATGACAATTCTGATTTATATGAAGACAACAAACATAAATGAATCCTAATGCGATTAAATGCAGAGAATATGTTAAATGGAGAAGAGTACACCTGATTTCTGATGTCTGATGAAGATTCTAAAGCTTGTAAGAGTCTAGATCGTCTCGGATATGACAGGATCATCTATAATTATACAGAATCGTCCTAAATCATAGTCGATCATCTGAGATCACCCAGGATCATCAGTGACCTGACGAATTCATCAGAAACCTGCAATTAAGAAAATAGACACCAAAAACCAAAAATACTATTGTAAGAATGATGCAAAGTGATAGAAATGAGAGTGTAGATGTTTAAATAACAAATCCAAATATCAAATTAAATGAGATGCAATGTTTTGGTAACTTATTTTGAATTTTATCATGCAATTATGCTAAATGAGGTGAACTCCAAGATGCAAAACATAAGTAAATTAATCTAATGCACCAATAAATAAAGAAACGAGGTAGAAAATGCAAACTCGAGACTCTGATTGCCCCCAAGCTGAATTGTAGTCAATATCGTCTGCAATCATATGAGATCATCGTCGATCTTGACAGGATCATCCAAAATTTTGGTTGAATCATCTACGACGATCCGAGCTATTGTCGACTGAAACACAGTGAAATCCTGCAATAAAAACTTGAAAACACGAATATAAAATCCTACAGGGAGTCAAGGAGAGCAGGCAAGCAGGGAATCAGGGGGATAAACTGGAAAAATCCTAGTCTATATAGGATTAGGGGGAGGTTAGGAGGTTGGGGATCATCCCAATCTGGGAGATCCTCAACGTGGGAATCTCCAACGATGCAGACACGCTTCTGCCCAAGTTGGAGAGGTCGTTAGAACAAAAGCTAATTATGAAATTTTGGATTTGGGACGAAATCTTCTAGACGTTCTGTTCTAGACGAATTCGTCCGATTTGGGACGATTCAGATTAGTGACGATATCGTCCAGCAGTCAAAAAAATTCTAAAAATGGTGCAAAAAATGAGGTGAGCGGTTAACGAGCGATTTTGGGGTTAAAATTCAAATTTCTACCTTTTTATTGATGGTTTAACTGTGCCAATTTTAGGGTGCTACACATAGGACTAAGAGGACTCATAGGTTTTTGAGCACTCATGGTGCTAGCTCGCAGAGGACTCATAAGGATGGCAAAGGTGATGGAGGTGCCTCACATCCTGGGTGCACAAGCCCTAGCTAGTACAGATCTCAGAGATACTTTGTTGTACTATTTTTTAGTGTAAGGTCGAGGACCTACACAGTTGTAGCCTACGGGCATTTTGATATACCCTGATACTATGTACTCTTGACACAACATACACATATATATATATATATATATATATATATATATATATATATATATGATATGCAAGTTCATCTCATTATATGTGTACTTTATTTTTGGTATTTTATGTTTATGTTATGCACATGGATGCAATGCAGATATTTGATTTATTGCTATATGATGTGATGTATGGATGACATGCACTAGCTATATGATGTGGATGTAGTGATATACATGTGTAGATGGACTACTTTATGATGCTATGTATACGAATGCAATGAATGTTGTTTAATGCAATTTTGATCTACTTCACTTGTATGCATTTACTTTATGTTGTTTATGACATGATTTGTGCCATGTTTGTATTGCATGTATTTTTGATGATATTGAGTTATTGTAAATGGACATGTATGTTTTAATCACTTAAAACACAATGTATGCAATATGATATGAGGTTTTAACAATCTAATGGATGACACCACATAATGTATAACAATCATGGATTGTAGTTGCTTTATCTCTTTGTGAAAGATAGTACACCCATATGTGAGATGCAATGATGTATTTTTTTTGTTCATAAGCTTTTGTGAATTAAAATAATATGTATAATATAATTAGTGGCCATCTAAATATCATTTCTGACATCCATCCGGTATCTAATTATATAGTACAAATAATGCTAATAAACAAACTCTCATAAAAGAAATTGATTTTTGATGATTGCATTTGAAAATTTGATTGTTGCTATTTGGGAATTTTTGAGGTTTACCATGAGACTCAAACACCCTAGTTGACTGATCAAAAGTTGTATACTAGCCACACTAGACTTTTGAAACATAAGGTTTTCGCTAGGATAGGCCCTAACTGTTCATTATCCCTATGTGTGCAAGTGAGTATATTTGATAAGGCACAAGCATACCCCGATGTCAAGCGGGATTCTTTCAGCCCATTGCTAAGATCGGGGGTCCGCAAATGTCTTACCCAATCCTAGGTTTAGATTTTAGTTGGACTAGACCACTAGGCGATACAGGACACCTGAAGCTAGCTCTTCCACATTCAAACATTGGTCTGCACAAAAGCAATATGCTAATGCATCAGACATATCATCATGTGTAAGGTACAATAGTGCTGACAATTCTAGGGATTCAAGTTCACCCCCTTATTTTCTTCAATTTTTTGGGATACTTGCTCATATAAAGTGATAAAAATCACTATTTATTTTTGTACTATAGTGATAAAAATCATTGTTTATTTTGTACTTTCCTTTTTTCTCTTGAGCAAGGGATTTGATACTAATTTTACTTTCTTTGTACAATTTGATCTTCATTTGATCTGACTTTTTGGGATTTACATTTGATAATTTGCTTCAGAAACTTCCTCTGGGGATTTTACTTTGGGAAACTATTTATGGGATATCGATCTTATGATATCAATATGGGATATCAATCTAGGATGTCGATCTATGATATCGATCTAGGGTATCAATCTTGAGGATTGATCTGGGATATCACTTTGGGATATTGCTCATTTTAACATAAGCAAGGGATTCTGGGTAGGGAATAAACTTGTCCTTTTGCCAATTGCCAACATTTCCCATACCGTCCGCATAGGGGGATAAGCAAGAATAAATCTTTTCACCTCAGGATACCTGGTCCTGCTTCGTGGCTTTCATCTTCCCCTAGTCCTTATTAGGATTGTTTAATTTGTTGATTAGTGATAGGATTATGATATGCTAAGGGCTATACTAACTAGACCTCAACTACAAAAGCAAAGCAAGATTTCTATCAACTCTTGAGAAGACCTCTAGGTATGGTTGAATGACCGGAAAACCCTAGTATATTCTTCATAGCAACAATATGGGTTGTGTTGAAAAAGCACAATTACTCACAAGGGTGATAAATGGATGAAAAATATAGTGCATAGATGCATGATTGAGACACAAACGTGGTGTCGTTTGTAAGATTGTTAACACAATTTATTCCAATGCAAGTGCGATGGATGAATATGCCTAATGCAATGCAAAGGTGAAATGCAAAATGAAATGCAATGCAAATGTTTTTTATTTTTGATATTTTTCCAATTTTTTTATGGATTTTAACATTTTGGTTTGACCAAAGAGCTAACAGACGCCTTTGGAGCCTTTTAGGATTGACCAAGTGGTTTTGAGAAACCCTTGGAGCCTTTTGGGATTGACCAAGAGGTTTTGAGAAACCCTTGGAGCCTTTTGGGATTGACCAAGCAGTTTTGAGAAACCCTTGGAGCCTTTTGGGATTGACCAAGCGGTTTTGAGAAACCCTTGGAGCCTTTTTTAAATGACCAAAGGGCTTATAGATGCCTTTGGAGCTTTTTATAAATGACCAAAGGGCTTACAGATGCCTTTGGAGCCTTTTTTGGTTCTTAGGCATAGAACGCTTTAAGATGAAGGATATTGAGAGGTTCAAGCTCTTCAACTCCTCCAAGCGATGTCAAGTGATATGTCCCAGGTCCAATCTTCTTTGAGATCATATAAGGACCCAACCAATTAGCCATGAATTTGTCTCACATTTTTGGTGGTAAATTTGAGTTTTGTTGGTTCTCTTTCAGCACAAGATCACCAACCTCAAAGTCTCTCAGATGGACTTTGCTATTGTAAGCTCATTTTAAGCGCTCTTGATAAACGTGAAGGTGCTCAAGGGCATTCACGTGACGTTCATCAAGTAGCATCAATTGATCTAGGTGAGCTTGCCATGTAGTGTCGTCATCAATGAACTCTTTCAATGCGATGTGCAACATTGGAATTTCCAACTCTAGGGGCATAATGGCCTCAGCGCCATATACTAGTGAAAATGGAGTTGCCCCAGTGGGTGTCCGAATGCTAGTCCTATAAGCCCATAATGCAAGGGGCAGTTGGATATGCCAATATTTGTGGTGCTCTTGTACCATATTTTTCAAGATGGAGACCACTGTCTTATTTGAAGCTTCAACCTACCCATTTGCTTGCGGATAATAAGGAGTCACAAAACTATGTTTGATTCTATACTTAGATGTCAAAGCTCTCACAGTTTTGTTCTTAAATGATGTTCCATTATCCAAAACTATCTTGGATGGTATCCCAAAATGACTAATGATATTGGTGAGTATAAACTCAACAATACGTGCTCTAGTTGTCATTGTTAAGGGAATAGCTTCCACCCACTTAGTGAAATACTTAGTAGCCATAATAATAAAAGTATGTCGACCCAATGATGGAGGAGAGATCTTACCTATGAGATCGAGTCCCCATTGAGCAAATGGCCAAGCCGCTTGAATGGGTTGTAAGGCCTATGATGGCAGGTGCATAAGATTAGCATGATGCTGACATTTAATGCATTTCCTGACATACACATTGCAATCCTTCTCCATAGTGGGCCAATAATAACCCATGTGAAGGATGCGCTTGATGATAGCCATGTCGCTGAAATGGCCACCGCACGTACCATCGTGAGCTTCTAAAATTTCCCAAGATGACTCTTGGGGCTCAAGACAATGAAGGAGAACTCCATCGTAGCTTCTACGGTACAGGATGTCTGCTAACAAGACATACTTTGTCACTTTCTATTTGAATGTGCATTTTGTGGCACGCGACAATCCTTGAGGGATTATACCAAGTTTAAGGAAGTCATATATCTGTGATGTCCAGTTATGATAAGCTTCGGCCTCGATCGACAAGACAACATGCTCCCCCTATGGTTCTACATTTGCAAATGCAGACTGGGAAACAACCCTATGGTGAATGGTAGTACCACTCCCCGTCGGATCCTGCGAGATCAAAGACCCCCAGGATGCTCTCTTAAGAAATTCTCTAGCTCTGTAGAACCACTCATGGTTTGGTTCTACATGAATCATGTTGATTGACTCTTTGTTATCCAATGCTTCGCGTTGCACAGCAGAATGTGACAATATTTTTACATGGATGGTAGTGAAATCGGTAGACAGATTCTAAGGGATTAGAGATCCCAAAGATGCCATTGTGTCTGCAAATCTATTGGATGAACGAGGGATTGCCTCGATGTCATACCATTCCAATCGAGCTAGATATGTGTCAACAAGATCCTTGTAAGCTTTCAATACCGGACATCGACATTGAAATAGTCCCTTAACTTGGTTCACAATGAGAAGGGAATCACCAAAGATATTTAGCCTTTTTATCTTCATGGTGACAGCTGTTTGGAGACCCAAAATTAGGGCTTCGTATTCAACATTGTTGTTAGTGCAAGGAAAGTCCAACTTGAATGACAAGGGCATTGGAGCTCCTTGTGGCATGAACAACACTATTCCTGCACCACCCCCTTGCTCACACTTCGAACCATCGAAGAACAAGGTCATATCGGCTTTGTTGTCCGGTTCTTCAGGTTTGGGTGCTTTTGATAAGGCAAAGACTGCATCATCAGGAAGCTCTATGGTGAGGGGCCTACTATTTTCGAGAGGCACCTCAACCAGTTGATCTGCTATGACTTGTCCCTTAATGGACTTTTGGCTTATGAATTCCAAATCAAATTTTGTCAGTAGCATGATCCACTTTGTAGTACGTGTATTATGATATGTCTTGCTCATCATATACTGCAAAGGATTTTGTTTGGATATGACATATGTCGTATGACTCAACATATAGTGTCGCAATTTCTTTGTAGCGAACACTACTGCTAAACACAACTTTTCCACATATGCATATCCGAGCTCATAGCTCACCAAGGTTCGACTAATATAATATATGGCCTGTTCTTTGTCTTGCACATTCTTTTGGGCTAACATGGTTCCCAGTGCAAAGTCGGTTGCCGATATATATAGCAGAAATGGCACATTTGGCCTTGGTGGAGCTAGCATTGGCGGCGTCACCAGGTATTGCTTTATCTCAGCAAAGGCTGCTTGATAGTCCTCATCCCAATTGAATGGGACCCCCTTGTGTAGCAATCGATTCATGGGTCGACATTTATCCGATAATTGAGTGATAAATCACTTTATGGATGCTACTTTGCCCTGAAGGCTTCTTAATTCTTTGATGTTCGTGGGGGGACGCATTTCCAAAATAGCCTTGACCTTTGCTGGGTCAACTTCGATGCCTCATTTTGAAATGATGAATCCTAAGAGCTTTCCTGAAGTTACGCCAAACACGCACTTCTTAGGATTCAACTTGACATTATGCTCTATCAAGCGATCGAAGACCTTCCTCAAGACCTCCGCATGCTCAGAACGCAATAATGACTTTGCCAACAAGTCATCAATATAATCTTCTAAGATTTTATGCATATAGTCATGAAAGATATATGTCATAGCCCGCTGATATGTGGCACCAACATTTTTAAGGCCGAATGGCATAACTTTATAGCAAAATGTCCCCCATGGCGTTATAAACATGGTTTTATGCTGGTCTTCGAGCTTAATCCGAATTTGATTGTAACCAGAAAAATCATCCATTAAGGAGAGCATCTCATGACCTACAGTTGCATCTACAAGAGCATCAATATTTGGCAATGGAAATGAATCCTTTGGTGTTGCCTTATTCAGGTCTCTAAAATCCATACAAATACGGATCCTTCCATCAGGTTTTCCTACAGGCACCATATTGGATACCCATTCTGGATAGTCGATGGAGATTACAAACTCTACATCCAACAGATTTTGCAACTCATCCTTAACCATTAAGGCTACTATTGGATGCATCTTCCTAAGTTTTTGCTTGATTGGCTTCTTTGACAGATCTAGCGAAAGGTTATGAGTAACCAATTTTGGATCTAGACCCGACATATCCTTGTAAGTCCAAGCAAAGAGAGCAGGTCTCTCTCTCAGTAGAGGGATGAGGTTGGCACGCTCATCAAGAGTCAAACTTTCTCCAAATTTAACCTTCCTTGGATTGGTGGGATCATTACTGATATCCACTTCGAAGGTTTCCTCTACTGACATATGGGATCCCTCCTCAAGCTGATGAGGCGTAGGGATCAAGTGGATGTCATCTGTTGGGTTTATAGGTTCTGCATTGGAAGCATCCTCAGCATGATAGACATCATGTGCACAGCCTAGCATAAAATGGAAAGGTTGCAACATTTCTTCATTAGGGAAGAAATCTTCAGGCTCTAGAGGTGAATCAACATGATCCCAATCGATAGCATCTACATTTAAATGCAATGGTTTGGATGGATCGACTGGATTGTGGAGTGGAGTGGTCAAATCAATGGAGATCATGTTGATGGAATGGATCATATCTCCAGGACCACGTGCAAGTGACTCATCATTAGCAAAACTACCATCCCTAAGATGTGGTTCTAGGGGTATGGGGATCTCCGGATCTGATCTATGAATAGATGGTCGGATGGGATCACTAGGCTCAAGGAGCTCCATGTACATTGGTGGATCGAGAAACACCATATGATAAATCATATTAAGATTCGATGGTCTCCCTCTAAGGCAAGGATGGAGATTAATCTCTCTATGCAAATCCTCCATAGTGTAAGGTGCATTACGATAGCGTAAGTAGGGAGGTCCTAAATAGGCTCTCTCTATCTCATCCTCATCATCACTATCATAATAGAGACCTTCACCACTACCAACTAGAATCGAGAGATTTGGAATATGGGGTCCCATGTACGCCCACACCCGATAACTATTATCGCTCATGAAGGATTGATCATCTTCGATGATTGTTTCCTCCAACAATAGATGACGTAAATTACGAGGGCCCAGATAGGCCACCTTAGTCTCATCCTCATATAGCTCATTATTTGAGGACTCATTGTCATCATCGCTCTCATATATGCAACTTGGTCCACCTATCTCGTAGATGGATTTTGTTGTATCCTTGTCAGAATGATCTTCCAACTCAGAATTTATCACTAAATTATCATTATGAACTTGCATGCCTGTATCATCGGCTACCTCACATATTTTTTGGCCCAAGTTTTCTCTTGGTATATGATCTGGACCGACGTCCACCAAGATATCCTCATGATATGTCTCAGGTGGTGCTATGGTGATATAAGACACCATCCAGTTATCCCTCTAGAATGTAGAAGGATTAGGGTGATAAGGATTGAAGTCAACCTCACCCCCCAGACTGAGGTACAAGTGGTCTAGAGATACCGCAAGGAGTTCAGCCTATCCTCCATTGTAAAATCCCAACCCGAACCTATCAGTAGGTAACTGATATTGTGGTTCTATAGGCCTCTTACGCCCCTGCTCGAATAGTTCGAGACCATAACCATGCCAATGGTAATACTCAAAGTATCACATGGCGTAGTCCAAGTTAGATAGATAATGAATATTCATGGTGAATGGTTCATTATCATCCTCATCCATGGGCACGGGAGATGCAACTTGGTCTAGCCCTCCATAGATGAAGTTGGTTTGGTTAGGTGGTACCCCCAATGGTTCCACCATCCCTATAGGAAGGCGATGGGCTCATGGTCGGCCCATGTCATGTGTAGTCTCGATAATCGGTGTGAACATCACATTCTACACAATGTATTCCCCTAACCTGGGATTAACCAAATGGATGGTCACCTACGATGCAGATGACCCTGCTGAAGACACAGGTGAAGCAGGCTGAGGTGCCTCTTCGACTCCTCCTTGAACTTCCTCTACTTCCATGGGAGTAGGGGTTTCAATGATAATTGACTTGGGATTTTGCTTTATCTTCTTTTTACCCACATTTTCTTTCAACTTCCTATCATCCCATTGTATCATGGATGCAGTCGGTCTAATAGAAGTAGTTGTTGTGTGCTCCGATCATTGAGATACGGATATTGTGGGTCTAGCACACACTTCTTTGATTATGCCTCCTAGATATTTGATTGGTGATATTAGTCGCACATCCAGGTGCATTGAGGGGAGCACAAATTCCCCTAAAAAATCTGCTAGATTCATGTATTTAAAGGGTTCTTCATCCGAAGGCACCACGTGAACCTGTCCCTCATGAATGTATTTGATACACTAGTGTAAAATAGAAGGGATGCAATGCATTTCTCTGATCCAAGGCCTACCTAGAAGTATATTATACTGCATAGCACCTTCGATTATGTGACACATCATCGGGATGGTCTTCAATCCCACCTAGATAGGTAAAACTATAGTACCGACCATCGAGCATAATGCATCATTGAACGCTCTCAACGTGAAGGTGGAAGGGATGATATGCATCTTGGGTAACTTCAAGTGAGTTAACACCTTGGTAGTTATGATATTGATCGATGACCCCATGTCGATCAAAACCCGCTTGAACGGTTTGTGATTCACACAAGCGATAATATGCAGTGGTGGGTCTGCTATAACAGTGGAAACCATCTTGATTTCATGGTCATGAAATTGAATGACCGGTTCCTGACACTATTGCACGTGCCCCATGAAGTGTGTAAACACTTTGGGATCCTGAGGTTGCACTTCTATGGACCTTAAAATATCCATAAGCATCTCCTTGTGCTTAGGAGACTGTTGAATAAGCTCATAGATCGACAACTTTGTTGGAGTTGTCTGTAGGTTTTGAATCAACCTACTTTTGATGGTCACCACCGGTCTAGTTGGTGGGTCGGGCACATATTGGGCTGGCCTTGGAGGAGGCGCAACTTGGACCCTAATAGGCGTTGGAGGTTGATTCGGTCATTCATACCTCATGTTCCTCATGACAACGTTGACCATGCCAATGAACCCATGGGTTGGTGGTTCGATGCACACTTGGTTGACCTGGCCAACATTATTCCTCGATGCCTCATGATTAGGTAAAGGATTTTTGTAAATCCCCATATTTTGATTATCAGGCGCTTGTGGGTTGTCGACAAGAAGCGTACCTCTCTCGATCATATTTTGCACAAGATGTTTGAAGGACCAACATACCTCGATGTCGTGGCCCTTCGATCGATGAAATATGCAATAATGATCATCTTTATAGCCTTTAGGCTTAGGTTGATTAGGATCCATCATCTTGACTTTGGGTAAGTGAATAGCCTTTGCCTCGCATAACTGATGAAAAATTGAAGTCAATGACTTCGATAACTGAGTGAATACATGAGGTGGGCATTGCTCCTTATTTTTACCCTTGTAATTGTTGTTGCGTTGCTCATACTATGCAGGTGGAGGTTGGGCTTGATAATTTTGCTTTTGTTGCCCTTTTTCTCCCTTTTGAAGGTTCAACACTACCTGATTAACATGGGTCGGCTTGGCTTGATGTCTCTCAATGCTTTTCTTGTGCCCCTCCTTATTCCTAAGCTTCAAGTTACCCTCCTATAACTTGATGTCCTCAATCACCTTGGCTTGCACCAAAGCCTCTTCGAATGTCTGGTATTGCTGCAACTATAGCAATAACGAAATGTGCTTGGCACAATTCTTCATGAACATTCACATTAATTCAGAGGACGAGATGGAGAATGGCAGCTTTGCCATCATCTTCCTCCATCACTTTCCATAATCCATCACTGGCTCATCATCATGTTGCATTAGAGCGGCCAGGTCGGATAAGTTTACCTTCTTCTTGACGTCGAAGGAGAAGCATTCAAGAAATGCATCAGCTAGTTGTTTGAAACTAGTGATGTTGTGCCTCTTTAGTTGGTTGAACCACTCTTGAGCTGGGCCTGAGAGGGTCATGATGAAGGTGCGCAGGAGCAAAGCATCATTGCTCTCAATCTGAAAGCACATATCTAGGAAACTAGTCACGTGCTCCTATGCATCTTCCTCTCCTTGAAACTTTTCCAATCTAGGCATCTTGAAATGCTCAGGATATGTTGGAATAGGCACTAATGTGCATAGAGGTTCATTGTGAATTTTGTTCAAGGTAGGCTTCTGATAAGCCATTCCTTGCTTCTCTATGGCTTGAACCTTCTCTGCTAAGGTCTTGTAGGCTTGCGAGGAAAGAAACTCCTCCTCTCGAGATTGTCTTGGAGGTGGCTTCGGAGGTAGGTTCTTCCTCGATCAAAGTGGGGGACTAGGCTCACCCTCCTCCTCGAATTGGGAGATTTTAGGATATTCTTGTTCTAATTCCTCTCCCACTTCATTCTCATACTACCTATGCTCATGTTGTTCGGATGCTGGATGTCGATCTCTATGTTGAGTTGCATGGCGAGTATGGGTGTCTATGTTCTCAGGGTGTAACTCGGGCTATGAAGCCACTCATCTATGGACACGTTCCCTGATCTCATTGTGAGGATGTAAACTAGTGCTAGCCAATCGATCCTCCCTCTCTACATGCTCCTTCTGATCGAGGATGCATTGTTCACGCATGCATTATTCATATAATTTTTATCTGATGAACCTCTACCTCTGAGTATTCTCATTTTTGAGGTGCTCTTTCTCTACATGAACATCCTCCAATTGATCTTGGAGAATCTATCATCTCTGCTCCGACATCAGTCTATGAGCCCTATCAAGATGATCGATCATCTGAGGCCTCGGAGGGGTGCGCTCTGTTTGAGCGACTTTATGAGTATGTCCTCCAATGGACTGATTTACCACACTCTTGCCTCTGTCTATAAATATGGCATTCATGTCAGGTTATCTCCTATACTCAGTGCTTGCATGCGATGCAGGAGCATGCATGTCTCGAGAATGCTTGGAGCACTCTCCAGGTTCTCGAGTGGTCCTAATGGTGCTTCCACTACACATGCTCATAGGACAAGAGGGTGCAGGCGTAGGCTTATATCCTAAATGCCCTAGGACCTTGTCTAGACCATCCAATTATTTGCTACGCCATGGCTCATGAGGTGGCATACCATTTGCTCCCACTTTGGAAATATCTATGGTGAACTTGGTAGGTTCACCCCTATGGGGAGTCTATGTGGGCCTATGCTTGGAAGCAGCCCTCTCTACTTACCCCTGAATGGGTGGATCTCGAACCTGTCTATACTCGGATGGTGGAGGTCATGAACCTCCCTTAGCTATAGGTCGAAGGGGTACCAATCTGGATCCCTCGATGACATATTCTTTGATAGAACCCATGGATCCACGTGGAATGTGGTCATGGTATATGCTACCGTATGTGGAACCCCCATGCTGGGAAGTCCCATGCTCTGATCTGTGCCTAGAGGGATGTCTAGTACTTCCTCTAATTGGGGTGTTCTCAATGGAATCCCCTCATGTAGAATTATCCCCTCTAATGCTCATTGAACGACATCCAAGAGGATTCTATGATTGAGGGTATTCTACATCGTGTTGTGCACTAGGTGGAGCTTGGGCCTCGATCTCGGGTCTATGCCTAGATCGACCGCTCTATGTTTGCACCATTGTGTATCCTATGTCTAGATTTAACTTTTATTAGCACACAAAGAATACAATGATGATTATCTCTTTTTACAATTTTAAAATGAGTCCTAAACTATTTGATGTGTTTTCAATTTGTTGTATCAGTAAAGTAACTCTTATCATGTTTTGCAAAGCGTTGATGATTTTCTCAATTGTTTAATGGCTTTCACCTGTATGCTCATAGCTCGACAACCTGGCTATGAACTCCAGGTCACGTAATCCCCCCAAAGTGCGGCAATGAAAGTCCACACCCGAGCAGGGAGCACAGGTCCTCCTAGATCCTCACCCATTTTCACCTAGTCAACGTCATACCCTCCGAAGAGAAGTACATGCAAATTTTCTAGGCTACGAAAGGTTCTTGGATCCGGTATTGGTCTAGAACATAGGGTACATGGGAGTTGGGCCAATGGATGGAAATCACCTCCACCATCGTTGAAACCCTACTAGTGGTTGGATGTGACTTCCAACTCACTAGCGTTTACTTTGGAATGTGGTGTGTGTGTGTTATTTTTAATTTGCATAAAGGAAAGATGCATAATACAGCACTCACATGATCATTTCCTACATGATATGCATAAAAATAACATTTTGTATTCAAAAAGTATGCATGCTACATCCTACATGACCTTTTGACAATGCAACTTTATGATGTAAATGGCCTTTGATTTGGCCTCAAGCATGCAAATTCAACACACAAATTATTCTAGCACATTGGAGTCTAGGGTGGACTGCAATCAAAGGTCCACTGTTCCTAGCAGTGCCTAGCGAAAATTAAAAAAATGACAACCCTAAGGACCTAATTCGTTTTATCCTTATTTTATGGTTATCCTATTTAACTTTCATTTTTCAGGTTCTGGAAAAACACAGAGACAGAAAATAGAAACAGAGGATGTCAGAAGGGCCTACCTCAGATCCTCATCTGATTGAGCTTTAAATTCCTGTTGTCTACTATGTCTATTGCTAACCGTGGGTCTGATGCATGGCTACCACTGTAGCCCACGCCTGTCAACCGTGGGCCAACTTTTTGACCATGGATGTCAGCCGTGGGGAGCACCTGCCATAAAAACACCAAACACAATCAGAAAATTATGGCAAAAAATGTGGAGTTCCACCATGATCACCTACTGTAACCACCAAAAAGGCTCACACCTAGTCTAACTATTGCAATTGATAAAAGATACACAAATAGGCATGCATAAATTGACAACAAGAAATGAAACGAATACAAGGAATCCTTTATTAATTTCAATGGAGTCAAATTACATATTCGTCCCTCTTAGGGATACCCATTTGATACATCAATTACAATAGCGTCTAATCCCTCTCAAGGGTAGATGCGATCAAATGCCTTCTAGGGTGACACGAACTGCTCTAGGGTGTCGATGACCCTCTTCTCCATGATTAGAGGTATTTGTTGCCTTGCATCCCAAAACCTTGTTAGTCCTGCATGCAATAAACAACAAGAAACAATTAGCAACAAAGGAGGCCTCTCTTGATGAGGCTTTTAGGAGATACTTGCACAAAAAGATGTAATGATTAGCAATAATCAAGAAAGTGCAAGAAACATATTAAACCTATATTAATCATGAAATAATATCCTACAATATGTAAAGGAAAAGCAATTGCATCTACCTAATGGCCTAATTATGAAATTGAGAGCATGGAAGCATGAAATAAGCCATTAGTAGCATAATTGTAGAAATGAAAGAGAATGACTAAAAAGCCTAATTATACTGGTCAGAGTCTCTAAAATGCTAATTAATCCAATAATGAGACTAATCTAACCTAGCTAAACAATCTACAAAAGGAAAAACAAGGGAATCTACCCTGATTTGCTCACCGTGGGTCTGATGCGCGGGTGGCACTGTTCACCAGTGGCTGAAAGTCGCGACGAAGCTCTGAGTAGGTTTTAGGAGTGAAACCTTGCAAAAAATAGTGTTATGGCATAAATGGAACATGTAAGTAAAAGGTGAGGGTTTAGGAGTGAAACCTTGCCACTAAACCTGGCAAAACCAAAATCGCACCCTATAATGGGTGATCATGATTTCGGGTTCAACCAAAATCACATCCTATATGGAAGGGGCATGATTTCGCAATATAAGTGCAAAATGATGGATTGAATGTAAATATAAATGTACAATTCAAGATAAGTGATTTTAAGAACACAAAAATGCAAGAATAAACCTGGTGGTAGGGAAAGAACAGACAAAATGATGAAGACCTCCATGAAATGACAGATTCCTCCTCAAGGCTCTCACACTTATCCACCAAAGGAAGCAAATCAATAATAGAGCAACAACAGAACACTAGAGAACACTTGATCTTGTTATAAGATAACCACCCTTTATAACTTAGGATCACTTCGAAAACTTGCAGTACTAATCCAATAAAAAAGCTTAGGGAGAAAAGAGGATCCAAACCCTCTATTTATAAGAGGTTTGGAGAGCAAAAGGGCAGAAAAACAAAAATACAACCTAGGGGAGGGTCTACATCTTGAGAGTTATCCCAATAATAGGGTTTTCTAAGAGAAAACCCTCACTTGCAAAAATCGTACCCCACAACGAGCGACTATGATTTCAACAAAGCTAGAAAAAAAGGAGAAATAGGGGGAAGGAGACCCAAACTTGTGCTTAGACAAGTTTGAGGGCCTTCTCAAGAGTTCTAGGAAAAATGACTCACTTAAGTTGGTCAATTTTCCATGTCTACAACTACATCCCCATTTTGCATCTTCTACACTGTGCTACTTTATAAAGTGTTACAGGAACAAGCCCTCCATGATGACAACACTTGCTTTGCCATGTAAATGTGGGCATAGAACCTAGTAGTTTTTCTTTCATGATAGGAAGATTGTTTTATCATCGCCACATTAGGTATAATGATTGGCTCCTCTACTTTACCTCATTGCTTGGGGAATTCAATGACCTTAGCATAAACATGTTGATTGTTGGGGCTCTTACAGGTCTAATCTCAACTAACCTTTAGTAGATTACATTCAATCTAGATAAGGATAAATTCATAGTTTGTGCCCAAACTTACTTATGCATGATAAGAAGTGGTTCTTATTTTGGTTCATGCATAGATATTTTGAGGTTTCTAATTCTTTCCTATAAAATGATATGCAATAACTTTATTGTATGATTAGAATCACCAATGATCTACTATTGTAAAAATTACATGCTAGTTTGAGAATCTCATATCCCGACATATGATTTGAAATGAGCAAGAAAATAGAAGATGATCGCAAGTTTTGTCTTGGGGGAATCAACACTCCACATAAAGCATGAAAGAAGTTTGGACATCTCTTCAAAAAATAAAGTATAACATGTAGACTAGTTGGATATTCAACTCATGAGTCTTGATGCAAGTGAATTTTATGCATTGAGGACTACATCTCCAAAGTGAAGAAATTAAAGATCCATGTGATTTTTATTGCATTGAAGACTAGATCTCCAAAGTGAAGCAACTACACTTCAAATTAGTCATTGTTAAATCACCAAGATAGATGAGTAATTGATATTTCTTACTCTCCAAAGTGAGATGACCTTATTTTTGTATTTGTTTCTACCTTTTACTCTACCAAAGATGGTTTAGGCGATGCTTATACAAATTAATATTTGATGTCTTCCATGAGCAATCAACATGAGTAGAATAAGATCCTATATGTCGTTTTACTTTCTACATAAAGTTCAAAAAACAAAGCATTGTTTGCAAAGCACAAATATAAACACTAGAAAGGCAAAGGTAACAAATATTAGAAGACTCTTCATTGCATGAACTTGCAAAAAATCATTGTTAGAAGAAGATGAAAACCTCAAAGGTAGTAGTGAAGAAAAACAAAATCAAGAGCTCCCCTCCCACATATCCTCCTCCCCCTTCTTTGCAAAAGGGTTTTTCCCTATTTTATTGTGCTTTATATTAAGGGATTTCAATTTCTCCATATTATGAATAGATAATAAATTTTGGGCTTTCTAATAACACTTTGATTGGTGAATTTGCTTGTTTCTTAGAGCACTTTTGTCAATATGTTTTGGAATATATTATGTTTATACCTTGTATGCCTTTGTTTTTGGTATCACTTAGGACCCAATGTCTCCATATTGATTTTATTGTTGGAGTTCTTTTAAAGACTTGGTATCCCTATGATTTGCTTTAACATGTTTGTCATTTGGATCATGTCATTTTACATGGCGTTTTGTGCTTGCTTCTTTGTTTTTAAAAACTTTGATTACCTTATTTTATGGAAACACTTCAGTTAGTTTGATGTCTTTTTACCTTGGCCAAGTAGCTTTGATAACCACTTCATCTTTATCCATCACACCTTATTTCTACTTTGCATCGAAAAGTTGTCAATAATTAGGGATGGCTAAAATTCTTCCTTTCTTTTTTTCTTCTTCCCAAGTTAGACTTAAGGGGGGATGTTGGTGTAGCTTATTGCATACATAATTTATGTTATAGTATTGGTTACTAACTAGTATATATTTTTATAATTTCACATAAATGGTTAACCAATTATGATCCATTGTTAACATACTATTGTAGGTCAAAATTGACTACATCAGGAAAAATAAGGCGAAGAACTTTAAAAAGTTTTGAAAGTTTCCTAAGGATTAATTTGGGTGCAACATCGCGACATGCCTCAATTTCGTGATGATGATAGCTTAAACAACTCTAAGTCCAAAACAATGTACGATATCGTGACGTGCATCCATATCACGATCATTGAAGATCAAAAAACTTTAAGTCAATAAGATGTTGTAAAATTGCAACATAACATATTGTCATGGTCGTAATGGCTTGGAGAAGGCTAAGACAAAAGGAGTATCACAATATTGCAATAGGTTCCCATGCCACGATTTCAATTACTCTAAAAATCTCTAAGTGAGGTATTAGAGCACGATGCTACGACGCATCTCCATGTCGTGGTAATAATTGCTAGAAAATATTGGAGGTAGGAAAACATCGCTAGCGCTTTGTCATAGTCTCAAAGGCTTTATAATGTTTAAGATAAAAAGTAACTCGATACCACGACTTGTCTACCTACCACAGTCGTAAAGACTCAAGGAGCGGACAAGGAAAGAGCACGATGTTGCGACATGTTTCTTCATCACGATTGCAAAGGTTTGAAAGGCTCAAAGGCAAAAAAACATCATGACATTGTGGCATGTTCTTAGGTCATGGTCATAAAGACATAGAAGGTTATGAAGGAGAAATAAAAGCGTGATGCCACAACTAGTTTTTATGTCTCAGTTTTTGAAGCTCGAAGAAGTCTAAAGGACAAGGAAGTGTCATGATGCCATAATATGTATACACGTTGCAAGTGCCGGGGCCTAGGTCCATAAAAGATATAAAATGAAGTGCAACATCATGCCATATCTCTGTGTCGCAGGCAAAACAGTTGTAGAAAATGGAATCTTCAAAAATGTTTATACCTGCCATATCTGTTACAGATCAATGATGGGGAATTACCTCAAGAATATGGAATGGGCCAGGTGTAAATTAATCTCCACTACTTTCTCACATGCAAGAAATGGTTGACCCACGATTGAGAATCAAGCATGTTGTCCTATTTTAGATCGATGATGTTGCATGGTGTATTTATCGACCCGGTCATGTGAAATTTTGGTTGTAACAGTTTTTCAACCAATAATTTTTTTTGTAATTTCATAATATTGAACCATCGAAAATATTATAAATAAGAACTGTGACCTCTTGTGAAAGGGTCAACTCTTAGGCATTTACAAGTTGCATGTATGAAGAGTTTTTGAAGAAAGCAATATAGCTCGAGCTTCTGTTTGACCTCTGGTTCACTATTTTGCAGAGCATGTATGCATGAGTGGATTATTATTTATGTTTTAGCTGGATAAATATGTATGGCATTAATTATTATCTCTGGATTTTTGTATAAGCTCATTATCTAGTCCTAGAATTTGTAATCTGCTAGGTTGAAAACTAGAAAAGTATTTTTTGCATTTTATGAAAATTGTTTGGTCTGTTAAGAATTTTGGATGTTTGTTTTGTTTCATAATATTCATGCACTTCTTGATGTTTCTTAACTTGTACCACCATAAGTTTTAGCTTTAGCTATATTTATTTCTTTTTGTACCCTTTTCCCACTATAGTTTTGGCTAGTTAGAATGTTATAGGAGCCAACCTTCTCTAGAGATTGACCTGGATAAGCCTTACATCTTGATTGATCATTTAATGTTGGCCAAGTCTAAGGTGCACAATTTACCATAGATAAATTTCAACCCAATAGTTTTTGGCACGTTCGGTAGGACCAAATACCATCACTCACATAGGTCAAATATTTGGTGCTTGTATTTAGCCGTTTAATATCAAAATCACCTGGCGACTCTGTTCAAAAGAGCAGACCCAAAAAATATTTATATCCATTTGTTGTTTAGCCTTTAAATTCATGATCACAAGACAAGAAACCAAGAACTCAGAGGAACCCATAGAGTTTCTATAACTGCATCTAGGTAGTTTTAGAACTCATCCTATTTTATCCTTTGTAACAACATTATCTTTAGTATTTACTAGAGCCTCGACTAGCACAACCAATATAGTTCCTACTATCACAGTCTATATTCCTCCTTCAACCCCTATTCACATAGTAGCTACAATGGTTGTCAATCAGAATCAAAATGCTCTAAATTATCCTACCTAGAATCATTTAGGTCCTCTAAATTTGGCTATCCAAAATCCTATTCCCTAGGCAATATTAAAGGCACTCCCAACATATGATGGCATTGGCAAGACTATCTATGAATATTATCAAGATGTTGCATCATTGATCACTATTCATAACATTCAACAAGAATATGTGATGATCAAATTGCAAGTTATATCACTCAGAGGAAAAGCACTATATTGGTATAGAAGTCTACCAGATCAAACCATAACCACATGGGCTAGGCTTACCAATAAACTTGTAGAAGAATTTAATGAGCAAGCTAATCCTTTCTCCATACTCACATAGTTTACTATCATACAAAAGCATCCTCAAGAAGAGATAGTAGATTTCAATATCATATTCAATTGTACATGGACAAGAGTGCCTGATGGTCTCAGAACAATGAATGAGTAAGCAATGTATTATTATCTAAGGGATTTTAACTCAAATATAGGCATGATGATAAGTAAATATCATGCATACTCCTTCCCAAAGATTTTCCAAGAAGCCTTGAAGGAAGAAAAGAGCCTCATTTCTATAAGAAAGTTGCCTCCAAAAATAATAGTTCCCATTTTTATAGAATTTTCTTAAGTATCTAGTGCAAGTACATCTTATCCTATGACCACTCTTGCAATGAATCCCCTAGATGGCCTAAACCACCAATTATTCTAGCATTACTAGCTCCACCCATATTCCCTATTTTACCCCAATCCCTATAGTACCTGCCTTACCAACTCTTGATCCTCAACTTGTGGTCCTTCAAGAGATGTAGACTACCATGAAGAACTTAACCAATGAAATCACTTCAATGAAGAGAAGGGAGGTTGAAAGAAACTTTCATCTGAGAAGGTTACCATAGGTAACAAGATATCAAGCTACCTCATCCAACAAGTACCTAGAAAGATAAAATGTAGTATATGCAAATTAGGAGAATTAACCTTCCACATATTTATTTGAATTAAAATATTGGTGTTCTACATGCAATGATCCACACGGTGAAAGTTTATGTATGGTTCATGAACACCAGATATAGAAGAAAACTATTAAAAAATAGAAATAACCCAAAAGAGGTAAATAAATATGATTAGAGAAACAAGAAACAACTTCATGATGCCGTCAATGGAGTAGGTTGAAATATTAACAAGGTTAGGGAATAAGCGTCTCCAAGTAGATCCCAAAGATTTGGATTCTTTACAAGTGTCTTTGAGAACAAAGGATAAAACTGAAAGTGAGTCTCCCCAAAGTGCTACATTACAAAATCTAGTTTAGAAATAGAGGATGAAAACAAGCAAAATTGATATTACACAAAATGAGGTTGAGACTCAAGAACAAGCAAGAGATAAGTTGAAATACCCCTCTTTAACTAAGCAAAAAAGAGTGGAAGCAACCTAAGGATATAAAAATAGGTATGATTATACTTCAATAGAAAAGGATAAATAGTATGATGCACCTATTTTTAATATTGTTGAATAACTAAAGAAAACACCATCAAAAGCAAACATGTATGATGCATTGATGCTTCTAGAATAGATTTATATGCTACAAGAATCCCTCAAATCAATCAAAAATAAGTTTAAACTCAACCCTCAATTTAAACTAGCACAGACCATCCCAACACAAGAAACAAGAAATAATAGGACCCTCCTTTCTATATATCACTACAAATGGAAGGATGGATAGTACATAATTGCATAATAGACTTAGGTGTAGCTACTACAATAATACCCAAGGTTGTGTGTGATATCACAGGGTTGGAATACACTAGAAGTAGCCCTAGAGTATTGTAGTTAGATGGCACCCCAATTAAGACTATGGGGGTGATCAAAGATATCCCCATAGTGTTGCATAGAATACCTCATATTACAATCATATAGGAAGTGGTTGTGGTGGACTTGGAGCTTTATTTTAGAATGTGTCTTTCAAGGGAGTTCACAACTAATATAAGAGCATATTTGTCTGTCGATTATTCACATATAAAGATCTGATACAAAGGTATAAAGATCAAAATATTCAATGAAAAACGTTCTTCCTTCCATATTGAGAAAATTGAAGAAGATAGCAAATTTGCTAACAGTGTTAGCATGCTTACTAAAGAAGTTGAATAACTATATATGATGGAAGAAGTTCTATAGGAGCTCCAATTTGAAGATCAATCCTCTTTTAAAGGCTTTAATGCTATGATTGAAATAGGTATTAGGACCTATTTGATCATAAAATCTAAAAATATTAAACCCCCACTCTACTAGAGCGGGATTCCTCCGTAATCTAGATTTGAAAACTCTTCTTTGATGGTGCCAAATGTAGAAATGAGGTTAGAGCAAGTACAGTGTTAATCTCACCAAATGGAGATGAATTTTTCTTTTCATATAGATTAACATGGATTTGCACAAATAATGCACTAGAATATGAGGCACTTTGCTTAGGTCTAAATAAGGTTAAAAAGTTAGGGATCAAATAACTATAGATTTTTGGTGATTTAGAGTTGATAGTAAACTAGGTCATAGAGAAATGTATTAGTAAGAAACATTACCTCAAAGCCTACTGGAAAAAGTGTGGGACCTATTCGAAGCATTTGAAGCTTTGAATATCAAGGCTATTTCCAAAGAATATAATACCCATGATAATATGTTAGCATCTATGGGAGTCAATTATTGTCCAATAGCTAATATCATATAAAAATCAAAGATAGTAATAATAATATATAGAAATTCTATCCTTGATAAAGACACTTTCTAGTAGGTCTTTGAGAATGATGAACAAGTGGTAGATTTACTAATATATGAGATGAATTGTTCAAGTGAACATGCCTTGGAAGATGAAGAAGATGAGGGACTGATTCAACTCAAGAATAATCATTTACCGAAAGGGTTAATAACCCTTGAAAGTTTATTTGATAATAGTGACTAGCCATTGGGCCAAAAGAAAGTTGATAAGCAGGAATATAGGAAAATGTAAATAGAGCCTAGAAAGGTGCTTAAGGTTGGTGTTTAGTTTTCAGAAGAGGCTGACAAAGTCTAGAAATTATGTAAAGAGTTCAATGATGTCATGACATGGACATATGAAGACATCAAGGTGTACAATAAGCAAACAATACATCATACTATTGAGCTTGAAATAGGTTCAAAACATTTCTGATAGAAGTAGAGGTCTATCAACCTAAATATAGAAGCCATAATGAAGCAAGAGCTATTGAATATCTTTAATGCTAAGATAATTTATCCTATCAAGCATTCAACATGGGTTTCTAACCTTTTTCTAGTCAAAAATAAAAATGGGGACATCATATTTGTGTAGATTTCAGAAATTTGAATAGAGCCTCATTGAGAGATTCCTATTCCCTTACCCAAACAGATAAAATATTGCATATCGTAGTAAGGGCAAAGATATTTTCACTGCTAGATGGATTTTTTGGTTATAAGCATATCTAGTTTAGGGATGAAGATCAACACAAAACTGCATTCACTACCAAATGGGGAACCTTTGCCTATCAACACATGCATTTTGGTCTATCCAATATAGGGGCTACTTTCCATAGAGAAATGGAATTAGCTTTTGGAGAACTAGTGAACAAAGTAATAGTCATCTTCCTGGATGGCATGACAATATTCTCTCACAAAAAAGAAAAACATGTGGAACATCTGAGGATTATTTTTAAAAAGTGCAAAGAATTCAAAATTTCCTTGAATCCAAAAATTCTATCTTTGTTGTCCAAGAAGGGAAACTCATGGGTCATGTTATTTCAAAGGTAGAGCTGGAATTTGACCCATATAGAGTGAAAGATCTCTTAGATATTCCCTTGCCATTAAACAAAAAAGAGTTACAATCCTTTTTGGGCAGATCAACTTTGCACATAATTTTTTTGCAGATCTTGCACAAATAGTGAAGCCTATGATAAAATTGTTGAAGAAGGATATGGACTTCAAATGGATAGAATTGTGAAAATATGCATTTAAGATTATCAAAGGGGTAATTTCCCAAGCACCTATACTCATCAACCTAGATTATTCAAGGGAATTTATTTTGTACGTAGTTGGACAACAAGAGAGCTATGCTGCAGTACTTACACAAAAGGGAGAAGACAATGAGGAAAGGCCTATTACCTTCCTAATTAAGATGATGCAAGAGCATTAAGAGAAGTATAACTTCATTGAAAAACAAGTATATGCAGTCATGAAGTCATTAAAGAAATTTAGGTATTTCCTGTCTCAAAGTAAAATCATTAGTGTATGTTGTACACCTAGATGTTAGGAACTTCATAATTCAAGGAGAGTTAGGTGAGGAAAGGGTAGGATGGGTTACAAAAACTCAAGAGTATGATATAGATATCCATCCCACCAAGCTAGTAAGAGATAGGGATTTATGTCATGAATCCACCAAAAGAGGTACAATAGACTATGTAGCATTTTAAGCACCAGGGTTGGTTATAGAAGATAAACAATCCCTAGAAATCTTAGATTGGATTGAAGAACTCACAAATATTTTTAGATAGGAAGATGCCCATAAAACTTTAATACCTTACAAAGAAGAAGTTATAGGCTATAGGCTTTGAAATATGTTTTGATATTTGAAGGCTTACACAGGAAAAATCTAGATGGAGTTCTTTTGAAATGCATCAAGGATAATCAGAAACAAAATATTTTGAAGGAATTCCATGAAGGCTTATCTAGAGGATATTATTCAGGCATAACAACTACATTGAAAATACTAAGAATAGGATGTTACTTGCCAACCATATTTTTGATGTTTTTAAGATGACAAGGGCATATGAAGAATGCCAAAGATATATGGGAAGGAATAGAAATACTTCTTTACCTCTTAAGCCTATACAAGTGGAAGAACCTTTTCAACAATCAGGATTAGATTTCATAGGGTAATAGAACCGAATTCATTAGTAGGGTATGAGTATATTTAAAATACTACAGACTATTTCACCAAATGGGTGGAAGCCATACCTACAAAAAGGGCTGATCAGGAGGTAGTGATTGAATTTATGGAAATATTGATTACAATATTTGGCATACCTGATGCATTGGTTAGTGATAATGGCCCATCCTTCATTGGAGCAAAAATGATTAATTTTACCAGCAAATATGGAATCTATTTGAAGACTTCCTCCAACTACTATCCATAGGGAAATGGTTTGGTAGAATCAACTAATAAGAATTTTCTTAGGATTCTAAAGAGAACTTTGAAATATAACAAGAGGAGTTGGCATTTACTATTAAATAAAGCACTGTGGGTTGATAGAATCACCATCAAAAAGTCTATTAACACACCTGCCTATGCTCTGGTATATGGAAAAGGCTATTCTGCTCTAAAATTGCTTGATCATATTCATACTGTAGGGGGTGACCCAGTGGAAGATAGGTTGATGCAACTTTTATAGCTAGAAGAACAAAGAGATAAGGCTTATGTGCAGTTTTAGAAACATCTAGGGGAAACCAAGGGATGGTTTGATAAGAAAGCTACAATAAAAAAATTCAAGGTTGGGGACTTGGGTCTAAGATGGAGTGAATATAAAGCAAAGCCTAGGAATCACCAAAATTTTGACTCCTTTTGGGAAGGCCCATTCAAAATAATTACTGAGAAACAACATAATACTTTCTAGCTACATGATGAACACAGGGAATTCAACCAATCCTTGTTAATGGTTTTCATTTGAAGCTTTACTTTCACTAAGAGTTTCACTCTTTGTATTTTATGTATTATATTGTTTATTTTCTAAAGGTATCATGATGTTGCGACATGTCTCAAGGTCATGATCATTATAGCTAAGAATGAATGAAGAGTTGCATGACAACGTGACCTATCATCGTGTTGTAGTAGAAAAGATTAAAAATCTTGAAAATGGAAAGTTGATGCAACATCGTGATGCATCACCATGTCACGATAAAACAGTCAAAACAAAACTAAACCCAAGAAGGATGCAATCACGTAGCAAGAGAAAAAAATTATTTTCAAATTTTGAAACAGGCAATGGAAAGTGTGACAACCATAAATGCAAAGTTGGTTGTGATTCGTCGAGCAGGGTGGTGCACGAACTAAATCAAAACCACCACATCAATTGATATGACAAGAAAATGGCCAACCACTACAATTATCACACTTTACCCTAATTCTCGTAGAGCTCTGTATACAACAAGAAAACACTAACAATTAATTCACTTTGCTAAATATTTTTTCAAGATTGCTCCTCATTGCCAAGGGTTTTTCTCATACCAATTTAAAGAAGATTTAGTGAAGCAACGCTTAGGGAGATAATTGTAGCACAATGACAACTTTATCTTCAGTCGTTGGGACTTTAGCATAGGCTAAGGATGAAAAGGAAGTTAAATTTTAGGACAGAGATGCAAATATTGCAGATATGGTGGTGACATGGAAGGGTGCCAAATGACTCAAAACCGATGTTCAAGATAGGCTTTCTAAAGGTATTACTCCATCAAGCCCTAACGCTTTCACATTTCATTCCTTGTTATATTTTTACATCTGCACCCTAGTCCACCCATGTCCTGAATTAGTGCACACCATAGCTAAATATTACAACCCCAAGTGTTGGATTGTTCAAAGTGCATAAGGGAGAATCCTGTTTACCCTTTCTCCTGATGTTTTCTTTGTTGTCCTTGTTGGGGGTTTGGTTCTCTCCAAAAAACCTAAGCTTTTTCATCCCAATGATTAGGTTAAGTTTTATACTCCAATAATCCATTTGAAATATTTTATAAAATTACAACTGAAAACAAAACCGACAAGGGGAAATTTTCTTGAAACCCCCATTTCGATCATCGAGTTTAAAAACCCTAAGCTTTTTTCAATGTTGGCAGTGTTGGCCATATTAGCTTTAGATGAGGAGGTCCACATTTGACATCTTACTACAGCCCAATGCATATCATACCCCAAATTTTGACACTTCTATCATGGACCAAAATACTAGGCCCATTTTCTTTGACTAGTCCCTCTTTTTGTACCGACAAATTCATGAGTAGTTGTGCAATTTGAAGAAAGGGTCCAAAACATCCTTAAGATACTATTCTCATATGGCCTGGGTATTCTTATACTTTATGGTATAAGATATATCTTTTGTAATGGATAAAGATAAAAATGAGATACCTTTTCTAGCATATTCGTGGACCATTGTGTTGACCACCTATGAAACATACTATGATTTTAACAAAGAGTTCATAGGACCTACTCTGAGAATTTTGTATGGAGAAATGGATAGATTATCCCCAAAGGCTAAGAGTATTTTGCATAATCCACACGTAGAAGGATATTAGTTTTTTCTTACAGAGGGTATAATCATCAAATTGTACAAATTCACTAAGAAATCCTTTTTGCTCCCTCATTTTGTTATAGATCGATTATTTGCAATGGAGTATTCAAAACAAATTGAGTATATTAATTGTAAATATGGAATTGGCATTGGCAAAAAGGGAACTTGCACCTATCTAATTAACTTTTAGGAAATCATAATAACAAGGAAGAATCAAAATCAAGGGATCACCCGAGATATAAAATATTTGGGCCTAGTAGAACTACCCCCAAGGGAGGTATGACCTTATTAATAGGTTTGTGGAAAATCTAGATATCATTAACAACTCTAGGGCTCCAAAGTTTTAAAAAACAACTAGGGATCACATAGAGCAACACAATAACAATAAGGAAGATGAATAACTAGAGTGGCATGTGGATAAAATGTAACCATTGGCCCCATGGCATGATTTCTATGAGCAGGTTATAGATTATGACCCTGGTAATGAACCAACACATGTCCTGGAAGAATAAAAATTAAGCACATATAGAAGAAGTACAAATGGATTGAAGACAAGATACATGCATGGTGGATTATGAGGGTTGAAACAGATGCAACCCCTTCAAGATATGGCCTCAAGAGCGATGATGAGTTCTCTCTTAGGTATGACCAATATTGTGAGTCTTGGGCAGAGAATATTGGAAGAAGGATTGGCTTAAGTTTTTTCCAAACTTATAAAGAAGAACATGTCGTGAGATACACATCAAAGGAGGTAGACATAGGTAAGAAGAAATCAATCTCTCAGACTCAACAACATTCTCCCACAATTACAATCCCCACTGACTCTGTCATTGGAAAGGCGCCTATGTATACCCCTACGCAATAACAACTAGAGAAATATTCAAAACCACCCAAAATAATGTAGAATATGGGTTATCCTAGGGAAGGCCTTGGGAAGCATAACCAAGGAATCATGGATCCTATACATGTGCAAAAAAGGTCAGGTCATTTGGCCCTAGGGGTAGGAACTTCAAAAGGTAAAAATTATGAGTTAGTTTTTCCATCTGTTAAATTTGTATCTCCAACTTCTGCTGGGATAAAACCTCCCTTGATTGAAGTGATGTCACCACTAACTCGATAACAAGTTTCAAAGACAAATTTCAATCCTTCTCTTAAAATATCCAAGAGAAATTTAGGGTATACATTCGAGGAGGAAACACACAAAAAGGGTAGAAAGGAGAAAACATTAGAAAGAATAGGTGCCTCAGAATAGGGGAAGGATACCGAATAGGCATCTTGACAACACGACATGGATTCTCTTGAGCAAGATAAGATCATTAAATAATCACCTCCTAAGGAGAGTACACAAGGAGAACAATAGGTTCAACAATCGAGCTTAGGTATGATGAATATTTCTTCCCCTCCTTCTCCTAATTCCCCAAAGAATTCATCTACCCATTATGGTAAAAGAGTTTCTCAGCCTTCATCTCCATAACATCCATCTTCACCATGAGAATATCCACCCCTTATCCACCCATTACAATTGTCACAATTCACCCTTCATCATCTCCAACTCCAACACCACCATTATTCCCCTCTATAACCTTTGTAGCAACATCCACTATAATTACAGTTGTTGTAGTAGCATCCATTGTAGTTACAACCCCTATAGCAGCATCCATTGCAACCCCACCAATGTGGATTCTACTCTTGTAACAATTCAATTTTCCCTCGTTGTCCATTTCCCATTGTTATAGTCTCTACCTAGTTCCTCTACCGAGACTCATCTCACTACCTCCAAACTTCAAAAATTCAAAAAGACCACAAAAAATGCTCATGATTGGTGGAATGCAAAAGTTTCTCAGTCTACCAAGAAGTCTAATTATCCTAGAGATATGATAGAAATAGAACCAACTACCCTTCAATGAACCGATATGACAATCACACCCTTGGTTGACAAGCCAAAGGAAGACATGACTATAGAGGACTACCAGGCTGAAGCAATAACAAGAGATATCAGATAACTGCCAATGCAGGATGAATTAGTGGTGGTCAAAGCTCACTTGGACACTATCTACATGCATGGAGATTACTACAAAGAAAATTTGCACAAGCAAAAGAAAATATTGAAGATCTTGTGATTACATTACGTGAACAAAGCCATATTGAAAAGCCCCTTAAGAATGAGGTCAAGAAGTGGTAGGATAAGTTTCATGAAATGGCCAAGTTCAAGGAAGAAGCTGAAAATGACAAAAAGAAAAATTAAGTTTTGTTTGAACAAATTGAGAACCTTCAACAATAGATTCATATGGAAAAGATAAAGGCCATATGACTCTCCAAAGAAAAGGCTAAACAAGTAAGAAAATAAGTATCCAAGGAGATTCTAGAATTGAGCCTCCAAGTTCGACCTGTGTTGTATATGGAGGAAATGTGTTGAGTGTTGGGGATGGCAAAATAGGAATTCAAGAATACTGAAGATTTGATTAAGGCAATATTATTTGCAGCCACAAGGATTCAAGCACTAGCTGAGAGTAAATTTGAACGAGTTGCAAATAGAGCTCCTAACCAAGAGTGTTCCCATGCTAAGATATTGGCTAGAAGTTTCTTCATAAGACATAAACTGATGACTCAAGGATGAAAGCTCATCTAGGAGCTCAAAATAAAATCCAAATATATAATAAAACACATTGACAAAGCTACAAAGTGTAGATTTTCAAGATTTTGGGATGAAAATGGCGATATCCTAGGAGAAAAAGAGCTTCAAACTATCCTGACTACAACCATAGATGATGAACCTAAAATAGAAGTATGGCTTGAGCCCATATAATCAAAATATATTTTATAATTGATGCAAAACCTCATCTAGTTATACTACCTGTATGAGTTGACTATAAAGGCCTAGGGCCTTTCCTATGACCAAGTTTTGAAGTTGGAGTTCATATATGAATAGTTCATAGAGTCGTTGTACCTCTTTGAGAAAATTTTGTAACAGGCTTGCAAAGCCTACAATGATATTACTAAAATGCTACAGGATAAGAGGAAAGGGAACAAAGACTAAGAAGAGGAAGGAGTTGAAGGAGAAATGGAGCAAGGAGTTGAGGGAGAAATAAAACAAGGAGCTAAAGAAAAAATAGAGGAAGATGCTAGAGGAGATACTAAGAAAGAGGTAGAGGAAGAGGATTAACAAGAATCAAAAGGAAACAAAAGAGGGAGAAGAGTCTCCTAATGGTCAAAGGACAAAGTAAAAAGAAAAAACTAAAGTCCATACCTGTTCCCCAAAGCCTCCATTCATTTTTACCATTTATTCATCCCCTTCCTTTCTCATTTATTAATTCATTTATTGCTTCCCTACTTGTCCTCTTCTATATTTTTAGACTCTATTTACCCAATGGATAAGGTCCTGAGTTCTAGAAATTTTTTAAGCAAAATACCCCGAGAGGTGTCAATAATGTAGGTCAAAATTGACTACATCAGAAAAATAAGGTGAAGAACTCTAAATTTTTTTGAAAGTTGTCTAAGGATGAATTTGGGTACGACATTGCGACATGCCTCAATGTCGTGGTGATGATATCTTAAAGAACTCTAAGTTCAAAACAAGGCACAATATTGTGATGTACCTCCATGTCACAATCGTTGAAGCTCAAAAAACTCAAATTCAAGGAGATGTCACGAAATCACGACATAACACACTGTCGTGGTCCCAATGGCTTGGAGAAGGCTAAGACAAAAGGAGTATCACAACATTGTGAAAGGTTCCCATGCCATGATTCCAAATACTCCAAAAATCTCTAAGTGAGGTATTAGAGCATGACGTTGTGACACATATCCATATCGCAATCACAACTGCTGGAAAAGCTTAAATGCAGGAAAACATCATGAGATCATGACCCGTCACTCTATTGTAGTCTTGGAGGCTTCAAAAGGTTCAAGACAAAAAGTAACACGATGTCGTGACTTGTCCTCTCGTCGTGGTCGCAAAGACTCAAGGAGCTCTAGGATAAGAAAAGAGCATGACTTTGCAACATGTTTTTTTATAATATTCACAAAGGTTTGAAAGGCTTGAAGATAAAAAAATGTCGCAACATCGTGATATGTTCTCAAGTCAGGGTCATGAAGACGCAGGAGGCTATGAGGGATAAATAAAAGCGCGACGCCACGACTGGTTTTCATGTCTTATTTGTTGAAGCTCGAAGAAGTCTAAATGGCAAGGAAGTGTTGTGATGCCATGATATGTATACACATCACAGACATCGAGGCCTAGGTCCATCAAAGACATAAAATGAAGTGCAACATCATGACATGTCTCTGTGTTGCGGTCGCAATGATTGCAAAAAATTAAATCTTTAAAAAGGTTTCTACTTGCCATGTTTGTTACAAATCAATGATGGAGGATTACCTCAAGAATGAGGAATGTAATAGGTGTAAATTCATCCCCACTACTTTCTCACATGTAGGAAATGATTGATCCATGATCGAGAATCAAGCATGTTGTCCTATTTTAGATCGACGATGTTGCATGGTGTCTTTGTCGACCCAGTCGTCTGACATTTTGGTTGTAACGATTTTTCAAACAAGAAATATTTTTGTAATTTCATAATATTGAACCATAGGAAAGATTATAAATAAGAGCAGTAGCTTATTGTGAAAGGGTCGGCTCTTAGGCATTTACAAGTTGCATGTATGAAGAGTTTTTGAAGAAAGCAATACAACTCGAGCTTCCATTTGATCTTTGGTTCTCTATTTTGCAAAATATGTATGTATGAGTGGATGATTATTTCTATTTTAGCTGGATAAATATGTATGGCATTAATTCTTATCTCTAGATTTTTGTACATGCTCATTCTCTAGTCTTGGAATTTGCAATCTACTAGGTTGAAAACTAGAAAGATATTATTCTGCATTTTATAAAAATTGGTTGGTCTATTAGGAAGTTTGGATGTTTGTTTTGTTTCATAATCTTCATGCACTTCTTGATGTTGCTTAACTTGTACCACCTTAAGTTCTATCTTTAGCTACATTTATTTCTTTCTACACCCTTTTCCCAACATAGTTCTAGCTAGTTAGAACCTTACACGAGCCAACCTTCTATGGAGATTGACCTGGATAAGTCTTGCAGCTTGACCGATCATTCAATGTTGGCCACACAATTTACCACAGGCAAATTTTGGCCCAACAACTACCAATCTAGTTAAGCCTAACTTGGAGAGGTGGGTTTATGTGTTTTCTTTATAAGTCCAATTCCACATTCATGTAATGTTATCCCAAAGCTTACAATGTATTATCATCTAATATAAATAAAATTTGATATTTTTATTTGCTTGTAGAAGAAAATAATAATTTTCATTTTCCTTTCTATTCTATGTAAGCTTAGTATCTATGTGATAGATCCAATGTATAGTTAATTTACATGCAAATATTATCAACTCAGACAAAACATGCGCCAATTGCACTAAAGAGACAATGATAATAAAGAAACACTATATTCAAGATATTTATAACAATACATAAATTGAATTTTATATTTGAAATGTTTAAAGAAAATAAAACAAAGAACAAAAAATTATCAACAAAATCAAATAGCAAAAAAATAATTAAAAATGAATAATAACTCAATTTTAATTTTTATATCTAATTGTTTCTTAAAAAATATATAGTTTTTTTTGTTGGATAAAAAGGGGTTGTACTTAGGTCTCCCATCCTTGACAAATCACAACTCTCTCCTTTAGATCTTGATAATTTACAAACAAATTGAATTCTTGTGTTAATTAAGTTGCTAAAAAAAAGAATATTCTATTGATATTAAAGCTTTGTTTTTTGAATACATAGGGGAATCGTTAACATCATTGGATTTTGCCACTATAAACCATAGCGTGCTACGTTAGACGAAGTCAATGGGACTTCCAACCCTCTAGGCATCAAACTGGGGTAGCCAATCGACAAACAATCGACCGCTACCACCTAGACCATCTTTAATTTGATTTGACCAAAAAGGTTAAAAAATTTCATATTCTTATACAATTGAAATGATCAACTAAATATTTTTATATTGGGAATCAAATCTGCTCTAGTCCATGCTTTGACATGTGACCACCCATTGTGGTTGTCGGCTGTGTCCGATGCTTGCGTCTCGCATGGAGCGTACAATTTCAAAAGTCCAGGGAGCATGAGATGCAACTTTGAGGATGACCTTCGAGATTTTTTACCAAGGCTAACTCCTTATTTGGGTATCTTGTTGGCATACTTCTTCCTAATCTAGCCTAGTCTACGGGATCTTTTTTAAAAACAAATGGTTAGAAGAAAAGCAGTAAAAGAAAGCAAAAAAATCTATTTAGCCTAAACTAAGGGTGACGATGCACCATAAATAAAATTTCTATGTGCATTGATGGGATTAACGAACACATAAGCCACCCATGCCAGGAAAGCGAACACATATCATTATAGAGCATGTATATTTCTCTTATGAAGCTTGCATAAGGAAGGGACAAATATTTGTCTTGAGGTTCCCATACAAACATGCATACACACAAAGAACATGGCAGAAAGCAAGTAGCCACAACTCTCATATATATATATGCTACAATGAAAGGGGTTGAAGGGGCCTATACACATAATGACTCGAGGTTTAAGTCCAGATCAATACATAAGAGAAAATGAGAAAATAAAACCAATTAGGCTAGATACTAGACACGAGGAACTAACATCATCTTTTTTGCTTTACAATGAAGAAAACATTAATATTTATAAAAAAAACGTGATAAAATTTTCCCTCCCTCAATTCAAAATTCCTATTTTAGAAATCTCAACTAGATTCTTCCACATTGATTTTGCGTAATCCCAAGCTCTCTGGATTTGGAGTCATTCGTGTTGTAGGGGCTTAGTCTTTTCAAAGGTGAGACCTTACCGCCCATGTTGAAAATTTGTTGTGATTAGAAGTGGAGATCTCTTGTAATTAATATTGTTAGGTTTGTGGCCACTCGACAATTTCTAGGCTAATGTCTTTAATGTTGTATTTCTTGGTAGGAGAAGGATCGTACACCTAAGAAGACCGAATGCTTCAACACAATGTATAGGACAAATTTGACCTCCAAAAATATCAAAGCCTGGGCGATGTCGATAGCTTGTCTAGGTTTCTATGGCCATCCTTTTGCACACAACTTTTATTTGGACTCTTGATTGAAGTTTTGGTTCCTGCTTCATGATCCGATTAGCATTCATTGTCGCTGACCTTATCCTTTGTCTAGTGTTCCAATTATCATCACTAGCTTATGATTACCAAATGCCTTTAATTGGGTAGATGTGCCCAAGTCACCTCTCTTTTTGGTTCATATTATTTTGCTCATGGCATTGCCTTTGGCCTTTTATAGGAATTCTAGTTTTGTCACCCTCTTGTCAGCTTTGACCTTGAGGGTTTGGTGACCAAACTTTTGTACTTGTCTTTGCCTAAACTCTTCCTTGGAAATCCGATTCATGCTAACCAGAATTTTGCACTTGTCTTTGCCTAAACTCTTCCTTGGAAATCTGATTCATGCTATTATGCATCCAACCTTGCTTTGGCTTTCATCTAGATTTTATATAGCTTGTTTCCCATCAAAGCCAACTTTCATAAAATTATCCAAAACGTTACTCCTCTCGAGTGTAAAGAGAATTCACTACAATAACCTTTAATTATAGATCTATGGCTCCATAAGATTCAACAATAAATCTTCTCCTTAAAATTTGAAATATTTTAACTTATTTAGCTTATGCCATTTAATGTTTTTATCTTTAATTGGTTACATAAGATTGAAATATAGAGTAACCAGAAAAAAAAAATACAATAACAAAAACAATTAATCTTAAACAAATAATAATTCAATTTTAATTTTTATATATAATTTTTTTTTAAGAATAAAATAAAACAACATATTATATTTGATATCAAACAAGTAAAATAAACTATTATAATAATATTAAAGCTGTGTAATCTTTAAATTATTTTAATTTAAAAAAAAAAAGTTAAAAACTTTATTTTTATTCAATTGAAGTGATTATTATATAGAAAATTGTGATTACCCTCAATCATAGATGTATTATTTACAAGATTTGGACAATAGATCTTCTCCTTTAAATAAAATAAATAAATATATTTGATTTGGTTTGTGTGAGAAACCCCTACGACCAACATAGGGTTGAGCAACTCCCAACCATGATCCCTCCTAGAATCGAAAGCTATACTTATCAATAGAAAATTTAACACACAACCACCACACACCCACCCCTCACACACTCTCCCATGCCACGATTTGAACCTTAAACCTCTTGAAGAAGAACTAAAACCCAAAACGGTACACATAATAAAAAATAAATAATAATATATAATAAAAAATATATATATATATATATACCTTTACTCATGCTTTTAATAAATTAATAAAATATTACCTTTTTTTTTTTTTTGCATATTACTTATTTTTTTATTCTAACCATATATAATACTATAAAAACTTAACTATTACACATACATTTCTTTAATTATTAGACTTACATCTCCTAAAAATAAAAAAATAATTTTTTATAATACTTTTTAATTGATGACTCTAACACTTTAATCAACTGTTTTTTTTTTTTAATAATCTTGCCACAACTTTAAATAGTATTACTGTCGAATGAAATTGTATTGTGGGAATCCCTTACCTATCCAATCTTAAGGTCCCATAAAAAAATCCAAAAAGGAGTGGAGTGGGTCTGAGTACAATTTAAGTGGGCCTAAGGAGTGGAGTGGGTCTGAGTACAATTTAAGTGGGCCTAAGGAGTGGAGTGGTTGAAAATAAATAAGGTCATATATATGTTAGGTGTATAAACGAATTTTTGGTTGGTTATATAAGGATAATTGTGATTACTTTTACTTATAGATGTATTATTTGAGAAGATTTGGATAATAGATCTTTTTCTTTAAAATAAATATATATATTTATATATTTATTTATTTATTTGATTTGGTTAATGTGAGAAATATTTATGATCAATACAGAGTTGAACATGCTTTCTCAACTATGACCCCTTTTAAAATCGAAAGCTATGCTTATCAATAGAGAATTTAACACACAACCACCACACATCCACCCCCTCACACTCTTCCATGGTGCAATTTGAACTTTGAACCTTCCAAAAAAGAACCCAAACCCTACACATAATAAATAAATAAATAATAATAAGAAAAATCATACCTTACCTTTTGATGAATTAATACAATATTACTTATTTTTTATTCTAACCATATATAATACTATAAAAACTTAACTATTATACTTATATCTCTTAAAAATAAAAAATAATTTTTTTATAATACTATTTAATTGATGACTCTAATACTTTAATCAACTATTTTGTTTTTTTTTTCTAATAATCTTGCCATAACTTTAAAGATTATTAATGTCGAATGAAATTGTATTGTGGGAATCCCTTACCTATCCAATCTTAAGGGCCCAGTAAAAATCCAAAAAGGAGTGGAGTGGGTATGAGTACAATTTAAGTGGGCTTAAGTAGTGGAGTGATTCAAAATTAATAAGGTTATATATATTTTAGGTATATAAAAATGTATTTTTTAGTTAGTTATATAAGGAAGTTGGTCACAATCATATTTTTTAGTAACTCTCACTAACCAAACTTATTTTATCTCGTGATTTTTGATTCAATACGAAAGGGATTGTCCTCCCACCAAACCTATTTCACCTCGTTATTGTTGACCTGGCGTAAAGGATTTGCTCCCACCAATCAAACCTATTCTAGCTCGTTATTGTTGATTCGACGTGACGGGGTCTGTCCTCCCACCAAACCTATTCCACCGCGTTACTGTTAACCTAACATAAAGGGGCTTTCAAACGTTGCTCCCACTAAACCTATTCTACGCCGTTATTGTTGACCCGACGTGAAGGGGACTGCCAAAAGCTGCTCCCACCAAACCTATTCAACGTCGTATTGTTGACACGATGTGAAGGGGACCATTGGAAGCTCAATATTTGTATCATCATCATCGGTCTAGCATGTACCCAGATGATTCAGAACAGACTACTACCTTTGCAAACAGGCTGTGCACCTAGAGGATTCAGATCAAACTACTACCTTTACAAACATGTTACCCCGAGGTTTGAACCTGGGTGTGTGTCTTCTTGGTAAGTGCCTGGTCAGACAAACACTTATCAGTCCACCTAACCCTCTGGGGTATAAATAAAAAGATGTTCATGTACATAATAAAAGTATTGGACCATCCTAACAAATACTAAGGTTAACTCATTAAAAAAAATTATAGGATTTTTTTAGATTTGGTTAGTGTAAAATCCTTACCACCGAGGTTAGGTAGGCATCCTCAGCTTATCAATAGAGACCAAACACCTCATCCCATCATGGCTTCTTATAAGGGTAAAAGCTGAGCTTATCAATAGAGACCAAACGCCTCATCCCAACATGACTTCTCATTAGGGTAAAAACTGAGCTTATTATCAGAACCAAACACACACCCACCTCCTCACACACTCACCCATGTTGTGATTTGAACCTTGAACCTCTAAAGAAGAACCAAAACCTAAATGTTGCGCTGTCTCCCCACTGCCATTTGAACCTTGAACCTCCTAAAGAAAAACCAAAACCCGAATATTACAAGGTCCCCACAAATAAATTTATTGGAAATGTAACCCTATTGTTCTCAACTTTTCAACTATTAAAAACCGGGACGTCGGAATAAAAGAAAAAAATAAAAATTATAAAAAGCAACCCTAAAATTTGAAACTACCTACCTATATATATATATTCTTTAAAAAAAAAATCTCGACCTAAATAACTCTAATCAATAAACCTTAAAAGTACTTTCCTCTCTTTACCTGCGCTAATCAGGGGACATTCAACTTGTTTTAATTTTGGACATTATCCAAAACAAGAACGCTGCAAGTAACGTCCAAAAGATAAAACCCGTACTCCCATTGCTCTTCGAACTCTCTGCAGTAAAACTTCACAATGAGATCTTCGCTTCCGTCGTCTGCTATGGATTGCTCGCCGGATTCCTCCTGCAATCCTTCCATTAATTTCCACTCCAAATTTAGTCATATCCATAGTATGCAACACACTTCGATGCCTAACATTTATAAATTGTTACCGAATTTTCCCACTTTGGAGCCCGCGGTAGCCATTAAACATCTTCCCAAATCCAAAACGTTCACTTCCCAACTGTTTCCCCTAACTCAACCCACATTTCTTCATTCAACCAACACGGTTTCCAATTTTTTAAACTCTTTAACAGCCGACGGGAGTCCAGGGACTGCAGACAAGGTATTCACCAGTGTGTTAGGGTTATTCTGTAACTAATTGATTATGTTGAACGAAAACACTGAAAGTTGACTAGGTTTGTTTAACACAAATTTAAATGGCAATGGAATTAAAAAAAGAAAATTAACAGTAGAAGTATTTTAGGGTTTGTTTTCATTGTGTCATGTAGTGCCATAGTTTTTCTTTGTGTTATTTTGAGATGAAGCGATCAAATGTGTGTTGGTTATGATATTTATACGGGAAGGAATTGCAGGAACTTTAATTAGCAACCGTGAAAATTCTAGCATTTGTGTTTTTTAAAGATTAGAAGCATTTTTTTTTTGGTTTCCGTTTTATGATGTTGGAGCGGTATGGTTGCTATTTGAGTTATTTTGAAATGAAATGGTCCAATGTGTATTGATAGCGAATTTTCCGCGCGTTTCTACATGAGTCTTAAGGAAATTTAAATGACAACGCAGAAAATTTGGGATTTATTTAAAACAATATAACTGCGGGGTCTCATGCCATGGGGAAGCTTAAAATTTACAGGAGCCTTTTAGTAGAAATTCGGTCCCGTGTTTTTGTAAAATTTTACCCAGTCATGATTCAGAAAAACCAGGAATTGCAGAGAAGAGAGAGGAAAAGCTAACCAAACATAAAATGCAATGTGGCCCTAAAATGGTTCTGGGCTACTTTAAACTTTGAAAATTCAGGAATTGTAGAGAAGGGAGAAAAAGCTAAAGCAAACTTAAGATGCCATGTGGTCCTAAAATCATTCTGGGGCTACTTTAAACTTTCAGCCCCCCTCCCCTCTAGAGCACCCGCCCTAGGTTTCCTGCCTATTTTTGAGTGCTCTATGTTTCAGGGAAAATTTTTAATCTTTCCTGTAGCAACTTATTCCATGGGACCCCTTGCTCCACGTTTCCAGATCTATAACCTTCCATGGGACCCCTGCCTAAGTCTTTTTTAGTTTTTTTTTTTGGTTGGAAGCGTGAAGTATCAATGTGGAGTGCTATTTTTTTTCTTTAGGTTATTTTCAAATGAAATTGTCTGTTTGGTGGTTAAGTATTTTTTAAATCAATTTCAGGAGCATCCCTGGTTGAGATTTGGAAGAGAGTTAGGGCAAAGGATTAATGGAGGCAAGATCTGTTTGAGGAATGCTATTTCTAATGCGGTAAGGCCGAGGCAACAACGGGTAGTTCCTTGCTTTGCCAGTGTTTCAGTTGGCGGGCAGGAGCTGCCTGTGGAGGCTAAGAATGTATTCCAGCTTGCTTTAAGTACAAAAGAGGTGGCCGCAAGACTTTGTGATGTTCCTGTCTATACAGTGAGTAATTACAACAATGAGTTCGTGCTTGTTTCGGACCCTAATAGCCTGAAGTCTCTTGGGTTGCTGTGTTTCAGGAAAGAGGATGCAGAGGCCCTTCTTGCGCAGGTAGGTTGCTTTGAGCTTCCTTGCTTTCTAATTCAATTATGCATTTGTGTGTAGATATGGAGATTGTTTGATTGGCATGCTTTTGCTTTTCACTGCCTTTGATAAATTGAGTTCTGTCGTCATTCTCCGGCTCCATAGGAAACCACCAAAAAAAAACGTGTTTACTTGTAAAAAAAACGAACTCTTCCTTAGGACTCAACTTTTAGGCAAGACACTCAATTGATGAAGGGAATCGAGGTATTTGGACATTTCGCTGCTCTTATTCTCCTCAAACGATGCATTGAAACCTATCAAATATTGAACTTTGAACAATAGCACAAAATTATAAATGCATCATCAATATATCATGTAGAATCTATGCGAGGATAAAATCACATATACAATTTGAGCAATAACGTTTGCTGATTATTTGAATTTTTGGCTCAGTGTGCTTAATTGACTGTTTGATTCAATCTTATGTGCTTGAACGTAGTACAGAAATGTGACTAATAGGCCATCAATTGCATTGTGAATATCGACAGCATAGCAGAGTTACCTGGACTTGGCAAAATTTCATTTCGTTCTAAATTTTTTAAAAACTTGGACTTAGCAAAAACATAACAAAATCAGAGAACATTTAATTCCTAAAGTAAAGCTATTTTCACTTTTATATTGGTATTTTTATAATATCTTAAATTGATAAAAAATAAATTGAATAAACCAAACTTTAAGAAGGCCAATTGCAGATGAAATAAAAGGTAGAAGGATTATTATTTTAAGACTGAATATACAATATATGTCACAAATTTCAAATCAAAATGTCTCATTTAAATTCCTGGCATGAAATGAATAGTCAAAATCAGCTATCTGTCTGCACCAACACCACTTGAGGGTATCTTTGCCTTTGCATTCCCCTTCCGCTTGCCCCTTGATGCACTAGAAGGCCTTTTTGCTCTCTCTTTGTGCTCATGCCTCTTCATCTGTCTTTATCACTGCCACATGTTCCATGTTTTCAATTTCCTCCTGCCTAAAGAGATGCCTCTGCTCCTGGTGCTCTGTGATCCAGTAAAATTGTTGATCAACATCTTGTAACTCAGTTATCTCCTAATCACTACCCATAATTTGTTTAGGTCAAATGCAAAAGTTGTAACAGAGCAAAATTAGGTCATTTGGCCTCAATCGGGTTAATCTATTGCACTTTTTGGAGTGTATTTGCATACTTGAATTGCACTTACCAGAAGCACTGTATGACTAGCACAAAATGTGGACGGTGAGACACATAAGGTTTGGTGTTTTGGTGTGATAGTTCTCCAACATAAATATAGAAAGCAGAAATATAAATATGAAATTGTTCAAATGGAAATGATGTAAATTTTAGCAAGTCAATAAATGTTAAAAGATTGATCATTGAAGTCAAAGAAAATTTATCTGGCATATAGTTTGTTCTTGCTCTAATGCACTATTCTGAAGAAACAAGAGAGTCCTCTGTATTCTCATAATTTTGCAGTTCATCCTGAATTATGTCACAAGTCTCCTACTCAGGCACCATCCTCTCATTGCACATGTGGAGGCCTGTTAGAACCTCGTCATTTGCTTTGGACTCATCAAAGTGGCGGTTGGGGTCAAGGTAGTACCCCACTGTGTGTAAGGGTCTATGCAGCTGGTTGGAGCATTTATGGTCAATTATATCCCAAGTGGATTGATATTTGTTTTGCATGTATTTGTAATAAGATGCAGTTGGTTTCTTGGAACTATCCATGGCCTCGTAAGTGTTCTGCAGACTTGTCCTGAACAACAAGGGAGATTTTTATCACCAAAAGCTTTGCCACCTGTGATAAAATAAGATGACATATTTCAACTGGTAATCAGAAAATTAAAACTTAGATAGATGTACCAGCAGAAAATACTGAAATTGAAAAGCAAAATAAAATCTTAATTGAAGGTTCACTCGCCTAGATGATCTATGAGGCCCTCCAAAAAGACTCATCAAACAATGTAATTCTGTTAAGAAAAATATTATGTTAAAATTGGACTTATTGAAATTTAAGTGATAAAAATTGTAATTTTGTTTCAATGTACATGCTTTATGAGAATATTTTCCATATTTTAAATGAATGGGAAAGTTATCATCACTATTGCCCCCTCTATGGATAAAACACTGATTCTGTTTGCATTCTTCCGAGGAAGAATTTTTTTTCAACACAAAGTCTTGTGGTGCTCAATGCTTCCAAGCCTTGATAAGTTTGACATAGCTGGTTCTTTATGCATCACTTGTGCAAGAGAGAAATTAACAGGGCATGTTTTTTCACTTTTTTGGGATTGTCTACCTGCTAGGGCCTTTGGGCATGGCTAGATGCAGAACTCAGTTATTCTTTTATTGCTTTTCTTTTATAGTGAGGTTCTCTTTGAGGAAACATCTGGATGATTAGAGACACTTGGAAATAGCTATGAAACACAATACAATTGCCTGCCATTTATTTCTTTCAGAAGACAAGATGCATCACCTTTCATGAGGATAATTTTCCACAAAGCCTAGGAGAGCTGAACTTTTTAAGTGGAATCTGGCTTTGAATATTATATCCAGAATTACTTGTTTCCTCAAGGATATAGACTCTGCCTTTTGGAGAAAAGGCTCAAATGTTAGCCTTTTTAGTGTTCTGTCAAGATCTTCTATGTAGCTTTGTTGCTCAGTTGATAAATTGTAATGTTATTTGGTGCACTACAAGATGCATTTCTTTCAAATAAAATATTGATCCCCAATAAACTGTGCAAGGGATCGGTTTCTTTCTTCCCTTTTCAAAGCTATTATAAAAGAATACATTGACTTGGGACCTTGTAAAGGGTTTTTTACTATTCAATGTACTTTGATTTTGTTTCATGCAATTGAACTCTAGCAATATGCACAAGCTATTTGTATATATATTTTTGATCGAAGGACCAAGGTTTTGAACGAAGAATTGCGACATTTATTTTATTGATACTTGCAAGAGAAGCCTATAGGTCAATGCATCCAAAACTGATTGCCTAAACTCAATATTTCCTTATTAGCATTTGTAATGGAAGACAAGATAATAATGAAAGATATATATGATGAAGGTGATATGTTCAAGGGATAACAAAAGAAATGAATATACCAGTGTATGTAATGAATTTTAATTTAACCCATAGTTGGAAAACATGCAACTGATAAACTCGGCACCCCAATTTTGGAGATTTTATCGGTAACTCAGGAAAACTTGGGAAAAACTCAGCGAAAACTCGGCCAAAAAAGAAACCAATTTTTTTTTTCGATTAAAAAAAACATTTTAAACAACAATTGGAGAGCCAGAAAGCTAATTTTATATTAGATATTCATAAAAAAGAGCACAATTACAATTCATGATCATCAAATCCAACCAAATACATCATAGTATCATACAAATGCAAAATTTCAAAAATATAAAGCAGTTTTTAAACTGTTTTTTGTTTTCCCCTCCTCCCCCTTGAACTAGATGGTTGGCCTTGGCTCTGAATGGGTGGTCAAATTGGAGGCTCCTCAAGTGCAGGATCATCATGGTATATCTCCTCCAATCCTCTCAAATGTTCCACTTCCTCCTCAAGTGCCTCGAAAAATGAACAAGCTTTCAATGAAACTTACTACCACTCTTAGCTTCGTTATTCCCTTTCTTCATTATTATTCATTTTCTTTCAATTTTCCCAAATTTAAATTCTAATAGTATTATATTAGGAAGAGGTGACAAGTAGAATCTGTTTGGTATAATAATAAAAGAATGACGATCAACATTCAACATACTAGATTTTTAATCAAATGCAGTTACAAATATTTTGCCTATTTCATCAATTAGTCTCTTTCCCCAAGGGTACATGGAACTATTAAGAGATCTCTATATTTCTATTGCATTTAAGAACTTAAGCTTACCATAAATACCATGGTCACTTTCTTAGAGATTTATGTGGATGTAGTTGAAATTTTGAAACTCCTCTAAATATAGAAAACACATTATTTTCAAAATTATTAATAATGAAACTCTATAAAAAATTGTCCATAGTCGGAGAGAAGAAAAAATGCAAAAATAAGGCCAAATGGCCTTTTAAAAATTTATTTTTCCCGCCATTTTTTGCTAACTGCCCGAGGCTTGCCGAGTTTCTTGTAAGAAAACAACAAGAAATCGTGAGAAATATCACCGTGAATAGACAATTTTCTTGGCACCGAGAAAATAAAAAAAAGAAACTCGCCGCCCGCCATTTCTCGTGAGAAATTGCAGGAAACCGATGATTTTTCTAACTATGATTTAACCTCTACATTAATAATCATATAAAAGGTGTCTCCCACTAATATTCTTCTTAGCCTTCTAATTTGATGTTTTACTTACCAAATTTATAATGTTCTAGGAATTTTGTCCAGCACGATATCAAACAATGTGAAGACTTTGGCACTTGGAGGTTTCTTAGATAAACTTCTTTCTACACCTGGCAAATGAAAGGTTGCCACTCTTTATAGTGGCATCAAATAAGAGATGATGGATGGCTGATAGCCCAAGTCTTCCTTTTTGGTGGCCACTATGTTTGAATAGGTGGTCATGTCACAATAGTCTAGTTCATTAAAGAAGGGCTTTAATAAAGACTGGAATAAGAATCAGGTTATAGTTTTTTCTTTTCATTTTGGCAATATAAGTATATATTATATTATTAATCTGTTTTTATACAAGGCAAGATGAAGTCATAATTTAGGTTTTATAAGATGTAAGTTAAAAAATAAGAAATAAAAAATAAATGCATCTTATATTAACATTAGAAACCATATAAGTTATATATCAGAAGCATGAAAGGTAATTAGAAGGCCTTATCCTATGAAAACTAGAAAAGCTAGAATTTGAGACTTTGCCTCAAGGGGCAAAGAACCTACAGGCCTGCAAAAACCATTAACTCTAGCTCTAGAATTATAACTAGACACGATTTAAAATTGTTAAAGTCACCTAAGTTGAGTAGGGAATAATTTTCATACAAAGAGGTTTTGCACCTTGTCTTTGATAGGAAGTCCAGAGCAGACAACTATGTTCTATGTCATATATCTCTGCAATTCTATCTGTTCATCTAATTGTCCCCTAGAAAAGGATCTCGCCAGGACAGAAGGGCAATGAATAAGTAGCTGATATTTTTTTCGTATCCATCTCCAAAAGTATCCTACAAGATGAACATTAAGAGAATATATGCCCCATTGGTTCTTCTTTTCAAAGTTGAACATATGAGGAGTTAGAAAACGTAGCTTTATTTTGCATTGTTTTGTTTGTCAGGCTTAAATAAAGCACTAGCCATCCATAAAACTTAGAATACCTTCATAATTTAAAAAAAAATGACATCTTTCAAAAGTTTCATGAATTCCTGGCTTCCTGTTTAAATGTAGTGCAATAGGGAACTAGTGTCTTGCTCTATCATGGGAATTCTTAGTTCTATAGTTGCAAAAGAAGTATCTGCGACTTTGATTTCCAGATTTCGAGTAAGGACCTGAACATTGAGTTTAAAGCGAAGCTTAAACATATAACTTTCAGTATTCATTTTACAAAGCTCTTGGAATACCACTCTGTCTGCACCACTCAGTATTTGATCATGATTGAGATCTCTCCAAATGTACCATTCTTGTTGCTTTTTCTCTTCTAATGTGCCATTCTTGTTGCTCTTTACCTAAAGATCCCCAATCAGAGAAAATGTTCTTTTGCTAGTTTTTCTTAACATAGCAAGGGGAAAGACTAAAATGACCTTGTAGGGAAGGTAATATTCAAACAGTTCTTGATGTGAAGTCCCATTCTTTTTGGGCTCTGTGTTATTCTAATCATAGTTAGAAAAGTCGTCGAGAACTGGCGATTTCTCGGAAAACTAGCGAGAAATCACGACCCGTGTTTTTTTTTTTTAACTTCTCAGTGTTGAGAAACTCGCTGACTCGCGACGAGTTTTCTGCCAAAAACATGCCAATTTCTCATGAGAAAATCGGCTGCAGGTGCAAAAATAGAGGAGAAACGTAAAAAATTGTTTTAAAACCCCATTTCTTCTGATTTGCTCATTTTTGCTTTTCTCCAGGCTGTGGGGAAATTCTTCTAAGAGGTGAAAACAATAATCTTAAACCACTTTTCTAGATCGCATCAAAGATTTGACGCTAGTTTGAGGAGATTTGAGATTGTTTCTACAGATTTTTCCGAGGTATTTCATGGTGCCCCTCCCCCCCCTCCAAAAAAAAATAAAACCTAGGGTTTTGCTAGTTTTTTTTTTTGGGTTTTTTTCAAGCATGTAGGCTAGGTCCTTTTTTTTGTTTGTTCCCTTCTCCACAAAAAAAAAGTTTAGTTTTTGTTTCTTTTTGTTCTCTTCAAGCATGTAGGCTAGGCACTACTTTTTTTGTTTGTTTTTTTCAAGCATGTAGGCTAGGCACTAATTTTTTTGTTTGTTTGTTTTTTTCAATCATGTGGGCTAGGCACTAATTTTTTTGTTTGTTTGTTTTTTTCAAGCATGTAGGCTAGGGCATTGGATTAATTAATTAATTTTTATTTTTCTCTCCTATTGGGAAATATAGATGGATTCTTCAAGTGAGGCCATTGGAACTGTTGTGTGCAGCAGATGATCCTCATTTATCCTTTTCATGGGGAAAATCTCTTATAAAATCTTTTCAAAACATTTCTGATGGTGTGCCATCTGACTGTATCTGTGCAACCAAAGGCAGCCTGTATGCAATACTCCACAATTTGCTTTTATCAACACGTTATCTCATTATGGTTCTTTAAACCACAAACATGGGTGTAACTCCCAGCATTTTGCTTTCATATGTCCTGATCTGCTACAATGATTGCAGCAATGCTGTTTGAACTCGTATTCCCTCATTTGTACCCATACCAGAACTAGACAGGTCACTTGCTATGTAAGTTTCTTCTACAAACTTAGTGCCCTCATTATCTAGTCAATTAGGATCACCTAGCGCAATGAAATCATGTCGATGCAGAGACTGGGGCATGTGAAAAACAATGTGAAAGGCTGATCAAAATGGATCATAATAAGTTTGTTCGTAATGTGAAAGGGAAGATGCCTTTGTTCTCCTCAATACATCTAAAAAGGTTACGTTTATCTGCTTTAAAATGAAACGAAATTTCATTGAATTCTTTGATGAAACATGAGGTTCCATTTGCCATCAATACACAATACCATAAACACTTGCCATCATAGTAAAACATTGCCTCATGAAATATACTATCCTAGTACAAGAACAATGCCAAATAACAAGTATTAAGGACAATTAAGAAATGCATGCACGATTACCATGATTTCCAAGTTTGACTAGTAGAGAGGTTTGGTAAAGTTTAGAGTCTCATAAAGAGTTTGAAAGGTATGGATAAAATGTTTGGGATAAAAATCTATATAATTTTAGACAGAATCATCAAAAAATAAAATAAAATGTAAGATGAAGGTTGGGGACTATTGACTCTTAAAATAAAATTGATCCGTTGAAATTATCACTAAGTCAATGGCTAAGAATATTGATAATGCAGGGAGTTGACTTCTTTCTAATTTGTATTATGACCTAAGTAAAGGATGAAAGTTAGGCAAATGCCCAAATTTCTTTAGAATTTAAACTACCATCTCAGAATGTGAAGAGAGCAATCTATTTGCAGTGTTTTAGCAATTGTACATCCTCTTTAACATGCGACATCAAGACTAAAGTAAAAACTAGAAACATGGACAGAGATGAGATAAGATAATTCTATTAATGTCCAATGAGAGCCTTGGTCTTCCACATCCATGTGCCTCAAGATTTCTTCAATATCATAAGGTTGTGGGCACATTACTATTAAAATCCCTTGGATTGAGCTCCTCAAAGATGCTTAATGGAACCCCTACGATTCCCTATTGTATATCAACACCATCTTCCTTGTGTACTTGTGTGGCACCCTCAGGATCATCATCCCATCTTGTCAGAGGTTCATGTAAATGCTAGCGTTTTTCTAGTTCTGAGGTATTCTTTGGGATTAGCTTCTCTGCTTTTCTAGAGGGAAGTATGTTCCACTTGATAAAGCAAATGAAGGTATATGTGGATCACGTAGCCTTCGTTGCAAAGGGACTAACAATCTGAGATAGTAGACAAAAAACAAGTTGGTGGATCTGTAAAGCTTCATTGCCATGCATCCTTCTCTAATTTCTCAGGATATTCCAGTTTAGACTTATGCAAATCCTTCCTTGCTTCCACTATCATGAAGTGGCCACTAAGTTACGTAAATTGAAGAAATTGTTGCCAAATTATTTTGTGCTTATCCAAAATGAACATCTTTGAGGTAGTAACTTGGAACCCACCCTTCACCTGCCTATCATTAATAATAGCAAATCTTCCAGGCCTATCTGCACAACATTTTTGGATGAACTGGATAGGCAGCCATGCATAATAGGGTGTTGTTATGTTTCCACCATTGTTGCATGATAGGTTGAATCTTTTGTATGGAACACTATTTTGAGTCCAAATTCATTTAAGGTGGCTCTTACAACACTCAACATGTTGTCAAAGGTGTTGTCAGCCTCTTCAAGAGAAAGAGGGTTTGTGTCTCAAAATCTTGATTACCTCTATGAGAGGGCAGCAAATGACGCCAAATAGTTGTAACCTGCCTCATCATTCATCATTCAATACTTCAAGCCTCTCTCTTTCCATCATATGTCTTGCAATCTCCTTATGAAAGTTGCATATTCACCACTTACAACCATTGTCATCAATGCTTTATATGCCTCATGTATTGTTTCCAATTAAACATATAAGTTATCAAATGTTTTCTTAAATTGGTTAAATGGGATTGAAATAGGCCCCACTTGGCCTATTTCAACAACGACAATATCCTCCAATTTGGCCTCATCCTGTTAAAAAGAGGTCCAAGGCCCTATGCTATGTCCAGCTGCAACCTTTGTTTGTTTCGCCTGTCTTCTTTGCCTGCTTGGTGCACATCAAAGCCTTGACCTCATTTTTTATCATATCATCGGATGCTGTGCAGGGCTTCACATCATGGCCTTTTGTCCCATTGAGATGAAATTTGAGGCAATGGATGCCTCCTCTCAAGTCCTTGCCGCAATTCTTGCAAAACACTTGATTTGGCAAGGTGACTCTAATGCCAAGCTTCCACGTCGGGTTCCTCCATGGACTGGGAGTTGGGGATGCTGGATTCAACTCATTGCTGCGGATGTTGATTCCTTGGCCCACCTGAAGAAGCCATCTATTTTCCAAGGGGAAAGAAAAAAAAAATGTTAAGTACTAAACAAACCCTCGGAGGCTCTAGCAACAACAGAGAAAACGTGAAACAAAGCCTAAAATTGCTTGTAAAAAAAATTACGTCTGAAATCTTGTGTCAATGAATGAAATCTTCAATAAGTGGTGTTAAATCCGTGAAATTGATCTCCAAATGCGGTCTATGGTGTCTGATTGGCCTCTAGAAAATATCTTTTTTGAGCAGGAGAGCGAAACAAATTAGCAAATGAGGTTTTTTGCCTTTTTAATAACATTTGTGCATTTTAGCTTTTGCGGGCAATTTTTGCCAATTTTTTGGCGATAGCTTGGCGAGTTTTTGGCAACAAAATCACTGATTTCTTGGTGTCGAGTATTAAAAAAAAACTCACCTCACCGAAAATCTCATGAGAAAAATGAGTTCTTGAGAGATCTAGGTGAGTTTTCCTACTATGTTTCAAAGTTTTGATCAGCCAAGCTGAAAAATGTTGGGTTGAGACCAACCCCTGCCAGGTCTGGCTTAACATGGTAGCTATGGTAATTACTAATTGTTAAGCAATATCAATGAGGATGTATCATTTCTAAGTTGTTTTATTACATTGAGGAGCTAGCCAAAGGGCTATGGCTGAAATTGGACACAAATATGTGACAACATGAGAGTACCAAAAAGAAGAACATGGAAATTTTTTGGCCGAATTAGTCTTTGCAATGACTAATTGCTTTGTAGAAACATAGATAGAAATCAGCTTACTTCTATCCAGTGTTGCCAGATCTGCTTGGTGTGTGTAAATATCCAATATGGATCATAATACTCATTTCTTCCATAATCTAATACTGCTGGATCTATCTGTGGGCTTTGAATCCTCAATTAAATTGATCTTGAAGAATGGGCTTTTCAATTGTAACAGCACCTATCCCAATCCTGCCTTTGTTGGCCCTTTGCCATAGTGTTTATTGTGGCAAGTAAGTTCTTGAAACTTTATGTTAAATTTTTTTTCGTTGACTTTATCTGATAAATATATACCTGAACTTATCACTCTGTATGAAGTGCCCTGATGCTTTTGTTTGATGATTATGCAGGTACGGCTTAAACAACCTGGGATAAGTCGGGGAGCAAAGATCGTGTCTCTTTCACTTGAAAAGGTGATAAACAGTGATGGGAAAATTTATGTTAAAAATTACGCAGAAAACAGTCTACCTTCCGTTTAATGTACTTTGACATATTTGTTTTCCGCAATTTTGAGTTTAATAAAAAAAGTTCGTAATAATTTCAGATGGAGAATTCTATACAGTGTACTACTGACATCCTTTACAAAGTGAAGATTTTAATATTTACTTTTATGCATAGATGGTCCAGGTGTAATGGTTGTATGTATTGTGCTTTGCCCAAATCTTGAATGGGCATTTGAAGGTCGTAAAAGGGAAGGATCTCAATCATGTGAACATCCTTGTTTATTGTACGTAAGTTATTGGGCATTTGGAAAGATGTTTTTTTTTTTCTTTTTTCTTTTGCTCGTGTGGTATACACTCTACAAAAATTTTGAAATCGTGAAAACTTTAGTGGCTTTTAAGCTCTTTTTTCAGTGGAAACTTGAAAGCTTGGACTAATAACAAAAATAGAATACTCTTAGATTTCTACTTCTTTCTAGAGATGAAGCTGCTAAAACTTGAGATAAGAATGTTGCATGTAATCTACAGTCATTTCAGACCTTCAACATGGCAACCAAAAATAGACCATTTGCTACATAAGATAAACTAAAGGCCAGCATATGTCTCTACAGAGAATTGAGTGCTAGAAAGCCCCATCCTTTCATTTCTTGTCACATCAAAGACACATCCTTTTGTTTTCTTCAACAAAATGGTAGCATGTTATGTAATTTGAAATTTTGAAGTTCCTTTGCTATCTTGCCTTGTCAAGGGTATTGGTGACCCTGCAGTTATGTGAGGAATAGGTATGGTTTTTGTGAAATGACTTCTAGAAAACCACTGCACGTTGCCTTTCCTAGGTATTTCCTTTTCTTGTGGTCCATATTGGGGAAAGCATGAAACTTCACCTTGAATAACCTACTGAAATGAACTCGTAAATCCTTAATCATAGGACTAGCAACACACATGGCCTCCCTGGGGGACCTATGGCTTGGAAGTTGCGATCTAGTGATAACATATATTCAAGTTTGTTGCATTTTTCAATCTTTCCGTAGATTACATGCATCGAAATAATTATCCAATCTTTTCACATGCTAGTTTGTTGTACAACCATTGACCATTCTAGCGTTCGGTCCAAGGCTTTGCAGTTTGATTCTCACATGATATGTGTCATAGTTACAACTGAAACTGTGCAATTTGGCATATACTATCTCCCACAGTTATATTATACATATATCAGACATGCCATAACACAATCATAATAAATACTGGAACATAATAGTTTGAAATTAATGTCTTAGTATAACATGCATTCAAATAGACAAACTACCATAAATTTAGGGATGATCAGGGTTGAAAAGCATGGTACATGTAACTTTTTTCTTGGTTGAGAAGTTGCATCATAATGATGCTGTTCTCCCTAGACTTTCTCCTAATTATAACAAGATCTCTTTGCTAATAGAAAGAAGACATGAAGAAAGAAAATTGTCCATAAGGAGCATGAAAGAAGGTCTAGTGTGAGTACCATTAGTGCTCAAAAGAGAATTAGTGCAGAAATTAATTTTGTGTGTTAACAAGTTGAATGATGGTATGAAACAGATAGCTAATGAAAATGATGATGTTTCTTTCTATTATGGCATTGGTTTGCTGCGGTTTGTGAGCTGTTTTATGGTTGTACTGTCTTGTTCTTACATCCATTCATAAAACAATTATCACATGATAATTTATGTAGACCTGCCTGGTGAGCCCTTGAGATGTCATCATTGGGCTAATTCTAGGGGTAGGTCAATAGTCATACTCTTCTACGTGGGCTTGTAGTTAGCAAACTAGGTTTTATCCACCTTGTGTGTTTAGAGAAGTCATCTTAGTTCATTATGATTATCATTTGTGCAAGCAAGTTATTATTCTTGCATCATGGAGATGGGAAATTGTTTGGGTATAATTTATGTTCATCTTACATTTTCTGCATATTTCATGTATGGAGTTATGTTGCTTCACATTTATTTTTAATATGGTATCTGATCAGGAGAATTAAACGCCCCAACTTTTTGTCCATCCATTGCATTTTGCAGACAACATTGATTCTTATCTTTGTGATCGTTGTGACATCTTGAAATATTTCATGTGAAAGGGGTCTATGCTTCATCTTGCTTACATATAGGTCATTATTGAGGCACTCTCTGTTGCAATTACAGAGTCTTCACGATTGTGCAGGGAATGTTTAAATCAAACATTCGTATGTAACTTTGTTTTCTTTGTTGTACTAGGCATCATATATTATTGCATGGGTAGTGGACGGGTGCTTAGGGTGGCTTGTAGCACTGTTGGTGTTAAATTGAAAAAAGAGCAGAGCAATGGAATCATAACAAGCATGCTGTGTGTATTGTACTGCTCAAGCCACTTGGTGACAGTGCAAAGCATGTGTAGGTGTGAGAGAATGCACGCCTATTACTTTGAGTATTGCAATACTCATAGGGTGCATGTTGTGATTCCAATTCTCAGGCCATGTGGTGATAGAGCAAGGCATGTGGTGGAGGAGGGTGTGTGAGGACCCAACCATTGCCTTGAACGTTGCAATTACTTCAAGGTCTGCATGATAATCAGAATACTCAAGCTACATGGTTATAGTCCTCCTTTCCTACATGGTCAAAGCATAAGGTGTGTTGCAGTGTAGGCACAACGATGTGCAGTGGCATTGCTTTGACTGAGGCCACAGTTGGGAGGCTTTTGGGAGAGAGCATGTATGCCTCTTCTTACGTTGTATTGTCTTCAGCAAGCGTGTGTGAAGTAAGCAGTGCCAACTTTGCTAGAGCATCACCATGAAAATACCATCCCTTGGCATGGCAAAAGCCATTCAGGTGTGTGTGGGGTTTGTAAGTATCCTTGCTGTTGGTTTGGGGTAAGCTGTAAATCATGAACATAGGTGCTTTGAGGCCTAGTTGTTGGACTGAGGTGTCCACAGCATAGGAATGTATTGTGCTAGAGTCTGATCTGGGAGGACTTTCAAGTCAATGAAAGACAGAAGGTTTGGAAAAGGACGATAAAAAGGACCAAAAAAGAAAAGAAAGAAAAAACCAAACAGACTGACTAAATCCCAACAAAACAAGCTTACTAAAAGGAACTCCTACAGCTACTAATAAGGAAGAGGAAGAGGTGACTATTCCATTCCAATAGCCCTCCGACAAGATGAACACATAAATACAATGCACGTGGGAGTGTAAGGGGGCAATTAATCTTTAGTTGTAGAACTCAACCAGGAAGCTTGTGCATAGAATACAGAAGAGTGGTGGTGGGGATCCCATAGGGTTCAATGTCCATATTTAGTCTCATTGTTGCTGCATATGCTATGGATATAGCTATTTGAATAATAAATCACTCATGTTTGCTTTGTGATGTTTCTACACTATGAAAAATTGGCATTTCTGATGTGGGTATCCTGTTTTTTGTCATCTGCTAATAAAATTGTTTTTGTATATGCTAGATCATGTTCTATGGTGTTTATTACTCTATTTATATGCATATAGCAAGTATTTGAATGTATGTGTAGGTGACCATGTTAATCAAATTTGGGTATTTTAGCATGTTTTTTTTTTCTATGTTAATGCTGTTTTAATGTATTCAAATAAGTGATGTTATGATGGCATGCCATGTACATAGTCATTTATAATTGTTAGTGGGTTGTACATTTTTGTTGTTTGACAATGGGTGGTGGTTGGACGGTATAGCTTTTGACATCTATCTCCTCCACTTTAGGACTATATGTACTATACTTGACATGGTCATGATTGAGGTAGTAGTGTGTTCAACTATTCTTGTTCATTGCACAACTAAGAGGTTAACTCCAAAGAGAGGGCAATGGGTTTGTTGCAAAGAATCTCCAAAGAGAGAGTGGTCTTTGGTTGTGAAGAGGAAAAAATGAAGAACACTTTCACTCTTTTGAAGACTTCTGCAAGTGCCGTTAGAAAGTATGCAGAACTTTTTGAGCTTTGGTGGCCCAACAACCCACCAAAAGTACACATGTAGAGGAAACCAGGACAAATGCAGAATGATGTTCCAGGTTTTCCATTTGCTTATTCATTTAGAGCAAGAGTTCATGCAGTGTCTTTAGGGGACTTTGTGGAAGGAATAACCATTATTTGGTGATATGAAGGAAGAGGCATGTAAATAATTACCATGGCAGCTATAAACATTCTCATGTAGCTTAGTAATTGATACACATGACGAGATGTTGTTTTCCAGATGGCATCCATGGACACCCTAACGCATCATTGGAATGTTCATACATGAGGTGCATGCATTTCTTCCAATAATGCTGGGAGAGGCTTCAACCAAAGAAGCCAAGAAAGAACCCATGGAAGGTTGCTAAGTATCATCAAGTTGTGGGAAGCATTCCCATGAATCCAAACAAACTTGAGGAGCAACTCCAAATAGAGGGGCAGCCTTTTAGTCATGAGCAAGAAGCAAGGAAATTATTTCATTCTTGCAAGTAAGAAGGCATACAAATAATTCTTTGGTTCTTTGTTTCTAGTGTGAGTGAAAAATGTAAATAATACATAAATGTTTGGAAGTTCAACTGTGTAGTTTTTTGTCTGTCATGTAACCATAGTGTACCACTGTGTTGGAAAAATGAACTTTTGTAAAATTTCCTAATGTTTCAAGAAAACATAAGTGATCACCACTTTCCAAATCCAAAAGAAGACACCGCATATAGTCAAGAGAAAAAATATTGATCAGCCCAAAAGGAGAAGAGACACCCTCCAAGGGTAAAATCAGATATGTTTGCACATATTGTCACATTAAAAGTGTTGCACTACATCCACAATTACACCCCAAGCATAAGGGGAAGGAGAAAGGAGGAAGGACATCATCCTTATGCTAAGGGGAAGCCATGAAAGAAGGAAGTATACTCAAACAGGGAAGAAGAAAATGAGGAAAAAATATTTTTAACACCTATAGGTTCACCACCAGTGAAAACATGTACTGGTCAGTACTCTTTTCTTGCATGCTTGGGATGAGTATTTGCAAAATCTGAATTGAAGAAGTTTTCTTTTTGTGGTAAGAGTGGTTGAGCTAGCACTCAAGACAGAATGACACTCCACAAAAAGCTCATTTATTGTTTCATTTGTAAGAGGACAAGCATTCCTCTCTTGTATATGCAAGCGTATATGCAAGCATGTAAGCATTTTCACTTGTAGAAGCAAGTATGGGAGTTTTGTGAAACTAAAAGGCACTTGTGAATGCAGCTAGGGCAGCAAAGAATTGTAGAGGAGGTAGCCCAAGAATTTTAAATGACTTGTGCAAGCATACCAACAAGGAAATATGCATCCCAAAAGACTTTAGATAGGCTTGTGGGCATCTGTGACACTAAAGGCATGAAGTAAAATCAGAATTTTATCACTTGTGCAGCAGTGCCACTTGTTGCGTGGTAAGGGCATCAAGCTTAATCACAAATAAGTGCAGCCATTTGAGGTGCATGAAGAAAGAGGACATGTAGATGTAAGCTTTTCTTCAAACCTTTTTGCCTCTCGTAACAGCATTTTAGCTCTCAATGTTTTGAAGCATAAGCATGTAAATCAGGTTTTAGCTGTCATGAAAATTTCGCACATTAGTTAAGGTTTTGAAGCATAGTAATCAGGTTTGCAGACATAAGTTAATCCGTATAAGTTCATCCACTCACTTGAAAGGAATGGGATGAAATCAGATTTTGTATATGCACTCATGTAAGTAGGGACACTTACACATGGAGAGTAAGAGCACTAAGATATTAGACAGTGAAGCACTCTTATGCAAATTAATATTTTAACATGAAGAGTTTGTACTTTCCACACCAAGAAGAGCAAAATAAGAGTTGACATGCTTGGCAATTAGAGATGAAGCTGCTCCAAGACGAGGGAATCAAATTTGCAGGATGTCCTACATCACTTGTTACTAGCTCAACACTTATACATGTAGAATATACAAACTGTAAGTTCAGTTATAAGTGAGAAATATATTGTCTCGCATCTATGGAAGGTAGGAGGATTCAAAAGTATGTAACCTGCTGTTAAATGTATTAAATTCTATTCCAATTGAAGCCAACAAGCATAGCACTATAGGAGAAGGTATATGCCTGCACATTCATAGAATGTAGGATTAAAAAATGTAGTGATACCTAATTAAACCAAATCAGTATAGAAAAGCAAGCATTAGTTGAATATTCCTCATATCAAGAGCATTATAGAGCATGCATGAGCCTCATCAAGAAGGCCAAAGTAGCCTATATGTGACCAAGAAGTGAAGACGTGTTGCCAAGCAACCTCACTAAAGTATGGAACAATCATTATCATCCAGAGGAGGAACATGGAGATACCATAGAGTGCAGCTCTAAATCCAAAAGCTAAGGAGGTTTTTCACTTTAGCAAAAGAGGGAGTCCAAGGAAGCACTGCAAGCAAGAAAGCTCTACATAAAGGAGACACTCCAAAAAGGGTGCCTAAGAAAGAAGAAAACAGAAAAGGGCTGTGTGTATGCCACTAGAAAGCACTTTAAGCACTCTTCAATTTAAGAAGAGACAGTTTTCAAGTAATCTCTGGAATGCTTCCCCGTTAGGGAGTGCTTCTAAGAGAGCATGGACAAACTTTAAGAAGAGACAAAGCTTTCAAGTAAGCTTTGGAGGGACGAAGAGCTTCTTTACCAGGGAGATACGATCTAGGTGTATCTAGATGGATCTTCAAAGTCAATACAAGACAAATTGTGAAGACCAGAGAGAGAGAGAGAGAGAGAGAGAGAGAGAGAGTTCATTTCCAGTGTCCAGTCAGTAAGGTCCTAAACTAGAAAGCATTCCTGCTATAGAACTCAGCTACAAAGCTTGTGTATGGCATACAAAGAACTGTTGGAGTTCCTGTAAAGGTCCTAAACTTATGTTCTTGCTGTAGATGCTATGTTCATAGTCATTTGAGCAGTAAAATTGCTTATATGTTTGCTTGATATCTCCCTGGAAAGGGTTATATGTTAAATTGGTGTTTCTGATGTGTTTGTACAGTTTTTGTCATCTTGTTTTTTCTGAGTTCTTTTCTCACATTCTCACATGCCAAATCATGTTATTGGCTGTTAATACTATTTATGTGCATGTAGGTTCAAGCATTTAAATATATGTTAGATAAAAGGTTGACGTTCATGAGGATTAAAAATGGCATTATTACTCATCCTAATTATGTTGAGCCACATTGGACACACAGCCTTAGGATTCCTCTTGGTCAACTCAGAGTGTGCTCACATTAGTTGCGGGTGGAGACAGACCACCATATTTTTTGAGAGGATAGGGTATGTCGTCTTTGCTCTATTTGGGAGGTGGAGACTGAAGAACATTTCATCATAAGGTATCTTGTTTATTATGAAATTCAATTGAGGTACTATTGCTTGTATAGAGACTCAGGTGGATCGCCTGCCACTTTTTTCAGCTATATTGACCAAATATGCTTGGCTCTTACCTTAGGGAAGCTGTGATGCCTCGATGTCAATTATTACAGGATAGACGAACTACTACTCGACTAATCATCTCATTTTTTCACCCTATCTCTGCAGTCAAGAGTAATAAGTGCTCATTGGAAGCTACAACTATCCAAAATATTAATGACAGATCTATGCGCCCTTGTTTGCATACAAGAGTGGCTACGAGGGCTTCAGTTCTTTCTTCTTGCTCATGATAGGACAAGACTACAGTTCTTTGGTGCCGGGTTTCGGCCACCCCTCACATACCGAGTTGTAGATAGGCACAAATTGCTAGTTTCTTGTCCTCTTCTATTGGTTCGACAACCATGGATGCTAGAAGAGTCTTGAGGTGTTGAACTCCATGTCCTTCTGGGATTATCCAAGCAGACCCTCTTAGTCCTGGCTATTCTCCTAGGAGCATCATTAGATCTTGTGTTGGCCCTTTTGGGATAGTTGGTGATGACAAATATGCTTCTGGTTTACATCCCACTATATAGATTAATGTTGGTACTTCGATCCATTGGAGCTCCTTTTTATCTCTGTTGTACTCAACTTTTAGACATCTCTTAATCATTACTTTTAGCATGTTAGGGTTTATCCATTTTGGAGAACCCTCAAGGCTGTAATTTTATGCCATACAGTTTTTCCACTTTAGAGTAGCTTACACCAGATTCCTTACTCTAGTTTAGCTTATTCTCGTAGTACTTTGTGGTTACTACAATGCATTGTAATTTGTAACATCTCCTTTCAATGAGTCCTATCGGCCTACATTGTCCATTCGTGAACATTAATAAAATTATTTTCTCTCTCTCTCTCACACACACATATCTGCATACATGTGCACCCATCTGAGCCCACCAAGATCATTTAACTTATGTGTCTTTTCTTAAATTTGGCAGCTTTTAGTCCATTTGCTGTCACATTGTCTCTTTTGATATGCAGTCATATGACCTTTAGGGAGTGGTTAAGATTCTTCCTTTGTAAGGTTTGGTCTTAAATTCAAATTTTCCCTTTTAAGCGGAAATCTGTTTGTTGAAACTAGTCATAATCACTTATCCAATTTCCGTGAATATATTTAACATTGGATTCAATTTTTGAAGCACTTTACCTAGTGTTGGTATCTCCTGGGGTTGTTGAGCTTTGTGCTGAATGCCAAGTCAACTCATTCTTCAAGCTTGCCAAGTCCAAGTTGTGTGATGGTGATTCTGAATTAGGATCTCAAGATTTATGTAAAATTTGAAGTGCTTGTATAGGATGTAATCACTTGTCAAGGGTTAAGATTTTTTTTTTTCAATTGGTTATATGGGATTGAAATGGGCCCCACCTGTATTACATCATCACCACGTAGTGGTATTACAACAAAGCTTGGATATTATCCATGTATTGCTTGGCAAGATTCGAACCTGGGTCTCCTCCTTGAATGTTGAGGAATCTAACTGGTTGAGCTAATGCCATTTTATTTGTCGAGGGTTAAGATTGGTGAACAATTTTCATGCTGATTTCTCAGATGGGCAATCATTTAGTGCTGATAAAGGTTTCCCATGCTTGCAGACATTGCAGCCTTTTTAAATGCTAATTTAGATATTTTTGGAGAATGGCAAATAATTTGAAGATGAAATGGGCAAATACAAATAAGCAATGTTGTGGGAGCTGGGAGTTGCATTCTGAAATGCAAGTTTGTACATAGCTTTATGTAGAACATATTGTTGAGAGTGTATTGCTTTGAATTTTAAGAAGTGTTATGCTGCTTAGGGTAATGGGGAGCATTAGGTTGTAGTGACTGTAGGTGTTGTGCGAGTTTGAATGGTTAGATTCTAAAATAATTTATTGATCGTAATGATCAAATCCTATAACAGTACTATGCGTTTTTTTTTTGTTAAATGTTTTGTGAGGGACTTATTGCATTAGTGTGCTTTGTTTTACTTGTAGAATCTTGCATTAGGCATGTTAGAAAATTTATCCTTGGTGAAGAAAAGATGGAAAAAAGAAGATGAAAATCACATGTAAGTCTGCTGCATGATGCACAAAGAACATTGAGAATACACCTTTAGAGTTCTTTGAAATAGAAGCCTGACGCTATCTACCTTCCATGTGAAAGAAAAATGTTCCACATGTAGAAGAACATGAGGTGGAAGGAGGCTCCCAAATGGCATGTGGGAGGAAGTAGTGGTCCATTTAAGTCCCCTCAGGACAAATTATGATTACCAGAGATTGAAATATATGGAACATGAGTGGCACAAACTGTAATTGACAAAATGAGCAGCTATATGACACAAGAAAAAAACATGGATTTGGATGATCTAGCAGAACGACCATCTATTTTCAAACTAAGGACGTCCAAGAAGAAAACAGTGTCAAAAGTACAGGTTCCTTGAGTTATGCCGTATCCACTATAAGTCAAGCCAAGAAGGGCCATAAAACAATTTTGTAAACAGTGATGACAGACACTAACAACCAAGTTTTGTAAAGAGGCAAGTCCCAACATCACGCTGATTTTGAGCATGATTTGTTGGACCCCACTACCAAGAGGATCTCCATAGACTCCACCAAGTTCAACTGGAATTTGGAAAGCTTGCATTTGGACATAGATATAATTTGAAGAATGTATTTCTAGTAGTTTAGAAATCCTTGTGAATCTTTTTCAATAGTGAATTCTTAGTTTCTTAAATTGATCATAATAGGCAAATATTATTTTGATTTTCTTATGCTAAATACTGACAAATCATTTTTGTTGAAAATTGACAAAAAATGTCCAAATTCGAAATCTGTAACCTGTGGTGCACATTTTGTCTATAAAGTTGTGATAGCACTCTATAGCACTTCTGTTGTCTGCACAGCCTTCAATTTAATTGAATTTTGCTTATGTGCAAGTCCAAGTCTATAGGATTTGTGAGGGCAGAAGCTCATGGCCAAAAACATATAGAAGGTGCAGGAGTGCCAATTCTGACTTTAAAGTCCATCAATTTAATTGAATTGTGCTCATGTGTGAGTCCAAGTCTATTGCATTTGTGAGGGCAGAAGCTCATGCCAAAGCATACAGAATGTGCAGGAGTGTCAATTCTAATCTGTAGAGTCTAGTGCTCTGCACATTTTGTCTGTAAAGTCATGATAGTACTCTATATCTTTTTTGTTGTCTGCAACAAAAAGACCATTGATTTAATTCAATTTTGCTTTTCTGCAAGTCCAAGTCTATTGCATTTGCAAGGACAGAAGCTCATGGCCAAAAACATACAGAAGGTCCAGGAGTGTCAATTCTGCCTTTAAAAGTCCATCACTTATTATTTTGTTAATAAATTTTCACCATCTCACAGTCCTGGAATCAAGTCACTGCCCATTTCTCCTTGAAAATCTCATCCCAAAATTCCACTTTTTGGGATGTATCACATATTATTGCATCTCAATTACAAGGATTGTGCCATACTTTGCCATTTGATCCGTTCCTCAAGAATGAATCCCTGGCATCAAAAGAACAAACTTAATCAGACCATCACTCATCCATGCTGCACCATTACAAGAACAATCTGAATAGGCATCCTTGAATGCTGAAGGCCAAAGTGAAGGAAAATCAAGGGAAAGTGGAGAGAAGAAGGCAAAGCTAGATGGGATAAAGGCAACATCAACTTATGCCCTGTGGACATGATCCGGGGCCTTGCACAATAATATCATTTTGTCACTGAAGAAGCTAATTGTTTTAGTACCCAGTATCCTGCAAACAAAATCACCAAGTTTACTGCTCTTGGCCTCTTAGTGAATTCTCTCTTTAGAAATACACTGATACTATTGTCCACACAGAAAGGGCCATAGATAATTCAAAGTGCATAAAAAAGGAGAAATAAAATTGCTTATGACCAAAATAGCTTTTTGATGAGCTAGTCGCAGCAAGATGATTACATAGGGGACAGACACTGACTCCAGATGTCTTTCTATTGAAAAAGATGTTGCCAAAAGCAATTGTAACCCAAAAATGAATAAAAGTTTTGTCTAAATGTGACAAGTTTTGGATCATATCAGTTGCGATTGAACTTTGGGACAGAATGACCAAGATTAATGATCTAATTTAAAATTATCAGATAACTTGTAAAAATATATTGGTATTCATATAAAGAAGCTACACATCTTTGCAGGTTATATGTAATTGTAGAATGGCATAATCATCTGTATGATTGTGCCTGCAAAACCACAGTTCAACAAATGGAGGAGAAGGAAATACTCTTCTCAACCTCCAAATTTAGGCCGGTTCCCCACTAGTCTAACTGAAAATGAAACAAATCTAACATACCCTTGTGGGAAAAGGGGTGCAAAAGAAGTAAACAAAATGCATAAACAAATACGGACAGAACCGTTGCAAGATTAGTGTGATCCAATGGTAATTTCAAGTAGAGGCCGAATAACTTCAGTGAACCAGATCAGGAATACCTGCAATTAACAGGAAAGAACACTACCAGGAAGTGAAAGAAGGGAGTCACCAACACCAAATATTCGTGAATGAAGAGGTTGCACAACACAATTGATCCATGAACGCCATGCTCATTTTCTCATTTATTGCAGACTTGAGTACAAAGTGACAGCTGATTAGAAAGAGTAGCTCTAGCTTTCTTGCAAATGCCAAGGAACCACTGCAATGAGGATGGAACTCTTATTTATAGGAAAAGTCTAGCCTGCTCTACTTCTAACTGCAGTAAGAGAGTCAACTCCTAGTTACATCATCTTGACACTAGAAGACAAAAATGTTGCTATCATCTTGAAATGACAAATGGATTGCTTTCTCATGAGGGTGGGGCACAGTCATGTCTTTGGAGGGGAGTGCTGTTTTTGCTTGGAGTGAAACACTGTCTTAGAAGAGCAGGGTGCACCTCTGCTTAGTGCGGGGCACTGTTCTGAAAGACGGGGCACATTTCTCTTTTGTTTCTCGGGTGGGGCACACTCCAGACTTGTGTGCTTGGACGGGACACACTCCCTATGAGGACGAGGTGCACTCATTATGAGAATGGTGGTTTCTCCGAACTTGTGTGCTCAGGCGGGGCACACTCCCTATAGGAATGGGGTGGGCTTCAAACTTAGTTAAAGTTTTGGCATTATTTGACTGTCCTCTGTTATTGATCGTGGCTCTGTTTTGACCCATTTTGAGCTATTTGATTGGCCTGTTTAAGTGTTTATTGCGCTGGTTCTTGCTCTATTTGGATTCAAGTGATAGATTTGTAATCAATTGCACAAGGGACAGGATAAACCACTGTAATTAATTGAAAAAATTTGTCAAGAACAAAACAGCACTGTCATATATCTGCTCAAATAAGTGACACTTTCCTGAGTGAAGACGTTCACATCCAAGTTAAACATCCAATGTGCAAGCCACCTTCTAATCTATCCCTACTGAATAATTTGTATGTGCATACCATGTCTGGGTTGGGATTTATAGGCTGGCAGAAATAAGCTTTTTGACTACGAAGAATCATCAGTTCACTGACAAATCCTCTGCACGGGGTATGTGCAATGGAAAAGTGGAATTAGGATGCAAAGGGAAAATTTCAGATGGAAAAAGATTTCTGTACACTCTAGACTTTAGATCACACCTTGAGATATTTATATTATTAGGCAAAATTCTTTAGAGGAAGACAAATTGCATGAGTCAGTAACAGTTAAGGCATAGATCATGTAGTTATTGGGTCTATGATATCTTTACTTCGATTGTTTAATGATCATGAATGAAGGAAAACAGTAAGCTACTTCACTATTATTGCTTCTCAACAGATATTTGGCATGGATTTTTAAATGCTTTTTGGACCAGTTGCGCAATATTTGCTAGGAGTGCAAACTTACCATGAACTCTGTAACTTTATGTTTTATTTAATTTTGGAAAGAAGTTTATTGATTAAGCATAAAATTCAGTTTTGGCAACATGTTTTTGTCTATTTAAGAAATAACCATAAAGTGAACTTTATTGTGCTTTTATTTTGAAGATTCAACATTCTTAATACTTAAGATACGTTTCATTTAAAGTTGCTGGTTCTGTTACCATAGGTATACACGCTTAAGGTTGAAGGAATTGCATTCCGCTTTGTGCCAAATCCCATCCAAGTTAGAAATGCATTAGAGGTAAGATCTGACAATACTATTATTTGCATTTTATTTCATTTCTGGACATTTGGTTTCACTTTCACAATTTCTAATTTTGATCTGTTATATAAAGTATTGCTTATTGTGCTTGTCTCTATATGCAAGTACCTTTAGTATGGTATTTAATAGGTTTTTGCAGCTTATTTATAGCTGATATGAAATTATAGTGTATGGCTTTAGATTTATATATTTACTCTTTCAGGTTATAATAAATGCTTTGTAAAATTAGAATACACCATTTATTTTATTTTACAGTTTCATGTTTGTCAATAGTTCTAATATTAGATCAGATCATGGCTGTATAGGGTTTGATAAACTTGAGTCTTGTTCAATTTGCGTTATTCAAGCACATGTGCAAATGAAATGAATTGTTATTGTCTTTAATAATAAACCTTATTATGTTGTTTGTGTTCCTTTATTATAATTTAGCCATGATCATCTCATATACTCAATCCATAAGTCAAGGTTATGTTGCCATGTTTAATGTTGGAGTGGAGAACTCAAGAGTTGCAGGGAGAGTCATTATATTGAAACCTGGTTCTTAAGTAAAATCATGCAAAGGCTCTCATAACTAAAAAGTTCAATTCTACATTTCTATAAAGTACTTACTATTTATGTTCTGCTCTTATTTGATTGTGGAAAAACAGTCAAGGGTACTCATCACTTCAGTAGAAATGACTAGTCCATCCCCATTGCAAACGAACTAATAGCCAACTTTAATTATTAGATATGTAAGAAATGGATGGTTGAAATGCTCAATACACATGCAAACAAATGATCTGCGTTGGTGACTTGTCATTATTGGCTGTACAGAACAGAATGCTTCCACTGCCATTATGGTTTATTTTTTAAAAATGATACTAAGAAACAATTAGGGGAGAATTCCATGAAAAAGTAAGATCTAGTGATCAAGGAAGAGAACTTGTCCAGGAATAACCAATAACTTGATACAGTACAGTAAAGTAGCTTTTAACGTCCATGAGGCCATAGGCCATATGGGATGATGTGTTTATCTAACGAGACTTCGGTTACTGGTGTATGGTGCACAACCCTGCTCCCTATGGGATTCGAACCTTGGAGCTACTATTTGGAGTTCTTTTGCCTTCACCATTAGGTCCACTCAAGTTGTACTGGAGTTCTTTTACCTTAACGATTAGGCCCACTGAACTTGATGGGAGAACATAATTTAAGATATAAAGGTAAAATAGTTTTTTACATCCACGAGGCCATAGGCCATAGGAGACAACCCTCATGGAGGATGGTCATCCAATATATGGTTATCCAACCATACTTCGGTTACGGAAGCATGGTCTACAACCTGCCCCTGTAGGATTTGAACCTTGGACCTCTACTCAGAGTTCCATAGTCTCCACCGTTAGGTCCACTCAGGTTGTACCCATCTCAGGTTATAAGTTGATATTGAGATCCCTAGTATGTTGAAATTTGACCCATCTCAGGAGAGTTTGAGGTATTTTGGACTACCAAAAGAGAATTGAGAGTGATTGCCAAAGGAGAGATATTCCCAGAGGAAATCTGAGGTTTTAAAGACACACACTCATTTTATTGCCATTAGATTCCTGATGATTTAGGCTTCTAAGAATCATATCAAGAAACAAATAAGATTCGGCTAGAATGGGTGAGCAAAACACATGCATCTTTGTGGTCAGTGGTAGTATTGACTGGACACATACATACAGATATGCCTTCAAGATTCTTCTTAGAAAGGGATATTATATATTTGCTTGAAGATTGAACTAATTTTCTGCTAAAAATGGTCTCTAATCTCGATTTTGAGTAGTTTTAGTGTACTATCTATGACATAGTTTTGACATTCTTCTCCATGTTTAAAAAAACTTTGGACAGGTGGCAATAAAGAATTACTAAGGAAGTGTGGACTTTCCTGCCGGATATTTATAAATTCCATTTTTGCCACTTGTCATGCAGTCTAGTTGAGATTTGGCCTTTAATTGACTGATGTTCTAATGCCTTCTGTAGATCAAGTCAAGAGATCTTGCAAAAGCTTTTGATGGGGTGCCAGTATTTCAGGTGATGATTTTCCTTCTAGAATTTGTCGAAGTATTATCTTTACATTTAATTGTCCTTGCATAACTGGCTTGTTTTAATTTATCAGGACAATGTTGTGGATTTGTAAGCATGGGTCAATGTTTAAACCATTACAATTTCTAATGCAGTGTTGACATGCAGTCAGATCTGGTGGTACTGAAGAAGAAGAATCGAAGCTTAACTCCGCTCTACTTTTGCAAGGTTTGAATATTTGAATCTATAGTAAATAGAACACTTTATGATTTGCATAGATAAGCCTTGTTTAAACTCCATCTTATATACACTATTCTGGTAGTATATTAATTTTTCTTGGGTTGTTATAGTGTGGCGTCTTCAGGCTTGTTCTCTTGGTAGGCTAACTTACTATTTGCAAATGGAGCAGGAAGATTTGGATAGAGATCTTGAAAAGATTATGGAGAACAGCCCAAGATCATTGTCCTCTTCTATTTTGGTAAAAAGCCTAGCTGATGAAATGTTGATGTTTGCTTGAACGTCTTAGGCTCTCCTGTGAATGATCAAGATCTGTAATAGAACTGTGAAACTGATATGATATTTTCTGCTTACCAGGTTGGAAGCTTGGAAGGTGCTCTTAAGGCAATGGAGGTAAGGACTTTGTTTCAGCTGATATGCAAAGAATACTTGTTCTGTTAAAAGAAATTTTACACAGTTCTTATGTTATTCTGAAATTTAGTGTTTGCTAACATTTCTGATCATGTTAACTGAATGGCAGGAAAGCAAAAAGGACTCAGAGTGGGAAAATCTAATTTTCATTCCACCTGGGAAAAGTTATGTTGAATATATAAAAAGGATTGTTGTGTGAATGCTAATTTGAATAAATATTACATGTTTGCAGTTATTCTTGTTCACCAAAGTTCCTCACAGATGGACTGAATTTGCTTGACCATAATGAAACACATTAGATTCTCTGCTATAAATGCCTTCCTGCTTGTAATTTTTCTTAAGCTTGGCCACTAGTCAACCTCTTCAAGAATCATTTTGTAATTTCATTCTTTAGGTTGTGCCTAATGAGAAAAATGTGCACCAGTCTCTTAGGAAACTCCATATTTATTCAAAGTACACAGCAGCTATTTCTCTGGAAAATATAATCCAAAATGTAATGATGTTTCAGAATTGAGTTGTAGACCAGCATAACGGCATTGCCCATAATACATGAGTTTATACATGAAAAAAAGTTCTTAATCAATGGATCTTTCTCATTTTACAATTATATTCTTTGACACATCTTAGATGGAGACGTATGATGTTTACATGCACTTATAGAAACCTCTGATGACAATGCTTTTGTTCATTTCTGCATATTATTAAGGTTGTCAGAAATGCTGGAACTGAAACATTAAGAATGGACAAATTATCATTCTATGTTTTGTCTCAGATAGTGTAGAAGCCCAGGTATACTTTCTGCAGTGAATTTATTGTTAGATTTCCTTTTGAAGTGTTTGCTCTTAACTTTTTAATGGTAGTTTATATGATGGAGAATGGGTTCTTCTCCGCTTCTTGTAGTAGGAAAATGGCTGACAATTTTGTTGGCAGACTTAATTAGTATAGACAGTGGAAGAAAGAAGGTACCAACATGGAACAGAATCCTCCAATAGGATAGGAGATCAATTTTGTGTCTTTGCTGCAGAAAAACCTTGTAATTAAGAACCAGTATGCATATGGGCGCCAAGTCCTGAAGCTAAATTGTTGATCTTTTAATTTGCCTCAACCTGTACCTGGGGGTGAGGGTTCAACCAGTCATACACAATGAATTGGTTATGATATCTCTTTTAGATACGAATATAGTTCTGATCATCTTATAGAAAACTAGCTAATTTTCATTTGATTCTCTTTTGGTTAATGTAGCTGAATGTTCTGAAATGATCAAGAAGCAATGTTGCTATTACTAGCAAAAACAGGTGGTTATCTTTTTGTTTGTCTAATATCATCAAAACCAAAATGAGTTGAATGCCTTTATGAAATCTTTATATGTTATGGATAAGGAGTGGATGCCTCTGATGCTATTTTTCAAAGAAGTGTGAAGTTAGATGTCCCTAAGTTTTGTCATCTCAAATTTTATAGAATAATTTGTCAATCTGAACATACTGAACACTTTTCATAAACAAATGCAGTTTTTTACGATCTACTAGCATATTACATCTTGAAGTATATACAACATATGGAAAACCTTGAATGAATAGGATACAGTTTATTTTAAGTCCTTAAATTTAATGGAATGATAATGTTTTTAGTTCTGTTATCCTTCGTCCATGGTTTGGTTTAGATCTAGTTTAATAATATTGCTCTCTATGGGTCGTCTGTTATATTGAAGTGTGTACTTCCTCTCCATGCATTAAGTGTTTTTTTGCTTTATGATCTGCATGGGGCACCAAGAGGAATTTTGATATGATATTGTTATCAGTTAATATAAACATGATGTGTGTGGAGACTGTTGGAAATTATTATATTGAATGAGACAAATGAAGAGAACAGGACAAGAATAAGACAAAAAATCGAAACAGGACAAGAATAAGACAAAAATCGAAACAGGACAACATGACAATTATAATTGCAAGTGAAAATTAAAAAAAAGGGGAAAAAGAAATATTCTCACCTAGATGTGAGGAGAATGTGAAGCAATAGATCTTATTGCATATAAGTGTAGGGCATTGTATTGAAATAGAATGTACAAATTTTAATATTGATGAAGTGCTTATTGGAGGGTTTTTGTAAGACTTCATTTGCTTCTTTCTAAGCTGTGTTAATCTCTATTTTAGAGTATCACTACATCTCACATATTGGTACTAAAGCTTGGAGATTGCAGACTAGAGAGGTAAGAGCTTGAGGACTTGATTTTCTTTAACAGAGAATTCGGAATTCAAGTTTTTTTTGACGACTTTATACATTATTGCTGTAGTTGTCATGGCTTATGGTAGTACGTCACAGTCCATCCCAGAATTTAAATGAGAAAATTATGATTATTGGTGCATAAAGACGAGGGCTTTGCTAATATCCAAGGAAATGTGGAGTGTTGTGGAAAATGGATATGAGAAACCTACATATAGGCATATTTTATCAGCCATAGGGAAAAATATATGAAGGAAGCACAAAGAAGAGATGCTGTAAGTTTGTATCATATACTGGCATTTTTTCATGAATTGCAAATGTCAAAACTATCACAGAAGCTTGGGACACCTTGAAGGCAATCTATAAAGGCTCAATTGTAAGTGAAATTAGTGAAGTTACAGAGTTTGAAGAGATAATATGAAGATCTGAGAATAAGTGACAATGAAAATCTGGGAGAGTATTGTCCAACGGTGCATGACATGACATTAACACAAAATGGTTATCTATGGTGAAGAACCAATAAAAGAAGATATCCTTAAAAAGATGTTGAGAATATTGACATTAAAGTAGAATCATTATGCAATGATTATTGAAGAAAGTAAGGATTTGAAGAAGTTGGATGATCAATCATATCCCATGAAGAAAGAATTAAAAATAGTCAAAAATGAGAACTTAGAGCAAGATTTTTACTTCCAAAGCAGCATGCGAAACAATAATGGGGCTATCTCAAACAACAATTCCCAAGGTGAAAGAGGGGAGCAAGAATTAAAAATAGTGGAAAATGAAAACTTATAGCAAACTTTGACTTCCAAGGCAGTGTGTCAAACAATAATGGGGCTATCTCAAACAACAATTCCCAAGGTCAAAGAGGGGAGCAACAAAATCAACATTTTACAAGAGGAAGAGGGCATGGTAGATGAGAAGGCTATAATGGAAGTGGTAGAGACAAATTTGTGGATAAGAGGATTGTTAAATGTCACTATTGCAAAAATTAAGACAACTACGAGAGAATGTAGAATAAAGACAAGTAATGGAGGGAAAAACACAACTTTTCGTATGAAGGTGAAAGCTCAAAAAATATATAATGTGGTAGAAGTTTCGACTAAGAGTCTTGGTACTTAGATTCTAGTTCAAATCATATGAACCTTAGTAAGGAGTTGCTTGTGGATTTGGATGACTCATACAGGGGAAGGTGAAATTTTGAGACAACAAATCATTGAAGATTGAAGGAAATGAACCTTACAAATTAACTCAAGGTGGAAAGAAAAATATCCAAATTCCTTCATAACAATTTGTTGAGTGTGGGGCAGCTTGTAAAGAAAAACTATAAAGCGGTGTTTGGGAATAAGGAGTGCATCATTTGTGACAAAACAAATGAGAACCAATCAGTGGCTATTTTATCTATGACAAAGAACAAAATATTTCCTTTGAAGCTTGGAGGAGAAGAGAGCAATTTGTGTGACACAACTATTGAGGACCACAATTGGTTATGGTACCAAAAGTATGATCACTTGAATTTTTGAAGCTTCTATTTGTTGAATGCTAAAGGAATGGTTTATGGATTGCCTTGTGTAGAAGCAAGAAGTAAAGTATATGAAGGTTGCAGAATGGGAAAATATCATGGAGGGCTTTCCACAAGGAAGAGTGTAGAGAGCATCATATCTGTTGCAACTGTTTCATTTAGATATTCGTGGTCCAATGCACATACCAAGTGTTGGTAAATCCTTATTATATCACTTTTATTAATGATCATACTTAAAAAAATTATATCTTTTTGAACAATAAGGATGTTGCTTTGAAGTATTTGAGAGCTTCAACGTTGTAGTAGAGAATGAAATAAAAAATAGAATCAAAACATTAAAGATCGATCATGTGAGTATTCTAAAAAAATTAACCAATTATATAATGAGCATATGATAAGAAGACAATTGACAACAATATATACATCTCAACAAAAATGAGTGCATAAAAGAAGAATAGGACAATCACAGAGATGACAAGAAGCACGAAACTAGCAAAATGTTTGCAATTATTTGTGGGCTAAAGCAAATGTGGCAAAAATGTACACTCTCAATAGAAGTCCCACAAATGTAGTAAAGAATAAGAATCTTCACAAGGTACGGTATGGAAAGAAGCCTTCAATAAGTCATTTGAGAGTGCTTGTCGTTTGGCTTATGTTGGTGTTGAAGATAAAAAACGAAGAAGTTAGATCAAAAGAGAAACATGCATTTTTGTTGGTTATTTTGAACAAAGCAAGACATATAGGCGTTATGACCCCAAATCTAGACAATGCATTGTTTTTAGAGACATGATTTTTGATGAAGAGGGAGTACATGAACAACAAACATAAAAGACTAAGAAGAAAATTATAATTGATGATTCTAGTATGTCACAAACATCAAGCGGAGACAAGCGTTTCTCCGAAGACAAACATAAAAGGGAAGAGAACAATACAAGCACATCCATGTTGCCAAATGTTGGATTAGAATTTTGAGATGAGGTTCATAAGAAGCCTAAGAACAAAGACAAAAGAAACATGATAATATGTTAACTATGCACTATTGTCCAAGATTGAAGTGAAGCCCTCAAGTTTTGAAGGGGCAACCCAAAGCAAGGTATGGACCAAAGATATGAAAGAAGAAATGAGTGCAAGTGAAAAATTAATAACTGGGAGTTGTGTGAATTTCCACATAATAAATATGTGATTGGAGTTAAGTGAATGTTCAAGACCAAGTACAACAATGATGGATCAATTGAAAGACACAAAGCAAGATTAGTTGCAAAGGGGTATGCATAATAGATTGGCATAGAATATGATAACATATGCACTTGTTGCAAGGCAAGACCATAAAAATGGTCTTAGCTGTGGCAGCCCAAAAAATATGGGCTATACATTAACGTATTTGTTCTAGTATGCAAACACTCTTACAAAATTTAAAAGAATAGTCTGCAAACATTCTTACAAAATTTGAAAGATCAGTATGCAAACTTTATTACAACATTTGAAAGATCAGTATGCAAACTTTCTTACAAAATTTGAAAGATCGGTATGCAAACTTTATTACAAAGGTAGTGGCAAAGATTTAGTTTATTTTACTTAGAGATAGAATGAACATTTTGTTAGGAATTTACTATTAAAAATAAACTCACACAAAATACTAAATATAGACAAAGATTCATGCAATAACTAAATATCACAATGCTAAAAGTAAATGCAAAATTAAACACACAATAAATAAAGAATTGCAGGCCTCTTTCAGGGGGCAACCTCCAATATTTCATTAATTTGCAAACAGACACATTCGTACATGGATCCATGTCTTTTAAAGATACACTTCATGCAACCCAGTTGTCACTCAAGCTAGAATCTTCTACCAACTAGCGATTACATTCTTGATAATGGTTACATGAAATGGCCCTAGTTGTCTAGGCGCCTTACTTGCCACATACCACTACAAAATATTACAAAATAATAGTATAAAGGGATCCCAATGTTGGAAGTGGGTCATTATAATAATCAAGTGAGAATTACAAAATAGTGTTAGGATGGGGTCCTAACATACCCGTCCCCTTCAAATAAGCTTTGTCCTCAAAGCTGTAGATGAGGAAAGTGGCGTTGTAGCTGCTGGAGGGATTCCCACGTAGCATCTTCTGGCTGTAATCCTCACCACTAAACAAGGACCTCAGTGATTACATAATTGCGAAGAGTATGCATCTTGTGATTCAAAATATGATCTGGCTTGAGCAAGATAGAACCCTCTTCATCCAATTTAGATAAAGCAGATTGAACACTCACACAAAATACTGAATATAAACAAAGATTCATGCAAACTAAATATCACAATGCAAAAAGTAAATGTAAAATTAAACACACAATAAATACATAATTGCAGGCCTCTTTCAGGGGGCAACCTCCTATAATTCATTAATTTGCAAACAGACACATTCGTACATGGATTCATGTCTTTTAAAGATACACTTCATGCAACCCTAACCCTAAGCTCAAGAGGTGGCTTACATGCAAAATGTCACTCAAGCTAAAATCTTCTACCAACTAGCGGTTACATTCTTGATAATGGTTACATGAAATGGCCCCAGATGTCTAGGCGCCTTACTTGCCACATACCACTACAAAATATTACAAAATAATATTATAAAGGGATCCCCATGTTGGAAGTGGGTCATTATAATAATCAAGTAAGAATTACAAAATAGTGTTAGGATGGGGTCCTAACATACCCTTCCCCTTCAAAAAAGCTTTGTCCTCAAAGTTGTAGATGAGGAAACTGGTGTTGTAGTTGATGGAGGGATTCCCACGTAGCATCTTCTAGCTGTAATCCTTACCTAATTGCGAAGAGTACGCATCCTGTGATTCAAAATCTGATTTGGCTTGAGCAAGATAGAACCCTCTTCATCCAATTTAGATAAAGCAGATTGAACATGTACTTGATTTCCCAGTACCTTCTTGAGAGAAGATACATGAAAGACAAGATGAATCTTGGATATAGATGGTAGGGCCAATTTGTAGGCAGTGGCACCAATCCTCTATAAGACCTGGTAAGGACCATAATATTTGGCAGCAAAATTTTGGCATCGACGTAGCTGAAGAGATGACTATTTGTACGATTGCAAGCAGAGGAAGACCATATCGTTGACTTCAAAACTACACTTTGTACGGTGTTGATTAGCTTGTTGGCGCATCTTATTTTGGGCCAATTCTAAATTCAACTTCAGTTGATAGAGAACTTCAGCATGTTTGTGGAGTGTAGTGTTAACATGGACTTTGGGGCTGCCTGGAATATAGGATGAGGGTGCTGATGGAGGTAGGCCATAAACTACTTCAAAAGGGGTGACCTTGGTCGCAATGTGATAAGAAGTGTTATACCACCACTCGGCCAAGGGAAGCCACTTTGCCCACTCTGTAGAATGATCAGAGGCAAAACAATAAAGACAGGTCTCCAAACATTTATTGACAATCTCTGTTTGACCATCTGTTTGCGAATGGTAAGATGAACTCATTTTGAGCTAAGTTCCTTACAACTTGAACAATTCTTGCCAAAAATTACTAGTGAAGGTGGATCACGATTGGACATAATGGAGGTGGGCATGCCATGAAGATGAAATATGGAATCAAGGAAAACTTGGGCAACTACGGAGGCCGTGTAAGGATGGGAGACAGGGTAAAAATGACCATACTTTGTGAGACGATCCACTACCATGAAAATAATAGATTTGCCTCCCGATTTAGGTAGACCTTCAACAAAGTCCTTGGAAATATTTGTCCAAGCCTGTTTTGGAATAGGAAAGGGTTGAAGAGTGCCTGAGGAAGGCATTGCTTCTCCTTTTATCCATTGAAAAATTTCACACTTGGCCACAAAAGTCTGAATGTCCATATCCTTCCAGAAAAAATCCGTTTAATCCTTTCATATGTCTTGAGGAACCCTGAATGGCCCACAGTGAGTGAAGCATGCATTTCTTTCATAACGAGTTCTTGAATTGTAGACGTGCAAGGGACAAGGCACTGGAGATAACACAAATCTTGTCCATCCTAAGTGCACCCTGGGCATGATGTAGGCTCTATTTGAAGTGAGACAATCAAATTTTGTAATTTTAAATCTTGCAACACCTCATCCTAAAGAGGATTTATCCATTGTGGTATGGGTGTAGAAATGACACATAACATACTTTGAGCTTTAAATTGACAAGAGAGCATCCACCACAATATTTTCTTTGTCCTTTTTATAGGTAATATCATAATCATAGCCCATGAGCTTGGACACCCACTTTTATTGTTCGAGGGTAGCAACCTGTTACTCCAGGAAGTATTTAAGACTTTAGTGATCAATTTTAATGGAGAAATGCCACCCAATGAGATAAGGCCGCTAGTGAGTAACCACATGCAAAATTGCAAGCATCTCCTTAGCATACATTGATTTGCCTAAATTTTTGCTTGAAAGTGCTATACTAGTGAAGGCCACAGGATGCCCTTCCTACATCAACACAACTCTAATGCCATTGTTGGAAGCATCACTTTCAATTACAAAGGACTTGGAAAAATCAGGCATCACTAAGGCGTGAGTGGTTGTCATAGCATGCTTCAATTCAAGGAAAGCCTTCTCAATTGGACCCATCCAAGTAAAATAAAATTTCTTTAACATGGCTATTAAAGTAGCAATAATTTTGCCATAGGATTTGCGGTAATACCTTGTGAGGCCCAAAAATCCACGAAGACCCTTTAGAGTGTGAGGTTTCGACCACTCTTGAAAGACTTGAATCTTCTTAGGATCAACTTTAACTCCATCCTTGGTGACATTATGTCTCAAATACTCTACTTTAGTCAAACCAAAATAACACTTGGACCTCTTAGCATAAAGCTGATGTTGTGCCAAAATTTGTAAAGTCTGGTCCACATAGATGAGGTGTTCTTCCCAAGAGCGACTATAAACCAAGATATCATCAAAGAAAACTAATATGAATTTACAAAGAAACATGCATAAAATATTGTTCATGAGGCTTTGAAATGTGGAAGGTGCATTTGTCAAGCCGAATGGCATAACCAAAAATTCATAATGATCCTCATGAGTACGAAATGTGATTTTGGAAATATCTGTCCTTGAGCCTGATTTTATGGTACCCGAATGGAAGATCTAATTTGGAGAAAAACATAGCCCCATGCAGCTCATCCAATAATTCATCCACCATAGGGATAGAGAACTTATCCTTAAATGATGAGCTTATTAAGCTCACAAAAATTGATACATAATCGCCAAGACCCATCTTTCTTTCGTACCAATAAGATAGGAGAAGAGTGAGGATTGTTACTAGGTCGAATGGCTCCAAATTTTTACAATTCATGTACTACTCTATTTTTGATTTAAGGGCATAAGGTTATCAATACGACCTAATGTTAGGCAATACATTTCTATGTACCAATGGAATGACATGGTCATGAGAGCAACGTGGAGGTAATTTTGACGGTTCAAAAAAATTGCATTGTGCCTTGTCAGAACACATTGCAAATCTTCTGGAATTTGGTCCACCTCAACAGTAGGTGGTTGAATCGTAAATATTTGAGCGATGACCCCACAAGAAGATTTTTTCAACAAATTTTCCATATGGTTTGAGATGATAATCTAGGGAAGCCTTGCTTGTGAATCTTGAAGAGTGTAAGACCTTCTATTCTGTGAAAATTGCATCCATAGATCTACAAAATTCCATGCGATGGTTCCCAATGTACCTAACCATTGAGATTCCAACACAATATCACATCACTCTAATTGTAGAGAAAACATATTAGTTTTGAGCTCATAATCCCCTATTTTTAATTTAACATTGCAACATTTGCCTTTGCAAGGCAAAGTCCTACCATTTTCCACCATAACCTCAAAGAAATTACATGCGCATGTAACAATTGGCTTGCTTGGAAATTTGAGGATCAATCAAGTTATGTGTGCTTCCAGAATCAATAAGAATTGTAAGACATTGTCCTCTAAAAAATGTGATTTGAGAGAAGTTAGGAGCGAAAATTAGATAATCAATATTATATTCAACCTTCGAAAACCTCAGTTACATTGGAATATATACTCGTAGTATTAACCGAACTTAGGGAATATAGGGAAGTTAGGGAAATAGAAGAAATAGGGAGGAAAGGGAAAAAGGAAATTGAGTTGGTTCGCCTTGATGCCCTTGTCGTCCAATCCTGCCCAGTCAGCTGCCGTCCAAGTCAAACTTACCTGTCCAGTCAACTGCCGTCCAAGGAGGTAAAAGGGGTAAGATCCAAAGCTTATAGTTGAAACAAATTTTTACACCTTTTTTACTCCTTTTTGGTCTTTTTACTAGCTTTATTTCCAACATTCTCCCCCTTAAAGTTGAGAGGACTGACTATACAGTCTCTCAACTTTATATATTGAGCTTTAGCTATACCTTTGGTGAAGATGTCTGCAATATTATCCAAAGTGTTACAATGTTGAAGCTCAACTATTTGTTGTTCCACCATATCTCGAATGAAGTGATACTTCATATCGAAATGCTTTGATCTGCTATGGTGGACTGGATTGTATGCCAACTGAATGGCACTTATGTTATCACAATACAATCGAGTTGGACCACTTTGACTTTCTCCAATCTCTTCAAGAACTTTTCTCAACCATAGGGCTTGAGTACTAGCATGTGTGATGGCTATATACTCAGCCTCAGTTGATGACAATGCTACAACAGTTTGTTTCTTGGAACTCCATGTAATTAGTCCTGATCCTAGACTAAAACAATTCCCTGATGTAGATTTCCTGTCATCTATATTGCTGCCCCAATCACTATCACTGAAGCCAACTAATTTTATAGACTTACATTTTTGGTAATGGATTCCAAAATCCAATGTACCTTTTACATATCTCAATATTCTTTTAGTTGCTTGTAGATGCAGCTCAGAAGGACTAGCCATAAACCTTGAGACTAGAGAAACAACATATTGAATATCGGGCCTTGTGTTGGTGAGAAACATCAGACTCCCAACCATGCTTCTGTAAGTGGTCATGTCAACCTTTGATGCTCCGTCGTCCTTGCTCAATTGGATCCCATGTCCAGTTGGAGTTGCAACTGATTTGCATTGCTCCATGGCAAATTTCTTGATCATGTCTCGAGCATACTTGTGTTGACATATGAAGATCCCTTTGTTTGATTGATGCACTTCCATGCCTAGGAAGTATCGCATTAGACCAAGATCTTTCATCTCGAACTGCTTCATCATGGAGTTTTTGAACTCCGTATTCATTTTATTGTTACTACCCATAAATATTAGATCATCCACATACAAACAAACTATGAGAATGTCTACTCCATGCTTTAGGTAGTACAGAGTTGGTTCACTTTTGCTTCTTGTGAATCCATACTCGCTGAAATAGCCATCAATGCGTGAGTACCAAGCTCTTGGTGCTTGCTTGAGGCCATAAAGTGCTTTCTTCAATTTGTAAACAAGGTTCTCTTTTCCCTGTTCTTGGAAACCTTGAGGTTGTTGAACATACACCTCTTCTATCAAGTATCCATTCAGAAAAGCACTCTTTACATCCATGTGTTGAACATTCCATCCTTTATGGGCTGCTAAGGAAAGAACTGATCTGATTGTCTCTTGTCTTGCAACAGGAGCAAAGGTTTCCTCATAGTCAATGCCATATTTCTGAGTAAAACCTTTTGCTACTAGTCTCGCCTTATGCCTCTCAATGCTTCCATCAGCATTGTACTTGGTCTTGTAGACCCATTTACATCCAACACATTTTTTACCTTTGGGTAGCTTTACTAGCTCCCATGTATCATTATTTTTTATAGAGGTTATTTCCTCTTTCATGGCTTCTTGCCATATATTTTGAGTACATGCCTTCTCATAGCTAGCTGGCTCTAGCTGTGCATTAGTCAATAAAGCATAATTGACTTCATCTCCTCTAGGTTCTTGGGAGTCATCATCCCCATACAATTGCAAATTTTCAAGTTGTTGCAAAACTGTATTCATTTCACTAGCTTGGCTTCTAGTGAATCTTCTCTAGAAATTTTGATCCAGCATCTGAAAGGATGGATGATGTTGTAAAGTTCTTCTGCCTCTTGATGGAGAGTCAATGTCCATTGGTGAAGAACTTACTGATCTCTGTGGAGAAGGACTTGGAGTGGCGGTTGAAGTACTTGAACTGCTTGATCTTGGAGGGGGTGGTGTGCCTTTCCTGTTCTTTGGAGACACCTGTTGTACCTGTGAAGAATTTACATCTTGGGACTCATCATCAACAAAAATTCTTTGATGACCCCATTCTCCCCCTTCATCAAAAATTACATCCCTGGAGAGTACAATTTTATGAGTCTTGGGATTGTAGAGCCTATATGCTTTTGTAGACTCACAATACCCGACAAATATACAAGCTTGACTTTTTGGATCAAGCTTCCTCCTTTTCTCATCAAGAATGTGGGCATATGCTAAAGAACCAAAAATTTTGAAGTGCTTTACATTTGGTTTCTTTGCATACCATGCCTCATAAGGAGTGATGCCATCTAAACTAGAAGTTGGACTTCTATTTAGAATATATACACTTGTTTTTACAGCATCAGCCCAGTACATATTAGTGAGATGCTTTGTCTGAAGCATCGATCTCGCCATCTCAACTAGGGTGCGGTTCTTTCTTTTGGCCACACCATTCTGTTGTGGGGTATAGGCTGTGGTGAATTGCCTTTTGATCCCACTTGCTTTACAATAGTTTAAAAATTCTTTTGAGGAGTATTCACCTCCTCGATCTGTTCGAAGACATTTTACATAATTCCCACTTTGATTCTCTACATTGTTTCTGAAATCTATGAAGCAATCAAATGCTTCATCTTTGTGCTTTAAGAAATAAATCCAGCACATCCTAGAGAAGTCATCTATGAAAGTGAGAAAATAATAATTATTTTCGAGACTCTGTGTTTGCATCGGACCACAGATGTCCGAATGTACTAACTGAAGTGGATAGTTGGCTCTCCACGCTTGTCCTCTCAAAAACTTTGATCTGGAGTGCTTTCCCAAAGCACATCCTTCACAAACCTCCTGTTGATCATTGATTTTTGGAAGTCCTGTCACCATAGCTTGAGAAGTGAGCAATTTCAAGCTAGCGGAATTAAGGTGACCATATCGCAAGTGCCACAACACACTTGGATTTGTTATTGCTACATTTGCAAGTTGATCTCCCCCTGGCTCACCAAATTTGAGAGGGAATAACCTGTTCTTGGTCATGGGGACTTGGGTGATGACACGATTACAATTATTTTTATCAAAAATAATACATTGTCCTTCATCAAAGACAAGCTTGTAATTGTTCTCCATCATTTGTCCAATGCTGAGCAAATTGTGTTGGAGCTTTGGAGTGTAATAGATGTCACTCACTTTCTTTAGTCCTTCTTTGGTTGGAACCGCCATGGCTCCAATGCCCTCTACTTGCAATGCTTTGTTATCCCCTAATTTGATTTGGGATTTATAAGTGGAATCTAGAGTAGCAAATAGTTTTTCTTTGCCACTCATATGGTTTGAGCAACCAGTATCTAGAATCCATGTGTCATTTAAATTCTGATCTGATTGTCCATATGATAGAAAAATATTAGAAGCATCATCTTCTTCTCCATAATTTCCATATTGACTGTTGTTGTCTTGTGAAGATTTTGACCAGCAGTCATGAGCGAAGTGACCTGGCTTGCCATAGTTGAAACAAGCTGATTTGGACTTGTCACTTCCTCGCCCTTGATTGCCACTTTGTCCTTGATTTGCACCTCGATTCTGATTTCCACCTCTTTGTTGGTTGCCTCCTCTGTATGAGTTGCCTCCTCTATTGGAATTGCCTCCTCTATTCTGGTTGCCTCCTCTGTTGGAATTGCCTCCTCTGTAGGTGCCTCTGCCTCTACCTCTTTGCTTGCCTCGACCTTGACCTCTTCCCCATCCTCTTCCATTATTTTCATTGGAAGTGAAGGCCTTATCATCGCCTCCATAGTTGGTTGAAGGAGTTTCAGGAAACCTCTCTTCATGTGACATTAACGATCCGATCAATGCATCGAATGTTAAAAGGGAAAGATCTTTGGATTCTTCTATTATTATGGCAATATGGTTCCATTTTTGTGTAAGTGTTCTCAACACTTTTGTTACAATTATCTCAGGCTTGATTTCTTCGCCTAGTGTAACCATTTTATCTACAATTGCTTTTACTCTAACACAATAATCATCGACTTTTTCATTATCTTTCATTCGGAGATTTTCAAAATCTCGCTTCAATGTTTGAAGCCTTACCTGCTTCACTTGATTACTACCCTGGAATCCATCACTCAATGCTTTCCATGCAGCTTGTGCAGTCATACAGGCAGCAATTCTAGGAAATATGCTTTTCTCCAATGCAGCTTGGAGATGAGAAAGAGCAGAAGAGTTGCTCTTTTGTTCTTCTTTTCATGTTTTCTTGTCTGCGGCACTTAGTGTTGTCCAGTCTGAAGGTTCTGTGTAGCCCTCTTCTATGATGTCCCACAAACCTTTACCTATGAGCAAGGTCTTCATCTTTATAGACCAATACTCATAGTCATAACCGTTAAATTCTGGTATAGGTAAGCTATTGTGTGAGGCCATAGTTACCAAAAACTCTCTTTATTTCATGGTTACAATAAAGTATTTTTGCTGAAAGAAGGAAAGAAGAAGAAGGAAGAAGGAAGAGATTACAAATTTAAGTCAAATTTGACTTGTTCTAATCTATCATGGACTGCTTGGTCCTCTTGATGTGGGGATGCGATCTCTTGAGTTACAAAGTTATCTGCCACTTCTTCTTCGTCGTCACTTATCTGTATGATTTTCGATGATTCTGGTTCTAGGATTTCTACTGAATTACTATAGTGTGTATACTCTGATTCTTGTGCTTCAGCTTGTACTGATTTTGATTGTTCAAATTCACTCCTGAATGAGTTATCTTCAAAGTCTGCCTCGTACCCTGAGTCAGGATGCCTTTGATGTGCTATCACTGCATTTTGAAGTTGACTAAACACAATGTTGAGTCCATAACCTCTGACTTTGTTATCAAAACTCTCTGCACCTTCTCGTGCTAAAATTGCACATAAGGCATGATAACAACCATTTGGTCTTATCATCAATGCCTTGTTACAATTTTACAATTTGATCCTTTGTCTCTTTTACAAAAAAAACTAAGCCTCTTAGGCTTATTACACACTCTTTATGATTCCCTGAATAAAAAAACTTTGCTTTTACAATGAATTGCCTCCTAGGCAATGTCCCCTTTTTTATAATAAAAAAAATTATATTTCTTATTTAATAAAAATAAAATAATTGCTTTTAAATTTTTTTTTTAAAAACAATTAAGTTTTAATTTATTAAATATAATATAAATATTTTTAATATAATAATTTAAAAAAAAGTTCAACTATAGAAATGAGGGCAAAGGGTTTCGAACCCTTGACATATGATGGCCTTGGGCCTTACAGCGTGTGCGTTTGCCACGATAGTAGCTCACCTGCCATGAGCTAAGGAAGTCCAACTTCCTTATAAAGCCTAATTCGAACCCTTTTTAGCTTTTTTTTTTTTAAACTAATAAAACTTGTCCTCGTGGGATTCGAACCCGGGACATGCGATTCACAAACAATCCGCCTTCACCGATCGAGCTACGCCCATGGCTGGGTATGGAGGAGGAAGGTCATATATTTATTATGGAGTTTTGTGGCAATTTCAAACAAAAAAGAATTTCACTGTCGTTGGGTTTCGAACCCGCGACCTGCAGGGGGTCGGGCAACTTATGGCTGGCTCCTCGAGCCAGTCGAGCTGCGTGGCCCGACGGGAATCCAAAGGAGGCTTGCCTCCTTTATCTCGTCGGTCGTGCAAACAACTTTAAAAAAATAATAATCCCACATCCGCTATGCGGAGGGGATTTTGTGCTTTAAAAGCACAGAGAAGCAGTATGCTTCTCGATTGCCTTTGGGCAATCGCTCGATCGCCCCTTTTGCCTTTTGTCCACCCACCTTTGTCCGCCATGTTGCTCCTCCCTTCGCGTGCCACGTGCCTATCCGTGTCAGCTCCTTGTGCCTCGTTGTCTGTCCGTGTCAGCTCCTGACTTGTCCTCCTGTCGCCACGTGTCGCTCTGTGATCGGTCCTTCTACGTCGCTCCTGTCTCCGTTGGCTGTTGTGCTGGCCTGCTCCGGTGTTTGCCTCGATCCGCGTGCCTTCGGGCTTCTCTGGCCTCGAGCTTCGAGCTGCGGGCCCCACCTTGGTCTAGCTACAAGCTGTGCTCTACGGGTTTCTCTCGCTTCGATCCTCGGGCTTCCTTCGCCTCGATTCTCGTGCTGTCCTTGGCTTCGGCTCTCGGTCCTCGGGCCTCCCTCGCCTTCGGCTCTGATACCAGATGTGATTTGAGAGAAGTTAGGAGCAAAAATTAGATAATCAATATTATATTCAACCTTCGAAAACCTCAGTTACATTGGAATATATACTCGTAGTATTAACCGAACTTAGGGAATATAGGGAAGTTAGGGAAATAGAAGAAATAGGGAGGAAAGGGAAAAAGGAAATTGAGTTGGTTCGCCTTGATGCCCTTGCCGTCCAATCCTGCCCAGTCAGCTGTCGTCCAAGCCAAACTTACCTGTCCAGTCAACTGTCGTCCAAGGAGGTAAAAGGGGTAAGATCCAAAGCTTATAGTTGAAACAAATTTTTACACCTTTTTTACTCCTTTTTGGTCTTTTTACTAGCTTTATTTCCAACAAAAAACCCACAACTTTCATGGTTTGTGGAGTAGTAATCTCTGCAAGAGCATGAACATAGATTTCTGCCTATGGTTCCTCATGCATTTATTCCTCGTTGTGAGGGGGTTATTCTATTGGTTCTGATTCATCATCACTTTTTTCACTATTGTTTAGGTCTTCGAAATCTATGCGGAAAAACTTCTTTGGGTGCACCTATGCCCTTGAACATATTTTTCATCACAATTGTAGCACAAACCTTGAGTGCATCGAGCATCCATTTCTTTTGTAGTCAAGCGTTTGTGGGGAACAATTTTATTTTTATCATGAGTTGGGAACTTGGGAGGAAAGGAGGATTTAGTTTGTGAAAATTTAGATGTCCTCCTTTGAGCTGAGAATTTGGATTTGGTCAACCATGCCAAGCTTATGGCTTGCATCATGGTTTGTGGTTTGAACATCTTGACCTCGACCTATAGATCATCTTTCAAGCCATTGATGAAACAACTCGTAAGAACTCTTCATTCAACCCCTTAGTTTTGTTAACCAATTTCTTGAATTGTGTTTGGTAATATTGAACTATAGAGGTTTGTATTAACTTTGTCAATGCTCCTGTAAAGTCGTCATACTCACTAGGTCCATATTAAGTAAGTAATTGAAACTCAAAGTCTTCCCAAGAAGGGTTGAGAATGGTGTGTTGCAACCACTAGTACCACTATAAAGATTCAAATTTCAAATTGAAAGAAGCCATCTTGACCTAGAAATATTTAGGGACATTATAAGTTTAAAAAAATTGATCAACACAACATAACCACCCATCTACATCCTTTCCATTGAACTTAGGAAAGTCCAATTTAAGCATATTAAAGGGAGTATCACAGTCAAAGAAAGGGTGAGAGTCTTCCCCTTCCTTTCCTTTCCCCTGATTGGATTGTTTAGTATGATAATAAAACACTTTTGGGAAACCTTGAAGTTTGGAATCAACCTCGACAAGGTGTTCTTCCAAGTTGCCTTTGGAGTTGAGGTATTCACTTATAAAGCATTGAATATCTTTCCTTATGGTGTTATTGTCATGAAGGCTATCGAGGGTGCTTTGTATTCTTTCAAACATAGAAGTAGCTTATTCTATCTCTTTTTAATGTCCATGAGTGCCACCAACCATTTTGGTAAGTTTTGAACCTCTTTCACTAAATTACTAAAAATAGAAGTGTGACTGCAGGAGTTACTATTTTTAGTAAGGAGTCCAAAAAAGTGCTTGGGTGTTATATCAAAATGACCAGCTTGAAAATATGGTCACAATGAGCTATATATCCCAACATTGATTTTGGACACCCAATTTTTTTTTTTATATTGCTATTTTGACGAGTCTACTGGCGTGGTCGATTTTTGCTTTGGAGGTTGGGTTCAAAAGTTGGGTACTGTGTCGACCAACTTTGCCTTGTCTATTTTTGACTATTGACTACTCTGAACACTGTATTGACACCTGTATTGTAGCACTATCACTGTTCAATTTCTGACTCTAGAATTCCCTGTGCTATTTAGTTAGTGATACTATCTGTTTTATTTTTGTCACTAACAACCTTATAATTACTGACTGCTATAGCTGACTATTACTGCCACTGACAATATTGACTGTTTAGTTTTTTACTCTAGAATTCCTTGCGCTATTGATAACCTTTTAATTACTGATTGTTACAGATGACTATTACTACCCGATAGTCTTGATCAGACTGTTACTATATGAATTCCTTACTGTTACAGACACTTTCAGACTCTACCTTGATTGTTTTTGTTTGGTTCACCAATTATTTCCTTTGTGCATGAATTTTTTTTTGTGATAGGGAAGTCTCCTTCGTATGCTCAATTTTTGTGGGATGAATTTTTGGTTGTAGGTTAAACATTCAACAAAATAGAAAAGCTTTGATTTTTAACAGGTTAAACTTTTGACAAAACCAAGGTATGCTAGGCAAGGGTGTATGTAATACCCATAGGCCCTCTATTATACTGCAGTGACAAATGATAGTGCTCGGACCAATATTTCAGGCCACTACTTAAGGAGGATTCCACACATACCCTTGAGCACACTACCTGCCTCTCTAAAAATACGAGAGGGTAATATTTTTGGATGTTGTGTCCAATGTACTATGGATAATACAAGGCTATAAAAACTTCCTAGGGCTAAAGGTTTATTAAATCCTATATGTTCTCTCTAAATACCCGAAGATACGTTGGAGCTCATTTCTATGTGTGGATGTTGTTTGAGGCCTGGGTATTGGATCCTGATCGCCCCTCACTTAACTAGACGCTTTATGGGCTATATAGCTTAGCCAATAATGATAGCTCCTTCGCAATATATTAAAACCCCCAAGGTTTCTAACCTACACAACTACGATACAAAAAAGAAAGGATTGTATTTTTTGTTGGTTTTTGCTAGTTTTTTAAGATAAAGGACAAATAGAAAACAAAAAAAACAATAAAACTATACTTAATAGTCAGAATGGATGGGCAAGAACTATTGCAGTCACAATGAAACTCAACCCTAAAAAGTGCTCTGATACCACTTGTTAGGAACCTACTATTAAAAATAAACTCACTCACACAAAATACTAAAAATAAACAGAGATTCATGCAATAATTAAATATCACAATGCGAAAAGTAAATGCATAACTAAACACTCACAATAAACGTAGAATCGCAAGCCTCTTCGAGGGGGAAACCTCCTTCAATATTTCATTAATTTGCAAAAAGATACATTTGTACATGGATCCATGATTTTAAAAGATACACTTTATGCAACCCTAACCCTAAGCTTAAGAGTTGTCATACATGCACAATGCCACTCGAGCTACAATATTCTACCAACTAGCGGTTACATTCTTGATAATGGTTACATGAAATGACCCCACTTGTTTAGGTGCCTTACTTGCCACATACCACTACAAAAAATTACAAAATAACATTATAAAGGGATCCCTATGTTGGAAGTGGGTCATTACAATAATCAAATGAGAATTACAAAATGGTGTTAAGATGGGGTCCTAACATATTTTCCCATTTAGTCTCAAGGGACAGTATTGGAATAGTGATACTAAATGAGACAAAAAACAAAACAGGACAAGAACTAGATAAAAATCAAAACAAGACAAGAACAAGACAAAAACCAGAACAACATAGAATTGAAATTGCAAGTGAAATTAAAAAATGGGAAAATAAATATTCTTACCAAAAGTTGTAGAGAATGTGAAGCACTAAGAGACATCTTATGGTATATTTTTAAGTGTAAGAATTTTTAATTGAAGTAGAATGTACAAATTTGAAGATTGATGAAGTGTTTATTAGAGGAATTTTTGTGCAATTTTATTTTCTATTTATTTTCTCCTTTCCATGCTGTGTTAATCTTTGTTTTAGAGTATCATAATATCTCAAATATTCTAGATTGAAAGTTATCAAGTAGATGCTTTATTGTAAATTTCTTGTTATTTTAGGGGATGTAAAAGGTTTTAGAGTTGCTAAGTAGATTTTTTAGACAAAGTACAAATGTTAGCCATAGTATTACTTAACTAATTCTACAAAAGAGGTTTACAAGTCATATCTAAATTTATACCAAACTATAACAAAGATAACATATTATTGCATACATGTGTAGGACATGGTATTGGTGTACAATATACATATTTGAAGATTGATAAAGTGTTTGTTGGAGGGTTTTGTACAAATTTAATTTTTATTCATTTTCTTCTTTCTACGTTGAGTTAATCTTTGTTTTAGAGCACCATCACATCTCATAGAGAAATTAATTGATGGAAAGTGTTAATATGAGTTCCCTTTTTTGTAGTTTATCATCTTTAAAAATAAGGATTTATTGCAATACTTTTTAGTAGATAATTACATAAATCATATAGGAAACATTTGAAGGTGACTATTTTTATGGTATTGATATGCATGACATTTGATGATTGATGTATAAGATGAGATTTATATTATTGAGATGAAATTTGCACCCCTCATTATAACAACATAACATGACATATCCAATGTGTGGAAATTGATGCAATCATTTAAGTAATATTTTGATCTAAAATATTAATTTTCCATGAGCTCTGAGATATTAAATTACACATATGGGCTTCCACAAGCGTATGCAATAACTGTTTATGCATGTGTGTTTTGATATCAACTATATCATTGCGTGTGAACGATACAGTTGTTTAGTACATCATGAATGCCATGCAATTTATCATCTATTAATTAAGAAAATATAATTTGAAGTTGATCTGTTCAACAAACATATTGAATATAGTCAATAAAATATTATAGAAATATTATTAATTATTTAATCTTGCCCTCTACTAAAGATGTTGATATGGTTTGAAATTTGACATATCAACTGATGTGTTGTTTCATCAATTAATGTGTAAAGTCAATAATATTATAAGTTTATCATCTACTTTTGTTGTAATTTACATCCATCTATTTATGGTTCTAGTATATTAGTTTTTCTATTCCACTTGTTAAACCAAGAGGTTCACTTTCATGGATACTCTAAGATGGTTAAATTGTTTGTTAGACAATTAGTTATATGTTTTTTTATATGAAATACACTAAGAAATTATTTGTAGAACCCTTGCTTATGTCTCTCTATCTCTCTCATACGCATACACACACATTTTCATATGAAAAGGACAATTTAATTAAGTGCAAATAAATTTAGATTCAAGTAATTAGCTTATCATCCTATAATAAGATAAGCATAATTTTTCAAAATAGAGTTGGTTATAATTTGCATTCATTTAAGAATGCTATGCTCTTATTAGTAATTTTAAGAGCAACTTTATATTGTCACATTATAAAGGATCAATCATTGTAGAAAGGAATCAATATCATCTATGGATCATTCCATGGGATCCACGAAATCTTAAAACATTCAACAAACCTCAAAACATAATTGATTATCAACGTATATTTCTTTGTCATCATACTCGAGTGTGATCTTGAGTGTGCCTCAAATTTTTTTTATTACAAATATTTAGGTTTTTTTATTTTATTTTAAACATTCAATAAACCTGAAAATATTTTTGAAAGTCCTAAAAATAAGGATGGCTTAGTTGGAAGAATGGCTTCTATTGTTGGAGATGAGGGAGGGTTAATCTATGACAAACCCTATTTAGGTAGAAAATGTTATACTATAAATGATTATCAAGGATGGGATGGTTGCACATGACATAACAATTTTTAAAAGCAGAGGGTTGATATGCAAGTTACCATGGATATTGGCCAAGTTGTTTGGAGATTCAAAATTAGATGAAATGAAGTGAGGATTGAATTCAAATTACTCCACTTCTATTGAATGGATTTTTCTCATCATCCTCTCTAGTTTTAAAATTTGGGATAAAATAATGGTGGCCCCTTGGTTTAAGGGGATATATGCATTATATTTAATACCATGGAGAGAATTTATTTAAGACAAACTATTAAAATTATTCTAGTGTGGGTTAAGCTTTCCATGTCAATTTATCAATAAGGAGGCTTTGAAGAATATTGCCAATACACTAGGAAGTTCATTTAGGAGAAACCAACTACTAAGGAGTGAAAATATGTTGTATATATCTAGATGGGTTGCCACGGGTAGTTCAAAACCTTTACCACAATATAGTAAGACTGAAATTTTGAATCAAGAGAATGAGATGAACAAGTGGATTGTGAAAGCATTGCATGTCGATACTACAAATGTTATGAGACTAAGCACATGCCAAGAGATTGCAAAGTGAAAATAATGGAGAAAGATATAAAAACTTGTGTGTCAGAAAAACTTTAATTAGTAAGCAAAAAATGATGGTTTGAACATAAAAAAAAGACTCAATGTCATTATTTTGATATTGCATATATAGTATAATATATCCAATATCAAGAAGACATAATGGATATAAATTCCCTTGTAACCTCCAATGAGGTATAATAACCTCAAACAATGTAATAAATTATCTAAAATCCTCTCTTATTAAATTATTTGGTATACAAAGATAACTGCAAAACAATTAAAATTTGACACAAGCAAGTACTTTTATGAAAATATCTACAAGTTGTTCTCTAGTGGGAATGAACTAGTGCTGAATTTGGTGATTTTTAACTTGTTCTTGAATGAATTTACGCTAAGCTTCAATTTGCTTTGTTCTTTTATGAAATACTAGATTCTTGATCAATTTTGGAACACCTTGATTGTCAAAATTCAATAGTTCTGGATGATTTTTACACATACCTATCTTTGATAGTATGTTTTGTAACCATATTTCTTAACACAACTCCTTATGTAGCATGATATTCGACCTCTATGGATGACAATACCATTACATATTATTTCTTGTTATGCTATGAGATAGGTCTGGATCCTAAATGAAACACATATTTAGATGTTGACTTCTTATCATTTACAAATCCATCATAATTTAAGTTTGTGTATCCTTGCAAAAGTAATTTATCATTCTTATTGTAATCTAGGCCATATTCCACTGTACCTTGTACATAATGTGGTACTCTTTTTGTTGCCTTCCAATGACTTACCTTAGGTTCTTGCATGAACCTTGAAAGATAACCAATAACAAAACTGATGTCAATCTTGGTATTTGTTAGGCATATAAGACTCATAATAAATTGACGATAAAGAGTACTAGATACTTGAGCTGACTTATAATATCTAGATAGTTGTAATATTGCTCCATCAGTATTATCTTAGGTTTACAATTTTTCATCTTGTATCTTTTAGTAGTATCTTGGCATACTTTATCTATGTGACCACAATGTGATTTTTTCTTTGCCAAACTTCCAAGCCAAGATAATAGTGCAAAAGTCCTAGATCTATCATGTCAAATAAAATTTTCAAGTCATTCTTCACACCATCCACCAATTCATCTAAATTTCCAGTGATGTCTATATAATTAACATATAATACAAGGACCACTATCTCAAATCCAATTTTCTTAATATAGATATTTTCATTAGAGGGACTTCTAGTGAAACCATGTTGTAATAGGTGATCATTAATTTTGATGTACCATGGTCTGGGAGCCTGCTTTAACCTATACAATAATATTTCTTAGGTTGTGTATCTTTTAATGTTGCACACTAACAACAAAGCCTTCAGGTTGTGTCATGTACAAATCTTTGAGATCACCATTAATGAAGGTACTTTTGACATCAATGCTAAATTTTCCAACCAAACTATGCTGCTAGTGCATAAAGTGCAAAGATGATGATCATATTTGTTATAGGTGTGAATGTCTCTACATAGTTATTTTCTCTCTTTTGTGAATATCCCTTTGCAATGAGCCATTACTTATACTTATGAATGGATCCATCTACCTTATATTTGATTTTGAATCTCTACTTGTAGCCTATAAAATTATTTCCTTTTGGTAGATCAACAAGATCCCATGTTTTATTCTTCATCAGAGATGTATATTCTACTTCCATAGCTACCTTTCATTGTGGCAAAGTAAGTGCATCCTTCATTTATTCTAGTTTTGAATTTTCCATTACTAAAGTCATCAAGCTTAGATTTACTTCCTACTATGTACTACTACAAGTACGTGGTTGTGTGGAAGTTAGGTCAGGTGGTGCATCAAGTTTAACATATTTGATAGTACTAGTGACCCATTTTGTAGTCTTTTTTGGTTGTGATGGAGCAACTACTATAGGTTCATCAATAACTTTTGGAACTTTTTCTTGAACTTCCTCATCTGACTCAACTTCTAGAACTTCTTCATGAACTTCCTCATTTGACTCCATCCTCACAACTAGAAATGTGGCATATTCAAACTTCATAGAGTTTTTAGTGTTTGTATTAGTTTCAAATTCTTCATCAAACACCAAATATCTACTTATATGTAATTTCTTAGTGACTAGATCCACCAATCGATAAGCTTTTGATGTATTGTTATATCAAAGAAATATAAATGATAGGTTCTTTGCATCTAACTTGGTCCTCTTTTGCTTTGACACATGCTCGTATGCCTTACTTTTGAAGACTCTTAGGTCTACAATTGAAGGCTTCCTCCTAGACCAAGATTCTTCAGGTGTAACTCCTTGTAGTGCCTTTATGGGAACTTTATTCGAAGATACAACCCAAAATTTTTGCTCTAGATTGGCTCCTATGAGCATGCAATGAACCATTTTCATGATGGAACAATTTTTTCTCTCAATAACTCCATTATGTTGTAGAGTGTATGTGATAGCAAGCTATCGTTTGATCCTATTTTATATGATAAATCTTGAAAAATGGCTGGATATATATTCCCCCTCAATCTAAGTGAAATCAAATAAACACCCAATTTACTTCTCTACCTGCTTCTTGAAGTGTTATAAATTCTTAAGCGCTTGTAATTTAGTTACAAAAAATACACCCATATCTTTTATAAGTAGTCATCTACAGTCATCTACAAATAACTAAAAGTACCTATGGACATTGAAATTGACTGGCATGGGACCATATAAATTGGTGTATATCACATCCAAAATTCTTTTGGCTCTGTGAGTGCTTAAATCAAAAGAAAATTTGTTTTGCTTCCCTACTATACAACCCGGTCATATAGGCAATGTGGGTAAAAGGTTGGGCAGATCCAACACCAGTTGATACTTTGCTAGAGTAAGTATCAGTAACTTAGATGACCATATCTCCTATGCCAAAGGAAGGTAGCATTGATTATGGTTGTTGATAGTGTGACATTAGGAGATGAGATGGCATCGAGTGCAAATAAACCATTCTTACGAGATTCTATTACCATAAGCTTTCCATTTTTGTGGTAAAACACTTATTTTTCCCATTAACAACTTGGAATTTGACTACCATGTCTTGATCCAATTTTTTTGATAAAATAACAAGTCATTTGCTAATCCTGGTAGATATAGTACCTTTTTGGTCATGCATTTTCCATTGATAAGATTAAGAGGAACATTTCCTACTCCTTTAACATGATAGGTCTTATCATCAACAATGGTGATTGGTTTCCCATATTTGGCTTATAAGGAGTCAAACCATACTTTGTTCCTAGTCATGTGCTTGCTAGCACCTGAATCAATGTACCAAATATCATTCTACAATTGTGTTATTGCCTTAGGCATTAGTACCTTGTGTGCTATTTGAAGTTCTATTTATAGTCTCATTTTGAATCTTCATGTGTAACATACCCCCATTGCTTCTTCTTGGGAGGGGTTTTGGACTATGATTTTTTTAGGAGGTTTACAGACTTGATTTCCTTGAGTCCTGAAGTTATACCAAAAATACTTTGTATCATGTCCTTATCTTTGATAGATATGACAATACCTCTTTTATGTCTAAGGTTTTTTTTATGATGATGGTGAGGGGAAGGATTTGTCTATGGCTTCTTTCCATCAGATATCATGGAAATGAGTTCATTGTTTGTCAAGCGATCCCTTAACTTCTTAGTTACTTGTTCTTGTTGAAGAAAATTTACAAAATCATCAAAGGACACCATCCTATTGGAGAATTGCAAGGAAGTGATCAAAACTTGAAATAAATTTGGTAAAGCTCAAAGTATGATGGGTATTAATAGCCTATCTTCCACTAGTTCACCCATGGAATTCAATATACCTTTTAAATTTGTGGCTTGGAAAATAAAAGCCTCTATGCTTTCTCCATATTGAACTCTCAATGTGTGAAGTTAAGATTTAAGGTGACGTATTATCGATTCATTCTTATTTTTGAAGATGGTGGAAAATGTGTCCCATGCCTCCTTGGATGTTTATGCTTCATAAATGTATGGTTGAACAACATCTACAATGTAAAGGGTTATAATATCATCCTCTTTAGGTCAAGTGACTATACCAATGACTACGTTCTTGAGTTTTTCAACGATCAAGATGATTCTCATCTTAGTATTCCAAGGTCTAAAGTCTAAACCTTGAAGTAGCTATGTTTCTATAAGATTTTTTTTTTATGTTTCCATGGTGAGGGTTCCTTATGACTCCCAAATGGTCCCCCTTTCAATATACCACTAGTTCGGTATAACAAACCCCTTCTATTCCTATATACCTATTGGTATGTGGAAGAAGCTAGTCCTTTCGATATATGTGACCGTACATGAGAGAGACTTTAAGGTATATGAAAGAGAACAATACGAGATACCGAGGCAATACATAATAGGATTCACCCTATAAATGAAACCTAATTAAAGAGAAATTCTTGTACACATGCTTAACTTTCCTATGTACTCAAAATTTCTCAATTTTAGGATTTATATCTAGTGATAGTGATGAATAGGGTATGAATACAAAGTGAAAGTAGTAAAAATATAACCTTGTATCTCCATGATGATTTAAATGGTTGGTTCCCAAACATATTTGTGGTAGCTTTATTAGGCTATAAACATAATAGCTCAACGCGATAAATTTACATGTAAATGTGAGCTAGAGGTTCCATTGATACCGAACGATGCTTGTGTACTCAAACATGTGCTTTAGTGATATACAAACTATAAAAAATTATAAATCAAATTGCTTAATAATTTGAAGGTTTTGGTCACTCCTAAAACTGCAATTTTTTACAAAGAATTTTTACTACCCCCTTTTGTTTTGCAAAATATTTACTATAATTAAGAATTTGGAAATTTCCCATAAGAAAACTATAGAAATTTGCAAAATTAAAAATAAATTCTTTGTAGGGTGGTATTTTTTGTGTGGTGTTAGTGGGTTCTGAGCCTTTGATGTCTTTAATATTTTATGCTTTCTTTCAAAGTTCCAACTCTTCTACCTAAGGCTATATGTATGAAAAGGAAAAATCTATTTTTAACCCTTTAAATAATATGCCATTTCAAAGTAAAATGAGACATAGGGAATTCAACCTAAGGCCTCTACATTTGAGGGTCTCCATGCTTCCTTTGATGCCAAACTGGCTAGTTGCCCTTGTGTAAAGTCACTCTTTCAATAATATCTTTATTTTCTATCTTCCATTGGACTTAGCAACTGTCCTCTATTCTATAGAGGAGTGGAAGGATTCTAATGAAGTTTGATGATTCTAATAACTCTATGTAGATCTGCTAATATTCATACTTCTTGCAAGCATACTCATTTACTACCTCTAGTCTATGGAGGGTGTTAACCAAGGATAGAGTAATACATTCAAATTTTCCAGGAAAACTATTGCTATCCAAAAAAATTGGTTTACACATTAAATAAGTTTTTGCCAAACTTTCCAAACAAGTAATAGGAAAATGATGAAATAAAAGCCCTATGTAGCATAATTGACCTTTTTAGAAAATGGCCAAGCAAAAACTTATCATTTATTATAAAATTCTTAATGCAAATTGCCATCTCGTCAACCTTGTACTCTATCACTCGATCAACAAGTAGAAATGAAAATATATGGAGTAGAATATTTTGATTTTGATTAATATTTAACATAAATGGATATGCAACATACCTTTTATTTTTTTTGAACATCGTCGATAGTGGCCATGGCTATTGCATAACCAAATTTATTTTCGATGCACCACACGATCATAATTTTTAAAATTCTTCATGAATTATTGATGGATTTCATAAATTTTTATCCAAAAATGAGAGCAAAGTGCCTCAACATCAATTTTTATCCAAAAAGTGAGAGCAAAGTGCCTCAACCTCTGTACTAGGGAAGTGAGACCCTAGTTGTTCTATTCATCCTACAATGAAGATCCTTACAACCACTTCAACCAAGGTCTAGGTCATAACATCCTTGTCATTGTAACAAAAAAAGGTTACTCCTAGATTCTATGGATTTAAGACAATATCATTTGGATGGCCAAGATATGATTTTACATTATTTAAATATTCTATGATACTAGATTATGGTTTAAGCATAATAAAAGAGTCTCAACCTCATTATTATTTTTATATTGCATATGTAGTATACTATATTTATTATCAAGATGTATTAGATATAACTTCCATCTAAATTCCTATAAGGTGTAATAACCTCAAATAATGTAATAACTTATCTAACAAAAAGATTGTCATAAGAAGTTGAATTAGATCAAATATTTTCCACTCCCCCAAAAATGGAAAAGAAATCCCCTCTGTACCATCAAATGATGAAGCCAATTACAATTTAATTAAATCAACTATTGGAAGAAACAACCGATATAAGAGATGCGAAACTACAATATACAAGTTCAAATACAAAAGAAATTAAGGAAACAAAGGAGTATGTGGAGGCAATTGTTTTTCATTGAGTATGTGGAGGAAAATTTTAAAACAAAGAAATTGAAAGAGTTCAAGTTTAATCCAAGTAAAACATCTTCGTTTTTCCCAAGTAGTATAATATCCAATCCTTGTAATAAAAATTAAAACAATGTAGAGCTTATCCCTCATATTTTTAGGTTTCAAGAGAAGCATAACAAATAAATGAATATGGAGGAAATCCATGAAAATTTAGCATTTTCAAGGCAACATAGGAAAGTGAGTTCTATTGAGGATCATCCTTGTCCTCTAGGATTTTTAGTGCAACATAAAGTGAAAAAGTATTTGTGAGGCTATTGCTTGCACTTCAAATTCTATATGGCAACATAAACCTAAGTCTCATTGTGATTACTCTTTAGGGTTTTAAGTGTAGCATAATAAAGAAATGAGTATGAAGGATATATTTTGAAATTTAGGTTATTTAGGGTAGCGTAAAAAAATAATTACTATGGGGAAATAAACCTAGCACTTAAGGGCTTCTAGTGCAACATAAATAAGGAAGTGTTCATGAGGCTATTCCTTGCATTTTATTTTCTCTATGATAACACAAACCTAAGTCTCACTATGATTAATATGGAAAAATAAAGAGATTGATGAATATGAAAGTGTTGGTGGTAATGGAAAAAAGATATACAGACACTTAAAGCAAGATGTTGATATGGAAAAATTAAAACAAATATCACAAGTGTCAAGAAGGAGTGTAGCTAAGCACAAAAATAAAATTTGATAATGAAAATGGTATCTTGTATTATTATGGGTATGAATTAAACACTTACAAATAAAATTATTAGGAAACTAATAGGTTATAGTCTTGACTCCATTTTAATACAAGAAACAAAAATAAGTAGTGAGGAATGTAAGCATGCATTAAAAAATATTTAGAATATGGGGAATTGTCTAACAGTATCTACTATAGAAGCTTCAAGAGGTATTACAATAACAAGAGACAAACACAACTAGAATAGAAAATTACTAGCAGAAAAAAGTAATTGGGTTATGCTCCAACTATAGTTACTCATGAAATATGCTATAAAGACCTCAGTTTATTCTTGTCAAATTCAATAATGATTCATAATTTTGATCTATAGATTCTTTGGGGGGATTTTAACACAGTTCTATCTCCTTTAGAAAAGAAGGGTGGCACTCTTATATGGTCTAATTAAATGGAGGATTTTGCTTCATTTGTCAACTCAAATGATCTTTGGGATGCTATTTATTCAAGTTTTCAATATACATGGGATGTTAATCCTATTGGGAAAGCTCATATAACAAAATATTGAACATATTTTTGTTATCTAAGACATTATTGTAAATAAAATATATAATCTCTTTAAATATTTTATTGTGAGTAGAATCAAGTCATCAACCCATTTTCTATAGATGTGATATAGTCATTAATGGTCATCCACAACTATATTAATTTTAGTTTGTGGATTTAAGACCTTAATTTATTCTATATGGTTATGTTACATGGGGAAGAAACAAGGTTTGAAGGATCATGCACATATAGGTTTGTTCAAAATATGAAATATCTAAAGGGGCAAATGAAGTTTTGGAATGCCAAATACTTTGGTAATATATTTAAAACGAAAAATAAAATTAAATGCATGCTCAACAATCTACGAGAGACTAGAAATCAAAATGGACCATGATCCTCATGTGCAAGAAAAAAAACTTTTTGATTATTATAATGTATTGAAAAAGAAAAAGTCTTATTACTCTAAAAATATAGGGAGAGATGGCTTAAGAAAGGGGAGAAGAATACCAAAATTTTCTTACTATAGCCAAAACAAATGTATTTTTATCGAATAAAAAATATTTCAACTCCATATGGAAGAAATATTAAGGAAGAAAGAGATACTAGGAAGCAAATAGTTAATTATTTGAAATATATTCTATCAAAAGTTTGGGAAGACAAGAATACTTTATTTCATCAATTAACACACAAGACCAAAATAATATATTGATGAGGAAGATCTCTATGGAGGAGCCATAGAAGATAGCTTTATCATTCCACCTTAACAAGACACTTGATTTAACAAATTTCCTATAATATTCTTTTAAAATTTTTAGGTTTGGTTGAGAAATGACATGTTGGTAGCAGTTGAAGAGTCCAATAAAAAAAAGGAAACAATAAGTGAGATCTATGTCTCCTTTTTTTGCATTAGTTTCCAAGAAAGACAACACAATATTTTTAATAATTTTCATCCAATAAGCCTTTATAATATGATTTATAAGATTATTTCAAGAATTATGACAATTAGATTGAAAATAATTTTAGGTTGTGTTATCTTAGAGGAACAAGTGGTTTTGTTCATGGTAAATAAATTCTTGATGCTCTAATAATTGCACATGAGGCCATACATTATGTTCATTTAATGATAAAACCAAGTGTTCTTGTAAAACTAGAGATAAATAAAGCATATGATAATGTTTGATGGACTTTTCTACATGATATTTAAAAAAAAATGGTTTTGATCAAGGTTGGTGTGAATGGTTTTGACCAATGGATCCCCTACTAGATGTTTTGAATCATCTCGTAGACTCTATTAGAGAGACCATATCCTTAGTTATTTATTATTATCATTGAGACGTTGGGGAGAGATTTCATAAATGGAAGGAAAATTCAAAGGCATCTAGGTTGTGACAAATAGTCCCTTCAAATCTCATCTTTAATTTATTGATCATACTCTTTGGGTCAACCCTCAGTTTAAATCGTTATTATCATGCTATAAGAAGGCTAGTGGATAGTAGGTTAACATTATAAAATATAGGATATTTTTCATTAACATTGTCCTATTTTTACAACAAGTTATTGTTGAAAAATTAGGATTTAAAGTTGAAAAATTACTGTAAAAATGCGTGGTTATTCCTATTTTTGATAATGGAAAGAAGAAAGAGCTTTGGGACCCAATTTTAGATAGAATGGAATATTGTGTGGTAGGTTGGAAAGGTAAGTCCTTAACCATGGCTAGAAGGATATAGCTTATAAAGACTTGTAATCCATAGAGGAGGTAAAATTTGATTGGAAAGGTAAGTTCTTGATTCTTGACTTTCAAGATTGCCAATAGGTGTAACATCCAAATTTGATAAAATTCAAGGATATTTTCTTTGAAATGGACATGAGGGAAATTTAAGTTTTCTTTTTATAAGTGAAATATGATTTGTATAGGAAATAATATTGGAGGGGAAGACTTGCAAAACTATAAAATTATGAGTTTGGCATTAGAGCCAAATTTGGTTGGAGGTTATCCAAAATTTGAGGAAAGCATTAGGCAAAAAATTAGTTCAAAAATTTCTAGGTTTTTTTGATGCCATAAAACTATTCAAGAAATAAACTAGATTTAGAGGCTTGACAACATGGAAATTCATATTAGATAGTTTGTAATTGATCAATAAAAATATTATATGGTCAATCAATGAGGAGGACTCTATAAATTTTTGGTCCAATGATTGGCTTAAGCCGTATCCTCTTATTTTTTGTCCAAATTGAAAATTATTGGCTTGGGTATGTTTAACTCATAACCAAAGGTCATCAATTATATTAACGTAAGCAAAAAATCTAGATTATGGATTTCTAATAGAAACGTGGTTGAAGAAAAGGACCTCAAGCAAATAATGAATTAAAAAATGCTTCAAGAGTTCTATTTGCTTATTTTTTTGCAAAAGGATAAGTAGGTTTAGAATCCATCAAAAAATGATGGATACTCAATCAAGTTAGGATATAAGAATTTAGAGCAATTAGAATTTCCTACTCCTAATAGTTTCCCTTGGAAGAGTGTTTGGTCACTCAAGATCCTCCCTAAGGCCTCAACATTTTTTTGGTTAGTTATCCTAAGCAAAGATTATTATAGGTGAGACTTTACAAAGAAGAGGGGACCTTTCAAGTGTTCTTTGTGTGAGAAGAATCTAGAAATATAAGATCATTTGGTTCTTTATTATCCCTTTGGTTACACAATTTGGGATTGCTTCTTCAAAAGTATGAGAATATATTGGGTAGCTCTAGCATTAAAAGAGTTAATGAAATGTTGGATTAATTATTTCAAAGCTAAAGCATTATAGATCTTGTGGAGGATTGGTCTTTCCATTAGTTATTGAAATATATGTCTTGAAAGGAATAATATAATTTTTAAAAATAAATATCAAAATCTTACCCATATTTGAATTTTTGAATTATTATCTCTCATACAATATACTTGTTGTCATCTTCTATTATCCCAGTCAAAAAAATCATACCTCGTGCATAGCAATACAATAGGGCCTCAGTCGAGAGTGGGGGGTTTGATTGAATCAAGGGTCTTTGAGAGTTTTTTACAATGTTAGATCCTTGTTGAGATGCGATCTTTAGGCCCACTTTAACTCAAGGGAGAAAAGGGATGCAAGAAATAAAATAAAAGCAACTAAAAAAGAAATAAATACCTTTAGCTACCAAGGTGTTGATGTGCCAAAGATTTTCTAAGATCTCCCTGCACCACAGGCTTGAATGCTATGTGCCAATGTTGAACACTTCATCTCCTCAACACAGATGAGCTCAAATAAGGTTACCAACACACATACGTGTAAAGATATGGATTAGAGAATGAGAACCACAAATGGCTATCCAAAAAATTAGACACGTAGGCCTCTCATACATGCATATATGCAAGTAAAACTCAAAATAGGTAAAGCTTGAGAACATACATACATATATAGATAGGTCATCATGAGAAACACAAATGGCTACTTAGAAAATTGACACGTAGACCTTCCTATATATATTTATGCAAATTTACAAATATTGTGCTAGAAGTGGGGGTTCGATTTACCCACAAGCTACTCAGGAGCTGACTGCTATACAAAGATATGAAAGGAAAGATTACAATTATTATAGATGCAAACTTGTCGATACTTTTTATAGTCTAAAATATTACCATTTATAGATTATAATGGGGAGAAGTTCCATCCAAAAAAAAAATTGTAGGTAGCTTTGACAATTTCAGCTACTTCCCTTGGGAATTTTGGAAATTGAAGAGTGCCCTCAACCATAATGGTTTTCAAACCTAAGACTACAACTGCCATGTTCACTTTTAATATGTTCTTGAGCTGCTCAACTGAGGTGACATTGGTAGGTAGTCTTCATTTCTTTTAGTAAGGGCACATAAATTCATCTCACCTACTTGTCTTGGGATTCTATGCATTCTATATTTTTTAATCCCTTGGCACACCCTTAATCTCCTTCGATCCAAATTATTTATCTGCCGGTTAGAACTTATTGCCACTGGGATTCATCAGATCTTGAAAAAATTTCGATATCGAAGTTAGCTGAGAGGAAAATTGTATAGTTATCTTATCATTATGTTTGTCAGGAGTTCTCTCTTCCTCGAAATTTTTCCTTAAGCACAAATTAATAGTGAGGAGTCACTACAATACTCATCATGAGAGGTCTCAAGTGTGGAAAAATAGATGCTAGCCCCTTGGTTATGAGGTTTGAATATACATGTAAGGGTTATTGGCAATAATAAATTTAACACAAATAATTTGCTTCGATTATGATAAATGAAAATGTTTAGAAGTTGGGTTTATCAAAATTAATTTTAACGCGATTCCAAAGAAAATTTGGGAAAAGTTGTTGGAGGTGATGTTTTTTGAAATAATGAAGGTAGAATTCTCCTCTCACTTAGAATACGATGGAAATTCAACCAACAATTATATAGAGTCTAGGAAAATTCTTATAGATATCAAAATTACCATTGAAAAAGGATGGAAACATATTTCAATTGAGGGGAATTAATACATTATTATTAATGTTGTCAACAAAAATGCATGTAAACAATGAAAAAATAACATTATTTTTTATTTCATCAACTATTACTAGAGGTAGTATCTTGGAAATTTTAGAAGAAGGAAATAGGTAGTAGATAATTTAATTAGTCATGATGTTGATCATTTACATGAAATTCAAAATTTTGAAGGAAATTAACCAAAATATTTAATCTTTTAATAAAAATTATATAAAGGAATTGATTGAACAAACATAACAAATTGTAGAGGATAAAGAATACTTTGATAAAAATAAAAATAAAAAATATTTTGATTAAAAAGCAAGTTAAAAATTGTTTGATTCACCTAACAATAATATAATAATAATCTAATTATCAATAATTTTTTTTTTTTTTTGATGGAAGTGGCCCAATAGAAGCCACACATACTTATTAAAAGAACAATGGAAACTACTTTGATTTTTTTAATTCAATTAAAACATTAAACATTTGGTAAAAATTGAATCTTATTTATATAAAATTTTAAAGAATATTTCAATTGTTATGGTAAACATTTTATTGATGTCTTACAAATTATAATTTATGACCATGTTTTATTTTTACTTTGTAGTACCATTAATATAAATTTTGATTTAACTTTTGCTGAATTTACAACAAGAAGCTTATTGTTTAGAAGTGTTCTACATCATTTGCAACAAGTGAATATTAAAATATTATCTCAAATTAAATGGTTTTTTTTTTTTAAATGAAATAAAATAATTACATTTTAACGTCAAATTTAAAAAACTTATGATCTTTTAATAATTAAATTATTTTAATTTTTTATTTATAATTTAAATGTATTAAAATAATTTTATTTAAATATATTTTTTTAAATTAAGCTATGTGTGGATTTTATTGGGGGCCACTCCCATTTAAAAAAACATTACATTGTTCTTATTATATTTCTAACAAGTTAATTAAAGCATACCCATCTTTTTCTTTCTATCAAAGATATTCTCTATCTTCCTCAAATTGCTAAATTTCCATAATCAACTTTTTTTGAAGGAACTAACAACAAGAACAACCCTTACATGACACATAAATCCAATAGATAGAAGGAAAACATTGTTTTTTGATGAAATGCCATTTTAATTATAAAAATAAAAGTCCTTTACAACAAAAAAAAAGTGTGGGTGGAGAAAAAATCACACCTTGAGTGCCACTAACTTATCCTAATAGCGGATAAAGAAAAACAAATTGCACCACACGGGCACCATGGCCATCAACAACAAACTAGAAATATTCTACAGCCAAAAAATATTTAAAGAAGGGGGCCCATGGCAGACAGAGCCTTATCCATTTGAAGTGGGTGGTTCCCCCCATCCATCAAAGCACTCCTCACCCCAGCCTGAAGCATGAGTAATTGGAGAAGAAGGACGCGACCAGCCAAGAAGGAAAATATTCCATAATCAACTCTTTTTTTTTAAGGAACTAACAACAAGAAAAACCCTTACATGACACAACTCCAATAGATAGAAGGAAAACAAACATAACAATCATCCATCAAAGAGGAAATCGGTTCGATTATTTTTCTTTTGTAGTAGAGGTTCTTCCTTCTTTAGTGTGACAAGATTTGCGAATACATTTTTTCACTTTAAGCTCTTGAGGTAATATCTAGTTGTAACACATTTTGTAGGATGTTCATTTTTAAAAAACTGATCGTCATCAATTATTTTATAATTAGCTTCAAGAATACCATCTAAGGTGCTAATATTTTCCATGGAATCATCTAGATGGTCTTTAGTAACCATTTGGATTTTTTCAATGATCTGATTCAAAATTCTCCTTATGGGGTTGAGTCTTCTGTTGCTTGCATGATTCCTAATGGACAATTGGTGCATCTAGAGGATGAGCTTCTTTCTTTTGAACTAGGATATTTGAAGGTTTTGAATCATTCGCATGTAGGGCCTTCTCCTCCACCAAGGAGGAATCAAAGTATGATAAGATGACCAAAATTCTCTTTTTCAGGTGGCCATATTGATGACAACCATAACATCTTAGGAAAAAGTTTTCATATTCAATATTTTGGATACGTTCCCCTTTTCTTAAGGAGGTAGTAATGGATTGAGGCCTAGGAACTGAAACATCCATCCAAACAGCCAATCTTTCTTTACTCACATTAATTTTACTAGACAAAATTTCCTCTCTTTGGGTATCCATATACTGGAATTCATCAATGGTATTACCGATTTTGGTGAATATCTTCTCTTCACAAAACTCCATAAGGAGAGCATCAATATTCACCTAGACTAGGAAGCCATTAACTTGTTCTGTAAAGGGGTTGAAACTAGGAGTCCAAGGTCTTATATAGACACCCCTTTGTCCAAAAATCCAATTATATCTATAATCCATTACCCTATATCTATCCTCTAAATTAAAAAAGAAAACATAAAAGAAATTTTTGGGTAGGAGAGTTGCTTGGAATTCTGTATCGGTCCACCAATATTTAATGTATCCTTTTAGTTCCTCCAGCCCTGGTATTTTGTCCTTGAGTTTGCATATAATTGTTCAAGCTTCATGATAAACCAGATCCAATCCAAATTCATCCTCCAAAATCCTAATAAACCAAATTTATCCTCCAAAATCCTAATAGAGGGCAAAGGTTCATCCACCTACGAACCCAAATATCCTTGAGAGATATTTATTTTGATCGAAGAAGCTTTCTCATAGACTAAAGAGACGGTCTGCGAAAAACCCTCTTCCTTCAACGGTTGATTGTACTTAGGGTTTGCATCCCTTTTACAAATATTGTAGCCAAATTTATCGCCTTGTTCCATTGCTTGAATGCATCTAGGGTTTACACCCCTTTCGCAAAGAATATTATTTATGTAATTTAATGAAATATCTATGTGATGTGGTCTACCGGCAAGGACGCCACTTGCATTATTGGTGATGTGACCCGGGTTCAATCCCACGACGGATATGTATATGTATAAGAAGTATTTACTCAAAAAAAAATTAATGAAATATTCTAAATTATAAATTTATAATAAATTTTCTAACTTTAAATTTATAAATATTCAATTTTATAAATGAAATATTTTAGATTGGATTATTATTTGAAAGTGTTTGAAAAAAGAAAAGAAAAAAGACTTGTTCAATGCAATAATACATAGAAGAAACATTTTTTTTTTTTTAAGGAAATGAGACTTAAGAGGAAACCCTTGTAGTTAAGGCAACACAAATTGTTTAATGCAACTCATTCAAGGTTTCAACATTAAGAATATTTAGAAAATATTTTATGACTTTAACTTCACTTAAGCCATGCAATTATTTAAACATATGCAATTATAGTTTTAGGCAACCACTTTTCCTATGCATGTGTCTCCATGGAGCTTTTTTATGAAATGTAATATGTCACTCAAAAATATTTTGAGATTGCACCTACATGTGTCATTTAAAATATTCTTGTATGAAGTGATATATTACATTAGAATTTTTTCTATAAAACTAATTTTGATATGAAAATAATAAATACTAAAATATTGATTCAATTTTAAATCTTCAAGGCAACAAAGATGGAAGAACTAGCAAATGGAGACAAAGTAGTAGCAATAGCGAACGGGGAGAACAACCTTAACGGATCCAGAACAAGCATCGAACTCAACACCAATCATGATAGCAAATACGGAGACACTCCTAACTAAGACGATGGTGAAGCCAGTATAGCCATCTCGGGCATTACAAAAAAGGGTGATCCGAGTCGCGACATAGATGACGGACCCTATCCTACTTGGACCAAATGGGAGGAGATATGTGTAGCCCAAGAGGAAGACTATGGACCAACCACTATGATGACCACTGGATCCTACTACCAGGGATCAAAATCTGGCCCAAAGACGTAGGCCAATCAAGCACCGAGTCCAGAAGATGCTTGAGCTTATCTAAATTGGAAAATAGCATCAGGAATGATTTGTGGACCAACGGACCTTGTTCGGCCCTATGCAGCCACGATCAATTAAAATCCATATCCGAACGTAGAGACTAGGATTGAACTACTTCCTTCCAACAACAGTTTTGAGATCTGTGAAATCATGTCTAGTGTGATTTATCGCAACTCGAACTCACTAATTGGAAAAAATTTTGAATCACGGCCAGACATGGAGTCTATCCTTAGATGGGCCAATACCTCTTGGAATCATGTTAGATCCATGGAAATAGTAGCACTCCCCAAAGGATTTTTATGATCTGCTTCAACAACCCGGGAGACTCTTAGTGGATTCTCATAGGTGGACCTTGGTTCTTCGGACGAAGAGGTCTTTTCCACCAAAAATAGGGTGTGGATTTTGATCCATAAACCTAGAATATCAATGTCGCTCCAATTTGAATCCGTCTTCCAGGCCTTCCAGTCCAGTTCTGGAACAAATATATCCTCCGTGACATCGCGAGAAGCATTGGGTTAGAAATTTATCTTTCAACAGATCTTCATACTATGAACTTGAGTGACAACGACTTCCAATTTAATGCATAAAAGAAAAGTGAAAATCATACCTTTCCACCGCATCTAGGGCATGGATTAAAGAGATCACGAAACAAGTTTCAAGCAGTTGATCAAAAAATGGCTCAGATCTCAAGTGAATTTGGTGCTAAGGTGCACCCACAAAATAAATCTACTGTGGAAACCCCTGTCAAGGGTAATAATTTTGAAGAATCAACCCCAAAAATGAATTTTAGAGATACCCTCCGTAGTGGACAACCTCATCCTAATGATAATATTAATATTAGGGCTTCCTGTAAACCTCTAAGAATTCCTAATATTGATCCCAAGAAAATGGAGTCAAGATGTCTTAAAGTAGCTGATGGAACTCCTATTGTTAAGCTTGATATGGGTAAACATTCAAACTAGCATTGAAGATATGGAAAAAAGAGGACTAATTTGTCATTTCATGGGTTTTTGTCCAAGCCTATCTGCTTTCAAAGTCTGGGCAGCAAAAAGCTAGAAAACTAAAGGTGAGTTACAAATCTCTATTTATCCAAATGGTTATTTTCTTGTTTTATTTGCTAATAATGAAGATAGAGAGAAAAATTTTCTAGGGGGTCCCTGGTTCTTTGGAAGGACAACACTTTTCATGAAACCATGGCATACTAAATTTAAAGTCGAAGAAAAGATGCCTTCTACAGGTCCTGTGTGGGTTAGACTCTTTGGCCTCCTAATTGAATTCTGGAATCCAATTGTTTTTTCTTCAATTGGAAACTATTTAGGCACATTTATGATGACTGTTGATTGTACTAAAAAAATTGAACATATTATTTATGCTCGGATTTGTGTTTTAATGGATTTTAACAAACCCTACCTAAAAATATCACTTTACAATAGTGGACTATGAGAACATTCCTTTTTGTTGTAGAATTTTACATGAATATGGTCATTTGGCTAGTGTTTGTCCAAATAAAATTCCATATCAAAAGAAAGAAGATATAAATTCAATAGGTTTCCAAATTCCTAAGAAGAAGAACACTCGGAAAAAACTAGTTATGAAGGATCAATCAAAGTTGTTTGCTAATATGTTTGAAATTATTTCCACAAATGAGGTCCCAAGTGAGGAGGAGAAAATAATGGAAACATAAATATTAGAAACACAATTTAAAGATAAAGGGAAGAACTCAAATACAAACCAACAAATCAAAGGTTTTCAATAGTAAAAAAAGGAGAAAATATTCACAAGAAAAACAATCTTTTAAATGTTAAAACTTCAAATAATATAGTCCCAATATAGACTCTGTTGAACCTTTTTGTAACATTTTGACTATGAACAAACATTCTTCAAGGCTAGAAGCCATCTCAGATTCAATTGGAGTAAGTCAAGAAATAGGGAAAAAAAACTGAAGATGGATTCTAATCAAAAGGCAGGTCGCAAGACTATTCAATATCATATGACAAAAGAAGATGAAAAGATTGTAGAGGAAGGTAAGATTAATGCCCTTACCAACTTTTAAAACCTTGGTATTAATGAAGATCGTCACTTGGAATATTAGAGGAATCAAAGGGAGTCTTTCAAAATAAAATGAAACTAGAAGAATGATTCAGATAAATCATCCACATCTTGTTTTCTTTAAGAAACAAAGATGTCAATAGAGGATATGGAATCAAAGGCTAGTAAAATTTGGCCAGTTGGAAAAGTGGTTTCCCTTAGTTCCCAGGGGACTTCTGGTGGCATTGCTTACCTTTGGGACCCAAAAGAGGTAGTTATTCACCATATGGTTGGCATTTGGGGTCTTTTGGCTATAGTTATTCAAAGAAAAAATTCCAACCAAATTATGCTCTACATTACTGTTTATGCTCTGACTAATTTGGAGGAAAAAAGAAGACAGTGGAAGAATATTACTTATATTATCTCTCATTTTCTTGAATCCTGGATCTTGATCGGAGGAGATTTCAACACCATCCTCTCTCTAGATGAGAAAATGGGGGGAAATAGAAATCTGGACAGGAGCACTGACCTCATGAGAGAATATATTACAAACTTCCATCTTTTGGACATCCAACTAGATAATGGCCTTATAACTTGGCCTAACAGAAGGTAAGGCTTAGCTTGTATAATGGAGAGATTGGATAGGTTCTTACTCTCTGACAATTTCTTAATCCATGGTCACATTCCTAAAGTGAAGACTCTTAACAATGTTGGTTCGGATCACTGGCCTATCATGGTGGAAATATGGAAAACCAATGTGAGTTTCTCTCCTTTTCAATTTTAGTTAATGTGGCTTAGAGATAGTTCCTTTAAACCTCGAGTGCAACAATGGTGGAAGGAAGGTAAACCTAGGTATGAGACTAAGATGTTTTGTTTTGCCAAAATATTGCAATACATTAAATCCAAAATCAAGACTTGGAACTAGAAGGAGTTTGGTGATATTCATGAAAAAACATAAAGTTATTGCTTAGCTTGAAAACTTGAATAAGAAAATCCGTTTAGATAGCCTCACAAAGAGTACAAGTGCAGATGAAATTAAACTCACAACTCATTTAGAGGAATGGGAAAAAATAGAACTCTTATGGAAGCAAAAATATAGAATTCAATGGCTCAAATAAGGTGATCGAAACACAAATTTCTTTCACAAATATCTTCTAGCTCAAAGATCGCACAACTTTATTTCCTCCCTGAAATTAGATTCTGGAGATGTTGTCGACACTTGGGATGGCATGAACTCTATTGTTGTCAATTACTTTTTCAATATTTTTGCTGCTACTCCTCTTGACTTATCTTCTTAACAAAATGTTCTTCAAGCAATCCCTTCTCTTATCACTTCTAAGGAGAACTCTATTTTGACTGCTCTTGTTACTATCAATGAGCTTCAATAGGTAGTTTTTAAAATGCAAAAAGGAAAACCCCAAGTCCTAATAGTTTTCCCATTGAGTTCTACCAAGAGTTTTGGGATATCTGCGTGATGTGGTCTACCGAAAAGGATGCCACTTGCATTATCGGTGATGTGACCCGGGTTCAATCCCCACGACGAATATGTATATGTATAAGAAGTATTTACTCAATAAAAAAAAAGATTTTTGGTATTTCCTTCATGTTGATTTATTAGAGGTGGTGGAAGAAGCTAGGAAATCCAAAGAAATTTTGAAGGTTATCAATAAAACTTATATTACTCTTGTTCCAAAAGCTCAAGAGGCTGATCATATCTCAGCATATAGACATATTGCTTTATGTAATGTTTTCAAAATCATCAATAATATCATGGTAGAAAGGTTGAAGCCTCTTTTGCATAGATTATTTACCCTAAACAAGGGGGTTATGTGGAAGGGCATCAAATAGTTGATGAGATAGTTCTTGCTCAGGAAGCCATCCATTCCATGGATATGCGAAATCTCCTTCCATGTAATTCGTTTAGACTTATCCAAAGTTTTTGATAGAGTGGATTAGTACTTCCTTATCAAAGTTTTGAGGCAATTTGATTTCTCTCAGGATTGGATGGATTGGATTATGGGATTTATCTCTTCAATTTCCTACTTGGTTCTTATCCATGGAAGGCCTTCTCAGTTGTTCCCAGCTTCTAGAGGTATTAGGCAAGGTGACCTCCTATCCCCTTATTTATTCATCATTATTGTTGAATGCTTAGGTAGGGCTATAACCAAAAAGAGAGAAGACAAAACCCTTGAGGAAGTTACCATTGCTCATGGAGCTAGACCTATTTGTCATCTTCAATTTGTTGATGAATCTACTCTTTTAGGTAAAGCTACAGTTAAGGAAACTTCTACTATTAAGCAAAACATTAGCTATTTTTCTAAGGCTATTGGACAATTGATCAATGAAGACAAATCTAAAGTCATTTTCTTTCACTGCTTTTCCAGACAGGAATACATGGTCTTAGGTAAATTAAGATATAATAAGACCTCCCTTCCAATCACTTATTTAGGTATTCCCATAAATATTCGAAGACAGAAAAAATATTGGAATTGGTTTTTGGATAAAGTCAAGAAGAAAATTAGAAAGTGGACCAATAGATGGCTTTCTTTCGGGGGTAGAATCACCTTGGTAAAATTAGTCCTTCAGGCTATTCCTATTTATGTTTCTATCGTGTTGAATATACTAAAGGTTGTTCTTCGATAACTGGATTAAATCATTCATCGATTCCTCTGGAGTGGTACTAAGGAGAAAAGAAAACGGGCCTTGGTGAAATGGGACACTTTATGTATTCCTAAGAATGAACGTTGGTTAGGATTCTGGTCTGCTATTAATAAAAACAAAGCTTTAGTTGCTAAACTATATTGGAGTATTTTGCATAACCCCAATGCTCTTTGGACCAAGAATCTCTGTGTTAAATATGCTGAGAACAAAAGTCCTAAAGACCTTGTTCGCTATCAATTGCCTTCCAAAGGTTCTCCCATTTTAGCAATTCTTAAGACTGGTGAGGATTTGATAAAGAAAAAATTATTTTGGATAATTCATAATGGTAAACAGGTAAATTTTTGGATAGATTTTTGGGATGGTCATAAGCCTTTGATAACCCAGTTTCCCTATTGGAGGCCTTGGATGGAGGAGCTTCACTGATCTAACTGGATAAAGGTGGCTAATTACTGTTGGTACCATACTGGTAATTCAGAGGTTGGTATATATTGGATCCCTATTGAGGATTGGCCAATTCAAATCCCATAAAGGTAAAGAAAAGATATCCAGTGCATCCTTCATATGATATCTCTCTTGGTCTGATGATAAATATTATTTTGGATGGAAAAAAACTACTAAGGGTGAGTATTCAATTGCTCAAGGTTATTTGGTCTTATGCCACAATAATCCCAACCAATCATCTGGTATATTTTCTCAGTTGTGGGCTCAAAAGCTTTGGCCTAAGGTGAGGTTCTTTACTTGGATTTTATTGCATCGCAGGGTGCTTGCCGGGGAGCATCTTATGAAGCATGGTTTTCATGGCCCTTTTAGATGTGAAATGTGTGGAGAGAATGGGGAAACTGTTAGCTATATTTTTATTGAGTGTACTTTAGCCTCTGAGCTTTGGAGTAGAATGACCACTTTACTTGGTTTATAGTGGTCCAATTCATTTACATTTGAACAACTTTGGAGGAATTGGCCTAATTAAGAGGGTGTTGATCATTTTATTAGTTAGTTAGTTTGGATGGGTTCTACCATTCTTCTTTGGAATATCTGGAATGAAAGGAACAACCAAAATTTTAATCAAGAAAGAAAGGATATTCACTATATCTGGAAAAAGACCATTGCCAACTTAGTTGAATCAGTCCATCAGCTCCTTAATCACCCCCAAAACTCCCACCAAAGATGGGATCAGGTGATGCAAATATTGAAGATTAACTCTTCTAAGAGAAACCAAATTAAAGGGAATGTGAGTAATTGCAAGATGGATAGAACAAGGAATTGGCAAACTCCTCCTAAGGATTTTGGAAAATTCAATACCGATGGAGCCTCTAGAGGGAACCTTGTAAAATCTAGTGTGGGAAGAATTGGTAGACTTTCAGATGGCTCACTAGTTTTTATTTTTGCTAATAATTTGGGTATTCTATCCAATAACCTTTAATAGGGGTATGGTATCCTTAGAGGCCTTCAAGAGGCTACTAATGTTGTATTGGAAAAGGTACTAGTTGAGTCTGATTCTCAACTCATGATTAATATTTTGAAGACTCCTAAGAATCATAAGATTGATTGGAGAATAAAAAGAATTATTGAGAAGATTTAGTTAATCTAGATGGGATTTTTGAAAGTTGATTACAATCATGTGAGAGATCAGAACAAGAGTGTTGATGCTTTAGCTAATTGGGCTTTGGACAAAGGTGATCTTAGTTGCTATGGCCACCATCCTAGATGGTGGGCTTCACAAATAAGGGAAGCTCTTCTTTCTATAATTTCTTTGGATGGCTCTGCTAGAGTTAATGTGCACTATGCCTACTTTTAGTTTGATACTTGTCATATTCTCTTGACACTTGTCACCTTTTGATATAGGCCTCTGCCTATATATTATAACCTCATTCTTGTATAATACATCTCATCTCATTTTCATCCTAACATTTGGTATCAGAGCTCCAGGCCTTCTCCTGTCTTGTGAGCTTGAGGGGGGATTTCCCTCATGAAAATCCCCCTTCAATTTTTTCATCATTTTTCTTTCAAAATAGGGAGTATGCTCTCCATCCCTTTATGGATGGATCAGAAACCAAACCTTTGAATATTCATGACTGTATTTTTTTTAGAGTGATTTAGTGAGGAGGATAGATTTTTTTTAGAGGTTTTCGTCCGCAAAAGTAATTTCTCGTAAGAGAAATGAAAAATGGGAAGCCCTAAATTTGGTTTATTGTCATTGTTTACAGGTTCAAATGTTGTTGAGATGATCCATGAGGCAGATATTAATCACGGATATTAATGGTGATGATGTAGTTTCAAATCTTAAGCAATCATGAACTGCGAATAGATAACAGTGAAACAATCGTCATAGGCCGCATGGTTGATATATGGTGTTGATAATGGATTCTATGTCAGTTCTACGCCGTCTCTACAGTAGCAAGAGACTTGAGCTTTCCCATTCACACAACCAGTGCGGCAACGACCGTGGAGAATCAAAATGGTGCCCAGTTTATTTTTGCTAGATACGTCTAAAATCGCTCCTGCTGCCCCCTGATGGAGTCACAGTGGTGGACAACGATGCCTGGACCTGTTGCGGGCGGTGGATAGACAAAGCCAAAGCGATGAGAATTCGCTTAAAGAGAAGCCTCTTAGATGCACGCAATGGAATAATGAAATCCATATTAATGGCTGTGGCTTTGATCATTGCCATGTTAACAAGTGTACACCATTGCAGTTATGATGATGAGTTACTCCTAAATTGATTTTTCCCCTGGCGACGAAATTTCTGTTGTCTGTTGAAATTTTTTCAGAAGCCGTTATTTCAAATTGTGATAAGGCAGAGTGGCCCATTCAGCGCCCAGATGTGTGCTATTTTTTATTTTTTATTTATGAGGAGGTTGCGTCATAGAATGCGCAATCAATGGCGTGATTATGGAGAGACACCGTTACCAAACAATGCATGTTCGATGGAGGATTTTCTGTACGTAGAGTGGAAGTAGACGAAGGATGCGGTTGGGTGTATGTAGAAGTTAATGTGCACTTCAATCTAGCCTTACTGCCACAATTTTTTAATACTGCGTGGTCGTGGCGGAGATCACAAAGATTTATCGTGACGAAGAGTTGGTTAACGGATGAAAAAATCCTTGGAGAAACATTCTGCTCAGCGTGCAGGACTATACACGAACTCATGCCACCATTTCCACCGAAGACTCAGCCCTGCCCTTCATTTTGCTCGCGTCGAGTGCATTTCGCACATATTTTTTGTTGGAGTGAGAGTATGGCGGTGTGTCTACTACTATCTATTTTCACGATCATTGCACAACATGATTTTTTAATTATGAAAGTGGTGTCCGGTGATAGAAAGAGCACTGGAAGCGTCGGGCAGATCAACTATGATGATGATAACATGAACGACATCACAAGGAGAAGGTGGAGAACGTCGACGACGGGAACATGCACGTCTCAGTTTTTATCGAACTTGAGAATGATATTTTTAAATTACCTGATAATATGGATGATGGAGATCATGTTTTATTGTTTTTTTCTGGTGGTGCGTGATTCTACAGTAAAGTCGTTGGAAAAGTTGTTGAAGGTGTGTTGTTACTGTTTGTTGCGGTAGGAAGTTGTCGACGCACAGCACAGTTTCATTGATCTTGTGAAAGATGTTGTCGGATCCTGCAAAGTGGTGGCCATATTAAACGAAGGAGACGTCTGCTCGTGATTCTGCTTTACATTTTTTTTAAAAGGTGATGTGTGCTCTTTGTCCCATTGAGCAGCGACTTCAGGCATAGCGTAGGCATTTTTTATTTGGCTAGGCATTTTTTTGCTGTGTTGAATATGGAGGGAGTGGTAGACCCATGCCAAGCCTACCGAAAATATCGTTACCGCAATTGTTATCTATCAAGAGCATCAAGATGGAGAACTGCATGCAAGTTTGCGTGGGTGGTGCGCTCATCTGCCCGAGCAGAATGAGCTGGATGTGCCGTGGTATTTTTTATTATGATATGTGCATGATAGTTATGTCACCATAAAAATATTTGACTCCGCATAGCAAAAATGTGCAGCTTGTTCCCATTTTTTTTTAATTTCTTACAATGATGGTGGAACTTTATCAAGGGGGACAATGAATTTTTTTATGAGGGGCCACTTTAATTTAAATTTTTAAAGGGAGCATTTTATAAAGTATGGGGGCCACTAAAACTTTGTATTTTCCACATGGAAGTGGAGGGCCACATGGCCATGTAATTTCCCTTAATGGGATTTTTTTTTTAAGCATGGTGGAGAGTATTATTGGCCGACAAGCCCACAGGCCAAATTTTTCAAACATTGTAATTTTTCCTTGGAGGGAAATTTTTTTAATCATGCTAGAGGATTTGTATTGAACGACAATATGGTCTTATTGGTTATTTTTTAATCCTTTTCCACATGGAGAGTGGAAGTGGGAGCTGAAGGCCCATGTAATTCCCCTACGAGGGAAAATTGAGTCTGTCTTTTTATTTCGCCATAGTGCGATGCTAGGAATATGATATTCCTGAGGTTTATTTTGTTGTTTAGAGAGGCAGTTGTTTTCTCATAGATGGAGGACCCATTCAGATCTGACTATAGCCTTATATATAGTCGTTGGAAAGATTTTTTTCGAGCCGGACCTAATGGTGGGGTCCATTTTTAGTTTTGAGACTATTTTCTATGATGTTTTTAGGCTCAAAAATTATTCTATATTGGGGTGCATTTTCGGTGGAACCCGACACTCCCAATGAATTTGTAAGTGAACCTAGTATCTAGTTTTCTCTTCTATCTACTTGGCGGATGCAATGGCTGGTTACCCATGCATTCCGGTAAGATGAGGAGGTCACAATAAGGACACTTACTCTAGGGACTACATAATATTGACACCCTAGACTCTATCCGAGGTATTTTTCGGATCAACTTCTGAAGACTACATATGAAGACACTTCAAAAGATTCTCTTCTTTTTTCTTCTTCTCCTCCATATTTGGCTTCTATGGCTCATTTTATTGTATTTCATGCCTCATTTTTTTCTTAGGTATTAAGATGCATTTTTGGCAGAGACCGACACCTTCTAGATTGAGTTCATCATGAGGAGGTATTTGATATTCATGGTGGATCTAGTCAGTGACCTACGAGAGGTAACATCCTCTGAGGATGACCTGTAGAGGCAATAGACCTAGAAGTGGTTGATCTTGAGGCACCCATGATGACCCTGAGGCACTTAGATGGCTGACCTAGTGGCAACAGACCCGTGGAAGTGGTTGACCCTAAGGCAACAAACCGAGATGTATACATAGTTGATCTAGCATTATTCATAGTTGGAGAGCCAAGTGCAAAGAGCACGAGCCTAGACCAAATCATGTAATAAAGGAGGATGATAGTTTTTTAGTAAAGTCAACATTAAGGGGGAATGTTACCTAATGTTGACTTTTTTTCTATAGTTAGGATAGTGCACATTAAGGGGGAATGTTAGAGTTAATGTGCACTATGCCTACTTTTAGTTTGAAACTTGTCATATCGTCTTGACACTTGTCACCTTTTGATATAGGCCTCCTTCCTATATATTGTAACCTCATTCTTGTATAATACATCTCATCTCCTTTTCATCCTAACAGGCTCTAGTTCTGGAGGTACCTAGTTTCTTCTTACTTTATTTTTGCTTCTCTTGGGTTCAGTCAGGGTATTTTAGTCCTCTAGCTCAAATGAATATTTCTTTTGTTTCCTCTGTTGATTCTTGCCTTAATAGTCTTTTGGTCTAGAAAGGTCATTGTTATGTTCTATTTTTTTCTTTTTTCTTTTCTATTTGTGTGTTTTTTGTTTTGTTTTTTTTGTGTGTTTTTTTGTTGTTCTTGTGTTTCTATTGTTTTGTGAAGTTTTTGTTGTTATTCTTGTGTTTTTGTTGTTCTTGTGCTTGTGTTTCTGTATGTTTGTGTTAATTTTTGTTTTTGTGTTTTGGTGTGTGAGTGTTTTCTATGTTTTTATTTTTCTCTGTTGTTGGTTGTTTATTTTATTTTATTATTATTTTTTAGATTTTGGTTGTTTTTGTTTTTCATGTTTTTTTTAATTGTGTCTTTGTAGTGTTTTGTTGTTTTTTGTTAAGTTGTTCTTGTGTTTTTTTGTGTGGTTCATGTTGTGTTGTATTTTTTTATCTTATTGTGTGTGTGTGTATGTGTTTGGTTGTGCTTTATATTTTTGACACACTCAAGGAGCAGGTTTTTTTATTTTTTGTTTTTTTAATCTTTTTGTGTGTTCTTGTTTTTTGTTGTTTCAGGTTTGATCCTTGAGTATGTCAAATGTGGTAGGCCATGTGCAAACCCTGGATGATTTTGGTGAAAGAAATACCCTTGCCTCCTTGGGTCTTACCCGAAAGTGACATCCCTTCTGGGATGTTTTCCACAAAAAAAATATTGAAAGTGTTTGGAAAAAAAAAGACTTGTTCAATGCAATAATACATAGAAGAAACATTTATTTTTTTTAAGGAAATGAGACTTAAGAGGAAACCTTTGTAGTTAAGGCAACACAAATTGTTTAATGCAACTCATTCAAGGTTTCAACATTAAGAATATTTAGAAAATATTTTATGACTTTAACTTCACTTAAGCCATGCAATTATTTAAACATATGCAATTAAAGTTTTAGGCAACCACTTTCCCTATGCATGTGTCTCCATGGAAATTTTTTATGAAATGTAATGTCACTCAAAAATATTTTGAGATTGCACCTACATGTATCATTTAACATATTCTTGTATGAAGTCATATATTACATTAGAATTTTTTTTATAAAAATAATTTTGATATGAAATTAATAAATATTAAAATATTGATCCAATTTTAAATCTTCAAGGCGACAAAGATGGAAGAACTAGTGAATGGAGACAAAGCAACAACAACAATGAACGGGGAGAACAACCCTAACGGATTCGGAACAAGCGACGGAGTCAACACCGATCATGATAGCAAATACAGAGACACTCCTAACAGAAACAACGGTGGAGCCAGTATCGCCTAGAAATTTTGAAAAAGGATGATCCAAGTCACGAAATAAAGGATGAAACCTATCCTACTTGGACCAAATGGGAGGAGATCTGTGTGAACCAAGAGGAAGACTATGGACCAACCACTATGATGACCACTAGATCCCACTACCAAGGATCAAAATCTGGCTTAAATACGTAGGTCAATCAAGCACCGAGTCCAGAAGACACTCGAGCTTCTCCAAATTGGAAAATAGCATCAAGAATAATGGGTGGATCAACGGATCATGTTCGATCCTATGCAGCCACGATCAATAAAAACCACATTTGAATGCAGATACTAGGATTAAACTGCTTCCTTCCAATAATAATCTTGAGATCCCCTGTGAAATCATGTCCAATGTGATTTACTGTAACTCAAACTCACTAATTGGAAAATTCCTTGGATCGTGGCCAGACATGGAGTCTATCCGTAGATGGGCCAATACCTCTTGGTGTCCTATCAGATCCATGGAACTAGTAGTGCTCCCTAGAGGATTTTCTTGATCCACCTAAACAACCTGGGAGACTCCCGGTGGATTCTCATAGGTGGACCCTAGTTCTTCTGACAAAGAGGTCTTTTCCTTTGAAAATGGGGTGTGGATTTTGACACATAAAACTAGAATATCAATGTTGCTCCAATTTGGATCCATATTTTGGGTCTTGCAGTTCAGTTCTGACATGAAGATATCCTCCACAACATCGCGAGAAGCATTGGGTTAGAAATATGTCTTTCAATAAATATTCATATTGTGAACTTGAGTGACAACGACTTCCAATTTGTTGCACAAAAGAAAAGTGAAAATCATACCGCATCTAGGGCATGGATTAAAGAGATCATGAAACAAGTTTCAAGCAGTTGATCAAAAAATGGCTCAAATCTCAAGTGAATCTGGTGCTAAGGTGCACCCATAAAAAAAATCTATTGTGGAAACCCCTGTCCAGGGTAAGAATTTCAAAGAATCAACCTCAAAAATGAATTTTAGGGATGCCCTCAGTGGTGGACAACCTTAGCCTAATGCTAATATTAATCTTAGGGCTTCTTGTAAACCTCTAAGAATGCCTAATATTTATCCTAGGAAAACATATTTAGGATGTATTAAAGTAACTGATGGAACTCATATTGTTAAGCTTGATATCGGCAAAATTCAGACTGACATTGAAGATTTAGAAAAAGAGGACTAATTTGTCATTTTGTGGGTTTTCATTCGATCCTAACTGCTTTCAAAGTTTGGGTAGCAAAAAGCTGGAAAACTAAAGGTGAGTTACAAATCTCTATTTATCCTAATGGTTATTTTCTTGTTTCATTTGCTAATAATGAAGATAGAGAGAAAAATTTCCAAGGGGGTCCCTGGTTCTTTGGAAGGGCAGGGATTTTCATGAAAACCTGGCATACTAAATTTAAAGCTAAAGAAGAGATGCCTTCTATAGGTCCCATGTGGGGTAGACTTTTTGGCCTCCTAATTGAATTATGTAATATGACTATTTTTTATTCAATTGGAAACTCTTTAGGCACATTTATGATGATTGTTGATTGTACTAAAAAATTGAACATATTATTTATGTTCGTATTTGTGTTTTAATGGATTTTAACAAACCCCTACCTAAAAATATCACATTACAATTTGGGAAGGACACTTGGGAGCAAGTAGTGGACTATGAGAAAATTCCTTTTCATTGTAGAATTTTCCATGAATATGGTCATTTGGCTAGTGTTTTCCCAAATAAAATTCCAGATCAAAAGAAAGAAGATATAAATTCAATAGGTTTCCAAATGCCTAAGAAGAAGAACACTCAGAAAAAACCAGTTATGAAGGATCAATCAAAGTTATCTGCTAATATGTTTGAAATTCTTTCCAAAAATGAGGTCCCAAGTGAGGAAGAGGAAATAATGGAAACAAAAATATTAGAAACACAATTTAAAGATAAAGGGAAGAACTTAGAGATAAAACAACAAATCAAAAGGGAGTCAAAGGGATTCTTTCAAAACAAAATGAAATTAGAAGAATCATTCAGATAAATCATCCACATCTTGTTTTCCTTCAAGAAACAAAGATGTCAATAGAGGATATGGAATCAATTTCTAGTAAAATTTGACCAGTTGGAAAAGTGGTTTCCCTTAGTTCCCAGGGGACTTCTGGTGGCATTGCTTGCCTTTGGGACCCAAAAGAGGTAGTTATTCACCATATGGTTGGAAGTTGAGGTCTTTTGGCTATAGCTATTCAAAGAAGACATTCCAACCAAATTATGCTCTGCATTACTGTTTATGCTCTAACTAATTTGGAGGAAAAAAGAAGACAATGGAAGAATATTACTTATATTATCTCTCATTTTCCTGAAGCTTGGATCTTGATCGGAGGAGATTTCAATACCATCCTCTATCTAGATGAGAAAATAGGGGGAAATAGAAATTTGGACAGGAGCACTGACCTCATGAGAGAATATTTTACAAACCTCCATCTTGTGCATATCCAACCAAATAATGGCCTTATAACTTGGTCTAAAAAAAGGCAAGACTTAGATTGTATAATGGATAGATTGGATAGGTTCTTGCTCTCTAAAAATTTCTTAATCCATGGTCACATTCCTAAAGTGAAGACTCTTAACAATGTTGGTTCAGATCACTGGAATTTCATGGTGGAAATGTGGAAGACCAATGTGATTTTCTCTCCTTTTCAATTTTAGTTAATGTGGCTTAGATGCAGTTCCTTTAAACCTCGAGTGCAACAATGGTGGAAGGAAGGTAAACCTAGGTATGGGACTATGATGTTCTATTTTTCCAAATTATTGCAATACATTAAATCTAAAATCAAGACTTGGAACTCGAAGGAGTTTGGGGATGTTCATAAAAAAACATGAAGTTATTGCATAGCTTGAAAATTTGAATAAGAAAATTCGTTTAGATGGTCTCACAAAGAGTACAAGTGCAGATGAAATTAAACTCACAACTCAGTTAAAGAAATGGGAAAAAAGAAAACTCTTATGGAAGCAAAATCTAGAATTCAATGGCTCAAAAAAGGTGATCAAAACACAAATTTCTTCCACAAATCTCTTCTAGATCGAAGATCTCACAACTTTATTTCTTCCTTGAAATCAGATTTTGGAGATGTTGTCTACACTTGGGATGGCATGAACTCTATTGTTGTCAATTACTTTTCCAATATTTTTGCTGCTACTCCTCTTGACTTGGATTCTAAAAAAAATGTTCTTCAAGTAATCCCTTCTCTTATCACTTCTAAGGAGAGCTCTATTTTGACTGCTCCTGTTACCATCAATGAGCTTCAATAGGTAGTTTTTAAAATGCAAAAAGGGAAAACTCCAAGTCGTGATGGTTTTCCCATTGAGTTCTACCAATATTTTTGGGATATCCTTCATTATGATTTATTAGAGGTGGTGGAAAAAGCCAGGAAAGATAGAAATTTTGAAGGTTATCAATAAAACTTATATTACTCTTGTTCCAAAAGCTCAAGAGGATGATCATATCTTAGCTTTTAGACCTATTGCTTTATGTAATGTTCTTCTCAAAATCATTACTAAGATCATGGAAGAAAGGTTGAAGCCTCTTTTGCATAAGATTTTTTTCTTTGAACAAGGGGATTATGTGGAAGGGCGTCAAATAGTTGATGAGATAGTTCTTACTTAGGAAGCCATTCATTCCATGGATATGAAAAAATCTCCTTCCATGTTTATTCGGTTAGACTTATCCAAATCTTATGATAGAGTGGATTGGCACTTCCTTATCAAAGTTTTGAGGTAATTTGGTTTCTCTCAGGATTGGATGGGTTGGATTATGTGATGTATCTCTTAAGTTTCCTACTTAGTTCTTATCAATGGCAGACCTTCTCAATTTTTCTTAGCTTCCAAAGGTATTAGACAAGGTGACCTCCTATCCTCTTATTTATTCATCATTATTGTTGAATGCTTAGGTAGAGCTATAACCAAAAATAGAGAAGACAAAACCCTTGAGGGAGTTACCATTGCTCATGGAGCTATACCTATATGTCATATTTAATTTTTTGATGACTCTACTCTTTTAGGTAAAGCTACAGTTAAGAAAGCTTCTACTATTAAGAAAAACATTAGCTATTTTTCTAAGGCTACCGAACAATTGATCAATGGAAGACAAATCTAAAGTCATTTTCTTTCACTTCTCTGCCATACATGAATCCATAGTCTTAGATAAATTAAGATATAATAAGACCTCCCTTCCAATCACTTATTTAGGTATTCCCATCAATATTCTAGGACAAAAAAAAATATTGGAATTGGTTGTTGGACAAAGTCAAGAAGAAAATTGGAAAGTGGACCAATAGGTGGCTTTCTTCTGGGGTTAGAATCACCTTGGTAAAATTAGTCCTTCAGGCTATTCCTATTTATGTTTTTACTATATTGAATATCCAAAAGGATTTTCTTCAAGAACTGGATCAAATAATTCATAGGTTCCTCTGGAGTGGTACTAAGGAGAAAAGAAAATGGGCCTGGGTGAAATGGGACACTTTATGTATTCCTAAGAATGAAAGGGGGTTAGGATTCCAATATGCTTTCAATAACAACAAATATTTAGCTACTAAATTATATTGGAGTATTTTGCATAACCCCAATGCTCTTTGGACCAAGAATCTTCGTGCTAAATATGCTGAGAACGAAAGTCTTGAAGACCTTGTTCGCTATAAATTGCCTTGCAAAGGTTCTCCCATTTTAGCAGTTCTTAAGACTCGTGAGGATTTGATAAAGAAAAAATTATTTTGGATCATTCATAATGGTCAACATGCAAATTTTAGGATAGATTCTTGGGATGGTCACAAGCCTTTGATAACTCAGTTTCTCGATTGGAGGCCTTGGATGGAGGAGCTTCACTGAGCTAATTGGATAAAGGTGGCTAATTATTGTTGGTACCATACTAGTAATTCAGAGGTTGATATATATTGGATCCCTATTGAGGATTGGCCTATTCAAATCCCAGAAAGGTAAAGACAAGATATCCAGTGCATCCTTCATATATAATCTCTCTTGGTCCCATGATAAAGATTATTTTGGATGGAACAACACTACTAAGGGTGAGTATTTAATTACTCAAGGTTATTTGGCATTATGCCATAATAATCCCAACCAATCATCTGGCATATTTCCTTAGTTGTGGGCTCAAAATATTTGGCCTAAGGTGAGGTTATTTACTTGGCTTTTATTGCATCGTAGGGTGCTTACTGGAGAGCATCTTATGAAGCATGGTTTTCATGGCCCTTTTAGATGTGAAATGTGTGGAGAGAATGTGGAAAATCTTAGCCATATTTTTATTGAGTGTACTTTGGCCTCTGAGCATTGGAGTAGAATGACCACTTGGCTTACAGTGGTCCAATTTTTTAACTTTTGAACAACTTTGGAGGGATTGGCCTAATCAAGAGGGTGTTGATAATTTTATTAGGTAGTTAGTTTGGATGGGTTCTACCATTCTTCTTTGGAATATATGGAATGAAAGGAACAACCAAAATTTTAATCAAAAAAGGAAGGATATTCACTATATCTAGAAAAATACCATTGCCAACTTAGTTGAATCAGTCCATCAGCTCCTTAATCACCTCCAAAACTCCCACCAAATATGGGATCAGGTGATGGAAAGATTAAATATTAACTCTTCTAAAAGAAACCAACTTAAAGGGAATGTGAGTAATTGCAAGATGGATAGAACAAGGAATTGGCAACCTCCTCCTAAGGATTTTGGAAAAGTCAATACTGATGGAGCCTCTAGAGGGAACCCTGGAAAAGCTAGTGCGGGAGGAATTGGAAGACTTTTAGATGGCTCCTTGGTTTTTATTTTTGCTGAGAATTTGGGTATTCTATCCAATAACCTTGCTGAGGGGTATGGTATCCTTAGATACCTTCAAGTGGATACTAAGGTTCGATGGGAAAAGGTACTAGTTGAGTCTGACTCTCAACTCATGATTAATATTTTGAAGACTCCTAAGAATCATAAGGTTGATTGGACAATAAAAAAAATTATTGAGAAGATTCAGTTAATCCATATGGGATTTTTGAAAGTTGATTACAATCATGTGGTTAGAGATCAGAACAAGAGTGTTGATACTTTAGCTAACTGGGATTTGGACAAAGGTGATCTTAGTTGCTACGGCCACCCTCCTAGATGGTGGGTTTCACAAATAAGGGAAGCTCTTCTTTCTATCATTTCTTTGGATGGCTTTAGTTTTGGAGGTACCTAGTTTCTTCTTGCTTTATTTTTGCTTCTCTTTGGTTCGGTCAGGGTGTTTTAGTTCCCTAGCTCAAACTAATATTTTTTTGTTTCCTTTATTGATTCTTGCCTTAATAGTCTTTTGGTCTAGAAAGGTCACTGTTTTGTTCTATTTTTTTCTTTTTCTTTTCTATTTATGTGTGTTTTTTTAATGTTTTGTTTTGTTTTTGTGTTTTTTGTGTTGTTTTTTTTTGTTCTTGTGTTTCTATTTTTTTGTTGTTGTTCTTATGCTCATGTTTCTGTATGTTTGTGTTAATTGGTGTTTTTGTGTTTGGTGTGTGAGTGTTTTCTAAATTTTTATTTTTCTATGTTGCCTATTGTTGGTTGTTTATTTTATTTTATTTTATTTATTTAATTATTTTTTAGGTTTTGGTTGTTTTTGTTTGTCATGTTTTTGTTGGTTGTGTCTTTGTAGTGTTCTATTGTTTTTTGTTATGTTTGTGTTTTGTTATTTTGTTCTTGTGTTTTTCTATGTGGTTCATGTTGTGTTGTATTTTTTTTAATTTTTTTGTGTGTTTTGTGTTTGTGTTTGTGTGTTCTTTTTTTTTTGTTGTTTCAGGTTTACTCCTTGAGTAAGTCAAATGTGGCAGGCCAGGTGCGAGCCCTGGGCGATTTTGGCAGAATAAATACCTCTGCCTCCTTGGGTCTTACCCGAAAGTGGCATCCCTTCTGGGATGTTTTCCACAAAAAAAAATATTTGAAAGTGTTTGGAAAAAAGAAAAGAAAAAAGACTTGTTCAATGCAATAATACATAGAAGAAACATTTTTTTAAAGGAAATGAAACTTAAGAGGAAACCCTTGTAGTTAAGGAAACACAAATTGTTTAATGCAACTCATTCAAGGTTTCAACATTAAGAATATCTAGAAAATATTTTATGACTTTAACTTCACTTAAGCCATGCAATAATTTAAACATATGCAATTATAGTTTTAGGTAACCACTTTCCCTATGCATTTGTCTCCATGGAATTTTTTTATGAAATTTAATATGTCACTCGAAAATATTTTGAGATTGCACTTACATGTGTCATTTAACATATTCTTGTATGAAGTGATATATTACATTAGATTTTTTTTATAACACTAATTTTGATATGAAAATAATAAATATTAAAATATTGATCCAATTTTAAATCTTCAAGGTAGCGAAGATGGAAGAACTAGCGAATGGAGACAAAGCAACAACAATAGTGAACGAGGAGAACAACCCTAACAGATTCAGAACTAGCGGTGGAATCAACACTGATCATGATAGCAATGACGGAGACACTTCTAATGGAGATGACGACGAAGCCAATATCACCATCCCAAGAATTTTGAAAAAGGGTGATCCGAGTCACGACATAGAGGATGGACCCTGTCTTAGACCAAATGGGAGATATCTGCAACTGAGGAGGAAGAGTACTTCCAACCACTATGATGACAACTGGATCCTGCTACCAGGGATCAAAATTTAGCCTAAATATGTAGGTCAATCAAGCACCAGGTCCAGAAGATGCTCGAGATTCTCCAAATTAGAAAATAGCATTAGTAATGATGGGTGGATCAATAGAACCTATTCGGTCCTATGCAGCTACGATCAATCAAAACTCACATCTGAATAGAGATACTAGGATTGAACTACTTCCTTCCAATATCATTCTTGATATCCACTAGGAAATCATGTCTAGTGTGATTTATCGCAACTCAAACTCGCTAATTAGAAAATTTCTTGGATCACGACCAGACATGGAGTCTATCCGCAAATGGGCCAATACCTCTTGGTATCCTATCTTATCCATGGAACTAGTAGCATTTCCTAGAGGTTTTTTCTTAATCCACGTAAAAAACCTGGGAGATGAAGAGATTAAACCCAAACTTATTCCAAAATAATAATGCAGAAATTAAATAACTCAAAAGAAAATAACAAATCATAAAATACATGCACATAGAACACAGGAGATTTATCCTAGTTCACCCAATATGGGCTACGTCGAGCAAACAAGAGCCACACATCCTCTTAAATTTTTGTTCACCTTGCCCATAATAGGACATTACAATCAATATAAAGGAAACTCTTACAACCCTAAACTACAACGTGGTATTAGAATACCGTGGGCATAATACCATGGGCTAAAATCACCCACACCCACCAACCACTGGAATCCCGAAAACCGCTTCGCAAATCGCTCAAAAAAAAGGGGAAAATTTTTTGGGGGGGCTACGCCCACCTCGAACCCCCCGAGAGGGCTTCCCCCCCATCAGGGGCCCTGGGCCGCTCCCCACCAAAACACGGGTTTGCTGTACAGTGCTTTCTCTGCAAAGGATGGGATATATCCAATATTCTCCCACTTATTGAATACTTTGCATAAATGTTGTAATCAATGTTAGTTGCACCACTTGGTCTTGCCAGACACATTTCAACTGTACAAAACATGAACTTTTCTATGCTAACTGTCTTGGTTAAAGCATATGCAATATTTTCCTTGGTATCCACTTTTTCCAACAACACTTTCTTTTGTTCAATCATGTCCCTACTGAAGTGGTACTTTGTATCAATGTGCTTTGTTATTGAATGGTAAGCAGGGTTCTTTTCCAGAAATATAGCACTCTGGATATCATAATTTATCTTCACAGCTCCTTGATGGAACCCAATTTTAGCACATAATCTTTGTAGCCATACTGCTTCCTTACTTGCATTAGTGGCTGCCATATACTCAGCTTCAGTGGTTGAAATAGCAACAACAACTCACCTTTTGCTCATCCAACTAATAGCCCCTCCAAAAAAATTAAATACATATGCACTAGTAGATCTTCTATTGTCCATATATCCAGCCCAATCTGCATCAACAAAACCTTCTATATCCAAGGATTTGTCTTCTTTACCTATACCTTCATAACAAATTGAAAAATTAGATGTACCACGTAAGTATCTGAAGACCCTTTTTACATCATTCTAGTGCTCTTTACTAGGTTTAGACATATATCTGCTCAAAACTCCCACTGCATGGGCAATATCTAGTCTATTACACACCATGGCATACATTAAACTCCCTACATCATTTGCATCTACCTCTTCTTCTATTTTTGGACATTGTTCAATAGATAATTTTTCACCCAAAGGAATAGGTACCTTCACTGGTTTGCAATCCTGCATACTGAATCTCTTCAAAACTATCTCAACATACTTTTTCTGATTCAACCACAACTTTTTGTTTGACTGATCTCTGTTTATTTGCATACCCAAAATAAAATTTGCATAGCCAATATATTTCATGTCAAACTGTGATGCTAACTGAGACTTCACTTCCCTGATCATTTCCTTACTGTTTCCAATTAGAACATATCATCAACATACAAAACAATAATGACAAGTACATTTCCAATTTGCTTTGAGTATACACAATGATCAACATTGCTATGAACAAAATCAAGTCCTAAGACATAATTATCAAATTTTTGATACCACATTCTAGGTGATTGTTTCAGTCCGTACAAATATTTCTTTAACTTACAAAATCCTCCTTTCCTTCAGCAACAAATCCTTTAGGCTGTCTCATATAGATTTTTTCCTCCAAATCTCCATGAAGGAATGCAGTTTTCACATCCATTTGCTCTATTTCAAGATCAAATGTAGCAACCACAGATAAAAGAAATATTATTGAGGTTAGCTTTGCAACAGGAGAAAATACTTCACCATAATCAATTCCCTCTACCTAAGAATAGCCTTTAGCAACTAGGCGAGCTTTATATTTCTTCACTTTTCCTTCAGCATTCTGCTTCTTCTTCAAGATCCATTTGCAACCTGTTGCTTTTCTCCCACCAGGTAATTTTGCTAGATCCCATGTCTTGTTATTTTTTAGGGCCATAATTTCCTCATTCATGGCTTCTTCCCAAAGGTTTACCTCTTCATAATTAAATTCTCTAACTGTTCTAGGATCTTCAAAAGTAACAGATAAAACAAAGGAAGAAGGAAAAGCAAATGGACTATACCTATCAGGTTTTCTTTCTCGTGTTTATTTCCTTACCATACGTGTATGAACCTCTGGTTCATCCTCTTCTTCTTATTCTAAGTAGGATTCTTCTTCCATGATATCAAATTGTACCTTTTTAGGTTCTTCTGTTACTTCCTTCCTGTGATCACTTTTCATTTCTCTAAACACCACATCTCTACTATAAACTGTACTTTTAGTTTTTGGATTTCAAAGTTTATATAATTTAACACCATATTTATAACCAATAAAGATACATTTAATAGCCTAATTATCAAGCTTACTTCTTTTTTCCTTTGGAATATGCATCTATGCATCACAGCCAAAAACTCTAATATGTGACAGAGAGGTTTTCTTACCAAACCATGCTTCAAATGGAGTTTGATCTGACAATGTTGATGTAGGAGATCGATTTCGCAAGTAACATGTTGCATTCACTACCTCTGCCCATAACTCTTGTGCCAGCCCTACACCATTGAGCATACTTCTAGCCTTTTCCATTAGTGATATTGTCAATCTCTCAGCAACTCCATTCTATTAGGGTGTATATGGAGTAGTCTTCTATCTTGCAATACCACATTACTTACAAAAATCCTCAAATTTATTTGAACAATACTCTCCTCCATTATTAGACCTCAACACCTTAATATTTTTATCAGTTTTATTTTCAAAAAGTGCTTTAAATTCTCTAAACTTATCAAACACTTCATCTTTACTTTTAAGAAAATAAATCCATGCATATCTTGAAAAATCATCAACAAAAGAAGCATAGTACCATGATTTTCCAAGAGATGGAACAGGAACAGGACCAAAAATATCACTATGAATCAGATCTAATACCCCTTTTGATCTTGCAACACCAGATGGGAAACTCACAGGATTCTGCTTGCCATTAATACAATTTTCACAGAAATCAAAACACATTGAGAAATTAGGGATACCTTGAACCATACCTTTTGTGTATAGGGTATGCAATCCCTTTTCTCCAATATGTCCCATTCTTTGATGTCAGAGTGTTGAAATTTTGTCTGATTTAGCCTCAAAAATGGTTGAGCTATTGCACTCATTTGTCATAGTGCTTCCTAATAGCTTATACAAGGTTCCAATATGAACTCCTCTTGCTAACACCATAGATCCATGAACCATTTTGTATGAATCCTTACTAAAAATTATGTTTACTACTGCATCAACCATTTTGCTTACAAAAATTAAATTTCTAGCAAGGCCAGGAATATGCATCACACCTGGGAGGGTTTTAACCCTACCATCCTGCAATAATATTTTTACCCTTTCACTACTGATGATTCTAAGTGGGGAATCATCTCCTAACATTACCTCCCCTCCATCATATATTTCATATTCACTGAACCACCCCCTGTGAGGAGTCATATGAAAGGAGGCACCAATATCGATCAACCAATCATTTCTATCAGAACATGTGGAGCAGGATGCCAAATATACATCCCCTCCTTCATCGATGGATTTATTTATCTCTGTGGAAGTGGATTCATCATATCTCTTTCCAAAATAAACATTATTTGATCTACAATCCTTCTTCATGTGTCCAGGCTTACCACATTTCCAAAATTTTCTCTCAAACTTTCCTCAAGACTTGGATCTACCTCTAGAGTTAGATCTATCACCATATCTCGTTTTATCTTTTTCCTTGGCATGCCATCTCACTGTTAGGGCATCCCTTGATGTGTCCTCCATGGATTTTCTCCTCATATCCTCTGATAATAGATATGCCACAACATCTTCAAACTTCAGTGTGGTTGAAGTTGTACTACCAATTGCTACAACCAAGTTATCCCATGAATCTGGTAAAGAGCATAACAAATTAATACATTTATATTCTTCACTCAACTTAATTTCAATAGATGTAAGTTGACTTACCACCGTATTGAATGCGTTAAGATGATCTGCTCCTGAATCCCCTTCACTCATCCTGAGATTATAAAGTTTCTTTCGGAGGAATAATTTATTCACCAGGGACTTAGATTGATACAGAGACCCTAAATTCTCCCAGAGATCCTTTGTAGTAGATTCTCTTGAAACATTGATTAGGACTGAATCTACAAGACAGTCGAATTAGACTCCTCGCTTTCTAATTCAACTTTTCCCAATCTTCATCAGATATATTGGCAAGTTTTGTTTCAGAGATAACAACCCACTGATATCTGTCCACGAGTAGATCCTCCATATTTAACTTCCATAGCTCAAAGATTTTTCCATCGAAATTCTCAATCTCTATCCTTAATTTATTTCTCGTCATTTTTCTTCAATCTCCTTCTGCGTAAAAATCACACCCCAAAATAAGTTTTCTCTAACTCCTAGAAACCCTAGATTCTCTTCAAATGAAATGAAACCCTAGCAATAAAGGTGTCCCTCTATGGATAACAACTTGGCTCTGATACCAAATGAAGATATTATACCCAAACTTATTCTAGAATAATAATGCAAAAATTAAATAACTCAGAATAAAATAACAACTCACAAAATACATGCACATAGAACACACGAGATTTATCCTGGTTCACCCAATATGGGCTACGTCCAACAAAAAAGAGCCACACCTCCTCTTCTATTATTTTTCACCTTACCTGTAATGGGACATTACAATAAATATAAATGAAACTCTTACAACCCTAAACCACAATGTGGTATTAGAATACCGTGGGCACAATACCATGGGCTAAAACCGCCCACACCCACCAACCATCGGAATCCCAAAAACCACTTCGTAAATCGATCCAAAAAAAGGAAAAAAAAAATTGGGGGGGCCTACGGCCCCTCGAACCCCCTCGGGAGGGCTTCACCCCCCCCCATCGGGGGCCCCGGGCCGCTCACCGGTGAGAAATAGCACCAAATGTGGGTCTGTTGTATAGGGCTTTCTCTACAAAGGATGAGACACATCCAACAAGAGACTCCCAATGGATTCTCACAGGTGGACCCTGGTTCTTCAGATGAAGAGGTCTTTTCCTTCGAAAATGGGGTGTGGATTTTGACCCATCAACCCAGAATATCAATGTTGCTCCAATTTGGATCCATCTTCCTGGCCTTCCAGTCCAGTTCTGGCATGAAGATATCCTCCGTGGCATCACGAGAAGCATTGGGGAGCTGATTTCTTTTGATCCACCAACCAGATCCGGGACCCGCATGACCCAGGCCTGCATGTGCGTAAATGCTAACCTGGATGCAACCCTCCCGACTTCTATCAACCTCATTTCCAAGGTATGTTCCTTTGCCCAAACCATTGAATACGAAAACAAACCTACATTTTGCAGCCTCTGTTCCAAACAAGGTCACTTAACCTCTTAGTGCCCTTCTAAACCTCCTGTTGTCGCTCCTTGCAAGAGCCATCATCCCCCCAAATCTGGTCGGCCTTCCCTCTCCGAAGCTAACCCCACCTTCACTTCTATTCCCCCTTCCTCCTATTTTGTGGACCCTAGCCAGGATAGGGAACCCTCTGTACCTCCTCAGATGGGTGCCCAACCCGGTCGTGACCTCTCCCCATCCCGAAGTCCATCGATCCTGGTTTCCAACCACTTCTCCCCTCTCTCCTCTACCGACCCTTCCTTCGATCCAACCGAACCCATTTTCAATCGCCCTATGCACCCTCCACCTTCTCCACCCTCCCCATCGAGCCCCTTGCCTCTCCCACCAGTCCTTCCCCATCCCCTAGCCCCCCCACCCATTCCTAGAAGAAATCAGTTGCTGATGTGGGATCCAAGAAAAAGTGAGGTCGCCCTTCAGCTCAAGATATCAGGAACAAGGAAGCTTTAGACGATATTGTGAATGGCACTCAGCTCACCCTTAGAGGGTCATCCAGGCTCCTGGAGTCTCAGGATCAAAACAGAACCAAACTTCCCCTCCCGCTCGGAAGAGGGAAGCGAACTTCCTCAAGAATTTCCAAATGAAGGTCCTCTCATGGAATGTGAGAGGCCTCAATGGATGAAACAAGCAATGCCTAGTTAAGTCCATGAGGAGAGAACATAGACCCACCATTATTTTATTGCAGGAAACCAAGCTTGATCCTCAGACTATTTCTTGCATCTCTAACTATATTTGGAAGGACTTTGGTTTCTCTTTCAGTCCGGCCAATGGAGCTTCAGGGGGATTGTTGTGCCTGTGGGACCCATCCAAAGTCGATGGAAGAGTGTTATCAGTAGTCGAGAGCTATATAAATATCTTGTTTTTCAACAAAGAGGATGGGTTCCATTGGGTCCTGTCCAACATTTATGCTCCTAACTCTCCCTCTAGAAGGATTCTATTATGGAACTCCCTCAACCAACTAAGGGAGGTCTTCTCCTCAAAAGCTTGGATGTTGGCGGGAGACTTCAACTCTCCTCTCTTCCCCATAGACAAGAAAGGAGGGTCCCAAATCACTGAGGGTTCCTACGAGCGCTTTGCAAATTTTGTTGACAGCAACGAACTGATGGATATCAGACTTCGAGGACCAAAATACACTTGGAGCAACCACAGGAAAGGTGATCAACTGATTCAGATTCACCTCGATCATGTCCTCATCTCTACCAATACCATCCCCAAATTTGGTGATGCTATCATGCACTCTTTACCTAGGATTGGCTCCGACCACAATCCCCTATTGCTGGACAGTTCTCCCTAGGCCTCTACTTTCAAATCCCCCTTCATATTTGAATCCATGTGGCTCCAAGATCCGAACCTTGAGTCTCTGATTTCCCAATGGTGGACTCGACCCTTCCAGGGCTCCATAGTCTCCCAAGTGAGCAACAAATTGAGACATGTGAAATACAAACTAAAACAGTGGAACAAGGAGGTCTTTGGGAACATTTTCTACAAAAAATAGCAAATCCAGTCCCAGCTCTAGAACATTGAACTCTCATTGCAGCATGGAGAACCTGATCCCATTCTTCAGGACTCAGAAAGGGTCCTCCTCTTAGATTTCCACAACATCCTCAAAAGCGAAGAAGTCTTCTGGAAACAGTAGTCCAGGGTCACTTGGTTGAAAGAAGGTGATTCGAACACAAAATTTTCCATGCCACAGCTATGAGACATAGAGGCAACAACAGAATCAAGGAGTTAGTCCAGTAGGATGGTAAGGTAATCACGGACATCTCAAAAATCAGAATCGAGGTTGTCAATTTCTTTGCAAAACTACTTGGCCCCACTACAGCCTGCAACCACCGTACCTCTGAGGACCTCCTTCGGAACATCCCCAGGTTAGTAACTGCTGATCAAAACATCTGCTTAATCAAAACCCTCTCCGCTGAAGAGATCAAGACCATTATTTTCTCCATGCAGGGGGGAAAGGCTCCTAGCTCGGATGGTTTTCCCCCTTTTTCTTCCAATATTTTTGGGACATAGTGGGCCCATATGTGGTCTCTACTATCCAACAGATGCAAAGAAGTAAGGAGATCCCAGGGGACATCAATTCCACCTTTCTAGCTCTCATCCCCAAAGTTAACCAAGCTCGTACCCTTTCTAAATTCCACCCCATAAGCCTTTGCAATGTCCTCTACAAAATCCTCACCAAAGCCTTGGCAACCAGACTCAAACCCATCCTTCCCTGCATCATAGCTCCGAACCAGGGAAGCTCCGTCCAAGGGAGACAGATCACTGACAGCATTATCACCATCCATGAGCTCATCCACTCCATTTCCTCAAGTGGTAAGGTTGGCCTTCTTCTAAAACTTGACATGAACAAAGCCTTTGATAGAGTCTCCTAGGATTTCCTATTCTTGGTTCTCCATAGATTTGGTTTCCACCCTGACTAGATTGCTCTTGTTAAGGAATGCATCACTTCAGCAAACTTCTCAATCCTGGTGAACAGCTCCACGGCAGGCTATTTCAAAAACTTCAAAGGGCTCAGACAAGGAGACCCCCTCTCTCCCTTTCTATTCATCATTGTTGTTGAAGCCCTAGGGAGAACCCTCAACCATGCCTACTCCGAGGGATCTATTTTTGGCATCAAACTTGCCTCTTCTCTCCAAGCCATCTCTCACCAGAAGTTTGTTGATGACACCATTTTAGCCACCTCTACTTTGGTTCCCCAAGCCCAGCGCATCAAATCCATCCTTCTGTCCTTTGAGGCTATTGTTGGTCAAAAGGTGAACTTCAACAAAAGCAAAATCTACTTTATCAATACTCCTACGAGACGCCAAGCCCGCATTGCTGCCATCCTTGATTGTTCCATTGCTTCCTTCCCTACCACCTATCTAGGGTTCCCCCTCTTTGAAGGTTGTTCCAAAAAATATTTATCTAACCCTATCATTGAGCGTATCCAAAAAATGTTGGCAAGTTGTAAAGGGAGCCTCCTCAATCAAGCAGGGAAGGCTACCTTAGTCAAGGCCACTCTGCAAAGCATCCCTGTCTTCTTCCTATCTATCTTCCAGATCCCTATTGAAGTGTGCAATCGCATTGAGCAACTCCAAAGGAATTTCTTATGGTCAGGATCGAAGAACAAGCAGAGGATCCACCTGGTAGCATGGAATCAGGTTTGTTCCAAGAAAGAGCATGGTGGCATTGGCCTCAGGAAGGTCCATAACATGAATCTTGCACTCATAGCCAAGCAAGGTTGGCATATTCTCACTAATGAATACTCTCTTTGGGTCTCCATCATCAAAGCTAAATACCTTTGGCACAACCAAAAAATTTTGGATGACCCCGCTCCCATTCGAGGATCTGCTGCCTGGAACTCCATCCTCAAAATGAAGCAAATCCTTCAGAAGGGTATCCGGTGGAAGTTGGGTAATGGTAACAGGATCAGATTCTGGGAAGACCTTTGGCTTGGCAATAGTCCGCTACTTAAGTGTGAGAATCTCTTGTGCCTCAAACCGGTGATTGATGCCCTCTTCAGCTCTAAGGTATGCAATTTCTCCTTCCCAATAGCCGCTCTTGGAAACCTTTACCTGTTAACTCCCTCAATGAAGAGTAGAAGCAAGCCTCTACTGACCTCTCGAACTTGCTGCACCTTTGTGTCATTCCCTCCTCTCCTAGGGAGGACTCCATCCTCTGGGCTCCCACGTCTAAGGGTCTCTTCTCCATCAAGTCAGCCTATGCCCTCTCTGAGAATCCTGGCCCTCCCTGGTTCCCTTCCAAGCTCATCTAGAAACCCCATCTTATCCCTAAGGTCAATTTTTTCCTATGGCTTGTTGTCCAGGATAAGATCCTCACCATCCCAAACCTCCATCATCGCGGCTTTTCCATCCCCAACCATTGTTTTCTCTACCACATGGACTGTGAGTCTACCCAACACATCCTTTTGTCTTGCCCTTTCTCCCAGTCCATCCTTTCATCCTTGTTCTCCTCTGTCGGCATCTCCTGGGTCCCACCTACCCTGCTAAGTGATCTTTGTGTCCAGTGGCCTAACCCTTTCAGAGGCCATCGCCTGAAGACTTTTTGGTCTTTCTACCTTCCCCACTTCCTATGGGAGATCTGGCGGGAATGAAATGCTCATGCTTTCAAGGACTCCATTCACAATGAAAAGTATGTTCTGTCCAGAATATTTGTTGTAGCTATTGAGAATGTGTCCATCACCCATGATGATGATGATCCTAAGCCAAGATCTAAAGCTCTTCTAGCCTCTTCCCTCAGGATCCCCAAGGGCATTCACATTCATGTCTCTCCCAGGGTAGACCGCTCCCTTGTTAAATGGACCCCTCCCCCTTCAAGATTCCTCAAGCTAAACTTTTATGGAGCGGCCAAAGGTAATCCTGGGGTAGTGGGGGCGGGTGGCATCGTCAAGGACCATTCAGGAAGCATCATCTTGGCCTATGCTGAGAACTTGGGCCACAATTCTAGCCATTTCACTGAGGCTAGAGCTCTCTATCAGCGTGTTGTTCTCCTTCATAGTTTGCAGGCTCCCAATGTCATAGTGGAAGGGGACTCAAAGAACATCATCAGTTGCCTGACATCTGGCACTCTTCCAGCTTCGTGGAACATCTCCAACATGATCTCCAAAATCAAACATCTGATGCTTTCTTTCTCGAACATGAGGATGAACCATGTTTATAGAGAAGGAAATCGAGTCATTGACCATTTAGCAAATATGGGTATCTCTGAACATAGTCTCACTGTGTGGAGAGAATCCTTCCTCCAATCCCTTATTGACATCAATGTCGCTGAAATCAACAAGTAGTGAATCTTGGGGTGTCGGGATCAGAAATCAACTTCTACTTCACTGGTTCCAAGCTCGTTCCCATCTCAGCATTCTCATTGGTCAATTTTTGCATAGCATGGTAGGTTTGTCTTATTACCTTCGACTGAGCACATGCTTGAAGGGTCAACCCCCACTCAACAAGCCATCTCATAGTCACTCCATCCAGCTGGACCCTCTCTCTCATCGATAGGTCAAAGGGGCTCCCAAATCCAGATAGTTGTTCGCCCGCACCATCCCCATAAGCCTTATGCATCACATGTTGAATACATGGACTTTCGCGTACAATGACTTCTATGGAAATGACACTACTAATGTTTCTAAGGTGTGGCCTCATCCGATTCTCAGCAAGCCATCTCTCAGTCCCTTCTTCTAGCTGGACCCTTTCCCTCATCATCAGGTCAAAGGGGCTTCCAGATCTAGATAGTTATCCACCCGCACCGCCCCCAGAGGACTTATGCAACACATTTTCAATACATGGATTCCCATGTACAACGACCTAGGTGGGAATGACATCACTGTTGTTTCCAAGGCGTGGCCACTTCCAATTATCAACAAATCGAGCCTTTGGAATCTCAACATGACAAGTTTTTCTCCATCGATTTTTGATATGTGTGCCCAACCTTTTGACATTATCGATAGGTTCTTCACCCTCATCATTGGGACTACAAGCCATATTGTGAGAAATCATTGTTCGTCCAGGTCATCTGATCCCTTTTTCTCCAGCTTCGATTTGGTTTCTACCCCAGTTTTGAGGCTCTCTGGTTTCCCTAGTGTGTTTCTTGTTTTCGACCAAAGTTTGTTGATTTACCCCCACTGGGTGCTATTATCTATGAGTTGGTTCGTGTGCTGGTCCATCCTGATGCCCCTGTTGAGTATCCTTTGTCAGAAGGATCTCCTTGTTTCTAGAAATTCCTTGACCCTCATCATCATTATCCATTTTGAACGCCTTTGCCACGTAAACCTATCCAACATGGATGGTTATCCCCACCACCGAAATCCGACCTGGCACACCCTATTCATTGGCCTCGATGTCATCCATGCCCATATCCACCTATTCCTCTCCCTTGTTTGGCGTGCCTTTCCACCCATGCTTGTGGCTCTTCGCTGGATTCGGATGACGTGGGCCATGAGTAGCCCCGTGTTTCGGTGCCTTCTAGGTCCTTCCACTAGCCTCTTTACCACCCTTGCCCTTCTAAAAAATTTTCATGTCTACCACCTTTCCCCTAAGCCCCACCCCTCTGCTCTGCATAATTCTCCCACCATGGCCAAAATCGAATTGTCCTCCCTTCAGCTAACCCCTTTGGTCAAAGACATTTTCAAGGACCATGGACTCAATTTTTTGTAGTTGTTTAATGACAACAAATCGGACCTATCGTTGGACTTCATTCGCATCTGGAATAGCGAAATGTTGTCCTTAGAGGCTTGGGTTTCACTATCATGGTGGATTTGCTGGACAAAATCATTGGTCTCCCAAATGACGAAGAAATCATCAACCGCGAAAAACATTCCCTCTAAGGGGAATTGGCCCTTTTCAGGGACAAAGGAGAGTCCCTGGGCAAGGAGAAAGGAGGCATCATGAGAGAGACATTGTCAAAGCCGTGGGACACTATCATGATTATGGTTCTTCAGTACTTCACCCTCGATAGCCCTGGTGCAATTCTGAGAAGCTTTCATCTGGCTTTTCTGAACCACCTTCGAGGGAAAAAATTGATCAATATTCTCGAGTACATGTTCAAGTCAGTGGAAAGGTTCGTCATGAACGTCAAAAGAGGTATTTCTTCATCTCCCCTTCATTAGGACCTCCATCTTGTCATGTTCAATCATATTGTGGCTGAGCAAAATCGTAGGGTTGCTGGCCTTGTCAGGCATGCCCTCATAGCCAGTGGTCCAGCAAATATTGGTGGGGAATTTGGGGGAGACGTTCCAGTGTCTCCTCCTCCCAACTATACGTTGGGGCCTGTGACCAGGGTGGAGGACACCCCAACTCTCAGAAGTCTGAGCCCCGGTGCTACCCCCTTCGAGCCAAGGCAGGATGCAGCAAACGGAAAGCCCCTTTGGTCATTGATGAAGTTTTGAACGACTCTTTATCGTTCCAAACCAAGAAGGATAATCTGCCCAAATGCCCTATTTCCACCAAGGGTACTTCTGCCCAAGCACCGTTGTTATTGTGGGTAACCCATTTCCCCACTCTCTCGGATCACGAGCATCTCCAAGAAATTTAGGATCTCCTCAAGGCTCTCGGGTGGGCGGCTAAGACAGTCTCTTCTCTCTTGGCCCAGGTGGATGCTCTTCTGGAGGAATACAAGGATCAATACGAAATCCTTGAGGAATTCAAAATCTTGGTGGGAGCGAGCACTACAGATAATGACTAAGGGCCAAACAACGCCATTCCTTGATCAGGCATCCTGGGTTGGGTTTGTTTTGGGTAGGTCAGGTTTTTTGCTGGTTTTGCCCCTGCGTGGGTGGCTCTCCTATTTTTTGTTGGTTCTGCCCCTACGTGGGCTTTCTCTTGGTTTCAGGTTTGGTCTTGTCGTGGTTCTCCTAAAGTGTGTTAGGCTTCTCCTGGGCTCTCAGCCAGGGTTGGTGCTCCTATTCCTTTTTGTCTCTATGGAGCTTTTTGTAATGTTTTCCTCTATGTAAAAGGTTACGGGATCCTTTCAAAACCCTTTTTTTACCAATAAAAAAAATTAAAATATTTAGTTTTAATTTTATTAATATTTTTATAAATTATAATAAATGTTTTCATTTTTTTATTAAAATGAATGTTTTTTAGGTTAAAAATAGTATGAAATTGTCACATTTTTGTATTCATGCATAAATATAAATATATTATATTTGGAACTTTTAGATTCAAAAATAATAAGAAAGTGGAGTTTGTAGATTCAACAATAATAATAAGCAACCATGAATTTGTACTTTGGATTTTATAATGATTGGAGCAATTTTTTTTTATATTTTTACTAATAAACCTCAAGTTGAGATACATTCAATGATAAAAATATCAATATAGCAATCAAATTTGTGTCATTAAGTTGCATGAGTTCAACTGGTTAAAAATGTGGGTTTCTAATGCAAAGATCCTAGTTCAAAATCTTATTAATTATTGAAATATTATGATAACATTATCATGTTTTTATACACATGGAACTTGTTTCAATTCCATTTAACCAAATTAAAAAAAAATATTCCTATTCATGCTAAAGATGCTAATCAAACATTATCCTTTTGTCTTATTTTCTAAACTCAATACTACATTTTTTTAATTTTGCCCTTTTGATTGCACTCTCTTTAGTTTTTTGTTTTTAGTTTGGTGGTATTAAACTAAGGCTAGGCTAAAAAGAGTGAAACCTTTATACTTCAAATTCTAAATCTAATGCCACTAGTTTATGTCACATGCAACAAGAACTTCACAATGAAATATGGATATCAAAGAATTATAATTTCCACGAAGCATTTGTTTAAGATGATCTTTCCTTAGAATATGTTGTTGCTAGTGACATAATATAATACCAAAGGTAATGAACAATTTATGTCCCACCATGACAACTTGGTTAATGAACATCCCAACCCATTTTAGTTCAATTAAGTACATTATAATATATAAGGCAAAAAAATTTATGTCTTGGTATATTTAAAAGGCAATCACAACATTGATACACTATCAATTGCCAATCTAAAATTTATAAAACAATTCACACCTTGTCTTGCTTAAGCCTGGAAGTGCATTTGACCAATGTGGACAACTATTATATATTTTCAAAGTAAAGTGCAGCCCATTAAACATATTTCACTTTTACCTTATGTATTTGTTCATTTATTTATGTTTTTCATGATAAATGAGTATTGTCAATTTGTCCAAAGAGGTAAATGTTCAGGTTAGAATTGATGTAAAATGGCAACCACCTCGAGATGATTGGTTGAAGTTAAAATTTGATGGGGCATCCAAAGGTAATCCAGGTAAGGTCGGAGCAGGAGCAATTTTGAGGGACAATCAGGGTAGATTGGTGGGGGCAGCCTACAAGTTTTTGGGAATTACTACTAGTTATAAAGCTAAAGTTAATGCTTTACATCTAGGTGCAAAGATAGCCAAGGATCTAGGTGCTACAAATTTTATCTTTAAAGGAGACTCCTTGAATATTATCAATCTTTTGAAAAAGGAGAGAGAAGCTAATTGGCAAATTGATAACATTGTGCAAGATATTAGAGAGATTGTAAAGCATTTTGAAGAAGTTGATTTTGTTCATGTATATAAAGAAGGTAACAAACCAGCTGATTGGTTGGCAAACTTTAGTGCCATTAAATAAGAGGATACGAGATGGATCCCCCCTGGGGTGGTCCATCAGGACTTAGAAAAGTTCACGATGGAGGACTGCAACTAATTGGGGTCTAGGATGAATATTGTTTGTCTTGCATCCAGGGTATCCCTAGCTATTTGCCCTTGCCAACTATGTAATTGATGGGTTGAATTTGTGTTGTAAAAGGGTTCGGGCCCTTTCAAAATCTCGTTTTTACCCTAATCAAAAAAAAATTATCCAAGCTTGAGGTATATAGTAAAGGCATCCAAAAAAATAGCAGTTTAATTTGCAATAATAAAGTTCCTTTGAATTACAACCAAATAACAGTGTAAAATATGTTTTTATTCATGTTCATTATATGAATGTTGAAGAGCAAGAGGAGACTCTTGCTTTTCATACTTGTTGACCAATGAAAAATGAGATTAAAAGCGACAACAATAGAATTAGGTTGAAGTGCACAAAGAAATATCTTGGTGGATTATTGATAACACTAACAATGTATGGATAGGCATGCAGAAAAATATGTAAATTAGTTAGATGGTGTATATATCAAAATTTATCCACGTATCAAGAAAGAGTTAATTTTGTTAAAAGATGTAAATTAAGTAGATGATGTATATATCAAAATTTACCCACATATCAAGAAAGAGTTATTTTTTTTTCATATTAAGTTGTTGGTAACAACATTAAATCTTATCACTATATCACTACCTAAACCTAACAGAACTTAGAATATTAAAGACTATCCGGGTGACATCATAGTTTACAAGGTAATTAATAAGGATTCTTTCTAAAAATATCAAACATTTTTATTATTTCAAAGAAAGATAAGAAACGTTCCTATGGGGATTTCTTATGAGTTTAGCATTGGCAAATTTGTTTTGGCTCTTTTGTTTCAATATTATAAAATGTTAATTCCTTCACACATATCTAACTAAAAGCCTAACTTTGAGATTCCTTTAAAATATAATCAAGCTTCTAAGAAGTATTCATAAATATCATTACAAGACAAGGGTATATAAAAGGGGGAAGAATCAAACTTTTTTTTGTTTGTGAAGATTCATCTTACAAATCTATCATCGTGAATCAATTTATTTGTAAGTTGTATTGATCCAAACCCAAAGCAATATCAACAAAAGTCATGCAAAATAGTGACATGTCCTTATCTCTTGTGTTTTGTAAATGGAAAAAAAAAATAAATGATAACTAATTAAAATAAAACATGAATAGATGTTAATTTGGTGCAATGAGTTCATGGAAGGTTTAAATCAGCTAGATAATGAAGGCAGAAATAGATAAACTGTTAAGTGCTCTATTGAAGACCAGAAGGAGAAGAAGGTTGAGTGAATGGTACAATTTTTATTTTTGAAGACACCTTTATTCAAATATTTTGAAATTGAATAGAAATTTGAGTTTCACAGCAACATTAAGCAACTGGGACAAATGGCTTTTCCAAGTGGGCCTGACTTAGAGACACGTTGGAATGCACGTGGATGGGAAGGCCCAAGCCCAATTTCAAAAGTTTTGTTTTGTTTCCCGTAGTCTATGTTCTCCCCTACGTGGGTAGCTTGTGCATGTTTTGTTTTGAAATCCTTTGTGAGGGATTGTGGTGTGTTTAGTTTTATTTGTGGTTGATGTTTTTTGTTTCCTTGGCTCCTGGAGCTCCTGCGAGAGTGTGCTCTTCTTAGGATCCTGGTTTCTTATGGTGGTCTACGTGCCCTTTTACCTCTTTATTAGTTGGACCCTTTTCATATAAGGTTCGAGGACCCTTCTAAAACCCCTTCTTCTACCTAATCAACAAAAAAAATCAAACATGAATACAACAACATATATGTGGAAGATAGAGTTTTTCATTGTGATAATTAATATAACATTGTCTATAGAAAAAATAAGTTTTCAATTTGATTATCTTTCAAATTTATTATTATAAATTTGGTTAGGGAAATTCCATTTACTAATGTATATTAGAATTTATTAAATCTTATGATATAACGTGTAATAACACATATTCTTGATAAAAATACAAGCTTTAAAAATGTATCGGTCCCAAATTTAAATTTTGTCTTAAATACAAAGATAAGAAAATTTTGGTATCTTACAAGGGTAGAAATAGCATATAGAATTGTCTTGATAATGAAATTTTTATGTGTTTATAATTTATCGTATGCTTATCCTTTTTCTATTGCTAAGATTTGTGCCATCTCGTAAGCTTTATTGTTTTTTATCAATTGGTTATACGAAATTGAAACGGGTCCCACCCATATTACATCATCACCACGTAGTGGTATTACAACAAAGCTTGGATATTATCCATGTATCACTTGGCAAGATTTGAACCTTGGTCTCCTCTTTAAATATTAAGGAATCTAACCATTTGAGCTAATGCCACTTGATATCTCCTAAGTTTAATTGTTGATTGTATATTTCAAAGCAATTGCTTCCATTTAGATTTTTAGTTAGAAGACAACAAACTAAAAATTATTTTATCTAATAAATAAAATTAACATTCTAAAAATATTTTAAACAATGTCTAGAATAACAAGATTTGCAAAGAATATATGGTTTTAGTCAAATATTAAGTAAGAATGAAGCAAGAATTACTTCTTGTAAAGGCATGGACTCAAGACACAATCTAATGAAAATTCATCCACATATGATAAACCCGAGTAGCATACCTTGAAATTTTTTTGAATTTAATTCATTTAGTTTTGATCTACTCATTTTTTCCAAGGACAACACTTGCCTATCCCATCTCTTGAGCATCTTGAAGCCAAATTCCTCAATATCATCTTCAAAGGCCCTAAAACTTAGTCTCGACCTACAAATTGGATCTAGTGCAATTGTTTGATTTTCAAAATCATCATAGTTATCCCCTTTGAAAAAACATGAAACAAACTAGAAGATCTAATATCTCCAATTTTCAATGATCCTTTTAAAAATCATAATCACCCTTCGATGTATCTCACTCATAGTATCAATACTTGCTTTAGCTAAGACAACCTAGACTTGAGCTCAATGTAAACCTCAATAATAACTAAACAAATAAGAAAAGAAAACATATAGTAGACTTTATGAAAAGAGACTTGCTTAGGACCATCTAGTTAGCAAACCCACAAGTACTAGTGAAACACATGAGTCTCACAACAACGGTCTCCCTCGATAATATGAATAAAAACCCTCTTTGGATATACAATGCACTGGAAGAATGCATTGTGATTCCATGGATCCATTAAGCCTACATTATGCTATAAATTGTATTATATTTCCTTTTCTTAATATGATACAAAGTAGTAGATGAATGTAGTAAAAAGGTGTGTAAATCAACATTAGTAGAGAAAAGGTCATTTTATAATTATAGACTATTTTGTAATTATATATAGCACTCAATTGCATACCAATAAATGTGGGCCTTAAAACATTATATATTGTAGAAACACAATGAAATGTGAACCTTAAAACATTGCATCCTAAGAAAAGACAAGTTATTCAAACAAAATAGATCATCTCACTGACGAGCTCTTGGCAGAGTGGTTAGTGAGATGCAATCACTATGAAGAGGTCAAGGGAATGAATCCTCTAGACACACAATAGTGCCACTCTAGACTAAGGTTCATTGGGATATTTGTAATCTAAACTTATTAGCCCAAGGTCGATAGTGATAAAGTGTCTATAATTGCTTTTAATGCAATCTACAATCATTCAAGCCTATAAGTGTTTTTCTATGTAAGCCTACGAATGTTTTATATGTAAGCTTATGGGTATCTTATATGTAAGCCTACAAACATTTTCTATATAAGTTTATGGGTATTTTGTGTAAGACTATGGATAGTTATAATGTATTCATCTTTAACGATATTGGTTTAACCATCTTTATAATAAACCTTAATTGAAGGTTTAATGCATTTGTTATATTGTAATTTAACCTTCAAATTAAATTATATCAGCTTAAAGTTAACATTTAATTGAGAATTAAATATCACTATAAATACCCTTCAATAATTGTTGAGATTGTAAGGGTACCTTCCAACAATACCCTTGTTCTTTTTATTTTGTCTCCCCTTCTATTTTTTTTTTTTATATATATATAGAAGCAATGGTTACAATCACGATTTTCAGTAACTACCAGCACAGGTGGTAGGGTTCAAACTATCTACGAAGGCTCCCAGGACTTCCACCGTCTCGGTACATGGTAACCCGACGTGAGATGGGGACCGTCGGACGCACAGGGGTTGCACCGTCGTCATCAATCTGGCGCACCACTCAGAGGAATCAGATCTGGGCTACTGTCTGTGCATGGGCAAGCCCGTGGGATTGGAACCTAGGTCTCCTCTCGGTAAGCGCCCCAACTTAGTCTCTCCTTCTATTTCATCTACTATAATTATTTATTATATGCTCTTCTATTTTGTTATGTATGATTGTGGTAAATGTATACTTCGAAGGATTTCTAATAAATCGCAAATTCCAACCAACATTATGATTTGGTTTCATCCCGCCCATATCAAACAAGCCTTTAGCACGCTGGTTGTTCTTTTCATCCTCTTTGGTGAGGTCATGCATTCAATTCCTGGGATGGACACGTTTTCGTTCCCTGTGCTCAGCATATGCGGCATTGTTTTGTCACATTGTGCAATATGGCGCCTTAATTCGTGTGCTTATCATAGAGGGTAGAAACCCGTTGTTGATGAATTTTTCGAAAAAAAACCTTTTTATATGTAAAATGAAGTATTCACCAATCAAAATATAACACCATTCATATACGAAGTCGTACTCAAGCATAAGTGGCAATCCTAGATTCACAAATTTTTTCCAAATGTTTAAAAATATTTCTTCTAGTTTTCTGCCTTTGATCACTAATTATGCTCAAACTTCAGTACGCCATAATAAGGCCATAATAATTACATACGAAAGTGTTTCAAGTCATTTTTTAAAGATTACACAGTTTATCAAGCCTTGAACATTGAGACATCAGTTCAACGATTTGTTATTATTTTATGGGACCTTTTTTTAACAAAATGTAATTAATTGTCATTCTCCTCTCTATTTTGGTGCCACAGGTTGTCTGTGTGTCAGTAATTTGGTAACCTCGGTCGCATCCACCATATTTGTGGTTCAAATTAGCTCAAGCAACAGAGTTAAAGTTTGCCAGTATTTCCTTCTTGTCTCACTAGCAAGATCTTCAAACCGATCATGCATAATAGGCTCAACACCTTTTATTATTACCCGATCAATGCAAGTCTTTTAAAAGTCTTCCTTATACTCATAGGAAAGGTCGTGGGATTGAATCCCTTCCTCGCATTCTTCTTTTACAGAGTACACCCTTGATGTCTTCATGGAGCTTCAAGAATATGACTTCCAACAGTAACTACGGAACAATGATTGGTAGTTTGCTTTCTGTCTCAAAGGATCAAAGCTCAATTAACCCAAACATCATTTTTTTATCCAAGGTTATTTTAGTCAAAGTATAAAGGAATAGCAGATTCATTCCTACTCATTTAGCACTTTGCAACCTTTAGAGAACATAAAAGCCAAGAATGTAGCAAGTCCAAAACTCATTTATTTTGTACAGTGCTTGGAAGTTTGATGTATTCAAGGAGCACCAAACATCTAACTTCCAACTAAGCTCATTGATATACGATTGGTTAATTGTACCATATTTGGAAGATTTAGAGTTCAATTTTTTATATTTATCTTTTCGTATACTTCTCACAGTGTGCTTCTTTCCCATGTCTAAGACATGTTGTACTAACTCCAACAAACCTATTGGCATAGCAGGTGGTGCTCTTTTGGCTACAAGACAAGTAGGTCTTGGATGGTCAATACAAGGCACACCTTCTTCCTATGGGTCCTTTACTAACCATTATTGGGGTTGATTATACAAAGACCTACCCATTGTTTTATGATTTAGTGGCTTTCTTTTGACATTGGAAGACAAAATGTTGCCATCATAATGCATGTTAAAGATCTTCTCATGAGAAGCTCAACATCTTGATCTAGAAGATTGGCTCGTTCAAACATTCATTATAGGAGGAAGATGTACAATCTCTAATGTCTCCCCTCCTTGACCCCTCAATTCAAATTATGGGGTGGTGTTGGAATTTGTAATTTGACCATTGGGGTTGATTATCCAAGTCCTACCTATTGCTTCATGACTTGGTTGCTTTCTTTTGACATTGAAAGACAGAATGTTGTCACCATATTGCATGTTGAAGATCTTATCATGAGAAGCTCAACATCTTGATCTAGGAGATTGGCCCGTTCAAGCATTCATTATAAGAGGGAGATGTACAATCTCTAATGTCTCCTCTCCTTGGTCCCTCAATTCAGATTATGTGGTAGTGTTGATAGTCTGACCTTATTAGGTCAAGGCTGACAGTGATAAAGTGCCTATGGGTGCTCTTGATATAGCCTACAAGCAAGTGTTATGTAAGCCTGCAGGCTTACTCTATGTAAGAGTACAAGTGCTTTCTATGTAAGAATACAAATGCTTTGTAGGTAAGCCTATGGACATCTTAGATGTAAGCGTTCTTATGTGCAGTTTTCAAGTATTCACCTTTAACGATATTGGTTAAACCACTTCTATGGTTAAACTTGATTGAAGGATTTCACACATTTAATATATTGTAATTTAACCTTCAACGATATTGGTTAAACCACTTCTATGGTTAAACTTGATTGAAGGATTTAACACATTTAATATATTGTAATTTAACCTTCAAGCCAGGATATTGGTTAAACCACTTCTATAGTTAAACTTGATTGAAGAATTTAACACATCTAATATATTGTAATTTAACCTTCAAGCCAGGTTATATCGGCTTGAGTTAGCATTTAATTGGGGCTTAAGTATTCACTATAAATGTCCCCAAGGGCTATCCCCAAGGGCTAGGTGGATTAGTAAGGCTTTGGACACTTACCAAGAGGAGACCTAGGTTCAAACCTTGGGGCATGCCCAATAAGGGTAAAGGTAGTAGTCTGTCTTGAATCCGACAGTACCAACCCTGAGCCACCGGGGGTCTCCCTCACTCGGGTCGTGTTTACCGAGGAGAGGCAAGGGTTATAAAACAGCTTCAATGATTTGACCTGTGTTCCAAGGTAGAAACCTCCGAAAAAATGTCTGACCCCATACCCTCACTACTTATTAAAGATGAAAAGATGTTACTAATTCCCATCCTATCAAAAAATATATATATATTACTGTAAATGCCCTCAAACACTAATCTATGGTTTCTTCGTATTTCGTCTATCTTCTTTCATCTATTATGATTCTTTATTATACGTTCTTCTATTCCGTTGTATGTGATTGCGATAAATGTATTTTTGGAAAATATTACAAATTCCAACAACGTCCGTGTGTATGCGTAACATCAAAGAAAAATAAATAAATAGATTGATTCTTTCCTATTACCCAACAATTAACCTACATTTAAAATTAAAAGAATCATCCAACTTAAACATCCAAACTAAGATCATTAACAACCACGTCCATAAAATTTACAATGAAATATGTTACCACACCGGTACCCAACTTCTTACCATCTAAAATTATTCACATTGACGATTCAGAAAGTTTGCATTGTCCTGAAGTTATTTGTCCCTCAGTAGAAAATTGCAGGGATCCTTAAAAGTGGTAAGCAATAGACCTATCTTTTGAATTCATAAGATACCAAAATCAGAATGCTCAACACTAAACCTTTCTGAAATCTAAAAGGTTGTTAACAATACAATACAAGTGTGATTATTGAATTAGTCATGCTTTCAAGCTATCAGCCTATACATACGAAGGTTCAAAAATCAGTGGTTTGAAATTTTAGCAGAAATGGACTTTTTTAAACATCTCGGTTTAGATTTGCAATAGGCTAACCACAAACAACTGCGAAAAGATGGATGCTACAAGCCTTGTCTTGTTCATTTTTTTATTGTGACCTCCGATTTAAGCTCTACTAGAGAACGATATAGAACCATGTCAAGTAGAGAGACAGATACAATGGTTTCACATCTCTCAAGACTCCAGATAAAGCCAAAATAAGGGGAAAAAATGTTAAGAACCAATGATCTATGAATTTTGATCAATAAGTTCATTCACACTAGGATACGGGGTATGTTTTTCAATTTTGGTCAATAAGCTCATTCACATTTGGATATTGGAAAATAATCACATTATTGTGCATCAATTATTAAACAGATTTGAAAGGGGTGAGGAAAAAATAGAATCTATGTAAGCGATAAAACTCACCATCAAATTCATTTGGGTATTTACATGAATGAAATTTTTAATTGAAAGTATGTCAAATGAAGGGACAAAAGACTTTTGTAAATCAATCTGTATACATGACAATAATAGAAACAGAGTAACACAACCTGGCCATGATACCTCTGCCCTAAATAAGATGAACAGCAGAATAAACATAGAAGCTTATATAGAAAAAGGCTAAGTCTCGTAGATTATAAGTATATTAAGAAAGCTTATGATACCATCAGCAGTGGATATTGAAAACTATCAGTGTCAGCCATAGCAAATAAAGAATACGTAAATTGCACCCTAAACAGCAACACAAAAGTCAAAAAATAAGATCACATAACAGACTACATGCCTGCAGTCACACCTCTTCAAATGTATGGGAGATTTGGTGTCATGAATAAAGCACTATGCCAACATGTCCCTTGATTAACATGTAACTGGATAACATCTGATAATTGACTACATCTGAATTTGTTTTCTTAATATGCTATCTTACAGGGCTATAGGTCAGATGTTTAGGTTTTTCTTTTTAAATATGAATTGAAATATTTTTATTTTTATTTGATTACTTTGAACGGAAAGCAGATATATAAACAGATCCCAATTTGGTACCTCTTCCTTTAACCTTTAAAACAGAATAGGGGAGTGCAACAGGTTTTAATGGGGATTGCACAGAAGATCATCCCCAGGTTAGAGAAATTGATGAATGCAAAATTAAAGTATATTAACTAAATCTCAAATCTTGTTCTTTCATCCACACTTCTGGTTTGGAATGATAACAGCATGCAGAACAACATTCCGCTTTCCAGTAAACTCTGTGCACTATGCTTAACAGGCAGCAACAGATGTCTCAACACAAGGCAGAAGAGCATCAGGGAAGCCATGAAGAATCTGACAAGCTCCATTATTATACATATTGCTAAAGAAAAAAGCAAATGGAATAAGTTAAAATTGGTTAGAGAAGTTAATGACCTTGAAAACAAGACAGGCTACACTTGAGATATGCTTATCAGCAATAAGCCCAAAGACAACTAGACTTCTAGACATTCTTCATCTACTATATATCTTGTCTTAGAAGTCCAAAAAGTTTCTAGTTAGGACATTTATTATGTTATAATGACTAGCTCTTTTTCAAGCCTTAAATGGAATTCCAACATCTCAAGTTTATGCTCAAAATGTACTGGAACCTTAGCAAAAACTAACTGCATTCACAGGAACATTTGTTGAAGACAACCACTCCACAAATTGCTTACTATCTTTGCAATGTATCTCTTGCGCTCTTCATAACTTCTGTATCCATTGAACATGTTCTGCATTGCTCTTTGAGCTTAACTCCTCCTATGTAGTACCAGTATTGAATTAGCTTACCACAACTTCCAAGGCACTTGAAAGACCTAATTCCTTCTTTGCTCTCCTAATTTAACACTTAAAGTTCAGTCCATCAGGTAGTGGAGTAATTGTACCCTAAACCTTGCTTTGATTAGTTTTTCTTGCGCATCAGGAATTTGCAAGGCATCAAATTTAATGTCATAAGATTCTTACAGACAATTCTTCCAAATACTCAGTTCCACACATGCAAGGGTGGTCACTAAGGTCTTCATCTTGCAATGCTTATGGAAAATACTCAATAATCCATTCACCATATCTTGCATGTCATCACTGAACATTCAATAACTACCATTGTCATTTTGCAATCCAATTCTTGGGCCAAATGGTGAGATTCCATCATTCTAAGAGTACAAACAAGTGGGCACCGAAGAGTGAGGATGCACAACAGCATTTAAGGTAGCAAACTGAGGATAGGATCTGTCTTCAAAAGAATCTTTAATTGACAGAAAGATGGTGTCATGGGAAATTTCTGCATGCACAACAGCTTTTCATTAAAAAGTTCAGCTTTTGATTAAGAAGGCAACGAGGAGATGAAATTAAGTTATGAAGATAAACTGTCTGTCCATAACACAAGACCTAGATTTGTTTTGACAAATATCAGGTTTGAGTTTTCCTGATTAAGTTTATAACTGTCACAATATAGTCTTCCAACTTTGAAGCCTCTTAAGTGGAATTATGCAAGTCTAAAGAAGTTGAATCACCCCATTTTTCGGGCTAACATACTGACTCAAAACTGATGGAACCTGCTTGTTGAGTTTAGAGAGGAAACCAAAGATAGTTCACACTTCTATTCTTCAGAGTGGGTCTATAACTGGTTTTAATTCTTTACAAAAATACTTCTGCAGAACAATATGTTAGTGGCACATATTGGAATTAAGTGAACCGCTTGTACTGTTGTGCTTGTTTGGAGATTCCCTAGGGCAGTTTATCTATTTCTGCATTTTTGTCCTCCACAGAAAGTTCAATCCTTTCCTGAATTCACATCTGCTAAAAGCCAAATGTATTTCCCTTCTGGTTTCTTCATTTTACAAAAGCTAGCTTCAAATTTGCATGTGGCATGACAATGAGAAAATATATATCTCCTACTGGTCACATCAACATGTCAGAAAATGTTAATATATATCTCCTCGTGGTCAGATGTCATGTTTATGATCATTGAAAATGGTCACATCTAACTTTGATGGTGCTATCCTCCATCATCCACGGTTAATCACTGGTAACACACTTCAAATCTACATAGTCACATACTGTAAAAATCTTTTGCTTATAGTAAAAAGAGTCGGTTTGTGAAACCACAATAATTATCCAGAACCATAATAAAAGCCACAAAGAATACAACCCAGATTTCTCATCATATTACCTACTATTTTACCAACACATTCATTTTTGTAAGCCCACAAAAAAAAAAAAAAGTCATTTGTTTAATAAAACCTTCGCTCTTGATGCATCAGAGGAAAAAAAGAAAAATTCAAAATTCATAAGCTATGTTCAATTTCATATCTCTTCATGTCATCTGTGTCGAAGACACTTGATTCAACCAGATCTTCTGAGAAATAGAGCTTGCTTCTCCTGGAACGTGTTATGTCAAGGGTACTTCTTTGAAACTTGATGGCAGTAGAAATAGAAGTATAGACTGTCAGCATGCATCAGCACAAGGAATCTAAGTGCCCTATTTACTGAATTATGTTGTGCATATGGATATATCAGCATGGACTATCAGCCTTCCATGGTAACTTTAATCAAATTAGGTTGATGAACATCAAGTTATTGACCTTCTCCAGACGATCCCTACTACCTCTCGGTTCTGATTCCCTCTTATTTTCAACAAATATTAGAATTAAACCAGATATACTTCCTTTACAGTCATATCTCAGAGCTTACAAATGTAAGGAAGGAAGCCATGAAGATTATAGCCTGAAGCACAAAATAAATGCCTCAAGCATGAAACCAGGCAGACATTAATTTGATGCAGCCATATCTTATGTTTTGAAAAACAAGAAAAATGCCCATTACAAACTCTGTTGTTGTAACACAAAAAAAGTCACCTGTTACTACAGAGAAACTGTACGTTTGTAAATTACTTCATCCTCACTTTCATCATCTTCCTCTTCCGACTCATCACCATACCTTGGCAACTCTACAGGTCCACCCATCCTAAACAATGGGCCCTTTTCCTCAATCTCAATATAATTAGCCTCCAGTCTTTCTTCAAACCGTTGATCACTGCAATTTAAGATCCACTCTAGACTGCAAGTAATGCCCTTGCTTAATATTCTCTGAAAACGAGGTTTAATTCTGAATTCCAGGCTGTAAATAAAATAAGCTGGAAATTCTACGAGTTCCTGAAGAGGCCTCTTTATCTCGCTCTTAAAATAATAAACACTATGTTTCATGAGTTCCACATTTACAGCAAGAATCTGGGGGCAAGCAACCACCATTTTGGCTACATCTTCAGTCAAGAAACCACGTCCTTTCAAAAATTCTATTCGTTTTAGAATTGAAGCCCGGGGAAGGCTAACAATTTGTGGCATCTTCTCCAAAATTCTATAAAAGTCTTCTGGATCAACCTTGATATTAAAATTGAAAAAGTACTGTTGGGAAAAGAGTTTTGGCTTCAATGCAGTCCCAATAATCTGTGGATACTGTGCTATGACAGAAGGAATAGCCTGCTTGCGAACACCAAAAGTTAGCAGGCTCTCTACATTCGGTTTCATTGATTCTTCCAAATCATACCCAAGAATATATGGTCTTTTCTCAATCATTCTAGCCACAACTTGTTTGGGAAGCCCTAGACTGATAAGGTAATCCACAAATGGTTTGATCACTTTCTGAACTCTCATACCCAAAATCTGGGGATACTGTGTCATCATCGGCCCAATATCCCTAGGACTCACCCCAAAACTAACCAAGTAACCCACGGAAGTGCTCATTGTCCCGTCAAGTTTAAATCCAAGAAGGTCAGGGTACTTCTGCAACACCAGAGGAATGTCTTCTTTCTCAATGTCAAGACCTCGAAGAAATCTGATGACTGGCATGAGGTCTACAACAACACTAGCATGCAACACTTGAGGGTATCTTCTAAGGAAGCCAGGAAGATCACGTTTTTCAATACCCACCTTATTCAAATAATCCAGCACAGGGCCCATGTTCTTCCTCACACTACAACCCAGCATAAGAGGATACTGATTTATGTCCTCTATGCTAAGACCTATTCTCTGCAGGAATTCCACCCTCTCTTGCATAACATTCACTGTTGAAGGAAGCTCTATGTGCTCCAGCTCATCTGGCACAATCCCTATGCTTTTCAAGTAATCACAAATTATGACTCTAGACACAAGCTTCTCCTTGCGCCCCAGCACAGCCCCCCATGTGACGGAGGGCATCTGATACTCTTCAACAGCCTTATTGGGCTTGCTAGAAGCTAGCCTCCTGAAAATAAAACTTGGACCTTGCTCCTCCATACAGGTTTTGAAACCAAAACCTAATGTTTTCGTTTCTAAAACCCTGTATTTTTCAAATGGGTTTTCTCTACTTGAAAAAGGGTATGCTCCTCCCGTCACGTCTGTTAGATCCCGCATAAAAGTTTTATTTTTGCCTGCTTTAGGCATCAAGGATGCATTTTTTTCCTGTGAAGCGCAATTTTCTTCTTGTGCACCAAGGTCTGGCCTGAAATTATTATGTACTGGAAATTTCCCAATGGCATTATGGGCACTGAATATATATGAAGACTGACGCAGCAAAAATCCATTTTCGCGCCCCCAAGCGGAACGGCGCCCACAATATCGAGGAAATGCTAGCATTGCTGAAATTCTCAATTCAAAACCTCATAGCAAACACCATTATGCATTATACATACCTCGCTGATAACTGCAACAGTGTCTATATGTAGTGTATCCTTCTCACAGCCCACACCCACACCCACAAAGACGGATATAATTCAATATAGGAGCGGAATACCACCATGAACGCACAACTGTTCTCCAGCTATTTATTATTCATGTCCATGCTCCTGCTCCCTATTTTGCTTCCTGAAAACCCTTAAAACCCTGTCTCCTTGACCTTAGTACCATCCATAGTATGCAATAAATATTATCCGATGTGCTGCCATACTAAACATTTTGTTTTACATTAAGGGCAGACCTGATAATATGCTCCACGAAGTATATATGTGGCGATGCGATTTCCAATTCGTTAGGTATTATTTTATAGGATCGGACACACAGCCTTGTAGAGCAGCCATTTAAGCCTCCATTCTCTTGTTATTATGCCTATTAAAATTAAGGGCACATTCCTTGCATATCATATTTGAAGGTGGCACAGAATAGAGTAGAAAGTTTATTTTTATTTTATATATTAGAAAGTTTTTAATTTATATAGGATAATTTTTTTTGTTTTAATTAATCTTTTGTCTTTTTATAGGATTGAGATGTTAGGGAATTTAATTAATTGAGTTAATACCATTTGATTTTTTAATTAATTTTTTTGTTATTAATTATTATTGTAATTATTACATTTTGTTTTTAAGGACTAGGTGGATTGGTAAATTGGTATGAATCTTGAACGACTGGTGGTCCTCCTCACGTCTCGTACAAATCGTGAGCAATTGGTGGTCCCCATCACGTTTGAACCTTACGCTTGAGAGTTATTAAAAACAATGTGGTTGTAATCCTTTAGAGTTATTAAAAAACAGTGTGGATGTAACCCTCCTATGAATACGTACAAATCCTGAGCGACTGGTAGTCCCCTTCATGTTTGAACCTTGTGCTTGAGAGTTATTAAAAACATTGTGGTTGTAACCCTCTTATGAATACGTACAAATCTGAGCCACTTGTGGTCCCCCTCACATTTAAACCTTGCACTTGAGAGTTATTAAAAACAGTGTGGTTGTAACCCTCCTATGAATAAAAAAAAATATATATATATAAGCATAGTTCTCAACTTTTCAGAAGTCATGGTTGGGAGGAGACTACTCAGCCCCGTGCATTGGTCGTAGGGGTTTCTTGCACTAACCAAATTTATATATATATATATATATATATATATATATATATATAAAACATTACTTGTCCATCAATCTTTGATTCAATGATTGAAAAAATAGTTGATGTAACTATATTAAGGTTCAAATCCTCGGACTATGAATAACCCTTCAAAACCTTAAATTTTTTTCATATATATATATCAACATAATTATTATTATATTTTTTTATACAAAATATATATCAACATTGTTATTTTTTGGGAGAGAATTTGGATAGTCTGAAAAACTCTACAACCATCCCTTAAGGCTGAGCATTCCCATCCTACCATAACCCCTCGTAAGGTTGAGAGCTAAGCTTATCAATAGGGGATTAACACACACCTATACACACACCCTAATTTGAACCTTGGACCTCTTGAAGAAGAGTCAAAGCTTGGACCGTTGCATCACGGAACATATATCAACATAACTTTTCTTTTACACGGGAGAATTGGCGACCACCTTCATATTATCCCGCAGGCATGGTTCGAAATTGGAAAGCTACTACTAGAACTCCACCCTACCTTGGTAAACTTTTACTCAAGTGAGGGGACCCCAAAGAAACTTAGGATTAAAACCGTGGACCTCCAAACACATCAATATAACTATTATTATGTTGTTTTTATACCAAAATAAAATGTTTTTATATTCTAATGGTTCATTCTTTTCTCTTATTCTTCTTTAGTCTCTCTTATTTAAGTCTATGAGTTGGGAAGTCATAAAGCTCATCTTTTTTTTGTAACCTTTTTTTTTGTTCTTTTGGTTACATAGGAGAGTTGGCTACAATCACTATTTTTAGTAACTGACAATGCAGGGTTCAAACCACAGGGACTGCAACCACCAAACCCATATGTTTTGTTAATTGTTGACCTGATGTGAGATGGGGACCACCGATCGCTCAGGGTTCGTATCGTCATTGTCGGTCTGACGCACAGAGGATTCAGAATAGACTACTACCTTTGTAAACTGGCACCACCAAGGTTTGAACCTAGGTCTCTTCTTAGCAAGTGCCCATCCAGACTAGCACTTACCAATCATAATATATAATATAGGTTAGCAACCATGCCCTTATAATATATAGCGACCAACAAGGTCCTTCTTGTCTCAGAGGGTTAGGTGGATTGGTAATTGTTTATCTGGCCAAGCACTTACCAAGAAGAGATTTAGGTTCAAACCTTGAAAGTAGTCTGATCTGAATCTTCTAAGTACACGTCGATCTTGATGACGATAGTACGAATCTCGAGCAATCAATGGTCCCCTTATGTCGGATCAACAATAACAAAGTGGTATAGGCTTGTTGGAAGCAGCTCCTATAATTTAAACCCTGCACTTGACAGTTACTAAAAATAGTGTGGATGTAACCAACCCCTTATGTATAAAAAAAACAAAGGTCTTTCTTGTTGATTATTTTTTCATTAATTTAATTTTTTATAAAGTTTTAAATACAATAAATAAATAAATAAATAATATATATATATATATATATATATATATATATATATATATATATATTTTTATATATATATTTATTTATTTATTTAATTAATTATTTTTATGAGATGGGGATGGGAGTTAGTGTGAATGTATGGTTTGGATTTACACTTCACAATTAATTATTTCTTGTTGATTATTTTTTCATTAATTTAATTTTTTATAAAGTTTTAAATACAATAAATAAATAAATAAATTTTTAATTAATTATTTTTATGAGATGGGGATGGGAGTTAGTGTGAATGTATGGTTTGGATTTACACTTGACAATTAATTACTAAAATATAATGTGAATGTAACCAACTCCTTTATATATATAAATCTTTCTTATTAAATATACAATAAATAAAAACATATATAAGCATATTTATTTAATCATTTTCATGAGATGGGGATGGAGTTAGCGTGAATAGGAAATAAGTGTGAACGCTGGGATGGAGTTAGCGTGAAAAGGAAATAAGTGTGAACGCTAAGTAACCCTAACATTTAAATAAATATTCTAAGTGTCCATTCTTTCTTCTTATTTTTTTAATCTCATTTATTTTTATTTTTATTTGGAATAGGAAATAACTGTGAACCCTAAGTAAGTTTAACATTTGAATAAATATTTCAAGTGTTTATTCTTTTTTTAGTTTCATTTATTTTTTTATATAAAAAAGTTGGTTACAAAATAGTAAATGTCAAGTGTAAGCTTTAAATTAAGAGATTATTTTCAACAAGCTTATACCACCTCATTGACCCGAGTAAACATTTAAATAAGTGTAGACGTTAAATAAACCTAACATTTAAATAAATATTCTAAGCATTCATTCTTTCTTCTTATTCTTTTTTAGTCTTATTTATTTATTTATTTATTTATTATTATTATTATTATTATTATTATTATTATTATATATATATATATAGAGTTGATTACAAAGTAGTAACTGTAAGTGCGGGTTTCAAATCATAAAGATTGTTCCCAACAAACCTATACCATCTTGTTATTGTTGACTCGACATGAGGGAGATCACCTCGTTTTATTCTTTTTTAGCCTCATTTATTTTTTATTTATTTATATAGTTGGTTACAAAGTAGTAACTGGCAAGTGCAGGGTTTAAACCACAAAGACGGCTCCCAATAAGCCTATACCATCTCATTATTGTTGACTCGGCATGAGGGAGATCACCTCGTTTTAGTCTTCTTTTTTCGATTACATAGGAGAGTTGGTCACAACCACACTATTTTTAGTAATTGACAAGTGTAGGGTTCAAACCACAAGGGTTGTTTCCACTAAACCTATTTCGTTTTGTTATTGTTGACCTGACGTGAAGAAGACCATCGATTGCGCGAAATTCATACTGTCATCGTAGATTTGACGCACACTTAGAGAATTCAGATCACATTACTACCTTTTCAAACAAGCTGTCTCCGAGGTTTGAACCTGGATGTCTTCTTAATAAATGCTTGGCCAAAGATCACCTCGTTTTAATCTCTTTTATTAAAGTCGTGATATCAAGAGTCATAAAGCTCATATTGACCATGCCCTTTATAATATATAGGGAACAACAAGGTCCTTCTTGCTAGTTATTTTTCATTTCATCTATATTTTTGTTAGTGTGAAAAATTTATAAGATAGTCTGATAGTCTCGGGGGACAGTGTAACGATTCGGGCCTTGGCTTTTCTTCGAGAGGTCCAAGGTTCAAACTATGACATGGGCGAGTGTGTGAGGAGGTGGTTGTGTGGTAAATTTCCTATTGATAAATATAGCTCTCAATTTTATGAAGGGTCATGGTTAGAAGGAGATTGCTCGATCCTGTGTGTTGGTCGTAGGGGTTTCTCACACTAACCAAATTTAAAAAAAAAATCTCTACGACCAATGTTTAGGATTGAGCGATTTCATCCCAATATTTGTAAGGTCGAGAGCTAAACTTATCAATAAAATATTAACATACAACCCCACAACTTCTTGGACCTCCCAAAAAATAACCAATCAGATCGATCAAACGATTGATTTCCAATCATGACTCTTTATAAGGTCAATAGCTAAACTTATCAATAGAATATTAACAGATGGTCCCATACAGACTGTTGTTTGAACCTCTTAGACCTCCTAAAAACTGTTGTATTGTTCCTTAAGGACCATATGATTATCCTTTTAATTAAAAAAATTTACAAAGTTTTAAACACAAGTATAATTATTTAATTATTTTTATGAGAAGGGGTTTATTAAAGGGAGTAAGCGTGAGTTAGATTTACAAAGTTTTAAACATACATAAGTGTATTTATTTAATTATTTTTATGAGATGGGGTTTAATAAAGGGAGTAAGTGTGAGTTTGAATAGGAAGTAAGTTCCCTGGGTTTATAATGGTTTTTAAAAGTATATTTATTTAATTATTTGTATGAAATGAGGTTTAGTAAAGGGAGTAAGTATGAGTTTGAATAGGAAGTAAGTCACATGGGTTTATATTGGTTCTTGAAAGAGTGCACTAGTAGTGGGTTTGTGTAGAGCCTAGTAGTGAGTATGTGTAGGAGTTTAAGAAGGAAGTTTTAAGAGAAAGGAAGTTGATTGAGGAGGGACATTTTTCGTAGGACTGCCCAAACTATCGAACTTGTTTCGGCCATATTTCACTCATCCGGACTCGGATTGAGCTGAAATTTTGAGGGTAGATGCCTGAAAAACCCTAGAACGTCTCCACCAATTTTTAGATCATTTGGAGCAACACAGATCCTAGCGCATCCCTATGTGTGAACGAGATTTTTGGCAAGCGGTTGTGCGAGGGTTTCATCTGGGTTGAGTGCAAGCAGCTCCAGAGGTTGGTTTTTAGGGCCTTCGGGCCCTAGCGGCCAATATCTTTGTGGTTTATACTCAATATTTTAGCTAGGATATGTTGCAGGGGATCCAATATGGGTTAGAAATCTATCTTTCAATAGATCATGCTGTGAACTTGAGTGACAACGACTTCCAATTTGCTGCACAAAATAAAAGTGAAAACCATACCTTTCCACGACGTCTAGGGCAAGGATTAAAGAGATCACGAAATAAGTTTCAAGCAGCTGATCAAAAAATGGCTCAGATCTCAAGTGAATCTGGTGCTAAGGTGCACCCACAAAATAAATCTACTATGAAAACCCCTGTCAAGGGTAAGAATTTCGAAGACTCAGCCCCAAAAATAAATTTTAGGGATGCCCTCCATGGTGGACAGCCTCAGCCCAATGCTAATATTAATCTTAGGGCTTCCCATAAACCTCTAAGAATGCCTAAGATTGATCCCAGGAAAACGGAGTCAGGATGTCTTAAAGCAGCTGATGGAACTCCTATTGTTAAGCTTGATATGGGTAACATTCAGACTGGCATTGAAGATCTGGAAAAAAGAGGACTAATTTGTCGGTTCATGGGTTTTCGTCCGAGCCTATCTACTTTCAAAGTCTAGGCTGCAAAAAGTTGGAAAACTAAAGGTGAGTTACAAATCTCTATTTATCCAAATGGTTATTTTCTTGTTTTATTTGCTAATAATGAAGATAGAGAGAAAACTTTTCAAGGGGGTCCCTGGTTTTTTGGAAGGGCAGGGCTTTTCATGAAGCCTTGGCATACTAAATTTAAAGCTGAAGAAGAGATGCCTTCTACAGCTCCCGTGTGGGTTAGACTCTTTGGCCTCCCTATTGAATTTTGGAATCCTACTATTTTTTCTTCAATTGGAAACTCTTTAGGAACTTTTATGATGATTGTTGATTGTACTCAAAATTTTGAACATATTATTTATGCTCGGATTTGTGTTTTAATGGATTTTGACAAACCCCTACCTAAAAATATCACATTACAATTTGGGGAAGACACTTGGGAGCAAGTAGTGGACTATGAGAACATTCCTTTTCATTGTAGAATTTGCCATGAATATGGTCATTTGGCTAGTGCTTGCCCAAATAAAATTCCTGATCAAAAGAAAGAAGATATAAACTCAACAGGTTTCCAAATGCCTAAGAAGAAGAACACTCAAAAAAACCAGTTATGAAGGATCAATCAAAGTCATCTGCTAATATGTTTGAAATCCTTTCCACAAATGATGTCCCAAGTGAGGAAGAGGAAATAATGGAAACAAAAATCTTAGAAACACAATTTAAATATGAAGGGAAGAACTCAGAGACAAACCAACAAATCAAAGGTTTTCAACAGAAAAAAGGAAGAAAATTTACACAAGAAAAACAATCTTTTAAATGTCAAAACTTCAAATAATACAGGTCCCAATATAGACTTTGTTGAACCCTCTAGTAAAATTTTGGCTGTGTACGAGCATTCTTCAAGGTTAGAAGCCATCTCAGATTCAATTGGAGTAAGTCAAGAAATAGGGAAAAAAATTGAAGATGGATTCTAATCAAAAGGTAGGTCGCAAGACCAATCAATATCATATGGTAAAAGAAGGTGAAAAGCTTGTAGAGGAAGGTAAGATTAATGCCCTTCCCAACTTTTTTAGCCCTGGTATTAATGAAGATCATCACTTGGAATATTAGAGGACTCAAAGGGAGTCTTTCAAAACAAAATGAAATTAGAAGAATGATTCAGATAAATCATCCACATCTTGTTTTCCTTCAAGAAACGAAGATGTCAATGGAGGATATGGACTCAATTGCTAGTAAAATTTGGCCAGCTGGAAAAGTGGTTTCCCTCAGTTCCTAGGGGACTTCTGGTGGCATTGCTTGTCTTTGGGACCCAAAAGAGGTAGTTATTCACCATATGGTTGGCAGTTGGGGTCTTTTGGCTATAGCTATTCAAAGTAGACATTCCAACCAACTTATGCTCTGCATTACTGTTTATGCTCCGACTGCTTTGGAGGAAAAAAGAAGACAGTGGAAGGATATAACTCATATTATCTCTCATTTTCCTGAAGCTTGGATCTTGATCGGAGGAGATTTCAATACCATCCTCTCTCTAGATGAGAAAATGGGGGAAATAGAAATTTGGACAAAAGCACTGACCTCATGAGCGAATATATTGCAAACCTCCATCTTGTGGACATCCAACCAGATAATGGCCTTATGACTTGGTCTAACAGAAGGCAAGGCTTAGCTTGTATAATGGAGAGATTGGATAGGTTTTTGCTCTCTAAAAATTTCTTAATCCATGGTCACATTCCTAAAGTGAAGACTCTTAACAATGTTGGTTCGGATCACTGGCCAATCATGGTGGAAATGTGGAAAACCAATGTGAGTTTCTCTCCTTTTCATTTTCAATTAATGTGGCTCAGAGATAGTTCCTTTAGACCTCGTGTGCAACAATGGTGGAAGGAAGGTAAGCCTAGGTATGGGACTAAGATGTTCTATTTTGCCAAAATACTGCAATACATTAAATCCAAAATCAAGACTTGGAACTAGAAGGAGTTTGGGGATGTTCATAAAAAAACATGAAGTTATTGCTCAACTTGAAAATTTGAATAAGAAAATCCATTTAGATGGCCTCACAGAGAATAGAAGTGCAGATGAAATTAAACTCACAACTCAGTTAGAGGAATGGGAAAAAAGAGAACTCTTATGGAAGCAAAAATCTAGAATTCAATGGCTCAAAGAAGGAGATCGAAACACAAATTTCTTCCACAAATCTCTTCTAGCTCGAAGATCTCACAACTTTATTTCTTCCCTGAAATCAGATTCTGGAGATGTTGTCTATACTTGGGATGGCATGAACTCTATTGTTGTCGATTACTTTTCCAATATTTTTGTTGCTACTCCTCTTGACTCAACTTCTCAACAAAATGTTCTTCAAGCAATCCCTTCTCTTATCACTTCTGAGGAGAACTCTATTTTGACTGCTCCTATTACTATCAATGAGCTTCAACAGGTAGTTTTTAAAATGCAAAAAGGGAAAACCCTAGGTCCTGATGGTTTTCCCATTGAGTTCTACCAAGAGTTCTGGGATATCCTTCATGCTGATTTATTAGAGGTGGTGGAAGAAGCCAGGAAAGCCAAAGAAATTTTGAAGGTTATCAATAAAACTTATATTACTCTTGTTCCAAAAGCTCAAGAGGTTGATCATATCTCAGCTTTTAGACCTATTGCTTTATGTAATGTTCTTCTCAAAATCATTACTAAGATCATGGCAGAAAGGTTGAAGCCTCTTTTGCATAAGATTATTTCCCCTGAACAAGGGGGTTATGTGGAAGGGCATCAAATAGTAGATGAGATAGTTCTTGCTCAGGAAGCCATCCATTCCATGGATATGCAAAAATCTCCTTCCATGTTCATTCGGTTAGACTTATCCAAAGCTTATGACAGAGTGGATTGGCACTTCCTTATCAAAGTTTTGAGGCAATTTGGTTTCTCTAAGGATTGGATGGATTGGATTATGGGATGTATCTCTTCAGTTTCCTACTTAGTTCTTATCAATGGTAGGCCTTCTCAGTCATTCCCAGCTTCCAGAGGTATTAGGCAAGGTGACCCGCTATCCCCTTATTTATTCATCATTCTTGTTGAATGCTTGGGTAGGACTATAACCAAAAAGAGGGAAAACAAAACCCTTGAGGGAGTTACCATTGCTCATGGAGCTAGACCTATCTCTCATCTTCAATTTTTTGATGACTCTACTCTTTTAGGTAAAGCTACAGTTAAGGAAGCTTCTAATATTAAGCAAATCATTAGCTATTTTTCTAAGGCTACTGGGCAGTTGATCAATGAAGATAAATCTAAAGTTATTTTCTTTCACTGCTCTGCTAGATAAGAATCCATGGTCTTGGATAAATTAAGATATAAGAAGACCTCCCTTTCGATCACTTATTTAGGTATTCCCATCAATATTCAAAGGCAAAAAAAATATTGGAATTGGTTGTTGGACAAAGTCAAGAAGAAAATTGGAAAGTGGACCAACAGGTGGCTTTCTTCGGGGGTAGAATCACCTTGGTAAAATCAGTCCTTCAAGCTATTCCTATTTATGTTTCTTCCATGTTGAATATCCCAAAGGTTGTTCTTCGAGAACTAGATCAAATCAGTCATCGATTCCTCTGGAGTGGTACTAAGGAGAAAAGAAAATGGGCCTTGGTGAAATGGGACACTTTATGTCTTCCTAAGAATGAAGGGGGTTAGGATTCTGGTCTTCTATTAATAACAACAAAGCTTTAGCTGCTAAATTATATTGGAGGATGTTGCATAACCCCAATGCTCTTTGGGCCAATAATCTCCATGCTAAATATGTTGAGAACAAAAGTCCTGAAGACCTTGTTCGCTATCAACTTCCTACCAAAGGTTCTCCCATTTTAGCAGTTCTTAAGACTGGTGAGGATTTGATAAAGAAAAAATTATTTTGGATCATTCATAATGGTCAACAGGTAAATTTTTGGATAGATTCTTGGGATGGTCACAAGCCTTTGATAACTCAGTTTCCCGATTGGAGGCCTTGGATGGAGGAGCTTCACCGAGCTAACTGGATAAAGGTGGCTAATTACTATCGGTACCATACTGGTAATTCAAAGGTTGGTAGATATTGGATCCCTATTGAGGACTGGCCTATTCAAATCCCAGAAAGGCAAAGACAAGATATCCAAGGCATCCTTCATATGAGATCTCTCTCTTGGTCCCATGAAAAAGATTGTTTTGGATGGAACAACACTACTAAGGGTGAGTATTCAGTTGCTCAAGGTTATTTGACCTTATGCCATAATAATCCCAACCAATATTCTGACATCTTTTCTCAGTTGTGGGCTCAAAAGCTCTGGCCTAAGGTGAGGTTCTTTACTTGGCTTTTATTGCATCGTAGGGTGCTTACTGGTGAGCAACTTATGAAGCGTGGTTTTCATGGCCCTTTTAGATGTGAAATGTGTGGAGAGAATGTAGAAACTCTCAGCCATATTTTTATTGAGTGTACTTTAGCCTCGAGCTATGGAGGAGAATGGCCACTTTACTTGGCTTACAATGGTCCAATTTTTTTACTTTTGAACAACTTTGGAGGGATTGGCCTAAACAAGAGGGTGTTGATCACTTTATTAGGCAGTTAGTTTGGATGGGTTCTACCATTCTTCTTTGGAATATCTAGAATGAAAGGAACAACCAAATTTTTAATCAAGATAGGAAGGATATTCACTATATTTGGCAAAAGACCATAGCCAACTTAGTTGAATCAGTCCATCAACTCCTTAATCACCCCCAAAACTCCCACCAAAGATGGGATCAAGTGATGCAAAGATTGAAGATTAAATCTTCTAAGGGCAACCAACTTAAAGGGAATGTGAGTATTTGTAAGATGGATAGGACAAGAAATTGGCAACCTCCTCCTAAGGATTTTGGAAAAGTCAATACTGATGGAGCCTCTAGAGGGAACCCTGGAAAAGCTAGTGCGGGAGGAATTGGTAGACTTTCAGATGGCTCCCTGGTTTTTACTTTTGCTGAGAATTTGGGTATTCTTTCCAATAACCTTGTTGAGGGGTATGGTATCCTCAGAGGCCTTCAAGAGGCTACTAAGGTTGGATGGGAAAAGGTGTTAGTTGAGTCTGACTCTCAACTCATGATTAATATTTTGAAGACTCCTAAGAATCATAAGGTTGATTGGAGAATAAAAAGAATTATTGAGAAGATTCAATTAATCCAGATGGGATTTTTGAAAGTTGATTACAATCATGTGGTCAGAGATCAAAACAAGAGTGTTGATGCTTTAGCTAATTGGGCTTTGGACAAAGGTGATCTTACTTGTTATGGCCACCCTCCTAGATGGTGGGCTTCGCAAATAAGGGAAGCTCTTCTTTCTATCATTTCTTTGGATGGCTCCAGTTCGAAGGTACCTAGTTTCTTCTTGCTTTATTTTTGCTTCTCTTTGGTTCGGTCAGGGTATTTTAGTTCCCTAGCTCAAACTATTCTTTCTTTTGTTTCCTCTATTGATTCTTGCCTTAAAAGTCTTTTGGTCTAGAAAGGTCATTGTTATGTTCAATTTTTTTCTTTTTCCTTTTTTTTGTTTAGTTTTTTGAGGTGTGTGTTTTTTTGTTTTGTTTTGTTTTTGTGTTCTTTGTGTTGTTTTTTTTGTTCTTGTGTTTTTTTTTTTTTTTTTTTTGTTATTGTTCTTGTGTTTTTGTTGTTCTTGTTCTTGTGTTTATGTATGTTTGTGTTAATTCATGTTTTTGTGTGTGAGTGTTTTCTATGTTTTTTGTTTTTGTTTATTGTCTGTTGTTGGTTGTTTTTTATTTTTATTTTTTAATTTTTTAGGTTTTGGTTGTTTTTATTTTTCATGTTTTTGTTGGTTATGTCTTTGTAGTGTTCTGTTGTTTTTGTCATGTTTGTGTTTTGTTATGTTGTTCTTGTATTTTTTCTATGTGGTTCATGTTGTGTTTTTTTTATCTTATTGTGTGTGTGTTTGGTTGTGCTTTATATTTTTGACACACTCAAGGAGCATGTTTTTTATTTTATTTTATTATTTTTATTTTTATTTATTTATTTTTTTAATCTTATTGTGTGTTTGTTTGCTCCTTGAGTATGTCAAAGGTGGTAGGCCAGGTTCGAGCCCTAGGCAATTTTGGTGGAATGGATACCCCTGCCTCCTTGGGTCTTACCCGAAAGTGGCATCCCTTCTGGGATGTTTTCCACAAAAAATAATAATGGTTCTTAAAAGTAGAAGGTTAATATATATGTTTCATGGTATAATATTTTACATAAACAAACAAAAGCAATCTAACCACCCAGATCTTATATAGCAAACATACAAGGATAAAAAATATGAAAAGAGAAAAAAATTATTAGGAATACGCAGGCACCAAAAAATAATCATTGTGGGTAGAATTGTTTGATTCATTTAGTCCCATAGGTGGAAAATGTATTATAGAGAAAATATAGATGAGATGTTTTTCGTAGGATTGCCCAAACTGTCGAACTCGTTTCGGCCATATCTCACTCATCCGGACTCGGATTGAGCTAAAATTTTGAGGGTAGATGCCTGAAAAACCCTAGAACGTCTCCACCAATTTTCATATCATTTGGAGCAACACAGATCCTAGCGCATCCCTATGTGTGAACGACATATTTGGCAAGCGGCTATGCGAGGGTTTCATCAGGGTTGAGTGCAAGCAGCTCCAGAGGTTGGTTTTTAGGGCCTTCGGGCCCTAGCGGCCAATATTTTTGTGGTTTATGCTCAATATTTTAGCAAGAAATGTTGCAGGGGATACAAGATGGGTTAGAAATTTGTCTTTCAACAGATCATACTATGAACTTGAGTGACAACGGCTTCCAATTTGCTTGCACAAAAGAAAAGTGAAAACCATACCTTTCCACGACGTCTAGGGCAAGGATTAAAGAGATCACGAAACAAGTTTCAAGCAGTTGATCAAAAAATGGCTCATATCTCAAGTGAATCTGGTGCTAAGGTGCACCCACAAAATAATTCTACTGTGAAAACCCCTATCAAGGGTAAGAATTTCGAAGACTCAGTCCCAAAAATGAATTTTAGGGATGCCCTTCGTGGTGGACAGCCTCAACCCAATGCTAATATCAATATTAGGGCTTCCCATAAACCTCTAAGAATGCCTAAGATTGATCCCAGGAAAACGGAGTCAGGATGTCTTAAAGCAACTGATGGAACTCCTATTGTTAAGCTTGATATGGGTAACATTCAGATCGGCATTGAAGATTTGGAAAAAAGAGGACTAATTTGTCGGTTCGTGGGTTTTCGTCCGAGTCTATCTCGCTTTCAAAGTCTGGGCTGCAAAAATCTGGAAAACTAAAGGTGAGTTACAAATCTCTATTTATCCAAATGGTTATTTTCTTGTTTTATTTGCTAATAATGAAGATAGAGAGAAAAATTTTCAAGGGGGTCCTTGGTTTTTTGGAAGGGCGGGGCTTTTCATGAAGCCCTGGCATACTAAATTTAAAGCCGAAGAAGAGATGCCTTCTATAGCTCCCGTGTGGGTTAGACTCTTTGGCCTCCCTATTGAATTTTGGAATCCTACTATTTTTTCTTCAATTGGAAACTCTTTAGGAACTTTTATGATGACTGCTGATTGTACTCAAAATTTTGAACATATTATTTATGCTCGGATTTGTGTTTTAATGGATTTTGACAAACCCCTACCTAAAAATATCACATTACAATTTGGGGAAGACACTTGGGAGCAAGTAGTGGACTATGAGAACATTCCTTTTCATTGTAGAATTTGCCATGAATATGGTCATTTGGCCCATGCTTGCCCAAATAAAATTCCTGATCAAAAGAAAGAAGATATAAACTCAACAAGTTTCCAAATACCTAAGAAGAAGAACACTCAAAAAAAACCAGTTATGAAGGATCAATCAAAGTCATCTGCTAATATGTTTGAAATCCTTTCCACAAATGATGTCCCAAGTGAGGAAGAGGAAATAATGGAAACTGAAATCTTAGAAACACAATTTAAATATGAAGGGAAGAACTCAGAGACAAACCAACAAATCAAAGGTTTTCAACAAAAAAAAAAGGAGAAAATTTACACAAGAAAAACAATATTTCAAATGTCAAAACTTCAAATAATGCAGGTCCCAATATAGACTCCGTTGAACCATCTAGTAAAATTTTGGTCGTGTACGAGCATTCTTCAAGGTTAGAAGCCATCTCAGATTCAATTGGAATAAGTCAAGAAACAAGGAAAAAAAAATTGAAGATGGATTCTAATAAAAAAGTAGGTCGCAAGACCAATCAATATCATATGGTAAAAGAAGGTGAAAAGCTTGTAGAGGAAGGTAAGATTAATGCCCTTCCCAAATTTTTTAGCCCTGGTATTAATGAAGATCATCACTTGGAATATTAGAGGACTCAAAGGGAGTCTTTCAAAACAAAATGAAATTAGAAGAATGATTCAAGTAAATCATCCACATCTTGTTTTCCTTCAAGAAACAAAGATGTCAATGGAGGATATGGACTTAATTGCCAGTAAAATTTGGCCAGCTGGAAAAGTGGTTTCCCTCAGTTCCCAAGGGACTTTGGGTGGCATTGCTTGTCTTTGGGATCCAAAAGAGGTAGTTATTCACCATATGGTTGGCAGTTGGGGTTTGTTGGCTATAGCTATTCAAAGTAGACATTCCAACCAGATTATGCTCTACATTATTGTTTATGCTCCGACTTCTTTGGAGGAAAAAAGAAGACAAGTGGAAGGATATTACTCATATTATCTCTCATTTTCCTAAAGCTTGGATCTTGATCGGAGGATATTTCAATACCATCCTCTCTCTGGATGAGAAAATGGGGGGAAATAGAAATTTGGACAAAAGCACTGACCTCATGAGCGAATATATTGCAAACCTCCATCTTGTGGATATCCAACCAGATAATGGCCTTATGACTTGGTCTAATAGAAGGCAAGGCTTAGCTTGTATAATGGAGAGATTGGATAGGTTTTTGCTCTCTAAAAATTTCTTAATCCATGGTCACATTCCTAAAGTGAAGACTCTTAATAATGTCTGGTTCGGATCATTGGCCGATCATGGTGGAAATGTGGAAAACCAATGTGAGTTTCTCTCCTTTTCATTTTCAATTAATGTGGCTTAGAGACATTTCCTTCAGACCTCATGTGCAACAATGGTGGAAGGAAGGTAAACCTAGGCATGGGACTAAGATGTTCTGTTTTGCCAAAAGACCGCAATACATTAAATCCAAAATCAAGACTTGGAACTGGAAAGAGTTTGGGGATGTTCATAAAAAAAAACATGAAGTTATTGCTCATCTTGAAAATTTGAATAAGAAAATCCGTTTAGATGGCCTCACAGAGAAGAGAAGTGCAGATGAAATTAAACTCACAACTCGGTTAGAGGAATGGGAAAAAGGAGAAGAAATCTTATGGAAGCAAAAATCTAGAATTCAATGGCTCAAAGAAGGAGATCGAAACACAAATTTCTTCCACAAATCTCTTCTAGCTCGAAGATCTCACAACTTTATTTCTTCCTTAAAATCAGATTCTGGAGATGTTGTTTATACTTGGGATGGCATGAACTCTATTGTTGTTGATTACTTTTCCAATATTTTTGCTGCTACTCCCCTTGACTCAGCTTCACAATATAATGTTCTTCAAGCAATCCCTTCTCTTATCACTTCTGAGGAGAACTCTATTTTGATTGCTCCTGTTACTATCAATGAGCTTCAACAAGTAGTTTTTAAAATGCAAAAAGGGAAAACCCCAGGTCCTGATGGTTTTCCTATTGAGTTCTACCAAGAGTTCTGGGATATCCTTCATGTTGATTTATTAGAGGTGGTGGAAGAAGCCGGGAAAGCCAAAGAAATTTTGAAGGTTATCAATAAAACTTATATTACTCTTGTTCCAAAAGCTCAAGAGGTTGATCATATCTCAGCTTTTAGACCTATTGCTTTATGTAATGTTCTTCTCAAAATCATTACTAAAATCATGGGAGAAAGGTTGAAGCCTCTTTTGCATAAGATTATTTCCCCGGAGCAAGGGGGTTATGTGGAAGGACGTCAAATAGTAGATGAGATAGTTCTTGCTCAGGAAGCCATCCATTCCATGGATATGCAAAATTCTCCTTCCATGTTCATTCGGTTAGACTTATCCAAAGCTTATGACAGAGTGGATTGGCACTTCCTTATCAAAGTTTTGAGGCAATTTGGTTTCTCTAAGGATTGGATGGATTGGATTATGGGATGTATCTCTTTAGTTTCCTACTTAGTTCTTATCAATGGCAGGCCTTCTCAGTATTTCCCAACTTCTAGAGGTATTAGGCAAGGTGACCCGCTATCCCCTTATTTATTCATCATTCTTGCTGAATGCTTGGGTAGGACTATAACCAAAAAGAGGGAAAACAAAACCCTTGAGGGAGTTACCATTGCTCATGGAGCTAGACCTATCTCTCATCTTCAATTTGTGGATGACTCTACTCTTTTAGGTAAAGCTACGGTTAAGGAAGCTTCTAATATTAAGCAAATCATTAGCTATTTTTCTAAGGCTATTGGGCAGTTGATCAATGAAGACAAATCTAAAGTTATTTTCTTTCACTGCTTTGCTAGACAGGAATCCATGGTCTTGGATAAACTAAGATATAAGAAGACCTCTCTTCCAATCACTTATTTAGGTATTCCCATAAATATTCAAAGGCAGAAAAATAAATATTGGAATTGGTTGTTGGACAAAGTCAAGAAGAAAATTGGAAAGTGGACCAACAAGTGGCTTTCTTCAGGGGGGTAGAATCACCTTGGTAAAATCGGTCCTTCAATCTATTCCTATTTATGTTTCTTCCATTTTGAATATCCCAAAGGTTGTTCTTCGAGAATTGGATCAAATCGAGTCATCATTTCCTTTGGAGTGGTACTAAGGAGAAAAGAAAATGGGCCTTGGTGAAATGGGATACTTTATGTCTTCCTAAGAGTGAAGGGGGGTTAGGATTACGGTCTTCAATTAATAACAACAAAGCTTTAGCTGCTAAATTATATTGGAGGATGTTGCATAACCCCAATGCTCTTTGGGCCAATAATCTTCGTGCTAAATATGCTGAGAACAAAAGTCCTGAAGACCTTGTTCGCTATCAACTTCCTACCAAAGGTTCTCCCATTTTAGCAGTTCTTAAGACTGGTGAGGATTTGATAAAGAAAAAATTATTTTGGATCATTCATAATGGTCAACATGTAAATTTTTGGACAGATTCTTGGGATGGTCACAAGCCTTTGATAACTCAGTTTCCCGATTGGAGGCCTTGGATGGAGGAGCTTCACCGAGCTAATTGGATAAAGGTGGCTAATTACTCGTCGGTACCATACCGGTAATTCAAAGGTTGGTAGATATTGGATCCCTATTGAGGATCGGCCTATTCAAATCCCAGAAAGGCAAAGACAAGATATCCAAGGCATCCTTCATATGAGATCCCTCTCTTGGTCCCATGAAAAATATTGTTTTGGATGGAACAACACTACTAAGGGTGAGTATTCAGGTTGCTCAAGGTTATTTGACCTTATGCCATAATAATCCCAACCATTCTTCTGACATATTTTCTCGATTGTGGGCTCAAAAGCTCGGCCTAAGGTGAGGTTCTTTAATTGGCTTTTATTGCATCGTAGGGTGCTTACTCGGTGAGCAACTTATGAAGCGTGGTTTTCATGGCCCTTTTAGATGTGAAATGTGTGAAGAGAATGTAGAAAATATCAACCATATTTTTATTGAGTGTACTTTAGCCTCCGAGCTATGGAGGAGAATGGCCACTTTACTTGGCTTACAGGTGGTCCAATTTTTTTACTTTTGAACAGACTTTGGAGGGATTGGCCTAATCAAGAGGGTGTTGATCATTTTATTAGGCGAGTAGTTTGGATGGGTTCTACCATTCTTCTTTGGAATATTTGGAATGAAAGGAACAACCAAATTTTTAATCAAGATAGGAAGGATATTCACTATATTTGGCAAAATACCATAGCCAACTTAGTTGAATCAGTCCATCATCTCCTTAATCACCCCCAAAACTCCCACCAAAGATGGGATCAAGTGATGCAAAGATTGAAGATTAAACCTTCTAAGGGCAACCAACTTAAAGGGAATGTGAGTATTAGTAAGATGGATAGGAATAGAAATTGGCAACCTCCTCCTAAGGATTTTGGAAAAGTCAATACCGATGGAGCCTCTAGAGGGAACCCTGGAAAAGCCAGTGTGGGAGGAATTGGTAGACTTTCGGATGGCTCCCTGGTTTTTACTTTTGCTGAGAATTTGGGTATTCTTTCCAATAACCTTGCTTGAGGGGTATGGTATCCTCGGAGGCCTTCAGGAGGCTACTAAGGTTGGATGGGAAAAGGTGGTAGTTGAGTCCGACTCTCAGCTTATGATTAATCTCTTGAAGAATCCTTCTAAGAATCATAAGGTGGATTGGAGAATAAAAAGAATTATTGAGAAGATTCAGTTAATCCGGATGGGATTTTTGAAAGTTGATTACAATCATGTGGTCGGAGATCAAAACAAGAGTGTTGATGCTTTAGCTAATTGGGCTTTGGACAAAGGTGATCTTACTTGTTATGGCCACCCTCCTATATGGTGGGCTTCTCAAATTAGGGAAGCTCTTCTTTCTATCATTTCTTTGGATGGCTCCAGTATCGAAGGTACCTAGTTTCTTCTTGTTTTTTTTTTTTTGCTTCTCTTTGGTTCATTCAGTTTTTTTTAGTTCCCTAGCTCATTCTATTCTTTATTTTGTTTCCTCTGTTGATTCTTGCCTTAATAGTCTTCTGGTCTAGATAGGTCATTGTTTTGTTCATTTTTTATTTCTTTTTTCTTTTTTGTTTTTTTTGTTTAGTTTTTTAAGGTGGGTGGGTTTTTTATTTTGTTTTGTTTTTGTGTTCTTTGTGTTGTTTTTTGTTGTTCTTGTGTTTTTGTTGTTTTGTTTTTTTTTTTATGTTTTTTGTTATTGTTCTTGTGTTTTTTTCGTTCTTGTTCTTGGGTTTCTCTTTGTTTGTGTTATTTCGTGTTTTTATGTGTGAGTGTTTTCTATGTTTTTTGTTTTTGTTTATTGTCTGTTGTTGGTTTTTTTTATTTTTATTTTTATTTTATTTTTTAATTTTTTAGGTTTTGGTTGTGTTTATTTTTCATGTTTTTTTTGGGTTATGTCTTTGTAGTGTTCTGTTGTTTTTGTCTTGTTTGTGTTTTGTTATGTGGTTCTTGTGTTTTTCTATGTGGTTTGTGTTGTGGTTTCTTTTATCTTATTGTGCGTGTTTGGTTGTGCTTTTGTTTTTGACACACTCAAGGAGCATGTTTTTTATTTTATTTTATTATTTTTGTTGTTATTTACTTATTTTTAAATTGGTTTTGTGTGTTTGTTTGCTCCTTGAGTATGTCAAAGGTGGTAGGCCAGGTCCGAGTCCTGGGCATTTTTGGCGGAATGGATACCCCTGCCTCCTTGGGTCTTACCCGAAAGTGGCATCCCTTTTGGGATGTTTTCCACAAAAAAAAAAAAAAAATAAAATAATCATTGTATTATCTATGGATAAGAATCACAACACTCTCATACAATGGATTAAGTGGTTGGGATATTTATATCAATGTCTAATCTCCAAAAATATATATAAGGAGTTTAACCTAAGCCAACATAACAAGAGGGCTTTATAGTTAATTACAAGTTATAAGATGGTTTTAATCATAACAAGGTTAATTGCATCCCATAGGACTTACATAATAAAATATTACAATAAATTAAATATATTGTATAATGATTGTCCTTAGGCCTATACAAGATTATATCATACAATGTTAGCCTTGACCATAAGTCAAATAACACTTTCAACACCCTCTTATAATATGAACTAAGGGGTCAAGGAGAGAAGACATTAATGACAATAAATATCCTTCCCATAATGGATGCTTTAATGGACCTCTGCAGTTGAGATAGATCCTTCTAAATCATTGTCATCATTTGAAAGGCATCCACCCATCTTCAAAAATTCAACTTCAATCCTTTTTAATTTTAGCAAACAATTCTTTATTGGATGTCCTCCCCTCTTGTCGTATCTACAAATGGTTTTCAACTTCTTTGAAGACTTAGCCTATACCTCAGGCCTATAGGTCTTAGCTTCCTTAGGTTTGAATTCCTTTGCATAAGCCTCTATTTGTGAAGTGCCGCCACAATTCCTCATTGCCACCTTAAAAGGAACTAGGAGAGAGAAAATTTGATCAAGAGTAAGAGTTTTTTTAGGTTCCAAGAACATAGGAATCATATAAGCCATAAGGCTCAACATCTAAAAATGAGAGACATTAACAAGGACAATCTTCACACATTCTACATTATCTTTATTTTTACCTCTATAATATGTAATATATGCTCTTAATACCTTAAATCTAGTAATATAGTTGTCAATGTTATCAAATTGAACCAATTTGAGAGAAGAAAGCTCTAATTCCAAACATCTTACTTTAGCTATATTTACTTTCCCAGATAACTCATGCAATTTTTACCATACCTTGATAGGTTTATTTTCTTCTTTGATGTGAAAAAGCAAATCCGACTCAATCAACAAGGAGAACAAATCATGAGCTTCTTCTTCCTTATGTTGGCAAGTTTCTTCATTAAGAGTTGTTGCTTTATCTTATTGAAAGATGCACCATAGGTTCTTACTGCATAATAGGCCAACTATTTAGGTTGACAAACCACTATAATTTTATTCATTGAGGCGATTAATTAGGGCTTGGTGATCCATCTTACACAAATGGACCCCTAACACTATAGTAGGTCCTTGAACTGATGTTACCAGTGCATACAACTTGAAAAATCATGTGATTTAAGTAAAAGGAACTCAAAATGCATCCATATGCAAAAGTTATGGCCTTTGGAATTTTTGCCCTATTAGACCTAAAAAATGTAAAAATTAAATCCCCAAACCTTAGATATGCAAGAGCCAAACTCGACTAGACACTTGGCAACTTTTTGTTGGTACGCTTTAGTCTTTTTTTACCACTTCAACTCCTTTAATTCACTTAATCATTGACACATATTGTTCTTTGATTAGTTTACAACATATAAATAGGTAAAAAGGTGTTTGACATGGCACGAAAGATGACCATAGCCATAATGTCAAACCAAGTTTATAGATTCTCTAATAATTGCTAAAAAATTTCTCCATGAAGTTCAAACACGAGCCTCTATATGCTTAAGAGTCTTGGTCTAACCAAGGTGCCAATGCACTTCTTGGGGTACTAAGGGCAAGATGTCACTAATATGTTATATGACACACTTTTCAAAAAGCATAAACATTGAGACTCGATCCCATGATACATTGTCTTTGAATGCATTACAAGCCTGCATATAACTAATGGTCCACATGTAGTAGTTGTGATGACTAGCCATGATTTTGTAGAAGTTATGCATTGTCATTCTTTGTAAGCAAAAGAAGTTACCACCAAGATTCAAATATGAAATCACCTCCCTCCTATGCTCAAGCACTTGCTGTGTTGACCATTATGCCATGCGCTTGGCTAGTGACTCAAATCTATTAAAATTATAATATGCTTTATGGCCAAGGCTGACATTGTATGTTGTAATATTGGATAGTCCTAAGGGCATTCATTGTACAATATTTCCAATTAATTATAATATTTTATTATGTAAGGCCTATGGGCCATGATTTATGGCTAAACCCACTTTGTAACTTGTAATTAACTTTAAACCCTCTTGTTATGTTGGCTTAAGTTAAATTTATTTATGTAATTAAGGTTTTACCACTCCTCATTTGATCATTGGAGTGTTGTGCAATATTATCTATAGATAGTGATTATTTATGGTGCCTACGGGCACTTCCAAATTGTTATGTCTATTTCGTTCCTAATTTATGCTTTATGTATGAGATTTGAGTGGATGATTTGCTTTTGTTTGTTTTTGAAAAGCATTGTGAATTTAATATGGGATTGGAGCAGCTATGGAGCAACACTATTTGGTCATGCAAAGAGCCTTCTTGGTGCCTCCAATTTTTCTTCTAAGAACTGGGATAATTTTCTCTTCTTAAAGTCCTCATAAGAAAGCTTAATACAAGAGACAATATCACACTTCTTTTTCATATTGTATCAAATTTTCAACATGCTTCAAGACTATGATAAGTCTCATATTCTTCCTTTGTTGAGGCTTGCACATCAAGATTTGGTCGTGCTTGTAAAGTGATCTAAACAACAAGATTTTAAATTTAAATTTTATGCCTTCTTCTTTTCCATGTGCATCCTATTCTAAGCACATGTACGTTCTACTGGTTGCACCATATGCTATGGGTGCACCATATCTCTCTATGGAGAGGACACATGTCCCTCATCATTTTTATAGGGTGTGCCAAAGTGGTTAGTTGAGTGTAGCAAAGGTGCCTTGCTCGTGTTTGACCTAGGTTCAATTTGTGTGGTCAATTCTATATTATCACTTTGATTAGAAGAAATGAAATGGGGATATAATTCTCTTGCATATATAGTCATATGGTGTGGTGACTTAGTTAGCAATGTCTTTGTTGTGACGTAAAGGGAATAAGGTTTTGGGTTTGAAGCTCTTAGATGTCTTTTTTTACTTGCTAGAAAACAAGTAGTAGTATTGCTCATTAGATATTCTAGAGTTATTTGCACACCCTTTTGTTACAAATTATTATGTCTTAGAGAGTCAAGATCGATATTGTGATACTTGTTATGGAACAACTTCAACAATTATAGCAATAGAAATCCAATAATGTGCAAATAACATTACCTAGATGATGATAATAATTCACATTCAGTTACCATAAAATCAAATATGTAATAATCAAATCCCAAATTCAAATCAATGCAAATCCTTAGTCATTTAAAGAGGCAAAGGCTCATAACCACTTGGAGAGGGTAAAGTATCATATGTGCAGAAGTCGTGACTCAAATTTAAATATGAAAGATGATTCCAACTAACACATAAATATTCCTATTTATAGATCTAATCAACATTAACCCTAACCCTAATAATCAAGGGTGGACTATCTAAACCTAGGTCCCAAGTTAATAAAAATAAAGATAGCTAGCATGGCTATCTTGGAGTCATTGCAAATGTGTAGTGTGATTTATAAAGGCATTGGCATCATTGTCTTGATTACTCAAGTTGATTCATTGGCTAGCATGTTTGCTTCAAGAGCCTCAGGTCTTGAGTTTGAGACCCATTTGCTTAATATTTTATTGAATAAAATGCATGTAACTCCTTGAAAACAAACCAACCTTCAATCATCATTGTACACATCGGTTGGTTGGTTAGCGCAATGGTTTTTGGTCATAGCCAACCCAAGATTGATTCCCACTAGGCTTATTATGTTATGTTGAATAATGCATATATCTGACCTATGTGAGGAGTCCCCAGGCCTGAAGGAAAGTTGAATATGAATACCACTTGAAAAGACACAACCACACCTTCCTCTTTTGCATCTTTTGAATCCAGATAATGCACATGAAAATATTATCGAATGGAAATATTTTATAAAAAATATAAACAACGAATGAAGACTTGAATGAAATGCAATGCCACTCAAGGTGGGCACACCCTCGCCGTGAAGGCAGTAATGCAATTTGTAGATGATAAAAGAAATGAAAGAGATACCTCTTAAAATAAATCTATTCTAACCTAAATAGTGAAACTATTTAATTCACTTGGAACCTAACATAGTCGGCTATGTTAGGGTTGTAGCATGACTCCCCTACTCGAAAAGCTTTGACCTCAAAGCTGGAAATGACTGGAAAATACTTTCAGACTCCTAGGTTGCATCTTCTTCAGGTAAATCCTGCCACTTGATGAGAAATTCTAGGATGTGCCGAGATCTGAGTCTGCGTGATCTGGTTTGTAGCACTTCCTCGGGTTGTAGATGGATACGCCCTTCTTCATCCAACACTGGTAATTTTGACTGAGAGTGTACCTTTTGGCCCATCACCTTTTTGAGATAGGAGACATGAAATACTGGGTGTATGCGAGAGGCTTGGGGTAACTCGAGTTGGTATGCTACCTCGCCAATGCGACGCACAATTTTATAAGGACCATAGAATCGTGGTGACAGCTTCTGACTGGATTTGAGTTTTAATGACAGCTGCTTGTAGGGCTGAAGACGTAGAAACACCATATCACCAATATTGAATGTTCGTTCGAAATGTTGCTTGTCCTATTGCTGCTTCATACGATTTTGTGCTTGTACCAAATTATCCCTCAAGATAGTGAACATTACTTGTCGCTTTTGTAACCAATCGTCAACTTGAGCTACTTTGGAGGATCCTGGTACATAATCGGCAATTGTTGGTGGCTTTGTTCCATATAATGCTTCAAAAGGAGACATCTTAGTGGAAAAATGATAAGAAGTATTGTACCACCATTCCGCTAATGACAACCATTGACTCCATTGATATTGTTTATCTTGAACAAAACATCTTAGGTAGGTACCTAAACATTTGTTAACTACCTCCGTTTGACCATCTGTTTGGGGATGGTATGCAGAAGACATACTTAATTTGGTACCACTAAGTCGAAATAATTCTTTCCAAAAATTACTGGTAAATATGGGATCACGATCACTTACAATATTTTTGGGCATTCCATGTAATTTAAAAATTGAATCCATAAATACCTTGGCCACTTTGCTTGCTGAAAATGGATGTTGTAAAGCCTGAAAATGAGCATATTTGGAAAGGCGATCAACTACCATGAAAATTACTATTTTTCCTTTTGACTTAGGTAGTCCTTCAATAAAATCCATGGATATATGTTCCCACTGACGATCTGGAATAGGTAGTGGTTGCAGTAACCCGGGTGACTTAACTGTTTCCCCTTTATTGCGTTGACAAATTTCACATTCAGCTACCCACTGTTTGACCTCTGATTTTAACCCTTTCCAACAAAAGGATTGTTTAATTCGCATGTATGTTTTCAGAAAACCTGAATGACCTGCTGATGGAGACGAGTGTGATTCTTCCAGAATCTACGTTTTTAGTGGAGAATTGTGAGGAATGTAAATACGATTCTTCTTGCGTAATATTTTGTCGTCATAGGTGAAAAGAGGGTACTTTGAAGATCCCTGAGATAACTCCTTTATTATTTGATTTGTTTCGCTACTGGATTCCCATTCTGCTTGTAACTGAGATAACCATTGTGCACATGGTCCTGAGATAGCATTGATGACTATTTCATCCTCGTATTTTCGTGATAAAGCATCAGCCGCTACATTCTCTTTCCCCTTTTTATATTCGATCACAAAATCGTATCCGAGTAATTTGGTCAACCACTTGTTTTGTTTCGGATAGGAAAACCTTTGTTCCAAAAAATGCTTGAGACTGTTGTGGTCGGTCTTTATAATGAACTGGCTATTGATTAAGTAGTGCCTCCATTTCTCTACTGCATGTAGAATAGCTAGCATTTCTTTTTCATAGGTGGATTTACCCAAATTCTTTTCGAAAAGTTGTTTGCTCTCAAATGCTAATGGATGACCCTCCTGCATTATTATTGCTCCAATACCTATTCCAGAAGCATCGCATTCAATGACAAATGGCTTTTGAAAATCAGGAGTAGCCAACACTGGAGTAGTACACATTGCTTGCTTGAGAGCCTCGAAGGCGTTGGTGGCTTCGTCAGACCATTTAAAAGCATCCTTTTTTGTGAGATTTGTAAGAGGACCTGCAATTTTTCCATAGTTACGCACAAATTTGTGATAATAGCCTGTGAGACCCAAAAAACCATGAAGTTTCTTGATGGTTTTTGGCCGTGGCCAATCTTGTATTGCCTTAATCTTATTAGGATCCACTTTAACACCTTCCTGGGATACTATATGACCTAAGTACTCGACTTCTTGAACACCAAAGGAGCATTTAGATCTTTTGACAAACAAATTTTCTTGGCGTAGGATATGGAGAACTCTGTCCACATGTACTAAATGATCTTTCCAAGATTTGCTATAAATGAGTATGTCATCAAAGAAAACTAGAACGAATTTTCGTAGGAATGGGTGAAACACTTGGTTCATGAGACTTTGAAATGTAGATGGTGCATTAGTGAGACCAAAAGGCATGACTAGAAATTCGTAATGACCTTCATGCGTTCGAAAGGCGGTTTTGGGAATATCTTCCTCCCTAACTCGGATTTGGTGGAACCCTGAACGTAAGTCCAATTTGGTGAAGAATTTGGCACCATGTAGCTCATCTAGTAAATCATCAATGACAGGAATAGGAAACTTATCTTTGATCGTGATTTTATTGAGAGGACGAAAATCGGGACACATACGCCAAGAGTTGTCTTTTCGACGAGCTAAGACGACAGGTGAGGAATAAGGACTAGTACTATGACGAATGACACCATGGTCTAAAATTTCTTGGACAATCTTCTCAATTTCTATTTTTTGGGGTTGGGGATATCGATAAGGACGACCATTGGGTGGAAGACTACCAGGAATTAGATGTATGGCATGGTCATGAGATCTTTTGGGAGGTAGGCCTATGGGTTCCTGAAAAACATCCTCATAGTTAGACACAATGTGTTGGAGATCTTCCTCTTTGATTTCTATCGTATTTTGATCTAATTTTTCAATGCAATTGATTCGGGCTATGAATCCCCCACCATATTTTCGTAATAATTTTTCCATGCTATGTGAGCTTACAACTTTTGATGGAGGCGTGGGTAGTCCTTGAAGATGGATGGTTCTCCCATTGGCTTGCCATTCCACAAAGCGATGTTTGTGATTAAAACCTACTGTGGTTTCTAACTGTTCCATCCATGCAACACCTAAAATAACCTCTGAATTTCCTAATTCCATCACAAAAAGAGGACCTTGCCAAGTATACGTACCCATTTGTAGAGAAATAGAAGATGTCTTACCGAGACATTGAGAAACTTCCCTACTTGCTGTTCTGACTTGAAACCGATCTTGGCTAGAAGAGAAAACATGCAGACCCAAAGTTCTTGCAAGTCTTGCATCAATGAAATTGTGAGTACTACCGAAATCAATTAGTACCATCACCCGTTGCTTTCGAATGAAACCTGCCACCTTGATTGTATGGTGAGAAGAGAACCCCATGAGGGCATGTACTGAAATAGTCATGGTATCCTCCTCAACAACCACCTCGTCTTGTGTATTTGGATCCTCCACTGGGAAATCCTCAGGGATGTCGTAGTCTTTCGGTTCTTCTTCTTCATGGTCTGTGTATTCCAACTGAAAGTTTTGGCATTGTGGACATGTTTGTTCCTTTGGATGATGAGTGCGACATTTGTAACAAAAGTATTTAGATGGTTGATCATACCGATGAAAGGAGTTGTTATTGTTACGGAATTGTGGTCTTCCATATGAATCACGTCTGGTGGATGGGCCTCCTTGTACCTTTGTTTCTGCCAACTCGGCAATCCTTATACATTCATCCAATGTGGATGGGTTTTGTATGTTTACTTCAACTCGAATATGTGCTTTTAGTCCATTTCAAAAAGCTGCTACTACCACGTCCATTTTTATCTCCTCTGCGTAGTGAAGCATACTAGTAAATTCTGACACATAATCCCCTACGGACCCTGTTTGCTTGAGTGCTAACAATCTTACAATGTAAGAACCTGTGGAACCTTTGTCGAATCTGTGAAGAAAAGCTTGCCTGAAATGATCCCAATAGTAAGCTTCATCAGGCCTCTCACGTTTGAACCAAGTGAACCATTGATAAGCATCATTGCCTAATTTTGTCATTGTAAAGGAGACTCTTTTGTCGTCTGGAATTTGGTAGACCTGTAAGATACCTTCCATTTTGGCTAGCCATCCACGTGGGTCATTACCGTCAAAGGTAGCCATGTCAATGCGAGGATAATTAGGAGGACCTCGTGGTTGATAGTTGTTTCTTTCATGCTCATTATAGTCCCTTTGGCGTTGGTTGTTATTTTGGTAGGTCCTGTTATTGTCCCTTGGTGGATTCCACGTATTTGTGGTATACCCTTCATCCTGATCGCTGTGGTTGGGCAGTTGATTATTTTGGCCTGTTTGGTATGTATTGTGGTTGTTGTGAACCTCAGTGCTCCAGTGGTCATTACTAGGATGAGTGTATTGGGCCAAATTTTCTATGCGGTGTGTTAGATTTTCAATGCTGGATACTAGTTTTAGTAGTATATCGTTATTGATTGGCGTGGAATGACTATTCTCGTCTTGAGTGCGGTTCACTTGTGAGGAAGTTGGAGAGGTATTGGAAGCCATTGGATTAATTGCTCGGTGATTCGGATTGAAGCTACCAATTCTTAAAGGGGAAGGAGAACTTTTTGCACCTTGGCTTCGACGAGGTCTTCTTGTCTCTTGGGGAGAATCCCAACTTGATAGTCGATCGTCCACTCCTTTATACCACTTTTTAACCATGCACTATCGAGAATCCTAAAAAAAAATTGGTTTTTCGCTTTATTTGTCATGACCACTGTGACACGGAATTTGTAGTTGATGTCGTAATGGCGAGATCTCTCCTTATGACACAACACGAAGGAAGAACCATGCCAAACCTGACGTGACACTTGTGAACCCAACCAAACCTGACGTGACACTTGATGACACGAAGGGAGAACAATGATACTATGAAAAAAGGAGAGCAATGATACGACAACCTGACGTGACCTTAGGAGATAACGACATGAAGGGAGAACCCAACAGATGCGAACGAAGGAGAACAATGACACGACAACCACTAAACCTCGACTCGGCAAGACACGACACCGGACATGGGACCGAAGGACAACAGGTGGGACCGAAGGATGCAAGACAATTAGACTGTACATGACATGAAGGACAGACGCGGGACCAAAGGACACACTAGATGACAAGACGCAATAGAAAGTGACAGGTGGACTCTTCACGCGTGAGGCTAGGGAGGACTCTGTGTGATCGAAGTCACAACAACTTAAGTGCGCCTTCCTCCTCTTAAACCCGTTTGCGCCTAGTACACGATGGATGTGGGATAAATTATCCCCGAAGCATTTTAAAAATTAAAAATATAAGTTCTAACCTTAGGTTTGTGTTTTAATACTCATTTTTGATTGGTCCAGTACTTTCAACGCACATCGCTGTTGATTCTGTGGATTTTCTTCTACGAATTCGAATGGGAGACGATGCATTTCGGATGTGATCTCTTGGCTCCACCAGTTATCACTCCCAGATGCTAAGTGGCTATGCCTAGCTGTACCAAATACCCCTTTTTCCACTATTTTAACCATCGATCATTGCACTTATTGATCGCTCTGACCGTTGTAACATTGTCTAATGCCACTCACAATGCATGCATTTCATGTTTTCCTGCTGAAATGATTTTGGACGTAGTATTTATTAAATGTCGGATTATGTTTACGATGCTGTCGTCTCCCATGAAAGCGAGATCTCAAAAATGCAAGTTGCGGCTACTGTGGAAGCTTGGTGTTGTGAGGAGTCCCCAGGCCTGAAGGAAAGTTGAATCTGAATACCACTTGAAAAGACACAACCACACCTTCCTCTTTTGCGTCTTTTGAATCCAGATAATGCACATGAAAATATTATCGAATGGAAATATTTTATAAAAAAATATAAACAACGAATGAAGACTTGAATGAAATGCAATGCCACTCAAGGTGGGCACACCCTCACCGTGAAGGCAGTAATGCAATTTGCAGATGATAAAAGAAATGAAAGAGATGCCTCTTAAAATAAATCTATTCTAACCTAAATAGTGAAACTATTTAATTCACTTGGAACCTAACATAGTCGGCTATGTTAGGGTTGTAGCATATTATATGCCACGAAAATATTTTTTAATATTTATATGTTTCTCCAATAAAAAAGGGCATCTATTAAAATTGCATTGGAAAATAAACACTAAAGTGGTGAAATATAAGTGGAAAGCACCAATGAATTAGAGCACGAAAGATGGTAGAAATCGATTAGACGATGCAATTCTAAGGTCTGATCCCTCGTTTTTAAATTTTTTGGGGCTTGTTAGGGTAAATATTTTGAAGGCCATATATTTTGCACACAAAAGTGTTTTGAGTCCATTTTTTTTAAATTACATGATTTTTTTAGCTCTATGCATTAGTGGCATCAATTGACAAACTTGTTATAGTGTTAGGGGTCATATTGTGTAAAATGGACCACAAATCCCTAGTTACTTGTCTTAATGAGCAAATTATAATTTTAATTCAACTCAAATTATTAGCCTACTACAAAGTAAGAACCTATGGTTAATCTTTTAGGAGGATAAACCAGTTGTTTTTCTTGTTGATTGAATTAGAGTTGCTTTTCCATATCAAAGAGGAGAGTGGCTCGATCAAGGTATGGTTAAAATTACATGAAAATTTTGGAAAGGTTAATACTACTAAAGTGAGTCACTTCAAATTGGATTTTTCTTCTCTAAATAAGTGAAGTTTGATAATATTGAGGACTATATTGTGAGATTCAAGGCTTTAAGGAAAGATATTGCATTTTTTGGAGGTAAAAATAAAGGTGATGTAGAATTCATTAATATTGCCCTTACTAATATGTCTCCATCCTTTTAGATAATAAAACTAATGGTTTATATTATTCCAATGTTTTTGGAATCTCAAAAAATTCTCACTCTTAATCAATTATTTTCTCCCCTAGTTCACTTTTAGGTGGTAATCCAAAATTATGGTGGAACTCGACATATACATGGTCATGCAAAGGAATTTAATTCTAAGAAGGCTAAGACCTAGGGGTCTAAGGGTTAGGATAAGCCTTCAAAGAAAACAAATATCACTTGCAAATACTGTAAAAGGGAGAGACATCCAACAAATAATTGCTTATTGAAGCTTATAAAGGATTGAATTTGATTCTTGAAGTTAGGTGGATTTCTTCTAGATGATGAGGGATATTTGGATGGATCTGCCTCAACTACAAAGTCCCACTAGAGCATCCATTATGGGGGGATATATTATTATCACTAATGTATTCTCTCCTTGGTATCTTAATTCAAATTATGGGGGGTGTTGAAATTATAATTTACCTCATGGAGAAGTTTAATAAACTAGGAGAATACATAGTAAGAAGTGGATATAATGTAAAGCACTAACAAAATAACAATATTGCACAAATATGAAGAGACATTTGGGATACCCCAAGCATTTAAAATTTCAAAATGTTTGTATGGTTAGTAGGTCATAGAAAAATCTTATCCTGGGATAACCTCATGAAAAGAGGTTTTCATGGTCCCTCACAATGTGCTTTATGTAAAAAGGAGGAGAGTATAGACCATCTCTTAGGATACTGCTCAAAAGCCTAGGAACTATGAAAATATATTCTTAATATGTTTGGTAAATGCATGTGATGAATGACATAATTGAATAATGGTTAAAGCAATGGAAAATCACTTTTAAAACCGAGGCATTATAAACAATCTAGGATACATGGAAAGATACAATACTTTGGACTATATGGTTAGAAAGAAATAGAAGAAATTTTTAAAGGAAAAGAAATCGGTTTAGAGGTAATAAAAAGGAAAATGTCTAGCCATAGAGGAGTCTAAAAAAACCCTATCAACACATCCAATCCCTTGAAAGATGGAGTCAAATCATCAAATATAATTATGATATTAGGTATAGGAGAAACACATGGAAGGCAAAGAATATAAAGTGGAAACCATTGAAAGCAGAGTTTGTCAAATTGAATTTTGATGGAGAATCTATAGAAAATCCAATACCAATAGGAGGAGGAGGAATAATTAGAAATAATAGGGGTAAATTTTGTCACATTATGCTTTTGATAATGGATTCAAGACAAATAATGAAGTTAAAACTTGGGTAGCTTTGGAAGGGTTAAAACTATATAGGCAAATGAAATGGAATAGAGTATGGATGGAAGGTGATTCAATAATAGTAATAAATACAATTTTGAGGAAAGCAAAGGCTCCATGGAACATACAAGTGAACATTGTGAAAATACAAGACCTTGTTACAAATTTGAAGAAATCAGGTTTACACATACGACAGGAAAGGGAACAAATGTGTAGATAGGATAGCTAATATAGGGGTTTTGATAGAGGATTGTGAATTTAAATTCTCTTTTCCTTGGTTAGAGGAAGTAGTAAGTTTAGATAAAGTTGACAAGAAAAATATTAAAAGAGAAATTTTAAAATAATGTTCCAGAGGACTACAAAATGTTTAAAGGGATTTATAGATCAATGCATTGGAGAAAACTAATAGTCCAAATTTGGTAAAGCAAACTATGCTTTTATGCACTGAGTAGAAGTTTTGTATGTTGAAACATAAGAAGATGATATCAGATGATCTTCGTGGTTGAATGGATTATTTGAGTTATTGGTTGGATTATGGGATAGAGTATGGATTAGAATTTTCAACTTTTTGAGATTGCTAAACTATTCATTATAATTCTTGTGGTTGTACTTATGCTTTGGGAAGGAAACTAACAATCTAGATCTAGTAAAGTGGACTATGATAACACAATTTTTTGTAAGTATTACTCTACTAAGATGCAATGCATAGTTAGTACATGTGGATTTTTGTTGTTACTCTACTAAGATGTAGTACATATATAGTACATAGATGATTTTTGAAAGTATTAATCTACTAAGAATAAGGAGGTTGAATGTTGGAATATTTGTATTTATAAATAAAATTGAAGAATATCCATAAAATGAAAATCAAGAATTTAAACTTTTTATGAAAAAAATGTAGGTTTCTAGCTATAGTAATTCAATTGAGATGAGAATTGAATATGATTGTAAAATCTCAAGATCTAAAAGAGCGTTGTGTTTTGTCAAATGTGGGGGACTTGAGTACAACCCCTTTTTATCTAGCAAAAAAAAAAACTTATAATTTTTTTTTTTTTTGAGTTTAAAAATATTTGTATACTATGCATGTTTTCACGTTAGTCTTCATGTTAGACATTGGTAATGTTGATTGCCTGAGTCAAATAATGATTAAAATTTACTTTAATGTCTTCCATTGGTAATATTTGTTGTATTTATAACATTAATATGTTTTCATATAAACTATTTACTACATTTCTTGTGGTTGCGCTTATGCTTTAGGAAGGAAACTAACAATCCAGATCTGGTAACATGGACTATTTGGAAATATTACTCTACGAAGATCATGTGTGTAGATAGTAGAGGTGGAGTTTTGGTATTGTAAAGGTTGTTGCAAGAAAAGTTCAAGAAGGATGCTGAATTTTGGAATATTTGTATTTATAAAGAAAATTGAAGAATATCTAGAAAATAAAAATTAAGAATTCAGACTTTTTATGAAAAAGATATAGGCATCTAGCTATAGAAACTTGATTGAGATGATAATTGAATCTGTTTGTAAACTCTCAATATCTAAAGGAGAGAGTTATGATTTATCAAGGGTGGGGGACCTGATTACAACCCCTTTTTCTCCAGTAAAAAATAAAATAATTTGCTTCATGGCCAAGGCTAACATTAAATGATGTAATATTATATAGGCCCAGTTGCATTCATTATACAAAATTTTAATTCATAGTAAAATTTTGTTATGTAATCCCTATGTGTTACGATTAACCTTTTTATAGTTAAACCCACTTTATAACTTGTAATTAATCTTAAGATCTCTTGTTATTTCAACTTAGATTAAACTCAAAAAATAAAATAATTTGCTTCATGGCCAAGGCTAACATTAAATGATGTAATATTATATAGGCCCAATTGCATTCATTATAGAATATTTTAATTCATTGTAAAATTCTATTATGTAATCCCTATTTGTCATGATTAACCTTTTTATGGTTAGACCCACTTAATTAACTTGTAATTAATCTTAAGGCCTCTTATTATTTCAACTTAGATTAAACTCTCTTATGTAATTGGGGTTTCGGTATCAGTATAAACACCCCCACTCCTCATTTTATCATCAAAGCATTGTGCAATATTATCTATAGATAGTGATTCTTTATGGTACCTACAAACACCCCCAAATTGTTGTCTCTTTCATTCCTTCTTTATGCTTTCTATATAATACTTTTGTGGATGATTTGATTTTGTTCATTTTTTGAAAGCATTGTGAATTTCAATAAAACCTTCAAAGGAATATTTGAACCTAAAATTTTAACAAGCAAACTCAAAAAAGCATCATGCAAGGATTTGAACCTCTGACTCCCCAACATCCTTACATCCATTCCCATAATTGGTACTTCACCTCTTTGGCGCTATTGACAATGCCTTCCCTAAAAAACTTGCTACAACTAGCCAAAGAAGGGGTCATTGTTTACACATGCCAATTTCAAAGGGCACCAAAATAGTTTGAATTTAAATTTTTTTTGGTACCTTCCTACTCCTATTATGTTGTAGCCTTGAAAAGGAGGAAAAAAATATAAAGTAAAATTAAACATGAACATTCAAATGGAGAATCAAAAGGGCTTTGATAGCAACAAAGTAGGAAGTAAAATTGGCAAAATAATTTTAGAATTTTTAAAAAACTGGATTCTTCTCTTGGATTCTTATGCAAACAATGCATATGATACTTTGAGGAGTGATTTTCCCTAGAATTAAAAATAAGGATCGAAGGCTCCAAAAAATCTTTCTATGTGATCAAGCAATGACATTCCATACCTACTTTGATACCATATTGGAATTCATAATATTTTTTAAAAACAAATAGAAATAATCCATCCTCTCAAATTCTATATAGAAAACGTCAAAAGACAAAAGAAAGAAAAAGTGACACATTAATTGTTGGGCGTCTGTAGGCACAAATAATAATCATTGTGTTGTCCATGGATAAGAATCACAACACTTCAACATAATGGATGGAGTGTTTGGGAGGTATTTATACCAATATTTAATCCCCAAAGTTACATAAATAAGTTTAACCTAAGTTACATAACAAGAGAGTTTTAAGGTTAATTACAAGTTATAAGATGGGTTTAATCATAACAAGGTTAATTGTAGCCCATAGGGCTTACATAATAAAATATTACAATAAATTAAATACATTGTACAATGATTACCTATAGGCATATACAAGATAACATCATACAATGTTGATCTTGCCCATGAATCAAATTACACTTTCAATAATGGAGATGGAAATTGATATTATTCTATGCATTTTATTTTTAAAGGATTTTCCCTCATAATCTTCTCTAGTTCAAAAATTAGGGACAAGGTAATGGATGGTACCCCTTAGTTCAAGAGGAGAGATAGCCTTATCAAGTGGCATTAGCTCAACCAGTTAGATTCCTCAACATTTAAGGAGGAGACCGAGATTCAAATATTTCCAAGTGATACATGAATAATATCCAAGATTTGTTGTAATACCACTATGTGGTGATGATGTAATACAGGTGGGGTCGTTTCAATCCCATATAACCAATTAAAAAAGAGAGAGAGATTGCCTATATTTTTTTTGTTGGAGAACAAGGGATTGTACTTAGGTCCCCCACCCTTGATAAATCACAACTCTCTTCTTTAGATCTTGAGATTTTACAAACAAATTCAATTCTCATCTCAATTGAGTTGCTATAGCTAGAAACCTACATCATTTTACATAAAATGTCTAAATTCATAATTTTTTATTTTCTAGATCTATTTCACTTTTTGTGTGAATACACATATTCTAGAATTTATAATCCTTCTTGAAATTTTCCTATATCAACCTTCACAAAACCAAAACTTCCCCTCTACTATCTATGCATTGCATCTTAGTAGAGTAAAATTTCCAAAACATCGCACTATCATAGTTCGCTTTACCAAATCTAGATTGCTAGTTTCCTTCTTGAAGCACAAGTGCAACCACAAAATTTATAATAAATAGTTTATATAAAAACACATTAATGTTATAAAATAAAGAAGATATTACCAATGGAAAATATTAAAATAAATCTTAATCATTATTTGAATTAGGAAGTCAACATTTTATTGTTAGCTTCAACTAAACTTACTACTTCCTCTAACCATGGAGAAGAGAATTTAACTTCATGATCCTCAATTAAAAATCCTCTATTGGCTAGCCTATTTGCACATATTTTCCCTTCCCTTAACATATGTGTAAACCTAATTTCTTCAAACTCTATAGAAAGGTCTTGAATATCCATAATTATCTTTTGTATGTTCCATGGAGAAGAGAATTTATCTTCATGATCCTCAATTAAAACTCCTCTATTGGCTAGCCTATTTGCACATTTTTTCCCTTCCCTTAACATATGTGTAAACCTAATTTCTTCAAACTCTATAGAAAGGTCTTGAATTTCCATAATTATCTCTTGTATGTTCCATGGAGGCTTTGCTTTCCTCAAAATTGCATTTATTACTATGAGTGAATCACCTTCCATCCATACTCTATTCCATTTCATTTATTTGCATATTTTTAACCCTTCCAAAGTTGCCCAAACTTCAACTTCATTATTTGTCTTAAATCCACTATTGATATCATAATGAGACAAAATCTCTTTATTATTTCTAATTATTCTTGCTCCTCCTGTTGGTCTTGGATTTCTATTAGACGCTCCATCAAAATTCAATTTGACCAACTCCACATATGGTGGTTTCCACTTTATATTATTTACCTTCTTTTTGTGTCTCCTATACCCAACATCACAATTACATTTAATGACTTGACTCCATCTATCAAGTCTCTTTTCTTTCATATTAGGTATTGGGTGAGTTGACAGGGTTGGTAGACTCCTCTATGGCTAAACAAATATTCCTTTTCATTACCTCTAAATTGCTTTCCTTTCCTTTAAATATTCTTCTATTCCTTTCTATCCATATAGTCCAAAGTAATGTATCTTTTGAAATATTCCAGATTGTTTGTAAAGCCTCACTTTTAAAAGAGCTCTATCATTGCATTAACCATTCTTCAATTCTGTCATTCATCACCTTGTATTTACCAAACATATTAAGAATACATTGCCATAGTTTCTAGACTATTGAGCAGTGTCTCAAGAGATGGTTTGTACTCTCCTCATTTTTACAAATAACACAATGTGAGGGGCCATGAAAACCCCTTTTCATAAGGTTATCCCAAGATCAAATTCTTCTATGATCTACTAGCCAAACAAACATTTTTACTTTAGGAATGTTTGTGTAACAACCCAAAATCTACCAACCCAATTTTTTTTGAAAAAATTGATTACAATCAAAGGTCTATAAGGGGGATAACCTTTTCTTTTTACATATCTCAGCATTCAAAGTTTTTCCACATTTGAATTTCTACTCACTAGAGACGACACTCACTGGACAGGAGTGGCCAACTCTCATGTTTTTTTGGGGTTCACCTTACTAAACCTACATGTTTATAAGGATGCAAAAAGTGGTCCCCCCACCTTTACCATACCCTCATTGGCATAGGACCATGTGACCACAACATAGGGATTATTATTTAAGGCTCATAACACTTAAAGGAGGATTATTATTCCCTAACCCGACTCTAAGTCCATCTAGGTAGGTTAAGTAAGCATAGAGCCTTGGTGGTTAGTTACTACACCTCTGTGGGTTAACTAAGATCATGGCCACTTCATCAGTAACTAACATGATCACCCAATCCTTCACATTCAAGGGATCACCACTACTGACTTGTGAATGATTCCACAAACTTCTTGTTGTGATAAACTTGATCCTACTCGACCAAGGTGCAAATATTCACAAGACGCTTGGCTATTGTATTCACACAACTCCTTCCAAGTTTATGAGTTCTTAGCTATTGCATCCTCGCAACTCCTTCTAAGACTCATATTTACCTGGTTATTGCATCCACACAACTCCTCCTAGGATTGGGCTTTATTATATTTTGATTTACAAGAGTAATTCTAACCACCCCTTCCCAAGGTAACAAATCTTGCATTGAAACATAATTCTAAAATAAATCATTACATATTACATAATATGAAAGCATTTATAAAGCAACTTCGTAATATAACATGATGCAATTGATAATAAAGATTGACGGGGCACCGGGAACCAACACTTCAAGAAACTTGCCTTTTCATTAAAAATTAAAAAAAAAAATTTACAGGCTTGAATGAAACAAGCCCGCAGGATTTACAATGGTCGACTTCGGCTCTGTTCTTCCACTGTACCACTCCCCTGTTCTCCGGTCCACCATCCTCCCTATTACAAAATTTTAGGTTTTTAACGAGGTCCCGGTCCTCTAGCAATTAATGCCCCGCCTAAAACAAAGTTTAAACTTCAATTTTCCCCCTCTCCGAGTTTTTAAATATTTTTATCATAAATGGGCAACTGCCCGATCTGCACTGCTACTTGCAATAATGGCTTCCCATACCCTGCACTGGCCGCTTCGCTCAGACCATACTCTGCACTGTTGTTTTGTCGAAAAAAGAAAAAAATCCTTCCAAATGGTGGTTCTCCCCCTTTAATGCACGCGGCTGTCAAATTTAACTCCCGATACGTGGCCTTCGTCTTTAATTTCTTACACGTAGCCAATCGTGCGTAATTCTTCTATGACTTCTCCATGTCGGCACACGTGTCCTCCTCAACTGCCATGATACACGTGGCAGTCCACGTGTCAAAATTGGCCTTTCCCGACCGTCCGCTTTCCCATTTCGGGCCTTACCTTGCTCTTTATTTTCCTCAACTTTCATGGCTGTCCAATGTTGCGCCATGTGTCGGCCTTTGGTTGGCCACGATATCGTGACAGGTCACGAAATCACGATCGGAAGCGCCTCCTCTACATCGAGCCCTTTGGGGTCACGAAACCGCGACAAGTCATGATTTCGTGACCCCCTCTTCTCCTTTCGCCTCTGTTTTGAAGACTGTCGCGATATCACGACGTCTGAAGCCTCCCCACACTACATTGCAAAACTATCGTGATATCGTGACAACTTACACTCCTCTCCGCTGCCTTGCAAAATGGTCGCGATATCGTGACGTTGCGATTTGCCTTAAAACTTCCTCCAACCAGGAATTGCCCCACAGAACCTTCCTCAACATTGAAATTAATCGATCAAAATGCAAATAACTTAAAAAAGAAACTTGTAAGATGCAAGGTTGCTTTACTGTCTCCGGATGCTCCTGCATCAGACACCCGGGGTAACAAGAGAAGTGACCTTCACTTCTAAGCTGTTCGGTCTACTTCCTTTGCAAAATATCCGAACACTCATCAACCTTTACAACTTGCTCAAATCTTGTTTCCTGGCAAAATTTTTTGCCGTCTACCAGACAAATTCTGGCATTACTGCACATTTTCTCATCTTCGGTCTGCAATGGCTTCAACTTGTGCCACACTCCATCTTTCACCAAGGAGTACGTATTTGCACGTCCATCATGCACTGCACTTCGATCAAATTGCCATGGCCTGCCCAACAGCAAATGGCAAGCATCCATGGGGAATACATCACACAGGACTTCATCCTGGTATCTCTCGATCTGGAACGTGACTAAACACTATTCCCGGACCCAAGCTCGGTGGTCCTTCCGCAACCACGCAATCCGATACGGGTGTGGGTGCCTCCTTCTCTCCAACTGCAACTTAGTAACCATCTCCTCGAAAACTAAGTTGTCTATACTTCCATTGTCGATGATCACATTGCAAACTTTGCCTGCACTCTTGCACCGGTACGGAACAGGCTTCTCCTCTGTTCAGATTTGTCTTCTTCCACCAGCATGGTCCTCCTCACAATCATGGCTTCTCCCTTTTCAGCTTCTTCAGAATGTTCTGAATCAGCATCTTCAACTGCCACAACTTCTCTGGCGGGACCCACTGGTTTCTTGTTCGTATTTTCCCGGTGTTGTGGACACTCGAATGCACGATGCCCTTCTTCACCACAGTGGAAACATGTTCCACGAAATACTCCCCTTTCGTTCCCGCGTCTAGATCTACCCCTTCCTCTCGGGTAGTTATCATTCTGAACTTGCGGTTTTGGGTCTTCATCTTCTTCTTTCTTCTCTTCCTTTCCTTCTTTCTTTCCATCGTTCTTTCCTCCCGGTCCTTTTACTTTTGGCTTGCTTTCAAACCTCCGGTTCAGCTTTTCTTCAACCTTCAAAGCAAATTGGTAAGCATCTTCAATGGTGCTTACCCGAACCAAACTCAACTCCTCCTGCACACTCGGTCTCAACCCATTAATGTAACGGGCCACTTTTTCCTTGCTTGCTTCCAAATGTATGATTCTGATGGAGATCTTGTAAAATTCCTCCGTGTATTCTTGAACTGTTCTGTTCATCTGCCTCAAACTCTGCATTTTACGTAATAGGTCCATTTCATAATCTACAGGGATAAAATGCCTTTTTAATTTCTCCACCATTCTATCCCACCTGGTTATCCGCTCCTTTCCTCTTCGGTTTCTCTCCAGCTATACCCCCTTCCACCAAATGCTAGCAGACCCTTCAGTCGGGTCTTAGCAAATCTGACCCGGTTAGGGTCTTCAACTTCTTCGTATTCAAAATATTCTTCTAAATCATTCACCCGTCTATCAACTCCTCTTGGGTTCAAGTTCCCGAAATACGTAGGAACTTCTAACTCTGGCCTCTTCCCGATCTGGGATATGGCCTTGTACAATCTGGCCTGGGCCGGATCTACATCTTCTTCCTCTTCTTCAAACTCATTCTCCTCTTCCACTTCATCCTCACTGTCTGCATCCCTTCTCGGCTCACGTCCTCTGCGTAGCTCTTCTTGCAGGGCCTGGACTTACCGCTGCAATGCCCAAAAATCTTTCGCTACCATGCCTCTTCCACCCATCGGGTTTCTTCTCGGAGGCATCTTCACCCAAACTCAAACCCTCCCACACGTCCTGGTACAACTACCTCTCTCCTTCGGTGGTCTGTTGTACGCTCAGGAACTCCTGCTCTGATACCACTGATGGGGCACCGGGAACCAACACTTCAAGAAACTTGCCTTTTCATTAAAAATTAAAAAAAAAAAATTTACAGGCTTGAATGAAACAGCCCGCAGGATTTACAATGGCCGACTTCGGCTCTGTTCTTCCACTGTACCACTCCCCTGTTCTCTGGTCCACCATCCTCCCTATTACAAAATTTTAGGTTTTTAACGAGGTCCCGGTCCTCTAGCAATTAATGCCCCGCCTAAAACAAAGTTTAAACTTCAATTTTCCCCCTCTCCGAGTTTTCAAATATTTTTATCATAAATGGGCAACTGCCCGATCTGCACTGCTGCTTGCAATAATGGCTTCCCATACCCTGCACTGGCCGCTTCGCTCAGACCGTACTCTGCACTGCTGTTTTGTCGAAAAAAGAAAAAAATCCTTCCAAATGGTGGTTCTCCCCCTTTAATGCACGCGGTTGTCAAATTTAACTCCCGATACGTGGCCTTCGTCTTTAATTTCTTACACGTAGCCAATCGTGCGTAATTCTTCTATGACTTCTCCATGTCGGCACACGTGTCCTCCTCAACTGCCATGATACACGTGGCAGTCCATGTGTCGAAATTGGCGTTGCTCGACCGTTCACTTTCCCCTTTCGGGCCTTACCTTTCTCTTTATTTTCCTCAACTTTCGTGGCTGTCCAATGTTGCGCCACGTGTCGGCCTTTGGTTGGCCACGATATCATGACAGGTCACGAAATCGTGACCTGTCGTGATATTGGGATCGAAAGCGCCTCCTCTACGTCGAGCCCTTTGGGGTCGCAAACCGTGACAAGTCACGATTTCGTGACCCCCTCTTCTCCTTCCGCCTCTATTTTGAAGACCGTCACGATATCGCGACGTCTGAAGCCTCCCCACACTACATTGCAAAACCGTCGTGATATCGCGACGTCGCGATATCGCGACAACTTACACTCCTCTCCGCTGCCTTGCAAAACGGTCGTGATATCACGACGGAACCCGCCAAACAATACACTGCAACTTTTGGGGTCGCGATTTCGCGACCCCTCTCCCTTTTGCCTTAAAACTTCCTCCAACCAGGAATTGCCCCACAAAACCTTCCTCAACACTGAAATTAATCGATCAAAATGCAAATAACTTAAAAAAGAAACTTGTAAGATGCAAGGTTGCTTTACTGTCTCTGGATGCTCCTGCATCAAAGATTCATCTTAAAAGAAAACCAAATTGCACATAATACAAATGCTTATCATAAAAATTCAAGGATCCTTTTTGCTAACATACATACTTTAACAAAGAGATCCAATTAACATAACAATGCATTCTAGAAATTGATTGAGTTTCATTCTTCCATACTAAAAAAAATATTTCAAATTATACAATAATTAATTTTTACAATATTTCTTTGAGCAAATCATTCCTTTACATAGCTTTTGATTCTTCTATCAAAGCAACTATACATTCCTAGAACTATAAAGTCATCCTCCAAGGATCTCCAAGTCATCTAAATATCTACAACATCTCCTTGATAGGGGTCCACCCATTGCTTATAAGGAATGCTTAGGGATCAGGATAGCTCTAAATGCAATGCAACTTAATCATGCCATTTCTTTACTTTTGATGCAAACAACCATGCACAAATTAGGAACAAGCCAACACAAGGAGAATTCCATACTTCTCCTCATAATGATCCCCTAACCCACAAGAGTCTCAAAAATAATTATTATAGTTTCTATTTCAAAACCAATATACAACATTCCATTTTAATCAAAGAGAATCCCATACATCTCTGTATAATGATCTTCTAACTCACATAAGTCTTCAAGAATCATTATTTTAGTTTCTCTTTCAAAACCAACATACAATAATCCCAAAGAGAATCACATACTTCTCTTATAATGATACTCTAACTTACAAGAGTCTAAAAAATCATTATCATAGTCTCTATTTCAAAATCAATCATTCAAATCTTAAAAATATTATTTTTAAACAAGGAAATATACATCCAATCTTTATTTAACCAAAACAAAGATTACAAGTCTAACATAACCATCTATTAATATAAAATTCCAATTCTAAAATTAATTTCATCTTAGAAAGCTATTTTGCTTGATAAAAAGGGGTTGTACTCGGGTCCCCCACCCTTAACAAATTACATCTCTCTTCTTTAGAGCTTGAGAGTTTACAAATAGATACACTTCTCATCTCAATTGAGATGCTATAGCTAGAAACCTACATCATTTTACATAAAATGTCTGAATTCTTGATTTTCATTTTTTGGATCTTTTCAAATCTTTGTATGAATACAATTACTCCAGAATTTAGCATCTTTCTTGACATTTTCCTATAGCAGCCTTCACAATGCCAAAACTTCACCTCTACTATCTATGCCTTGCATCTTAGTAGAGTAATATTTCCAAAACATCGCACTATCATAGTCCGCTTTACCAAATCTGGATTGCTAGTTTCCTTCCTAAAACACAAGTGCAACCACAAAAATTATAATAAATAGTCTAAATGAACACACATTATTGTTACAAAATAAAATAGATATTACCAATGGAAAACATTAAAGTAAATCTTAATCATTAATTGATTTAGGCAATCAACAATTTTTGTCAACTTCAACTAAACTTTCTACTTCCTCTAACCATGGAAAGGAGATGTTAACTTCACGATCCTCAATCAAAACCCCTCTATTGGCTAGCTTATCTGCACATTTGTTTCCTTCCCTTAATATATGTGTAAACCTGATTTCTTCAAACTCTTTAGCAAGATCTTGAATTTCCACAATTATCTCTTGTATGTTCCATGGAGCCTTTGCTTTCCTCAAAATTGCATTTATTACTATGAGAGAATCACCTTCCATCCAAACTCTATTCCATTTCATTTGTTTACATATTTTTAACCCTTCTAAAGCTGCCCAAGCTTCAACTTCATTATTTGTCTTAAATCCACAATTGAAAGCATAATGAGACAAAATATCTCCTCTATTATTTCTAATTATTCCTCCTCCTCCTACTGGTCCTGGATTTCCTTTAGATGCTCCATAAAAATTCAATTTAACCCACTCCACATCTGGTGGTTTCCACTTTATATTCTTTACCTTATTTTTGCTTCTCTTGTACCCAACATCATAATTCCATTTAATGACTTGACTCCATCTATCAAGACTCTCTGCTTCCAAATTAGGGATTGGGTGAGTTGATAGGGTTGGTTTAGACTCCTCTATGGCTAAACATATCTTCTTTTTCATTACCTCTAAACTACTTTCCTTTCCTTTAAATATTCTTCTATTCCTTTCTAGCCATATAGTCCAAAGTATTGTATCTTTTGATATATCCCATATTGTCTATAAAGCCTCACTTTTATAAGTGCTCTGCCATTGCTTTAACCAATCTTCAATTCTACTATTCATCACCATGCATTTACCAAACATATTAAGAATCCATTGCCATAGATTCCAGACTATTGAGCAATGTCCCAAGAGATGGTCAATACTCTCCTCCTCCTTATTACAGAAAACACATTTAGAGGGGCCATGAAAACCCCTTTTCATAAGGTTATCCCAGGATAAAATTCTTCTATGACCTACTAGCCAAACAAACATTTTGACTTTAGGAATGCTTGGGCTATCCCAAATATCTCTCCATATTCTAGTGATATTATTATTATGTTGGTGTTGAACATTATATCCACTTCTTGTTGTGTATTCTCCTGAGCTATTCAACTCCCAAATCAATTTATCCTTGGCACCCCTAGGAATAATCACAGTTGTTATCTTTCTACTCAATTGCCTCCTAGCATCAATGTCTTGTATACTTGTAAAAAAATCTTCTTTCCATTTGTATCTTCCTTCTCGATCCTTGTACAAAATGTTTGAAACCCTATCACCATATTTGTCTTGAAGCAATCTCATCCAAGGTTTCAAAACTGGATCTAAATTGAGTGGTTTTTTATCACACCAAGTATCCATCCAAATAGAAATTTTTTCTCCAGTTCCCACCACCCATATTAAACCTTTAATCATAAGATCAATAGATTTTTTTAAACCATTCCAAAGAGCAGAACCATTTGGAAGAGAGAATGCAGTAAATATTAAACTTGGGTCATTGGGATCAACATACTTACTTAGAAGAATTCTTGCCCATTGTCTTTGAATCTCTTTGTACAATCTCCAGATAAATTTTCCCCTAAGAGCTAAGTTTGCATCTGTAAGAGCTCTTAAACCAAGACCTCCCCTAGTTTTGTCATCACACAACTTGCTCCATTTCACCAAAGGAAATTTCCTTTTATCATGTAAACCTGACCATAAAAAGGATCGCATAATAAAGATTAAACTTTTTTCAACTGATTTTGGCATAGAATACAAAGACATATAATATGTTGGAATGGCTTGTAAGACTGACTTAATTAACTGCACTCTTCCTGCTAATGATAACCATCTACCTTTCCAAGCTGGAAGTTTATTTTGAACTTTACTAATAACTAGATTCCATAAATCTATCCTCATTCTCCCCTCAAATAAAGGCATCCCTAGATAAGTTGTTGGTAAATTTACCTCCTCCATTTGAAGCAACCTACAAATTCTTGCTTTGATATTAGCAAGAGTGTTAAGAAAGTAAATTTTGGATTTAGTCCTATTAATTTTTTGCCCTGAAGCTCTTTCGTACTCTTTTAAAAAGTTATTCAAAGCTCTGGCCTCATTTATCCTTGCCCTTCCAAAAAGGGTTGTATCATCTACAAACTGTTGATGGGTGATGTTATCGATGTTATTACTAACCTTAAGTCCACTTATAAACCCATATTTGTAAGCCTTATTTAAGTTCCTACTCAAAACTTCTGCCATAATAATGAACAAATAAGGAGATAGAGGATCTCCTTGTCTAAGGCCTCTCTTGGCTTTAAAATATTCTATCACTAACCCATTGACCAACACTGAATAAGAAACTGTAGAGACACAAGCTTTAATCCATCTAACCCATTTCTTCCCAAAACCAAACTTATCTAAAACTACAAAAAGAAAATCCCATTTAACCCTATCATAGGCTTTACTCATATCAAGTTTTAAGATCATAGCTTTCTCTTTTCTTGAAGTTATTGAATGTATAACTTCATGAGCTACTATGATCCCATCCAAAATTTGTCTCCCTTTCACAAAACCTCCTTGCTCTTCTGAAATGATTTTGTCTAACAATGGCCTTAATCTATTCGCCATCACTTTGGAAATAATCTTATAAGCCATATTACATAGGCTTATGGGTCTAAAAGAATCAAACAATTCAACATCCTTATTTTTTGGAATTAGGGTAAGATAAGTTGCATTTATTTTATAAGGAATGTATTGTTTTACCCTAGACTGTTCCACTACCACCAATAAAGAATCCTTCACTATATCCCAATTATGTTGGTAAAAAGTTGTAGAGAGCCCATCTGGACCAGGGGATTTATCCTTATTAAAAGAGAAAAGAGCTAAATGAACTTCTTCTAGAGTAATAGGCTCCATCAATTTCCTATTGTCTTCATTTGTTATAACTGAAGGAACATCTTGAAGAAGTTTATCATTAAGAACTTTGGTCTCCTCTGAACCTAGAATATTATGATAAAATGACTTAGCCTCTTTTCTAATTTCACTTTGATCTTCAATCCAAACCCCTTCTATTGATTTAATTCTACTAATTCTAGAAGAAGATCTCTGTACTATAGCCATCCTATGAAAAAACTTTGTATTTTTATCTCCTTCTTTTAACCAAGTCTGTCTTGATTTTAATCTCCAGAATTTCTCTTCCTTACTCAAAATATTATGATATTCACTAAGCAACTCCCTTTCCTCTGAGCTTGTATTATTTTCATCACCTTTTTGGAATTTTGAAAGTTTATCTTTTAGTTCTTCTTTCTTCTCAAAAATATTTCCAAAGGTGTTCTTGTTCCATTATTTTAATCTAGATGTCATAGCTTTAATTTGGTTTGGAAGAGCATACAACCCACCATTACCTAAATAATTCCATGTTTGAGCTATCATATCAACAAATTGAGGATGGTCTTCCCACATCTGCTCATATTTAAAATATGATATTTTTTGGAATTCACTAACCACCATTTTAACTCTTATTGGCCAGTGATCTGAACCAATCCTTGTTAAGGTATTAATTTTAGCACAAGTTCCTTCATCTAGCCAATGATCTGAGAGAATGCATCTATCTAATTTTTTTGCTATTAGGTTCTGGCCTCTCCTATTGTTGGTCCAAGTATAGTTGTCTTCTTCAAACTCAACTTCCCATAGATTGTTGTTTTGAATAAAAGTTGAGAAATCTTTCATACTTTGGGTCAATTTCCTAATTCCCCCAAATTTTTCATTCAGCTTGGTAATGGCATTAAAATCTCCAATGATCATGAAACGGGTTTCTTGGTCTTTACTTCTCATAAAGGCTTCAATCCCACTCCAAACTTCTAATCTACCTGACTGAGTTGTAGGACCATACACATTGATAAGGATGAAGTGAATATCAGCAAAGTAGCAAGTGACTAAAGAGGCTATCCAATGCCTAGTTTTATGAATGGTTACACAAGAGGTTCTAGAAGGATTCCAACAAGTTAGAATTCCCCCTGCTGCTCCTTCAGAATCCATAGCATCCCATTCACATCTTGCCCAAACTGCTTTCATAGTTTTTGAAACTTCTTCTTTTGTCATTTTAGTTTCCTGGATACAGAGAATATCAGGTTTATTACTTAAACATAGGTCCCTAATACACCTATGCTTTGAGGGGGCATTAGCACCCCTTATATTCCATGAGATGATAATCATGTCTCATTAGGGGCTTTTGGCCCCTCTTGCGTATTACCAATATCATTTTGTTGTTTGGTAAAGAGAAGTTCAACCAACTTAGTTTGTGTTCCTTTCTCTATGTTAGCTCTTGCTTCCCTGGATCTTGCTTGATAATTTGAGGGTTTTCCTCTTTTTGCCTTGCCTATATCAGGAGTAGGTCTTATTATTCTATTCCTCAATATTCTTTCACAATTTTGTTTTTCAACATATTTATCCTCTCCTAGCTCTATTATAGAAGCTTTTGACTTATCCTGCTCATTTTTTGGTATTTCCTTATTAATGGCAGAGGTATTAACTTCTAAAACTACATTTTCTTTACCAATTATTTTCTCCTGAATGGTGCATGGTACTTCAAGAGAGTCTTCAAAATCTGATGAGACACATTCCTTGGGTTCATCGAGAATGTTCTTCCTTAAATTAGGATCATATTGAATAGATGGTTCCTTGCTAATATGTTGAAATTGTTGTCTTGTGTCCTCTAAGTTTTGATCTACTTTTTCTTCATAGGCTAAAGCCTCAAAAGAATTGGAATTTCTTCCAGTATCCTTTCTTATTGGTCTCCACTATTCATTTTCTTTTATTTTTCTAGATCTATTTTTTGGAAGTTGAAAACCATCTTTATCCATAACCATTTGTAAATTTCTCTTACGATTTTCTACAAATGATTCTGTTGGGCTCTTCTTAGGGCATGATCTCTCAATATGCCCCACCTCATGACATCTTCTACATCTAAAAGATATGTTTTCATAATCTATAGTTTGGATCCACATCTTATCCCCATACTTAAGAATGATTGATTCTAGTAAAGCTTTACTTATATCAATCATGACCAATATTCGAGCATAAATAGCCAAAAATCCATCTTTTGTTGTATCTAAAATCTCAAGGAATTCTCCTAGAGTGTTGCCTATTACCTTGAAGGTATCTATTTCCCAAAATTCAATGGGTAATCCAAACATCCTAACCCAGACTGGTACTAGGGATAGATTTACATTTTTAGGTGAAAAGCCTTCATACCAATAGGTAAGGAAGAGCCTTGCTCTTCCCATAAACCAAGGACCCCATTTTAGGATTCTTTCTCTTTCTTCCCTAGAACAAAAAATGGCTAGGAAGAAACCTTTGGGAAGAAATGATAGAATCACTCCTGGAGACTTCCAACTCCTATCAATCCATTTTCTCAAGGCTGAAGCCCCTAGCCAATACCCATTAAATTTACCAAAAACTACCCTATCTTGGAGCAATGAGGATCTCTCTCGAGGTGCGCTCACTAACCTCTACCACTAGGGATGATTCTAAGGATTTAACTATAAATCGATCCATGGAAAGGAAACTAAAACTCAAAATCTAATGAAATTTATCTGAAAGTTCTATAACAAATATAATATTTGATAAAAACTTTATAAAATTTTCATGCACAATTTCTAAGATAAAGAAAGGGAAAAAAGAACTTAGCTAAAAAATTCTTTGTCCAGATAGAATGTCTTGCCTCGCTGAAGTCCTAGCCCTTCATTGCTCTTCCCATCGTTCGAACCCTAGTTGGCAAATATTTGCAATTTCGTTTTTCATGACTTGAAAAATCGTCACTGCCCTTGTTCCGAATGGTTGACTTCACAGGGTCGTATCTCCCTCAATATTGCTTGGATTTTTGCATATGACCACTCATTTTAAAGCTATTCAAATTCTGCACAAGTTGGTCCAAGAATCAGCTGAATCGGATAACTCTTCGCGAAGATATGGCTCCTAAAATATGAGATGTTTTTCAAGAAAAAACCCTAATCCTTCGCACTTTGCAATTTCGTTTTTCGTGACTTGAAAAATCGTCACTGCCCTTGTTCCGAATGGTTGACTTCACAGGGTCGTATCTCCCTCAATATTGCTTGGATTTTTGCATATGACCACTCATTTTAAAGCTATTCAAATTCTGCACAAGTTGGTCCAAGAATCAACTGAATCGGATAACTCTTCGCGAAGATATGGCTCCTAAAAGATGAGATATTTTTAAGGAAAAACCCTAATCCTTCGCACTTTGCAATTTTGTTTTTCGTGATTTGAAAAATCGTCACTACCCTTGTTCCGAATGGTTGACTTCACAGGGTCGTATCTCCCTCAATATTTCATCTTAGCAAGCTATAATAATTAAATAATCTATTTTCTAAAAACCATAATTTCATCACTTTAGGAAAACAACATTCACTCTAATTAATTAAAGAAATTTATAGCATTTAACTAAAGAACTTCACTTCAATAAACATTTTTTCTTAACAAGCTAAATAAAATCTTTAAAGAATCACTTTTATAAAAACCATAACCTAATTACATCAAAAATTTAGTAAAGCTACCAAAAAATTAATCTATGCATAGGCCCAAACAAAGGGAAGATAAACAACTTAGGGAACTCGAGTTGAGCTGTTTGCTAACCAGTTATGGTGATCCCATCCGGACCTCAAACCAAAATTATCCACACAAACACAACAATGCAAGGATTAATAGGCTAATAGAACAAACACCCTCTAAGATTCTAAGGGATAATTGCATACAGGCTACACAAAATTAACCTACGTGGTATGTGGAAGGAAAGCTATGGCCACAACCAAAAAGCCTCAAACAACGAAGTAAAACTATGCTATATAAGCAAATCAACGAAAAGGACCAACCTCAAGGTAAAAATTGTACACAGGCACTTCAAAACAAGTTGAAAATTAGGCACAGGTCTAACTTCACACACCACTAAGAGCAAGGTAAAATAAAAATAATAAAACCTTTACACAAGTTGAGCAACAACCGAGAGGAAACCAAGCTCAAAGCAAAGCATACAATATAAACAAAATCATAAGGAAAACACCTAGTTCAAGCTCTCCAATGTCCTTTTGGCTCTGGCGATGTGCTACTCCTAGATCTTCTCCCCTCAAGTCTACCATCTCAAATTCCTTTCTTCCAACCCATCCTTCGCCCAACACACATTTTTTAAGGAGCAAAAGGTATGGGGCATGCCTTCTTGAATGAAGGTGATCATAAAAGAAATGTCCAAGAAGATGTTTCTTACAAGACTCGTGTGCCACATTCAATATTTAATAAAGAACCACTCAAAGCATACAAAAGCACTCTAAAATTAACATTTGCTTTATTAATTTAATTCCAAATATTAGAATCAAATCAATATTTTAATAGTCTAAAGTATTTAAAGCCAATATTTAATTTACTTCATAATTCCCAAGTATTAATATCAACAACTAATTAATACTTCATGAATCTAAGGTATTAATGTTACCAATTAATACTTAATAAAACTTAATCCAAATCTATGCATACGATGAACACGTAGGTTCATTTCAATAATGTTTCACAATATTGTTTTATCCCTATGTGGGTGGTCTCCTTTAATATAGTCTAGTATTGTTGCCAACCTATTAAGGAGATTCATTGCAAAAGCAAGTTCGTGACCCAATGACGTGAACACAAAAATAAGCAAAATGCAATGCATCTACATGAAGGGCAATTTGTTACCATGAGTTGTTGATGAGCAAGTCATCATCATCATTTCCTAAAATATCTCTCATTGTAGGTGGTTCACCCATAGTTCCCACGAGAGAGTAGTTGGTCTTGCACCCATAAATACATCAATGAGTACCATATTTCATGCTCAAAAGAATGCAGTCATTCCATCATATAGACATCAAAAAAAAAATTATGCCATTAAAAATTCACACCAATACATAGTTCATTGTCCATAAAGAGTTATGTCAAGGAGGGTTGTTACATACTCCTCCATTGGACTAAACATTGTCCTCTATGTTTCTTGCAAGAGAAAAAATGTTAATTGTTTCATTCAAATAAGTATATAAATTCTCATTTCTTCAGCATTTTTTCATGTAGCACAATTCTCTGAATACTAGTCCTACTAGACCTTACATTGATCTAGGGTTTATTTTCTCAACATCTTGGAATGAAACCCTAGAATATTAACTGGTCTCACCTCAATGGCTAAGGGATCTACCATATACAATTTAGAAATATTCCACACGTGAGAAAGAACAACAACATATTTTTTAAGCAGGGATATGTGAAAAGTATCATGGATCTTTGACAATTTGGGTGACAAAGTGAGCCTATAGGCTACTAGGCCGATCTTATCAATGATCTGATCAAAGGGGCCAATATAGCGAGGATCCAACTTGGTTGACTTTATGGAACTTTTCATGGGTATTTCCCTTAAGAAAAATCTATCCTCGATGGATAATTCTATTGGTGATCTTTTTAGATCAATATAGCCAAGTTTATGCATGAGGGGTTGGACTCAAAATGCACTTATAAAAAATAGCGAATATTAATCAAAATCAAGGTGAATCCTAAGCAAATCAAATCAATAATTATCACACCAAATTTTGGGGTATTTGAAGCCCTAAAAAATAAGATCATATTTGGGGTACATTTTGACCTATTAAATCATATTATAACTTCATAAAAACACCACCATTAAATCAGGCTCGAAAAGATCTTTCCAACAAGTACAAATATGCCTATGTTTGGATATATATTGTGGCGAATTGATCCTAAGAAAAAATTGGTCCCAAAAATTTTAGGTGAATGGGCCGACGTCGAGGGTCCTCATATTTGCTATTGTCCAATTTTGGAAATCCTAATATTCACCCAATTTGTGAATATTTTCCAGTATGTATAACATTGAGTATAGCTCTTTCGGTGATCGGTCACTTCCTTGAGCCTAAGTCGTATTGCTTGAAGCTACTCCTCCATCTCTTAAACAATGTTTGGTGCAATCATCACTCGAACCTCTAGATTATCCCATGCATCTTCTACCATACAAGGCTTTAAATGGGATCATCCCCAATGTTGCATGGTATCCATTGTTATATGCAAATTCCACAAGATGTAAAAAGTCTTTTCACTTTGACTTTTGGTCCATGTACTACATTCATAGCACATCTTCCAAAAAATGGGTTACCATATCGGTCTAACCATATGTTTTAAGATGATATGAAAAACTAATATTCATCTTAGTACCCACTACACAATGTAGAGCTTGCTAAAATTTTGATGTGAATCTAGAATCCCTGTCTGATATGATCACCTTAGGAAATCCATGTAACCTAAAATTGTTGTGGTAAACTTATTTGCCACCACCGGTGCATCATCCTTGATGTTTCCTGGTATAAAGTGTGCAACCTTGGTCAACTTATCAATCACTACCAAGATCAAATCACGTTGGAACCTAGTATTAGGTAGACCCACAATAAAAACCATAGAGATTACCTTTCATTTTTACATAGGTACGTCATGTGGGTAAAACTTCCATGTTGGGTGTCGATGTTCTACCTTCATATTTTGGTATTCTAAATATCTTGCAATAAAAATATTGATATCTTGCTTCATTTTGGCCCAATAGAAGGTCTTTTTCATGTTTCTCCTCATTTTTGACCCTCATAGATGAGCAAAATAGGGACAATTATGTACCTCTTGTATAATCATTCTCCTTAGATCACTAGTTTTGGGTAAAAATACCTTGTGCTTAAAGCATAAAAGTCCATCCTTTATGTTGAATCCTTATTATCTTTAGGATTTCCCTTAGTTTTATCTCGGATTTCTATACAATATGGGTCTTGTAATTGTATTTCCTTGACCCTATGCATCAAATCTATATGGCTTTGGGTTAGTGCAGCTATGTACCTTTTCCTACTCAAGGCATCCACAAACTTATTCTCTTTTCCTTTGATATAATTAATACCAAAGTATTATACTAAGAATTCTATCCACCTCATCTATCTTGCATTCAACATAGGTTGGGTAAATAAATACCTCATACTTTGATGGTTCGTTCTTCACTCAAATGGTTTGCCCAACAAATAATATCTCTAGAATTTTAAAGCGTACACCACTACTGCCAACTCTAGGTCATGAGTAGCATAATTGACCTCATGCTTCTTGAATTTTCTGGATGCATAGACCACTATAGCCTCTTCTTATGAAAATACCCCACCCAAACCTTTCAGGAAAGCATTGATACACACGATAAAATTCCCAAGAGGATCTGGTATCTTAGAGGTATCCTCTTCCCAAATCCTTAGTTGATGATACCCTGATCTTAAATCTATATTTTAGAATATGGTAACATTCTTTAGCTGATCAAAGAGTTCATCTATCTGTGGTAAAGGATACTTATTCTTAATAATTACCTTGTTCAACATTCTATAATATATGCATAGTCTTAAGGAACCATCCTTCTTTTTCACAACAATACTGGAGCACCCCAAGGTGACACACTAGGTTTGATCAGACCCTTTTCTAACAAGTCTTATAGTTGCACCTTCAACTCTTGCAACTCAATTGGTACCATCCTCTAAGATATCCTTAAAATGGGTTTAGCCCCTAGTATTAACTCAATAGTGAATTCAAATTCCTGTCGAGGGAGTAGACTTGGAAGATCTTTGGGAAATGCATCTTGAAACTCATGGATAACTAGATATTTCTTAAATACTTCTTCATCTTCTTTTTCTCCAGTCTTCCCATTGATATTTACTACATATAACATACCACCTCTTTTAATGGTTTTCTTTAACTACATAGCTGAAATCAAGTGAGGTTGAAAATAACCTTACCCACTTTGTACCCTCACTCTCCTCTTATCCTTGTCGATGCATCAACCTATCTTGGAAATTGATAAAGGCTCTATGAGCCTTCAACCAATCCATCCCTATGATAATATCAAAAGCATGAAGGGGTGCCATATATAAGCGCCATATAGTGGACCCATTAGGTAGAGTTATCTTTGTTGTAGGTAAACATTGATCCACTGAGTAAGTTTAACCATAACCATACTTAAATTTCCACCCATGTGACAAAAACCCAGGTTTTTTTGATATATACCCGATAATACTAGTGGAAATAAAACTATTATTAACTCCACTATCTATTAAAAATTTACATCTTTATCATACAACTTACCATTTAGTAATATCAATGTAGGTTGTCCATCTAGGTTCTGACTCCAGTAGTGGCATATATTTGATGTGACTGCTCCTCTGCCTTGTGACTCGACTCTAATATTTGGGGATATTTCTTAGCATAGTGAGGACCCCCACATATGTAGCAACCTGCCCTAGGTGCTTGTGGTCTCTCTTGTTTTTTATCCCCTATTTCTTCTTTTTGTGCTAATTCAATTTGCTTAGGGGGATGAGGATTGAAATTGTCCTAAAATTTATTCTTGTTTTGGCTTTGGTTTTTATTGTTCCTATTACTGAACTTCTGGTTGCCCTTGTTTCTTTTATTTTATTCCTTATCCCACTTCATAAATCTTGCACTCTTTCTTTTATTGAGTTCTAGTCTCTCTAGCTCTATCAAGCTTGAATAGTTGAAGAAAGACATTTTAGTTTGAATATTAGTTTTCCTCTTGTCTAGCTAGGTCATAGGCCTCTTGCAAAGTTTTAGGTTTGAGAATATTAATCATTGTCCTTATCTTGGGGTTTATTCCTAGAATGAACTTGTACACCTTAAGGCGTTCATTATTCTTGTACTCTGGAATATACTTCAAAAGTTTTACATATTTCTAAAAATACATCTCTATTGATAGTGATCCTTGTTGAAGTGTTGATAAGTCCTCAAATTTCTCTACATAAAACTACTCTGAAAGAAACCTTTTCTTAAAAGCCCCAATAAAATCATCCTACTTAAGTTTTGTGGCTTAGACCTTTTTGCCTATACTGAACGTGTCCCACCATTCCAAGGTTTCATCTAGAAGATGAAGGGTAGCCCACATAGTCTTAGTCTCAGATGAGTAACATTTCATGGAAAATAAAGTTTCTAACTTGTTCAGCCATGAATTGGCCTCATATCCTCCTTCTTTCCATTCAATTTGGTTACTTCAACATTCTTGAGATCTCTTGCTAACTCAATCTCTATCTAGGATCTACCTTCATGAGTTCTTCTGACAAGGTTCTCCTCCTACCTACCCTCTATATTTCTAGTATTGGCTTCTTTATTGATCAAGGTTTCTATCAATTTTTGTTGTTGTTCCAATCGCTCTTGAAGCAACTTCACTATGGAGGAGAGATCTTATGCTCTCTCATTAGATCCTATTATTCCTCTAATGTTCTTATCAGGGATTACTACTGTCTCAGGCCTCTTACTAGGAGTCATTCTTCTCCTAGCTTACTTATTAGGGCCTCTAATTTATCTAGAATTTTGCTTGACACTTCATCCTAGTGCTATTGTCTTGGATTTCTTTTATGATATTTTGTTTTGAACAAGTGACATCCCTATCCACAAAAATAATTTAAAGAAGTTACAATTCTCCTATAATTGTACTTACAATATGTTAGCTTCATTCTCCTCATGAACTAACATAAAAAATATCACTCAATTGATAATAGTCAAGGTCACACTTACCTTCCTGCAAGGTGTTAAACCCAAAGTGGCACGTCAAGTCAAGGCTCAACCTAGGCATACTCCATAGAAGCTTCTAGCCCTACGACCTAGAGCTCTTATACCAACTGTAACAACCCAAAATCTACCAACCCAAATTTTATTTGAAAATATTAATTACAAGCAAAGATATGCAAGGGAAATAACCTTTTCTTTTTACATATTTTAGAATTCAAGGCTTCACCACATTTGAGTTTGTAGGCATTGTAGATGAAACTTAGTGGCCAGGAGTCATCAGTTCTCGTGTTTTTCTAGGGTTCACCTTACTAAATATACACATTTAGAAGGACATAAAAAGTGGTCTACCCACATTTCCCATACCCTCATTAGTATATGACCATGTGACCATGACGTATGGATTATCCTTTAAGACCCATATAACTTAAAGGGGGACTATTATTCCCTAACTCAACTTTAATTCCATCTAGGCAAGTTAATCAAGCATAGAGCCTTGGTGCTTAGTTACCACACCTTTGTGGTCTAAGGTCATTGCCATCTCATCAAAAACCAACATGATCACCCAATCTTGCATATTCAAGGGATCACCACTACTGACTTGTAAATGGTTCCACAAAATTCTTTTTGGGATACACCCGATCCTACTTGTTCAAGGTGTAAATATTCATAAGATACCTAGCTATTGTATTCACACAACTCCTTTCAGGTTTATGAGTTCTTAGTTATTGCATCCTTGCAACTTCTCCTAAAACTCATATTTACCTAGTTATTGCATCCACACAACTCCTTCCAAGATTGGGCTTTATTAAGGTTTGGTTTATAAGAGTAATTCTAACCACCCCTTCCCAAGGTAATAAATCTTGCATTGAAACATATTTCTAAAATAAATTATTACATATTACATTTTATGGAAGCATTTATAAAGCAACTTCATTATCCAATATGCTTCAATTGATAAACAAGATTCATCTTGAAATAAAATCAAATTGCACATAATACAAATGCTTATCATAAGACTTCAAGGATACTTTTTGCTAACATACATACTTTAACACAAGATATCCAATTAACATAACAATGCATTCCAACAATTTATTGAGTTTCATTGTTTCGTACTAACAAAATCCTTCTGATTATACAATAATTAAGTTTCACAATATTTCACCAAGGTGTTGTAGGTGATTTGGAGAGGAGAGGGCAATCCTCCAAGGGAGGTCCCAGGTTCGAATCTCCACCCTACCAAAAAGTTGAATTGGGTACCCAAAATCCAATTGATAATGTTGGTGCGAGCAGGGTCGGGCATGACTCTCAAGTGACTTTGACCATGTAGAACCCCTTGTTCGTGGTCTCTCAGACCAAGGCGGTCTCGCAAGGGATTTTTCACTTAATTTTTTTTTTTTTACAATATTTCTTTGAGAAAATCATTCCTTTACATAGCTTTTGATTCTTCTATCAAATCAACTATACATTCCTAGAACTATAAAGTCATCCTCCAAGGATCTCCAAGTCATCTAAAGATCTACAACATCTCCTTGATAGGGGTCCACCCATTGCTTATAAGGAATGCTTAGGGATCATATGGCTTTAAATTCAATGCGACTTAATCATGTCATTACTTTACTTTTGATGCAAACAACCATGCACAAATTAGGAACAAGCCAACACAAGGAGAATCCCATACTTCTCCTCATAATGATCCCCTAACCCACAAGAGTCTCAAAAATCATTATCATAGTTTCTATTTCAAAACCAATATACAACATTCCATTTTAATCAAAGAGAATCCCATACTTCTCTTTATAATGATCCCCTAACTCACATGAGTCTTCAAGAATCATTATTTTAGTTTCTCTTTCAAAACCAACATACAATAATTCCAAAGAGAATCTCATACTTATCTTATAATGATCATCTAACTCACAAGAGTCTCAAAAATCATTATCATGGTTTCTATTTCAAAACCAATCATTCAAATCTTAAAACTCTCTTTTTAAACAAGAAAATATACATCCAATATTTATTTAACCAAAAACAATATTACAAGTCTAACATAACCATATATTAATATAAAATTCCAATTATTAATTTCATATTAGCAAGCTATAATAATTAAAGAATCTCTTTCCTAAAAACCATAATTTCATCACTTTAGGAAAACAACATTCACTCTAATTAATTAAAGAGATTTCTAGCATTTAACTAAAGAACTTCACTTCAATAAACACTTTTCCTTAGCAAGCTAAATAAAATCTTTAAAGAATCACATTTCTAAAAACCATAACCTAATTACATCAAAACTTTAGTAAAGCTACCAAAAAATTAATCTATGCATAGGCCCAACAAAGGGAAGATAAATAACTCACGCAACTCGAGTTGAGATGTTTGCTAACCAATGATGGTGATCCCATATGAACATCAAACCGAAACAACCCACACAAACACAATGATGCAAGGATTAAATGCTTAATAGCACAAACACCCTCCAAGATTCTAAGGGACAATTGTGTACAAGTTGCATAGAATTAGCCTATGTGGTAGGTGGAAGGAAAACTATGGCCATAACCAGTAAGCCTCAAACAATGAAGCAAAACTATGCTATACAAGCAAAGAAACATCAAAATAAAAGCAACATAAAGGACCAAACTCAAGTGTATAATGGTACACAAACACTTCAAAACAAGGCACAGATTAGACATAGGTCTAACTTCACACGCCACTAAGGACAAGGTAAAATAAAAATAATAAAACCTTTACACAAGCTAAGCAACAACCAAGAGGAAACCAAACTCAAAGCAAAGCATATAATATAAACAAAATCACAAAGAAAACACCTGGTTCAAGCTCTCCAACACCATTCTAGCTCTAACAATGCATTTCTCCTAGATCTTCTCCCCTCAAACCTACCAGTCCAAAATCCTTTCTTCCAACACATCCTCCACCCAACACACATTCTTTAAGGAGCAAAAGGTATGGGGTATGCCTTCTTTCATAGAGGTGATCATTAAAGAATATCCAAGAAGACGTTTCTTACAAGACTCATGTTCTACCTTAAGTCTTTAATAAATAACCATTCAAAGCATACAAAAATGCTCCAAAACTTATATTTTATTTATTAATTTTAATTCCAAAAATTAGAATCAAATCAATATTTTACTAGTCTAAAGTATTTAAATCCAATATTTAATTTACTTTGTAATTTGAAGTATTAATATCAACAACTAATTAATACTTCATGAATCTAAGGTATTAATGTTACTAATTAATACTTAATAAAAACTAATCCAAATCATCCTCGTGAGTGTGGTCTACCGACGAGGACGCCACTTGCATTATTGATGATGTGACCGGGTTCAATCCCCATGGTGGATGTGTATAAGAAGTATTTACTCAAAAAAAAAATCCAAATGTATGCATACCATGAACAAACATAGACTCATTCAAACAATATTTCACACCATTATTTTATCCCTACTTAGGTGGTCTCCTTGAAGATAGTCTAGTGTTATCACCAACCTATTAAGGAGACTCATTGTAGAAGCAACTTCCTAGCCCAAAGTTGTAAACACAAAAAAAAAGCAAAATGCAATGCATCTACATGAAGGACAATTTGTTACCTTGATTTGTTGATGAGCAAGTCATCATCATTATTTCCCAAATACCTCTCATTGTAGGTGATTCACCCATAGTTCCCACTAGAGAGAGAGTACATGGTCCTGCACCCATAAATACATTAGCAACACCATATTCCATGCTCAAAAGAATGCAATCATTCCATCATATAGACATCATAAAATAAACCATACCATTAAACATTCACACCAATACATAGTTCATTGTCCATAAAGAGTTCTACCAAGGAGGGCTATTATAGTTTGGGCTATCCCAAATATCTCTACATATTTGTACAATATTCCTATTTTGTTGGTTCTTTACATTATATCCACTTCTTATTGTGTATTATCATGAGCTATTCAACTCCCAAATCAACTTATCCTTGGCTTCCCTCAAAATAATAACTTTTGTTACCTTTCTACTCAATTGCCTCCTAGCATCAATGTCTTTTACACTTTTAAAAAAATCATCTTTCCATTTGTATCTTCCTTCCTGATCCCTATACAATATGTTTAAAACCCTATCACCATATTTATCTTGAAGTAATCTCATCCATGGTTTCAAAATTGGATCTAGATTGAGTGGTTTTTTATCACACCAAGTATCCATCCAAATAGAAATATTTTCTCTAATTCCCACCACCCATCTTAAACCTTTAATCACTAGATCAATTGATTTTTTTAAATCATTCCATAGTGTATAACCATTTGGTAGAGATAATGTAGTAAATATTAAGCTTGGGTCATTGGGCTCAACATACTTAGAAGAATTATTTTCCATTTTTTTTACTCTCTTTGTATAATCTCCAAATTATTTTTCCCCTAAGAGCTAAGTTTGCATCTATAAGAACTCTTAAACTAAGACCTCCCTTAGTTTTATCATCACACACCTTGCTTCCATTTTACTAAAGGAAAATTCCTTTTATCATGTAATCCCGACCACAAAAATGACCACATAATGTAGATTAAACTTTTTTCTATTGATTTTGGCATAGTATAGAAGGACATATAATATATTGGAATGACCTCTAAGACTGATTTAATTAGTTGCACTCTTCCTGCTAACGATAGCCATCTATCTTTCCATGCCAATATCTTAATCTAAACTTTACTTATAATTGGATTCCATAAATCTATCCTCGTTCTCCCCTTAAATAAGGGCATCCCTAGATAAGCTCCTCCATTTGAAGTAAAATGTATATCCCTGCTTTGATTTTAGTTGGGGTGTTTAGGAAGTAAATTTTAGATTTTTTCCTATTAAATTTTTGCTCTAATTCTCTTTCATATTCCTTTAATCAGTTATTCAAAGCTCTGGACTCATTTATCCTTACCCTCCCAAAAAGGGGTATATCATCTACAAACTATTGATGGGTGATGTTGTTGATTCTATTACAAGACTTAAGTTCACTTATAATCCTATATTTGTTAGCCTTCTTCAAGTTCCTACCCAAAACCTTTGCCATAATAATAAAAAAATATCTCATATCAAGTTTTAAGATCATTGTGTTCTCTTTTCTTGAAGCTATTGAATGCATAACTTCATGAGCTACCATGATCCCATCTAGAATCAGTCTCCCTTTCACAAATTCTCCTTGCTTTTCTAAATTTTTTGTGTCTAGTAATGGTCTTAACCGATTCACCATCACTTTGGAGATAATAGTATATGCCATATTACATAGGATTATGGGTTTAAAAGAGTCACACATATTTTCATCCTTCTTTTTTGGAATCAAGGTAAGATATGTTGCATTTATTTTACAAGGTATGTATTGTTTTATCCTAGACTATTCCATTACCACCAATAAATAATCCTTAACTATTTTCCAATTATGTTGATAGAATATTGTAGAGAGCCCATCTAGACCTAAGAATTTATCTTTATTAAAATATAAAATACCTAAATGAACTTATTCTAGAGTAATACACTCCATCAGTTTCTTACTGTCTTCATCTATTATAACTAAAGGTACTTCTTGAAGAATTTTATCATTAATAACTTCAAACTCCTTAGATCCTAGAATATTATAATAAAAATATCTTACCTCCTTTCTGATTTCACTTTGGTCTTCAATCCAGACTCCTTCTACGAGAGATGGCTTATATTTAATACAATGGAGTGAAATTTTTTCATGGAAACAAAAACTATTAAAATGCTTATGGAGTTCCATATTATCTTAACAAGGAGTTCATTTAGAATGGACCAACTACCAAGAAGTGAAAGCATATTGTATGTCCATAGCTATATGTTGCCATGGATAAATCAAAATCTTTGCTAAAATCCATTAATATTCAATTTGAATCAAAATAATTGAATCAACAAGTGGATTATGAAAACATCGCATTTTGATACCTCAATTGTTATGAGGCTAGGCATAGTGCAAGAAATTGCAAAAAAAATTGGTCATGAGACAAAGTACAATATGAATCAATGAGATAATATTGTAGTAAAAGTTGGATTACATAAAGGATTTCACACTTGTAAAAAATGGTAAAGTAAGCACCTCTGGTAATGTCCAATATGAGTCACTCAAATCAACTATTAAAAGAAACTAAAAATGATGCAAGGGATAAGGAATTGTAATTTGGAAGTTAAAATTCAAAATGACTTAAAGATATGAAGGAAGACATGGAGGAAAATTTTAAAACCAAAAAGGCAAAATATGTTAACTTTAATCTTGTGAAGTTATTCTCATTTTCCTCTAGTACGAAATTATCTTCTTGTAATAAAAATGAAGCTAGTGTGGCTTTTATCACTTGAACTTTAGGGTTCTAATAACAACATAACAAAGGAAGGAGTATGGAGTATATTCATGACATCTTAGGGTATTTAGGAAAGCACAATAATATAAGTACTATGGAATATGGTCCTTGCACTTTAGGATATTTAAAGCAATATATACAAGAAAATATTTTGGAGGCTTTTACTTACACTTAGGTTCTCCAAGGCAATACAAACCCATAGATGATAAGTCTCATTATGAACAATCTTAAAAAATAAAATAGATTGATGAGGACGAACGTGTTGGTGTGATTCGAAAAAGGAGATAAAGACCCTCAATGTAAGTATAAAGACAAAATGAAACTTAGAGAGATATCAACTTAGTAAAGTAGAAGTAAATATCACAAGTGTTAACCAGAAGTGAGGCTAAGATCATCAATACAAATAAAAAGTGATTAAAGTGGTTATGTAGATAGTACTTGGAATATTAGGGGTATAAATAAGACCCCAATAAAAGGAGCTATCAAGGAATTAATAGGTTATTATAGTCTTGTGTTTATTTTTGAATAAGAAACAAAATAAGTAGTGAATAATGCAATTAAAAATATTTGGAAGATGGGAATTATGTAGCAGTTTTTGTTGTATGAATTTTATGAGGTATTGCAACAACATGGGATAACAACACAAATGGGATGGACAATTGTTAGAAGCAAAATATCAAATTGAAGATATAAATGTATATGTTTTGAATACACTTAATCTTCATGGTAGATGTTAGAAGGGCCTCAATTTAATTATGTGAAATTCAATAATAATTGATAATTGTGATCTATGGATTCTTTTTTATTATTATTTTGGGGGGGATTTAACATTGCTTTATCTCCTTCAAAAAAGAGATATGGTACTCCCATATTGTCAAAATCAATGGATCATTTTGCTTGTCAATTCATATGGCCTTTGGTTGTTGTACCTTCAAACATTCAATATAAATGGGATAATAGACATATTGGAAAAACTCATACAACAAAAAGATTGGATAAATTTTTGTTATATAGTACATGGTTTTAAATAGATTATATAGTCTCTCCAAAAAAATTATTTTAAGGAAGATCAAATTATAAAACCATTTCTTTCTAAATCCACTTTGATTTTAGTCTATGTGGCTTGAAGGCCTTGATTTCATCCAAATAGCTATGTGATGTTGAGATGAAGCAAGGTTTGAAAGATCATATATGTATAATTTTTTTCAAAAATGGCATATCTAATAGGGAAAATGAAATACAAAATGTTATTTTTGTTAGTAACATTTTTTAAATAAAAGAGGAAATTAAATCTAATCTCAACAATTTACAAGAAATAATACAATAAATGGGATGGACCATTATGTGTAAGAAAAATAATTATTTTTAAGGAAGAATCATATTATTCCCAAAAATCAAGGGAGATGTGGCTTAAGGAAGGAGATAAGAATTATAAATTTAAAATCTACAACCAAAATATATTTTTCTTTCTTTTAAAATTGCTTATATGGGACTTCTTATATATATATATATATATATATATATATATATATATATATATATATATATATATATATATATATATATATAGAACAAGGGGTTGTACTCAAGTCCCCCACCCTTGAAAAATCACAACTCTCTTCTTTAGAGCTTGAGAGTTTACAAATAGATCCAATTCTCATCTCAATTGAGTTGCTATAGCTAGAAACCTACATCATTTTACATAAAATGTTTGAATTCTTGATTTTCATTTTCTAGATATTTTTCAATTTTCTATGTGAATACAAATATTCCAAAATTCAACATCCTTGACCTTTTCCTACAACAACCTTCACAATACCAAAACTTCACCTTTGTTATCTATGCATTGTATATTAATAGAGTAATGTTTCCAAAACATTGCACTATCATAGTCAGATTTACCAGATTTGGTTTGCTAGTTTCCTTCTTGAAGCACAAATGCAACCACAAAATTATAATAAATAGTTTATATGAAAGCACATTAATGTTATAAAATAAAACATATATTACCTATGGAAAACATTAAAGTAAATCTTAATCATTAGATTTAGGCAGTCAACATTTTCTTGTCAGCTTTAGCTAAACTTACTACTTCCTCTAACCATGGAAAATAGAATTTAATTTCATGATTCTCAATTAAAACACCTCTATTGGCTAGCCTATCTGCACATTTTTTCCTTCCCTTAATGTATGTGTAAACCTGATTTCTTCAAACTCTATAGCAAGGTCTTGAATTTACACAATTATCTCTTGTATGTTCCATGGAGCCTTTGCTTTCCTCAAAATTATATTTGTTACTATGAGTGAATCACCTTTCATCCCTACTCTATTCCATTTTATTTGTTTGCATATATTTAGCCCTTCCAAAGTCGCCCAAGCTTCAACTTCATTATTTGTCTTAAATCCACTATTGAAAGCGTAATGAGACAAAATATCTCCTCTAATTATTTCTAATTATTCCTCCTCCTCTTATTGGTCCTAGATTTCCTTTAGACGCTCCATCAAAATTTAATTTGACCAACTCCACATTTGGGGGTTTCCACTTTGTATTTTTTACCTTCTTTTTGTTTCTCCTATACCCAACATCATAATTGCATTTTATGACTTGACTCCATCTATCAAGACCCTCTGCTTCTAAGTTAGGGATTGGGTGAGTTGATATGGTTGGTTTAGACTCATCTATGAATTAACACATCTTCTTTTTCATTACCTCTAAACTATTTCCATTTCCTTTAAATATTTTCTATTTCTTTCTAGACATATAATCCAAAGTATTATATCTTTTGATATATCCCATATTGTCAGTAAAACCTCACTTTTAAAAGTGCTATGCCATTAATTTAACCATTATTCAATTCTCCCATTCATCACCATTCATTTACCAAACATATTACTAATCCATTGCCATAGTTTCTAGATTGTTGAGCAGCGTCCCAATAGATGGCCTATACTCTCCTCTTTTTTACAAAGAACACATTACGAAGGACCATGAAAACCCTTTTCATAAGGTTATCCTAGGATAAAATTCTTCTATGACCTACTAGCCAAAAAAACATTTTAACTTTAGGAATGCTTGGGTTATCCCAAATATCTCTCCATATTCTTGTGATTCTTATTTTTTCGGTGCTTTACATTATATCCACTTCTTGTTGTGTATTTTTAACAACCCAAAACTACCACCCGATTTTTTTTGAAAACTTACAAATAAAGTCTCTTTAATGGAGACATCCTTACTTTATTTATTCCAACATACGAGGCTTCACCACATTTTATTTATAAGTCATTGTAGATATTACTTAGTGGATAGGAGAGGCTATCTCATGATTCTTGGGATTCACCTTAATTAACCTACATGTTTATAAGGATGTCATAAGTGATCGCCCAACTTTCCTAGACCCTTTTTGGTATAGGGCCATCTAACCATGATGTAGGGATTATTATTTAAGGCCCATAACACTAAAATGGGGATGCCAATTCCCTAACTTGACTCTAGATCCTCCTAGATAGATTACTCGATGTAGAGACTTGGTGCTTAGTTACCATGCCTCCATGGGCTAACTAAGGTTATTATCTCTTCAACGACAACTAACATGATCTCTAGAACTTACACGATTAGGGAGTCACCACTGTTGTCTTATGAGTAGGTTTTCTAATGCATTCGATCCTACTCATTCAAGGTGTGACTACTCACAAGTACCCTGGCTATTGTATACACACAATTCCCTCTAGGTTTAAGAGATCCTAGCTATTGCATCTTTGCAACTCCTTCTAAGACTCCTGTATACTTGGCTATTGCATCTACGCAACTCCTTCCAAGAATTGATTTCATGGTTCACAAGAGGAAATTCTACCCACCCCAAGGATAGAAACAACAATAATTACCATAAAGATAAACCAAGCTTAAAGCATTGCAATATTCATCTCAAATAAAATGCACAAAAATAGATTCCTCTTAACCATAAACCAACTATGCACAAGCTTAAATCTCAAAGCTTTCCATCAACATTTATGCAAAAGCAAGATAACTTATATCTCTATCATAAACATGCATTACAACTAGTTAATGGAACAATATAACAACTATCTCAAGAGATTAATCAGAAAGCATGAAATGCAACCCCAAGTTACCATTAAAAATTATAATCTTACATTGCACAATAACCAATATTCAATTTTTAATTGAATCAATACAAAGATATTGAGTTTCCACAACCTCAAAACTTTCAAGCTCTAAGAAGCCATAACCAAAGGTTCTTGATCCAACCACAAGTCGAATCCTCTTTGCAATGGGAAAACCACCATAGTATTTAGGAGGTATACTTAGGGATCAAAACAACTCTCTCATACAATGCAACTTACAACATGTCATAATAAAATAAATGCAAGCAACCATGCATCATAACATAATCATCTACAAAATCTATCAAGTGGAATCAACTCAACCGGTTAAATTTATCAAAATTTCAAAGAGGAGATCTAGGTTTGAATCTTGCCAAATGATACATGGATAATATCCAAGCTTTGTTGTAATACCACTATGTGGTGATGATGTAATACAACTGAGGCTCGTTTTAATTGCATATAACCCATTAAGAAAAAAACCATCTACAAGAAGAGAGCTCTACTTCTCTTTCAAATATTTCTTTAACTATCACCAGTCTCAAGAATCAAAGTAGAAGCATTCCTTTCATCATATAAAGCATTAAAAAAGATAATCCCATACTTCTCTTAAGATGATTTGTTTACTACCCAAGTCTAAAGAATCCAATATAAAAAAATTTCCTTTCAATACAGAAAGCATAATCAACTTAAATAAATCTCCTTATTCAAAAGGATAACAAGCAAATTTTACACAACAATTATCAAATATTGCATTAATCAAAATATATTCTAAAGTCACCATTTAAAGTGCTTAAACAACACAAGGAAACTAGCACAAAGGTTAAATCCAACCAAGGTGCATAACAACAGTTAAAAAGTCCATAAACCATGTAAACCAATGGCGCACAATAGAATTTAAAAAGGCCAAAAACCACGTAAACCAAGGGTGCACAACAACATTTAAAACTTAGCAAATATTAAATAAAAAGTCTATCATATACTACAATCAAACATTAGGTAAGTATCTAATAAAATAATAATCAAACCAAAGATGGTGTTGAGCTAATCGACATAAACCTGCACAACAAGAGTGCATGAAATACAAACACCATACAATGCAAGCCACATGCAAGGAAATATTAAAACAACAATAAACGATGTAGCCAAAGGTTAAACCATAGCCAACATCCCATAAAAATACACACAGTACGTGCAAAACCCTAATCTACATCCCTAAAAAAATTTACCAGTGTGACACACAGGTAGTAGGGAACACCATTTGCCTAACCTATGCTTTAGCTAGCTCAAGAGAAAAGGGTGTGCATCAACCAAAAAATTCTCAAAGGCTCCCTAATGGGGATCCTTCCACAAGCAAGGCAAAAAGCAAACCAAACAAGACAAAGCAAGGAATGAGGAAGGCAAAAGCATCAAAACATCTGCTAATATAACTAACATACAACACGGGTCTACTCATGCATTACAACCAACAAAGGAAGGAGAAAGCAAGCACAAAGCATACTAGAAAAGCATTAACTAGAACTTAGCAAAGCTAACATAAAGCATAAGCAAATCCACTTGTTAAGAGCTCTCTATTTCTCTGATTTGCATGACACTCAATCTTATCCATACCTTGCTATTCTATAGTCCTCCCGCTCTTTCTTTCAATCCACTAACCAAATACCACCTTGCTCCCCCCACCTTGATTTGAAATGACGTGCCTTGGTGCATGTGCATTACAAAGAATGCCCAAGAAGACGTTCTTCCAAGCACCACCCAATTCTCATCAAGAGCCACTCACTCTTTCTTACATAGCAAGGTGGGTATTAATTAGGTTTATTAAAATAAGAGCTTAGTGGATAATTTAAATCCAACATTAGAATATAACCTTTAACTTTAATATTTAAGGCCAAACTTTAGATTTAATTACATAGCTCCAAGATTAATAGCAAAACCACTAAAGTAATTCAGGCTAATAAATTAATATGCACAAGCAAGCATTAATACACTCTCACCATACTCTACACCATTGTTTTATCCTTAAGTAAGCAATCTCTTTTAAGATAGACAAAGCTATCATCGCCCTACTTTTAAGGAGGCTCATTGTAAGAAACTTCCTAGCCCACTGGTGAAAAATATGAAAGTTAAGCAAACAAGATATGCATATACATGAAGGGTAATTATCCATGTTACCCCGAGTTGTTGATGAACTAGTCATCATCATCATTTTCCCTAAGTATCTCTCTCTTGTAGGTGGTTTGCCCATATGGTCCCACCAAGGAGAGAACCTGGTCCTGCATCCACAAACACATCAACAATACCATATTTCAAGTTCCCAAAAGAATACATCATTCCAACATGTATAGATAAAGGAGACTATGCCATTAAATCTTCACATTAATACATAGTTCAAAGCACATAAATATTTCTATCCAAATAGGGGTGTTACCTTGAGCTATTCAACTCCCAAATTAACTTATCCTTGGCTCCCATCGGAATAATCATTGTTGTTATCTTTCTACTCAATTGCCTCCTAGCATCAATGTCTTGTATACTTATAAAAAAAATTATTTCCATTTGTATCTTCCTTCCTAATCCTTGTACAGAATGTTAACAACCCTATCACCATATTTATCTTGTAGTAATCTCATCCATGGTTTCAAAATTGGATCTATATTAAGTGGGTTTTAATCACACCAAGTATCCACACAAATAGAAATTTTTTCTCTAGTTTCCACCACCCATATTAAACCTTTAGTCACTAGATCAATTGATTTCTTAAACCATTCCATAGTGCATAACCATTTGATAGAGAGAATGCAGTAAATATTAACCTTAGGTGATTGGGCATACTTAGAAGAATTCTTGCCCATTGTCTTTGATGCTCTTTGTATAATATTCAAATTATTTTTTTCCTAAGAGCTAAGTTTGCATCCATAAGAACTCTAAAACCAAGACCTCCCCTAGTTTTATCATCACACACCTTGCTTCATTTGACCAAAGGAATTTTCCTTTTATCATGTAATATTTACCACAAAAATGACCGCATAACATAGATTAAACTTTTTTCCTATCAATTTTGTCATTTTATACAAGGACATATAATATGTTGGAATAGTTTTCAGACTGATTGAATTAGTTACACTCTTCCTACTAATGATAACCATCTACCTTTCCACATTGAGTACTTATTTTGAACTTTACCTATAATTGGATTCCATAATTCTATCCTCATTCTCCCCTCAAATAAGAGCATCCCTAGATAATTTGTTATAAAATTTGCCTCCTCAATTTTAAGTAACTTGCATATCCCTACTTTGATTTTATCTGGGGTGTTTAAGAAGTAAATTTTGGATTTTGTCCTATTAACTTTTTGACATGATGCTCTTTTGTATTCCTTTAATAAGTTATTCAAATATTTGACCCCATTTATCCTTACCCTCCCAAAAATAGTTGTATCATCTACAAATTTTTTATGGGTGATGTTGTCGATGCTATTACTAGCCTTAAATCCACCTACAAGCCCATATTTGTTAGCCTTCTTCAAGTTCCTACCCAAAATCTATGTCATAATAATGAAGAAATATGGTGATAGAGGATATTCCTATCTAAGACCTCTCTTGATTTTAAATGGTTTGGTTACTAACCCATTTACCAACACCGAATATGAAATTGTAGAGACACAAGATTTAATCCATCTAACCCATTTCTTCCCAAATCCAAACTTTTCTAATTCTACAAAAATAAAATCCCATTTAACCCTATCATAGGCTTTACTTGTATCAAGTTTTAAGATCATTGTTTTCTATTTTTTGAAGCTACTATATGCATAACATCATAAGACCATAGGGGAAACTATAGAAATAAAAAATTATTATAGTAAACAACCTTAGCTAGGATTCACAATAAAGCAGCCATGGTGATAGCTGAAGATCAATCTACAATTTTTCTATGCATGTGAATAATAGTTTGAAGAAGTTTGTTTGACTAGAATCATGGAGTGCACACAAAAAAGTTACGATTTGACAGTATTTTTTTTGAAGAAATATTTTATTTGCTAGAGGAGGAATGAATTTGGGGGAAGACAAAAAATCCTAGCATTGATTGATTTTTTCAAGAGAGATTGTGAGTATCAGTTCAGGTATGGTACTTCTTTGGCTTTAGCTTTGATAATATTTAATTGGCTAGGGCTTTAAAATAGGGACCTCTTCTTTAGGAAGATATTTATGGCAGTCTATTGGTTCCAATGACGACTGCAACCTCACTTTTCAAACAAGCAGGCAATGAGGCCTTCTTCATGTTTTTACAATAGTTTTCCTTTGATGAGGAGAAGTTGGATCATATGCGTCAAGTGCTTAAAGTGAGAAAAGCACCCCATCCAAAACCACCTGCTCACTCTAACAATGGTACATTTGTTCCCAAGTTAGATGAGTCTCTTGTTATTGAGGTACCTCTAGCTTACATCCATCAACATTTTCTCATGCTTTCCACCCAAGCCCTTGCATACAAATTTGTGGGAATATAGCCTAGTCCAATCACAATCTAGAAATGGATTAACACACATTAGGGGAGTAAAGTCTCTTCTTATGAATTCATGATGACAGGTAGGGGATACTTTATCATTACATTTGCCTCTGTGGAGGATAAGACCACTATATTTCATGGAGGTCCTTGGTTTCTAGGATCCAACCCACTTTACATGACCCTATGGAGCACGACATTTGATCCTCAAGAGGATAAGCCTGAAGAAGTTTATGTTTGGATGAGGTTGTCATTTTTGCCACTGCACCTATGGAACAAAACTTCAATGGAATTAATAGAAAACTCTATTAGAACATTCATTGACTAGGTTCCTCCAAAGGCCAATAATGCTATATGGGCATGCATCTGTGTGCAATATAATTTGAAAAAGGGTTTTTCTAAGCATATTGGAATAAAGGTGTTTGATTGTATACATAACCAACCCCTAGACTATGAGCATATACCATTCAAGTGTATAACATACCATGAGAATGGGTATTTTTCCTGAAACTGTCCAATTAAACAAGCACAAGAAACAAAAAATGAAGAACTAGGATTCCAAGAAGTCAAAAGGAGACCACGCATATCAAGAAGCGAGAATTGACAACCTCAACCACGGGATCAAAAAAGCTTCCAATACAAAAATAAATTTGTAAGTCTTAATGAAGGAGAAAAGGAAATCATCTCTCTAGATGTGATGGCTCCTAAATATAAATAGAAGATACCTACAAGTGAAGCTAACAAGTCACCAAATATCTTAGGAGATACACCAGAGAACACAACTCCTAGAGAAGAAACTGATGGAAACTCAGAGGAAGAGGTAGAAGAAACACAAGTGGAGGAAATAGTGATTCCCGGGGGCTTGCCGACCACATGATCTATAGCTAAGGGAAGAAAATCAAACCAACAACTTATAAATGAGCAAGCACAGAAAGACTTGCAATCCAAAATGTAGGTTATAATTGAGGAGAGATTCGTAAAAAATAAGAAGCAATTCAAAAAATGAAGATTATGTCATGAAATTATAGGGGACTAGGAAGTCCTCTAAAAAAAACTATCTCAAAATTCTAATACAGTATCAAAAACCAATAATAGTTTGTATTCAGGAAACAAAAATAGTAGAGGAAACACTATTACAGGATGGTAGAAGATATGGGCACAATCAAAACTGATAACTGTTGATTCTATAGGATCTTCAAGGGGACTAGCTTTGGCTTGGGACCCAAAACAATTAGTTTGTAGCTGTAGACACCAAAACAGCACCAATCTGATTATGTGACTGCAAACACTGATCGCATTAACACACACAGCCCCAAGGGCAACCCCAGAGGTTAAAACAGTGGTTCTAACCACTCACACAGTAGTTTTAAAAGTCGGAGATCAATTTGGCACCTTTTAGGCACTCTGCTACTTATTCACTCCACCCAGGGACGAGTGCAGACTGGTACTCGTTCCACCCAGGGACAATTACCAGCGCTCGCTCCGAGGTGGGACAAATGCCAGGTTTGACCTGCAAAAAGTCAAACCTCAGCACATGACAACTCAGAACTGCCACTTAGCCCTTCCTTCATGGCATAGGAGTGCGAGGGAGTTCTTTTGACAACTCATATCTGCCAATTGACTCTCCATTCACTACATGGGAATGAGAGTGAGCTTTTTAGGACAACTCAGATATGCCACTTGACTCTCCCTTCATTGCATGGGAGTGAGAGTGGGATTTTTCATGACAACTCAAATTAGCTACTTAACTCTCCCTTCATTGCATGGGAGTGCGAGTGAGTTCTTTTGGGCATGCAGCAGCAGTTACAGAAGCAGTTATGGAGCCCTTGATCAGGGAGAAGTCTTCTCTTCCCTGAAAAAGCATCATGCTAAGTAGCACTTTTGCATAATTATTCAAAGAGACCCCTTGGGTCTATAAAATGGTGAGTTTTCCTCACCCAAAGAGATATAGAGAAGGAGCATTTTGAGCGACGAAGTGCTGACAGTTTACTTACTTACAATTTGTGTTTTACGTCCATAATCTCTTAATCAAAAAGGAGGTTATTGGGTGACTTTGAAGGCACGAATCAAGAACCAAAAACCTGATTTTTCTAACCACAATAGCCTATCAATTTGCCGATAACACATCACAACAGGTTTCGGACCCATCCCAAGCGGATTGGTGTCGAAACAAAGTTTCAACCCACGGGTGGTTTGCATTTGGGCACCCCCTGCCTTATTGCAGGTTTTCTCGTCTCACCCCGAAATGAGTACAAAACTGTCGTAGGTTTTCTCGTCTCACCCCGGAATAAGTACCAAACTGTTGCAGGTTTACTCATCCGACCCAGGGACGAATACGGATCTATATTGAATTTGGTGACTGTTTCTTTTGCAGTATTTTTCTAGTTACATGATTACGCTTCTGTCAAATTTTTAGTCTATTTGGATTCATTTTAATCATCGTTATATTCATTTTTTACATTCATTAACAATACTATTTCTGATTTGCGAGTTTCATTATCATACATAGGTGCTACTGACGATTTGTTGTTTCTTTGAATGCAGGAGGAGCAACAAGGATTAAATACTTATCAATACCAGTGACGGCAACACTTTGGCTCGCCCATTTCACATGTGGGCGCGTGGAAGGAGGAACACTAAATCCATGATTGTAATTGAAACTATGTTAACGCTCCTACCCCTTTAAAGGGAGGAGACGTCTTTGTAACCGAATTGGAAGAGTATAAATAAAAAGGGCTATGCTTTCTGTACTTCTTTTTATCTCATTTAAATTCGTCTCTTTTCCTTCATTTCATGCATTTCATTTTATAGGACCTTAAGCGTTAAATTTGGTTTTGAATACATCGCATTAGTTTTCCTTTCAATCTTTCGGAATCTCATGCTTTCAATGGCGATCACGGTGGGACCTTTTGTCCTCTATTTTTTTTAGGTTAGATTTTTGATCTGAAATTGCTTGTTTTGATTACAAGTACCTATTTTTCAGTCATCATACTGTTATTCATTTCTGTCAGTGACGATTACAAAATTGGGATTCGTCTCACCCAGGGACGAATAGGCATTCGTCCTACCCTAGAACGAATACTGTTCTGATATTTGTCTCACCCAGGGATGAATAGCATTCTGTGCATTTTTTAGACTAGCAAATCAGAAGCATCCTTGTGGGCAGAGAAGAGGTAGGGGTTTTTAACAAGCCTCTGTCAAATTTTTGTTTTTTGTTTTCTGGTTTTCAGTTTTTGTATGGCTTAGGGAAAGTTTCCTTTTTGTTTTCCTGTTTCAATTTTTGCAAATTAAAATGAACCCCACACATCACGTGGTTACTTAAACCAAGGAGCTGGTCATAAAACCCCAGCCCTTGAGCAAGACCAACAGTGGATTTCATCACCACGTTGGCTTGGATATTTGCATCCATTTACCCCGATTGTCACTGTTGCTCGACGTAAATCCTGACGAACGTTGACTGAGTGTCATTGGGGTGATTCCCAATGCATGAGGATAAGTATTCTATGGTAGGTGTCATAAACAGGACAATCCCCCTTCTGTACCACCTATGTTCCACGTATCATCTGCTCACGTACCTATAGTCTCCCTCATGTAAGGGCGGGTATATAGATAGCTTGGTATATCGGTCCGGCAATGGTATATTGAAGGGCAACCATTTTGGGAGTTATAAGAGCCTTCATAATTGCATTTAAACGGTTTTCATAAAAATATTTCAAAAAAAAAACAAACAACAAAATACACTAAACCAGATTTAGGGCACACTATTAATCTTTAAAAGAGATAATCATTGCTTGTGTGTGTGTGCTATTTTTTGTTTAAAAAAAAAAATTATAAAGAGAAAAATCATAAAAAGAGTTTCCACATTTTTAGGTTAACATCACCATGGTGTACACCCATAGTCAAGCCCAATCACGGGCAGAAGCTACAGAGAATGCACCAAGGGGGACAGGTCGCCCCCAATATAGCCCTAAAGACTTGGCCATCCTGCCTTGGCGGCAGAATACAAAAGTTAGTCCACACCATGCAGTTACAGAACATGACTTTAGAGGCACCTCCTTGAGGGGCACTCCAACTCATGCCATCACTAGACAAGACTATAGAGGCACCTCCTTAGGGGGTACTCCCATTCAAAAAAGATCCTTTCAAGAAGACAACCTACATGTAGCACGTGACCTAGATACAAGGCCTCCCTTGGAAGTTTGTTATGGGTGGCCTAGTGATGAAGCTCTATGTACTGCTCTAGAACAACAAAGGGTCCACAAGGATGAACCATATGATGTCGTTACTCCTAATTTACCCCTGATTAATTTCAGACACTCTAGACCATATCCAGAATATCAAGTTCTCCCGACAGGGCAAGACAATTCTACCCGCACCTTTTATGCATATAACAGAGAATGTGAGGAAGATCACTACGTTTCTCAAGGACAGTACATAGCGCAGGAACGATGCACATCTACACCTACTTTATATCCAAATCGCTCATTGAGACCAGAGCTTCAAGTCAATGCTACTAACCTCGACATAGGGAAGCAATAGATAGGGGTCTCGAAGTATCATGATCGAGAAAGGCATGTAGGGGAGGCATCTAGGCCTCCTAACCCAGAGACGATGGAACAAAATGACTTGGCATTTGCCAAACTAGCCGCCCGCCAAGCGCAGATCACGCGGCTTAGGCAAGACCAATAGCAATTAGAACATTTGTGTCGCCTTAATCAAGAGCACATTTAGCATCAGACAGCTGAATTGCTTCACAACAATGCGCCTGAGAAGGCCCCAGTCCCTCGCGCACAGAAATCTAAGATGTATGTGAGGCACAACCCCCTAGTGCGAGACAGGTCTTTGCAACTTCATCAAGCACTACCTCTAAGACCTCCTAGGCCTGAGTGGGAGGCCACTCCCTGCAACCGTGATGGGCACCCTCCATGTGCACCTATCAATGTTCACAGGCCTAGGCCAGACACTCCTCAAGAAGCTTATGAGGATTATGACCAAGAAGAAAAGCGGGCTAAAACGACCTATCAAGGCAAAAGGGATGCTACCCAGTTATTCCTCCAAAGGCCTCAAGTTCCCCGCAACCCACAGCGGGAGCAAACCAAGGAAGAGGAGATTAAGTCCTCTAATGCATACAAAGTGTTGTTAGAACGCTTAGAGACTATGGAACTCAAGACTGTTGGGCCCCAAAAGCCTACCTTACGCTAACTTCGTAGTCATCCTGTGCATCCGTCAGTGCTAGCACCTCCATACCCCAAACATTTTAAGCTGCCCCAGTTGGCACTCTTTCGATGGGATGAAGATGCTCAAGAGCATGTGACTCAATTTTTGAGCCAATGCTTCGGTATACAAGACAATGATGCATTGCTATTAAGAACATTTATAACCACATTCATAGGACCTGCCTCAGATTGGTTTACCCATCTACTAAAGCATAGCATCTACAACTTAGATCAGCTAGTGGACGCATTCCTAGAACGTTTCGCTTTCAACACAAAGAAAAAGGCGTCACTAAGTGATCTAGCTAGCCTCAAGCAGTATGGGGAGGAATCTATGGTGGCATATGGGAATCGATGGAGGACATTGCTTTCAAAGCTATCCTACCTCCCTCCTATGTTTGACCTAACTCAAATGTTCGCAAAGAGTTGTTTGCGATCGATCTCTGTGCTATTGCAGCTGCAACAATACGCCACTTTAGAAGAAGCTCTGGCACAAGCTAGAATTATCGAAGAGATCAAGATACAGGATGGCAAAATTTCCAAGCCTAAGAAAAAATAATGGAACAAGAGCACCAAAACAGGGAATACGCAACAAAAACCCACCGTGGTCAATCAAGTTGCTATCAATGCCCCTAAGCCTGCCCCAGCAACACAGCCTCCAAAGGCTAATTATCAGGCGGTGCCTCACAATAACTATGAGAAAGATAATAAAAAACAAGACCATAATCAGTAGCGTCACCCTAGGCAGCAATTTACACCATACAACAAGTCCAGGGACTCTTTGTTTGACCATTTGTCAGCGGTAAACTTGATTAATCTGCCAAAAATTCAAACAATCGATCCTAATGCACCAAATCCTAAGGGCTACAGAGAGGATCTTTATTGTAGATTCCACAGAAGGAAAGGGCATGACCTTAACGCTCGTTGGAAATTCAAAGGTTTAGTGCAAGACCTCATTGACAATAACACATTGGTAGTGGATAACCCCATCGCACCCAACAACCAATAAATGGGTGTTTTCGGAGATCCTTTACCCGCACATGATGCACAAGCAAAACCTCTTCATGTCAACGAAGTGCAGTAGAATTACCCCATGGAGGGGTATGTTGGGATGATCAGCATTGTGACAAGAAACAAGAGATACCCAGGAGCTGCCCCCACGATAGCCACAAGGGAAGTTCCATCCATGTCACAACCTCAACCGAATCCTACACAACTGCCCCCGCCTAGACCAGTGGCCACGATTCGAACTAGACTTACTCAAAGTCTAAGGAATACCTCGGCTAGGCTCTCCATATATGAGCTTATTCAACAATCGGCGCCCCATCGGGAAGCTCTCATGGAGATATTAAAGGCAATTGAGCTGCAACCCCACGAAGCGAATTCGTTCAACAATTTTGTGGGGCATGTCAAACAGTGTATTGAACCAGTCATCACCTTTAGGGAAGATGAATTAAAAATGGTGACTGGGGATGTAGCGGATCCACCCCTGCACATTATTGCACGGGTCAACGGGACTCCGTACAAGCGGGTGTTGGTAGACACTGGTTCGTCCAGTAACATTATTACAACCGCTGCACTGAAACATTTGAAGCTGCCAGCCTCTCACATTGTACCTTCCACTTACACTCTTTGAGCATTTAATGACGCGATATGCTCGATAGTTGGCACAATTTTCCTACCCATACAAGTGGGACAAAAGACCATTCATACATTGTGCCACATTTTAGAAGGTGAGATGGCTTACAATATCTTGCTTGGGCGACCTTGGATCCGGGATATGAAGTGTGTCCCTTCAATTGCTCATCAATGTTTAAAGTACACATTTGAAGGACAAGTGCACATGGTCCCCATAGATTTAGAACCTTTTAAATACTGCAATTCAATGCAATTAATGCCACAGTCAACCCTTCCTTCAATGCATGTAGATTTCCAGTTAAATCCATCTAAAAGGGGTTTGATTAAGCAAGAATCTCCATTACCAAATCAATCAAATTCCCAGGAGGGTGCATCTTCTTCATCCGGTCCTCCCACAATGACGCCACCTACGGTGGCCACACCAACAGACAATGGAAAGAAGCCCTTGGAAGCGGAACCACCCTTAGTCTCCAACATCTCGACAGAAGAGGTGCCTAATAGAATGGAAGTCGAGATGCCTTGTTCACCCCACATGGAGTGGACTCAAGGAGAACTCCCATTCGCTTCCTCTCAATCGCCAACGATTACTGTTGAGATGTCTAACACAGGCATGGGGGAGTATATAGTGCGCAATGTTGTTGCAATGCCCACACTTCAGTCTATGCAATACATGGGAAGACCTCGAATCCCCATAGGCTTTGTGGTTCCTTTAGGCTACCCACCTAATCAGACAAACTTTATTTTTGGGGGCCTAGATCATGGCGTTGAACCTTCCCGATGAGAAGAGGAAGATGAAGAGCCCTTTGTGGAAGATTTCAATTATCTGTCTAACCTAGACTTCGCATTACGATATCTTAGCCAATGCAATTGGCATGGATACGGGTTAGGCAGGTATGAACAAGAAGTGTGTGTTTTGTGCCAACCAAGATACCAAATGCCTTATGACAAGTCAAGAGTAGGGTTTAATCACCCTTTGCCCCTTGACATCTTGGCATGCAAGGCCTAGGGATAGGCAACAAGGATGGGTTGGCATCAGATTCATATGCGAATCCAAATACAACTTATACATTGGGAAATTATTTCCCATTACAAACAAACAACCTTGTTGACCTCAACAACCCTTTCCCTTCGGCCGAACAAGAAGAAACCTCACGGACTCACCCACAAGGGGAATATGGACAAGAACCAGAAGGGTCTTCCAAATATGAGTCGAAGTACGATCATTCGGATGAATATCCAATGAATGATGATCAGGAAAGCTTCCTGACGATGTTCCCATTGGCTGCTCCAATTGAGCACATGCCACTTCAAGACAATCTGGTCCCCCCGCAGAGGGCGGAACAACCTAGATGGGACAACATAAATCTGCTTGAACAAGGTGAGCCCCATGTGTCGCAAGCAACCCTTGGATTTATCGAAGGCCTGTGGTTCTTCGACAGCGATTCGAAAGATGAAACTGAGATGGCCTATCTCAACCACATGCGACAAATGCAACAAATGCAACAACGATATCCCTTGGACATAGATGACATGTTTGAACACTTACACATAGTTCCAAGACATAGGTGGCACCTCAACCCGGTGTAGTTATAGCAATTACCGCACCCGCCACTCCAGGTCTATAGAGAGCATCTTCCACCTAGAGACCCTATCAAACCATCAGTGCCTAGGGTAGACCCTGTTTGCATGTCCGCACATAGGGCTGATCCCTTTGTGCCAGTGCCTATAGAGCCAGATCCAACACATCAAGAACATCCAAAATTTTAGAGTTATCACACCTGCGATAATGGAGGTTACAATCATCTCATAAACATGATCTCCATTGAATTGACTGCCTCCATCCATGATCCAGCCAATCCAACACGATCATTGCATCTAGACATAGAGGCTATAGATTGGGATCACGCTGACACACCACCATCCCCATCAGAGTATTGGCCTTGTGGTGGGATGTTTCATTCCACTCCGGGACAGGACTCGGGATGTCTTCCATGTTGAAGAGGAACTTGACGTTCCTAATGATGATCTTAATTCAGCAAACGATATCCACCTGATCCCAACTCCACACTAGTTAGAGGACGGATCCCACATGTCGATCGAGGCAACGACTGATGTAGACATCGACACAGATCCAATCAATCCACGGATTCTCAAGCTGGGGGTAAGTCTTTCCCCCGAAGAGCAAGCCGATTATGTTGCCCTTCTTAAGGAAAAGAAGGAGGTTTTTGCATGGTCATACAAGGATATGTCGAGACTAGACCCACAACTAGTCATGCATAATTTAACGCTTGATCCGACAATCAAGCCAGTAAAGCAAAAACTATGCAAGATGCACCCAACAATGGCCTTAATGGTAAAAGATGAGTTACAAAAGTTGTTGGATGCCCAGTTTGTCATCTATGTGGATTATCCTCCATGGTTGTCTAACATGGTTCCCGTCAAGAAGCCCGACGAGAGGATTCGCATATGCACCGACTTTCAAGATCTTAACAAAGCAAGTCCTAAGGATGATTTTCCCTTGCCAAGCATTGACGCGTTGGTAGACACCACAGCGGGCCACAAAATGTTTTCCCTTATGGATGGTTTCTCAGGATACAATCAAATTCGTATCAATCCCGAGGACCAACTCAAAATGGCATTCACAACTCCTTGGGGGACATTTTTCTATAAGGTCATGCCTTTTGGTCTTAAATGATTTTCCCTTGCCAAGCATCGACGCGTTGGTAGACACCACAGCGGGCCACGAAATGCTTTCCCTTATGGATGGTTTCTCAGGATACAGTCAGATTCATATCAATCCCGAGGACCAACTCAAAATGGCATTCACAACGCCTTGGGGGACATTGTGATGGCTCCTAAATATAAATAGAAGATACCTACAAGTGAAGCTAACAAGTCACCAAAGATCTTAGGAGATACATTAGAGAACACAACTCCTAGAGAAGAAACTGATGGAAACTCAGAGGAAGAGGTAGAAGAAACACAAGTGGAGGAAATAATGATTCCTGGAGGCTTGCTGACCACATGATCTATAGCTAAGGGAAGAAAATCAAACCAACAACTTATAAATGAGCAAGCACAGAAAGACTTGCAATCCAAAATGCAGGTTATAATTGAGGAGAGATTCATAAAAAATAAGAAGCAATTCAAAAAATGAAGATTATGTCATGAAATTGTAGGGGACTGGGAAGTCCTCTAAAAAAAACTATCTCAAAATTCTAATACAGTATCAAAAACCAATAATAGTTTGTATACAGGAAACAAAAATAGTAGAGGAAACACTGATTACAGGATGGTAGAAGATATGGGCACAATCAAAACTGATAACTGTTGATTCTATGGGATCTTCAGGGGGACTAGCTTTGGCTTGGGACCCACAACAATTAGTTTGTAGCTTACAACATAAGCATAATAACCTGGATAGGTACAAAATTTGTCTTACCATATGGAACTAGTGTAGCAGTAATAAATTTTTATGGTCCAAATCATCCTATCCAAAAAAGAGAAGCATGGCAAAACTTAGCGCAATGGCTAGACAATGAGAAGTTTGACAAAATAATACTAGGAGGAGATCACAACATGATTCTCTATCATTGGGAGAAGGATGGGGGAAGTTTAGAAAGGGATCCAAATAGAGATATACTCAATCAAATTATGGTAGATGAAATCTTACAAGACATTCGATCGACCAAAGGAAAGTACACTTGGAGCAATAGAAGAGAAGGGGTAAACTATATTGCAAAAATATTGGATAGATTTTTTTATCAGTGAAAATATCCTAACACACTTTTCTCTCACTTCCAGTCACATCATTCAGAACTCTATCTTAGATCATAAACCAATTCTCTTGGATAGCGACCAAAGCATACAACCCCAAGAAATCCTTTTAAATACAACTTTGAATGGGCAGTAGAATAAGATTTCAGTGAACTTGTGGAAAGCACTTGGAATAAACAGGTCCAATCCACCAACCCCTAAGAAAAGTGGAAATCAAAATTCAAAAATTGAAGCACAAGATAAAAAATGGTTGGTAGAAAAATCGAGAGTCAAACCAGATAAGAGCAGTTGATGCGACAACTAAAGCAGCTAGAAACAAAAATTGGGGATCATCCTCCTCTATTGAGCAAGGTGTTGCAAGAGTTTTTTCATTGTTGTCAACACAGGCAGTTAGATCTAATGATACAGTGGACAGGCAGTTCAGAAGTCATTCAGATGCAAAGGATAGAAGTTCAAAGATTATTCAGAACTTGGACAGTGAGTTTCCAAGAAGACCATAGTTGCCTATTTGCAAAAGATCAAAGAAAAAGACAAGTAAGAAAAGTGTCGCGATATCGCGACATATTCAACAGGTAAGAAAAACTGTCACAATTTCGCGACATGTTAGAGGAGAGAGAAAGCGCTAGCAAAATTGTCGTGATTTCGCAACATGGCCGAGGAGAGAGAAGGCGTAAGGAAAACTGTCGCGATTTCACGACATGTTGGAAGCAGAGAAGGCAAGTAAGAAAACTATCACGATTTCGCGACATGTTTGAAGAAAAAGCACTAAGGAAGAAAACTGTCGCGATTTCGCGACATGTTTGGAGAAAAAGCGCTAAGGAAGAAAACTATCATGATTTCATGACATGTTTGAAGAAAAAGCACTAAGGAAGAAAACTGTCGCGATTTCGTGACATGTTCGGAGAAAAAGTGCTAAGGAAGAAAACTGTCGCGATTTCGTGACATGTTCGAAGAGAAAGCACTAAGGATGAAAAGTGTCACGATTTTGCGACAGGTTCGAAGAGAAAGCGCTAAGGATGAAAAGTGTCACGATTTCACGATAGGTTCGAAGAGAAAGCACTAAGGATGAAAAGTGTCACGATTTCACGACAGGTTCGAAGAGAAAGCGTTAAGGATGAAAAGTGTTGCGATTTCACGACAGGTTCGAAGAGAAAGCGCTAAGGATGAAAAATGTCATGATTTCACGACAGGTTCAAAGAGAAAGTGCTAAGTATAAAAAGTGTTGCAATTTCGCGACATGTTCCGGTTTCATGGGCCAAAGACAGAAAAAGCATAAGGCAAGAGAAATGTCGCGATTTTGTGACATGTTCTGATTTCGCAGGCCAAAGACAGAAAAGAGACAAGGCAGCAAATAGGTCGCAATTTCGTGACATGTTCTGGTTTCGCGGGCAAACGGCAGAAAAGACACAAGGCAGAGAAAGATGTGATTTCGTGACATGTCTGGTTTTCGCGGCTATAAGCGACGAAGTGAACAAGGAGGCCGAGAATGTCGCGATTTCGTGACATGCTGTATTTTCGCGAGTAAAAGGCGAGAAGGGCAGAAAGAGATAGAAGTGTCGTGATATCGTGACAAAAGCAAAGTAGAGGCTGTCAAAGACAAAAGTGTCACGATATCACGACAAGATCAGAACGCAAGTCTTTTATAGCAGTAGTGTCACGATTTCACGACAAAATTGAAGATGAAGTCTCTAAATGCAGAAGTGTCACGATATCGCGACATGTGTTTTCGCGGTAACAACAATAGAAGAGTTGCAGGGGCAGTCGAGGCCGATAAATACCGATGCAGGCTGACAGATTTTAGGGTTTGCAGCTGACAAAATTTAGGGTTTGCAATTGACGATTTTTAGGGTTTTGCAGTCGACGATCTTTAGGGTTACAGCCGACTATAGTTCAAGATTTATTATTGAAATTTCTATTATTTAAGGAGGGCTATTTTGGAGTTTAAGTGTGATGTGTGCGTATCAAATTTGCACGAATTAAGTGCGCAGGTTGTAGAGGTTGAGTCGTGTCGATCTAAGTGCGAAGTGAGAGCGAACTGAGAGCAAGAAAGTGCAAAGGAGCAGAAGCGATCAGTTGTTTGTGTTAAAGCGAAGTGCACGGGGCTGTTGTGCAGAAGCAAACTGGTGGTGCGAAGAAATTGCGCAGAACAAGCAGAGTGTACAAAAATAGCAGACAGTTTGCAAAATGTTGAAGGTATTTTTTTGTTATTTTTCTTTGAAGTCCAAGTTGCAGCTTGGCATAAGGGGTTGGTGCTCCTTCCAGTAGGTGCTGGTGAATTAGGGGTTGGTGCTCCTTTCTGTTGGTGTAGAAAAATAGAGGAGTGGTGCTCCTTCCAGTTGGTGCTGGTAAATAAGTTGTAAAGTTGTTGCTTTGCAAAGGCTGGATTTGGATGGTAGTCCAAGCAGTCATTTTTGAGGAGTAGCCACATTGGTGAACCTCGTTAAATCTGTGTTGTGTGTGATGCTCTCTTGTTCAATCTGCTTTAAATTTGCTTTATTTCAGCTTTAAGTATTGCAAGTTTAAAATTTTAAAAGATCACACTGATTCACCCCCATCTCAGATAAGAGCAGTTGATGCGACAACTAAAGCAGCTAGAAACAAAAATTGGGGATCATCCTCCTCAACCATGGCAAGAATATGTAAGAAATGACCTGATTTAGAAGCTTAATAAATTAAGCACTGAATAATAAATACATTGGAGGCTTAGATACTGAATGTGGTAGAACCCTGAAGGTTCTAGCACAATTTTAATAAAGAAATAATTAAAATAGCATCTAAATTAAAAGAATCACTATTTCACTAGTAGGAAGGTCCCTCCAATGCATTCAATAAACAATTATATATTCTTCTTCATGGATGATTTGTGTGAATGGCCAACCTAATATATATATCTACCCTAAAGCTACGTTGGTGAAGAGACGTGATGGTTCACGTTATGAAGAGATGTGATGGTTCACTTTATGAGTTAATAATATAATAATTAAATTATTAATAATACTAACTAATAATGTTAGGATGGAGGATCCTAACATTCCACCCTCCTTAAAAATAGCTTTGTCCTCAAAGCTCAAAGTGAGGAGCTTTATATTTTTTTTTCCAAGCAAAATTTTTGCAAGTTCTTGTACTATTTTAATGTCACTTTTTTGAAGGTAGGGATATCTTGAAGGTCGAAGTGTTAGTGGGGGGTTGCCAAGAATAATAGTAGAATATTCCTTAGGAGAATCATGATGATGATGGGAGGGCAACCCTTGGGGTTCCTCAAACACTTTAGAAGGATGCATCAAAAGTGGTGGTAATGCTTCCATATCCTTTTGTTGTTCCCTAGGAGAGCCAACGGAGAATGAGTGTGTAATCACCTTTCTGCGTTGTTTTTGAATAGGTTTGGTTATGTGGCAAGAACTCACAATTGGGGGGAAATTTGAGCATAGTTCTTGTAGAGTGTAAGTTTGGCCATAATGGGTCATTTCAAGAATGTCTACCTCATCCTTGCTTGATGCATCGATCACTTCTGGCATATCAATCGTATTGCCTTTATCATTGTGATCAGGTGTTTGGGATATTTCTTGCTCATTGTCCTTGTTTTCCACATCTTCCTCCTCTTTCTTATCTTTCATGGCTTCCTCATCTTCCTTACCTTCCTCATCATTTCCATATTTAGTGTTATCTTCAGGTGTATCTATCACTATGTCTACCTCAATTGCATTTTCATCATTGGAAGAACTATAAGGAATAGTTGCATTTGAAATATATAGTGCAGGTGTAATACATTGATGATTGCGACCAAATTTCTCATTGCAATGATAGTAGAGGCCTTTTGCTTATCGTTCTTTCATTTATTCAAAACTGAGATGTTTAATTGGTAGGGTTGGGTTAAGTTTGGGTGTTGTGTAAGTGCTTTGTGCCTTTCCATTATGCGTAGATTTGGGGGTAATATAAGTGGTTTGGAATTTCCCCATAGGTGGTTTCCCTAATTGACGTTGTGCATTGATTTTATCTTCAGCTAATTTGGCCAATCCAATAGTCTGCATCATGGTACTAGGGTTGAAAATTTGTACCTCTAGTTGAATCTCTTCCTTTAATCCATTGATGAAACAATATATGAAAATTATTTCATCCAACCCTGTGTATTGTTTGGTGATATCCTTAAATTGAATTTCATACTCACGCACGGAAGTGTTTTGATGAAGGTCCCAAGTGTTTTGATGAAGGTCCTTGAGCAAATCCCACATGGTTGGGTCCCACATGGCTCTGATACCAAATGGTAGAACCCTGAAGGTTCTAGCACAATTTTAATAAAGAAATAATTAAAATAGCATCTAAATTAAAAGAATCACTTTTATAAAGAATCATTGTTTCACTAAGTTTCACTAGTAGGAAGGTCCCTCCAATGCATTCAATAAATAATTACATATTCTTCTTCATGGATGATTTGTGTGAATGGTCAACCTAATATATATATCTACCCTAAAGCTATGTTGGTGAAGAGACATGATGGTTCATGTTATGAAGAGATGTGATGGTTCACTTTATGAGTTAATAATATAATAATTAAATGATTAATAATACTAACTAATAATGTTAGGATGGAGGATCCTAATAGAATGGTTTGGCTAAGCAAGGGGATAGAAACACCAAATATTTTTATCTAAAAATCATGCAACGCTACCAAAGAAACATAATCAAGGAGATAGATCATGAAGGAACCACTTATACAAACAGGGAGAAAATTAAAGAACTTGCCAATAAACATTACTCAGCTCTGATCTCCAAAGAAAATGGTAATCCTCATTTCCAAGAAATATTGTTGCAGCATATACCAACAGTATTAAGTTTAGAAGACAAATAGGATCTCAGTAAGCCAATCACTATGGAGGAACTAAAGGAGATTATAGCAGCTCTACCAAAGGATAAATCTCTTGGACCTCATGGATTCATAAATAACTTTTACCAGCAATACTTACACATAATTTAAGAAGATTTGCTATGCATGATTGAGGATGTTAGGGTGAAAGGTAATCCTCTTGGAGCCATCAACTCCACCTTTATAGCATTAATTCCTAAAGAAAAAAATCCCTCTACTTTCTCTAGATTCAGACCAATTTCTCTAAGTAACTCTTCGTATAAAATTATTACTAAGTTGTTGGCAAATAGAATAAAGAAAAAACTTGACAAACTAATATCAGAAGAGCAAGGAGGGTTCATGCCTGGAAAATAAATATATGATAATATCATAACAGTGCATGAAGCCCTCCACAGTAGTAGAAAATAAAAAAAGGAACAAATTGTTATAAAACTTGATATGAAAAACGCCTTTGATTGATAATATACAATTTGTAGAGCAGGTCCTTCAAAAGTTTGGATTCCCACATCAGGTCATCAAGTGGATCAAAGTATGCATAAAAAACCCATGGATAGCCCCCTTATAAATGGATAATCAACAAATTTCTTTCAGGCTACAAGGGGAATTAGACAAGGGTGTCCACTATCACCATACCTTTACATCATTTTAGCTGAGACTCTTAGAAGATTAATCAACCATCTTTGAAGAGAAATAAAAATAACAACAATAGAGGCTACATCAGGATGCAAAGTTGTAACACATGCCCAATTTGTAGATGATATCATTATTCTAGGTGAAGCCACCAAATAAAATGTTAATCAATTCAAGCAACATTTAGATTGGTTCACACAAGCTACCGGGACTCATATAAACACTCAAAAGAGTCAGTTCTATACACAAAATGTTGTAATAATAACAATCAAACTCTTTTGCACTATTCTATGATTTTGGTCTGGCACGAAAAAATACTTCAAATATCTAGGAGTGCCCATGAGCTTCCACCTCAAAGCCTCAAACTATTGGACCCTAATATTGGACAAGATGGTTAGGAGGATACAAATTTACAGTAATAGCTGGACCAGTCTTGTAGGAAGGGTAGTATTGATCAAATCAGTGTTAGCTTCTCTTCCAGTCTACCAACTATTAGTATGTCATGCTCCCAAGTTTATTTTACGAAAGGCAAATGGAATCATACACAAATTCCTATGGCAAGGAGGTAGGTAATCAAAAAGAAAAAAATTCCACTTGGTCAATTGGGATATGGTCACCAAAAGTAAAATTCAAGAAGGACTGGAAATAATGATATCTTTGCATACCCATTAATATGCAAATAATGATATCTTTGCATGCCCATTAATATGGAAATAATGATATATTTGCATGCCCTATCCAATACCCATTAATATGCAAAGATGATATCGTTGCATACAGGTAGTTTTTGGTAAATTTAATGGGTATTGGCTAGGGCCTTTAGCCTTGAGAAAATGAATTGATAGGAGTTGGAAGTCTCAAGAAGTGACTCTATCCTTTCTTCCTAAAGGTTTATTCTTAGAAATTTGTTTTCTAAGTAAGAAATAGATAGAATCCTAAAATAGGGTCCTTGGTTTATGGTAAGAGCGAGACTCTTCCTTACTTGCTAGTATGAAGGCTTTTCACTTGAAAATGTAAATCTATCCCTAGTACAAGTCTAAGTTAGGATGTATGGGTTGCCCATTAAATTTTAGGATATGGATACCTTCAATGCAATAAGAAACACTGGGAGAATTTCTTGAGATTTCAAAAACTACAAAAGAAGGATTCTTGGCTATTTATGCTTGGAAATTGGTCATGATTGATATAAGTAAAGCTTTTCCAAAATAAATAATTCTTAAATATGGGGATAAGATGTGGACCTGAACCATAAATTATGAGAAAATATTTTTTAGGTGTAGATGTCATGAAGTGGGTATATTGAGAAACCATGCCTTAACAAGAGTCCAACATAATCATATGTAGAAAATTGTAAGAGAAACTTACAAATGGATACAGATGAGGATGGTTTTCAACTTCCAAAAAATAGATCTAGATAAATGAAATAAAATAAATAATGGAGACTAGTAAGGAAGGATATTGAAAGAAACACCAACTCTTTTAAGGCTTTAATCTATGAATAAAATGTAGATCAAAGATTAGAGGACATAGTACAATAGGTTCAACATATTAACAAGGAATCATCTATTTAGTATGATCCTGATTTAGGGAAGAACATCCTCAATGAACCTAAGGAATGTGTCTCATCAGATTTTAAACTCTTTTGAAGTACCATGCACCATTTATGATAAAAAGATTGGTAAATAAAATGCAGTGTTAGATGTTAATACCTCTACCACTAATAAGGAAATACCATAAAATGAGTAGGACAAGTCAAAAGCTTATGTAGTAGAGCCAAGAGAAGATAAATTTGATGAAAAAGTTGTGAAAGAATATTGAGGAACAAAATAATAATACCTACTCCTGATATGGGTAAGGCAAAAAGAGGAAAACCCTCAAATTATCAAGCGAGATCCAGGGAAGCAAGAGCAAACATAAAGAAAGGAACACAAACTGAGTTGTTTGAACTTCTCTTTACCAAAAAAAAATGATATTGGTAATTCGTAGGCAGGGCCAATAGCCTCTAATTAGACATGATTATCATCTCATGGAATATAAGGGGTGCTAATTCCCCATCAAAGTAGAGGTGTATAAGGGACCTATGTTTAAGTAATAATCCTGATATTATTTGCATCCAAGAAACTAAAATGACAAAAGAAGAAGTTTGAAAAACCATGAAAGTAGTATGGGCAAGATGTGAATGGGATGCTATGGATTCTGAAGGAGCAACAAGGGAAATTCTAACTTGTTGAAATTCTATTAGAACCTCCTATATAACCATTCATAAAACTAGGCATTGTGTAGCCTCTTTAGTCGCATGTTACTTTGCAAATATTTATTTCATCCTAATAAATGTTTGTGGACCTACAACTCAGTCAAGAAAATTAGAAGTTTGGAGTTGTTAGCTTTCAATGAATGAGCCATGAGAGATAACAATCACAAGATGCAGAGTAAAATGAAAGAAAGTAAATCTGCTAGATGAATGAAGTATGCTTAAAATATAAATCATATAAAAATTACAATGTAGCTATGGAGGAAGTGAGCACTCCCATTAACAAAGATACATATCTACATTGTATCCATCACCACTGAATGGTGTCGCATAAATAACTACACTATCCACTAAACTACGCTATATAACTATGTCCTTCGACTCTCTCTATTATCTATCGAAGAGGCCATACATATATAGGTAAAATAGGATACTTGGCCAACACTCTATCTAGCTGTACAAGGGACAACTTGCACATGTACAACTTGCACATTGACACTTGTGCATTTATTACATTGCATGAAGTAACTAGATAACTTGCATAGGAAGTAATCTAGATATGTATCTTGGAGGATACATTTACATAACCCAAATGATGAAATAGACTCTATTTCCAACAGGAGTGGGATTAAAACCTTTATGAGAATTAAAGACCAAGAAATCTGATTCATGATCATAGGAGATTTTACTGCCATAACCAACTTGGATGAAAATTTTAGGGGAATTAGGAAATTAACCCAAAGTATGAGATATTTCTTAGCTTTTATTCAAAACAATAATCTATGGGAGGTTGAATTTGAATAAGACAACTATACATGGACCAACAACAAAATATGTCAAAACCTAATAAATATTCATGAAGATATGGCTTCTAAAAGATGAGATATTTTTCAGAAGAAAAAAAATGCCCTAATCCTTATATGTATATATTCACATGCACACTTAAAAAGTTGTATGTGGCTTCTATTGGAGTCACTTACATTAAAATAACAAAATATTACATTATAGTCATGTCAATTAAACCATATCCAAGTTGCCATTTTATTAAAGATATTATTCATCAACCTTTTTTTATCAAAGTTATTCTTCATTTTTCTTAAGCAACTATGTTTTTGCAATCAACTCCTTGACATCATTTTCATTAAGAGATAAAATCTCATTCAACTAGTTGCCTTCTAAAATTTAGATTTCTTCAAAACAATTATGAACATCGTAATTGACTAAACTATCTACTACCTTGTTTCCTTCCCAATAGTTATGCTAACATTTCCAAGATACTATTTCCAATAATAGTCAATGAATATCAAAAATATTTTTTAATCCAATACCCCATGTATTTTCTTCATAACATTAATAATAATTAGTAAATCTCCCTAAATTAAAATATATTTATCATACGCAACTTCCTATGGTAGCGAGGTAGGCAATAAAGGAAAAAAATCCACTTGGCCAATTGGGAGATGGTCACCAAAAGTAAAATTCAAGGAGGACTGGGAATCAGAAAAATAGAGATAGTTTCAAAAGCATTGGGAGAAAAACTTCTTTGGAACATGCTTAAGCACAATCAAGCATGGAAATGCATACTAGTTAGCAAGTACGTAAATAATAAAATGTGTATTAAAATGCTCAAACACATAGACAAAATTCCTAGAGCCTCGTTGGTTTGAAAACATATAGTGGTAGCAAAGAGCATAATAAAGGATAATTTTTTTGGCTACCGAGAGATGGTAAATCAATTAATCTATGAGAGGATATGATCCTAGGAAATCCACTATTAAGAGAGAGAACACCAATCAAATTGCAAAATCACTTAGAAAGCCAAAGAATACTCAAATTAGGTGACTTGTTTTATTGGACCTTAGAAACTCTAAATTGGATCTCCCCTCCTATTCCATCTCAGATTCAAGGAGATTAGAATTATTTTAAATCCCATGTGGCTATCATTAGACCTCTTCATCCCATGATGCTAAATAAACTTATTTGGGGTAGCATCAATAGTAATGGTAAATACTCAGTGCATCTAGGAGTCCAACATCAACAGATTGGGCCTATCAACAAAAAACTATCGATAGTGTAGAAAAATGGAGCACCACCTAAAATACAAGTATTTATCATGCTAGTCTCTCAAAATAAAATATTAATAGGTGATAATTTGCAAAATACGAGTATAGAAGGGCCTCATGTTTGTTACAGGTCCATGCAAAATAGTGAAACAATTTTTCATCTTTTATTTGAATACCCAAAGAAAATTTCAATCTGGTTAGGAATAACCAAAATTCTTGGTACTTCCTACTCTAGAAGGTTAACTATAGATACATGTTTTACCAAGTGGAACAGAGAATATAAAGGTAAACTGACAGGTAAGCCCCTCCTAAAATATTTGTGAAGCTCTATACCATATTTTGTCATCTGGCACATCTGGTTGGATAGAAACTAGAGGATTTTTGAAGGCAAAGGTAAGGACAAAAAAACTCTTATACAAAATATAAAAGAAGAATTAGTCTTAAATGTCAAATCTAGTTTCTTTCAACAACAATATGAAGAAATACCTGTCACCCACAAAAAGAAGAATGATCTACCAACTTAATCTCTAAGCTTTCCTAACACTGGGAAGCTATAGAGCAAATAATTAATTGCTTGACATCTATTTTTTGGTGCTCTTATTTTGTGGTACCTCCAAGTCTAATCTTGATCAAGCAATGACAGGGGGACTGATTCTTACAATACCTCATGAGATCCTGCTCAAATACATGATCAACTTGGGAAAAACATCTTACAATGTGATAGAGGCTATTGGATGCGAAGCCAAGTTAAAATTGGTGGTAAAGTAAAAAATCACTTAGGTCATAGTTTATGAGGATTCTAAATTGATAATAATAGCTCTTGCCAAAAATAAATATTTTAGATCTTTATAACTGGATATTATTCAAGAGGGGATTAGACAACTAGGAAGGATAATTGGTAAAATATCCTATCAACACGTAAGGCAAAAATTCAACAAATAGGCTAACACACTAGCGAATTAGGCTATAAATATAGCCCCTGGTTATTGTCACCAAATCATCAAGAAGTAGAAGGGTAGGGGTGGTATGCAAAGATGATGAGGACTCCAATGATGAGGTCCTTTTTTGTCTTCATATTCTGTTTTCTAGAATGCTTTGTTCACTTTGATCTCTCTGATTAGAGAGTTTTGTATATTTTTTTTAAGTAAATAAATCTTTTCCTTTTATATATATATATATATATATATATATATATATATATATATATATATATATATATATATATATATATATATATATATATATATATATATTTATATTCACCATTTTCAATAGTAATTTTGATCCTTGTAAGAAGTTTCCTAACCTCTACATAGTTTTTATTTGAAGTTCCATATGATTTTGAATAAGTGAGGAGAATTTTCTCTTCATTATTTCAAAAAACACCACCTCCACTATATTTTCCTAAATTTCCTTTGGAAGCACCATTAAAATTAAATTTAATAAACCCAACTTTTGGACATTTTCACTTTACCATAGATAAAAAAAAAATCCTTTATGTAAATTTTGTTATTGTAGATGAATATTCAATTTATATTCAAATCCTATAACCAAGAGGCTAACACGTCTATTTTCATACTTGAGACTTCTCGTGATAATCACCATGTTTGTAAATATTTTGCAAGAGAGGCAACAATATGATTCTAAACTTGAAAATGATTGTTAGATTTGTTTTAAAATATTCTATTTCAACAAATTATGGTAGGACCAATCCTCTATAGGATATATAATGCTTTATATTTGAAACAATCAGTCCAACATTTCATTAACTATTTCAACATTAAATAAGGTACCCAATATATTCTCATATTTTAGAAAAACAACTCCAAATGGTATAAGAAAAGGGACAATAAAGAAGTAAATAATATTATGCTTCTAGATCCTTTTCACATAAGGCACATCTAAAAGTTCCATAATATCCTCTTCTTTGCAATCTCACCTTAACAATCTTGCTTTGAATTTCTAACCAAAGGAATATTGAGGCCTTAAGGAGGGCATTAAATGAACAAACATTCTTCTAAGAGAAATCTTTGGGAGTAGGAATTTTTTCTTGATCTAAATTCTTATATCCCTTCTTGATTGAGTATCCACGATCCTTTGATAGATACTAAATCAACTTATCCTTCCACACAAAAATAGATAGATAGAACACTTGAATTATTCCTTGAAGCTCATATGCTAGTTTCTTGAAGTCCTCTCCTCCAACTAGATTGCTAATAGTAATAGATGATCTAATGTTGTTACTCATATTAGTATAATTTGACCTTTGAAAATTTACAAGCTAAACATGCTCAAGACAAAAAATATGATTTTGGATTAGAAATAAGAGAATAAGGCTTCAATCGAGAATCAAACAAAAAAAATAGAAAACCCGCTTTAACTGACCATCTAATATATTTTTTGATCAATTACAAATAATTTAATATTAAGCTCCATGTTATTGAGCCTCTAGGTAGGGTTCACTTCCTAAATAATTTTATTGCATCAATAGAATCTGTGTTTTGAAGTAACATTTTTTCTCGACTATTTCCTTGATCTTTGAATAATATTCAAGTAAGTTTTGCCTCTAATTCCAAACTCATAAGTCTTCAATTTTGTAATCTTGGCCCTCCAATACTCTTTCCTTTACAAACCCTATCTCACTTACAAAAAGGAATCATAGTTTTTCCTCACATTATTTCCAAACAAGATCTCTTTGAATTTTATCAAATTTAGATGATATATCAGTTGCCAATCTTGAAAGTGACATCATAAATATAAGGATAGATTGCAATATAATGCATATGAGTTATAGCCTTCCAACTATGGTTAAGAACTTATTCTATCCAAAGCTGAGTCTCAAAGCTCCTTTTTCTTTCTTTTATGAGATGAAAAGATACCTAAATATATTGATAGCAATTTTCCAACTTTAAACCCTAAAATATCCACACTAATTCATTTTAAATCTAGGGCAATATTAATGAAAATATCATAGATTTTTGTAGCATTAACAAAATATATAAAAACCTTATAATAACATGATAATATTTATTTATACTCCATCGCATCACTAGCTAAGGGATTACCCACAAAAAAGTATCATCAACAAGTTGTATATGAGATTAGGAGGGGTCATTTTCTGCAACCTAAATACCTTTGATTTTTTATTTCATTTTTACCTTTGAGAAATCTCTATGCAATGCCTCGATAAAAAATAATAAATAGGTAAGGATATAGTGGCTCACCCTAAAAGAGTCCATAAGATGATTTAAAGTATCCAACATGGGATCCATTTATTAAAATAAATATTTTGGAGTGCTATAACAACATCTAATCCATTCACACAAACCTTAATTAAAACTAATTTTTTTATGAATAACATATATAAAATTCCTACAAAGACTATCATATACATTATTCATATTTCATTTTATAAGCTACCTTGTTTTTTTATGAAGTGAAGATAATATATGGCCTCTTGTACAATGATTACACCATTAAGAATTTGTTTATCATGAATAGAATCACCTTGGTTGTATAATATAATGCAATCTAGAATGTTTTTCAATCTATTTTCCATAATTTTTAAAATTATTTTATAAGTCATGTCACAAAATCTTATTGGATGAAAATTATTAAAATATTTTAACTTGTCTTTCTTGGAATTCAATGTAATAAAGGTGACATTGATCTCACTTATTGTAGCCTTATTTTCCTAACTTATTCCATCGTAACCAACATATCACTCTTCAAAAAATCCTAAATTTTTTGAAATAAAATTAGAGGAAATCAATTGATCTCACTTATTGTAGCCTTATTTTCCTAACTTATTCCATCGCAACCAACATATCACTCTTCAAAAAATCCTAAATTTTTTGAAATAAAATTAGAGGAAATCAATTAGGGGCAAGTGCCTTGTTATGATGGAATAGAAAAATTACCTCCCATAGATACTCCATATAGATCCTCCTTATTAAGATTTCATTTTGTCCATGTGTGATAAATGATGGAATATTTTGCAAAATATTACCTTGAGCCTCCTCATGGCCTCCTTATCTTTCCCAGCATTTGACAAAATATATTTGAAATAATTAATTAACTCCTCCACAATATCTTCTTCCTAAATATTAATTTCATATAAAGTTCAAAGAGTTTCAAATTCAATGAAAAAGACAAATCTATTTTGGTTGTAGCATTAAAATTAGTATATTTGTCCCTTCCTTAAGCCATACCTTCCTATATTTTTGGGACCAATACCACTCTTCCTTTTTAGATACACTATGATTGTAAAAAATCATTGTTTTTCGTGTACATACCTATCTTGGTCCATTTCACTGATTTTTTTATTATATCTTGTAAATGGTTGAGTTTGGATTTAGTTTCCTCTTATTGTATCAAAAAAATTGGCATTTTAAATCTTTATTTGTACTTTTACATATTTCATATTTTCAATAAATACGTACATGTATGATCCTTCAAACCTTGCTTCATCCACCATAACATGACCATTTGTAAGAAATTAGGGTGTCCAACCCACATAAACTCTAACCAAAATGGATTTGGATGACCATTATTGGGTAAATCACATCTTAAGATAATGGGTTTGTGATCTTATTCTACTCTCAATAAAATACCTATAAATATTGTATACTTTATTTGTAACCATTTTTTTTTTTTTTAATTTACATGGTGGAATTGGTAGCCGCCACGAATCCGGGCAGGTTGTCCAACTTTTTATGGCCGCCACAGTATTCTGCGTTGTCCACCCCAGAAGCCACCACACAAATCTTCGTGTAGTCCGCCCCTATAACCACCATGCCATAATCATTTTAAACCTTTTATGTCACTAAAAACACCAAGAAAGGGACAAGCGTTCAGTCCGACGAGGCCCGAGATTTGAACCTTGGACCTCCGCCCCCTTATGGGGTTTGGATGAACCAATTGGTCTACACCTCGGACCTCATATGTAACCATATATTATATAACAAAAATTAGTTCAATATTTTTTCTATATGATTTTTCTCCAATGCATCTACTATCCCATGTATCTTAAAATAATGAAGTAATAGCATCCCAAAGTTCATTTGAAATAACAAATTAAAAAATACTCCATTGGTTTAGACCATCTAGGAGTACCACCTTTATTTTTTTGAAGTAGAACTGTGTTGAAGTCCCCCCTCCAAAAAAATGGAATTCATAGATTATAATTATCAATCATCATTATTATCAAATGATGTTAGCTCAACTGGTTAAATTCCTAGTTTTCAAGGAGGAAACCAAGGTTTAAATCTTGTCAAATGATACATGCATATTTTTTTTTGGATACACAGGGGAGTTGGTTACATCCACACTATTTTTAGTAACCGCCAAGTTCAAGATTCAAACCATAGGAATTGCTTCCAACAAGCCTATACCACCTCATTATTGTTGACCCGACATGAGGGGGACCATCGATCACTTGAGATTCGTACCATCATTATCGGTCTAGCTCAAACTTAGAGGATTCAAAACAAAATACTACCTTTGCAATAGGTATACCCCCAAGGTTTGGACCTAGATTTCTTCTTGGTAAGTACTTGGTCAAATAGACAACTACCAATCCACCTAGCCCTCAGGGGCATGATACATGCATAATTGCCAAGTTGTTTTAACAACACTTTCATATTCATTAGCCTCTTGGATTTTTCTAAATATTCATAATGAGACTTATCATCTATAGGTTTATTCCACCTTGAAGAATTTGAAGTGTAAGAAATAGCCTAAACACTTTCTTGTTTATGTCTCCCTAGAGACCCTGAAGTGTAAGGAACATCCTTTGTTGATGAGGATTACTATTAGCATAAGTGTTATTGTTTTAGCCTTAGGATTAGTTTATTTCCTAAGTTTCTTTTTAAATAAATCTGTAAACATGAGCTTCTAATATCACGTCTATTTCTAGATCTAGGTTGTTATGAAGAACACAAGCTTATACTGAGAGGGGGAGAGTGAACAGTATAAGACCTCTTTTTACTTTTTCCTTTATACTTCAAAATAGTAAAGCAATGCACAATATCATCCACAAAGTGACACCAATTTTAACGTGGTTCACCCAGAATGGCTGGGCTACGTTCACAAAACTTTTCTCTAAAAGTTATCTCAAAGTTCTTTGGGAATCCTTTCCAATTACAATGTTTATGAGCCTCGGACCAAAGGAGATGCCTTCCCCCAATCAGAATTTATGAGCCTCTGCTCAAAGGAGATACCTTCTCCCAATCAGAATTTATGAGCCTCTACTCAAAGGAGATACCTTCTCCTCTGCTCTGGAAATGATCCCTCAGAAGATCAACTGCCTCCACCTCTTGCTAGCACGTGGAACTCCTTTCCATCGAAGTCCTCCTGTCCTCAATGCTTAGCCTAAGAGACCTTTGCCTTCTATGATCACGTCCATAGCAGCTCAGCAACTTGTACCAAACACAATCAGTCGGTCTAGTACAAGTCTTCCTCTTCTCGTCGGATCTGTCCAACTCTTGAACAAATCAATCCTCTGCATACAAGCCTTCTCAAAGACTTGCCAACTGTCCTCAGGTTCTTCTCATAGAACCAATGCACCTTTTTTCTCAATTTCTCTGCTATAACTATCAAACTCAACTCACAAGTCCTCTGCTAGGACCTGTCCAAATCTGCTCACAAGTCCCCATCGAAACCTGTCCAAAAACTACTCACAAGTTCCCACTGGAACCCCGTCCAAAATCAGCTCACAAGTCCCCACCGGAACCTATCCAAAAACCGCTCACAAGTCCCCACCGAAACTCGTCCAAAACCGCTCACAAGTCCCCACCGAAACTCCGTCCAAAAACCGCTCACAAGTCCCCACCGGAACCTATCCAAAAACTGCTCACAAGTCCCCACCGGAACCTGTCCAAAAACTCAGCAAGCTCACCAAGAAAAAATTTCTTAGTAGGAAATCACAAAGTGAATTGTTAGAGACCCAATGTGATTTGTCAAACTCATTGAAGCATAAAGATAATTGTTAGAGACTCAATATGTTCTATACTCAACTCCCAATCTCAAAACTCAACTCAAATCAACTCAGCTTAATCTCAATCTCAAATCTGAAAACTCAACTCAATATCTGAAATGGATAGGATAGAATGCTTTCTTTCAAGAACATGAAACCCCAAAAATTGCCAACTATGCAAAGAATCACATAACAATGATACTCATGTTCTTTTCACCATCAATTAGGGTTTCAACAACAATGCTCATCAAACAAGGTTTAGTCAACCAACACCATTCAACTCAACATCAACCTTGAAGCATTCAACCTGTAGACACCAAAATCCAGCCACTTGCAAGTCATCTATACCTTCCTGCCAGCCACGTGTCGGTCATCCACCTTCCCGCCATTATTTGGCCCAAATCCACACTTTCCCGCCATTATTTGGCCCAATTTCACCTTTCCCGCCATTTTTCATCCCCAAATTTATTTAAATTAATATTTATATATATTTTTTAATATTTTAATATTTTAATATATATATTTAAATAATAGTTTAAGTGATTTAATAATCTGAGCCATCCATCCTTCATTTAATCTCATCCGTCCATCCATCTTAATCCATTTCACAACCTAGATTTATTCTCTACCCTTAGATCCACTTTAATCTTAGCCACACGTTCAAAGTGTCGTTAAAACCCTAAAGTGTGCCCTAAGAGTAGATTATAAATTGAGTCACCTTGATGGCTCAAACCCTATCTCCTATGCGCTCTATCTCTGATTCTAATTATTCTACTGCTATCTCCTCTATCTCTCTTCTGCTACCCTTTCGCCGCATCCATCGCCGCTCCCTTCTTTCGTCGCCATCTCTTCTCGCAAAGACTCTGCGTAATCCCCCATTCTTGTCGCAAGTGCCCACGGGCATTTACCAAGTGCCCCCGGGCATTTACCAAGTGCCCGCGGGCGTTTACCCATAGCCACAGACTCAGACCGGCGTCTGAAACCTTAATCCGTAAGCACGCGGCGTTCAGCGAGTGCACCAGGGCGCCTTCCGCAGCCGATTTGACAGCCACATTACTTCCGTGTGTCGCCTGGTCTAGCTGCGTTAACAGAGAAAAGGTATAAATTAGTTTAAAGCAAGTAACTTCTTTTCTTTATTGATCTGTTATTGAATTCCTACATTTCATTTTTCTAGGGTTTTAGATTGTTTCCGAGGGCTCACACAATGGAGCCCTCTTATTAATTTCTAACTCCTTGATAGTGTTAATGTGTGCAGGTTTTTGATGGCAGATCCGGTTTATTGATGGCAGCTGATTAAGCTGGAGTGGTCCAAGCAAGGGATACAACAAAGCCCACTCACTCTGTTGGGATTGAAGATACATTCTTCGAAAGCGCCACCATTTGTGCCAGCTAGGGTTTCGGAGAACCCTAGCATAACTTGTAATCGTGTATCACAAATAAAGGGTTACAGGCCCCGTTGTATTCAAAAAGGAGTTTTTAAACTCCATCGATTAATAGAAATCGTTTGTTTTGTGCAACTATTCTGTACTCTGTTATTGTGATTTTATTTTTTTTGTTTGGCGTGTATTTTTAATCTACAAATGGCGATCACAGTGGGACCCCCTAGGGTTTCATATTTTTAATACTTGCTTTACTAATCTGTTCCTGTTTTCTGTTTTATTTTGCAGGTTCCAGAAATCGCGAAATTCGCTGTTCCAGCGAACTAGGGTTTCTGAGTTTGCAGAAAACGCAACAGACGCAGAGGGGCGTCTGGAAGTCCAATACGAAACGCAGAGGTGCGTTTCAGCCTGTGCAGACTCCCGTGGGCGTTTGAAGTTAGTTTTACATAAAAGCGTAGGCTTCCAAGTAAGTGCTGTACTTTTTACGTTTTTGGTTTTTCTGCATATTTTGTTTCTTTTTCGGATCATTACTTTAAAATGAACAAAAACTAAGTAATCTGGAAAAGAACAGTTATTTTTAATTACATTTTTCTTTGCATTGCATTATTGATTGTTGCTTGCATTAAAAAAAAAAAAATTTGCATACCTAGCTGCATATTAGAATAGCTACGAATTATTTGTTTTAATTATCTAAGTAGGACTATTGATTGGATGTCAATAGTACTCCCGCCATTGGGTGATTCCAGCAGAGAAGTGGACGAACCTTCCGGTTGCTCCTTTGATATCCGATATCATTGGTAGGCAGGGGGTTTTAAACGGTGTACTCCACTTCTTCGGAGGAAATGACATGTTTTCAGTAGCCTCTTGCTTAGATCATTAGAACTTTTGATTTATAGCCTTGTATGTACACATTAGATAACTAAAACATTTAAAAAAAAAAATTCATTGCATTTTCATATTGCATTTAAAACAATGATATCTGGATTTCATCACTAGGTATTGCTTGAAGTTTAGTGACGGTGGAATTCATCTCCATCCATTAAACTTTCGCCTCAGACACCATAGGTCACCCCCGAGCAAACTTGCTGGATTTCATCACCAGTAAGAATCTCGTTGTCCTTTCCTAGCCATAGTTTTTACCTTTTTTTGTGAATAATTCAAGATTAGATCACATGCAAAACTCATAAACCGGACACTTAAAATTTACTACAGATTAAGATCAAAAAATAATTAATTAACCGCAAGGTAAGACACATTGGTGGAAACCTAGGTTGTGACTGTTTTCTGATAATTTCTTTAGTGTAAATTTATCATTCTAGTTTTGCATTCTTCTTTTCTGAATTTGTTTAGATTTATTGCTCTATGGTCTTAACAAGGAATCAATCTAAAATGTTAAATCTAAATAATCAAATGGGAAATTCACATAACATCCCCACCACCAACATGGCCACTTATCCTAGTGAATTTCAGTGCAGTTCGCCTGCAGGACTTTCACGTCCTTCTACCATCTACCACATGGCCATGCCCATGGAGGAAGACAATTCCTGTCATATTACCCACATTGATATGGCCCAAGTGCAAACTCACTTAAGAGATGGCACCGGTTATGTCCTTGAGCCAATCCAAGATTCCCCTATGCAAGATTCTATTTTTCAGCAGGATATTGCATCAACCATACCCGCCGGTTTCACTCAGGTCTACACTAACCCTTTTTTTGAGGCTAATGTGGTATCTGTTCAGCCGGCTTCATCTCCAACATCTTCCCAGATGCTCAATTGTCCTCCTTTGGAGACAAATGTAGTGTCTTCCCGACCACCTTCTCCTCCATGTACCCGGTTGTACACCAATTCTCTCTATGAGGTTGGTGGAAACTCCTCTAGCCATAACCAATTTCAACCCTCTTCTTCCCAAACCATTTATGGTTTCACCCTACCCGGGGCACAGCTCACCGTTCCTTCCTGTGTATCGCCTACTTCAGCCACCTTCATTGCCCCTGCTATGCAGTCTCCTATGACTACCATGGCAGCCTGCCCTCCACCTTCATCCAATCATCCCACCTCCCTTGGGTTAGAGATTAATAAGGTTAAGGAGTACCTCGACAAGTTGCTTCTACAACAACAACAACAAAATGCTCAACCACCTGTCGTAGTAAATCCTACACCCCAACCAATTTCTACCCAGCCAGATTTTATTAGCTCAGCCCCACCTGGTACCCCAATCTTCGGTGGTGTCCATTCCTACCCCACCTTTCTCCCAACCTAGTCCAGTTCATCATCCACCCCAATCACCTTCTTTTCGGTATCATCCATACCAACAACCTGTCCATTCCACACCGCCTAATCTAGGCAATTTCATCCCATCTCATCAATTTTCCACTCCTCCATTACATCATCATAATCATCAAACGAGTCAAAATTTTCATGAAGATTCTCGACTCCATGCTATGCAACAACAGATTGACAACCTTATGCTCAACATGCCTGGCTCATCTAGTCAGAAACCTACGCTAAGGTCATTGATCAATCAACCAATTCATCCTTCGGTACCTTCACCGCCATATCCGACTGATTTCACATTACCGAAGTTTGACAAATTTCGAGGAACTGAGGATCCTCATGAACATGTGAGCTCATTCATGCATGCCTGCTTTAGAATCCAAAATAATGATGCTCTTATGCTCATAACTTTTCCTCAGACATTAGGAGGAGATGCTGTACAATGGTATAATCATTTAGCTCACCATAGCATTTATGCTTACGAGCAATTGATTAATCTATTTTTAGAACGATTCTCCCTAAATGTACAAAAGAGAGTTTCATTGTCCGACTTATACAAGCTCAAGCAACATGACGATGAGACTCTTTATGACTTTGGAAACCGTTGGAGGGCTATCATTAATAAACTGCCATTCTCCCTACCAATGGAGGAGTTAACCAAAATGTTCACCCGGAGTTGTCTAAAACCTATCTCTTGGTTACTCCAATTACAACAATACAGACTTTTGAAGAGGCTTTGGCCCAAGCAAGTATCATAGAAGACATTAAAGTCCAAGAGGGTGTTTTAAAACCCCGTAGAAAAGAATGGCAACAAAAGGGCCAACAACGAAATAATAATTATGGCCAAAACAAACAAGCACAAGCTAGTACAACCTCAAATGTTAACCAAGTTAATCAAGTGGTGGCGAGCCAGCCCGTAATGGCTCAACAACAACAAGTAATGCAAAGTCAACCGCAACCAATTGCTTATCATGCGGTACCCGCCCCTACTCAACCAGCTCCCAATACTGGGCCAACCATGGAAACTCGACCTTGGCAAAACAATCGTCCCAAGCGACAGTTCACACCTTTAGATGAACCATATGCGGTCATATTCAACAAGTTATATAGCACAAATCAGCTAACTTTACCTGAGTTTAAACCTTTAGACCCATCTAGAAGGGGGAAGTATTACAAGGAGTACCTATTTTGTCCTTATCATAGGCAAAATGGGCACGATATCAATAATTGTACAACTTTCAAACATGTGATCCAAGATCTTATTGAGATTGGAGCCATTAAATTGGATAGCCCCTTAGCCCAACAAAATCAAAATCTTGGTATATTTCAAACACCCCTTCCACATCGGGAGGAAGCTCCAACAACTTCAGGGGGAGTAACTCAGTTAACTCCTCCTAATCAAGTCAACCATGTACAACAATACCAAGGTTTTGTGGGTACTATTAACGTAGTAACCCGGGGTCAAAGGGCGAACCAACCAAATCAGGCCGAACCACAACCACCTGTACAAACCCCCACCCACCTCGGTAACAGTGACCCAACGACGTGCTAGTACTTCTCAACAACCGCTAAATCATTCTACTCAACGCCAACGACCCATCATGTCATTGAGTAGCCGGTTAACTACCAGCTTAAAAATGGCTTCTGCCAAGTTATCGATCTATGACCTCATTCAACAATCTCCTCCGCATAGAGAGGCATTAATGGAAATATTAAAGTCAATCGAGCTTCAAACTCAAGATACTAATGCCTTCAACAACTTTGTGGGGAGTATTCAAACATGCATGGAGCCCTCCATCACTTTCTATGATTTTGAAATCAAACCTATGTCAACAGTAAGTATAGATCCTCCACTACATATCATGGCCAAGATCGATAACAAGCCATTCAAGAGAGTCTTAATTGACACCGGTTCCTCAATCAATATCATTACAACATCGGCGTTGAGTCATCTAAAGCTGTCGCCATCCCTTATCACAAAGTCGACTTTTACTCTTAAAGCATTCAATGATGCTTTATCTTCCACGGTTGGCACGGTTATCTTGCCCATTGAGGTAGGGGCCCGAACTTTGCATACCTTGTTTCACATCTTGGAAGGGACCATGGCATACAATGTATTGCTTGGACGGCCTTGGCTTAGGGAGATGAGATGTGTCCCTTCTATACCGCATCAATGTCTCGAAGTATGTATATGAGGGACAAAGTTCATTGTGTACCCGTCGACACTGAACCCTTCAAACATTGCAACTATGTCTCAAATCCTTATGAGATTGTGTTGCCATCCACTCATCTTTTCTTGACCCCATCTATTTCTTCTATACCATCTTCTTCTAAAGCTCCCATTCCCGAGGAGCTACCCATCATATCGCAACCATCTTCCTCTTCCGCTATTCCATCTCATTCACCACTTTCTTCATCAACTAATCTTCCTTCTTCTTCATCGGTGACCACATGCACATGTGGCCATGACCAATCATCTCTTTCCACGTCATTACCCCCTTCTTCTACACCTTCTTCAACATCACCTATTATTCCTCCATCTTCCCAACCATCACCACCTGATGTTTCACAAGTTAGTGAAGCATCAACCCAACCAAATCCTTCCAATTCTTCTATCCCACATTCTTCTATTCCATCATCTAGTCCATCTCTCTCCCAAGTCAAGGTCCATCTCACCGATGCAGGTATTGGTGAGTATGCCATCCAAGATGTCCACATCACACCGTTCAATGTGCAAACAAGCTAAAGATTTTGGTCGTCCACATGACCAACATTTATCCATTGGATCGGTTTATAACATGGGTTCTATGCCAAATTCCATTAATTTTGTATATGGGGGAATAGAGTCATCTTCTAGTCCTACCACCATACTAGAACCTAAGCATCCAATCCCTGCCAATATCGAAAGGATGGAGGGTTTTCCCTCTCGCTATTTCCACGTACATAATTGGCAGCAATTTGGCCTAGGTCGATACGAGCAAGGGGTAACTGAACGCATCGATATGCCATATCGTAGACCCACTGAGCGTTTTGGTCTGGGCTACCAACCACTTCCATCCCTTTCTTCTTTTGAACGAGCTTTTCAAAGCATTAATCTTAATTCAGAAGAAGAAATCCTCCACCCCGACGAATCCGAAGATGAAGCCTATGAAGAATTTGACGTCATGTCAAATGGTGATGAATCTGAAGAAGAGTCGGCGCCCATTGTTCCCCCTCACTAAACAAGACGAGTTTTATCTCCAATTGTTCCCTCTCCAAGAGGCCATCTTTCGCTTGCTTCTTCCACAAGAACGAGGTGAACCACCCCCTCCGCCACATCCATAAGCCATAATCCAAACCTCTATTATATGTATATACTAAAATAGTGGTTTTCACCACTACAAAAAAAAAAAAAAAAAAAAAAAAAAAAAAAACTCAAAAACTATGTTGTTTTGCATCTCAGGTCTTCCGAGGTCTTCACCGGTTTTCCCTTCCATTCCGCCCATCCTTTCTTCCATAAGTCGACAATGAATTTTGAAGACTTATTCACCCCGCTCCATAATCCATATGATCCGGATAAGCCAATCCCGATCAACCCAAGCTTGATTGACATGGATCGGATTTCATCCCCTCCATCTATTTCAGAGTTCATCCTTTTCGAGGAATTGTTAAGGGCTTCCGCCAACTACATTCCTCCTTCACCTCCACATTCACCTTCATCTTCTAAGCCATAGGTCTTCCAGGCAGACATAGACGAGAGCAAGGCACAGGAGCTTGATGACATTTTAGATGACATAAATCCGATCCCTACTCCCCATCGCCTTGAGGAAGGTTCCCACATGTCTATTGAAGAAACTATCGATGTAGACCTTAGTCCCGACCAAGATGGCACCCAAATTGTGAAACTGGCTAAAAGTCTATCATCAGAGGAACAAGAGCAAATGATTGCTCTACTCAAGCGGAAGAAGGAGATATTTGCATGGTCTTACAAAGACATGCCAGGCCTAGACCCTAATTTGGTTGTCCATAACCTCACCTTACAAAAAGATGCTAAACCCGTCAAACAAAAACTTAGGAAAATGCATCCTACCGTGGCCCTCATAGTTAAATCGGAGATTCGAAAACTTCTGGATGTTAAATTTGTCGTCCCGATTGATTATCCTGAGTGGCTTTCTAACATGGTACCCGTTCGCAAGCCTAACGGGGGATACGTGTTTGCACCGATTTTCGAGATCTAAATAAAGCGTGTCCTAAGGATGACTTTCCTCTTCCAAACATTGATACTCTTGTCGACACCTGTGCTGGTCATGAAATGCTTTCGCTCATGGATGGATTTTCAGGATACAACCAGATTCGAATAAACCCTGAAGATCAACACAAAACAACATTTACCACACCTTGGGGAACTTTTTGTTACAGGGTGATGCCCTTTGGCCTTAAGAACGCAGGTGCAACCTATCAACGAGCCATGACTTATATTTTCCATGATTATATGCATAAGATTATCGAAGATTATGTGGATGATTTATTGGCAAAATCTAAAACTCGACAAGAGCATTTTGATGTATTGGAAAAAGTTTTTGATAGACTTCTAGAGCATAAAGTAAGGTTGAACCCTAAGAAATGTGTCTTTGGTGTTACCTCATGCAAACTCCTAGGTTTTATTATCTCTAAACGAGGTATTGAGGTGGACCCAAACAAGGTCAAAGCCATTATGGAAATGTGTCCCCCAACTAATTTGAAGGAGTTGCGTAGTTTACAAGGAAAGATTAATTCAATCCGTCGCTTTATTGCACAACTTTTTGATAAATGTAGGCCATTTTGCCACCTACTACAAAAGGGGGTACAATTTTCATGGACAGATGAGTGTCAGAAAGCCTTTGATGACATCAAGCAGTACTTAGCGTCTCCGCTAGTCTTAGCTCCGCCTCGTCGAGATCCCTTCCTTGCGAATTTCTTTGCAGGAATTTATCGATGATGATACCGCTAGACAAGCACGTCTTGATCAACTCACACTCATAGATGAAAAACGAATCAATGCTTTAGAGCATTTGCGAGTTTATCAAGACCGATTGAAACGTGCTTACAATGCCAAAGTTCATCTAAGAGAATTTCAAGTAGGGGATCTTGTCCTTAAAGAGAATCAACAAAACACCAATGCATTGCCGCATCTTCGAGATAAATTCGCGGCTAATTGGTTAGGTCCATATATGGTCACCGAAAGAGTGGGCAATGGAACTTATAGACTTGCCAGCTTAGAGGGAGAGGAAGAACCCGAACCACTTAATGTTATACACTTGAGGGCATTCTACGCATAGTTTGAATTTTATATGTACATATATACATGGCTTGTACAACAAAAAAAAAAAAAAAAAAACAAATAAAATAAAAAGAATTTGCATTTCATTGTTAGTTGCATACATCTCATTCAAAAACATTGCATTTCATGTGCATACATCTCATTGAAAACCATAACATTTCATTTTCAGCCATAGTTGCATATCATGTTAGAGACCATTCTATCTTTTGGATATAAAATTTGGTCAAGCAAAAGTCATGTTGCCTTAATCAGGGGCACCTTCATAAAATCCATCAAACCGAATTGTCATTCGTACACCCATTTTCCATTTGCACATATTTACATTGCCAAAATGTTTTCAACCACTCACCCATTCCTAGTGTTTTAAGCAAACTTCGAAATGCATGTCAAAGTTCTCTAGGGCCATATCACAAATTACACTAAATAAAATCTTGAGTATTGGGAAATGATTTCAAAAGCGGTCTTGAACCTATCACATTTTCACATCTTAAAAACATCTTGTGTCAAAGAGAGATAACACCATCCTTGGGTTGTGCCTTGAAGTGAAAAGGGTAATCCTCGTTTGTCCTATCATGCAAACATAGTCCATAAAACAATGGTTCTTACCACTATCACAAGCAATCACAAAATATAAATATAAACAGAGTAGTAAGGATAGGGTAAAATTCTCATCATACTTCGGTTGAGAATCCGATTCCCCAAAGCTCTAAGGAAATGAACATTTTTCACACACCACTGATCCCAAATAAGTTGTAAGGATCGTACTACTTGTCCAATCAGACGGATAGGTAGTCATCCCCAAGGCTTACAAAGGTCAAAAACAACATGGACTATGGAGTTAACCTTCACCGGGGCTATAGACGCTTGACTGGCAGTGGAGTATACTCATTGCGTGGCGACATGTCTCTCCTCAAAAAGAGACCTCTGAATGCTCATACGGACAAACTAGCTTTGGGGTCTTCTCCATAACAGGGTTACCTAATTTATGCAAGATGAGGTTAATGAACACACTTGCACACACACAAGTTTTTGATTGCCTAGAGTCACTACCATGCTTCTGATTTGGTTAATGAACTCACATGCACACACATTTGGTCCTAGTTGAATTAGGCAAGTATTAGTAAGTTTGTTTGATACCACTAGCATGTTTGAGTCTTTGTAAAACAGTCTTCCTCCATATCTTCTTCCATATCAACCTCCATATCTTCTTCCATATTCATGTCATTCCATACGTCATCCATTCACAAGCCACCAAGTTCGGTGCCCCTGATTAAACAATTATGATAACAATTGGCTAAATCTAACTATCTAAAAGTATGAGTGCTTTTAATTCTTAGTGCATATTTCATTTACTTAGTCTCGCATTAATCATCTATAAGTTTGCATTAAAACATATAAAAACATGCATCACAAAAACATAGGCATTCACACAAAAGAGAGTAAAACACCAAATAAATAAAAGCCATGTATATATATATGTATAAAGGTCAAACCGTACAATGAATGCCAAAAGGCTACAATATACAATAGAGCACCAAGGCTCATAAAGAGTGCATCTAAGCACTAAGCTAACCATCAAAAGAGGACCCCCGAGACCTAGTAGGAGCCCTAGACCTAGTGGTGTGCCTAGACCCCTCACTACCTCCAACCGGCTGCCTCCGCTAGCCCCATCGCCTCCAATATCTCCCGCTTCTCGGGACAATGACCTCCTCATCCCCGGAATGATAGGGGAGAATCGGTGTCGTGCCTCTAACACCCTAAGCTGCAAAATAACAAAACAAAAATTTGTTACAAATTTTTCCAAAAAAAAAACGCAAAAAAAAAAAAACAAATAATAAGTACTTGCTTAAATAAACAAATACCTCAAGCTGGCTGCACTGGCGCGTCCGCTCCCACCTCCGCCATAGCTCCCGCGTGCTTCACTCTCCCACACAACCTCCCCTTCACTTCATTCCCCCTCGTACGCACTTCTCTCAAGCTCGAACGCACAAATGAGCGAAATTCTCGCTGAAACTGTTTAAATAGCTGGTTTTGGCACCCTGAAATGCAAGTGGGGCATTTCATGGCGCATTCAGACGTAGTGGGGCATTTCATGATGCATTCAAACACCGACGGGCGTCTCTGCCACCCCCAAATGCATACCGGCGTTTGGTGTCAGTATTGAATAAAAGAACAAAACTTACAAAATTGAAGCTTACCTCCTCCAAATTTCATCAAATCGCATCCATCCATTCTTCTTATCATAATAAAACATTTTGTGAAGGTTACAACAGCTTTGGAAACAAATTTTGTCATTTTGCTCAAAAAGCGCATCATTCATCATTGATTTACAAATTGGGTTAAAAACATTCAAAACCTTCACAAAATTAACAACATTCATCAATTCTTCTGATCTATCGTCAATTTCATTCATTCTTCTTTCATCATGCATATTTTTGCCAAATTAAATTAAAGTAAACCTCGTATCTAGTGGTATATTCTATCACCTTGGCGATTGCAACGATTTGCATCCATGCAATTCGGTAAGAGGATTAAACCACCATAAGGACACTTACCATTTATCATCATCAATTATTTCACCTGTTTGAAAATTGGAAATCAATTTTGGGTATCCTACTTTTCAAGTGACCTCATACCAAGATTAATTTGCTCAACAGCTTGTCATTGATGGCCTAGTTCATGGGGCCTTAAACGTGGACAATCTTCAATATCATCATTATTTTGAGTCTTGCTAGAGATTAAGGCTACCTAGGTTGATTGGTTCCGACCCGAGGAATTATCCATACAACTACTAGGAGCATCTCTGAAGTTCTGGACTCTTTCATATTGCATCTCTGCATATCAATGGCGCCAACAAGGCAATTTCATCAACAGTATGGATTCACCCACAGGAGTTGGGGCATCCGTTATCAATTTTTAACTTTCCTAATAGTAGAATTCATCTTACATGATCATGGAATTTAAAATTTGGCAAAAATCCCTTTCTAACCGTTGAGGCATAAAACGGTTCATCTTTCACATTACTCATATCGTCTTCAATCATATTATTTTTTGGTTTGTACACCAACCCCTTTTCTATTGGGACATAAACAGATGGTTCATACACCAACCCCTTTTTCACCGTTGGGACAACCTTCGCTGCCACTAGCCCACGTGGGCTACGAAGTTCACAAGTGAACTTCCCTCCACTTCACCCTCAAAAAAACTCCCGAAGACTTTTCAACCGCACGTGCTTCTAAGTCTTCCTTCGATCGCAACGAATACAGAGCACAAACACCGCAAATTGCATTCGAGGAATTTTGAATTAATTAGCCTTCCAACCTTAGGAGTTGGAGAATAAATAGTCTCTTCGAAGACACCTTGACGTCGGCGAAAATAAAGACCATTTCGAAATTAATCAAAAGTCTTTTCAAAAGGGGTTTTAAAAACCCTTAAATAATTTTAATAAATTAAGAATAAAAAAGGTTTAAAAACCTTTAAGTATTTTTAATAAATTAAAAATAATTTCTCCATTAATTAATTAAATAATTAATTAATTAAAACCTTGAAGGGTTTTAAATAATAATTAAATAAATAATAAAGAGAACCTCCATTGGTTTTAATAAAAACCATTTAACTTGGTTTTAATAAAAACCCTATCCAACTTGGTTTTAATAAAAACCGGTTTGGTTTTAATGAAAAACCCTTGCCAAGGAATCTCTCCGGATTCTCTTAAAAAGATTATCTTGGAATCTTCCACCTTTGAAGCCAACACATCCTCTTAACATTAATGCCATTTCCTTTTGACATCAATGACAACTCATAGACAAGAAGCTAGGATCTCAAACCCAAAATTACCAACAATCTCCCCCTTTGTCATTGATGGCAAACCATGCTTCTCAACAACATAAAAACTCAACATAAACAGCTCCCCCTGTCTTGAGGCTCTCCCCCTTACTCAAATCTCTCCCCCTTTGTCATCAATGGCAAAGGGTCACCTTTGGGGCTCGAGACTAAGAATGAGCCTCTTAGCTTAGTCCCTCCCCCACCTCCTGATGAGGTGATTAATTCTTGGGTGGGAGTAAAACTCCCATTAGGCACTGATCATCATCAGCATCTATAAATTCCTTGTCGGGCCTTCTCTTGAACTCTTTGTCTATATTCCTGTTCCTGTCACTATTCTTGTTCTTATTCTCATCCCTGTTCTTGTCCATGCCTTGATCCTTGGACCTAATCATGCCACTGTTCCTGTTCTTGTATTCTAGAATTTTAGCTCTACACTGTCTGATTGTGTGACCTTCATTGTTGCACTTGAAACACTTGATGATGTTGTTTCTTTGAGGTAAACCTGATCTTTGAATCCACCAGTTTTGACCAAACCTGTTCTGACCAAACTTGTTCTAGCCAAACCTGTTCTGACCAAACCTCGTTCTGGCCAAACCTGTTCTGACCAAACCTATTCTTGTTATTTGCCTTGCAATAAACTGCCTTGTGCCCAAACTATTGACAAGAGTAGCAATACCCTTGAAAGTAACTAGCACTTCTGAAATTGTCATTTACCTCCTTCACTTGAGCCATGCAATGTGAAGCCATGTGACCAAACCTGTGACAAGCAAAACATCTGCCTTGAAACTTTCTTTTAATTGACCTCTTAGGTTTTGAAAACTTCTTCTTCTCATTCTGAATTTTGTTTTCTATTTTTGTGCATCTATCATTCAAGGACTCCTTTTCTGAAATACTTTCCTCATCATAACTCTCTTCCTTTTGGAGTCTCTTACTAGACTCTCCAACTTGTTCCTTGTGTGGCTTAACAAAACCAAGGCCTGTTTTATCTGTTGTCTTTCTTTGACCTTTGATGAGTGACTTAACCTTTTTGGAGCTATCTTGAAACCTCGTAAAGCTTATCCTTGTACTCTTTAGTTTCCTCTTTCAAAGAAGCCATTTTCTGTTCTAACTCACTATACTCAAGAACCTTAGACTCTAACTCATCCTTGAGTTCTTGTGTCTTAGCCATAGAGAAGTCAAGACTTTCTATAAGATCATCTCTCTCCATACAACATTCATCTAACTTATCCTTGAGTCTAGCATTCTTCTTTCTTTCCTTTTTCAAAGCACTAAGAGCACTAATAAGTTCACCTTCAAGATCTACTTCACCTTCCTCTATATCTTCCTCTATTTGTTTGCTTTTTGAATCATCAAAGCCTTTTTCGGATTTCTTATCACTAGAGGTGCTACCCTTTTCAAAAACCATACATGCATCTTCCTTATAGTTTTCTGAAGCATCCTCATACATACTAGAAACCAAATCATTATTTGTGCAATCATCCTCAAGGTGACCAAAATTTCCACATCTAAGACATTTCATGATAATGAATCTATGTTTCGGTTCTTCCTCTTTTTCTGATATGAACAACATCTCATTTTTATTATCACTTGAAGAACTTTCACTATCACTACTAGAACACTTACTTGCTTTGTCTAGGTAGAAACTCTTCTTGTGCTTGTGAGAATACCTCTTTCCTTGATTGTTGTGCTCATCTTTTTTTTCCCGTGATGCTTGTGCTTTTCAAAATCCTTGCTCTTAGAATCCTATTTATCTTCATCACTTTCATTCTTGGGAACAATACAGTTAGTAGCATAATGACAAAACTTTCCACAATTGAAACATCTTATATTTTTCATACTTTTGTGCTTTCTAGAGAACTTGCCTTTCTTGTTGTAATATGCCTCTTCATCACTAGAAGACTCATCACTATCTTGAAGCTATTTACCCTTGGAATTCTTGGTAGCCTTGAAAGCTGCCTCTTTCTTGACATCAACCTTCACTTGAGTTCTCAACTCAAATGCTACAAGTATACTATGGAGCTCATCCTTTTTCAACTTATTCAAATATTTAGCTTCCTCAATAGCAGAAATATTTTCACTAAATCTATTAGGAAGATATCTTAAAATCTTATCACAAACATCATTTTCAGCAAGCTCAAGACCTAAGTCTTTCATGGAGTTAACAACCTCATCCATCCGAAGCATGTAGTCACTAATCTTTTCATCATCATTCATCTTGAGTTATTCAAACATACCTTTGAAGTGTCTCAACTTGGCCTTTCTGACATTTGTATCACCTGTATGAACCACCTTCAACTGTTTCCATATTTCACTAGTTGTCTTGCAGTGAATCACTTTGGTGAGATCTGCTTTCTGTAAGCCTTTCGGGATTGCATTCATTGCTTTTGAATTGCTGTGATGTAGGAGCCTTTCTTCTTTAGTATTAGGACCATGTTCAGGAATAGTGTACTCATCTTCAATCACTTCCCAAACCTCATTCCCAAGTGCCATTAGATGAACCTTCATCCTTGCACTCCAAAGACCAAAATCTGACCCATCAAGAATAGGTGCTGCATTGCCACTTGAATAATCCATTATGTTCTTTACTAGCTTTTCCTTCAAGCTATTAAACTTTTCGAAGGCACCTGCTCTGATACCAATTGAAGAACACAAGCTTATACTGAGAGGGGGGGTGAACAGTATAAGACCTCTTTTTACTTTTTCCTTTATACTTCAAAATAGTAGAGCAATATACCCAAAGCAATATCAAAGCAATGCACAATATCATCCACAAAGTGACACCAATTTTAACGTGGTTCACCCAGAATGACTGGGCTATGTCCACAAAACTTTTCTCTAAAAGTTATCTCAAAGCTCTTTGGGAATCATTCCCAATTACAATTTTTATGAGCCTCGGCCCAAAGGAGATACCTTCCCCCAATCTAAATTTATGAGCCTCTCGCTCAAAGGAGATACCTTCCCCCAATCAGAATTTATGAGCCTCTCACTCAAAGGAGATACCTTCCCTCTCGCTCCGGAAATGATCCCTCGTAATATCAACTCGCCTCTACCTCTTGCCAAAGACGTGGAACTCCTTTCCACCGAAGACCTCCTATCCTCAATGCTTAGCCTAAGAGACCTCTGCCTTCTATGATCACATCCATAGCAGCTCAAGCAACCTATACCAAACATAGTCAGTCGGTCTAGTACAAGTCTTCCTCTATCTGTTAGATCTGTCCAACTCTTGAACAAATCAATCCTCTACATACAAGCCTTCTCAAAGACTTGCCAACTGTCCTCAGGTTCTTCTCATAGAACCAATGCACCTCTGTCCTCAAGTTCTCTTCTAGAACTATCAAACTCAGCTCACAAGTCCTCTACTAGGACCTATCCAAATCTGCTCACAAGTCCCCACTAAAACCTGTCCAAAACTGCTCACAAGTCCCCACCGAAACCTATCCAAAACTGCTCACAAGTCCCCACCGGAACCTGTCCAAAAACTGCTCACAAGTCCCCATCGAAACCTATCCAAAAACTGCTCACAAGTCCCCACTAGAACCTATCCAAAAACTCAACAAGCTCACCAAGAAAAACTTTCTTAGTAGGAAATCACAAAGTGAATTGTTAGAGACCCAATGTGATTTTTCAAACTCATAGAAGTATAAAGAGAATTGTTAGAGACTCAATATGTTCTATACTCAAATCCCAATCTCAAAACTCAACTCAAATCAACTCAACTCAATCTCAATCTCAAATCTGAAAACTCAACTCAATATCTGAAATGGATAGGATAGAATGCTTTCTTTCAAGAACATGAAACCCCAACAATTGCCAACTATGCAAAGAATCACATAACAATGATACTCATGTTCTTTTCACCATCAATTAGGGTTTCAACAACAATGCTCATCAAACAAGGTTTAGTCAACCAACACCATTCAACTCAACATCAACCTTGAAGCATTCAACCAATCATCACAAGAAAAGGAAACAAGTAGAAATCCTTTTCCCTCCAAAGATATTTGAACAAAACAACCACCAACACAATATCACCAAATGCAAAGAATAACTTGCTCAAATCAACTCAATGGAGTAAGCCCAATATCATGAATCAAGTAAAGCAATAACTTGATCAAACAACCTCTATGGAAGCAACTCAACCATCAAACTCAAAACAACCAACCAAGGGTTCCACCAACTCAATGCAAGTAGCTAGACTCACAAATATAAACCCTAGTGCACAAAGCTTCCACTATCTCAAACCAAAAATTATGCATTCACCAAAAACTCTCCTTAAGGATAACAATGCATAAGTAGTCTTCAACAAACCAAAAAATAGGATTTACACCTAGCCAAAGGATACCTAGTAGAATACCTTTTCACTCCAACCTTATTTCAGAAAACATACACCAATCATACTCATAAGAAGAATGTGCCCATACCTTATTGGAGTAGAAGATAATTGAACCTTCAAGTTGTCACCACACACAAATCTCAAACTTATAAATCGCTGTCCAAGAAACTTTGAATTTCGCGGCATAAAGACGTTTTAATAAAAACGTGTGTTACTCTAGCAAAGCACCCCCACGAGACTCGAAACGGTGACCTCCGCCAATGCAACGCCCAATAGCAACCTTCGCTGCCACTAGCCCACGTGGGCTACGAAGTTCACAAGTGAACTTCCCTCCACTTCACCCTCAAAAAAAACTCCCGAAGACTTTTCAACCGCACGTGCTTCTAAGTCTTCCTTCGATCGCAGCGAATACAGAGCACAAACACCGCAAATTGCATTCGAGGAATTTTGAATTAATTAGCCTTCCAACCTTAGGAGTTGGAGAATAAATAGTCTCTTCGAAGACACCTTGACGTCGGCGAAAATAAAGACCATTTCGAAATTAATCAAAAGTCTTTTCAAAAAGGGTTTAAAAACCCTTAAATAATTTTAATAAATTAAGAATAAAAAAGGTTTAAAAACCTTTAAGTATTTTTAATAAATTAAAAATAATTTCTCCCTTAATTAAAATAATTAATTAATTAAAACCTTGAAGGGTTTTAAATAATAATTAAATAAATAATAAAGAGAACCTCCATTGGTTTTAATAAAAACCATTTAACTTGGTTGATGGGGAATCGAAAAGTCTAACACACATAAATTCCCAAAAAAAAATTCTTCGATTAATCTGATATCATTTACATCAACAGATAAACAGCCTGTAGCTTACAATAACTAGAGCTCCCCTGGTATTACGCACGCACACTCTCAAACCCCGACCTTCCAGTCCACCACCTCCTCTCAATTACAATTTCCCAAGTTTTTATCGAGGTCTCGGCCCTCTAGGTCATTAATGACCCACCAGCACGAAAGTATTAATCAAAACCTGCAAAATCGGCTTTCTCCACCGAGTCTTCAATTTTCCATCCATAATTGGCCAACTCCCTGATCCGCCATGAAAGCACGCATTTAATAGGTCCTTCCCCTGCAACCGTCGCTTTGTCAGAATATTTATCTGCAACCGCTGTCTCTTTTCTCACGCGCGTGGCCATCCACGTGTCCAATTTTGATTTGTCTTCTATCGGTCGCGATATCGCGACCGATTCTGCCTGCGAGCCCCTTGTCTCAATTTGTGTCGTGATATCGCGACATGTCGCGATATCGTGACCATTTTTGCCTATGAGCCCCTTGTCCAATTTCATGTCACGATATCGCAACGTCACGACATCGCGACCATTTTGCCTCCGAGTCCCATGCTCTCTTTTCTATCGTGATATCGCGACGTCGCGACATCGCGACCGTTTTGCCTCCGAGTCCCATGCTCTCTTTTTTGTCGTGATATCGCGACGTCGCGATAGCGCGACGTCGCAACATCGCGACCATTTTACCTTCGAGTCCTTTGCCCTCCTTTACGTCATGATATCACGACGTCGCGATATCGCGACATCGTGACCGTTTTACCTTCGAGTCCTTTGCACTGTTTCTTGTCGCGACATCGCGACCATTTCTCCTTTGAGCCCCTTGCCTTAAACTTTCTGCCTCTGAGTTTTGCTTCTGCCTTCCGCCTTCCACCTTCGAGTCCATGCCTTATGTTTTCCACCTTTGATCCTTGCTTTTGATTTTTTGTCGCGATATCACGCGTCGCGATATCGCGACCACCTTTGCCCTCGGCCTACATTCCGCGTTTCTATCGTGATATCACGCGTCGCGATATCGTGACCATTTTTGGCTACGAGCCTGTACTCCGCTTTTATGTCGTGATTTTAGGACCCTCCAACTTCTGCATTTTTTCTGCTAAATACTTCGAAACAGAACCAAATTTTGGAAACACTTAGAAAAATTTGGTTGATGCAGGATTGCTCTGCTGTCGTCGGATGCTCCTGCATCAGACACCTGGGGTAAATGGAGAAGTGACCTTCACTTCTGTGTTGTTCGGTCCGCGTCTCTTGTAACAGCTCCAAACATGCACCTGCCTCTACAACCCGCTTAAACCCCGTCTCCTGGCAAAAATATTTTTTGCCTTCTACCAGACAAATTCTGGCACTGCTGCACACCTTCTCGTCCACTGCCTATAATGGCTTTAATTTGTGGCGCACTCCATCTTTCATCAAGGAGTACGTATTTGCACGACCATCATGCACTGCACTCCGATCAAACTGCCATGGCCTTCCTAACAGCAAATGGCAAGCATCCATGGGAAAGACATCACACAGGATTTCATCCTGGTAATTTCCTATATTGAACGTGACTAAGCACTGTTCACGGACCCATGCTCTGTGGTCCTTTCGCAACCACATAATCCGGTATGGATGCGGATGCCTCCTCCTTTCCAGCTGTAACTTAGCAACCATCTCTTCGGAGACTAAGTTATCTGTACTCCCATTGTCTATAATAACATTACAAATTTTGCCTGCACTTTTGCATCGTGTGCAGAACAGGCTTCTCCTTTGTTCTGGCTTGTCTTCTTCAATCAGCATGGTTCTCCTCACGATCATTGATTCTCCTCTCTCAGCTTCTTCAGAATGTTCAAACTCAGCATCTTCCTCTGCTACAATAGCTCTAGTTGGACCCACATGTTTCTTGTTCACCCTCTCGGGGTGCTGGGGACACTCATATGCCCGATGTCCCTCTTCTCCACAGTGGAAATAGGTTCCCCGAAACACTCCTCTTCCATACCCACGTCCAGATCTACCTCTTCCTCTTGGGTAGCCATTGTTCTGAACTTGGGGTTTGGGTTCCTCATCTTCCTTCTGATCTCGGCTGCTGCTAACTTCTTCTTTCTTCTCCTCCTTTCCTGCCTCTTTTCTTCCACCAGTCTTCCCTCCATGCCCTCTTCCTCTTTGCTTGCTTTCAAACCTTCTGTTTAGTTTTTCTTCAACCTTCAGAGCAAACTGGTAAGCATCTTCAATGGTGCTCACCCGAACTAAGCTCAACTCTTCCTGGATACTAGGTCTCAACCCATTGATATATCGGGCCACCTTCTCCTTGCTTACTTCTAAATGGCCAGTTTTGATGGAGATATTATAAAACTCCTCCGTGTATTCTTGGACAGTTTTATTCATCTGTCTCAAACTCTGCATTTTCCTTAGCAGATCCAACTCGTAATCTGCCAAAATAAACTGTCTTTTTAATTTTTCCACCATTCTATCCCATCTTGTTATCCGTTCTTTTCCTCTCCTGTTTCGCTCCAGCTGCACTCCCTTCCACCATATGCTGGCATGACCCTTCAACTTGGTCTTAGCGAATCTGACCCTCTCAAGATCTTCAACTTCTTCATACTCGAAGTATTCTTCCAGATCATTGATCCAGTCGATCAATTCCTCCGGATCTAGGTTCCCAGAATACGTGGAAACTTCTATCTTCGGCATCTTCCCAATTTGGGATATGGCTTTGTACAGTCTGGCTTGTGCCGGATCTACAGCCTCTTCTTCTTCTTCAGACTGGTTTTCTTCTTCATCCACTTCGTCCTCACTGCCATCATCTCTTCTTGGTTTGTGTCCTCTGTGCAGTTCTTCTTGTAGGGCCTGAACTTGCCACTGCAAAGCTTGAAAGTCTTCTGCTGCTGTCGCCATGCCTCTCCCACCAACGAGGTTTCTTCTCGGAGGCATTCTACTCACTTTTTTTTGTTTTCATGAGCCTTCCCACAAATCTTGGTGTAACTGCCTCACGTCCGGCGATCTGTTACACACTCAAGAACTTTCGGCTCTGATACCACTGATGGGGAACCGGAAAGTCTAACACACGTAAATTCCCAAAAAAAAATTCTTCGATTAATTTGATATCATTTACATCAACAGATAAACAGCCTGCAGCTTACAATAACCAGAGCTCCCCTAGTATTACGCATGCACACTCTCAAACCCCGACCTTCCAATCCACCACCTCCTTTTAATTACAATTTCCTAAGTTTTTATCGAGGTCTCGGCCCTCTAGGTCATTAATGACCCACCAGCACGAAAGTATTAATCAAAACCTACAAAATCGGCTTTCTCCGTCGAGTCTTCAATTTTCCATCCGTAATTGGCCAACTCCCTGATCCGCCATGAAAGCACGCATTTAATAGGTCCTTCCCCTGCAATCGTCACTTTGTCAAAATATTTATCTGCAATCGCTGTCTCTTTTCCCACGCACGTGGTCATCCACGTGTCCAATTTTTATTTGTCTTCTACTAATCGCGATATCGCGACATGTCACGATATTGCGATCATTTTTTCCTGCGAGCCCCTCGTCTCAGTTTGTGTCGCAATATCGCGACATGTCACGATATCACAACCATTTCTGCCTACGAGCCCCTTGTCCAATTTCATGTCGCGATATCACGATGTCACGATATCGCAACATCACGACATCGTGATCGTTTCGCCTCCGAGTCCCATGCTCTCTTTTCTGTCGCGATATCGCGACATCATGACCGTTTCGCCTTCGAGTCCCATGCTCTCTTTTCTGTCGTGATATCATGACATCGCGATATCGCGACGTCGCGACATCACGACTGTTTTACCTTTGAGTCCTTCGCCCTCCTTTACGTCATGATATCGCAACGTCACGACATCGCGACCATTTTACCTTTGAGTCCTTCGCGTTGTTTCTTGTCGCGATATCGCGACGTCATGATATCGTGACATCGCGACATCGCGACGTCGTGACATCATGACCGTTTCTCCTTCGAGCCCCTTGCCTTGGACTTTCCACCTCTGAGTTTTGCTTCTGCCTTCCGCCTTCCGCCTTCGAGTCCATGCCTTATGTTTTTTGCCTTTGATCCTTGCTTTTGATTTTTTGTCGCGATATCGCGCCCACCTTTGCCCTCGGCCTACGTTTCGCGTTTCTGTCATGATATCACGCGTCGTGATATTGCGACCATTTTTGGCTGCGAGCCTGTACTCCGCTTTTATGTCGCGATTTCGTGACCCTCCAACTTCTGCATTTTTTCTGCTAAATACTTCGAAACAGAACCAAATTTTGGAAACACTTAGAAAAATTTGGTTGATGCAGGATTGCTCTGCTGCTACCGGATGCTCCTGCATCATTGGTTTTAATAAAAACCCTATCCAACTTGGTTTTAATAAAAATCGGTTTGGTTTTAATGAAAAACCCTTGCCAAGGAATCTCTCCGGATTCTCTTAAAAAGATTCTCTTGGAATATTCCACCTTTGAAGCCAACACATCCTCTTAACATTAATGCCATTTCCTTTTGACATCAATGACAACTCATAGACAAGAAGCTAGGATCTCAAACCCAAAATTGCCAACATGTTAGTTGTTAGCTAAATGTTAGCTAATATTAGCATCAGTTGAGATATTTTAGGTGTTAGTTGCTATTTGCACCTATCATTAAGATAATATATCTTGTAAATTTGGCATCTTATATGCCTATAAACATTTAGAAAATGAATAAAACAATAGTATAATTTGGATCCATATCATTTGTAGTACTTACTTTCTTATATTGCATTGAAAACCTTAAATTATCATGGATATTCTTCATATTTCTTAAAAAAATCATCAATTTACAATGATTAGTATTATAGAATCACATGAATACATAACACATTACATTCCCTAAATAGCTAATTGCCTGATAACAAAATATCTCAACTAGCATTTTAACTTAGACCCAAATATGATATGTAGTTATGTTGTTATGTTGATATATAAATTTATTCAAACACCCCTTAATGACTAAAGTAAATACCTCACAAGGTTTAGTCAGTAACACTCACACAATCATGCCCTTATGAGGACTTACTACGATTGCAAAGGCGTTACTATCACTCTTAAGCAAACACAACAATGAAACTAGAGACTCAACTCAAAACCTCCTATACCCAAAACAAATGCTAGACTAAATTCTATACTTCTATGAAAAACAACTTCTAACTTACCATAAAACTTGGTAAAACCAAAAGCTAGACTAAACTCTAGATTTTGTGACACTACTTAAAATCTCAAGAAAACTTTGAATTGTGTACATTAGATTGAACTTTGGACTTAATACTCTAAATCGTCCATGTAATGAGCTTCACCCAATCAACTAGAGTCTCAATTGAATTTTTAAATGTTGAATGACAATATTTATCTTGAAGATCCATTAATCAAACATGTGTTTTGTTGATGATATTTTAGTTCTAAATTATCTTTTGCATCACCTGCATAGCCTTCATTTAGATGTTATTTGAAGTGGTATTCTCAAAAATAAGTCTCAAATATCAAGTGATATAAGCATACTTGCAATACCAAATTTTCTAAGAACATTCATCAAGTTTTATACAAGACTTATTGAAAGGCATAAAGCAATCCATATGCTTCCTCCATAGTAATCAAATACATTGGTTGCATTGCAAAAATGCATCTAGTCTCACACAGGATTTCCTAAAAGGCACAAAACAATTTATATACCTCCTCAATAGTAATCAAATATATTGGTTGTATTAAAAACATGGTTTGAGTCGAATACATTTGCCCTTGGATAAGGTACTCTTCCAAACAAATAAGATTCACCACTAAGACCAATAACTCAAGTTGACTACTATACACAATATCAAGTTAATATGACTTGATCACTACATATAATATAAAGACAATCATTCTTGATCAATACATAATATCAAGATAACTAGACTTGACCATGAACACCACTAAAATAAATCTAGACACAAATTCTAAACAAACAATAGGAATATATGATTGTCCCTATAAATATATTGATGATAATAGGGTACTAAACTATGATCTAGACTAATTAGAAAAAGAATATATTGAACAATTGACCTTTTTTGGTATTTTATTTTCCTTATCCCTTTCTCTCTCCTATTTATTTCTTTCCTTTTATTTATCTCTCTCTTCTCTCCCTCTCTTTATCTCTCTCATTTTTGTTTTCTCCTCTCTCTCTTTCTCTTGCTTTTTGTTTTATGTAAGTAAGTATGTATGCACATACAAGAAATTGCTAATGCACCCAAATAAATCAAAAATACTATGTACAAACTAGGACAAGAGAGTTCATTATATATCCATGCACTTTGGTGAACTAACAAGAGAGGTTGTGCACTTTGGATAATTAAGGAGATTGATCATCCAATGTGGAGAATAACTTTTTATGAACCTTTATTCTCATTAACATAAATCATTCATCATATATTAAAATAACTAATCATCCATCCACAAATAATTATTTATAGTAAAAATCCACATAATGAGCCAATGGTAGATAATATCTTTGAGGTAGGGCAACACCAATAATACTCCTTAAGGAAGGAATCACTCCACACCTGCTCTGCAAACCAATATTATTCTAAGAGAATACTTGATATGATTTGCTTTCTTACAATGGTAATATCCCTTCTTTTTATAACCATCCACTTATGCTATTTTAAAAAAATATATAGCTCTATCCTTATCCCACTCATTATTATAATATAATTTTCTATAAATAGATATTGGATTATTTTTAGCCAATACCCCCCTTACAAATTATTCATCCTCAAAACATGATATGAAACCAAATAATATGATCCTCTAATCATGGTAGATAATTGGTACCATTCTTGATCACCCAACCACCCAAGTGGAATCCTAATTGGTGGTGGTCTTTGTTGATGCCATGCTTTTGTTGTGCCACTCTATTATACATAAGCAATCCTTTGGTTCCATATGTTGGCTACACTAATTTAATATTTATGTTGGCCATAAATATCACTCTTTTTCATCCATACTTCCTTACAATTTCCACTAGTAGCATATCCATAGTTTTTGCTCCTATGGTTCCATGTATGTCCATCCTAGATCTTTTGTTGCTCTATATCTTGTCTTAATGGTTGTTGCCTCTCATGGTGGTGTGGAGGGCAATATGATCCAACCTTAGCCTGGCCTTTTATTTCCATCAAGTCTTCAACATTTTGTTTCACTATTTTAAATTCTTCCTCTAACAGATATTCCTTGGATTTTGTTGCTACTTCTTCTTGGGATTCTACTACTGCTTCTATTGTAGACATAGATTTTGATTCCTCTATTAGTTTCTTAACTTGTTCCCCTACCATAATTATTTTTTGCTTCTCCTTGGATCCTTGCTCCTTAAGTTGATAAATATCCTATAGTGTTATCTTCTTTTTCCTATACCATAATTTCATAAAACTTCTTTTGCATATTAATGCTAATAATACCCAAAGAATCCAACCAATGATAACCCAAAATAATATCCACAAAATCCATATCAAGAGCATAAAAATTTGAATGTAAAACATATTTATCCATGTTGATCTTCAAATCTTGAAAAACTTGAACATTCTTACCCTTAAGCTTTGTCCTTAATTTTTGTTGCTTGAACCTACAACCTTTTAGGTAAAGCAATATTAATAAGAGTATACCTCCTGCTATGATTAATGGAAATGATAACCTTTTCCCTCTGAATGCAACCATGAACCTACAAAATAGAATTTTTAGATTCAAATGAATCCATTTGATCAATGTTGGCTTATTTGACACCAAAATTGTGGTTCCTTCAATTTGCACACTATCATCCTTATCTTTTCCTTCTACCAAATTCTTGCAAATTAACTCTCCTTTTAATTCCTTTTATTCTTTCTGAAGCTTGTTTATTTATTCTACATAACCTTTGAGTGTGAATTTATCTTTTTTCAACCTGGCCAAACCTACTACTACCATCATGCTTTTTGTTTTAAATATTCTCACCTCAATTCAACTATCTTCCTTTAACCCACTCATGAAACAACTTTAGAAAAATGCTTCACTCAAGCCCTTTGTGTCGTTTACTAGCTTTTCAAATTATGTATGGTAGTTGTGGATCATTGTCTATTTCAACTTAGTGAGGGCTCTAGTGAAATCCTCTCTAGAAAAATTTGTAACTCCATATCTCAACCCAAAAAAAATCAAAACTTGGAATTTTCAAAAATAAAATTCCTCAAATATTGTCTATTTTTTTTAAAGAAAATTATGTCTATAGATTTTTTTTCAAAATAAAATAAATGATGACTAATTTGCTTACCTAGATTGAGAGATATGATTTTTTTCTTTTTGCACAACAAAAAATAGGGTCTATAGATCAACTTCAAACAACCGTAACTCCTTCAATATTGATAAAAATTTAACTTATAACCAATATTTTTTGTAGTACTCAAAATGATCAATATTATAGCATAATAATATTTTGAGTATGACTACTTGGAAAAAGAATATAATTTTTTTTTGACAAATTTATGCATATCCAAAACATATCTTTAGCCCAACTTCAAACAACCATTAGCTCCATAAATATTGATCATAATTTAACAAATGACCTGTCACTTTTATAGTGCTCAAAGTGATCTACATGATGGTGTAAGAATAATCTAAATATATTTGTTGAAAAAAGATATAGCTCCCACAAAATGAGATATTTTTTGAAAAAAATTACCCTGGTTTTGTAATCCACAAAAAGAACAATCTCCACTTTGCCAAAATCATTGATCTAATACTAGTTATGAGCCTCTATTTTCTTTAATAGAAATAATTCACCATACACTAAAATAACAAATCATCCATCTACAAATAATTATTCGTAGTAATAATCCACATAATGAGGCAGAGATAGATAATACCCTTGAGGTAGGGTACCACCAATAATACTCCTTAAGGAAGGAATCACTCCACATCTGCTCCATGAGCCAAGACTGTTACAAGGGAATACTTGATATGATTTGCTTGCTTATAATGGCCATATCCCTTCTTTTTATAATTATACTCTTGTGTTATTTTTGGAAAGACATAACCCTATCCTTATATCACCCATTTTTATAATATAATTTCCTATAAACAAAGCTTAGGTTATTTGCAACCAATGTTGTTTACACAATACAATTAGTTTATTTGTGGCTCATACCAATTATACAATACAATATTATATTATTAAGCACCTATCCTGGGTACCTAACATAACCTATCAAGGATGAAGAGCATGCGGCTTTAAGTGGTGAACACCATGTTGAACACCTTAATACATTGATGGGAATATAAGCATTCACCAAGTGTTGTAATGTCATAAAGGGTAAGGAACCACTTTTGTCACTGATTTTTCACAATGAGAACAATTGAAAAATATACTAAATTCCACAAACATGGATTAGGAAAACTGCTAGAATTTCTCTAAAACATCAAATATATTTCTCAAAATATGCTAACTAGCTTGATTCCTGCCAATATCTTCACCTATACTTATTTAAATCTCCTTTGCCTAAACAAAAACCAACTAAGTGATAACATCCCATGGCCATTGACCTGGATTGATAATCTCAATGTCTTCAATTTTTCAAATAACAAGATTTTATGGGAAATACCAATTCGTGGGCCTATACAAAATTTAAATCTTTCAAGAGTATAACCTATCATGTATTGACGTCAACTATTTTGGTCGCATTTATAGTGCTTGATAGCCTCATGTTAATTATTTAGGTGATGATCACTTGTTGCTGATAGAATTCCAAGGAAAAACATAAATTTCAATCACGTCCAACCATGCCATATGATGGTTCTTGAGACTATCAACCTCATGGGGCATTTTCCACCATTATTGCACTCAAATTTTATTTTCCAAACAAAATCCATGCAACAATAGGCATCCCAAAGGTTATGCTCTTAATAACATAATTTTGATACCTTGTGTCCTAGTGGCACCTATTTTAACAATAATAGTAATAATTTCTAGGTTGTGGTGGTTAGGGTGAGCCCATATCGAATAATCATAGCCAATTACAATGATTCCTAGATGATTTTTTTGAAGGAGGAAACATTATTTTGTTCTTCAGGGACCATAAACTAGAACATGAATATAAGATTATTCACATCGAATTTGTTGGAGGATGCATCATTTAATGGAACAACTATTACATTAGAGTCTTCCTTACCATGTCAAAATCCATATAGGACATATTTTTCACATAGTTTGTGATACCTAAATCAAACGTAACTTGCATGGACCACTCAAAATAGGAAAAGTTCTTAGTCTTGACGAATGTCAAGCTATGTGATGTGTTATCAAATTAACATGTGTGCAAGGTGGCTCACAAATGCTTTAGTGGTTATAGGTCCCATCGCTTCATGGGAAAAAATTATTAGCTCTAGCATAAGAAGACCCCTTCCTCCAATGATCGTAAACCTCATCAGACTCATCAAATTATTTTTTGTTAACAATGCCTTCACTAGCATCCTGCTAAATAATTGCTTTGGCTTTTGGATCTCTTATCCAACAAACTTCATTGGATAAATTTCTTCCCTTTTTATTTTTTCCTGCTCGTGGCTTTGGCTTAATATTTTTGAGAATGTATTCATCGATGATATGTTGCAAAAATTTGAGAGATGCAAAAAATAAAACAATTCCAATACTTGTAACTCCAACCTTCATTTGTCCACTTGCTCTTCTACATGCTTTTCATAGGATTGGTGGAAGGGTGTCCTCACTATTCCATCAATCCTCAATCTAAGATGGATCTAGTACCATAAAATATTTATCAAATTGTAGTGATATTAAATATAATATCACATGAATACATAACACATTATATTTTGTGAATAGCTAATTGCTTGATAACATAATATCTTAACTTCAAATATAACTTAGACTCAAATATGATATGCCAATTTTGTTATTATGTTGATATCTAATGTATTTCAACACTTATTTATTTATTTTATTTCTCTTGAAACCTCGAAGTACAAGGGATAAAATCTACACTGCTTTCATTTATTATAAGAAGAGGAGTTTTCACTACTTTAGAAAAATAAAGATATTTTCCCTCGATTACACTTGACATATTTTACCTCTTTAATTTTAAAATACGCCTGCATATGTTCCTTCACACCTTTAATATATTTTAAAATTGAACATGTACATTATACTTCGTCATCCCTTATATCCTTTTTTATTTGTAACGATTGATCTAAATGATAGACTTCACCATCTGATGATGTAGAGGGGATTTGTTTACCACTTTTTTGGGAGTAGAAAATCCTTTATCTAATCTAAGCTTCCACTGCAATATGATCTCCTTGCTTTATCTTAAATTTTATCTTGTGACTCTTTTTTATCTTTTTTTTCATCAGTCTCTCTTTGTAATTATTTTCTATGCCTAGTCTTATAACATTTACAATATCAAAATGTTTTCATAATCCACTTGTGATCCCATTCTCCTCATTCAGATTTAATCTTAATGGATTGTGGTAAAGATTTTGAAATATCCATGGTAACACATATCTTGGAGTATACAACATGCTTTCACTCTTTAGTAGTTGGTCCCTCTTAGATGAATTCCCTTAGAGTGTTGCCAATATTCTTCAAAACCTCCTTATTGATAAATCAACATGGAAGTCCAAAAAACCTAACCACACTGGAAACCTTTCAACAAATTTTATCTCCATAGAAAAATTCTCACTCTATGGTATAAAATATAGAATATCTCTCCCCCTAAACCATCAACCGCCACCTATTATTTAATTCCTAATTTCTCTATTAAAGAATATGAGGAAAATTCCTTGCATAATAAAAGTATTACAGTAATTTGAATTCAATCCACTTGATCTAATTTTGAATATCTAAAAAACTTGACTAGTATATGTAGAACTTATATATTACCCTCTCTTTTTAAGAACCATTATGTCATGCTAGATCATCTCATCCTTGATAATCACTTCTAGTGTTACATCTATTGCCTAGATAGGAATTTTCATAGACTTCTTCTTTCTATTATCCCCAACTAGAGTATACATGCTTCTAGCTAGGGTATTCTTACTTATAGTTAGGGCTTTCATAAATGGATAATTATACACATTACATAGTTTTTCCTCGAAAAAATATTTAGTTTTTCCTCATAAAAATATTTATTTTAAATTTGTCTAAAGATATGAAACAAGAAAAAAGCGAGGCTTACCCCTTGCTCACACTCACTTCCTGCACAACTCCCTCCTTGATTTTATCCAAAGATCTAAAACAAGAAAAGGGGAGGCTTGCACTCCTAGCCAAGTATGAAGAAGATATTAGGAAGGAAGAAATTAATTTTTCAAAGATATTTTATTAAAATTTTAGCAAAGTAAAGAGTTTGAGGATAAGCTTTTGCAAAATACTCTATCAGTTATCACATAGATACATAATGAAAGCCTGATAAGAAATATCTCTCTGGAGGAGCTACAAGAGGTGGTTTTCTCTTTCCACCCTAACAAGGCACCTGATCTGAATATATTTCCTATAATTTTCTTCTAAAAATTACAATACTTTAGAATCCAAGCAATTACAAATTATAGATTTTAGAATCACAAATTAGGGCAAAACTTAGTTGGAGATTATATTCAAAGATTAAGGAAATAGTTATGTAAAAATGCTACTTCAAAAATATATAGGTTCCATTGATGCAATCATTTTTTCGTAAAAAAAAAGCTGTAAGATTACTGCAGTGGTAAGGGCTTTGGACTATCTTTGAGAGGCCCAAGGTTCAAACCCCACTCAACATGAGGGGACTTGGACCCCTCATAAAAAATTGTGCTAATTCATTGAAAAAATTAGCATTTAGTTCATATAAATTATAAATGTTTAAGTTGCAAGCTTCCTTCAGTGGTAAGGGCTTTGGTCTCTTTTTGAGAGGTCCAAGGTTCAAACCCCACTTAGCCTTAGAAATACCTATGTAGACTCATTGAAAAATTTAATGATATAGTAATAAACATAAATGATCTTAATTATTGTTGAATGAATATGTTTTAAGTTGGAAGCTTACTACGGTGGTAAGGGCTTTATTTTCTCTTTGAGAGGTCCAAGGTTCAAACCCCACTCAATATGAGGGTACTGGGGCTCCTCATAAAAACTTGTGTAAACTCATTAAAAAATAAAATTTTCCCAAAAAAAATTGACTTAGGGTTCAACAACATGGAACTTCATATTAGAGAGTTTGCATTGGTCAAAAAATATATTATGTAGTTAATCAACAAGGATGATTTTGTAAATTATTGGTTTGATAGTTGGTCGAAACATTATCTTCTTATTTTTTATCCAAAATTAGTCTCAAGTATGTTTAGCTTGTAGAGGTTCAAAAGTAAACAATTAGATTAATGTGAGCAACAAATCCAAATGATGAATTTCTATTATTGATCTAGTTGAAGGAAAGGACCTCAAACAAATAACAAATGAGCTTCAAACCATGTTTTAAGAGTTATATTTGCTCATTTTTATGTGGGAATATGAGTTGGTTTGTAGTGTATCAAAAGATGATAAATACTTGTTCAAGTCGAGATTTCTACTCCTAAGTATTTTCCTTAGAAGAATGTTTGGTTACTTGACACCCTTCCTAAGGCCTCAACGTTTCTTTGGTCAGGAGTGTGATTTAAAATTCTTACATGTGAAAGTATACAAAGAAGATAATATTATGGATCTTTTAGGTGTACCCTGTGTAAGAAGGGTCTCAAAACATAAAATAATTGTTTTTTATAGTGCCTTTGTTTACACCATTTGGGGTCTTTTTAAAAAAGTAAGAACTAATTATCCCTTTTCTTACACCATTTGGGGTCCTTTTTTTAAAATAAAATACATTGGGTAGCTTCATTAACATTGAAAGAGTTCATAAATGTTAGTTTAATTATTTTAAAGTTATGCATTATATGAAAGACTGATCCTACCATTATTTATTTGAATTCATGGATTGAAAAAAAAATTAAAAATTAATCTCAAATCATGCCCAAGTTTGGAATTTGTATTACTACTATTTTTTAGAATGTATACACACATCATGTTCATCATGGAAAGTCTCTAGTATGGAAAAAAGAGATGATAGCCTTTTTATTATAAGAATTAAATATACATGCAAGGGTAATCTATGATAATAGAGTTAACACAAAGGATTTGCATTTATGTAAATTAAAATAGAAATGTCTAAAAGTTAGGTTGGTTAAAATATTAATTTTTGGTGCTTTGAAAGGAAAGCCTAGAAAAGCTACAGAGGAGGTGTTTTTTTTTTTAAACAATGAAGGCAACTCAAAATCATATTGAATTTCAACTAATAATTATGTAGAGGGTAACACACTTCTTGCAAGGGTCTAGGCCATTGATAAATAATGAAAATATATATTTCAATTGAGGGGAGTTCATAAATTATTATCAATATTATTAAGGAAAATGGATGTGGGATTGAATCATCAATAATATTATTTTTAATATCCATCAATTATGGTTGGAGATAATATCTTAGAAATGTTAACATACTTATAAAGAAAAACACAATAACAAATAATTTAAATTTGGTGATGATCTTTGTCTTAACAATATTTAAAATTTAAATATTCTTAATGAAATGATATCAAGAAGGTTATTATAAAAACATAATAGTTTAAAGAAATGAAAAAAAGTTCAAACCACGGCATGCGTGTGGTTGTGTGTTAATCTTATATTGATAAGTTTAGCTCTCAGCCATGTGAGGGATCATGGCTGGTATGAGAATTCTTAGCTCTAAGCGTCGGTCATAGAGGTTTCTCATACCAACCAAAAAATAAAAGAAAAAATATATATATAAATGTATGTTTTTGCTGGAGAAAAAGGAGTTGTACTCAAGTCCCCCACCCTTGACAAATCATAACTCTCTCCTTTACAAATTGAGAGTTTACAAATAAATTTGATTTTCATCTCAATTAAGTTGTTATAGCTAGACACCTACAACGTTTTCATAAGAAGTCTGAATTTTTTATTTTCATTTTCTAGATCTTCCTCATTTTCTTTGTAAATACAAATATTCCAAAATTTAGCATTCTTCTTCTTGACATTTTTCTGCAACATCCTACATAATACCAAAACTCCATCTCTATTATCTATGCATTGCATCTTAATAGAGTAATATTTGTAAAACTTTGCGCTATCAAAGTCCACTTTACCAGTTTTATACTGCTAGTTTCCTTCTTGAAGCATAAAGGCAACCACAAGAATTGTAATGAATAGTTTATACAAAAACACACTAATGTTATAAAATACAACAAATATTATTAATGCATAACATTAAAGTAACTCTGAATCATTATTTGATTTAGGCAGTCAACATTTTCTTGTCAATTTTGGTTAAACTTACTACTTTCTCTAACTAAGGAAAAAATAGTTAACTTTATAATCCTTTATTAAAACCCGTCTATTAGCTAACCTCTCTACACATTTGTTCCCTTCCCTTAACGTATATGTAAACCTGATTTCTTCACACTCTATAGAAAGGTCTTTATTTCCATAATGATCTCTTGTATGTTCTATGGAGCCTTTGTTTTCCTCAAAATTGTATTTATTACTATTAATAAATCGCCTTACATCCATACTTCGTTCCATTTCATTTGTTTAACCCTTTCAAAGTTACCCAAGCTTCAAATTCATTATTAGTCTTATATCCACTATTGAAAGCATAATGTGATAAGATCTTATCCCTATTATTTCTAAATAAATCTCCTCTTGCTGGTCTTAGATTTCCTTTAGATGCTCCATCAAAATTTAATTTAACCAACTCCACTTTCGATGGTTTCCACTTTATCTTCTCTATCTTATTTTTGTTTCTTTTGTGCCCAACATCATAATTCCATTTGATGACTTGACTCCATCTATCGGGGCTTTTGCCTCAATATTAAGGATTGGATGAGTTGATAGGGTTAATTTAAACTCCTCTATGGCTAAACAATTTTTTCTTTTCATTACCTTTAATATGCTTTCCTTTCCTTTAAATATTCTTTTGTTCCTTTCTAGCCATACAATCCAAAGTATTGTATCTTTTGATATATCCTAAATTATCTATAATATCTCAATTTTAAAAGTGCTTTACCATTGCTTTAATCATTATTCAAGTATGTCATTCATCACCATAAATTTTCCAAACATATTAAGAATCCATTTCCATAGTTCCTAGACTAATGAACAATGTCCCAAGAGATGGTCTATACTCTCCTCCTCCTTTTTAGATAGAACACAATATGAGGGGCCATGAAAACCCCTTTTCATTAGTTATCCCAAGATAAAATTTTCATATGACCTACTAGCCATACAAACATTTTAACTTTTAGAATGCTCGAGCTATCTCAAATTTGTCTCGAAATTATTATGATATTCTTTTTTTTCTTGGTAAAAAGAGGTTGTACTCAGGTTCCCTATCCTTGATAAATCACAACTCTCTCTTTTAAAGCTTAAGAGTGTATAAGCATATTTAATTCTCATCTCAATTTAGATGTTGTAACTACATACCTACACCTTTTTTTATAAAATTCCTAAATTTTTTATATTCATTTTTTTGTATCTTCTTCAATTTTTTTGTAAATACAAATATTTAGCATCCTTCTTGACATTTGTCAATCTTGTTCATATCCATCCATCCAAGTGAAATCTTGATTAGTGGTGGACTTTGATGATGCCAAGCTACCATTGTGCCACTTAAAAATCCATTACTACTTTGTTGGCTAGATGCTTTTGTTGCTCTGCTCCGATATTTTGAATAGTTGGTCTTATTATCCCCTGATGTTGTTGCATCCCTTTGAAATCCATAAACATTATGATATTTCTACCAAACACTACCATACTTGATGTATTTTTAACTCCATGTAGATCTATAATATTAATACCTTAACCCATGCCTCCATGATTGTTATGTCTTAGGGTGGTGTGGGTGTTGATATGCTATAATCTTAACCTAATTTGTTTCTTTATTTTATTTTATTTTTCACAATCTTCTCTCTTATACCCTTATTTTGGTGCATCCTTATGCACTTATAACATTGCTTCCTTGGACTTTGCAGATGCTTCTTCTACGGACTCTATTGTTGCTACTACTATAAATTCAACTTTTGAGTCTTTTGTTGGTTCTTCAACTTGTTCCCCTTCCATAGCTAGCTTCTTGCTTCTCCTTGAACGCCTGATTCTTAAGTTTTTACTTGTAAATGCAACCATGAACTCGCACATTGTCATCTGTATTTTTCTTCTATTATATCCTCTTTATTCATTTCTTCTGATTCTCTATGAAGCCTTTTTATTATTTCTTCATATCCTTTAATGGTAACCTTAAAAATACCTATATTTTTATATGGGGTCCACTAAATCAAGAATGTGTGCTCCATTTCATCCCAAGTGCAACTATTTTTCCTTTCCTTAGCAAGACTTGTCCACCAATCATAAGCTTTCTCTCTTAAAATTTTGATAAGTTGGTATTCCCAAAAATATTCCCTAGAATATAGAGATCTAAACTTCATCCACCATTTTCAAGTATAAATGTCATTCTTTCCAATAAATATTGGTAATTCCATGATCTCAAACCAAAATTTCCAAAAAGTAGCTAGGGTTTTGGAAAAAAATAGGTTTTTCAAAAAAAACCTCAATCTTCTATGTTCCTTTCTATCAACAAATAACTTTGTAGATTTTCTTCAAAAAAAAATTAAACTACAACTAATTTGCTTACCTTAAAGGGTCGTAATCTCCCTCAATACTCACAACATTTCCCTAAACCCTTCTCTCCACAACATTTATTGTCGTAATCCTCTTTATCATTTGTGATTGTTGTCATTATCTTTTGTAATTTCACCTAGGCAATGCAATGGGTCCATCAAGTGATAAACCTCAAATCCTCATTGAAACCATACAGAAGGCACTATGAGTCTTATCTTACTCGCAAAAGGGTACTTGATATCAAACTGGAAGCAAAAACCCACAAGGACGACACCACAGTCTATCAAATGATAAAATTTGACACGTAGGCAATCCACTCACAATAGGTCAAATTCCTAAAAAGCAACAGGTCAAATTCCTCCCAATTCTTATGATATTTTTTTTGTTGGTGCTTTACATTATATCTTCTTCTTGCCATGTATTCTTCTGAGCTATTTAACCCCTAAAATAACTTATTCTCGACTCCCTCAAAATAATTTTATAAAAAATACATTCAATAATAAAATAAACCATGTATAATATATTGAATCTAATAATAAATAAAATATTTTTTACCCCATGGGGACAACGCAATGATTCAGGGTTTGGCTCTTTTTTAAGAGGTCTAAGGTTCAAACAACAACATGTGTGTGCGGCTGTGTTAATCCCTTGTTGATAAGTTTAGCTCTTGGTCTTTCGAGGGGTCATGGCTAGGATGAGAATGCCCAACCTTGAATTTCAAGGGGTCATGGCTAGGATGGAAATACCCAATATTAAGCATCAATCGCAAGGGTTTCTCACACTAACCAAACAAATAAAGAAAAAAATTAATAAATGTAACCCTAAAACATAGCACGCATAATTTATTAAAATAATAAAAAAACATTTTCAATCCCTTGCTACTAATAGATATTATTAATCCACGATTGAGTCAAGCAACAGTAGTTGTAGAGGGTTTGAAGCTAGGTAGTGGTAGCTTTAGAGGGTTTTCAATCCATAGCTAAGTTAGGCGACAACCGTTGTAGAGGGTTTGAAGTCAGGCAATGACAACTCTGGAGGGTTTTCAATCCACAACTGAGTCAAGTGATGGTAGTTGTAGAGGGTTTGTAATCCATAGTTGAGTTAGGTGATGGAGAACTCGAGTCAAGAAGACAAGGGTGGTTTTCAAGGCTTGAGTGGGCAAGGTGGAAGTAGTAGAAGTCAAGATATGAGGAGCAATGGAGGTCAGGGTGTGGAGATTAGTGGTGGAGATGGTGAGGATATTTGTAAAGGTTTTGTCTCAGGGGCCCGATATTGGGTTAGTCTTCTTAAGGGAAAACAAAAACCAATGAGCCTAGGGTTAAATCTCCTTTCTTGCTCAGGAAGACTTGTGGTTCCAGACCCTCTTGCAGATATAGCTACTTCCCATGGGGATTTTGCTCTTGTTGGGAAATTTGTTGGGGTTCTTCTAGATTTGGATGTTATTCAAAAGTGGGCTTAGTTAAAATGGTATCCTAAGGGTTCTTTGGAGATTGTTGCTTTACCTAAGGTTTTTTTCCTAGTTAGGCTCAGTGGTTTAGAGGACCGTGATAGGATTCTTCAAGATGGTCCTTGGCTCTTTGGGTGTAGAGGTTTGTTCCTAGGAAAGTGGGCACCTGATTTCAACCATAATTCCCAACACATTGACCAAGCTCCTGTGTGGGTTCGCCTTCTTGATCTTCCCTTATATATTTGGCATGATATCCTAGCCAAAATTACAAGTGAAATAGGATAGATGGTGGTAATAGATCTTGTTACCATTGCTAGATCTAGGTTTTTATACACTAGATTCTATGTTAATGTTATGTTTAATAAGGACCTTCTGAAGTCAATTGAAATTGAGTCTAAGTTTGGGGTTTGGACCTAGCCTTTGTAATATGAGATCATAGTTGGAAAATTCTCAGTATGCAAGAAGTTTGGTCATCCCAACTTCTCTTGCACTCCGTCTCAAAAATTTGATAGAGTAAAAAAGGCTTGGGAAAGGAAGCATACCCAAATCTAAGTTTTTTGTTATCTGAGTTAGGGGGAGATAGAAAGGGTGTTCATGGTGCTCCTAAGGAGTTTATTGCCACAAAAATCTTGGTTGTTGGTGCATTTGAAGGCCTTGTCATAGATTAAATCAATGGAAAGTACTTAGAGAAAAATGAATATTGCTCTAAAGTTGCCAGGGTTTTTCCAAAATTTTATGGGAATTCCAAGGATGTAAAGGTGAATACAAATAAATTTTTTGTATTAGGAGAGTGCTGCATTTTGGTCTTGAGGCTAGTTGGATGCTATTCCAAATAAAGGAGTGGAGATCTTGGATCATCAAGGGGATAAAATACCTTCTGCTTAGGCTCCTGTTGAGATGTTTTCAGAAGTAGTTATCCCTATTTTGTATAGGAAGAAGGTTTATGCCCCTCTTGATAACAAAAAATATGAAGCTATCATGAATTATCTTTGGGATGTAGAAGGAGAGATTTCTACAAATGCTTTGGATAGGGAATTAGAGGAGGTCTTGTCTTCCTCGGAGGAATATGGCTTTCAATAAGTTTTGTAGACACCAAAATCCAACACCCAAAAAATCACATTTTGCCACCCCAGAGAAAAATCTTGCATAATAAAACTATATGCCTAAGTTTTGACTTAGGGATACAAGACCTACACATTATCCTATTTTTCAGATTTGTTAAATCTAGAAAATCAAGCTAGGATACCCTGCCTACCCACTAGATATGTGTCTTAGACACCTCACCCAACACCCTTGCCACATCTCATCCACTATTGTCCCCCTTGTCCCTTCACATGGGGTAAAATCCCACATACCACTCCACTCATAGCCACATCATCCTAGATAAGTGAGGCACATTGAGTGACTCACTATAACTATTCCCTCCATTTGCAAACCCAAAATTTCCACTTGGCAATCTAGGATTTCCACCTCCCATTTCCCTCCAAAACCTTAAGGGATATATAAAGGTACCCTTTCCTCACCAAACAAAGGGAGTTGAAACTTGCCACCACCAGGCTATCAAAATAGGGCCAAACATCTGCACGCATCTCAAATTTGGAGGTCCCATTTTGAGCATTCTGCCCTTTAGCCTAAACCGTTTGTTCATGGTTCCACAGTCAAAAATGTAGGCCCATGATTTCACCACCATGCATCTACGATTTCCTAGGCACCACCACACACCCACGATTTCATAGAGCTAAGAGCGTGACACCAATACGATCAGTAAATTTTGCTTTGCAAGGATTTTTTTGTTATATGATGTTGTTGTTTGTGTTATATGGTTACCTGCTTAGGGTTTAGATTTAGCATTGGTTTTACATCTTGATTTGTAGGTGCTACTGATCCCCTTTGTTGGTTCCCATGTGTGCAGGTTACAGGTACATTGGAGAAGTTGCTGAAGCTGGAGTGGTCTCGAGCTGGATACCAAAGCCCACTCACCTTTTGAAGTGTAGTTGAGGACTGAAGAACACCGTACCCTGTTGAAGACTTGGAAGACCCCGTACATTGCTCCTAAAGAAGATTGTACCATACAAAGACATATACATATTATAACATTGCTCCCAAGATACTTGGGGCAATTCAAAGATTGTAAAAATTGTATAAAAAAGAAATCAATATAAAAGCATTTTTTGTCAATACTTTTGTCTTTGTGTGTTTTATTTTATTTAAGTGTTAAGTTCTTTGGCTACAAATATGGCGATCACGGTGGGACCCCCTAAGGGTTCCATTTTGTTTTGTCTTAATTTTATTTAATTTATTGATCTGTGTTTTCTGCATCTACAGGTTTCAGGAGCTCGAAGTGTGCGCAGATTCAATCCTAGGTCGACAAATCTGAGAGTTGTTACATTCAGCCCTATCATTGTGAAACCGCATACATGTGGTTTTAGTTTTTGGAAACTGCGCATTCACGATAGATAAATTGAGGAAATACAAACCTACGGTTGAGGAGCGATAGAACTACGCACTTGTGGTTGGATACTTGGAGAAACACGCACACGCGGTTACTACACTATGGAACCATGAACCTGTGGTTGATAGTTGGAGGGAGAAACGAAAGGATAAGAGGTTTGTACCCCTATCCAATTTTTTGCTTACTATTTTTTTTATTTTAGTCTGCATCTAGGGTAAATTAGGAGTCCTAGTCCTATATTCCATTGTCTGCATCTAGGGTAAATTAGGAGTTAGTCCTATATTCCATTGTCTGCATCTAGGTCTTAGTATAGAAATTTACTTAGTTTTGCATTGACCCACACAATAAAAGGAAGAATTAAGAGGATCTACACCTGCATATAGGGAAAAATCATACTACATTGCTCAATTAGCAATAATTTGGGCATCATATTCAAGGATCAGGTCATATTAGGCTCATTTTGTTGCACAGTCAGACCCGCGGTTGAGATATCCTAAATATGAACCTACGACTGGCAAACTGTGCACCCGTGGTTGGCCTCTAACAATAGAATCAATAGAAATATTACTTGGAATCAGTTGTTGACCCCTGATATATGTTGTCTACTATTATTTTTTTTCCTATTTTCTACATCTAGGCATAAAAACAAAATTGCATTTTAGTTGCATCCCACAATAAATTAAACAAACCTCACACACTCACTTAAATGTTGGAAAAATACTGGATTTCATCACCATCGAGTTTGGATTTCATCACCGAACCACCAACATTATTACCCTATTTTTGGCCAAGGTCGGCTCCAATAATGGTCTGTAGCTTAGAAAATTTGCATGTATTCCTTTTCGGAGGGTATAACACTGACCAAGTAGGACCTGTGCTCCCTGATCGATTATGGGTTTCATCTCCATACCTTGGTGGGTTTACGTGACCGAACTTCATCACCAGGTTGTCGAGCTGTGAGTATACAGGTGAAATACTAGATTCATTTAGGGCAAAACATTTTGCACACATCTTTTTCTTTTTCAAAACTCCAAAAACAAAAAAAAATAAAAAACTTTCAAAAAAAAAAGTAAAAATAAAGAAAATCAAAATCAAAACTGGCACAAACTTAGGACCAAAAACCTTGGTTATTTATTTGCTTTGGGTGCTATATTACATTGTACTTTAATTTTACCTACGTAGACTTGCATTTACATTTCACACATCATTGCATATTAGCATATGGTAATGACCCGTGGTCAAGCTAGAAAGTTAGCATTAATTCAGAGTCAGTTATCTTCCCCCATGGCATCTCAGTATAGTGAGGTCCCTAACACTTTGGTGGTAGGGCAAGTTAGTATGCCTCCTCCTATGTCCTAGAGCCTAAATTTAGGGCCCTCTAGTAGTGCCCCCATTTTAGACAGATATTATGCATAGGGCTAAACATATTGCTATTTATAAGACTCCTAGGAGTGAGTCACCCATCCCAATAGATGGTCATGTCACACTTGTGGACATGGATGCCGTTAGGATGTATCTGGATGTGGCTGGAATGGTTTTTCCATCATTAGTACTGATTACCATTCCATCCTGCACCATATCGTCACTACATCAAGAGTCCACCTTCATACACCCACAACAGTCTAGACAAGTCTTTACAAATCCACTTTATGCGTTGACTATCGTGACCTTGGCTAGCCATCCATCATCTTCTAGCCAACCACCCCTCACATTGCCTCAACATACCATAACTTGCACTAATCCCTTGTATGAAGCAATAACTGAAGTTGTTTTGTAGATCCCTACATCCATTCCACCTATCACACATATAGGCTCCATACATCATATCATCCCTCATTCGGTGGCCATGCCTTTTGCTACCTACCCTCCACTCACATCCACTACCATGGTTGTCTCACAACCAACCTAGCTAACCAACTCATATGTGGCTATGCCCACATCATCTACACTTGCCATGCAAGATTTCTTGCAGCTGCAACAAATGATTTTGGATAACGCTAAATCAACATTTACAGAGAATTGAACATAACCTACCATATACCACTCACCAAACCTATACCTTTATCCAATATTCATCTTAGGTATTGCATCCCCCAGCCACTACCGTAGCAACTCATCCACAACATCACATGTATGCTAACTCGTCAGGTCATCATGCTACTATGCCCTCATCACTACATCCATATCAAAACCTTCATCATTCATCATATCACCATACATTCTAGCCTAGCATCCCTCATCATCCATAATCCATATACAATGCACCCCGGTATTCACAATATCAAACAAACCAGGATTTTAACCCTATGGATGACCCTAAATACCAGTTCCTACAAAACCATATTGATAGCCTTGCCATACAAATCCTAGGTTTTTAATATCAAAAGCTAACATTAAGGTAGCTACTCAATAACCCGATCCATGCTTCGGTGTCTGCACCGCCCTATTTGATGGATTTCCATATTTCAAAGCTTGAATTTAAGGGGGAAGAGGACCCTCGAGATCATATAATAAGGTTTGTAAACGCGTGCTTTAGGATAAGCAACAATGACACACTCATGCTATACACATTTCCTCAAACACTTGGGAGAAATCCCAAGATTGGTACAACCACTTATCGCATCAGAGTGTTTACACCTTTGAGCAACTTGCGGATCAATTCTTGGAGCGATTTAAAGAAGACCACATTGACCGATCTGATTAGTCTAAAGCAATATGATGATGAATCGGTCCATGATTTTGGTAACTGTTTGAGGGTGGTTATGATCAAGTTGCCTTTCACCCTCCTAATGTTATAAATAACAAGAATATTCATGAAGAGTTGTGCCAAGCTCATCTCTTTGTTACTACAACTACAATAGGATAGGACATTCAAGGAGGCACTTGCCCAAGCCAAAGTGATAGAAGAGATAAAAATCCAAGAGGGTGAGATAAAGCCTAAGAAAAAGGAATGGCAGAAAAAAAACCAAAATGGGAATAACCACGACCAGTCCAAGGCCACTTAGGTTAATTAGATAGTCCTGGGCCAACCATCATAGTCAAATCAACAAGCCCAAGTTCAGATCCAACAATCCCAATAACAACAACAATAATCGCAACAATTGAATTATCAAGCAGTTCACCCCCACAACAGGTGCAAAACCAAATGAAACCTGTAGAAAGGTAGCAACATAACTTTAGGTCTAGGTGCAACTACACACCACTCCAAGATCCCTATTCACATATGATTCGAAAGTTGTATGCGGAACAATATTTTACATTGCCAGAGATAAAACCCAAGGACCCTAGCAAGCCAAAACCAAAAGGTTATAGAGAACACTTATACTGCATCTATCATCAACAAAGAGGACATGGCATCAAAGCTTGCCATGGGTTTAAAGGTATAGTGCAAGACTTATTAGAAGTGGAAAATATCAAAGTCGACAATCCACTAGCCCAATCCGATCAGAATTTTGGTATATCTCAGACACCTTTGCCTCACCATGAGGCAAATCAACAAATTACAGGAGCATCAACTTCTATAGTTCCTCCCAATTATCTCAGGATACAATCAGATTCGAATTAATCCTGAGGACCAACACAAGATGGCATTCACAACACCTTGGAGCACATTTTGTTATAGGGTGATACCTTTTGGCCTTAAAAATGTAGGGGCTACGTATCAATGTGCATGATGTACATATTCCACAATTACATGCATAAAATTATTGAGGATTATGTCGATGATCTAATTGCCAAATTAAAGACACGTCTTGAGCACATTGAAGTCCTAGAGAAAGTATTTGATCGATTGCTTGTAAGGTTAAACCCTATGAGGTGTGTGTTTGGCATCACATCAGGAAAAATTCTAGGATTCATTATCTCCAAGCGAGGCATTGAAGTGGGCCCTAACAAGGTCAAGGTCATTATCAATATGCCACCTCCAATAAACTTAAGAGAGTTGCGTAGTTTACAAGGAAAGATTCAATCTATCCGATGATTCATTGCACAACTCTCAAAAAAATGTAGGCCTTTCAATCGCTTGCTACAAAAGGGGGTGACATTCTCTTGGACAACTAAATGTCAAGAGGTATTTGATGACATAAAGAAGTATCTGGCTTCACCACCAGTTCTTATGCTACCTCATTCAGGAGTCCCTTTTCATCTCTATGTCTTTGCAGTAGATTTTGCATTGGGGACAATGCTTGCTCAGAAAAATGAGAATCATAAGGAGCAAGCCATTTATTACATTAGTCAAACATTGGTAAGTTACGAAACAAGATATGCTTATATCAAAAATTTGTGCTTAGCAGTGGTTTTTGCCACTAAGAAACTCAGACATTACATGCTAAGTAACACTACTTATGTCATAGCTAGAGAGAATCCTCTACGATACATGATGACTCGCACATACAACAACACCCGTACCACAAAATGGATAATGCTTTTAATAGAATTTGATCTTGAATTCATCAGTCAAAAATCCATCAAAGGTCAGGTGATAGTCGATCAACTTGTAGAAGCTCCATTACCAAACGATAAACCACTTATCATTGAGCTTCCAGATGATTCAATATTTTTTGTCAATGAACAAGAAGAGCTAGTCCCTCCCGAGGATGAGGTCGACATGACAATGTTCTTTGATGGATCAAAGTGCAAAAGAGGACAAGGTGTTGGAGTTGTGTTTTATACACCTAAAGGAATCCCTATTCCTTTATCATTCAAACTCGACTTCTCATGCACGAACAACAATGTAGAGTATGAAGCCCTAATCTTGGGACTTCAATCAGCTATAGCTATGGGTATTAAATGACTAAGCATCTTTGGTGATTCTCAACTCATCGTTTATCAAGTGAAAGGAGAATACCAATGCAAGGAACCAATCTTGAAATAATATCATGAAGTAGCAATGAAGTTGCTAGAGAAATTTGACTGGTATGAAATTAGTAACTTGCCTCGTTCGACTAATATATTTGTGGATGCAATGGCCTCTTTGGGATCCTTAATCCCTAAGAATGAGCATGGAGAAGTCCAACCGCTAATCATAACAATTGTGTCCAAGCTAGCAATTAAACGAGCAGAGTCTAAAGGTGAGAAGAGTGTTTGTTTGGTCCATGCCAAACCATACAATTCTTACCTTGATGAGATCAGAGACTTTCTCAAGTCCGGGACCCTCCCAATAGAAATGATGTGAACTACAAAAAGGATGTTCAAACAAAAAGCAACTCATTTTACTCTCTTGGGGGACGTGTTGTACAGACGTGGCTATGATGGAATTCTATTACAATGTCTAGATCCTGTTGAGGCACAATGAGCTATAATGGAAGCCCATGATGGTACTTGCGATGGCCACTTTAGTGGAATGGCCATTGCAAAGCGCATTTTGTGCATGGGTTATTATTGGCCCACCATGGAAAGTGATTGTTGTCAATATGTTAAGAAATATCAAAAATACCAACATCACGCTAATTTAACTCATGTACCATCGTAAGCTTTACAGCCCATTCAAAGCCTATGGCCCTTTTCACAATGGGGCCTTGATTTGATTGGCAAAATTTCACCTACCTCATCAGGACAACATAAATTCATCATCACTACCACGGAATACTTCACCAAATGGGTCGAAGCAATTCCAATGACCACTACGACTAGACCTCGAATAGCAGAGTTTATACTTCAACATATTATCTATCATTTTGGTATTCCTTCCAAGATCATTTTTGATAATGGTAAGTCATTTAAGAACAAGGATGTTCGAGCCTTATGCAACAAGTACAATATTCAACATAGTTTCTCAACTCCTTATTACCCATAGGCAAATGGATAAGCTAAAGTGACCAACAAGTTAAATGATAGCCATTCTTAAGAAACTCATCAAGGAAAATCATAGAGATTGGCACACCCAGCTCCCCTTGGCACTATGGGCTTATCGAACAAGCATCAGAATGCCAATGGGGGCAACACCTTTTTCACTAGTCTATGGTGTAGAAGCAATCATACCTCTTGAGCTAGAGATTCCTTCTTTATGAGTCACATTGCAGGAATTCATGGATGATGATACAACTAGACAAGCACATCTTGACCAATTAACACTCATAGATGAAAGGCGTATCAATGCCTTGGAACATCTATGAGTATACCAAGACCACATCAAACGTGCTTACAATGCAAAATTCCATCCCCATGAATTTCAAGTAGGGGATCTCATGCTTAAAGAGAACCAACAAAATACCAATGCATTGTCATACTTGAGAGATAAATTCATGGCTAATTGGTTAGGTCCATATATTATCAAATAGAAGTTGGGTCCAGGAACGTATAGACTTGCCAACTTGGAAGGAGAATTGGAACCTGAGCCATTGAACATAATACATCTAAAGGTATTTTATGCATGATGTGATCTATATATATATACATATACATGGCAAAAAATCATAAAAAACATTTCATTTCATGCATTCCATATAGGCATATTGTTCATCACATTCATTACATTAGATCATATGGTAAAACTGGATGATAGCTAGTCCATCATATCTTGTTGCCTTAATCAGGGGTACCTCAAATAAAATATCACTACAATCATCACTCATAATAATACATTGCTTCCTAAGAAAAATCCTAATGTTTTCAATCACTCAACCATCTTTAGTGTCTCAAGCAACCTCATTTGAAAATTGAACAATCTTTAGATGCAATAGGTTATTCTTGGTCAATCAAATTTCCTCTTAGATCACGCACAACAAAGCACATATAAAAGCATTATGAGTCCTAGAAAAATGACGTCAAAAGTTGCTATTGTCATAAGTGAAAGGTTTCCCCTGCTCATCCAATTATGCGCATGGTCTAGAGTACTACAAGGTTGGCAAAAGGACAAGCTCCTCCTTCACCCCCCAAAAAAGGATCCCTTGCTCTTCATTAAATCGAGCAAGTATCCCAAAAAAAATCCTCTTGCTCCTCCTCAAAACGAGCAAGTATCCCGAAAAGCATATCAAAGCAATAAGTTATCAAAGAGCGCTAAAAATCCCCTTGCTCATCCTCAAATGAGCAAGTGCAAGCAATAAAATCCAATTACTCACCAAAATCCAAAAGCAATAAAAGAAGGAAAGGATCTTGAATCCCTGGAACTCTTAGTGTCTCAAAAACTATGGGGTGATCCTCATTACAACAATGGGCTGAATGAATCCCTCCTGGCAATGAGGTATCCTTACACGTGGCGTCATATCTATCACATTAGCGACCTTATTTTGTACAGATCCATGGCCACTCTCGGATGAGCTAGCTTATTGGCATAAGTTACAACTAATTAGTTTGACCTAGCTCATGATCAAAAATGAACAATCACGGCACACATAGTTGGTCCTTGAGGAAATTTGAAAACACTAGGACAACCTTAGCACCAACAAGTTGTGAGATCATAAGATAAGTTTGTATGAGTCACTAAATTGTCTGAGTCTTTGCAAAATATCCTAAACATTACATTCAATCATACCATATCCATCATATTATTATATCCAAAATACCATCTATTTATGCCCCTGATTAAGGAATGAAACAATGATGATCAAGCTAAGTCTAATACCAATCACCAATAAAGCATATAGCAATAAACATCATTCCATTTTGCATCCATAAATAAACAAAGACACATAACACAAAATATAATAAAAAGCCATGTATATATATATATATGTGTGTGTGTGTGAGTCGCATAGTACAAAATGCCCACAGGTTGTATACATCAGAGCACTGAGGCTCATAAGAAAAAATACAAAAAGACAAAAAGAGGTAATAAGGCGCTACTAGCTAGTGCCGTCATGACCCCTAGGAGGTCCCTACACTGACGAAGTACCATGAGAGCTAGATGGCCGATAAGTCCTGGCGCTCGCCTCGATCCGCCTACTGGCACCCAAAACTGATGAAGAAGGAGGAATAGGAAGAGGGATCTCACGCTCATGCAAAGCACTCTCTAGCATAGCAATGTACTCACCCTGCCTATGAATAGTCCTCAAGTCCACACCCTGGTGAGCAACTCACTAAGAGATCTATGCCCTAAGTGAGGCAATAGTAGTAGCAGCATCATCCCTAGTTGGTGCATGTTGCACCCTATCCAACTCACCCTGCAAGCGAGTCACCTCACCCCGTAGCCTCATAATATCCACATCTCGAGTCACGATATCATCCGCACTCAATCCACCACATAGACCATCCACCTCACTCTGCAATCGAGCCACCTCACCTTGATACCAGGTCAACTCACCCTTCACCCGAGTCACCTCTAAGTCAAGACTATCCCACTCAACCTAGAGTGTATCCCACTCCTCCTCCATATGGTGAAGAGGAGCATCCTCCTCTCCCTCACCACCATCACCACCCTCGCCTCCATCACCATCACCATCATCCCCCTCCTCGCTATCCCCATGCTCAACATCTACCTTAGGTTGTTGCACCTCTATAGTAGACTACCTCCTACCACCACAACCCCGACAGTGCTTAGCCCACCTAGGAGCTTGATCCCCAGTATTCGACTAATCCCCATTGACTGCATCATCCACTGCCTGACTCGGTCTCCAAGGAGGCTGCACTACAAACCAAGCATCAAAATCTACAGGCATGACTGTATCATCCACATCAAGCACCTCGATAACTGGATCATCAAATGCATCATCCATAGTCCAAAATTTGGGATTCAAGGGTAGGCATAGCTTGTCACTCCGTCATCTATACATCACTAGAGTATAAAGAACTCCATGCACCAACTCAAACTACCTCTACACCCGAGAGAAATGGATGTACTCCATCTCCCGAGTGTGGTTGCCCATCAACCATCTCCCTCGTCTGACTCGACAAAGCTCTGCAACATCCCTCTCCCAAGCCAAGCCCCACCATGGGTGCCAACAGATCCCATATTTGGTCAATCCACTTAGACTATCCCTATAGATAGCAACCTCCACCATAGGGCACGTAGGAGAAGACTCCTCGCTAAGCAACCATCGATAAGCATGAGGAGCAAGAGGATCACAAGCATAGGATAGTCCCTTAAGGTGGCCCACATTGATATGCTCCCATGACCAGATCTAGAGCAACAAACTATAGCTAAGGCCCTTTCGCCCCCACCTCTTCACCTCGTATAGCTTGTTGTAAACTTGACATAGAAGAGCGGGCACCCATGCCAACCTCTACGGATGAGACATCATCTGAAGGACAATAGGCACCTGGTTCCATGGGATCCTCGATCCCATGCTATTGGGCAACACCATGTTGCTCAATAAATACATCAAAAAGGTAGGAATTGCAGCCAACCTCTCACCCTTGAAAAATTCAAGGTAAGCAATACCCCCTTGTTGTAGTATACATCCCAAAGGTCTCCAAAGATAGGTCTAAGTACCTCCTACTTGTCATGACCCACCCTCATTGGTGGACCCTCGATAGGCACTCAAAAAATATGATATATGTCCTCCAATGTCACAGTGAGCTCCCTTATAGGAAGCTGAAATGAACCCTTGTTTGGGTCCCATCTCTCAACTAGAGCAGAAAGGAGTGCCTCATCTGCTCTAACAGTCGCCAACCATCCACAACCATCTAGACCCACAACCTCCAAAAACTCCCAATCATCTAGAGTAAGGGCCTTGTGCACCTTGGAAATAGTGCGAGGCCATCTATGTCTAGCATCAAGGAGCTTCAAGGAGATTCACTTGCGGTAAAAGCAAACAAAAACACACATCCAAAACAAATTGCACTTCATAAAAAACAAAACAAAACAAACACATACATTCTAGATCAAATTGCACTTCATCACAAAAATAAAACAAACAAAAATATGCATACTAGATTAAATTGCATTTCAAACAAAAAAAAACTTTCAACCTACCCCTTGCGCGTTAGTAAAAAAAAAAAGAAAACAAAACAAAAACACACATCCTAGATCAAATTGCACTTCATAAAAAAACAAAACAAAACAAACACATACTTTCTAGATCAAATTGCACTTCATCAAGAAAATAAAATAAACAAAAACATGCATACTAGACTAAATTGCATTTAAAAAAAAAAAAACTTTCAACCTACCCCTTTGCGCGGTAGTAAAAAAAAAAACAAAACAACATACATGGCACCATGGCATTTCATTTATAACACACAAAGAAAGAAGCATATAAACAAAAATAATAATAATATTCTTTTCCATCCCCACTTAATGTTTAAAAAAAAAAATAGCAACAAAACAAACATACAAACAAGCAACCACAATAAAACTACACTAAGGGCTTTGACCACCTACCTGTGCGTATCGCACACCGACTTCTACTCCAGCCGAGCCACCACCTCCAACACCAGCACCCGTGTCCACGCCACCACCACTCCCCTCCCCAATATCCATCTCACTCATCTCTCAAACAAGGAAAAAGACAGTTGGCAAATGAAAAATGAATGAAAATAACATGACAAGCCTATATATAGCCACCTTTCGCGACGAAAACTACGCATCTGCGATTTATGAAAAAAAATGTGCATTCGTGTTTTGTGGAGCGCAAAAAATTGCAGACCCGTAGTTTACGATGAAAACCGTGGGACTGCGGTTAGGAAAATGCACAACTGCATGCCCGCGGTTTTGTCCAAAAAAAACAAAATGGCATCAATCAAATCAAGCATTTGCACATCATCACAAACAAAAATAATATTAGTGCACCTTGTATCTAGTGAACAACCCTATATACCTGGCGGTTGCAGCGATTAGCAATCCATGCAATCCGATAGGATGAGTAGCTCACCATAAGGACACTCATTCAAACATCGAACCACCATGGCATTAAATCAGCTAGGTCCCTCAATCATTGAGCTTGGTTGTGTTCAAAACAAATTTGCACAAGGTTATCCTTAACCCCTTCCGTTGGGTCAAAAGCGAAAAGTAAACAAATCATTTTGGAATAATAAAAAATCACCCAAGTATCAAGGTCTAAATGCATTGGCTCTGATGCACAGGAGTGACTAATAGTAGCAAGACTCACGAGCTCACACATGTGATCAATGATTCTACCACCATTCTATGCATACAAGAACCAAAGGAGAAAACTTGTCACAACACAAACAATCCTGAACTTGGGGGCATCAAGTCGATCCAAATGCCACACATTTGCATCACATCCACATCATTCAATCAAATGCCTCCTTTCATCATCCACATTTGGTCAATTGGCTCGTGGGTTTCATCCTTTACCCATTCACCAATTGAGGGGGTAAGCAAAAAAAAAAGAAGTCATTCATTCTTTGCATCGAGAAGATTTGAGTCCATTTCCCCATTCAAAATAAAATCAGGTGTCATTGGTTTTTGCATTGCATCGTGTTGCACACAACGCAGTATAAAAATGGGCATCTATAGACACCAAAATCCAACACCCACAAAATCACATTTTGCCACCCCACCACAAAATCATGCATAGTAAAATTATATGCCTAAGTTCCAACTTAGGGATATAAGACACTGCACATTATCCTATTTTCCAGATTTGTTAAATCTGGAAAATCAGCCTAGGATACCCTGCCTAAAAGCAATTTTTGTCAATACTTCTGTCTCTATATAAAAGAGATCATCCTATTATACAAGACCCTGCATATTATCCTATTTTCCAGATTGTAAAAAATGTATAAAAAAGAGATCAATATAAAAGCGTTTTTTGTCAATACTTTTGTCTCTATGTGTTTTTATTTATTTAAGTGTCCAGTTCTTTGGATACAAGTTCTAAACAAGAAAAATATGAAAATAAAGAAGATAGCTCAACAACTACTTCCTCGATTAGTAGAAGCAAGCAAGAAGGGAATTATTGGATATATGTGGCCCATCAGAAACACCCAAAAAACAATGAATCTAAGTAGTGTGAAGGGGTTAGGAAGACCAAAAAAAATTGAGGTGCTCTTAAAGAAAACAACTCAAGATGTGGATAATGGATCCCAACCTACATTACCTTTGAGCAGAGGGAAGGCTCCGCAATCCTTGAAGTAATGAAGATTATCTCGTGGAATATTCGGGATCTGCATGCCTCGACTAAACAAAGAGTGCTAAAAAATTTCAAGCCCGATATTCTTTTCTTACAAGAAACTAAGATGGTGATGAGGAATTTGATAGATTATGAAGGTTTTTTTGGAAGGGGTGTGAAGGTGTGAGTAGGGCTGGTCATGGTTCTTCTAGAGGTTTATGTACGCTTTGGAGTCCCGATTCTATGGAGGGCAAGCTCATTCATCACGTTGATAGATTCTCTTCCTTCTTATTCTATTGTATAAAAGCTATTTTTTCTTGGATTTCTACCAATGTGTATGCTCCCAATCTTATTGTGGATAGAAGGAAACTCTATGTTGACTTAAAAGCCCTTGGTTCTTCATTTGACCTACCATGGCTACTTGGTGATGATTTTAATTCCATTCTGCTCCCTAGTGAGAAACGTGGAAGCTCGACTATTTTTTCGAACAGTATGGAGGAGTTTGATGAGTTCTTGACCTCCATGGGACTAGTAGATATCGATTTGCAAGGTTCTAAATTCACTTGGTCCAATAGAAGAAGTGAAGGGGGTCTGATTCGATCTAGGAGTTGGCTTACCATGGTTCAAGATTGTTTTTTAAGGGCTTTACCGAGAATTGCTTTTGACCACAACCCATTACTGTTAGAATTCATGGAGGAGAAACGCTCGAAAGGTTATCCTTTCAGGTTTGAGACAATGTGGCTTTCTCATCCGGATCTTGAAGGCTTGATTAAGGCTTGGTGGAATACAAATGTCTATGGCACTAAGATGTTTCAAGTGGCCAAGAAGCTGAAAATCATAAAAGCTAACTTGAAGAGGTGGAATCAAGAGGTTTTTGGGAACCTCTTCCATAGGAAGCAAAAAATATTTCAAGAATTGTAGGAAATTGAGGAAAAAGGCCAAAGTGAAGGTTGGTTAGAGGAGTTGGCCAACAAAGAGCAAATTACTCTTGTAAAATTCCATAATATTCTTACCAACGAGGAGTCTTTTTGGAGGCAAAAATCTTGAGCTACGTGGCTTAAGGAGGGGGATAGGAATACCAAGTTTTTCCACCTCTCAACCTTGAAACATAGGAGTGCTAACAAAATAAGAGAAATTACATTGGACTCTGGTGAATGCCTTAAATATAAGGAAGAAATTACTACTGCCATGGTATCCTTCTTTCAGGATTTATTTTCTAGAGATAGGGAGGAAGATGGGGATGCTTTGGAGGAACTTCTCAGGAACATTCCTCAAGTGGTGACAGCTGATATGAATAATGCTTTGAATGCCCCCTTTTCTAATGATGAGATCAAGACCAACCTATTTAGTATGAATAAGGACAAAGCACCTGGGTTGAATGGGTTCCCTATTGGTTTTTTTCAAAGGTTTTGGCACCTTCTTGGTTCGGATATTTTAGAAGCCTTAAGAGAATTCCAATCTTCTTCCTCTTTGTTGCAGGCATGGAATACTACCTTTATTGTTTTGGTTTCGAAGAAACATGGTGCCTCTTCTCTAAGGGATTTTAGACCTATCAACTTATGCAATACCCTATATAAGTTGCTTACTAAGACACTTGCTAATAGGTTGAAAAGGCTTCTCCCCATCTTGATTTCTCCTCTTCAAGGTGGTTTTGTTCATGGTAGGCAGATTGTGGATGGGATCATTACAGTTCATGAGACTTTACATTTTATGTCCAAAAGCAAGTTGGTTGGAATGCTTCTTAAACTTGATATGCAAAAGGCTTATGACAGGGTCTCCTAGGAGTTCCTTGACAAGGTGTTGCAGAAATTTGGCTTTGGGGATCTATGGAGGAAGTGGATTAGAGTTTGTATTTCCTCTGCAAAATTTTCTATCATCATCAATGGGATTTCGAGTGGTTTTTTTGGGGGTCAAAGAGGTATTAGGCAAGGTGATCCCTTGTCTCCATATCTTTTCATTTTGATGGTTGAAGCTTTAGGAAGATCGATTCTTGTTGCTACCTTGTCCTCTAAGATTAAGGGCATTAGGCCTACTGGTATTGCAGAGGTAGTTTCTTGTCAACAATTTGTAGATGACATTGTACTTCTTGGGGAGGCTACTATGAGAGAGGCTAAGGAATTCTTGAATATTTTGTAGTTGTATGAGAAAGCTTCCAACCAAAAAATTAACTTCCATAAAAGTCAAATATTTTTTGTGAATACTAGGGGGCAACTTCAACATAGAATTGTAGGGATTTTTGGTTGTGGCATTGCTAACCTTCCTTCTTTATATCTAGGTATGCCATTGTTTACTAGGAGGATGAAGGAGGAGTTGTGGTCTCCTGTGTTGGATAGGATTCAACATAAGTTAGTTGGGTGGAAAGGTAATCTCCTGAGCCAAGCAGGTAAGTTGCAATTGCTTCAAGCTACCCTCCAAAGCATTCCCATCTATTACATGTCTCTTTTTAGAATGCCCTTCAAAGTTAGGAGGAGGATTGACCAGATATTTAGGATATTTCTATGGGCTAGGGTGGAGGATAAACAAAGGGTGTCCCTTGTCTCTTGGGATAGGGTTTGCTCTTCTAGGAAAGAAGGTGGTCTTGGGATCAAAAATTTGTTGTTGTTCAATAAGGCGTTGATTGCAAAAATAGCTTGGAGATTATGTGTTGAGGAGGACCATATGTGGAAAGATATTATGAGAGGTAAGTATCTGGAAAATCACATTCCTTTTTTTAGAAGTGCTGCTCCTCCTAGGGGCTCTGTGATCTGGAATGGTTTGTTGGGGGTCAGAAGTTTGGTTACGGAGGGTATGCGATGGTAGATTGGGAATGGTAAGGATGTGTTCTTTTGGGAGGATACTTGGATTCTTCCTGAACCCCTCTTTCTTAGTCCCGAGTTTTATGAGTTGAAGGCTCCTTTGTCACTGAAATATGGAGAAAAAGTAATTGATTACATAATCATCACTAATGGCAAGAGGATTTGGAAGCATTTGACTTTACATACAACTGATCTTCGGATCCTTCAGAGTTTGGCAAGTTTGAACATGTTGTTGCAATAATACTTTCTTCCTCAACAGAATGACAGGGACTTCCTTCTATGGACTCATTCTCCTAAAGGTATTTTTTCTATCAAGACTGCATATGAGGCCCAATCATTGTCCAGGGGAGGATATTTTCCAGTAGAAAGGGTTTGGTATCCTCATTTGATCCCCAAGATTGCATTTTTTTGTGGTTGTGTTTGCAAAACAAAATTTTGACTATTGATAATTTATGTAAGAAAGGATTCCATCTTCCCAATATTTGTCTCTTGTGTTCTAAGGATGTTGAATCTATGGATCATATTTTCATCCATTGTGATTTCTCAAATAAGGTGCTCAATGCTTTATTGGATTCTTTTTCTATCAAATGGACGTTACCTCAAACTTTCAAGGAACTTTTCACTCAGTGGAAATCCCCCTTCATCAGTCACAACCTCACTAGGGTGTGGGATCTGGTTCTTCCTCATTTTTTATGGGGTATCTGGTGGGAGAGGAACAAAAGAATTTTCAAGGATATTGCTAGGGATGAATCCTTTGTCTTTAGAAGGATTAAAGTTGCTATTGAGAATAACCTGGTTGTCTTTGCTATTGGAAATGGTAGGGAGGAAGTTGTGGAGAAAGGGGTTGTTGTTAGTTGGAATTTGAATCTAGGGAATTTTGCTTTTGTATCCACTATTCAAAAAATATTGGCTACTAGATGGCATAAACCAGCTAAAGGGTGGGTCATTCTAAACTTTGATGGGGCTGCCAAAGGTAACCCCGGGAGGGCTGGTGGAGGGGGTGTTGTCAGAAATGATAATGGTGAGGTCATTTGGGCTTACGCTGAAGATTATGGTATTCAAACCAACCACCTAGCTGAAGCTAAGGCACTTTTCTTGGGTGTTCATCAGGTTTTTGAGAGGGGCTTCAGAAGACTTCTCATTCAAGGTGACTCCTTGAACATCATTCGAGATCTGCAGGTTGGAAAGACTGACAATTGTTTCATCCTGAATATTATTAAGGACACCTCAAAGATTCTGGAAGGTATGTTAGAAGTTAAAATTGAGCATATTTATAGGGAAGGTAACCAGGATGCTGATGTTATGGCCAATTTGGGGGTGGATAGTGGCCAATTCAAAATTTGGGAAGACAATTTCCCTTCGCGGTTAATGACAATTGTTGCTTTGGAAGCATTGGGCCTACCTATCCAGTAGGCCTTTTTATTGTCTTTCTGCTTGGATGAGATCTCATTTGTGTTGTAGTGATCCTCTCTTTGGGGGTCTTTTTTGGGGGCTGGCCCTTTTGCTCCTTGGTGGTTACCATTCTCAAGGAATATGCTTGGTGTTTTGCCTTCACCCTTGCTCTCTGAGTTTGGAGTTTTGTTATCTGCATCTTGATGTATTTACTGCCCTTCCAATCTTATGCAAAAATAGAGCAGGATCGTTGGTGTCTCTAAAAGAAAGTTGAATAAAAATTCTCCTTTATGCCCTGTTGGGTGGTGGGTTGGTCTTTGCTTTTGGATGGTTGTTTTGGTTTAATTTCTGTTTCTTTTGGCCTTGGAGGTTGGCCTATGCTTAATTAGCCTTATCTTTCTCTACCTCCTCTAATGTAAAAGGTTCTAGGACCTTTCAAAACCCTGTTTTTTCACCATTAATAAAAAATATTATTAAAAAACAACATTTTCATAGGATAAAATGATCGAGACCTTGTATTCCCTTGTTATACCTCTTCAATTTTGATATTTACATAAAACCAACCCCTTAGTTAATTTAATTTGAATTTAATTTTAAGTCCTCCCTCTTTTAAGAATTTAGATTCATAATTACATAATATAGTATTATAATAACTTTTCAATTACACAGAGTTTGACGAGATTTAAACCTAGATCTTTCTTGAAAGTTACAGAATGTAAGCAATTGACTAATATCATTTGGTTTTATTTTTTAATCCATTCCCGTTAATACCTGTCAGTCCGTTTACTTGTATTTCATCGTCACCATATTTTTTTTTCAATGAGTTTACACATGTTTTAATGATAATTACTATATTTAATTGTCATGTATTAACTTAACAAAATGACCAAAGAAACAATAAGCCGGTTGGTAGGAACAAAGTGCTAGTGAGGTTTGATTCCTTAGACAATTAAAAGCCTCATTGATCCACGCGAGTGTGGTCTACTGACAAGGACACCGCTTGCATTATCGATGATGTGACCCGGGTTCAATTTCCACGATAGATGTTTATAATGTCGACAGGTAGTTGCCCTAATGGCTAAGATGATGGTTGTTTCTTAAGTGGTCTTGTGTTCAAACCCCTTGAGGGTGGTTGTTGATGTAATTTGTAAACATTCTCCTAAAAAAAAAGTATTACTAAAAAAAGGCCTCATTGACTTATTTATACCCTGTCAATCCGTCTACTTGTATTTCATCATCACCATATCTTTTTTTAATCCGTCCATATCTTTTTTCAATGAGTTTACACATGTTTTCATGATCATCATCACCGTATCTTAAGTGTCATGTATTAACTAATTTAACAAAATGACCAAAGTTGTTGGTAGGACAGAGTGCTGGTGAGGTTTGATTCCTTAGACAATTAAGGCCTCATTGATCCATGTAAGTGTGGTTTACCGGAAAGGATGCCACTTGCATTTATCAGTGATGTGACTCGAGTTCAATCCCCTTCCTGTAATGGATGTTTATAAAAAGTATTACTAGAAAAAAAATTAAAGCCTCATTGACTTATTTGAAATGAAATGAAAGATTTTAATTACGTTCATGAGACCCAAATATGGTCTATGAGACCTCAAATATGGAAGTACAATTATTCAACCCAAATATGGTCCATGAGACCTCAAATATGGAAGTACAATTATTCAAATCATATCATACGATCTTTAATATCTTTGAAAAGGTTGTTCCTTCTCTTGCTTATTTGGGTTAACAATTCCTCAACTTTTTTTATTTTACTGCCTTCAAATAACTCTGCTATAGACCCATTCCCAAGTGTTTCTTTGTATTTGCCACGAATATCTAAAAAACTCGGACATTTATAAATGAAGTGTTCCTCTGTCTCTACTGCCTCTGTGCTGCATAGAGTACATATCCTTTCTTTCCATTGTTCTTTGGGCGTTGTCCATCTCCCTGTTTCACATCTAAGCTTATGAGAGCTAGTCCTTATCTGAGCAATGAGAATTTTTTCCTTCCACTTGATTTCAGTGCCTATATATGCTTTTTCCTTGTGGTCATGGGTTAAACTTTGCAATATAATATTGTTTTTTCTTCCACATTCCACTTCTAACTTTTCATTCACATAATTTTTTATGTCTTTGTTGACATTTGAGCATTCATTCATATTAATTTCACAACGTTTCATCCATTTCTGATTTTGTTTTATCCATGTATTCTTTCACCTATGCAACTCTTTTGTCCCTAACTGCCTAGGCCACTGTCATTTTTCATGTTTTCTTAAAAAAAAAATTGAACCTATATATTTTCCTTTACTTAATTTAATTAAAAAAAAAATTAAATTAAATGGCATTTAATTATACACGTAACCCCTCTATAGTTAAATTTTAGTTTGCTCCGTATTGAAGTTTCGATGCTTACAAGCAGGTGGTCCTCGGTGGTGACCTTGCAGAGGCTACACATGAATTAAAAGTCCGACAAAGCAAAATGTCCTAATCCAATTTATTCATGGATTAGTAATTAAATTTCCCTTACATGTGTTGCACATTCAAACCTGGCATCCCAACCCTTCTTACCTTTCCCCAGAGTTGCTCCTCCATCGGTTTCGATCTTGAAACAAACGAAACATCAGAATCGGCCTAACATCGAACCCCAGAAGGAAAGGCAGAACCACAATTCTTCTTCAATAGCTATTTTTCTTCACAAGAGATTCACCTTCTGCCGCCAATCTCAACTCCGTTGGGAATTTTACGCCATAATTACAGCCGGAAGAGGTAAGTTTCCAAGAATATCTTATACAATATTTCTATCATTTAAGCCCGTTTAAATGCACGGTGATTCCGAGTTAATTTCCTAATGAGCCCGCGTACTAATCTACAGCGCCCGCGTACTAATCTACAGCGCATCAGAGGCAACACTCTTAATGCCCAAATTCGAATTATTAGCTAGTGGAGGATTATTTATTTAAACCCTAGTGCATAAATTTGATAGAATTACGTCAATTCTCCTGTTTTTGGTTTAATTTTGTCTGTACAATGCAGGATCCATCGGTAATTTAGCGGATACATGTTGTGCAGACTGAATTGGGTCATACACGCGCGCCGTTGGCCAGATCTGGGGCAAAGTAATTCGTTTTGAGCTATAGTTTGCCAGATTAGCGAAGGTCAACAGCAACAATCGACATTACAAGGTTTCCATTTGATTTTTTGGGTGGAAATAAAGATCTGAAGTCTGAGGGTTTGGATAAAGAAATAATACTCAGCTATGCCTGTAAAGCCTACTCCGTCGTCTTACAGGGATAGGACAGGAGAATTCCAGACTGTGGTAGACAGATTAAGGAAGTCCTATTCTTCTGCGAATTTTTCGCAGTCTAATGGATCTACAGATGGCGCAGCTTCTGCAGGAGCGAGATCAAGTGGGTCTCTTCAGTCAGAGTTCAACAAAAGGGCTTCCAGAGTCGGATTCGGCATCCACCAGACGTCCCAAAAGCTCGCAAAGCTTGCAAAATGTGAGTTCCTGCTGTTGCATATTATCTTCTAAAATTGTTGGCATTGCAGTTAAGTTTGTTGAGTTAAATTTGTTGATTTGCTAAGCAATTGGTAGCATACTCTGATCTGGATATTGCATCTCTGTTTTTTTTTTAAAACGGTCCTACCCTTATTACATCATCATCACATAGCGGCATTATTCATGTATCGCTTGGCAAGATTTGAACCTTGGTCTGTTGCAGTTTGAGTTAATGCCACTTGATCTCTAAATAAGTTGGGTTAGGCCAAAGCCGAAATTGCATCTCTGTTTATATGTCTGGTTTTCTGTTTTTATTGCTATACCGTATACATTTTATAGTCCACATGAGCCAGTCTTTCAACACAAATTTATTGGAAATTTGCTAAGCCGATTAGTATCAATAATTTTTTATGGGCTGATTTATTTCACGAGTAGTGATTTTTATACTCCTTGTTAACCATTGCGACCATTAATGTTCTTCATTGTATCTAAATGCATGGTTAGAAGGTTTGGGAATTTTCAATGTCCATTGTTCTCAGCAATCCAAAACTTGATACAGCATATTATTCGAAGAGCAGCGCCAATTCTTGAGTGTCCATAGACTAGAACCTTTGGACTTTGTGGTCAACTAAAATTTTAACCATCTTGAGAATCAAAATGTGTAATACGATCCAAGTTATATTCGTTAATGTGATTAGTGTCAACATCCTCATATAATGTATTTGCAATACCAACAATGTGATTTGGATTTGAAACTTACATTTTTATCTTTATTTTCAAAGCATGCACTCTCATGGTGAGCTACAGAGATATTATGTATACAGAAAGGAATATAGCTTATGCAATGAAATCACTGGCAGAAGTTTGAGGTTCAGTAAAAATCTCTGGTGTTCATCCAAACCTTGTAACTATGTGTAAGTGTCTTCCGAAATATTATAATTTCTACAAGCAGTGAGATGTTGTCCTGTTTGAGAATGAAGTTCTAGAAAATGCCCACTGGACCAATTTCATTTTGAAAATGACTATGTTGACAAATAGTAGAAGGTTATATCAGGAACATGTAACTGAGCTTACTTGTGAGATTATAATTGGTCATTAACTCTTTTTATTTCAATTATCAAATATAGGGGTTAGCAAATTTTTAAATATTTGAGGTGAATATTGATAATCTGGCATCCACAATTGCTTAAAACACCCAATATACTCATTGGAACTTGTTATTTGAATATTGGATTTTCTTTGGAGATAGAGGTCTTCACAAGACTAACTTGTTATTCGAATATTGGATTTTCTTTGGAGATAGAGGTCTGCACAAGACTATCGAAATAAAGCAAGAGAAAGAAGATTATTTTTTTTTATGGTCTTTCTCATCCAGTTCCGAAGTTCTATTTAAAAGAAAAAAAAAACTTTCGTCTTCTTTCGGGCCATGTGTTCTATACATTGCAGTTACATATATATGTGTTTCTATAGTTCGTGGGCTTCCTACCATTTGGAATTGAAAATGAAAAGTTCGAAGAATAGAAATGATAAACTTTCTATTACGTATCCACTAGCCCTATCATGCGAGTCTAGTTGGTTTCTTATGGGTGTATGCTATTTAGCACCTTTGCTTCTTTATTATCTAACGACTACTAGCAATGGTTGCCAGGTAAAAAAAATACTCCTTAGAACATCCATAATGCAAAATGCCTTACTTTGATGCTCTTATTCTCATCATGAGATAAATGGTTGTGGCATAGAACATTAGCAAGGAAAATACATCAATTTGAAACTCTAATTTCAGGATCAATAAAAATTTAAAATTTTTCTTTTTCATGTTGGCCATAGTTTATGCCAAGGTGATATAACCTAAAAATTTGTTTTCACTGATAGAGAAGCTATGCTTGGCCATCGGATGAAAAGGCAAATAAACATACAATTGATCTCCAGAAACATCAACTATAAGAAAGGACACTAGGAAGGACGCTGGGAGGAGTAATTACACCAAGGTTCCACGAGCCTGGGGGACTGGGGGACGCGTTTCGTGGATGGATGGGGGGATGGCAGGCCGACTTTAGGGGACGGATGGGGGACGGCAGGCCAATTTTAGGGGACGGATGGGGGGACGGCTGGTATAATACTATAATGTTTTTTAGAAATTTAAAATAATCTACAAATTCTACACACAACAAAAATGAAAATACTAAAAACTTAAAAAGTATGCATGTTCTTAAAACATGTTTCAATCTGAAATGAACTCAGCTATTAGCCTATTACTAAGTGCAGCCATTTCAACAAATGTAACTTGAAGGTTCAGCCAAGGATATCAAGTGCAATCTCTAACAGTCAACCAAAATAGTTGCTATTGCTCAAGTAATGAATGCCACACTGTTCAGATTTTAACATTCAAACAATAACAATCATCATTTTTAAAGCCACCAATGTTCAAGCAAAGACCATTTTTTAATTTTTTTTCAGTCACCAATGTTCAAACAAAGACAGTTCTCAGTTTTTACTTTTTACTTTTTGGCCATCAATGTTCAAGCAAGATAGTCATTGGTTTTCACTTTTCTCTGTTCATGCAAGATAGTTATCTATTTTTTCAGCCATCAATGGTCAATCAAGACAGTCATCAGTTTACAGCCCTCAATATAAATTATAAAAGCAAGACAGCTTTCCTGTTAAGTCTCTAGCAATTCTGCACTGCTGCCCTCAATATAAATTATAAAAGCAAGACAGCTTTCCTGTTAAGTCTCTAGCAATTCTGCACTGCTGTCCAATCATTAAAGTAATACTTAAACATTGACAACCACCATTGTTCAGTTCCCACCATGTAAGCAATGATAGTTACTCCTAACTGTTCAAATATGACAGCCCCTTTTTTAATTAAATTTAAGTTGGTATCATTTTTTTTTGGCTGGGCGTCCCCCTGGACGTCCTCTAAAAAGGGACGTGCCGGGGATGGCCAGCTGTCCCAGGGACAGCTGCCCTGCCGTTCCCCAAAAGGGGGACGGGGGGAAACGTCCCCCATGCCGTCCCCTATCCCCGGGGAAGCAGGGGACGGGGGGACGCGTCCCCGTGTAACCCAGAATTACACAAATAAAAACTTAATAACATGGAGATAAATGAGGAGTCTTTGAAATAAGGGATGGAGTACAGGATGGAGAGCAAGCAGCAATTATTCGCTTGAAGGGCTAAGTTTTCCTGTTTGCTGATAATTAAAAAACAATGCAATTTGCTAATGTTTCAAAATTTTAAAATGAGCGAAGGGCTAAGTTTTCCTGTTTGCTGATAATTAAAAAACAATGCAATTTGCTAATGTTTCAAAACTTTAAAATGAGCTTTATCACAGTTCAAAATACTTGTCACTAGAAGTGAAGTATACACTATTACCACATCAATTTTCATTTACCATAGCTCGACCAAACTTCATTTGCAAACTTGATTGAACACATATGCCATTGCATTGTGTAATTTCCCAAATGATTTTAGTTTTATATGTTTTATTTTGTCAAATATCATGCTTAATATCTCCAAGTTTGTATTATCAGGACATGGCTATTTCTATGCTTAAATCTACATAAAGAATTCAAGTGAAAAACGTCTGTTAAAAGACATTTCTCTAGAGCACACAAGTAATAACAAACTAAAGTATACATTGCTTGAGAGCCTGCTAAAAACCCATGGTAATTTTCTGTAAGTTGGAACTTGGAAAACACTATCAGTATTGAATCAAATAATGCATCATTCACCTTCAAGAAGAACTTATTGGACCTGTTTCTGGACAATCAATGATGTCATAGGATAGATGTTAAATAATTCCATGATTCTCTCCTGGAAATATCTATCATATAATGCTGGCTTCAAAAAGAAGCACATACTTTGACTATGCTTTAATTATTAAACCCTGTGAGAGAGTGGGGACTTGAAAGTAATATCTTGTATTCCCGAAGAGTATAATAATAGTTTATTCCTCTAAATCCTGGTAACTGTTTGAGGCAGGCTAGATACTACCTTTACTTTCATTTAATCCACTTATAGATATTTTGACGGTTATTTCGGGTTATGCTTATCTTTGGGTCTCCTATGGATTTTTGTTTTTAACTACTTGGGATCTACATGGGACTGACAAGGTTTGTCTTTTAATTGTAAACATAAATCTGTGCAAATGTCCTAAATAACTGAGAAGATCCTCTCACTCTGACTTCATATATAACTTTGTTGTATGCATGCAACAATGTATCAGTTTTCTTGCCTTAGTTTCTATTTGTTCTTAGAGCTTATACTTACTAAAGGTGCTTTCTGTCTCATGAGGATATTTCTTTAAATCTCATATGATTTTACTTAAATATTTCCTCATAAGTTTTGGATTAGTTTTTCCATTAATCTTATTAAATCACATTGTCCTTAATGAACTTGCAACTTCTGACCCATGATTTGGTGACCTTGTTTTGTTAGACTTATATATAATCCTGCCAACTTCAATATGGAATAGTGGGCTTAGTACTAGTGATTTTTGCCCTTCTTTGTTACATTTGAAATATATAATATTGTGTAATTTGATTAAAGAAGCTGATCTGTGATTAGCATTTTATGATGTTTGTGCACAGTTTAATGCTCTTTAGGAACACGCTCCCTCTCCCACCTCCCCCAGGGTGACCTTACATTTTGTATCTTATGTTGGCAGTGGCCAAAAGGACATCTGTTTTTGACGATCCAACTGTAGAGATCCAAGAGCTTACGGCTGTGATCAAGCAGGACATTACTGCACTGAATTCTGCAGTTGCAGACCTGCAAGTTCTTTGTAATTCTCAAAATGAAAGTGGAAGTATCTCAAAACACACAACAGAACATTCAACCACAGTTGTGGATAACTTAAAGAATCGACTGATGAGCACTACTAAAGAGTTCAAGGAGGTTTTAACTATGCGTACCGAGGTAGGTGGAAATTCCTGCAAATTTGTTTACTAATGTTGTTTTATAGATCATGGAATCTTTTAGTTTTATGTTGTAGTTTTAAAAATCTCTAGACAGTAGCCTAATATTGCCCCCTAATGCTGTCTTTTATATTGCTGCTGACATTTTTGTTCGCATGGACTCATTTATGTGAGATTGAATTGGACACTGTATAGAACTTGAAGGTGCATGAGAATAGAAGACAACTCTTTTCTGCCAGTGCTTCAAAGGATTCTGGAAATCCTTTTGTAAGACAGCGCCCTCTTGCGAGTGCTAGTAGTACAAGTGCTTCCCCTCCTCCTTGGGCTAATGGATCAACATCAACATCACAGATTTTCAACCCAAGGTATGGTAGTATAAGTATTCATTTTGTCTTGTGGAAAGAGAATGGTGTTACCATTTTAATCTCTTTACAAATGCAAAGTCAATGTGTCAAATTACAGAAACTGGTGCCAATTTAGAGGCAAAGTGTTCTATTGTATTAATATTTATGGCTATATCCACTTTAGAAGAAGCTACACTGATTGCTGGAGTAAGATATTGGAGGAAACACCTAAAGGAGAAAAACGAACCCCAGAAAGATGTTTAGAAGTTGCTTAAAGCTAACAGCAAGACTTGAACCAGAAGCAAGGTTAAAATTGCAACAAGGGAGTGCATATGTAATGTCAATAAGAACCTAAAATTGGCCTTATCTTCAGTGTGCAAAGGCAAGTCATATACATTTACAACTAGTCTTGTTGCTATTGTATGAAGATTGCAAGTGTGGCATTTGTGGTGCCAAATTGCCAATAGACTTGCTTAAGTAAGTTGCATGAAACTTCGAAACGGGTAAAGTGTTGGAACCATAAACATTTTAAATGCAAGTTCTCAAACCCTTTGGAAACACACAGACAATATGCCTAAAATAAAAGAGATATTAAATAGTTAAAAATTTTGAAGACAAAATTGAATTGAAGAGATAACAAACAGATGGAAACATATACAATTATTAACTCTTATATACAGTACAATGGTTAATGTCAGATCTTAACCTTTATAGATTAAGCTATTCATGTCATGAAAAACTATACTACATGTGATATACTATAAACTGAGTTCTTAATATTCGAAGACATCAAAATCAGTACCAAAACTGAAAGAAGACCCAACTGCTGTGGCTTAAATAGCAGGTGTATGAGCACTTTCATCATCCTCAAGATCTGGTGCAGCCATGGAAATATCTCAGTCAAGATTTTTAGGATCCACATCTTAATATTTTGTTTGCTCTCGTGTACTGTTCTTTTTTGCAAGATACAAACAAAGATTAGAACAAAAAAAAACAACTAAATTCTCTACTTTTATTGATACACTTCAATGAGTGAGCCCTTTTAAAATCTGTGGCTTTCTTAATCCCAACCTCCAATTATTTGCAAGTTTATTTTTATTTTTTGGTTATATGGGATTGAAATGGGCCCCACCTATATTCCGTCGTGACAACATAGTTGTATTACAACAGCATGTTTGGCAATTATGCATGTATTACCTGACAAGATTCGAACCTTGGTTTCCTCCTTGAAATAAGTATATATGAAGGCGGTATTGTCGTTTGAAGACTCTCAATGTTATTTTTTGGATTGAAAAAGCTATTTCTTGGGAAATGATTGTAAGCACTTAGAAATCTAATTGGTAGATAGTCTTGCAAGGCATTCCATTCTAAAAGCAAAATAAGTTCTCTGCAGCTAATTTTTTCTAATGAACTTTAGTCTACAAATAGGCATCATGTTGAAAAAGTTGGCTATTCAAAATGTCCTTGTTTCATTCGACGATATAGGTTCTTCTAAGAAACCATTGGAATTTTCATCCGTTTGCTTACAATATGGCCATTTTCTTTAGGTGAACATGCCACCAGATTTGATATTAGAGTTTTTATGAACAAGATTCATAATTTTTGAAGGACAACAGACAACTCTGTTGTGCTTAAGCATTATATGTATGTGTGGTCCATGAGGACACATCCCCAAGCTTTGAGAGGCCTGTCCTGCTGTCTTGGAGATGTGATCCAATGTCTTGCACCAACCTTGACCTGGAAACTTTATGGAGCATAGATAGGTAAAAGATCAAATGCCTGATCTTTTTTACAAATAGTCATCTTGTTATGTGCAAAAGAAATTGATTCTTGATACAATAAAGCTAATCCATAACGTATACGCAAATGAATCAAGACATGCTATGCACTAGAATTTTTCCCGTCTTGCCAGTTTTAACACATTTTGTATATTCAATTTACTTCATATGTTTTCATTGATATGGTAAAATTATTATATTATATGCGGAGTTACATGCTTAAAGTGTGTTTAAGCTTTACATAGCATTTAGTTTATTATTTATGTTTCCCATGTTAATAGCTTTTAGTTTATTATTTATGTTTCCTATGTTAATAGGCGCCAGTCAAGTGGAGAGCCTTCTGCATCTCCAAGGATGCAAACACAGCTTCAGCAGCAGCAAATGGTTCCTTTACAAGATACCTATATGCAGAGCAGAGCTGAAGCTCTTCAAAATGTAGAATCAACTATTCTGGAGCTAAGTAACATCTTCACACAGCTAGCCACCATGGTTTCTCAACAAGGCGAATTGGCAATCAGGTGTGTTGTTCATCTTATTTAATATTTTTGATATGAATCACATAATAGTTTATAAAATTGATTGTAATGAAGATAACTTACATGCAGAATTGATGAGAATATGGATGATACTCTGGCAAATGTTGAGGGAGCACAAGGAGCATTGCTCAAGTATCTCAATAGTATATCATCTAATCGGTGGTTGATGATCAAGATATTTTTTGTATTGGTTATTTTCTTGCTGATCTTTGTTGTTTTTGTTGCCTGAAACACCATTCTTTGCGCTTATATATTTGTTCTATGTATGAATGGGGATTATGGAAAATATGTGAGCATTGGAGGAAGGCTAAATTAGAGGCGTGAAGCATGGCAGTTCTTTTTTGCCTCCAGCTTTTCTGTTGCACCCTCTGGCACTTTAATTCCTTGTATGAGGCATGCAGGATGGTAGAGACCTCGAAGCATTGTAGTTTATTCTAAAAACGTTGAGAACAAGGTTGTCTGGAAGGTGAAAGGCCTGTCCACTGGTTGAATTTTTTTGAAGAAGCTGGTTCATGTACCATCTAATATGATTTGGATGCAGGAATTGTAAGTTCAAATTGGATCATCATTGAAAATTTCTTATGGGCACCTTTGCCTGCCCCTAACCTTTTGCCTGCGAGACTAAGCAGACTAGATGAATTGTGCAAATAGAGTTCTAGTAAGCATTAGTATATAGTATATTGGTGACAACAGAGAGGTTATTTGTTTTTAGAAGTTCCTTCCATTTTCAGACAGTTTGATCTTGGTTTTGGCACTGCAAGATTTGCTGCTGCGGGAATCACATAAATAATAATATACTGAAGCTGTGGTATTTATAAAGTTCTTTGCTCAAGGTTTATTTTTAAGCCGCTTGGATACCCTTTTCCTCTTTTGTGTTATTTTCCGATTTTATGGTCCTAAAACACAAGGTTATTCTTTATGCTTATTAATTCAGTATCTTGATTTTATTGCTAAACTTGCATCTACCGTCCACTTAGAATCTAAGTCGTATCTTTATTGCTATCACAACTCCGACAGGAATGCAGAATAGAGTTGCTTGTCATGTAGACATTGCAATGGATGTTATCTGGTCATTTGTTTTTAATTTAATTGACCTTGTGTGTTCTTATTATCACCAATTTAGTTAAGTAAGGCTTTTTTGCCTTTTGTTGTTTTATTTCAATATTATTTTCAAAATCACTGGTCACCTCAGAAAGAGCGTTTGACTTGTGTATTTTTAGATTTGATAATGATGCAGTTGGGGACTCATTCTGCCACACACCTGCTATAAGAAGCAGCATTGGCAACAAAACGAAGAAAGGGTATTAGAGAATATAAATAATCTAATGTGGCAAGTCCTGGTACACCTGTTTCTCTTTGGAAGAATCTACAAATTGACATTTGCCAAGAGAATTTTATATGCAGCACTATAATAAGATGATGCAGTATAGATTAAATTTAACAATAATGTTTATTCTTTTAGAATCTTGGTCGAGTCTTGTTTAATTGTTAATGTATTCAATAACTTGGACCTCAAACATTGACTGAAGCATGCACAATTGGATTGATAATGGGAGATTAGAAGTAAAACCAAGCACAATTGGATTGATAATTGGAGATTAGAAGTAAAACCAAGTTTTAGCGGTTGCTAGGTGACAACTGTCTTGTATAGTTGAGCACATCGTTGTGATGGAAATCTAGATTTCTTATTTTTGTTTTAATTACTTTTCATACTACTGTTATATAGTTGCGTGACTTTGGTAATTAGTCCGAAAATATTGCTTTGAAATTGTTGTGATGGAAATAGAAGAGTTATATAAATATAATTAATTATTTTTACATAGTTGCAAAATCCTGTACAATTTGGATGAGTATTGGATGTTTTGGATTGTCCATATTGGTCAGATCCTATTTGGAGCCCTTTTTATTGAAAGAAAAGTCCTGTACAATTTGGATGTTTTGGATTGCCCATATTGGTCAGATCTTGATTAGAGCCTTTTTTTTATTAAAAGAAAATCTCAATATGATTTTGAGCCTTGGAAATAAATTGTAATGAATGTTTTGCATATTTGTATTTTCTGTACGTTTAACATATTTATGTATTTATATTAAATATAACTCGAAAATATACAAGGATTTTAATTTTTTTTTTTTAAAATATAAAATAATTATTTTGTTTCAGATTAAATTTCTCTAGATTTTTCTATAAATTAAGATTTAATATCTTGTACTATACATTTTTATATAGTACATTTTTTAAAACAAGTTATTTCTGGATTTTGTTAGGGCCATTCTCGTCAAAAGAACAATTAGATTATATTTAAACTTCCTTTGTTAGATCAATTAGATAATGTTTAAACTTGCCTTCTGATTAAAGATTCTTTTTATCACGAGTTGCTAATTATTTTTTATCAAATCCTTGACATAATCCATAAAAGTAAAGCAGTTTTTAATGGCTGCAAGGCCATAGGTTGTATGAGATAATCTTCATAAAGAATGTTATTTTGATTGAGGTTAGTCTGAGAAATACCTACAATCGATGTTTAGGGTTGGGCATCCCCATCCCAACTAGGATCTTTGATAAGGATGAGAGATGAGCTTATCAATAGGGGCCAAACACATAGCCATACATACACCCATTCCCTCACACTCATCCACACCGCGGTTTGAACTTGGACCTTTCGAAGAAGAGCCAAAGTCCAAATCGTTGCATTTTTTTTCCCTTTGCACCTTCATAAAGGATGTTTACCCAATGCGTTTAATCAACCAAACTCTAGTTACTAAAGCATGGTGTACAACTTTACCTCCATCAAATTAACTTGGAATCTATTGTTGGAGTCCAATGTCTTCACTACTAGGCCCACTCATAGAGAGATCCTTTTAGCTAGTTGCCTTCTAAAATTTGAACCCCATCCAAATAAACATCACAATGTTAAATTTCAACCATCCATTTTATTCGTTGTAAATATATTGACGTTTTGAAGATACTACCACTATCAAACTCTAGTTACTAAAGCATGGTGTACAACTCTACCTCCATCAAATTAACTTGGGATCTATTGTTTGGAGTTCCAATGTCTTCACTACTAGGCCAACTCATAGATATAATGACATTTTGAAGATACTACCACTATCAAACTCTAGTTACTAAAGCATGGTGTACGACTCTACCTCCATCAAATTAACTTGGGATCTATTGTTTGGAGTCCCAATGTCTTCACTACTAGGCCCACTCATAGAGAGAGCCTTTTAGCTAGTTGCCTTCTAAAATTTGAATTCTATCCAAATAAACATCATGATGTTAAATTTCAACCGTCCATTTCCTTCGTTGTAGATATATTGACATTTTGAAAATACTACCACTATCAAACTCTAGTTACTAAAGCATGGTGTACAACTCCTAGAGAGATCCTTTTAGCTAGTTGCCTTCTAAAATTTGAACCCCATCCAAATAAACATCACAATGTTAAATTTCAACCATCCATTTTATTCGATGTAAATATATTGACGTTTTGAAGATACTACCACTATCAAACTCTAGTTACTAAAGCATGGTGTACAACTCTACCTCCATCAAATTAACTTGGGATCTATTGTTTGGAGTTCCAATGTCTTCACTACTAGGCCAACTCATAGAGAGATCCTTTTAGCTAGTTGCCTTATAAAATTTGAACCCCATCCAAATAAACATCACAATGTTAAATTTCAACCATCCATTTTATTCGTTGTAAATATATTGACGTTTTGAAGATACTACCACTATCAAACTCTAGTTACTAAAGCATGGTGTACAACTCTACCTCCATCAAATTAACTTGGGATCTATTGTTTGGAGTTTCAATGTCTTCATTGCTAGGCCAACTCATAGATATATTGACATTTTGAAGAACTACCACAATCAAACTCTAGTTACTAAGCATGGTGTACGACTCTACCTCCATCAAATTAACTTGGGATTTATTGTTTGGAGTCCCAATGTCTTCACTACTAGGCCCACTCATAGAGAGAGCCTTTTAGCTAGTTGCCTTCTAAAATTTGAATTCTATCCAAATAAACATCATGATGTTAAATTTCAACCGTCCATTTCCTTCGTTGTAGATATATTGACATTTTGAAGATACTACCACTATCAATAATAGACAAAATTTAAAACAAATGCTATTATTGATCCGATCCTATCATATTTTTTTTTGTAATTCCTTCCCAATTGAAACATACATCTATATATCTTTTTCTATGGCTATCCCGATCCTTATAAAAAGTGATTTAGTCTATGTATAGTTGTTTGTTGAAGTTTCATATGGTAGGTAAGGGAAATTTTGTCCAATTATCTTAAAAAAGACAATCTCAACTTTTTCAGTTTTTTTTTTGGAAGCAACATCAAAATTAAATTTGATGATATTTCCATTTTATCACGAGACAATGTAGATTGTTTGCATTAACTCCATTGTGATAGATTGCCCTTATATGTATATTCAAATCATGTAACCAAAGGACTAGCATATCATTTTTCACACCAAAGACTTTTCATGTTGAGGAACATCTTTGAAAACATTTTACTAGAGGCATTGACACAAATCCAAACTTTGATGTGATTTTGAGGTGTATTTTTGAAAATAAATAATGGTAGGACCAATCCTCCTTTTCATTAATCCTTTCAAGACATAAATTCAAATAAATAATGATAGGGCCAATTCTTCATAAAATTCTTCATGCCTAGGATTCAAACAACATATCCACCTCGAATTTTTTTTAATGTGGATGGAGCAACCAAGAAATTCTCTTATTATTATTATTATTTTGAAATTATCCCTAAATGTTGGAAACAAAAGAATAAGGAAGAAGTAGATGATATGATGTTTCTAGCTTTTACATGCATAAGGCACACCAAAAAGGTCTTTGATATCCTCTTTGTTGCAAACTCTCAATCTTAAGAGTTTTGCTTTGGGCTTTTAACTAAAGTATTATTTTTTTTAGTAATACTTCTTATACACATCCACCATGGGGATTGAACTCGGGTCACATCATCGATAATGCAAGTGGTGTCCTTAACTAAAGTATTGTTGAGGTCTAATGCAAGGTCTGAAGTGACCAAACATTCTTCCCAAGGAAATCCTTGGGTTATAGAATTTTGATTGCTCTAAACCCGCATATGCTAATTTGAGTGGTTTCAAACCAGCTTATTTTGTCATGGGAAAATATAATTCTTGAAGCATCTCTTTGAGTTTATTCACTACTTGTTTGAGGTCTAATACAAATCTAAGATTTGAAATCGTTGCTAACATCAATATAGTTTGACTTTTGAACCTCTAAATGCCAAATACGTTTGAGATAATGATTGATGTTTTCGTATAGAAGTCATAGGATAAGGTTTCAACCAAGCATCAAGCCAAACATTTGCAAAAGCCCCCTCATTGCTTGGTTACTTACTATGTTTTTTTTATTAATTGCAACCTCTCTAATATGAAGTTCCATGTTGTCAACAACAAACCCATAGACAGGGTTTGTGTTCTTAAAAATTTTATTTCATCCATAAAACATAATATTTTTCAATTAACTTTTTTTTCCCATCTCTTTCCTTGACCTTTGAATAATCTCCAACCAAGTTTTGTCTTGAATGTTAGACTCATAAATATACAATATCACACGATTGCCCCTCCAATATTCTTTCCTCTACAAACCTTATCTCATTTACAAAGAGGAAACCTAAATTTCTCCTCATATTTGTTTCAAAGAAACTCTCTTTAAATTCTATCAAATTTAGATGATATATTTGATGGTTATCTTTATATAGGAATAGATTACAATTTATCTTTATGAAGTCTTCTAGATTTGGTTAGGAACTTACCTTCCCAAGTAGCCAAACAAGATTCCAATCCATGCAAAATAGGATCGTAATTTTTTTTTTTCCTTTTATTAAATAAGGGAACACTAGATATATTGATGATAGATTTTCAAATTTAAACCTTAAAATCTCTTTTTTTGTAAATCAAGGACAATATTGATATAAAAGGTCTTGGATCTTATTGTATTAACCGGTTGTTCAACAACCTCATAGCATGATAGCATTGATTTAAATTCCATTGCCTTTTAATTGAGAGATGGCCTAAAATAAAAGTGTCATTAATAAATGTGAATAAGATTCAAAGAGACCATTTATTATAATATGAATACTTTGGATTTTGCCTTCAACAAAGCTCTTTCCAATACTTCTTAAAGAATAATGAAAAGATAAGGAGATAGTAAATCACACTCATAGAGACATGAGATGATTAAAAGTATCCAAGAGTGGTCCATTGATCAAAACAAAATATTTTAGAGTGTTGTAACAAACATTTTATCTATTCAAACCAACCTTTGGTCAAAATCCATTATTTTGAGAATTTCAAAATTCCACCAAAATATATAATATGCTTTGTTCATTTTCATACTTGATTTTTTCATGGATTGAAGAGAATGCATTGCCTCTTATGCAAAGACTATACCATAAAGGATTTACTCACCATAAAGAAAACCATCTTGTTCACTTGAGATAATGCATTCTAGAATGTTTTTCAATTTATTTGTCATAATTTTTTAAATTATCTTTGCAAGTGATTTTTACAAAGTCTTAATGGATAAAAACTATCAAAATATTTATTCCACCTTTCTTAGGAACCAACACAATAGAGGTGATACTAATTTCACTTATTATAGCCAACCTTTTCTCAAACTTTTAACCACAACCAACATTCCATTCTTCAACATATCCCAAAGTTTTGATTTTTTTTGCAAGCAATACATTGAGGTCAAGTGGCTTTTTAAGGTGAAAAGAAGAAAGTTCCCTTTATAGCTCCTTGACCTTTATATTTCTTATCTAAATTATATTATGTTTTTGCATAATAATTGATGCAATGTTTTCTAAAAGCTTACCCTAAGCCACCTTATCCTACTACACTTCTAAGAGAAAATCTTTGAAATAATTATTTACTTTTTTCTTAATCTTTTCTTCTTTCTTAATTCTTCCATCCTTAATTGAAATATTTTTGATCTAGCAAAAAGACATTTTTTATTTAGTTGGTAATATGAGATTAAAATGAGCCCCTTCCGTATTACTTAATCACCACATAGTGGTATTACAACAACTTGGCTATTATTCATGTATCGTTTGACAAGATTCAAACTTTATCGTCCTTGAAAGTTAAGGAATCTAACTGGTTGTCCTAATGCCATTTGATGATAATTTTGTTTTGTTAAAAACATGAAAAAATTGATATTTTTATCACTTTTCTTAACGCATCTCTCGTTGGAGTTGTGGGTCTAATATGTATCTTCTTTTTGCAATATTTTTTTGAAAAAGAATTTGAAAAATTTATATTAAAACAAGATTATTTACAAGTTGGGACGAGACTCCTCCTAGCCTTAGCCAACAAGAGCACCTGTTTCCTCCTTTTAACTTTCCAACAAACTTCCATAACTCTAAAACCCAAGATCCTAAGAACTAACCACTTTTGGTTACAACACTAAAAGGAGATCTGCATTGGAGCCAAATCTCCTAAACCATATGTCTGCAATGGCTGTCCAAATTAGCCAAACACTGGATTTGCTCACCAACCTGCCTAATCCTCTCATCCTCAATAGCCATGCCACTATGCCACTGAACCCCTACCTCCTTCTCGATACCCATCTTAGCCAGGAAGTCTACCACTTTATTTAGAGCTCTACCCACATAAATCAGAATCACATCATCCAATTCCCTCCACAACTCCTTAATTTGGGTGACAAGAATCCTCAACCTCCATGTCTCCAAAGCAAAGTTCCTCATGCAATCCAGAGCTCCTACCAAGATTTGAGAATCTGATTCTATGATTATCCTCCTATAACCTTGTCTTACCGCCCAGATAGAAGCAAATTTGATAGCTAAGGCTTCTGCTTCATTGTTCATGGCCTTACCTAGGCCCTATAGTTCCCAATAGAGCATTGTCCCAACATGATTCCTATAGACCACTCCAATTCTAACTCTACCTAGATTACCTTTTGCAGCTCCATCAATATTAATTTTAATCTAACCTTTAAGGGTGTTTTCCAACTAGCTTTGTCCTACCCCTCCTACACTTTAACTTCATTCTCCATCATCCCTATATCAGCCTAAGTTTCCTCTTTAGCATACACTACCATAATTTCTATGACTTTGCTCCAAATGACCTACTAGACGCCATCCAAGGATGAAAAGGTTTCTCTAAAAATTCTACCATTTCTCTCCAACCATACTTACCACCAAATAAATTTTAATCCAAGCTTCCACCCGATACGAAGAGCTTCAAATTTAAATCTACCCCTCTTCCATCTTTCCCAAATATTAATCTAGTTCAAATCACCATTGGCTTAGATTTTATAAGCTAAAAACCATCGCTCCCAGATCTAGCACATGAATGGGCACTCAAACATCAAGTGGTCAGATGTTTCCTCACTTTTATAGCATAAAACACATTGGGATGGACCAACGATTCCCCTACATCTCAGATTATCAAAAGTAAGAATTCCATTGTGCATGAACTACCAAGCAAAGAAGTTTACTTTCGACCAACCCTTGGACTACCAAATCTTTCTCCAATCCTCAACCTGATATGCATGAGGAGGAGGTTCTAGAAGGATCTTATCATATCCATCCTTCACTATGTAGACTCCAAGGCTCCCATAGCCCCAAGCTAATTCATCCTCCTCATATCTACCTATGAGAAATATTTCTACCAAGATTTTAGTCATGATGGGTGTCAATTCTAGAGGGATTGGAATTGGCCACTCATCCAACTTCTTAAACTACTTAAACCTATAATCCCCTAATTAATTAGTGTTGAAATAACTTTCAATCTTGATCCAACCCCTACTTTCCATGGTTGTTTTTACTAGTTGTAATTCTAGGAATTCAACAATGATAGGTGGGTATTGATCCCATGAATCTATCCAAAATCATGCCTTCTCCCCTCTCCCCACTTTCCAAAATAATCCATCTTTCACTACCTAAGATCCTAACTTTAGAGCCTACCACACTAGGGACCCATTACCATCCAAAGGGAAATGACTCACCTCATTCAAGTTCACCTATCCCAAATATTTACTAGTTAAAACTCTACTAAATAAAGAAGTTGGTTGGGAGATCCACCTCCAATAAAGCTTTCCAACCAAAGCTTTATTATTTAGCTCTGATCTCCTCAATCCCAAACCTCCCTTTGCCTTGGGTTGGCTTACTTTCTCCCAACCTACTAATACCCATTTCCTCTCTCCTTTTACTCCTCCCCATAAAAATTTCTAGCCATCTTGTCCAACTCTTTCCATATGGTATGTGGGGCAACAAGGATAGAAAATTTATAAATTGGCATGGCTTAAATGATTGACTATAAAAAAGTTAATCTACCCCCAAAGGTTAACCATTTGTGAGACCAATGGTTAATTATTTCTTTGATACGATCCAAAATATTCCTCTAGATAACTATCTTCAATTTTTAAAATGCAAAGGGACCCCCAAATAGACCATTGGGAGAGAAGTCCTCATGAATCCCAAGATCTCTAAAATTTTATCCTAAAGCCTTTGATCAAGATTGAAGAAGACCACTTTGGATTTCTTATCATTGATGACTTGGTTTATGGCCCTAAGGTAAACATTAAGAGTATCTCTAATCATTCTTGCTTCCTTAAGGTTGGCCACTCCCACCAATCCTATGTCATCCACAAACTATAGGTGAGTCAAAACCTCCTCACCCACCTTGATACCTATTAGCAAACCCTATTGTCTTCTCCTCAAGATGAGTCTACCCAAGCCTTCAACCAATATGAGAAAAATATAAGGGGAACAAGGATCTCCCTGACGAAGGCCTCGAGTGGCTCCAAATGGTTGTGAGGGAAGACCATTGATTAACACTGAGTATGTTAGAGTAGAGATACAACTCATGACCCATTCTATCCAATCCTGAGAGAAGCCAAAGGCTACCATCATCCTTGACAAGAAGCTCCACTCCACCCTATCATAAGCCTTTGACATATCCAATTTTATGAACATTCCTCTATTGCTAAATTTTTGCATTGAGTGGATTGCCTCTTGAGCTAGAACCACACCATCCAAGATCTACCTACCCTCTACAAAACCCCCTTGCTCCAAGGAGATAATGTTATCTAGGAGAGGTTTTAGCCACTCAACCATTACCTTCATGATTATTTTATATATGACATTGCATAAGGTAATAGGTCTATAATCTAAAATATGCACCCCTCCTCCCCTTTTAGAATTAAGGCAATGAATGTATGATTTAATGCTTTAAGCATTCTTTTACTACCTCTAGACTCCTCTATAACAACCATTACATCCTCCTCCAAGTTATCCTAAAAGGTCTAAAAACTCGATTGGGAAGCCATCTAGACCTAGCATTTTTCTCATACTCATTCCAAAGACTACCTTCTTTAACTCCTCTCTATCAATGGGTTTAAGCAAGGCCTGATTTTGTTCTTCAGAGATGATAGAGGGTATGACAACAAGAACTTCTTTTGAGCCTCTTCATCTTGCAACATACCTTAAACAATTTAGCAAAATAATCCATTGAATGGAAATGCATACCTAGGATCATATCAAAGGAGTGCTCATTCTCATCCTGAAGAGCTTCCATCTTGTTCATCTATCTCCTAGCACAAGCAACCCAATGGAAAAATTTAGTGTTTCTATCACCTTCCAATAACCAAGTGGTTCTTGCTCTCTATTTCCAGTAGATCTCCTCTTGGTTGTCAATGTCCTCAACCACTTTACGCAATTCATCATCCTCTTCTTTGAGTTGCTCTATAATTGTTCCTTCCCTAAAGAGTTTTTGCACCTCATCCCATCTAGCCACCAATGGAGCTCTTTGGGCCTAGAAGTTTGACTTGTTAGCTCACCTCCATTATTTTAGTTGATCCTTGACATAATGAAGTTACTTATGGAATCTAAACATTGTTGTCCCATATGTCGGTCATCCCTCTTCCCACCACTATGGGATTTTCTTTTGAAGTTCCTCCTTTTGTAACCAAAAGTTTTCAAATCTGAATGGTTTGTGGTGTTGCCCTATCTTGATCCCCCTTCCAACAGAATGGGGAAGTGATCCAAAACTAGACCCTCCAAAATCTAAAATTTTAGATTCCATTTCACAAATACCTCCTCTAAAACCAAAAAATGGTCTAACTTCACCTTCCTACTATGTGGCTCCCTCCTCTTATTAGTCCAAGTATAGTTGGTTCCAGGACATTTAATATCCACCAAGTGTAATGCATGGACCTAGGCAATCATAAGTTGATCCCTTAGGTCCAAAATTAGAGTTCCCCTTCTTGATATCTAGATGATAATTTAGAATTAAAATCCCCAACAACAATCCAGTCTAACTCCTCCCTCAAGACTCTCATATTATGCACCACTTTCCATTGATGAATCTGACCATCTAGGTTTTGAGCCCCATAGAAATTTATGATTAAAACCTACTCAATTATCACATTGTTCCTAAAATGGGATGTGAGGACACCCCTCCAAGCTATATGTTCTATTGTCATCCATTCAAGAGAGTTCCAAAAGGTAACTATCCCCCTGAGGCCCCTTGGGCAGCCACTTCCATATGACCAACACCCCTCCAAAGTCTATTTACTATTTTATACATGAGATCCAATGATATTTTTGTCTCCTAGATAAGCAAAAATATATTTTACTTTTCTCTAAGAGTCTTCAAACAATAGATTGATGGGTTCTATTATTTAAACCCCTAATATTCCATGATTGTATAATCATTGGTTACCTTGAGACCAATAAGAGTCTATTGGCCTCATTGATCCCCTAATGATCAATTTATCTCCTTGAGATGCTATCAATTCCTTATTTAATTTTCTACCCACTCCTTGAGAGTTGATATTCTTTGATCTCTTCTCCACCTAGCTTATCCCTAGAGTTGGATTTTCTCTATTCTTTTCTACCACACCCATGATGACATCCTTTATTATCGATTGCTCCTAGTTATGCACTATCAATACCCCTACAATATCTAATTGTGGTAACTCACTACACTCTATTACCTACTCTAGGATAGGAGGAGAAAGAGGGGCTTGAACATGGTTGTTATTGTTTTCATTATTCCCATCCACTCCTTCCATGATTGTTCTTCTTCCTGCTCCACTAGTGTCTTGAAGATCTCATACCTATTTGAGGGCTTGGGTTGGGTTTGCTCTTTACCATATTTTTTCTTTTGCCTTCCCTTCTTTTGGGTTGTTCAAAACCATCTCCTTGTGCTTCTCCTCCCTGAGAAATGTTGGTTGCTTCTTTATTGACTATAGACTTACCCTCCTTAGGAAGATTCGACATTCCCAGAGGAGCCCCCATTTTTGTGATCATATTGTTTGGGTAGGACTAGGCCAAATGCCCATATTTGTGGTAAACTCTACACCTAAAGGGCAACGCCTCATAATCTAGTTGTTGAATCCAAGATAGTCCTACAAGTTCGAGTTCCACCTCTACCAGAAAAGGTTGGCTGAGATCCATTTCCACGCATAATCTAGCATAAATGATTGTGTTTCCTTCCATTGTGTCTCTAGAGACACCCAAATATCTTCCAAGGAAATTATCGATGATTTCCAATACCTGCTCACTCTAGAACTCCATTGGGAGTGCATACAAATGGACCCAAACTGGGACAATAGTGGGTTCAATTTGGGGATCAAATCCCACTCTCCAAGGCTAAACAAATAATCTTGTCGGACCATGATTCCTCTTTTTTGATTCGAAAGCCCTATTTCTATTGGCAAGTGAGGAAAAACTAACAATAAAATATCCATTACTAATAAACCACAAAGAATACTCACCAAGAGGCTCCTAGTTCTGTCGAACCCATGAATGCAAAAAATTTAGGGTAGGGCGAATACCCATGAATTTATAGATCAGGTCATGATTGGCTCTATATAAGACTATTTCTTCTACTATACTTTGCTCAATGATGATCTTTGGCCTTGATTCCGACTATGGCAAGCATCCATTGACTCTTTGAGATGTTGATATTTTCTAGCAACCGTAAAGAGCATTTTTAGTGCAGTTTTTTGTGCTTCTTTAGTCTCTGTTGGAGATTTTTCCTTCAACAAATCTGCAAATGAACTCTGTCTATCTAAGAGAGGATCTAGAGGCGTCCCCATTGGGCCCTCCTAGGGCAACAATCTCATCTTCAATTCTTTTTGCAATATTATATGATAATAAGAAAGTAATTAATTTTTTTACACGAGCATGTGGATTCATTTTATTGATTTCCACCATTCCTTATAAATCATTGAGCTTGGATTTAATTTCCTCCTCTCTTTTAAATATATTTCCAAAGGATTTAATATTCCATATTTTTATTTTCCTCTTTAGATATTTAATCCTTTGAACAAACTTGTACACACATGATCCTTTAAACTTATTTTGTTTCATGGCAACGTACATAATTAATTTATGATTTTATCACACTCATAACAAAGTGTCTAAAGATATTGTATACTTTATTTGTATTCTATTAGATATTAAAAACTTGTCAAAATGTTTTGTCACATGAGATTGCTATCATTCCATATATATTGAAAGCTTGAACGAACATCCCAAAGGTCATTTAAATTCACAAAGGAAGCAAAATCCTTCATTGATTTAGACTAGTAAGGAGTACCATCCTCATTTCCAAAGGATATAGAATTGTGCTAAAGTCCTCCTCCCACCAAGAAAAAAAAGAAGAAAAAATTAAAAAATAATATAGCAATTGCAATTTCGAATCATTATGGAATTTTACATGAATAAACTAAGGCCCTTCTACCATATATCTCAAAGAGTGATTGTAATTGGGTTGTAATTATAATTACGTCTTGTTTTTAACAATTGCCCACCTAGTTTGCAATCATGCCATATCATTGCAATTCAGCTTGAACCTCCCATAGTAGAAATTACTAGAGAATCCCCCCTTTTCCAAATATTTTAAAACATTTTATTACATTCATTACTATCTATTTTTGGTTTCTATATAAAAATAAATCTAATACTATAACAATCAATTAATTCTTTGATATATTTTATTCTTTTGACCATATTTGTACTTCCAATATCTTAAGATACCATCATCATCATCATCTTGTATTTTTTTATTAGGATGAATACAAGTTTTTTTGAAAGGGCCCATGCCTTTTCTTAACTAGGGGGCACAATGGGATGACCCTCCACTGATTCAAACTTGGGTATCTTGGTGGAAAGCCCAAAGACATACCACTTTGGTGTCTTGACAGAGACATCATCATCTTGTATTCTTATTTATGGATTTAAACTCACTTTTTGTTAATACTTATCAATTGTTTGTCACTTCCCAAATCAATATCTTTGGGTTTCTTTCTCTTTTATTTTTTTAAGGGTCTTCCTCTTCTTTCTATATTCCCATTAATGCTTTCATCTTCATCAATTTATCTTATTTCTATATTGTTCACAATTTAACTTATTAAAAATTGAAGTACAAGGTATAATCTCTAAAATATGTATTTTTATAATGTTGCCTTGAAGACCCTAAAGTAAAAGGGATAGCCTCCACAATACTTTATTATACTACCCTAAAACCCTAAAGTGCAATCCGTTTTTATATTGTTTTCTTTATTATGGTTGCCTAAAAATCCTAAAGTGCAAGGGACATCCTTTATACTCCTTTCATTTTTATACTATTTGAGGAAATTAGAAATGATTTACCTGGATCAAACTTAACCTCTTCCATATTTATGCACTTCAAAAATTGAGTCTCCATCCTCCTTCATAGTTTTAACTCCTTATTTTGAACTTGCACATTGCACGTCCTCATTTTGTGCATCCTTCTTAGTTTCTTCTAATGTTTACTTTGAATAAATCATGACATCCTTCACCGATTGATGAGGTAGAAGTGATTTCTTTTCAATATTTTTAGGAGTAGAAAATCCTTGATCTAAGTTAGCATAGACCACAATACAATCCCCTTTGATTGATCTTTGAATTTATCTCATGGTCAAAGCTTTTCATCTCTTTCTTGATCATTTTTACCTTGTAATATTTTGGCATATGTTTGGAAGCATAATGTTTGTGATATTAGAATACCGTATTTTCATAATCCACTTATTTGATCTATTCTCTTAATTTAGATTTAACTTTAATAAATTTTGATAAGGGTTCTAAAATATATGTGTAGTAACCTAGTTACTACCTTGGGATTCTCAAGATTTAAGAGGTTTGCAAAACCAAGAGATTGAACTATTGAACCCTTTGAGTAACCAATTTTGAAAAGAGAGTCAGAAGATACAATCCATTCTAGAGAGGTAATTGAATTACATAGGAGTGAATCACTACTATATAAGGAGTGAGTCACACCACTATTTAGAGCAAGTCTCTCATTGGTGGACCAAGCAAGACAAATATGCATATACTCCAAGGAAGGTCTATAGGAAAATGATTTTTATTTTTTCATGGTATAAATCATTTAGACGACTTCTAAACAAGTTAGTGACGTATTTAGAGGTGCATCATTTTGCTAAAGATGCTTGTAAATTAATAGATTATTAAGAGTAAGAATTTATCACCCCAAGTAACTCATGGGTGAATTATTCCTATAACTAGGATCCATGGTCTCATTGTAAACATCTATTGGCCTTGAAAATATTAAAACTATACTCTATGAGACCCACATTGTAACTGCTCTACTTTTGGAAATAATAAAGAGATTGTCAATTTTTTTTTGTTTTGCAATTGTTGCACAACTCTTTTGGATTGTGGGATGCATGGTGATGATGACACTACCGTTTTTCCTCCTTACCTTTATTATTTCTATTTCATACATGTTGGAAGTACAAAATTGTTATTCAATTTCCTCATGAGTTGATTGATCACTGCTAGGACCCTTATGTCCTAACTATTTAATTATCATAAATAGTCATGTTATTAGTAGTAGTTATTATTGTGACTAGTTAGTGGGATACAAATTCTATTTAGGGTTAGGATTAGTATTAGTATTTGTAAGACATTGTATGGTTCCTTATTATATATTGGATTGTAATGAGAGAAGGGAAAAAAATTTCATTTTTGTATTAATATTTTTGAAGGAGGTAGGCCCCTCAAAGTGGACTTTGATAATGTAATATTTCAAGCAATCAATCAAATTTATATTTTATTTGTCATTTTGGTGCATATTTTCTATGTTAGTCTGATTGTTGTAGACATATCTATTTTATTTGGTATTAGAACACTTTCAACGACTACTTTTCATAACATCATGCACCTAATTTATGTAGCAACAACAATCACAACTCTAAAAAATAAACTTAATTACAATGCTTAAACAACATCTACAATAAGTTAATACCCTTCTACAAGTTTGGGTGTAAGTCCTGACTACTCAACTAGGGAAAGCATTTGGGTTAAAATATGCTCAAGAACCTCCAAGTAGCTAAATATGAGTGTGTTGCTAGTGAAGAGGGTCAATGACCTTGTATCCTATTTGTAGTTTTTTCCTTTTTGAGTGCATACAAAGAGTTATCATTTGAAAATAAATGCATTACTAGATTATCAATAGAACTACCAAGATCGAGTAAGCTATTGGTACCCAAAGAGTGATACTTGCTTAGACAAAAATTATAGTTGATGAGGTTTTTTCCTTAACTCTAGAAAGCCATAGTTTGGGGCCCATTACTTAGTTATTAATATCTTTAGCTAGAAGCAATTACAAGCATCTCAGAGCATCTAATTTGTAGGCTTATCTTATTTTTTCATGCATATCCAATCCAATTTTTTATTGTATGGGCTAGGGTTTTAAGATCATGAATGATGAATTTCTTCCAATCTACAAAGATTCAGTGCTAAACAATATCATGCAAGTTAGATTTTTAGACCTTGTTGGAAAATCAATTCTATTATTTTTAAAATAATGCATCCCATGCCCTAAAAAATCATAAAAAAATAAAAAACTTACAACTTTTGCCTAATTTACTCATTTTCACTTTAGAAAAATATTGTCCTTCCCTCATTCCACACTTCTTAGACTCCATTTTTGTGCCCAATGATGAGGCCTAGAAATGCCTCATTATTACACTATGTTTGACATATAAAAACTGCCATATTACTAAACATGACAAAGTTAATTGCCAAATAGTTGATTAGAATATATATTTGTTAAGTGTTTGCATGATTTTATGTTAGGAACACTATATCTTTGTTTTTGACTATTTTTAGCATTTTGTGACTGTTTTTGCTTGATTAAATAGCAAATAAAATATGTATTTCAATTAGCCAAATGTTGTATGTTGAGTAAAGGAGGCCCTATGATGTTTTGTCATTGTTGTCAACACAATCTAGGTATACTTGTAAAAGGTCAAAAATGAGTATCATGTCAATTATGGTGTCATACTATAGTAAAATTACATTATGATGGCATGAACAGATTCCTCTCATCAAGAACTACAACTTTTATTTTTGAAGCAAGTCAATCCGAGCTGTAGATAAAAAGTTATGAAGGTTACATCATGTTCATGCCTTAGTCTTTTCTGGAGCTGTTAACAGGTGCAAATCTGCGTTAAGGGGAACATTGGTGGATCTACTGGGAATGATCCAAAGTGAGTTAAGGTACCAAATTCATACCAATAGTACTTCATAGTAGATAGAACACATGACCCAAATTTTAGGGCATATGGACAAGTAATCTGGAAGTTATGGGGCCCACAAAATGGTAGTTTCACACTTTTTGACAGCTGGAAATTCTGGTGAAAATCTGTGTTAGAGGCCAACTTGACAACGATGCTGGGAGCAACTCCTGAAGAGTTAAGAGCTAAAAATTGAACCAAGTGTAGTTCATACAACCAAGAACATGTGGATACAATTTGGTATACATTGGAGTTATGAGGCACAAGTTATGAGCACTCCAAAAGGGCAACTGGGCATGTTTTGATAGCTGGAAATAACAGGTGACAGTCCATACAAATTCTAACCACCTATCACTATGAAGGAAGGCATGGAATTTACACATGGAGAAGATTGAATGCAATTGTAACCACTTCCTGAGAGCTGAAATAGATGATCTACCTAAAGGAAGCAACCAAAATAACCCAGCACCTAAACATTATTCAAGATACTTCAAAATTATAATTTCTTAGATCTTCGAAATGATAGGGGAATTTAATCCATTTGAATTTTTATAGTTTTCTAATGGTGTAAAAAGGTGAAAGAAGATTGAGAGGATGTAGGGAAAGTATCCTACAACTGTCCTCACCATTCTTTGCCAACCAAAAGATACAACTCATGGGAAAAGATCAATTAAAGCAGTTAATCCTTCTCCTAGAATAAACCTAAAAATAATTGCAACATAATAGGCAATTGATTTGCAAGATAAAAATAGTATATTTTATGTATGTAAATAGATTTTAGATGATTATAAATAATATAGCTCCCATGTTGGTTGAGCTTAGGGAGAGAATAAGTAGTAGAAAAATAAGTGCAGTTTTCAGCTTTGTAATAGTTAGAAAGAATTGTAATGTTATTTTTAGAATAATAAAAGTGCAATTCTTTTGTCAAATTCTATTCTGATTGTTAATTAGTTAAGGAGTGTTTTTCACCTCCTTCTAGATCAGGAAGTATGGGCCCACTTTCAGATCTAGAAGGAGGGATTTTATGGCAGGTTTTAATCTATAATTTTGCTACAACAAAATTAACAGATTGCTTGTCAGATTTCATTTTCTTATTTTAAGTTTTTGTATGATGTTATTTATATTTTCTTCATTATGTTTTTGTACAACCATTTATGTGTGTGTCAGCTGACAAATTAGATTAAACATTTATTTCCCTTGTTTTCTCTACTTTCCATGTTTTCCTTGTTTTTATGTTTCAACAACTTTTAATTTCAACAGATTTTATTTTGTTATCAATTCCTATAGTAGAAGATTGATGACCTTTTGTGGTAAGACATTGATAGGTGTTTTTAGTATAAGTTTCATTTCCAAGTATCATTTCAATTTTACAAAAGTAAACTAGGTTTCAATTCTACAAGTGTAATTTAGGATTTCATTTTTAGCAACATTTCAATTTAGCAATTTCAATTATGTTATTTCAATTCTACAAAAGTAGATTAGATTTCAATTCAACAATTTCAATTCCTGCACTTGTAGTTAACTTTCAATTTCTACAAATTAGAATTAGTTTTTATTCCTTGCAAGTTTCCATTCTGTAGATTAGGTTTAGTGTGACACCAAAAGGCTAAACCAAATCTGTCTCACCCAATAAATGCTTGAAATATGAATGCCTGAATTGTACTCTGCCCTAACCTTCTATCGTAGACAACCTTGGACACCACCTCGGATTGATAAATCATTGAGATTAAATGATGGGATTAATGACACTCATCATTTTGGCATCATTGTTAGGGATCATGGTGTTGTTAGAGGGTAAAAGCAGTCAAATAATTATTATTGTGCTAAGTTATGAAGTTCAGAGTAAAATCTGAATGTAATAGTTGGTATAAATAATAATTATTGATAGTTGCATTTCAGTCCATTTAGAAAACAAGCAACCATAGGGAGGTGATCTTCACACTTGGGGGTTAAATTGCCTATGTTTGAAATTCTTGATAAAAATTGAAAGAACTCATCATACTCATTATCAGGAAACATAAGATCTCTTGAAAAATTTAGAGGAGCCATCTGCTAGTACTACCCTTTTTATATCCATATCATCAGGGTAGTATAAACAAATTTGTACTAGGTGTTGGGAAGATATCATGGTAGATATACAAGACTATCCCTTGAAAAAAATAACCATATCAGCTACTTGTAGCATTTGTTCATAGGGACATATCACTGATGAATGCCATTTACTTCCACAACTCAGAAATGCAAAATTTGTTACATAGTCTGAATTCTTCTCAAAGAGAGATCCCAACAACAACAAACCGGGCAAGTAAATCAACCACCACCTCCAACCCAACCTGTGGCCAATATGAATAATACAAGACATGCAACCCCTGTCTATGTAAGCTAAGTCTATTAAAAAAAAATCATCACAAAACTTTTGCACAATCAAAATAGAAGTTTACAACTCAACGGTGATCCTAGAGTTTTGCCATTATTGCTTAAATATTGTTAAGGTTTTACCATACTAAACCACAACCTAGCAATTCTTAGCCTACAAAGACAATAGTTGATCTCATTAGAGGTGATCCTACCTGACAAGTAGTTGATCTGCTAAGTTGTACACTTCCTATCTTGTTGTGCAAACCAAAAACATGTTTAGTTAAATTATCTTTTTTACTTTTTGAAGTTTGATCAGGATGTATGAATATACCTTATGATAGGAGGTAGATTCATAAGTACCACCAGTAGAGGAAGAACCACCACTTCCAGCCCAACTTGTGGCCAATCTAAATAATACAAGACAGGTAACCCCTGTCTATGTAGCTGAATCTGATAAAAAGACTACAAGAAATGTTATTGACTGCAGTAACATCCAACTATGCTCAAACAAGACCTTACCTGATCTTGAAGAGATAAAAATCAATGGAGATACACAAAATCCCTTTAGTCCAAACACACAAAAATCAGCCTTGGATAAAGGAGAAAAACTAGAAAATCTGCACATAGAAAATTTACTTCCATTAAACTCTTTAGTAAGCAATTACAAAGGGGTAAATTCTGTCCTCCTAGGAATGAAACAAATTGAAGTACAACCAAGAAAATTCTTGAACATTATTAGCTGGCTGAAATTGTTTGTTGTTTTGAAACAATATTTCAATCCCTTTGCATGGAATTACAAGGGTATGTCAAGATTTCATCTTGATGTATGCACTTAACATATTTGAGAATTGGTATTGAATTGTTTCAAGTACAGATTGACAAGATTTTGTAGACTAGGAGGCCTGAACAACATTTGATTGAAGAAGTTTTTAGATATGGAGCAGTGCTTCTTTCTCCCATTGGTGATTCATGAAGGAAGTTAGTGGTGAATGGACATTGCCTTTGGGTATACCATGCACCATTAACTAAGGAGGGGTTCTTGAAGCAGATTTCACAATTGGATGTACACATGATGGAAGAGAATTTCTCTTCCATGTCAGATTCAGATTGATGATAAAAAGTTTGACAAAAAGAAAAAAATACAAGAAAAGCAAAAGAGAATAATCTTGTTTGTGAACTTCATGGGCACAAGCAAGACAAGAGAAAAATTTGAAAAAAAGAGAAAAAAAAAAAAGAGAAAAAGAGAAAAAAAGAGAAAGAAAAGAGGAAAAAGAGAAGGAGAGAAAAAATTGCAGCAAAAGGCATGTCCCACAAAATGGGGATACATGAGGACAAGCATCAATTTCAGCATGGAGGAGGAACAATGAAGTCAGTACTTCATTTCTAGCAATAAGGAGTTAAATGATGACATAAGAAGATTCTTACTGCTCATCTAGAAAGGAAGGTTGCATCATTGTTGCAGATTTCAGCAGAAAAAGATGGTGTTTTCATACAAATATTGACATGTTTTTGCAGAATAAGGATTGTTCTTATCCAAATAAGAGTGAGAGACATTCTCTCTCATTGTAGCCTCATGAGAGACATTCTATTTTATTGAGGCACTTGAAAAAAAATGATAGAAGTTGGTTGAAAACCAGAAATGGCAGCCTCTTCTGATGAAAAAAGATGAAAAAATAAAAAGAAAAAAATGAATAATTCAATAGTGAAAACCTCCTTGAGGCGCTGTTGAGTTGGTGTGCATGAAAACTGGTTTTTTGGTGTGCATTGCCTTGTTGATCCACCCATCATTGTTCCACCATTGTACAAATCTCACACTGCACATGTGTATATTTATGTTTTCAGATAGCTTGCTAACAATCATCAGAAGCAACTTGTAAGGTGCATGATCAATTTTTAGGACAACAAGGTATGTGTTTCTTGCATTTAAGTCATAGTAAGCATTTAGCATTTAGTGTATGATAATCGGTATTTGGCATAAACTATTCATACAATATTGGCAAGTTGAAAATGGAACATGTTCAAAATGTCAAGAAACACCCCCTTCTGCCCTTAGTTGCATGAGAACTTCAAAACTGTACAAAAACCTGATTTTGGGACAGACATGGCAACAATTCTATCTCAATTAGTAGGGCAGGTTTCAGAAGGAGAACTGCAAGTTTATATCTCACAATTGTCTCATAAATTTGAGGAAGATAATCTGGAAAATGCACCTAAAGATTATGTTTTACTACTGTTGCAATAAAATAACAATATACAAAATGAAGAATAACATCTAAAAAAAGGATAGAGAGGGGATTTTTGATGTTATGGAAGGCTTATACACACTAGATATGGGCCCACAATAGAATCTATAGCTAACTTTTGCATATGAGGTCATTTCTGCATTTTCTGATGCATCTTCGAAATAAGCAGGATATCTTCGAAATAAGCAGAAACTGTACCAAAATTGCTGAAAATGCTGTAGAATAGCAAAAAGAGTAGGGCACATCAAATATTAAGGTTCCTAAAGCTCAAAATCATCCCACCACAAGTAGTACATCCCTCCAAAAATATTCAAATTCAATTTTTTTGTCAATTTTGTTTCAAAAGTGCAAAAATAGCAAAATAGACATGGAGTAAACAAAAGGATGGAGAAGGAATTTTTGATATTATGGAATGCTTACACACCCTAGAGATGGTTCCACAACATAATCTGTAGCAAAATTTTGAAAAATATGTCATTTTTGCATTTTTTGATGCATCTTCGAAATAAACAGGCATATCTTCGGAATAAGCAGGATATCTTTGGAATAAGTAGAAACTATACCAAAATTGTTGAAAATGTTGCAGAATAGCAAAAAGAGTAGGGTACATCAAATATTGAGGTTCCTAAAGCTCTACCACACGTAAGTACATCCCTCAAGCATTTCAAAATCAAAATTTTATCAATTTTGTTCAAAAGGTGCAAACAACAGAAATAGGCATTCAAGTTGAAATGTTGTTAAGAACAGAAAATTCCACCAGTAGTAGTGCATCTGCCAAATATGGTTCCACAATAAGGCTATTGCAAGATGAATCACATGATACCAAGCCCTTAAGAGGTACCTTGCAACACTAAAACTTGTAGAAGGGCAGAAAAAGAGTTAAAACTGCAGGAATTGCAGAAATTGCAATATTGAAGGATGAAAGTGCAGAAGTCAAAGAGTTGCAAGTTGAAAATGAAAAAAATATATACAAGAAAAAAAAGCAGAATAAAAAAAAAAGAGGAAGAAAAGAAAAATTGCAACTACAAAAATTGAAAAAATTGCAAGGTTGTAGAAAAGTGAAATACATGTGCTTAAATTGCAAAATGCTTGGTGTAGTGCAGCAAGGAGAAATTTCTCAGGTAGCAGGTGGAAAAGGATGTTGTTCACAAGGGTAAAACCTACATATTACTATGGCCTACTAGGATGCATGAGGGCATGCATCAGTTCAAGTTGGGGGAATGATGAGGCCTAGAAATGCCTCATTATTACACTATGTTTGACATATAAAAACTGCCATATTACTAAACATGACAAAGTTAATTGCCAAATAGTTGATTAGAATATATATTTGTTAAGTGTTTGCATGATTTTATGTTAGGAACACTATATCTCTATTTTTGACTATTTTCAGCATTTTGTGACTATTTTTGCTTGATTAAATAGCAAATAAAATATGTATTTCAATTAGCCAAATGTTGTATGTTGAGTAAAGGAGGCCCTATGATGTTTTGTCATTGTTGTCAACACAATCTAGGTATACTTGTAAAAGGTCAAAAATGAGTATCATATCAATTCTAGTGTCATACTATAGTAAAATTACATTATGATGGCATGAACAGATTCCTCTCATCAAGAACTACAACTTTTATTTTTGAAGCAAGTCAATCCGAGCTGTAGATAAAAAGTTATGAAGGTTACATCATGTTCATGCCTTAGTCTTTTTTGGAGCTGTTAACAGGTGCAAATCTGCGTTAAGGGGAACATTGGCGGATCTACTGGGAATGATCCAAAGTGAGTTAAGGTACCAAATTCATACCAATGGTACTTCATAGTAGAGAGAACACATGACCCAAATTTGAAGGCATATGGACAAGTAATATGGAAGTTATGGGGCCCACAAAATGGTAGTTTCACACTTTTTGATAGCTGGAAATTCTGGTGAAAATCTGTGTTAGAGGCCAACTTGACAACGATGCTAGGAGCAACTCCTGAAGAGTTAAGAGCTGAAAATTGAACCAAATGTATTTCATACAACCAAGAACATGTGGATACAATTTGGTATACATTGGAGTTATGAGGCACAAGTTATGAGCACTCCAAAAGGGCAACTGGGCATGTTTTGACAGCTGAAAAAATAGGTGACAATCCATACAAATTCCAACCACCTATCACTATGAAGGAAGGCATGGAATTTACACATGGAGAATATTGAAGGCAATTGTAACCACTTCCTGAGAGCTGAAATAGATGATCTACCTGAAGGAAGCAACCAAAATAACCTGAAAAGCACCTACAACTAGTTATTTCGAAGATCTTTAGAATGAGCATAATTTGCTTATCTTCGAAATGACAATTTGCTTATCTTCGAAATGACAGGGGAATTTACTCCATTTGAATTTTTATGGTTTTCTAACGGTGGAAAAAGGTGAAAGAAGGTTGAGAGGATGTAGGGAAAGTATCCTACAACTGTCCCTGCCATCCTTGCCAACCAAAAGCTACAACTCATGGAAAAGATCAATTGAAGCAGTTAATCCTCTCCTAGAATAAACCCAAAAATAACTGCAGCATAATAGGAGTTGATTTGCAAGAATATTTTTGTATGTAAATAGATTTTAGATGATTATAAAATATAGCTCCCATGTCGGTTGAGCTTAGGGAGAGAATAAGTAGTAGAAAAATAAGTGCAGTTTTTAGCTTTGTAACAGTCTGCAGTAGTAGAACTGTAATGTTATTTTCAGAGTAATAAAAGTGCAGTTCTTTTGTCAAATTTTGTTCTGATTTTTAATTAGTTAAGGAGTGTTTTTCACCTCCTTCTAGATCAGGAAGTATGGGCCCACTTTCAGATCTAGAAGGAGGGATTTTATGGCAGGTTTTAATCTGTAATTTTGCTGCAATAGAATTAACAGATTGCTTGTCAGATTTTATTTTCTTGTTTTAAGTTTTTGTGTGATGTTATTTATATTTTCCATTATGTTTTTGTACAACATTTGTGTGTGTGTCAGCTGACAAATTAGATTAAACATTTATTTCCCTTGTTTTCTCTGCTTTCCATGTTTTCCTTATTTTTATGTTTCAACAACTTTTCATTTCAGTAGATTTTATTTTGTTGTCAATTCCTGTAGCAGAAGCTTGATGACCTTTTGTGGCAGGACATTGACAGGTGTTTTAGCATAAGTTTCATTTCCAAACATCATTTCAATTCTGCAAAAGTAAACTAGGTTTCAATTCTGCAAGTGTAATTTAGGATTTCATTTTCAGCAACATTTCAATTTAGCAATTTCAATTCTGTTATTTCAATTATGCAAAAGTAGATTAGATTTCAATTCAACAATTTCAATTCCTGCACTTGTAGTTAACTTTCAATTTTTGCAAATTAGAATTAGTTTTTATTCCTTGCAAGTTTTCATTCTGCAGATTAGGTTTAGTGTGACACCAAAAGGCTAAACCAAATCTGTCTCACCCAATAAATGCTTGAAATTTGAATGCCTGAATTGTACTCTGCCCTAACCTTCTATCGTAGACAACCTTGGACACCACCCTGGATTGATAAATCATTGAGATTAAATGATGGGATTAACGACACTCATCACCCAATATGGCCCCAACTACTTGTTCTCAAGAACTCTCCTTGGAAAATGTGAATGATGATCTCGATAAAGGATAACTTCTCAACTTTAAAAAAACTCTATAAATTGGATTGAATTGAGGAAATTGAGTCTAGGATCATTAGGATTAGCATTAAATATGGCCACTTATAGGATGCATTCTTATAGTTATAACTATTCGAACAATCCTATTTAGGACATGGACAAGCTTCAAGTTCAAGATAGGTATCAACTGTAGGATCAAGATAGAAACACTTTAGGGATTGGCATTCCTGCATTTCAACCAACCCACCAATGACCAACTAAGTTATAATCCCATCACTTTTATGTATATGAACCTACTAGTTGAATTTACAAGGCCAAACAATATTTCTCTTTAAATCACACCTTAGTTTGGCAAAAGGTATCCATTGTTTCCTTTAAATTGGAGCATGAAGACATATATTGGTATTAGTGGCTTGAGAAGATATCTGACATACCTACTTGGGAGGAATTTTATAGGAATGTACTTATTCATTTTGGACTTAGTGCATATGAATATTTTATAGACACATTAACTAGACTTTGAGAAACTAGGTCAATCCACGACTATCAGACCGAATTTGAAAAATTGGCAAATAGAATAAAAGGCCTAAATGACACCTTATTTTGGAGTTGTTTTATTAGTGGGTTTAAGAAAAATATCAAGGTAGAAGTGTTCAACCCTCAAGATATGATTTCTACTATTGGCTTGGCTAAATTAGTTGAAGATAAATTTGCTTCTTAGCGATGTATATACAAACCACCACCACTTAGAAATCCACCACCTATTCTTGCACCCAATTATAATAAGCGTGCGACACCTATCAAGTTCTTGAACAAGGCTAAGATGAAGGCTTATGATGATAAGGTATTTTATTATAATTATGATAAAAAATACTTCCCTGGGCATAAATGTGTGGAACAAAATTATCTCTTAGATTTTGATCCCCCTGAAGATTAAAAACTAGAGGACATAAAGGAGGAGCAAGACATCTAAAAGAAACCAACACTAGATTTTTTTGTGCAACCCTTAGTGGGGATTACCACATCTTAAACCATGAATATTTGAGGCTAATTTAAGAAACATTCCCCTACTATGCTCATAGACAATGATAATACTTATAACTTAATGGATCCTCTAATTGCCAAAAATGTAGATTGTTATATGCATCCAAGCTCTAGCTTTAAAATGATGATTGCCAATGGGAGAAAACTACCTTATAAGGGAAAAGGTAGGAATATTTGAATCTTAATATGGACCACAAATTACAATTAGATATGTTTGTTCTACCCTTGGGTGGATGCAATGAGGTTTTGGGTGCCCAATGGTTATGCACCTTAAGACCCACATTATAGGACTTTATTGAAATGTGGATGCAAATTATAGAGAATTACCATCAATATACTCTTCAAGATCTCAAAGCAAAGTCATCAAGCATCATAAGCTCCAATCATATGGAGAAACTTTTACAAAAGGGTTTTCATGGCATTATGGCTCAGTTTTATACCATAAAGCTTACAGAGTCTATTGATTTGAGTTAATTTGTTAAATTGGATAAAATCTTGAACTACCATGCCTTGGTATTCAATGAATCACATGAGTCTCACCTTCACCATTCACATGCCCATTCCATTCAACTATTCCTAGGAAGTATATCCCTTAATATTTGGTCCTAGTGTTATCCTTATATGCAAAAATAGAGATTGAAAAAATGGTGCAAGAATTACTCCAAATAGGGATTATTAGACCAAGTGTCAATCCCTATTCTTTAACACTCCTTTTAGTTAGAAGGAAATATGTTTCATGTAATCTATGTGGGGATTTTAGGGAGGTAACTAAGATCATAGTCAAGGATAAGTTTCCAATTCCAATCATTGATAACTTCTTAATGAATTGCATGGGGCTTGTTTCTTTTCAAAGTTGGACCTATGATTAGGATATCACCAGATTATCTCCAAGATTGATTTTTGGACCCATGAAGGTCACTATGAATTTCCTGTCAAGCCTTTGGCCTTACAAATTTCCCATACACATTCTAAAGCATGATGAATGAGATATTTTTTCCATTCCTCAAGAAACTAATTCTTTTTTTGATGATATGTTGATCTATAGTAAAACATGGGATGAATGCTTAGTTCACTTGGATCAAACACTTAAAATTCTAGCTAGCAACCATTTTTTTTTCCAAGCATTCCAAGTGTTCCTTTGGGAAACCATATATTTAGTATCTTGGACATATAATATCATCCAAAGGAGTAAAAATAGACCATAAGAAGATTGAATAATGTAGACCTGGCCAACGCCAAACACTCTTAAGAGTCTTCATGGATATTTAGGACTCATAGGGTATTATCATATGTTTGAGAGGGAATATAGTAAGATTACAACCCCTATGACTACCCTAATAAAAAATAATGTATTCACATGGACTAAGGAAACTACAAATTTTGATGCTCTTAATCAAGCTATGTGTACAACACCCATCTTAGCCATACCAAATTTCTCTAAATTATTTACTATAAAGAGTGGTGCTTCTGGAATTAGCATTGAAGTAGTATTAATAAAATAAGGATGACCTTTGGCCTTTACCAATAAATCCCTTATAGGAAAGAATCTAGCGAGATTAACTTATGAGAAAGAGATACTTGCCACACTTCATGCAATTTCTAAATGACATCCTTATCTTGTGGGTCAAAAATTTCATATTAAGACCGATCATCATAACCTTAAATACTTATTAGAGTAGCACACTTCCTCTTTGGAACAACAAAAGTGGGTCTCCAAACTATTAGGCTATGATTACAAGATTGTATATAAGAAGGATAAGGATAATGTAGTTGCCAATGCCATTTCTTATAAATATAAAGCTTCATCATTATTTTGTACTTTATCCTTACCAATATCCAATTACGTGTAGGATATTCCATAGGAATGAAATCAAGATGTTTTGGTTTAGAAACTTATTTTACAAATCACTTTCAATATGGGGAGCAAACCTAATTAATTTTAGGATGGAAATTGTTTATGATACAAAGGGAATATTAAATTAATTTCTAACTTATATATCCATGCTCAAATATTACAAGAACTTCATGCTTCTCCATATGTTGGAAATTCTAGATTTCTCAATAACTATGAAAGAGTTCATTAGAATTTATTTTGGATAAAAATGAAATGAGACATAAAATATTTTGTTGAAGAATGTGACACTTTTCAGTGTCATAAGAGAGAAACAATCAATATACCAAGGTTGTTGCAACTCCTACTAACTACAAAAAGAGTTTAAATTGGTATATCCATGGATTTTATTAAAGGATTACCCAAGTATGGAGGAAAATCAATCATTTTTGTGCTTGTGGATCATCTATCCAAGTATGCCCACTTTTGTCCACTTTACCACCTATATAAAACCTCCACTATTGCCTAAAAATTCCTTGATAAAATTTTTTGCCTCTATGGAATGCCAACTTCTATAGTATTTGATTGAGATTTGATATTTACTAGCACCTTTTGGATGGAACTATTTAAGATCTAGGAAACATACCTTAATATGAGTTTGACATATCATCCATAAACTAATGGCCAAACAAAAATTATCAAGTTCCTAGAGACCTACTTGCATTTATTTACCTCTAAGAAACATACTCATTGGGATAAATGATTACCTCTAGAAAAATGGTGGTACAACACCACATACATATGGTAACGAAGATGACACTTTATGAAGAAATGTACGACCAATCACCACCCTTACTCCTTTCCTACATTCCAGACAACTCTAAGGTATAAGTTGTGGATTCCTCTCTCTCCATCATGAGAGCATTATTCAAATTCTTAAGGAAAACTTGACAATGACCCAAAATCATATGAAACAACAATATGATTAGCACCACTTCGAATGATCCTTCGTTGAAGGTGATATGGTGTTTTTATGTTTGTATCCTAATAAGAAAACATTCCTAAAGAAAAAATATAACACAAATTAGGTCCCAAATTCTTTGGGTCTTATCACATTTTGCAATGCATTAGATCAGCGGATTATAAATTGGACCTTCCATCCATCTCCAAGACCTATCCACTTTTCCATGTCTTCTGTTTGAAGAAGGTCCTTGGGCAACATGTTCATTTTCAAACAACCTTACCTAAGCTTGATAGTGAAAGGCTAATTATTATCAAACCAATAATAATCTTGGATTTTCGGTCTTACCAACTTTGTAATCATACTCTCTCTAAATTATCAATGCATTGGTGGGGTTCATAGTTGGAATATGCAACATGGGATCCACTCTACCAACTTCAACAACTATTTCCACATTTTAAGCTTTGACGATAAAGCTTTTAAAAAGGGTAAGGTATGTTATGATCCTTATATCCTAACTATTTAATTATCACAAATAGTCATGTTATTATTAGTAGTTAGTGGGACCCAAATTCTATTTAGGGTTAGGGTTAGGGTTGGCAAGACATCGTATGGTTCCTTATTACATGTTGTATTGTAATACGAGAAGAGGAAAAAATAAAATTTTGTATGAGTTCTAAAGGAAAAAGCCTTCTTGAAGTGGCTTGTGATAGTGTAATATTTCAAGCAATCAATAAAATTTGTGCTTCATTTCCTATTTTGGTGCATATTTTCTATGTTAATTTGTTATTATTTCAGGATTATTCATTCTAATCACATACTTTACTCACTATGACTATAACCATATTTTAAAATCAATTTACTATAATATCTTACACCCTTACCTTCTACACATTTACTTATATGCACTTATTTTTTGTACCTAAATTAGATTTGTTTATATTAGGAAGGATAGCATGGAGCCAACCTAAATTTGAAGGTTAAAGGGGACACTATCTCTCTTCTTCCAAATCTATTTACAAATTTATGACATGCATAAGAAACTGGATAATTCCCCAATCAAAAGATATTTTTGGTATACATTATGGGGCAAAGGGATTCAATTCTATATTAAGATGTTCCATTTTAAAATTTTATTTTGTATATCTTTCAAAATTGTGAATAGAATTTTGTAGGTGCTTTACAAACGGTGACTCTGTTAGATCTATACATTTTTCATGAAGCAACATCAAATTTCATCAAGTTATCTCAATTTTAGTGTCAAATTATATTTTTCCATTCCCAAAAAATGATTTGCTGAAGTTTTGAGAAATTTTATAAAGTTACAATTCACAAAAAAAATTGTTCTTTCAAAAGTGATTCACTTGTAGAAGAACACAGTTTTACAAGCATTGAAAATGTGATTTTTCTAGCTTTAAAAAGTGAATCACCTTGTAGAAAATTATTATTTTCTATATGTTACAAGAATGATTTGCTAGAAAATTGAAAGTGAATTGCTATTAGAGATTTGCTCCATATTTTTCATTAAATAACTAAGTATTTAAGAATTTATTCACTCTTTCTAATGGGGTGATTTGCTTGTTTATCCAAAATTTATATTTTCTAACCTAAAAACTTTGTATGTATAACTGTGTACATGGGATGATTTAAGCTTATGAATACCTGCTCCAAGATATTGGAATTAGGCAAATAATTCCATCTACTTAAACTCATCTTGTATCAAAGTAAGAATGTGAAAAGGAAAAAGAAGTAACTCATCACATGGATACATGAAGAGGAAGATCTTGTAGTAAGTACAAATTAAACCCATCAAAGAAAAAAGGTCAAATGGACAGTCCATTTAATCAAAGATCATAATCCTTTTTCTACAATCTCTTCATGGTATAGAGAATTAAATTTCCTTAATCATACCCTAGTTTTTGACTATACTTACCCACTTTTAATCAAACTTGGGATTCCATTAGACCTACCATTACAACTATGATTGTGACTATAAATCCTTTATATTGAATTCCTCAATTGTCTCAAGCATTATTAAATGTATAACAACCTACTAACTAGAAAGGGTATTTATCTAGCATAACTAATTTTCTTTAGTTATTATTTCCAATTTTTAGCATCTTCAAGCACTCGAGTCAAAATGAGTCAACCTATAATATCCTCCAATCCTCAAAAAACCCTTCAACAAGTACAAATTTGAGTCAATTATCAACTAGATCGACATAAAATCAAATTTTTAGATGTGGAAAACCTTTAAAAATCAACCTCTACCTTTAAGTCAATTAAGTCCACCTAATATCGATAATAGTAATGTTTTAGGGTAAATAAATGTTTCAATGTCAATTTAAGGTATAACAAATAATTTGTAAATATTTCCTAGTTAAATAGGACACAAGAAATTTAGGGAACCACTCAACTCAAAATGTTTCCAACAATGCTCAACAACAAATCTCACATAATAATGATACTCATGTTCTTTTCAAACCCTAGTTCAAGTTATTTGCACAAAAACTCACTTCAACAACAATGATTATAAATCAATCTTCACATAACAATAATACTCATGTTATTTTGCAAAAACCTAACTCAGGTTCTTCACACAACCAATGGCTTCAACAACAATGCTTATAAAACAAGGTTTTAATAACAACTCTTTATTCTAGAAAACCTTGAAGCAATTACTCAAACACACTCAAAAGGAAACCCTAATCAAGTCCTTTTCACTCCAAACTTATTTTCCAGAAATTAACCAATCAACTCAACCAAGGAAGAATTTACCCATACCTTTTGCTTGACAAGGAGTAGACCACACAAATCTACCACACTCACAATCACTTCTTTGCCAATCTCAAGAGAGGTTAGAAGATAATAATTTTCTCAATGAATCACAATACAAAATGATATCAAACAAAATACACCTTATCACTCCAACTTTAAAATAATATCCAACACCTTCATAATAATCTCTTTGGCAAAAGTCCCTTTAAAAATAAAATCAACACTCTTAAAGTCTTACTCCTCCAATATGCAAATATAATAATTAAGACTTTATTTAAAAATAAAATTAAACTCCTTATAACTCCAAATTTTATTAGAAACAATTTCCAACAAACACCAATTTTTAACTGGCAACCCTTTCAACTATTTCCAACTAGCAACCCCTTTTAACTCCCAACTTTAGGCAATATTAAAAATAATCAAAATTTAATTACCTTGCCTTTGGAGGGATTCGAACCCTCAATGCAGCCCACGACCAATGCCTTAGCCACGGCTCCAACCGCCGCGTGAGCTACATGCTCGCTTGGAGTGTGGAAGCACCACGTGCTTCAAAAGTATCCCCAACTTACGTTTTGCAAAATGTGCACCTCACCTTTGGTGCCTTCAACCCAACACAACTACCAAGCACAACCACCATGTTTTGAATGTTGGTCTCCTTGCGTCCAAGCACTCTAGCCACTGCCCTCTTGCCACTAGGCCACGCTGCCCGGATGGCTTCCAACTAATCTGCGCCTTTCCTTTTATCTCTATTCGCTGGCATACACAAACACAAATTTTGCAGTCTTTTTCATGAGCTCCAATTCACATGCAATTTTTTAGTTCGAGCAAGGATGAAAATTAATGCCCCTTGGGTATGGTTTATATAATAATTTCCACCTTTGTTTGAATACGTCGACTCTTCAAATTTTATTTAAACCACATGACGTCGGTGCTTCAAATTTCTTCCAACTATAGAACATGGGACATTTAGAATTTATTAATTTATAATTTATTTAAATTCTTTTGAATTTAAATATTATAAATTAATTCTTTTAGAAACCTTTGGGCTTATTAAGTCCTCATTGCATAACTTGGTATAAGTAACATTTATTTATAAAATTTAAATTCACATTGAATTTAAATAATTTATAAAATTAAAATATTATGGAGCCCTTTTGCCTTTAACTTCTGCACTGATTCTCTTGACCTTTGGCGTTATTTGAAGCTTCTTCCTGGATATCAAATGACAACCTTGACAACTTTGTTTCTTGACAAAGTCCTTGACATTAATGATGACTTCATCCGGTGACATCAATGACAAATTTGAATTAGGGACTCAAAATGTCCAAAAATCTCCCCCTTTGTCATTGATGGCAACCCAAATTCTTTTTACCGAAAACTTGACTTCTTCTTCTATGTTGCTCCCCCTAGGACATTGCTCCCCCTGGCTCAATGCTCTCTTCAAGTATCAAATATCTCCCCCTTTGACATCAATGGCAAAGGGTCACCTTTGGGGCTCGGGTCTAAGAATGAGCCTCTTAGCTTAGCCCCTCTCCCACCTCCTTTTGAGGTGGTTAATTATGGGGTGGGAGTATTTCTACTCCCAGAAAGCACTGTTCTTTACCTTTATCCTCTTTTATTCTTATCTAAATTTTCTAATTACTTTGACTGTTTCTATCCATGTCCATGTTCTTTTCCATGTCTACATTCCTGTTCCTATTCTTTTTCTTGTTCATATCCATGTTCATGTTCCTGTTCCTATTCCTGTTCATATCCATGTTCCTGTTCCTGTTCCTATTCCTGTTCTTGTTCATACCTCTGTTCTTGTTCCTGTTCTTGTTCATACCTATTTTTGGAATGTCTGATCTACACCACTTTGTTGTGTGACCATAATTATTGCACTTATAAAACTTAATGTTATTATTCCTTGGAGGTGCAAATATCTTAGGATTTCTTCTAGTGAAGCCATATCCTCTTTTGTCATGAACCCTGCAATTCATTGCCTTGTGACCAAACTGATTACATGAGTAACAATACCCATGGAAATGTTGTCTATTCCCATATTATTGTCTTTCATGTGTCCTGCACTATGAAGCCATGTGCCCAAACCTGTGACATGAGAAGCATCTTCCATTGAAGTTTCCTTGTCTTGACCTCATTGGTCTCTTAGTCTCTCTTGACCTATTTTGATTGTTGTTCCATATGTATCTTCTTTATGCATTTTTCCTATTTTTGTTAAACTCTCTATTGTCCAACTCATCCTCAGATGTCTCACTATATTTTACGCTATATTTTTCTAAAGTATCTTCATCTTAAGTTTTTTCTCCTCCAAAACTTGAAGTTGACTCTCCTTCCCATTTATTTTGAACCTATTCAAATACAAGACCTATTTTTCTTGGTGTAAGCTTTTGTATCTTGATAAACTTATCCAAGTTCTTTGAGCTATTTTTTAACCCTTTCATCTTGACCTTGGAGCATTCTAAATCTTCTCTTAGTAGTTTTACTTCTTGTGCTAACTTCTCACATTCCAAGATATTTGCTTCTAACTTATATTTGAACCTCTTTGCCTTAGCCTTTGATTTTTCTAAATCCTCTATAAGCAATCTTCTCTCTTCATCACATTATTGAAACTGAATTTCAAGTTTAGAGTGTTGATTTCTTACCTTCTTTACCGTGTCAAGGGCATAAATAAGTTCTCCCTTGAGATCATAACCATTATTTTCTGAATATTCCTCTATTTGTTTACCTTTGTCCTCATCTTTATTTTCTATTGGCTTGTATTCTATAAGATCACTTTCTTATTCTTCTAATTCCATTAGAATATTTTCATCTGGTCTTTCAAGTGCATCTTCATATTCATCATCACCGAAACTATAACCATTCCTTGTACAATCATCTTCAATATGTCCAAAGTTACCACATCTAAAACACTTGAGAATTACTGGAGTCATTTTCTTAACTTGCTCTTTTTCTTCAATCATAAAAAAGACTTCATCTCTATCATTGTTTGAAAAACTAGCATCACTATCACTTGAGTACTTACTTGCCTTATCTACATAGTAGCTCCTATTTTACCTTTGGAAGAACTTCTTTCGTTGTCTATTTTGTCCATCCTTTCTTTTATTTTGATGCTTGTATTTTTATGATTCCCTATTCCTATGATCCTATTTTTATTCACCATTGTTGTTCTTGGGTTCTTGACAATCTATTGCAAAATGTCTATACTTTCCATAATTGAAACACTTAAAAGATCTTAGGTCTTTGGATCTTCTAGAATATTTATCTCTTCTACCGTAATTAGCTTCTTCATCACTAGATGACTCATTGCTTGATTCTAACTTCTTACCCTTTGTCTTTTTGATTGCTTTGAATGTTGCTTCCTTCTGGGGAATAAGATCTTTTGTTCTTATCTCAAATGCTATGAGCATACCAAGCAACTTATCTCTTTTCAAGGTATCACCATCCATTGATACTTTTATAGTAGAAACCTGTTCACTAAATCTTTTTGGAAGAGTTCTTAAGACTTTATCACAAATATCTGATTCATCAATATTCATTCCAAGTCCTTGCATATCATTAACAACCTCATAAATTCGAATTATATAAGCACTAATATTTTCCTCTTCATTCATTCTTAATGCTTCAAGTTGTCCTTTGAGATTTTTTATCTTTGCTTTCTTGACACTTTTATCTCCTTCATATATATTTTGCAATTTATCCCACATCTCTTTTGTAGTTTTACAATGCATAACTTTCATAGAATCTGTTCTACGCAAACCTCTCACAAGTGCATTCATTGATTTTGAATTATAGTGTTGTAGAAGCTTACCTTCCTTATATGTAGGAGGATTGACAAAGAGATCGTATCCAAATTCCATTGATTCCAAAATTTCATTACCAAGTGCCATCAGGTAGATCTTCATCATCATACTCCAATACATATAGTCACTTCCATCAAATACTGGTGCTGAATTATTTGAGGACACCTCCTTAGGATCTATTGTGTTCTTGTTAGCTTTTACTTCAAGCTATTAAACTCTTCTGAAGGAAACCTCTCTGATACCAATTGAATAACACAAAATTATACTGAGAGGGGGGTGAACAATATATGACCACTTTTTCCTTTTCTTTCCCAATCAATATTATGCAATGTATAGACAAAAATATCAACAAAAGTAATAAAAGCAATGTAAAAAACACCATACACAATAGAGACACCACAATTTATGTGGTTCACCCAATATGGGCTACTCCATGGAGAAAATATTTCACTAAAATTTTCTCAATCAATCTCTTGGGAATCCTTCCCTATTACAATGTTTATGGACCTCTGTCCAAAGGAGATACCAATCCCCTAAATCAAGTTTGTGGATCTCTATCCACAGGAGAACTCCTTCTCCTCTGCTCTAGTTGGTGATCCTCTAGAAGACTACTACCTCCACTACACTAGCTTGTGGATCTCTCTCCACTGAATACTCTTGTCCCCACTCAAAATACCTATCCTCACTACCATGGCTGATGGATCTCTATCCACTGGAGACTACTGTCCTCTCTACTCTGTCACCTCCAAAGCTCTATCTCAAATCTGCACTAAACACAGTCCTTCGATCTAGCACAAATCTGCTCAATATCTATCTTTGGTCTAGCATAAACTTATCCTTAAATATGTACCAAAATATGCTCCACAAGTCCACTCAAAAATTGCTCAATTATACTCAACAAGTCCACTAAAAACTTGCTCAAATATGCTCAACAAGTCCACTCAAAACTTGCTCAAATATGCTCAACAAGTCCACTCAAAACTTGCTCAATCTACTCAACAAGTCCACTCAGAACTTGCTCAATATGCTCAACAAGTCCACTCAGAACTTGCTCAATATGCTCAACAAGTCCACTCAAAACTTGCTCAACTCTGCTCAACAAGCTCACTCAAAACTTATCCAAACCTACTCAACAAGAGTCACCAACCACACTCACTCAAACGCCAAGCAAAGCAACCCAACAAGATCACTCAAAACTTGCTCAAATCTGCTCAACAAGCTCACTCAGAACTTGTCCAAATCTGCTCAATAAGTTCACACAAAACTTAACCAAATATGTAATGTAAGCTTTCAAAAAAGGCTCACATAAAATCAATCCATAAGTCTCCTCAAAGACTTACCTCAAATCTGCTTAACAAGTCCACACAGAACTTGTCCAATCTCATAGAAACATAAAGAGAATTGTTAGAGACTCAATATTTTCTACACTCAATGCTCAATCAACTCAAATCAGAATATAGGATAATTTGTTTTATGGAACTTGAACAATCACTTCACACACCCACTTGACTAGGCTCAACCAAATCTACTCAACCAATCACTCAAGAAACAACCCTTGCTCACAAACCCTAGTCCAATCATATAACCATCAACTCAAAATGTTTCCAACAATGCTCAACAACAAATATCACATAACAATGATACTCATGTTCTTTTCAAACCCTAGTTCAAGTTCTTTGCAACAACTCACTTCAACAACAATGCTTATAAATCAATCTTCACATAACAATGATACTCATGTTATTTTGCAAAACCCTAACTCAGGTTCTTCACACAATCAATGGCTTCAACAACAATGCTTATAAAACAAGGTTTTAATAACAACTCTTTATTCCAGAAAACCTTGAAGCAATTACTCAAACACACTCAAAAGGAAACCCTAATCAAGTCCTTTTCACTCCAAACTTATTTTCTAAAAATTAACCAATCAACTCAACCAAGGAAGAATTTGCCCATACCTTTTGCTTGAAAAGGAGTAGACCACACAAATCTACCACACTCACAATCACTTCTTTGCCAATCTCAAGAGAGGTTAGAAGATAATAATTTTCTCAATGAATCACAATACAAAATGATATCAAACAAAATACACCTTATCACTCCAACTTTAAAATAATATCCAACACCTTCATAATAATCTGTTTGGCAAAAGTCCCTTTAAAAATAAAATCAACACTCTTAACGTCTTACTCCTCCAATATGCAAATATAATAATTAAGACTTTATTTAAAAATAAAATCAAACTCCTTATAACTCTAAATTTTATTAAAAACAATTTCCAACAAACACCAATTTTCAACTAGCAACCCTTTCAACTATTTCCAACTAGCAACCCCTTTTTTTTTTTTGAAAAAATTGAAAAAACTTGTATTAAAACAAAGATCGGTTACACAAGATTACAAGGCGCAAAAATGCGACACAAACCACCGCTGACCGCAAAAATTCAACAAGTCGCGAAATCGCGACAGCTAACCATCCTTGACCGCGACGGAACGACATGTCGCGAAATCGTGACATGTCACGATTTCGTGACAATTATCCATCCTTGGCCGCGATGGGGCAACAAGTCGCGAAATCGTGACATGTCGCGATATCGCGACAACAATCCTTCCTTGGCCATGACAGAGCAACATGTCACGATATCGCGACATGTCGTGATATCGCAACAATAATCCTTCCTCGACCGTGACAGAGCAACAAGTCATGAAATTGTGACAACTATCCTCCAGTGGCCGCGATGGCGCAACATGTCACGATATCACGACAACTTTCCTTCCATGGCCGTGACAGTGCAACATGTCACGAAATCGCGACAACAATCCTCCAAAAACCGCGATGGCGCAACATGTCGCGATATCATGACAACTTTCCTCCAAAGGCCGCGACGACGCAACATGTCGCGATATCGCGATAGCTTTCCTCCAATGGCCACGACGGCGAAACATGTCGCGATATCATGACAACTTTCCTCCAAAGGCCGCGATGGCGCAACATGTCGCGATATCACGACAGCTTCCAACCAAAGGCCGCGACGGTGCAACAAGTCGCGATATCACGACAGCTTCCTTCCAAAGGCCGCGACGGTGCAACATGTCGTGATATCGTGATAGCTTCCCTCCAAAGGCCACGACGGTGCAACAGGTCACGATATCGCGACAGCTTCCCTCCAAAGGCCGCGACGGTGCAACATGTCACGATATCACGACAGCTTCCCTCCAAAGGCCGCGACGGTGCAACATGTCATGATATCGCGATAGCTTCCCTCCAAAGGCCGCGACGGTGCAACAGGTCACGATATCGTGACAAAAACCACCCTTAGCATTTTCTTTGCTCATTGTCTCAAGGATCTTTCAAGACCTTGCCTAATCACCTCATCCTCCAAAGGCATGTCACTGTGCAGCTGCACCCCTACCTCTTTCTCAGCACCCATCTTCGCAAGGAAATCGACCGCTTTATTTAAATCTCTACTCACATAAACGGGGATCACATCATCTAATTCCCTCCATAGTTCCTTGATTTGAGAGACCAGAATCCTCAACCTCCATGCTTTCGAAGCAAAGTTCCTCATGCAGTCTAGAGCGCCAACCAGAATTTGAGAATCAGATTCGAGAATTATCCTCCTGTGGCCCCGATTAACTGCCTAGATGGAAGCAAATTTGATAGCAATGGCTTCTCGCTTCATTGTTTGTGGCTCTTCCCAAGCCTTGCAGCTCCCAATAGAGCACTGAACCAACATGGTCCCGACAAACAACACCAATTCCGGCACTACCCGGATTGCCTTTTGCAGCTCCATCAGTATTGATTTTAATCCAACCTTCTGGGGGTGGTTTCCAGCTAGCTCTGTCCTGTCTCTCTTGCTCTTCAGCTCCCTCTTCCAGTGGCCCAGGATCAACCTGAATTTCCTCTTTAGCATAGACGGCAACAGTTTCTGTGACTTTGCTCCAGATGACCTGCCAAACTCCATCTAGCGAGGAGAACGTTTCTCTAAAAATACGGGCATTTCTCTCCAACCACACTTGCCACCAGATGAAAAATAAGCCAAGCTCCCAACCAATTCGAAGAGCTTTAGATTTAAATCTACCCCTCTTCCATATTTCCCAAATATTGGTCCGATTCAGATCACCATTAACCTAGAGTTTATAGTGAGAGAACCATCGCTTCCAAATCTGACGCGTGAAAGGGCACTCAAACATCAGGTGATCAGCTGTTTCCTCGTTCTTGTGGCATAAAACACACTGAGATGGACCGATGATTCCTCGACTTCTGAGATTGTCAAAAGTGAGAATTCCATTGTGCATAAACTGCCAAGCAAAGAAGTTTACTTTCGGCCAGCCCTTGGAGTGCCAAATCTTTCTCCAATCCTGAACCGAAAATGAATGTGGGGGAGGCTCTGGGAGGATCTTGTCGTATCCGTCCTTCACTGTATATACACCAAGGTTCCCATAGCCCCAAGCTAATTCATCCTCCTCGTCTCTCCCTGTGAGAAACCTTTCTGTCAAGATTTTGGTCAAGATGGGTGCCAGCTCCGGAGGGATCGTAATTGGCCACTCCTCCAACCTCTTAAACTTCTTAAACTTATACTCCCCCATTTGACTAGTGTTGAAATAACTTTCAATTTGGACCCAACCCTTGGCTTCTATGGTGGATTTAATTGGTTGTAATTTGGGGAACTCAACAATGATGGGTGGGTACTGGTCCCATGAATCAGTCCAAAAACGTGCCTTCTCCCCTCTCCCCACTTTCCAGAACAATTGGTCTTTAATAACCTGAGATCCAAGCTTGAGAGCCTGCCACACTAAGGATCCAATACCATCCAGAGGGAAACGGCCCACCTCATTGGGGTGAACATGACCCAAATATTTACTAGTTAGGATTCTACTGAATAAGGAGGTTGGTTGGGAAATCCACCTCCAGTACAGTTTTCCAGCCAAAGCTTTATTATTAAGCTTGGAGCTTCTCAGTCCCAACCCTCCTTTTTCCTTGGGTTGGGTAACTTTATCCCAACCAACTAAGGCCCATTTCCTCTCCCCTTTTGCTCCTTCCCATAAAAATCTTCTAGCCATTTTGTCCAGCTCTTTCCATATAGTATGTGGGGCAGCCAAGATAGAGAATTTATAAATTGGCATGGCTCTGAATAACTGACTGTAGGAAAGTTAATCTACCCCCATAGCTTAACCATTTATGAGACCAATGATTCATTCTATCTTTGATACCATCCAAAAGATCCTTCCAGATATCTATTTTTAATTTTTTGAAATGCAAAGGAACCCCCAAGTAAACCACTGGAAGAGAAGTCCTTGTGAATCCCAAGATCTCTATAACTCGTCTCCGTAGCCTTTGGTCAAGATTGAAAAAGACCACTTTGGATTTTTTATCATTGATGACTTGGTTTGAAGCCCTAAGGTAGACATTAAGAGTATCTCTCGATTACTCTAGCTTCCCCGAAGCTGGCCACTCCAACCAATCCTGTATCATCCACAAACCGTAAGTGAGTCAAAATTTCCTCACCCACCTTGATACCTGTTAGCAGGCCTTGATGTCTTCTCCTCAAGAAAAGTCTACCTAATCCTTCAGCCAAAATGAGGAAAATATAGGGAGAGCAAGGGTCCCCTTGACGAAGACCACGTGTGGCTCCAAAAGGTTGCGAGGGAAGACCCTTGATTAAAATAGAATAAGAAGGCGTAGAAACACAACTCATGACCCAATCTATCCAGTCCTGAGAGAAACCAAAGGCTGCCATCATCTTTGACAAGAAACTCCACTCCACCCTATCATAAGCCTTTGACATATCCAGTTTAATGAACATTCCTTTATTACCAAATTTTTGCATTGTATGGATTGCCTCCTGAGCGAGAACCACCCCATCCAAGATCTGTCTACCCTCTACAAAACCCCCTTGCTCTGAGGAGATAATGTTATGAAGGAGAGGTTTTAGCCGTTCAACCATTATCTTTGTGATTATTTTATAAATCACGTTGCATAAGGCAATAGGTCTGAAATCAGAAATATGAGCCCCCTTCTCCCCTTTTGGAATTAAAGTGATGAAGGTATGATTTAATGCCTTAAGCATTCTTTTATTAGTTCTGGACTCCTCTGTGACAACCAAAACATCCTCCTCCAAAGTATCCCAAAAGGCCTGAAAAAACTCAATAGGAAAGCCATCTCGGACCTCGGAGATTTGCCGTTGCTCATTCCAAAGACCACATTCTTCAGCTCATCTCTATCAATGGGTCTAAGAAGGGTCTGATTTTCTTCTTCATAGATAACAGAGGGTATGACATCAATAACTTCATTTTGAGCCTCTACATCTTGCTCCATACTTTCCTTAAAAAGTTTAGAAAAATAATCCATTGAATGGGAATGCATACCAGGAAGAGTATCAAAGGAGTGTCCATTCTCATCTTGAAGGGCTTCCATGTTATTCATCTGTCTCCTAGCACAAGCTGACCGATGGAAAAATTTGGTATTTCTATCACCTTCTAATAACCAAGTGTTTCTTGCTCTCTGTTTCCAAGTAAGTCTCCTCTTGGTTATCAATGTCCTCAACCGCTTTACGCAAGGCATCATCCTCGGTTTTGAGCTGCTCTGTAATTGTTCCTTCCCTAAAGTGTTTTTGAACCTCATCCCATCTGGCCACCAAGGGAGCTTTTTGGAGCTGGAAATCTGACTTATTAGCTTGCCTCCATTGTTTCAGTTGAACTTTGACAAAATGAAGCTGTTTGTGGAATCTAAACATTGCAGTCCCAAAAGGTAGACGGCCTTCTTCCCACCACTGCGGAATCTTCTTTCGAAGATCCTCCTTTTGTAACCAAAAATTCTCAAATTTAAAAGGTTTGTGATGCTGCCCTGTCATAGTCCCTCCCTCCAACAAAATGGGAAAGTGATCTAAAACTGGACCCTCCAAAATCTGGAATTTAGTATTCCACTTTACAAATGCCTCCTCTGAGACCAGAAAATGGTCTAGCTTTACCTTCCTGCTATGTGGCTCCCTCCTCTTGTTAGTCCAAGTAAAGTAGGTTCCAGGGGCCTTTAATATCCACTAAGTGAAAGGCCCGGACTTGGGCAATCGAAGCCTATCCCCTGGATCCAAAATTGGGGTTCCACCTTCCCCATCTCGAGCAGATAATTTAGCATTAAAATCCCCAACAATAATCCAGTCTAAATCTTCCCTTGAGGACCTCATGTTATGCACAACTTTCCATTGGAGCCTCTGGCCATCAAGGTTTTGAGCCCCATAAAAATTTGTGATTAAAACATGTTCAACTGTGACATTATTCCTAAAATGAGATGTGAGAACACCCCTCCAAGCTATATGTTCTATTGCAGTCCATTCCATAGGGTTCCAAAAAGTAACAATCCCCCCTGAGGCACCTTGGGCAGCCACATCCATATGACCAGCGCCCTTCCAGATTCTATTAACTATTTTACACATAAGATCTAAAGACATTTTTGTCTCCCGGATAAGCAAAAAATCTGTTTTACATTTTCCTAAGAGTCTTTGAACAACAGATTGATGGGTTCTACTGTTTAAACCCCTAACATTCCAAGATTGAATAATCATTGAAAACCTTGAGAGCAGTAAGAATCAATTGTCCTCACCGATCCTCCAATGATCAGCTTGTCTCCTTGAACTGCTAGCGTGTCCTTATTTGATTTTCTCGCCCGCTCCTTGAGAGTTGCTATTTTTGGATCTCTTTTCCACCTGAGTTATCCCTAGGGCTGGCATTTCTCTGTTCTTTTCTGCAATTCCCATGCCGACATCCTTAATTATCGGCCGCGCTTGGGAGTGCACTATCAATGCCCCCGCATTCTCTCGGCTGCGGTAACTCATTGGATTCAATCACTTGTTCTAAGACAGGGGGAGATGAAGGAGAAGCATGAGTGTGGATGTTATTGTCCTCAATATTCCCATCCACTCCTTCCATGACTTGATCCTCTTGATCCACTAGTGTCTTAAAAATTTCATATCTATTGGCTGGCTTGAGTTGTGATTGCTCCTTACCATTTTTCTTTTGCTTTCTCCTTCTTTTGGGCTGTTCAAAGCCATATTTCTGAACATCATTACCCTGAGGAGTATTGGATGGTTCTTTGGTAAGAGTAGACTTACCCTCTCTCGGGCGATTTGGCATTCCAAGCGGGGCCTCCATTTTTGTGTTCAAAATATTTGGACAAAATCGGGCCAAATGCCCATGTTTGTGGCAAACTCTGCATCTGAAGGGCAGAGCCTCATAATCTAGCTCTTGGATCCAAGATAGTCCTGCCAGTTCAAGTTCCACCTCTATCGATAGAGGCTGGCTAATATCCATTTCCATGCAAATTCTTGCAAAGACAGCTGTGTTACCTTCTATGGTGTCCTTGGAGATGCCCAGATGTCTACCGAGGGAGTTACCGATCATTTCTAGAACCTGCTCACCCCAAAACTCCATTGGAAGAGCGTACAACCGGATCCAAACTGGGACAGCCATGGGTTCAATACGAGGATCGAAACCCACTCTCCAGGGTTGAACAAATAACCCTGTCGGACCGTGGTTCCTCTTTTTTGATTCAAAAGCCCTGTTTCTATCGGCTAGAGAAGAAAAACTAACAATGAAATACCCATTACTAATAAACCATAAGGAGTACTCACCATGAGGCTCCCAGTTCTGTCTGACCTAGGTATGCAAGAAATTCAAGGTAGGGCGGATACCCATGAATTTACAGATCAGATCATGGTTAGCTCTGTATATGATTGTGTCTTCGACCAACTTTGGCTCGATGACAATCTTGGGTCTTGAGGCGGATTGCGAAAGGCATCCATTAACTCGATGTGCTGTTGAGCTCTTGCCAGCATTCTTGAAGAGCGTATGAAGATTATTTCTCTGAGCTTCGTCATTGGAAGACGAAGAATTTTCTTTTAGCATTTCAACGTAAGAGCTCTTTCTCCCAGAGAGAGGGTCTGGAGGAGACCCCATTGGGCCCTCCTGGGGCAGCAGACTTTCCTTCAAATCCACAGTAACCAGAAAAACACTACGGCAACCCACCTGATGCCCTGGATTTTCCTTCGCTCCACAAACCCTAGAACATCGCCTGTCGCCTGCTCAAAAATTTTCTCGCCAGTTCACTCCTTCAAGCTTTCATTTTGCTCTAGCAACCCATTTTAACTCCCAAATTTAGGCAATATTAACAATAATCAAAATTTAATTACCTTATATTTGAAGGGATTCGAACCCTCAACGTAGCCCATGACCAATGCCTTAGAAGTAGCTCCAACTGTCGCACAAGCTACATGCTCACTTGGAGTGTGGAAGCACCATGTGCTTCAAAAATATCCCTGCCTTACATTTTGCAAAATGTGCACCTTGCCTTTGGTGCCTTCAACCCAACACAATTGCCAAGCACAACCATCATGTTTCAAACGTTGGTCTCCTTACATCCAAGCACTCTAGTCACTGCCCTCTTGCCACTAGGCCACGCTGCTTGGATGGCTTCCAAATGATCTATGCCTTTTCTTTATCTCTAGTTTTTGGCATACACAAACATTAATTTCGTAGTCTTTTTCACGAGCTCCAATTCACATGCAATTTTTTTGTTCGAGCAAGGATGAAAATTAATGCCCCTTGGGCATGGTTTATATAATAATTTCCACCTTTGTTTGAATATGTTGACGCTTTGAATTCTCATTGCATAACTTGGTATAAATAATATTTATTAATAAAATTTAAATCCACATTGAATTTAAATAATTTATAAAATTAAAATATTATGGAACCCTTTTGCCTTTAACTTCTACCCTGATTCTATTGAACTTTGGCGTTATTTGAAGCTTCTTCCTGGATATTAAATGACAACCTTGACAACTTTATTTCTTGACGAAGTCCTTGACATTAATGATGACTTCATCTAGTGACATCAATGACAAATTTGACGTAGGGAATCAAAATTTCCAACAATACTTTCTTCACTGTGCAGTCTCCAAGAATTTTTCCCAATGGGCCCACCTTTGAACGTTATCTAAATGCAGTGTGACCTTTGAAATATTAGCTCACTTGGATGCTTTAGATTGTTGTATCCTTTCAATCATCGATGCTTTGAATGTTATGCAGTTGAGATCCCTCTACTACGGCTCTACGACTCATCTTCCAATATTTAAAAGGAATTAAAACTTCTCAAGTTTCCTTCATCATCCATGCTTACAGACCTACCACTATTCACACTCGTTTTCTCCTTAATGCTTGGCTTCATAGTGTACTTTTTCTTTGACTTGCAACATACCATCCAAGGTTTCGCTGTTCCATGCTGATATTAAAGACGCACACCAATATCCTTTGCTGCTCCATGCCTATATCAAAGATGCACATCCTTCACTAATCCATGTCGATATCGAAGATGCACACCAATATCCTTCACTACTCCACACTGATATTGAAGATGTACACCAATATCCTTTGTTGCTCCATGCTTGTTTGCTCCTCAACCTGATTCCTCTATGCTCTAGATGAACTCCAAAGTCGTTCGTTGTTTCCTCTCGTTTCTATGTTGATAGCGAAGCCCTTTTCGAAGATATTCAATAAAATATCTTACTTGAAATAAATTTTGACTTCTTATTTATATGTAAAACATTATCACATCTTACTTTTGGTGCCCTAGTTGGCCCACTCGATTATAATATTTAAATATTTAAACACCTTTGGTGGATTTAAATATTCAAATATTTAATCAAATAAACCCTTTTATATTGCACAACTTATAAACAAGCTTATCACCCTTGAAAGATATATCTGCCTTGAATAATTTGCCAAGCACACCACTATTTGCTAGTAACCAAGTTTGAATTTGACATCAATGACAACTCAATAATTCTAACAAAGTGTGGGTACACTACGTGTATTGCGATTTAAGCTATCAATCTTGTCCTCTAACAATCTATCTTAAATATTGGTACGATCTTCTAAAAATAGTTATCAAATCTCCCTAAGGGGGTATCAAGCGCTTAGATCAACCTCTAACTTCACCTAGAACTTACACTTTTTTAAAAAGCTCATAAGAATATAAAGGATAAATTTAGATACTAAATCTAACAAAACATGCAGTAATAAATAGACGATATTAACCAAAACATAAAACATTCATTATAGGAAAACACATGCGATAAACAAATAAATATCATTGCAATCAAGAAGGTTATCAAAATACAATAATCAACAATGTTTATTTAATACATAAGCATGTACGATAAATCCCATACTTTCAATAATTACTATACATTTATTCCATTGGGGAAATCTCCCCACAAATCCAATCTATTTCATAATAAAGCAAGAAGTAAGGTAGAGAGAAAACTTGTGAAGTGGTCCATATCATGAATTTGGTCCTCCTGCTCTTCCATCGATCAAGTGAGGATAGTAGGGGATCAAGACACTCATGGATCCGGATAGACATGCTTCTAAATGCATTTACTTTTTTTATTGTCAAATTGCAACTATATAAATAACACAAGCAATTCAACTTTCTAATGCATAGCTATTATCATAGAACTACCCTTTCTATGACCCCTCTCATCAACTCATGAGAGTCATTCCACCATGCATCCCACCATATGCTTTATTTGCAATAAATGATCCAACCCTCACTTAACAATAAGAGTCTCATACCCTTAATTGTTAAATGAACTAGGTTCACTCATCTTATTTAATTAAAGCAAACCACTTTAATTTTACCACTAAAAATTTCTTATCATTTCATAAAGTAAGGTCCCATACCCTTATTTTACAAAATGAACCACAATCATAATTAAAGCCATCTACTTTAATTTCCATAAAACCCTTTTCATTTCATAAAGCAAGTTCCCATACCCTCATTTTACAAAATGAACCATAATCATAACTAAAACCATCTACTTTAATTTCCATAAAACCCTTTTCATTTCATAAATCAAGGTTCCCATACCCTCATTTTAAAAAATGAACCATAATCATAATTAAAGCCATCTACTTTAATTTCCATAAAACCCTTTTCATTTCATAAAGCAAGGTCCCATACCCTCATTTTACAAAATGAACCATAATCATAATTAAAGCCATCTAATTTAATTTCCATAAAACCCTTTTCATTTCATAAAGCAAGGTCCCATACCCTCATTTTACAAAATGAACCATAATCATAATTAAAGCCATCTACTTTAATTTCCATAAAACCCTTTTTTCTTTAATTCATTTCATTAATCTAAAACTATTTAAATTAATGAAACTATAACTATGAGGGTTCCTATCACAAGCTAATTTCCTACTCAAAATAGAGTAGAATAGGGGTTCCTATCCAACATATTACGACCTTCCATGGGTAATGCCCACTACTAGATCTAGCATTATGTGGGCAACATACAAGTTAAGCGTAGGGTGCTGGTTTAAGGTGGTGCTCGTCTCACCTCCCGCGGTAGCTACGACTTTAACAAAAGTAGAAAGTTATGCTCTCATAGCTACAACTTTAACAAACACAAGCTATGACTTTAACAAACACAAGCTATGGCTCTGACAAATATCAGAGAGCTACAATCTCATAGCTACTGCTTTAACAAGAGCAGAGAGCTATGCTCTCATAGCTACAACTTTAAAAAACACAAGCTATGACTATAAAAAATAGCAGAGAGCTATGCTCTCATAGCTACAACTTTAACAAGAGTAGAGAGCTACGCTCTCATAACTATGGATTTAATAAACATAAGCTACAACTTTAACAAACACAAGATACGACTCTAACAAATAGCAGAGAGCTACACTCTCATCGCTACAAATTTAACAAGAGCAGAGAGCTACGGTCTCATAGCTATGACTTTAACAAGAGCAAAGAACTACACTCTCATAGCTATGACTTTAACAAGAGCAGAGAGCTACACTCTCATAGCTATGACTTTAACAAGAGTAGAGAGCTATGCTCTCATATCTAAAGCTTTAACAAGAGCAGAGAGCTACGCTCTCATAGCTACGACTTTAACAAGAGCAGAGCTACGCTCTTATAGCTACAACTTTAACAAGAGTAGAGAGCTATGCTCTCATAGCTATGACTTTAACAAAGCATTAAATAGAACAACGAAAACTGCAAGTGATATTGGACCAACTTGGTCATCTTTGTTGTCCATCTATCTTCACCTTATTCTATCGAGCTCCCTTCTATTGAGCTCTCTTCTATCGAGCTCTCTTTCGTCGAACTCTCTTCTCCCAAATCTCTTGTATCTAACTCTCTTTTTTCCAACTCTCTTTTGTCCAACCCTCTTCTGTCAAACCCTTTATATCAATTTCTTCTCCCCCTTTTCTTCTTGGTACCTCTACTTTTCCTTGAATTTTGTTTGCCACCCACTACCATTACTTTCACATCCCTTCATCAGGTGGTAGAGAAGACATCGCTTCTTCCTGCCTTCCCAAGGTACAACCAGCATTGAAGTCCTCTATTACTCACATAGATGAAACCATCCCCTCACTCTGGTGGAGCCATCCCTTGTGTTAATGGGGCCATGCCTCCTTGCCAACTAGGCTCTACCCTGGGTGAACCGCCCAATTTCGAGTTAGGTTTTATGGCTTTTATGAAACCTATTCCAATTAGGATAAATCACTCATTTATTTAAAGGTAATACACCATTTGTCTAAATGAATGTTTATGAAAATAATTATCCTTTTTTCTCAAGAATAAAATCTATTTATCATTAAAATAAAACCGCCATTTATTTAAATGAATATCTATTTAAAATTAATCATTCTTTTAATTCAAGAATAAAATCTATTTATCATCCACCATTTATTTAAATGAATACATATTTAAAATAAATCATTCTTTTTATTCAAGAATAAAATCTATTTATCATTTAAAATAAATACACAAAATGAATATCTATTTAAAATAAATCATTGTTTTTATTCAAGAATAAAATCTATTTATCATTACCCGGGTGTTGTAGGTGAATCAGAGAGGAGAGGGTAATCCTCCAAGGGAGGTCCCAGGTTCGAATCTCCACCCTACCAAAAAGTTGAATTGGGTACCTAAAATCCAATTGATAATGTTGGTGCGGGTAGGATTGGGTGCGACTCCTGGGCAGCTTTAACGGCATAGAAACCCCTATTTGTGGTCTCTCAAACCAAGGCGGCCCCGCAAGGGGTTTTTTGCGTAAAAAAAAAATCTATTTATCATTTAAAATAAATCCACCATTTATTTAAATGAATGCATATTTAAAATAAATCATTCTTTTTATTCAAGAATAAAATCTATTTATCATTTAAAATAAATCCACCATTTATTTAAATGAATACATATTTAAAATAAATCCACCATTTATTTAAATGAATACCTATTTAAAACAAATCATTCTTTTTATTCAAGAATAAAATCTATTTATCATTTAAAATAAATCCACCATTTATTTAAATGAATATCTATTTAAAATAAATCATTATTTTTTTTTATAAGTAACTAGAATTTTATATACAAATTGGGTTTTTTAAGAGGATCCCAAAACCTTATAACAAAAAGGGTCGTAGCACCAAGATTTAAAGCAATTCCTTAGTACATGAAAATAAACATGAACTGAAATGGAAAGGGCCAGAAACAACCCTTGATCCAGTAGAAAGATTAGATTCTAGTACCAACTAGTGAAACCCACTTTGTCGAAATATCATCCTCCTATTGCTGGCAGTCTAGGATCCTCCCAGGGGTGGATACATTAGTTTGGGATCCACCCGAGGCTGGATACAGCAGTCTGGGATCCTCCCAGGGGTGGATACAGCACACCAGTCCAGACCTGCGTAGGGAGAGCGGGAAGGCCAATAAAAGCCTACAACCATAAATCTTGCTTGAAAAAAAGAAGCAGGGAATTGTTAGAAAATTGGAGAGGATCCTCATCCAGGGATGGCTCAGGATGCAACCCAGGGTGTAACAAGGTAGCAAGTAGTCGCACGAGCAAAGCATCAATCAGCACTGGGATACAGGCTAGGGATCAACAATGGGACAACCTAGGAAATGGCATCAGGGTCCTCAAATAAAAAAAATGGGAGGCCTTCGCTTGAGCCTAAAAAGTGGAAAAACACTATTGGGGATATCTACAGGCCAAGAAATATCTATGCACAATAGGGAGAAATATGAGGAAGCCTGAAGGATCTAGGGAAAGCAACAACAGGTGCAAATATAGGATCCTGAAAGCTAAAACTAAAGGAGGAAGGAGGGACCACAGCTGCAAACACATTGATATCCATCCCCAAATTAGAGAATACAGAAGAAATCCCCCACAACTCTAGTAGAATGGCCCTAAAACCACCATCCTTGCTCATGAATAGATCCAAGGAACTAGGACTAGAAGCCCTTGAACATGAACTAAAATGAACATCCTGAGGATCCCAGGTGGAAAGTATTAACACGCACAAAGATGAGATCCTTAGAAGCCTAACCTAGGGGAACCAGGGTCTACATGCATTGATTATGGGTCCCCTCCCAAGATCCAGACATGCAATAGAAACCCTAGGAACCCCAAAAAAAGGGACCAAGATCCTCCCATCCTTGCTCATGGAAAACTTCAGGGAACTAGTACTGGGACTGGGAATAACCTAGGCAGAGGAAGAGACCCACCCCAAAGGCCAACCAATGCCCTGTGTGTCCACCAAAATGCAGATCCAACAAGAATAAGCCTCTGAAAAGGAAATCAAAAAGGGCCCTACCCAACTGTATGGGACCAACACCAACCACAGGCATACCAGAGAGGTTTCATTTGAAAAAGAGGAAACTGGCCCCCCAAACCAACCTCAAAGCAGAGAAGACCTCACAGGATGCACCAAGAAGCAGTCAAAAATCCAACCTACCACCACCACCGATCGAGGAAGCCCTAGGAACTAGATCCAAGCAAAAAACCTGCAAAAAACCCTAGGGGAAATCCTAAGGGAGAACGGGTAAGAGATCCTAGAAACATCCAAGAAACCCTAGGAGACCCTTGGGATGCACCAGACCATGGGATCAGGCAGGGAAACCCTAAAAACTCTAGGAAAGGAGCAAAAATTGGAGAAGGATCTCCCCCTAGGGAGATCATCTACTGCAAAGCATTCTTAGAGCACGACCGAGCCAGGGACTGGGCAAGAACTAGGGGAGGGGGAGCAGGACGATCCCCATTTCCCCACCTATTTTTCAAATAAATCATTCTTTTTATTCAAGAATATCCAAGAAGTTATGAAGGCAGTTTATTCATTCCTATTTTCCATATTATTGAGGTGAAGTGTTGTAGTGAAAGACAATTAAGTAGGTGCACAAAAAAAGAGGGAGATCTCTCCATCAATTTAGTCACCTGTCTCTACCTCGAGAACTTATGATAGCTACTAGACCATCAGTCTAGGGCTCAATGTGACTATCTATTGATAATTATCCTTAACAAAATGCATGTCTATAGGAAGGTATCTATCCTTGTTACCTTCAATTTTTCATATCATCATTTCCCCAACCTCAAGTACCCTTATCTTCAGTAGATGACTCAACTTCTTCCACTTACGAGTGTACCTGATCCTACACATTGGCAATTTGTTAGCAGTAACATAGTCTTCATTGTCTAATAATATTGCATAATTACTTTATTGCACAAAAAATCGAGTATTAAAGCATCATACACTAATACATTGTTTCTCCATGTTCAAAAGTCCATCTGGGAGGATCATGACATCCTCTCCCACTAGGACTAACACCATCCTCGATGTTTTTTTACACAAATTATCACAAAAAATTTCTTTAAAGTTCTTCAATCAGAAAAGGAAAATATTTTTGCATATCCGTCACTTTTTCCCAAGTGGCATTTCTTTTAGAGGATCAAGATAATACCACGTTCACTTGTCCATGGGGAACCTTCGCTTACCGAGTTTTACCCTTTGGTTTGTGCAATGCACCTACCACATTTGAAAGGGTAGTTTTGAGCATCTTCTCTGATATGATTGGAGAAACTATAGAAGTATACATAGATGATTTCACTGTTTATGGTGAAACCTTTGAAGAAGCCACAAAAAATTTGGAAATAACACTTCAGTGATGTGAGGAAACAAATCTATCCCTAAGCAATGAAAAATATTATTAGGACATCATATTTCTGCAAATGAGATCAAGGTAGATAAAAAGAAGAAAGAGGTAATCCAAAATCTGCCCACTCCTAAAACTTAGAAAGATATCCGAAGTTTCCTTGGCTCAGTTGGTTACTATAGGAGGTTTTTAGTAGACTTTAGAAAAACTTCTAAACCCCGAAGCACATTTTTATCAAAAGATATAGAGTTTTCTTGGATAATTGAATGTGAACAGACATTTAGTATTTTGAAAGAAAAACTAACTACTCCTCCAGTCCTAAGGGGTCCAAATTGGACCATCCCATTTCACATATATGCAGATGCATCCAATAATGCGATAGGGTCAGTTCTGGGACAAAAATATGGTGATGATTTCTATGTCATTTATTATGTCAAAAAACATCTTACAAGTGCTGAGTTCAATTATACTATCACAGAAAAGGAATTTATTACAGTCATACATGCTCTTAAAAAATTAAACCACTATATTATAGGTTATCAGGTTTTTGTGCACACTGATCATTCAACTATCAGATACTTGAGAAAAATACCTACGACTAGTGGTAGAATTATCATATTGATGTTACTTCTATAGGAATTTGATGTAACAATTATTGATAAACTAGGTAAGGACAATGTGGTGGTAGATTTTCTTTCCATATTGACACCTCCAGATCATACAACCACAGAAGATCAGTTTCTATATGAGCATTTGTTTGCTCTTGAATGAATAGATACCATGGTACATAGATATGGCTAATTATTTAGTCACTGGTAAAGTTTTCCCTACACTTTCACCATATGAGAAATAAATATTCATTGAGAAAACTGTAGATTTCTCATGGATTGATGGGTTCCTGTTTAAAACAGGACATGATCAAATCATGAGAAGATTTATTGCTGATAATGAGATTATAGAAATACTAAAAGCTTACCATAATGAACCTTGTGGTGGCCATTTTGTAGGAAAATGATCCGCATTCAAAGTATTGTAGGTTAGATACTTCTGGTCTTCACTATTTAGAGATGTAGCCAAGCATGTGAGCCAATGTGATCAATGTCAGAGGATGGGCAAACAAACTCTCAGAGATGAAACTCCACTCCAACCACATGTGCACATTGAGCCATTTTATAAATAGAGGATGGAATTTGTAGGACCCATTAATCCACAGTTAACAGGTAAGAGATATATCTTAGTTTACACTAACTATGTGATCAAGTGGATTGAATTGCACATATTACGTGATTCTAAAGAGAAGACTATTGTAGATTTCCTATTTTCATCTATCTTTACAAGATTTGGGGTTCCAAGAGAGATCAAAACTGATCAAGGGCCTCAATTTAACTCATAGTTGATCTAGGAAATTATGCAACAGTATAAAATCAGGAATAACAAAACCACTCCTTACCATCCATAGGCAAATGGGCAAGTAGAGGTAAAAAACCGTAAATTGGAGAACATTCTCACATATATGGTACAACAATATAGGAAATATTGGGCCACAAGATTACCAGAAGCAGTGTGGGCTTACAAAACCACCTGGAAAACTACCACTGGTTTTACACCATTCTAGTTGGTATATGGGAAGAATGTTATGATGCTCATAGAATTTGAGATTAAGACTCTCAGAACTGTGATAGATTTAGATTTGAATCTAGATAAGGCACAAAAGGAACATATTCAACAGTCAAATCAATTGGATGAATACCGATGTGATGCTCTACATTAGTTAAATATCATCCAAAAATAAAGATCCAAGTGGCATGATCGTCACACTAGGCCAAAGCAGTTCAAAGTGGGAGAATGAACATTATTGTATGACTCTCGATTCTAGGAGGGGAAAGGGAAACTCATGCAACACTAGATGGTGCTAGATGAAGTGATTGAAATTATCAACAATGGAGATGTTAGAATTAGAACAATAGATGATAGCAACATTAAATTAACAGTCAATGGTCACCGACTGTGGCCATATCATGTGTTTGAGAATTATATGATGACGTCCAGATTAGGCATGGGGGAAACCCCAATTTATCCCAATTTTAAAATTTATCAGTAATATGTGGACATTGTTCACATGATCCAATAAAATCATTTATTCTTTTAAAGTCCCGCAGTTTTTATTTATTTACTTGTAAATCTGTTTTGTAGGAACGATACCTTGAGTGCAATCGTTAGGTAGCTTGGGAGACCTAGGCCTAACGAGAAAAAGATCCATGAACCCGTTCATTTCTAGTTTTTTAGGAGATAAATATATTAGTAGACGTAGCATATCCCCACTCGGAGGGGGATACCACATCTGAACACATGTATGGGTGTTTATTTTTGGTCTTCATGGAGAAAGATGCCCGAATGCTAGTTCAGGTAGAGGATATTGATTTTTTCCTTATCCTTAAAAATAGAATACCAAAATTCTAATAAACTATAGGCGTACACCTATGGATACATCAAAAAATGTTGAAATAAAGGAGCATCTGCCTTCTATTTTTTGTAGGGGAATACTCCCAATTCTCGTTTCCTAAAGAGAAAGGCACCCGACTCCCATTTTTACGGTGGAAGGTGCCTGACTCCTATATTATAGGGAAAATATGCTCGAATACCATTTTTATAATGGAAGGCACCCAAATCCTATATTTTAGGGAAAAGGCACTCGACTCTCGTATAGCGGTGGATAGACATTTGATTCCTATTTTTCCAAGGAAATGGTACTCGACTTTCGTATTTAGGAGAGCAACACCTAATGTCCTTGATTAAAAAAAGTGTATAAAGTTTGTAAGTATGGTGTCCAATTGCCAGTAAAAGATGCCTGCTTTCCATTTTAAGTACATCATTTGATTGCTAACAAAAGGTGCCTACTTTCTATTCTGACAAGGCTTGCATGTTGTAAATTGAAGGAAGGTGCCCAATTTCCATATAAAAAAAGTGTCTACTTTCTATTATAATGGGTGTTTGTACTTAGTATGATTAATATTCAACATTGGAAAGTGGCCCATGCCATGTCAGCCTTTCATCCATGTGGATAAAGTCAAACTTCACACGGATAAAATTATTTTAATTTTTTTGGTAGAGATTTTTGCATGTTCCAAGGTCATCAAAGAACAACTTTTGAGAGAGGGATGTTTGTCGTCCTACGAAGAAATGTTTTTTTAATATTTTCTTGAAACCTTACAAGAATCCTCAAATGAATCAAATTGTAGCAACCGAGAACCAATCAGATGGAGAAAAGTTTACTGCATGGCAAATGCGCACATCATTTTTTGTTGCAGTTCATCATAAGACAACCAATACAAGTGCACCACAACGTCTCTGCATCATACACACGAAACATAATATAGGTGCATACTTAATATTTTTTTGTATATATATAGTTTTCATAGATGTATATTTCTATAAAATAGTGTTGACATGATCCCCATTAAATTGTCCATCCAACCATTTAGCCCCATTTGGAATTTTTCATGTGTTGATGCTTTGATTGGGAGAAAGAAAATATCAGAGTTGCAGAAGATAGAAATCAGTGTGAGAAAGTGTTGCAGATAAAACTTAGAGCCAAGGAAAAATAAAATTCACTATAGGGGGAAAATCGAACAATCATTTATTAAAAAAATAAGCCTAGTGATTGTTCAAGAATTAATACGGATGTGCAGAACTAGTTTGAAGCCATCATATGGATGGATTATTGTCGTCTGGTCAGCCATAAACATGATGCATAGGTGGCCAATGAATCCAAGGAAGAATCTAAGATTCCTATCAAGAAAATTACCTTTACCCAACCTGATCAGTTCTAGGATTTGTATGGGTCTACTAGTAATCAACCTTCAAAGATGAAGATATATTTTGAGAAAATGGGAATACTAGGTTCTGGACCACCTGTAGCACAAGCAACAACAAGCAAATCCTCTTTGGTAGATGAATTAGATTCTTCTTATGATGCTAAACTTGAATTAGTAGTGTCCAGATTTCCTAAGGCCAAGATTGCTAAAAAATCCAGTGTTCCATTTGGGGATGAATCAACAATACCAAAAGGAGAAATTTTACCCCCTACCATGAGTACTAGAAGCAGGTTGAGCCAACATTCCAAAAATAAGCCTCAACCTTTACCAGATATTACTTGAGGAATGTGGTAGGGGGAAATTTTGGACACATGAACAACCAGGTATAGGAGTCGGACCAAGTCAGCCAACTTAGTGCAGTAAGCACTTGAAACAACTATAGCAGGAAGTGAGCACCCCTAAGGCACCAAAAGAGTAAAAACCTAGAGATAAAGAAAAAGTGAAGGCCGCAACCAATAAGAGGAAGGAGAGAAACAAGTCTTACTGGAAAGTTGTTAATGAGACTGACAATTATCAGTATTGGGTGGCATAGGGATGTGCCAATCCTTAGGTATGGGAGAATGATGAGCCCTAGAAACACTCATATTTTTGTATAAAATTTTCATATATATTGCGGTATTATTATTATAGAATGTATGTTTTATGAAAGTTTTATATATATTTAATAGAAAATTACGTATGTTGTCTAATATTTGTTTTAAGTGAGTTGTGTGTAGATTCAATGATTTTTACTACCTTTCAACATGTTTACGTCAAGGTCCCATTCAGACCTGGCACTTTCTATTTTATGATGGAAAATCAAAGGTAAAAGTAACCGCAACACAAATAGTGATGAACGCTAAGTTTGGCACTCAACTTCTCTTTTGGCACTTAAATTTAGTTTCGGTGCCCAACTTTCATTTTGGTATTTGATTATTGTTTGGCACCCGACTCCCATTTGGTTCCTGACTCTTGTTTGACAATTGATTCCCATTGAAGCAAAGGTACAGTACGATCCCTGTTATCGATAGAATAGAATCAATTTCAATGATGAATGTGGATGAAGAAAAATGTCATAAAGAATATGTCATCTATTTTTTAGAAAATACATAAATATCCATGTAAATCGATAAGCGTAATATTAGATGTATTCTGCTATGATAAAAATAGAATACATTTAATTAATTTGGCAACAGATGAAATTAATTTTATATTCGCTTTATCCTCCCTATTTCTATGTATTTGTTGTAATGGAAAAATCTGAAATAGATTTACCTCCAAATGTAACAGGGTATGGCTGCATATCTTATAAATATGCAGGCCACCCCTAAGAAATGAATCCTAAATTTTCTTTGTAAATTTTTTGAACTACAATACAATACAATTCATTTGAGTATTTTCTTAATCTCAAACTAGCATTCGGTGAATGAATTGATTCAGGAGAAATCTACTGGAAGCTTGGGCCCAATATCAATAGTATTCCTCCCACTTGTTTCTTGCTTTCTGTAATTTAATTTATTTCATGTTTTTAATGTATTTTCTGTAAATTCATTTAATTTTGTAGCTTCCCTTGTTTTATGTATTTTTCCAGCAAGTATGCATTTTACTTTTTGTAGTTTATTTCAATCATGTATTTGATAATATAAAATAGGTTAATGGTTTTGAAAACAAACAAAAACTCCAATGCAACAACACACCCCCAAACCATAGAATCTAAGAGACTCATCTTATTAGGGATATTATAAGCATATACTGTGCATAATTTTTCACATGTTTATGACCTGTCCTGGGTTGATAATTAAATGAAGGTAATGAATTTAACCATAGAAAATTAACCAATATTTTTCCCAAAAATGTGGTTATGTTGCCTCATCCATCTACACAATTGCTACCTCAGCCATTGATGTCACCTCATCCATTGGTACTGCCTCACTCACTGGCCTACATCCTACCTCATCAATCCTCACCCTAGATGGGTATGTATTTCTCTCCATTTGTTATCATACATGGTGCCTACATGAATCCTCATCCTCACTTGGCTCCCTATAAACATCGATCACCATGGCTAGAATCCCTCCTTCTAAGCCTATGTCCCTAGCTATTGTCTCTATGCCACATATGGTCCATCCTAATCTTGAGTCTACCCCTCTCGTTGCCTCACCAAACCATTCCACCACTCCTACACCTAGCTCCCATATCTGAGTCACCTACCATACATCAAACTATGGCATAATACCTACATCATCCATGTCTAGTATAACTATAACCTCATCGAATGGAGCATCCAAAGATACCCCTCTCAGTCATGGTCCATGATCTCTCCTCATCTTGTAGATCACTAGTGGATACAATACTCCTTGTCATAGGTAAAAATAGCATAGTACCATCAATAATGGAAAGAAATCTACTCAAATCAAATACCATCCAATGACCCATCTACCTCATCTAACTCGTACCAACTCCATTGCATTCTTCGTCCATACGAGTCCCCCTCTCCATGGCTACCAAATAATATTTGTCAAAACCAAATCATAAAAATTTTCTTGATAATACAAATAATTTTAGCATAGGGGTATAGTATTCTTGGTGAAGAGGTGATATCTAATTCTTAATATGGACAATTTACCATTCTCAACTTGTATGTCAAATCATACAAATGTACAATCTCTAAAACTACTAGTTTATACCCAATGAACAACTTGTACGGAAGCCAAATCGATGCACTGTATGATCCCAAATCATATAGTGATGGATTTTGTTTGATTCCACACTCAACCAATCCTTCAGATTCAGTTTTGCAGGCTTCCATACACAGTTTTGTAACCAATAAGTTGATTTCCCAAAACTGCCAAATCGGGTGTTTCTTCCAATTGCATAAACTGCCAAATAGGGTAACTATCTTTTGTACAATTTGTATGAAATCTAGCATATGATTTGTACAAAAAGAAGGTACATCCAAGTGTCAAATTGGATACTCTACTAGACCAATATCTCTCAAATAGATTTTGTAAGGGTTTAATATGGTAATTAATCCTTTTTTGATAACATGCAAAACATATCAATAGGGTTTGAGAGAGTTGCAAATCCAATGGCGACACCCATAAATAATACAACATGGTTTAATAAATCTTCCTTAAGATTATCATAATTCTAGATCATTCCATAAAGCTACACTAGTGCCATTTTAATCCATTATCCCATAATAATTTATAAATTAACCAAAACAATCACAAAGAAGTACATGCAATAGAGAAAAGCCTGTTAGAATAATAAATATATCTTAAGTTGTTACTAGGATAATCTGTGTGGCTAAGATTAGCTCAGTTGGTTATGATCCAATGGATAAGATTATATGCCTTTGCTATTTAAGCAAGGCTCCTTTAATTCAATAACATCAAGTCATTTAATTTTCCAACATGGTATCAAAGCAGGCCTTCCTTGCCCTGTGAGCCTGAGGAGCTTTTCTTCATGGGGGGATTTCCCTCATGGAAATACCCCCTTATTTTTTTCTCAATTTTTTTTACCGAGAGAGTATGCTCTCCATATTTTGATTGATAAAAAACCAGATGGTTAAATTTTTAGTTTGGGAAGTTTTTTCATTTTAGTTTTTTAGTTTTCTGTGAATTTGCAGTCTTATACTGTAGATCTGGGTTTGCAGAATGGTTCCATAATTACCGGTGAGCATGATGTACTTGTCTTCTCTATCTGTATCTCTATCGTGCTAGAATTTTTTATTGGTTGGAAGAGCGATTAATTGCTTCAATGTAAAGAAAATATATTTTTTGAGCGGTGTGGATTTGCAACGGTGCTTTTCCATTCTGCACAACAATGCTTTCGACTTCCTTTCCCATTTTTTTTTTGTCATTCTGAGAGCAATATGTTGGGCTACAGCCTGGTGTTCAGCGAGGCATTTTTTTCCCCCGCATTACCATTGGTGTCAACATGGACGTGGGGGCATATCTCTGCCTCTAGTGAATACGTTGTGCATAGCTTACGAGAGCAACATGGGCATATTTTTTTTTAAGTATATATGGAGGGCCATGGGTGACATCGGTGTAACCTTCATGTTCTACTACCACATCCTTGGCATATCGCATAATTAGCCATCAACTATTTTAGTATCGATCTGTTGAGAGCACTAGAGAACTTTTAGTTTGTTTTACTGTTATTCTTATCGTTGGATGGATATTGGTTTGAAGGAGCCGTTGGAGTGGTTATTGCGATGCTCGATGATGCGGTGGCTTCTTCAAAGTTGGTGGTTTCATAAAGGATCTGAATCTTATATTCATTTTTTTGAGCGAAAAAAACTATGGGCAACACTATGGAGCGAGGATCCAATGCAATATATGTTCACGTCATGGTTCACTGTAGATGATGCCAATAAATTTTTTAATACTCACACAAAATTTAGACGAGGAGGAAAATACGTCACAAGTACTAGTTGTGGCTTGGAAAAAGTCATATTTTTGACAAAATGTGGGAGTTCGTGGCGTCCAGTGGGTAGGAAACTGGTTTGAGATATTTTATCACTGACTTGAAAAAATTACGAGTTTGCTTTTTTAGCCCAAATCCATACATCTTGGCGGAGTCGTTGCTGTGTAAAGGCTTCGATTTCCAAACGATCGATGGCAATGGTGAGGTCATTGATCAAACCTGATCCTATTTGGATTGGTCGTACATGGCGGTAATTTTTTTTGCCGACGAGTCCCCAAGCTGTTACAACCATCAACCAGTTTAACGACTACTGATCATAGCTCTTAAAGTTAAACTAGAGTAGAGAAATTGCATTGTTGAATACTGACATGGCGATGGAAAATTTCAAGGGGCAATGTCGTAACATTTATCACTAGCGAGGAAGCAATCCATGGTTGAGTGCATGACAGACCTGTAGGAGGAAGTGAGTGAGGCACTGTAGATCGACCCTTTCTATTTGTAATAGTGATGGTGGGGGCGGATGATGATATTTTTAGCCACCATCCAACGTAGGAGTTTTTTTTTTTTAAATTGTTCATGGCCCATTGAGCTTTCGATCTACTGCAGAGCAAAATATTGTGCCACGTACCATAGTTGTGAACGGTTCTTAATATTTTTTAAAATGAATGGGGCATTAAAAACTTTTTTAATGTGGGCCCATACCTTTTTTTAAAAAGGGGTAAACATTTTTTTAAAAATGGGCAAACATTTTTAAAATGTTTTTTTTCACAAATAAATGGAAAGGGGTGGAAATTCTTGAATTGTAATGTAAAACAAAGCATGGGGGAATTTTTTGCCCCACTTGAGATGTAAAAGGACCCTATTTTTTTCTCCTGCAACAAAATTTTTTAAAATCTTGCTTTATTTTGAAAGATTCCGAAATATTCCTTGTGACGGAAGAAGACGACTGCTATTTTTCCTACAGATGAAGGCCATTATGACACCCATACATAGGGATTTTTATAGTCATTAGAAACATTTTTTTGAGATGGACACATTGGTGGTGTCCATTTTCCATTGTGAGGCAGTTTAACTTATGTTTTTTGACCTTAAATATATTGTATCATGGAGTGCACTCTCGGTTGAACCCAACACTCCCATAGCTTTATAAGTGATCCTCATATCTAGTCATCTCCTCTATATCACCTAGCGGTTGCAGTGGCTAGTTATCCATGCATTCTGGTAGGATGAGGATCTCACCATAAGGACATGTTCAAGAGCTACATTGGTAGCATTTCTTTTTTAGATTCCCTTGAAGTAAGTTGTTTGTCCACTTTGGACCTTGTTATCAACCCATGGTCTTCATATAGGTGGAAACCACTACTTATGCTTGTGGAGTCAATTTGGACATCCCTTGTGATTCTTGTGGTTCTTTCCACACTATCTTCACACTCTTATTTTTATGAGATACTTTGGTTTCAAGGGTTTTTTTTTAGTGACCTTTTTTCCATGGTTCATAGCCTCGATCTGTGTCACAAGCACCAATCTAGGAGTATGATTTCATTTATTTCGATGACGAGTCTCTACTTTTTTGAGACATCTGATGGATCCTTTGTAGGATTCTTGATGGAAGTTGTCCTAGGGGGGTTGAAGAGGACATCTTCCTCCTCCCCCTTCTTCTTCTATTATAGTCGATGGTTTTTCTTCACCTCTCTAGCAGAGTTTTCTTATGCATATATTGTACATGAGTACCTTATCAGGCCTTGTTGTCTGGGACTCATACTTGTGGATATGCCACTTGTGGTTTTGTTGTTTTTCACTACCTCCTAGTATCACTTAAGGGGGGTGTTAGTATATCCTAGTACCACTTAAGGGGGGTGTTAGAATAATAAATTATATCTTGTCGGGACTCATACTTGTGGATATGCCAATTGTGGTTTTGTTGTTTTTCACTGCCTCCTAATATCGCTTAATGAGGGGTGTTAGTATATCCAAGTACCATTTAAGGGGGGTGTTAGAATAATAAATCATATCCTAAGTTGTTACTAGGATAATCTGTGTGGCTGAGATTAGCTCAGTTTGTTATGATCCAATGGATCAGATTGTACACCTTTTCTATTTAAGCAAGGTTTGTTTCATTCAATAATATCAAGTATTTCATTTTCTAATAAAACCGTCAATGGTTGTTCAACCATTCCAGAATCGTACATGTGAGAGAAACTATAGGTTCTGATTATTATTCATTCCTGTTCAAAAATGACATACAATTATTCTCTCAGAGCATATTCTAACTCCTACCACTTGCTAGATTAATTAGAAGAATCCAACTCTATTAGATTATAACCAGTATATGTCTAGTCCATAAAAATTGAAAATGAGGCTTATATAACGTTGCCTAGGCCATTCTAAAGTGGTTCTTGAGGCAATTAGTTATTTATAATTGTGTTAGGACCCTCCTAACATGTCCTAATTACCTATATTATTTATTCATTATATTCTAGGGTCACAACCCTTCACTCTTACAACTATTAGACTAGGTATTTAAATGCAATCCACATATGATAATAAGGCATCATCGAACAAATATATAAATTAAATCTATTGTGGGTTTTCTACCTTACAATCAAAAAGTGATTCAATATAAAAATGATTCTGCTTCTCGCACCATTTAGTTTCATACCATCTGGATCAGAGCTAGATCAAGGAGCAAATTCACCATTAAATTTTTTTTCCCATTGCACATTTCAGCCAGTCCACATTCGCGAGGATGCAAACAACATTCACGCTTCACGGATCCGTGTTAAAATCCTCGTAGAAAATTAAACCTTCTCCTAAGGTACGAATTAATTTATCTTACACCCAAATTGCTCGACCTTTCGCATAGTGACCGATGGCTATTTTGAAAAAGCTAAAATCTTCAATGCAACATCAAGGTTTTTGACATCCGAAACGCAAAGGAAAAAAAAAATTAAAATTATTTTTTTATTTTTTTATTGCTCACCTGTACCAAGTCATATTGATCGTTACCTACACCAACCACAATGGTTGAAGGACGATGATCACTGGATTCCTTTCATGAGAAACACGAAAGGCTCACTGAAGAAGTTCAACATGAAAGAGAGGAGAATACCCGTACCACAAGAGAACTCTTCAAGAAAATATTTGCAATGGATGTTAAACTTGATGCCATCAGTCAAAATCAGGCAACAACACATGCAAATTCACCCAACCATGGGTCATCAAACCGAGCAATGTTAGGAGGTCCACAAACTTCCATTCTACCACGAACGACCAAATTAGACTTCCCAAAATTTGAAGGAGGAGACCCTACAAACTGGATCTACCGAGCAGAGCAATATTTCTCACTAAATCAAATTCCAAAAATGCAAAAAGTGCATATCGCCTCCTTCTACTTGGAAAACGATGCCATCCAATGGCACCAATAGTTCGAGAAAACTAACAGCACTCCAATGTGGTCAACCTTTACACAGAATCTATTAGTGCGATTCAGCCCTAGCAAGTTTCAAAGCTTTACAGGGGCCCTCACTAAATTATGCCAAACCACTTCGATAAGCGAATACGAAGAAAAATTTGAAAGGCTAGCTAATCAAACATCTGGATTAGACGCTGCCTTCTTTCAATAATGTTTTGTCAGCGAATTAAAAGAATAAATTCGAATAGAGGTGCAAATGTATAACCCTACAAACATGTTAGAGACCATCGGCTTGGAAAAATTAGCGGAGGACAAAATCAAGGCACGGAATCGGTTCACAAAACCAACTTGGGGGAAACCATCAAACACTTATAACAACCCCAAACCAATGCAAAATGGACGAAACCAAAAATCCTACACAACCCCCAAAATTAACCCCACTCTACCAATTAAGTGTCTAAGTTTTGAGAAAATGAAGGAAAGACAAGCTAAGGGTCTTTGCTACCATTGCGATGAGAAATTTGATAGAAATAATAAATGTGCCTCATGGAAATTATATATTCTAGATGCCACAGAGGAAGGGAATTCTACTGAAGAGGAACCTGAACTCGAAGTAGAGGTATTATCCAACACACTTGAAAGCGATGAAGAAAATGCACCAAAGGTTTCCTTCAACGCTCTTGCCAAATTTTTTGCCCCTCAAACAATGCGAGTTAAAGGGTTTTTTAAGAAACAAAACCTTACCATGCTCCTAGATTCTGGTAGCACGCACAATTTTATCAATCCAAAGGTGGCTAAACAAGCAAATTATTTTATATACCCTTGCAATAACTTCGAAGTGATGATTGGAAACGATAGAAAAATTGCATGCAAAGGAAAATGCAGAAATATAAAACTAACTATGGGGGTTTATAACATGAAAGGCGACATGTACGTCCTACCCCTAGGTGGGTGCAACATTGTACTAGGCATACAATGGTTACGAACCTTGGGCGTAGTCCAATGGGAATTTGATGAACTATGGATGAAATTCACGACAAATAACCAAACCTATATTATCCAAGGCCTGAAATCAGTACCTTCCCAAATTGTCAGCTCGCATAGAATGGAGAAAATTATCTGAAGAGGAAACAAAGGAATGGTTGCCCAATTATTTTCAATTCAACCTAGTCACAAAGAAGACGAGACACCAGAGTTACAAAAGATTTTAGACCACCATAAGGTGGTATTCAATGAACCAAAAGGACTACCTCCACAACGAAGTCACGATCACACTATTCCACTATTTCCAGGGCATCACCCTCCTAATATTAGACCTTATCATTATCCATACCTCCAAAAGACCGAAATAGAGAAATTAGTACAAGAGCTTCTTAAGGCAGGAGTCATTAGACCTAGCAAAAGCCCTTACTCTCCAATTATTTTAGTTATAAAAAAGGATGGCTCGTGGCGTTTATGTGTTGATTTTTGAGCGCTTAATAAAATGACCATCAAAGATAAATTTCCTATTTCAGTCATAGACGAGCTATTAGATGAACTCCACGGGGCAGCTTATTTTTCCAAGTTAGACTTACGGTTAGGCTACCACCAAATACGAGTCAATGAAAAGGATATTCCTAAGACGGCCTTTCACACTCACGAAGGGCACTAAAAATTCTTGGTGATGCCATTTGGCCTGACCAATGCTCCTTCTACCTTTCAAAGTCTAATGAATAAGGTATTTCACCCTTTTCTTCGTAAATTTATATTAGTTTTTTTTTATGACATTTTGATTTATAGCAAAACATGGGAAGAACATTTGGATCATGTTAGACAAGCGTTCCAAATATTGGAGGAAAATCAACTTTATGCAAAAATATCAAAGTGTTCCTTTGGAAAACAAGAAATTGAATACTTAGGGCATATTGTCTCAAAGGAAGGAGTTATGGTAGATCCTTCTAAAATCGAGGAGGTGAAAAATTGTCCTATTCCAAAAACCTTAAAATCTCTACATGGGTTTCTTGGACTAACGGGATATTATAGAAAATTTGTCCAAAATTATGGTAAAATCGTTGCTCCTCTAACAACATTACTTAAGAAAAACGCTTTCAAATGGTCGTCTAAAGCGGATGAGGCCTTTATCACCTTGAAAACTGCAATGTGTACCACCCCTATTCTAGCCATGCCCAAATTTTCTAAACCATTCGTCATTGAAAGTGACACTTCAAGAATAGGAATGGGAGCCGTACTCATGCAGGATGAAAGGCCTCTAGATTTTATAAGAAAAGCATTTTCTCCTAAGAATTTAGCTCGCTCTACGTATGAAAAAGAGATGTTGGCGATTGTCCATGCTATTCAACATTGGAGGCCTTACCTTATTGGCCAACATTTCATTATACGCACTGACCATCATAGCTTGAAGTATTTTTTGGAACAAAGGACTAATACCCTGGAACAACAAAAATGGGTTACTAAACTTCTTGGCTATGATTATGAAATTACATATAAAAAGGGAAAGGACAGCATGGCAACCGATGCACTTTCTATAAAATTTGAAGATATGCCTCAAGTCCATGCTTTTTCCTCCCTTATTCCTAAATGGGTAGATGAGGTGCATAAAGAATGGATAAATGATCCTACTATCCACACCTTAATTCAACAACTTCAACATAATCCTAGTAGCAAAACTCCATACACTTGGAAGGACAATATATTAAGATACAAAGGGAGGATGGTCCTCACCCCCAATTCAACTTATCGTGAAAAACTTCTTCATGAGTTACATACCTCACCCACTGCAGGCCACTCAGGGTTCTTAAAAACCTATAAAAGAGCCACTACCTCCTTCTATTGGGTAGGAATGAAAAATTACATCAAAAACTTTGTAAAAGAATGTGAATTTTTCCAAAGACAAAAGGGGGAGACCCTCGCTATTCCAGGATTACTTCAACCTCTTCATATACCCACAAAAACATGGGCAGATATTTCTATGGACTGTATTGAAGGATTACCAAAATCAGGAGGAAAAATAACCATTTTCGTAGTCCTTCATCGTTTATCTAAATATGCCCATTTTTTTCTCGTGGCTCATCCTTATACCGCTAGCACTATAGCCCACCTCTTCCTAGATAACATCTTTAAATTACATGGTATGCCCTCCACAATTGTTAGTGACCGCGACCCAACTTTCACTAGCACCTTTTGGAAGGAATTGTTCAAATTACAAGGTACTCAACTTCGTATGAGCTCCGCTTACCATCCTCAAACCGATGACCAAACGAAGTTGTAAATAAATGCTTGGAAACATACCTTCGATGTTTTTTTCTACTCAACCACTCCATTGGGTAAAGTGGCTTTCACTAGTGGAATGGTGGTATAACACTTCATACCATACGTCCATCAAAATGACTCCTTATGAAGCACTATATGGTAAAACACCACCATCCCTCACTTCCTATATTCTAGGGACTACAAAAGTCCATGCGGTGGAAACAAAACTTGCTAATAGAGATGGCATACTATGGATCCTAAAAGAGAACCTACACACCGCCCAACATCGCATGAAGCAACAAGCCGATAAACATAGAAGCGAACGTAGTTTCCACGAGGGTGATATGGTTTTATTACGTCTCCAACCTTACCGTCAATCCTCTCTTAAACAAAAAGGTTCTCAGAAGTTAGCACCCAAATTTTACGTCTCGTATAAAGTTCTCCAACATATTGGAACCGTTGCTTACAAACTAGAGCTTCCTCCCTCTTCCAAAATTCACCCCGTATTTCATGTATCTTGCCTTAAGCTCGTAGTGGGAGCCCATATCACGACACAACCCACTCTCCCTGAATTATTTGATTATGGAGTACTCCTAGTCGAGCCATAATCTATCTTAGATCGCCGCTCTCGTCACCTTCGTACTCGCGATATCACGGAAATTTTAATCCATTGGAAAGGTCTACCTTTAGAAGATGCAACGTGGGAAAATTTTCAAGATATCCAGCAGCAATTTCCAAATTTCCAGCTTTGAGGACAAAGCTCCTTTAAGGGGGGTGGCATGTTAGGACCCTCATAACATGTCCTAATTACTTATATTATTTATTCATTATATTCTAGGGTCACAACCCTTCACTCTTACAACTATTAGACTAGGTATTTAAATGCAATCCACATATGATAATAAGGCATCATTGAACAAATATATAAATTAAGTCTATTGTGGGTTTTCTACCTTACAATCAAAAAGCAATTCAATATAAAAATGATCCTGCTTCCCGCACCATTTAGTTTCATACCAAATTGCTCATACATAACGAAACACATTAATTAAGACTTTTACTAAGTCTAACACCTTAATAATCAAATATATGCGCAATTACAACCTGAAATTATATTTCCCATGCATTTTACTTCATTTCATTGTGCCTTGTACGATTTACCTTTACCTTGTATAGTTTACCTTTTTGACTATACAGTTTACTCCTACGTGTACGGTTTACAAAATTTTTCAAAACTATCAAAATTAAACAAATCCATTTATCACTTCTTCTTTTGGGAGGTGGATTTACTACCTACATCTGCCCTCCCCTTTACTTTGGTCGGTGTCCTCACCGACTCATCCTTTCATTTTAGTTGTGCCTCATAATTTGTGACCACCTCTTTCAAGTTGCTCACTTGGGATTGAAGAATTACATGTTTGTTCTTCAACCTAGCTACGTAGTTCCCCATTTCCACTACTTTTGTCCCATGGAAATTATCTTTCTCATCGGTAATCTTTAGGAGTTCTATCATTTGCTTTTTATGATCAGTAGCACTCCTCTTTAGCTTCTCCTACAAATGTGCTTCTATTTGAGTTACTTCCTTAAGATCCTCATTCTTATTTGTAATGGTCTTCAGATGATGATCAATATCAACTTCTAGAGAATGAACATAATCTTCTTTGACCTTCAATTATACTTGCTTTTCCAAGACTAGATAATTATATATTTTATTGTCCTGTGTCAGCTCTTCTATCTTCTTGGCCTGTGCTGCCATTTGCTCATCTTTCTCGGCCAACTGTATTTTCACCTATTCATCTATTGCTCTAAGTTGAACCTCCAACTCCTTAATCTTGTCTTCTATTGTTTGCAAGATATGTCACTTCTCTTTAAGCGAATTAATTCTGGCCTCAAAATCAGCCTTGGTGCTTATTAGATCTTCTTCCAATTTCTTTATTTTCTCTTCTACTATAGCCTTACTCTTCTGCAATTCTTCCCCCATTTCAATTATTTCCTTTTGAGTGGCTTCCATTTCCTCCTCAACTTCCTTGAGCTGATAAATTTGCTCCAATCCTATACTCAACCACTCTATCCAATGTGTTAGGAAGTTCAACTTCCTTAGAGTGATAGCCAATCCTGTAGTAACCCTCTTGTGTTCTAAATCTATCGTGTTCATAGGGAAAGTCAGATGATTGGCTCTATCTAGGTACAAACTTGGATACTTTCTATAATTAGTTCTCACTCCCTTTGGTGAGTCATCTCTTCCCAACATCGTTGTTACCTCTTCCCTGGGTAACTTCCATGGGTGTTGTTCCTGAATGTCTACAATTCTCCTTGTACACTCCTTGTTACTCACCCATTATGTTATCTTTTCCAACTCGAAGGACACTTGTTCCTCCCACAACTTTAATTCTTCCACGCATCCAATACAAAACTATACTTTGGAACTATCTATGGCATTGATTATCTAAGAGAATAAATGTTCCACTTTATATTCTACACCTCATACATCCTCCTTAGTTTTGATCTTGCCAAACCACGGTACCTCCAGAAGATAACTTGTTTGGATTATCTATATTTCATCATCTGTAGGAGTTCATCATTCCTCCTTCTCCATGTGGTGGGTAGATATTCCCCCAAGCTCTAGTAGTGCTCTCTTTGTGTCTATATTTTCCCAATGTGGAGTATGTTCTACAGTCTTCTTCTCCTATGCATCATTCTCTTTATTTACAATATCCTGTTGAGATTTTTGTAGCTCCATCGATTCCTGAGCTTCTTTCTGTTCTTTGATACCCATCTGTTGTTCTTCTGTCACATGTTCCTCATCCTAATTCTATTGTATTTCCATTGTTATAATTTTTTCAACAATAGGTTCCTCTTGTTCTTGTGATGCCTTCGTCTCTTCCTGTGTATCATTATGATTTTAACTTCCTCCCATCACGAATTTGAAACGAGGCTTCTTCTTTTCTTTAGATTATTCCTCTGAGGCTTCCACTCTCACTTTGGTTTTCTCCTTTTCCTCCTAAGTAGTGGCTGCTACTTCTTGTGCCATTTGCCTCACCTTAATATTCTCTAATATTTTTGAATAATCTAAAATTTCAAATTCGTTATGCTAGAAAATATGTGGAGATTCCAACATCTTCTCTGCTTCTACCCAATTCCACTAATTTAGTTGTTCTTCTTCCTACTGATCCTTCTATGCAGGCTCGTCATATTTTCCTAAAATAGGATTATTTGTCATTCTTTCCTATTGTCTTATCATTCTTATTCATATTAGGTTGGTTTACCTCTCCATGATTTCCTCCCTTTCCTAAACTTATGGCTACTCTTGATGTCATTGCCTAGGTACCTATTGCTCCAAATTAACGTCTAGGCCTTTCTCTCTGAGGGTGTACATCCTCATCCTTAGAGGAGGTATCCTCCTGTATTCTAGTGGCCTACTATTTTTTCTTTGTTCAAGACTTCTTTGGAGTCTGAATTGGTACTGACTTCACCCACCTTAAAATGGTTGGCTATATTGCCTTAACATTCCTAGGTTCCATAAAACTTGGAAATTGGATTTCTATTTTTGAAAAAATATTTAATAACAATCCAATGGCATGGAAAATCATTCCAAAATTCTTCAGTCTCTTTATCAGTACTTCATGCATCTTCCTTTTTAGATAGGTACCCCAATTGTACTTGAATCCTTTTGTGATACCTTCTACATATTGAGCCATCCATATTGGCATCTTTGTGGCTCATGTATCCCTTGATAGTCAAGCCATTACTGTATTCATAGTGCATGGCCAATCGTTCCCTCTCAATTGGATCTGCTTAATTCCTCGAGCCCCTAAACCTGAGATCTTTGCATCGATCGATGATTTCACAATGTTAGTGTAGTGATGATACAGTATGTCTCAACTATATCCACCAACTTCTTAACTATCTCTGTACCATATTCTGGTAATCCAAATGTCTTCCTGAATGCTTCTACCAAAATTTATACTTTCATCGATCTTTTGCCCACATCGACATAGGTACTTCTGGTTGCAATATTATACGCTTGAACCACCTACAATAGATATTTATAGAATAATATCTTTTGGTGTGGTGGCACTTGTGCTATTACAGCTACACCAACCTCCTCAAACTTCTTCCTCTAATGGTGGTTCTTATTTTGTTCGTTACCCCATCACTTCCTACATGTTTCTCCTCCATGCTGTACAAATACCATATTCATTATTTCAACCTGACTCTCCTCAGGTTCACTACTCAGATCCTTCTCTTGACATGGTATATGGACTTCACTTCTTAACTCCCTCCTTGGGATTATCTCTTATGCCATTTCCTCCTCTCGGTATCTTGGTGGTGTCCTTCGATCAGCCCTCCAATACCTCAACCCTCTCCATGATCTGTATCCTCCTCTCCTCCAAGGATGAGTACCACACCAATTGTAGGATTGAAACTATCATCCTTGGTATTGCCATGAATATGACTCTCTTTCGTGTAGGGATCCTGGTGATCATTCCACCTATTGGATGTAATTCTTCTCAATCGATATTCTAACTCTTCGGCTAAAATCATTTTTTTGCCATTCTCCCGGTTAGTGTGCAACTTGGAACATCACCAATTTTAAAATAAGAAGTGTTCCAAAAATCATACAGTTTACTATAAATCATACAATATGCTTCCCCTTATGCTCTTGTACAATTTCTCAATTTAGCTACCCCCAGGTCATACAACTGATCAATCTTCAACTATTCCCTGTTAAATCTTCTTCAAACTGTTCAATCTTCTTCAAATCGTACAACTACAACATGAAATCATACAGGGCCATACTACTCCATACAATATCCCTCTTTGGATGTCTTCCTTCGTTGAATCCATACAATTCTGTATGATTTTCTTAAAATGACAAAAAACAGCCCAAAAAGTGCCTAAAATCGCACAATCTTTCTCCTGAGACCGTACAATCTAGTATAAAATCATATAGTACATATTTTAAAACCCTTATTTGTCTAAAATTAGCAATTTCCACTTCCTTTTCTTAATTTCTCACCAATCTAGTTGCCAGAATACCCCGATCTATCCGTTCAATGCTTTTCGGGAGCAATTTTTCAAATTTTCCACACTTGGTGCAATTTATCCCCAAAAACAAAATTTCTTGGCTGTTAATTATGGCTGTACAATCTTCTCCTTCCTTCCCTTTTTCTTCTCCAGTTCATCTTTGGCCACTTTTGTCAGATTTAGGGTTTGTAGCTTCCTTTTCCTTGTAATTTCTCTGCTTTGGCTTCAATCCACAACTGCCTTGAACTCTAATGTACTTTTTCAACACCTTGGTTTGTATTTAAACACCTTCTACTATAAAACCCTTGATTTTATTCAGTTGAATTCAAATTATTCTTTCCATGGAGTCAAACCCTTGCTTTTTCTTCTCCAGTTCAATTTCTTCGAATGCAAAAAGTCCTCCTTGGTGCAAATTAAGAATGGGTCATGAATTATTGCAGCTTACTAATGAATTTTACTGCCCATGAAGTCATCTCCTTTAGTTGCATGCTTTTCACCTTCGTCCTCCTGAAGAAATTCAAATTCCTCTTTGTATGGTTTTAAAAATTGCTAGGGTAAGCCTTGTATTTAAAATTATCTCCAAACCCTAACCACTCCAAATTTGAAATTGTGCCACTTGCATTCTTTTTCCTCTTCCTTACCTTGATTATTGACAACTCATCACTTTTCCATGCACTTTTTAATTTTTTTCCACTCTTTTTTGACAACTCATCATTCCACATGCGAACATTTGATGCGATGGTTGAAAATCATACAACTGTACCTAAAATTGTACAATGTATGACCTAAATCATACAACATGCCTTCTTGTATGATTTTACATGTGATTTTTCCAATTTCACTTGTACGATCTATCACTTGGGCTTTTTCATCTTAAAAATTGACTTGTACAATCTATCACTTAGAGAAATTTTTGTCTATTTTCTCTCTTGAAGAGGTCGTCGTTTCCAGTTTTCAACCCACTTCCTTCCTAATTGTGTCCCGAGGGATTTTCATAATTAAGGCATTTTATTTTTTTTTTTTTCTTTTTTTTATTTATCTTTTTCTTTTTTTAATATTTTTTTTCATTTCCTAACCTATTTACACTTTACCTTCGTGGGAATCACACAGTGACATTCACTTGTATGATTCCATATGATTCTTCTCTTGGAGGTTTGATCGTAACATTATGAGTACTTGTGTCATCTGGCACCACTTGCTCTCTTGGTTGATTCATATCCACTTGTGATGTTACTACATTCCCTGGCCTTCCACTACCATGTGTACAATTTGGAATTGTACAATTGCAAGCTGGAGTATCTTCACCTGGTGTCCCTTCCTCTTGTTGTACAGGTGATTGATCTCATGGTAGCGGTGTCCTTACCACTCTACTATCATTCGAGCGACTTCTCTGCCTATCTCCTTGGATCAATTCTAGCTCTAGACTTGGTGATTGGATCCTTTGTTGGCCTAGGTTTCTTTCATATACAAAATGTACCCTTCCTCTTCCATCAAGACCTCTACCGCGTGAGTGTCTACCCCATCCTATTCCTCTTGACATTGGGCTCCTCTGCACCAGTGGTGATTCCTCCCTTTCTTAGAGTAATCCTCTGCCACCTACCACTCTTTGAGGTCCTTGTCAGATTAGTGGTGGTTGTCCCCATGTATGTTGCCTTGTAGGGTTAGGTAATATTCCTCTCATTCTTGGTATACCTCATAGATTCCTTGTCCAATTCATGCATGCTAAGGGTGCATCTCCTGGCCATCTAGGAGTAGGGGGTCAAAACCTTCCTCATCCTCTTCCTCCTCTAATTGTAACATCACCTTGACTTCATTCATTTCTTGGTTGATTACCTCCTTCCATTCCTGGATGAAGCCTTAGGGGTCCTTTTCTATTCCTTCCTCCTATTCTCTGGTTATTAGGAGTTATCTCTACCAACTCAATGTTGGCTAGTGGACTTCTATTTTGTGATAACTATCGTAGTGTTCTAATTCTTTGATCTGCATGTGCTAATTGAAGTATCTCCATATTCATTCCTAGAAGAATATTTGTGGGGATGAAGTTTCCAAGACTTATCTATATGTATCAAAAAAATCTATCTCATAACTAGAGTCATTCTAATCATCTTCTCTCTGTTTCACCAAATCTGTTGGTAAATTCATCAACCTCTCCAATCTCCTTACCTCTCTTATTTATCTTCTTAACTGTCAATGGGCTATTATGTATGCTTGTGGGTCAAGGTTGGTTTGACATTCATGTGATCTCCCTAGTTGTTGTTGTGTTGTTGCAACTTCTGGGGGTCACGATCCTCCTGAGGATTATGGGGATTCCCTGGGCAATCATCATCATCACTACTATCTATGCTAGATTCCCTTACTAGCCAAGGCATTCCTTCATCACTGGAGTCACTCAATTCCAGTCGTGCATTATCTTGTGATTCAAGTGATGTGGTTGCTTCCTCAATGTCTTGCCAGAGCATCTTCGCATCTTCGTTCATCATTGGTGGGTCACTGGGTGGTACTTGTGAAATTGTGCTTACACCATCATTTATTATACCACTTCTTGGAGTTACCCCCTCATCATACTTAGGTTCCCCTTATATATCTTGTAGCCTAGCTATTCTTTGTTCATCTAGCCTTTGTATTGTGCCATCCAATTCTTGGATGATTTGTTCTCTCAACCTTGCATTATGACCTCACAACATTTGATATTCCTCTTGTAGTTGTTGAGTCTACAGTCTCATTCTCTAATTGTAATAGCCCTATCCAATCTAATGGATAAATTCCAACCAATTCTTCATCGATGGTCTCATTCCTATCATTTTTTAGAACGTCCATTTCAAATGTGTCCACTCTATCCTCATGGCATACTGTTAGCCATATTCTTCTTCATCCTTCAATTTGTTGAGGTAGTTCTCTATGCTCAACTCAAGGATACCTCATATTCCTATTCACTTTGGTTAGTTCTCCTTGCCTTTTTCTATTTCTTGGTAATAGTACTATCTCCTAATATCCTCTTTCATTTGGAGGAATCCATTCTTCTTCTTCCTCCATCACTCGTTCGGTCCCATCCACAAATTTGATGTGTACTCACAATATTCTCCTTTCTCTAGGTTAAGGTACCAACTCTTGTTATTCTATGGTTGGTCGTGTCTCATCCCCTTCTACAAATAAGTGTGTGAGTCCCATGTCAGGCTCCTCCTATGATGGACCTGGCTCACTCTGAGCTCTTCATTGAGCTTCTTCTTGCTCTCTTCATTCTATCTCTTCTAAAGAAATGAATAAGCATTGTACTTTGTAAGGCTTCAACTTTGAGCCATTTACAGTGTTGGGTACCTCCATCCCATTCAAGTTTTGCAACTTGACCACTCCATTATTCATTACTTCAACCACTTTATAGGGACCAAGCTATAACATCTTCAACTTACCGGGCTTGATTTCTCACTTTCCATTAAACTTCAGAACCAAGTCACCTGGACTAAGTTCTAACTTCCTCAAATGTTTTTCATGCCACAAATTCCTTTTTTTTGGGCTACCTTAATAACCCATTGTGCCATGACCCTTATTTCATCTAACTTGATCAGTGTTGTCAGTCATTCCTATAAAATTTCTTGATCATCCAAGCGATGCTCCATTGTGACTCTCAAACTTGGTATCAAGAATTCAACTGACACCATTGCCTCCTATCCATACATTAATTGGAAATGATGTATGCTCTATTTTTGGTTTGAAGGTTGTTCTATATGCCCAAAAAATAGATGGTAGCCTTTCCTCCCAATCTACTCCTTCTATACCACAGGTTTTATACAAAGTAGATACCAGGACTTTGTTTGTTGCTTCCGCCTACCCATTCGCTCTGGGATAGTATGAACTAGAAAATGAGTGCAAAATCCTGAAATCCATGGTCAGCATCTTGATAATATCATTCACAAAGTGTCCTCCTTAGTCACTTGTTATTTGTAGTGAAATACCAAATCTTGTGATTACCTATTCGTACAAGAATCTTGTTGTACTTTTTGCTGAGTTATCAGGAAATGCCCTTTCTTCGACCCATTTTGTCAAGTATTTTATTGCTACTATGATGTATCTACACTTCCTCCTCTGAGATGTCTTCAGTGGACCTACGAAGTCCAATCTCCATTATTCAAATAATTCTTGGGGTTGTGATGGATGCAAAGGCATAAAGTCCCTCTTTATTGGCTTTCCTACCCTTTGACAAGTGTTGCATGCTTTCACATACTCCTTTGCATCATTATACAGTGTGGGCCACCATAATCCAACTAGTAATATTTTCCTAGTGGTCACATTTGGTCCCATGTTCCCTCCTGCTAAGCCTTCATGAGCTTCTTTCAATGCTACTTTGACTTCTTCCATCACACATCTTCGTAAGATACCATCGCTTCCCATTTTGTACAATAATCCTGCTATCACTTGGAAAGGTGTTGACTTCATTATCACTTTATTTTTCTTGGTTGCCATAATTTCTTGTGGAAACTCACCTGTGGATAGGTACTGGCCAACCAACTTGTACCATGATGGAACAACGTTGATGGCAAATAATTGTGCATCTAGGAATTCATTGGGAACTCTTGTACCTGTAGGTTCACCTGATCGTATCTGAGATAATTGGTCTACAATTACATGCTTCTTACCAAGTCTCACCACTACTCAAAATACAAACTCCTATAGGGTGATGAGCCACCTATTGAACCCTCCTTGTATCATTGGTTTATTTATCAAGTACAATAGGACTTGATGATCCATGTAAAAAGTGAAGGATTCACCAATAGGTAATGCCTAAACTTTTGGACTGCATATACCATTCCCAAAGCTTCTCTTTCTGTTGTACTATAATTCCTCTCTACCCTCGACAATAGGCAACTTGCAAAGAAAATAGGTTGATCCAACCTGAATTATCCTTCTTGTGCTAAGGTACATCCGATTGCAAAATTTGAAGCATCGATATGGACATGGAATTCCTTATCCCAATTCGGAAACACCAAAATCTAGCTACTAACAAGTTTGACCTTTAACTCCTCAAAGGCTCCTTGGTGCTCCTCTCTCCATATAAAAGGAACATGCTTCTTCATCAATGAATCCAATGGATAGGATACATGTGCATAATTCTTGATAAACCTTCGATAGTAGCCCATCGATCCAAGGAAGGTTTTAAGTGAACTCACATCAAATGGTTCCTCCATGTGCAATATCACATGAATCTTATCAGGATCTATTTTTAATCCTTCACTGCACATAATGTGTCCTAACAATTTCCCATATGGTACCATCAAATAACATTTCCTAGGGTTTAATGATATATATGCATTTTTGCACCTACTCATGCATTCACTGAGGGTAGGAAGATGTTCCTTGATCTTCCCATAAATGGACCAATCATCCAAAAATTCTTTAAAGTTCCCTATTGCCAATTGATCAAATATATACAATATGATGCGTTGAAATGTATTTGGGGCATTACAAAGCCCGAATGGCATTCTATTATACGCATAAATGCCATTCTCCACAATAAATGTGGTCTTCAACTTATCCTCCTCGACTATACTTATCTGATTGTACCTCAAAAATCCATCCAAAAATGAATAGATTTTATGTCCTGCAACTTCCTCCAGGATAGAATCTGTGAAGGGAATAGGGAAGGGGTCCTTGATAGTTACTGCATTTAGACTCCTAAAGTCCACACATATTCTAATTTTATCCACTTATTTCTTCAAGGTAATTACTATGGGTGATACCCATTCACTGGTTATAACCCTGAGGATGATTCCTACCTCTAGCATCTTTTCAATCTCTGCATTCACTAATGAGACATATTTTGGGTTAATTCTATACCATCTCCTCCTTACGGGTTGTGCTCTAGGTATTAGTGTAATCTTTTGGACACATAACTCTAGTGGTACTCCTTTCAAGTTCTTGTATGTCCATGGAAAGACATCCTTGTATTCCAATAATATATTAAAAGTTGTTGCTTTTAGTACGGGGTTCCAATCATCACCACATTGAATCATCCTAGGTTCCTCTTCTATCCCTAGATTGATGTCCACTATCCAAGGTCCTTCATACTTGATAGTCTTTGACTCACTTGCTACCTTATCTACATTATTTGGGTGTGTCGATCTTTCATCAATTTCTACATCTCCTACTATATATTCTACAAAATTTTTTAGAAATGTCCATTTCTCTTCCACCTCCTTCTTGGGTTCCTGGTTGACTTTGGTTTTATCTTGGTTTTCCTTGATCTCCTTTGACTCAATACAGAGGTAGTTGGGCTGAAAATTTTTGTACTCCTCCATTTTCCAATGAAGAAGTCCGCTATTAGATCTAGCTTTGTCTTCACTACATTCATCTAGGTACAACATTCCTTCTCCATCAGGTTCATATCCTTCGTCTCCTAAGGAATTTTCTAATTCATCAGTCATAGCTACATCCTCACTGATTTTTTGATTAGCTAGATTAATCATATATTTATGTTATCCCCTCTTGAAAGTGATCTGATTATTTTCCCTAGTTATGATTAACTTTGGCTACCCGTAGCCATCCTCTTCCTAGTAAAGCATCATATGTAGGCTTCTACATAGTAATCACAATGAAATCTAAGACAAATTCTTGTTTAGCTATCACCACTTGTTGTGCTATCAAGACTCTCTTTGTCTCGATACCATACTGATCATCACCATATAATCAGAAGCTCGATGCCCATATGGATGGAGTACCTAGTTCTAGCTAGGTCCTTTCAGGTAGCACATTGATGCTGGATCCTCCATCCATGATGACTTGTGTCAATTTGTGCCCTAGGATCTCCATATGAACTAATGCGAGTTTCTTTCCTACATCAATCATCAATATTGTTGGATCCATGAATTGATCCTTTTTTTCCTTCTCTTGAATCGGTTGGCTCTGTACTTCCATCACCTTATGCGATTGTATTTCTTCCACCATCACTTTCTATAATGATGGAATAGCTTCCAATAGGTTTACCACCTTTACCTCTACTATGGTATCCAAGACCTGTGCTGCCAGACTTTGCACAATCACCTCCTATTTTTATGGCTTCTTCGGTTCCTTTTCTATTGCTAACTTCACTTGTTTAGCCTTTTGTGCTTCTTCTTGCAATATTTTCTTTGCTACTTTCCATTGCTACTTTTATTTTATTGGCTCTGGATATTTGTCCTTCTTAGCCTATTTCTTCATCACGACTAAAACTTCATGGGTTTTCTCCTTAACTTGAGGAACCTCTACATCTAGATAATTTACATTCTATGGGTTACTCGAACTCATCTGCTTGGGGTAATTTGCCTCCTTATGGTTACTTGGACCACACCACCTACACATATGTGTAGTGCTTGCTTGCAATGCTTCCTATCATTGAGGTGCATGACAATTTTTTATGAAATGCCCCCATTCTTGGTAATAATTGCAACATTATATGATTGGCCTCTCCTTTGAATCATACTGCAAATGGCTCTGTCCTCCTTGCCAATTGCCCTGGTTTTGCCTTCCACCTCGTTGGCTATTCCTGTAACCACCACTTGTTGCTTGTTGCCCACTTCCTTGGTCCTTTGGTTTCTCTTCCTACTCTTGGATTGTCAAGATATGTGGATGTACTCTCACATTATATGGACATAGCAATACCTCATATCCCATCACATTACAGATGTGACAATAATAATTTTGAGGACACTTTACATTTGTGTGACCTTCCATCTTGCATTCTATGCACCAAATGTCATTCATGTTAGGTTTTATTCTTTGTTCTTTCATGATCTTGTCGATCTCCTAATGAAATGATGCTACTATCATCTGTATAGTATCATCTTCTCCACTATCTAAATCATTAGACTTGGGATGAGATAAAATTCCTGTGTATATTTGTTTCGATTCACTTTCAAAATTCTTTGCATGCTTCACAACTTCTTCATATATTTTTGATGGTACTACCTTCATATTTTTCTTATACTTTGGTAGCAATCCATCTACAAACCATCGCTTCACCAATACATCTACCAAAGGCATCTGCATCTTATCGACTAACTGCTTTAGTCTGTGGTTGTATGATTTCACATCTTCATCAGACTTTTTCTTTATCATGCAAAGTTTAGTAACAATGTCTCCATCATCCTTCAAAGGTCAAAATTCTTCAATGAATTTCTCCTTTACTTGATTCCAAGTTTGAAAATCTATAGTATTTTCCCTCTTTAGATACCAATCGATCACTAATCCTCTCAAGGTAGTAGGAAATAAAGTTACCCAATCATCTAGTTGGTCTACACCATTTGCTCTCCAAATGGTTATACAAGTTATGATATGTCTTGTGGGGTCTTCCTTACCCTCACCTATAAAAGGTGGACATCTCTGCTTGGCTGCCTTGTTAGCCATCTTCAGAGAATCATCACTATCACTTGAGGTCTCCCATGGAATCTCTATCTGATTCCTCCTTGGGGGTGTTTTACTACCATTGTCATTAGAAGTTTCTATCCGAGGTATCTTATTCTACCCCACCACTCGTTGACCAAAACTCATACGTATATTCACTCTGCAACCTCCTTCACTGATGTGAGGGAGATGGTCTTGGTCCTTCCTCCTAAGACCTCGCACCCTATTGCTCTGGTGCCTGACTCCCATCCTCTACACTCCCTTGCAACCCTTCTATCACTTTATTAGGTGTCACCATCCACTCTCCATCCTCCTACACTACTTCTCTATCAACTCTTACCTCTACGCTAGGTGGTTCTATTTCCTCATCTTCTATCTCTATCAACAATACCTCAAAATATCCTTCTTCAGATGCCCAAAATTGCTCTATTTTTGGTTCATGTGTACTATGGTCTGAGTTACTTGCATTCTATATTCAATAAATCCTAGTGCTCCTTCTTACTGGAATTTTATCTCGTACTTCTTATCTCCTATGCCTTTGTACACTGGTGTCTATCATTCACCTCCAATTTTATAGTATTTTTACTTTATCAATTTGACCTATTTTAACAAAAATGCTAGATTCAATAAGGCAACGATGCCAAATTTAGAATAGGGGTACAGTATTCCTAGTGGGGAGGTGATTTATAATACTTAATATGGTCAATTTACCATTCCCAACTTGTATTCCAAATGATACAATCGTATGGTCTCTAAAACTACTAGTTTGTGCCCAATGAACAACTTGTATGGAAGCCAAATCGACACACTGTATGATCCAAAATCATACAGTGATGGAGCTTGTATGATTACAAACTCAACCAATCCTTCAGATTCAGTTTTGCAGGCTATCGTACACAATTTTGTAACCAAACAAGTTGATTTCCCAAAATTGCCAAATCGGGTAAGTTTCTTCTAATCGCATAAACTACCAAATCGGGTAACTATCTTATGTATGATTTATACGAACTTTGGTGTACGATTTGTACAAAAAAAAGGTACATCCAAGTGCTAAATTGGATACTCTATTAGACCAATCTCTCTTAGATAGGTTTTGTAAGGGTTTAATGTGGTAATTAATCCTTTTCCAATAACATGCAAAACATATCAATGGGGCTTGAGAGAGTTGTAAATCCAATGGCGATACCTAAAAATCATACAATAGGGTTTAATACATCTTCCTTAATATTATCATAATTCTATATCATTTCAAAAAGCTACACCAGTTCTAGTTCAATCCATTATTCCATAACAATGCATAAATTAGCCAAAACACTCACAAAGAAGTACATGCAATAGAGCTAAACCATCAATGGCTATTCAACCATTCTAAAATCATACAATACATGAGAGAAACTATGGGTTCTTATTATTATTCATTCTTGTTTAGTAATGACATACAATCATTCTCTCATAGCATAGTCTAACTCCTAACACTTGCTAGATTAACCAGAAGAATCCAACTCTATCAGATTATAACCAGTATATGTCTAGACCATAAAAATTGAAAATGAGGCCTTATATAATATTTCCCAGGACATTCCAAAGTGGTTCATGAGGTAATTAGTTATTTACAACCACCCATGCATAACATAATGCATTAATTAAGACTTTTACTAAGTCTAACACCTTAATAATCAAATACATGCGTAATTACAACCTAAAATTACATTTCCCATGCATTTTACTTCATTTCATTGCGCCTTGTATGGTTTACCTTTACCTTGTATGATTTGCCTTCCTAACTATATAGTTTAATCCTACCTGTACGGTTTACAAAACTTGTCAAAACTTGTCAAAATTGGGCAAATCCATTTATCACTTCTTCTTCTTCTAGAAGGTGGATTTTCTGCCTACAATCATTACCCTCATGAGCCCACATTCCTTGCACCTTCCTATTTTTATGCCATGGCAATGTGTATGACACATCCTATCCCATTAAGGTCTATGCTAGCAATGTTGGTCCCCATGCAAATTGAATCTTGTGCTCCACCATATCACACACCATGCCAATCATAGTCCAGAGGAACCTAATCCCTAAAGTACCTAATAGGGCACAAATTACAATCGACAACATTACCATCACATGTCTATTCGATAATACCTTGTCCTTCCAATAAGGCTCATAGTGGGATCCTTCCTCTTAATCCACTATCTCCCATCTATCCTTGAATGCTCTCTGTAGTATCCCATATCACTGATCTCTATTGGTCATTACCATAATCATCACCCTAACTATTAGAATATGATATCTTCAATATATGTCCTCCAAGGTGATCGTCATTTTCCCATCGAGAAATGAAAGATGTTCCTATCTGGGTCCCATTGCTCACACAATGCTAATAGATAGGAATTATTGGTATGCACTATCACTATCTCCCTGATTCCATAAAATCTCACATTCTACAACCACTCTCCATCCATAGACAATCATACTTGCCTCAAATCATGTTATTGCACCTTTTTCACCTGCATACATTCATCAAAATTATAATTTCATCATCAATCATGCATAAATTAAATTAAATTGCATAAAAAACCTGTACATTCGCATAGATTTGTACATTCATATGGATCCATACGAATCATAAAACAAGGGTTGATTTAGGTATCCATTTCCCCAAAACCACCTCCTTCACAAAAATTCACCACAAAAAAATCCATAAACACATAAATAATACACACATACACACATACTGAAAGACACATACCATGTCAATCAACCATACACAAAATGTTGACACCCATGCATCCAACTCATTTCTTCCATTTTCCCTATGCAATTCTAACTATCCTACTCATTTTCTATGGTTTCATTACACTAAGAAATTATTACCTAGGGTTCATTTTAAAAATTTTAACACACCAAAACTAGGGCAAAAATCTACTTATCACCACTACACACCCTCCAAAGCTAGCATTCGATGCAACTCCTGCCATTTTGCTGCTTCACCTCCAAAATCCAACAATGCTCTACTTTACAAAATTGCTCTTACACCTCTTTTCCTCTCACTCCTCCTTCGCACAATGCAAATTACAAATGCATCCTACGAATGCGCTTATATAGCACAATAAAAAATATTCACATTGAAAGAAGTGAATGTTTTGATTTGTACCCTAAGGTGCGAATCTAGTCTTTAGGCCAAAAATAACACCTACACACTTTCCCCCTACTGTATTTATTGCTTTTTCTCATTTTATCTAGTTATTTAATTAATTTTTCATCTTATCAAGTGATTCATCATCATCTTATGCTTCTTTCACCATTAACTCATCGCTTGAGGGGGTAGACGATCAATATACAAAAGTTACCTTGCGCATGATCAATAATCAAACACTCAATATTAGAAATTATGGTTATCTAAGTAATTTACCTAAGACTATCATAAGCCCTCATTTTATGGGGTAAAAAAAATCAAAACTTCTCTAATCCAATCAAATTTGGTAGGCTATGTGTTAGTAGCTATAGGTTTACTCGTGTGTGTATAGTTCTTCTGGGCCACCAAGAAGCCCACTGAAGAAATCATGAGTATTCATACATATGGCTGGATAGTTTTCCAAATCAAACCAAGCTTAAAAGCGTATCAAAGGTAAAGTTTAAAATACATTTATCCCTTCCAAAATTGGGGCATCTTACATTAATCATGAAGTGAGACGATCTTATGTCTCCTCCCTCAAAACAATCATCGTGGCTCAATACAAATGTCATAATAAATTGTAATCACTCATTATTTTCATCATCCTAACCACTACATGCTTATCCAATGATATTTTTTTCAAGTGATTCATCATTATTTTCTGTTTCTTCACCCATCGACCTATCATTTGAGGGGTAGACATCAATATACAAAAGTTGCCTTGCACATGATCAAACACTCAATCTTGGAAATTGTGTTTGTCCAAGAACTTTTCCTATGACTATCATAAGCCCTTGTTTTTTGGGAAAAACAAAAGCAAAACTTCTCTGCTAAAAAAAATTTAATCCAATCAAGTTTGGTAGGATATGTGTCAATAGTTGTAGGTTTACTCATGTGTGCATACTTCCCCTGGGCCACCAATGAGCCCATTGAAGTAATCATGAGTGTGCCTACAGATGGTTGGATGGTTTACCAAAGCAAACCAAGCCTAAAATATTTTCAAAGGTAAAGTTTCAAATATATTCGTCCCTTCCAAAATTGAGGTATCTTACATTGATCACGAAGAAGATGATCTTACGTCTCTTCTCTCAAAACACTCATTATAATATTACAAAATCTGTAATAAACCATAAATAATCCATCATCAATTCACCTCTTTCATAATCAATCACAAATCACCTACAATCATCCATCATCAATTTGCCTCTCTTATAATCAATCATGAATTACCTACAACCATCCATCACCAATTCATCTTCTTTAAAATCAAATTACTAATCTAGTGTCATAAGTTTTTGCACTAAACCGTATCCTCACACAATGCAATACAAAAAGGAACAAACGTAGGCATCTAAAATTCTCTTATTGTCATTTCTCCTATCGTCATAACTGATCAATTTGCAAAACTCACAAAAATTGTATATATTAGCCTAAACAATACTATTCATTTATCAAAAACACTATTCATACATTATTCTTAAGACCTCTTTGGCCACTTAAGCCCTTTCTTATACTTAACTATGGATCTCCATGCAACCATCATCCTAGCCTAACCTTGGTCAAAATCTACCTCATGGTCAAACCCAATCCATGGTCAATCTAACTCATGTCCACCTCACCTAGTCTACTCTTTGACTAGCCTAGCCTCCACCTCACCCATTTAACCTCAACTAGACCTTGGTCAACCTAATCAAGGTTAACTTTAACCCTTACTTCACCAATCTCCCCATGTGCATTTAACATCATAAATGATATTTGGAGACTTTTGTGTTTCAAAGCATGGGAGGCATGGTGAGTCATCTTCCACCTCACCCAAAAGTCAACATCTAACCTAGGGTCAATCTAACCCTAGTAAGACTTAACCCTTACTCCATTTCAAATCCCCATGTGCATTTAACACCATAAATGACATTTGAAGACTTTTATCTTTCAAAGCATGGGAGGCATGGCGAGTCATATTCCACCTCACCCAAGTCAACACTAAAATCATGGTTAATATTGTTAGCTTTTGATGCTATATATTAAAGGAAATGCAACCACAAGGCATAAAATGAGCATGCAATATTAAATTTATGATAATGGAAATATACTAAGCATGTAAAACTCATAAGAAACTTCTATAACTACTCATAAAACAACCATTAATGAAAGCTCACAAAAATATTACATTGATAAAAATGGAGGTCTCAAACTCTCCATATTGCATACATGCTCTACATTGTATCTACTACTATTCTACTCAATGCTATCTACCTTCTCTCTATGTCTCTCATGTTACTCCTATAAGAAGGCCTATATATAGTGAGACATGAATCTTGGCCTTCTATATTCCTATGACTCTTCATCTTCCTATTCTTAAGGACTCATGTACATGTGGACAATATGCATTGCACATTCTAATAATCCTTGTGCATTTATTACATTGCATAAAGTAAATACTCAAATCCTAATCTAAGACAAAATCCTAATCTAAAGATACCCATGGTGGTACATTGGCATGTACCAAATAGTGTAATATATTACAACACCAACCTGTATTACATTATTTGGTTATTGAATATTTTAGTCTTCAATATGGGTCTTCATATTTCAAATGCTATTCAACTTGATTAGGTTCTTCTTCTTCTTCTTTAATACATAATTTTTTCATCCTCTCATTCTGAATATTTTATTTCCCCGTCAAATTTTATGATATATAGGTTTTCCATTTTCTGCAATCTATTCCTCAAAAAATGCATTAGTGTTGTTTTGAAATACAATAATATATTATGAAATATCAATTGAATATAGAGCATATATATATAATTGTGGATTGATCTTGTAGCTTCTATCTCATTTTGATTTATGATGAGACACATATTGACTCCATTCATGTATCTAAAATCAACCATCCTTTTGCTTTCTACCAACTTGGCTACTAAAATAATATTTGATGTTAATATAGGAAGATACATTACATCATGTAACAAAAAGTTTGAAAATGATGTACTAGGTGTTACACACCCATATCCATGTATAATATAGGTTTTTCCATCTGCAATTTTCAACCTAAAATTGTTAGTGACTTCAAGGAAATCAAACCATTGTAAATTTCCTGTCATGTGATGACTTGCACCAAAATCAATAAACCAAATGTCCTTTTCATTTTGACCTATAGAATTATTTGTGCTTGAAGTAATTTTGCATCTCTGATATGGAATATTGGACGGATTTTTATCTTGAATCCTTTCATAGTGTATCCTGCGATGATATAACTTATCCATTATCTTAAAAAATTGTAGTATTCCTTGTCTCCCAATATTTTCAATTTCTAGATTCTAACCTCCAATTCTTGTAGTATATGATCAATCAATAGTTAGATTTCTAAACAAAATTCCTTTTATCTCTTTATTGAGAATAACTTTGTTAGAACATTTTATCTTTCAAAGCCTTTGAAGTTGTCTACCTTATGACTCCCTAGTTTTGAGTATATGATCAAGTTTTGATAAGATCTTTCAAATTCTTAAGTTTTGTAAAATACTTTATATCTTTCAAGTGTTTTGAATGTACTATGGTCTTGATAAAGTACTTAGCTTTCTTAGTTTTCCCTTTGAGTTGAATCTCTTTTATCTCCCTAATGTTCAACTTCTATTCTTCACCTTATTTCTCCTTATTAATGAATAGAGAACTAAAGATAGTTTTAATGCAATTTCAATTGATAAGATTCTCTATATTCAAGATATTTAAGTTGGATTCTCTATGTCCCTTCAATTTGTATAAGAGACTAATATCAAAAATAATTTTTCAACTTTCAAGAAATTCTATGTTTTTGCTTCTTTCAAGTTTCAATAATATAATTTCTAAATTTTAATAACTTAAATTTGATGTTGAACTCCTTATAACTCCCTAGTTGGAAATTTAGAAACAATGGTATTTGCAAATAATATTTCAATTTTTGGTGTAGAAGTCCTTATTTCTCCAAGTTAATCTTTTTGCAAATATTTCAATGCAATATTAATTTCAAGAATGAATAGAGTAATAAAACTTTCAAAAGACTTCTTACTTCAAATATCTTCTAAGGCACTCAATACTTTTCTAAGGTTATCACCTTATTTCTCCTATTATAATTAATTAATATTTACTTCAAATATATTATGCCTTATTCCTCCTTAAAATTTGCAAAGGTTTAATTAAATATTTTCTTACCTTCTTGAATATGGTGCCTAAAGCTTCAACTTGCTACTCTTTGACTATGCAACTTGTGTTTAATGCTAATTGGTGCTCAGTCTTTTGACTCTTCAATACGTATCCTTCTCCTCTACTTTGTAGTGCTTGTGCACTGTCCTTACACGCCTTGCTTGATTGCTCTTCTTTTCTATGTTCGTAGATTTTTTACCTGTGCCTTTATTGTGTGTAAGAATGTGTTACGAATGTGGTGGTTGGTGCTTCTTTTTACTTGGACATTTGGCATTCAGTATTGATGCTTCTTCTAGGGTGCTTCGACATAACTCTCGCTCTTCTCCAATGTAGCTCTTGCATGTGGGCTTGAGGTACTAAACACCTCCAAAATGAGATTTTGCCCATGAATTGTAATGTTTCTTTGGTTAACGTTCTATATTTCTCCTTGATGTATTCATTTGTCTCCTTTATAGCGGTGGTTGAACTTCCCTTGCACTCAAACTATGTTCAGTGATTGGTCCTTTGTCATGCCAAGTGGCAAGTAATAACTTTACTCCTTTGATTTACCAACCATATAGGTACATTGATCAATGCTCTTCCTTGCAATGTAACGCTTGATAATGAGTGGTTTTCATCTATATTCGACTCTTCTCCTTTTATGAGATGACAAGTGGTAAATAACTTCTTCACTTGCTCAGAATGAAGTTACCTAGTGGTAGTGGTTCCTCTTCCTTCCACTGGCTTCGTTGGCTTGGTAGTTCTACCTTTCAATGGTGGCTTGACTTGTTCAAACACGGTGGTTCTTCTATGCTTGGCTATTGGTCCATTCACCTTCCAATGTTGGGGCGCTCACCTTTTGATGCTACTCTTCCTTAACTCTTTATCACTGTAACTCGAGCCTTTAATGATTGCATGCTCTCTTGGATGTTTCTTATAGATCTTGCTTAATCTATGATAGCTTTCCAAGCTTGTTGTATATATTATTCTATGTTGTCCAATCTATTTGCTTGCCTCCTTCCTTTATCAAATGACCTTTTTTTGTTTAAATATGGTGATGCCTCTTCACCAAGATGTGGTAATGGCGGTTTCTCTTCCACATCATCTTTTCCTCATTGGCTACTCTTCTACTACGGATCCTCCTTGGCTCAATGCTTGGTGATTTCTTCTATGGTGACTCCAAGCTTCTAATTCATGCCAAAACTTTTACCTTTTAGATAGTTTATTGTATCCAATCTTTGTTATATAGTATTGGCTTGTTCCAATGGATGGTATCTAACTTCTCCTTTCTCTTGTGCAGGTTTCAACTCCTTGAAATACTGTCTTCTTCAACTTTGAATACATAAACTTGAGACATTTCCTTTTGCAACTTTAAAATCTCAAATTTGGTGCTTTTAAAGACTTAATAATAAGCTAAATAATGTACTTTTATTACATCAATATTGCATACCTTTTGGTCTCCTTTTGTATCTAGATTCTTGGTGATTTGACTCACCTATCTACTGCCTCAAGTTTGTAAAATTTGCAGCTCTCATTTCAACTTAATTGCTACCTCAAACTTACAACTATTTAGTGCTACCCTCTTATTATCCTCAATGCTATAAATTTTAGCTTCTAATACAACCAATTCCTCTTTTGTTTTGGTTGTCCTAAACTTTCTCAATTTTTCTTGGAAAATCCTTCAATTTGTAGCTCAATATTGCTTTCTAAAAGCCTTTAATTTTCAACCTTCTTTTCTCCTTCTAATTTTTTTTGAGATCTCATCTCTTGGATCTTTAAAATCTGCAACTTATCAAATCTTCAATACGACTTTTCCTAGTCCTCTATCTTCAATCTTTTAGCTTCTAAATATGGAAGTTGCTCAATGAGACCTTTTTCTTGGCTCTATTCCTTCTAGAAGTGCTTTCTTCTTCCTTCAATCTGCAATTTTCAATTTTCAGTCTTCTATGGGGACTTTCTTGAGTCTCCTCTTTCTTCAATTTTCAATTGGGCTCATTTGGCCTCTAGATTCTTCAATCTTTAACTTCTTCCTACAAGTATTAGATCAATTCCAAAGAAGATATTATTCCTAGCTATTGTAGGAAGCTTATCAACTTTATTTTAATCAACTCTTATCTATAACAAAGTATTAGAAAATGATAATGGAAATTCTTTAAATATAAAGATAATGAACTTCACTAGTTGATTTGTCAAACTAGTAGAATCAATGTTGAGTTCTAGTCTTCACGAGTTTTTCTACAACTCTATGGAAAGACTTTAGCCAAAAAGTAATTTTAGAAATTATAAAAATAGGATTTCCTATCTCCTCTTAATATCTCTTGTGGCTTTCCCTATCTCCTATCAATCTACCTTGTGCTCTGATACCACTATTAACTTTTGATACTATATATTAAATAAAATGCAACCACAAGGCATAAAATGAGCATGCAATACTAAAGCTATGATAATGGCAATATATTAAGTATGTAAAAGTCATGATAAAATTATATAACTACTCTTAAAATAACTATTAATGAAAGCTCACAAAAATATTACATTGATAAAAATGGAGGTCTCAAAATCTCCATATTGCATACATGCTCTACATTGTATATACTGCTATTCTACTCAATGCTCTCTACCTTCTCTCTAGTTCACCTCTACTCCTATAAAGAGGCCTATATATAGTGAGACATGACTCTTGGTCTTCCATATTCCTATGACTTCAACTTCCTATTCTTAATGACTCATGTACATGTGAAAAACATGCATATTTACATCATTACACATTCTAATAATACTTGTACATTTATTACATCGCATAAAGTAAATACTCAAATCCTAATATAAGAAAAACTCCTAATCTAAAGATGTACCCATGGTGGTACATTGGCATGTACCAAATAATGTAATATATTCCAAAAATCCTACTATTGTTAGGACTTAACCCTTTCTCCACTTCGCATTCTCTTAGGTATTAAACATCATAAATTTGATTTGAATACTTTGAGCATCAATCCATTTATGAGATGCCACCTTAGGGGGCACCTTATAGGGGATACCTCATAGGGGACACCTCTAAGGACACCTCAAGGGACACCTTAGTCCCCTTAACCTTGGCAAACTCTATAAATAGAATACCATTTACTCCATTTTTATCAACACTCATTTGCATGCCCAAACTCTGTTGAAATTAGATTATACCGCTAAGTGCATTAAACCATCATTTAATATCACTCACCATCCATACTCCTTGGATATCCACATGAATATGTCAATATCTCTTGTTGCTTTGTAGGCTGTTGTCAAATTTGTAGATTCATGAGGTAGCTCGACGAGGATAAATAGTTCCAACTACAAAAACATGACCTCTACATCATCAACTTTAGTTTCTAGAAAACACAACATGATTTGCATAGAAGGGTACAAATCAAAACACTAACACCTTAAGATGAGAATCTACTAAACAGACTATTTTTCAATACCAAAACTCTGTCAGAGTTCACAAAACCAAGAACCCTTGTTCTATCATATTTTAATTATTTCATGCATTTTCATCATGTTTTAGCTTCGAATTAGAGTCTTTCTATCTGTATATACAAGGGTTCTGATTGAGACAATCCCTCAAATGTTCTAACACATTTTTATAGGGTTATGTAGGTTTAGAAGACCTGCGTAGCTAACAATGGCCCACGAGCAAGAAGCCCACTCACATCAAGGAATACAAGGAGAGTATTTGTATTTGTTTAACCAATTTTGTTCAAGGAGAACTTCCCTTGTGGAAGATACCATTTTGTAATTACAAAAAGGCACTTTTGTAAAAAAGCCACACTTATAACCCCCTTTTGAAAGTTAATTTAAAATAACATTTTTCTATGTAGTTCACTCTTATTATTCTTTCAAATAATATAAATTCACTTTCAACATTTTTTAATGTGTAGATTATTGTTCAATTGCACAAATGATATGGCATAATACAAAGAATTGTGCATTGGTTTGAGGAAGGCCAAAAATATGAGAATAAAAAACTTGAAAATGTTTGGTGACTTGAATGATTGATAAATTAGATTAATTTTAAATATGCCATTGAGAATACCTAAAATAATATAATAATTAGGTATGGGATCTTCTATAGAGATAAAACACTTATAAACTTAAGGTAGTTTCGAAGGAGTTAAAGGACAAAACAAATGAGCTAGCATTAAGAAACAAAAATCTTATTCCACAACCAACATCTAGGATAAACCAAAAGAGATAAAGGTGGTATTTAGGCCAACAATCCCTAATAATTCTAATAAATTGTAAATCTTCAATAATGATGAACAAATCGTTGAATTCCTCATCAAATAAACTCAACATGTTGAAGACAAAAAAGAGTACGGGGATGCTATAAAAGGATGATATGATTCAACTAAAGATAAACCAATTATCAAAGGGGTTAATCATTATGGAAAGTATGTTTAATCCAAATTATAGTGCAAAGAAATCTAGCATTAAAATGAAGGCCTCTTCCTACCATCCCATCCAGATCATTGATAGAAAAAACTTGTTGCTTGGTAAAGAGTGAACCAATGAATAAGTGTCTCTATTTAAGTAACTCTATGCCAAGAATGAAGATATTATTGCTTGGTCTTATCAAGATTTAAATGTATATGATAAGAATATCATATATCCTACCATTAAATTAGATCCTAGTTCAAATCCTTTTAGGAAAAAACAAAAGCCTATCAATCCTAAAATTGAGATAGTTATGAAAAAACTTTTAAAAATCTTTACAATTACTTTTATCATTTTTATTTGATTTCATTTGAACATCTTTACAATTAATTTATCATTTTTATTTGATTTCATTTGAACATCTTTACAATTAAAAATTTAACATTATAATTATGGATGAAGTATAAACTCGTTAAGGATAAGTACCTCAACATTATCGTTTGTTTGTTGAATTTTTGAACATGCCATATCTTATATAAAAATATTGAAGGGTGGATGGCGTTTAACACCTAATATTTCATATCGCTAAACTTGAGAATACTTTTTTTTTCAACTTTGAGAGCTTTTTGATATTATCCGTCCAAAGAGAATAGGAAACTTAAGACGAGGAATTCCAACTCATATAAATTTAAGAAAGATAAGGTTGGTGGTATTGATAATAAGCATAGAACATACATTTTTTTCTTATTTGGCCCCACACAATCGGGGCTCCGGGAGAGTTTATTCAACATATAGATATGTAATATGTCTTAATCTAGTTTAGAATTTGGTTCATGTGAAGTAAACGTTGTAATTGTATTTAAACCCGTTTGTGTTAGTGATGAGTTGGCTTCCATTCACCGTGCTGAAGAGACATTTCCACGTTTGAGTACGGCGGTCTGCTGCCCTTATTGAAAAATAATAATAGTAAAAAACATTCTTCATTTGCCTCTCTATCGCAGAGAAGAAAGACATAAGGTGTTCATAAGAATCAAAAGTCAAATTTTATTTTTATTTTTATAGAGTTTAACTTTGTTTTATAAAACCTGTAAAAACAAATAGTGTAATTTTGTTAAGATTCACATAAAGGGAAAAACGTTTCAATTTTTAAGTAAGATTTATATTATTTTGAAAAATTTAAAAATTTAATTTCAAAACTGAAATTGAATTTAATTTTGTATAAATCTTTTAGAATCAATTTTTAAATTTAGTAAAATATAATAAAATTATATTACTTGTATTATCGGCAGGTTCAATCCCCATGGTAAATGTGTATAAGAAATATTATTTTCAAAAAAATAAATAAATATATATATATATATATTATAAAATAGATTCAAGTTCACTTTTTTAAGACTTTTCACACTATTATATGATAGTTTGTTTTCAGATAATATTTAATTTAATATAAGATTAATTAATTAATAAGTTATGTCTGATTTTTATTGGCTACCATTCCATAGTAAAATATTATATTGCTACAAGGTTATTTTTTTTTCTAAATAAATTATGTGTGGCTTTTATAGGGGTACTTCCTTTAAAAAAACAAAACATTATGTTGCTCTCTTTACATTTCTATCAAATTAATTAGTTCATTTCCAACCAGTTTTTATATCAAAACTATTTTTCGTTTGTCTTTCTTAACATGACATTGCTCTATCAATTGGTTCAACCAAACCCTGTAAGGGGGCGAGGGTCCAAGGTTCAAATCTCGAGCCTCAACGGATTGAACACTTGTCCCTTTTTTAGTGTTTTTAGCGGCATAAAAGGTTTAAAATGATTGTTGCATGGTGGTTATAGGGGCAGTTAGTGCTTTTAGCAGCATAAAAGGTTTAAAATGATTGTGACATGGTGGTTATAGGGGCAAACTGCACGAAGATTTGTGTGGTGGTTTTCGAGACGGACAACGCAGAATACTGTGACAGCCATAAAAACCGGATAGCCTGCCCAGATTTGTGATGGCTATCGATTCCATCATGTAAATTAAAAAAAAAAACATTACATTGTTTTCGTTACATTTCAAACAAATTAATTAGATCATTTTCAACCTATTTTTATATAAAAAAGATTTTTCATTTGTCTTTCTTATCAAAGAGATTTGCCATCTTTCTCACTACTAAGTTTCCCAAATCAACTCTTTTTTATCATTTCATGCAGCTGCCTCACTGTTATAAGGATTAAACCATATCCAACTTGTTTTTTGTTCAAATATATTGTTTGTTTGCCTTTCTATCAATATATTCATTATCTTCCTCAAACAATTCTACATTTCCACAAACTACTACATGATATTTTTTTATTAAGAATTAGAATCTTACTTGTCCACTTGCCTTCTAAAATTTGAACTTTTTCGAGATGAAAATCAAGACCACAAATGGCTAAATCATTTGCTATTTGGTTTCCATATCTAAAAATATGCTCGCCCAACCTCTAATATTCCAAGATATTATTTTCATCATTAAGTTTAATTTTTATTTATGGGCTTAGCCCAACTTCTTGTTACAACTTATGATATTTACTATTGTTTTCCTATATCATTATTCCTCTAAGTTTCTTTTTATCTTTGTTTTTGCTTTTTAGGTCTTCCTCTATTTTTTAAATTCCTACCAACATTATCATCTTCATTAATCTCTTTGATTTTTTTCACCCTATTCATAGTAAGACTTATCATTTATAGGTTTATCTTGATCTAAAAAACCTGAGGTGCAAGGAATGTAGTGAGATTTATCATAGTGAGACTTAATCTAATAGTAACATAATATTTTATTATTTTAATAGAACCAACCCCAATAAAAGCCACATAGCTTATTAGATAGATAGATATAGATATAGATACATTACACTATTAGACATCATTTGCTTGTATCCAAAATAAAATCTAAAAATTTCTCAACTTAATTGACTTAAGAGTGGTCACATATATGTTTTTATAGATAGAATAGCATCATTTTTTATATTTTATTAATCTTAATTATTTTTAAAAATAAATAAAATTTATATATTGTAAAAATTATGTATGAAATGTTATATCCTCAAATTTGAAGTCTAAGTGATTCAAATCATTCCTTAAGTTTAATGGTAATGTTATGGAGATTCGTTAGCCATGGGTGAAGCGATATGGAGGTTAGAAAGCAATACCTTGAAATTGTAGAATGAAAGGGTTGATGAAAGAGTTAGTGGAGCTTAATAGATCATATCATCTAACACCAATATCATGTTTTTAGGGCTTATCTAACCCTTACACTATGCGTAATTTATAATTCTTATAGTATCCAACGGTAATGAAAGTTACAAGATGGTTGGATATGTATAATATGATGTTTATATAAACTTAATATATAAGATATATTTGTTAAACATTATAACAAATTTAAATCAAATAATCATTATAATTATATAGTCATAAATAATTTTTTTAACATTTATAGCATTCAAATGCAATATTTTTACAATTCACTTTTGAAATATACATAACAATATACATTTAGGTATATACAAGATACCTTTTTTTTTTTGGTAAGTAGATTAATTTATATACAAAACGGGTTTTTTAAGAGGATCCCAAAACCTTATAACATGAGAGGCCGAAGCCTTTACCAATAGAAGGAGCCCCTTGGGCTAATACATTAGGTACCATATGAAAACTTTCCAAAAAAAACAAACCCCAAAGTGATGCCCATGAGGGCTACATCAAACCCTCCCAACGGGGGTCAAAACAACTGAAAAAACCATAAAAAGACACATAAGCATCCATTATATAGATCGCTGCCACCAGACGACAAAAAGGATCACGTCCCAGGAACCTCCCTTACACGTCCGGATCCTCCTGATCCTCCTGCTGGACCACCTTCCGAGGGCCTTTGGGAAAGGATCGTTCTCGTTATGCCTGCCACGAACCATCATGACGAAAGTGCCAATTGGACCCGGTGGCACAGGTGTCGTGGCTCTCCCCAATCCCGTCCACCTAGGCCCGGTCCTTTCATCACTCTTATGTGGAGACATTAATAATGTCCTGGCTGGTGATCTTCTCAATGTCTGCTGGGAAACACTGACGCCACACCACAAGACATGTGGACTTTAAACCTTTGTTTGCTAAGTGGTCAACTAGACCATTGCCCTCCCTGTAGGTATGCTTGATCTGGGATTGGTTCCTCTGAAGTAGGATGCTCCTGGCCTCAGTGATGATATTGTAAACCTTCCACATCGGATCCTTGGAAGTCGTCATGTATTTGATGATGTTCAAAGAGTCCCCTTCAACAACCAAGGGATGGGGATCCTCCGTCATGAGCTCGAGTCCTCTCAGCAGTCCTCTAGCCTCTGCGACATGATTGGTTTGACGCCCTAAGTTTTCATAGAAAGCCATAACAAGCTTTCCATTGTGATCTCGAACTGACCCCCCCGCAGCGGCCGCCCCTGGGTTGCCACGAGACGCCCCATCAAAATTTAGCTTCAACCACCCGTGAGGAGGCCTGACCCACCTGACGTTCTTCCTGGAGACCCACGGATCCTCCCGCTCCTTACTCTCCCCGGATAGCTTCAAGGATTTGAACAATCCTTCTTCGAACACATGTTTGGGCCAAGGGCTGGGGATAAGCTTGGCATTCTCAATGGCAAAGGCGATGGCCCTATGAGCGACTGAGGGAGGATCCCTGGGGGGTGACCGAAGACCCGACCATTGCGTTCCAACCATACCTACCACAGAAAGTGGTGGAAGCAAGCATTCCATAGGAAACGAAGCTTAGGGTTTTTAAAAGGATTGACCCATTGGAAGAAAGCCTCCTTGATGGTCTTGGGGGAGACCCATTGGATCTGGAAGGTGGAGAGGATGGCACCAAGGACCGACCCAGTGTAGCCACAGTGCAAGAAGAGATGGTCAGAGGACTCACAGGCAGACTCGCACAAGTAGCATCTATTGGCCAAAGCAAAACCCCTCTTATGAAGATTGTCAATAGTGAGGGCTTTGTTCTGAAAAGCAATCCAAGAAAAGAAATTTACCTTTGGGATCACTCCTTTCCTCCAGACCACGTTGAAAGGAAAGTCCGAATTTAGCCCTTTGCACTGAAAACCATAGGCAGTTTTGACAGAGAAACCCCCGTCATCGGTCCCCCTCCAAATCAATCTGTCCGGTCCTCTGCTAGTGGGGATGATGATGTCCTTGAGGATGGAGGACAGGAAGCCGACCTCCATCTCTAGCCCTTCTGCATTGATGACTTTCCACTGCAGGGAGCCATTTCTCCATTCAATGAAATCGGCCACTTTCTGCCCAACATTGTTATCCAGGAAACTTTTAAGTTGAACCAACCCGATCTGTTCTGACAGAGGATCCTCTAGGGCCCACCTGTCCTTCCAAAAGTCTATACTTTGACCATCCCCAAGGATCCACCTGATGTCATTTTGGATCAACTGTCTGGATTGGCCAATGGCTTTCCAAAAAGCCGACCCCCTGGTGGGAATTCCACCCTCAAAAAGGGGAGTGTTGTTGAGGTATTTCCTCCTGACAATCCTAACCCATTCAACCGGTTCTTCGACTAGGATCCTCCAAGTGTGTTTGGCGATGAGCGCTAGGTTCATCATGGCCATTCTTCTGAGCCCTAATCCACCTTGCTTTTTGCTTCTGCACACTTTGTCCCAGGCTACCAGAGGAATCCTGGACTTATCTTCATTGCCTGACCAAAGGAAATTCCGTTGAGCCTGCTCGATCTTGAGAAGAACTGAGGTAGGCAATCTGAAAATAGACATGAAGAAGGTCGGAATCCCTTGGAGGCATGCCATGGTAAGGGTTGCCTTGGCAGCTTGGGACAAGAGCTTGCCTTTCCACGATGCCAAATTTTTGTGGATCCTCTCAATCACCATATTCCACATCCCTTCCTTTGCACGCCCATGAAAAAGAGGGAGGCCAAGATAGGTGGTGGGAAGGTAGTCAATAGAGCAGCCCAAGATCCTTGCAATCTGAACTTGACGCCTGGCCGGGGTGTTGATGAAAAAGATCTTGCTTTTGATGTAATTTACTTTTTGGTCGGCAACCTTCTCATAGAGTCCAAGGATTCGTTTGATGGATTTAGCTTGAGCTACTAACGCAATGGTGGATAGAAGTGTGTCATCCACAAACTGCTGATGGGTGATCGCATCAATATCTGAGGCAGGGAGGATACCTGTCACCTTCTTTCGATGTTGGCCATCCTTGAGAGCTCTTCCCAATGCTTCTGCAAGGATAATGAAAAGGATGGGGGACAGAGGATCCCCTTGGCGTAAACCTCTTGAGCTCTGAAAGAAATCGATGGGAGAGCCATTGACTAGGACCGAGAACCAGGGAGAGGAAATGCAGCCCTGGATGAGATCGACCCACAGGGGGTGGAAGCCGAACTTGAGAAGGATCTTCTGGAGGAAACATCTATCAACCCTATCGAAGGCTTTGTTCATATCCAGCTTAAGAAACAGGGCAACCTTCTTAGACATTGAGGCTGAATGCAGGGTTTCATGGATCGAGATGACCCCATCCAGGATGTTCCTCCCTTTTACCGAGCTGCCTTGGGATTGATCAATGATGAGGGGAAGTATGGCCTTCAACCTGTTGGCCATAACCTTGGTCAAAACTTTGTAGATGACATTGCATAGGCTGATGGGCCTATAATTAGAGATGGATTTGCAAGCAGAGACTTTCGGGATGAGGGCCAAGAAGGTGGAATTGAAACTACGAGGGACGACTTTGGTTTCCTGAATTTCTCTAATAGCCTTACATACATCATTCCCCACCACATCCCACATAGTTTGGAAGAACCTTGGAGAGAAACCATCCGGTCTAGGGGCTTTATCGAGTTGCATTGAAAACAAGGCCTCTTTAACTTCATCGCGGGTGAAGGGATCCACCGGTCTGGAGTTCAAGTCCTGAGGAACGATGTAGGGGATATTAGCAAGAAGAGTATCTTGAGCTTGACTGTCACCCTCCGAGGCACTTCCCAAGAGGTTCTGGAAGAAAGACACTGCTTCGGTCCTGATCTCCACAATGTCAGTGGAAGATGATCCGTTGCTGCACATGATCTCCCTAATCTTGTTGGATGCTCTGTGTCGCATGGTGGAGGCATGAAAGAACCTTGTATTGGCATCGCCTTCCTTGACCCATAGGTCTCTTGACTTCTGCCTCCAGAAGGTTTCCTCTCTAGCCAAGATATTATGGAATTCTGCTAGGAGGTTCCTTTCCTCCTCCCTAGTGGGGTTGCTGTGATCCCCTACTTCGATTCTCCTTTCTATCTCCTAAAGTTTCTCAGTAATTGCTTTCTTATTGGCAAAAAGGTTACCAAAGACCTCCCTATTCCATATTTTTAGGTTTTCTTTGACCATCTTCAGCTTCTGAGCCAACTGAGAAGTGGCAGACCCTCTGACATTTTGATGCCACCAAGAGGACACTTGATTTTTGAAATCCTTGTGTTGGGTCCACATGGCTTCGAAACGAAAAGGAGTTTTGAAGGAGGGAGGCCTACCAGATTCAAGGAGGATGGGATTGTGGTCTGATCCGATCCGAGGTAAGGCCAACAGAGTGCCATCGCCAAACCATGGGATAGCTTCTTGAGAAATTAGGAACCTATCCAACTTCACCTGGATGAGTCCGCTATCAATCCTCCTGTTGCTCCAAGTAAAAGAGGATCCTTTGAGCTGAACATCCATGAGCTCATTGGTATTGACAAACCCTCTGAAATCCTCCATGCTTCTGCTGTAAGAGTCGTTGCCTCCTCTCTTTTCAGATGGATGCAAAGGACTGTTGAAGTCCCCTGCTAAGATCCAAGGAAAAGTGTTAAAGGTGGTCCTCATTTGAGTTATTGTTTCCCACATCGCGACCCGCTCAATGGGTGAGTTTGGGGCGTAAATATTTGATAGAATCCAAGACTGCTTACTGGTCTTGGAATGAAACAAAATGTTTAGGATCCTATTCGAGGATGACAGAAGCCTTCCTTCGACCAGGGTAGGGTCCCAAAGACACATAAGCCCCCCGACGTGCCTTGAGCAGGACTGATAAGGCAATCTCCATTGGCCCAAATGGCCTTGGCAGCCTTTCGAGAATAGAATTCATCAATCTTGGTTTCTTGCATAATGAAGATGGAAGGATTGATCCTTTTCCTTAGGTCAACCACCAACCTCTGCTTGGCTGCCTCGTTTAGGCCCCTCACGTTCCATGAGAGGACCTTCATCTCAAGGGTTTAGGGTTTTTCCTACCTCCCTTCACCAACTGGAAGGGGGGTTTGGTTCCTTGCTTGTCATTGTCGGACTCGTCGGAGAAAAGCGTCGACTGGGTCCCATTTGCGATATCCTCCATTGTTTCCTTGTTTCTTTTCTCATTGTCAGTGGGTCTCCCTCTTTTCCTTTCACTGCCATAGTCTATTGCCTGTTTCTTGCTCCTGGTGTTCCTGGGGCTGATCCTTCCCAAGAGAGATGGGCCTTCTTTTTTAGATGAAGGAGAAGGGGGTGCCTCTCCCCTATTCGAGCAATTTGGGGATTTTCTATTGCTCACCAGGTACTCATCCATATAAGAATTTGGAAAAACAATTTCGGGAGGGGGTTGTACCTGGGCCGCTGGATCCTCTATGTTAGGACTGGTGAGAACCGAAGATTTTGGGAGTGCCTCCTGCTCCTTTTGGCCTGGCAGGGATCCTTCTCCTTGCTCACTGGTTTGCTTGCCTTGTTCTACAGTGGCACTCTGGCCATCCTCCTGAGGTGCTCGATGAGCAGGATTACGCAAGATGTGTTTCGGGCCTACCGATGGTTCCTTGTTGAGAGGGGGGATACCCTGGTTCCTCTGCATGCCCTTGGTTGGACCTATCGCCTTTTGGTTCTGGGTCCTCAAACCAGGGCACTGATTCGGTAGATGACCTTGGGTGCAACAGTGAGTACAAAAGGCAGGCTTGTTTTCATACTCGATGGGCTGCCTCCTGACCATATGGGATCCTCTGTACAAATTGATGAAGGAGGGTAGCTCTGTTTCCAAGTTAGCGGAGACACAGAAGTGGGCATGGACCATCCTGGATCGAACTTTGGTGGAAGGATCGATGGCAATGAGCTCACCTATGGAGCGGACTATCCCTCGAATGACATCCTCATGCCAGAACTGGAAAGGGAGGTTTGGCAACCGAACCCACAGAGGAGCTACGTTTATGTTTTGAGTTTTAGGGTTAAAATCATCCCCCCACTTTCGGAGAAAGAGGCTCCTGCGTCCGAGGAACCAGGGTCCCCCAGCTAAGATGTTGCAGCAGTCCTCCTGAGTATTGAGTCTGATGGCGAAGAAACCTCGAGAGAGAGCAACGATTTCCATGTTTTCACTGGTTTTCCACTTGGAAAACGCCCATTTTTGGATGGTCTCCATGTCTGGTCTCCCTCCTACAAACTTGCCAATCGAAGTGAAACGCTCAAGCTCCATGTAGCTATCCATTAGGTCTTCAGGGATTACCAAGTCTGTTCCACAAGGAAGCAGTTCCTGGGAGGGTTGCTTTGTTGAGGATCTTGGCCTCAGGACCTGAGCGTAGGACCCTTTTTGGTTTAGGTTTAGCCCGCCCTTTTGTCCCTCCTTGTCAGGAGGGTCTTTACCACGCCTGTCCGACCCATCCACCTGGGTCCCTGATGCATCAGCCACTACCCCATCAACCGTGCCATGACTGGTCCCTCCCAGACTCTCGCCTGATCGTCCTGCCTCCTTTCTGTCGTATCCTCCCGGTCGCTCTCCATCCGCTGCTCGATCGCTACCTTTCCTGCTCTCCATCCTATCTATATACAAGATACTTTTGCTCTTTAGTAGTTGGTTCCTTTAGATGATCTCCCTTAAGGTATTGTGAATATTCTTCAAAATATCCTTATTAATAAGTTGATATGGAAGTCCAATAAGCCTAACTTACATTAAAATATTTTTGGTAGTTTTTATATGTATAATAAAATTCCCATTCCATGGTCATAAATATAAGACATCTCTCCCCCTAAGCCATCAACCAACATCTATTTTTTTATCCCTATTTTCTTAAATAAAAAAATAATAAAGAACAAAAACTTCAAGAAGTAAAATCATGGAGTAATTTGAATCAATGACCATTCTACTTGATCTGATTTGAATCTCCAAAAACCTAGACTAATAACAATAGATCTTACATGTTAACCCTTTACCTTAAAAAACCATTATATCATCATGCTTGATCATCAAAATCTTTAATTAAACATATTTGAATAAGTGTCAAATTTCGTTTTTGATACTATCCTTATTAAACTTAAATCCTTTACCTTTAAAAACCATTATATCATACTTGATCAATTTAAATAAGTATAAAATTTAATTTTTGATACTATTTTTATTTAACTTAAAAAGTTTAGTTTGCTATTGCTTTTATTGCTTAACTTTTGATCATTGCCATTTAATTTCATTTAAACATCTTCATATTTGAAAATTTAACGTCTTAACAATGTATTCTAGAACATATTACCCTGAGGAAAAAAGGATGAGTACCGCTACCCTTATCGTGTGTTGAATCTTTTGACCATACCATATCTCATTAAAAAAATTAAATATATATTATATTTAATGATGGACGGTGTTTTGAAAATTTCATATCGCTAAACTTGAGATTTTTTTTTCCTTTTGGGAACTGTGAGAGCTTTTTTAAAATATTATCATTTTACTGTTTGCCCTATCTAGAAACCAATCCAAAATAGGAAACTTATTAGGAGGAATTCCAACTAGCCGGCTTCGTGACAAAGATAATAAGCATAAACATACATCTTATTCTTCTAGAATTTGTGGACATAACAGATTCTAGTCCTTTTGCCGTGGCGACTCGCCATGCGGTCTTCTATATTATCTCTTATTTGGGCCCCACAGGTTCGGGCTCGGGAGACTTTATTCAACTTATAAATAGGAGATGTATATGTATAATCTAGTTTAGCATTTGGTGCATGTGGAGTACACGTTGAAATTGTATTTAGACACGTTGGAATTAGTGATGGCTTGGTTTCCATTCAGCGTGCTGACTACGGTATCTCCACGTTTGAGTACGGCCGCCTGCTGCCCTTCTTGGAAATCCATGCTCCACGTAGATATTCCTTTGGCTGTGATAGTGAACGTCTGAGAAGCACCTCCAGAAGTCAACACCACGGTGGCAGGTCCAGTCACCATCGCAGTCACGTACAATTTATCTTCTAGACTGGAAGAACGGTCCACAGGGCATCCGTCGGAGGGCACGCTTAAGGTCTTGCTATGAGTGTAATAGAACATGTACAGCGAATCCTCGGTCACGTCAGGCTCGTTGCCCGTCTTGTACCATCTTATGTAGTGCTCGCCCAGCTCCAAGAACGCTACGTGCGGGAAACCCTCCACGTAATCGACAGCAGCATCAGCAGCGCCTTTGCTGAGAGTGGGCCCAACGTAGTGGCTCTCCACCCAGTCATTCCATGTCACGATCTGAAGAAAAGGGGTTTTGAGCTTTGTGATGACCTCGTTCCATTTGGTCAACCACAGCCCCGGGCCTTGATAATTGCCCTTCACTTCACAGTCACCGCTAATGCTCTTAAAGAACCAGGGACTCACGCTGGGCATGTACGCTTTGCTTTTCTCGTTGCAAGCCTGGAGATAGTTCTCATCCAACGAAAAGTCGGGGCTCTGGTAGCCATCGCTGGCGGAATAGGGCCACGCTGAGGTGTCCCAAGCATGGAGGCCATCGATTCCATCTCCGAAGGTCTCAAGTCTGCCCCGGACACCGTAGTAGGAGCCGTCCGTGGGGAAGAAGGGGACGAAGAAGAATTTGTCCTTCCCTCCGGCTTTCTGGAAAATGTCCTGCCACGCGGCCACGGAAGAGGCGTAATTGTACTGCTGCCAATAGGAATCGGTGTCGCCCAGCCAAGAGGTGAACAACTGTTTGCCGTTGTATGTGAGGAGGCTGGAGCTGGAGTAGGTGAGCATGGTCACGATATCATCGGGACTGAGCTTCCCGTTGCTGTCCTCGTGGATGTCGGCGGAGAAGAAGAGCTTGAAACCGGAGCCCAAGTCTTGGGCAGCCTGGAAAATAGCGTCGGCGCGATCCTTGCGCCAGACGTTGGTGTTGAGTGCGAAGGCGTCGATGCCTTTGCTTTGCGCAAGCTGAATCTCCTGCTTCAGCACATCTGCGTCGTCTTGCGCGTACAGCAAGTAATGAGCGATTACGAGGCCATCCGCCGCGGCTATACGAGCTTTTGAAAAGATAAAAATAAGAGAAAGAAAGATAGCAAGAAACGCTTTGGCCTTCATTGTGACTCTCTCTACTAATTCTCTTTGTGTTTTCCTTCTAGCTGCGATGGTTACCCATTGCATATGGTTTGGTTATATAATAGCTCGCGAGAGGCGAAATTTGTGTCTCGAGTCGGCTCAGGCCAGGTCGTTAGTCAACACCACGCGGGCTATGAACGCGGAGGAGTTGCGTATTGAAGGAAAATGTTTATTCCCCATCTCACACGCAAACGCCGTCGGAAAAATATGTGATGCGGCCTAACGTATTTGCGAAGAAGGGTGCAGACTTTGTCAAAATCGGCAGCGAATGGAACGTGGGGATATCGTCCACCTCAAGCGAATGTTGATAACCACAACGAAAACGACAGAGCCATTGGGAAATCAAATTTGGTTAAATAGCTTTAATACGAACAATGTAGACGAAGTTTGATTTTTCAAGGGATTGGTAGGTTTAAGTAGATAAGACCTTGCACCAAGACATAGTGTATGTATGTGGATAAGAAAGAGAGGACGTATAAGCTTCAAAGTCGGCTAAAGACGACATTCCAGGCATAACCTTGATAAATCCACGTCGACGGATCGAGGTTACATTATCTTGGAATTCCTGAAATTTGTAATTATATAATTTGATATTTATTGGAAACACATTTTATTGGAGGTCTATTGATGCCGAACTAAAGGAATCACATAAGACTGTTGTTTAAACAACGTATGTTTATTCAATCGTACTTGTTTTTATCTGTTTGTTACTTTCTTTCAAAATCTTTTTAATTTGGAATTACGGAATTTTAATTGGGCCTACCTTAAAGTATATAAATGTTTAACTAATAAATATATTTATACTTTAGATTATGATACTTGCAAATTAAAACATATAAATATTCGTAATAAAGTGAAGGTAATTTATAAGTAATTGATTTAAACTCATTCATAGACATGGTGGGAGCAAGCTTTTAAATCATTATTATTATTATATAAGCACTTATTAACTCATCAATATATTAGCTGAAATCAACCTTCTTTTTCATATTTGTTTTTTCATCATTTTTATTATTATATAATATTTCATTACTTAGATTTATGTTTTAAATATTATTATTATTCGTATTCTTAATACCATAAAATATTTATATGTTTTTAATATTATTATAAATTTTATTAAATGATATTAATTTAATTAATTAATTTTTTCAAGGAGGAAACCAAGGTTCAAATCTTACTAGTTGATTTTTACATATTTTTCAACTTATTTATTGCCATTATGTGGTCACGACGTAATACAAGGTGAACCCATTTCAATCCTATATAACCAACTAAATAAATAAATTAAATTGTCCAAGGAGGAAATCAAGGTTCAAATTTTACTAGTTTTTTTTTATTAGTAACGGGTTTTATAAGGGACCCAAAACCTTATATACAAGTTGTAAGGAGGATCCCGTGAAGGTTTGAATCCCTACAGAACAAGCCAAAATTGGGCCAAACGCATGGTCCATAAGCCAAAAAAATAGCTTAGATTATTACAGCACCGTCCATGGGCACAAACAGAAAGTGTGAGGTTCTACAACCTATCATTCTTTTGCAAGTGCCAATGTGCCACCTTGGCATATCAGTGTAATAAGGTCCCACAATTCACCTCGCATTGTGAGCCATCATGATCCTTGACATCGTGGCACTATTCAACATTAGTAACTGCAAGTTCACTACAAGAATCAACGATGCATTTGGGAAGGTTACCCTGCCACGTCATCAGGGATTGGACAGTTAACCCAAAATTTGCCATTGTATCTTCCGTCCAATTGCCTTCCTTATACACGTGTTGAATACACTTGTTGTTAATCGCCCTTAACTGGACAATGGACTCTTTGATGATTGGTTGGACATTCCAAGGTGGATGCAAGACCTCTTTCAAATAATTTATAGTATTTAATGAGTCTCCCTCGATTATCAAGTACTGGATATTGAGCTTGGTAGCCATTTGGATGCCTTGAAAAGCTGCTCAAGCTTTTGCAAAATTGTTAGATTGGACTCCATTTTTTTCCGCATAAACCAGGATGATACGATCTCTGTCATCCTGATTACGCCTCCATAAATCGCGTCACCGGGGTTACCTTTTGATGCACCATCAAAATTTAACTTGAACCATTGAGGGGGAGGGGGAATCCAAGAGACAAGGGATCTGTCCACAATAGCCTGGGAATGACCAAAAACCTCAAAAGATAGGTTGGCATAATGTGCCACTTGAATATCAAACGATGATGAAGGACAATCCTCAAAAGACATGATATTGACATTTTTAGAGGTAAAAGTCACAGCTCTCAAATCGACCGACTTCGGATCTAGGGATGAAAATCGAAAAGCTCGATTATTCCTTTCCAGCTAAATTTACCACATAAAATGAGGAAGAATGATCAACCACCAAAAATTTAGACGGGTGGACTTAAAGGAGTTTGGCCATTGGGTAATAAGATCACTGATAGATTAAGGAGCAACCCAAGAGATGGAAACATTTGACAAGATCATGGACATGACAAGGCCAAAAAATGGGTACTCTAGAAACAGATGATTAAATGACTCCCACGCATATTTACATAAGTAACATCTATTGGGCAGGATCATACCACGGGTTATCAAGTTATTGGTGGTGAGGAGTCTATTTTTTGCTGCCAACCAAGAAAAGTGGGTAATTTTTGGAATAAGGTTTTTGATCCAGATACTATTGGAAGGAAACCAATCATATTCAGGTTCATTCATAGCCATATATGTGGTCTTAACTGAGAAATTTCCAGACTGACTAAATTGCCAAAAGAGAGTATCAGGTGGCCTAGTACTTGGGATCAAGTGAGTTCGAAGACGCTCGGCTAAATGAAGATGAGCAAAGCAAAGCTTAGGGGAATCCAGGTCAGTAGGGATGTCAGCCTAGCGGGGGACCACAACTTCATTATTGATGAAATTCTCAACTTTGGGACAAAAAATAGATCGATGATAGGTTTAAAAATACGTAGACTTATCTCGAATCAAGGGTTGAGCTGTAATCCATGAGTCTTCCTAGAATATTATTCATGATCCATATCCAAGCTTCCAAAGTCCACCTCTTTAAATGATAGATTAGTTTCGACACACCGATTTACAGAATGCAGACCCAACAGACATGAAGGAATTGTCCATTAGTGACCGTTGCCTGAGGTATTTGTTCTTAACAATGTCAACCCATTGGACTGGGTAGTTAGACACTATCTTCTAGGCCTATTTTGAAATCATAGCCATATTCATTTGGTGAACCCTCCTCAGACCAAGTCCTCCCCTGCACTTTGGAAGGTAGACCTTATCCCAAGAAATAAGGGGAAATCTGCTTTTATTCTCTGCTCTCGACCATAGAAAATTTTGTTGAAGTTGTTCAAGCTTATTACATACATCAATCGGAGCTCAAAACAGGGACATAAAGTATATTAGCACACTCTAAGAAATTTTTTTGGACTCCATTACAAACTCCAAAATCATAAGTTTTTTGCAAAGAAAGCAAATGAGACAATATCAAAATAACAAAATCTCTCACTCCTGGTTGCAATTTTGCATCTACCATAGGCAAAATACATTTGGGACAAATTTAGTTTTTTTCCCCAATGTTCACCCTAGCTAAAGATTCACACCATATAGTTGGTGATTTGCTTTATAATAATAAAATTTCTCTAAGTGGAATGCAAGGAGCAATTCACTTGGATTTTGAGATGTGATTTGCTTGAAAGGTTAAAAAATTTCTAACTACTCTAAGGAAAGTTATGATCCCAAAATTTAAACAATTGACACTAAGTGATTCCCTTGGTCCTCTACGTGTCAAAAATTTTAAAGTTTAATTTTGCAAACAATTTTCTCAAGTTTGTTAGTGATTCACTCTAGTTAGGTGGAAATTTACTTCATAGTCCAATTTTTTTCAAAAATTCAAATTTTGAATTTGAAACTCTAAAAGCACAACAACATACACCTACAAGAGATGAGATGAGAGTCACTTTCATGATCTTGAGGTACAATAGAGCCTACAAGATTTGTGTTTCCAAGTAGTATAATAAAAATACCTATCATCATGATTTTTATGTTGAGGACCCTGTCCTCAAGCTTGATAAGATGCATAAAAAAGAAAGGGCAATATTATTCAAAAATGGCTTGGTCCATATACTATAAAGAGTTGTATGGGTTTGGGATAGTAAAATTGTAAACAATATATGGAGTTAAGTTGGAAAAAACCACCAATTCCATGCATGTCAATTGCTTCTACATATTGTTTTTTAAGCAAAAACCCCTTGCGGGGCCGCCTTGGTTTGAGAGACCACGAATAGGGGGTTCTACACCGTCAAAGTCACCCGGAAGTCGCACCCGACCCTGCCCGCACCGACATTATCAATTGGATTTTGGATACCCAATTCAGCTTTTTGGTAGGGTGGAGATTTGAACCCTGGGACCTCCCTTGGAGGATTTCCCTCTCCTCTCCAACTCACCTACAACACCCGGGTTTATACATATAGCCCCTTTTATCTTGCTTGTATAATATTTTATTTTTTTATTTACCTTTTGACTCTATTACCTCTCCATGTCCTTTTTTTTGCTTTCAAGATTTGTCTTTTAAGTTTATATATATGCTAGTATTATATATTCTTGATTGTTGGTATGCATTTTTATTTTTTTGTAGAGTTTTTATTTGTTGCCTATGATTTCCACTTTAAGCTACAATATCAATATTTTGGCAATTTTCGTCTAACAAACTATTATTATGGTATTGTAGGATATTAATTTCTTTCATTTGCATGATTTATTTTATGTTTTTCTTGTTCTCTTGTGTTTATCATTCTCTTCATTGTAATTTACTTATATTGACATTGTTTACATTTTTTTCTCTTCAATCATTATGCCATTATTTCTAGTAAGGATCATCATGACATCTCCAAATTTTGTGTTAGTACTCTTCTTTAAGTCCTATAGAGAAATTGCATTTGTTCAACCCATGCTATATTCTATATGGTATGTGGTAGGAACACCAAGACAACATTTAAATTTTATGTATATTAAAAATATTACAAACCAATCAATAACTCAATAAATCATTACTATATCCCACCATAATGGTGACCATGCCTTGTTTAGTACATCACACTTTGATAGATACTACAATGCATGAGCTTATACCATTGAAAGAGGGGTAGTTAAGTTATTTTCTTCATAGTGACTTCTTGATTTGGGTGCATTGTAATATGTATATTTTCCTTTTATTTGCTTGTGTTTTGTTCTTCCTATATTATGGTGGGCATGTCTTGTTTGATTCATCATGTTCACTAAATATAGTAGGGTGTGAATTAGATCAAGAAATAGATCATATGTATTTTTTTTATGTTGATGACATACTCTTGATTCATCCTACAATAATAATAGGAATGGATTAGTTGATACAAAATATTCATTAGATACTGTATTATGGTTGTCTTTTCTCATAGTAGTGATGATCATACTTTTTGATACATTATGTTTATTAGATACTATATTACAAATGCATTTTGTCACTACAATGGTTAGTGTGCTTGTTGACACATCATGTAGGTTATGTACTATAGTTCAATGGTTTCCCTTATAATGGTAGGCATGCTTATCTATGCATCATTCTTGTTAGATATTATAGGGTGTTTAGGATGGAGGTATAGATCATTGCATCCTTTTTTAGTAGCATCTCTTTGGTCTACCCCACAATAGTGGTAATTGTACTTGTCGATGCATCATGCTTACCAAATATTGCATGTAATTTTTTAATCCACTTGTAGTGGTGGGCATGCTTGTTGAAACATAATTTCAAGTAGATACTACATGTTGTATACCTATTATAGTGCCATGTATGTCTTGTTTGAAACATCATATTTATTAGATATCAGAGGGGGAGTATTTTGGATTGAGATACAAATAACTTATATCTTGTGTTGGTGGCATCATTTTAGACCCTTGTTTCTACTTTTCTTTTGAGACATGTCTTTGTTATTTCTCATTTTTGATGCAATATAAAGTTTTAGGAGACATGTTACACACACCCTGTTAGTAATATGTCATATAAAATATTTTCTTAAATATCACAATGTTATAAAGTAAAGTCATGCATCCAAGTTCAAATAAAAATAAAGCATAAAAATAAATATCATTACATCACATCACAAATGAGGGATATGTGATCAAAAATGAATCTCATATATCTTACATAAGAGTATATAATATGGTTACATAATGGTGCAATGAGGAATTGAGTGCCTTCATATTAAGCTACTCCATATCTCAAGTACATAGCTTGATGTTCCAAAGAATCCTAAACTACATCTCTCTGGGTGCCTGTTGGAACAAAATCTGCCTTCGGTTAATAGTGTTGTGCCTTAGACTTTGTCAACATTGAATAGAGGGATCTTACTTGAGATCATCTGTCTAGTCTCCAGAGAAGGCTAGTTCCTTTGAGTTTTTAGAGAAAAGGGGAACAAGAGATAAGGGAAATATAGCCTAAGCTAGAACTTTTCTCACGATACAGATTAGACAACAACAAAAATTGATGATGCAGTTTAGACAACAACAAAGCTAGAACTCTTCTTTATAGAAAACACGAATTCCTGAGTGTGACTTTTAGATGTTCGTCTAAAAGCATGTAAATATCTTTTAATGTTCAACTCTAGAAACAAGATTTATGCGTGCATAGTCCAAATTTCAGAACAGATACATTATAAAACTTAGAGTGAATAAAAGTTAAAACACCAAATACATACAAGCACACAAAAGTTTCAAAAGCCAGAGGAACAAATATTTTATTGCTTGTAATCTAGCACATGCACATCAAGCTTGTAAACGTCCAAGAGCCGACCCTTTTTCTGGTTGACTCACTCCTATTTATACCCTAAAAAGAGTATCTTTTGGTTGAGAAATTAGGAACCTATCCAACTTCACCTGGATGAATCCGCTATCAATCCTCCTGTTGCTCCAAGTAAAAGAGAGTCCTTTGAGCTGAAAATCCATGAGCTCATTGGTATTGACAAACCTTATGAAATCCTCCATGCTTATGCTATAAGAGTCGTTGCCTCCTCTCTTTTCAGATGGATGTAAAGGACTATTGAAGTCCCCTGCTAAGATCCAAGGAAAAATGTTAAATGTGGTCCTCATTTGAGTTACTGTTTCCCACCTCGCGACTTGCTAAATGGGTGAGTTTGGGGCGTAAATATTTGACAGAATCCAAGACTGCTTACTAGTCTTGGAATGAAATAAAATGTTTAGGATCCTATTCGAGGACGACAAAAGCCTTCCTTTGAACATGGTAGGGTCTAAAGACACATAAGCCCCCCGACGTGCCTTGAGGATGATTGATAAGGTAATCTCCATTGGCCCAAATCGCCTTGGCAGCATTTCGAGAATAGAATTCGTCAATCTTGGTTTCTTGCATAATGAAGATGGAAGGATTTATCCTTTTCCTTAGGTCAACCACCAACCTCTGCTTGGATGCCTCGTTTAGGCCCCTCACGTTCCATGAGAGGACCTTCATCTTAAGGGTTTAGGGATTTTATTGCCTCCCTTCATCAGATGTAAGGGGGGGTTTGGTTCCTTGCTTGTCGTTGTCGGACTTGTCGGAGAAAAATGTCGACTAGGTCCCATTTGCGATATCCTCCACTGTTTCCTTATTTCTTTTCTCATTGTCAGTGGGTCTCCCTCTTTTCCTTTCACTATCATAGTCTATTGCCTATTTCCTGCTCCTGGTGTTCCTGGGGCTGATCCTTCCTGAGAGAGATGGGCCTTCTTTTTCAGATGAAAGGGGTGCCTCTCCCCTATTCGAGAAATTTGGGGATTTTCTATTGCTCACCAGGTACTCATCCATATAAGAATTTGGAAAAACAATTTCGAGAGGGGGCTGTACCTGGGTCGCTGGATCCTCTATGTTAGTACTGGTGAGAACCAAAGATTTTGGAAGTGCCTCCTGCTCCTTTTGTCCTGGCAGGGATCCTTCTCCTTACTCACTGGTTTGCTTACCTTGTTCTACAATGGCACTCTGGCCAGCCTCCTAAGGTGCTCGATGAGCAAGATTACACAAGATGTGTTTCAGGCCTACCGACGGTTCCTTGTTAAGAGGGGGGATACCCTAGTTCCTCTACATGCCCTTGGTTGGACCTGTCGCCTTTTGGTTATGGGTCCTCAAACCAAGGCATTGAGAAGACCTTGGGTGCAACAATGAGTACAAAAGGCAAGCTTGTTTCATATTCGATGGGCTGCCTCTTGACCATATGGGATCCTCTGTACAAATTGATGAAGGAGGGTAGCTCTGTTTCCAAGTTATCGGAGACACAGAAGCGGGCATGGACCATCCTAGATTGAAATTTAGTGGAAGGATTGATGGCAATGAGCTCACCTATGGAGCGGGCTATCCCTCGAATGATATCCTCATGCCAGAACTGGAAAGGGAGGTTTGGCAACCGAACCCATAGAGGAGCTACGTTTATGTTTTGAGTTTCGGGGTTAAAATCATCCCCCCACTTTCGATGAAAGAGGCTCCTGCGTCCGAGGAACCAGGGTCCCCCAACTAAGATGTTGCAACAGTCCTCCTAAGTATTGAGTCTAATGGCAAAGAAACCTCGAGAGAGAGCAATGATTTTCGTGTTTTCGCTAGTTTTCTACTTGGAAAACGCCCATTTTTGGATGGTCTCCATGTTTGGTCTCCCTCCTACAAACTTGCCAATCAGAGTGAAACGCTCAAGCTCCATGTAGTTATCCATTAGGTCTTCAGGTATTACCAGGTCTATTCCACAAGGAAGCAGTTCTTGGGAGGGTTGCTTTGTTGAGGATCTTGGCCTTAGGACCTGAGTGTAGGACCCTTTTTGGTTTAGGTTTAGCTCGCCCTTTTGTCCCTCCTTGTCAGGAGGGTCTTTACCATGCCTGTACAACCCATCCGCCTGGGTCCCTAATGCATCAGCCACTATCTCGTCAACCGTGCCATGACTGGTCCCTCCTGGACTCTTGCCTGACCGTCCTGCCTCCTTTCTATCGTATCCTCCCGGTCGCTCTCCATCTGCCACTCGATCGCTACCTTTCCTGCTCTCCATCCTATCTATATACAAGATACTTTTGCTCTTTAGTAGTTGGTTCCTTTAGATGATCTCCCTTAAGGTATTGTGAATATTCTTCAAAATATCCTTATTAATAAGTTGATATGGAAGTCCAATGAGCCTAACTTACATTAAAATATTTTTGGTAGTTTTTATATGTATAATAAAATTCCCATTCCATGGTCTTATAAAGACATCTCTCCCCCTAAGCCATCAACCAACACCTATTTTTTTATCCCTATTTTCTTAAATAAAAAGATGATAAAGAACAAAAACTTCAAGAAGTAAAATCATGGAGTAATTTGAATCAATGAAAATTCTACTTGATCTGATTTGAATCTCCAAAAACCCAGACTAGTAATAATAGATCTTACATGTTAACCCTTTACCTTAAAAAACCATTATATCATCATGCTTCATCATCAAAATATTTAATTAAACATATTTGAATAAGTGTCAAATTTCGTTTTTGATATTATCTTTATTAAACTTAAATCCTTTACCTTTAAAAACCATTATATCGTACTTGATCAATTTAAATAAGTATAAAATTTAATTTTTGATACTATTTTTATTCAACTTAAAAAGTTTAGTTTGCTATTGCTTTTATTACTTAACTTTTGATCATTGCCATTTAATTTCATTTAAACATCTTCCTATTTGAAAATTTAACATTTTTTTTTTAACATCTTAGCTATGGATTCTTGAACATATTACCCTGAGGAAAAAAGGATGAGTACCGCTACCCTTATCGTATGTTGAATCTTTTGACCATACCATATCTCATTAAAAAAAATTAAATATATATTATATTTAATGATGGACGGTGTTTTGAAAATTGTGATAACACCTGAAATTTCATATTGCTAAACTCGAGATTTTTTTTTTCTTTTGGAACTTTGCGAGCTTTTTTAAAATATTATCATTTTACTGTTTGCCCCATCTAGAAACCAATCCAAAATAGGAAACTTATTAGGAGGAATTCCAACTAGCCGGCTTCGTGACAAAGATAATAAGCATAAACATACATCTTATTCTTCCAGAATTTGTGGACATAACAGATTCTAGTCCTTTTGCCGTGGCGACTCGCCATGCGGACTTCTATATTATCTCTTATTTGGGCCCCACAGGTTCGGGCTCGGGAGACTTTATTCAACTTATAAATAGGAGATGTATATGTGTAATCTAGTTTAGCATTTGGTGCATGTGGAGTACACGTTGAAATTGTACTTAGACACGTTGGAATTAGTGATGGTCTGGTTTCCATTCAGCGTGCTGACTACGGTATCTCCACGTTTGAGTACGGCCGCTTGCTGCCCTTCTTGGAAATCCATGCTCCACGTAGATATTCCTTTGGCTGTGATATTGAACGTCTGAGAAGCACCTCCAGAAGTCAACACCACGGTGGCAGGTCCAGTCACCATCGCAGTCACGTACAATTTATCTTCTAGACTGGAAGAACGGTCCACAGGGCATCCGTCGGAGGGCACGCTTAAGGTCTTGCTATGAGTGTAATAGAACATGTACAGCGAATCCTCGGTCACGTCAGGCTCGTTGCCCGTCTTGTACCATCTTATGTAGTGCTCGCCCAGCTCCAAGAACGCTACGTGCGGGAAACCCTCCACGTAATCGACAGCAGCATCAGCAGCGCCTTTGCTGAGAGTGGGCCCAACGTAGTGGCTCTCCACCCAGTCATTCCATGTCACGATCTGAAGAAAAGGGGTTTTGAGCTTTGTGATGACCTCGTTCCATTTGGTCAACCACAGCCCCGGGCCTTGATAATTGCCCTTCACTTCACAGTCACCGCCAATGCTCTTAAAGAACCAGGGACTCACGCTGGGCATGTACGCTTTGCTTTTCTCGTTGCAAGCCTGGAGATAGTTCTCATCCAACGAAAAGTCGGGGCTCTGGTAGCCATCGCTGGCGGAATAGGGCCACGCTGAGGTGTCCCAAGCATGGAGGCCATCGATTCCATCTCCGAAGGTCTCAAGCTTGCCCCGGACACCGTCGGTTGAGCCGGCCGTGGGGAAGAAGGGAACGAAGAAGAATTTGTCCTTCCCTCCGGCTTTCTGGAAAATGTCCTGCCACGCGGCCACGGAAGAGGCGTAATTGTACTGCTGCCAATACGTATCGTTGTCGCCCAGCCAAGAGGTGAACAACTGTTTGCCGTTGTATGTGAGGAGGCTGGAGCTGGAGTAGGTGAGCATGGTCACGATATCATCGGGACTGAGCTTTCCGTTGCTGTCCTCGTGGATGTCGGCGGAGAAGAAGAGCTTGAAACCGGAGCCCAAGTCTTGGGCAGCCTGGAAAATAGCGTCCGCGCGATCCTTGCGCCAGACGTTGGCGTTGAGTGCGAAGGCGTCGATGCCTTTGCTTTGCGCAAGCTGAATCTCCTGCTTCAGCACATCTGCGTCGTCTTGCGCGTACAGCAAGTAATGAGCGATTACGAGGCCATCCGCCGCGGCTATACGAGCTTTTGAAAAGATAAAAATAAGGGAAAGAAAGATAGCAAGAAACGCTTTGGCCTTCATTGTGACTCTCTCTACTAATTCTCTTTGTGTTTTCCTTCTAGCTGCGATGGTTACCCATTGCATATGGTTTGGTTATATAATAGCTCGCGAGAGGCGAAATTTGTGTCTCGAGTCGACTCAGGCCAGGTCGTTAGTCAACACCACGCGGGCTATGAACGCGGAGGAGTTGCGTATTGAAGGAAAAGGTTTATTCCAGGTCTTTAGTCAACACCACGCGGGCTATGAACGCGGAGGAGTTGCGTATTGAAGGAAAAGGTTTATTCCTCATCTCACACGCAAACGCCGTCGGAAAAATATGTGTAATATGTGTGATGCGGCCTAACCTATTTGCGAAGAAGGGTGCAGACTTCGTGAAAATCGGCAGCGAATGGAACGTGGGGATATCGTCCACCTTAAGCGAATGTTGATATTTCCATTTCACAACCACAACGAAAACGACAGTGCCATTGGGAATTCAAACTTGGTTAATACTGACAATCTAGACGAGGGTTGATTTTTCAAGGGATTGGTAGGTTTAAGTAGCCAAGACCTATCACCAAGAAATAGCGTATGTATGTGGATAAGAAAGAGAGGGCGTATGAAGCTTCAAAGTCGGCTAAGCATAATTTGGATAAATCCACGACGGCGGATCGAGGTTACATTATCTTGGAATTCCTTAAATTTTTAATTATATAATTTGATATTTATTTCCATATAAAAGGAAAACCAAATATATTTCTTTCCCTACATTTTATTGGGGGTCTATTATGCCAAACTAAAGAAATCATATGAGACTCTTGCTTAAGCAACGTATGTTTATTCAATTGTAATTTGTTTTTATTTGATTGTTTTTTTTTTAAATAATTTGAAATTAAAAAAAAGATCATTTACAAGTTGGGATGAGACTTCTCTCAGCCTTAGTCAAAGAGAACACATGTTTACAATAGTAAAAGAAGATTTGCATTGGAGCCAAATCTCTTAAACCATATTTCTACAATGGTTGTTCACCTGTTTACAATTATAAAAGAAGATCTACATTGGAGCACAAATCTCCTAAACCATATTTCTGGAATGGTTGTCCAAATTAGCTAAACACTGGATTTGCTCACCAACCTACCTAATCATCTCATCCTCAATAGCCATGTCACTGTGCCACTGAACCCCTACCTCCTTCTCAGTGCCCATCTTAGCCAGGAAGTCTACCACTTTATTTAGATCTCTACTCACATAAACTGGAATCACATCATCTAATTCCCTCCACAATTCCTTAATTTGAGTGACAAGAATCCTCAACCTCCATGTCTTCAAAGCAAAGTTCCTCATGCAATCTAGAGCTCCAACCATTATTTGAGAATCTGATTCTAGGATTATCCTCCTGTAACCTTGTTTTACTACCCAAATAGAAGCAGATTTGATAGCTAAGGCTTTCGCTTCATTGTTTGTGGCTCTTCCCAAGCCTTGTAGTTCCCAATAGAGCACTTTTCCAACATGATTCCGATAAACCACTCCAATTCCAGCTCTACCCGGATTGCCTTTTGCAGCTCCATCAGTATTAATTTTAATCCAACCTTCTAGGGGTGGTTTCCAACTAGCTCTGTCCTGCCCCTCTTGCACTTCAACTTCCTTCTCCATTGCCCCTATAACAACCTGAGTTTCCTCTTTAGCATACACTGCCACAATTTTTGTGACTTTGCTCCAAATGACCTACCAAACTCCATCTAAAGAAGAAAATGTTTCTCTAAAAATTTTGCCATTTCTCTCCAACCACACTTGCCACCAAATGAAGTTTAATCCAAGCTCCCAACCAATACAAAGAGCTTTATATTTAAATCTACCCCTCTTCCATATTTCCCAAATATTAATCCGATTCAAATCACCATTAACTCAAATTTTATAATATAAAAACCATCTCTCCTAGATCTAGCGCATGAATGGGCACTCAAACATCAAGTGATCAGTTGTTTCCTCACTCTTGTAGCATAAAACACATTGAGATGGACCAATGATTCCCCTACATATGAGATTATCAAAAGTAAGAATTCCATTATGCATGAACTGCCAGGCAAAAAAGTTTACTTTTGGCCAACCCTTGGACTACCAAATATTTCTCCAATCCTCAACTTGATATGCATGAGGAGGAGGCTATGGAAGGATCTTATCATATCCATCCTTCACTGTGTAGACACCAAGGCTCCCATAGCCCCAAGCTAATTCATCCTCCTCATCTCTACCTATGAGAAATATTTCTACCAATATTTTAGTCATGATGGGTGTCAAATCCGGAGGGATTGAAATTGGCCACTCATCCAACTTCTTAAACTGCTTAAACTTATAATCCCCCAACTGACTAGTGTTGAAATAACTTTCAATTTGGACCCAACCCCTGGTTTCCATGGTTGTTTTTATTGGTTGTAGTTTAGGAAATTCAACAATGATAGGTGGGTATTGATCCCATGAATCTGTCCAAAATCGTGCCTTCTCCCCTCTCCCCACTTTCCAAAATAATCCATATTTTACTACCTGAGATCCTAACTTAAGAGCCTGCCACACTAAGGATCCATTACCATCCAAAGGGAAATGACCCACCTCATTTGGGTTTACCTATCCCAAATATTTACTAGTTAAGATTCTATTGAATAAAGAAGTTGGTTGGGAAATCCACCTCCAATAAAGCTTTCCAACCAAAGCTTTATTATTTAACTTTGATCTTCTTAGTCCCAAACCTCCTTTTACCTTGGGTTGGCTTACTTTCTCCCAACCTACTAAGGCCCATTTCCTCTCTCCTTTTACTCCTTCCCATAAAAATTTTCTAGCCATCTTGTCCAACTCTTTCCATATGGTATGTGGGGTAGCAAGGATAGAAAATTTATAAATTGGCATGGCTTGAATGATTGACTATAAAAAAGTTAATCTACCCCCATAGCTTAACCATTTGTGAGACCAATGATTAATTATTTCCTTGATACAGTCCAAAAGATTCCTCCATATATCTATTTTTAGTTTTTTAAAATGCAAAGGGACCCCCAAGTATACCACTGGGAGAGAAGTCCTTGTGAATCCCAAGATCTCTAAAATTCTGTCTTGAAGCCTTTGATCAAGATTGAAAAAGACCACTTTGAATTTTTTTATCATTGATGACTTGGTTTGTAGCCCTAAGGTAGACATTAAGTGTATCTCTAATCATTCTTGCTTCCTTGAAGCTGGCCACTCCCACCAATCTTGTGTCATCCACAAACTGTAGGTGAGTCAAAAGTTCCTCACCACCTTGATACCTGTTAGAAAACCTTGTTGTCTTCTCCTCAAGATGAATCTACCCAAGCCTTTATCCAATATGAGAAAAAGATAGGGGGAACAAGGATCTTCTTGACAAAGGCCTCGAGTAGCTCCAAACGATTGCGAGGGAAGACCCTTGATTAACACTGAGTATGTCAGAGTAGAATCACAACTCACGACCAATTCTATCCAATCTTGAGAGAAACCAAAGGCTGCCATCATATTTGACAAGAAGCTCCACTCCACCCTATTATAAGCCTTTGAAATATCCAATTTTATAAACATTCCTCTATTACCAGTTGTTTGCATTGAATGGATTACCTCTTGAGATAGAACCACACCATCCAAGATCTATCTACCATCTATAAAACTCCCTTGCTCCAAGGAGATAATGCTATGTAGAAGATGTTTTAGTTGCTCAACCATTACCTTTGTGATTATTTTATATATGACATTGCATAAGACAATATGTCTATAATCTAAAATATGCACCCCTCCTCCCCTTTTGGAATTAAGGCAATGAAAGTATGATTTAATGCTTTAAGAATTCTTTTACTACCTTTGGAATCCTCTATAATAGCCATTACATCCTCCTCCAAGTTGTCCCATAAGGCCTAAAAAACTCAATTGGAAAGCCATCTAGACCTGGTGTTTTTTCGGTGCTCATTCCAAAGACTACATTCTTCAATTCCTCTCTATCAATGGGTTTAAGTAGGGCCTGATTTTCTTCTTAAAATATAACAGAGGGTATGATAGCAAGAACTTCTTTTTGAGCCTCTTCATCTTGCACCATACTTTCCTTAAATAGTTTAGAAAAATAATCCATTGAATGGAAATGCATACCTAGAATTGTATCAAAGGAGTGTTTGTTCTCATATTGAAGAGATTCCATTTTGTTCATCTGTCTCCCAGTATAGGAAGCCCGATGGAAAAATTTGGTATTTTTATCACCTTCTAATAACCAAGTTGTTCTTGCTCTCTGTTTCCAGTAGGTCTCCTTTTGGTTGTCAATGTCCTTAACCGCTTTACGCAATGCATCATCCTCTTCTTTGAGCTTCTCTATAATTATTCCTTTGCTAAAGTGTTTTTGAACCTCATCCCATATGGCCACCAATGGAGATCTTTGGACTTGGAAGTCTGTCTTGTTAGCTCACCTCAATTGTTTCAATTGATCTTTGAAATAATGAAGTTGTTTATGGAATCTAAACATTGTTGTCCCATATGTTGGGTGACCTTCTTCCCACCACTATAGAATTTTCTTTCAAAGTTCCTCTTTTTGTAATCAAAAGTTTTTAAATTTAAATGGTTTATGATGCTGCACTGTCTTGATCCCCCCTTCCAAAAAAATAGGAAAGTGATATGAAACTGGACCCTCCAAAATCTAAAATTTTATATTCCATTTTACAATTGCCTCCTCTAAAATAAAAAAATGGTCTAACTTCACCTTCCTACTATGTGGCTCCTTTCTCTTATTAGTCCAAGTATAGTTGATTCCAAGTCATTTAATATTCACCAAGTATAATGCCTGGACTTGGGCAATCATAAGTCGATCCCCTAGGTACAAAATTGAGTTTCCCCCTTCTTAATCTCTAAAGGATAATTTAGCATTAAAATCCCCAACAATAATCCATTCTAAATCTTCCCTTGAGACTCTCATGTTATATATAACTTTCCATTGATGCATTTGACCATCTAGGTTTTGAGCCCCATAAAAAATTATGATTAAAACATGTTCAACTATGATGTTGTTCCTAAAATGTGATGTGAGAATACCCCTCCAAGCTATATGTTCTATTGCAATCCATTCAAGAGAGTTCCAAAAAGTAACTATCCCCCATGAGACCCCTTGGGTAGCCACTTCCATATGATTAGAACCCCTCCAAATTCTATTTACTATTTTACACATAAGATCCAACGATATTTTTATCTCATGGATAAACAAAAAATATGTTTTACATTTTTTCTAGGAGTCTTCAAACAGTAGATTGATGGGTTCTATTGTTTAAAACCTTAACATTCCATGATTGTATAATCATTGGTTACCTCGAGAGCAATAAAAATCTATTGGTATCACTGATCCTCCAGTGATCAGTTTGTCTCCTTGAACTGCTATCAATTCCTTATTTAATTTTCTACCCACTCCTTGAGAGCTGCTATTTTTTTTATCTCTTTTCCATCCGAGTTATCCCTAAATTTGGCATTTATCTGTTCTTTTCTTCTATACCCATGATGGCATCCTTAATTATCGGTTGATCTTGGCTATGCACTATCAATGCCCCTGCACTCTAATTGTGGTAACTCACTACACTCAATTACTTGCTCTATGATACGAGGAAATGAAAGAGAGGCTTGAACATGGCTATTATTATTTTTATTATTACCATCCACTCCTTTTATGAAATTTTCTTCTTCTTGGTCCATTAGTGTCTTAAAGATCTCATACCTATTGGAGGGCTTGAGTTGGATTTGCTCTTTACCATATTTTTTCTTTTGCCTTCTCCTTCTTTTGGGCTATTCAAAAACATCTCCCTATACTTTTTACCCTAAGAAATATTGGTTATTTCTTTATTGATTGTTGACTTACCCTCCTTAGGAAGATTTGAAATTCCTAGAGGAGCCTCCATTTTTATGTTCATATTATTTGGGCAAGATCGGGCCAAATGCTCATATTTCTGGTAAACTCTGCATCTGAAGGGAAATGCCTCATAATCTAGTTGTTGAATCCAAGATAGTCTTGCAAGTTTGAGTTCCATCTCTGTCGACAAAGGCTGGCTAAGATCCATTTCCACAATAATCTTGTATAAAAAGTTGTGTTTCCTTCCATTGTATCTTTGGAAATACCCAAATGTCTTCCAAGGGAATTATTGATAATTTCCAATACTTGCTCACTCCAAAAATCCATTGAAAGTGCATACAAATAGATCCAAATCAGGACAACAGTGGGTTCCATTCGAGGATCAAATACCACTCTCCAGGGTTGAACAAATAATCTTACCGGACCATGATTCCTCTTTTCTAATTTGAAATCCCTATTTCTATCGATATGTGAAGAAAAACTAACAATAAAATATCCATTGCTAATAAACCACAAAGAATACTCACCAAGAAGCTCTTAGTTTTTTCAGACCCAAGAATTCAAAAAATTTAGGGTAGGGCAAATACCCATAAATTTATAGATCAAATCATGATTGGATCTATATAAAATTGTTTCTTCGACCATCCTTTGCTCAATGACAATATTTGGCCTTGATTCTGACTGTGGCAAGCATCTATTAACTCATTGAGATGTTGATCTATTTCCAGTAGTCGTAAAGATAATTTTTAATGCAATTTTTTGTGTTTCTTCAGTCTCTAATGGAGATTTATCCTTTAACAAATCTACAAAAGAACTGTCTCTCTAAAATAGGATCCGAAGGTGTCCCCATTGGGCCCTCCTAGAGCAGCAATCTTATCTTCAAATCCGTAGTAACTAGAAATATCTTCGGATTTCCAAATGATGCCCTAGTTTCTCTTTCAGAGATCCAATATAACTTTAAATTTTGACTTTGCATAGTGATCCAAATTAATTAAACCTAAGTAAAAGATGTGATTGAGCTTCTGTGTTTTTATGTGTTTCTTTCTTTCTTTTAAAACCTTTTTATTTGGGGTTAGGAAATTTTAATTGATTCTATTTTAAAGTATATAAATGTTTAACTAATAAATAAATTTATATTTTAGATTATGATCTATGGACACTAATATATACAAATATTCTTAATAAAGAGAAAGTAATTCATAAGTAATTGATTTAATCTTATTCATTTATATGGGAGCAAGCTTTAAAATAGTTATTATTATATAAGCACCTATTAACTCATCAATATATTAGATGAAATCAATCCATCAATATATTAGATGAAATCAATATTCTTTTTCATATTTGGTTTTTTATCATAATTTATTATTACTTAGATTTATGTTTCAAGTATTGTTATTACTTGTACTCTTAATACCATAAAATGTTTAAATGTTTTTAATATTATTATAAATTTTATCAAACAATATTAGCTTAATCGATTAAATTCTTCAAAGAGGAAACCAAGGTTCAAATCTTACCAAGTGATACATACCTTTTTTCAAGTTATTTTATTGTTATTATGTGGTCATGATGTAATACAAGGTGGGTTTACTTCAATCCTATATGACCAACTAAATAAATAAAATAGTCGAGTAGGAAGTGAGTGTGAGCTAGGAAAGCGCCTTACCTTTAAAGCTCTTACTCTAAATATTTAGAGAAATTCAAAAATGAAGTATCCTCTCGAGACAATGAGTTGAGTAGGAAGTGAGTGTGAGTTAACCAAAATCCTTACCTTCAAAGTTATTACTCTAAATATTTATGGAAATTCAAAAAATGAAGGATCCTCTTGAGGTAGTAATGAGTTACAAGAAATAAATGAAATTAAAGAAAACCTTGTTTAGAAGTAAATATGCTCTAGTTAAGGGGAGTAAAAATTTGATGTTCCCTGAAATAAAATGAATAACATCAATAATAATCTCTATTTTGGCAATAAATGATACATTAAAAGCAATTGTGAAGGACGATATAATCAAGGATGATATTATGTTTTTCAAAAGAAGAGACTCAATATGTATGTTCAATGGATATTGTCTATTTTTTTTAAATATATTATTTGTTTGCATTTGGACAACAAATATTACATTAAAAGCAATTATGAAGGATCAGGTAATCAAGGATGATATGGTGGTTCTAAAAGTTGAGAGTTATTATATATGTTTAATGGATAGTGGCTATTTTTAAAAGAGACTCTTTATTTATTTTGGATCATGGATAGTGGATATTCAACAGATAGTGGCTATTTTTAGGAAATTTTAGAATTTACATTTAGATTTACATTTGTGAGGTCAAATGCTCTATAACAGGTTGCTAGAAGGTATTCAATAAAAGTTATTTTTAATTTATTTTTTGAATGAATCATGTTTAAAATGTTGTAGAATTTCTTATCTTCACTAATAAGAACTTGTCAGGAACAAATATAAAATAGTACTTAAAATATTATATCAAATGAATCATTGTTATCATTTTTTATTTTTCTCTTGTTTGCTTATCACTAAAGGCAAAAGGCACAAATATTGATACCAATGTAATAAGTTTTATTTTGCATTCTTTTCTAGAATCGAGTGGAAACTCGCTAAACAAGAGTGGAATTCCTTGTGTATCTATAAATGTATCTTATTTATGAATGTCATCCCTTTTTGGAACGCAAAACTACAAATAAGTGCATTTATTGAATTTAACATGAATGATCCCATACTTAGAAAAATATTACAATAAATATAATATAATGTCTAACTTTAGCTTATTTGGGAAGTTTAAAAACTTATAGAATATGATTTAGAGTATGTTATTTATTGCTTTGCATTAAGAGAATGAAAAGTTTTCTCTTTTTTGTTGTCTTTTTGGATTGTTCAACCCATTTCATCATATTCATGATGGAAAGCACTTGATTAGGAAATCCTATGAGTTAGAACCATGATAGGTTCCCATGTCATAATTCATGGCAATATGATATACCACATGGTGAAAGAATTAATGATTTAATGAGTTTATAACTTGGTTTAATATGACTTGATGTTGCCACCACTTCACCTTTGTTGAAGACATTTTCATCATGGTTCAATGTTTACCACAAAATATAAAAGTATAAATAGTGATATAATCCATAAAATATAAGTTTACTTGAAATTTTAAAACCTAAGATATGTATGTCAACCCAAATTGAATGGAAGTCCCTAAAGGAGTAGTAGAACACGTCTATCATGGCAGAGGTAGATGTTAGACCTAAATTATGGGCTTTTTATGTTGTTTGGTATTTTTTTTATGGTTTTGTGGGGCTATGTTTAGTGAGAATCAACTACCTTGAGAGAATTGTAAATTTGGAAAGTTAGAAAATAGTAGAATCCATTAATTAGTACCATCTAAAACCCCTCAAGTTTTGCTAAGTTAGGAATAAGTAACAATTTGCTCTACCAAGGCCGATTTATTCCATGAGCAATCCACTAGCAAGATGAAGCAATGGGATTGTAGTAGCAAAATGCTAGCAAAACATTGACAAAGATCTAGTAGAGTGGAACAATTTGCTTACCTCTTGGAGTGAATCAATAATGAACCAATGAAGGGGTAAAAAGACAACCGTGAATTCTAAGGAAGATCTTTGGAAAACAACATTTTGGCATGTAGTGGTGCCATAACTCATTTTGGAATCCTTCTAAGATTTTTAGAGGCAGAATTAGAGGTATGTAGCATTTGAAGGTGCATCATTTTGTTAGAGTTGATCCCAAATATTTATTTTTACTAGGAGTAATAGTTACTCACTCTAGATAATAGAAGCCATGGGATCCATAGAAAATATCTTTTAGTCTTAGGAATTTAGAACTTGAACATATGAGGTTGGTGATAAATAATAAGTTTTTTTCTCTTCATCAATAGAAGTCCTTTATGGATTGTAAAATATGTAGTGATTGTGGCATGACCCTTTTGGTCATCTTGTCATTCCTCTCACAATTTCAAATCCTTTTAAATGGGAATACTATTGTTATTTGAATTTTCCATCTATTGATTAATCACACACTCTTCTTGTTATGGTTTTTGTTATATTTATTTTTAATCTCTTGCACCCTAAAAATTAACAATTTAATTTCATGCATTTTAATTTTCATATTTATTTTTTGCATTTAAATTCATATAATTAGATTAGAGTAGTTTAGTTTTCAGTAAGGATAGTGGAAGTCAATCTAATTTCATAGGTTGAAAGAGGCCCTAAAGCCTTCCATCCAAATTTGTTAAAACTAGAATTAAGGATGCATAAGAAGTCAAACAATTTTCCAATTCAATATAGTGATTGGCATGCTTAGTAAGACAAATCTAACTTTTTCCCATAAAGAAGCACACATCATGCATTAATCCAAAATTATGTTTTGGTATGCACCCTAGTACTTTTAGTCCTTTCTTTTTTGATTACTCAATTTTGGTCTCAAATTTATATTTTCCAAAGGTGGGAAGCATTTGGTCTAATTTTAAGGAATTATTTAGGTAGTGATTCACTCTAAAATTGGAGAAATTCATTCTACTTGGATTGAATCGATTGCAAATCATCAAAAAGTCCCAAGTCTAAGTTTTGAAGCAATTTGCTCCACTAAGCTAGTGATTCACTCTAAATCTAAAAATAAAATCAAAAGTTGAATTTAGAGTAGTTCGTTAGAGCCAGGGAATTTGATTTATCAAACTATATCCTAAATTGACCTTGAATTTCATATGTTTCTCATTAGTTGTGTCCAATTTATATAGGTGCTTTTCAAATTGTGACTCCATTACAAACTCCAAAATCATAAGCTTTTTGCAAAGAAAGCAAATGAGACAATATGTCTCACTTTTGGTTGTAATTTTGCATCTACCATAAGCAAAAGGTATTTGGGACAGATTTAGATTTTTTTTCCCAATGTTCACCCTAGTTAGAGATTCACACCATATAGTTGGTGATTTGCTTCTTAATAATAAAATTTCTCTAAGTGGAATTCAAGGAGCAATTCACTTGGATTTTGAGATGTGATTTGCTTGAAAGGTTAAAAAATATTTAACTACTATAAGGAAAGTTATTCATCCCAAAATTTAAACAATTGATACAAAGTGATTCCCTTGGTCCTCTACGTGTCAAAAATTTTAAATTTTAATTTTGCAAACAATTTTCTCAAGTTTGTTAGTGATTTACTCTAGTTAGGTAGAGATTTACTTCACAGTCCAATTTTTTTCAAAACTTCAAATTTTGAATTTGAAACTCTAAAAGCACAACAACATACACCTACAAGAGATGAGATGAGAGTCACTTTCTTGATCTTGAGGTATAATAGAGCCTACAAGATTTGTGTTTCCAAGTAGTATAATAAAAATACCTATCATCATGATTTTTATGTTGAGGACCCTGTCCTCAAGCTTGATAAGGTGCATAAAAAAAGTAAGGGCAATCTTATTCAAAAATGGCTTGGTACATATACTATCAAAGAGTTGTATGGGTTTGGGATAGTAAAATTGTAAATAATATATGGAGTTAAGTTGGAAAAAACCACCAATTCCATGCATGTCAAATGCTTCTACATATAGCCCCTTTTATCTTGCTTGTATAATATTTTGTTTTTTATTTGCTTTTTGACTATATTACCTCTCTATGTCCTTTGTTTTCTTTAAATATTTGTCTTTTAAGTTTATATATATGCTAGTATTATATATTCTTGATTTTTGGTATGCATTTTTATTTTTTTTAGAGTTTTTATTTGTTGTCTATGATTTCCACTTTAAGCTACAATATCAATATTTGGCAATTTTCGTCTAACAAACGACTATTAGGGTATTTTAGGATATTACTTTTGTAGACACCAAAATAGCACCAATTCGATTACGTGACAATGCTTTAGTTATGTCCCGTTTGCTTTCTTCTGGCCGTGATATCGTGACATGTCGCGATATCGCGATCATTCCGCCTTTAGGCCCCTTTCTTTCGTTTAAGTCATGATATTGCGACCATTCTGTATTCGACCCCCTTTCTTTTTTTTAAGTCGTGATATCATGACGTCGCGATATCACGACCATTTCGCCTTCGGGCCCCTTTCTTTTGTTTAAGTCACGATATCGCGACGTCTCACCTTCGGGCCCCCTTTCTTTTGTTTAAGTCGCGATATCGTGACGTCTCGCCTTCGGGCCCCCTTTCTTTTGTTTAAGTCGCGATATCACCATGTCACGATATCGCGACGTCCCACCTTCGGGCCCATTTTTTTTTGTTTAAGTCACGATATCGCAACATTGCAATATTGCGACTCGCGATATCGTGACGTATCGCCTTCGGGCCCCTCTTTATTTTGTTTAAGTCATGATATCGCGACGTCACGATATCCCGACGTCCCGCCTTCGGGCCCCCTTTCTTTTGTTTATGTCGTGATATCGCGACAAACTCCCGCCCTTGCGCCTGTAAATGTTAAACAACGAAAGCAGACTTTAAACCAACGAAAGCGGACTTTAAACAAACGAAGGTGGATTTTAAACAAATGACAGTGGACTTTAAACAAACGAAAGTCACCATTAAAAGTGCACACTAGACAAACGAAAGTGGACATTAAACAAATAAAGGTGGACATTAAACAAATGGTAGTGGAAGTCAGTCAATTACGGCTCCCTGTCTCGCATGCACGCGATGGACGACCAACGAACTGTCATGTAGACAAGCATGGGCAGGCCAGACAGGAAGAATTTCCCCCATCACGCACTAGCATGAACATCAACTGGCATCCCTGCATGCCCATAACAACTGCACCCTAGGAATTCTATAAATTGTAGAGTTCTCTCATCGAAAAAAGGGGGAAAGAAACGTTTGGAGCAGCGAAGCCCTGCCGATTTACAGCCATACGTTTTGCCTTCGATTCATGTCATCCGCATCCGTGATCTCTTCTGCAAGGGAGGTCATTGGGCGTTTATGGAGAACGTGAATCCGGATCCATGGATCCACCCATTCGTCAACAAAGCTCAGTGTTCTATTTTTATTTCTTCTGCATTATAATTTCGATATTTTGATTGCAAGCATATCAACATGCAGGTTTTATTTTATTTCATTTTATTTTATTTCTGAATCTGTTGTTTTAATCATTTTTACGACAAAGCTTATCATTCTGTTTTTATTTCTTTGGCATTATGATTTCGGTTTTTATTTCTTTTGCATAATAATAGCATCGGGATATTTTGCGTTATGATTTCGGGATCTGCTGTAATCTGTTGTTTTAATCATCTTCTGCATGCATGTTCTGTTTGTTTTAAAGACCGAATGCTTTATTTCAACACAGGTGCTACTAAACTCTTTTTGTTGTTTCTTTGAATGCAGGAGGAGCAGCAAGGATCGAGGACTCTTCTTCAACACAAGCGGCGACAACACTTTGGCCCGCCCGTTTTACATGTGGGCACGTCAAAGAAAGAAGACTGAGTCATGATTATAACCAAAATTCATTTAACGCTCCTAGCCCCTGAAAATGGAGGATGCGTCTTTGTAACCGAGATTAAGAGAGTTAAATAAAAGGGCTGTGCTTTTCTCCATTTTCTTTTATCTTCATTCGATTTGTCTCTTTCATTTCATGCATTTCACATTTTAGGATTTAAGCGTGTTTGATTTTGAATACATCGCAATTAGTATTTCTTTCATCCGAAATCTCATGCTTTCAGTGGCGATCACGGTGGGACCCTGTCCCCTGCATTTTTGAGATCAAGAAACTGATCAATTTTTTTTTTTTGCTCGCAGGTACCGGGCCGAGAATCAAAAACAGCCGATTTGGGCGAAAAAATAAAAAAAGAGGTACCAGTCCGAAAGTCAGAAACAGTCGATTCTGGGCAGAAAAGAGGGACGAGTATCTTTCTGTGCATTTTTCAGAGTAGCCAATCAGAAACATCCTTTCGGGCAGAGAAGAGGTAGGGTTTTTAAAATAAAAAAAGCTTCTATCAAATTTTTGTTTGCTGTTTTCTGATTTTCAGTTTTTGTATGGCTTAGGGAAAGTTTCCTTTTTGTTTGCCTGTTTCAATTTTTGCAAATTAAAATGAACCCCACACATCACGTGGTTATTTAAACCAAGGAGCTGGTCGTAAAACCCTAGCCCTTGAGCAAGACCAATAGTGGATTTCATCACCACGTTGGCTTGGATATTTGCATTCATTTACCCCGATTGTCACTGTTGCTTGACGTAAATCCTGACGAAAGTTGACCGAGTATCGTTGGGGTGATTCCCAACACGCGAGGATAAGTCTTCTATGGTAGGTGTCATAAACAGGACAATCCCCCTTCCGTACCGCATACGTACCACGTACCATCTGCTCTCACGTACCTATAGTCTCCCTCTCGTAAGGGCGGGTATATAGAGAGGTTGGTATATCGGCCTGGTTGGTATATTGAAGGGGCGACCATCTATGGGAGTCATATGAGCCTTCATTATGCAATTAAACGTTCTTCAAAACTTTTAAAAACAAAACAAAATCATCAAAACACACTAAAACCACTTTAGGACACACCATTAATCTTTAAAAGAGATAATCACCGTTTACGTATGTGTGTGTTCATTTCTGCTTAGTGTAAAAAAAAAAAAAAACAAAAATCATAAACAAAAAAAGATAAAAATCTGCTTAGCTAGTAGGAAAGCACCACAATGGTGTACACCCGTAGCCAAGCCCAATCAAGGGCAGAAGCTCCGGAAGGTGCACAAGGAGTGGATACAAGTCTCCTTCGCTTTAGCCCTGAAGACTTGGTCATACCGCCTTGGCGGTCTGGGCCACAAGAGAATCCACATCATTCCATGTCTAGGTGGAATTATAGGGACACCCCTCTGGGGGATACGTCCATTCAGAACAACCCCTTTTGGGAAGAACCTTTACGTGTGACACTCGACACAAATAGAAGACCGCCTTTAGAGGCTAGATATGAGTGGCCACCGTGCAACGAAGCGCTAGAGAGGCACAGTGTCCATGAGGAGAGACAACGTGACTATGGCATCTCTCCTTTGCCTCCCATCATTGTTAGAACTGAAAGACAAAACCCAGAGCGCAGGGCTCTCCACACAGGGCGAGCTAACTCCGCCCGCCCCTTTGACACCTATGAACGGGAGCACGAGGAAGACCCTTACCTTCCTCAAGAACAATATACAGCATGGGAACAATGCATTTCCGCACCCGCTAGGTGTCAGGGCCACCCACTAAGGCCAGAGCCTCAAGTAAATGCCGCCAATCTCGATAGAGGGAAGCACCACATAGAAGTCTCGGATCCTCAAAACCGAGATAGATACATCAGAGAGGCGACTAGGCCTCCTAGAATCAAAATGACAGAGCAAATTGACTTATCATTTGCTAGACATGCCGCCCGCCAAGCATAGATCAAGCAGGTTGAGCAGGATCAACAACAGCTAGAACAATTATATCACCTTAATAAAGAGCGCATTCGACGCCAAACAAATGAGCTGCTCCGCACCACTGTGCCTAAAAAGGTTTAGACCCCCCAAACATAGAGGGCGGAAAGGTATGAGAGGCACAACCCCATAGTGCATGATAGGTCTCCAAGACCTCGCCAAGAGATGCCTCTAAGACACCCCAGATATGAGCGGGAGACCACCCCCAGGAACCACGATGGGTACCCTCCGCGGGCGCCCACCCCTATTCATCGAGCTCACCCAGTAACTCCTCGAGAAGCTTATGAGGAGTATGAACAAGAAGAATGGGTCGAAACGCCCTATCAAGGCAGAGGAGGTGCTATCCGACCACCCCTCCATAGGCCCCCAGTTGCCCGTAACACACAACGGGAACAAGTTACAGAGGAGGAGATTAAATCCTCTGATGCATACAAAGCACTATTAGAGCGTTTGGAGTCTATAGAGACTAAAGCTTCTGGGCACCAAAAGCCCATGTTACGACAACTCTGCAGTCATCCGGTGCATCCGTTAGTGCCCACACCTCTTTATCCCAAACATTTCAAGTTGCCTCAGTTGGTAGTCTTTAAGGGTGAAGAAGATGCTCAAGAGCATGTGACAAGATTCTTGAGCCAATGCTTTGGCATTCAGGATAATGATGCGTTATTGCTTAGGACATTCATAACCACATTCGTAGGTCCTACCTCGGATTGGTTCACACAGTTACCAAAGCACAACATCAATAACCTAGACCAATTAGTGGATGCGTTCCTTGAACGCTTTGCCTTCAGCACCAAGAAGAAGGTGTCACTGAGTGATCTGGCCAGCCTCAGGCAATATGATGAGGAGACAATGGCGGCCTACGGGAATCGGTGGAGGACTCTACTTTCCAAGCTACCTTACCTTCCCCCTATGTTCGACCTCACACAGATGTTTGCACGAAGTTGCTTGAAATCGATCTCTGGGCTATTGCAGCTGCAGCAATATGCCACTTTAGAAGAAGCTCTGGCGCAAGCCAGAATTATCGAAGAGATCAAAATAGGGGAGGGCGCAATCGCCAAACCTAAAAAGAAAGAGTGGAACAAAAACACCAAGACAGGGACTACGCAACAAAGACCCGCTGAGGTTAATCAATTTGCTATAAATGTCCCTAAGCCTATGCAAGAAATACAGCCTCAAAAGGCTAATTATCAGGTAGTGCCTCCTAATTATGAAAGAGAAAATAAAAAACAAGAGCAAAATCAGCAGTGTCGTCCTAAGCGACAATTCACCCCTTTTACGGAGTCTAGGGACTCCCTATTTGATCGCTTGTCAGCGACAAATCTAATCACCCTTCTAGAAATCCAAACCATAGATCCTAACGCTCCCAAGCCTAAGGGATATAGAGAGGATTTATATTGTAGGTTCCACAGGCAAAGGGGACATGACCTAAACGCATGTTGGAAATTCAAGGGATTGATACAAGATTTGATTGATAATCAAACATTGGTAGTGGATAACCCCATAGCGCCAAATAATCAGCAGATGGGGGTATTCAAGGACCCTTTGCCTACCCACGAGGCATAGGCAAAACCTCTTCAAGTCAATGAGGTGCGACAGAATCTTCCCATGCAAGGGTATGTGGGAATGATCAGCATAGTAACCAGGAACAAGAAATACCCAGGAGTTGCCCCTGAGGCAGCTACAAAAGAAGTTCCAACAACATCACAACCTCAACAACACCCTGTGCAGTTGCCTCCGCCTAGACCCGAGGTCACGATACGGACCAAACTCATGCAGATTTTATGGACCACATCGGCTAGGCTTTCCATCTATGAGCTTATACAACAGTCAGCGCCCCATCGGGAAGCTCTCATGGACATTTTGAAAGCCATCGAGTTACAGCCTCACGAAGCAAATTCCTTCAATAACTTCGTAGGACATGTAAAACGATGTACGAAGCTAGTCATTACCTTCAGAGAGGATGAAGTTAAAATAGTATCGAATGACATGGCAGATCCACCCTTGCACGTTATCGCGCGGGTCAACGGGATCCTATACAAGAGAGTGTTGGTAGATACTGGCTCGTCCAATAATATCATTACCACTGCAGCATTAAAACATCTGAAGTTGCCAGCCTCTCATATCACGGCTTCCACATACACACTGCGAGCATTCAACGATGCGATATGCTCGACAGTCGACACAATTGTTCTACCCGTCCAGGTAGGACAAAAGACGATACCCACATTGTGCCATATTTTGGAAGGAGAGATGGCATACAACATATTGCTAGGGCGACCATGGATCAGGGACATGAAGTGTGTCCCTTCGATAGCTCACCAGTGTCTAAAGTATGCATTTGAAGGAGAAGTACATGTAGTCCCGATGGACTTAGAACCCTTCAAATATTGCAATGCAGTGCAATTGATGCCGCAATCAACCCTCCCGTCGACGCACTTGGATTTCTAGTTAAATCCATCTAGATAGGGTCCGATGTCGTGAGCACCACTGGTGACTAATCCATCAAAACCCCAGCCAAGTGCATCTTCATCATCTGCTCCTTCACTACCAATGCCACCTATCATGGCTAAACAGAAGGACAAAGGGAAACAAATCATGGAAGAATCTCAACCCCTAGAAGAGGTGTTGCCAACGATATCAACTATCTCAACGGAAGAGATACCTAGCACAGTGGAAGCTAAGGCTCCTAATCCACCCAACATGGAATGGAATCAGGAAGGCCTTCCATTCCCTCCCTCTCAATCGTCAACAATTATCGTTGAAATGGCCAGTACGGGCTTGGGGGAGTATCTAGTGCAGAATGTTGTAGCAACACCCACGCTAGAATCCGTGCAAGACATGGGGAGACCTCGCCTTCCCATAGGGACAGTTGTTCCTTTAGGTTACCCACCAAACCAGACTAATTTTGTGTATGGGGGCCTTGATCATGGTGTCGAACCATACAAGCAAAAGGACAAGGACGAAGAGCCTTTTGTCGAAAATGTCAATTATCTATCGAACCCGGACTTTGCTCTGAGATATCTCGACCAATGCAATTGGCACGGATACAGGTTAGGTAGGTATGAGCAAGGGGTGCGTGTCCTTTACCAGCCAAGATACCAAATGCCATATGATAAATCGGGAGTAGGGTTCAACCACCCCCTGCCCTTAGACATCTTGGTGGAAAACATGCAAGGCCTAGGAATAGGCGACAAGGGTGGATTGGCATCAAACCCCTATGCCAACCCAAACACAACGTACACATTGGGAGATTATCTCCCATGGTCAACAACCACCCTTGGTAACATCAATAACCCTTCTTCGTTGATAGAGAGAGGTAAAAGTTCGGACACTAACTTACAAGGAAAGCATAAACAGTGTCCAGAGATCTTTTTGAAATTGTTCCCTTTAGAAGTTCCAATTGAACAAGTGCAATGTCAAGAGAATCAGGTCCCCCCACCGAGTGTGGAACAACTACAATGGGATCAGATTAATTTACTCGAACAAAATGAGCCTAATATGTCGTAGACAGCTGTTGGGGCCAACAAAGGCCTTTGGATCACCGACAATGATTACGAAGATGAAACCGAGATGGAATATCTTAATCATGCGCGACGACACAATCACCCTGTAACACATGAAGAATTGATGGCACAACTAGGCATAAGGTTAAGACATGAATGGTACGTAGACCCAGTAGGGTGGGACCAAGTGTTGGACCCATGGCTCCAATTTTACGACGAGCACCGTCCACCCCGAGACCCTATAATGACATCAGTGCCGAAGGAAGACCCTATCTTCCTATCAACACATAGGGCCGATCCGTTCATGCCCATCCCTACAGAACCAGATCCAGAGCATAGGGAGCATCCAGAATGTTTGAGTTATCACACCCGTGGTAATGGAGACCAAATTCATTTCATCCACATGATCTCCATTTATTTGACCGCACCCATCCGTAATCCGATCGACCCCGCATGGTCATTGCATCTAGACATAGATGCCATCGACTGGGATCGCGTCAATTCAACCCTCTCCCCATCAGAGTACTGGCCTTTCGATAAAATGCCTCATTTTACCCTAGGGACAACTCAGGATATCTTCCAAGCTGAAGAGGAACCCGAGGTTCCCAACGCAGATTTAAACTCAGCTGATGATATTCATTTGATCCCGACTCCACATCAATTGGAGGATGGATCCCACATGTCAGTCAAGGAGACGACTGACGTAGACATCGGCTTAGATCCAATGAACCCACAGATTATCAAGCTGGGGGTAAGCTTATCCCCTGAAGAGCAATTCGACTACATTGCCCTTCTCAAAGAGAAGAAGGAGGTTTTTGCATGGTCATACAAAGACATGCCAGGGCTAGATCCGTAGCTAGTCATGCATAATCTAACGCTTGATCCAACAATCAAGCCAGTTAAGCAAAAACTACGTAAGATGCACCCAACAGTGGCCTTGATGGTCAAATATGAATTGCAAAAGCTATTGGATGCATAGTTTGTCATCTGCATGGATTATCCACCATGGCTGTCCAACATGGTGCCCGTCAAAAATCCCGACGGGAGGATTCGCATATGCATTGATTTTCAAGATCTAAACAAAGTGAGTCCTAAGGATGATTTCCCCTTGCCAAGCATCGACGCATTGGTAGACGCTACAACAAGTCATGAAATGCTATCCCTCATGGATGGTTTCTCGGGATACAATCAGATTCGTATCAATCCTGAGGATCAACTCAAAACGGTGTTCACAACGCCTTGGGGGACATTTTGTTATAAGGTCATGCCTTTTGGCCTTAAAAATGTTGGCGCCACCTACCAACGTGCCATGACGTATATCTTCCATGATTACATGCATAAAACTTTGGAAGATTACATGGATGATTTGTTAGCCAAGTCTCTTTTGCGCTCAGATCATCTCGGTGACTTAAGCAAGATCCTCAATCGCCTCATGGAGCATAAGGTCAAACTGAACCCCAAGAAGTGCGTATTCGGCGTCACATCTAGAAAACTCTTGGGTTTCATAGTCTCAAAATGAGGCATCGAGGTGGACCCAAAGAAAGTCAAGGCAATCCTTGAAATGGCTCCCCCAACTACCATTAAGTAGCTCAAAAGTCTGCAGGGAAAGGTCGTGTCAATCAAGCGCTTCATAGCACAACTATCTAACAAGTACTGACCCATGAACAAATTATTACACAAGGGGGTTACATTTCACTGGGATGGCGAGTGTCAGTCAGCCTTTGATGACATCAAACAATACTTGGCTTCATCGCCAGTATTGGCACCACCTAGACCAGGAGTGCCGTTCTACTTATACATCTCAGCTACTGAGGTGGCACTGGGCGCCATGCTGGCCTGAAGAATGAACTTCACAAAGAACAGGCTACTTACTATCTTAGCCGCACCTTGGTCAGTTATGAACTTAACTATGCATACGTCGAGAAACTCTACTTAGCAGTGGTGTTTTCTACCAAAAAGCTACGCCACTACATGCTGAGCAACACTACGTATGTTGTGTCTAAGGAGAATCCATTATGATACATGATGAGTCGTACTTATCATAGTAGTCGCACGACGAAATGGATAATGTTGTTGATGAAATTTGACATAGAATTTATTGGACAGAAATCCATCAAAGGACAGGTCATAACCGATCAACTAGCAGAGGCTCCTCTTGAAGATGATCAACCTCTAATCATAGAACTACCCGATGATGGGGTCTTCCATGTCTCAAAATCGCCAGAATTTGATGGGCCTGAATCACAGGCCGACATAACCTTATTTTTTGATAGTTCTAAGTGTGAGCAAGGTGGTGGCGTGGGAATAGTATTCTTCACACCGCAGGGCGCTCCAATGCCCCTGTCATTTAAATTAAATTTCCCCTGCACCAAAAATAATGCAGAGTATGAAGCCTTGCTCATAGGTCTTTAGACAACAATCGCCATGAACATCAAATGACTTAACATCTTTGGTGATTCACTGTTAATTTTCAATCAAGTCAAAGGGGTATATCAATGCAAATGCCCAGTTCTACAGGCTTATAAAGCCCTTGTGGACAAATTCTTGGCAAAACTTGAATGGTATGACATGGAGGCACTCCCTCGGTCATCGAATCATTTTGCGGACACAATGGCCTCCTTGGGGTCACTAATATCGCAAGACCTTTTCGATGATATGACAACCATTCAAGTCAAAACCTTATCGCAATCCGCGATGGAGCGTGCAAGCTCTAACTTGATGCCAGGAATCCACATGATCCAGATTGAACCATCCTCGAATAAGTTCTTTCGAATCCATGATTGTCTGAAACATGCCAACTGGGGGTCCTTGTTCTCCCCTACTCCCATTAATAGCAACACAATGTTGTTCTTACAAGTTCTATCCCGCTCAGCATTTGTTAGGGATGAACTTCAAGAGGGATTGGTTGTTCATACTGTCGAGGTTTTCGATCAACAGGACTAGTATTTACCCATTAGAGACTACCTCAAGTTAGGTAATCTCTCGCTTGGATTGATGCATGCCGCAAAACGAACATTCAAGCAAAAAGCGGCTAAGTATGTCTTGATAGGAGACATTTTGTATCGTCATAGCTATGAAGGGATCCTCCTTCGTTGCTTGGACCAACAAGAGTCCACTTGGGAAGTCGCCCAAGCGCACAATGGTACATGTGGTGGCCACTTCAGTGGTATGGCCATCGCAAAGCGCATTCTTCACATGGGCTATTATTGGCCATCTTTAGAGCGATATTGTTGCGCATATGTCAAGAAGTGCGTGAAGTGTCAACATCATGCCAATTTGATGCATGTACCTTCCCAAGCCTTGTAGACAGTCCAGTCCGCTTGGCCATTTTCGTAGTGGGGCTTCGATCTAATTGGAAAGATCTCCCCTACGTCGTCAGGCCATCACACGTTTATCATAATGGCCACATAGTATTTTACCAAGTGGGTGGAAGCAATTCCGCTTACCTCTACGACATACGTTCTTCATAAAGGTTTTGCTTAATCATGGTTCCATTTTAGCATGAGAGTCTCCAACATTGAAGTCTACTATTAAAGTAACATTTTATAATAGCATGGTGACTATTGAATTTTTAAAAAGCTTTACCTCTTTTTTCCTTGATAAAAAAAAGTTCATTTATCTTTTGCTTGCATAAGCTTTATATCTCTCTCCCAATTTCAACTACCTCACTAGTTATAATGATGGGAGTTTCAAATTGATTGGCAACACTACTTTTCCAAATACTAGCTTGTATGGAGAGATTTTATTGATGACTTTGAAATTAAGTTGTCCTCCCATAATGCTTTCTTCAAGAAGGTGTGTGAATTCCTTTGTGATTCTATAATTATCCATTTAATGATTCAAACCATATTCTTGTTAATTGATTTGGCCAACCCATTGCCTTGAGGATAATAGTTGAAATAAACATTTATGACTGTCATACTATATGAATTTCAAATCTATAAATGGCTTAGAATTATATATGATAACCACTATAAGTAATCTAAACCTTTTTATGATGTATTCCAACAATAAAATGATTGAATATTGATTAGCCTTCTTGATAAGGATTGATTATAACCATATCATGAAGTAATCAATTATGATTAAGATCAAATTATGAGCTACGCTCAATGTCAGATTGATTTTACTACATAAGCATAAACCCCACTATCAAAATGAATTTTCTACTACAAAGGTAGTAATGCTTTCCTCCTTTTTTTGATATACATGTAATATAAGTTACACATTTTGATTCATTGGATGACATCATATATGATCCTTGGACAATAGTATCAAGATCTTATAATATTATGTGCTATGTTACATAATATATTATGACCTCATATAGATTCTTAATGTTATTCTTAAAATAGATTTAGGATATTTTCCTTCTGAGCATACATAAGTAGGACGACATCATAGCCTTTTTGAAATAATAAACTATTAGTTAGTCTATAATTCATTATCTTTTATCTATATCACTTATTTTGTATTGCTATAAGATCTCCTTACATTGTCATTTTACATATACTCAATTATCTCTCACATTTATCCATATTGATCTTGTTCTTCAAGATCTTCCTCTTGTTATTCCTATTTCTCAAGGAAATTGATCTACTTATTTGCATAAAACTTTACTCTATTCTCATATAGTGATCAACCTTAAACCAAGCTCATTGATTTCATATTTCATGTCAAGTTCTTATATCTTTAATATCTAACCTAAATTTATCTCCTACTACTCACTTTGTAGAATAAAAGATTAGACATCCACATGTATCATAAGACGTGTCATTTGTTTTTTGATACATAGGGGAGTTGGTTGCAACCACACTATTTTTAGTAGTTATCAAGCGTTGGGTTCAAACCACAGGGACTACTCCTAACAAGCCTATTCCATTTTGTTGTTGTTGATTCGAAGTGAGAGGGAGACCATGGGTCGCTTGGGATTTGTACCATCATCATCGGTCTGGCACACTCAGATGATTCAGATCAGACTACTACCTTTGCAAATTGTCACCCCTAAAGTTTGAACCTAGGTCTCTTCTTGGTAAGTGTCTGGACAGACAAGCACTTACCAATCCACCATGTCCTTGGAGGCCATAAGACATCATTTTAGGTTGGAATAAATATTTTAAAAACTTCACTAACGTCTTTATTGGGTATTCATTATTTTCCATAAATTTATGTTCTTTTGTAATTTTATAAATTTATGCTCTTTTGGATATATTTTATTATTATATAATATGTGAGATTTATTATGTAAAAAAAAGAATATGAAGAGTCAAATTCTGTCCTAAGTTTGATTAGAGTAAAAGTCATATAATATGAAGAGTCTCATATATCACACTGAAGACCAAAATTTATATTATATATTAAAAAACATTACATTAATACATAACTTTAATAAACATTTATCAATAATATTTTATAAATTTAAATTTAATATTCTAAAATTAATATCTAAAAGATAATAAAATTATTTTGTAACTAAAATCTTATAAAAATAAGATCAATTTATTAACAAAATTTACTCCATATACACTAACCAAATAAATATTTTTATTTTATATAAATTATATTAATTTAAAAAACCATCATACATATTGTCGCACCACCCGAACCAAAAAAAAAACATTGACGAAAGAAAATAAAAGTACATCACAGTCGGTAGATGACATTGAATTTTTCTCGCAAAATTTAAAACCACGTACCGTTGGCGAATGCATGACTTTGCTCTTACTTTCGTGTGAGGGGCTAATCTTTCTTTAATTGATACCATTTATTTTTTTTTAAATAAAATATTTTTAAATGAAAATTGTAAATGTTTTTAGATATAATTTTTTTTTTATTTATATTTTGAAATGAGTAGTATTTACAGTTTGTTATTCATGTTTTTTATAATTATGAAGTCATATTTATTTAAACTTTTTACACAGTTGAAAACACCAATGACAAACATATCCTTAAGATTTAAACTAAACCTAAAACTAAACCTGAGCTACTCTCGATGTTTATGGACGTGATTTTCACATATAAAACTTATGTCCTTTGTTTTCCTTTTCAGCATGCCCTTTACATCTCATGGTAATGTCCGGCGGTCCCCATCTCATGTCGGGTTACCATGTACCAAGACGGTGGAAGTCCTGAAAGCCTTTACAGATAGTTTGAACCCTACCAACACATAAAAATCGTGATTGTAACCATTGCTTCTATGTAAAAAAAAAATGCCCGACAATATCAAATCATGTCATATCTCATATCTCAATATTTGCGGTGGAAACAATTCTCATACACCTTCCAACTCTTGTGGAGGCCAACTTTCAATAAGCCTCGGAACTTGTCATACTTTTTTTTTAGAAGTCCGTGGATGTGAAAAGATAGGTTGAGCTATTGTAGCATTTTTGACTTAGTATTTTATATCATAATTTTTATTAGTTTTTAATATGTTTTATACTACGTTTGGGAATATTCTTAGTGATCAATATCCTGCTACGTGTATTATTTTTTTATGATTTTATTTTTGTTTCTTCAACCTCATAGAGGACACTAAGGCCTATATAACTTTCTTTAAAGTTTATAATATGTCTTCGTAGCATGGTTATGGTTATTCACATTAAGAGGTTTTGATTTTAAAGAAAAAAATATTTTTTTCGCGATGAAAAAGTAAATTTATATTATATTAAGATAAAAGTTTTTACAATAAAAAAGTGGGTGGGTTAACATATTTTATGGAGAATCAAACTAATTTTCATTGACAAGGGTTATTAAAAAGCCGCCAACAAAACACAAGTTTACCAATCATGATCATTGATGATCATTACATCAAAGAAAGTGTATTGTCCTACATAAACTGCTAGTGATTATGGGATGGAAATCCACCCCTCTGCATCGCAATTAAGGCCTTCAGTACCCGCGTTGCTCCAACCAACAACTGGCCTAGGTGAAATTAGTTGAACATCATCCCACCCCCAACCTGGTAGGACGAACAAGCAATGTCAACATTAGGCTGCTTCCTGATTGGTGAGGGTTGGGACCAGTGCCTGACTGCGAGAGCACTTCTTGCATATGACGAAGGCTAGCAGTGAGAGCGGGATCGAAAATACTCCTGAGAAGAGCGCTCTAGGGGATCCGGTTGACTGTACGCAGAGCATTGGCCTAGTGCACAAGAAGAACTTACAGATGATCCAAGTCCATAACAACTTTGTTGGCTTGAGTACATATATGTAGCCACATGTCATTAAAAACTTATAATTTGTCAACATGAGTAAATGTTATAGAAAGTGTATACTATTTAAAAATAATTATGTTACGGGCCTTCCAAATATGAAAGATCAGACTAATCCTAAAAACTTGCCATACTTCAAAAAGGGGGAGAGACAAAGTAAAAGAGTTCCCAAGAAGAGCTTGGGGCCAAGAAACTCTTGTAGTTGTAAATGGGAAAAAGAGAAAATAACCCATTCCCAAGCTTACCTAGATCTTCTGTAATTCTAAAAGAGGTGAGTACAAGACTCGAGTACACCACAAAAAGGACATTTAGGATCAATAATTCTAAGGTGCTTCAAATGTTACCCCAAAGGAAGGCCTTGACACAACAAGCTCCATGCAAAAAAATATTGCTTGGGCTCAACATAAGTAGCCCAAAAATTTTGAAATCTAAAATTCCATCTAGTCCTTGTAGAAAATAAGTCCCAATGTTGATTGAGCTTAGGCACCAAAGGAAGATGAGGAGATAACCATTTATACCCCAAACGAGCCTTATAATTAAGCAAAGGAGTATCAACATGCCATCTCTAATCTGACCACCAAGGACGCTGTGAGCGCACACCAATCTTGTGCAACATAGAAAATGGGTGAGAGTAATAACAACATCATATGTATCTTTGTCCGCACCATTCAGCCTAAAGGTGCGTTTGAACTCATTCCATAGGATCCAATCCTTGTTCTAACGAGAAAATAAATCAACTATTGTAATAATACCCTTTTTAAAAAATAGCTGAGCATGAATCCATTACACCCGAGCAAAGGAAGAATCTTGATGAAGAAACACGAGGGACCATCAAATATTCATAGAATTGATGTATAAGTCTTTACAAAAGCCATCTCCTCTCCAATAGATCCAAGAAGTGAGCTTTTGCTAGGATTTCCATATACTTTTAATGACAAAGGAGCCAAAAATCTTTAAAAAAATTCGAGCAACAATGAGAGAGGGAAAATCCAACCCTCTCCATGCTCTACAATTTAGGGGAAGACCTAAGAAAATGAAATTTTGAACCATAAATTTCCAAGCTTTAGCTCCCCTCAAAGCCCTGACCACCCACTTAACACACATAACAATACCTTGTCGTCTAAAGTCCAGCAAACCCATTTTACCAGATTCTCTAGGAAGATAGCAAATATCCCAGGTAACTCTATGAAATTCCTTTGTTTCAGAATAATTATTTAAAAAAATATATCAAAGGAGTTTCTCAAGCTTCTTATAGCAAGCGTGTGAAGGATCCCAACAAGAGGAATTGTATACATGAGTGGAAACTAAAACTTTAGAGCAAATATGAAATTTACCTACTGATGACAACTTCTTAGTAAGCAAAAAATCAAGTTTCTTTTCAACTCTTTGAAGCACATAATTCTAAAGTTGAGCAGGGAGTAGGGTTATGCGTAAGGGGTCAACCCCAAAATGTATTTATAAAAATTTGTCGAATTAGTTTCAAAATCCAAGCGAATAGTGTCTAAACGCATGTAGAAGGTTCACTATTATTAAGGGCAATGTTGGAAATTTAAACTTAAAATTGTCAAATTATTATAAAATTGGGGTGAATCGACCCAAAAAAATATTTGCACCCAAAATTTTTTGGCTAATGGGCCTTGGTTAAGGGTCCCAAATATTAGCCAATTCCAAATTTTGAAAATCCTAATTTTAGCTAATTTGGCGATAAATAGTTGCTATGCATAACCCTACAGGGGAGCCTTGAAAGGTAAAAGGAATACCAAGAAACTTAAAAACTTCTCCAAGAGGGATCCAATTCCAATGATACCCTTGAAGCCAAGGTGGCATAGGCAAGGGAGATTATCTGAAGCAAGAGGTCTTCCTCCATTGTATGCTAGAACCATAGATTGTGCAAAATATGTTCAGACAAAATAGAGCATTAGAAATAGATTGCTCCTCTTCCCTTATAGTAAGAAATGAGTCATCAACAAAGTGACCATTAATAAGTTGTCCCTAATCATTCAAAAGAGTAATTCCTTTAATAAGACCTACAGAAGCTTGAGCAGCTAAAAGATAGTCAAAGGCTTCAACAACAAGCACATATAAATAGGTAACAATAGGACACCCTTGCCGAATAGACCTAAAAAGACCCACTACTTTAGACTGTGAATTGTTCATATTGAGAATAGTCGAAGCATATTTGAATAGCATAGCAATAGTCTAAATGAAAATTGGCCCAAATCCTAAAGCTTTGAGCATAGCAAGAATGAATCTCCATTCAATGTGGTCATAAGTTTTCTTAAAATCAATCTTAATAAAAAGCATGTTCTGGTTTGATGTTTAGGCCCATTCCATGCCATCCCAGACAAATATAACATTGTTGAGTATGTACCTTCCTTGAATAAAACCAGTTTGCTCTGATCTGACTATCAAAGGAAAAAGAGGCCTAAGACGAAGAGCCAAAGCTTTGGCAATGATCTTGTAACTGACATTCAAAAAAGTAATAGGCCTCTAATTAGTGATCAACTCTGGGTCCCCTTGCTTGGGTATGAATTTGATATTGGCCCTATTAATAATTGCTCCCAAAGATCCTACTCGAAGAGCCTCCAAATAAAATTTATGCAGATCAAGACCAACTAAGTCCCAAAGACCCTTGTAGAACTCACAGGGAAAGCCATCCATACCTGGCACTTTGTCATTTTCCATTTGAGATAATACATGCTTCAGATCTGTAAGGGAGAGTAGTATATCACACCCTAATCTTTGAGACTTTGAAACCTTAACTGGTACAATTACCATAAAAGTTTCCAGTGCTAGCTCCCACTCAGGGAAATAATCTTGAGTGACACAAATTTTAGTATAGTGCTTGACAAAAGCATAAATCATCTCAGGAAGAGAGGTAAGCCTTATCCCATTGTCTTGAATGTCCTTGAATTGAGTAGCTTACCTGGGAGGGTGAAGCCTTTGAAAAAATTATTTGGTGACCCTATCACCAACTTTAAGCCAATGAAGATGGGATTTAATTCGAGCTCCTCGAGCCTCATAAATTTTAGCAAGTTTAATTTCATGCCTCAGCTGGTCAATATGAGACTGAAGTTTACGATTAAACGTACAAGCCTCAAGCCTGAGAGAAGCTTTGACAAGTTCATCATGAAGGACAACATTGGAATATCTTCTGAACTGCACCACATTTTTCTCCAAAGTACGAAGCAAGATAGTTGTACAAAAAATGACATCATTCCACCATTCTATCCAACCCAACTCTCTAGTAGGTCTAGGAACTAGATTCTAGACTCTGCAGATATGACAGACCATGGAAGGGTGCTGAAGAAATAAAATATTTAAAATAATTATGACTTATAGTGTCTCTAAGACATGGATTTCATCAACACATTAAAAATGATGGATGAATAGTTGGAAGTAGTGGTACCAGGAATGATTTCCACAAACAAAGTTGAAGCATTTCTCCTATGAAAGAAAAATTGCACATGATTAGAAAGCATGGCTCCGTCCAACCTTCTCAGAATTCTTGCATGACCATCCTAGAAATTGGACCACATATACCACAAATTTTTAGGAAAATTCTATGGAGAAAAATAAGAATTGGGGTCTAACAAACCCAATTTGTTTTTCATGAAGTACCAAGCCTCTCTTATCCCAGTATCCCATCGCATGGGAAGTTGTCCTATCTTGTTTGTAGGCTTTTTAGTCATATGAAAATCATCTAATATAATGCAAATAGTAGGTGGTAAAGAAAAAACACACCACCACCAGAGGCTACAATGCTCTTGAGCATCATTGGAGGCATAGACATTAATAATACCAAAATATAACCCACCAACCTCAAGTAAACCCAAACTACGTGATTGGAGGGGTCCACACCCCACGAGACAAAACTATCTTTCCACCTAGTTACCAAAATAATGACAACTACCCCTCTACTAGGGGAATGATTGGTGGCATAAAAAAACAACCTGGCCAAAGAAAAGGGCAAGTACATTGCAGAATAAAGAACAAAATCTTAATATATTGAAGATAAAGAAAGTCAATATTACCATAAAACCTGGAGCATAAAGAAATCTCATCTCGGACCAAGTATTTGTGGATTGGGTCCATTAGCCCTTTGAAATTCCATGATAAAAAAATTATGGAGATCGATCAAGACTCATATGTCTAGCTACATCTTCAACGTCTTTGAGGTTTGAAAGAGAATCATAAATATTATTGAGAAAATGCTCTTGAACTACTTTTTAAAAATCCGTTTGATACCTTTTGTCCTAGTGAACTAGGTATTCTCCCGATGGTGGGCTACAAGATCTTCGACCATTAACATAAGCCCGTTCAAGTTCCATTAAGCTTGAGGAAGACTACCCATTGATATGCAAAACTAGATAATCTAAAGACTGAGTAGAAGTAGAAGAAGTAACAATTTTGGCAAAGGAAGTACTAGTCGATTGTACATTAGCAACCATCTGTGAAGCCCTAGAACTGGGTGTCACTGATTGTGTGGTATGTTGCTTCATCACCATACCATGCCCAGTTGGCATAGAAGACACAAGGGGTTGAGGCGAGCTACTAGGAGAAGCCATAGGGTTTACATTTTCCCTTTCTTACCCTTCATCTGGATTACCTTCCATTCATCTTACTCCACTTTGGAAGAAGGGATAGAGCTAGTAGTAATAAGAGTCACAGTCGTCTCCTTAGCTTTAAGCATAAAATTTATCTATTTCACAACTAAAAAATTCACCAATGGATACCGCAAGGTTCTGATAGTAAGGCCAGAGCGACAGAGGAAGACCAGGGAATTCAACCCAAATTGAAAACTGCAAGGAAACATCATTAGTGATCGAAAAATCCTTGGTCCAAGGCTTAAAAATCAACAAGGAGCTGCAAATAGACCTAAGCCCATGATTGAGGACTGCTTTGGCTTTAGTAGGGTCAACAAAATGAAACAAAAAAACCCTTTGGTGAGGTTCTGGATACCATCAACCTTGACGCCATGCCAAGCTTTTTGGATCCATTTTTGAAGGAGGGTCTCGCCAAGAATAAAACCTAGAAAATACCCTACCAACATAAGGCTTTCCAACCAAGAAGAAGTAGTATTAAACTCACTCAACGAGCTAACAAAATTTGAAGGAGAAATATTACCTCATGATGAACTTTGGGAATGAACTTTTGTGGTTGCTTGTTCACCTTTAACACCATTGCTCCCTTCTACAGCTTCAACAGAAGTTGGAGCTACTGATTTAGCTCTGTCCATAAAAATAAGTTCAATCCACCAAATGACGGATTAAATTCGATGAAAGCAGCAAAAAAATGCCCTAAGAGATGTCCTGCACACACTCCAGAGTGGAGAGGCAATATGGCACCAAGATCTCTAAATCCTAATGCATGCAACTTCTTCAAAAATCTAAATTTTACTTAAATATAGCAAATATTCTTTAATTGTATAGTTTCAAATTTATAGCGAATATAGTTTCATTGTATAGTAAATAACTTGATATCAAAATTTATTTAATAGATTAATAATTTAATGAAGACTATTAAATATATGTTTTATTTTTTTGTAAGTATATATTTTTTTGTTTTTATGTGAGTGGTTATTTGATAATTAAGTATAATGATGTTTTATATTTTGTCTTGGACAATAAAATAAAAATTCATAGTAGAACATTGATGAATATATCAATATTAAAAAGGATTTAGATATTATAATTACAAAAAATTATCCTTTATATTTCCATCTACATATTTCTTTTATAAGGATTTGAAATAAAGAGTAAACATATAAATTCAATAGATTACTTATAAAATTGACTTAAACTAAAACAAAAGAGTAAATATCATCTTTATATAGAAATATTACACATTAACATAGATTAATAGTATTAACTAATATGTGTAATTATTTTTGTATTTACTTGGTCTAATAAACCTACTATCTATAATTTTTTTTTATTCTTATTTTAAGAATTTGAAAAAAATATATTAAAATCTCCCAGCCTTGGCTAGGAAGAGAACCTATTTCCTCCTTTTAACTTTCCAACAAACTTCCATAACTTTAAAACCCAAGATCCTAAGAACTAACCACTTTTTATTACAACAGTAATATGATATTTGCATTGGATCTAAATATCTTAAATCATATATCTGCAATGGTTGTCCAAATTAACCAAACACTAGATTTGCTCGCCAACTTGCTTAATCCCCTGATCCTCCATGATTGTGGCACTGAACCCCTACCTCCTTCTTGGTACCTATCTTAGCCAAGGTGTTTGTAACTTTATTTATATCTCTACACACATAAATTGAAATCACATCATCTAATTCCCTCCATAACTCCTTAATTTAGGTGACAAGAATCCTCAACCTCCATGTCTCTAAAGAAAAATTTCTCATGCAATCCAGATCTCCTACTAGGGTTTGAGAATTTGATTCTATGATTATCCTCCAATAACCTTGTCTTACTACCTAGATAAAAGCATATTTGATAGCTAAGGCTTTTTCTTCATTGTTCATAGCCCTACCTGGGACCTATAGTTCCCAATAGAGTACTATCCCAAGATTATTCCTACAAACCACTCCAATTCTAGCTCTATTCAGAGTACCTTTTGTAACTCCATCAATATTAATTTTAATCCAGCCTTTCGAGGGTGTTTTCCAACTAGCTCTATCTTGTCCCTCCTACACTTTGGCTTCATTCTCCATTGCCCCTATATCAGACCAAGTTTCCTCTTTAGAATATGCTGCCATAATTTTTGTGACTTTTATTCAAATGACCTTCTAAACACCATCCAAAGATGAAAAGGTTTCTCTAAATATTCTGCCATTTCTCTCCAACCACATTTACCACCAAAAAAAATTTAATACAAGCTTCCACACTATATAGAGAGTTTCAAATTTAAATCTTCCCCTCTTCCATATTTCCCAAATATTAATTTGGTTCAAATCACCATTGGTTCAGATTTTATAAGTCAAAGACAATAGCTCCTAGATATGGCCCATGAATGGGCACTCAAACATCAGGTTATTAGATATTTACTCACTTTTATAGCATAAAATAGACTAGGATGGACCAATGATTCCCCTATGGCTAAGATTATCAAAAGTAAGAATTCCATTATGCATAAACTGCCAGGTAAATAACTTTACTTTTAGCCAACCCTTGGACTGCCAAATATTTTTGTAATCCTCAATATGATATGCATGAGGAGGAGGTTTTGGAAGGATATTATCATATCCATATTTCACTGTATAAACTCCAAGGCTCCCATAACCCCAAGCTAATTCATCCTCCTCATATCTACCTATGAGAAATATTTATTCTAAGATTTGTGGAACATGTGCTTATACTGAGATGGAGGGGGTGAACAGTATAATATAAAACTTTTCCCCAAATAGTAGCATCAACATTAATAAAGCAGTAAACATCACACAAAGCATCACACACATAAGAGACATCATTTTTTAACATGGTTCACCCAATGTGGGCTACCTCCATAGAAAATATTTCTTCTAAATATTTTTCAAATAATCTCTTGGGAATCCTTTCCAATTACAATATTTATGGACCTCTATCCAAAGGAGATGTTGATCCCCTAAATATCAAGTTTATGGATCTCTTTCATAGGAGAATTCTTTCCCCTTCTTCTCTGGCTAGTGATCTTCTAGAAGACTTTGTCTCTCTACTGCTGTTAACTAGTGGATCTCTCTCCACTTGAAGACTCCTCACTCAAATGTATTCAATTATCTTGGTTGTTGGATATCTATCCACTGGGACTCTATCCTCTATACTCTGTCACCTCCAAAGTTATGTTAATAGGTTAAATCAGAACCTCCTCAAATCTAGTCAATAGACTCACTCATAACCTACTCAAATATGCTCAATAGGCTCACTCAGAACCTGCTCAAATCTGCTCAACAAGCTCACACAGAACTTGTCCCAATCTGCTCAATAAGTCCTCTATAGGACTTGCTCAGATTTGCATAGCAATATTTCACAAAAGCTTACACAAAACAGTCCACAAGCCTTCTCAAAGACTTACCTCAAATCAGCTCAACAAAATCGTAACTCAATCTCATAGAAGCATAAAGAGAATTGTTAGAGACTCAATATGTTCTATAATCAAATTCCAATCTTAATTCAAAGCAATCTCATAGAAGCATAAAGAGAATTGTTAGAGACTCAATATGTTCTATACTTAAATCCCAATCTCAATTCAAATAAATCTCAATTAAATAAGAATATAGAATAGTTTGTTTTATGGAACTTGAAAAACCACTCCACACATTCACTTGACTAGGCTCAAATAATTCTACTCAACCAATCACCACAAGAAACAACTCTTTCTCACAAACCCTGGTCCAAGCATGAATCAATCAACTCAAAATATTTTCAACAATACTCAACAACAACTCTCACATAAAAATGATATTCATGTTCTTTGCCAACTCAAGTTCAATTTCTTTGCACAACAACTCACTTCAACAACAATGCTTATAAAACAAGGTTTTAATCACAATTCTCAAACCTAGAAAATCTTGAAGCATTAAACCAATCACTTTCGAAAAGGAAACCACAATCAATCCTTTTCACTCCAATGATATTTCAGAAATCAACCACCCAAATAAAATCAATGGAGAATATTGCTCATACTTTTTTGATGCTTTATGAGTTGTCCACTAAATCTGTCACACTCAACACACTTTCTTTTTCAACTCTCAACAAGGGTTAGAGATCTTGAGTAATAACACAACAATAATATGCAAATAACACCTTATTGCTCCTACTTTATTTTAACATCCACCAAAGTTATTTTTAAAATAAAACCCTTACTCAAAATAACTTTCACTAAAAAAAACTTTATCAAAAACCCTTATTACTCCTAACAATTTCAAAAATCACAATTAAAAATAATTCATAACTCAAACAACCACCATGACCTTATTCCCTAAGGTTACTCAAAAAATCAACTAACGAAGCACCTTTACCCCTTATCACTCCACCTTAGGCAATCCAAACAAAAGATTAATAAAAACCTTAATACCTGCCTCAAGGGGAATCGAACCTTCGTATTGCCCCAATGCGAATGCCCTAGCCGTAGCCAAGATGCCGCACGATCTATGGGCTCATTGGTGAAAAAGAAACACCACTTGCTTATTATCCTTCACCCTCTTCCACCAAGCGAAAAGTATGTGCCTTGGGTGCCTCAAAAGAACAAAGCCAAAAACGATGCTTGCGGGAATCAAACGCACAACCTCCTTGTCACCAACACCTTTGCACAATCCAAGCTGCCACTAGGCCATGCTACCCAATGCATTTTGGGAAGTGGTCGTTGTCTCCCTTTAATGTTCACTACATCACTTAAACGAAAAACACGAGCTCTTTTTCTTCACAAATACCAAGCGCAAATATCAACAAGCAAGGATGAATGAATTAAAAAATTCAATGGCATATTTATATGCCTTCCCTTTGCTTTGGAAACGTCGGCCTTTTTGAAACTTCCTTCATGACGTCGACGGATAAACTTTAAATTTAAATTATAAATAAATTAAAATTTAAACTAAATATTTGAAGTTAAATATCTCCATCACCGGGGTACCTTTTTCAATGAAACAAAAAACCAACTTAGGATTTAAGAAAAGCCCATTTCAAATCTACCATCCATGGTTTTAAATAAAAACCTTTTGCAAAGCTTTCCTTGAAGCTTCTTTTGGAACAACATGCCATGCATCCCTTCTTGAACCTTTGATCAAAAACATTTGCTTCTTATTAAGCTCTTTGTGAAACACAAACATAGTGCTTACTACATAGATCCTTTTGACATCAATGATAAATCTTAGTTTAGGGACTCAAAATATCCAACAATCTCCCCCTTTGTCATTTATGGCAACCCATATCCTTTTACTGAAATTTGACCTTCTTTTTTGCTCCCCCTGGGACTTTGCTCGCTTGGCTCAAAGTTTTCTCAAATATCAAATCTCTCTCCCATATCAAAAACTCTCCTCAATATACACAAATATATCCCCCTTTGTCATCAAATGCAAAGGGTCACCTTTGGGTCTCGGGGCTAAGAATGAGCCTCTTAGCTTAGCCCCTCCCCACCTCCACATGAGGTGGTTAATTCTGGGGTGGGAGTCTCACTCCCGATTTTTCTCGAAGATACTCAAAAGTGTCTTTTGAGAGTGGCTTAGTGAAAATATCTACTATCTGCTCCTTTGTAGTGACATACTCCAATTTAACCTGTTTATCTAACACCTGTTCTCTCATAAAATGATACTCAATTAGAATGTGCTTCGTCCTGGAGTGTATTACCAGATTTTTCGAGATACATATGGCACTGGTATTATCACATAGTATAGGAATAGGCTGATCATGCTTTATATTAAAGTCTTATAAAGTCCTCTTCATCCATAACACTTGTGTACAACTGGCTACTGCTGCAATATATTTTGCCTCTGTTGTAGATAGTGATACTGAAACCTGCTTCTTACTTAACCAGGAGACTAGTCTTTCTCCAAGAAAGAAAGCTCCTCCACTTGTGTTTTTTTATCATCAATGTTGTCGATCCAATCTACATCTGTATATTCTATGAGTGAAATTATCACTTTTAGGATACCAAAGTACAAAATCCATAGTCCCTTTTAGATACTTTAAAATTATTTTTACTGTTGCCACATGTGTTTCCTTAGGTGTTGCTTGAAATCTTGCCACTAATCCCACTAGTTGTACTATGTTTGATCTTGTAGATGTGACATACAATAAGATGCCAATCATGGATCTTTATAGTCTTTGATTAGCCTCTGGAGATTCATCATCCTTACTTAACTTGCACCCTATGACCATAGGACTACTTACTGGTTTGCAATCTTTTAATATGAATTTCTTTAACATCTCCTTGATGTATTTGGCTTGAGAAAGAAACACTCCCTTTTTCGATTATGAAATCTAAAGACTAATAAAGAAGGATAATTCACCAAGCATAGACATATCAAATTCAATCTACATATTCTTAGCAAACTCTTTGCACATCTTGTCATTATTTCCTCCAAAAATTATGTCATCAACATAAACAACCACTATTAAAAGATCATTTCCTTCATTTCTGATATACAAATTACTGTCTGCTATTCCTTTCTTGAAACCCTGTTCCTGTAGATACCTATCCAATCTTGAATACCATGATCTGGGAGCCTAATTTAAGCTATATAATGTCTTTTTCAATCTGCATACCTGATCTGGTGTATCTGATAGTATAAATCCCTCTGGTTGTTCAATGTAGACCTCTTCTTCTAGAATCCCGTTTAGAAAAGTTGACTTAACATCCATTTGATATACCTTAAAGTTATTGAAACTTGAAAAATCTAAAAAAATCCTTATAGCTTCAAGTCATGCAACTGGAGCAAAGGTTTCATCAAAATCATTTCCTTCTGCATAACCTTTGCAAACTAACCTTGCTTTATTTTTGACTACTTGTCCATATTCATTCAACTTATTTCTGAAGACCCATTTTGTGCCAGTCACATTTTTGTGCTTTGGTCATGGAACAAGTTCTCAGGTTTTGCTCTTCTCAATATAATCTAATTCCTCATTCATTTATTTAACCCAAAATTCATCTTCACAAGCCTGAGAAAAATCTTTTGGCTCAATCTTAGATAACAAAGAAAAAATTTCTTGTTGAGATGGTTTTATTATTCTTCTCCTTGTCTGTCTTCTATATAGATTCCCAATGATCTGATCTTTTGGGTGATGTTTCTGTACATATATGGAAGAAGTCCTAGGAAGAAGCCTTTGTATTTCTTCTTCATCATTTTTTGATTCCTCACAAAATTCTTCTTGATAACATCCATCTTCTTGGTATACCGTTTGCTAAATTGGTTCTCTAGAATCTATCTTTTCATCAACTATCACATTCATACTTTCCACCATAGTGCGTGTTATTTTGTTGTAACATATGTAAGCCTTGCTTTTAGTGGAATATCCAAGAAAAATTCCCTCATCTCGTCTTGGATCAAATTTACCCAAATTCTGATCTTCTCGTCTAATGTAACATTTAAATGGGTAGTATTTGACCTTCTAGAATTGTTGAATTATATGCATTTAGGCCTTGGGTCATAGTGATCTTGTATGGTCCACTCTAGAAGAAATCAAACTTGAAATGATTTCTAGGTTTTGCTTAATCATGGTTCCATTTTAGCATGAGAGTCTCCAACATTGAAGTCTACTATTAAAGTAGCATTTTATAATAGCATGGTGACTATTGAATTTTTAAAAAGCTTTACCTCTTTTTTCCTTGATAAAAAAAGGTTCATTTAGCTTTTGCTTGCATAAGCTTTATATCTCTCTCCCAATTTCAACTACCTCACTAGTTATAATGATGGGAGTTTCAAATTGATTTGCAACACTACTTTTCCAAATACTAGCTTGTATGGAGAGATTTTATTGATGACTTTGAAATTAAGTTGTCCTCCCATAATGCTTTCTTCAAGAAGGTGTGTGAATTCCTTTGTGATTCTATAATGATCCATTTAATGATTCAAACCATATTCTTGTTAATTGATTTGGCCAACCCATTGCCTTGAGGATAATAGTTGAAATAAACATTTATGACTATGTCATACTATATGAATTTCAAATCTATAAATGGCTTAGAATTATATATGATAACCACTATAAGTAATCTAAACCTTTTTATGATGTATTCCAACAATAAAATGATTGAATATTGATTAGCCTTCTTGATAAGGATTGATTATAACCATATCATGAAGTAATCAATTATGATTAAGATCAAATTATGAGCTACGCTCAATGTCAGATTGATTTTACTACATAAGCATAAACCCCACTATCAAAATGAATTTTCTACTACAAAGGTAGTGATGCTTTCCTCCTTTTTTTGATATACATGTAATATAAGTTACACATTTTGATTCATTGGATGACATCATATATGATCCTTGGACAATAGTATCAAGATCTTATAATATTATGTGCTATGTTACATAATATATTATGACCTCATATAGATTCTTAATGTTATTCTTAAAATAGATTTAGGATATTTTCCTTCTGAGCATACACAAGTAGGATGACATCATAGCCTTTTTGAAATAATAAACTATTAATTAGTCTATAATTCATTATCTTTTATCTATATCACTTATTTTGTATTGCTATAAGATCTCCTTACATTATGTCATTTTACATATACTCAATTATATCTCACATCTATCCATATTGATCTTGTTCTTCAAGATCTTCCTCTTGTTATTCCTATTTCTCAAGGAAATTGATCTACTTATTTGCATAAAACTTTACTCTATTCTCATATAGTGATCAACCTTAAACCAAGCTCATTGATTTCATATTTCATGTCAAGTTCTTATATCTTTAATATCTAACCTAAATTTATCTCCTACTACTCACTTTGTAGAATAAAAGATTAGACATCCACATGTATCATAAGACATGTCATTTGTTTTTTGATACATAGGGGAGTTGGTTGCAATAAAACTATTTTTAGTAGTTATCAAGCGCTGGGTTCAAACCACAGGGACTACTCCTAACAAGCCTATTCCATTTTGTTGTTGTTGATTTGAAGTGAGAGGGAGACCATGGGTCGCTTGGGATTTGTACCATCATCATCGGTTTGGCACACTCAGAGGATTCAGATCAGACTACTAACTTTGCAAATTGTCACCCCTAAGGTTTGAACCTAGGTCTCTTCTTGGTAAGTGTCTGGACAGACAAGCACTTACCAATCCACCATGTCCTTGGAGGCCATAAGACATATCATTTTAGGTTGGAATAAATATTTTAAAAACTTCACTAACGTCTTTATTGGGTATTCATTATTTTCCATAAATTTATGTTCTTTTGTAATTTTATAAATTTATGCTCTTTTGGATATATTTTATTATTATATAATATGTGAGATTTATTATGTAAAAAAAAGAATATGAAGAGTCAAATTCTTTCCTAAGTTTGATTAGAGTAAAAGTCATATAATGTGAGTCTCATATATCACACTGAAGACCAAAATTTATATTATATATTAAAAAACATTACATTAATACATAACTTTAGTAAACATTTATCAATAATATTTTATAAATTTAAATTTAATATTCTAAAATTAATATCTAAAATATAATAAAATTATTTTGTAACTAAAATCTTATAAAAATAAGATCAATTTATTAACAAAATTTACTCCATATACACTAACCAAATATATATATATATTTTATATAAATTATATTAATTTAAAAAACCATCATACATATTCTCGCACCACCCGAACCAAAAAAAAAACATTGACGAAAGAAAATAAAAGTACATCACAGTCGGTAGATGACGTTGAATTTTTCTCGCAAAATTTAAAACCACGTACCGTTGGCGAATGCATGACTTTGCTCTTACTTTCGTGTGAGGGGCTAATCTTACCATTTATTTTTTTTTAAATAAAATATTTTTAAATGAAAATTCTAAATGTTTTTAGATATAATTTTTTTTTATTTATATTTTGAAATGAGTAGTAGTTAAATGTTATTCATGTTTTTTATAATTATGAAGTCATATTTATTTAAATTTTTTACACAGCTGAAAACACCAATGACAAACATATCCTTAAGATTTAAACTAAACCTAAAACATTTTAAATTTCAAAATCTTAATTATAATTACCTTAGCTACTCTCGATGATTATGGACGTGATTTTCACATATAAAACTTATGCCCTTTGTTTTCCTTTTCAGCGTGCCCTTTACATCTCATGGTAATGTCCCGCGGTCCCCATCTCACGTCGGGTTACTATGTACCGAGACGGTGGAAGTCCTGGGAACCTTTGCAGATAGTTTGAACCCTACCAGCACATAAAAATCGTGATTGTAACCATTGCTTCTATGTTAAAAAAAAAAAATGCTCGACAATATCAAATCATGTCATATCTCATATCTCAATATTTGCGGTGGAAACAATTCTCATACACCTTCCAACCTTCCAACTCTTGTGGAGGCCAACTTTCAATAAGCCTCGGAACTTGGCATACTTTTTTTTAGAAGTCCGTGGATGTGAAAAGATAGGTTGAGCTATTGTAGCATTTTTGACTTAGTATTTTATATCATAATTTTTATTAGTTTTTAATATGTTTTATACTACGTTTGGGAATATTCTTAGTGATCAATATCCTACTACGTGTATTATTTTTTTATGATTTTATTTTTGTTTCTTCAACCTCATAGAGGACACTAAGGCCTATATAACTTTCTTTAAAGTTTATAACATGTCTTCGTGGCATGGTTATGGTTATTCACTTGCCTTAATAATTAAGAGGTTTTGATTTTAAAGGAATTTTTTTTTTTCTCGATGAAAAAGTAAATTTATATTATATTAAGATAAAAGTTTTTACAATAAAAAGTGGGTGGGTTAACATATTTTATGGAGAATCAAACTAATTCTCATTAACAAGGGTTATTAAAAAGCCGCCAACAAAACACAAGTTTACTAATCATGAGCATTGATAATCATTACATCAAAGAAAGTGTATTGTCCTACATAAACTGTTAGTGATTATGGGATGGAAATCCACCCCTCTGCATCGCGATTAAGGCCTTCAGTACCCGCGTTGCTCCAACCAACAACTGGCCTAGGTGAAATTAGTTGAACATCATCCCACCCCCAACCTGGTAGGACGAACAAGCAATGTCAACATTAGGCTGCTTCCTGATTGGTGAGGGTTGGGACCAGTGCTTGACTGCGAGAGCACTTCTTGCATATGACGAAGGCTAGCAGTGAGAGCGGGATCGAAAATACTCCTGAGAAGAGCGCTCTAGGGGGATCCGATTGACTGTAGGCAGAGCATTGGCCTAGTGCACAAGAAGAACTTACAGATGATCCAACTCCATAACAACTTTGTTGGCTTGAGTACATATATGTAGCCACATGTCATTAAAAACTTATAATTCGTCAACATGAGTAAATGTTATAGAAAGTGTATACTATTTAAAAATAATTATGTTACGAGCCTTCCAAATATGAAAGAGCAGACTAATCCTAAAAACCTGCCACACTTCAAAAAGCGGGAGAGACAAAGTAAAAGAGTTCCCAAGAAGAGCTTGGGGCCAAGAAACTCTTGTAGTTGTAAATGGGAAAAAAAGAAAATAACCCATTCCCAAGCTTACCTAGATCTTCTGTAATTCTAAAAGAGGTGAGTACAAGACTCGAGTACACCACAAAAAGGACATTTAGGATCAATAATTCTAAGGTGCTTCAAATGTTACCCCAAAGGAAGGCCTTGACACAACAAGCTCCACGCAAAAAAATATTGCTTGGGCTCAACATAAGTAGCCCAAAAATTCTGAAATCTAGATTTCCATCTAGTCCTTGTAGAAAATAAGTCCCAACGTTGATTGAGCTTAGGCACCAAAGGAAGATGAGGAGATAACCATTTATACCCCAAATGAGCCTTATAATTAAGCAAAGGAGTATCAACATGTCATCTCTAGTCTGACCACCAAGGACGCTGTGAGCGCACACCAATCTTGTGCAACATAGAAAATGGGTGAGAGTAATAACAACATCATATGTATCTTTGTCCGCACCATTCAGCCTAAAGGTGCGTTTGAACTCATTCCATGGGATCCAATCCTTGGTCTAACGAGAAAATAAATCAACTATTGTAATAATACCCTTTTTAAAAAATAGTTGAGCATGAATCCATTACACCCGAGCAAAGGAAGAATCTTGATGAAGAAACACGAGGGACCATCAAATATTCATAGAATTGATGTATAAGTCTTTACAAAAGCCATCTCCTCTCCAACAGATCCAAGAAGTGAGCTTTTGCCATCTCCTCTCCTATCCAGCCCAACTCTCTAGTAGGTCTAGGAACTAGATTCTAGACTCTGCAGATATGACAGACCATGGAAGGGTGCTGAAGAAATAAAGTATTTAAAAAAATTATGACTTATAGTGTCTCTAAGACATGGATTTCATCAACACATTAAAAATGATGGATGAATAGTTAGAAGTAGTGGTACCAGGAATGATTTCCACAAACAAAGTTGAAGCATTTCTCCTATGAAAGAAAAATTGCACATGATTAGAAAGCATGGCTTCGTCCAACCTTCTCAGAATTATTGCATGACCATCCTAGAAATTGGACCACATATACCACAAATTTTTAGGAAAATTCTATGGAGAAAAAAAAGAATTGGGGTCTAACAAACCCAATTTGTTTTTCATGAAGTACCAGACCTCTCTTTCCCCAGTATCCCATCGCATGGGAAGTTGTCCTATCTTGTTTGTGGGCTTTTTAGTCATATGAAAATCATCTAATATAATGCAAATAGTAGGTGGTAAAGAAAAAACACACCACCGCCAGAGGCTACAATGCTCTTGAGCATCATTGGAGGCATAGACATTAATAATACCAAAAGATAACCCACTAACCTCAAGTAAACCCAAACTACGTGATTGGAGGGGTCCACACCCCACGAGACAAAGCTATCTTTCCACCTAGTTACCAAAATAATGACAACTACCCCTCTACTAGGGGAATGATTGGTGGCATAATAAAAACAACCTGGCCAAAGAAAAGGGCAAGTACATTGCAGAATAAAGACAAAAATCTTAATATATTGAAGATAAAGAAAGTCAATATTACCATAAAACCTAGAGCATAAAGAAATCTCATCTCAGACCAAGTATTTGTGGACTGGGTCCATTAGCCCTTTGAAATTCCATGATAAAAAAATTATAGAGATCGATCAAGACTCATATATCTAGCTACATCTTCAACGTCTTTGAGGTTTGAAAGAGAATCATAAATATTATTGAGAAAATGCTCTTGAACTACTTTTTAAAAATCCGTTTGATACCTTTTGTCCTAGTGAACTAGGTATTCTCCCGATGGTGGGCTACAAGATCTTCGACCATTAACATAAGCCCGTTCAAGTTCCATTAAGCTTGAGGAAGACTACCCATTGATATGCAAAACTAGATAATCTAAAGACTGAGTAGAAGTAGAAGAAGTAACAATTTTGGCAAAGGAAGTACTAGTCGATTGTACATTAGCAACCATCTGTGAAGTCCTAGAACTGGGTGTTGCTGATTGTGTGGTATGTTGCTTCATCACCATACCATGCCCAGTTGGCATAGAAGACACAAGGGGTTGAGGCGAGCTACTAGGAGAAGCCATAGGGTTTACATTTTCCATTTCTTACCCTTCATCTGGATTACCTTCCATTCATCTTACTCCACTTTGGAAGAAGGGATAGAGCTAGTAGTAATAAGAGTCATAGTCGTCTCCTTAGCTTTAAGCATAAAATTTATCTATTTCACAACTAAAAAATTCACCAATGGATACCGCAAGGTTCTAATAGTAAGGCCAGAGCGATAGAGGAAGACCAGGGAATTCAACCCAAATTGAAAACTGCAAGGAAACATCATTAGTGATAAAAAAATCCTTGGTCCAAGGCTTAAAAATCAACAAGGAGCTGAAAATAGACCAAAGCCCATGATTGAGGACTGCTTTGGCTTTAGTAGGGTCAACAAAATGAAACAAAAAAACCCTTTGGTGAGGTTCTGGATACCATCAATCTTGACGCCATGCCAAGCATTTTGGATCCATTTGCGAAGGAGGGTCTCGCCAAGAATACAACCTAGAAAATACCCTACCAACATAAGGCTTTCCAACCAAGAAGAAGTAGTATTAAACTCACTCAACGAGCTAACAAAATTCGAAGGAGAAATATTACCTCATGATGAACTTTGGGAATGAACTTTTGTGGTTGCTTGTTCACCTTTAACACCATTGCTCCCTTCTACAGCTTCAACAGAAGTTGGAGCTACTGATTTAGCTCTGTCCATAAAAATAAGTTCAATCCACCAAATGACGGATTAAATTCGATGAAAGCAGCAAAAAAATGCCCTAAGAGATGTCCTGCACACACTCCAGAGTGGAGAGGCAATATGGCACCAAGATCTCTAAATCCTAATGCATGCAACTTCTTCAAAAATCTAAATTTTACTTAAATATAGCAAATATTCTTTAATTGTATAGTTTCAAATTTATAGCGAATATAGTTTCATTGTATAGTAAATAACTTGATATCAAAATTTATTTAATAGATTAATAATTTAATGAAGACTATTAAATATATGTTTTATTTTTTTGTAAGTATATATTTTTTGTTTTTATGTGAGTGGTTATTTGATAATTAAGTATAATGATGTTTTATATTTTGTCTTGGAAAATAAAATAAAAATTCATAGTAGAACATTGATGAATATATCAATAGTAAAAAGGATTTAGATATTATAATTACAAAAAATTATCCTTTATATTTCCATCTACATATTTCTTTTATAAGGATTTGAAATAAAGAGTAAACATATAAATTCAATAGATTACTTATAAAATTGACTTAAACTAAAACAAAAGAGTAAATATCATCTTTATATAGAAATATTACACATTAACATAGATTAATAGTATTAACTAATATGTGTAATTATTTTTGTATTTACTTGGTCTAATAAACCTACTATCTATAATTTTTTTTTATTCTTATTTTAAGAATTTGAAAAAAATATATTAAAATATCCCAGCCTTGGCTAGGAAGAGAACCTATTTCCTCCTTTTAACTTTCCAACAAACTTCCATAACTTTAAAACCCAAGATCCTAAGAACTAACCACTTTTTATTACAACACTAATATGATATTTGCATTGGATCTAAATCTCCTAAATCATATATCTGCAATGGTTGTCCAAATTAACCAAACACTAGATTTTCTCGCCAACTTGCTTAATCCCTTGATCCTCCATGATTGTGGCACTGAACCCCTACCTTATTCTTGGTACCTATCTTAGCCAAGGTGTTTGTAACTTTATTTATATCTCTACACACATAAATTGAAATCACATCATCTAATTCCCTCCATAACTCCTTAATTTAGGTGACAAGAATCCTCAACCTCCATGTCTCTAAAGAAAAATTTCTCATGCAATCCAGATCTCCTACTAGGGTTTGAGAATTTGATTCTATGATTATCCTCCTATAACCTTGTCTTACTACCTAGATAAAAGCATATTTGATAGCTAAGGCTTTTTCTTCATTGTTCATAGCCTTACCCAGGACCTATAGTTCCCAATAGAGTACTATCCCAAGATTATTCCTACAAACCACTCCAATTCTAGCTCTATTCGGAGTACCTTTTGTAACTCCATCAATATTAATTTTAATCCAACCTTTCGAGGGTGTTTTCCAACTAGCTCTATCTTGTCCCTCCTACACTTTGGCTTCATTCTCCATTGCCCCTATATCAGACCGAGTTTCCTCTTTAGAATACGCTGCCATACTTTTTGTGACTTTTATTCAAATGACCTTCTAAACACCATCCAAAGATGAAAAAGTTTCTCTAAATATTCTGCCATTTCTCTCCAACCACATTTACCACCAAAAAAAATTTAATACAAGCTTCCACACTATATAGAGAGTTTCAAATTTAAATCTTCCCCTCTTCCATATTTCCCAAATATTAATTTGGTTCAAATCACCATTGGTTCAGATTTTATAAGTCAAAGACAATAGCTCCTAGATATGGCGCATGAACAAGCACTCAAACATCAAGTTATTAGATATTTACTAACTTTTATAGCATAAAACAGACTAGGATGGACCAACGATTCCCCTATGGCTAAGATTATCAAAAGTAAGAATTCCATTATGCATAAACTGCCAGGTAAATAACTTTACTTTTAGCCAACCCTTGGATTGCCAAATATTTTTTTAATAATCAACAAGATATGCATGAGGAGGTTTTGGAAGGATATTATCATATCCATATTTGACTTTATAGACTCCAAGGCTCCCATAACCCCAAGCTAATTCATCCTCCTCATATCTACCTATGAGAAATATTTATTCTAAGATTTGTGGAACATGTGCTTATACTGATATGGAGGGGGTGAACAGTATAATATAAAACTTTTCCCCAAATAGTAGCATCAACATTAATAAAGCAGTAAACATCACACAAAGCATCACACACATAAGAGACATAATTTTTTAATGTGGTTCACCCAATGTGGGCTACCTCCACAGAAAATATTTCTTCTAAATATTTTTCAAATAATCTCTTGGGAATCCTTCCCAATTACAATATTTATGTACCTCTATCAAAAGGAGATGTTGATCCCCTAAATATCAAGTTTATGGATCTCTTTCATAGGAGAATTCTTTCCCCTTCTTCTCTGGCTAGTGATCTTCTAGAAGACTTTGTCTCTCTACTGCACTAACTGGTGGATCTCTCTCCACTTGAAGACTCCTCACTCAGATGTCTTCAATTATCTTGGTTGTTGGATATCTATCCACTGGAACTATATCCTCTATTCTTTGTCACCTCCAAAGCTATGTTAATAGATTAAATAAGAACCTCCTCAAATCTAGTCAATATACTCACTCATAACCTACTCAAATCTTCTCAATAGGCTCACTCAGAACCTACTCAAATCTGCTCAACAAGCTCACACAGAACTTGTACCAATCTGCTCAATAAGTCCTCTCTAGGACTTGCTCAGATATGCATAGCAATCTTTCACAAAAGCTTACACAAAACAGTCCACAAGCCTTCTCAAAGACTTACCTCAAATCAGCTCAACAAAATCGTAACTCAATCTCATAGAAGCATAAAGAGAATTGTTAGAGACTCAATATGTTCTATAATCAAATACCAATCTTAATTCAAAGCAATCTCATAGAAGCATAAAGAGAATTGTTAGAGACTCAATATGTTCTATACTTAAATCCCAATCTCAATTCAAATAAATCTCAATTAAATAAGAATATAGAATAGTTTGTTATATGGAACTTGAAAAACCACTCCACACATTCACTTGACTAGGCTCAAATAATTCTACTCAACCAATCACCACAAGAAACAACTCTTTCTCACAAACCCTGGTCCAAGCATGAATCAATCAACTCAAAATATTTTCAAAAATACTCAACAACAACTCTCACATAAAAATGATATTCATGTTCTTTGCCAACTCAAGTTCAATTTCTTTGCACAACAACTCACTTCAACAACAATGCTTATAAAACAAGGTTTTAATCACAATTCTCAAACCTAGAAAATCTTGAAGCATTAAACCAATCACTTTCGAAAAGGAAACCACAATCAATCCTTTTCACTCCAATGATATTTCAAAAATCAACCACCCAAATAAAATCAATGGAGAATATTGCTCATACTTTTTTGATGCTTTATGAGTTGTCCACTAAATCTGTCACACTCAACACACTTTCTTTTTCAACTCTCAACAAGGGTTAGAGATCTTGAGTAATAACACAACAATAATATGCAAATAACACCTTATTGCTCCTACTTTATTTTAACATCCACCAAAGTTATTTTTAAAATAAAACCCTTACTCAAAATAACTTTCACTAAAAAAAACTTTATCAAAAACCCTTATTACTCCTAACAATTTCAAAAATCACAATTAAAAATAATTCACAACTTAAACGACCACCATGACCTTATTCCCTAAGGTTACTCAAAAAATCAACTAACGAAGCACCTTTACCCCTTATCACTCCACCTTAGGCAATCCAAACAAAAGATTAATAAAAACCTTAATACCTGCCTCAAGGGGAATCGAACCTTCGTATTGCCCCAATGCGAATGCCTTAGCCGCAGCCAAGATGCCACACAATCTATGGGCTCATTGGTGAAAAAGAAACGCCACCCGCTTATTATCCTTCACCCTCTTCCACCAAGTGAAAAGTATGTGCCTTGGGTGCCTCAAAAGAACAAAGCCAAAAACGATGCTTGCGGGAATCAAATGCACAACCTCCTTGTCACCAACACCTTTGCACAATCCAAGTTGCCACTAGGCCATGCTACCCAATGCATTTTGGGAAGTGGTCGTTGTCTCCCTTTAATGTTCACTACGTCACTTAAACGAAAAACACGAGCTCTTTTTCTTCACAAATACCAAGCACAAATATCAATAAGCAAGGATGAATGAATTCAAAAATTCAATGGCATATTTATATGCCTTCCCTTTGCTTTGGAAACTTCGACATTTTTGAAACTTCCTTCATGATGTCGGCGGATAAACTTTTAATTTTAATTTTAAAATTTAAATTTAAATTTTAAATAAATTAAAATTTAAACTAAATATTTGAAGTTAAATATCTCCATCATCGGGGTACCTTTTTCAATGAAACGAAAAGCCAACTTAGGATTTAAGAAAAGCCCATTTCAAATCTACCATCCATGGTTTTAAATAAAAACCTTTTGCAAAGCTTTCCTTGAAGCTTCTTTTGGAACCACATGCCATGCATCCCTTCTTGAACCTTTGATAAAAAACATTTGCTTCTTATTAAGCTCTTTGTGAAACACAAACATAGTGCTTACTACATAGATCCTTTTGACATTAATGATAAATCTTAGTTTAGGGACTCAAAATATCCAAAAATCTCCCCCTTTGTCATTTATGGCAACCCATATCCTTTTACTGAAATCTGACCTTCTTTTTTGCTCCCCCTGGGACTTTGCTCCCTTGGCTCAAAGTTTTCTCAAATATCAAATCTCTCCCCATATCAAAAACTCTCCTCAATATACACAAATATATCCCCCTTTGTCATCAATGGCAAAGGGTCACCTTTGGGTCTCGGGGCTAAGAATGAGCCTCTTAGCTTAGCCCCTCCCCACCTCCACATGAGGTGGTTAATTCTAGGGTGGGAGTCTCACTCCCAATTTTCCTCGAAGATACTCAAAAGTGTCTTTTGAGAGTGGCTTAGTGAAAATATCTGCTATCTGTTCCTTTGTAGTGACATACTCCAATTTAACCTGTTTATCTGACACCTGTTCTCTCATAAAATGATACTCAATTAGAATGTGCTTGGTCCTGGAGTGTATTACCAGATTTTTCGAGATACATATGGCACTGGTATTATCACATAGTATAGGAATAGGCTGATCATGCTTTATATTAAAGTCTTATAAAGTCCTCTTCATCCATAACACCTATGTACAACTGGCTACTGCTACAATATATTTTGCCTCTGTTGTAGATAGTGATACTGAAACCTGCTTCTTACTTAACTAGGAGACTAGTCTTTCTCCAAGAAAGAAAGCTCCTCCACTTGTGTTTTTTTATCATCAATGTTGTCGATCCAATCTACATCTGTATATTCTATGAGTGAAATTATCACTTTTAGGATACCAAAGTACAAAATCCATAGTCCATTTTAGATACTTTAAAATTATTTTTACTGCTGCCACATGTGTTTCCTTAGGTGTTAATTGAAATCTTGCCACTAATCCCACTGACTGTACTATGTTTGATCTTGTAGATGTGACATACAATAAGATGCCAATCATGGATCTGTATAGTCTTTGATCAGCCTCTGGAGATTCATCATCCTTACTTAACTTGCACCCTATGACCATAGGACTACTTACTGGTTTGCAATCTTTTAATATGAATTTCTTTAACATCTCCTTGATGTATTTGGCTTGAGAAAGAAACACTCCCTTTTCTGATTATGAAATCTAAAGACCAATAAAGAAGGATAATTCACCAAGCATAGACATATCAAATTCACTCTACATATTCTTAGCAAACTCTTTGCACATCTTGTCATTATTTCCTCCAAAAATTATGTCATCAACATAAACAACCACTATTAAAAGATCATTTCCTTCATTTTTGATATACAAATTACTGTCTGCTATTCCTTTCTTGAAACCATGTTCCTGTAGATACCTATCCAATCTTGAATACCATGATCTGGGAGTCTGATTTAAGCCATATAATGTCTTTTTCAATCTGCATACCTGATCTGGTGTATCTGATAGTATAAATCCCTCTGGTTGTTCAATGTAGACCTCTTCTTCTAGAATTCCATTTAGAAAAGCTAACTTAACATCCATTTGATATACCTTAAAGTTATTGAAACTTGAAAAATTTAAAAAAATCCTAACGCTCCCAAGCCTAAGGGATATAGAGAGGATTTATATTGTAGGTTCCACAGGCGAAGGGGACATGACCTAAACACATGTTGGAAATTCAAGGGATTGATACAAGATTTGATTGATAATCAAACATTGGCAGTGGATAACCCCATAGCGCCAAATAATCAGCAGATGGGGGTATTCAAGGACCCTTTGCCTGCCCATGAGGCACAGGCAAAACCTCTTCAGGTCAATGAGGTGCGACAAAATCTTCCCATGTAAGGGTATGTGGGAATGATCAGCATAATAACCAGGAACAAGAAATACCCAGGAGTTGCCTTTGAGGCAGCTACAAAAGAAGTTCCAACAATGTCGCAACCCCAACAACACCTTATGTAGTTGCCTCCACCCAGACCCGAGGTCATGATACGTACCAAACTCAAGCAAAGTTTGCGGACCACATCGGCTAGGCTGTCCATCTATGAGCTTATACAGCAGTTAGCGCCCCATCGGGAAGCTCTCATGGAAATTTTGAAAGCCATCGAGTTACAACCTCACGAAGCGAATTCCTTCAATAACTTTGTAGGACACGTAAAACGATGTATGGAGCTAGTCATTACCTTCAAAGAGGATGAAGTTAAAACAGTATCGAATGATCTCCATTGATTTGATCGCACCCATCCGCAATTCGATCGACCTCGCACGGTCATTGCATCTAGACATAGATGCCATCGACTGGGATCACATCAATTCACCCTTCTCCCCATCAGAGTACTGGCCTTTTGGTAAAATGCCTCATTTTACCCCAGGGACAACTCAAGATATCTTCCAAGCTGAAGAGGAAACCGAGGTTCCCAACGCAGATTTAAACTCAGCTGATGATATTCATTTGATCCCGACTCCACATCAATTGGAGGATGGATCCCACATGTCAGTCAAGGAGATGACTGACGTAGACATCGGCTTAGATCCAATGAACCCATAGATTATCAAGCTAGGGGTAAGCTTATCCCCTGAAGAGCAAGTTGACTACATTGCCCTTCTCAAAGAGAAGAAGGAGGTTTTTGCATGGTCATACAAAGACATGCCAGGGCTAGATCCATAGCTAGTCATGCATAATCTAACGCTTGATCTGAAAATCAAGCCAGTTAAGCAAAAACTATGTAAGATGCACCCAATAGTGGCCTTGATGGTCAAAGACGAATTGCAAAAGCTATTGGATGCACAGTTTGTCATCTGCATGGATTATCCGCCATGGCTGTCCAACATGGTGCCCATCAAAAATCTTGATGGGAGGATTCACATCTGCACTAATTTTTGAGATCTAAACAAAGCGATTCCTAAGGATGATTTCCCCTTGCCAAGCATCGAAACATTGGTAGACGCTACAACAGGTCATGAAATGCTATCCCTCATGGATGGTTTCTCGGGATACAATCAAATTCGTATCAATCCCGAGGATCAACTCAAAACGGCATTCACAATGCCTTGGGGGACATTTTGTTATAAGGTCATGCCTTTTGGCCTTAAAAATGCTGGTGCCACCTACCAACGTGCCATGATGTATATCTTCCATGATTACATGCATAAAACTTTGGAAGATTACATGGATGATTTGTTAGCCAAGTCTCTTTTGCGCTTAGATCATCTTGGTGACTTAAGCAAGATCCTCGATCGCCTCATGGAGCATAAGGTCAGACTGAACCCCAAGAAGTGCGTATTCGGCATCACATTTGGAAAACTCTTGGGTTTCATAGTCTCAAAACGAGGCATCGAGGTGGACCCAAAGAAAATCAAGGCAATCCTAAAAATGGCTCCCCCAACTACCATTAAGTAGCTCAAAAGTTTGCAAGGAAAGGTCGCGTCAATCAAGCGCTTCATAGCGTAGCTATCTGACAAGTGCTGACCCATGAACAAATTATTGCATAAGGGGGTTACATTTCACTGGGATGACGAGTGCCAGTCAGCTTTTGATGACATCAAACAATACTTAGCTTCGTCGCCAGTATTGGCACCACCTAGACCAGGAGTGCCGTTCTACTTATACATCTCGACCTATCGAGGTGGCACTCGGGCGCCATGTCGGCCCAGAAGAATAAACTTCACAAAGAACAGGCTACTTACTATCTTAGTCGCACCTTTGTCAGTTATGAACTTAACTATGCATACGTCAAGAAACTCTACTTAGCAATGGTGTTTGCTACCAAAAAGCTACACCACTACATGCTGAGCAACACTACGTATGTTGTGTCTAAGGAGAATCCATTGCGATACATGATGAGTTGTACTTATCATAGTAGTCGCACGACGAAATGGATAATGTTGTTGACAAAATTTGACATAGAATTTATTGGACAAAAATTCATCAAAGGACAGGTCATAGCCGATCAACTAGCAAAGGCTCCTCTTGAAGATGATCAGCCTCTAGTCATAGAACTACCCGATTATGGGGTCTTCAATGTCTTAGAATCACCAGATTCTGATGAGCCAGAATCACAAGTCGACATAACCTTATTTTTTGACGGTTCTAAGTGTTAGCAATGTGGTGGCACGGGAATAGTATTCTTCACACCGCAGGGCGCTCCAATGCCCCTGTCATTTAAATTAAATTTCCCATGCACCAAAAATAATGCAGAGTATGAAGCCTTGCTCATAGGTCTTCACACATCAATCGCCATGAACATAAAACGACTTAACATCTTTGGTGATTCGTTGTTAATTGTCAATCAAGTCAAAGGGGTATATCAATGCAAATGCCTAGTTCTACAGGCTTATAAAGCCCTGGGGACAAATTCCTAGCAAAACTTGAATTGTACGACATCGAGGCACTCCCTCGGTCATCGAATCATTTTGCGAACACAATGGCCTCCTTGGGGTCACTAATCCCGTAAGACCTTTTCGGTGATATGACAACCATTCAAGTCAAAACCTTATTGCAATCCGCAATGGAGCGTGCAAGCTCTGACTTGACACCAAGAATCCACATGATTCAGATTGAACCATCCTCGGATAAGTTCTCTCGAATCCACGATCGTCTAAAACATGCCAACTGGGGGTCCTTGTTCTCCCCTACTCCCATTAATAGCAACACAACGCTATTCTTACAAGTTCTATCCCGCTCAACATTTGTTAGGAACGAACTTCAAGAGGGATTGGTTGTTCATACTGTCGAGGTTTCCGATCAACAGGACTGGTATTTACCCATTAGAGACTACCTCAAGTTAGGTTATCTCCCGCTTGGATTGACGCATGTCGCAAAACGAACATTCAAGCGAAGCGGCTAAGTATGTCTTGATAGGAGACATTTTGTATCGTCGCAGCTATGAAGGGATCCTCCTTCGTTGCTTGGACCAGCAAGAGTCCACTTGGGCGATCGCCCAAGCGCACGATGGTACATGTGGTGGCCACTTCAGTGGTATGGCCATCGCAAAGCGCATTCTTCACATGGGCTATTATTGGCCATCTTTAGAGCGATATTGTTGCGCATATGTCAAGAAGTGCGTGAAGTGTCAACATCATGCCAATTTGATGCATGTACCTTCCTAGGCCTTACAGAAAGTCCAGTCCGCTTGGCCATTTTTGCAGTGGGGCTTCGATCTAATTGGAAATATCTCCCCTACATCGTCAGGCCGTCACATGTTTATCATAACGACCACAAAGTATTTTACCAAGTGGGTGGAAGCAATTTCGCTTACCTCTACGACATACGTTCTTCATAAAGGTTTTGCTTAATCATGGTTCCATTTTAGCATGAGAGTCTCCAACATTGAAGTCTACTATTAAAGTAGCATTTTATAATAGCATGGTGACTATTGAATTTTTAAAAAGCTTTACCTCTTTTTTCCTTGATAAAAAAAGGTTCATTTAGCTTTTGCTTGCATAAGCTTTATATCTCTCTCCCAATTTCAACTACCTCACTAGTTATAATGATGGGAGTTTCAAATTGATTGGCAACACTACTTTTCCAAATACTAGCTTGTATGGAGAGATTTTATTGATGACTTTGAAATTAAGTTGTCCTCCCATAATGCTTTCTTCAAGAAGGTGTGTGAATTCCTTTGTGATTCTATAATGATCCATTTAATGATTCAAACCATATTCTTGTTAATTGATTTGGCCAACCCATTGCCTTGAGGATAATAGTTGAAATAAATATTTATGACTATGTCATACTATATGAATTTCAAATCTATAAATGGCTTAGAATTATATATGATAACCACTATAAGTAATCTAAACCTTTTTATGATGTATTCCAACAATAAAATGATTGAATATTGATTAGCCTTCTTGATAAGGATTGATTATAACCATATCATGAAGTAATCAATTATGATTAAGATCAAATTATGAGCTACGCTCAATGTCAGATTGATTTTACTACATAAGCATAAACCCCACTATCAAAATGAATTTTCTACTACAAAGGTAGTGATGTTTTCCTCCTTTTTTTTGATATACATGTAATATAAGTTACACCTTTTGATTCATTGGATGACATCATATATGATCCTTGGACAATAGTATCAAGATCTTATAATATTATGTGCTATGTTACATAATATTATGACCTCATATAGATTCTTAATGATATTCTTAAAATAGATTTAGGATATTTTCCTTCTGAGCATACATAAGTAGGACGACATCATAGCCTTTTTGAAATAATAAACTATTAGTTAGTCTATAATTCATTATCTTTTATCTATATCACTTATTTTGTATTGCTATAAGATCTCCTTACATTATGTCATTTTACATATACTCAATTATCTCTCACATCTATCCATATTGATCTTGTTCTTCAAGATCTTCCTCTTGTTATTCCTATTTCTCAAGGAAATTGATCTACTTATTTGCATAAAACTTTACTCTATTCTCATATAGTGATCAACCTTAAACCAAGCTCATTGATTTCATATTTCATGTCAAGTTCTTATATCTTTAATATCTAACCTAAATTTATCTCCTACTACTCACTTTGTAGAATAAAAGATTAGACATCCACATGTATCATAAGACGTGTCATTTGTTTTTTGATACATAGGGGAGTTGGTTGCAACCACACTATTTTTAGTAGTTATCAAGCGTTGGGTTCAAACCACAGGGACTACTCCTAACAAGCCTATTCCATTTTGTTGTTGTTGATTCGAAGTGAGAGGGAGACCATGGGTCGCTTGGGATTTGCACCATCATCATCGATCTGGCACACTCAGAGGATTCAGATCAGACTAGTACCTTCGCAAATTGTCACCTCCAAGGTTTGAACCTAGGTCTCTTCTTGGTAAGTGTCTAGACAGACAAGCACTTACCAATCCACCATGTCCTTGGAGGCCATAAGACATATCATTTTAGGTTGGAATAAATATTTTAAAAACTTCGCTAACGTCTTTATTGGGTATTCATTATTTTCCATAAATTTATGTTCTTTTGTAATTTTATAAATTTATGCTCTTTTGGATATATTTTATTATTATATAATATGTGAGATTTATTATGTAAAAAAAAGAATATGAAGAGTCAAATTCTTTCCAAAGTTTGATTAGAGTAAAAGTCATATAATGTGAAGAGTCTCATATATCACACTGAAGACCAAAATTTATATTATATATTAAAAAAACATTACATTAATACATAACTTTAGTAAACATTTATCAATAATATTTTATAAATTTAAATTTAATATTCTAAAATTAATATCTAAAATATAATAAAATTATTTTGTAACTAAAATCTTATAAAAATAAGATCAATTTATTGCCAAAATTTACTCATATACACTAACCAAATATATATATTTATTTTATATAAATTATATTAATTTAAAAAACCATCATACATATTCTCGCACCACCCGAACCAAAAAAAAAACATTGACGAAAGAAAATAAAAGTACATCACAATCGGTAGATGACATTGAATTTTTCTCGCAAAATTTAAAACCACGTACCGTTGGCGAATGCATGACTTTGTTCTTACTTTCGTGTGAGGGGCTAATCTTTCTTTAATTGATACCATTTATTTTTTTTTAAATAAAATATTTTTAAATGAAAATTGTAAATGTTTTTAGATATAATTTTTTTTTTTTATATTTTGAAATGAGTAGTAGTTACAGTTTGTTTTAATGTTATTTATGTTTTTTATAATTATGCAGTCATATTTATTTAAACTTTTTACACAACTGAAAACACCAATAACAAACATATCCTTAAGATTTAAACTAAACCTAAAACATTTTAAATTTCAAAATCTTAATTATAATTTTTTTTAATTTTAAATTGTATGAAATTTTTTATTTTTATTTTTCCACGTGTTAAAAACCAAACATTAAGGATTCACGTTTAACAATAATTTAAAATAAATAAATATTAATAATAAAAGAAGAAGAAGAGTTGTTAATAGTTTTACATGGACAGGTAATCCGTGACTATAATATGTACAAGCGATCAAATTCAATGTATATTGACCTCAAAATTGGAATCGTTACTCTGCAATTTCGTGAATCATTGTGCGGGGAAAGAGAGTTGCTGGGAAATCGTCACGTCAATGCACTCGCACAGACCGAATATGAAAGAGGCTTTGCGTTTAACAATGGTTTACATTAAGCGACAAGAAAAATAAAGGAGTGGGCACTCGTTAGATAAATTACGAGTACATTGGCCAGGTAATCCCTGACTATTCCATGTGCTAGTGACCGAAAACTGGCGTCCTTACGCTGCAATTTCGTGAATTATTGGACGAGAGTTGCTGGGGAAAGGGTCAGGTCACTGCAGTTGTTTTTAACCTCTTGTCTTTAAACTCTCGTTGAAAACCACGTGAGACTTGAGACAGGCACTCGGACGGAATATGTTTGGAAAAAGATTAGGTCATCGTCACTAGTGTAGGCTTGTACCCTTTCCCATCGTTATATAAATTTGGACTCCTGATATATTACGTTATTTTACAAACATATTTTCGTCCCACAAGGCCTGAAATTTGGACGTCCCCTTCAATTTCGTGCAAATAAGGACGCCAATTATCAGATCAATACACACTGAATTCGATCACTTGCACATGGTATAGTGAGGATCTGTACTAGTCTGTCTAACCAGTGCCCACTCCTTTATTTTTCTTGTCGCTTTTTGTAAACTCCATCGTTAAATTGAAGTCCACGGTAATGTTGAACGACTTTGACTTTCCTCAAATGGAGGTGTAGCTGGAAGTACATTTTCATCCATTTAATGTTTATTGGTTAACTAATTCATAACTTTAAACGAGAGTAGGTGTAAGTTCTTTTCAGTCAATTATTGAACGAGAGTAGGTTCAATTATATGTTAATCAGTTCATGACTTTGAACGAGAGTAGGTTCAATTATATGTTAATCAGTTCATGACTTTGAACGAGAGGAGGTGCAAGTTCTTTTCAATCAATTATATGCTAATCAATTCATGACTTTAAAGTAGAGTAGGTGCAAGTTCCTTTCAGCCAAATATATCCTAATCAATTTATGATTTTAAACTAGATCCTTTTAATCCAATCAATTATATGCTAATCAAGTTTAATAAGACCTACAGAAGCTTGAGCAGCTAAAAGATAGTCAAAGGCTTCAACAACAAGCACATATAAATAGGTAGCAATAGGACACCCTTGCCGAATAGACCTAAAAAGACCCACTACTTTAGACTATGAATTGTTCATATTGAGAATAACTGAAGCATATTTGAATAGCATAGCAATAGTCTAAATGAAAATTGGCCCAAATCCTAAAGCTTTAAGCATAGCAAGAATGAATCTCCATTCAATGTGGTCATAAGTTTTCTTAAAATCAATCTTAATAAAAAGCATGTTTTGGTTTGATGTTTAGGTCCATTCCATGCCATCCCAGACAAATATAACATTGTTGAGTATGTACCTTCCTTGAATAAAGCCAATTTGCTCTGATCTGACTATCAAAGGAAAAAGAGGCCTAAGACGAAGAGCCAAAGCTTTGGCAATGATCTTGTAACTAACATTCAAAAAAGTAATAGGCCTCTAATTAGTGATCAACTCTGGGTCCCCTTGCTTGGGTATGAATTTGATATTGGCCCTATTAATAATTGCTCCCAAAGATCCTACTCGAAGAGCCTCCAGATAAAATTTATGCAGATCAGGACCAACTAAGTCCCAAAGACCCTTGTAGAACTCACAGGGAAAGCCATCCATACCTGGCACTTTGTCATTTTCCATTTGAGATAATACATGCTTCAGATCTGTTTGCACCCAAAATCTGATTACGTGACTGCAAACACTGATCGGATTGACACACATAGCCTTCAGGGCAGCCCTCAGAGGTCAAACAGTGGTCCTAGCCATTTACACAGCAGTTTTGGAAGGTCAGAAAGTAATTTGGCACCTCTAGACACTCTGCTCCAAATTCGTCTCACCCCGGGACGAAATGCAAACTTGAATTCGTCCCTGGGTGGGACGAATCCCAATTCGTCCCAGGGTGGGACGAATTCCAGGTTCAACAATCAAAAATAAAAATCGTGGCATGCGCGGCAGTGACAGTCACTGACTGTTCCCTGCCTCGCATGCACGCAAGTGGGCAGACAACAGACTGTCACAGGAGCAGGCCAGACAAGCATGGGAGACCAGGCCAGAGGAATCTCCTCTCCCATGCGTAAACACTAACTGGCATCCCTGCATGCCCATACCAATTTGTACCCTAGGAATTCTATAAATCGCAGAGTTCCCTCACCGAAAAAAAGAACAGAGAAGAAATATTCGGAGCAGCGAAGCCCTGCCGATTTGCCACCAGACGACTGCCTTCGACTCCTTTCTTCCGCATCCGTGATCTCTTCTGCAAGGGAGGTCATCGGGTGTTTATGAAGAATATGAATCCGGACCCCTGGATTCATCTATTTGCCGACAACACCTATTGTTTTATGTTTGTTTCCTTTGCATTATGATTTTGGGAGTTTGATTCCAAACCTATCAACATACATGTTATTTCATCTCCTCCTCACTAACACGCAGGCTCCAAGATAGTTTTAATCTGCTTAGACATCCCGTGTATCTAAGATTGAATTGTGCAGGTCGCTGAAGCATCAAAGACAGGGTATTTCACGGGTCCTCCCGCTCTGTTTTCGGGCAGCTGAATTCGTCCCTGCCTGGGACGAATCCTAAATGAACACAGGCAAATTTGTCCCTGCCCGGGACGAATCCCAAATTGACACAGTCGAATTCGTCCCTTCCTGGGACGAATTCTAATTTACCACAGTCCAACTCGTCCCGACCCGGGACGAATTCTAACCTGCTATTTTGATCATCTTCTGCATGCATGTTCTGTTTGTTTTAAAGACCGGATGCTTTATCTTAACACAGGTGCTACTAACTCTTTTTGTTGTTTCTTTGGACGCAGGAGAAGCGGTAAAAATCGAGGACTCATCAACACAAGCGGCGACGACATCTTGGCCCGCCCATTCTACATGTGGGCACGCGGAAGGAGGACTACTAAAGATGATTGTAACCGAAACATGCTAATCCTCCTAGCCCTTAAAGGGGAAGGAGAGAGATTGTAACCGAATCTGGAATCATATCAATAAAAAGGGTTGTGCTCCTGTTTCTCATTTTATGTTAGTTTTGATTCGATTACGTTCGTCTTATTTTGTGCATGTTCATTTGGTATCAAGTTAGTATTGCTTTTCTTTTGAAATCTCGTGTTTTCAATGGCAATCACGGTGGGACACTGTCCCCTGCTTTTTGAAGATCAAGAAACTGATCAAAAATTTGTGTTTATGTGCTTACAGGTACCATTTTTCGAGCACTGACTGTGGTTCATTCTAGCCGAATACAGTCCTGGAATTCATCCCACCCAGGGACAAATTTGAATTCGTCCCAGCCTGGGACGAATTCTGTTCTGGAATTCGTCTCACCCAGGGACGAATTCTGTCTGCGCGATTTCAGGGTCGAGAGTCAGAAACAACCGATTTGGGTGGAGAAAGAGGTAACAGTTTCTAACTGTCCTTGTCATTTTTTGCTGTTATATTTTTGTTTTCTGTCAAGTCTACCTTCTTAGGGAAAGTGGTTGCTGCTTGTTTCATTTTTTGATAAAAATAACCACACACACTTCACGCAACATTTTTAAACCAAGGAGCTGGTCGTAAAAGCCCAGCCCTTGATCAAGACCAACGGAGGATTTCATCACCACATTGGCTTGATTTTGCATCTATTACCCCAATTGCGACTGTTGTTAGACGTAAATCCTGACGAAAGTTGACCAAGTGTTGCTAGGGTGATTCCTAGCACATGAGGATAAGTCTTCTATGGTAGGTGTCATAAACAGAGCGATTCCCCTTCCGTATCGCCTATGCACCACGTATCATCTGCTCTCATGTACCTATAGTCTCCCTCTCGTAAGGGCGGGTATATAGAGAGGTTGGTATATCGGCCTGACAATGGTATATCGAAGGGGTGACCATTTATGGGAGATATAAGAGCCTTCATAATGCATTTAAACGTCCTTCAAAAAATTTTCAAAAACAAACATTAAAACACACGAAACCAAAATTAGGGCACACTTTTAATCGTTAAAAGAGATAATCATCGCTTGCATGTGTGTGATCTTTTCCATTTTGTGTAGCATAAAAATTAAAAAAAATCATAAACAAAAAGATAAAAATCTGCTTAGCTAAGTAGAAGAGCACCACAATGGTGTGCACTCGTATCCAAGCCCAATCAAGGGCAGATGCTACGAAAGGTGTACAAAGAGCGGGCGTTGGTTGCTTTCGCTTTAGCCCTGAGGACTTGGTCATACCGCCTTGGTGGTTTGGCCTACAAGAGAGTCCACATCAGGCCATATCAAGATGGAATTATAGGGACACCCCTCTAAAGGATACGCCCATTCAACACAGCCCCTTTTGGGAAGAAGCTTTACATGTAGCACTCAACGTAAATAGAAGACCGCCTTTAGAGGCTAGATATGAGTGGCCACAGTGCAATGAAGCGCTAGAGAGGCACAGTGTCCATGAGGAGAGACAACGTGAATATGGCATCTCTCCTTTGCCTCTCATTAGAACTGAAAGACAAAACCTAGAGCATAGGGCTCTCAACACAGGGCGAGCTAACTCCGCCTACCCCTTTCACACCTACGAAAGGGAGTATGAGGAAGAACATCACATTCCTTGAGAACAATATACAGCGCGAGAGCCTTGTGCTTCTGCACCTACTAGATACAATGATCACCCATTGAGGCAAGAGCCTCGGGTAAATGCCGCCAACCTCGACAGAGGGAAGCGCCACATAGAAGTCTCGGATCCTCAAAACTGAGATAGATACATCGGAGATGCGACTAGGCCTCCTAGAATCAAAATTACAGAGCAAATTGACTTATCATTTGCTAGACATGCTGCCCGCCAAGTGCAGATCAAGCAGCGTAAGCAGGATCAACAACAGCTAGAACAATTATATCACCTTAATAAAGAGCGCATTCGATGCCAAACAAATGAGTTGCTCTGCACCACTGTGCCTGAAAAGGTTTAGACCCACCAAACACAGAGGGAAAAAAGGTACGAGAGGCACAACCCCATAGTGCATGATAGGTCTCCAAGACCTCGCCAAGAGACGCCTCTAAGACACCCCAGATATGAGTGGGAGACCACCCCCAGGAACCATGATGGGTACCCTTCGCGGGCACCCACCCCTGTTCATCGAGCTCACCTAGTAACTCCTCAAGAAGCTTATGAGGAGTATGAACAAGAAGAATGGGTCGAAACGCCCTATCAAGGTAGAGGAGGTGCTATTCGACCACCCCTCCATAGGCCCCTAGTTTCCTGTAACACCCAACGGGAACAAGTTACGGAGGAGGAGATTAAGTCCTCCTATGCATACAAAGCACTATTAGAGCGTTTGGAGTCTGTGGAGACTAAAGCTTATGGGCACCAAAAGCCCACATTACGTCAACTTCGTAGTCATCCAGTGCATCCGTCAGTGCCCACACATCTTTACCCCAAAAATTTCAAGTTGCCTTAGCTGGCAGTCTTTAAGGACGAAGAGGATGCTCAAGAGCATGTGACAAGATTCCTGAGCCAATGCTTTGGCATTCAGGATAATGATGCGCTGTTGCTAAGGACATTCATAACCACATTCGCAGGCCCTGCCTCAGATTAGTTCACATAGTTACCAAAGCACAACATCAATAACCTAGACCAATTAGTGGATGCGTTCCTTGAATGCTTTGCCTTCAGCACCAAGAAGAAGGCATCACTGAGTGATCTGGCCAGCCTCAGGCAATATGATGAGGAGACAATGGCGGCCTACGGGAATCGATGGAGGACTCTGCTTTCCAAGCTACCTTACCTTCCCCCTATGTTCGACCTCACACAGATGTTTGCACGAAGTTGCTTGAAATCAATATCTGGGCTATTGCAGCTGCAGCAATATGCCACTTTAGAAGAAGCTCTAGCACAAGCCAGAATTATCAAAGAGATCAAAATAGGGGAGGGCGCAATCACCAAACCTAAAAAGAAAGAGTGGAACAAAAACACCAAAATAGGGACTACGCAACAAAAACCCACTGAGGTTAATCAAGTTGCTATAAATGTCCCCAAGCCTGCACAAGAAGTACAACCTCAAAAGGCTAATTATCAGGCGGTGCCTCATAATAACTACGAGAAAGAAAATAAAAAACAAGAGCAAAATCAGCAGCGTCGCCCTAAGCGACAATTCACCCCTTTTACGGAGTCTAGGGACTCCCTATTTGACCGCTTGTCAGTGGCAAATCTAATCACCCTTCCAAAAATCCAAACCATAGATCCTAACGCTCCCAAGCCTAAGGGATATAGAGAGGATTTATATTGTAGGTTCCACAGGCGAAGGGGACATGACCTAAACACATGTTGGAAATTCAAGGGATTGATACAAGATTTGATTGATAATCAAACATTGGTAGTGGATAACCCCATAGCGCCAAATAATCAGTAGATGGGGGTATTCAAGGACCCCTTGCCTGCCCACGAGGCACAAGCAAAACCTCTTCAGGTCAATGAGGTGCGATAGAATCTTTGTTGAGCAAGGTGTTGCAAGAAGGTTGTCATTGTTGTCAACATAGGCAGTTAGATCCAAGGATGCAGTGGGTAGACAGATCAGAAGTCATTCAGATGTAGAAGATAGAAAAAATTCGAAGAAAAAGACAAGTTAGAAAACTGTCGCGATATCGCGACATGTTTTTTGTCACGATTTCGCGACATGTCGGAGGCCAAGAAGCTAAGTTGAGAAACTGTAGCAATTTCGCTACATGTTGAATTTTCGTGGGTAGAAGCAGGGAGAAAGTGTTAAGTAAAAAGGATGTAGCGATTTCGCTACAAGTTGCAAAGGCGCAAAGTAAAGGTGTAGCGATTTCGCTACGAGTTGCAAAGGCGCAAAGTAAAGGTGTAGCGATTTCACTACGAGTTGCAAAGGCACAAAGTAAAGGTGTAGCGATTTCGCTATGGGTAAAAGTTGCGCAAAACAAAGGTGTAGTGATATCGCTACAAGGTGAAAATACTCAACACGAAGGTGTAGCGATTTCGCTACAGGTCTGAAGGGCAGAACTCAAAGGTGCAACGATTATGCTTCAAGTCGAAAGTGTAAGGCACAAAAGTGTAGCGATTTTGCTACGAGTCAATATTTCACGGGTAAAAGCAAAGTTGAAAGCACAAGGCACTAAGTTGTAGCGATTTCGCTACTGAATGAAGCACAAAATGTACGGAAGCCGAAAGCGTCACGATTTCATGACAAAGATGAAGATGACGCCAGCGAAAGCTGAAAGTGTCGCGATTTCGTGACAGGTTGCAAGAAAAGCCGCTAGAAGCCAAAAGCGTCGCAATTTCGCGACAAGAATGAGGATGACGTCAGCAAAAGCTGAAAGTGTCGCGATTTCACGACAGGATGCAAGAAAAGCTGCTGGAAGCCGGAAGCATCACGATTTCGCAACAAGATTGAGGATGACGTCAGCAACTAATCAAAGTGTCGTGATTTCGCGACAAGAATGGAAGTGAAGCATTCGAAGGCCAAAAGGGTCGTAATTTCACGACGATAAATTCAAGGAGGCGTACAACCACAAAAAGTGTCGCGATATCGCGACGTGTTGCTATTTCGCGAAAATAAGCTACATGAAGGAGAAGAAGGTGGCAGAGGAGTTTGAGGCCGACAAGTTTGAATCGAGGCCAACGATTTTTAGGGTTTGAAGCCGACATTGTCAAGGGTTTTACAGCGGTCGTCTTTAGGGTTTCAAAGCCAAAATTTTCTAGGGTTTTACAGCGGACATCCTTAAGGTTTTGAAGTCGACATTTGCTAGGGTTTTACAACGGACGTCTTTAGGGTTTCAAAGCCGACATTTGCTAGGGTTTTATAGCGGACATCTTTAGGGTTTCGAAGCCGACATTTGCTAGGGTTTTACGATGGGTATTTTTAGGGTTTGCAGTCGACAATCACAAAGTTTAAGCAGCCAAAAAAATTCTAGGGTTTGACGTTGACATCATTAGGGTTTGCAGTCGACGTCTTTGATTTACAGCCAAATATGTTTGATGTTGAATTCTCTTCTATAAAAAGGGGGCTGTTGCGAGGTTAAAGAGAGGTGAGAAGTGTGAAATGTGCGAAACAAGTTCGCGTCAAGCAGAGAGCAAGTCGTTTCGATCCAGAGAGTGAGCAAAGTGATAGTTCTTTGGAGTTACAGTAAAGAGAGCGTAGCAATGAGATAATGTGCGAGTGCAAGGAGCATGATTGCATGAAGTTAAGACAAGAAGAATGCAAAGTCGTAACTCGAATCTGTAGATCGTGATTGCATGAAGTTCAGTCGAGTAGAGTGCAAAGTCGTAGTTTGGATCTGCAGATCGTGAATGCATGGATGACAGTGCGAAGAGTTTTTACGCAGAAGCAGAATGCAAAAAAATAGCAGACTGTAAGGAATAAAGTTTTATTGTATCATTTTGATTATCTTTATTATTCTCCAAGTTGCAGCTTGGTATAAGGGGTTGGTGCCTCTTTCCAGTAGGTGCTAGAAAAATAGGAGTTGGTGCTCCATTCTGTTGAAGCAGATAAAGCTAAGGGGTTGGTGCTCCTTCTAGTTGGTGCTGGTAAAGGATTATGTAAAGTTGTAGCTTTGCATTGACTGGATTTGGATGGTAGTCCAAGCAGTCTTTTTGAGTAGCCACATTGGTGAACCTCGTTAAAATTGTTGTGTTATGTGTGATGCTTTCTTGATGCATTTAGTATCTCTTTTATCTGCTTTAAACTACTACTGGATTTAAAACCATATGTTTTAGAAATTTTAAAGAACACACTGATTCACCCCCCCTCTCAGTGTCATTGTGATTACAACAATTGGTATCAGAGCAAAGTACCTGAACAGGCTTAAACAGCTAAGGTGATCTTGGAAGTTACGCAATGGCAAGTGGTGAAGGTTTCTCCTCGAACAAAGCACCATTGTTTGATGGGACTAACTATGCGTTCTGGAAAATTAGAATGCAGACATATCTTAGTGCTTTGGGTTTTGACATCTGGGGTGCAGTAGTTAATGGTTACAAAGCTCCTGCCATCGCTCCAACAGACACGGCTGGTAAAAAGGCATTTGAATATGATTCAAAAGCAAAAAATGCCATCATGTGTGGACTAGTGGACAGTGAGCTAGTCAAGGTCATAAATTGTGAATCAGCAAAAGATATATGGGATAAACTAGAGAACATCCATGAAGGAGATGATAGAATCAAGGAGGCCAAGCTTCAAGCACATCGAGCTCAATACAAATCTTTAAAGATGGACAATGATGAGAACATAGAGACCTTCATGCAAAGAGTCAATGGGATCACCAATTCAATCAGAGGTCTCGGCGAAGAATTAACCGATCTTTGCTATCGTGAAAAAGGTATTAAGATCGCTCCCTCCTAGATTTGATTCTAAAGTCTCTGCCATAGAAGAAGCCAAAGATCTAAATAGTTTTAGTATGGATGAGATGCATGGTTCTTTGACTGCTTTTGAAATGAGAATAGGAAGGTCTAATCCCATAGACAGAGAAGCAACTTTTAAAGCCCTAAAAGGCAAAAGCACAAAACAAGAGTCTGAAGAAGAGGATGCTTCAGATGAAATGGAAGCAAATTTTGTCAGAAAGCTGAGAAAAGGAAAAGGAAAATACAAAGGAAAGCTACCTTTTAAATGTTTCAATTATGGAGGCATTGGACACTTTGTATCAAATGTCCTCTCCATGACAAGAACAAAGGTGAAGAAACTCAGCATCAAGAAAGAAGTGAATGGAGGAAGAAAACTAACTTCAGAAAAGGCAATTTAAAAAAGAAAAGCTTTATCTCCCGAAATGCAGAATCTTCCGAGGACAGTTCTAGTGAAGACTCTGAAGAAGGAACAGGTGAGGCTCTCTTTATGGCGTTTGAAGTAGAAGAATCAGAAGAGGCAGAAAACACACAAAAGAGAGAAGGAATGAAATCTGAAGTATCTATTGAAATAGGTGAGGCTGAAGTTGATTTAGAAGGTGAGCTGGTTTCTGCTCTTATAGAATGGAAATCTGAGAAAAGAAAGAATAAAAAATTGTTAAGGAAGCTTAAGGATGCAAATGATATTATAACCAGTCTAAAGACACAGACAGAAGAGTACAAGAAAATGTTCGAAGATTTTGAAGTACAGGTAACCATGAAGATAGAATACTGTTGCAAATTGGAAGAAGAAAATGTTAGTCTTCGAATACAGATACAAGAGCTGGATCAAAAAATCAGCTGTCATTTAAAACATGATGAAAGTTCGATGAAGCTAGACAAAATCCTAAGCAATCAAAGACCCACAGGTATCAAATTTGGTCTGGGTTTTACTGAAGGAGAATCATCAAGTGGACCAAAGACAAGCAATGTTGAAAGTAAAAAAAGTAAAGACAAGAAACAGGCTGTGGAAAGAAAAACAAATCAGGCAAAAGAAAGCTGTAATGCCAGTCCTAAAATAGCAGCTGACATTGATGGCTTCACCAAGGTCACACATCAGAAGAAAAGAAGATCTAAAGCTCCTGCAACAACTTGGCCAAGACCATATTTCAGGTTCAATCATTATTTCTATGGTTTATGTTTTAAATGTAATGGTTATGGGCATAAAATTGTTGACTGCAAGTACAATATAGGTTCAAGAAGTTTCACTAGTAGAAATGCTTTTGCTCCTCTAATGAGTTATGCAGTAGAATGCTTTAAGTGTCACAACTTTGGACATATTGCCAGAAACTGTCGCAGTATTTCTATTTCATATCAATCTCAGAAAAGAAGAAGTCAACCATATAGGGCAAAACAAAATAGAATTTCTTCTGAAGGATATGTGCAAGAGTCTGAAAAGGGGAAATCCCAGCTAGAACCCAACACCATAGTTAAAACAGAATGGAAACAAAAATAATAGCTCAGGAAAGAACATGAATCTTTAATAGTGCAGACAACTTTTAGAGCTCAGAATAAATATGTACCATGGATTCTTGACAGTGGTTGCTCAAGTCATATGACAGGTGATAAACAAAAATTTGAAAATCTACAGAAATATGAGGGTGGTTCTGTGAAGTTCGGCAATAATGATGGAGCCAAAATAATGGGTAAAGGATCTGTCAAAATTAGTGAAGGGAAAATCAAGTCAGAAGAAGTTTTATATGTGGATGGTTTGAAACATAACCTGTTAAGTGTGAGTCAAATCTGTGATAAAGGACATGAAGTGGTTTTCAAGAAGCAGGGTTGTGAAGTCAGAAAAATAAACAATGGGAAATTGATAGCAACCAGCTCAAGGACGTCTGGCAACCTGTACACACTCTCAAAATTTTCAGAAGGCATGTGCTTCATTGGAAAAGAAGAAGAGAACTGGTTGTGGCATAAGAGGCTTAGACACATAAGTTTTGATAATTTGGTGAAAATTAGCTCTAAACAACCAGTGAGAGATATTCTAACCATTAAGAAACCTTCAAATAGTGTTTGTGCTTCATGTCAGAAGGGAAAGCAAACCAGGGTTTCATTTAAAACAAAAGAATATCACACTAGCAGGCCTTTGGAACTCATTCATACAGACTTATGTGGACCCATGAGGACTCAAAGCATAAACGACGACAAATACTTTATGTTGTGTATCAATGATTATTCCAGAATGACATGGATATTCTTCTTAAAAGATAAAACAAAAGCTTTTGAAATGTTCAGAACCTTCAAACAGCTAGTTGAGAATGAAACGGGAAAAAATATTAAATGCTTGCGATCAGACAGAGGAGGAGAATTCATTTCGAATGAATTTACAGAATACTATGAAAAATATGGTATCAAGAGACAATATTCAGTAGCCAGAACTCCTCAGCAAAATGGTGTAGTAGAGAGGAAAAACAGAACTATACAGGAAATGGCACGCACCATGCTGGCAGAAAACAAAATAGCAGATAGATTCTGGAAAGAAGCAGTTCACACAGTAGTATATATTCAAAACGAGCAACTGGCAAAAAAATCATCCTAGAGACCAAATAATTGGAGATCCCACAACTGGCATTCAGACAAAAAAGAAAGTAATAAGTAATTACTCTCTTTTATCTAGCATTGAGCCCAAAAACATAGATGAAGCAAGCAAAGATGACAGCTGGATGAAGGCAATAAATGAAGAGTTAGATCAGATTGAAAAGAATAGAACTTGGGAGTTAGTACCTAGACCTGCAAACAAGAATGTAATCGGCACCAAATGGATATTTCATAATAAATTAAATGAAGACGGTCGGGTCATTAGAAATAAAGCAAGACCGGTTTGCAAAGGCTATGCACAGGTCGAAGGCATTGACTTTGAAGAGACTTTCGCACCAGTGGCCAGACTAGAAGCTATTAGAATGTTTCTGGCACTAGCAGTTCACAAGAACTTTAGAGTTTATCAGATGGATGTAAAATCTACGTTTTTAAATGGGAAACTTGAAGAAGAGGTCTATATTGAACAACCAGATGGTTTTCAAATCAGTGAAGATCCTAACCTTGTCTGCAAATTAAAGAAAGCACTGTACGGATTAAAACAAGCACCATGGGCATGGTATGCTAGGCTAGATAATTATCTCTCTCAACAGGGATTCAAGAAAGGTTTAGTGGATAGTAATCTATATGTGAAAATAGAAGGTGGACATCTCATTGTTCTTGTTGTCTATGTGGATGATATCATATTTGGCAGCAACAAAGATGAATCGTGTAAAGACTTAGCAAACAAGATGCAAAATGAATTTGAAATGTCAATGATTGGTGAATTGTCTTACTTTCTGGGGCTACAAGTTAATCAGAATGAGAAAGGTATATTCATTTCCCAAATAAAATATGTGAAAGAAATGCTAAAGAGGTTCACTATGGAGGACTGTAAGCCAGTTAGCACTCCCATGACAACAGGGCGCAATTTGAGTAAAGAAGACAAATCTCCACCTGTAGATCAAACCATGTACAAATCAATGATAGGAAGCTTACTATATTTAACTACAACCAGACCTGACATTCTGCAGGCAGTTTGCATGGTAGCTAGATTTCAGGCCAATCCCAAAGAGACTCATGTAACAGCAGTCAAAAGGATTTTTCGGTATCTCAAAGGCACCATGGAGTATGGGTTGTGGTATCCAAAAGGCAAAGATTTCACTCTTATATCATATTCGGATGCGGATTGGGCTGGATGTGTTGATGACAGAAAGAGTACCAGTGGAGGAGCATTCTATTTGGGGGACAAATTGGTTGCATGGCACAGTAAGAAGCAAGAATCGGTTTCTATATCTACAGCTGAGGCAGAATATATTGCAGTAGCAACATGTTGTACACAAGTCTTGTGGATGAAACAAACTTTGAAAGATCTAGGCATTAATTTTAGTGAACCAATATCAGTAAAGTGTGACAACACCAGTGCAATCAACATTTCTAAGAATCCAGTAATGCACTCACGGACTAAGCACATTGCTATAAGGTATCATTTCTTGAAAGAAAAAGTTGCAGAAGGAGAAGTTAAATTGGACTATGTCCCAACTACAGAACAGGTAGCAGATATTTTTACAAAACCTTTGCCCAAGGAAGTATTTGAGTATCTTCGAAGCAAATTAGGAGTAGTCACACTTCCTAAGAAGTGACTAGGGATCACTTTCTCAGGGGGAGCATTTGAGTATTTGAGGATGGACTCAGGGAGAGTCAAATTGTGCCTGAGAAGAGTGAGGATGGACTCAGGGGGAGTCTGCAGTAGCCCTTTGGTATTATTGACAAAGGGGGAGAAGAGTTACAGGAATGTATATAGGTGTTGCCAACAATTCCAAAGGGGGAGATTGTTGAGCAAGGTGTTGCAAGAAGGTTGTCATTGTTGTCAACATAGGCAGTTAGATCCAAGGATGCAGTGGGTAGACAGATCAGAAGTCATTCAGATGCAGAAGATAGAAAAAATTCGAAGAAAAAGACAAGTTAGAAAACATGTCGCGATATCGCGACATGTTTTCTGTCACGATTTCACGACATGTCGGAGGCCAAGAAGCTAAGTTAAGAAACTGTAGCGATTTCGCTACATGTTGAATTTTCGCGGGCAGAAGCAGGGAGAAAGTGTTAAGTAAAAAGGATGTAGCGATTTCGCTACGAGTTGCAAAGGCACAAAGTAAAGGTGTAGCGATTTCGCTACGAGTTGCAAAGGCACAAAGTAAAGGTGTAGCGATTTCGCTATGAGTTGCAAAGGCACAAAGTAAAGGTGTAGCGATTTTGCTACGGGTAAAAGTTGCACAAAACAAAGGTGTAGCGATTTCGCTACAAGGTGAAAATACTCAACACGAAGGTGTAGTGATTTTGCTACAGCTTTGAAGGGCAGAACTCAAAGGTGCAGCGATTATGCTTCAAGTCGAAAGTGTAAGGCACAAAAGTGTAGCGATTTCTCTACGAGTCAATATTTCACGAGTAAAAGCAAAGTTGAAAGCACAAGGCACTAAGTTGTAGTGATTTCGCTACTGAATGAAGCACAAAATGTACGGAAGCCGAAAGCGTCACGATTTTGCGACAAAGATGAAGATGACGCCAGCGAAAGCTGAAAGTGTCACGATTTTGCGACAGGTTGCAAGAAAAGCCGCTGGAAGTCGGAAGCGTCGTGATTTCGTGACAAGAATGAGGATGACGTCAGCAAAAGCTGAAAGTTTCACAATTTCGCGATAGGATGCAAGAAAAGCTGCTGTAAGCCAAAAGCATCGCAATTTCGTGACAAGATTGAGGATGACGTCAGCAACTAATCAAAGTGTTGGGATTTCACGACAAGAATGGAAGTGAAGCATTCGAAGGCCAAAAGGGTCACGATTTCGTGACGATAAAGTCAAGGAGGCGTACAGCCACAAAAAGTGTTGCGATATCGCGACGTGTTGCTATTTCATGGAAATAAGCTACAGGAAGGAGAAGAAGGTGGCAGAGGAGTTTGAGGCCGACAAGTTTGAATCGAGGCCAACGATTTTTAGGGTTTGAAGCCGACATTGTTAAGGGTTTTACAACGGACGTATTTAGGGTTTCAAAGCCGACATTTGCTAAGGTTTTACAGTGGACATCCTTAAGGTTTTAAAGCCAACATTTGCTAGGGTTTTACAGCAGACGTCTTTAGGGTTTCAAAGCCGACATTTGCTAGGGTTTTACAGCGGACGTCTTTAGGGTTTCAAAGCCGACATTTGCTAGGGTTTTACGATGGGCGTTTTTAGGGTTTGCAACCGACAATCACAAAGTTTAAGCAGCCAAAAAAATTCTAGGGTTTGACGTTGACATCATTAGGGTTTGCAACCGACGTCTTTGATTTATAGTCGAATATGTTTGATGTTGAATTCTTTTCTATAAAAAGGGGGTTGTTGCGAGGTTAAAGAGAGGCGAGAAGTGTGAAATGTGCAAAACAAGTTCACGTCAAGCAGAGAGCAAGTCGTTTAGATCCAGAGAGTGAGCAAAGTGATAGTTCTTTGGAGTTGTAGTAAAGAGAGCGTAGCAATGAGATAATGTGCGAGTGCGAGGAGCGTGATTGCATGAAGTTCGATCAAGAAGAATGCAAAGTCATAACTCGAATCTGTAGATCGTGATTGCATGAAGTTCAGTCGAGTAGAGTGCAAAGTCATAGTTTGGATCTGCAGATCATGAATGCATGAATGACAGTGCGAAGAGTTTTTACGCAGAAGCAGAATGTAAAAAAATAGCAGACTGTAAGGAATAAAGTTTTATTGTATCATTTTGATTATCTTTATTTTTCTCCAAGTTGCAGCTTGGTATAAGGGGTTGGTGCCTCTTTCCAATAGGTGCTGGAAAAATAGGAGTTGGTGCTCCATTCTGTTGAAGCAGATAAAGCTAAGGGGTTGGTGCTCCTTCCAGTTGGTGCTGGTAAAGGATTATGTAAAGTTGTAGCTTTGCATTGACTGGATTTGGATGGTAGTCCAAGCAGTATTTTTGAGGAGTAGCCACATTGGTGAACCTCGTTAAAATTGTTGTGTTATGTGTGATGCTTTCTTGATGCGTTTAGTATCTCTTTTATCTGCTTTAAACTGGCTGCTGGATTTAAAATAATATGTTTTAGAAATTTTAAAGAACACACTAATTCACCCCCCCCTCTCAGTGTCATTGTGATTACATCAATCTTCCCATGCAAGGGTATGTGGGAATGATCAGCATAGTAACCAGGAACAAGAAATACCTAGGAGTTGCCCCCGAGGCAGCTACAAAAGAAGTTCCAACAATGTCGCAACCTCAACAACACCCTGTGCAGTTGCCTCCGCCTAGACCCGAGGTCACGATACGGACCAAACTCATGCAGAGTTTGCGGACCACATCGGCTAGGCTTTCCATCTATGAGCTTATACAATAGTCAACGCCCCATCGGGAAGCTCTCATGGAAATTTTGAAAGCCATCGAGTTACAGCCTCATGAAGCAAATTCCTTCAATAACTTCGTAGGACATGTAAAACGATGTACGAAGCCAGTCATTACCTTCAGAGAGGATGAAGTTAAAATAGTATCGAATGACATGGCAGATCCACCCTTGCACGTTATCGCGTGGGTCAACGGGATCCCGTACAAGAGAGTGTTGGTAGATATCGGCTCGTCCAGTGAATATCATTACCACTACAGACATTAAAACATCCGAATCTGCCAACCTCTCATATCACGGCTTCCACATACACACTGTGAGCATTCAACGATGCGATATGCTCGATAGTCGGCACAATTGTTCTACCCGTCCGGGTAGGACAAAAGACGATACCCACATTGTGCCATATTTTGGAAGGCGAGATGGCATACAACATATTGCTAGGGCGACCATGGATCGGGGACATGAAGTGTGTCCCTTCGATAGCTCACCGGTTTCGAAGTATGCATTTGAAGGAGAAGTACATGTAGTCCCGATGGACTTAGAACCCTTCAAATATTGCAATGCAGTGCAATTGATGCCGCAATCAACCCTCCCGTCGATGCACTTGGATTTCCAGTTAAATCCATCTAGACAGGGTCCGATGCCACGAGCACCACTGGTGACTAATCCATCAAAACCCCAGCCAGGTGCATCTTCATCATCTGCTCCTTCACTACCAACGCCACCTGTCATGGCTAAACAGAAGGACAAAGGGAAACAAATCATGGAAGAATCTCAACCCCTAGAAGAGGTGTTGCCAATGATATCAACTATCTCAACAGAAGAGATACCTAGCACAGTGGAAGCTAAGGCTCCTAATCCACCCAACATGGAATGGAATCAAGAAGGCCTTCCATTCCCTCCCTCTCAATCGTCAACAATTACTGTTGAAATGGCCGATACGGGCCTGGGGGAGTATCTAGTGCAGAATGTTGTAGCAACGCCCATGCTAGAATCAGTGCAAGACATGGGGAGACCTCGCCTTCCCATAGGGACAGTTGTTCCTTTAGGTTACCCACCAAACCAGACTAATTTTGTGTATGGGGGCCTTGATCATGGTGTCGAACCATACAAGCAAAAGGACGAGGACGAAGAGCCTTTTGCCAAAAATGTCAATTATCTGTCGAACCCGGACTTCGCTCCGAGATATCTCGGCCAATGCAATTGGCACGGATACGGGTTAGGCGGTATGAGCAAGGGGTGCGTGTCCTTTGCCAACCAAGATACCAAATGTCGTATGATAAGTCGGGAGTAGGGTTCAACCACCCCCGCCCTTAGACATCTTGGTGGAAAACATGCAAGGCCTAGGAATAGGCGACAAGGGTGGATTGGCATCAGACCCCTATGCCAACCCGAACACAACGTACACATTGGGAGATTATCTCCCATGGTCAACAACCACCCTTGGTAACATCAATAACCCTTCTCCGTTGATAGAGAGAGGTAAAAGTTCGGACACTAACTTACAAGGAAAGCATAAACAGTGTCCAGAGATCTTTTTGAAATTGTTCCCTTTAGAAGTTCCAATTGAACAAGTGCAATGTCAAGAGAATCAGGTCCCCCCACCGAGTGTGGAACAACTGCAGTGGGATCAGATTAATTTACTTGAACAAAATGAGCCTAATATGTCACAGACAACTGTCGGGGCCAACGAGGGCCTTTGGATCACCGACAATGATTACGAAGACGAAACTGAGATGGAATATCTTAATCATGCACGACGACACAATCACCCTGTAACACATGAAGAACTGATGGCACAACTAGGCATAAGGTTAAGACATGAATGGTACGTAGACCCAGCAGGGTGGGACCAAGTGTTGGACCCGTGGCTCCAAGTTTACGACGAGCACCGTCCACCCCGAGACCCTATAATGACATCAGTGCCGAGGGAAGACCCTGTCTTCCTATCAACACATAGGGCCGATCCGTTCATGCCCGTCCCTACAGAACCAGATCCAGAGCATAGGGAGCATCCAGAATGTTCGAGTTATCACACCCGCAGTAATGGAGACCAAATTCATTTCATCCACATGATCTCCATTGATTTGATCGCACCCATCCGCAATCCGATCGACCCCGCATGGTCATTGCATCTAGACATAGATGCCATCGACTGGGATCACGTCAATTCACCCCTCTCCCCATCAGAGTACTGGCCTTTCGATAAAATGCCTCATTTTACCCTAGGGACAACTCAGGATATCTTCCAAGCTGAAGAGGAACCCGAGGTTCCCAACGTAGATTTAAACTCAGCTGATGATATTCATTTGATCCCGACTCCACATCAGTTGGAGGATGGATCCCACATGTCAGTCGAGGAGACGATTGACGTAGACATCGGCTTAGATCCAATGAACCCATAGATTATCAAGCTGGGGGTAAGCTTATCCCCTGAAGAGCAAGCCGACTACATTGCCCTTCTCAAAGAGAAGAAGGAGGTTTTTGCATGGTCATACAGAGACATGCCGAGGCTAGATCCACAGCTAGTCATGCATAATCTAACGCTTGATCCGACAATCAAGCCGATTAAGCAAAAACTACGTAAGATGCACCCAACGAGTGGCCTTGATGGTCAAAGATGAATTGCAAAAGGCTGTTGGATGCATAGTTTGTCATCTACGTGGATTATCCGCCATGGCTGTCCAACATGGTGCCCGTCAAAAAGCCCGACGGGAGGATTCGCATATGCACTGATTTTTGAGATCTAAACAAAGCGAGTCCTAAGGATGATTTCCCCTTGCCAAGCATCGACGCGTTGGTAGATGCTACAACGAGTCATGAAATGCTATCCCTCATGGATGGTTTCTCGGGATACAATCAGATTCGTATCAATCCTGAGGATCAACTCAAAACGGCGTTCACAACGCCTTGGGGGACATTTTGTTATAAGGTCATGCCTTTTGGCCTTAAAAATGTTGGCGCCACCTACCAACGTGCCATGACGTATATCTTCCATGATTACATGCATAAAACTTTGGAAGATTACATGGATGATTTGTTAGCCAAGTCTCTTTTGCGCTCAGATCATCTCGATGACTTAAGCAAGATCCTCGATCGCCTCATGGAGCATAAGGTCAGACTGAATCCCAAGAAGTGCGTATTCGGCGTCACATCTGGAAAACTCTTGGGTTTCATAGTCTCGAAACGAGGCATCGAGGTGGACCCAAAGAAAGTCAAGGCAATCCTTGAAATGGCTCCCCCAACTACCATTAAGCAGCTCAAAAGTCTGTAGGGAAAGGTCGCGTCAATCAAGCGCTTCATAGCGCAGCTATCTGACAAGTGCCGACCCATGAACAAATTATTGCACAAGGGGGTTACATTTCACTGGGATGACGAGTGCCAGTCAGCCTTTGATGACATCAAACAATACTTGGCTTCGCCACCAGTATTGGCACCACCTAGACCAGGAGTGTCGTTCTACTTATACATCTCGACTAGCGAGGTGGCACTGGGTGCCATGCTGGCCCAAAGAATGAACTTCACAAAGAATAGGCTACTTACTATCTTAGCCGCACCTCGGTCGGTTATGAACTTAACTATGCATACGTCGAGAAACTCCGCTTAGCGGTGGTGTTTGCTACCAAAAAGCTATGCCACTACATGTCGAGCAACACTACGTATGTTGTGTCTAAGGAGAATCCATTGCGATACATGATGAGTCGTACTTATCATAGTAGTCGCACGACGAAATGGATCATGTTGTTGATGGAATTTGACATAGAATTTATTGGACAAAAATCTATCAAAGGACAGGTCATAGCCGATCAACTAGCAGAGGCTCCTCTTGAAGACGATCAGCCTCTAGTCATAGAACTACCCGATGATGGGGTCTTCCATGTCTCAGAATCGCCAGATTTTGATGAGCCTGAGTCACAGGCCGACATAACCTTATTTTTTGACGGTTCTAAGTGTGAGCAAGGTGGTGGCGCGGGAATAGTATTCTTCACACCGCAGGGCGCTCCAATGCCCCTGTCATTTAAATTAAATTTCCCATGCACCAACAATAATGCAGAGTATGAAGCCTTGCTCATAGGTCTTCAGACAACAATCGCCATGAACATCAAACGACTTAACATCTTTGGTGATTCATTGTTAATTGTCAATCAAGTCAAAGGGGTATATCAATGCAAATGCCCAGTTCTGCAGGCTTATAAAGCCCTTGTGGACAAATTCCTGGCAAAACTTGAATGGTACGACATCGAGGCACTCCCTCGGTCATCGAATCATTTTGCGGACACAATGGCCTCCTTGGGGTCACTAATCCCGCAAGACCTTTTCGGTGATATGACAACCATTCAAGTCAAAACCTTATCGCAATCCGCGATGGAGCGTGCAAGCTCTGACTTGACGCCAAGAATCCACATGATCCAGATTGAACCATCCTCGGATAAGTTCTCTCGAATCCACGATCGTCTGAAACATGCCAACTGGGGGTCCTTGTTCTCCCCTACTCCCATTAATAGCAACACAACGTTGTTCTTACAAGTTCTATCCCGCTCAGCATTTGTTAGGGATGAACTTCAAGAGGGATTGGCTGTTCATACTGTCAAGGTTTTCGATCAACAGGACTGGTATTTACCCATTAGAGACTACCTCAAGTTAGGTAATCTCTCGCTTGAATTGACGCATGCCGCAAAATGAACATTCAAGCAGAAAGCGGCTAAGTATGTCTTGATAGGAGACATTTTGTATCGTCGCAGCTATGAAGGGATCCTCCTTCGTTGCTTGGACCAGCAAGAGTCCACTTGGGCGATCGCCCAAGCGCACGATGGTACATGTGGTGGCCACTTCAGTGGTATGGCCATCGCAAAGCGCATTCTTCGCATGGGCTATTATTGGCCATCTTTAGAGCGAGATTGTTGCGCATATGTCAAGAAGTGCGTGAAGTGTCAACATCATGCCAATTTGATGCACGTACCTTCCCAGGCCTTGGAAATCGATCCAATTGGCTTGGCCATTTTTTGCAAGTGGGGCTTCGATCTAATTGGAAAGATCTCCCCTGCGTCGTCAGGCCGTCACACGTTTATCATAACGACCACAGAGTATTTTACCAAGTGGGTGGAAGCAATTCTGCTTACCTCTACGATAGGACCCCGCATTGTGGAGTTCATTTTGCATAACATCATATGTCATTTTGGTATTCCATCCAAAATAATCTCAGATAATGGGACACCTTTCAAGAATAAAGATGTGCGTGCTTTGACCACAAAGTACAAAATTCAGCACAGTTTTTCAACCCCTTATTATCCACAGGCAAATGGGCAAGCAGAGGCGTCCAACAAAATGCTAGTCGCCATTCTTAAAAAGACAGTTGCAGACAATCATAAGGACTGGCACATTCAGATCCCGCTTGCCCTATGGGCTTATCGCACCAGCATTCGGACGCCCACTGGGGCAACTCCATTTTCGCTCGTGTATGGCTCCGAGGCAGTAATGCCTCTCGAGTTGGAAATTCCTTCCCTGCGTATATCAATGCAGGAGTTCATCGACGATGACACTGCACGGCAGGCCCGGTTAGACCAGCTTACGTTGCTTGACGAACGACGCGTTAATGCTCTCGAGCATTTACGTATTTATCAAGAGCGACTTAAGAAAGCTTACAACATGAAAGTTCACCTGAGGGACTTTCGGGTTGGTGATTTGGTTTTGAAGGAAAACCAACAGAACTCTAGTTTGCCGACCCACCTAAGGGACAAGTTCGCGGCAAATTGGTTAGGTCCATATGTCATTGATAGCAAAATAGGACCCGGGACGTACCGGCTAGCCTCTCTTGACGGAATCAAGGAAACAGAACCCTTGAATATCAGTCATTTGCGACCATTCCATATCTAGGAAAGCCATATCCCAAAAATGCTCCAAGGATTCCCTAAAATCGCTTGGTCAATCCCAAAATGCTCCAAGGATTCCTAAAATCGCTTGGTCAATCCCAAAATGCTCCAAGGATCTCTAAAATCGCTTGGTCAATCCCAAAAATGCTCCAAGGATTCCTATAAATCGCTTGGTCAACCCCAAAATGCTCCAAGGATGTCCACAATCGCTTGGTCAAAAATAAGAAAAGTCAAAATTCAAAAATCATCAAAAAAAAAAAAAATTTGCATCTCATTTCTAGGCATGCTCAAATTCATCAATAGAGAGCTCTTCTCGCATCTCATCTTCATATTCACAAAAATCAATCCATCAAAAATACAAAAATATATAGCTGCATTAAGCATTGCATCCATACATTGCATATTTGTGGTCGTACAAGTCAAAGGCACCATAAACTGTAATTACTCCGCCAGTCCATCTTGTTCCACATTCTTCCATTTTATAAAAAAAAGCAAACAAAAATGCCATTCACTGCTTTTTACCACACTAGAGTCAGTGGTCTTTTAATGTATCAAGAGTTTTTATCATTCAGTCATCATTTTGATTTCTAGCCACGTAATGTACCAAGTCAGATAGATTTTACGAAGGTAGAGTTATACTTGAATACGCCTTGTTACGTAACATCCCATCACAAGCTAAAACACATAAAAATTCCCAAGTTGTGTGAACGAAAGATGAAACCTGCATAGTAATCCGAGTCACCATAAGCGAAACGGTTATCTTGCTCATCCCCCTGTGCGAATGGTTCTAGAATGCTGAGAATTGACAAAAGGACGAGCTCTTCCCTATCCATTCACCTTAATAAACAGTGGTTTTTACCACTACCAAATCCCAATCATAGTTGGTTCCCAAAGTTGTAAGGATTTGTACTACACGTCCCTGCCAAGGATGGGTAGTCATCCCCAAGACCTAAAAGGATCAACGCCATTCACGAACAAAATTCCAATAAATCATCATCCTAACACTTTCCATTCACCTTTGGTCTCCAAGTTGTAAGGATTCGTACTATCCGCCCCTAACCAGGATGGGTAGTCGTCCCCAAGGCCTAAAAGATCAATGCCCCTACTTCATAATCTCCATCACCCCCTTGGTTCCCAAAGTCGTAAGGATTCGTACTACACGTCCCTGCAAAGGATGGGTAGTCGTCCCCAAGACCATAAGGATCAAGGTCATTCACAAGCCCAAACTCACACTGCTCAAAATACAAAATCAATTAACAGTGGTTATCACCACTATCCAAAATCCTTGCTCAAAAAGAAAAATAAATAGAAAAATAAACAGTGATTTTCATCACTATATAGACGAGCAAGTCTCCCAAATCATTCAGCCAACAAATAACCTGAACTTGAATCCCTGGAATTCTCAGCATTCGAAAACCATCTAGGTGATCCTCATTACAGGTTTGGTTGACAACCTATCTAGCAATGGTGGTATCCTACCCGCACGACGATATATCTGTCACATTAACTCGTGTATAGATCAATGTTTGCATGTGGATGAGCTAGCTTATGGTATCCTAGAGAGCAACGCAGATTAATCTATCTAAATACAACAAAGGAGTTAGTGGAGCTAATTAGGTGATCCTCGATACGAGGTTTGGTTGACAACCTATCTGGCACTGGCGGTATCCTGATGAATACCACATAAATGAACTCAATTGCACACACAAGGATGCGAAATAACTTGGTCAAAAACAAGTCCGATTCATACCTTGTTCAAAAGTCTTGTAAGATAAAGTACAGTCGTGGCTAGTGAGTTAAAACCGCTTGAGTCTCAGAAAACCTTAGCTACATTTCTAAACCAACTGCGCTACTTTTCATCCTCACATTACCATCAAAAAATACAAAAAAAACCACATGTATACATGCAAAGTCATTTACCACAGCAATCGCATAAACACAAAATCACAAAGTCCTAAACAGTCTATGGTGCCCTAACCAAACAACACAAATTCATTTCATCCATTACATTTTGCATATCACATATATATCAAAAACATTTGCATTTATCATACCATATACATCCATTACCATAAGCATGCATCCATCAACATCAATCATTGTGCATAACATAAAATAATGACATATACGCAAAGCAAGAAAATCAAAACAACAAAAACAACAAATATCCACAGACGACAAGCAATAAAAGTGACGAACAAAGGCACCTTTGCGCCTAACATTCAATGGCATACAAAACCGACGTCGGAGTCACAAATTATCACTATCCTACTCCCTAAGAAGGCTACCATAGCCGGACCGCTCCACGGGAGGTCGGATTTTCGCCAATTTTAATCCCAAATGGCGTCACAAAAACAACCAAACAACAAAAACATCACAAAAATGCAACACAAAAAAACAAAGCAATAAGCATGGCCGGACACAAGCGCTCTTACACTTAACCTCTTGGCATAGAAAATCGATGTCGGGGCACAAATGGTCGTTATTCTACTCCCTAAGAAGGCTACCATAGCCGGACCGCTCCACGGGACGACGGATTGTTGACACTTTCACCCCATTATGGCATCACCAAAAGGGTTTTTACCCACCAAAAATAGGTCCAAAAGTCGAAAAACTGCTTGCACATTCAACGGACAAACATCTGAAGGCACCCTAACCTAAGTCACCTCGGGTCAAGCGACTCGTCGCTTTTCTCATGGCGGTCATTCCCTCATCGATTCGTCGCTTGAGGGGGTAGTCACACTTAGTCACCAATCAACAAACACACACCCAATCAAGGCAATGGCATGCATTCAAAGAATCATTGACAAAGACAATCACGCTCCTGCTTGGGGCAGCAAACAAGCAACAATCACAAATCGATCAAACGCGATCAAACGCTTGGCATTCCCGAAGCATGAACTCAAGGTTCCCCCGTGGATAAAAGGTTGCGCCCTTTGCCTATTCATGACTGATCAATGTCTAAGTTCAAGTCACACCCCACCAAAATAGGTTAATACTTGAAATCAAATTCCTTAGCTCGTCAGAAGCAAGGATTCAAGAATGCATGCCCTTTCCATGCTTGGGGCATCACAAGTTGGTTAGGTTACTAAGAAACCCTAATCACTAGTGCTTTGGTTATCTATTTTTGCTCAGCACTGCATCACCCGCAGCGCTTCCCAAAAAGGGGCATCTCGTAGACACCAAAACAGCACCAATCCGATTACGTGACAATGCTTTGGTTATTTCCCGTTTGCTTTCTTTTGGCCACGATATCGCGACATGTCGTGATATCACGACCATTCTGCCTTTAGGCACCTTTCTTTTGTTTAAGTCATGATATCGCGACCATTTCGCCTTCGGGCCCCTTTCTTTTGTTTAAGTCGTGATATCGCGATGTCGCGATATCGCGATGTCGCGATATCGTGACCATTTTGCCTTCGGGCCCCTTTCTTTTGTTTAAGTCGTGATATCGCGACGTCGCGATATTGCAACGTCCCGCCTTTGGTCCCCCTTTCTTTTGTTTAAGTCACGGTATCGCGACGTCCCGCCTTCGGGCCCCCTTTCTTTTGTTTAAGTCACGATATCGCGATGTCCCACCTTCGGGCCCCCATTTTTTTGTTTAAGTCAGGATATCGCGACGTCCCGCCTTCGGGCCCCTCTTTCTTTTGTTTAAATCGTGATATCGCGATATCACGACATCCTGCCTTCGGGCCCCATTTCTTTTGTTTATGTCGTGATATCGCGATGTCGTGATATCGCAACAAACTCCCGCCCTTGCACCTGTAAACGTTAAACAATGAAAGCGGACATTAAACGACGAAAGTAGACATTAAACAAATGAAGGTGGACTTTAAACAAATGAAAGTGGACTTTAAACAAACGAAAGTGCACACTAGACAAACAAAAGCGGACATTAAACAAATAAAGGTGGACATTAAACAAATGGTAGTGGAAGTCAGTCAATTACGGCTCCCTGCCTCGCATGTGCGCGAGTGGACGACCAGCGAACTGTCACGTAGACAAGCATGGGCAGGCCAGACAGGAAGAATTTCCCCCATCACGCACTAGCATGAACACCAACTGGCATCCCTGCATGCCCATAACAACTGCACCCTGGGAATTCTATAAATTGTAGAGTTCTCTCACCAAAAAAGGGAGAAAAGAAACGTTTGGAGCAGCGAAGCCCTGCCGTTTATCGCCATACGTTTTGCCTTCGATTCATGTCATCCGCATCCGTGATCTCTTCTGCAAGGGAGGTCATTGGGTGTTTATGGAGAACGTGAATCCGGATCCATGGATCCATCCATTCGTCGACAAAGCTCAGTGTTCTATTTTTATTTCTTTTGCATTATGATTTTGAGATTTTGATTGCAAGCATATCAACATGCAGGTTTTATTTTATTTCATTTTATTTTATTTTTGAATCTACTGTTTTAATCATTTGGCCGACAAAGCTTATCATTCTGTTTTTATTTCTTTGGCATTATGATTTCGGTTTTTATTTCTTTTGCATAATAATAGCATCGGGATATTTTGCGTTATGATTTCGGGATCTGCTGTAATCTGTTGTTTTAATCATCTTCTGCATGCATGTTCTGTTTGTTTTAAAGACCGAATGCTTTATTTCAATACAGGTGCTACTAAACTCTTTTTGTTGTTTATTTGGAAGCCCTACCGATTTACAGCCATAGGTTTTGCCTTCGATTCATGTCATCCGCATCCGTGATCTCTTCTGTAAGGGAGGTCATTGGGCGTTTATGGAGAACGTGAATCCGGATCCATGGATCCATCCATTTGTCGACAAAGCTCAGTGTTCTATTTTTATTTCTTTTGCATTATAATTTCGAGATTTTAATTGCAGGCATATCAACATGCAGGTTTTATTTTATTTCATTTTATTTTATTTCTGAATCTGCTGTTTTAATCAATTTGTCGACAAAGTTTATTGTTTTGTTTTTATTTCTTTGGCATTATGATTTCGGTTTTTATTTCTTTTGCATAATAATAGCATCGGGATCTTTTGCGTTATGATTTCGGGATCTGCTGTAATCTGTTGTTTTAATCATCTTCTACATACATGTTCTGTTTGTTTTAAAGACCTAATGCTTTATTTCAACACAGGTGCTACTAAACTCTTTTTGTTGTTTCTTTGAATGTAGGAGGAGCAGCAAGGATCGAGGACTCTTCTTCAACACAAGCGACGACAACACTTTGGCCCGCCCGTTTTACATGTGGGCACGCGGAAGAAAGAAGACTGAGTCATGATTGTAACCAAAATTCATTTAACGCTCCTAGCCCCTAAAAAGGGAGGAGGCATCTTTGTAACCGAGATTAAGAGAGTTAAATAAAAGGGTTGTGCTTTCTCCATTTTCTTTTATCTCCGTTCGATTCGTCTCTTTCATTTCATGCATTTCACATTTTAGGATTTAAGCGTGTTTGATTTTGAATACATCGCAATTAGTATTTCTTTCATCCGAAATCTTGTGCTTTCAATGGCGATCACCGTTGATCGCCATTGAAAGCACAAGATTCCAGACGAAAGAAATACTAATTGCGATGTATTCAAAATCAAACACGCTTAAATCCTAAAATGTGAAATGCATGAAATGAAAGAGACGAATCGAACAGAGATAAAAGAAAATGGAGAAAGCACAACCCTTTTATTTAACTCTCTTAATCTCAGTTACAAAGACGCCTCCTCCCTTTTCAAGGGCTAGGAGCGTTAAATGAATTTTGGTTACAATCATGACTTAGTCTTCTTTCTTCCGTGTGCCCACATGTAAAACGGGCGGGCCAAAGTGTTGCCGTCGCTTGTGTTGAAAAAGAGTCCTCGATCCTTGCTGCTCCTCCTGAATTCAAAGAAACAACAAAAAGAGTTTAGTAGCACCTGTGTTGAAATAAAGCATTCGGTTTTTAAAACAAATAGAACATGTATGCAGAAGATGATTAAAACAACAGATTACAGCAGATCCCGAAATCATAACGCAAAAGATCCCGATGCTATTATTATGCAAAAGAAATAAAAATCGAAATCATAATGCCAAAGAAATAAAACAGAACGATAAACTTTGTCGGCAAATTGATTAAAACAACAGATTCAAAAATAAAATAAAATGAAATAAAATAAAACTTGCATATTGATATGCTTGCAATCAAAATCTCGAAATCATAATGCTGGGAATTCTATAAATCGCAGAGTTCCCTCATCGAAAGGAGCACAGAGAAGAAATATTCGAAGCAGTGAAGCTCTGCCGATTTGCTACCAGACGACTGCCTTCGACTCCTTTCTTTCGCATCCATGATCTCTTCTACAAGGGAGGTCATTGGGTGTTTATGAAGAATATGAATCCGGACCCCTGGATTCATCTATTTTCCAACAACACCTATTGTTTTATGTTTGTTTCCTTTGCATTATGATTTTGGGAGTTTGATTCCAAACCTATCAACATACATGTTATTTCATCTCCTCCTCACTAACATGCAGGCTCCAAGATAGTTTTAATCTGCTTAGACATCCCATGTATCTAAGATTGAATTGTGCAGGTCGCTGAAGCATCGAAGACAGGGTATTTCGCGGGTCCTCCCGCTCTGTTTTTGGGCAGCCGAATTCGTCCCTGTCGGGGATGAATCCTAAATGAACACAGTCAAATTCGTCCCTTCCTAGGATGAATTCTAATTTACCACAGTCCAACTCGTCCCGACCCGGGACAAATTCTAACCTGCTATTTTGATCATCTTCTGCATGCATGTTCTGTTTGTTTTAAAGACCGGATGCTTTATCTTAACACAGGTGCTACTAACTCTTTTTGTTGTTTCTTTGGACGCAGGAGAAGCGGTAAAAATCGAGGACTCATCAACACAAGCGGCGGCAACATCTTGGACTGCCCATTCTACATGTGGGCATGCGGAAGGAGGACTACTAAAGATGATTGTAACCGAAACATGCTAATCCTCCTAGCCCTTAAAGGGGACGGAGAGAGATTGTAACCGAATCCGGAATCATATTAATAAAAAGGGCTGTGCTCCTGTTTCTCATTTTATGTTAGTTTTGATTCGATTACGTTCGTCTTATTTTGTGCATGTTCATTTGGTATCAAGTTAGTATTGCTTTTCTTCCGAAATCTCGTGTTTTCAACTTTCTTCCATTTGCATGATTTATTTTATGTTTTTCTTGTTCTCTTGTGTTTATCATTCTCTTCATTGTAATTTACTTATATTGACATTGTTTACATTTTTTTTCTCTTCAATCATTATGCCATTATTTCTAGTAAAGGGTCATCATGACATCTCCAAATTTTGTGTTAGTACTCTTCTTTAAGTCCTATAGAGCAATTTCCTTTGTTCAACCCATGCTATATTCTATATGGTATGTGGTAGGAACACCAAGACAACATTTAAATTTTATGTATATTAAAAATATTACAAACCAATCAATAACTCAATAAATCATTACTATATCCCACCATAATGGTGACCATGCCTTGTTTAGTACATAACACTTTAATAGATACTACAATGCATGATATTAGACCATTGAAAGAGGGGTAGTTAGGATATTTTATTCATAGTGACTTCTTGATTTGGGTGCATTATAATGTGTATATTTTCCTTTTGTTTGCTTGTGTTTTGTTCTTCCTATATTATGGTAGGCATGTCTTGTTTGATTCATCATGTTCAATAAATATAGTAGGGTCTGAATTAGATCGAGAAATATATCATATGTATATTTTTATGTTGATGACATACTCTTGATTCATCCTACAATAATAATAGGCATGGATTAGTTGATACAAAATATTCATTAGATACTGTATTGTGGTTGTCTTTTCTCATAGTAGTGATGATCATGCTTGTTGATACATTGCGTTTATTATATACTATCTTACAAATGTATTTTGTCACTACAATGGTTAGTGTTCTTGTTGACACATCATGTAGGTTATGTACTATAGTTCAATGGTTTCCCTTATAATGGTAGGCATGCTTATTTATGCATCATTCTTGTTAGATATTCTAGGGTTTTTAGGAGGTATAGATCATTGCATCCTTTGTTAGTAGCATCTCTTTGGTCTACCCCACAATAGTGGTAATTGTACTTGTTGATGCATCATGCTTACCAAATATTACATGTAATTTTTTATTCCAATTGTAGTGGTGGGCCTGCTTGTTGAAACATAATTTCTAGCAGATACTACATGTTGTATACCTATTATAGTGGCATGTATGTCTTGTTTGACACATCATATTTATTAGATATCATAGGGGAGTAGTTTGGATTGAGATACAAATCACTTATATCTTGTTTTGGTGGCATCATTTTAGACCCCTTTTTCTACTATTATTTTGAGACATGTCTTTGTTATTTCTCATTTTTGATGCAATATAAAGTTTTAGAAGACATGTTACACACACCCTGTTAGTAATATGTCATGTAAAATATTTGCTAGAATTTTAAATCTCACAATATTATAAAGTAAAGTCATGCATCCAAGTTCAAATAAAAATAAAGCATAAAAATAAATAATCATTACATCACATCACAAATGAGGGATATGTGATGAAAAAATGAATCTCATATATCTTACATAAGAGTATATAATATGGTTACATAATGGTGCAATGAGGCATTGAGTGCTATCATATTAAGCTACTCCATATCTCAAGTACATAGCTTGATGTTCCAAAGAATCCTAAACTACATCTCTCTGGGTGCCTTAGTGGCTATAAATAAATATTATCATACAAAAAAATTGAAAGGATTGCAACTATAAAATCAACCCCTATTCATCTCTGATTGTGTGTCAGTTTTTAGTACAATGCTTGCTCCCTTTCATGAGCCTGGTCTATACTACCCTATCTTTTTGTCTCTATAATAGATCCTAATATCTCTCATGGATTTGGAATACCATATGGTCTCTTCCTAGCACCATATTCAAAATGATATCGAGGTGGCACACCTAGCTATATAATTGCTAGCTAATTTTATGAGCAAGCCAATGATGGTGTTATCAGTAATAGACTATCAAATTCCACAAGAGCACCTAGGGTGAACCATGTAATTGATCAATCAACATTTTCCATCCCTAGGCCATCTCTACAATCACTCAAAAAATCATATGTGAGGATCTCACCATGTATCATATTTAATATAATCATTCCAACTTAACTCTCATGTAAAAGAACACAAGCTAAGCTAAATTTGGGATGAGTTGGTAGGGTATATCTAGGTCAATGGGCTATCTAGTCTAGTCTTTCTCATTTAAGGAGGATACCTTCAAGTTTGTAGTGTCCACTCTAACCTCATAGAAATAGATCTCCTTTATGTCTATCTCCTTCTTAGATCCTTCTTTATCCTCCTATAGCACTACCTCCTCTATGGCTACGCCCTCTTTCATTATGTTCTCCTCCATAACCTCCTATTCATTAGGGGTATCCTCCACACTACTTCATGTGCCTCTAGCCCTAGATGCCTTAGCTCTCTCCCACATAGTTTTTATGGGTGGAGAGCTTATGTTTATTAGTACTACTATCCAATTCCTAGCATATTAAATTTATGGATATGGTCTTCCTTGGTATCCTTTGTCCCTAGGATATGAATCCATAATTATCCCTATCCTCTATCAATGGTGGTCCCATTTTAGTGGTGGCCCACTCACCTTGTGTATTTACCACTCCCTGCTATGTCTACATCATGATAGGGGAAGTTGGAGTAGCTCATATTCATGGCCCCTCCAAAACTATCCTATAATGCTATAAGGTGCTAAGACATCTAGTTGATGACCCCATACAATGTTATATGTCTACACCATTACAAGCTACTCCATATCTTAGTGGTTGGCCGACCATAGGTGGAGATAATGTATCCAAATGATCTGGTGGTAGAGGATCCATGTCATGAGTGGCATCTATGGTTGTACTATATATATTATTTGTTATTATTACTTTAGTAAAAAATTATTGGGCAATATATCATGGGGTAGTCCTAGGTGATGTTACATAACAAAATAAATGTATATCTAGGCCTAGAGTAGGAAGACTAGGTTGATGGTGCATACTCTTTGATCTTGGTTCCTATATAATTTATGATCAAATAGAGCTAATAATTCCCACCCTAGGCAAACCCTCTCTTTGCTCCTAGGTATCCATCCTCTAGATCTAGGTCTAGTAGCTATATGTGTAGTGGGGATCTTATTTGTTCCTTTTTGGTAGTATATAAACATTAATAGGAGAATCCCAACATGTTGCATGAAAGAAATTCTTGTAGTTATGTGGTCCAACTCTAGAAAAATAATGTAATATATATTAAATTATCTCTACCCAATCATCCACTTGCATAGCATCATATATGTCTCTTATGAGGTCATAACCTAGGGTGTTTGACTAATGACATCTAGACCTATCCTTCTTCTCTATTTCCTCATCTATTGTTGGAAATCATAAAAATGTGTTTATCATTGTGCTCTATAAAATTATGAACTCATAACATAATTATTGGTGGAGCATAATATAAGACATCCCTACCACTTGGTCTAGTACAATATGTTTGAGCTACCCCTACACCTTTGATGTCATCCCTTATTAAAACTAGTCTCACATCCAAGAAGGCTCTTTATACCTTCATAGGTGGTCATCCCCTACCTTGATGCTAATCCCTATCACAATCACCCTACTGGTGCTAGCTTTGGTCCCTTGCATAATTAGTGTCCTCCTATAGTTTAAAGGAAGCTTAATCTCACATAAAGATAGATTTTATCTTGACCAGGATCATTGGTTTTTGAATAGGATTATTGGTTGGAAGAAGTATCACCCTATTTCTTATAAGATTGCAATCATCACCTTTTTCATGTGATCATGATCACCATATTTTTTTTGATCATTGATTTTAACCAAGATCACTTGTTTGTCCATATTTTTTTGAAATCATTAGTTTTAGCTAAGATATTTACTTTTTGAAAAGTGGTAATCTTGGCTCAAGTTGATTTATAGGGATTTTACAACATTGCTATCTTGATTTTTATTGTCTTGCTTGGAAACTACCGCCTATGTAATGTGTTAGTCCTAATGACACTTTTAATGCTATTCTAGCTACTTCCTAGTTAGCCAAACAATGCATGTATTCATTAACCTTGTTTTTAGGTGTTTGTTTATTTAAGCCAAAATATGAAAATATGGTTATGGAGACCTCTATAACTTCCCTCTCTTATGATAACCATAAAATATATCTACTTATAAATTGGATCTCATACAAGCATGTAATAATCATAAGAAGGATGGGTGTACATGTGTAAAAATATTGAAAATAAAATATTTACTCCTTGTTTTTATTTTTGAATATTTAATTCTAAAATAGCTTTGTGCATTATATTTTGTCAATTTTTATAAGGATATAATAGGCAAGTGATTATATGGGTTTGGATCACTCTAAAATCATCTATGTAGTTCATTTTTGGTCCTTTTGCAACCAACTAGCATTTTCAATGCTTTGAACATTTTATAGATAAAATAATTTAAAGTCATATGGTACAGCCAAAAAATATTTTTACCTAACCAATTTTTTTGTGTGTGCTTTGTTGGAATAAATTCAGACTATGTGGAATGATATACATATCATATCATACTAACCTCTAAATTAAACTATTATTTAGGATTTGTTGTTATCAAGTTGTTGGTTATTCAGGGTATGTAGATTGCTATTTTTTTTTTAAGTGAAAAACCCCTTATGGGGCCACCTTGGTCTAAGAGACCATGAACAGGGGGTTCTACACCATCAAATTCACCTGGGGGTCGCACCCAACCCTGCCCGCACCAACATTATCAATTGGATTTTTGGTACCCAATTCAGCTTTTTGGAAGGGTGGAGATTCGAACCTGGGACCTCCCTTGGAGGATTGCCCTCTCCTCTCCAAATCACCTACAACACCTGGGTCTATGTAGATTGCTATATATTCAACAACATATGTAATCCATTTAATTTGTACAATAATAATTTTTATATGGTATCAAATATCTCTAATAAAATATGGTATAATATATTTTTTGATGGTTTGCTGAGAATATCTTCCCACCCAATTCTATTTGGAAAAATAAAAATATTTTACTTAGATGCCTCTCATGGTTCAGATCATACCTTCATGTTTACTTGAAGGCCTCCCTCTAATTTTTTGTAGGCTGAGGGAATACATAGACATAGAAGAAATATGGATGAGTCACCCATTTTTTTTTTGGTAATTAAGAAGCATCTTCACTAATACCGGGTTTTACAGGTGAACCCAAAACCTGTTACAAAGATCAGCATTATGCTGTATAGAAACCAAACCTTGCTAGGGACAGTATGTCCACTAATAATACTATCCTTCAAAAATCCCACACCTAGACCTGATACAAAGATCAACATTATGCTATACAAAAACCAAACCTTGCTAGGGACAGTCTGTCCACTAATACTACTGTCCTTTAGAAATCCCACACCCCAAGACACCTTGGACTTAGCTGCATTTATGATCATTTTGAACAATGATATCCACATCACTTGGAACCCCCTGTTCCCATGTGACCAATTTGTCAGCCTCCACCCCTATGTTGGCCAATTTATCAGCTGCTCTATTGGCTTCTCGAAATACGTGTTGGATCATTCGATCATTCCTTGCTTGATAGAAGATCCTGACCGCTTTGATGATAGTATTCACTCGCCATGAAGGATTTTTCCTGTTGCCTAGGAGGTTTATGATATGCATTGAATCTCCTTCAACTATTAATTTACCTTCAAACTTCTGAGAAATCTGAAGACCCCTCCATACCACCCTTGCTTTCGCCTCATTATTTGTCCTTGTACCTAGCTACTCAGAGAAGGCCACTACCAACTTACCTTGGTGGTCTCTCACTACTCCTCCAGCCCCTTCTCTACTAGGATTCTCTTTAGAGGCCCCATCAAAATTGAGCTTTAACCACCCAACCGGGGACAGATTCCACTTGGATTTTAGTCTAGGGTTGGTATTGATGAGCACAAGATCCTCAACCAGGATTAAATTTAAGGACTAGGCAATCTACCTCTTCCTCAGAGGAAGGTTTCGAGCTTCTTGAGGGATAAGGCAAGCATTTTCATGGGCAAAGGTCAAGATCCTAGTGGTAATGGAGGTGACATCATGAATTGACTCATGGAAAGCTCTATGGTTTCTTTCTAACCACACTTGCCACATAAAGTGGTGAAGACATATCCTCCACATAAACCTAAGCCTAAGGCTCACAAAGGGATTTGGCCATTGGTAGAAAAGTTCAAAAATGGTATCCGGTCTGACCCAAGAAATACTAAAAGCTTAGAATAATCCATCAAGGATACCCATAGAGACCGGGCATTCCAGGAAAATATGGAGAATGGACTCCCAATTGGCCCTGCACAAATAGCATCAGTTGGCAACAATCATACCTTTCTATATCATATTATCAATGGTGAAGATCCTTCCTTGAATCACCAACCATGAAAACACTGCTATTTTTGGAATACGTTTTTTGACCCACACCAATAGGGTCTGAAGAATGGGATCCTTAGGGTCTAGCATTAGATTGTATGTGGATTTTACTAAGAACTGGCCATTTTATATAGCTGCCCATACAACCTAATCCTGCTCTGGTTTCATAGGTATAAATTGTTGATGCATGATACTTTGGATTTCTTCTGACTCCGCTTCAAGACCCTGAATCCTTATCTATTTCCATGTGAGTCTTCCTCTCTCCCGTCTCATGAAGTTAGCTACTCTCCTCTCTATGGATTCCTCTGTGATTATTTTAATCTTAGCCAGGTGGGGAGCCTAATATAACACTTCTTCCTTGGCCCACCTATCATCCCAAAACCTGATTCTTTGGCCATTCCCTAAGACCCATCTCAGACCTTTTTTGATGACCTCTTTACTAGCTAATATTGCCTTCCAAAATACTGACCCTCTTCTGGGAATGTCTTCATTCAAGAAATCCAAACCCTGAAGATATTTTATTTTGATGATGGCTGTCCACTCATTATCCTCATTGTTAATGAGACACCAGGCATGTTTGCCCAGTAAGGCTACATTTATGTGGGCATTTCTTCACAATCCTAGACCCCCAATTTTTTTTGGCCTGCACACCTTTCTCCAGCCCACCAAGTGGATTCTCTATTTTCCTTTCGATCCCAACCAGAGATAATTCTTTTGGAGCTGCTTGATAAACCTTGATTGGAGCTTTGAAAATAGATAGCAAGTACATCGAGATACTCTGTAAGGTAACCATGGTGAGGGTGAGTTTCCCTGCCTAAGACAAGAAGTGTCCTTTCCATCCAACCAAATTTTTTTGGATTCTTTCTACCACTCCATCCCACATAGATTTCCTAGGAGAACCAGTGAAAATGGGAAGGCCTAAATACGAAGTGGGAAGAGTCGCTATCGAACATCCCAAAATTGCTGAAATTATAGTTTACCTTTGAATAGGTGTGTTAAGGAAATAAAACTTACTCTTGTCAAAATTTACCTTTTGTCCTGCCACCTCCTCGTAGAGCTGGAGAATATGCTTAATCCTTCTGGCTTCCACCACTAAATATTGAGTCAACATTAGAGTTTCGTCAACGAATTATTGGTAAGTAACTGGATTGGTGAGAGAGGTGGCTTTAATCCCTATAATTAGACCTACATTGCATGCTTCTTTAATCATCCTATCCAATGCCTCTGTTGCTATTATAAACATCAGGCTGATTGGGTCTCCTTGCCTAAGCCCCCTATGGCTTTGAAAATACCTAGCTATCGTACTGTTGACCAAAACTGAGATTAAAGGATTTGATATGCATTATTTTATGAGCCTCACCCATTGGGGATGAAATCCAAATTTTAGAAGAATAGCTGTCAAGAATTCCCAGTTAACGCGATCAAAGGCTTTGCTCATATCAAGTTTTAGGGCAAAGGCTGCCTTGTTAGTTTACCTAGCCGAATGCAGGGCTTCATGGATCATGATTACCCCATCCAAGATTGATCTCCCCTATACCAAACTTCCTTGACACTGATCAATGATAAAAGGTAAGATTTCTTTCATCCTATTAGCCATTGTATTAGTTAAAATCTTGTAGGACACATTGCACAAGCTAACAGGTCTAAAATATACCATAGTCTTAGGGGTTGGCCCCTTGGGAATCAAGGTAATAAAGTGGAGTTGAACCCTCTCAAAATATGTCTTGTTGCCTGAAAATCCTTAATCGTAGCTACCACATCCTCTCCCACAATATATCAGAAAGCCTGATAGAACTGATGGAGGAAGTTGTCAGGACCAGGAGCCTTATCCGGTTTCATACTAAACAAAGCCTTCATTATTTTCTCATCAGTGAAATGGGCAAGGAGTTTATCATTAATGGCTTCATCAACTAGATTAGGAATGAACTGGAGAAGAGAATCCTTAGCTGCCTCTAAACACTGGACATCCTCCCCGAGGAGGGAGCTAAAATAACCAACTGCTTCTTCTCTGATCTCGATCAAGTCCCAAGTTTTGGATCCATCAGCCTTGGTCAGCTGTCTAATCTTGTTGTAGCTCCTGTTACTCAAGGTTGTGACATGGAAAAAAATTGAATTTGAGTCACCATCCTTTAACCATAAATCTCTGGACTTCTGATGCCAGTAAGTCTCTTCACAAGCCAAAATATTATGGTATTCTGAAATCTTGATCTGCTCCTCCTTCCTAGTAACTTCATCACAGATACCATTCTATATCATACTGTCAATGTCTATTTCCTATTTTCAAACAGGTTCCCATAGACTTCCCTGTTCCAAGTTTTTAGGTTCTCCTTCACTAGTTTTAGCTTTTGAGCAAGTTTGAAGGCAAATATTCCCTGGCAAGGCTGCTGCCACCATATCAAAATATTTTCATTCACGTCTGGATGCTTAGTCCACATTGAATGAAAACGGAAAGGTTTCTTGAAGGAGTTCACTTCTGGAACCTCCAGCAGGATGGGGTTGTGGTCTGAGGCAATTTTGGAAAGGGTTTGTTGTGTAGAATCTCCAAATACAGTAATTGCCTCCTTGGATAGAAATAATCTGTCAAGTCTTTCCTCAATAAGTTGGTTTCGTATATGCCTATTGCTCCATGTATACTTGACCCCTCGAAGTCTCACATCCATTAGATGGTTTGAGTTCACAAAATAATTGAAATCTTCCATACTCTTGGATGGGAGTCCTGCTCCACCCTTTTTATCTGAGGGGTATAAGGGGGTATTGAAGTCTCCTGCTACCACCCACAATATATCATGGAAAGCATCACCCAATTTACCCAAGTACTCCCACAAAGACGCTCTCCCTTGAACTGAATTGGGAGCATACACATTTGAGAAAATTCACAATCTATTACTATCAATGTTATGGAAAAAACACTCAGAACCCTATCATCATCCTGAATAAGGCTTCCTTCCACCACTCGAGGATCCCACAACACCAAGATACCACCTGAGGCTCCTTTAGCTGGATTGCACACCATGCCCCCTTGACTCCAAATATTTTTTGCTACTATTTTTGACTGAGCTTTGTCTAATTTTGTATCTTGCAACATCAAAGTTGTTGGATTGTATTGCTTTCTTATTGAACTAACCACTCTTTGAGTGGGTAGGCTGTTGAGTCCTCTCACGTTCCATGAGAGAACCTTCATTTATATTTTTTAGAAATTTTCCCCCTCCCCCTCCCTTGTGGAGGTTTTCCTGATTTGTTATCTTCTTGCCCTGGGATAACTTGTTGTATCAGCATCTTCTACTTGCCACTGGCTATTTTATTTTTGGTTCTCAACTTATTATGATCTACATTTGACATCCTCCCCATTTTTTTCTCACTACCATAGTCAATAGGCAACTTGGTGGTACTCCTGGTATGCTTGGGGCTAAATGTGGGTGGGTGATCTTCTCAAGGACATAGTCTTCCTTGAACCTATTCATTCCTACCACCTCAATACTTGATTCTAACTCCTCTATATTTATCCTATACTCTCCTAGTTTTTGCATTGAAACTTTGACTTGGTTTGTTGGGCTGCTTGTGTTGATGTTAGGAAGGACTATTTTTGATATTCCTATTTCCTCCAACCATTTCCTATAATCTCCAGGGTTGAAATTCACACCATCCTAACCGTTTAGAGGACTCTTCATCCTAGGGTTTGAGGGGCATACCCTTGATGGGGATTCTAGGGTTTTTGGTAGTTCAACTTGCAGGTTTCCTCCCTCAAAATCCTCAGCCTCCCCTTCTTCCCCTAAATTAGCTAGAATTTCAAACTTATTTGAGCTTGGATTTTTGGGGCTTACCTGGTTCTCCTGTTCTCCAATGGCTTGTTGCTTGTATCTGTTCTGAGGTTGCCCTAATCCGTCCTTTGGATTTTCATAATAAATATAGTTTCCTTTAGCTGGCATGAAGCCTCCTCTACCAAATGGGCCCCCTCTTGGAGGAAAATCCTTGGGAAAACTTTTATCATTTGCACATTTGCCTTTTGTCCTCTAATTTTCTTTGTTGACTGCTAGATTAGGGCATTGGTTCCTTAGGTGTCCTTGAGTTTTACATTTTGAGAAGAATGCTGGCCTGTTTTCATACTCCACCACTTTCTTTCTCAGGTAATCACCATACCCTAGTTTAAAAAAGTTTTCTAGCTCTGAATCTAAATTAGCATTGACACACATTCTTGCATGCGTCATCCTCGTCCTTGCCAAGGTTGCATGGTCTATGGTTACCATTTATCCTATGGCTCTGGAAATACCTTGTAGCTAGTACTCATTGAAAAATTGGTCTGGAAGGTTTGGAAGGTGGACCCAAATAGGGACTATTTTGATGCTCTACTTTTCAGGGTCGAAATCCTCCCCCCAATATCTGAGGAACAAACTTTGCTTTTCCAAGAACCATGGTCCTCCAGTTAGGACACGGTTCACATCTTCCTTGTTAAAAATTATTATGAAAAAATATCTAGAAATGAAAACAATCTCCATGATCCCCGTTGTTATTTACTTGGATAGAGCCCAAGACTGAATGGTCTCTATGTTAGGCCTTCCTCCTAAAAACTTACCCATAAGTGAGAACTCTTCCATGGACAAAAATGGAACCATAGTATTTACAGGTGCCATTATCCTATTATTCACCAGTATAAGGGGAGGAAGAGAAAGAAATTCCTTCCTTCTGCCCTTTAACTTCTTCGTGAAAGACCAACCCCTACTAGGGCCCTCGACGCCCTTTTGGGTCCCTTTGTCAGGATATTTTTGAGGAGGGTCAAACCCTCTTTGGACTACTCCTCCTCCCGTAGAGGCCCTGTCTTCCTCTGGGTCCTCACCTGCCTCCTATTTTATGTTCCTGCTCGAAACCTCTGTAGCGAATCTACTACCTTGTTTGAGGTTCCTGACCAAAATATTTGAAATCCCTCTGTGGCATTGACTGCTTCCACTCCTCTCCTCCATTGCACTTACCTAGGCCATAAGACTCTTTGGACGGTGAGTCACCCACGTTGATTCCCTTCCTACCACACCATATTTCCATGATGTACCTTGCAAGGCTTCCTCATTAAGTAGGGCCATCACCTGTTATGTCTCCCAAGCTTGGTAAAATGCTTTGAACAATAATTACTACATTACTTCTCTTCACTCTTCTCTAAACCTCCCTCCTAAACCTTTGATTTTCATTGGAATCTATAGCACACGTGTGATCCAAGTTATTAATAGAGCATAGAGGAGAACATAGAATGGATTTTTCTCGATCCCTTAGCCTTTGTTCCCTTGTCTTGCCTAATCCCTTTCATGGGATTTTAGTCTACATAAATCTCCAAAGCATGGCCATAAGAGGTAAGATATTCCTTCCAAAAATCCCTATTTTTTTAAATCATAAGATTATTTTTTTGTCTTATGACATAGATGAAAAAGAGGGTTGGAATCCCATTCCATTTCCTCCCCTTGTGAGTGGAGGGTAGTGCAAAATATTTTCTTATGTGGAAATGAGGGGAATCCATATTTATGTGTGGTAGTCTATTAGATGGTATTGAAGAATATTCTAAAATTCATAGGTACAAAATTCAAGAAAATAAGTGGGAAATGCTTCCAAACAAGGTCATGCCAAAAATTAACTACACGTGTGGTTTTAAATGGCATTATATTTAGAGGATACTATTCCTCTAGAGTATTTATAAAGACCCATGCCTCAAGATATATTTTTGATTCCCATAGTGTGGGATGGATACTGATTTCTAATTTATTTGCAAACAACTAAAAAATGCAAAGTATTTGAATGTTATCGAGCTTACGATTGTTGTTGTTGAGAAGAATATTTATGTAATGCAATATCACTCCAACAATGTAATGGAGTTTGATCTCATGAAGAAGCAATGGATGCATTTTGGTTTTTTTGGTAGAGACTCTAAATTGGGTAGTTATTCTATTAATTATAAGCTATTAGGAGTTGGAAATGAACTTTGGATACTTTTGTATATTATGGGAGAATATATTTACATTTATTTTTATGTGAAAATAAGACAAATGAGAGAATTGAGCTCTATAAGCTAGAGGTAATTTAAGTTTCCAGCCATAAAATGATTTGATTATGTGTTAATGGGAACAATAATAAAAATTTAAAGTAGTCAATAGTGGATTTGAAAAACGAAATTGCTACTATAAGAAATGAAATGTTTTCTTTAGCCAAAAGAGTAATAAAAAAGAGAAACTTATTTTTTTTATTTAATGAAAGAGAAAGAAAACAAGAAGTAGAAGAAAACATCTAGGGAATTGTGAACATAGTATTCTATTTTTTTTTTAGAATTTATGTCTAGAGTCTATTGGGAGTGTCTATTATCAAAATATAGAAGACACATCTAAATGAAGGCTATGAAGAAGATACAAAAGGACAATTCAAAATTTAAATGTCATCGAAAAAATACACTTTCAATCAATATATCTTCAATATAAATATTGTTGTTTGAGATTTCAAAATTTGGCCAACTCTAGATGGGCTTACCAAATTGGTGAAGCATGTTGCTTGAACAATTTATATTTTGAAGTCCAAATATAAGTCCATTTTATGAGTTGGATCAAGATTTTAGTTAGCTTGGTTCATTGCTTGGGTGGTTTAGAGTCATGCATTGGAGTCATGAAATCTAGAGTTTGATTTGACTTTTGGATTTACCAAGTTCTATGATCACATACAACTTCCTTCCTGTTATCATCTCAAAGGCATTTCAATATTTTTGTTTTGGTTTTAGGAGCTTTTGAGTTGAATCTCTAGTCTCATTATTGTGTTTAAGTGTGATAATAACATCTTTGTAAATGCAATAAGACCTTATAGGGCATGCTTGTGTGTGTTAATGACTAAACCTTGTGGAGTATTTAGTTTAGTCATTAAGAGGGGGTGATGGAATAAATTTAGATTATGTGGAATGATATGCATAATAGCATATCATATTGACAACAAAATTAAATTGGTGGTTAGGACTTGTTTTTACCAGGTAGGTGGTTATTTATCGTATGTAGGCTACTAAATATGTAGTAGCATATGTAATCTATTTAATTTTTATATTAATAAATTTTATATGCATGCATATAAGTATCAGATATGTTTCCTATGATTTTACATTATTTAGTTATAATTTTACATTTTCTATTTTTTATTTCAAAAAATTATATTTTGCATTAACAATAGGTTCAAACTAACAAGAACCTTTTTTCTTGCACTATAGCATATAATTTTTTTATTACTTTGGCTATTACATATTAGTCTTTTTCTTTCCTCTAAGGACTCATAATTAGTCACCTTGTGGTGTTGCTTGTGGTCCTTAGGGAGGGGTAATATATATTTGTAAAAGGAACACTAACAACTAACTTACATATGGTGGAGAACCCTATCCTCCTGATATGGGAGAAGCATGGACTATTTATTAGTCATTAGGTAAAATGATGATTAGCCATGCTAGCTGGTGTTTTTGGTTCACTTCTATCACCTAGTTTATCACCTTTTCCTAAATTTTCTTGTCTTTTTTACTTGCTAACTTTGTAAATTAATAAATTAATAATAGAAGCATGGTTAAGGGATGCATTTAGACTAGTTGTAGGAGTTTTCTTACATGATATGGGGGACAAGTGGAGGTGGTAGGTATAGCAAGTGGTTCAAAGTGAATGGTAAAAATTGCAAATAAAGTGGAAGTGGGGAGTGGTTTGTAATGCTAAACTAATAATGGTAGCCAAAATGGGTATCATAATTTGTAAAACAAATGGTTTTGAGGTAAGGAATTACATGAGTGGAGATGAGAATGATGTGATAGGAGAAATATCTATCGTGATGGTGGAAGGTAGTGTAAATTTTGGTGAACCATGAGGTATGTAGCATCTAGGAGAAACATGAGCTACCTTTATGGAGGACTAGAGAAGCAAAACAAAATAATGAGAAAAATAAGTGGGGATAAGAGAAGAAGAAATAGTAGGAAGAGATAAAGAAGTTGAAGTAGAAGGAAAACTAATAATATTGAGAGAAGGTGGGATGGAATATGGTGAGTACATAGGTGGGGGAGTGAAAGTAGTTGTGGCCATGACATTGGTCATTCATTGGTCTAGAGGAGGGATTCACTGAGGGATTTCCATTTCTTCAACCTAGGTTGCTTGTCTTTGTTATTCCTCTATTATTGTAGCTACATAATTAAACATTTATTCATACATTTTGAATCCCTTCTACCCTTTAATAATCATTTTCTAAATTGTTGCACTACCTACTAATAGAGTCGATGACACAACTAATATGGTAATCTTTGGCACTGCTTATTTCCTTGGTTTTAGTTTATGTGGGGCTAAGGTTCCTACTACCACTACTAATTCTATAAAAAAATCACCATTTTGGTGCTCTTGGGGTTGTTTCTTGTTCCAAATGGAAAATAAATCAGTGTCAAATGGACCATATCTTATAAATTTGATCATCATATTTATCTCATACCTCATATTTTACCATGGTAAAAATTTCTTTTCTAAACACTCTAGTTTCTAAAGAGCCCCTAACATTTGATGGTTCAATTTGATATTAGAATAAATATCATATTTTAACTTAAGGGATAAGTCATACCACTCTATGGGGTAGTCATACTAGATTTTAATCTCATCGTTGTAATCTCTATTGCTCCCTAGAGTGGTAAGGGTTATTACTTCATATATATTTTCTTGTTGTTATACATTGTACCTCTTATTATGGGTGAAGAAGGTGACCAAATTCTTGTCTCCAAGGGTTTTATTGAATATATCCTTTAAGTCATAGGACCATTGGTCTATTAGTTTCTTGAGACCATTGACCTAAATCTCACCTTTACCACTATTTTGTATCCCTATATTTTCATGATTCATTGTTTGAGTAGGTAGAAGGTGGTTTTATTTTACCCTTTAAAATGTTTCAAGTCCACATAATCAAGTTGCCTAACTTATTTGAGATTGGGTATATAATTTAGAACTCTTGGAGGTAATTTAAAGGGAATGAATGAAAATTCATAGAGGCAGATGAAGGATCTAGTCCTCCCTAATTAGAAGTTTTCCTAAGGACATTTACCCACTATCAATAGTTTTTGCATCGTATATATCAACCTTGTCACTATTCCCCTAAACGTTTCCATGATAATTTCATACACCTTATTGTAGAAGTGGTATGAGGTCCTATCCATTTATTTTTAGGTTAAATTTGTGCATTTCACTATGCTTAGGGGTTTCTGATACTTTACAACCCGATCAAGCTAGATGGTAGAAAATCAACTTTGCTTCTAATACAAAATAAACTTGACTAGGTAAGAAGTATATGTGAACTTCCTTTTATCCTTGAGTCCCCTAAATTGACTATCCGTTTGATAAAAAATATACTTGGTGTAGTCAATCATATAAAAGTATCATAGGTAAGTTTGTACCATGTGTATCAAGATGATATGCTCTTCATAGATCCTTTTTCACTATTTTCCTTGAGTACAATAGTAATCCATGATATTTGTGTATTTATGTCCTCTTTGAATTAGTCTAATTCTAGTGGTATAATAAAATTAGATGGTAAGTTGGGCTTCTTGAGGTAAGGTATTAGAAATCTCTGCTAATAGGCACTAGATTGCCTATAATAAAAGTCCTTTTAGGTCTTGAAAATGTAGGATATTCACATTGTAGAGTCATACTATCCTTTAACATACTCCGTATCATCTCCATATTTATGTAAAAAGTATCTTCATATGATTGGGGAAGTATGAAGTTCTTAGAGGTGGATTCATATATTTTTACCACATGTTTGAATAAGTTTAGGATAATCCCACACTTGTGGCACTAGATTCATTGCTAGGATACATGTCCAAGCCCTACTTATGCTCCAAGAGGTTTTTTGGGGGTCTATGTTGAATCTCCTTATTGCCTTCATCCTCACCTCCTCCATGGAGTGTGTGTAGGAACCTTCTACCACCTTCTAATAGGTGTAATAAAATTAATCCTCTAGTCTCTTAGAAGGTGTGGGTCCCTTTCTCTTTCTCTCCCTCATATTTTCCTTATAGCCCTATCCTTGTGATGGCCCTACCTATATAGTGGTGACTACAATGGGTGAAAGTTGTATGATGATGGGAAAGACAACTAATATGGAAGTTGTTAATGCTACCTAAGCTTAAAATAGAAAAGAGATAATGAAGGTGGATGAGGTATCCATGATGTGAAAATTGGGTAAAAGGGTGAAAATGAAAAAACTAATAAAATTTGGACTCTTGGTGTTTGGAACAATTCGCTTAAAAATAGGATTACTTTGCTCAAAAGTGTAAATGATTCACTTGTTGGAGGTGAATTGTTGTAGTTTCAATAGGGGAAATCATCTTCTTGAAGATTCAAGTGACTCACTTGAGAAAATAGGGTGGTTTTCCCATCAGGAAGAGGGAGCGATTCACTTGAATAACTAAGTGAATCACTCAAAATAAGAGATGATTTACTTGTTTTGATAAAAGAGTATCACCCAAAAGATCAAGAAATTTGATAGATATATCAAGCCATTCACTCATATTTTTTGACTTACCTAATTTTCCTAAGGTTTTTATTTTTGAGTGGTTCACTTAGATACTAGCAGGGAGCCCCTATAAGGCTACGATCCACTCAAAATTTGACACTCTTTGTACAATTGACTAGCTAATGTATAGTTTAATTTTTTAATTACTTAACCTATTAATTTACAAGTGAAGAGCTTTTGCTTCTTTGGGTACATATAGGTCCCTAGTAGGGTATGCTTTGCTTGTGCCCTAGCATAGGCTACCTTACCAAGGTGATTGTCTTGTTAAGGGTTGATTGGATTGGCCTTATAGTGCAAATGGGATTAGCCATAGAAATGAGCACCTTACACATTAAGGTGATCAGATTGCTTACATTAAATAGAAGCAACATAATACCTTTTTAAGGGGAAGTAGACAAAATATAGAAGAAAATAGAAGAAAAGGATGTGAAGAAAATTATAAATAGTAGAAAGGATAAATACTTGCTAAAATAATACTCAATAATATGTACATACATGTTCTTTTGATTGAAACCCTTTTTACTATTCTAGGTGAAGGTTCTACCCATTTATTGAGATAAGAAATCTTACTCCCTTTATGGAGGTCAATTTGTAGGTGGTAGATCCTATAATTTTGATAATCTAATAAGGTCCACTCCATAATGAGTCAAATTTCTAATGAGTTCCTAATTTTATGTGATATTCATCCCATTTAAGCACAGGACCTCTGTCGTTATACTCCACTTTGGTTGGTCCCTTATCAAACCATTTCTTTTATCACTAAGTATTTCTTTTAAATAATTTTTTTCTCTCCTTCTCTAGGTGTAGTAATGTGTTTTGTTTTTCTTGCATAGGCTTGATGTTAGTTTCTTCTAGCTCAAGTTTTTGAAACATGTTGAGGGAAAATGAGCTCAAGGTTGATTGGAAGTGCAACCTCTTTGTCATATACCAACTTGTATGGAGATGATCCTATGGACACGTTTGGTGTTACTCTATATTCCCATAATTCCTAATAAAGTTTTACATGTCAATATCTCTAGGATTCTAAAATTATCCTTTTCAATATCCTTTATGGTGTTCTTGTTGGTTGATTCACCCAATCCATTTCCTTGATGGCAATAATTGGAAGATATTTTGAGTAGGAATCCATTTTCAAGGGAAAACTTCATTGCTTTAGCTACCTTGAAATATATGGAACTATATATGATGATATAGTTGGACTAAACCTAGTGATGGTACCTTCAAGTAGGTGTATTACCATATCCTAGTTAGTTGCTTTAGTTGAAATTACTTTAACCCACTTGGTGAAGTAATATGTGGTAGGGAGGATCCACCCTTGACTTACATCAGGTGAAAAATAATTAATCTTATTAAAAGCAAATATTAGTGGTCTTCAAGGGCTACACAAATTCTTAGTGCATCACAAAATGCCAAAAATATTGCTTTTCAAGAGTATTTTCTTGAAATCCATGATAATTTTTACTTTTGTGATCTTTTCAAATAATTTTCTTGGCTTATGTCAAGTGATTCAATCACTTTTACAAGAAATTAACCTACTTTAGCAAGTAAACTATGCAAACTTTTCAAGAGAAACACTCCTTGAGCAAACCAACACCTTTGTTGAGTGAATTGTTCCTTTGAGTAAAATTGGTAGGTTTTGAAGACAAATTACTACTTCACCAAAAATGAGATTTTTTTTGGGTTTTTGGGGTATTTATCTACCATCCAGCCTCCTACTACTATTTGTTGCTTTTGACATATATAAAATTTGGGAAATATAGTGCCAAGGTACTAAATATACTTAAGTTAGATTTTCAAATTTTCTATTTGGTCTTTAGCCAAGAATTCTAAATTTGGCTAACCATGGGTTCTAGTTTTAACTCTAACCATGTTATCAAGGTCCACCTTCCCTCCTTTCTAACATCCTCTACTTGTTATGGCGATTTTAGAGATTCAATCAAAGGTATACACAGTTACTAAAGTTACTAATTAATTATGAGCATTGCTCGGTTACTAATAAAATATCAAATGAGAAAGTTTATTTATTTATTTATTTATTTTTTTTAACCTGGTGGAATCGATAGCCGCCACGAATTCGGGCAGGCTATGCAACTTTTATGGCCGCCATAGTATTTTGTGTTTTTCGCCTCGGAAGCCGCCACATAGATCTTCGCACAGTCCACCCCTATAACCGCCATGCCACAATCATTTTAAACATTTTACGTCACTAAAATCACTAGGAAAGGGACAAGCTTTTAGTTCGACGAGGCTCGAGATTTGAACCTTGGACCTTCGCCCCCTTATGGGTTTGGATGAACCAATTGGTCTACACCTCGGACCTAAATGAGAAAGTTTATTAAATTAATAAATTTCTATTAATTAAAATTATATTTTTAGGGATAAATGATATTCCTCTCCTCCCTTCATAAAGAGATCTCCAAAAGGATGTATGTCAACTTCCTATTTGAGGACTCTCTTTTAGCTATGAAATCCCTATAGAAGTTGAAATAAAAATGGAGAGCCCATTCTTTTCTATTTTAGGAAAAGAAGAGGAGGAACTATAGCAAGGAAATAAGGGCTACTATATTAGAGGGAATCCATGACAAATCTATATTTATTAGAGCTAGGTTCTTATACCCATTTTTTTGCATGTGTTATATTTTATGGTTACATGCTTAGGCAAGGAAAGAAAAATTGAATTGATCTTTTCAACTACGTATTTATTCATTTTTTGAATAAAAATTTATTTCATGTTAATATGTACTTAATTAGAGTTTGAGTTATTATTATGGGGTAGTATACTTAGTATTTTATACCTTTAAAATATTTTATCTAAGATATTGTATGAGTTACAAGATGATATCGGGTTGAGTTAAAAGGGGAACAAATGCATTGTGTTATGGTTTTTGTATTATAAATATGTGCATATTGATGCTTAATATTTTATTATGATGTACATGCTTTTGCTATATAATATTACTCCTACAAATGAATATGGGAGTGTATTATGGGCAAGCATCTTGTTGTAAGAAAATAGTTACTACTACTATACCTTATGTTTTGTTTTATGTGCTTATTGCTATAAAATAGTGACTAAGTATCTCTGTGTGATGAGAATGATAAAGGTTGTTCATTATTATATGTTATAGAAGGTTTTAACTAGATTTAGAGGTTGTTCCCTCTAAATTTAATAGGATAGGACAAATATTTGGAAAAAATGGTAAAACCCTTTCCAAGGCATTATCTCTAGATTTTTTTTCTTTTTCCACCAAGGTGTATGAGAGGAGTGTTGGGTAGTGTGTAACCATAATGACCAATCTAACCCATACTACATAGATGGTGGTATCATTCACTTCCTTGTTGCTTTTATGAATACCCTATGGTGTTGAATCATAAAGAGATTACTTAGAGGTAGGTAGAGGCCTTCCATATTTATATTATATTATATAGTCCCCTTGTTCATGGGGATGCATATGTTAATGATGTTTATTATAATTTTGAGTTCAAAAGCAAATACCATTGGGTGTACCTAGTTTGGAGAAAGGGAGGTTGGACAAAGTAGGTTTGGTAGCCTCATACAAAAAACATGGGAAAGGGTACGCTATAATGTGGTGACTAGTTTGGGAAAAGATCACCCACTTCAAGAGTCTATTGTTTGATTGCGAAATATGAAAATATTTGTAAGTTGTTTAATGTGTGTTAAGTTGTAATTTTTCATTGTGACTTTCTATATTTTATATGTATATATTTTTTCTAGTTTGCTTTAGTATTTGTCCTAGTGGTTTTAATTTTTGTTAAAAAATAGATTTGGTAAGGGGCACATTATTAATGATATATAGATTTGTTTTACATGACATTGAAATAATAAAATCCCTGTAATATACATCCTTTTCAAGCAATTAGTGTTTAAAAACTAAAATTCTATTATTCTTTTATTTTTAGCAATGTATAAATTCTATGATAATCCAAAAGTGACATTATTTTTATTGATGGACTTACCCCAACTTATTTTTAACACTTATGATATTTACTTTTGTTTTCCTATATCATTATCCCTCCGAATTTTCTTTTCTCTTTGTTTTTGCTTCTTAGGTCTTCCTCTTTTTTTCTTTAATGCCTACCAATATTGTTATATTGATTAATCTCTTTGATTTTTTTCATATTATTCATAGTAAGACTTATCGTTTATAGGTTTATCTTGCTCTAAAGAATTAGAGGTTCAAGGAATGTGGTGATATTTATCATAGTGAGACTTAACCTAATAGAAAATGTAATATTTTATTATTTAATGAAAATATCCCCAATAAAAGCCACATAAATTATTATATAGATATATAGATATAGACATAGTTACATTACACTATTAGACATTATTTGCTTGTATCCCAAATAAAATCTCACAATTCAACAATTTAATTGACTTAAGAGTGGTCATCTATATACATACACTATTATATAGATAAAATAACATTATTTTTATAATTTATTAATCTTATTTTAAAAAATAAATCAAATTTATATATTCTAAAAATTATGTATGAAATGTTATAACTTATCTTGTTATAATATCTTCAAATTTGAAGTCTAAGTGATTCAAATCATTCATTCATGTTTAGATAACTTCAATTCTCCAATACTTTGATATTTACATAAGCACCTATTTTAGATCCTCATATTCTCATGTCCTAAGATTAAAATAACTTCATAATTATGTTTGTAAATAAGGTAAATTTATCTTATCCTATTGGGTGATACACTTTATCATTGATGAGATTGATTTGACTACTGGTAAAACAAAAAATATTTATGACAATGTTATGAAGAGTCATTTAGGAGGTTAGTCATGGGTGAAGCAATATGGAGGTTAGAAAGCAATGCCATAGAATTATGTAATGAAAGGATTCATGAAAGATTAAGTGGAGCTTAAGAGATTATATCATCTAACACCAATATCAAGTTGACAAGGAGTCTTATGATATCTAGTGATAATAAAAAGTATGAGATAGTAGGATATATAATATAAAATCTATCTAAAATTAATACATAAGATACATTTAATAAATACTATATCAAATTTAAAATCAAATATTCAATATAATTATATAATCCTAAATAATAATTTTAAATTTATTCAATTAACCATACAAATAAATTTGTATTTATTTGAAATATTATATAAATTATAACATAATAAAAATAATATATTTTATATTACATTATATACTGTGAATGTTTAAATTACTTATAAACGACTTTCAATCCAAATTGAATTATTATCATTATTACTTTTAATTTAAAAATATTAATGAAACATTAACAATATAGAAAACATTCTCTCTTTTCGCTTGATGAGTAAAGTTTATTTGTTTAGAAAGAAACCGAGCTACTTAAAATATAAAGCCTCTCCTTAAAACCTCTCCAAGGCGTACCCTCAAACTTTGTCATGTCATCCAACTTTCATATCCAAAGTCAGCTCTTTGTTAGAAAAATATTTTGTTTATTTACTTTTTTAACTAGATATGGTTTGAAACACTTTATTTGTATTAAGTTAGATTATAATAATAGATTATTTTAATAAATTATATATAGTAATAATATTAATATTATTTAGCAAGTTTTTTTTAACATGGTGTAATCAAATTCCGCCACAATGATCTGGGCATGCTGTTTGTTTTTATAGCTGTCATAGTATTTTGTGTTGATTTTCTGGAAGCTGCCACATAGTATTCGCATAGTCTATCCCTATAACCACCATGCCACAATATTTTTAAACCTTATACACCACTAAAAGCATCAGTAAAAGGACAAGCATTCAGTTCGACGAGGCCCGAGATTTGAACATTGTATCTTCGTATTATTTAGTAAGTTTTAAACATAAATTTATGTAATTTTTTTTTATTGTTGAACAAGGTTTTTGAAAGGATCCCATAACCTTTTAAAAAAATATGATGATTGAGAGAAGAGCTCCCAACCAATTTACAACAAAATCAACAAACCCTCTATGGGCCATCAAAGATAAACTGCCAAAACTAAGAAAATAAGCCCACATAAGGGTAGGAGAGAAAGCCTCACATGATAAAAAGAGAAGCCCTTCCAAGGCAATAAGAAAAGTCACCCGTGCTGAAACATATCTTCCATACATGGCACTATGTAATGTCTGTGAAGTCAACGCTATAATAAGTCCTCCATATGTGACAACTGTTGCTTCTTGTGAGAGCTGCATTATGGTGGATCAAAACTAGGTATTGAATGACACCTGTGAAATATTCATTGATACACATATTCCCCATATGCCTAGGAATAAGAATAGATATAGTTCAAAGAATTATTTGAACACCAATGACCTCAAACAGTTGGATATGCACTGTAAAACCTTCCATAGGAACATGGAAACTTTGTGTCGCAGGAAAGATGTGGGTGATAGTAACGCTGGCTAAGCTCCATAAAAGGAAAACAACATCCCTCCAACACTTTGAGGAGAGATCACTTAAAATACACAAATAGGAAATTACCATCAAGCAATGTAGGAGTAAAATTCTCAATCCAGATGGTAAGGTTGGGCTCAGAGATACCCAAATTGGCTAATTGATCAGTAGCTTAGTTACCGTCTCTATAAATATTCTAAATGGTAACATTGGTGGATAAACTTAGGAGGGTTTTGGCTTCGAAAATCAAGTTGGAGATATTCCAAGAAGTAGACCGAGTCCTTGTAAAGCTTCTAATGATGTTCATTGAATCACCTTCAACCATAAAGTTAGGACAATGTAAGTGGGGTAGAAGATACAGACCTAGAAAAAGAGCTTATGCTTCAGCAAAATGATTAGTTTTGACCCCAAGTTTTTTTGTAAAGGCCAAACTAATTTCCCTTCATGATTTCTGAAAATACCTCCAACACTAGTAGGGCTAGGGTTACCTTTGCTCACTCCATAAAAATTGAATTTTATCTAGACCAGGGGTGGAGGAGACCATTTAGTGAGCGAACAATCTATCATAGAGTTTCGAGGAGAGATAGGACAAGAGGGAAGCTTTAGGAGCCTAGTCAGACTGGCTTCATCTAGAAATTTAGGGGTCCCAAGATCTTGGGTGACTAGAGGTTCTCAGTGGTCGCTTAGAGGATTCTTGAGAGCAAAAACTAGAAATCATGGGTAGAGTTATTAAAGGCTCTTGAGTTACATTCTTTCCAAAATTCCCATAAAAAATGAGGGAGATAGAAAGTCTAAAAAGTTTTTAAGCGAAAGCTCCTAAAAGGAGCTGGGCCATTGCAAGCACAAATCATTTAAGAGAAAGGGTGGAGACAAGGAAATCCTAATAGTGGATAATAAGGATGAAAGAATGTTGAGAGAAAAATTGCAAGATAGGAAGATGTGTTGGGTGGATTTGCAAGCTTGATTTCATAGGTAGCAATAGTTAGGAATAGGGAATCCATGGATCTGGAGGTTAGGAATGGTAAGGATTTTATCTTGGATAGTAAGCCAAAAAAAGAAACTGAATTTGGGTATGAAGTGTTTATTCCAGTTAATATTCGAATGGAACCACGACTGATCTAAACTCTCGATGAGAAAATAGGCAGATTTAATAGTTAAAAAACCATTCACACTAGGTTTCTAAGGGAGCTTGCCTTCCATTAGAGAGTTGGGGATGACACAAAGGTGCAACATGTTAGATAAAATAGAAGTAGCTCTTCTTTGTTCCTCATTCAGATCACCAAGAGGAAAGGAATTCCAACACCTACTATTGATGTCAATAAAATTGCACACTTTTGAACCAAATAAGGTATCAATAACATGTTTTAAGCAGATTAAATTAGTGCAATTTTAAAGTGGACTATCGCCCAACCATATATCTTCCCAGAAGTTTATTTTTTGACCATTGCCAATATTTCATCAGATACCTTTCCTAATGATCTCCCTTGACCTTATGATGGAATTCTAGACTGCAGAACCTAGGATAGATGAGGGGTCATCCAAGAAGTTTGTTTGGTTCCAAGGGTACTTGACCTTGATAATGTCAACCCAAAGAGAGTTTTCATTCTAAAGAACCCTCCACCCTTGTTTGGCTATAAGATCTGAATTCATGTTTTTAAATTTCCTAAGCTCAATGGCTCCATATTATTTCCTGGAATAGACTTTGTCCCATGCAACTAAATGAAAATTTTGCTTATTTTTAGAGCTCAACCTTAGGAACTTTCATTGGATATGTTCTATTTTGTTGCACACTGAAATTAGAATTTGAAATATGGAAAGAAATAATATAAAGATGCTATATAGGGTGGATTTGAATAAGGTGGTATTTCTAGCCTAAGAGGAGGCTAGTTTAATACCTGAGATTTCCCCTTTGGAACAAGAAGACCTTAAGGTTCTACCCAGAGTTTCAGTAATAAGTATGAAGAGAAAAGGAGATAAAAGGTCTCCTTATATTAGACCTTTAAAGCTCAAAAAATATCTGACAGTAGAGTCGCTGATAAGAACTGAGAAACTAGAATTTTTAATGCATTCTCTAATTAGGTCGATCCACTCAGAATGGAATCCAAACCTAGAGAGGATAGAAAAAGAGACTTCCATGATACCGCATCAAAATTCGTATTCATATCTATTTTGAGGAAAAGATCAACCTTGTTACTTTTGGAAATTGAATGGATAAGTGTTGATGATGTTGTCGATGATGAGTTTCCCTTGAACAGAGCTACCTTGGTTGAGGTTAATGATGTGTGGTAGAATTAGCTTCAATCTAGTGGCTATCACTTTGGTGAGGATTTTGTAGAAGACATTACAAAGACTGATTGGATGAAAGTCAATAAGGATTTTGGCATTACCAATCTTGGGGATTAGGGCTAGGAATGTGGAATTGACATACCTAGGAATGCTTTTACTTCATTGTATTTGTTGGATAGCAAAAACAATGTCAGGTCCCATAATGTCCCAATTACATTGAAAAATCACAGGGGAAAATCAATAGGACTTGAAGCTTTACCACCTTGCATGGAGAAGACCGCAAAACAAATTTCCTAAAAAAAAAAGGGTTTAATCAAAATATTGTTATACTCTTGGGTGACTAACCTAGGAATTTTACACATGAGAGTCTCCACAGCTTGTTGGTTACAATATGTGTTTGGTCCAAGCAGATCTTCAAAAAAAGCAATCACCTCAGTTCTAATACTGAATATATCTAAAATAATAGTCTCATCTACCTTGGTGAGTTCCTAGATTTTACTAGAGCCTCTATGTTTCATTGTAGTGGCATGGAAAAATTTAGTGTTGGAGTCACCCTCATTCAGCCAAGTTACCCTAGATTTTTTCTTCCAAAAAACTTCCTCATTTTTGAGAATGTTGTGCTATTCAGATAGAAGGCTCTTTTCAATTTCTTGGAGACTAGGGTTAAGGTCTCCTTGTTGGGTAGAGAGCTCAATTCTTGTAAATATGGGATCAAATGTTCCGCTCCTTGGAAAATATATTACCAAAAATATCCCTGTTCCATTGCTTGAGATTTGATTTAATAAAATGAATTTTTTTGCTCACTTGGGAGGAAAGGGACCTAAAATATATTACCAAAAATATCCCTGTTACTATATGTGTTTGATAATTACCTCTAATTTTTAATCAGATGCAAATTGGTTTCTTTGGCTTAGGAATGTTGAACCTAATATTTGTTGGTAAGAATTTGAGCAACATCTACTGACTCACTTTGATCCTAGTGAGTTTGAAGCTTTTACAGGAGCTCTTTCTAAACTTAGACAAACCTCAACCATTTGAGAGTCTCAAAATCCATTTGAAAAACTTTCCAATCATACCACTAGTCTAAATGTTGACTTCTTTCAAAGTTGTTTTGTGAGTGGGTTGAAGGATGAAATTGGGGCTGAGGTTAAACTATTGAGAACCTAAAAATTACAATAGACAATACAATTGGCTAAATTGGTAGAAGATAAATTCAAGGCTCGAGGACACACCTCTAATTTTACTAAATCTTGATCATATTTTTCATCCAATCCTATGATAAGTCCTACCACTAAATATCCCATCATCAAAAAATTATCTCGTGAGGATATGGATAATAGAAGAGCCTAAGGGTTATGCTTTAGTTATGATGAAAGTATTACCGAAGGCACAAGTGTGTGTACAAAAAATTGTATTTTATGGATATAGAAGACACCAACTATAGAATATTTGGAGGACAAAGAAGATACTCTAAAGGCAAAAACCATAGAATATATTAAATTTCTAGAGGAATCCCCATCAAAAAATTTAGTGCATGTTTTAGTAGGAGTATCAAATCTCCAAATAATGAAAGTAATTGGCTACTTCAAGGGGTAAAGGGTAATCATTATTATTGACTCTAACTACACACATAATTTTATTGATCCATGTGTGGCCAAATAGGGAAACTATTATATTACTACGTGCAATTCCTTGTAATTCATGATTGTTAATGGAGGAACCCTACCATGCAAAGGAAAATATCATAACATTAAACTCCATTTTGAGGAATACAATCTCAATACATACATATTTTTCCCACCATTAGGTGGGTGTGATATAGTTTTGGGAGCACAATGACTACAAATGTTAGGTCCAGTTTTATAGGATTTTTCTAAGTTATGGATGAAGTTTAGTCAATAGGGGATTGAATATACTTTACATGGCATGAAAGTTAGTGCAACTCAGTTTATTTCTACCCATTAGAAGGAAAAGTTAAAAAATTCCTCTCATGTATTGGTGGCACAAAGTTTTGCTATCGATGCTTTCGAGAAAGGGGGAAAGAGTCATCCAATGCAATTGCAGGGTTCATTGAACAAATATGCTCAATTTTTTTAGGAACCCAAGGGACTACCTCCTCATCACTATCATGACCATGTCATTCAGATTTTCCCTAGTATTATTCACCTCCTACAGGTATCCTTATGCTCAAAAGTCTAAAATTGAGAAGATAGTTCAAGAGCTTCATGTTAGTGTTATCCATTCCAGTGTTAGTTCCTATTCTTCTTTGATATTATTAGTAAAGAAAAATGCTGGCAGTTGGAACTTGTGTGTGGATTATTAGTACCTCAATAAGATCACTATAAAGACAAATTACCTATTCTAGTGATTTATGAATTACTTGATGAGTTGCATGGGGCTCAATACTTTTCCAAGTTGGATTTGTGGTTAGGGTATCATCAAATTTGAATTAAATATGAGGATATTACAAAAATGGATTTTTGAACTCATGAAGAGAATTATAAATTCTTTGTTATGTCATTTGGATTAACCAATGCACGTTGTACATTCTAGAGTTTGATGAAATCCATTTTTTCCCTTTCCTTCATAAATTCATTTTAGTATTTTTTGATGATATATTGATTTACAACCGTTCATGGGAAAAGAATCTCCAACACTTAGAATAGGTACTCCAACTTTTGTGTGACAATCAAATTTATGCAAAGAGATCCAAATGTTCTTTTGGTCGGTAAAGGTTGAATACTTGGGTCACATCATCACTAAGGATGGAGTTCAAGTTGATCCCAAGAAAATTTAGGCTATTCAATATTGGCCTAAACCTCATACCCTAAATGGGATTTATGGTTTTTTGGGGCCCATTTGAAATTATTAAAAAATTGTGAAGAATTATGGAAAAATAGTGGCTCCCTTGAATTCCATGTTGAGAAAATATTCTTTCATGTGGACAACACCTGTAGAGAAGGCTTTTGTGGATTTGAAGCATGCTATGACCACTACCCCATGCTATTAATGCTTGATTTATTTAAATCAATTATCATTGGAAGTGATGCATCTAGAAAATAGCATTGGCATGGTTTTAATGTAATATGGTTGACCTTTAGATTTCACTAGTAAGGTAATATTAGGTAAGAATTTGGAAAAGTCTACTTATGAGAAGGAAATGCTTGCCATTTTACATGTGATCAATCATTGGTGCTTGTATCTCATTGGAAGACATTTTTCCAGTAAAATTGATCATTAGAGTCTCAAATATTTCTTAGAACAAAAGGTGGCCACACCAGAATAGAAAAAATATATTTCTAAATTGTTGGGTTAGTGGTTTTCTGGGGCTTATTGGATATTATCAAAAATTTGTAAAGAATTATGGAAAAATAGTAGCTCCCTTGACCGCCATGCTAAGGAAAAAAATATTTCATGTGGACATAAACTGTAGAGAAATATTTTGTGGATTTGAAGTATGCTATGACCACTACCACCATGTTAGCAATACTTGATTTCTCTAAATTATTTATCATTAGAAATGATGCATCTAGAAATGGCATTAGCATGGTTTGAATGCAATATGGTTGACCTTTGGCTTTCATTAACAAGGTAATATTAGGTAGGAATTTGGGCAAGTCTACTTATGAGAAGGAAATGCTTACCATTTTACATGCGGTCAATCATTGTGCCTGTATCTCATTGGGAGCTATTTTTTCCTTAAAATTGACCATCAGAGTCTCAAATAGTTTTTAGAACAAAGGGTAGCCATACCAAAACAACAAAAATAAGTTTCTAAATTTTTGGGTTATGACTATGACATCATGAATAAGAATGGTAAGGATAATGTGGTAGTGGATGCTTTGTATTGAATACATGAAGAGTAAGCCATTCTCCATGCTATATCTACACCACATACTTAATGGATTTGTCAACTCCATGAAGAATTGATCAAGGACCCATATTCATAAAATTTGATCTACAAACTTCAAGTAGATTCTCATTAATACCCTGTCTACACTTGGGATGGTCAAGATTTATGGTACCATGACCATTTTATTATGCCCCATTAGTCATAAATAAAGGATCTCATCCTACAAGATATGCATGCCTTCCAAAAAAATGTCCATTCAAGTTTTTCAAAACCTATAGAAGGACCAAGCATACCTTTTTATAGAGGGGAATGAAAAGGATATTCATACTTTTATAGGTAAATGTGATCATTGCCAATGTATGAAAGGTGAAAATGTGTGTTCCCCTAGTACCCTTCAAACCTTAAAAATTCTTGAACAAGTTTGGATAGATATCTCTATGGATTTCATTGAAGGGTTACCTAAATCTAGAGAAAATTTGGTTATTCTGGTGATAGTGGATCATATTACAAAGTATGCTCATTTTTGTTCTCTATCCTACCCATACACCACATCCATTGTTACTAAAATATTTCTAGACTCCATATTTTGTCACCATGGCATGCCCAAATCCATTGTCTCTGATAGGGATATTACCTTTGCCAATAAGTTTTTGTAGGAATTGTTCATATTGTAGGGAACACAACTCAAAATGAGTTTGGTCTATCATCCTCAAACTGATGGCCAAAATAAAATTGTGAATAAATTCTTAGAAATATACCTTCGTTGCTTCACCTTTATACATCCTATATAATGGGCCAAGTAGCTTTATTTTGCTGAATGGTGGTATAATGCAACATATCACACTACCAATAAGGTGAGTCCATTTGAAGCAGCCTATGGTCAACCTCCACTAGAACCATATTCTTACATTCCAAGGAATTCCAAGGTTCAAGTTGTGGATTCCACTCTTTGCTAGCATTATTCCATTCTTCGTCAACTCAAAGTCAATGTGGACTTGGCTCAAAACCATATAAAATAACAAGTTGATCAACACCACACCGAACACTTTAAAATTAGAGACATGGTGTTTCTTCACCTACATCAATACAAACAGTCATTCCTCTAGCTTCATGGTTTTAAAAAACTTACCACAAAATATTATGGTCCTTATCAGGTGTTGCAAAGGATTGTGTCAACATCATACAAACTAGCCCTTCCGATTAGTTCTAAACTTCATACCATATTCCATGTATCTTATGTCAAGTAAGTTATTGGCAACAAGGTCCATGTGTAGTCTACACTTACAAAGTTGGATTATAAAGGTTTCATCATTCTTAAATTTGAATACTTTCTAGATCACATATCACATACCCTTCATCAATATGTCATCATAGATTTTCTTGTCTAGTGGCATGGATTACAACTTGAAGATGCTACATGGAAACCTCTTCAATAAATCTAGCAATAGTTTCCTCTAAATTCTAAATGGTTCTTGAAGGGGAAGGACATGTTAGGACCCCATCCTAACACTATGATGTAATTACCATTGTTGAATGTAGGAAACCCATGATAATGTTTTGTGATATCTTGTAAATGTGGGGGACACCCATGATAATGTTTTGTAATAGTTGTGGATCTAGAAGCATATATACAAGTAACACCATTATATATAAATATTATCAAGAATGTAACTATTTTGTAGGTAGGAGATTCTAGATCGGGTGGCATTTTGCATGTAAGCCAACCTTGAGATTTAGGTGGTAGATGAAGTCTTTAAAACTACGATGAATATGAATGAATGTATATTTTTGCATAATTGAATGAAATTATTGAAGGAGTTTTCCCCCTCGAAGTGGCATGCAATTCTATGTTACTTGTGAGATTGTTCCTTTTTGCATTTAATTATGTATTAAAATAGTTTGTGTATTGAACATTTATGTTATTTGCAATATTTGTGTGAGTGAGTTTATTTTTAAAAGTAGGTTCCTAACACCAAAGAGCCACAATGAAAAATTATTCTTATAAATATTGTTGTAAACAACCTATAGACCCTATTCTAATTAAAAACCTTATCCTTCAAACTTTGTGCTACCAAAGTTTTGGGTGTATAGGGGAGAAGGTGACTTAATAGATCACCTTCAAATTTTTTGAGTTGCATGCCATGGCATTGCCTATGATAATGCATTACTATTAAAATTCTTCCCTATAAGCCTTGGTGATGAGGCTTTGGAATGGTTCTATCAGATACCTCATCACTTAGTTAAGAGCTTTATTGATTTAGAAACAATGTTCATCCAATTTTTGTTTCTTATATTCTAGAAAAATGCATAGTTGATGGATTATTTCAACTAAAACAAGGTTAAATGAATCCTTCAATGAATTCTTATCCCAATGGTAGATATTGGTTGGGAAAATACCATTTTATATACCATCTAGATACCCCTTGAATATTCTTATACACAATTTACAAGAACACCTTTCATATCCACTAGAGATGACATGTGTCTCCTCCTTTGATTATGCAATGGATCTTGCTAAGCAAATAGAAGTTGCCCTCCAATGTAGAGGGCAATTAAAAACTAAAAATGAATATGAGAAGTCCTCTTCATATAATACTAAAGGATAGTATGAAACAAATATGTTATGGGTTATGGTGTAATTGAATCTAACCCTAGTAATAATTTTAAAATAGGTAATGTTAATATCACTACAACATTACAAAAATTAGTTTTATCTAAGACTCAAGAAAATCCTCAAAGAAAATTTACCAAGTTAAACCAATCTCTATTTTTTGTGTTGACCTAATTGCTAGATGTTAATATAATAGAGTTGCCTTCCATAAGGCAACATGAACCTAATGGAAAAATGATTCCTTGGTTCAAGGCTAACCAATAATGCACTTTCCATTGCACAAATGGTCACCATACCAAAAAATTATCACTCTTACAAATGTGGTAGAAGACCTCTTTGATGAACCTTGTCTAGTGGTTAGCAGTCCTAAACAAGAAACATCCATTGAACAAGATATGAAGATATTTCAAGACCCATTACCCAAACACAAGGAAAATGCTACTAATCACATTCAATATAGGAACATTCCTCTACTAGATTAGAACCTAGTAGGTATGATTCAAATTAGAACTATGAATAGAAAACAAGCTAGAGAAAATGGTCAACCCTCTAAACTGCCCCTTGAGTCTCCCTTGGTTCTACAACCTGTAGATGCTTCCACTCATAAACAACCACTTTTCGTTATCAAATCCAAAGATAAAAGTAGAAGAACCTTTAACCTCCAAAAACAACTAGAAGAAACCCAAGCCAAAATATCTACATTCAAGTTGTTGCAAATTTCATCAAGCCATAGCAAAAAATTGTTTAAGATTCTAAGTGAGTAACCAGTTTTCTAAAATTCTTAGCTTTGATGGTTTGGCTAAAGTGGTAGGGTCCTTTAGAATGAACCATGCTATCGTATCCTTCTTCAAATATGATATTTCACCTACCTCTATGCTTAGAGATATCCCTTTGTATATCACTTATAATATCAATGAACAATGTGTTTAAAGGGTTCTCATTGATAATGGTTCAACAATCAATGTCTATAGCATTAAGTTCATTCATAGAATGGGGCTCAATAATGAGGACCTAGAGAAATTTGATATTGTCATAAATACTTATGACAATAAAGAGTGAGAAGCTACTGGAACTATAGTTCTTCCAATAAAAGTAGGACCTCACATATTAAACACTTTATTTTATATGTTGCCTTGTGATCTAAACTATAATATCATTTTGAGATGACCTTATATCCATACAATGTAGGTTTTCACCTCAACTTGTAATTAATGTTTCAAATTTGAATATCAAGGTAAGTTATATATCGTAGTCATAGATAGATATCACTTTGCTTATTGTTAACCCATATGGTCAAAAAACCCAAAGACATAATTGTTCCCTTTGTTGAATGCTTCTAATAATTTTATAGATTATACCTTAAGGTTTGAAAAACCTAAGGGGATAAGCATTAACCAAGGAGAAGAAACCAATAGTCAATCCATGACAAAAGGTAAAGAAAAATTTGAGGATATTTACAATAGAAACCTCAAAAACTAGTCTCATGATACCCCTGTTGCCTTGTGATTTAGGGTTTCCTTCCAAGAAAGGAATAATTATGCAAATAGGAACTTGCACCCTAATTTTTGTGAGAAAAAATAATGAGGAGATAATTTGTGGAACCAATCCATGATAAATAGAATAAAGGTATACCTCGTGTTATCTCTCTAATATTTACCCTTATCCCTAAGCAAATTCTTTGTAACTATGAGTACAAGGGAAAAGGCTTAGGACTTCAAGAACAAGAAATGTAAGATCCTATAGAATAAGAATCTTGGCTTGAGCATTTGGGATTGGGATAATTCCCCAACCATAATGAAATGACATCTTACTCCTATTCAAAAAGTAGTGATGATGAAGAGGTTTCTTTTCTTAGTTGAACCCCAAAAGTTAGTAACCTTAATAGAAGGTTTGGATTGGCATGAAGATGAGGACAATGAAATTTATCCCTTCTAATTTTTTGACCTATTTTATCAATATGCACAAATAAACACATTAAGAATCAAACCCATTTAGGATAGTAGGATAATCTCCAAAAATAGCATTGATAATGAGGATAGATCAGTTCTACCTCAAGAAGACAATAGTATGAAATCTCAATCAACAACAAACCTTGTATCAATATTTTATATAAATGACTATGAGGTGAAAGCTTTACCCCACAACCCTAGTAGGGATAGTTCAAACAATTTACCTAGTCAATAAAATATTCCTTTGAAGGGCCTCTTTATTTAGTCACACATCCCTCATAGTCATCTAACATTGAAAAATAGATTTTATATGCCAATGAGATTGAAAGTCTAGGGGTCTTACCTACCCCTCCATAATATGAATATGAATCTCATATCTTAATAGAATAAACCATAGACATCAACATAATATCAAATAACAACCCAAGAATAAAAAATCTTAGAAAGGTTCTAAATTTAGAAGCACACGAAGAGTATACGAAGCTCCTAATCAAATTCAATGAAATTTTTGCATGGTCCTACATAGACATTCCAATACTAGACCCATCGTTAGTAATTCATCACTTGGTACTCAAGCCCAACACTAAGTTATTAAAGAAAAAATTAAGTTAGTAGTTCACCTCTTTATCTACTATTTAAAGAGGAACTCCAAAAGCTTTTGGAGGTCAAATTTATTAAGGTTATTGACTATTTTGATTGGATCTCAAATATAGTTCCTATAAACAAGAAATAAGGTGTTGTGTGAGTATGCACAAAATTTCAAGACACTAATAGTCTATCATAAGGATCATTTTTCTTTACCAATCATATATATAATTTTCTAGTTTACTACAAGATGTGGAATACTATCCTTGATGGATGGATTTTCTAGGTATAATCAAATTTGGATTGCACCAGAGGATCAAGCTAAAATATAATGCATTACTCCTTGGGGTATCTTTTGCTATGAGGTTATACCCTTTAGTTTGAAGAATTATGGTGAAACCTATCAATATGCAATGACATACATGATATGATGCATTGCATTATCAAAGACTACATCGACAATCTTCTTGAACAATCCATGAAAAGAGAAGACCATATCAAAGACTTAAGGTAAACTTTTGAATGACTTAGAGAATATAAGGTTTGCATTAAACCCTCCAAATACATTTATGAAGGCACATCCAACAAGCTATTAGGCTTTATATTGTCTAAATGTGGCATTGAAGTGGATCCCGAAAACTATTTGCCATCATTGAAATACCACCACCTAAAAACCTAACTAAGTTTTAAAGTCTATAAGGTAGACTACAAGACAATAGAATATTTATATCCCAATTGGAAGATAAGTTTCAACCCTTTTATAGAATATTAAGAAAAGGAAAAAAAATTATTTATGATAAGGAATTTTAAAAGGCCTTTGATTCTTTAAAAACATACCTTCTATATTCACTAGTACTTATCCTACCCAGTCTTCTTAAGCCATTATTGTTATACATTGTAGCAATGGTTCATGTATTGGGCACTATGTTAGAAAAATATGATGATAAACATAGAGGAAGAGTTGTCTACTATATTAGTACAATCATTATCAACTACAAAACTAGTTATACCCCTTTGGAAAATATATGCCTAGAAGTGGTGTTTGCTTCTCAAATCTAATACATTACATGCTAAGCCATAAAATATATGTAATAGCTACGGTTGAAACATTGAGATACCTTATGTCCAAAACCTACCTTTCAAGTAGGATAGCTAAATGGGTTATGGCTATGGGATGATAAAAGGTGCATAGGGGCATTAACCCTAGGTGCATTCCCTTGAGAGTCATCCACACTCATACATGAGAGCTCTACTGCTAAATCACCATTGGGACTATGCTTCTATGTAGTGTTTTATCTTTGGTGAGAAGATATTTGGGTTCGCTAAGGGATTATAGATTTTTTTAATCTAGTTTTTTGTGCTCAATTTAGCAAATACCTAGGTTATAATCTATCCTAGGAACTAATGCATGATATGTCAATGCAATGCAATATGAATACAAATGTTGTTCTATATGTGATTTTAGCTTTTGATGATTGTTGTCTATTCTATGGAAATAAAATTTCATTTCTTCCTTTTGAGAGGCAAGGGTGCAAGGGATATGTAAACACATAACTTATCCTAGTGTAAAATATATGCAATTTGAATTAAATTCCTAAGGAAAATAAAATGCTATGATATAATTAATTTGATTCTTCTCTTTTATAAGTGTTTTAAAAAATAAAATAGAAGATAATAAAATAGACAATCAACAATCAAATATACTAATTATTGAAAACTAGAGGATTTTAGGTACCTACCTATTTTGATTCTTGATGCAAATACACCATTTGAATGTGAATGTGTCACTTGATGAATACATTGCCTAGAAATATTACACCTAGTGAATTCACTAAAACCTACTCAAAAGCAAATATAAAAATAGATAGATTATGATATGTTGGTTTACCAAATAGCAAGAAGCATGTAAATTCCTAATTGGTATAGTTAGACCCCCTATTTATATATAAAATTAAAATTGAGAAACCTTGGGGATTGATGTTGAGATATTTGTAGCGAATAAGTAGACTAAAAGCTCTATAGACAAAAAATGTATAAAGATGATAAAAACGGATGACCAGATATCAAAAAATAATATTTAATGCTCTAAATATGGATAAAGTGATGCACTGGATAAAACCAATTGGTATGGATGTTGGGTTGGTGAAGAGATCTGAGATCTCATAAATAGGTAGTGAATACATTACCTATAATAGTTATGAGTCGCAAAAATGATTCTAAGAATGAGAAAAATAATATATTATGAGGCTCTAAAAGTAGGGTTTTGACTACATGTAGTGAATACAACACCTAGTTTAGATATAGATGGTGAATTTGCACACGTTGATCGAAAACTAAAATCATAGGGAAAATAGAGGCTTGATTCCCTCCAATGATATCCTAGGGATCTTGAAAGCAATTTTTTACCTTATAGACCTCCTAATACACCTTATAAAATATATTTATAGGAATACTTTGATAATGCAATGGATAGATTAAAAACAAAAAATGTTGGAGTACACACATGAAAATTAAATCTAAAATAAAAATAGAGATAATAGCATAGTAGAATTAGAGATTTATCACCAAAATTCCCAAGAGTGCTAGATGCCCCATTTACTCCTTCAAAGCCTAAATTTATTGGTGACTTCATAGCAAAATTTTGGTAGCACTTTAGTGCACAAGCTTGATGTCAAATTTTGATAAAATTTTAATGCAAGAGTTTTGTCTTTTTTTTTTGTGGAAAACATCCCAAAAGGGATGCCACTTTTGGGTAAGACCCAAGGAGGCATGGTATCCATTCTACCAAAATCACCCAGGTCTCAAACCTAGCCTACCACCTTTGACATACTCAAGGAGTAAACAAACACACAATAATATTAAAAAATAATAAATAAATAAAAATAAAAATAATAAAATAAAATAAAAAACATGCTCCTTGAGTGTGTCAAAAAGATAAAGCACAACCAAAAACACACACAATAATAAAAAAAAAAACACAACACAAACCACATAGAAAAAACACAAAAAAAAACAAAACAAAACACAAACATGACAAAAACAACAGAACACTACAAAGACAACCAACAAAAACATGAAAAAAAAAGCAACCAAAGCCTGAAAAAAAAAAAAAAAAAAAAAAAAAACAACCAACAACCGACAAAAAACAAAAACAAAAAACATAGGAAACACTCACACACAAAAACACAAATTAACACAAACATACAGAAACACAAGAACAAGAACAACAAAAACACAAGAACAATAACAAAAAACACAAAAAAAACATAAAACAACAAAAACACAAGAACAAAAAAAAACAACACAAAGAACACAAAAACAAAACAAAACAAAAAAGACACACACCTCAAAAAACTAAACAAAAAACAAAAAAGGAAAAAGAAAAAAAATTGAACATAACAATGACCTTTCTAGACCAAAAGACTTTTAAGGCAAGAATCAACAAAGGAAACAAAAGAAATAATAGTTTGAGTTAGGGAACTAAAATACCCTAACCAAACCAAAGAGAAGCAAAAATAAAGTAAGAAGAAACTAGGTACCTTTAGAATTGGAGCCATCCAAAGAAATGATAGAAAGAAGAGCTTCCCTTATTTGCGAACCCCACCATCTATGAGGGTGACCATAACAAGTAAGATCACATTTGTCCAAAGCCCAATTAGCTGAAACATAAACAATCTTGTTTTCATCTCTAACCACATGATTGTAATCAACTTTCAAAAATCCCATATGGATTAATTGAATCTTCTCAATAATTCTTTTTATTCTCCAATCAACCTTATGATTCTTAGAAGGAGTCTTCAAAATATTAATCATGAGTTGAGAGTCAGACTCAACTAACGCCTTTTCCCATCCAACCTTAGTAGCCTCTTGAAGGCCTCTAAGGATACCATACCCCTCAACAAGGTATTTGGAAATAATACCCAAATTCTCAGCAAAAGTAAAGCCAGGGAGCCATCTGAAAGTCTACCAATTCCTCCCATACTAGCTTTTCTAGGGTTCCCCCTATAGAGGTTCCATCAATATTGACTTTTCCAAAATCCTTAGGAGGAGATTGCCAATTTATTGTCCTATCCATATTACAAATACTCACATTCCCATTAAGTTTTATCTTTTTAATGCCATCCCAAGGGACCAATTAATAGAAACTATCCCTCCTAGTGGTTTCTTAAAAGGGAGAGGCAATGTGGATTGGTTTGGTGGTTGATTAAAGATTATTTTGTCTACTAATGGGGCTGATGATATTACTTGCAATCAACTACCCCCTTTAGTGGGGTCGATTCAGGTAGGTGAAGGAATATGGAGGAATGTTAGCCACATTCCTTCCTACCTAATGATTGTGTCACAACCCTCCTTGGAAGTACTAATCCTTCAAGTTTGGCTTTGTATTGTGAATGATGGTTAAATTGTTAACTTTTGATAATATATGATATGATAGAAAGCAATCACAAGAGATAAGAAATGTAGAAAATTAAGATAATAGAAATCTGCAAGAATGCTAAAATATGCTATTAATGAAGAGTTACGAAAATAATATAATGTAATATAATGGAGAAAATGAACACTCTAGTATATTAATGAGAAACTACATTGCACCTCCTCATAACCCTATAGTAATCTCCTCTCTATATACCTATATCTCTCTATGTATCTAGTGAGACCTATATATAAGAAGATAGGTTGCTTATCCCTCACTCTTCCTAACTACATTTCCTATGACTCATGTACAAGTCGACTCCTTGTACATTTACATCATTGCACATTGAAACTTGTGCATTTATTACTTATTCCTCAAGTAACCTAAGATAATATCCTAATCTAATAATGTACCCAAGGTGGTACATTGACATGAACCCTAATAATATAATATACTCTAACACCCCTTTGTATTACATTATTTGGATATTAGAGACTTTAGTATTCAATATGGATCTTCTTCTCTTGAGCAGTCTTCAAATTGATTTGGTTCCTCTTCTTCTTTTACCATTACTTTAGATCCAAATTTTGTACTTTCATAAGTGGTTGAACTACTATCTGATTCCTATAAAAAAGCCTTTCCTTTTTATTTGTTCCTTTCATTACTATCCTTGTGTGTAGAAGCTTCTAAGATGATACTTATGGCATCATGATAAGATCCTAAGTTAGTAGAACTTGAAGTACCAATACTGCATGAGGATTGAAGTATCTTTTCTAAGTGTGATTCATTCAACTCCGTTTTATTTTTAAGATATTCTATCATTTTTGTTCTATATTCTCATTCTTGTAACATTCGTATGTAAGTAATTCTATATACAATATGCTTACAAATTCTAAAGAAAGTAGAGTGTCATCCTTTCCATTATCAATTGCTTCATTGAGTCAAGCTTGTAGATAATGTTCCATGGTATCAAAGTTATCATCTAAAGATTCATTATAAATTATTTTGGAAGTGAAATCTAAATTTGCTTCACCCTTTATAAGTAGATTCATGATTCCAATTTTTATGGCACTTGATTTTTCCTTTATAAAGGAGTTATTCATGTTATTGTTTGATGTATTCTTAGGAGTAGACATCCTTATAGCTCCCTAGTTTAGAATATATGAATAAGGCTATTCAAGTCTTAGCTTTTATAGAATCCTTTATTTCTCCTTAGTTAAGCGATGTGAACTAATTTGATAAAACCTTTCAAGCTTAGGTTTTGTAGGCTTCCTTATATCTCCTAAGTAAATATGCTCTAGGCTTTGATAAATAGCTTAGCAATAAATAGTTCACTTTATGAGTTGATTTGAGAATAATAATCAACTTCCAATTTTACCTTATCTCTCCTAATGCTCTAATGGAGTTCTTATAGTTGGATTTCTTTTGTCTCCTTAGTTTGAGTATGAGATAAGTATTATCAATTAATTCCAAATTTCTATGTAAGCAATAGATTTGCTTCTCTATTCAAATAATTTCAATTATTTGTAGTTTGATGTAGTATGCCTTATAACTCCCTACTTTTGGAATATTTAGAAAAATAGTAATAATATTTGCAAATTGATATTTTAATTTATCAAGGTTGAAAACATTATATCTCCTACTTGATTATTGCAAATATTGTAATATGTATGTATGCTTCAAATATTGTATCTTGAAATATCACTTGCTTTATAATTCACTAGTGCTTGGTTAATCTATGTTATTCCAATGCAGTAATGAATTCAATCCTTATAAGGTTCACCTTATAGCTCCTTTAATCTTAATATAAGCAAGTAAATGAATTGATATTACCTTTATGTTACTATGTGCAATATTTTTTTCCTCTATACTCGCTACTTCAAAAAATCATACAAACGTTGTAGCTCCTTGATAATCACTTCTCCAACAAATGTATCTCCTTGATAACCATTTCTTTCAAATGTTGTATTTGTAGGGCAATATTGGGAATTTAATGCTCCTTTTCTTCATTAGATTTTTCAACTCTTGAATGGACTTTGACCTTTCTATGAATCAAATTCAACACTATATTTGTGTTCTCCTTTTTGCATGTATTGAATTCTATGTGCACCTTCCAAGGTGGTCTATTAATGAACTTAGCCCTGAGTGTGTTACTCCTCTTTCTTGATGTCTTAAACACTTTGTGGATGCGTTATGAAGGTGATAGATGCCTTATTGTTACTCATTTTTGCTTTCAACACTTGGCACAGGTGTTACTCAAGTGTGTGAGTGGCTAATGAATGTTGCTTTTCCTTCTTGAATATGTTATACAATAATGTAACGTTCCTCCAAAATTATTCCAAGCGCTATGTTCTTGAAAGATGATCTTAAAAATAATGCTTCTAGAGTGAGTGTTGTCCGACCTTGACCATTTCCTTACAACCTAGGCATTAGAAAGACAAGTGGTATGTCTCATTTTACATGTAGAGATGACCTAATGCTTCTATTATCCCTTATCTTACAAGTTGTTAACATTTTGCTTCAACGCTTCTTTCTTTTTTCCAGTGATTGCACTAATCCTTCTTTCTTCTTGTCAATCGAATTCTAGTTGTGCTATTTGTAATATATATCCAGTTGTGGTGGTTCTAGGTGATGTAATGGTGGTTCTATGGTGATCTAGAGATAAATTTGAGTGCTTATTCTCTATAGACATCTTCTCTAAGTTTGATATTAGGTATTTCTCCTTTCGCTTAGCCTTATCATTTATTCTTCTACGCTTTTAGTATGTTGGTTTGAACATTGACTTTACAATGTGTAGTAGATGGTGGCTAGAATAGATGAAGAGTAGCTTCTCTACGATATCTGTTAATGGATCCCTTGTACTTCATGTTTCTACTATGACTACCGAAATTTATGGCTAATGAAGGTGTCTTTATACATCGAAATGTGAGCTACTTGAAGGCTCTTCAACCTTGCATGGATAGTGCTCCTCTAGCAATCACTTATGTGACATTCCTTTCTTGCAATGGATGTGTCCTTAAGATACTAAAATTCTATCCTCTTTGTTATGTAGGACAAGATGTTATGGTGCAAAATAATAATGTAAATACAATATAATATCTTGATTTTGCACCTTCACCCGAGATCTCTAAATATTTTTTGCAATATTTATTTCTAGTGGTTTTGATGGTAGCTTCTTTGTATTATACCTTGTAGGTAAGGGATGATTTTATGTTGTCTTATTTGCTAGACAACTCTCTCCTTTTCTTGGTTAATCTAATAATGAACCCAAGCTAATAATCATGCAACTAATATGCCCTTAAGGTGGCTTAATATTGCACTACTCCTTAGTGCAATTCTAACAAGATTTAATATGGATTAATATAGTGCAATTGCAATCTCCTTATTACTCCTAAAAGTAACCTTTAATATGCACTAATGATAATTCTTAAAGAACTCTCAAATGCTCTATAATTGTTGCAATATTCTTAAGAGTAATGTATAATGAATTCTTAAAAGCAATCTGTAATAAGCACTACAACCAATGTTGTAGGATGTAGTCTTTTTAATTCTTAGATAGGTAGATGATATTTTTATTTCTATCAAAATATATCCAACTCCTATTTTATGTTGGAAATATGAGCAAGGTTTGTTGTCATTGATGTCAAGAAGAAAGCAAGGTTTGTCATCATTAATGTCATGAGGATGATGACCAAGTTTCAATGTCATCCATGCATTTATGTCAAAAGGTTGATGTCCAAATTCCGGTGTTATAAATGTCCTCCAAGTGGTTTTTCCAGCAAGGCAAGAAGCAGGTTGATAAAAATAATAATATTATAATATTTTCCGGTTATAGTTTGGTGTGAAGAGAAACAAAGGTTGTGGAGTGATAAATTTATTATTTTCCAAAAGACCCATGTGAAAGTTTATAATGCCCTAAGTTTTAAATTATTTAAATTTAAATATTTTACCTAAAGGTAAAATTTAAATTTAAATTAATTTAAAGGGCCATAATTCGAATTAAATTCGAAATCGAATTATTTCATCCATCGACGTGTTTGAAGATATTGCCATGCATATAAAAGGGGGTAAGAACCCACCTTAGTAAAATCATCCATGCGATCGAGTAAATGAAAAATGAATTTGTGCACCAAAGGTCTGAAGGGAATCACATGTGTTAGAAGCTTTAAGGAGGTAGACTAAGGCATAAGTATTAGTGGAGTGCATTTCTCAAATGCAAAAGCACTGGTAGCATAGTTGGAAGCGAGGGCAGTGGTAAGTCACTCGTAGGTGATAGGTCACGGGTTCAAATCTACGTGATAATGTTTTGGGTAAGGTAGAGTTGGTTTTCATTTTGTTCGTATCATCGGAGGAAGCTTAAGAGGGAGGCATGAGCCTCATTCATTGTGTGTGGGCACGTAGCCCACTTGGTGGGCACATGCTGTGTGGAGGCACTTGGGAGAGGGACCCATCGAGATCCTTTTTGTTGCAATTAAAAGGTATGCGCTCATTTGCTAAGGTTTGACATTGCATGCGAAATTGTATAAAGGTGGAAATTAAATTTTTAATTTCCTAAAGGTTTTTATTATTAAAATTTGCATAGTTAAAAGGGTTTATGAGTTATAAAGGGAGATAAAAGGGTATGCAAAGTTTTAATTTGGGTGTTTGATTTTTAAGTGGATAAAAGGAGTAATAAGGTGTGCCAAGGGTGTTAGATGTTTTGTTGAAATAAAAGTTATATTATAAAATTGATTTGAAAGGAGAAATAAGGTATAGTTGATTTTTGATAGTTTGACTTGGTGAAATATTTTTGAAAGAAAATATTAAGGACAAATTTTTGCTATCTAACCTTTGAGATTGGCAAAAAGAGTGAGTGTGATTGAGACAGGTTTTGAGAATCAAATCTTCTTCAAAACAAAGGTATGGGCATATCTTCCTTGTGAGTGAAATATTGTTGGATGTTGTGAATGCTAAGTTGGAGTGAAAAGGATTGTTTGATAAGCATTGTTGAGTTTGGTTTTGAGAAATCCAATGTTGATTGATGTGGGTTTTTTGGAATGAAAGTTGATACTAAAAACCTTGTTTGATAAGCATTGTTGGAAATATTGAGTATCATTGTTATGTGAAGTTGAGAACTATCTTGAACTAGGGTTTGTGAAAGATCATGAGTATCATTGTTATGTGAAGTTGAGAACTATCTTGAACTAGGGTTTGTGAAAGATCATGAGTATCATTGTTATGTGAGGTTTGTTTGATAAGCATTGTTGACTAAGCTTTCATTGAGTGATTGGTTGAGTGGAGTTGATTGGGATTAGTTGATTGGAAGTGTTGGAGTGATAGTTCAAGTTCTATGAAACAAATTGTTCTTTATTCTTAATTGATTTGAAGAGAGTTTGGAAGTAATTGAGTGTTGTGTGAGAGTGAAACATATTGAGTCTCTAACCATTCTCTATATGTTTTTATGGTAAAACAAGAGAGATTGAAAGTGATTGAGTATTGTTGTGAGTGTGAAGCATATTGAGTCTCTAACCATTCTCTATATGTTTCTATGAGATTAAAACAAGATTCTATGTGAAGCTTGTTTGTGTGATTGAAGAGGTTTTCTATAATAGAGTGAGTTGAGTTGAGTAAGCTTTTGTGGAAGCTTACAATCAGATTGGATAGAGTTGAGGTAAGTCTTGGTGAAGACTTGTTGAGCAGATTGAACAAGTTCTAGTGTGGACTTATTAAGAAGATTTGAGATAAGTCTTGGTGAAGACTTGTTGAGATATGGACAAGTTCTAGTGAGGACTTGTTGAGCAGATTTGAGGAAAGTCTTGGTGAAGACTTTGAGAATTGGACAAGTTCTAGTGAGGACTTGTAGATAAATTTAAGTATTTGAGAAGACTTGTGAGCAGAGTTGATTGATTGATTTGTTCAAACCTTGAGTTAAGGTTTGGGGTAGATCTAGTAGAGTTGATTTATGATTGAATCAAGCTTTGTGTTAAGGCTTGAGGATAGATTTGAGGATAGAGTTTGGTGTATATTTGAAGATAAGTTTATGCTAGACTAGAGAAAGATATTGAGCAGATTTGTGCTAGACCAAAGGACTATATTTAGTGCATATTTGAGATAGATATTGAGCAAATTTATGCTAGATCGAAGGACTATGTTTAGTGTAGATTTGAGATAGATATTGAGTAGATTTGTGCTAGATCGAAGGACTATGTTTAGTGTAGATTTGAGATAGAGATGAGAGTAAGATTTGGAGGTGATAGAGTAGAGGATAGTAGTCTCTAGTGGATAGAGATCCATTAGCTAGGGTAGTGAGGATAGAGATATTATGAGTGAGGACAAAGTCTTAAGTGGAGAGAGATCCACAAGCCAGAGTAGTGGAGGTAGTAGTCTTCTAGAGGATCACCAACAAGAGTAGAGGAGAAGGAGTTCTCCTATGGATAGAGATCCATAAACCAACTAAGAGGATTGGTGTCTCCTATGGATAGAGATCCATGAACTTGATTAGGGGATTGGTGTCTCCTTTGGATAGAGGTCCATAAATATTGTAATAGGGAAAGGATTCCCAAGATATTTATTGAGAAAATTTTAGTGAAATATTTTCTCCGTGGAGTAGCCCACATTGGGTGAACCATGTTAAATTGGTGTCTCTATTATGTGTGGTGATTTATGCATTACTTTCATTACTACTATTGATATTGCATTGATATATTGGATTATATAGCTTGAGTAAAGAAAAGTAAAAAGTGGTCTTATACTATTCACCCCCTCTCAGTATAAGCTTGTGTTCTTCAATTGGTATCAGAGTGGGTTCCTTCGAAAGAGTTTAACAACTTGAAGGAAAATATTACAAGAACACAGATGGATTCTAAGGATGGATCTTCAGGGAATTCAACACCATTGTTCGATGGGAACAATTATGTACTTTGGAGTATGAGAATGAAGATTCACCTGATGGCACTTGGAAATGAGGTATGGGAAGCAATTGAGAATGGATACATACCACCAGCTACTCCACCTACAGATAAATATGGTAAGCTTCTACATCATTACAATTCAAGAGCAATGAATGGAATTTTGAAAGGTTTGCATGAAATAGAGTTTATAAAGGTTATGCACTGCAAATCAACAAAGGAAATTTGGGATAAGTTGCAAGGCATATATGAAGGAGATAAAAAGGTCAAAAGGGTAAAGTTGTAAAATTACAAAGGAATATTTGAAGACCTAAAGATGAAGGATGAAGAAAACATTGTTGCATACCTACTTCATGTAGATGAGGTTGTTAACTCCATGCAAGGACTTGGGCTTGAAGTTCAAGAATCTGATGTTTGTGATAAGATTTTAAGGTCACTCCCAAAAAGGTTTAGTGAAAATATTTTAGCTATAGAAGAGTCAAAAGATATTGATATTTTGACAAGGGATGAATTACATGGCATTCTCACAGCTTTTGAGATGAGAATAAAAGAGGAACCTATTTCCTAGAAGGAAGCAACCTTCAAAGCTACTAAGAAGACAAAGGGTAAGAAGTCAGATTCAAGCAATGAGTTATCTAGTGATGAAGAAGCAAATTATGGAAAAAGGAACAAGGACTCAAGAAAGTATAAAGGTACAAAATTAGTTAGATATTTTCATTGTGGAAAGTATGGTCATTATGCATCTGATTGTCCAGAAGTTAGAAATAGCAATGATGAAGAAAAATAGGATCATAAGAATAGGGAAACAGAAAAACATAGGTACCAAAAGAAAAGTAGGGATGGACAAGGCAAGCAAGGAAATAAATTCTTCCAAAGGCATAAGAAGAGTTTCTATGCAGACAAGGTAGGTAAGAGCTCAAGTGATAGTGATGAAAGTTCCTCAGATAATGATAAATATGAAGTACTATTTCTAGCAAAAGAAAAAGAAGTGATGTTAGAAAAAGGTCACCAATGATTCTCAAGTGTTTTAGATGTGGTAACTTTGGTCATATTGAAGATAGTTGTACAAGGAATGGATTCAATTTTAGTGATGATGAATATGAAGATACACTTGAAGGACCAGAAGAAAGTCTTCTTATGGAAATAGAAGAAGAAGGAAGTGCTTCTAGTGGAAATAAATTAGAAAGGAATAAAGATGATCCCAAAGGCAAAGAAATAGAGGAAGAATCAGAGAAAGGAGAAGTTGATCTTGAAGGTGAACTTATTTATGCCCTTGATGCACTAAGGGAGGTAAGAAAGCAAAACTCAAAACTCAAGCTTAAATTTCAAGAATGTGATGAAGAGAAAGGAAAGCTTATAGAGGATCTAACCAACTCAATAGCTAAGACAAGGAGGTTTAAAGAGAAGTTAGAAGCTAAGGTTTTAGAATGTGAAAGGTTAGAGCAAGAAGTAGCTTCACTAAGGAAGGAAGTAAAAGAGTCTAAAGATAAGCTACACAAGTTTGGAAAGAGCTCAAAAACCATAGACAATATTATCAAGGTACAAAGGTGTTCATCAAACAAAACAAGACTTGGATTTGAACAGGAACAAAGAAAACAAGGAGAGGAGTCAATCTCAAGCTTTGAAGAAGAAGAAGATTTAGAAGAAGAGAGTGTAAGAGAAAGTGAGACTTATGAGGATGAGTTGGACAATAAAGAGTTCAACAAGAAAAGGAACAATGCACAAATGAGGAACAGATGGAACAGGAAGCAACATAGGGTAGAAGAGACTAAGAGACCAATGGGGTCAAGGCAAGGTAGTTTCAATGGATGATGCTTCTCATGTCACAGGTTTGGGCACAAGGCTTCACAATGCAGGACACATGGAAGACAAGAATATGGGAATTTTAGAAACAGGCATATTTTTCAAGGGTATTGCTACTCTTGTAATCAGTTTGGTCACAAGGTAGTAAATTGTAGGGTTCATGATAGAAATGGATATGGCTTCACTAGAAGAAACTTCAAGATAGTTGCACCTCCAAGGAATAACAACATTAAGTGTTATAAGTGCAATAATGATGGGCATACAACAAAGTGGTGTAGAGCAAAAATTCTAGAGACAAGCAGGAACAAGAATAGTCAGAGGAATCAGAAGGATCAATTGAGGAAGAAAGTGGACAAAGGTAAAGATCAGTGCTTGATGGGAGTAGAAATACTCCCACCCCAGAATTAACCACCTCAAGAGGAGGTGGGGGAGGGGCTAAGCTAAGAGTCTCATTCTTAGCCCCGAGCCCCAAAGGTGACCCTTTGCCATTGATGTCAAAGGGGGAGAGATTTGAGTTAGGGGAGAGCATTCAATAAGGGGAGCAATTTCTTAGGGGGAGTAGAACAAAAAAAGGTAAAGGAAATGGTAAAATAAAAATGGGTTGCCATCAATGACAAAGGGGGAGATTGTTGGAAATATGAGCAAGGTTTGTTGTCATTGATGTCAAGAAGAAAGCAAGGTTTGTCATCATTAATGTCATGAGGATGATGACCAAGTTTCAATGTCATCCATGCATTTATGTCAAAAGGTTGATGTCCAAATTTTGGTGTTATAAATGTCCTCCAGTGGTTTTTCCAGCAAGGCAAGAAGTAGGTTGATAAAAATAATAATATTATAATATATAATATTATAATATTTTCTGATTATAGTTTGGTGTGAAGAGAAACAAAGGTTGTGGAGTGATAAATTTATTATTTTCCAAAAGACCCATGTGAAATTTTATAATGCCCTAAGTTTTAAATTATTTAAATTTAAATATTTTACCTAAAGGTAAAATTTAAATTTAAATTAATTTAAAGGGCCATAATTCAAATTAAATTTGAAATCGAATTATTTCATCCGTCGACGTGTTTGAAGATATTGCCATGCATATAAAAGGGGGTAAGAACCCACCTTAGAAAAATCATCCATGTGATCGATTTAAATGAAAAATGAATTCGTGTGCCAAAGGTCTGAAGGGAATCACATGTGTTAGAAGCTTTAAGGAGGTAGACTAAGGCATAAGTATTAGTGGAGCACACTTCTCAAACATGAAGCATTGGTAGCATAGTTGGCAATGAGGGTAGTGCTAAGTCACTCGTAGGTGATAGGTCATGGGTTCGAATCCGTGCGATAATGTTTTGGGTAAGGTAGAGTTGGTTTTCATTTTGTTTGCATCATTGGAGGAAGCTTAAGAGGGAGGCGTGAGCCTCATTCATTGTGTGTGGGCACGTAGCCCACTTGGTGGGCACGTGCTATGCGGAGGCACTTGGGAGAAGGGGATCATGAGGTCGAAACCCATCGAGACTCTTTTTGTTGCAATTAAAAGGTATGCGCTCATTTGCTAAGGTTTGATATTGCACACGAAATGCATAAAGGTGGAAATTAAATTTTTAATTTCCTAAAGGTTTTTATTATTAAAATTTGCATAGTTAAAAGGGTTTATGAGTTATAAAGGGAGATAAAAGGGTATGCAAAGTTTTAATTTGGGTGTTTGATTTTTAAGTGGATAAAAGGAGTAATAAGGTGTGCCAAGGGTGTTAGATGTTTTTGTTGAAATAAAGTTATATTATAAAAATTGATTTGAAAGGAGAAATAAGGTATAGTTGATTTTTGATATTTTGACTTGGTGAAATATTTTTGAAAGAAAATATTAAGGACAGATTTTTGCTATCTAACCTTTGAGATTGGCAAAAAGAGTGAGTGTGATTGAGACAGGTTTTGAGAATCAAATCTTCTTCAAAACAAAGGTATGGGCATATCTTCCTTGTGAGTGAAATATTGTTGGATGTTGTGAATGCTAAGTTGGAGTGAAAAGGATTGTTTGATAAGCATTGTTGAGTTTGGTTTTGAGAAATCCAATGTTGATTGATGTGGGTTTTCTGGAATGAAAGTTGATACTAAAACCTTGTTTGATAAGCATTGTTGGAAATATTGAGTATCATTGTTATGTGAAGTTGAGAACTATCTTGAACTAGGGTTTGTGAAAGATCATGAGTATCATTGTTATGTGAAGTTGAGAACTATCTTGAACTAGGGTTTGTGAAAGATCATGAGTATCATTGTTATGTGAGGTTTGTTTGATAAGCATTGTTGACTAAGCTTTCATTGAGTGATTGGTTGAGTGGAGTTGATTGGGCTTAGTTGATTGGAAGTGTTGGAGTGATAGTTCAAGTTCTATGAAACAAATTGTTCTTTATTATTAATTTATTTGAAGAGAGTTTGGAAGTAATTGAGTGTTGTGTGAGAGTGAAACATATTGAGTCTCTAACCATTCTCTATATGTTTCTATGGTAAAACAAGAGATATTGAAAGTGATTGAGTATTGTTGTGAGTGTGAAGCATATTGAGTCTCTAACCATTCTCTATATGTTTTTGTGAGATTAAAACAAGATTATGTGTGAATATAGATTTTTTATGTAATAGAGTGAGTGAGTTGAGTAAGATTTTGTGGAAGCTTACATATGATACAAAGTTGAGGTAAGTCTTGGTGAAGACTTGTTAGATTGGAAATTAGTTTGACTATGAGACAAGTTTTGGAAGGATAGACAAGTCTTGGTGAACTTTTGAGCAGATTGGACAAGTTCTAGTGAGGACTTGTTGAGCAGATTTGAGGTAAGTCTTGGTGAAGACTTGTTGAGAAGATTGGACAAGTTCTAGAGAGGACTTGTAGATATATTTGAGGTAAGTATTTGAGAAGACTTGTGAGCAGAGTTGATTGATTGATTTGTTCAAACCTTGAGTTAAGGTTTGGGGCAGATCTAGCAGAGTTGATTTGTGATTGAATCAAGCTTTGTGTTAAGGCTTGAGGACATATTTGAAGATAGATTTTGGTGCATATTTAAGGATAGGTTTGTGCCAGACAGAGATAATTGAGCAGATTTGTGCTAGACCAAGACTATATTTAGTCAGATTTGAGATAGATATTGAGCAGATTTGTGCTAGATCGAAGGACTATGTTTAGTGTAGATTTGAGATAGATATTGAGAAGATTTGTGCTAGATCGAAGGACTGTGTTTAGTGTAGATTTGAGATAGAGTTGAGAGTAAGCTTTGGAGGTGATAGAGTAGAGGATAGTAGTCTCTAGTGGATAGAGATCCATTAGCCAGGGGGAGGTATGTTGAGTGAGGATAGGAGGTCTTCAGTGGAGAGAGATCCACAAGCCAGAGTAGTGGAGGTAGTAGTCTTCTAGAGGATCACCAACCAGAGCAGAGGAGAAGGAGTTCTCCTATGGATAGAGATCCATAAACTAGCTAAGGGGATTGGTGTCTCCTATGGATAGAGATCCATGAACTTGATTAGGGGATTGGTGTCTCCTTTGGAAAGAGGTCCATAAACATTGTAATAGGGAAAGGATTCCCAAGAGATTTATTGAGAAAATTTTAGTGAAATATTTTCTCTGTGGAGTAGCCCACATTGGGTGAACCACGTTAAATTGGTGTCTCTATTGTGTGTGGTGATTTGTGCATTGCTTTCATTACTACTATTGATATTGCATTGATATATTGGATTATATAGCTTGAGTAAAGAAAAGTAAAAAGTGGTCTTATATTGTTCACCCCCCCTCTCAGTATAAGCTTGTGTTCTTCATTTTAATGTGTAGATAATAATCTTAAAAAAATCTTTCTTCCACACTTCCAAATGAATTATTCTCCTTGCAATATAAATTCTAATAATGTGCTTAATAAAGCTAATTAATAATTTGAATATGAATGTTCAAGTAATGAAACTCTTTGCACCTAAGTTTCTTACCTTTAATGATATTCAAAGATGATGTAGATTTTGGTGTTTTTGATTCACCAAGTTATTGCATTGAGATGGATGAAATTCACAGCTTCTTTTTGGTTGTCAAAAATAGCTTCTTGCTTCACCAAATTGTAGTATCGAACTCTTTCTATCTTGAAACTAGAATTTTGTGGTTTGGGTCTCTACAAATGGCCTTCAATTTTCTGCTGTAGGTTTAGAAAACTCTTGTCTCTAAAATGTGCCTTCTAGCTATGAAAATTAATCTCAAAATTTCTTGGATTTGGTAGGCTTCTTCTATCTTCTTTCTTCCTTCAAAATTCTAGTTGAATTTTAACTTCAAACAAGGTCTTCTTCTTATTGGACATTTTGAGTCAAAGTTGTCATTGGTGTCAAGGAACGAAGTTGTCATCAATGTCAAGGAATAAGCTACAGTTGATGCCAAAAGGTCAAAAGTAATAATGCGAGAGGTTGATTGAAAAAATGTCATAATATTATTTTTATATTATGTGAGGCAAAAATAAAGGGTTTTTGTTAAAACCATGGTGGCAAGATAAAAGGTTTTTATTAAAACCATGGTGGCAAAATTATTTTTTATTAAATCATTATGAGCAATAAAAAGTTTTTATTTAACCCCCAAGGAAGCTTTAATTTTTATAAATCCAAAGGTTACAAATTTAATTTATAAAATTTAAATTCTAAATAGAATTTAAATGATTTATAAATTAATTATGCAGGCATCGACGTCCAAGTTTAATACACCATCGATGTGCAATATTTGGAAGGCAAAAGGTATTTAAACCTTTGTCTAAGTTCAAAACCAAGTATTCAAATTCCCTTCGATTAATTCCACACCAAAAATAATGCTAAGATTCATGGAGAAAGTACCAAGGAGCAGCGAACAAAAAGGTGTGTGCATTCAGTAAGAAGGGAGCGCATCAAACACGATACGTGGCAAGAGGAGAAGGAAGCCAAGGGCTCTAAAAGATTCGGTGAAATATTAAAGTGCCTTATGCACTTTTAGTGGGCATGTGAGCGTTTGGATCACATGGATAGAAATCCATGACAAAGGTGCTACCAAGGGAGAGAGTGCAAGATTGAATCCTACGAAATGCGGAGTGGGAGATATAAAAAGGTTTTTATATTTTTGATTTAATTTTTAATTAAGGAGCTAAGGTTGTGGATAGATAAGGGTTGTTAATAGAAATAAAAATTATTATTTTCTTTTCTAAGGCTAGGGAGAGATAAGGGGTAAATTGGTTGTGATATTTACCTAAGTGGTAAATGGAAATTTACTAGGGTAATATTGCTTTTACCTTAGGGAATTAAAAATTGATTTATTTATAAAAGTGACTTAATCAATTATTGCAATATTGAGAAGAGTAAGGTGTGTTTGGTCAATTATTTTTGATGGATGATTTATTTAATATGGAGTAATAAGATGTATGTAAGTTTTGATATGTACATTGTATCTTTGAGAGAGTTTATCACCTTATAACTTCTTTGAGCTTGGCAAAGAAGTGTTTGTGGTTGTGGCAGATTTTTGAGGTTCCTTCATCATCAAGAAAAAAGTATGGGCATATTCTTCCATAGTTGAGTTGATTGGTTGATTTTATAGAAAACAATTTTGGAGTGAAAAGGACTTAAGTAGATCTCCTTATTGAGTGTGTTGACTAATGCTTCAAGGTTTTCTGGAATAAAGAGTTGTTAAAACCTTTTTTTATAAGCATTGTTGTTGAAACCATTGGTTGAGTGGAGAACTTAAACTAGGGTTTGAAAAGAATATGAGTATCATTGTTATGTGAGATTGGTTGATAAGCATTGTTGGAAACATTTGTAGTGAAGGTTCATATGCTTGGACTAGGGTTTGTAAGCAAGGATTTTTTTATTGAGTGATTGGTTGAGTAGAGTTGGTTGAGCCTAGTCAAGTGGATGTGTGAAGTGATTGTTTAAGTTCTATAAAATAAACTATTCTATATTATGAATTGATTTGAGGAAGTGATTGAACATTGAGGTGATTGTGAAGCATATTGAGTCTCTAAAAATTCTCTGTATGTTTCTAAAATAGTGATTGAAAGTTATTGAGCATTGAGGTGAATGTGAAGCATATTGAGTCTCTAACAATTCTCTGTATGTTTCTAAGAGAATGATTAAAAGTAATTGAGCATTGTGATAAGTATAGAGAATATTGAGTATATAACAATTCTCTTTATGTTTATATGAGATTTGACAAGTTCTAGTGTAGACTTGTTGAGCAGATTTGAGGTAATTATTTGAAAAGACTTGTGGATAGATTTGGGTAAGATTTTATGGAATTTTACAATATAGATTGAGAGCAAATTTGGATAAGTTCTTGTGAGAACTTATTGAGCATATTGAACAAGTTCTATAGAGGACTTGAGGACATATTGGTGTGAGCTTTTGTGGAAGCTTAAAAGGCAAATTTAAGACAATTTTTTGAGAATACTTGAGAGTAGAGTTGATTTATTGATTTGTTCAAACCTTGAGTTAAGGTTTGGGGTAGATCCAATAGAGTTGATTTGAGATTGAGTCAATATTTGAGTTAAAGCTTGAAGATAGATATTGAGGATAGATTTGTGCTAGACCGAAGGAATGTGTTTAGTACAAATTTGAGGATAGAGTTTGGTACAAATTTGAGGATAGGTTTGTGCTAGACCAGAGATAATATTAAGTATAGATTTGTGCTAGACCGAAGGACTATGTTTAGTATAGATTTGAGATAGAGCTTTGGAGGTGACATAGTTGAGGATAAAGATATACAACCATAGAAGGGAATATAGGTGTCTTCTATGGATAGATTTCCATTTGCTAAGGGTAGTGGAGGCAGATGTCTTCTAGAGGATCACCAGCTAGAGCAGAGTTAGGATATTGGTGTCTCGTGTGGATAGAGATCCATGATATTTTATTAGGGGATTGGTGTCTCCTTTGGATAGAGATCCATAAACATTGTAATAGGGAAAGTATTCCCAAGATATTGATTGAGAAAATTTTAGTGAAATATTTTCTCTATGGAGTAGCCCACATTGGGTGAACCACATAAATTTTGGTGTCTCTATTGTGTGTGGTGATTTATGCATTGATTTAATTACTACTATTGATATTGCTATCTATACATTGCATAATATTGATTGGGAAAAAAAGTAAAAATTGATCTTATACTATTCACCCCCATCTCAGTATAAGCTTGTATTCTTAAATTGGTATCAGAGCGAGTTAATTCGAAAGATTTTAAAAGCTTGAAGGAAAAGCTAACAAGAACACAATGAATTCTAAGAATTGATCATCAGATAATTCAGCACCAGTATTTTATGGAAGTGACTACATATATTGGAGAATGAGAATGAAGATTTACCTGATGGTACTTGGCAATGAGATTTGAGAAGTAGTTGAAAATGGATACATACCACCAGTTGATACACCTATATATAAGGAAGGTAAAGATTCTACAACATTACAATTCAAAAGCAATGAATGTAATTTTGAGAGGTTTGCATAGAAAAAAGTCCATAAAAGTTATGCATTGTCAAGATGCAAAAGGAATGTGGGATAAATTACAAAGTATATATGAAGGAGATAAAGGTGTCAAGAAAGCAAAGTTATGAAATCTCAAAGGGAAATTTGAAGAGTTAAGAGTGAAGGATGAGGAAAACATTAGTACTTATCTACTTCGAGTCGATGAGGTTGTTAATGCTATGCAAGGGCTTGGAATTAAGGTTGAAGAATCAGATGTTTTGATAAGGTCTTAAGATCTCTTCCAAAAATATTTAGTGAAAATATTTTTGCTATAGAAGAATCAAAGGATGGTGATTTTTTGACAAGAGATATGTTGCTTGGTATTCTTATAGATTTTGAGTTGAGAACAAAATAACGTAATCCTAGAAGGAAGTAGCCTTCAAAGCAATCAAGAATACAAAGGGTAAGAATTCAGAATCAAGCAATGAGTCATCCAATGATGAAGAAGCCAACTATGGAAGAAGGAATAATGATTCAATAAGATCTAGAGATGCAAAATTTGTTAAATTTTTCAATTGTGGAAAGTATGGTTATCATGCAACTGATTTTCAAGAAGCTAAGAATAACAACGATGAAGAAAAATAGGATCACAGAAATAGGGAATCAGAAAGATATAGGTATCAAAAGAAAAGCAAGTATGGACAAAGTAGACAAGGAAAGAAGTTATTCCAAAGGCAAAAGAGGAGCTACTATGCAAACAAGGCAAGTAAGTACTCAAGTGATAGTGATAACAATTTTTTAGATAATGATAAATATGAAATCCTATTTATTATTGAATAAAAATAAGTCAAGAAAAGGTCACCAATAATTCTCAAGTGTTTTAGATGTGGTAAATTTAGACATATTGAATATATTTGTACAATAAATATTTTTAGTTTTAGTGATGATTAATATGAAGATACACTTGAAGGACCAGAAGAGAATATTCTAATGGCTCTAGAGAAAGAAGAAAGTGATCCTATAGAATACAAGTCAAAATAAAATGAAGATGTGGACAAAGGCAAAAAAATAGAGGAAGAATCAGATAAAGAAGGATATGATCTCAAGGGATAACTTATTTATGCTCTTGAAACAGTAAATAAGGTAAGAAAGCAAAACTCTAAACTTGAGTTTCAATTTCAAGAATGTGATGAAGAGAGAAAAATGCTTATAGAGGATCTAGAAAAATCAAAGTCTAAGACAAAGAAATTAAAGGATAAGTTAGAAGCAAAGGTCTTAGAATGTGAAATTCTAGAACAAGAGGTAGCTTCATTAAATATGGAAGTCAAAAACTCCAAATTCAAGCTACAAGGACTTAAAAATAGCTCAAAGAACTTAGAAAAGTTCATCAAGATACAAAAGCCTACATCAAGCAAGTTAGGTCTTGGATTTGAATAGGAGTAAAAGAAACAATAAGAGAAGTCAACCTCAAGCTCTAAAGGAGAATAAACTTTAGAAGAAGATAGTGTAAGAGAAATTGAGACATCTAAGGATGAGTTGGACAACAAAAAGTTCAACAAGGACAGGAATAATGCACAAAGAAGAAATATATGGAACAACAATCAGAATAGGTCAAGAGAGACTAAGAGAACAATGAGGTCAAGACAAGGAAATTTCAATGGAAGGTGTTTCTCATATCACAGGTTTGGGCACATGGCTTCACATTTTAGGACACATGAAAGACAAGAATATGGGAACATACAACTTTTCCATGGGTATTGCTACTCATGTAATCAGTTTGGTCACAAGACAATGAATTGCAAGGTTCATGATTGAAAAGGATATGGCCTCACTAGGAGAAATACTAAGACATTTGTACCTCCAATGAATAATAACATTAAGTGTTATAAGTGCAATAATTATGGACACACAACAAAGTGTAGAGCAGACATTCCAGAATCAAGTATGAATAGGAATAGGAACAGGAATAAGAAAAGGGATATGGATATGAATAGAAACATAAACATGGATATGAACAAGAACAAGAATAGGAATAGGAACAGGAACAAGAAAATGAACATGGACATGGAAAGGAACAATCAGAGGAATCAGAAGGATCAAATAAGAAGAAAATAGGATAAATGTAAAGATCCTTTGCCATTGTTGTCAAAGGGGGAGAGACTTGAGTAAGGGGGAGAGATTTGGTATTTGAGTAAAGGGAAGATATTTGAAGAGAGCATTAAGCCAGGGGAGCAATGTCCTAAGGGGAGCAAAACAAATAAAAGGTTAAGTTTTTGGTAAAAAGAATTTGGGTCGCCATCAATGACAAAGGGGGAGATTGTTGGACATTTTGAGTCAAAGTTGTCATTGGTGTCAAGGAATGAAGTTGTCATTGATGTTAAGGAATAAGCTACATTTGATGTCAAAATTTCAAAAGGAATAATGCAAGATGTTGATTGAAAATATGTCATTATATTATTTTTATATTATGTGAGGCAAAAATAAAGGGTTTTGTTAAAACCATGGTGGCAAGATAAAAGGTTTTTATTAAAACCATGGTGGCAAAATGATTTTTTATTAAATCATTATGAGAAACAAAATTTTTTTATTTAACCCCCAAGGAAGCTTTAATTTTTATAAAACCAAAGGTTACAAAGTTAATTTATAAAATTTAAATTCTAAAAGGTCCGAGGTGTAGACCAATTGGTTCATCCAAACCCCGTAAGGGGGTGGAGGTCCAAGGTTCAAATCTTGGGCCTCATCAAACTGAACACTTGTCCCTTTCTTGGTGCTTTCAGTGGCGTAAAATGTTTAAAATAATTGTGGCATGGCAGTTATAGGGATGAACAACATGAAGATCTGTGTGGCGGCTTCCAGGGCAGACATCGTAGAATACTATGGCAGCCATAAAAGCTGGACAACCTGCCCAGATTCATGGTAGCTACCGATTCCACCATGTTAAAAAAATAAAAAATAAATTAAATTCTAAATAGAATTTAAATTATTTATAAATTAATTATGCAGACATCGACGTCCAAGTTTAATACACCATCGACGTGCAAGATTTGGAAGGCAAAAGGTATTTAAACCTTTGCCTAAGTTCAAAACCAAGTATTCGAATTCCCTCCGATTAATTCCACATCAAAAATCATGCTAAGATTCATGGATAAAGTGCCAAGGAGCAGCAAACAAAAATGTTCATGCATTCAGTAAGAAGGTAGCACATCGAACACGCTACGTGGCAAGAAGAGAAGGGAACCAAGGGCTCTAAAGGATTTGATGAAATTATTAAAGTGCCTTCTACACTTTTAGTGGGCATGTGAGCACTTAGCTCACATGGCTAGAAAGCCATGGCCAAGGTGCTAGCAAGGGAGAGAGTGCAAGATCGAATCCTGCAAAACGTGGAGTGGGAGATATAAAAAGGTTTTTATATTTTTGATTTAATTTTGATTTAATTTTTAATTAAGTTGCTAAGGTTGTGGATAGATAAGGGTTGTTAATAGAAATAAAAATTATTATTTGCTTTTCTAAGGCTAGGAAGAGATAATGGGTAAATTGGTTATGATATTTATCTAAGTGGTAAATGGAAATTTACTAGGGTAATATTGATTTTACCTTAGGTAATTAAAAATTGATTTATTTGGAAAAGTGAATCAATTATTGCAATATTGAGAAAAGTAAGGTGTGTTTGGTCAATTATTGTTGATGGATGATTTCTTTAAGATGGAGTAATAAGGTGTATGTAATTTTTGATATTTACATTGTATATTTGAGAGATTTTATCACCTTATAACTTCTTTGAGCTTGGCAAAGAAGTGTTTGTGGTTGTGGCAAATTTTTGAGGTTCCTTCATCATCAAGAAAAAGGTATGGGCATATTCTTCCATAGTTGAGTTGATTGGTTGGTTTTCTGGAAAAAACAAGTTTGGAGTGAAAATCACTTAAGTAGGCCTCCTTATTGAGTGTGTTGACTTAATGCTTCAAGGTTTTCTGGAATAAAGAGTTGTTGTTAAAACCTTGTTTTATAAGAATTGTTGTTGAAACCATTGGTTGAGTGAAGAACTTTAACTAGTGTTTAAAAATAACGTGAGTATCATTGTTATGTGATATTGGTTGATAAGCATTGTTGGAAACATTTTGAGTGAAGTTTCATATTATTGGACTAGGGTTTGTAAGCAAGGATTGTTTCATTGAGTGATTGGTTGAGTAGAGTTGGTTGAGCCTAGTCAAGTGGATGTGTGAAGTGATTGTTCAATTTCTATAAAATAAACTATTCTATATTCTAAATTGATTTGAGGAAGTGATTGAACATTGAGGTGATTGTGAAGCATATTGAGTCTCTAACAATTCTCTATATGTTTCTAAAAGAGTGATTGAAAGTGATTGAGAATTGAGGTGAATGTGAAGCATATTGAGTCTCTAAAAATTCTCTGTATGTTTCTAAGAGAGTGATTGAAAGTAATTGAGAATTGTGATGAGTATAGAGCATATTGAGTCTCTAAAATTTTTCTTTATGTTTATATCAGACTGGACAAGTTCTAGTGTCAACTTTTTGAGCAGATTTGAGGCAAGTCTTTGAGAAGACTTGTGGATAGATTTGGGTAAGCTTTTGTGGAAATTTACAATACAGATTGAGACCATATTTGGATAAATTCTTGTAATAAATTATTTAGCATATTGGACAAGTTCTAGAGAGGACTTGAGAATAGATTAATGTGAGCTTTTGTGGAATCTTACAAGGCAAATTTGAGACAAGTCTTTGAGAAGACTTGAGAACAAAGTTGATTGAATGATTTCATTAATTTAAGGTTTGGGGCAAATCCAACAGAGTTGATTTGAGATTAAGTCAAGCTTTGAGTTAAGGCTTGAAGACAGAGACTGAGGATAAATTTGTGCTATACCGAAGGATTGTATTTAGTGCAAATTCGAGGACAGAGTTTGGCGTATATTTGAGGATAGATTTGTGCCAGACTAGAGACAAATATTGACGATAAATTTATGCTAGACCGAAGGACTATGTTTAGTATAGATTCGAGAATATATTTTGGTGTAGATTTGAGGACAAGTTTGTGCTAGACTAGAGATAGATATTGAGGAAAAATTTGTGCTACACCTAAGGACTATGTTTAGTACATATTTGATATAGATATTTGGAGGTGATAGAGTTGAGGACAAAGATCTCCATCCATAGAGTTCCATTTGCTAAGGGCAGTGGAGGCAGAGGTCTTTTAGAGGATCACCAGCCAAAGAAGAGTTAGGAGATTGGTGTCTCCTATGGATAGATATCCACAAAATTTGATTAGGGGATTGGTGTCTCCTTTGGATAGAGATCCATAAAAATTGTAATAGGGAAAGGATTCCCAAGAGATTTATTGAGAAAATTTTAGTGAAATATTTTTTTTCATGGAGTAGCCCACATTGGGTGAACCACGTAAATTTTGGTTTCTCTATTGTGTGTGGTAATTTATGCATTGCTTTGATTACCACTATTGATATTGCTATCTATACATTGCATAATATTGATTGGGAAAGAAAAGTAAAAAGTGGTCTTATACTGTTCACCTCCCCTCTCAGTATAAGCTTGTGTTCTTCACTTCTCAATATTTTGAATGTCTTGAGGTCTTTGTTTATTTCCTCCTTCAAGATTTGGCACTTCTTGTTAAATTCTTCTCCTTTTGGGCTTGTCATTGGATGGTGATAATTGTCCCAAATATTTCACTATCAAGTGCTTCTCCTTGGTAGTGATTTTCTACAATGAGTTCTTCTAGGAACTCCTTTGATGACTTCAATGAACTCTACAATAAGGCTATCCAAGCCTTTTCCTTGTTTCTCCTTGAGACCTCTACAACGCCTTCAATATTAGAGCTTCTTTGGTCTTTTCAATGAGACCTTTCCTTCAACCTTCTACTATGAAAGTTTTGGCAATGAGATCTTCTTAGATCTCTAAAATCTACTACTTTTGAAATCAGGTATATGACCTTGCTAGTCCTTCTTCAATCTTCCAAAACTGGAAGTTCTTCAATGGGATATTTTGTAAATATCTTTAGCTTCTTAGGTTGATTTCTTTAGAGTGATATTTTCAATCTTCAATGAGACCTTCTATGGGTCTCTTTCAGCTTCTTCTGATATAAGTCTTTAATATGCTATTTTCAAGCTTCAACAGAGATCACCAATCTCCTAAATTCTTCTAGAATTTTCTCTAGAGTCTCTTCTCAGATCTACAACAAGGTTTTTGTGGCCTTTTCATATTTTACAATATTACTGGTTTACAGTATCTAGCAATGGTACCTTTTCTATAGGCCTTCAAATATGAAATCTTCCAATTGTTGCTTCTAATGCTAAATTGATTTTGAATATGATGTTCTTCCTAGATCTCTATAGGAAGCTTCACAAATTTCTCTAAATATACTTTTCCTACAAAAAAGTATTAGTATGACAATTCTAAATATAGCAATGATGAGTCTTCACCAGTTTATTTGTCAATCTAGTGGAATGAATGTTGAGTCCTAGTCTTCACGAGTTTTTATATAACTTTGTGAAAAGACTCTAGCCAAATGCAATCTTAGAAATTTTGGAACTAATATTTGCTTCTCATGTCAATCTCTCTTGAGGCTCTCCCTATTCCTATATAATCTACTATATCTCTGATACCACTATTATCTTTTGATAATATGTGATATGGGAGAAAGCAATCACAAGAGATAAGAAATGCAAAAAGTAATATAATAGAAATCTGCAAGAATTCTAAAATATGCTATTAATGAAGAGTTACAAAAATAATATAATGTAATATAATAGAGGAAATGAAAACTCTAGTATATTAATGAAAAACTACATTGTACCTCCTCAGAACTCTATAGTAATATCCTCTCTATATGCCTATATCTCTCTATGTATCTAGTGAGACCTATATATAAGAAGATAGGTTGCTTAGCCCTCACTCTTCCTAACTACATTTCCTATGACTCATGTACAAGTGGAATCATTGTACATTTACATCATTGCACATTGAAACTTGTGCATTTATTACTTATTCCTAAAGTAACCTAAGATAATATCCTAATCTAATAATGTACCGAAGATGGTACATTGACATGTACCCTAATAATATACTCTAACACCAATTCGTATTACATTATTTTGATATTAGAGACTTTAGTCTTCAATATGGATCTTCTTCTCTTGAGTAGTCTTCAACTTGATCTGGTTCTTCTTCTTCTTTTACCTTTACTTTAGATCTAGTTTTTTTACTTTCATAAGTGGTTGAACTACTATCTGATTCCTACAAAAAAGCCTTTTCTTTTTCTTTGTTCCTTTCATTACTATATTTGTTGTGTGCAGAAGCTTCTAAGGTGGTACTTATGTCATCATGATAAGATCCTAAGTTAGTAGAACTTGAAGTACCAATACTGCATGAGGATTGAAATATCTTTTCTAAGTATGATTCATTCAACTCTATTTTATTTTTAAGAGATTCTATCTATCATTTTGTTCTATATTCTCAATATTGTAATATTCGTATGTAAGTAATGCTATATACAATATGCTTACAAAGTCTAAAGGAAGTAGAGTGTCATCCTTTCCATTATCAATTGCTTCATTGAGTCGAGCTTGTAGATAATTTTCCATGGTATCAAAGTTATCATCTAAAGCTTCATTATGAATTAATTTTGAAGTGAAATCTAAATCTGCTTCACCATTTATAAGTAGATTCATGATTTCAATTTTTAAGGCACTTGATTTTTCATTTCTAAAGGAGTTATTCATGTTATTGTTTGATGTATTATATCTTAAATAAGGAGCCACTCATTTAGGGATAAAATGAAGGTACAAAGCAATGAGAGATTGCTTTGATTATTCTTTACTTACAATTGTGTTTGTATGGTCTTTTTGCTTGGATTGATAGATTTAATCATGTGCTTGATTTATGCATTAAGAGAAAAGAAATATTGCTCTCTAGATTGCAATGTTGTTTGTAATGTTAATCAATAAAAATATTAATGTTGAAATCAATCTAATGTAAGATTTAACAAAAGAAATATTAAAGCTACACTAATGATAGATTTTTAATTAATCAACTGAAATATTAATCTAAGGTTAGTTTTATCAAGAGAAAGATTTAAACTATAATAATATTAGATTAAATTAATAATATAATATTAGCTTAATTAAAAAAAATACAAGAGATATTCTAATATTAATTTCTTCTAAATAAAATGAATGATTAACCTAATGTTGGTTAAATCAATAAAAATATTGATTTGCTATTAATCGCTTATTAGCGAATGATGTTTTATTTGGTATTTTTCTTGATGTTAGTTGAACATTGTTTCTTTGTTCCTGGATCATCGTGGCACATAGGACCATCTTCCTTCTTTAGGAGGGTTACATTGTATTAATCACAAGAGGTGCCACTCTTGATCGTGGTCTCTTTACTCTCTACCATAGCCATGTCTATGAACGCTTGCATGAGGTGTTGTCGAGGGTAGTGGAACCATATTTTGTAGCTACATGTCATTGTTTCCTTAGACTATATAATATTAAGATAGAATGATGTTCATGGTGGTTGGAATCATGGAGCAGATGGGAGAGCTTGTGCACAAGGAAGGATGATTCAATGTGGAGTGGAAGAGGCACTTGAAATACCTCATTCTCCCTACTCTTACTAGTTTAGGTAATGCTCATTACTTATAACCTATCTTGTTGGATGTATGAGCATACTTACCTTTGCTTTCCTTGTTGTGGGCTGATCATTGTTTCTTAGAGTTGGATTTTATGCTTAGTTTACTCTCTTTAGATGGTCTATAGGGAGGAAAGACTCTCCTTGAGCTACTATGAAGACCTCCTCTTACTGGAATGAGTTTTCTTGAATAGGATAGGGCTTTGAAAGAGGTAGCAAAGGAATTTTCTCTTCATACACTTGTTGGTTTCCTAGTAGCTACCTAAAAGATCCTTCTATACTTTGGCATTGAGAAGAGAAGGGTAGATGTGTGGTAGAATGGTATAGGGTGTTTTCATTTTCCCCTATCACTTAATTCATAATGTTTGGACATGTTTGTGCTAGTTATTGGATGTTTCTTAGCCTAGATTTTGGATTTTATTTATTCTTCTGATCATGATTATAATAAATTTAGATGATGACACTTTACCAATCTAACAAGTTACCTTTGGTTGGTGTTGATCAACTATAAGTTTGATTTCAAGGAAGTATTTTTGGGTTTGTTGGACTATTGGTAGTCTTACATTCGTTGCTTCGAACCCTCATAGATGTAACTGCTTTAGGTTACCCTCTTTATCTAAAAATGCTCAGTTAGTATTTGATATTAGTATCTAGAGTAGATTCTGGCAGAGTGTCTAGCGTAAAGAGGATTTTTTTTTTAATTATATTTTAATTAATCTAATGATAGTTATTTTGGGAATGAATATAACTAATGAAGCTTTTATTTAATTAGATTTTAATTAATCTAATGATAGTTAGTTCAAGAATGAATCTAACTAATGAAGCTTTTATTTGATTAGATTTTAATTAATATAATGATAGTTCGGGAATGAATCTAACTAATGAAGCTTTTATTTTATTAGATTTTAATTAATCTAATGATAGTTAGTTTGGGAATGAATCCAACTAATGAAGCTATTATTTATTTTATTTTAAATAATCTAATGTTAACTATTTTAGAAATGAATCCTACTAATGATAGTTATAATTAATCTAAAGGTATATTAGTTGGGAAGGATTCTATCTAAGTAAGGAATTATAATCCTTAGTTTTCCAATATAATGACAAAATTACTTATTAATCTAATAGTATTTTAATTGGAAATGAATCCATCTAATTTTACTTTGGGTTAGACCTTTTAGGAATTTAGTTTTCCCATCTCCTTCTTTAGAATAATAACGTAATCTGAAGATAGAGTTTTTTGGCAATGAATCCAACTTTTGATTGTATGTTGATGGACTACTTTCTTGTTAACTTAGTTTTGGATGCCAACCTATGGAAGAGATATTCTATGTTAAATTGGGAAATTTACATTTGTCAAATGATGGACTAATGCTGAGTTATTTCTTTAGCATGTTTTGGAAATGGATATTTGGGGAAAATATCTTGGGAAAGGAGTATGGGCTATTGGTAAAGCAAAAAAACAACAAATATTGTATTAATAAGATAATTAAATAATATAACCATAGCCTTGATTAGTCCATGTAAAGTAGATCTAACCAACAATACCTAGCCAACATTAGAAGATGCTCGCTAACAAAATATATGCTTGCTAATCAAAACTAACAATAAAATATGCTAACCATATTAGTTAGCATAAATAATGTAATAAATATGTAATATATGCTAACATACCCACCTTATTACATTATTTTGCAATACAAAGAGAGTTGTGAAACAACTCAAATTTGACACATGCAAGTGCCTTAGTGAAAATGTCCACAATTTGAGCATTTGTGGGAATGTATTGAAGCTTCTGTGTCATGGAACTTCGTCTAGAATGAAGTGACATTGTGTGTCGATATGTTTGGTTCATTCATGATGCATTGGATTCTTAAAGAGGTTCAAAAAACCCTGGTTGTCATAGGACAAGTGAATAGGATATTTGGATAAAAGACCCATACTTGTCAAGATGTGATGCAACCATATCACCTCACACACTACTTCTCATGTGGCATGATACTCTGCCTCTGTAGATGAAATAGCAACCACCTGTTGCTTCTTGCTATGCCAAGAGATAGGACTAGATCTAAGATAAAAAAATATCATGAAGTTGACTTTCGATCATCATATGATCTGGCATAGTCGAAGTCCGTGTATCCTTGCAAGAAGAATTTATCATTATTCTTGTAATCTAGACCATACTCAATAGTACGACAAAAATAGTGAAGAACATGTTTTGTTGCTTTCCAATGAGTGACCTTAGGCTCCTGCATGAACCTTAAAAGATAGTTGATAGTAAACATGATATTTTACCTAGTGGTTGTCATATATATGAGAATATCGATTAGCTGGCGATAAAGAGTACCATCTACCTAAGGTGAATTATCATACCATGATAACTGATGCCCTGAATCCATAAGAGTTGCCATTGGCTTACAATCAATCATGTGATACTTTTCTAACAATATCTTGGCATACTTTTTTTGTGACACCTTGATGTGGTGCTTCTTCTGGTTCACTTCCAGGCCAATACAATAGTGGAGAAGTCTGAGATCTATCATCTCAAAATATTTACACAAGTCTCTTTTGATGGTAGTTATCAAAGTTTTAAAGTTTCCTGTGATAATCATATCATCCACGTAGAGTACAAGTAACACTATTTTAGAACCTTATTTCTAAAATAGTACGTGATCATCCATATTAATATACCAATATTGAGGAGCTTGTTTCAAACCATACAAGGACTTGACCAATTTGCACACTTTTTTATTTTGGCCTTCCACTTCAAATCCTTTAGGTTGTGTTATATAGACTCCCTCTTGGAGATCACCATTCAAGAAGGCACTCTTGACATCCATATTATGTACTTTCCACCTGTATTGTGCTGCCATAGCACAAATAACTTGAATGGTGGTCATTCGAGCAGTAGGTGTAAAATTTTCCTCATAGTCGATGCCTTCCTTTTGTGCATAGCCCTTTGAAACAAGATGGACCTTATGCTTATTAATTGTTCCATCTACCTTGTAGTTTACTTTGTACACCCATTTGCAAACAATGGGCTTATTTCCATGTGGTAGATCAACAAGCTTTCAAGTCTTGTTTTTCTTTAGAGACATGTACTCTGCATCCATAGAATCCTTTCATTATGTCTCACTAAGGGCATATTGTACTATGGTGGGTTCATGCTCATCAAGTGATGTCATAAAAACCTGATCATTATCCACTTCCATATCCTCTATTTCTCTATTTGGATCTATTGAAAGCTACTTGAAATATTGACAAAGATCATCAACCTCAGTAGTCTTTGTTGTTGCTCTATCATGTCGAGCCATATTGTGAGTACGAGTTCTATTCAAAGTTAGATCTAGTGGTGTGGATATCTTTGAGTTTTGATAGTACTTGTATACCACTTAGGAATATTTTTCTATGAATAGGAAGAAGGAGATCCTCCCTGTTATGGTTAAGAGGGAGACTTCTTTATTTTAGATTCTACAAAATCTAGGTATACATCGGATGTGTTCTGTGATATGAAAGCTTCATATAAAACATCTCTAATGATATGAATCTTCTCATCCAAAGTATCAATCAAGCAATAACACTTAGAGTGATCATCATAACCAAGAAGAATACATTTCAATGTCTTCTCATCTAACTTATTCCTTTTCTCTTTTGGTATGTGCATAAAAGCCTTACATCCAAAAATATGTAGATGAGAGATGGAGGGTTTTTGATCACTCCATGCATCCTATGGAGTTATTCCTTTTAGGGCATTTATGGATGCCCTATTCAATAGGTATACTACTATGGTGATAGCTTCTACCCAAAATCGTTGCTCTAGATGGGCTCTTGTAAGCATACAATAAACCATTTACATGATGGAATAGTTCCTCCGCTCAACAACTCCATTTTGATATGAATTATAAGTAGTAGTGAGTTGTCTCTTGATCCCATGTATAGTCAAATATGTAAAAAAAATATTTAGAGGTAAAATCCCCCCTTGATCTGAGTAGAGGGTCTTTATAGAAGTCCTGAAATCCTTCTGAATAGATTTCTTGAATTGCTGAAAGTAATTGAAAGCTTCTAATTTTAGGTGAAGAAAGAAAACCCACATATTCCATGAGTAGTCATCTAAAAATAACTAAAAGTACCGCTTCCCCCCACAACTATTTGGTGTGAAAGGACCACACAGATTAGTGTGAATTAACTCCAAAGGTTTCTTGGCTCGTGAAGAGCTCTTTTCAAATGGTACTCTATGTTGCTTCCATTCTAAGAAATCAGAGCATACTGGAAATGTAGAGGAAAGGGAGGGAAGGCCCTTTACCATCTCATATTTACTTAGCTCAAGTAAATATCTAAAACTTAGATGCATGTATCTCTTGTTACAAAGTGAAGTTGCCTCCTTTATAGAGACTATCATGGAAATATGAGGGGTGGATATAGCATCTAATGCAAACTAGCCATGCTTGTATGAATATGTTATGATGTGTTTATCCCTCTTGGTGATAAAGCAACACTTATTTCCATCCTTAACACAAAAATCAACAACCATATCCTTATCCAAAATTTTTGTGAATGACACCAAATTGTTTACCAATATTGGAACATATAGGACTCTATCAATCTGACATTTGCCATATGGAAGGTTGAATGAAATTGTACCCTCACCCTAAACCTTGTAGGTTTTATCATCAACAATAGTTGACAGTTTTGCCCTCCTTGGCTTCTGTAGCAATCCATGATGCATACACCTAAGCTAATAATAATTGGAAATCACACAAAGCATAAAATAAATAGATGAATTTGCAAATAACCACAAAGAAGGGCTTCTTTTATTAAATTTCCAATGAAACTCAATTACAAATCCATCCCTCTTAGGGATACCCAATGTGATACAATTATTACAATTGTATAAAATCCCCACGCAAGGGTAGGTGTAATTCACAGGCTTCCTAGGTTGATACGAACTGCTTTAAAGCAAATGTAGCCTTCTTCACCATGATTAGAGGCATTTGTTGCTTTGAATGTCAAGACCCTGTTAACCCCGTGTTCAAGAAATAACAAGAAGCAATTAGAAACAAAGGAGGTCTCTCTTAATGAGGCTTTTAAAGGAACTTATACAAAAGATTGTCATAAAATCTTGAAATCAAGAAAGTACATAAAACATGGAAATCTATGCTAAACATGGCAATTGACCATCAATAATTTAAAGGAAACATAGATCAATCCATCTAATATCCTAATTAAGCCATTTAAATCATGAAAACATAAACAGTAACAACTATTGCCCTAATTGTTATAAATGACAAAATGCAAGGAAAGGTATCTTAAACTATGATTCTACCGCACAATTGTTTCTAATAAAGAAAATCTAGATTAAATATGTCTAATATAAAGCAAATAAAAAGGAAAAATACTATTGAAACCAAGGAAACTAAGATTTAAACCTGACTGCGAGTCTGCGGTGTAACTAGCACTGTTAGCCATGGCTGACAGCCGTGACTGAGCTGAAAATGAAATTGCTCTCAAATTTTAGTCTTAGATCTCCAATTTCCCTTGATGAATTGATGATCAAGGGTCGCCATGATATCCTCTGACAGATTTGGTGGTTGAATTACTCATATTGGTGATGGATTGGGCTCAATTATGTTTCTTGATTTCTTCTAGCCCTCCATAGCCTTCTTGGTTCCAAATGCCATTTGATCTCCAATTGGGCAGCAAAAGTGCTCCTCTCAATGTATGCAAGTGAGTATGCAATTCAACAAGGCTTCACTGCTCTTCAACTCAAGATTTTTTTAGGGTTATTCCCAATTTGGAGGGGGGTTATATAGCATTTGGTAAGGCAATGTCTTAGCTTCATGGAGAAGCCAATATCAAGAAGGGAAAATTGGGATAGTTGAATGGAAACTTTTGGAATTTTTCACCCTCTAACTGCTCGGATCAATTGACCATTGTAATCAATTTTGGGTCAGCCAAGGTACAACTAATTTTTAAGGGCTAGCCACAACTTTGAGGTATGGTTAGCTCTGTACCATGGGTGTTGAGTCGTGGCCAATACCGATTAGGCCAAAATGCCTAAATGAGTGGTTAGAACCATTGCTATACCTTGGAATTTGTCCAAGATATTTCATATGGTCTTCTAGAATGTCCCATATGAGTAGTCACCTCGACATGATGCATTTTAGGTGTCTACGGATGTCCCTTTTGAGATTCATTGTGAGATCGAACAACGTTGAGAAAAAATAGACCTAAAATAATGTCGTAGGTTCGATGATGATCATTAGTCTGATCAACATTAGATGCCCAAGGTCTAGTAAAAGGATGTGCATCCTAGAATCTTTGTTTCCAACTGGATGGAATACTTAAATTGAAAGAGCTTGCACTCATCATTAGACATTCAGGTAGCTTCAGTGCTATTATAGATTTCAGAGCCTATGTGTTTGAAAGGAAGAGAGCGACAAACTGAACTATCATATTTGCTTTTTGTCCCAGCAAAGGGTAAGCTTATGATAGTCGTTGGCAATGATTCGTAAGATGAAATCATTTTTGACAAGATCAAGGGATCTACAATCAAGGGATATTTTGTTGACTTTGATTATGATTATGATATTATGACTACCCCCTCAAGTGATGATTTGATGAGGGTAATGACAATTAAATGAAGCGACGAGTCACTTGACCACTATGAATGACTTGAATAATTTAAGGTTTAGACATTAAATAATTAAAACTATTAATAGTAATTGTATATCTCTATCCCATGGAGCGGTCCAGCCTCGAAGGTCTTCTTAGGGAATCAAAATGATAATAATTCTAATTAGGCATGTGTTGAATCATATTATCAATGATCTGCTAAAAATGTCATAGAAGAATTAACATGATTGCTTCGTTCTCGTGGAGCGATCTAGCCTCCAAGGCCTTCTTCGGGATTAAAATGAAGCATATCAATTGAACAATAATGAATTTGCCCCAAATGGAACACCAGTCACTGTAACCGCCAAGTGTATAGGGTAAATAACTAGATAAGAGGCGTATTTGAATTTTGAATTATCTATTTTTTTTGTTATTTTTAATATTTTGAAGGTTTTGGCCTATTAGATATTTTTAATTTTGCCTTTTGAAACTCCTCATGGTCAGATTTTTGGAGCATTTATTGCAGGTTGCTAGCCGCACTTGTCAAATGCAGCTAAATTTTCAAATTTTCCTAGCTACGACTTTGACTTGCGATCGAAAAATCCTAATCCTGCACTCGTGGGTGTCAGCCATGATCAAGAGCAAAATATAAAATATTTAATAAAAATCTATCATTTTTGATGTCATTTTCCAATTGATAGCTTGCCAATCCTAAGTGTTGTGAGAGGTGAGTTACCAAATTTCATGTGAAATGTTACTGCAAACTTGACCTCCCTACCGCCTGGACTGATGACATACCAGCTTGGAGGAGTCGGTGCGACTAAGGGAGAAGCACGCAAACCCTCATTTTTCATTTACCAGATAAAATTGAACCTCATTAAATAATGGGCTAAATTAACCTCACTAAACTGCCGAAAATGAACCTCAACCTAGATAGATTTAGCCTAGTTTATCTTAAAGGGGAGGGTTTAATTTTTTTTTGTTTGTTTTATTTATTTATTTTGGGGAGTCTTTGGATGGGAAATGACCTTAAAAAGGTCATCCCTCTTAGTCATGGCTAGCAAGCACGGTCCCCAATTGGAAAATTGGGGTTCGCGACTATCAACTATGGCGGGATTCATATCCCAATGGTCATAATATTGATTGCCATCCTGACCACGAGTCTGAATCGCAATTTGATGACCTTAGAATTTGTTTTTAATTTTTTCAATTTTTTTTGGATTTTTGAAAGGGAATTAATTAATTTTTTTAACTTTTTTTGAAGTGCTTCGTCCGTTTTTTATTTTTTATTTAATTTTTAAGTGCATTTTTTGATGTTTATGCACTTTTGAAGTTTTTGTGATTTTGTTTGACATTTTTAAGTCAATTTTTTTTTAATTTTTTTGGTTGATTGCTAATCATTTTGCATTATTATTCTGCTCTTGACCAAAATTTGACTATGAGGGTGAGGGAATCAGAGATCCTTCGTAACCTACACGGTGCCCTGATGTAGGTAGAGCAAGATTGGTTGAGGGTCATGGGCTTTAGCTATGTCTTGTGCCTCACCAAAATCTAGGCCAATCAGGCCTACATGACTGCATTGGCCCTATGCTAGGATGTGTGGACCAATACCTTTCACCTATCGATAGGTGAGATGACTGTGACACTGAGGGATGTATACCACATATTTCGACTCCCTATGGATGGCGAGGCCATCACATATTCATTTATAGAGATGAAGTAGGCAATATTTGATCAAATATTTGACTGCCATAGTGATGCAAAATAGTAGCACTAAAACCATGAAGGGGTCTATATTGAGCACTAGTGCACTCAACAGGTCTTCTCTCGATGAGAGGTCATATTCATGCACTTGATTATGTAGAAAGTGCTCCCTGGAAATTTTGGTGTGAGGTTCCCTTAGAACCTCCTGGCTAGGACACAAGATGTCCTGATGAGCACCATTTAGCAGCCCCTAATCCTATCTTTGGGGAGTGCCCTGTTAGCACAGCTCTATAATGACTTGTATCAAATTACTCAAAGGAGCAGAGTAGGCATCAACTATAACTTACTTCTTCAGATATGGGGGTGGAAAAACATCAAGATCGAGTGCCTTGTAGGACTACCACTCGCGATTGTGGCCATTGAGGATGAGGATCGCCAGTGCTATGCAGCGTGTTGGTCCCAACATCAAGAGGGCTTCTATAGTAGATCTCATGCAAGAGATCTTGGCTACTACATAGAGTAGTTTGCATTGTTGTAGGCAAATCATATTGAGTGGCACCCCTACCTAGAATGTCTTCCATGGGAGGTGGCTAATGAGTACCTGCAATGGGCACATAGAGATAGATGGCTCCTCGAATGTAAGTTTGAGTTACATGAGTTCTTATGTTTCTTTATGTCACCAGATAGTTTGGTATTAGGTAGGACATCCCAAAGTTGCCTACCATCTACTACCATCTCACTCTAGAGAGGGACTTGACATGGCCCAAGTTGACTCCATTAGGCAATGAGTATGATGACTTCCAGAAGTCATACCTAGTAGATGTAGGAACTACACCTGACTATGACACCTGGTGGATGACTAGGGTATGGCAGGGCATGGATGGCCCCTTAGGTAGGATAGTATATGAAACTACAATAGAGAAAGCATAAGGAATCAAGGTCAATCCTCATGAGCATCGAGTTTGTCAGAGGACTAAGGGAGGATGGGGTGAGGGATTAGTTGTAGAGGAGGCTCCCTAGACTGAGGTGGAGGATGAGGCTTTAGAGGAGGGTGAGGTACCTCCTTATAGCAATATTGGATAGCTCAGGGCTTAGGTTACCAGCATACAAACTCAGGTAGGCACACTTTATACATAGATGCTAGGGAGAGACACCTCCATATCTACTCTACAAGTATGGATTAGTGACCTACAGTCACAGATCACAGTAGGGAAGTCTCAGTGGCATAGCTATGTAGAGGAAAATATTACTCTCTAGGCATAGGTTACCACAGCACAGATAGAGATCCAAAGGGTCACAGGGTAATGCATCCTCCTATAGTCTTAGCTAGATGTTGTGACCATATAGCGTGACTCACTCAGGCTTACGAGGGGAGATCGCTTAGCTTCATAGGTTGTTCTAGTGGCTCCCACTGCTCCAGTAACTCTAGAAGTACTAGAAGTACCAGCAGTGCATGGACTAGAAATGGTAGATCCGATGATAGATATTAGGAGAATACGAGCTCTAGTGCAACAACACATTAGTGAGCAATCATTAGATGCTACCTACATATCTATCTTGAGGGGAGAGATCGGGCTACTCAGCGGTGAGGTACCAAAGAGGTCCATGGCTCTAGGATCTCAGAGGAACCAGGGAGACAGGTTAGTCCTCAACTCACTCCAATCATAGGTCACACATGACTAAGAGGAATTCTAGTGCTAGCTCAAGACAGAATCATAGGGAGGGTGGAGGTGATGGTGGATCTTCACAGACTGGGGGTGCAGGAACTTCTTAGTACAGATCTATGCCAACTTTTGTACCTTTTTTTAGTGTAATTTCAAGGACCTACACAGTTGTAGCCTATGATTATTTTTGACATATGCCGATGTACTCTTTATTTTTTATACACACATATCTATATGATATGACATTTGAGACTTATTATATGTGTAGTTTATTATTTATTATTTTTTGATGTTTATGAGATGCATATGGATGCAATTCTGATGTGTTATGTTTATTTTATGCTATATGATGTGATGTATGTATTACATGCACTAGATAGCTATGTGATGTATGATTATATGAAATGATATACATGTGTAGATGGACTACTTATGATGAATGTATATGCATGTAATGTTTTGATGTAAAAATGCATGTTTTAATTTATTGTACTTGTATGCATTTTATTTATGATGCTATAAAATGCTTCATACTATGTATTTTTTTTTTTGTAGGTTATATTAAAAGTGGATTTTTGTCAAGGATCCCAAAACCTGATTACAAAGGATCAGATTACAACAAAATACATCAGATTGAAACAAAATAAATTCATCCAAGGATGGAAAAAAGGACAGGTAAGGACAACCCAAAGGAACAAAATATGGAACACACTTTCCTTTGCACCAGAGGAAGACGTCTTCCTTTGTGCCAAAGGAAAAATGGGCAGGAATGGAAAGCCCACCAGAAAACTAGATTTGAATCAAAAGGCGCCAAACAAGAATTTGAAGCAGACAAAGGGTGGGAGAAAGCACCAAACCACCCCAACCAATTTGAGCCATAAATTTAAAATTTGAATCCTCCCAAGGGTGGGAAAACCAGAAACCACCCTTGGGAAAATAGGCCTTGAGAACAAACTACTTCCCACAGAAGGGAAAACCAACATGAAACTGAAAAACCACCCTGAACAAATGGGTGGAGCAGTGGATCAAAAAAATGTGAATCCCACCAAAACAGGGATGGGAATCACACAAGGATGGTGAAAAATTAAGGAAACTAGAAAAACCACTCCCTAAAATCCTGAAAATGAAGCAACATAGAGAGAAAAATTGTAGGCTACAAAATCCTCATGCATTGGAACAACAACCTAAAGGAAGGTGCAATAGTGGATCAAGAACAAGAGGAACTTCCCAGACTACGAAGTCCTCAAGTAGAAAAAGGAAGTCTTCAAGAAACAAATGCCCAACGTAGGAAACAACAATAGTGGAACAACACATCTAAAGGAAAATGTGGGAAAGTGCCACAAGAATCCAGAAAGAAGGAGTCGTGAGGAAGCAAAACTACAAATATTAGAACCCAAAATGAAAGGAAGTAGTCAGGCATCCCAGACAACCTTCAACACCACATCTTTAATGATGTAGAAAAGGAAGACCTTCAAGGATTCAACAACAAGAAAAATAAAGGCTAGTCCCAAAGCCACGAAAGGAACTAAAAACCTGCAAGAACCAACACCATGAACCCAAAGAGCAGAGTCATAGTAGAAAGAACATTGTCCCCTCCAAGATCGAAAGGATGCTGTGCAAAAATGCTCATGAAGCCAAAATTCCTCAGACCCACTAGCAAACAACTTCAAGGAAATAGAAGAGGAATTCTTGAAAGGATCTAGCAATGAGAAGAATAGAGGCCCTACCACAAGCCACGAAAGGAGCTAAAACCAGCAAGAAACACCACCTCGAACCCAAAGAGTAGAGTCATAGTATAAAGTGCATGGTTCACCCAACCAAAAGGATGTTGTGCAAAACTGCTCATGAAGCCAAAAATCCTTAGACCCAACAATCCACCACTGAATATCCCCCAAAGGACAAATGAGAGGAAGACTTCCAAAAAAAACATGGAAAAAAAGGAAATATCAATGAGAACCTTGAAAGATAAAAAAAAACCCAAGAAAAGTCCCAAGGAAAAACCTAAACCCAACCCAGAACCCAGACACCAAAGGAAAAGGCAGGATAGTGAAGCAAAAGTGGAACACATGTTTTCCCACCATAGGGCAAGGAAAGGGGTAGAACAGTGGAACAGTGATCTCCCCCCCAAAGGAGATCGTCTGCAACACATTTTAGCTAAAAAGGATGGGAAAAGGAGGTGCCAGGGAAGCTGGGAAAGGATCAGGTACCTGGGATAGGGCCAAGGAAGGGATGCAAGAAAGTGGAACATGACTTCCATAGGAAGTCACCTGCAGAGCCCCTAACATACTAGGTATTTATTGCATACTTTTCATGATGATGATTTTCTGTAAATGGACATGTATGCTTTAATCACTTAAAACATAATGTATGAATGCAATATGAGTTAACAATCTACTGGATGACACCATAGGATGTATAGTAATCATGAACTGTAATTGATGTATCTTATCATAAGAATTAATCAATTAATCACCCATGTGCACTATGTCATGATATATTGTTTCTATCCATAAGCTCTTGCAAGTTAAAATAATATGCGTAACATAGTCAGTGGTCGTTTAAATATCATTTCTGACATCCATATGGTATCTAACCTATATTATGAACAATATTTAATAAACAAAATCTTATAAAGAGAAATTTGATTCTTGATGATTGCGATGGTTGTTGCTATTTGGGAATTTTTGAGGTTTACCATGAAACTCAAACACCCTAGTTGACTTATCAAAAGTTGTATAATGACTATACTAGACTTCTAAAAAATAAAATTTTTGCTAGGACAGACCCAACTATTCATTATCCCTATGTGTGCAAATGAATATATTAGATAAGGCATAAGCATACCCCAGTGCCAGGCGGGATTCATTCAGCCCATTGTTGTATTGGGGATCCTCAAATGTCTATCCGATCCTAGGTTTGGATTTCAGTTGGACTTAGACTACTAAGCGATACAGGACACCTGAAGCTAGCTCTTCCACATTCAAACATTGGTCTGCACAAAAGCAAAATGCTATTGTATCAGACATATCATCATGCGTAAGGTTTGGTAGTGCTGACAATTCCAGGGATTCAAGTTCACTCCCTTCTTTTCTTCAATTTATCGGGATACTTGCTCATGTATAGTGATAAGAATCACTGTTTATTTTCTCTATAGTGATAAAAACCACTGTTTATTTTATACTTTTTTTCTTTTTCTTGAGCAAGGGATTTGATACTGATTTGATTTCATTTTGAATTTGATCTTGATTTGACTTGATTTTGGGATTTCATTCTAGGATTTTGCTCTGGGAATTTGCTTCTTTTGACGTAAGCAAGGGATTTATTTGGGTAGGGGAAACTTGTCCTTTTGCCAATTGTCAACATTTCCTGAATCGTTCGCACAGGGGGATAAGCGAGATAAAATTTTTACCTCAGGATACCTGGTCCCACTTCGTAGCATTCATCTTTCCCTTGTCCTAATTAGGATTTGTTTAATTTTTTAATTAGTGATAGGATTCTGATATGCTAAGTGCTATCAAAGCTAGACTTTATCTATAAAAGCAAAGCAAGCTTCTACCTACTCTTGAGAAGACCACTAGGTATGGTTGAATGACCAGAAAACCTTAGTATATTCTTCATAGCAACAGGAGGGGTTGTGTTGAAAAACACAATTACTCACAAGGGTGATGGATGATAATGATAGTGCATAGATGCATGATTGAAACACAAATGTGGTGTCGTTTGTAAGATTGTAAACACAACCTATCCTAATGCAAATGTGATGGATGGAAATGCCTAATGCAATGCAAAATGAAAATGCTTGATGCAAATGGAATGCAATGATGCAAATTTTTTGAATGAAATGCAATGATGCAAATGTTTTTGAATTTTTGATATTTTTCAATGTTTTTTAGATTTTATTGCTTTTTAATTTTTATGGATTTTTGAAATTTTGATTTGACCAAAGGGCTTATAGATGCCTTTGGAGCCTTTTATGGGATGACCAAAGGGCTTACAGATGCCTTTGGAGCCTTTTAATGGGATGACCAAAGGGCTTACAGATGCCTTTGGAGCATTTTGATGGTTCTAGGCATAGAATTCTTTAAGATGAAGGATGTTGAGAGGTTCAGGCTCTTCAACTCCATCAAGCGATGTCAAGCGATATGTCCTAGGTCCAATCTTCTCAGAGATTATATAAGGACCTAACCAATTAGCCATAAATTTGTCTCATATTTCTAATGATATATTTGAGTTCTATTGGTTCTCTTTCAGCACAAGATCACCAACCTCAAAGTCTCTCAAGTGGACTTTGTTATTGTAAGCTCATTTTAAGTGCTCTTGATAAATGTGGAGATGCTCAAGAGCATTCACGCGATGTTCATCAAGTAGCATCAATTGATCTAGGTGAGCTTGCCACGTAGTGTCATCATCAATGAACTCTTTCAATATGACATGTAGCGTTGGAATCTCCAACTCTAGGGGCATAATGGCCTCAATACCATATACTAGTGAAAATGGAGTTGCCCCAATGGGTGTCCGAATGCTAGTCCTATAAGCCCATAATGCAAGGGGTAGCTGGATGTGCCAATATTTGTGGTGCTCCTATACCATATTTTTCAAGATGGATACCACTATCTTATTTGAAGCCTCAACTTACCCGTTTGCCTATGGATAATATGGAGTCGCAAAACTATGTTTGATCCTATACTTGGACGTCAAAGCCCTCACAGTTTTGTTCTTGAATGACGTTCCATTATCCAAGATTATTTTGGATGGTATCCCAAAATGACTTATGATATTGGTGAGTATGAACTCCGCAATACGTGCTCCAGTTGTCATTGTTAACGGGATGGCTTCCACCCACTTAGTAAAATACTCAGTAGCCATAATAATGAATGTATGCTAGCCCGATGATGGAGGAGAGATCTTACCGATTAGATCCAAACCCCACTGAGAAAATGGCCAAGCCGCTTGAATGGGTTGTAAGGCCTATGATGGCAAGTGCGCAAGATTAGCATGATGCTGACATTTAACGCATTTCCTGACATACACATTGCAATCCTTCTCCATAGTAGGCCAATAATAGCCCATGCGAAGGATGCGCTTGATGATAGCCATGCCACTAAAATGGCCACCGCACGTACCATCGTGAGCTTGCAAAATTTCCCAAGATGATTCTTGGGGCTCAAGACAATGAAGGAGAACTCCATCGTAACTTCGATGATACAAAATATCTCCTAACAAGACATACTTTATCACTTTCTACTTAAATGTGCATTTTATGGCACATGATAATCCCTGAGGGATTACACCAAGCTTTAGGAAGTCATGTATTTGTGACATCTAGTTTGATAGACCTTAGCCTCAACTGACAAGACAACATGTTCCCCCTACGGTTTAACATTCACAAATGTAGACTAGGAAACAACCTTATGGTGAATGGTGGTACCATTCCCCATGGGACCCTGCGAGATCAATGACCCCCAAGATGCCATCTTGAGAAAGTCTCTAGCTCTATAGAACCATTCATGGTTTGGTTCTATATGAATCATGTTGATTGACTCTTTGTTATCCAAAGCTTCATGCTACACAGTAGAGTGTGACAATATTTTTACGTGGATGGTAGTAAAATCGGTAGATGGATTCTGAGGAATTAAAGATCCCAAAGATGCCATAGTGTCTATGAATCTTTTTGATGAATGAGGGATTGCCTCGATGTCATACCACTCCAACTAAGCTAGATAAGTGTCAACAAGATCTTTGTAGGCCTTCAGGATAGGACACCTACATTGAAAAATTCCCTTCACTTGGTTGACAATGAGAAGGGAATCACCAAAGATATTTAACCTTTTGATCTTCATGGCGATAGTTGTTTGGAGGCCCAATATTAGGGCTTCATATTCAGTATTATTGTTAGTGCAAGGAAAGTCCAACTTAAATGACAAGGGCATGGGAGCACCTTGTGGCATGAACAACACTATTCCTACACCACCCCCTTGCTCACACTTTGAACCATCGAAGAACAAGGTCATATCAGCTTTGTTATCTAGTTCTTCGGGTTCGGGAACTTTTGATAATGCGAAAACTACATCATCAAGTAGCTCAATGGTGAGAGGCCTACTATTTTCTAGAGGTGCCTCCGCTAGTTGATCAGCTATGACCTATCCCTTGATGGAATTTTGGCTAATGAATTCCAAATCAAATTCTATCAATAGCATGATCCACTTTGTAGTACATGTATTATGATACATCTTGCTCATCATATACTACAAAGGATTTTGTTTTGATATGACATACATCGTATGAATTAACATATAATGTCGTAATTTCTTTGTAGCGAACACTACTACTAAACACAACTTTTCCACGTAGGCATATCCTAGCTCGTAACTCACCAAGGTTCGGCTAATGTAATATATGGCTTGCTCTTTGTCTTGCACATTCTTTTGGGCTAACATGGTCCCTAATGCAAAGTTAGTTGTCGATATATATAGCAAGAATGGTACGTCTAGTCTTGGTGGAGCTAGCACTGGCGGCGTCGCTAGGTATTGCTTAATCTCAGCAAAGGCTGCTTGACAGTCCTCATCCCAATTAAATGGGACCCCCTTGTGTAGCAGTCGATTCATGGGTCAACATTTGTTTGATAATTGTGTGATAAATCACTTTATGGATGCTACTTTGCCCTGAAGGCTCCTTAATTCCTTGATATTCATGGGAGGATGCATCTCTAAAATAGCCTTGACCTTTGTTGGGTCTACTTCGATCCCTCATTTTGAAATGATGAACCCTAAGAGCTTTCTTAAAGTCATACCAAATACACACTTCTTAGGATTCAACTTGACATTATGCTCTATCAGGCGATCGAAGACCTTTCTCAAGACCTCTGCATGCTCTAAACATAGCAATGACTTTGCCAATAAGTCATCGATATAATATTCCAAGATCTTATGCATGTAGTCATGAAAGATGTATGTCATAGCCCGTTGATATGTAGCACCAACATTCTTAAGACTGAATGGCATAACCTTATAACAAAATGTCCCCCATGGCATTATGAATATGGTTTTATGTTGGTCTTCGGGCTTAATCCAAATTTGGTTGTAACCAAAAAAACCATCCATTAGGGAGAGCATTTCATGACCCACAATTGCATCTACGAGAGCATCTATGTTCGGCAACGGAAATGAATCCTTTGGTGTTGCCCTATTGAGGTCTCTAAAATCTGTACAGATACGGATCCTTCCATCAGGTTTTCCTATAGGCACCATGTTTGATACCCATTCTGGATAGTCGATGGAAATGACAAACTCTACATCCAGTAGCTTTTGCAATTCATCCTTAACCATTAAGGCTACTATTGGATGCATCTTCCTGAGTTTCTGCTTGACTGGATTTTTTGAGAGATCTAGTGAAAGGTTATGAGTAACCAATTTTGGATCTAGACCTAGCATGTCTTTATAAGTCCAAGCAAAGAGATCAGGTCTCTCTTTCAATAGAGGGATGAGGTTGGCACGCTCATCAGGAGATAAAATTTCTCCAAATTTAACCTTCTTAGGAATCGTGGGATCATTGCTGATATCCACTTCAAAGGTTTCCTCTACTGACATGTGGGATCCCTCCTCAAGCTGGTGAGGTGTAGGGATCAAGTGGATGTCATCTACTGGGTTTATGGGTTCCACGTTGGAAGCATCCTCAACATGATAAACATCATGTGCATAGCCTAGCACAAAATGAAAAGGTTGCAACATTTCTTCATTGGGGAAGAAATCTTTAGGCTCCAGTGGTGAGTCAGCATGATCCCAATCAATAGCATCTACATCAAGACACAAAGGTTTGGAAGGGTCGGTTGGATTGTGAAGTGGAGTGGTCAAATCAATGGAGATCATATTGATGGAATGGATCATATCTCCAGGACCACGTGCATGTGACTCTACATTTATATAACTTCCATCCCCGAGATGTGGTTCTAGGGGTATGGGGATCTCTAGATCCGGTCTATGGATAGACTCAAAAATAGGATCGCTAGGCTCTAGGAGCTCTCTATATGTCGATGGATCAGGAAACACCATACGATAAATCACATTGAGATTCGGTGGTCTTCCCCTGAGATGAGGGTGGAGATCAATATCTCTGTACATATCCTCTATAGTGTATGGTGCATTATGATGATGCAAGTAGGGAGGCCCCAAATAGGCTCTCTCTATTTCATCTTCATCATCACTATCATAATAAAAACCTTCACCACTACCTACTAGAACTAGGAGATCGGGAAGATGGGGCCCCATGTAAGCCCACTCTTGATAACTGCTATCATCAATGGAGGATTGCTCATCCTCGATGACTATCTCCAAGGGCAATAAATGATATAAATTTAGAGGGCCTAGGTAGGCCAACTCAGTCTCATCCTTAGATTGCTCATTGTGCGAGGACTCATCATCATCATCACTCTCATACATGCAACTCGGTCCATCTCTCTCAGAGATGGACTCTACTATATCCTCATTAGAATGATCCTCTGACTTGAAATCTTCCACTATGCTAGCATTCTAATCTTGTAGGCCTATGTCATCGACTACCCCATAGATTTGTTCATCCAAGTTGTCTCTTGGGATATGCTCTGGACCGGTCTCCACCAAGATGTCTTCGTGATATATCTCAGGTGGCTCTATAGTGATGTAAGACACTAACCGATTATCCCTTCGAAAGGTAGAGGGATTGGGGTGATAAGGATTGAAGTCGAATTCACCCCCAGACTAAGGTACAGGTGGTCTAAAGATGCCATGAGGAGTTCATCCTATCCTCCGATATAATATCCTAACTTGAACCTATCAATTGGCAACTGATACTATGGCTCGTAAGGCCTCCTACACCCCTGCTCAAATAATCTGAGACCGTAACCATGCCAATGGTAGCGCTCAAAATATCATAAGGTATATTCTAGGTTAGAGAGATAATGAATATTCACAGTGAATGGTTCATCATCATCCTCATCCATGGTAGTGCGAGATGCAAGTTGGTCGAGCCCACCATAGATAAAATTGGTTTGATTAGGAGGTACCCCCAGTGGTACCACCATCCCTATGGGAAGGTGATGGGCTTGTGGTCGGCCCATATCCTATGCAGTCTCGATGATCAGTATAAATGTCACATTCTACACAATATATTCCCCTAATCTAGGATTAACCAAATGAATGGTCACCTGTGGTGCAGATGACCCTGCTGAAGACGCAGGTGAAGTAGGCTGAGGTGCCTCTTCGACTTCTCCTTGAGCATCCTCTACTTCCATGGGAGTAGGGACCTCGATGACAACTAGTTTGGGTGCTCGCTTTATCTCTTTTTTACCCATATTTACTTTTAGCTTCTTATCATCCCGATGCATTATGGATGCAGATGGTCTAGTAGAATCAGTTGTCATGTGCTCCGATCATTGAGATGCGAACATTGTAGGTTTGGCACACACTTCTTTTATTTTACCTCCTGGCTCTTTGATCGGTGATGTTGGTCATATGTCTAGGTGCATTGAGGGGAGCATGAAGTCCCTAGGAAAATCTACTAAATTCATATATTTGAATGGTTCTTCATCTGAAGGTACCACGTGAACCTATCCCTCATGCACGTATTTAATACACTGATGGAGAATGGAAGGGACACAATGCATTTCTCTTATCCAAGGCCATCCTAGAAGTATATTGTACTGCATAGCACCTTCAATCACATGACACATCACCGAGATGGTCTTCAGTCCCACCTGAATAGGTAAAACTATCATGTCGATAGTTGAGCATAATGCATCATTAAAAGCTCTCAACGTGAAGGCAGAAGGTATGATATGCATCTTTGGCAACTTTAGGTATGTCAATGCCTTGGTCATGATTATATTGATTGATGATCCCATATCAATCAAAACCTACTTGAAAGGTTTGTGATTTACACATGCAATGATGTGGAGCGATGGGTCCATTGTGACAGTGGAAACCATCTTAATTTCATGATCATAAAATTGTATAATCGGTTCCTGACACTATTGCACGTGTCCCACGAAGTGTGTGAATGCTTCGAGATCCTAGGACTGCACTTCTATGGACCTTAGAATATCCATAAGCATCTCCCTATGCTTGGGAGACTACTGAATCAGCTCATAAATGGACAACTTCGCTGGAGTCATCTGTAGGTTTTGAACTAACCTACTCCTGATTGTCACCACCGGTCTAGTTGGTGGGCCTGGCACATTCTAGGTTGGCCTTGGAGGAGGTGCAACTTGGACCCTAATAGGCAATGGAGGTTGATTTGGTCTTTCATACCTCACATGTCTTGTGATGACGTTGACCATTTCGATGAACCCATGGGTTGGTGGTTTGATGCGTACTTGATTGACTTGGCCAACATTGTTCCTTGGTGCCTCATGGTTGGGTAGAGGATTTTTGTAAATCCCCATATTTTGATTGTCAGGCGCTTGCGGGTTGTCCACAAGAAGCGTACCTCTTTCGATCATATTTTGCACTAAATGTTTGAAAGACCAACATACCTCTATGTCGTGACCTTTCATTCGATGAAATATGCAATATTGATCATCCTTATACCCCTTAGGCTTGGGTTGATTAGGGTCCAATAATTTGATTTTTGGTAAGTTTATTGCCTTTGCCTCGCACAATTGATGGAAAATCGATGTCAATGATTCTGATAATTGAGTGAATATGCGAGGAGGGCATCTTTCTTTATCCTTACCCTTCTGATTGTTGTTGCATTGCTCATATTGCGTAGGAGGAGGTTGGGCTTGATAATTTCATTGTTGTTGCCCCTTATCCCCTTTCTGAAGGTTTAGAACCACCTGATTAACATGGGTCGGCTTGGCCTATTGTTTCTTGGTGCTCTTCTTGTTCCATTCCTTCTTACTTCTCAGTTTCAAGTTACCCTCCTGTAACTTGATATCCTCTATCACTTTGGCTTGAGCCAAAGCCTCCTCAAAGGTTTGATATTGTTGCAACTGTAATAATAATGAAATGTGCTTTGCACAACTTTTTATAAACATTCGAGTTAATTCAGAAGTAGGGATGGAGAATGGCAACTTCACCATCATATTTCTCCATCATTTCCCATAATCCATAACTAGCTCATCATCATGTTGCATTAAAGCAGCAAGATCGGATAAGTTCACCTTTTTCTTGATGCCGAAGGAGAAGCGTTCAAGAAATGCATCGACCAGTTGCTCAAAGTTGGTGATGTTGTGCCTCTTGAGTTGATTAAACCACTCCTAGGCTGGGCCTGAGAGGGTTGTAATGAAGGTCCATAGGAGCAAAGCATCATTGCTCTCAATCTGAAAGCACATGTCTAGAAAACTTGTGACGTGCTCCTGAGCATCCTCCTCTCCTTTAAAATTTTCTAGCCTAGGCATCTCAAAATGCTCAAGATAGGCCAAAATAGGCACTGATGGGCATAAAGGTTCATTATGAATCTTGTTTAAGGTAGGATTTTGATAAGTCATCCCTTGCTTCTCGATAGATTTAACCTTTTCTACCAAGGCCTTATAGGCCTGCGAAGATAGGAACTCCTCTTCTCTGGATTGCCTTTGAGGCACCTTTGGAGGAACATTCCTCTTCGGTCTAGGTGGAGGACTAGGCTCATCATCCACTTCGACTTGGGAGATCTCAGGATATTCTTGATCTAATTCATCTCCCACTTCTTCTTCATACTACCTATGCCCATGATATTCGGATGCAAGATGTCGATCTCTATGTTGGGTCGTATGGCGAGTATGGGTGTCTATATGGTCAGGGTGCAACTCGGGCTATGAAGTAGCTCGTCTATCAATGCTCTCCCTGTACTCACTATGGGGAGGTAAACCGACACTAGCCAATCGGTCCTCCCTCTTAGCATGCTCCTTTTGATCAAGGATGCATTGCTCGTGCATGCGTTGTTCATATAAGCATTGTCTTATGAACCTTTGCCTCTGAGTGTCCTCATTTTTGAGGCATTCTCGCTCTACACGAACATCTTCCAATTGGTCTTGGAGGATCTGACATCTCTACTCTAACACCAACTTGTGAGATCTATCTATGTGATCAATCGTATGAGGCCTCTGGTGTGTGCACTCTATTCGAGCGGCTTTGTGGGTGTGTCCCCCAATAGACTGATTTGCTACGCTCTTGCCCTTATCTATGAAGATGGCATTTGCATTCAGCGGTCACCTATACTCTATGCCCGCATGGGATGCAGGGGCATGCATATCATGAGAATACTTGGAGCATTCTCTAGGTTCTCTGATGGTCCTAATGGTACTTCCGCTATGCACACTCATAGAACGAGAAGGCACAGGTGAAGGTTTATAACCTAACTATCCTAAGACTTTGTCTAGACCATCTAACTATCTACTACACCATGGCTCATGAGGTGGCATACCATTTACTCCCACTTTAGACATGTCTATGGTGATCCTACAAGGTTCACTTCTATTGGGAGTTTGCATGGGTCTACGCTCGAAAGTGTCCCTCTCTGTTTACCCCTGAATGGGTGGATCTTGAACTTATCTATACTCATATGGTGGGGGCCTCTCGCCTCCCTTAGCTATAGGTCGAAGGGGTACCAATCTGGATCCCTCTATAACATACTCTTTAGTAGATCCCGTGGAACCATGTGGAATGTGGTCATGGTAAATGCTAACCTATCTGGGACCCCCATGCTGGGAATCCCCATGCTCTGATCTATGTCTCGAAGAGTGTCTAGTGGCTCCTCTAATCGGGGTATTCTCAATAGGATCCCTACGCATAGAATTATCCCCTCTAATACTCATTGAATGATGTTCGAGAGGATTCTATGGTGGAGGGTTTTGCATGTCTTGTTATGCATTGGGTGGAGCTTCGGCCTCGACCTCGGGTCTATGCCTGGATCGGCCTCTCCGTGTTCGCACCATGATATTATATTATCTTGTATGTAAATTTTAAGGTAAACAAAGTAAACAATGATGATTATCTCTTTTAAATTTTTGTTTGTGAGCCCTAAACTATTTGGTGTGTTTTAAGATTTGTTGTATCAAAAAGTAACTCTCATCGTGTTTTCAATAAGTTGATGATATACTCAATTGTTTAAGGGTTTTCACCTGTATACTCGTAGCTCGACAACCGACAATGAAAGTCATGATCACGTAAACCCCTCAAAATGTGGAGATGAAACCCACACTCGGGTAGGGAGCACAGGTCCTCCCGGTCCTCACCCTGTTCACCCATGTGCAGTGATACACCCCTTCGAAGAGGAATGCATGCTATTTTGCATGGGCTATGATGGCATCTTGGATCCGGTATTGGTCTAGTAACAAAAGGATCGAGGGAGTTGGGCCAACGGATGGAAATCACTACCACCATCATTGAACCCTACTAGTGGTTGGATGTGACTTCCAACTCACTAGCATTTACAATGTGTCATGGTGTGTGTGGTTCTTTTTACTTTGCATGAAAATAAGATGCATAAAACAACATTCAAATGATTTTCCCTACATGCTTTTCAAAAGAACGTTTGATTTTAAGAGAATGCAACTATCTATGATGAAAATGGCCACTGATTGGGCCTCATACATGCAAACTCTAAACATAGAATGGCCTAGACCACTGGAGACTAGGGCGGACTGCAATCAGAGATCCACTATTCCTAGCAATGACTAGTAGAAAACTAAAAAGGATCTAGGATTTTCCCATTTCTACTTTTCATTAAGTTTTCTAATTAACCTAACATTTTTGCATTCTGCAAAATAAAAACATAGACAAGAAATTACAGAGATAGAAAAGTGCTCCTACCTCAAATCCCAGTCTGATGGAGATCTGGCTGCTTGTTGTATGTTCTATTTTCTATTGATCGCGTCTATCATGCATGACTACAATTATTGCCTATGGCTCTATGGTGCAGCTACAACTGTTAACCATGGCTGTCAACCATGGCTAAGGCCTATCATCACAAAACATAGCAAGTTAGATTTTAGATCGCTTAAATTATGGAGTTCCACCATGATCACCTTCTGTAGCAATCTAGGATGCATACACCTAAGCTAATAATAATTGAAACATCACATAAAGCATGAAATAAATAGATGAATTTGCAAATAACCACAAAGAAGGGCTTCTTTTATTAAATTTTCAATGAAACTCGATTACAAATCCATCCCTCTTAGGGATACCCAATGTGATACAATTATTACAATCATAGAAAATCCCCACGCAAGGGTAGGTGTAATTCGTAGGCTTCCTAGGTTGACACGAACTGCTCCAAGGCAAATGTAGCCTTCTTCTCCATGATTAGAGGCATTTGTTGCTTTGAAGGACAAGACCCTATTAACCCTGCATTCAAGAAACAACAAGAAGCAATTAAAATCAAAGGAGGCCTCTCTTAATGAGGCTTTTAGAGGAAATTATACAAAATATTGTCATGAAAGCTTGAAATCAAGAAAATGTATAAAGCATAGTAATCTACTCTAAACATGATAATTGACCATCAAGAAATGTGCAAGAAACATAGATCAATCTATCTAGTGTTCTAATTAAACAATTGAAAGCATGAAATCATAAGAAATAGCAATAACCATTCTAGCTACCAAATGACAAGAAATGAAGGAGATATGTCTTAAATCCCTATTTCTACCGCACAATTATCTCTAATAAAGAAAATCTAGATTGAATGCATCTAATCTACAGCAAATAAAAGATAAACTACTGCTAAAACCAAGGGAAAAGGAATTTAAACCTTGACCACGGGTCTACAGTGCAGCTAGCACTATTAGCCATGGATGACATTCGTGGCTGAGATGAAAATGTCCTTGCTCTCAAATGTCGGTCTTAGATCTCCAATTCCCCTTGATGAATTGATGATCAAGGGTCACCACGATGTCCTCTGATATATTTGGTGGTTGAATTGCTCATATTGGTGATGGAATGGGCTCAATTGTGTTTCTTGATCTCTCCTAGCCCTCCATAGCCTTCTTGGTTCCAAATGCCATTTGATCTCCAATTGGGCAGAAAAAGTGCTCCTCTCAATGTATGCAAGTGAGTATACAATTCGATAGGGCTTCGTTGCTCTTCAACTCGAGATTCTTTCAGGGTTCTTCCCAATTTGGAGGGGGGTTATATAGCACAAGGTAAGGCCATGTCTCAGCTTCATGGAGAAGCCAAGATCAAGAAGGGACAACTGGGGCAGTTGGATGGAAACTTCTGGAACTTTTTGCCCTCTAACTGCTTGGATCTTCAACCAATTGGCCATTGTAACCAATTTTGGGTCGGCCAAGGTCCAACTAATTTTGAAGGCTAGCCATGGCTCTGAGGTGCGGTCAGCTCTGTTAACCATGGGTGTCAGTCGTGACCAACATTGATTAGGCCAAAATGCCTAAATGAGTGGTTAGAACCATTGCTACACCTTGGAATCTATCCAAGATCTTTCATATGGTCTTCTAGCATGTCCCATATGAGTAGTCACCTCGACATGACGTATTTTAGGTGTCTACAACTTCATATGTCTTAAACCATGATTTGTCACCTGTCATATGCTTACTGGTGCTAGAATCAACATACCATACATGATCCTTCTGCTTGGAGGTTATGGTAGTCATGAGCACCTTGTGTGCCCACTCAGAATCAGAATTAGATTCTTCAACAACAACATTCACCTTGGGTTTCTTGTTTTTGTTTTGTGGTTTGTTATGGCCCTTTTTCTTAGGTTGCTTGTTTTTATGCCAACACTTATTTTTGTCATTGGTATCCTTATCACAAATCTTGCAATATCTCTTTAATTATTGAGGTTGTTTTCCCTTGGAATCCTTGGAAGAATTTTCTCCCTTCTAAAAATTACCCTTCTTATTAGAACCCTTCTTGTTGGAATAGAGGGTTGTATTAGAAGCTTCATCTATTTGAATTTGGTGAGCCTCCTCTTCTTGAAGCATATTGACCAACTCAACAAAGGTAACTTTTCTTTGTGACACTTTAGAGAAGTTATCAAAATTATGTATGAATCAAGTGAAGCTCTCATAACTACTAAAGTAAGGAGCTTATCATCTAAATTCTCTCCTAGAGAATTCAACTTTGACTTTAACTCAGCTACTCTGCAAAGATAAAGTTCAACTGTCTCTCCATGCTTCATAATAAAACTATGAAGTTGAGATTGAAGGTGAAGAATGGTGGACTCATTCTTACCCTCATAGATGTTTGTAAGGGCATCCCATGCCTCTTTACCATATTCTATGTCATCTATGTGAGGTTGAATTTCATCTGAAACAACAAGCAAGATGAGCACTCTTGCCTTACTATCTTTATTGTCAAATGCAATATGATCTATAATTGGTGTTGTTGAGCCAGCTGGTGGAGAAGGTCTTGTTGTCATGCCAAAAATAACATCCCATAAATATTCCATTTGTAGAATAGCCTTAATATTTATTTTCCATGGTGTGTAATTGGAACCTTTTAGTAACTGAGAATTTTTTAGGTACTTGTGGATAGCAATCATAATGTGGGTTCCTTATAACACCAAATGTTCCTCCTTTATTTATACCTTTACCAAAAATTTATACCGAACCTCTAAAGATACCCACACTTATGTGAGGGAGACTATAGGTACATGAGAGAAGAACGATAAGTGGAACATAGGTGGTATTGAAAGGGAATTTTTTTGTTTATGACACCTACCATAGAAGGTATTTCCTCATTCATGGGGTGTAACTTCCTCTAAACACTTTGGAAAGCACCTCGTTAGGATTTAATTCTAACAACAATAATGATTAGGGTAGTGAATGGAGTGAAAAAATAACAAAATGATAAACTTATATCTCCTTGATGATTTATAGAGAACAAGCTCAGATGTCATTGTTGCAACTATTTTAGGTGATAGATACAATAGCCCAAAGCATGACAATATTACTTGTAAGTGTGGCCAGAGGTACCGTGTATACTGAATGCTGTTGTGAAAATGAATTGCACGGATGGGTTCAAATTTTGGGGACTTAATTGTGCTTGATTTTACTTAATGTTGTAGTGTAAAAATAGATATGGAAATGTAAATGCAACATACAAAAAAAAGTGCCCATAAAAATTGAAAATTTAGGTGTTTATTTCCATTGAAAATGCACCTAATTACAAAGCCAAATTGCTTTTTTCAAAATAAAATTTCACTCTCAATTTCCCCCCCTTTTCATCCTTGTTTTAGAATTTTCCAATAAACGGACATGAAAAAAATGCCCCTCTTGTGTTTGCAAAAAAAATGGATGAAATGTGTTGTGGAGTTGACTTGCGTTTGGGTTGGATTTGCAAAAATATATTTTTAATCAATCAAGTTAAAAAATAATTCAATATTTAGCTTTAAAAAATCAATGATTTATAAAAACATTGATTTAAAAAAAACTAAAATGACAAATTATTAATGAAATAATTTAAAAAAAATAGAACAACTACCTTAGATGCTTCTGCTTTGCTTTGTAAAAAAACTAGCCCGTGGGGCTCGAACTGGTGACCTCGCGGGAAACGCTCTTAGAGGTGGGTTCGGACTAGTCCACCTAGGAGATGAACATGAAGGAAGACATACATTCTTCCTTATAGAGCCTTCGGGCTCTTGAGCACCAAAAAAAATAGTGGGATTTTATCCCACACGCACCCGGTGGGTGCATTTCCTATACATAAAATCATGATGCATGATTTAATGATTGATTGACTTAGGGTAATTGATACCCCTCATGAAACTTTTTTCATCCTTGATGAAAAATAAAAAAACACCACATAACAACCAATCACTATGCACCACATGTCCTCTCCAACTCAAACTTGAAATGCAAGCTTCCACGTCAGTGTCTAGGTTAGCAGCCACATCAACTACCTTGTAGTCCACATCAGCTACCTTGAGGACCAATGAGGAATCACCACATGCCACTTGTCCTCTCCAAATCAGCCTTGAAATGTGGGCTTCCATGTTAGCATGATCTAAAAAATATGCCCTCCATGTGTTCGCCAGATCAGCTGGTTGCTAAGTGGAGAGATTCCATGAGTCCACATGGTCCTCAAGATTGAGTTGTCCATAGATCGGTTATGATGTTAGAGTGCCTGCAACTATCATATCTAGGATTGCATGTTCGAGGTTTGCAGGGTACTAACAGTGAGGTGTCAGGTGTGGACTATCAGATCTGATGGGATCCTGTGCCCACCAAGGTTGACTTCAGACTTCAACATTGGTAGTGTCTAGATCCAATGGGATATGCGGTCTTCTCGAGCTATTAGTGTTGCTCATCAACTATCGGTTTAGACATGCATTTTGGTAGAACACGAGGGTTAGATATGACAAGAACCATCCGAGAGATCGTAGTCCATTAATTGGTTGATCCAGTCCACCTTGCCTCCTTCTGGCTAGTCCTCATGTGGATCAGGGACTGCACTTGCCCGTCTGCTTGTAGAGATTGTCAAATGTGCAATCTTGCGGATGGAGTCAAACTAAAAATGAAAAACTTGTTGGCCAATGGAGAACAAGGATTCAGACGGAAAAAAAATTCCAATGCTTAAAAAAAACTTCTAAGACCTTGAAATTCATGTCCAACCAGGTCAAACAAGATCTCAAGCAAATGCTCTAATACCATATTGGTAGATCAAATAAAAAAAAAAAAAATTATTAATCAGATGATTAAATAATACAACCATAGCCTTGATTAGTCCACGTAAAGTGGATCTAACCAACAATATCGAGCCATCATTAGAAGATGCTCGCTAAAAAAATATATGCTTGCTAATCAAAACTAACAATAAATATTCTAACCATATTAGTTGGCATAAATAATGTAATAAATATGTAATATACGCTAACATGGGCTTATTTTGCCTTATTTTATTAATGATTGAATCTTCAACATGTTTTAAGAAATGGATATTTGGAAAAAATATCTTGGGAAAGGAGTATGGGCTCCTTTTGTTTTTTTTTCTTAATGAATGAATATTTAGCATGTTTTGGGATTTATATAATTGTAGAAATTATCTTAGAAAGGAAGTATGGGATTCCTTGTGATTGCTTATTGATTGATTATGCTTGAATGTGATATTTGTGGAAAATATCTAGAATAGAAGTATGGACTTCTTTGTTTATGCTTGAATCAAATAGACTGATTTATACTTGCATATGAGTTGTTTTGATCCCCACCTTCTAAAAAAAAATTGTGGAGGCAATGAAGGAATATGACTTAGATCAAGCCTAGTTTATTTCAAGTAAAACAATGACTATTCTTGTAAACATGACCTTTGGATGAATGATTATATGGTGTTGTTATGATAATGGGTCTTGTAGATCTTAGCCATGTTTTACTTAATTTGGATGGTTTTTATGGATTAAATAATGCAAGCATGTGGTATTTTATATTACTTTTGTCTTGGTGATGTTCATAGTTTATGCTTGCAGTTGAGAGTGAGAGAGAGAGAGAGATAGAGTGTGTTGTTGATGGACTCAAGAGGTGTGTCTTTCAGAAGATATTTAAAGTAACCTTGAATTCAAACGTCTTCACTTAAGATTGAGATATTGTAAGCTAGTAATACTTAGTTATACTTGTCCATGGAAATCAATCACAAAGAGTGACTGAAGCTTGAGTGCCATCACATAGATGGAAAGACAAGCATAGTTTAAGATATCACCAAAAAGGTGTATTTAAACTAGACTGAGATACTACGCCAAATAGAATCAATCTAGAATGAATTAGGATTGATAGTAGGAATGGGCATCATCCCTTACTTTATATATTGATAAGGGATAATCCTAATGCAAGGGTCAAAAGGTCTACATTCATGGATAATGGTAGAAAGAGGGGTATATCCTTTTGGAAACATCCTCTATATCGTGGTGGTAAACGAGGTTAACCCTAGGTGAAATATGAGAGTTTGGCCTCTCCTATCCACTCGAGTGATGTATACAACATCATAGACTCAAATGAAGAACACAAGCTTATACTGAGAGGGGGGGTGAATAGTATAAGACCTCTTTTTACTTTTTCCTTTATACTTCAAAAATAGTAAAGCAATATACCCAAAGCTATATTAAAACAATGCACAATATCATCCACAAAGTGACAACAATTTTAACATGGTTCACCCAGAATGGCTGGGCTACGTCCACAAAACTTTTCTCTAAAAGTTATCTCAAAGTTCTTTGGGAATCCTTCCCAATTACAATGTTTATGAGCCTCAGCCCAAAGGAGATACCTTCCCCCAATAAAAATTTATGAGCCTCTACTCAAAGGAGATACCTTCCCCCAATCTGAATTTATGAGCCTCTGCTCAAAGGAGATACCTTCCCCTCTGCTTTGGAAATGATCCTTCAAAAGATCAACTGCCTCTACCTCTTGCCAGCACGTGGAAATCCTTTCCATCGAAGACCTCCTATCCTCAATGCTTAGCCTAAGATACCTCTACCTTCTATGATCATGTCCATAGTAGCTCAGCAACCTGTACCAAACATAGTCAGTCAGTTTAGTACAAGTCTTCCTCTGTCTGTCAGATCTGTCCAACACTTGAATAAATCAATCCTCTGTACACAAGCCTTCTCAAAGACTTGCCAAATTTGTCCTCAGGTTCTTCTCAAAGAACCAGTGCACCTCTATCCTCATACAGCAGCACTCCACGTTTGTATTTTGCCCTTTGTGCTCTCTACGCTCTCTGCTCTATCTACGCAATCACAGCCACACTTGGAACAATTCACCACAACTCTTCGCTCACTCTACACACTTCGATCAAATTTTTCACTCTGCTCTCAGCAATCGAATATCTCACTCTGCACTCTATCTATGAACGTCGCAACAAAAACATGCCCAACTCATCAAAATAGCCTGCCTTTTATAATAACACTTTCAAGATTAAAACCTTAATCTTAGTTGGCTGTAACCTTGATCTTTAGTTGGCTACACAACCCTAAACTTTGTCGACTGCAAGCCCTAAAATTTGTCGGCTCAATATTTGACTTTTTTAGCTTCACTGCCTTTGTAACTCTTCTGTAGTTTCTGTCGTGAAAATACAACATGTCACGATATCATGACACTTTTCGCTTTCTTAACCTCTTAATGACTTGCACCCGCAAAAATAGAACTTGTCGCGAAATCGTGACACTTTCATTGCCTTGAGCTCTTCTCTGTCTCTTGCCCATGAAAATGGAACATGTCGCGAAATCGTGACACTTTTGCTTCCTTGCACTCTTCTCTACTTGCACTAGCAAAAATGGAACATGTCGCAAAATCGCAACACTTTCATTGCCTTGTGCTTTTCTCTGTCTTACGCCCGCGAAAAATGGAACATGTCACGAAATCATGATGCTTTCGCCTTTGAGCTCTTCCTCTTTGAATTTGTCATGAAATCATGACACTTCTTCTTCCATGCTCTTTCGTTTTGCTTCTGTCATGAAATCGTGACTCTTCTCCTACTATATGCTGCCATCTCAATCTATCATGAAATTGCGACATTTTCTGCATTCGTAAGCTTTCTCTACAACCTGTCACAAAATCGTGACACTTTCTGCATCCGTACGCTTTCTCTTCAACATGTCACGAAATCATGACAGTTCTTACTTGGAACATTTTCATCTGCAGCATGTCATGAAATCACGATGGTTCTCACTTCAAATTCTACAGCATGTCACAAAATCATGAAAGTTCTCACTTTGAACTCTGTAGCATGTCGCGAAATCGTGACACTTTTCGTGTTACTTTCTCTCTCTTTGAACTTGTCATGAAATCGTGACAATTCACACTATGGACTCTCTCTTCTACATTATGTCGTGAAATCGTGACACTTTTTCTTTCGGACTCTCTCTCCTGCAACATGTCGCGAAATCATGACACTTTTTCGTCCGTACAACCTTCCTTGCAATATGTCACGAAATCATGACATTTTTGACTCCGTACATTCTCTCTCCTCTTTGAGTCATGAAACTGTGACATGTCGTGATATCGCAACACTTTTCTAACTTGCTTTCTCTCTCCTGCTTAAGTCACGAAAATGTGACATGTCACGATATCGTGACACTTTTCCAACTTACTTTCTTTTGAACCTGTCAGCTTGGGGTTTGCAAAATACCTTTGAAACTGTCATGCCGTAACCTTCATCAAAACAAATTATTTGACATCAAATCAAATTCCTTCAAAAGATTCTTGAAATCAATGACAACTTATATACTTGAGCAAAGGCAATGTATCCAAAGTACCCAAAATTGCCAACAATCTCCCCCTTTGTCATTGATGGAAAACCTTTACTGAAAACACTTCTCAAGAGCCAAAACTGAAACCAACTATGCTAACAACTGACCAACTATGCCCACAACTGAGAATCTTCCTTTGAAGTTTTGCTCCCCCTGACTTGAAGCTTTCCTCTTCACTTTGAAGCTCTCCCCCTTACTCATATCTCTCCCCCTTTGTCATCAATGGCAAAGGGCCACCTTTGGGGCTTGGGACTAAGAATGAGCCTCTTAGCTTAGTCCCTCCCCCCACCTCCTGATGAGGTGATTAATTTTGGGGTGGGAGTAGAACTCCCATTAGGCACTGATCATCATCAGTGTCTATAACTTCCTTGCCAGGCCTTCTCTTGAACTCTTTACCCGTATTCCTGTTCTTGTCACTGTTCTTGTTCTTTTTCTCATCCCTGTTCTTGTTCATGCCTTGATCCTTGGACCTGATCATGCCACTGTTCGTATTTTTATAATCTAGAATTTCAGCTTTACACTGTCTGATTATGTGACCTTCATTGTTGCACTTAAAACACTTGACAATGTTGTTTCTCTGCAGTAAACCCGATCTTTGACTCCACCTGTTTTGACCAAACCTGTTCTGGCCAAACCTATTATGACCAAACCTGTTCTAACCAAACTTGTTACTGTTATTTACCTTGCAATAGACTGCCTTGTGCCCAAATTATTGACAAGAGTAGCAATACCCTTGAAAGAAACTAGCACTTCTGAAACTGTCATTTACCTTCTTCACTTTAGCCATGCAGTGTGAAGCCATGTGACCAAACCTGTGACTGCCTTGAAATTTTTCTTTATTTGACCTCTTGGGTCCTGAAAACTTCTTCTTCTCATTCTGAATTCTATTTTCTATTTCTGCACATCTATCATTGAAGGACTCATGATCTGAAAGAGTTTCCTCATCAGAACTCTCTTCCTTTTGGAGTCTCTTACTAGACTCTCCAACTTGTTCCTTGTGTGGCTTAACAAAACCAAGGCCTAATTTATCTGTTGTTTTTCTTTGACCTTTGATGAGTGACTTAACATTTTTGGAGCTATCTTGAAACTTGTAAAGCTTATCCTTGTACTCTTTAGTTTCTTCTTTCAAAGATGCCATTTTTTGTTCTAACTCACTATACTCAAGAACATTAGACTCTAACTCATCCTTGAGTTCTTGTGTCTTAGCTATAGAGAAATCAAGATTTTTTATAAGATCATCTCTCTCCATACAAAATTCATCTAACTTATCCTTGAGTCTAGCATTCTTCTTTCTTTCCTTTTTCAAAGCACTAAGAGCATTAATAAGTTCACTTTCAAGATCCTTTATTTGTTTGTTTTCTGAATCATCAAAGCTTTTTTTTAGATTTCTTATCACTAGAGGTGCTACCTTTTTCAAAAACCATAGAAGCATCTTCCTTATAGTTTTCTGAAGCATCCTCATACATACTAGAAACCAAATCATTATTTGTACAATCATCCTCAAGGTGACCAAAATTTCCACATCTAAGACATTTCATGATAATGAATCTATGTTTCGGTTCTTCCTCTTTTTCAGATATGAACAACATCTCATTTTCATTATCACTTGAAGAACTTTCACTATCACTACTAGAACACTTACTTGCTTTGTCTATATACAAACTCTTCTTGTGCCTGTGAGAATACCTCTTTCCTTGATTGCTGTGCTCATCTTTGTTCTTCCTATGATGCTTGTGCTTTTCAGAATCCTTGCTCTTAGAATCTTTTTTATCTTCATCACTTTCATTCTTGGGAATAGTACAATCAGTAGCATAATGACCAAACTTTCCACAATTGAAACATCGTATATTTTTCATGCTTTTGTGCTTTCTAGAGAACTTTCCTTTCTTGCTGTAATATGCCTCTTCATCACTAGAAGACTCATCACTCTCTTGAAGCTGTTTACCCTTGGATTTCCTGGTAGCCTTGAAAGCTGCCTCTTTCTTGACATCAACCTTCACTTGAGTTCTTAACTCAAATGCTGCAAGTATACTATGGAGCTCATCCTTTTTCAACTTATCCAAATCTTTAGCTTCCTCAATATCATAAATATTTTCACTAAATCTATTAGGAAGAGATCTTAAAATCTTATCACAAACATCATTTTCAGCAAGCTCAAGACCTAAGTCTTTCATGGAGTTAACAACCTCATCCATACGAAGCATGTAGTCACTAATATTTTCATCATCATTCATATTGAGTTATTCAAACATACCTTTGAAGTGTCTCAACTTGGCCTTTATGACATTTGTATCACCTGTATGAACCACCTGCAACTATTTCCACATTTCACTAGTTGTCTTGTAGTGAATCACTTTGGTGAGATCTGCTTTCTATAAACCTTTCAAGATTGCATTCATTGCTTTTGAATTGCTATGATGTAGGAGTATTTCTTATTTAGTATTAAGACCATGTACAGGAATAGTGTACTCATCTTCAATCATTTCCCATACCTCATTACCAAGTGCCATTAGATTAACCTTCATCCTTGCACTCCAAAGACCAAAATCTAACCCATCAAGAATAGGTGTTGCATTGCTAATTGAATGATCCAGTGTGTTCTTTACTAGCTTTTTCTTCAAGTTGTTAAACTTTTCGAAGGCACCCGCTCTGATACCAAATGAACAACACAAGCTTATACTGAGAGGGGGGGGTGAATAGTATAAGACCTTTTCTTACTTTTTCCTTTATACTTCAAAAATAGTAAAGCAATATACCCAAAGCTATATTAAAAAAATGCACAATATCATCTTGACAACAATTTTAACGTGGTTCACCCAGAATGGCTGGGCTACGTCCACAAAACTTTTTTCTAAAAGCTATCTCAAAGTTCTTTGGGAATCCTTCCCAATTACAATGTTTATGAGCCTCGGCCCAAAGGAGATACCTTCCCCCAATCAAAATTTATGAGCCTCTGCTCAAAGGAGATACCTTCCCCCAATCTAAATTTATGAGCCTCTGCTCAAAGGAGATACCTTCCCCTCTACTCTGGAAATGATCCCTTAGAAGATCAACTGCCTCTACCTCTTGCCAGCATGTGGAACTCCTTTCCACCGAAGACCTCCTGTCCTCAATGCTTAGCCTAAGATACCCCTACCTTCTATGATCACGTCCACAGTAGCTCAATAACCTATACCAAACACAGTCAGTCGATCTAGTACAAGTCTTCCTCTATTTGTCAAATTTGTCCAACACTTGAACAAATCAATCCTTTGTACACAAGCCTTCTCAAAGACTTGCCAAATCTATCCTCAGGTTCTTCTCAAAGAACCAGTGCACCTCTGTCCTCATACAACAACACTCCACATTCATCTTTTGCCCTTTGTGCTCTCTACGCCCTCTGCTCTATCTGCGTAATCACAGTCGCACTTAGAACAATTCACCATGACTCTTCGCTCACTCTGCACACTTCGATCAAATTTTGCACTCTATTCTTGACGATCAAATTTCTCACTCTACGCTCTATCTACGAACGTCACAACAACAACACACCCAACTCATCAAAACAACATGCCTTTTATAATAACACTTTCAAGATTAAAACCTTAATCTTAGTCGGCTGTAACCTTGATCTTTAGTCAGCTGCACAACCCTAAACTTCATTGGCTGCAAGCCCTAAACTTCATAGGTTCAATATTTGACTTTGTTGGCTTCATTGCCTCTGTAACTCTTCTGTAGCTTCTGCCACAAAAATACATGTCGCGATATCGTGACACTTTTCGCTTTCTTAACCTCTTCTTAACTTGCACCCGCAAAAACAAAACATTTCATGAAATCGTGACACTTTCACTACCTTGAGCTCTTCTCTGTCTCTTGCCTGTGAAAATGGAACATGTCATGAAATCGTGACACTTTCACTTCCTTGCACTCTTCTCTGCTTGCACTAGCGAAAATGGAACATGTCACGAAATTGCGACACTTTCGCTACCTTGTGCTTTTCTCTGTCTTACGCTCGCAAAAATGGAACATGTCACAAAATTGCAATGCTTTCACCTTTGAGCTCTTCCTCCTTGAATTTGTCATGAAATCATGACAGTTCTTCTTCCATGCTCTTTCATTTTGCTTCTTTCATGAAATCATGACTCTTCTCCTGCTGTATGCTGCCATCTCAATCTGTCACAAAATCGTGACACTTTCTGCATCCGTAAGCTTTCTCTATAACCTGTCATGAAATCATGACACTTTTTGCATCCGTACGCTTTCTCTTCAACATGTCGCGAAATCGCAATAGTTCTTACTTGGAACATTTTCATCTATAGCATGTCGCGAAATTATGACGGTTCTCACTTCGAATTCTGCAGCATGTCGTGAAATCATGATAGTTCTCACTTTGAACTCTACAACATGTCACGAAATCATGACACTTTTTGTGATACTTTCTCTCTCTTCAAACTTGTCATGAAATCATGACAATTCACACTACGGACTCTCTCTTCTGCATTATGTCATGAAATCATGACACTTTTTCTTTTGGACTCTCTCTCTTGCAACATGTCACGAAATCATGACACTTTTTTGTCCGTACAACCTTCCTTGCAATATGTCATGAAATCACGACATTTTGACTCCGTACATTCTCTCTCCTCTTTGAGTCGTAAAACTACGACATGTGATATCCTGACACTTTTCTAACTTGCTTTCTCTCTCCTACTTAAGTCGTGAAAATGCGACATATCGCAATATTGCGACACTTTTCCAACTTACCTTCTTTCGAACCTGTCAGCTTGGGGTTTGCAAAAGACCTTTGAAACTGTCATGTCGTAACCTTCATCAAAACAAATTATTTGAAATCAAATCAAATTCCTTCAAAAGCTTCTTGACATCAATGACAACTTATATACTTGAGCAATGGCAATGTACCCAAAGTACCCAAAATTGCCAACATCAAAATGTGGTGATGTCTATTCAAACATGTGTTAACCATGGATGCTCTTTAAACCTTATTAGATGGTCTATTTATAATAAAAAAAGAGAAAAAAAATCTCACTTAGGTTGATCAGTTTGAGGTTGTTAAAGTTGGTATCAGAGCTCTAGGTCATAGGGTTGGAATATTCTATAGTTTGAACTTTGAGAATTTTTGACTTGATGGTTGACTACTAGGTAGATGGCATGCCATCATAACTATCAGTGGATGATAGTATAACATTGTTAGTACATTGGAGGATGTGACTAACTAATAGGAAGGATGCATGAAAAGAGGATTGCAACCTAACCTAAGAAATTTTGTGTGACAAAGAGGCTATGGCACTGAATCTAAGGAAAGGGAAAAGAGGATCTCCCTTAATAACAAGGTAGGCTAGTCCATACAATGCTAGTTCTAGGTCCCTTGGAGAAATATTGGGAATTTAAAGTAGAGTAGTGGAGGATCTCTTTTTAGATATCCTCAATTTGCAAGAAAAAATAGAGCAACAAAGGGAACAAATGGTTCAACATGGGCCACTACAAGAGACCTTAGTAAGTCAAATTTCCCAATATGGTTAACCTAAAATGAGGATGATAGTAAACATGCATGATCCTAAGTCACTATAGAAGGCATGTGTTCTTGGTTGCTAAGTAGAACCCCATCTACACAAATAAACCTCTTTGTAATTGTGTGATATTTTCAAAAAGAGATCAACAAGCCTCAATAAAAAGGAGCATTGAGTTTATTAAATGAGATCAAGGATAAAACCTTAGAGGTAAAAATACTACAAGAATGGAAAAGAATAATGGAACATCTCTTGCATCGATACAACAAGGACCATTTTGCACTAAGATATTAAATGAAAAGAAGTAGAGGAGACATGTAGATCCTAAAGAAGTTTTATATGCTTCTAAGGGACCTCACTATGCCAACAAATATCCAAACTGATCAAGATTGAGCAAAAAAATTGAATAAATCAACTACAAAATCTATGCAACTACTGGAAACAAGAACCTAGATGGCTAGGCCACACCTATGATTCTAAATGGTAAGTTGTTTGAAAAAAATATTAATATTTTATTAGATAGTGGAGCAACAGATAGTTTCATTTCTTCTAGCATAGTCAAGGAATTACCGAAAAGAACAAGATTTTTGGCACAAGGATGGAAATTCGAGTATGGTTCTGGATATACCTACTTAGTGGATCAATGTTTCCTTACAACTAAGATGTCATTGCCCAATAGTTTTACCCTTTGGAACTTATATGTAGCTATGTTGCATGCCTTTGACATCATCTTAAGGATGGATTGGATTAAATATCATAAAACCATATTTTATTTCTAAGATAAATGGATGAATTTTTAGATAAGGACAAGTAGAGACTGAGAGTGCATAGCAAGCAAGGGATTTTCTACCCCAAAATGATTTTTACAATGCAACTAAATAAATCCATAAAGAAATATGATATGGTCTATGCCATTAAGTTGAACCAAAAGGTTAATGTGGATAAAAAGGAAGAGTTGTTTGAAAAACACCCAATACTATAGAAATTTGGGGATGTTTTCCTTGAGGATCTTCTAGGGTTACCACCTAAGCATGAATTCAACTTTATCATCGAATTACTGCCTAGTTCCAAACCTATCCATTGAAATCCTTATAATATGAACCCCATAGAAATACAAGAGTTGAAGGTACAACTCCAAGGTTTATTGGAAAATGGGTTAATCAAACCTAGTGTATCTCTATAGGGTGCACCAATTATTTTCATTAAAAATAAGGATGGATCATTAAGGTTGTGCATTGATTGTAGAATGTTGAATAAATAAACCATAAAGAATAGGTACCCCTTACCCAATATTGAACATTAGTTTAACCAACTCAAGGGGCCCACTATATTCTCAAAAAATGATTTGAAATTAGGGTACCATCAGCTAATAATTCATGAGGAGGACACTCATAAGACTACTTTAAAATCTAGATATGGGTATTATGAGTTTATAGTTTTGCATTTTGGACTATCTAATGCCCCAATATAATGAACAGTGTGTTTAGAAAACATTTAGATCAATTCATCCCATGTTTTTAGATGATATTTTGATGTATTCCTAGAACAAGAAAGAGCATGACAGACATTTAAGTATCATGCTCGGTTTGTTGAGAAGGAATTAACTTTATGGGAATCTATAAAAATGTGACTTCTATGTCCTAGAGGTGCAATATCTAGGATATATTATATCTACTAAAGGGATAGCAGTTGATCCTAGGAATATAGAGGGCATTTTGAGTTGGCCTCTGTCCACTAATATACCCGAAGTACAAAGTTGTATGGGATTAACATGGTATTATAGGTGGTTCGTAAAGGATTTTTCTAAAATAACCTATCTCATAACTAACCTTTAGAGAAAGTAAAAGGAATTTAAGTGGATGGATAAGTGCAAAACCACATTTTAGGGGCTTAAGCAGAAGCTTACCACGATACCTATTCTCAAGATTCTAGATCCACAAGAAAACATTTTAGTTTGCATTGATGCTTATTTGGAAGGATTGGGAGGAGTTATATCCCAAGATGAGTTAGTTGTAGCATATGATTCAAGGAAAATCAATAAATATGAGGTCAACTATGCTAAACATGACCTATAATTAGCAATTGTAGTTTATGCCTTTAATATGTGGTGGCACTATCTCTTAGGGAAACCTTTTGAGCTAATAACCGACCACCAAAGCTTGAGGTATATCTTTACCTAACCAATGCTTAATGCTTGAAAAATAAGGTGGATCAAATTCTTAGTTGAGTATGAATTTGGTATAGAATACATCAAAGACAAATAAAATAAGGTTGTGGATGCCATGAGTAGAAGAAGAAATATAGTTGCTTTGACCTATTGTCACATACACTTACTGGACCAAGTTAGGGAGAAGCAAGAAGAGGATCAATTTTACCGTGAAATACAAGCAAGGATGGAAAGGAACTTTGAGGATAATAGGTATTTTGGCATGAAATATGGACTTTAATGTTTCAAGGATAGGGTGGTGATCCCTAGGGCTACTAATCTAAGGGATTTGACCATGCAGGAGGTGTATAAGTCTCCATAATAAGCTCACCTATGAGGATATAGGATGAGGGAGAACATGAAAAAGACCTTTTATTGGTCAATAATGAAGAAAGATATCACCAACTTTGTGGCTCAATGTTTGGAATACCAAAAAGTGAAATCGAGCATAGACATCCAACTGGATACTTGTATCCACATGACATACCAGTAAAGAAGTGGTAAGTGATATCTATGGACTTCATAGTTGGTTCACCTAAGACCAGGTACCAACATGTTCAATTATTGTAGCGGTTGATAGATTGAACAAGGTTTCTCATTTTGTTCTAGCAAATACCAAGGAAGATGCCCTGATAGTGGCTAATAGATTTGCTAAAGAAATATTTAGGTTGCATGGTTTTCTTGAGATGATCATTTTAGATAGGAATTCCATATTCATGTTTGAATTTTGGAAATACCTTCATCATGAAGTTGGCATGAAGCTAAAAATCAGCTTTGCATATCATATGAAGATATATGGTCAAATGAAAAGAGTGAATAAAATCTTGGAAGACATGCTCCGCATGTATTGCATGGACCAAAATTGCATGGACCAAAAGAATTGATGGGAAGACTATTTACATCTAGTTGAGTTTACATATAACAATGGGTATCATACTTCCTTGAGGATATCACCATTTGAAACCTTGTACGATAGGAGATACATAACTCCTTTATCTTGGGATAACCTAGAGGATCAGGTTATCATTGGACCATATATGGTTAGAGTGATGGAGGAGCAGATGAAGACAATTAAGCAAAGGCTAAAGAAAGACACTGATCGTCAAAAGAGCTATGCTAATTTGAAGCGATCACCTAGAGAAATATCTATAGGGGATAAAGTTTTCTTAAAATTCAAACCAATGAAGAGTGTCATCAAGTATACTAAGTTAGATCCTCATTTTGTTGGGCCTTTTGAGATTACTGAAAAGATCAATTTGGTGGTATAAAAACTTGCCTTACCACCCAACCTATCAAAGATCCATGATTCTTCCACATATCCCTGCTTAGGAAATATGTTGTTGATCCTAATCATGTGTGGGTTGTCTCAAAATTATAGGTGAGAAATTTGTCAACCATTGAAGTAAGACCAATAAGGATTATGGATTTTCATTCCAAGGTAATGAGGAATGAACTCTAGAATAGTGCAAGGTCCAATGGGACCAATATTATGAGAAGAATGCCACTTAGGAAAAAGTGGATGAAATGAAAATATATATATTTTATTTATTTGAATAAAATGAAATGCAATTTTGTGCAAGAAACAAAATGAAATGTATTTAGCCCAAGGGGGTAGTATATCATGACCCTCCTTGGCAGTACTCTTCCTTCAAGTTTGGCTTTGTATTGGTTAAATTATTAGACTTACGACTTTAATGGTTACATATTTTAGATATTGTGTCCATTTTGCTTAAGAATATGGTATTTTTGATGCACTACTTACTTGTAAAAATAGGTACTCTCATGGGTGGATAAGAGTATTGGCCCATAGGGAAATGAGAGACCATGTTAAAGGGAAAATGATGATTAAATGGATTAGGGTAACATGAATGAATACCCTCTTTCATGTAGGTGCATTATGAATTTTCTTGTTCTCCTGTTCATACCTTTGGGCCAAGAAAGTTGCTTGCAATGAGCCTCCTTAATATGAGTAGGTGATAGCTTGGGTCTATCTTAAATAAGGAGCCACTCATTTAGGGATAAAAAAAGGTATAAAGTAACGAGATATTGCTTTGATTCTTATTTACTTACAATTGTGTTTGTATGGTCTTTTTGCTTGGATTGATAGATTTAATCCTATGCTTGCTCTATGCGTTAAGAGAAAAGAAAGATTGTTATTTGGCTTGCAATGGTGTTTGTAATGTTAATCAATAAAAATATTAATTTTGGAATCAATATAATGTAATATTTAACAAAAGAAATATTAAAGCTACACTAATGATATATTTTTAATTAATCAACTGAAAGATTAATCTAAGGTTAGTTTTATCAAGAGAAAGATTTAAACTATAATAATATTAGATTAAATGAATAATCTAATATTAATCTAATATTAGCTTAATTAAAAAAAATACTAAAGCTATTCTAATATTAGTTTCTTCTAAATCAAATGAATGATTAACCTAATGTTAGTTAAATCAATAAAAATATTGATTTGCTATTAATCGCTTATTAGTGAATGATGTTTTCTTTGGTAGTTTGCTCAATTCTAGTTGAGTGTTGTTCCTTTGTTCTTGGAGCCTCATGGTACATAGGACCACCTTACTTATTTGGGAGGGGTTACATTGCATTAATCATAGGAGGTACCATTTTTGATCGTGGTCTCTTTACTCTCCATACCAGTTGCATCTATGAATACTTGCACGAGGTGTCTTGGAAGGTAGTGGAACTATATTTCAAAGTTGTATGTCACTATGTCCTTAGCCTATATAAGATTAAGGCAGGCTAAAGTTTATGGTGGTTGTAATTGAGGAGTACATGGGAGAGATTACATACAAGGAAGGATAATTTTTTTGATAAGTTAGGAAATTTCATTAAAATTTGGGTTTTAAAAAGGATCCCAAAACCTATTTACAAAAATAGCAAGGATATTATTGAAAGATGTTGAAGGAGAGAGTACAATATGGGGCACCACACCTAGCAAACATACGTAAAAATACAAGAGGGGACACAACCCCAATTGCAGTCAAGATACCCTAGAAACAAAAGGAGGGATGCAACCCCATCTAGAAACCAAAATATGAAGGGTAGAACAGGCTCCACGTAGGGTAGCCTAAGAAACAAAAGTGACTAGACAAGGAAGCTAATCCTCAATGGCATCCTTGTCACCCTCCTTGTCCTCATATTTCATCTCTTCCTTGACCTCTTCCTTGGCCTCGTCCTCAAAATTTACCCCGTTCTCCTTGGAATCCTCCTGACCTGGAAACTGCTCATTGTAGAACAACATATGTAGGGCTTCCCTGAGATCAGTAATGGAATTCACCATGGAATTCATCATGTTTGTGGTTGTTGAAATGATGAACCTCTTCAAGTTGTTGGCAGTAGCATCATCTTCCTTGTCATCATCCTTTATGTCAATAATCTTCTATTTTCCCTAGGTGATTTGTTCCTTCAAATGGGATGATTTCCTAGTGGGACCTTCAATTTTTTCAAATTTTATATTATTCTTTGGCCTCAACTTACAGACCGCCTCTATTGCCTTTCTTTTATCGGTGTCCAATTACAAGGAAACATAAAAAGGAGCACACAATTTTCCAAGAGGGTTGGGTTTGCTTTTAGAAGGGTTGGGATTGACCTGAGGGTTGTGACTTAGGATATGGTTATAAATGATCTTGTAAAGCCCTTGGTGATATGGGAGGTCATTTATTTTTTTCTTTCTATAGGCCCCTATCGTATAACTAATGGAATTGAAAAGGAAATAGGGAATGCTAATGGGGTTAACATCCCTGAAGTGATTGATAAAAGTAAAATGAAATCTATAGAGTACCTTCTCTGGATCATCCATGGTGATAAACTCCATCAATGGCTTCATTACATCATTCCAAGGGTGGGGAGGTTTTTCCAGTGTAGTCCATATTTTGCCTCCTTGAAAATTTTGTTGTTGCCCTTAAACTCCTTCAATTCCAGCTCCCAATTGTGTTTTCTCTATGGATCAACCTCTCTTTCACCATTTACCCAGTGATAGTGGAGAGGAGATGTATTTCAAATATAAATTCTCTCTTGGATAGTGACTTTTCCATTCTCCCAGGTCTCCAGGACAACCATGGTGATATCGAGCTCGTCGTTGGAGAATTTCTTAAAGAACGGGATTAAACCCCTTTCTTTCATAATGCACTTTGTAAGTGGATCCAAATTTGCATAGCTTGGCTCCACAAAAATCATCTTGGGTAGGATTTCCCATCCTTTACAAAGATGATTCAATGTGGAGTGGAAGAAGATATTAGACAAACCTTATTTTTCATATTTTTACTGGTTTAGGTAATGCTCGTTACTTGTAACCTAGATTTTTGGATGTATGAGCATACTTACCTTTGATTTCCTTGTTATGGGCTGATCGTTGTTGCTTAGAGTATGCTTATGTGTTTAGTTTTCTCTCTTTATACAATTTGTAGGGAGGAAATACTCTGCTTGACCTACTATTAATACCTCCTCTTCCTGGAATGAATTTTCTTGAATAATATGAGGCTTTGAAAGAGGTAAGAAAGGAATGTTCTCTTCATACATTCATTGGTTGCATAGCAGCTACCTGAAATACCTTTTGTAGCTTTGGTGTTGAGAAGATAAGGGTTGATGTGTGGTAGAATGGCACAAGGTGTTTTCCTTTTCCCTAGTATCTTCCTTCTTAATGTTTGACCATGTCTATGCTAGTTACTAGATGTTGCTTAGCATAGAGTTTGGGTTTTTTTTATCCTTCCAACCATGTTTCTAAATAATTTAGATGATGGCACTTTAGTAATTTGGTAGGTTACCTTTGGTTGGTGCTGACCTTTGGTAATTTGGAAGTATTATCAAATTTTCTAGACTGTTGGTAGTATTACGTTCACTACTTGGCACCCTATTAGGTTACCCTCTTTCTCTAGATAGGCTCAACTAGTCTTCAATATGAGTCTCCAAAGTAGATGCTAGTAGAGCATCTAACATAAAGAGGAAGCTTCTATTTGATTAAGATTTTAATTAATCTAATAATAGTTAGTTTGGAAATGAATCTAACTAATGAAGCTTTTATTTGATTAAATTTTAATCAATCTAATGATAGTTTGGGAAAGAATCTAACTGTTAAAGATTTTATTTTATTAGATTTTAATTAATCTAATGATAGTTAGTTTGGGAATGAATCTAACTAATGAAGCTTTTATTTGATTAGATTTTAATTAATCTAATGATAGTTAGTTCAGGAATGAATCCAACTAATGAAGCTATTATTTATTAGATTTTAAATAATCTAATGTTAACTAGTTCAGAAATGAATCCTACTAATGATGGTTTTAATTAATCTAAAGGTAGATTAGTTGGGAAGGATTCTTGCTAAGTAAGGAATTGTAATCCTTAGTTTTCCAATCTAATGACAAGATTACTCATTAATCTAATAGTAGTTTAGTTGGGAATGAATCCATCTAATTTTTACTTTATTTTAGAACTTTTGGGAATTTAGTTTTCTCATCTTCTTCTTTATAATAATAACATAATCTAAATATAATTTTTTTTGGTAATGAATCCAACTTTTGTTTGTATGTTTATGGACTTTATGGACTACTTTCTTGTTAACTTAGTTTTGGATACCGACCTAAGGAAGAGATTTTCTATGTTAAACCATGAAATTTACATTTGTTAAATGATGGACTAATGCAAAGTTCTTTCTTTAGAATATTTTAGAAATGTATATTTGGGTAAAATATCTTGCAAAAGGAGTATGAGATCCTTTTGTTTTATTTTCTTAATGATTGAATCTTCAACATGTTTTTGGAAATGGATATTTGGGAAAAATATCTTGGGAAAGGAGTATGGGATCCTTTTGTTTTATTTTACTTAATGAATGAATCTTTAGCATATTTTGGAAATTAGATAATTGTGAAAATTATCTTAGAAAGGAAGTATGGGCTTCCTTGTGATTGCATATTGATTGATTATGCTTGAATGTGATATTTGTGGAAAATATCTAGAATAGAAGTATGGACTTCTTTGTTTATGCTTGAATCAAATAGACTGCATTCATAGTTGCATACGAGATATTTTGATCCCCACATTCTAAATTTTTTTTGTAGAGGCAATGAAGGAAGATGACTCAGATAAAACCCAGTTTATTTTAAGATACTCTTGTTGTTTGGCAAACCATTCTTGGAAAAGAAAATATTTTGTAATTAAAACAATGATTATTATTGTAAACATGACCTCTGGATGAATGATTATATGGTGTTGTTATGATAATGGGTCTTGTAGATCTTAACCATGTTTTACTTAATCTGGATGGTTTTGATGGATTAACTAATGCAAGCATGTGGTATTTTATATTACTTTCATCTTGGTGATGTTCGTATTTTATGCTTGTAGTTGAGAGTGAGAGAGAGAGTGTTGTTGATGGACTCAAGGGGTGTATCTTTGGGAAGGGATCTAAAGTAACCTTGACTTCAAACCTCTCCACTTGATCCTGGGCTATTGTAAGCTAGCAACACCTAGTTATCTTTATCCATGGAAATCAATCACATGGAGTAACTCAAGGTTGAGGGCCATCACGAATATGGAAAGGTAGGCATAGTTTAAGAGATCACTATAGAGGTGCAATTAAACTAGACTAAGACACTATGCCTAATAGAATTAGACTAGAATGAATTAGGAATAATAGTAGGAATGGGCATCCCCCCTTACTCTAAATATTGAGAAGGGATAATTCTAATGTTGGGGTCAAAAGGTTTGCATTTGTGGAGAATAGCATAAATATGGGGAGACCCTTTCAGTGTTGGAAATTTGAGCATGTTGTGTTGTCATTGATGTCAAAAGGTTTAATGTCCTAAGGTTAATGGAAACATTTGTGAGAATATTCTTCAAAGGGCACATGAGGCATAAGGCAGCAAAAAGAGAGAAAATCCTTCTCCATGGTGGTATTGAAAAATAAAAGGGTCAAGTTGATTTACCATGGTGGTATTTAAAAAAGAAAAATAAAAGGGTCAAGTTGATTTATCATGGAGGTATTTGAAAGAGGAAAAATAAAGAGGTATATTTGATTTACCTTGGTGGTAATTCTGCAAAAATAAAATGTTAAATTGATTAACCTTGGTGGCAAAAGTTTAACCTAAGAAAATAAAATTATAATATTTAAATCCCTTGGATTTAAATAATTATAATTAAAATATAATATTTTATTTGGCACCAAAGGTTAAAAAATTTGAGCGTCGATGTCAAATATTAATGCAACCATTGCATATAAATATTGCAATGACAAAGTGGTTGATATTGAGTATTCATTCATTGAAAACTATGCACCCATTCGATCTTCATTTGACTCACGGTAGAGAAGAAGAATACACAAATTTTTGGAAGTCAAGGCAAAGGAATGGACAAGGAGTAGAGGCTCCAAAATTCTATCCCATTTGGGCAGGTATCCCAGATGACAACATTCATGATGCTAAGTTGTGGCAGTTGATAGGTCTTAGGTTTGATATGCGGTGGAGGCAGGTGATAAGGTTTTTCTTGATGTTTCATTTTATGTTGGTAGTAGAAGATAAAATAGAGCACATGATCTTTTGGTTTGTATGGGTAGCTAGCCCATGTGGTGTTTGCCCTTGTGCTAGGGCACAAAGGCTAGCATGGTCGTAGGTTCGAGCAACAACGACAACACTTGAGCACAGAATAATTTTTTATAAAGGTATGCAAAGTTGTGTTAGGTTAAAGAATTATAAGGTTTAATAAAAAATTTCATTGTGGTATGGTATGGTTAGGGACTTATAAGGTTAGAAAAGTGATTTAATTTTTATTTTTAAAAAGGGATAAAAGGTGAAAATTCATATTATTAATACTTGGTTGATGCATGAGATAAAGTGGAAATTTATTTGATCTTATTGAAATTTGAAGTGCATTATTTTGGTTTCATAAGGAGGTATAAGGTGTATAAGTGAAATTCATGTGTGAAATTTCTAGTTTTTTTGTTGAGCATTATTTTGCATGAAAGAATAGGAGAAATAAGGTGTAAAAGTGATTTGATAGTTTATTGTAATTTCTGTATGGTGAAATATCTTTTGAGAAGAAAATTCACATGGATGTATTGAGAGAGTATTTTGATAACTAACTCTTGAAGTGGCACTAGAAATATTAATTGTGTATGAGACAAATTTTTGAAGGTATATCTCCATAAGAGAAATTAAGACGTATGGGCACATCATCCTTTGTTTAAAGTGTTTTTTGGAATGAATGTTTGAAACATAATGTAGATTTTAAAGGATTATTGATAAGCATTATTGGAAATAATTTGGTTAGTTTTTGAGACCTACATTGTGAATCTTTGTTGAAAGAAAGTGGAAATACCTGTCTTAGGGTTTGTGAGCAAATTGTGCTTCATTGTTTGAATGGTTGTGTGAAGCTTTTGAGAATTTGTTTTGAGTGATATTGAAATTGAATGTGCAAATATTAGAAATCATATTTGAGAAAGCAAGTGTGTGAATCATGAAGATAAGTGTCATGTGTTAGACTAGATATATCTTTAAAAGAGCAATAATTGTGAGATATGTGAAAGCGATAGACTTTATGTTTGAGTAGAACATTTTGAGTTTTTGATAGAGCATATTATTCTCTATATGTTCCAGAGGTTAAACAAATTCTAAGTAGAATTTATTTGTGTGTAGACACCAAATTGTAGTTATTCATCCACCTTCCTAGTCATCCCACCTTCCACTTGTCCTCCATCCCCCTTTCCCACCTTCAAAAGGCCCATTTTCCCTTTCCCGCCTTCAAAAAGGCCCATTTCCCCCTTTCCTGCCTTCAAAAGGCCCATTTCCCCTTTCCCACCTTCAAAAAGGCCCATTTTCCCCTTTCCTGCCAAAATAGGACTTATTTTAATATATATTATATTATTTTAATATTTTATATTATATTTAATTTATTTAATATTATATTATATAATTATAAGTTCATTTAACCTCCACCATCCAATCAAATTAAATCCCTACCATCCATCCCACTCAATCCATGCCACTTCCATCATTTAATCTTATCCCTAGGATATGACTTAATCTTAGCCACACGATCAAAAGTGTAAAGTTAAGAACCCTAAGTTAAACCCTAAAGCTAAGTTATAAATACAAGCCCCTCATATTGCCCAAATCTGGCTGAAATACTAAAAGAATGGAATGTTGATGAATCTTGAGGTCTCTCAACTGAAGAATACCCTAAGCACCTTAGCATACCCTAGGATATATTTCAACCAGTCCCATTCATTCTATCACTATTGTTCGCTCATCCGTCACCGCCCAAAAAATTGCTGTACTATTTTTTGCATCTGTTAGGGTTTAATAAATAAGCTTGGTCAAGTCACATATACTTTTGAGCAAGGTAAATCACTTCTATGAGTTTTTATTGTTAAATCTGCACATATGTAAGTGCTGCTTTCTATTTATTTCAATTAGGGTTTTTAATCATTATTTGAGGGTCTCACTCTATGGAGCCCTCTCATGTGCTACTAACTCCTTAACTTCTTCTGTCACTTGCAGGTATGCAAATCATTAGGCTATTAGAGCCAGAGTGGCTCGACTTTGGATATTCAAAGCCCACTCACCCTGTTGGGATCAAAGGCGCAATCTTTGGAAGACACTATTTTATTTTATTGCTAGGGTTTCGGAGAACCCTAGCCCATTGTAATATTGTATCAAAATACTCTTGGAGAGTAGCATTGTATCAAAGAGTTCACTTGGCTCCCCCCCATTGTCAATATTAAAATTGGAACATTTTGTGCAATATTTGTCTCTTTGTGTATTTACTTGTAATTTCATTTTTAGTGTCACGTCTTTGCATCTACAAATGACGATCATGGTGGGATCCCATAAGGGTTTCACTATTTGATAGATCTACCTTGCTAATCTACTATTATTGTTGTTTGTTGTAGATTTTTTAGAATACGTAAAAGTCACTGCGTTCATCGCTAGGGTTTCTGAATCATTCTATAGCAGTTCTAGAGATCATGCAGGTGCTCTTCTGCGTTATGCAGGCATCATTCCACATTACACAGGCATTTTTATACATTTTACAGGTGCTCTCCTATGCTTGCGCAGGTGCTCGGCTGCACCTGGCATTAATTTGAAGTAGAGCTAAGGCTTCCAAATTTTTTAAAAAACGTAAAAGTTGTCACGTTCGTCACTAGGATTTTTGAAGCATTATGTAGCAGTTCCAAAGATCGTGCGGGCATCCTCTGCATTATGCAGGAGCTCTCCTACGCCTACGTAGGCACCCGACTATGCTTGGCATTAATTTGAAGCAGAGCTAAGGCTTCCAAGTGAGTTCCTTAACCCTAGTTGGTCATTTAACAATTTATGTATTCTATTTTTTGTTGTTGTTTTTCATTGTTTCTGGGTTTAACATTAAGTAATCTAAGAAAGAATCTACAACAAGTCATATCTAGGGTTTGTTTGTGTTTCAATATTTAAAATTCATTACTTGTCCTAAATTCGTAGATCTAGGTGATTGTTTACATTGTTGAGTGCATGTGAAGTAGAAAAGCATCTTAGATTTTGCATTTTAGGGTTAAAGATCGCTTAAATTTCACGTATCTAAATAGGAACAACATTTGGACACTTAAAGTAATCCTGCCCTAGGCTGGCCCCTTTGGCAGAGAGGTGGACGAACCCTTTGATGCTCTTTTGATATCTTTGGGTATCATTTTTATGTAGGGATTTTAAGGGTGTACTATGCGCTCTTTAGATTAAATTTATGTCTTTGTGTTGGATTCTGATTTAGATTAGTGAAATTAGTCATCTTTAACATTTTTTGCACGCCATAAAGAACAAGAAACATAAAATTAACATCACACACTACACGCTCCAATTTTTAACAGTAGTAGTTGGATTTCATCACCAACTATTGCTTGAGGTTTGGTGATGGTGGCATTCATCTCCATCCATCAAATATCTACCCTTAGACACCATAGGATTACCCCCGAGCAAACTTGTTGGAGGTTATTACCAACAAGAATCTCGTAGCCCTATCCAACCATAGATTTCCTTTATTTCATTTAACAAATATTAGGTAACATCAAACACACCAACCACACAATTTTAAAAGAAACCACACATTAATGAAGAAAATAATACGGAATGAGGTAATCCACACAAGGTGAAACCTAGGACTGATTGTTTTATTTTATCTTTAAATTCCTATACAAGTTTTTATAGTTGGTTTTATATTGATAAGCTTTAAATATTGGATTTAAGTACTTTATGATATTAACAAGACATCAAAAGAAAGTAATAAACCAAAATAGCTTAAAGGAAAATACATTTACTTGGATTTACGTTAACCATTTCATCATTTCATCATTAACATGGCTCAACCTTAGCCATTTCATCATTAACATGGCTCAACCTTAGCCATTTCATCATTTCATCATTAACATGGTTCAACCTTAGCCATTTCATCATTAACATGGCTCAACCTTAGCCATTTCATCATTTCATCATTAGCATGGCTCAACCTTAGCTATTTCATCATTTCATCATTAACATGGCTCAACCTTAGCCATTTCATAATTTCATAATTAACATGGCTCAACCTTAGCCATTTCATCATTTTCATCATTAACATGGCTCAACCTTAGCCATTTCATCATTAACATGGCTCAACCTTAGCCATTTCATCATTTACATGCATTAACCAATAGCCCTTTCATCACTAACATGGCTTACACAATAGCCATTCCATAATTACATAATAGGTGGATTTGATGTGTTTTCCATTAAGTTGTTTTGACTTATTACTTTTGTTTGATTTCGAGTTAGTACCATAACGTAAGTAAATCAAATAATAATAAAAAGGAATAAATTTTAAATAATAATAGGTGGTTTTAACCCCTTTGGTCACATAAATTTCAAAAGGCTCAAAAGGTCTTAACCCCTTTGGTCACACATCAATTTAAAATGCTCCAAAGGTCTTAACCCCTTTGGTCACACATCAATTTCAAAATGCTCCAAAGGTCTTAACCCCTTTGGTCACACATCAATTTCAAAAGGCTCCAAAGGTCTTAACTCCTTTGGTCACACATCAATTTCAAAAAGGCTCCAAAGGTCTTAACCCCTTTGGTCACACATCAATTTCAAAAGTCTCCAAAGGTCTTAACCCCTTTGGTCACACATCAATTTCAAAAGGCTCCAAGGATCTCAATCCCTTTGGTCACATCAAATTTTCAAAAGGCCCCAAAGGTACCCAAATCCTTTGGTCATAAGATTACTATGTTAGTGGGAGTAGACAAACCCGAACTGATGAACATCATACACTTGAAAGTGGTCCATGCTTATTGTGATTACTATATATGTACATACATGGCTAAAAAAAGAAAATTCAAAACAACAAAAAAACAAAATCAAATTGCATTTTCATAAGCATGCATACATATAGGCATTTGCATATACACTTCCACATTCACATTAATAAGCATTTTCACATGCATTTCATTTTCGCTTGCATTCATACATCTAGATTCATACATTCATAATTGCACATTTCATATACATTCCACTTTAGTCATTCATAATTGCATTCATCCCATCCCATGTTCGAATGATCTTACTTAGTAATTATGATATGGCCACAAATACAAAGTCAAGTTATAACAATTGGGGGTACCTAGTTTGAAGAAATCATGCAACCCTATTAAAATCCATATGTCAAACCACATCCCGTGTCAAAAATCATAAAGCCTAGATTTTCAGTCACTCAACCATTACTAGTGTAGCAAGCAACCTCCAAATGAATGTCCGATTTTCTTTGGGACCAAAAATACATATTAAGAAGGTCTTGAGTATTGCCAATTTATTCTGAATAGAATCTTGAACCAATCACATTCCATCACATCTTAAAAACATTATGAGCCATAGAGGGTTAGTACCATACTTGGGTAGTACCTTGAAGTGAAAAGGGATAATCCTCGCTTGTCCCATCATGCAATATAGTCCAAAGAAAAAATAGTAATTTTGACAACTACCTCAATTACTCTTCAAACATAATAATAAAAACATAGAGTAGTAAGGATAGGGTCAAAATTCTCATCACACTTCGGTTGAGAATCCGATTTCCCAAATATCTATACAAAATTAACAAATAAAATCCCAAACACACTTGATCCCTCAAGTCGTAAGGATTCGTACTTCATGTCGCTAGCATGGATGGGTAGTCATCCCCAAGGCCTAAAAGATCAAATCCCATTGGACTATGGAGTGAATCTTCATCGAGGCTATAGATGCATGGATGGTAGTGGAGTAAGCTCATGCGGGATGACATGTCTCCTTGGAAAATAGGAAGACCTCTGACCGCACATAAGGACAAGCTAGCTTCAGGTCATCTCCATAACATGTCATGCCAAATTTACTCATAGTGGGTCAATGAAATTCACATGCACACACACTGGTTCTTGATTAGATAAGGTCATTGTCACACTCAAGATTTGGTAATTGAACCTCCCTTGCACACACAGAGGTCCTAAATAAAGTTAGACAACCCAAGTGAGTTTGATTGATAATACTAGTATGTTTGAGTTTTTGAAAATGCTACAGTACTCATTCCATATCAACATCCATATCTTCTTCCATATCAACATCCATATCTTCTTCCATATCAACATCCATATTTTATTCCATGTCAACATTCATGCCTGCGTCATACGTCAAGTTGCATAAAGTCATTAAAATTGGGTACCCCTGATTACAAAATAGTGGACATCAAACATGGCCAATAAAATTTCTGAACTATAAAAGGATCATTCGAACACCATGCATCCCTCTCATATAGCTTAGGTTCATTACACATTTACTTGCATCAATAATACATCATTTAGCTTGCATGAATCATCCATATAAGCATTAGGTACATACATCATTTAGCTTGCATTAATCATCCATAAGGCATTCCATAAAAAAAAAAATCATTAAACATGCATTGCATTCACATTAACACATTAACACAAAAGCATAACACAAACATAAAATCCATGTATGTATATATATCAAACTCACATATGCAAATATCGCTAGAAAGTTTAAACATCATCACAACTTGGGGATGTTCAAGATTTCACACCTTTCCCCAAATCAAGCAAGCAACATCACAACTAGGGTGTGCTCAAGGTTTCACATCTTTCCCCTAATAAATCAAAATCACAGCTAGAACTTGGGGGTGTTCAAGGTTTCACACCTTCCCCACACTTGCAATAAACAATTCAATCATTCAATCACATCACATCATCAACAAGTCAATTGCTAGGTTCAAAAGACTGCATTCTTTTGTCAAAGGTTGTGCCCTTTGCCTTGCATTCACATCATCCAAATTACAAAAATACCTTCATCTATTGGGGCAAAAATAGATCACATTTATGTTCTTTTATCATTATCCATTCATAAGTGAACCTTGTATTTAGTGGTTTATCCTATAAACCTGGCGGTTGTAGCGACTGGTTATCCATGCAATCTGGTAGGATGGATAGACTACCATAAGGACACTTTCATCATCAAAAAAACCCCTTTATCTATTAAGGGCAATGAACAAACACTTTTTCATATTTCATCATCAAAAACCCCTTTATTTGTTAAGGGCAATGAACACACACTTTTTCATATTTCATCATCAAAAACCCCTTTATCTGTTAAGGGCAATGAACAGACACTTTTTCATCTTTCATCATCAAAAAACCCTTTATTTGTTAAGGGCAATTAATAGACACTCTTTCATATTACATCATCAAAAACTCCTTTATCTGTTAAGGGCAATGAACAGACACTTTTCATCTTACATCATTAAAAAACCCTTTATTTTTAAGGGCAAAGAACATATACAAATCATGTTATTTTCATTCATTTCTCAAAAATACCTTCATCTATTGGGGAAAAAATAGATCACATTTGCATTCCTATCAAGTGAACCTTGTATTTAGTGGTTTATCCTATAAACCTGGCGGTTGCAACGACTGGTTATCCATGCAATCCGGTAGGATGGATAGACTACCATAAGAACACTTTCATCATCAAAAACCCCTTTATATGTTAATGGCAAAGAACATAATCACTTCATTTTCACATCATCAAAACCCCCTTTATCTGTTAAGGGAAAAGAACAAATACAAATCATGTTATTTTCATTCATATCTCAAAAATCCCTTCATCTATTGGGACAAAAATAAATCACATTTGCATCCCTATCAAGTGAACCTTGTATCTAGTGGTTTATCCTATAAACCTGGCAGTTGCAGCGACTGGTTATCCATGCAATCTAGTAGGATGGATAGACTACCATAAGAACACTTTCATCATCAAAATCCCCTTTCTTCAACCGTTAGGGCAAAAATGGTATCTCATAAATCATCATTTATCAAAAATCTTGGTATTATACACCAACCCCATTTCTTCAACCATTGGGGAAAAAATGGCATCTCATAAATCATCATTCTTCAAAAATAATGGTACTATACGCCAACCCCCTTTCTTCAACCATTGGGACAAAAAAGGCATCTCATCAGTTGGCTCTAAGTGAACCTCGTATCCAATAAATTATTCTATAAACTTGGTCGTTGCAGCGATAGTAATCCATACAATTCGGTAACATGAATAGTTTATAATAAGGATACTTAATCATGATCATAACCAATTATCTCATTGTCAAGAATCATAATCATATCAGTAACCTCAAATTATAAGTGAAACACTGCCAAGAAGAATTCGCCAAACAAGAATCATTGACGTCCTTTTCCACGGGATGCGAAACCATGGATAACTAATATCAATCACTCATTCATATGACTATAGTCATAAAGTAGACAAGCTTGCTAGGTTTGATTGGTTCCATTATGGAATTGATGAATAATCTTGTACAATCAATGGTCAGCCCTGCGGTGACTCAATCATTCTGTATTTTCATATCTTGTATACTCAATGATGCATGTGAGGCATATTTTTCAATAGTATCGAATCACCCCCAAATTTTGGACAACCACATTGATTTTGATTTCCCACGATAGGATACATCTTACATGATAATGGTTCATACACCAAACCCATTTCTTCAACCATTGGGACAAAAACGGTATCAAATCATCAGTCATCATTCTTCAAGCATCATGGTTCATACACCAACCCCCTTTTATTCAAACATTGGAGCACAAACGGTATCAAATCATCAATCATAATTCTTAAAGCATCATGGTTCATACACAAACCCACTTTCTTCAACCATTGGGGCAAAAATGGTATCAAATTATCAATCATCATTCTTTAAGCATCATGGTTCAAACACCAACCCCCTTTTATTCAACCGTTGGGGCAAAAACAGTATCAAATCATCAGTCATCATTCTTCAAGCATCATGGTTCACACACCAACCCCCTTTTCTTCAACTATTGGGGGAAAAATGGTATCAAATCATCAATCATCATTCTTCAAGCATAATGGTATTATACACCAACCCCCTTTCTGCAACCGTTGGGGCAAAAATGGTATCGCATCGCATCATCATTCATCCTTCATCCATTGTTTGCATAAAATCCATGCCTTTTCAATTGGATCATGAGAATTCTCTCATTCACCAATTAAGGGGGTAAGCTACGCAATGAACTCTAAAAATTCTTCTTTCTTTTTGTCTTCAACACCAATGTGCAATTCCAACGAGAGAAGCAGTTTCTGTTGCCCATAGCCCATGCAGGTGTCTCATATTTTTGCACCATATTGTGTTTCACACAACATGGTACAAAAGGGGCATCTGAAGACACCAAATTGTAGCCATTCATCCACCTTCCTAGTCATACCACCTTCCACTTGTCCTCCATCCCCCTTTCCCACCTTCAAAAGGCCCATTTTCCCTTTCTTGCCTTCAAAAAGACCCATTTCCCCCTTTCTCGCCTTCAAAAGGCCCATTTTCCCCTTTCCTGCCAAAATAAGACTTATTTTAATATACATTATTTTATTTTAATATTTTATATTATATTTAACTGATTTAATATTATATTATATAATTATAATTTCATTTAACCTCCACCGTCCGATCAGATTAAATCCCTACCATCCATCCCACTCAATCCATACTACTTCCATCATTTAATCTTAGCCCTAGGATATGACTCAATCTTAGCCACACAATCAAAAGTGTAAAGTTAAGAACCCTAAGTTAAACCCTAAAGCTAAGTTATAAATACAAGCCCCTCGTATTGCTCAAAGTTGGCTAAAATACTAAAAGAATGGAACATTGATGAATCTTGAGGCCTCTCTGCTGAAGAATACCCTAAGGACATTTAGCATACCCTAGGATAGATTCCAACTAGCCCCATTCGTTTCGTCACTACTATTCGCTCATCCGTCACCGCCCAAAAAATTGCCGCACTATTTTCTGCATCTGTTAGGGTTTAATCAATCAGCCTGGTCAAGTCACATCTACCGTTGAGAAAGGTAAATCACTTCTATGAGTTTTTATTGTTAAATATGCATATCTGTAAGTGTTGCTTTTTGTTTCTTTCGATTAGGGTTTTTAATCATTATTTGAGGGTCTCACTTTGTGGAGCCCTCTCATGTGCTACTAACTCCTTAATTGTTTTTGTTACTTGCAGGTCTACAGATCATCAGGCTATTAGAGCTAGAGTAGCCCGACTTCAAATATTCAAAGCCCACTCACCCTATTGGGATCAAAGGCACAATATTCGGAAGACACTATTTTATTTTATTGCTAGGGTTTCAGAGAACCCTAGCCCATTGTAATATTGTATCAAAATACTCTTGGAGAGTAGCATTGTATCAAATAGTTCACTTGGCTCCCCCCCATTGTCAATATTAAAATTGGAACATTTTGTGCAATATTTGTCTCTTTGTGTATTTACTTGTAATTTCATTTTTAGTATCGCGTCTTTGCATCTGCAGTGTGAAGAAAGCTTCTTGAAAAATATTTAAGTTGTGTTTGTATGCAAGTTGTGGAAATATTTGAGAAAGATTTGTAAGTGGTTTGAGGACAAATTTGAGCAAGTCTTTGAGAAGACTTGAAGGTAGATTTGAGAAAGTATTTGAGAAGACTTGAAGGTAAATTTGAGCAAGTCTTTTTATAAGACTTGAAGGTAGATTTGAGAAAGTATTTTGAGAAGACTTGAAGGTAGATTTGAGCAAGTCTTTTGAGAAGACTTGAAGGCAAATTTGAGCAGGATTGATATTATATTTAGAGTAGATTTGTGCTATACTTGGGATAGAGTTTGGTATAGATTTTGGTGCAGATTTTAGATAGATTTTGGTGTAGATTTGTGAGCAGAGTTAGAGCAAATTTATACGAGACTTGGGATATATTTTTGTGCAGATTTGAGATAGAGTTGAGAATAGGCTTTGGAGGTGATAAAGCAAAGAGGACAATAGTCTCAAGTGGATAGATATCCATAAACCAGTACAGTGGGGAGACAGATCTCTAGTGGAGAGATATCCACAAGCTAGAGTAGTGGGGGCAAAGGTCTTCTAGAAGATCATCGACCAGAGTAGAGGATATAGAGTTCTCTTGTGGAGTGAGATCCACGAACAAACTAGGAAGATAGAGTTATTCTATGGAGAGAGATCCATGAACTATTTTAGGAGATAGAGTTATTTTGGATCAATTTCCATGAACTAGAGCAAGGGTATAAAGTTCTCCTGTGGAGAGAGATCCACAAACTAGAGTAAGGGGATAAAGTTCTCCTATGGTGAGAGATCCACAAACCTGAGGAAGGGGATAGAGTTCTCCTATAGAGACAAATCCATGAGCTAGAGCAAGAAAAAAAGTTCTCCTATGGAGAGATATCCACAAATCAGAGCATAGGGGATTGGTATCTCGTTTGGATAGAGGTTTATAAACATTGTAATAGGGAATTGATTCCCAAGAGATTTTTTGAGAAAAATTATTAAAAATACTTTCTTCGTGGAGTAGCCCACATTGGGTGAACCATGTTAAATTTATGTCTCTCTTGTGTATGATGATTTATGCATTAATTTGGTTACTGCCATTGATATTTCTATTAATAATGTTGGATAATATTGTTTGGGAAATAAAAGTAAAATTTGGTCTTATACTGTTCACCCCCCTCTCAATATAATCCTGTGTTATTCATTTTGAAGCATCCTCTATATCACAAAGGTAAACAAGGTTAGTGAAATATAAGAGTTTGACCTCTCTTGTCCACTTGAGTGATGTTTGCAACATCATAGACTCAAAATGTGGTGATGTCTAGTCAAACATGTGTTAACCATGGATGCTCTTTGAACCTTGTTAGATGGTCTCTTTCTAATAAAGAAAAAAATAACTCTCACTTAGGTTGGTCAGTTTGGGATTGTTATAGATTGCCTATGATAGTAGAGGAGTAGGACGGAGCAATTTGTGCCTTGAATAGCTATTGTAGATGCAATTAATTTTTTTGTGTATCAGACATGAATATGTCATTTATATGAATACATCACTAGCATATTCGCTAAATCAACGTATTCATGCACTTGACTATTAAGAATAAAATCCAATGAAAGGCTGAAGAATTTGGACTAGTTGAAAATATGCTAGCTAAAAATCATATTTGGTTTCTAGTAAATTTGCTCTAAGATGGTAAATTTGCTATTGTTGGTTTTTGACTACAAACCCTAAGGTTGAGCCAAGTTTTATGGTTAAGTTAACCATTTTATAGATGTAGATCAAGGATTGGTATAAGTTAGATAGTTCTAGTTTGGGTATCTACATTTACCCCCTTTTTGATGTATTTTTAAAATAATAAATTTGTCAAAAATAGCTATAGATGCCTCCAATTTTGATAAAGACAAGATCATTGGGTTTCAATTATGGGGTAAAACATATCAAGAGATTGTTTATATGAGAAGCAGTTATTCTTTGGGGTTTTACTATATAGTTTTCTCGTCAAGGTTAAAGAGGGGTTCAAATTGGTTTATGCCCCAAGGCTAGGTGCTCCTTCATGTTTTTAAATGAAAACATGGGATCCCAAAGGAACTTGAATAGGCTAGGTGATAGAAAACATTTACCTAAGTGGGTTAAAATTATGATGACAAGGCATGGTGAGAAGTCATATTCACCACACATTATAGGAGAAAAGGTATTCTAAATAAAACCTAGGGCTTAATGATATGGTGCATTAGAGACATATGACACATATATTATACTTAGTACATGGTGGGATAGGCCTAGATGGGGTCTATGGATAGGTATGTGTTTTTTTTTCCATTGTTTCTTTCAATTTTTTGCATTTCAAGATCATGATATTGCAATCAACAAGTTCACTCCATGTGACATGAATATGTCATATCAAATCTTCCAAGGAGGTGGTATATTCATAATTTGTGGTAGGTCAACATATTTCCTTGATATGGCAAATTTGGAAGGAAAAAATTTGATTTTAAAAAAAAATCTAACTATGGTTTGCTTTGGATGTCTATTTAGGTGCTAAATATTTTAGAGTGTCAAAATCAACACTCGTGTACCTTGTGGTCGATGGTAAGGGAAATGACACCTATATGCTAAGGGGTCCTAGATGTAGTGGGGCTAGGGTATCTAGTGATAATAACCACCATCAAGTTAGATCACCATGCACTATTTATTGCTTTGATAGAGAGGTGGCACTCAAAGTATGACACCTTACATTTGCTAATTGATGAGATGTTGGTGATATTAGAGGATGTCTAGAGGATATTGTAAGTACCTATCCAAGGTGCCTAGATATAGATGGTTATGATAAGATATGGGCCATATACAAACTTACTCATGACCCACTATTTTAGTTGAGATGGTATGATACATCAATGTCATGTATCAGGTAGAACTACTAGATTGACTTATAATACTACTATGTGTTATGGTTTTACGCTTGTTGGTTGGAGATACTAGTAAGATATTTCTTCATTGGGGATGGGGTAAGATAATTTTTTGCATGAGATATGAGAAAGTACAATTGATGTGGGATTCATTTATTCTACACAAATTGTATCAAACTCTCTACTTTGTTGCATACAAGGATGAGAAGAGTCTATTTTATTGCACTCTCTTATAGGTTTGGGTATGGAACCATTTATCTATTAGACAACCAGTTGGGCTACCCATAGACCCAATTGAATAATAGGTTTTGGAAATATTTATATCGGATCATACCCATGAGATTGGTAGATCTTCTAGATGAGTGATTATGACAACCTAATAGGTTATTGATGACCTACAACTAGATCAAGTGGTATGGCACCCATGGAGATATCACCTAAGATGGGCCAAGGATGGTGTTAAATTGGATAGACTACAAATGATATTGTGGATATTTTGAGCTCTATTATCCATATAGGATTTTGAGATAGTTTGACCTTATGTGGGGGATCCTAACAATGAGAGAGTTTTAGTTCTAACATGTTACTTGGAAGAGATGAAGAGGATTTGGTGACCTTTCAAATATTGAGTGTTTTTCCAAGGAGGATGTAGATGATCCCCCTATCATATATGTTGGGATAGATAATGTAGGGGTCACTTTGGGCTATCCTCAATGGTACTATCAGACTTATCCTTCATGGGTTACAACGATGATGATGTAACCATTCATAGGACCTCAATTGAGCAAGATGGATCATTATCATATCTACATGGAACAGGAGAGACTACAAATGAGACTAAGATATGAGTCTCAACCATCAATATATTTGATTATGCCCCCTCTTACTATAACTCATGATACCAGGGTAGGTACTAACAAGACAATAGAGAAGGTATCCCAATAAGATAGGTATGTAATGAGGAGGAGTAGAGCTTCTCTAGGGATAGATGGATTAGGTGAGCAACATAAGATATAGAATTATCAAAGAGGGATCAAACTATTACAAAGAGATATTAGTCCCTGTTTGAGAGGGATTGAGTGACAATAGAGAGGGATTAGTTGAGGATTGATAAGGATGATGTCATAGCCAAAGCATCCACAATAATGATTGGTAGTAGTGATACAACTACTAGAGGCTTGTTTGATAATATATCTAATATTTAGTTTTAGTATATTATGGAGGTGGTGAGCACCTACTATAGATTATTTTACGATTGAATTGTTCCTCCAGACTAGAGACATCCATTGACGACTTTATCTAATTCCTATTCTAATATAAGATTAGTTACATGACCCTCATAACAATCCATTTAGTTTCCTCCCCAGTCAAAATGGTGGTTTAGAGACCAGGGTTCTATTTTGTATTGGGTTTAGAGTTTTTGTTACAATGAGTGGCTTGAGAGTGCTAGTTTTTTATGAGGTGCCTCATCCAGATGACACAATCTAAGTGTATCATTTTTGATTTATTGTAGTACACCAGGTCAACATATGATCATATTGTGTATATTTATTTATGGTTTTATTATTATATGGATTAGTAAATAGATAGTGTGATATATTGATGGTATTTTGTGATAGATATGGTGTATCTCTGGGAGTAGAAATTTGATTTCAGAGATGATATAGATTTTTTACCAAATTAATTTTTATTTGAAAAATTTTGTGTGTTGAAAGTTTGAAGGGAATTTTGACATAATTTCACAAATGATTTTCTATTAATAAATGGTATGAAATATAGGTATGATAATATGCATGTAGGTTGATAAAGAGGTCTAGAATCAATTTAGGGGATGATGGATATATTAAATATGATTTGAATTTTTTTATTAGTTGCATTAATGCTATAGTCAAATTTCAATAGTGAGTGTCATACAAAACAATGTTGATGGACACCCTTGGAGAGATTTTTCATGAGTTAGAATGGGAGAAAGCATTTTTCACAAATTTATGATGTTTGTGAAAAATAAGGGTTAGTACCAGCATCGAGACATGATTTAAATTTAAGACATCTTTTAAACAAGCTATTTACATTATGCTTATCAATTTTAGAAGACTAATGTAATAGTGCTTTGCAAACTGATGTTTATTTATTTGCGACATCAATAGACCCTAAGTGGTGGCCTCTTAGAATAATAAATAAATAAACACTTAGGAAACTATGACTAATAGTATTTTTAGGTAGTCCATGCCATGAGCCTAATTTTGCTTACTACTAAGTGGTGTCTCTTCTAGCCTGATTAATGGACAAGTGCTTAGGCAAACTATTACTTTTATAGGTAGTTAATGCCCTTTTGATATTTTATATAGTCAATATTCATATATAATACAATGCTTTTTGGATAGTCTATGTCCATATAATACAAATATTTGGACAATTTATGTCCATATTTGCTAGATTGGATAGTTTTATGTCCATATAATTTTGGACAATATATGTCATTATAATACAAATATTTTGTACAATCTATGTCTATATAATACAAATATTTTGGATAGTCTATATCCATATTATTGATGTTAATACCCCTAGTTTCATGGCTTATTTAGATAATAGCTTTGTGATAAAATGTTGATAGGAGACCTTGCCATCAATGGTATTGATGTCGTAGGATATTTGTCATTTGTCTTGATTTTTTTAATATATAAGTTATGTTTATTCATTAGGGAAGTGGACTAATCTTGTACATTCTTCTGTAAATCGATAGGATATATATGTATTAAATTTCATTGCTTTAGGCCTTTATTAGGGCTTGTGAGGGAATGAAGTATGATCCATTCATCACCTAGAGAGCGCTAGATTTTATCATGGGTTTAGAGGAATGTAAAATCCATTTATTCCTAGAACTAGGGGTTGACATCATTTGGCAAGCAAGAGATAGGTTTTTTTTTTTATTAAACCAATCCTTGTTCTTTTATTTTTCTTGATGCATATATGAACCAATTCCTAGATAAAATAATTAATGCAAGTATGTGAAACATGAGAATCAATATGTATTTTATTTATTTTCTACTAGTTTTTAAGACCCAATTTTTATAATTATATGTATAGATTGAATTCTTTATTGCATCCTAAAAACTACCTATCCAATTCCCTCTCATGGAAGTTTTTATTTTAGTAAAGCAAGGTTGCATCAATTTTAGAAAACAAGCTATTACCATAAAAAGAGTGTATGAGGAGACTAGGATATAATTAAAATGATTTAGGTCATGATTTTTTTCACTCATAATAGCCTAAAAAATAACACCCTCTATGTCCTAAATATTTGTTAAAGTAGTTGCAGGGAACAAATCCAATGAAGTAAACTAATGTGTAATGCTTAATCATGCTAAAGCACAAAAAATAATATCATGTTGAATAAAAATTGATGGGATATGTGAAACATATACATGACCCTAAGAGTGGGTATTTTCTAGCATCAAAGAACTAGAGTGAATTCAATGTAAGTGTATGCTATCCTAACTAGTGGTCACCATCTCCTCATTATAAAATTCCTTGATTTATAAATGTACAAATAATTTATGCATAAATGCAGGCATGTAGTCATGATAGTAATAATTATGCAAAAGATAAGACATGATCAATGTCTCAATGCTCATGAGTAAGAGAGGAGAGAAAAAATTATTCCTCGTAAAGTATTTTTAGAGTTGTGAAAATTATCTGAGTGAGAAATAATTCTCATTCTCCACCTCCTTAGAAGATTATGAGATTAGGTATTTTGGAGGAAACAATATGATGAGAAGGTAACTCTATGTTAATGTTATTGCCTTAAGAATAGAATACCCTTAGCCATCCCCTCTTCGAAAAGCTATGTTGTGCAATATAAGTAAATTCTGCTAGCACACAATCCCTAGTATAATATTAAAATGTAATCACTACATCTCGATAGAGTAAGACAAATAGCAAGCCAATATAGGAAGACTATGCATATGTGCAACATATAGTTATGCAAAATTAGGTAATAATTACATCATGTATGTAAAATTATGGACGTTGAGAAAAATTTAGAATAAATTTATTTAATGCTTATGATTTGAATAATTGATGACATGTATGGCTATTAGCAATTATGCTTCATGATGGTGCCTTTATTTAGTAAAATAAGAAATTTATATGATAATTTTGATAAATGCTTATACCAAAGTAAGATATCTAATCTAATTATCCAATATCATTAGGTACTTTGAACACTTTTCAAGTACTGGGTAATCCTATTTCATTCTTCCATTTAAGGTATAATGATAAATTCTATAATTGATAAAGTTGAATTTGTGATAGACCCTTATACCGAGGAAGAATATTTGATAGAATAATTCCTCACTTGCTGGGTGTATATGAATGCTAATGCTTTCTAGGCATTAGATTATTATACCCCACCCTCTATTTGGGTAGAAGAATGAATCACAATCTATCAAATGTCTAATGAAAGGATTGACATATTGATAACATTATATTTGTTATTTTTGTATTAGTGATATACCCTTATATAAAGAAAGAAGATTTGAAAAAATCATTTCTTAATAGTTGGGCATACAGGAATGCTAACACATACCAAGCACTGAATTATTCTATCCTACCTTCTATCTAGATATAAGAGTGAATCAAAATTTTATAAATGAAGAGTTTGAAATATTAATGAAATCAAGAATTCTAATAGGTCCTTACATAGAGAAAAATTATTTGATAGAATTATCCCATTATATTGGATGATTTTTAAGATTTTCAAGAACTTACCAATCATCAAATAATTCTATCACATACTTTTCCTAGTTGTAAAGATGATTTAGAAGATGTGATAATAGATACTGGAAGAGTATTTGTTTACATAAGGAAAATATTGTTAGCTTAGACTGCCATTTTATATGCCACCCTTAATTTGGCATTGTATTTTCAACATCATCATTAAGTTTAATGAGTTAGAAGAAATAGATTATGAGAATTGAGATAAATAAGATGTTGAATAAGTGATGAGATGTATAGCCGAAAGGAGTCATCAGAGAGATTCACTACATCAGATACCTAAGATGCAAATATAATGTAACATATCCTAACTAAGATCATCATTTGTTATGATGAAACATATTGACTCCACATGCAAAAAATAAGCATTTGAATACAAGTAAGTGAAATTGACATTCGATTATGTAGCAAGTAGATTCATGATCAAGCAAGTTGTAACATCCTAAAAACCTAACTATTTTAAGGGATGTCACTATTAACTATTATATATTTAAATTAATTAACAATATTAAACACCATCATATACTAGAAACCATAAAGTTTATCCACTTAGATCAAATAAAGAACAATATCTACTAAACATCTATTCAAATCAAACATGAGAATCAACTAGGAAGAGATACAATAAAAAAAAGAGAATCAATACCCATAACACAATATATATCCTAGGGAAAACCCTTTCAAGAAAACCCAACCTCAAATGTTTCCTTTATTGCATAAGTTTGGTATTTATAAATACAAGAATCCCATAATCTCTTTCTCCCAAAAATATGCCAATACAATTGCATAAGAAACCATACTAGTTCCCACATCTTTACTATGAATTGCTCTTTTAATCCACTAATCAAATTCTACAACCGCTATACTAGGAGTAGCTCCTTCCTCCTAGTCTATTAGAGGAGTAGTACATAGCTATGGGTCTTTCCATTTCCATCTAGAAAATTAACCAAAGTCCCATACCTTTAGTTAATCCAATAATACAATATCACTTATCAAACTAAGTTCCATAACTTTAGTTAATCTAATAATCCAATTTCCACTTATAAAACTAACTAAAGTCCTATACCTTTAGTTAATCTAATAATCTAATTTCCATTTATCAAACTAACTAAAGTTCCATACTTTTAGTTAATCCAATAATCCATAACACTTATCAAACTAACTAAAGTCCCATACATTTAGTTAATCTAATAACCTAATTTCCATTTATCAAACTAACTTGAGTTCCATACTTTTAGTTAATCCAATATTCCATAACACTTATCAAACTAACTAAATTCGCATACATTTAGTTAATTTAATAATCCAATTTACATTTATCAAACTAACTAAAGTTCCATACCTTTAGTTAATTTAATAATCCATAACACTTATCAAACTAAATAAAGTCCCATACCTTTATTTAATCTAATAATCCAATTTCTATTTATCAAACCAACTAAAGTTCCATACCTTTACTTAATCCAATAATCCATAAAACTTATCAAATTAACTAAAGTCCATACATTTAGTTAATCTAATAATCCGATTTCCATTTATCAAACTAAATAAAGTTCCATACCTTTAGTTAATCCAATAATCCATGACACTTATCAAATTATACTAACATACTTTAGCATAATAAAATAACTTTTCATTTACTAACATACTTAGCATAATCTAAAGATTTCTAATAGAACTATGCTTCTATCTTGTTGAACATAATCTACTACCTCAATATAAACCAAGTTTCTTTCAATTGAACATGATCTAAAACTTTTCAATATAACTATGTTTTCATATTTTTAACATAATATATCATTCTAGAATAAACTATGTTATCCATCCTATAACATAATTCATTCTTTAAATACAAACTATATTATACATCCTATAACATAATTCACTCTTTAAATACAAACTATGTTATACATCCTATAACATAATTCATTCTTTAAATACAAACTATGTTATCCATCCTATAACATAATTCATTCTTTAAATACAAACTATGTTATCCATCCTATAACATAATTCATTCTTTAAATATAAACTATGTTATCTATTCTATAACATAATTCATTATTTAAATACAAACTATGTTATCCATCCTATAACATACTTCATTCTTTAAATACAAACTATGTTATCCATCCTATAACATAATTCATTCTTTAAATACAAACTATGTTATCCGTTCTATAACATAATTCATGTTAAACATAGACCATATTCTATTAATTGAATGTAATTTGCTTTCATTTCTTAAAATCTATCTTCTTCAATGCATATTAAACTTAGCTATATCAAATCAATTAACTATAAGCTTTTGCATTATTTCCTTCAATGATATTATAAGCTATTTTAATCCATTAAAAATAACCTATTTATATTCTTCTATTTCAGAAAATACAAAGCTATATTATTTCTTTTAAATATAACTGAATTCTATCTATTTCTTTCAACGACATAAGCTATATTAAATCAATTAAATATAACCCTAATGTCCATTTCATTTTAAAGAAACACAAGCTATATTAAATCAATTAAATATAACCCTAATATTGATTTCATTTCAATGAAACACAAGCTATATTCAATCAATTAAATATAACCTTAATATCTATTTCATTTAAATAAATTAAATATAACCCTAATGTCGATTTCATTTCAACGAAACACAAGCTATATTAATTCAATTAAATATAACCAATAAAATAATCAAATTTTATTCTATTTTGTATAAGCTTAAAAGGGCTAATATTATTTCAATTAAATATTGCCAAAAAAATAATCAAACTATATTCTATATTTTATAAGATTAAAAGGACTGATATTATTTCAATTAAATATAGCCAATAAAATAATCAAACTTTATTCTATTTCATATAAGCTTAAAAGAGGGCTTTTGGATCACAAAGATCAAATCCCATTAAGTATGAGGGGACCATGACCCCTCATAAAAACATGTGTAAAATTAAGAAGGAAGAATTGAAATAAATAAAGGTCTTAATAATGAAATTAGTTTTGGAGCCAAGAGTAAGTGCAGCAGCAAGTGCAAGCATGATCGGGGAGGGCAGCTAGGAGTGAGTGCAACTAGGAGTAAACACAACCAAAAGCAAGTGGGAGCACAAGCTAGGAGTGAGGGCAACCGAAAGCAGGTCCAAGCACAAGTTAGGAGTGAATGCAACCATAAGAAAGTACGGGCATAAGCCAAGAGTGAATATAACCAAAAACAAGAGTATGAGTGCAAACTGGGTGTGAGTGCAGTCAGTATCAAGTGTAAAGTAAGGAGTGAGTGCATCCAAAAGCAAGTGCAAGCACAAGCTAAGAGTGAGGAGGAAGTGTGAGCAGGAAAGCAAACAATAAAAATAAAAGTGTGACCAATCACTTCTTGTTCTAGATCTCAGGAAAATTTAGAGGATTAATTTGAAAAAACCTAGGTAACATGGAAAGAAAGTCATTTGTGAAAGTCCTTACGAATAGTATGAATGACCAAGTTGGAAGTTTGGATACCCTAGATAGCAATAAGGGTAAGAGAGAATCTATGGCAAACCTAATCCAGGTAGCAGATTCTACACCAGAAGTGATTATCAAATATGAGATGATTGAGCATGACATAATGATGCTTAAAACCAAAGGGTTAATTTGTAAGTTTCATGGATATTGTCTAGGTTTTTCTGAGATTCAAAATTATATTTAGTGGAAGTGGGGATTGAATTCAAATTACTCCATGAATTTTATTTTGAAAGGATTTTTCCTCATTATTTTCTCTAGTTCAAAAATAAGGAATAAAATAATGGATGAAGGCCCGTGGTTTAGGGGTAAAGATGCATTATACTGAAAACCTTAGAGTGAGAATTTTTTTATGGATAGAAACTATTAAAAGGCTTCTGGTATGGATTATGATTTTTGGACTTCCTTATCAACTCATCAATAAGGATTTTTTGAAAAGTATTGGTAATATTCTAGGAGAATTCATCCAAGAGAGACCATCTACTAAGGGGAGAAGACATGCTTTATACACTCGAATATGTGTTTCCATAGATATTTCTAAACCATTACTGTAATTTATTAGGACTAAAATTGAATCAAGAGAATGGGTTCAACATGTGGATTATGAAAATATTGCATTTTGATGTCGTAAATATCATGAAACTGGGCACATGGAAAAATACTGCAAAGTAAAATGGAGGAAGAGATGGATTTTTTTGGGCATGAGGGCAATTTCAATTTAAAACAAGTAGACCATATCACAGGAGAAGCTAGGTCAAATCAAGGATTTTGCACTCCTAATAAAGTGGCAAGAAAGATCCCTCTACATCATCAAATGGAAATGTAAATTACAGTTCACTCAAATCAGCCATTAGAAGAAGAAAAAATAGTATGGAAGATGAGGAAGTACATTGTGCAAGTTCAAATATAAGAGCTCAAGGTCCGAAGGAAGAGGGGAAGGAAAATTTTAATACAAAGGAAAATGGGGAGATGAATATTAAATCAAATAAGGAGAAGGAGGTAAAGCTTAATCCATGTAAATCACCTTTACTATCCTCAAGTAGATTAAAATCTTCTCCTTCCAATAAAAATGAAAGTAGTATGGAGTGTATTCCTTGCACTTTAGGTTTTCAAGAGCAATATATTAAAAAAAAACTTAGGGAGGATATCCAAGGAAATTTAGGGTTTTCAGGCCAACATAAGAAAGTGATGACTATGGAGGATCATATTTGTAGTTTAGAGTTTTTAGGGCAACATAAAGAAGAAAATTCTAGTGAGGTTGTTCCTTGCACTTTCGGCTTTTTAAGGCAACATAAACCTTTAGAAGATAAGTCTCATTTTGAACAATATGAAAAAATGGAAGAGATTTATGAATATGAGATTGTTGGCAAGAATGGAAGGAGAGGAAGGCCATCAAACCACAATCTAATAGAAAAAGAAACTCAAAAGGATATTGATTTGGTAAGCCAATCAAAAATATCATGAGCATTTACAAGAAGTGGGGCTAAGCCCACTAACAAAAATAAAAAATATTGATGATGAAAATGATATCATGGAATATTAGGGATATGAATAAAACCCCTAAAAAAATAGTTATTAAGGAATTAATAGGTTTTTATAGCCATGAGTTTATTTTAATACAAGAAACAAAATTAAGTAGTGAGGAATGTAAGGAGGCTTTTAAGAAAATTTGGAAGACAAGTGATTGCTTAACAGTTTCTTCTATAGGAGCTTAAGGTGATATTGCAATAATATGGGACAAATACAAATGGGATGGAGAACTATTAGAAGCAAAAAGTAATTGGGTCACTAGATTATTTTTCAGGAAGGAGGAAAACATCAAAGTTGGGGTTGTAAATGTATATGCTCCAACTATAGTTACTCCACATGAAAGATGTTGGAAGGACCTTAGTATATTTTTGTCAAATACAATTATGATTCATTGTGATGTATGGATTCTTGGGGGTGATTTTAATACTATTATATCTCCTTTGGAAAAGAAGAGTGGCATTCTAGGTGTCAGTTAGAGGGCCAAAACATAAAATAAAACAAAATTTTAAACAACTCCCTTCAATATATTAGAACATGAAATACATACATGTATTTATAGGGAAGAAAGAAAGGGAGGCATGGAGGGATAAGGGGATAGAATTATGGAGAGAGAAGGGAGGCGGAATAATAGGGAGGAAAGGAGAATGCGAGAGGAGAGGAGAGAATATAGGGAGAGGGGATTAATAAAAAATCATGCTGACATATTATATTGCCGAAAAACCACTATTGCTTTCACACTGAGGCCAAAAAAACCAGATATTTCTAGGCCTTAACCCTCTCACATTTGAAAAATTCTCCCCATAAAGTTGAGAGGACTGACTACACAGTCTCTCAGCTTTATAAATTGAGCTTTAGCCATTACTTTGGTGAAGATATCTACGACATTCTCCAAAGTGTGGCAAAATTTAAGCTCAACAATTTCATTCTCCACCATGTCTCGGATGAAGTGGTACTTCATATCAAAATGTTTCATTCTGCTATGGTGGATCAGATTGTATGCCAACTGAATGGCACTGATGTTGTCATAGTAAATCCTATTTAGACCACTTTGTTGTTCTCCAATCTCTTCCAACACTTTTCTTAACCAAAGGGCCTGAGTACTAGCATATGTGACTGCTATATACTCAGCTTCTGTAGAAGACAAAGCTACCATAATTTGTTTTTTTGAACTCCATGTTATTAGTCCTAATCCCAAACTAAAATAGTTCCCTGAAGTTGATTTTTTGTCATCAATATTGCTGCCCCAATCACTATCACTGAAGCCTACAAGCTTGATAGTGTTACATTTATGGTACTGGATTCCAAAATCCAATGTACCCTTCACATATATGAGAATTATCTTAGCTGATTGCAAATGCAACTCAGATGGGCTAGCCATAAATCGAGAGACAAGAGAAACAACATACTAAATATCAGGTCTGGTGTTGGCGAGAAACATCAAACTCCCAACCATGCTCCTGAAAGTGGTCACGTCAACTTTTGGTGCTCCATCATCTTTGCTTAATTAGATCCCATGTCCAATAGGAGTTGCAACTGGTTTGCAATGCTCTATAGCAAACTTCTTGATCATGTCTCGAGCATACTTATATTGATAGATGAAGATCCCTATATCTGACCAATGAACTTCCATTCCAAGGAAGTAGTGCATTAAGCCAAGATCTTTCATCTCAAACTGCTTCATCATGGAGAGTTTGAACTCCATATTCACTTTTTCATTACTACCCATGAATAAGAGATCATCCACATATAAGCATACTATGAGGATGTCGTTACCTTGCTTTAGGTAGTAAAGGGTGGGTTCATTTCTGCTTCTGGTGAACCCAAAATCTTTAAAGTACCCATCAATGCATGAGTACCAAGCTCATGATGCCTGCTTGAGGCCATAGAGTGCCTTTTTTAGTCTTTAAACAAGGTGCTCCTTACCTTGCTCTTGAAATCATTGAGGTTGCTCAACATACACCTCCTCTATCAAGTACCCATTGAAAAAGGCACTCTTAACATCCATGTGTTGGATTTTCCAACCCTTATGAGAAGCTAAAGTAAGAACCGTTATGATGGTCTCCTATCGAGCTATAAGAGCAAATGTCTCTTCATAATCAATACCATACTTCTATGTAAATCCTTTTGCAACCAATATTGCTTTGTGTCTTTCAATGCTTCCATCAACATTGAATTTTGTCTTGAAGACCCATTTGCATCCAACACACTTCTTTCCTTTAGGAAGCTTTACCAACTCCCAAGTGTCATTTTTTTTTATAGAGGTTATCTCCTCTTTCATGGCATCTTGCCAAATTTTTTGAGTACATGCCTTCTCATAACTATAAGGTTCAAGTTGTGTGCTAGTTAAAAAAGAATAGTTAACTACATCTCCCCGAGGTTCTTGGGAGTCATCATCACCATACAAATGCATATTTTCAAGTCTTTGCAAAACATAACTCATTTCACTAGCTTGACTTCTAGTATATCTTCTTGAAATTTTTTTATCCAACATCTGATAAGATGGATGATGCTGGAGAGTTCTCTTACCTCTATATGGAGAATCAATATCCATTGGTGAGGAACTGAATGACCTTTGTGGAGAAGGACTTGGTGAAGAAGATGATGAACTGGATGTAGAATGTCTACTAGGGCTTGGAGGAGGAGACTTCTTGCCTTTCTGTGGTGCCTGTTGAATTTGTGAAGAACTTGCATCATGAGATTCAACATCACTATAAATTTGGGGATGTCCCCATTCTCCCCATTCATCAAAAATCACATCCCTGGAAAGTATTATCTTACGAGTCCTGGTATTGTAGAGTCTGTAAGCTTTTGTGGTCTCATAGTACCCTATAAAAATGTATGCTTGACTCTTAGGATCAAGATTATTTCTCTACTCATCAGGAATGTTTGAGTAAGCCAGTGAACCAAACACTTTGAAATGCTTGAAATTTGGTTTCTTACCATACCATGCTTGGTAAGGAGTTTTCCCTTTCAAACTTGAAGTAGGGCTCCTATTCAAAATATACACACTGGTTCTGGATGCACTTGCCCAATACATATTACTTAAATGCTTAGTTTGAAGTATAGATCTTGCCATCTCTACAATGGTGTGGTTCTTTCTTTCAACCACACCATTCTGATGTGGAGTATAGGCAGTAGTGAACTGCCTCTTTATTCCATGTTTTTTACAAAAATTCAAAAATTCATTAGAGGAGTATTCTCCTCCTTTATCTGATCTGAGACACTTAACAAAATATCCACTCTCATTTTCAACTCTTGTTTTAAAATATATGAAGCAGTCAAATGCTTCATATTTATGCTTCAAAAAATATATCCAACACATTCTTGAAAAATCATCAATGAAAAGAAGAAAGTAAGAGTTGTTACCAATGCTCTTGGTCTGCATTGGACCACAGATGTCTGAATGCACTAGTTGGAGTGGATAACTGGCCCTACATGCTTACCCTTGAGGAAATTTGGTTCTAGTGTGCTTTCCCAAGGCACAACCTTCATAGGCTTCCTTATTTTCCTAAAATTTAGTAAGTCCGGTCACCATCGCTTGATAAGTTAACGTCTTCAAACTGGCTGAATTCAGATGACCGTATCTCAAGTGCCACAATACACTTGGATTTGTAATAGCAACATTTTCCAATTGATCTCCTCCTGGCTGGCCAAAATGGAATAACCTATTCTTAGTCATTGGAACCTATGTAATGACTCTATTACTATCATTTTTATCAAAAATGATACATTTACCCTCATCAAATAGTAACTTATAGTTTTTCTCCAACATTTGACCAAAAATAAGAAGATTGTGTTGGAGATGAGGTGTGTAATAGATATCATTCACCTATTTGATGCCCTCTTTTGTTGGAACCTCCAAGGCTCCAATGCCTTCAACCGCCAATGACTTGTCATCTCCTAACTTGATGCTAGATTTGTAGGAAGAATCTAGGGTAGCAAAGAGTTCTTCTTTGCCACTCATATGATTTGAACACCCAGTGTCCAAAATCTAGGTGTCATTCAGGTTCTGATATGACTGGCCATATGAGAGAAAGAGATTTGAGGTCCCTTCCTCTTCTCCAAAATTGTCATACTGACTGCTCTGGTTGCTGTTGCTTCCTTGTGAGGGTTTTGACCAGTAGTCACGAGCGAAGTGGCCAGGTTTTCCATAATTGTAGCAAACTTGCTTTGACTTGTCACTTCCTTTTCCTCGACCTAGATGCTTTCCTTTGTTCTACTGACCACCTCTATTTTGACCTCCACCTCTGTTTGAAGATCCTCCTCTGCTTGGGGTTCCACCTCGTGGATTGTTCCTACCTCTTCCTCTTTGTTGACCTCTGCCATGACCTCTACCTTGGCATTTTCCTTCTTGTGAAGTGAATGCTTTGTCATCACCTCCGTGGCTGGTGGAAGGAGATTCCTGCAATCTCTCTTCATGTGAAAGGAGAGAACCAATTAGTGCATCAAAAGAAAGAGTAGTCAAATCTTTCGACTCTTCAATAATGATTGCTACATGATTCCACTTGGGAAGAAGTGTTCGCAATACTTTCTTCACCACAACCTCAGGCTTAATCTCATCACCTAGAGTGATCATTTTATCTACCACAACTTTGAATCGCACGCAGTAGTCTCCTATTTTCTCATTCTCCTACATTTTGAGATTTTCAAAATCTCTCTTCAATGTTTGAAGTCTGACCTATTTTACTTGATCACTACCTTGAAATATTTCCTTCAAAGCTTTCCAAGCATCTTGAGCTATTACACATGATGCTATTCTAGGAAAGATACTTTTATCTAGGGCTTCTTGTAAATGGTACAAGGCATAGGAATTATTTTTTTGGGCTTCTTTCTTGGATTTTCTATCGACAACACTTAAAGTAGAATAGTCAGCAATAGAGGGTTCTATGTAACCCTCTTCAATTATTTCCCATAAACCTTTACCTATCAACATAGTTTTCATCTTTATTGACCAGTATTCATAATCACTACCATTAAATTCAGGAATTGGGAGATTTGAATTTGAGGCCATTTCTACTACTTGAAAGTAAACTTTGATTTGACTAAAAATAGGAAGTACAAAGTAATTATAGATTCAAATCAAATCTAGATTTATTAATTCTCTCACTGATTTCATGTTCCTCTTGTTGTGGATTGCCCAGTTCTGGAGGCCCAAAATTGTCTACAATGGAATCCTCATCATCACTGATGACGATGATTTTAGGAACTACTACTGGCTCGACCTCTACTGGCTCAGGCTCTACTGGCTTAGGCTCTACTGGCTCAGGAGAGCATGGGGTATAGCTCTCATTGGATTGTTCCTTAGGATCAAATGCAACTGAATTGGAATCCTCCACTCATTGTCCAATAATATTGTCCTCTGAATCAGCCTCGTATCCTAAATCGGGCTTCCTCTGGTGGGCTATTACTGAATTTTGTAGTTGACTGAATATAGTATGTATTTCGTCTCGCCGGACCCGCTCATCAAAAGACTGAGCTGATTCTCTCCTCAGTAGAGAGCATAGGGCGTGGTAACATCCGATTGACCGGATCATCTACTCATCATGGAAAACATTTAGCTGAGTTGCATATATCAATTTCCAGATTGCACAAAATTTTTAAATCTCCAGGAAAAGCAATTTTCCTTTCCTCAAAGTTTAAAGGTTTTCAAAATTTTTTTTTTTATAAAGTCTTATAATTTTTTTTTAATAATTCTTCTTTATATCCTTAATTATTTTTTAAACAAAAAATAATTATTAAAAATATAAATTTAAAAACTTTTAAAAAATAAATTATAAACTAAAACCTTTTAAAAAATTTTTTTTAAGCGGTTTGAACCTCTGACCGCTAGCTTGCACACAAGGAGATTAGCCGCAACATCACGTGGGCCATGTTTGAACTATCTTGCACCCGAAGATTCTTATCAAACCCGTCGAAATATTAATAAAACAAAAAATTAAAAAAATTTGCTATTGTCTCGGTGAGTTTCGAACTCGAGACTCTGCTTATATCACACAATTGCCTTTACCGCGCACACTACGCGCTTGCTTGAAACTATTAACAAAGCAAGTATTATATAAAGTGCATGCACAATTGAAAATTATAACAAAATAAAAATAGATTGTCCCACATGCATCGGTATGGGGAGGTTTTAGAGGTTTTTATATGCATTCGCCCACGTATACCATCGATTGCCTTCAAGAAATCAAACCAATCCAACCTTTTGCCCAGTAACTCTTCTTGATGAACTGCTACATGCCACATGGTGTCCAATGCTTGCCAAACACCTTGCCACATCAACACCTCCCTTGCTAGCTCACTACCGACGCAACATTACTCCTCGCCTACCACGTGTCACTACTACCACCTCACTGCCAGATCACCACTACCATCTCCTTGAGCTACGTGCCCAATCTGCACCTACCACATGGTACCTTAAACTACGTGCCTAGCTCCTCTTGGCTGCCACCTCATCCTTGCATCAAATTTCCTCAATCTGTGCACCTAGTTAGCACCACATGCCCTGCACCTAGTCAGTACCATGTGTTACCTTAAAATTCATGCCTTCCCATGTGTGCCTTGGTTAGCGTGCTTGATTGTCTTTGCGTTGACCTCATGTCCACCTCTCGACGCACCTTTAAAACTATGCATGAACCTCCTATCCTTACAGCCTTGAAAATCAAGCTCTTGGTAGATTGGCTATGATACTAATGTCAGTTAGAGGGCCAGAACATCAAATAAAACAAAATTTTAAACAACTCCCTTCAATATATTAGAACATGAAATACATACATGTATTTATAAGAAAGAAAGAAAAGGAGGCGTGGAGGGATAAGGGGGTATAATGATGATGACAGAAGGGAGGCAGAATAATAGGGATGAAAGGAGAATGCGAGAGGAGAGGAGAGAATATAGGGAGAGGGGATTAATAAAAAATTGTGCCGACATATTATATGGCCAACAAACCACTATTGCTTTCACAGTGAGGCCAAAAAAACTAGATATTTCTAGGCCTTAACCCTCTTCACATTTGCAACACTAGGATGGTCTAAATCAATGCAAGATTTTTCTTCATTTTTCAATTCAAATGACCTTTGGGATGTTATTCCCTAAAGCTTTTAATACACATGGGATAACATACACATTGGGAAAAATCATATAGCAGAAATACTGGATAGATTCTTGTTATCCAATATTTGGTTTCAAAAGAAAAAATAATCTCTTCAGATATTTTATTGTGAGCAAGATCAGATCACAAACCCATTCTTTTGACTTGTAAGTCACCTAACAATGGTCATCCAAAGCCATTTTGATTCTAGTCTATGTGGCTCCAAGACCCTGATTTTTTCCAAATGATTATGTTATGGTGGGATGAATAAAAGTTTGAAGGATCATGTATGTATAGGTTTTTTCAAAAGTTGAAACATGTAAAGAAGCAAATGAAGATATGGAATGTCAAATATTTTGGTAACATTTTTAAAGAAAAAAAAGAAATTGAATCCAAACTCCAAAATTTACAAGATATAGTAGAAATTAATGGAATGGACCAGGATTCTTATGTGAAAGAAAAACAACTACTTTCTTATTATCATAATGCAATTAAAAATGATTCATATTGGTTCCAAAAATCTAGAGAGAAATGGCTCAAGGAAGGAGATAGAAATACAAAGTTTTTCATGCTACAACAAAAACAATTTTTTTTGTTTATCATATCAAAAATATTATAACTCCAGATGGAAGAAATATTGAGGATGAAGAAGATATAAGGAAGGAAGCAATAAATTATTTCAAAAATATTTTGTCAAATTCTAGGCAAGATAAGGAGGCACAAGAAAAACTTCTACAAAATACTCCATCAATTATCACTTAGAGAAAAAATGAAAGCTTGAGGAAGAATATATCTATGAAGAAACTCCATGAAGTAGTTTTCTCTTTCCATCCTAACAAGGCACCTGGCATCAAAGGATTTCTTGTAATTTTCTTTCAAATGTTTTGGTATTTATTGAAGAGTGATATGTTATATGTAGTGGAAGAGGCCCAAAAAAGGAAGGCTATAATAAGTGAGATCAATGCTACTTTTATTACCTTGGTTCCCAAGAAGGGTGACACAAAATATTTTGATAATTTTCATCCAATAATCCTTTGTAATATGATTTATAAGAGCATTTCAAAAATTATGGTAAACAGGTTGAAGGCCATTCTAGGGTGTATTATCTCAGAGAAGCAAGGTGGATTTGTTCAGGGTAAACAAATTCTTGATGGTATAATTATTGTACAAGAGGCCATACATTCTTTTCATTCCATGAAAAAACTAGGTATGCTTTTGAAATTAGATATGAACAAAGCATATGATAGGGTTTCCTGGAATTTTTTACATGCTATTCTTAGAAAGTTTGGCTTTGATTATAGTTGGTGTGAAAGGATTAAACGTTGTTATAGCACTACAATTTTTTTTGTTTTGATCAATGGTTATCCTAATGGATACTTCAAGTCATCCTGTGGACTTCATCAAGGTGATCCTCTTTCTCCTTATCTATTCGTTATTATAGTAGAAGCATTAGGGAGAGAATTTTGAAAGGCAAAAATAGAAGGAAAAATCAAGGGTATTCAAGTTGCAAAAAATGGTCTCTTTGAATCTCATCTCCAATTTGTTGATGATACTTTTATTTTGGGTCATCCCTCAGCTAGTGAGGCCATAGATTTTAAATCAATATTGTCATGTTATGAGAAGGCTACTGGACAGTTGGTAAATACTTCAAAATCTAGAATTTTTCATTAATACTGTCATGTATTTACAACAAATTATTGTGAATATTTTGGGGTTTAAAATTGAAAAATTTACATCAATCTACTTGGGTATTCCTTTGTCTAATAAAGGAAATTAAAAGGAGCTTTGGATCTTTTTTTTGGATAGAATAAAATCTTTCTTGGTAGGTTGGAAAGGTAAGTTCTTAACCATGGTAGGAAGGCTACAACTCATAAAGACTACTTTGCAATCCTTTTTTATTTATATGATGTCAGTTTCAAGATTGCCAATAGGTATTATATCAGAAATTGATAAAATTCAAAGAGAATTTTTATGGAAAGGTTGTGAGGAAAAATTTAGGTTTCCTCTTTGTAAGTGGAAAAGGGTTTGCAGAGGAAAGAATATTGGAGGAGTAGGCTTGCGGAATTGCAAACTTATGAATTTTGCATTATGATCAAAGCTTGGGTGGAGATTATTCAGAGATCAAGGAAAGAATTGGGTAAAAATATTACTTCAAAAATATATAGGTTCTCTTGATGCAATGAAATTATTTAGAAAAAGAACTCTACCCAAAGGATCATCAACATGGAACTTCATATCAGAGAGTTTGCAATTGATAAAAAATCATATTAGATGGTCAGTCAATGAGGGGAGTTATGCAAATGTTTGATCTAATGCTTGGTTGAAGCCTTATCCTCTCATATTAGACTCAAAATGGAATCCATTGGCTCAATTATGCCTAGCATGTAAAGGTAAAAAGGTCAAATATTATATTATTATGAAAAAAATCTCCAGATCATGGATTTATTTTAGTGACCTGGTTGAAGGAGAAAAACAAAAACAAATTGCAGATGAACTTCAAAATGCTTCTAGAGTTTTATTTGCCAATTTTTACATGAAAAGATGAGTTGGTTTGGAACTTATCAAAGAATGGTGGATACTCAGTAAAGTTGGGATATGAGAATTTAGAACAATTAAAATTTCCTTCTCCCAAATATTTTTCTTGGAAGAATGTTTGGTCATTAGAGGCTCTCTCTAAGGCCTCAACATTTCTTTGGTTAGTAGTTCAAAGTAAGATTCTTTTAGGAGAAATAATCTTAGGAGAAAGTAAGATTCTTTTAGGAGAAGATTCTTTTGGTCATTAGAGGCTCTCTCTAAGGCCTCAACATTTCTTTGGTTAGCAGGTCAAAGTAAGATTCTTTTAGGAGAAAGTCTACAAAGAAGAGGATATTATGGAACCTTCAGATGTGCATTGTGTGATAAGGATTTAGAAACATCAGACCATTTACTCCTTCATTGTCCATTTGCCCACACCATTTGGGGTTACTTTTTGAAAATATGAAATTATATTGAGTATCTCCATCAAAATTGAAAGAGTTGATAAAATGTTGGATAAATTATTTCAAATCTAAAGCATTATGTATTCTTTGGAGGATTGGCCCTGCCATTATTTGTTGGAATTTATGGATTGAAAGGAATAATATAATTTTTAAAAATAGATATCAAAATCATGCCCAAGTTTGGAACCGTGTCAATGCCTCTCTTGCAAAATGTCTACAAATATGGTGCTCATCATGGGAAGTCTCAATTTTAGAAAAAGAAGTGTTAATAATTTAGCTACAAGATTTGAACATAGATGGAAGAGTCATCTGTGACAATGGAATTAAAACAAAGGATCTAGTTCGATCTATGGTAAAATGAAAATATCCAAAAATTAGGTTTATCAAAATTAATTTTGATGGTGCTTCTAAAGGAAATTCGAGGAAAAGCTGGTGGAGGTGGTGTTTTTAAAAATAGTGAAGGAAAAATTCTCCTCACTTATTTAGAATCATATGGAACTTAAACTAACAACTATGCAGAGGCTAGGGCACTTCTTACTAGGATTAAAATTGCAGCAAAAAATGGATGGAAATATATTTCAATTGATGGGGACTCATAAATGATCATCAATGCTATTAGAAAAAATGGATGTGGATACTGGATAAAAAATAATATTATTTTTTATTTTTATCATCTATTACTAGAGGTAATATCCTGGTAGTGTGAGCATATTTATAGAAAATAAAATCAAGTAGCAAATAAATTAGAAAATTATGGTGTTGATATACGTCCCCATGATATTCAAATTTTTGAAGACAACTGGCCAAGTGATATTTTATGTCTTAATAAAAATGATGTCAAGGAGTTGATTGTGGAAACATAGCACTTTGATAAAGTTGAATAATATATTTAAGAGAAAAAAGAAAAGAAAAAATAGTGATAAAAATGTTTGCTACAACAAATATAATATTATGGTATTTTTATGGGAGTGGTCCCCAATAGAAGCCACATATAATCTATTAAAAAAAATGGGGTTTTTGGATCACAAAGATAAAATCGTTCTCACAACCTGACACTCAATCAAACCCAACCAAACACAGTGATGTCATACCTTCATGGCATTGTTCCATGGTGGTAGGGTAAATTTTACCCCTATCCCTAAGGTCAAACTTTAGGGATGGATTATGATCTAGGCATCACCACTGGAAAACCTGACCAAGCACGTACGACTAACACTAAACCGAACCAGCTCATTCCATCTAAAGATATGCTAGCAGTGTCTCATGTGTTGGCAATTTTGGGTACATTGGGTACATTGCCTTTGCTCAAGTGTTGATGTTGTCATTGATGTCAAGAAGCGGAAAGGTTTTAAGGTTTTATTTAAAACCATGGACAACAAATTTGTAATGGGTTTTTCTTAAAACCCAAGTTGGCTCTTCGTTTCGTTGAAAAATGTGCCTCGGTGATGAAGATATTTAAATTTAATATTCAGTTTAAATTTTATTTATTTAAAATTTAAATTAAAATATTAAAATAAATTAAAGTGCCGACATGTTAATCGATGCATCTTAGTGTATATAAAAGGTGGCATTGGAATTCATTAAAGGTATGAAAATAAATATCGATTTCGGTGTATAGTCTACATCAGCGCAGAAAGAGCATGACTAAAGGTGAAGAATTTGATAATTAATTTTAGTTGACATTTTTCATCTGCATCAGCGAAGGAGGCGAAAATGATGGATCAGTTCTTACTGTGACGAATTTGTGGCGGTGTCAAGGAGGAGGCGCACATGGAGTTTGAGATGGTTTGTTGACAAGGTGGCCGTAGATAGTATTCTGAAGACCTGCGTTAATTTCAGAAAGGGCACGTACTATTTTTTCTTAAAGAAAGTTTGTGTACACGTACTTGAGCTACTCGGTGATTGGCAGCACACATGGCCCCAGCATCGTGATGTTGTGCTTGAGCGCCTCCATGGCGAAATCCACGAGGTGGTTCGACAGGGAGTAGCCGGTGACCCCGTCGTCGTCCTCACGCTGCTGCACGCACTGGTAGCCGTCGGCGCTAGCCCCGATGTGCGTCTGCACTGTGTGGAGGAGGTGGAGCTTTGAGCGACTTCTGTAGGAGGGTTTGTTGGTTAAGAGGATCGAACAGCCGTCAACGTGGAAGAGACAGTTTGTGACCATCATGGAGCGCTCCGTTCCCGCGTACCTATTGCATTAGGCGAAAAGAGTTATGAAATTAAAGGATTTTATGCCTTAATTGGTATTAAGGTATGAGGAGATATAAGGCAGTATATTTTTGTGATAATTATAAAGGGATTGTGTTTAGTTAGGAGCAATAAGAGTATTAACTTATTATAAAGTTTTGGGAGTTATAATGTTATGCATTGTTGTAGTTTATTTTATTTTATGGTACAAGTGGTTTTAGGAGAGATAAGGGAGTTGTGCAATTAAAGGATTTGGTGATAATTATTAAAAGGTGGAATAATGTTGATTATCTACTAACCCTTGTGAAGATTGGCAAAAGAATGTTGTGAAGGTGGCAGATTTCCAAAGGGGTTCCTTCACTTCAATAAGGTATGGGCACATTCTTCTTATGAGTAATGAGTGGTGTATGTTATTCCTGAAATAAGATTGGAGTGAAAAGGTTTTCAACAAGGTTTCCTTTGGTTGAGTGTAAATCCTATTTTCTGGTTTGTTGAAGACTACTTATGCATTGTTATCATTGATGAGAGTTTTGATGAATGCATAATTCTGGTTTGGGGTAGTGGAAGCTTTGTGCACTAAAGTTCATGTTTGTAAGTCTTGTTACTTGCATTGAGATGGTGAAACCTTTAGTTGGCTGTTTTGATATTGATGGATGAGTTGCTTCCATAGAGTTTGTTTGATCAAGTTATTGCTTCTACTTGATTCATGATATTGGGCTTACTCCATTGAGTTGATTTGAACAAGTTATTCATTGCATTTGGTGATATTGTGTTGGTGGCTGTTTTGTTCAAATATCTTTGGAGGGAAAAGGATTTCTACTTGTTTCCTTTTCTAGTGATGGTTGGTTGAATACTTCAAGGTTAATGTTGAGTTGAATGATGTTTGGTTAAACCTTGTTTTTGAGCATTGTTGTTGAAGCCCTAATTGATTGAGAAAAGATATTGGTTGTTGGAAAGAACATGAGTATCATTGTTATATGACATATTTCTTGGTTGGCAATTGTTGGGTTGTGTTTCATGTTCTTGAGAAAAGCATACTACATCTATCTTATTCTGTTGAGATTGAGATTGGGAGTTAAGTATAGAACACATTGAGTCTCTAACAATTCTCTTTATGCTTCTATGAGGTGGATGAATCACATTGGGTCTTTAACCATTCTATTTGTGGGTTCAAGCCAAGCAAGTGTTCTTGATAAACTTGTGAGCAGGTTGTGGACAGGTTCCATTGGGGACTTGTGAGTAGGTTTTGGACAGGTTCCATTGAGGACTTGTGAGCAGGTTTTGGACAGGTTCCTATGGGGACTTGTGAGCAGATTTGGATAGGTCTTAGCAGAGGACTTGTGAAGCTGAGGTTGATAGTTCTATCAGAGAACTTGAGGACAGAGGTGCATTGGTTCTATGAGAAGAACCTAAGGATAGATTTGTGCCAGACTGAAGGACTGTGTTTGGAGCTGATCAAAGATAGAGGAAGAGGACATTTGTGCCAGACCGAAGGACTATTTTTGGTGCTGATCAAAGACATAGGATGAGGAAATTTGTGCTAGACCGAAGGACTGTGTTTAGTGCAAATTCGAGGACCAGATTTGAGGTGATAGAGTTGAGGACAAAGGTCTCCAGCCAGAGCAGGGAAGACAGGTGTCTTCTCGTGGATAGAGTTCCATTTTATAAGGGCAGCGGAGGCAGAGGTCTTCTAGAGGATCACCAACCAGAGCAGAGGTAGGGGAAAGTATCTCCTTTGAGCAGAGGCTCATAAATTCATATTGGGGGAAGGTTTCTCCTTTGAGCCGAGGCTCATAAACTTTGTAATTGGGAAGGTTTCCCAAAGAACTTTGAGATAAATTTTAGAGAAAAGTTTTGTGGACATAAATTGTTGTGTCACTTTGTGGATGGTTTTGTGCATTGCTTTGATATTGCTTTGGGTATATTGCTTTACTATTTTGAAGTATAAAGGAAAAAGTAAAAAGCGGTCTTATACTGTTCACCCCCCCCTCTCAGTATAAGCTTGTGTTCTTCAATTGGTATCAGAGCGGGTTCCTTCGAAAAGTTTAATAGCTTGAAGAAAAAGCTAGTAAAGAACACAATGGATCATTCAAGTGGCAATGCAGCACCTATTCTTGATGGGTCAGATTTTGGTCTTTGGAGTGCAAGGATGAAGGTTCATCTAATGGCACTTAGGAATGAGGTTTGGGAAGTGATTGAAGATGAGTACACTATTCCTAAACATGGTCCTAATACTAAAGAAGAAAGTCTCCTACATCACAGCAATTCAAAAGCAATGAATACAATCTTGAAAGGCTTACAGAAAGCAGATCTCACCAAAGTGATTCACTAAAATACAGCTAGTGAAATGTGGAATCAGTTGAAGGTGGTTCATACAGGTGATACAAATGTCAGAAAGGCCAAGTTGAGACACTTCAAAGGTATGTTTGAACAACTCAAAATGAATGATGATGAAAAGATTAGTGACTACATGCTTCGTATGGATGAAGTTGTTAACTCCATGAAAGACTTAGGTCTTGAGCTTGCTAAAAATGATGTTTGTGATAAGATTTTAAGATCTCTTCCTAATAGATTTAGTGAAAAGATTTCTGCTATTGAGGAAGCTAAATATTTGGATAAGTTGAAAAAATATGAGCTCCATAGTATACTTGCAGCATTTGAGTTAAGAACTCAAGTGAAGGTTGATGTCAAGAAGGATGCAACTTTCAAGACTACCAAGAATTTCAAAGGTAAACAGCTTCAAGAGAGTGATGAGTCTTCTGATGATGAAGAGGAATATTACAGCAAGAAAGGCAAGTTCTTTAGAAAGCACAAAAATATGAAAAACGTGAGATGTTTCAATTGTGGAAAGTTTGGTCATTATGCTACTAACTGTACTATTTCCAAGGATGAAAGTGATGAAGATAAACAGGACTGTAAGAGCAAGGATTTTGAAAAGCACAAGCATCATAGGAAAAACAAAGATGAGCACATCAATCAAGGAAAGAGGTATTCTCACAAACACAAGAAGAGCTTCTACCTAGACAAAGCAAGTAAGTGTTCTAGTAGTGATAGTGAAAGTTCTTCAAGTGATAATGAAAATGAGATAGTGTTCATATCAGAAAAAGAGGAAGAACCAAAACATAGATTCATTATCATGAAATGTCTTAGATGTGGAAATTTTGGGCACCTTGAGGATGATTGCACAAATAATGAATTGGTTGTTAGTATGTATGATGATGCTTCAGAAAATGATAAGGAAGATGCATGTATGGTTTTTGAAAAGGGTAGCACCTCTAGTAATAAGAAATCTAAAAAAGGCCTTGATAATTCAAAGTGCAATCAAATAGAGGATCTTGAATGTGAACTTACAAATGCTCTTAGTGTTTTGAAAAAGGAAAGAAAGAAGAATGCTAGACTCAAGGATAAGTTAGATAAATGTTGTATGGAGAGAGATGAACTTATAGAAAGTCTTGATGTCTCTATGGCTAATGCACAAGAACTCAAGAATGAGTTAGAATCTAAGGTGCTTGAGTATAGTGAATTAGAACAGAAAATGGCTTTGTTGAAAGAGGAAAATAAAGAGTACAAGGATAAGATGTACAAGTTTCAAGAAAGCTCCAAAAAGGTTAAGTCTCTCATCCAAAGTCAAAGAAATCCAACAGATAAAACAGGTCTTGGTTTTGTTAAGCCTCACAAGAAACAAGTTGGAGAGTCTAGTAAGAGACTCCAAAAGAAAGAGAGTTCTAATGAGGAAAGTACTTCAGATCATGAGTTCTTGAATGATAGATGCATAGAAATAGAAAATAGATTTCAGAATGAGAAAAAGGAGAAGTTTTCAAGACCTAAGAAGTCAAATAAAGGAAAGTTTCAAGGCAGATGTTTTGCTTGTCACAGGTTTTGTCACATGGCTATACATTGCATGGCTCAGGTGAAGAAGGTAAATAACAGTTTCAGAAGTGGTGATTTCTTTTATGGGTATTGCTACTCTTGCAATCAGTTTGGGCACAAGGCAGTTCATTGCAAGGCAAACAACAAAAATAGGTTTAGTTAGAACAGGTGGATTCAAAGAATAGGTATGCCTCAAAGAAATAACATTGTTACTTGTTACAAGTGCGACAATGAAGGACACATAGCTAGACAATGTAGAGCTGAAATTCCAAAATACAGGAACAGGAACAGTAGCATGATCAGGTCCAAGGATCAGAACAATGACAGGAATAGGAATATGGACAAAGAGTTCAAGAGAAGGTCTGGCAAGGAAGTTATAAACGCTAATGATGATCAGTGTAATGGGAGTTTTACTCCCATCCTAGAACTAATCACCTCAACAGGAGGTGGGGGAGGGACTAAGCTAAGAGGCTCATTCTTAGTTCCGAGCCCCAAAGGTGGCCCTTTGCCATTGATGACAAAGGGGGAGAGATATGAGTAAGGGGGAGAGCTTCAAGTCAGGGGGAGCAAAACTTCAAAGAGAGTGATTTCAGTTTTGGCTCTTGAAAATGTGTTTTTGGTAAAGTTTTGCCATCAATGACAAAGGGGGAGATTGTTGGCAATTTTGGATACATTGGGTACATTGCCTTTTCTCAAGTGTTGATGTTGTCATTGATGTCAAGAAGTGGAAAGGTTTTAAGGTTTTATTTAAAACCATGGACAACAGATTTGTAATGGGTTTTTCTTAAAACCCAAGTTGGCTCTTCGTTTCGTTGAAAAAGGTGCCCCGGTGATGAAGATATTTAAATTTAATATTCAGTTTAAATTTTATTTATTTAAAATTTAAATTAAAATATTAAAATAAATTAAAGTGCCGACGTGTTAATCGATGCATCTTAGTGTATATAAAAGGTGGCATTGGAATTCATTAAAGGTATGAAAATAAATATCGATTTCGGTGTATAGTCTGCATCAGCGAAGAAAGAGCACGACTACAGGTGAAGAATTTTATAATTAATTTTAGTTGACGTTTTTCGTTTGTGTCAGCGAAGGAGGTGAACATGATGGATCGGTTCTTACTGTGACAAATTTTCCATGGTGTCAAGGAGGAGGCGCACATGGATTTTGAGATGGTTTGTTGACAAGGTGGCCGTAGATAGTATTCGAAAGACTTGTGTTAATTTCAGAAAGGGCACGTATGATTTTTTCTTAAAGAAGGTTTTGTACACGTACTTGAGCTGCTCGATGATTGGCAGCACACGTGGCCCCAGCGTCGTGATGTTGCGCTTGAGCGCCTCCATGGCGGAGTCCACGAGGCGGTTCGACAAGGAGTAGCCGGTGACCCCATCATCGTCCTCACGCTGCTGCACGCACTGGTAGCTGTCGGTGCTAGCCCCGATGTGCGTCTGCACTATGTGGAGGAGGCGGAGCTTTGAGCGGCTTCTGTAGGAGGGTTTGTTGGTTAAGAGGATCGAACAGCCGTCGACACGAAAGAGACAATTTGTGACCATCATGGAGCGCTCCGTTCCCGCGTACCTATTGCATTAGGCGAAAAGAGTTATGAAATTAAAGGATTTTATGCCTTAATTGGTATTAAGGTATGAGGAGATATAAGGCAGTATATTTTTGTGATAATTATAAAGGGATTGTGTTTAGTTAGGAGTAATAAGAGTATTACCTTATTATAAAGTTTTGGGAGTTATAATGTTATGCATTGTTGTAGTTTATTTTATTTTATGGTACAAGTGGTTTTAGGAGAGATAAGGGAGTTGTGCAATTAAAGGATTTGGTGATCATTATTAAAAGGTGGAATAATGTTGATTATCTACTAACCCTTGTGAATATTGGCAAAAGAATGTTGTGAAGGTGGCAAATTTCCAAAGGGGTTCCTTCACTTCAATAAGGTATGGGCACATTCTTCTTATGAGTAATGAGTGGTGTATGTTATTCCTGAAATAAGATTGGAGTGAAAAGGTTTTCAACAAGGTTTCCTTTGGTTGAGTGTAAATCCTATTTTTTGGTTTGTTGAAGACTACTTATGCATTGTTATCATTGATGAGAGTTTTGATGAATGCATAATTCTGGTTTGGGGTAGTGGAAGCTTTGTGCACTAGAGTTCATGTTTGTAAGTCTTGTTACTTGCATTGAGATGGTGAAACCTTTAGTTGGCTGTTTTGATATTGATGGATGAGTTGCTTCCATAGAGTTTGTTTGATCAAGTTATTGCTTCTACTTGATTCATGATATTGGGCTTACTCCATTGAGTTGATTTGAACAAGTTATTCATTGCATTTGGTGATATTGTGTTGGTGGCTGTTTTGTTCAAATATCTTTGGAGGGAAAAGGATTTCTACTTGTTTCCTTTTCTAGTGATGGTTGGTTGAATACTTCAAGGTTAATGTTGAGTTGAATGATGTTTGGTTAAACCTTGTCTTTGAGCATTGTTGTTGAAGCCCTAATTGATTGAGAAAAGATATTGGTTGTTGGAAAGAACATGAGTATCATTGTTATATGACATATTGCTTGGTTGGAAATTGTTGGGTTGTGTTTCATGTTCTTGAGAAAAGCATACTACATCTATCTTATTCTGTTGAGATTGAGATTGAGTTGAGTTTGATATTGGGAGTTAAGTATAGAACACATTGAGTCTCTAATAATTCTCTTTATGCTTCTATGAGGTGGATGAATCACATTGGGTCTCTAACCATTCTCTTTGTGGGTTAAAGCCAAGCAAGTGTTCTTGATAAACTTGTGAGCAGGTTGTGGACAGGTTCCATTGGGGACTTGTGAGCGAGGTTTTGGACGGAGTTCCATTGAGGACTTGTGAGCGAGGTTTTGGACGAGGTTCTGTGGGGACTTGTGAGCAGATTTGGACAGGTCTTAGCGAGAGGACTTGTGAAGCTGAGGTTGATAGTTCTATCAGAGAACTTGAGGACAGAGGTGCATTGGTTCTATGAGAAGAACCTGAGGACAGATTTGTGCCAGACAAAAGAACTGTGTTTGGTGATGATCAAAGACAGAGGAAGAGGAAATTTGTGCCAGACCGAAGGACTGTGTTTGGTGCTGATCAAAGACAGAGGATGAGGACATTTGTGCTAGACCGAAGGACTGTGTTTAGTGCAAATTCGAGGACCAGCTTTGAGGTGATAAAGTTGAGGACAAAGGTCTCCGACCGGAGCGGGGAAGATAGGTGTCTTCCGTGGATAGAGTTCCATTTGCTAAGGGCAGAGGAGGCAGAGGTATTCTAGAGGATCACCAACCAGATCAGAGGTAGGGGAAAGTATCTCCTTTGAGCAGAGGCTCATAAATTCAGATTGGGGGAAGGTTTCTCCTTTGAGACGAGGCTCATAAACTTTGTAATTAGGAAGGTTTCCCAAAGAACTTTGAGATAACTTTTAGAGAAAAGTTTTGTGGACATAAATTGTTGTGTCACTTTGTGGATGGTTTTGTGCATTGCTTTGATATTGCTTTGGGTATATTGCTTTACTGTTTTGAAGTATAAAGGAAAAAGTAAAAAGCGGTCTTATACTGTTCACCCCCCCCCCTCTCAGTATAAGCTTGTGTTCTTCATCATGACTTAGGAGATATAGATGAGAAGAGATAGTGAGGATGACAGATAGATTTTTTAGTAAACCCAACAACCGATTTGGAACATAACTGCATCTCAAACACCAACAGGGGTTAAACCAATAGAATAAACTAGTCATTCCTTGGTCGAGCAGGGATGTTTTGGGAGAAGGAAACTAGAATCATTTTTAGGTAGAGGTAAACAAATTTATCAGGCCATTTAATTAATTCATTCATGGTTGAACACCTCCTACCAATTTCAATCATACATAAGGGTCTATATTTACACAAGGTAAGTCTAAAACAAAAGGCACCAAAAATGGCTATGAGAAAAGCCATACATTTCCTCTTAGAAATATCTAAAGCCCTCTAAAATCATCACATAAGAGAGGCATTTAACCCTCTCCCTTAATAGACGTATATTAATACATTTACAAGATTCTCTTGCAATTTTTTTTTTTAGAAATGTAAACTAATAATCAATACAATTATAAGGGAAGAATGGATACCAACCCTTCCCTTCATTCATATTGCTTCTATACAATCCCTTTGCATTCATTTTTTGCCCCTTCCCTCCCTGCAATTGTCGAGCCCTGTCCCCCCCTTCATCGTTGGGTCCTCCCTCCTTTCGTCGAGCCAACCATAACTATCTATATGGTGGCCCATACTCTTATGCCTGAAGGTCTCCCCTCTCTTTATCCTTTTTTTGAGGTAGAAAAAAGTCTTTTCTCCTTAAATTTACATCTGCCCGAATTGAAGGCTTTTGCACTTATGTCAGAAAGTTCTAAAATTTAAACCAGCTAGCCTTTATCCAAAATGCGGTAGAGATATTTTGAAATATCTAAAATATAATATTTTATTTTCTATTTTCAAAATAACTTTTTTCATTAAAAAACGTACTTTTATGCACATAAAGTAATAATAGATATTCTTATATAAGGATAATTAATGATATCCTCTTATTATAAATATTATTTTATTTAAAATACCTTATTCTTCTATAATTACATATAATAGTCTATATTATAAATAACCTTTTATTTATAATATTTTATTTTCCTATTATAATTACGTATAATAGTCTATATTATAAATAACCTTTTTATTTATAATATTTTATTCCTCTATTATAATTATATATAATAGTCTATATTATAAATAAACCTTTTTATTTATAATATTTTATTCCTATATTATAATTACATATAATAGTCTATATTATAAATAACCTTTTTATTTATAATATTTTATTCCTCTATTATAATTATATATAATAGTCTATATTATAAATAAACCTTTTTATTTATAATATTTTATTCCTATATTATAATTACATATAATAGCCTATATTATAAATATATCTATTTATTTATAGTATCTTTATTATTCTACTATTATACATATATAATAGTCTTTAGGAATGATTCTATACATTGCATAACTACTTACTTGCAATAAAACTATGTACAAATTATCTTAAAACAACACATAGTTTTTCATGCCTTAAGGCCTACTAGGGAGGGTCATGACATCCTATCCCCCTGGGGCTAAACACTGTCCTAAGTGTTTCTTGCAAAAACTTCTTTGCTACACAAAGCTGAATGATCAAGGATAATGTCTAACTTCCATTTTTTTTGAGTTTAAACAAGCTTTCCTCATCCCCTGCAAATATCAACATTACATTTGCTTTATGAGAAATGCAACCCTAATCATCAAGCAATAGAAGTAACTTCCTTCTCCAAATATATATATAAGGAGGTTTTGTTCCTTATTTCCCATGTCTTTGTACCTTCAAAGTAAGATAAAGAAGGAAACATAGCAATTTTTGCATAACACATTACCTCACACTACCAGTTTTGGGTAGAAATACTTCATCCTTAAAGTACATAAGTCCATCATCTATGCAAAAGTATCATTCTTTGCAATATTTCCTATATTTTTGCATTGAAATCTATTGTAAATCTCACCTAGAGATTGAATTTTATTGAATTGTTCCATTAAATCCAAGGGATTTCAAGTTAGACTGTTATGTGTCTTCTTTAAGGTTTGAAGCTATGCGGAACTTTCTTGCTTCCTAGTCTCAAAATTTGCTCGTTGGACCAATTATTTATGCTTTCAAGTGTTCACTAAACTCAAAATATGGTTCATTATTTAATCAAATGAAAGAGAGGATCCCATAATCCTCTCTAGAGCAGATTTCATACCTACTCCTCTTCAGATAAGCAAGCTCCAGTCCAAAGAATAGAACTCTACATCTATTATTAAGTATTATTAACTTAACTAAAATTAGTCATTTCACCTATGATGATCTAATTTTAAGGTATCTATCTCACCTTTATCGATGAGGTAGCTAAATATATCCATCCCATCATTACCATGAGTTGAATCTATCCATCTGTCTCATCTTATCTATGAAATAGCTAAAGTCATCTATCTCTTTTTTAACTTTATTAAGGATATGCCCATCTGTATATCATAAACAAGTATCATTGGTGTAGGTATACCACGCATAGATAATCTATCAATACCATACACAAGCCCGTATATGTAGGCATACTATGTGTATTGTGAATAAGCAATCAATACCATACACAAGTCTATCTATGTAGGTATACTAAGCAATCAATACCATACACAAGCTTGTCTATGTAGGTATACTACATGTATTGCAAATTAGGCAATCAATACCATACACAAGCCCATCTATGTAGGCATACTACGTGCTTTGAAATTAAGCAATCAATATCATGTACAAGCCTGTCTGTGTAGGTATACTATGTATATTGCAAATTAAGAAATCAATACCATACACAAGCTTGTCATGTAGATATACTACATGTATTTTGAATTAAGCTATCCATCTCATTTTCACGATGAGCTATCTTAACTCATATGTAGTATTTTAATTTACTAGTTAGAAATATCCCTAAGGGGTCTTAATCCCTTAGGTTATTTCTAATCTCACCCTAAGAGGTCTCAATCTCTTAGGTCCTTGTAGTAACTTAAACTACAATTGTGAGGTTCTCCACCTCAATTGAAATTTAAGGGTCTAGCTTTAGCTTTATCATGTCTATCTAGCCTTGGATTTTTATAATATCCTCTTCTTTTCATCCTTGTCTTGGTGTTATCACATCAAGGAGTTGTATTACTTTCATTTGTACTTTCCAAAGATTGGTTATCCTAACCTAGATTGATAATGGTCATCAACAAACTTGTATTCCCCACAAGGCATCATCTGGGTTACGACCAATATTATCTCTTTGGTAGTAATCTAGGTCACACTTGTCTTGATACAAGGTACCATTTTTCTTAATCCCCAAGGAGTTGAGTTCCTTCTATCTATACAGACTAACTCATTTTATCTACTTTCATTCATTAATGGCTAAGGTTATGCTTGTGTTACACAAGATGTCATACTAGAGTAAAGTGTCTTTCCCTAGGATCAAGCAATTTGCTCAAAATCTTCTAGCCTGTCATACCTAGATCATTATCTAGGGAAGCTTATAGTCCTATGAATATGTACTTTGAATTCAAGCAACTGGTAGTTTAAGGTCTTCTTGACTTTAGATTACATCTAAGCAAGGGTCTGAATAGGAATATACCTAAACCTTAGCACATTCCAAGGAAACCTCTAGTCCATCATCCCCTAGAGTTCCTTTCATGCAAGTGTCTTGTCCTATGGCTTACTACTTTAATACCGTATGTAACACCCCAAAACCTAACTAGTTTAAGGGACGTCACTATTAATTGTTGTATATATATAAATTAATTAACAATAATAAACACCATCACATACTAGCAACCATAAAGTTTATCCAATTAGATCAAACAAAGAACAATATCTACTAAACATCTATTCAAATCAAACATAAGAATCAACTAGCAAGAGATACAATAAAAAAGAGAGAATCAATACCCATAACACAATATATATCATGGGGAAACCCTATTAGGAAAAACTAGCCTCAAATGTTTCCTTTATTACATAAGTTTGTTCTTTACAAATAAAAGGATCTCATAATCCCTTTAGCCCAAACATATACCAATACAATTGAATAATAACTCATACTGGTTCCCACATCTTTACTGTAGATTGCTCTTTAAATCCACTAATCAAAATTCTACAATCGCGTTACTACGAGTAGCTTCTTCCTCATAGTCTACTAGAGGAATAGTACATCCCTACGATTCTTTCCATTTCCATATAAAAAATTAACTAAAGTCCCATACCTTTAGTTAATCCAATAATTCAATTTCATTTATCAAACTAACTAAAGTTCCATACCTTTAGTTAATCTAATAATCCAATTTCCATTTATTAAACTAACTAAAGTCCCATACCTTTAGTTAATCTAATAATCCAATTTCCATTTATCAAACTAACCAAAGTTCCATACGTTTAGTTAATCCAATAATCCATAACACTTATCAAACTAACAAAAGTCCCATACATTTAGTTAATCTAATAATCCAATTACTATTTATCAAACTAACTAAATTTCTATACCTTTAGTTAATCCAATAATCCATAACACTTATCAAACTAAATAAAGTCCCATATATTTAGTTAATTTAATAATCCATAACACTTATCAAACTAACTAAAGTCCCATACCTTTAGTTAATCTAATAATCCAATTTCCATTTATCAAACTAACTAAAGTTTCATACCTTTGGTTAATCCAATAATCCATAACACTTATCAAATTAACTAAAGTCACATACATTTATTTAATCTAATAATCCAATTTCCATTTATCAAACTAACTAAAGTTCCATTCCTTTAGTTAATCCAATAATCCATAACACTTATCAAATTATACTAACATACTTTAGAATAATCAAATAACTTTTCATATACTAACATACATAGCATAATCTAAAGCTTTCCAATAGAACTGTACTCCTATCTTGTTGAACATAATCTACTACCTCAATATAAATCAAGTTTCTTTCCATTGAACATGATCTAAAGCTTTTCAATATAACTATGTTTTCATATTTTTAACATAATATATCATTCTAAAATAAAATATATTATTCATCCTATAACATACTTCATTATTTAAATATAAACTATGTTATCCATCCTATAACATAATTCATTCTTTAAATACAAACTATGTTATCCATCCTATAAAATAATTCATTATTTAAATACAAACTATGTTATCAAATCTATAACATAATTCATTCTTTAAATACAAACTATGTTATCCATCCTATAAAATACTTCATTCTTTAAATACAAACTATTTTACCCATCCTATAACATAATTCACTTTTTAAATACAAACTATGTTATCCATCCTATAATATACTGCATTCTTTAAATACAAACTATGTTATCCATCCTATAACATAATTCATTCTTTAAATACAAACTATGTTATCCATTCTATAACATAATTCATATTAAACATAAACCATATTCTGTTAATTGAATGTAATTTGCTTTCATTACTTAAAATCTATGTTCTTCAATGCATATTAAACTTAGTTATATTAAATCAATTAAATATAACCCTTTGCATTCTTTCCTTCAATAAGATTATAAGCTATTTTAATACATTAAAAATAACCTATTTATATTCTTCTATTTTGGAAAATATAAAGCTATATTATTTCTTTTAAATATAATTTAATTATATCTATTTCATTCAATGACATAAGCTATATTAAATCAATTAAATATAACCCTAATGTCTATTTCATTTCAAAGAAACACAAGCTATATTAAATCAATTAAATATAACCCTCATGTCGATTTCATTTCAACAAAACACAAGCTATATTAAATCAATTAAATTTAACCCTTTGCATTCTATTTCATTTAAACGAAACACAAGCTATATTAAATCAATTAATTATAACCCTAATATCTATTTCGTTTCAATGAAACACAAGCTATATTAAATAAATTAAATATAAGCCTAATGTCGATTTCATTTCAATGAAACACAAGCTATATTAAATAAATTAAATATAGCCAATAAAACAATCAAACTTTATTCTATCTCGTATAAGCTTAAAAGGGCTGATATTATTTCAATTATATATAGCCAAAAAAATAATCAAACTTTATTCTATTTCTTATAAGCTTAAAAGGGTTGATATTATTTCATTTAAATATAGCCAATAAAATAATCAAACTTTATTCTATTTCATATAAGCTTTAAAGGGCTGATATAATTTTAATTAAATATAGCCAATAAAATAATCAATTTTTTTTCTATTTCATATAAGCTTAAATGGAGGTTTCTGAATCACAAAGATCAAATCGTGCTCACAACCTGAATCTAAATCAGACCTAGTCAAACACATCGACATTGTTCTCTAGTGGTGGCATAAATATTACCCTTATCCCTAAAGTTAGACCTTATAAATGGTTTATAATCTAGATAGCATCATAAAAAAACCTGACCAAGCATGGATGACTAACACTAAGCCAAACTAGAACGTGCCATATAAGGATATGCTAGCGGTATCTAACGACTCAGGAGAGATAGAAGAGAAGACACAGTGATGGCGATAGATTTTTTGACAAGCCCAACAATTAGTTTGGAATAAAACTGCATCTCAGCCACCAATAGGGGTTAAACTATCAGAACAAACTAGTCAATCCTCGGTTGAACAAGGATGTCCATGGAGAAGGAACCTGGAATCATTTTCTTGTAGAGGTAAATAAATTTACCAGACCATTTAAAAAATTTGTTCATGGTTGAATGCCCACTGCCAATTGTAATCATACACAGGGATCTAGATTTACATAGGGTAAGTATAAAACAAAAGATACCAAAAATGGCTATGAGCAAAGCAATACATTTCCTCTTAGAAAGATATGAATACCTCTAAAATCACTGCACATGAGAGGTGTTTAATTACCTCCCTTAAAAAATATATAATAATACATTTACAGGATTCTCTTGCAAAGTTTTTTTTAGAAATTTAAATTAATAATAGATACAATCGCAAGGGAAGCATGGATACCAACCTTTCCCTCCGTTCAAATTACTTTGACACAATTCTTTTGCATTCCTCTATCACCCCTTCCCTCCCTGCAATCATCAAGCCCTATCCCCCCCTTCATCGTTGGATCCTCCCTCCTTTCATTGAGCCAGCCATAAATATCTATATGGTGGCCCATTCTCTTCTACCCAAAGGTCTTCCCCCTCTTTATCCTTTTTTTAAGGTAAAAAAAATTATTTTCTCCTTAAATTTGCATCTGCCTGAATTGAAGGCTTCTGCACTTATGTTAGAAAGTTCTTAAATGTAAACCAGCCGAATTTTATCCAAAGGGCAGTAGAGATATTTTGAAATATCTAAAAATATAATATTTTATTTTCTATTTTCAAAATAACTTTTTTCATTCAAAAACATCCTTTTGTGCACATAAAGTAATAATATATATTCTTTTATTAGAATAATTAATGATATCCTCTTATTATAAATATTATTTTATTTAAAATACCTTATTATCTTATTATAGTTACATATAATAGTCTATATTATAAATAACCTTTTTATTTATAATATTTTATTCTCCTATTATTATTATTATTATTATTATTATTTTAAGCGAAAAACCCTTTGCGGGGCCGCCTTGGTCTGAGAGACCATGAACAGGGGGTTCTACATCGTCAAAGTCACCCGGGAGTCGCACCCGACCCTGCCCGCACCAAAATTATCAATTGGATTTAGGATACCCAATTCAACTTTTTGGTAGGGTGGAGATTTGAACCTGGGACCTCCCTTGGAGGATTTCCCTCTCCTCTCCAACTCACCTACAACACCTGGGTAAACTAATTTATAGTGGAAAACACCCCTTTCGAGGTGCCACTTTCAACAGGTTGGGCATAGGAGGAATGGAGCCTTGTCGGCCTCTACCAGAACATAGGACATTCCTCACTGTACCATATATCTACAGGATGGATACAAGGGGAATGGAACCTGGGTCAACCTCTACCAGCACCCAGGGCATTTACCACTGCACCACAACAAGCAAATGAAAATTAATTTATAGTGGAAAACACGCCTTTCGAGGTGCCACTTTCAACAGGTTGGGCATAGGAAGAATGGAGCCTTGTCAGCCTCTACCAGTACATAAGACATTCTTAACTATACCATATATCTACAGGATGGAGACAAAGGGAATGGAACCTGGGTCGACCTTTACCAGCACCCAAGACATTTACCACTGCACCACAACAAGCAGATATTTTATTCTCCTATTATAATTACATATAATAGTCTATATTATAAATAAACCCTTTTATTTATAATATTTTATTCTCCTATTATAATTATATATAATAGTCTATATTATAAATAAACTCTTTTATTTATAATATTTTATTCTCCTATTATAATTACATATAATAGATATACCTAGATGGGATAGGCCCCATGGAATAAAAATTCCTGGTCCCTAGGGGATATAGGGAATGATTTTCCTTAATTAAGGTTTTAAGGGGGAGGGGACATCTCACTCTAGGTAGGAGGTCCTTGTCCCAAATTTCCTGCTCCCCTTGCCCTGGTTTTGGATCTATTCCTAGTTCTTGGTGAGTTTCTGAGACCTCTCTATGGGTGATGATGATGGAGTAGGTGACTTCCCATCTAGGTAGGAGGTCCCCGATCCAAATATTCCTGCTCCTTTATTTATCCCATTTTTAGTGTTTTTGCTTGTTTTCATGACTTGGTGCATTTTTGGGATCATCCTAGGGGTTTTTCAAGTAGATCTCCTACTATCCTATGGATTTCCAGGCAGATATCCTATTTTTCCTAGGCTTTCTGGCCTTTCTTGTCTTTGCTTGGTTCTTGGAGGGTCTTCAAGACCTTTTCTATATCTTCCTAAGGTGTTTCAAGAAATTTTCTTGGGTGGTGCTACTTGGTTGGAAAAACTTGGGGGGTTTTCATTCTTGCTCAGTTTGGGAGTGGGGTTAGTGGAGCTCTTTCTTAGAGTTTTTCCTTTGGCCATGGGATGGGACCATGTTCTTTACTATCTGTAAGGGAAAATATTTGTTCCTCTCTGGATCTTGGCATCACTTCGGAGTGGGCTTTGGTTATTTCATTCTACTTGTTGGGATGGTAATTTGCTATTTTTTTGGATTAGGGGAGGCCCTAATTCACAGATGAGTGATCCCCATGGTTTGCAATTCATGGCTGGCAGTTTAGGGTTTTCGATGGGTTTTTTTGTTTGTTCTGCTTATTGAGATGGTCATTCACTGGTTTTTTAGGCTTGGGGGAGGCCTCAATTTCCATTGTTTATGGTTCATGGTTGGTAGTTCAAAGTTTTCAACAAATTCATTTTGTTTGTTCTGCTTTTCGAGATGGTCATTCGCTACATTTTTTGGGCTTGGGGAGGCCTCGATTTTATTATTCATAGTTGAGTGATTCTCGTGGTTGGTAGTTTGGGGCTCGTATCTAGGGGTTTCTGATGGATTTATTCTCTTTATTTTTTGGTATTGGAGGGGGTCATGTGCTACATTATGTTGTATAAGGGTTCTGTGGGATTTCCTATGGTGGTAGGATTGGGGTTTTCTTACAGATCTACAGGTACTTTGTGGATGGTCCTACCTAAAGCTTTTTCTAGTATTGTTAGGGGTCCATTTGATTATGCATTGTAGTAGAGGGCTTATTGAAATTGTGTTATGTTTGATATTCTTATTTCTTCGAGGGTTTCTTATTTACCAAGTTCTATTTTTGGTTGTGCTTCACCTTTATTTGATGGGAGATCGCATGGCCTATTGTGATCTCCTTCGAATGTTCTATTTTCAGGCCTGTAGATGACCTTGTGTGGACTATCTTCATGAATCTTCTCGATGTTGGTGTTAAGGCATTAGGTCCTATGGATTTTCCTATATTTTAGACCTTCCAAATCTGTTTGTTTTTCCCTAGGCGGGAAAACCTTTTTTAAATAAAACAAAAAATATATATTTTTATTTTCTCAAGGAGGCTTTTGTGGATGATCCAGTGTTGTTTTACAAATGGCCATGGGCTATTTTGCAGATGGTCCTATGCTATTTTTTGGGTGGTCCCATTTATTTTATGGATGGCCCTATTTTGCTTATGGATGGCCCTATTTCGCCTATGGATGGCCTTGATTTGTTTTGCTTTATTTTTTGTGTGTAACTATGAGGTTTTCTCCTATGCGGGAAAACCCTTTTCAAATTTGTGTGTAACTGTGAGGTTTTATCTATTGCCCCTACAAGGGCTTCTCTTCTCAACCTGTGTGACTTCCTCTCTTGCTCCTGCGTGGGCTTCTCTTTTTTTATTTTAGCTATTTTTTCCAATAGCCTATAAAGGACCTATTTCTTTGGCTATTTTTTGGTTGGGAACTCTTCTCCCAACCTTCATATTTTTGTAAAAGGTTATGGGATCCTTTCAAAACCCCTCTTACCAATAAAAATAATAATAATTACATATACTAGTCTATATTATTAATAAACCCTTTTATTAATAATATTTTATTCCTCTATTATAATTAAATATAATAGTCTATATTATAAATAAACCCTTTTATTTATAATATTTTATTCCTCTATTATAATTATATATAATAGTATATATTATAAATAATTTTTTTATTTATAATATCTTTATTATTCTACTATTATACATATATAATAGTCTTTAGGGTTGATTCTATATATTGCATAGCTACTTATTTACAACAAAACTATGTACAAGTTATCTTTAAACAACACATAGTTTTTCATGCCTTAAGGCCTACCAGGGAGGGTCATGACACAAGTAATGCATGCCATACTCTATATATTTTGAAATCTAGAAGGAGAATCTAAGTCTTTGAGAAGTAATCATGTCATGATTGGTGCTTGATGTATACCATCAATACCTTAGCTTCCTTTCCAAAATTTGAAAGATCAAGAGGATGATAAAGGATTTTGGGGAGTCATTTAGGAGATCCACTAGCTCATGGACCTCTTACAAGTGCAATTCAAGTGACATTATATCATTGCTTCATTACAATATGTTCCCTCATAAATTTATGAGATGAACATGTAGACACAAGCAAACATGCAATCAGGCATATGAAAGCAAGTAAAATGCTTTATAGGTAATCATGCATACCATCAACCATGCAATCAAGCACATGAGTAGGAAAACATGCAAACTCAAGAATAACATATTTTTAAGTGCATTATATTGATAGGTTATTTATGTCCTTACCATCTAATGCAACTAGATGGGCTCAAATTTGCCCTTAAGGTCCTCTTTTGCATTAGTATTTTTTGGTTTTCCTTAATAACTAGGTTATCTATTTTGAAGGAATGAGATCAAACCCTCTTTCCACAAGATTTTTTAAGTATTTGATTACAAACTCATAAGTGCTCTATATCATGGGTTTATATTTTTTCAAGCAGCTCTAGTTGGCTAAGATGTGCATGGTGATATTTATCACTAATAGATGTATTCTTTAGAAGGATTATGAGTGACGAGAATTCTAATTCAAAGGGGAAGATGGCCTCAGCCCCATAAACCAAGGCATAGGGTGTATCTCTAGTTGAAGTTCTCACATTTGTGTAATATGCTCATAAGGCAGGATATAACTGTAAATGTCAATCCCTACTAGTTTTGCTTACAAGTTTCATAAGATTTTTATTAATGTCTTATTAGAGGATTTGACCCGACAATACCCTTTGGGTAATAAGATATCGAACACTTATGCTAATTTTTGAATTTAGCATAGAGCTTAGCAACATCCTTATTTTTAAAAGAAGTGTCATTGTTCGATATGAGCATGTTAGGAACGCTACACCATGATAAAATTTGGTTTAGGATAAATTTAGAAACCTTAATGGCATTACCTCTATCCACTTGGTGAAATATTTAGTTGTAGTAATGATGAAATTATGTCCATTATATGACATTGGATTTATTTTCTTGATGATATCTAACCCTCAAGTAGAAAAGGATCAGGGATATGTGATTGATTGAAGATCTTGGGATGGTGCAAGGATAATATTATCATGATTTTGGCATTTGTGACACTTGTGCATCTGATTATAGGTATCTGTTTCCATATTCAGCCAATAATACCCAATGAAATTGAGCTTCTTAGTGATGGCACTTCCATTAAAGTGTCCACCACTTTCTTCCACCATATTTTAACTTCATCTGAATTTAAGCATCTTAACATAATACCATAAAATATTTTCCAATATAAAATTTCTCTAATTATCACATATCAATAGTGTGTTGCCTAAGGTTCTTTCACTCATTGTGATTTAGGCCTTCAAAAAATACCATTTTTTAGAAAAGCATATATTTTTTATACCAATAATCAAGAGCTAGTGCTTGTTCGATGGCAAACATAGCTAATGGTTCTTGTTTGGATTGTAAGGTTGTAGGTTGTCTTATCTAATGGATGATAATTATTTCTTGTTTGTCTTCCAACTCTAGAGGTATAATAGATGCAACTACAACCATTGCATCTACTTGATGGTTTCTAGAGCATGGAATAATATTAATGGTTACATTTTCAAAAGAAGCCATCAATTTATCCACAATGTCTTTGTATGGTTTGAGTTTATCATATTTGGTCTAATAAAATCCATTAATTTGATTGACTATTAATTAAGAATCTCTAAATATAGAGAGGATAGTGACCTTTAAAGTTAGGGTTGCTCATATCCCAAGGATGAGCACTTCATACTCATTTATGTTACTAGTACATGAGAATTGAAGCTTGAAACACAAGGGAAATACAATCTTCTATGATGATACCAAGATGATTCTTTCCCCTAATCCCTTAATACATCTTGCTCCTTCAAATAATATAGTCTAGGAATCATGTTGTGATGCTTCAAGAGTGTACACTATCTTATTAGGATACTTAATCTCTAAGGGATGACTGGCTAGCAAAGGGGTTGCTACTAGCTACTTAGTTGGCATTTGTCCCTTAATAAAATTTTGACTAATGAATTCAATATCAAAATATTTAAGGGAAATAAAAAATTTATCCATCCTACCCAAAAGGTAGGGTTTAGACATAATATATATCAATGGATCAACCCTAGATATAACATATATTTGTAGGCTTAACATGTAATGTCTTAGATTTTGAGAAGCAAATACCATTGTTAGGCACATATTTTACAAAAGGGTATATCTAATTTTTTAACTAATAAGGGTCTTAATAATGTAATAGAAAACCCTTTCTCTATGTTGGTCATATTTCTATGCCAATGTAGTACCTAAGGCATGAACTATTGCTACAATGTATAACAATACTGGCTTGAGAAGATTGGGTAGAATGAGGACTGGTGGAGATACAATGTATGTTTTAAAGCATCAAAATTTTTTGACATTCCTCATTCTAATTAAACTCAATCTATTTTTGGAATAATATAAAAAATGTTGACATTTATTTTATAATTGGGGTATGAATCTTTAGATTTCTTGGAGTCTTCCTTGTAGACTTCTAAGCTCTATAAGTTTTTGAGGAGGTGGTATATGAATTATTGCTAATATTTTTTTGGGATCTACCTCAATGCCATGTCTAGACACTATAAATTATAATAATTTATTGTATATCACCCCAAAAATACATTTGGAGGTCTTAAGACAAACCTTATATTCTCTAAGTTGTTTGAAAGTTTTCCTTAAGTCTTTCATATGATTTTTTTTCATTGATCATCTGAGAAGATCACCAATATAATCTTTCTCAATTTCATGAATTATATCATGAAAGATATATGTCATGGCACATTTTTAAGTTGCACCAATGTTATTAAAACCAAAGGGCATAACTTCATAACAAAATATACCCCAAGGAGTAGTGAACATTATTTTGGCTTGACCGCTATGCAAATTTAGCTATAACAAGAAAATACATCCATCAAGGAGAGCATTTTGCAACTGACTATGAAATAAAATATCATGTCTTTATTAAAAAAAGGAAAATTATCCTTAGGATAGGATTTTTTGATGTCTCAAAAATTTATGCATACTCACACAATAACTTGTTTCTTAGAAACTAGAACTATGTTTGAGATCCAATCAAAATAGTCAATAACTTTTATGAATTTAACCTCCAAAAGATTTTAGAGTTCGTCTTTGACTAGTAGAGAAACCTTAGGGTGCATCTTTCATAATTTTTTCTTCACTAACTTAGCATTAGTCTTGACTACTAAGTGATGAAAAACTAGGGATGTATCTAATCTAGGGAGGTCCACATAGGACCATGTAAAGATATCACAATATTTGGTTAAGAGATTTGTATACTCATATCTTGCTTCTAAAGTTAGGACCTTCCTAAAATTTATTATTCTTGTGTTATCACCTAATCCTATGTTAATATATATGGTCTCTTATACTAAGATATTTGATTCATCTTCATATTTTGGAGGGGCAGGTAAGACCCCTAGAATTTTAAGTTCATCAACCTCTAAAGTCCATTGTTCAATGTTGGATAATTGTGAGGAATGTGTATCTAAATAAAGAGGTTCTTCAATAGTGATATCTTCATGATAATGAATTAAATTAATATTATCCCTAAGAGGACTATGGGGTAAATGTATTACCTCACAATCATTAATGTAATGTTGATACAAAATTTGCTATTGATTGAGATGTCATGCTATCATCTTCTTGTGATGAAGCTAATATATGTTCACTTTCAAAGTGATCATTGGAGCTTGACTAATATCCTCTATAGGATCAATACTTATGGTGTTAATTTATGTTTATAAAAAAAATATTATAAAATAAGGGAAGAGGTTCATTGACTCGTCTTCATACTAGTCTAGACATACCATCAGAGTTGTCTATTTTTGGGGTTTAGATGAGAAAATGAACATTTCTTCATTATCAATTTTTGAAGAAGATAACATTATTTCATTATGGTTGTGGAAATATCCTAACCTATAATTAGGTCAAATTTTAGCTTCTAAAGGCTCTTTAATGCCTTGTTTTCGAAGTCCTAGGCCCTTTCCTTTATATCAAATGTTACAAAGAATTTTCTTGGGGATAGGGTAAATATTAGAGAGATAACACAAATATTATCTTCATTCTATTGTTCATAGTCGCATAGATTAGTTCCATGTATACTCTCTTTATTAATCATTCCTGTAGAAACAAAAGTGCAAGTTCCTATTTGCATAATCATTCCTCATCTAGAAGGTACTTGTAAAGCATGATGTGATAGAGGTAACTTGACCAAGTCTTAAGCTAAGCTCATGGTATTGACTATCGAGGTTTCTATTATTGACATCCTCAACATTTTCTTTAACTTTTGTTATGGCTTAATTATTGGATTCTTCTTCTTGGTTGATGCTTATTTCATTAGGTGGGACAAACCTTAAGTTATCATCTATGAAGGGACAAGAAGCATTCAACAAAGGGCATAATTTGACATTTCAGTTTTTTGATTGAATATTTTGGCAATGGGCAAATGGATCTTTATTGGCTACTATTCTGTACAACTTGCCTTGATATTCAAATTTAATACAATGATGGTAAGTTGAGAGGACAACCTAAATTATGTGGATACAAGATCATTCTATAAGGAGATTACAGTTCAAATCATAGGGCAACACATAAAATAATGTATTTAAAATGAAAGGCCCTACTTTTATTGTGAGAACTATAGTTCTAATAGCCTTCTACTCTTCATTATCATAGGCCTTTATGACAATGTCTAAATTTTCTAAATCTTCCTTATTGATCCCTATTCTATGGATGAATATAAGGCTATAAATGTTGATTGATAAACCATTATTAATGAGAACCCTTTAGTGGATTTCTCACCAATATTACAAGTAATATATAGGAAGATCTCTCCAAGCATAGAAGCAAATGGAATGTCATCCTTAAAGGAGTATATTGTGGCATGCTTCATACTTAGAAACCCTACCACATGAGTTATATCACTAAAACTAACATTTATAGGTACAATATACTCACTTAGAAGCTTGAACAAGTTTTCTCTATGGCTTGGAGAGGTTTGCAACAACTTTAGTATGTAGATTTTAGTTGGTGTGTCCTCTAGTTGTTCCTGGAGGTTAAAATATTTTTTGCTTTTTTCAAAAGTTTTTAGAACCAAAGGTGGTTCTTTAGAGGTAGTTGCATGTCTATGACACAAAACTAAGGGAGGTTCAAGAGGTAGTTTAGAGGTCTAATCCTTTTCTTTGTACTTTTGTCTAATCACAATACTAACATGAATCATCCCTACAATGTTATGATCTGGTAGAGGGACATTCTTGTATTGGACCTGATTAGTAGTATTTTGTCCATGTTTAGATAAGGAGTCCTAAAATATCCATAAACCTTGGCTAGAAGATGTTGCTTGTTTAGGATAGCCAACCACTAGATGATCTTCATCAATGAGGTATTGTACCACAAATTTTTAGAGTGATACATTTTTTTGTGTTGTGATCATTAGTGCAATAGAAAGCACATTGTTGGTCAACCTTGAATCAAGGAAAAATTTTCCTATTAGGGTCATGTTGCCTTATAGGGGGTAGCTCTATCATCTTAGCATCTAGTTGTTTTGTTAGCAAAAAATATAGAGATTCATTTAACTTAGTAATTTTTTTGGGAGGATTTTCCTAAGTTTTAGTTAAAATCAATTTATTTAATGCTACAATGATACTAGCATTACTTATCTTAAGATTGTTCTTGGAGAAAGATTCAATTACACCATCACCCATAACATGTTTGTTTTTATATTATTTCTTACATTTTAGTTTCCCTCTATGCTGAAGGGTGAATTCTATTTGTTTAATGAGATCAAATGCATCATAAAAAGATATGACGAGTCATATCTTGAGGATATAATAGATGTTCTTGTAAATTGTGTATGAAGATATGCAATAGTTCTCTACGTGGTAGAGAAAAATAAATTTTCCTAACCAATGCTCACTAATTGGGTAAGAATTCATTTAGAGATTCCTTTTTTCCCTTGTTTTAATTGATATAGGTCATCAACTATGCATTTTTTCATAATATAGACAACAAAATATTGAATGAACATTTCAATCATATTCAAAAAATTCTTGATTGAGTGGTAGGAAAATTGGTAAAACCATTGTAAAACCTCACCACCAAGACTTATAAGAAAGGGATTCAATAACATCTCATCATATTTTATGTCATGATAGGAAACTCTAAAAACTCAAATGTGTTCTATTGGATCACCTTCTCCCTTATACATACAAAAATTTGGTAACACAAGGCCTAGAATATAAGGTCCATTTGTCAAGTTAGGATCTAGAGGTTCATTATAAAAATATATAATTTTTTGGTGTGACTCCTTCAATAGAGGCTAACTATTATTTGAAATCATAGTTTTATTTTGCTAATTTTTCTAGCCTAGCTTTTATATCCTAGAATCCAATATAAGGAATTGATGGTGTTGTAGACTAATATTAGGAATTTACTAAAGGGTAACACTAAGAATTTGGATGGGATGATACAAAAATAAGGGATCATCATGCTATTAATTCTAGTATTGTTTTGAAAAGGTATATTAATAGAGGGAATGTTAGCAAGAATAAGCATCGTAAATAATGGATTGGAAGCAATCACATTCAAATCATTGGGTATATTGGGAAATACATCTATATGTTGAACTTGTGGATGACTTATATGTTAAGAGATAGGATGGTTTAGAAAAAATGGATCTATGTTAGGAGGTATAGATCTCAATTTTCTAAGGAAGATGGGGTATTGGATGACCTCCCTCCTATGGTTGTTGTCATGATTGAGTCTCATTGTTAAGCACTCATAGGATTAGATCTAAGTCATTGCAAAAGTTCTAAGAGGAGTTCTTCCACATAAGAAATGATAATTTATTTTATCCTAAAGAAAAAAATATATTTTCTTTCTTTCCTCATAGGAAAGTATCTAGATGGTCTATAGACCTAAAACCTACCTATCCTTGTACATTATGAATGGAAGAAAAAGTTTTGGAAGGGGGATTTTTAGTAATAGGTTGAGTTTCTAGAATTTTACATGAAGTGTTTAGGTTTTGTACCATTTTTCATGTAATATTTTGAATGATATAGGGGTTTTAGACATATTCAAAGAAGGAGTTCAATTGATTAAGGGTTTTTGGAGTACTTATAACAAATAAGAGAAGTTGTTTGATATCCTTATATCACCTTGGAAAAACAACCCTCCTTATGAATCTTGTTAGCCCCTTATAATATACTAGCCAAGGGAGATAACCCCCAATGTTCACACATAAATGACTCAAAGGGTCATTAAAATTCCCCTAGTAAGACTAACAATTGGTTATGTTCTTGTTAAATGATCTTGATTAAAGTGATAATTTTTTTTATCTTGATTAAGGATAAGGTCCTAAGAAAGAGGTTTTTGGATAGGGAACCATGTGATGTGTCCATGTTGGGTTCACCGAATATATGGGATGCCAAAATTTACATATGGATGCTAGACCTAGGTTCATTTCCTTGAGGGTAATCCACACTTAGATGAGAGAGCTCTATTGTTAACCCATCATTAGGACCACACTTCTATGTAGTATTTTATCTTTGGTGGGTAGAGATTCAATTTCACCAAGGGCTTATAGATTTCCCTAATCTTGTTTGTGTGTTCAATTTAGCAAACACCTAATTTATAGTCTATCCTAATAATTGATGCATGATATATCAATGCTATACAATATGAATACAAATATAAAATACAAATGTTGTCTTGTATGCAATTTTAGGTTTTTATGATTGTTATCTGTGCTATAGAAATAAACTTTTATTTCTTTCGTTTGAGAGGTAATTATGAGGACATCCAAGAATAGGCATATATTATTACGTGATATTCAAATCATGTTTGACTGAGTTGTTAGCTGTTTGGAAGCTAGCTATAGTTAGCATCTTTAGTTAGCACTTAGTTATTTTGTTATGTACTAATTATGTATTTTTATGTGCTATTTAATAGTTCAATGAATTCATAGTGTCAAGATAGGATCTAGAGGTTCATTATAAAAATCTATATTCGATACATGATTTGATGTTAAATATCAATATAGTTTCAATGACTTCATAGAAAAATGTTAGCAGCACTTCGATACATGATCTTGATGTCAAATATCAATATAATTTCAATGCAATAGTTCTATATTTTTGAGTGCCACCTCAAGGGGGTAATTTATAGAAACTAGCACTCCTAGGGATTTCCCAAATGGTAGGGGTAATGTGGCTTGGCTTGGTGGTTGATTGAAGGCTAACTGGTCTGTTGATGGGGCTTATGGGATTGCTTGCAATCAGTTGCCCCCTTGATTAGGGCCAATTTGGATAGGTGGAGGAATGTGGAGGAAATTTATCCATGTTACTCCCTACTTAATAATTTTTTATGGTATCAAAGGGGTAAGATATATTTATTTGTGCCCTAATTGGCTATTGAAGGCACAATTAAAGTTTTTGTATGTTTGACACAAATACATTATCTAGACAACTACATCACCAACATATTTTCTAACTCAATGTATTTGTGAATTTGACCATTAGGAGTCAAATTCAATGAGGGACTAGATAATTTGGACTTTTGAATACACCAGTTGAAAAGCATATTCAATATAAGATGAAAATTTTGCTATTGTTGGGTTTTGAATACAAACCTTGAGGTTGGGCCAATTTTTATGGTTAAGTTGATATTTTTATGGGTTTACATCAAGGATTGGTATAAGTTGATATGATTTTGGGTACCTACAATGGACCTTAATTAATTTGACCTTGAAATCACTAGCCAAAAATTGATCAAGGGACAAGTGATAGCTAATCAACTAGCAACAACTCCTTTACTAGCTTGCCATCCCTTAGAAGCCATCCCTTAGAAATAAAATATACTGATGAGACAATGTGCACTCTTGAAGCATCACAACAAGATTATTGGACTTTTTTGTTTGATTATGTAAGATGTGTGAAAGGTGCAAGGAAGGAATTATCCTAGTATCACCATAACAAATTATCATCCCCTATATTTTGAGCTTCAATTCTTATGTACTAATAACACAACTAAATATGAAGAATCATACTTGTGCTTCAAGAAACCCTAGCCTTAAAAGTCAAAATCCTCTCCATATTTAGAGATTTACAATTAATCATTAACCAATTAATAGAATTTATCGAAACAAATATTATAAACTCAATTTGTATAAAGACATTATGGATAAATTCATGGCTTCATTTGAGAAGGTAACCATTAATACTATTCCATGTTCTAGCAATCACCAAGCAGGTGTAATTATTGTTTTTGCTTTGCTCATGTCTCTAAATTTGTAGGATGAGCAAGCAATAATCATCATACATTAGATAATACAACCTACAACCTTGCAATCTAGTCAAGAACCATTAGTTATATTTACCATAAATCAAACACCTATCCTTGATTCTTGATACAAGGAAATATATAATTTCCTTAAGAGTGATATTTTTTCCAAAGGTCTAAATCATAATGAATGAAAGAAACTAAGATAACATGCTTGTTTATATGTGATAACCAAATATATCTTACACATGTAGGCTTTTGATGATATTTTTTTAATATACTTAAATTTTGATGAAGCCAAGATAGTAGTGTGAGACACCCATGAGGGAGCATGTGGTGGACACTTCAATGGAAGGGCCATTACTAAGAAACTTTTTTGCATGGGGTATTATTGGATGAATATGGAAAAGGACACCCATAGTCACGTGCATAAGTGTAACAAGTGCCAAAATCATGATAACATCATCCATACACCTCAAGAGCTTCAATCCACCACGTCACCTTAGTCGTTATCTACTTTGGGGCTAGATATCATTGAGAAAATAAATCCAATATCATTAGATGGACATAAGTTTATAATTACCGTAATACAACACTTCAAAAAGTGGGTAGAGGCTATGCCCTTATCCTCTTATATCAAATTTCAAGTTTCTATGTTCATCCTAAATCAAATCCTATCATGGTATGGAATTCCTAACATGCTCATTTTAGATAATGGCACTCCCTTTAAAAATAAGTATGTTTTCAAACTCTATGCTAGTTTTAAAATCCAACATAAATGGCTAAATCCATACTATCCATAAGGTAATGGTTAGGTCAAAGCTTCCAATAATACTAATAAAAATATTGAAGAAGTCTATTAGCAAAACTAGTAGGGATTGCCATTTGCAACTATGTCCTACTTTATAGGTGTATCACTCCAGTGTTAGAACTCCAATGGGAGATACATCCCATGAATTGGTATATGATACTAAGGCTATTTTCCCATTTTAATTAGAAATCACATCCCTTAGAATCCTTCTAAAGGATGTGTCTATCGACGATGAGTATCACCACACACACCTTAGCCATATGAAACTACTAGATGAAAAGTGAATCTATGTCTTAGAGAACTTATGATTTTATCATCAAATAATTAAGAAATAATACTGGAAGAGGGGATGATATCATTCCTTTGAAGTAGGCCATTTAGTTCTCAAGGAAAACTAGAAAAACACTAATGCAAAAGAAGACCTTAAGGGTAAATTTGAACCTAATTGGTTAGGCCTACTTATAGTAATAGCTAAGTATGGATTAGATACATATATTTTAGTTGCATTAGATGATAAGAAACATAAGGAATCTATAAACATGATGCACCTAAAAATATACTATGCTTGAATTTATATGTTTTCTTTCTCATGTGATTGATTGCATGCATGATTTCCTATACAACATTTTGCTTGCTTTCATGTGCCTAGTTGCATATTTTCCTGAGTCTACCTATTCATCCCATAAATTCATGATGGGGTATCCCATAATGAGGTGATTATGATCCTATCTAGCAAATAGAATCACTTATATTGAATTTGGAGTAGGTCACTATGCTAGTGGACCTCCTTGAGGATTCCCTAAAATCCTTCTTGATCCTTTTGGTATTTTGGAATATTAAAGGAAATGGATATATTGATGTTACAATATAAAAGCAATTGTGTTATATTACTTATACACTTTGGTGTATATGAAGGATTGCATGTATTGCTTGCTTGGTCATGTGATTGTTTAAAGACTAATATAGAATCTTGAACTTTTACAAATATGCTATATGACAAATATCCTATGAAATTAATATTATTAATGGTAAGGTTTCCTATAAAGCTAACACTCACAAACATTATTTGAATAAGTCTCATAACCAAGGGCATTAAACATAAAACAATCAAAATAGACATAGACTATCCAATTGAGTAACACAAACATAGATTGTCCAACTTAGTAAAATGGACATGGATTGTCCAACATCAATAAAATGGACATAAACTATCCAAATTATAAATAAGGATATAAATTTTCTAACATCAACAAAATGGACATAAATTATCTAACTCAATAATATGGACATAGAAAGTCTAACTCAATAATACAAACATAGACTGTCTAACTCAACAATATAGACATAGACTAACAAAATCAAAAAAATAGATCAACTATACAACTCAATAACATAGACATATATTGTCCAAAACAATAATTAAAATATGGAAATAGACAATCCAAAATTATTGTATCATATGGGCATATATTTTCTAAAGTTAGTGTATCATATGGACATTAATTATCCCTAGCATTGTATTATATACAAACATAGACTATACGAAACATTAGAAGTCATTAACTTTCTACAAAGCAATAAATTACCTAAGTTCTTGCCAAGTAATTAGAATAGAAGAGCCAGTACATAGGAGTAAACAAAAAATTTTAAGGACATAAATTGTCCCATGAAATGGACTACCTAAAAATGCAATGAATCATAGTTGCTCAAGCACTTGTCTATTGATCAGACTAAGAGGCCACCACTTAGGGTCTATTGACAAAAAATATAAATAAGATTTTAAGTTGATAGGAACTAATATATTTCCTTCAACTTAATTCCTTTTAACAAGCATAATATGGTACCTTTTAAATACCTTGTTTGAAAGGTGCCCTAACTTTAAGCATATCTGGATGCTGGCACTAATCCTATTTTTTGCAAACCATATATATTTGTGAAAAATAATTCTTATTACTAATCCTAGTAAAATCATCTTGAGGGTATTCATAAACATATCCTAACATGAAACATGCCTCAAATCATAAAAATCAAGCCATTCTAAAATCAATTTATTTTGAACTTCAATTTTAGCCTTAATGTGACAAATAATTTTTTTTAAAGTCAAGTTTAACATTTCTTCCATATTTCAAATCAGTTGCAAACCTATTTATTAATATACATTCACCTAATCACACCTATCTTTCATATTATTGCTCAGTAGAAAATTGTTTTGAAATTATACCAAATTCTTGTTAACCTTTTATACTTAGATTTTTTCAAATCAAACTAATTTGTCAAAAATTCTAAATAAAACCTAAAATTAAATCTATACTCACATATGTGAATACATCATACTATATGTCTTTTCATCCATTCAATTAATACATATTTTTACATCACATCAACTCAAAACTCATAATACAACAATGAATTAATAAATAACCAATATATATACATCACCCAATAATACATCGGTTTGGTACACCATAATCACTCAAAATGGTACACTTAGACTATACTATATAGCTAAGGCACCTCATAAAAAATAGTTCTCTTATGCCACTCATGACAACCAAAAATCTACACCAAGTACAAAAGTGATCCTAGGTCTCACTTTGATATCACTTGATCCCTCTCGATTTAGGCTTCGTCTCCCTAAGTGATGATCTGGTCTCTCTCTAAATGAGTTGTTTCCCACTATGTTAAGGCTTGATAAAACTATGACTAAAGAATCTCTAGCTTCCTTACCATGAAATACCTCTCCCTACTGGGTAGCCTCCTCTATCGTCCTACTAGTCCCAACATCAATGTCTATCCCAATGCTCAAGGGTAAAACAATCAAAGCCCTCATGGGTATTGAACCATCTCTAGGTATTTGTATTAGTATCTCTTATGCTACTTAAACATGGTGAGGATCCATCCTACTCATTCTAGCTCTGTTCATAATTACCTCATGATTGGACCCACTCATGCTGGAAATATTTTTTTGTACCACTTTAGGTATCCTATAGTAACATGAACATTATCCACCCTAGGATCAGCAATAGTAAGATTATATGCATCCTCCTTTATGAAACTCTCTAGATTTAGATCTCTGAATCCTTTTTATATCTCTTGGATCACCCACTAGAACCATAACTCTCCCATGGTTTGAATTTTCTAAATAAGACCAAACTACCTTAGCATCTGACTTGGTCAATAGAGGTTGAACTCCCCATGAGCTCCTCATAGCCACCTAATCCTCCATATCTAGGCCAACTAAAATCCATCCTCATCCCATCTAGGGTGCTCTCTCCATGGATGTCATATCACCTAGTCTACCTACAGGTCATCAATGACTCATCGTGCTACCATTATCACTCCCTAAAATGACCTCTTATCATTCTCATGGATGTTATCCCATATTAACCCCATAGGAACTTGTTCACCAACTAGGTCCTTGGGAAATCCACTAGTCATTTTATGGCCAAGTGCTCCCATGCTTAGACCTATAAAATAATGTAGTAAACAATGCTCTTCCCTTCCTTGTAAGCAACAAAGTTAAGGATCCAATATAATCTATAAAAAATGAAAAGACTATAGGAAAACTGCACATGCTAGTCCCTCATCTAGGTTATGATCTTACCTCACCCTAAATGTAGTAATTTTTTTGATAGTATCTCAAACCATCAAAACTAAAATAACAACATAAAAAAATTGTTAATCAATCTAGTAGCCTAGTCTGATACATGACATTGATGTCAATATCGTACCTATTAAACTAGAATTAAGGGCCATGTGTCAATCCTTGAATGGATTAAGGCTAATACTAACTCATCTATGGCTTGAGCTTAGTTCTAACTCATTTAGATGTAGTAACCTAGAATAGGTATCCTAATAATCTGCCACACATCCTCAAATGTCATCGATGTCTCCCCTATTGATAAAAGGAAGGTGGTATACCTTGAATATCACCTCTCCACCAAATTTATCAATGGCATTTAGGATCACCTTATCTGTCTGTCATATAGTCTCCAACGTCGATAAAAAGGTATGGGATAAATGATACCAACACTCTAGAACATCTAGAATATACACATAGAGATAGAAAAAATTAAGTTATATTTTTCTATAAAAAAATTATTTATCTTTTCTCCTCCTTATCCCCTTGTGAATTCACCAACCAGATGTGAATTCATTGTCCAACAAATTTTTTTTGCAAAAGCAAAATTGTCGACACCACAATAACTACAAACACAAATTCTTATACAATAAATTGATGATGGTGTATTCATGATGTGTAAAGAAAATACACCAATCGCAGTGTCCAAATTCTAAAAAGCAAAAAACTCATGGATGAAAAAAACTCATACACTAACCGTGGTGTCCCAATTCTAAAAAGCAAAAAAATAAATAAATAACTAATTGATGAAAAAAACTCATACCTATCCCTAGGCTCCTTGGGCCTATTCCACCTCTCACTAAGTCTAATCAGTGTGTCAAATGTCTCTACTACGTCATTTCAACAAGCCTTGATTTTTTCTCTAGAGCTCTTTTTATCCTTGCACATGGTGAAAACGACTTCTCCCCATGCTCCTTTACCCTATTTTACCTTGATTAGGTAAAAAATTCCAGCTGTAACTTCTTACCCAACCTATTTAACTTCCTTTGAGACCCTCTCTTGTCCCTCAAAAATTTGAGGGAGCATCCAAAATGGAGGTAAAACCAGTTCAAACCTTTATTTCAATCCTAATGAGAAAATTATCTAGTAAAACCCTAGGTTATTTTTTTCCTCTTTTGTAAGAAATATTTTGATATCTTTTATCTTGTATCGATCAATAAAAGCTTAGTGATCAGATTTTTTGAAAACTAGAGGTATTTATAACTTGTTTTATGTATTTATTAATTTTAAATGCATCAAAATGGGGGAAAATGTAGATATATAAAATCATATCATCTAAGCTTAGACCAATTTTGTTATAAAATCACATAATGATCAATCCAATCATGACAAATATCTCAACCTTAGAATTTGCAACCAAAACCTAGTAGTATCAAATTTACCACCTTAAAGCAAATTCACCAACAAGTGAATATTTTTTTGGGCTAACATATTTGCTCTTAGTTCAAAATTTATAACTTTTCATCATAATTGACCTACAAAGATCGAACTTCATGAATTTGTGGCTTAGCAAATACGTTGGTGGCATATTCACATTCAACATGCAAAACCTTTAATCTTACCTATAACAACTAATCAAGATGAGAATCATTCCTCCTAATCCCTATGCCACTACAAGCAATTAGCCAACAAGGACGAAGATGGCTAACTTTCCTCCACCCTTTTCCACCTACCCAAATCAACCCAATCAAGGGGACAACTATTTACAAGCATGTCATATTAACTAGTCAACCTAGTTAAAAGACTAGTCAACCCCTTAGGGTGGTACTTATCATAACAAGCTCATGTATCATAAATTTATAGGAATTTAACATCAAATTTATGTATTGAAGTGTTGCCAAATTTATTCCATGAGGTCATCCTTAAGCAAAGGGTGTGGATTTTGAAGCAAAAAATGGGACACCTTGCATTTTTGGAATTAGGTGATAATTTTTATTTATCTATTTAGCTTTAGTTTTGATTCTTATTAACATTTATGTGATTTAGCTCCTTGCATGTATTTATCCATATTTATTTTTTTTACAATTGAACCTTATGTTGTTAGCATATATTTTATATTTTATAGGCATATGAGGAGGTTAACATAATAGGAGATTGTTCCTAGGATCCTCAAAGTTTCTATTTTAGGGATCTAAAACCTCTATTGGCCTAACATTTGATTTCTTCTACTCTTAATAATTAATTTGCCACCTATATCTAATCTAGGCAATGTATTGACTCTAGTAAGTTGAAGTTGCTATTTTGTGATTTTAACCTCTATCATTCTTTCCCATCATAAAAGAAAATAATCCACCTGTGACTATTGTAGATGACATATTTATTACTAGTCCATTTGGCTATAGGTTACCTTACAAGCTCAACATACAATATGCTCAACCTTACTCCATACATCTTTTTGCTATTCCTAGATAACCCCTAACTCTATCCTTGCTCTCTAACAATTGCATCCTATCATTTTAATGAATTCACTAGCTATAGAGCTTTTATATGGAGAATTTGTCATAGATATATCAACATCTATTTATAAGGCTATAAATATCAAATTTTGTGTATAAATAAGGGATTTGACTATGCAAATAGAAAATTATCTACTTCTTGTTGTTTGGTAGGACTCCAAACTCTAATGCACCCCTTTTTTCTATTTCTTTTATAGATTTCAACAAATTTGATAGTTGTAGGTATTTTATGTGGTATATTTGTTAGGCAACATATTTTCTACAACCACCAAGACAAGTAAGTATACTTTATCCTCTAGTTTTCAATAATTAAGTGTACATTTTTTGTTGTATTTCAACTTGCATATTCATTTGTTCTATCTTTCAAAACACACACACACACACACACACACACACACACACATATAAATAATGGCTTAGCTTAGAAGTTTACTTTGATTTCTTAGGCATTTAACTAAAATTACATATAGAATATGTATTAGGATAAATCATGTATTTGCATTCTCCTTGCACCCCTACCTTCTAAAATAAGAAAATAAAATTTTCATTTCCATAGCATAAATAGTACGCATCCAAAAAAATTGTATATAGGATAGCAACTTGTATTTTGTATTCATATTGCATTGCATCATCATATCATGCATTAGTTTCTAGGATAGAATAAAATATAGGTGTTTGCTAAATTGAACACATTAAAACTAGATCAGGAAAATCTATAGTACTTGTTGAACCCAAAATCTTCCACCAAATATAGATAGCATTAAGCATGACCTAATGACAAGTTAATAGTATTGATCTCTTGTTCGAGTGTGGATGAAACTTGAGGGAATGAATCTAGGTCTAGGACCCCTCTGCACCTTTTGGCATCCCACAGACAACTCTTAGCTAAAACAAGTCACATGTTCCAAAAGATAAATAGGTGAAAGCATAAGAAGTCTAGGTTATTCTGGTTTAGACATTGCATATTTTGATGAATTCTCAACATGTGAAACAACTAGTAGGGGAAACCTTGCTAAATTTTGTGTAAATATATGGCATGTAAATAAATCTAATAAAAGCTAAGTGTTGCATAGCTATTATTTAAATTAGGCAATAATATAGCACTCACATAAATCAAATTTTTGGGAAATTTCACTAAGCAGGTTCACATGCATAAATGGAAGGATGGATGCATAGATCAAGAGGTCTAAGGATTGGTAAAACAAATAAGGAATTACAAATAATAATGCTTTTAGCTAATTTAGTTGCGTTGAAAATTCACTTCTCATGAGCTTGCCATAACATATTGTAAGAAAAAGATGGTTGATTAAATGAGTGACTTCAATAAGTTTCCTAGTTGAACAAGTCTATATAAGGAGGATCCCCTTCTTAGCATTTCATAAACCTTATCCAAAGTTATTTGTTGCTCTTCAAGTAATAAATTTGATCCTAAAAGGGAAATTTTGAGTTGAATTGCTACCTAGTGTTGAACATGATGAGAGGACCTAAATCTCCATTGATATTTCAAGTAGCTAATGTTGTGAAGATATCATATATGCTTACAAGAGAAGACCTTAGAAGAAAGTTGTAATCAATTTTGAAACTCCTATGCTACAAGGCTTTGCTAAACCACTAGACTAGAAAGATAATGACTTACAACCTTTTTGGTGGTAGTTAAGACAAACCTCACTAGAGATAGAAAACCAAAAGCCTTTCCAATGGTAACTAAAATGGCTCCACCATTGACAAGGCTTGCATATATACAATGAATATGAATATATGGATTGACTAGATTAATGATTTTGTATATTGGATTGTGTTTCTTACTTTACTAGGTTTATAGTATTCCCTAGTGTAGTTACAAAATAGCATTAGTAAACTATGAGGAGCCAAAACTCAAGAATAATGAAGAAAGAAAATAAGAGGGACTGTTGAGGTATATTACATTATTTGGTACATGCTAATGTACCCCCATGTTACCTTCATGGTACATTTATAAATATGTAATAGACTAGGGTTGAGTCTACGGTTTGGAGTGTAACATATATTTACCCTTTTATGTAAATGTTAATGTCCACAAAATGCACAAGTGTTATGTAAGAGTGCAATGTGTAGGAAATGCACAAGTTTCATATAAGTGCAAGTGTATATTGAGATAATGTGTACAAGTGTCATTTATATAAGAATGCAAATATGTAACGTGTGTAGGCAGCAAATCCACCTTCTAGAAGAAGAAGTGATAAATGGATTTGCCCAATTTTGACAGTTTTGACAAGTTTTGTAAACCATACAGGTAGGATTAAATCGTAAATCTAGGAGGGAAAACCATACAAGTTGCAACGAAATGAAATGAAATGCATGGGAAATGTAATTTTGTATTGTAATTGCGCATGTATTTGATTATTAAGGTGTTAGAATTAGTAAAAGTCTTAATTAATACATTCTATCATGCATGGGAAGTTTTAAATAACTAATTTCCTTAGGAACCACTTTGGAATAGCTTGAGAAATGTTATATAAGGCCCCATTTTCAATTTTTATAGTCTGGTTAGCTTCCGGTCACAATCTAGTGTTATTTTGGTTATTGGGAAATGCTATGAGTCCTAGCTATGAATTGTTATTGCATATCTCTATTATTGAGTGAAATTGTTGAATAATAATAAATATTGGCATATTTCATGGTTTCTCTTACGCAGTGTATGATCCTAGAATGGTAGAATAGCATTTTACAATTTACTTCTATTGCATGTACTTCCTTGTTGTTGTTATGGCTATTTTATGCATTGCTATGGAGGAATTGGATTGAACCAGCACTAGTGTGGCTTTGTGGAATGACCTGTGATGATGGTAATATCAAGGAAGACATGTTGAACCCTGTTGTATGATTTTTAGGTGTCACCATTGGGTATACAACTCTCTCAAGCCCCATTGATATGTTTTGCATGTTACTTGAAAAGGATTAATTTCCATATTAAACCCTTAAAAAATCTACCTAAGAGATGTTTTTACAGTAGATGATCCAATTTGTCACTTTTTTGTACCTTAGTTTCATACAAATTGTACACCAGAGTTCGTAAAAATCTTACAAAAGATAATTATCCGATTTGGTAGTTTATGAAATTGAAGGGAATTTACCTGATTTGGCAGTTTTGGGAGATCGAGTTGTTTAGTTACAAAACTATGTACAAAATCTTGCAAAAACAATTCTAAAAGATTTAATAAATGTGAAATCATACAAGCCCTATCACTGTATGATCTGAAATCATATAGTGGTACGATTTGGTGTTCGTACAAGTTAAACACTTATCACATATTGCTAGACTGTACGGTGGTACGATTTGGTCCATCGACTATGAATAGAAAATTGATCATAATTAGGCTTAGAAATCACCTCCCTACTAGAAATACTACACCCATGTTCTACATTTGGCGTCGTTGCCTTATTGAATTTGGCATTTCTATTAAAATGGGTCAAATTGACAAAGTAAGAATACTATAAAATTGGAGGTGAATGACATACACCAGTATACAAAGGCATAGAAGATGGGAAGTACGAGAGAACATTCCAGTAAGAAGGAGCACAAGGATTTCTCAAAGAGATAATGCAAGTAACTCATACCATAGTACATATGAACCAAAAATAGAGTAAGTTTGGGCATCTTAAGAAGGAGATTTTGAAACACTATTGATAGACTATCCAAGGAGAAATCAGATTATTATCTGATTACTCTATATGATGACTATAGTAAGACTCCCCAAAGGAGGAATAAGATAGAGATTCCATGGGAGACCTCAAGTGATGAGGATGATTATTTGAATATGGCTAATAAGGAAGCCAAGCAGAGATGCCCACCTTTTACAGGTGAGGGTAAGGAAGACCCCACAAGATATATCGAAACTTGTATAACCATTTGGAAGGAAAATGATGTAGATCAACCAGATGATTGGGTAACCTTATTTGCTACTACCTTGAGAGGATTGGTGATCGATTGTTATCTAAAATGGAAAATACTACATATTTTCATACTTGGACTCAAGTGAAGGAGAAATTCATTAAATAATTTTACCCTTTGAAGGATTATGGAGACATTATTACTGAGATTTACATGATGAAGCAAAATATGGATGAAGATGTAAAATGATACAACCGTATACTAAATCAATTGGTAGATAAGATGCATATGCATTTGGCAGATGTATTGGTAAAGTGGTGGTTTGTAGATGGATTACTATCGAAATATAAGAAAAATATGAAGGTAGTACCATCAAAAACATATGAAGAAGTGGTGAAGCATGCAAATAATTTTGAAAGTAAATCAAAATAGACATACACAAGAATTTTATCTTATCCCAAGTCTAATGATTTGGATAGTGGTGAAGATGACACCATATAGAGGAAAATAACATCATTTCATCAGGAGTTTGACAAGATCATAAAAGAACAAAGAAGTGAACCTAATAGGAATGATATTTGGTGCACAAAATGTAATACTAAAGGGCATACAAATGTGAAGTGTCCATTAAATGACTATTGTAACATCTGTAATATGATGGTAAAAGAGGTAATTCTATGTTCGTATAATGCAAGAGTACATCCATAGGTCCTGATAATCTAGGAGTAGGAAGAGAAACAAAAGATCCTAGGAAGTGGGCAACAAGCAACAAGTGGTGGTTATAGAAATAGCCGATGAGGTGGAAGGTCGAACCAGGGAAATTGGTAAGGAGGATAGAGCTATTTTCTCAAAAGGGAGGCCAATAATATAGTGTTGGAACTTCTAAGAATGAGGGTATTTCATGAAAAAATTTCCTTCACCTCAGATATAGGAAACACCATAAGAAAGAACTACACATATGTGTAGGTGGTGTGGTCTGGGTAACCATAAGGAAGAAAATTGCCCAAAGTAGGTGAGTTCAAGTAACCCACATAATGTAAATTATTTAGACATTGAGGTTACTCAAGTTAAGGAGAAAACCCAAGAAGTTTTAACCGTGACAAGGAATCAGGCTAAAAAGGATAAGTATCTAGAGCCAACAAAGGAAAAGTAGTGCTAGAAAGTAGCAAAGAAAATACTATAGGATGAAGCACAAAAATATAAACAAGTGAAGTTAGCTAAAGTAAAGGAGCTAGAAAAGCCATCAGAAGAGAAGATGATTGTGTAGAGTTTGGAAGCATATGTTTTTGAAACCACAATAGAGATCAATGTGGAAAACCTATTGGAAGCTATTCCATAATTACAAAAAGTGATTGTGGAAGAGATACAACCATATAAGGTGATGGAAGTGCAGAGTCAACCAATTCAAGAAAAAGAATGAAAAGACCAATTTATGGATCCAACTATATTGATGATTGATGTGGGAAGGAAACATGCATTAGTTCATATGGAGATTATAGGGCACAAATTGACACAAGTTATTATGGATGGAGGATCCAACATCAATGTGCTACCTAAAAGGACCTGGTTAGAACTAGGCGCTCCATATATATGGGCACCGAGCTTTTGATTATATGGTGTTGACTAGTATGGTATCAAGACAAAGGGAGTCTTGACAACATAATAAGTGGTGATAGTTAACCAAGAGTTTGTCTTGGATTTCATTGTGATTATTATGCAAAAGCCTACATACGATGCTCTCTTAGGGAGAGGATTGATATGAGTAGCCAAAGTTAATCACAACTGGAGAAATAATAAGATCACTTTCAAGAAGGGATAACACAAATATATGATTAATCTAGCTAATAAAAATGTTAGTGAGGATGTATCTACGATTGATGAATCAAAAAATTCCTTAGGTGATGAAGGGTATGAACTAGAAAAAGAAGGAATTTTGTACCTGGATGAATGTAGTGAATACGAATCTAGATCTAATAGAAGATTTCTTCATTGGAAAATGGAAGAGTACAAAATGTTTCAACCCAAATGCCTATGTATTGACTTAGATGAGATCAAGGAAAAACAAGACGAACCAAATGTCAGCCAAGAACCTAAGAAGGAGGTAAAAGAGAAATGGATATTCCCAAAATGTTTTGTAGAGTATACAGTAGGAGATGCAGAAATTTATACAAGACTGGCACACCCAACAAATATAGAGAAAAAAATAAGTGAGTAAGATAATATCAAATATGAAGGACCTCAGATAGTAGACGTCAATCTAGCAATGAGGAGGAACCTAGGATGATTCACTGTGGTGATGATTGGAACCCTGTACTGAAAGTGATAACTTTTAAGATTTTCTTAGAATATAAAGATGTCTTTACATGGACATATAGCTGAGGAGGATAAGATAAAGACCACATTTATTATGGATAATGAAATCTGCGTGTATAATTGAATGTCATTCAGGCTTTGTAATTCCCTAGCTACATTTCAGTGCATGATACTATATATATTTGATCAGTTGGCAATAGGGAAATTCAAAGCATTTTTGGATGATTGGTCCATTTATGGGAAGATCAAGGAGCATCTTCGTACCCTTAGTGAATGCATGAGTAGGTGCATGAATACACATATATCATTAAATCCTAGAAAATGCTACCTGATGGTACCATATGGAAAATTGTTAGAACACATAGTGTGTAGTGAAGGATTAAAAATAGATCCTGATAAGATCCATGTGATATTGCACATGGAAGAACCATACGATGTGAGTTCACTTAAAACCTTCTTGGGATCGACATGATATTATCAAAGTTTTATCAGGAACTATGCACATGTATCCTATCCATTGGATTCATTGACAAAGAAAAATGTTCCTTTTATATGGACAAAGGAGCACCAAGGAGCCTTTGAGGAGATTACGACTAAGCTTGTGAGTAGCCTGATTTTGGTGTTCTTGAACTGGGATAAGGAATTCCATGTCCATATTGATGCTTCAAATTTTACAATTGGATGTGCTTTGGAACAAGAAGTACATTTCAGGCTAGATCAGTCTATTTTCTTTGTTAGTTACCTATTGTCAAGGCTAGAGAGAAATTATAGTACACCAAAGAGAGAAGGTTTGGGAATGGTATATGCAATATAGAAGTTTAGGTATTACCTATTGGAAAACCCCTTTGCTTTCTATGTAAATAACCAAGCCCTATTGTACTTGATAAACAAATTTATGACACAAGGATGGGTCATTAGGTGGCTTGTCACTCTACATGAGTTCATATTTCGAGTAGTAGTGAGACTTGGTAAGGAGCATGTTATTGTAGACCAGTTGTCTAGGATATGATTAGGAGAGCTTGTAGGAATAGGAGTTCCAAATGAATTCCCTGATACATAGTTATTTTCCATTAATGTTGTTCCATCGTGGTACAAGTTGAATGGCTAGTACCTTTCCAAAGGAGAGTTGCCACAGGAAATTATGGTAACTAAGAAAAAAAGTGTCAAGAAGTCAACACCTTTTTAGTTGATAGTAGGATTGATGTATAATATGGGAAGTGATGGTATCCTATGAAGATGTGTGATGGAAGAAGAAGTCAAAGTGGAATTGAAATAGTCTCATGAAGGCTTAGCAGGAGGGCACATGGGACCATATGCGATACCTAGGAAAATATTACTAGCTATACTATGGTGGTCCACATTATATAATGATGCGAAAGAGTATGTGAAAGCATGCGATACTTGTCAAAGGGCAGGAAAGCCAGTAAAGAGGGACTTTATGCCATTGCATCCATCACAACCCTAGGAAATATTTGAAATGTGGGGATTAGACTTTGTCGGACTATTGAAAACATCCCGGAGAAGGAAGTGTAGATACATTATAGTAGAAATGGAATACTTAACAAAATGGGTTGAAGTGAGAGCATTACCTGATAACTCAACAAAAAGTATAGAGAGATTCTTTTATGAGTAGGTAATCACAAGATTTGGTATTTTTCTACATATAATGAGTGACCGAGGAGGACACTTTATCAATGAAATTAGAAAAATGTTGATGACAAAGTTTAGGATTTTGCACTCATTGTCTAGTCTATACTATCCCAAAGTAAATGGGTAGGCGAAAGTAACAAACAAAGTCTTGGTATCTACTCTGTATAAAACCTATGTAATAAAGGAAGCATATTGGGAGGAAAGGCTACCATCTATTTTATGGGTATATAGAACAAATTTTAAACCAACAAAAGAGCATACACATTTCTAGTTGATGTATGGATAGGAGGCAGTGGTGCTAGTTGAATTCTTGATACCAAGTTTGAGAGTCGTGGTAGAGCATCAATTGGGTGATCATGAAATTTTGGAAGAGCGACTAATAGCACTGACCAAGTTAGATGAAATATGAGTCATGGCACAATGGGTGATTGAGGTAGCTCAGAAAATAAGGAAGGCATGGCATGACAAACACTTGAGGAAGTTAGAACTTAGTCCGAGAGAATTGGTTCTAAAGTTTAATGGAAAGCGGGAAATCAATCCCGGTAAGTTGAATAATTTATGGCTTGGTCCCTATAAAGTGGTAGAAGTAATGAATAATGGAGAAGTTAAGTTATAGAACTTGAATGATACAGAGGTATCCAACATTGTAAATGGCTCAAAGTTGAGGCCTTATAAATTACAATGCTTATTCATTTCTTTAGAAGAGATTGAATGAAGAAGATGAGAAGAAGCTCAATAGAGGACTCAAGGTGAGAAAGGTCCATCATAAGAATATCTTGATATGAGACACACATTTATTTGCGAAAGGAGAGGAGACAAGACCAACCATATAACAACAAGAGTTGGTACCTCGTCCTAGAGAAAGAAGAAGATTGTGAGTGCAGTTCAAATTTACGGATGGGACTAAATGAGTAGAAGAGGAAGATGAAGAATGGATTCCTCCAAATGAAAGAGAACATTAAGAGATAGTACTATTACCTAGAAATAGGGAAATGCATGAAGAAGTACCCCAAGTGAATATAAATAAGATGTATCCTTAGGTGGAGCGTAGAGAACTACCCCAACAAGCTGAAGGACGAAGAAGGATATAGTTAACAATACGATATGAGGATGGAATGGACACCTTTGAAATGGAAGTTCCATAAGTAAATAGGAATGAGAACATTGATGAAGAATTATCTGGACTTACTCCATTATCTCAGATAGGTCTATTACAGTATAGAATGTGACTGTAGACTCAACAACTACAAGAAGAATATCAAACATTGCAAGGTCATAATGCAAGGTTGAGAGAACAAACCATATAGGAATTGGATAGTACAATATGAAGACTGGATGAACAAAGAACAACTAGGCTATAGGAGCTAGAAGGGTGATGGGGAATCAAAAAAAAAAGACAAAAAAAAAAAAAAAAAAGAGGGAAAAAAAAAAAAAAAAAAAAAAAAAAAAAAAAAAAAAAAAAAAAAAAAAAAAAAAAAAAAAAAAAAAAAAAAAAAAAAAAAAAAAAAAAAAAAAAAAAAAAAAAAAAAAAAGGTGGATGCTCCTACATCAAAGGGGAGCATGTGGATGATGAGGGGATAAATCCAATAAGTGGTGTAAGAAATTATTGTGCAAGCACAAGTTCACAAGTACCACCAAGTGATCCTCTAATGATGAATGAAGATGCAAAAATGTTGTGGCAAGACATTGAGGAAGCAACCACATCACCTGAATCACAAGGTAATACATAGCTATATTTGAGTGATTCTAGTGATGAAGGTATGCCTTGGATAGTAAGGGAACCTAGAATAGAAATACATTATGAGGATGATTGCCTAGGGAACTCCTAAAATCCTTGAGATAATCGTGATCACCCAACATGTACAACAACATAGCAACAACTAGAGAGATCTCAGGAACATCAAACCAACCTTGATCTACAAGCATATATAATATCCCATCAACAACTAAGAATGCAAAGGAGATAAGTAAAAATATTGGAAAGGTTGATGAATTTTACAATATATTGGGTGGAATAGATAGAAGAGATTAGGAATGACTCAAGTTTTGAGATAATTTTTTTTTATGCATATGGAGAGGTCTTGGAAACTTCATCTCCATAAATATACTTCGAGGAAAGAAGATGGAGATGTCACTTAGCACGTATAGATCGTAGAATCAGAGCACTATGAAAATTATCACCAAGTACAAGAAGTAGAAGTCCACTAGACAACATTGAGTTGGTAGAGATAACTCCTGATAACCGTGCAATAGGAGGATGAACTAGAGAAGGACCTCTAAGGCTTCATATAGGAAGGGGAGGAGGTATTCGACTATGAAGTGAGCAAGGACAATGTGATATCACAAGTAGAGGAGGAAGAGGATGATGAAGGTTCTAACCCCCTACTCCTAGATGGTCAGGAGATACACCCTTAGCATGTATGAACTAGACAAGGAATCTATGAGGTATACCAAGAATGAGAAGGATATTACCTAATCCTATAAGGTAGTACCCATTGGGACAACCACCACTAATATGATGAGGACATAAAAGAGTGTTAGGTGGTAGAGGATTACTCAAAGAAAGGGAGGAATCACCACTGGCATAGATAAACCTAATGTCAAGAGGAATAGGACGGGGAAGACACTCACGTGGTAGAGACCTTACTAGTAGAGGAAGAGTATATTTTTTAGATGATATAAACCAGGGACAACAAAGGATCCAATAACCAATTCTGGAGCAAGAATTGATATTAGGGGATAGGCAGAGAAGTCACTTGAATGATAGTAGAATAGTAAGGACACCACTACAAAGGGATCAATCATGTGTATGACAAGAGGAAGGGACACCAGGTGGAGATATTCCAGCTTGCAATTGTACACATGGTATGGGAAGGCCAGGGAACTTGGTAACATCACAAGTAGATATGGATCAGCCTAGAGAACAAGTGGTGCCAGGTGACACAACTACGCAGAATTTCATAGTCGAACCTCTAAGAGAAGAATCAGATGGGATCGTACAAGTGAATGTCACTGTACGATTTCCACAATGGTAATTGTTAGTAGTTTAGGAAATGAAAAAAAAAAAGAAAAATAAAAAGGGAAAAAATAAATAAATAAATAAAATAAAATGCATTAATTATGAAAATACCTTGGGACATAATTAAGAAGGAAGTGGCTTGGAAACTGGAAATGACAACCTCTTCAAAGAGAGAGAAAAATAGAAAAATTCTCTAAGTGATAGATCGTACAAATCAGAATTAAAATTGAAAAAGCACAAGTAAGAGATCGTACAAGAAAATTTGAGAAAAGTACATGCAAAATCATACAATAAGACATGTTGTATGATCTGGATAATAGAGTGTATGGTTCTAGGCATAGTTGTATGATTTTTAACCATTGCATTTAATGTTCACATGTGTGGAACGATGAGTTATCGAAAAAGTGTGGGAAAAAGAAAAAAATTGCATGAAAAAAGATGAGTTGTCGATCATTTGAGCAAGGAATATGAAAAGACATGAAAAGTGGTGCAATTTCAAATTTGGAGCGATTAGGGTTTGAAGATAGTTTAAATACAAGGCCCACCCTAGCAATTTTTAAAAACGTACAAGGAGGAATTTGAATCTTTTAGGAGGAAAAAGGCAAAAAGTGTGCAACTAAATGGAGGCAACTGCATGGGCATTAAAACTCATAAGTAAAGTACAATAATTTATGACCCATTTTTAAAATTGCACTAGGGAGACTTTTCTCATTCGAAAGAAATCGAACCAAAGAAGAAAAAGGAGAAAAAGCAAGGGTTTGACTCCATTGAAGGAAGAATTCAAGTTCAGCTAGAAATAAATGAGGGTTTGCAATAGAAGGCATCCAAGAACGAACTAGGTTGTTAAAAAACATACATTAGAGTTTAAAGAAGTGGTAGATTGGATCCAGAGTAGAGAAATTGCAGGGAGAAGGAAGATACAAACCCTAATATGATAAAAGTGGTAAAAAAAATAGATAAGATAGAGGGAAGGAAGGAGAAGACCATACAACCCTTTTGAATAGCCAAATTTTTTTATTTTTGGGGATAAATTGCGCCAAGGGTGGAAAAATTGAGAAGTTGCTCCTAAAAGGCATTGAAAAGATAGATCGGGGTATTTTGGCAACTGGTTCAGAGAGAAATCATGGTGGAAAAGTAGAAAATATGATTTTTAGGTGAATAAGGGTTTGAAAAGATGTATTGTATGATTTGGTGGTGGAGTGTATAGTTTTAGGAAAAATATTGTGCGATTTCGGGCAGTTTTTGGGTTGTTTTTAGCCATTTTGAGCAAATCAAATGGAATTGTACGGATTTGATGAGGGAAAGAAGCTAAGGCAGGATAATTTATGGAGTAGTACATCCCTATATTATTTTAGGTTGTATTTGTATGATTTGTAGTAGATCAAATATTTTGAAGATTGAATAGTCTAGGATTGAATTATGTATGATCTAGAGGTGACTGTTGATAAGGAAACTATATAGGAGCAAGTGGGAAAGCATATTGTACAATTTGTAGTAGATTGTATGTTTTTTGAAACACTTATAATTACATAATTAGTGATGTTTTAGTAGGAGGATAATCAAAGGTATGGCAAGAAAATAATTTCAGCCAAGGAGTTCGGACGTTGTTTAAGAAGAATTGTAGCCAATAGGGTGGAACGGTCACCATGACCTCTGTACAAGAGGGAATCACACCCAAAAAAGTACCAAGGATAATAGTTTTAGTTCCATGGTTGGCATGGTACTCATACTTGGAGGAGAGGAGGATAAATGTCATGGAGGGGGGAAAGGCATTAGAGGGATGATTGGAGAATAACACCACCAAGACATTAAGAGGTGAAGATGGCACAAGAGAGGATCCTGAGGAGGGAATTGAGGAGTGAAGTACATATTCTAGATCAATATGAGGATCTGAGTAGTGGACCTAAGGAAGGTCAGGTCAGGATAATAGATATATCCTTTGTACAACATGGAGGAGAGACATGTAGGAGGTGGTGGAGTAATGAACAGAACAAAAACCACCCCTGGAGAAAATAGTTTGAGGAGGCTAGTGTAGCTATAATAGTGCAAGTGCCACCAAACCAGAAGATCTCCTTATACAACTATTTGTTGTAGATTGTTCAGGTATACAATCCTGCAACTAGAATTATTTATGTCAATGTAGGTAAGCGATCGATGAAAGTGAAGTGATGACAAAGGAATTCAAAAATGTTTGGATTGCCAGCATATGGCATGGAGGTAGTTAAGAAGTTTTTTGATTTGATTGAAACATATCGCATCATCACTTCACCTACCAATTTGAAATCATCAACTGATGCAAAGAGCTTAATTGCAAGGAATCAAGGAATTATACAGAGCCAATTGAAAGGAAAATATTGGCCATGTGCTATGAATATAGTAATGGCTCGACTATCAGGAGATACATGAGCCATAGAAATGCCAATTTGGATGGCTCAGTATGTAGAAGGTATCACCAAAGGAATTAGGTATGATTGGGGTACCTATTAAGATAAAAATATGCACAAGTTACTGAAAAGGAGATCGAAGAATTTTGGGATGAATTTCCATGCCATTGGAGTGTTGCTAAATGCTATTACAGAGAAAGGAATCCACTTTCCAAGTTTGATAGAACCTAGGGATGTTATGGTAGGACAACCAACTATCTTGAGGTGGATAAAGTCAGTACCAATCTAGAAAGAGACTCCAAAGAATTATTAGACAAAGAAAGAGTAGCAGACCTCTAAAATAGAGGAGGATACTTCCTCGGATGATGAAGATGTACACCCTAGAAGGAAAAGGCCTAGGAAGTTGGAACCTGAACTAGAGAAACAAGCACTATAGCAATGGTAGTAGGAGTAGCCATAAGTTTAGGAAAGGGAGAAAATTATGGGGAGGAAATCCAGACCAATTGAAATAAGAATGAGGAGGCAACGAGAAAGAATGGTGAATAATCATGTTCCAAAATATAAGATGAGACTATATAGAAAAATTAGCAAAGAGGAGAGACATTCAGACTCAAAGAAGCTAGATATGCATGAGTGGAATTGAGCAGAAGTAGAGAAGATGCTGGAATTCCCATAGATTTTCTAGCATAACAAATTTGAAATTTTAGACTCTTCAAAAATATTGGAGGATACAGAGGCGAGGAAAAAAACATACGAAGTAGCAACTACTACTCAATAGGAAAAGGAGAAAATCAAAGTGAGAGTGGAAGTCTTAGAGGAGGAGTCTAGAGAAAATACTAAGACTCATTTCAAATTCATAATGGGGGGAAGTTTGAATCAGAGTGATGTGCAGGAAGAGACAAAGGTATCACAGGAACAAGAGTAACCTATTGTTTAAAAATTCACAATGGAGATACAAGAGAATCAGGAAGAAGAGCAGGTGACTGAAGAGCAATAGGTGGGCTCCACTGAATAGAAGGAAGCCCAAGAATCGATAGAGCAACAACAATCTCAGTAGGAGATTGTGAATATAGATGAAAAATTAGAGGTGGAGAGGACTTTGGAATAGAATCCACCAAGAGAAAAGATAAATACAGAGAGAACACTACTAGAGCTTGGGGGAAGCTCTAGCCACCACATGGAAGAGGAGGAAGAACAAACTCCTACAGAAGAGGAACTATGAAGAATGCAAACAAGCTATCTTTTGAAGGTACCATAGTTTAGCAATATTGAAACTAAGGAGGAGGCACAAGGAGTAGAAGATGACGTGGAACATTTATTCTCTCAGATAGGCAATGCCATAGCTAGCACCAACTTAATATTTTATATTGGACACATGGGAGAATTGAATTTGTGGGAGTAACAAGTGTCTCTCGAGTTGGAGAAGATAATGGAATGGGTGAGCAATGAGGAGCGTACAAGGATAATTGTAGACATTCATGTACAACACCCATGGAAGTTACCCAGGGAAGAGGTAACCACGATGTTGGGAAGAGACGACTTTCTAGAGGGAGTGAGAACCAATTATAGATAGCATCTAAGGGTGTACCTAGATAGAGCCAACTACCCAACTTGTCCCATGAATACAATGGAGTTGGAACACAAGAGGGTTACTACATGATTGTCTATCACTCTGAGGAAGTTGAAATTCCTAACACATTGGATTAAGTGGTTAAGCATCGGATTGGAACAAATCTATCAGCTCAAGGAAGCTCAGAAGGAGGAGACAACTACATCTTGAAAATAGATGATTTAAATAGAGTAAGAATTGCATAAGTGTAAGGCTACAGTAGAGGAGAAAATAAAGAAATTGGAAGAAGAACTACTAAGCACCAAGGCTGATTTTGAGGCCAGATTGAGTTCACTTGAAGAAGAGAAGCGATAGGTCTCATAGATGATAGAAGATAGGATTAAGGATTTGGAGGCTCAACTCAAAGTAAATGATGAGCAAATTAACACACAGTTGGTAGAAAAAGATGAGAAAATGGTGGCACAAGCCAAGAAGATAGAAGAGCTCACAAAGGACAACAAAAGATATAATAATCTAGTCTTGGAGAAGCAAGTGCAATTGAAGGCCTAAGAAGATAATGTTCATGCTTTGGAGGTAGATATTAATTATCATCTATAGACCATCATAGATAAGAATGAGGAATTACAAGAAGTAGTTCAAAAAAAAGCACACTTGCAGGAAAATATGATGAAGAGTGCCATTGATCATTAAATGTAGATGAGGTAACTACCGAAGACTACTGAAGAAAAAACTAATTTCCATGGGGTGAAAGTAGTGGAAATGGAAAACTAAGTACTTAGGTTGAATAATGAACACACAATCCTTCAATACCAAGTGGACAACTTGAAATTTGTGGTCATAGATTACGAGGCATGATTGAAAAAAAAGGATGAGTCGGTGAGGACACTAACCAAAAAAAATGGGAGGGCATATGTAGGCAACAAATCCACCTCCCAGAAGAAGAAAAAGTGATAAATGGATTTGCCTAATTTTGACAAGTTTTGTAAACCATACAGGTAGGAGTAAATAGTACATCCAGGAGGGAAAACCATACAATGCACAATGAAATGAACTGAAATGCATAAGAAATGTAATTTTAAATTGTAATTGCACATGTATCTGATTATTAAGGTGTTAGACTTAGTAAAATTCTTAATTAATGCATTCCGTCATGCATGGGAAGTTTTAAATAACTAATTTCATTAGGAACCACTTTGGAATAGCCTAGAAAATGTTATATAAGGCCCCATTTTTAATTTTGATAGTTTGGTTAGCTTTTGGTCATAATCTAGTGTTATTATGGTTATTAGAAAATGCTATGAGTCCTGGCTATGAATTGTTATTGCATATCTCTATTGTTGAGTGACATTGTTGAATAATAATAAATCTTGGCATAGTTCATGGTTTCTCTTATACAGTGTATGATCGTGGAATGGTATAGTAGCTTTTGATAGTTTACTTCTATTACATGTACTTCCTTATTGTTGTTATGGCTATTTTATGCATTACTGTGGAGGAATTGGATTGAACCAACACTGGTGTGGCTTTGTGGAATGATCTATGATGATGGTAATATCAAGTAAGATGTGCTAAAACCTATTGTATGATTTATAGGCATCACCATTGGGTATACAACTCTCTCAAGCCTCATTGATATGTTTGCATGTTATTGGAAAAGGATTAATTGCCATATTAAACCCTTAAAAAACCTACCTAAGAGAGATTTTTATAGTAGAGCATCAAATTTGGCATTTGTTTGTACCTTAGTTTCATACAAATTGTACACCAAAGTTCATACAAATCGTACAAAAGACAATTACCCGATTTGGTAGTTTATGCGATTGAAGAGAATTTACCCGATTTGGTAGTTTTGGGATATCAACTTGTTTAGTTACAAAATTGTGTACGAAAGCTTAAAAAACCAATTATGAAAGATTTACTAAGTGTAAAATCATACAAGCCCTATCATTGTATGATCTAGAATCGTACAGTGGTACTATTTGGTTTCCATACAAGTTAAACATTTGCCGCATATTTTTAGACTGTACGGTGGTACGATTTGGTCCACCGACTAGAAATAGAAAATTGATCATCCTTAGCCTTAGAAATAACCTCCCCACAAGGAATATTATACCCTTGTGCTACAACGTGAGGATGTGCAAAAGTGTCCTAGATTAGGAGTGCATGTAGAAGTGTAAGAGTCGTGTAGATGTGTGCAAGTATATTAGAGTCAAGTGTTCATCAAGTATGCAAGGGGCAAGATGATAAGCCAAGAGTTATAAGACTTGGCACATGGAGAGAAATAGTGTAGTACTTGAAGAGTCACATCACTATGGATATATTATGGAGACAATGGTCCATAGAATGTAATGGATCAAAATCAAGAATCTAGAATTCATAGTCCAAAGTTGTAACAGGAAGAGGAGTAATAAAGTTTGTATACTTTTTTAGCAATTAATATTGTAAGTTTTTTTCATGCATAGTTCATGAATTATTTAGGCTATTTACATTCTTATTTTAGTATATAAATGAATCTTATTTTCTTTATTATAGAAGCCTTGATATGCTTATTAATTCGCTCATATTATTCTACTCATCATTTTCATTATTTTGATCTTTAATATTATGGCTATTATATATTTGGACCTATGTGATATTGTGAGATAACCTGTAATATTTTGTGGTAGTAAATGCTTAAAAAACCATCATTGGTATTTGAGCTACCACCTAAATCTATCCAATTTTATAGAGTTATTTATTAGCCATAATTATTAATTAGCTTTATCCATTTTTTATAAAGTTAATTTAGAGTCTATCCACTTTAAAGGTAGTGCAGAATTGGACTCTATTTTAAATGTCATATTGAGTAGAAAAGGTTAGGATCTTTCTACTAGATTGAAGGAAAACCAATAAAGACTAGGAATCAGCTCTATTGAATATAAGGGCCAACTTAGAAGAGAAAACCATAGTGGATTCTATTATATACTCAAGCCTCAGGAACCAATATAAAAGATTCATAAAAAAATACTCTTCAATGAATTTATAACAACCCTCATGTAACTATGAAACTATTAATAAAACCCTCCCATTATAATTTTCAAATCCATAATTAACAAGATTTACTTTTCTATAAGCTTTTATTTTCCAAAGAAGCAAACTCTATTTCCTTACATAAATAAGCTATAAAAATCCTAAGTTTTGATAGACTTTAAAATAATAATATTTTCCAATTTCATACCTAATCATTAGTAAAACTTATAAAACTATAAATTTTAATAACATAAAGTTTCTCAGACCTTCCAAACATAATATAAAAGGGTCAAGTTCATATAACACAATTTACCTTCCAAAGAGCATCCCAGTCTTAATATTAATTAACAATAATCAATATTAACCTTATAAAAATAATATTAATTATATTAATATTTTCTCTATTCAGCCAATGAGTTATCGGTTTCTAAACTTGAAAACAATTCATTAATAACCATGATATTATATTTATACTTAAATTACTTCCAAGGCATAAAGCTAAGAATAAAAATAAATAAACACCATAACTCAAAAATGCATGCTCCTATAGACAAAGTAATAGAGAGCTTAACTAGTAGTTACTTTGAGACGAATGATAACTACAAAAATCAAGGTGCTAGCAATGAAGGATCTACCTATGCTTTCGCATCAGAGATAACATAATAGGAATTCAACCAGTTAAACTGGAGCTCAAACTTACCTCAAAAAATGCCAAGATAGGTTACCTATAAGAATGTACCTATGAAATCTTACAACCAAAGCATTCCTAAAACCAAGCTATATTGGTAAACATCTAAGAACATAAACCCAAAATGTTGATGTGATATAGCCAGTGAGAAAAAAAACAAATAGTGAACCAAGGGTGCTAAAAATTTATATCTATCATCTAAAATAGGCAACAAGACACTCCCAAATATAAATGTCTACTAAACACTATGGATGGGTTTAGGCAACTGCACAAAGAGAGCCCAAAATATAAATATTAAAAGCATGACTTAACCCAATAGAGGAACGCAAAATCTCATGCAAGGAAAAACCCAACACACAATGATCTCAAATGATCAACAAAGAAAAATTGATAGCAACGAGATCAACAAGGTTGGCTATAAAACATATCCAAGAATCAAAAGCTAAAACCATCAATCTCTTCAAACCCATCAACAAAGAAGAGAATGGAAATAAGATTTTGCATACTATTACTAAAAATTCCATAATATGTAGGAAAAAAATCACCTAATAGATTAGGAGGATATTTACCTCGATAATGCTATTTCTAGAAAGTTCTATTTCTCCAAACTCCTACTCCTAGATCCACTTGCATGCTCCTCCAAAACTTCTTCTACTAGCCTCCAAATTGAGCTAGGAGGGCATTCAAATAACCATTTGGAGAAGGGATATCAATAGTCAAGAGATGGGTTCCCTCTACATTCTTTCCCATTGTGTAGTAGTGTAACATTTCCAAGATACGTTGCCACCATCCTCTTTTCCATAAGCTAATAATAATAATCTCATTTCTTATGCTAATGTTTTAATCATTTAAAATATTTATTTCTTTTATTAATCCCTTATTAATATTATTTATTTTTAATGCTTCCAAACATTAGAATATCCATAATTAATTATCCATCCAATTAAATTAATACCAAGTGTTAATATTAACTATTAACATTAATATTAATATATTTACTAATAACCAATGTTATTAATAATATTAATCCAAATGGAAATATTAACCGATAATTTTCTTGCCTCAAACATGTTTATAAAACATCAATGCAAAACAACAATATCACGACCAAAGTTTTTTTCCTTGAGTAGAAGTTTTCTTTTTAAGATAACTAAAACATTCTCACCTTCCTACTAAGGATGTCTCTTTTGCTAAAAGCAACCTCTTTTCCCAATGGTGCATTCAATCAAATAACACATATGGAATGCATCTATATGAAGGGTACTCTTATACCCTTGAGCTATTGATGAAAATATCATCCATTATTTTTTATTTTCTCTCAACTCTAGTGGTTGTCCCATACCAATCCACCTATGAGAGTACCTCATCTTGCAACCACAAATTCATCAGTAGTACCATATTCCCAAAAATAGTGTGATCAAAGCATAAAGTGCATATTTCAATACATCTCACTAACATAAAATGATATTATGTATTAGATATCCACACATCAATACATAAATCAAGTATCAAGCATAAGTCTAGCCAAGGATGGTTGCTATAGTTCTCTATTAAGAAGGATAATAAAATTGGGTTCTTAGGTGTGATCTAAGACCTTGAAGATTTTATATTGATAGAAAGTGCAACAAATATTAAGCCATAGAAGTTTGAGAATATTCCTATAGAAGATAAAGAAGAATTTTAGCTTCAAGTGTAGAGAAAATAGAAGAAAAAGTTACAGTGGAGTGAAAAGCATTCTAGCTTCCTAATTAAAAATATTTAAAGCAACAAAGAATAACATTCTAGAGATAGCAATAAAGGATCATATAGATAAATTTTGAAGAGGCCAAAGAAATAGGCTAGCATCTGAGGAAAAGGTCTAAGAGGCTATATAGAAAAGAAAGGGGTCTAAGAGGTCAATATAGAATTGGCTAAAGAAGCCAAGAATAGAAAAGAGGTCCTACAATTCCATATTGAAGAGAGGCCCATTCAATCAACTCAAGAAACATAGTAGAGGATTAGCCATTTGGTTTTATAATAGAGAAATAGGTCATTCAACCAATTCAAGAAAAAAAATATAGCATATAGCATAAGAAAAGAACATTACATTCAAGAAGCAAAGCAACAAAAAAAGGTAAGAGTTGTCTCATGTAGAAGATTCGTACGTAGAATATTATACAAAGATTCTAGCCAAAAAAATAGAACCATAAATAGCTACCAAAACCATATGAAAGAGAGCATAACAACGAGCATAACAACCAAAAATTCTATAGCATTTTAGTAGGTCAACTTAAAGACTATAACATAGAAGCAACATGAGAATATTAGTGGAGGAGGCTAAGGAAGGGGAAGAATAAGGGAGTTTAACTATGCACTAGCAAAGGAAAGATTCCAACATCTAAGAAAATAAGCAAGGCTTCCAATGTCTAAGGAAATAAGAAAGGCTTCTAGCGTCTAAGGGAAGAAGCAAGGCTTCCAAAATTAAGGGAAGAAGCAAAGCTTCCAATGTATAAGAAAGAAGCATAACTTCCAACATTGAGGAACAAAAGTAATGCATCAAAAAATCTTGACGTGAAGCATCCAACATTGTAGGAAGGTGAAGCATTTAGCATTGAAGTGTATACACCTAAGTGAGGAAGAGAGAAGTCTAACCATGAATACAAATGCATCAATGTCTATGTCATAATAATTTGTGTTGTTAGTAATGCATTGAACATTAGAGCAAAAGAAAATCAAGCATTTTGTAAATGCATGTAGAGCTCCACATAGATGTTAATCATTATTTGACACACCTAAATTGGGATTCAATTAAAAAAATATGCAGACGGAGCACATCCAAAAGCGCATACAAAGCATTATCACTAGTGACCAAACATATCACGATTTAGAGAACAAGTCACTTGAGATGTAAAAGGTTAGATTGAAAATTATTTTTAATTAGGGTTTTTTGGAGTTTTAATATGCTTACATAGTCTAAGAAGGATTTAATCTAGGAGTTATAGGGTTTAGGTTGAATTTGAAGTTTTTTATTTTATTTTTAAAGATATGGAGTAATAAGGGTTTATACTTTCATTGGTTAATCATATTATTTAAAGTTTTAATATTTGAATCTTTTAAAGGTAGAATATTTATTTCAAGAAAAAAATAAAAAATATATTTTAGAGTGTTTTTGAAAATTTTTAAATTTAAATTTTGGAGTTGAAAGGTTTTCAATATCAAAGGATTAGAAAACAAAAAACAAAAAAATTGTAAATTTTATATTTGAGTTATTTATTAATTAGGGATTTATAATGTTTACTACTTCGAAGAAAATAAATCATTGAATTGATTCATACCATGGAATAAATTATTAGAAATGCATTCAATGAGGATAGTGAATAAATAGTGAAATAATTATTTTTTTTTTCAAAATTTGATAGATGATCTTGATAAAAATAAGAAAATAACAAGATCACTAAATACACTTGAGAACTCAAAATTAGATCTTGTTGCTACTAAATATAATTTTTTATAGGACATTAAAAATATATTCTATTACAAAATCTATATCTACTCAAAAGGTCATAGACTATCAAAACTTGTAACTTATTTATAAGGAAAATAAAGAAAGAGTAGCCTTGGTTGTGCATAAATGGTTACGTTGTTTTCTTAAGGAAATATATGATCTTAAAGCACTAAAAAGGAAATATAAGATGAAGAAGAGATAATACAAGTGCAATTATTGTAATATAATTGGTCATGAAAAAACTAATTGCTAGAATCTTTATTCATGTAAATATTATGGAAGAAACCACATTCTCTAGCATTTTGTTGGTACAAAGTTAAGTATTCTAAAAGATTTGAAAGAGAACTATTGTTAATATTAGGGAATATTTTTCATAAACTTATTTCTAAAGCATCTTATAAAAATAGAACAAAGTGTTCAATTTTTGAAATGTAAGAAGGAAAAACTTTTTATAATAAAAGGTTTAGAAAATAAGGAAAAAAAGAATCAATTATGGTCTAAAATTATCTTACAGAGTAATCAGGAATGATCCAGATATATCAAATATTGAAGAAGGAATTCAGGCTATTCATATGCAAGAACTTGAAGTCAAATAAGTTCAAGAAATTTGTGATCTAGATCAAGAAGACACAAATATTGAAGAACCATAGAATCTAAAGATTGGAGATGAAGAAGAACACAAAGCTGAACTTAAAGAAATTGAAGATGAATCTCAATCAGAGGTTTATGGATAATGTAATATCACTTAAACATTAAATACAAAGATGAAGATCAAGATTGAAGACCAAAGTCTTCAATAACCAAATAATGTAATACATGGGGGTGTTGAGGTATATTACATCATTTGGTACATGCTTATGTACCCCCGTGGTATCTTAATGGTACATTTGTAAATATATAATAGATTAGGGTTGAGTCTATATATTAGAGTGTAATTTATATTTCCTCTTTTATGTAAATGTTAATGTGAAATAAATGGACATGTGTTATATAAGAATGTAATGTGCAGAAAATGCACAAGTGTCGTGTAAGTTAGAGTGCAAGTGTATATTGACTAAATATGCACAAGTTTTTTGTATGTAAGAATACAAATATGTAATATGAGGATGTGCACAAGTGTCCTAGATTAGTATTTCATGTAGAATTATAAGAGTCATGTAGATGTGTGTAAGTATTGTATAATCAAGTATCCATCAAGTATGCAAGTGGCAAGATGATAATCCAAGAGTCACGAGACTTGGCATATGAAGAGTAATAGTCTAGTGCATGAAGAGTCACAAAACTATGGATATATTATGGAGATAATGCTCCATAGAATAAAATGGATAAAATCAAGAATCTAGAATTCATAGTCCAAAGTTGTAACAGGAAGAGGAGCAATAAATATTTTTTACTTTTTGAGCAATTAATATTGTAATTTTTCTTCATGCATAGTTCATGAATGATTCAAGCTATTTACATTCATATTTCAATATATAAATAAATTTTATTTTCTTTATTATATAATCCTTGATATACATATTAATTTTTTCATATTATTCTACTCATTATTATCATTATTTTGACCTTTAATATTGTGGCTATTTTATATTGGGACCTATGTGATATTGTGAGATAACCTATGATATTTTGTGGTAGTAAAGGTTTAAAAATCCAATAGGGACAGTTAAATAATGTGAGAGGTTAGTAATATTATCTAATATTGCTAGGCAACTTAAATGTTACCCCAAAAATTGTGGCAAATGTAAATGCATCAAAAGCAAACAAAGAGTAAATTAACAACAAAAGGTATTAAAAGTGTGAAGGACTTGTCTAAAAATATTAATTTCTTGAATATATTATTCAAGGGATTGCGGTAAGTAATTATGGACTCAAAAATATTTTAGGCTAGAAGATTGTATCTAGACTTTCTTGGTGTTGGAGCTATAGCAGAAAGTGAGCCAAGACAATTTTGGTATTGATAGGCCTTTCAAAAAGCTCTAACAAAGTGTAAGGCTCATAAGGAAATTGGTGTTAAAAATCCAAAAAATCTAGCTAAGCTTCTCAAAGATCTAACAAAATTTAAGTAGTGCACAAGGCATCCCAAAAAGTAATACAAAATAAAGTGGTAACCCATACCTCTTAGGTTAGCTTCTAAGTTATTCGACATACCAACACTAAATAAGCAGTAAGCTTAGAAAACAGAAGATGTAGAAATAATAACACAAAAGGTGATATTAGTAGCATCCTAAATAAAAGGTCCTAATGTAGATGATATTTGGCACTCCAAGAATGAGCAGTTAAACCATGTAGCATTTTTTAGACTTAGAAAATGTCAACCACTCCCATGAAGCATGAAAAAGCATCTCAAGAATCATAACCATCTAACAAAGGAAGTGTAGAGCAATATGAAGAGGCCAAGTGGTACCAACTTAGCCTAGGATCATGCCCAATCAATTTTGACCAATAATTATATGTAATATTTTATTTCTTTTGAAGTTAGTTAAAGCTATAAAATTAGTGCTCCTTATTTGTAAGTGCCATATATTCAATGTTTATCTTTTTGTAAGCTGGTGTTCTAAGTTGTTCTAATAACAATAAATAATTGTTTGGATTCTTTCTATCAAAGTGCATGGAATACTTACAATAATAAGTCACACTTTCAACATGTCATAGATTTACTAGTGGTATATTATTTTAGGCTCAATGTTGTTTTCCTTATTTCAATAGGGGTTGAAGTAAATGTTGTTAGGCTTGAAGTTGTTTGCATAATTGTTATTAGAGGTTTTTGGGGTGTTGAATGTTTTGGTAAATTGTACATCCAAATATTTTTATTAGTTTCATTTGGAGTGAATTTTTTTAGGTTAAATAATTATTTGAATCATTTTAATGAAATATTTAGAATATTAAATGCTTCAAATATTGTGCTTACTATGCTTCCTTACATGCTTTGATAGGGGAAATTCTATTAAGAATTTGATTATGATAGCTAGTCTATGTCCATTCGGCTTGCATTCTTGTTGTTAGATAAATTTTATCTGATTTTAATCTTGCTTCTATCATTAGTTTCTCTCTTTTTAGTTTCTTTAATTTTCAAGCAATTTTAAGGAGCTAGACTTCTCTAGAGGTCGATCTAAAAGCAATTTTAGATCATCCAATCTTGAATCTGATCTAAGATGTGCATTTTATACCTAGGAAAATTGGAAGATCAAGAGGACTGATGGAGGTGGATGAGGTATCCATGATGTTTAAAATGGATAGAAAGTTTTAAAATGAAAAAACAATTAATAAAATATGATCTCTTGGTGTTTGGAGCAATTTACTTGCAAATAGGATCAAGTCACTAAAAAAATAAAAATAATTCACTTGTTGGAGGTGTTTGGTCATAGTTTAGATAAGGGGAGTGGTTCACTTGAATATTCAAAGGACTTGCTTGAGAAATTTGGGTGGTTTTCCCATTAGGAAGAGGGAGTGATTTGCTTGAAGAACCAAGCAATTTGCTTAGAAGACAAGATGATTTGCTTGTTTTAGGGAAAGAGTTTCACTCAAAGGATTGAGTGATTTTCTAGATATGTCAAGCTATTCAATTAGATTTTATACCTTGGCTAATTTTTACAGGTTTTTTTAAGTGGTTCACTTTTATACTATCAAGGAGCATCTACGAGGTTACAAACCACTCAACCTTTAACACTCATTATGTAACTAGCTAGATAATGTACAATTTGCTTATATGATTTCTTGAGCTCTAAATTTGTATGTTAAGGACCTTTTGCTACCCTTGGGGTATATAAAATTTCCTTGGTAGAAAACTCTTTGTTTATGCCCTACATAGGCTACCTTCCCAAGGCAATCATCCCAATAACGGTAAATTATATTGGCCCTATAGTTTACATGCGGTTGGCAATAAAAGTGAGTGCCTTGCTCATTAATATGAGTGGATCACTCTATTATTCTTTAACATCAATTACAATGTTCTTGATGGACTTGGCATAACACCTATTTTAGGGGAAGAAGATGGAACCTGTAATAGAACTAAGGAAGTAAAATAAAGGGATTAAGAGGAAATCAAAAATAGCAAAAAATATAGATACTTGCCAAAATAATAGTTAATAATATGTACAAACATGTTCTTTTGGCCAAAATATTTCTTGTTATACCAAGTAGAGGTGTTGCCCATTTATTGAGATAGGAACCATTACTCCCTTTATGGAGGCCAAGTTGTAGGTGTTATATTCTATAATTTTGACAATATAGTAAGATCCACTCTATCATGAGTCAAATGTCTAATGAACATCTAATTTTATGCATTATTCATCCCATTTGAGTGCAAGGTCTCCTTTGTACTCCACTTTTATTGGTTCCTTGTCAAACTATTTCTTCATAGCATTTTTCACTATGCAATCCTTTTAAAGGCCTTTCATCTCTCCACCTTTAGTTATAGTAATATATGTAGTATTTCTTGCATGGGATCAATGTTAGTGTCTTCTAGATTAAGTTTTTGATACATTTCAAGGGAATGGAGCTTAAGGTTGATTGGAGTGCAACCTCATTGTCATAGACTAGCTTGTTTGGAGATGATCCTACAAACACTAAAGAACACAAGCTTATACTGAAAGGGGGGGTGAAAAATATAAGACCACTTTTTACTTTTTCTCTCAAACCAATATATGCAATTTAAATATAGCAATATCAACAACAATAATCAAAGCAATGTACACAACACCACACACAATATAGACACCACAATTTACATGGTTCACCCAATGCGGGCTACTCCACGGAGAAAATATTTTACTAAAACTTTCTCAGTTAATCTCTTGGGAATCCTTTCCTGATTACAATGTTTATGGACCTTTGTACAAAGGAGATGTTGATCCCCTAAATATTATTTGTGGATCTCTATCCATAGGAGAACTCCTCCTTTGCTCTGGCTGGTGATCCTCTAGAAGACTATTGCCTCCACTACACCGGCTTGTGGATCTATCTCCAATGAATACTCTTGTACCCACTCAAAATACCTGTCCTCACTACCATGGCTTATGGATCTCTATCCACTGGAGACTACTGTCCTCTCTGCTCTGTCACCTCCAAAGCTTTGTCTCAATTGTGTACTAAACACAATCCAATCGGTCTAGCATAGCTCTACTCAACTCTTGTACTAAACACAGGTCCAGTTGGTCTAGCACAAGTCTGATCAACAAGCTCACTCAAATTTACACAAAACACAGTGTTAGTCTCACAATGACACCGAGAGGGGGGGTGAATCAGTGTAGCTCTTAAAAACTTAAATCTTCAACTCTTAATGCCGAAACAATGAAAACTTAAAACCCAATAAAGCAAATATAACAAAAGAGCATCACACAACACAAGATGTACCGAGGTTCACCAGTTTTGGCTACTCCTCAAAAATTGACTGTTTGGACTCCCATCCAAATCTAGCCTTTGCAAAGTAACAACTTTACAATCAATTTACCAGCACCCACTGGAAGGAGCACCAACCCTGATTTATCTGCAACAACAAAGGAGCACCAACCCATGATTTATCCACCAACAGAAAGGAGCACCAACCTCTATTTATCTGCACCAACAGAAAGGAGCACCAACCCCCGATTTATCTACACCAACAGAAAGGAGCACCAACCCCGATTTATCACACCAACAAAGGAGCACCAACCCCGATTTACCAGCACCAACTGGAAGGAGCACCAACCCATAATGCCAAGCACCAACTTGGACTTCGTTCTGAAACTAGAAGATTGACATAAAGATGCCTTCACTTATACAAGACCCTGACTGGTCTATTGCTAACCCAACCTCTCTCGCTATTCACCAAAACACCACACACACTTAAGGCTCTACTTACTACACTTTTATGGCCCTCTTACAGCCCTCTTGTTGTGCTTCTTACTACACTCTTACGGCTCTCATAGCTCTACTTAACGCTCTCTTACGACACTCTTCCAACCCTCTTTTTGTAGCACTTTCACTCTTTTTTAGCAACACTTTAATTCTCCATGCAGACCTCCTTTTATAACAAAGTTTTGACTCTATTTTTAACTTCCATATTTTTGCATGCAACCCGTAACTGGCCCTGTAACTATCGTTCTGACTTCAGTTCACTGTTCTTATTTTAGCTGCATGATTTTTCTCTATAACTGCACCTGTAACTGTCGTACTGACTTCAGTTAACTCTTCTTATTTTAGCTGCATGATTTTCTTCTGCAACGGCCCCTGTAACTACCGTATAACTTCAGTTAACTGTCACATATCTTATTTTGGTTGGGTTCTCTTCTTAGCTCGTGCCAAAGCGACCTGTCACGAAATCGTGACACTTTTGCCTCCTTGCTTCTTTTCTTGGCTTGTACCCGCAAAAACACATGTCGCGATATCGCGACACTTTTGCCTCCTTGCTACTTTACTTGGTTTGTACCCACGAAAACACAACATGTCACGATATCATGACACTTTCACCTCCGTACTCTTCCTCTTTACTTTTGTCACGATATCGTGACACTTCTGCCTTCTTACTTTCTCTCTCCTCCTTTAGTCGCGAAAATGCGACATGTCGCGATATCATGACACTTTTCCTTCTCTGCCTTCCTGCTCTTTTCAAGTCGCAAAAATGTGACATGTCATGATATCGTGACACTTTTCCTTCTCTGCCTTCCTACTCTTTTCAAGTCATGAAAATGTGACATGTCGTGATATCGTGACACTTTTTCATTCTCTTGCCTTCGAGTCACGAAAATGCGACATGTCGCGATATCGTGACACTTTTTCTCCTTTGCTCTTTCTCTTACCTTCAGGTCACGAAAATGTGACATGTCGCGATATCATGACACTTTTTCTCTCTACTCTCTCTCTTGCAATATGTCACGATATCGTGACACTTTTTCTTTCGGACTCTCTCTCTTGCAATATGTCATGAAATCGTGACACTTTTTCTTCCGTACAATCTCTCTTGCAATATGTCACGAAATCGTGACACTTTTTCCTTTTTGTCTTCAAAGCAAAATCACACTTTTTCTTTCGGACTCTCTCTCTTGCAATATGTCGCGAAATCGTGACACTTTTTCTTCCGTACAATCTCTCTTGCAATATGTCACGAAATCGTGACACTTTTTCTACTTGCCTTTTTCTCTTCCAACATGTCGCGAAATCGTGACACTTTTTCTTTCGTACTATCTCTCTTGCAATATGTCATGAAATCATGACACTTTTTCTACCTCTTTCTCTTCGAACATGTCGTGAAATCATGACACTTTTTCTTGCTTGCGCTTTCTCTTCGAACATGTCACGAAATCGTGACAGTTTTTCTTGCTTGCGCTTTCTCTTCGAACATGTCACGAAATCGTGACAGTTTTTCTTCTCTTCTCAACATGTCGCGAATATCGTGAGAGTTTTTCTTCTTCCTTTCTCTAACATCACAATTTTCTTCCCTTTCTCTTTCAATCCCTTTTCTTTCCTTGCTCAACATGTCATCATATCCCTTCTAATTGTTTTCTTCCTTGCTCAACATGTCGCGATATCACGACAGTTTTCTTCCTTGTGATTTTCTTTTGATTTTTAGCATATGGGCCACTTCGATATTTTGGATAATCACTGTACATACTCTGAAGAACCTCTTAACTCCTATCCACTGCATCAACCGATCTGTCTGACTGTGTTGACAACAATGACAATACTGTTGCTGCACCTTGCTCAACAATCTCCCCCTTTGGAATTGTTGGCAACACACGTGCAATTTCCTATAATTCTTCTCCCCCTTTGACAATAATACCAAAGGGCTGCTGTAGACTCCCCCTGAGTCCATGCACAACATTCTCAAGCACAAATTATTACAGTTAGCAAAAATTACAAACATGAGCAAAAAGATAATCAAATATATAAATGCTCCCCTGAGAATGTGGTCTCGATAGCTAGTTAGTTCTTGGGAAGCGTGACCACTCCCAATTTATTGCGAAGGTACTCAAAGACTTCCTTGGGCAACTATTTGAAGATATCCACTACTTGCTCTGTTGTTGGAACGAAATCCAACTTAACCTCACCTTTCGCAACTTTCTCCTACGTACAACACGATGTCGCTGCAATATATTCTCCCTCTGCTGTGGATAAGGAGACTGACTCTTGTTTCTTACTGTTCCACGTGACCAACCTATCTCCAAGATAGAGTGCACCTCTACTGGTACTCTTTCTGTCATCTACACATCCTTGCTCAACTTGCAACCTATCGTCATGGGAGTGCTAACTGGCTTACACTCCTCCATTGTGAACTTTTTAGCATCTCTTTCACTAAACCAAATTATCAGAACTGTTATAATCCATAACTTTGAACAATGGCAGTAAGAACCATCAAAAGTATAACACTGACATATAGCAATACTACCAATGGTGACAACTCTCAATTTAATCACCACCCTTCACGGTACCTCCACAAACAACTACATGAACTGAAACACATTTTGACAACTATACGACAACTCCCCCTGCCTACTTGCCTTTCATCCTCAGATAACCAAACAAACACATAGGAGCAAAAATAACCTTTAAGATTGCTCCCCCTGAGGATGTGCTACCTGGAGTTGCTTAGTGCAATAGAGGAGTAATCTCCTTCAGTCCAAGGAGACACGATTTCCTCTCTTCTTTCTTTCTCCAATATTTCTTGAACTTGGGCTTGAGTTTTTCAACTGCATCCCTGTTTTGAACCTTTTCGTGAACTTGAACATTTCTCTTGGGTGGTTGTCTCTTGTGCATCCTTGATGGATGATTATTTTCCTTTCTTTGATGCACATGATTTCTTCCCTGTCTGTGTTGCATTCTTTGTGTCTGATGAAATCTACTTTCTTGCCTTAGATTAGATACAAAAGTTCTTGGACAAAACCTTGCTATGTGCCCATGACCATTACATTTAAAACATTGCACATGGTGTTCAACAGATGTATTTCTACCAGCATAACTCTTTGATCTATTATTCAATCCACAATACATTGCCTTGTGACCATAATGGTTGCATCTAAAACAATAGCCATTACAAGCATTATTATGAATAAAGTGAGAGTGATAGAACCTCTTTTGTTGTGGTTGCTTTGTTGTAGATCTCCTTTGAGATTTTCTTCCTTTTGAAGTTTCAGCTTCAAACTTTTCTTGCTTTGATCCTTCAACAGTGGACTTCTTCTTCTCTGCAGATTTAGAAGATGAAGGTTGTTCAGCTTCATATCCAAGACCAAGCTTACACATGGGGCTTCTTTGATGCCTTATCATTTTATCTAGCAACTCTGTGCTCTTCTCAAATTTGAGATTTGTATTGGCCTCTTCTAGTTGTTTCCTCAATAAAACAATCTCCTCTTCTTGTTTGCCGCAAACATCGCTTTTATCATCCAGGTGTGACTTCAAGGCTTCTTCTATTTTCTTGGCTTTATGAATTTGCAAGAAGAGATCTTCAATATTATCCCCATATTCTTCCAACTTCTTGGACAGTCTTTTGTTCTTTTTCCTTTCTATACCCAACTCTTCAAGTGCAGCGATCAACTCACCTTCTAGATATACTTCAGCCTCAGCCTCAAGTTTTTTATTACATTCCTATTTTTCCTCTATTTTTTCTTCTTTGAATGCCATGAAAAGAGCTTCATCTGTTTCTTCTTTAGAATCCTCACCGGAGCTGTCTTCTGATGAACTGACATTCTTGGAGATGAAACTTTTCTTCCTGAAGTTGTCGTTTCTAAAATTTGGTTTTTTCTTCCAGTCACTTCTTTCTTGGTGCGATCCTTCATCACTTTCGTCCTTCTCATTAAGTGGACATTTAGCTGCAACATGCCCAATGCCTCCATAGTTGAAACACTTAAATGGTAGCTTTCCTCTGTATTTTCCTTTTCCCCTTATTAGTTTCCGAACAAAGTTTGCTTCCGTTTCATCTGATGTCTCTTCTTCCTCGGATTCTTGTTTTGCTTTAATATGTTTATGTGCTTTAAAAGCAACTTCTCTGTCTGTGGGTTTAGTTTTTCCTATTCTCATCTCATATGCAGTCAAAGAACCATGCATCTCATCCATACTAAAAGTATTTAGATCTTTAGCTTCTTCTATTGCTGAAACTTTAGAATCAAATCTTTTGGGAAGAGATCTTAGTACCTTTTTCATGATGACAACATCTTCCATTTTCTCGTCGAGTCCTCTAATCGCATTAATGATTCCATTAACTCTCAGCATGTATGCCTCTATGTTCTCATCGTCATTCATCTTTAATGCTTTGAACTGAGCTCGATGCGTTTGTAACTTGGCCTCCTTGATCTTATCATCTCCTTCATGAATGCTCCTCAGTTTGTCCCATATTTCTTTTGCCATTTTACAACTCATAATTTTTACTAGTTCACTGTCCATTAATCCGCACATGATAGCATTCTTTGCTTTTGAGTTATTCTCAAACAATTTCTTACCGGCAGCATCGGTTGGAGAAGTGGTGGGTATTGTGTATCCACTATCTACCGAATCCCAAATGTCGTATCCCAAAGCACAAAGATATGTCTGCATCCTGAGTCTCCAAAATGTGTAATTAGTTCCATCCAACAATGGTGCTTTGTTTGATGAGAAGCCTTCACCACCTGCCATTGTGTCACTTCCAAGATCACCCTCAGCCGATTTAGCTTGTCAAGGGAACTTGGCTCTGATACCAATTGTTAGTCTCACAATGACACTGAGAGGGGGGTGAATCAGTGTAGCTCTTAAAAACTTAAATCTTCAACTCTTAATGCCAAAACAATGAAAACTTAAAACCCAATAAAGCAAATATAACAAAAGAGCATCACACAACACAAGATGTACCGAGGTTCACCAGTTTTGGCTACTCCTCAAAAATTGACTGTTTGGACTCCCATCCAAATCCAGCCTTTGCAAAGTAACAACTTTACAATCAATTTACCAGCACCCACTGGAAGGAGCACCAACCCCTGATTTATCTGCAACAACAAAAAGGAGCACCAACCCTTGATTTATCTGCACCAATAGAAAGGAGCACCAACCCCTGATTTATCTGCACCAACAGAAAGGAGCACCAACCCCTGATTTATCTGGCACCAATAGAAAGGAGCACCAACCCCTGATTTATCCACACCAACAAAGGAGCACCACCCCTGATTTACCAGCACCAACTGGAAGGAGCACCAACCCCTGATGCCAAGCACCAACTTGGACTTCTGTTCTGAAACTAGAAGATTGACATAAAGATGCCTTCACTTATACAAGACCCTGACTGGTCTATTGCTAACCCAACCTTTCTCGCTATTCACCAAAACACCACACACACTTAAGGCTCTGCTTACTACACTTTTATGGCCCTCTTACAGCCCTCTTGTTGCGCTTCTTACTGCACTCTTATGGCTCTCATGGCTCTGCTTAACGCTCTCTTACGACACTCTTCCAACCCTCTTTTTGTAGCACTTTCACTCTTTTTTAGCAGCACTTTAATTCTCCACGTAGACCTCCTTTTATAACAAAGTTTTGACTCTATTTTTAACTTCCATATTTTTGCATGCAACCCGTAACTGCCCCTGTAACTATCGTTCTGACTTTAGTTCACTGTTCTTATTTTAGCTGCATGATTTTTCTCTATAACTGCACTTGTAACTATCGTACTGACTTTAGTTAACTCTTCTTATTTTAGCTGCATGATTTTCTTCTACAACGGCCCCTGTAACTACCGTATAACTTCAGTTAACTATCACATATCTTATTTTGGCTAGGTTCTCTTCTTAGCTCGTGCCAAAGCGACCTATCACAAAATCGTGACACTTTTGCCTCCTTGCTTCTTTTCTTGGCTTGTACCCACGAAAACACATGTCGTGATATCGCGACACTTTTGCCTCCTTGCTACTTTACTTGGTTTGTACCCAAAAACACATGTCACGATATCGTGACACTTTCGCCTTCATACTCTTCCTCTTTACTTTTGTCACGATATCGTGACACTTCTACCTTCTTACTTTCTCTCTCCTCCTTTAGTCATGAAAATGCGACATGTCGCGATATCGTGACACTTTTCCTTCTTTGCCTTCCTGCTCTTTTCAAGTCATGAAAATGTGACATGTCGCGATATCGTGACACTTTTCCTTCTCTGCCTTCCTGCTCTTTTCAAGTCGTGAAAATGCGACATGTCACGATATCGTGACACTTTTTCATTCTCTTGCCTTCGGGTCGTGAAAATGCGACATGTCGCGATATCGTGACACTTTTTCTCCTTTGCTCTTTCTCTTACCTTCGGGTCACGAAAATGTCGAGATATCATGACACTTTTTCTCTCGGACTCTCTCTCTTGCAATATGTCGTGAAATCGTGACACTTTTTCTTTCGGACTCTCTCTCTTGCAATATGTCACGAAATCGTGACACTTTTTCTTCCGTACAATCTCTCTTGCAATATGTCATGAAATCGTGACACTTTTTCTACTTGCCTTTCTCTCTTGCAATATGTCGCGAAATCGTGACACTTTTTCTTTCGTACTATCTCTCTTGCAATATGTCATGAAATCGCGACACTTTTTCTTTCGTACTATCTCTCTTGCAATATGTCGCGAAATCGTGACACTTTTTCTACTTGCCTTTTTCTCTTCCAACATGTCGCGAAATCGTGACACTTTTTCTTTCGTACTATCTCTCTTGCAATATGTCACGAAATCGTGACACTTTTTCTTGCTTGCACTTTCTCTTCGAACATGTCGCGAAATCATGACAGTTTTTCTTGCTTGCGCTTTCTCTTCGAACATGTCACGAAATCGTGATAGTTTTTCTTGCTTGCGCTTTCTCTTAACATGTTTTTCTTATTTCTTCTTCCTTTGAACATGTCGCGAAATCGCGATAGTTTTTCTTGCTTGTGCTTTCTCTTCGAACATGTCGCAGAAATCACGACAATTTTCTTTCTTCTCAACATGTCGCGATATCGCAACACTTTTTCTTTCTTTCTCAACATGTCGTGATATCGTGACAATTTTTCTTTCTTGCTCAACATGTCGCGATATCGTGACAGTTTTCTTCCTTGCTCAACATGTCGCGATATCGCGATAGTTTTCTTCCTTGTGATTTTCTTTTGATTTTTAGCATATGGGCCACTTTGATCTTTTGGAAAATCATTGTACATACTCTGAAGAACCTCTTAACTCCTGTCCACTACATCAACCGATCTGTCTGACTGTGTTGACAACAATGACAATATTGTTGTTGCACCTTGCTCAACACACAGTTCATTCAGTCTTAGCACAAATATGCTCAATTCTTGTACTAAACATAGTCTTGTCGGTCTAGCACAAGTCCACTCATATCTGCACTAAACATAGTCTAGTCGATCTAGCACAAATCTGCTCAACAAGTCCACTCAAAACTTGCTCAAATTTGCTCAATAGGTCCACTCAGAACCTACTCAAATTTTCTCAATAGGTCCACTTAGAACATACTCAAATCTGCTCAATAGGTCCACTTAGAACCTACTCAAATATACTCAATAGGTCCACTCAAAACCTTATCAATCACTTTCTCAACTCAAATCAATCTCATAAAAGCATAAAAAGAATTTTTAGAGACTCAATATGTTCTATACTCAAAACTCAATCACTTTCTCAACTCAATCTCATAGAAGCATAAAGAGAATTTTTAGAGACTTAATATGTTCTATTCTCACAACTCAAATCAGAATATAGAATAGTTTATTTCATGGAACTTGAACAATAACTTCATACATCCATTTGACTAGGTTCAATCAACTCTACTCAACCAATCACTCAAGAACCAACTCTCACTCACAAACCCTAGTCCAAGCATGTAACCCAAACTCAAAATGTTTCCAACAATGCTTAACAACAAATCTCACATAACAATGATACTCATATTCTTTTCAAACTCTAGTTCAATTTCTTTGCATAACAACTCACTTCAACAATGATACTCATGTTCTTTCCTAACTCAAGTTCAAGTTCTTTGCACAATCCAATGACTTCAACAAAAATGCTAATAAAACAAGGTTTTAATCACAACACTTAATTCCATAAAAACATTGAAGCATTAACTCAAGCACTTTCAAAAAGGAAACCCTAATAAAATCCTTTTCACTCCAAACTTAACTTTCAAGAAAGCCAATCAACCAACACAACTAAAGAAGAATTTGCTCATACCATTTTGATTGACAAGGAGTTGATCTCACAAATTTGCCACACACAATTTATCTTTTCCAATCTTAATAAGGGTTAGAAGACTTTAATAATAACACAATGCAAAATGATGACCCAAAATACACCTTATTAATCCAACTTAAAAATAACATTCACCATAGTCTTCTTTTAATATAAAAACCCTTATACAAAAATCATGCTCAAAAGTCTTAATAAGAATTTAATCAAGACTTTAGTAAAACTCCTTATTACTCCTAAAATAATAAATCTTAAACACCAATCCCTCCAAAATAATCCTCAACAATCATTCACCATAAAATTTATGCCTTAATGTATGTTAAAAAATAATAATCAATTATTCACCCTTATTCCTCCAACATTAGGCAACTTATAAAAATTAAAATAAAAAATTAGTACCTCGTCTTCGAAGGGAATTGAACCCTCAAACTTGTCTCAACACAAGCGCCTTAGCAGTGGTCAAAGTTGCTACATGAGCCACATGCTCATTTGAGATTAAGAAGCACCACATTCTTCTTAATCTCAAGTATCCTTCCACCAAAAGCAAAAGGTCATGTGCCTTGGGTGCCTCAATCAACACACCAAATGATGCAGGAGCATCTGGTGGCAGCATAGCAATCTTGCATCGACAAAAATTTTCTAAGTGTTCACCTGGATGTCACGATATTGCGATAGAGAAAACCATCGTGATATCACGCCATGTCATGTTTTCACGACTCAAGAAGGAGAGAGAAGGCGTAGAGCAGAAATGTCGCAATTTCATGACATGTCATGAAATCGTGACCAAAGGAAGAGAGAGAAGGCATGGAACAAAAATGTCATGATTTCGTGACATGTGGCGAAATCGTGACCGAAGAAGTAGAAAGGAGGCAGGGAAGCCGAAAGTGTCATGATATCGCGACATGTCGCATTTTCGTGACTCAAAGCAGGCAGGAAGGTAGAGAAGCCGAAAGTGTCGCGATATCGTGACATGTCACATTTTTGTGACTCGAATAACGCTAGAATACAGGGAATCCAAAAATGTCATGATATCACGACATGTCACATTTTTGCGACCAGACAAGAGAAAGGAAAGTGCAGGCAGTTCCAGGAGCTGTTATAGAGGAAACGGTCGAGCGGTGGTATACCGAACATCATCAATGGTTGACAGGTGGACCGAGCTTACAATGGTAGCACTGAACAACACGTGGCATAGAGGTGCAGTGAAAGCAGACGAAGATTAAGAGTCGAAAAGAAAGACATTTCGAAAGCAAAGCCAATGCAGAAGCACAGGAAATGAAATGAAGCATCATAAAATTGAGACGGAGAGTCACGCCAGAGACTTTAAAAGGAGAAGTGATGGCATGCACTAGGGGTTGGAAATGGCTAAGACAGAGTTGCAGACATGAAGGCAAGAGTGCCATTCTGGACCTGTTGAGGCTATTTTCATCCAGAGTTGGAATTACAGTAAGGTGATAGGGTCAAAAAATGACAGAGACAGAGTTGCAGATGAGAAGGCAAGAGGGCCTATCTGAACCTATGAAGGCTGTGTTTTTCATCCAGAGTTGAGATGCTGTAATGTATTAGAAAATTCTTCCTGGGAACGTAGGCAGATCGCCGAACGTGAGGTAGCTTGCATCAGGAAAAGAAAACTACGCCTGCAGGCTAGTGTTGTAATATTTTTTTGTTCATGTTTAATGAATGAGGATTTTGAGAATTTGTCCTGAGAAAATTTGGCTCATGAGTGAGAGTTTTGTGAGTTTGGGGTGAGCAATTTTTGTGTCCCCATCAAGTGGTATCAGATCCAGGTTGTTCCTTATCATGTAAATAGATCGTCGAATGTGAGGCAGTTTGCACCAGGATCTGTGGAAGAGCTTGGAGTTCCTGAGTGTGTAAATAGATCATCAAATGTGAGGCAGTTTGCACCAAGATCTGTGGAAGATCTTAGATTTCCTGAGCATGTAAACATATCACCAAACGTGAGGCAGTTTACACTAGGATCAGTTGAATATTTTGCAAGATTTGAGATATTGAGAAAGAAGGTGACAGAACAGTACAGAAGTAAAGGTCACTTCTCAATCCACCCCAGTTGTCTGATGCAGGAGCATCCGATGGCAGCAGAGCAATCTTGCATCAACAAAAAGTTTCCAAGTGTTCGCCTGGATGTCGCAATATTATGATAGAGAAAATCGTCACGATATCGCGACATGTCACATTTTTGCGACTTAGGAAGGAGAGAGAAGGCACGAAGCAGAAATGTCATGATTTTGCGACATGTCGCGAAATTGTGACCGAAGGAAGAGAGAGAAGGCATGGAACAAAAATGCCGTGATTTCATGACATGTCACAAAATCGTGACCAAAGAAGCAGAAAGGAGGCAGGGAAGCCGAAAGTGTCGCGATATCGTGAAATATCGCATTTTCGTGACTCGAAGCAAGCAGGAAGGTAGAGAATCCGAAAGTGTCACGATATTGTGACATGTCACATTTTTGTGACTCGAAGAAGGCTAGAAGACAGGGAAGCCAAAAATGTCATGATATCATGACATGTCACATTTTTGCGACCCAGATAAGAGAAAGGAAAGCGCAAGCGGTTATAGGAGTCATTACAGAGGAAACGATTGAGAGGTGGTATACCGAACGTCATAAATGGTTGACAGGTGGACCGAGCTTACAATGGTAGCACTGAACAACACGTGGCACCAAGGTGCAGTGAAAGTAGACGAAGATCAAGAGTAAAAAAGAAAGACGTTTCGAAAGCAAAGCCAACGCAGAGGCACAAGAAATGAAATGAAGCATCAAAAAAGGGAGACGAAGAGTCACACCAGAGACTTTAAAAGGAGAAGCGATGGCATGCACTAGGGGTTGGAAATGGCTAAGACAGAGTTGCAGAAATGAAGGCAAGAGTGCCATTCTGGACCTGTTGAGGCTGTTTTCATCCAGAGTTGGAATTACAAAAAGGTGATAAGGTCGAAAAACGATAGAGACAGAGTTGCAGACGAGAAGGCAAGAGGGCCTATCTAAACCTGTGAAGGCTGTGTTTTTGATCTAGAGTTGAGATGTTGTAATGTATTAGAAAATTCTTCCTAGGAACGTAGGCAGATTGTCGAACGTGAGGCAGCTTGCATCAAGAAAAGAAAACTATGCCTACAGGCTAGTGTTGTAATATTTTTTTGTTCAATTTTAATGAATGAGGATTTTGAGAATTTGTCCTGAGCAAATTTGGCTCATAAGTGAGATTTTTGTGAGTTTTGGATGAGCGATTTTTGTGTCCCCATAACCAAATGATGCATCATGAATATTCGAACACAAACCTTCTTACTACCAGTGTCTTCACTCTTTCCAAACTACCACTAGGTCATGCTTTCCCAATGCGATTTTGAGGATGGAAACTTCCTCCTTTATTCGCTTCACTGCCACATTTTCAGAAATACACGAGCTCTCTTTTTGCATGCCACCCACTTTTGATTCAAGCAAGGATGATTAAAACTTAGGACTTTGGGTATATTTATATGCTCCTCCAATGCATTAATGATGTCGACGCTCACCATGCTTCCTTCCATGACGTCGGCAATAAAGGCTTCGAATGCCTTTAATTTAAACCCAACCTTTGGGTTTAATCAAAATTAAACTTTGCACTTTGAAATATTTTTCCTTTCAAACCCAACCTTAGGGTTTATAAAAATAATTAATTGACCTTTGTAAACCCAATAATATTATAATTAAAATTATAATAATTTATTTGGGTTTTTCACCAACTTGGTTAAATATTATAATATTATATTCTTCCACTACTTCGGATACATCTACTTCCAAAGGAGAAATGAAACCATTTTCTGACCCATTATTTTGGGTGTAAAATAAATATATTTTAACCCATTATAACTGCCATTAAAATTTGTACTCGAACTGAAGAAGAACTATCACTGACATCTTGAAATCAAAGACAACTTTGACTTAGGGACTCAAAATGTCCAACAAACACCTCTATCTTCCCATAATGTGTAACATAGTTTTGTATGCAATATTTTTGGGTTTCTAAAATGATACTTTTCAATATCCTTGTGTTGTTCTTATTGGTTGATTTACCCAATCCATTTCCCTAAGGGTAATAATTAGATGATATTTGATGAGGAATTCATGTTCAATGGAAAACAAAATAATTTTAGCTCCCTTGGAATGGATGGAATTATCTATGATGATGAAAATAAGAGTTCTAAACCTAGTTATGATATCTTGAAGTATCTATACTACTATATCCTAATTAGTTTTTTTACCTAGAACTACTTTGACACACTTGGTGAAGTAATCTATGTCAAGGAGGATCCACCATGACCAACACTTGAAAATGCATTTATTTTGCCTATGAAATTGAGACCTCATTGTTCAAATGGTTCAATTGAATAACTACTTTTAATGGCACTGAGTATTTCTTCTTCTTTCCCTAGAACATGCAACAAAATTTATAATCCATGACCCATCAATAACATTCAAAGAACAAAGTAGGCCAATAGTACCTAGAACTCCAAATTTTCTAGGTTTTTGTAGGTGTTGAAAACTTTCCCTCTTCATCATGATACTATTTGGTTAGGGTTATTTCTCTATCTTTTGTATACATAAGAGCAAAATTCCATCATAATTATTTATAGATAAGACCTTGTCTAGCCATTGGAAAAATATTTCCTTTTGTCCAAACCTAGCTCTTTCTTTGGTAGATAACCTTTTAGGGATCTATCCTATATCCATATAAATACACATATCACTCATCTATCTAGTTCTGCAGTTATTATATATATTTTTTATTAGATCAACTTGTTCTTCATACACTACCCTTGCTAATTGTTTGCATAAATACCTACTAATGGTCAGCCTAGTAGGCTTGAATTCAGTATTAAATCTTATATCTTATTAATCCATCCATCAATATTTTCTCCTATATTTCCATATAATATAGCATACGAGACATTAATATGCACCACAAATATAGGAGTTTTGCTTTGTGCAAGATAGTACCTAAACTTCCTTAGGGATACTATGATAGTAAACACCTATTTTGTAATTAGGATATATACTTCTCCTCACATTTGTGAAGGGTTTGACCCATGAAGAATATAATGCGTTCCTCATCTTGGTCATTGTTTTGAGTTAGAATAGTTGCAATAATTTTATTTTTTTGAAACACATACATCTTGAATTCCCTAGAGAAATTAGGGTTGATTAGGACAAGGGCCTTGATTATTTCATCTTTTACTTCTTGGAAGGAATTCTTCCTCTCTTTAGTCCAATCTAAGTAGGTGACTTTCTTAAGTACTTTGTTTATGGGTTTAACCATTTGTGCAAATTTGGTAATGAATTTGGCTACAAATTGGATTTTCCCTAAGAATGACTTGATATCTTTGACTAATGAGGTAATTTTAGGTCTTCAATGGCTTTGATTCTATCAGGATATATGACTAGGTATTCTTTCAGTACTATATGGCCTAATAAATTATCTTTTCATAACATGAAGAAAAAAAATTTAGGGTTTAGAGATAAAAAATTTTCTACACCTTCAAAAAATTTACTCTAGATGCTTTATGTGCTTACTTGTATCTTTGGAAATCCCATTAATTCATAAAGGTATATAAGTATGATCTTAACCATAGTTACTAAGAGAGCTCTATCAATCACTCTTGAGAAGGTTGATCCAACATTTTATAGACCTAAAGTCATTAATTGATATAAAAGTACTTCACTTAGTGATGAAAGTTGTATTATATTGGTATTCATCCTTGACCCAATTTTTATTATATTAAAATAGACCATCTAGAAGTGACAACATTTATGAACTTGCCACCTTCTAAAATATCTAATCGATGGTGGGAAATGGGTAATGGTACTTAAATTATGCTCTATTCAAGTTCCTAAAATTGATGCATAGTCTAATATCTCTATTTTTATTACATACTATTACCAACTTAGTGAACCATATAGAATGCTTAATTGGGAATATAATCTAGGCTTATAATATCTTTAATAATTATTTATTCATTATAGCCTCTATCTAAGGGTATTTCTCTTTGCTTTTATAAAAAGACCTATTATTTAGCTCTAACTTAATGGTGTGCTCTATGATATTGCATTCATAGAATTTCAATTCTTTGTATGGCTAGACAATTATGTCTTTGTATATACAATAAAGTTCCTTAAAAATATACTAGCGTTACTGAGTTTAATCCTTCCCTAGTAGTAGACCTTTTCTATTGGTTACATCAACTAGATGATATGAAGAATATTTCACCTTAAGACTATTTTTCCGTGAGCTATCATTTGGGTTCAACAAGTGTTATGTTGTAATCAAACCCTTACACAATTGATTTGGCTTTAGCTATATGATTTCCTCCTTGATATCATCCCCATGTTTTTGAATTTTAATTCAAAATATCTCAAAATATCATAGGTCCCAAAGTAAAAAACACTATTGTAGGTCAAAATATCAATAATCAAGAGTAGAATTATATATGCGAGCAATCAAATAAATATCTAGGATAATATAATAATGAAATAAAATTCACTTATAATATCTAATATGAATGTAAAATGGAAAAAATCATTCATGTACATGCATGAAGAAAACTTACAACATAAATTGCTCAAAAATATGTATACAAGATTCATTATCAATTCTTGCTATGTGGTGACTATTTTCCCTTACATTGTATGGATCTTTGTATCCGTAATATAGGAATAGAAGATGACTCTTCATATAGTTGATTATTGATTTCCACATGACAAGCCCCATGACCTTCAACTTATCATCTTGCCACTTGTTTACTAGACTCATCACTTTCTTCTTACATGCATACATGAATCTATAAAAATTGCACACTTCTACATGATTTTTACTCTCCTACATGCACTCTTGATATAAGACACTTGCGCACATCCTCACTTTACATATTTACACACTTATATACAAGACACTTGTGCATATCTTGCACATTGACACTTACGTAAAAGGAAAATATAAATAACTCATCTAAACTATAGACTCAACCCTAATCTATTACACATTTATATTTGTACAATGAAGGTAACATGGGGGTACACTAGTATATACAAAATAATGTAATATTATCCAACACCCCCATGCATTACATTATTTGGTTATTGAAGACTTTAGTCTTCAATATTTGCGTTCATATTTGATCTTCAATATTCAAGTGAATTTGCACTGAGCATGAATCTCAATTTGAGATTCATATTCAGCTTCATTCTTGAATTTTTCTATGAGTTATCTTTCATCTCCATTATTTGGTTCTTCATTATCTAGTTCACAAACTACTTGAGCTTCTTATTTGGCCTCTATTTCATGTACTTCTAATTCATGTGTATTGAAATATTTCTTTATCTTCGACCTCTAGATCATGTGCTTCTTTTGATCTAGCTTTCCTATAATCTTGACATTGTCCTGTAACTTCTAAATATCCACATAGAGCATTATAATATATTTTTTTGAATTATAAGTGCTTAGAATATCAATATTTTTAGAAGAACAAAACACAGTTTTACTTGATTCACTTGTATCAATATCTTCTTTCCTTACTAGAGTTTCAATCAACTCTTTTTGTTTTTTATTTTCATATTTATGAAGTTCAAGTGAAAGCAATTCCATATACATTATACTACCTATATCAATAGGTATCATAATATCATCCTTTGAATTATCAATTATTTCAACAAGATTTGAATGTAAATAATATTTAAATGTTTTAAAGCTTTCATTCATAGCTTCTCTATAGATGAATTACATTTCCATATCTAGTTAACCCTTAGATTTTTTAATCAATTTACCAATGCCATACATTATAACTTCTAATATTTTTTTTATGATTATGGACTTCATATTTTTTTCCATAATAAAAAAAGTTTGTAATTCAATGATTCAATTCTTTTGAAGTTGATATCGTTATATCTCCAAAATTAATAAATTGCAATTTCAAAAACTTCTCTAAAATCACTCAAATAAGAAATTTGTAAATTTAAAAGTTTCTAAACCTTTGATGTAGTAATACTTTTAACTCCCTATTAAATATATAAAGTTTCAAAAATTGTTTTAATTTCAAATTTTCTCAAAATTTAAAGAACTTAAAAAAAAATTAATAACTTCAAAAATATAATTAATAACTTCAAAAAACTTGAAAAACAAATTTTGAAATTTAAATTATTCAAATAACTTTAAATCTAAAACTTTAGAAAATCAAATAAAATAAACCTTAAATCCTATTTGAAGTAGAAAACCTTATCACTCCATATTTAATATTAAAATAACTCAAAATTTTAAATTTATATCTCCTTCTAACAATCAAATCTTAAAAACCTTATAACAATTAAATCATTCATTCTAATAACTAACTTATAACTCCAATTAATTAAAGAACCTAATCTTAGGTCTTTAACTCTACATTAAGGTAATATATCTTATCTTATTTAAAATCTTGTTGGCTTACCTTTTTCACCTTGCTTACTTGCTTGCTTTTTCAGCCTTCTTGTCTTGCTATTGTAGACTTAATATACTGCCACATGCTTTAAATAGCCTTTTAACACTTTTTAATATGCATGGTATTCATAAAATCAAGTGTTAGCAATGAATGTTTCAAATGTCATTTCATGAGCGTGTAATGAATATTTTTGATAACATTGGCTTCTCTTCTACTCTCACGACTCTTGAGTATATATTTTTGCTATATGCATTGCTTTGTTGGTCTCTTAGACCTCTCTTCTATTTATTTACCCTTGAGAATCCAATTTTATTGGATATATTTATTTTGCTAGTCTCTTAGACCTCTCCTCTACTTTCGTGGATCTTGAGTATTTGATTCTACTAGATACATTGCTTCTACTGGTCTCAAATATCTTTAGCTTCTTTATGAAGAAGATATTTCTTAAGACAACAAATGTTTCTCTCCTAGTCTCTCTCTTCACTTTCTTGTTTGTGAATAATACTTTTCTTAGGACAATGGAAAATTTGCTAGATAGAAAATTATAGCTTCCTCAAGCCTGTGATCTCTATGCCTGGGTAATTCTTTTGTCTCCTTGATTTCTAGTGCTTTATTATAGGATTTATTCTGAGTGAATGCTTTAGATATCACTCAAGTAATCATCCAAATATCATTTCATATAACACTTATATTTTTATTGTGTATAATGCTATAGAGGTGCTTTATTCCTCATCTAGTACTTATTGTGAATGATGCTTTAGATACTACTTAAATTCTATTTGATCTTATTTGCTAGTGGTCCTCTACATGATACTCAAATACTATTAAAACTTCTCTGCTAGTGGTACTTTATATGGAGCTCAACTCCCTATGTCAACTTTTGTTAGTGGCACTTTGAACAACTCAAATACTTATCCATATTTCTCTTGTGGCACTTAAGATAGTGCTTGTATACCTATCCAACCTTTCTATCGTGGCACTTAGGAAAATTCGAATATATCTATCCAATCTTCATCTATTGGTTCTTAGGACAATGCTTGAATACCTATCTAAACTTCTACTAGTGTCTCTTAGAATAATGCTCTTTAGATTTAGAATAATATTGTTTAGTGATGATTCTTAGCTTCTTAGGCTGATACCACTTCTTTGATAGTTTTTTTACTTATATTAATGGCTCTTTGGAGTGCATCCCTATACTTTATTGAATCTAAGGGCAATACTAAAAATATTGTATGATTTCTAGTTAGCCTCATATTTTTGGTTATTTTATTAATGAGAAATCTTCTTTATGCCTTTATACTTTATCTCTAGATGTTTCTTCTCTATGTTTCTTAGAACTAAACTTATCTATTCTCTAGAAGCTTATAATTATTCTCAATATCTATAATTAAGAAGCTTATATGCTTCTCTGTATAAAGAATTTTTTATGCTTCTCAATCTCTTGGAAGTTTTAATGCTTTTCAATCTCCAAATTTCTATATTTGATGTCTTAGGTCACACCTAAGAACAATAATGATTCTTATCCTTTCTAGAGAATCCAAAATCAATATCAAGATGACTATAAATGTCCCATCACATCCAACTATCTTCTAAGTAGGCTTTCTTAACCACTTCCAATTGAGTCACGTCCAACTATCTTCTAAGTTGGTTCTCTTAATCACTTCAAGTTGATTCCTAGTCTTCACTGGTTTTCCTTGAACTAAGTGGAAAGACCCTAACATCCAAATCAGGGTGACTATTATCTATCCTCTCAATATCTACTCAATTAGACCTTTAAAATAGAGTCCAAGTATTCACTACTTTAAAAGTGGACAAACTCCAATATTATAACTCTATAAAAATAGACAAAATTAAGTAGTAGCTCTAATACCATTGTTGGATTTTAAGCCTAAATATATCAAAATATCATAGATTCCAAAGTAAATAAACCAACAATATTATAGGTGAAAATATCAATAATCATGAGTAGAATTATATATGTGAGCAATAAAATATATATCTAGGCCAATATAACAATAAAATAACATTATATGCTTGAGTGGGTGAGTTGGTTTATCATTGTGGGGAACTTAAAAAGGGTGTTGGTTGTGGCCAACACGGGTATGATTCCCAATCCCTCTTGTATATACACAAAAACTTCATTCCTTGTTGGTTGTGTTCGGGGGTCTAACTGTTTATTTGGTGCCATTTTCACCATTAACCAGATTTTTATAGGTCCAAGGTGTAGATAAATTGGCTCGACCAAACCCCGTAAGGGGGAAAAAGGTCCAAGGTTCAAATACCGAGCCTCATTGGACTGAATTCTTATCCCTTTCCTGGTGCTTTAAATGACATAAAAGGCTTCAAATAATTCTGGCATGGTGGTTATAGGGGTGGACTATGCGAAGAACTGTGTGGTGGCTTCTGGGGCAGATAAAGGAGAATGCTGTGATGGACATAAAATACAGATAGCCTACCCAATTTCGTTGTGACTACCGATTCCACCATGTAAATTCAAAAAAAAAAAATGAGATAAAATTCACTTAAAATATCTAATATGAATATAAAAGGCTAAAATAATTTATGTACATGCATGAAGAAAACTTATAATATATATTGCTAAAAATTATGTATACAAGATTTATTATCAATTCTTGCTATGCGGTGATCCTTACAAGCCATTTTAACTTACATTATATGAAGTTTTATCTCCATAATAGAGACATATAATTTGACTCCATGTAGTTGACTATTGCTCTCCATATGACAACTCCCATGACCTTTGGCTTATCATCTTGCCACTTGTATACTAGATTGTTCACTCTCTTCTTACATGCATACTTGACTCTATGAAACTTGCACACTTATACATGACTCTTACTCTCCTACATACACTCCTAATATAAAAAACTTGTGCACATTCTCACTTTACATATTTACACACTTAAAATACAAGACACTTGTGCATATCCTGCACATTGATACTTACATACAAGGGAAATATAAATCACTCATCTAAACTATAGACTCAACCCTAATCTGTTACACATTTATATTTGTACCATAAAGGTACCATGGGGGTACACTAACATGTACCAAATAATGTAATATTCTCCAAAATCCTCATGTAATATTCTCCAAAATCTTCAATATTTGTCTTCGTCTTTAATCTTCAATATTCAAGTGACCTTGCATTGAGCATAAACCTCTATTTGAGATTCATCTTTGCCTTCATTCTTGAGTTCTACTATGCATTTTATTTCATCTCTATTATTTGGTTCTTCATTAGCTAGTTCATGAACTACTTGAGATTCTTCTTTGGCCTCTGGTTCATGTACTTCTAATTCATGTGTGTGAATAGCTTGAATTTTTTCTTTATCTTTGACCTTTAGATCATGTGGTTCATTTGATATAGGTTTTCTATACTATTGATATTGTCCTATAAATTCTAAACATCCACTTATAACATCTTAAATTATTTTTGAACTAGAAGTGCTTGGAATATCAGTATTGTAAGAAGAATGAAACACAATTTTACTTGATTTACTTGTATCAATATCTTCTTTACTTACTAGAGTTTCAATCAACTATTTTTGTTTTTTATTTTCATATTTATGAAGTTCAAGTAAAAGCAATGACATATATCTTATACTACCTATATCAATACATATCATAATATCATCCGTAGAGTTATCAATTTCTCCAACAAGCTTTTAATGTAAATATTATGTGAATATTTCAAAGCTTTCATTTATAGATTCTCTGTAGATGAATTGCATTGACATATCTAGATTACCCTTAGATTTTTCAATCAATTTACCAATGCTAGACATTATAACTTCCAATATTTTCTTTATAATAATATATCATTGTTTTTTAGGGTGAAACTTGAAGCAAGCAGGCGGGAAGCGATGAACTAGGGTTTTTGGAGCTAGGGAAAATCAAGGGCATCAGTTGGGTTGCCGAAGAGATTTCTGGTTACTGTGGATCTGAAGGCAATATTGCTACCCCAGGAGGGTCCAATGGGGACTTCTTCGAATCCTCTTATAGGGAGAAATAGCTCTTATGCAGATTTGTTAAAAGATAAATCTCCATCCAATACTGACGAAGCTCAAAGAACTACATTTAAAATGCTCTTTTCGGCTGCTAGAAACAGATCAGCAACTCATCGATTAATGGATGCCTGCCACAGTCCAAATCAAGGCCCAAGATTGTCATTGAGCCAAGGATGGTCAAAGAAACAATCTTATACAGAGCCAATCATGATTTGATCTGTAAATTCATGGGTATTTTCCCTACCCTGAATTTTTTGCACTCCTAGGTCCAAAAAAACTGGGAGCCTCATGGTGAGTACTCTTTATGGTTTATTAGCAATGGGTATTTTATTGTTAGTTTTTCTTCTCTGGCCGATAGAAATAGGGCTTTCAAATCAGAAAAGAGGAATCATGGTCCGACAAGATTATTTGTTCAACCCTGGAGAGTGGGATTCGATCCTCGAATTGAACCCACCTTGTCCCAGTTTGGATCTGTTTGTATGCACTTCCAATGGATTTTTGGAGTGAGTAGGTTTTGGAGATGATCAATAATTCCCTTGGAATACATTTGGGTATCTCCAAAGACACAATAGAAGGGAACACAACTGTTTATGCAAGAATATGTGTGGAAATGGATCTTAGCTAGCCTCTATCGGTAGATGTGGAACTTGAACTTGCAGGACTATCTTGGATTCAACAATTGTATTATGAGGCTCTGCCCTTTAGATGCAGAGTTTGCCACAAATACAGGCATTTGGCTCGATTTTTCCCAAATAATATGAACACAAAAATGGAGGCTCCTCTAGGAATGTCAAATCTTCCTAAGGAGGGTAAGTCAACAATAAAAAAAGAACCAACCAATACTTCTCAGGGTAAAGAAGCTCAGAGAGATGGTTTTGAATAGCCCAAAAGAAGGAGAAGGCAAAAGAAAAAATATGGTAAAGAGCAAACCCAACTCAAGCCAGAAAATAGGTATGAGATATTTAAGACACTAGTGGACCAAGATGAACAATTCATGGAAGGAGTGGATGGTAATAGTGAAAATAATAACATCCACATTCAAGCTCCTCTTTCATCTCCCCCCGTCATAGAGCAGGTAATTGACCACAGTGATTTATCGCAGTCAGAGAGTGCAGGGGCATTGATAGTGCATAACCAAGAGCAGCCAATAATTAAGGATGTCAGCATGGGAATAGCAGAAAAGAACAGAGAAAGGTCAACTTTAGGGATAACTCAGGTGAAAAAGAGATCAAAAAATAGCAACTCTCAAGGAGTGGGTAGAAAATCAAATAAGGAATTGCTAGTAGTTCAAGGAGACAAACTGATCACTGGAGGATCGGTGAGGCCAATAGATTATTACTGCTCTCAAGGTAACCAATGATTATACAATAATTGAATGTTAGGGGTTTAAATAGTAGAACCCATCAATCTACTATTCGAAGACTCTTAGAAAAATGTAAAACAGATTTTTTGCTTATTCAGGAGACAAAAATGTCGTTAGATCTTATGTGTAAAATAGTTAACAAAATTTGGAGGGGTGTTGGTCATATGGAAGTGGCTGCCCAAGGTGCCTCAGGGGGGATTTTTACTCTTTGGAACTCTCTTGAATGGACTACAATAGAACATCTAGCTTGGAGGGGTGTTCTCACATCACATTTTAGGAATAATGTCACAGCTAAACATGTTTTAATCACAAATTTTTATGGGGCTCAAAACCTTGATGGTCAGAGGCTTCAATGGAAAGTTGTGCATAACACGAGAATATCAAGGGAAGATTTATACTGGATTATTGCTGGGGATTTTAATGCTAAATTATCCTCTAGATATCAGGAAGGGGGAACCCCAATTTTGGACCCAGGGGATCGACTTATGATTGCCCAAGTCTAGGATTTACACTTAGTGGATATTAAATGCCCTGGAACCAACTATACTTGGACTAATAAGAGGAGGGAGCCACATAGCAGGAAGGTAAAGTTAGACCATTTTTTGGTTTCAGAGGAGGCATTTGTAAAATGGAATACAAAATTTCAGATTTTGGAGGGTCCAATTTTAGATCACTTTCCCATTTTGTTGGAAGGAGGGACTAAGATAGGGCAGCATCACAAACCATTTAAATTTGAGAATTTTTGGTTACAAAAAGAGGAACTTCAAAAGAAAATTCCACAGTGGTGGGAAGAAGGCCGCCCAATATATGGGACAACAATGTTTAGATTCCACAAACAACTTCATTATGTCAAAGCTCAACTGAAACATTGGAGGTGAGCTAACAAGATAGAATTCTAGGTCCAAAGAGTTCCTTTGGTGGCCAGATGGGATGAGGTTCAAAAACACTTCAGGGAAGGAACAATTAAAGAGCAGCTCAAAGTTGAGGATGATGCCTTGCGTAAAGCGATTGAGGAAATTGACAACCAAGAGGAGACCTACTGGAAACAAAGAGCAAGAACCACTTGGTTATTAGAAGGTGATAGAAATACCAAAATTTTCCATTGGACTGCATGTGCTAGGAGACAGATGAATAACATGGAAGCTCTTCAAGATGAGAATGGACACTCCTTTGATACACTTCCAGGTATGCATTCCCATTCAATGGATTATTTTTCTAAACATTTTAAATAAAGTATGGTGCAATATGAAGAGGCTCAAAATGACGTTATTGATGTCATATCTTCCATTATCTCTGAAGAAGAAAATCAAACCCTTCTTAAACCCATTGATAGAGAGGAACTGAAGAATGTGGTCTTTGGAATGAGCACTGGAAAAACTCCAGGTCCAGATGGCTTTCCAATTGAGTTTTTTCAGGCCTTTTGGGATAACTTAGAGGAGGATGTAATGGATGTTATAGAGGAGTCCAGAGGTAGTAAAAGAATGCTTAAAGTATTAAATCATACTTTCATTACCTTAATTCCAAAAGGGGAGGAGGGGGTACATATTTCAGATTATAGACCTATTGCCTTATGCAATGTGATATATAAAATAATCACAAAGGTAATGGTTGAGACGCTAAAACCTCTTTTAGATAACATTATCTCCTTAGAGCAAGGGGGTTTTGTAGAGGGTAGTCAGATCCTGGATGGGGTGGTTCTAGCTCTGGAGGCAATCCATTCAATGCAAACATTTGGTAATAAATGAATGTTCATAAAATTAGATATGTCAAAGGATTATGATAGGGTGGAGTGGAGCTTCTTGGAAAAGATGATGGCAGCCTTTGGTTTCTCTTAGGATTGGATAGAATGGGTCATGAGTTGTGTCTCTACTCTGACATACTCAGTGTTAATCAAGGGTCTTCCATCGCAACCATTTGGAGCCACTCGAGGCCTTCGTCAAGGGGATCCTTGCTCTCCCTATCTTTTTCTCATATTGGCTGAAGGACTAGGTAGAATTTTCTTGAGGAGAATACAACAAGGTTTTCTAACAGGTATCAAGGTGGGTGAGGAAGTTTTGACTCACCTACAGTTTGTGGATGATACAGGATTGGTGGGAATGGCCAGCTTTAGGGAAGCAAGAATGATCAGAGATACTCTTAGTGTCTACCTTAGGGCTACAAACCAAGTCATCAATGATAAAAAATCCAAAGTGGTCTTTTTCAATCTTGATCAAAGGCTTCAGGACAAAGTTTTAGAGATCTTGGGATTCACAAGGACTTCTCTCCTAGTGGTTTACTTGGGGGTACCTTTGCACTTTAAAAACTAAAAATAGATATCTGGAGGAATCTTTTGGATTGTATCAAGGATAGAATTAATCATTGGTCTCACAAATGGTTTAGCTATGGGGGTAGATTAACTTTTTTATAGTCAGTCATTCAGGACATACCAATTTATAAATTCTCTATCCTGGCTACCCCACATACTATTTGGAAAGAGTTGGACAAGATGGCTAGAAAATTTTTATGGGAAGGAGTAAAAGGAGAGAGGAAATGGGCCTTAGTAGGTTGGGACAAAGTAACCTGGCCCAAGGTAAAAGGAGGTTTGGGTCTGAGAAGATCCAAGATAAATAATAAAGCTTTGGTTGGAAAGCTTTACTGGAGGTGGATTTCCCAACCAAATTCCTTATTCAGTAGAATCCTTACTAGTAAATATGTGGGACATGTTAACCCAAATGAGGTGGGTTGTTTCCCTTTGGATGGTACTGGATCCTTAGTGTGGTAGGCTCTCAAGTTAGGATCTCAGGTAGTAAAAGATCGATTATTTTGGAAAGTGGGGAGAGGGGAGAAGGCACAATTTTGGACAGATTCATGGGATCAATACCCACCTATCATTGTTGAATTTCCTGAATTGCAACCAATAAAAGCAGCCATTGAAACCAAGGGATGGGTCCAAATTGAAATTTATTTCACCAAAAGTCAGCTAGGGGAGTATAAGTTTAAGCAGTTTAAGAAGTTGGATGAGTGGCCAATTTCAATCCCTCTGGATTTGGCACTCATCATGACTAAAATCTTGACAGAAAGATTTCTCATAGGTAGAGACGATGAGGATGAATTAGATTGGGGCTATGGGAGCCTTGGTGTCTACATAGTGAAGGACGAATATGACAAGATCCTTCCAGAGCCTCCCCCTCATACTTATCAGGTTGAGGATTGGAGAAAGATTTGGCACTCCAAAGGTTGGCCGAAAGTAAACTTTTTTGCCTAGAAGTTCATGCACAATGGAATTCTCACTTTTGATAATCTCAGATGTAAAGGAATCATCAGTCCTTCTCAATGTGTCTTATGCTACAAGAGCAAGGAAACAGCTGATCACTTGATTTTTGAGTGCCCTTTCACGCGCCAGATTTGGAAGAGATGGTTTTCATATTATAAAATTCAAGTTAATGGTGACTTGAATCAGATTAATATCTGGGAAAGATGGAAGAGGGGTAGATTTAAATCTAAATATCTTCGTATTGGTTGGGAGCTTGGATTAAAATTTATTTGGTGGCAAGTGTGGTTGGAGAGAAATGCTAGAATTTTTAGAGAAAATTTTTCTTTGTTAGATGGATTTTGGTAGGTCATTTGGAGCAAAGTCACAGAAACTGTGGCCATCTATGCTAAAGAGGAAACTCAAGTTGTTATTGGGGCAATGGAAGAGGGAGTTTAAGTGCAAGAGGGACAGGATAGAGCTAGTTGGAAACCACCCTGAAAAGGTTGGATTAAAATTAATACTGATGGAGCTGCAAAAGGCAATCCGGGTAGAGCCAGAATTGGAGTGGTTTGTCGGAATCATGTTGGAATAGTGCTCTATTAGGAACTACAAGGCTTGGGAAAATCCACAAACAATGAAGCAAAAGCCATAGCTATCAAATTTGCTTCTATTTGGGCAGTTAAACAGGGCCACAGGAGGATAATACTTGAATCAGATTCTCAAATAATGGTTGGAGTTCTAGATTGCATGAGGAAATTTGCCTTGAAAGCATGGAGGTTGAGGATTCTTGTCACTCAAATTAAGGAATTATGGAGGTAATTAGATGATGTGATTCTAGTTTATGTGAGTAGATATTTAAACAAAGCGGCCGACTTCTTGGCTAAGATGGGTGCTGAGAAGGAGGTAGGGGTTCAGTTGCACAGTGACATGGCTATTGAGGATGAGGTGATTAGGCAGGGTCTTGAAAGGTCCCTGATCTAATGATCAATGAAAAATCAAAGGGAGGAAAGGTGTCACAATATCACAACATGTTGCTTCATCATGGCCAAGGGAGGAAAGGTGTCATGATTTCATGACATGTTGCTTCATCGTGGACAAGGGAGGAAAGGTGTCACGATTTCGTGACATGTTGCACCATTGCGGTCACTAGAGGAAAGGTGTCATGATATCGTGACATGTTGCTTCGGAACAGCCAAGGGAGGAAAAGTGTCACGATATCGTGACATGTTGCACCATAGCGGCCAAGGGAGAAAAGGTGTCACGATATTGTGACATGTGGCTTCATCACGGCCAAGGGAGGAAAGGTGTCATGATTTTTTGACATGTTGCTTCGTCGCGGTGGAGGAAATATGTCATGATTTCGTGACATGTTGCTTTGGCGCAGCAAAGTGAGGAAAGGTGTCATGATATCGCGACTTGTTGCATCATCGCAACCAAAGGAGAAAAAGTGTCATGATATTGTGACATGTTGCATCATCACGGCCAAATGAGAAAAGGGTCGCGATATCGCGACATGTTGCTTCATCGCGGCCAAGGGAGGAAAGGTGTCACGATTTTGTGACATGTTGCTTCGTCACGATCAATGGAGGAAAGATGTCATGATTTCATGACATGTTGCTTTGTTGTGGCCAAGGGAGGAAAGGTGTCGCGATATCGCGACATGTTGCATCGTCACGGCCAAAGGAGAAAAAGTGTCATGATATCGCAACATGTTGCATCATCGCAGCCAAAGGAGAAAAGGGTCGTGATATCGCAACATGTTGCATCATCGCGACCAAGAGAGAAAAAGAGTCACGATATCACGACATGTTTCTTCATCACGGACAAGGGAGAAAAGTGTCACGATATCGCAACATGTTTCATCATCACGACCAAGGGATAAAAAGTGTCACGATATCGCAACATGTTGCATCATCGCGGCCAAAGGAGGTAAATGTCGCGATTTCATGACATGTTGCTTCGTCACGACCGATAGAGAAAAAGTGTCATGATTTCATGACCTGTTGCAACATCGCATCCAAGAGAGAAAAAGTGTCACGATATCACGACATGTTGCTTTGTCGCGGTTGAAAGAGAAAAAGTGTCATGATATCTTGACAAGTTGCTTCGTCACGGCCGAAAGAGTCAAAGTGTCACGATTTATTGACATGTTGTAGCATCGTGTCCAAGTGAGAAAAAGTGTCACGATATCGCGACATGTTGCTTCATCGCGGCCAAAGGAGGAAAAGGTGTCGTGATTTCATGACATGTTGCAATGCCGCTACCCAAGGAGAAAAAGTGTCACGATATTGCGACATGTTGCTTTGTCACGGCCAAAGGAGGAAAAGTGTCATGATATCGCGACATGTTGCATCATCACGGCCAAAAGAGGAAAAAGTGTCACGATATCACGACATGTTGCATTTTTGCGGCCAAAGGAGAAAAGTGTCACGATATCGTGACATGTTGCATTTTCGCGGCCAAAGAAGAAAAGTGTCGCGATATTGTGACATGTTGCTTTTTCGTGGCCAAAGGAGAAAAGTGTCGCGATATTGCGACATGTTGCATTTTCGCAGCCAAAGGAGAAAAGTGTCGCGATATCGTGACATGTTGCATTTTCACAACCAAAGGAGAAGGAGGATAGAATATCACGATATCGCGTCAAGTTGCATCAACAGACCAAACCGATCCCCCTGTTAGCTAGTTAATGGTTCAAGAGATTTGGCTCCATTGCAAATCTTCTTTTACTATTGTAAGCATGTGTTCTCTCTGACTTCGACTGGGAAAAGTCTCTTCCCAAATTGTAATTGATCTTTTTTCTAATACAAGTTTTTTTTAAATTAAAAAAATATATATATTTTCTTTATGATTATGGGATTCATATTTTCTTCCATAATAAACAAAGTTTGTTTTTCTATGATTCAATTCTTTTGAAGTTGATATAATTATATCTCCAAAATTAATAAATTGTAATTTAAAAAACTTCTCTAAAATCACTCAAATAAGAAATTTGTAGATTTTAAATTTCCTAAACATTTGATGTAGTAATCCTTTTAAATCCCTATTTAATTTGCAAAATTTCAAAATTATTTTAAATTATAAATTTTCTCAAAATTTAAAGAACTTAAAAAAATATTTAAAAACTTCAAAAAACTTGAGAAATAAATCTTCAAATTTAAATTCTTTAGATAACTTCAAATTAAAAACTTTATAAAATCAAATCAAATAAACCTTAAATCCTATTTAGTAGAAAACTTTATATATCCTTCTAATAGTAAAATAATAAAAACATGATAATAATTAAATACTTCCTTCTAATAACTAACTTATAACTCAAATTAATTAAAGTATCTAGACTTAGGTCTTTAACTTTTCTTTAAGATAATATAGCTTACCTTATTTACAATCTTGTTGGCTTACTTTTTTCAACATTCTTGCTTGATTTTTCAACCTTTTTGGCTTGCTTTAATGTATCTAAAGATTGCAAACTTAATATACCACCCAATGCTTTAAATAGTCTTTTAACACTTGTTAATCTACATGGTATTCATAAAATCAAGTGTTAGCAATGAATATTTCAAAGGTAATTTCATGAATGCACAATGAATATTTTTGATAACATTGGCTTCTCTTATGCTCTAATGGATATTGAGTACATATTTTTTCTATATGCATTGCTTTGTTGGTCTCTTTGACCTCTCTTCTACTTTCCTGACCCTTGAGTATCCAATTTTCTTGGATATATTGCTTTTGCTAGTCTCTTAGAACTTTCCTCTACTTTCTTGGCCCTCGAGTATTTGAATTTGCTAGATGCATTTCTTTCGTTGGTCTCAAATCTCTTCATGTTATTCTTTATGAAGAATATATTGCTTAATACAAAAAATGTTGCTCTCCTAGTCTCTCTCTTCATTTTATTCTCTATGAAGAAGACTTTTCTTAGGAGAATAGATGAGTTGCTAGATAGAAAATGATAGCTTCCTCAATCCTATGATCTCTATGCCTAGGCACTTATTTTATCTATTTTATTTCTAGTGGTTTTTTGTAGAGGTTTTTCTAATTGAATGCTTTAGATATCACTCAAGTCATCATCTAAATATCTTTTCAAATATCACTTAGATGTTTGTTTTGTACAACGCTATAGAGGTGCTCTATTCCTTGTCTAGTACTTACTATGAATGGTGCTTTAGATAGTGCTTAACTTCTATCTGATATCCTCTGCTAGTGATGATTTAGATGGTCCTCAACTACTATTAGAACATCTCTACTAGTTATGTTTTAGATGGTGCTCAACTCCCTATGTCAACTTATTCTAGTGGCACTTTGAACAACACTCGAATACCTATCCATATTTTCCTAGTGGAGCTTAGGATAATGTTCATATACCTATCTAATATTTATCTAGTGGCATTTAGGAAAAAACTCGTATACCTATCAAATATTCCTCTGGTGGTGCTTAGGAAAATGCTTGAATACATGTCTAGTCTTCTGCTAGTATCTCTCAAAATAGTGCTATTTAGGTTTAGAATAATATTGTTTAGTGATGAATCTTAGCTTCTTAGACTGATACCACTTCTTTGAATTTTTTGCTTATATTAATGTGTCATGACCCTCTCTTGGTAGAAATTTTTTGAATGGTTATGTTAGGATATGCATGATGGATATTTCTATTTCAGTTAGATACTTGTGCTAACCAAAGGAATGATTTATAGATCTATGATTAATTTTTGCATACATAGGTTTTAATGATAAAATATGATGTTGCTAATAGATTGGCATTGATGCAGGATCAAGTTGTCTTATAATGGATATAATTTTGGCAGAAGAGCAACTTGGATAGATGCTCTCTTCCCACATAAGTAACTTAGCATAATTTGCACATAAGAAATAGATCAACTTTGCTCACTTGGTTATTGACTACAAAACTTTAGTGGGTATGATTTAAACTATATTATGTTCTTAAAAAAAAAAAGAATATGATCTCTTTCAAAGAAAGATAATGAAGGAAATTTTGGTAAGCAAGCTTAATTAGGTTGATTTTATTATTTTGATTAACAGATAATATATATTTGGAGCTTATATTTAGTCGATGGCTTTGCAAAATATTGATATGGATATTTTATTCTAAGACCTTGCAATATTGGAACTAACACATTAATATTTTTGTGATAGCTTGTTGTGTCACTATGTTGTTAGTGGGTAAGTATTTTGTTATGTGAGCTAACTCTTGTAGGGAAAAATAAAGATTTTTGAGCTATCTCTTCTATTAATATTAGTGTGTGATTAAAATATAATCGCTAAGGTTTGGGAGGGTGCCTAATCCTTGTGTGGATGTGAGAGCTAGGGGAGTGAGCATCATGGTATTCCCAACTAGTAGTAGTGATGATACCTCTATTTTAGAAGGCAATGGAGTAGTGGGGAAGGGATGTCATGGTGGGTTCGATTGGAGAGAAAGGAAAGGATGTGGAGATTAGATAAGAATAATAAAAGGAGGAAAATATAGAAAAAAGTTGTAGTGGCTCTGGGAAGGAAGTCTGTAGTGGTGATGCAAAAGAAGATGATTCAGTTCATAGCAAACCACCTTACACTGTAGGTAGACTCACATTTGAACTATATTTTTGGTTTACATAGCAAATGGTAGTATTAGAGTTTTAATGTATCAAGTTGGTGCGCTATTCTACTGCAACTACAAATAGTGACTCCTTGTTGCACTCGCTATTCTGGCAATGGTTGTGCATCGTTATTTAGTTGCTTGTAGTAGTGGACTATAGATGTTGGCTTAGTTGAAAGCTAAATAGTTATTGAAAATAACCTTTCTAATAAGCTCTTTCTGGTATTGAATCTGATAGGTTTGGTTGGGTTGTTTTTGGTAGAAATAGATTTTGGTCTATGTGTAGCTTTTTAGCTAGGTCACTGTGCATATTGAAATCATAGAGTTTTATTGGGAAAGGTTGGTTAGATTTTGGAAACCCCCTTTATTTATAGGAAGAATTTTAAGTATTCTCATAGCTTTGTACCTAAACAGGAGATGTGGGTATGTTTTGATAGAGGTAAAATTATCTTTAGGCTTGTTGTAGTAAACACAAGTTTTGGAAGTGTTTTTATATTGTGAAAATCCCTTGGAACATCTCTCTACATGTATCTTTTTGGAATGAGAGAGTGATACCTTCATGAGATTTTTTAGCCATAATTGTTGTGTGAAGTTACCTGGACATCAAAATTATTTCTCTTGTGATTGATCTAGATATTAACTTCAGTTGTTCTTGGTGTTTTCATCCAAGGATTTTGGTAGTTGTAGGTGGAGGTTATAAAATGTTAAAAAAATTAATGGATTCAAATGAATTTTTATCCCATATTTTATTTATAGCTTAAAGCAAGAAATTTTTAGATTTTAATGTAATGAGCACTAGGAGATATCAATCACAAGACGCAGAATAATATTAAAGAAATTAAATCTACTAGATGACTAAAATATGTTTTAAATAGAAATGATATAAAATAATACAATGTAGCTATGGAGGAAATGAACACTCCATTAATAAAGCTATGAAACTACATTGCACCCATAACCAATTGATGATTATCTACATAGAATTAATAATACTCTTCTTATGCATTCTTTATACTTAGGTTCAATAGGTAATTTATGTCTTCATATGATGCAAAGTAAATTGTAGCTGAAGCTAAAGATTCCTCTGTCATTGGTTGATCTTGGGATTTTTTAGAGCAGTCTTGATCTGGTTATTTTTCTACTACTTTGGTCTTCATGTCATGGCATCTTGTCCTTTTCCATTCTATATTCCTTAATTTCAAGTTTCTTTGATGAAACATTGCTCTCATAATATTGCATGTCTTGAGTGGATCTGAATTGGTTCTTCTTATTTTCTTTGTATCTATGTAAGACCTATTTCACTGTCCTTCATAAATATCAACATTGAGATCAATATTAGTAGATCCATCTAAAATAAGCTTATGAAGATAATTGTTTATTCTTTGAAGTAATCTTCTTTCATAATATTGATAGTACCTATATTTTAAGTGACAGGAGAAATATGAGTGATTTGTTCCATCACAATATTTGCATGGATGTAAACTCCAACAATTGGTCTTTTCATGACCATATTGATTGTAATGAGTGCACAATAGAGATGATATGATAGTTTTGTAATCTATCTTAGGAATATCATATTTGTCTATTTTCTTGATAAGACCTTCTAACCATATGTACACAGTTGAAGCTATTTCTTTTTGAATAAAAACTTGTTGATCAACCTTTTCCTATTTTTGGTCGTTTGATTCATTGAATGAGTCTTTCTTCACATAGTTGTTGATTTTAGAGCTTATTTCACATTGTACACAATTGAAGCTTAGCATGATAGTAGTCATTTGTATAACCTGAATTTTTTGAGATAGAGTAGTCTACCTTATAGCTACCTGTATATGATACCTTATTGAAGTATATAAGCTTGATTTGATATTTTTTTTATTAATCCTTAGGTTCATAGACTTCCTTATGTCTCCATAGTAATGAGAGTATGAACACCTAATTTTTAGTTTTAAAGAAAGCTTATATCTTCCCAAATTGATAATATTTAAAATATATTATTATTATCAAGTTTTGTAGAATGCCTTATGAATCCCTAATGATTTTGGAGAATGATATAGTGCCTTTGTAAAGTACAGTTCAATTTTGGTTGATTTTGTACAGTTTTTGTAAAGATCAAAAATCAAATTTTCTAACACCCTATTACTCCTATTGAACTAAGCACTTTTCAATTTTGAAGAGGTTTTAATGTTGGATTTCTTTTGTCCCTTTTGAGAAATTCTGAGATAAGAAAATTATAAATTTCCAACCTTAACAAAAAAATCTTAATAACCTCTTTTGTAACCTTTAGGATTTTATTCAAGTGTTTCTAATTTCCAATAATCTAGTTTGATGTTGTAACCCTTATCACACCCAAATTTAGAAAATTAGAAAATTAATAATATTTGCAAAATAATAAAGAATTTAATCCCAAGTAGAATTCCTTATTTATCCTAGGTTAAATTGCAAATATTATTTCAATTTGATAAGTTATCCCTTATGGTTTTTGCCTTTCAAAATATAAGATTTGACATTAGCTTATAACCCTTATATCTCCCTAAAGTGAAATTAATAATAAATGGGACTTAAACCTTACCTTTGAAAATTGTATCATTGCACTTTTTGGTGCCTTTTTTTTATGAATATAACAACACATTAATATCCTCATTTGGTGCTAGAAATAATGCTTATGCTTTGGAATTCCTTGTCTTTAATGTTGGAATGTAGATGTTGCAAATATGGAGAGGTTTTGCCTTCAAGACTAGTAGCTTTTAATGCTTCCTCTTCCTTCCTTCCATGTTGCACTTTGCTATACTTTGACTACACTTTGCTATGCATTACTGCTTTGGACTTGAGCACCTACTTATGGAAGAAATATCTTGAAATTTATGAAAAGTGTCACATCCATTATGTATGAGCGCTCCACATTTCTTAACATATTTAGTTCCTTCTTTAACACTTATTGACCACTATATAATGTATGAACACTCATGTGGGTACATATATGAGGCTTGTGGAAGATAACAAGTGTCACCACTTTCTTGATATTCCCTGTAACTCTTGTGTGAGGTTTCTCGAGTGTTGAGAGATGAAATAACACCTTATAAAGTTTATAACAAGTGGCATTCAAGCTCTCTGCATGAAGTCCTTTGCTATAATGCTTCCAAGGAGAATATTATAACTCCTTTAGTATGCCTTTCCTTAGCTTGATTTATTTCTTGGACAACAAGAAATATTTTCTTTTGCAGGTGAATTGATGAGGCACTATGGAGCTTCAAATGGTGATTCTGGTTCTTCCTTTTATGGATGATATTCTCCAATTTTAAGACTTTGAATGTAGTACCTTTTATCCTTGCATTCTATTCCTTCAATGTGTTGATTCATGTGCTTATTTTTAGTGTATATAACCTCTTGTTATGTTGTCCATCCCATGTTGGTAGAAATAGATTTTAACACCTTCTCTTTGTAGATTTGAATTCTTTATCTACGTAATGCAACTTTATAATAGCCTTATATGGGCTTTGATTTTGTAGGTTTGTCCATCCAAGAATATAATAATATTTAAATTTTAATATACTAACAATTTCACCTTATCACTTCAATCAACTCTCAAGATAATGAACTTAATCAATTTACTGCAACTAATCAAGAATAATTTGGAATGAACCTTCAATAATTATTCTACAATTTCACTACAATCAATATTGTAGGACTTAGTTTTCTTTTTATTTTTCCAAAGTATATGATAGATAGTTGATAGATGTAATGCTGAAATCTAATCAACTCCTAATTAATGTGCAAATGAACCTTAAAAATAACTTTTCTCTTTTTGCACTTTTTGCAGTCTGTAATCAAAATTTTCTTCTTCTTGCAACTTTAATCTAAATTAAGGTGCTATAATAAATCTGATAAGTAATCCAATTAACAAGTTTATTTTCTCCAAAATTTGCTTACCTTTTTAAATTTTTCATAGTTTATTTGCCACTTTTGTAGAGGATGTGAATCTTGGTGTCTAAGATCACCATGTTGTTACTTCGAGTAGGATCTTGCAGCTTTTTGTAAATTATCTTGAACAACTCCTTCTTCACAAAAATATGATCTCATAATTTCTTTCATGAGCCTAAGATTTGGTGGCTTGTTCTCCTCTTGTGCTATCCACCTAATATATATTTAGAGAAGTATTTATCTCTAAAGTGGTGCCTTCTTGCTGTGATATGTAATATTCAAATCTCCTAGATTTGGTGAGCTTCTTTTATCTTCAAGTCTTCTTATTGAATTCTTACTTCAAGTAGGATATTCTTATCAATATTATGAATGTATTGAGGTCTTCATTGTATTCTTCTTTGGGGATTTGGTACTCCTTGCCAAATTATTCTTCTCAAATTTATCACTTCTTGCTGAATTCTCCTTCTTGGATTTGGCACTCGTTGCTAAATTCTCCTTCTAATATTTGGCACTCCTTGCAAAATTCTCCTCTGTTGGATGGCAATAATTGTCCCAAATCCTTCACTATCAGGGGCTTCTCCTTGGTAGTGGATTTCTCCAGTGATTTCTCCTTTGATGATTTCTTCAACAAGGCTCTCCTAGCATTTTACTGGATGCTCATTGAGACCTTTCCAAGGTCTTTGATCTTTCTACTGGTCTTCCTTGAGATGTTCTCTTCAATATTTTGCTCCTAGAAGTTTTGGTGGTGAGATATTCTAGATTTATGATTTTGTTGCTTCTAAATGTGAGCAAGACTCTCTTAGTGCTTCTTCTTTTTCTTCCAAGACTGGAAGTTCTTCAATGAGATCTTCTCCTGATGTCTTTGTTTTTGTTTCAGGTTTTGAGTTGATTCTAAAGAAGATACTCTTCCCAACTTTCTTGTAGTAAGTTTCCCAACTCACTGAATCTTCTTTCCCTACAATAAAAATATTAGTACTAAAATCTTAATCTGCTTCTAAATTAGATATTCTTTTCTAATTCTTCTTTAGGATCAAGGCTTCTAGAGCATTTTTAGTATCTAGGCTTATGTGGCCTTTTTGGTATCAAGGCTTTTGTGGCCTTTTTAGTATCAAGGCTTTTGTGGCCTTTTCAGTATCAAGGCTTCTATGGCCTTTTTAGTATCAAGGCTTCTATAACCTTTTTAGTATCAAGGATTCTATGTCCTTTTAAGTATCAAGACTTATATGAATTCTTCTTCAAGGCTTCTATGGCATTTTCTTCAAGACTTCTATGGCATTTTTTGTATCAAGGCTTCTATGGCCTATTCTTCAATTGTGAAGTTCTTTAATCCAACAATAGAGATCTTCAATCTCTTGACTTCACCATAACTCTTCACTAGAAGTCTTCTTTCATAGTATTCTTATCTTGCATAAGGAACTAATAGCTACACTATGAAGGCACACCGACCTTCAGGAAATAAATTTGGAGTCTCCTAGCTTTCTGTTGTAGGAGGAGTTCTAATCCTCTGAGAATTATTTTTCAGCAACAAAAGAAACTTTAGGTAATAGTTAGTAAACTCTAGATATCTTGGATGATTTTCACTAGATGATGTGTTAATCTAGTGGATTGAATGTTTTTTTTTTTTTAATTTACATGGTGGAATCGATAGCCACCACGAATCTAAGTAGGCTATCCAAATTTTATGGCCATCATAGTATTCTACATTGTCCACCCAAGAAGTTGCCATACAGTTCTTCATGCATTTTACCCCTATAATCACTATATAGGGGTGAACTGCATGAAGAACTATATGGTGGCTTTCAAGATAGATAATGTAGAATAATATGGTGACCATAAAAGCTAGATAGCCTACCTAGATTCATGGTGGCTACCGATTCCACCATGTAAATTCAAAAAAAAATATTCAATCCACTATATTGACACATCATCTAGTGAAGATCATCCAGGATATATAGAGTTTACTAACTATTACCTAAAGTTTCTTTTGTTGCAAAAAATTAATTCTTAGAGGATTAGAAATCCTACGATAGAAAGCTATGAGACTCCAACTTTATTTCCTAAAGGTTGGTGTGCCTTCATAGTGCAAATATTAGTTCCTTGTGCACAAGAAGAATACTGTGAAATAAGACTTCTAGAGAAGAGTCATGGTGAAGTTAGGAGATTGAAGATCTCTATTGCTGGATTAAAGAACTTCACAATTGAAGAACAGACCATAGAAGCCTTGATACAAAAATATCATAGAATCCTTGAAGAAAATGCCATAGAAGCCTTGAAGAAGAAGCCATAGAAGTCTTGATACTTAAAAGGCCATAGAAGCCTTGATACTAAAAATTCTATAGAAGACTTGATACTAAAAATGTCATGGAAGACTTGATACTAAAAAGGCTACAAAAGCATTGATACTAAAAAGGTTGTAAAATACTTGATATCGAAAAGGCCACATAAGTATAGATACTAAAAAAAGCTCTTGAAGCCTTGATCCTGAAGAAGAATTCGAAAAGAATATATGATTTAGAAGTTTAGGGATTAGGATAGCTAATGAATTATTTATGCAAGCCTAACATACACTTAGCAATAAAACATGCAAGCATACAAACATGCATTTATAAAAAAAAAAATTCCATCCAAACTAGGGGAGAATCCCACACTTATCCCCCACAGTGGATTCTATTATCTACTCAAGCCTTAGGAACCATTATAAAACATTCATAAAAAAATACTCTTCATTGCATTTATAACAACCCTCATGTAACTATGAAACCATTAATCAAACCCTCCCATTATAATTTTCAAATCCATAATTAGCAAGATTTACTTTTCTATAAGCTTTTATTTTCCAAAGAAGCAAACTCTATTTCTTTATATAAATAAGCTATCAAACTCCTAAGTTTTGATAGACTTTAAAATAATAATATTTTCCAATTTCATACCCAATAATTAGTAAAACTTATAAAACTATGAATTGAAATAACATAAAGTTGGTCAAAACATCCAAACATAATATAAAAGGGTCAAGTTATAACACAATTTACCTTCCAAAGAGCATCCGAGTCTAAATATTGATTAATAATAATCAATATTAACCTTATAAAAATAATATTAATTTTATTAATCTTCTCTCTATTCAACCAATGAGTTATCGATTTCTAAACTTGAGAATAATTCATTAATAACCATGATATTATATTTCTACTTAAATTACTTCCAAGGCATAAAGCTAAGAATAAAAAAATAATAAACACCATAACTCAAAAATGTATGCTCCTATAGACAAAGCAATAGAGAGCTTAACTAGCAATTGCTTTGAGATAAATGATAACTACAACCCTCAAGGTGCTAGCAACAAAGGATCTACCTTTGCTTTCATATCAGAGACAATATAATAGGACTTCAATGAGTTAAACTGGAGCTCAAACTTACCTAAAAAAATGCCAAGATAGGTTACCTAAAAGAATGTACCTATGAAAGCTTAAAACCAAAGCACTGCTAAAACCAAGCTATATTGGTAAACGTCTAAGAACATAAACCCAAATTTTTGATGTGATGTAGCCGGTGAGCAACAAAATAAATAGCAAAGCAAAGATGCTCAAAATTTATAGCTATCATCCAAAATCGACGAGAAGACACTCCCAAATAGCAAGGTAAACTAAACACTATGGATGGGTTTAGGCAAGTGCACGAAGAGAGCCCAAAATATAAACATTAAAAGTATGACTTAACCCAATAGAGGAACACAAAATCTCATGCAAGAAAAAATCCACCACACAATGATCTCAAATGATCAACAAATAAAAACTAATAGCAACGAGATCAACAAGGTTGGCTAAAAAAAAATATCCAAGAATAAAAATCTAAAACCATCAATCTCTTCAACCCCATAAAAAAATAAGAGAATGGAAATAATATTTTGCATACTCCTACTAACAAAACCATAATACGTAGCAAAAAAATCACCTAATAGATTAGGAGGATATTTACCTCGATAATGCCATTTATATAAAGTTATCTCTCTCCAAACTCCTGCTCCTAGATCCACATGCATGCTCCTCAAAAACTTCTTCTACTAGCCTCCAAATTAATCTAGGAGGGCATTCAAAAACCAATTTGGATAAGGGAGATCAATAGTCAAGAGAGGGGTGCCCTCTACATGCTTTCCCATTGTGTAGTAGTATAACATTTCCAAGATACGTTGCCACCATCCTATTTTCCATAAGCTAATAATAATAATATCCTTTCATATGCTAATGTTTTAATCACTTAAAATATTTATTTCTTTTATCAATCCCTTATTAATGTTATTTATTTTTAATTCTACCAAACATTAGAATATTCATAATTAATTATCCATCCAATTAAATTAATACCAAGTGTTAATATTAATTATTAACATTAACATTAATATATTTACTAATAATCGACGTTATTATTAATATTAATCCAAATGGAAATATTAACCGATAATTTTCTTGCCTCAAACATGTTTATAAAATATTAATGCAAAACAACAATATCACAACCAAAGTTTTTTCCTTGATTAGAAGTTTTCTTTTTCAAGATAACTAAAACATTCTCACCTTCCTACTAAGGATGTCTCTTTTTATAATAGCAAACTCTTTTCCCAATGGTGCATTCAATCAAAAAACACATATGTAATGCATCTATATGAAGGGTACTCTTTTACCCTTGAGCTATTGATGAAAATACCTTCCATTATTTTCTATTTTCTCTCAACTCTAGTGGTTGTCCCATACAAATCCACCTATCAGAGTACCTTGTCTTGCAACCACAAAATCATCAATAGTACCATATTCCCTAAAATAGTGTTGTCAAAGTATAAAGTGCATATTTCAATACATCTCACTAACATAAAATGATATTATGCATTAGATATCCACACATCAATACATAAATCAAGTATCAAGAATAAGTCTAGCCAAGGATGGTTGCTACAGTTCTATAGTAAGAAGGATAATCAAATTGGGTTCTTAGGTGTGATCTAAGACATTACAGATTTTAGATTGATAGAAAGTGCAATAAATATTAAGCCATAGAAGTTTGAGAATATTCCTATAGAAGAAAATGAAAAATTTTAGCTTCAAGTGTAGAGAAAATAGAAGAAAAAGTTGCAATGGATTGAAAAGCATTCTAGCTTCCTAAGTAAAAAGATTTAAAGCAACAAAGAATAACATTCTAGAGATAGCAAGAAAGGATCATATAGATAAATTTTGAAGAGGCCAAAGAAATAGGCTAGCATTTGAGGAAAAGGTCTAAGAGGCTATATAGAAAAGAAAGGGGTCTAAGAGGCCAATATAGAATTGGCTCAAGAAGCCAAGAATAGAAAAGAGGTACTACAATTCCATATTTAAGAGAGGCCCATTCGATAAAATCAAGAAACATAGTAGAGGATTAGCCATTTGGTTGTATAATAGAGAAACAGGTCATTCGACCAATTCAAGAAAAAACATAGCATATAGCATAAGAAAAGAACATTGCATTCAAGAAGTAAAGCAACAAAAAATGGTAAGAGTTTTCTCATGTAGAAGATTTGTATGTAGAATCTTATACAAAGCTTCTAGCCAAAAAACTAGCACCATAAAGAGCTACCAGGACCATATGAAAGAGAGCATAACAACCAACAAATCTATAGCATTGTCGTAGGTCAACTTGAATACTAGAACATAGAAACAACATGAGGATATCAGTGGAGGAGGCTAAGGAAGGGGAAGGATAAGGGAGTTTAACTATGAACTAGCAAAGGCAAGCTTCCAACATCTAAGGAAAGAAGCAAAGCTTCCAATGTCTAAGGAAAGAAGAAAGGCTTTTAGTGTCTAAGGGAAGAAGCAAGGATTCCAACATCTAAGGGAAGAAACAAAGCTTCCAATGTATAAGAAATAAGCATAACTTCCAACATTGAAGAACAAAAGCAATGCATTAAAAAAGCATGAGGTTAAGCATCCAACGTTGTAGGAAGGTGAAGCATCTAGCATTGAAGTGTATACACCTAATATAGGAAGAGAGAAGTCTAACCATGAAGACAAATGCATCAATGCCTATGTCATAATTATTTGTGTTTTTAGTAATGCATTGAAGATTAGAGCAAAATAAAATCAAGCATTTTGTAAATGCATGTAGAGCTCCACATAGATGTTAATAATAATTTGACACACCTAAATTGGGATTCAATTAAAAAAATCTGCAGACGAAGCACATCCAAAAGCACATACAAAGCATTAACGCTAGTGAGAAAGAAGAGCATGATTAAGAGAACAAGTCTCTTAATAAGTAAAAGGTTAGATTGAAAATTATTTTTAATTAGGATTTTTTGGAGTTATAATATGCTTACATAGGTTTTTTGGAGTTATAATATGCTTACATAGTCTAAGAAGGATTTAATCTAGGATTTATAGGGGTTAGGTTGAATTTTAAGCTTTTATTTATTTATTTTAAAAGATATGGAGTAATAAGGGTTTATACTTTCATTGGTTAATAATATTATTTAAAGTTTTTAATATTTGAATATTTTAAAGGTAGAATATTTATTTCAAGAAAATATAAAAAATATATATTAGAGTGTTTTTGAAAATTTCCAAATTTAAATTTTGGAGTTAAAGGTTTTCAATATCAAAGGATTAGAAAACAAAAACAAAAAATTGTAAATTTTATATTTGAGTTATTTCTTAATTAGAGAGTTATAAGGTTTACTACTTGAAGGAAATAAATCATTAAATTGATTCATACCATGGAAGAAATTATTAGAAATGCATTCAATGAGGATAGTGAAGAAATAGTGAACAAATTAAAACTTTATTTTCAAAATTTGATAGATGATCTTGATAAAAATAAGAAAATAACAAGATCACTAAATACTCTTGAGAACTCAAAATTAGATCTTGTTGCTACTAAATCTCAATTTGATAGAACATCAAAAATAGATTCTATTACAAAATCTATATCTACTCAAAAGGTCATAGACTATCAAAAATTACAACTTATTTATAAGGAAAATAAAGAAAGAGTAGCCTTGGTTGTGCATAAATGGTTATGTTGTTTTCTTAAGGAAATAGATGATCTTAAAGCACTAAAAAGGAAACATAAGATGAAGAAGAGATAATACAAGTGCAATTATTGTAATAGAATTGGTCATGAAAAATCTAATTGCTAGAATCTTTATTCATGTAAATATTATGGAAGAAAACCTCATTCTCTAGCATTTTGTTGGTACAAAGAAAATTATTCTAAAAAATTTGAAAGAGCACTATTGTTAAGATTAGGGAATATTTTTCAAAAACTTATTTCTAAAGCATATTCTAACAATAGAGCAAAGTGTTCAATTTTTGAAATGCAAGAAGGAAAAACATTTTATAATAAAATGTTTAGAAAATAAGGAAAAAAGGATCAATTATGGTCTAAACTTATCTTACAAAGTAATCAGGAATGAGCCAGATATATCAAATATTGAACAAGAAATTCAGGCTATTCATATGCAAGAACTTGAAGTCAAAGAAGTTCAAGAAATTTGTGATCTAGATCAAGAAGACACAAATATTTAAGAATCATAGAATCTAAAGAATGGAGATGAAGAAGAACACAAAGCTGAACTAAAAGAAACTGAAGATGAATTTCAATCAGAGGTTTATGGATAATGTAATATCACTTAAATATTGAAGACAAATATGAAGATCAAGATTGAAGACCAAAGTCTTCAATAACCAAATAATGTAATACAGGGGGGTTTTGAGGTATATTACATCATTTGGTACATGCTAATATACCCCCGTGGTATATTAATGGTGTTGCGGGCCAAACAAGGTTAACTTTTTCCTACTTTTGTCACATGCCCGTGCATTTAATTTATCAACCCAGGGAGCTTTGTAAACTTGCGAAGGGTCTGAATAAGATTGCTTACAATACCACTTGAGATGAGTCCGCTAATTCTACTATTGGGGGGTGTTTTCAAAATGGTTGTCAATCACTCATGCACTCCTCAATAATTTACGTAAGAAGAAAATAATTAAATCTACGAAAATAAAACATTCACACATTCCTAAAAATGAATCTACTGCAAATACTGGAAATAGCAATGCGGTAAATGATCCTACAAAAGCAATAAACTAATCTAGAAAAACACAAGAAAAGTGGGGAAGAAATACTGGCTTGGAGTGGGCCCAGGCTCCAGCAGCTTCCTCCCAGTTGAACACGTGCTTAGAACTCTTAGAACTATAATATATTTATCAAAGTGTTACAATATCTATCTGTCTCTATATCTCTATATAAATCTATATCAATCTATATATCTCAGAGCGGTCTGCGTGTGTTTATATAACACACCCACAGAACTTCTATTACAAAGAGGTTACAACAGTCGATTCATCCCAGACTAAATTAAGACAGTCTGGTGAATGCAATCGACGTCTGCTTAAAACTGGCATTTGGTTCTAACGATGGCGTGTTCATTGATTGGTTTGTGCTTCACATGGCATTGGTAAGATGCTTTCATACGTTGGTGCGATCTCCAATTTAGCTCTACATGATGTAGAGTTGGAACTGCACCAGTTGTTGTTGTCCACGTCATGCAAATCTGGTCAACGGGCGAAGAACAAAGGTGCCTTCCCTATGAGGAAGGTGCCTAAGTATATTGGGTGCCTTCCCTATATGGAAGGTGTCTTACTACCATGGCGCCTTCCTGGAAGAGGAAGGCGCTTACCTTCTGTTGGTGCCTTCCTATGAGAGGAAGGCGCTTGCCTTCTAGTGGCACCTTCCTTATGGGAGGAAGGCGCTCGCCTTCTGTGAGAGGAAGGCGCTTGTCTTCTAGTGGCGCCTTCCTTATGGGAGGAAGGCGCTCGCCTTCTATGAGGAAGGCACTTGTCTTCTAGTGGCACCTTCCTTATGGGAGGAAGGTGCTTTGCCTATCGTGGCGCCTTCCCATCGGTGCCTTCCTTATGAGAGGAAGGTGCTTCCTTCCCTTTGGTGCCTTCCTGGAGGAGGAAGGCGCTTATCTTTCCTTGGCACCTTCCTGGAAGAGGAAGGCGCCTACTTACTCTTGGTGCCTTCCTGGAAGAGGAAGGCGCCTACTTTCTCTTGGCACCTTCCTGGAAGAGGAAGGCGCCTATGTTCTCTACATTGATCCCCAAAGAAACAAAGTGCCAGGTCCATCAAAAAGACCTCGACTGATCCAAATCTAACTAAACCAACTGCAATTCCACAAAACACACTAAAAACACACAAATTAGATAACACGCATAATTTCATCAAATATCTATATAATCATTTATAAAAGTACGCAATCCTTATTATATAGCCGCATAATGATCAAGAAAATGTGTACAAAATATGAGCATTTTTGGTGCTCATCATCCCCCCACGCCTAACATATGCCACGCCCTCGTGGCATCAAAACTATAGGTAGCCCTGTTGACCCTTCATCGTTGCCATTTCTTGGAGGATTCGGTTGTACCTACGGCCCGAGTCTGTCTCTTCTACACGCTGGCATCTGAAGGTGTGGCTCACCTTTTCCTATGCAGAACTGAGGGTGCGGCTGTCGACTGTCCTTTTCTCATTCTGGCCGCTACTGGAGGTGATCTAGCCAACGTCATCTCTACTGACTAGAATGCAGCTTCGGTAGCTTGCCAGAGGTCAGCATCCGGAGGTCTGACCACTGCCAGAGGGATATCTAAATTATCCCTCCTAGAAGGTACTACTTGGGCCTTGTATAATCTGGTTGCTTCAAGAGTAAGCCCTACATTCTCCTTTGCAATGGTAGCGGCCTCCAATTGGGGGCCATATACCCCCCATCATTCCAAATACCTCCTCATCATGGAGGGTCATCCCCGGGATGAACCGTAAATATCCTAGAACTGGTTGTCCTCTATCGGATTGATGCAGATGCCAGAGTCTCCTCGCATCCTCGAGGCTGCCTTCCTGGCCTCTTTGGTTGCTTTCATCTCCTTGAGCAATCGTTCGAATTGTTTTCACCTTTTCATGAATGGCTGCATATCCCACTCGTCCTCTTCTGGCTCGACGAAGGTCACCTTCACCTTCTTTCGAGCCGTCCTGGGCCTTTTTCCTCTGGCCTCTATAGAAAATGTGATGGCTCGAACAGGGGTCTTCTCTTTCTCCCTGGTGGACGTCTCCTCGCTCCGAGGGGCCTGCTCTGGAGCGTTCTCTTCATTCTGTGTTACTGTCTCTGGGGGTGGTCCTTCATTCTCCTGTCTATCCGGTGTCGACCCCTCAGGCTCTTCTCCTCCTTTAGGTCTGGGGAGTTCCTCCTTATCCTCTAGTCCTGTCTGCTACTGGAGGCCCTCGTCCTACTCTGTATCACTCAGGACGATGACAGGGGGTATTGTGGGACTTCTCTCCCCTTCACTCCCAAAAATAGAGGAATTCTCCCCTGCCTCCGGGCTGCTCTGTCGGGCGTCCGATCAAATTTCTCCCAAAGAGAATACTCATTCGATAGATGTGGGAGAATTCATCGAGACTTCTTTCGCCCAATCAGTTTGGGTCGACGCATCCCTTCTTTTCATTCCCCTATCCTAAGATAGCTGGTTTTCCTCCCGCAACTATCGGACCAGCTGCTCGAGCTGGGCGATCCATCCATCTCATTCCTTCAACTCCCCTACATGCTTGTTCTGGAAGTCCTCCAGAATTTGTTGGGTCATCCAACAATTGGTTTGCCATTCGAGCGCCTCCTCCAAGGCCGCATCGACCTGGTCATTGTTCCCGAAAGTCCCTGCATCTTGTGGGCTCTGGTTTGTCAATTCCTCGAAGGGTTTGGGCTACAATGTCTACTTCTGGGTCACTCTATTCTTCTTCTATCGAGAGGAGTCACCGTAGAAATTTCCTCCTGGGGACTGGTTCTATCGGCCAAAACTTGTCCTCACCACTAATAAGCGGTGCTCCTTCTTCCTCATGCTCGAGCACTAGGGAATGCCTTCTTTCCTCTATGTTTTTAGGCACTAGTGACTACCCTCTTTCCTCTATGAAATAGGGCAATGCCAATTGCTCGATACTCACCATTTCCTCTATAGGGCATCTCTCATCTTGCCCTATTTTGGCAACAACATCATGTCACCTTTCTTGGCCGCCATCTCCCTCTGCGTCGAGGTTCTACCTCTGTGCTTCTGCATGGCAGACCAGTGTTGATATCAGCCCATGGTGGGCTAAGGTGGATGGTGCCCCCTTCTAGTATCGAGCCGCTTCATCCTTTAGAGCATTCACCAAGTAGAAGGGCATGTTCAACTTCCTTCCATGCACTAGGTGATTGAGAAACTGCACATGATTAGCATGCAGATGGGTATATTTCTTGGTGCATGTGAAGAATCGAGCAACCTGCTCGAATATCTTCCATAGATTCATGGGGAGGCTATTTTTGGGTAACCCCTCCTTGTCTATCTGCACATTCTCCCCTAGCAGTAGCACCTCGATGTACGACTTCAACAATCCGCCCTTGTATACACATTCCCCTATGAGGGGCAATCCAGTCGCCTGTGAGATGAACTCGGGGGTGACTGGAATTTCTACCCCTCGCACCTGGGCTACATCACCCCTCAAGGAGGTAGTGAACTCCTTGGCTGCCTCCATATCCTAGCCCTGACTGACTAGGGTATAGTATTCGAGCCATCCCTCGGCCTCGAACTGTGTCTTCACCGCTCCTCTGATTCCGTCCGTATCACCTGGTTCATTCTTCTTCACTGCGTGATTCTTAGACCTTCCTCCCATGGCGCCTTCCCTTACTACTGCTATTTTTTTCTATCCTTCCTTCCTCAGGAAGGCGCCTAACCCTAGCAGTTATGGAAGGTGCCATATCATTGGCATGTGGTTTCGGCTATGGGGGGATATGATCTTTATGATGACGGTATCTTTTTTGATACTGCATATTTTATAAATAATTATATAAAAATTTGAATTAACATGCATGTACCTGATTCGATGTTTCAGGCATCATGAAGGCCATTGATTCACTGATTTGTGACACGGGGAGGGGTATGGTCATCTGGTGCCGCTCATTCATGTGATGCTTCATTTCGCTCGAGGCGTCCGAGAGGCGTGAGTGCTGGCTATACGTGGAAGGCATTCTTTGGTACCTTCCCCATGTGGAAGGCGCTGATGTGGCACCTTCTCGATGTTGTCGGTGCTCTCTGAATGGATGCGCCTTCCGGTGATGGAAGGCACCTCTGATTGGATGTGCCGTCCGATGGTGGAAGGTGCCTTCTTGATGATGGCACCTTCCTGCTACGAAAGGTGCTCCTGATTGGGTGTGCCTTTTAATGGTGGAAGGTGCCTTCTGAATGGGTGCACCTTTTCGATGTGGAAGGCGCCTCGGTCTGCATGCGCCTTCCCGATGTGGAAGGTGCCTCTGGCTGGATGCGCCTTCCTGATGTGGAAGGCGCCTTGATTTTTTTTTTTTTTTTTTATGGTGCCTTCCACGGAAGACCCTATATATATATTTATATATATATATATATATTTTTTTACTAGGCACCTTCTTTATAAGGAAGGCACCTTCTTCTTGCGAGGCACCTTCTTTATAAGGAAGGCACCTTATTCTAGCGGGGTGCCTTCTTGATGTGGAAGGTGCCTTCTTTTGATTGGGCACATTCTTTATAAGGAAGGCACCTTCTTTATTGGGTGCCTTCTTTATAAGGAAGGCACCTTCTTCTTGTGGGGCACCTTCTTTATAAGGAAGGTGCCTTATTCTCGACAATCATGTTGCGATTGACTGGGAAAGGGTGATCAAGCCTTCTCAGTCTTGCTTCATGCTGCCTCAACTTCTACCTACGAGCCGGTGTCAGAATGCTGAGCCGAATCAGGCCTGGTTTCCTAGATACCTATTCCTCATGTTGTCAGGTCCTCCACCTACAAAAAGCAACCAAAAAAGAAAGGAAAATAAAGGCAGTTAGACGCATTTTGTGCCTGTTAGGCCCTGGGTTAGGATGCCTGTAGCTTGCATGCGGGCGTCGTCCCTACAAAAACACACTATAAGAAAAAACTACATTAACTAATTTTGGGTGAGCACTTCCATGCCCACCATTTCACCTATGAGAGTTCGGTCCAGATCTAACAAGATGGGGTCTCCCCCATGCCTATTCTAGATTCTACCTGTAATGTTTCGGACATGTTATAGGGGCATAGTCGGTGGCCATTGACTGTGAACACGGTGTTGCTATCGTCAATTGTCTTAATGCGCACTGCCCCATTCTTGATGAGCTCTACCACCTCATACGGCCCCATCCATCTCTGCATTAATTTGCCTTTCCTCTCCTGGAACCGAGAATCGTACAATAGTACCCATTCCCCTTCTTGGAACTGCTTCAGCTTAATGTGGCTATCATGCCACCACTTTCTTTGCTTTTGTATAATTTCTGTTCTCTGCAAAGCATCTAATCGGATTTCGTCCAGCTGATCTAGCTGTCGAATCCTTTGTTTTTGAGCTTCATCCAAGCTCAAGTTCAATTCTGAAGCCGTTCTCAGCGTCTTGATTTCAAATTCGATGGGCATCATCGCATTTTTCCCATAGACCAGTTGGAAAGGTGTAAAGCCTGTGGTGGATTTCCACGTGGTGTTATATGCCCAGAATGCCTCCGACAACCATGTAGCCCAATATTTCCTATGTTGCTGCACGGTCTTCATCAGGATGTTCTCTATTTCTCTATTTGTCACTTCCACTTGCCCATTTGCCTGTGGATGGTAGGGCATAGTTTTATTGTGCCAAACTTTGTATTGCTCCATCAGCTCCTCGATCAACTTGGAGGTAAATTGAGGCCCTTGGTCTATTGTTATCTCCCTAGGGACCCCAAATCATGTAAAAATATGGGCAAATAAGAAATCGGCAACCGTTCTTTCCTTTGAATCCCTCAATGCCTGAACTTCAACCCATTTGGTAACGTAATCCGTATAGACCAAAATAAACCTCCTCCCCATCGAAGGTGGATTAAACGGTCCCACGAAGTCCATGCCCCACTTATCGAAAGGTTCCAGGTGTACCTAAGGCTGGAGGGGCATTTCATCTTGATGGGTTGGTCTGCCCATCCTTTGGCATTCGTCACACTTGTTGGCGTACGCAACCGCATCCTTAAATAGAGTGGGCCAAAAGTACCCAACCTCGTAGGATTTTGTAGGCAGTTCATTTCCCTGCAAAGTGTCCTTCGCATGGTTCATCGTGACATGCTTTGAGTACTTCGAGAACTCCTGTTCTGCTATGCATCTTCTTATAATTTGGTCACGTCCTATTTTAAATAGGAGGCCATCCATCCATAGGAATGATGCACTTTTCTCTATGACCACCTACTTTTCTCGGAAAGAGAGAGCAGGTGAGGTCCTTTCGATGGCCAAGTAATTGGCTATATCTGCATACCACGGGGTTTGCTCACTAATAGTGAACAAATGTTCATCCAAAAACTGGTCTTCCACTGCTTGATGGTCTGTTGGTATCAATCTGGACAGAAAATCTGCCACGACGTTATCCTTGCCTGGTTTGTCGACTATGGTGATGTCGAATTCCTGTAGTAGCAATAGCCATCTGATAATTCTTCCACCAATGGCCGGCTTGCTCATTAGGTATCTGATAGCCGCATGGTCCGTATGGAAAAATACCTTATATCCGATGATATAGTGGTAGAATTTGTTTATAGCATGGACAACTACGAGGAACTCCTTCTCTGTCATCGTGTAGTTGAGCTCTGCTCCTGCCAAGTTTTTATTGACATAATAAATGGCATAAAATTCTTTGCCATATTTTTGTCTGAGGACTGCTCCAATCGCACCGTTGGATGCATCATAGTAGATATGGAATGGTATGGCCCAATTTGGTCCTCTTAAAACTGGTGCAGATATCAGTTTCTCCTTAAGCAATTGGAACGCTTCTTCATAGTCTTTCATCCAATTGAACTCCACATCCTTAGATAATAGAGTGTGTAGTGGTTTGGCAATTTTGCTAAATTCGACGATAAATCGTCGATAGTACCTAGCTGATCCAAGAAAACTCCTTACCTCTTTCTGCATTCTAGGGTTGGGTAGGTCCCTGATGACCTCAATATTCCTTTTATCAACCTTTATTCCTTCTGTAGAGAGGTGGTGCCCCAGTACGATGCCTTCTTGCATCATCATAAAGCATTTTTCGTTACTTAGGGACAAATTATTTTTCTTGCTTCTATCGAGCACTCTTTCCAAGTTCATCATTGCCTCCTCAAAGGTTTCTCCATAGACGGTGAAGTCATCCATGTATACCTCGACCCCGTCTCCCATCATGTCTGAGAATATGCTAAGCACCACCCTTTGAAAGGTGGTAGGTGCGTTGCACAGTCCGAAAGGCAATACCCTATAGGCAAACATTCCCCATGGGCAGGTGAACATTGTCTTATCTTGATATTCTTCTCCTATCTGGATCTGGTTGTATCCACTGAATCCATCCAGAAAGGAGAAGTACTTCCTCCTTGAGAGTGTGTCCAAGACCTGATCAATGAACGGGAGTGGGAAGTGGTCTTTCTTGGTTGCTTTGTTCAATGCTCTGTAGTCCACATAGATTCGCCACTTCCCATTCTTTTTAGGGACCACCACTAACGGTGATACCCACTCACTGTCAGAAATTAGATATATGAATTCGACAGCCAAGAGTTTGTGCAGTTCTTCCTTGACAATGTCTTTCATTGTCGGGTTCATTCTTCTCTGTGGCTGTCGGCTTGGAGTTGCCTGATCATCTAGATAAATTCGATGGGTACAGATCTCTGGGCTGATGCCCTGCATATCTAAGTAATCCCATGCAAATGCTTGTTGGTGCCTTACCAGGAGCTCTTCTAATTTTGTCAGTTGTGTGGGCATCAACCTACTACTGACATTTAACGTTCTTCCTGGCCCAACGTGTATCTGTCGAACGTGGTGATCTTGGGCGCCAGTCAATGGTGATCCAGGTGCGGATATGGAGGGCTCTCCATGGAGAAACTCCACAATAGCACCATATTCATCTTCTTCTATCAACTCCTCCAATGTCATCATCGGCTAGATCATGGACAGCTCTGGATTTCCATGCTCGATGAACATGGGTTCTCCTACTGAGTCGACAGACTATGCTGGGGGTGAAATGGTCAACCTTTTAACATTTTGCCCATCGGAGATGGTCATCAACCCATCTCGACAGCTGATGTAAGCATCAGCTATTGCTAGCCATGGCCTCCCCAAGATGAGCGGGTAACCACCCAGCCTAGTTTTGGATTGCAAGACTAAAAAGTTAGTTGGGTATTCCCATGCGTTGACCATTACTATCACGTCTTCCAACATTCCTTTCGAGTGCTACGGTCGATCGATCGGCCAGCTGTAACACTATCATGGTGGGTTTTAGGTTCATGAGTTGAAGCCTCTGCATGGTCTCCTAAGGCATTACGTTGATGGCTGCTCCGAGATCGACCAACGTATTGGACAGGGAATGTCCCTCAATTTTTATAGTCAGCACCGGGCTGCCTGGGTCTGCATACTTCGGATGGCATGTTTTGCCCATCATCAAATCCGCCAGTTTACCCATGACATTGATAGTCTGGGTTGCTCTTCATCCTGGCTTCCTCAGACACATCTCTTTGATTGCCTTGGTATATATTGGAACATCTCGGATTGCTTGGAATAATGGAATTGTCACTGTGAGGTTCTTCAAGCTTGACAAGATGTCGAATTCTGGCTGCGTTACTTTTCTCTATTCTTGCAGCCGGTTGGGAAATGGAGCCTTCACTCTCTCAAGTGTTTCTTCCTCCTCTACCAAAGGTGTTTCTTCTACCTCTTCCTCCTCTTCTACCAGTGGAGGTGTTCCTACTCCTAGCTACCTACCTGACCTAAGCTGAATATTGTACATAGGATACATCTCACCCTCCATGTTGTATGCTGGCTGGTTCACCCTATTATTTAGATTTGTCATCGGTTGTGCGGGTAGCTGTGCAGGTCTCACTACTGGAAATGCTGGTAAATTCTGTTGGGGGTGAGTAGGTGCTACGTTCTATGGAGCCTAATTCCATGCAGTGTGGCCTCTCCACTACTGCCCAGGATATGGATATGGCATCCATGGCTGCTGGTTCGGGAATGTTGTTGGGGGTGCGTTAGACCAGGGTGATGGCCCCCACCACCCCATGTTAGGTGGTTGAGGTGGTCCTTGGTGCATGTATGGCCCTCCCCCATATGGCGACATTTTGGTTGGCATATTCCCCGTAGGGGGCTATGGCCAACTCTTTTGATTGCCTATGAAATAGGCATCCATGCTTTCAGCCTCCTCCTGATTACTGGGCAGTTGTGGGCACAATCGAGTTTTATGATTCAGCCTACAAACTATGCATACTCTGACTTTGTTCTCCGGGCATGCATTCTTTGCATGCCTCCCTCTACATTTTGGATAGAAATAAGCCAATGCTGCCTCATTTTCTTGCTTCTTTTTCTCTAACAACAATGTATCCATCTGCAATGCTAGAGATGAGAGCATTTCACTCTTTAAATCCTCCAGCATGTTACCTATTTCTGTCTTTGTGACTAAAGCAGTCACTTTCATGGTTCTGGAGGTGGCCTTGCCTCACCTTCTTGAGTAGTTTTGGCATAGTTTTTGGATGTCTTCCATAGCATGCTGGTAGACATCACCTTCGGAGATCATGTTAAGAGCCTCCAGTGATTCATTGGTAAGTCCTCTCAAAAATATGCTTTTGAGGGACTTATCAGATAGTCTCGCGTGAGGAGATCATTGAAGATTAAAGTTGAATCTCTCCTAGTACTCCTCGAGAGACTCATATTCTTTCTGTGTCATGCTCAGGACCTCCTCCCTGGAGTCTCTTGCTCTCCCAAAATCTTGGTATTGCTCTAAAAAGAGCCTCTTCATCTGGTCCCATGTGGCAATGTGTTTGTCTCCCAGACCGATGAACCACCGTAGAGCTGCATCATCCAATGTAGAAGGAAAGAGTTTTAGCTTCTACGTATCGGATTTGTAGTCCATAGACCTACATAAGACATCAAACTTAAATAAAAATAGGTCAGGGTCCTCAGTTGGGTATCCTCTGAAGGTCGAAAGGTGAGCAGGGGATATGTTTTTCATTTTGGCATCTCCTACTCCTTCCTCTATCGAGAAACTAAATCCAGATGAGACTTCATCATTATCAACCATTTTTTTAGGAAATGTGGTTTCTAATGCAGTGCTTATGGCCTTACGATCATTTAAGACTTTTTGAGTCAAAGCTCTAAGGTTTTCTGGTGAGATCGTCCGATCTTCTACAACTTTCCACAATAGGGCTTCCTCTAAGGGAGTCCTATTAAATAGGGGATTTATGATGATTCGTTCTTCCCCACATTGATGGGATGAGGAGGCACTTTGCACAAAGTGTGGTTCCTCACTCCAATGGATTGTTGGTGGGTCGGGCGAGTCTAATTCAAATTTAGAATGCTCGGCTGACTCAGGTTCTGATGGATTGGTTCTTATAAACCGACCGTCCGGTCCTCTTCTTCTCGAAGAACTCATACAAGGTCAGATGGAAGGTTTTAGGGTATTGTAAATAATCTAGTTGAGACGCTTCCCCAGACAATGGTGCCAAAATGTTGCGGGCCAAACAAGGTTAACTTTTTCCTACTTTTGTCACATGCCCGTGCATTTAATTTATCAACCCAAGGAGCTTCGTAAACTTGCGAAGGGTCTGAATAAGATTGCTTACAATACCACTTGAGATGAGTCCGCTAATTCTACTATTGGGGGGTGTTTTCAAAATGGTTGTCAATCACTCATGCACTCCTCAATAATTTACGTAAGAAGAAAATAATTAAATCTACGAAAATAAAACATTCACACATTCCTAAAAATGAATCTACTGCAAATACTAGAAATAGCAATGCGGTAAACGATCCTACAAAAGCAATAAACTAATCTAGAAAAACACAAGAAAAGTGGGGAAGAAATACTGGCTTGGAGTGGGCCCAGGCTCCAGCAGCTTCCTCCCAGCTGAACACGTGCTTAGAACTCTTAGAACTGTAATATATTTATCAAAGTGTTACAATATCTATCTCTCTACTATCTCTATATAAATCTATATCAATCTATATCTCTTAGAGTGGTCTACGTGTGTTTATATAACACACCCACAGAACTTCTATTACAAAGAGGTTACAACAGTCGATTCATCCTAGACTAAATTAAGACAGTCTGGTGAATGCAATCGACGTCTGCTTAAAACTGGCATTTGGTTCTAACGGTGGCGTGTTCGCTGATTGGTTCGTGCTTCACCTGGCATTGGTAAGACACTTTCATACATTGGTGTGATCTCCAATTTAGCTCTACATGATGTAGAGTTGGAACTGCACCAGCCATTGCTGTCCACGTCATGCAAATCTGGTCAACGGGTGAAGAACAGAGGTGCCTTCCCTATGAGGAAGGTGCCTAAGTATATCGGGCGCCTTCCCTATACGAAAGGTGTCTTACTGCCATGGCACCTTCCTGGAAGAGGAAGGCGCTTACCTTCTGTTGGCGCCTTCCTGTGAGAGGAAGGCGCTTGCCTTCTAGTGGCACCTTCCTTATGGGAGGAAGGCGCTCGCCTTCTGTGAGAGGAAGGCGCTTGTCTTCTAGTGGCGCCTTCCTTATGGGAGGAAGGCGCTCCTTCTCTCTTCTATGCCTTCCTTATGAGAGGAAGGCGCTTTCCTTCGCACCTTCCCTTCGGTGCCTTCCTTATGAAGAGGAAGGCACCTACCTTCCCTTGGCGCCTTCCTGGAGGAGGAAGGCGCTTATCTTTCTCTTGGCGCCTTCCTGGAAGAGGAAGGTGCCTACTTTCTCTTGGTGCCTTCCTGGAAGAGGAAGGCGCCTACTTTCTCTTGGCACCTTCCTGGAAGAGGAAGGCGCCTATGTTCTCTCGCATTGATCCCCAAAGAAACAAAGTGCCAGGTCCATCAAAAAGACCTCGACTGATCCAAATCTAACTAAACCAACTGCAATTCCACAAAACACACTGAAAACACACAAATTAGATAACATGCATAATTTCATCAAATATCTATATAATCATTTATAAAAGTATGCAATCCTTATTATACAACCGCATAATGATCAAGAAAATGTGTACAAAATATGAGCATTTTTGGTGCTCATCAAATGGTACATTTGTAAATATGTAATATATTAGGGTTGAGTCTATAGTTTAGAGTGTGATTTATATTTCCTCTTTTATGTAATTGTTAATGTGTAATAAATGGACATGTGTTATGCAAGAATGTAATATTCAAGAAATGCACTAGTGTCGTGTAAGTTAGAGTGCAAGTGTAGATTGACTAAATATGCACGTGTCTTGTATGTAAGAATACAAATATGTAATTTGAGGATTTGCACAAGTGTCCTAGATTAGGAGTTCATGTAGAAGTATAAGATTCATGTAGATGTGTGTAAGTATTGTATAATCAAGTATCCATCAAGTATGCAAGTGGAAAGATGATAATCCAAGAGTCATGAGACTTGGCATATGAAGAGTCATAGTCAAGTGCATGAAGAATCACATAACTATGGATATATAATGGAGATAATGCTCCATAGAATAACATGGATCAAAATAAAGAATCTAGAATTCATAGTACAAAGTTGTAACAAGAAGAGGAGCAATAATTTTTTTTACTTTTTGAGCAATTAATATTGTAATTTTTCTTCATGCATAGTTCATGAATGATTCAAGCTATTTACATTCATAGTTCAGTATATAAACAATTTTTATTTTCTTTATTACATAATCCTTTATATACATATTAATTTTCTCAAATTATTCTACTCATTATTATCATTATTATGACCTTTAATTTTTTTGGCTATTTTATATTGGGACCTGTGTGATATTGTGATATAACCTATGATATTTTATGGTAGTAAAGGCTTAAAAATCCAATAGGGACAAGTTACTCATGTGAGAGGTTAGTAATCTTATCTAAGCTTGCTGGGACACTTAAATGTTACCCCAAAATTTGTGGCAAATGTAAATGCATCAAAAGCAAATAAAGAGTAAATCGACAACAAAAGGCATTAACTGTGTGAAGGACTTGTATGAAAATATAAATTTTTTGAATTTATTATTCAAGGGGTTGAAGTAAGTAATTATGGGCTCAAAAATATTTTAGGCTAGAAGATTGTATCTAGACTTGCTTGGTGTTGGACCTATAGCAGAAAGTGAGCCAAGATAATTTTGGTATTGATAGGCCTTTCAAAAATATCTAACAAAGTGTAAGGCTCATAAGAAAATTGGTGTTAACAATTCAAACACTTTAGCTAAGCTTCTCAAAGATATGATAAAATTTAAGTAGTGCAAAAGGCATCCCAAAAAGTAATACAAAACAAAGTGGTAACCCATACCACTTAGGTTAGCTTCTAAGTTATTCAACATACCAACACTAAGCAAGCAATAAGCTTAGAAATAAGAAGATGCAGAAATAATAACCCAAAAGGTGAGAGTAGTAGCATCCTAAATAAAAGGTCCCAATGTATATGATAGTTGGCGTTCCAAGAATGAGCAGTTAAACCATGTAGTATTTTTTAGAGTTAGAAAATTACAACCACCCCATGAAGTGTAGAGCAAGTTGAAGAGGCCAAGTGTGATGAGGCTTGATTTAGGCATAGACTTTAGGTTTAATTTTTATGTTAATTTTTATTATTTTCCTAAAGTTCTTTTTGCCGACATTTGATTGTCGACATTCTGATATTTGATAATGTCGAAAGATTAGTTACGTCGGCAAATCTTTATCTATTTTTGTCGATATTATTAGTTGTAATAAGGCTAACACCAATTTTGATCATTGAGGAGAAAATAATAGCAACCCCAAGCTCTACCATGTTTACGGTGTCAAGTGGAAGCCACCACCTATTCACATTTTGCCGCTCGACCAGGGCAATTCAACGCCTATCAATGGAGCTCAAGGCGCGATAGTGTTTGCATGTCATTTTCCTGTCAGGAAGACGTGGAGGTTTTGCCATAATGAATCGCATCATTGAAGGATGCACGATTTCTGCATTGTGAAGGTTTTCAAAATGATCACGCTGATTGACCGCTCACTCCATATTGCCACGTTGATCGCGCCACTAGCTTTCCACCACGCATGTTTTTGCCGCTGATACCTGCCATTTTAGCCCAGAGTTTCTGCTGAGGTGACGTGTAATCGCAGTTTGCCTTACTGCCTTGAAGCTCCTGTTACGTGCATTTACATTGGTGAACCGTTCGCTCGCTGTTGCCAGTTGACTTCAACACAGGCAAGTTTGCTCAACTAACTTTCATATTTTATAAAGGGTTTTATCCGGCTAAAGAATTTTATTGTCAGTATTTTAAAAAGGTTTTATAAAATAATTACAATATTGTGTACCTTTTTAGTTAAAAGGTATTTCAATTATTTGTACACATTTTGGTTAAAAGGTTTTCTCATCATTTTAGTAAGAAGAGATAGCTTGCACATATTTGCACTTCTTACTTTATTTAAATGCTCTTTTTGTAAAATTGCTTTTAGTGCAAGTATTTGAGCATTTTCAAACCTTTTTTTTGCAAGTTTCCATAAAATAAAAATAAAAATTTCTTAGTGGCGATTACTCGAGCACAAATGGCTACGGAATTAGCCGACAAAATGTCTCAACTCATTCAACTTGTGAGTGCTTTAGCCAACAAAGTCACCACACAATATATTCAACCGCATTGTGATGTTCCCATCTATGACAGTTTGCGGGATCCTGAGGTTCTCGACAACTAGATTTTAGACATGGATAGTTGGTTTGAGTACACCAAGTTGGAGAAGGCCCAAAAAGTTGCTTTTGCTAAGCTTAAATTGTCAGGCCTTGCCAAGATCCTTGTCACTGATCATCAGAGGACGCAAAACCCCATTGATACATGGGATGAATTGCAACGTGTTTTGAAGAGTAGTTTTTACCCTTCAAATTATGCCGAAGATCTTGAAATCAAATGGCTACGTCTCCGACAAACTGCTCAAATGAGTGTTCATGATTATGTGTTGCAATTTAACAAATTGAGAATTTTGAATTTCGTGCAGGATTCTGCTACTCAACTGGTGACCAAATTTAAAAGTGGATTGTAGGAACCACTTTATCGCAAGTTGAAATACAAGGTCATTGTAAGCATTGATATGGCTCTTAATCAAACCATACTTGCAGAGGAGGAATTGCAAGAGTCATCGTGCGGGATGCTCTTCATCATCGGGAGGAAATCTGAAGGCTTCACAACAACAATCCAAGGTGGCTAAGTCTTCTTCTTATTCCCCCTCTTCTCCTTGTCCCACTTTTTCTTCTTCTTCTTCCTCTTCTTCTTCTCAAAAATCTTCTAAAACTCCTGTGGAATGTACTTATTGTAAGAAGAAGGGTCATCAAAAACATCAATGTTTTAAGTTGAAGAATTTGAAAAAGAAGTCCCTAGTTGTAAAGCCTTCAAATGAGGAACCTCAAGAAGGTCCCATTGAGGCTACAAGGGAAATAAAGGTATATAAGGAATTGACTGGGTTGAAAAAATTAACCCTCATGAACACTTCAACAGGGGATCGTGAGAACTTTTTTGTGACCACGATTCACTTCAATGATTCATTTGTAGTTGATTGTATCATCGATAGCGGATCGTAAAAGAATCTAATTGCGAGGTTCGATGTCAACAAAATGAAGTTTCCCATGAAACCCAATCCTCATTCGTATCCTTTAGGGTGGAAGGATAATGGGATTTCATTTGACATCACACACACTTGCACCGTAAATTTTGCTTTCAATCCCTCTTTTTTGGACACAGTTGTGTGCGATGTCACTCCAATGGACTGTTGTGGTTTATTGCTTGGAAGACCTTATCAATATGATAAGAGGTCTATTCATGATGGGTTTAAAAACAAATACACCTTGCACAAAGATGATAAGGCTTACATAATCAGAAGCAATCAACAAACTCCACAAAATCTAATGCTCAGTTGTCGACAAACACATAAGGCTGTAAATCAAGCAAGGGAACTAGCACTCATCTTTATCAGACCATAGTATGAACACAATAAAGCACCTAATCAAAACCAACATATGCATGCTTCAGTTAGTTCTTTATTACAATCATATTCAGGTGTGTTTCAAGAACCTACAAGTCTTCCTCCTCAAAGAACAATTAATCATAACATTGAAATTTTACCTGCTGCTTCACTTTCCAATGCTCCAATGTATAGACAATCAATAGTGCAAATGCAAGAAGTCAAAAAGCAAATTCAAGACTTATTGTCTAAAGGTTTCATTAAACCTAGCACTTCTCCTTGTGCTTCACCTATTTTGCTTGTATTGAAGAAAGATGGCACTTGGAGACTATGTATTAATTTTCATGCCCTTCGGTCTTACAAATGCTCCAACCACACTCATGCAGATAATGAATGAAGTGTTTTGTGATTGTTTGGATAAATTTGTAATAATTTATTTCGATGACATCCTTGTGTTCTCCCAAACTTGGAAAATTCATCTTAAACACTTGGAATATTTTCTTCAAATTCTTCAGACGAACCAATTGTATGCAAATTTACCCAAGTGTTCTTTTGGGTAAACTTCCATTTCCTATCTAGAATTTGTAATTAGTGAAAAGGAGTTCAAGTGGATCCTATCAAAATTGAAGTCATTCTCAAGTGGCCTACTCCTACTTCTGTCATAGAGTTGAGGAGTTTTCTTGGACTTGCTAACTTCTATCGCAATTTCATTGTAGGCTATTCCATTATTGCTGCTCCTCTTCATTATGTAACAAAGATCAAGATTCGGTTTTAGTGGACAAAGGAACCGTAGGATGCATTTGACACTTTGAAACAAAAATTGTGTAGTGCACCTATCCTTGTGTTGCCATATCTTGCACAACATTTTGAGATTGAGAAAAATTCTTCATAATATGCACTTGGAGTCATGCTAAAGCAGAATGGCCATCTATTGGCCTATCATTCTGAGAATTTTTCTAAGGCCAAGAAAAATTATTCCACTTATGATAAGGAGTTGTATGCATTGGTGCAAGCCATCAAATACTGGAGATATTACCTTCTGGGCAAAGAGACAATAGTTCACATCGATCACATGCCCCTTAAGTTTCTTCAATCTCAGTCTAAATTTGAAGAAGCTCGACTTATGAAGTGGGCATCCTATTTACAGTAGTTCCATTTGGTGATCAAGTATAAGAAAGGACAACATAATGCAGTGGCAGATTGTCTGAGTCGACCTCCATCATCTCGTGCCTTGACTGTTGTGACTATGTATCATGTTGATTTTTAGACTTGGCCTTCACAATATCCATTGGATCCTGATTTTGCCAAAGTATTTCAACAACTTTCTCATCCTTCTTCCAACTTGAGAGGTCTTCAAGACTTTCACATTCAGGATGGAATGTTGTATAATTTGGATAAGCTTTGTGTTCCTCAAGAACATAGGGAGTCTCTCTTGAAGGAGGCTCATTCCACATTGTATGGAGGATACTTTGGCAAGCAGAAAACTGTACATCATCTTGAGCCTTACCAAGATCCTTGTCACTGATCGTCAGAGAATGCAAAACCCCATTGATACATGGGATGAATTGCAACGTGTTTTGAAAAGTAGTTTTTACCCTTCAAATTATGTCGAAGATCTTGAAATAAAATGGCTATGTCTTTGACAAACTGCTCAAATGAGTGTTCATGATTATGTGTTGCAATTTAACAAATTGAGAATTTTGAATTTCGTGTAGGATTCTGCTACTCAACTAGTGACCAAATTTAAAAGTGGATTGCAGGAACCACTTTATCGCAAGTTGAAATACAAGGTCATTGTAAGCATTGATATGGGTCTTAATCAAGCCATACTTGCGGAGGAGGAATTGCAAGAGTCATCACGCAGGACTCGCTCTTCATCATCGGGAGGAAATATAAAGGCTTCACAACGACAATCCAAGGTGGCTAAGTCTTCTTCTTATTCCCCCTCTTCTCCTTCTCCCACTTCTTCTTCTTCTTCCTATTATTCTTATCAAAAATATTCTAAAATTCCTGTGGAATGTACTTATTGTAAGAAGAAGGGTCATCAAATGAGGAACCTCAAGAAGGTCCCATTGAGGCTACAGGGGAAAGAAGGGTATATAAGGAATTGGCTGGCTTGAACAAATTAATCCTTATGAACACTTCAACAGGGGATCATGAGAACTTGTTTGTGACCACGATTCACTTCAATGATTCATTTGTAGTTGATTGTATCATCGATAGCGGATCGTAAAAGAATCTAATTGCAAGTTCTGATGTCGAAAAAATGAAGTTGCCCATGAAACCCCATCCTCATTCATATCCTTTAGGGTGGAAGGATAATGGGAATTCATCTGACATCACACACACTTGCACCGTAAATTTTTCTTTCAAACCCTCTTTCGTGGACATAGTTGTGTGCGATGTCACTCCAATGGACTGTTGTGGTTGATTGCTTGGAAGACCCTATCAATATGATAAGAGGTCTATTCATGATGGGTTTAAAAACACATACACCTCACACAAAGATGATAATGCCTACATAATCAGAAGCACTCAACAAACTCCACAAATCTAATGCTCAGTTGTCGACAAGCACATAAGGCTGTAAATCAAGCAAGGGAACTAGCACTCATCTTTATCAGACCACAGTATGAACACAATCAAGAACCTAATAAAAACCAACATATGCATGCTTCAGTTAGTTATTTATTACAATCATATTTAGGTGTGTTTCAAGAACCTACAAGTCTTCCTCCTCAAAGAACAATTAATCATAATATTGAAATTTTACCTGCTGCTTCACTTTCCAATGCTCCAATGTATAGACAATCAATAGTGCAAATGCAAGAAGTCAAAAAGCAAATTCAAGACTTATTGTCTAAAGGTTTCATTAAACCTAGCACATCTCCTTGTGCTTCACCTATTTTGCTTGTATTGAAGAAAGATGGCACTTGGAGACTATGTATTAATTTGCATGCCCTTTGGTCTTACAAATGCTCCAGCCACACTCATGCAGCTAATGAATGAAGTGTTTTGTGATTGTTCGGATAAATTTGTAATAATTTATTTGGATGACATCCTTTTTTTCTCCCCAACTTGGAAAATTCATCTTAAGCACTTGGAATATTTTCTTCAAATTCTTCAGAAGAACCAATTGTATGCAAATTTACCCAAGTGTTCTTTTGGGTAAACTTCCATTTCCTATCTAGGATTTGTAATTAGTGAAAAGGAGTTCAAGTGGATCCTGTCAAAATTGAAGTCATTCTCAAATGGCCTACTCCTACTTCTGTCACAAAGTTGAGGAGTTTTCTTGGACTTGCTAACTTCTATCGCAAGTTCATTGCAGGCTATTCCACTATTGTTGCTCCTCTTCATCATGTAACAAAGATCAAGATTTAGTTTCAGTGGACAAAGGAACCGTATGAGGCCTTTGACACTTTGAAACAAAAATTGTGTAGTGCACCTATCCTTGTGTTGCCATATCTTGCACAACCTTTTGAGATTGAGACAGATGCTTCATAATATGCACTTGGAGTCGTGCTTAAGCAGAATGACCATCTATTGGCCTATCATTCTGAGAATTTTTCTAAGGCCAAGAAAAATTATTCCACTTATGATAAGGAGTTGTATGCATTGGTGCAGGCCATCAAATATTGGAGACATTACCTTTTGGGCAAAGAGACAATAGTTCACACTGATCACATGCCCATTAAGTTTCTTCATTCTCAGTCTAAAATTGAAGAAGCTCAACATATGAAGTGGGCATCCTATTTACAGTAGTTCCATTTGGTGATCAAGTACAAGAAAGGGCAACATAATGCAGTGGCAGATTGTCTGAGTTGACCTCCATCAACCTGTGCCTTGAATGTTGTGACTATGTCTCATATTGGTTTTTAGACTTGGCCTTCACAGTATTCATTGGATCCTGATTTTGCCAAAGTATTTCAACAACTTTCTCATCCTTCTTCCAACTTGAGAAGTCTTCAAGACTTTCACATTCAGGATGGAATGTTGTATAAGTTGGATAAGCTTTGTGTTCCTCAAGAACATAGGGAGTCTCTCTTGAAGGAGGCTCATTCCACATTTTATGGAGGATACTTTGGCAAGCAAAAAACTCTACATCATATTTAGAGATTCTTCTTTTATCCCCACAAGCAGAGAGATGTTCTTCACTTACGACAATGTGATGTCTGCAACTATTGTAAATCCACAAATAGGAAATTGGGCATGAGTATGCCATTGCCCATTCCTTCTCGTCCTTGGGAGAGAATTTCCATGGATATCTTAAGTGGTTTTCCAATGACAGTGAGGCATCATGATTGTTTCTTCGTCATTATGGATAGATTCAACAAGATGGTCAAATTCATTCCATGTCGTAAGATGAGTATTGCTCAAGATGTAGTCCAACTTTCCTTTGATACTGTGTGGCACTCATTTTATCTTCCAACTAGCATTGTATCCGATAGAGACTCACGATTTTTGGGTCACTTTTGGAGATCCCTTTGGAAGATCTTAGGAGTTTCACTTAACTTCTCCACTGTTTATCATCCACAGTCTAATGGGTAGACAGAGGTAGTCAACTGTACACTTGTGCAGAGTTTGAGGATATACCAGCATTCCACTCTAGCCAAGTGGGATTTAAGCCTCACTCATATTGAGCACGCGTACAATAGGGCCGTTCACAGTTCTACTAGGCACTCTCCTTTTGAGGTTTATTTCAGATTTCAGTCATTGGCTCCTTATGATTTGCTATTATCCTTGCCATCACCAGCCATCATACATATTTAGAAGGACAAATAAAAGGCCAACTCATTTGTATAGTACCCGCAGAGCCTTCAGTCCAAAGTGGTTCAGATTATTTAGAAGACTTAGCAGAAGCAACGACACCAGATGAATCAACATCGTACTCCTCATCATTTTTAGGTTGGTGACAAAGTATGGTTTTATCTCGATAGACGATATTTTATGGATAAGGCACATAGCAAAATCAAGCCTCTACACTATGGACCTTATACCATTCTTCAAAATATTTCAGAGAATACCTTTCGCCTGGATCTTTCAGATCATCTTGGCATTCATGATGTCATCAATGTTGATCTCTTTAAACCCTATTATTATTCCACTTTGGAATCCTCTCTAGCTACTAGTCATACTGGTGATGTGATTACTGATGCACAAATTCCGGTCGTTTCCGATACATTTTTTGATACGAAGACTCGACAGACTCACCAGGGTACTTCTACTTCATATATGGTGGCCCGTCGTGGCCAGTTTCCACACCAGGCTCATTGGATTTCTGCTCACCTCATGTCTCGAGATTTTCCCTCTTTGTTAAAAGCATTGGAGTCCAATGCTTTTGTTGATGGGTTGAGTGATGAGGCTTGATTTAGGCATAGAATTTAGGTTTAATTTTTATTATTTTCCTAAAGTTCTTTTTGTTGACATTTGATTGCCAAAATTATGATATTTGATAATATCAACAGATTAGTTACGTCGATAGATCTTTATATATTTTTTCTAACATTATTAGTTGTAATAAGGCTATTTAAGCCTTGTAAAATAATGTAAATACAACTTGGATTTTGCCATAACAAAGTCGTACCAACTTAGCCTAGGATCATGCCCAATAAATTTTGACCAATAATTATATGTAATAGTTTATTTCATTTTAAGTTAGTTAAAGCTATAAAAATAGTGCTCCTTATTTATAAGTGTCAGATATTCAATGTTTATCTTTTTATAAGTTGGTGTTCTAAGTTGTTCTAATAAAAATAAAAAATTGTTTGGATTCTTTCTACCAAAGTGTATGGAATACCTACAATAATAAGTCACACTTTCAACATTTCATATAGCTTTACTAGTGGTATATTATTTTAGGCTCAATGTTGTTTGCTTTATTTCAATAGGGGTTGAAGTAAATGTTGTTAGGCTTGAAGTTGTTTGGATTATTGTTGTTAGAGATTTTGGGGTGTTGAATGTTGTGATAATTGTACTTCCAAATATTTTTATTAGTTTCAGTTGGAGTGAATTTTGTTAGGTGAAATAATTATTTGGATCATTTTAGTAAAATATTTAGAATATTGGATGCTTCAATTATTGTGCTTACTATGCTTCCTTACATGCTTTGATAGGGTAAATTTTATTAAGCATTTGATTATGATAGCTAGTCTATGTCCATTCGGCTTGCATTCTTGTTGTTAGATATATTTTATATGATTTTAATCTTGTTTCTATCACTAATTTCTCTCTTTTTAGTTTCTTTAATTTTCAAGCAATTTCAAGGAGCTGGACTTCTCTAGAGGTTGATCTAAAAGTAATTTTATATCATCCAATCTTGACTCTGATCTAAGATGTGCATTTTATACCTAGGCAAATCGGAATATCAAGAGGGTTTATGGAGGTGGATGAGGTATCCATGATGTGAAAAATGGATAGAAAGTTAAAAAAAAAAAAAAAAAAACTAAGAAAATATGTTATCTTCGTGTTTGGAGCAATTTACTTGCAAATAGGATCAATTCACTAAAAAAAATGAAAATAATTCACTTTTTGGAGGTGTTTGGTTATAGTTTCGATGGGGGAGTGACTCAATTGAATATTCAAAGGACTTGCTTGAGAAATTTGGGTGGTTTTACCATTAGGAAGAGGGAGTGATTTGCTTGAAGAACCAAACAATTTTCTTAGAAGACAAGATAATTGCTTGTTTTAGGGAAACAATGTCACTCAAAGGATTGAGTGATTTGCTAGATATGTCAAGCTATTCAATTAGAGTTTATACCTTAGCTAATTTTCCTAGGTTTTATTTAAGTGGTTCACTTTTATACTATCAAGGAGCCTCTATGAGGTTACAAACCACTCAGCCTTTAACACTAATTATGCAACTAGCTAGCTAATGTACAATTTGCTTATCTGATTGCTTGAGCTCTAAATTTGTATGTTAAGGACCTTTTGCTACACTTGGGATATATAAACGGTCCTTGGTAGAAAACTCTTTGTTTATGCCTTACATAGGCTACCTTCCCAAGGCAATCATCCCATTAAGGGTAAATTATATTGGCCCTATAGTTTACATGTGGTTGGCCATAAAAGTGAGTACCTTGCTCATTAATATGAGTGGATCACTCTATTAGTTTTTACCATCAATTACAATGTTCCTGATGGACTTGGCATAACACATATTTTAGGGGAAGAAGATGGAACTTGTAACATAATTAAGGAAGTAAAATAAAGGGATTAAGAGGAAATCAAAAATAGCAAAAAATATAGATACTTGCTAAAATAATAGTCAATAATATGTACATACATGTTCTTTTGGCCAAAATTTTTCTTGTTATACCAAGTAGAGGTGTTGTCCATTTATTGAGATAGGAACCATTAATCCCTTTATGGAGGCCAAGATGTAGATGTTATATTCTACAATTTTGACAATATAGTAATATCCACTCTATCATGAGTCAAATTTCTAATGAAAATATAATTTTATGCATTATTCATCCCATTTGAGTGCAAGGTCTTATTTTTACTCAAATTTTCTTGGTTCCTTGTGAAACTATTTCTTCATAGACTTTTTTTCACTAAGCAATCATTTTAAAGGCCTTTTTTTCTCTCCACCTTTAGGTCTAGTAATATATTTAGTATTTCTTGCATGAACTCAATGTTAGTGTCTTCTAGATTAAGTTGTTGATACATTTCAAAGGAATGGAGCTTGAGGTTGATTGGAGTGCAACCTCCTTGTCATATACTAGCTTGTTTGGAGATGATCCTACAGACACCTCTATCTTCCCATAATGTGTAACATAGTTTTGTATCTAATATTTTTGGGTTTCTAAATTATCCTTTTCAATATCCTTATGGTGTTCTTATTGGTTGACTTACCCAATCCATTTCCCTAAGGGTAATAATTAGATGATATTTGATGATGAATTCATGTTCAATGGAAAATTTAATTATTTTAGCTCCCTTGGAATGGATGGAATTATCTATGATGATGGAAACAAGAGTTCTAAACCTAGTTATGATATCTTCAAGTATCTATACTACCATATCCTAATTATTTTTTTTACCTAGAACTACTTTGACACACTTGGTGAAGTAATCTATGTCAAGGAGGATCCACCATGACCAATACTTGACAATGCATTTATTTTGTTTATGAAATTGAGACCTCATTGTTGAAATGGTTCAATTGAAATAACTGGTTTTAATGGCATTGGGTATTTCTTCTTCTTTCCCTAAAATATGCAGCAAAATTTACAATCCTTGATCCATCAATAACATCCAATGAACAAAGTAGGCCAATAGTACATAGAATTTCAAAATTTCTAGGTTGTTGTAGATGTTTAAAAATGTCCCTCTTCATCATGATACTATTTGTTTAGGGTTATTTCTCTCTATTTTCTATGCATAAGAGCAAAATTCCATCGTAATTATTTATAGATAAGACCTTGTCTAGCCATTGGTAATATATTTCCTTCTGTCCAAACCTAGCTCTTTCTTTGGTATATAACCTTTTAGGGACCTATACTATAGCTATATAAATACACATATCACTCATCTATCTCGTTCCCCAGTTATTATCTATTTTTTTATTAGAGCAACTTGTTCTTCATACACTACCCTTGCTAATCGTTTGCCCAAATACCTACTAATGGTGAGCCTAGTAGGCTTGAATTTAGTATTAAATATTTTATCTTATTAATCCATCCATCACTCTTCTCTCATATCTTTCCATATAATATAGTGTACTAGAAATTAAGATGCACCATAAAGATAGGGATTTTTCTTTGTGCAAGATATTACCTAAAATTCCTTAGAGATACTATGATGGTAAACAACTATTTTGTGATTAGGATATACCTCTCCTCATATTTTTGAAGGGTTTTACCCATGAATAATATAATGTGTTCCTCATCTTGGTCATTGTTTTGAGTTAGGATAGTTGCAATACTTTCATTTGTTTGAAACACATACATCTTGAATTCCCTAGAGAAATTAGGGTTTATTAGAACAAGGTCCTTGGTTATTTCATATTTTACTTCTTGGAAGGCATTCTTCCTCTCTTTAGTCCAATATAAGTAGGTGACTTTCTTAAGTACTTTGTTTATAGGTTTAACCATTTGTGCAAAGTTGGTAATGAATTTGGCTACAAATTAGATTTTCCCTAAGAATCACTTGATACCTTTTACTAATGAGGTAATTTTAAGTCTTCAATGGCTTTGATTCTATCAAGATCTATGAATAGGTCTTCTTTCAGTACTATATGACCTAATAACTTATATTTTTGTAACATGAAGATAGATTTTTTAGGGTTTAGAGAGATACAAAATTTTCTACACCTTCAAAAAATTGACTCTAGATGTTTGATGTGCTTACTTGTATCTTTGGAGAAGACCATTAATTCATAGAGGTATATAAGGATTATCTTAACCATAATTCCTAAGAGAGCTATATCAATAACTCTTGAGAAGTTTGCTCCAACATTTTATAGACCTAAAGGTATTCATTGATATACAAGTAATTCATTTAGTGGTAAAAGTTGTCTTATAATGGCATTCATCCTTGACCCATTTTTTGTTATATTAAAATAGACCATATAGAAGTGATAAAATTTATGATCTTTCCACCTTATACGATATCTAATCGATGGTGGGAAATGGGTAATGGTACTTTAATGATGCCCTATTCAAGTTCTTGAAATTGATAAATAGCCTAATATCTCTATTATTATTACATACTAGTACAAACTTAGTGAACCATATAGAATGCTTAATTGGGAATATAATCTAGGTTTATAAGATCTTTAATAATTATTTATTCATTATAGCCTCTATCTAAGGGTATTTCTCTTTGATTTTATAAAAAGACCTATTATTTAGCTCTAACTTAATGGTGTGCTCTATGATATTGTATTCATAGAATTTCAAATATTTGTATGGCTAGACAATTATGTCTTTATATATACCATAAATTTCCTTAAAAAGATCCTAGCCTTACTGATTTTAATCTTTCCCCAGTAGTAGACTTTTTCTATTGGTTACCTCAACTAGATGATATGAAGAATATTTCACCTTAAGACTATTTTTCTATGAGCTATAATTTGGGTTAAAAAAGTGTTCTAATGTAATAAAACCCTTACACAATTGATTTGAATTTAGCTATATGATTTCATCCTTTATGTCATCCCCATATTGCTGGATTTTAATTCAAAATATCTCAAAATATCATAGATCCCAAAGTAAATAAGCCAACACTATTGTAGGTCAAAATATCAATAATCAAGAGTATAATTATATATGTGAGCAATAAAATAAATATCTAGGCCAATATAATAATGAAATAAAATTCACTTATAATATCTAATATGAATGTAAAATGGCCAAAATTATTCATGTACATGCATGAAGAAAACTTACAATATAAATTGCTCAAAAATATGTATACAAGCTTTATTATCAATTCTTGCTATGTGGTGACTATTTTTCCTTACATTGTATGGATATTTGTATCCATAATATAGGAATAGGATATGACTATTCATATAGTTGATTATTGATTCCATATGACAATCACCATGACCTTCAATTTATCATCTTACCACTTTTATACTAGACTCGTCACTCTCTTCTTACATGCATACTTGAATCTATAAAACTTGCACACTTATAAATGATTTTTACTCTCCTAAATGCACTCCTAATATAAGACACTTGTGCACATCCTCACTTTACATATTTACACACTTACATACAAGACACTTGTGCATATCTTGCACATTGACACTTACATAAAAGGAAAATATAAATCACTCATCTAAACTATAGACTCAACCCTAATCTATTACACATCTACATTTGTAAAATAAATGTACCATGGGGGTACACTAATATATACCAAATAATGTAATATTCTCCAACACCCCCATGTATTACATTATTTTCTTATTGAAGAATTTAGTCTTCAATATTTGCCTTCGTATTTGATCTTCAATATTCAAGTAAATTTGTACTGAGCATGAATCTCTATTTGAGATTCATATTTAGTTCATTCTTGAATTTTTCTATGAGTTCTCTTTCATATCCATTCTTTGGTTCTTCATTATCTAGTTCACAAACTACTTGAGATTCTTCTTTGGCCCCTATTTCATGTACTTCTTATTCATGTGTATGAATAGCTTGAACTTTTTCTTTATCTCCGACCTCTAGATCATGTGCTTCATTTGATATAGCTTTTCTATAATCTTGATATTATCCTGTAACTTATAAATATCCACATAGAGCATTATAATATTTTTTTGAATTATAAGTTCTTATAATATAAATATTGTAAGAAGAACAAAAACAATTTTACTTGATTCACTTGTATCAATATCTTCTTTACTTACTAGAGTTTCAATCAACACTTTTAGTTTTTTATTTTCATCTTTATGAAGTTCAAGTGAAAGAAATTCCATATACATTATACTACCTATATCAATAGGTATCATAATACCATCCTTAGAATTATCAATTACTTCAACAAGATTTGAATGTAAATAATATTTAAATATTTCAAAGCTTTCATTCATAGCTTCTCTATATATGAATTACATTGTCATATCTAGCTTACCTTTAGATTTTTTAATCAATTTACCAATGCCAGACATTATAACTTATAATATATTTTTTAAGATTATGGACTTCATATTTTCTTCCATAATAAAAAAAAAAATTGTATTTCAATGATTCAATTCTTTTGAAGTTGATATTGTTATATCTCCAAAATTAATAAATTGCAATTTGAAAAACTTCTCTGAAATCACTCAAATAAGAAATTTGTTAATTTTAAAGTTTCTAAACATTTGATGTAGTAATCTTTTTGACTCCCTAATAAATATATAAAATTTCAAAAATTGTTTTAATTTCAAATTTTCTCAAAATTTAAAGAACTTAAAAAAAATTAATAACTTCAAAAATATAATTAATAACTTCAAAAAACTTGAAAAACAAAATTTGAAATTTAAATTATTCAAATAAATTTAAATCTAAAATATTAGAAAATCAAATAAAATAAACCTTAAATCCTATTTGAAGTAGAAAACCTTATCACTCCATATTTAATATTAAAATAACTCAAATTTTTAAATTTAAATCTCCTAATAATCAATTCTTAAAAACCTTATAATAATTAAATAATTCATTCTAATAACTAACTTATAACTCCAATTAATTAAAGAACCTACTCTTAGGTATTTAACCCTACATTAAGGTAATATAGCTTATCTTATTTACAATATTGTTGGATTACCTTTTTCACCTTGCTTACTTGCTTGCTTTTTCAACCTTCTTGTCTTGCTTTAACATCTTTAAAGATTGTAGACTTAATATACTGCCTGATGCTTTAAATAGTATTTTAAAACTTGTTAATCTGCATGCTATTCATAAAATCAAGTGTTAGCAATGAATGTTTCAAATATCATTTCATGAGCATGTAATGAATGTTTTTGATAACATTGTTTTCTCTTCTACTATCACGACTCTTGAGTATATGTTTTTGCTAGATGCATTGCTTTGTTGGTCTCTTAGACTTCTCTTCTATTTTTTTTTTAACCTTAAGCATACAATTTTCTTGGATATATTTCTTTTTTCTAGTATCTTAGACCTCTCCTCTACTTTCTTATACCTTGAGTATCTGATTCTACTAGATACATCGCTTCCACTGGTCTCAAATATCTTTAGGTTCTTTATGAAGAAGAGATTTCTTAAGACAATAAATGTTGCTCTCCTAGTCTCTCTCTTCACTTTCCTTTTTGTGAATAAGACTTTTCTTAACATAATGGACAAGTTTCTAGATAGAAAATTATAGCTTCCTCAAGCATGTGATCTCTATGCCTGGGTATTTCTTTTGTCTACTTGAGTTCTAGTGCTTTCTTACAGGAGTTCTTCTAAGTGAATACTTTAGATATCACTCAAATCATCATCCAAATATTATTTCAAATAGCACTTAGATTTTTATTGTGTATAATTTTATAGAGGTGCTATATTCCTCATCTAGTACTTACTGTGAATGGTGCTTTAGATACTATTTAACTTCTATTTGATCTTATCTTCTAGTGGTCCTTTACATGACACTCAACTACCATCAAAACTTTTGTGCTAGTGGTACTTTATATGGTGCTCAACTCCCTATGTCAAATTTTGTTAGTGGCACTTTGAAAAACTTGAATACCTATCCGTATTTCTCTTATGGCACTTAGGATAGTGCTCGTATACCAATTCAACCTTTCTATCATAGATCTTAGGAAAATTATCATATACCTATCCAATATTACTCTAGTGGTGCTTAGGAAAATGCTTGAATACCTATCTAAAATTCTGCTAGTGTCTCTTAGAATAAAACTCTTTAGATTTAGAATAATATTATTTAGTGATGATTTTTAGCTTTTTAGACTAATACCACTTATTGATAGATTTCTTGCTTATATTAATGGCTCTTTGGAGTGCCTCCTTATACTTTACTGAATCTAAGGCCAAGACTAAAAATATTGTATGATTTCTAGTTAGCCTCATCTTTTTGGTTATTTGATTCATGAGAACTCTTCTTTATGCCTGTATATACTTTATCTCTATAGGCTTCTTCTCTATGTTTCTTAGCACTAAACTTATATATTCTCTAGAATCTTATAATTATTCTCAGTCTCTATAATTAAGAAGCTTAGATGCTTCTCTATATCAAGAATTGTTTATGCATCTCAATCTCTTGGAAGTTTTAATGCATCTCAATCTCTAAAATTCTATCTTTGATGTCTTAGGTCACACCTAAGAACAATAATGATTCTTCTCCTTTATAGAGAATCCAAAATCAATATCAAGGTGATTATAAATGTCCCCTCACATCCAAATATCTTCTAAGTAGGCTCTCTTAACCACTTCCAACTGAGTCACGTTCAACTATGTTCTATGTTGGTTCTCTTAATCACTTCAAGTTGATTAGTCTTCACTGGTTTTCCTTGAACTAAGTGGAAAGACCCTAGCATCCAAATCAGGGTGACTATTATCTGTCCCCTCAATATCTACTTAATTAGACCTTTAAAATAGAGTCCAAGTCTTCACTACTTTAAAAGTGGACAGACTCCAATATTATAACTCTATAAAAATAGACAAAATTAAGTAGTAGATCTGATAGCATTGTTGGATTTTAAGCCTAAATATATCAAAATATCATAAATCCCAAAGTAAATAAACCAACAATATTATAGGTCAAAATATCAATAATTAAGAGTAGAATTATATATGTGAGCAATCAAATATATATCTAGGCCAATATAAAAATAAAATAACATTATCCATTTGAGTGGGTGAGTTGGTTTATCACTCTGGGGAACTTAAAAAAGGGTGTTGGTTGTGTATGACACGAGTATGATTCCCACTCCCTCTTGCAGATACATAAAAATTCCATTCCTTGTTGGTTGTGGTCAAGGGTCTAAGGGTTTCTTTGGCACCATTTTCACCACTAACCAAAGTTTTATAGGTCCGAGGTGTAGACCAATTGGTTTGACCAAACCCCGTAAGGGGGATAGATGTCCAAGGTTATAGGTATGGACTATGTGAAGAACTATGTGGTGGCTTCTAGGGCAGATAAAGGAGAATACTATGATGGACATAAAATTTGGATAGCCTATCCGGTTTCGTGGTGACTACCAATTCCACCATGTAAATTCAAAAAAAACAATGAGATAAAATTCACTTAAAATATCTAATATGAATGTAAAAGGCTAAAATAATTTATGTACATGCATGAAGAAAAATTACAATATATATTGCTGAAAATTATGCATACAAGCTTTATTATCAATTCTTGCTATGCGGTGATCCTTACAAGCCATTTTAATTTACATTGTATGAAGATTTATCTCCATACTAGAGACATAGAATATGACTCCATGTAGTTGACTATTTCTCTCCATATGACAACTCCCATGAACTTTGGCTTATCATCTTGCCACTTGTATACTAGATTGTTCACTCTTTTCTTACATGCATACTTGACTCTATGACACTTGCACACTTCTACATGAATATTACTCTCCTACATGCACTCCTAATATAAGAAACTTGTGCACATTCTCACTTTACATATTTACACACTTAACATACAAGACACTTGTGCATATCCTGCACATTGATACTTACATAAAAGGGAAATATAAATCACTGATCTAAACTATAGACTCAACCCTAATTTGTTACACATTTACATTTGTACCATAAAGTTACCATGGGGGTACACTAACATGTATCAAATAATGTAATATTCTACAACATCCTCATGTATTATATTATTTAGTTAATGAAGACTTTAGTCTTCAATATTTGTCTTCATATTTGATCTTCAATCTTCAAGTGACCTTGCATTGAGCATAAATCTCTATTTGAGATTAATCTTTGGCTTCATTCTTGAGTTCTACTATGTGTTTTCTTTCATCTCCATTCTTTGGTTCTTCATTATAAAGTTCATGATCTACTTGAGATTATTATTTGGCCTTTGTTTCATGTACTTCTAATTCATGTGTATGAATAGCTTGAATTTTTCTTTATCTTTGACATCTAGATCATGTGCTTCATTTGATCTAGGTTTTATATAATATTGATATTGTCCTGTAACTTCTAAACATCCACTTAGAGCATCATAATAATTTTTTGAATTAGAAGTGCTTGGAATATCAGTATTGCAAGAAGAATGAAACACAATTTTACTTGATTCACTTGTATCAATATCTTCTTTACTTACTAGAGTTTCAATCAACTATTTTGTTTTTATTTTCATATTCATGAAGTTCAAGTGAAAGCAATGACATATATATTATACTACCTATATCAAAACATATCATAATATCATATGTAGAGTTATCAATTGCTCCAACAAGATTTGAATGTAAATATTATTTGAATATTTCAATGCTTTCATTCATAGCTTCTCTATATATGAATTACATTGCCATATCTAGATTACCCTTAGATTTTTCGATCAATTTACCAATTCCAGACATTATAACTTCCAATATTTTCTTTATGATTATGGGATTCATATTTTTTTCCATAATAAACAAAGTTTGTAATTTGATGATTAAATTATTTTGAAGTTGATATCATTATATCTCCAAAATTAATAAATTGCAATTTCAAAAACTTCTCTAAAGTCACTCAAATAAGAAATTTGTAGATTTTAAATTTCCTAAACCTTTGATGTAGTAATCCTTTTAACTCCCTATTTAATTTACAAAATTTAAAAATTATTCTAATTTTGAATTTTCTCAAAATTTAAAGAATTTAAAAAAATATTTAATAACTTCAAAAAACTTGAAAAATAAATCTTCAAATTTAAATTCTTCAGATAACTTCAAATTAAAAACTTTAGAAAATCAAATCAAATAAACCTTAAATCCTATTTGAAGTAGAAAACCTTATATCTCCTTCTAATAATCAAATAATAAAAACATTATAATAATTAAATAATTCATTCTAATAACCAACTTATAACTCAATAAAGTACCTAAACTTAGGTCTTTAACTTTTCATTAAGATAATATAGCTTACCATATTTACAATCTTGATGGCTTGCCTTTTTCAAAATTCTTGCTTGCTTTTTCAACCTTGTTGGCTTGCTTTAACGTATCTAAATATTGCAAACTTAATATACCACCCGATGCTTTAAATAGACTTTTAAAACTCGTTAATCTACATGGTATTCATAAAATCAAGTGTTAGCAATTAATATTTCAAAGGTCATTTCATGAATGCGCAATGAACATTTTTTATAACACTGGATTCTCTATTGTTCTAATGGCTCTTGAGTACATATGTTTTCTAGATGCATTGCTTTTTTGGTATCTTAGACCTCTCTTCTACTTTCTTGACCCTTGAGTGTCCAATTTTCTTGGATATATTGCTTTTGCTAGTCTCTTAGACCTATCCTCTACTTTCTTGGCCCTTGAGTATCTGATTTTGCGAGATGCATTTCTTCCATTGGTCTCAAATCACTTCATGTTCTTCTTTATGAAGAAGATATTACTTACGACAAAAAGTGTTGCTCTCCTAGTATCTCTCTTCACTTTCTTCTCTATGAAGAAGACTTTTCTTAGGAGAATAAATGAGTTGCTAGATAGAAAATAATAGCTTCCTCAAGCCTATGATCTCTATTCCTGGGCACTTCTTTTGTCTATTTGATTTCTAGTGGTTTTTTTTAGAATTTTTTCTAATTGAATTCTTTAGATATCACTCAAGTCATCATCCAAATATATTTTCAAATAGCGCTTAGATGTTTGTTTTATATAATGCTATAGAGGTTCTCTATTCCTTGTCTAGTACTTATTGTGAATGGTGCTTTAGATAGTGCTTAACTTCTATATGATCTCCTCTGCTAGTGATGCTTTAGATGATGCTCAAATACTATTAGAAAATCTTTGCTAGTTATGTTTTATATGGTTCTCAACTCCCTATGTCAACTTATTCTAGTGGTACTTTGAACAACACTCGAATACCTATCCATATTTCTCTAGTGGAGCTTAGGATAATGTTCATATACCTATCTAATATTTCTCTAGTGGCACTTAGGACAACACTTGTATACCTATCCAATATTCCTCTGGTGGTGCTTAGAAAAATGCTTGAATACATATCCAATATTCCTCTTGTGGTGCTTAGAAAAATGCTTGAATACATATCCAATATTCTGCTAGTATCTCTCAAAATAGTGCTCTTTAGGTTTAGAATAATATTTTTTAGTGATGAATCTTAGATTCTTAGATAGATACCACTTCTTTGAAAGATTTTTTGCGTATATTAATGTGTCATGAACCTCTCTTGGTAGACATTTTTTGAATGGTTATGTTACCATATGCATAATGGATATTTCTATTTCATTTAGATACTTGTGCTAACCAAAGGAATGATTGATAAATCTATGCTCAATTTTTGCATACATAGGTTTTAATGATAAAATATGATGTTGCTAATGGATTGGCATTGATGCAGGATCAAGTTATCTTATAATGGATATAATTTTGGCAGAAGAGCAACTTGGATAGACGCTCTCTTCCCACATAAGTAACTTAGCATAATTTTCATATAAGAAATAGATCAACTTTGCTTGCTTGGTTATTGACTATAAAACTTTAGTGGTATGACTTAAACTATATTATATTTTGAAAAAAAAATTATATGATCTCTTTCAAATAAATATAATGAAGGAAATTTTGGTAAGCAAGCTTAATTAGGTTGACTTTATTATTTTGATTAAAATAAAATATATATTTGGAGCTTATATTTTAGTCGATGGATTTGCAAAATATTGCTATGGATATTTTGTTCTAAGACCTTGCAATATTGGAGCTAACACATTAATATTTTGGTGATAGCTTGTTATGTCACTATGTTGTTAGTGGGTAAGTATTTCATTACGTGAGCTAACTCTTGTAGGAAAAAATAAATATTTTTGAGCTATCTCTTCTATTAATATTAGTGTGCGATTAAAAGATAATCACTAAGGTTTGGGAGGGTGCCTAATCCTTGTGTGGATGTGATATCTAAGGGAGTGAGCATCATGGTATTCCCAACTGGTAGCGGTGATGATGCCTTCATTTTATAAGGCAATGGAGTAGTGGGGAAGGTATGTCATGGTGGGTTTAGCTGGAGAGCAAGGAAAGGATGGGAAGATTATAAAAGAAGAAGAAAAGGAGGAAAAGGAAGAAAAAAATTGCAGTGGCTCTGGGAAGGAATTCTGGAGTGGTGATGTTGAGCAAAATGATCTGATTCGTAGCAAACCATATTAGACCGTAGGTAGACTCACACTTGAACTATAGTTTAGGTTTACATAGCAAATTTTAGTATTAGAGTTTTAATGTATCAGGTTGGTGCACTATTCTACTGCAACTACAAATAGTAACTCCTTGTTGCACTTGCTATTCTGGAAATGGTTGTGCATCGATATTTAGCTTCTTGTAGTTGTGGACTATAGATGTTGTCTTAGTTGGAAGCTAAAAAGTTATTTAAAATAACCTTTCTAATAAGCTATTTCTAGTGTTGAATTTGACAGGTTTGGTTGGGTTGTTTTTGGTAGAAATAGATTCTGGTCTATATGTAGCTTTTTAGCTAGGTCACTATGCATATTAAAATCATATAGTTTTACTGGGAAAGGTTGGTTAGATTTTGGAAACCCCCTTTCTTTATAGGTAGAAGTTTAAGTCTTCTCATAGCTTTGTGCCTGAACAAGATATGTGGGCATGTTATGATAGAGGTAAAATTATCTTTAGACTTGTTGTAGTGAACACAGGTTTTGGAAGTGTTTCTGTGTTGTGAAAATCCCTTGGAACATCCCTCTACATACATCTTGTTGGGATGAGAGAGTGATAACCTCATGAGAATTTTTAGCCATATTTTTTGTGTGAAGTTACCTGGACATCAGAATGATTTCTCTTGTGTTTTCGTCCAAGGATTTTGGTAGTGGTAGGTGGAGGTTTTGACAAGTTAAAAAAAATTAATGGATTCAAATGGATGTTTATCCCAACTTTTATTTATAGCATAGAGCAAGAATTTTTTAGCTTTTGATGTAATGAGCACTGGGATATACCAATCACAAGATGTAGAATAATATGAAAGAATGTAAATCTGCTAGATGACTGAAATATGCTATAAATAGAAATGATATAAAAGAATACAATGTGGCTATGGAGGAAATGAAAACTCCATTAATAAATCTAGGAAACTACATTGCACCCATCACCAATGAATGGTGATCTACACATAATTGTACTATGATCTAAGCTACACTATATAACTATGTGCCCCGCCCCTATATCTATATTACAATGAGGCCTTTCTTATATAGGAAAATAGGTTCCTTGGCCAACACTCTACCTAGCTATGCAAGGGATAACTTGCACATATACATCTTGCACATTAAAATTTGTGCATTTATTAAACTACATGAAGTAATTAGATAAATTCCCCCTAAAGTAATCTAATGTCCAAAGTATATACCTTGGAAGATACATTTACATGATACAAATGATGTAATATACTCTATTTCTAACACCACCTTGTATTACATTATTTGGGTATTGAAGACTTTAGTCTTCAATATGGATCTTCTTCTTCTTCATCCTAAACTTTGTACTCTTCTTCTGCATTATTTATATTTAGGTTCAATAGGTAATTTGTGTCTTCATATGATGCAAAGTAAACTGTAGCTAAAGCTAAATATTCCTCTTTCATTGGTTTATCTTTGGCTTGTTCAGAGAAGTCTTGATCTGGTTCTTTTTCTGCTACTTCGGTCTTCATCTCGTGGCTTCTTGTCCTTTTCCATTATATATTCCTTAATATCAAGTGTCTTTGATGGAACATTGCTCTCATGATATTGCATGTCTTGAGTGGATCTGAATTGGTTCTTCTTATTTCCTTTGTATCTATGTAAGACCTATTTCATTGTCCTTCATAAATATCAACCTTGAGCTCAATATTAGTAGATCCATATAAAATAAGTTTTTGAAGATAATAGTTTATTATTTTAAGTAATATTCTTTCATAATATTTATAGTACCTATATTTGAAGTGATAGGAGAAATATGAGTGATTTTTTCCATAACAATATTTGCATGGATGAAAACTCCAACAATTGGTCTTTTTATGACCATATTGATTGTAATGAGTGAACAATAGAGATGATCTAATAGTTTTGTAATCTATCTTAGGAATATCATATTTGTCTATTTCCTTGATAAGACCTTCTAACCACATGTACATAATTGAAGCTATTTATTTTTGAATAAAAACTTGTTGATCAACCTTTTTGTGTTTTTGGTCATTAGATTCACTGAATGAGTCTTTCTTCACATAGTTGTTGATTGCAGATCTTATTTCACATTGTACACAATTGAAGCTTAGCATGCTAGTAGTCATTTGTATAACCTGAATTCTTTGAGATAGAGTAGTCTACCTTATAGCTACCAGTATATGATCCCTTATTGAAGTATATAAGCTTGAATTGATAAAAAATTTATTAATCCTTAGGTTCGTAGACTTCCTTATGTTTCCCTAGTAATGAGAGTATGAACACCTAATTTTAGGTCTTTAAGAAAGCTTATATCTTCCCAACTTGATAATATTTGATAGATATTATTATTATCAAGTTTTGTAGAATGCCTTATGACTCCTAATGATTTTAGAGTATGATATAGTGCCTTTGTAAAGTATAGTTCAATTTTGGTTGATTTTGTACAGTTTTTGTAAATATCAAAAATCAACTTTTCTAACACCTTATTACTCATATTAAACTAAGCACTTTTCAATTTTGAAGAGGTTTTAATGTTGGATTTCTTTTGTCCCTTTTGAGAAATTTTGAGACAAGAAAATTATAAATTTCGAACCTTAACAAAAAAATATTATTAACCTCTTTTGTAATCCTTAGGATTTTATTCAAGTGTTTCTAATTTCCAATAATCTAGTTTGATGTTGTAACCCTTATCACTCCCAAATTTGGAAAAGTAAAAAATTAATAATATTTGCAAAATATTAACAATTTAATCCCAAGTAGAATTCCTTATTTCTCCTAGGTTAAATTGCAAATATTATTTCAATTTTATAAGTTATACCTTATGGTTTTTGCTTTCAAAATCTAAGATTTGAACTTAGCTTATAACCCTAATATCTCCCTAAAGTGAAAGTAATAATATATAGGATTTAAACCTTATCTTTGAATGTTGTATCATTGCACTATTCGGTGCCTTTTTTCACTAAATATATCAACACTTTAATGTCCTCATTTGGTGCTAGAAACAATGCTTATGCTTTGGAATTACCTGTCTTTAATATTGGAATGTAGGTGCTGCAAATATGGAGAGGTTTGACCTTCAAGACCAGGATATTTTAATGCTTCCTCTTCCTTCCATGCTACACTTTGCTATGATTTGACTATGCTTTGCTATGCTTTATTGCTTTGGACTTGAGCACCTTTTTATGGAAGAAAGGTCTTGAACTTTATGATAAGTGTCACATCCGTTATGTATGAGCGCTCCACCTTTATTAACATACTGATTTCCTTATATAAAATGCTTATTGGTCACTCTATAATGTATGAGCACTCATGCGGGTATATATGTGAGGCTTGTGGAAGATAACAAGTGTCACCACTTCCTTGATATTCCCTGTAACTCCTATGTGAGGTTTCTTGAGTGTTGAGAGATGAAATAACACCTTAGAAAGTGTATGCCAAGTGGCATTCAAGCTCTCTGCATGAAGTCCTTTGCTATAATGCTTCCAAGGAGAATATTATAACTCCTTTAGTATACCTTTCCTTAGCTTGCTTTATTTCTTGGACAACAAGTAATATTTTCTTTTGTAGGTGAATTGATGAGGTGCTATGGAGCTTTCGAATGGTGATTTTGGTGATTCCTTTGGTGGATGATCTTCTCCAAGTTCAATAATTTGAATGTAGCACCTTTTCTCCTTGTATTATATGCCTTCAATGTGCTGATTCCTATGCCTCTTTTTAGTGGATATAACCTCTTGTTATGTTATCCATACCATGTTGGTAGAAGTAGATTTTAACACCTTCTCTTTGTAGATGAGAACTCTTTTTGTCTACGTAATGCATCTTGATAATAGTCTTATGTTGGATTTGATTTTGTAGGTTCGTCCATCCAAGAATCTAATAATATTTAACTTTTAATGCACTAACAATTTCACCTTATCACTCCAATCAACTCTCAAGATAATGCACTTAATCAATTAACTACAAGTAATCAAGAATAATTTGGAATGAACCTTCAATAATTATTCTATAATTTCACTACAATCAATATTGTAGAACTTAGTCTTATTTTGCTTTTTCCAAAGTAGATGATAGGTAGTTGATAGATGTAATACTGAAATCTAAGAAAATCCTAATTAATGTGCAAATGAACGTTAAAAATAACTTTTCTCTTTTTGCACTTTTTGAAGACTATAATCAAAATTTTCTTCTTCTTGCAACTTTAATCTAAATTAAGGTGCTATAACAAATATGATAAGTAATCCAATTAATAATTTTATTTGCTCCAAAAGTTGCTTACCTTTTTAAATTTTTCATATTTCATTTACCACTTTTTTAGAGTATGTGAATCTTGGTATCTAAGATCACCAAGTTGCTGCTTCAAGTAGGATCTTGCGGCTTGTTGTAAATTGTCTTGAACAACTCCTTCTTCACCAAAATATGATCTCAAAATTTCTTTCATGAACCTAATATTTGGTGGCTTGTCCTCCTCTTGTTCTATCCTCATTCTACCATATATTTAATGAATTATTTATCTTTGAAGCGGTGCCTTCTTTCTATGATATGTAATCTTCAAATATCCTAGATTTGGTGATCTTTTGTCTTCTAGTCTTCTTATTGAATTCTAAATTCAAGCAAGATCTTCTTTTCAAGATTCTGAGTATATTGAGGTCTTCACTGGATTATTATTCAAGGACTTGATAATACTTGCTAAATTCTTCTTCTCATATTTGGCACTCCTTACCAAATTCTCCTATTGGGCTTGTTGTTGGATGGCAATAATTGTCCCAAGTCCTTCATTATCAAGGGCTTATCCTTGGTAGTGGATTTCTCCAATGAGTTCTCATTTGATGATTTCTTCAATAAGGTTCTCCTAGCATTTTATTGGATTCTCATTGAGACCTTCCGAAGGTATTTTATCTTGTAGCTTCTACTGGTCTTCCTTGAGATCTTCTCTTCAATATTTTGCTCGTGGAAGTTTTGGTGGTGAGATCTTCTTCTGGATTTTTGATTTTATTTCTTCCAAATATGAGCAAGACTCTCCTAGTGCTTATTCTTCTTCTTTCAAGACTAGAAGTTCTTCAATGAGATCTTCGCCTGATATCTTCTTTTTTGCTTCAGGTTTTGAGTTGATTCAGAAGAAGATACTCTTCCTAACTTTCTTGTAGGAAGTTTACCAACTCACTGAATGTTCTTTCCTTACAAAAAAAGTATTAGTACTAAAATATTAATCTGCTTCTAAATAATATATTATTTTCAAATTCTTCTTCAGGATTAATACTTCTAGAGCCATTTTCAGTATCTAGGCTTATGTGGCCTTTTCGATATCAAGGCTTTTGTGGTATTTTTGGTATCAAGGCTTTTGTGGCATTTTTAGTATCAAGGCTTCTATGGGATTTTTAGTATCAATACTTCTATAGCCTTTTTAGTATCAAGGATTATATGGCCTTTTAAGTATCAATACTTCTATGGCTTCTTATTTAAGGCTTCTATGGCCTTTTATTCAAGGCTTATATGGCCTTTTTTGTATCAAGGCTTCTATGGACTATTGTTCAGTTGTGAAGTTCTTCAATCTAACAATAGAGATCTTCAATCTCATGAATTCACCATGAATATTCACTAGAAGTCTTCTTTCATAGTATTCTTCTCTTGTATAAGGAACTAGTATCTACACTATGAAGGCACACCAACCTTTAGGAAATAAATTTGGAGTCTCCTAGCTTTCTATTGTAGGAGGAGTCCTAATCCTGTAAGAATTATTTTTTGGCAACAAAAGAAATTTTAGGTAATAGTTAGTAAAATCTAGATATCCTGGATGATCTTCACTAGATGATGTATTAATCTAGTGGATTGAATGTTTTTTTTTAAATTTACATGGTGGAATCGGTAGCTACCACGAATCCGGATAGGCTATTCAAATTTTATGACTACCATAATATTCTGCACTGTTTACCCTGAAAGTCATCATACAATTCTTCATGTAGTCCACACTTATAACCACCATATAAGGACAGATTGCATGAAGAACTGTATGGTGACTTCTGAGACAGACAACATAGAATACTGTGGTGGCCATAAAATATAGATAGCATTCCCGTAATCATGGTAGCTATCGATTCCACCATGTAAATTCAAAAAAAAATATTCAATCCACTAGATTGACACATCATCTAATTAAGATCATCCAGGATATATAGAGTTTACTAACTATTACCTAAAGTTTCTTTTGTTGCAAAAAATTAATTCTCAAAGGATTAGGACTCCTTATATAATAGAAATTTAGGGGAATCCAACTTTGTTTCTTGAAGGTCGGTGTGCCTTCATAGTGCAAATATTAGTTCCTTGTGCAAGAGAAGAATATTATGAAAGAATACTTTTAGTGAAGAGTCATGGTGAAGTCAGGAGATTGAAAATCTCTATTGCTGGATTTAAGAACTTTACAATTGAAGAATAGGCCATAGAATCCTTGATACAAAAAATGCCATAGAATCCTTGAAGAAAAGGCCATAGAAGCCTTGAAGAAGAAGCCATAGAATTCTTGATACTTAAAAGTCCATAGAAGTCTTGATAATAAAAATGATATACAAGCCTTTATACTAAAAAGGCAATAGAAGCCTTGATATTGAAAAGGTCACAAAAGCCTTGATACTAAAAATGCCACAAAATTCTTGATACCAAAAAGGCCATAGAAGCCTAGATTCTGAAAAAGGCTCTATAAGCCTTGATCCTGAAGAAGAATTCAAAAAGAATATCTTATTTAAAATTTTAGGGATTAGGATAGCTCACGAATTGTTTATGCAAGCCTAACATGCACGTAGCAATAAAACATGCAAGCATACAAACATGCATTTATGTAAAATATTTCCATCCAAACTAGGGAAGAATCCCACACTTATCCCCCATATTGGATTCTACTATCTACTCAAGTCTCATTAACCATTATAAAATATTCATAAAAAAATACTCTTCAATTCATTTATAACAACCCTCATGTAACTATGAAACTATTAATCAAACCCTCCCATTATAATTTTCAAATCCATAATTAACGAGATTTACTTTTCTATAAGCTTTTATTTTCCAAAGAAGCAAACTCTATTTCCTTACATAAATAACCTATCAAACTCCTAAGTTTTTATAGACTTTAAAATAATAATATTTTCCAATTTCATACCTAATCATTAGTAAAACTTATAAAACTATGAATTGAAAAAACATAAAGTTTCTTAGATATTCCTAATATAATATAAAAGGTTCAAGTTCATATAACACAATTTAGCTTCCAAAGAGCATCCCAGTATTAATATTTATTAATAATAATCAATATTAACCTTATAAAAATAATATTAATGTTATTAACCTTCTCTCTATTCAACCAATGAGTTATCGATTTCTAAACTTGAAAATAATTCATTAATAACCATGATATTATATTTCTACTTAAATTAATTCCAAGGCATAAAGCTAAGAATAAAAAAATAATAAACACCATAACTCAAAAATGTATGCTCCTATAGACAAAGCAATAGAGAGTTTAACTAGCAATTGCTTTGAGACGAATGATAACTAGAACACTCAAGGTGCTAGCAATGAAGGATATGCCTATGCTTTCACATCAGAGACAATATAATAGGACTTAAACAAGTTAAAACTGGAGCTCAAACTTGCCTCAAAAAATACCAAGATAGGTTACCTAAAATAATGTACCTATGAAAGCTTACAACCAAAGCACTGCTAAAACCAAGCTATATTGGTAAACATCTAAGAACATAAACCTGAAATATTGATGTGATGCAGCCAGTGGGAAACAAAACAAATAGTGAACCCAGGGCACTCAAAATTTATAGCTATCATCTAAAATAGGCAACAAGACACTCCCAAATAACAAGGTACACTAAACACTATGGATGGGTTTAGGAAACTACACAAAGAGAGCCCAAAATATTATGATTAAAAGCATGACTTAACCTAATAGAGGAACACAAAATATCATGTAAGGAAAAACCCACCATAGAATGATCTCAAATGATCAACAAAGAAAAACTGATAGCAAAGAGATCAACAAGGTTGGCTATAAAAATATCCAAGAGTCAAAAGCTAAAACCATCAATCTCTTCAACCCCATCAACAAAGAAGAGAATGGAAATAAGATTTTGCATACTCTTACTAACAAATCCATAATACGTAGCAAAAAAATCACCTAATAGATTAGGAGGATATTTACCTCGATAATGCTATTTTTAAAAAGTTCTCTTTCTCCAAATTCCTGCTCCTAGATCCACTTGCATGCTCCTCCAAAATTTATTCTACTAGCCTCCAAATTCTTCTTTGGGGATTTGGTACTCCTTATGAAATTATTCTTCTCATATTTGGCCCTCCTTGCCAAATTATCCTTCTCAAATTTGGCACTCGTTGCAAAATTCTCCTCTTGGGCTTGTTGTTGGATGGCAAAAATTATACCAAGTCCTTCACTATCAAGGGCTTCTCCTTGGTAGTGGATTTCTCAAGTGAGTTCTCCTTTGATGATTTCTTCAATAAGGCTCTCCTAGCCTTTTATTGGATGCTCGTTGATACCTTCTCAAGGTCTTTGATCTTGTAGCTTCTACTGATCATCCTTGAGACCTTCTCTTCAATATTTTGGTCTTGGAAGTGTTGGTGGTGAGATCTTCTTTTGGATTTCTGATTTCATTGCTTCTAAATGTGAGCAGGACTCTTCTAGTGCTTCTTCTTCTTCTTCTAAGAATGTAAGTTCTTCAATGAGATATTCTCTTGATCTCTTCGTTTTTGCTTCAAGTGTTGAGTTAATTCTAAAGAAGATACTCTTCCTAACTTTCTTGTAGGAAGTTTCCCAACTCACTGAATATTCTTTCCCTACAACAAAAATATTAGTACTAAAATATTAATTTGCTTCTAAATCAAATATTCTTTTTGAATTCTTCTTTAGGATCAAGACTTCTAGAGCATTTTCAATATCTAGGCTTCTATGGCCTTTTTGGTATCAAGGCTTTTGCAACCTTTTTAGTATCAAGGCTTTTGTGGCCTTTTTTGTATCAAGGCTTCTATGGTCTTTTTAGTATCAAGGCTTCTATAACCTTTTTAGTATCAAGGATTCTATGGAATTTTAAGTATAAAGAATTCTATGGCTTCTTCTTCAAGACTTCTATGGACTTTTATTCAAGGCTTCTATGGAATTTTTTCTATCAAGGCTTCTATGGCCTGTTGTTCAATTGTGAAGTTATTCAATCCAACAATAGATATCTTCAATCTCCTTACTTCACCATGAATCTTCACTAGAAGTCTTCTTTAATAGTATTATTATCTTGCACAAGGAACTAATATTTGAACTATAAAGGTATAGCGACCTTCAAGAAACAAATTTGGAGTCTCCTAGATTTCTGTTGTAGGGGTCCTAATCCTCTAAGAATTAATTTTCTACAACAAAAGAAATTTTAGGTAATAGTTAGTAAATTCTAGATATCCTGGATGATCTTCACTAGATGATTTGTCAATCTAGTGGATTGAATGTTGAGTTCTAGTATTCATGAGTTTTTCTTGCAACTCTATGGAAAAGACTCTAGTCAAATGTAATCTCAGTATTTTTGGAACTAATATTTCTTTCAATCCTCACTTGGGCTCTCCCTAATTCTACCACCTAGACTCTTCTAAGATTTTTTGATAGTGGCTGGTCTAGCAACATGTTAGGTTGACAAAAAACTCAAGATCAATAATAATGTTGGTTTTCCTATTGACCTACTATGGCTAATCTACCATGGCTCTGATACCACTATTAGATTTTGATGTAATGAGCATTGGGAGATAACAATCACAAGATGTAGAATAATATGAAATAAAGTAAATCTGCTAGATGATTGAAATATGTTGTAAATAGAAATGATATAAAATAATACAATGTAGATATGGAGGAAATAAACACTCCATTAATAAAGATATTGAACTACATTGCATCCATCACCAATGGATGGTGATCTACACAAAACTATACTATGTTCTAAGATACACTCTCTAACTATGTCCTCCAAATATATATCTGTATTACAATGAGGCCTTTCTTATATAGAAAAATAGATTCCTTGGCCAAAAATCTACCTAGTTGTGCAAGGGACAAATTACACATATATATCTTGTACATTGACACTTGTGCATTTATTACATTGCATGAAGTAACTAGATAACTTCCCCTAAAGTAATCTAATGTCCCAAGAATGTACCTTGGAAGATACATTTACATGACCCAAATCATGTAATATACTCTATTTCTAAGATCCCCCTCTATTATATTATTTGGGTATTGAAGACTTTAGTCTTCAATATGGATATTCTTCATCATATTGAACTTTATACTCTTCTTCTGCATTCTTTGTATTCAGGTTCAATAGGTAATTTATGTCTTCATATGATGCAAATTAAGTTGTAGCTGAATCTAAAGATTCATATTTCATTGGATAATATTTATCTTATTCAGAGTAGTCTTCATCTGGTTCTTTTTATATTGCTTTGGTCTTCATGTCATGGCCTCTTGTCCTTTTGCATTGTTTATTCCTTGATGTCAGGTGTCTTTGATAGACCATTGCTCTCATGATATTGAATGTCTTGAGTGGATCTAAATTGGTTTTTCTTCGTTCCTTTGTATCTATGTAAAACCTATTTATCTATCCTTCATAAATATCAACCTTGAACTCAATGTTAGTAGATCCATCTAAAATAAGTTTATGAATAATACAATTTATTCTTTGGAGTAATGTTCTTTCTTAATATTGATAGTACCTATATTTGAAGTGACAAGAGAAATATGAGTGATTTGTTCCATCACAACATTTGCATGGATGGAAACTCCAATAATTGGTCTTTTCATGACCATATTGATTGCAATGCATACACAGTAAAGATGATCTGACAGTTTTGTAATCTATATTAGGAATATCATATTTGTCTATTTCCTTGATAAGACCTTCTAACCATATGTGCACAATTGAAGCTATTCCTTTTTTAATAAAAACTTATTTATCAATATTTTTCTATATTTGATCATTAGATAAACTGAATAAATATTTCTTCACATAGCTATTGATTTCAGACCTTATTTTGCATTGTATTGATTCTTCCTTTTCTTTGTCCTTTTCATCATTGTAGTTCATCAGGTTTTTTATCCATATTGGTATTTTTCTTATTCCACTTCTAAGAGTGTTTATTAGCATGCTAGTAGTCATTTGTATAACCTGAATTCTTTGAGATAGAGTAGTCTACTTTATAGCTACTTGTATATGATCCCTTATTGAAGTATATAATCTTGATTTGATAAAACCTTTATTAATCCTTAGGTTTATAGACTTCCTTATGTCTACCTAGTAATGAGAGTATGGACATCTAATTTTAGGTTTTGAAGAAAGCTTATATCTTCCCAACTTGATAATATTTGATAGATATTATTATTATCAAGTTTTGTAGAATGCCTTGTGACTCCCTAATGATTTTGGAGTATGATATAGTGCTTTTTTAAAGTATAGTTCAATTTTGGTTGATTTTGTATAGTTTTTATAAAGATCAAAAATCAACTTTTCTAACACCTTATTACTCCTATTGAACTAAGCACTTTTCAATTTTGAAGAGGTTTTAATGTTGGATTTCTTTTATCCCTTTTGAGAAATTTTGAGACAAGAAAATTATAAATTTCAAACCTTAACAAAAAAATATTAATAACCTCTTTTTTAACACTTAGGATTTTATTCAAGTGTTTCTAATTTCCAATAACCTATTTTGATGTTGTAACCCTTAGCACTCCCAAATTTAGAAAATTAGAAAATTAATAATATTTGCAAAATATTAGAGAATTTAATCCCAAGTATAATTCCTTATTTCTCCTAGGTTAAATTACAAATATTATTTCAATTTGATAAGTTATCCCTTATGGTTTTTTATTTCAAAATATAATATTTGACCTTAGCTTATAACCCTTATATCTCCCTAAATTGAAAGCAATAATAAGTGGAATTTAAACCTTACGTTTGAATGATGTATCACCACACTATTTGGAACCTTTTTTAGCTGAATATAACAACACTTTCATATCCTCCTTTGAAACTAGAAACAATGCTTATGCTTTGGAATTTCTTGTCTTTAATGCTAGAACATAGGTGTTGTAAATATACAGAGGTTTGACCTTCAATACCAGGAGATTTTAATAATTCTTTTTCATTCCTTCCATGTTGCACTTTGCTATGCTTTAACTGTGCTTTCCTATGCTTGATTGCTTTGGACTTGAACACATTTTTATGAAAGAAATATCTTGAAATTTGTGATAAGTGTCACATACATTACTTATGAGTGCTCCACTTTTCTTAACTTACCGATTTACTTCTTTAATACTTCTTGGTAACTATGTAATGTATGAGCACTCGTGTGGGCACTTGTGTGAGGCTTGTGGAAGATAACAAGTGTCACCACTTCCTTGATATTCCTTGTAACTCCTACGTGAGGTTTCTTGAGCGTTGAGAGATGAAATGACACATTAGAAATTTTATGCCAAGTTGAATTCAAGCTCTTTGCATGAAGTCCTTTGCTATAACACTTCCAAGGAGAATATTATAACTCCTTTCATATGCCTTTCCTTAGCTTTCTTTATTTCTTGGATAGCAAGCACAATTTTATTTTAAAGGTAAATTTATGAGGCACTATGGAGCTTTGAATGACAATTTTTGTGCTTCCTTTTATGGATGATATTCTCTAAGTTTAATACCTTGAATTTAACACCTTTCTCCTTGTCTTCTATGCCTTCAACATGTTGATTCTTGTGCTTATTTATAGTGTAGATAGCCTCTTGTTATGTTGTCCATCCCATGTTGGTAGAAGTATATTTTGATGCCTTCTCTTTTTGTCTACGTAATGCAACTTGATAATAGCTTTATGTGGGATTTGATTTCATAGGTTCATCCATCCAAGATAAGTAGAGAGTGAGCCCTTTGAGTGGCTCATTTTTCTATGGAAGAAGAGTGCTAACGTTCGACCTTCCTTGGCTGGATTACCCTGTAGATATTGTGCCATTTGAGGCACCTTCAAATATTCTATCTTCCTACGTATAATGTATTGTAGAAGTGCAATACCATGTAACCTTATATGTATATAAAATTTTCTTTATTGCACTCTTTTGCAGGTATGAAAATATGGTTTTGTAACAGATTTTTAAATGCAAAATGGGGGTTTTGAGGATGTATATTTGGCTAGATTCCTTACCCTTTTTTTCTTGGATACTTTGATGATAAATCCAAGCCCTTAATGATGTAGATAGAAGCTTCTTTGTAGCTGTAATATTTTACCCTTTATACCATGCAATTAATCTTGTAATGCTTTGGATTTGAGACTCACCAAGTCTTAATATTTGAAGCTTCTATTTCTGATTTTGGTTAGTTGTCTTCTTCTCCAAGTTTTTGAGGATTCTAACCTAATTGTGTGTCTTCATTTGGCCACTAATTATTGTTGATTTTGGTGCTTTAATAGTGTGTTACCACTTAATTCAATTCATATTTTGTGCCCTTCTCAAGTACACAAAACTAATACTTTTAAGAGCAATAGAATAGTGCAAATGAATCTAATAATATTTCACTTTTAATGCACTAATTGTTGTGGGCCAAACAAGGTGAATGGTTTCCTATTTTTGTCACATGGCCGTGCATTTAATTATCAACCCAGGGAGCTTCGTAAACTTGCGAAGAGTCAGAATTAGGTTACTACAATACCATTGGATGTGAATCTGCTAATCCTATGTTTGGGGGGTGTTCTTGAGATGGTTTTCAATCATTCCCGCACTCCTCAATAAATTACGTAAGAAGAACATAATTAAATCTACAGAAATAAATCATGTACATATTCTTGAAAATGAATCTACTGTAAATACTGGAACTAACAAATTAATGAACGTTCCTATGAAAGCAATAAACTAATTAACATAAATAAACAAAAAGGAAATGGGAAAGAAATACTGGCTTGGAGTGGGCCCAGGCTCCAGTAGCTTCTGCCCGATCGAACACGTGCTTTAGAACTTCTATAACTATAATATATTTATCAACGCATTACAATGTGTATCGCTCCAAATTTTTTGCATCCTTACCTTCAGGCTATAGGATCCGTGCCCGGAAGGAGGATGGGAAAAGGATGGCGCGGTACCTCGGACTGAGAGGCCTTGCGAAGGTCCCGCCTCTCGGGGAGGTGTATTATGGTGATTTTTCGACGGATGGTGGGTTCACCAAGAAACGTTTGAATGGCAGTTTCCACGCCTAGGTTGGGAATGTGTTTTATGTGTTCAATTTTATCTTTAAACATTCGAGTCCTAGGTTTGGCCAAATGAATCTAAGTTATACTATTATGAAAATGCAGACTAGATGAAATACAACAAACAAATATGAACAAAAACAGAGAGAAAGAGCTAAATTACGGAACCATACCTGATCCGGATGTCTGATGGAGATTCTGATTCTTGAAGCAGTCAGGATCGCCTTTGATTTGACAGGATCGTCTGCTATCAGACAAGATCGTCTGAGATTTGACGAATTCGTCAGACGAATTCATCAGAGACCTGCAATCAGAGAAGTAGACACAAAATGCAGAAAATGCAACTATTCTAACAGAGGGCAATGATGTAGAATAACAACAATAACATTAAAATGATGATAATAAGCAAAATACGAGTGCACTACAATGATTTGATGACAATTGGTGACTTAATTATGCATTTAAAGCTACATGGGTGAACTCCAAAATGCAGAATAGCAAAAAATAATAAATAAACTAGCTAATTGCAGAATAAAACAGCAGATGAAAAGAGGAAAATGCAAACTCTGGGCACTGATTGCCCCCAATGATGATTGTAGTCGAAATCATCTCTGATTTGATAGGATCGTCTCCGATCTGAACAGGATCGTCTGCGACGATGTAAGCTTGCTCCGGCTGAAAAATGACAAGGTTCCTGCAAGAAAATTGGATGCAACAAATGTAGATGGTAATACAGATTATTCTAATGCGTGTGAAGGTCGATTTACAGGAAAATTCAGCCAGGGGAAGGTTAAGGGGAGGGCCTAAGTTTAAATAGGCTTAGGAGGGAGGTTAGGAGGTTGGAGATCATCCCAATTTGGGAGATCTCCAATGGGGAGGGTCTCTAACGGCACAGACACGCTTCGCCCGGATTAGAGACGTCGTTGGAACAGAGGCTAATTGAGAAAAATTAGTTTTGGGACAAGATCGTCTGGACGTCCTAGTCCAGACGAAATCGTCCGATCTGAGGCGATATCGTCTGATCGGCGACGATATCGTCAAACGGTCAAAACAAACTCTAAAAATGGCGCGGGAAAGGAGGAAACGGGTTGCACGACGGTTTGGGAGCGGTTTTGGGGGTTGAAATTTGAATTTGAATATTTACTTAGAGTAATTGTAATTATTAAGGTTTTACTATGCCAATTTTAGGGTGCTACATTTTGCCCCCTCTTTAGCGAATTTTTTGAAGAAAATGCGTTAAAGATGAGTTCTTCTCGATCTACGAGAAAGCAAAAATTATTCCCATTTTTAGGCGACGATTCTAGGTCGAATCGTACGACAACTTACTATGGTGCCCCCTCCGTGTTTTTACCCAAATCGAACGTTTGAGGTAAAAACACGGAAAAGCAAAATTTTTAAATGTTTTTAGTTGTTTTTGAATAAAATTAAGAAAAATAGGGTAAAACCCTAATTCATTGTTACTGTTCATTTTTTAGTTTTCTGGTTTCTGGAGCTCTGCAGACAAAAATGGTCGAGACAGCGCACAGATCGACAGAGGTCCGGCGCGGGCTACGGGTAAGGGTCTAAACTTAGTTTAGAATGCTTTACTTTAGAATTTAATGCTTTTTAGACTAGATTTGCTTGATTTTTGAGCATCGCGGCCATTTTTGGGCCGTCGACGTCGTCGAGACGAAATCGTCTCGATTTTGCCGAAATCGTCTCGATATCGCCGATTTCGTCTGAGGGTGAAATCAGCGATAGGGGGACGATTTCGTCAAAAAGGGGACGATTTCGACTGGCAAAATCGGAGACGAATTTGCTCAAATTGAGGACGATATCGTCCAATTGTGGACGATATCATCATTTATGAAATTGAACTTATTTTAACTTGCATTTTTAATTAATGATTTAGTAATGATTTTTATTGTTGATTTTGTTTATGTTGCAGAGGGGATTACTAAAGAGCAGAGAATGGAAATATGGCGGGTTGAGGGATGACTTGGCCGCCCTGTCTCAAGCAAGAGCGAGATCAGATGGCACGAGTCAGCTTGCAGCATGTGGCAGAGATGCCACAGGTATCTATAGATATGGGGCTATTGATAGCCCTAGCAGAGAGGTGGTATCCAGGTTCTTCCTATTTCTGGTTACCGATAGGGGAGATGACTCCCACACTGGAGGATGTATGGAGGATATTGAGGATCCCCATACAAGGATGGTTGATCACTCCTATGGCCAACCAGGGTCATGCTATGATGCGGTTGTGTGGCGATCCGAGCTTCACCCTGGAGAAGGGCGGAGTGAACATCGAGTCGCTGCGCCAGATGCCTGGGGCATCTAGCCTCACACGGGTTTTGGCCGGAGTGGTAGGTGGACTTCTGCTGTGCCACCAGAGTGGGTGCAGGGTACCATGGGTACTGGCAGATGTGGTCTATGACATGAGAGACCACGGATACAGGTTTGCTTGGGGGAGCTTCGTGCTCTATCGATTGTACAAGATCCTGCATGGGGTCGTGTACAAGGGCGGCCGATGTCTGGTTATGACATCGCTACTACAAGTTTGGTGCTGGGAGCACATCATGGTGCAGAGGCCGATAGGGCTTCCACTAATAGGGATTGATGGGGAGAGGCCCCGAGTTTTCTATTGGTGGCTTCGAAGAGGGGCACAGTGGCGGATAGATCTACCAGTGTCCCGAAGACTACTAGATGACCTCGTCTTCGACCAGATCACCTGGAGGCCTTGGAGAGATCATCCAAGGTGGGCCGAGGATGGACAAGAGCTGGCTCGCATCAGGCGAGTCTGTTGGCTGAGGATGGAGAGGGGAGAGGTGGAGCTCCATCGGTACGACCGAGTTTTGAGGTAGTTCGGTCTACAGTAGGGGATTCCATCTCTGAGAGACTACGAGTTTTCTTAGACTATCCGGGATAACACTACAGTTAGTGGGGCTCCAGATATGTAACGATTCTAGAGTCAGGACGTAGATGATGCCCCCATTCAGCCAGTGGATGGGGATGACACTGGGGTAGCCGACGGCTATGATGCTCGGTACACGAGGCATCCGCCCTCCTTGGATGACGAGGGCTCAGGGCCCAATCCATGCAGTTGTGCATCGGATGGGGAGGCGGTGCCAAGAGGCCATTGAGGTGGCACAGGGTCACAGCGGGAGAGAGTAGAGGAGACCACAGGCACAGCCGAGGCCGTGGCAGTGGGAGAGGAGGGAGGAGAGACCCCCTTCTCCATAGAGAGAGAGGCCACCATCGCCTGATAAGGGCAAGGGTGTTGACACTAGGGAGAGCAACGAGACAGTGACTCTCCGAGCGAAGACAGTTCATCTCCAGGCACAGGTGCAGACATTGCAGGATGAGGCTACATGCCATCGAGCTGAGGTTACACAGCTCAGAGATGAGATTGCATGCCTTAGAGCACGGGGTGGAGGAGCGAGCACGTAGGAGCTGGCATGGTCGATTGCTCAGACCACGTTCTACCAGGGCATCTACTTCCAGATGGTGCCAGAGGGTCAGAGGGTACAGCTGCCAGTCGACATTGCTGACCCGATCAAGATTGGGTCATCGAGGACTTCCTCTCGATCGACAACTAGGACTCGTAGTACCACACATACTACGATGGGGCCACCTCGTCCACCTCGGGGTGGGGGAGGAGATGAGGCTGAGAGCTCGAGGGGTTCTCGAGGCACTGCACAGATTGATTGTATGATTTGAGAGGATTGAGTATGCCAAGATGTAGATTGTGGCATACCAATCTATTTTTGAGATGATGTACATATATTTGATATATATATAGATGAGATATTTTTTTGATCATATGACTTGTCTTATGCGTTTGTATGATGCTTTTAATGTTTTGGTGTGATTGATTTAATGATTCATGTAATTATGTCATTGGAAATATGTATGGTTTTTAATAAATGCTTTAAAATTTAAATGAAATAATCTGATAGAACAAATTGGTTGTTTGTGATGAGGTGATTTGATAAAAAATAAAAAGACTTTTAACAATAATTTCAAAGGACATTGTCGCTATTATAGACCATTTCATGGAGTCGCCGCTCACTCGGTCGTCAAGCTAATCCCAGTATAGAAATATTGTTAAAAGTAAAAGGGTGCTTAAGAGACTGTCTTAAGACTTTGGTTGTGAGGATGCAAATGATGATGATGATGATTTTGTTTTCAGACTTTTCATGAAAATATTATGCATGAAATATTTTAAAATGGCTTTTGCTAGGCATAAATTCCTAAGTGTGATAAAATGTTGAATAATTCCTTAGAAATTATACCATGGTTGCAAATTTGCAATTTGACATGATGACATGAAATAGAATAGGTGTTTGTTTGTTTTTAAAGCATAATTGTGTAACAGAATGATTTAAGTCATATGGTTTTTTATGATTTTTAAATAAATGGAGAATAAAATTGGTATAATGGTTTGCGCTAGGCATAGAATATTTAGGTATAGACTTATACCATCATCGCGAAATCCAAAAAGAGATAGTTTTATTGCATGGTTGATTTTTAATAAACAGAAAATATGAAGATGAGGACTTGCGCTAGGCATAAAATTCCAATTTTGGTTTTGGAACTATACCATCGTCGCGAAAGTCGACAATATATATATGTATATTTTTATTGTATGGTTTGAAAGAAATTTTGATTTTTTTGATTATGCATGTAGTTGTCTTTATACTAAACAACTGTACTTTAAAGAAGAAAATGAATTTATTCCAAACATTTTGCAGAAATATTTCAAAGTATCTTAAAGACAAAGGTTAGATTTATAAGGAATCCCATGTGCATATGTGAGTTCATTTCCAATCTTGATTTATCATGATGATACACAAAATCTCTCAAATACAAAATGTGTGTGCAATTGCATTGTTCATTTACCAGTTTGAGCAAGATACCATGATACAAGTGATTTGAATGAACCAAATAAATGTTCATTAACCATGATTGAGATGCATATAACCATACCAGACTACTATGTAAGTCGGATTATCAAGAGCTAGCTAATCCATAAGCAGACATAGGTCTGTACAAAAGAAGGTCGCTAATGTGACAGACATATCGCCACGCTAGGAGTTACCCAAGGCCAAGCAGGTTGGGCACAAACCACCTGTTATGGGGCTTACCTCACAGTTTTCGAATAATTGAGAATTCCAGGGATTCAAGCTCATCAACCCTTCTTTTCTTTTCAAAGGGTAGGGAGAGGGATTTTATTGCTTTTGCTTTTCTTTTGTATTTATTTTGCTTTTCTTTTGTATTTTTGCTTGATAATGCTTGGAACATTGTTGTAATGATATAAAATAACATTTTTCTTTTTTTTTTCTTTTTTTGCTAGGGATACTTGCTCGGATTAGTTGTAGAGCAAGGGATTTTTATTCTGGGTAGGGGTGAGCTTGTCCTTTTGCCAATTCTCAAAGATTCTAGACCATGTGCATGATAGGATAGCAAGGGAAACTTTTCGCTCAAGAAACCACTTCTACTATGTAGCATAGCAAGGACATTACAAATATAATCATTTTATTGTGAAAGGATGTGCTTGGTTTAAGTAAATAACAAGATCAATTCTCTGTGCTCAAACTTTATTTAATTGAATTTTGTGGACTTTGATATAAGAGAGATTAGTAATCATGCCGGATAAAATCAAGATACTTATTTTTGTGTTTGCAAAAGTGAGAGATTCCAAATAAATGCTAATTTATCCAAAATAATTTGAAATATATAACTGCAACATTTGTAAGAAGAAATATATACAAATACTTTTTTGAGAAGTTTGAGAATGTTGACTCTCTCTTTCTTCTTTATTTGGTTTTGGTTTCGAAAGAGTCAAGAGTATTGTTGTTTTTATTTTTATTATTTTTATTTGTTTTTGTTTTTGTGTAAACAATTTGATATATTTTTTAAAATAAAACAACATGCGAAATATGTACAAATGATGAAATGATTAATTTTTGTTACGCATAGTAACGTTTAAGATGCAAAATGTTCATGGGTTCTTTAAGTTCTTTACCATCTAAGGTAGATAATTTATATGCTCCTGATTCAAATTTAGCAGTGATAATGTATGGTCCAAGCCAGTTGGGCTCAAATTTACCTTTAAGGTCTTTAGTTGCATTAGTATTTTTTTGATTTTCTTTTAAAACAAGGTCGCCGATCTCAAAGGATCGAGGACGAACTTTTTTAGCATATGATCTTTTAAGCTTGTTTTGGTAGGCACGGAGATGCTCCAAAGCATTGATGCATTTTTCATCTAGGAGTTCCAGCTGATCGAGTCTCGCCATTTCGATATTCATCTCCTACTTCGGTATCTTGAAGTAGTAGAGCCAAAGAAGGAACTTCTAATTCAAAGGGAAAAATGGCTTCAACACCATAAACCAAAACAAAAGGTGAAGTTCCAGTGGGAGTTCGAACACTAGTTCGATAGGCCCACAAGGTTGGATATAATTGAATGTGCCGATCACGGCCAGTTTTATTGACCAATATTTTGAGAATTTTGATTAAGGTTTTGTTAGATGCTTCTGCTTGACCATTACCCTGAGGATAATAGGGAGTGGACCAGCGATGTTGAATCTTATATTTTTGGCATAATTTCTTGACATCTTTATTTTTGAAACAAGTTCCATTATCAGAGATGAGATTTGCAGGAATTCCAAACCTACAAATGATTTGATTAAAAATAAATTTAGAAACTTGTGTGCCAGTGCAGGAAGCTAAAGGCATAGCTTCAACCCACTTCGTGAAATACTCAATGGCGGTTATGATGAATTTGTGTCCATCAGATGACACAGGATTGATTTTGCCAATAATGTCTAAGCCCCATTTTGAAAAGGGCCAAGGAGATGAAATAGCCTGCAGCTCTTGTGCAGGGGCATGGACAAGGTCAGCATGTTTTTAGCACTTGTCGCAATGGTGCACATACTCATGTGCATCATTCTCCATGGTAGGCCAAAAATATCCTATCCTAAGGAGCTTTTTAGCAATGACACTACCACTGAAGTGTCCTCCACAAGATCCATCATGGGCTTCACTCAAGGCTGATTTGGATTCTTCTAGATTCAAACATCTTAATAGGATACCTTCAAAAGATCTCCTATATAAAGTATTGCCAATGATTACAAATCGACTTGCGCGTCGACGTAATAACCGATGCTTGGTTTCTATTAGAATTGGCAGGGAAAGTCCCATTTTGAAGAAAATCAAATATATCTGTATACCAAGGTTCAGGAGTAGTTTCATTGATTAGAAACACATCCAAAGGTTCTAAGCATGACTTATTTGAAGCCGGTTCCTGGAGTCGACGAATAATGATAGTGGCATATTCGTCATCTAACTCCAAGGGCAGAAGAGATGCAGCTACGGCCATAGCGTCAGCCGCACGGTTGCAAGTTCGAGGAATAGCTTCCAAGGTAACTTGATCAAATAGAGACATTAATTGTAAAACATAGGCTTTATATGGGCACAGTTTATCATCTCTCGGTCCGATAAACTTCATTAATTTGGTTTATGACAAGTTGAGAATCACCAAAAACTAACAGATGTTTAATTTTTAGCGCCAAGGCAGCTCGTAATCCGAGGATGAGAGCTTCATATTCAGCAGTGTTATTGGTGCAAGCAAATGTTAATTTGAAGGACAGAGGAATAAGATGTTTTTGTGGGGATATTAAAATAATACCCGCACCAGCCCCACTCATGCATCGGGCTCCATCAAAGTATAAGGACCATTGCTCAATATGGTCTGCCTCTAATTGAAGGCATTCATCAGGAAACTCGATGATGAGGGGATGGGTAGACTCTAAGGGTGCAGCAGCTAATTGATCTGCTATGATTTGACCCTTAACAGACTTCTGTCCTATGAATGTGAGGTCAAACTCGCTTAGAGCAAGAACCCACTTGGCGGTACGACCCGATAAATAAGGTCGACTCATGAGATACCTCAAGGGATCATATTTAGCAATGACATAAGTTTTTTGACTAAGCATATAATGGCATAATTTTTGCGTAGAAAAAACAACTGCTAGACATAGTTTTTCTAATGTTGTGTAGCGGGTTTCATAACTGATGAAGGTTCGGCTAATATAATAATTAGCACGTTCTCTCTTCGCATCATCAAGCTGAGCTAACATAGCTCCTAAGGCAGAATCTGAAGCTGAAATATATAGGAGAAATGGGCGATCAGGTTTAGGTGGTGAAAGCACAGGTGGGGTAAGGAGGTATTGTTTGAGAAGTTCAAAAGCTTCTTTACATTCGTCGTCCCAATTAAAAGGGACATCCTTCTTAAGGAGCTTAAGAAAGGGACCGGTTTTGTCCGCCAACTTATCGATGAAGCGACGGATAGCTTGAAGTTTACCTTGTAAACTTTGTAATTCAGATATATTGGTAGGTGCGGGCATATCAGTGATAGCCGCAATCTTGAGAGGGTCAATTTTGATACCACGTAAAGAAACTATAACCCCTAATAGTTTACCGGACTTAACTTCGAATATGCATTTGGCTGGATTTAATCGAATAAGATATTCTCTTAAGCGATTAAAAACTTTTCTCAAATCATCTAAATGATTATCTTCATTAATAGAGCGAGCTATAATATCGTCTACATAATCATGTAGGATATCATGCATCATATCATGAAAAATATAAGTCATAGCTCGTTGATATGTTGCACTTGCATTCTTTAAGCCAAATGGCATCACTTTCCAACAAAAGGTACCCCAAGGGGTAATAAAGGCTATTTTAGCCTGATCTTCAAGAGCTATCCTGATCTGATTATAGCCAAAAAATCCGTCCATTAGGGACATCATTCCACTTTTGGCAATAAAGTCAATGATTTGATCCATGTTTGGAAGAGGAAAATCATCCTTAGGGCATGCAACGTTAATATCTCTAAAGTCTAGTGCAAACCCTAACTTTGGTAGCTTCTTTCTTGGTGACTGGAACTACATTTGAGATCCATTCAGCATAATCAATAGCTTGTATAAAAACAACATTTAGGAGTTTTTCTAACTCCCCTTTGACTAGCGAGGCCACTTTGGGATGCATTTTTCTAAGTTTTTGTTTAACGGGTTTAGCATCCGGATGGACTACTAGATGATGCATGACTACGGAAGGGTCCAGACCTGGCATATCTTCGTATGTCCAAGCGAAGACATCTTCATATTCTTTAAGGAATGCAATGTATTGCTCTTGTTTTTCTTGACTTAATTCTGACCCAATATTGATTATGTGAGGATTATCCTCGGTTCCAATGTTAACTTTAATGACGTTTTCGACTTCCATGTGTAGATCTCTTTCAAAATTAGGTGGGGCGGGTGAGACGCCCAATTCTTGTAATTATTTTAAGGTTAAGTTGGATAATTCATCTTGAGGATTAGTGGCCTCAAGCTGGGCTATAGTTGGTATAGAACCATCAAAATAAAATCCATTGTGTAACATCTCTTCAACGGAGACATCGTGGAAGATATCTCCTTCCAACTCCTCATCGGAGTCAGCAATCAATTCAGGGTAAGCTATGGATAGCATGTTACATGTAAATGGCTGATTTTTTAGAGGCAAATCATCACGCCTATCTAAATAATCTTGATAACATATGAGTTGATCATCATCTTCAAAAGGAAAGGGTTGACCCTTACTAGGAAATAGGCCCACACCACATCGGGCGGGCCACGGTTCTACCTCGAAAGGTTCTTTCATGCCATTTTGGAAAGGTCCCAAGCCTTTCCCTTTATATCCCATTTTAAGCATTATGGGTTTAGCTTTAATATACTCATTAGTAAAATAACACCGAGCATATCCATCATGATGAGTTTTGATATTCCGAGGTATTCTTCCCCAGTCATATCCTTTATAAATAAAAGCACAACTCCCGACTTGGTAAGTACTTCCCATAGGTTGTGGGAGGCCCAAGGTACGAGGAGATGGCGGCAAGTTATTGAAAATAATTGAATCTTGCATGAAAGCATTTGTTTTTTTTGATATTAAGATTGTGGATAAATCTGGTAAAAGTTCATCAGAAAGAGCGTAAGATGTAGAAGGATCATTCCCTATATCTTTAGATGTGGAAGGTATGATAGATGTTGATAATGTGGAAGTGTTAATGAATGGGTCTATAGGTTTTGAGATTATAGGGATGGAACATGAAGAATTGGTTGTAGATTTAAGATCTTTTTGAGGTTCTAGTGTGATTTGTTCAGAAGATGGTTGAGTTAAATGTATAGGTGTAGTTGATGGGGTAGATGATGTTATGTGTGTGTGTTTCACACGTTTAGATGAAAAATAAGAACTAGGATGTGTGGATGACAGAGCGGGGCAAAATTGCACTCCAACGAGTTCTGCAAAAGCACACATATCAAAGGGTCTAGGGTCACCATGGATAGTGACCAACTGGTTTTTAAATTCGAATTTAACACATTGGTGTAAAGTTGATGGGACAGCCCGCATTGCATTGATCCAAGGACGACCCAAAAGTATATTGTACGATGTTGGGCAATGTACAATAAACACGGTTGTATCTAGGGTTCTAGGACCAACTTGCAATGGGATGGTAATAACTCCACACGTTTCTTGTGTTTCGTCATTGAAAGCTTTTATGATCATGTCAGTTTTCTTCATTTCATCACTTCTAAAGCCAAATCGTTGGTAGAAGTCAAAAGTGCAAATGTTTAGAGATGAACCATTATCAATCAGGACTCTTTTAACAGCTACATCTCCAATTAGAGCAGTAATATATAAGGGATTATCCTTATGTAAACTGTGTTGTGGGATATCTTTATCCCGAAAGTCAATACAATCGACTTCTCTAGTGATGATAGTATTGGCCATGGCTTCAGGTTGAATGTTTTGAGGTACCATCATTTGGCTTAATGTAAGCATCAACTCATCCCTATGGGTAGGAGAAGATCTTAATAAATCCAAAAGGGAAATTCTGGCTGTAGTATTAGATAATTGCTCATTAATATTGTAAGGGGGTTTAGGTTGAACATTAGGAGCATGATTCCCTTTATTGGGATTTTTCAAAACAAATGGAGCTGATCCATCATTCTGGTTTGGTTCTTGTTGAGAATTTTGAGCCTGTTGTCGGGTAACGACTCCGATGGTACCTACAATGTTATATTGAAGACGCTGAACTGGTCTCGGTTGAGCGTTTATGGCTTGTTCATTAGAGAGGAATTGATTAGAAGAGGGTCGAGTAGTAACTCTTCTAGGAAATGGTTCTTCTGGAACCATAGCATCCGTGATAGGTTGAATAGGATTTGATTCATTTTCAGAACTATTCGATTGGTTTGAAGTGATGTCTATTTCACTTTCAGTATCTGATTCTACATCACTAGGATCGGGAGTTTGAAAATTATGTAGGGGCCTGGTTGTGACCAGGGATAAGGTTGTGTCAAATATTTGAGGATCCTGAACAGGTAATTGTCCGCTAATAGTCCCTACATATCGGGTAGGAGGGGGAACATTATGATGTTCGATTTGATTGGCCACCTCTTTACCATGTCTTGGTAAAGGATGTTGAAATATGTCTAATGATTGATTAGCATTTTGATTTTGATTTTGGGGAATGGTCTTTTGAGGATTATTAGGAGTATTTTGTTTAGGTTGGAAAGCTTGCACTTCCATTTCATTATTATCAATCAAATCTTGTATTTTATGTTTCAACCTTTTACAAGCGTTGGTAGAGTGTCCAGGTCCTCTATGAAAATCACAGTGTAAGTCAGCTCTGTATCCGGGTATGGTTGGATCAGGTTCCCGGATAGCTGGTAATTGAATCAAACCTCTTTCGAGTAATTGAGGTAAAATAGTTGATAATGGTTGATTCAATCTAGTAAACTCTCGAGGAGGTTTATCAGGAGGTTTCAATATAAATTTTTTTGTTGTCTTCGTTGCATTGATATTAGCAACATTTCTCATTGTCGGTGACTCCGTCACCTACGACTTGTTTGTTTTTATTTTTATTTTCGGATGTTTTCTCATCATCCTTCTTCCTAAGTTGGCCTCTCCTAATGAGGGCATCTTCTACTCTTCGAGCTAAATCTATAGCTTGATCGAAGGTAGTTAAAGTAGCAGTTGATAACTCATAAGATATTTGTTCTTGCAAATTATTGATAAAAATGTCCAACATTTCTCTATAAGGTAGCACAAAGTGCAGTTTTCCTGTCAATTGCCTCCATCTAGCTAAGAAATCAGCAAAACATTCATCCTTGTCTTGTTTTAAGTTGTATAAATCTTTAATGGTGACATGCCTCTCGATGTAGGCACTAAATTGATGGACAAAAGATTCAATCTGTTTCTTCAAAGTTTCTCAAAGAATGAGTGGGCAATTGATAGTACCACTCTAATGCCATTCCACCTAAACTTTTTGGGAACATTTTTAGTAATAGCAAGTCATCATGTGATATATCATGACATGCTATCCTAAACATGCGAAGATGCTCTATGGGATCTTCGGTTCCTTTATATATAGGCAGGATGGGCATGGGAAAATGCTTAGGGTACGGTTGTGCTACAACTATGGGATCCAAAGGTTGACTACATATCTCTCGATAATTGTACGAGGGACGGTAGGGATCTATCTCGGTCCATACGCGAAGCTAAGCTGTTTCACCATGGCTTCCAGATTACTAGTTTGCCCACCATATTGGTTCGGTAGGGCATTGATATGGGATTTGTGAGCATATGATGGAGGGACATGCATATTAGATGCTATATTGCTATTGTGTAAATTGTTGGTAGGAAAGGTGTTATGAAGGAATTTTGAAGTTGTATTATGTTGTATTCCAGATTGTTGAAAATTGGTGTTTGGCTTCATTTTAGATTTTTGTTTACTTGAAGCATATTGATCAATAGTTTGGCGAAGTAAAGCAGTGAAGGAAGTTTTCTTTTGTGTGGGAATGATTTTAGGCTCAATAACGGGTTCCTTAGGAGGTTGGGTAACCTCGTTGTTTTGGCATGTTTTGAATCATAGTGACCATATCTCTATTGGATGGTCCAGCCTTATCACTTTCTTGATCAATGAAAGACAAGGGATTAGTGTGCACATCAAACATATGTTCCATGGCTGCTTGAGTGTCACTAATTTGCCCTTTATCAATACGAACTGCCATATTAAGAGCGCCAATGTTATTATTGAAAAATTTCCAGAAATGATCTAAGTTATCAAAAGCAATAGTTCCATCTGGAGCTACTCTAGGGGATGAGGATCCATCCTCTTTAACATTTTCTTCTTGTTCATTGTCTTCACCTAGGTCATCTTCTGGTTGATCTAGAGTTTCTCCTTTCGGAATTGGATCCTCAGGAAGGACATTTGGGTTTCTAGTTTTATCTTCTAACCAATCTTCTTCTTCTCCTTCAGTTTGTTTACCATTCCTAAGTTTAGGCATTGTGCTTAAACTTAGATTTCAGCAAATTTTTATATATATATATATATATATATATATATATATATATGCAACAAGCTTAAGAGGTATATATTAATTATATACCTACTACAATATTTAAAATGAAATGTTTTGGTTTTTATGTTTTTTTTAGTTTTTCTTGTTTTTGTAATAATATTGTAAAGATAAGAAACAACACAATAAATGCAAGAAATAATGAAAGCAATGATCTAGTTTTCTATAAATAATTTATAAATGTCATTAATGGGCTCAAGTTCTTCAGGAGTCATGAAGTGTTCTTCTTCAAATTGAAAATTTTCTTTCAAGAATTTAATGAAAAGGGCTATAGTGATATTATCTGTCTCAGATTCTGGTTGATAGAAGTAAAGCTCGTGGCAATACTCTCGATATAACACAGCTCGAGGAACTCTATTCCATCTTTCTCTATCCATAAGAACGACCTCTTGGTCTTCTATATGACCTAGGAACTGGTGTATAGTGGCTGCGTTCTCGAGGTATTCCTCGAAGGTGAACAATTCTGAAGACACAAGAGCTCTCCTATAAGCTAACCATCTATGGCAGGCTCTCTGAAGTTCATGATAAAAGACAAGTTGATGAGGATCCAGGATTCTATCTAGGACAAGCCTTTTGATTTGTCTAAGTTCGGTTGACCTAGATGAAATGACACCTAGTCTTCTATCAAGTTCGTCCCACAAAAGTTGATTTCTATCTATTTTAGGCACACTAAGCACAGAATTAACTTCTATGGCAGCCAATTGGTTTTCAACATTTATAATAACTGCTAATATTTTCCTAGGAGCTACCATCTAAACATGATATGCAACTTATTATTTTTAAATGATTTTAAATGCATCTATTGTTTTTGGTTGTTTTTTTTTTTTATTGTTTTCAAAAGGTTTTAGTTTCACGTCGGGTTCACCAAAATGTATCGCTCCAAATTTTTTGCATCCTTACCTTCAGGCTATAGGATCCATGCCCGGAAGGAGGATGGGAAAAGGATGGCACGGTACCTCGGACTGAGAGGCCTTGCGAAGGTCCCGCCTCTCGGGGGAGGTGTATTATGGTGATTTTTCGATGGATGGTGGGTTCACCAAGAAACGTTTGAATGGCAGTTTCCACGCCTAGGTTGGGAATGTGTTTTATGTGTTCAATTTTATCTTTAAACATTCGAGTCCTAGGTTTGGCCAAATGAATCTAAGTTATACTATTATGAAAATGCGAGACTAGATGAAATACAACGGACAAATATGAACAAAAACAGAGAGAAAGAGCTAAATTACAGAACCATACCTGATCCGGATGTCTGATGGAGATTCTGATTCTTGAAGCGATCGAGATCGCCTCTGATTTGACAGGATCGTCTGCTATCAGACAAGATCGTCTGAGATTTGACGAATTCATCAGACGAATTCGTCAGAGACCTGCAATCAGAGAAGTAGACACAAAATGCAGAAAATGCAACTATTCTAACAGAGGGCAATGATGTAGAATAACAACAATAACATTAAAATGATGATAATAAGCAAAATACGAGTGCACTACAATGATTTGATGACAATTGGTGACTTAATTATGCATTTAAAGCTACATGGGTGAACTCCAAAATGCAGAATAGCAAAAAATAATAAATAAACTAGCTAATTGCAGAATAAAACAACAGATGAAAAGAGGAAAATGCAAACTCTGGGCACTGATTGCCCCCAATGATGATTGCAGTCGAAATCATCTCTGATTTGACAGGATCGTCTCCGATCTGAACAGGATCGTCTGCGACGATGTAAGCTTGCTCCGGCTGAAAAATGACAAGGTTCCTGCAAGAAAATTGGATGCAACAAATGTAGATGGTAATACAGATTATTCTAATGCGTGTGAAGGTCGATTTACAGGAAAATTCAGCCAGGGGAAGGTTAAGGGGAGGGCCTAAGTTTAAATAGGCTTAGGAGGGAGGTTAGGAGGTTGGAGATCATCCCAATTTGGGAGATCTCCAACGGGGAGGGTCTCTAACGGCGTAGACACGCTTCTGCCCGGATTAGAGACGCCGTTGGAACAGAGGCTAATTGAGAAAAATTAGTTTTGGGACAAGATCGTCTGGACGTCCTAGTCCAGACGAAATCGTCCGATCTGAGGCGATATCGTCTGATCGACGACGATATCATCAAACGGTCAAAACAAACTCTAAAAATGGCACGGGAAAGGAGGAAACGGATTGAACGGTGGTTTGGGAGCGGTTTTGGGGGTTGAAATTTGAATTTGAATATTTACTTAGAGTAATTGTAATTATTAAGGTTTTACTGCGCCAATTTTAGGGTGCTACACAATGTAACTCTAAATGGATTAATTATTTCTATATATCTCTCTATATCTCTATATCTTTTTCTTTTTCTCTCAGAATGATCTACGTGTGTTTATATAACACAACCGTAGAACTTCTATTACAGAAGTGGTTACAACAATCGATTCTTCCCAGACTAAATAAGAATAGTTTGGCAAATGCAATCGACATCTGGCATTCTGTTTTGATGGCGACATGTTAATTTTGGTTCGTGCTTTGCCTAGAATCTGTAAGATGTTTTGATACATTGGTGCTATCTCCAATTTAGCTCTACATGACATAGAGCTGGAACTGCACCAACCACTGCTATCCACGTCCTTTGAGTCTGGTCAACGGGCAAAGAATCAGTGGTGCCTTTCGACTACAGGGAGGCGCTCGCATTCAGTTGGCACCTTCCGACTGTAGGGAGGCGCTCGCATTCAATTGGCGCATTCTGACTTTATGGAGGCACTCACATTCAGTTGGTGCCTTTTGACTGTAGGGAGGCACTCACATTCAGTTGGCGCCTTTCGACTACAGGGAGGTGCTTGCATTCAGTTGGTGCCTTTCGACTGTAGGGAGGCACTGATATTCAGTTGGTGCCTTCTGACTGTAGGGAGGTGCTCACCTTTGGTTTGGTGCCTTTCGACTGCAGGGAGGTGCTGATATTCAGTTGGTGCCTTCCAACTATAGGGAGGTGCTCATCTTTGGTTTAGTGCCTTCCAACTACAGGGAGGCACTAATATTCAGTTGGCACCTTCTGACTGCAAGGAGGCGCTCGTCTTTGGTTTGGAACCTTCTGACTACTGGTTCCTTTCGACTACAGGGAGGCACTGATATTCAGTTGGCACCTTCCAGTTGCAGGGAGGCGCCTATGTTCTCTATGTTGACCCTTAATGAAATAAAGTGCTAGGTCCATCAAAAGGACCTCGACCGTTCCAAATCTAACTAAATCAACTGCAATTCCACAAAACATACTAAAAGCACACAAATTAGATAACACACATAATTATATCAAATATCTATATAATTATTCATAAAAGTATGCAATCCTTATTATACAACTGCATATTGATCAAAGAAATATGTACAAAATATGAGCATTTCTAGTGCTCATCATCCCCCCATGCCTAACATATGCCACACCCTCATGGCATCCAAACTACAGGTAGCCCTCTAAATTTTCATCATCACCATCTCTTGGAGGATTCGACTACCCCTGCGACCCGAGTCTGTATTTTCATGCTGGCATTTGAAGGTGTGGTTCACATTTGCCTATGGGAAACTATGGCTATCAATTGTCCCCCTCTTGTTCTAGCCGCTACTGGTGGTGGTCTAGCCAGCGTTGTTCCTTTCGATTGAAATGCAGCTTCGACAACTTGCCAGAGGTTAGCGTCTGGAGGTTTGACCACTGCCATAGGGATATCCGAGTTATCCTCTTTGGAAGGCACTACTTGGGCCTTGTATAATCCGACCACTTTAGGGGTAAGCCCTGCATTCTCCTTTGCAATTGCAATGGCCTCCAATTGTGGGCCATATACTCCCCACCATTCCAAGTACCTCCTCATCATGGAAGGCCATCCTCGGGATGAACCATAGATGTCCCAAAACTGGCTGTCTTCTGCCAGATTGACGCAGATGCCAGAATCTCCTTTTATCATCAAGGATGCCTTCTTGGCCTCCTTGGCTACTTTCATTTCATTGTGCAGCTGCTCGAAATATTTTTGTCTTACAACAAATAGCTGCATGTCCCATTCATCCTCCTCTGACTTGACGAAAGTCACTTTTGCCTTCTGTCGAGCCATCTTGGGCCTCTTTGCCTTGGCCTCTGCAAAAAATGTGGCAGCTCAGATCGGGGTCTCTTATTTCTCCTTTGGGGACTTCTCTTTACTCTAAAGGATCGGCTATGCTACTATCTCCAGGGGTGATCCTTAATTCTCCTGTCTACCTGGTGTCGACCCCTCAGGCTATTCTCCTTCTTCAGGCCTGGGGAGGTCCTCCGTATCCTCTGGTCTTATCTGTTGTTGGAGACCTTCGTCCTACTTTGTGTCACTCAGGACAATGATAGGGGGCATCGTAGGACTTCTTTCCTTTTCACCCCTGAAAATAGAGGAATCCTCCCCTGCCTTCGGGCTGCTCTGTCGGGTGTCCGATCGAATCTCCCCTGAATAAAATACTCGTTTGGTAGATGTGGGAGAGTTCGTCGGCACTTCTTCTGCCCAATCAGTCTGAGTGGCCGCCTCCTGTCTTGCTGTTCCTCTGTCTTGGAGCATTTGATTTTCCTCTTGCAATTTCCAGACCAGCTGCTTGAGCTAAGTGATTCGTCTATCCCTTTCCTCCAATTCCCTTTTATGCTGGTTCTAGAAATCTTCCAGAGTCTGTTGTGCCATCCAACAATCAGTTTGCCATTCGAGCGCCTCATCCAAGGCCACATCAATCTGGTCATTACTCCCAGAAGTTCCTTCATTTCATTGGCTCTGGTTCATTAATTCTTGGAGGGTTTGGGCGACAACGTCTATCTCTAGGTCACTCTATCCTTCCTCTATCATGAGGAATCATCATAGACATTTCCTCCTGGGGATTGGTTCGTCCTCACCACCAGCGAGTGGTGCTCCTTCCTCCTCATACTCGAGCACTGGGGAATGCCCTTTGTCCTCTACGTCTTTGTGCAGTGGTGACTACTTTGCCCTTCCTAGAAAATAGGGCGATGTCAATTGCCCAATGTTTGATATCTCCTCTATAGGGGATGCTTCGCCTTGCCCTAATTCGGCAATTGCATTGTGTTGCTCTATTTTGCCGCCATCTTCCTCTGTGTCATGGTTCTATCTTTGTGCTTCTGCATGGCGGACCAATGCCGATATCAACCCATGGTGGGCTAAGGCGAACGATGCCCCCTTTTGGTACCGAGCCGCTTCATATTTTAGAGCAATCACCAGATAGAAGGGTATATTTAATTTCCTCCCATGCACTAGGTGATTGAGGAAGTGCACATGATTAATGTTCAGATGGGTATACTTCCCTATGCATGTGAAGAATCGAGCAATCTGCTCGAACATCTTCTGCATATTCATGGGGAGACGGTTTTTGAGTAACCCCTCCCTATCTATCTGCACGTTTCCTCCTGGCAGCAGTATTTCGGCGTATAGTTTTAACACTCCACCCTTGTATGCACATTCCCCCGTGAGAGGCAATCTAGTCGCCTGTGAGATGAACTCAAGGGTGACTGGAATTTCCACCCCTCGTACTTGGGCCGCATCGCCCCTCAAAGAGGTGGCAAATTCTCTAGCTGCCTCCACATCCTAGCCCTAACTGACCAGGGTGCAGTATTCAAGCCACCCCTCGGCTTCAAATTGGGTCTTCACTACCCCTCTGATTCCATCAGTATCACTGGGTTCATTCTTCTTGATCACGTGGTTCTTGGACCTTCCTCCCATGGCGCCTTTCGATGTTGTATATTTTTTTGTCCTTCCTTCTGCAGGAAGGCACCTTCTTATAGAAAAGACGCCTAACCCTAGCAGTTATGGAAGGTGCCCTATTATTGGCATGCGATTTTGGCTATGGGGGGATACGATCTCTATGACAACTATATTTTTTTGGTATTGCATATTTATAAATAATTATATAAAATATTTGATTTAGTATGCACGTACCTGATTCGGAATTCCAGTTGTCGTGGTAGTCGTTGATTTTTTGACTTGTGACACGAGGGAGGGGTGTGGTCATTTGATGTCGCTGATTCGTGCGATGCTTCGTTCTACCCGAGGCATCCGATAGATGTAAATGTTGTACACAAAAGGCGTTCTTTGGTACCTTCCCCATGTGGATGGTGCCCTTGTAGCACCTTTCCAACGTTGTCGATGCTCTTCGTCGAACCAATGTGCCTTTCAGTTGTAGGAAGTGCCTCTGATTGGCTGGGAGGTGCTTTTGCCTGCATGCATCTTCCCAATGTGGGAGGCACCTCCTTCTGGTTCGTGCCTTACCGATGTTGGAAGGCATTCGTCTTGATGAATGTGCCTTCCTGATGTTGGAATGTGTATTCGATGAATGCGCCTTCCTGATGTTGGAAGGCGCCTCAGCTAGATGAATGCACCTTCCTGATGTTGGAAGGCACCTTCGGCTGGCTCTTTTTTTTTTTTTAGATTTGGTGCCTTCCTGCCATGGAAGGCGCCTACATATGTATTTTATTTTATTTTTATTTATTATTTTTTTTTGAACTTCATAGGTGGAAGGCGTTGTCTTCCGATTTGGCACCTTCCAAATGTTGTAAGGTGCCTTCTTCTAGATGGGCACCTTTCGGGTGTGGTAAGGCACCTTCTGGATGCAGTAAGGTGCCTTCTTCTAGACTTGGCGCCTTTCGGGTGTAGTAAGGTGCCTTCTTCTGGACTTGGCACCTTCTAGATGTCGTAAGGCGCCTTCTTCTAGACTTGGTGCCTTCTGACTACCGTAAGGCACCTTCTTCTGGACTTGGCACCTTTTGACTGCCATAAGGTGCCTTCTTCTGGACTTGGCACCTTCTAGATGCCATAAGGCACCTTCTTCTGGACTTGGCACCTTTTGATTGTCGTAAGGCGCCTTCTTTTGGATGGCAATTTGACTAAAAAAAAGGGTGATCAAGCCTTCCCAATTTTTTTACGTTGCCCAGATTCTACCTACGAGCCGGTGTCGAAATGCTGAGCCAAATCAGGCCTGGTTTCCCAGATACCTATCCCTCATGCTGTCAGGTCCTCCACCTGTAAAAATCAACCAAAAAAATAAAGAAAAATAAAGGCAGTTAGATGCGTTCCGTGCCTGTTAGGCCCTGGATTAGGATGCCTGCAGCTTGCATGCGGGTGTTGTCCCTACAAAAACACACATTACAAAAAAAAACTATATTAAATAAAAAATTTGGGTGAGCACTTTCGTGCCCACCATTTCACCTATGAGAGTTTGGTCCAGATCTAGCAATATGGGGTCTCCCCCATGCCTACTATGGATTCCACCTATAATGTTTCGGACGTATTATAGGGGCGTAGTCGGTGGCCATTGACTATGAACATGGTGTTGTTGTCGTCAATTGTCTTAACATGCACCGCCTCATTCCTAATGAGCTCTGCCACCTCATACGGCCCCATCCACCTCTACATAAGTTTGCCCTTCCTTTCCTGGAACTAGGAATCGTACAACAGTACCCATTCCCCTACTTGGAACTTATTCAGCTTGATGTGGTTATCATGCCACTTCTTTCTCTGCTTCTGTATAATCTTTGTCCTCTACAAAGCATCCAGTCGGATTTCGTCCAACTGATATAGCTGGTGAATCCTCTATTTTTGAGCTTCGTCCAAGCTCAAATTTAATTCTAAAGCCGTCCTTAGAGTTTTGATTTCGAACTCGATGGGCATCATCGCATTTTTCCCATAGACTAGTTGGAAATGTGTGCATCCTGTGGTGGATTTCCACGTGGTGTTGTATGCCCAAACTACCTCCGACAATCGTGTGGCCCAATATTTCTTGTGTTGCTACATGGTTTTGGTCAGGATGTTTTCTATCTCCCTGTTTGTCACTTCTACTTGCCCGTTTGCCTACGGATGGTAGGGCGTGGTTTTATTGTGTCGAACTCTATACTGCTCCATCAACTCCTCAATCAATTTGGAGGTGAATTGGGGCCCTTGGTCTATTGTTATCTCTCGAGGAACCCCAAATTGTGTGAAAATATGGGCAAATAAGAAATCGACGACCGTTATTTCCTTTGAGTCCCTTAATGCCCGCACTTCCACCCATTTGGTGACATAATCCATGCAGACCAGAATAAACCTCCTTCCCATCGAAGGTGGATTGAATGGTCCCATGAAGTCCATGCCCCATTTATCGAAAGGTTCCAGGTGTACCTAGGGCTATAGGGGTATTTCATCTCGGTGGGTTGGTCTACCCATCCTCTGGCACTCGTCACACTTGCTAGTATACGCTACCACGTCCTTGAACAGAGTGGGCCAAAAATACCCAGCTTGCAGGATTTTGTAGGCAGTTCATTTCCCTACAAAGTGTCCTTCGCATGGCTCATCGTGACATGCCTTAAGCACTTCTAAAAACTCCTGTTCTACTATGCATATTCTTATTATTTGGTCCCATCCTATTTTAAATAGGAGATCATCCATCCAAAGGAATGATGTGCTCTTCTCTATGATCGCCTATTTTTCTCGGTAGGAGAGAGCAGGTGAGGTCCTTTCAGTGGCCAAGTAATTGGCTATGTTTGCATACCATGGAGTTTGTTCACTAATAGCAAATAGATGTTCATCTAGAAACTGATCTTCCACTACTTAATGATCTGTCGGTATCAATTTGGACAAAAAATCTGCCATGATGTTGTCCTTGCCCGGTTTATCGACTATAGTGATGTCAAATTCCTGCAATAGCAATAGCCATCTGATAATTCTGCCACTAATGGCTGGCTTGCTCATCAGATACCTGATAGCCATGTGGTCCATATGGACGAAGACCTTGTATCCCATTATATAGTGGCAAAATTTGTTTATTGCATGGACAACTACAAGGAATTCTTTTTCTGTCACTGTGTAGTTGAGCTCTGCTCCTGCAAAGTTTTTACTGACATAATAGATGGCATAAAATTCTTCATCGTCTTTCTTCCTGAGGACTGCTTCGATCGCACCGTTTGATTCATCGCAGTAAATATGGAACGGTATGGCCCAATTCGGTCCTCTCAAGACCGGTGCAGATATCAAAATTTCCTTTAGCAATTGGAACACTTCTTCGCAGTCTCCCGTCCAATTGAACTCTACATCCTTAGAAAGTAGGGTGTGCAGTGGTTTGGCAATCTTACTAAATTCGGCGATAAATCGTCGGTAGTACCCGACTGATCCAAGGAAACTTCTTACCTCCTTCTATGTTCTGGGGCTTGGTAGGTCTCTAATGACATCAATCTTCCTCTTGTCTACTTTTATTCCTTCCGTATAGAGGTGGTGTCCCAACACGATGCCTTCCTGCATCATCATAAAACATTTTTCATTACTTAGGGACATGATTTTCCTTGCTCCTGTCGAACACTCTTTCCAAATTTGTCATTGCGTCTTCGAAGGTTTCTCCATAGGCAGTGAAGTCGTCCATGTATATTTCCACCCTGTATCCTATCATATCAGAGAATATGCTAAGCACCACCCTTTGAAAGGTGGTCGGTGCGTTGCACAGTCCAAAAGGTAATACCTTATAGGCAAACGTTCCCCATGGATAGGTGAACATTATTTTATCTTGATCTTCTTCCCCTATCTGGATCTGGTTGTAACCACTGAAACCGTCCAGAAAGGAGAAGTATTTTCTTCCTGAGAGTGTGTCCAAGACTTGATCGATGAATGGGAGTGAGAAGTGGTCTTTCTTAGTCACCTTGTTCAATGCCCGGTAGTCCACATAGATCCGCCATTTCCCATTCTTCTTGGGGACCACCACTAATGGTGATACCCATTCACTGTCAAAAATCGGATATATGAGTTCGATAGCCAGAAGTTTGTGTAGTTCTTCTCTGACAATGTCTTTCATTGCTGGGTTCATCCTTCTCTGTGGCTTCCGACTAGGAATTTCTTGGTCATCTAAATAAATCTGATGGGTACATATTTTTGGGCTGATGCCATGCATATCTACGTAGTCCCATGCAAATTCTTGCTGGTGTTTTACCAGAAGCTCCTCCAATTTTTCTAGCTGTGTGGGCGTTAACTTGTTGTTAACGTTTAATATCCTCCCTGGCCCAACGTGTATTTGTCAGATGTGCTGATCTTGGACACCAGTCAACGACGATCCAGGTGTGGGGGTGGACGATTCTCCATGGAGAAACTCCATGATATCACCATCCTCGTTCTCTTTTGCCACCTCCTCCAAGGTCATCATCGGCTGGATTATGGACAACTCTGTAGTTCCATGCTCGATGATCCTGGGTTCTTCTATCGATTCCATAGACTGAGATGGTGGTGAAATGGTCAGCCTTTTGACATTTTGCCCATTGGATATGGTCATTAACCCATCCTGGCAGCTGATGTAGGCGTCAACTATTGCCAGCCATGGCCTCCCCAAAATGAGCGGGTAACCGCCCAGCCTGGTCTTGGTTTGCAAAACTAGAAAATCGGCTGGATATTCCCATGCACTAACTGTTACAATCACATATTCTAGCATCCCTTCCAGCGATACAGTTGATCGATCGGCTAACTATAGCACTGTCATGGTTGGCTTCAGGTTCATGAGCCATAGCCTCTACATGGTCTCTTGAGGCATCACATTGATAGCTACCCCGAGGTCAACCAATGTGTTGGACAGGGAATGTCCTCCAATTTTTACGGTTAGCACTGGGCTGCCTGGATCTACATACTTCGGATGACGTGTTCTACCCATCATTAGATCTGCTAGTTTACCCATGACATTGATAGTTTGGGTAGATTTTCGTCCTGGTCTCCTTAGACACATTTCTCTAATTGCCTTGGTGTGAATGGGGACATCTCGAATTGCTTGAAATAATGGGATTGTCACCATGATATTATTCAAGCTCGACAAGATGTCAAATTCCAGTTGTGTTGTTTTTCTCTGTTCCTGTAGCCGACTAGGAAATGGAGCCTCTGCTCTCTCAAGTGCTTTTCCCTCTTCTACCAGAGGTGTCTCCTCTATTTCTTCCTCCTCTTCTACTAGTGGAGGTGTTTCTACCATTTCTTCCTCCTCTTCTACCAGAAGTGGTGTCTCTACTCCTAGCTGCCTACTTGATCTAAGCTGAATATTGTACATATGGTACATCTCACCTTCTACGTTGTATGTCGGCTGATTTACTCTATTGTTCGGGTTTGTTGTTGGTTGTGCTGGTAGCTGCACAGGTCTTGCTACTGGAAATGCTGGTAAGTTCTGTTGGATGTGAGCAGGAGCTGCACCCTATGGAGTCTGATTCCATGCATTGTGGACTCTCCATTGCTGCCCAGGATATGGATATGGCATACATGGCTGCTGATTCAAAAATGCTACTGGGGGTGCGTTAGTCTAGGGTGATGGTCCCCACCACCCCATATTATGTGGTTGAGGGGGTCCTTGGTGCATGTATGACCCTCCCCCATATGATGGCATTCTGATTGGTATATTCCCCATGGGGGGCTATGGCCAACTCTTCCTATTGCCTATGAAGTAGGCCTTCGTGCTCTCAGCCGCTTCCTGGTTATTGGGCAGTTGTGGGCATAATTGAGTTTTATGATTCAGCCTACAAACTACACATATTTTGACCTTGTTTTCTAGAAATGCATTCTTTGCATGCCTTCCTCTACATTTTAGGCAAAAATAGGCTAATGCTGCATCATTTTCTTGTTTCTTCTTTTCTAACAGCAGTGTATCCATCTGCAGTGCTAGAGATGAGAGCATTTCACTCTTCAAGTCCTCCAGCATGTTGCCTATTTCTGTTTTGGTGACTGAAGCAGTCGCCTTCATGGTCCTGGTGGTGATTTTGCCTCACCTTCTTGAGTAGTTCCGACATAATTATCGGATGTCATCCATAGCATGCTGATAGACATCACCTCCAGAGATCATGTTGAGAGCCTCCAATGACTCATTGGTAAGTCCCCTTAAGAAGATGCTTTTGAGGGACTTATCAGATAACTTCGAGTGAGGGGACTATTGAAGATTAAAGGTGAATCTCTCCCAATACTCCTTGAGAGACTCATCTTATCTTTGTGTCATGCTCAGGAACTCCTATCTGGAGTCTCTTGCTCTCCCAAAATCTTGATATTGCTCTAGAAAGAGCGTCCTCATCTGGTCCTAGGTGGTGATGTGTTTGTCTCCCAAATCGATGAATCATCGCAGAACTACATCGTCTAATGTAGAAGGAAATAATTTCAACTTTTGTGCATTTGATTTGTAATCCATAGACCTACACAAAACATCAAATTTGAATAAAAACAGGTCAAGGTCCTCAGTCGGGTGTCCTCTGAAGGACGAAAGGTGAGCAGGGGATATGTTTTTCATTTTGGTATCTCCTACTCCCTCCTCTATTAGGAAACTAAAGCTAGATGAGACTTCATCATTATCTGCCATTTTTTTAGCAAATTTGGTTTCTAATGCAGAGTTTATGGCCTTTCGATCATTTAAATTTTTTTGATTTAATGCTCTAAGGTTGTCTGGCGAGATCATCTGATCCTCTATAGCTTTCCACAACAAGGCTTCCTCTAGAGGAGTCCTATTAAATAGGGGATTTATGATGATTATTTCATCCCATTTTTGATGGGATGAGGCGGCACTTTGCACAAAGTGTGGTTCCTCACTCCAATGGACTGCTGGTAGGTCGAGCGAGTCTAACTCAAATCCAAAATGCTCGGCTGACTCAGGTCCTGATGGATTAGTTCTTATAAAATGATCGTCAGGTCCTCTTCTTCTTGAAGAACTCATACAAGGTCAGATAGAAGGTTTCAGGGTATTGTAAGTAATATAATTAAGATGCTTCCCCAGCAACGGCGCCAAAATTTTGTGGGCCAAACAAGGTGAATGGTTTCCTATTTTTGTCACATGCCCATGCATTTAATTATCAACCCATGGAGCTTCGTAAACTTGCGAAGAGTCAAAATTAGGTTACTACAATACCACTGGAGGTGAATCTTCTAATCCTACATTTGGGGGGTGTCCTTGAGATGGTTGTCAATCATTCCCGCACTCCTCAATAAATTACGTAAGAAGAACATAATTAAATCTACAGAAATAAATCATGTACATATTCCTGAAAATGAATCTACTGCAAATACTGGAACTAGCAAATTAATGAACGTTCCTATGAAATCAATAAAATAATTAACATAAATAAACAAAAAGGAAATGGGGAAGAAATACTGGCTTGGAGTGGGCCCAGGCTCCAACAGCTTCTTCCCGATCGAACACGTGCTTTAGAACTTCTGTAACTGTAATATATTTATCAACGCATTACAATGTAACTCTAAATGGATTAATTATTTCTATATATCTCTCTATATCTCTATATATTTTTCTTTTTCTCTCAGAACGATCTGTGTGTGTTTATATAACACACCCGCAGAACTTCTATTACAAAAGTGGTTACAACATTCGATTCTTCCCAGACTAAATTAGAACAGTCTAGCAAATGCAATCGACATCTGGCATTCTATTTTGATGGCAACATGTTCATTTCGATTCATGCTTTTCCTAACATCCGTAAGACGTTTTGATATGTTGGTGCTATCTTCAATTTAGGTCTGTATGACACAGAGCTGGAACTGCACCAGCCGCTGTTGTCCATGTCCTTTGAGTCTGGTCAACGGGCAAAGAATCAGTGGCACCTTTCGACTGTAGGGAGGCACTCGCATTCAGTTGGTGCCTTTTGACTGCAGGGAGGCACTCACATTCAGTTGGTGCCTTTCAACTTCAGGGAGGCCCTTGCATTCAGTTGGTGCCTTTCGACTGTAGGGAGGTGCTCGCATTCAGTTGGCACCTTCTGACTGTAGGGAGGCACTTGCATTCAGTTGGCGCCTTTCGACTGCAGGGAGGCACTGATATTTAGTTGGTGCCTTTCGACTGCAAGGAGGCGCTCACCTTTGGTTTTGCGCCTTTCGACTGCAGGGAGGCACTCGTCTTTGGTTTGGTGCCTTTTGACTATAGGGAGGCATTGATATTCAGTTGGCACCTTTCGACTGTAGGGAGGTGCTCATCTTTGGTTTGGTGCCTTCCGACTCTAGGGAGGCACTGATATTCAATTGGCACCTTTTGACTGTAGGGAGGCACTCGTCTTTGGTTTGGCACCTTTCGACTACAGGGAGGCACTGATATTCAGTTGGTGCCTTTCGATTGTAGGGAGGCGCCTATGTTCTCTACGTTGACCCTTAATGAAATAAAGTGCCAGGTCCATCAAAAGGACCTCGACCATTCCAAATCTAACTAAATCAACTGCAATTCCACAAAACATACTAAAAGCACACAAATTAGATAACACGCATAATTATATCAAATATCTATATAATTATTCATAAAAGTACGCAATCCTTATTATACAGCCACATATTGATCAAAGAAATATGTACAAAATATGAGCATTTCTGGTGCTCATCACTAATAATTTCATCTTATCACTCCAATCAAACCTCAATATAATGCACTTAATCAATTTACTGCAACTAATCAAGAATAATTTGAAATGAACCTTCAATAATTATTCTGCAATTTCACTACAATCAATATTGTAGGATTTAGTCTTGTTTTTATTTTTCCAAAGTATATGATAGGTAGTTGATAGATGTAATAATGAAATCTAATCAACTCCTAATTAATGTGTAAATGAAACTTAAAAGTAAATTTTCTCTTTTTGCACTTTTTGAAGATTGTAATCAAATTTTTCTTCTTGCAACTTTAATCTAAATTAAGGTGCTATAACAAATCTGATAAGTAATCCAATTAATAATTTTATTTTCTCCAAAATTTTCTTACCTTTTTAAAGTTTTCATAGTTCATTTACCACTTTTGTAGAGTATGTGAATCTTGGTGTCTAAGATCACCAAGTTGCTTCTTCGAGTAGGATCTTGCAGCTTTTTGTAAATTGTCTTGAACAACTCCTTCACCAAAATATGATCTCAAAATTTCTTTCATGAGCCTAATATTTGGTGGCTTGTTCTCCTCTTGTGCTATACTTCTTCTACTATAGATTTAGAGAAGTATTTTTCTCTGAAGCGGTGCCTTCTTTTTGTGAGATGTAATCTTCAAATCTCCTATATTTGGTGATTTTTTGTATTCAAGTCTTCTTGTTGAATTCTGACTTCAAGCAGGATATTCTTCTCAAGATTCTAAATATCTTGAGGTCTTCACTATATTCTTCTTCGGGAATTTGATGCTCCTTGCCAAATTATTCTTCTCAAAGGCACTCCTACAAAATTCTCCTTCTCAGATTTGGCACTCTTTGCCAAATTCTCCTTCTCATATTTGGCACTCCTTGCAAAATTCTCCTCTTGGGCTTGTTGTTGGATGGAAATAATTGTCCCAAGTCCTTCACTATCATGGGATTCTCCTTGGTAGTGGATTTATTCAATGAGTTCTCCTTTGATGATTTATTCAATAAGGCTCTCCTAGCATTTTACTGGATGCTCGTTGAAAGCTTCCCAAGGTCTTTGATCTTGTAGCTTCTACTGGTCTTCCTTGAGACCTATTCAATATTCTATTCCTGTAAGTGTTGGTGGTGAGATCTTCTTCTAGATTTCTGATTTCATTTCTTCCGAATGTGAACAAGACTCTCCTAGAGCTTCTTGTTCTTCTTCCAATACTGGAAGTTCTTCAATGATATCCTCTCCTGATCTCTTCATTTTTGCTTCAGGTGCTGAGTTGATTCTGAAAAATATACTCTTCCTAACTTTCTTGTAGGAAGTTTCCCAACTCACTAAATCTTCTTTCCCTACAAAAAAATATTAGTACTAAAATTTGATAAATAATCCAATTAACAAGTTTATTTGCACAAAAATTTACTTACCTTTTTTAAAGCTTTGGTAGTTCTTTTGCCACTTCTATAGAGGATGTGAATCTTGGTGTCTAAGATCACCAAGTTGCTACTTCGAGTAGGATATTGTAGATTTTTGTAAACTATCCTAAATAGCTCCTTCTTCACCAAAATATGATCTTGAAATTTCTTTCACGAGCCTAATATTTGGTGGCTTGTTCTCCTCTTGTGATCTCCTCCTTCTTATATAGATTTGTAGAAGTCTTTATCTCTAAAGCAGTGCCTTATTACTATGAGAGGTAATATTCAAATATCCTAGATTTGGTGAGCTTCTTCTGTCTTCAAGTCTTCTTGTCGAATTCTGACTTCAAGAAGGATATTCTTCTCAAGATTTTGAATGTCTTGTGGTCTTCATTGGATTCTTCTTTTGGGGTGCCCTTACAAAATTTTTGTTCTCAAATTTGGCACTCCTTGCTAAATTCTTCTTCTCATATTTGGCACTCCTTGTCAAATTCTTCTTCTCAAATTTGGTAATCCTTGCCAAATTCTCCTTCTTGGATTTGACACTGCTTGCCAAATTCTCCTTCTTAGATTTGACACTCCTTACCAAATTCACCTTCTCTTGGGCTTGTTATCCCAAGTATTTCAATATCAGGGGCTTCTCCTTGGTAGTGGATTTCTCCAGTGAGTTCTCCTTTGATGATTTATTCATTAAGGTTATCCTAGCATTTTACTAGATGCTCGTTGAGACCTTCCCAAGGCCTTTGATATTGCAACTTCTACTGGTCTTCCTTGAGATCTTATCTTCAATATTCTTCTCTTAGAAGTGTTTGTGGTGAGATATTATTTTGAATCTCTAATTATACTACTTATGAATGTGAGTAGACCTCTTCTAGTCCTTCTTCTTCCAAGACTAAAAATTCTTCAATGAGATCTTCTCCTAATATCTTGATTTTTTCTTTAGGTGCCGAGTTGGTTTAGAAGAAGATACTCTTTCTAAATTTCTTGTAGGAAGTTTTCCAACTTACTAAATCTTATTTCCTTGCAACAAAAATATTAGTATTAAAATATTAATCTACTTCTAAATAAGATATTATTTTTGAATTCTTCTTTAGAATCACATCTTTTGGATGATTTTTTAGTATCTAGGATTCTATGGCCTTTTCAGTATCAAGGCTTCTACGACCTTTTCAGTATCAAGGCTTCTGTGGCATTTTTTGTATCAAGGATTTTGTGGCCTTCTTAGTATCAAGGATTTTGTTGCCTTTTAAATATCAAGGCTTATGTGGCCTTTTCAGTATTAAGACTTATGTGGCTTCTTCTTCAAGGCTTCTATGGCATTTTCTTCAAGGATTCTATGGTTTTTTTGTATCAAGAATTATATGGCCTATTCTTCAACTATGAAGTTATTCAATATAGAAATGGATATCTTAAATGTCCTAACTTCACCATGAATCTTCACTAGAAGTCTTCTTTCATAGTATTCTTCTCTTGTACAAGGAACTAATATCTACACTATGAAGGCATGCTGACTTTCAAGCAACTAAGTTGGAGCCTCCTAGATTTCTGTTGTAGGATGAGTCCCAATCCTCTGAGAATTAATTTTTTGCAACAAATGAAACTTTAGGCAATAGTTAACAAATTTTAGATATCCTGGATGATCTTCACTAGATGATTTGTCAATATAGTGGATTGAATATTGAGTCCTAGACTTCATGAGTTTTTATTGCAACAATATGGAAAAGACTCTAGTCAAAAGTAATCTCAATATTTCTAAAACTGAGATTTCTTTCAGTCCTCACTTTGGATATCCCTAATTCTACCACCTAGACTATTTTGATAGTTTTTAATAGTGGTTGGTCTAGTAGTACGTGAGGTTGATAAAAAACTCAGGCTCAATAATAATTTTGGTTTTTCTATTGACCTACTATGGCTAGATCTACCGTGACTATGATACCACTGTTAGCTTTTGATGTAATGAGCACTAGGAGATAGCAATCACAAGATGCAAAATAATATGAAATAAAGTAAATCTGCTAGATTATTGAAATATGTTGTAAATAGAAATAACATAAAGAATACAATGTAGATATGGAGGAAATTAACACTCCATTAATAAAGATACTATAATACATTGCACCCATCACCAATGGATGGTGATCTACATAGAACTATACTATGCTCTAAGCTAAAATATCTGACTATGTCCCCCAACTTTATATATATATATATTACAATGAGGTATTTCTTATATAGAAAAATAGATTCCTTGGCCAACACTCTATCTAGCTGTGCAAGGGATAACTTGCACATATACAACTTGCACACTGATACTTGTGCATTTATTACATTGCATGAAGTAACTAGATAAATTCCCCCTAAAGTAATCTAATTTCCTTGGTATGTACCTTGGAAGATACATTTACATGACCCAAATCATGTAATATACTCTATTTCTAACACCCCCATGTATTACATTATTTGGGTATTGAAGACTTTAGTCTTAAATATGGATATTCTTCTTCTTCCTATTGAAATTTGTACTCTTCTTCTACATTCTTTGTATTCAGGTTCAACAGGTAATTTATGTCTCCATATGATGAAAAGTAATCTATAGTTGAAGCTAAAGATTCATCTTTCATTGGATGATATTTGGCTTATTTAGAGTAGCCTTGATCTAGTTATTTTTCTTTTGCTTTGGTCTTCATGTCATGGTCTCTTGTCCTTTTTCATTGTTTATTTCTTGATGTTAGGTATCTTTTATGGACCATTGCTCTCATGATATCGCATGTCTTGAGTGGATTTGAATTGTTTTTTCTTCTTTCCTTTGTATATATGTAAGACCCATTTATCTATCCTTCATAAATATCAACTTTGAGATCAATGTTAGTAGATCCATCTAAAATAAGTTTATGAAGATAATATTTTATTATTTGGAGTAATATTCTTTCATAATATTGATAGTACATGTATTTGAAGTGACAGGAGAAATATGAGTGATTTGTTCCATCACAATATTTGCATGGATGGAAACTCCAACAATTGGTATTTTCATGACCATATTGATTGCAATGAATGCACAACAAAGATGATATGATATTTTTGTAATAAATATTAGGAATATCATATTTATCTATTTCCTTGATAAGACCTTCTAACCATATGTGCACAACTGAAGCTATTCCTTTTTTAATAAGAAATTAATAGATTCTAATAAAATTTATCACAAATTTTATTATAGCTTAGAGTAAGAAATTAATGGATTCAAATGAATGTTTATCCTAGATTTTATTTATAGCTTAGAGCAAGAAATTAATGGATTCAAATGAATGTTTATCCCAACTTTTAATTATAGCTTAGAGCAAGTAATTAATGGATTCAACTAAACATTTATTCCAGCTTATGTTGCATAGAGTAAGTAAGGAGTGAATGCAAGATGAATGTATATTATAGTTTTCATGTTGCTTAGAGCAAGTGGTAATGGATATAAAATGAATGTTATATTTTAGCTTTTATATTGCTTAGAATAGGTGTTATTGAATACAAAATGAATGTTACATTCTAGCTTTTATATTTCTTAGAGCAAGTAATAATAAATACGAAATGGATGTTGTTACAACCTCTAGTTGCTTAGTTAAATTTGATGTATTATTGAAATGGGCAATAATGCTAGTTCCATTGTTGTTATGTTAGCCTTAGTGAGTTGAGGATCCTAGATTTGGTAACACCAAAATTGTCTACCAAGAAGACAAGTTTTATTCCAGGCATGATAGCTAGTAGTAACTCCATATATAGGGCAGGATCGCTGAGTGTCATTGCTAAAATGTAATGCCAAATTTTATGCCAAACTTCCCATGGACACATACTTAGAAAGTCCTACGTAATCTATGGCTACCATGATAACACATTTGGGGAAACGGAGATCAACTTCCAAGATGTAGTTGCGGTGTTGACTCTATGAAAAATGGATTGTCTCATAGAGAGAATTAGTAGAAGAGTAATGATAGGGCTTTAATGGAACCTAGGACTAAATGGATGGTCCATATCTTTGTAAATATTAGCTTGATAATGAAATAAGAATGGAATGACTTTTGAAGGTTGGGTTTCCCCACGGGGTTTCTCCTAGGATAATTATGGTGTCAATATGGTAAAAATTATGTGTTTACTCTTGCTTTATGTTAGTTTACTTGATGCACCAGTTGAGTAGATCATGTTAACTTTGTGGACAATAGAATGAGTTATGAAATGGAAATAATGTTATTTTATTAATGAGTTATGAAATGGAAATAATGTTATTTGATTAATAAGTTATGAAATGGAAATAATGTTATTTGATTATTTAGTTATGAAATAGAAATGATGCTATTGATTACTAAGTTAGAAATGAGAGATCATGGGAAGTTATGGACTTTCATGTTAAGCTAGTTATATCTAGTAGAATAAGTGTGCCTAGTAACTAGGATCCCAACTTTACTATGTGGGTAGATAAACAAGTTAAGCTCTTGAGAGGATTTGAGAGACTAATCTCATGCTCTTCTAGGAGTTATAATTTATGGGTATTAGTAACTATGGTGGAGGTTGCATATACTCTCATAGTAAACAGTTAAATGAGAGGAAAGCTAAGGAATTAGTCAATTACATCATAAAGGAATTTGATGAGTGAATATTAGAAAAGAAGTTAAGAACCTTCGATAGAATACCTATGGGATTGCAAGCACACATAATAAAGGAACTTGATGAGGTGATTGAGAGGAATTCAGATACCACATCGACCTAGATGATCAAAAATGTTGTCCATGATCCTCTAAGGATCATATGAATAGGGTTTTAATGAGGCAAGTGAAGTACTAACTAGCTCATATTTTATATGAGAGGGATAGTCAGGTTGAATATGCTCTAGCCCTACTCTGATGAGTAGTGGATAGCTTTAGGCATACCATTTGATATAATGAAAGGTTAGGAAAGTTAGCTCATAGGGACAACTAGAAGGATAACTTGTAACTACTAGCCATGCACCTAGTACACTTGTGTAGATAAACTTGCATAGGATGTAGTGATGGGTGTACCTCAGGTAAGACTAGATAAGTAATTATGCGGGTTACAATACATCCTAGTATCACTAAAAAAAGTAGGATTAAAAATTTGGATTGTGACATAATGGCTCTTTGGAGTGCCTCCCTATACATTATTGAATCTAATGCCAAGACTAAAAATATATGTATGATTTCTAGTCAGCATTATCTTTTTGGTTATTTGATTAACCAAAACTCGTCTTTATGCCTCCATATATTTTATCTCCAGAGGATTTTTATCTATACTTATTAATACTACACTTATTAATTCTTTAGAATCTTATATTGCTTCTCAATATCTATACGTAGGAAGCTTAGATACTTCTATATCTCAGGAATATTTGATGCTTCTTAATCTTGTAGAAGTTTTTGATGGCTTTTTAATTGTTAATACTACCACAAATATTAGAGGTTAAATATCACATGATAGAATATAATATAGCCATAATATAATAATATCAAGATAATGATATGAGTAGAATAATATTAGAAAATTAATATGTATATCAAGGCTTATAATAACTCAAATAACATTCAATAATAAGCAATAATATGAATTTAAATAGCCTGAATCAACATGTATTAAACATGTAATAAAGCTTATAATATTCATTATTCAAAATATATGTACTATTTATTATACCTCTTTCTCTTACAAATATGATAGTTCTGGTCATTTGTATATCTCTTTGTTATGATATTTGATGGAGTACTGTCTCCATAATATAGCCATAGTAATGTGACTCTTTGGATACTTGACTATTCCTTTGCATATGCCAAGTCTCATGACTCTTGGCTTCTCTACTTTACACTTGTAGACTTGATGAACACTTGACTCTACAATGTATGCACACCTATACGTAACTCTTACACTTCTATAACATGAAAACTCTAACCTAAGATACTTGTGCACATATTTACATTATATATTGTTCTCATACATACAAGACACTTGTGCACATAGACTCAAATTACACTTGCACACTAAATCACATGACACTTGTGCATTTCTTGTGCACTAAAAATTTATATGACACTTGTGCATATCCTATACATTCATACTTACATAAAAAAAAATATAAATCACACTCTAAACTATGACTCGATCCTAATCTATTATTTATAATTATACCATGAAGGTACCATGGGGTACATTAGTATGTACCAAATAATATAATATACTCAACACCCCCTTGTATTACATTATTTGATTATTGAAGACTATAGTCTTCAATCATTATCTTCATATTTAATATGCAATCTTCAAATGACCCTGCAATGCTCATGATATTTTGATTTTTTTGTATTTGTTTCATCAACTTGAACTTTGGATTCACCTAATGCTTGCAATGGTCAAAAATATGTTGATCTCAATTTCCTATATTTTGTCCTTTAAAGCACTTGGGCAAGTTATCAATAATTTCATCTTGAGATAAAATAAGATTTTGAGAAAAACCAATTGATTCTAAAGCATATATTCTATTTTTATTGATATTCTAACTTCTATTGTATTTTGATTCTTAATAATGTATTTATTGTGCTCATTTATACATTGTTAGAGATAGAGTATATTACATAATTTGGGTCATGTAAATGTACCTTCCTAGGTACATACTTAGGACATTTGATTACTTTAGGGGAAATTTATCTAGTTACTTCATGCAATGCGATAAATGCACAAGAGTCAATGTGCAAGGTGTCCCTTGTACAACTAGGTAGAGTGTTGGCCAAGGAACCTATCTTCCTATATAAAATGACCTCATTGTAACAAACATATAACAAGCTCATAGCATATTTGTAGGTAGTAGTATAGTTTTATGTAGATCACCATATAGATTGGTTATGGGTTCAATAGCTTTATTAATGGAGTGTCCATTTCCTCCATAGCTATATTGTATTCATTTCCATAATTTCTATTTATAGCATATTTCAGTCATATCATAGATTTACTTTCTTTCATATTATTCTACATCTTGTGATTGCTATCTCCCATTGCATACTACATCAAAATATAATAGTGGTATCACAGCTACAGTAGATATAGCCATAGTATATCGATATGAAAACCACCATTATTATTAAGCCTAAGTTTTTTGTCAACCTGATGCACGTTTGGACCAACGATTGTCAAAAGTCTCAGAAGAGTCTAGGTGGTAGATTTAGGGAGATCCACAAGTGAGGACTGAAAGAAATATCAGTTATAGAAATACTAAGATTACATTTGGCTAGAGTCTTTCCATAGAGTTGTAAGAAAAACTCGTGAAGACTAGGACTCAACATTCAATCCACTAGATTGACAAATCAAATAGTGAAGATCATTCAAGATATCTAGGATTTGTTAACTATTACCCAACATTTCTTTTATTATAGAAAATTAATTCTCATATTATTGGGATACCTTATACAATATAAAGCTATGATATTTCAATTTCGTTGTCCGAATTTCAGCGTGCCTTCATAGTGGAGATATTAGTTCCTTATGCAATAAGAGAATACTATAGAAGAAGACTCCTAGAGAAAAAATGTACTGAAGTTAGGAGACTAGAAATCTCCATTGCTATATTGAGAACTTCACAGTATAATAAAAGGCCACATAAGCATAAATCCTCCAGAAGATTCTAGATAAGGGTTCCTAAACTAGAAAGAAGACTCTAGATAAGAGTTTGTGAAATAGGAGGTTGGTGATATCCTTTAAAAGAAGCTGAAAAATATCATGAGAAGATCGCATTGAAGAAATTCTAATCTTGGAAGAAGAAAAAGGACTAGGAGAGTCCTACTCAAATGCAGAAGTAGTAGAATTAGATATCCAGAAGAAGATCTCACCACCAATAATTTTAGAAGCAGAAGGTCAAAGAAAAAGTCTCGAGGAAGACCAAAATAAGCTACACAATCAAAGACCTTGGAGAGATCTCAATGAGCATCCAGTAAAATGATTGGAGAGCCTTACTGAAGAAATCATCAAAGGATTTTTGAGGATAACTCATTAGAGAAATTCACTACAGAATATAGTGAAATATTTGGGACAAATTTTGCCATCCAAAAATAAGCCCAAAAAAATAATAAGAATTTGTCTAGAAGTGCCAAATCTTAGAAGAATATTTAGAAGACCTCAAGACATTCAAAATCTTGAGAAGAAGATCCTTCTTGAAGTTAGAATTTGAAAAGAAGACTTGAAGATAGGAGAAACCTACCAAATATGAGATATTTGAAGATTAACTCTCACAGCAAGAAGACACTGTTTCAAAGGTAAAGGCTTCTCCAAATCTACAACAAAAGGATAATATTTATTGAAGTATAAAATCACCAAAACCTAGACTCATAAAAGAAATTTCGAGATCACTTTTTGGTGAAGAAGAAACTGAGCAACAAGATCCTACTAAAACCAGCAACTTGGTGATCTTAGACACCAAGATCTACATCCTCTATAGAAGCTGCAAAATATCTACAAATGCTTTCCAAAAAAGATAAACAACTATTGGTGCAAGTAAATTCATTAATTGGATACTTATCAGATTTGTTAAAGCACCTTATATTGGACTAGAGTTGCAAAAGAGGAAAATTAAATTACAATATTCAAAAGTGCAAAGAGGGAAAATTTCCTTTTAAGGTTCATTTGCACATTAGTTTTGGAGTTGATTAGATTACAAAATTACAACTATCTATCAACTACAAAATATCTACTTTGGAAAGAAAAATAAGACTAGTTCCTACAAATTTGTTTGTAGTGAAATTGCAAAATAATTCTTGAAGATTCATTTTAGATTATTCTTTATCTATAGTAAATTGATTAAGTGAACTTATAAGTTATTTTTAGAGTTTATTGGAGTGATAAGGTGAGATTTTTAGTGCATTAAAATTGAAATATTAGTGGGTTCATTTGCACTACCATATTACTCTAAAAAAGCTTAGTGTTTGTGTTCTTGAGAAGGGCAAAAAATCATATTAGCATCAAGTGTCTAAATACACTATTAGTGAACCAAAATCTGCAACTTTTAGTGGCCAAAGGAAGCCACAAAAATCATCTCAATCCTCCAAGTTTTGGATAATAAAAGAGCCACATAAAATCAGCAAGGATTGTCTCAAATAGAGACTCGGTGAGTCTCAGATTCAAAGCATTAAAGTGTTATATTGCATCTAAAAAAGTGGTTATAAGTTGGATTCATAAAAACAGAAAAAAATAGAGTTGCATATTCAAAATAACATCTCCAAAAATTTGCCATAAAAACAGAAAATAAAAAGTAGCAAAAAGAGTGCAAAAAGGTACAAAAAAGGGTGTTTTTATATCCCAAAATTAATACATATTGCTACACTATTCTAAGCTATTTTACACAGGTGATAAGGCATAGTTTGAGGTTCCACAAAGGCACATTATACAAGGTTAAAACAACTAGATACTAGCACACTCTGAGCATAGCAAAGGAGCCTCTCAAAAGGCTCACATCTTCTCCATTTTGGACAATCGAACCTGCAAGCCTTCAAGGGAAAACACAAGGAAATAACAACATCATATTTGAGAGCAATATTATCTACAAATAAGGAAATACATAAAAGGTTCAAAAAGGGAGAAAAAAAGGCATAAAAACCAATGTGGAAAGGAGGACAAAAATCAACACGTTGAAGGTATAAAGAACATGTGCTAAATCCAAGGTTTCAATCTTGGAGAAAAATGTCCACCAATAGGAGCACCAAGATCAGGTAAAAAATTACCATTGGAAGCTCCAAAGAAGCAAGGGATATCTCAGCTAACACCATCCTATGTTGTATTTATAGCACCTACAAAAAGGAAGAAGTTGCTTGCTCTCTAAGAAACATAGCAATCAAAATAATAAGCATACAAAAGGGAATAGGAGGTATATCATTCATCTTGGAGAGTTATAACAAAGAGTTACATGTAAAGTGTCACTTGTCACAAACCTCCTAAGGTACCATATTCATTCATAACATCCAATAAATAAAGGATTACTTCAAGTGCTCAGCCAAGGGAAGTTACAAAGAATAAATAAGAGGTTACATTCATATGAGTGCCACTTGTCCAAAGTTGGAAGATTCTAGGAGCACCCATCTTGGAGAGGAAGTCAAGCTCTCACCAAGAAGACTGTAACATCTTATGTGTTACATATAGGAGCAATACAAATTCTTAGTAAGTCCCATATACTCCTCAAGTGCCTATGAAGTGTAATTGCCATGCCACTTGTCATATTTGCAAATATTCTTTCTTCATTTAAAGGGTTTATTGACCAAGGAATTTTGAATCGTGCATATTCATTCAAAGCACTTCACACAGGGCCGAATTGTAACATGGAGGAAAGTGAGAGAGCATTTAAAGCTCTATTCAAAAGGATCCAAAAAGTCATAGAATTTGGGTGCCATTCTTCAAGCTCCAAAACCAAGAGAAATCCAAGGCTATCCATTGGTTGAATCACCCAAGGAAAAATATGTTGGAACTACTGTTGTTCATGCCCGAATACTACACCAAAAATTGTGGATATAAACATTTCAAGGTAAGGAATAATTCCAATTATATTTTAATTTCATTTTTGGGAGTTATAAGTATTATATACTAAGGTTGAAACTTAAAGAAATAAAACACATTGAAAGAAAAATTAAAGGGAACTAAGATATCAAATTAATTAAATAATTACAATATTAAACATTGGAGTAATAAGGATTTCTACTATATAATCAAATTAATAATATTTGTAAATATTATTGTGTTCTAATTTTCTATATTTGGGATCTACAAGGATTACAACACCAAATTAGGCTATTGAAAATTAGAAACACTAAATTCAAATCCTAAGGGATATTAAAGGGGTTTATTACGACATTTCTAAAGTTAGAATTTATAAATTTACTTGTCTCAAAATTTCACAAAAAGGGACAAAAGAAATCCAACATTAAAACCTCTTCAAAATTGGAAAAGTGCTTAGTTCAATAGGAGTGATAAGGTATTAGAAAATTTGATTTTTATATTTAAAAAAATTTACAAAATCAACCCAAAATTGAACTACATTTTACAAAAGCAGTATATCATATTCTAAAATCACTAGGGAGTCATAAGGCATTCTATAAAACTTGATAATGATAGCATCTACCAAATATTATCAAGTTTTAAATCCACTGGGAAGATATAAGATTTCTACAAAATCTAAAATCCCATTAGGTATATGCTCTCTTTACTAGGGATACATAAGGAAGTCTACAAAATCTAAGGATTGATATTAGGGAATTTAAATGGCAAAAAACAAATTATTCCTAGAAAAATATCAAATACTCAAGGGTCATAATTATTTCTCCTGGAAGAATAAAGTGAAAGCAATCTTGGTATATGAAAAAATTTGGAATATTGTCAAAGGGAAAACACAAAGACCTACCACAGGTGATACTAAAATCCTAATGTTTGAGGAAAATTATTCAAAGGCTATAATGATAATAACCTTTGATATTACTAATGAGATACAATCCTATATTAGTTTGGCAAAAATATCTTTAGATGCATGGAAAAGCCTAGAAGGAAAGAATAAGGTAATCATTCTTCATCTTCAAACTCAACTTCACTTGTTAAATATGAATAATGGAGAAATCATAGAACTATTCCTAAGGAAGGTAGTATATATTAAATGGAAATTATTGACCTTAGGAGAAACAATTAAGGATGAACTTCTTACTCAAGTAACCATGAGAGCACTTCCAGACAACTATAAGCATTTTGTAACATTTTTACAAGTCCTAAGTTAAGATACATATTTTGATGACCTAGTCAATATTCTACAAGAATATGAGGTGGAAAATACTGTTAAATATGAAATGAATAATACTACATTGGCATCTAAAGATAATCCATAGGGAAATATTTCTTCTTCATAAAAAGGGAGAAAACCATGGTACAATAGGTATTGTCAAATATGCAAGAGAAAAGGCCATAGTACCAACTATTGCAGGTTCAATTCCAAAAATCATAATCAAGGAAATAAAATGAAAAATGGAACCAATTTTAGCCACAATAATATCAAAATCCTCATCAACAATAATTTTAGAGTCCAACCAATTATCCCCAATTAGAGTATCAAAAAGGAAATAAAAAAGGACATCTAGCTCAGAGGGTAGAAGAAATCAAAGAACTGGAAGAATATAAAAATTATTATGAAGTCAATGCTCTTTCAGTAAGAATGCCAGGTTATAAAGATACTAACTACTTGCTTGAACATGTTACAAAAAATAGAGAAGAAGAATCTAAATCTCAAGATCAAGAAGAAGATCCACATTGAAGACTAAAGTCTTCAATACCCAAATAATGTAATATAGGGGGGTGTTAGAGATAAAGTATTACATCATTTGGATTATGTAAATGTACCTTCCTAGGTACATACTTTAGGGGGAAGTTATCTAGTTACTTCATGCAATGTAATAAATGCACAAGTGTCAATGTGCAAGTTGTATATGTGCAAGGTGTCCCTTGTACAACTAGGTAGAGTGTTGGCCAAGGAACCTATATTCCTATATAAAAAGAGCCTCATTGTAACAAGCATATAACAAGCTCATAGCATATTCGTAGCTAGTAGTATAATGTTGTGTATATCACCATATAGATTGGTGATGTGTGCAATGTAGTCCAATAGCTTTATTAATGGAGTATCCATTTCCTCCATAGCTACATTGTTTTCATTTTCGTCATTTCTATTTATAGCATATTTTAGTCATCTCGTAGATTTAATTTTTTTCATATTATTCAGCATCTTGTGATTGCTATCTCCGAATCACATACTGCATCAAAATATAACATACATTTGAATTCAATTTATCTTCCACTTTCAACCAATTTAGTAATCAAAATGATATTAGTTGATAATCCAAGAACATACATAACATCCTCTAGTACAAAATTAAAAAATAGTATACTAGGAGTTACACTACCACTTCCATGAACTAGATATCTCTTATGATCTACAATATTTAAATAGAATTTATCCTTGATTTCTAGATATTCAAAACATTACAAATTACCAATCATATGATGACTAGCTCCTAGATCTATATACTGAATATATTTTTTCATGTTTGAACTATTTGATTAGATTTGCATGATACTATTTGGTGTCTTTGACAAGAGTTTTGAAGAGTATTATATTTCCCATCAAATATATTTTATTTTTGAACTTTTGCTTTTATGAAATATGTCTTTGTATTTTGATAATGCATCCTATGTTGAAAATTTCCTCTTGATAAATTTTCCATTTTTGTACCTTTAAGTTGAAGAAAAAACTTTCTAGATTTAATCTGATTCCTTTGATGTAGACAACCTTATATCTCCTAAGTTTAAATAATTTAAAAATTTCTAATTTAATTCCTATGAAGTATTAAAACTTATCTCTCTAATTTTAGAAACTAAAAAAAAAAATGAGTTTTGCAAATTTATGTTTTCCAAATATTTTAATGTTGAAAACCTTTTATCTCCAAACAAATTAAATGTGGAAATATTCAATTTTTATCTTTTCTCAAACAATAAATGAAATATTTTTCAAATACTTAAAAGAACTTCAAACTTATAAAAAATTAAAAAATATATTTTATCAAACTATTTTAATTCCTTATCACTCCAACCTTCTAGATTTATTAATAATTCTACTAACCAAAAAATAAAGTAGGCATCCTTATTACTCCATATCTAAAAATAAACAAAATACTTATTAAACATTATAACTTTAATCTATTAACCTTATCACTCCAAATATAAATGATTTAAATAAACCTTATAAATCTTTAACTGATTTAAAAATCAAAGAACTTTATAATACCTTCTAAAAACTTTGATTTGCACTTGACTTTGTATCATGTCTGCACTCCAACTTCTGTGCATGTTGTTATTGATAGGGTGACTTCAATTTACTATTGCTTTACCTAGAAAATGATTTGTAGATAGTTCCATGTTGATTAAAGAGTATCAGGTTTTGAGATGCATGCGAAAATATTCTACTCTCTTACGAAACCAAAGGAATGTTTTCAAAAATGCTCAAGTGTCTCATTCTAGTTTGAAATTTTTGAGTTTCACCATGCATTATAGTATTTTAACATTTCATTTAATATTCACTATTAAAATAGATGTAATCAATGTCTCCTCCAATAGGGCATAATCATTTTTTTCTTCAAAAAAGCACAATCACTTGATATTCTCCTTTAAAATATTGTGTCTTCAAATGTATGAATGTGAGATAATTGAATACTGTGATGGAGGTGAGTGGCTCGTATAGCTTGGCTTCACTGGTTATTATTCAATTGTGGAAATACCCTAGCCTATCTACTCAATATGACCTTATAATAGAGTCTGAGTGTCATTGCCTTCCAAGTGGACAAACTCTTAATCAACTTTATCAAACTAAATAGAATTAATTTTGTAATAGCGGCTAAAATTAAACTCTATCACTCTTGATAGATTTTTGTGGTAGCTCTGATACCATTGACAATTTTTTAATATTTAATACTATCACAAATATCACAGGATCAAATATAATATAGCCACAATATAATAATATCAAGATAATGATATGAGTAGAATAATATTAGCAAACTAATATGTATATCAAGGATTATAATAACTCAAATAAAATTCAATAATAAGTAACAATATGAATGTAAATATCCTGAATCAACATGTATTAAGCATGTAATACAACTTACAATTTTAATTGCTTAAAATGTATGCAATCTTTACTACTCATGTTTCTCGTACAAATATGAGAGTATTGATTGTTTGTATATCATTTTGTTATGATATATTATGGAGTATTATCTCCATAATATAGCCATAGTAATGTGACTCTTTGGATACTTGACTATTCCTTTCCATATGCCAAGTCTCATGACTCTTGGCTTCTCTACTTGACACTTGCATACTTGATGAACACTTGAATCTATAATGTATGCACACCTATACATGACTCTTACACTTCTATAACTTGCACACTCTAACCTAAGACACTTGTGCACATATTTATATTACATATTATTCTTATAAATACAAGACACTTGTGCACATAGACTCAACTTACACTTGCACACTAACTCACATGATACTTGTGTCTATCCTACGCATTCACACTTACATAAAAGGTGAAATATAACTCAAAATATAAACTATAACTCAATCCTAATCTATTATTTATAATTGTACCATGAAGGTACCATGGGGGTACATTAGCATGTACCAAATAATGTAATATACTTCAACAATTTTGATGCTTCTTTATCTCTTGAAATCTATGTCTAATGTCTTAGGTCATACATAAGAACAATAATGATTCTCCTCTTTTATAGATAATATAAAATCAATATTAGGGTGACTATGAATATTCCCTCACATCCAACTATCTTCTAAGTTGGCTCTCTTAATCACTTTAGCTGAGTCACATACAACTATCTTCTAAGTTGGCTCTCTTAATCACTTTAGTTGAGTCACATAAAACTATCTTCTAAGTTTTCTCTCTCAATCACTTCAAGTTGAGTCCTAGTCTTCACTAGTTTTTCTTGAACCAAGTGGAAATACCCTAGCATTCAAATCAGGGTGACTATTATTTGTTCCCTCAATATCTACTCAATTAGACCTTTAAAATAGAGTCCAAGTCTTCACTACTTTCAAAGTGGAGAGACTCTAATATTATAACTCTATAAAAAATATATAGAGTTAAGTAGTAGCTCTGATACCATTATTGGATTTTAAGCCTAAATATATCAAAATATCATAGGTCCAAAAGTAAATAAGACAACAATATTATAGGTCAAAATATCAATAATCAAGAGTAGAATTATATATATGAGCAATCAAATATATATCGAGGTCAATATAATAATTAAATGACATTCACTTATAATATCTAATTTGAATGTAAAATGGAAAAAAATATCCATGTATATGCATGAAGAAAAATTACAATATAAATTGTCCAAAAATATGTACACATGATCTATTATCAATTTTTGCTATGTGGTGATCCTTATAGATCATTTTCACTTACATTATATGGAACTTTATCTCCATAATATAGACATAGCATATGACTCTTCATGCACTTGACTATTGATCTCCATATGAAAACTCCCATGACCTTTAGCTTATCATCTTGCCACTTGTATACTATACTATTCACTCTCTTCTTATATGCATACTTGACTCTATGACACTTACACACTTCTAAACAACTCTCACTCTCCTAAATTCACTCATAATATAAAAAATTGTTCATATCCCCACTTTACATATTTTCACACTTACAATAAACTTGTGCACATTCTCTCATTACACACATGCACTCTTACTTACATGACACTTGTGCATATATTACACATTGCAATATTACATGAAACTTGTGCATATCTTGCACATTGACACTTACATAAAAGGGAAATATAAATCACTCATATAAAATATAGACAACCTTAATCTATTACATATTTACATTTGCACCATGAAGGTACAATGGGGGTACATTAGCATGTACCAAATAATGTAATATTCTCCAACACATCTTCATTTTTCTCTTTAGCATATTGGGTTTCTCTTATTAGGAATTTTATGATCTATTCATTGTTATTGAAGACCTACCAATGATCATAGTTATCTAGGACTGTTGGTATAAATATTACCTCAAGCTCCTTTAGTTCATTGACACATTAGTTGTAGGATCAAAATATGATACCATACTTTCCAACTCATTTGCTTTTTCATTTAGTTCTCAAGTTATTTCTTTTATTTTTTAGGAGTCAAAGCTTTCAGGAAAATTCTAGACCCAAAGTTTGTATGAGTTAGGTGTTTTTTCTTTGTGGCACACTAGGAATTTACCTTATTCACTACTTGTTTGGAGTCCCCATATATTTGTTGGCATTTAAGCCAAACTATCTAAAAATATCATAAATCCCAATATAATTAAGCCACAATATTTTAGGTCAAAATATCAATAATCAAGAGTAGAATTAAATATATGAGCAATAAAATATATATCCATGCCAATATAAATAAAATAAAATTCACTATAATATCAAATATGAATGTAAATAGCCAAAATCATTCATGTACAAGCATGAAGAATACTTACAATAAAATTGCTCAAAATATATATACAAACTTTATTATGAATGCTTGCTATGGTGATTGCTACAAATAATTTTAACAATACAATGTATGAATCTTTCTATTCATAATATAGACATAGAAGATGACTCTTAAATACTTTTCTATTGCATTCCTAACATATCTAGGAGTTGCAACCTTTTCTATTCTTAACCTTTGGCTTCTCATATTGCCACTTGTATACTAGGTTTCTCACTCTCTTCGTACATGCATACTTGACTCTATGACACTTGCACACTTCTACATGACTCTTACTCACACACACTCTTAATACAAGATACTTTTCCACATCATTGCATTACATATTTGCACACTTACATACACGACACTTGTGCATATTATCTAAATATACGCTTGCACTCATACTAAGATGACACTTGTGCATATCCTACACATTACACACTTACATGACACTTGTGCATATCCTACACATTACACTCTTACATGACACTTGTGCATATCCTACACATTACACTCTTACATGACACTTGTGCATATCCTACATATAGACACTTACATAAAGAGAAAATATAAATCACTCACCTAAAGTATAAACTCAAACCCTAATCTATTACATATTTACATTTGTACCATAAAGATACCATGGGGGTATATATAGATGTACTAAATAATGTAATATTCTCCAACATCCCCTATATTGTATTATTTGGTTATTGAAGATTTTTGTTTTTGAATTTAGTGAAAAACACCTTGCAGGGCCGCCTTGGCATGAGAAACCACACCTTGGGAGTTCTACACCATCAAAATCACCCAAGAGTTGTGCCTGGTCCTGACCACACCAACATTATCAATTGGACTTTGGGTACCCAATGTGAGTTTGGTAGGGTGGATATTTGAACCAGGGACCTCCCTTGGAGGATTACCCTACCCTCTCCAACTCACCTACAACACGTGGGTTATTGAAGACTTTAGTCTTCAATATTCATATTCATTCTTTAATTTAGTTAACTTTGCATTGACTGTGATATCTATATTTAGCTTCTTTCTTGAGTTATGGTCTGAATTCTACTTCATCATTCTTTGATTCTTCAACATTTTATTCTTGTTCATGAATTCCTTGAGCTTCTTGCTCATCCTTAATATCTAGTTCATGTACTTCTATGCTTGTGCTATGCATGAGTTCTTCATCTTTGACCTTTGGATCATGTGTTTCTTTTGTTATTTCTTTCTTGTAATCTTGATGTTGTCCTATAATATTTGAACATTCACTTAGAGCATCATAATAATTTCTTGAATTTTATGAACTTGGAATATCAATATTATGTGCAAAATGAAACATTGTTTTCTGAGATGATTCACTTGACTCAATTGTATCATGAACAATCTCTATTTTTCTTTTTATATTTTCAATTTAATCTTTTTGCTTTTTATTTTCATCCTTATGAATTTCAACTGAAAGTAATTCCATATACATTATACTACCTATATCAATAGGTACCATAATATCATCCTTTGGATTATCAATTGATTAATAAGCTTGAATGTAAATAATATTGAAATGTTTCAAAGCTTTCATTCATTTTTTCTCTATAGATTAATTGTATTTCCATATCTAGATTGCCCTTAGATTTTTTAATAAATTTATCAATGCCATAATTTATAACTTCCCATATTTTATTTATGATTATAAATATAATATTTTCTTCCATAAATATCAAAGTTTGTAATTCAATGATTCAATTTATTTGAATTTTAAATCCTTATATATATCCAAAGTTTATAGTTGCAATTTCAAAAATAAAATTATACATTTTTTTTTTAAATTTCACATTTTTGAAATTTTAAAAATTTTCAAATTTTGAAATCCTTTTTGAAATAGCAAAGCTTTTATCTCCCTACTAAATCAAACTTGCAAAAATTACAAAAAAAATCAACTAATCACTCAAAAAAAAAACTTTGCAAATTTTAAATTTTAATTTTTCTAAACCTTTGAAGCAGTAATCCTTCTGTCTCCCTAATTAAATTTGCAAATATTCAAAAACTTAAAATCTTAAAATAAGTTCAATTTTCAAAATCTACTAATTCTTCAAACTTTGAAAAAACTCAAAATCTTCTCTTTTAAAGAAAAACAATTTTAAATTCAAACAAATTAAATCCTATTTGAAGTAGAAAACCTTATTACTCCATACTTTAATAAATATTATAAAACTAAAAAATTAAAATTTTCAAATATTAATTTCAAATTATAGTAGAAATCCTTATAATTTCCACTTATTAATTAAATCATTAAAGCAATAATCCTTTTAACTCCATATTAATAATTAAAGTACCTAAGATTAAAAACTTTAATAATTTTTGCTTAGGTATTTAATCATGCAATTAATATAGCATACCTTAGTCTCCACCTAGCTATCTTGCTATAGAACACTTCAAAAATGTTTAATGTCTCTAATATGATATGACTTTAGTAGATGTTACACTTCTATCTTATGCCTTCAACACCTATTGAAAGATATGAATGACATGCATTTGAATGGGCTTTAAATAGGTGATAGACGTTTCAATATCCATTTCAATGAATGTTTCTATGGAATGCAAATGCTGGCCTCTATCCTCTTAGTTGGTCTCTTCCTTGAGAATGTCTCTATAGACTCAATATTTAGCCAAATTCTTTTATGTGTTGGAATTTTTGAAGATAGTATTTTTCCTCTGCTATGTTGTCTTTGGATTCCCTTGCTTTAGTTTCTAACTATGATGTCCCCATAGGATAAATCTACTACAGGTTTTTCTCATTGAGATCTTTTACTAAATAACTTGAGTGCTACTTGGGTGCATATGCCTATGAATATTTTACTTCCTGAATACACTTAGATGATTCAACTGTTATGTCTTCTTGTCTTTAGAACTTCCTAACTAGGGTGCTTCTTGCTTGAGTGCTACATCTCTAGTGTGCTTCCTATCTCAGGCACTTACTCGCTTCTAAGTGCTACCTTTTTTATACTTTAGCACAACTTGAGTTGGATGTTTTTGTTCCACACTTCAGTGCTACTTGTCTTGAGCACTTTTTCTCTATGCTTTGGCACTACCAAGCTCAAGAAATTTTGCTATATTTGGAGTGCTACTAGACTCAAGTGCTTCCACTATACTCAAGCACTATCAGGCTCATACACTTATGCTATACTTAGGGTCTTTCACTCTACTCAAAGTGCTATCGGGTTTAGGAACTTTCACTATATGTGGGCACTACTAGGGCCCTCACTTATTTACTCTTGATTTAATATTGATGTTCAAGAGAACATTATTCCTACTTTGAGTAATCTTAGCTACAAAATAATCTTTCAATACTAGTAGAAAGTTATAATTCTATTCTTTCTACTATACTCTAGATTTTATCCAAGTTATCTTATATTCTTCTAATATTTGAAATCTTATATTTCTTCTTAATCCTATGGAAACTATGATGTTTCTCAATCCTATGATGTCTTAGGTTGCACCTAAGAACAATATGATTCTCCTCTTTTCTAGAGAATCCAAAATATTATCAAGGTGACTTTTTATATCCCCTCACATCCAACTTTCTTCTGAGTTGGCCCTTAATCTATTCAAGTTGATTCCTTGCCTTCTATAGTTTTCCTTGAACCAAGTGGATAGACCCTAACATTCAAATCAAGGTAAATTTTATTTGTTCTCTCAATATCTACTCAATCAAACCTCTAACATAGAGTCCAAGTCTTCACTACTTTTAAACTGGATAGACTCCAATATTATGGTGGATCTAAAATATATATAAAAAATGGATAGAGTTAAGTGGTATCTAATACCACTATTGGATTTTAAGCAAAAATATCTCAAAATATCATAGGTTCCAAAATAATTAAGCCACAACATTTTAGGTCAAAATATCAATAGTAAAAATTCGAATAAAATTTATGAGCAATCAAATATATATCCAAGCTAGTATAAGTAAAATAACATTCACTATAATATCAAATATGAATGTAAATGGCCAAAATAATTCATGTAAAAGCATGAAGAATAATTATAATAAAATTTCTCAAAATCTATATACAAGCATCATTATGAATGCTTCTTGTGGTGATCGATATAGACCATTTTTCCAATTCAATGTATGGAGCTTTGTCTTTATAATATAGAAATATAATACAACTCTTAAATACTTGTCTATTGCACTCCTCACCTATTCAGGAGTTGCAATATTTCTTATTCTTATTCTTGACCTTTGGCTTCTTATCTTGCCACTTTTATACTAGACTCCTCACTCTCTTCTTATATGCATACTTGAATCTATGAAACTTGTACACTTTTATATGACTCTTAATCTCTTACATGCACTCCTACTACAAAACACTTGTGCACATTCTTCACATTACATATTTCCACACTTACATACATGACACTTGTGCATGTCCTGCACATAGACACTTACATAAAGGAAAAATATAAATCACTCACCTAAACTATAGATTCAAACCCTAATATATTACATATTTACATTTGTACCATAAAGGTACCATGGGGGTACATTTGCATGTACCAAATAATGTAATACTTCCCAATAATATTCTTATATATTTTAATCCCATCTTCTTTATTTTCTTAAACTAATGTATAGGGCTTCATACTCAACCACATTATTTGTGCAATTAAACAATAACTTGAATGTGAAATAGACTTGTGCATCTTGAGGATCAATGAACTATATCCCAACACCTACTTCATTTATTATTGTTGCACCATCAAATTTCATGATCTTGTTATTCAACCCCTTGGCTTATCAAGGCAATAATCCTAGGAGGAACCTATGTGATTAGGTAGTCTCTTAGATTTATCACTTCATATTCTATATTTGGATCTCTATCACCTTATAGTACACTAATTATAATTTATACCTATAGATCTTGGTTACCTTTTGATACCCACCATAATTAATGTATTATGGGAGTTCATTCTAATTTATTGCATTGCCATATTCTAGTTTATGTAAGAGGTAATTATAGGATGGTTTATTTTTTTCCTAATTATTTTTTTATTGTTGGGAACCTTCATTTGCATGTAATCCTTTGCTAGATAACCATATACTAATAACTTCCTTATCCATTCTTTGGATAGTAACATTAAAAATTATAGGGGTAAATCTACAATTATAACCTCTTGAACTATTATGATTTTTGGTATTGAGATATGGTCATGACTAGATATTTGAGAACCCCTACTGTATTGATTCTTGTTCCATCTATCTAGATTGGGTGCCTAGTTGTCCTAGTGCAAGGAATATCCATATCTTTGCATGTAACCTTGGTATTGACTATGACCACTACTCATGAATCTACTATACAACATCTTAGGATGTAATTATCAATTTTGAGTGTTACAAAGAATGGAGGTGGATTCAGGTTCTTTGGTTTTAGAGTGTTTCATGCATAGGGATAATTGACCTAGATATCTTATGGCTATTCTGCAATTAAATATTGTTGCTTGAATACCTAGATTGAAGAGGACTTTGGATACTTACCCTTGGCATAGATTTTCTCATGTTATTTTAGGGATTCTTAGAGTAGGTATCATTATCTAGGTAGGGCTGAATTTTCCAACATGTTGACTTTGGTTGGTGTCTTCTTCATCTCCTCCATGATATTAAATTTGGCAATGGGGTTTTATTCCTTATAGTAAAACTTGGGATCTATATGGGGTTTGTATAACATATTTTGCATGTGAGAGAGGGGTATTTAAACCTTCTTTGAACCTAATTTTATAAAGGATCTCTCCCCTTTTCACTCCCCATTTCAATTGGTTTACTAGCTTCTTCTTTGCCTCTATCATTTACTACCATTTTCTTCCCATTGTAAACCCTTTGGATTTTTTCATTTAGTGCTTCTTGAACCTCCTTTTGAGGTATTTTTATAGCCTCATATCCTTTATTTTACATATCCATTTTATTTTCTTGCTAAGCTATGATAGGGCCTTTATATTTTAAGTGTATCCTTAGCCTTTTGACCACTTTGTACCTTTTCCTACATTGGCTTTCTTATTAGGTAATTTTTCTATTATTTACGTCTTTTTCTAGTGTCTACACCTTTTTGGTTGGTAAATATGATTTCTTACTCAATGGATGACTCTTAATTTATCTCAATAGTGTTAAAATTTGCTAGTATTGCATTGTTAGGGTTAGACAAAGTAGGTGCTAATTATGCAACCTAATATTGCTAGCACATGGTAGCAAAAAATTATCTATTAGTGGTAGCTTATTGAACCTAACATTTTGGAGTGTACTACATAGTCGAAGAGTGCCTAATGGAACTCATGATTTCAATGAGAGCATGCTTATCATTACAAGAAAGGTACCATCCTAGTTCTACTTTTGTATTAACATTAACCATGTGATTGTAAACCTTGTTTGTCCTTTGGTTAGTACCTTATCAAGGCACTCAATATTTTGTCAAGTATGGGATATTTTAGGGATATGAATTTATAGTTTTTACCACTATTATTTCATAGAATTATTTTGATTCACCGAGGTCATGATTACCTCTAATATTTTATTCATTCCAAAGTTGTTGTTAGGCTCATTACCTAGGTTAGATAAAGCAGGGAGAGATGGAAGTGAAGGATAAAAAGCTACTATGAATGATGAACTCTACCTTGGATGAGTAATGATGTATGGTGACTAAGAAGTATGGATTGAGGTGCTTGGTTGAGGATTTGGGATAGAAGAAAATTAGGCATTGTATTTATCACTGGTGTGTTTTGGAAAATTTGGGTTGTGTAGGTTATTGGTGGGGTAGCTGGTATTTTCCTACCATGATGAGAATTACCTCTAGCTACTTATTCAAATGTTGTGTCTAGTGTTTGATGGTTATCACTATAAACCATTAGTGTTAAATTAGAATATAAACCATTGATATAGTATGGCAATGCTTGTTATTCATTTAGCCTAACATTTGGTAAAATCAAATTTAAGGTTCTTAAGAATCCCGTATTGAAATCATACATGTTTTATTTAGGATTGATCTACATTGTATTGAAATAAAATTGAATAACCATTTCCCATACTACTAAGTCTAAGCATGAAATTTTCAACTATTGATGCTCAACTAGTTAAAAAAATATCTGTTAGTCTCCTATATCATAATCGAACCTTATCATAAAGAGAGTATATCAATAAACATATCACTATGTCCTCTTGAATGAGATGGATTGGTTTGAGTATCAATAACTCACTAACGTGGTATAGTGCTATCTTGTTCTCATTCACATTGAAGGAAGGTAAAGCCTTCATGGAAGTAAAAGGAATAGGAGAGTATACTAATAGGTTCAAAGGGTATAGGTCCAATCAAGAAGTTGATTTTGAGGTCTAGTAGGTGAACCTGGATTAATTTGTTGTGGAGGAGGTTGGTCATACTATTGATGAGGATGGTGAAGTAGGGAAAAGTGGTGCACCTAATGAAGAGAAACAATATGTGTATCTATCCCATCTTGCACATGAGCATCAAATGGAAGCATGCATATGAAAATGAAGCAATACCAAGCAATAAAGAATGAAAATAAATGAGTGTCTTATTTATTAATTGGGTGGATCAAACACAAGGTTACACAGTATTCCCCTTGAGGGATCAAAATTTGATACAGTTATTACAATGTTTGGGATGCCCAAGGATCAATTCCTCCAAGGAATCAGGGTGCACATCTAGTGCTTTTCCTCATACCCACAATCGAGGTGGATGGGCCAATGTCGTTGCTGCTTATCTTCAATCTCTGATGTCTGGTATTCCTTCCCAATTCCTTCTAAGAACCTGCACCTGCACACAAGGAAGCCAAAGGGGTCAAATAGCAAGGGTGTATGGTGGAAAACATGCAATCCCCACAGGGGCAAAATAACTCATATATTAAAACTAAATCAAATAAACTCATAATTACTTGAAAATTTGTGGAGATGTCAAATAGGATTTTTTGAGAGGATATCACCAAAAAATATCTAAAATTGCATCCATAGACCCCTCGATTTTCCTCCGCTCACCTACAACCTACGAAACCCTAGATAAGCAAATATCGAACCTAAACATATCCAAAACTCATGAAATTTGGAGAGTATACATAAATTGGCATTTCAAGAAAACCCATATTATTATATTTTAAAATTGGGGCCCAGATCCACCTACATCAAATTGGGGTGCCTGGATGGACCCTACAAGCCTACAAAAACTTACAAATGCTATAAGTTTGTCAATTTAACTCCAAATAACCTGAAATTTGAACTGTAGCATCATGGGATAATATAGAAAAATACTAATTAAAAAAATAGTGAAATTGTGTAAGAATTTACCCTCACCCTAGGGGGGACGGTGGTGACTACAACTATTTGGGGGAACCCTGGGAGGGGATACCCACAAAATTTGGCCATGTTTTGCTACTAAAATCACTAGAAGATGTTCCTAAAAAATATAAGGTGTGTTTTTGTTGAATTTGGTGAAGAAATTCACCCAGATGGAAAAGTTATGCTCGGATTACCTTCTTGAAGTCACCCGGTAACCTCCTTGGAAAAATAGAGATTCTGAGGGCAAAAAGGTGCAATAAGGTGAGGGGAAATATCAGCAGCACTCCATTGCATATCTTAGAACTCATATCTCTATTTTTGTGTGGATATTGAATCCATTTTATAGCCCAAAGGGGCTCATGTGCAAAAAGGCATGTAAGGGCATGCATGGCAGGAGGTGCCACTTGTCAAACGAGAGGCATGCAATGGGTGTGGAAGATAATATCCAATTTGGGCCTCCATTAAGAAGTGTGTCATAAGGATTTAGTCCCTATGGCCCGCATGTTCCATATGGCAACCTAAATGGCAGTTTTTGGATGCCAAATATCCTAGATTTGATTTTTTCTAGGTCAAACCTGCTCACCGTCCCACCCTGGGACGATGGCTCACCACCGTCCTAGGGTGGGATGATGGGAATCTACCACCATCCCAAGGTGGGACGATGGTGAATTTTGTGCCAAAACCTCCTAAAATTGGGTCGATAGCCTCCAAAAACCTTTTCAGAGTGGCTAGAACCACTGTGAGCCTCCTGAGGGCTACCCAAGGAGTCATATGATGTCAATTCAATCATTGTTTATGGGTGCTTAATCATATTAACCACATTTTAGTGTCTAAAAATACCCCTTTTTGATATGCATTATGTGTAGCATAGTGCTGAGCAAAAGTAGATGACCAAAATGTTGAATTATTAAGGTTACTCGATAACCTAACCAACTTTAGATGCCTTAGTCATGAAAAGGGCGTGTGTTCTTGAATCCTTGTTTCTGATTCGTTAAATGAGCATGACTATGCTTGAAAATTATCTGTAATTAAAGGCTAAGGCCCATGAATTCATGATGCCAATAATGTCAGGCATTATTATGTGATATTGTGTACTTGTTTGCTACCCCAAGTAGGAGCATGATTGTCTTTAACGAAGATTCATTAAATGAACGCAATTCGCATAATTGAGTGTGTGCTTGCTAATTTGGACTAAGTATGACTACCCCCTTAAGCGATGAGTCAATGAGGGAATGACTATTTAGAAAATTGATGAGTCGCTTGACCCAATTGACTTGTGTTATGCTTAACTTCAGTTTTGTCCCTTAAAAAATAGGGCAATTTGGAGAGGATTTTGGTGACTTTGTTGAGTTTTCCTGGAGGATAGGAGCTGAAAACTACATGCCTGGGGGGTGGTCCAGCCACAATGGCCTTATTAGAGCATGAATTAACAACTTTACCATCCATCACATGATCCTCATGGTTGCATTGTTATCTATGTGAAATTTGGACCCAATTTGAGTTGTTTTGGTGTTGTTTTGGACCTGTTTTGGATCATTCCTACCACCGTCCTAGGGTGTCACGATCAGCCAAATGTGCACTTATCCCACCTTGGGACAGTGGTGACCCCTACATATTTATATAAACCCAAAATATGAAGTTTAGGCTTATTTGTGCATGCTTTCTTTGGAAATTTGAGAGGTGAGGAGTAGGAGAGTGATTCTGAGTAGTGGAGCACTGTCAAATTCATCCCACATTCACTATGAGTTAGTGGTTGAACTTAGACAGTGGAGGATCTAGTGCGAGACAGGTATGCCAAGTCTCTCTTATTGCATTTCCTAGTGTTAGGAGTTGATTTTTTTGCTTTTATGGTATGTTTTTGAATTGGAAGTATATCACACTAAATTTTAGGTAATTAAACCTAATTTATGAGATATGTACCAACTTTTATATTTTACCCATGTTTTGTGCAATTAAATTGCATTTTATAGGTCCAATTTTGCAGTGTTTTTTATATTTTTGATGGCCTAAAAGACCTTTTTGAGCCCAATTTTTTGGTTTCATCCCTAGGTGGGATGGCTAGTGTAGGCTGGTCATAGGCCATCCCTTTATGGGCTGGCCATAGTGTTGGGGGATATTCCTGGGGGAATGGCCACAAATCGGCCTCAAAGAGGGGCCATTTTGAGTCTTTTCTTTTGAATGTTTTTGGGGCCATGCAAGGCCATTTTGGTGGTGTATTATTGAGTTGCTTATCCCTGTCTGGTGGTGAGAATTCGGTATCAAGTACCCACTCTCTTTGATTCCACGAGGGATGCCTTGACCACAAAGTACTGGGAGTGGTTGGATGCCATCGACTTCAAGCAGGTGACCCGATTAGAGGTTGTTATAGGAGATCGTGCATATTTGACTGCCCTAATTAATCTATGGGATTCATGCACCAATACATTCCACCTACCCATTGGGGAGATGATGGTGATGCTTAAGGATGTCTATCAAATTATTTATATTTCGATAGAAGGGCGACTGATCCGCACGACACCACGAGACCAAATACAGGTAGTGCTCGAGAGGTACTTTAGTTATGATCTAGAGACAGCAAAGATGGACTGGTTGAATGGGGGTATGCTGGTAGGATTCTGGCATGAGGAAAAGGTATTGGGGGTGAGGCATACACTACTCATGATGCTCATATCCAATATGCTACTACTTGATTCTTTTGGAGCGAGGTTCCCATGGAACCTGGTGGAGATAGTGTTTGCACTGGTGAGGTGTATTGTGGCAGAGCCACTAGTGATGGCATGGGGTACTACACTACTAGCACAACTCTATGCTGAGTTGTATGAGATTCACTCCCATCAGCGAAAGGGTGTGGGGTGTAACTTTTTGTTATAGTGCTGGGGTTGGCAGCACATAGCTGTGGGGTGACCACATGGGCTACCATGGACGACTCGGGCATAGCTAGCAGATAGGGAGATAGGATATGGCATCCTATGGTAGAGGGCTCAGGAGAGGGGACAAAGTCGGTGATTCACAAGTGATGTGGGTGACTATGCAGATTTTTCTCATGAATCAGGGTATAATAGGTGTTCTGGAGACCATACAGGGATTTCCCAGAGTGGGCAGATGCTACGGTATAGCTTTGTCGGGTACGGTGAGGCAGGAGGCTGGTTGGATGACATGGCATGATGTAGGAGTACTTCCCTTTTTCTTGGGTGATGTGATAGTTTAGGCTACGATAGGGGGCGCATAGTGAGCTAGTGCCTTATCAGCATCACAGAGATGAGAGGACATTAGCATGGCCTATGGTAGAGGTAGTGACACGAGATACAAATCCAGTAGTAGACATTCCATATGTGGATGATGTCGGGACTATAATGGAGTATGAAACTTGGTGGGTGACAGGCCAGTGGCATGGAGAGGGGCCACTGGGGAGGGGTGCAACTAAGGAGGCACATCAGGAGGTTTTTGGTGAGGACCAGGGTGATGTAGGTGATTGGTATGGATACATGGCAAGGGAGCATGTAGATATCCTAAACTTAGGAGATAGAGGTGACTTGGGGGATGATGATGTTGGGTATGAGGAGGTTCAGGCACCACTGATGGAATCGGTGGACATAGAGGTAGAGCTACGATATGATCTACTCAAGGTGATTTAGGAGAGATATCTCCTACAGATAAAGGTGCATGATGTACAAATGGAGCTAGCAGCACAATGAGCTAAGGTACAGGTGGCTCAGGCCAAGATAGCATCTCTTTAGGCATAGTTGTGATCTCGGAGCCCTACATGGGAGGATTCCAATAGTGGGGAGGTGACTAGGCTATAGGCAGAGGTGACACGATTCCATTCTATGGTGGAGACTTACCAGGCATGGTGCCTATGGGGGTAGGCCTATGCAGATGATATGGAGACTAAGGTAGTGCACCTTGGTGGGAATCTACAATATGATGCAAGTGCTAGTGGATCATACCAGAGTCATCATAGCAGTACAAGGCAGTCCTCATCTAGGTTGGAGGAACTAGGGTCTAGGCGAAGTGCTGACAGGGCAAGTGGTACCAGGTATGGGAGTTCATAGAGGACTCTAACGATAGGTGGGAATTTGAGTCATAGTATTGGTCCTGCGTGACCAGGGTAGTGGCTCACATGACTCTTTTTATGTTTTTTTTGTGGATGCTTTAGCAGTGTGAAGTCTAAGGAATCACTTTATTATAGCCTATGGTCAACATGATGTATCTTTTTGTCCCATACACATATATATGAGCTTTTTATGTGGTTTACCATCATGTGTTTATTGTTTTATGAAATGTATGCAATTTTATTTATGCAATGATGATGAATGCCTATGTATGCATATTTTGTGATTTGATTTGATTTTGTACATGCATGGATGTATAGTGAGATGGATGATTTATTGATTTAGCAGATAAAATATGTAGACTATATGTTGTATTATGCTAGCACCATAGATGATGTATTTTGCACCAACTCATATATAATGTTGTCATGAGACTTATATAATGGATTTGTGAATAATGTAATTGAAATGAATGAGTTGAAGTGATATGAATGATATGTTGCTTAGGGAATGCCCATTAGGTTTTCATGAGACTCAAACACTCTTGTCAACTCATCAAAAGTTGTATACTAACAATGCAAGACTTTTTGACAAGGTATGAATATGCTAGGATGACAAAGGTACTTTATATCCTTGTGTGTGCAAGTGAGTTCATTCCTGTGAGATGCATAAGGATACAGCCAGTGCCAAGCAGGATATCAACCAGATCTGCACTGAGGATCACCCAATGAATGCCACCATCCTAGGTTTTGTACTAAGTATGACTAGACCACTAGGCAATCTAGGTTACCAAATTTAGCTCATCCAAATGCAAATATTGGTCTACACATATGCCCAAAAGCTAATATGGAAGACATATCATCATGTGGGAGGCTACCGCCATTGACGGATAGGCTATCCACCAAACCCGTAATGAGGATCACCTGATGGTTTTCCAAATGATGAGAGTTCCAAGGATTCAAGTTTGACTTCCTAATTTCTTCAAATTGTATTGGGATACTTGCTCTCATATGAAGTGATAAGAATCATTTTTTATTTTTCTCTTTTTAGTGATAAGAATCACTGTTTATTTTAAGTTTTTTCTCTTTCTCTTGAGCAAGAGATTTGAATTTTGAGTGATGGGAATCACTATTTCTTGTGCTTTTTGACGTGTGCACTTTTTTATTTTTGCATTTTTGTACTTGGAATTTTTTCTTTGTGGGGGTTTGCAAATTTAGACTATTGCAAACATGTGACACTGTAGGATTTTTATGGCAAAAAATGGTGGAAAACCACTTATTGGTGTGGGGGGAATTGGGTAGGGTAGAACTTGTCCTTTTGCCAACTCTTAGCATTATTGAATCATTCACACAGGGGGATGAGAAAGTTAAACTTTTCACTTAAGGTAACCTAGACCACTTCATGGATTTTATTTGTCTTTGGGAAAAACTTGGATTGTTAATGTTTAATTGTGTTTGGGATATGATGTACGTAAAGAATAATCAATGTAAGAATATACCTCCTAAAAATCAAGCTAGCCTTCTACAAAATCTGAGTAGAGACTGGATATGGCTGAGTGACCGAAAACCCTACTGATATTATTTTAAAACAAATGGCTAAGTGAAGGGAATAGACATGACTATGGAAATGTGAAAAATGTGGGTGAAGATGATAATTGTGGCCTTGAACTATTAGTACTTTCACAACATTGATTTTGAGTGGTAAGTAATGTACCATCATGGTGCTAGACATGTATGAGAAAATCTAAAATGTATAGTGCTAATGATGAATATGCCTAAATGCAAGCGATGATAAAATGCAATGGGATGCAATGTGGTGTGATGCAATATTTTTGAAATTTTGAAATTTTGATGATGTTTTTGAATTTTTGATTGATATGTATACACATGTGACCAACGATCTTATTTGGGGGCCATTGGGGAATTTGGGAGGAACCAAAGGGCTTATGGATGTCTTTGAGGCTTTTATATTTCACCTATATGATCGTAGATAGTCAAAGAACATTTTTAATTGACCTAGACGGTAAAAAACTGCTAGGAGCCTTTGTGGTGACCTAGATGGGTGACAACACTTAAAAAGTGTCTACGAATGCCTAGGGGAATTTGGATATGACCAAAGGGATTATGGATGCCTTTTGGGCTTTTAGGGTTGACCTAGATGATCGTAGATAGTCTAGGAGCATTTTGACTAGACCTAGATGGTGGAAACCCACTAAGAGCCTTTTGGGTGACCTATATGGGCGATGGCACTTAAAAAGTGTCTACGATTGTCTAGGGGCATTTGGTTGTGACCAAAGAAATTATGGATGACTTTAGGGATTTTAGGGTTGACCTAGATGATTTTAGATAGTCCAGGAGCATTTTTACTTGACCTAGACGATGAGAACTCGCTAGGAGCCTTTTGGGTGACCTAGACGAGCGACGACACTTAAAAAGTGTCTACAACTACCTAGGGGCATTTGGATATTACAAAAGGGCTTATGGATGCCTTTGGGGATTTTAGGGTTGACCTAGATGATCGTAGATTGTCCAAGAGAATTTTTACTTGACCTAGATGGTGAGAACCCGCTAGGAGCCTTTTGGGTGACCTAGATGGGTGGCAGCACTTAAAAAGTGTCTATGACTAACTAGGGGTATTTGGCTATGAACAAAGGGCTTATGGATGTATTTGGGGCTTTTAGGGTTGACATAGATGATCGTAGATAGTCCAAGATCATTTTTACTTGACCTAGATGGTGAGAATCTGTTAAGAGCCTTTTGGATGACCTAGATGGGCGATGACACTTAAAAAGTGTCTACGACTGCCTAGGGGCATTTGGCTATGGCCAAAGGTCTTATGGATGCCTTTGGGGATTTTAGGGTTGAACTAGATGATCGTAGATAGTCCAGGAGAATTTTTACTTGACCTAGATGATGAGAACCTGCTAGAAGCCTTTTAGGTGACCTAGATAGGCAACGACACTTAAAAAGTGTCTACGACTGCCTAGGGGTACTTGGCTATGACCAAATGGCCTATGGATGCCTTTGGGGCTGTTAGGGTTGACCTAGATGATTGTAGATAGTCTAGGAGTGTTTTTACTTGACCTAGACGGTGGAAACCTGCTAGGAACCATTTGGGTGACCTAGACGGGCGACGACACTTAAAAAGTGTCTATGAATGTCTAGGGCTATTTGGTTGTGACAAAAGGGCTTATGGATACCTTTAGGACTTTTAGGGTTGACCTAGATGATCGTAGATAGTCCAGGAGCATTTTTACTTAACCTAGATGGTGAGAACCTATTAGGAGCCTTTTGGGTGACCTAGATGGGTGGTAGCACTTAAAAAGTGTTTACGATTGCCTAGGGGTATTTGGCTATGACCAAAGGGCTTATGGATGCCTTTGGGGCTTTTAGGGTTGACCTAGATGATCATAGATAGTCCAGGAGCATTTTTACTTAACCTAGATTGTGAGAACCTATTAGGAGCCTTTTGGGTGACCTAGACGGGTGGTAGCACTTAAAAAGTGTTTACAATTGCCTAGGGGCATTTGGCTATGACCAAAGGGCTTATGGATGCCTTTGGGACTATTAGGGTTGACCTAGATGACCTAGATGGGTGATGGTACTTAAAAAGTGTCTACTAATGCCTAGGGGAATTTGGCTATGACCAAAGGACTTATGGATGCCTTTGGGGTTGTTAGGGTTGACCTAGATGATCGTAGATAGTCCAAGAGAATTTTTACTTGAACTAGATGATGGAAACCTATTAGGAGCCTTTTGGGTGACTTAGATGGGTGATGACACTTAAAAAGTGTTTACGACTTCCCAGGGGCATTTGGCTATGACCAAAGGGCTTATGGATGCCTTTGGATATTTTAGGGTTGAACTAGACGATTGTAGATAGTCTAGGAGCATTTTTAATTGACCTAGATGATGGAAACCCGCTAGGAGCCTTTTGGGTGACCTAGATGGGCGGTGGTACTTAAAAAGTGTCTACGACTACCTAGGGGTATTTGGTTGTGACCAAAGGGCTTATGGATACCTTTGTGGCATTTAGGGTTGACCTAGATGATCGTAGATAGTCTAGGAGTATTTTTACTTGACCTAGATGATGAGAACCCGCTAGGAGCCTTTTGGGTGACCTAGATAGATGATGACACTTAAAAAATGTCTACGACTACCTAGGGGCATTTGGCTATGACCAAAGGGCTTATGGATGCCTTTGGGGCTTTTAGGGTTGACCTAGAAAATTATAGATATTCCAGGAGAATTTTTACTTGAACTAGATGGTGAGAACCTGCTAGGAGCCTTTTGGGTGACCTAGATGGTCGATGACACTTAAAACGTGTCTATGACTACCTAGGGGCATTTGGCTATGACCAAAGGGATTATGGATGCCTTTGGGACTTTTAGGGTTGACCTAGACGATCGTAGATAGTCCAAGAGATTTTTTACTTGATCTAGACGGTGAGAACCCGATAGGAGCCTTTTGGGTGCTCTCTAAGCATGAAATGGCCACAAGTGAAGGATTTTCAAGGGTTCAGGATTATCAAAAACTTCAAGTGAATCTAGGTGATAAGTTCCAGGCCCTATTTGACTAGTGATGACAAAGGGACCTAACCAGTTTGTTGTAAATTTTTCCTACAGGTGGGGCGGCAAGCTAGAATTCTGTTGGTTCTCTTTTAGGATGAGATCACCAACCTAAAATTTTTTGAGATGGACTTTTATATTGTAGGCTCTTTTGAGCCACTCTTGATACATGCATAGATGCTCAAGCACGTTAATGCGATGCTCATCCAACAACATAAGTTGATTTAGGTGAGCTTGTCGCATAGTATCATCATCAATAAACTCTTGCATGGATATGCGTAGTGATGGGATTTCTAACTCTAGAGGCATGACTACCTCAGCACCATACACTAATGAAAATGGAGCTGCCCCAATGGGCATCCGAATGCTAGTGCGGTAGGCCCAAAGGGCAAGCGGAATTTGTGTGTGCCAATCAGTATGATTCTGTTTGACTATTTTCTTCAATATGGTAATTAATGTCTTTTTTGATGCTTCTTCTTTCCCATTTGCTTATGGATAATAGGGCATCAAAAAGTTGTGCTAGATGTTATACTTTGCTGTCAAAGCACACACATATTTGTTCTTGAATGATGTCCCATTATTTGAAATGATCTTAGATGGAATACCAAAATGACAAATGATATTTTGCAATATGAACTGTGCTATGTGGGGTCCTATCATAATGGTAAGGGGGATTGCTTCCACCCATTTTGTAAAATGCTCAGTAGCCATAATGATAAATGTGTGACAGCACTAGGATGCCAAGGATATTTTCCTAATTAAATCCAATCCCCATTGTGAAAATGGCCAAGACGATTGGATCAATTGTAAGGACTAAGAAGGTACATGTGTCAAGTTAGCATGATGTTGACATTTCATGCACTTCCTCACATATGTGCAACAATATCACTCTAAATTTGGCCAATAATAGCCCATGTAGAGAATGTGCTTTGCGATGGCCATGCCATTGAAATGGCCACCACAAGTACCATCATGTGCTTGGGCCATTGCCCAAGTCAATTCTTGATGCTCTAAGCAATGAAGGAGGATTCCTTCGTAGCTCCGACGATATAGGATGTCTCCTAAAAATGCAAACTTTATTGCCTTCCATTTAAATGTTCTTTTGGTAGCATGTGATAATCTAGGAGGGAGGTTACCGAGATTTGGGTACTCTCTAATTGGTGTGGACCAGTCTTACTGTGCGAAAGCCTCGATTGCATGAATTTCCTATCCCTCATGAAGTTCATCCCAAGAAAATGTAGATTGGGATAGAACATGTAAGAATAGCATTGTGCTGCTATCAAAAGGGGTTTGGGGGAATAGAGTCCTCCAAGAGGCATGATTCAAGTGCTTTTGAATGTGTGAGAATATCTCTTTATGAGGTTCTATTTGAATCAAGTGGACTTCTGGCATGGCTTGAGTGCTCTCATGCTCAACTACTGATTGTGATAGCGTCTTGACTTGAATGGTTGTCATCTCCACTGTGGGGTCTTATGGAATCAAGGATCCTAAAGAGGCCATTGTATCCACAAAATGATTAGACTATCAAGGGAGTGCCTCGATGTCATACCATTTAAATTTTTCTAGGACTTGTCCACATGGGCTTTGTAGGTTTGCAAAACTAGGCACTTGCACTAGAAGATTCCCTTGACCTGGTTGACAATGATCAAAGAGTCGCCAAAAATATTGAGCTTGGTGATTTTCATGGCGATAGTCATTTTAAGCCCTATGAGAAAGGCTTTATACTCAAAATTATTTTTGGTGTAGGGTAAATCAAGTTTAAATGACAAGGGTATGGGAGCCCCATGCGGTGTGAAAAACACGATCCCTATGCCACCCCCTTGCTCACATTTGGAGCCATTAAAGAAAAGAGTCATATCTGCTTGTGACTCAAGCTCATTAGAATCAGGAACTTTTGATATTTGGAAGACTCCATCATCGGGAAGCTCCATGCTAAGACGCTGATCCTCCTAGAGAGGAGCCTCTGCAAGTTGATCAGTAATGACATGACCTTTTATTGACTTTTGTTCTATGAATTCTAGGTCAAATTATGTCAACAACATGATCCATTTCACCGTGCGACTACTATGATAAGTACTACTCATCATGTATCCCTATGTATTCTCTTTAGATACAACATACGTAGTGTGGCTAAGCATATAGTGTTATAGCTTCTTAGTAGCAAAAACCACCGCTAGACATAACTTTTCAACGTATGCGTACTTAATCTCATAGCTCACTAGGGTGCGACTGAGATAGTATGTGGCATGTTCCTTGTGAAATTCATTGTTTTGGGCTAACATGGCACCCAATGCAATCTCAATAACTGAGATATATGTTGGCAATTTTGGGTACTTTGGGTACATTGCTTTTGCTCAAGTGTATAAGTTGTCATTGATGTCAAAAGGCATTTTTGTGTTGATATCAAAAAGAGTGTGATGTCAAAAATATCTTGAGAAAGCTTCATTTTGTTAAAGGGTTTTTATTAAAACCATGGTGACAAGGTTAAAGGTTTTTCTTAAAACCATTTGGACTCATTAAGGGTTTTTATTAAAACCAAGCTTAACTTAATGCAAAGGTTTTTACTTCTTGAAAAACCTTGAAGGTCCATGTTTATTATTAATAATTAAATTAACTCAAACCTTTGACAAAGGTCTAAGTTTAATTTATTATTAATAAAATAATAATAATTATTATTTTAATTATTATTAAAGGGTCTTTTAACCCTTAAGCGATGCAGATAAAGTTTTCTTTCGCCGACGTGTTGCCATCGTTGGAGGAGCGCCGACGTCAAACAGTTAAGGAGAAATGGCTATATAAGTGGGGATGATTTTCTAAAGTAAGAGCACCACCGATTATTTGGAGTCTTCGATTTGCGTTTGCTCTGTATCATTCGAATAGCGCTTGGTGTCTTCGATTTGCGTTTGCTCTGTATCATTCGAATAGCGCTTGGTGTCTTCGATTTGCATTTGCTCTGTATCATTCGAATAGCGCTTGGTGTCTTCGATTTGTGCTTGCTCTGTGTCTTCGAATCTCCAATTGACATCTTTGAAATCGTGCTTGATCTGTGTCTTGGAAACCATGCTTGGCATACTCGGATTTGAGCTTGGGCTGCATCCTTACTTTTTGCTTGACGTTAGTGGATTGGCAATTGCACCTGAACTGTGTTTTTCCAGACTGTGCTGTGAGATGATTAATGCAAGCATTCAGTGACTTATGTTTTGGACAGTGCTAGGAAAATGAATACGTTTTCCATATCCTACGATCAAGTGAAGATAAAACAAAGGATAGTTTAATATTTCTTTGTCGGGCACTTGTGCTCCAACGACGATGGAGTTTGAGTAAAGGTGCTCGCTAGGCAGAGATACCAGGTTTCGAATCACGTCGAGTGCATTTTTCCTTTTGTTGCGATGCACGAAGGAGAGCGGCTATGATTGGGCTACGTAAGTAGAGGAGAATGCGCTTTAGCGCTTATAGTGGTGGCTCCTCATTTCTCCTAAGGTTGGAGAACTAAGTATTGCCAAGGTAAATCCTTTTATTGTTGACTTGGGATATTTGAGTTGATTTGATCAAGAATTATTGATGGAGGTATAAGGTTAAGTTGTAATCTTTGTTTTGACATTGTTATTATTAATGCTTGATGCTTATGTGGAGTAATAAGGTGTAAAGAGATTTTACTTTGTATGTATATTATATTTTTGGTGGTTAATATTAAGTTGGAGTAATAAGGTGTTATTTTGGATCTTTATTATTGTGTATTATTGTATAGTTGCTAACTCTAATTGGTGGTAAATTGAGAGTTAATGTTGTGACAGTTTTTGAGTTCTCCTTCTTCATCAAAGTAAAGGTATGGGCACATTCTTCCATGGTTGTTATTGATTGATGGTTTTCTAAAAATAAGTGTGGAGGGAAAAGGATTTCTACTTGTTTCCTTTTCTTGTGATGATTGGTTGAATGCTTCAAGGTTGATGTTGAGTTGAATGGTGTTGGTTGACTAAACCTTGTTTGATGAGCATTGTTGTTAAAACCCTAATTGGTTGTGGAAAGAACATGAGTATCATTGTTATATGAGATATTGCATGGTTGGCAATTGTTGGGTTGTGTTTCATGTTCTTGAGAAAAGCATACTACATCTATCTTATTCTGTTGAGATTGAGATTGAGTTGAGATTGATATTGGGAGTTAAGTATAGAACATATTGAGTCTCTAACAATTCTCTTTATGCTTCTATGAGGTTGATGAATCACATTGGGTCTCTAACAATTCTCTTTGTGGGTTCATGCTAAGCAAGTTTTTCTTGGTGAGCTTGCTGAGGTTTTGGATAGGTTTCGGTGGGGACTTGTGAGTAGGTTTTGGACAGGTTTCGGTGGGGACTTGTGAGCAGATTTGGACAGGTCCTAGCAGAGGACTTGTGAGCTGAGTTTGAGAGTTCTATTAGAGAACTTGAGGACAGAGGTGCATTGGTTCTTTGAGAAGAACCCGAGGACAGATTTGGCAAGTCTTTGAGAAGGCTTGTGTGTAGAGGATTGATTTGTTCAAGAGTTGGACAGATCTGACAGATAGAGGAAGACTTGTACTAGACCGACTGACTGTGTTTGGTACAGGTTGCTGAGCTGCTGTGGACGTGATCATAGAAGGCAGAGGTCTCTTAGGCTAAGCATTGAGGATAGGAGGTCTTCGGTGGAAAGGAGTTCCACGTGCTGGCAAGAGGTAGAGGCAGTTGATCTTCTGAGGGATCATTTCCAGAGCGAGAGGGGAAGGTATCTCCTTTGAGCAGAGGCTCATAAATTCAGATAGAGGGGAAGGTATCTCCTTTGAGTAGAGGCTCATAAATTCAGATTGGGGGAAGGTATCTCCTTTGGGCCGAGGCTCATAAACATTGTAATTGGGAAGGTTTCCCAAAGAACTTTGAGATAACTTTTAGAGAAAAGTTTTGTGGACGTAGCCCAGGATTTCTGGGTGAACCACGTTAAAATTGGTGTCACTTTGTGGATGATATTGTGCTTTGTTTTGATATTGCTTTGGGTATATTGCTTTACTATTTTGAAGTATAAAGGAAAAAGTAAAAAGAGGTCTTATACTGTTCACCCCCCCTCTCAGTATAAGCTTGTGTTCTTCAATTGGTATCAGAGCGGGTGCCTTCGGAAAGTTTAACAGCTTGAAGGAAGAGCTGGTTAAGAACACAATGGATTATTCAAGCGGCAATGCAGCACCTATTCTTGATGGGTCAGATTTTGGTCTTTGGAGTGCAAGGATGAAGGTTCATCTAATGGCACTTGGTAATGAGGTATGGGAAGTAATTGAAGATGAGTACACTATTCCTGTACATGGTCCTTATACTAAAGAAGACAGGCTCCTACATCACAACAATTCAAAAGCAATGAATGCAATCCTGAAAGGCTTACAGAAAGCAGATCTCACCAAAGTGATTCACTGCAAGACAACTAGTGAAATGTGGAAACAGTTGAAGGTGGTTCATACAGGTGATGCAAATGTCCGAAAGGCCAAGTTGAGACACTTCAAAGGTATGTTTGAACAACTCCAAGATGAATGATGATGAAAATATTAGTGACTACATGCTTCGTATGGATGAGGTTGTCAACTCCATGAAAGACTTAGGTCTTGAGCTTGCTGAAAATGATGTTTGTGATAAGATTTTAAGATCTCTTCCTAATAGATTTAGTGAAAATATTTCTGCTATTGAGGAAGCTAAAGATTTGGATAAGTTGAAAAAGGATGAGCTCCATAGTATACTTGCAGCATTTGAGTTGAGAACTCAAGTGAAGGTTGATGTCAAGAAAGAGGCAACTTTCAAGGCTACCAAGAATTCCAAAGGTAAACAGCTTCAAGATAGTGATGAGTCTTCTAGTGATGAAGAGGCATATTACAACAAGAAAGGCAAGTTCTCTAGAAAGCACAAAAGTATGAAAAATATAAGATGTTTCAATTGTGGAAAGTTTGGTCATTATGCTACTGATTGTACTTGTTCCCAAGAATGAAAGTGATGAAGATAAATAGGATTCTAAGAGCAAGGATTCTGAAAAGCACAAGCATCACAGGAAAAACAAAGATGAGCACAACAATCAAGGAAAGAGGTATTCTCACAAGCACAAGAAGAGTTTCTACCTAGACAAAGCAAGTAAGTGTTCTAGTAGTGATAGTGAAAGTTCTTCAAGTGATAATGAAAATGAGATGTTGTTCATATCAGAAAAAGAGGAAGAACCGAAACATAGATTCATTATCATGAAATGTCTTAGATGTGGAAACTTTGGTCACCTTGAGGATGATTGCACAAATAATGATTTGGTTTCTAGTATGTATGAGGATGCTTCAGAAAACTATAAGGAAGATGCATGTATGGTTTTTGAAAAGGGTAGCACCTCTAGTGATAAGAAATCTGAAAAAGGCTTTGATGATTCAAAAAGCAAACATATAGAGGAAGGTGAAGTAGATCTTAAAGGTGAACTTATTAGTGCTCTTAGTGCTTTGAAAAAGGAAAGAAAGAAGAATGCTAGACTCAAGGATAAGTTAGATGAATGTTGTATGGAGAGAGATGATCTTATAGAAAGTCTTGACTTCTCTATAGCTAAGACACAAGAACTCAAGGATGAGTTAGAGTCTAAGGTTCTTGAGTATAGTGAGTTAGAACAGAAAATGGCTTCTTTGAAAGAGGAAACTAAAGAGTACAAGGATAAGCTTCACAGGTTTCAAGATAGCTCCAAAAAGGTTAAGTCACTCATCAAAGGTCAAAGAAAGACAACAGATAAAATAGGCCTTGGTTTTGTTAAGCCACACAAGGAACAAGCTGGAGAGTCTAGTAAGAGACTCCAAAAGGAAGAGAGTTCTGATGAGGAAAGTATTTCAGATCATGAGTCCTTGAATGATAGATGCACAGAAATAGAAAATAGGAAACAGAAAAAGGGGAGAAAGTTTACAGGACCTAGAAAGCCATTTACAAGAAAGTTTAATGGCAGATGTTTTGCTTGTCACAAGTTTGGTCACATGGCTTCACATTGCATGACTCAAGTAAGGAAGGTAAATGACAGTTTCAGAGGTGGTAATTTCTTTCAAGGGTATTGCTACTCTTGTAAACAGTTTGGGCACAAGGCAGTTTATTGCAAGGCAAATATCAAGAACAAGTTTGATCAGAATAGGTTTGGTCAGAATAGGTTTGGTCAGAACAGGTTTGGCCAGAACAGGTTTGGTCAGAATAGGTTTGGTCAGAACAGGTTTAGTCAGAACAGGTGGATTCAAAGAATAGGTATGCCTAAAAGAAATAACATTGTTACTTGTTATAAGTGCAACAATGAAGGTCACACAGCTAGACAGTGTAGAGCTGAACTTCCAAGGTACAAGAATAGGAACAATGGTATGAACAGGTCCAAGGATCAAGGCATGGATAAGAACAAGAATGATAACAAGAACAAGAATATGGACAAAGAGTTCAAGAGAAGGCCCGGCAAGGAAGTTATAGACGCTGATGATGATCAGTGCCTAATGGGAGTTTTACTCCCACCCTAGAATTAATCACCTCATCAGGAGGTGGGGGAGGGACTAAGCTAAGAGGCTCATTCTTAGTCCCGAGCCCCAAAGGTGGCCCTTTGCCATTGATGACAAAGGGGGAGAGATATGAGTAAGGGGGAGAGCTTCAAAGTGAAGAGGAAAGCTTCAAGTCGGGGGGAGCAAAACTTCAAAGGAAGATTCTCAGTTGTGGGCACAGTTGGTCAGCTGTTAGCACAGTTGGTTTCAGTTTTGGCTCTTGAGAAGTGTTTTCAGTAAAGGTTTGCCATCAATGACAAAGGGGGAGATTGTTGGCAATTTTGGGTACTTTGGGTACATTGCTTTTGCTCAAGTGTATAAGTTGTCATTGATGTCAAAAGGCATTTTTGTGTTGATATCAAAAAGAGTGTGATGTCAAAAATATCTTGAGAAAGCTTCATTTTGTTAAAGGGTTTTTATTAAAACCATGGTGACAAGGTTAAAGGTTTTTCTTAAAACCATTTGGACTCATTAAGGGTTTTTATTAAAACCAAGCTTAACTTAATGCAAAGGTTTTTACTTCTTGAAAAACCTTGAAGGTCCATGTTTATTATTAATAATTAAATTAACTCAAACCTTTGACAAAGGTCTAAGTTTAATTTATTATTAATAAAATAATAATAATTATTATTTTAATTATTATTAAAGGGTCTTTTAACCCTTAAGCGACGCAGATAAAGTTTTCTTTCGTCGACGTGTTGCCATCGTTGGAGGAGCGCCGACGTCAAACAGATTAAGGAGAAATGGCTATATAAGTGGGGATGATTTTCTAAAGTAAGAGCACCACCGATTAATTGGAGTCTTCGATTTGCGTTTGCTCTGTATCATTCGAATAGCGCTTGGTGTCTTCGATTTGCGTTTGCTCTGTATCATTCGAATAGCGCTTGGTGTCTTCGATTTGCGTTTGCTCTGTATCATTCGAATAGCGCTTGGTGTCTTCGATTTGTGCTTGCTCTGTGTCTTCGAATCTCCAATTGACGTCTTTGAAATCGTGCTTGATCTGTGTCTTGGAAACCATGCTTGGCATACTCGGATTTGAGCTTGGGCTGCATCCTTACTTTTTTGCTTGACGTTAGTGGATTGGCAATTGCACCTGAACTGTGTTTTTCTAGATTGTGTTGTGAGATGATTAATGCAAGCATTCAGTGACTTATGTTTTGGATAGTGCTAGGAAAACGAATACGTTTTCCATATCCTATGATCAAGTGAAGATAAAACAAAGGATAGTTTAATATTTCTTTGTCGGGCACTTGTGCTCCAACGACGATGGAGTTTGAGTAAAGGCGCTCGCTAGGCAGAGATACAGGTTTCGAATCACGTCGAGTGCATTTTTCCTTTTGTTGCGATGCACGAAGGAGAGCGGCTGTGATTGGGCTACGTAAGTAGAGGAGAATGCGCTTTAGCGCTTATAGTGGTGGCTCCTCATTTCTCCTAAGGTTGGAGAACTAAGTATTGCCAAGGTAAATCTTTTTATTGTTGACTTGGGATATTTGAGTTGATTTGATCAAGAATTATTGATGGAGGTATAAGGTTAAGTTGTAATCTTTGTTTTGACATTGTTATTATTAATGCTTGATGCTTATGTGGAGTAATAAGGTGTAAAGAGATTTTACTTTGTATGTATATTATATTTTTGGTGGTTAATATTAAGTTGGAGTAATAAGGTGTTATTTTGGATCTTTATTATTGTGTATTATTGTATAGTTGCTAACTCTAATTGGTGGTAAATTGAGAGTTAATGTTGTGACAGCTTTTGAGTTCTCCTTCTTCATCAAAGTAAAGGTATGGGCACATTCTTCCATGGTTGTTATTGATTGATGGTTTTCTAAAAATAAGTGTGGAGGGAAAAGGATTTCTACTTGTTTCCTTTTCTTGTGATGATTGGTTGAATGCTTCAAGGTTGATGTTGAGTTGAATGGTGTTGGTTGACTAAACCTTGTTTGATGAGCATTGTTGTTAAAACCCTAATTGGTTGTGGAAAGAACATGAGTATCATTGTTATATGAGATATTGCATGGTTGGCAATTGTTGGGTTGTGTTTCATGTTCTTGAGAAAAGCATACTACATCTATCTTATTCTGTTGAGATTGAGATTGAGTTGAGATTGATATTGGGAGTTAAGTATAGAACATATTGAGTCTCTAACAATTCTCTTTATGCTTCTAGGGGGGGGGGGAATCACATTGGGTCTCTAACAATTCTCTTTGTGGGTTCATGCTAAGCAAGTTTTTCTTGGTGAGCTTGTTGAGTGTTTTGGACAGGTTTCGGTGGGGACTTGTGAGCAGGTTTTGGACAGGTTTCGGTGGGGACTTGTGAGCAGATTTGGACAGGTCCTAGCAGAGGACTTGTGAGCTGAGTTTGAGAGTTCTATCGGAGAACTTGAGGACAGAGGTGCATTGGTTCTTTGAGAAGAACCTGAGGACAGATTTGGCAAGTCTTTGAGAAGGCTTGTGTGTAGAGGATTGATTTGTTCAAGAGTTGGACAGATCTGACAGACAGAGGAAGACTTGTACTAGACCGACTGACTATGTTTGGTATAGGTTGCTGAGCTACTGTGGACGTGATCATAGAAGGCAGAGGTCTCTTAGGCTAAGCATTGAGGACAGGAGGTCTTCGGTGGAAAGGAGTTCCACGTGCTGGCAAGAGGTAGAGGCAGTTGATCTTCTGAGGGATCATTTCCGGAGCGGAGGGGAAGGTATCTCCTTTGAGCAGAGGCTCATAAATTCAGATAGAGGGGAAGGTATCTCCTTTGAGCAGAGGCTCATAAATTCAGATTGGGGGAAGGTATCTCCTTTGGGCCGAGGCTCATAAACATTGTAATTGGGAAGGTTTCCCAAAGAACTTTGAGATAACTTTTAGAGAAAAGTTTTGTGGACGTAGCCCAGGATTTCTGGGTGAACCACGTTAAAATTGGTGTCACTTTGTGGATGATATTGTGCTTTGTTTTGATATTGCTTTGGGTATATTGCTTTACTATTTTGAAGTATAAAGGAAAAAGTAAAAAGAGGTCTTATACTGTTCACCCCCCCTCTCAGTATAAGCTTGTGTTCTTCAATATATAATCAGAACGACACCCCTAGTCTAGGTGGATCTAACACTAGCGACGAAGCCAAGTATTATTTAATTGCATCAAAGGAATCCTGACACTCATCATCCCAGTGGAATGTGACCCCCTTGTACAAAATATTTTTCATGGGTCTACACTTGTCCGACAATTGTGCTATAAAGCGTTTGATGGATGCAATCCTCCCCTACAAGCTACAAAGTTGCTTGATGGTAGTCGAGGGAGGCATTTCAAGGATTACCTTGAATTTTTTGGGGTCCACTTTGATGCCTCATTTAGAAAATGTAAATCCCAAGAGCTTTGCAGATGTGACATCAAAGATGCACTTCTTGGGGTTCAATCTCACATTATGTTCAATAAGGTGATCGAGGACTTTGCACAAGACATTTAGGTGCTCATGACGTAATAAAGACTTAGCCAGTAAGTCATCCATGTAATATTCCAAAATTTTGTGCATGTAGTCATGGAAGATGTATGTCATGGCACACTGGTAGGTGGAACCAACATTCTTAAGGCCAAATGACATGACTTTTTAACAAAATGTTCCCCAAGGCATTGTGAACGCCATTTTGAGCTGGTCTTCAGGGTTGATAGGGATATGATTATACCCAAAGAAACTATCCATAAGGGAGAGCATTTCATGTCCTATGATGGCATCTACCAAGGCATCTATGCTTGGCAAAGGAAAATCATCCTAAGGACTCTCTTTGTTTAGGTCTCAAAAATCGATGCAAATGTGAATCCTCCCGTCAGGCTTCTTGATAGGGACCATATTGGAAAAACATGGTGGATAGTCTACAAAAATGACAAACTTGGCATCTAACAGTTTTTGTAGCTCATATTTGACCATCAAGGCCATTTTTGGGTGCATATTTATCAACTTTTGCTCGACACGCTTGAATTTGGGATTAAGCGTTAGATTATGGGTGACTAGATTTGGATCTAGTCCCAAAATATATTTGTAGGACCATGCAAAAGCTGCCTTCTTCTTCATGATAAGGGCTATGTAATCAGCTTGCTCTTTGACGAATAGGCTTTCCCATAGCTTGATACATTGTAGGTTTTCATGATATGAGCTGATATCTTTGTCAACCGTAGGCTCGATTGACATATGAGACCCTTCCTAAAACTGATGGGGAGTAGGGATCAAATGGATGTTGTTAGCTGGATTTAAATATTTGATGGGAACTTCAGGTCCCTCCTCAACATGGAAGACATCATGAGTTGGGCCAGTGGAAAAGTGAAACAACCCACCGCAAGCCCAATACTCAAAGGGTGATGGGGGTGAATCAGTGTGATCCCAGTCAATAGCATCTAGATCTAGATGGCATGGCTTGGAAGGATTGGCTGGGTTGTGAAGTGGTGTGGTCAAATAAATGGAGATCATATTGATGGAATGTGTCTACTCTCTAGGACCATGTGCATGTGATTGTGTACTGATGTCATATCTCACCCCCAGATGTGGTTCTGGGGGAATGGGGATCTCCGGATCCTATCTGTGAATAGACTGTAGGATGGGATCATTAGGCTCAAGGAGCTCCATGTGTGTGGGTGGGTTAGGGAAGACCTTGTGGTGAATCTGGCCTAAATTGACAAGCATTGCCCTCAAGCGTGGGCCAACATGCAACTGACGATAGACTGCATCTATGTCGATGGGCTCATGATGATGACGCAAGTAATGAGGACCAAGGTACACACTCTTTGTTTCATCCTCATAGTCACTATCATATATGACAATCTCATTCTTATCCCTTGGGATCGGGTGATCAGGTAGGTGTGGTCCCATATATGCTAATTCCTCATAATCATCATTGTGGATGAGGACTTCTTCATTCTCATCTCGTAGTGCCTCAGGCTCACAAGGACCCAACTACTCAAGTAAATTAACTGCTCCCTCCCCATGAGATCTAGCTTCCTACGGGCAAACCGACTCTTTAGGAGGAAGGAGCTACCACTAAAAAGGATCAGGGAAAGGGAAAAGATGTATGAGGCCTTCCTTTTGGTCATTAATGGGAACAATTTGTGAATGATCACTATCCAAATTAAAAGGGTCATATGGTGCTACCTCATAACCTGAATCATCCTCTAAGGTCCATTCATATGAGGTGCCTTGATCTGACTCATCACAGACATGGGAACAACTCCACGAACCTTCCCCTCTCTCAAAATATGGGGGAATGTCATTGGGGATAGTGGGGTTCCCATATAGCCATGGAAAGTAATCCCCCAAGGAGTAGACTGTATTGGGATTGGCATAAGGGTCTTGGGCCAACCCGCCCTCGTAGCATATATTCAAGAGATTTAGGCTATCTAAGAGGACATCTAGAGGCAAGAAATTGTTGCATCCCACTCCTAACTTGTCATAGGAAATTTTCTATTGTGGTTGACAAGGGATTCTAATGCCTTGCTCATACAGACCTAACCCATAACCGTTCCAGTTTCATAGGTCAAGGTGCTTTAGGGCAAAGTTAGGGTTAGACAAGTAGTTAATATCTTCTCTAAAAGGTTCCTCATCTTCCTCCTACTGTTGGTAAGGTTCAATGACATAGTCAAGGCCCCCATAGACAAAATTAATTTGATTAGGGGGAATACCAAGAGGCACGATAGTGCCTATGGGAATAAGGGGTCTACCCATGCCTTACATCGACTCTAAAGCAAGAGTAGTGGTAACATTCCTAACCATGTATTCTCCCAATCCGATGGAAGCCATATGTACTATAACCTAGGATTACAGATAGAAGAGGGATGAGAGTGAGACTTGATTTGCCTCATTGTTTGCCTCGTGTGGTGCCTCTTCATCATCTAGGCTAAGTATCTCCTCTATAGAGATAGTGGATATGATCAGTTGGTCCTCCTCAATGGGCCACTTCTCTGGGTTCCTAGGCAACGAATCCACTGGTGTATTAGGCATCTAGGTTGGAGCCGACGATGAGGAGCGCATGGTATACGGTAGCGGTGGGGTCAAACCTTAGCTAGATTTATTCAGCTAAAAATCTAGATGTATCAATGGTAAGGTCAACTCGAGTAACTGCTGCACCATGTTGCAGTACTTGAAGAGCTCTAGGTTCATAGGGACGACATGAACTTGCCCTCTATAAGTGTACTTAAGGCATTGGTGAGCGATGGAAGGGACACACTTCATGTTCCTGATCCATGGTATTCCTAACAAAATGTTGTACGCTACCTCACCCTCTAGGATGTGGCACATTGTCGAGATGATCTTTTCTCCTACTTAAATAGGTAGGATGATTGTACCAACCTTTGAGCATATGGCATCATTGAATGCTCAGAGGGTGTAGGTAGATGTGACAATATGAGATGCTGGGAGCTTCAGTGCTTTAGAGCTATTGTAGTTATGATGTTGGTCGAAGACCCAGTATCTATCAACACTCTCTTGTATGGTGTTCAATTCACATGTGCGACAATGTGTAAAGGGGGATCCACCATATCATGTGGAACCAATTTAAGTTCATCTTATTGAAAAGTAATCATCGGTTTCATGCATTGCTGCACATGCCCCACAAAGTTGTTGAAGGAGTTAGACTCTTGGGACTGAAGCTCAATTTCCTTAAGGATCTCCATCAAGGCTTCTCTATGAGGTTATGATTGTTGGATGAGCTCATAGATGGAGAGTCGGGCAGATGTTGTTCTTAAGATCTAAGTGAGCTTACTCTTAATGGTAACTATGGGCCTAGGTAGGACGCTCGGTCCAGTAGGCGGTATAGGCTACGATGTCAAAGGGACATGACTCTGAGCCATATGTGGTATGACTGAACTTGGATACCGCCTATTTCTTATCACAATATTGACATGCCAACATATCCTTGCTTAGGAGGGGCATGGTGAACCTCGTTCACCTGGGGCACTGGTTTGGCCTACTCTATGTGGGCAGGCTAGGTGGAGGGGAGGCTCGCTAGGGAGGTATAAGCAAGTCCCTAGGGCTATATCGAAGACGATTCGTGTCTCCTAATCCAATCTCCATAGCTTCCACCCATGTTTGGGCTTGGCTGTAGGTGCACACCATTGCGCTCCTCTATCAGTAACCCAAGTGATTATATTCTTTACAAATTCTTAATGAAATAGTATACAAGAAAAAAACACTCAATAAGATAGATTATTATCTCTTTTAAGTTTTAAGTGTGAATCCCTAAATTGTTTCGTGTGTTTCATATATATTGTTTTGCAAAGAATGACCTCATGTCACGTGTTTGAAATATTGTTGCATCATAATCTCATGTTCAATTGGATTTCACCTATATACTTACAGCTCAAAAACATGGCTATGAACTCCAGGTTGTGTTATCCTGCCTCTAATGTATGGTTATGAGGTCCACACATGGCCAGGGAGCCCAGGTCCTACCAGTTACTCACCCAGTTCACCCACAGTCTGTGATACACCTCCTCAAAGGGTGATGCGTGCTATAACCCAAGGGCTATGATAGATCTTCGAATCGGCCTTGGCAAGATGGATTGGGTTAATGGGATTTGAGCCAAGTGGATGGATATGAAACCCATCGTCACTTGCGCTCTACTAGTGGATGGTAATGAAGTCCACCTCACTAGTGTTTACATGAATCGTGGTGTGTGTGGTTCATTATTATACAAGAAAATAAGAAAAGAAGAAATCAATGATAATTCACTAAATGCATGCAAATAAGTGCATTTTACTTTCAAAAAATTAGGATAAAGAACCTACAAATGCCACTTATGAATGCAAATCCTAAATGCTAGCTCACCCATTGCGTAAGCCACAAGCAATCAAGCCACAAAGATGCATTGCTAATTTAAATTTCTTTTGGTTTTGCTTCTTCCTTTTGCTATGTCATGTTATAAGAAAAGAAAAAACGTAACTTTTAACCCTTCTATGCAAGCAAGTGAAGCAAGAAAACTGATTTTTGATAGTCTATGAAATGTAGCAGAAAAACAAAGGTTTTAGGCTTTTTGTCCATTTTGAGCTCTCCAAATTCTAAATTTTTGGGCAAAAATCTCTCTGTTTCACCACCGCTCAAGGGTGGTATTATTATAAGACTCACCACTATCGCAGGGTGGGACAATGAAGACACCATACCAGGGTGTGCCAGATAAAGGCTTTGCCACCGTTCCAGGGTGGGGAGGGGAGCACCTACAACACAAAAAGGGCAAAATTTGTAAAAATTGAGGTCAGATTTTCACCCAAATCATAAGGGACAAGGGTCCCACCATTATCACCATGAATTAGGGAAAATAGGTGCACCTAATTAAGAGAAAAAATATGTGTATCTATCCAATATTGCACATAAGCATCAAACGGAAGCATGCATATGAAAATGAAGCAATACCAAGCAATAAAGAATGAAAATAAATGAGTGTCTTATTTATTAATTGGTTGGATCAGATCCAAGGTTAAACAGCAGCCCCATTGAGTGCTAAAAATGTGATACAATTGTTACAATTTTTGGGGTGCCCAAGGATCAATTCCTCCAAGGAATCAGGGTGCACATCTAGTGCTTTTCCTCATACCCACAATCGAGGTGGGCGGTCCAATGCCACCGCTGCTTGTATATTCAATATATGATGTCTTATATTCCTTACCAATGAATTATAATAACCTACACCTTAACACAAGGAAGCCAAAGGGGTCAAATAGCAAGGGTTTATGCTGGAAAACATGCAATCCCCACAGGGGCAAAATAACGCATATATTAAAACTAATCAAATCAACTCATAATGACTTGAAATTTTTTGGAGATGTCAAATAAGATTTTTTTAGAGGATATAACCAAAACAATATCTGAAATTTCATCCTTAAACCCCTCGATTTTGCTCCGCTTGCTTGTAACCTACGAAACCCAATACAAGCAAATCCTGAACCTAAACATATCCAAAACTCATGAAATTTGGATAGTATGCATAAATTTACATTTAAAGACCCCATATGATTATATTTTAAAATTAGGGTACATATCCACCTGCATAAAATTGGGGTGCTTGGATGGGCCCTATGAGCCTACAAAAACTTACAAATGCTATAACTTTGTCAATTTAACTCCAAATCACCTAAAATTTGAACTGTAGTATCATGGGATAATATAGAAAAATAATAATTAAAAAAAGTACTGAAATTTTGTAATATTTTACCCTCGTCCCAAGGGGGACGGTGGTGACTGCAACTATTTTGGGGGCACCCTGGGAGGGGATACCCACCAATTCCAGCCACTTTTTGCTACCAAAATCACTAGAATATGGTACTAAACAATATAAGGCATGTTTTCATTGAATTTGGTGAATAAATTCACCTGGATGAAAAATTTATGCTTAGATTGCCTTCTTGAAGTCACCCGGTAACCCCCTTGGCAAAAGAGAGATTCCAAGGGAAAAAGGTGCAATAAGGTGAGGGGAAATATCATAAGAACTCTGTTGCATATCCTAGAACTCCTCTCTCTATTTTTATGTGGATATTGAATCCATTTTATAGCCCAAAGGGGCTCATGTGCAAAAAGGCATGTAAGGACATTCATGGAAGCAGGTGCCACTTGTCAAACGGGAGGCATGCAATGGGTGTGGAAGATAATATCCAATTTGGGCCTCCATTAAGAAGTGTTTCATAAGGATTCAATGCCCTTTGACCCGCATGCTCCATATGGCATGCTAAATGGTAGTTTTTGGGTGCCAAATATCCCAAATTTGACTATTTTTTGGTCAAACCTGCTCACCGTCCCACCCTGGGACGATGGCTCACCACCATACCAGGGTGGGATGGTGGGAATATACCAAAATACTAGGGTGGGACAGTGGTGAATTTTGGTCCAAAACCTCCCAAAATTGGGTTGATAGCCTCCAAAAACCTTTCCAGAGTGGCTAGAACCATTGTGAGCCTCCTAAGGACTGTCCAAGGGGCCATATGATGTCAATTTGATCATTGTTTGTGGGTGCTTAATGGGATTAACCACATTTTAGTGTCTACATATGGTACCTCATATACCCTAGAGGCTAGTATGGGTGATAGGAAGGGTATAGGTATGAATGATAATATAGTGGATAATTTGGTGGAAGATTTGGGTAAATTCACTGCTAGCTGAGTGGTGATTGAATGTTCTATTGTGGAGGGGTGTAGTTCAATACCATTTATGGGATTTATTGGTTCTAAGGAGGTGAAACCTACAAATTTTTTAATTCTTTTTTGGAGGGAGGTGATATTAATCCATAGGTATTTTCCAAAGATATATGTAACTCCATTTGTCTACTCATGACTTATGTATTTCGTGCAAGTTTTAGGTTCAATCCTAATGATCTTATCAAGGCTAAGGAAAAAATTGGAGGAATGCTATAAGTTTTATATATATTGGGTCTAGGTGGGATCTATGTTTGAGGAGTATTTGTAGGTAGTATATTTTGTGTACTAAAATTTATAGACCAATTGTAAATTTGATGCATGAAGAGTAGTTTATTTGTTAGGTTGTTTACATAAATTGATACTTAGGTTAGAGGATTGGTATGGGTCATTGTAGGTGCCTGGTTAACCCAATTAAAGTTTACTAAGGTGATTGAATAGTGCATTTGTAGCTCAAATTAACTATTTGGGATGGCATGAAGTCTTGGCTAATTTGGTTGGACATAGGGAACTTTCATTTCAATAATATGGGAGTAGATATTAATATATCTTCAAATTCATCCCCTTGATGCATTCATATATTAGTTTATTTTTCTCCTTCCTTTTGTGTTCCTTCCATGGTATAAAACGATGTTTACAAAATGATGTTCTTTTCTCATTTTTGAGCTTTACATCATGTATGCCTACGCTTATACCTATATGGATAGAATTCCAGGGTTAAAATCTGAAAAGTTTTAATTTTTTTTTAAAAATTTCCTATTTGATCTATTCACTTATAAATTGGAGTGATTCACTTGCAATTTAAGGCAATTCACTTTCAAAACACATTTTTTCTAGCAAACTATAAATTCAAATAATTTTCTTGTAAATCGAAGTGATTCACTAGTAATTTTGTGCAATTTGCTTACTATGTGTAGCTTCTTAGCAAACTAAAAGATTGAGTGATTCACTAGGAAATTCAAGCATTTTACTTGTTTTTCTAAACATAGAAAATTTTATTGAAAGAGAAAATTTCCTAAGTGGGTTTCTTAGAGTGAATTTCTTTTTTGATCTATTTTAGTTAGATTTCACTCTCTTTTGGATTGAATCACTTGTTTTAGTGAGCAAATTGCTTGCTATTTTGGACTTATGCAAAATAGACTCAAAATATACCTCAAGTGATTCCACCCATTGTAGATGCACCTATGAGATTAGATTTGAGTTCATTTACATTGCTTAGATTCTAACAAGTTTCCTTGTCAAAATTTTTAGTTTTTTAAAGTTCAAGTTAGAGTCACCATTTGCAAAGTTCCTATAGAATTTAAGCACAAAATTTTATAAAATGGATGAAATTTGAAGGCAACATTTGGTTGATATCTTTAACATTAGGCAATTACTTCTATTTCAACTTGTTAAAAGTGCAAGTAAAACTAAGTGAATTGCTTTCTAAGTCAAGTAAATTGTTCACTTCTTGCAAAATATTTAACTTACCCAAAATCAAGAATCTCTCACTTTCATGAGCAAATAAATTATGAAACAAGACTCAACGATTTTATGACCTTGGGCTAATCACTCCATCCATGATGAATGCAATTTTGGTCATAAAATTTGAGAAAAACACATAAGAATTGTGGGCTTTTCCCATTGAGTGTGCAAAAAAATATGTTGATCTAGGGAATTGGCCTAACTTTTAATTAAGTGTTGTGCCCCTAAATCTAATATTCAATAAGGTTGGATGGGTTTTCCAAAGGCTTCTCCTGACCTCCATATTAAGGTTGGATTACCTCATATGGATATCTAATCTAAACTAACTACTTGCATGGAAATCAAACACATAAAAAGAAAATGCATAAAATTAAAGTGCAAAAATTCAAATATAGAATTAAATGTGTAAAGTGTGAAAACTAAATTTGTGAGTTTAGAGTACAAGAAATGAATGTGAATATGGTTATTACACTATAGCAAGAATAGCATGTGATCAATCAACACATGATAAACTAAATAATATCAATGTCCACCCTTTCATTTTATTATAAAATAGATAAGTGAATAACAAGATGGGCTAGAGGAAAATATCCAACCATCACACACATGATAAACCACGATGGAAATACCTCTAATTGGATACACAAGTACTTGCTAATTTCTTACAACCTCATGAGTTTAAATCACAATGTGGGTTTCAAAAAGTGTAGCTCTAAAATTTTATATCCAAAAATTAAATAAAATGGGGGCCCTAGGCCATTATTTATAACAAAAGTTTATTTTTGAGTTATCTAGTGTGAAAAACAATTACTCCTAGTAAAAGTAAATATTGGGGGGGGGGGGTAACTTTAACAAAATTTTATACCTCCAAATGTTACATTATTCTAATTATGCCTTTAATATGCTTAAAATTCTCCAAAAGTGGTTAATGCATCAAATGCCAAAAATATAGCTTTTCAAGATATTTTCCTTAAAATCTATGTTGATTATACCTATTGATTTTTAATTGTGTGCCCTTTTCAAGAAATTTTCTTGGCTTATGCCAAGTGATTCACTCACTTTTGCAAATTATTCACTTGCATTAGCAAGTAAATTATGCACCATTGTCAAGTAAAATGATGATTGAATATCATGTGTAATGAGATTGATAAAGGTTATTCATTATTCTATGTTATGGAATATTTTAACTAGATTTAAAAGAGGGTGTTCCCTCTAAAAGTAATAGGATAGGATATATATTTAGAAAAAAGTGGTGAAACCCTTTCCAAGGTGTTCCCTTTGGATTGTTTTTATTTTCCACCAAGATGTATGAAATTAGGATTGGGTAGTGTATGACCATAGTGACCAATCTAACCCATCGTACATAGATAGTGATATAAGTCACTTCCTACTTGTTTTCATGAATACCCTAATTCCCCATATGGTGTTGAATCATAAAGATATTATTTAGAGGTAGGTAGAGGTATTATTGATTTATATTATATTATCCAATCCCATTGTCCATGGGTATGCATATGTTAAGGATGATTATTATGGTTTTGAGTTCAAAAGTGAAGACCCTTGGGTGCACCTAGCTTGGAGAAATGAAGGTTGGACAAAGTGGGTTTGCAAGCCTCATGCAAGAAGCATGGAAAATGGTAGGCTATAATGTGATGACTGGTTTTGGAAAATGTCACCCACTTCAAGATTCTATTGCATGATTGAAAAATATGAAATTATTTTTTAATTTGGCTAATGTGTGGTAAGTTGTAATTTCTATTGTGACTTTCTATATTGTATATGTATATTTTTTCCTAGTTTGCTTTGGTTTTTATCCAAATGGGTTCAATTTTTTTTAACAATAGATAATGGTTAGAGGAACATTATAAATTATATATAAATTTATTTTACATATCACTAAATTTATAAAAAACCTCTAATATACCTTGTTTTTTAGCCATTAGTGTTTAAAAATTTAAAATTTCATTATTATTTTATTTTTAGCAATAAATAAATGCTATGGTAATATAAAAGTGACATCATTTGAGCACTAGGTTGATGCTAAATATTGAAGTTACAATGACATAATGTAGTGTTAGTATAGTGATTTATTAAATTAGGAAGGGCATACTCCCATCATAGTGATCATTTTTCATCGTTATCTTTATTTTTCCCACTTTTCATAGACTAGAGGGATGATATACCATTCAACAACATCAAAGAGAAGAAAAAAACCAGGTTGCCTACTTATAAGAATTAAAATATAATTCTCCAAATATGTTGGAAAAGGTAAAACCAAAATTTGGGAAGGATGAAATCAAAATAAAGAAAAAAACATAGAGAAGGAAGCAATAGACACTAGAGGGAATCCTTTTTAGAGGGAAAACTCTCCTCTAAAAAGGTTTTATTCTTTGGTTAATTTCTTAGGTTATAATTTATTATCTTTTTGTAAATTTGGTTTAAAACCTTAAGGTTTAAATTGATTCACTTAAAGTGAAAAAAACAATTATTAGGTAAAACTTATATTGTTTTCATAAATTTAATTTTAAAACCAAAATTGAAGTAATAAATATTTTGAAGTCAATATCTAAATTTAGTAAAGTATAATAAAATTACCACCAAATAAAGTCAAGTCCATTATTTTTTGGCTTTTCATCATCATATGCTTGTTTTTTTTCACATAATAACTAATTTGGTATATGTTTAGAGGCCATATCATTTAACACCAATATCATGCTGATAGGGCTTATCTAACCTTAAAATATGTGTAATATATGTCTTATAGTATCCAAAGGTAGTATAAGTTACAATATTGTTGGATATATATAATATGAGGTCTATATAAACTTAATTCATCAGGTGCATTTGATAAATATTATATCAAAATTAAATCAAATAGTCATTATAATTGTACAATCATGAATATTAGTTTGAAACATATAAATATTTATTTAAAAATAAATTTACCTACTCAAAGTTATTGTTAAATTATTAGTTTAAATAAACATAATAATACAAGCAAACTCAAGATGGTATATAATTACACACATTCAAAAAAAGTTTCTATTGTGTATTTATTATTTTTTAAATTTTTATGTGTAGCTTCTATTGAGGGTAACTCCCATTAAAATAATAAAACATTACATTACTATCGCCTTAATTAAACCATATCTAGCTTACCCTATTATCAAAGGTATTCTTCGTTTGCCTTTCTATTAAATATATTCTTCTTCCTCAAATTGTTATGTTTCTACAATCAACTCCTTGATATTATTTTCATTAAGATATAATATCTCACTTGTCCATTTGCCTTCTAAAATTTGAAAATGTCCAAGACAAACACCAACATCATGAATGGCTAAAATATCTATAACATACTTTTCATTAAGAGATAACATCCCACTTAGGTAGTTGCCTTCTAAAATTTTATTTTTTCCAAGATGAAGATCAACACCATGAATAGCTAAAATATTTGTTACCCAATTTGCTTCTTTATAAATATTTTAGCTTTAACAACCTATCAATTCCCTAATATATCTTTTTCTAAGGGTCTTATTCATGCCCTACTATTCTAACATATCATTTTCATCATCAAATTTTGTTTATATTTATGGGATAAGATCCACTTTTTCTTAACACTTGTGATATCAATATCTCATTGAGTTTCCTTTTCTCTTTGTTCTTATTTATTGATCTTTATTTCCTATTTTCATTCCCACCAACACTCTCGCCTTCATCAATATCTATAATTTTTTCATATTGATAATAGTTATACTTATCATCTATGTGTATGTATTGCTATAAAGGATTTGAAGAACCTCAAAACCACTTTCGTCTTGATGATGCCTTAGAAACCTAAAGTGTAAAAATATTTCTCCATAGCCATTACGTTATGTTTCCCTAGAAACCCTAAATTATTATGCATATCCTCCATCCTCATTTATTTAATATGCTACTCTTAAAACCCTAAAGTGCAAGGATAACCTTTATAATACTTTTATTTATATTGTGAGGAGAGGATTTTAAACTACGTGAGAAAAATGAAGACCCTATACCTAGAATAAACTTATCCTTTGTTTTAAAAATTTTCTCTCCATATTCCTTCACATTTAATTTCTTTTAAATTTGAACTTCAACATTGTATCTTTATTTTTTTGAATAGTTGATCTAAGTAAACTATGATGGTTTTTGGCATATGATGTTGTAGATAGGATTTATTGACCTCTTTCTTGAGAGTGGAATATTCTTGATATAATACAAATTATACTACACCTTCATCTTGAAGAGTGTCTCATGACCAAATTTTTTTCTCATTCTCCATCATTTTCACTTTGTAATCTCTTGTCATATGTAGTCTTATAAAATTTATGGCATTGAAATGTAATATTTTCATAATCCACTTGTTGATCTTATTTTATTGATTCAAATTTAATTTTAATGGATTATGGAAAATATTTTGAAATATCCATAGCAGTATATATCTAGGTATATACAATATGCTTTTACTTCGTAGTAAGTGGTCCCTCTAGATGAAATCCCCTAAGGTATTGCCAATATTATTTAAAATATCCTTATTGATATGATTGTATGGAATTCAAATAAGCTTGATCTACATTGGAAGCTTTTTGGTAGTTTCTATATCTATAGAAAAATTGCAATTCCTTCATTATAAATATAAGACATCTCTCCTCCTAAACCATGGGCCAACACTTATTTTTTTATCTCTAATATTTAAAAAAATATATTATGAGGAAATTTTTTTAATTCATGTAGTGGTTTGAATTCAATTGCCACTTCCACTTGATCCAATTTGGAATCTCCAAAAACTTACGCTAGTAACCATGGGACTTAAATGATAACCATTTTTGTTTTGAGAACCATTATATCATGCTTGATCATAAAATCCTCGATAATCACTTTTGGTGTAACATCTACTCCCTAGGAAAGACTTTGTATATTTATTTTACCATTTATCTCCTACTTGGACATCCATACTTCTAGGTAGGTCATCCTTACTTCCAATTAGGACTTTTAAATATATATATTTTTTCACTCTACCGACCTTTTCCCCATATGAATCCTTTCCTTTTTTTAACTTTTCCAAATCTCTAGAGTAAGAAAAGGTGAGGCTAACTCTTACTCACACCTACATGTTATTTTTATGTTCTCCTTACTCTTCTCAAAAGATCTAAAATAAAAAAATATAAGGTATTAGTTATAAGGATTTGAAACGACCATGTCCATTAACAAATATAACTACCACATTTTTATTAAATTTACTTGTATTCATAATTTATTTGATTTATTAATCTATATTATAACTAATTCACATTAATGCAAACTATATTGAATACAATTGCATGAGGAATGCTATTTTTAGAAGGATTTGATTACTTTTAGTTGAAGGCTCATAAATAAGGACTCTTTATCAACCTCTCGAAGGACATTATATGTTCATTAATTTTTTTTAATAATTAAAATTTTTAATAATTTTATAAACACTTTATTTTTTAATTAAAATGAATAATAATAATTTAAAACATATAAATATTTTATTTTATTGAGAATGAAAGTAATAACATTGAAACAGAAACCTAAGTAAGAGGAAGTTCTGTAAAATGAATTGATTCAAAAATATTTTTTAAAACATAAAAAATATCATATGCTTTAGACTATGGATTACCAATCATATTGGATTATGTTGGTTTGGTATTATTTTAGGTAAGATTTATTACATGGTTATCATACCATTCACATTCATAGTTTCTAGAGTTGAATTGTTAAAAACCTTTACACTTGGAAAAATAAACTTGTATGTGATTAAAGTGTCAATTTTCCTCTCTTTGATGTTGTTTTTGTTAAAATTAGAAAGTTTAGGTTGCAATCATTTTTATTATTTTATGTTTGGTCATTGTCATTTAATTCTATTTGAACATTTTCTTGGTTAAAAATGTAACATCTTAGTTATGATTTTGAGTACATACTCCTCCTAGGAAAAAGAATGAATACCTCTAATCTCTTAATTTGTTAAATCTTATAACCATATCATATTTTATATAAAAATTTAAATATTATCAAATCTCTCCCCTCACATGTTGCGGATATGTTATATATAAAAGGTTCCTTATCCAAAGGAAAAAAAAAAATTAAATATTATATTTAAATGAATGTTTACTTACATTGACATTCAATCCAAATTTAATTATTATTATTTTTAATTTAAAAGCATTAATGAATAAATAAAACATCCTCTCTTTAAAAATTTGTATATTATTCCCTTTGACGAGTAGATTTTATTTTTTTAACTATAAACCAAGCAATACCATAAGGTTTCAATTAATTAACATGAAGAAAAAAATTCAATTCTTGAATATAAAAAATAAAAGTTTAAATTCTTATGTGAAACTTATATTATTTTCATAAATTCTACTTAAAACCAGTTAATTTTACCTAATTTTTAAAATTTAGTAAAATATAACAAAATTACCACGAAATAAACTCAAGTTCATTTTTTATTGTTTTTTACCATCGTATGCTAGTTTAATATTTATTAATAAGCTATATGTGATTTTTATTGGGACCACTGTTTTAATACAACGAAACATATGAGTGTGTGGTCTACCTGCAAGGATGCCACTTGCATTATCGGTGATGTGATGCCGGTTCAATCCCCACAGTGGGTGTGTATAAGAAAAAAAAACATTACATTACTTACTATTATGTTAATTAAACCATATCTAACTTATATTTTTATTATATACATTCTCATTTTTTTTTTAACTTTTACATTTCTACACACAAGTACTTGATATTGTTTTTATTTGCTTTTTAAAATTTAAATTTTTTTAAGATTATAATAAAAGATGTAAATGGTTAAAAAAATTACTAAATCTAATACATCATGTGTATTTGATAAATATTATATCAAAATTAATTTAAATGATCATTATAATTATATAATAAAAACATTAGATTCATTTTATTATATATAATCCAATTAATTATAAATAATTTTTATTTTAAAATATTATATACATCACAACATAACAAAAAAAATATTATTCATCTTCACGCTATTCGAATTTTAAAAAATATATTATTCAGTGGTTGGAGGTTGAAGGTTGAGTTTTCGGAATTGAGGAGGTCTGCATGTGTGCTTGTTGTTTCAATCCGCCTCATTAATTCTGAGTCTACGGGTTTTTTTGCCACGTATCTGCATAAATTCTACCTCCGGGTGGGGTTTGGTACTTTTTAATGGACGCTACTCATACGATAGCTTTAGTTGCTGCTGGAACTGTCGGAGTGCAAAATGGTGGTCGAGAAACGTCCTTGCAGGATGGTAGTGAAAGTGTACCACGAGGTAATGACTCTGTCCCTCATGTTATCATTCCTGATGCTGAGTTTAACAAAGCCTGTAAGTGGTATGAGAACACCCATTTAGTGGGCTATTTCCTTGGACGTATTCCTAGCGAATCCTTGATTCGTCACTGGGTCCAGCAAGTCTGGCAACCCTATGGTATTCAATGTGTTAATGTGCAGAACCTCACCAAGGGTTTCTTCCTTTTTTGTTTTGTTGAAGCGGAGCATGCTAAGAAAGTGCTTAATAGAGGACCCTGGTCTGTCCTTAGCTCCCTGTTAGTCCTGCAACAATATTACCGTACCTTCTCCATCAACGAGGAAGCCTCGCTGGAAGTCCCGATTTGGGTTGAGTTTCCTGGTCTCCCCATTCCATGTTGGTCTTTTTTGAAAACCCTAGCCACTCCTTTGGGGAAATTTGTTTGCCTGGAATCTGATAAGTTTTTTTGTCCTCGTCCTACTAAGCGAGTTTGCATGAAAGTCGACCTTTCCAAGGATTTGGTTGAACATATTGATATCACGTTGGATGGGAAAACCTATCGACAACGTGTTGTGTATATCAACTTGCCCAATACCTGCTATCGGTGTCAGTCATCTTCTCATAAAATTAGGGATTGCCCGCTTATGACCGGTCGAGCTCAGACCCATATTTCGGCACCTCCTCCTCCTACCACCACCCCAAGTGGCATAGCCTGAAGGGGCTAAGAGTGGAGAAGAGTGGGTTATTGTATCCCATAATCGATGAAACAAGAACCCTAAGAATCAGGCACGACATGCAACAACTAGTTCTTCAGCTGTGGCTCAAGGTCCTCAAGAACCCATGGTCATTCCGCAACCTCAACCTAATCCCACAACATGGACTAGGCCTTCCTTTACGGATGTAGTTTCGGTTACATATGCCCCCTCGGCTCCCCAAAATTCTTCCTCTCTAGAAGGCGCGGGTCCAGCAGGCTCTCAGACTTACAAGGCACGCCGCTCACGCAACCCTCCTCATGAAAGGGAGGAGTATAATGTTGATAAGAGGCACCAGACAGATGATGTGCATCGGTAGTTCACCGAGGAGTATAATGTTGATAAGAGGCACCAGACAGATGATGTGCATCGAAAGTCCACCGAGGCTCAGGGCCACCTAGAATGCTTCACCACAAATACATTTGGGGCTCTTGGGAAGCTCGGGGACTCCGAGGTTGTTGAGGATAGTATGCACCTCGACCGGGCTTAATGCTTTTTCTCTCATGGAATGTAAGAGGACTGATGGACCCAGTCCAAAAATACCTGGTCCGCGATGAGCTGCCTAAGGTCTCTCACACGTTTGGTAATCTTGACTTTGTTTGTCTGCAAGAAGTTAAATTTTTTTATTTTAATCTAGATTGTACCTGTAATTTTTTGTGGTCGCATGGTTGCTTTCATGCAACCCGTCATACTCATGGTAAGGGAGGAGTTGTTACTTTTGTCTCTTCCAAGTGGATGAGGAATGTGGTTTCTTGGGGGGTGGACCCCTCAAATCAAGTTGTCTGGACTCTGTTTGAGTTTCAAGGTCAACCTTTTGGAATAATTAATCTGTATGCATCTAATGATGCTTCTGATCGATGTAGTTTGTGGTGGTGGCTGGATTTTTCTCTGCCACATGTTGTCTGGGTGCTTTGTGGTGACTTTAACATGATTGAGAAACCCCAGGATAAGGTTGGGCACATGCCAATGTGATGGAATATCGAGGAAAGAGAAGCATGGTTTTTCATGAAGAATAAACTGGGGTTGTCAGATCCTAATTACTGTTTCTCTCAGTTTGACTTCCCTGAGAATGTTTGGTTCACCTGGTCTAATTTCCAAATAGGATTTTTGAGGGTTTTGAAGCGCTTGGACCGAGCAATGCTTACAGATTCCCACCACTTCTTCTTTAACAGGCTTTCTCCATCCTGCCCTTTTGTTCATGCCATTCCAGACACTACCCTCTCTGATCACTCCTCGATTATTTTTGACATTGCCACCCGGGCCTCTCCTCCTCGAAGCTTTCAATCACAATTTTACCTAAATGTTTCCTTTCTTCAAAATGATGCTATGAGGGCTCATATTACCCGATGCTGGAATCTTCTCCCAAGACCCTCTGGCTCGGTTGGCTGGATTGTTTGGTGGAATAAGGCCATTCGGCATACAACTTCTATGCTTCGATCTCTTGGGGTTGAAGTTGCAAAGCGCAGGAGGGTTGCAAATTCTACCCTCAAAAAAGAATTATCAGAGGCCTCTGTGAGACTTGAGTCTTCCCCATTCAACCAATATTTGCAAGCTCATGTTGCTATCATTCATCATGAGCTGAAGAAAGTAGAGCTTTATGAGGCTAGAGGAGCCCAACTTCATGCTAGAATGCATTGGCTCAAGATTGGGGACAAGGTGTCTAAAGAATTCTTCAAATGGTTACGCCCCTCTTCATTGGCTATGCAATTTCAAGCTCTTCAAATCGATGGGGGTAGACTCACTGAGCTTCCTGATATAATCTCTACCTTTGTCCGCCATTATCAAAAAAATTTTCTTCTCAACCACTCACCCTCACCCGATAGCAGGCCTTGGCTGAGTGTTGTGCAGTGGTGCCAGAAAAGCTCTCTTTCGAGCAAAAAGCCAGTTGTGAAGCCCCTCTATCTCTTGAAAACCTTACTCAGGCTCTCTCTCAAATGAAGAATGATAAGGCCCCTGGGTTGGATGGATTCCCCTATGAATTCTTCAAAGAATTTTGGGATTTCATTGGCCCAGACTTGCTTAAGGTCTATCAAGAAGCAATGATCACAGGTTCCTTGGGTTCTCTAATAAATAAAGGTAATATTCGATTCATACCCAAGGTTGGGGACCCTAAAATTATTACCAATTGGAGGTCGATCACTCTTTTGAATGTCAGCTATAAGATCATTGCCAAAGCTCTGGCTTTAAAGTTACGCCCCATTCTACCTTTAATTATCAGGCCTGAACAAACTGGGTTTGTTCAAGGCCGATATATCCTGGATAATATCCTGGAAGTATGGGAAGGTATGGAATGGGCTAGACAGTCTCAACAGGATGCTATATTCATCAAAATTGATTTTGAAAAAGCTTATGATAAAATTGAGTGGAATTTTATTCTTACCATGTTACAAGCACTTGGCTTTGGTCCGAACTTTGTTAAGTCTGTCAGTATGCTCTTCCAGGATGCTTCAACTGTGCTCACTCTAAATAACACTCAGTCTGATGTCCTAGGCCTATTCCATTCGGTGAGGCAAGGCTACCCGCTTGCTCCTTCTCTATTTATCCTGGCTGTAGAAGCCTTTGGATACCTCCTGGCTGCCCAAGTGTCTCAGGGAAACATTCGGGGAATTGCTCTTCCCAATTCGCCAGCTCAGTTGGTTAATGGGCACTTTGTTGATGATTCTTTCCTGACCATTAGGGAAGATCAACAATCTATGTCCAATGCTTTGCATTGCCTTGATATCTTTTGTGCAGCTTCAGGCTCTAGCATTCAGTGGCATAAGACTGCCTGCTTTCGATAGTCTGCTAATCCTTGCCCAGATTGGCTTTCTCAATATCCCTGGCAATGGATTCAATCTGGCAAAGTTTTTAAGTTTTTGGGCATTCCTTTTGCTTTTCAGAGTACCTCTGCTCAACTCTGGAATCATGTGCTCCAGAGAGTTGAGAAGAAGCTTTCTTATTGGATTACCAAGAAACTCTCCCTGGTAGGAAAATTCCAAGTTTACTCCAAGATTTTGGCTACCACTCATGTGTATTTTTCTTCCTGCTAGACTCCATCCCGGGCCTGTTACCAAAATCTAGAGAAGTTGTTGTGAGATTTTCTTTGGGCTAGCTCTTCCCAGAAGAAGGGATTTCATAGAGTAGCCTGGGAAATTTGTTGTCTTCCCAAGTCCTCTGGCGGGATGGGTCTGTTTGACTATCAACGCCAGGGATTTGCTCTATGTGCAAAGTGGGTTGTTAGAGCTATTGATGGCCCAGAAGCCTGGAAGGTCCTAATTCGATATTGTATTTCTACAGGCCTTCCTTTGGGTAAGAAATTTTGGTGGGGGATGTCTCTCCCCTCTATTGTTACAACGCCTGTGTTTATTAAAATTCAAGGCTCCTTTGTGATGTAGAGCATTTGGTGAGCTTGGGAGGCTCTTAAACCCTGGCTCTATTGGTCTGGTGATGGGCAAAAAAAGGGGCTTCCATAGCCTCTCTTAATGTGTGGTGGTCATCTGTCATTACTTACCATGGCTCCCCTTTGGCCTCATTTCAATGGATTCATGCTCAACGGTTTTTCAAGAAGGGAATTGCTACCATTTCTGATTTCTTCTCTTCTCATACCAAAGATTGGATTCCTTGGGAGGTTTTCAGATGACTTCATAATTTAAAACTAGAAGATAAGACCACGTATGATATTGTGTTAGATAGCATTCCCTTCTCTTTTTGGCCAAAAATTACTAGGCATTTCCAAAAACCTTGGTGGTCGGACTGGACCTGGTCGAAGAACATCCCGTTAATTCAGTACAAGGCCCGTTTGGGGTATTCCTGGCTTTCTCCACACTTGCCCATGGTGGGTAAGTTGAACGAGCATTGGGACTTAATCTCCAAGCCTTCACAGTGGAAATTGCATTTTAACATGGTCTGGGCCTCTTATCTTGAGCCAAAGCTGGCTTTTCTTGCTTGGAGTCTGCTTTTTCAAGGTTTGCCTATGGGGCAATGACTGAAATACTTGGGCGTGGCTAATCCCAAATGCTATTTTTGCAATGAACCTGAAGATTGCACTCATGTTTTTTGGTCATGTCGTAAAGCTCAAATGGCTTGGAAGTGGCTGGAATATTTCTTTCGACCTTATATGGCCACTTATTTTTCTTGGCACCATTCCCTGCTAGGCGATGCTCCTGATTTTTCTATTCCTCTTGTGCCTGTCTGGAATATTTTTAGAGTCAATATTCTTTTTCACTTATGGAAGACCAGAAACAATATAGCTTTTTCCAGAGACACAACTTCTGATTCCTTTTCTTTAGCTGATAAGTATGTTGTATTTTTTAACTCTTGGCTTCAGATACAGGTTCAAGTGGAAAAAATTCATATTGACATTCAGTACCTGAGGACTCTCCTGGACCATTGGGCCAATGCGCCATGCACTATCAGTCGGGTCCCCTCGGATTCGACATCACAACACCATGCTGGCTCTCATTCTCGATCTCGTCGGGGACGTAGGGCATTACCGCAGGTGGGGAGACACTGGTCTCAACCTCCATCGATGACCAAACATCGTTACTCTGATGGTGTTGGTAATTCGTGGCTGGTGAGTGGATGGGATGTTCATCCAGAACCTTCACACCAGGTTGCGGGTTGGGGAGATGCGGTCGTGGTGGTGCTAGTTAATGCTCTGGGCTGGCACGGTGATGGCCAAACCCCCCACCCCCAGGATATAAATGCACAAGAGGTTAATGACGTTGTTGATATGGGTGGTACTAACACTGATGATAATGGTTGGGATGCTCCTGTTGTCGCCTCTCCCTGGCGCCATGATGACAATGTGGACAATTTTATCCCCCGATGTCTGGAAATGATTTATGTTCTGCGGATGCATGCTTTTCTTTGATTTTTGGCTAAGAGGATGATTTTAATTCCCTCTTTTTTGTGTTAGCCAGCTAAAGTCTTTGTATTTGCTATTTGGTTTCTCCTAACCGTTTGCGGTTAGTGTGATTTTTGGGACCCTACTGGGGTGTGCGTATCCACCCACTTTTTGTATGATTAAGTTGTATTTTTAATATAATATAGCTTATTTCATTAAAAAATATATAATATATATATATATATATATATATATATATATATATATATATATATATATATATATATATATATATATATATATATATATATATATTATTCATTTATAAAAACATTTATAAATCTATTACTTCATATATTATGGATGTTAAGTGCTTTCAATCCAAATTTAGTGATTATTATTATTACTTTCAATCTAAAACCATAAACTAGACATTAATGAATATAGAAAAGGTTCTCTCTTTAAAATTTTATATAAAGAACAAGCTACTTAATATATAATATTATAATGTCTCCTTACAACCTTAACAAGGTGTTCCATTTCGTAATATCATCCAACTTTCATATCCAAGCCTAACTCTTTGTTATAAAATATTTTATTTATTTATATTTATGGTTTGAAATGATTTTATTGTATTAAATTATAATTATAATATTATAATGTTTTAATACATCATATTAATATTATATTATTTAACAATTTTTAGATATAAATTTAGACAAAAAAATCTCATCGAGTCATGGTATTGTGTGAGGGTAATTGGCCCTTTTGCTTTCAAACTAGTTCATGTGATGTTATTGTTCTCATTCAAGTTGTATTTATTTTCAGTGGCATATTCCTATGTTGGAATTTCGTTCCACTTTAACACCTCTTCTTATTGTGTTCAAAGCTATTGTAAAATTATTATTAAAAAATATATAATTTAAGTATACTCAAGATGATATATAATCACACATATTCAAACTAAAGTTTTAATTGTGCGTTTATTTTCTATTTTTTTTAGTAAGTTATATGTAGCTCTTTAAAAGCTACTCCAACCAAAATAACAAAGCATTGCATTGTTATCACCTTATCTAAACCATATATACCTTACCTTTTTATCAAAGGTATTATTTATTTGTCTTTCTGTTAAATATATTCTTCTTCCTCAAATTGTTATGTTTATATAATAAACTCCTTCATATCATTTTTATTAGGAGATAAAATCTCACTTGTCCAACTGCCTTCTAAATTTTAAAATTTTGAAGACATAGACAAACATCATGAACTATTAAAATATTTGTTATACAATTTTCATTAAGAGATAACATCTCATATCATTCAGGTAATTGCCTTCTAAAATTTAAATTTGACCAAGATGAAGGTCAACATCATGAATGGCTAAAATATTTGCTATATGATTCCCTTCTCTATAAATATTTTGGCTATAAAAACCCGTCAATTTCCTAACATCTCTTTTTTCTAGGGGTCTTATTCATGTCCTACTATTCCAACATATCATTTTCATCATCGAATGTTGTATCTATTTGTAGGATTAGCCCCAATTTTTCTTAACACTTGCAATAACAATATCTTGATGAGTTTCATTTTATCTTTGTTCTTGCTTCTTGATCTTCCTCTCCTATTTTCATTCCCACTAGTACTCTTTTCTTCATCAATATTTACAAATTTTCCATTCTGATCATAGTGATACTTTTCATGTATAAGAGTATATTGCTATGAAATATTTGAAGTGCAAGGAATAACCTCAAAATCACTTTCTTCTTTATGATGCCTTGAAAACCCTAAAGTGTAAGAACATTCATCCATAGACATTACCTTTTGTTTCCCTAAAAACCCAAATTATTTTTAATTTTATTTTTTAATAGGTTTAAGAAACCTAGTTTGTTATGCATATCCTCCATCCTCATTTCTTTAATATGCTACTCTTAAAACCCTAAAGTGCAAGGATAACCTCTACACTACTTTCATTTCTATTGCAAGGAGATGATTTTTAACTACTTGAAAAAAAAAGACTTGTACTTGAACATTTTCAACCTCTATTTAAAATTTTTCCTCTACATCTTCTTTCACATTTAATTTCATCTAAATTTGAACTTCCACATTGTATCTTTATTTTTTCTAATAGTTGATTTGAGTAGACGACGATGGCTCTTGTCCTTTGATTTTGTAGATAGAATTTCTTTACCTCTTTCTTGGGAGTGGAATATCCTTGATCTACTATTTTTTTCTCATTCTCCATCATTTTTACTTTGCAATCTCTTACTATATGTCCAATTTCATAACATTTATAGCATCAAAATGTAATATTTTCATAATCCACTTGTTGATCTCATTCTCTTTATTCAAAGTTAATCTTAAATAATTGTGGCAAAGGTTTTGAAATATCCACAACAATATATAGCTAGGTATATACAACATGTTTTTGTTCCGTAGTAGTTGCTCCCTCTAAATGAACTTCTTTAGGGTAGTGCCAATATTCTTTAAAATATTCTTATTGATAAGTTGATACTAAAGTCTAATAAGCCTCATGTACATTAGAAGCATTTTGGTAGTATTTGTATCTATAGAAAAATTTGCATTCCATTGACATCTCGCCATTGGCAACACTTACTTTTTATCCCTAATTTCTAAAATAAAAAATATTATTACTTTTTATCCCTAATTTCTAAAATAAAAAAGATGATGAGGAAAAAACCTTTAGAAAGTATAACCATGGAGTAATTTAAATTCAATATCCACTTTCACTTGATCCAATTTTGAATCTTCAAAAACTAGGGCTAATAACTTCGGAACTTACATGTTAACTCTTTACTTTTAAAAACCATTATATCATGCTTGATCATCAAATCTTTTAATAAAACTTGTTAAAAAAATATTAAATTTTCTCTTTGATACTATTTATATTTTAAATTGATACTACCTTTATTACTTTATTTTTTAATTATTGTCATTTAATTCTATTAAAACATTTTTATAATTAAAAATTTAACATGCTAGTTATGGATTCGACTACCTACTCCCCTCATTACCTCTAACCTCATCCTTTGTTAAATCTTTTGACCATTCCATATCTCATATACAAATTTAAATATTATGATTAAAAAATGAATGATGTTTTAAAAATTGTAATACACAAAATATTTCATATCGCTAAAACTTTTGACTCAAAACTTTGAGAGTTTTTCGAAATATTACCATTGTACTCTTTGCAGAACTCTCAATCCAAAGAGAATAGGAAACTTATAACATGGTATTGAAAATAAGCATAAACATACATCTTTCTCTTATTCGGCCCCACACGATCGGGCTCGGCAGAGTTTATTGAATATATATATATATATATATATATATATATATATATATATATATTTGTATATGTTATATATTTATTTATAATTTAGCATTTGGTGCATGTCGAGTAGACGTTGAAATTGTATTTAGACTCTGTTGAGTTAGTGATGAGTTGGGTTCCATTCAGCGCGCTGACGACGGCATTTCCACGTTTGAGTGCGGCCGCCTGCTGGCCTTGTTGGAAATCCATGCTCCACATAGATATTCCTTTGGCTGTGATATCTAACGTCTGAGAAGTACCTCCAGAAGTCAGGTCCAGGGTGGCAGGTTCAGCCACCATCGCAGTCACGTACAACTTATCTTCGAGACTAGAACTTCCTTTGCATGCATCGCTTAGGTTCTTACTTTGCGTGTAATAGAACATGTACAGCGAATCCTCTGTCACGTTAGGCTGGGTGCCCGACTTGTACCACCTTATGAAATGCTCGGCCAGCTCCAAGAACGCCACGTGCGGGAAACCCTCCACGTAATCGACACCAGACTCAGCAGCGCCTTTGCTGAGAGTAGGCGCAACGTAGTGGCTCTCCACCCAGTCATTCCACGTCACGATCTGAAGAAAAGAGGTGTTGAGCTTTAAGAGTTCGTGACGTGGGACTCACTTCACAGGTAGTTGCCCTTCACAGGTAGTTGCCCTTCACTTCACAGGTACCGCTTTCACTCTTAAAGAACCAGGGACTCACGCTGGGCAGGTACGCTTTGCTTTTCTCGTTGCAAGCCCGGAGATAGTTCTCATCCAACGACAAGTCGGGGCTCTGGTAGCCGTCACTGGCGTTATAGGGCCACGCTGAGGTGTCCCAAGCATGGAGGCCATCGATGACATCTCCGAAGTCCTTAAGCTTGCCCTGGACACCGTAGTAGGAGCCGTCCGTGGGGAAGAAGGGAACGAAGAAGAATTTGTCCTTCCCTCCGGCTTTCTGGAAAATGTCCTGCCACGCGGCCAGGGAAGAGGAGTGCTGGAGTAGTTGAGCATGGCCACGATTTGATCGGGAGTGAGGGTCCCGCCATCGTTCATGTCGGCGGAGAAGAAGAGCTTGAAACCGGAGCCCAAGTCTTCGGCAGCCTTGAAAATAGCCTCGGCGCGTTTGGCGCGCTCATCGTCCCAGAGTTCGGTATTGAGTGCGAAGGCGTCGATGCCTTTGCTTTGCGCAAGCTGAATTTCCTGCTTCAGCACATCTGCGTCGTCTTGCGCGTACAGCAAGTAATGAGCGATTACGAGGCCATCCTCCGCCGCTATAAATGCTTTTGGAAAGATAAAAAGAAGACAGAGGAAAATAGCAAGAAACGCTTTGGACTTCATTGTGACTCAGTATACTAATTCTTTTTGTGTTCTCCTTGTAGCTGCGATGGCCACCCATTGCCTATGCTTTGGTTATATAATAGCTCGCGAGAGGCGAAATTTGTGTCCACAAGGACTATGAATGCGGAGGAGTTGCGAATTGGAGGAAAGCGTTTACTCCCATCTCACACGCAAGGACGGTGCGGCACCGTGCACGCTCGACTAGTCGCCACGGGTTATATGCGTTGCAGTGTCTCAGTCACCTTGCACCAATTAACACGACAACACATATAACAATATCCTGCTCATGGGCTTAGCGGAAGCATCCCAAGTATATAAAATCTATTTAGGGACTGAGCTTTCACTATTGTCTCAAGTGACTCTGCCTTGACCATCCAGCCAAGCTCTCACTCTCATCACAGGAAACTCACGTGCTCTTGCTTGCTTTGGTCGGTTCGGTCACAAGGACGCCGTGAGAGTTGTTGAGGAAAGTTGAGACATACACCCCTCATATGGCCCACGTGCGAAGAAGGGTGCAGACTCGTCAATGTCGACCCAGCATCTAACAATCTGGTTTTAATACTAAGTAGACAGACCTTGCACCAAGACTATGTATGTGCATAAGAAAGAGAGGGCGTATCAAGCTTCAAAGTTGGCTAAAGAAGACATTTTACGCACAGCCCAAACAAATCAACAACGACGGATCGACGATACATTATCTTGGAATACCTCAAATTTTTAATCATATAATTTGATTTTTATTTCCTTATTAAAGGGAAAACCAAATATATTTCTTTCCTACAATTCTTTTTGGGGTCTATTGATACCAAACTAATGGAATCATATGGGCTATGTTATTCAAGTAATGTAGATTTATTCAATCTTACTTGTTTTTATCTATTTGTTATTTTCTTTCGTATGTTAGCTATTTTAATTGGTACTACGTATAATTAATAAACAAATTTGTACTTTAGACTAAAACACATGGAAATCAAGCTATAATAAATAATAACATAAAATTATTTAAAATGATTCAACCTTATCTCTATACATTGGAGTAAGTTATATAATAATACAAGTAAATTATATAATTGTTATTATTATGTAAACAATCAACAAATCATCAATATATTAAATAAATTACATTTCTTTCTTTTATTTTTTATTTAAACAATTTTACTATTATATAGTTTCTTATTACTTAGATCCATGTTATAAGTAGTGCTATCATATTTTTAATATTATTATAAATTTTATCAAATGGTATTAGCTTAATTGGTTAAATTATTAGATTTTCAAAAAAGAGACCAAAGTTCAAATCTTGCTAACTAACATATGCATAATTATCAAATTATTGTAATATCACTATGTGGCCATGATGTAATATAAGTTTGATCCATTTGAATCCTATATAATCAACTAAATAAATAATATAGTCAAGTAAAAAGTGAATGTGAGCTAGGAAAAAGCCTCACCTTCAAAGTTCTTACTCTAAATTATTAGAGAAATTAAAAAACTAAAGGATTCTCTTAAGGCAATGATGACTAGAAAGAAATAGATATAATTTAAAGAAACCTTGCTTAGAAGTAAGGATGATCTAGTCAATGAAAGTAACAATTTGATGTTTGCCAAAAAAAAAAAAGAACATCCGTAGTAATCTCTATTTGGGTAAATTGGAAGCAATTATGAAGCATGAGATAATCAAGGATGATATGATGGTTCTCAAAAGCATAAAGTTAATATGTATGTTCAATGGATATAGTCTAATTATTATAAGACATTATTTCTCTATTTGGGCGCATTGAACAAGAGGAATTTTTCTAGAAATTTTTAGAATTTATGTTTAGATTTACATTGTGAGGTCAAGTGCTCTATATATGGTTGCTATAAGGTATTATTTAGTGGAGTTTTATTTAAAGTTATTTTTAATTTTTTTTTGGAGTGAATCATGTTAAAAGTTGTAAAAATTCTTATCTTCACTAATAAGAACTTGTTAGGAACAAATATAAAATAGTACTTAAACCCTTATATCAAAGAGATTACTGTTATAATTTTTATTTTTCTCTTGTTTGTTTATTACTAGACACAAATAAATATAGCACAAATATTGATACCAATATAGTAAAGTTTTATTTTGCATTCTTTGTTGGACATGAGTTGGAACTCACTAAATAACTCTCATTCCTTGTGTGTCTATAAATGTATCTTGTTTATGTATGTCATCCTTTTTTGGGAATCAAAGCTACAATTAATTGCATTTATTGAATTTAACATGATGGATCCCAAAAATACAAAAAATATTGTAATAAATATAATATAATGTCTAAATTTAGCTTATTTAAGAAGTTGGAAAACTTCTAGAATATGATTTAAAGTATGTTATTTATTACTTCACATTAAGAGAATGGAATATTTTCTCTTTTATTCATTGCCCTTTAGGATGGGTCATACCATTTTGTAATATTCATGAAGGAAATAAATTGATTAAAAACCCTATGAGTTAGAACCATGATAGGGTTCCATGTCATAATTTATGATAATGTGATCTACTATATGGTGAAAGAATGAATGATTTAATGAGTTCATAACTTGGTTTAGTATTATAGATACCTAAAACATGTCATGTTAAGGAGGCTACCTATATGGACATCTTTTCAGGCCATATGACTCATCTTGGGCCTTCCTAAGACCTAATAGTGGTTTTGACCACTCAAACAGGGGTAATATGTCCTATGTAGTCTAGACCATCATACCCAAGAGTGGTCTCCCATGGTTTTTGGACCCTATGATGGCCCCAAGTCCTAGCTGCTCCACCCTGTGATGGCCCCCAATCCTAGCCACTCCACCTTGGGATGGTTGTGCCTATAACAAACTTGGGCTCCTTGAGCTTAGCCAAATTGTAGAATGAACAATAACTTTATTCTTGTGAACGAACAAATATATATTACAATCGAGGCTCCAAATAGCCCGTAATAAAAGGATCTGAGAAACAATATAGATCCCTAATTCAAATGTAATAACCAACTATTATAATAATAGTGTATACGCTAACAATGGTTGTTATTCTAACAATGAAATAAAGTAATAATAGAGAATTACTATGGTAATTCTAACATCCCCCCTTATTACATTATTTGGGTAATAATATAACTACTAGCTATACTAACATCCCCCCTGATTACATCATTTTGCAATACAAAGAGAGCTACGAAACAATTCAAATTTGACACGTGCAAGTGCCTTAGTGAAAATGTCTGCAACTTGAGCATCGGTGGGAATGTGTTGAAGCTGAATTCGGTGCCTCAAAACTTCATCTCGAATGAAATGACATTGTGTGTCAATGTGTTTTGTTCTTTCATGATGGACTGGATTCTTGACTAGGTTCAGAACACCCTGATTGTCGCAAAACAAGTGTATTGGAGATTTGGATGGATGACCCATACTTGTCAGAATGCGACGCAACCATATCACTTCGCACACAGCTTCACGTGCGGTGCGATACTCTGCCTCTGTTGATGAAATAGCAACCACCTGTTGCTTCTTGCTGTGCCAAGAGACAGGACCGGATCCAAGATGAAAAATATATCCTGAAGTTGACTTGCGATCATCAAATGATCCGGCATAGTCGGAGTCCGTGTATCCTTGCAAGAAGAATTTGTTGTTCCTCTTGTATTCTAGGCCATATTCCATTGTGCCACGGACATAGTGAAGAACACGTTTTGCTACTTTCCAATGAGTGGTCTTAGGCTCCTGCATGAACCTCGAAAGATAGTTCACAGCAAATACGAGATCTGGCCTAGTATTGGTCAGATATATGAGACTCCCAATCAACTGTCGATAGAGAGTACCATCTACCTGAGGTGAATCATCATATCATGATAACCGAAGTCCGGTCTCCATCGGAGTTGCCATTGGCTTGCAATCAGTCATGCGATATTTTTCTAGCAATGTCTTGGCATATTTTTTCTGAGACACTTTGATGGAGTGCTCCTTCTGGCTGAATTCCAGACCAAGACAGTAATGGAGAAGTCCGAGATCTGACATCTCAAAATATTGACACAAGTCTCTTTTGATAGTAGAGATCATAGTTTTTGAACTCCCTGTAATGAGCAGATCATCAACATAGAGTACAAGCAACACTATCTCAGAACCCTGTTTCTTGAAATAGAGGTTTGCATCTGACGGACATCTCTTAAAACCATGTTGTAGGAGGTGATTGTCCATTTTTATATACCAAGCTCGAGGAGCTTGTTTCAGGCCATATAAGGATTTGACCAATTTGCAAACTTTCTGCTGTTGGCCTTCCACTACAAATCCTTTTGGCTGAGTCATATAGACTTCTTCTTGGAGATCACCATTCAGAAAGGCACTTTTGACATCCATCTGATGAAATTTCCACCCAAACTGTGCTGCCATAGCACAAATAACTCGAATTGTTGTCATCCGAGCAGTAGGTGCAAAAGTTTCCTCGTAGTCAATGCCTTCCTTTTGAGCATAGCCCTTTGCAACAAGACGGGCCTTATGCTTATCAATTGTCCCATCTACTTTGTACTTGACTTTATACACCCATTTGCAGCCAATGGGTTTCTTTTCATGCGGCAGATCGACAAGCTTCCAAGTTTTGATTTTCATCAAAGACTTATACTCTGCATCCATAGCAGCCTTCCACTGAGGCTCATCGAGAGCAACTTGTACTGATGCAGGTTCAAGATCGTCTATGGAAGACATAAACACCTTATCACTATCAATATCCATATCTTCTGTATCTCTCTCTGGATCTACAGAAAGTTCTTCAAAAGATTGACACAGATCATCAACCCCGGTATTCTCTGTTGCAGCTTTCTCCTGTCGAGCCATGCTACGAGTACGAGGCCTATCCAAAGTCAAATCTGGTGGAGTAGATAGCTTAGAGTCTTTGATTGTATTTGTATACCACTTTGGATTCTTCTTCTTAGGTGTTGAAGAAGATCCAGGAAGAACCTCCAACCTTTGATGAAGGAGATTTAACAACCTGAGTTTCCACAAGGTCTAGGTATACATCTGATGTGTTTCTTGATGTGAAAGCCTCATCAAAAACAACATCTCTACTTATGTGAATCTTCTTGGTTAAGGGATCAATCAAACGATAACCCTTAGAGTGCTCATCATACCCAAGAAGAATACACTTCAATGTATTCTCATCTAGCTTCTTCCTTTTCTCTTTTGGTATGTGCATGAAAGCTTTACATCCAAAAATGCGTAGATGAGAAATGGAGGGTTTCCTACCACTCCATGCTTCCTGTGGAGTCATTCCTTGTAGGGCCTTTGTGGGTGCCCTATTCAACGGATATACTGCTGTGGTGATAGCTTCTACCCAATATAGTTGCTCAAGTGTAGCTCCTGTGAGCATGCAACGAACCATTTCCATGATGGAACGATTCCTCCTTTCAGCAACTCCATTTTTTGAGGAGTATAAGCGGTAGTTAAGCTGTCTTGTGATCCCATTTTCTTTCAAGAATGCAAAAAATTCTTTAGAGGTGAACTCCCCCCCTCGATCTGAGCGGAGGGTCTTTATAGAAGTCCCTGACTCCTTCTCAACAGATTTCTTGAATTGCTGAAAGAAGCCAAATGCTTCAGATTTTAGTTGAAGAAAGAATACCCACATCTTTCGTGAGTAATCATCCACAAATAACTGAAAATACCTCTTACCCCCACAACTGTTGGGAGTGAAGGGACCGCACAGATCGGTATGAACCAACTCCAGAGGTTTCTTTGCTCTAGTAGAGCTCTTTTCAAAAGGCACTCTATCTTGCTTTCCTGCCAAGCAGTCAGAGCAAACTGGTAAAGTGGTAGAAAGGGAAGGAAGACCCTTAACCATCTCATACTTAGCTCAAGTAAGTAACCGGAACTCAAATGTCCATATCTCTTGTGCCATAGGGAAGTTGCCTCCTTTGTAGAGACTGTCATGGCAACATGTGGAGTAGAGATAGTATCTAAGGCAAATAAGCCATGCTTATATGAAGCGGTTGCAATGTTCTTACCCCTCCTGGTAATAGAACAACACTTCTTGCCTCCCTCAACACTAAAGTTCACAACCATATCTTTGTCCAGAATTTGTGTGACTGACAACAAATTGTTTGCCAATCCTGGAACATAGAGAACTTTATCAATATGACACTTGCCATCAGGAAGAGTGACTGAAACAGTGCCTTCTCCATGAACCTTGTAGGTTTTATCATCGACAATAGTGACGGGTTTGCCCTCTTTGGCCTCAAAAGACTCAAACCATGATTTGTCACCGATCATGTGCTTACCGGCTCTAGAATCAACATACCATATAGGATCCGTCTGCTTGGACATTGTGGTAGTCATGAGAACTTTGTGAGCTCTCTCAAAATCCGTGTTAGATTCTTCAACAACAACATTCACTTGTTGTTTGTTCTTTTGTGGTTTGTTTCGGCCTTTCTATTTTGATTGCTTATTCTTATGCCAACATCTGTTTGTATCATGACCTTCTTTGTCACAGATCTTGCAATATCTCTTTTTCTGTTGAGGTTGTTGAGTTTGTTTCCCTTTTGAATCCTTTTGTGAATTCCCTCCCTTCTAAAAATTACCCTTCTTCTAGTTCTGCCCTTTCTTGTTGATGTAGAGAGCAGTGTTAGAAGAATCATCTCTCTGTAGTTGGCGTGCTTCCTCCTCTTGAAGCATATTAACCAATTCTACAAAAGTAACTTTCCGTTGTGATACATGAAGGGAAGTGATCAACACCCGATAAGAATCAGGTAAAGCTCTCAATACAACTGAAGTAAGGAGCTTGTCTTCAACTGGTTCTCCCAAAGAATTCAACTTTGCTTTCAATTTAGAAACTCTGCAAAGAAAGAATTCAACTGTCTCACCCTGCTTCATGCTTAGACTGTGTAATTGAGATTGAAGAAATAGAATGGTGGAATCATTCTTTCCCTCATATATAGTATTAAGGGCATCCCATGCCGCTTTACTAGTTGCACAGTCAGCAATATGGGGTTGGACTTCATCAGACATAGCAAGCAAGATGAGCACTTTTGCTTTACTGTCTAGCTTATCAAAGTCTCTTTGAGCATTAGATGGAGCTGTAGCACCAGAAACAGGTGAAGGTCTGGTTGTTGCTCCAGATACAACATCCCATAAATCATCCATTGCTAGGATGGCCTTCATCTTATTTTTCCATGGTGTGTAATTAGGACCTTTCAACAACCGATGAGAATCGGTCATTAGTTTTGCAGACATGATGAAGGTTCCTTATAACACCAATTGGTCCCCCTTTCGATATACCTTTTGCTAGGCCTTTATACCGTACAAAATACCCACCCTTACGTGAGGGAAACTATAGGTATTTAGAAAGATCAACAAAAAATCACCCGCCCTTACGTGAGGGAAACTATAGGTGACCTTTAGAGATCATACGATACGTGGAACATAAGCAGTACTGAAAGGGAATCGCCTTGTTGATGGCACCTACCATAGAAGATTCTTCTCATGCGTGGGGCGTAACTTCCCCTAAACACTATGAAGAATACTTCGTCAGGATTTACGCCTAAACACAAGAACGATTAAGGGTAGTGGATGGAGTAAAAAAAATGCAAAATGGCAAACTTATCTCTCCCCGACGATTTATAGAGAACAAGCTCAGACGTCGTTGTAGCAGCTATATTAGGCGGCGGATACAGTAGCGCAATCACGATAGCTTTACCTGTAAGTGCTGGCCAGAGGTATCACAAATACCGAATGTTGCGGTGCAATAAATTGCACGGATGGGTTTTAATTATTTCGGGGACTTAGGGAGTGAATTTGATTTTAACTTTTAATGTTATAGTGCAAGAAATCAAATATGCAACATACAACAAAAAAAGTGCCCACAGGAATAACCCACTAGGTGTCGGGCATAGCCGAAAATGCACCTTTTACAATTCGCCAAATTGCTATTTTTCAAAAAAATTACTCTCTCTATCCCCCCCTTTTTATGGTATTTTAACAATTTATAAATTTTGAAAAAAGTAAAATTTAATCTTTTAATAAAAATATTTCATATTTAATTAAATAAGTTTCTAATTAAATTAAAAAAAAATAATTAAGAAACAATTTAATTAATATAAAATATTAATTATTAAAAAATTAAAACTTTAATCAAAATTAAATAAAAAAACTTATACCTTGGATCTGCTTGGATCAAGGGACGCCCTGCTCTTTCTAGAGAAGGCACGAACCCGAAGCTCGTCCTGGCAGTGCCTCCACCTCTGCCTGGTGGCGTGTGAGGGACGCGTTGGGCAACGGCGTTGAGTAGCTATAAACAACCAAAAAAAAAATTTATAGACTCCTCCACAGTGGCGGTGGTCGGTTCTAGAGCAACAGCGACGGTCGATCGGTTGGTTCTAGAGTAACAACGACGGTGATCGGTTCTGGCGGCAACAACGACGACGATCGATTCTGGAGCGAAAGCGGTGGTGATCGATTCTGGAGCAACAACGACGACGATCGGTTTTGGAGCAACAGCGGCGGCACTAGCTCGTCGGTGGCTCCTCCACTAGCTCGCTGATGGCAACTTCCATGGTATTAAAAAAAATACCAATACACCGAACTCAATCAGATAATCACACGATATTCAGGGGTCAGTGCTTCGATTGCGCGAGAGTACAAGCAACACTATCAAGCCAGCAATACACTGAACTCAATCGTAGTGATTTTTCATAGTTTTGCTACGAATCTTGTCGGTCGAGCCCGCCACTCACAGTTGCTATCCCTCGTATCAAGTCTGCAGTGTAACTCCATGAGTAGCCAGAGCTACGTCATCGATCTCGACTAATGTGCCCAAAGTGAGCAAGGCTCTGATACCATGTAGGATGAACAGTAACTTTATTCTTGTGAACGAACAAATATATATTACAATCAAGGCCCCAAATAGCTCGTAATAAAAGGATCTGAGAAACAATATAGATCCCTAATTCAAATGTAATAACCAACTATTATAATAATAGTGTATACGCTAACAATGTCAGAATTACCCTAACAATAAAGTAATAATAGAGAATTACTATGGTAATTCTAACACAAATCAGTTACAGTGTAACTTGCGCATAAAAATTAACCATGAGAAGCTTCCAGAAGTGACACTTGGGTTGCTTGGATCATAACCAAATCTTGATCTTGGCTTACCTTGCAATTGGTAAATCTTATAAAAGGTGCCCAAAAACATTACAAAAGAGAGAAGAAATGATCAATTAGCCATAACGAAGTGCTACCAGTTTGATTAACAGAGAGAACCTTCTCTCATATAGAACCAAGTGCTACCCAAATCCAACCATAAAGCTTGATTTCGTATCAGTGGATTCCATTGGATCTTGAAGAGCAAATCCCATCATTGTTCACCATCAATCATCCTAAATTCGAGTTAATTTCCACCTTTAAGTCATTCCTCATGAACACACCAAGAACATTAGCCCACCTACAGATCAAATCAGATATCACCCTACATTGAGTACGAAGAATATGCTCTCTATTTAGTGATCGCTTCATCCCAAAGTAGCCCGTAGGTGTAGTCATTATACCCTATTATGGCCCCTCTATGATATATGATTTTCTTTTTTTTCTTAGCTAGATCAGTTTTAACAGCATTCAATTTGGTTTCTAACATAATTTTGCATATTTTCATTCAGTTTTGTATGTATTTATTTACTATTTTAAGCATTTTCATTTCAATGGCTTATTATGAAAATGAACCTCATATTTAGAGGTTATACATTTGCTATTAATATCTTGTAAGTGCTTTTGTGTGCATATCTCAGGTTTCCACAGGATCTAATCATCATAAAGATCCTTCAATATTTACATCATCAAGCAAAGGTCGCAAAGAAACCCTCCATAATTAGTTTTGAGAGAGCAAAAACTCTGTGGATTACACCTACCCCTTTTTAGTATCATTTTGTAATGTGTATCAATTGGTATAATTCATAAGAGGGATATTTTGTAACCCCTTTGTAAAGAATATTTTCAAATATCAATGAGAAGGACACCGTTTTGTATATTTCTTTGTCATTTGATGGTTACATAATTTGCATTATCAATTTGATTTCATATTACATGTTTAGGTGTATGGTTTTTGCTACTCTACAAGTATGAATTGATGCTCCTACACTTAATATTTGTTGAGGGTATTTGCATCATGGTTCAAAATTTACCATGAAATATAAAGGTATAGATAATGATCTAAGTCATAAAATCTTAAGTTAACTTGAAATTTTAAAACCTAAGATGTGTATGTCAATCCAAATTGGATGGAAGTACCTAAAGGAATAGTAGAAAAGGTCTATCATGGTAGAGCTAGATGTTAGACCTAAATGGTGGGATTTTTATTATTTTTTATTTTTATGGTTTTGTGGGGTTGCATGTAGTGACAAGCAACTACCTTGGGAGATTTATAATTTTGAAAGTTTAGAAAATAGTAGAATATATTAAGTAGTACCTTCTAAAACCCCTTAAATTTTGCTAACTCAAGGACAAGTTCCAATTTTATCTATCAAGGATGATTTATTCCATGAGCAATTCACTAGAAATATAAAGTGATGAGTTTTTATTAACAAAGTGCTAGCAAAATATTGACAAAGAACTAGTAGAGTGGAGTGATTTTCTCACCTCATGGAGTTAATTGGTAATGAACCAATGAAGGCGTAAAAATACAAACACGAATCCTAAGGAAGATATTTGGAAAGCAACGTTTTGGTATATAGTGATGATATAAGTCATTTTGAAATCCTTCTAAGACTTTTAGAGGCATGTAACATTTGGAGGTGCATCATTTTATTAAAGACTACAAATATTTATTTTTACTAGGAATAATAGTTTTTTATTCTAGGTAACTCAGGGGTAAACTCCCCCTATAAATAGAAGCTATGAGATCCATTATAAACATATTTTGACCTTGAGAAAATTAGAGATACAATTTGTGAGGCCCACATTGTGCTCTTATTACACATGAGGTTGGTAAAAAATTTATAAGTCTTTTGATCTACATCAATGGAAGTGTCCTTCTAAATTGTAAAATATGTAGTGATTATAACACAATTATTTTTCCCATTTTGTCATTCCTCTCATAATTTCAACTTGTTTTGAATGGGAACATTGTTTTTATTTATATTTTCCATGTGTTGATTGATCATGCACCCTTCTTGCTATGGTTTTTGATATATTCATTTTTAATCTCTTACAACCTAAAACTTAACAATTTAATTTCATGTATTTATTTTCTGTATTTAAATTCATGTAATTAAACTACAGTAGTGTAGTTTTAGTAAGGATAGTAGGAATCCAATCTAGTTCTAAAGGTTGGAAGATGATATAAACCCTTCCATCCAACTTTGTTGAAACTAGAATTAAGGATGTATAAGAAGTTAGACAATTTCCCAATTCAATAGAGTTCCTAGCATGCTCGGTGAGACAAATCTTATTTTTTACCCCATAAAGAAACACCCATCATACATTAACTCAATTTTTTTTTTTAAATGCACCCTAGTACTTTTAGTCATTTATTGGCTAAATTACTCAATTTTGGTGTTAAAGTTGTATTTTCCAGAGATGGGAAGCATTTGGTCTAATTTTAGAAAATTATTGCCAAGTGCCTATTTAGGTAGTGATTCACTCTAAACTTGGACTAATTCATTCCACTTGGGTCTAATTACTTGAAAATAATAAGAAGAATCCCAAGTCTAATTTTGGGAGCAATTCACTCCACCAAGCTAGTGATTGACACTAAATTTGAAAAAATATATAAGTTGAATTTAGAGTGGTTCATTAGGGCTAGCGACTTGATTTATCAAACTGAATCCCAAATTGACCTTGAATTTCACATATATCTTGCTAGTTCTTTCCAATTTTCATAGGTTATATTTAAATGATGAATCCATTATGAACTCAAAAATCATAAGTTTTTTGTAAAGAAAGTAGATGAGACAACATCAAAATAATAATGTCTCCCACTTGTGGCTCCAATTTTGCATCTACCATAGGAAGAAGGTAATTGGGATAAATTTAGAATTTTTTTTCCAAGGTTCAACCCATCTAGAGATTTGCTTCATATAATTGTTGATTTGCTTCATCTAGTTGTTGATTTGCTTCATAATAGTAAAATTTCTCTAAGTGGAATTTAAGCAGTGATTAAACTAGGTTTTGCGAAGTGATTTGCTTGAAAGATTAAAAATTTCTAACTCCTCCAAAGAGAGCTACTCATTCCAAAATTGATAAAATTTTCTCTAAGATATTCTCTTGGTCCTCTACTTGTCAAAATTTTCCAAATTTAGTTTTGTAAGCAATTTTCTCAAATCTACTAGTAATTCTTAAACTCTAACCAAATGTAGGTTCCTCAAAAATATTTTGTATTCCTAACCAAATCCAAGGTTATATTCAAATTTTACAAGTATCAAGTACTTAAATTGGGGCACAAAGTATGAAAGGAAAACCCTTAAGTCAAATGCTACCTCCAACAAACCATAGACTACAAATTCTACAACAATGTTCACCTTTTTAAAGCTAAGAAGTCCCTCCATGAGGCTTGCATTATCCTTTTGTATTCTAAAATGTGCAATCTTCCCCAAATTTGCAATGGGATTATCTTAATCTACCATGACCTTTTTGAATACCAAACTCTCTACTGGATCCTCAAAATCCAACTTGAATTTACCCCTATTTTTTGAATTTTTTGTGTCTTATGAGTCTTTATCTTAGGTATTTTTAAATTTACAATAATCCCCTAGTCAATCTCCTCTTAATAATTTTTTGGTCCTTTCCAATTATCACAAATTTTTGGTCTTTTTGAGTCCTATCTCATCCTCCAAGAGCACTTTTGAAAAGTTTGTGTCACCAAGGTCAGGTCTTTGTTTTGGTTTTCCTGAGGTCTTATGTTAATTTTTTTGAGCCTAAGTACAGTTTAATTAATTATTTTTGACCTCCAAAGGTCTTAAATATTTAATTAATTTTTTCTCTTTTATATGTATAAGGTTTGATTATATATTTAATTAAATATTTAATTAAATTTAATTATATTTAATTAAATTTATTTAAATATTTAATTTAATATTTAATTAAATTTGAATATCCTAAGCCCCCATCATCCCCCCACTACCCTATTCCCTTTTTATTTTTTCCTATTTCCTAAACTACCCCTGCTCCCTTTTTCCGACATTAATCCAAAAAAATAAAAAATAAAAGGGATGGCATTCTCCTCTTTGCTCCCTAACTATCCTACCTTTTTTTTCCTAATGTCCACCACTTAATATTCACCCCATTTATATTTCCTAAGCCCTTCCTACCATATAAAAACTTACACCCTTCCCTCCCCTTCATGTCCCCCCTTCCCCACTGTGAAACCTCTTTGGCAAGAAAAATAAAAGAATAAGGGGAAAGAAAAATAAAAAAATCAAAGTCCATTCGACAGTGCGGGACAATGCGAGACCAAATTGTAATTGCCTCGTAATAACTGCCATCACCTAGTTTTAATAAATAACAATTGCAGTTATGGACCATCATTGAGGCAGTTACAATTTGCGTAATTATGGACCAAATTATCAAGCTATTTAAGTGATTTGCTGCAACAGAAAAAAGGATAAAGTTTTTGCATAGTAAATTTTTTCAAGAGATATACCAGAGTGCCTTTCCTTTATCAGTTGTATTTTTATTTCTGTGTCTTGTCTAGTCACCCCTTTTTCTTATCTATTACTATGCAAGTATTTGTTAAGGAGGTGCTCAGTTTACTGAGATCATTTCTAGTGGTTGAGGATAAAATCTAGGAGGATCTTTGTTACATCCTTTGAACGAAGAGTTACAACTCTCTATTGCATCATTTGAATGAAGAATTTATTGTATTTTCTTAGTGAGATCTAGTCATCCTAATCAGACTCCTATTGTAATGATCTATTGATTAATACAATCCTGCTTCCTCATTTCAACAATTTTATGTGCAGTTTTGTGTGTTGTCATATTTACATGTTACATCATTTGAATGTGTAAATGGCATCTTATTTCACTAGCATTTTCAATCATTTCTATTACAGTATTTGAATGGATATAATTGGATCAGATTTTATCTTCTCTCATTTCTCTCCTCACCATATTTTTAAGTCTGACTACAATTATTTAATGGATAAGGCTCCACTCTATTAATTGAATTATTAGTTGGGAGTTACTTCGAAGCTTGGTCAACTTTTATGCTGTAGTTTTATTTCTTTTTGCAAATCTATATGAGAATAAGCATATGAGAAATATTATAGGCTCACCTCTGGGGTTTCCTTACCCTACTTAGTCTATCTAGAGTCTTAGGATAATATTTTCCTGAGTCAAAGAGATGGATCCACCAGATTCCACACTACTAATTGGATCACGGAAGTCTTGCAATGTGACAAATCTCTTAAGGGTGCAAGAATTTTCCCTAATAGTTTTGGCACTATTGTTGGGGAATAAACTTTTATGCTATATGCAAGTTATTTTTCTAAAGTTTACTTCCCAATGACATTTTGAAACTTTTTGTTCAACAATAGTCAGCCAACATTTTTTGGTGTCATTGTTGAGGATTAGAATTCTTGTTGCTAGGGAGTTCTAAGACCCATGTATTTTATTTATGAACTATTTTTGTATTTATATTTCTCATAGTATATCTGGAGTGATATTTGTGAGAGTTGAGTGAATATCAAGCTGAGAAATATTGGCCTAAGGATTGTTGAATATATTTCTCTTTCTTTGTACATCTATGTTGGTGACTTTGAATAAACTTAAAATTTTAAAAATCAAGAAAGGAGAAGCTGGATCTAGTGTCTACAATAATAAGTGGTGAATAAGTGCTTGCTAGAGTGCCAAATCATTAGGTATTCTTTACATCTCATGGAAAAACTTTAATTTCAACTCATGTTATTTTTGTTTCTAGTCCAAATCATGGTTTAAACCAAGTATCTATAGTGAACAAATTTTACCATGAATCTGGGATCCTGACATTTTCCATATGTTGCAGGTATTTTCATCACTTTGGTGATCATTTCCATCGGGATTGATGAAAACAAGTATGTTTTCCACCATACAATCTATTGCTAAACGATTATGTATGACATTTTGGTGAAGCTTTTGGAATGAAATCGACGTGATCACCCCATGGAATGTAAATTTGTATGCATTTTCAGCCTCTAGAGGCTTCAAAATACTTGGTTCTACTTCATCCATTAGACTACGATGAAGTGAAATATTCTTGGAACTGTGGTGATGTTGAAGATTATCCAACATGCTCATATTTACTCCATGGATTCATGTGTGTAGTATTTGTAAGAGACTTGAGAAATGAGGGCATGTGAGCAAATAGAATATCCCACATCTACAAGTCTTGCACCTGCACCATATGACATTCATGTATTTTCTAAAAGAAATCAAAATGGTGAGGCTTCACAATATTGATGCTTTGTGTCTTTCACATGTTTTTGGTTCTGATTTTAGTAAAATTGACACTTTGAATCTTCTACATGTTACATTAGTTCACAACATTTGCACCTTCGCCCTCCCTATAGCATTTGCACCTTAATAGTATCCATATTTTTATCCAAGGATTAAAAAGATAAAATATATAGTACTATGTTTTATAGGTTTGAATATGACCAATATATTAGTTTTATCAATAAAATAAAATATCCAGCATGAACATTTCACCCACTTTGCTCATGCAACCTTGTTCATCTTTTCAAAAAAGTGACAAGCCTGAATCCCTGCTGGTTAGTAATGCCACAACCAAAAATCCCTGCAATTCTATGTTGAAAATACTCCCTAGTATTCACAAAAATATTTGACTTTTATGGAAGTTAATTTTTTGGTTGGAATATTTTTCATACAACTACAAAATATTTAGGAATTCCTTAGCATCTCTCACAATAGCCTTCCTAAGAAGTATAGTCTCATATACAAGCTGTTGATAATAAACTACCTATGCAATACCAATAGACCTAATACCCTTAATCTTAGAGGATAATGTAGTAGCACAAATCAATCTTCCTAAATATTCAACCATCAAAATAAAAAAATATAGAGACAAGGGATCACCTTGCCTAATACCTCTTTGACCCCCAAAAAAACCACTCAAAAATCCATTGATGATGATAGAAAATTTTGCAAAGGAAATATGAACTCTAATCCACTTCCTCTATAGATCCCAAAGCTAAATTTATGCAACACCTTGTCAAGGAACTCCCAGGACACCCTATCATAAGCCTTTTGCATATCAAATTTAAGAAGCATTCTAGACAACCTACTTTTGGACATAAAATATAAAGTCTCATGAATTGTAATGATTCTATCTATAATCTTTGTACCATGAACAAAACCAGCTTGAGAAGAAGAAATCAATATGAGGAGAAGCCTTTTCAACATATTAGCAAATGTCTTAGTAAGCAACTTATATAGGGTATTGCATAAGTTGATAGGTCTAAAATCATTTAGAGAAGAGGCACCATGTTTATTCAAAACCAAAATAATAAAGGTAGTATTCCATGCCTATAGCAAAGAGGAAGAAGATTGGAATTCTATTAAGGCTTCCAAAATATTCAAACCAAAATGGTGAAAAAACCTTTGAAAAAACTTGGGAATGTTCCTAAGAAGTTCCTCTCACACATCTCCATCTTCCTCCCTATCTCTAGAAAATAAATTTTGAAAGAAGGATACCATGGCAGTAGTAAATTTTTTTTTATATTTAAGGCATTCACCATAGTCCAAAGAAATTTCTCTTATTTTGTTAGCACTGCTATGTTTCAAGGTTGAGAGGTGGAAAAACTTGGTATTCCTATCCCCCTCCTTAAGCCACGTAGCTTGATATTTTTACCTCTAAAAAGACTCCTCACTCGCACGAATATTATGGAATTTTGCAAGAGTAATTTGTTCTTTGCTATCCAACTCCTCTGACCAACTTTCACTTTGGCCTTTTTCCTCAATTTCCTACAATTCTTGAAATATTTTTTGCTTCCTATGTAATAGGTTCCCAAAACCTCTTGATTTCACCTCTTCAAGTTAGCTTTTATGATTTTTAGCTTCTTGACCACTTGGAACATATTAGTGCCATAGGCATTTTTATTCTACCAAGACTTAATCAAGCCTTCAAGATCTATATGAGAAAGCCACATTGTCTCCAACCTGAGAGGATAACCTTTTGAGCATTTCTCCTCCATTAATTCTAATAGTAATGGGTTGTAGTCAAAAGCAAATCTTGGTAAAGTCCTCAAAGAGTAATCTTGAACCATGGTAAGACAACTCACCAAATAAAAGGCCCTATCAATCCTAGATTGAATCAAACCCCCTCTGCTTCTTCTGTTGGACCAAGTAAATTTATATACTTGCAAATCAATATCTAATAGTCCCATGGAGATCAAGAACAAACTGAACTCCTCCATATTGTTCAAAAAAAATAGTTGATCCTCCAAGTTTCTCACTAGGGAGTAGGATGGAATTAAAATCACCAACAAGCAGCCATGATAGGTTAAATAAATAACTAAGGGTTTTTAAGTCAACCCAGAGTTTCCTTCTATCCACAACAACATTGGGAGCATACACATTGGTAGAAATCCAATAAATTTTAGTTTTTGACAATAGAATAAAAAGGAAGATAATCTATCAACCTGATGAATGAGATTACCCTCCATAGAATCATAATTCCAAAGCATTCACAAACCTTCGAAAGAACCATGAGCAACCCTACTCACAACTTCACACCCCTTCCAAACAAACCTTTGTAATCTATCAAAATCCTCATCGCCCATCTTAGTTTTTTGTAAGAAAAGAATATTGGACTTGAAACTTTTTCTAAAAAAAATTAGCACTCTTTATTTAGTTGGGACATGTAGACCCCAAATATTCCACAAAATAGTCTTCATTAATTCAAGGATTGTGGAGCATTCCCTCTACTCAAAGGTGATGTATACTAGGAGCCATTATCCACATCTTGAGTTGTTTTCTTTAAGAGCACCTCATTTTTTTTTGGTCTTCCTAGCTCCTTTCCACTACTTAGATTTATTATTTTTTGAGTATTTATTATGGGTCACAAAGATCCAATCATTTCATTCTTGCTTGCTTCTACTGATTGAGGAAGGATATGTTGATGTTGAGCTATCTTCTTTAGTTTCATATTTTTCTTGTTTAGAACTTCTTGAAAACCATGTTACTTAGAGGAAGACAAGACCTCCTCTTATTCTCTATCCAAAGCATTTGTAGAAATCTCTCCTTATTCTACATCCCAAAGAGACTTCATGATAGCTTCATATTTTTCCTTATCAAGAGGGGAATCAACCCTCTTATTATACAAAATAGGGGTAGCTTCTCCTAAAAACATCTCAATTGGAACCTAAGTTAAAGGAAGTTAATCCCCTTGATAATCTAGGATATCCACTCCTTTATATAGAATAGCATCCAACCCAGCCTCAATACCAGAATGCAGTAACTCTCCTAATACAAAAAAATTATTTGTATTCACCTCTGCACCCTTGGAATGCCCACCAACTTCTAGAAAAACCTTGGCAAATTTAGAGTAATCTTCTTTTTCTCTAAGCACTTTCCATCAATTTCATCTATGATAAGACCTTCAACTGCACCAACAACTAAGATTTTTGTAGCAATAAAATATTTAGGAGCACCATGAACACCCTTTCTATCTACCCCTGACTCATATGCAAGAAAACTTGGATTTGGGGTATGCTTCCTTTCCCAAGCCCTTTTTCCTTTATTAGATTTTTGAGACAAAGTGCAAGTGAAGCTGGGATGACCAAAATTCTTGCATACCGAGCATTTTCTAGCTATGTTATTGTATTCCAAAGGTTGTGTCCAGACCCTAAACTTAGACTCAATTTTAATTTACTTTGGAAGGTCCTTATCAAGCATAAAATTAACACAAAATCTAGTGTACAAAAACCTAGATCTAACAATGGTAACATGATCTATTGCCACCTTCTCACTATTTCACTTGTGATTTTGGCTAGGATTTCCTCATGCCAAATATATAAGGAAAGGCTAGGAAGGTGAAACCACATAGGAGCTTGATCAATGCATTAGAAATTAGGGTTGAAATAAAGTGCCCACTTACTTAGGAACAAACCTCTACGTCGAACCATGGATCACCTTGAAGAATCCTATAACGATCCTCCAAACCACTAAGCCTAACTAGGAAAAAATCCTTAGGTTGTCATTTTAACTAAGCCCACTTTCGAATAACATCTAAATCTAGAAAAAACTCAACAAATTTCCCAACAAGAGAAAAATACCCATGGGAAGCAATCATATCTACAAGAGAGTTTGGAACCACAAGTCTTCCTAAACAAGAAATGATATTTAACCCTAGGCTCATTAATTTTCACTTTCCCTTAAGAAGACTAATCCAATATCATACCCCTAAGATAAAACCTTTATAACTCTCCTCACTATCCCCACCACCAATATCCACACCCTGACCTTCATTGCTCCCCACATCTTGACCTTCACTGCTTCCACCTTGCCCACCAGTCAAGCCTTGCAAACCACCCTTGCCTTCCTGATTCGAGTTCTCCATCACCTAACTCAACTATGGATTACAAACCCTCTACAAATACCATCACCTGACTTAATTATGGATTAAAAACCATCTAGATCCTTTACTACCCTCTACAATAATTGCCACTTGATTCAGCTATGGATTTAAAACCCTCCAAATTTACCACTACTTGGATTCAAATCCTCTATAGTTGTCATCACTTGACTCAGTTGTGGATTAAAAATCCTCTATAGCCATCGTTGCTTGGCTTCAAATACTTTACAACTATTGTAACCTGACTCATTTATGGATTGAAAGCCATCCAAAGCCACCACTGCCTAGCTTCAAACCCTCTACAATCGTTATCACCTAACTTAGTTGTAGATTAAAAACCCTACACCCCTAAAAATCCTTTGAGTCGTAGGGGTCTATGGGATACTTTGAGTCAAATGAGAAGTTCTTTCTTAAACCTTCTATGGATTATCATTGGAGATTTAAACTCTCCCATTTTTCCTTCTAACAAGCGGGGAGGGAACTTGATGCCCTCTAAAAGCATTGGATTTTCATAACTTTATCATTGATTGGATGTTCAGACTAAAGGGGTTAAATACACCTAGAGAAATAGGAGAATTGGTGTTCAACACATTCAAGTTAAACTTGATAGGGTTTTTTTGTCTCAAGAAGCTATACCGATGATGGATGATGGCACTCTTATCTGTCTTCCCATAGTTGGATCTGATCATTTTCCTTTACTATTTGAAGCCAATAAATATTCTTGTTTCAAAATCTCCTTTGGATTTGAAGCTATGTGGACTTAGCACCCAGATTTATGGATGCAAATTGTTGACTGGTGGTAATTTGACTATCATGGGCCTTTTATTTTCAGGGTTTCTCAAAAACTTAAGAGTGTTAAAGAAAATATTCGAGTCTAGAACATAGAAATTTTTGGTAATATATTTGAAAATAAGGAAAATATTTTGCAAAAGCTAAAAAGTATTGAACTCCAAACTCATAATAGGCAGCTCAATGAAAAACTCAAAAATGAAGAGAGACTGGTTCTTGCAGACTATCATAATGTACTAGCTAAAGAGGATATTTTTTGGAGGCAAAAATCAAGGGCCCTTTGGCTCAAAGAAGGGGACTCTAACACAAAATTCTTTCATGCCACTACCATTAGGCACCGAAGTTCGAACAAGATTAAATAATTAACTAGAAGTGATGGCACCATCATCAATGATATTTTTGAGATCCAAAATAAAGCTTTGTCTTTCTTTGAAGGTCTTTTGGGAGGCAAGCCCCAAAATAATACCCAGGATTGTAGACAATTACTCCACCATATTTCCATCCTAGTCATTTCAGATATGAAATTAAATCTTATCAAATCCCTCACCCCTAATGAAATTAAAGAGGCCCTTTTTTTATGCACCCTGATAAAACCCCAAGCCTTGATGGGTTTTCCCCCGATTCTACCATACCTTTTGGAACATCATTGAGCCTGATATTTGTAATGCCATCATTGAACTTCAACAAACTAGATCTATACCTAGAAGTATCAACTCCACTTGCATTGCCTTGGTTCCCAAAGGGCCTGTTTGTAAATCTATGTCAGATTTAAGATTCATTAGTATCTACAATGTTCTTTACAAAACTCAAACTAAAGTCATGGATACAAGACTCAAGGATATCCTTCCTTAGATCATACACCCTTTTCAAGGTAGCTTTGTCAAAGGAAGAAATATTATTGATCGTGTTATCATGTTACATGAAGTCCTTTATTCTGCCAGCCTTAACAAAAAAGCTACCATATTTTTTAAAATTGATATGAATAAGGCATTTGATAGAGTTAACGGAGATTTCCTAATTGATGTCCTTCTCAATTTTGGATTTCATAGGGAATGGGTTGATCTTGTTCACAATTGCATCTCTAATCCTTGGTTTTCAATCTTGGTAAATGGATGTACAACATAGTTTTCCCCTAGTAACAAGGGCCTCAGACAGGGAGATCCTCTCTCCCCCATCCTTTTTATCATTCTTGTTGAATCTTTGTGTAGAGCACTAAAAAATACCTGCTCCAATGGTATATTTTTAGGCATTAAGGTTGCATCTAATTTAAGAGCCTATCTCACCAATAGTTCGTTGATGATACCATCATTGCTACTCATGATTCTATGTGGGAAGAAAAATCCATTAAGAGTATTCTTGATACTTATGAGGAGGTTGTAGGTCAAAAAATAAATTATATTAAAAGCAAAATCTATTTCATCAACACTCTCTAAGAGAGACAAGCAAATATTGCACACATTTTTCAATGTGTTATATCTCAATTTCCTACTCAATATTTGGGTCTCCCTATTTTCACTAGTGCTCTGAAGGAATCCATGTGGAGTATTGTTATTGAGAGGATTAACAAAAAACTTGCAGGTTGGAAAGGGACCCTCCTCTCTCAAGCAACCAAATCCACCCTGAAAATGGCTTATCTCCAAAGTGTTCCTATTTATTTCATGTCCGTCTTCAAATTTTCTATTTTTGTCTGCATGAAAATTTATTAAATCCAAAAGAGATTTTTGTAGGTAGGTACCGAGGATAGGAAAATATTTCATATGGTTAGTTGGGACAAGGTGTGCTCCCCAAAAATTAAGGGGGGATTGGGGCTCCAAATATTTTTAATATGAACATAGCCTTGTTAGCCAAGTAATCATGGAAGGTTTTCACCAATAAAAACCTTGAATAGGTCTCAATTATCAACAAAAAACATCTTCAGAACTGTTGAATGATGATATTCCTTAATTAGCAGCCTTGGATGATGATATTCCCAGATATGGGTCCACTTTCTGGAAATCAATTATTCAAACCAGATTTCTTATTCAGAAGGGGATGTGGTGGCAAATAGGCATAGGGAGAAAAATTATTTTTGGATTGACATGTGGATTTCTAATAAATTGCTTTCAAAGAACAATAAAATTGTTATCTTACAGCATTTCCTGGACACTTTAATTGGTAGCAAGGTTGAATATTTCATTGATATTTCATCATATTCCAAGTGTTGGAAACATTTTCATATTCCATGTGCTAATGGTCAAATATATTCTACCTCAAAAGTTCTCAAAACCATCCTAAATACAACAGTCATCCCCACTGGTAATTCCCATGACTCTCATTTTTGGAAGAAACTAATTATGGGTTATTCACTATTAAATTTGCTCATGATATGACTATTGATTATCAAGTGGTCCATATCCCTTATGATTGAGTGTGGATTAAATACCGCATTTCAAAATTTGCTCATTTCAACTGGTTGACCATTCAAAATAAGATTCTAATGATTGATAACATTATGAAAAGGAGCATGCTTATCCCCAACATATGATATTTGTGCAAGAATGCATGGGAATATTCCAACCACCTCCTTTTGTAGTGCGCTTTCTCCAAGACAACTTTGTATCACCTTATGTCCGCTTTTCATATCTCTTGGGGTTCTCCTAATTCGTTGAGTCACCTTTTCACCCAATGGCCTGCTCCATTCAAAAATATCAAATTATCTTCTTTATGGAAAGTGAGCCTTCATCATATCTTATGGTAATTGTGGCTTGAAAGAAACAACAGGGTTTTCTCTTCCTCCTCTAAGGATCTCATCTCTGTAGCCAACAAAGCTATTGCCTTTGCTATTGATAATTCCCAGCTCTTCCCTTATCCCAAACTACCTTATTCTAGATTGGACTCTATTATGTTATCTTCTTTAAATATTCCATGCAACTTCAGTTCTAGTTTACCAGCCTCCCATTCTAAAGTGGATTCCCATTGGATTCCTCCCCCAAGTGAGTGGCTGAAACTTAATTTTGATGGTGCCTCCAAAGGAAACCCATGGGATGCTGGTGTAGGTGGCCTAGTTAGATATAAGTTATTATGGCTTATTTTGAGTATCTAGGGTGCCAAACAAATCATTTTATTGAAGGTCGAGCATTGTGGAGAGGGCTAGATCTTTTCAAGGATTATAAAGGCAACCTTTTTATTGAGGGAGATTCTTTGAACATTTTAAATGCTCTTAAAAACAACAGGGTGTCCTCTTGAAATATTATAAATATGATTTAGGAAGCTAAGAAGCTATCCAAATTTTTTAATGATATCTCTATCAACCATGTGTACTACGAAGCTAACAGACCAATAGATATTCTTGCCAATTGGGGAGTTAACCATAAATCTCTATCCATTTGGAAATAAATATTTACCCAAGAATTTTTACATGCTACTAATAATGATTTGGTTTGAAATTTATGGTCACAGGTTTTGGTGGGTCAGCTTCTCCAATGCTGACTCTACCCTTTTTAGCATGATGTGTTTCTTTGGTTCCAATTCTTATGGTAAATTTTTTTTTATTAGCGTGACTCTCTACCTTGCTATTAGTGCTGACATTTGGTTCTCTCATTTCTCTTCTATAAAGTATGCAATGTACTAATATAGGCACTGTTAGTGGTTTTGCCTCATGGTTGTCTTATTCAAGCATGTCAAGTCCATGAGTAGGTCTAGTCTATACAATTGGATGTTATCAAACAATGTCAATATACGTCAAGTCTTGATATGCTTAATTTTATGTCTTGTGAATTTTGAGATTCATTATTTCAGTCATTTGGCACTCCCAATCCTATCCCAACCCTATCATGTGCAAAGTCTATCTTGTGCCATGTCTATTTTTTTGGTGTTGGTTCCCTATGGAGAATTATTACATGGTCTACCAATCACACCAACTCAGCTTCCGGAAAGGGCGTCTATTGTACCAAAAATTTCTATATTTATATCCTTGGTCTATGTTAGTCCATTATCATATGGTTTTGTTCATTGTTGTGTGTCCTAGGCAGTAAGAAGTTTTTGTGGTCTTCCTTTTTCCTCTGTCTTGCCAATATGGCCCTACTTGAGCCATCTACCCTTCAGTTTTATCCCTTGTCTCACATATTTCTGGAAGCTCATGGTCTCATTTTGTTTCTAAGCAAGTTCAAAGGGGCTGAGCAAGATATCATTGAAGCATTTTTAATTTTATGGAATAATGGTTATGTTGTTGTGCGTAACCTCCATTTTAGAGTCACTATTAAGCTAATGGATGAGGTGATATAACTATCGGTGAAAGGGCGAGTTGTGCGAAGAGATCATCATAATTAGGAACATGAGCTCTAGGGTTTCCCAAATTATTCGAATATTTTCAAGTGGAATGGTGCTATTGTTGATCGTGAGTTGCTGCCTATGTCTTGGCCCACGATGTCTATTATAGTTTTTATGGATATTTTGCAAGCTTCCCCTATGCGAGTTTTTCATAGCTCCTTTACAAGCTTTTCAGATAGTTTCTTCTCTTAAGCAATACCTGTGTGGGTATTGCTCGGACTACATTTTTATTTTTCTAACATCAGGTGTTCATCCAACCTTATCTGCTATTGTTTGGACCTTTTTATTTAGTTTTTTTTTGGCCAATATGTAGGCCTGTGTCATATTATGTTATTGGTTTAGCTACTAGTTTATGTACTTGGGTTTGGGACCCATTTAAACCCCACACTTAATTAATTTTACCTACAAAAAAAAATATGATATATATCATACATTCAAAATAATTTTATATTATACATTTATTTTCTAAATTATTAATAAGTTGTGTTATAGAGGGTCACTCATTTTTAAACAATTAAAAAAATATTACATTATTATGATCTTAATTATACCATCTCTAGCTTGTTTTTTTATATTCTTAAATTATCTTTCTATTAAAGATATTTTTCTTCTTCAAATTGTTATGTTTCTAAAATTATTATGTTCATACAATCAACTCTTTGATATCATTTTCATTAGTAGATAAAATCTAACTTGCTCAATTGCCTTCTAAAATTTGATTTTTTTCAAGATAAAAATCAACATCATGAATGGCTAAAATATTTGTTACATAGTTTTTATTAAGAGATAAAATTTTACAAGTAGTTGCCTTCTAAACTTTAAATTTTACCAAGATGAAGATCAACACTGTGGATGGCTAAAATATTTGTGTAAATCAGAAAATGAACAACACCAAAGAAATAGATAGAACCAATACACAATATGTTGCACAATGAATAGAGACAATATTTTATTGATATAAATGGAGCCTTGATCTCCAATATTTACAATATCATTTGATATTGATACAAGTGTTATAAATGTAGGGTTTAAAAACCCTAGTCCAAAAGAATAATTGGTGTCCTCTTGCTCGTCTTCGACCCCAATAAGAGTTGTGGGTGGGCTTGTGTATCCCTACGGGGCCACCCTATCTTCAATAGCTTCCAAAAAGATGATTCCTAAACCTGCAAACATAAAACAAAAAAAGGGATTAGAAGCACCTGCGAGGGCTCCACTGTGTGAGGCCCTCAAAAATATAAAAATAACTAAAACCCTAGATGTTGCAATATAATATTGTAAACAAAAAAGTTTAGAAATATAAAATAAGTGCAAATAACTTCTTACCTTATCAACATACTAATTTCTATCTTTGATTTTGTCATTGATGGTTGTGACGATGCTCGGATGGCACCCAAGGGTCATAGGACTACAAATCTGCTACAAGAAATGCCCAGAGGTGTTATGCAATGTTTGTGAATGCACTAGAAAGATTCCAAAAATATCCAGAGGTGTTCTACAAACTCTAGAGGGCGTTCATGGGTTGAGGAAAGTGTTGCAAAAACATATCTAGTTTGTGCAGGTTTGGCGGTGGTGAAAAAATATGATGTAATGGCAACGATGAACGACGAAAGTGATGAAAAAGTGGCTACGGTATAAGGGATTAAGGATTTCTTCTAGGGATTAATATTCTAAGATGCTTAAGGGTTTTATTCATAAAAATTACTCATGTTTTATAATCTTCCCTTGAACATGTTAGGGTTTCAACAACACAAAATGAGTGGCTAAGATTAAAACATGAGGAAAGGTGACGATTAAGTTTGGGTAAGTAGAATGGATTGAGATGGATGGATGGCTAAGATTAAAACATGGTGGATGGATAATATTAATTTATATAAATACATATATATTTATTAAATATATATAAATATAATATGTAAAATATTTTATATATATATATATATATATATATATATATATATATATATATATATATATATATATATATATATATAATGGATGGTTGTGATTGGAAGACACGAATGGATGACAAGTGGCTAGATTTTGGTGTCTACAATTTGCTATCGGGTTGTCTTCTATATAAATATTTTAGTTATAACAACCTCTTAATTCCTCAATATCTCTTTTTCTAGGGATCTTATTCATGCCCTACTATTCCAACATATCATTTTCATCATCAATTTTTGCTTTTATTTATGGGATTAGCCCCACTATTTCTTAACACTTGTGATATCGATATCCCATTGAGTTTTCTTTTCTCTTTTTTCTTGCTTCTTGATCTTCCTCTTCTATTTTTATTCCATATAAACTCATGTTTATCAATCTCTTCAAATTTTTATACTAATCATAGTGATACTTAACATCTATAAATGTGTATTGTTGTGAAGGATTTGAAGTGCAAGGAATAACCCCAAAATAACTTTCTTCATAATAATGCCTAGGAAACCATAAAGTGTAATGAGTGTTCCTCCATAGCCATTTAATTATTATGTGCCATAAAAACCCTAAATTGCTATGCATATCATCCATCCTTATTTCCTAAATATGCTACTCTTGAAATCCTGAAGTGCAAGGATAACCTTTATACTACTTTAATTTCTATTGTAAGTAGAGGATTGTAAACTGCTTGAGAAAAATGAAGACTCTATACCTAGAATAAACTTGACATCTTCCACCTCCTTTGTTTTAAAATTTTCCTCCACATCTTCCTTCAAGTTTGATTACTTTTTAAATTTGAAATTCCACATTGTATATATATTTTGTAAGTTGATTTGAGTGAACTATGATTCCTTTATTTACCTATTTCTTGGGAGTGGAATATCCTTGATTCAATTCAACTTATATTACACCTTCATATTGAAGTTTGTCACATAATCAATTTTTTTCTCATTCTCCTTTGTTTTCACTTAGAAGTCTCTTACCATATGTGTAGTATCATAACATTTATGGCATCAAAATGCACTTGTTGATCTCATTCTCTTGATTCAAATTTAATCTTAATATATTATGGCAAATGTTTTGAAATATCCATAGCAATATATATACAACATGTTTTTGCTCCTTGGTATTTTATCCTTCTAGATGAATACCCCTAGGGTTTTCCCAATATTCTTCAAAATATCTTTATTGATAAGTTGATATGGAAGTCAAATAAGTTTGACCTACATTAGAATATTTTTGGTAGCTTCTATGTCTACAAATATATCCCACTCCGTGGTCATAAATATAGGGCATCTCTCCCCTAAACCATGGGTCAACACCATTTTTTTATCCCTTATTTTTTAAATAAAAAATATGATGAGGAAAAAACCTTTAGGAAGTAAAGTCATAGAGTAATTTGAATTCAATTACCACATCGACTTGATCCAATTTTCAATCTTTGAAAACCCATGTTGGTAACCATGGAACTTACACGTTAACCCTTTACACTATTATATCATGCTCGATCATAAAATCCTTTATAATAACTTCTAGTGTAACATCTAGTCCCTAGACATGACTTATTATATATTTATTTTTCTTCTTGTCTTCAACTTGGACATCCATACTTCCAGCTAGGGCATCCTTAATTCTAATTAGGGATTTCAAATATGGCTTTCCTTCCATGCTACCTACTTTTTCCTCATATAAATCATTTATTTTTTTAACTTTTCCAAATATTTGAAGTAAGAAAAGTTAAGACTCACTCTTACTCACACTTGCTTCCTATATGTTTACTCTCCGTGCTCTTCTCCAATGATCTAAAACATGAAAAGGTGAGGCTCACTCCTAGCTCGAACTCGCTCCCATAATTGTAATTGGTTATATGGATTTGAAATGACCTTGCCAATTAACTAATATGACTACCACACTTTTATTGAATTTACTTGTATGAATACTTTATTTTATTTATTAACTTGTATTATAATTAATTCATATTATACATATATATAACCTACATTGAATACAATTACATGAAGAATATTATGTTTAGAAGAATTTGATTACTTTTAATTGAAGGCTCATAAGTAAGATTTTTTCTCTCTTAAATAACATTATATGTTTATTATTATTTTTTAAATTAAAATTTACAATAATATTATAAATAAACATATAAATACTTTATTTTTAAATTAAATTAAATTAATATTAAAAACATATAAAAATTCTATTTTTTTAAGCATGCAAGTAATAGCATTACTTGGAACATGAACCTAAATAATGAAAAGTTAATTAGTTCAAAAAATAATTCCCTGGGAAGGATCATATGAATTAGACTATGGACTACCAATCATATTGATTTAGTATTTACAAATAATTTTTAAGTAAGATTTATAAAGTAATAGTCATACTATTCATAGTTTTTAGAGCTAAACCTTGACACTTGAAAAATAAAATTATACCTAATAAACTTGTTTGAACAAGTCAAATTTTCTCTTTGAAGTTATTTTTGTTGAACTTAGAAAGTTTAGATTACCATTACTTTTATAACCTTCCTTTCTCGTTATTATCATTTAATTTTATTTAAACATCTTCATAATTAAAAATTTAACATTTTGAGTGCATACTCTCCTTAAGAAAAGAAAAGGAATAAGTACCCCTAACCTTATCGTTTGTTGGATCTTTTGACCATGCCATATCTTATATAAAAATTCAAATATTAAAAAATGGATGATGTTTTGAAAATGATGATAACACATAAAATTTTGCATCACTTAACTTTGAGAGATTTTTTTGAAACGTTATCATTTTACTCTTTGCCCCATCTAGAAATCAGTCCAAAGAGAATACGAAACTTATTGTGAGGAATTCCAACGTTATCATTTTACTCTTTGCCCTGTCTAGAAATCAGTCCAAAGAGAATAAGAACCTTATTGTGAGGAATTTCAACGTTATCATTTTACTCTTTGCCCTGTCTAGAAATCAGTCCAAAGAGAATAAGAAACTTATTGTGAGGAATTCCAACTTGCCGGCTTAAAGTAAGGTTCTTGGCATGTAATTATTGCGTGGTATTGATAATAAGCACAAAACAAACATCTTTTATTTTAAAATTTATGGACATAACAAATTTTGGTCCTTTTGCCATGCGGTCTTGTTTATTATATTTTATTTGGGCCCCACAGGATCAAGCTCGGGAGATTTTATTCATCTCATTGATAGGTGATGCATATGTGTAATCTAGTTTAGCATTTGGTCCATGTGGATTAGACGTTCAAATTGCATATAGACACGTTGGAATTAGTTATGGTTTGGTTTCCATTCAGTGTGCTGACTAAGCACCTCCACGTTTGCATATGGGGGGTTTAGGGTGCTCAATTTTGCACCTTTTTTGTTTTATCTTTTAGAGGGTGTATTCTTATATATATATATATATATATTTTTGTCTATCTTATTTAAATCGCTCTTCTAAATTTATTTATAGTGGCTTTTAAATTTCAGAGGTATATATTGTTTAATCTCATTTCAAATCTCCATATGGTATAAGAAGATATTCACTAACTTCTTAAAATTATGTTATCATAATCTTGCTAGTTTTTTAAAATACACTTCTTTTCAGGTTAATTCATAAAAATATAGAAAGAAAAAATAATAATAACAACTTTTTTCAAGCCCTCAAAACTAATATAGTTTTATTTTCGGCTTGTTGCTTGTTCTTAAAATTAAATTATTTTCTATCTATTCATTTTTTTTAATACTAAATAAGTCTATTTCTAATTAAGAAATCCTATTCAAAAACTTATAGTTTCTTAATTTTTTTAAGATATTTTTCCTACATTCCACGTACCAATATCTTCCATAAACTTATAGTTTCCCTCAAGTTAGGGCAAGTTTTTTTAAAGACTTGGTATGCAGGTCTGGCATATATTTTTTGATCACCTTATTTCCAATATTGGATATCTCTATTACTTATAGTTTTCCTCTCATAAGGGCGATTCATTGATATATTCCAATATCTAAATTTGGCTGATCCTACTTGCATTTCAAGACAATATTCCAAATATTTTTTCTACTCATTACTTACAATTTCTCTCAAGTAAGGGCGGGTAATTGAAAAGGATGATATTGGGCCTGGAAACTATTTATAAGATAATTTTAATATAACAACACTCTATTACTTATAGTTTCCTTCTCTTTAGGGCGGGTAATCTGAGTGTTGTGAAATTAAAAAAAAAAAACTTGCATTATTCTTTCAATTGCACTAATATAAACTTGAAGTTGTAAGGGGGGGTATATTGGTTAAAACTTCAAACTTTCTTCGCAAAATGAATACAATTGATCTTCTCACCCCTCATAACTATCACACTTGGAAACCCAAAATTTTAAATCTTATATCTCAAAAATGGCTCACTCATTTGCTAGAAGAAAAGCAACCTGAATTTGAGAAAGAATATGAAAAAATTATTCATAAAGGAAAGATGTGTGAAACAATGGGTATTATAAGCACTAATGTCCATGAAAGCTTATGGTTTCACATTACAGATTGTAAAACTCCTTATGAAAGTTGGGAAAATTAAAGAATTTATTTGGAAAAATAGATCAAATGAGGTCAATGCAACTTGAGGTAAAATTAACAACTTTATCTCCTAACGACTTCAAAAATATTGTTGAATTTCTCACCAAATTTAAATAAGTCCTTACTCAATTTAAAAGCAGTGGAAAGTATAAAAAATACAAATAATGCATCTATCTAATTATTTCTAAATTAAATGGTGTATTTCAAATATTTGCAACCACCTTTCTATCTACAAAATATGCTCTTGGTACAAGTTTCAAAATGCCCTCCTTAGAAGAATTATGTGAGAGACTAACTAGAGAAGAAATAAAACTTTCTAAGTATTATATTTATTCCTCTTAAAACCTTAGTAGCATCCAACTCCTCTAAATAAAAAATTAAAAAGAAAGAAAGAAGTCCCATAACATGTACTCACTACAAAAAGAATGGTCATTCTGCAAACAAATTCTGGAAAATATTACAACTACTAGAGGCAGCTATGAAGGATAAAAATATAGAAAATAAAAAGTAGATAGTAAAAGCCCCAAATGTTCAAGGGAAGACCACCAATAATTATTCTAATTACTGGGTACTAGATTCTAGAGCAACTCATCACATGACTGCTTCAGATGAGTCATTCTCTTCTATCTCCTCAAGTTCAACATGTGGCATACAAGTTGGTGACTCTTCCTTTATCCCAATCAAAGGAAAGGGTGACATATCCATTGATGGTGGCTCTATCAATAATGTTCTCTATGTTCCAAATATATCATATTTGTACTTCTAGAAAGGGAAAAATTGTTCTCTTCTCTCCAACAAGAGTTGAGATAAGAGACTTTCAAGACCCCCACTCTCTTATAGCCAAAGGGGATATTAATCACAACACTCACCTATTTCACTTAAAAGGATTCAAAAATCCAGAAGGGACCTCCTATTTTATGGCTCATAGAGATCTTGAAAGCAAAATTTGGCATGAAAGGTTTGGTTATCTCAGTTATAACTACCTAAAGGAATTGAACACCCATGAAATGGTAATAGGTCTACCTCAAGTCTCTTATATTGATGTAGTATGTCTTGGATGTATTATTGGAAAGCAACATCAAGATCCTATCCACCCAAGTGGATCTCTAAAAGCATAATCCCCTCTATAGTTAGTTCATAGTGACTTGATGTCTTTTCCAAAGCCTTCTTTCAAAGAAGGAAAATATGCTCTAACCTTCATTGATGACTTTTCAAGAAGAACTTGGGTATACTACCTAAAATACAAAAGTGATGTTCTATACCACTTCAAAATCTTCAAAGCCTTAGTTGAAAAGCAGGCCTCTTGCAACATCAAGTAAATTCACACAGATAATGGGGGGGAATACTACAGTAATGAGTTCTCAATATTTCTATCAAGTCATGGAATCATTCATCAACATTTTGTCTCCTATAATCCACAACAAAATGGTATTGCAGAGAGGAAAAATCAAACATTGAAGGAAATGGTAAACTGTATGCTACATTCAAGAGATCTTCCAAAGGTTTTTTGGGCAAAAAATATTAACTGTGCCAACTACATTCAAAACCACACACCTCATAAATCTCTTGACCATTTAACTCTTGAAGAAGAGTGGACTGGTTCAAAACCAGATGTCTCCTTTTTTAATATTTTTGGGTGTACTGCTTGGACACACATACCAAAGAAGAAAAGGAAGGCTCTAGATAATAAAAGCAAAAAGCTCATCTTTGTTGGTTATTGTGAGGAAATGAAAGCATACAGGCTCCTTTATCCCTCAACTCATGAACCTTTTTTCATAGGAATGTCCAATTTGATGAAACATTCCCTCAAAAAAATCCTCAAACATCCTCTTCCTCTATTGAGCCTTCTCCTACAGTAGAACCTCAATATAATGAAGAACCAACTTTAGATATTAATTTAGAGATTGATGATCAATATGAGGAACCTATAACTCCAAATAAAAGTCTTTCCATTCCTTCTACTCCTTCCACTATGCCAAAATGGGCCCGCAACATTGTTAAAGAAGCTACTCCTTACATCTAAAATATTCCATCACCCAGATCAACCAACTCCATAGGCATTGGTCTTGTCCGTTAGTCTATTTCCTTTGATCCTCAACCAACTCCATAGGCACTGATCTTGTCTGTCAGTCTATTTCCTTTGATCCTCAATCCTTCAAAGAAGCCACTGGTATTAAATAATGGGATGATGTCATGGAAAAATAATTTTCTTCCTTAATCAAAAATGAAACTTGGGATTTAGTTCTCCTACCTAAAGGAAGGAAATTAGTTCGTTGTAAATTGATTTACAAAACAAAATATGGATCTAATGGAGAAATTTACAAACACAAAACTCGTCTAGTAGCCAAAGATTTCTCTCAAATTGAAGGAATTGATTATGCTGAAACCTTTGCACCAGTTGCCAAAATGGATTTTGTTAGACTAGTTTTTGCTCTGGCTACTTTCCAGAAGTGGTATGTCTTTCAAATGGATGTAAAAAGTGTTTTCTTATATGGGGACTTAAAGGAAGAGATATTCATGGAACAACCTATTGGTTTCACTCAAGACTCATCTCTTATTTTAGGCTAAAGAAGTCTCTCTATGGCCTTAAACAAGCTCCTAGAGCTTGGTATGAAAAAATGGACTCATTCCTTCTTTCCTCAGTTTTTTCATATTGTGATTCTGATAACACAGTCTACATTTGGATAGATGAAGTAAAAATCACCATACTTTTTATATATGTTGATAATCTACTACTCACTGGTAGTGACTTCACTCACATTCAGACTATAAAAGACCCCATCTCTGAAAAAATTGATATGGTTGATCTGGGTCTGGCCCATTACTTCCTTGGAATCCAAATAAATAAAAAAGATGCAGGAATTTCATTGTGTCAACAAAAATACACTCTAGATGTTCTTCAAAGGTTTAAAATGACAAATTGCAAACCTTATCCTACACCTTTTCAATCTAGAGTCAATATAAGTACTTCCTACACATCCCCTCTATGTGATGCAACTCTATACCGTCAACTTGTAGGGATTCTGTTAAACCTTACTCATACTCATCCAAATATCTCATATGTTGTTGGCTTAGTATCCAGATTCTCACATCAACCCCATTTTAGTCACTGGCAAGCAACAAAAAGGATCCTATGCTACTTGCAAGGAACTAATCACTTTGGGCTCTTATATGAGGGAAAATCCATGGATATCATTGGCTACACGGATTTAGATTGTGCAGGTTTAGTAGAAGATAGATGTTCAACTTATGGCTATGTCTTTTATCTTAGTTATTCGTCAATTGCTTGGTTATGCAAGAAAAAAAGCAGTGGCCTTATCATCTACAGAGGTAGAATACAGGGCAATAGTTTTAGCAATTCAAGAAGCTCTTTGGCTTCATCAAATTCTAAAGGAATTTGGGTTTTCCAATGAAAAACCTATTACTCTTTGGTGTGACAATCAAAGCACAATTCATATTGCACGTAATCCAGTTGAGCATTAGCGCACCAAGAATATTGAGATACACATGCACTTCATTCTTCAGGACATTTAGAATGAGGACATATACTTGGACTATATTCCAACTGAAAATCAAGTTGTAGACATCTTCACCAAGTCATTTCCTTCTCCGCATTACATACATTTACAAGAGAAACTTGGAGTATTACAACTACATTGAAACAAAGGTCTTTCACCTCTCCTTTTATTATTGTATTCTTTGGAGGATGGTTTTTCCCATGTGGTTTTTTCACCATCTCTCATATATATTGTAAATGAGTACCTCATCAGGCCATGTTGTCTGGGACTCATCCTTTTTTTGTGTATTAAGAGGACAATCTTTGCCATCCGAAGACATACCTCATTATTTAATAGTAGATGGTTTTTCCCATACGTTTTTCATCATCTCTAATATATATTGTAAATGAGTACCTCATCAGGCCATGTTGTCGAGACTCATCCTTTTTTTTGTATTAAGAGGACAATCTTCGCAAACCTAAGACAAGCCTCTTCCTTTTTTTCTTTTTTTATAGATGGTTTTTTCCATGGGGTTTTTACCATATCTTCATAAAACCATTGTACATGAGTACCTAATAAAGCTCAATTGTCAGGACTCATCTGCACAATCCATCCCTAGTATCACTTAAGGGGGGTGTTAGAATATGTAATTATTCTCTTGAGTTCTACTAGGATAGACTTACTTGGGTTTCCACTCTTTCATGAGTGAGGTGAACTCTCAGTTAAAGTCTATGTCAGATTTTATGAGTTGTTGTAATCCAAAGACTCTCAATGATCAACTTTGTTATTTATACAAAGTTTATCCATGGTAATCAAAGTTCTAATCTTTATTCATATTTTTTGTAATGCTTTGCATGTCTATTTTGGTAAATCATAACAACAAGTTCATGGTTGCATCCAAAAGAAAAGAATTATTGTCTCCCTAAATCCTAACAACAAGCATAACTTCATTAGCAGGGAATTGGTTAACAGTTTACAGGTTCCAACAACAAAAATAAAAAACATAAATCTTGAGGGTGAGGATGTTCATATTTTTAAAGATCTGAAGATCACCATGAATAAATATGTTTTACATTTAAATTTTTATGCTATTGATATGATGATGCAGATATTATTCTTGGTTATTGGTTGTATTATTTCGGTATGTTAATATTAATGTATAAAATTTCATGAAGTTTTGGTACAAAAAAAATAAAATATCATTAAAATATATTTTTCAGCTTAAGGAGTAGAAATAAAGGAAAAAACAACAAGCTATAACAGGAGAAGCAAAAAAACCCGAAATAAAATTTCATGAGACAATAGTAGAATTCAAGGAAGAAGTAAAAGCAAAGGATAAAGCAAATGAGGGAAGCAATAAAGAAGAGTACAAAAAATTAGAACATCAATTTAAAGTTATAACATATGACCATCAACACCATTAGGATCAGTTACAATCTTAGAGGTATGGATTAAGGCAACAATATTATGGTTCTACATGGAATAAAAAGGGCACAAACTATGGCAATGTTTGACAAATAAAGCATAATGACTCTAGATTCAAGTAAAAAATGGACCTATCATTCATCAATGAAAGCTTAGAGCCAACTAAGCAATTCTATATACTCAAGTAGAAAAATGGCATATCGACATCAATGGACATAGTTTCATAGGGATGGATGGATGATCAAGATTGGCACCAGTTTTGAACAACCAAGCAGTTCTAGATACTCAAGTGGTAAAATGGTATATTTCCATCAATAAATACCATCACAAATCATAGTTTTAGTAGGATGGATGGATGACCAAGGTTGGCACCAATTTCTAACATAGATCCGAACATCATATTACTTAGTCTCTTCTTATGTTTCAAGGATAAAATATTTTATAAGGGGGTGGAATGTTAGATACCTAGGGATTAAAATATAGATGTCAAGTGGTATAACTTAGTATGTTGTAACCATTATTTTATTGTAAGTAAGAGTTATTAGTAATGATGTAATCATGACTTTATTAAAAGTAATTAGGAATGATGACTTAGTAATGATGTATGATTACTTTATTGTAAGAGTTACTAGGATAAGTGAAAGTGAGAGTCTATATAAAGGTAGGAGTGAAGAAGGAATTCATATAAAGTATTCTTTGTAGAAGTATTGGCTCGTAGAGTTGGATATCTTGTGAAGTGACTTGTTTCCAATAAGGATCGTTGTATGGTGTTTTTCTATCTCAAAGGTATTACCAATCTCTATTTTATTGTGTGGATTGTTATTATGAAATTTCTTTGTGGATGCATGTTGAATATTTATGCATATTAGTGGTGAATGATTTCTGGTAATGAGAATACAAGTTTATAACAAGGACATCGTAGTATAAGTCATTAGTGGGAAAGAAAAGAACGTAGAAGAATTTTTCTTGTCTGCCTAAGACAACACAGTGGTTAGGGCTTTAGCCTCTCTTTGGGGAGTTCCAAGGTTCAAAATATGGTGTACCTAAAAGGGATAGGCTCAATGGTAGTAGTTGAGTGTTTTCCAATTATTTGCCTTAGTTAGAGGTCCTTAATACATAAAAACTAAAAGAAAAGAAGTGTCCTGCTATGCAACCACAAAAGAGGTATAATTGTTGTCCAACCAAGCAGTAAATAATTGTTTATCATTAAATGTGAGAAATTTGGACCTAGATTTGTTGAGCATGGCCATAATTTCCTTGGAAGTGAGCTTCATGTCCTCATTTTAGTGAGGAATAATTTAATCACCTATGATATTGACTCTCTATTTAGCAAGAACTATGTGTTGGAAATTCAAGCAATGCGGTCGAGAACAACCTTTTCATTCTTTTTTTTAAGCGCTAGCCAAAAAAGAAGTAAGTCAAATGGATATTGGCTCATTTCCAACATCTTGAGACCTTATCCTAGGACCATTATGTTTCTATTGTATTTGAGTGATTTTATTCCTCCATCTCCCTATGGACTCATTAATTTATTCACATAATAGCCAGCAAGAGGTAAAATTTGTGTCTCGAGTTGACTTACGTCCACACAAGCTATGAATGTGGAGGGGTTGCATATTGGAAGAAAATTTTTACTCCTATATCACACACAAACACAAACACCATCAAAAAAATATGTGTGTTACGACCTAGCCTACTTGAAAAGAAGGGTGCAAACTTGTCCATGTTGACCCAACATGCCATCAATAGTTTCCTTGCGGTATCCAAGGAAACATGGTGATATCGTCCACCATGAGCGAAGGTTGATATCACAGTAGTGAAGGGAACATGGTGATATCATCCACCACGAGCGAAGGCTGATATCGATGTTACATTATCTTGAATTTTTGAAAATTTCAATCATATAATTCAATTTTTATTTAAAACAAGTGTTTCCCTACATTTTTGTTGGGGTCTATTGATGCTAAACTAAAGGAATTATTTATTTTTATTATTTTAAATTTTAATTGAATTTATTATTTACATTTATAATTAATAAATAATTTTATATTATAATATATAAAAACTAAATAATAAATAACACATATAAATATTATCCACACTCATCTTCTTTCTATTTTTTTAAATCATTGTTATTACTATATAATTTCTAACTTATTTCTAATACTTAGTTTCAAGTAGTAATATTACTTATGTTCTTAATAAAATAAAATATTTATATGTTTTTAATATTATTATAAATGTCGGCTATTGCCTTTGTTGGAATTACGTTGGCTATGATATCGAACATATGAGAAGCACCTCCATAACTTAACTCAACTCTAGGGTGACATGCTCAATCACCATCGTAGTTACACATAATTTATCTTCGATACTAGAACTTCCTTTGCATTCCATGTTTGAGTTCAGCCGTCTGCAACCCTTTTTAGAAATCCATGCTCAACGTAGATATTCCTTTGGTTATGATACTAACATCTGAGAAGCACCTCAAGAACTCAACTCTAACTCCAGGGTGGCAAGCTCAATCACCATCGCAGTCATATACAATTTATCTTCCTTGTGTATTCATCACTTAAATTTCTACTTTACATGTAATAGAACATGTACAATTAATCATCCATCATGTTAGGCTGGATTTGTACCATCTCGTGTAGTGCTCATCTAGCTCCAAGAATGCCAAGTGTGGGAAACCCTCTATGTAATCAACAGGATAAGCAGTAGCACCTTCACTGAGAGTAGGATCAATGTAGTGGCTCTCAATCCAATCATTACACATCATCTCCACAGCCCGGGGTCTATTGGGATTCAAAGAGATGAGATATATTATACAAGAAATGTGTTACAATATATAGGTAGGAGGCTTATATGAAAACATGAAAAGTGTCAAGGACACATGTCATAACTAACAGACAAAGTACACATTAAATCTAACATTCCTCCTTAATGTGTACTTTTATAAAAATAGAACCCTAATATCCTCCTTTATTACATGATTTGGTCTAGGCTCATGCTCTTTGCGCTTGGCTCTCCAACTATAAATAATGCTAGATCAACGATGTATACATATTAGTCTATTGCCACAGGGTCAACCACTTCCTTGGATCTGTTACCTCTAAGTCAACCGTCTAAGTGCCTCAGAGTCATCTTGGGTACCTCAGGGTTAGCCACTTCCATGAGTTTATTGTCTCTGTAGGTCATCTTCTAGTTATGTTGTCTCTCATAGGTCACTAACTAGATTCACCATGAATATGATCCTCCCTCACAATGAACTCTATCTAGAAGGTGTCAGTATCTTCCAAAAATACACCTTAATACAAAATAAATACGAGCCATGAAATACAAATAAATGAGCCATAGAATCTAAATGTAGAGGAGAAGAAGAAAGAAGATAATAGAATATTTTGAAGTGTCTTCATTTGTAGTCTTCAAAAGTTGATCCATAAAAGTCCTTGGATAGAGTCTAGGGTGTCTATGTTTGTAGTCCCTAGAGTAGGTGTCCTTATGGTAATCACCTCATCTTACCAGAATGCATGGATAACTAGTCGTTGCATCCACCAAGTATGATAGAGGAGAATACTAGATACTAGGTTCACTTACATAGAGTGTCAGGTTAAACTGAAAATGCACTCTAGAATAGAACATTCTTTGAGGCTAAAATACATATGAGACTACCTCAAAATTACAATTAGACATCACCATTGTGTCCATATCGAAAAAACCTGTATGATGACTATAAATACCCCTATATTCCACTCTTAATAAGGACTTCATTTTCTAGAAAAAACAACAGCCTGCCTCACTAGGCATAAAATAAACATCAACAATAAAAGATTCCTGGCATCTCTCTCAAGCAGAATGAAAACTTCATCTAAATTTTCCTCTCAAGAAAATTACATGGGCTCTCTAGGCCTTCCACTTTTCATGTGAAACAATAAAAAATATTAAGTGCCCCATGCTTTGCAAAAAAAGAAATTACATGGTTTAAAATATTTCACATGGCCCCCTTTTGTTTCATAACATAGAATGAAAAAATTAAAGCCTAAAATAGCCTTTCCACTTGGCACGTGGTATTATGGAGAATTTTACAATAAATGCAATGAACACATTTTTGACCACTTTAATAAAATTAAACCCATATCTGAACACCACTTTCCTCTAATAAATGCAAATGCACCACTTTCCTCCAATGAGAGGGCTTTAGACCAACAACATGAACACAGAAAAAATCATGTTGCTTCAGCAAGCAGCTTCATCGGACATCCACTCCACCTCCATCACGCACAACAGACCCCATATATCAACAGAAAAACATGCCACACTGTGGGCTTAAAAAATTACAACCAAATCATCAACCCAAACATAATGGCCCATGGGAAGGCACACTTGAGGGGTAATAGAAACTGCTTCAAAAGACCTGTTGGGAGGCTTTCCCATGGTGGTATTTGAAGGCATCGCTAGAAAGAAACATCAGTGTCCATCAGGATATGTTGAAGGTGCACTGCAGTTGGAATGGGCTAGGCTATATTGTGGAATGGCACCACCAAATGGGATACCCACATAGTCCATCCAAATATTACCATCATGATGGACGAAAACAAGACCCAACCAAAAAACAAGATTAGTGGCAACCGTAGAATTTGATCCTCTTCACGAACACCATAGCAACCGCGGGATCCAGGGTTATGCATAGTGGTGAATATTCACAAATTAAATGAATATTAGGATTTAAAATTTTGAAAATTGGCAAATATGAGGACCCTCGACGTTGGCCCATTCGCCTAAAATTTCTAGGACCAATTTATTTTTAGGGTCAATTCACCACAATATATATCCAAACATAGGTATATTTGTACTCATTGGAAATCTCTTTTCAAGCCTAATCTAATGGTGGTGTTTTTATGAAGTTATAAGGTGATTTAATAGGTCAAAATTTACCCCAAAGATTATCTTATGTTTTAGTGCTTCAAATACCCCAAATTTTGGTGTGAAGATGATTAACTTGATTTGCTTAAGATTCACCTTGATTTTGATTAGGATTTATCATTTTTTAAAAGTACATTTCGAGTCTAACCCCTTATGCATAACCTTGGTAGGATCTGATCTGATGCAACATTAACAACAACATAAATATCCACCACATCGAAGAAGATGTAGGTATTGATATAACGGGGAGCATCTACGCATAACAAACCTAGTAGGACCTAAAATGCACTCTCCATATGTACCTTTGTAACTCATTAAAAAAATAAGTTAAAAATTTCATGCTTGCCAATTGAACAAATCATGTCGCTTTTTCTGCATCATCAAACCACCACGATCCAAAACTAATTACCTATAGGAAATTTAAATGTTGAAATGGTATAGCAATTAACTGAAACAGTAAATGGTCCCTTGATCTACATTTTCTCCATGAATTCTAAGCTCGAAACTGAAAATGAATATTCGGGCACCAAACGAACCAGTGACAAAAAAATTACTGTGCAATCAAAAAACAAGGATGAGGACAGCGGCTTTAGGATCTTGGGCATGCAATTGAATGTTTGGGAAGGCAAAGAGAAAAAATAGACCCAATTTTGTTCTCTTTATCCATGATCATGCTATCATCGATTATTATCGCATACAAAAAAACTCTCTTTTTTTTAATTGTATTTCTCCCATGGCATCAATAGATGAATCCACCTAAAATAGACACTACGTCCTCGCCCACAATTTCATCACAACAAAAAAATTACAACCACAACTCTAAAATTCAAACTAACCAAAAAATTTTACCTAAAAAACAATTTGCAGCCATCAATGGTATCCCGTTTTTCATTTCTCCATAGATAAATTATTTCTACGGACATATACCTCCCAATAAATCACACTAAAAAAAAACTATGAATTTGGCAACCATTAATTTCTTAAAAAAAAAAATTGGTTTCTGATCCATCCATCAAAAAATGGAGAGCATACTTCCTCAGTATTTCAAAAACAAATGGGTGAAAAATAAAATGAGGAGAAAAAAATGAGGAGGAGGATTTCCATGAGGGAAATCCCCCCTCAAGTTCACAAGGGTAGGATAGTTCTTGGGCTCTGATACCAAATGTTGGGATTCAAAGAGATGAGATATATTATACAATAAATGTGTTACAATATGTAGGAAGGAGGCCTATATAAAAATATGACAAGTGTCAAGGACACATATCATAACTAACAAAGTACACATTAACTCTAATAGGGTCTTGGTAGTTGCTCTTCACACAGTCACCCACATTCCTCTTAAAGAACTAGGTACTCACACTGGTCATGTATGCTATGCTTTTCTCATTACAAGCATTTGGATATAGTTTTGATCGAACAAGGAGTTGGGGCTCTGGTAGCCATTTATGGGGAATAGGGCCACGTTTACTTGTCCTAAGAATGGAGGTTATTGATGACATATCTGAATACCTAAAGCCTGCCTCGAGCATTGTAGTAGGAGCCATACACAGGGAAGAAGGGAACAAAGAAGAATTTGTCAATCCCTCTGCAAGGAAGAATGGAACAAAGAAGAATTTGTCAATCCTTCTGGATTTTTGTAAAATGTCCTATCACATGACCAAGGAAGAGTAGTAATTGTACTTCTCCCAACACTTATCATTATCACACAACCAAGCGGTAAATAATTTTATGTCATTGTATGTGAGGAGGCTAGATATGGAGTAGCTGAGCATGGCCTCAATCTCAATGGGAGTGAGCTTCCCATTCTTGTCGTGGATGGCGATGAATAAAAAATGAAATGAAATGCATTGATGGTGGTGGATAAAAAATTAAATGAAATGAAATGAATTTAATTAAGTCTATTAGATCAAATTGTGACCAAGAGTTTAAATTTAAGATAAATAATGGTGTACAATTTTATTCATTTTTTAATTTAAATCTTGTAACTTTTAATGAGATTTTTAAAGTTTAACAACATTTAAGAAAAATTTGTTTTAAGATTTTTTTTTAAATTTAACAATTTATTTTTGTTGTTGATTTTAATGAGAATTTTTCTTGTCTTTTTTTTATTGGTAATTTAAAAAAAAAAATTAGTAAGGAGTTTAATTTTAAAGTGTTTTCAAATGCAATATTGATGTTCTTGTAGGATTTAAATTTCATGATAAAATATTTTTTTCGATCTTCACTATTATTGTTGTGTAAAGGATATATATTTGTTCTAGCCATGCTTCCTAAGTAATTGTACATATTGCAATTTTTAGGCATCAATATATATCAAAACATAGGCATATTTGTACTCGTTAGAAAGCACTTTTTGAGCCTGATCTAATGGTGGTAATTTTTATGAAGTTTCAAGATAATTTAATAGGTCAAAGGTGGTACCAAAGATGGTGGTGTGGAGGTAGTTTCATTTTGAGGTAGATTTTGACCTATTAAATCATCTCAAAACTTCATAAAAACAACACCATTAGATCGAGCTCGAAAAGAGCTTTCCAACAAGTACATATATGCCTATGGATTTATATTGATGCCTAAAAATATAAAATTATTGTTAATCACCCTCTGTTAGTCACCCTCTACCAGTTGCCTTCTTCCAATCATCTTCTACCAGTCACCCTCTACCGGTCACCTTCTACCAGTCACCTTCTGCCAATCATCATGTGGTGACTAGTAGAAGACGACTGGCATAAGGTGATTGATAAAAGGTGACTGACAATAATTTCACAATTTTAGGCATCAATATATATCCAAACATATGCATATTTGTACTCTTTGGAAATCTCTTTTTGAGTCTGGTCTAATGGTGGTGTTTTATGAAGTTTAAATATTATTTAATAGGTCAAAAGTGGTCCCAAATATGATGGTGAGGAGGTAATGTTATTTTGAGGTAGATTTTGACCAATTAAATCATCTTGAAACTTCATAAAAATACCACCATTAGATTGGGATCAAAAAGAGCTTTCCAACGAGTACAAATATGTCTATGTTTGGATTTATATTGATGCTTAAAAATGTAAAATTATTATCAATCGCCCTCTGCCAATCGCTCTCTGCTAGTTGCCATGTGGTGACTGGCAGAAGGCGACTGGCAGAAGGCGACCAGTAGAAGGCGATTGACAATAATTTCATAGTTTTAGGCATCAATATATATCCAAACATAGGCATATTTGTACTCGTTGAAAAGCTCTTTTTGAGCTTGATCTAATGGTGGTGTTTTTATGAATTTTTCGATGATTTAATAGGTCAAAAGTGCCCCCAAAATTTTTTATAATTTATGTGCAAATTTTTTGAAAATTTGCCATATTTTGATAAATTTTCTACAAAATTTTGAAAAATTCACCTCGAAGTTTATACATGATTCACCTTGATTCACCCCAAATTTATAATTACTTTTTCGGTACTACCCCTTATGCATAACCCTGATCACGTGGGCCTGGTACCTCTCCTTCAAGAGGTCAATAGAGAGATGATCATGAGAGGTAAGGAATAATATGATGGAGGTGTGAAAAAACACCACGGTTCATGAATACATGGAAACTCAATGAGACTACATTCATGTAGTTGCATTTTAATTATCATATAAAGTATGAATGTTTTATTTAATATTTTATATACCTTTGAATTTATAAATATTTTAAAATCTAAGGGAAATTTATTTGAAAAAATAAGCTTATGAAGTAATTAGATTAATGTTTTGTTTTACAAATAAACTACAAAAAACACTATAATAATAATAAGTAAAAAAATGTAAAAGTAAAGTAATAAAATGCATATCAATATATAATTTAAAAAAGAATGAAGCACATATAAGTTTTAAAATTTACATGTTATGCTTAATCTAGATCTCGAAGCCCATTATCACCTAGCTGATGCTTGAGATAAGGGAGTGCATGAAAAATTCCACCTGAAAGGTGGTTATCTTCATCAAAGAAAATATATAGCTGAACATTGGCAAAAAATGAATTGATTAGATTGGCACTCAAGAATAGTTAGATGGCAAAGTTGACATTGGAGCAAAGAAAATAGTTTTCAATGAAGGCAATGAGAAAATTAAGGTATGGGTATGTATTTCATTATTAAAATTTCATTGGGTAGACTATTTGCATTTGGGATGATGGTTATAAACTAGTGGACTTGTAAATACAAAGGGAAGGTGATTGGTTTTGAGTAAAAGGTGCACTATTATACATCTATTTTGAGGATTTTATATATATATTTTTTCCATCTATTGTATGGTGAATTGGAGATTGAGAAAAAGTAAAGGTAGAGTATGAAGATTAGTGCATAACTTCACCCAAGCATCCAAGTGACAAAGAAGGATAATTCATCCATCTACAAGAAGTAAAGGTTAGTTATCCAATGTTAGACTAGAACTAAATTTTGTGAGAAAAGTGGAAGTGACAGACTTAATTAATGTGAAGAACATATTAGCCATTTGAAGCTTACTACATTAGTGCATATCATTCTCTATATGTTCATGAAGATAAAAGAATTATGGGTAGAATATGTTTGAATTGCTTTTAGTAGTGGAAAGCAAACTGAGGAAAAGGTGAAGAACTTGATGCCATTATCAAGAAGGTTTTGGAACAAATTTGAGCAGGTTTTATGAGTAGGTTTTGGAGTAGATTTGAGCAGGTTTTGTAAGCAAGTTTTGGAGCAGATTTGAGCAGGTTTTGTAAGCAGGTTTTGGATCAGATTTGAGTAGATTTTGTGAGCAGGTTTTGGAGCATATTTGAGCATATTTTGTGAGTATTTTTAGGATAATATTTTAGCAAGGGGATTGGTGTCTCCTATGGATTGGTGTCCATGAACTTGAGAAATGATATTGGTGTCTACTACGGATTGGTGTCCATGAACTTGAGCAATGGGATTGGTGTCTCCTAAGGATTTGTGTCCATGAACTTGAGCAAAGGTATTGGTGTATCCTATGGACTGGTATCCACAAACTTGAGCAAGGGGTTTGGTGTCTCTTGTGGATTGGTGTCCACAAATTTGAGCAAGGGGATTTATATCTCCTATGGATTGGTGTCCACGAACTTGAGCAAGGGGATTGGTGTCTCCTATGGATTGGTGTCCACAAAATTGTATAGGGGATTGGTGTCTCCTATGGATTGGTGTCCATGAACTTGTATAGGGGATTTGTGTCTCCTATGGGTTGGTACCCACAAAATTTATTGAAGAAATTTATATGCAATATTTTGCTATGGTTTTCTACCGAGAGGGTGTTTCCATGTAAAATATTTATCTCTTATGTGTATGGTGATTTGTGCATTATTTTATTATTGTATTGATATTATTTGAGGTTATTGCTTTGGAAAAGATAAAATTTGTATCTTATACTGTTCACCCCCCCTCTAATTATAATCTTGTGTTCTTCACCACTCTCCCACACTTTCCACCAACTGATGAACACATGGATCCTTCTCCTGAAATACATCCCATCAATTTGCTTCACCCTAAGACAAGAGTTTATAATGAGAACCAATTATGCATCTACCATCAATAATTGGAGCATGACATAAACAAATGCCACACATTTGAAATCCTCATCAACAACATGGTAGATGGCACACTTCCTCCATGATCCCACCATGGCACCTCTTCTACTAGATTTCATATCCCTACACCTCCTCTCATTCCTTACCCCATGCCATCACACGAGTCTTTCACATACACCACACTAATTCCAATAGTTATTTAGTTACAAAAACTACCATAATCCCAATTACGTTATTACACCACCAATCACTTGTGACCTGATCCTCACCACTCCACACATTAATAAGTTACCATCCTATTTCTTTATTTCTCCTCTTTCTCTCCTTCTTCTTGTTATACTACATTATTTTATGGTGACGCTTTGAGTGGCTACATACCTATGCTAGACTTCCCTTTTCTTCTGCTTTTCTTCTTCTTATTCTCTCCATTCCTCTCTCTTCATCTACTTCGTTCGTGTTTTGCTTTCTACAACATCCATATTGCTAGTTATTTTCCTTAATATTAGCAATCATGCCTTCACCTCATTGTGTGAATCTCATCCACTTGTTTCACCCCCCACATGTTGGGGCAACCATAACTACCACTCCTTCCTCTCATTATCTTGTCATATATCCATTTCTTCCACACTATTTCCTATCTCGTCTCATTGAGTTTCACAAATTCCTCTTTTAGATATCTTCTTATTTTCTATATCTCTTATACTGCATCCATTACATACACTCATTAATTTCTCTTTTGCATGCATATCTATGCTTCTACATTCCTCCTATAGAAATGTGCTCATATTAATACACATACTTGTTAGCATCACCACTTGGCTGTCCACTCTCCTTTTCATGATTAAGGATTATATAGTGTTTTGCATGATTTTTACCATTCACAAGTTTAGTCAATCAAACGTCACCTCTAGTTGATAGATTCTTACGCTCTCACAACTTTCTTTGGTTGGTTTAGTTTCTTTCAAGGACCATTCACGCATGTCATATTTAAAAAAAAATTATTCTAGGAATGACAACACCCTACGTAGACATTGCCATATAGATAAATATTTCTCCTACTCATCCTATCATTTGCATGATCAAAATACGACATGGGGATAAACAAAGGGACAAGCATAGGCAAAAATAGAAAATGGGTAGAAAACAAAAGCCAACACCCACACAAAAAAAAAGAGAATTACAATAGCGAGGGGCAAAAAACAAAAGGAAAATCCTTCAAGATTACTATTGCTATGCTTGATCTCCTTTGGTCCTTAGATTTAACATAACATCACAGGATGATTTCCATCACTAGCAATAGGCCCTAAGCACCTACCTGCTAGTGGAATAGTCTTACAAGTGGTGACACATTTGTTACATTAGTGATCTTCTTTTGTACAGATCACTGAGCTCTTATGGATAAGCTAACTAGTTTGACTATGTTTGCAATGGGTTAGTCCTACCTCCCTCAAAATAGATAAATGAACATAACTCATTATACACACTGGTCCCTAATAGACTTTGATCCGATCAGGTTAGTTGTGTTGTTGTCACACCTTGTTCAGTTTCTTATGAGGTTTAATTGCTACAACTTTGATAGTCAAGATTATTGTATAAAACCTATGACATCCTACACCCCTGAGGTAACAGAATGAATCATATTGCCACTGGTTCTATTACGATACAAGTGATTCTTCTATGCATTTCATCATGCACATACATGCACCATTGCATCTATCCTACATTAATTTATTTTTATTACATCCTCCCACATTACATGTACTCTATAGTACTATTATTCTCCTAAAAAATTACCACATGCATACATACTCATCTATCATACATTCACCTATCACTACTCTACATTACACATACATGTAATTATCACTCACATATGCACTCACATCAAATATTGACACATGTATATCAAGTCGTCACAAAAAGTGTGTGTGTGTATATATATATATATATATATATATATATATATATATATATATTATGATCAAAATACCCTCAAGCTACAAAAATAGAGCACATCCATAGCACATATCAGCCCTACTAATCACTAAGAGTCTCATCGCTCTCCTCTTGAACCACCATCACATGCTCCATACTACGCTCCTCTGCTACCCCACTCGACTCTGGAGCTATGCCCACTACCTATGTCACCACTAACACTACCACCCTATCCAACCCTAGGGTAGCTTCCACCTCCTCTGACACTGCTAGTGTTGCCATCCTTGGATCCCTCAACACTATAGAAGAAGCACTATACCTACTCTACTATGAGCATGTCTATGAAAATGATCATGATCTCGTTCTTGGCTCTGCATACTCTGGGATCTCAAGCCCAACTAGAGTCAATCAAACCTCACACTACACCTTCTTTGAGGCCTCCTCTATATATACCCTTGACATATCCTCGTTTTCTCACCACAAATGATCCATAGCCATCCTTAAAATAACAATCTCCACCATGGCCTTCTCATCTACCACCCTCACACAATCACCTCCTATTATACCTATCTTTGCCTCTCTATATCAACATGTAGCTCTGCCACCTCCACCTCATGCCATCATCTTAGAATTGTCTCTACTTTGAGAGAGGCTCCTCTATATCCTCCTTTGCTCCTGCATATATCACAAGTCCAACTCCCCCTGATACCTATCCCCCTACTATAGTCAATCCTACCACTAGTTGTACCCAGCCATCAATCACTCCAACTCTTGGTTCCTACCTTGTGTTGCCCACCATGCATCATACTCAAGATTCATCCCTACATCATCGACATATAGAATCACCATAAGTGGATCCCTCTCAACACCCATGAGAGGCACTACACCCTACTTCCTCCATATCACCATAAAGGCACCTGGTCTCCTCTTCGTAATATAAACTATCGCATGACCCTACTAGAGGGGAAGAACTCTACCTATTACTCATACCACCCTACCACCCATCACCCTTAGTGAATCATCCCTGACTACTCATTATCCTTCTCCCACACCACCCCACCCCTCCAGGGCCTCCATTGAATATGCTTAGGCTCCAAATCTCCTAATTATCTCCTCTAAAACAAGTAATCAACCTCATGTCCCCTCTTCATCCTCTTATCCTCATACATATGCCATCTCAAGGCGTAAGACACGAAATCACCCATCAACTCATGTGCATTATATGACAACAATATTGATCGCTCTACCATAATATATTCTCGTACCCAAACCTATAGTAATGGACTCTAACTCAAACCTGATCACCCTACTCACACCAAATCATGTAATTCCCTGTATACCTATGCAAGTATAGCAAGCACCCATGTAAAAACTACCTTATGCTCTACCATATCACACACTACATCCATCATATCCTAGGATAACTTCACTCTTGAGGTATCTGGCAGAGCATATGCAGATATCATAAGCATCGTCGTGCAATGGTGATCAAACAACATCTCCTTGTATAAATAGTACTCATAGTCCACCCCCTTCTTGAAACGTACTTCCCCCTACTTCACACCAAATGTCCACTGCAATACCTCCTTTTGCATCCCATTTGCTACCACCCTTATTGGAATGTCCGCTATTGGTAGTTTGTAAATTTTGTATACATACTCCAGCATAATGTTCATATCACTTGTAGGAAGGTGAAAGGTGTTCATGTTCAAATTCCACCTCTCACACAATGCTAAAATATATTCTTGTTGGTATGGATACTCAAAAAATTCCATACACCGTTCATCCACACCATACCCATTCACTCCACATTTGCCTTATCACATTTCTCACCCAAGATAACTCTCAATGACCATACATGATGTTGCAGCTCAATCTTCTTCACTTGTTTTCATTCACAAACATCACGCAAATTTTTTTATCAGTTTCACATACATGTATATTCACTTTCCTTATCTCATACAAATATTCATCACATACAAGCCTTAGACAACCCTTCTCATGCATCACACATTCTAAAAAAAAAAACTTTTTTGCATGCCACCATGCGAACTCTAGTTCACACCCCGTCATGCAAACTCTACAAAAATGGCATTTTTGGGCACCCAATAGGCCCTTTCATGGAAATAATTACACTAACATATAAAATCATCACATTTATAGCATACAAAACAACATGCGATCCACAAACATGCATTTCAAGGCACAATTCACAAAACACACCATAAAAATTACAAAACAGCAAAAAAATTACATTTTTGGATACCCATTTTACCCTTTCACAATAAAAATTCAAACAGAATCCAAAATAGTACATACTTCACATCACATAACAAAGTCAAACTTTGCAAACATACATTTTATGGCACACATCTACATGACTTGCCATAACATCATAAAATGCCACATAGATTACATTTTTAGACACCCAAACAAAACAATTAAAGTCAATTCTTCTACATACGACATGCACCACATAATCAAACATCTCCAAATAATGGTCAAACTGGTAAACAAATCACATTTTTGGATATCCATTTGGCCACTTTTACACTTTGTGCACATATTTCAACCACATATCACATACAAACATGCATACACACTCAAACATGCATTACCATACTTTTCAAATATTCACATAAATGAAAATAAAAATAGTTTGAGTCTTAGGTACTTACTAGTGGAATACCATGTCATCCTCTAGTGCTCACCTACCCTCTCACCATATCCACACTAACTCAATATTTTGACAGCGCTTTGATTCACAATCTCTTCCTCACCCCTCTCTCCACAACTCTTCACAACATAAATGAACCCTGACATGCATAAAAAAGGGTCTTATACACCCAAACACCCTAGTTCACATACCACCATGTGAACTCCAATCCAGTTCATGTGTTTCCATGCAAAAGCTAGTCTAGTTCACATGCTTCTATGTGAACCAAACCTTATGACATCATTTTCACTTGTTCTTCCTTCCTGCAACTTCTTCTTCCTTTCCCACCCCTATTTTCCCACTTTCCCCACCATTTGTCATAATTTTCTTCTATCAATCGACTCATCAAAACCTCACCACATGTTATATGTATCATTGATGATTCCTCATTTGAGGGGTTATTCATACACAAATATGCTTTGCATATGATCAAACAATCAAACATTGAAATCACGAATATCACATTTATCTACAAAAATTTTAGTTGAATATTATCTCATGTTAAACCTCATCCCAATAAAACATTTACTGAGTCACGAGAGCCATGCATAATAACATACATGTCTTTATGCTATTCATGTATATCAACACTGACCACATACTAAATAAGACACTTGATATGTTTGGACACATCTTGATTTCATTCTATATATTAGCACTGACTACATACTAAATGTTATGCTGGGTTTATCATTTATACAACTCAAATTATTTGACATATGTCATCATACACTCATCAATCAATCAAAACAAAAAATTTGAATAGGTAGTTGTTCTATTCGTAATTGGACCATCTTGCATTGGTTGTAAAAGAAAAGCAGTCTTAAGTTGCCTTACAAACAACCAATATAATATTGCAAAATATTGTACTAAATTGGTAAATCATCTGCTTCACCATCATGTTTCATATGCAATCATTAATTCGTATTCATCCCTACATTCTTCATCTTATTAAACATCTCACCACCTTCTCCCATCATATTTTTGTACTAAATTATGTTCTACATAGCATAGTACAAAAAGGGACAAATATAGACACCTAGAAGTCGCACATGCTCACCCATAGACACTTGTAGACCTACATATACACTTGTAGGCTTGCGTAGGTATCTCTAGGCATTCATAGGCCATTATAGACCATCATAGGCCATCATAGGCCATCGTAGGCCATCGTAGGCAATCGTAGGCCATCGTAGGCCATCGCAGGCCATCGTAGTCCATTGTAGGCCATCATAGGCCATTGTAGCCCATCATAGACCATCATAGGATGTTGTAGGCCATTGTAGACCATCATAGTCATTCGTAGGTGCAAAACTTATAAAACTACATAAAACACATCCAAAATGCCTCCTATTTCTAGGAAGGCCACCTACAAGCTCCCTAAGGTCATGTAAGCCCTTTCCTATGCCTAATTAGGACCCCATAGGACCATTCCCTAAAAAAGATCCTAATTATGCTAATTAGAATTATTATTTACAAGTGAATTTAACTTAAAATGCACTTTATCATTTGAATTGGTTTAATTAGGATTAAGAGTCAAATTAGTCCTAATCATGTCCTCACACATGTGTGCACCCAAATTAGTTAGGATATTTTCTAGGATATCTAACTCAACCCTCATCTAACCTAGGGATCAACTAACCAGATTTAACCCTAATCCTAGATCACACATGTGTGAGGATAGGATATTCCCTTAGGGCATGTGAGAATATGACTAAGCTTACCACTTCAAAAACCCTAACTTGACCATGATAGGACTTGACCCTAGGGTTTAGTACACCTAACTCCCCCCTAACCTTAGTTTCTTCTATAAATAGAGGACCAAATCCTTCATCAATATATCTCTCTCTTTTAGTAAACATACCAAAACTCTACCAAAATTCTTTTTGATGATTTGACTTCCAACAGACAACAAAATAAATCATATGGAACACATCCATATAACAATTTTTTATAAACAATTAATAAAATTTTATTTCACACCCTGCCATGCAAATTCGAGATCCCATTCACATGCTATCATGTGAACCAACCCTACAACACATATACAGCTTCAAATTAGGTATATATTAGTTTTAGATAGTTTTTATAGCATTTCCATCAAATTTCATCATGTTTTTCTTCATGTTTATGTCGATTTGTCTTCATAACTATAGGGTTTGACCAAGGAAAACTCCTTTTTGCAAGTCTAGAGAAGGTGCAAAAGGACATCATTCAAGAATACTACCGGTGACACACACACACATAAGCCCACCTTCATTGAGGACATCGAAATACACTAGAAAATACCTCCAAATTCATGTGGAAAAAGGGTATAAAAACCTTTCTCAAGATAAATCTCATTTTGTAACCCTATTTCAGATTAATAAAATAAATTTTAGCACAAATTGGTGATTTATGTGTGTTATAAATATATATCATCAAAATCTAATAGTGGTATGAAAGCACAAGGTAGATTGATAAGATATAGGGAGATCCACAAGAGAGATTGAGAGGAGATAGAAAATCTCACTTTCAAAATTTCTAAAATTACATTTGGCTAGATTCTTTTCACAAAGTTGCAAAAAAACTTGTGAAGACTAGGACTCAATATTGATTCCACTAGATTGACAAATCAACTAGTGAAGATTCATTATCTCTATATTTAAAGTTTTTCCCATTACCAAATTTCTAATACTTTGTTGTAGAAAATAGAATATTAAAATAAAGTTGTTAAGCTTCCTACAAGATATCTAGGAATAATATCTTCTTTAGAATCAATCTAGCACCTGAAGCAACAAGTTGAAGACTAAATATTAGGAGGCCTTAAAGAAAAGGTCCCATTGCAAGAGTTGCAGACTTGCATATTGTATATTGCAGAAGAGAGAAAAAGGCCAAAGGAGCCTTATTGTAGATTGAAGGAAGTAGAGACTCTAGAAAATAGTCCTAGAGAATATTGGAGATTGGAGATCTCCATTGAAGATTGAGGAGAACCAAAAAGGAGGTCCTCATAGAAATCTGAATATTGAAGACTTCAGAGTGAAGAAAAAAGAGACTCAAGGACAAAAGCCTCATATAATATTTAAGACTACATATTGGAGAGTAGAAGAAGAAAGCAGCTTAAGAAGCTAAAGAGATCCATAGGAGGTCCCATTGAAGAACTTCCAGATTTGGAAGATTGAATATAGAGAAGGACTAGAAAAAGTCCTATCCTAGATTTCAAAAGCAGTAGATTTCAAAGTTCCAATAAAGAGATCTCATTGCAAAACTTCCATAGTTGAATATTGGAGAGATCAAGGAAGGTCTCATTAAAGTTTTAAGAAGACTAGATGTTGTAAAAATTGAAGGCCCAAGAGAAGATATCTCAAGGAAGAATTGAAAGGAGAAAGAAGGAGAAGGCTAGGAAAGCCTCATTGCAGATTTTAGAGAAGGTCATTGAAGGATATTTGGAGAAGACCATTAGATGATAATTTTAGAACTCATTGGAGAAATTTACTAGTAAGGAAATTTTCTTGATAAAGGAGGTTTTGGGATAATTTTCACCATCTAAAAACGAGCCCAAAAGGAGAAGGATTTGGTAAGGATTTTTCTAAATTTTTAAGGAGAATAGTGAAGACCTCAAGACATTCATATTCTTGAGAAGAAGGCCATAAAATGGACCAATATTGAATCTAGATTTCAATAAGGAGGTTGAAGGAGAAAGGAGTTAAAAGAAACCACCAAATCTAAGAGATTTGAAGAATACCTTTGAAGTTTTTGAAGGCTAATTCAAAGAAAGGAGTTTTCTGATTTTATATTAGAAAAAAGGTCTCTAGGAGACAAGTCTCAATTACGATTTGGAAGATTTTCCTACTAGATTTGGGAGATTCAAGGACAGTGTATAGGAGGAGAAATTTACTACATTACAATATGAAAATTTTAGATTTGAGGACATCAAAAGAGCAACAATTTGGGCAGCATTAATAGCTGCTAAGTTTTATATTTTCAGAATGTATTTTGAAGGAGATTTAAAGCCACCAAACTCCATTTTCGGTAAGCAATTTAGAGGAGTTTCAAAGCTGCAAATTGGTGAGTTAAAGAGCTATTTGGATAGAAAAGAAAGCTATGATTTCATATAATACAGGGCAGCAATTAGGTGATCTAAATCACAAATAAATACATCATCTACAAAGGTTAAAAAGGTATGCAACTTAGGTGCAAAAGGTTCATTATTTGAAAACTTATATTAAGTTCATTATTAATTTCCATTAAGCACCACAATAGAATTTAAAGTTGCAAAGGAAAATGTTTCAAGTTTAAAGTCTCCAAGGAAGTGCAGAAGATAGTTTCTACAAGGGTTAAAAACTGCACATAAGAAAGAGGATTTAAATATATTTTGAAAGAAATAAAAATATCAACATCCTACCTTCTATTGAAAGGAAAAAATACTATTCTAAATCATATATAGAGTGCATATACTATAGTGCAAAGTAAAGCCATCCAAAAGCGTATACTATTTGCATGATTGAAAAGCTTGGAATTATCATTGTAAAGTTAACCAAGCAAAGGAGTTAGAGAAGAGATTTTCCTAGTACAAGAATGCAACATTAAATCACTATTTATCATAAAGGGATAGAGAAGAAGCTGACTTCTAAGGGAGACCAAGATAGCTTAAAAAAGGAGATAAAAAATTCTTAAACATTCTAGTGTAAATTAAGGTATTTTATATTAATTATTGCAGATTTATTTACATTACATAATTGTACCATACTTATCTTGTCCAACGTAGATAAAGGAGAACAAAATTTATAGGATCTTAAGTTATTAAAACAAGTGAATTATAGTCATCAAACGGTTGTATCATCAAGGTTGAAGAGAAAACTTTGAAGCAAAGGGAAGAGAGCCAACTAAAGGGATCAAAAACATAGTATTCAAGGTGTCTAAAGACACCTAATTCAGCACCATTGGTCTCATGAAAGTAGTGCTCACAGTGCAAGAAGAACCTACACATAAAAAAAATACCAAGTAAGGGCAGCATAATGACATTAACAAGAATAGTATAACACAACAATAGTGGAAGTTGTAAGAAGAACAATGTAAATAAATAACGTAAGTAGCAAAAAATAAGGTGCATTACCCAAGTGAATACGAAAAAAATATTGGATGAACAACTACCAAGAAGACAATGTTGAATCACCCTAGAGCCACCTTCATTGGAGTAGATCCACCTTTGTTGAAGAGGAGCCACCATTTGTTGGAAAGGAGCCACCATACATTGAAGAGATTGGTTGTATGCAAGGGAAGGAGCCTCCACTTACCACACCAACCAAATGAATATTTTAACACTTGGCATAAAGGAAGAAGAGTGCCCCATTTACATAATGATTACATAAATGTAAAGAGTGCCCAGGTTTGGAGTAATGATCCATTCAAAGACAAGAAGAGATATTAATAATTAATTCAATGCTCAAAGGCTTACACCACCTAAAATAATGCTTGCATAAGGTTGTAACCTCCATATGCCACCTAGAAAATAATCCTACATTCTAGTGCAACGTAAAGCACCATGTATCATGTATTTCAAGGAAGAATGGTGTATTAATAGCCCAGTCTAAATAAGAGTGTGCTCATATAGCTTACACAATGGTCAAAGTGCATTGAAGGAGGAGAAGACTGTCATAAAGCACCCATTGAACGTAAGAGCATTCAATGCTCATTGTCATATGTTGAAGACAAGCAAATACAATACCTAAAGCTTGGATAAAGGAGTCAAAATAGAAGCCAATAATATAGCAAACCTACAACATTACAAGGAAGGTATATTCTTACATAAATTTAATATTTACCTTCTATTAAATGCAAGGAGATATAAGGTGTATTATATAAGGTTGATTTTATTATTGCATTGGAGATATAAATAAATAACAACCTCAGTGAATTAGAAAGAAAATAAAAACAACGAGTTTATATCCTTAAGTGATATTTCAAAAGTGCATTAGTTGAAATACAAATATCATAATATTTGCAAATAATTAAAAAATGAGATGTAAGGTTTTCTACCTTGGAAAATTAAAGCATTATTCTTTTGCAAATATTATCATTTTCTAAAATTCCAAATTAGGGAGATATAAGGAGTACTACATAAAACTTTAGATTATTGGAATTTAAAAAATTAAACCATTGAAAATTAAGGATAAAGGAAGCAAAATCATTGATTGCTTTAAATTTAGAACTTATTGCTTATATTTATCTCATATACAAATTAAAGGGACAAAAGGAAGAACTTCATCAAATTGAAAAGTGCATATATCAATAGGAATAAATAAGGTGAATAGGAGTTGATTATGATATTAAAATTATCTTCAAAACATTAGGGATCAAATCAAAAGTAAATATAATAGATGCTAAGAACTTTATCAAGACCATAGCATACTCTAAATACTTGGGAGATATAAGGGATTCTACAAAACTTGAGATTTGAAAAGATTTTATCAAGTTAGTTCACATACTCTAAATTAGGGAGTCATAAGGTAGACAACTTCAAATGTTTTAAAATACAAAATTTCCATAAAATTTGCTCTAAATTCTTGGGAATTAAAAGGTATTCTAGGGGGGACATTTTTCGCAAGACTGCCCAAACTACCAAACTTGTTTCAGCCATATTTCACTCATCCGAATTTGGATTGACCTAAAATTTTATGGGTAGATGCCTAACAAACCCTAGAACATCTCCATAAATTTTCATATTATTTGGAGTAACACATATCTTATCACATCCCTATGTGTAAATAAGATTTTTGGCAAGCAATTGTGCGAGGGTTTCATTTGGGTTAAGTGCAAGCAGCTCTAGAGGTTGATTTTTAGGGCATTCGGGCCTTAACGACCAATATTTTTGTGGTTTCTACTCAATATTTTAGTAGGAAATGTTGCAGGGGATCTAATATGGGTTATAAATCTATATTTCAATAGATATTCATATTATAAACTTGAGTGACAATGGCTTCCAATTTGTTGCACAAAAGAAAAGTGAAAACCATACCTTTCCATGACATATAGGGCATGGATGAAAGATATCACAAAACAAGTTTTAAGAAACTGATAAAAAAATGCCTCAAATATCAATTGAATCTAGTGCTAAGGTGCACCCACAAAATAAATCTATTGTGGAAACCCCTATCAAGGGTAATAATTTTGAAGAATCAGCCCCAAAAATAAATTTTAGGGATGCCCTCCATGGTGGAAATCCTCGGCCTAATGCTAATATTAATCTTAGGGCTTCCCATAAACCTCTAATAATACCTAATATTAATCCCAATAATATAGAATTAGGATGTATTAAAGAAGTTGATGGAACTCCTATTGTTAAGCTTGATATGTGAAACATTCAGACTAGAATTGAAGATCTAGAAAAAAGAGGACTAATTTATCATTTTGTGGGTTTTTGTTCAAGCCTATCTACTTTTAAAGTTTGGGTTGAAAAAAGCTGAAAAAATAAAGGTGAGTTACAAATCTCTATTTATCTAAATGGTTATTTTCTTGTTTTATTTTCTAATAATGAAGATAGAGAGAACTTTTCAAGGGGGTCCTTGGTTCTTTGGATGGGTAGGGCTTTTCATGAAGCCCTGACATACTAAATTTAAAGCCGAAGAAGAGATGCCTTCTATAGGTCCTATGTGGGTTAATCTTTGGCCTCCCAATTGAATTTTGGAATTCGACAATTTTTTCTTCAATTGGAAACTCTTTATGAACATTTATGATGACTGCTAATTATACTCAAAAATTTGAACATATTATTTATGCTTGGATTTGTGTTTTAATGGATTTTCACAAACCCCTATCTAAAAAGATCACTTTACAATTTGAGGAGGATACTTGAGTGGACTATGATAACATTCCTTTTAGTTGTAGAATTTGCCATGAATATGGTCATTTGGCTAGTGTTTTCCCAAATAAAAATCTAGATCAAAAGAATGAATATATAAATTCAGTAGGTTTCCAAATGCCTAAGAAGAAGAACACTCAAAAAATACCAGTAATGAAGAATCAATCAAAGTTATCTGCTAATATGTTTGAAATTCTTTCCATAAATGACGTCCCAAGTGAAGAAGAGAAATTAATGGAAACAAAATTCTTAGAAACATAATTTAAATATAAATATAAAAACTCAGAGACAAACCAAAAAATCAAAGGATTTCAACAAAAAAAAAAAAAGGAGAAAATATTCACAAGAAAAACAATCTTTTAAATGTTAAAAATTCAAATAATACAGGACCCATTAGAGACTTTGTTGAACCTTCTGGTAATATTTTGACTATGTACAAGCATTATTCAAGGCTAGAAGCCATCTAAGATTCAATTGGAGTAATTCAAGCAACAGGGAAAAAATACGTAATATGGATTCTAATCAAAAGGCAGGTCGCAAGACTAATCAATATCATATGGCAAAAAAAGATGAAAAGCTTATAGAGGAATGCAATATTAATGCCCTTTCCAACTTTTTTAGCCCTGGTATTAATGAATATCATCACTTGGAATATTAAAGGACTCAAAGGGAGCCTTTCAAAACAAAATGAAATTATAAGAATGATTTAGATAAATCATCCACATATTATTTTCCTTCAAGAAATGAAGATGCCAATAGAGGATATGGAATCAATTGCTAGTAAAATTTGGCCAACTGGAAAAGTGATTTCCCTTAGTTCCAAGGGGACTTCTGGTGGTATTGCTTTCCTTTGGGACCCAAAAGAGGTAGTTATTCACCATATGGTTGGCAGTTGGGATCTTTTAGCTATAGTTATTCAAAGCAGGCATTCCAACCAACTATGCTCTGCATTACTGTTTATGCTCTGACTAATTTAGAGGAAAAAAAGAGATAGTGGAAGAATATTACTTATATTATCTTTTATTTTTTTGAATCTTGGGTCTTGATCAGAGAAGATTTCAATACCATCCTCTCTGTAGATGAGAAAATGGAGGAAATAGAAATTTGGACAGGAGCACTAATCTCATGAGTGAATATATTACAAACCTCCATCTTGTAGACATCCAACTAGATAATGGCCTTATGACTTAGTCTAATATAAGGTAAGGCTTAGCTTGTATAATGGAGAGATTGGATCACTGGCCTATCATGGTGGAAATGTGGAAAACCAATGTGAGTTTATCTTCTTTTCAATTTTAGTTAATGTGGCTTAGATACATTTCCTTAAACCTCAAGTGCAACAATGGTGGAAGGAAGGTAAACCTAGGTATGGGACTAAGATGTTCTATTTTTCCAAAATATTGTAATACATTAAATCTAAAATCAAGACTTGGAACTGGAAGGAGTTTGGGGATGTTCATAAACAAAAAAACATGAAGTTATTGCTCAACTTGAAAATTTGAATAAGAAAATCCGTTTAGATGGCCTCATAGAGAGTACAAGTACAAATGAAATAAAACTCATAGCTCAATTAGAGGAATGGAAAAAAGATAATAACTCTTATGGAAGCAAAAATCTAGAATTAAATGGCTCAAAGAAGGTGATCGAAACATAAATTTCTTCCACAAATATCTTCTATCTTGAAGATCTCACAACTTTATTTCTTCTTTGAAATTAGATTCTAGAGATGTTGTCTACACTTGGGATGGCATGAAATATATTGTTGTCAATTACTTTTCCAATATTTTTACTACTACTCCTCTTGACTCAGCTTCTCAAAAAAATATTCTTCAAGCAATCCCTTCTCTTATCACTTCTAAGGAGAACTCTATTTTGACTACTATTACTATCAATGAGCTTCAACAGGTAGTTTATAAAATGCAAAAAGAGAAAACCCCAGGTCCTGATGGTTTTCCCATTGAGTTATACCAAGATTTTTGGGATATCCTTCATGTTGATTTATTAGAGGTGGTGGAAGAAGCCAAGAAAGCCAAAGAAATTTTTAAGGTTATCAATAAAACTTATATTACTCTTGTTCCAAAATCTCAACAGGCTAAACATATCTTAGCTTTTAGACCTATTGCTTTATGTAATGTTCTTCTCAAAATCATTACTAATATCATGGTAGAAATATTGAAGCCTCTTTTGTATAATATTATTTCCCTTGAACAAGGGTATTATGTGTAAGGGCATCAAATATGAAGAACACAAGCTTATACTGAGAGGGGGGGGGTGAACAGTATAAGACCTCTTTTTACTTTTTCCTTTATACTTCAAAACAGTAAAGCAATATACCCAAAGCAATATCAAAGCAATGCACAATATCATCCACAAAGTGACACCAATTTTAACGTGGTTCACCTAGAATGGTCGGGCTACGTCCACAAAAATTTTCTCTAAAAGTTATCTCAAAGTTCTTTGGGAATCCTTCCCAATTACAATGTTTATGAGCCTCGGCCCAAAGGAGATACCTTCCCCCAATCAGAATTTATGAGCCTCTGCTCAAAGGAGATACCTTCCCCTCTGCTCTGGAAATGATCCCTCAGAAGATCAACCGCCTCTACCTCTTGCCAGCACGTGGAACTCCTTTCCACCGAAGACCTCCTGTCCTCAATGCTTAGCCTAAGAGACCTCTGCCTTCTATGATCACGTCCACAACAGCTCAGCAACCTGTACCAAACACAGTCAGTCGGTCTAGTACAAGTCTTCCTCTGTCTGTCAGATCTGTCCAACACTTGAACAAATCAATCCTCTGCACACAAGCCTTCTCAAAGACTTGCCAAATCTGTCCTCAGGTTCTTCTCAAAGAACCAGTGCACCTCTGTCCTCATACAGTAGCACTCTGCGTTCGTCTTTGCCCTTTGTGCTCTCTACGCCCTCTGCTCTTTCTGCGCACTCACAGCCGCACTTGGTCGAACTTCAACCTTTGCACTGTCTATGCAATCACAGTGGCACTTAGAACAATTCACCATGACTCTTCGCTCACTCTGCACACTTTGATCGAATTTTGCACTCTGCTCTCGACGATCGAACTTCTCACTCTGCGCTCTATCTGCGAACGTCACCACCAACCACAACTCCAACTCTTCAAAATAGCCTGCCTTTTATAATAACACTTTCAAGATCAAAACCTTAATCTTAGTCAGCTGTAACCCTGATCTTTAGTTGGTTGCACAACCCTAAACTTCGTCGGCTACAAACCCTAATCTTCGTCGGCTCACATTTAACTTTGTCGGCTTCAATTGCCTCTGTAACTCTTCTGTAGCTTTTGCCATGAAACTACAACATGTCGCGATATCGCGACACCTTTGCAACCGTACACTTTCTTTTGGCTTTTGTCATGATATCGTGACACTTCTGTCTTTGTCAGCATCAACTTTGCTTTTGTCACGATATCATGACACTTCTCCCTTCGTCGACCTCCTTTCTGCTTTTGTCACAAAATCGTGACACTTCTGCCTCTGCAGACTTCGTCTTCACTTCTGTCGTGATATCACGACACTTCTGTCTTCATAACCTTCCTCTCTACTTTTGTCGCAAAATCATGACACTTCTCCTATAGAAGACCTACTTTCAGTTTTTGTCATGAAATCATGACACTTCTGCTTTTGTCTGCTTTCTTTTCTACCTGTCATAAAATCGTGACACTTTCTGCATCCGTACGCATTCTTTGCAACCCATCGTAAAATCGTGACGCTTTCAGCTTCCATACGCTTTCCTTGTAACCCATCATGAAATCGTGACGCTATCAACTTTTCGTACGTTTTCTTTGCAACCTATCACAAAATCGTGACGCTTTCAACTTTCGTACATTTTCTTTGCTCTTTGAGTCACGAAATTGTGACATGTCGCGATATCGCGACACTTTTCTAACTTGCTTTCTCTCTCCTACTTAAGTCGTGAAAATGCGACATGTCGCGATATCATGACACTTTTCTAACTTGCTTTCTCTCTCCTACTTAAGTCACGAAAATGCGACATGTCACGATATCGTGACACTTTTCCTCCTTAGCTCTTTTCTATTCTTCGGGTCATGAAAACCCGACATGTCGCGATATCGCGACACTTTTTCTCCTTAGCACTTTTCTTTTCTTTGGGTCATGAAAACCTGACATGTCACGATATCGCGACACTTTTTCACTACGAGCTCTTTCTCTCGAACCTGTCAGCTTGGGGTTTGCAAAAGACTTTTGAAACTGTCATGCCGTAACCTTCATCAAAACAAATTATTTGACATCAAATCAAATTCCTTCAAAAGCTTCTTGACATCAATGACAACTTATATACTTGAGCAAAGGCAATGTACCCAAAGTACCCAAAATTGCCAACAATCTCCCCCTTTGTCATTGATGGCAAACCTTTACTGAAAACACTTCTCAAGAGCCAAAACTGAAACCAACTATGCTAACAACTTAGAATCTTCCTTTGAAGTTTTGCTCCCCCTGACTTGAAGCTTTCCTCTTCACTTTGAAGCTCTCCCCCTTACTCATATCTCTCCCCCTTTGTCATCAATGGCAAAGGGTCACCGTTGGGGCTCGGGACTAAGAATGAGCCTCTTAGCTTAGTCCCTCCCCCACCTCCTGATGAGGTGATTAATTCTGGGGTGGGAGTAAAACTCCCATTAGGCACTGATCATCATCAGTGTCTATAACTTCCTTGTCGGGCCTTCTCTTGAACTCTTTGTCCATATTCCTATTCCTGTCACTGTTCTTGTTCTTGTTCTCATCCCTGTTCTTGTCCATGCCTTGATCCTTGGACCTGATCATGCCATTGTTCCTGTTCCTGTATTCTAGAATTTTAGCTCTACACTATCTGATTGTGTGACCTTCATTGTTGCACTTGAAACACTTGACGATGTTGTTTCTCTGAGGTAAACCTGATCTTTGAATCCACCAGTTCTGACCAAACCTGTTCTGACCAAACTTGTTCAGCCAAACTCGTTACGACCAAACCTGTTATGGCCAAACCTGTTCTGACCAAACCTGTTCTTGTTATGTGCCTTGCAATAAACTGCCTTGTGCCCAAACTGTTGACAAGAGTAGCAATACCCTTGAAAGAAACTAGCACTTCTGAAATTGTCGTTTACCTTCTTTACTTGAGCCATGCAATGTGAAGCCATGTGACCAAACTTATGACAAGCAAAACATCTACCTTGAAATTTTCCTTTATTTGACCTCTTGGGTCCTGAAAACTTCTTCTTCTCATTCTGAATTCTGTTTTCTATTTCTGTGCTTCTATCATTCAAGGACTCATGATCTGAAATACTTTCCTCATAAGAACTCTCTTCCTTTTGGAGTCTCTTACTAGACTCTCCAACTTGTTCCTTGTGTGGCTTAACAAAACCAAGGCCTGTTTTATCTGTTGTCTTTCTTTGACCTTTGATGAGTGACTTAACCTTTTTGGAGCTATCTTGAAACCTTGTAAAGCTTATCCTTGTACTCTTTAGTTTCCTCTTTCAAAGAAGCCATTTTCTGTTCTAACTCACTATACTCAAGAACCTTAGACTCTAACTCATCCTTGAGTTCTTGTGTCTTAGCTATAGAGAAATCAAGATTTTCTATAAGATCATCTCTCTCCATACAACATTCATCTAACTTATCCTTGAGTCTAGCATTCTTCTTTCTTTCCTTTTTCAAAGCACTAAGAGCATTAATAAGTTCACTTTCAAGATCCTTTATTTGTTTGCTTTCTGAATCATCAAACCCTTTTTCAGATTTCTTATCACTAGAGGTGCTACCTTTTTCAAAAACCATACAAGCATCTTCCTTATAGTTTTCTGAAGCATCCTCATACATACTGGAAACCAAATCATTATTTGTACAATCATCCTCAAGGTGACCAAAATTTCCACATCTAAGACATTTCATGATAATGAATCTATGTTTCGGTTCTTCCTCTTTGAACAACATCTCATTTTCATTATCACTTGAAGAACTTTCACTATCACTACTAGAACACTTACTTGCTTTGTCTAGATAGAAACTCTTCTTGTGCTTGTGAGAATACCTCTTTCCTTGATTGTTGTGCTCATCTTTGTTCTTTCTGTGATGCTTATGCTTTTCAGAAACCTTGCTCATAGAATCCTGTTTATCTTCATCACTTTCATTCTTGGGAACAATACAATCAGTAGCATAATGACCAAACTTTCCACAATTGAAACATCTTATATTTTTCATGCTTTTGTGCTTTCTAGAGAACTTGCCTTTCTTGCTGTAATATGCCTCTTCATCACTAGAAGACTCATCACTATCTTGAAGTTGTTTACCCTTGGATTTCTTGGTAGCCTTGAAAGTCGCCTCTTTCTTGACATCAACCTTCACTTGAGTTCTCAACTCAAATGCTGCAAGTATACTATGGAGCTCATCCTTTTTCAACTTATCCAAATCTTTAGCTTCCTCAATAGCAGAAATATTTTCACTAAATCTATTAGGAAGAGATCTTAAAATCTTATCACAAACATCATTTTCAGCAAGCTCAAGACCTAAGTCTTTCATGGAGTTAACAACCTCATCCATACGAAGCATGTAGTCACTAATATTTTCATCATCATTCATCTGGAGTTGTTCAAACATACCTTTGAAGTGTCTCAACTTGGCCTTTCCGACATTTGTATCACCTGTATGAACCACCTTCAATCTGTTTCCACATTTCACTAGCTGTCTTGCAGTGAATCACTTTGGTGAGATCTGCTTTCTGTAAGCCTTTCAGGATTGCATTCATTTCTGTGATGTAGGAGCCTTTCTTCTTTAGTATTAGGACCATGTACAGGAATAGTGTACTCATCTTCAATCACTTCCCATACCTCATTACCAAGTGCCATTAGATGAACCTTCATCCTTGCACTCCAAAGACCAAAATCTGACCCATCAAGAATAGGTGTTGCATTGCTACTTGAATGATCCATTGTGTTCTTTACTAGCTTTTCCTTCAAGTCTGTTAAACTTTTCGAAGGCACCTGCTCTAATACCAATTGAAGAACACAAGCTTATACTTGAGAGGGGGGTGAATAGTATAAGACCTCTTTTTACTTTTTCCTTTATACTTCAAAATAGTAAAGCAATATACCCAAAGCAATATCAAAGCAATGCACAATATCATCCACAAAGTGACACCAATTTTAACGTGGTTCACCCGGAATGGTCGAGCTACGTCCACAAAACTTTTCTCTAAAAGTTATCTCAAAGTTCTTTGGGAATCCTTCCCAATTACAATGTTTATGAGCCTCGGCCCAAAGGAGATACCTTCCCCCAATCAGAATTTATGAGCCTCTCGCTCAAAGGAGATACCTTCCCCTCTGCTCTGGAAATGATCCCTCAGAAGATCAACTGCCTCTACCTCTTGCCAAGCACGTGGAACTCCTTTCCACCGAAGACCTCCTGTCCTCAATGCTTAGCCTAAGAGACCTCTGCCTTCTATGATCACGTCCACAACAGCTCAGCAACCTGTACCAAACACAGTCAGTCGGTCTAGTACAAGTCTTCCTCTGTCTGTCAGATCTGTCCAACACTTGAACAAATCAATCCTCTGCACACAAGCCTTCTCAAAGACTTGCCAAATCTGTCCTCAAGTTCTTCTCAAAGAACCAGTGCACCTCTGTCCTCATACAGTAGCACTCCGCGTTCGTCTTTGCCCTTTGTGCTCTCTATGCCCTCTGCTCTTTCTGCACACTCACAACCGCACTTGGTCGAACTTCAACCTTTGCACTATCTGTGCAATCACAACGACACTTAGAACAATTCACCATGACTCTTCGCTCACTCTACACACTTCGATCAAATTTCGCACTCTGCTCTCGATGATCGAACTTCTCACTCTGCGCTCTATCTACGAACGTCACCACCAACAACAACTCCAACTCTTCAAAACAACCTACCTTTTATAATAACACTTTCAAGATCAAAACCTTAATCTTAGTCGGCTGTAACCCTGATCTTTAGTCAGTTGCACAACCCTAAACTTCATCAGCTGCAAACCCTAATCTTCGTCAGCTCACATTTAACTTTGTCGGCTTCAACTGCCTCTGTAACTCTTCTATAGCTTTTGCCATGAAACTACAACATGTCGTGATATCATGACACCTTTGCAACCGTATACTTTCTTTTGGCTTTTGTCATGATATCGTGACACTTCTGTCTTTATCAGCATCAACTTTGCTTTTGTCACGATATCATGACACTTCTCCCTTCGTCGACCTCCTTTCTACTTTTGTCACGAAATCGTGACACTTCTACCTCTGCAGACTTCATCTTCACTTCTGTCGTGATATCGTGACACTTCTATCTTCATAACCTTCCTCTCTGCTTTTGTCATGAAATCGTGACACTTCTCCTATAGAAGACCTGCTTTCAATTTCTATCATGAAATCGTGACACTTCTGCTTTCGTCTGCTTTCTTTTTTGCCTATCATGAAATCGTGACACTTTCTGCATCCGTACGCATTCTTTGCAACCCATCGTGAAATCGTGACGCTTTCAACTTCCGTACGCTTTCCTTGTAACCCGTCGTGAAATCGTGACGCTATCAACTTTTTGTACGTTTTCTTTGCAACCTATCATGAAATCATGATGCTTTCAGCTTCCATACATTTTCTTTGCTCTTTGAGTCATGAAATTGTGACATGTCATGATATCGTGACACTTTTCTAACTTGCTTTCTCTCTCCTGCTTAAGTCACGAAAATGCGACATGTCGCGATATCGTGACACTTTTCTAACTTGCTTTCTCTCTCCTGCTTAAGTCATGAAAATGCGACATGTCGCGATATCGTGACACTTTTCCTCCTTAGCTCTTTTCTGTTCTTCGGGTCATGAAAACCTGACATGTCGCGATATCGCGACACTTTTTCTCCTTAGCGCTTTTCTTTTCTTTGGGTCGCGAAAACCCGACATGTCGCGATATCGTGACACTTTTTCACTACGAGCTCTTTCTCTCGAACCTGTCAGCTTGGGGTTTGCAAAAGACTTTTGAAACTGTCATGTCGTAACCTTCATCAAAACAAATTATTTGACATCAAATCAAATTCCTTCAAAAGCTTCTTGACATCAATGACAACTTATATACTTGAGCAAAGGCAATGTACCCAAAGTACCCAAAATTGCCAACAAAATACTTGATGATATAGTTCTTGCTTAGGAATCCATCCATTCCATGGATATGCAAAAATATCCTTCCATGTTCATTTGGTTAGACTTATCCAAAGCTTATGATAGAGTGGATTGGCACTTCCTTATCAAATTTTTGAGGCAATTTGGTTTCTATAAGGACTGTATGGATTAGTTTATGGGATGTATCTCTTTGGTTTCCTACTTAGTTCCTATAAATGGTAGGCCTTCTTAATTGTTCCCAGTTTCCAGAGGTATTAGGTAAGGTGACCCCCTATCCCTTTATTTATTCATTATTAATGTTGAATGCTTAGGTAGGGCTATAACCAAAAAGATAGAATACAAAACCATTGAGGGAGTTACCATTTCTCATGGAGCTAAACCTATATATCATCTTCAATTTATTGATGACTCTACTATTTTAGGTAAAGCTACAGTTAAGGAAGCTTCTACTATTAAGCAAATCATTAGCTATTTTTCTAAGGCTATTGGGCAATTGATCAATGAAGATAAATTTAAATTCATTTTCTTTCACTACTCTTCTAGACAAGAATCCATGGTCTTGGATAAATTAAGATATAAGAAGACCTCCCTTCTTCACTTATTTATTTATTCTCGTCAATATTTGAAGATAGAAAAATAAGATTTAATTGGTTGTTGGAAAAAGTCAAGAAGAAAATTGGAATGTGGACCAATAGGTGGCTTTCTTCTAGGGGTAGAATTAGGGTTATGCATAAGGTGTCATCCAAAATGTATTTATAAATTTTTTGTGAATTAGTTTCCAAATCCAGGTGAATAGTGTCAAAACGCATGTAGAAGGTTAACTATTATTAGGGGTAATGTTGGAAATTTAAACTTAAAATGGTCAAATTATTATAAAATTGGGGCGAATCAACCCCCCAAAAAAATTGCACCCAAAAATTTTTGGCTAATGGGCCTTGGTCAAGGGTCTCAAATATTAGCCAATTCCAAATTTTGAAAATCCTAATTTTAGCCAATTGGCTATAAATAGTCGCTATGCATAACCCTAGGTAGAATCACCTTGGTAAAATCAATCCTTCAGGCTATTCCTATATATGTTTCTACCGTGTTGAATATCCCAAAGGTTGTTCTTCAATAACTAGATCAAATCAGTCATCGGTTCATTTGGATTGGTACTAGGGAGAATAGAAAATGGGCCTTGGTGAAATGGGACACTTTATGTCTTCCTAAGAATGAAGGGGGGTTAGGATTTTGATCTGCTATTAATAACTACAAATATTTAGCTGCTAAATTATATTGGAGTATTTTGCATAAGCCCAATGCTATTTGGACCAAGAATCTCCATGCTAAATATGTTGAGAACAAAAGTCTTGAAGACCTTGTTCGTTATCAATTACCTTTCAAAGGTTCTCCCATTTTAGAAGTTCTTAAGACTGGTGAGGATTTGATAAAAAAAAAATTATTTTGGATCATTCATAATGGTCAACAGGCAAATTTTTTAGACAGATTCTTGGGATGGTCATAAGCCTTTGATAACTTAGTTTCTCGATTGGAGGCCTTGGATGGAGGAGCTTCATTGAGCTAACTGGATAAAGGTGGCTAATTATTTTTGGTACCATACTGGTAATTTAGAGGTTGGTAGATATTGGATCCCTATTAAGGACTAGCCTATTCAAATTCCATAAAGGTAAAGATAAGATATCCAGTGCATCCTTCATATGATATCTCTCTCTTGGTCCCATGATAAAGATTATTTTGGATCGAACACTACTAAGGGTGATTATTCAGTTGCTCAAGGTTATTTTACCTTATGCCATAATAATCCCAACCAATCATCTAACATCTTTTCTTAGTTGTGGGCTCAAAAGCTCTAGCCTAAGGTGAGGTTCTTTACTTGGATTTTATTGCATCGTAAGATGATTACTGGGGAGCATCTTATTATTAGTCTTACAATGGCACTGAGAGGGGGGATGAATCAATGTAGTTATTTAAACTTAAATTCATAGCTCTTAAAACTGAAATAATGAAACCTTAAAACCAAATAAAGCAAGTATCACAAGAGAACATCACACAACACAAGATTTAACGAGGTTCACCAATTTGGCTACTCCTCAAGAATGACTGCTTGGACTACCATCCAAATATAGCCTTTGCAAAGCACCAACTTTACAATCAATTTACCAGCACCCACTGGAAGGAGCACCAACCCCTTATTTATCTGCACCAATAGAAAGGAGCACCAACCCCTGATTTACCAGCACCTACTGGAAGGAGCACCAACCATTGATGCCAAGCTGTAACTTGGACTTCAATTTTGAATCTAGAAGTTTAACATAAAAATACCTTCGCTTTTACAAGACCCTAACTGGTCTATTTCTTACTCGATATCTCTCACTGTTTACGAAACAAACACATCTTTTACGATCTACAACTGCACTTCGCCTTCTTTGAGTCACTTATCTACTCACCCTCTGTGCACTGTCTTCATACACTCTGTGCCCTTATAGCTGCACTTTGTGTTCATCTTCGTCCTTTACACTCTCTGCGCCTTTTGATTTCTCTGCGCAATCATAGCTACACTTGGTCAAATTTCATCATTTTTGCTCTCTACGCACTTTGCTCTCTCTGCGCAATCACTTTGCACTTAGGACAATTCGACACGACTCTTTGCTCACTTTGCGCACTTCACCATCATCTCACCGCTTCTGCACTTTCTGTGCTCTTACGGTCACATTTCACACTTCGACACGCATTCAACGACTTATTCAACAATGCTTCAATTCTCCAAACAACCCTCCTTTTATAACAATATTTTTATGATGAAAATCCTAATCTTAGTCGGTTGTAAAACCTAATCTTAGTCGACTTTCATAACAACTATAAACCCTAATTTTAGTCGGCTGTCATCGGTCTTCGTCGACTTCTTTTGTTGTTGTTGCCATGAAAATACATGTCGCAAAATTGCGACACTTTTTCTTTCTCTCTCTTTCTCCTTGCTTTGGCCCCCAAAAATACATGTCGCGATATCGTGACACTTTTTCTTTCTCTCTATTTCTCTTTGCATCGGACCGCAAAAATACAACATGTCGCGATATCTTGATACTTTTTCTCCTTGCTCTTTCTCTTAGCTTTGGCCCGCAAAAATTCAACATGTCACGATATCGTGACACTTTTTCTCCTTGCTCTTTCTCTTAGCTTTGGCCCATGAAAATACAACATGTCACGATATCATGACACTTTTTCTCCTTTGCTCTTTCTCTTAGCTTTAGCCCGCGAAAATACAACATGTTGCGATATCGTGACACTTTCACCTCCGTACGCTTTCTCTATTATTTTTTCATGATATCACGACATTTTTGCCTCTGTAGACTTCATTTTTTCTTTTGTCACGATATCACAACAGTTCTACTTCGATAGACTTCAACTTTGCTTTTGTCACGAAATCACGAAACTTCTGCCTTCGAAGTCTTCTTCTCTACTTTTGTCGTGAAATTGTGACACTTCTGCTTTCGTACTTTACTTCTTTGCTTTTGTCACGAAATCACGACACTTCTACCTTCTAAGTCTTCTTCTCTTCTTTTGTCACGAAATCATGAAACTTCTGCTTTCGTACTTTACTTCTTTACTTTTGTCACGAAATCGTGATACTTCTGCTTCTGAAGTCTTGCTTTCTGCTTTTGTCGCCAAATCGTGACAGTTCTGCTTCTGTATGCTTCCTCTCTTTCTTTTGTCGTGAAAATGTGACATGTCGTGATATCGCGACACTTTTCAAACTTACTTTCTCTCTCCTTTTTTAGTCGCAAAAATGTAACATGTCGCAAAATCGTGACACTTTTCTTACTTGTTCTCTTTCTTCGAACTTGTCGCGAAATTGTGACACTTTTTCCTGCTTTCTCTTTCTCTTCCAACATGTCGAGAAATCATGATAGTTTTTCCACTTGCCTTTTTCTCTTCCAACATGTCGTGAAATCGCGATAATTTTTTCACTTGCCTTTTTCTCTTCCAACATGTCGTGAAATCGTGACAGTTTTTCCACTTGCCTTTTTCTCTTCCAACATGTTGCGAAATCATGACAATTTTTCCACTTGCCTTTTTCTCTTCCAACATGTCACGAAATCGTGATAGTTTTTCTTGCTTTTTCTCTCTCTTCCAACATGTCGTGAAATCATGATAATTTTTCTTGCTTTTTCTCTCTCTTCCAACATGTCGCAAAATTGTGACAGTTTTTCTTGCTTTTTCTCTCTCTTCCAACATGTCGCGAAATCGTGACATTTTTTCCTGCTTTTTCTCTCTCTTCCAACATGTCGCGAAATCACGACAATTTTTCCTGCTTTTTCTCTCTCTTCCAACATGTCACGAAATCGCGACAGTTTTTCTTGCCTGCTATATATGTCGCGATATCGCGACACTTTTCTTACTTGTCTTTTTCTTTGATCTTTTACATATGGGACACTTCGGTTTTCTTGGAAAATCACTGTATATACTCTGAGTAACCTTTGAACTCTTGTCTTCTGCATCTAAATAGCTTTTGAACTTCCTATCCACTGCATCAACAGATCTATCTGACTGTGTTGACAATAATGACAATACTGTTGCTGCACCTTGCTCAACAATCTCCCCCTTTGGAATTGTTGGCAACACATGTGCAATTTCCTATAACTCTTGTCCCCCTTTGACAATAATACCAAAGGGTTACTGCAGACTCCCCCTAAGTCCATGCACAACATTCTCAGGCACAATTTATTACACTTAGCAAAAATCAGGAACATGAGCAAAAATATAATCAAATACTTAAATGCTCCCCCAGAGAATGTGATCCCTGTAGCTAGTCAATTCTTGGGAAGTGTGACCACTCCCAATTTATTATGAAGGTACTCAAAAAATTCCACGGGCAATGGTTTTGTGAAGATATCTGCTACTTTATCTGTAGTTGGAACAAAATCCAACTTAACCTCACCTTCCGTAACTTTCTCCTTCAAAAAGTGATACCTGATAGCAATGTGTTTTGTGCGTGAATGCATAACCGGATTCTTGGAGATGTTAATGGCACTGTTGTTATCACACTTAAGTGATATTGGCTCACTAAAGTTAATACCAAGATCTTTCAAGATTCTTTTCATCCATAATACCTGCATACAACATGTTGTCGCTACAATATATTCAGCCTCTACTGTCGATAAGGAAACTGACTCTTGTTTCTTACTGTGCCATGCGACCAACCTGTCTCCAAGATAGAATGCACCTCCACTAGTACTCTTTCTGTCATCGACACATCCTACCCAATCTACATCTGAATATGCAATAAGGGTGAAGTCCTTACCTTTTGGATACCATAACCCATACTCCATAGTACCCTTGAGGTACCAAAAAATCCTCTTCACTCATTGTCACATGAGTCTCCTTGGGATTAACCTGAAATCGTGCTACCATGCATACTGCCTGCAAAATATCTGGTCCGGTAGGCTGTCGAGTATGATAGGCTCCTAATCATAGATATGTACATGGTTTGATCAACAGGTGGAGATTTGTCATCCTTGCTCAACTTGCAACCTGTCATCATGGAAGTGATAACTAGCTTACAATTCTCCATTGTGAACTTTTTTAACATCTCTTTCACATATTTAACTTGAGAAATAAATATGCCCTTCTTATTTTTATTAACTTGCAACCCGAGGAAATACAAAATTTCACCAATCATTGACATTTCAAATTCTTTCTACATCTTATTTGCTAAATCTTTACACGACTCATATTTGTTGCTGCCAAATATGATATCATCTTTCTTAAACCCTTGTTGAGTGAGATAGTTGTCTAGCCTTGCATACCATGCTCGGGGTGCCTGTTTCAAGCCATATATCTTCAACTTACAAACCGAGTTAGGATCATCACCAAGCTGGAAACCATCTGGCTTCTCAATATAAACCTTTTCTTCAAGATTCCCATTCAAAAATGCTGATTTCACATCTGTCAAAAAAATTGTCAAGTGACTCACACTTGTACCAACTTTTGTCCAACACTGTACCGACACTACAATTTCTACTGCCAACTCGTGCAAGCATCAAACATTGTACCACAACACCAAAAAAATCCCTTTTTACATTTTCAACTTGGTCTATGTTTTCTACAGTCACCGCTGGTCATACTTTACTTTCAACTGTTCGAATCAGGAGACAACATTTTGTCAAACACTTCACGGCCAACTATAGTGCACCTTACTCAAACTCATACTTCTGGACCTCGGATAGGTATGATTCACAAAGCAAAGTTGCTTATCTTGATGAGCTAAACATGAATCAATAATCATACTTCAATATTTTTCACCACAAAATCATAATAGATCTAACAATCTTCACGTCAATGTGTAGTTCAAATACACACTGCTTTTATCAAAACACATATATGTGGCTAGGGCAACATTCTTTCACTAACCAAATTATCTGAACTTTTATAATCCTTAATTTTTGACAGTGGCAGTAAGAACCATCACTAGTACAATAATGGCATATAGCAATACTACCAATAATGACAACTCTCAATTTAATCACCACCCTTCACGACACTTCCACAAACTACATGAACTGAAAACACACTTCGACAACTATACGACAACTTCCCTGACTACTTGCATTTCATCCTTAGGTAATCAAACAAATACATATGAGAATTAAAATGAAACTTCAATATTGCTCCCCCTGAGGATGTGCTACCTGGAGTTGCTTAGTGCAATAACGGAGTAGTCTCCTTCAGTCCAAGGATACACGATTTCCTTTCTTCTATTTTTCTCCAAACTTTCTTGAACTCGGGCTTGGATTTTTCAACTACCTCCCTGTTTTGCACCTTTTCATGAACTCGAACATTTATCTTGTGTGGTTGTCTCTTGTGCATCTTTGATGAATTATAATTTTCCTTCCTTTTATGTACATGATTTATTCCCTATCTGTGTTGCATTCTTTGCGTCTGATGAAATCTACTATTTTGCCTTAGACTAGATACAAAAGTGCTTGGACAAAACCTTGCTATGTGCCCATGACCATTATATTGAAAACATTGTACATAGTGTTCACTCAGAAACACAGATGTATTTCTACCAGCAAAACTCTTTGATTTATTATTCAATCCACAATAAATTGCCTTGTGACCATACTGGTTGCATCTGAAACAATAGCCATTAAAAGTATTATTATGAATAGAGTGGGAGTGATAGAACCTCTTTTGTTGTGGTTGCTTTGCTGTAGATCTCCTTTGATATTTCATTCCTTTTGAAGATTCAGCTTCAAACTTTTCTTGCTTCGATCCTTCAACAGTGAACTTCTTCTTCTCTACAGAGTTGGAAGATGAAGGTTGTTCAGCTTCATATCCAAGACCACGCTTATCCATGGAGCTTCTTTGTTGGCTTATCATTTTATCTAGAAACTTTGTGCTCTTCTCAAATTTGAGATTTGTATTGGCCTCTTCTAGTTGTTTCTTCAATAAAACAATCTCTTCCTCTTGTTTGCAGCAACCAATCTCTTTCTCATTGATCTGGGACCTGAGAGTTTCTTCAATCCTTTTGAATTCTTCTACCTGTACTTTCAAACTGGTTATTATTTCATTTGCATCAATTTCTTCTTCATCACATTCTTGTTATTTTTCTATTTCTTCTTTGAGTGTCATGAAAAGACCTTCACCTATTTCCTTTTTAGAATCATCCTCTAGGACTTCATTAACTCTCAGCATATATGCCTCTATGTTCTCATTGTCATTCAACTTTAAAGCTTTGAACTGAGCTTGATGTGTTTGTAACTTGGCCTCCTTGATCTCATTGTCTCTTTCATGAATACTCATCAGTTTGTCCCATATTTATACTACCATTTTACAACTCATGATATTTACCAGTTCACTGTCTACTAATCCGCACCTGATAGCATTCTTTGCTTTTGAGTAATTCTCAAATAGATTCTTACCGACAGCATCGGTTGGAGGAGTTATGGGTATTGTGTGTTCACTATCTACTGAATCCTAGATGTCGTATCCTAAAGCACAAAGATATGTCTACATCCTGATTCTCCAGATCGCGTAATTAGTTTCATCAAACAAAGGTTCTTTGTTTGATGAGAAGTCTTCAACATTTTTTGGTTCAATTTTCTCTTCCATAGGAACTGAAACTGACTGAGATGCCCTTTTGGAGGAGGATCTATTCTTCTTACCCATTGCGTACTAATCCAAGATCAACCCTGATTGATTTAGCTCTGAGAAGGGAACTTGGCTCTGATACCAATTGTTAGTCTTACATTGACACTGAGAGGGGGGGTGAATCAGTGTAGTTCTTTAAACTTAAATTCATAGCTCTTAAAACTAAAATAATGAAACCTTAAAACTAGATAAAACAAGTGTCACAAGAGAACATTACACAACACAAGATTTAACAAGGTTCACTAATTTGGCTACTCCTCAAGAATTACTGCTTGGACTACCATCCAAATCCAGCCTTTGTAAAGCACCAACTTTACAATCAATTTATCAGCATCCACTGGAAGAAGCACCAACCCCTTATTTATCTGCACCAACAGAAAGGAGCACCAACCCCTGATTTACCAGCACCTACTGGAAGGAGGACCAACCCTTGATGCCAAGCTGCAACCTGGACTTCAATTTTGAATCTAGAAGTTTAAAAAAAAAATACCTTCCCTTTTACAAGACCCTAACTGGTATATTGCTTACCCATTCTCTCTCATTGTTTACAAAATAGACACATCTTCTACGATCTACAGCCGCACTTCACCTTGTTTGAGTCGCTTATCTACACACCCTCTACGCACTGTATTCGTACTCTTTGTGCCCTTACAGTTGCACTTTACATTCATCTTCGCCCTTTGCACTCTCTATGCATTCTGCTTTCTCTGCGCAATCACAGCCACACTTGGTTGAATTTCAACCTTTTCACTCTCTGCGCACTTTGCTCTCTCTGCACAATCACTTCACACTTAGGAAAATTCGACATGACTCTTCACTCACTTTGTGCACTTCGTCATCATCTCATCGCTTCTACGCTTTCTGTGCTCTTACGACCACATTTCATACTTCAACACGCATTCAATGACTTATTCAACAACGCTTCAATTCTCCAAACAACCCTCCTTTTATAATAGTATTTTTATGATGAAAACCCTAATCTTAGTCGGTTGTAAAACCTAATCTTAGTCGTCTTTCATAACAACTGTAAACCCTAATTTTAGTCGGCTGTCATCAGTTTTCGTTGGCTTCTTTTGTTGCTGTTGCTGTGAAAATACATGTCATGAAATCATGACACTTTTTCTTTCTCTCTCTTTCTCCTTGCTTTGGCCCTCGAAAATACAACATGTCACGATATCATGACACTTTTTCTTTCTCTCTCTTTCTCTTTGCATTGGACCGCGAAAATACATGTCGCAATATCGCGACACTTTTTCTCCTTGCTCTTTCTCTTAGCTTTGGCCCGTGAAAATACAACATGTCGCGATATCGCGACACTTTTTCTCCTTGCTCTTTCTCTTAGCTTTGGCCTGCAAAAATACAACATGTCGCGATATCGTGACACTTTTTCTCCTTGCTCTTTCTCTTAGCTTTGGCCCATGAAAATACAACATGTCACGATATCATGACACTTTCGCCTTCGTACGCTTTCTCTATTCTTTTGTCGCAATATCATGACATTTCTACCTTCACAGACTTTATCTTTTCTTTTGTCATGATATCACAACACTTTTGCTTCCATAGACTTCGACTTTGCTTTTGTCGCGAAATCATGACACTTTTACCTTTGAAGTCTTCTTCTCTGCTTTTGTTGCGAAATCATGACACTTTTGCTTTTGTACTTTACTTATTTTATTTTTTCACGAAATCATGACACTTCTGCCTTCGAAGTCTTCTTCTCTGCTTTTATCATGAAATCATGACACTTCTGGTTTTGTACGTTACTTCTTTACTTTTGTCATGAAATCATGACACTTCTTCTTTCGAAATCTTGCTTTCTGCTTTTGTCGCGAAATCACGATAGTTCTACTTCCGTATGCTTCCTCTATTTCTTTTGTCCCGAAAATGTGACATGTCGCGATATCACGACACTTTTCAAACTTACTTTCTCTCTCCTATTTTAGTTGCGAAAATGCGACATGTCGCAAAATCGTGACACTTTTTTCTGGTTTCTCTTTCTCTTCCAACATGTCACGAAATCGTGATAGTTTTTCCACTTGCCTTTTTCTCTTCCAACATGTCGCGAAATCACGACAGTTTTTCCACTTGCCTTTTTCTCTTCCAACATGTCACGAAATCGTGACAGTTTTTCTTGCTTTTTCTCTCTCTTCCAACATGTCGCGAAATCGTGATAGTTTTTCCTACTTTTTCTCTCTCTTCCAACATGTCGCGAAATCGCGATAGTTTTTCTTGCTTTTTCTCTCTCTTCCAACATGTCATGAAATCATGACAGTTTTTCTTGCTTTTTCTCTCTCTTCCAACATGTCGCAAAATTGTGACAGTTTTTCTTGCTTGCTGTATATGTCGCGATATCGCGACACTTTTCTTACTTGTCTTTTTCTTTGATCTTTTGCATATGGGCCACTTCGATTTTCTTGGAAAATCACTGTACATACTCTGAGTAACCTTTGAACTCCTATATTTTGCATCTAAATAGCTTTTGAACTTCCTGTCCACTACATCAACAAATCTATCTGACTGTGTTGACAACAATGACAATACTATTGTTGTACCTTGCTCAACGCTTATTAAGCATAGTTTTCGTGGCCCTTATATATGTGAAATGTATGAAGAGAATGTGGAAACTCTCAGCCATATTTTTATTGAGTGTACTTTAGCCTCTAAGCTTTGGAGGATAATGGACACTTTACTTGGCTTATAGTGGTCCAATTTTTTTACTTTTGAACAACTTTGGAGGGATTGGCCTAATCAAGAGGGTGTTGATAATTTTATTAGGCAGTTAGTTTGGATGGGTTCTACCGTTCTTCTTTGGAATATATGGAATGAAAGGAACAACCAGATTTTTAATCAAGAAAGAAAGGATATTCACTATATCTATAAAAATACCATTACCAACTTAGTTGAATCAATCCATCATCTCCTTAATCACCCCCAAAACTCCCACAAAATATGGGATCAAGTGATGCAAATATTGAAGATTAACTCTTTTAAGAGAAACCAACTTAAAGAGAATGTGACTAATTGTAATATGGATAGAACAAGGAATTGGCAACCTCCTCCTAAAGATTTTAGAAAATTCAATACGGATGGAGCCTCTAGAGGGAACACTAAAAATTCTAGTGCGGGAGGAATTTGTAGACTTTCATATGGCTCCCTCATTTTTACTTTTACTAATAATTTGGGTATTCTATCCAATAATATTGTTAAGGGGTATGGTATCCTTAGAAGCCTTCAAGGGGCTACTAAGGTTGGATGGAAAACGGTTCTAGTTGAGTCTGACACTCAACTCATGATTAATATTTTGAAGACTCCTAAGAATAATAAGGTTGATTGGAGAATAAAAATAATTATTGAGAAGATTCAGTTAATCTAGATGGGATTTTTGAAATTTTATTACAATCATGTGATCAATTATCAGAATAAAAGTGTTGATGCTTTAGCTAATTGGGCTTTGAACAAATGTGATCTTACTTGCTATGGCCACCCTCCTAGATGGTGGACTTGAAAAATAAGGGAAGCTCTTATTTCTATCATTTCTTTGGATGGCTCCAGTTCTGAAGGTACCTAGTTTCTTCTTACTTTATTATTGCTTCTCTTTAGTTTGGTCAGGGTATTTTAGTTCCCTAGCTCAAACTAATATTTTTTTGTTTCCTCGGTTGATTCTTGTCTTAATAGTCTTTTGGTCTAGAAAGGTCATTTTTGTGTTCTATTTTTTTCTTTTTTATTTATGTGTGCTTTTTTTTGTTGTTTTGTTTTTGTGTTTTTTTGTGTTGTTTTTTGTTGTTCTTGTATTTTTGTTGTTTTGTGTTTTTTGTTGTTGTTCTTGTGTTTTTGATGTTCTTGTGCTTGTGTTTCTGTATGTTTGTATTGATTGGTGTTTTTGTGTTTTTTTTTTTTTTAATTGGTTGAAAGGGTGTTGAAAGGTCCCTGAACCTTGTACAAGAGGTTTTTACATGTTTTCCAAGCCGACCGAGGAGGCCCAAGAGCTAAAGATCAAAGAGAAAGCAAAACACCACATGAGGGAAGGTGTCGCGATATCGCGACCAGTTACGTTTTTGCGGCCCACAGCATAGGGAAAAAGCAAGGAGGAAAATATGTCGCGATATCGCGACATGTTGCACCGATGCAGCCAAAGGAGGAAAAGATGTCACGAAATCGTGACAATAAGCAACATTGCAGCTGAAGGAGAGAAAGTGTCGTGATATCACGACATGTTGCAAGGTTGCTGCCAGAAGATAAGAAGTGTCATGATATCGTGACAAGTTGCAAGGTTGGTGCCAGAAGAGAAAAAGTGTCATGAAATCGTGACATGATGCATCATTGAGGCTAAAGAGGAAAAGTGTCGTGATATCGCGACATGTTGCAAAATATCGGCCGAAGGGAAAAGTGTCGCGATATCGCGACATGTTGCAAAATTGCGGCCAAAGAGAAAAAGTGTCGCGATATCACGACATGTTGCAAAATCACGGTCGAAGAGAAAAAGTGTCGCGATATCGCAACATGATGCAGAATCGTGGCCAAAGAGAAAAAATGTCATGATATCATAACATGTTGCAACATCACGACCGAGGAGAAAAAGTGTCGCAATATTGTGACATGTTGCAACATTACGGTCGAAGAGAAAAAGTGTCACGATATCGCAACATACTGCATCATCAAGGCCGAAGAGGAAAAGTGTCGCGATATCATGACATGTTGCAAAATCTCGGCCGAAGGGAAAAAGTGTCACGATATCGTGACATGTTGCAAAATCACGGCCGAAGAGAAAAGGTGTCGCGATATCATGACAAGTTGCAAAAATACAGCCGAAGAGAAAAAGTGTCGCGATATCGTGACATGATGCAGAATCATGGCTGAAGAGAAAAAGTGACACGATATCGCGACATGTTGCAACATCACGACCGAAGATAAAAGGTGTCGCGATATCGTGCCATGTTGCAAAATCACGGTCGAAGAGAAAAAGTGTCGCGATATCGCGACATGTTGCAAAATCACGGTCGAAGAGAAAAAGTGTCGCAAAATCGTGACATGCTGCATCATCGTGGCTGAAGAGGAAAAGTGTCGCGATATCACGACATGTTGCAGAATCGTGACTGAAGAGAAAAAGTGTCGCGATATCACGACATGTTGCAAAATCGCTGTCAAAGAGAAAAAGTGTCGCGATATCGCGACATGTTGCAAAATCACGGCCGAAGAGAAAAAGTGTCGCGATATTGCAACATGTTGGAAAATCACCGCCGGAGAGAAAAAGTGTCGCGATATCACGACATGTTGCAAAAATGCGACCGAAGAGAAAAAATTTCACGATATCGCGATATGTTGCAAAATCGTGATCGGAGAGAAAAGGTGTCGTGATATCGCGACATGTTGCAACATCGCGACCGAAGAGAAAATGTGTCGTGATATCACGACACGATGTATCATCGCGGCCGAAGAGAAAAAGTGTCACGATATCACGACCAGTTTCATGAGCATACCAAACCAATCCCCTGCCAACATCTCACATTGTGCAGACATTGCCACTTATAGAATCATTCCTTAGGCCAATGGGGAAGGAGTCTCTCCATAATTGAATGTCAGATTCGTCGACTCCCTTGTTAGCAAGCCAGTCTGCAACTTTGTTTCCTTCCCGGTATTGATGCTTAATGACTAATTCTGGGTAATTACCAATTAGAGCCTTGCATTCTTGGAAAATCAAAACAAGGGTCCAGGGAGGCATAGCAGTCCCATTGAGCCAGTTGATGCAGTGCAGCAAGTCTCCTTCGATGATAAGTTTGTTGATGGTCAAACCTTCCAAGAGAATCAAACTTTTGTGTTTTTGTGTGTGAATGGTTTCTATGTTTTTATTTTTATCTCTTGTCTATTGTTGGTTGTTTTTATTTTATTTTATTTATTATTTTTAGGTTTTGATTATTTTTTTTTTCCATGTTTTTGTTGGTTGTGTCTTTCAAGCATTTTGTTATTTTTTGTTATGTTTATGTTTTGTTATGTTGTTCTTGTATTTTTATGTTTGAATCGTGTTGTGTTTTTTTATCTTATTATGTGTGTTTGGTTGTGCTTTATCTTTTTGACACACTCAAGGAGCATGTCTTTTTTATTTATTTTTTTTAATATTTTTTTGTGTTTGTGTTTGTGTGTTCTTGTTTTTTGTTGTTTCAAGTTTGCTCCTTAAGTATGTCAAAGGTGGTAGGCTAGGTGCGAGCCCTAGGTAATTTTTGCGAAAGAGATACCCCTGCCTCCTTGGGTCTTACCCGAAAGTGGTATCCCTTCTGGGATGTTTTCTACAAAAAAAAGGTATTCTACATAGAGATTTGGGAAAAGTAAATTCTTATCAAAACAATTGATTGAACATTAATATTCTCAAAGCACTCTCAAAATACTAAAGTAGCTAAAATGAATTCTATTGATTTATCATATACTACAACAATTGAAGGTTAGAACCTAGAATAGTGGGAGACATAAGAAATACTACAATGGATAAATTAGCAAGAGGAACATATCATCACCAAATACATTTTGAAAGAACTCAAGATTAAAATCCATACAATATATCACATCAAAGATGCAAAATCACTTCAAACACAAACAATTTCACACATCAAAATGAAAAGGATATTTGGTATATTGATTCAGGTGCAAGTCATCACATGACACGAAACTTGCATTGGTTTGATTTCCGTGAAGTCACTAATGATTACAAGTTGAAAATTATAGATGGAAAAACCTATCTTATACATGGATATGGGTGTGTAACACCTAGCCCAATATTTCTAAATTTTATGTTACACAATGTAATGTATATTCCTAGATTAACATCTAATCTCATTTTAATATCCAAGCTGGTAGAGATCAAAAGGATGGTTGATTTTAGATACATAAATGGAGTTAATATATGTCTCATCATAAATCAAAATGAGATAGAAGCCATTGGATAAATCCACAGAGATACATATGCTCTAGATTCAAATAAGACTTCACAAGATATTGTATTTCAAGACAACACTAATGCTTTTTCTGAAGAACAAATTGTAGAAAATGAAAGACCTATACATCATAAAATTCGATAGGGAAATAGAATATTCAAAACAAATAAAATGAGAGGACAACAAAGCTAGTATTACTTAGTCATCTACAAATTAAAGAATCAAAAGAAGGACCAGTTCAAGCTGAAGAATATTTGAAGGATGTAGAGTCTTCAATACACAAATAATGTAATACATGGGGGTGTTGGAGTATATTACATTATTTGGTACATGCTAATGTACCACCTTGGGTACATAACTAGAGTAGGATTTTACCTTAGAGTAATATTTGAGTAGTTACTTCATGCAATGTAATAAATGCACAAGTGTTAGAATGTACAATGATGTAAATGTGCATGTAGTCCACATGCACATGAGTCATAGGTTAGGTAGATAAAGAGTCATGGGTAGATGAAATGCCAAGGGACTTATCTTCATATATATATATATATATATATATATATACATTTGATAGAGTTGAATGTAGTTGGAATGAAGTAGAATTAGTAGCTAGTTAGTATAGTGAGTACAATGTAGATCCTTCATGTATATTTGGAGTATTCATGTCCTCCATTATATTACATTATACTATTTTTGTGAGCTTTCATTAAAGGCATGTTTTTGAGTTATTAAAAATGTTTCTTATATATATTTTTTGCTTATTAAAGAGCCATTAGCATATATTTATCATTGCTTTCTCATTTTACATATTGTGATTACATTTCCTTTAATATATATCATAAAAAGCTAACACATATTCATAGAGTGAAAGAAAATTCCATTTACCAATTTTATTCTTGATGAAATTATCGAGCTTAGAAATCTTGATGTTTTTTAGAATTTTTACTAGATTCAAAGTTGAAATCCTTGTTTTTGATAGATGTGCCTACAACATGAGATCTTGACATTGTTGTAGATTGTGAAGTGTAGGAAAAAATATGCAGGATTAGAAAGGACCCCAATTTTGGCCTAGAGACTCTTGGTCCAAGGTATACCTACAACATGGGATCCTGATGTTGGCAAACCCATTTCGCTGCAAAACATACTAGTGAACCTATTGTAAAATGAACAAACTGTTGATCTCGATTATGTTCCATGATGATTGTCTAGTGCAGTAGTCGACACCCCTGGTGGATTTTGTCAACTTCCTATGGTTTTCCATCAACTTCATGTTGGTGCTTATCTGTGTGTTTCTCAGCATCCTCTTTCTTGGGCGATACGTTTAGACATCATACAAACTAATGGATATCAAGATAGTGGTGAAGAGGATGCCCTTGTGAAATACTAAGAAGGATGATAAGGACATATTATTTGTGTGTGAATATTACTTGGTAAGTGTATAACACCATATACATGTACAAATATAGATAAACATGGCTTACAACATGCTATATGACCTCTAACTATGTATAGATCAAGGAGATGATGTTCATTGAAACTACGAGTGGTGACAAGGTGATCTCAAAGTCTCTCCTAGTTGGCTTGCCCTGGTCATAATTTTCATGGTTATGATAGAGAAAAAGTATGGCATGTTGTGAAATGACAAGACCATGTGTGGATATGTATCCAAATATACACTCTTATACCACTTAAAAATAGGGATATGGTCATCGAATATGGGATAGTGAGAATGGTGGGCCACCTCTTCAGCCATGATGATAATATCTAGAGATAGTACCCCCATATTTAGAAGTATCACCTCTAGTATATTGTTGGTGGGGATTTCCCTATTTTCTTCAATAAAATTTTGCATGGATTTCAACATGTTAAAAGAAATTAACATTACTTTTGGTAATATAAGGCCCCAATTCCAAAACTTATGGATGCGTGCCACATTAGTCATATCATTTTATTAGCCAAAATGGTGTCTAGCAAAGCAAGGGAGGAAAATAGGTCATGTTGATATGACCTCCCTCATTGGTCGATAAATATCATGTCTTTCACATGCATTTTTTTAGTATTCTCCTTTATTGCATGTAGAGACAAAAGGCCCCTATTAAATTTTTAAATCATGTAATGATTTTTTAATCATCAAACTATTCTAAAGAGAATATTCTTGGAATATTTACCTATGAGGGAAAATTAGAACATTGTAAAATATTAAAAATTTAATTTTGCTTGAAGGGCAAATTTATCCCCTCTATTATTTTTGCCCAATGAGATGCTTTCTCATAAATCGAGGTAATCTTTATTTCCCATAATCCACTTTGGAATTATATTTTAAGGCTCAAATTTTCTATTTTTTGTTGTATGGATTACGTTCTTGGTTGTATCTGACACTCCTCCCCATACTGCAAGTGTACCTCATAAACACACTTGTCATGGTTCAATATTCTTGTATATAGATGCAATTTCAGCATAGACCAACACCATCGTACATTAGACAAGTTTCACCCTATGGGAGGAACATCATAAACAATAGAGTAAATACTGTAAGTAGTGATCTACTCTACTACACTTGGTGGTTGCAGTGATTGGTTATCCATGCAATTTGATAAGATGAGAAGATTACCATAAGGACACTCATAGCTGTTAAATAAAAGTAAGGACAAACCCATTTTTTTCTTAAGTAATTTAAGAGTACTTAGTTTGCTTAGACCCAGAGGAATACCTAGAGGTAACAAACCTAGAGGTAATGACCTAGAGGTAGACCCAAAGGAAAAATACCCAAAGGTAGGCCAATAGGTAAACCTAAAGGTCTTTAGCTAAGCAAGAGCAGCCAGAGCCACAAGCCAAAGCAACTCAACCAAGAAGCAAAGAGCCAAGAACCAGATTTTATTACTCTCTAGATTAAGGGGGGATAGTAATATATGTTATCCCAAATAATGTAATAAGAGGGATGTTAGGATAAAATAATTATTACATTATTTAGTTGAGATAGATTTTAGATAGATATATATCTAGAAGCTCACGTTAATAATTTTAGTGAGCTATAGTTAGATGGTTGTTATGTAAATAATATTAGATGCTTGATTGTTATAGGCTAATATTTTTTTGGTAAGTTAAAAGATTTTATTTATTTATGAGGCATTTGAAAGGCAACCCAATGCCTTGATACATCCTCGATACAACAAGAAAGGACAAGATAAAATATCAAAGGAGCAACAAATAAAGGAAAGGAAAAGGATGTGAAAAAGGAACAAAATGCATCCTTATAAAGGAAGGAAAAATTAGAAGACCCAAAAGAAAACCACAAAGAAAGAAACCCCGTAGGACTAGACATAGGAGAGAAGAAATCACTGCATAGGAGGTGCATCAGTCTGCATGGGGGAAGCAACAATAATTTATGGTTCTCCTTATTTAGCTTCTTCCTTGGGAACATCCTTGAAAACCTCCTTGGCTATTTCAACAACTTCATCCTCTTTGGGATCCTCTTTAACATCAGAAATTCATATCATTGCAGAATTAGCATGTCCATCCTCATCATAAGTGTCATAGAAAAATAATAGATTTAGGGCATTCCTTTGGTCCTTCAACTGAGAAATTCTCTTTCCTAGAAACATAAGCAGTCTCCAAGTGATCAATAGTAGCAGAGGAGGATTGAATGACCAATTTATATAGATATTTTTCAACAACATTAGGAGAATCATTTTTACTGTCATTCATGCCCTTATCATAATTTGGGGTTTCTTTATTGTTATCGGCTAATCTTAACCTAAGTTTATGTATAAAATTTAATACATATTAAATAAAGTTATTAAGTTCCGCCAACATAATAATTTAGAGGATCTAAATTAGAGAAATAAATTGGTTGGAGAAAGGAGGATGCCTAATAAATTGAGAACATAGAACAAAAATAAGTTGGAAGAAGAAAAACAAATTTATTAACATTAGAGAATTTACAAATGAAGGTGCAAGAAGAAAGTGGAACTAGGGTGTGATTTGAAGATAAAATAATGTTGGAAGACAAGCTAAAGATAGAGTGACATTGGAAGAGCAACATTGAGAAAATCCACATCAAGAAAATTCATGTTGGACACAACATAGTTGAAAGAAGAATCACATTGGAACATGACTAAGAAAAGCTAGAACTAAAAAAAGTGTCAAAGTGAGAATCACCTTAGGCAAAATAGGAGATAAGAAAAATGAGAAGCATTTAACGTATTAACCATGTTTTCAGGATGGGGTAACTAATTGGAGAATGTTAATGATGACATGCTAGATGAAATCGTGAGCCTATAGAACTAGAAAGACATCTGAAATAAAGTCAAAATAGTGAGCATTGTTGAGAAGTATAGAGAAGAGAATATGTAACATTTCTAGAAAAGATTCTAACAAAGATGTGGAAGAGCAATTAAAATAATGTAGTGAAATGTATTGTAGGTTGGCACCATAATAATGCCCAAGAGTCAAAAGTGTAGTAGAAAATTTCCAAATTTTTGTGAGTAAAGGTTGGAGATGTCAGGTAAATATAATGCACTTTGATTATGGTGATATGGTGTTGATGCATAAATTATATATATATATATATATATATATATATATATATATATATATATATATATATATATATATATATATATATATATATATATATATATATATATATATATATATATGATTAAAGGTAAAATCTCACATAATTTTTTGTGAGAAATATATTTTTGGAAAAGGATTATTTAAGGAATATTTAAAAAGAATTTTCTAGAAAGGAGTGATATTCAAGGAAGGAAGAAGAAAAAATTATGAGTATGATTTATAAGGCATGCAAAGTATTCTTTTACCTCCATTTATATTCATTGGAATATTGAACGAAAATAATTAGGAGACAAAAGGAAATATTATTTTAAAAAGAGTAAAATTAAATAAAGAGAAAATAAACCTATTTTTGAAGTGGCAATGAATTCATTGGAAAAAAAAAATTGAAAAGAAAAATTTAAAGTGAAGAATGTGAGAAGAAGAAACTTAAAAGGAAGAAAATATTAAAAGAGATTTATCCAAAGAGAGAAAATTGAATTGAAGAAGAATATTTAAAAAGGGACCTTGAAAGGATTTTTTTGGACAAATGAAAGAATATTTAAGTATTGAATTAGGGATTTAAAAGGATTTCTACTTGAAAATTAAAATAAAATTTCCCTTGTCCAAGAAAATTACATAAGAATTGAAATAAAGGAAGAATTGACATTTACGTGAAGAATTTGAAAAACAATAAAAAGGGAGCTTTTTACAAATTTTGGCTTCATAAAAAATACCTCTTACAAAGTCTCATTTATTTGAAGAACCAAATTTAATTAAGAGAGGAACTCAAAAACATAGAAAAGTAAGTCTCAAAGAAGAACAAGGTTAAATGGGTCAAACCACCACTCTTTCAATAAAAAAATGGGAATTCAAATTTAGAACAGATGTTTGAAAGGACACATGACATAATAAATTCAAAGGATAATTATTGGTGCATTGATTTAAGGGAAAGTAATCACATGGCCAATAAATTACATTGGTTTGATCCTATCCAAGTGAGAAAAAGCATACATATCTAAATTGTAGATAAAAAAACTCTACTAGGTTCAAGAAGTAGACAAAGCTTTACTCAATCTTTCATTTTTTTAAATTTATACTTGAAAATGTATTGTATGTACCTGGTTTGGCCAACAACATGATATCAATAGCATAATTATTGTATAAGGGTATAACAATTAAATTCAGGGTATTCAATGGAAATAATATTTTTTACTAAAAGTTTAAAAAATAAAGCCATTGGTTCTATAAAATATGGGATATTTGCCTTAGATATGACACAAACCTCTCATAAACTCTTGAAACATATATTACTATGAGATAAATGAAAATCACAAATGCAATACCAAAGAAGAAATATAAATCATCAGACAACATAATACACGTGGCTTTCATGATGAAAAATAAATATTGTGACAAGTATTATTGTGATGACTCGCTACCTTCAGAAGGTTATATGGAAAATGATTAATTTTAAAGGAATAGAAAAGGGACACATATTAATACTAAATAAGAATATGATGAATTAGGAAAAACTAATTTTGTGATAAGTATCAATTTTATAACAGAGAATATTGTGACAAGAAATAAAAAAAGATAACAAAGTTATGACAGGTACCAATTATAGCTTGATACATATGAAATGTTTGAGATAACCAAAAATAAAAAGATGGGTCCAAAATCAATACCAAAATCAGAGTAAAAAGACCAAGACATGAATTAAATATTGAAAGCATACCAACTAATGTGATACATGGGGTGTTGGAGTTTATTACATTATTTGGTACCTTGCAAGTACATTTTAAGAACCTTGTAAATATTATTGTATATACTTTATGAATATGTGGTATGAAGGAGTCTTGTGAATATTATTCATTTAGTGATTTTCATCATTAGAGGTTTGCCATTTTTATAGAGTCAATAAAATATATTTCTCTTATGAGTAATATGAAGAGTCATATCTCTCGATATTTTAAGGAGTCTAAGGAGATGATTAGTTAAATTTTAAATATTGATTCTTTATAAAGGCTATATGTAGAGCAAGCATATGGGATGTAAGTAATTAAATTTTAGTACTTCATTGGTACTAGAATACTAAGTGTGTGATCCATGGAAATATATTACAAATTTTCTATTTGCTTGAATATTTGCATATATCATCGTATGAGAACTCTAATCTTGACATATTGTGAGAAAATAACTTTTATGCTATAAAAATTATGTTGTATAACCATGGATAGAATAAATTGTACCAATCCTTGGATAAGCAAAGTGTAGTCAATCCCATTATTGCTTAAGTATTCTTAATCCATAACCATATTTGGATCATGTTGAGCAAAAGGGGAGTGGGGGTGGGGGGATTTCCCTCTACTCAAAAGCCAAGAGAAAAAACTAGAATCAAAAGTGTGAGAGCTAAGAATAATTTTTTTGACCTACTTAGGAACAATATGCAGACATATTCATGGATGAATCAAGTTTAAAGCATTCCAAAATTTTCTCTTTAATAAATTCTAAACTATGATGTAATAAGGGGGAAAATATTAGGAATTATTACTATAAAGTTTAGTGGCATATGTGTTTAAGTGGATACAACTACCACTCACATGATAAAGGTGTTCATGTTAGTTAAGAAAAACTAATGTCCTTACATGGAAACTACCATGCACAAGATTCATAGGTCAAGATAGTTATCTTCACAAGGACTATGAGTCCAAGTTGGTTGTTGTCCTCATATAAATAACATATATGCTATATTTGAATATGCTTTGTATTTACATATTTTTTATTTTTAATGTAAAGTTATAAAAGCATTAAGGATCAATAATACCATAATTAGCAGTTAAGACTTGAAATTTATCCTAATTTAAAGTATTTATATACAAGCACAAGGACTTAGATGGCATGGAAAGTTATGTGTACTACCTAAATCAATCAACATATTAACATGTTGTTATTTAATAAATTCTTGTACCTTGATGGTATTTTAAGCTTGGAGTCCCATAATAGAATTTGTAGAGAGAGAGCCATGGTATCATCTTCATGTTCTACCTCATCTACTTTTGTCTAATTATTTTGTTGCAATGAATCTTCTTCATATAATGTTATAACTTCACCTTCCACTTACAAGTTATGATGTTCTTCATAGTATTGATCATAGATATGGTGAGAATGAATTTTAAAAAGAAAAATTGCTAAGAATGCTCATTATTATGGTAAGGACAATGAGACTTGAAGTCATGTCTATATGGGGGACTAAAACATTGGAGCTTTTTTTCTATTGCCAAAGCTACACATTGAGAATCACCAATAGTATACGGATTGATCATGTTGAATTCCTTTACAAATTTTATCCTTAATACCATAGCAAAAGGATGAGACCACCATTTCTAGATTCAATTGGTGGGTATAGGTGAAAATACTTGTGAACCTGAAGCAATACTCCTCCATTATTCTTGTTTGCTTTGTTTGCATAAGATATACCACATATGATATGGAGGATCCTTTGTAAAATATTTGGAGCAATTATCCTTTGAATCTTAGCCACAAAAGAGGACCCCATATCGATATATTTAATACAATAACCATTTATGAGCTTGGGCTTCCAATTTAGAAGTTGTAAATGCAATATAAACTACTTTAGGAACATGATATAGATGGATAAGGCTTTCCATTTTGGCCATCCATCATCAAGTATCAATACCTTCAAAGACGAGTATGTCAATGTGAGGAATAAAAACATCATGAGGCTATTCAAGGAAAATAGGAGCACCTCCTATTGAGGAATCCAATTTAGAAGAAAACCCTAGGTCATAGGAACTTCCATAGGAATTCGAAAGACTATGAATAGATGTAGGTTGTGGAAGAATACTTGTGTTTGGTGTAAAAAATTGATTAGAAATTGTTACCCTATGGTTTTTTGTCACCATTGGAGAAGGGGAGGGGTAGTGGCACATATTTATTGGTCTTTTTGGATTGTATCGAAAGGTCTAGAAACTGTAAGAAATACTATATGCTTGACTATCCAAGGACTTGGAAATGGAAGAAATTATTTATTCTTGATGCAATAGATAAGAACAAAGATTAGAATTATTGGCATTTTCACCACACAAAAAGAAATTTTAAATTTTATCTAAGTGTACAATATGTTTCACGAGATACCATTTCAGGGAAAATATTTAGTTTATTTGTGAACTTTCATTTTGGTAGTATTCCTTTTCGCCCATTTCAGTAGCGAAATCCCCTTTTCACCCATTTTCTGGTAAAATCCTCTTTGCCAGAAAAACTCCCATTTCGGCAGTAAAATTCCTTTTCACCCATGCTAGAGTGAAATCACATTTTAGCACGTTGTCTAGGCAAAAGTGCCTTTTCACGTGCTTCTTGGATAAAAGTGCATTTTCACATGTTTCCTTGGTGAAATTCCATCCTCTGCCATGCCTTGGCAAAATTACTTTTGGGCCACGTCTTGGCATATTTTTGGGTGACCTTCATTTATGCCTTGGAAAAATCACCATATAGCACTACCTTGACATAATCATCTTTTCACGTGATACTAGGCAGAAGCACGCTTCGAAGTCATGCCTTGGAAAAATTCCTTTTCGAGATTTGCCTTGGAAAAATCAATTTACTCCATTTTCTATAGAAAAAATCATGGTCAAAAGTGCTCTACGTGAAGATCATTATGGAGGGAATTTCAAGGTTAGAGAAATAAAATTTTGGGGCAAAAGAGTTAAAGTTTTCAAAATTAATAAAAATTGGATTCTATTGATAACCAGAGGATTTCCCAAATTAAATGTTGTTTGCTCTTGATCCTGTTATTTTTGAGTCACCACCATGAAGATGAATTTTGTTGATGATTTCGACTAAGTCCTGATATACCATCTGCCAAAATTGCTCATTGCTTTTCGATGTGCCACTAGATTGGTTTGTTACTGCTATCGAGGAGGAAATTGCAACCGACCAATATTTCATTTTCCATCATTTTATTTAATTTTCATTTAATTTTGGAGGTGGAATCCTCTATAAAAACTAAGAAATTTGATGTAAAAGGGAGATGGAAATTTGCTTGTGAAACTCTCAGAGTTTAAACATTTGTTTTGATTCAAGGACTATTTGGATCTAATTTTTGGATCATTTTGTGTATTTTTATACTTTATGTTCTGCATTTCTATTTTATCTATATCATCATTGGTAGATTAAATTCTGAGTCTGGATTTGGTTTTCAATGAGGAATGAATGCTAGAATGTTATTGGAAGTCATGCTTTATAATATAATCTGAGTTTAGTTTATGTTATGTTTTTGTGTTGAATACTATTAGTTTAAACTAGAATGTTAATCTTGTTGTTATTTCATCCTCACATTATCTCTTTGGTTTATAGCCATATTTTCCTCTCTTTCCATTAATTTATTTCCCTAATATTTATACCAATTTTAGAATAGTAATGGAAACAACCCTCTCTAGATATTGGCTTGAAGGATATTTCTTTCCTTTAGCCTTTCAATATTGGCCGAGTCTAGGGCACATACATACATTCTATCCTAGGGTAGACTCTTGATGAACAGTTTTTGGCATGCCCTGTGGAACCCAAAAATTCCACCTTAAGCAATATTAAGATTTGATGTTCATATTTTGCTTTTTGATTAGAACATATGGCAACTCAGTTTTACCTAGAAACCTTTGAACATGAAGTTGGCGAAAGCTTTACTTCATGATCACAAGATCGAAGGCCAAAAATTCAAAAAATCTTGTTGAGTTTTTTGAGCTTGACACCCAAGTCTTAGGAGAGCATCCTAGGTTAGTCACTCCAACTATCCCATCAATTGTAATGTCTTCATAGGTAGTTGGTGTGTTTTCAATCCCTTTAAGTACCTATAGCACTACCACTAACTTTCCTCCCTAAGCAAATTTTCTGGTCCAAATGTCTCAAAATCCACCACGATATTTTCTAGCTTGGAATCATTCCGAAGCTTTGAATGTGCAATCTCAAACTCTAATCCTGATAGTAGCATTAAAGGATTTTTATACTTATGATGGTATGAGAAAAATAAACTTATGAGCATTTTTAATATATGGCTTCTTTGGCAATTGTTCATAGCATCACAGACAAAGATGTCATGGTCAAATTGCTTGTGCTCTCTCTCAAAGGAAAGATGCTTTATTGATGGTGATTCTTACCACCTGCCACCATTACCACATGGGACCAGTTGTCTGAGTTGATGATAAAAGGCTTCAATGAACAAGTAGATCCATTTTTTTGTTACATCAATTCACTAATATTCAGAGGCATCCACAAGAGGAAATCGTTAACTTCAATGTTAGATTCGCTCGAACTTGGTAGAGAGTCCTTGGTGGTCTTCGATTGACTCCTAAAAAAGCTATGTTTTATTATATTTGGACATTTAATTTTGACATTATAATGACCATCCGTCAGTCCAATGTTGATACATTTCTAGCCCTATACTCCCAAACTCAAAAGGCTAAAGTTTATTTAATTTCTATTGGTAATCTCCTATCAAAAATGATGATGCCAATATTTCCTGATCTCACTCAAAATTTATATTCCAATGCATCTTATCAGTCTTTACAAATATCCCTCATGTATCCAATTCCTTCATTGGATCCTAGTTCCTCTTAAACCTCGACAGTTTCTATCCCATAGTTGCTTGTCCCTTCCATCCCACATCTACTCGCTATAGTTCAATTTCTAGTATTGTCATCTCCACCACTACGACTACCAGCTCTTCCAACACCCTCAAATCCTAATCCTCAAATAAATATGCTACAGTAGATTAAAGAGATGCATTCAGAAATGAGAGCGATGACAAATGATATCGCAACCCCAAAGAAAAGAGAAGCTGAGATAAATTTCTAGCCTAGGAGATTTCAACCTCCACCAATCACCAGAGAGAAAGCAACTTCGACCAGCAAGATTCCTAAAAGGAATGCAATCGTGTTGACAAATGAAGAAGATGGCCCATTAAACAAAATGTATTGGTGTTCAACCTGCAATGATCTGCATGGTGAAGAAACTTGCATGGTTCATCTGAACTATGTGCAAAAATTGGTAGACAACTCTTTCAATGATAAAATAAACATGATTAGGGAAGCCTATTATAATTATATGATCCCTCCTATAGAATAAGTTTCAATTCTCATGAGAGCTAGAAAAAAACTGGTCATAGTAGATCTAGTTGAGATGGAGCCACTGAAGGTACCTCCTAACCCGAAGGTGAAATATAAAAAAGACAAGCATAGGTGAAGATACCTAGCTCAGTGCCTAAGTTGAAAGAACATATTATCTTAATATATATCTTACTCGTAAAAGCAAAATAAAGAATCTCTCAAGTGAAGGCATCAACTTCACAAATGCAAGCTGAGATGAAGGAACGGGTAAAATAATACGTTAAATACCCATCTTTGACCAAGCGTTAGAGGGTGGAATCCACACAACAAGTATGAGGTTGTTGATTAAGTAAGAGAATCTATCTCATCCACATACAACATTAATGAATAATTAAAGAAAATTCCTGCCAAGGTTAGTCTCTATGATGCTTTGTAATTTCTTGGATAGGTTGATCTATTACAAGAATATTTGAAGTTTATTAAGATAAAAAGAGAAATCCTACTCATATTGTGTTAGCTCAGATGCTTACAACTTTAGCTACTGGAAATAATATACCACCACCATTTTACTTGTCTCTTAGGATGGAGGGTTGGATTGTGCATAACTGCATGATTGACTCTGGTGCTACGATGACTATCATATCGAAAGTGGTTTAAAATATTATGGGTATGGAGTATACCAGAAGTAGCCTATGATTTTTGATGTTGGATGGAACCCCTATGAAAATAATGGGCATTATTAAAGATATCCCAATTGTGTTGCATAAAATACCTAAAATCACTATGATCCAGGAGGTGGTTGTGGTTGATTCGGAACCATACTTTAGTATGTGCCTCTCGAGAGAATGTACTTCTAAGTTGGGAGGCTATATTTCTTTAGATTATTCCCATATGGAAGTTCCTTTCAAAGTAAAAATAATTTGGATCTACAATGAGAAACCTCCCCCCTTTCATATAGAAAGGATTGAGTATGAAGAAAATCTCGTGGATTATATTAACTTGATGATCGAAGAGATGGAAGAGTTAGATTTAATGGAAGAAGATTTGGGTGAGCTTCGTATAGAAGATGAATTCTCCATGAATGACTTCAACACGATGATTTAAACTAATATTGGTTGCTATGCCATTACCAAGCTTGAAAAGGTGGAAGTGAAGGTATCTAATGATGGAGATCTTATCTTAGATCAGTTATGGAAATTCTTCTTCGACGGTGTAATATGTAAAAATTACGTCAAAGCGGAGATTGTCCTCATATCCCCTTTTGGTAGACATAAGATATATTCATATCGACTGATATGGATTTGTACAAATAATGCTACTGAGTATGAAGCATTGTGCTTAGGTTTAAAGAAGGTAGAGAAACTTGGGATCAAATAACTCCATATTTTTTGATATTTAGAGCTAAATTTCAATCAAGTGACTAAAAAGTGTGTCTCCAAACAACACTATTTGAAGGTATATTGCAATAAATTTTAGGAAAACCAATCAAGATCAAAACTGACTGCACACCTGAAGAGCTTGAGCAAATCAAGGAACTATGCCAAGAATTCCCAGACATTGTTGCCTAGATTTATCAAGACCTCAAATGGTATGACAAGAATATTATCTAGCATATAATTGTTCCAGGAAGGAGTAAAACCTTTCAGAAAAAATTAGAGGTCATTCAACCCCAAAATTGAGATCCTTATTAAGGTAGAACTCTTGAAGATGCTCAAAGCGAAGATCATTTATCCTATCAAGCACTCTTCCTAGGTCACAAATTTGGTCATGTGCAAAATAAGAAAAAATATATTTGCTTGTGTTGATTTACAAAATATTAATCAAGCTTCTCTAAATGATCATTATCCTTTACCACAGATAGATTAGATTCTTCACGTGGTTGTAGGAGCATAGAAATTTTCTCTATTAGATGGATTCTCCAGGTATAATCAAATCTAGGTCAAATATGGAGATCAATACAAAATGACATTCACCATAAGTGGGGAACATTTTTTTACTAGCAAATGCATTTCAACCTCTCAAACTCCAGAGCAACCTTACAGAGAGAAATGGACCTAGATTTTGGTGAGTTACTGAACCAAATTATTGTTATTTATTTGTATGATATGATAGTTTTCTCCCATAAAAGGGAGGAACATGGTTTATATTTACAAGTTTTTGAGAAGTGCATAAAGTTCACAGTATCCATCAACCCAAAGAAGTCCATATTCATGGTAAAATAAGGAAAGCTCTTGGGCCATGTTATTTCTAAGAAAGGGTTAGCTATTGACCTAACTAGAATCAAAGCTCTCTTAAAGCTCCCATTACCGACTAAAAATAAAATTTTACAATCTTTCTTTGACCAAATCAATTTCATGAGAAAGTTTATTGTAGACTTTTCTTTAGTAATAAATCCAAATATTGAACTCCTAAAAGGAATTCTAAGTTCAAATGGACAAAAAAAGCATTCAGAGAGATTAAGGAGAGAATTTCTCAAGCTCTCATCTTGGTGAATCCTAGTTATTCTAAGGATTTCATCCTTTATGCTATTGGTGAACAAGAAAGTTATGCGGTTGTCCTTACACAGAAATAACAAGATGAAAATGAATGGCCTATAGAATTCCTGATTCAAGTGATTCAACTGCATGAAGAAAAATATAACTTCATTGAGAAGCAAGTACATGCTATGATGAAATCTCTAAAGAAGTTTCAACATTTTATTTCATAGAGTAAAATAATAGTTTATGTTGCACATCCTGATTTTCAAAGTTTCATTATCCAAGGATAACATAGAGACAAGAAAGTTGGTCGGATCTCCAAGATCTAAGAATACGATATCGATATTAAGCCAAAAAATTTGGTTCGTGGCTGAGTACTATATCAAGAGCTTGCAAGGAGTGTTGCTTCTAAAACAATAGCATACCAGTTTGAAGGTCCAGTGCAAGAAAGTAATATTGCTAATAATCCTATAATTAATCAAGATTAGACAGAGAATCTTTTTAAATACTTCAATACAAGAAGGTGCCATTCTCATCTCAATGCCTCGTAGATAAGAAGGTTTAGGTTGCAAGCCTGCATATATGTCATATTGTCAAATGGGCTATTCTACAAGAACATTTATGAAGTGCTTCTGAGATGTGTTAAAGAGTTAGAGAAATGGAAGATCCTAGAAGAATTTCTATTTTGGATTATCAGGACATTATGTAGGTAGGCCAATGGCTCTGAAAATCATAAAGGCAAGTTGTTATTGGTCTACTCTCTTTTTTATGCATTCAAGGTTAGCCAAAGTTGTGACAAATACCAAAGGTATGTTGGTCGAAGTAGAAATGCTTCCTTTATGCTTCATCCAATTCAAGTAGAAGCACTATTTTAACAATGAGGCTTAAATTTTGTAGGGGTTATTGACCCTAATTCATCTACTAGGTATAAATATATCTTGATAGCCTCTAACTATTTCACCCGGTGGATAGAAGCAGTTACAACTAAGAAATCATATCAATAAGTTGCTATTTATTTCCTAGAGGGATTGATAACATGCTTTGGTGTACCAGATGCCATTGTGATAGATAATGGGACTCCGTTTATTGGAGCCAAAATTAATGAATTTGCAAGCAAGTACAAAATATATTTGAAGACTTCGTCCAACTATTACCCGTAGGGAAATGGATTGGCTGAGTTGATAAATAAAAATTTGCTAAGGATTTTGAAAATAACTCTAAAAGATAACAAGAAGAGCTGGCATTTGCTCTTGAATCAAGCTCTATGGGCTGATTACATCTCAATTAATAAGTCTATCAAAACCTCTTCATACTCTTTGGTGTATGGAAAAGAAGCGATTTTGCCTACCCATATAGAGTTGTCAATGCTCAAGTCCTCACACTTGTTTGATAGTGAAGAGGGAGAGTTTGATCCTATGAGTACAAGGTTATCTCAGCTCTTGCAGTTGGAGGGGGAAATAGAGAAGGCATATACTACATTCATGAAGCATATCTAGGTGACTAAGAACTGGTTCAGTAAGAAAACTTTAGATAAATATTTCAGTGTTGGTGATCTTGTGTTTATACGGAATGAAAATAAGGCCAAGCTGGGGAATCATCATAAATTTGAGGTAATATGGGAAGGTCCCTTCCAGATCATCAACAATAATCAAGTTAATTCATTCTACTTGCAAGACATGGAAGATCGTGTTCTACCGATTCCAATTAATGGTCTTCATCTGAAGGCCTGTTATCAGTAATAAATGCAAGAACATTCAAGTTTTAAATATGTATATAGTCAATTTAATTTTATCATTTGAGTTCCTAAAAAAAATACGTCTTCCATGAGCGAAAGTTATTTTCGCTATGCAAGAGTGTCTTCACTGGTGAAAATGTTTTTCGCCAGCGAAATATTTTTTCGAAGCTGAAGACACAAACTTGGCCCGAAGGTGCTCTTTTACGTACACACCCTGCTTTTTTGACAACAAAGATATTAAAAGGTAATTTTAGTGCTTAAAATCAACAAAAATACATGAGTGTTATAAAATTTTTTGCTTTTTCGATACATGGAGATAAGTTGCACCTATTTTTAAAATTTGAATCATCGAAAAGCAATGTTAAAAAAGGAATAAAAAAGAAAAGAAAAGTGATTTCACCAACAAAAGGATTTCACCCATGCATATTTTATTTTCAGAGAAAAATCATCTTCGCACTCCTTCACTCATGCATATCTTGTTTTTTGGAGCGAAACTAAAGTTGACAAGTGATATTTCCATTCACATGATTTTTTGGGTGCTCAAGTTGGCAAAAGCCATTTTTGGCATCAAAGAGAGTGAAATTGCTTTTTACCTTGTTTTTTCAGTGAACTCTCGAATGCATGGCTTTTTCACCAACGAAATCAGAGAAACATATTTTCAAAATTTTACTTCAACGAAACAAGTGCTTCTCACATAGTTCAATGCAAAAAAGGAGGTATTCACATTTTTCAAAATTAACCATTAATGATGGGTTGTACTCCCAAGAAGAAAAAAAAGCAAACAACCAATCACAATGCTCAAAAAGGATATGGGCAAAACTTTTAAAATCATGGGAAAGCGTGACATGCCCCCAAATTTAGCAAGTGTACCATGAGCATTAAATTTGGTAGTTATGGTTGGAAAATTATAAAAAGGTGAACACTTTAGCTTAACAAACAAGAAAATTGTAGATCTCCTTTGTAAATTCACTATGAATTTCTTTCGCTCCTCGAAGAAAGAAGGTCAAATATGGCAAAGAAGAATGCAAAAGCCAAGAAAGAGAAGGCTTAGAAGGCTGACAAAGAAAAGAAGCAGTGAAAAGCTAAAGAGGATGAAGAAGAAGAAGAATTGGTGCCTTGTTATGATCAACTGGAAAAAATCAGTGATTGTGTAATCACAAACGAAGGCATGGAGAAATTGCAACAAGATGTCGAATTTTCTCTTCAAAAGGTATCCATCGAAAGTTCACACACCACAAAATTTTATTCTCATTTTTTGGTATCTTTGTACATTGATTCATTCATGTCCAAAGATGGTATGTGCAATCACTCAGTTTTATGACTCTTCTACAAAAACTGTTTGAAACGCCAATGGAGACAGGTTGTTCAGTATTTCAGCCAAATCTATCAAAGAAGAATTCAATTTTGGTGCAAGACCTCCCTCGGATGTCATTATTAAAAGGCTCAATATTGTAGAACAGGAGGAGATATATCAGTATATGATGCCCATGTGGTAGTTCATGGAAAATCAATTGTTGAAGACACCATAATTTAGAGAATTACTATATTTTCTAGTGTTGCTAAAATATTTTAAGAGCCCAGACTTATATTCAATGTTGGCATGGATTATCGGACTGCCCTTAGATTCCATAGTGCATAATTGACAAGCGTCGCTTGTACAATGTATTTCACAGGTTGAGTTTTACACCTCAACTGCCATGAAGGCAACCATAAATCCAATTTTATTTTATTGGGTAGATTTTGTAGCTCGAAGAATACAGACTCAACTAAAAAAGTGTAGAGCGAGGAAGACATCACTTTCATGCATTGTTTTTTTCTAGTATGGTACTTCTTTTATTTTATGCATTCTCATTTTGCCTTTTTAGTAGTAAAGAAAACAAATTAAGCAGGTGGAATATTGTTGGTTTATTCATGGACCCAGAGTTTGTCGAAGGAGTCCTACTATAATTTTAATCGTATGTTTTTGGGACTTGCCCTTGAACTCATTTACGACATGTGTGATACAGTGTCGAAAGTTATGAAGGAGAAAATATTTAGAGAAGTAAATGGTGACATAATTTTACTAATGCAAGGAGTTGTTAGAATTTTTGGTTTCACTGGTAAGCCTTTATTTTGCTGTATTTTACCATGGAGCATATATTTGCACTAGAAGTAGCCCGATAGAATGATTTTACAAATGACACATATGGGTCAAGCAGGAGAAATCCAGCCATGTGTGCCATATATTTTCAGTTTTGTGACATCAAAGTGATTCAATACTGGTAGAACGAGTTGATTCCTAAAATGTTGTATGACCATGGATTGATTGAGCTTCCCCAATGATGGCGATACAAACCTTTGGGTATTTTTAGGAAGTTTATCAAGGCTAATAATTTTCATTGCTACCCCAAAGAAGATATCTTGCAGTAGAGGAACAATTCCAAGGGACGTGACCTTAAGTGGCATGTTGAAAAGATGATGTCACTTCCTCCTTGGAATGATTTTTACAAAATGGAAGCCGAATATGATCGTACAAATCATCCGAATTAGGTTCCTCCTAATGATTTATTTAATAAAATGAAAGCTAAATTACCTGAATGGTCTAATTAGAAGATCATGAACTAGTGGATTAGGAGGGTTCACCAAGGGAAGCCTAGGTCAACTTACCCATTGGTTATGGATGAAGTATTTTTGTAAGTTTATGATGAGCATTGTGATAAGTACCAGTCCATCTCTTTCATTGACCTAGTACCTCTAAGTATCTAAATTCCTAATAATGAAGAGGTCGTGGTAAGAGAAAAGAAGTCTTTGCTTGAAGAGAGGATAGTTATCAAAGAAGAAGAACACCTGACACCCAAAGAATATCTTACACTTAAAAAAGAAACATGGGTACAAAGCTAACTTTCCCTAAAGTTGTAAATAAGCCTAGAAGTGATGTAGTTTCTACTCCTAGCACAAACCCTCTTTCTTCACTTGCAGTTGAGTAGACTGGTTTTAGGGAGGCACCCTCTTTAGCTCAACAAGGACAACCAATCTAGATGGATAAATTGATAGATCTAGAAGCAAAGGTAGTGCAAGATGAGGAAGAAACAGATCTAATAGTGCAACAACCTTCATCATCAACTCAAATGGTATTAGAACCTACAGCTATACATTTTATTTCTTCTTCTCTCAATAATAAGCATCTGGTGACCATGACCTCTCATCCTACAGTTTCTACTTCCACTTTGCTCCTATTTTCCATACCTATTTTTTCTACTCCCATATCTATTTCATAATCATAGGTCACCAATGCTCCTCCTGCTTCTTCCATTCCTTCTATTTCTCTATCTTTTAGTTCATTTGCATTCACCCCTAATCCATTTTCCCTTCCATTATTCTACATTTCGTATCCCACCCCTATCAACCCCATTATTTCTATAATTACGCAAATCCCTCCAAGGGTAAGTGTAACTATAACGCCTTCCACTTTCACTCCCTTTGTTGAGCCAAGCCCTTAGCAGACTCTCTTCTCATTTTCCTTTATCTTTACATCATAGGAACCACTAGCTTCAGAAATGGAGCTTCTATTGGAGAATCCCATAGCAAAGAAGATCAGACAAGCATGACAAATTTCCTCGTAATGTTTGAAAGACCACAAGCGAAAGGATGAGAAAGCCTCGACTAAGACAATGAAGAAGGTGACTTTTGATCTGAATTATATGGAGGCACACACTATTAAGATGGTCCCTTAGGTCCAAAAACCCCAAGGACAAATGGTAATAAATAATTATTCATATCAGTTCATCATCGAGGACCTCACGAATATTGATATGACTAATAAAATGGGTAACATACATGTGGAAATGATTTTGATCTATTTTTATGGTGAATATTATAAGGATCGTTTCTTCCAAGCTAAAGTGAAGATAGCAGAACTAGAAGATGTTTTAGTTGATCAGAAGGTCCAACTAGACACTGTATAGTCAGAATCGTAGTGATGGAAACATAAAGTGATAATCCTGGAGGGCATAATTAAAGGATACAAGCAAGCGTCCGAACAACATCCACCAGCACAACAAGAAATAGAGCAACAAGTCCAAGACTTAAAGGACCAAATCTAGAGCCTACATGATAAATTAGCATAAAAGGTGATGCAATCGGTAACTCTCACGAAGGAAAACATCAAGAAGTATCACAGTCATCTTCTTACCAATTTTTTGATAATGGCATAAAAAGAAACATTGATTATCATGTTCCTTCAGGAGGTGCGGTAGGTTATTTTGTACGGATTGCACATAGTGGAGTATTTGAAAGAAGACCTTGAACAAAAACTAGAAATGGCAATGAATATCCAAACAATGGCTAAAATGGATTTCAATTTTAGCCCAATGAACGACATGGCTCGAGCTTGGGTAAATACCAAGATAACACTGTGCACCTATTTTTCTAGGTTGGATATGATCAAGGAAACCCGAAATCTGTTAGATACATTCGAATAGGAGAGGCACATTTCACTGGTTTATTTTGAGACTATCGCAAACAATTATTTCCCTAGTTTCACTAATGACCATGAGAATATTCTAAAGAAAGACTTGGATGTAATATGGGCTGCTTTCAAAAATAACACTTCAGATATTGATGATTGGGAAGAGCCCATCATCAAAGAGCATGTGTTGTCATTAATGAAGAGGCTTACTCGCATCGAGTCTAGTTTACTGGAGCTCAGCTAGAGGACCAATTACATTGACCTGGAGCATGTTCACATCTTTTGGTATATTGTTGATACACTCCAAACTCATTAAGCGATCATTATTGATTCTTGGGCCGAAGCTGTCATAGTAAATGAAACTACATATTCACATCTAAAAGGGTAGGAAGAGACTAGTGCAAGCAATAGACAATCAGATGCAGTCGATGGTGGTAATTCTAAACCCAATGGATAAAGACCCTGGGGTTGATTGCATTCAGGTAAGCTGAATACCTCACGAGAAGCCAAAAGTGTTGGCATTTTCACCACTAAAATAAATTTTAAATTTTATCGAAGTGTGCAATAAGTTTCACGAGATACCATTTCAGGAAAAATATTTAGTTTATGGTGAACTCTCATTTCGACAACATTATTTTTTGCCCATTTTGATAGCAAAATCTCCTTTTCACCCATTTTCTGGCAAACTCCTCTTTGCTAGTGAAACTCCCATTTTGGTAGCAAAATTCCTTTTTGCCCATGCCAGAGTGAAATCACCTTTTAGCACCATGTCTGGGTGAAATTCCCTTTTCATGCGCTACTTGGGTGAAAGCACCTTTTCATGTGTTACCTTGGCAAAATTATGTCCCGCACCATGCCTTGGAAAAATATCTAGCAAAATTAATTTTGGGCCACGTCTTGGTATATTTTAGGGTGAACTTCATTTATGCCTTGGCAAAATCACCGTATCACACTACCTTGACGCAATCATATTTTTGTGTGATACTTGGCGAAAGCATGTTTCGAAGTCATGACTTTGCGAAAGACCTTTTTGGGCTTCACCTTGGTGAAATATATTTAATCCATTTTCTCTAGGTAAAATCATGGTCAAAAGCACTCTGAGTGAAGATCAATATGGAGGGAATTTCAAGGTCGACGAATTCAATTTTTGGAACAAGAGTTAATTTTTTTGAAATTGTTGCTAATAAAAATTGGATTCGATTGATAACCAGAGGATTACCTAAATTAAATGTTGTTTGCTCTTAATCCTACTATTTTTGAGGCACTACCATGAAGATGAATTTTGCTTATGATTTTGACTAAGTCCCGATATACCATCTGCTAAAATTGCTTGTTGCTTTCTGATGTGCCACTAGATTGGTTTGTTGCTGCTATCGAGGAGGAAATTGTGATAAACTAATATTTCATTTCCCATCATTTTATTTAATCTTCATTTAATTTTGGATGTGAAGTCCTCTATAAAAACTAAAAAACTTGACGTAAAAGGGATATGGATATTTGCTTGTGAAACTCTCTGAGTTTAAACATTTGCTTTGTTTCAAGGACTATTTGGATCTGAGTCTTAGATCATTTTGTGTATGTTTATAATTTTTTTTTTGCATTTCTATTAAATTTATATGGCCATTGATAGATTAAATTATGATTCTGGATTTGTTTTTCAATGAGGAATGAATGTTGGAATGTTATTGGAAGTCATACTTTATAATATGATCTAAGTTTAGTTTCTGTTATTTCTTTCTGTTGAATGTTGTTAGTTTAAACTAGATTGTTAATCTTGTTGTTAGTTCATCCTCACATTATCTCTTCAATTTACAACCATATTTCCCTATTTTCGTTAATTTATTTCCCTAATATTTATACTAATTTTAGAATAGTAAGGGAATAATCCCTCTCTGGATATTGGCCTGAAGAATATTTCTTTCCTTCAGCATTTCAATTTTGGTTGAGTCTAGGACACATACATACATTCTATCCTAGGGTAGACTCTTGACCAACAAGACTAATAGTATATGGAAGTGTAATACCAATTGGAAGGGTAGTATGAGGAGTAACTGGGTTATTAGGAGTGACCAAAAGAGGTTTATTGGGAGGAGTGACTAGGGGAGGGTTATTAGGATGAGGAGAGGAATAACTTGTGTGTTAGGAGGAGGTAAAGCCATGGCATCTAAGGAATAAAGAAGATGCTAGTAAAAAATATTGATATTTGAGGGAGTGTTTTGATGCTTAGAAGGATTTTTGGGTTGGAATTTATTTTTGCTTATACTCATTCTCTAATTGAACATTGTGTTGCAATAGACCATTAACTCATGACCAAAAAGTAGTGGTAACAGGTTCATTCATACACTAGTGGCACTTGATAAAAAACTAAAAAATACTTGTAATGCTTTTGAAACAATGTTGTGAAAATACCTCTTAATTTTATCAGTTTAAAGATATGATCACAATGAAATAGCTCTTTGACAAGGATCCTAGGATACTTACCTTCCAAAAATATATTATTGGAGATACCCCTTGTTTTTTTCATTTCAAAGAGATAATCGCAATGGTATAGGTATCTCATAAGGGTCCAATGACAATTAATTCTCTTTTTTAATCAATTTTGGGAAAAGAAAGTAACAACAACAAACTCATAATATTCTAGAAGATAATTGCACTAGAATATGGATAAACAAATTACTAAAAAAATACTAGGACATAGGTAGTAGTGATGTTATACAAAGGTTTTGGAATGGTTCACATGCCCTTCTATTGCAAATTTACACCCCATAGAGAATAAGATCGAGGTTGTAATACCACTTGTTATGAGGTAACTTCAATAATTAGTAGTAGAAATCCAATAATGCAAATATTAATAAATACCCAATGATATCAATAAGTCAAATCCAATTGCCAAAAAATCCAATATGATAATATCAAATCCAAATTCAAATCAATACAAATCCCTTATCCACTTAGAGAGGGTGAAGTCTCTTAGCCACTTAAAGAGGGAAAAATATCATATGTGCAACAAACATGATTAAAAACTGGATATGAGAGATGATTACAACTACCATATACTCTTCCTATTTATAGATTAAATCAACATTAACCCTAAACATAATGCTCAAGAGATACTATCTAAATCTAGGGCCCAAACTAATAGAAATAAATATAACTGACATGGCTATATTGGAGTCGTTACAAGTAGTTTCTTGTCACGACACATAGCCCTACAAAACCATAAAAAATACAAAACAACAAAAATCCCACCATTTAGGTCTAACATGTAGCTTTACCATGATAGACCTCTTCTACTACTCATTTAGGTACTTCCATCCAATTTGGGTTGACATACATATCATAGGTTTCAAAATTTTAAGTTAACTTAAGATTTTATGGCTTAGATCACTATCTATATCTTTATATATTATGGTTAAATTTGAACCATGATGCAAATATCCTCAACAAAGGTTAAGTGGTGAAAAAATCAAGCCATTTAAACAAGTTATGAACTTGTTAAATCATTCATTATTTCACCATGTGATAGATCACATTGTCATCAATTATAATATGAGACATATCATGGTTCTAACTCATAGGCTTTCCTAATCAAGTCCTTTCCATCATGGATATTACCAAATGGGATGACCAATCCAAAAGGACAACAAAGAAAAGATAATAGTTTTCATTCTCTTAGTGTGAAGCAATAATAACATACTTTAAGTCATATTCTATAAGATTTCTAATTTTTTAAATAAGCTAAATTTAGACATGATATTATATTATATTACAAGCTTTTTTGTAAGTTTGGGATTATTCATGTTAAATTCAGATGCACTCAGATGTAGTTTTGCTTTCCAAAAAAGGATGACGTGCATAAATAAGATACATTTATACACACACAAAGAATGACACTCTCATTTAGTGAGTTCCCACTCAAGTCTAGTAAAAAATGCAAAACTAAATGTATTACACTTGTAGGCTCAAAATGGCCACATCCTTAGAAAGTATTGACATTTTTATTCTATGGTATAAAGTTTCCATTCCACACATTTCCTATTATATTTTGGAGCAGATCCGTAATCCCAATCCGCTCAACACTTAATGCATTTTTACCTTAAGCAAGTTAATTCCATTCTGCTCAGTTTACAGTGTATTTGGAAGCAGATATCAGATGAGTCATGATTTCGTAAAATTTTTGGGCGATGATGATGTCAGTGCAAGAAGAAGTGTGAAATGGTGATCATGTGTAGTTTTTGCATGCTCCGAGTGGCTAAGTATCGATAAGATCAATTTCGTTGAGTCTCAAGAGCATTTTGATGTTGATTGGTGACATAAAGGTAGAAATCACTACATTGGGTGCGGATTAGTGACAAAGTATTATTTGCACTAGCTTTGGTGTGGATTCGTGATTTCACATTTTGACCAAATCAAGGATGACGTTAGCATACTCTTTTATACACATTACATTTTGTTTGAAGCCGAAGAAAATGAAATATAATAAGCGGATTGACAGTGAAATGCATCCCGCTCACTCCTTAGTCTATTTTATGCTGGAATTTGATTTTACATAATCAAGGCCACAAAATATGATGTTAGCAATTAAAAAGTGTGGAATGGTACTTTGATTTTTTCCCACCATTTTGCAGAAGTATTTTTTGAGTTTTAATCACAGTCGTTCATGATGATCTATAGTCGAGAGTTTGTTAATATTATTGAAGTATTTAAAAGTAATTTTTTTTTGGATCAGAGTGCAGTCAGTTGGGCGGCAGGAAGACGAAGCATCAAAGGGTTTCAAGAACAAGAACTAGAAGCAGTTGTAGATATGCAATGAAGCAAGCTTCCAAGAATGATCTACAGATCAGATGCAATCTCTAACAACTAGAATACCAACTAACATCAATGAACCAGCAAGTTACAGAGAGCCAAGCTGCCATGGCGGATTACTCACACCATATTTCCCAGAGATCGTCAACCAGTAAGATAATGCCAGCAAAACTCTCTACTAAGTTGTAAATATGTAATCTTTGCAATGTCTCCTTAATATTATTTCATTTATAAACTATAAATAGAGGTCGAACCCTTATTTTCAAAGGTTGAATCTAGTGCGTTTGATTGCCCTACTGTAAATATTCATGTGAGCATTTTTTACTCAAATTTGTCATCTTCATTATCTTGTGCAAGAGGTTCGAAGCCTTGAGTTGCATTTTTGTTAATACTTTAATGGTTAGTTCATTCCAACTTATTGGATTACTAGTTGTGAGAGTAGTTAAAATTTGTTCATGGTTAGATCTGTGTTAGGAAGTTTATTTCTATTAAATCTAACTATTTGTCTATTATGCTAAATTGGATTATAAATATTAGATATTGGAATTGCTTTATGCAATATATCTATGTTTATTTTTTAATGTACGAAGATATCATGGGATTGGGTGCTCATAATTTTGAGTGATGAGTGAAAATTGCCTGTGAGAGTTTTTTGTTGTAGTTGCCTATGTTGTTAGCCTATCCGACCACTATTTTTTATAACACCTCTAACCCTAAACCTTTTCTAACCCTATTTGAGCTTTAATTGTGTCAACATTTCTAAGTTGACGAGGAACCAACCTACTCTTGAGGTTGGATTGAAGTTGCCTTTGGTCCATCCAATGCTTGAGTGTCGAGCTACGACTATTAAGTGCATGTCTGAAAAAAAATTGAAAGATAAATAATTGCAGTGTTAAATAAAACTTGATTTCAATATTTTTGCTATCTTTATTTACCTCTAACAGTAAGTAAATAAGAGAAAAATAAAAATAATAAAATTAATCTATTTGATATAAGGGTTTATTTACCTCTAACAGCAAGTAAATAAGAGAAAAATAAAAATAATAAAACTATTCTATTTGATATAAGGGTTTAAGCACTATCTTATATTTATTCCTAACAAGTTCTTATTAGTAAAGACAAACAAAAAAAGATTGAATAAATATACATTATCTAAACAATGTAGTTCCATATGATCCCTTTAGTTTGGCATCAATAAACCCCAACAAAAATTAAAGGAAAAAACATATTTGGCTGCTTCTGTCAATTACGTGAAGGGTTTCCCACACGTGGCGTTCTTGGAGCTGGGCGAGCACTACATAAGATGGTACAAGACGGGCATCGAGCCTGCCGTGACGGAGGATTCGCTGAACATGTTCTATTACACGCAAAGTAAAAATCTAGGCGCTGAATGCAGTGGAAGTGCTAATCTCACAGATAAATTGTACGTGACTGCGATGGTGACTGAACCTGCCACCCTGGAGTTGAGTTCTGGAGGTGCTTCTCAGACGTTCGATATCACAGCCAAAGGAATATCTACGTTCAGCATGGATTTCCAACAACAGCAGCAGGCGGCCGTACTCACCATGGAGTTGAGTTGTGGAGGTGCTTCTAAGATGTTAGAGATCACAGCCAAAGTAACATATATGTGGAGCATGAATTTCCAACAACAGCAGCAGACGCCCGTAGCCGTACTCAAACGTGGAGATGAGGTGTTCGAAATGCTGAATGGAAGCCAACCCATCACCGATGTGTACTCCAATTTCAATGTCTATTCCACATGCACCAGACGCTCGATTAAGATTGAATAACTTCTCTGAACAGTTAGTAAGTTCTGGTGAGAGTGTTAAGTGGTAATTTTACTTTATTTTATTAAAAATATATTAATTCAATTAGGGTCATACTAATATATTTTATTGGTGGTTTTACGTAGGATCAACAATAAGGACAATCTTAAAATTTAAATTGTGGATGTAAACAATTTTATATTAAAAAATAATAATAAAAAATAATTGTAAATATAAACAATTTTTTATTATATTTTATATATATATAACTTCTCATCAGATTGGGGAGATAATAAAAAAACAAGCCGCAAGCAGCGTAGAAAAGAATTGCATATGTTTAAGAAGAAAATTTCAAAAAACATTTATTTATTTATTTTCATGCCGTGTTATATTCCAACCTGCAAATCTTAATAAATTTAAGTGGGCTACAGGCCTACAAATGAGGTTGCTCTCGGAAGCCGCCTAAGTACACTCACGTCTTGTTCATACATAATTAATTTTATATAGTCTTTCATCTTCGGCCTTTTGCTACTGAGCGCCGTTATTAATAAGTAGAGAAGATATTCGGAAAGGCAGATACCATTTGGGGTTACAGACGTCACTGGATAGGTGTAGCTTTAAAAAAAAAATACTGGTTTTTGAAATAAGAAATCGTTTACTTGCATTAATAAAAAAACAGAATTTACAAGATTACAGCCCAAAGGCTACCAAAACGAAATCATATACAAACTATAAAACATCCATGAGTGAACAGCAGCTGTATAATAATAACAATTGTATAATAATAACAACAACCATAAACTATCCAGATGACCAACAAAAACTAAGCTGAATCTACAAATTACATCAGAAATACATGGGATCCAACCAATATCAGCCACCATAACAGTAGCAATCTTCAAAATACAATCTGAGTCTTCAAAAAGAACACGAAACTGCACAAGATCCGACTGTTAGCTGCCAGCATGTTTCAAATTATACTCATTAATAAAAAGCTGAAGATAATAACGGAGAATTAACACCTGTGAATAACCATTAAGCTGGAAATGCAAATCCTGAAGATGAGGAAGAACATTGGCCTTTTTTTATCTGAATTTTGCCTTGAAAGTGATCAAAACCCGGGACACCTGAAGCAAAATTTTAAACTTCGTGAGTCTCCTTAGAGACTCAGTAAGGGTTCTCAAAGCATTCCAAAACAACTCATCATTCCTAGTACACCACAGATGCCATAAAATCTCCGTAGATAGCAATAACCAGAACATATTATACCTGCAATCCAGAAATAAAGCCTCTAATATGATTGTTTAACCATGTAAGGGTAATTGGATAAATTTAATTTTAAAATCTTAATGTCTTTGTTAAACTAACCAAAAAAATTTGAAGTAGCTCTTTTTAGAAAATAAAGATATAGGGGAGTAGATCTTTTTCAAACATATACATATAGGGGAGTGTTGTGGTATGCCAATATACATTCAAAGAACAAGGCTCAAGGATCAAATAGAGTGAAATGATGTGTTCAAATTTATTTTGACGTGATCGTTGTTCCTTTCCATTACAAATGCTAAGTCTCTCGTCAAGGTGAGTGTTGAAGGATGTTTCACCTTGAAAAGATTCAACAAACTACAAAAGGGAGGAACTCATCTGCTGAAAATAAAAATATGAACTAAACTATAAGTAAACATTTAATTAGAGAAATGTTGAGATAAAATAATAATTAAAATTAAAATAATAAAAATATTTATCCATTTAACTGTTATTGAGGGCGATTTTCGCAATATTATTAATATGTTTATTGGAGCGTGCCATGTTATTTGGAAGGTGCCATGTTAGTTGGAAGGTTGCCAATCTAATTGATGAAGGAGTAAAATTGTATCGGGAGTTGGAAGATGTTCAAATTTGTCACATGAATCTGCATTGACATAGGGTATGGCAAGGGGACTTTCTACAGGACCTCATCAACTGTGCTCATTTTGATGTTGGTTAATTGGTCTTAGGTGGTGTAGTTCGCTTGGTTAGAAGATTTAGTGCAGATTTTAAAGAGGTGGGACAACTGTATCTCTTTGCCAATTCTGTGGCTTGTATTTTCCTTGCTTGTATTTCTATATGGGAAGGTATTTTAAATACAAATTTTATTCATTTATGAAGGTATTTTTAAATACCCAATCAATTTATTAATCAATGGTCATTAATGAAGGTATTTTTAAATACCCCATTTAATTCATTAATGAAGGTATTTTTAAATACCCAATCAATTTATTAATTATGGGTCATTAATGAAGGTATTTTAAATACCCAATCAATTTATTAATTATTGGTCCTTAATGAAGGTATTTTTAATACCTCATTTAATTCATTAATGAAGGTATTTTAAATACCCAATTAATTTAAAAATAAGGGCAAGAATTATTTTGAATATGAGAAGAGGGAATTATTTCGAAAATGGGGAGCGGGAATCAAGAATATGTTTCTGCCTTGGTTCGTCTGCCTACCTTAGGAAGTGGTTATTTGTTGGGGACCGTTGAGATGTGGCTCAAATGGCTGGTGGGATTATATTGGAGTTAGATGTGTTGTAGAACTACCTCGACTCTCTCACAGGTCTTCTCAGATCTCCTGACCCTTTGGATCTTGTGGTTTGTGGTGACGGTTTATGTAGTTATTGTTTAGTTTTGGTTAGTGTTGTAGTACAGCTTTTGTACTTTTTTGTTTAAGTGTTGAAGTGCACTATTTTGGTTTGATGACTTCTTTCGGTTGTACAAGGTTTTGGGGCCCTTACAAAACCCTCTTCCCTTAATTTTACCAAAAAAAAAAAAATCAAAATAATAAAAAAATTAATAATATATATTATTTGTTTGTAACTTATCAACAGAAGATTTAACACTCAAATAAATATGTTAAATTGTAGTTTATTTTTAAACAATATAGTCTTAAAATTATGTTCTATTTTAAATAAAAAATTTGATTTAATATAATGTATCAAAAGGTTTTTTAGTGTAATATTAACTTTTTAAAATCTTAAAAAAAAATTCATATCAAAAAAATTGGTTATATTTATGTTAGTTTGCATGCATAGTAGCGAAAATTGGAAAAATTGTGATTTTTGTTGAGTTAGATTGTATCGAATTATCGAGTAGATAATTTTTTGATAATTTTTTGAAAAAAATAGAATCATTTATTTTTTCAAAAAATTGGCTGCAACCGCACAAGTAGAGGTTGTGGTCGGTTAAGTGAAAAAGTGAACTTTTTCACTTATTTCTTCCATGTAACCTCTTCCAAACAAAAAAAGAGTCTGCCTACTTGTTACCACCCCAACCCAAACACGTTAGGGCATCCTAAGAGTGAGTGAATTATGGTTTGAAGGAATCCGGTAACCAACAACAACCAACAACAACAATGCTATATATTATTAATTGATGAAAAAATTTCAAAAAAATATGTTGAACTACCAATCCAAACTTATTGCTCAATAAACTTGTATATAGGAGTAATATTTAAAACCATAAATGATATTCTTGTTTATTGAAAAAATTAGTTCATATAGTGAAGGGATTAATGGTCTTGTAGTTGAGGTTTTAGGGTGTGCATGAAGGGCACTGCCCCTTGACCCTCAACACAAGTGGTGATAGACGTTAGTAGCCAAGGCATAAAAATATGGATGGACACAACAACAAAGAGAGATTAGAACTTTTACTAGGAAAAAGAGCGAAGGCATTCAAAGATCTTGAGGCATTGTACTTGTCATGACTCATGACATATTTTGTAATTTCAATATTTTTATATTATAATAAATAAAAGTGTAGCAAAGAAAACATGTCATTTATATTAAATGTAAAAGATGTTACAATGCAATATTTTTCAATGTCCCTTGGGCTACAATGAGGTTCTTCAAGAATGAAGCCATTATTACAATAAAGTGTTTGGCATATAGTCTTCTTTCACCCCCTTGAGGAGGGATGGTTTTATGGATGTGTACCACCCTGGGTTGAGTAGATCCTTCAACACCTACACACAACCAAAAAATACATCAGTTTCACATTTTTGGATAATATATTGGTTTGCAAGTTACTGCATTTGGCTTCTCACAAGACTATCCCTCAATTGACGATCTTGCATGTGTCGATCAAATTAAAATTTTCTTTTAGAGGACCTTTTGTATGCTTCTAGGAACTTGTGCTTTGAATTTGGTGTATATTGAAGTTCCAACCTACAAACGATCTCACAAAACATAAACATGCATGGAGAGGCATACGATGTTCATGGTTAATAACAAAAATTCTTGCAGCATAAATTTTAGATAAAATTTTAGAGTTCTCTTACAATATTTTACATGCCTCTCCCCAAAAAAAGCAAAATGGATCCTACTTATAATTTTATCCAAGAATGAGTATAATGATAAGGGAGAGACAACATGATGGATAAGTGACAAGGTGAGGGAAGGGAGAAATATTGAGCACCTCCACTTGTCTGAAAGGATGGCTAAATGTGCAAAGTTCTCTAATTAGGCTATGATATGCTTCATCAATACCTTTGGATGGAGATATTCCCTACCTATGGAAAATTAATACTAATTGCAATGAGGTGGACCATGGGTTAGTAGGGGTATGGTCTCATTATGATCATGGGTTAAGCGTAGGAGGGTGCTTATGATGGTCAGAGGGGCTATGATTTATTTTTATAAGGTTGTTATGGATTAAATTGCATAAATGTAAATTTATTAAATATTAACATGGGACACATGTTAATATGACACTTTTAGGTATCTACATTTACCCTGTTTTGTACTGCATCATGTGAAAACATGACACAGTGCAAAAACACATGACATAATATGAATGGATTAATGATGACAAGAATGAATTGATAATGGATGATGATGGGTGACCATAGACTTTGGTGCACCACAACAATAATTGATGGGAGAGACGTAAGGTTACCTTAAATCACAAATAATGCTTGATGCCCCAATTATGGAAGGGATAAATATCCTTACAACTTTTCTTTTGACTAATTGATGAGCTTGCTTTCTTTAATAAGGTAACCAGCCAAGGGTAGGTATCCTCATAATGTGAGTATCGATTAGATAAGTGGACTTACTCTACCACCTCGATGAAGCAAGTGTGTGAGTAATTGTATAAATATTGGTGTGGCACCTACTAAATATAGATTTAATTAGAGTTTGGGTTGAGAAGAGAAATTTTGTTTTTAGCTCCAATAGAGGAGAGTTAGTGATAGTCTCAAGAAAAGATCTTAGACACATACGATTACAAGATTGAGTATTTGGATATTGAATCTGTTCAAGGCAATATTTATGGATAATATCTACCCCCTCAAGAAATGAGTTGAGGGATGAAAAAACATGACAACAACCAAACATTTGATCAAAAATCATGGTGTAACACAATTGGGAGGATGGCAAGCAAGACAAAGGATGAAAAAAAAGGAAGACCATCCAAAAAATCATGAACTACAAGACTGTATGGCCAATTTTGCGCCAAGTTAAAAAAAAATGCATGTGGTCATGTGCAAAGGTTCATTTACATTGTGTGACTGATAATATGACAAGGAGAGAGTGATGGGCAGGAGGAGGAAAGTAATACAAAGTTCTACCAAATTTGGGAGGAGATGGTGGATAGCAAGATGGTATGGAGAGGCGATACGTGGGCAAGCTAGGTTAGGAAATTTCCAACCTAACTGTGTTAATTTCAAAAATAAAATAAACCCTGGGGCTTGTTTTTATGTTTTATTTATATTTTAAAGAAAATGTGTCATAGTTTCGAGGCCAGAGTAGATGTAATTAAAAATACGTGATTGTGATGTGTAAACTAGAGTATATGTAATTAAAAATACGTGATTGTGGTGTGTAAAGTGGTCGTGTGTGTGTGGGGTGATGTGTTTTATGTATTTTTTAAATACTTTATTGGGTTTTTGACATGGGAGTGATTCCCACTAAAATTTGTGTAGCAAGATTATACGGATGGTCTTGCTAAAAATTTAATTTATTTTTTAGGTTAAGTTTTAGAAGTGTAATATTTTGGTAAAGTGTTGGATTACAAAATTGGATTTGTTTTTTTTTCTTATTGGATGTGTTGTTAATTTATGATGTAGATGTAGAGGAGGGTTATATGACCACAACATCAATTTTGACCAGTCCTCCAATATTTGAGGAGAAACCTGACACAGCTAGACTAGGAGTGGTTGCGGGTAATAGGCTTCAAGGGAGTGGTCTAGTTAGAGTGGGTCATTGTTGGCCATGCATACTTCATAGCCTTGTATGAGCAATGGAACCCCAACAGAGCCACCTTCCAATTTTTGACAAGGTAAATGACACTAACCCTAGAGGACATATACCAAGTTTATCATATATCATAAGGGGATCATTATCATAGTAGCTGATGTCAGACGATAGGTAGAATTTATAGGAAAATATTTTAGGGGGAGGTGGAGGGAGGTTAACATTCATAGTTATGGCATTTGATACGAGTATTAATGCACCTCCAAGGTGTTCACTCTTCACAACACTCTAGCTATGCTCTTGATCTTGAGCTTCATTCTACCTGACTCCTCAGGACTACGGTTCTTATGAAACCTACTAGGGATCATATGGCATCTAGAGGAGGAAGCATATATATATATATATATATATATATATATATATATATATATATATATATATATATATATATATATCAAGAGCACACTCGTGATAGGATAGGGTAATTCATACGAGTAGCACACATGAGGGGATCGTAGAGCACTATCATGAAGTGTTGATAGGACTGAGATTAGAGCACATCAAATGACATCCTTGGAGAGGTGGGCTAGTATGGGCATTTGAGGCAGAGAAGGTGGCTTGAGTATAGAGGAACTCATCTCCTTAAAATAAAAATAAGAACTAAGATAATCTATAAGCAAACATTTAATTAGAGAAGTGTTGAGATGAAATAATAATTAAAATTAAAATAATAAAAAATTTAAAAAGTTAGTAATACATATTATTTGCTTGCAACTTATCAGTAGAAGATTTAATTTCAAATAAGTATGTTAAGTTGTACTTTATTTTTAAAGATTATGGTCTTATATTTATTTATTATTATTTTTAAATTGACTTAATATAGTGTATCAAAAGGTTTTATAATGTAATATTAACTTTCTAAAATATTTAAAAAAATATTACATCAAAAGAATTGGTTATATTTATGTTAGTTTGTGGCCTAAAAGGGTTTATTAAATTTTGCATATTAGTAAAAATTGGTAAAATTATGATTTTTTTAGAGTTAGATCGTATCGAATTGTCGAGTTGACAATGTTTTGATCATTTTTGGAAAAAATTATAACGCAACTGCACAGGTAGAGGCTATGGTCAACTATGTGAAAAGTGAACTTTTTTTAATTATTTCTTCCATGTAACCTCTTCCAAATTAAAAAAAAAAAAAAGACTTCCTACTTGTTACTACCCCAACCCAAACACATTAGGGCATCCTAAGAGCAAGTGAATTGTGGTTTGAAGGAATTTGGTATCCAACAACAACCACCAACAATAATGCTATACATTATTAATTGATGAAATTTTCCATAAAAAGATGTTGAACTATCAATCCAAACTTATTGCTCAATATGCTTGTATATAGGAGTAATATTTAAAACCATAAATGATATGCTTGTATGCTTGTTTATTAAAAAAAATAGTTCATATAGTGAAGGGATTAATGGTATTGCCATTGAGGTTTTGGGGTGCATGCAAAGGGCACTAGCCCTTCACCCCCAACACAAGTGGTAATTGACATTAGTAGCCAAGGCACAAAAATATGCATGAACACAACGACAAAGAGAGATTAGAAATTTTACTAGGAAAAAGAGAGAAGGCCTTCAAAGATCTTGAGATATTTTATTTGTCATGACTCATGATACATTTTGTAATTTTAATATTTTTATATTATAAGAAATACAAGTGTAGCAAAGAAAATAGGGCATTTTATTAAATGTAAAAGATGTTATAATGTAATCTTTTTGTAATGTCCCTTGGGCTACAATGAGGGTCTTCAACAATGAAGCTCTTTTTACAATAAAGTGTTTGGCATATAGTCTTCTTTCACCACCTTGAGGAGGAATGGTTTTATGCATGTGTATCACCCTAGGTTGAGTAGATCCTTCAACACCTACACACAACCAAAAAATAAATTAGTAGCATATTTTTGGATGATCTATCAGTTTGCAAGTTACTTCATTTGGCTTCTAGCAATACTGTCCCTAAATTAACGATCTTGCCTATGTTGATCAGATTGAAATTTTTTCTAGAGAGGATCTTTTCTATGCTTCCAGGAACTTGTGCTTCAAATTTTGTGTCTATAGAAGTTCCAACCTGCACATGATCTCACAAAACACAAACATGCATGGAGACGCACATGATGTTCATGGTTAATAATTAAAAATTTTGGAACATAAATTCTAGATAAAATTTGACAGAGTTCTCTGACAATATTTTACGTGCCTTATAAAAAAAGCAAAAGGGATCCTAATTATAATTTTTTCCAAGGATGAGGATAATGATAAGGAAGAGACAACATGATGGACAAGTGGCAAGGTGAGGGAAGGGAGAAATCTTGAGCATCTCCACTTATCTTAAAGGATGGCTAAATGTGCAAAGTTCTCTAATTAGGGTATGATGTGTTTCATCAATACCTTTGGGTGTAGAGATTCCCTACCCACAAAAATGGCACATTCGATAAATATGGTTGGATGGAGGGAATCCTCACCCAAGTACATTAATGAAGCAAAGAGTGTGGAGGAAAGGGAAAAAATAATGCTAACTGTAGTGAGGTGGACCATGGGTTAGGGTAGGGGGATGGTCTTATTATGATTATGGGTTAAGCATAGGAATATTCTTATGATGGTCAAAGGGGCTAGGATTGATTTTTCTAAGGTTGCTATGGATTAAATTGCATAAATACAAATTTATTAAATATTAACATGGAACACATGTTAATATAATACTTTTAGGTGTCTACATTTGCTCCTTTTTGTACTTCATTATGTGAAAACATGACATAGTGCAAAAATAAATGACATAAGATGAATGGATTAACAATGATAAGGATGAACTAGTAATGGATGATGATGGGTGACCACGATCTTTGGTGCATCACATCAATAATTTAGGGGAGATATGTAAGGTTACCTTAAATCACAAATAATGCTTGATGCCCCAATTATGGAAGGGAAAAATATCCTTGAAAGTTTTCTTTTGACTGATTGATTAACTTGTTTGATTTAACAAGCTAACCAGCCAAGGGTAGGTATCATCATAACATGAGCATTGATTAGATAAATGGACTTACTTTGCCACCTCAATGAAGTGAGTATGTGAGTAGATGTATAGACATTAGTGTGGAGCCTACTAAATCTAGAATTAATTGGATTTTTGGTTAAGAAGAGAAATTTTGTTTTTTACCCCAATAGAGGAGGGTTAGTGATAGTCTCAAGCAAAGGTCTTAGACACATGTGATTCTAGGATTGAGCATTTGGATATTGAATTTGTTCAAGGTGACATTTATGGGTAATATCCACCCCCTCAAGCAATGATTTGAGGGATGAAAAATGGAAGACAACAACCAAGCACTTGACCAAATATCATGGTGTAACACAACACGAAAAAACAACGAGAAAAGCCCCAAGCCCTAACTTCTATAATCTTGACTTCTCGAGGGATCAATACTATATCCAGGCTTGCAACGAGAAAAGTAAAGCATACATGCCCAACATGAGTCTCTGGTTCTTTAAGAGCATTGAAAGTGACTTTTAAGTGAAGGGTAATTACAAAGGCTCGGGGATGTGGATGACCAAGTGGAATGAGCTCATTAAGCTCAACACCTCTTTTCTTCATATCATGACATGGAATGACTCGGTGGAAAGCCACTACGTTGTGCCTAATCTTAGAAAATGTGTTCTTAAGGCATCTATCAAATACGAGGAGGATTTTTCGTAGGTGGAATTATTCTTGGAGCTAGGCGAGAACTACATGATATTGCGAGTGGAGAGCAACTATGTTGTGCCTATCATTAGAAAAGGCATTGCTAAGTCTAGTGTTGATTACGTGGAGGGTTTCTTGCACATGGTGTTCTTGGATCTGGGCAAGCACTACATAATATGGTACAAGTTAGACATTGAGCCTAACATGAGTGAGGATTCATTGTATATGTTCTATTACAATCATAGCAATACTTTAAATATGTCCTCTAATGAATGCCCTGTGGACCGTGCTTCTAGTCTTGAAGATAAATTATGCGTGACTATGATGGTGACTTGACCTATCACCCTGGAGTTGACTTCTAGAGGTGTTTCTTAGATATTCAGTATCATGGATAAAGTAATATCTATGTTCAACATGGATTGCCAATAAGGGCAACAGGCGACCGTACTCAAACGTCGAGATGTCATAGTCGGCATGCTGAATGGAAAACAAACCATCACTAATTCCAATGTATCTAAATACAATTTCAACATGTACTCCACATGCACTAAATGCTAAACTGGATAGGAATATGTTATATCCACAAATTGTAAAAGCAAAAGATGTATGTTTATCAATATCAAAAACCTTATCTTTCTCACAAAGTCGGCTAGTCAAAATTCCTTGTAATAAGTGTAAAGGGAAAAAATATCCATCATGGACGATTCTCGGTGGATCCACTAGGAGCTGAGGTTATTGCAGAACTATTATTCTTTACAATTGAGGGCTAGGGAATTAAAGGGTTCATCAAAAATATTTTAAGGTCTCACTTCAAGTTCGAGATAGAAATTTTGATGTTTTTATTGAGCAAAGCATCTAAGTTTAGCCTTGACTAAAATCTAAGCTATAAAAACTAAAGAATAATATTGTAAACAATAATGCAGGACAAATAATGATGCAAGCAAACAAAGCACTATCCTAGAAATTTTTCTAGTTTTAATGAAGACTACTTCTAAATTTGCAAAAATATAATTTTTTTTATTTTTAAAAAGGGTCTAAGAGAATGCACAAATAGAATTAGCCTAACTACAAACTATATTTTTTTCTTCTTTTGATGCCTAAAGATGAAACACTTTCCTTTTCTTATGATTTGAAACTAAAATTTAATTTTCTCTTGACTAATTTATCAAATTTATGTTATTTTTAACCACATAAAGCAGAAATGATCATAGGCACTCAAAAAATAGCCTAAAATATCTATCAAAGCACTTACTTGATCCAATGATTGATCCTAGTAAAATTCATGCCCTAAAAGTCTCGATCATGAATTCGATCAAACCTAAAAATCAACAACATAAAATTGGAGATATTGATTAGTGTTTGGAGGTCTTCTTAGGCTACTATGTGACTGACTTGGAGGGAAATATTCAAACCCCCTTGGTATTTTTAGCTGATCATTCGAAAATAAAAGCAATTGATGCCCTTTGGTAAATAAGCAAAACAGGATGCAACAACATAGAATAATGAAATAGAGTGTGAATAGAGGAGATGTAACATAAATCAAACATGCAAGAAATAAACTTGGGTTTTGGGAATAAAATTTTACCCCCAAACTATTATAATTGGATCTGTACCTCGTAATTAGCGATTGTAAATTTGTAAACAAAAACAAAAATGGCAAAACCAAAGGTTTTGTTGAATGTTAGCTTTTGAAGCTTATTACTTAAGATTAATAATCTAGAATATATGAAATAAAGTCACTATCCAATGTAAATGATATTATGAATATATAAAACACATAAATAATTCTAATATCTACTCTTAAATATGGCACAAACAAATATTCATGAAAATGGTGCCATAGCACTAAAAGAACCAAGTAATATTATTACAAGTAATGTCACATCCCTTACATCCTCACATTACTATGTATATATAATGTAATGTTACTCTTCATATGGAGCACCCTTAGCCTTCACACTTTTAGACTCTTCGTCTCCCTATTCTATGGACTCATGTACACATGGACTAATTTACACATTTACATTATTGAATATTATGCACACTTAATACATTGCTTAAAGTAAATACCTATTCTAAAATATGTACCAAATAGTGTAATATACTCTAACACCCCCCATATTACATTATTTGGTTATTGAAGACATTTAGTCTTCAATATGGTTTTTCAACTCTTGTTGAGACTTGTACTCTTCTTAATTCTTCTCCTTGTTTGTGTTTTGTTCAAGAAAATGATTAGTATCTTCATAAAACACAACTGATAATGCTTTGGCTTCATGTTCTTTTGTAGCCTCTTCTACTTCCTATATTTCTTGGACCAAGTTACCCTTTTTATTTTATTCTCTATACTATAGCTGAAGTGGATTATAATATCACTATAACTATGATTGAGGGGATCTATATTGGTTTTGATACTATCTTGGTTGAAACAACCTATTTGGTTGATTCATTTGATTCCTTGGATTAAATCTACAATAACTTGTACTATGACCTCTTCTCTTACAAATTTGATAATATCGATCATTCCATTTTGGTTTATCTCTTGAGCTTGAAGCAATGTTTCCTTTCTGATTATCTTTTGAGACTAATGCATTATTAGTCATTTCATATTTAGTTGAATTCACCACTTCATGTTCTTGTAGTATATTAACCAGTTCATAAAATGTTGTATCTTTACCCAAAATTTGCAAAGATGTAACTAAGTGCTCTCAAAACCACTTGAACCAAAAAATTGTCTTCTACTGTTTTCCCCTAAGGTCAATAATTTTCTTTTAATATCTGCTACTTTCCTTAGAAACAACTCTATACTTTATCCACTTTTAACTTTTAGAGTGTAGTTGAGTTTAAAGATTTAATATGGTAACTTTATTATTTCATTTTGGATAGAGTGTTCCATACCTCTATAGATTTACCTATTGAACTAATGTATGGTTGAATTTCATCTGTAATTACAAAAGTTATTATCATTAAAGCTTTTGCTCCATCTTCTTCATATTTTTGAATTTCTCTTGCATCTTCAATAGGTTTAGTTTTGGCTCCTTTAACTATCTCCCAAACCTTTTCTACTATCAACATAGATCATACTTTGCTTTTCCATGATGTATTTTTAGGGCCTTTAAGTAATTGAGATTCGAATAGAAATAACTTGTGTTGTCATGATTAACCTTATTCCTCCAAACTTAGAAATTTAGATAAAAATATATACAATTTTGTAGTTCACTTAGCGCAAGATTAGCCATACGGTCTTGTAGTTCACAATCATTTGGATGGTCTTGTTTTTTTTCATTCTTAGCCTTCCCTACCATCTTCCCTGTTGTGTTAGACCATGATTTTTGGTCAAGTGCTTGGTTGTTGTCTTTCATTTTTTCATTCCTCAACTCATCGCTTGAGGGGGTGGATATTATCCATAAATGTTGCCTTGAACAGAATCAATATCCAAACACTCAATCTTGGAATTACATGTGTCTAAGATATTTGCTTGAGACCATCACTAACTCTTCTCTATTAGGGCAAAAAAAAATTCTCTTCTCAACCCAAACTCCAATTAAATCTAGATTTAGTAGGATCCACGTGAATGTTTATATAGTTACTCACACACTTGCTTCATTAAGGTGGTAGAGTAAGTCTACTTATCTAATCGATGCTCATGTCATGAGGATACCTACCCTTGGCTGGTTAGCTTGTTAAATCAAACAAGCTCATTAATCATTAAAAAATAAAGTTTCAAGGATATTTATCTCTTCCATAATTGGGGTATCTAGCATTATTTGTGATTTAAGGTAACCTTACATATCTTCCCTCAATTATTATTGTGGCACACCAAAGGCTGTAGTCACCCATCATCATCCATTACCAACTCATCCTTGTCATAGTTAATCCATTCATCTTATATAATGTGTTTTTGTATTGCATCGTGTTTTCACATAATGCAATACAAAAAGGGGTAAACGTAGACACCTAAAGAGTGTCATATTAACATGTGTCGCATGTTAATATTTAATAAATTTACATTTATGTAATTTAATCCATAAAAACCTTAGAAAAATCAATCCTAGCCCCTTTGACCATCAAAAGCACCCTCCTATTCTTAACCCATGATCATAATGATACCATCTCCCTATCCTAACCCATGGTCCACCTCAACGCAGTTAGCATTAATTTTCCCTTTTCATCCACACTCTTTGCTTCATTAATGCAATTGAGTGAGGATTCCCTCCACCCAAACACATTTATCAAATGTGCTATTTTGGTGGGTAGGGAATCTCTCCACCCAAGGCATTAATGAAGTGTGTCATGGCCTAATTAGAGAACTTTGCACATTTAGCCATCCTTTCAAACAAGTGGAGGTGCTCAAGATTTCTCCCTTCCTTCACCTTGCTACTTGTCCATTATGTTATCCCTCCCTTATCATTATCCTCACCCCTGGGCAAAATTATAAGTAGGATATCTTTTGCTTTGTTTGGGAAGAGGTGTGTAAAATATTGTGGGATAATTCTATCAAATTTTATCTAGAATTTATGTTCCAGGAATTTTTAAAATTAATCATGAACATTGTGTGCCTCTCCATGCATGTTTGTATTTGTGAGATCTTGTGCAAGTTGGAGCTTCAATAGACGTCAAATTCGAAGCACAGGTTCCTGGAAGCATATAAAAGGTCCTCTCCAAAAAAAAATTATCTGATCAACACAAGCAAGGCCATCAATTAAGGGACAATCTTGCTTAGAAGCTAAATCTAGTAACCTACAAATTGATAGATAGTCCAAAACTTTGCTACTGATTTATTTTTTGACTGTGTAGGTGTTGAAGGATCTACTCAACTCGGGGTGGTATGCATGCATAAAACCATCCCTCCTCAAGGTGGTGAAAGAGGACTATATGCCAAACACTTTATTGTAAAAACAACTTCGTGCTTGAAGACCTTCATTGTAGCCCAAGGAGCATTAAAAAAAATTGCATTGTAATTGTAACATCTTTTACATTTAATAAAATGACTTGTTTTCTTTGTTACAGTTATGTTTCTTATAATATAAAAAAGATGTAAATCACAAAATGTGTCATAACAAATACAATTTCTTAAGATCTTGCCTTAGCAATAATTCTAATATCTCTTTGTCATTGTGTCCATGCCTCTTTTATGCCTTGGCTGCTACCATCGATCACCACTTTTATTGGGGGTTAAGGGGTAGTGCCCTTCGCGCGCACCCAAAACTTCAACTACAATACCATTAATCCCATATCAGATTGACTCATTCGGGATAGGCTGCTTCCCCAAACCTCATTCGTGAGAGAAAGAAATTAATCCCATATCAGATTGACTCTCCATTTACCGAGAACTATGCTTGGAAATTCAAGCGGTGTGGACGAGAACAGCCTTTCCCATCCCTTCTCTTAAAGGGCCAGCCAGAAAACAAGCAGGCCAAAGGAATATTGACTTCTCTCCAACTTCTTGAGTCCTATGAATTTATAACTAGTTTTCCGGCACCTAAACTCAACTTAGATCCACTCAAAATTTGTCGTACTTTCCTATGAATTTCTAACTAGTTTCCGAACACCTAGAGCTATCAAGGCTCAGGTTCACTCTAAATTTATCAGATTTCGCAATGATTTCTGACAAGTTTCTAAGCACCTAGAGATCCCAAACATAAATGCGCGTAGTAAGATACTAACAGTTGTTGCCTCACCATGGTGAGGATGCTGGTAGTACAAACGCAGATATTGTCAGAGATAAGAAATCTTGTGGAGGACGCTGGCAGTACAAAAACATATGTGGTCTGGAAAGAAATCTTCTCTTGGGAACGAAAGATATTGTCACATGAGAGGAATAAAATCTGGATTAATCCCAACAAAGTCAAGTCGGAGAGAAGAAATCTTGTGGGGGATGCTGGAAGGTGCAAAAAAATAGATATAGTCAAAGAGGAAATCTTGCCAGAGAAATTTTTTTGGATTAATCTCAACATAGTCAAGTCGAACATGAATGCAGAGTTGCGTATTTGGAGTAAACTGCTTAATGTCGTCCAATATCGCACGCAAACCGAGTCAGCAAAGTATTATGTGTCAAAGAACGATGCGAAGTCGTCCCGGATTCCACATATGTTTATGGAACGTAATAATGTCGGCACATTTTTCTTCTACTCATGCACCTATCTCGATCTCACAACGAGAACCACAGAGCCGATCTCACATCGAGAACCACAGAGCCATTCAAAAATCAAAGACGTGTGAAAGGATTTAAGTACAACGGAATAACAATGTCAAACTTTTTCTTCCATTCCCGTACCCCAAAGGCGAGGTTTAAATCAAGGCACAAAGTAGTAGTCTGATGTGAACCTAGATGGTACTAATCCGGATGATCGGTGGTTAAGTCAAAAATAACAAAGCCAAATAAGTTTGGAGGAAGCAACCTATGTAATTTGAACCCTTCAATTATTAAAAATAGTGTGGTTGTGACCAACTTTCCTATATAAAAAAACAAAAAAAAATACTAAAAAAAATAATTTTTTTATTAATTTTCTTTTACAAACCTTCTTAAAAAATTTATTAAAATAACATCCAATAATATTATATTTTTTTTATATAAAAAATCCAAATTTTTAGGTCGTCGGTGCGAGAACCACAAAGCCACTCAAAAATCGAAGGCATATGAAAGGATTTAAGTACAATGGAATAACAATGCTTAAGTTTGGTACATTTTTTCTTTTATTGTATCTACCTCAATATTATAATCAAAATTATTATATTTAATTTAATTTATATGGTTAATTTAATATATAATTGTTTAAAATATTTTATTTACAAAAATATAATATATAATTTTATTTTTATAAAATTTAAGTTCTAAAATCTGCTTTTAAACTACTTAAAGCTATACGAACCATTTACACGACTTACTTTGTATGAGACAGAGGGAAATGCTTTGCCAGACTGTTTATTCGAAGTGTGACGCAATTGATTATATGTTTAAAAAACTAGACGGGCCTAAGTCTAAGAAGTTTAAACTAATTGACTGTCAAATAACTTTTGACTAGCGATGTCTGTCCTTTATTTACTTGTAATTATGAAACGTGGGGGTGATGAGCACCTGATATGCTCATATTTTTGTATATGTACTAACGGTTTTTGTGCGACACTATATAAGGAGTTGTATATTTTTATGAAATATTATGTATGTATTTAATGAATTCATGTGTATTATCTAATCCAAGTGTGAAGTGTGTTTTGTGTAGTTATTTTCCAAATTTTGTCATCTTTTACTCAGTCGAGGTCCTACATGGACCTGGCACGGTTTCGTTCAATCAGACGAAGGCATACGAAGGTAAGCGCCTTACTGAAGTAGGCACCTTACTCAAGTAGGTGCCTTACTCAAGTAGGCGCCTTACTGAGTTAGGCACCCTACTCAAACGAATACCCAGATTACGCGTGTTGACCAAAGACTGGAGGGGGACCCCATTGACCACCGTTCCACGTCATCTATGGGAAACCGTTGATGCATGAGTTGTCCCAACCAGAGTAGGTGAACACGTAACCATTTGCGAAGCAGAACCATACGAAACAGAAATCGCTCGATTGTAAGTAAACGACGAGGAAGTTGATCATTGCGCATCGGCTACAATAACTGAACTATCCCAGTTTAGACTATAACCGGGATGCCTATTGTAACAGAACTACAACAAGAAGTTTTATGTGTAGTATATAAACACATGAACTTCTCTGTAGTAGGGGAAGCATTATTTTATAATACTATCACATGTAATATTTTTGCATTATTAATAAAGCTTGAGCGTTTCTTATCTACGTGTTGTCTTCGTGATTTGTTGGGCAGAATCTGTTGGAGCTCGGGCCCACTCCAAGCTAGTATTCTTCCCTTATTCTTAGTTAGTCTTTTCATATATTTAATTATGTGTGGTAGTATGTTTTGAGTTCCTAGATTAAATCTAATTATTTTATAGTTGTATTCTTTTTATGGTAGACGTATTACTACTTTCAGTGTGGTGTGTTTACGTTTATGCATTTCATTTGTATGTAAGTTTTCTTGGCGTGGACAATTCAACTGATATTTCATGAACACCCCCCAATGGTAGTTAGTGGATTCATCTCAAAGGTGGTAGTGTTAGTGGTTTCAATCATGGCACTTCTAAAGTCTACGAGCTCCTGGGTTGACAATTTAAATGCGAGTGTTGTGACAATTATAGGATAAAATTAACCAGTGTTTGGCACCCAACATTTTGGCATCATTGTCGGGGAAGCGTCACTAGTAAACTAATTCCATTACCCCTTAAAACCTTCTGCTTGACCTTGTATGAGTCCACCAAGAAGAAGAGGACCCGACGATCATTTTATAAGATAGAGCCAGTCAAAAAAACCTGAGTCATTCGATGACCTAGAATTTGAATTAGATTCTCTCGACTCATCACCAGCAGTCCACTGGAGTGAGCATCCTCACTTTGTGCAGAGTGCCTCCTCGTCTCATCGACCTGGGAAAGAACAGATTATTCTAAACCCATTGTTCAAAAGAACACCCTCGGAGGAGGCTCTCTTGTGGAAAGTCATAGAGGACCAGACTGTTACACCAGCTGACTTAGAGGCTCTAATACAAAAAGTCTTGAGCAATCGAAAGGCCATAGAAGTTGTAGAAGAGACCACATTTCCTAAAAAAATGGCTGAAGAAGTCTCATCTGGATTTAGCTTCCCGATAGAGGAAGGAGCAGGGGAAACCAAGATGAAAAACATATCCCCTGCCCATCTTCCTACCTTCTAGGGATATCCAACCGAAGACCCTGACCTATTTTTGTTTAAATTTGATGTGTTGTGTAGGTCCATTGACTATAAATCAGACGCTTAGAAGCTGAAGCTCTTCCCATCAATGTTGGATGACTCAGCTCTATGATGGTTTATCGGGTTGGGGAACAAACAGATCACCACATGGGAAGAGATGAAGAAGCTCTTTCTAGAGTAGTACCAGGACTTCGGTAGAGCGTGGGATTCCAGGGAAGAAGTCCTCAACATGACATAGAAGGAGGATGAGTCCCTGGAAGAATACTGGGAGAGGTTTAATTTCAACCTCCAATGATCTCCTCACACAAAGCTAGGAGATAAGTCTCTCAAAAGCATATTTTTGAGAGGACTCAACAATGAGTCATTGGAAGCACTAAACATGATCTTGGGAGGAGACGTTTACCAACATGCCATGGAAGATATCCGACAGCTATGTCAAAATTACTCATGAAGGAGAGGTAAACCAGCTCCCAGGACTATGAAGGTGACTACATCGGTCACAAATATAGAGATAGGCAACATGCTGGAGGATTTGAAGAGCGAGATGCTATCCTCTCTAGCATTGCAATTGGATACGCTCTTGCTGGAGAAGAAGAAATAGGAGAACGATGCAACATTGACCTAATTTTATCCAAAATGTAGGGGGAAGCACGCTAGGAATGCGTGCCCAGAGAACAAGGTCGCAGTTTGCAAGATAGAACCACAAAACTTGACTATGCCCATAGCTGCCCAATTCCAAGGAGGAGGCTGACGTAACCGAAGCCTATTTCATGGGCAATCAAAGAAATTGGTAGCAAACCCCTATGGGGAATATGCCCATGGGAATGCCACCCTATGGAGGAGGACCATATATGCCACAAGGGTAGCCACAACCACCCAATATGGGATGGTGGGGACCGCCACCTTGGACGAACGTACCTCTAGGTGTGGCATTTCCAAACCAACAACCATGGATGCCATATCAACACCCCAAGAAGTAGTGGAGGAACCACATTCCATGGAACTCCACCCCATAAAATATAGCATAAGTTCCACCTCCACAAGGCTTACCGACCCTATGCAATTACCACCACAACTGACGGTGAACCCGAACAATAAGGTAAACCAACCAACATACCAAGTAGAAGGAGAGATGTATCCGATGTATAATGTTAGTTGTAATCCTATTCAACTTAGATCAGGCAAGCAACTAGGAGTAGAGGCACCTCCCCTGGTAGAAGAGGAGGAAAATGTAGGAGATTCCCCTCTGATAGAAGAGGTGGAGGAAGAGAAAGTTGTTGAGAAAATAGAGGCTCCATTTCCTAAATGGTTGCAGGAACAGAGGAAGCCGATGCAGCCAAAATTTGATATCCTCTCGAGCTTGAGGAACCTGACAGTCACGATCCCTCTATTTCAAGCCATCCAAGACGTGCCCATATACACCAAGGCAATAAAAGAGCTATGTCTGAGAAAATTGGGATGCAAGGTGGCACAAACCATCAACATCAAAGGAAAATTGGCTGATTTGATGATGGGGAATGCATATCATCCCAAATATGCAGACCCAGGTAGCCCGGTGTTGATGGTAAAAATAGGAGGGCACTCACTGGAGAACACCCTAGTTGACCTAGGTGCAGCCATCAATGTGATGTCGCAGGAGACCATGTAGAAGCTAAAGCTTACGAACCTGAAACCCACCAAGACGGTGTTGCAACTAGCCGATCGATCAACCATAGCGCCAAAGGGGATGCTCGAGGACATCATCGTAATAGTTGATGCATGGGAATACCCAACTGATTTCTTGGTGCTACAATAAAAAATGGGGCTGGGTGGATACCCACTCATATTGGGTCGACCATGGTTAGCTACGATTGATGCCTACATCAGCTGCCATGATGGGATGATGACAATTTCAAATGGATAGAACATCAAGAAATTGATGATCTCTCCTCCCACTCAATCTATGGATACATTGGGTGAACCCATGCTGACCAAATAGAATGAGGATTCATTGTCCATGCTCCAACCTAGTGATGGCAGTCATAGAATTGGAGGAGGACGGTGATGAAGATGGTGCTATAACGAGATTCCTTCAAGGGGAATCCTCCCTCACCATTCTCGAGTCACCATTGGTCGGTGCCCAAGACCACCATACCAGGAAGATTGACATTGATCCTGGCAGGATATTGAACATCAGCAGTGGGTTGACCCCCGCACAACTGACAGAGTTAAAAGAGCTCCTAGCCAGACACTAGCAAGCATTTTCCTGGGATTATTTGGATATGAAAGGAATCAACCCAAATATTTGCACTCATCGGATATACCTCGAAGAGTAGGTGACCCCAATTAGATAGCCATAGAGAAGGATGAACCCGACCATGAAATAAATCATCAAAGCCGAGCTATAGAAGATTTTATCGGTAGGATTCATCTACCCGATCTCTGATAGTGAATGGGTGTCACCACTCATGGTGGTCCCCAAGAAAAATGGGAAATGGTGAATCTGTGTTGATTATAGATCGCTAAACAAGGTGACTAAGAAAGATCACTTCCCACTTCCCTTCATTGATCAAGTGTTGGACACACTTTTTAGGAGGAAATACTTCTCCTTTCTGGATGGATTTAGTGGGTACAACCAAATCCAGATCGGAGAGGAGGACCAGGACAAGACAACGTTCACCTACCCATGGGGAACATTCACCTACAGAGTGCTACCCTTCGGGTTGTGCAATGCACCAACCACCTTCCAAAGAGTGGTGCTGAGCATATTTTTAGATATGATGGGGGAGGCAGTAGAAGTATATATGGATGACTTCACCATTTACAGGGAGACATTTGAAGAAGCAACAACAAACCTAGAACATGTGCTCCGAAGATGCGAGGAGAACAACTTATCCCTCAGCAATGAGAAGTGTTTTATGATGATGCGTGAGGGCATAGTGTTGGGACATCATCTCTCGGTAGAAGGGATCAAAGTAGATCAAAATAAGATAGAGGTAATTAAAGATCTACCTAGCCCAAAAATACAGAGGGAGGTGAGGAGTTTTCTTGGCTCTATCGGGTACTATAGGTGATTTATCACCGACTTTAGTAAGATTGCTAAACCACTGCACAACTTGCTAGTGAAGGACGTAGAATTCAATTGGATGGAGGACTATGAACAAGCATTTCAGATGCTAAAGGAGAAGCTAATTTCTGCCCTAGTTTTGTAGGGCCCGAATTGGGTTGTCCCATTTCACATATATTGTGATGCATCCAATAGTGCAATTGGAGCAGTCCTCGGGCAGAAGGATGGCGAAGAGTTCTACACCATTTATTATGTCAGTAAAAATCTAGCAGGGGCTGAGCTCAATTACACGGTAACGGAGAAAGAATTTCTCGTAGTGGTACATGCCATCAACAAATTCTACCACTACATCACTGGGTACAAAGTGTTCGTGCACACGGACCATGCGACCATTAGATACCTAATGAGTAAACCGGTGATTAGTGGTAGGATAATCAGGTGGCTTTTGCTGTTACAAGAATTTGACATCACCATAGTTGACAAGCCCAGGAAGGATAACGTAGTCATAGACTTCCTATCTAGACTAATCCCAGTAGATCATGCAGTGGTAGAGGACCAGTTTCTAGATGAACATTTGTTCATCATCAATGAACATACACCATGGTATGCAGACATTGCTAATTACCTAGCCATAGGTAGAACATCCCTTGCTCTTTTGTACAGGGAGAAATAGGGGGTGATCAAGAAGAGCGCTACCTTTCAATGGATTGAAGATCTCCTATTCAAAATAGGGTCTGACCAGATAGTGAGGAGATGTGTAATAGAGCAAGAATTCCTGAAGATACTCAAAGCCTATCACAATGAGCCATGTGGTGGGTATTTTTTAGGAAGGAGGACTACGTACAAGGTGTTACAAATAGGGTATTTTTGGCCCACCCTATTTAAATATGCAGCCGCATACGCCAGTAGGTGTGATGAATGCCAAAGAATGGGTAGGCCGACCCATAGGGATGAAATTCCCCTTCAACCTCACGTACACATTGAGCCCTTTGATAAATGGGGCATGGATTTCATGGGACCCATCAACCCACCTTCAACAGGAAGGAGGTATATTCTAGTCTGCATAGACTACGTCACCAAGTGGGTCAAAGTCCAGGCATTGAGAGATTCTAAGGAGAGGATGGTGGCCGAATTCTTGTTTGCCCATATTTTCACAAGGTTTGGAGTGCCTAGGGAAATTACAATGGACCAAGGACCCCAATTCACCTCCAGGTTAATCGAAGAACTGATGGAACAATACAGGGTACGACACAACAGAACCACCCCCTACCATCCATAGGTGAATGGGTAGGTGGAGGTGACCAACAAGGAGTTAGAAAACATCTTGATGAAAATTGTGTAGCAACACAAGAAGGATTGGGTTGCCAGATTACCGGAGGTAGTCTGGGCATATAATACAATGTGGAAATCAACCATCGGGTTCACACCCTTCCAACTGGTATATGGGAAGGATGCAATGATGCCCATAGAATTTGAGGTCAAGATGCTCAGAACGATAGTTGAACTAGACCTGAGCCTAGATGAAGCACAGAGGGAATGAATTCGATAGCTAAACCAGCTGGATGAATTTTGAATGGATGCCCTCCAAAGGACAGAAATCATGCAGAAGCAAAGGAAATGATGGCATGACCACCACATTAAAACAAAATAGTTCAAAGAGGGAGACTGGGTTCTATTGTATGACTCTAGATTCCAAGAATGGAAAGGAAAGTTGATGCAAATATGGATGGGACCATACGAGGTGGTGGAAATCATTAAGAACGGTGTTGTGCGGGTCAAGACAATTGATGGTAGCAACACCATTTTAATAGCAAATGGCCACCGGTTGTGCCCATACCACAGGTCTAAAAGCTTATTGGTAGAATCTAGAACAAGCATGGGGGAGACCCCATCCGAGTAAAATTCTCCATAATTCTCAACAACATGGTGGGCGCAGAGGTGTCCACCAAAAACAAGCTAGATTAGTTTCCTTTATTTTTTTAGCTTACGATGTGTTTTTGTAGGGATAACGCCCACATGCAAGCTGCAAGTATCCTGAGAGCCAGGGCCTAATAGGCACGGATTGCATTTAAACTACATTTTTTTTTCTTGTTTTATTTTTGTAGGGGAATGGCCTGATTGCTCGAACAATAGGCATCTCTGGAAATAGGGCCTAATATCGGCTCAACATCCATGAACCTGCGCAATAGGAGGATAGCGTTGATCTAGGCATAAGGTGGGCGCCAATTAACCACAAAGAAAAATTATGCACCCCTATGCCTGGACGAAACGGACGTTGACGTAGCACGAGCAAAAATTCAGGAGGCTTGATCAACCCCACATCAATAGGCACATCAGTCGCCATTGACTTTTCAAATGATGGAAGAACAGACAACCCCGAAAGGGAGGTGCCTTACTCTGGTACCTTACTCCGAAGGAGACGTGCCTTACTTGGGTGCCTTACTCCAGAGGAGCGATGCCTTACTCAGCCAAGGAGGCACCACCCCAGAGCGTTCTTTCAGCAATACAAGGAGAAGCGCCTTATTTGGGCCCCTTACTCTGGAGGAGATGCGCCTTACTCGGGTGCCTTACTCCACCAAAAGGGCACCACCCAGGAGAATTCTTCATAATTCAATCAGGATAGGTGCCTTACTAGAGTAGGCGCCTTACTGAAGTAGGCACCTTACCCAGGTAGGCACCTCACTCTGCCAAGAAGGCACCACCACCCAAGAAAAAAAGAAAAAAGAATATATATATATATTCCCATGGGAGGTGTCTTATTCTGGTGCCTTACTCCAGAGGAAGCGACGCCTTACTTTGGCACCTTACTCCGGAGGAGTGACACCTTACTTCACCAAGGAGGCACCACCCCAAAGCATTCTTCATAGTCAAGCGGTGCCTTACTGAGGTAGGCACCTTACTCAAGTAGGTGTCTTACTCAGGCAGGCACCTTACTGAGGAAGGTACCTTACCTTGGTGCCTTACTCAAGCAGGTGCCTTGATCAATTTAAAAAACACATGTGCAACTTGGTAGTACGAGGAGCAGCCGAAGCCAACACCATCATCTCACGTGATGGAAATCCGGAAGCACCTAAAAATATTTCAAAATCATTGGGTAGGATTTTTGCACGTCCCAAGGCCAACCATCGAGGAGATATGCATCCCAACCTGAACCAATAGGATCCACCATATTTTTAGCAATAGGACCTCGAGCGAACCAGGAATGTAGTACCCAAGGCGACGTAATCAACACATGGGAAAAATATCATCGAATAGCAATTTGGCATACTCCACGCAACATGAAATGACCAATTAGGTATGCGCATGATTTTATTTAGATATATACGTAATTTTTTCATATAATATGCCTCTCTAAAAATAATGTCGACATAAGAATTGAATTCACCCCGCATGCCTAATACGTCATGCCGGACGTTAATTCGGGTGGCGTACCCTACCAATCCCAATAAGGAAATAATTTTTAGAGTTAGGCACCTGGGTTTATAAAAAGGTGCCTTACTAAAGGTAGGGCATCGAACCAGTCGAAACCAGTAGAGAATTCGCCATGGGTGGATGATCAAAGAATCATGCGCTCAAAAAGCATGAGCCCAGTGGCACTAAGGGGATCAGGGGAGAAGTGGCGCGCTAGTTCGAAGCATCCAGGTGGATGAATTACTGTCGCCTGGTCAGCCAAGACTAGGACGTAGAGGCAGCAAAGGATTTTGCTATTGTTGTGAACAAAGGCGTTGCCCGATTACGCGGACTAGAGATTCTAATATGGTAGGATCCTATCCTAACTTTCATTATTAATAATATTCATATAATAAATTTATATTTTAATGTTTGTATAATAATAATATAATAATTAATTATTATATTATTAGGATTAGGGTTTGACATAATAATTAAATATATTTAATTATTATGAAAGGTCATGATGAAATGACGTAACATTAGGGTTAGATAGATATAAAACATTGTACAATCAATCATTCAAGAACATCCATGAAATATTAAAAATATATATTCAAACCATTGGAGGGACCCCCCTATCAGTGCAAAAGTGATTCAACCCTAAAGGCGATTCTTTTTTATGTTATTTTATTTATTATTTATTGAAAACTAAGTTAGAACCTTCAGGGTCCTAACATCTGGTATCAGAGCATTATGGATCCAGCCATGTGGGACCAAAAATTTGAGGAGGAAGTTCAAAAATTGAAGGCAGAATTTCGAGAATTGGGGAAACCATTCGAAAACATTATAAAATATTTTTTTAGTAAGTTAAGTGAGGATCTAATGGAAGTAGAAGAAGAAAAAGTTGCAAATGAAAATGAAAAACCTAGAAATTTTTTTGCGGAAGAACCCGAAGCCATAAATTTTCAAAAAGTACATAATGTACTTCCAAAGAAAAAAGAAGAAATTATATTAAACCCTAAATTTTTTTTGAAGGAGCCCATAGCCATTGAATCTCAGGTGGTATCCATTGCATCTTCCCATAAAAAGGAAAATGTTTCCAACCCTAAAAATGCACATTTTCCCAAAAATAAAGTATACGAGGAGGAAAAGGCAAATATTTCCAAGGAAACAAAATGCAGGGTTTCTCCAATTTATGCATCATCTCTTGAAATGGTCCTATTGAAGGAGAAAATATCAAACATAAATGCATTTTCAAAATCTATGTTACACACTCGCCCTCCACCATGGCCTCCTCCCACAAAAAAAAATGGTACATTTGATCTGGCTTGAAATAATGATATCCAACAAGTGTAGGACGAGAGTCATGATGGTTTGAAAAAACACAAGATATTTATGAAGCATTTCAAAATAAATCCAAACTTGAGCCATTGAATTGGTTGAATAGAAAAATTGTATGGGCTTGCACTGGAATTGATACTTGGTAGACAAGCAAGATTACAAGCACTAAAAATATTGCATTCTCTTCTAAATATATGTATTTCCAATCAGTAAATAGTAAAAAAAAATAAGAGAGCAAGGATGGCCATGTTGCACTGGGTGGTAGAGAAATGCCATTAAAAATTACACCACAGAAAAATTCATTCATCCTCGAATTACACATTGGACTACGACAGATCTAAGAACCGTCAAGGAAGGGCTTTGAAAATAGATGACAAGATCTCTCGTTGATTTAGTTTTTTTAAGATCGAAGGCCAAATAGATGTTTGTCCTATCGAAATTTAGGCCAAATAAAAATTTGTTCTATCGAGTAACTATATATATATTTAAAAAAATAATAATAATGACTTGAGGGAAACTGGTAGCTCGGGGATTTGGATCTCCAAATCATGTCTCTAAAAATGGGGATTGAATGTGTCTTCCAAATCTTGCTGTGTAACCTGCAAGAAAGATAGAGAAAGGTTTCCTTTTGTTAATGGTGATAGAGCAAAACGAAGTTGAAAAGAGTTTTAGTTACTGTCCGATATAAGACCGCGGTTCGATTCACCAAAGAGGAATTTAGTCTCCGACTTTCCAACAAAGGATATATTCAAACCTAAAAAGGAGTTTTGTTCTCCTTAAAAATAGACTGGCAAACACCACAAAAGTTCTAATGAAGTATTTCCTCCATGGATCTCTTACTCACTATTTCACAGCTTCCATGGTTAATTTCAAATACAATTTAAAATACATTGAAGACTTTTTTAATGGAAAATACAATGCAATTCAACTTGTACTACTCGTAATATTACTTATAATGATGAACCTGAAAAACCACAGCAGATATAAGTGACTTAATGTCGACAGAGAATAAGAAACGCATGGTGGTATGTGATAAAAGTACAGAGTGAAATATATGCGAGAATTTCAACAAAGGGAAATTTTCAAGAGTGGAAGAGTCCGTAGCAAAATTAGGAATAAAGGGCACACTCATCTATGATTGGATGATCCAATAAACTTTTTCATAAATATTCCACCAAATTCACGGAGATAACACCCATGAAACACTTTCCACTGTCGGCCAATGGATTAACCGATAACACCACATAAGCATATATGGTCGGCAGCTACCACTGGATATATACGAAGTGGAGGGACAATGGTGATAGTTTGAGAGCTATGTTTTATGTACTCCAAATTTTTTTATAGGTCCAATAAGAAATAATATACACTTTTTACCCGATTACAAGAATAATGTTGGGAGTTTAAGAAATTCGCGAGTTCCATATTCTTTGCAATTCAATTTTGAAAGCAATAATAAATTGTGAAGGGTATAAGGAGAGAAAGAGGGATGCGCCAGCAAAGAAGATAACGAGTCTTCATCACATAAATCCTATTGTTTCAGCTATCAACTTATTTATCCTATGAAGAAAATGAAAAACATTTTGTTTGTAAGGATCCCAAAGGCCAAATTAAAATATTTATTTTTTTAGAAGCATTTGCCACTTCTTTTCAGGATCTGAGATGTCAAAGCCTTTGAAAATATTTATTATGATTAAAACGATAATTGTATAGCTGACAGAGTGGTGGTACACATTCTAGTATACACATAACTTGTGATCCTTCTTAGGACATAGAAGAAGAGCAAATACCTATAGAGTTCCAAGAGCGAATAGTGCAATCCCAATGTTCCTGTGTAGAGTTCTTCCCCAATAGAGTAGCTGCCCAACTTCAAACCAGTGGCCCAACCACTTACTCCAATGATATATCGCGAGGATTGGCAGAAAGCATGCAGATAAAACCATGTAGGATCTGCAGATTCAAATGTCTTGTTATATCGAGCAATCATGGCTCCAACATGTATTATTATGCCCCAGCTAACAAAGTTTAACACCCCATGCCTATTTTTAAGGGTTTGGAAAGGAACACCAGATGTGCCAGTGTTGGTTCCTAGTTGGAGGTGTATTGTCCCTAAAATCTGTTTATTATTATTACCCATGGCATGTGCATCAGGGATCATGTTAGTCATTGCGTTCCCCATTTGCCACTCCTGATTCACGGTGGTTTTACTGGAAGGCTTGACCAGCTGATCTACATACCATTGCCTGATGCGAATTCGCGTTACCAAATTTTCAAGTCTTGTCTCAGAAAGTCTCCAGTTTCAAAGGATGTAGATCTTATGGCTCTTGCCCAATATACCGATGGATTCAGTGGAGCTGATATTACGGAGGTTTGCCAACGGGCTTGTAAATATGCCATCAGAGAAAATATAGAGAGGGTAAGCACACAGCCATTCTTCTACCAACTAACTATTCCATGAAATGTGAATTCATTGTTCCTCCTCCTTTTGATTCAGGGACTATGATGGCAAGTCCAAGGGAATGTTGTTTTCTTTAAGTTTGTGGTGAATAACATTCATTCTTTCTCCCTTGCTCCTTGCTCCAGGATATTGAACGGGAAACTAAAATGAGAGAGAATCCAGATGCGATGATTGAGGATGACAGCGACAAAGAAGTAGCACAAATACAAGCGGTTCATTTTGAGGAGTCCATGAAATATGCACGAAGAAGCGTAAGCGATGCTGATATTCGCAAGTATCAAGCATTTGCACAGACCTTACAACAATTTAGAGGCTTCGGTGCTGGATTTCGTTTTCCAGACAGACCGCCTGATCCAACAAGGGATGGGACTCTAGATGCGCTTCCTGCGGCACAAGTGGGAGACGACGATGACTTATATGATTGAGAGAGTTTGTACGTAATTCGTTGTCCGTGCGGCGCAGAAGCAGGCAAAGTCAGGCAAAGTCCAAAGGGCTTGGATTTTCAGCACAGTGATGTCACGTTTAAGAGGGCCTATTAGGCTACCATCATCTTGATCCAGCCATCGCAAGGATATTATTATCTCCCAACTCCGTTTTGTTTTCACAGGCCGTTCATTGTTTTCCCGTTTTCCCTTGCGTTATTATCCAAGTATTGGAAATGTTAGGTTAAAAAAAAAATTGAAAAGGTCCACAACAAAATAGTAGGAGCAAAGAAAAATGTCCCACACAAGAGGCACCCACTCGAACCAAAAAAAAAAATTGGAATTTGAAAATTTCATACAAATTCCACTCAACCAAAAAATATAAATTTAAAAATTTCCACTGCTCAAACAAAAAATTAAAAATTTGACAAGAATTTAGGTACATGAAGGATTATCAAACTTATCTGCAACATCAATGAAAGAGAGAGTCAAAGTTTTTAAGTATCATTTTACCACATGCAATACGAAAGAATCCATTGATAGACTCTGGTGGGAATGAGCTATTACAAGTCATACGAAGGAGTCAAATCACCTAACTCAAGTACAACATGAAGGATCCCTTGTGGCCGCCGTCATACATCAAAAAAGACATGGCTGATAAGGAGAAAAGGTAAAGCAAAAAATTTTCCTTCTAAAAGTTTTATTATAAGACATTCATTGGAAGAAATAAGGTGAACATTAAAGTTGAACATTATAGATACAAAATGAATTTAACTTAAGGCAACTAAGAAAGCTAAGCTTACCTTCAAAACATATTGAACTCAATTGAGAGATTCAAAATATTTTACAACACTTGCAGAATTAAAAAAAAAATCTTCTCAAAACTTTCCTAAATTACTTGGGAGCTAAAAAGTATTTTACCTAAAATATTACAAGTTTTGTAGTCAATCAATCAAGTTTTTCAAATTCAATATTTGCAAAGCTAATTATATTGGAGAGCTAAGGTCTACTACATAAAATTAGGATATTGAATTTTGCAAATATAGTTTACAAAACTCTAAATATCTTAACTAGGGAGTCATAAGGTCGTCTACATGCGAGCAAGAGCATAATTTTCCATCTTTTCCAGCTTTGCGGACAAAGTTATTTCCAAGAGGGGTGGAATGTTAGGATCCTATCCTAACTTTCATTATTAATAATATTCATATAATAAATTTATATATTAAAGTTAGTATAGTAATAATATAATAATTAATTATTATATTATTAGGATTAGGGTTAGACATAATAATTAAATATATTTAATTATTATGAAAGGTCATGATGAAATGACGTAACATTAGGGTTAGATAGATATAAAACATTGTACAATCAATCATTGGAGAACATGCATGAAATATAAAAAATATATATTCAAACCATTGAAGGGACCCCCCTATTAGTGCAAAAGCGATTCAACCCTAAAGGCGATTCTTTTTTATGTTATTTTATTTATTATTTATTGAAAACTAAGTTAGAACCTTCAAGGTCCTAACACAATCACTCCATAGCATATCGTGCATGTCACTAGCCTCCCCCTTACTAGGGAATGCACGTATAAAGATGGTGTGGCGAAGAAATATGCATAGGTATTATTGGGACAAACAAAAGTCCCATGCGACAAACACGGGCTTTCAAAATAGAAGATTATGATGCACCTGAGAAAGCTCTTTGAGTAGGTGGTGAGATACTTCACATGCATCGGGAAGTATTCGTACTTGAACATGAACTACATGCAATTCCTGAGCCACCTGGTGCACAGACGAGAAATTAATGTCCCATTCTACCTAGAAAATGCCCTACATGATGAGGCATTGTGATATCAGAGAGGGACATCCTCAACCCTAGCCCACCATGGATAATTACAGCCTTGATCCACCATGCATAGGAGCAGAGAGGAAGCTCATCGGTGGTAAGGATTGAACACTCTGGGATGCAAGAGCTGATAGTGGCTAAATCGAAGCAAGAGACCAAATTGCGAGGAACGATCAAGGAAATTAGGGTTGAGCCTTCTGATGCATCAAAGTAGGTGATAATAGAGGTAGAGGACAATGTCGAATCAGAGGAAATATCTGAAGAGGAGAAACTCTGATTCTCACCAAATGTTGTGGAGGAAGGGCAAAGCTCTCTTCCCAATTATATGGAGAAAATACCGAAACCTTCTAGCCTCGAACCCTCAGCATGGCGGACAGAGCGCATACGAGGTCAAATATGATTACGATGCCTAATCCTCATGAGTAAGGAAGAGGATGAAGATGTAGATATCGGCTTCACGACCCAAACCTTACAAAATTTGGATGCTCAAATACTGCAAGAACCGTAGTCTTTAGCAGGCATGCAACATCAGCCCGAGGTACAGATGGAAGAGGACCGCATCGAATAGAGCAAGAAAAACATGGTGTAGGTATTGTTTGATGAATACAATGATATGAATATGAGAATAATTCAAAGGTAAGATGCGACCATCGCCCAATTCCAGCTATTGATCCAGCATCTCAGGGTAGAGAACTAGCAACTACAATTCTAAGCGATTGCAAGGTGGGATACCTCTATCCAAACTGATTAGGCAATTGAGGTACCCACGAACTCTTTGACCTCACTAGAGATAATAGTATCATCTGGGGTAGTTAGGTCAGATGCCTGAAATGAGGAATTAGAGATGAGAGAATAATCATGTGCCTTTGATAGAGGAATTCCAGAGGAATAGGAAAATTTTGTTTTTCAAATAGAAACCCCTGTTATCAACATCGATGAGGATGAAGAGTCTTCAGGGTAAAATCAAAGGCAAAACCCTAAACTTGAAGACATGAGGGACTCCCTAGAGCACCAAGGACCCAAAATCAAAGAAGCACCACCCAAATAAATAGAGGAGAAGGCATTGAACGACCAGGAAATAGGGGGAACAACTACAATGAACCCACGACCAAAGGAACATCTCCCTAGATCATCCAATAAAGAGGTAACCTCTACAGAAAAGGAAGACCTCCCCGTAAAGGCTGTCATAAGACCAAAAAAAATAAAGAGGAAGGTGCCTCAAACAACTCAAAAGAGGGCCAAAAGAAATGCTAGGGTGACATTTTCTGAATCGAACCCTCATTCATATGAAGAATGGGAAGCAGGTGTGTAGCCTTCGTTGAGCGAAAGATGAAATTTGAACAGCTCCATAAGGAGTTCGATGAGGCAAAGGCAACTAGGAAAGCTGCCAAAAAGGAAGAACGAGGGCCAGACATCTGTGTCAACCCTATTGACAATGATCAATATTGGGATATCTATGAGTCATCATGGGGTCGACCCTCTAAAATGAAGAAGTGGCTGGCAAGATGGGGAACATATGGACCAGAGGCAGAGGTAGTAGTAATCACAATAGAAAATGTCGGCCTCACTCCTGAGGAACTTTGGCTATACAAGGCCAACATGGTTATGTGGAAGAGGGACACCTCTGACATTCCCTTTGGAGAGATATGCCCACACTACATTGACCTGTGGCAGGAAGCAGAAGCAACATTCCAGAAAGGAGCAATGACTGTGGTAGCCATGCCAAACACAGGTGCTAGGCAAAGCAGGAGATAGAGCCAACGCAATAAGAGGCCAACATAGAATGAAGGTCTCAACCCAACATAACCAAACATCAGCATAGCTAGAGGTCAGCACAGCCCAGGAATGCCCTGCAACAAGCCAGGGCCCCTCAACAGAAATGAAAGCCTCAAGAAAGAGAGCAAGCCAAGGCCACCAACAAGAAAAAAAATGAAAAACAGTGTCCTACAGGGAGGAGGTTTTTATCGATTTTAGGTGCTATGAGGGGGTGGCACATATTAGGCATGGGGGATAATGAACACCTGATATGCTCATATTTTTGTATCTATACTAAGGGTTTTTACGTGGCACTATATAAGGATTTGTGTATTTTTATGAAATATTATGTATGTATTTAATGAATTCATGTGTATTATCTAATCCAAGTGTGAAGTGTGTTTTATGTAGTTATTTCTCAGATTTTGTCGTCTTTTACTCAGTCGAGGTCCTACATGGACTTGGCACGGTTCTGTTCAATCAGACAAAGGCATACAAAGGTAAGTGCCTTACTCAAGTAGACGCCTTACTGAGTTAGGCGTCCTACTCAAATGAATACCTAGATTACGTGTATTGACCAAATACTAGAGGGGGACCCCGTTGACCATCGTTCCATGTCATCTGTGGGAAACCACTAATGCAGGAGTTGTCCCAACCTGAGTAGGTGAACACATAACCATTTGCAAAGTAGAACCATACAAAATAGAAATCACTCGATTATAAGTAAACGACGAGGAAGTTGATTATCGTGAGCCAACTATAGTAACTGAACTATCCCAGTTTAGACTATAACTGGGATGTCTATTGTAACAGAACTATAGCAGGAAGTTCTGTGTGTAGTATATAAACACATGAACTTCTCTATAGCAAGGAAAGCATTCTTTTATAATACTAGCACATGTAATATTTTTTACATTATTAATAAAGCTTGAGTGTTTCTATCTGTGTGCTACGTTCGTGATTTGCTGGGCAAAATCTGCTGGAGCTCGGGCCCACTCCAAGCAAGTATTCTTCCCCTGTTCTTAGTTTTTTCATATATTTAATTATGTGTGGTAGTATGTTTTGAGTTCCTATATTAAATCTAATTATTGTATAGTTGTATTCTTTTTATAGTAGACGTATTACTGCTTTAAGTGTGGTGTGTTTACGTTTATGCATTTCATTTGTATGTAGTTTTTCTTGGCATGGACAATTCAACTGATATTTCATGAAAACCCCCCAATGGTAGTTAGTGGATTCATATCAAATGTGGTAGTGTTAGTGGTTTCAATCGTGGCACTTCGAAAGTCTACGAGCTCTCGGGTTGACAATTTAAATACGAGTGTTGTGACAATTATAGGACAAAATTAACCAGTGTTTGGCACCCAACAGGGGGCACCACAAGAAAGACTTGTCATTGATAGGCCTTGGATTTGATAGTATTTTTGTTATTTTTTTTTGATATACCGTATTTTAAGGATGATTTATATATATAAGTTTTCCAATCGTCAAAGAGATAATGTTTATCCAGTTATTTAATCATGCTTTAATATTTTAAAAATGTTGTTTATTTGATATATAGTTATCTAACCATATTTTAGTTATGAAAACATGGTATACAACTTTACCCTTTAGGATTTAAACTTTGAACTTTGAACCTTTAGTTAAATTTTTAACATGCCATTATTGATAGAATTATTAAAAATAGACCACGAACTAGGAAATATGTGGTTTAAGAATACCTCCTACAAGAACCACAATAAAAAATTAGTCCAATAGTCACTCTCAAGCCCTTCCCCATGGTCAAGTTGACTAGGAAAAAGAAGATTTTTATAAAGAATGACCCAACTCAACTAAACTAACACAACCCAAATGACAATTGCACAAGATCCAAAAAATATGTGGATATCAATCATCAATTGCACATGCCCCAATCAACAATCAATCAGACAACCCCATTCATGTCTTCCCCATAGGTGAGCTAGCTAGGAAACAAATGATTGCTCTAAAAAAGAGACCAACATCCCCAAACTAAAAACTCTTCAACTAGTGCATTTTATCCTAGTTTGCTAAGTGCACAACAATTGTGGCATTGCCCTTTAAGTCCATCATGTAATTTTCTTATCAATTTCATATTTAATTAATGGGTGAACATTGATGTTATTCAAATTTTCATATGCTGATTGATCACATACATTTTTCTCATTATGGTCTAAACTTGTATTTCATTTGAATCACTCCCACCCTTAATCTTTAATACATGTTTATTTTTCTCACTTTACTTTCCACACAATTAGTGTAGGTTAACATAGGAGCATTTTCGTAAGGACAGTGGGTAGTCATCTTAAATCCATAGGTTGAGAGGAGTCATTGACACTCCCTTCCAACTTTGTTGAAACCATAACTGAGGTGTAAACACTAAATTAGAAGTCATGATAATTCCCCAAATCAACATAGTTTTTAGCATGCTTAGTGGGACTAACCCTCATTTTTCTCAAACTTTGACTAATTTGGCTAAAATTTCTTTGTTTTTTTTCCAATTTTGCATTCATTATAGATGGAGTTATTGAATAAAAATTGATTGAATTTTTGCTAAGTTTAGTTTTAGAAATCGATTTGCTCTATTCAAGCAAATAGCCTCAAAACTTTTCTAAGTTTTACAAGCTATTAGCTCTAAATTAGAAGCAATTCACTTTGAATTTCTCACACTTTCACAAGTTGAATCTAGAGAAATTCGCCAAAACCAAATCAAGCCTAATATCATATTGAAATTAATAATTTATCATTTTTTTTATTTGTGCTTAATTTTTGTAGGTACTTTGTGAATGTTGACTCTGATAATAACTCTAGAACTTTAATTTTGTTTTCTAAAAACAGTGATGTAAACAACATCAAACCTTAAGTTTGACCTTGTGTAAGTATCTTTCATGGAAAAAAAACATTATAGGTAAATTTTTGAGCTATTGTTTTCCAAAAATAAAATCTATAAGCGATTTGCTGATTTCAGTAAGCAATTCACCCCAAAATGATAAAATATCACCAAGATAGATTTGATGAGTAATTTGCTCTAGATGTGAGAAGAAATTTGCAAGGAAAGATAATATTATTTCTGTCTCCTTTCCCATAAGGTGATTCATTCCAATTTTGAACCAATTCACTTGAACCCTTTTCATATAAAATTTTTCCAAGTTTAAAATTTGTGAGTGAATCACCAAAATTTGCAAGTGAATCACCCAAATTTGCAAGTGATTCATCTTGATTCAAATTTAACCATGATACATAAATATATAAATAGTGATCTAATCCTTAAAATATAAAGTTAACTTGAAGTTTAAAACCTATGATATGTCTAGCAATCCAAATTGGATGGAATTACCTAAAGGAGTAGTAGAAAAGGTCTATCATTGTAGAGCTACATGTTAGACCTAAATGATGGACTTTTTTATTGTTTTGTATTTTTCATGGTTTTGTAGGGCTGTGTAGTGAAAAACAACTACATATAATAGCGATGACTATTTTTATTTTTATTAGCTTGGGCCCTCAATTTAGATAGTTATCCCTTGAGGATAGGTTTAGGGTTAATTCTGATTTAGTTTATAAATAAGAAGAGTTATGTAATTGGAACCATCTTTCATGTTCAAATTTTAATCATGTTTTTTGCACACATGATACTTTCCCCTTTTTAAGGGGCTAAGAGACTTCGCCTTCTCTAAATGGATAAGGAATTTGCATTGATTTGAATATATATTTGACATTAACATATTGGATTTGTTGGCAATTGGATCTAACTTATTGATATCATTGGATATTTATTAATTTTGCATTATTGGATTACTACTACTAATTATTGAAGTTGTCTCATAACAAGTGGTATTACAACCTCAATCTTATTTCTTTATGGGGTGTAAATTTGTACAAGGGCATATAAACCATTCCAAAAGCTCTGTCTAACATCTCTATTGCCTATGTCCTAATAAATTTTTAGTAAATGTTTTGGTCCATATTATGGTGTAATTATCTTCTAGAATATTGTGAGTTTGTAATTGTTACTTTCGTTTCCCAAAATTGATTAAAAAGAGTATTAAGTTTCATTGGACCCTTATGAGATATCTACACCATTAAAATTTTCTCTTTGAAATGATCAAAATAAGGGATATCTCCTACAACATGTTTTTGGAAGATAAGTATCCCAGGTTCCTTGTGGAAGACCTATCCCATTGTGATCATCTCTTTAAATTGATCAAATTAAGAGGTATTTTTTATAACACATTTTCAAAAGCATTCTAAGTAATTTTTAGGTTTTTATCAAGTGCCACTAGTGTATGAATGAACAAGTTATCACAATTTTTTGGTCATGCATCAACGGTTGATTACAATGCAATGTTCAATTAGAGGATGTGTTTATAAGCAAAAACAAATGTCAACCCAAAAAACATTCTAAGAATAAAAAAATCCCTCAAATATTAGTATTTTTACTAGAATCTTATTTCTTTCTTAGATGCCATGATTTTTTCTCCTAACACCTTGAGTTCTTCCTCTCCTCCTAATAACCCTTCCCTAGTCACTCCTCCCAACAAACCTCTCCTGGTAACTCCTAATGAACCAACCACTCTTCATGCTATCCTTTCAATTGGTATTAAACCTCCCTATATTATTGGTCCAAATCAATATTTATATATTTCATAAAGAATAAATGATTTCTTTCATTTCCAAGCATAAAGGATTTCTTATACTATCAAGACCTTGGATACAATCTGAAAAGGCCTACAAATACATGTCACTACCCCTCCTTGTCTAATGATCATAACAAAACATAGGGTAACAAATTCTAATCATGGTCAACACCAAATACAAGTATTCTTTCATAACCTCCATCTAGTCATACCCTTATAAATTCTTATGGAAGTGTATGTGACCTAGGATTTACTTCTAACTTGGATTCCTCAATAAGAGGTGTTCCTAATTTCCTTGTGTTGGAAATATTGAGTATATTGGTTATCATTGATATCAAAATTATATTGCATATATTGGTTGTCATTAATGTCAAAGGTGAAATGGTTGAAAATATCTTCAAGGCTACAATAATTGTCAAGGCAAAATCATTCTTCATGGTTGTGTGTGCAAGAAAAGGACAAGGTGTTATTTGGTTAAAAACGTTCTCCATAGTTATATTTACAAAAAAAGAGAGACAAGGTTATCTATTTGTTATGTTACCAAGAAAAAGATAAGTTAGACAAGGTTCCATTGAAAAATATTTATTTCAAGGGTTGAAAAAGATTTCAAGAGCAAAGGAAAAAATATTAAACAATAAATTATAATATTTAAACCAAGGTTTAAATATTATAATAACATAAATTTGAATTTTAAATGGTGCCAAATTTAAAATTCAAATGGTGGACAAGAGAGCCAACATCTTCCTAAGTTTCGAAATGCATGTATAAGGAGGTAAATAAAAATCATTTGCAATGTTGATGCAATTAAATTTTAAGTGTCGTTCGTTCCATTCGTGAGGGTGGTGCATAAAGGTGAAGCGAGGATAGTGAGGAGTAAGGAGAGAGAACTATTTTTAAATCAAGGTGAACAACGCACAAACCTCAAAATAGGAGGCAACACACATTTGATTTTGATGAGGTAGCTAGCCTAGGTGGTAGGCATACCCTGCACAAGATGCTGACATTAAGGAGGTTTCAGGTTTGAGTCACAATGATAGTTAATTATTTGAATTTCATTTGGGTTAAATAAAGGGTTAATAAAATTCGTATTGCGCACTTTGGGTTCCAGTGGGTGGGCTAGCCTAGCTGGTACTCTAGTTCACACTAGAGTGTGTGCTTCATGAGGTTTCACATTTGACTCTCGTAAGTGGTAGAAGAGGTAAGGGAATTAATTTTTGTTAATAAAATTTGTGTTTGGCTATTAGGGAGTCATAAGGTTTCATTTGAATAAAGTATTTTTTGGCAATTAGGGAGTCATAAGGGTTTATTTTAATAAAGTTTTTATTTTGCAATTAGGGAGTCATAAGGGTGTGAGTTAATAAAGTTTATGTACAAATTAGGTGTTATAAGGATATGTTATAAAAGATTTATATTTTGCAAATAGAAATTATAAAGGTGTTTTATAAAGTTTTTTTTTACAGAGAGCATAAAGAAAAAAATACAAAGGGGATAATTTTTGCAAATGAGAGTAGGAGTTATAAGGTGTTATTGTGGTTTGATTTTTTAGTTGAAATTTTGTATGGTGAAAAGTAAGTTTGAGGGGTTTTGATAATTGTTAATGTTCTATATTTTGAGAAAAAATGAAGAATTATTTTTAGATTTCATTGAGCACATATTTTTGAGAAGAAAGTTAATGTTGATGGTTTGAAAGAGATATCTACTAATCAGTTTTTGAAGTGGCACTTTGAAGAGGAAATTCTTTTGAGATAGGTTTTTGAGAACACATTTTTATCAAAGTAAGTCAAGAGGTATGTTTATATTATTCCTTATCTAAGGTGTTTGGTTGAGAAAATATTTTTGAATCTTAAGGTGGATAAATAAGGATTACATATGTGCATTGTTGGAAATATTTGAGCCAGGGTTTGAGAAATAAATTGTGCTTCATTGTTTGAATGAATTTATGAAAATTTTGGGGATTGGTTTGAGTAACATTGAATGTGGATGATCATGTATTAGAGCAAATTAGAACAAATTTATTTGAGGTGTATTTGAGCAAGTATTGTGAGAAGACTTGAAGCATATTTGAGGAAGATTTGAGCAAGTCTTATGAGAAGACTTGAAGTAATTTTGAGGTATATTTGAGCAAGTCTTGTGAGAAGACATGAAATAGGTTTGAGGTAGACTTGTGAGTAGGTGTGAGATAAATCAATACAGACAATTGATAATATTTGATCAGAGTTGTGAGAAAATTTTATCAGAGTTGAGTAAAGTTGAGAGCAGACTTTGGAATTAACCAGCGCAAAGGGGATAGAGTTCTCCAGTGGATAGAGTTCCATAAAAAAGAGTATTAGGGACATAGGTATCCTATGGATATAGGTCAATAAACATTATAATAGATATTTAGTTCCTAAGATATTTGTTGAGAAATTTTATAAGAAATATTTTCTTCGTGGGCGTAGCCCACATTGGGTGAACCACGTTAAAACCATGTCTCTCATGTGTGTGATGATTTGTGTATTATTTACTGCCTTGATATTATTGTTATTATCATTTGGATTGAAAAGTAAAAAGTTTTATCTTATATTGTTCACCCTCCCTCCCAATATAAGCTTGCGTTCTTCAATTGGTTTCAGAGCTGGTTCATTTAGGAAAAGTCTAACATCTTGATGTAAGATCTTACAATAAAATACATGACCATAGAAAATGGAGAAAGATCCATGATTGACATGAAAGAGGAACTTATTGCTGCTCTTGGAAATTTGGAAAGAGTTATAACAAAGAATTCAAGTTTGAAGGTTCAAATTCAAAAGATGAGGAAATAAAGATAAAGCTACTACAATATCTCACAAAATTAAAGGTGAATATTGAAGAGGCAAAGATAATTGAAAAAGGTATGGTTGAATAGTTAAAGGTAAAAGAGTTAGCTAAAAATTAAAACTTGAAATTATCTCTCTAAGAAAGGGAGCTGAAAAGTCTAAGGATGAGTTACAACAAAATATAAGGTTAGGGAAACAAAAATAAGAGTCAAAATTCAAAGGAACAAAGATATCAAAGAAGGAAGAGCCCATGACCTATTATGATATATTGCAAGGCAAAAGTATCGAGGAGGAATAAAATAGAGAAACATCATAAACAAAATTCAATTAGATAAATGACAAAGGAAGAATCATGCGACCATATCATTCAAGGCAATCTAACAAGTTATAAAATTTCTTCCATGGTTATTATTTTTTGTGAAATAAATATGGTCATAGAGCTGTACATTGCATGGTCCGTGTGAGAAATAATGTTGATAAAAATTTCAATTAATTTGCACCTCTCATTGATAACAATATCATTTGTTACAAATGTAATAACTTTGGGCACAAGGCCAAATGGTGTAAAATAATATTTCCTAAATAAATAAAAAAGAATGAGGATCAAAAGGTTCAAAAGAATACAATATCAAAAGTTTAGAAAGAGAAAGAGGAACAAGAAAATAAGAAGTCAATGTTGGTAAAAATAGATTTTCATGCACAAGATAAGGGAAATTAGTGGTATGTTGATAGTGGTTGTTCAAGTCATATGACAGGTGACAAAAGTAAATTTATTTCACTTAAAGAAATCAATGGAGGATTAGTAAAATTTGATGATAATGCTTCATAATTATTGGAAAAGGGATTTTGAGTTTAGATAATGGAAAATAAAAGCTAGAAAATGTATTGTATGTTAAGGGATTGAAGCACAATTTACTAAGTGTAAGTAAACTTTGTGATCAAGGTCACACAATCACCTTTCAACCAAATAGATGTGAGATCAAAGAAAGCTTAGTGTAGATGCCAGTAAAGCTACAAACAATCTCTATATTCTTAGTAAAATTAAGGGATACAAATATTTCTTATCACAAGAGGACGAGAGTTGGTTATGGCATAGAAGAATGGGTCATATAAAATTTGAAAACATAGTGAAAATAAGCAACAAATATGTAGTTAGAGATTTACCTAGGATAAAAATATCCCAAATCACAATCTATGCACAATGCCAACATGGTAAGAAAACAAGAACAAGTTTCAAGTCAAAAGAATTTTCTTCATAAGAACCATTGAAACTAATTCAAACTCATATATGTGGTCCTACAAGGACAAAGAGTTTACAAGTTCAAAGCTACTTCATGTTATTTATAGATGATTTCTCCAGAATGACTTGGGTGGCATTCTTAAAATAAAGTCATAATCCTTTGAGAAGTTCTAGGTATTCAAAGTTTTATTAGAAAATAAAATAGGTAAAAATGTCAAATGTCTAAGATTAGATAGAGGAGGATAATTTACGTCAGGAAAATTCATAGAATTATGTGAACAACATGGAATCAAAATAGAATACTCAGCAACAAGGACTCCACAACAAAATAGAGTAGTTGAAAGAAAAAATAAAACTAATGAGAATATGGCCAGAGCTATTATAAATGAATCTAATATTTTAGATGGTTTTTAGAAAGAGGTAGTTCATACAACCATCTATATCATCAATAGAGCTCAAGTAAGAGTAAATCATCACAAAACCCCATATGAGCTTTGGAAAGGATGACCAACTACTCTAAAGTATTTTAGAGTTTTTGGAAGCAAATGCTATATTAGACAAGAAGAGAAAAATTTGGGCAAGTTTGATTCAAGGCGCGATGAGGGTATCTTCCTTGGCTATTCCACTAAGAGAAAAGCCTATAAATATTATAATAAAAGGACACATAAAATTATGTAAAGTAAAAATGTGATAGTTGATGAACAAATAGGGTCAAAAGGACCAGCTCAAGAAATTGTATATCAAGAATAAGAAAGTTGCCAAGAATAAATAGGTGAAGAATCAAAAGAAGATGAAGCACAAAGAACATGACCTAATACTCCATACAGGTATGTACAAAAGAATCATCCAAGAGATCTAATTATTGGGAATCTAGATGAAAGACAAACAAGGAGGAAGATAATAGGAACATGTGAATATGCAAATATTTCTTTGCTATCTAAAATTGAGCCCAAGGATTTCAATGAGGCAAGAGAAGATAAGTTTTGGGGTAAGGCAATGAATGATGAGTTGGATCAAATAGAAAAGAGTGAGACTTGGAAACTTGTCCCATGACCAAAATATAAGAATATAATTGGCATTAAATGGGTTTAAAAAAACAAGTTAAATGAAGATGATCAAGTAGTTAGAAATAAAACAATATTGTATGCAAAGGCTATGCATAGGTTGAAGGGATTAATTTCAATGAAACATTTGCTCTTGTTGCATGAATTGAGGACATAAGAATTTTTTTAGCATTCTCAAGTTTCAAAAACTTCAAAGTATATAAAATGGATATAAAATCAGCTTTTCTCAATGACTTCTTAGAAGGGGTCTACATTGAGCAACCTAAGGGGTTCAACCTGATCAATAAGCCAGATTATGTATGCAGATTAAAGAAGGATCTTTATGGACTAAAGCAAGAAACTAGAGCTTGGTATTGAAGGTTATATAAGTATATTCAAGAACAAGGTTTCAGAAAAGAAATAGCTGACAATAATTTATACATCAAAAATGAAGGTAATGACTTATTGATTATGGTGGTCTATGTGAATGATATCATTTTTAGAGGAAGTAATGATAAGATGTGTCAAAAATTTGCAAAGTGTATGGAAAATTAATTTTAAATGTCAATGCTTGGTGAGTTGTCCTTCTTCCTTGGATTACAGATTTCACAATTAGAAAAAAGGTATATTTCTCTCAAAAACCAAGTATATAAAAGAAATGTTAAAAAATTCAAATTGGAGGATTGCAAAAAAGTGAGTAACCCCATGGTTACAAGATGAAATTTGAGTAAAGATGATGAATCTCCTAAGGTAAATTAGACATTGTATAGATCCATGATTGGTAGCTTACTATATGTCATAGCTACAAGACCAGATATAATGCAGGCAGTGGGACTAGTGGAAATATTTCAAGTAGCTCCAAAGGAAACACATGTACATGTAGTAAAGAGAATCCTCAAGTATTTAAAAGGAACTATGGAATTTGGAATTTGGTATCCTAGAAGTAACAACTTCACTCTCACAATATATACAGATGCATATTGGGCAGGTAGTATTGATGACAAAAAGAGCACAAGTGGAGGAGAATTCTTTCTGGGATATTGTTTAGTCTCTTGGATAAGAAATAAATAAGCATCTATATCATTATCCACGATAGAGACAGAGGAAATTACAATAGTTTCTTACTGTACACAAGTTGTATGGATGAGGTAAACTTTAAAATATTTAAAAATAGAACATGATCATCTCATATCCATCCTATGCAATAATACAAGTGCCATAAACATTTCAAAGAATCCAGTGATGCATTTAAGGACCAAACATATTCCAATAAAATATCAATTTTTGAGAGAGAAGGTGATATATCAACAAGTAAAATTAGAATATGTTACTACAAAATAATAGATTGCAAACATATTTACTAAGCCACTTCCAAAGGAAACCTTTTGAGTATCTCAGAGGAAAGGTGGGAGTAGTCTTAATTCCACCCCAAAAATAATCACCTCAAGAAGAGGAGGTGGTGAGGGGGCTGAGCTAAGAGTCTTAGCCTCAAATGAGTCCCTTCGCCATTGATTTCAAAGGGGGAGAGTTTCAGTAAGGGGGAGCATCTTCTCAAGGGGACTAGATTTGGAATTCAGTGGTTGGAATTTTGTTTCATAAAGAGTTGTCATCAATGACAAATGGGGAGATTGTTGGAAATATTGAGTATATTGGTTGTCATTGATGTCAAAGTGTATTGAGTATATTGGTTTTCATTTATGTCAAAGGTGAAATGGTTGAAAATATCTTCAAGGGTACAATAATTGTCAAGGCAAAAGCATTCTTCATGGTTGTGTGTGCAAGAAAAGGACAAGGTGTTATTTGGTTAAAAAGGGTCTCCATAGTTATGTTTGAAATAAAAGATAAGGTTATCTATGGTTATGTTAGCAATAAAAAGACAAGTTAGACAAGGTTCAATTGAAAAATATTTATTGCAAGGATTGAAAAATATTTCAAGAGCAAAGGACAAAAGATTAAAAAAAAATTATAATATTTAATATTTAAACCAAGGTTTAAATATTATAATAAAATAAATTTAAATTTTAAATGGCGCAAAATTTAAAATTCAAATGGTGGAAAAGAGAGTTGACATCTTCCTAAATTTCAAAGTGCATATATAAGGAGGTAAATAAAAATCATTTGCAATGTTAATGTGATTAAATTTTAAGTGTCATTCGTTCCATTCATGAGGGCAACACACAAAGGTGAAGCAAGGACAGTGAGGAGTAAGGAGAGCACACGATTTTAACAAAAATGTGGACAGTGCATGCACCTCAACATAGGAGGCAACACACATTTGATTCTGACTTGGCAACTCACCCAGGTGGTATGCAGACCCTACAAAATATGTTGATATTAAGGAGGTTTCATGTTTGAGTCACAACGGTAGTCAATTTTTTTTGGGCAGAAGAAAAGGTTAATAAATTTGTATTGTACACTTTTGGTTCCAACAGGTGGTCCAGCCTAGGTGGCACTCTAGCTTGCGCTAGAGTGTGGGCTCCATGAGGTTTTGTGTTTGACTCTCATCGACTGTAGAAACGATAAGGGCATTAATTTTTGTTAAAAAAAAATTTGTTTGGCTATTAGGGATTCATAAGGTTTCAATTGAATAAAGTGTTGTTGGCAATTATGGAGTCATAAGGGTTGAGTTTAATAAAGTTTTAATTTTGTAATTAGAGAGTCATAAGTGTGAGTTAATAAAGTTTGTGTGCAAAATAGGAGTTATAAGGATATGTTATAAAATATTTATGTTTTGCAAATAGAAATTATAAGCGTGTTTTATAAAGTTTTATTTTGCAAAGATCATAAAAAAAAAATACAAAGGGGATAATTTTTGCATATAAGAGTAGGAGTTATAAGGTGTTATTGTGGTTTGATTTTTTGGTTGAAATTTTTTATGGTGAAAAGTAAGTTTTAGGGGTTTTGAAAATTGTTAATGTTCTATCTTTTGAGAACAAATGAAGAATTATTTTCATATTTCATTGAGCACATATTTTTAAGAAGAAAGTTAATGTTGATGATTTGAAAGAGATATCTACTAATCCGTTTTTGAAGTGGTACTTTGAAGAGGAAATTCTTTTGAGATAGGTTTTTGAGAACACATTTTCATCAGAGCAAGTCAAGCGGTATGTTGACATTATTCCTTATCTAAGGTGTTTGATTAAGACAATATTTCTGAATCATAAGGTGGATAAATAAGTATTACATATGTGCATTGTTGGAAATATTTGAGCTAGGGTTTGAGAAATAAATTATGATTGATTGTTTGAATAAATTTATGAAAATTTTGGATATTGGTTTGAGTAACATTGAATGTGGATGAGCATGTATTAGAGCAGAGAAGTGCAGAGTTATTTGAGGTAGATTTCATAAAGTCTTGTGAGAAGACTTGAAGTAGGATTGAGGTAGATTTAAGCAAGTCTTATGAGAAGACTTGAAGCAAGTTTGAGGTAGATTTGAGAAAGTATTGTGAGAAGAATTGAAATAGGTTTGAGGTAAACTTGTGAGTAGGTGTGAGACATATCAATACAAATAGTTGAGTAGATTTGATTAGAGTTGTGAGCAGATTTAATCAAAGTTGAGCAGAGTTGAGAGCAGGCTTTGGAACTAACCAACGCAAAGGGGATAGAGTTATCCTATGTATAGAGGCCCACAAACCAGAGTAGTAGGGACATAGGTCTCCTATGGATAGAGGTCCACAAACTTGAGCATAGGGGATTGGGGTCTCCTTTGGATAGAGGTCCATAAACATTGTAATAGGGATTTAGTTCCCAAGAGATTTTTTAAGAAAGTTTATAAGAATTATTTTCTCCATGGACATAGCCCGCATTGGGTGAACCATGTTAAAAACATGTATCTCATGTGTGTGATGATTTGTGCATTATTTACTACCTTGATATTATTTCTATTATCATTTGGATTGAAAAGTAAAAAGTTTAATCTTATACTGTTCACCCCCTTTTTAGTATAAGCTTGTGTTCTTCACCTTGAATGACCTCATGATCTTCATAATCCTCATATTGACATACCCATATTTGAAGGTATTAATCCTTGAGTATGGATGGCCAAAATGAAAACCCTTAGGAATCTATATCATGTTTCTAAAGTAGTTCATATCACATTAATAACTTTTAAATTGGGAATCCAAGCTCATCAATGGTTTTTGTGGCAACTCTACCAATATGGGGTCCTCTTTTGTGGCTTGGATTCAGATAAAAGTTTCTTCAAATATTCTACAAAGGATCGTCCACATCATATGTGGTCTATCCTATGCAAAAAAATCAAAAAAGAGTAATGGATGAGTATTGCTTCGAGTTCACAAGTCTTTTCACTGATACCCACCAATTGAATATAACAGTGGTGGTATCATCCTTTTGCTATGGTATTAAGAATAAAATTGGAAGAAATTCAACATGATCAATCCTTATGCTCTTGGTGATGCTCAATGCATGGCCTTGGTAGTAGAACAAAAGCTCCAATATTCTAGTCCCATATATAGACATGACTTCAAGTCTCATTTTTCTTACCATAATAATGATCATTCTTAGAAATTCTTCTTTTTCAAATATTATTCTCACCATCCCTATGATCAGTCCTATGAAGAGCATCATAACTTGTAAGTGGAAGGTAAAGATATAACATTATATGAATATGAATATTCATTGCAACAAAAGCATTAGATAAAAATAGATGAAGCAGAACATGAATATGAAACCATAACTCTCTCTCTACTCAGGCTCTTATGGGCTCTAAACTTCCCATACCATCAAGGTACAAGAATTTACTAAACAACATCATGTTAATATATTGATTGATTTAGGTAGTACACATAACTTTGAATTCCATATCAATCCTTGGGCTTGTATATAAATACTTCAAATTAGGACAAATTTCAAGTCTTAATTTCTAATTGTGGTATTGTTGATCCTTAATGATTTTATAATTTACATTACAAATGAATAATATGTAATTACAAAGATTTACCAAATATAGCATAGTCATTATCCATATGAGGACAACAACCAACTTGGAATTTTAGTCCTTGTGAAGATAAATAACTTGACCTATGGACCTTGTGCATGTTAGTTTACATGTAAGGACATTAGTTGTGCTTAACTAACATGAACACCTAGATCATGTAAGTGGTAATTGTATCCACTTTAACACATATACCACTAATATATATATTTATAATTCCTAACATTTCCCCCCTTATTATATCATAGTTTAGAATTTCTAAAAGAGGAAATTTTGAAATACTACAAACTTGATTGTTCATGAAGATGTCTACATGTTATTCCTAAGTAAAAAAAAGGTGTTTTTGTCTCTCATACTCTTGCTTCTATCTTTGTCTCTTGGATATTGAGTAGAGGGAAATCCTCCCAAACCCATTTTATTCAACGTGATCCAAATATGGTTATGGATTAAGAATACTTAAGTAATAGTGGGATTGACCACAGTTTGCTTATCTAAGGATTGGTATGATTTATTATATCTATGGTTATACAATGTAATTTTAATAGCATAAAAGGTATTTTCTCACAATATATCAAGATTAGAGATCTCACATAATGATATACAATTCAAGAAGATAGAAAAATTGTAGTATATACCCATGGATCACACACCTAGTATTCTAGTACCAATGAAGTACTAAAATTTCATTACTCATGTCTCATATGATTGGTCTACATTTATCCTTTACAAAGAATCTTGAAATTTCAACTTTATCTAAATATTCATCTCCTTAGACTCCTCAAACTTTTGAGAGATATGACTCTTCATATTTCTCATAAGAGAAATATATTTTATTGACTCTCTAATAATGACAAACCTCTAATGATGAAAAACACTAAATGAATAATATTCACAATACTCCTTCACGTCATATATTTACAAAGTACATACAAAAATATTTACAAGGTTCTCAAAATGTACTTTTAATGTACCAAATAATGTAATAAACTCCAACACCCCCCATATCACATTATTTGGTATGATTTCAATATTTAATTCAGGTATTGGTCATTTTGCTCTAATTTTGGTATTGAATTTGGCTCCATATTTTTGTTTTTGGCTCTCTCAAATATTTCATATTTGCCAAGCTATAATTGGTACCTATCATAATTTTTCATCTTTGTGTATTTCTTGTCACAACATTCTTTGTTACAAAATTGATACTTATCACAAATTTAGTTTCTCTTGATTCCCAAAATAATCATATTGACATACAAATTTATTAAATAATCCTTTTCCAAAAATATATTTCCCAAAAAACATTACGTGATATTTTACCTTTAATAAAATTTTAATATATATCTTTAATTTATGCATCAACACCTTATCACCATAATCAATGCACCTTATATTAACCTGACATCTCCAACCTTTGCTCACAAAAATTTGAATTTTTCTACTACTCTTCTGACTCTTGGGCATTATTCTTATGCCAACCTACAATACCTCTAATTGTGTTATTTTAATTGCTCTTCCATATATTTATCGGACTCCTTTGTAGCAACATTACATATTATATCCTCTATGCTTCTCAATTATACTCACTCTTTTAACTTCATTTTAAATGTCTCTCTAGTTCTATAAGTTGAAGATTTCATCTAGCATGCCATCATGAACATTATATGGAATGTTTCCCCAACCTTGCATATTGGTCAATGTTAGCTTCTGATGTAAATAGCATTGGAAGATAACAATCACAAGATGCATAATAATATGAAAGAAAGTAAATCTACTAGATGAATGAAATATGCTATAAATAGAAATCATATAAAAGAATACAATGTAGCTAGGAGAAAAGGAACACTCCATTAATAAAGCTACTGAACTACATTGCACCCATCACCAATGGATGGTGAAGTACAAAAAAATGTACTATCCCCTAAGCTAAACTATATGACTATGTTGTTGAGCAAGGTGCAGCAACAGTATTGTCATTGTTGTCAACACAGTCAGATGCAGTGGACATGAAGTTCAAAAGCTATTCAGATGTAGAAGATAGGAGTTCAAAGGTTACTCAGAGTATGTACAGTGATTTTCCAAGAAGACCGAAGTGGCCCATATGCAAAAGATCAAAGAAAAAGACAAGTAAGAAAAGTGTCGCGATATCGCGACATATACAGCAGGCAAGAAAAACTATCACGATTTCATGACATGTTGGAAGAGAGAGAAAAAGCAAGAAAAACTGTCACGATTTCGTGACATGTTGGAAGAGAGAGAAAAAGTAGGAAAAACTGTCACGATTTCGTGACATGTTGGAAGAGAAAAAGGCAAGTGGAAAAACTATCACGATTTCATGACATGTTGGAAGAGAGAGAAAAAGCAAGTGGAAAAACTATCATGATTTTGTGACATGTTGGAAGAGAAAAAGGCAAGTGGAAAAACTGTCATGATTTCATGACATGTTGGAAGAGAAAGAGAAAGTAGGAAAAACTGTCGTGATTTCATGACATGTTGGAAGAGAAAAAGGCAAGTGGAAAAACTGTCACGATTTCGTGACATGTTGGAAGAAAAAGAGAAAGCAGGAAGAAGTGTCACGATTTCATGACAAGTTCGAAGAAAGAGAACAAGTAAGAAAAGTGTCACGATTTCGTGACATGTCGCATTTTCGTGACTAAAATAGGAGAGAGAAAGTAAGTTGGAAAAGTGTCACGATTTCATGACATGTCGCATTTTCATGACTAAAATAGGAGAGAAAGTTTGAAAAGTGTCGCATTCGACATGTCATTTTATGACAAAAGAAAGAGAGGAAGGACGAAGAGAAGTGTCATCGATTTCATGACAAAAGAAGAAAGAAGACTGAAAGGAAGTGTCATGATTTCATGACAAAAGCCAAGAAGTGAAGTACGAAGAGAAGTGTCACGATATCATGACAAAAGTAGAGAAGAAGACTTCGAAGGAAGTGTCACGATTTCATGACAAAAGCAAAGAAGAAGTACTGAAGGAAGTGTCACGATTTCATGACAAAAGAAGGAAGACTAGAAGGAGAAGTGTCACGATTATCGTGACAAAAGAAGCATACTAAGAGAAGTCGATACGACAAGCATGAAGAAGTGTCACGATATCATGACAAAAGAATAGAGAAAGTGTACGGAGGCGAAAGTGTCGCGATATCATGACATGTTGTATTTTCATGGGCCAAAGCTAAGAGAAAGAGCAAGGAGAAAAGTGTCACGATATCATGACATTTGTATTTTCATGATCCAAAGCAAAGAGAAAGAGAAAGAAGAAAAGTGTCATGATATCGCGACATTTGTATTTTCAGGGCCAAAGCAAGGAGAAAGAGAGAGAAAGAAAAGTGTCATGATATCGTGACATGTATTTTCATGGTTGAGTTGAAGCCGACGAAGACCGATGACAACCGACTAAAATTAGGGTTTACAATTGTCATGAAAGCCGACTAAGATTAGGGTTTACAGCCGACTAAGATTAGGGTTTTCATCACAAAAATTTGTTATAAAAGGAGGGTTATTTGGAGATTTGAATTGTTGAAGTGTGCGAAGTTCGATCATAGTGCGAGAGAGCAAGTCGTATATCATGATAGTGCAAAATTCAAAGAGAGCAGAGTGCGCAAAAGGGAGAAGACGATCGTGAAGTTGACTGTAACGAAGTAGAGTGTGCGAAGTGATTGCAGAGAGAGCAGAGTGCGTAGAGAATGCAAAGGTGAAGAAGACCAGTTAGGGTCTTGCAAAAGCAAAGGTATCTTACTATTAAACTTATAGATTCAAATTGAAGTCCAGGTTGGTGCTTGGCATTAGGGGTTGGTGCTCCTTCCAGTTGGTGTTGGTAAATCAGGGGTTGGTGCTCCTTCTAGTGTGTGCTGGTAAATTGATTGTAAAGTTGTTGCTTTGCAAAGGCTGGATTTGGATGGTAGTCCAAGCAGTCAATTTTTGAGGAGTAGCCACATTGGTGAACCTCGTTAAATCTTGTGTTGTGTGATGCTCTTTTGTTATACTTGTTGTATCTAGTAATAAGTTTTAATTGTTACAGTATTAAGAGCTATAAATTCAAGTTTAAAGAGCTACATTGATTCACCCCCCCTCTCAGTGTCATTGTAAGACTAACAATTGGTATCAGAGCTAAGTTCTTATACAAGCTTAACCGACTAGGGTGATCTTGGAAGTAACACAATGGTAGGTGGTGAAGGCTTCTCATCAAACAAAGCACCATTGTTTGATGGATCTAATTACGCGTTCTAGAGAATCAAGATGCAGACATATCTCTGTGCTTTGGGATACGACATCTGGGATTCAGTAGTTAGTGGATACACAATACCCATCACTCCTCCAAAAGAGGCTGACGAAAAGAAACTATTTGAAAGTAACTCAAAAGCAAAGAATGCTCTCATGTGCGGATTAGCAGACAGTGAACTAGTAAAGATCATGAGCTGTAAAATGACAAAAGAGATATGGGACAAACTGAGGAGTATTCATGAAGGAGACGATAAGATCAAGGAGGCCAAGTTACAGACACATCGAGCTCAGTTCGAAGCATTAAAGATGAATGACGATGAAAACATTGAGGCATATATGCTTGAGAGTTAATGGAATCATTAATGCGATTAGAGGACTCGACGAGGATATCGAAGACTCTACCATCGTGAAAAAGGTATTAAGATCTCTTCCTCAAAGGTTTGATTCTAAAGTCTCAGCGATAGAAGAAGCTAAAAATCTAAATTATTTTAGTATAGATGAGATGTATGGTTCTTTGACTGCATATGAGATGAGGATAGGAAGATCTAAACCCATAGACAGAGAAGCGGCTTTTAAAGCCCTTAAAGATAAAAACGCAAAACAAGAGTCCGAGGAAGAAGAGACATCGAGATGAAATGGAAGCAAACTTTGTTAGAAAACTAAAAAGGGGAAAAGGAAAATACAGAGGAAAGCTACCGCTTAAATGTTTCAACTGTGGAGGCGTTGGGCATTTTGCGACTAAATGTCCACTTAAAGAGAAGAACAAAAATGATGAAGGATCGCACCAAGAAAGAAGTGACTGGAAGAAGAAAACGAATTTCAGAAAAGGCAACTTCAAGAAGAAAAGTTTCATCTCCAGGAATGCCGGTTCATCAGAAGACAGCTCCGGTGAGGATTCCGAAGAGGAAACAGGTGAAGCTCTTTTCATGGCATTTGAAGAAGTAAAATCAGAAAAGGAAGGAGTGAACTCTGAAGTATGTGGTGAAAACCCTGAGGCTGAAGTAGATCTAGAAGGTGAGTTGATCTCTGCACTTGAAGAGTGGAAGATAGAAAGGAAAAAGAATAAGAAAATTTCAAGAAAGCTTGAGGATGCAAATGAAATCATAACCAGTTTGAAAGTACAGATAGAAGAATCCAAGAAAATCTTCGAAGATCTCGAAGTGCAAATAACCATGAAAATAGATTATTGCAGCAAGCTAGAAGAAGAGATTGTTGGTTTAAGAATGCAACTAGAAGAGATGAATAAGAAAATTAGTTGTTATCACAAACGTGAAGAAAGTTCTATGAAGCTGGATAAGATCATAAATGACCAAAGGCCTGCAGGCATCAAATTTGGTCTGGGTTTCATCGAAGGAGAATCATCAAATGGATCAAAGGCCAAAAATGTAGAATCCATAAAGAATGAAGATAAGAAACAGGTTGATCAAGGAAAAACGTCTCATGCAAAAGAAAGCAATAATGCCAGGCACGAAAGGAGAATTGACAATGATGGATTCACCAATGTCACACATCAAAGAAGAAGAAGACCTATGGCTCCTACGACAACATGGCAAAGACCATCACCCAGGTTCAATTATCCCTTTTCTGGTTTCTGTTTTAAATGCAATGGCTATGGACATAAAATCTCGGACTGCAAATATAATGTAAGACCAAGGAATTTCACCAGTAGAAATGCTTTTTCTCCTTCGATGAATTATACAGTAGAATGTTATAACTGTCATAATTTTGGGCACATTGCAAGAAACTGTAGAAGTACATTTGCATCAAATCAGTTTCAGGGAAGAAAATTTCAACCAAATAGGATGAGACAAAATAGAAAACTTCCCGAAAAACATGCACAAGCTATTGATAAGGGAAAGGCAAAACAAGAACCCAAAACTACTATCAAAATGGAGTGGAAAGGAAAAGAGCGACTTAAGGAAGAAAAGGAATCCTTAATCGTACAAACAACATTTAAAGCACAGAATAAATATGTACCATGGATACTTGATAGTGGATGCTCCAGTCATATGACAGGTGACAAACAAAAATTTGAGAAGTTACAGAAATATGAAGGTGGTTCAGTAAAGTTTGGAAATAATGATGGAGCTAAGATAGTTGGCAAAGGTTCAGTTAAAATTAGTGACGGAAAAATTAAGTCAGAAGAAGTCTTGTTTGTGGATGGTTTGAAACATAACTTGTTGAGCGTAAGTCAGATTTGTGATAAAGGTCATGAAGTAGTTTTTATGAAGCAGGGTTGTGAAGTCAAAAAAAAAATAGTGGAAAATTGATAGCAACTGGATCAAGGACATCTGGAAACCTGTACACGCTCTCAGAGACTTCAAAAGGAGCTTGTTTTATTGGACAGGAAGAAGAAAATTGGTTGTGGCACAAGAGACTCGGTCATATCAGTTTTGATAATCTAGTAAAAATCACCTCAAAAAGGGTAGTGAGAGATATTCCCACCATCAAGAAACCTGCAAACAACATTTGTGCTTCATGCCAAAAGGGGAAGCAAACTAGAGTCACATTCAAAACAAAAGAGTACTACACAAGCAAACCTTTGGAACTAATACACACTGATTTATGTGGACCCATGAGAACACAAAGCATAAATGGTGACAAATATTTTATGTTGTGCATTGATGACTATTCCAGAATGACATGGATATTTTTCTTGAAGCATAAATCGGAAGCTTTTGATATGTTCAAGATTTTCAAAAACCAGGTTGAGAATGAAACAGGAAAGAGGATCAAATGTTTAAGATCAGATAGAGGAGGAGAATTCATTTCGAGAGGAGTTTACATGTGAAAAATACGGTATTAGGAGACAGATTTTCAGCGACCAGGACACCTCAGCAGAATGGAGTGGTAGAAAGAAAGAACAGGACGGTGCAGGAAATGGCACGGACTATGTTGGCTGAAAGCGAGTAGCGAGACAGATTTTGGAAAGAAGCGAGTCCATACTACGGTGTATATCCAAAATAGGTACATGCTGAGAACACATGAAAGAAAAACTCCTTATGAGTTGTGGTTCGGTAAAAGGGCAACAACAAAATACCTCAAAGTTTTTGGCGGCAAGTGCTACATCAAAAGAACTGAAGATAATCTTGGTAAGTTTGAAGATAGAGCGGATGAAGGTATTTTTGTTGGTTATTCATCAAAAAATAAAAATAAAAAGAAAGAAAAGTTAAAATGATGAGCTAAAGTGCTTGATGTTAAATTTGATGAAGGTAGAGAACGAGTAATTAGCTATGAAATGAACTACCCAATTTATGAAGAGGTTATTGAAGGAGATGAGGAAAACGAAATGGAAAAGATACAAAAAATTGACTCATGATTTAAGTTGTGATTCAGAAGTGGAAGAAAATAAGAAATTCAAAATAGGCAGTTGGCAGAAAAATCATCCTAGAGAGCAAATAATTGGAGACCCCAAAGTTGGTGTTCAGACAAGAAGAAGAGTAGTAAGTAACTACTCTCTATTATCCAACATTGAGCCCAAAAATGTTGATGACGCAAGCAAAGATGAAAGTTGGATGAAGGCAATAAATGAAGAATTAGATCAGATCAAGAAAAACGAAACTTGGGAGTTAGTACCTAGACCTGCAAATAAAAATATAATCGGGACTAAATGGATTTTTCGAAACAAATTGAATGAAGACGGACAGGTAGTCAGAAATAAAGCAAGATTGGTATGTAAGGGTTATGCACAAGTTGAAGGCATTGACTTTGAGGAAACTTTTGCACCAGTAGCTAGACTAGAGGCAATTAGAATGTTTCTGGCTTTAGCGGTCTACAAGAATTTCAAAGTTTATCAAATGGATGTGAAATCAACATTTTTGAATGGGAAACTTGAAGAAGAGGTTTATATTGAGCAACCAGATGGTTTCCAACTTGGTGATGATCCCAACTTTGTTTGCAAGTTGAAGAAAGCATTATATGGCTTAAAATAGGCACCCCGAGCATGGTATGCAAGGCTAGACAACTATCTCACCCAACAAAGGTTTAAGAAAGGTATGGTGGATAGTAATTTGTATGTCAAAATAGAAAATGGGCATCTTATTGTTCTTGTTGTATACGTAGATGATATCATATTTGGCAGCGACAAAGATGAGTCATGTAAAGATTTAGCAAATAAGATGCAGAAAGAATTTGAAATGTCAATGATTGGTGAACTTTCGTATTTCCTCGGGTTGCAAGTTAATCAAAATAAGAAGGGCATATTTATTTCTCAAGTTAAATATGTGAAAGAGATGTTAAAAAAGTTCACAATGGAGGATTGTAAGCCAGTTAGCACTCCCATGATGACAGGTTGCAAGTTGAGCAAGGATGACAAATCTCCACCTGTTGATCAAACCATGTACAGATCTATGATTGGAAGCTTACTGTATCTGACAACTACCAGACCAGATATTTTGCAGGCAGTATGCATGGTAGCACGATTTCTAGGCTAATCCCAAGGAGACTCATGTGACAACAGTGAAGAGGATTCTTCGGTACCTCAAGGGTACTATGGAGTATGGGTTATGGTATCCGAAAGGTAAAGACTTCACCCTTATTTCGTATTCAGATGCAGATTGGGCAGGATGTGTAGATGATAGAAAGAGTACCAGTGGAGGTGCATTCTATCTTGGAGACAGATTGGTCGTATGGCACAGTAAGAAACAAGAGTCAGTTTCTTTATCGACAACAGAGGCAGAATATATTACAGCGACAACATGTTGTACGCAGGTATTATGGATGAAACAAACCCTGAAAGATCTTGGTATTAGCTTCAGTGAGCCAATATCAGTTAAGTGTGATAACACAAGTGCCATTAACATCTCCAAGAATCCGGTTATGCATTCATGCACAAAACACATTGCTATCAGGTATCACTTTTTGAAGGAGAAAGTTGCGGAAGGTGAGGTTAAGTTGGATTTTGTTCCAACTACAGAGCAAGTAGCAGATATCTTCACAAAACCATTGCCCAAGGAAGTTTTTGAGTACCTTCGCAATAAATTGGGAGTGGTCACACTTCCCAAGAATTGACTAGCTACAGGGATCACATTCTCGGGGGGAGCATTTAAGTATTTGATTATATTTTTGCTCATGTTCATGATTTTTGCTAAGTGTAATAAATTGTGCCCGAGAATGTTGTGCATGGACTCGGGGGAGTCTGCGGTAGCCCTTTGGTATTATTGTCAAAGGGGGAGAAGAGTTACAGGAAATTGCACATGTGTTGCCAACAATTCCAAAGGGGGAGATTGTTGAGCAAGGTGCAGCAACGAGTATTGTCATTGTTGTCAACACGAGATCTAGGTGATGCAGTGGACAGGAAGTTCAAAAGCTATTCAGATGCAGAAGACAGGAGTTCAAAGGTTACTCAGAGTATGTACAGTGATTTTCCAAGAAGACCGAAGTGGCCCATATGCAAAAGATCAAAGAAAAAGACAAGTAAGAAAAGTGTCACGATATCGCGACATATACAACGAGCAAGAAAAACTATCACGATTTCGTGACATGTTGGAAGAGAGAAAAAGAAGAAAAACTATCACGATTTCGTGACATGTTGGAAGAGAGAGAAAAAGCAGGAAAAACTGTCACGATTTCGTGACATGTTGGAAGAGAAAAAGGCAAGTGGAAAAACTGTCGTGATTTCGTGACATGTTGGAAGAGAGAGAAAAAGTAGGAAAAACTGTCACGATTTCGTGACATGTTGGAAGAGAAAAAGGCAAGTGGAAAAACTATCATGATTTCGTGACATGTTGGAAGAGAAAGAGCAAGAGGAAAATATCACGATTTCGCGACATGTTGGAAGAGAAAAAGGCAAGTGGAAAAAGTGTCACGATTTCATGACATGTTGGAAGAAAAAGAAAGCAAGAAGAAGTGTCACGATTTCGTGACAAGTTCGAAGAAAGAGAACAAGTAAGAAAAGTGTCACGATTTCATGACATGTCGCATTTTCATGACTAAAATAGGAGAGAGAAAGTAAGTTGGAAAAGTGTCACGATTTCGTGACATGTCGCATTTTCACGACTAAAATAGAGAGAGAAAGTAAGTTTGAAAAGTGTCACGATATCTGACATGTCGCATTTTGCGACAAAAGAAAGAGAGGAAGCGTACAAAGAGAACTGTCATGATTTCATGACAAAAGCAGAGAAGAAGACTTGAAAGTGAAGTGTCACGATTTCATGACAAAAGCAGAGAAGTAAAGTACGAAAGAGAAGTGTCACGATTTCATGACAAAAGAGAGAAGAAGACTTGAAGGGAAGTGTCACGATTTCAGACAAAAGCAAAGAAGAAGTACGAAAGAGAAGTGTCACGATTTCACGACAAAAGAAGGAAACTAGAAGGAAAGTGTCACGATATCGCGACATAAGCAAGAAGGAAGAGCGATAAAAAAGAGAAAGAGGAAGTGTCACGATATCATGACCAAAGAATAGAGAAAGAGTACGGAGGAAAAGTGTCGTGATATCATGACATTTGTATTTTCACGGGCCAAAGCTAAGAGAAAGAGCAAGGAGGAAAAAGTGTCATGATATCGCGACATGAAGTATTTTCACGGTCCGATGCAAAGAGAAAGAGAGAAAGAAAAGTGTCATGATATCGTGACATTTGTATTTTCAGGGGCCAAAGCAAGGAGAAAGAGAGAAATGAAAGTGTCATGATATCATGACATGTATTTTCATAGTTGAGTTGAAGCCGACGAAGACCGATGACAATCGACTAAAATTAGGGTTTATAGTTGTCATGAAAGTCGACTAAGATTAGGGTTTACAGTCGACTAAGATTAGGGTTTTCATCACAAAAATTTTGTTATAAAAGGAGGGTTGTTTGGAGATTTAAGATGTTGAAGTGTGCGAAGTTCGATCGTAGTGCAGAGAGCAAGTCGTATCAAATCATGCTAAGTGCAAAATTTCAAAGAGAGCAGAGTGCAAAAGGGAGAATATGATCATGAAGTTCGACGTAACGAAGCGAGTGTGCGAAGTGATTGTAGAGAGAGCAGAGTGCAGAGAGAAGCAAAGGTGAAGAAGACTAGTCAGGGTCTTGCAAAAGCAAAGGTATCTTCCTTTAAAAATTATAGATTCAAATTGAAGTCTAGGTTGTAGCTTGGCATCAGAGGTTGGTGCTCCTTCCAGTTGGTTTTGGTAAATCAGGGGTTGGTGCTCCTTTCTATTGGTGAGGTAAATAAGGGGTTGGTGCTCCTTCCGGTGTGTCTTGGTAAATTGATTGTAAAGTTGGTGCTTTGCAAAGGCTGGATTTGGATGGTAGTCCAAGCAGTCAATTTTTGAGGAGTAGCCACATTGGTGAACCTCGTTAAATCTTGTGTTGTGTGATGCTCTTTTGTTATACTTGTTGTATCTAGTAATAAGTTTTAATTGTTGCAGTATTAAGAGCTGTAAATTTAAGTTTAAAGAGCTACACTGATTCACCCCCCTCTCAGTGTCATTGTAAGACTAACAATTGGTATCAGAGCTAAGTTCCTGTACAAGCTTAACCGGCTAGGGTGATCTTGGAAGTAACACAATGGCTAGGTGGTGAAGGCTTCTCATCAAACAAAGCACCATTGTTTGATGGATCTAATTACGCGTTCTAGAGAATCAGGATGCAGACATATCTCTGTGCTTTGGGATACGACATCTGGGATTCAGTAGTTAGTGGATACACAATACCCATCACTCCTCCAAAAGAGGCTGATGAAAAGAAACTATTTGAAAATAACTCAAAAGCAAAGAATGCTCTCATGTGCGGATTAGCAGACAGTGAACTAGTAAAGATCATGAGTTGTAAAATGGCAAAAGAGATATGGGACAAACTGAGGAGTATTCATGAAGGAGACGATAAGATCAAGGAGGCCAAGTTACCAGACACATCGAGCTCAGTTCGAAGCATTAAATATGAATGACGATGAAAACATTGAGGCATATATGTTGAGAGTTAATGGAATCATTAATGCGATCAGAGGACTCGACGAGGATATCGAAGACTCTGCCATCGTGAAAAAGGTATTAAGATCTCTTCCTCAAAGGTTTGATTCTAAAGTCTCAGCGATAGAAGAAGCTAAAAATCTAAATTATTTTAGTATAGATGAGATGTATGGTTCTTTGATTGCATATGAGATGAGGATAGGAAGATCTAAACCCACGGACAGAGAAGCGGCTTTTAAAGCCCTTAAAGATAAAAATGCAAAACAAGAGTTCGAGGAAGAAGAGACATCGAGATGAAATGGAAGCAAACTTTGTTAGAAAACTAAAAAGGGGAAAAGGAAAATACAGAGGAAAGCTACCGCTTAAATGTTTCAACTGTGGAGGCGTTGGGCATTTTGTGACTAAATGTCCACTTAAAGAGAAGAACAAAAATGATGAAGGATCGCACCAAGAAAGAAGTGACTGGAAGAAGAAAATGAATTTCAGAAAAGGCAACTTCAAGAAGAAAAGTTTCATCTCCAGGAATGCCAGTTCATCAGAAGACAGCTCCGGTGAGGATTCCGAAGAGGAAACAGGTGAAGCTCTTTTCATGGCATTTGAAGAAGTAAAATCAGAAAAGGAAGAAGGAGTGAACTCTGAAGTATGTGGTGAAAACCCTGAGGCTGAAGTAGATCTAGAAGGTGAGTTGATATCTGCACTTGAAGAGTGGAAGATAGAAAGGAAAAAGAATAAGAAAATTTCAAGAAAGCTTGAGGATGCAAATGAAATCATAACCGAGTTTGAAAGTACAGATAGAAGAATCCAAGAAAATCTTCGAAGATCTCGAAGTGCAAATAACCATGAAAATAGATTATTGCAGCAAGCTAGAAGAAGAGATTGTTGGTTTAAGAATGCAGCTAGAAGAGATGAATAAGAAAATTAGTTGTTATCACAAACGTGAAGAAAGTTCTATGAAGCTGGATAAGATCATAAATGACCAAAGGCCTGAGGCATCAAATTTGGTCTAGGTTTCATCGAAGGAGAATCATCAAATGGATCAAAGGCCAGAAATGTAGAATCCATAAAGAATGAAGATAAGAAACAGGTTGATCAAGGAAAAATGTCTCATGCAAAAGAAAGCAATAATGCCAGGCACGAAAGGAGAATTGACAATGATGGATTCACCAATGTCACACATCAAAGAAGAAGAAGACCTATGGCTCCTACGACAACATGGCAAAGACCATCACCCAGGTTCAATTATCCCTTTTCTGGTTTCTGTTTTAAATGCAATGGCTATGGACATAAAATCTCAGACTACAAATATAATGTAAGACCAAGGAATTTCACTAGTAGAAATGCTTTTTCTCCTTTGATGAATTATACAGTAGAATGTTATAACTATCATAATTTTGGGCACATTGCAAGAAACTGTAGAAGTACATTTGCATCAAATCAGTTTCAAGGAAGAAAATTTCAACCAAATAGGATGAGACAAAATAGAAAACTTCCTGAAAAACATGCACAAGCTATTGATAAGGGAAAGGCAAAACAAGAACCCAAAACTACTATCAAAACGGAGTGGAAAGGAAAAGAGCGACTTAAGGAAGAAAAGGAATCCTTAATCGTACAAACAACATTTAAAGCACAGAATAAATATGTACCATGGATACTTGATAGTGGATGCTCCAGTCATATGACAGGTGACAAACAGAAATTTGAGAAGTTACAGAAATATGAAGGTGGTTCGAGTAAAGTTTGGAAATAATGATGGAGCTAAGATAGTTGGCAAAGGTTCGGTTAAAATTAGTGATGGAAAAATTAAGTCGAGAAGAAGTCTTGTTTGTGGATGGTTTGAAACATAACTTGTTGAGCGTAAGTCAGATTTGTGATAAAGGTCATGAAGTAGTTTTTATGAAGCGGGGTTGTGAAGTCGGAAAAACAAACGAGTGGAAAATTGATAGCAACTGGATCAAGGACATCCGGCAACCTGTACACTCTCTCAGAGACTTCAAAAGGAGCTTGTTTTATTGGACAGGAAGAAGAAAATTGGTTGTGGCACAAGAGACTCGGTCATATCAGTTTTGATAATCTAGTAAAAATCACCTCAAAAAGGGCAGTGAGAGATATTCCCACCATCAACAAACCTGCAAACAACATTTGTGCTTCATGCCAAAAGGGGAAGCAAACTAGAGTCACATTCAAAACAAAAGAGTACTACACAAGCAAACCTTTGGAACTAATACACACTGATTTATGTGGACCCATGAGAACACAAAGCATAAATGGTGACAAATATTTTATGTTGTGCATTGATGACTATTCCAGAATGACATGGATATTTTTCTTGAAGCATAAATCAGAAGCTTTTGATATGTTCAAGATTTTCAAAAACCAGGTTGAGAATGAAACAGGAAAGAGGATCAAATGTTTAAGATCAGATAGAGGAGGAGAATTCATTTCAGAGGAGTTTACAGAGTACTATGAAAAATACGGTATTAGGAGACAAGTTTTCAGCAACCAGGACACCTCAGGAGAATGGAGTGGTAGAAAGAAAGAACAGGACAGTGCAAGAAATGGCATGGACTATGTTGGCTGAAAGTAGAGTAGCAGACAGATTTTGGAAAGAAGCAGTCCATACTACGGTGTATATCCAAAATAGGTACATGCTGAGAACACATGAAAGCAAAACTCCTTATGAGTTGTGGTTCGATAAAAGGGCAACAACAAAATACCTCAAAGTTTTTGGCAGCAAGTGCTACATCAAAAGAACTGAAGATAATCTTGGTAAGTTTGAAGATAGAGCGGATGAAGGTATTTTTGTTGGTTATTCATCAAAAAGCAAAGCTTACAAATGCTACAACAAGAGGCTAAAGAAAATTGTGGACAGTGTCGATGTTAAATTTGATGAAGGTAGAGAACGAGTAATTAGCTATGAAACGAACTACCCAATTTATGAAGAGGTTATTGAAGGAGATGAGGAAAACGAAATGGAAAAGATACAAAAAATTGACTCAGATGATTTAAGTTGTGATTCAGAAGTGGAAGAAAATAAGAAATTCAAAATAGGTAGCTGGCAGAAAAATCATCCTAGAGAGCAAATAATTGGAGACCCCAAAGTTGGTGTTCAGACAAGAAGAAGAGTAGTAAGTAACTACTCTCTATTATCCAACATTGAGCCCAAAAATGTTGATGATGCAAGCAAAGATGAAAGTTGGATGAAGGCAATAAATGAAGAATTAGATCAGATCGAGAAAAAAGAAACTTGGGAGTTAGTACCTAGACCTGCAAATAAAAATATAATCGGGACTAAATGGATTTTTGAAACAAATTGAATGAAGACGGACAGGTAGTCAGAAATAAAGCAAGATTGGTATGTAAGGGTTATGCACAAGTTGAAGGCATTGACTTTGAGGAAAATTTTGCACCAGTAGCTAGACTAGAGGCAATTAGAATGTTTCTGGCTTTAGTAGTCTACAAGAATTTCAAAGTTTATCAAATGGATGTGAAATCAGCGTTTTTGAATGGGAAACTTGAAGAAGAGGTTTATATTGAGCAACCAGATGGTTTCCAACTTGGTGATGATCCCAAATTTGTTTGCAAGTTGAAGAAAGCATTATATGGCTTAAAACAGGCACCCCGAGCATGGTATGCAAGGCTAGACAACTATCTCACCCAACAAAGGTTTAAGAAAGGTATGGTGGATAGTAATTTGTATGTCAAAATAGAAAATGGGCATCTTATTGTTCTTGTTGTATACGTAGATGATATCATATTTGGCAGCAACAAAGATGAGTCATGTAAAGATTTAGCAAATAAGATGCAGAAAGAATTTGAAATGTCAATGATTGGTGAACTTTCATATTTCCTCGGGTTGCAAGTTAATCAAAATAAGAAGGGCATATTTATTTCTCAAGTTAAATATGTGAAAGAGATGTTAAAAAAGTTCACAATGGAGGATTGTAAGCCGGTTAGCACTCCCATGACGACGAGTTGCAAGTTGAGCAAGGATGACAAATCTCCACCTGTTGATCAAACCATGTACAGATCTATGATTGGAAGCTTACTGTACTCGATGACTACCGAGACCAGATATTTTGCAGGCGGTATGCATGGTAGCACGATTTCTAGGCTAATCCCAAGGAGACTCATGTGACGACAGTGAAAAGGATTCTTCGGTACCTCAAGGGTACTATGGAGTATGGGTTATGGTATCCGAAAGGTAAAGACTTCACCCTTATTTCATATTCAGATGCAGATTGGGCAGGATGTGTAGATGACAAAAAGAGTACCAGTGGAGGTGCATTCTATCTTGGAGACAGATTGGTCACATGGCACAGTAAGAAACAAGAGTCAATTTCTTTATCGATAGTAGAGGCAGAATATATTACAGTGACAACATGTTGTACGCAGGTATTATGGATGAAACAAACCCTGAAAGATCTTGGTATTAGCTTCAGTGAGCCAATATCAGTTAAGTGTGATAACACCAGTGCCATTAACATCTCCAAGAATCCGGTTATGCATTCACGCACAAAACACATTGCTATCAGGTATCACTTTTTGAAGGAGAAAGTTGTAGAAGGTGAGGTTAAGTTGGATTTTGTTCCAACTACAGAGCAAGTAGCAGATATCTTCACAAAACCATTGCCCAAGGAAGTTTTTGAGTACCTTCGCAATAAATTGGGAGTGGTCACACTTCCCAAGAATTGACTAGCTACAGGGATCACATTCTCAAGGGGAGCATTTAAGTATTTGATTATCTTTTTGCTCATGTTCATGATTTTTGCTAAGTGTAATAAATTGTGCCTGAGAATGTTGTGCATGGACTCAGGGGGAGTCTGCAGTAGCCCTTTGGTATTATTGTCAAAGGGGGAGAAGAGTTACAGGAAATTGCACATGTGTTGCCAACAATTCCAAAGGGGGAGATTGTTGAGCAAGGTGCAGCAACAATATTGTCATTGTTGTCAACATAGTCAGATGTAGTGGATAGGAAGTTCAAAAGCTATTCAGATGCAGAAGATAGGAGTTCAAAGGTTACTCAGAGTATGTACAATGATTTTCCAAGAAGACCGAAGTGGCCCATATGCAAAAGATCAAAGAAAAAGACAAGTAAGAAAAGTGTCGCGATATCGTGACATATACAACAGGCAAGAAAAATTGTCATGATTTCGTGACATGTTGGAAGAGAGAAAAAGCAAGAAAAACTATCGCGATTTCGTGACATGTTGGAAGAGAGAGAAAAAGCAAGAAAAACTGTCACGATTTCGTGACATGTTGGAAGAGAAAAAGGCAAGTGGAAAAACTGTCATGATTTCATGACATGTTGGAAGAGAGAGAAAAAGCAGGAAAAACTGTCACGATTTCGTGACATGTTGGAAGAGAAAAAGGCAAGTGGAAAAAGTGTCATGATTTCGTGACATGTTGGAAGAGAAAAGCAAGAGGAAAAACTATCACGATTTCGCGACATGTTGGAAGAGAAAAAGGCAAGTGGAAAAACTGTCACGATTTCATGACATGTTGGAAGAAAAAGAAAGCAGGAAGAAGTGTCACGATTTCATGACAAGTTCGAAGAAAGAGAACAAGTAAGAAAAGTGTCACGATTTCGTGACATGTCGCATTTTCACGACTAAAATAGGAGAGAGAAAGTAAGTTGGAAAAGTGTCACGATTTCGTGACATGTCGCATTTTCGTGACTAAAATAGGAGAGAGAAAGTAAGTTGAAAAGTGTCACGATATCACGACATGTCGCATTTTCATGACAAAAGAAAGAGAGGAAGCGTAAGGAAGCAGAAGTGTCATGATTTCATGACAAAAGCAGAAAGCAAGACTTCGAAAGCAGAAGTGTCACGATTTCGCGACAAAAGCAAAGAAGTAAAGTACGAAAGTAGAAGTGTCACGATTTCACGACAAAAGCAAAGAAGAAGACTTCGAAGGCAGAAGTGTCACGATTTCATAAAAAAGCAAAGAAGAAGTACGAAAGCAGAAGTGCCACGATTTCATGACAAAAGCTAGAGTTGAAGACTACGGAGGCGAAGTGTCACGATATCATGACAAAAGCAAAGAAGCTTGGAAGGAAGTGTCGCGATATCGTGACAAAAGAAAGAAGTCTAGAAGAAGTGTCGCGATATCGTGACATAAGAATAGAGAAAGAGTAAGGAGGAAAAGTGTCACGATATCGTGACATTTGTATTTTTATGGGCCAAAGCTAAGAGAAAGAGCAAGGAGAAAAAGTGTCACGATATCGCGACATGTAGCTTTTACGGTCCAATGCAAAGAGAAAGAGAGAGAAAGAAAAAGTGTCACGATATCATGACATGTTGTATTTTTAGGGGCCAAAGCAAGGAGAAAGAGAGAGAAAGAAAGTGTCGTGATATCGCGACATGTTGTATTTTCACGGTTGAGTTGAAGCCGACGAAGACCGATGACAACCGACTAAAATTAGGGTTTACAGTTGTCATGAAAGCTGACTAAGATTAGGGTTTACAACCGACTAAGATTAGGGTTTTCATCACAAAAATTTTGTTATAAAAGGAGGGTTGTTTGGAGATTTGAGATGATGTTGAAGTGTGCGAAGTTCGGTCATAGTGCATAGAGAGCAAGTCATATCAAATCATGCTAAGTGCAAAATTTACAAAGAGAGCAGAGTGTGCAAAAGGGAGAAGATGATCATGAAGTTCGATTGTAACGAAGTAGAGTGTGCGAAGTGATTGCACAGAGAGAGCAGAGTGTGTAGAGAATGCAAAGGTGAAGAAGACCAGTCAGGGTCTTGCAAAAGCAAAGGTATCTTACTTATTAAACTTATAGATTCAAATTGAAGTCCGGGTTGGTGCTTGGCATTAGGGGTTGGTGCTCCTTCCAGTTGGTGCTGGTAAATCAAGGGTTGGTGCTCCTTCCAGTTGGTCTTGGTAAATTGATTGTAAAGTTGGTGCTTTGCAAAGGCTGGATTTGGATGGTAGTCCAAGCAGTCAATTTTTGAGGAGTAGCCACATTGGTGAACCTCGTTAAATCTTGTGTTGTGTGATGCTCTTTTGTTATACTTGTTGTATCTAGTAATAAGTTTTAATTTCTACGGTATTAAGAGCTGTAAATTCAAGTTTAAAGAGCTACACTGATTCACCCCCCCTCTCAGTGTCATTGTAAGACTAACATATGTCCCTCGACTCTATATCTATCTAACAATGAGGCCTTTCTTATATAGGAACACAGGTTCCTTGGCCAACACTCTACCTAGTTGTGCAAGGGACAAATTGCACATTGACACTTGTGCATTTATTACATTGCATGAAGTAACTAGATAACTTACCCCTAAAGTAATCTAAGTATGTACCTTGGAATATACATTTACATAACCCAAGTGTTGGAATAGACTCTATTTCTAAAACTCCCATGTATTACATTATTTGGGTATTGAAGAATTTTAATCTTCAATATGGATCTTCTTCTTCTTCAACTTGTTAAGAGCAGTCTTGATCTGGTTATTTTTTTGCTTCTTCAATATTCATGTCATGACTTCTTGTCTATTTTTATTCTTTGCTCCTTGATTTCAAGCATCTTTGGTGGACCATCACTTTCATTATAGTGCATGTCTTTAGTGGATCTGAATTGATCCTTCTTCCTTCTTTTGTACCTTGGTAAGACTTGTTTCTTTGTCCTTCATAATTATCAACCTTGTGCTTAATGTTAGTAGATCGACCTGAAATAAGTTTCTTAAGATAATAGTTTAATATTTGAAGTAATATTCTTTCATAGTCGTTATAGTACCCATATTTTAAATGATAGGAGAAACATGAGTGATTTATTTCATCACAATATTTGAATGGATGGAAACTCCAAAAATTCATTTTTCATGACCATATTGGTTGCAATGAGTGCACAATAGATATGATCTGGCAATTTTATAGTTAATTTTAGGAATATCATGTTTGTATATCTCCTTAATAAGGTCTTCAAACCATATGTGCACAATTGAAGCTATTATTTTTGCATAAAGTCTTGTTGATCAATATTTTCCTATTTTTGTTCATTAGATTCATTGGATGAATATTCCTTTACATAGCCATTGATTTTAGAACTTATTTCATATTGTGTTGGTTCTTACTTTTCTTTTCTCTTTTGATCATTGTAATCCATTAGGTTCTTAATCTATATTGGTATTTTCCTTATTCCATCTCTAAGAGTGTTGCTAAGTATGTCAGTAGATATTTGTATATCCTAGATTCTTATGGATAGAGTAGTCTACCTTATAGCTCCCACGTTTTAAGATAAATGATCCCTAGTTGAAGTATATAAATTTGATTTGATAAAACCTTTATAAATTCTAAGGTTTTTAGGCTACCTTATGTCTCCCTAGTAATGAGAGTATGAACACCTAATTTTAGGTTTTGAAGAAAGCTTATATCTTCCCAACTTGATAATCTTAGACAAATATTATTATTATCAAGTTTTGTATAATTTATTATGACTACCTAATGATTTTGGAGTATGATATAGTGCTTCTATAAACATATAGTTCAGTTTTGGTTGATTTTATACAAGTTTTGTAAATATAAAAAATCAACTTCTTAACACCTTATTGCTCCTAATTGAGCTAAGCACTTTTCAATTTTTAAAGAAGTTTTAATGTTGGATTTCTTTTATCCCTTTTTAGAAGTTTTGAGACAATAAAATTATAATTATCCACCCTTAGTAAAAACCCTAATAACCTCTTTTTATATCCCTTGTATTTTTCTATTTTACAATAAATTAATTTTATGTAGTAACCCTTGTGGCTCCCAAATTTGGAAAATTATAAAAATAATAATATTTGCAAAAACATTAAATAATTTAATCCAAGTAGAATTTCTTATTTCTCCTAGGTTAAATTGCAAATATTAATTCAATTAGATAAGTTATCCCTTATATATTTTGCTTTCAAAATCTAAGTTTTAACCTTAGTTTATAACCCTTATATCTCCAAATATGAAAGCAATAATAAAATGGGATTAAACCTTACCTTTTTGGATGCTAAATATCCTCACTATTTGACACTTTATTCAGCTAGATATAACAATAATATAAATGTCACCTTTGGCACTAGAATCAACAAAGATACCTTGGAGTTGCTTGTCTTCAATGCTGGTATGTAGGTGCTATAAAAATAGGAAGGTTTGACATTCAATACCAGGAGCCTCTAATGCTCCTTCTTCCTTCCTTCCATGCTGCACTTTGGATGGTTTTGACTGTTCTTTTCTCCCTGTTGAACTTTGGACTTCAGGCACCTTTTATGGATGAATAATCATGTACTTTGTGACATGTGTTACACTCATTATAAATAAGTGCTCCTTTCCTTCTATAACATCCCAATTTCTTGTTCAATGCTCTTTGATCATTCTATAATGTATGGGCACTCATGTGGGCACTTGTGTGAATATTGTGGAGGATAAAAAGTGTCACCACTTTGTTGTAACTCCTATGTGAGGTTTCTTGAGCATTGAGAGAGAAATGATGTCTTAGAAAGTTTATGCCAAGTGGAATTCAAACTCTTTGCATGAATTCCTTCCCTGTAACGTCTTCCAAGGTGGAAATTATAACTCCTCAAATCCTTTTGTATGTCATTCATTTTCTTTGCTATGTTTCTTGGACATCAAGTAAGCTATTCTTTTGTAGGTGGATTGACGATGCACTATGGAGTTTTGAATATTGATTTGGAGCTTCCTTTGGTGAACGTTCTTCTTTAAGTTAAAGACATTGAATGTAACACCTTTGATCCTTCTATTTTATACCTCCAATCGTGTTGATTCTTGTGTAGATTTTTGATATCTTTTTGTAGTAGATGTGCACTCTTTTGTCTATGTAAATGTATCTCAACGATAGCTTGATATGAGCTTTGATTTTACAGGTTCATACGTCTAAGATGAGCCCTTTGAGTGGCTCCATTTTCTTGGAAATAAGAGTGCTGATGTTTGACCTTCCTTGGATGATTTACCTTGTAGTTATTGTGCCTTTTGTGGCACTTTTAAATCTGCTCTTTTGCTGTAAAAATCATATTAGAATAGTACAATAAAATATATTATAAATTGTATATAAGGCTTCTTTAATGTACCTTATTTTGCACTCTATTTCTAAATCTAAAATTCTGGTTTTGTGGTAGGTTTTTCCTACAATACAAGGGTTTTAAGGTTATCTTTTATGAGTAGGCACACCTTTTCATTTTTTCTTGGACACATTGATGAGAAGTCCAAGCTTAGATAACAATAGATAGAATATTTTCAATTGATGTAATTTTTTGCACTTTATTTACTTGCATCTAACCTTGCAATGCTTTGGATTTGAGACTCACCAAATCTCAATCTTTGAAGATTCTATTTTTGTTTTTGGTTAGTTGTGTTCTTCTCCAGATTTTGGAGGATTCTAACATTATTTGTGGCTCCACTTGGCTACTATGTGTTGCATATTTTTGTGCTTTAATAGTATTTTTAGACACTTGATACAGATCAGATTTTTTGCCTTTTAGAAACACAAATCTATTTTTTTAGAGTAGTATAATAGTGCAAAATAAATCTAATAGAATTTAATTTTAATGCACTAAAAATTTCACCTTATAAGTCCAATCAAATCTCAAGGTAATACACTTAATAAAATTTACTTCAAATAATCAAGAATAATCTGAAATGAACTTTCAGTAATTTTTCTACAATTTAACTACAATTTAGTATTGTAGAACTTAAGTCTTATTTTTATTATTCTAAAGTAGATGATAGGTAGTTGATAGAAGAAATTATGAAATCTAATCAACTCCTAATTAATGTGCAAATAAATCCTTAAAAAGAACCTTTTTTCCTTTTGCACTTTAGAATACTGCAATATAGTTGTTTTCTTGCAACTTTAGTTCAAATTCAAGTGCTCTAACAAATATGATAAGTAATCCAATTAATGAATCTACTTGCACCAAAATTTGCTTACCTTTTTTTGTAGCTCTTTTACCAATTTTGTAGAGGATGTAGATATTGGTGTATAGGATCACCAAGTTGTTGCTTCAAGTAGTATCTTGCAGATATCTGTAGACTGTCCTGAACAACTGCTTCACCAAATGATGGTCTCAAAATTTCTTTCACAATCCTAAGGTTTGGTGGCTTATTATCCTCTTGTGTTCTCCTCCTTCTGCTGTAAATTTGGAGAATTATTTTATCTTTGAAGTGGTGCCTTCTTACTCTGATAGGCAATTTTAAAATCTCTAAGATTTGGTGAGCTTATTATATCTTCAAATATTCTTATCAAATTTTGACTTCAATCAGGATCCTTTTCTAGGATTTGACACTCATTGTCAAATTCTTCTTCATATATTTGGTGCTCCTTTCCAAATTCTCCTTCATGGATTTAGCACTTCTTGCCAAATTCTTCTTCATGGATTTTGTGCTCCTTACCAAATTATCCTTCTTGGGCTTGTTTTTGGATGACAACAATTGTCCCAAGTCCTTCACTATCAGGGGATTCACCTTGGTAGTGGATTTATCCAATGAGTTCTCCTAAGAAATATTTTGATGATCTTTAGCAAGGCTCTATAGGTATTTTTATGGATTCTTCTTGAGACCTTTCATAGATATTCAATCTTGTAGCCTCTTATGGTCTTCCTTGAGACCTTCTCTTCAACCTTCTACTCCTGAAAGTGTTGGTGGTGAGATCTTCTTTTGGATATTCTAATTTTTCTTCTTATAGCTTCAAGAAGGACTCTCCTAGTCCTTCTTCTTATTCTTCCAAGACTGAAAGTCTTTCAATGAGATCTTCTCCTTATCTCTTCATTTTTGCTTTAGGTGCTAAGTTGATTCTTAAGAAGATACTCTTTCTAACTTTATTGTAGGAAATTTCTCAACTCACTGAATCTTTTTTCCCTAAAAAAGATATTAGTATCTTAATCTACTTTTGAATTAGATATTCTTTTCAAATTCTTCTTCATGATCAAGGCTTTTGTGTCCTTGTTTTTTAGGATCAAGGCTTTTGTGGCCTTTTTTAGTACCAAGGATTCTATGGCCTTTTCCAATATCAAAGCTTTAGTGGTATTTTTAGTATCAACGCTTTTGTGGCCTTTTTTAGTATCAAGGCTTCTATGGCCTTTTTAGTATCAAGGATTCTATAGCATTTTCAGTATTAAGGCTCCTATGACCTTTTCAGTATCAAGGATTCTATGGCATTTTCAGTATCAAGGCTTCTATGGCCTTTTTAGTATCAAGACTTATATGGTTTCTTCTTCAAGGCTTCTATGGCATTTTATTCAAGGCTTCTATGGTATTTTTGTGTCAAGGCTTCTATGGCCTGTTATTCAACTATGAATTTATTCAATCTAGAAATGGATATCTTCAATCTTCTAACTTCACCACAGCTCTTCTCTAGAAGTCTTCTTCCATAATTTTCTTCTCTTGCACAAGAAACTAATATTTGCACTATGAGGGCATGTTGACCTTTGGGCAATGAAGTTGGAGTCTCCTAGATTTATATTGTAGGAGGAGTCCCAATCCTCTAAGAATTAATTTTATCCAAAAAAATAAAATTTAGGTAATAATTAGCAAATTATAGATAACCTGGATGATCTTCACTAGATGATTTATCAATCTAGTGTATTGAATGTTGAGTCCTAGTATTCATGAGTTTTCCTGGCAACTATGTGGAAAAGAATATAGATAAATATAATCTCATTATTTTTTGGAGCTGATATTTCCTTCAATCCTAACTTTGTGACTCTCCCTAATTTTACCACGTAGATTCTTTTGGTATCTTTTGATAGTGGCTAGTCTAGTGGTATGTTATTTTGACAAAATAATCAAGCTCAATGACAATTGTGGTTTTCCTATTGATCTACATAGACTAGATATACCATGGCTTTGATACCACTGTTAGTTTTTAATGTAAAGAGCACTAGGAGATAACAATCACAAGATGTAGAATAATATGAAATAAATTAAATCTACTAGATGATTGAAATATATTGTAAATAGAAATCATATAAATGAGTACAATGTAGCTATGGAGGAAATAAACACTCCATAATAAATCTACTAAACTACATTTGACCCATCACCAATGGATGGTGAAGTACACATAACTATACTATCCCCTAAGCTACACTATCAGACTATGTCCCCTAACTCTATATCTATCTAAAAATGAGGTCTTTCTTATATAGAAATACATGATCCTTGGTCAACACTCTACCTAGCTATACAAGGTATAACTTGCACATATACATCTTACACATTAACACTTGTGCATTTATTACATTGCATGAAGTAACTAATAACTTGCCTCTAAAGTAATCTAAGTATGTACCTTGGAATATACATTTACATAACCCAAATGATAGAATAGACTCTATTTCTAATAGACAATACTTAAAATGCTTCTCATACTACTTATATCCTATTTTGCCTAAGGTGTTTCTCACTTGAGCACATTTTTTAGTTCTGGATTTTCGTAGCCATGTTCCAATATGATTCTTCTTTCAAATATGATGTGTTCAACATGAATTTCCCTAATGTGGTTCTTCTCAATGTTGCTCTTCCAATGTTACTCTATCTTTGGATTGTCTTACAACATTCGTTTGTCCTTAACTCACACCTTAGTTCCACTTACTTCTTGCACTTTAATTCATAAATTCTCCAATGTTAATAAATTATTCTTTCTTCTTCCAAATTTTTGTCCTACATTCTCAAATTATTATGCACCCTTCTCTATCCAATCTAGGTCCTTCCAATAATTCTCTCCTATTTATATTTTTCCCCTCATAACTCTCACAAATTTTCTTTTCTACTTCAACATCTTGTTTTAATATTGTATTGTCTCTAGACTTCTCATTCCCCTTTTTCTATTGCTTTATCCATTTAATTTAGCTCTACAATATCCTACCTTCCTCTAGTTTATCAATAGTCCACATTCTCTAGCTATATCCTCCAACATACCACTGTTACAATAACAATGATACTCTCATAACTTAATCTATAGTGGCTCTCATACAATTGATAGAATAAAAGTTATTTTCTTACAATATATCAAGATTAAAGTTCTCACATATATACAAGAATTCAAGAAAATAGATAAAATTTAACATATTACCACTAATCACATACTTGGTATTCTAGAGCCAATGAAGTGTTGAAATTTCATTATTACATCTCATATGCTTCCTCTACATATAGCCTTTATAAATGCTCTTGGCATTTCATCTTCAAAAAACTATTCATTTCCTTAAACTCCTCAAACTTACAAGAGATATGACCCTTCATTTTCTCATAAGAGAGATATATTTTACTGACTCTCTAATAATTACAAACCTCTAATGGTGAAAAATACTAAATGACTAATATTTACAAGACTCCTTCACATCACATATTTACAAAGTATGTACAAAAATATTTACAAGGTTCTTTCAATGCACTTGGAAGATATGAAATAATATAATAAAATTCAAAAAACTAGACACATACTATTGTACCCATAACTTATGATTGAAACATACAAACAATAAAAAATTACTCGTTAAATTGATCCCAACTAATTTTCATCTTCTTATGAAATTGTGACAAATGTTTTTACCTCAAGTGAGGCATATGCCTTCACTTGTTCACATATTTGTGAACTTTCAACTATTGGTTGTCTTTTCTTCTTCAACTATGAGTGTATTTATAGTGATCTCCTCATCATACAAAATTTATAGATAACCACTCATTGTAACAACTAGGTGTAATATAGTAGATTACTACTTACAAGGTTCACTCTATTTTTTTTGCATCAAACCTTCATTTTTATCATGTGGTTGCATAATCGTTGGTCATCTAATGCTTACTAGATATAAACTACAAACACTTCTTATCAAGTGTAGTATTGAACATTGATAGGATTTAATGTTTTCTCCATCCCAATGTGAACTCTACACTTGCAAATTATTAAGGATTATCGAGTATCATCGAATATGCACTCCTAGTATATAATACGTTATTCATAACTTTGTGAGTAGAGACCATTACTATTTAGAAAGGATCAATTCAAGAAATATCTACCTCCTCCAATATCTTCATGGGGAGGATCTTTGTCAAGTAATTTGTATGTAATGGTATTTCTTCGATTATTTCTTCTCAAGGTATTCAGTTGTCTGCTTCTCAGGATATCTCTCGGGAAGCTGTTCGATTTTTTTCTTCCTTATATTCTGAGGATTTTTGTGGGGATCATGTTGATGATCATACTATTTTGCATTGTATTCCTTCTGTTATTTCAGAAGAGATCAATGCATGCCTTCTTCAACCTATTTCCATTGATGAACTAGAAAGGGTAGTTTTCCTTATGAAGACTGGGAAAGCTCCGGGGCTTGACGGCTTCCCGGTTGAGTTCTTTCAACACTTTTGGGAAATTATTAAATCTGATCTTTTGAGGGTTGTTCTTGAGTCCTTTCATAACCATCAGTTGTTGAAAGCTTTGAATTCCACTTTTTTTATGCTAATTCCTAAAAAGGAGGGTGCTAGCTCTTTTGATCAGTTTCGGCCTATTGCTCTCTGCAATGTGGTGTATAAAATTATTACTAAGCTGATTGCGGAGCGTCTCAAGCCTTGGCTGGATAGAGTTTTTCTGATGAGCAGGGTGGCTATGTGGCTGGCCGACAGATTCTAGATGGAGTGGCTATTGCTGTCGAGGCGATTCATTCTATGAGCACTTCTAAGAATAAGTTTATGTTTATGAAGTTGGATATGGCGAAGGCTTATGACAGGGTGAAATGGTCTTTTCTTCACAAAATCCTCTTGGCCTTTGGATTTGATCCTTCTTGGATTGAGTGGATTATGAGTTGTATTACAACTCCCTCATATTCTATCCTAATTAATGGAAAGCCCTCTCCTTTGTTTCATGATTCCCGGGGTCTTCGACAGGGGGATCCTTTATCTCCGTACTTGTTTATAATTATGGCTGAAGGTCTGGGTCGCTGGCTTAAAGATCAGGTTCACCAGGGTCTTATTCATGGATGGAAATGGGAGAATAGTAGGCCAGCAATTTCCCATATTTAGTTTGTTGATGACACTGCTCTCTTGGGTGTAGCTTCTATTTGTGAAGCAACCAACTTTAGACATGCTTTGGACTTGTATTTGGTTGTCTCTGGTCAGGAGATTAATGAGCACAAGTCTATTATTTTATTTTTCAATACAGATCCGAGGGTTCAAGCTAGAATTGTTCAGATTCTCAGGTTTCAGGTTGGAACTCTTCCTCTTACATACTTGGGGATTCCCATTTCTGTTGGTCCTCTACCTAGGGCGGTTTGGACTAACATACTTGACAAATTTCGTAGTTGAGTTAGTCATTGGACTCATAGATGGTTAACTTTTGCTGGTTGGGTTTTACTTTTGAAGTCAGTTGTTCAGGCTTTACCGGTGTATAGATGCCTTATTCATATTGCTCCAACAAGTTTTCTTCATGACCTGGATTCTCTTTCTAGGCAATTCCTATGGGCTGGCAATCTTGGTTCCTCAAAATGGAGTCTTGTTAAATGGGATACTATTTGTCAACCAAGGCAAGCTGGGGGGTTGGGTCTTCGTCTAAGCTCTCTTTCTGGTACTGCTTTGGCTACTAAGCTGTATTGGCGTTGGTGTAGTAATCAGGAGCAAACTTGGGCCAAGATTATCTCCCACAAGTATCTTAGGGGAGTGGAAGGTTCAGATATTCCTCGATACAGCTTGACTGGTCGAGGATCATTTGTTTGGAATACTTTGAAAAAGGGAGCAGAGCTGGTTAAGCAGGGGTTATTATGGATTTGTTATACTGGGTCTCGAGCTCTTTTTTGGCAAGATTCTTGGGATGGCTTTGCTCCTCTTCTTAGCGAGTTTCCACATCTTCAAGATCTTTCTCAATGCTTTTGGGATGCTGGATGGTTGAAGGTGGCAGATTTCAAAACTGTTAAGTCCTTTGGTCAGATGGTTAGTCTCCAGTGGAAGGATCCTCGAGAATGGCCTGCTGGTGGCACTATGGATGTGAGGGCAGAGCTGGCCCGTATTCTCGCTAGCCGTCCCTACTCTTCTTTACCTGGGGATGATGTGCTAGCATGGGGAAGAGATAATAGAGGGATATTTTCGGTTGCTGCTGGTTATTATGTTTTGGATCGACAGTGGTTTGGTGAGGAGGAGGTTCCGTGGTGGAAGCAAGTTTGGAATAAGTTTATTTGGCCGAAGTGTAGTTTTTATGGGTGGCAGGCTACTCATAATCGTTGTCTCACTTGGGATAATTTTCAAAAGCGTGGGTTTGCTGGCCCCTCTTTATGCTATAACTGTGGGAAGGCTGAAGAATCTGTTGGGCATTTACTTCTCCAATGTGACTTTGCTCGACAAGTCTGGCATTATTGGTGGGGAGTATGGAATCACCCTTGTTCGCATGCTTCATCAATAGTTGATTTTTGGAGGAGTATGGGGCGACCTCCTGCAACGGCTTTCTTTTTACAAGTTGGATGGAGTATTGGTCCTTCATGCATTTTTTGGCAGATTTGGCTTGAACGAAACCGTCGGATTTTCCAAGGTAAGGAGTTAACTACTTCCCAGGTCTGGCAGAGGATTTTGCGAATGATCCAGGAACTGTGATCGCAAAATGTCAGATTATTTCTCCCGTGGACCATGCGGAACGTCAGATCATGGAAAGATTAGGCTTGATGGTTAATGGTCCTGGTCCTAATGTCTCTTGCAGACGGATGGGTCAGAATAATCGGGTGCGGAGGGCTGGAAAATGGAATCCGCCTCCTCCGGGAGTGCTGAAAATTAATACGGATGGATCTTCCCGGGGTAATCCGGGTAATGCTGGTATTGGTGGTGTGGGGCGGGATAGTAGTGGTACTATCCAATTTTTTTTCTCTTGCTTTAAGGGACATCATTCTAATAACTTCATGGAAGCACTCGCAATTTTATATGCTTTGGAGCAAGGGTATGCTTTGGGTTGGCGTCGGATTGTTTGTGAATCTGATTCTCAGATTGTTATAAATTTGTTAAATTCTGGAGATAGTCTTCATGGTTGTTGGTGGTTGAGTTGGGTTGCTCAGAAAATTCTTAATATCTCTGCTCACTTGGACTTCATTTCTTTTGTGCATATTCCTCGAGAGTGGAATAGGGTAGCGGATTTGTTAGCTAAATGGGCTTCTAAGTTTCAAGATGGTTGGGATGTTCAAAATTGGTCTCAACTTTCTTCTGATTGCTCTCAATCTCTCTCTTCTTTATTGAGAGCTGATATGTCTGAATAGCTTCTACTTTTTCTTTGTATCATGAATGTTTTGCTGAGTTAATAAATTTTTACCCTCTTTTACAAAAAAAAAAAAAGCTATTACCTTGTCACAAATACTCTTTTTCCATGCATCCTCTAATGGTAGTTGTAATGGTCTATCATCATTTATTTTTTTGAACATTTCTTGTTGGTGTGATATTTATTATCTTCCACTCTTTCTTATGCATAATGGAATTGTTCATATAGCTAAGTTGTTGCCTATGATGTATTTGTACTTTCTTTGTTGTATTCTACTAATAAAAATGATACAATATTTAGTGCCTTACGTAGGAACTCGTGGTCTATCTCACTTGCTTCTTTTAACTTTATATAATATCAATTAGATGTGAATCTTTTGTTACTATCTTGGGTTTGTTGCCTTTAGGTCACCTTTAGACTAGGTCATTACCCCTAGAAAATTACCTTTGAATTTTATTTTTGGAATCTTGCACATAATGTTCCAATATGGTCTTGTTACTCTAGGTCTTCCAAGCATTGCTTAGATAATATTATTTTGATCCATAAGTTATTTATTTCAAATTTTCCAAGATATTTTTGCATGGAAAAACTTACATTCATCACATTCAACTAACTTCATATTTTCCTATAGATATAATTCAACATTTCTTTTGCTTTATCCCATTTTGATAATTTCATCATATAAATTCATATGTAGTTTCTTAGTCACTTTCTCTTTGTGCCAACATTTTCTTTTTGGAGTGATTATTACATCCATATTTTTTTTCAAGAATGCAGTATTCAATACTTGGTTGTCACATGTCTCAATCTTCCACATTGACTATAACAACTCATCCTAGGAAATTATACATATGATACTTTCTTTATAAATGCGGTCTTACTAATTTGTTCATGATGATAAAAAATAAGTCCTTTATTTTTTGGTCTTATACCTAGCTTTACGAGTATTTTCATACCTTACCCATATCTTCTAAAACCTATTATCGATCCTTTTAACTTGTCAAATTTTTATTTGCTCTTCATTTTCTTCATTGTAATGGGTTGTGGAACCATTTAAAACATCCCATACTTATTTTAATTCTAACTAAATTATATTTTTGGTCTTCCAAGTCAAATAGTTATCTCCTCATAATAGTTGGAAATCAGGCAATAGAAACTTTGTTGAACCAGTATCCATAGCAAAACTTCATAAAATTGGAAAAGTTTAATTCCACTACGTTTTGTTTAAAAAATAATTTTCGATGAGTATATATAAGTCTATACTGATAATTTAACTAATGCCTCAAATTTTGAGAAAAGTTAGTGTCTTGCTAGGAAAAAAATAATAAATAGAGAGAATTTTTTTCTTTTAAGGAATATTCTTTGGGATGTTCCAATTCTTCAAAATTAATATGCTTCTAGAGCATATCAAGTTCAAAAAAAAATTTCCAATTCAAAAAAATCGAGCATTACGAATTAACAAGGGTAAAATACTATCCCAATATTAATCGGTGCTACATGTATCTATCCCACTATTACTAATTGATCAACACTATGATAAATACCAATATATTTTTGATCTAAAAGTCTCTATAATGCTCAATATAAGTTCGATATATTATAATCATTTTAGCACCATATCTATAAATCCCTTTAAAGGAACATCGTTGACCTCCATGTCAACATACAACATCAACACTCATGTAAATGATTTAGAATTATTTTCTAGTGCAGTCTCATAATTTTCATCAATATTTATTTGTTTAATCATTTTCTCAATATTTTACTATGCTTCAACATCATAAGGATCCATATTAAGGACTATTTGTTTATGTTATTGATGTTCTCACTATATATTTTCTTGATGATGTCATATAAGAATGTTTTAAGAAACATCCATGTTATCCCTAGTAATAGCTTGTGCAAATTTTGGATCCCTTTAAGGCAACTTAATCATACGGTTAGAATCATTTTGAATATGTTGTTAAAGAGGGAATTAAATCTCAACCTTGAGAAGAGCCTTCATATTTTCAACTAGTTCTTTGGGATTAAAATTGAGTGAGATGATCTACTCGTTTGTTGTCATAACAATAATGTAAAAATCCTTGTAGGAAGGTCATCCAAAAATCCATGAAATTTTGAAATTCTTTGCTATGATTAAATAAAATTTGGATATCATACATGTCCTTCATTGAAGACAAAGTTGACATTAAATACGTCCTATATGATGACCTTGTTAGCTGAGCTATTTTGAAGAATGTTTTATGTGAATAACCCAACGGTTTCTCTAGGTTTAACAATGGCTCACATAGTATATACAACTAATTCCTTGGATTTGATAGAACCTCCTAATTTATGTCATTTTGTGGTGAATCCAATAGGTTGAATTATGATTGATGCCCTTCATGAAACCATGGTCAAATCCTCCTATGAGGAGTCAACTAATTTATTAGTTCAAGTGGATCCTACATCACATCTTCACTTAGAAGTGGATTCTTATTTTGGTCTTTATTCTTTGGCATATTCCCATTTGCATCTTGAATTGGTGGTCATTTCAATAGAAAAAACAATAACCGATTTTATCGTTTAATCCACTATTGAATTATCTTCTGAGGCATGATATCATTCGTGTCAAACTTGAATTTCATGAGTCCAATAGATTTAGTTTTGTATCTAGAAGAAGATTAGCAGATTTAATATCGTTGTGAATGATTGTAGGATTGACATTATCTTATATATAGGCCAAGCCTCTAGTAATTTCCACTATGATCTTCTAATATTTTGGTTATGATAAACATCACTCATTCCTAAATAGATAGTTCTCTAGGCTCTCATCCACCATGAAATTATACATAAAAAATGCTTGTAAAATTCTCCTTCAGAATCCTCTTACCTCTTATAACCTTTCAAAGAAAAAAGTTTCTAATGCCTAACTCTATTGATTACCTACAATTCATGAAAGAACTTGACATCACCCTTGGATGTGAAGTATTTGAACTTCTTCAATGGTGGATATTTGGCCTACTTGTCACTATTATATGGTGGCTCTTCCATCTTGAGCTCTTTTTGATACCTCATACATAAAATCAAAATGGAGTGTAATAGTGTTCCTCTAGATTTTTTTTTTGTGTTTTCCCACACAATTAAGTGGCAGATAAACTCACCAACCCATGGCTCTATCATTAACCTACTTTGATACCATTATTGATCTTTAATGCTTGAATAAATTTATATTACAAATGAGTAATATTAAAATACAAAATATTGTAACACACGGCATAACCATTATTCATATGAGGACAATAATAAACTTGAACTCATAGTCCTTATGAAAACTAAATTCACTAATGACCTTATGAGTGGTAGTTTCTATATAAGAACATTAGTTATCCTTAACTAACATGAACACCTAGATCATGTGAGTGGTAGTTGTATCGAATCTAATTCATATGCTACTAAACTATGATACTAATAATTTCTAATTGGTACCAGTCAGTGTATGGGTTGAACAACTAAAGTTAATATATAAATGGAAAATTATGCTTAGTCAAGTAATATATTTGCCATGAACCTAGGTATTTCAAATGTCATATTGGGAGTACTATGACTATCTTAGCTTGGGGATGTTTCTATTAATCTACAACAATTATATGTCAAGTGGACAAAAAATGGAAAACTCATTGTCACCAAGGAATCCAACCCTCTCTTTCCAGCATGGTTAGTTTACATAACATAGAAAAGATATTGAAAAAAGGGTTGTGGATTATTTGCTCAAGTCAATTGCATGGAGGTTCAATCTTAAAATTCACTTCTTCAAGCTATTTATTTAGATTTATAAAAAATCATGAATCAATATGAGAAGGTCATTAATGATCCCATGGGTCTTCCTTCTAAAAACATGCATGATCATGTTATCCACCTTTTAACAGGAATTTAACTCTCTAATGTGTGTCGTTACTACTATCCCTAACACCAAAATTAAAAAAATGAGAAGTTAATTTAAGAAATGTTGGAGCAAGAAATTATTCATCCAAGCATCAATCATACTCCTCCTTTGTGGGAGTGATGGCACAATGCAAGGATAACTCATGGTACATGTATCCTAATTTTTTTTCTTCCAATAATATCACTATCAAAGATAAGTTTTCTATCCCTATGATATATGATTTAATGAATGATTTGAATGATCCTAGATACTTCATAAAATTAGACATGCATTCTTGGTTTCATCAAATTAGGGTTAGATAAGAGAATATCCCTAAGATATTTTTATACACATGAGGATCATTATGAATTCTTAGTCATACCTTTTGGTCTTACTAATACTCCTACTTTTCAAAGTCTCATGAACCCTATTTTTTCACCTTTCATTTACAAAATTATCTTGACTTTTTATGGTATCTTAATTTACAGTAAGTACTAGGTGGACCATCTAGTTAATGTTGACAAAGTATTTTACCTATTACAAAGGAATTTTTTTTGTCAAAAAGGTCAAATGTTACTTTCGGATCTAGAAGCTAGAGTACTTAGGACATATAGTATCTTAATAAGAAATCAAGGTAGATCCTAACTGGATCAATGCTATGCAAGATTGACCCTTACCTAAATCTCTTAAACAACTTCATAGATTTTTAGGACTCACATGTTACTATAAAAATATTGTCCATAATTATGGCAAAATTATTGCTCCTCTCACTACTGTCAAAAAAATATTTCTTTGTTTTATTTGAAGCTATATCTCAAGCCTTCCAATCTCTCAAAGAAGCTATGTTTATCACTCCTATTTAATCCACTCTTGATATTAGTAAATATTTTATCATTGAGTGTGATGCTTTTAGTATAAGTATTGGAGTTGTTTAAATGCAATATTGGCATCCATTAACCTTTGAAAGTAAGTAATTTTAGGGTAAAAGTCTAGGATAATCCACTTATAAGAAGGAAATATTATCTATTATGTGTAGTGTAGATAAATAGAGGCCTAATTTATTAAGGTATAGTTTCATTATCAAGACCTATTGTAACAGACTTCAACGTTACTTATAGTAGCATCTCTCATATCTTAAATAGAATAAATGGATGAGTAAGATCTTAGGGTGTGATTTTATCATTGAATACAAGAAATAAAAGGAGAATATGGCAGTTGATGCCTTATCTCATAAATATGAGGATGTTGTTGTTAATGCCATCTCAAATCCACTTCCACAATAGATTTCATAACTTCAAAAGGATTGGATTTTTGACTTAGAGACTACATGGATTCCATATATCGAACACATAGTCCCATAGCCTAAATAATCCTAAACTACATGTCTATGGGTTCCATAATTGTTATAAAGAAATACTATCATACAATAAAATTGAAAGGGGTATAATTATAAAATTAGCCCCTATGCACCTCTGACTATGTGTTAGCTACTACTATAATATTTGCTTCCATTTATGATCTTGGTATTATACTACCATGATCTCTTTCCTCTTCCATAGACCCTAATCACTCTCATCAATTTGACATACCATACGGTCTCTTATTGGCACCAAAGTCAAAATGATATGGAAGTAGTATGCTTGGCTATATAATTGCTTACTAATTTGATGAGCAAGCTAGCTACGGTATTACTAATAATAGGCTATCAAAATATACAAGGTTACCTAGGGTGAATCGATGTAATTGATCAATCAACTTTTGTGATCCCTAGGCCATATCTACAATCACATGAAAAATCAAATGGTAGGATATATCTATGTATGATATGTAATATAAGCATTCTAACTTAACTTCAACTATGCACAATGTAAAAGAACATAAGGTAAGCTAAAGTGAGGATGAATTTGTAGGGTATACCCAGGTTATTATGCTATCTAGTTTGGTCTTCCTCCTATAAGGAGGATACCTCCAAGTTGGTAGTATCCACTTTGAATTCATAGAAGTAGATCTATTTTGTGTCTATCTCCTCCTTAGATCCCTCTTATCCTTCTTTGGCACTTCCTTGTTTGTGGATATGCCCTCCTTCATTATGTCCTCCTCCATAACCTTCTCCTCCTTAGGGGTATCCTTCCCATTGTTATATGTGCATCTAGCCCTAGATGCCTCACCTCTCTATAACATAGTTCTATGGGTGGATAATATGTATTTATCTAGGCACTTTTAGCCAATACTTACATATTAAATTATATAAATATTATTTATTAGTAATTTAAAAAGAATAATATAGTGTATCTTCAATCATTCCCCTTCATAATATATCTTTTACATGGTTCATGAATAAATAAATCAAATAGTTATTATATGGTTCTCCTAAGAACTAAATAAATATTTATAGCATGGAAATGTTAGTTGTCTACTAAAAACAATAAACAACAACCTATGAATTAACACTAGTATACCTAAAAAAATCTTAGTTGTCTCTTATTGAATAAATAAAAATTACATGACACAAGTATGCATCTAGCAATAAAATAGAATGATCTAAGTAATTAAAATATAGACTTTCAAAATGAAGACCTAGGTTCAAATATTGCTAGACGGTATATGAAACTACTAAATACCACTATATGGTTTGTTGAAATATCACAACACAATCATAAGTGTATTATGAGTGAGACCCATTTAAATTCTATATATCCATTTTAAAAAGAATATGCATGTTGTAATCTATATGAATCAAAATTTGAATATAATTATAATTGCATAGAAACTATAGGATCTAATTTCTTTGATCATAAGTGGGAACTTAGGTAGTGATCACTTTATGATATATATTTATGCTTTGGAGGATGCAAATGTGACCATTGTATATGAGAGAGGATGACAGATAAGGATAATTCAAGGAGACCTTAAATTTTGTAACCAAGGTAATTAATGAAAATGTAATATTATAGGTTGCATATTCATGTGAGCTTTGATAATGAATGTAATAGATACAATTGTATACATGTTTAAATGTAACACTATTTTAGTGCACTCATAGATAATATTATAGAAAAGTTATACAAGAAAAAGTATTAATAATATAACCCCCAAGTAGTTGTATGAAGGGAATTTCAAGATCAATATATTTTCAACTTTTTTTACTTCAAAAAATAGCATAAAATTATTATTTCTACTAATAAATGATAGGACAACATTTGCTTCCACAATATTATAAGCATAATAGAAACAAATTGTGCATGATTCTTTTCACATGCATGAAGGTCACATAACTTAGATAAATAAAAGAGGTATTAATGTGGTTATGCCTCCTCATCTAATGCTTTATCTTTTGTGTCTCTCCACTCACTTTAACTTCTTGCAAGTAATGATGTCATGTATATATTGAGTGAACATGTTTCTCCAACTCCATTATATGTAGTGATGTAAAACTATTAAGTTTAGGATGTGGATATGGTGATCAAGTAAAACAAGTCCTCCACCATTATGATCTTGGATTATAACCTTTGAAGTATTTATAAGAAGTAATTCATGTTACCCTCATCACTTATGAGCATGTCAATAGTTTTCATCAAATTTGACCCTAAGTTGTTAATTGTAACCATCATATTCTTGCTTTACTACTTCTCCAAGAGGTCTTTAAGGGTTTAATGTATTATGAGTTGTGTCAAAGATGGATAATTAAGACTATCACCCTTATAAAAATAATGTTGAGGTCAACTTTCTTAATTTTGAGGTAATTTTCTTAATCTAGCAAATGATACAATTATATATGGACCTAATTGTAAAATCATAGTGGTCACTTATATATTTCATGAGAGATAATGACATTTGATGGAATGGTATAAAATTGAGTAAGTTAACTAATACAAAATTTACATTGAGAGATGATAAAGGAAGTTTTAGTATAAATATATGTGTAGAACAAAACAATAAACCCTTTTATGTCACAAACAAACATAAATATAACTAGTTATTTTGATGTGAGATTTTTTTTTAAAATATTTTAGAAAGTTAATATTACATTATAAAACCTTTTGATACATTATATTAACTCAATTTTTTGAAAAAAAAATAAAACATAATTTAAAAATAAAAATTAAAAAAAATAACCTAAACTATATATTTAAGTCTTAAATATTCTATTAATATTGTTTTCTTTAAAATTATAAACAAATAACATATATTATTAATTAGTTAATTAATTTTTATTATTCTAATTTTAATTATTATTTTATTTCAACATTTCTATAATTAAATAGTTAGTTGATATATATAATTTTTTTAAGGAGATGAGTACCTCCATTTTGTAGTTTCTTGAATCTTTTGAAGATGAAAGATTATGTGAGACTTACCACCTGAGGCAGTCATAAAGAGAGGAACAACGATCACGTCAAAATAAATTGATCACATCATTTCACTCTATGAGCCTTGAGCCTTGTTCTTTGAATGTATATTGGCATACCACAACAATACCCTATATGTTTATATCTCCCCAGAACTCAACTCCAGGGTGGGAGGTTCAGTCACCATCGCAGTCACGTACAATTTATCTGTGAGATTAACACTTCCACTGCATTCAGCGCCTAGGTTTTTACTTTGCGTGTAATAGAACATGTACAGCGAATCCTCCGTCACCGTAGGCTCGATGCCCGTCTTGTACCATCTTATGTAGAGCTCGCCTAGCTCCAAGAATGCCAAGTGTGGGAAACCCTTCACGTAATTGACAGAAGCAGCAGTAGCGCCTTTACTGAGAGTAGTACGACCAACGTAGTGGCTCTCCACCCAGTCATTCCACGTTACGATCTGAAGAAAAGGGGTGTTGAGCTCTATGAGCTTCTTCCACTTGTCCATCCACAGCCCCGGGCCTTGGCAGTTGCCGTTTACACATTCAGGCACATTCGAGAAGGGTGCAGACTTGTGAATGTCGACCCAGTATGCAGGGAATAGTTTCCTCGCGGCAGCGAAGGGAACATTTATACTTCTTTATTACCTTAAGCAGGCTTTTCTCAAGACCACGCGGGTTATACTTCTATTATTAGTTTAAAATTTTAATGAGACTTATAGATTATTTATGTTATATAACATATAAAATCAAATTATAATAAATAAAAATATATAAATATTATTAATAAAAAGAAGGTAATTTATAAGTAATTGATTTAACCTTATTCATAGATATTGGAGCTAGCTTTCTAATTGTTATTATTATGTAAGCACCCATCAACTCTCCAATATATTAGATGAAATCACACTTCTTGCTCGTACTTTTTTCTTTCTCACTTTTATTATTAAGTAGCTTCTCATTACTTAGATCTATGTTTCAAGCAGAGTTGTTATTTATTCTCTTAACCAAATAAAATATTTATATATTTTTAATATTTAAAAAAAAATTATAAAAAGGTATTAGTTTAATCAATTAAATTTTTTAAGGAGGAAATCATGGTTCAAATGTTACTGAATGATATATGCATAGTTGTCAGGTTACTATAATACTACTATGTATTCATGATGTAATATAGATTAGATCCATTTCAATCCTACTAAATAAATAAAATAGTTGAGTAGAAAGTGGGAGTCAACTAGGAAAGAACCTCACCTTCAAATTTCTTACTCTAAATATTTGAAGAAATTAAAAGAAAAGAGGATTCTCTTGAGGCAATGATGAGTGGAAAGAAATAAATGTAATTTAAAGAAACCTTGGTTAGAAGTAAGGATGCTCTAGTTAAGAGAAGTAATAAATTGATGTTCACCAAAACAAAAAGAACATCAATAGTAATATTTTTTGGATAGTAAATGATACATGGAAGCAATTATGAAGGATGAGATAATCAAATATGATATGTTGGATCTCAAAAAATAGAGAATTAATATGTATGTTTAATGTATTTTTCTAAGAAATTTTAGAATTTATGTTTGGATTTACATTATGAGGTCAAATGCTTTATAACGGGTAATAATAAGGTATCCTTCAATGGAGTTTCAATAAAAGCTACTTTTAACTTATTTTAGAATAAATCATGTTAAGAAGTTGTGGAAATTTTTATCTTCACTAATAAGAACTTGTTAGAAACAAATATAAAACAATACTTAAACCTTTAAATCAAATAAATTATTTTTTTTCATTTTTATTTTTCTCTTATTTGCTTATTGATAGAGGTAAATAAATATAGCCAAAATATTGATATCAGTGTAAAACATTTAGATTTACATTATTTTCTAGACTTGAGTGGGAACTCACCAAATAAGAGAGACATTCTTTGTGTATCTATAAATGTATCTTATTTATGTATCTCATCCATTTTTAGGAAGAAAAACTATAACTGAATGCATCTGAATTTAACATGAATGATCCTAAACTTACAAAAAAAAACTTGCAATAAATATAATTTAATGTCTAGATTTAACTTATTTGGGAATTTGGAAAATTTATAGAATATGATTTAAAGTATGTTATTTATTTCTTCACGCTTAAAGAATGAAAATTGTTCTATTTTCTTTGTTGTCCTTTTGGATGGATCATCTTATATGGTAATATTTATGATGGAAATGACTTGATTAGGAAGCCCTATGAGTTAGAACCATGATAGGGTCTCATATTATAATTGATGGTAATGTGATATACCATGTGGTGAAAGAATGAATGAATCAATGAGTTCATAACTTGGTTTAATGACTTTATGTTGTTACCACTTAACCATTGTTGAGGATATTTGCATCATGGTTCAAAGTTAACCATAAGATATAAATATATAGATAGTGATCTAAGCCATAAAACCTCAAGTTAACTTGAAATTTTGAAACTATAATATGTATGTCAACCCAAATTGGATGGAAGTACCTAAAGGAGTAGTAGAAGAGGTCTATCATGGTAGAACTACATGTTAGACCTAAATAGTGGGTTTTTTGTTGTTTTGTATTTTTTATAGTTTTGTAGGACTATGTGTAGTGAAAAGCAACTACATATAATGACTCCAATATATCCATGTTGGCTATCTTTATTTTTATTAGCTCAAGCCTTAGATTTAATAGTCATCCCTTGAGCATTAGGGTAGGGTTAATGTTGATTTAATCTCTAAATAGGAAGAGTTATGTGGTAGTTGGAATCATCTCTCATATTCAATTTTTAATCATGTCTGCTATACATATGAGACTTTGCCCTCTTTAAGTGGCTAAGAGACTTCATCCTCTCTAAGTGGATAAGGGATTTGTATTGATTTGAATCTATATTTGATATAAAAATACTAGATTTGACTTATTGATATTATTTGGCATTTATTAATTTTGTATTACTGGATTACTCATAACATGTTGTCTCATAACAAGTGGTATTACAACATCGATATCAGTTCTTTAAAGTGTGTAAATTTATAGTATAAGGGCATGTGAACCATTTCAAAGTATCTATATAACATCACTACTACCTATGTCCTAGTAAATTTTTAGTAATTATTTTTGGTCCATCTTCTGGTGTAATTATCTTCTAGAATATTGTGAGTTTGTTGTTGTTACTTTCTTTCCAAACTTGATTAAAAAAAAAGAGTATTAAGTGTCATTGGAACTTTATGAGATACATATACCATTGTGATTATCTCTTTGAAATGATCAAAATAAAAGGTATATCCAACAATATATTTTTGGAAGGCAAGTATCCTAGAACTTTGTGGAAGATCTATTCCATTATAATCATCTCTTTAAACTGATCGAATTAAGAGGTATTTTTCATAACACGTTTTCAAAAGCATTCCAAGTATTTTTTAGGTTTTTAAAAAGTGTCACTAGTGTATTAATGAACCTATTACCACTACTTATTCATCATGATTCAATGGCCAATTACAATACACTGTTAAATTAGAGGATATGTGTATAAGGAAAAAAAACCCTAACCCAAAAATACTTCTAAACATCAAAACACTCCCCCAAATATTAATATTTTTTACTAGCATCTTCTTTCTTCATTAGAAGCCATGGATTTACCTCCTCCTAACACCTTGAGTTCTTCCTCTCCTCCTAATAACCCTCCCCTAGTCACTCCTAGTAAACCTATCCTAGTCAATCCTAATAACCTAGTCACTCTTGATGCTTCCCTTCCAATTGGAATTGCAACTTCCCATACGATTGGCCCTAATCTACATTCTTGTCTATTACATTAGGAACAAATGCTTTTTCCATTGCCAAGTCCTTGGATAGTCAAGCATAAATGATTTCTAACATTTTCAAGACCTTAGATACAATTGTAAAAGACCAAAAAATACATGCCACTACCCCTCCCCTTATCCAATGGTCACAACAAACCATAGGGTAACAACTTCTAATCACTTTCAACACCAAATACAATTATTCTTCCATAATATCCATCTGGGGTTTGCTTCTAACTTGGATCTTCTGACTTGGATCCATCAATAGGAGGTGCTCCTAATTTTCTTGAATGTGTGAAAAGTTAGCACAATAAGTGGCACTACTAAGAGAAGATTTAGAAGACTCCAAGTTCAAGCTAAAAGGGTTTAAAAATATCTCAAAGAACTTGGATAAGTTCATTAAAAAATCCTACATCAAACAAATCAAATCTTGGATTTGAACAGGTTCAAAATAAATGGGAAGGAGAGTCAACCTCAAGTTTTGGAGGAGAAGAAACTTCATATGAAGATACTTAAAGAGAAGACAGTGTAAAATACAGTGAGACATCTGAGGATGAGTTGAACAATAGAGAGTTCAACAAAAATAAGAACAATGCACAAAGAAGATACATATGGAACAACAATAAGAATAGGTCAAGAGAGACTAAGAGACCAATGAGGTCAAGACAAGGAAACTTCAATGGAAGATGTTTTTCATGTCATAGGTTTGGGAACATGGCTTCACAGTGTAGGACACATGAAAGACATGAATATGGGAACAAATAGCTTTTCCATGGGTATTGCTACTCATGTAATCAGTTTGGTCACAAGGGAATGAATTGCAGGATTCATGATAGAAGAGGATGGCTTCACTAGGAAAAATCCTAAGATATTTGCACCTCCAAGGAATAATAACATTAAGTGTTATAAGTACAATAATGATGGTCACACAACAATGTGGTGTAGAGAAAACATTTCAAAAATAAGAATGAACAGGAACAAGAACAAGAACAGGAACATGAACATGGATATAAATAGGAACATGGAAATGGAAAGAAACAGTCAAAGGAATCATAAGGATCAAACAAAAAGTAAAAAGGAAAAAGGTAAAGAACAATGCTTTCTAGGAGTATAAATACTCCCACCCTAGAATTAACCATCTCAATAGGAGGTGGGGGAGGGGCTAAGCTAAGAGCCTCATTCTTAGGCTCGATCCCCAAAGGTGGCCCTTTGCCATTGATGTCAAAGGGGGAGAAATTTGAGTAAGGGGGAGATATTTGGGATTTGAGAAAAGAAGAGAAAGCATTGAGCCAGGGGAGCAATGTCCTAGGGGGGAGCAAAAAAAAGGAAATGTCAAGTTTTTAGTAAAATGAAGTTGGGTTGCCATCAATGACAAAGGGGGAGATTTTTGGATATTTTGAGCTCATTTAGTTGTCATTGATGTCAAGGTGAGAAGTCGTCATTGATGCCAAAGTGAACACATGAGGATATCATTAATACCATGGAGTAAACCATCATTAACACTAGAAGCAATGCAAAGAGATGGAGAAAAGATGTCCAAAGATGATTTTATAAGCGTTTTTGTTAAAAACATGGTGGCACATTAATTTTTTTTTTATTAAAACCATAATGATAGTTTTCTAACATTGTGATGGCAGAATTAAGGTTTTTATTAAAACCAAGGTGGCGGAATTATTTTTCATCAACCCAGTGAAGTGCAAATGACAGTTTTGATATTAACTCAAAGAGGGCTTTAATTTTTATTAAAGTCTAGAGTTTATAAATTAAAGTTATAATATTTAAATTCTTTTGAATTTAAATTAATTATAAATTATAATTTATACAAGTCGACGTCATCAAGTCGAATCATCCGCTGACATTGTATGCAAAGTAAATGAATGGTATTTAAACCCTAAGACAAACCTTAGGGAAAATGGTAATTCGAATTTGAATACAGTGAAAAATTTGGAGCCTCCAAAAATTGCGGAGTGGGATATTGCAGAAGCAAGGCAGTGCATCATTATAAAGGCAGTGTATCGTGATCGAGGTAGTGCATTGTGATCGAGGTAGAGCATCGTGTTTGAGTGAGTAACAAGGTAGAGGGAGTAGCACTCATGGTCTAGCTTGGTGCTAGATATGGAAGAAGGCCAAAGCCTTTAAAGCCTTGGAGAAAAGGCTTAAGCAACCTTAGGGCTTAAGCTAAGCACGTGGAGCACTTAGCTCACATGGCTAGCTAGCTGTAGCTAAGGCACCAATTGAGGGAGAAGGCATAGGGTCGAAACCCCAAAAAAAGTGAAAGGGGAGTCCCTTGTCGATATTTTCTACTGCTTCGATCTAGTATTTATGGCTTAGTCCATTTTTGTCTTGTTGTCCTATTTCCTATTTTGGTTTTCTTTTAGTTATGGCTTGGCTGGTTACCCTTATATTTTATTTCTATTTTTGGTTCGATTAGGTTTGCTTTACTATTCTCGTTGTAAATATGTAAAAGGTTTGTGGACCCTTTCATAACCCCCTCTTTTTTTCATATAATAATAATAATAATAATAATAATAATAATAATAATAATAATAATAAAGAATATAAGTAATAGTGGTACTTAAAACATGAACCTCAACAATAATAAATTGATTCAAAAATATTTTTTAAAAGATGAGTAGGATCATATGGTCTAGACTATAGACTACCAATCATATTTAATTATATTGGTTTGGTATTAACAAATAATTTTTAAGTAAATATTTGTAATATGGTTATCATATCATTCACAGTTTCTAGAATAGAATTGTTGAAAACCTTTGACACTCAAAAAAATAAAATTGTTCATGATACACCTCTTTAAATGAGTGTCAAACTTTTTCTTTGATATTATCTTTATTAAACTTAAAATTTTTAGATATTGTTTTATTACTTCACTTTTTGGTCATTATCATTTCATTTTATTTGAACATATTTATAATTAAAAATTTTAACAACATAATTATGGATTGAGTACATACTCCCTAACAATAAGTACCTTAATCTTATTATTTGTTGAATCTTTTAACCATGTCATGTCTTATATAAAAAAATAAATATTATATTTAAGGATGGATGGAATTTTGAAAATTGTGATAACACCTAATATTTCATATCGAGACTTGAGATGCTCCTTAGTAGAAAAATGTTTTGAAATATATATAGCAATATATGTCCAAGTATATACATGTTTTTGTTCCTTCGTAGTTGGTCCTTCTAGATAAAATCCCTTAGGATATTGTGAATATTCTTCAAAATATCCTTATTGATAAGTTGATATGAAAGTCCAATAAATCCGACCTCTATTGAAAGCTTTTTGATAGCTTTTGTATGTAGAGTAAAATTCTAGTTCCATCGTCGTAAATATAAGATGTCTCTCCCCCTAAACCATGGGCCAATACTTATTTTTTTATCCCTAATATTTAAAATAAAAAATATGATGAGGAATAAAAGTTTAAAAAATAAAATCATGGAATAATTTGAATTCAATGGTTACTTTTACCTATGTGATTTGAACCTCCAAAAACTCATACTAATAACAATAGAACTTACGTGTTAACCCTTTTTCTTTTAAAACTATTAAATCATGCTTGATCATCAAAACTTTAAATAAACATGTTCAAACCAGTATCAAATTTCTTCTTTTGATATTATCTTTGTTAAACTTGAATAATTTAGATTGTAATTGTTTTTATTACTCAACTTTTTGGTTAATACCATTTAATTTCATTTGAATATCTTCATAATTAAAAATTTAACATCTCAACAAAGGATTCTAGCACATATTACCCTTAGGAAAAGAGGATGAGTACCACTATCCTCATCATTTGTTGAATCTTTTGACCATACCATATCTCATACAAAAATTTAAATATTAAATTTAAGGATAGACAACGTTTTGGAAATTACAATAATATCTATTATATTTAAGGATAGACAACGTTTTGGAAATTACGATAATATCTATTATTTCATATCAATAATCTATCATCATGATTTTTATATCGAGGACCTTGTTCTCAAGCTTGATAAGGTGCATAAAAGAGCAAGGGAAATTTTATTAAAAAATGGCTTGGTCCATAAACTATCAAAGAGTTGTATGGATTGGGGATAGTAAAATTGTAAATAATATATGGAGTTAAGTTGGACAAAATAATCAATTCCATGCATTTCAAATGCTTCTACATGTAGACCATTTTGTCTTGCTTGTATAATATTTTGTTTTTTGTTTTTATTTTTACTCTATTATCTCTCTATTTCTTTTATTTGCTTTCAATATTTATCTTATAAGTTTTTTATATATGCTAGTCTTATATATTCTTGATTGTATGTATTTTTCCTTTTTGTGGTGTTTATATTTGTTGTCTATGATTTCCACTTTAAGCATTGATCTCAATATTTTGGCAATTTTTGTCTAACAAATGATTTTTTTGGCATTGTAGGATCTTAATTTCTTCCATTTGCATGATTTATTTTATGTTTTTATTGTTTCTTAGAATTTATCATTCTCTTCATTAGAATTTACTTATATTGACATTGTTTACATTTTTTTATCTCTTCCATCGTGATTTCATTATTTCTAGTAAGGGTCATCATGACATCTCCAAATTTTGTGTTAGTGCTCTTCATTAAGTACTATAGAGAAATTACCTTAGTTCAACCTATGCTATCTTAATTATGGTATGTGGTATGGAAACCGAGATAATATTTATATTTTATGTATATTAAAATTGTTACAAATTAATCAAGTACTCAATAAGTCATTACCATATCCCACTATAATGGTGATCATGTCTTGTTTAGTACATCATGCTTTAATAGATACTACAATGAATGAGCTTAGACAATTGAAAGAGGGGTAGTGAGGTAATTTTCATAACTAAGAAGTAGATCACCTATGTATTTCTATGTTTATGGTATACTCTTGATTCATCCTACAATAATAATGGGCACGAATTAATTGATACAAAATATTTATTAGATATTTTATTATGATTATCTATTATCATAGTAGTGATGATCATGCTTGTTGACACATTACGTTTATCAGATGCTATCTTACAATTATCTTTTATCACTACAATGATTAGTGTGTTTGTTAAAACATCATGTAGGTTAGGTACTATATTTAAATGATTTCACTTATAATGGTAGGAATGCTTATTGCTGCATCATTCTTGTTAGATATTCTAGGGTATTTAGGGTGGAGGTATAGATCATTGCATTATTTTTTAGTACCATCTCTTTGGTCTAGCCCATAATAGTGGCAATTGTACTTTTTGATGCATCATGCTTACCAAATATTGCATGCAATTCTTTATTCTCCTTGTAGTGGTGGGCATGCTTGTTGAAACATAATTTCAACTAGATGCTACATGTTCTATACCTATTGTAGTGGCATGTGAATATTGTTCATAGTTTCCATTTTACCTTCCTAAAGCACATGCGAAGGAGGAAATTTATGAATATGCCCACTTTCTTATTTGCCTCCATTGAAAAATCAGTTAAGCATGTGAAACATAGTTAAATTCCAACCCTATGCACCAAGGCCTATTGAATATTTTGTTTGACCATGTGTCAAAGTTTGGTGTTAAGGTGGAAAAAATGAGTTTTGGACAACCTGTGTTAGAGCAAGCTAATAAGGAATTTTCTAAAATTTTAGAGAGTAAAGAACCCATTTCGTCCTTGATATCTTTCGATTAAATTTTTGAATATGATTTCAATATCCTTGTGGATATTAAGGAGGAAAATCCTAAAGGTATGAAGGGGAAGGTTGAAGGTTTTAAGGCCCCAAAAGGAAATACCAGTGTTTCTAGATGGTTGATTTTCCTCAAAAGTAAAATGATTTAAAAAGAGAAGATGTGTCATGTTTTTTAGACTTAGAAAATTCTGGAGGTCTGAGCCTTGATCTCAAGAAGAAACCTAAAACTAAAGCTAGATACTCTACAAGAAAAATATAAGATCTCATGGGGGCTTGTGAACCATTAAAAAATCCTAAGAAAGCATGGATAATAGCAAATTATCTATTGAGCTCCCTTAGTAAGTCGGTGAAAAATTTCTACCATTTATGTGGAAGAAATCACTTGAGTGTTGAATTATTTCAAAAACAACCATGGCAATGCAGAGGAAGGTATGATGTAGAATATTCTAGACCATCTCAATTTTTCTTGAGGAGTCCCTTGTTGATATTCCCTACTGCTTCTCTCTAGTGTTTATGGCTTAGGCCATTTTTTTCTTATTGTCCTATTTACTTTTTTGGCCTTCTTCTGGTTAAGGCTTGTTTGGTTGCCCTTATATTTTATTTCTAGTTTTGTCGTGATTAGGGTTTGCTTTGCCATTCTCGTTGTAAATATGTAAAAGTTTCATGGACCCTTTCATAACCCCCTCTTTTTTCCATCTAATCAAAATAATAATAATAATAATAAAGAATATTAGTAATAGTGGTACTTAAAACATGAACCTCAACAATAATAAATTGATTCAAAAATATTTTTTAAAATATGAGTAGGATCATATGGTCTAGACTATAGACTACCAATCATATTTAATTATATTGGTTTGGTATTAACAAATAATTTTTAAGTAAAAATTTGTAACATGGTTATCATACCATTCACAGTTTCTAGAATAGAATTGTTGAAAACCTTTGACACTCAAAAAAATAAAATTGTGCATGATACACCTCATTAAATGAGGTGTATCATATTTTAAACTTTTTCTTTGATATTATCTTTATTAAACTTAAAATTTTTAAATATTGTTTTTATTACTTTACTTTTTGGTCATTATCATTTCATTTTATTTGAACATCTTTATAATTAAAAATTTTAACAACATAATCATGGATTGAGCACATACTCCCTAACAATAAGTACCTTAATCTTATTATTTGTTGAATATTTTAACCATGTCATGTCTTATATAAAAATTTAAATATTATATTTAAGGATGGATAGAATTTTGAAAATTGTGATAACACCTAATATTTCATATCAAGACTTGAGATGCTCCTTAGTAGAAAACTGTTTTGAAATATATATAGCAATATATCCAAGTATATACATGTTTTTGTTCCTTCATAGTTGGTCCTTCTAGATAAAATCCCCTAGGACATTGTGAATAAGGTCCAATAAATCCGACCTCTATTGAAAGCTTTTTTCTTATTTTTGTTGTCTTTTTGGATTGTTCAACCCTTTTAGTCGTATTCATAATGGAAAGAACTTGATTAGGAAACCCTATGAGTTAGATAGGCTCTCATATCTTAATTCATAGCAATATGATCTACCACATGGGGAAATAATGAATGATTTAATGACTTCATAACTTGGTTTAACATGAATTAATGTTGCCACCACTTCACCTTTGTTGAGGATATTTACATCATTGTTCAAAGTTTACCACAAATTATAAACGTATAGATAGTTATTTGACCCATAAAATCTTAAGTTTACTTGAACTTTTGAAACCTAAGATATGTATGTCAGCCCAAATTGGATGGAAGTACCTGAATGAGTAATAGAAAAGGTCTTTCATGGTAGAGCTAGATGTTAGACCTAAATGATGGGCTTTTTTGTTGTTTTGTATTTTTATGGTTTTGTGAGGCTATGTTTAGTGAGAATCAACTACCTCGAGAGAATTGTAATTTTGGAAAGTTAGAAAATCATAGAATCAATTAATTAGTGCCTTCTAAAACCCCTAAAATTTTTCTAAGTTAGGGATAAGTACTAATTTGCTCTACCAAGGATGATTTATTCCATGAGAAATCAACTAGCAAGATGAAGTGATGGAATTGTAGTAGCAAAGTATTCGCAAAACATTGACAAAGAACTAGTAGAGTGGAGAAATTTACTTGCCTCATGGAGAGAATCAATTGTGAACCAATGAAGCTGTAAAAAGACAACCATGAATTCTAAGGAAGACATTTGGAAAGCAACATTTTGGGATGTACTGGTGCCATAACTAACTTTGGAATCCTTCTAAGTTTTTAAGAGGCGTAATTAGAGGCATGTAACATTTGAAGGTGCATCATTTTGTTAGAGATGTTCCCAAATATTTATTTTACTATGAGTAATAATTTCTCACTCATGGTAACTTAGGGGTAAACTCTTCCTAATAAATAGAAGCCATGGGATCCATTGTAAACATCTTTTGGCCTTAAGGAATTTAGAGCCATACTTTGTAAGGCCTACATTGTGCTTTTATAACATATGCAGTTGGTGATAAATTAATAATTTTTTTGCTCTTCATTAATAGAAGTCCCATTTTGCATTGTAGAATATGTAGTGATTGTGGCACAACCCTTTTGGTCATCTTGTCATTCCTCCCATAATTTCAATTCATTTTGAATGGGAATATTATTGTTATTCATATTTCCATCTATTGATTAATTATAGACTCTTCTTGCTATGGTTTTTGTTATATTTATTTTTAATCCCTTGCACCCTAAAACTTAACAATTTAATTTTATGCATTTTAATATTCACATTTATTTTTTATATTTAAATTCATATAATTAGATTAGAGTAGTTTAGTTTTTAGTATATATAGTGTAAAGTAAATCTAATTCCATATGTTGGAAGAGACCCCAAACCCTTCAATCCAAATTTGTTAAAACTAGAATTAAGGATGCATAAGAAGCTAGACAATTTCTCAATTCAACATAGTGATTGGCATGCTTGGTAAGACAAATCTAACTTTTTGCCCCATAAAAAAACACCCTTCATGTGTTAATCCAACATTTGTTTTTGGCATGCACCCTATTCCTTTTAGTCCTTTCTTTGTTGATTACTAATTTTTGGTCTCAAATTTACATTTTCCAAAGGTAGGAAGCATTTGGTCTAATTTTAGGACATTATTTAGGTAGTGATTCACTCTAAACTTGGAGCAATTAATTCCACTTGGATCGAACCTATTGAAAATCATAAAATAAGTCCCAAGTCTATGTTTTGAAGCAATTTGATCCACTAAGCTAGTGATTCACTCTAAATCTTAAAAAAAAAAAAAAAATCCACGATGACTGATCGAGGTTACATTATCTTCGAATTCCTAAAATTTGCAATTATATAATTTTATATTTAATTCCTTATAAAAGGAAAACCAAATTTCTTTCCCTACATTTTATTGGGGTTCTATTGATGTCAAACTAAAGGAATCATATGAAACTATGTTGTTTAAGCAATGCATATTTATTCAATCGTACTTGTTTTTATCTGTTTGTTATTTTTTTTCAAAACTTTTTTAATTTGGAGTTACAAAATTTTAATTGGGTATAACTTAAAGTATATAAATGTTTAATTAATAAATAAATTTAAAAATTAGATTATGACACATGGAAACTAAACATATAAGTATAAATAATTAATTTAAACTTATTCATAGAGCAAGCTTTACAAAAAAATTATTATTATGTAAGAACTCATTAACTCATCAATAAATTAGATTAAATTAACCTTCTTTCTCGTATTTATTTTTATTATCGTTTTCATTATTGTATAATTTTTTATTACTTAGATCTATGTTTTAAGAAGTGTTACTATTTGTACTCTTTATACCATAAAATATTTATATGTTTTTAGTATTATTATAAATTTTATTAAATGGTATTTAGCTTAATCGATTAAATTTTCTAAGGAAGAAACCAAGGAGGAAACCAAGATTCAAATATTTCTCAATTAAGGGGAGTAAAAATTTGATGTTCCCCAAAATAGAAATAAGAACATCAATAATACTCTCTATTTTGGTAGTAAACGATACATTAGAAGCAATTGTGAAGGATGAGATAATAAAGGATGATATTATCAATCTTAAAAGAAGAGAGTCAATATGTATGTTCAATGGATATTGACTAACTTTTTAAAGATATTATTTTTTTGTATTTGGATAGCAAATGATACATTAAAAGCAATTATGAAGGATGAGGTAATCAAGGATGATATGATGGTTCTCGAAAGGAGAGAGTTATTATGTATGTTCAATGGATAATGACTATTTTTTAAATATTCTTTGTGGGATCATTGAACAAGAGGATTTTTTTAAGGAAATAAAAAAAAATATGTTTGGATTTTAATCTGTGAGGTCAAATTTTCTATGACAGGTTGCTAGAAGCCATTCTTTAGTGGACTTTCAATAAAATTAAATTTTAATTTATTTTTTGAATGAATCATGTTTAAATGTTTTTAGAATTTCTTATCTTCACTAATAAGAACATGTTAGGAACAAATATACAATAGTACTTAAAATTGTATATCAAATATATCATTGTTATATATTTTTTTCTCTTTTTTACTTATTGCTAGAGGTAAAAAAACACAATTATTGATACCACTTGCAAGGATTCAACTTGCATTATCGGTGATGTGACCCGGGTTCAATCCCCATGGTGGATGTGTATAAGAAGTATTTACTCAAAAGAAAAACAATTATTGATACTAATGTATTAGATTTTGTGTTACATTCTTTGCTAGACAAGAGTGGGAACTCACTAAATAAGAGTGGCATTCCTTGTGTATCTACAAATGTATCTTATTTATGTATGTCATCCCTTTTTGGAAAGCAAAACTACAACTAAGTGCATTTATTGAGTTTAACATGAATTATCCCATACTTACAAAAAAGTTTGCAATAAATATAATATAACGTCTAACTTTAGTTTATTTGGGAAGTTCAAAAACTTTTAGAATATGATTTAAAGTATGTTCTTTATTGCTTTGAATTAAGAGAATTTTTTTTTCTCTTTTTTGTTGCCTTTTTGGATTGTTTAACCCTTTTAGTCATATTCATGATGGAAAGAACTTGATTAGGAAACCCTATGAGTTAGATAGTCTCTCATATTATAATTCATGGCAATATGATCTACCACATGGGGAAAGAATGAATGATTTAAAAACTTCATAACTTGCTTTAACATGACTTAATGTTGCCACCAGTTCACCTTTGTTGAGGATATTTGCATCACAGTTCAAAGTTTACCACAAATTATAAAGGTATAGATAGTGATTTGATCAATAAAATCTTAAATTTACTTGAACTTTTGAAACCTAAGATACGTATGTCAACCCAAATTGGATGGAAGTACATAAAGGAGTAATAGAAAAGGTATTTCATGGTAGAGCTAGTTGTTAGACCTAAATGATGGGCTCTTTTTTTTGTTTTGTGTTTTTATGTTTTGTGAGGCTATGTTTAGTGAGAATCAACTACCTCGAGAGAATTGTAATTTTGGAAGGTTAGAAAATAGTAGAATAAATTATTTATTACCTTCTAAAAACCCTTAAATTTTGCTAATTTAGGGATAAGTACCAATTTGCTCTACCAAGGATAATTTATTCCTTGAGCAATCCACTAGCAAGATGAAGTTATCGGATTGTAGTAGCAAAGTGTTAGCAAAACATTGAAAAAGAACTAGTAGAGTGGAGCAATTTGCTTGCCTCCTGGAGTGAATCAATCATGAACCAATGAAGGGGTAAAAATACAACCATGAATTCTAAGGAAGATCTTTGGAAAGTAGCATTTTGGGATGTAGTGGTGCCATAACTCATTTTGGAATCCTTCTAAGATTTTAAGAGGTGTAATTAGAGGCATGTAACATTTGAAGGTGCATCATTTTGTTAGAGATGTTCCCAAATATTTATTTTACTACGAGTAATAATTTCTCACTCCTGGTAACTTAGGGGTAAACTCTTCATAATAAATAGAAGCCATGGGATCCATTGTAAACTTATTTTGGCCTTAAGTAATTTAGAGCTACACTTTATAAGGCCTACATTGTGCTCTTATAACATATGAGGTTGGTGATAAATTAATAAGTTTTTTTCTCTTCATCAATAGAAGTCCCCTTTTGTATTGTAGAATATGTAGTGATTGTGGTACAACCCTTTTGGCCATCTTGTCATTCCTCCCATAATTTCAAATCATTTTGAATGAGAATATTATTTTTATTCATATTTTCCATCTATTTATTAATCACAAACTCTTCTTCTTTTTTTTAAACAAAAAACCCCTTGCATAGCTGCCTTTGTCTGAGAGACCACGAACAGGGGGTTCTACATCGTCAAAGTCACCCGGGAGTCGAACCCGACCCTGCCCACACCAACATTATCAATTGGATTTTGGATACCCAATTGAAATTTTTGGTAGGGTAGAGATTTGAACCTGGGACCTCCCTTGGAGGATTGCCCTCTCCTCTCCAACTCACCTACAACACCTGGGTAATCACAAACTCTTCTTGTTATGGTTTTTTTTATATTTATTTTTAATCTCTTGCACCCTAAAACTTAACAATTTAATTTCATGCATTTTAATATTCACATTTATTTTTTATATTTAAATTCATATAATTAGATTAGAATAGTTTAGTTTTTAGTATGTATGATGGAAAGTCAATCTAATTCCATAGGTTGGAAGAGGCCCCAAACCCTTCAATCCAACTTTGTTAAAGCTAGAATTAAGGATGCATAAGAAGCTAGACAATTTCTCAATTCAACATAGTGATTGGCACGCTTGGTAAGACAAATCTAAATTTTTACCCCATAAAAAAACACCCATCATGTGTTAATCCAACATTTTTTTTTGGCATGCACCCTAGTCCTTTTAGTCCTTTTTTTGTTGATTACTCATTTTTGGTCTCAAATTTACATTTTCCAAATGTGGGAAGCATTTGGTCTAATTTTAGGGCATTATTTAGGTAGTGATTCACTCTAAACGTGGAGCAATTAATTCCACTTGGATCGAATCTATTGAAAATCATTAAAAAAGTCCCAAGTCTAAGTTTTGAAGAAATTTGATCCACTAAGCTAGTGATTCACTCTAAATCTTAAAAAAAAAAAAAAAAAATCAAAAGTTTAATTTAGAATAGTTCATTAGGGCCAAGGACTTGATTTTTCAAACTATATCCTAAATTGGTCTTGAATTTCACATTTTTCTCATTAGTTGTGTCCAATTTATATAAATGATTTTCATAAGGTGACTCCATTACAAACTCCAAAATCATAAGTTTTTTGTAAAGAAAGCAAATGAGATATATCAAAATAACAAATTCTCCCACTTTTGATTGCAATTTTATATCTTCTATAAACAAAAGATATTAGGGGTAAATTTATATATTTTTTTCGAATGTTCACCCTAGCTAGAGGTTCACACCATATAGTTGATTATTTTATTCATAATAGTAAAATTTCTCTAAGTGGAATTCAAGGAGCAATTCACTTGGGTTTTGAGAAGTGATTTGCTTGAAAGACTAAAAAATTTCTAACTTCTCCAAGGAAAGTTATTCATCCCAAAACTGAAAATAATTGCTCCAAGTGACTCCCTTGGTCCTCTACTTGTCAAAAGTTTTAAAATTTAGTTTTGCAAGAAATTTTATCAAGTCTGTTAATGATTCACATTAGTTAGGTGGAAATTTACTTCATAGTCCAATTTTTTTCAAAACTTTAATTTTTGAATTTGAAACTCTAAAACCTGAACATACGCCTACAAGAGATGAGATGAGAGTCACTTTCATGATATTGAGTAAAATAGAGCCTACAAGAGTTGTGTTCCCAAGTAGCATAATAAATAATCTATCATCATGATTTTTATGTCGAGGACCTTATTCTCAAGCTTGATAAGTTGCATAAAAGAGCAAGGGAAATTTTATTAAAAAATGGCTTGGTCCATATACTATCAAAGAGTTGTATGGATTGGGGATAGTAAATTTGTAAATAATATATGGAGTTAAGTTGGAAAAAACCATCAATTCCATGCATTTCAAATGCTTCTATATGTAGACCCTTTTGTCTTGCTTGTATAATATTTTGTTTTTTGTTTTTATTTTTACTCTATTATCTCTCTATTTATTTTATTTGCTTTCAATATTTATCTTATAAGTTTTTAATATATGCTAGTCTTATATATTCTTGATTGTTGGTATGTATTTTTCCTTTTTGTGGTGTTTTTATTTGTTTTCTATGATTTCCACTTGAAGCATTGATCTCAATATTTTGGCAATTTTTATCTAACAAATGACTATTTTGGCATTGTAGGATCTTAATTTATTCCATTTGCATGATTTATTTTATGTTTTTATTGTTTCTTAGTATTTATCATTATTTTCATTGGAATTTACTTATATTGACATTGTTTACGTTTTTTTATCTCTTCCATCATGATTTCATTATTTCTAGTAAGGGTCATCATGGCATCTCCAAATTTTATGTTAGTGCTCTTATTTAAGTACTATAGAGAAATTACCTTAGTTCAACCCATGCTATCTTCTATATGGTATGTGGTATGGACATTCAATAAGTCATTATCATATCCCACTATAATGGTGACCTTGTCTTGTTTAGCACATCATGCTTTAATAGATACTGCAATGCATGAGCTTAGACCATTGAAAGAGGGGTAGTTAGGATATTTTCATCATAGTGAATTATTGCATTGGGTGCATTGTAATGTGTATAATTTTGTTTTTTTGCTTTTGTTTTGTTCTCCCTCTATTATGGTGAGTATATCTTGTTTGGTGCATCATGTTCACTAAATATAGTATGGTGTGAATTAGACCGATAAGTAGATCACCTATGTATTTCTATGTTGATGGTATACTCTTGATTCATCCTAAAATAATAATGGACATGAATTAATTGATACAAAATATTCATTAGATATTTTATTATGATTATCTGTTCTTATAGTATTGATGATCATGCTTGTTGACACATTAAGTTTATCAGATGCTATATTACAATTATATTTTATCACTACAATAATTAGTGTGCTTGTTAACACATCATGTACGTTAGGTACTATATTTAAATGATTTCCCTTATAATGGTAGAAATGCTTATTGATGCATCATTCTTGTTAGATATTCTAGGGTATTTAGGATGGAGGTATAGATCATTGCATCCTTTGTTAGTACCATCTCTTTGGTCTACCCCATAATAGTGGTAATTGTACTTGTTGATGCATCATGCTTACCAAATATTGCATGCAATTATTTATTCCCCTTGTAGTGGTGGGTATGCTTGTTGAAACATCATTCCCACTTTGCATGACCTGTGTTAGAGCAAGATAATAAGGAATTTTCTAAAAATTTAGAGAGTAAAGAACCCATTTCGTCCTTGATATCTTTCCCGAGGGGTTCCCTACTACTTCTCTCTAGTGTTTATGGCTTAGGCCCTTTTTGTCTTGTTGTCCTATTTCATTTTTTGGTCTTCTTCTGGTTAAGGCTTGTTTGGTTGCCCTTATATTTTCTTTCTATTTTTGATCCGATTAAGGTTTGCTTTGCCATTCTCGTTGTAAATATGTAAAAGGTTCATGGAACCTTTCATAACCCCCTCTTTTTTTCATTAATAATAATAATAACGATAATAATAAAGAATATAAGTAATAGTGGTACTTAAAACATGAACCTCAACAATAATAAATTGATTCAAAAATATTTTTTGAAAGATGAGTAGGATCATATGGTCTAGACTATAGACTGCCAATCATATTTAACTATATTGGTTTGGTATTAACAAATAATTTTTAAGTAAAATTTTGTAACATGGTTATCATACCATTCACAGTTTCTAGAATAGAATTGTTGAAAACCTTTGACACTCAAAAAAAATAAAATTGTGCATGATACACCTCATTTAATGAGGTGTATCATATTTTTAACTTTTTATTTGATATTATCTTTATTAAACTTAAAAGTTTTAAATATTGTTTTTATTACTTTACTTTTTGATCATTATCATTTCATTTTATTTGAACATCTTTATAATTAAAATTTTTAACAACATAATTATGGATTGAGCACATACTCCCTAACAATAAGTACCTCAATCTTATTATTTGTTGAATATTTTAACCATGTCATGTCTTATATAAAAATTTAAATATTATATTTAAGAATGGATGGAATTTTGAAAATTGTGATAACACCTAATATTTTATATCGAGACTTGAGATGCTCCTTAGTAGAAAAATGTTTTGAAATATATATAGCAATATATGTCCAAGTATATACATGTATTTGTTCCTTCGTAGTTGGTATTTCTAGATAAACTCCCTTAGGATATTGTGAATATTATTCAAAATATCCTTGTTGGTAAGTTGATATGAAAGTCGAATAAAAACTCCTTCTTCCCATTGTTTTTTGGGCGTTGTCCATCTCCCTGTTTCACATCTAAGCCTATGAGAGCTGGACTTGATTTACCAAAATGTATCCTAAATTGACCTTGAATTTCACATCTTTCTCATTAGTTGTGTTCATTTTTTATAGATACTTTTCAAATGGTGGACTCCATTACGAACCCCAAAATCATAAGTTTTTTTGCAAAGAAAGCAATTGAAACAATATCAATATAATAAAATCTCTCACTTTTGGGTACAATTTCTAGTTTGCCATAGGCAAAAGGCATTTGGAACAAATTTAGAATCTTTCCCAATGTTCGCCCTAGCTAGAGATTCACTCCATATAGTTGGTGATTTGCTTCATAGTAGTAAAATTTGTCTAAGTGGAATTCAAGGAGCAATTCACTTGGGTTTTGAGAAGTGATTTGCTTGAAAGATTTAAAACTTTCTAGCTACTCCAAGGAAAGTTATTCATCTCAAAATTGAAACAATTTGCTCTAAGTGATTCACTTGGTTCTCTACTTGTCAAAATTTTTAAAGTTTAGTTTTGCAAGCAATTTGCTCAAGTTTGTTAGTGATTCACTTTAGTTAGGTGGTAATTTTATTCATAGTCCATTTTTTTTCAAAAATTCAAAATTTGAATTTAAAACATTAAAATCACAACAACATATTCCTACAAGAGATGAGATGAGAGTCACTTTCATGATATTGAGCACAATAGAGCCTACAAGAGTTGTGTTTCTAAGAACTATGCTAAAAACACCCATCATCATGATTTTTATGTTGAGGATCTTGTCCTCAAGCTTCATAAGGTGCATAAAAAGAGCAAGGGTAATTTTATTAAAAAATGGCTTGGTCCATATACTTTCAAACAATTGTATGGGTTTGGGATAGTAAAATTGTAAATAATATATGGAGTTAAGTTGGACAAAGGCACCAATTCCTTGCATGTCAAATGCTTCTACGTGTAGCCCCTTTTCTCTTGCTTGTATAATATTTTATTTTTTATTTGTTTTTTTGACTCTATTACCTCTCTATGTCCTTTGTTTGCTTTGAATATTTATTTTCTAAGTTTATATATATGCTACTCTTATATTTTTATTTTTATTTTGTGGTGTTTTTGTTTGTTGTCAATGATTTCCACTTTAAGAAGTGATCTCAATATTTTGGTAATTTTTCTCTAACAAGCGATAATTTTGGCATTATAGGATCTAACTTTCTTTCATTTGCATGATTTATTTTATGTTTTATTATTCCCTAGCATTTATCATTCTCTTCATTGGCATCTACTTATATTGACATTGTTTACATTTTTTTATCTCTTCCGTCATGATGTCATTATTTCTAGTAAGGGTCATCATGACATCTCCAACTTTTGTGTTAGTACTCTTCTTTAAGTCCTATAAAGCAATTGCCTTATTTCAACCCATGATATCTTCTATATGGTTTCTAGTAGGAGTACCAAAACAATATTTAAATTTTATGTAGATTAAAAATATTACAAATCTATAAATTACTCAATAAATCGTTATCATATCCCATTATTATGGTGATCATGCCTTATTTAGTACATCATGCTTTGATAGATACTATAATGCATGAGCTTAGAATATTGAAATATGGGTAGTTAAGATCTTTTCTTCATAGTAACTTCTTGGTTTGGTTGCATTGTAATGTGTATCTTTTCTATTTGTTTGTTTGTGTTTTGTTATCCTTCTATTGTGGTGGGCATGTCTTGTTTGATGCATCATGTTCACTAAATATAGTAGGGTATAAATTGGACCAATAGATAGACCACATATGTATTTCTATGTTGATGGCATACTCTTGATTCAAAATATTCATTGGATACTATATTGTGATTATCATTTCTCATAGTAGTGATGATCATGCTTGTTGACACATTAGGTTTGTTGGATACTATCTTATAATTGTCTTTTGCCGCTATAGTGGTTATTGTGCTTGTTGACACATCATGTAGGTTAGGTACTATAGTTCAATGGTTTCCCTTATAGTGATAGGCATGCTTATTGATGTGTCATTCTTTGTAGATATTCTAGGGTGTTTATGATGGAGGTATAAATCATTATATCCTTTGTTAGTAGCATCTCTTTGGTGTACCCTACAATAGTGACAATTGTACTTGTTGATGCATCGTGCTTACTAAATATTGCATGTAATTCTTTATTCCACTTGTAGTGGTGGGCATGCTTGTTGAAACATCATTCCCACCAGATACTACATGTTGTATATCTATTGTAGTGGCATGTATGTGTTGTTTGATATGTCATGTTTGTTGGATATCATAGGGGAGTAGTTTGGATTGAGATACAAAATACCTACATCTTGTGTTGGTGGCATCATTTTAAAACCTTGTTTCTACTTTTCTTTTGAGACAAGTCTTTGTTGCCCATATTTGATATAATATAAAGTTTTAGGAGACATGTTACACACACCCGATTAGTAATGTGTCATGTAAAATATTTGCTAGAATTTTAAATCTCACAATGTTGTAAAGTAAAGTCATTTATCCAAGTACAAATGAAAATAAAACATAAAAATAAAAATCATTACATTGCATCATAAAAGGGATATGTGATAAAAAAAATGAATATCATATATTACATGAGAGTATATAGTATGGGTACATAAAGATACAATTAAGTATTAAGTGTCATCATCCTAAGCTACTCCATGTATCAAGTACATAACCCCATGTTCCAAAGAATCCTAAACTACATCTCTATGGGTGCCATAATGGATACAAAGAAATACTATCAAACAAAAAAAATGTAAAGGATTGCAACAGTAAAATCAACCCCTATTCACCTCTAATTGTGTGTTGGCTACTAGTACAATGTTTGCTCCCTTTCATGAGCTTGGTCTTATACTACCCTAGCTTTTGTCTTAATCATAACTCCTAATATATCTCATGGATTTGGAATGTCATATGGTCTCTTCCTAGTACCATAGTCAAAATGATATCGAGGTGGCCCACCTAGCTATATAATTTCTAGCTAATTTGATGAGCAAGCCAATGATGGTGTTATCAATAATAGACTATCAAATTTCACAAGACCACCTAGGGTGAACCATGTAATTGATCAATCAACATTTTCCATTCCTATGCCATCTCTACAATCACTTTCAAAATCAGATGTTAGGATCTCACCATGTATCATATTTAATATAAGCATGCTAACTTAACTCAAACTATTCATCACATAAAATAACATAATCTAAATTAAATTTGGGATGAGTTGGTAGGGTATATTTGGGTCAATGGGCTATCTAGTATAGTCTTTCTTATTTAAGGAGGATACCTTCAAGTTTATAGTGTCCACTCTAACCTCATAGAATTAGATCTTCTTTATTTCTATCTCCTTCTTAGAGCCTTTTTATCCTCTAGCACTGCCTCCTCTATATTTAAGACCTCATTCATTATGTTCTCCTCCATAACTTCCTCTTCCTTAGGGTTATCCTCCCCACTACTTCATGTGCCTCTAGCACTAGATGCCTCAAATCTCTCCCACATAGTCATTATGGAGCCATGATACCTAGGTAACCTGGACAACAATGTCCATGTGTCCAATCGTCGATGGTCCATATTCAATTTTGGTGCTTGAAAAATGTGGATTGTAGATTATGCTCTTAAATAACCTATCTATCATTTCCCCCACCTACATAAATCTCTACCAACCCCTCCAAGTATGCCATCACACACACCTAACCTTCCCATGCTTTTTGGAATCTAATCTAATTTTCTTTGATTATAGCAAGCAATTATCCTGTATGAAAAAAGAGGGAGTGAATGTGAATTCAATAATCTTGGATGTTAATAAGCCCTACCTAGGCCAAAGGTGATCAGACTTGTCAATGTTGACAACGAATGGAATGTTGGGATATTTCCATTTCACAACCACCACTATAGGCCATTGGTAAATCAAAATTGGTTAAATGGTTTTAATACTAACAATATGCTATTACAAACTTTGATTTTTCAATGGAATGGTAAGTTTAAGTAGACAAGACCTTACACCAAGACATAGTGTATATATGTAGACAAATCCAAAGTCAGCTAAAGACGATATTTTACGCACAACCTAGACAAATCCACGACGATTGGTCAAGGTTACATTATCTTGGAATTCCTAAAATTTGCAATTATATAATTTTATATTTATTTCCTTATAAAAGGAAAACCAAATTTCTTTCCCTACATTTTATTGGGGTTCTATTGATGTCAAACTAAAGGAATCATATGAAACTATGTTGTTTAAGCAACACATATTTATTCAATCGTACTTGTTTTTATCTGTTTGTTATTTTTTTCAAAACTTTTTTAATTTGGAGTTACAAAATTTTAATTGGGTATACCTTAAAGTATATACATGTTTAATTAATAAATAAATTTAAAAATTAGATTATGACACATGGAAACTAAAACATATAAGTATAAATAATTGATTTAAACTTATTCATAGAGTAAGCTTTACAAAAAAAATATTATTATGTAAGCACTCATTAACTCATCAATATATTAGATGAAATTAACCTTCTTTCTCGTATTTACTTTTATTATCATTTTTATTATTGTATAATTTTTTATTACTTAGATCTATGTTTTAAGCAGTGTTACTATTTGTACTCTTTATACCATAAAATATTTATATGTTTTTAGTATTATTATAAATTTTATTAAATGGTATTTAGCTTAATAGATTAAATTTTCTAAGGAAGAAACCAAGGAGGAAACCAAGATTCAAATCTTTCTCAATTAAGGGGAGTAACAATTTGATTTTACCCGAAATAGAAATAAGAACATCAATAATACTCTCCATTTTGGGTGTAAACGATACATTAGAAGCAATTGTGAAGAATGAGATAATAAAGGATGATATTATCAATATTAAAAGAAGAGAGTCAATATGTATGTTCAATGGATATTGACTAACTTTTTAAAGATATTATTTGTTTGCATTTGGATAGCAAATGATACATTAAAAGCAATTATGAAAGGATAAGGTAATCAAGGATGATATGATGGTTCTCGAAAGGAGAGAGTTATTATGTATTGTTCAATGGATAATGACTATTTTTTAAAAGATTCTTTGTGGGATCATTGAACAAGAGGATTTTTTTAAGAAAATAAAAAAATATATGTTTGGATTTATATTTGTGAGGTCAAATGTTCTATGACAGGTTGCTAGAAGCCATTCTTTAGTGGAGTTTCAATAAAATTAAATATTAATTTATTTTTTGAATGAATCATGTTTAAATGTTTTTAGAATTTCTTATCTTCACTAATAAGAACTTGTTAGGAACAAATATACAATAGTACTTAAAATCGTATATCAAATATATCATTGTTATCATTTTTTTTTCTCTTTTTTACTTATTGCTAAAGGTAAAAAACACAATTATTGATACCACTTGCAAGGATGCCACTTGCATTATCGGTGATGTGACCCGGTTTCAATCCCCATGGTGGATGTGTATAAGAAGTATTTACTCAAAAGAAAAATAATTATTGATACTAATGTATTAGATTTTATGTTACATTCTTTGCTAGACTCGAGTGGGAACTCACTAAATAAGAGTGACATTCCTTGTGTATCTAGAAATGTATCTTATTTATGTATGCCATCCCTTTTTGGAAAGCAAAACTACAACTAAGTGCATTTATTGAATTTAACATGAATTATCCCATACTTACAAAAACGTTTGCAATAAATATAATATAACGTCTAACTTTAGTTTATTTGGGAAGTTCAAAAACTTTTAGAATATGATTTAAAGTATGTTCTTTATTGCTTTGAATTAAGAGCATTTTTTTTTTCTCTTTTTTGTTGTCTTTTTGGATTGTTCAACCCATTTAGTCATATTCATGACGAAAAGAATTTGAGTAGGAAACCCTGTGAGTTAGATAGTCTCTCATATTATAATTCATGGCAATATGATCTACCACATGGGGAAATAATGAATGATTTAAAGACTTCATAACTTGCTTTAACATGACTTAATGTTGCCACTAGTTCACCTTTGTTGAGGATATTTGCATCACAGTTCAAAGTTTACCACAAATTAAAAAGGTATAGATAGTGATTTGATCAATAAAATCTTAAATTTACTTGAACTTTTGAAACCTAAGATACGCATGTCAACCCAAATTGGATGGAAGTACCTAAAGGAGTAATAGAAAAGGTCTTTCATGGTAGAGCTAGTTGTTAGACCTAAATGATGGGCTCTTTTTTTTGCTTTGTGTTTTTATGGTTTTGTGAGGCTATGTTTAGTGAGAATCAACTACCTCGAGAGAATTGTAATTTTGGAAGGTTAGAAAATAGTAGAATAAATTATTTATTACCTTCTAAAAACCCTTAAATTTTTCTAATTTAGGGATAAGTACCAATTTTCTCTACCAAGGATAATTTATTCCTTGAGAAATCCACTAGCAAGATGAAGTTATGGGATTGTAGGAGCAAAGTGTTAGCAAAAAATTGACAAAAAACTAGTAGAGTGGAGCAATTTGATTTCCTCTTGGAGTGAATCAATCATGAACCAATGAAGGGGTAAAAATACAACCATGAATTCTAAGGAAGATCTTTGGAAAGTAGCATTTTGGGATGTAGTGGTGCCATAAATAATTTTGGAATCCTTCTAAGATTTTAAGAGGTGTAATTAGAGGCATGTAACATTTGAAGGTGCATCATTTTGTTAGAGATGTTCCTAAATATTTATTTTACTACGAGTAATAATTTCTCACTCTTGGTAACTTAGGGATAAACTCTTCCTAATACATAGAAGCCATGGGATCCATTGTAAACTTATTTTGGCCTTAAGTAATTTAGAGCTACACTTTATAGGGCCTACATTGTGCTCTTATAACATATGAGGTTGGTTATAAATTAATAAGTTTTTTTCTCTTCATCAATAGAAGTCCCCTTTTGTATTGTAGTATATGTAGTGATTGTGGCATAACCCTTTTGGCCATCTTGTCATTCCTCCCATAATTTCAAATCATTTTGAATGGGAATATTATTGTTATTCATATTTTCCATATATTGATTAATCACAAACTCTTTTATTTTTTTAAAAGCTAAAAACCCCTTGTGGAGCTGCCTTGGTCTAAGAGACCAGGAACAGGGGGTTCTACATCATCAAAGTCACCTGGGAGTCGCACCCGACCCTGCCCACACCAACATTATCATTGGATTTTGGATACCCAATTCATATTTTTGGTAGGGTAGAGATTTGAACCTAGGACCTCCCTTGGGGGATTGCCCTCTCCTCTACAAATCACCTACAAAACTTGGGTAATCGTAAACTCTTCTTGTTATGGTTTTTGTTATATTTAGTTTTAATCTCTTGCACCCTAAAACTTAACAATTTAATTTCATGCATTTTAATATTCACATTTATTTTTTATATTTAAATTCATATAATTAGATTAGAATAGTTTAGTGTTTAGTATGTATAGTGGAAATTCAATCTAATTCCATAGGTTGGAAGAGGCCCCAAATCCTTCAATACAACTTTGTTAACACTAGAAGTAAGGATGCATAAGAAGCTAGACAATTTATCAATTCAACATAGTGATTGGCATGCTTGGTAAGACAAATCTAAATTTTTACCCCATAAAAAAACACCCATCATGTGTTAATCCAACATTTGTTTTTGGCATGCACCCTAGTCCTTTTAGTCCTTTCTTTGTTGATTACTCATTTTTGGTCTCAAATTTAAATTTTCCAAAGGTGGGAAGCATTTGGACTAATTTTAGGGCATTATTTAGATAGTGATTCACTCTAAAATTGGAGCAATTAATTCCACTTGGATTGAATCTATTGAAAATCATCAAAGAAGTCCCAAGTCTAAGTTTTGAAGCAATTTGATCCACTAAGCTAGTGATTCACTCTAAATATATATATATAAAAAAAATCAAAAGTTTAATTTAGAATAACTCATTAAGGCCAAGGACTTGATTTATCAAACTATATCCTAAATTGGCCTTGAATTTCATGTTTTTCTCATTAGTTGTGTCCAATTTATATAAGTGATTTTCATAAGGTGACTCAATTACAAACTCCAAAATCATAAGTTGTTTGTAAAGAAAGCAAATGAGATATATCAAAATAACAAATTCTCCCACTTTTGATTGTAGTTTTATATCTTCTATAAAAAAAAGATATTAGGGGTAAATTTATATATATTTTTCCAATGTTCACCCTAGCTAGAGGTTCACACCATATAGTTGATCATTTTATTCATAATAGTAAAATTTCTCTAAGTGGAATTCAAGGAGCAATTCACTTGGGTTTCGAGAAGTGATTTGCTTGAAAGACTAAAAAATTTCTAACTACTCCAAGGAAAGTTATTCATCCCAAAATTGAAAATAATTGCTCCAAGTGACTCCCTTGGTCCTCTACTTGTCAAAAGTTTTAAAATTTAGTTTTGCAAGAAATTTTATCAAGTCTGTTAGTGATTCACATTAGTTAGGTGGAAATTTACTTCATAGTCCAATTTTTTGCCAAACTTTAATTTTTGAATTTGAAACTCTAAAACCTGAACATATGCCTACAAGAGATGAGATGAGAGTCACTTTCATGATCTTGAGTAAAATAGAGCCTACAAAAGTTGTGTTCCCAAGTAGCATAGTAAAAAAATCTATCATCATGATTTTTATGTCGAGGACCTTATTCTCAAACTTGATAAGGTGCATAAAAGAGCAAGGGAAATTTTATTAAAAAATGGCTTGGTCTATATACTACCAAAGAGTTGTATGGATTTGGGATAGTAAATTTGTAAATAATATATGGAGTTAAGTTGGACAAAACCATCAATTCCATGCATTTCAAATGCTTCTATATGTAGACCCTTTGGTCTTGCTTGTATAATATTTTATTTTTTGTTTTCATTTTTACTCTATTATCTCTCTATTTATTTTATTTGCTTTCAATATTTTTAATTTTTGTGGTGTTTTTATTTGTTGTCTATGATTTCCAGTTTAAGCAGTGATCTCAATATTTTGGCAATTTTTATCTAACAAATGACTATTTTGGCATTGTAGGATCTTAATTTCTTCCATTTGCATGATTTATTGTATGTTTTTATTGTTTCTTAGTATTTATCATTCTCTTCATTGGAATTTACTTATATTGACATTTTTTACATTTTTTTATCTCTTCCATCATGATTTCATTATTTCTAGTAAGGGTAATCATGACATCTCCAAATTTTATGTTAGTGCTCTTCTTTAAGTACTATAGAGAAATTACCTTAGTTCAACCCATGCTATCTTCTATATGGTATGTGGTATGGACACCAAGATAATAATTATATTTTATGTATATTAAAAAAATTACAAATCAATCAAGTACTCAATAAGTCATTACGATATCCCACTATAATGGTGATCATGTCTTGTTTAGTACATCATGCTTTAATAGATATTGCAATGCACAAGATTAGACCATTGAAAGAGGGGTAGTTAGGATATTTTCATCATAGTGAATTCTTGCATTGGGTGCATTGTAATGTGTATATTTTTGTTTGTTTGATTTTATTTTGTTCTTCCTCTATTATGGTGAGCATGTCTTGTTTGATGCATCATGTTCACTAAATATAGTATGGTGTGAATTAGACCGAGAAGTAGATCACATATGTATTTCTATTTTGATGGTATACTCTTGATTCATCCTAAAATAATAATGGGCATGAATTAATTGATACAAAATATTCATTAGATATTTTATTATGATTATCTATTCTCATAGTAGTGATGATCATGCTTGTTGACACATTAAGTTTATCAGATGCTATCTTACAATTATCTTTTATCACTACAATAATTAGTGTGCTTGTTAACACATCATGTACGTTAGGTACTATATTTAAAAGATTTCCCTTATAATGGTTGAAATGCTTATTGATGCATCATTCTTGTTAGATATTCTAGGGTATTTAGGATGGAGGTATAGATCATTGCATCCTTTGTTAGTACCATCTCTTTGGTCTACCCCATAATAGTGGTAATTGTACTTGTTGATGCATCATGCTTACCAAATATTGCATGCAATTCTTTATTCCCCTTGTAGTGGTGGGTATGCTTGTTGAAACATCATTCCCACTTTGCATGACCTGTGTTAGAGCAAGCTAATAAGGAATTTTCTAAAAATTTAGAGAGTAAAGAACCCATTTCGTCCTTGATATCTTTCGATTAAATTTTTGAATATGATTCCAATATCCTTGTGGATATTAAGGAGGAAACTCCCAAAGGCATGAAGGGTAAGGTTGAAGGTTTGAAGGCCCCAAAAGGAAATATCAATGTTTCTAGATGGTTGATTTGCCTTAAAAGTAAAATGGTTTAAAAAGAGAAGATGTGTCATGGTTTTTTAGACAGATAATTTTGGAGGTTTGAGCCTTGATCTCAAGAAGAAACCTAAAACTAAATCTAGATACTCTACAAGGAAAATATAAGACCTCATGGGGGCTTGTGAACCATTAAAAATTCCTAATAAAGCATGGATAATAGCGAATAATCTATTGAGATCCCTTAGTAAGTCGGTGAAAAAGTTCTACCATTTATGTGGAAGAAATCACTTGAGTGTTGAATTATTTCAAAAACAACCATGTCAATGCAGAGGAAGGTATGATGTGGAATATTCTAGACCATCTCAATTTTGCTTGAGGAGTCCCTTGTTGATCTTCCCTACTACTTCTCTCTAGTTTTTATGGCTTAGGCCCTTTTTGTCTTGTTGTCCTATTTCTTTTTTTGGTCTTCTTCTATTTAAGGCTTGTTTGGTTGCCCTTATATTTTATTTCTATTTTTGGTCTGATTAGGGCTTGCTTTGCCATTCTTGTTGTAAATATGTAAAAGGTTCATGGACCCTTTCATAACCCCCTCTTTTTTTCATCTAATAATAATAATAATAATAATAATAATAATAATAATGATAATAATAAAGAATGTAAGTAATAGTGGTACTTAAAACATGAACCTCAATAATAATAAATTGATTCAAAAATATTTTTTGAAAGATGAGTAGGATCATATGGTCTAGACTATAGACTACCAATCATATTTAACTATATTGGTTTGGTATTAACAAAAAAATTTTAAGTAAAAATTTGTAACATGGTTATCATACCATTCACAGTTTCTAGAATAGAATTGTTGAAAATCTTTGACACTCAAAAAAAATAAAATTGTGCATGATACACCTCATTTAATGAGGTGTATCATCTTTTAAACTTTTTCTTTGATATTATATTTATTAAACTTAAAATTTTTAAATATTGTTTTTATTACTTTACTTTTTGGTCATTATCATTTCATTTTATTTGAACATATTTATAATTAAAAAATTTAACAACATAATTATGGATTGAGCACATACTCCCTAACAATAAGTACCCCAATATTATTATTTGTTGAATCTTTTAACCATGTCATGTTTTATATAAAAAATTAAATATTATATTTAAGAATGGATGGAATTTTGAAAATTGTGATAACACCTAATATTTCATATCAAGACTTGAGATGCTCCTTAGTAGAAAAATGTTTTGAAATATATATAGCAATATATGTCCAAGTATATACATGTATTTGTTCCTTCGTAGTTCGTCCTTCTAGATAAAATCCCTTAGGATATTGTGAATATTCTTCAAAATATCCTTATTGGTAAGTTGATATGAAAGTCCAATAAATCCAACCTCTATTGAAAGTTTTTGATAGTTTTTTATATGTAGAATAAAATTCTAGTTCCATCGTCATAAATATAAGACATCTCTCCCCCTAAACCATGGGCCAATACTTGTTTTTTTATCCCTAATTTTTTTTTTTTTTGTGGAAAACATCCCAAAAGGGATGCCAATTTCGGGTAAGACCCAAGGAGGCAGGGGGTATCCATTCCGCCAAAAATGCCCAGGAATCGAGCCTGGCCTACCACCTTTGACATACTCAAGGAGCAAACAAACATACAAAACCAATTTAAAAATAAGTAAATAACATCAAAAATAATAAAATAAAATAAAAAACATGCTCCTTGAGTGTGTCAAAAACAAAAGCACAACCAAACACCCACAATGAGATAAAATAAACCACAACACAAACCACATAGAAAAACACAAGAACCACATAACAAAACACAAACAAGACAAAAACAACGGAACACTACAAAGACATAACCCAAAAAAAACATGAAAAATAAACACAACCAAAACCTAAAAAAACAAAAAATAAAATAAAAATAAAAATAAAAAATAACCAACAATAGACAATAAAAAAAAACAAAAAACATAGAAAACACTCACACATAAAAACACGACATAACACAAACAAAGAGAAACCCAAGAAAAGAACGAAAAAAACACAAGAACAATAACAAAAAAACATAAAAAAAAAACAAAACAACAAAAACACAAGAACAACAAAAAACAACACAAAGAACACAAAAACAAAACAAAATAAAAAAATCCTCCCACCTTAAAAAACTAAACAAAAAAAACAAAAAAGAAAAAAGAAATAAAAAATAAACAAAACAATGACCTATCTAGACCAAAAGACTATTAAGGCAAGAATCAATAGAGGAAACAAAATAAAGAATAGAATGAGCTAGGGAACTAAAAAAAACTAAATGAACCAAAGAGAAGCAAAAAAAAAAAAACAAGAAGAAACTAGGTACCTTCAAAACTGGAGCCATCCAAAGAAATGATAGAAAGAAGAGCTTCCCTAATTTGAGAAGCCCACCATATAGGAGGGTGGCCATAACAAGCAAGATTACCTTTGTCCAAAGCCCAATTAGCTAAAGCATCAACACTCTTGTTTTGATCTCTGACCACATGATTGTAATCAACTTTCAAAAATCCCATATGGATTAACTGAATCTTCTCAATAATTCTTTTTATTCTCCAATCCACCTTATGATTTTTAGAAGGATTCTTCAAGAGATTAATTATAATTTGAGAGTTAGAATCAACTAACACCTTTTCCTATCCAACCTTAGTAGCCTCCTGAAGGCCTCTAAGGATACCATACCCCTCAGCAATGTTATTGGAAAGAATACCCAAATTCTCAGCAAAAGTAAAAACCAGGGAGCCATCTGAAAGTCTACCAATTCCTCCCACACTGGCTTTTCCAAAAAGCTAGGGTTCCCTCTAGAGGCTCCATCAATATTGAATTTTCCAAAATTCTTAGGAGGAGGTTGCCAATTTCTATTCCTATCCATATTACTAATACTCACATTCCCTTTAAGTTGGTTGCACTTAGAAGGTTTAATATTCAATATTTGCATCACTTGATCCCATATTTGGTGGGAGTTTTGGGTGTAATTAAGGAGATGATGGACTAATTCAACTAAGTTGGCTATGGTATTTTGCCAAATATAGTGAATATACTTCATATATTGATTAAAAATTTGGTTGTTCCTTTCATTCCAAATATTCCAAAGAAGAATGGTAGAACCCATCCAAACTATCTGCCTAATAAAATGATCAACACCATCTTGATTAGGCCAATCCCTCCAAAGCTGTTCAAAATTAAAAAATCTAGACCACTATAAGCCAAGTAAAATGGCCATTCTCCTATATCAAAGTTTTGAGGCAATTTGGTTTCTCTAAGGATTGGATGGATTGGATTATGGGATGTATCTCTTCAGTTTCCTACTTAGTTCTTATCAATGGCAGGCCTTCTCAGTCTTTCCCAGCTTCCAGAGGTATTAGGCAAGATGACCCGCTTTCCCCTTATTTATTCATCATTCTTGCTGAATGCTTGGGTAGGACTATAACCAAAAAGAGGGAAAACAAAACCCTTGAGGGATATACCATTGCTCATGGAGCTAGACTTATCTCTCATCTTCAATTTGTGTATGACTCTACCCTTTTAGGTAAAGCTACAGTTAAGGAAGCTTCTAATTTTAAGCAAATCATTAGCTATTTTTCTAAGGCTATCAGGCAGTTGATCAATGAAGACAAATCTAAAGTTATTTTCTTTCATTGTTCTACTAGACAGGACGCCATGGTCTTGGATAAATTAATATATAAGAAGACCTCTCTTCCAATCACTTATTTAGGTATTCCCATTAATATTCAAAGGCAAAAAAATAAAGATTGGAATTGGTTGTTGGACAAAGTCAAGAAGAAAATTGGAAAGTGGACCAACAAGTGGCTTTCTTCTGGGGGTAGAATCACCTTGGTAAAATCAGTCCTTCAAGCTATTCCTATTTATGTTTCTTCCGTTTTGAATATCCCAAAGGCTATTCTTCGAGATTTGGATCAAATCAGTCATCGTTTCCTATGGAGTGGTACTAAGGAGAAAAGAAAATGGGCCTTGGTGAAATGGGATACTTTATGTCTTCCTAAGAGTGAAGGGGGGTTAGGATTACGGTCTTCAATTAATAACAACAAAGATTTAGCTGCTAAATTATATTGGAGGATGTTGCATAACCCCAATGCTCTTTGGGCCAATAATCTCCGTGCTAAATATGTCTGAGAACAAAAGTCTTGAAGACCTTGTTCGCTATCAACTTCCTACCAAAGGTTCTCCCATTTTAGTAGTTCTTAAGACTGGTGAGGATTTGATAAAGAAAAAATTATTTTGGATCATTCATAATGGTCAACATGCAAATTTTTGGACATATTCTTGGGATGGTCACAAGCCTTTGATAACTCAGTTTCCCGATTGGAGGCATTGGTTGGAGGAGCTTCACCGAGCTAATTGGATAAAGGTGGCTAATTACTGTCGGTACCATACTAGTAATTCAAAGGTTGGTAGATATTGGATCCCTATTGAGGAATGGCCTATTCAAATCCCAGAAAGGCAAAGACAAGATATCCAAGGCATCCTTCATATGAGATCCCTCTCTTGGTCCCATGAAAAAGATTGTTTTGGATGGAATGACACTACTAAGGGTGAGTATTCAGTTGCTCAAGGTTATTTGACCGTATGTCATAATAATCCCAACCATTCTTCTAACATATTTTCTCAATTGTGGGCTCAAAAGCTCTGGCCTAAGGTGAGGTTCTTTAATTGGCTTTTATTGCATCGTAGGGTGCTTACCGGTGAGCAACTTATGAAGCATGGTTTTCATGGCCCTTTTAGATGTGAAATGTGTGAAGAGAATGTAGAAAATATCAACCATATTTTTATTGAGTGTACTTTAGCCTCTGAGCTATGGAGGAGAATGGCAACTTTACTTGGCTTATAGTGGTCCAATTTTTTCACTTTTGAACAGCTTTGGAGGGATTGGCCTAATCAAGAGGGTGTTGATCATTTTATTAGGCAGTTAGTTTGGATGGGTTCTACCATTCTTCTTTGGAATATTTGGAATGAAAGGAACAACCAAATTTTTAATAAATATAGGAAGGATATTCACTATATTTGGCAAAAGACCATAGCCAACTTAGTTGAATCAGTCCATCATCTCCTTAATCACCCCCAAAACTCCCACCAAAGATGGGATCAAGTGATGCAAAGATTGAAGTTTAAACCTTCTAAGGGAAACCAACTTAAAGGGAATGTGAGTATTAGTAAGATGGATAGGACCAGAAATTGGCAACCTCCTCCTAAGGATTTTGGAAAAGTCAATACTGATGGAGCCTCTAGAGGGAACCCTGGAAAAGCCAATGTGGGAGGAATTGGTAGACTTTCAAATGGCTCCCTGGTTTTTACTTTTGCTGAGAATTTGGGTATTCTTTCCAATAACCTTGCTGAGGGGTATGATATCCTTAGAGGCCTTCAGGAGGCTACTAAGGTTGGATGGGAAAATGTTTTAGTTGAGTTTGACTCTCAACTTATGATTAATCTCTTGAAGACTCCTTCTAAGAATCATAAGGTGGATTGGAGAATAAAAAGAATTATTGAGAAGATTCAGTTAATCAAGATGGAATTTTTGAAAGTTGATTACAATCATGTGGTTAGAGATCAAAACAAGAGTGTTGATGCTTTAGCTAATTGGGATTTGGACAAAGGTGATCTTACTTGTTATGGCCACCCTCCTATATGGTGGGCTTCTCAAATTAGGGAAGCTCTTCTTTCTATCATTTCTTTGGATGGCTCCAGTTTTGAAGGTACCTAGTTTCTTCTTGTTTTTTTTTTTTCTCTTTGGTTCATTCAGTTTTTTTAGTTCCCTAGCTCATTGTATTCTTTATTTTGTTTCCTCTGTTGATTCTTGCATTAATAGTCTTCTGGTCTAGATAGGTCATTTTTTTGTTCATTTTTTTCTTTTGTCTTCTTTGTTTTTTTGTTTAGTTTTTTAAGGTGGGTGGGTTCTTTTGTTTTGTTTTGTTTTTGTGTTCTTTGTGTTGTTTTTTTGTTGTTCTTGTGTTTTTGTTGTTTTGTTTTTTTTTTTTTTTTATGTTTATTGTTATTGTTCTTGTGTTTTTTTCATTCTTGTTCTTGGGTTTCTCTTTGTTTGTGTTATTTCATTTTTTTATGTGTGAGTGTTTTCTATGTTTTTTGTTTTTGTTTATTGTCTGTTGTTGGTTGTTTTTATTTTTATTTTATTTATTTTATTTTTTAGGTTTTGGTTGTGTTTATTTTTCATGTTTTTTTGGGTTATGTCTTTGTAGCGTTCTGTTGTTTTTGTCTTGTTTGTGTTTTGTTATGTGGTTCTTGTGTTTTTCTATGTGGTTTGTGTTGTGGTTTATTTTATCTTATTGTGCGTGTTTGGTTGTGATTTTGGTTTTGACACACTCAAGGAGTTTGTTTTTTATTTTATTTTAATTTATTATTTTTGTTGTTATTTTATTTTTTTTATTTGGTTTTGTGTGTTTGTTTGCTCCTTGAGTATGTCAAAGGTGGTAGGCCAGGGCCGAGTCCTGGGTGTTTTTGGTGGAATGGATACCCCTGCCTCCTTGGGTCTTACCCGAAAGTGGCATCCCTTATTGGATGTTTTCCACAAATAATAAAAAAATAAAGTGGCCATTCTCCTCCACAGATCGAAGGCTAAAGTACACTCAATAAAAATATGGTTGATATTTTCTACATTCTCTTCACACATTTCACATCTAAAAGGGCCATGAAAACCACACTTCATAAGTTTCTCACCAGTAAGCACCCTACGATGCAATTAAAGCCAATTAAAGAACCTCACCTTAGGCCAGAGCTTTTGAGCCCACAATTGAGAAAAGATGTCAGAAGAATGGTTGGGATTATTATGGCATAAGGTCAAATAACCTTGAGCAACTGAATACTCACCCTTAGTAGTGTTGTTCCATCCAAAACAATATTTTTCATGGGACCAAGAGAGGGATCTCATATGAAGGATGCCTTGGATATCTTGTCTTTGCCTTTCTGGGATTTGAATAGGCTAGTCCTCAATAGGGATCTAATATATACCAACCTTTGAATTACCAGTATGGTACCGATAGTAATTAGCCACCTTTATTCAATTAGCTCGGTGAAGCTCCTCCATCCAAGGCCTCCAATCGAGAAACTGAGTTATCAAAGGCTTGTGACCATCCCAAGAATCTGTTCAAAAATTTACATGTTGACCATTATGAATGATCCAAAATAATTTTTTCTTTATCAAATCCTCACCAGTATTAAGAACTACTAAAATGGGAGAACCTTTGGTGGGAAGTTGATAGTGAACAAGGTCTTCAAGACTTTTGTTCTCAACATATTTAGCACGGAGATTATTGGCCCAAAGAGCATTGGGGTTATGCAACATCCTCCAATATAATTTAGCAGCTAAATCTTTGTTGTTATTAATTGAAGACCGTAATCCTAACCCCCCTTCACTCTTAGGAAGACATAAAGTATACCATTTCACCAAGGCCAATTTTCTTTTCTCCTTAGTACCACTCCAAAGGAAACGATGACTGATTTGATCCAATTCTCTAGGAACAACCTTTGGGATATTCAAAATGAAAGAAACATAAATAGGAATAGCTTGAAGGACTGATTTTACCAAGGTGATTCTACCCCCAAAAGAAAGCCACTTGTTGGTCCACTTTCCAATTTTCTTCTTGACTTTGTCCAACAACCAATTCCAATATTTATTTTTTGCCTTTGAATATTTATGGGAATACCTAAATAAATGATTGGAAGAGAGGTCTTCTTATATCTTAGTTTATCCAAGACCATGGATTCTTGTCTAGCAGAGCAGTGAAAGAAAATAACTTTAGATTTGTCTTCATTGATCAACTGCCCAGTAGCCTTAGAAAAGCAGCGAATAATTTGCTTATTATTAGAAGCTTCCTTAACTGTGGCTTTACCTAAAAGAGTAGAGTCATCCACAAATTGAAGATGAGAGATAGGTATAGCTCCATGATCAATGGTAACTCCCTCAAGGGTTTTGTTTTCCCTCTTTTTGGTTATAGTCCTACCCAAGCATTCAGGAAGAATGATGAATAAATAAGGGGATAGCGGGTCACCTTGCCTAATACATCTAGAAGCTGGGAAATACTGATAAGGCCTACCATTGATAAGAACTAAGTAGGAAACTGAAGAGATACATCCCATACTACAATCCATCCAATCCTTATAGAAACCAAATTGTCTAAAAACTTTGATAAGGAAGTGCCAATCCACTCTGTCGTAAGCTTTGGATAAGTCTAACCGAATGAACATGGAAGGAGAATTTTGCATATCCATGGAATGGATGGCTTCCTGAGCAAGAACTATCTCATCTACTATTTTACGTCCTTCCACATAACCCCCTTGCTCTGGGGAAATAATCTTATGCAAAATGGGCTTCAACCTTTATGCCATGATTTTAGTAATGATTTTGAGAAGAACATTACATAAAGCAATAGGTCTAAAAGCTGAGATATGATCAACCTCTTGAGATTTTGGAACAAGAGTAATATAAGTTTTATTGATAACCTTAAAAATTTCTTTGGCTTTCCTGGCTTCTTCCACCACCTCTAATAAATCAACATGAAGGATATCCCAGAACTCTTGGTAGAACCCAATAGGAAAACCATCAAGACTTGGGGTTTTCCCTTTTTGCATTTTAAAAACTACTTGTTGAAGCTCATTGATAGTAACAGGAGCAACCAAAATAGAGTTCTCCTCAAAAGTGATAAGAGAAGGGATTGCTTGAAGAACATTATATTGTGAAGCTAAATCAAGGGGAGTAGCAACAAAAATATTGGAAAAGTAATCAACAACAATAGAGTTCATGCCATCCCAAGTATAAACAACATCTCTAGAATGTGATTTTAAGGAAGAAATAAAGTTGTGAGATCTTCGAGCTAGAAGAGATTTGTGGAAGAAATTTGTGTTTTGATCTCCTACTTTGAGCCATTGAATTCTAGATTTTTGCTTCCATAAGTTTCTTCTCTTTTTTCCCATTCCTCTAACTGAGTTGTGAGTTTCATTTCATTTGCACTTCTCTTCTCTGTGAGGCCATCTAAATGGATTTTCTTATTCAAATTTTCAAGATGAGAAATAACTTCATGTTTTTTTTATGAACATCCCCAAACTCTTTCCAGTTCCAAGTCTTGATTTTGGATTTAATGTATTGCAGTATTTTGGCAAAACAGAACATCTTAGTTCCATGCCTAGGTTTACCTTCCTTCCACCATTGTTGCACATGAGGTCTAAAGGAAATTTCTCTAAGCCATATTAATTGAAAACAAAAAGGAGAAAAACTCACATTGGTTTTCCACATTTCCACCATGACTGGCCAATGATCTGAACCAACATTATAAAGAGTCTTCTCTTTAGGAATGTGACCATGGATTAAGAAATTTTTGGAGAGCAAAAACCTATCCAATATCTCCATTATACAAGCTAAGTCTTGCCTTCTGTTAGACCAAGTCATAAGGCCATTATCTGGTTGGATATCCACAAGATGGAGGTTTGCAATATATTCGCTCATGAGATCAGTGTTTTTTTCCAAATTTCTATTTCCCCCCCTTTTCTCATCTAGAGAGAGGATGGTATTGAAATATCCTCCGATCAAGGTCTAAGCTTTAGGAAAATGAGAGATAATATGAGTAATATCCTTCCACTGTCTTCTTTTTCCTCCAAAGAAGTCAGAGCATAAACAAGTAATGCAGAGCATAATCTGGTTGGAATGTCTACGTTGAATAGCTATAGCCAATAAAACCCAACTACCAACCATATGGTGAATAACTACCTCTTTTGGATCCCAAAGACAAGCAATGCCACCCGAAGTCCCTTGGGAACTGAGGGAAACCACTTTTCTAGCTGGCCAGATTTTACTAGCAATTAAGTCCATATCCTCCATTGACATCTTTTTTTCTTGAAGGAAAACAAGATGTGGATGATTGACCTGAATCATTCTTCTAATTTTATTTTGTTTTGAAAGACTCCCTTTGAGTCCTCTAATATTCCAAGTGATGATCTTCATTAATACCAGGGCTAAAAAAATTAGGAAGGGCATTAATATTACCTTCCTCTACAAGCTTTTCACCTTCTTTTACCATATGATATTGATTGGTCTTGCGACCTACTTTTTGATTATAATCCATATTCAATTTTTTTTTCCCAGTTTCTTGATTTATTCCAATTGAATTTGAGATGGCTTCTAACCTTGAAGAATTCTCATACACAGCCAAAATTTTACTAGATGGTTCAACGGAGTCTATATTGGGACCTGCATTATTTACAGTTTTGACATTTGAAATATTGTTTTTCTTGTGTAAATTTTCTCCTTTTTTTCTGTTGAAAACCTTTGATTTGTTGGTTTGTCTCTGAGTTCTTCCCTTCATATTTAAATTGAGTTTCTAATATTTTAGTTTCCATTGAGTTTCTTCCCTTCAATTTTCTTTTGTGTAGCAAATTGGAAGCCGTTGTCACTCAAGTTCACAGTATGATCTATTGAAAAACAAATTTCTAACCCATCTTGTATCCCCTGCAACATTTTCTGCTAAAATATTGAGCATAAACCACAAAAATATTGGCCGCTAGGGCCCGAAGGCCCCGAAAACCAACCTTTGGAGCTGCTTGCACTCAACCCAGATGAAACCCTCACATAGCCGCTTGCCAAATATGTCGTTCACACATAGGGATGTGCTAGGATCTGTGTTGCTCCAAATGATACGAAAATTGGTGGAGACGTTCTAGGGTGTTTCAGGCATCTACCCTCAAAATTTCAGCTCAATCCGAATCCGGATGAATGAGATATGGCCGAAACGAGTTTGGCAGTTTGGGCAGTACTGCGAAAAACCTGCTAGTTTCCTTCCTCGAATGTGAACTAGAGAAAACAACCATTTCATTTATCCCTAATTTTTAAAATAAAAAAGATGATGAAGAAAAAAAGTTTAAAAAATAAAATCATGGAATAATTTGAATTCAATGGTCACTTTTACTTATGTGATTTGAACCTCCAAAAACTCATACTAATAATAATACAACTTACTTGTTAGCCCTTTTCCTTTTAAAACTATTAAATCATTCTTGATCATCAAAACTTTAAATAAATATGTTCAAACAGAGAGGGAGGCAACTTGAATTCAATAATCTGTATCGGAGGAAAACGCAAACGCCGTCGGAAGAATATTCGTGATGCGCCCTGGCCTACCTGCGAAGAAGGGCGTAGACTTGTCAGTGTCGACCCAACATGCCGTAACCAATTTCCTCGCGGCGGCTAAGGGAAAGTGGTGATATCGTCCACTCGTAGAACGCTGATATTTTTTCTTCGGAGACTTGTCAATGTCGACCCACTATGCGGCGGCTATATTGTCCACGAACGCTGATATTTCCATTTCACAACCACAACGAAAACGACAGAGCCACAGGGAAATCAAACTTGGTTAAATGGTTTTAATACTAACAATCTGCTATTACGAACTTTGTTTTTTCCAAGGGAATGGTAAGTTTAAGTAGACAACACCTTGCACCTTGACATGGTGTATGTATGTTTTTTCCAAGGGAATGGTAAGTTTAAGTAGACAACACCTTGCACCTTGACATAGTGTATGTATGTGGATAAGAAAATGAAATGAAAGATTTTAATTATTTTGTAAGAGTTAAATATGGTTTATGGGATTTCAAAAATATGAAAGTATAATTATTCAAATATTATTTTATAATGTTTAATATTTTTGAAAAGGTTGTTTTTTTTCTTTCTGATTTGGGTTAGTAATTTCTCAACCTTTTTTATTTTACTGTCTTCAAATAACTTTGTTATAGACCCGTTTACAAGTCTTTCTTTGTATTTGCCACAGATATCCGAAAAGCTTGGGCATTTATAGATGAAGTGTTCCTCTCTCTACTGTGTTGTGCTGCATAAAGTACATATCCTTCTTCCCATTGTTTTTTGGGCATTGTCCATCTCTCTGTTTCACATCTAAGCCTATGAGAGCTAGACTTGATTTACCAAATTGTATCCTAAATTGACTTTGAATTTCACATCTTTCTCATTAGTTGTGTTTATTTTTTATAGGTGCTTTTCAAATGGTGGACTCCATTATAAACCCCAAAATCATAAGTTTTTTACAAAGAAAGCAATTGAAACAATATCAATATAATAAAATCTCTCACTTTTGGCTACAATTTCCAGTTTGCCATATAGGCAAAAGGCATTTGGAACAATTTTAGAATTTTTCCAGTGTTTGCCTTAGCTAGAGATTCACTCCATATAGTTGGTGATTTGCTTCAAAGTAGTAAAATTTTTCGAGGTGGAATTCAAGGAGCAATTCACTTGGGTTTTGAGAAGTGATTTGCTTGAAAGATTATAAAATTTCTACCTACTCTAAGGAAAGTTATCCATCTCAAAATTGAAACAATTTTCTCTAAGTGATTCACTTGGTCCTCTACTTGTCAAAATTTTTAAAGTTTAGTTTTGCAAGCATTTTTCTTAAGTTTGTTACTTATTCACTTTAGTTAGGTGGTAATTTTATTCATAGTCCATTTTTTTTTCAAAAATTCAAAATTTAAATTTCAAACATTAAAAGCACAACAACATATGCCTACAAGAGATGAGATGAGAGTCACTTTCATTATATTGAGCACAATAGAGTCTACAAGAGTTGTTTTTCCATGTGCTATAATAAAAAAACCTATCACCATGATTTTTATGTTGAGGATTCTTGTCCTCAAGCTTGATAAGGTGCATAAAAAGAGCAAGGATAATTTTATTAAAAAATGGCTTGGTCCATATACTATCAAACAATTGTATGGGTTTAGGATAGTAAAATTGTAAATAATATATGGAGTTTAGTTGGATAAAGGCACCAATTCCTTGCATGTCAAATGCTTCTACATTTAACCCCTTTTGTCTTGCTTGTATAATATTTTATTTTTTTATTTGCTTTTTGACTCTATTACCTCTCTATGTCCTTTGTTTGCTTTGAATATTTGTTTTCTAAGTTTATATATATGCTAGTCTTATATATTCTTGAGTTTATGTTTATTTGAGTACTACTAGCCAATAACTAGCATATTAAAATTATGGCTATGGAATACCTTAGCATCATTTTTCCTCATGGATGTCGGTGGATTGCATATTGTTTAGTTATATAATAGCTAGCGAGAGGTAAAATTTGTGTCGCAAGTCGATTTGTGGTCCTTAACTACTGACTGAACTACCTAATCCTAGTAAGATGCTTCTTTTGGATCCATGATACCTAGGTAACTTGGACGACGGTGCCCACATGTCCAATCGTCGGTGGTTCATTTTGAATTTTGTTGCTTGGAAAATCTAGACCTATCTGTCATTTCTCCCACCTGCATAAGTCTCTACCAACCCTTCCAAGTATGCCATCACAGACACCTAACCTTCCCATGCTCTTTGGAATCTAATCCAATTTTCTTCGATTATAGCATGCAATTATCCTGTACGAACAGAGAGGGAGTCAACGTGAATTCAATAATATTGGATGTTAATAAGCCCTACCTAGTCTAGAGGTGATCAGACTTGTTAATGTTTTTTTTTTTTTTTAAAGAGGGGTAAAAATTTATTAGATCAAAGAAACCTTACAACAGAGAACAAACAACTAGCAAAAATAGCCAACAAAAACCTCAAACAGACATATCCTCGGCAAGTAAATTATGAAGTTGCTGAGAACAGTCTAAAGGGAGGTTATCCCAACCCTTAATAGACCAATTCCCACAAGCGAGAAGCCCATTTGGCCAAACGAGTCCGCAACCCTATTCCATTCCCGAGGAATGTGAACAAAAGAGATAAACTCCAAATTACAACAGATTTGAAGAATCGTCGAACAACCAAAGTCAACCTCCGAGTGAACATTATCAAGATGGTGAGTCCTTAACAAATTTATAATAATCTGTGAATCAGACTCACAGATTATCCTCCGCCAACCCATAGCCAACCCTTGTTCCAAAGCACAACAGATAGCAAGAGCCTCCATATAATTATTAGAGTGTATCCCCTTATAGCATGAAAAAATGAAACAAGCATTCCCAGCACTATCTCTCCCAACTCCTCCGATACCAGCATGCCCAGGATTACCTCGAGAAGACCCATCCGTATTGATCTTGAACACCCCTGGAGGAGGAGGATGCCATCTCCCATCTCTCTGCATTTTTTTCCATCTCGGTTTCTAGATGAAATAACAGGACGAGGACCATTCTCCACAAATCCCAAATTTTGCATCATCAAAATCTCCGACTGCACCAAAGGAAGACTAATCTGGCATGTGGAAGAGACAGTTTCCTGGATCATACCAATGATTCGCTGCCAAAGCTGATGAACAGTAAGCTTGTTATCATGAAAAATTCGTCGATTTCTTTCCAACCAAATCTGCCATAGAATGCAAGAAGGACCAATAGTCCAAGCAACCTGGAGAAAGAAAGACTTAGCGGGAGGTCTCCCTAAACTCCTCCAGAACTCCAAAAGAGAAGAAGCATGGGCACAAGGCTGCTTCCACACCTCCCACCAAAGATGCCAAATATCCCGTGCAAAAGAACACTGAAAAAGAAGATGACACGAAGACTCTTCACTTGTTCGCACATAAAAAACAAAAAGAAGGTCCTTGAAAACCTCTCTTTTGCACATTATCCCAGGTAAGGCATCTATTGTGAGTAGCTAACCATAGATAAAAATTGCATTTAGGCCAAGAGAACTTAGACCACACTTGCTTCCACCAGGGCACCTCATCATCCCCAAAATGTTGTCGATCCAACTCCCTGTATCCTGAAGCCACCGAATAGACCCCTCTAGGATCCAAGCCCCAAGCCAAAACATCATCATCCTGTAAAGAAGAGCAGGCCCTACAAGCCAAAATACGAGTCAACTCCTCTCTTTCCTGAAAAGTACCCCCTACTGGCCAATCTATAGGATCCTTCCAACGAACAACCTCAACCTGCCCAACTCTTTCAACAAATTTGTAGTCCATAACCCGATTCCAACCGGCATCCAAAAAGACTTTGCACAAATTCTGAAGATGAGGATACATGGATAAAATGGCAGGGAACCCATCCCAAGCATCCTGCCAAAAGAGAGCCTTGGAACCCTTATGACAAATCCAGAACAAACCTTGCTTAACAAGATTCGCCCCCTTCTTAAGAGTGTTCCAGATGAAAGATCCCCTACCAGACAAACTGTATCTGGGAATCTCAGAGCCCTCAACCCCATTCAAATATTTATAGGACAGAATCTTTGCCCAAGCTTGGTCTTGAGAAGTACACCATCTCCAATAAAACCTAGCTGCCAAAGCCTCTCCAGAAAGGGAAGACAAACGAAGACCCAACCCCCCTGCTTGCTTTGGTCTACAAATAGTTTCCCACTTAACCAAACTCCACTTTGAAGACTCCAAATTACCAGCCCATAAAAATCGTCTAGACAAAGAATCCAACTCATGAATAAAGCTAGCAGGAGCAACTTGAATCATGCACCTATAGATGCAAAGGGCCTGAACCACAGACTTAAGGAGTAAAACTCTACCAGCAGAGGAGAGCCATCTAACAGTCCAATGAGAAACATGAGCACGAAATTTGTCCAAAATGGAGTTCCAGATCTCACGAGGCAAAGGACCTATAGAAATAGGAATACCCAGATACTTCAAGGGAAGAGCACCAATCTGAAATCTTAGAATCCATGCAATACGGGCCTGTATAAGCGGATTAGTGTTAAAGAAGAAAATGGAAGATTTTCCCTCATTAATATTTTGCCCTGAAGCAACCAAATAGATATCCAGAGCCCTTCTGAAGTTGGTAGCTTCCCGAATAGAAGCAAGTCCCATCAGAGTCGTATCATCCACAAATTGAAGATGAGAATAAGTAGGCAAACTCATACCCCACCTCCAACCATGAATCAAACCCTGAGTAACATGTGAATTTAGAAGTCTACCCAAACCTTCAGCCATAATGATAAACAAATAAGGGGACAAAGGGTCACCTTGCCGAAGACCTCTTGAAGCTTGAAACAAAGAAGATGGATGACCATTAACAAGAACTGAATATGAAGGTGAAGTAATGCAGCTCATCACCCAACTTACCCAGTTGGAATGGAAACCAAAAGCTAGAAGGACCTTTCTTAAAAAAGACCATTTAACCCTATCATAAGCCTTAGCCATATCCAGTTTCATAAACATAGCTTTCTCCTTAGAAATGCACATAGAGTGAATGGTCTCAGTAGCAATAGTCACCCCATCCGAGATTTGTCCGCCCACCACAAAAGCACCCTGTTCATCAGAAATGACCTTTTTAAGCCAAGGCTTAAGACGCTCAACAATCAACTTTGTTATAAATTTATACACCACATTACAGAGAGCAATAGGTCTGAAATGATCAAGAGAAGTGGCTCCTTCACTCTTAGGAATAAGCATCAGGAAAGTAGAATTTAGAGCACGCAACATTTGATGAGAGTTGAAAGACTCTTGCACTACATAAAGGAGATCCAGTTTAACAATTGACCAAAATGCTTGAAAAAATTCTATCGAAAAACCATCAGGTCCCGGAGCTTTCCCTTTCTTCATTTGGAAAACAATACCCTCAAGCTCATCAATGGAAATATCAAATCAGACTTTTTAATGTTGGCAGCGAATGGAACGTGGGGATATTTTCATTTCACAACCACCACTACAGGCCATTGGGAAATCAAACTTGTTTAAATAGTTTTAATACAAACAATCTGCTATTACGAACTTTGATTTTTCAATGGAATGGTAAGTTTAAGTAGACAAGACCTTTCACCAAGACATAGTGTATATATGTGTACAAATCCAAAGTCGGCTAAAGACGAAATTTTACGCACAACCTGGACAAATCCACGATGACCGATTGAGGTTACATTATCTTGGAATTCCTACAATTTGCAATTATATAATTTTACATTTATTTTCTTATAAAAGGAAAACCAAATTTCTTTCCTTACATTTTATTAGGGGACTATTGATGCCAAACTAAAGGAATCATATGAGACTATGTCGTTTAAGCAATGCATATTTATTTAGTCTTATTTGTTTTTATCTGTTTGTTATTTTTTTTCAAAACATTTTTAATTTGGAGTTACAAAATTTTAATTGGGTATACCTTAAAGTATATAAATTTTTAATTAATAAAGAAATTTATAAATTAGACTATGACACAGGGAAAATAAAAATAAAAATATTTTTAATAAAGAGAAGGTAATTCATAAGTAGTTGATTTAAAATTATTCATAGACATGGGAGCAAGCTTTACAAAAATTATTATTATGTAAGCACTCATTAAATCATCAATATATTAGATGAAATTAACCTTCTTTCTCGTATATATTTTTATTATTGTATAATTTTTTATTACTTAGATCTATGTTTTAAGAAGTGTTATTATTTGTACTTTTAATACCATAAAATATTTATATTTTTAGTATTATTATCAATTTTATCAAATGGTATTTAGCTTAATCAATTAAATTTTTTAAGGAGGAAACCAAGATTTAAATATTTCTCAATTAAGGGGAGTAACAATTTGATGTTTCCCAAAACAAAATAAAAACATTAATAATACATTAGAAGCAATTGCGAAGGATGAGATAATCAAGGATGATATTATCAATCTTAAAAGAAGAGAGCTAATAGATATTGACTAACTTTTTAAAGATATTCTTTGTTTGCATTTGCATAGAAAATGATACATTAAAAGCAATTATGAAGGATGAGGTAATCAAGGATGATATGATGGTTCTCGAAAGGAGAGAGTCATTATGCATGTTTAATGGATAATGACTATTTTTTAAGAGATTATTTATCTATTTGGGAGCATTGAACAAGAGGATATTTTTTAAGGAAATTTTAAAATTTACATTTAGATTTATATCTGTGAGGTCAAATGTTCAATGATGGGTTGCTACAAGCTATAATTTAGTGGAGTTTCAATAAAATTAATTTTTAATTTATTTTTTGAATGAATCATGTTTAAAAAGTTTTAGAATTTCTTATCTTCACTAATAAGAACTTATTAGGAACAAATATACAATAGTAATTAAACTCTTATATCAAATATATCGTTGTTATTATTTTTATTTTTTCTCTTTTTTACTTATCGTATTAAATTTTATTTTACATTCTTTTCTAGACTCGAGTGGAAACTCACTAAATAAGAGTGACATTATTTGTGTATCTATAAATGTATCTTATTTATGTATGTCATCCCTTTTTGGAAAGCAAAACTACAACTAAGTGTATTTATTGAATTTAACACAAATGATCCCATACTTACAAAAAAATTTGCAATAAATATAATATAACCTCTAACTTTAGCTTATTTGGGAAGTTCAAAAACTTTTAGAATATGATTTAAAGTATGTTATTTATTGCTTTGAATTAAGAGAACAATTTGTTTTCTCTTTTTTGTTATAATTTGGGATTGTTCAACCCATTTAGTCATATTCATGATGGAAAGAACTTGATTAGGAAACCCTATGAGTTAGATAGGATCTCATGTCATAATTCATGGCAATATGATCTACCACATGGGAAAATAATGAATGATTTAATGACTTCATAACTTGGTTTAATATGAATTTATATTGCCACCACTTCACCTTTATTGAGGATATTTGCATCATAGTTCAAAGTTTACCATAAATTATAAAGATATAGATAGTGATTTGATCCATAATAACTTAAGTTTACTTAAAATTTTGAAACCTAAGATATGTATGTCAAACCAAATTGAATGGAAATACCTAAAGAAGCAATAGAAAAGGTCTTTCATGGTAGAGCTAGATGTTAGACCTAAATCATGGGTTTTATTGTTGTTTTGTGTTTTTATGGTTTTGTGAAGCTATGTTTAGTGAGAATAAACTACCTCGAGAGAGTTTTAATTTTGAAATCTTATAAAATAGTAGAATCAATTAATTAGGACCTTCTAAAACCCCTCAAAATTTTCTAAGTTAGAGATAAGTATCAAGTTGCTCTACCAAGGATGATTTATTCCATGAGTAATCCACTAGAAATATGAAGTGATGGGATTGTAGTAGCAAAGTGTTCACAAAATTTTGATAAAGAACTAGTAGAGTGGAGAAATTTTCTTACCCCATGGAGTGAATCAATCATGAACCAATGAAGGGGTTTAAAGACAACCATTAATTCTAAGGAATATTTTTGGAAAGCAACATTTTGAGATGTAGTGGTGCCATAACTCATTTTGGAATATTTCTAAGCTTTTAAGAGGTGTAATTTGAGGCATGTAATATTTGAAGGTTCATCATTTTGTTAGAGATGTTCTAAAATATTTATTTTACTACGAGTAATAATTTCTCGCTCCATTTAACTTAGGGGTAAACTCTTCCTAATAAATAGAATCCATGGGATCCATTGTAAACATCTTTTGGCCTTAAGTAATTTAGAGCTACACTTTGTAAGGCCTACATTGTGCTCTTATAACATATGAGGTTGGTGATAAATTAATAAGTTTTTTTCTCTTTATCAATAGAAGTCCCCTTTTGCATTGTAGAATATGTAGTGATTGTGGCACAATCCTTTTGGCCATATTGTCATTCCTCCCATAATCTCAAATCATTTTGAATGGGAACATTATTGTTATTCATATTTTCCATCTATTGATTAATCACAAACTCTTATTGCTATGGTTTTTGTTATATTTATTTTTAATCTCTTGCACCCTAAAATTTAACAATTTAATTTCATGCATTTTAATTTTCACATTTATTTTTTACATTTAAATTCATACAATTAGATTAGATTAGTTTAGTTTTTAGTATGTATATTGGAAATTAAATCTGATTCCATAGGCTGGAAGAGGCCCCAAACCCTTCAATACAACTTTGTTAAAAGTAGAATTAAGGATGCATAAGAAGCTAGACAATTTCCCAATTCAACATAGTGATTGGCATGCTTGTTAAGACAAATCTAATTTTTTACCCCATAAAAAAAACCCATCATGTGTTAATCCACCATTTTTTTTTTTGGTATGCACCCTAGTCCTTTTAGTCATTTCTTTTTTGATTACTCATTTTTAATCTCAAATTTACATTTTCCAAAGATGAGAAGTATTTGGTCTAATTTTAGGAAATTATTTAGGTAGTTATTCAATCTAATCTTGGAGCAATTCATTCCACTTGGATCGAATCTATTGAAAATCATAAAAATAATCCTAAGTCTATGTTTTGAAGCAATTTGATCCACTAAGCTAGTGATTCACTCTAAATATTAAAAAAAATCTGAAGTTTAATTTAGAATAGTTTATTAGGGCCAAGGACTTGATTTATCAAACTATATCCTAAATTTATCTTGAATTTTACATTTTCTCATTAGTTGTGTCCAATTTTTATAAGTGTTTTTTATAAGATGACCCCATTACAAACTCCAAACTCATAAGTTTTTTGCAAAGAAAGCAAATAAGACAATATCAAAATAACAATATCTCCCACTTTTGGTTGCAATTTTATATCTTCCATAAGAAAAATATATTTGGGAAAAACTTGTATATTATTTTTTCCAATGTTCACCCTAGCTAGAGGTTCACACCATATAGTTGGTGATTTTCTTCATAATAGTAAAATTTCTCTAAATGAAATTCAAGGAGGAATTTACTTGGGTTTTGAGAAGTGATTTTCTTGAAAGATTAAAAATTTTCTAACTACTCCAAGGAAAGTTATTCATCCTAAAATTAAAAAAAATTGCTCTAAGTGACTCCCTTGGTCCTTTACTTGTCAAAAGTTTTAAAGGTTAGTTTTGCAAGCAATTTTCTCAAGTCTGTTAGTGATTTACATTAGGTAGGCGGAAATTTACTTCATAGTCCAAATTTTTTTAAAAATTCAAATTTTGAATTTGAAACTCTAAAAGTAGAACATACACCTACAAGAGATGAGATGAGAGTCACTTTCATTATATGGAGTACAATAGAGCCTACAAGAGTTGCGTTTCCAAGTAGTATAATAAAAAATCTATCATCATGATTTTTATATTGAGGACCCTATCCTCAAGCTTGATAAGGTGTATAAAAAGAGCAAAGGAAATTTTATTTGAAAATGGGTTGGTCCATATACTATCAAAGAGTTGTATAGATTTGGGATAGTAAACTTGTAATAGACCTACAACTTATCAAATAAACACTAAAATTTACAATTAGTATTTGGGAATATGCTTAGGCCACTGTATATTTGATCTTGATGGTGTAGCAATCAGATCCTATTGATATTTTATACAATCATACATAAAAAATGATAATCATAAAATCTATGAGCATGCAGGAATTGAAATCAGATAATAAAAATGTAGTATATAGTATGATATACGATGAAAAATAATCTAGATATGATGTATAGAGTGAAATCATGGATCTAGGAAAAAAATGTTTCCCTAGACTTATACTTGCAAAAATTTGTTGGATATGAGCAAATTCGCTTTGTATGAGCGAATTTGTTCTGTGTGACGTCGATCAACGAATTCACCAAATATATATTAAGCATTAGATATGCATGCAAAGAATAATATTAAAACTTTTATGGAAGAGTACAAAGTATTTTCACTTATAGTGCTATTTTAATGGGTTTGATTATTCATTTTTGCAGAGATGATGGTGATAGGACATTAGGATCAACAGTAAAGTGATCTCTGGATCAGCCATGATTTACCCAAATTGTAACAGATTTTTAATATCCAAAATTTATATTTAGAAAAATAGAATATGCTTTGCTTTATTTTTCACTATCAGGTTTGTTTATAACTCAAAGTCCTTGTTTTAATGAATTTTTCCAATGTAATAAGAAATTCAATCAGCCAATTTACGATTGCAGTTTGGTTGTTGAATCAAATTGGGAAAATTTCCAATCTGGGTAGATTGGCTGGTCATGATTAGGACCATCAAATTCGTAAAATGTGGAAAATTAGATTCTGTTAAAATGAAATATATTTTTTGGTTAGAATTTGGGTGGTTCATCAGTTTTATGAATTCACTCCCTTAGAATGTAGAGAGTGAAATCACAAAAAATAAGGAAAATGTGCAATTGACATCAACACATGCAAAAAAATAAGGGGTTGGTGAAGGGTGTGTTTTCATGTGTAAGGGAGGTCTAGGAAATTTTATTATGGGTCAAAATTCTTTGTCTACACAAGGTACCAAATAATGTAATAAACTCAAACACCTCCTATCACATTATTTGGTATGCTTTTAATATTTAATTTAGATCTTGATATTTTCTCTAATTTTTGTATTGAATTTGGCTCCATCTTTTTGTTTTTGGTTCTCTCAAAAATTTCATAAATGCCAAGATATAATTGGCACGTATAATAACTTTTCTATCTTTGTTTATTTCTTGTCACAACATTCTATGTTACAAAATTGATACTTATCACAAAATTAGTTTATCTTAATTCATCATATCCTTATTTAGTATTATTGTTCATTTTGTGTTCGTTTAAAATTCATAATTTTCCTTATAACCTTCTGAAGATAACAAGTGGTCACAATATTTATTTTTCATCATGAAATACACACATATTATGTTATATTTTGATGATTTATATTTCTTCTTTGACATTGCATTTATGATTTGTATTTCTCTTATGATAATAGTTGGTCCAATATTTTACGAGTGAGTGATATCATATCTACGGCAAATATCCCATTTTTTATAGAACCATAGGCTTTATTTTCTTTTTTATTTTCAATGAAATATTTTTTTATTTTTACTGAATACCTTGGATTCAATTTTTCTACCCTTGTACAATAATTATGATCCTAATATCAAGTTGTTTGCCAAAATAGATACATACAATACATTTCCAAGTATACATTAAAAAATGGAAGATTGAGTAAATAATTGCCTACTTATTGAACCTAGTAAATTTTATCATCTACAATTTTAATAGGTATGCTTTGTTTCATTTGGATAGAATCAAAAAAATGTAGGTTACCAATCATGTGATTGCTTACCTCTGAATCAATGTATGTTCTATATTTGATTTCCCATTTTTCTATTGAAAGAGTGTGGTGGTTTGACCCATTTCACTTTTTTATTCTTTGAGATAAAATTTTCTATATTTTTGAGTTCCTCTCTTAATATAATTTATTTATTTAAATAAGTGAGACTTTGTAAGAGGTATTTTTTATGAAGCCATAATTTGTAAAGAACTTCCCTTATATTCTTTTTTCAATTCTTCCAGTAAATGTCAATTCTTCCTTTATTTCAATTCTTCTATAATTTGCATGGATGAGGAAAAGTTTACTTTAATTTTCAATTAGAATTTAACTCCCTAATTCAATCTTTAAATCTTCTTTCCTTTATCCAAAAAAAATGGCCGCTCTTTAAATATTCTTCTTCAATTCAATTTTATTTATCTTTAGATAAATATCTTTTGATGTTTTATTTCTATTAAGTTTCTTCTTCTCACATTCTTCATTGTAAATTCTTTCTTTTCAAAATTTTCTTTCCAATTAATTATTTCCACTTCAAAATATAGGTTTTGTTTCTCTTTATTTAATTTTCTCTTTTTAAAAGAATATTCCTTATGGATTTTATTTTTTCTCCTAGCTATTTTTGTTAAATATTCCAATGAATAAAAATGGAGGTAAAATAATATTTTGCATACCTTATAAAACATGCTCATAAATTTATCTTCTTTTATCTTTCTTTGAAGTTGTTCTTCAATATCATTGCTCCTTTTCAGGAACTATTTAAATATTCCTTAAATAATATTTTTCTTAAAACATATTTCTCACAAACAATTATGTGATATTTTTTACCTTAATCAAATTTTAATATATAATTCTTTAATTTATGCATCAACACCTTATCACCATAATTAATGCACCTTATATTTACCTGATATCTCCAGCCTTTGTTCACAAAATTTTTATATTTTCTACTACTCTTCTAACTCCTATTGGGTATTATTCTTGTATCAACCTATAGTACCTCTGACTATATTTTTTTCAATTGCTCTTCCACATAATTCTCAGACTCCTTTGTGGCAATTTTACATCTTCTCTCCTCTCTTATTCTTACTTGTGCTCACTCTTTTGACTTCATTTCATATGTCTCTCTAGTTCTATAGGCTCAAGATTTCATCTATCATACCATCATGAACATTCTCCACTATGTTGCCCCAACTTGGTAACTTGGTCAATATGTCAAATGCTTCTCATTCTACTTATCTCCTATTTTACCTCAGGTGATTCTCACTTTGGCATTTTTTGGTTTTGGATTTTCTTAGCCATGTTTCAATGTCATTCTTCTTTCAAATTTTTATATGTCCAACATGGATTTCCATGATGTAGTTATTCTCAATGTTGCTCTTCCAATGTTACTCTATCTTCAAATTTTCTTCCAATATTTTTTATCTTCAACTCACACCCTAGTTCCACTTTCTTCTTACACTTTTATTCACAAATTTTCCAATGTTAATAAATTTCTCTTTCTTCTTCCAACTTTCTTTCTCCTACATTCTTAATTTATTAGGTACCATAATTTCTCCAACCAATTTCTTTCTTTACTTTAGGTCCTCCCAATCATTCTTTCTTATGTGTAGTTTTCCTCTCATAACTTTCACAACTTTGCTTTTCTTAATTTTTTTGCTTTAATATTCTATTATCTACAAACATCTCATTCTATTTTATATGTTGATTTATCCATTTACTTTATCTTTCTAATATTTTTTCTTCCTCTAGTTTGTCAATAGTCCGCCTTATATAGCTATATCCTACAACATACCACTCTTACAATAATAATGACACTCTCACGACTTAGTCTATGGTGGATTTGATACCATAATAATTATTTTTGGAGGGGTCTTATTCATTCTCCTAATATTCCAAGATATTAATTTCATCATCGAGTTTAATTTTTACTTGTGGGTTTATACCAACTTCTTGCTAACACTTGTGATATTTACTTTTCCTTTCCTATATCATTATCCCTTTGAGTTTTTCTTTATCTTTGTTTTTGCTTTTTAAGTCTTCCTTTTTTTTGTTCTTACCAACATTGTCATATTCATTAAACTCTTTGAATTTTTTCACACTATTTATAGTAAGACTCATAATTTATAGGTTTGTCTTACTCTAAAGGATCTAAAGTGTAAATAATATAATAAGGTTTATCCTAGTGAAAATTAGCTTGATATTAATGTAATATAAAATCCATTAAGATTATTTTATATATAAATAGATAGATATAGATATGATAAGGAAATCAACTTTGAGAATTGTAATCTAAAATTATTATTCACAAAAGGTGCTTAAATAGCACAATTACAACTATAATCTTTGTAAAATGGAAGATGCTAACAAATTGCTAGTCATAAACTATAGTTAAGCTAAGATGCCAATTATAAATATAACAACCTAAGCTAACAAAGACCATATAAGCATAATAACCAATCCAATGTGATCTAATGGAAGCTTCATGTGAATACAAAGGGCCAAATAGATCTAGCTAATAATAATCTTAACTATAAAATAAAACAATAATCCTAAGAAGTAAACTAAAATTAAGACTAACTGATGTTCTCATTGTACCTCCCCATGATAGAGGCATTGGACTCCAATATTTTTACTATAGAAGTGAAATATTGAGATACCAAATGCTAGAAATATATCCTATTGAGAGCATAAAGTGGAAGTTGAGATGCCACATCATCATCGATATAAACAAGGTTATTAAGACCATGAGATGCCAATGCTAGGATACAATGTCAAGGCACAAATCTATCACAAATATATGAAGGAATGTGATGAGGTAATTATGAGGTACTTATAGGCTACTGTGAATTTTGTTATATAATAGGAACTGATGAATATAAAAAAGAATAAGGTTGCTCTAAAACAAGAGGAAGAACAACAATAGGAAAAATTGGAGGAGATGTAGGTGAAGAAGAAAAAATTGCCTTCTTGTGAGAAGGTAGTGTTATATAGGAGGTAGAATCCATATCCTTCAATCCAAGTGGATATAGACGATGATGTGGTTCTACAAGTAGTTTGAGCCTATCAACAATAGATTGTGCAATCAAATTGGATAGCTAGCTTTCATGACAAGCAAATTATCATGATCACCTTTATGATACATCAGGGTGACATTACTCAAATTACCCTAAAACTCATGATATTCTTTTGATTCTCCCATTACCTCAAGGGGATCATTGTGGGGTTCCTCATTTTGATATTTTATAATAAGGTTCTTCCTCTTACTAAAACACTCATATTCTAGATGTCCTCTATGATTACAGTGAGCAATTGTTTTTTATTAAAATAAGTAGGAGAGGAGGAAGAAGAAGAATGTATTTTTATCTTAGATAGATGTTGCTAATTTAGAGATCGAATAGGTCCTTATGACCGTTTCATAATATTATCTTCTACCAATGATGCATGATTGAAAGTTACATTTAAAGTAGCCAAAGAATAAAAACAATGTTGTTGCTTAAATTTTTCTTAAAAATTTCTTGATAACACCAAAATTTGGTCATAAATGCTCTATTTGCATTAGGAAGGGTCTAAAATTATCGATAGATACTTGGTTTGGCCGACAAATCACCTTAGATATTGGTGTTGGTTTTCATGGAAGAGGCATTGAGTGAATGCATCGATGTTTATTTAGGTGGTGTCGATGAGGACGAAGGTATAGATGTCGAGGAAATCCAAGAATAGGTTGCACTGTAGATGTGATGATCATCGAGGAAAGCTAAAATCAAGAAGTTTGTGAGCTAAGAAAAGGTTGTTAGTGGGTCAATGAGTGGCCAAAGGTAGCCAAGTGTAGTTAGGGATAATAACATAAGCTTATACTAAGAGGGGGGTGAACAGTATAGCGCCCACTTTTTACTTTCTTTCCAAACCAATATCAATTAATGTTCTTAATTACAATAACCAAATATAATAGTGTGCATTAATAACTTAGATAGCAATAGTAATAAGGAGCACACATCACCACACACAATTGAGACACAATATTTAACGTGGTTCCCCCAATATGGGGTACTCCACAAGATAATCTCCTTTTAATATTTCATATAGAAATAAGGATCCTTATCCAATACAATGATTACTTTGATCTACTCAAAGTTAGGCAACATACTGATCTTCTCAGGTGGGTAATCCACTGATCTTCTCATCTAGGCAACACACTGATCTACTCAGGTAGGGAATCCACTGATCTACTCATCTAGGCAACACACTGATATGCTCATGTAGGCAATACACTAATCTGCTCAACTAGGCAATCCTGATCTAATCAAGTAGGTAATCCACTTATCTGCTTAGCTAAGAAACCTCTAATCTGCTTCAACAAGCTCACTAAGAACTTAACCAAATCTACTTCAACAATCTCACCAAGAACTTGCTCAAATCTACTCTAGCAAGCTCACCAAGAACTTGCTCAACTTTGCTCAATAGGCTCACTCAGAACCTCATCAAAATTGCTCAACAAGCTCACCAAGAACTTGTTCAAATATGCTCAACAAGCTCACCAAGAACTTGCTCAACTATGATTTAGCAAGCTCACCAATAACTTGCCCAAATATGCTCAATAGGCTCACTCAGAACCTCATCAAAACTACTCAACAAGCTCACCAAGAACTTGTCAAAATCTTCTCCAAAAGCCTTCTCAAGGCTCAATCAATCATACACAAAAACTACCACAAATCTATCCAGAAATCTATCCCAAAGGCCTTCTCAAAGGCTCAATCAATCATGCTCAAGTAGCACTCAAATCTCATCCACAAATCTATTAAGGCAAGGCTCAATGATGAACTCAACAATGAATGGCAATGCACTCTACAATGGATGACAACAATGATCCACAATGATCTCAACTCAAATCAATATCAACTCAACTCAAATCTTATAGAAGCATAAAGATAATTGTTAGAGACTCAATATGTTCTAAGCTCAATCTCAACTCAAATCAAATTTATAGAATAGTTTGTTTCATGGAACTTGAATAATCACCTCACACAATCACTTGACTAGGTTCAATCAACTCAACTCAACCAATCATCACAAGGGACAACTTTTTTCTCACAAAACCTTAGTCCAAGCATGTATCAACAAACTCAAATATTTCCAACAATGCTCAATCACTAATCTCACATAACAAATATACTCATGTTATTTTCAAGTTATTTGCATAAAAAATGGGCTTCAACAACTATGCTTATAAAACAAGGTTTAAACACAACTCTCAAACCAAAAAACCTTGAAGCATTCAACCAACCACTTTAGAAAAGGAAACCACAATCAATCATTTTCACTCCAATGATATTTAATAAATCAACCACCATAATCAATCAATAGGAGAATGTGCCCATACCTTTTATGAAGATGAAGAAACCTCTTTGGAAATCTGCCACACTCAACAAACTTCTTTTTCAAATTTCAAAAAGGGTTATATATCATGATTAATATCACAACAATAATATCCAAATAACACCTTATCACTCCTACTCAACAAAATGCATCATGTCCCCTCATGAAGAATTAATTACTTTTGAAAAAGAACAAAACAACCTTCACTTTTGAACCCCTTTACAAAAATAGAAATATCTCTTTACATACAACTTATTTCTCCCTCTAAGAAAGTTAATCAAATAGCCCTCGAAATAAGCTTTCCAATGATATATAATATGATATACTTCTAAAAAATAAATCACCAGAAATCTCTCTTTTTCTAAACATGCATCATAACCCTTATTCCTCCTAGGGCACTTTAGAAAAATAAAATATATTAAAAATTATTTAACTTGCCTCTATCCCTGACGGGATTCGATCTCGTGACCTCCTTGCTCAGTGCCTTAACCACAGCCAACCTATCATTGGGCCACACGCCCTCACGTGCTCAACAGGAGCACCCAACAAAACCTTATGCCACGAATATACGCGCCCTCTCGAAACAAAACGCACTTCACGCATTTCAACACAACAAAACACCTTCGATGAGAATCAAATGCAGGACTTCCTACTTCACACCCAATGCACGAACCTCTAGGCCAAAGTTGCCTATACATTTGGCCTTACTCCACAATATTCACTTCAATAAACACGAAAATCGTAGGCCTCAAAAACTCTTTTCACACACACTTCGACCACGATGCGTAGGCTCTTTTCCACTCGAATGCAAATATGAGATCGAGGACTTAGGGAAATAAATCAAAAATTTGGGCATATATATATATATATATATATATATATATGTCCTCCCCCTTTCCTTTGACGTCGGCGCTTATAATTTAATTTTAATTTAAAGTTAAATTTAAATTTTAAATAATTAAAATTTAAACTTAAATATTTAAAATTAAATATCTCCATCATCGGGGCACTTTTTTCAACGAAACGAAAGGCCAACCTCGGTTTTAAGAAAAACCCATTTCAAATATACCATCCATGGTTTTAAATAAAACCTTTTATTTTGCCTGCCTTGGTTTTCACAAAAACCCTGTATATATCCATGCTTTCCAAAATATCATAAATGCTTATTTATGAAATACTTTGGCCACCAAAACTCAATGTGATCCATGTGACATCAATGACAACATAAAATACCTCAAATTTCCAATAGAATGGCCAACAAATAACCCCCAAAAATTGGGGTAATCACCTGAAAATGATGCAAATGACATATAAAAGGATTAAATATAATCCTTAATAGAGCAAATATATTAATATTAATATTAATTTTTAATATTTAACCTTAATGCAACTTTTAAATAAGATTAAACTAGACTAGGAGGCCCAAATTTTATACATGGACGAAAATTATCTAAAACAACTAATGAAGGGCCAATTTGGGACCTTCAATTAGGAATCCTGTGAGATTTTTCTAGGAATTAGAGCACCTATTCCTACATATTCTAATAAATGATATCCCACAAGCTTCCTATTCCTACTGAATGTCTGAGAAGTACCTCCAGAAGTCAACTTCAGGGTGGCAGGTCCAGCTACCATCTCAGTCACGTACAATTTATCTTCGAGACTAGAAGCACGTTTCATAGGGCATCCATCGGAGGGCACTTTGAAGCTCTTGCTATGAGTGTAATAAAACATGTACAGTGAATCCTTCATCACGGAAAGCTCGATGCCCATCTTGTACAATCTCATGTAGTGCTCACCCATCTCCAAGAACGCCATGTGCGGGAAACCCTTCACATAAATGACAGGAGCCTCAACAGCACCTTTGCTGAGAATAGGCGCAACATAGTGGTTGTCCACCCAGTCATTCCATGTCATGATCTGAAGCAAGGGGTGTTGAGCTTTATGAGTTCATTCTACTTGGTCATCCATAGCACTGGGCCTTGGTAGTTGCCCTTCACTTCACAGTCACCGGGTTTGCTTTTAAAGAACCAGGGACTCACACTGGTCATGTATGCTTTGCTTTTCTCATTGCAAGCCTTGAGATAGTTCTCATCCAATGACAAGTCGAGGCTTCGGTGGCCATCGATGGCATTATAGGACCACGTTGAGGTGTCCCAAGCATGGAGGCCATCGATTACATTTTCAAAGGTATCAAACCTGCCTCAGACACCATAGGAGCCGTGCATGGGGAAGAAGGGAACGAAGAAGAATTTGTTCTTCCCTTTGGATTTATTGAAAATGTCCTGCCATGCGGCCATGGAAGAGGTGTAATTTTACTGCTACCAATGTGTATTGGTGTTGCGCCAAACGTTGGTATTGAGTACAAAGGCGTCGATGCCATCTCCCGCTTCAGCACATCTACGCGTCTTTCTCGTACAAGTAATGAGCGACTATGAGGCCATCCATTGCAGCTATACGTGCTTTTGGAAAGATAAAAATAAGAGAGATAAAGATAAAAAGAATGGCTTTGGGCTTCATTGTGACTCTCTCTACTAATTATCTATGTTCTTCTAGCTGCGATGGCCACCCATGTATGGTTTGGTTATATAATAGCTCACAAGAGGCGAAATTTGTGTCTCGAGTCGCTAGTCAAGACCACATGGGCTATGAATGCAGTGAATGAAAATGTTTATTCACCATACCACACGCAAACGCAAATGCAAACGTTGTAGGAAAAATATGCGGCCTGGCCTATTTGTGAATAAGGTTGCAGACTTGTCAAGATCGGTAGCGAATGGAACGTGGGATATCGTCCACCACAAGCGAATGACGAACTTTGCTTTTTCAAGGGAAATCAAACTTGGTTAAATGGTTTTAATACTAATCATCTCTGACAAGTACCAATTTGCTCTGCCAAGGACGATTTATTCCATGAGCAATCCACTAGCAATATGAACTGATGGAATTGTAGTAGAAAAGTGCTAGCAAAACATTGACAAAGAACTAGTAGAGTGGAGCAATTTTCTTGCATCCTAGGGTGAATCAATCATGAACCAATGAAGGGGTAAAAAGACAACTATGAATTTCAAGGAAGATATTTGGAAATCAATATTTTGGCATGTAATGGTGTCATAACTCATTTTGGAATCCTTCTAATCTTTTAAGAGGCAAAAGTAGAGGCATATAACATTTGAAGGTGCATCATTTTGTTATATATGTTCTCAAATATTTATTTTTACTATGAGTAATAGTTTCCAACTCCAGGTAACTTAGGGTTAAACTCTTCCTAATAAATAGAATCTATGGGATCCATTGTAAATATCTTTTGGTCTTAAGGAATTTAGAGCTACACTTTGTGAGGCCCACAGTGTGCTCTTATAACATATGAGGTTGGTGATAAATTAGTAAGTTTTTTGCTCTTCTAGAAGTTCCCTTTCGTATTATAGAATATGTTGTAATTGTGGCACAACCCGTTTGTCCATCTTGTCATTCCTCTCACAATTTCAACTCATTTTGATGGGAATATTGTTGTTATTGAGATTTTCTATCTATTGATTAATCATAAACTCTTCTTGATGTGGTTTGTGTTATATTTATTTTTAATATCTTACATCCTAAAACTTAACAATTCAATTTCAGGAACTTTGTGAAGGCTAAAAGCAGGTGGATCATTGGTGATGGGAGAAATGTTAAGTTTTGGGAAGACCATTGGTTGAGTGAAGATTAGGGACTTTGTGAAGGCTAAAAGCAGGTAGATCATTGGTGATGGGAGAAACACCAAGTTTTGGTAAGACCATTGGTTGAGGGAAGAGCTATTATTGGATGACCCAAATCTTAGGGCTCTTGCTTTGAAAGAAATTGAGGAAGGCAAAATTTGGGTTTCCCAATATATGCCTATTGTCAATGGTAGGCATTCATGGAATTCTCATCCTTATTGGGTGTCCTACCAGAACGATTTGGTCAGTTGGCAGATATTTATAGTGGAACTTAATAGGTATGCAATCATACAGGATGATTCCATAGACTGTTTGATTTGGAGCGAGGAAGCTAAAGGTGAATTTACTATGAAATCAGCTTATTCCTTCCTTCTCCCAGAATATGAGGATCCTTTTCCAATGAATCTTATTTGGATTAAAAGTCTAATCCCAAATATCAATATTTATTTCTTATTTGTGGCTCAAAATAAAATACTTTCTTTGGAGAATATTCGAAAGAGGGGTCGCATTATGGTGAACAGATGCTATCTGTGCAAATCGGACTGGGAATCCATGCAACATTTGCTCCTCAACTGCCCATTCACATGGCAGGTATTTATGTTTATTTTTAATTGGTTTAACATTTATTGGGTGTTTCCAGGTATGTTTATGGACAAAAACCTTCAAGGGTGTTCATCGTTCATGTCACAATGACTATCTTAGTTGTGGAAAATTATGCTTCCCCATGCGTGGTGGGGGTGTGGAAAGAACGAAATTCTCATACTTTTAATGAAATTAAGACCAATGCTATTAGGGTGAGTACTAAGATCATTAACAGAGCACCAGAGAATGTCTTGGCTGCCTTTGTGGGTAAATGGCCCAAGGTGCCCTCCTCCTAAGATGAAGTTGATTTGTAATTTTAACCAGGTTGGAGCCCTCTTCCTCACCCCCCCATCGAACCCGACCCTATAGCAGGAATTAAGTGGGCCTATCCGGCTCCCAATTGTATGAAACTCAACTTCGATGGGGCCTCAAAGGGTAACCCTAGTAAGGCTGGAGTAGGCGGCATTGTGCGAAACAAGAATGGTGACATCCTCATGGTATTTGCTGAACCCCTTGATTCCCAATCTTCACACTTCATGGAGGCTCGTGCAACTTATATGGGGGTGAAATTGTTAGTAGATGCTGGCTGTCAGAATGTGGAAATCGAAGGTGACTCTTTGAACATAATCAAGATGCTCAAAGGGGAGTGTACACCTAGCTAGAACGTTCTCAATATTATTACTAAAGCTAGGATATTGTTGTACACTTTTGAACAGGTGAACATTCATCATGTGTTCTATAATGAGAATGCACTGGCTGCTATACTGACCAACTGTGGTGTCCACTATGCTAATTTTTTGGTGTGGAAAAATGATGTCCCAAATAATGTAGTCTCCCTTGCTAGGAAAGAGGCTCATGATACTTTGTTTTTTTAAGGAGGAGTCGAACATCCCTTTGGCTCTTGTTGGAAGGGGTGTTCGGTCTCGCTTTTCCCTTTGATTGGAGTTTATTGGAGTTTGTTTTGCCTTCAAAGCATTGTGCTTTTTAAGTTCTCTCCGGAATCATTATGGTTATTAGGAATTAAACTCTCTCGATTATTCCTAATAGGTATAATATTTTGGATATTGTTATTATGATTGAGAGTTTGACTGTATCTATAAGGTTGTGGAGACCCTTTCAAAACTTTTCTTTAAATTAATACCAAAAAAAAAAACTTAATAATTCAATTTCATGCACTTTAATTTTTATATTTATTTTTTGCATTTAAATTCATATAATTAGATTAAAGTTGTTTAGTTTTTAGTATGGATAGTGGAAAGTCAATCTAATTCAATAGGTTGGAAGAGGCCCTAAACCGTTTCATTCAAATTTGTTAAAACTAGAATTAAGGATGCATAAGAAGCCAAACAATTTGCTAATTCAACATAGTTATTGGCATGCTTGGTAAGAAAAATTTAGTTTTTTGCCCCATAAAGAAACACACATCATGCATTAATATGATTTTTTTTTGCATGCATCCTAGTCCTTTTAGTCATTTCATTATTGATTACTCAATTTTTGGTCTCAAATTTATATTTGCTAAATATGGGAAGCATTTGGTCTAATTTTAGGGAATTACTTAGGTAGTGATTCACTCTAAACTTGGAGCAATTCATTCCACTTGGATTGAATCTATTGAAAATCATCAAAAAAATCCTAATTCTAAGTTTTGAAGCAATTTTCTCTACTACGCTAGTGATTCACTCTAAATATAAAACAAGAAAACAAAAATCAAAAGTTGAATTTAGAATAGTTCATTAGGGCTAGGGACTTGATTTATCAAATTATACCCTAAATTAACATTGAATTTCACACCTTTCTCATTAGTTGTGTCCAATTTATATAAGTGCTTTTCAAAAGGTGACTCTATTACAAACTCTAAAATCATAAGTTTTTTGCAAGGAAAGCAAATGAGACAATATAAAAATAATAAAATCTCCCACTTGTGGTTGTAAATTTACATCTTCCATAAGCAAAAGGTACTTAGGATAAATTTAGATTTTTTTCCAATGTTAACCCTAGCTAGAGATTCACACCATATAGTTGGTGATTTGCTTCATAATCGTAATATTTATCTAAGTGGAATTAAAAGAGTAATTTACTTGGGTTTTGAGAAGTGATTTGCTTGAAATATTAAAAAATTTCTAACTACTCCAAGGAAAGTTATTCATCCTAAAGTTGAAAACATTTGCTCAAAAGTTTAGTTTTGAGCAAAAGTTTCAAAAGTTTCAAAAGATTCCTTTGGTCCTCTACTTGTCAAAAGTTTTAAAGTTTAGTTTTGCAAGTAATTTGCTCAAGTTTATTAGTGATTCATATTAGTTAGGTGGAAATTTACTTCATAGTCCAAAAATTTTCAAAAATTCAAATTTTGAATTTGAAACTCTAAAAACTCTCATTCGTAAAAACCTTAGAATTAATAATTTTTCATTTTCTTTTATTTTCATTTTGAAGAAAAATTTCATACATAAATTTTCATCAATAAAATTTCATTCCCAAATATAATTAAAAGCACACTTATCTTTTCAAAATATTTTTTGCTGACGCTAAAACTCGAATCCTGGTCTCTCACCCATAATGGAATTTACTTATATTGACATTTGATGGCGAGGTCGAGATTCAAATAACAAGTTCTCACAAATTTGCAGTAAATTTCATTAATACAGTTCTTTGTTACAGTTTTCTCAGCATACTTCTTCTCCCACAATCCTGAACTCACCATCCCCTTTACAAAGATTTTCCCGAGTTTTTAACGAGACCTCGATCCTCCAGGAAATCAATGCCTCCACCAAACAAAAATTTCAAATTCAAATTTCCCCCTTCCTAGGTTTTTCGAAATTTCAGTCTTAATGGTAATCTACCTGATCTACCCTGGTACTAGCATTGATGGCTCCCCCTGCACCGACCGCACTATTCTGACCGTCCTCTGCATTGTGTCTCTTCCATTAAGCCATCACCTGTAAATGCTACGATGCCAAAAATAATAAGAAAGGAAAGCACGGTCGACACCTTCCTCTACAATTTATGTAACCCTCATTTTGTTTCAACACACGTAGCTATCCACGTGTTTAATTTGACCTTCCCTGGTTGTCTGCATGCATGCTTGGCTAAGCCTACTTCTTGCTGCAACATTTTATTAAACACGTTCCCCTCTCAATAGTTCTGATACATGTGGCCGTCCACATGTCAAATTCGGTCTTGCCCGGTCTTCGGCTCATTCTCTTTGGTCAAGATTTTACCTGGTCGTGATATCGCGATAGGTCGTGAAATCACGACATGTCGCGATATCACAACCAAAAGTGCCTCTTCAAGCCACAACTGTTTGGGGGTCGTGAAATTGTGACATGTCACAATTTCACGACCCCCTCCCCCCTCTCAGCCTTTACTTTGTTGAAGTCCTTTGAAAATTTCTCTGCCTTGCCTTAGACGTTGATGCTGCAATGTGAAAAAGCCACGTGGCGGCCTCTGACTGGCCGTGATATCGCGACAGGCCGCGATATCGCGACAGGACTCCATTCCTTCCACCTTTCTCAAAGATCATCGCGATATCGCGATGTCGCGATATCGCAACGTCCAAAGCCCCTTTGCTCTATGAAGTAAGACCGTCGTGATATCGCGACGTCGCGATATTGCGACGGAACCCTGCCCAAGTTATATAGTAGCTTTCGAGGTCGCAATTTTGTGACATGTCGCGAAATCGTGACATGTCACAATTTCGTGACCTCTCCTCCCCTTGCCTTAATAAACTTCTCCAAACTGAATAATGCTCCACGAAACCTTCTCCAACACTGAAAATAAATAAATCATAGTGTACAGAACTTAGAAAAATTTGAAAAGTTTTTGGAAGATGGAAGATTGCTTTACTGTCTCTGGATGCTCCTGCATCAGACACCTGGCGTATATTAGAAGTGATCCTCACTTTTGTTTTGTTGGGGGAAGACCCAGGCGGTCAACCTCCGTCTTTGACAACCAAGTTGCATCTTCAACAGGCCTGCCCTTCCACTTGATCAAATACTCAGTATACTGTCTGTTTCTAGTGCTCCTGCCTTCACGGGTATCTAATACTTCCTCGGCATCATCTGTGCTTGGAGTAGATGCTAGAATTTGCCATAATTCTGGATATTGCATCTCTGTACCTTCTCCCTCATGATATTCCACTAAATCTAAAATATTAAAAATAGGTGAAATATCAAGCCAACTCGGCAATTCCACTTCATACGCATTTCCTAAATCTCGCTTTCCCAGTATTTTGCATGGCCCAAACTTTTTCATCTTCAGTTTATTATAAGTCTTGGCAGGAAATCTCTCCTTCCTGAGATGCACCATAACCTCATCTCCTACTTTGAACTCCTTGAACCGCCGCTTCTGGTCTGCCCTCGTCTTATATTGACTATTCGTTTTTATAATTTGTTTCCTTACTTCCTCATGCAGACTTTTCATATGTTCTGCAAATTCTTCTGCCTCGGCACTACACTTTTCTCTTCTATCCAACTTTCTCAGTTTAGACACATTCCTCGGGTTGCTTCCATATACTATCTGGAACGAAGATTTATTTGTGCTTTTATTAACTGAACTGTTATACGCAAATTTTTCCTGTAGTAAAACTAAATCCCATCCCTTGGGATAATCTGCTATCAAACATCTCAATAGATTACCCAGGCTTCTGTTCACCACCTCTTTCTGTCCGTCAGTCTATGGGTGGTATGCAGAACTGAATTTCAGGTCTGTTTCATCTTCTTCCACAGAGTTCTCCAAAAGCACCCAACAAACTTGGTATCTCTGTCAGAAACTATGCTTCTTGGCAAACCATGAAGTCGTACCACCTCCTTGAAGAATAACCCAGCAATGTGAACTGCATCACTTGTCTTTTGGCAGGGAATAAAATGTGCCATTTTGGAGAATCGGTCAACCACCACAAATATTGAGTCATTTCCCCTCTATGTCCTCGACAATCCAAGAATAAAATCCATGCTTATGTCCTCCCATGGCATTTCAGGTACAGGTAATGGCTGGTACAGTCCTATGTTTTGCTTTACACATTTTGCCATCTGGCATATTCTGCAACCTTGCATAAACTTTCGCACATCTTGCTAAAGTTGTGGCCAATAGTAATTTTCCTCCACCAGGGCAATGGTCTTATCCCGACCAAAATGCCTAGCCAGTCCTCCGCTATGCTTTTCTTTGATTAAGTTTTCCTGCATGGAACTTCTGGGAATGCATAATTTACTTCCTTTGAACAACATTCCATCTTGGATTAGGAAATCCAACCATTTCGTTCGGTCCACCGTAACAGGTGTTAAGCAAGCCTTCCAGGCTTCCACAAAATCTGGATCTTCAGGGTACAAACCCTTCAGTTCTTCAAATACCACTACTTCCACTGTCAATCTAATAAGTAAAGTCTGCCTTCTGCTCAAGGCATCTGCAACTCTGTTTGACTTCCCACTTCTGTGCTTCAGCACAAAGGTATAACTTTGGAGGAACTCCACCCATTTCATGTGCCTTTGGTTCAGTTTTTTCTGACTGTTAATGTACTGTAAAGCCTGATGGTCAGTAAATAGTACAAACTCCTTCGACAATAAATAGTGTCTCCACTTCTTCAGAGCCTAGACTATAGCATAAAATTCTTGGTCATAAACTGAATACTTTTTTCTGAGCATCATTTAACTTTTCACTAAAATAAGCAACTGGCTTGCCTCCTTGACTCAATACAACCCCTATTGCACTGCCACTGGCATCACAATCCACCTGAAATACCTTGCCAAAGACTGGAAGTGCCAAAACAGGCTGTTCTGTCACCTTTCTCTTTAATGTATCAAACCTCCTTTCAGCCCCTGATGTCCACTTGAACTCCTTTTTATCTCCCCTCATTATTTCTGTGAGAGGTGCACAAATGCTGCTGAAGTTCTTTATGAACTTCCTGTAAAAGCTGGCCAAACCATGAAATGATCTTACTTCTGTTGTGCTTCTTGGGGTAGGTCATTCAATGATGGCTCTCACCTTCTCGGGGTCCATTTTCAGACCTTTTGCTGAGATTACAAACCCCAGGTATACCAATTCTTTCTTGAAAAAATTACACTTTTTTAGATTTATTAATAACTGCTCTTCTCGCAGTTTTTCAAAAACCCGCCTGATATGCATCAGGTGTTCCTCCAGGGTCCTGCTGAAAATTAATATGTCATCTAAATAAACAATGACAAACTTTCCCAGAAACTCTTTCAATACTTCATTCATCAACCGCATGAAGGTACTTGGTGCATTGGACAGCCCAAATGGCATGACCAACCACTCATACAAGCCCTTTCTTATCTTGAAGGCTGTCTTCCACTCATCTCCCTCCCGGATACGGATCTGATGATAGCCGCTTTTTAAATCAATCTTTGTGAAGTATTCAACTCCACTTAAACAGTCCATGATATCATCCATTCTTGGCAACAAGAATCTGTATTTAATAGTGATTTTGTTGATGGCCCATGAATCTATACACATCCTCCATTCCCCACCCTTCTTTGGTGCTAGCACTGTAGGTACTGCGCATGGGCTCAAGCTTTCCTAAATCAATCCCTTCTCTAACAATTCCTGGACCTGTCTATTTAACTCCTCAGTCTCTACAGGCGTCATCCTGTGTGTAGCTTTATTTGGCAAACTCGATCCTAGCACCAAATCTATATGGTGGCTGATTTTCCTTACTGGGGGTAAACCCTCAGGCACATTATCAGACACAATATCTAAAAATTCCTCCAGTAGATCTAGGACTTCTGCTGGGGTATCCTGGAATTCCCTCTCCCCAACTTTAGGAATTATTGCATGACATAAATGCTCATGCTTCAACCCGTCCAAGAACTTTCTCCCTTAAACTAAACAGATTCTGGGATTGTTACATACCTTTTCACCCGTTTCCTTTAAGGGTTTTAATTTTTGTCGTACACCATTCTTTGTCAATGAGTAGGTGTTGGCACGGCCATCATGCACAACACTCCGGTCAAACTGCCAGGGCCTCCCCAGCAACATATGGCAAGCATCCATAGGTAGAATGTCACACAGGATTTCATCACAATAATTTCCAATTTTAAAATTAACGGAGCACTGCTCATTGACCAAAGCTTTATGGTCCTTCTGCAACCATGTGACCCGGTATGGATGCGGGTGCTTCTTCCTTTCTAACTATAGTTTTGTAACCATCTCTTCTGAAACCAGGTTGTTCGTGCTACCATTATCAATAATTATATTGCACACCTTGCCCGCACATTTACATCTTATGCGGAACAAACTTCTTCTCTGATCTATGTCCTCCTCATTCAATAAGACTCTTCTTACGATCATTGCTTCCCCTCTCTCTACTTCTTCTGAATGTTCAGACTCAGCATCTTCCTCTGCCACAGCAGCTCTGGCCGGACCCTCAGGCCTCTTGTTCATTCTTTCTTGGTGTTGTGGACACTCGAATGCATGATGCCCTTCTTCACCACAGTGGAAACATGTTCCACGGAATACTCCTCTTCCAAATCCTCGTCCAGATCCACCCCATCCTCTTGGGTAGCTGTTCTGGTCTCGGGGCTGATAAACATCCTCCTCCCTTTGATCCTGGTTACTACTGGCTTCACCAGTCTTATTCGGGTCTTTATAATTTTCCCCACTGGTTCTCCCACCAGTTCTTCCACCACGACCCCTTCCTCTTTGCTTGCCTTCAAATTGCCTATTCAGTTTTTCTTCTACCTTTAAGGCAAACTGGTAAGCATCCTCAATGGTGCTTACCCGAACTAGGCTCAGCTCTTCCTGGATGTCGAGTCTCAACCCATTGATATAACGGGCTACCTTTTCTTTGTTTGCCTCTAAGTGCCTAGTTCTAATGGAAATCTTGTAAAACTCCTCGGTGTACTCTTGGACAGTTTTGTTTGTCTGTCTCAAACTCTGCATTTTTATTAGCAGATCCAACTCATAATCTGTCGGGATGAACTATCTTTTCAGCTTCTCCATCATTCTGTCCCATCTTGTTATTCTCTCCTTCCCTCGTCTGTTCCTCTCCAACTGTATTCCCCTCCACCAAATGCTGGCATGACCCTTCAACTTGGTATTAGAAAATCTGACCCGATTAGGGTCTTCAACCTCATCGTACTCGAAATACTCCTCTAAATCATTTATCTAGTCAATTACTTCTTCTGGATTTAAGTTACCCGAGTACGTGGAAAACTCCATTTTTGGTTGCTTTCCTATCTGAGATATGGCCTTGTATAACCGAGCTTGTGCAGGATCCATAGCCTCTTCCTCCTCCTTACATTGGTCTTCTTCTTCAACTTCGTCCTCACTTTCCTCATCCCTTCTGGGCTCATGCCTTCTGCATAACTCTTCTTGCAGGGCTTGAACTTGTCTCTGCAAGGCTCGAAAGTCTTCGACCGACACCACATTTCCTGCTCTGCCATGGTTTCTTCGTGGAGGCATTATATATTTTTTTTTCTATAAAATTCTTCCATAGATCCTGGTGTAACTGCCTCTCTCCGACGATCTGTTACACGCTCAAGAGCTCCCGCTCTGATACCACTTGGTCGCGAGATCGAGATTCAAACAACAAGTTCTCACAAATTTGCAGTAAATTTCATTAATACAGTTCTCTATTACAGTTTTCTCAGCATACTTCTTCTCCCATAATCCCGAACTCACCATCCCCTTTACAAAGATTTTCTTGAGTTTTTAACGAGACCTTGATCCTCCAGGCAATCAATGCCTCCACCAAACAAAAATTTCAAATTCAAATTTCCCCCTTCTTGGGTTTTTTGAAATTTCAGTCTTAATGGTAATCTACCCGATCTACCCTGGTGCTAGCATTGATGGCTCCCCCTGCACCGGCCGCACTGTTCTGACCGTCCTTTGCACTGTGTCTCTTCCATTAAGACATCACCTGTAAATGCTACGATGCCAAAAATAATAAGAAATGAAAGTGCGGCCGACACCTCCCTCTATAATTTATGTAACCCTCAGTTTGTTTCAACACACGTAGCTGTCCACGTGTTTAATTTGACCTTCCCTGGTTGTCTGCATGCATGCTTGGCTAAGCCTACTTCTTGCCGCAACATTTTATTAAACACGTGCCCCTCTCAACAGTTCTGATACACGTGGCCGTCCACGTGTCAAATTTGGTCTTGCCCGATCTTCGACTCATTCTCTTTGGTCAATATTTTACCTGGTCGTGATATCGCGACCAGGTCACGAAATCGTGACATGTCACGATATCGCGACCAAAAGTGCCTCTTCAAGCCACAACTGTTTGGGAGTCGCAAAATCGTGACATGTCACGATTTTGCGACCCCCTACCCCCTCTCAGCCTCTACTTTGTTGAAGTCCTTTGAAAATTTCTCCGCCTTGCCTTAGACGTTGATGCTGCAATGTGAAAAAGCCACGTGGTGGCCTCTGACTGGCCACGATATCGTGACCTGTCGTGATATCATGACAGGACTCCATTCCTTCCACCTTGCTCAAATACCGTCACGATATCGCGATGTCCGAAGCCCCTTTGCTCTACGAAATAAGACCGTCGCGATATCGCGACGTCACGATATCGCGACGGAACCCTGCCCAAGTTATATAGCAGCTTTCGAGGTCACAAAATCGTGACATGTCACGATTTCACGACCTCTCCTCCCCTTGCCTTAATAAAATTCTCCAAACTGAATAATGCTCCACGAAACCTTCTCCAACACCGAAAATAAATAAATCATAGTGTTCAGAACTTACTAAAATTTGAAAAGTTTTTGGAAGATGCAAGATTGCTTTACTGTCTCTGGATGCTCCTGCATCAACATTGTTTACATTTTTTTATCTCTTCCATCATGATGTCATCATTTCTAGTAAGGGTTGACATGGCATCTCTAAATTTTGTGTTAGTACTCCTTTTTAAGTACTATGGAGAAATTGCCTTAGATCAACCCATGCTATATTCTATATGGTATGTGGTATGGACACCAAGACAATATTTAAATTTAATGTATATTAAAAATATTATAAATCAATAAATTACTCAATAAGTCATTACCATATCCCACTATAATGTTGATCATGCCTTATTTAGTACATCATGCTTTGATAGATACTACAATGCATGAGCTTAGACCATTGAAAGAAGGGTAGTTAGGATCTTTTCATCATAGTGACTTCTTGCATTGGGTTCATTGTAATATGTATATTTTTTGGTTGTTTAATTTTGTTTTGTTCTCTCTCTATTGTGGTGGGCATGTCTTGTTTGATGCATCATGTTCACTAAATATAGTAGGGTGTGAATTGGACTGATAAATAGATCACCTATGTATTTTTATGTTGATGGCATACTCTTGATTCATCCTACAATAATAATGGACATGCATTAGTTGATACAAAATATTCATTAGATATTGTATTATGATTATCTGTTATCATAGTAGTGATGATCATTCTTGTTGATACATTAGGTTTATCGGATGCTATCTTACAATTATATTTTATCACTACAATGGTTAGTGTGCTTGTTAACACATCATGTAGGTTAGGTACTATAGTTCAATGGTTTCCATTATAATGGTAGGAATGCTTATTGATGCATCATTCTTATTAGATATTATAGGGTATTTAGGATGGAGGTATATATCATTGCATATTTTGTTAGTACCATCTCTTTGGTCTACCCCATAATAGTGACAATTATACTTGTTGATGTATCATGCTTACTAAATATTACATGCAATTATTTATTCCCCTTGTAGTGGTGGGTATGCTTGTTGAAACATCATTCCCACTAGATACTACATGTTGTACACCTATTATAGTGACATGTAAATATTATTCATAGTTTCTATTTTGCCTTCCTAAACCACATGCGAAGGATGAAATTTATGAATGTGTCCACTTTTTTATTTGCCTCCACTGAAAAATTAGTTGAACAGGTGAAACATGGTAAAATTTCTAACACTATGCACCAAGGTCTATTGAAGATTTTGTTTGACCATGTGTCAAAATTTGGTGATAAGGTGGGAAAAATAAGTTTTGGATGACCTGTGTTAGAGCAAGCTAATAAGGAATTTTCTAAAAATTTAGAGAGTAAAGAACCCATTTTGTCCTCGATATCCTTAGATTAAATTTTGAATATAATTTCGGTCTCCTTGTGGATATTAAGGAGGAAACTCCTAAAAGCATGAAGAGGAAGCATGAAGAGGAAGGTTAAAGGTTTGAAGACCCCAAAATGGAATACCAATGTTTCTATATGGTTGATTTACCTCAAAAGTAAAATTATTTAAAAAGAGAAGATTTGTCATGTTATTTTAGACTTAGATAATTATGGAGATATGAGCCCTGATCTCAAGAAGAAACCTAACACTAAAGCTAGAGACTCTACAGGGAAAATATAAGACCTCATAGGGGCTTGTGAACCATTAAAAACTCCTAATAAAGCATGAATAATAGCAAATGATTTATTTATCTCCCTCAACAAGTCAATAAAAAAGGTCTATCATTTATGTGGAAGAAATCACTTTAGTGTTGAATTATTTCAAAAATAACCTTGGCAATGTAGAGGAAGGTATGATGTAGAATGTTCTAGACCATCTCAATTTTGCTTGAGAAGTCCGTTGTTGATCTTCCCTACTGCTTCTATCTAGTGTTTATGGCTTAGGCTCTTTTTGTCTTGTTGTCCTATTTCCTTTTTCGGTCTTCTTTTGGTTAAACCTTGGTTGGTTGCCCTTATATTTTCTTTCTAGTTTTGGTCCAATTAGGGTTTGGTTTGCTATTCTCATTGTAAATATGCAAACGGTTCATGGACCCTTTCATAAACCCCTCTTTTTTCCATCTAATCAAAATAATACCAATAATAATAATAAAGAATATAAGTAATAGTGGTACTTAAAACATGAACCTCAAAAATAATGAATTGATTCAATTTTTTTTAAAATATGATTAGGATAATATGGTCTAAACTATAGACTACCAATAATATTGGATAATATTGGTTTGGTATTAACAAAAAAAATTTAGTAAAAATTTGTAACATGGTTATCATACCATTCACAGTTTCTAGAATTGAATTGTTGAAAATATTTGACACTCAGAAAATTAAAATTGTGCATGATGCACCTCTTTAAATGATTGTCAAAAAATTTCTTTGATATTATCTTTATTAAACTTAAAATTTTAAAATATTATTTTCATTACTTTACTTTTTCGTTACTATCATTTCATTTTATTTGAACATCTTTATAATTATAATTTTTTACAACATAATTATGGATTAAGTACATACTCCTAACAAAAAGTACCTCAATATTATTATTTGTTGAATATTTTAACCATGTCATGTCTTATATAAAAAATTAAATATTATATTGAAATATGGATGGCATTTTGAAAATTGTGATAACACCTAATATTTCAATAGAGACTTGAGATGCTCCTTAGTAGAAAAAGGTTTTGAAATATATATAGCAATAAATGTCTAAGTATACACATGTTTTTGTTCCTTTTTAGTTGGTCCTTCTAGATGAACTCCCCTAGGATATTGTGAATATTCTTCAAAATATCCTTATTGATAAGTTGATATTCTTTGATATTATCTTTATTAAACTTAAAATTTTAAAATATTATTTTCATTACTTTACTTTTTGGTTACTATCATTTCATTTAATTTGAACATCTTTATAATTATATTTTTTAACAACATAATTATGGATTGAGTACATACTCCCTAACAAAAAGTACATCAATCTTATTATTTGTTGAATATTTTAACCATGTCATGTTTTATATAAAAATTTAAATATTATATTGAAAGATGGATGGCATTTTGAAAATTGTGATAACACCTAATATTTCATATAGAGACTTGAGATGCTCCTTAGTAGAAAAAGGTTTTGAAATATATTTAGCAATATATGTCTAAGTATACACATGTTTTTGTTCCTTTTTAGTTGGTCCTTTTAGATGAACTCCCTTAAGGTATTGTGAATATTCTTCAAAATATCCTTATTGATAAGTTGATATGAAAGTCCAAAATCAACCTGATCTCTATTGAAAGCTTTTTGATAGTTTTTGTATGTAGAGGAAAATTCTAGTTCCATCGTCATAAATATAAGACATCTATCCCCTAAACCATGAGCCAATACCTATTTTTTTATTTCTAATTTTTAAAATAAAAATATGATGAGAAACTTTTTAAAAAAAGTAAAATCATAAAATAATTTGAATTCAATGATCACTTTTACCTATGTGATTTGAACCTCCAAAAACTCATACTAATAACAATAAAACTTATGTGTTAACCCTTTTCCTTTTAAAACTATTAAGTCATGCTTAAATCTTGCGCGTACAGCAAGTAATGAGCGATTACGAGGCCATCTGCCGCGGCTATACGTGCTTTTGGAAAGATAAAAATAAGAGTGAGGAAGATAGCAAGAAAAGCTTTGAGCTTCATTGTGACTCTCTCTACTAATTATCTTTGTGTTCTCCTTGCTTCTAGCTGCGATAGCAAGAAACGCCCTGACTCAGTATACTAATTCTCTGTGTTCTCCAAAAGAAGCTGCGTATGGTTTGGTTATATAATAGCTAGCGAGAGGCGAAATTTGTGTCTCGAGTCGACTCGTGGTCCTTAACTACTGAACCACCGGATCCTAGTAAGATGCTTCTTTTGAGGCCGTGAGTGATACCTAGGCAACTTGGACGACGGTGTCCACGTATCCAATTGTCGTCGGTGGTCCATCTTCAACTTCGGTGCTTGGCAAATGTGGACCATATATTCTGCTCTTAAATCACCTATCTGTCGTTTCCCAAACCAAACCAAGTATGCATATCCTCCACCAACCCCTCCAAGTATGCTTTTTGGAATATAATCCTGTCGTTTTTCTTCGATTATAGCAGGCAATTATGTATTGGAATTATAGCAGGCAATTATAGCAGAGAGGGAGTCAACTTGAATTCAATAATCTTGTATTGGAGGAAAACGCAAACGCCGTCGGAAGAATGTGCGTGATGCGCCCTGGCCTACCTGCGAAGAAGGGCGCAGACTTGTCACTGTCGACCCAACATGCCGTAAATAATTTCCTCGCGGCGGCTAAGGAAACGTGGTGATATCGTCCACTCGTAGTGGACGAACGCTCATATTTTTTCTTCGCAGACTTGTCAATGTCGACCCAGCATGCGCGGCTAAGGGAACGTGGTGATATTGTCCAGTCGTGGTGGACGAACGCTGATATTTCCATTTCACAACCACAACGAAAACGACAGAGCCAGTGGGAGATCAAACTGGTTAAATGGTTTTAATACTAACAATCTGCTATTACGGACTTCGTTTTTTTCAAGGGAATGGTAAGTTTAAGTAGACAAGACCTTGCACCTCTATGTGGATAAGAAAATGAAATGAAAGATTTTAATTACGTTGATAAAACTTAAATATAATTTATGGGACCTTAAATATGAAAGTACAACTATTTAAATCATATTATATGATATTTAATATTTTTTTAAGAAGGTTGTTTCTTTTTCTCCTGATTTGGGTTAGTTTTTTATTTTATTGTTTTCAAATAATTTTGTCATAGACTTGTTTCCAAGTGTTTCTTTGTATTTGCTACGTATATCTGAAAAACTTGGGCATTTATAAATGAAGTGTTCTTCTGTCTCTACTTCCCCTCTGTTGCATAAAGTACATATCCTTTCTTTCCATTGTTCTTTGGGCGTTGTCCATATCCCTCTTTCACATCTAAGCCTATGAGAGCTAGACTTGATTTACCAAAATGTATCATAAATTCACCTTGAATTTCACATCTTTCTCATTAGTTGTGTTCATTTTTTATAGGTGCTTTTCAAATGGTGGACTCCATTACGAACCCTAAAATCATAATTTTTTTTGCAAAGAAAGCAAATGAAACAATATCAATATAATAAAATCCCTCACTTTTGGCTACAATTTCCAGTTTATCATAGGCAAAAGGCATTTGGAATAAATTTAGAATCTTTCCCAATGTTCGCCCTAGCTAGAGATTCACTCCATATAGTTGGTGATTTGCTTCATAGTAGTAAAATTTCTCTAAGTGGAATTCAAGGAGCAATTCACTTGGATTTTGAGAAGTGATTTGTTTGAAAGATTAAAAAATTTCTAACTACTCCAAGGAAAGTTATTCATATCAAAATTGAAACAATTTGTTCTAAGTGATTCACTTGTCCTCTACTTGTCAAAATTTTTTAAGTTTAGTTTTGCAAATAATTTGCTCAAGTTTGTTAGTCATTCACTTTAGTTAGGTGGTAATTTTATTCATAGTCCATTTTTTTTCAAAAATTTAAAATTTGAATTTAAAACATTAAAAGCACAACAACATATGCTTAAAAGAGATGAGATGAGAGTAAATTTCATGATCTTGAGCACAATAGAGCCTACAAGAGTTGTGTTTCTAAGTACTCTAATAAAAACACCTATCATCATGATTTTTATGTTGAGGATCTTGTCCTCAATCTTGATAAGGTGCATAAAAAGAGCAAGAAAAATTTTATTAAAAATGACTTGGTCCATATACTATCAAACAATTGTATGGGTTTGGGATAGTAAAAATATAAATAATATATGGATTTAAGTTTGATAAAGGCACCAATTAGGGTTATGCATAAGGGGTTGGACTTAAAAAGTACTTAAAAAATGGTGAATCCTAATAAAAATCAAAGTGAATCATAGAGAATCCTAAGCAAATCAAATCGAGCATCTTCACACCAAAAATTTGGGCATTTGAAGCCCTAAAATGTAATTTCATATTTGGATCCACTTTTGACCTATTACATCATCCTATAACTTCATAAAAACACCACCCTTAGATCAGGCTTGAAAAGAGCTTTCCAACGAGTACAAATATGGCTATGTTTGGATATATATTATGGTGAATTGATCCTAAGAAAAAATTAATCCCAAAAATTTTAGGCAAATGGGCCAACGTCGACGGTCCTCATATTTGTCAATTTATAATTTTGGAAATCCTAATATTCACCCAATTTACAAAATATTCACCACTATGCATAACCCTGGCACCAATTCCTTGCATGTAAAATTCTTCTACATGTAGCCCCTTTTGTCTTACTTGTATAATATTTTATTTTTTATTTATTTTTTGACTCTATTACCCCTCTATGTCCTTTGTTTTCTTTGAATATTTGTTTTCTAAGTTTATATATATGCTAGTATTATATATTCTTGATTTTTGGTATACATTTTTTTTTTGTGTGTGGTATTTTTGTTTGTTGTCTATGATTTCCACTTTAAGCAGTGATCTAAATATTTTGGTAATTTTTGTCTAACAAGCGATAATTTTGGCATTATAGGATCTTAATTTCTTCCATTTGCATGATTTATTTTATGTTTTCTTATTCCCTAGTATTTATCATTCTCTTCATTGGCATTTACTTATATTGACATTGTCTACATTTTTTATCTCTTCCATCTTGATGTCATTATTTCTAGTAAGTGTCATCATGACATCTCCAAATTTTGTGTTAGTACTCTTATTTAAGTCCTATAAAGCAATTGCCTTAGTTCAACCCATGATATCTTCTATATGGTTTGTAGTAGGAGTACCAAAACAATATTTAAATTTTATGTATATTAAAAATATTACAAATCAATCAATTACTCAATAAATCGTTATCATATCCCACTATAATGGTGATCATGCCCTGTTCAGTATATCATGTTTTGATAGATACTATAATGTATGTTAGAGTAATATTCCATTCTTTGGGATATTTACCCTTTTACTACACTAGGTAAAATAGGTAGTATATTGCATTATACTACATAGGTAGATTATTACATTTACTTTTCTACTTTCTACCATGTAGATATTTACTGTCTTAAATATCTAATGGTCATTTCCTAAATATCCTAGGTGAAGTGTTCTAAATCAAACTCTCTACCTCTTGGCACGTTGGTTGGCGTGACAATAGTATTTTCAGTTTGATTAGCTATTTTGTAACCTATATAAACTATAGCTCCATAGCTATATGGTTAATGCAAATATTTCATTTATCAATCATTCACGATTTCCTGGTCACATTGGCATCAGAGCCAGAGGGAGGAAGCGCAACGAGTCAACTTCGTTCCACTGGACAAGGCGAAGGATTTCTCGTGCTTCGAGGAGGAAGCACCAATTTTTTTTGGTGACTTTAATTTTTCCCTACTTCCTAAGTTTTGAATTCGATTTGATAATTTCTATTTAGTATTTGTTTCCTAAGGTGGCGGAGGAAGCGGATCTGAAGATTTTTTCTCCTAGACCCACCCCACCCCTCTAAGGAATTGGGCCCGCAGGCGATCGACACGGCAGGACACAGTCCGTCGGCGACCGCGATAGCAGGAGAGGACTCGGACGGGGCCATCTCGAGGCTCCCGCCCAGTGGGAGTGCGACCCCCATGGCTAAGCCAACCGGGAGTGCATCGAGGGTAGGAGCGCCCTCACGCTCCCCCGTGGCCAAGCCAACCGGGAGTGCATCGAGGGCAGGAGCACCCTCACACTCCCGGCATAGCACTCAATGCGCTGGCTAGACACTCGACCACACAGGACACCTGAACCTACCTTGACATAGACACATCAACAATTATGACTCGGACGGACCCTGAGAGGTGACACGTGGCGAGGGCAGGGAAGTGACAAGTGGTTACCTGACTCGACATGCTGACTCAGATCTCGAGGGGAGAGCAGGGGACACATGGCATCTGGACAGAGTCCACACCTGGTGACTAAAGGTTGGGCGCAGCAGTGACAAGTGGCACCAAGCGATTGGGCGAAGGGGCGACACGTGTCAGTGGGCAAAAGGCTTCGTTGGCTACGTGATTGCCCGAAGGCAATCACGCGCTTTATTGCGCGTCAAGGCTTTTAAAGCCTTGATTCATCCCTCACGGGATGAATGTGGGACAAAAGTCCCAGCATTTATAAAAAAAAATAAAACGTGTTGCCCGCGTCTTCAATAACCTGCACGCTGGGCTAGCTTCCAAAGCCGCCCCAGCAGTGCAGTGGTCAAGTTGGTTCCTTGACGCGCGAGAGGTCTTCGGATCGACCCCCGCGCGCTCCATTTTTTACACAAAGGTGCATATTTCTTAATTATTTGGCTAACTTATCAAAAATTTTCATTTTTTTTGCTTAACATTATTAATTTTTAGAGTATTTTTTATAATTTTACACTATTTTTTATAAGAATTATCATTTTTTTCCCTAACTAAGTGATTATTCTTGCCAAAAAGGTGTTTTATTATACAAAATAGAGTCTTAAAAGTTAATATTTTTTGCATTCAAATTGGAAAACTTTTAAAGCCAATTTTTTTTTGCAACTACAACAATTCCATTTCTTATGTTTTCTCCACACATAAAGAGACAAAGAAACAAACAATTTTGTTGCAAAACATAAAAACTCTTCAAATTTTTTTTTGAAAGAACAAAAATTAAGGGTTGGACAGAAGCTATGGTCCCATGAGGATTCGAGAACCTTTTGATCCTAATGCACCACCCATATTTGAGTGTTGAAGACAAAACCAAGTCGTGTGTCGACTGGTCTGGAAGCCTTTCAAACGCGGGTCGTGTGTCGACTTGTCTTGGAAGGAGTGCTCGATTTGTTAATTTTGCAAAATAAAGGGGGAAGACAACATTGTACTTCTTTTGCAAAATTGTAAGACAAGGAGGAGACATAACATATCAATTTTTTTGCACAACACACATTCATATTTTGTTGCAAAAATTAAAAGGTGCATTTTCGATTTTACTCGACACCTTCATTGGCAAATTAGGTGCATTTTCGGTTGCATCCGACACCTAGGTGATAAGAATTTTGTGGGCATTCTTGTTTGATTATTGCATTATTTCTTTTGCAATTATAAGTCATAGAATCAAGAACACTCCATACCCCAAAATTTCACTAATAAATTTGTGTTAACCATTGCACATATTTAAAGCCAATATTCACTTGATATTCTCTCCTAAAAACAACAAAACCCCTAATTCACTCTTATTTGTTTGGCTTAATTTCCTCAAACTGATTATTCCTCTTCAAGAGGATTTTCAGGCAGGTGCCATTAAATATCTTTTTGAGTGAATTATCTTTCATCTCTTATTTGTTTGGCTTAATTTCCTCCAACTGATTATCTCTCTTCAAGAGAATTTTCAGGAAGGTGCCATTAAATATCACTTAAGAGTGAAAGAAAGATCATCTTAGTACAAATTGTAGGACCTTCATCATGGCAACTATCAATAAATACTTAAGTGATACACAATTGCTAAAGGGTCCTAACTATTCAGCATGGAAAACTAAGATGAAAGCCATCTTGATTGTAGAGGACATGTGGGATTTAGTTGATGGCACTGAATCAAGACCCGCATCACCAGGAGTAGATCAAAAAGCATGGGACAAAAAGAACAATCGTCTTCTCATGTTGATACTCCTTGCAACTACTGATGAGATCCAACCTCACATAAGTGAAGCTAAAACTGGTAAAGCTGCATGGGATGCACTTAGTACCATTTTTGAAGGCAAGAATCAATCAACTGTTCTAAACCTTCAAACACAACTTCATACACTCCATATGAAGTCAGGTGAATCAGTAGAACTATTCCTCTACAGAGTGGCAGATCTGAAGTCTAAGCTTAATGCTTTAGGGGCCAAAGTTGAAGACACCATTTTGACTTCAGTAATCTTGAGAGCTCTTCCCGAATCCTACAAAATGTTGATTACATCCCTTAATGTTTCACAAAGAGTTGTCACCTTTGTGGAGTTAGTCAATTTGCTTCAAACTGAGGAAGCAAATCAACTCCAAAATGATGAAGTGTCGAACAATGCACTTTATTCAAACTATAAGGGTGATAAGGAGAAAGGAAACTTTCAAAAGGGAGGATCATCCTCAAAAGGTAAGGGAAAGCAATCTCAAAAGAGGTTTTGCTCGCATTGTAAAAAGGACAACCATGACACCAATCGGTGTTGGTTCAAAAACAAGCAAAACAAGAAAGATAAAGGCACAACACAGAAGCAAAACAAAGGCAATATTGCTGGTGAAGTGTCTAATTCCGATTCTGATTCTGGTTCAGAGAGAGCACACAAAGTGCTCCTTGCTAAGACAATATTGTAGAGGGAAAACACATTTTGTCACCTTAAGCAAGCACCATTTCCTCTCTCTTTTTTAGGCTTCATAAATAGCATAAGTTTTTGTTTGAAGTACTTGTAATAAAGGGGTGTTTGTACCTCTTTTAGGCTTCATAAATAGCAAACTCTCATTGTTTGAAGTTCTTGTAACAAAAGGAGGGAATTTTCTGGTGTAAAATTGCCTAGGAGGCAATATTTGTAAAATCCTTCACAAAGCTTCTTGAGTTGTACATATTTTGCAATTAAGGGGGGATATACGTTGCTTTTCTTCACAAATTTTTGTAAAAAGAGAAGAAGACTTATAAGGGTGCATTTTCGGCAGTGACCGACACCTTAGTCAAACTTCTTTCAAAAATTTAATTACAACATGTTTTGCAACAAGGGGGAACTTATAAGGGTGCATTTTCGGCAATGACCGACACCTTAGCTACCTTATCTTTTGCAAACTCATATTGTAACTGAATGAACCTCGTATGAAGTGATCTACTCTACTACACCTAGCGATTGCAGTGGTTGGTTACCCATGCAATTCGGTTGGATGACAAGATTACAATAAGGACATTCGTTGGTGTGAAGACAAAGTGAGGAATGACCCACTTTTTGCTTAGGAGTAGCCAGAGCACTGTGATAGAGCAAGAACCAACAATTCAACATCTTTTTCACTGTATTGGGGCAGTTATATACATTTACCCAAATAATGTAATAAGGGGGGATGTTAGAGTAATATTCCATTCTTTGGGATATTTACCCTTTTACTCCACTAGGTAAAATAGGTAGTATATTGCATTATACTACATAGGTAGATTATTACATTTACTTTTCTACTTTCTACCATGTAGATATTTACTGTCTTAAATATCTAATGGTCATTTCCTAAATATCCTAGGTGAAGTGTTCTAAATCAAACTCTCTACCTCTTGGCACGTTGGTTGGCGTGACAATAGTATTTTCAGTTTGATTAGCTATTTTGTAACCTATATAAACTATAGCTCCATAGCTATATGGTTAATGCAAATATTTCATTTATCAATCATTCACGATTTCCTGGTCACAATACATGAGTTTAGACTTCTTTTTAATTTGTGGAAAACATCCCAAAAGGTATGCCACTTTCGGGTAAGACCCAAGGAGGCAGGGGTATCCATTCCACCAAAAATACCCAGGAATCAGACCTAGCCTACCACCTTTGACATACTCAATGAGCAAACAAACACACAACCTTTTAAATAAATAAATAATAGTAAAAATAATAAAATAAAATAAAAAACATGCTCCTTGGGTGTGTCAAAAAGAAAAGCACAACCAAACACACACACAATAAGATAAAAAACACAACACTAACCACATAGGAAAAACACAAGAACAATATAACAAAACACAAACATGACAAAAACAATAGAACACTACAAGGATAAACAAAAAATAAACACAACCAAAAAATTAAAAATTAAAAAATAAAATAAAAATAAAAATAAAACACAACCAACAATAGACAATAAAAATAAATAAAAAATATAGAAAACACTTACACATAAAAACACGAATTAACACAAACAAACAAAAACACAAGAACAATAACAAAAAACATAAAAAACACAAAACAATAAATACACAAGAACAACAAAAAAAACACAAAGAACACAAAAAAACAAAACAATAGAACACACACTTTAAAAAACTAAACAAAAAAAAATAGAAAAAAAAAAATGAACATAACAATGACCTTACTAGACCAAAAGACTATTAAGGCAAGAATCAACATAGGAAACAAAAGAAATAAAAGAATGAGCTAGGGCACTAAAATAACCCGATCAAACAAAAGAGAAGCAAAAATAATGTAAGAAGAAACTAGGTGCCTTCAAAATTGGAGCCATCCAAAGAAATTATAGAAAGAAGAGCTACCCTAAAGCCCACCATCTAGGAGTGTGGCCATAACAAGTAAGATCACATTTGTCCAAAGTCTAATTAGCTAAAGCATCAATGCCCTTGTTTTTATTTCTAACCACATGATTGTAATTAAATTTCAAAAATCCCATCTGGATTAGTTGAATATTCTCAATAATTCTTTTTATTCTCCAATCAACCTTATGATTCTTAGGAGTCTTCAAAATATTAATCATGAGTTGAGATCCAGACTCAACTAACATCTTTTCCCAACCAACCTTAGTAGCCTCGTGAAGGCCTCTGAGGATACCATACCCCTCAGAAAGGTTATTGGAAAGAATATCCAAATTCTTAGCAAAAGTAAAATCCAGGGAGCCATCTGAAAGTCTACAAATTCCCCCAACACTAGATTTTTCAGTATTGACTTTTCCAAAATCCTTAGGAGGAGGTTGCCAATTTCTTGTCCTATCCATCTTACAAATACTCAAATTCCCTTTAATATGGTTTCTCTTAGAATATTTAATCTTCAATATTTGCATCACTTGATCCCATCTTTGGTGGGAGTTTTGGGGGTGATTAAGGAGATGATGGATTGATTCAACTAATCTGGCTATGGTCTTTTGCAAAATATAGTGAAAATCCTTCCTATATTGATTAAAAATTTGGTTGTTCCTTTCATTCCAGATATTCCAAAGAATGGTAGAACCCATCCAAAAAAGTTGCCTAATAAAATGATCAACACCCTCTTGATTAGGCCAACCCCTCCAAAGTTTTTCAAAAGTAAAAAAATAGGACCACTGTAAGCAAAGTAAAGTGGCCATTCTCCTCCATAGCTTAGAGGCTAAAGTACACTCAATAAAAACATGGTTGAGAGTGTCTACATTCTCTTCACACATTTCACATCTAAAATGGCCATGAAAACCATGCTTCATAAGATGCTCACTAGTAAGCACCCTACGATGCAATAAAGGCCAAGTAAAGAACCTCATCTTAGGCTATAGAATGAGCTTAGAATATTGAAATGGGGGTAGTTAATATCTTTTATTCATAGTGACTTCTTGCTTTGGTTGCATTGTAATTTGTATCTTTTCTATTTGTTTGTTTGTGTTTTGTTCTCCTTCTATTGCGATGGGCATGTCTTGTTTGAAGCATCATGTTCACTACATATAGTAGGGTATGAATTGGACTGATAAGTAGACCACCTATGTATTTCTATGTTTATGGCATACTCTTGATTCAAAATATTCATTGGATACTATATTGTGGTAATCATTTCTCATAGTAGTTATGATCATGCTTGTTGAAACATTAGGTTTGTTGGATACTATCTTACAATTGTATTTTCTCACTATAGTGGTTATTGTGCTTGTTGACACATCATGCAAGTTAGGTACTATAGTTCAATGGTTTCCCTTATAGTGATAGACATGATTATTGATGTGTCATTCTTTTTAGATATTCTAGGGTGTTTAGGATGGAGGTATATATCATTACATCCTTCGTTAGTAGCATCTCTTTGGTGTACACTACAATAATGACAATTGTACTTTTTGATGCATCATGCTTACTAAATATTACATGTAATTCTTTATTCCACTTGTAGTGGTGGGTATGTTTGTTGAAACATCATTCCCACCATATACTACATGTTGTATATCTATTGTAGTGGTAGGTATGTGTTGTTTCATATATCATGTTTGTTGGATATCATAGGGGAGTAGTTTGGATTGAGATACAAAACACCTACATATTGTGTTGGTGGTATCATTTTAAAACCTTGTTTCTACTTTCCTTTTGAGACAAGTCTTTGCTGCCCATATTTTATATAATATAAAGTTTTAGGAGATATGTTACACACACCCTATTAGTAATATGTCATGTAAAATATTTGCTAGAATTTTAAATCTTACGTTTTTTAAAAGTAAATTCATGTATCCAAGTACAAATAAAAATAAAATATAAAAATAAAAATCATTAGATCACATCATAAATAGGGATATGTGATAAAAAAATGAATATCATATATATTACATGAGAGTATATAGTATGGGTACATAAAGGTACAATTAAGCATTAAGTGTCATCATCCTAATCTACTCCATGTATCGAGTACATAGCCCCATGTTCCAAAGAATCCTAAAATACATCTCTATGGGTGCCATAATGGCTACAAAGAAATACTATCATACAAAAAAACTGAAAGGATTGCAATAGTAAAATCAACTCCTATTAACCTCTAATTGTGTGTTGGCTACTAGTACAATGCTTACTCCCTTTCATGAACCTGGTCTTACCCTAGCTTTTATCTCAATCATAGCTCCTAATATATCTCATGGATTTAGAATGTCATATGGTCTCTTCCTAGTACCATAGTCAAAATGATATCGAGGTGGCCCACCTAGCTATATAATTGCTAGCTAATTTGATGAGCAAGAAAATAATGGTGTTATCAATAATAGACTATAAAATTTCACAAGATCACCTAGGATGATCCATGTAATTGATCAATCAACATTTTCCATTCCTATGCCATCTCTACAATCACTTCCAAAATCAAATGTTAGGATCTCACCATGTATCATATTTAATAGAAGCATGCTAATTTAAATCAAACTATTTGTCACATAAAATAACATAATCTAAGTTAAATTAGGGATGAGTTGGTAGAGTATATCTGGGTCAATGATCTATCTAGTATAATCTTTATTATTTAAAGAGGATACCTTCAAGTTTATAGTGTCCACTTTAACCTCATATAAATAGATCTCCTTTATGTCTATCTCCTTCTTACAGCCTTTTTATCCTCTAGCACTACCTCCTCTATGGTTAAGCCCTCATTCATTATGTTCTCCTCCATAACTTCCTCTTCCTTAGGGGTATCCTCCCCACTGCTTCATGTGCCTCTAGCGCTAGGTTCCTCAACTCTCTCCCACATAGTTGTTATGGGTGGAGAGTTTATGTTTATTTGAGTACCACTAACCAATAGCTAGCATATTAAAGTTATGGCTACGGACTTCCTTAGCATCGTTTGTCCTTGTTGATGTTGGTGGATTGCTTATGGTTTGTTTATATAATAGCTAGTGAGAGGAAAAATTTATGTTGTAAGTTGACTTGTGGTCCTTAACTACTGACTGAGCTACCTAATCCTAGTAAGATGCTTCTTTTGGAGCCATGATACCTTGGCAACTTGGACAACAGTGTCCATGTGTCCAATTGTTGATGGTCCATTTTCAATTTTTGTGCTTGGAAAATTTGGACCTATCTGTCATTTCTCGAACCTGCATTACCAACCCTTTCAAGTATGCAATCATAGGCACCTAACCTTCCCATACTTTTTGAAATCTAATCCAATTTTCTTTTATTATAGCAATCAATTATCCTATATGAACAGAAAGGAATTCAACGTGAATTCAATAATCTTGGATGTTAATAAACCCTACCTAGGCCAGAGGTCATCAGACTTTTCAATGTCGACAACAAATGGAACTTGGGAATATTTCCATTTCACAACCACCACTACATGCCATTGGGAAATCAAAATTGTTTAAATGGTTTTAATACAAACAATCTGCTATTACAAACTTTGATTTTTCAACAGAATGGTAAGTTTAAGTAGACAAGACCTTGCACCAAGACATAGTGTATATATGTGGAAAAATCCAAAGTTGGCAAAAGACGATATTTTATGCACAACCTAGACAAATCCACGATGACCGATTGACATTACATTATCTTGGAATTCATGAAATTTACAATTATATAATTTGATATTTATTTCCTTATAAAAGGAAAACCAAATTTCTTTCCCTACATTTTATTGGGGGTCTATTGAGGCCAAACTAAATGAATCATATAAGACTATGTTGTTTAAGCAACACATATTTATTCAATCTTACTTGTTTTTATCTGTTTGTTATTTTGTTTCAAAATATTTTAATTTGGAGTTACAAAATTTTAATTGGGTAAACCTTAAAGTATATAAATTTTTAATTAATAAATAAATTTATAAATTAGACTATGACACATAGAAACTAAAAAATATAAATATTCTTAGTAAAGAGAAGGTAATTCATAAATAATTGATTTAAACTTATTCATAGACATGGGAGCAAGCTTTACAAAAATTATTATTAAGTAAGCACTTATTAACTCATTAATATATTAGATGAAATCAACATTATTTCTCGTATTTATTTTTATTATTGTTTTTAATATTGTATAATTTTTTATTATTTAGATTTTTGTTTTAAGCAGTGTCATCATTTGTACTCTTAATACCAAAAAATATTTTTATGTTTTTAGTATTATTATAAATTTTATCAAATAGTATTTATCAATGGCCTCAACCCTTTGTTAGCCTTAAACTTAAGTAGCTATGGAAAATCTGTTGGCATCATTTTATCTAGCAGATTTGGCTAGAAAGGAACCATAGAGCCTTTAAGGATACCATTCACAACCCAAAAACCATCCTCAATGGGATTATTGTCTTTGCAAAAGAAAACCTTAGCATCTTAGTGGATGAGAACCACTCAATTCCTCCCCAAAAAAAGCAATTAGTTCAAGCCTTAGGTATTGAGGACAAACCTTTCATTCCTTTGCCCAATCCCAGAAATAGGATTTCTTGGGAGCCACCCCCCAGGGTTGGTTTATACTAAATTTTGATGGTGCAGCCAAGGAGAACCCAAGAAGATCTGGAGATGGAGGAATAATCAGGGATCATCAAGGAAATCTAGTTAAGGCCTTCGCTAAACCATTGGGAATCAGAACTAATAATGAAGTAGAAGCTAGAGCCCTTTGGAGAGGGTTGCAAGTAGCCCAAGCAACTCAAGGTAACTTGATGATTGAAGGTGATTCTATGAACATCATCAACCTGTTAACCAATGGCAAAAAATATCCATGGAGAATCAAGGGAGTCATCCATGAAGTGAGGATCCTTTTTGTGGCAAGACAGAATAGGAAGGCTCGTCACGTGTACCGTGAGGCCAACAGGTCAGCTGACAAATTAGCCAACATAGGTGTTGATGTTGGTAGTTTGGTGACATGGACACAAGGTGTGCCATGTGAAGTGGAAAACATTATTAGTTATGAAAAGAAACCTACCCATTAAGGAGAAAGATGAATGAGTGTTCTTTCCCCATGGAGCTAGTAATAACTATGGGGTTTCCCTCTAAATCATACCAAATTGGAAATGAAGGTAACAGGGTGTAAGCCTTGGAAGATTTCGATAGAGAATAGGAAATGGACAAGCAACAGGTTTCACAAGTGCAAAGTTCCAAACTTCAATTTCTTGTCAATGTAAGTAATGTTTACAGTTATGTTTAGGTATGGGTGTGCCTTGTTAGTAAGGTGTTGTAGGGGATTCAACACAATTTCTGGTAAGAAAGTTTCAAGGATGACTAGGATCTACAATCTCAACAGAAGGCTGGATATTGTAATAGGTTTTGGGTTAACTTGCAAAACCCAATAATTAATGAAGACTTTTATTTACGAAAAAAAAAAAATTCTAAGGAAAAAACCAAAATTCAAATATTTCTCAATTAAGGAACAATTAGATGTTCCTTGAAATAGAAATAAAAACATCAATAATACTCTTTATTTTGGTAGTAAATGATACAATAGAATTGTTAGAATAAGTGAATATTCTCTTAAGTTTTACTAGGATAGACACACTTGAGTTTCCACTCCACCATGTGTCAGGAGAACTCTCAGTGATGTTTTCATCAGGTTTGATGAGTTGTTGTAATCCAATGGCTCTTAATGATCAACTTTGCTATTTATACAAAGTTGATCCTTGGAATAAATCAATAGAGTAATTTATTTTCTAACATGGTATTAGAGCGGGCTTTCTCTACTCTGTGAGCTTGAGGAACTTTTCTTCATGGGATGAAACCAAATGGTTAAATTTTTTTTCGAAGATCATATTAGTTATTTTATTTTATTTATTTTATCAGAAATCAAATGGTTAATTTTTTTTTCCAAAGTCATATTAGTGTTTTTTTTTGTTTAGGGTTTGTAGATTCTCAGTTCATTGAAGATTGAAAAATTTCTGGTTACCAGGCATATCCCGTCATATCAAAATTTTACACAACTATGCTCTTTGGTAATGTCAAGTGGTATACCGACGCCGGCTTGTTGAGGGCCACTTTGTAATTTCATACATAAAATACCTGCACACGATTTCAGTATTCGTGGTGTGAGCGAAGAATTTGAGTGCCGTGGAGGACAACGATTTTTTTTTGCTGGCTCATAAATTTGCATCTGCAGCCTGCGTGCCAATGTGAAGGCAGAGTTGAATCTTTTGCCTATTTTTTTTGGCTCATAGCAATCGACAAATGTTAACAAACAATTTGTAAACTCTTCCATGTGCTAAAGACTGTGTTTCTGGTGGGAATACGTCATCTGCGGGCTCATGGCAGGCCATCGTCAGCTCGTGTGTTGGAATTCAAGTGGAAGCAATCTAAGATTCATGGTTTTCTCTATACGCGCACTGCACCACACTGATTTTTTGGCGCACGTGTGGCTGGTTTGGAACCACTTCTATTTTGCACCAACATCAATCTCTTTTGTTCTGTGGCACATGGCCGAGGCTTCCGATCTTGCTCGCCGGTGCGAATGCGACAATATGAGCGTGACGGCCATATGGATTAGTTTGATGGTATAGCGGAGGATCATTTTCAAAGGTATCAGTGATTGTACAGCAGAGCAGCCATTCCAATCTGTTTTCTACCTGTTTACTGATATGATCGTCCGAGGCCAATCTGCTTTGGAGGACAGACGCCAAAGCAAATCGTGACTACACGATTAATCATGGAGATGCAGGATTTTACTGTGCCCAATGTGCGAGATGATGCTGCAAGCATTAGGTGTTTTAATATTGGGTTGAAAACAGGATGTGGTGCTTCCACGATTAGCGTTTCCAAGGATAGCAAGTTTTTTTTTATCACTTAGTAGCCATGGTCGAGGGTCGTGAGCTCTCTCAATGCAGCCGTGGAATTGATGTCGTTATATTTTCGAAAAATAGTTTGTGACATCATCCAGTGATCCTTGTTGCTTGTTTTGACGATGTCCCATTAATAAGTCACCCTTCCATGAGCCATCTAAGGCATGATGAGAGCACTGTGCAGCAGCCAATGGATGGACTTATGGATATTGTCGACCCCTTTGTCATCGTGCATATCTACATGCATGCCACCACCAGTTGTAGAAATTTTATGGACAAAAGATGAGGTTTGGTGCGCAGAGACGACGACGTAGAGATTCACGCATATGGCGGATATCGCAGTTTAAAACAAGGTTAAGAAAATGAGGGCTATCACATGGACGATGGCACTAAGTGTCATTCATTATTAGGATCAATAGGACACAGGCCTATGTATATCATGGCAGTCATGGAATCGCTCGTGCGAGAAGTCCACGTTGTGATCGGTTGGTGAGCTGATGGAGTCTATGTGCCTGATGGCCATGGATGAATGTATTTTTTTTTTGCATAGTTTGAGAGGAGATCCAGCGCCTGCATGAAGATACCAAATCGCCCACCTCAAGGAGGAAAACCTCACACTGAAGCAGATGACGACTAGAGGAGTGAATCAACCCAAGTTTGACGTTGATCGTGAATTCCAGGGATGGAATATCTACTGTTTCATTAAGCTTGCGTGCTGCGGCTGTTATTAACTGAAGCGGACAGAAATTGTCAGTGTGTGTGATTACCATATTATATTTGTTTTAAATATGATGGGGTATATATAGGGTCAAAGCATATAAGTGGGAACCCCTTTTCTCTCATGGGTGCTATTGCTGCTCGCTGTATAATTTTATTACTGTTTGCAGAGAGGCAGGAGTAATGGGTACATTTTTCTCATGGACAAGCCCTCCCAACAACCTCCCTCATTTCATTTCCTTTCCTTTACGACCTCTTCTTGGCCCAATGATATAAAGAGAATTGTAAAAATTATAATAAATTTTCGGGGGAGTTTATAGGTGCTTTTTATGCACCCATATTAGATTGGGGGCTTTGTCTTTGCATCATTTGTTTTTACCTTCTTTATTTTGCCCTTATAATTGTTAAAATTTATTTTGTTTATATATAATGCTTAATATCATTAAGGTATTGATTATAATTTCAATCCTTAACAAATTAAAGAACTTACTAAAATATCTTTATTTTACTCTTTCTTTAATAATTTCACTAAGCAAATATTTATATTAACATCTAAATTTCTCAATTTAATTTTTCTTTTCCAATAAGTTCTTTACTATATATATTTTAGAATAAATTTGTTTATATATCTAGCTTAATTGAAAAAGTATTAAATACATTCTTTAATTAATTAAAGAATTTAATAAAATATATCTATTTTATTCTTTCTTTATTATTTCATTAAGCAATCTCTATATTAATCATCTAAATATGTTCCATTTAATTTTTTGATTAGTAATTATTGGCAAAGAGAATCTTATTACTTCATATTCTTAAAGTAATATATATATATATATATATATATATATATATATATATATTAAAATTGTTAATCATTCTAAAATTAAATTAATCTTTCTAAAAAGTACAAATATTTTATATCACCACTCACCCATATTTGACATCCTAAATAACTTATAGTTTCCCTCAAGTAAGGGCGAGTTATTAAGATAACCAATATAAACATGAATGATATTAGCCTATGTTCCAAGTATCTATCTAATCAAATACTTATAGTTTCCCTTTGGTCAAGGCGGGTATTTGAGATGATCGAGACGTTTTTCGCAGGACTGCCCAAACTGCAGAACTTGTTTCGGCTATATCTCACTCATCCGAACTCGGATTGAGCTAACATTTTGAGGGTAGATGCCTGAAAAACCCTAGAATGTCTCCACCAATTTTCATATCATTTGGAGCAACACGGATCCTAGCGCATCCCTATGTGTGAATGATATATTTGGCAAGCGACTATACGAGGGTTTCATCTGGGTTGAGTGCAAGCAGCTATAGAGGTTGGTTTTTAGGGCCTTCGGGCCCTAGCGGCCAATATTTTTGTGGTTTATGCTCAATATTTTAAAAGTAAATGTTGCAAGGGATACAAGATGGGTTAGAAATTTGTCTTTCAATAGATCATACTGTGAACTTGAGTGACAATGGCTTCCAATTTGCTGCACAAAAGAAAAGTGAAAACCATACCTTTCCACGACGTCTAGGGCAAGGATTAAAGAGACCACGAAATAAGTTTCAAGCAGTTGATCAAAAAATGTCTCATATCTCAAGTGAATTTGGTGTTAAGGTGCACCCACAAAATAATTCTACTGTGAAAACCCCTGTCAAGGGTAATAATTTCGAAGACTCAGTCCCAAAAATGAATTTTAGGGATGCCCTTCATGGTGGACAGCCTCAGCACAATGCTAATATAAATATTATGTCTTCTCATAAACCTCTAAGAATGCCTAAGATTGATCCCAGGAAAATGGAACTCCTATTGTTAAGCTTGATATGGGTAACATTCAGACTGGCATTGAAGATTTGGAAAAAAGAGGACTAATTTGTCGGTTCGTGGGTTTTCGTCCGAGTCTATCTGCTTTCAAAGTCTGGGCTGCAAAAAGTTGAAAAACTAAAGGTGAGTTACAAATCTCTATTTATCCAAATGGTTATTTTCTTGTTTTATTTTCTAATAATGAAGATAGAGAGAAAACTTTTCAAGGGGGTCCTTGGTTTTTTGGAAGGGCGGGGCTTTTCATGAAGCCCTGGCATACTAAATTTAAAGTCGAAGAAGAGATGCCTTCTATAGCTCCCGTGTGGGTTAGACTCTTTGGCCTCCCTATTGAATTTTGGAATCCTACTATTTTTTCTTCAATTGGAAACTCTTTAAGAACTTTTATGATGAGTGTTGATTGTACTCAAAATTTTGAACATATTATTTATGCTCGAATTTATGTTTTAATGGATTTTGACAAACCCCTACCTAAAAAGATCACATTACAATTTGGGGAAGACACTTGGGAGCAAGTAGTGGACTATGAGAACATTCCTTTTCATTGTAGAATTTGCCATGAATATGGTCATTTGGCCGGTGCTTGCCCAAATAAAATTCCTGATCAAAAGAAAGAAGATATAAACTCAGCAGGTTTCCAAATATCTAAGAAGAAGAACACTCAGAAAAAACCAGTAATGAAGGATCAATCAAAGTCATTTGCTAATATGTTTGAAATTCTTTCCACAAATGATGTCCCAAGTGAGGAAGAGGAAATAATGGAAACTGAAATATTAGAAACACAATTTAAATATGAAGGAAAGAACTCAGAGACAAACCAACAAATCAAAGGTTTTCAATAGAAAAAAATGGAGAAAATTTACACAAGAAAAATAATATTTCAAATGTCAAAACTTCAAATAATGCGAGTCCCAATATAGACTCCATTGAACCATCTAGTAAAATTTTGGCTGTGAATGAGCATTCTTCAAGGTTAGAAGCCATCTCAGATTCAATTGGAATAAGTCAAGAAATAGAGAAAAAAAATTGAAGATGGATTCTAATAAAAAAGTAGGTCGCAATACCAATCAATATCATATGGTAAAATAATGTGAAAAGCTTGTAGAGGAAGGTAAGATTAATGCCCTTCCCAACATTTTTAGCCCTAGTATTAATGAAGATCATCACTTGGAATATTAGAGGACTCAAAGGGAGTCTTTCAAAACAAAATGAAATTAGAAGAATGATTCAAATAAATCATCCACATCTTGTTTTCCTTCAAGAAACAAAGATGTCAATGGAGGATATGGACTTAATTGCCGAGTAAAATTTGGCCAACTGGAAAAGTGGTTTCCCTCAGTTCCCAAGGGACTTCGGGTGGCATTGCTTGTCTTTGGGATCCAAAAGAGGTAGTTATTCACCATATGGTTGGCAGTTGGGGTTTGTTGGATATAGCTATTCAAAGTAGACATTCCAACCAGATTATGCTTTGCATTACTTCTTATGTCCCAACTTCTTTGGAGGAAAAAAGAAGACAGTGGAAGGATATTACTCATATTATCTCTCATTTTCCTAAAGCTTGGATCTTGATCGGAGGATATTTCAATACCATCCTCTCTCTGGATGAGAAAATGGGGGGAAATAGAAATTTGGACAAAAGTACTAACCTCATGAGCGAATATATTGCAAACCTCCATCTTGTGGATATCCAACCAGATAATGGCCTTATGACTTGGTCTAACAGAAGGCAAGGCTTAAATTGTATAATGGAGAGATTGGATAGGTTTTTGCTCTTTGAAAATTTCTTAATCCATGGTCACATTCCTAAAGTGAAGACTCTTAATAATGCTGGTTCGGATCATTGGCCAGTCATGGTGGAAATGTGGAAAACCAATGTGAGTATCTCTCCTTTTCATTTTCAATTAATGTGGCTTAGAGACATTTCCTTCAGACCTCGTGTGCAACAATGGTGGAAGGAAGGTAAACCTAGGCATGGGACTAAGATGTTCTGTTTTGCCAAAATACTGCAATACATTAAATCCAAAATCAAGACTTGGAATCGGAAAGAGTTTGGGGATTTTCATAAAAGAAAATATGAAGTTATTGCTCATCTTGAAAATTTGAATAAGAAAATCCGTTTAGATGGCCTCACAGAGAAGAGAAGTGCAGATGAAATTAAACTCACAACTCAGTTAGAGGAATGGGAAAAAAGAGAAGAAATCTTATGGAAGCAAAAATCTAGAATTCAATGGCTCAAAGAAGGAGATCGAAACACAAATTTCTTCTACAATTCTCTTCTAGCTCGAAGATCTCACAACTTTATTTCTTCCTTAAAATCATATTTTGGAGATGTTGTTTATACTTGGGATGGCATGAACTCTATTGTTGTTGATTACTTTTCCAATATTTTTGTTGCTACTCCTCTTGACTTAGCTTCACAACAAAATGTTCTTCAAGCAATACCTTCTCTTATCACTTCTGAGGAGAACTCTATTTTGACTGCTCCTATTACTATCAATGAGCTTCAACAAGTAGTTTTTAAAATTCAAAAATGGAAAACCCCAGGTCCTTATGGTTTTCCTATTGAGTTCTACCAAGAGTTCTGGGATATCCTTCATGTTGATTTATTAGAGGTGGTGGAAGAAGCCAAGAAATCCAAACAAATTTTGAAGGTTATCAATAAAATTTTATATTACTCTTGTTCCAAAAGCTCAAGAGGTTGATCATATCTCAGCTTTTAGACTTATTGCTTTATGTAATGTTCCTCTCAAAATTATTACTAAAATCATGGCAGAAAGGTTGAAGCCTCTTTTGCATAAGATTATTTCCCAGAGCAAGGGGGATATGTGGAAGGACGTCAAATAGTAGATGAGATAGTTCTTGCTCAGGAAGCCATCCATTCCATGTATATGCAAAATTCTCCTTCTATGTTCATCTAGTTAGACTTATCCAAAGCTTATGACAGAGTGGATTGGCACTTCCTTATCAAAGTTTTGACGCAATTTGGTTTCTCTAAGGATTGGATGGATTGGATTATGGGATGTATCTCTTCAGTTTCCTACTTAGTTCTTATCAATGGCAGGCCTTCTCAGTCTTTCCCAGCTTCTAGAGGTATTAGGCAAGGTGACCCGCTATCCCCTTATTTATTCATCATTCTTGCTGAATGCTTGGGTAGGACTATAACCAAAAAGAGGGAAAAAAAAACCCTTGAGGGACCATTGCTCATGGAGCTAGACCTATCTCTCATCTTCAATTTATGGATGACTCTACCGTTTTAGGTAAAGCTACAGTTAAGGAAGATTCTAATATTAAGCAAATCATTAGCTATTATTCTAAGGCTATTGGGCAGTTGATCAATGAAGACAAATCTAAAGTTATTTTCTTTCACTGCTTTGCTAGACAAGAATCCATGGTCTTGGATAAATTAAGATATAATAATACCTCTCTTCCAATCACTTATTTAGGTATTCCCATAAATATTCAAAAGCAAAAAAATAAAGATTGGAATTGGTTGTTGGACAAAGTCAAGAAGAAAATTGGAAAGTGGACCAACAAATGGCTTTCTTCTGTGGGTAGAATCACCTTGGTAAAATCAGTCCTTCAAGCTATTCCTATTTATGTTTCTTTCGTTTTGAATATCCCAAAGACTGTTCTTCGAGAATTGGATCAAATCAGTCATCGTTTTCTTTGGAGTGGTACTAAGGAGAAAAGAAAACGGGCCTTGGTGAAATGGGATACTTTATGTCTTCCTAAGAGTGAAGGGGGGTTAGGATTTTGGTCTTCAATTAATAACAACAAAGCTTTAGTTGCTAAATTATATTGGAGGATGTTGCATAACCCCAATGCTATTTGGGCCAATAATATTTGTGCTAAATATGCTAAGAAAAAAGTCCTAAAGACCTTGTTCGCTATCAACTTCCTACCAAAGGTTCTCCCATTTTAGGAGTTCTTAAGACTGGTGAGGATTTGATAAAGAAAAAATTATTTTGGATCATTCATAATGGTCAACATGCAAATTTTTGGACAGATTCTTGGGATGGTCACAAGCCTTTGATAACTTAGTTTCTCGATTGGAGGCCTTGGATGGAGGAGCTTCACCAAGATAATTGGATAAAGGTGGCTAATTACTGTCGGTACCATATTGGTAATTCAAAGGTTGGTAGATATTGAATCCCTATTGAGGACTGGCCTATTCAAATCCCAGAAAGGCAAAGACAAGATATCCAAGGCATCCTTCATATGAGATTCCTCTCTTAGTCCCATAAAAAATATTGTTTTGGATGGAACAACACTACTAAGGGTGAGTATTCAGTTGCTCAAGGTTATTTGACCTTATGCCATAATAATCCCAACCATTCTTCTAACATATTTTCTCAATTGTGGTCTCAAAAGCTCTAGCCTAAGGTGAGGTTCTTTAATTGGCTTTTATTGCATCGTAGGGTGCTTACTGGTGAGCAACTTATGAAGCGTGGTTTTCATGGCCCTTTTAGATGTGAAATGTGTGAAGAGAATGTATAAAATATAAACCATATTTTTATTGAGTGTACTTTAGCCTCTGAGCTATGGAGGAGAATGGCAACTTTACTTGGCTTACAGTGGTCCAATTTTTTCACTTTTGAACAACTTTGGAGGGATTGGCCTAATCAAGAGGGTGTTGATCATTTTAGTAGGCGATTAGTTTGGATGGGTTCTACCATTATTCTTTGGAATATTTGGAATGAAATGAACAACCAAATTTTTAATCAAGATAGGAAGGATATTCACTATATTTGGCAAAAGACCGTAGCCAACTTAGTTGAATCAGTCCATCAACTCCTTAATCACCCCCAAAACTCCCACCAAATATGGGATCAAGTGATGAAAATATTGAAGATTAAACCTTCTAAGGGCAACCAACTTAAAGGGAATGTGAGTATTAGTAAGATGGATAGGACTAGAAATTGGCAACCTCCTCCTAAGGATTTTGGAAAAGTCAATACTGATGGAGCCTCTAGAGGGAACCCTGGAAAAGCCAGTGTGGGAGGAATTGGTAGACTTTCAGATGGCTTCCTGGTTTTTACTTTTGTTGAGAATTTGGGTATTCTTTCCAATAACCTTGCTAAGGGGTATGGTATCCTTAGAGGCCTTCATGATGCTACTAAGGTTGGATGGGAAAAGGTTTTAGTTGAGTCTGAATGTATCGCTCCAAATTTTTTGCATCCTTACCTTCAGGCTATTGGATCCATGCCCGGAAGGAGGATGGGAAAAGGATGTCGTGGTACCTCGGACTGAGAGGACTTTGCAAAGGTCCCGCCTCTCAAGGGAGGTGTATTTTGATAATTTTTTGACGGATGATGGGTTCACCAGGAAACATTTAGTGGCAATTTCCACGCCTAGGTTTTAGAATGTGTTTTAATGTGTTCATTTTTAACTTTAAGAATTCATATCCTAGGTTTGGCCAAATGAATCTAGATTAATCTACATGAAAATGCAACTTCAATGAGTACAGAAAACAGATTTGAAGATATAAAATAGAGAATTTACAAAATACAAATGAGGAATACCTGATCCGGATGTCTGGTGATGATTCTGACATTTGAAGCAGTCAGGATCGTCTAGAATTCGACAGAATCTTTTGAGATCTGACAGAATCATCTGAGATCTGACGCATTTGTTAGATGAATTTGTCAGAGACCTGTAAGCAGAAAAATAGATACAAAATACAACGAATACTACTGTGCTAACAGAGGGAAACAACACCAAATGACTGTATGAATACTGAATAATAGTTATGAACAAAAATTCAAGCAAATTACGGTATTCTAATGACAAATCATGATCTCAACATGCAATCTAAGCTAAATGGGTGAAATCCAAATGCAAAATAACATAAACACTGAATTAACTATCTAATTTGCAGAATAAAACAACAAAAAAATATTTAAGAAGTGCAAACTTCAGGCACTGATTGCCTTAATCTGGGCTGCAGTTGAGATCATCTCACATCAGTACGAAATCGCATCGAATTCGACAGGTTCACCTCCGATCTGAACAGGTTCGTCGGTGACGATGTGTGCTAGCTCCGGCTAAAAAAGAGTGATGTACCTACAACAAAATTGGTATGGGACCAGTGCAAATGCAAAATAGGGATGATTTAACGTAGATGGAGTTAAATTGCAGAGAATTTCAGCCAGGGGGGTGCTAAGGGGATAGCTTAGGATTAAATAGGCTTAGGGGAGTAGTTAGGAGGTTGGAGATCATCCCAATTTGGGAGATCTCCAACGGGGGAGGGTCCCTTACGGTGCAAACACGCTTCTTCTCAGATTGGAGACCCGTTGGAATAGAAGCTAATTATGCAAAATCAGTTTTGTGACAAGATCGTCTGGACGTCCTAGTCCAGATGAATTTGTCAGATCTGGGGCGATATCGTCTGATCGGCGATGATATCGTCAAATGGTCAAAACAACCTCTAAAAATGGCATGGGAAAGGGGGAAATGGATTACCCGACGGTTAACGGGAGGTTTGGGAGGTTAAATTTGAATTTTAAATTATTTACTAAGGTGAATGTAATTATTATAATTTTATTGCGCCAATTTTAGGGTGCTACATTTTGCCCCCTCTTTAGCGAATTTTTCGAAGAAAAATGCGTTAAAGATGAGTTCTTCTTGATCTACAAGAAAGCAAAAATTATTCCCATTTTTAGGTGATGATTCTTGGTCGAATCGTACGACAGCTTACTATGGTGTCCCCTCCGTGTTTTTACCCAAATCGAATGTTTGAGGTAAAAACGCGAAAAAGAAAAAAAATATTTTTCAATAAAATTAAAAAAAATAGGGTAAAACCCTAATTCATTTTTACTGTTCATTTTCTCGGTTTTTAGAGCTACGAAGCAAAAATGGTGGAGACGACGCACAGATCGACAGAGGTCCGGCGCGGTCTACGGGTAAGAGTCTAGACTTATCTAAGATGCTTTAATTTGAATTTACATGCTTTGTAGGTAATTTTTAGGTGACTTTTGAGCATCGTGGCCGTTTTTGGGCCGTCGACGTCGTCGGGACGAAATCGTCTCGATTTCGACGAAATTGTCTCAATTTCGTCAATTTTGCCCAAGGGCGAAATCGGTGAAAGGGGGACGATTTTGTCAAATTAGAGACGATTTCGGCTACGAAATTGGAGACGATCCTACTCAAATTTGGGACGATATCGTCCAATAGTGGGCGATATCATCAATTACATAAAATTGAATTTTTAACTTGCATTATTAAGTACTTGAATTGTTATTAATGATTGTTTGTTGTTTTGTTGTTTATGTTTGTAGAGAGGTTTGCTAAAGAGCAGAGAATGGAAGTACAACAGGTTGAGAGATGACTTGGCCGCTCTCACATAGGCAGAGCGGGATCAGCTAGCACAGGTCGACTTGCAGCATGTGGCAGATATGCCACAAGTATCTACAGATATGGGGCTGCTAACAGCCCTAGCAAAGAGGTGGTATCCGGGGTCCTCATGTTTCCGGCTACCTATAGGGGAGATGACTTCCACTTTGGAGGATGTATGGAGGATTCTGACAATCCCCATACAAGGACGGCTAATTACTCCTACGTCCAATCAGATCCGTGCTATGGGACGACTGTGTGGTGACCCGAGCTTTACCTTGGAGAAGGGCAGAGTTAATATCGAGGCACTATGCCATATGCCTGGGGCATCTACACTCACATGGGTTCTAGCTGGAGTAGTTGGTGGACTTCTACTGTGCCACCAGAGCGGGTGCAGGGTGCCATGGATGCTCGCATATGTGATCTGTGATATGCAGGATCAGGGTGACATTGTATTATATGATTATTTTTTTGATAGAGGATTGAGTATGCCGAGGTACAGATTGTGGCATACCAATCCAGTTTTGATGATGTATATACTGTTGATATATATATGAGATATTTTTGATCATATGAATTGTGGCTTGTATTATGATGCTTTTATGTTTGATTGATTGATTTGATAATTGGATTGATGATTCATGAAATTATGTTGTTTTGAAATTTATAACTTTGATGTCATGCTATAATATTTTAAATGAAATAATTTGATGTAAAAAAATTGATTGGTTGTAATGTGATGTAAAAATAAAAAGACTTCTAACAATAATTTCAAAGGACATTGTCGCTATTATAGACCATTTCATGGAGTCGCTGCTCACTCGGCCGTCAAGCTAATCCCAGTATAGAAATATGGTTAGAAGAACAAGAGTGCTTAAGAGACTGTCTTAAGACTTTGGTGCAATGATGAAAATGATGGTGATAATGGTTTGTTTTCAGATTTTGATAATAAATATTGTGCATGAAATAATGTTTAAAATGATTTTTGCTAGGCATAAATTCCTAAGTGTGATAAAAATTTTGGATAATTCCTTAGGAATTAAACCATCATTGCAAAATTGAAAGTTGACATAATGACATGAAATAATGATAATGTGTTTGCTAAAAAGCATAATTTGTGTAACATAATGAATTAAGTCATATGGTTTTCATGATGTGTAAATAAATGGGGAATAAAAATTGTTACAATGATTTGCACTAGGCATAGAATATGTAGGTATAGACTTATACCATCATCGCGAAAATCCAAAAAAGATAGTTTTATTGCATGGTTGATTTTTGATGAACAGAAAATATGAAATGAAGACTTGCGCTAGGCATAAAATTCCAATTTGGGTTTTGGAACGATACCATCATCGCGAAAGTCAACCAGATATATATGTATATGTTTTGATTGGATAGTGTGAAAGAAATTTTTGATTTTTCTATTATATAGTTGTCTTTGTGGTAGACAACTGTACTTGATTTATTCCAAACAAGTTGCAAAAATAATATTTCAAAGTATTTTGAAGACAAAAGTTAGATTTTTAAGGAATCCCTTGTGCATATGTGAATTCATTTCCAATCTTGATTTATCATAATGATACACAAAATCTCTCAAATACAAATGTGTGTGCAATTGCATTGTTCATTTACCAGGTTTGAGCAAGATAATATGATACAAGTAATTTGAAGAAACCAAATAAGTGTTCATTAACCATGATGTAGATGCATATAACCATACTAAACTACTATGTAGGTCGGATTATCAAGAGCTAGCTAATCCATAAGCAGACATAGGTCTGTACAAAAGAAGGTCATTAATGTGATAGACATATCACCATGCTAGGAGTTACCCAAGGCCAAGCGGGTTGGGCACAAACCACCTGTTATGGGGCTTACCTCATAGTTGTCGAATAATTGAGAATTCCAGGGATTCAAGCTCATTCACCCTTTTTTTCTTTTCAAAGGGTAGGGAAAGGGATTTTATTTCTTTCTTGCTTTCTGCTTTCTTTTCTTTTTCTTTTGTATTTTTGCTTGATAATGCTTGGAATATTACTATAATGATAAAAAAGAACATTTTTCTTTTCTCTTTTTTCTTGAACTTTTCTTTTCTTTTTCTTTGCTAGGGATACTTGCTCGGATTAGCTATAGAGCAAGGGATTTTTATTTTGGGTAGGGGTGAGCTTGTCCTTTTGCCAATTCTCAAAGATTCTAGACCATGTGCATGATAGGATAGCAGGGAAACTTTTCACTCAAGAAATCACTTCTACTATGTAGCAAAACATGGAAATTACAAATATAATCATTTTATTGTGAAAAGATGTGCATGGTTTAAGTAAATAACAAGATCAATTCTCTATGCTCAAACTTTATTTAATTGAATTTTGTGGACTTTGATATAAGAGAGATTAGTAATCATGCCAGATAAAATCAAGATATTTATTGTTGTGATTGTGCAAGTGAGGGATTCCAAATAAATGTTAATTTATCCAAAATAATTTGAAACATATAACTGTAATAATTGTAAGAAAATATATATAAACACTTTTGACAAGTTTTGAGAATGTTGACTCTCTCTTTCTTCTTTATATTGTTTTGGTTTCGAAAGAGTCAAGCATATAACTATTTTTTTATATTTTTATTCTTATTTTGATTTTTGTTTTTTTTTTTTTTTGAGCAAAAAATTTAACAAGTGCCATAAATAAATGTAATAGATATTTTTTTAAGATTTTGGTGATTATGAATGTTTTTGATGTTTTTGAATTTATAAATTGAAAGAAATATAAGATAAAGATTTTGAAATATTTTAAACAAGTATATACAAGGATGAAATGACCAAATTTATGCATAGTAACATTTAAGATGCAAAATATTCATGGGTTCTTTAAGTTCTTTACCATCTAAGGTAGATAATTTGTATGCTCCTTATTCAAATTTGGCAGTAATAATGTATGGTCCAAGCCAGTTGGGCTCAAATTTACCTTTAAGGTCCTTAGTTGCATTTGTATTTTTTTTATTTTCTTTTAAAACAAGGTCACCGATCTCAAAGGATCGATGACGAAATTTTTTAGCATATGATATTTTAAGCTTGTTTTGGTAAGCACGGAGATGCTCCAAAGCATTGATGCATTTTTCATCTAGGAGTTCCAGCTGACTGAGTCTGCCAGCACGATATTCGTCTCCTACTTCGGTATCTTGAAGTAGTAGAGCCAAAGAAGGAACTTCCAATTCAAATGGAAAAAATGCTTCAACACCATAAACCAAAACAAATGGTGAAGTTCCCGTGGGGGTTCGAACACTAGTTCGATAGGCCCACAAGGCTGGATATAATTGAATGTGCCAGTCACGGCCAGTTTTATTGACCAATCTTTTGAGAATTTTGATTAAGGTTTTGTTAGATGCTTCTGCTTGACCATTACCCTGAGGATAATAGGGAGCGGACCAGCGATGTTGAATCTTATATTTTTGGCATAATTTTTTAACATCTTTATTTTTGAAGCAAGTTCCATTGTCAGAGATGAGATTTGCAAGAATTCCGAACCTACAAATGATTTGATTAAAAATAAATTTAGAAACTTGTGTGCCAGTGCAGGAAGCTAAAGGCATAGCTTCGACCCACTTCATGAAATACTCAGTGGCGGTTATGATGAACTTGTGTCTATCAGATGACACAGGATTGATTTTGCCAATAATATCCAAGCCCCATTTATAAAAGGGCCAAGGAGATGAAATAGCCTGCAGCTCTTGTGTAGGCGCATGGAAAAGGTCAGCATGTTTCTGGCACTTGTCACAATGGTGCACATACTCATGTGCATCCGTTTCCATGGTAGGCCAAAATTATCCTATCCGAAGGAGCTTTTTAGCAATGACACTACCACTAAAGTGTCCTCCACAAGATCCATCGTGGGCTTCACTCAAGGCATATTTAGACTCTTATAAGTTTAAACATCATAATAGGATACCTTCAAAAGATCTCATATATAAAGTATTGCCAATTATTACAAATCGACTTGTTCATCGACGTAATAACCGACGCTGGTTTCTATTAGAATTGGCAGGGAAAGTCCCATTTTGGAGAAAATCAAATATGTCCATGTACCAAGGTTCAGGAGTGGTTTCATTGATTAGAAACACATCCAAAGGCTCTAAGCATGACTTATTTGAAGCGGGCTCCTAGAGTCGACGAATAATGATAGTGGCATATTCGTCATCTAACTCCAAGGGCAAGAGAGATGCAGTTGCGACCATAGCATCAGCTGCACGGTTGCTAGTTCGAGGAATAGCTTCCAAGGTAACTTGATCAAATAAAGACATTAATTGTAATACATAGGCCTTATATGGGCGCAGTTTATCATCTCTCGGTTTGATAAACTTCATTAATTTGGTTTATAACCAGTTGGGAATCACCAAAAACTAAAAGGTGTTTAATTTTTAGCTCTAGGGCAGCTCGTAATCCAAGAATTAGAGCTTCATACTCAGCAGTATTGTTGGTGCAAGCAAATGTCAATTTGAAGGACAGAGGAATAATATGTTTTTGCAAAGATATTAAAATAATACCCACACCAGCCCCACTCATGCATCGGGCTCCATCAAAGTATAAGGACCATTGTTCGGTATGGTCTGCCTCTAATTGAAGGCATTAATCAGGAAACTCGATGACAAGGGGATGGGTAGACTCTAAGGGTGCAGCAGTTAATTGATCTGCTATGATTTGACCCTTAACAGACTTTTGTCCTATGAATGTGAGATCAAACTTGCTTAGAGCAAGAACCCACTTGGTTGTGCGACCCGATAAATAAGTTCGACTCATGAGATACCTTAAGGGATCATATTTAGCAATGACATAAGTTTTTTGACTAAGCATATAATGTCGTAATTTTTGCGTAGAAAACACGACTGCTAGACATAGTTTTTCTAACGTTGTATAGCGGGTTTCATAACTGATGAAGGTTCGGCTAATATAATAATTAGCATGTTCTCTCTTTTCATCATCAAGTTGAGCTAACATAGCCCCTAAGGCAGAATCAAAAGCAAAAATATATAGGAGAAATGGGCGATCAGATTTAGGTGGTGAAAGCATAGGTGGATTAAGGAGGTATTGTTTGAGAAGTTCAAAAGCTTCTCTACATTCTGTGTCCCAATTAAAATGGACATCCTTCTTAAGGAGTTTAAGAAAGGGACCAGTTTTATCTGCCAGCTTATCAATGAAGCGATGGATGGCTTGAAGTTTACCTTGTAAACTTCGTAACTCAGATATATTAGTAGGTGCGGGCATATCAGTGATAGCCGCAATCTTAAGAGGGTCGATTTCAATACCACGTAAAGAAACTAAAACCCCTAATAGTTTGTTGGATTTAACTCCGAATATACATTTTGCTAGATTTAATCGAATGAGGTATTCTCGTAATCGATTAAAGACTTTTCTCAAATTATCTAAATGATTATCTTCAATAATAGAGCGAGCTATAATATCATCTACATAATCATGTAGGATATCATGCATCATATCATGAAAAATGTAGGTCATAGCTCATTGATAAGTTGCACCTGCATTCTTTAAGCCAAATGGCATCACTTTCCAACAAAAGGTACCCCAAGGGGTAATAAAGGCTATTTTAGCCTGGTCTTCAGGAGCTATCTGAATTTTATTATAATCGGAGAATCCATCCATTAAGGACATCATCCCACTTTCGACAGTGAAGTCAAGATTTGATCCATGTTTGGAAGAGGAAAGTCATCTTTAGGGCATGTAGCGTTAATATCTCTAAAATCTGTGCAAACCCTAACTTTGGTAGCTTCTTTCTTAGTGACTGGAACTACATTTGAGATCCACTCAGCATAATCAATAGCTTGTATAAAGATAACGTTCAGGAGTTTTTCTAACTCCCCTTTGACTAACAGAGCCACTTTGGGATGCATTTTTCTAAGTTTTTGTTTAACAGGTTTAGCATTCGGATGGACCACTAGATGATGCATGACTATAGAAGGGTCTAAACCTGGCATATCTTCATATGTCAAAGCGAAGACATCTTCATACTCTTTAAGAAATGCAATGTATTGTTCTTGTTTTTCTTGACCTAGTTCTGATCCAATATTGATTATGTGAGGATTGTCCTCAGTTCCAATATTAATTTTAATGACGTTTTCTACCTCCATGTGTAGATCTCTTTCAAAGTTAGGTGGGGTGGGTGAAACACCCAATTCTTGTAATTATTGTAAGGTTAATTTAGATAATTCATCTTGAGGATTAGTGGCCTCAAGTTGGGCTATAGTTGGTATAGAACCATCAAAATAAAATCCATTGTGTAACATTTCTTCAACAGAGACATCATGGAAGATATCTCCTTCCAACTCTTCATTGGGGTCAGCAATCATTTCAGGGTATGCTATGGATAGCATGTTGCATGAAAACAACTAATTTTTAAGAGGCAAATAAAATGCCTATCCAAATAATCTTGATAGCATATGAGATGATCATCATCCTCAAAAGGAAAGGGTTGACTCTTATTAGGAAATAGGCCCACACCACAACGGGCGGGCCACGGTTATACCTCGAAAGGTTCTTTCATGCCATTTTGGAAAGGTCCCAAGCCTTTCCCTTTATATCCCATTTTAAGAATCATGGGTTTAGCTTTAATATAATCATTGGTAAAATAGCACCGAGCGTATCCTTCATGATGAGTTTTGATATTTCAAGGGATTCTTCCCTAGTCATATCCTTTATAAATTAAGGCACAACTCCCGACTTGGTAAGTACTTCCCATAGGTTGTGGGAGGCCCAAAGTACGAGGAGATGGCGGCAAGTTATTTAAAAGGTTTGAATATTGCATGAAAGCATTTGTTTTTTCTGATATTAAGGTTGTAGATAAGTCTGGTAAAAGTTCATCAAAAAGGGCATAAGATGTAGAAGGCTTATTACCTATATCTTTAGATGTGGAAGGTATGATAGATGTGTCTATAGGTTTTGAATTTATAGGGATAGAACTTGAAGGATCGGTTGTAGACTTAAGATCTTTTTGAGGTTCTAAAATAATTTGTTTAGAGGATTGTTGATCTATAGGAGGATGAAATTAATGGAGGGGAAATAGGTGAAGTTATGGGTGTGTGTTTCACAGTTTTAGATGAAAAATAATAACTAGGATGTGTGGATGATAAAGCAGGGCAAAATTGCACTCCAACGGGTTTTTCCAAAGCACACATATCAAAAGGTCTAGGGTCACCATGGATAGTGACCAACTGATTTTTAAACTCAAATTTAACACATTGGTGTAAGGTTGATGGGACCGCTCGCATGGCGTTGATCCAAGGGCGACCCAAAAGTATATTGTATGATGTTGGGCAATGTACAATAAACACGATTGTTTCTAGGGTTCTAGGGCCAACTTGCAATGGGAGGGTAATAACTCCACACGTTTCTTGTGTTTCGTCATTAAAATATTTGATAATCATATCAGTTTTCTTCATTTCATCACTTCTAAAGCCAAATCGTTGGTAGAAGTCAAAGGTGCAAATGTTGAGAGAGGAGCCATTATCAATCAAAACTCTTTTGATGACTACATCTCCAATTAGAGCAGTAATGTATAAGGGATTGTCCTTATGTAAACTATGTTGTGGGATATCTTTATCCTGGAAGTCAATACAATCAATCTCTCGAGTGATGATAGTATTGGCCATAGCTTCAGGTTGAATGTTTTGAGGTACCATCATTTGGCTCAATGTAAACATCAACTCATCCCTATGGGTGGGAGAGGATCTTAATAAATCTAAGAGGGAAATTTTGGCCATAGTATTGGACAATTGCTCATTAATATTGTAAGGGGGTTTAGATTGAATAGTAGGAACATGATTCTCTTTATTGGGGTTTCTTGAAACGAATGGAACTGATCCATCGTTCTGGTTTGGTTCTTGTTGAGAGTTTTGAGCTTGTTGTCGAGTAACGACTCCAATGGTACCTACAATGTTATAGTGAAGACACTGAACTGGTCTCGATTGAGCATTAATGGCTTGTTCATTAGAAAGGAATATATTAGAAGAAGGTCGAGTAGTGACTCTTCTAGGAAATGGTTCTTCTGGAACCATAGAATCTGTGATGGGTTGAATAGGATCTGATTCATTTTTAGAACTATTTGATTGGTTTGAAGTAATGTCTAGTTCACTTTCACTATCTGATTCTATATCACTAGAATCGAAGTTTGAAAATTATGTAAGGGCTTGGTCGTAACCAGGGATAAGGTCGTGTCAAATATTTGAGGATCCTGAATAGGTAATTGTCCACTAATGGTTCCTACATATCGGGTAGGAGGGGGAACATTATGATGTTCAATTTGATTGGCTACCTCTTTACCATGTCTTGGTAAAGGGTGTTGAAATATGTCTAGAGTTTGATTGGCATTTTGATTTTGATTTTGGGGAATGGTCTTTTGAGTATTATTGGGAGGGTTTTGTTTAGGTTGGAAGGCTTGCACTTCCATTTCATTATTGTCAATCAAATCTTGTATTTTATGTTTCAACCTTTTACAAGCATTGGTAGAATGTCCAGGTCCTCTATGGAAATCACAGTGCAAGTCAGCTTTGTATCCGGGTATAGTTGGGTCAGGTTCCCGGATAGCTAGTAATTGGATCAAACCTCTTTCGAGTAATTGAAGTAAAATAGTTGATAAGGGTTGGTTTAATCTAGTGAATTTTTGAGGAGGCTTGTCAGGAGGTTTCAATATGAATTTTTCTATTGTCTTCATTGTATTGACATTAGCAATATTTCTGCTGTCAGTGACTCCGTCACTAATGACTTGTTTGTTTTTATATTGATTTCTAGACGTTTTCTCATCATCCTTCTTCCTAAGTTGGCCTCTCCTAATGAGGGCATCTTCTACTCTTCGAGCTAAATCTATAGCTTGATCGAAGGTAGTTAAAGTAGCAGTTGATAGCTCATAAGATATCTGTTCTTGTAAATTGTTGATGAAAATGTCCAACATTTCCCTATAAGGCAGCACAAAGTGTAGTTTTCCTGTCAATTGCCTCCATCTAGCTAAGAAATCAGCAAAACATTCATCCTTGTCTTGTTTTAAATTGTATAAATATTTAATAGTTACATGCCTCTCGATGTAGGCACTAAATTGATGGACAAATGATTCCGCTGTTTCTTCGAAGTTTCTCAAAGAATGAGTGGGCAATTGATAGTACCACTCTAATGCCATTCCACCTAAAATTTTCAGGAACATTTTTAATAATAGCAAGTCATCATGCGATATGTCATGACATGCTATCCTAAACATGCGAAGATGCTCTATGGGATCTTCGGTTCCTTTATATATAGGCAGGACGGGCATGGGAAAATGCTTAGGGTATGGTTGAGCTACAACTATGGGATCCAAAGGTTGACTACAAATTTCTTGATAATTATACGAGGGACGGTAGGGATCTATCTGGTCCATACGTGAAGCTAATTGTTTCACCATGGCTTCCAGATTACTAGTTTGCCCCCCATATTGGTTCGATAGGGCATTGACATGGGTTTTATGGGCATATGATGGAGGAACATGCAGATTAGATGCCATGTTACTATTGTGCAAATTATTGGTAGGAAAAGTATTATGAAGGAATTTTGAAGTTGTATTATGTTGTATTCCAGATTGTTGAAAGTTTGTATTTGGCTTTGTTTTAGGTTTTTGTTTACTTGAAGCATATTGCTCAATAGTTTGGCAGAATAAAGTAGTGAAGGAAGGTTTCTTTTGTGTGGGAGTGATTTTAGGTTGAATAAAAGGTTCCTTAGGAGGTTGGGTAACCTGTTGTTTTGACATGTTTTGAGCCATAGTGACCATATCCGTATTGGATGGCCCAGCCTTGTCACTTTCTTGATCAATGAAAGATAAGGGATTAGTGCGCATATTACACATATTTTCCATGGCTGCTTGAGTGTTACTAATTTTCCCTTTATCAAGGCGAATTGCCACATTAAGGTCATCAATGTTATCCATGAGAAATTTCCAAAAATGCTTTGCATTGTCAAAGGCAATAGTTCCATTTGGAGCTACTCTAGGGGATGAGAATCCATCCTCTTTAACACTTCCTTCTTGTTCCTTATCTTCACCTAGGTCCTCGTCTGATTGACCTAGAGTTTCTCCTTCCGGATTTGAATCTCCAAGAAGGACATTTGGGTCTTTAGTTGTATCTTGTAACCAATCTTCTCCTTCTCCTAAAGTTTCTTTACCATTCCTAAGTTTAGGCATGGTGCTAAATTTTGATTTCAGCAAATATATATATATATATATATATATATATATATATATATATATATATATATATATATATATATATATATGCAAAAAATTAAGAGGTATATATTTACTATATACCTACTACAATATTTGAAATGAAATGTTTAAGTTTTTGCTATGTTTTTGGTTTTTTAGTTTTTTAATTTTTTTGAAATAATATTGTAAAGACAATCAACACAATTAAATGCAAGAAATAAGACTTAAAGTAATAATCTAGTTTTCTATAAACAATTTATAAATATCATTAATAGGCTCGAGTTGTTCAGGAGTCATGAAGTGTTCTTCTTCAAATTGAAAGTTTTCTTTTAAAAATTTAATGAAAAGAGCTATAGAAATACCATGTATTTCAGATTTTGATTGATAATAATAATTCTCACGACAATATTCACGATACAACATAGCTCTAGGAATGTTGTTCCATCTTCTTCTAATCATAATATCAGTTTCTAGGGATTCTATATGAACTAGAAATGGGCGCACCACAACTGTGTCTTTAAGATATTCCTCGAAAGTTAAAAATTTTGAAGATACAAGAGCTTTCCTATAAGCTAACCATCTATGGCAGGCTCTCTGAAGTTCATGATAAAAAAACTAGTTGATGAGGATCCAAGATTCTATCTAGGACTAGCCTCTTGATTTGCTTAAGTTGTGTGGACCTATATGAGATGAGACTAAGTCTTCTATCAAGTTCGTTCCACAGGAATTGATTCCTACTTGTTTCGGGCACACTAAGGACAAAATTGACTTCTATGGCTGCCAATTGATTTTCTACGTTTATAGTAACTGCTAACCTTTTCTTAGGAGGTACCATCTAAACATGATTTTAAACTTTAAATGTTTTAAAATGCATCTAAGTTTTAGTTGTTCTATATATTTTTTATTTTTGTTATGTTTTTGTTTTCGTTTTTGTTTTCAAAAGGTTATGATGCATTCACGTTGGGTTCACCAAAATGTATTGCTCCAATTTTTTTGCATCCTTACCTTCAGGATATTGGATCCTTGCCTGGAAGGAGGATGGGAAAAGGATGTTGTGGTACCTCGGACTGAGAGGACTTTGCGAAGGTCCCACCTCTCAAGGGAGGTGTATTTTGATGATTTTTTGACAGATGGTGGGTTCACCAGGAAACATTTAGTGGCAGTTTCCATGCCTAGGTTTTGGAATGTGTTTTAATGTGTTCATTTTTAACTATAAGCATTCATATCCTAGGTTTGGCCAAATGAATCTAGATTAATCTACATGAAAATGCAACTTCAATGAGTACAAAAAATATATTTGAAGACATAAAATAGAGAATTTACAAAATACAAATGAGAAATACCTGATCCGGATGTCTAGTGATGATTTTGATGTTTGAAGCAGTTAGGATCGTCTGGAATTCGATAGAATCGTCTGAGATCTGACAGAATCATCTAAGATCTGACGAATTCATCTGAGATCTGACGCATTCGTCAGACGAATTTGTCAGAGACCTGCAAGCAGAAAAATAGATACAAAATACAACGAATACTACTATGCTAACAGAGGGAAACAACACCAAATGATTGTATGAATACTGAATAATAGTTATGAACAGAAATTCAAGCAAATTATGATATTCTAATGACAAATCATGATCTCAGCATGCAATCTAAGCTAAATGGGTGAACTCCAAATGCAAAATAATATAAACACTGAATTAACTATCTAATTTGCAAAATAAAACAGCAGATAAATGTTTGAGAAGTGCAAACTTTAGGCACTGATTGCCTTAATCTGGGATGCAGTTGAGATCGTATCGCATCAGTACGAAATTGCCTTGAATTCGATGGGTTTGCCTCCGATCTGAACAAGTTCGTCGACGACGATGTGTGCTAGCTCTTACTGGAAAACAGTGATGTACCTGCAACAAAATTGATATGGGACCAGTGCAAATGCAAAATAGGGATGATTTAACGTAGATGGAGTTAAATTGTAGAGAATTTCAGCCAGGGGGGTGCTAAGGGAATAGCTTAGGATTAAATAGGCTTAGGGGAGTATTTAGGAGGTTGGAGATCATCCCAATTTGGGAGATATCCAACGGGGAAGGGTCCCTAACGACGCAGACACGCTTCTACCCGAATTGGAGACCCATTGGAACAGAAGCTAATTGTGCAAAATTAGTTTTGCGACAAGATCATCTGGACGTCCTAGTCTAGACGAAATCATCAAATCTAGGGTGATATCGTATGATCGGCGACGATATCATCAAACGGTCAAAACAACCTCTAAAAATGGCACGAAAAAGTGGGAAACGAATTACCCGGTGGTTAACGGGCGGTTTGGGAGGTTAAATTTGAATAAATTATTTACTAAGGTGAATGTAATTATTATAATTTTACTGCGCCAATTTTAGTGTGCTACACTGACTCTCAAATTATGATTAATCTCTTGAAGACTCCTAAGAATCATAAGGTGGATTAGAGAATAAAAAGAATTATTGAGAAGATTCAGTTAATCCAGATGGGATTTTTGAAAGTTGATTACAATCATGTGGTCAGAGATCAAAACAAGAGTGCTTGATGCTTTAGCTAATTGGGCTTTGGACAAAGGTGATCTTACTTGTTATGGCCACCCTCCTATATGGTGGGCTTCTCAAATTAGGGAAGCTCTTCTTTCTATCATTTCTTTGGATGGCTCCAATTCTGAAGGTACCTAGTTTTTTTTTTTTTTTTGTTTCTCTTTGGTTCAATCAGTTTTTTTAGTTCCCTAGCCAATTCTATTCTTTATTTTGTTTCCTCTGTTGATTCTTGCATTAATAGTCTTCTGGTCTAGATAGGTCATTGTTTTGTTCATTTTTTTTTCTTTTGTCTTCTTTGTTTTTTTGTTTAGTTTTTTAAGGTGGGTGGGTTCTTTTGTTTTGTTTTGTTTTGTTTTTGTGTTCTTTGTGTTGTTTTTTGTTGTTCTTGTGTTTTTGTTGTTTTGTTTTTTTTTATGTTTTTTGTTATTGTTCTTGTGTTTTTTTTCGTTATTGTTCTTGAGTTTCTCTTTGTTTGTGTTATTTCATTTTTTTATGTATGAGTGTTTTCTATGTTTTTTGTTTTTGTTTATTGTCTATTGTTGGTTGTTTTTATTTTTATTTTATTTTTTAGGTTTTGGTTATGTTTATTTTTCATGCTTTTTTGGGTTATCTTTGTAGTGTTCTGTTGTTTTTGTCTTGTTTGTGTTTTGTTATGTGGTTCTTGTGTTTTTGTATGTGGTTTGTGTTGTGGTTTCTTTTATATTATTGTGCGTGTTTGGTTGTGCTTTTGGTTTTGACACACTCAAGAAGCATGTTTTTTATTTTATTTTATTATTTTTGTTGTTATTTACTTTTTTTAATTTGGTTTTGTGTGTTTGTTTGCTCCTTGAGTATGTCAAAGGTGGTAGGCTAGGTCCGAGTCCTAGGTGTTTTTGGCGGAATGGATACCCCTGCCTCCTTGGGTCTTACTCAAAAGTGGCATCCCTTTTGGGATGTTTTCCACAAATAATAAAAAAAAAAGGCGGGTATTTGAGAAGAAAATATATATAGGCCTGGCATATTTGTTATCTTTAAATCATAATTAATATCAAATCTACTCAAAATAATTATAGTTTCCCTCTTGTTAGGGTGGGTATTTTGAGTTATTTGGTGTTTCCTAAAAGCTTTGGCATATTTGTTCTCATTAACCTCATTATATATCAATTATCCTCAAAATTACTTATAGTCTCCCTCTCGTTAGGGCGGGTATTTTTGAGCAATTTGGTATTTCCTCTAGGCTTCTGTTAACTAATATCCATTGCATTCTCTAAATTAAAGTTAAATGGGGAAATTTGGATTAACTTCAAAATGAATTCAATGAATACAATTGATCCTCTCACTCCTCATAACTACCATACATGGAAACCCAAAATTTTAAATTATTTCTATTTTTTTCAAATCATTAATTAAAATATGATGAAGATAAAATTGAACCTTGTAGAAACTCTCTATAGTACATTCTCGGTTGAACCCGACACTCCCAACATTTCATATTCCCTTGTTTTTTGTTGTTCGTCCTTAAGTTTTGGACCTTGTTAAACAACCCATTGTGTTCAAATAGGTGGACATCACATATTTGTGCTTGAGGAGTCATTTTGGACTACCCTTGCGATAGTGGTGCTTCTTTTTCCATCCTATCTTCTCACCCTTTCTTGTGAGACACTATGGTTTTAGGGGGGATTTTTCCTTAGTGATCTTTCTTATTTTAAGATCACATATTGTACATGGGTACCTAATCAGGCCTTGTTTCCGGGACTCATACTTGAGGAAATACCCCTTGTTTTGTTGTTTGTCCACTCCTTTTTGGAACATGTTATTCAACCCATTGTGTCATACAGGTGGATACCACTACTTATGCTTGCGGAGTCAAGCTGGACATCCCTTGCAGTTTTTTGTGGTTCTTTATCCATCCTATCTTCACATTCCTTTTTGTGAGACACTTTGGTTTCAAGGGATTTTACTAGTGACCTTTTTCTTCATGGTTCACAAGAACTAGTCTGGGAGTATGACTTTATTTCTGCAACAAGTCTCTACAGACATCTGATGGGTTCATTACAAATCTTCTTAACGAAAGTTGTCCTGGAGGGGGGTTGAAGAGAACATATTCCTTCCTCTCAATCCTCCATGCACATATTTCTTATTCTTCTATTATGGCAGGTGGTTTCCCCCTTAACGTTTTCTACCATTTTCCTTGTTTTGTTGGTTGTCAACAAGTTTTGGATATTGTTATCAGCTCATTGTGTTCATAAAGGTGGAAACCACATACTCATGCTTGTAGAATCATGTTTGGACTACCATTACGATTTTTATGGTTCTTTCTTCTTCCTATATTTACACTCCTTTTGTGAGATACTTTGGTTTTAGGGGATTTTTCTCTACTAATCCTTTTTTTTAGATCACATGTTATAAATGAGTACCTTATCAGGCCTTGATGTTAGAAATCATCTTCTGTGGATATGCCACCTATTATTCATTTTTTTTCCCTTCCCCCTACTATCACTTAAGGGGGGGTGTTAAAGTATCTTGGTGCATAGAGTTTTTTCACCTCTCTCTCATTCTTCTTGTTCAATAGAGGACAATATTTAACATCCAAAAACATGACTCTTCTTCTTATTTTTAGAAGTACTCCATTCAACATCATATTCAAAGAGGAAGAAAACACTTGGACTATATTCCAATTGAGAATCACATTGAATATATCTTCACCAAGTCATTTCCATATCCTTGTTACCTTTAGTTGTGAGATAAACTTGGAGTAATATAGCTACATTGATATAGATGTCTTCCACCTCTCATTATATTGGTTGAAGAATGGTTTTTTCCTTGTGGTTTTTGTTTTTATCATCTATCCAGCAACATGTATTTTATGAGGATAATATTCACCATCCGAAGACATGCCTTTATCTTGGATATTTTTTGTGACATATGGTTTTTTTCCAAAGGGGTTTTTTCACCAACTATATATTGTATATGAGTACCTAATCATGTTAAGTTGTTGGGACTCATCCAATCTTTGCCATATAAAGACAAGCCTCTCTTCTTCTGATAGTTATTTTTTCCCAAGGGGTTTTTCACCAACTATATATTGTAAATGAGAACCTCATCAGGACATGCTATCGGGACTCACCTTTTTTATCGTATTAAGAGGACAATCTTCTCCATATGAAGACAAGCCTCTTACTTCCTTTTTGATTGATGATTTTTTCCATTGGATTTTTACCTTCTCTTCAAAAAACAAGTCATTGTACATGAGTACCTCATCAAGCCTTGTTTTTGGGACTCGTATTTCTTATTGTATTAATAGGACAATCTTCATCATACGAATACAAGCCTCTTACTTCCTTTTTGATTGATGGTTTTTCCCATTGGGTTTTTACCATATCTTCAAAAAAGAAGTCATTCTACATGAGCACCTCATCAAGCCTTGTTGTCGAGACTCATTTATACAAACATCCCCTAGTATTACTTAAGAGGAGGTGTTAGAATAAGTGAGTATTCTCTTAAGTTCTACTAGGTGGTATTAATCAAGTATTTGATTTTCTAACAAGAAGCAATTGTGAAGGATGATATAATCAAGTATGATATTATATTTCTCAAAAGAAGAGAGTTAATCTATTAATAACAAAAAAGCTTTAGCTGCTAAATTATATTGGAGGATGTTGCATAACCCCAATGCTCTTTGGGCCAATAATATTCATTTTAAATATGCTGAGAACAAAAGTCTTGAAGACCTTGTTTGCTATCATCTTCCTACAAAAGGTTCTCCCATTTTAGTAGTCCTTAAGACTGGTAAGGATTTGATAAAAAAAAAAATATTTTAGATCATTCATAATGGTCAATAAGTAAATTTTTGGATAGATTCTTGGAATGCTCACAAGCCTTTGATAACTCAGTTTCCTAATTGGAGGTCTTGGATGGAGGAGCTTCACCGAGCAAACTAGATAAAGGTGGCTAATTATTTTTGATACCATACTGGTAATTCAAAGGTTGGTAGATATGGTATTTGTATTTAGGACTAGCCTATTCAAATCCTAGAAAGGCAAAGACAAGATATCCAAGGCATCCTTTATATGATATCTCTCTCTTGGTCCCATGAAAAATATTATTTTGGATGGAACAACACTACTAAGGGTGAGTATTTAGTTGCTCAAGGTTATTTGACCTTATGCCATAATAATCCCAACCAATATTTTAACATATTTTCTCAGTTGTGGTCTCAAAATCTTTGGCCTAAGGTGAGGTTCTTTACTTGGCTTTTATTGCATCGTAGGGTGCTTACTGATGAGAAACTTATGAAGCATGGTTTTTATGGCCCTTTTAGATGTAAAGTGTGCTAAGAGAATGTAGAAACTCTTAGCCATATTTTTATTGAGTGTAATTTAGCATCTAAGCTATGGAGGAGAATGGCCACTTTACTTGGCTTATAGAGGTCTAATTTTTTACTTTTGAATAGCTTTGGAGGAATTGGCCTAAACAAGAGGATGTTGATCATTTTATTAGGTAGTTAGTTTGGATGGGTTCTACCATTATTCTTTGGAATATCTAGAATGAAAGGAACAACCAATTTTTTAATCAAGATAGGAAGGATATTCACTATATTTGGAAAAATACCATAGCCAACATAGTAGTTGAATCAGTCCATCAACTCCTTAATCACCCCCAAAACTCCCACCAAAGATAGAATCAAGTGATGCAAATATTGAAGATTAAATTTTCTAAGGGAAACCAACTTAAAAGGAATGTGAGTATTTGAAATATGGATAGGACAAGAAATTGGCAACCTCCTCCTAAGGATTTTGGAAAACTCAATATTGATGGAGCCTCTAGAGGGAACCCTAGAAAAGCTACTATGGGAGGAATCCCTGGTTTTTACTTTTGTTGAGAATTTGGGCTTTATTTCCAATAACCTTGTTGAGAGGTATGGTATCCTCAAAGGTCTTCAAAAGGCTACTAAGGTTAGATGGGAAAAGGTGTTAGTTGAGTCTGACTCTCAAGTCATGATTAATATTTTGAAGACTCCTAATAATCGTAAGGTTGATTGGAGAATAAAAATAATTATTGAGAATATTCAATTAATCCAGATGGGATTTTTGAAAGTTGATTACAATCATGTGGTCAAAGATCAAAACAAGAGTGTTGATGCTTTAGCTAATTGGAATTTGGACAAAGGTGATCTTACTTGTTATGGCCACCCTCCTAGATGCTCGGCTTCATAAATGAGAGAAGCTCTTCTTTCTATCATTTCTTTGGATGGCTCCAATTATGAAGGTACCTAGTTTCTTCTTGCTTTATTTTTGCTTCTCTTTGGTTCGATCAGGGTATTTTAGTTCCCTAGATCAAACTATTTTTTCTTTTGTTTCCTTTGTTGATTCTTGCCTTAATAGTCTTATGGTCTAGAAAGGTCATTATTATGTTTATTTTTTTTTCTTTTTTCTTTTTTGTTTAGTTTTTTAAGATGTGTGTGTTTTTGTTTTGTTTTTGTATTTTTTGTGTTGTTCTTGTGTTTTTGTTGTTTTGTATTTTTTGTTATTGTTCTTGTGTTTATGTGTATTTGTGTTAATTCATGTTTTATGTGTGAGTGTTTTCTATGTTTTTTGTTTTTGTTTATTGTCCGTTGTTGGTTGTTTTTTATTTTTATTTTATTTTATTTTTTGAAATTTTTAGGTTTTTGTTCTGTTTATTTTTCATATTTTTTTGGTTGTCTTTGTACTGTTTTGTTGTTTCTGTCATATTTGTGTTTTGTTATGTTGTTCTTGTGTTTTTCCTATGTGGTTCATGTTGTGTGTTTTTTTCATCTTATTGTGCGTGTGTTTGGTTGTGCTTTTCTTTTTTAAACACTCAGGGAGCATGTTTTTTATTTTATTTTATTATTTTTATTGTTAATTATTTATTTTTTAAAATATTTTTATGTGTTTGTTTGCTCCTTGAGTATGTCAAAGGTGGTAGGCCAGGTTCAAGTCTTGGGTGATTTTTGTGGAATGGATACCCCTGCCTCCTTGGGTCTTACCCGAAAGTGGCATCCCTCTGGGATGTTTTCCACAAAAAAAAGAAGAAGATAGTCAATATGTATGTTCAATGGATATTGACCAACTTTTTAAAGATATTCTTTGTTTGCATTTGGATAGCAAATGATACATTAAAAGCAATTATGAAGGATGAGGTAATCAAGGATGATATGATGGTTTTCTAAAGGAGGGAGTTATTATGTATTGTCAATAGATAATGACTATTTTTTAAGATATTATTTGTGGAAGCATTGAACAAGAGGATTTATTTAAGGAAATTTTAAAATTTATGTTTGGATTTGTATTTGTGAGGTCAAATATTCTATGACGGGTTGCTAGAAGCCATTCTTTAGTGGAGTTTCAATAAAATTAAATTTTAATTTATTTTTTGAAAGAATCATGTTTAAAAAGTTTTAGAATTTCTTATCTTCACTAATAAGAACTTGTTATGAACAAATATACAATAGTACTTAAACTCTTATATCAAATATATCGTTGTTATCATTTTTTTATTTTTCTCTTTTTTACTTGTTGCTAGAGGGAAAAAACACAATTATTGATACTAATGTATTATATTTTATTTTACATTCTTTGCTGGACTTGAGTGGGAACTCACTAAATAAAATTTTCATTCCTTATTTATCTATATATGTATCTTATTTATGTATGTCATCCCTTTTTGGAAAGCAAAACTACAACTAAGTGTATTTATTGAATTTAACATGAATGATCCCATACTTACAAAAGAAATTGCAATAAATATAATATAACATCTAGCTTTAGCTTATTTGGGAAGTTCAAAAGCTTTTAGAATATGATTTAAAGCATGTTATTTATTTCTTTGAATTAAGAGAACAATTTTTTTTCTCTTTTTTTTGTATTTTTGGATTTTTCAACCCATTAAGTCCCATTCATAATGAAAAGAACTTGATTAGGAAACCCTATGAGTTAGATAGGCTCTCATGTATTAATTCATAGCAATATGATCTACCACATGGGGAAAGAATAAATTATTTAATGACTTCATAACTTGTTTTAACGTGACTTAATGTTACCACCACTTCACCTTTGTTGAGGATATTTGCACCATAGTTCAAAGTTTACCACAAATTATAAAGGTATATATAGTGATTTGATCCATAAAATCCTAAGTTCACTTGAACTTTTGAAACCTAAGATATGTGTGTGAAAGCACGAGGATACAGAAGCAAAACAAAAGGGAAATGTAACGCTAAGTCCTATGAATGAGAATGCATGAAAAGAAGAAAAACAAACGAACTGAAACAAGATTTAAAGCAAGTGCAAAAGTGTGGCTCTTTATTTTATTAATTTTATCAAAATCATGTTACAATACGTCTCCTCCATTTTCAGGGGCTAGGAGCATCGAACATAGTTTGGTTACACCATGAATGATACATTCCCCTTGAGGATCTTCTGCGTGCCCATGTTGAAAATGGGTGGACCAAACATCGTCGTCGCTTGCATGAATGTGTCTATAGTTCCTTGTTGCCCCTCTGGTGTTGAGATCCTATGTTCAAAGAAATAGTAAACGGTTAGTAGCACCTGCAAATGGAGAGAAACATGCGATCCCCAAGGCTTGTAGTCAGTGCATACATAAAATAATTAAAACGATAACTGAAACATATCAGAATGAGTTGAAAATTTGATAGAAGTAATAAAATATTACCAGGAACCTGCTGCAAAAGGAACAGTTGAGAAATCTACCATATATTTCTAATCGCTCTGGGGTGGGACGATTAGAACTATCATAAGCTGTTAGAAGGTGACCTCCTAAATGTCTAGTCTAGGGGCATCCAAAACACCTCCAAAGTTAGGGTTAGAAAAAATGGGGCATTTTGGGACAACCCAGAAGGTTAGATTCTGCAAATTTAGCCTTGATTACCCTATATCCGATGATGCTCCCTATATGTTAGCAAAAGCAAGAAATAACAAAATCACAGCCAAAACTTATCAGAATCACATGAAAATTGAACGGAAGGATATGTAAATGACCTAGAATCAAATGCAAAATAAAAAGCAATAAAATCTACCACATATTTCTAATCGCTCCGGGGTGGGGCGATTAGAACTGCAATAGTGCGGGGGCGCTCGAGGGTAGGATGCCCATTGTTTGGGGCTCGATTTCAGCACCAATCCACTTGGGATGGGTCCAAAAACTCTTATGGGGTTGTGTCGGAAAATTTGGTGGGGTATTGTGGTCAAATTTTTAGGTTTTGGGTCTGAATTGCACTTCCAATGTTCACCCAATAACCTCCCTTCCAAAAGAGAGATCAAGGATGTAAGAAGCACAAACGATGGGTGAGGGTGTAATTCGGCAGCACTCCATTACTCCAAATGCTCCTACTCTATCCCTTTTTAGGGTGAGAAGACTCATCAATTTATAGACCTAGGGTCTCTCTCTTTGTATGCGCATGCGAGGGCGTCACTTGACTTGCTTGCCCTATTTTGGGAGAAAATATTCTTCCCTGATTTAGAGTCTCCTTGCATGAGGCCTCCATGATCAAGGCATGCTTGACTGAAGTCCCTCTCTCTGATTTGAAGTCGTTTCTCGTAATTGCATGCCCTGAAAGCGCAGTTAAGTGACGAACCTATCGAGGCTTGAATTTTTGCCAATCAAACCTACTATTCACCCCACCTTGGAGCGAATGCTGCTAATCAACCCAGGGTGGGATGAATACTAGTTTGTAATCGTCATAGGTTGGGACGAGTAGGGAGAAAAGTGCTAAAAAGGTGCTAAATTGACCTCTGACCTTCCAAAACTACTGTGGGAGTGGTTAGGACCACTATTTAACCTCTGGGGGCTGCCCTAGGGGCCATGTACATCAATTCGATTAGTGTTTGTAGCCACATAATCGGATTGGTGCTATTTTGGTGTCTACAAATGCCCCTTTTTGGGAAGCACTGCGTAAGGCACAGTGCTAAGAAAAAATAGATAACCAAGCACTAATGATTAGGGTTTCTCAATAAACTAATCAACTTTTGATGCCCCGAGTATGGAAAGGGCATGCATTCTTGAATCCTTGCTTCTGACGAGCTAGGGAACTTAATTCAAGTGTTAACCTTTTTTAGTGAGGTGTTACTTGATCTTGGACATTTTTTAGTCATGAATAGGCAAAGGGCGCAACCTTTTGTCTATGGGAACCTTGAGTTCATGATTCTAGAATACCAAGTGTTTAATCAGCTTGTGATTTATTGTTTTTTTGCTACCCCAAGCAGGAGCATGATTGTCTTTGTTAATGATCCTTTGAATGCATGCCATTTCCTTGATTGGGTGTGTATTTGTTGATTGGTGACTAAGTGTGACTACCCCCTCAAGCGACGAATCGATGAGGGAATGATCGACATGAGAAAAGCGATGAGTCGCTTGACCCAAGATGACTTTTGTAAGGGTGCCTTCAATTGTTTTCTATCGAATGCTTATGCAGGTTTTGAACATTCTGACCTATTTTTGGTGGGTTTGAACCCTTTTGGTGACCCATTTTGCAGCTGAAATTGTCAAAAATATTTCCTCCCGTGGAGCGGTCCGGCTATGGTAGCCTTCTTAGGGAGTTATATAGTGACAATTTGTGACCCCAATGTCTATTTTGCATGCCAGGAATGTCAGGCACAAAGGCGCATTTGTTTGGCAATTTTATTGCTATTTTTGGGTGGGTTTGGACCCTTTTTGTGATGCATTTTGGAGCTGAAATTGTCAAAAATTCATCCTCCCGTGGAGCGGTCCGACTATGGTAGCCTTCTTAGGGAGTAGGATAGTGAAAATTTGTGACCCCAACGTCTATTTTGGATGCCAATAATTTTAGGCGCAAAGGCACCTTCGTTCGGCAATGTTATTGCTATTTTTGGGTGGGTTTGGACCCTTTTTGCGATGTCGTTTGGAGATGAAATTCTTGAAAATCCATCCTCCCATGGAGCGGTCCGGCTATGGTAGCCTTCTTAGGGAGTAGGATAGTGAGGATTTGTGACCCCAACATCGATTTTGCATGCCAAGAATCATAGGTGCAAAGGCCCCTTTGTTCGGCAAGTTTATTGCTAGTTTTTGTGCATTTTGGTGCAGTTTTTGCTGTTTTTTTGTGCATTTTGGTGCAGTTTTTGCTATTTTTGAATTTTTGGCTCTGTAATCATCCCTGGGTGGGATGAATATCAGTTTAGTAATCGTCCCAAGGTGGGATGAGTGCTAACTAGAGCACTCATCCCATGGTGGAACGATTACAAGCCTAAAAGCCTATTTAAGGGCCAAAACTAGGATTTGGGCTCATTTGCATTTGCTTTTCTTGGCATTTTGGAGCTGTGAGGAGGAGGAGGTCGAGTCTATGTAGTGAATCACTATCAAATTTCATAGACTGGATCATCAAGTAGCGGAGCCGAAGTGAGACCGGTAAGTGCTCCTTCTCTTTGTTTTGTGCTTGTTTCAGTTTACAGTTTAAAATCGCAACTTGTTTTCTTTTGTATTTTGTTTTTCGATTTAAAAATGAAAACCCTAGTTAAATGTTTGTTGTTTGTTTGAATTTGTGCTTTGTATTGCTTTGTTAGAACTATGATCGAAACCCTAGTTGAAACCGTGTTTATTTTGTTTTTGTTGTAAACGAAAAAGAAAACCCTAGTTTAAACTAAGATCGAAAACTTAGCTAAAAAAATTATTTTTTATTTTGTTTTTTGTTTTTTATTAGTTTAGACTAAGGTCAAACCCTAGGTAACTAAAAATGTCTGTTATTGTGTTTTTTATTTTTCAGTTTAGACACTAGAATGAAAACCCTAGGTTAAACTGTTTTACTTTGTTTTTGTTTTTTGTTTTGGTCAGTTTAGATTAGGATGAAAACCCTAGGTTAAACTGTTTTATTTTGTTTTTTTAGAATAGGATGAAAACCCTAGGTTAGACTATTTAATTTTGTTTTTGTATTTTTGTCAGTTTAGACTAGGATGAAAACCCTAGGTTAGACTATTTAATTTTTTTTTGTTATTGTTGTTTTTGTTTGTTTTTCAGGTTTAAACTAAGGTTAAAAACCCTAGGTTAAGAACTGTGTTTTTAGCTTGTTTTTGTTTTGTTTTTTAGTTTTAAACTAAGGTTAACAACCCTAGGTTAAGAACTTTGTTTTTAGCTTGTTTTTGTTTTGTTTTAAACTAGAGTTAAAAAAACCCTAGGTTTGATTTTGATTTTTGTAAACTAAGGTTAAAACCCTAGGTTTGTTTGTTTTGTTTTTTTTTTTAAAACTAGAGTTAAAAAAACCCTAGGTTTGATTTTGATTTTTGTAAACTAAGGTTAAAACCCTAGGTTTACAATTTTGTAATTTGTTTGTCTGTACAGTGGTTAAATGTTTTTATGTGTAGAATTTTTAGACATTATGTTTGTTTGTTTTAGTGCTATACAATTTTTTTTGTTTTATCCCATTTTAATGTTTTTGTTTTATTTTCTTTTGCAAGTTGTGAAGAGCCGATACCGTGTATCGAAGGTGTTCTCTGAGGCATGGGAGGCGTTGACTGTGGTTGACTGGGAGTGGCTTGATGCCCTTAGGCTCAAGCATGTGACTTGGCTAGAGCCTATGGTGGGGGATCAGGATTATCTGACGGCCCTGATCAACTTATCGGATCCCCACACCAATATGTTTCATCTTCCTACAGGGGAGATGACAGTGACTCTTGAGTATGTCTATCGGATTCTATGGATTTCGATATACGGGCTTCCTATTAGGACTACTCCGCATGATCAATGGATAGCAGTGCTGACACGGTGCTTCGGGCATGGGGTGGAGATGGGGGTGGATAGTCCGGTGGAGAGGGTAGAGGGGGATTGCCTCATTGGCGGTATTTTGGTGTGGTGGTGGCTAGAGAAGGGCATGTTGGGGGTGAGGCATGCATTACTGATGACCCTCATTTCCAACATGCTATTGCCCGACTCATCAGGTGCGAGGTTCCCTTGGAACCTACTGGAGGTAGTGTTCAGATTGGTCGAGTGTCCGATGGAGGCACCCTTGATTATGAGGTGGGGATAGATGCTACTGGCATAACTTTATGATGAGTTGTACAAGGTCCACTGTCGAAGGCGGAAGGGGATTGGGTGTAGCTACCTATTGCAGTGCTAGGGGTGGCAACACATATCTGTTGAGTGGCCACAGGGTCTGTTGTGGACCACTCAAGAAGATATGGTTGATAGGGAGATAGGGTATGCAACTCTATGGTAGAGGTTAGAGGAGCAGGGGTAGAGTCGATGGTGTGCAGGTGTCATAGGGTACTATGTCGATGCCTTCGCTCGGATTGCTCCAGGGAAGGTGTTTTGGCACCCATACCGAGATTGTCCAACTTGGCCTGAGGCTGGATAGTAGCTCCGATGGGTGCATAAGGGGAGATGGTTGATCGGCCGACACAAGATCAAGTAGGAGTATTTATCATACATTCAAGTGACATGATAGTTTGGGGTGCGCCAATGGTTGCCTAGTGAGTCCTTGATCTATCGACATCGGGGCGACGATAGGACTCTGTCCTAGCTAATCATTGAGCCACTTAGTGAGGAGTTGAATGCAGTGATCGATGTCCCTAATGTGGACAACATTGGGGTGATCGCTGAGTACGACCAGTGGTGGACGTTGCGGTGATGGCAAGGTGAGGGGCCTCTAGGAGGTCCTGACACAGCAGCAGTAGGTGGGGAGGATGCAGAGGCATCAAGGGAGGGTTGGGGGCTCCACTGTAGGATGAGGAAATGGTGGAGGTTGATGATTTTATGAGGGATGATTTTGGAGTTCCAGAGCAGTCAAACACACAGGACATCTTGGAGCAGTGGGTGTAGTAGCAGCATGTAGTACCAGAGATGTCTGTGCCTCAAGTAGTCCTAGAGGGTATGGAGGTGAGGTTTCACACTAAGATAGCACGGTTGGAAGATCTGCTTCAAAGTCAATATGAGGAGCTCAGGGATGCTTTATAGGAGAGGGATCTCCTGCGGACTTAGTTGGTGGAGCGGGAGAACTCATTGGCTATGTACCACCATCGGAATGGGGACACTGATGCATCACAGGAGAGGGATCTCCTACGGATGCAGCTGGCACAACACAATGATGCATTGGTTGTGTATCATTGATAGGAGATGGATTTTGTCCTACATCAGATGAAATTGGAGGCAGAGATTATCCACCTCGATGGGCGGTTACCTGAGCTCCTTGGATGTGGATCTTCACACCAGACAAGAGACAATGAGACTGAGTAGTCTGCTTCCTCTCGTCATAGGCGGTTGAATGAGGGGGGCGCTAGTGGGTGTGATGCAAGGGCTAGCAACAGCCGCCCTGAGAGGTCCCATAGGACCCACACCACGAGGGTAGTTCCCGTCGCACCGATCCTGCATGATCATGGTGGCCAACGCCCTAGGCTTGGGGGTTTTTGAGTTTTTGATGTGTTTTACGAGGTCATAGGATCGACTTATTGTAGCCTGTAGGCATTTTTATGATATATATACATGACGTTGTTTTTGGTTATACACTTGTCATGATTTTTTTTGTTTAGGTTGTATGCACATTTATTTACTTTGATGTATGCATGTGTTATTACGAATGCGATGTTTCTAATTATATGATGTATGCATATGGAATGAATGAAATGATTTGTTGATAACTTGTCGATGGAACCATAGATTGTACAGGATTTACTGGCATTCTGTACTTATGTGATGACTTTGCATGTGTATATTTTTTTGTTTGTATTTTTAGATGGTGATGTAAGAATGGAATGTACCACAAATGTTCTAGAATGTAGTTTAAGGTTTTTCTGAGATGCAGATGTTTTAACTAACTAGCCAAGACTGTACATTTATCTCACAAGACTTTTGAACAAGGTACGAATTAGACTTGAGTTTGACCAAGTTATGTCACATCCCTGTGTGTGCGATTGAATTTATTTATGTGGTATTTGTCAGGATATCGCCAGTGCCAGATAGTCTGTCAACCAAACCTGTATTGAGGATCACCTAATTAGCTCCACTAACTCCATTGTTGTATTTAGTAAGATTAATCCATGGGACAATCTAAGGTACCATAAGCTAGCTCATCCACATGCAAACATTGGTCTGCTCACATGTAAAGCTAATGTGATAGACATATCATCATGTGTTTCAGGATACCGCAATTGTCAGGTAGGTTGTCCATCAAACCCGTAATGAGGATCACCTAGATGGTTTTTCGAATACTAAGAATTCTAGGGATTCAAGCTCAGGTGTATTTCGGTTGCTCAACTTGTGGGGATACTTGCTTGGATACATAGTGATGAGAATCACTGTTTATTTTTCTCTTTTGTTTTTCTTTTTGAGCAAGGACTTTGAATAATGGTGATAACAATTGTTATTTGATTTTGCATTTTAGGTTACAAAGTTGAGCTCGTAGGTTTTTGGCTTATGAATGACATTGATCCTTTTGGTATTGGGGATGACTACCCATCTTGTTCAGGGACATGTAGTACGAATCCTTACGACTTTGGAAACCAAAGGTGAGTAGGGATGTTTTTATGTTAAGGCATTGATCTTTTAGGCCATGGGGATGACTACCCATCCTTGTTAGGGGTGTGTAGTATGAATCCTTACGACTTTAGGGACCAAAGGTGTTTGGGGATATGATTATGTAATGGCATTGATCTCTTAGGCCTTGGGGACGACTACCCATCCTTGTCAGGGGCATGTAGTATGAATCCTTATGAATTTGGGGACCAACGGTGATTGGGATTTGTGTTAGTGGTGAAGACCACTGTTTACTATGTGAAATTGGATGGGTAAGAGCTTGTCCTTTTGTCAATTCTTAGCATTCTTGAACCATTCGCAAAGGGGTTGAACAGGCTAACCTTTCACCTATGGCACCCTAGACTACTTTGTAGGTTTCTCTTGCGTTCATACAACTTGGGAATTTTTTTATCTGTTTTAACATGTGTAGGGATGTTGTGTAACGAGGTGTGATCCAAGTAAAACTCTCTTGTTGTAAAATCTATCTGACTTTGTACAGTTTTTGGCTAGATATTTAAAGACAACTGAATGACAAAAACCCTAAATACATTAGGAGACAACTAACTATGCTAAAAATGTGGACGATGTTATTCGGTATGGATGTGTTTATAAAATGGATTGAAGGTGGAAAATGATGGAATTGCCTAGCAATTACAGTCTATGGTGCTTGTGACATGTATGACCAGCAAATATGCAATGTATGTATGCGATGCCTAATGCAATTTATGATGTTTTTGTGTTTTTATTTTTAAGAGTATTCATGGAAGTGAGATGCAATTTTTTTGTTATTTTTGAGTTATCTTGTGTTTTTGTTTGCTTTTGAATATTTGTTTTTGACCAAGAAATTGTGGGAATCCTTGGAGCTTTTGGTTTGACCAAAGGGTTTATGGATACCTTTGGGGCATTTGAGGGTTGACCAAGTGATTGTGAGAATCCTTGAATCTTTTTAGGTTTGACCAAGAGATTATGAAAATCCTTGGAGCTTTTTGGTTTGACCAAAGGGATTATTGATACCTTTGGGGAATTTTAGGTTGACCAAGCGATTGGGGGAATCCTTGGAGCTTTTGGATTTGACCAAAGGGATTATAGGTACCTTTGGGGCATTTTTGGGGTTGACCAAGCGATTGCTGGAATCCTTGGAGCTTTTTGGTTTGACCAAAGGGTTTATTGATACCTTTGGGGCATTTGGGTTGACCAAGCGATTGTGGGAATCCTTGGAGCTTTTTGGTTTGACCAAAGGGTTTATTGATACCTTTGGGGCATTTTAGGTGGGCTATGTCTCTCTAAATGTGGAATGGCCTCAAATTACTGATGTTCAAGGGTTCTAGTTCCTTGATTCCTTCAAGAGAAGCAAGATGGTATGTTCCAGGTCCTATTTTACTGTCAATTACATAGGGACCTAACCAATTTTTCGTGAACTTGTCCCTTAGATGGGGTGGCAAGTTAGAATTTTTTTGGTTCTCTTTTAAGACCAAGTCACCAACCTAAAAGTCTCTCAGGTGAACTTTCATGTTGTATGCTTTCCTAAGTCGCTCTTGATAGATATGTAAATTCTCGAGAGCATTGAAGCATCGTTCGTCGAGCAACGTAAGTTGGTCTAACCGGGCCTACTGCGCAGTGTCATCATCAATGAACTCTTGCATTGATATGTTTAGGGAAGGTATTTCCAACTTGAGAGGTATGACTGCCTTAGAGCCATACACCAGTAAAAATGGAGTTGCCCCAGTGGGCGTCCGAATGCTAGTGTGATAAGCACACAGGGCAAGCGGGATTTGAATGTGCCATTCCTTGTGACTATCTGTGACCATATTTTTGATAATGGTAACTAGTGTTTTGTTTGATGCCTCTGCTTGCCCATTTTCCTGCGGATAATAAGGTGTTGAAAAACTGTGCTAAATTTTGTACTTTGTTGTTAGAGCACGCACGTCTTTGTTCTTAAATGACGTCCCATTATCCAAGATGATCTTGGATGGAATACCAAAATGACATATGATGTTATGTAAAATAAACTCCACAATGCGGGTCCCTATTGTAGAGGTAAGCGGAATTGCTTCCACCCACTTGGTGAAGTACTTTGTGGTCGTTATGATAAACGTGTGATGACCTGACGACACAAGGGAGATCTTTTTGATTAGATCTAAGCCCCACTGCAAAAATGGCCAAGCCGATTGGATCGGCTGTAAGGCCTGAGAAGGTATGTGTGTCAAATTGGCATGATGTTGAAACTTCAAGCACTTCTTTACATACGCATAACAATATCGCTCTAAAGATGGCAAATAATAGCCCATGTGGAGAATGTGCTTTGCGATGGCCATACCACTGAAGTGGCCATCGCATGTACCATCGTGCGCTTGGGTGATCGCCCAAGCGGACTCCTATTGGTCCAAGCAACGAAGGAGGATTCCTTCATAGCTCCGATGATACAAAATGTCTCCTAGCAAGACATGATTTTCCACTTTCTATTTAAATGATCTTTTCATGGCATGCATCAATCCAAGTGGGAGGTTACCTAGCTTGAGATAGTCCTTGATGGGTGTATACCAATCCTATTGATCGGAAGCCTCGATGGTATGAACGATCAATCCCTCTTGAATTTCATCCCTAGCAAAAGCTGACCGGGAAAGAACCTATAAGAATAGCGTTGTGTTGCTATTAATGGGAATAGGGGAGAAAAAGGACCCCTAGTTGGTTTGATTCAGACAATCATGGATTTGAGAGAACCTATCCTAAGATAGTTCAAGCTGGATCAGGTGGATTCCTCGCATTAATTTAGAGCTTGCACGCTCCATCGTGGATTGCGATAGTGTTTTGACTTGAATGGTTGTCATATCACTAGAAATGTCTTACGGGATTAGTGACCCCAAGGAGGCCATAGTGTCCGCAAAATGATTTGATGACCAAGGGAGTGCCTCGATGTTGTACCATTCAAGCTTTGCCAGGAATTTGTCCACAAGGGCTTTGTAGGCCTACAGAATTGTACATTTACATTGGAATACCCCTTTTACTTGGTTGATAATTAACAGCGAATCACCAATAATGTTCAAGCATTTGATGTTCATGATGATTGCTATCTGAAGACCTATGAGCAAGGATTCGTATTAGGTATTGTTATTGGTGCACGAGAAATTAAGTTTAAATGATAGGGGCATTGGAGCCCTTTGCGGTGTGAAGAATACAATTTTCATGCCACCCCCTTGCTCACATTTAGAACCATCAAAAAATAGGGCTATGTCGGCCTGTGACTCAAGCACATCAAAATCTGGCAATTCTGAGACATGGAAGACCTCATCATCAGGTAGCTCTATGGTTAGAGGTTGATCGTCTTCAAGAGGAGCCTCTACTAGTTAATCGGTGATGACTTGAACTTTGATAGACTTTTGTCCCATGAATTTGATGTCAAACTCTGTCAACAACATGATCCATTTCATCGTGTTACTACTATGATAAGTATGACTCATCATGTATCGCAATGGATTCTCCTTAGACACAACATACATCATAATGCTCAGCATGTAGTGGCATAGCTTTTTGGTAGCAAATACCACTGCCAAGCATAGCTTCTCGACGTATGCATAGTTAAGTTCATAACTGACCAGGGTGCGACTAAGATAGTAATTAGCATGTTCTTTGTGTTGTTCATTTTTTAGGGCTAGCATGGTGCCCAGTGCCACCTCAGTAGCTGAGATGTATAAGTAGAACAAAACTCCTGGTCTAGGTGGTGCCAATACTAGTGGCAAAGCCAAGTATTGTTTGATGTCATTGAAGGCTGACTGGCACTCGTCATCCCAGTGAAATGCTACTCCCTTGTGCCATAATTTATTCATGGGTCAGCACTTGTCAGATAGCTGCACTATGAAGCACTTGATTGACGTGACCTTTCCCTATAGGCTTCTGAGTTGCTTGATGGTAGTTGGGGGGAGCATTTCAAGGATTGCCTTGACTTTGTGTGGATCTACCTTGATTCCTTGTTTTGAGACTATGAAACCCAAGAGTTTTCCAGATGTGACGCCAAATACGCACTTCTGGGGGTTGAGTCTGACTTTATGTTCGATGAGGTGATTGAGGATATTGCTTAAGTCATCGATATGATCTAGACGTAAAAGAGATTTGGCCAACAAATCATCCATATAATATTCCAAAGTTTTATGCATGTGATAGTGGAAGATGTATGTCATAGCACGTTGGTAGGTGGCACTAGCATTTTTAAGGCCAAAGGGGGTGACCTTATAACAAAATGTCCCCCAAGGCGTTGTGAATGTCATTTTTAGTTGGTCCTCGGGATTGATATGAATTTGATTGTATCCCGAGAAACCATCCATGAGGGATAGCATTTTGTGGCCTGTTGTAGCGTCTACCAATGTGTCGATGCTAGGCAAGGGGAAATCATCCTTGGGACTCACTTTGTTTAGATCTAAAAAATTGATGCATATGCGAATCCTCCCGTCAGGCTTCTTGACGGGTACCATGTTGGACAGCCATGGCGAGTAATCCATGCAGATGAAAAACTATGCATCCAACAACTTTTGTAGCTCATATTTGACCATTAAATCTACTGTTGGATGCATCTTACATAGTTTTTGCTTAACTGGCTTGATTGTTGGATCAAGCGTTAGATTATGCATGACTAGATGCAGGTCTACCCCGACATGTCTTTGTAGGACCATGCAAAAACCTCCTTCTTCTCTTTGAGAAGGGCAATGTAATCGGCTTGCTCTTCAGGGGATTGAATTACCCCCAACTTGATGATTTATGAATTCATTAGATCAAAGCTGATGTCTACGTCAGTCGTCTCTTCAACTGACATGTGGGACCTGTCCTCCAACTGGTGTGGAGTTGGAATCAGGTGGATATCATTTGCTGAATTGAGATTTATGTTAGGAACATTGGGTTCCTCTTCAGCATGGAAGACATTCTGAGTTCGTCCTAGGGTGAAATGGAACATCCCACCGCAAGGCTAGTACTCTGATGGGGATGGTGGTGTGTCAATGCGATCCTAGTCTATAACATCTAAGTCTAGATACAATGACCATGTTGGGTCGGTTGGGTTATGGATGGGGGCGGTTAAGTCAATGGAGATCATGTTGATTAAATTATTTTGGTCTCCATTACCATGGTTGTGGTGACTCAAAAATCCTTGGTGATATTTGTGCTCCGAATCTGGCTCTGTAGGTACTAGCACAAATGGATTGGCCTTAGGTGAAAATAAAATGATAGGGTTCGTCCTTGGCACTGATGGCTCTATAGAGTCTCTGGGCAGAAGGCACCCTCTGTATGCCTGAAGTGTTGGGTGTAGTAGTTGGTCCAACTATGCCTGGTTTAGGTGCCACTTATGCCTTGGCCCTATGTGTAGCTATTCAAACATGTTGTCAATGTCCATGGGGTATTGTTGTTGCTGCATGTTATTGAGATATACCATCTCAGTCTCATCTTCATAATCGCTATAAGAGATACAGAGGCCTTCATTGGCTCTGACAGATGTTTGCAACATGTGAGGCTCGTATTGCTCGAGCAAATTGATCTGGTCCCATCAAGGTAGTTCTGCTCTCTACGGGAGGACCTGATTCTCTTGAGGTGGCATATGCTCGATTGGAGCATTCAAGGGGAACATTGTCATGAAGCTCTCCTGATAATCATCTATGGGGGTCACTTGCAACTGATTGCTATTAGATTCAAAAGTGTCCCAAGGCACTACCTTATACTCTGACTTGTCTTTTGAATACCCTTCTTGGCCTTGTCTATATACCTCTTGTAGGCGAGTCCTCAAACTTTCTCCTTCCTCAATCGAAGGGAAAGGGTTTTTAAGGTCAACAAGGTTGGTTGCTATCAATGGGAGATAATCCCCCAATGTATATGTGGTGTTAGGATTGGCATATGAATCTAATTCCAACCCATCCTTGTTGCTTATCCCTAGGCCTTGCATGTTCTCTACCAATATGTCAAAGGGCAGGGGGTGGTTGAACCCTACTCTTGACTTTTTGTATGGCATATGATATCTTGGTTGGCAAAGAATGCGCACTCCTTGCTCATATTTGCCCAACCCATATCCATGCCAATTGCATTGGCCAAGATATCTTAAAGTGAAGTTCGGGTTGGACAAATAGTTTACGTTCTCAGCAAAGGGCTCTTCATCTTCTTCTTCTTGCATGTAAGGTTCAATGCCATTATCGAGGCCCCCATATACAAAGTTTGTTTGATTTGGTGGGTAGCCTAGAGGAACAATAGTGCCGATGGGGAGGCGAGGTCTCCCCATGTCCTGCATGGACTCAAGTGTAGGTGTGGATACAATGTTCCACACTAGATACTCCCCCAGGCCTATATTGGCCATCTTAACGGTGATCGTTGGCGATGGAGGGGGAGGGAATGGGAGTTCTTCCTGGGTCCACTCCATGTAGGGTAAACTAGGTGTCTCGACTTCCATTTAGCTAGGCATCTCTTTGGTAGAGATGGTTGAGACTAGTTGCGGTGCCTCTTCTAGGGGTTTCTTCCCCTTATCCTTTGGTATGGCCACCGTAGGTGGTGTTGTTGGTGAAGGGCCAGATGATGAAGATGGACCCGACTAGTGATTTTATGGACTTAACATCAGGGATGCATGCAAAATTGGACCCTATTTGGATGGATTCAACTGAAAGTCCAAATGTGTCGACGAAAGGGTCGATTGTGGCATCAGTTGCACCGTATTGCAATACTTGAAGGGCTCTAATTCTGTCGAGACTACATGCACCTACCCTTCGAATGTGTACTTTAGGCACTGATGAGCTATCAAAGGGACACACTTCATGTCCCTGATCCAAGGCTAGCCCAGCAAGATATTATAGGCCATCTCACCTTTCAAGATGTGGCACAATGTAGGAATAGTCTTTTTTCCCACTTGGATGGGCAGGATAATTGTGTCAACCATTGAGAATATCTCATCATTGAATGCTCGAAGAGTATAAGTGGAGGCCACGATGTGAGATGTTGGCAACTTGAGGTGTTTCAATGCCGCTATTGTAATTATATTACTGGACGAGCCAGTGTCCACCAACACCCTCTTATACAAAATCCCGTTGACCCACACAATGACATGCAAGGGTGGATCCACCATATCACCAGTCATCGATTTTAGTTCGTCTTCTCTAAATGTGATGACTGGTTTTATACATTATTTTACATGTCTCATAAAGTTGTTGAAAGAGTTTGCTTCATGGGGCTACAACTCGATGGCTTTTAATATATCCATTAGAGCCTCCCAATGGGGTGATGATTGTTGAATGAGCTCGTAGATGGAGAGCCTAGCCGACGTGGTCCTTAAACTTTGGGTAAGTCTAGTCCGAATCGTGGCCACTAGTCTAGGCGAGGGAGGTTGTGTAGGGTGTTGTTGAGGTTGTGATGTTGATGGAACCTCTCCTGTAGCTACCGTAGGGGCAGTTGTGCTTGGGTACCTCTTGTTCCAAGTCACTATGCTTATCATCCCTACATACCCCTGCATGGGGTAGTTCTATGTCACCTCATTGACTTGAAGGGTTTTTGCCTACGCATCATGGGAATGCAGGGGGTCTTTGAAGACTCCCATCTATTGGTTGTTTGGCACTATGGGATAGTCCACCGCCAACATCTTGTTGTCTATTAGGTCTTGCATGAAGCTCTTAAACTTCCAACATGCATAAAGGTCATGTCATTTTTGCCTATGAAATATATAGTACAAGTCTTCCCTATAGCCCTTAGGTTTTGGTATGTTGGGGTCTATGGGTCAACTTTCTGGTAGGTGTATCAAGTTTACTATGGAAAAATGGTCAAACAAGGAGTCTTTGGACTCTGTGAAGGGTGTGAATTTTTGCCTAGGGTGACACTGCTAATTTTGCTCTTGTCGATGATTCTCCTTCTCATAGCTATCAAGAGGAACTGCATGATAGTTAGCCTGTGAGGGCGGTGTTGCTTGTGTAGGCTTAGGCATGTTTATAGCAACCTGATTGACCGCAGTGGGTTTCGGTTGTGTGGTCCCTTTTTTGGCATTTTTAGGCCACTCTTTCTTCCATTGTTTGGCAATATCGCCATCCTGTATCTTGATCTCGTCAATGGTTCTGGTTTGTGCCAGGGCTTCCTCAAGAGTGGCATATTGCTACAGCTACAATAGCATGAAGATCAATCTCAAACAACTTTTTGAGAACATTTGGGTTAGGTCAGCCATGGGAGGGAGGTAGGGCAGCTTTGAAAGCAACATCCTCCACCGATTTCCATAGGCTGCCATGGTTTCTTTCTCATACTGTATGAGGCTTAGCTAGATCGCTTAGTGACGCCTTATTCTTGGTGTTGAAGGTGAAGCATTCAAGGAACGTGTCCACTAGCTCATCCAAGTTACTGATGCTATGCTTTGGCAACTGAGTGAACCAATCTGAGGTAGGGCCTACAAACATGGTTATAAATGTTCTTAGCAGCAAAGCATCATTGTCCCGAATGCCAAAGCATTGGCTCAGGAATCTAGTCACGTGCTCTTGGGCATCCTCCTCCCCTCCAAATATTGCCAACTAGGGCAGTTTAAAGTGTTCAGGGTATGGGGGTGTCGGCACTAACGGATGCATAGGGTGACTGCGAAGTTGGCGTAAAGTGGGTTTTTGGGGCCCATAAGTCTTAGTCTCCATAGACTCTAAGTGCTCTAGCAGTGCTTTGTATGCATCGAAAGATTTGATTTCTTCCTCCTTGGTTTTTTCCCGTTGCGGGTTGCAGGGAGCTTGAGGCGTATGGAGGGGTGGCCGGATAGCACCCCCTCTACCTTGGTAGGGTGTTTTAGACTGCTCTTCTTCTTGCTCATACTCCTCATAGGCTTCTTGAGGAGTTCCTGTGTGAGACCTATAAACATGGGTGGGTGCCCGCGGAGGGTGTCCATCACTGTTTCTGGGAGTGGCCTCCCGATCAGGTCTAGGAGGTCTTGGAGGCAATATTTGATAAGGTCACGAAGACCTATCTCGCACCAAGGGGTTGTTCCTCACATATAACTCTATCTTATGCGTGCGAGGGGTTGGGACCCTCTCAGGCACAGTGTTCTAGAGTAAGTCATCTATCTGACGCTGAATGTGCTCTTTGCTAAGGTGATACAGGTGCTCTAACTGTTGTTGGTTTTTCCTGAGTTGCGTAATTTACGCTTTGCAGACGGTATGTTTGGCAAAATCCAAGTCAATTTGTTCCACCGTCTTGTGTTTAGGAAGCCTAGATGCCTCTCTTACATGTTTATCTCGGTCATGGTGATCCGAGATCTCTATAGGTCACTTTCCTCTATCGAGGTTAGCATAATTCACCCGAGGCTCTAACCTCAGTGGGTGATCCTGATACATAGCAGGTGTGGAGGTGCATTGCTCCCACACTATGTATTTCTCTTGAGGAATGTAGTGGTCTTCCTTGTGCTCCCTTTCATATATGTGAAAGGGGCGGGCAGAATTGGCTTGCCCTATCTGAAGAGCCTTATGCTCTGGATTTGGCCTATTGTTTGTGACAGTAATAAGGGGTAGAGGAGGGATGACGTAATCATGTGGCTCCTCATTATGGATCCTATGTTGTTCTAGCACTTCATCGCGTGGTGGCAACTCATAATGAGTGTCTAAGGGAGCCCTCCCATCTATGTTGAGTACCACATGTATGGCCTCATCCTAAAAGGGTCTATGCTGAGTGGGAGTGCCCCTCAAAGGGGTGCCTCTATAGTCCCATTATGTAATGGCATGATGTGGACTATCTTGTGGGTCAGGTTGCCAAGGCGGTATGACCAAGTACTCGGGGCTATATCAGAGGTGACTTGTGCCCCTTTGTACACTTTCTGTAGCTTTTGCCCATGATTGGGCTCGACTATGGGTGTACACCATGGTGGTGTTTATCTAAATATGTGTACGTTTTTATCTTCTTTATGATTTTTTATGCTACACTAAAAAAAAATGGAAGCACACAATCAAAGCAATGATTATCTTGTTTACAAATTAAAAGTGTGCCCTAAACTTGGTTCAGTGTGTTTTGATTTTTGTTTTGAAAACCTTGTAAAGAAATTTTTGTTGTATATGCAATATGAGGGCTCTTATATCTCCCAAAATGGTCACCCCTTTAATATACCACTACCAGGTCGTTATACCGAACCTCTCTATATACCCGCATTTATGTGAGGGAGACTATTGGTACATGAGAGCAGAACAGTACGTGTAACATAGGCGGTACAGAAGGGGAATCACTCTATTTTGACACCTACCATAGAATACTTATCCTCATGCACTTGGAATCACCCTAGCTACACTTGGTCAGCTTTTGTCGAGATTTACATCTAGCAACAGTCGCGATCAGGGTTATGTATACAAGATTCAAGCCAAGGTCATGATGAAATCCACTGTTGGTATTGATCAAGTGTTGGGGTTTTACGACCAATACCTTGATGTTTAGATTATCTCATGGTGTGTGGGGTTATTTTTACTTACGAAAAGGAAGAAATCATGCAGTAAAATTTCCTATGCAAGCAAATAAACAAAAAATAACAAAGATAGAAAACAAAAAATGATAGAGGATGCTCATAACCCTTACCTCTTCTATGCCCAAACTAGATGCTTTTGAGTTTCTACTTTGAAAATGCACAAAGAGCTAATCATCATGGGGTGGGATGAATAACAGATCTGTATTTGTCACAGGGTGGGACGAATGCCCATTTGTCCCTGGGTAACATGAATTCCAGCTCTGTATTTGCCATAGGGTGGAACGAGCAGCAGTCCAATGCTTGAAATATTGACACCTATAAGCAAAAACACACAATTTTAATCAGATATTTGATCTCAAAATCAAGGTAAAATGTCCCACCGTGATCACCACTGAAAGCATGAGGATACGAAAGCAAAAAAAAAGGGAAATGTAACGCTAAGTCCTACGAACGAGAATGCATGAAAGGAAGGAAAACAAACGAACTGAAATGAGATTTAAAGCAAGTATAAAAGTGCGGCCCTTTATTTTATTAATTTGATCGAAATCAGGTTACAATGTGTCTCCTCCCTTTTCAGGGGCTAGGAGCATCGAACATAGTTTGGTTACACCATGAATGATACATTCCCCTTGAGGATCTTTCGTGTGCCCATGTTGAAAATGGGCGGACCAAATGTCACCGTCGCTTGCATGAATGTGTCTATAGTTCCTTGCTTCCCCTCTAGTGTTGATATCTTGTGTTTAGAGAAATAGTAAATGGTTAGTAGCACCTGCGGATGGAGAGAAACATGTAATCCCCAAGGCCTGCAATCAGTGCATACATAAAATAATTAAAATGATAACTAAAACATATCAAAATGAGCTAAAAATTTTATAGAAGCAATAAAAAATTACCAGGAACCTACTACAAAAGGAACAATCAATAAATCTGCCAAAAATTTCTAATCGCTCTGGGGTGGGACGATTAGGACTGTCATAAGCTATCAAAAGGTGACCTCCTAAATTTCTAGTATAGGGGCCTCCAAAACACCTGCAATGTTGGTTTTAGGAAAAACGGGGCATTTTGGGACGACCTAGAAAGTTAGATTCTAAAAATTTGGCCTCGATTGCTATATCCGATGATGCTCCCTATATGTTAGCGAAAGCGAGAAATAACAAAATCACAGCCAAAACTTATCATAATCACATGAAACTTGAATGGCAGCATATGTAAATGACCTAGAATCAAATTCAAAATAAAAAGCAAGGAAATCTACCACATATTTCTAATCGCTCCAGGGTGAGGCGATTAGGACTGTAGTAGTGCGGGGGGCACCTGGGGGTAGGACACCCATCATTTGGGGCTCAATTTTAGCACCAATCCACTTGGTATGGGTCCATAACCTCTTATGGGGTTGTTTCAACAAATTTTATGGGGTATTGTGGCCAAATGTTTGGGTTTTGGGTCCGAATTGCACATCCAATGTTCACACAATAACCTCCCTTCCAAAAGAGAGATCCAGGATGTAAGAAGCACAAATGATGGGTGAGGGTGTAATTCGGCAGCACTCCATTGCTCCAAATACTCCTACTCTATCCTTTTTTGGGGTGAGAAGACTCACCAATTTATAGACCTAGGGTCTCTCTCTTTGAATGCGCATGCGAGGGCGCCACTTGACTTGCTTGCCCTATTTTGGGAGAAAAGATTCTTCCTTGATTTAGAGTCTCCTTGCATGAGGTCTCCATGATCAAGGTATGCTTGATTGAAGTCCCTCTCTCTAATTTGAAGTCGTTCCTCGCAATTGCATGCCCTGAAGGCATAGTTAAGTGGCGGACCTATCGAGGTTTGAATTTTTGCCAGTCAAACCTGCTATTCACGCCACCTTGGAGCGGATGCTACTAATCATCCCGAGGTGGGACGAATACCAGTTTGTAATCGTCCCAGGGTGGGACGAGTAGGGATCAAAGTGCTAAAAAGGTGTCAAATTGACCTTTGACCTTCCAAAATTGTTATGGGTGTGGTTAGGACCACTGTTTAACCTCTGGGGGCTGCCATAGGGGCCATGTACATCAATTCAATCAGTGTTTGTAGCCACATAATCGAATTGGTGCTATTTTGGTGTCTACAGTATGTCAACCCAAATTGGATGGAAGTATCTAAAGGAGTAATAGAAAAGGTCTTTCATGGTTGATCTAGATGTTAGACCTAAATGATGGGCTTTTTTTTGTTTTATATTTTTATGGTTTTGTGAGGCTATGTTTAGTGAGAATCAACTACCTTGAGAGAATTGTAATTTTTCAAGGTTAGAAAATCATAGAATCAATTAATTAGTACATTCTAAAATCCCTCAAATTTGCTAAATTAGGGATAAGTATCAATTTTCTCTACCAAGGATGATTTATTCCATGAGCAATCCACTAGCAAGATGAAGTGATGGGATTGTAGTAGCAAAGTGTTAGCAAAACATTAACAAAGAACTAGTAGAGTGCAACAATTTCTTTACCTCTTGGAGTGAATCAATCATGAACCAATGAAGGGGTAAAAATACAACCATGAATTCTAAGGAAGATCTCTGGAAAGCAACATTTTGGGATGTAGTGGTGCCATAACACATTTTGGAATCCTTTTAAGATTTTAAGAGGTGTAATTAGAGATATGCAACATTTGAAGGTGCATAATTTTGTTAGAGATGTTACCAAATATTTATTTTACTATGAGTAATAATTTCTCGCTTGATGTAACTTAGGGGTAAACTATTCCTAATAAATAGAAGCCATGGGATCCATTGTAAACATCTTTTTGCCTTGAGAAATTTAGAGCTACACTTTGTGAGGCCCACATTGTGCTCTTATAACATATGAGGTTGGTGATAAATTAATAAGATTTTTGCTCTTCATCAATAGAATTCTCCTTTTGTATTTTAGAATATTCGGTGATTGTGGCACAACCCGTTTGGCCATATTGTCATTCCTCTCACAATTTCAACTCATTTTGAATGGGAATATTTTTGTTATTCAAATTTTCCATATATAGATTAATCCTACACTCTTTTTGATATGGATTTTGTTATATTTATTTTTAATCTCTTGCACCCTAAAAATTAACAATATAATTTCATGTATTTTAATTTTCACATTTATTTTTTGCATTTAAGTTCATATGATTAGATTAGAGTAGTTTAGTTTTTAGTATGGAAGGTATAAAGTCAATCTAATTCCATAGGTTGGAAGAGGCCCTAAACCCTTCCATCCAACTTTGCTAATACTAGAATTAAGGATGCATAAGAAGATAGACAACTTTGCAATTCAACATAGTGATTGGCATGCTTGGTAAGACAAATTTACCCGATTTAAAAACATCCATCATGTGTTAATCCAACATTTTTTTTTGGTATGCACCCTAGTTCTTTTAGTCCCTTCTTTATTGATTACTCATTTTTTACCTCAAATTTATATTTGCCAAAAGCAAGAAGTATTTGGTCTAATTTTAGGGAATTATTTAGGTAGTGATTCACTCTAAAATTGGAGCATTTAATTCCACTTGGATCGAATCTATTGAAAATCATCAAAAAAAATCCCAAGTCTAATTTCTGAAGCAATTTGATCCACTAAGCTAGTGATTCACTCTAAATTTAAAAAAAATCAAAAGTTAAATTTAGAATAGTTCATTAGGGCCAAGGACTTATTTTTTCAAACTATATCCTAAATTGATCTTGAATTTCACATTTTTCTCATTATTTGTGTCCAATTTATATAAGCGCTTTCCATAAGGTGCCCCATTACAAACTCCAAACTCATAAGTTTTTTGAAAACAAAGCAAATGAGACAATATCAAAATAAAAAAATCTCCTACTTTTGGTTGCAATTTTATATCTTCCAACAGAAAAAGATATTTGGAATAAATTTATATATATATTTTCCAATGTTCACCCTAGCTAGAGGATCACACCATATAATTGGTGATTTTCTTCATTAATAGTAAAATTTCTTTTAGTGGAATTCAAGGAGCAATTCACTTGGGTTTTGAGAAGTGATTTGCTTGAAAGATTAAAAAATTTCTAACTACTCCAAGGAAAGTTATTCATCCCAAAATTGAAAACATTTGCTCTAAGTGACTCCCTTGGTCCTCTACTTGTCAAAAGGTTTAAAGTTTAGTTTTGCAAGCAATTTGCTCAAGTCTTTTAGTGATTCACATTAGTTAGGTGGAAATTTACCTCATAGTCCAATTTTTTTAAATTATTTAAATTTTGAATTTGAAACTCTAAAAGCAAAACATACACCTATAAGAGATGAGATGAGAGTCACTTCATGATCTTGAGTACAATAGAGCCTACAAGAGTTGTGTTTCCAAGTAGTATATTAAAAAAACTATCATCATGATTTTTATGTTGAGGACCTTGTCCTCAAGCTTGATAAGGTGCATAAAAAGAGCAAGGGAAATTTTATTCAAAAATGGCTTGGTCCATATACTATCAAAGAGTTGTATGCATTTAAGATAGTAAAATTGTAATAGACCTGCAACTTATTAGATAAAATACTAAAATTTACAATTAGTATTTAGGGATTTACTTAGGCCAGTGTAGATTTGATATTGATGGTGTAGCAACCATATCCCCTTTGTATTTTAAATAATCGCACATACAAAATGATAATCATAAAATCTATGAGCATCCAAGAATTGAAATCAAATAATAAAAATGCAGTATAGAGTATGATATACGACGAAAAATAATCTAGATCTGACGTATAGAGTGAAATGATGGATCTAGGAACAAAATATCCCCTAGACTTATGCTTGCGCATATTTTCTGGATATGAGCAAATTTGCTTTGTATGAGCGATTCCTGGATATCCACGCTGAGGTGTCCCAAGCATGGAGGCCATCAATTACATCTCCGAAGGTCTCAAGCCTGCCCCGGACACCGTAGTAGGAGCCGTCCGTGGGGAAGAAGGGAACGAAGAAGAATTTTTTCTTCCCTCCGGCTTTCTTGAAAATATCCTGCCACGCGGCCACGGAAGAGGAGTAATTGTACTGCTGCCAATAAGTATCGGTGTCGCCCAGCCAAGAGGTGAACAACTGTTTGCCGCTGGATGCGAGGAGGCTGGAGCTGGAGTAAGTCTTGGGCAGCCTGGAAAATAGCGTCGGCGCGATCCTTGCGCCAGACGTTGGTGTTGAGTGCGAAGGCGTCGATGCCTTTGCTTTGCGCAAGCTGAATTTCCTGCTTCAGCACATCTGTGTCGTCTTGCGCGTACAGCAAGTAATGAGCGATTACGAGGCCATTCGCCGCAGCTATACGTGCTTTTGGAAAGATAAAAATAAGAGAGAGAGATACCAAGAAACGCTTTGGGCTTCATTGTGTCTCTGTCTACTAATTCTCTTTGTGTTCTCCTTCTACCTGCGATGGCAACCCATGTATGGTTTGGTTATATAATAGCTCGCGTCGACTCAGGCCAGATCGCTAGTCAAGACCACACGGGCTATGAATGCGGAGGAGTTGCGTATTGAAGGAAAAACGTTTATTCACCATCTCACACGCAAACGCAAACGCAAACGCCGTCGGAAAAATATGCGTGATGCGGCCTGACCTATTTGTGAAGAAGGGTGCAGACTTGTCAAAATCGGCAGCGAATGGAACGTGGGGATATCGTCCCTCACAAGCGAATGACGAACTTTGCTTTTTCAAGGGAAATCAAACTTGGTTAAATTGTTTTTATACTAATAATCTATGACAACAGAGCCATTGGGAAATCAAACTTGGTTAAATGGTTTTAATACTAATTATCTATGTCGAACTTTGCTTTTTCAAGGGAATGGTAGGTTTAAGTAGATAGACCTTGCACCAAGACATAGTGTATGCATGTGGGTAAGAAAGAGAGAGCGTATCAAGCTTTAAAGTCGGCTAAAGATGACATTTTACGCACAACCTGGATAAATCCACGACGACGGATCGAGGTTACATTATCTTGGAATTCCTTAAATTTGTAATTATATAATTTGATATTTATTTCCTTATAAAAGGAATTGATACAAACTAAAGGAATCATATGAGACCATGTTGTTTAAGCAACGTATGTTTATTCAGTTGTTACTTTCTTTCAAAATCTTTTATTTGGAGTTACGAAATTTTAATTGGGATTAATAAATAAATTTATACTTTAGATTATGATACATGCAAACCAAAACATATAATTTTTTTTTTAATAAAGTGAAGGTTATTTGTAAGTAATTGATTTAAACTTATTCATAGACATAGGAGCAAGCTTTAAAATATTTATTATTATATACGCATTCATTAACTCATCAAATTAACTTTCTTTCTCACTTGTTTTTTTTATTACTTAGATCTATGTTTCAAACAGTGTTATAATTTTACTTTTAATATCGTAAAATATTTATATGTTTTTAATATTATTTAAAAGTTTATCAAAAAGTATTAGCTTAATCGATTAAATTCTGCAAGATGGAAATCAAGGCTCAAATCTTAACAAGTGATACATATATAATTTTTATGTTATTTTCTTACCATTACGTGGTCATGATGTAATACAAGGTGGATCCATTTCAATCCTATATGACCAACTAAATAAATAAAATAGTCGAGTAGGATGTGAGTGTGAGCTAGGAAAGAGCCTTGTCTTCAAAGTTCTTAATCTAAATATTTAGATAAATTTAAAAAAAGAAGGATCATCTTAAGGCAATGAGTTGAGTAGGACATGAGTGTGAGCTACAAAAGAGCCTTACCTTCAAAGTTCTTACTCTAAATCTTTATAGAAATTAAAAAATTGAAGGATCCTATTGAGTAAATAATGAGTGACAAGAAATAAATATAATTAAATAAAACCTTGTTTAGAAGTAAGGATGCTCTAGTTAAGGGGAGTAACAATTTGATGTTCCTCGAAACAAAAATAAGAACATCAATAATTCTCTCTATTTTTTTAGTAAATGATACATCAGAAGCAATTGTGGAGGATGAGATAATCAAGGATGATATTATCTTTACCAAAAGAAAAGATTCAATATGTATGTTCAATGGATATTGACTAACTTTTTAAAGATATTATTTTTTTGAATTTGGGAAGCAAATGATACATTAAAAGCAATTATGAAGGATAAGGTAATCAAGGATTATATGATGGTTTACAAAAGTAGAGAGTTATTATGTATATTCAATGGATAATGACTATTTTTAAGATATTCTTTGCGTGTTTGGGAGCATTGAACAAGAGGATTGTTTAAAAAAAAAAAAAAAAATTATGTTTGGATTTACATTTGTGATGTCAAATGCTCTATGACAGGTTGTTAGAAGCTATTATTTAGTGGAGTCTCAATAAAAGTATATTTAATTTATTTGTTTGAATGAATCATGTTTAAAAAGTTTTAGAATTTCTTATCTTCACTAATAAGAACTTGTTAGGAATAAATATAAAATAGTATTTAAACTCTTATATCAAATAAATCATTGTTATCATTTTTATTTTTTCCCTTGTTTGCTTATCACTAAAGGCAAAAAACACAAATATTGATGCCAGTGTATTAAATTTTATTTTGCATTCTTTTGCATTCTCATTTTTTGAGCTTTACATCATGTATACCCACACTTATACCTATGTGGGTAGAATCCTAGGGTTAAAATCTATAGAAAAATCAAAATTTTACATATTTGAGCTATTCACTCATAAATTGGAGTTATTCACTTGCAATTTAAGGAAATTCACTTTTAAAACACAATTTTTCTAGCTAACAATCAATTCAAATGATTTTCTTGTAAATCAAAGTGACTCACTAGTAATTTTGTGTAATTTGCTTATTATGTGTAGCTTCTTAGCAAACTAAAATACTGAGTGATTCACTAGGAAATTCAAACAATTTGCTTACTTTTTTTAACATAGAAAATTTTATTGCAAGAGGAAATTCCCTAAGTGGGTTGCTTAGAGTGAATTTCTAGTTCGATCTATTTTAGTTAGATTTCACTTTATTTTAGATTGAATCACTTGTTTTAGTGAGAAATTTGCTTTCTATTTTGGACATATGCAAAATAGACTCAAAATATGCCTTAAGTGTTCCACCTATTATAGATGCACCTATGAGATTATATCCGAGTTCATTTACATAGGTTAGATTCTAACAAATTTTGTTGTCAAAATTTTTAGTTTTTTAAAGTTCAAGTTAGAGTCACCACTTGCAAAGTTACTACAAAATTTAAGCATAGATAAAATGGATGAATTTTAAGGTAAATTTTAGTTCATATCTTAAACATTAGGCAACTTACTCAAATTTTAACTTGTTAAAAGTGCAAGTAAAATTGAGTAATTTTCTTTCTAAGTCAAGTAAATTGTTCACTTCTTGCAAAACATTGAACTTACCCAAAATCAAGGATCACTCACTTTCATGAGGAAATCACTTACAAATAAGAATCAAGGATTTTTTTGACCTCGATCTAATCACTCCATCCATGAAGAATGCAATTTTGTTCATGAAAATTGAGAAAAATACATAAAAATTATGGGTTTATCCCATAAAGTGAATAAAAAAATATGTTGATCCAAGGAATTGTCCTAAATTTTAATTATGTGTTGTGCCCCTAAATCTAAGCTTCAACAAGGTTGGATGGGTTTTCCAAAGTCTTCTACCAACCTCCATATTAAGGTTGGCTCCCTAATTTCCTCATATGGATATCTAATGTAAACTAATTATGTGCATGAAAATAAAACACATGAAAAGGAAATGCATAAAAGTAAAGTGTAAAGATTAAAATATAGAATTATATGTGTAAGTGTGAAAATTAGATTTTTGAAGTTTAGAGTATAAGAAATGAATGTGAATATAGTTTTTACACTATAGAAAGGATAACATGTCATCAATAAACAAATGAGAAACTAAATAATATCAATATCCACCCTTTCATGTTATTATAAAACTGATAAGTGAATAACAAGATGGGGTCATTAAGTTGGACATGGCCAAAGCCTATGATCGGATCAGATGGTCCTTTCTTCAGAAAGTTTTTGCTACTTTTGGATTTGAGGAGGAATGGATTAGATGGGTGATGAGCTGTGTTTCTTCTTCCTCATTCTCTATTCTTGTTAATAATGAGCCATAAGAGCTGTTTGAGGCCTCAAGGGAATTGAGGCAAGGAGATCCTTTATCTCCTTATTTGTTTATAATTATGGCTAAAGGGTTGGGAAGATTTCTCAAGTCTCAAGTCATGCAGGGTCTCATTCAAGGGTCGAAGTGGGATAGTAGTTTGCCACCTCTTTCCCACTTTCAATTTGTTGATAATACTACTTTTTTGGGAGTTGCCACTATTATGGAAGCTGGCAATGTTAGAGAATCTCTTGACATATATCTTGGTGCTTCTGGATAATTGATTAATGAGGAAAAGTCTTCTATTTCCTTCTTCAATACCCCTCCTCTTATTTAAGCCAATATTGCTCACATTCTAAGATTCCAGGTTAGGACTCCCCCCTTCATTTATCTTGGTATTCCAATTTCATCTCACCCTCTACCTAGATCTTCTTGGCAGTCTATGCTTGATAATTTTATAAGGAAGGTGAATCATTGGACTTTCATATGGCTATCCACTGCAAGTAGAGTGTTGCTTTTAAAATTTTTTGTCCAAGCTTTACCCATTTATAGATATTTTGTACAAATAGCTCCCTCTCACTTCATCAAGGACATGGATGCTTTGTCAAGACAATTTTTATGGTCTATAAAACTTGATCAATCTAAATGGAGTTTGGTTATGTGGGATTCTATATGTAGGCCTATGCAATAGGGAGGCCTTGGGTTGCAACAAATAGCTCTTTTTGCGTAGGCTTTGGCTGCAAAACTTTATTGGAGATGGTGTACCTCTCAAGATCAGATTTGGGCTAAAATATTATCTTGTAAATAATTGAGAGGTATTTTTGAGGCTAAAATCCCTAGAGTTAGCTTGGTTGGGAAAGGTTCAGTTATTTGGGACACTCCGAAAAGACGAGCTAATTTAATCAAGAAGGATTTGTTCTATATTTGCAATCAGAGATCAAATGCTCTTTTCTGGGAGGATTTTTGGGATGGCCACCCTCTTATCTTGAATCAATATCCTAGGTTACGTTCCCTAAGAAATTTTTTCTTAGAGGTAGAATGGTCTCGTGTGGAGGACTTTAAAAAAATCTAGTCTTTTGGAAAAATGGAGATGTACAGGTGGAAATATCTGCAAGAATAGCCCTAGGGGGGACTGGCCAAGGACAGAGAGGTGCTATCTCTTATTCTTATGGGGAGGCCTTGTTATTCATTGAGGGGTAAAGATATTCTAGCTTGGAACCCTAATCCTAAGGGAACCTACTCGGTAGCCTATGGTTATCAAGTTATTGATAAGCAAAAGTATGGGAGTCTTCATGTCACTTGGTGGAAAAAGGTGTGGAACAAATTTTCCTGGCCAAAATTTAACTTCTTTCTCTGGTTGGTAGCTCATTATAAATACCTCACTTGGGATAATTTGAGGAAGAGGGGATTTTAGGGTCCCTTTTTTGTGTCCTTTGTAGTAAGAATGAGGATGAATCTTCTCATTTATTTTTCCAATGCTCCTTTACCAGAGACATTTGGCACCATTGGTGGAGCACTTGGAACCATCCATGTTTTCATGTGTTGTCCTTGGTGGAATTTTGGAGTAGTCTGGGCATACCTTCGGCCAAGGCCCCCTTCCTTTAGGTGGCTTGGAATTTGGGCCCTTCTTACATCATCTGGAAAATTTGACTTGAACAGAACCAGTGCATATTTCAGGGCAGTTATTTGGTTGTTCAACAGATCTGGCAATGGATCTTGTATATGGTTTAGGAAACCATCCATAGCAAATGTGATGTGGACCCTCTTTTGGATTCTAGGGATGAGAAGGTACAACAATCCCTTAGTCTCTTTGGGGATGGTGTGAACTCTTCTATCCCTAGTAGGGTTCCTCAACTCAGCAAGAAGGTTAGGAGAGATAGTAGGTGGAGGCCACCCCTTAGAGGAGGTTTAAAAATTAATACTGATGGATCATCCAGGGGTAATCTTGGACATGCTGGTATTGGCAGTGTTGGGAGATATTATACTGGTGGTGTCAGGTTTTTATTTTCCATTTATAAAGGTGTCCACTCCAACAATTTTATGGAAGCTCTTACAATTCTTGAGGCCTTGTGGAGGGGGTTTTCTCTTGGCTAGCATAGGATTATCTACGAGTCTGAATATCAAATTATGGTTAATATTAGTAAAAGGGTGGAGGAAGTTAATTTGCAGTTGGCCTCTATATCTGTTCAGATTCTCAGAATGAATGAAGAGTAAAAATTTATATCCTTTGTGCACATTCCAAGGGAATGGAATGTGGTTGCTAGTTACCTGGCCAAAAGGGCTTCTGAGTTGCTGGATCCTTGGAGTATCAATAATTGGGAGAGTCTCCCATCTGGGGACTCTCAACACCTATGGGAGTTGATCCAAAAGGATGTACAAACTTAATGTGGTTTATTCTTGTTGTCTTTTTGGGTGTCATTCTAGTCTAGTGGTTTTAGCATGTTTGGTTGTTTATTTGAGTCCTAGTTGGAAGCTCAGTTGTACTCTATAATATATACTTTTTATCAATAAATTTTTACCCCTTTATTTAAAAAAAAACAAGATGGGTTACAGGTAAATATATAACCATCACACACATGATAAACCATGAGGACAATACCTCTAATTGTATATACAAGTACTTGTTAATTTCATAAAACCTCATGAGTATAAGGTACAATGTGGGTTTCGTAAAGTGTACCTCTAAAATATCATAGCCAAAATAAATACAATGGGGGCCTTAGGCAATTATTTATAACAAAACTTTACCCCTGAGTTAGCTAGGGTGAAAAAGAATTACTCCTAGTAAAAGTAAAGATCTGAGGGGTCACTTTAACAAAATATTACACCTCCAAATGTTACATTATTCTAATTATACCTTTAATGGGCTTAGAAATTTCTAAAAATGCTTAATTCATCACAAAATACCAAAAATATAGTTCTTCAAGATATTTTCCTTAAAATCTTAAGCAAATTGATTTTTATTTTTTTGCCCTTTTCAAGCAAATTTTTTAGATTGTGCCAAGTTATTCAATCACTTTTACAGATGATTCACTTGCATTAGTAAGTAAATTATGCGTCATTATCAAGTAAAATGATAATTGAATGTCATGTGTGATGAGATTGATAAAGTTTGTTCATTATTTTGTGTTATGGAATATTTTAACTAGATTTATAGGAGGGTATTCCCTCTAAAATTAATAGGATAGGACATATATTTAAAAAAAAAAAGTGGCAAAAACCTTTCCAAGGTGTTCCCTTTGGAATTTTTTTTCTTTTTCCACCAATATGTATGAAAGTAGGATTGGGTAGTGTATGACCAGAGTGACCAACCTAACCCATCGTATATAGATAGTCAGGGTTTGTAAGCCTCATGCAAGAAGAATGTAAAATAATAGGCTATAATGTGATAACTGGTTCGGTAAAATGTCACCCACTTCAAGAGTCTATTGCATGATTAAAAAATATGAAATTATTTTTAAAGTTGGCTAATGTGTGTTAAGTTGTAATTTTGCATTGCGACTTTCTATATATATATATATATATATATATATATATATATATATATATATATATGTATGTATTTATTCCTAGTTTGCTTTAGTTTTTATTCAAATGGTTTCAATTTTTGTTAGATAATAGATAATAGTAAGAGGAAAATTATAAATTATATATAAATTTATTTTACATAACACTAAATTTATAAAAACCCTCTAATATACCTCATTTTATAGCAATTAGTGTTTAAAAATTTAATATTTCATTATTCTTTTACTTTTAGAAATATAAATGCTATGGTAATCTAAAAGTGACACTATTTGAGCACTAGGTTGGTGCTAAATGTTGAAGGTACAATGACATAATGTAGTGTTAGTGTAGCAATTTTTTAAACTAGGAAGAGCATACTCCCATCATAGTTATCATTTTCCTCGTTATCTATATTTTTCCCACTTGTCATAGATTAGAGGGATAATATACTATTCAAAAACATCAAAGAGAAGAAAAACATCAGGTTGCCTACTTATAAGAATTAAAAGATATTTTTCCAAATATGTTGGAAAATGTAAAACCAAAATTTGGTAAGGATGAAATCAAAACATAGAAAAAATGTAGAGAAGAAAACAATAGACACTAGAGTGAATCCTTAGTAGAAATTTGTAGAGTTTTAATTTGTTATATCAAAATTACATTGTTTTTCTAAATTTAACTAAATGTGAGAGTTGATTTTACTTTGAAAAAAACAAAGAAATAGTTTTACTCTTTGAATAATTTATTAGGTTGTAATTTGATTTTTTTTTTTTTTTTAAATTTGGTTTAAAACCTTAAGGTCTAAATTGATTCACATAAAGGAAAAAAATCAATTATAAGATAAAAATTATATTGTTTTCATAAATTTAATTTCAAAACCAAAATTGAAGTTAATTTTGCATAAATATTTTGAAACCAATATTTAAATTTAGTAAATTATAATAAAATTACCACAAAATAAAGTCAATTCCATTCTTTTATGGCTTTTCACCATCATATGCTAGTTTGTTTTTACATAATATTTAATTTAGTATATGTTTAAAGGCCATATCATCTAACACCAATATCATGTCAACATGGCTTATCTAAACTTACACTATGTGTAATATATGTCTTATGGTATCCAATAGTAGTATAAGTTACAAGATTGTTGGATATATATAATATGAGGTCTATATAAACCTAATTCATTAGGTGCATTTGCTAAATATTATATCAAAATTAGGTCTGAGAGCTTGGTTCAACGGTCAAAACGCTTATGAAGGAGCGTCTAAACCAAGGTTCCAATTCCTCGGGTCTCATAGTACCTGTGGGTATATTGCATCAGCATAGCTAGCTACATAAAAAGTTTACCCGAATGCAACTGGAGGTTATAGTGGTGACAAAGAGCGAGATTCAAACCCATAGAGAGGCATAGAAAATTGTAACAAGTTACCGATTCCTCTAGTATAATAAAAAAATATATTATATCAAAAATAAATCAAATAATCATTATAATTGTACAATCATGAATATCAGTTTCAAACATACAAATATTTATTTAAAAAATAAAATTTTCTTCTCAAATTTATTGTAAAATTATTACTTTAAATAAACATAACAATACAAGCAAACTTAAGATGATATGTAATCACACACATTCAAAATAAGTTTATATTGTGTATTTATTATTTTTTATTTTTTAATAAGTTATGAGTAGCTTCTATCAAGGGCCACTCTCCTTAAAATAACAAAACATTACATTGCTATGACCTTAATTAAACCATATCTAGCTTACCTTTTTACCAAAGGTATTTTTCATTTGCCTTTCTATTAAATATATTAGTCTTCCCCTAATTGTTATGTTTCTACAATCAACTCCTTGATATCATTTTCATTAAGATATAATATCTCACTTGTTCATTTACCTTCTAAAATTTGAAAATATCCAAGACAAAGACCAACCTCACAAAAGGCTAAAATATCTAAAACGTAGTTTTCATTAAGAAATAACATCTCACATAGGTAGCTTCCTTCTAAAATTTTAATTTTTCCAAGATGAAGATCAACACCATGAGTGGAAAAAATATTTATTACCCAATTTGCTTCTTTCTAAATATTTTGATTATAACAACCTATAAATTCTCTAATATCTCTTTTTCTAGAAGTCTTATTCATATCCTACTATTCTAATATATCATTTTCATCATAAAAAATTATTTCTATTTATGGGATTAGCCCCACTTTTTCTTAACACTTGGAATATCAATATCCCATTGCATTCCCTTTTTTCTCTTTTCTTGTTTCTTGATCTTTGTTTCCTATTTTCATTCCCACCAACACTCTCATATTCATCAATATCTACATATTTTTCATACTGATCATAGTGATATGTATCATCTATGTGTATGTATTGCTCTAAAGGATTATAAGTGCAAGGAACACCCTCAAAACCACTTTCTTATTTATGATACCTTAGAAACCTAAAGTGTAAGAATGTTCCTCCATAGCCATTAACTTATGTTTTCCTAGAAACCCTAAATTATAATGCATATCCTCCATCCTCATTTCTTTAATATGCTACTCTTTAAACCCTAAAGTGCAAGGATAACATTTACACTACTTTCATTTATATTGCAATGAGAGAATTTTAAATTGTGTAAGAAAAATGAAGACTCTATACTTAGAATAAACTTATATGTTGTTTTAAAATCCTCTCTGTCTTCCTTCACATTTAATTCCTTTAAAATTTGAACTTGAGCATTGTATCTTTATTTTTTCATAGTTGAGCTAAGTAACTATGATGGCTTTTGGCATCTGATGTTGTAGATAGTATTTCTTGACCTCTTTATTGGAAGTGGAATATCCTTGATATAATACAACTTATACTACACCTTCATATTGAATTTTATCTCATGATCAAATTTTTTTCTCGTTCTCCATCATTTTAACTTCGTAATCTATTGTTGTATGTCTAGTCTTATAATATTTATGTCATTGAAATGTAATATTTTCATGATCCACTTGTTGATATTATTCTCTTGATTTAAATTTAATTTTAATAGATTGTGGAAAAGGTTTTGAAATATCCATAACAATATATATCTAAGTATATACAATATGCTTTTACTCCATAGTAATTGGTCCCTCTATATGAATTCCCCTAAGGTATTGCCAATATTATTTAAAATATCCTTAAAGATAAGATTATATGGAAGTCAAATAATCTTGATCTACACTGAAAGCTTTCCGGTAGTTTCTATATCTATAGAAAAATTACAATTCCATCATCATAAATATAAGACATCTCTCCTCCTAAACCATGGACCAACACCTATATTTATCTGTAATTTTTGGAACAAAAATATGATGAGGAAAAAATATTTATGAAGTAAAGTAATGTAGTAGTTTGAATTCAATCGCCACTTCCAATTGATCCAATTTGGAATCTATTAAAACTTAGGCTAGTAACCATGGGACTTAAATTATACCTCTTTTCATTTGAGAACTATTATATCATCCTAGATCATCAAATCCTTGATAATCACTTTTGGATCTACTCCCTAGATAAGACTTGTATAGTTTTTCTACCACTTATCTCCAACATGGGCATCCATACTTCTAGCTAAGTCATCCTTACTTACAATTAGGACTTTTAAATATGCTTTTTTTCATTTTACCTACCTTTTACCCATATGAATCCTTTCCTTTTTTAACTTTCTCAAAGATCTGGAGTAAGAAAAGGTGAGGCTCACTCTTACTTACACCTACTTGTTATTTGTATGTTCTTCTTACTAGGGTTATGCATAAGGGATCAGCCCCAAAATGTATTTATAAAAATTTGGTGAATCAATTTCAAAATCTAGATGAATAGTGTCCAAATGCATGTAGAAGTTTCACTATTATTAGGGGCAATTTTGGAAATTTAAACTTAAAATGGTCAAATTATTATAAAATGGGGGTAAATCAAACTAGAAAAAAAATTACACCTAGAAATTTTTGGTTAATGGGCCCTGGTCAAGGGTCTCAAATATTAGCCAATTTTAAATTTTGAAAATACTAAATTTTAGCCAGTCTAGCGATAAATAGTTGCTATGCATAACCCTGCTCCTTACTCTTCTCAAAAGATCTAAAATAAGAAAAGATAAAGGATTAGTTATAAGGATTTGAAATAACCTTGTCTATTAACAAATATAACTACCACACTTTTATTGAATTTACTTGTATTAATAATTTATTTGATTTATTAATATATATTATAATTAATTCATATTGATGCAAACTACATTGAATACAATTGCATGAAGAATGCTACTTTTAGAAGGATTTGATTACTTTTAGTTGAAGTCTCATAAATAAAACCTTTTTATCAACCTCTTTTGAAGAACATTATATGTTTATTAAAAAAATTTAATAATGAAAATTTATTATAATATTATAAATACTTTTTAATTAAAATAAATAATAATTATTTAAAACATATAAATATTTTATTTTATTAAGAATGCAAGTAATAGCATTGAAACATGAACCTAAGTAACAGGAAGTTATGTAAAATGAATTGATTCAAAATTATTTCTTAAAACATCAGAAAGATCATATGCTATAGACTATGGAATACCAATCATATTGGATTATGTTGGTTTGGTATTGTCAGATTTGTTACATGGTTATTATAGTATTCACATTCATAGTTTGTAGAGTTGAATTGTTAAAAAACTTTATACTTGGAAAAATAAAAATGTATGTGATTAAAGTATCAAATTTATGAAATTTCCTTTATTTGTTGTTTTTGTTAAATTTTGAAAGTTTAGGTTACTATAATTTTTATTATTTTATTTTTAGTCATTGTCATTTAATTTTATTTAAACATCTTTCTGATTAAAAATTTAGCATCTTAGTTATGATTTTGAGTACATACTCCCAAGGGAAGGAATAAATACATCTAACCTCTTCATTTCTTAAATCTTGTAACCATGTCATATCCCCTATAAAAATTTAAATATTATATTTAAATGAATGTTTACTTAAAAATTCAATCTAAATTTAATTATAATTCTTTTTAATTTAAAAATTAAAGAATAAAGAAAACATTCTCTCCTTTAAAAGTTTTATATTGGTCCTTTGATGAGTAGATTTTATTTGTTTAAATTCTTGATTAATGTATTAAAAAAAAAATTAAATTCTTATGTGAAATTTATATGATTTTCATAAATTCTATTTCAAAACAAAATTAAAGTTAAAACAAGTTTTAAATTTAGTAAAATATAATAAAATTATACAAAATAAATTCAATGTTTTTTTTATTACATATGAAAGTTGGTTATAGCCACTATTTTTAGTAACTGGAAAGCATGGAATTCAAACCACATAGGATGCTCCCAACAAGAATATTCATCTCATTATTGTTGACCTGACGTGAGATGGAGATAATCGATCATTTAGGATTTGTACCATCGATCTGGTGCACACTCAAAGGATCTAGAACAGACTACTACCTTTACTAAGCTGACAACATGACCCCAAGGTTTGAAACTAGGTCTCTTCTTGGTAAGTAGCCTTTGCCAATACACCTAACCCTTGGGGCTAAATTCTTATGGTAGAGAGAATATCAAGAGCCGCTCTTAGGTGGCTAGTAGTGCCATCCCATTCAAGTATACCACTATATAGAGGAAACCCACAAGATTGTTTTTTGTATTCTCTTTTTCATTACATAGAATTGAACTCGATTTTTTTATTACATATGAGAGTTGTTTATAGCCACTATTTTTAGTAATTGGAAAGTGTAGGATTCAAACCACATAGGATTCTCCCAACAAGACTATTCATCTCATTGTTGTTGACCTGATGTGAAATGGAGATAATTAGTCATTTAGGGTTTGTACCATCAATTTGGTGCACACTCAAAGGATCTAGAACAAACTACTATATTTACTAAGATGGCAACATGACCCCAAGGTTTGAAACTAGGTCTCTTCTTGGTAAGTACTTGGCTAATAAAGCCTTTGCCAATCCACCTAGCCCTTGGGGGTAAACTCTAAGGGTAGATAAAAAATATCAAGAGCCACTCGTAGGTGGCTGGTAGTGCCATCCCATTCAAGTATACCACTATATAGAGGAAACCCACAAGATTTTTTTTATCCCCTTTTGCATTACATAGGTTTCAACTATAGACCTCTTGTTCAATGGAACTAGGCTTGTGTTCTCCACTTGTGTTACAAATACAGACGAATAAATAAACTCAAGTTTATTTTTTATTATTTTTTACCATTATATGCTCGTTTAATATTTAATTTAATATATTTATTAATAAGCTAGATGCTTTTTTTATTTGGTTAGTATGATAAACTCCTACTACCAACGCACAGGTTGAGCAGTCTCCTCTCAGTCATGACCCTCATAAAGCTAAGAGCTATGCTTATCAATAGGGAATTTAATACATAGCCACCACACATCCACCCCTTTACACACTCATCCACGCCATAGTTTGAACCTTAGACCTCTCGAAGAAGAGTCAAAACATGAACCATTGTGTTGTCCCATGGGACTTTAATAAGCTATATGTGACTTCTATTGGGACCACTTTCGTTAAAATAATAAAACATGAAATTACTATTAGTTTAATTAAACCATATCTAACTTATATTTTTATTATATATTATTCATTTTTCTACACCCAAATACTTGATATTATTTTTATTTGGTTTCTAAATTTTTTAAGATTATAATAAAAATTGTAAATGGCAAAAAAAATTGTTAAATCTAATACATCATATATATTTGTAAATATTATATCAAAATTAAATCAACTTATCATTATAATTATATGATAACAACATTAGATTCATTTTTTTATATATATAATCTATTTTTTTACATGGTGGAATCAGCCATGAATCTAGGTAGGTTGTCTAGATTTTTATGGCCACCACAGTATTATGTGTTGTCTACCTCGAAATTCATCACATAGATCATTATGCAGTTTTCTCCTATAACCACCATGCCATAATCATTTTAAAACTTTTACGCTATTGAAAGCACCAGGAAAATAAAGGGACAATCATTGAGTTTGGTGAGGCTCGATATTTGAACCTTGGACCTCTGTCCCCTTACGGGGTTTGGGGGAACCAATTAGTTTACATCTCGAACCTTATATATAATCTAATTAATCATAAATTTTTTCATTTTAAAATATTATATAAATCACAATGTAACAAAAATAACATTATTCGAATATATATATATATATTATTCATATCTAAATACATTTATAAATCTATTACTTTATAAATCCACGAAACATACAAAAAACAAAGCTACATAATAGTTGAGCAGATAAAACCCAAACTAAAACTATCAAGACACTAGAGCTTTTACTATTAATAGCTAAAGCCCAAAAAGGACATAATGTCTCATGCAAAAGACCATACTATAAAAAAACATAGTCAAGCAGACACCCCTAGAAAGGACGTCCAACAAAAATAACTATTTGTGAAATAAATTATTTCTCTAATTCAAATTCAAAATTCGGCCACTATTTAGGTATAAACTCTTGTGTTCAACAAATTTTCCTAGGGAATCCCTACTACCACATATCAAAGCCATTTGAAAACATAAATTATCTCCTCAAAATTTTATTATCTATTTGATTTAATCCATCTAGGAAATCCTCCTGCCAAACTGTACATTTTTCTTGGAAAATTCCCAAGTTTGCTAAAAAATAAGTCAATCTATTTTCCTCCCTATAAACATGCTTAATCTCAATTGCTTCGAGGATTAAAATTCATCTTTGGGATTTAGCAAGTTCATTCAAAATCATCCAAAAAGGGACCTAAAAACCTTTGATCATATTAATGATATTAATAGAATCCCCTTCAATAATTATCTTCCTAACATTCAAAATTTATAGTTGACAAACCCCTTGAAATAGAGCTCGCACCTCTGTAAAGTGACTAGTTTGACGATCTAATTTTTTAGTGAAAGCCAACAAAATCCTCCTATCAAAGTCTCTAACCAATACCCTCACATCAGCTGGTCCTGGATTCCCTTTATAAGATTCATCAAAATTTAGCTTCAACCAACCAAGAGGAGGAGTTTCCAAAATAGTAGGAAAACAATTTCGAAAAAAACCAAATCATAATAATGATCCTCAGGAATTGGGATAAGACAGAATGAAAAAAGGGATAATCAAACAATAGGTGCATAGGTGATTCTTCAGCACTACCATACAGGTAGCATCTATTCAGAATAACCAATGCCCTTTTTTGCAAATTATCCAATATAAGGCACTTCCCTTAAGCCGTCAACCAAAATAAAATATTAACTTTCGGGGCAAGACCCTTCAACTAGATATTATTAACGCAAAACTAAGAATCAAAGGGAAAATCTAACAAAAATTAGTCTAACTTAACAGAAAAGCAACCATCCTTCTTTACCCTCCACACCAATATGTGTGGCCTATCTTGAAGCTAACTCTTTTATATTTATTTATATTTAATTAAATTTAGTTTAAAACGATCTTATTGGTATTAAATTATTATTGTAATATTATAATATTTCAATAAATCATAAATCATAATAATAATATATTATATTATCTAGCAATTTTTAAGTATAAATTTACACAAAAAATGTATATTTTTAATTAAAATTCATATCATATAATAAATATTTATTTAAAAATAAATACACCTGCTCAGAGCTATTGTAAAATTATTAATAAAAAATACATAATTTAAATAGACTCAAGATGATATATAATCACACATATTCAAAATAAGTTTTTATTGTGCATTTATTTTCTAATTTTTAAATAAGTTAAATGTAGCTTTGTGAATGTCATTCCAATGAAATTAATAAAACATTACATTGCTATCACCTTATCTAAACCATATATACCTTACCTTTTTATCAAATGTATTCTTATTTGCCTTTCTATTAAATATATTTTTCTTCCTCAAATTGTTATGTTTCTACAATCAACTCTCTGATATCATTTTTATTAGGAGATAAAATCTCACTTGTCTAGTTGCCTTATAAAATTTGATTTTTTTCAAGACAAAGACAAACATCATGAATGGTTAAATATTTGCTATGCAATTTTCATTACGAGATAACATCTCATCTCATTCAATTAGTTGCCTTCTAAAATTTAAATTTGACCAAGATGAATGTCAACATCGTGGATGGCTAAAATATTTACTATATGATTTCCTTCTCTATAAATATTTTTGCTCTAACAACCTGTCAATTTCCTAAAATCTCTTTTTCTAGGGGTCTTATTCATGCCCTACTATTCCAACATATCATTTTCATCATCAAATGTTGTTTCTATTTGTGGGATTAGTCCCAATTTTTCTTAACACTCCCAATAACAATAGTTTGATGATTTTCATTTTATTTTGTTCTTGCTTCTTGATATTCTTCTCCTATTTTCATTCACACCAATACTCTTTTCTTCATCAATCTCTATATATTTTTCATCATAGTGATACTTTTCATGTATAAGAGAATATTGCTATGAAGGATTTGAACTGCAAGGAATAACCTCAAAATCAATTTCTTGTTTATGATGTCTTGAAAACCCTAAAGTGTAAGAACATTCCTCTATAGACATTATTTTCTTCTATTTCCCTAAAAAACCTAAATTATTTATTATTAATAGGTTTAAATCCTAATTTGTTATGCATATCCTCCATCCTCCTCATTTCATTAATATGCTACTCTTTAAAACCTAAAGTGCAAGGATAATCGCTACACTAATTTCATTACTATTGCAAGGAGAGGATTTTAAACTACTTGAGAAAAGTGAAGAATTTGTACCTAGAACATCTTCGAATTCCTTTATTTTAAAAATTTCCTCCACATCTTCTTTCACATTTAATTCCTTCTAAATTTGAACTTCCACATTGTATCTTTATTTTTTTCTAATAGTTGTTTTGAGTGGACTATGATGGCTTTCGTCCTTTGACGTTATAGATACGACTTCTTTACCTCTTTCTTTGGAGTGGAATATCCTTGATCTAATTCATCTTATACTACACCTTCATGTTGAAGTTTTTCTCATGACTATTTTTTTCTCATTCTCCATCATTTTTACTTTGCAATCTCTTACCATATAAACAATGTCATAATATTTATAGCATCAAAATGTAATATTTTCATAATCCACTTGTTGATCTCATTCTCTTTATTCAAAGTTAATGGGTTTTGAAATATCCACAACAATGTGTATCTAGGTATATACAACATGTTTTTGTTCCTTAGTAGATGCTCCCTCTAGATGAACTCCTCTAGGGTATTGCCAATATTCTTTAAAATATTTTTATTGATAAGTTGATACGAAAGTCTAATAAACCTCATGTACATTAGAAGCATTTTCTTAGTTTTTGTATCTATACAAAAATTATTGTTCCATGGTCATAAATATAAAACATCTCTCTCTCCTAAATTACGGGCAACACTTATTTTTTATCCCTAATTTCTAAAATAAAAAAGATGATGAGGAAAATACCTTTAGGAAGTACAATCATATAGTAATTTGAATTCAAAAGCCACTTTCACTTGATCCAATTTTGAATCTTGAAAAACTTGAGCTAGTAACCTTAAAACTTACATGTTGACCCATTGCTTTTAAAAACCGTTATATCATACTTGAACATCAAATCTTTAAATAAAATTACTAAAAAAATATGTTAAATATCCTCTTTGTTAAACTTGAAAAAGTTTTAATCATTATTATTTAATTCTAATAAAACATTTTTATAATTAAAAATTTAATTATGGACTCGAGTACCAACTCTCGTTAGGGAAAGGATGAATACCCGTAACCTCATTGTTTGTGAAATCTTTTGACCATGCCATATGTCATATACAAATTTAAATATTATATTTAAAAATGGATGATGTTTTGAAAATTGTAATAACACGCGATATTTCATATCGCTAAACTTGAAAACGTTCTTCTTGGTCTTTTAGAGTCGAACTTTGAGAGTTTTTGGAAATATTATTATTGTACTCTTTTCAGAACTATCAATCCAAAGAGAATAGAAAATTTAAGAAAGATAAGGTCGTTGGCGTGTTAATATAACATGGTATTGAAAACAAGCATAAACATATATCTTTCTCTTATTTGGGGCCCACACGATCGGGCTCGGCAGAGTTTAATTGCGAATTGGAGGCAAGCGTTTACTCCCATCTCACACGCAAACACAAACCGCGTCGGAAAAATAAGCGTGTTGCGGCCTGGCCTACCTTCGAAGAAGTGTGCATACTTGTCAATGTCGGAAGCAAACGCCGTCGGAAAAATATGCGTGTTGCGGCCAGGCCTGTCACGAGCTAGCCTGGCGAACCCTAAAAGGCCGTAAGGACAAGGACCATGCGGCACCGTGCACGCTCGACTAGTCGCCACGGGTTATATGCGTTGCAGTGTCTCAGTCACCTTGCACCAATTAACACGACAACACATATAACAATATCCTGCTCATGGGCTTAGCAGAAGCATCCAAGTGTATATTTCTTTCCCTACAATTTTTTTGGTGTATTGATACCAAACTAATGGAATCACATGGACTATGTTATTCAAGAAACGTAGATTTATTCAATCTTACTTGTTTTTATCTATTTGTTATTTTCTTTCAATACCTTTTATGCAGAGTTAGATATTTTAATTGGATCTACTAAAAGTTTATAGAATGTCTAATTAATAAATAAATTTGTACTTTAGACTAAAACACATGGAAATCAAGCTATAATAAATAAAAACATAAAATAATTGTTAATTAAAAAAAATTGGTTCAACCTTATCTGTATATATATATTGAATTATCTGTATATATATATTGAAGTTATATAATTGTTATTATTATTATTTTTATTCGAAACAAAACGCGTAATTTTATATATAATATTAAGGCACTTCAGATTGGTTCAAGTATCTGCTTAGTACAAAAATTCAATGAGGGGAATGCATTGTAGTTGGTCTAAATATTTGGGGATTAATACACTCTAGTTAAAGCAAGCATAGATAAAGTAATTTTTTCAAAAAAAAAATCAAAATTTAGTGATTTAAAGGATATTGTTTGATAAATTGGGAAGGTGTCTAAGGATAGAACTTAGCATGATAGAGATAACTAGTTATGATGTAGCCACATACCTAGACCAATTATTATTATGTAAAAATCCAACAAATCATCAGTATATTAGATGAAATTGCATTTTTTTCTCTTACTTTTTATTTAAACATTTTTACCACTATATAGCTTCTTATTACTTAGATCCATGTTACAAGTAATGCTATCACTTGTACTCTTAATAAAATAAAATATTTATATTTATATGTTTTCAATATTATTATAAATATTATCAAATAGTATTAGCTCAATCGGTTAAATTCTTAGACTTTCAAAAAGGATATCAAAGTTCAAATATTTCTAAGGGACACATGCATAGTTGTCAAATTATTGTAATACCACTATGTGGTCATGATGTACTATAGGTTTGATCCATTTCAATCTTATATAACTAACTAAATAAATAAAATACTCAAGTAATAAGTGAATGTGAGCTAGGAAAAAGCCTCACCTTCAAATTTCTTACCTTAAATTATCAGAGAAATTTAAAAATATATATATTTTCTTAAGGCAATGATGATTAGCAATAAATAAATGAATTTAAAGAAACTTTGTTTAAAATTAAGATAAGGGAAGTAATAATTTGATGTTTGCCAAAACAAAAAGAAGAACATAGTAGTAATCTCTATTTGGGTATATTAGAAGCAATTATGAAGCTTGAGATAACCAAGGATGATATGATGGTTCTCAAAGACATAAAGTTAATATGTATGTTCAATGGACATAGGCTATTTTAAGATATTATTTATCTATTTCGGAGCATTGAACAAGAAGATTTACTTTAGAAAAATTTAGAATTTATATTTATATTTATATTGTGAGATAAAATGCTCTATATGAGATTGCTATAAGGTATTATTTAGTGGAATTTCAATCAAATTAATTTTAAATTTGTTTTGGAGTGAATCATATTAAAAAAGTTGTATAAATTCTTATCTTCACTAATAAGAACTTGTTAGGAACAAATATAAAATAGTACTTAAACCCTTATATCAAATAGACTATTGTTATCATTTTTATTTTTCTCTTGCTTGCTTATTACTAAATGTAAATAAATATAGCATACATATTGATATCAATATAGTAAATTTTTATTTTGCATTATTTATCAAACATGAGTTGGAACTCACTAAATAATTATCATTCTTTGTGAGTCTATAAAAGTATCTTGTTTATGTATGCCATCCCTTTTTGGGAAGAAAATCTACAATTAAGTGAATTTAACATGAATGATCCTAAACATACAAAAAAGCTTGCAAAATGTATCATATAATACCTAAATTTAGCTTATTTAAGAATATGGAAAACTTCTAGAATGTGATTTAAAGTATGTTCTTTATTGCTTCACATTAAGAGAATATATTTTTTCTCTTTTATTCATTTTTCTTTTGGATTGGTCATACCATTTGTTAATATTCATGAAGGAAAGAACTTGATTAAAAACTTTGAGTTAAAATCGTGATAGAGTTCCATGTCATAATTTATGGCAATGCGATCTACATCATGGTGAAAGAATGAATGATTTCATGAGTCCATAACTTGGTTTATGTCATAATTTATGGTAATATGATCTACATCATGGTGAAATACTGAATGATTTCATGAGTTCATAACTTGGTTTAATATGACTTGATGTTGCCACCACTTAACCTTTGTTGAGAATATTTGCATCATGGTTCAAAATTTACCAAGAAATATAAAGCCAAATATAGTGATCTAAGCCATATAATCTTAAGTTAATTTGAAATCCTGAAACCTAAGATGTGTATATTAATCCAAATTGGATGCAAGCACCTAAAGGAGCAGTAGAAAAGGTCTATCATGGTAGAGCTAGATGTTAGATCTAAATGATTTTTAGATCTAAATGCTCTTATAACACATGAGATTGGTAAAAAATTAATAAGTCTTTTGCTTTATATCAGTGGAAGTGCCCTTCCATATTGTAAAAATGTAATGATTGTGGAACAACCATTTTACTCATCTTGTCATTCCTCTCATAATTTCAACTTATTTTGAATGGGAGCATTGTTGTTATTTGTATTTTCTATGTGTTGATTGATCATGCACCCTTCTTGTTATGGTTTTTGATATATTTATTTTTGATCTCTTATAACCTAAAACTTAACAATTTAATTTCATGCATTTTAATTTTTGAATTTATTTTATGTATTTAAATTCATGTAATTAAATTATAGTAGTGTAGTTTTTAGTAAGGATAGTTGGAATCCAATCCAGTTCTAAAGGGAATTACCCATGATTTCCAATACCTGCTCACTCCAAAACTCCATTGGAAGTGCATACAAATAGATCCAAACTGGGATAGCATTGGGTTCAATTCAGGGATCAAATCCCACTCATTAGGGTTGAACAAATAATCTTGTTGAACCATGATTCCTCTTTTTCGATTCGAAAACCCTATTTCTAAAAAAATCAATGTAGGGTGAATACCCATGAATTTGTAAATCATATCGTGATTGGCTCTATACAATATTGTTTTATCTACCATCCTTTGCTCAATGATAATATTTGGCCTTGATTCTGACTGTTGCAAGTATCCATTGACTCTTTGAGATGTTAATATTTTTCCAACAACCGTAAAAACATTTTTTATACAGTTAATTTGTGCTTCTTCAATCTTTGCTAGTCTCTGTTATAGATTTTTCTTTCAATAAATCTGCAAACGAAATCAGCCTCTCTAAAATAAAACCCAAAGGTGTTCCCATTTGACCCTCCTAAGACAACAATCTTGTTTTCAATCATGCAGCAACCAAAAAACACTTCGTCTATTCTACAAATTATATTGTAGATAATTTATTTTAGAAAATTAATATTACATTATAAAACCTTTTAATATATTATATTAAATCAATTTTATTTTGAAAAAATAAAACATAATTCAAAAATATATATTTTTAATTAAACTAAAACAATTTATTTAAGTGTTAAATCTTCTATTAATATTATTTCTTTTAAAATTACAAACTAATAACATATATTATTAATTTATTAATTTTTATTATTTTAATTTTAATTATTATTTTATAAACATTTTATAATTAAATGGTTAGTTGATATATATATCTTTTAAGGAGATGAGCACCTCCCATTTTGCAGTTTTAGTTTCTTGAATCTTTTCAAGATGAAAGATCATGCGAGACTTACCACGTGAGGCAGTCTTAAAGAGAAACAACGATCACGTTAAATTTATCACATCATTTAACTCTAAGATTTGAGCCTTGAGCCTTGTTCTTTGAATGTTCACTGGCATACCACAACACTCCCCTGTATGTTTATGTTTTTAAAAGAGCTACTTCAAAATATTTTGGTACGTTTAACAGACACTAAGAATTAAAAACTAAATTTGTCCAAGGGTTAAGCAATGAAAATATATATGTGGCTACACCGAACCCCAAATGGTATGTTCCACGTATAATCTGCCTTTTCGTACTCTTCTCTACTTATTTAGAACGGCGCTCAATAGGAAAAGGCAGAAGATGAAAGACTAAATAAAATTAAGTAATTACCAACTCGTCGACGCGAGTGTGAACGTACTTTGATGGCTTCCAAGAGCAACCGAATTTGTAGCCCACTCAAGTCTATTAAGATTTGCAGGTTGGACTACAACACACGGCATGAAAATAAGCAAATATATATATAAATGTTTTTTGAAATTTTCTTGTTAAACATATGCAATCCTTTTCGACGCCTCTTGCGGCTTGTTTTATTTATATCTCCCCAAACTGTTGAGAGAAGTTATTCAATCGAGCATTTGGTGCATGTGGAGTAGACGTTGAAATTGGAGTACACGTTGGTGATGGGTTGGTTTCCTTTCAGCGTGCTGACGACGGCATTTCCACGTTTGAGTACGGCCGCCTGCTGGCCTTGTTGGAAATCCATGCTCAGCGTAGATATTCCTTTGGCTGTGATAGTGAACGTCTGAGAAGCACCTCCAGAACTCAACTCCAGGGTGGCAGGAGGCTGAGTCACCATCGCAGTCACGTACAATTTATCTGTGAGATTAGCACTTCCACTGCATTCAGCGCCTAAATTTTTACTTTGCGTGTAATAGAACATGTACAGCGAATCCTCCGTCACGGCAGGCTCGATGCCCGTCTTGTACCATCTTATGTAGTGCTCGCCCAGCTCCAAGAATGCCAAGTGTGGGAAACCCTTCACGTAATTGACAGAAGCAGCAGTAGCGCCTTTGCTGAGAGTAGTAGGCCCAACGTAGTGGCTCTCCACCCAGTCATTCCACGTTACGATCTGAAGAAAAGGCGTGTTGAGCTTTGTGATGACCTCGTTCCACTTGGCCATCCACAGCCCCGGGCCTTGATAATTGCCCCTCACACATTCAGCAGCCACATTCTTCTTAAACCACCAGGGACTCACGCTGGGCATGTACGCTTTGCTTTTCTCGTTGCAAGCCTGGAGATAGTTCTCATCCCTCGAGAAGTCGGGGCTCTGGAAGCCACTGCTGAAATAGGGCCACGCTGAGACGTCCCAAGCATGGAGGCCATCGATTACATCTCCGAAGGTCTCAAGCCTGCCCCGGACACCGTAGTAGGAGCCGTCCGTGGGGAAGAAGGGAACGAAGAAGAATTTGTCCTTCCCTCCGGCTTTCTGGAAAATGTCCTGCCACCCGGCCTTGGAATTGGCGTAATTGTGCTGCTGCCACCACGCATCGTCGTCACCCAGCCAAGCCTGGAACATCTGCTTGCCGTTGTATTTGAGCAGACTGGAGCTGGAGTAGGTAAGCATGGCCACGATATTATCGGGAGTGAGCGTCCCGGTATCATGGTTCATGTCGGCGGAGAAGAAGAGCTTGAAACCGGAGCCCAAGTCTTGGGCAGCCTTGAAAATAGCGTCGGCACGCTGGGCGCGCTGCGCGTCCCAGAGTTCGGTATTGAGTGCGAAGGCATCGATGCCTTTGCTTTGCGCAAGTTGAATCTCCTGCTTCAGCACATCTGCACCGTCTTCCGCGTACAGCAAGTAATGAGCGATTACGAGGCCACCGGCCGCCGCTACATGTGCTTTTCGAAAGATAAAAATTAGAGAGACGAAAATAGCAAGAAACGCTTTGGGCTTCATTGTGACTCAGTATACTAATTCTCTTTGTGTTCTCCTTCTACCTGCGTATGGTTTGGTTATATAATAGCATAACCAGGGAGGGGCAAAATTTGTGTCTAGAAACGATTCAGGTCAGGTCGTTAGTCAAGACCACACGGGCTATGAATGCGGAGGAGGAGTTCCGTATTGAAGGAAAACGTTTACTCCCATCTCACACGCAAACTCGTCAATGTCGTTGAAAAAATATCCATGTTGAGGCCTGGCCTACCTTCGAGAAGAGTGCAGACTTGTCAATGTCGACCGAGTATGCAGGGAATAGATTCCTCGCGGCGGCGAAGGAAACATTTATACTTCTTTATTACCCTGAGCATGCTTTCTCAAGACCACAAGGGTTATAGTTGTGTCTCGAGTCGTTAGTCAGGAGCACATGGCCTATGAATGCGGAGGAATTGGCTATTGGAGCATAACGTTTACTCCCATCTCACACGCAAACGCAATCACTTTCGAAAAAATAAGCGTGTTGCGGCCTGGCCTACCTGCGAAGAAGGGTGCAGACTTGTCAATGTCGGCAGCGAATGGAACGTGGTGATATCGTCCACCACAAGCGAACGCTAGTATTTCCATTTCACAACCACCACTACAGGGCCATTGCGAAATCAAACTTGGTTAAATGGTTTTAATACTAAAAGCCTGCTATTACTAACTTAGGTTAGAACTTTCAACGGAATGGTAAGTTTAAGTAAACAGGCCTTGCACCAAGAAATTGTCTACGTATGTGCATAAGGAGAGGACTTGTTCAGCTTCAAAGTCGGCTAAGACGACATTTTATGCACAACCTGAACAAATCAACCACGACGGATCCACGCTACATTATCTGGGAATTCCTGATTTTTTTAATTATAAAAGGGAAACCAAATATGATTCTTTCCCTACATTTTTGTTGGGGTTTATTGATGCCCAACTAAAGGCATCATATGGAACTATGTTGTTTAAGTAATGTATATTTATTCAATTGTTTTTCCCTATTTGTTATTTTATTTTAAATAAAAATTAGATTTATAGATTATTTGTGTAATACATATAAAAACATTTAAATACTTTTTTAGTAAAAAGAAGGTAATTTATAAGTAATTGATTCAACCTTATTCATAGATATTGGAGCTAGCTTTATAATTGTTATTATTATGTAAGCACCCATCAACTTATCAATATATAAGATATAACTTTATAAGAAGATGAAGATTCATTGCAACAAAAACATTAGATAGACGTATACGAGGTAGAACATTAAGATGATACCATGGCTCTCTTTCCAATCATGCTCTTATGGGGCTCCCAACTTACCATAACATCAAGGTACAAGGATTTTTTAAACAACATGTTAATATGCTGACTGATTTAGGTAGTACACATAACTTTCAATGTCATCTAAGTCCTTGGGCTTATATATAATACTTCAAATTAAGATAAATTTCAAGTCTTAATTATTACTTATGGTATTGTTGATCCTTAATGCTTGGATAACTTTACATTACAAATGAATAATATGTAAATACAAATCATTGACATATATGGCATAGTCATTATCCATATGATAGCAACAACCAACTTGGACTCATAGTCCTTGTGAAGATAACTAACTTGACATATGGAACTTGTGCACGGTAGTTTCCATGTGAGATATTAGTTATCCTAAACTAACATGAACACCTAGATCATGTGAGTGGTAGTTGTATCCACTTTAATGCATATTCCACTAAAATATATAGTAATAATTCCTATTATTTCTCCCTTATTATATCATAGTTTAGAATTTCTTAAAGAGGAAATTTTGGAATACATCAAACTTGATTCATCCATGAAGATATCTACATATTGTTCGTAATTAGGTCAAAAAAATTATTCTTGGCTCTCACACTCTTGATTCTAGCTTTGTCTCTAGGCTCTTGAGAAGAGGGAAATTTCCTCCTCCCACCACCTTTTATTCAACATGATTGAAATATGGTTATGGATTAAGAATACTTAAGCAATAACAGGATTGACCACACATTGCTTATATAAGGATTGGTATAATTTATGCTATCCACGGTTATACAACATAATTGTAATAGCATAAATACTATTATCTCACAATATATCAAGATTAAATTTCTCACACAATGATACACACAAATATTCAAGCAGATAGAAAAAAATTAATATATTCCCATGGATCATACACTTAGTATTCTAGTATCAATGAAGTACTAAATATTCATTACTCACATTTTATATGATTTTTCTACATATAACCTTTAAAGAGACTCTTGAATTTTAAACTTTAATTAACTATTCATCTCCTTAGACTCCGCAAACTTTTGAGAGATATGACTCTTCATATTTCTCATAAGAGAATTATATTTTATTGACTCTCTAATAATAGAAAACCTCTAATGCTGATAAACACTAAATGACTAATATTCACAAGACCCCTTCACACACATGTTTACAAAGTATATACACAAATATTTACAAGGTTCTTAAAATGTACTTGCAATGCACCAAATAATGTAATAAACTCCAACACCCTCTATCATATTATTTGGTATGCTTTTAAAATTTAATTTATATATTGGTATTTTTTCTTTGATTTTGGTTTTGACTTTGGCTTCATATTTTAAGATTTGGTTCTCTCAAATTTTCTATATGTGCCAATCTATAATTGGTACCTATCATAATTTTGTCATCTTTATTTTTTTTTTGTCACAAAATTCTCTATTACAAGATTGATACTTATCACAAAATTAATTTATCATGATTCATCATATACTTATTTAGTATTATTGTTCCTCTTTTGTTCCTTTAAAACCCATCATTTTCCTTATAACCTTCTAAAGATAGCAAGATGCCATAATAATACTTATCACAATATTTATTTTTCATCATGGAAGCCAGGTGTATTAAGTTATCTCTTTGATGATTTATATTTCTTCTTTGGTGTTGCATTTTTTATTTTCATTTCTCTTATGGTAATAGTTGGTTCAAGAGTTTACGAGAGACTTATATCATATCTAAGGAAAATATACCATTTTTTATAGAACCAATGGATTTATTTTATTTTTTACTTTTAATGAAATATTTTTTATTTTCACTAAACACCCTAAATTCAATTGTTCTACCCTTGTCCAATAATTATGATACTAATATCAAGTTGTTAGCCAAACTAGGTATTTAGAATACATTTTTAAGTGGACATTAAAAAAATGGAATATTGAGTAAAGCATTACCTACTACTTGAACCTAGTAGATTTTACCATCTACAATTTTAATAGGTATGATTTGTTTCGCTTGGATATTAAAAAACAAATGTAGGTTACCAGTCATGTGATTATTTATCCCTAAATCAATGTAAAAATAATTATCCTTTAATTTTCTTATGTTATGTGTCCTTTCAAATATTTGTTCTAAATTTGACTTCCCATTTTTCTATTGAAAAAACGTGGTGGTTTGATCCATTTCACCTTGTTCTTCTTTGAGACAAAATTGTTCATATTTTTGAGTTCCTCTTTTATTTTGAAAAAAAGGTAAAAAATTTATTGAAAAAAACTCAAATTATACATTTACTGTTGATAAAGTGCCTTTCTTGTCAAGACTTAAAATGTGGCACAACTTTGTTCCTTTGATTTTACAAATTTTAAAAAGTCTTAGTCCCTACTAGATGACCCCTAAAGGTGTTCTATTTACCCTTTCCTTTCAAATCCATAGACTTCATCCTGATTCTATAAATTCCTCTTTCTATTCTTATCCTTCCTTTCTTAGTTCCCATATTGTAGTTATTTATGGAGTTGTGTTCGTATATCTGCTTCATCCTTTACCATCTAAGAATCCTCTTGATTTTTATCCTGTACTGTCTCTAAAATATTCCTAATTAGAGTACCCTAGATTCTTTCCTCTGGTCTAAATTCCTTATTGAAAATCATGTTATTATGTTCCAACCAAAGTTACCAACAGATGAAACCCAAACTCAAATCCCGAGTTATCTTCAAGGTCTTTGATTTGAATCTATTGGTCTTATTTTTGAGTTCCTCTCTTAATAAAATTTGGTTCTTCAAATAAATAAGGCTTTGTAAGAGGTATTTTTTATGAAGCCATAATTTGTAAAGAACATTCCTTTTATTGTTTTTCCACTTCTGTAAGTAAATGTCAATTCTTCTCATTATTTCAATTCTTCTATAATTTGCTTGGATGAGGGAAAGTTTATTTTAATTTTCAATTAGAAATCCTTTTAACTCCCTAAATCAATATTTAAATCTTCTTTCCTTTGTCTAGAAAAAAATCCTCTCAAGGCTCGTTTTTAAATATTCTTGCTTGATTCAGTTTTCTTTCTCTAGACAAATCTCTTTTGATGCTTTCTTCAATTTTCTTCTTCTTCCATTCTTTATTTTAAATTATTTCTTTTCATTTTTTTCTTTCCATTGAACTTATTGCCACTTCAAAAAATAGGTTTATTTTCTCTTTATTTAATTTTTCTCTTTTTAAAGGAATATTTCTTATGCAGTTTATTTTATCTCCTAATTATTTTTGTTCAATATTCCAATGAATATAAATGGAGGTAAAAGAATAATTTTCATACCTCACAAATCATGCTCATAAATTTTTCTTGTTCTTCCTTCCTTGAATTTGTCCTTCAATATCATTCCTCCTTTCCAAAAAAAATAAATATTCCTTAAATAATCATTTTCTAAATTATATTTCTCACAAAATATTATGTGAGATTTTACCTCTAATAAAATTTTAATATATCTCTTTAATTTATGCATCAACACCTTATCACCATAATCAATGCACCTTATATTTACCTAACATCTTCAACCTAAAGTACCTCTAACTATGTTATTTCAATTGCTCTTCCATGTCTTTCTCAGACTCCTTTGCAGCAATATTACATCTTCTTTCGTCTATGCTTCTAAATTGTGCTCACTCTTTTGACTTATGGGAAAGGTGGGATTTCATGACAAGCAAATTATCATGACCACATTTATGATACATCGGGGTAACATTGCTCAATTTATCCTACAAATCATGATATTCTCTTACTTCTCCCATTACCTCAAGGAGACCATCATGGGGTTCCTCATTTTAATATTTCATAGTGAGGTTCTTCCTCTTCCTAAAACAGTTAGATTCTAGATGTCCTTTATGGTTACAATGAGTACAATTTTTTTTAACTAAAATAAGTAGGAGAGGAGGAAGAAGAAGAAGATATTTTTGCTTTAGGTGGATTTTACTAATTCAAATATCAATAATATCCTTGTTACTATGCCATAAAATTATCTTCTGCCAATTGTGCATGATTGAAAGTTACATCTAAAGTAGCCAAGGGAGTATATTTTAACTCCCAATACAATGGTTCAAGTAGTCCACTAGTAAACTTGATGATGAGGGATTCTATGGGATATTTCACATGAAGCAAAATCCTTAACCTATTGAATTGGAAGACATAATCTTGAATAGATATATTATGAGTTTGTCTTAACCTGTACCAATTGGCATTGAGTACCTTTTCATAATTGGAATTATAAAATGTATCCTTCAAATCTTTGACCAACCCTTCCCATATGGTAATGGTATTTTGGTCCTCTTTTCTATCTAGAATCACAAGCTTTGATAACCTTGATAATTTATGTTTAGTGAAAGGTACTTGTTCATTATCAAGAACCTCAGTATAATAGAATCAAGTCTTTATGTCTATTATCCAAATATTTAGGACATTAGGATTATTGAACTCCTCATAAGTTTTGACATCACACTTTGTTGTTGCCTTTAGATCTTTAGATATCTTAACATACAGGGTAGTTTGGTTTGTGATGTCTTAGACTTTATCAACCAAGAGACCAACTATATTGGCTAAAGTAGCCATCTAGTCTGCTATATCTGATGCCATTTAAAAATAGATATAAGCCAGGAGTGGCTACCAATGTGTCCCAAAGAATTACAAAATTTTACCTTTTGTAGGCAATCACAATATACTTCAAATATTTTACCTTCTACAATGAGGGATTACAAAATTTGATTTTTGGTTAAGCAATTTAAAAAAAAAATCTCCCTCTTTAAAATTTTTTACCTAAGAAAAAAAACAAGTAATATTGCTTTTACATTTACTAAAAAATTAGCACAAAATTAATTAATTAGCAAAAAATAATAACCCTTTTGGATTTGAAAGTCAACAATATTTTAAAATGTATAGCAAGTCAATGGCAGATTGGCCTTTCAAGCTATCAATGCAAAATGCAAGTAAGTCAACATAGTGCACAACTAGTCAATGAGATCAATGCTCAACAATAAATAGGTGATGATGGGTCTATGGTTGCAGAGGGCTTAGCTAGTTACATTGGCTAACTATTTCCTCCATGACACATCATGCCTTTTAAACCATTATGGATCCTACCGCACGATTGATGTGGGATAATTGACCTACAAATTGAAAGTATAGCAAGTCAATGGCAGATTGGCCTTTCAAGCTATCAATGCAAAATGCAAGTCAACATAGTGAAAGTATAGCAAGTCAATGGCAGATTGGCCTTTCAAGCTATCAATGCAAAATGCAAGTCAACATAGTGCACAACTAGTCAATGAGATCAATGCTCAACAATAAATAGGTGATGATGGGTCTATGGTTGCATAGGGCTTAGCTAGTTACACTGGCTAACTATTTCCTGCATGACACATCATGCCTTTTAAACCATTATGGATCCTGCCACACGATTGATGTGGGATAATTGACCTACAAATTGAAAGAAAAGAAACTAAACTATATACTGCTTATTCAAGCCACGTGTCAGACTAGAAGAAATCAACAATCATAAGTTAAGCACCACCTAATAAGATTGCAAAGAATGATGAGGAGAGATTCAACACCATGGATTGAAAAATCAGATCCAAGAAACACTAGCTAACCAAGTTGGCTATCTATGCTTCTAACGGAAAACAATATTGACCTACAAATTGTTTACTCCCATCTCACACGCAAAAGCAAAGCGTGTTGAAAAGATATTAATGGCGTGGATGAAGACTTTTGCGGCAGCGAATAGCTTAGGCTTATAATTTGTCTATTTATCAGTTTATAATAGAACTTTTAGTTGGTCTGTTGTACATTTACTACTCATTCATATATTTTAATTGAAGTCAATTAAAATATTAAAATATAATATTCACTTTTCCTTTGATATAGTTGAGCATCCTAATTAGAAAGAGTCAACCGACGAAACAAATGTTAACTTTTTTACTATTTTTTTTGAGTTGCCTAGTTTGACATATTCTCATTTCTAGTTCAAAAAATTCAAAGGTATTACATGATTTTAATTAATATCTCAATTACGGGCATCAGCGACTTCATTATAATAATTATAATTGGCTTCATCTCACACGCAAACGCAAACGCCGTCGGAAAAATATGCGTGATGCGGCCTGACCTATTTGCGAAGCAGGGTGCAGACTTGTCAAAGTCGGCAGCGAATGGAACGTGGGGATATCGACCACCACAAGCGAATGACGAACTTTGCTTTTTCAGGGGAAATCAAACTCGATTAAATGGTTTTAAATGGTTTTCATCATTTTTATTATTATATAATTTCTCATTATGTTTTAAGCATTGTTATTATTGTATTCTTAATTTTTAATATTGTTATAAATTTTTCAAAATGATATTAATTTAATCAATTAAAATTTTTAAAGAGGAAATCAAAGTTCAAATTTTATTAGATGATACATACATAATTTTCAAGTTATTTTATTCTCATTATGTGGTCACGATGTAATACAAGGTGGGCCTTTTTCAATCCTATATGACCAATTAAATAAATAAAATAGTCGACTGCGAGCTAGGAAAAAACATTACCTTCAAAGTTCTTACTCTAAATATTTAGAGAAATTCAAAAAATTAAAGGATTCTCTTGAGGCAATGAGTCAAGTAGGAAGTGAGTGTGAGCTACAAAAGAGTCTTACCTTCAAAGTTGTTACTTTAAATCTTTATATAAATTCAAAAAATGAAGGATCCTCTTGAAGCAATAATAAGTGACAAGAAATAAATGATATTAAAGAAAACCTTGTTTAAAAGTAAATATGATCTAGTTAAAGGAAGTAACAATTTGATGTTCCTTGAAACAAAAAGAAAAACATCAATGATAATCTCTATTTTGGTAGTAAATGATACATTAGAAGCAATTGAGAACGATGAGATAATCAAGGATGATATTATGTTTCTCAAAAGATGAGAGTCAATATGTATGTTCAATGGATATTGGCTAAATTTTTAAAAGACATTCTTTTTTTGCATGTGAATATCAAATGATACATTAAAATCAATTATGCAGGATGATATAATGGTTCTCAAAAGCAAAGAGTTATATTTTAAGATATTCTTTGTGTGTTTGGGAGTATTGATAGTGGAGATTGAGTGGATAGTGGTTATTTTTAGGAAATTGTAGAATTTATGTTTGGATTTACATCTGTGAGGTAAAATGCTCTATAAAGGGTTTTTGAAGGTATTCTTTAGTGGAGTTTCAATAAAAGTTATTTTTAATTTATTTTTAGAATAAATCATATTAAAAAAAATTGTAGAATTTCTTATCTTCGCTAATAAGAACTTATTAGAAATAAATATAAAATAGTATTTAAACCCTTGTATCAAATAGATCACGGTTATTATTTTTTTCTTTCTTTCTCTTATTTGCTTATCGCTAAAGAAAAAAGCACAAATATTGATACGAGTATAATAAATTTTATTTTCCATTTTTTGCTAGACTCGAGTGTGAACCCACTAAATAAGAGTGGCATTTCTTGTGTATCTATAAATGTATCTTATTTATGTATTTCATCCCTTTTCGAAAACCAAAACTACAACTAAGTACATTTATTGAATGTAACATGAATGATCCCATACTTAAAAAAAATATTGCAATAAATATAATATAATGTCTAACTTTAGCTTATTTGGGAAGTTTAAAAACTGCTAGAATATGATTTAAAGTATGTTCTTTATTGCTTTGCATTAAGAGAATGGTTTTTTCTCTTTTTTATTATCTTTTTTTATTGTTCAACCTTTTTTTTCATATTCACGATGGAAAGCACTTGATTAAGAAACCCTATGATTTATAACCATGATAGGCTCCCATGTCATAATTCATGGCAATATGATCTATCACATGGTGAAAGAATGGATGTTTTAATGAGTTTATAATTTGATTTAATATGACTTTATGTTTCCACCACTTCATCTTTGTTGAGGATATTTACAATATAGTTCAAATTTTACCATAAAATATAAAGGTATAGATAGAGATCTAATCCATAAAATCTAAAGTTTACTTGAAATTTTGAAACCTAAGATATATATGTCAATCCAAATTGAATGGACGTACCTAAAGAAGTTGTAGAAAATATCTATCATGGTAGAGCTAGATGTTAGACCTAAATGGTGGACTTCTTATGTTATTTTATATTTTTTATGGTCTTGTGGGGCTATGTTTAGTGAAAATCAACTACCGTGAGAGAATTGTAATTTTGTAAGGTTGGAAAATAGTAGAATCAATCAATTAATATCTTTTAAAATCCCTCAAACTTTTCTACGTTAGAGATAAGTACCATTTTGGTCTACCAAGGTTGATTTATTCCATGAGCAATCCTCTAGCAAGATGAAGTGATGGGATTGTATGGTGAAGGGCTACTCCACCCAAAACTTCCACAATACACAAAAAAATAGCAAATTTTAAATAACAGTACTCAATAATAACACGTGATAATAATACTCGATGAGGTGTTGTAGAACCATAAAATACCATATTACGATCACAAGGACTAATTTTATTACAAAGAAAAATGATAAAAAATCTGTAAGCTAGAGCCACAAGGTGTCATCTAAACTATTAGAAAAGTAGAATACTTTATTGCTTTATTCCATGGATCAACTTTGTATAAACAGCAAAGTTGATTATTGAGATCCATTAGATTACAACAACTCATCAAATCTGAACTAGTCTAAACTGAGAGTTCACCTAACTCATGGAAGAGTGGTAACTCAAATAAGTCTATCCTAGTAGAACTTAAGAGAATAATTATTTATTCTAACACCCACCCTTAAGTGATACTAGGGGTGAATGTAACAAATGAGTCCCAACAACAAGGCCTGATGAGGTACTCATGTACAATATATGGTCAAAAAGTCTCTGTTGGAAGATGATAAAAAACACAAGTGTCTCAAAAAGGAGGAGTGTGAATATAGGATGGAGAAAGAACCACAAAAATCGCAAGGGTAGTCCAAATTGACTCCACAAGCATGAGTATGTGGTTTCCACCTATATGAACACAATGGGCTGATAACTAGGTCCAAAACATATGGAAAAACAACAAAACAAGTGGCATATCCACAAGGATGAGTCCCAAAAACAAGGCCTGATAAGGTACTCATGTACAATATGTGATCAAAAAGAAGAAATATCACTAAAGAGAACTCCCGTAAAACCAAAGTGTCTCACAAAAAAAAGAGTGAGAACATAAGATGGAGAAAGAACCACAAAAAGCATAAGGGTAGTCAAAAATGACTCCACAAGCATGAGTATGTGGTTTCCACCTATATGAGTACAATGGGCTGAAATAAGGTCCAAAAACCGTGGACAAACAACAAATCATGGGAATGATGAAAAATCCCAAGGGAGAAAACCACTTGCCAGAATAGAAGAAGAAGATGGAGAGAAAGAAATATGTCCTCTTCAACCCCCCCCTAAGACAACTTCCACTAAGAATTTTGCAAAGGATCCTTCAGATGTCTCAAAAAAATAGAGACTCATCGAAAAAAAGTGTGAAGATAGTGTGGAAAGAACCACAAGAATTGCTAGGGAAGTCCAAATCGACTTCACAAGCATGAGTATGTGGTTACCACCTATATGGACACAATGGGCTGATAAATGTCCAAAAAAAATGGACAAACAACAAAACAAGGGCACCAAATGATATTGGAGTGTCGGGTTCAACCGAGAATGCACTCCATGATACAATAGTATTTGATCCACAAAAAAATGTGGAAAACAGTTTTAAAACTAAAAATGGACAACACCATTGTGTCCGTATCGAAAAACCTTTTTGATGACTATAGATACCCCTATATAAGATTGACAAAGTGGCCTTCATTTTTAGGAAAAAAATAATCTCTTCTTTTTTCTTACAAAAGGAATTTTCTAGAATAAAATATGGTTAAATATTTATCGCATATTTTAAAGTGTCCTACCTTTTCACTATGAATGTGAAAGAGAAAACATTGAAAGGATAAAAAACAATTAGACTCTCTAATGAGGCTAAAAAGGAGGAGCTGTGTAAGGTGTGCTAGCCATAATCTTCCACCTAAAAATGATTTTAAAAAAAAAAAAATTCTTAAAAAAAGATAAACCCCCATTTTGTTTTGAAAAATACATGGTCCCATATAATTAAAAAGAAAAACTCCACAGAGGTAACCATAGGGGAAAACTAGACAGAAAAGCTATAGAATCTTCTTTCGAATTGGGGAAGCATCAGTGGTGTTGTTGGAAGATATGGAATGCATTGGTGAAAGCACTCTGGTCAAAGCAGACCCAACGGATCGACACTCCTCACCACATATGAAAGACATGATTTAATAGTTCCCAGAAGCACATGTTCATCAATCTCAATGAGGCCAATAAATGGGCCCTTACAGACCTCAACAACTCCAATGACACCATTTTTAACGATGCCATGCTACCTCGAAATGAAGGACAACGAATCGCATTTTGGCTGCAACGAGTCCTCATATTGAAATCGATCTCTAAAAAAACTCTAGTAAATTATGTCAAATTGCAAATGGTTGACTGCCAATATTGGTGATATTTTCGTGATGAATATCCAATCTGTTGTCAAGGATGTAAAAGTTTTATCACCAAAAAAATACATAAATGGACTAAAAATAGTGTTGGGTGCCCTAGTGCCCGTGCTGCTAAAGTGTAACACACAACCGGAGTGAATCTCACCACACTTGAAAATTCATGTCTGCTCCTCTCCAACCCAAATAAAACATTTGGGGCCCAAAAATATGGTGGCTCTTCACATTGCCAAAAATAGAAGACAACAACCGCTACACAGAGTTCACAATATCCAGATCTGTACATCTAAAATCACCACGTACGAGAGGGTATGGTAAAAATCCACGTAGAGGTTCTGTTTCAATGATTAGGTGGATGCCCTCTGGTTTTCCCCTACAGATTAGATGCACTAGAGTAGTAATGGTGGTGCTATTGCCGCCTTTGGAGATGTTGAAATATTTTACCACAACCAAAGTGATGCATCCTTCGGTGAATCGTGTCTACTCTTCTACCAAAAAACAACAATGCCATGGTTTTCCACAACAAAACAAGCCATCATGATCCTTGTATAGCATAAAAATCATGACATATGGCCAATGCGCAAGTTGCAAAAATCAAACTCTATAGGATTTTTGTCTCATGGCTATCATCATCTCAAATACCATATTGAACCCTATATTATAAATCTATGGGTTCTTGTAACATATCTGTTGAGAAATTTTTGAAACACAAGATTTTTAAAAAACCTTCCACATCATTATTTTCTTGCTCGTGGTTCTAGAATACATCATTCACCATTGAAAAAAAATACTTGTAAATTCTATAACTCAAAATCTGGAGTATAGTTTACAAAAACCATCATCGAGGACATGACGTTAGCACTTCCTTCAGTGGACAAGCTACATAAAATTAGGTCAAGGACATCACGTTAGTTCTTCCTTTAGTGGACAAGCTCCATAAAATTAGGTCAAAAAATACGTGATTCTGCACACTGTAGTGAACGCGTAGCCAAATCACCTCCATAATTCTGACTCCTTGCTTCCACAATGCAGGTGAAATCCCTGCAAAAACCCTCATGTTGCTTTCCTCCTTCGAGTACAACACCCGCATCAAACTGGTGTAGCAGCTACGCAATAATCTATCTAGTTTTAGCCTATCATTAACGTCATCATCAGGTCCCATTTCTTCCTCGTTTAACACTACTTTTGTGAGATTGATCAGGTCCTGTTTATTTTAGCACATTCACCTTGATTTGTAAACCAAAAAATAAAACACTCGACAGTAATTGAAAGTAGATGGTAAACACAACAAGTAGGTGATGATGGGCCATTTGAAATGAAACTCGTTATCGAGAGCAATATACCAAGAAAATAGGCATGGATGTATGGGAGAAAAAAAACATCGTGATCACTCTGTCATAGCTACTACTAAACTGAGGACTTCGTAATTGTCATCAATAGCAAAAAATATCATCAACTTCTGTGGCCACAACAACACTATCACAACACCACTCCAAAACTTCGTGATTTGAACTCAGTTAAAAGAGACCAACAAAATAGACTCCAATCACACAAAAATGCAATATAATGGAAGAAAATTGCAAATTGATATTCTTCTCATTCCTAAATTCACACCACTTCTCCAAAATATTACAATCCATCATATAGCAACTGAAAACCAAAAAAACCCTAAAAATGCCTTTTTCTAAAAACTACTAAAAATAGATGTTTTTCTAAAAACTGCTAAAACTAGAAATGAGTCGGATTGCACCCAAATTTTGTGCACACATACCTATTATAATAAAAAACCTTATTTTAAAATATTAGGTCTCAACTTAAGGTATAAAAAAATATAATAAACTTCTAACATGCGAAAAAAACCAAAAAACCCAAGAACCTATTCTAAAAGCTAATTTTGGGACACTAGATGTCAGAGTTAGGTTCCAAAAATATGGTTTTTGGAGATTTAGACCAATCAAAGATTCACCTTATGCAGAACATGCACATGGAACCACCTGTTAAATTTCAAGGCAAACGGGCGTATGGTTCACAAGTTATGGCTCCAACAAGGTGCATCATTCTCCTCTAGTGAAAAAGAACTCAGCTCCTGCGAGTTCAGTTGAATTGAAACCTTGTAGCTTTTTGTTATCAATTTTCTTTAGCTTTGAATCTAAAACCCAAGTGTTATCTAACTGTGGTAATCCTTCCCACTAAACCAGGTATATGTTGTAGCTTCCATGTCTGGTGGTGATCACCTTCTTATCGAGCTCCTGTGCAAATCTATATTTTTTCTTCTTAGGCATCTGTCGTGCTCAATTTGTTGTCTCCTATAATTCACCATCCTCGACAGTACTAGGATACTAAAATAAATCAAAAACATTAAAAATGGGTGAAACATCAACTTCATCGAGCAACTCCACTTTATAGGCATTATCATTGATCTTCTTCAAAGTCTTGCATGGCCCAATTTTCTCAAGTTTCAGTTTGTTATACGTCCCCTTAAGATGAACCATGACCATATCACCCTCTTCAAACACTTTCACCCTTTTGTGTGCATCAGTAGACTCTTTGTAGTGAGCATCACTACTCTGCAATTTTTCCCCCACTAACTCTTGCACTTCCTGGATATGCTCAGCAAATGCTTCTACTTCATCACTAACTCGTTCCTCAATTGGTAACTCAACCAAATCTAATACACCTCTAGTATTTTGACCATAAATAATTTGGAAAGGAGATTTACCTGTCGACCTATTCACTAAACTATTGTATGCAAATTTATCTTGTTATAAGGCTAAATCCCATTGTTTTGCTTTTTCTCCAACTATGCACCGTAAGAGGTTTCCCAAGCTTCTGTTCACTACCTCGGTTTGCCCATCGGTCTGTGGGTGGTAAGCACTACTGAACTGCAACCTAGTGTTCAAATTCTTCCACAATGTCCTCCAAAAGTGACTCAAGAACTTAGTATCCCGATCAAAAGTAATAGTATTTGGAACACCATGCAACCGCACAATATCAACAAAGAATAAAACTATGGTCCTAGTTGCATCATTAGTTTTCTGAGAAGAAAAGAAATGCACCATTTTTGAAAATCTATCTACCACAACAAAAACTGAATACTTACCCCTCTGTGTCTTAGGCAACCCCAACACAAAATCCATACTCAGATCAGTCCATGGTCCTGTAGGAACTGGAAGTTGCATATACAACCATGTATTTTGTGCATGGCCCTTAGCCATTTGACATACTCTGCACCTAGAGACAAACCCGATTATGTCTCTCTTCATTTTTGACCAATAGTACTTTTCCTCTACAAGAGTGGTAGTTTTGGCTACTCCAAAATGACCATCCAAACCCCCACTATGTAATTCCCTCAAGATGTTCTCTCTCATAGAGCCATTGGGAATGATTAATCGATTACCCTTAAACATGTAACCATTCTATAAAAAATACTCTTCAAAAATAGTATGAGACTCACCCTCTATTGCACTTTTACACTGTTGCACAATATTCCTAAATTTTGCATCAAATTCATACAGATCTTTAATCCCATAAAATCCTACGACTTCATTCTCCATAGTGGTCAACAACACGACTCTCCTACTCAATGCATCAGCAACCTTGTTTTTTTTCTTGATTTGTGCTTCAGGACAAATGTATACTGTTGCAAACATGAAACCCATTTGGCATGCCTACTATTTAACTTTTTTTGAGAGTTGACATACCTCAATGCTTCATGATCAGTAAAAAACACAAACTCCTTTGAGAGTAAGTAGTGCCTCCAATGTTGCAATGCTTGCACAATTGCATAAAATTCCACATCATATGTAGAATAATTCTTCATTGCATCATTCAAATTCTCATTAAAAAATGCTATAGGCCATCCCTATTAAATTAAGACACCACCAATTCCAACAAATGAGGCATCACAATCAACCTCAAACACCTTATTGAAATCTGGTAACACTAGAATAGGGTCTTTCGAAACCTTCTTATTCAAGAGTCCAAAACTCTTTGTTGCTTCAATAGTCCATACAAACTCTTTCCCCTTCGTGCACTCAGTTATAGGGGCAACTATACTACTGAATTTCCTAATGAAATTTTTGTAAAAGGTAGCTAGGCCATGAAAGCTCCTTACTTTTGTTATAGTTCATGGAAGAGGCCATTCTAGAATCGCCTTCACTTTCTCATCATCCATCCTCATGCCATCTCTTGAGATTACAAATCCTAAAAATACTAAACTATCCTAAAGAAATCTACATTTCTTCAGGTTGACATACAATTTCTCCTTCCTGAGCACGTCTAACACTAATTTCAGGTGTAACAAATGCTCCTCTTCACTTTTACTATAAATCAAAATATCATCAAAATACACAACCACAAACTTACCATTATATTCCCACAGTAATTTGTTCATCAATAGCATAAACGTATTGGGTGCATTAGACAACCGAAATGGCATCACCATCCACTCCTACAACCCATATTTTGTCTTAAAAGTTGTCTTCCATTCATTCCCTTCTCTAATTATGATCTGGTAGTAGCCACTTTGCAGATAAATTTTACTGAAGTATTTAGCTCTAGCCAATCCATCCATCATGTCATCCACTCTCGGCATAGGATACCGATACTTTATTGTGATCTTATTTATGGCTCTACTATCCACACACATCTGCCAGTCACCATATTTCTTTGGAGTCAACAATGCTGGAGTTGCACGTGGAATCATACTTTCCCTAACTAATCCATTCTTTATCAACTCTGTCACTTGCCTACTCAACTCTGCATTCTGTTTTGGGTTCAACTGATAAGCTACCTAATTTGGGAGCATTGATCTTGGAATCAAATCCATGTGATGTTGGATATCCCTCTTTGGTGGTAGCCCATCTGGTAAATCCTCTGATGTGACATATTTATATTCACTTAGCAACTTAGCTACTGTTGTTGATATAAAAACTTCCTTTGTTTCTAGCTTCCTAGCTGTTAAGGCATAATAGAAGCTAACGTTCTTGATCTCTACAAGAAACTCCTTCATCATCAAAAATCTCTCACTCAGCCCATCCTCATTCAAAGGTACAATAACTACCTTTACACCATCCTTCTAGAATGTGTAAGTATTCTATCTCCCATTACGGTTAGTAGCCCTGTCGTACTGCCAAGGTATTACCAACAGAATGTGACATGCATTCATCAGGATCACATCACACCACACTTCATCCTTGTAAGTAATCCCAATTGAAAAATTAATTAAACACCTCTAATCTACTATTACCTCATTCCCATTATTAACCCATGAGATGCAATATGGATAAGGATACCTTTTGCATTCCAGGTTCATTTTATCAACCATGAAATTTGACACCATGTTTTCATAGCTACCACCATCAATGAAAATGTTACATACCTTCCCTCCTGATGTACACCTTGTTCGAAATATATTTGTTCATAGCCTAGAATCATCACCATCTATGGTCTACCCCTTCACTTTGCTCTGCATCTTTTTATTAGGAACAATCAACATCCTCATTATCATACGTGTTTCCCCCTTGTCAGCAACAACTTCATCCTCATATTGCTCTTCCATCTCAACAAGATTGATCCTTCCTTGTCCTCCTTGACCCCTTTCTTGGACATCACATTGGGGACACTCAAATGCTCTGTGCCCCTCATCACCACATCCATAATAGGTATACGACCTTCTTGGATCATTTCCATTTTGTCCACCATTGTAACCTCTACCTCGTTGGTATCCTCTTCCTCTGAGATTCTGCCCATCTTCTTCTTGTTTAGAAGGTATTGAGAATTCTCCCTTGAGAAAATTAGATCCACTTCGACCCCAAAATGAAGAGGGTGTGAATCCCTTCTTACCTCTTCTATTAACCCTTTTCAATTTCTCCTCTTTCGTAAGGGTCATTTGATATGCATCCTCCACTTTAAGAGTGGGATGCATGCTCATCTCATCTTGGACAACAAAACTTAGGCCATTTACATACCTAGCAGCCTTTTGGTCCTCCGTATCATTGTGCTCCACTCGAATGGATAGCTTTTAGAATTTATTAGTATAGTCCTCGATGCTTTGATCCTTCTATCGAAGATTCTAAAATCTACGAAATATGGTTTGGGAGTAGTCTATAGGTATAAATTTTTCCTATAACTTCATCTTTGTCCAATCCCTGATCTTTTCATTTCCATTCCTCTATCGTGTAGTCTATAAATGATCCCACCATATCAATGCATGTCCCTTCAACTTTGTGCATGTGATCTTAACCTTCTTCTTTTCAGAAAGGTTACTCCATTCAAAATATTTTTCTAGGCTATTTATCCAATCGATCAACTCCTTTGGTTTCAACCCACCAACATACTCTGGAACCTCAATCTTGATCCCATATCGATTCCCCTTAAGCCCCTCTAGAGCTCATATCAGCCAATTTTCAAAATTGTGCCCTTATTCCTCTAGGCCCTCTAGTTCTGCTTCTGCGTGGACCTCAGATCCATGTTACTCAAGTATGTTTTCATCATCAAATCCTTGATCTGCACACACCTTGGGACATCTCTCTCCCATGTGATCAATCACACCAGTCAGTCGTGCTATTTCTGCATTCAGATCCTCGATCTTCCTATTCATCTGGACATATCTTCTAGGTGGCATCTTCCCTTCACTAGCAAGATCACACCCACTTTGATACCAAATTATGTGAACTCAGCTATAAGAGACCAACAAAATGGACTCCAATAACAACACAAATGCAATATAATGGAAGAAACCTGCAAATTGATATTCTTATCATTTCTGAATTCACACCACTTCTACAAAAGATTATAATGCATCATATAGCAACCGAAAACCAAATAAACCCTAAAAACGTCTTTATCTAAAAACTACTAGAAATAGATCTTTTTTCTAAAAATTGCTAAAAATAGAAATGAGTCGGATTGCACCCAAATTTGGTGAACACATCCCTCTTACAATAACAAACCTTACTTTAAAATATTAGGTCTCAAGTTAAGGTATAACAAAAGATAATAAACTTCTAACATGCAAAAAACCCAAAAAACTTGAGAACCTATTCTAAAAGCTAATTTTGGGACACTAGATGTCAGATTTAGGTCCCAAAAACATGATTTTTTGAGAGTCAGTCCAATCAGAGATTCGTCTAATGCAGACCATGCATGTGGAACCACCTATTAAATTTCAAGGCAAACGGGCGTACGATTCACAAGTTATAGCTCCAACAAGGTGCATCACTTTGTTTGCTATGAAACAACTCGGTATTTCATGAAAACATGAATCTGATAGTAATTCCCATAGTTGCGGTACCAAACATGAAAAGAAAAAAATATGCTCAAATCAACTAAACGAATTTTTTTTCTCGATCTACTACATGTCCTGGCTGGTGACATATGCTCAATCATAATTAATCTGCTTCTTCTACTGCGGGAAGGGTCCTGTCTATAGAATTTGGTTCTCTACCGAATCTGATAGTGGATGTTTTCTTTTGCAAAATGAGAGTTTTCTAAACAAATTTATCGACATGCCATCATCAATGTGAAATTGTAGCTCAGTGTGAAATTCTTCACCAAAAAATCTCCTCTAGTTTTCATGTCATTTGATTCATCAGATCCCACGAGAATAGCATATGAATAATTATTCTCTATGTGGGCTGCATTCATGTCATTAAATTCATGTTATTCTCCCACTTTCATAGGTTTCATGTCCGCAACCACTAAGAGACTGTAGTTGCAACATATTTTGAACTTCAAGTTTTCGAAAATGTGCAGAACAACTACAAAATAATTCTTGTCTTATTCTCCATTGGGGGATCCATTATGCTTTTGCATTTCATTAATACTTCATTAGCACTTTGGTAGAAATATTTTGATGATCTGATTCATTAGCAACTCTTCAAATACGAGCAAAAAGGGCGAACGTTGGTAGCTTAAAAATCAAATAATAATGTCATCTAAAGTTTCAAAAATTGAATGCTGATGTGAGCCTCCCTACCTCTCATATTTACGTAGGCTCCACTCATAGTGCATGTGCAGCCCCAGGTAATATTGTTCTTACAGATCATCTTCCTCTTTTGGGCGAAGTGGGGGAGCCGATCCTACAGAGGCACAAAAACAAAGTTAAGGGGGACCGGTAGCAATAAAGTAGCTTTCCTCTTGTGCCAGCCTTCTCCACCTCTCAAATAGACAACAATTACTCTCTCAAAAGCAGTTTCTAGTACAAAATTTACAAATGTTTCAAATGAATGAAGAGTCCCAATTAGTGGTCTCCCATCTCGAAGCAAAACCAATAATTTATTTATTTATATTTTTTTTTAAGTCATAAAAAAACTAGATCCATTGGCACAAAATTCTTCACACCCTTCAAATAAGTGCAACATCTTAGGTGCCACATTACAAAGGTAGTGATCACAATGTTCTTTGGCACGTATGTAGAGCTCTCGTTCCCATTTTTCCTCAAGATCAACCCGTAGGGGCTGCATATCTTTTCCTGGTGAGGTCTGAATGTGGAGTATTTAAAATCTATGATAGATGAGCCCATGTGCAAGAAATAGACATCAAGTGGCTACGGTATTAGGATCTTGTGGATCGAGTGATAATGCACACTGGAATAGTGTAAGCCAACGTTCATAGCTACAACATATTAAAAAACTTTAACCTCGTGCTCAGTAAATAGTCATAGCAAACTGTGTGGACATTTTCTCGATAGGTGTACCTTTGAACCATATCATTGGAGCCATGATTTAACACTCGTTGGCGGCCCTATCATGCAATCCACGCAACTATTCAATAATGTGCTACGAATGTTGTTACTATAGTTCACAAAAATAATCTGGCAGTTTTCGATGGAAACTAAGCAGATCATCAAACCTAGATTTGACTTGATACGATAGATCTACGTGGCTTGAGATTCCATGGATTTTCCCTATTTATTGCACCACTAATTATGCAATGAACAACAATGAGAGTTCGTGGCTTGCAATGGGGCATTCAACAAGGTTTGAATCATCTATGCGGGAGACTTAATGAAGCCACCTTCTATAGGCCACCTCAACACCATAAAACTCACTATAGTCACCATTCATCATAGAAACCTCATGAGCAAATTGAGCTTCACTCAAGAGCAACAAGACAACAAAACTGGTTCAATACCCTTAGGATTTCCTTGCTAGGAATGTTCTTTAGCAGCAACACATCATGTGGATTAGGGCTGAAGTGGTACAATGGTGACAAAACAAAAAAAATGCCAATGAATAATGAGGAAAAACCAAATAAGACATACAAGAAATACAATGTTTGCAATCCATAGCATTTGGTAAAACTTTCAACTGAAAACATCGACTTACGAAGTTAAATCCACTAGAAACCATTACTACCTTCAATCTTAGTGCTTGGTCCTGCAGTCAATGTTGCTATAACATCACCATTTTTTAGAATGGATGGTCCATCGAGGATCTCACAAAACGCAACATCTTTTCCCTAGCTTTGAGAAAAAATTCTAAGGGCAAAATGTGCCCAATAAATATGAACTATGAAGTTCATTATTGCACGAAAGTTGGATCTTCATCTTGTATACATAGAAAAAAAACGAGCAAACTCTTATCATCATAAAATTGATGGTTGTGCACCATCTGTAGCTACAAGAGAGGTATGTGGTAGCACAATATAGAAATCAGGACCATAAAAAATTAAAATAGCAAAACAATATCTCATGATTTTGATCGGATCTATGAATGCATGATTTGTTGAAGCCACGCAAAAGTCCCCTCATAGGAATACACAACCATTGGAATTTTGATGCAAACACTACGCACCTTCAAAGAGTGTGTCCAGGTAGCTCTGAGCAAGTAGCTCTTAGTGAGCTGCACTTTGCAGCTGCATCACTTTTTCCTACGGAGAAAGTAGGTTCGATCCGTCTGAAAGTGCATGAATAAAATCAGATGGCCTTCTATGAGTGTTGGTAGATCTGACCTCTCAAATGGTTTTTACAAAACTACTACCTCATTTTTTTAAAGTCTGTATGTTCCTCCATATTGTGGACTCTGTTCGTGGACTTCAAAACAATGATCCTGAAGTCGACAAAAGAGCGAGCACTGGTAAACAACCAGGTGACCCAAGAGTTGTTGCCTTCAAATGCATAAAAATGAAGCTAAAAAATTGGACTTCTGAAACAGTGCTACACATAAAAAAAATTCAACGACACTACAAAGAGAGTGCACCCGTGAACCAAATCATGGAGAAAAATTTCCAACGAAAGCCAATCCATTGGAAAAGCTTGTTCGGTGCTCCATAACAACGGATTATATCCAAAAAAAACCATGGAAGATTGAAACCCTCAATAGCCCTAAAAAAACTAAAAAAAAATTGTAGCCATTTTTTCTTCAACTTCTAGTTTCTGATCCATCCATCAAAGGATAGAGAGCATACTCCCTTAGTACCCAAAAAAATGGGGAAAAAATTGGGGGGAAGAATGGAATGAAGAAGAATTTGTCCTTGCCTATGACTTTCAAGAAAATATCCTGCCATGTGACCAGGGAAGACGAGTAATTGTACTTCTTCCACTAACTATTCTTATCACCCACCCAAGCCTAGAATATATATTTGTTGTTGTATTTGAGGATACTAAAGTTGGATTAGTTGAGCATGTCCATGATTTGATTGAGAGTGAGCATCCTGGTATCATGGTTCATGTCAGCAGAGAAGAATATCTTGAAACCAGATCCCAAGTCTTCAATAGCCTTGAAAATAGTGTCATCTAGCTTTGGGTGCAATTCTTGTGCATTGAGTGCAAATAGGTCGATACCTTTGCTTTGATTAAGTTGAATCTCTTGCTTCAGCACCTTTGGGTCATATTGCATGTGTAGAAACTAATGATAGATTACGAGGTTATCCCCCATCACATTTGGAATGATAAAAATAAAGGAGAGGAAAATTACAAGAAACACTTTCACCTTCATTATGACTTAGTATACTAATTATCTTTACATTATACTTTTAGCTATTATGGCCACCCATTACCTATAGCTTGGTTATATAACCAGGGAGGAAAAATTTGTGTTCTCTCAATATAACCAGGGAAGGGAAAAATTTATATCTAGAATCAACTCGATTCAAGACCACACGGGATATGAATGTGAAATAAAATGTTTACTCCCATTAGTATTTTTGATTAGAGTCTTCTTTCTTCCTTAGATGCCATGGTTTTTCCTTTAACATCTTGATTTCTTCCTCTCCTCCTCCTAATAACCCTTATCTAATCACTCCTCCCAAAAAACCTCTCTTTGTCACTCCTAATGACCTAGAAACTCCTCCTTCTATCCTTCCAATTAGTATTACACCTCCCTATACTATTGGTCCTAATCAATGTTCTTAAATATTTCAGCAAGAATAAATGATTTCTTCCTTTGCCAAGTCCTTGGATAGTCAAGCATAAATGATTTCTTACATTATCAAGACCTTGGATACAATCCAAAAAGGCTATATATACATGCCACTACCCCCCTTGTCTAATGGCCACAAAAAACCATAGGGTAACAAATTCTAATCACTTTCATCACCCAATACAAGTATTCTTTCACAACCTCCATCTAGTCAGTCTTCTAAATTCTCATGGAAGTTTCTATGACCTAGTATTTGCTTTTAAATTGGATTTCTCAATATGAGGTTTTCCTAATTTTATTGAATGACCTCATGATGTTTATATTCTTCATATTGACATACCCATATTTGAATTTATTGATCCTTGAGGATGGATGGCCAAAATGGAAATCCTTGTGCATCTATATCATGTTTCTAAAGTAGTTTATATCACACTAACAACTTTTAAATTGGGAATCCAAGCTCATCAATGGTTTTTGTAGAAACTCTACCAATATGGGATCCTCTATTGTGGTTTTAATTCAAAGAAACATTTCTCAAAAAATTCTATAAAGAATTTCCCACATATTATGTGGTCTATCCTATGCAAAGAAAGCAAACAAGAGCAATGGAGGTGTATTGCTTCAAGTTCACAAGTACTTTTACCTATACCCACCAATTGAATCTAGAAATGGTGGTATCATCATTTTGCCATGGTCTTAAGGATACAATTAGAAGAAATTCAACATGATCAATCCTTATACTCTTGGTGATGCTCAATGTGTAGCTTTGATAGTATAATAAAATATCCAAGATTCTAGTCCCCTATATAGACATGACTTCAAGTCTCATTTTTTCTTACCATAATAATGAGCATTCTTAGAAATTCTTCTTTTTCAAATTTCATTATCACCATCCCTATGATCAGTCCTATGAATAACATCATAACTTGTAAGTGGAAGGTGAAGATATAACATTATATGAAGATGAATATTCATTGCAACAAAAGTATTAGATAAAAATGGATGAAGCAGAACATGAATATGAACCCATGGCTCTATATTTACTCATGCTATTATGGGGATCCAAACTTACCATACCATAAAGGTACAAGAATTTACTAAACAACATCATGTTAATATGCTGATTTATTTAGGTAGTACACATAACTTTGAATTTCATCTAAGTCCTTGGGATTGTATATAAATACTTCAAATTAGGACAATTTTCAAGTCTTAATTGCTAATTGTGGTATTGTTGATCCTTAATTCTTGGATAACTTTACATTATAAATAAATACTATGTAAATATAGATCTTTATCAAATATAGCATAGCCATTATCCATATGAGGACATCAACCGACTTGGAATGATAGTCTTTGTGAAGATAAATTACTTGACCTATGGATCTCGTGCATGTTAGTTTGCATGTAAGGACATTGGTTGTGCTTAACTAACATAAACACCTAGATCTTGTAAGTGGTAATTGTATCCACTTTAACACATATGCCACTAAACTATATAGTAATAATTCCTAACATTTCCCCCCTTATTACATTATAGTTTAGAATTTCTTAAAGAGGAAATTTTGAAATACTTAAAACTTGATTCATCCACGAAGATGTCTAAATGTTGTTCCTAAGTAAAAAAATGTGTTTTTACCTCTCATACTCTTGCTTCTAGCTTTGTCTCTTAGCTCGTAAGTAGAGGGAAATCCCCCATCCCCTTTAATTCAACGTGATCCAAATATGGTTATGGATTAAGAATACTTAAGTAATAGTTGGATTGACCACACTTTTCTTATCTAAGTATTGGTATGATTTATTCTATCCATAGTTATACAATGTAATTGTAATAGCATAAAATCTATTTTCTCAAAATATATCAATATTTGAGTTCTCACACAATGATATACACAAATATTCAAGCAGATAGAAAAAGTTTAATATGTTCCCATGGATCACACACTTACTATTCTAGTACCAATGAAGTACTAAAATTTCATTACTCACATCTCATATGCTTGCTCTACATTTATTATTTACAAAGACTCTTGATATTTAAACTTTCACTAACTATTCATCTCCTTAGAATCCTAAAAATTTTGAGAGATATGACTCTTAATATTACTCATAAAAGAAATATATTTTATTGACTCTTTAATAATGACAAACTTCTAATTATGACAAACACTAAATGAATAATATTCACAAGACTCCTTCACACCATTTATTTACAAAGTACATACAAAAATATTTGCAAGGGTCTTAAAACATACTTGTAAGACACCAAATAATGTAATAAACTCCAACACACCCCATATCACATTATTTGGTATAATTTCAATCTTTAATTCAGGTGTTGGTCTTTTTACTCTATTTTTGGTATTGACTTTAGCTCTATCTTTTTGTTTTTTTCTTATCTCAAATATTTCATGTGTCGAGCTATAATTGGTATCTATCATAACTTTGTCATATTTGTGTATTTCTTGTCACAACATTCTTTGTTACAAAATTGATACTTATCACAATTATTGTTTCTCCTGATTCATAATATCCTTAATTAGTATTATGTGTTCCTTTAAAATTCATCATTTTTCTTCTAACCTTTTGAAGGTAGAAAATCATCACAATAATACTTGTCACAATATTTATTTTTCATCATGAAATCCATGTGTATTATGTTGTATCTTTGATGATTTATATTTATTCTTTGGTATTTAATTTATGATTTTCATTTCTCTCATGGTAATAGCCAGTTTAATATTTTATGAGAGAGTGATGTCAAATATGAGGAAAATATCCCGTTTTTGATAGAACTATTGAGTGGTATTTTCACCCAATTGTGAAAGTACACTATTTCTTAGGATTTGGGTTCCAAATCCCCTCTTGCAAAGAATTTAAACAAATGACTTCTCCAAGGTCTTCGCTATATTAGCATTTGCATATGTGTATTAGTAATCTTATATAAAGATATTCACTTTAAATGCTTGGAACACCTTAGTGATTGCAAGTAACTGTAAACAAGGGGCAATGTTGGTTTATTTTACCATGAAACTTTAGTGATTGTTCATTGAACCAAAATAGAGCAAATGTGAGTTGGCCCTCATATGACCACGATGTAGTGCTCAAATTACCCCTCTTTCGTAAAATTAAAATTTTTATGAAGAGGGTAATTTTAGGCTCAAAAAATGGAAATTTGTGAAAATGCCATAAAACATAAATCCTTCAATGAAATTGGAATTTTTATGAAGGGAATATCATCATAGGCTCATGAGTGCAAAACAAAACTGAAAAAATGAAATTTGACCTTAAAATGGAAATTTTCTATTTTCGAATTTTTCAAATCTGTAACAAAACAACAACTTCGATGAATTTTAAAAATACTAAACTCCGAAAATGAAATTTCAATATGCGTATTGGAAGTATGTAGTATAACCTACGCAATGGTGAAATTATTTTTGGATTTTGACATTTTTTTAAATAAAAATAAAAAATAAAAAAAAAAAGTTAAATTTTTTGGAAAATAAAATGCAAAAAATGAAAATGAAATGCAAAAAATGGAACACAAGATATATTTAGTTTGATGCCCTTCTTCTAGAGCAAAAATGTTGAGTGGTATTTTTACCCAATTGTGAAAATACACTCTTCCTTAGGATTTGGGTTCCAAATCCCCTCTTGCAAAGAAGTTAAACAAACAACTTCTCCAAGGTATCCACTGTATTAGCATTTGCATATGTGTATTAGTAATCTCAAATAAAAATATTCAATTAAAATGCTTGGAACACCTTAGTGATTGCAAGTAACTATAAACAAGGGGCAATGTTGGTGTATTTTACCATGAAACTTTAGTGATTGTTCATTGAACCAAAATAATGCAAATGTGAGTTGGCCCTCATATGACCTTCAATGTGATGCTCAAATTACCCCTCTTTTGTAAAATCAGAATTTTTATGAATAGAGGGCAATTTTAGGCTCCAAAAATTGAAATTTGTGAAATGCCATAAAACATAACTCCTTCGATGAAATTTGAATTTTCATGAAGGGAATGTCATCATAGGCTCATGAGTGCAAAACAGAAATGAAAAAAAATGAAATTTGACCTTAAAATGGAAATTTTCTATTTCGAATTTTTAAAATTTATAATTGTAGACACCAAAACAACACCAATCCTATTATGTGACAACAAGCGCTGATCGCATTGACACACACAGCCCCTAGGGCAGCCCCCAGAGGTTAAACAGTGGTCCTAACCACTTCCAAAAGTAGTTTTAGAGGTCAGAGGTCAATTTGGCACCTTTTTGGCACCTTGCTCTCTGCTCGTCCCACCTAGGGATGAATACAAACTGGCATTCATCCCACCCAGGGACGAATAGCAGCATTCACCCCAGGGTGAGGCGAATAGCAAGTTTGACTGGCAAAAAGTCAAACCTCGGCAACTCCGCCAGTTAACTGAGGCTTCAGGCCATGCAATTGTGAGGAATAGATTTTATTCAAGAAGAGAGACTTCAGTCATGAATGTCTTTATTTTAGAAACCTCATGCAAGGAGATTCTAAATCAGGGACTTAGCTTTTCTCTGAAAATAGGAAAACAACTCAAGTGGCGCCCTCGCATGCGCAATTCAAACAGAGAGACCCTAAGGTCTATAAATTGGTGAGTTTTCTCACCCAAAATATATACAGAGAAGGAGCATTTGAGCAACGAAGTGCTGCCAATTTACATACCTACTTGCGATTTGTGCCTTCACATCCTTAATCTCTCATTCGAAAGGGAGGTTATTGGGTGACTATTGGAAGCACGAATCCGGACCCAAAACCCAATTTTTGGCCACAAAAATCCACAAAATTTGTCGACAACACCCCATAATCAGTTTTGGACCCATCCCAAGTGGATTGGTTCCAAAAAAGTGTCCCAAACGGTGGGCGTCCTGCCCTCGGGCGCTCCCCAAACTGTCACAGTCCTATTCGCCCCACCCCGGGATGATTAGAAATCTGTGATATATTTCTCTGGTTTTTCTTTTGCATTTTATTCTAGATATGTTAAATAGGTTACAATTTAAATTTCATTTCATTCTGAGCAATTTTGACCAGGTTTTTGTCATTTCCCGCCTTTACTAACTTGCAGATGCCATCATCAAAATCTGGGTTCTAGAGGCCAAATTGGAGAAATATGACCATCTGGGTCTTCCCAAAACACCCCCAATTAGCTAACCCCAACTTTGCAGGTCATTTGGAGCTTCCTAAGCAGGACATTGAAGAGGGTGCTTTCTGACAAATTGTTGTAGGCTTATTCGTCCCACCCTGGAGCGAATACAAATCTATGAGGAATTTCTAGACTGTTCTTTTTGTAGTGGTCTTATGATAACATATTTATGCTTCTGTCAAAATTTTAGGTCAATCCGAGGTCATTTGATAATCGTTTTAATATTTTCATGCATACACTGACAGTAGGCCTTGGGAAATACATGCTTTATTTTATCTGCAGGTGCTACTAATATTTTCTGTTTCTTTGAACGCAGGTTTCCAACATCAGAGGAGAAGGAAGTAATAAAGAATCATATACACAAGTGGCGGTGACATTTTGGTCCGCCCATCTTACATGTGGGCACGCGGAAGAAGGATTGCTATCCATGGATGTTGTGATAAGAAACATATTTGACGCTCCTATCCCCTAAAAAGGAAGGAGACGTATTGTAACACAACTTAAAAAGTGTATCAATAAAGAGATTACCATATTTCATATTGCTTTTATCTTGTGTCAATTCGTATATGTTCTTTCTTGTTCTTTCTTGTGGCATATTCCTTTTTGTTTTCGTATCCTCGTGCTTTCAGTGGCGATCACGGTGGGACCTCTGTCCCTTGATTTTTAAGATTAAATTTCTGATTAAAGTTGCTTGTTATTTTGCTTACAAGTACCAATTTTTCCAACGTTGGACTATTTTAGAGCAGAAATTCAGAGACATCCGATTTGGGTAGAGAAGAGGTAGAGGTCTTAAACACCTTTTGTCAATTCTTTGCTTTATGTTCTCTGGTTATTTGCTTGCATAGGAGAGTTTGAATGCTTGTTTGCTTCATTTATGCAACTTAAAAATAACCCCACACACCACGTGGTAACTAAAACAACAAGGAGTTGGTCGTAAAACCCCAACCCTTGAGCAAGACCAAAGGTGGATTCCATCATCACTTTGGCTTGAGATACTGCATACATTACCCCGATCGCGACTGTTGCTAGACGTAAATCCTGATGAAAGCTGACCAAGTGTAGCTGGGGTGATTCCCAGTGCATGAGGATAAGTCTTCTATGGTAGGTGTCATAAACAGAGTGATCCCCCTTCAGTACCGCCTATGTTCCACGTACCATCTGCTCTCACGTACCAATAGTTTCCCTCACGTAAGGGCGGGTATATAGAGAGGTTGGTATATCGGTCTAGCAACGGTATATCGAAGGGGTGACCATTTTTTGGGAGTCATAAGAGCCCTCATTTTGCATTTAAATGTTCTTTCAAAAAGCTTTCAAAACAACATCAAAACACACTAAACCAGATTTTAGGGCACACTTTTAAAATATTTAAACGGGAAAACCACCACATGGGTGGGGGGTTTCCCTTTTTTTAAAAGGAGAGAAAAAAAAAAAAAAGATAAAAATCTACTCGTCTTTAGGAGCACATCACCATGGTGTTCACTCGTAGCCGAGCCCAATCACGGGAAAGCACTGCAGAAAGTGCACCAAGGGGGACAAGTCGCCTCCGATATAGTCTTGAGGACTTGGTCATCCCACCTTGGCGGCTTGACACACAAGATAGTCCACATCATGCCATAACAGAACAAGACTATAGAGGCACCTCTTTGAGGGGCACCCCCACTCAACATAGGTCCTTTCAAGAAGAGAACCTACACGTAGCACTTAACATAGATAGGAGACCTCCCTTAGAAGCCCGTTATGGGTGGCCTAGTGATGAAGTGCTAGAGCAACAGAGGGTCCAGACGGAGGGGCCACAAGATTTCATCATCCCTCCTCTACCCCGCATTACTGTTAGAAACACTAGACAGTATCCAGAGTATCAAGCTTTCCAAGCAGGGCAAGACAATTCTACCCGCACCTTTTATCCATATGAAAGAGAGGATGAGGAAGATTACCATGTTCCTCAAGAGTAGTACACAACGTGGGAGCGATGTACCTCCACACCTGCCATGTATCAAGATCACCCATTGAGGCTACAACCTCAGGTTAATGCAGCTAACCTCGATAGAGGAAAGCAACCCATAGAGGTCTCGGATCACCATGACCGAGATAGACATGTAGGAGAGGCATCTAGGCTTCCTAAACAAGAGACGATGGAACAAAGTGACTTGGCATTTGCCAAACATGCCACCCACCAAGCGCAAATCATGCAGCTTAGGCAAGATCAAGAATAGTTAGAGCATCTTTGTCGGCTTAACAAAGAGCGCATTCAACGTCAGACAACCAAATTGCTTCATAACAATGTGCCTGCGAAGGTTCCAATCCCTCATGCGCATAAAGTAGAAGTGTATGAGAGGCATAACCCCTTGGTACGAGAGAGGTCCACGTGACCTTATCAAGTATTGCCTCCGAGACCTCCTAGACCTGAGCGGGAGGCCACTCCTCGAAACAATGATGGGCACCCTCCACGGGCACCCACCCATGTGTATAGGTCTCGACCAGGCACTCCTCAAGAAGCTTATGAGGAGTATGAACAAGAAGAAGAGTGGGCTGAAATGCTCTATCAAGGCAGAGGGGGTGCTATCCAGCTACCTCTCAATAGGCCTCAAGTTCCCCGCAACCCACAATGGGAGCAAACTAAGGAGGAAGAAATTAAATCCTCTGATGCATATAAAGCGCTGCTAGAGCGCTTAGAGTCTATGGAGATCAAGACTTCTGGGCCCCAAAAGCCCACTTTATGCCAACTCCATAGTCATCCTGTGCATCCGTCAGTGTCGGCACCTCCATACCCAGAACACTTTAAGCTGCCCTAGTTGGCACTCTTTAGAGGGGAGGAGGACGCCCAAGAGCATGTGACTAGATTCCTGAGCCAGTGCTTTGGTATTCAAGACAATGATGCTTTGTTGTTAAGAACATTTATAACCACATTCGCAGGCCCTGCCTCGGATTGGTTCACCCAATTACCGAAACATAGCATCAATAACTTGGATCAGCTAGTGGACGCGTTCCTCGAATGCTTCGCCTTCAACACTAAGAAAAAGGCGTCATTAAGTGACCTAGCTAGCCTCAAGAAGTATGAGGAAGAGACCATGGTGGCATACGGGAACCGGTGGAGGACGTTGCTTTCGAAGCTGCCTTACCTCCCTCCCATGTCAGATCTGACCCAAATGTTCTCGAAAAGCTGTTTGAGATCAATCTCCGTGCTATTGCAGCTGCAGCAATATGCCAGTTTAGAGGAAGCTCTGGCACAAGCCAGAGTCATTGAGGAGATTAAGATACAGGATGGCGAGATTGCCAAACCTAAGAAGAAAGAATGGACAAAGAACACTAAACCAGGGACCACGCAACCAAAACCTGTTGCGGTTAATCAGGTTGCCATCAACGTCCCTAAGCCTGCACAAGCAACACAACCTCAAAAGGCTAACTATCAGGTGGTGCCTCCTAACAACTATGAGAGAGAAAACCAAAGGTAGGAGCAAAATTAGTAGTGTCACCCTAGGCGACAATTTACTCCTTACACAGAGTCCAGGGATTCTTTATTTGACCGCTTGTCAGTGGCAAACTTGATCAACCTTCCAGAGATTCAAACTATAGATCCCAATGCACCGAAGCCTAAGGGGTATCGAGAGGACTTGTACTGTAGGTTCCACAGGCGTAAGGGACATGATCTTAACGCATGTTGGAAGTTCAAAGGTTTGGTACAAGATCTCATTGACAACAAGACATTGGCGGTGGACAACCCCGTAGCACCAAACAACCAACATATGGGAGTATTCAGAGACCCCTTGCCTGCCCACGAGGCACAGGCAAAACCTCTTCAAGTTAATGAGGTGCAACAGAATTGCCCTATGTAGGGATATGTGGGGATGATAAGCATAGTGACTAGGAACAAGAAGTACCCAGGAGCTACGCCCACGGCAGCCACAAGAGAGGTTCCATCGACGTCACAAGCTCAACAACACCCTACGCAACTTCCCCCACCTAGACCAGTGGCCATGATTTGAACTAGACTTACCCAAAGTCTAAGGACCACGTCGGCTAGGCTCTCCATATACGAGCTAATTCAACAATCAGCGCCCCATCGGGAGGCTCTAATGGAGATTTTAAAAGCTATCGAGCTGCAGCCCCATGAAGCGAACTATTTCAACAATTTTGTGGGGCATGTAAAACAATGTACAGAACCAGTCATCACCTTTAGAGAAGATGAATTGAAAATAGTGACTGGTGATGTGGCGGATCCACCCCTGCACGTTATCATGCGGGGTCAATGGGATTTCGTATAAGAGAGTGTTGGTGGACACTGGCTCGTCCAGTAATATCATCACTACAGTAGCACTGAAGCATTTGAAGTTGCCAGCATCTCACATCGTGGCCTCCACTTACACACTGCGAGCATTCAATGATGCAATCTGCTCGATAGTTGGCACAATTGTCCTACCTATCCAAGTGGGACAAAAGACTATTCATACATTGTGCCACATCTTGGAAGGTGAGATGGCTTATAATATCTTGTTGGGCCGGCCTTGGATTAGGGACATGAAGTGTGTCCCTTCAATAGCTCATCAGTGCCTAAAGTATACATTTGAAGGATAGGTGCATGTAGTCCCGATGGACTTGGAGCCTTTCAAATACTGCAATACAGTGCAATTCATGCCGCAATCGACCCTTCCATCAACACATTTGGATTTTTAGTTGAATCCATCTCAACAGGGTCCGATTTCGTAGGCATCTCCAGTGATTAATCCATCGAGTCCTCAGTCGGGTCCATCTTCTTCTGCTAGTCCTTCCACAATGACGCCACCTACGGTGGCCACATCCAAGGACAAGGGAAAGAAACCCTTAGAAGAAGAACCACCTCTAGTCTCAACCATCTCGATAGAAGAGATGCCTAGCAGAATGGAAGTCGAGACGCCTAGTTCGCCCCACATGGAGTGGACTCAGGAAGGACTCCCATTCGCTTCCCCTCAACCACCAACGGTCACCGTTGAAATGGCCAGCACGGGCCTGGGGGAGTATCTAGTGAGGAACATTATAGCAATGCCCACACTTGAGTCCATGCAAGACATGGGGAGGCCTCGACTCCCCATCGGCTCAATGGTTCCTTTAGGCTACCCACCCAATCAGACAAACTTTGTTTATGGGGGCCTGGATAATGGCATTGAGATTTGTATGCAAGAAGATGAAGATGAAGAGCCCTTTGTTGAGGATGTCAACTATCTATCCAACCCTGATTTTGCTTTAAGATATCTAGGCCAATGCAATTGGCATGGATATGGGTTGGGTAGGTATGAGCAAGGAGTGCGTGTTCTTTGCCAACCGAGATATCAAATGTCGTATGACAAGTCAGGAGTAGGGTTCAACCACCCCTTGCCCCTAGACATCTTGGTGGAAAACATGCAAGGCCTAGGGATAGGCAACAAGGATGGGTTGGCATCAGATCCATATGCCAATCCTAACACAAACTATACATTGGGAGATTATCTCCCATTGCTAACAACCAACCTTGTTGACCATAACAACCCTTTCCCTTCGACCGAACAAGGAGAAAATTCAAGGACTCACCCACAAGAGGGATATGGACAAGACCAAGAAGGGTCTTCAGAGGATGAGTCGAAGTACGAGGTAGCCCCTTGGGATCCTTTCGAGTTTGATAGCAATCATTCACAGGTATATCCCATGAATGATGATCAGGAAAGCTTCCTGACAATGTTCCCATTGGATGCTCCATTTGAGCATATGCCACCTCAAGAGAATCAGGTCCCCCCGTAGAGAGCGGAACAACCTCGATGGGACCACATTAATTTGCTCGAACAAGATGAGCCTCATATGTCGCAAACCGCTGTTGGAGCAAACGAAGGCCTTTGGATCTCTGACAGTGATTACGAAGATGAAACCGAGATGGCCTATCTCAACCACATGCGACAGATGCAACAACAATATCCTTTAGACATAGATGACATGTTTGAACACCTACACATAGGGCCAAGGCATAGGTGGCACCTCAACTCGACGTAGTTATAGCAATTACTGCACCCACCACTCCAGGTACACAGAGAGCATCTTTCGCCTGGAGACCCTATCAAACCATCAGTGCCTAGGGTGGACCCTGTCTACGTGTCCATGCATAGGGCCGATCCATTTGTGCCAGTGCCCATAGAGCCAGATCCAGAGCACATAGATTGTCTAGGATGTCCGAGTTATAACACCCATGGTAATGGAGACCACAATCATTTCATCAACATGATCTCCATTGACCTAACCGCCCCCATCCATGATCCAGCCGACCCGACATGGTCATTGTATCTAGATCTAGATGCTATCGACTGGGATCATGCTGACACACCGCCATCCCCATCAGAGTACTGGCCTTGTGGAGGAATGTTCCATTTCACCCTAGGACAGACTCAGGATGTCTTCCATGCTGAAGAGGAACTTGATGTTCCCAACGATGATCTAAATTCAGCAAACGATATCCACTTGATCCCAACTCCACACCAGTTGGAGGACGGGTCCCACATGTCGGTCGAGGAGACGACTGACGTAGACATCGGCTCAGATCCAATGAATTTGCAAATCATCAAGCTAGGGGTAAGTCTATCCCCCGAAGAGCAAGCCGACTACATTGCCCTTCTCAAAGAGAAGAAGGAGGTTTTTGCATGGTCATACAAAGACATGTCGGGACTAGACCCATAGCTAGTCATGCATAATCTAACGCTTGATCCGACAGTCAAGCCAATAAAGCAAAAACTACGTAAGATGCACCCAACAGTGGCCTTAATGGTCAAATATGAGTTACAAAAGTTGTTGGATGCACAGTTTGTCATCTGCGTGGATTACCCGCCATGGTTGTCTAACATGGTTCCCATCAAGAAGCCCGATGGGAGGATTCGCATATGCACCAATTTTTGAGATCTAAACAAAGCGAGTCCTAAGGATGATTTTCCCTTGCCGAGCATCGACGCATTGGTAGACGCTACAGCGGGCCACGAAATGCTTTCCCTCATGGATGGTTTCTCAGGATACAATCAAATTCGTATCAATCCCGAGGACCAACTAAAAATGGCATTCACAATGCCTTGGGGGACATTTTGTTATAAGGTCATGCCTTTTGGCCTTAAAAATGTTGGTGCCACCTACCAACGTGCCATGACGTACATCTTCCATGATTACATGCACAAAACTTTGGAGGATTACATGGATGATTTGTTGGCCAAATCTCTTTTGCGCCCAGATCATCTCGATGACTTAAGCAAGATCCTCGATCGCCTCATGGAGCATAAGGTCAGACTAAACCCCAAGAAGTGCGTCTTTGGCGTCACATCTGGAAAGCTCTTGGGTTACATAGTCTCTAAATGAGGAATCGAGGTAGACCCACACAAAGTCAAGGCAATCCTTGAAATGCTTCCCCCAACTACCATCAAGCAGCTCAGGAGTCTGCAGGGAAAGGTCGCATCGATCAAGCGCTTCATAGCGCAGTTATCTGACAAGTGCCGACCCATGAATAAATTATTGCATAAGGGGGTAACATTTCACCGGGATGACGAGTGCCAGTCAGCCTTTGATGACATTAAACAATACTTGGCTTCACCGCTAGTATTGGCACCACCTAGACCAGGAGTGTCATTCTACTTATACATCTCAGCTACTGAGGTGGCACTGGGTGCCATGCTGTCCCAAAAAAATGAACTACACAAAGAACAGGCTACTTACTATCTTAGCCGCACCCTGGTCAGTTATGAACTTAACTATGCATACGTTGAAAAGCTCTGCTTGGCAGTGGTGTTTGCTACCAAAAAGCTATGCCACTACATGCTCAGCAATACGATGTATGTTGTGTCTAAGGAGAATCCATTGCGATACATGATGAGTCATACTTATCATAGTAGCCGCATGACGAAATGGATCATGTTGTTGATGGAGTTTGACATAGAATTCATTGGACAGAAATCCATAAAAGGTCAAGTCATCACCGATCAACTGGCAGAGGCTCCTCTTGAAGATGATCAGCCTCTGACCATAGAATTACCGGACGATGGGGTTTTTCATGTTTCAGAATCGCCAGATTCTGATGAGCCTGAGTCACAGGCTGACATGACCCTATTCTTTGATGGTTCTAAATGTGAGCAAGGAGGTGGCATGGGAATTGTATTCTTCACTCCACAAGGGGCTCCAATGCCTCTGTCATTTAAATTAGACTTCCCGTGCACCAACAACAATGTAGAATACGAAGCCTTGCTCATAGGTCTTCAGACAACAATCACCATGAACATTAAACGTTTAAACATCTTTGGTGATTCGTTGTTAATTGTCAATCAAGTAAAGGGGATATTCCAATGTAAATGTCCAGTTCTGCAGGCCTACAAAGCCCTTGTGGACAAATTCCTGGCACAACTTGAATGGTATGACATCGAGGCACTCCCTCGATCATCGAATCATTTTGCGGATACTATGGCCTCCTTGGGGTCATTAATCCCGCAAGACCCTTCTAGTGAAATGACAACCATTCAGGTTAAAACATTATCGCAATCCATGATGGAGCGTGCAAGCTCTGACCTAACACCAGGAATCCACCTGATCCAGATTGAACCATCCCAGGATAGGTTCTCTCGAATCCATGATTGTCTGACTCGAGCCAACTAGGGGTCCTTGTTCTCCTCGACCCCTCTTAATAGCAACACAACGCTATTTTTACAAGTTCTTTCCCGCTCAACTTTTGCTAGGGATAGACTTCAAGAGGGATTGGTCATTCATACTATCGAGGTTTCTGATCAGCGGGATTGGTACACACCCATTAGGGATTACCTCAAGCTAGGTAACCTCCCACTTGGATTGACACAAGCCATGAAAATATCATTCAAACAGAAAGCGGCAAAACATGTCTTGTTAGGAGATATTTTGTATCATCGAAGCTATGAAGGAATCCTCCTCCATTGCTTGGACCAGCAAGAGTCCGCTTGGGCGATCACCCAAGCACACGATGGTACATGTGGTGGCCACTTCAATGGTATGGCCATCACAAAGTGCATTCTTCGCATGGGCTATTATTGGCCATATTTAGAGCGAGATTGTTGTGCATATGTAAAGAAGTGCATGAAGTGTCAACACCATGCTAATTTGACACACGTACCTTCTCAGGCCTTGCATGATCCAATCTAATCGGAAAGATCTCCCCTGCATCGTCCGGTCATCACACGTTCATCATAACGGCCACAGAGTATTTTACCAAGTGGGTGGAAGCAATTCCGCTAACCTCTACGACTGGATCCCGCATTGCAGAGTTTATTTTGCATAACATCATATGTCATTTTGGTATTCCATCCAAGATCCTATCAGATAATGGGACGTCATTCAAGAACAAATATGTGCGTGCTTTGACCACAAAGTACAAAATTTAGCATAGTTTTTCAACACCCTATTATCCGTAGGCAAATGGGCAAGCAAAGGCATCGAACAAAATGCTAGTCACCATCCTCAAAATACTAGTCATAGACAATCATAAGGATTGGCACATTCAGATCCCGCTTGCCCTATGGGCTTATCGCACTAGCATCCGGATGCCCACTGGGGCAACTCCATTTTCACTGGTGTATGGCTCCGAGGCAGTCATGCCTCTTGAGTTGGAAATCCCTTCCCTGCGCATTTCAATGCAAGAGTTCATCGATGATGACACTGTGCAATAGGCCCGGTTAGACCAACTGACGTTGCTCGATGAACGATGCGTCAATGCTCTCGAGCATTTGCGTATCTATCAAGAGCGACTTAAGAAAGCATACAACATGAAGGTCCACCTACGGGAATTTTAGGTTGGTGACTTGGTCTTAAAAGAGAACCAACAGAATTCTAATTTGCCATCCCATCTAAGGGACAAGTTCATGGCAAACTGGTTAGGTCCTTATGTCATTGACAGTAGAATAGGACCTGGAACATACCGGCTTGCCTCTCTTGAAGGAATCAAGGAAACAGAACCCTTGAACATCAGTCATTTGAGGCCATTCCACATCTAGAGAGCCATAGTCCAACCAAATGCTCCAAGGATTCTCATAATCGCTTGGTCAACCCCAAAATGCCCCAAAGGTATCTATAAACCCTTTGGTCAACCCAAAATCTCCAAGGATTCTCACAATCGCTTGGTCAACCCAAAATGCCCCAAAGGTATCTATAAACCCTTTGGTCAAACCCAAATGCTCCAAGGATTCCCATAATCGCTTGGTCATCCCAAAATGCCCCAAAGGTATCTATAAACCCTTTGGTCAAACACCAAAAGCTCCAAGCGTTACCATAACTTCTTGGTCAAAATAAATATTCAAAAACAAACAAAAACAAAAATAAAATCATCAAAAATAACAAAAAAAAATTGCATTTCAATTCCATGCATACTCATAAAAATCAAAATACAAAAATATAGGTTGCATTAGGCATCGCATCCATACATTGCATATTTGCTAGGTCATACACGTCAAAAGCACCATAGATTGTCATTACTTGGCAATTCCATCATTTTCCACATCAAATCCATTTCATAAACGCATACATCCAGAATAACACCATCACCATTTTTAGCATAGTCAGTTGTCTCCTAATGTATATAGGGTTTTCATCATTCAACTGTCTTTAAATTTCTAGCCAAAAACTGTACAAAGTTAAACATATTTTACATGGGAAAGTTTTACTTGGATCATGCCTTGTTACGTAGCATCCCAACACAAGTTAAAACACATAAAATAATTCCTAAGTTGTGTGAATGCAAGAGAAACCTACAAAGAAGTCTAGGGTACCATAGGTGAAAGATTAGCCTGTTCATCCCCCTGTGCGAATGGTTCCAGAATGTTGAGAATTGACAAAAGGACGAGCTCTTCCCTATCCATTCCCCATAATAAATAGTGGTTTTCACCACTACCCAAAATCCCAATCATCGTTGGTCCCCAAAGTTGTAAGGATTCATACTACACGTCCCTGCCAAGGATGGGTAGTCATCCCCAAGACCTAAAAGGATCAATGCCATTCAACAAACAAAATTCCAACAAACCATCATCACAACCATCTCCACTCACCTTTGGTCTCAAAGTTGTAAGGATTCATACTACACGTCCCTGAACAAGATGGGTAGTCATCCCCAAGGCCTACAAGATCAATGCCCTTACTTCATAATCTCCATCATCTCCTTGGTTCCCAAAGTCGTAAGGATTCGTACTACACATCCCTGAAAAGGATGGGTAGTCATCCCCAAGGCCAAACGGATCAAGGCCATTCATAAGCCACAAACTTACAAGCTCAACCTTACAAAGCTCAAAATACAAAATCAAATAAATAGTGGTTATCACCACTATTCAAAATCCTTGCTCAAAAAGAAAAACAAAGAAGAAAAATAAACTATGATTTTCATCACTATATAGACGAGCAAGTATCCCAAATCATTGAGCACCCACATAGCCTGAACTTGAATCCCTGGAATTCTTAGCATTCGAAAACCATCTAGGTGATCCTCATTACGGGTTTGGTGGACAACCTACCTGGCAATGGTGGTATCCTAACCGCATGATGATATGTCTATCACATTAGCTTTGCATGTGCATAGACCAATGTTTGCATGTGGATGAGCTAGCTTATGGTACCTTAGATTGTCCCATGGATTAATCTTACTAAATACAACAACGGAGTTAGTGGAGCTAATTAGGTGATCCTCAGTACAGGTTTGGTTGATAGCCTATCTAGCACTGGCGGTATCCTGACAAATACCACATAAACGAACTCAATTGCACACACAGGGATGTGAAATAACTTGGTTAAATTCAAGTCGGATTTATACCTTGTTCAAAAGTCTTACGAGATAAATGTACAGTCTTGGCTAGTTAGTTAAAATATCTGAATCTCAGAAAAGCTTAACTACATTTTAAAACAACTGTCACATTTCATTCCATACATCACCATCAGAAAATATGCAAAATACAAAAACAAAGTTTTCACATGCAAAGTCATTCCACAAAGTCATCCCATTAGTACAGCAAGTCAGTCAAATCTTGCACAGTCTATGGTGCATCGACAAGTCATCAACAACTCATGTCATTCATTCCATATGCATACATCATACAAATTAGAAACATCGCATTCATAATCACATTTGCATACATCAATGTAAAAACATGTACATAAAAACAAACCATGAAAAGTGCATAAACACCAAAAAAAGAGTCATCTATATATATATCATCAAAAATGCCCATAGGATACAATGAACCGGTCCTCTGACCTCGCAACAAAAATCCAAAAACTCAAAAACCCCCAAGCCTAGGGCGTCGACCACCATGATCATGCAGGATCGATGCAATGGGAACTACCCCCCATGGTGTGGGTCCTATGGGACCTCTCAGGGTGACTATTGCTCGCCCCTGCATCACGCCCACTAGTGCCTCCCTCATCTAGCCGCATGCGATGGGATGATGCTGACTGCTCAATATCACTGTCTCTCGTCCGATGTGAAGAGCCACCTCCAAGGGGCTCAGGTATCCGCCCACCAAGGTAGATAATCTCTCCCTCCATATCCATCCGATGTTGAAGCCACTCTGCCTCCCGTCGAACCCACTCTACCTCCCATCGATGGTAGTAAGCTACTACATCATCGCACTGTGCTAGCTACATCCGTAGGAGATCCCTCTCCCGTGCAGCATCGGTATCCCCCTCCTACCGATGGGACGTAGCCCATGCATTCTCCCGCTCTGCCAGCTGAGTCCGTAGGAGATCTCTCTCCTGCAAAGCCTCCCCCAGCTCCCCATCTCGTCTTCGTAGCAGGTCCTCCAATCATGCTATCTCAGCGCCATGTCTTGCCTCCACATCCTCCGAACCTGCCTGAGGCCTCGGCGAATCTGGGACAATAGCCTGCTCTGGCTCCCACTACTCCGGGACGTCCTGCATCTCTGGCTGATCTGGCACCCCAAAATCCCCTCCAACATCCTCAACCTCTACCATGTCTGCATCATCACGTGGAACACCCCAACCCTCATCTGGTGCCTCTATACCCTCATCCCCTGTTATTGCGCCTCTGCACCACCTAGAGGCCCCTCACCTCGCCATCATCGTAGAGTCCACCACTGCTCATACTCGATAGTAACCCCGACGTCATCCACATCTAGGACGTCAATAACTGTATCTGAATCCTCGCCAAGTGGTGCAATGACTGGCCGGTCCAGAGTCCTCTCATCCCCTCGGCATCGATAGACCACGGGCTCACCAGGAAACCCCTAGTGCACCCCAAACTGTTGGGTCACCCGACCATATGGGAAGAACTCCTGCTTAGTCCCATGTCGCCCAATCAGCCACCGCCCCCTTCGTACCTATCGGAGCCACTCTCCAGCCTCAGGCCAGGCTAGATAGTCCCGATAGGGGTGCCAGAACACCTCCCTTGGAGTAAGCCGAGCGAAGGCATCGACATAGTGCCCTACGACACCTGCCCATCACCGACTCTATCCCTGCTCCTCCGACCTCTGCCACAGTACCCCGTATCCAATCTCTCGGTCTGCCATCTCTGCCACGTCATCCAGGGCAGCCCCGTCGGCCTCTCTACTGCTATGTGCTGCCAAGCCCAGCACTGCAACAAGTAGCTGCAACTGATCCCCTTTCACTTTCGACAGTGGACCTCATACAACTCATCATAGAGCTATGCCAGTAGAGTCTGTCCCCATCTCATAATCATCGGTGCATCTGTCGGACACTCCACCAACCTGAACACCACCTCTAGCAGGTTCCATGGGAACCTCGTGCCCGAAGAGTCAAGGAGCAGCATGTTGGAAATGAGGCCCATGAGTAATGCATGCCTCACTCCCAACACACCCCTCTCTAGCCACCATCGAACTAGTATGCCACCAATCTAGCAGTCGCTCTCCACCCTCTCCACGGGGCTCTCCACACCCAACTCCTCTCCATGCCCAAAATAACGTATCAGTACTGCTGTCCTTCGATCCCATGGCATCGTCCGGATCAGTAGTCCATCTATTGGAATTCGAAGAATCCGATAGACATCCTCCAAGGTCACTGTCATCTCCCCTATTGGGAGATGGAAGGTATTGGTCCGGGGATCCCATAGGTTGATCAGGGCCGTCAGATAGGCCCGATCCCCGACCATCGGCTCCAGTCGAGTCACTTGCTTGAGCCCAAGGGCGTCAAGCCAGTCCCAGTCAGCCAAAGTCAATGCCGCACGTGCTTCAGTGAAAATAGTAGGCACCCGGTACCGGCTCTTCACAACCTGCAAAAGAAAACAACACAAAAACATTAAAACAATAAAAAAATATACAACAATACCATGAATATACAACAAATGCATCAAAATGTACAACACAAAAACAAAATAGTAATAACAAAATTCAAAATTAATTTGTCAGATCTAGGGTTTTTAACTCTAACTGATTAATTAACAACAAAAACAATTACAAAAAAAAATCATTTGTCAGTCCTAGGGTTTCTAATTCTAACTGATAAATTAAAAAACAAAACAAAAATTCAAAAACCTAATTTGTCAGATCTAGGGTTTTTAACTCTAACTGATAAATTAACAACAAAAACAATTACAAAACAAAAAATAATTTGTCAGATCTAGGGTTTTTAACTCTAACTGATAAATTAACAAAAAAAAAATTATTAATTAAAAAAATCATTGGTCAGTTCTAGGGTTTTTAACTCTAACTGCAAAACAAACAAAAACAGTCACAAAATAATTTTTCAGACCTAGGGTTTTTAACTTTAAACTGGAAAATTAAAAACACAAAAACAACAGTTAACTAGGGTTCACGCTACGTTTTTACGTTTAGTTTTACCCTACGTTTCTAACCTAAGTTTTGATCTTGGTTCAATTCGGGTTCAACGAAGTTTTTAAGTTATGTTCTAAACTAAGTTTCTAGCTCAGTTTTCAACTAAACTTTTGATCTTTGTTTGACTAGGGTTAAACTAAGTTTTAAGCTAAGTGTTAATTTCATAGACTAGGGTTTCATTTTTACAATTTGAACAAACCAAAAACAATAAAACACAAGCAATAAGCACAACTTGCGATTTTCCAGTTGTAACACAAAATAATAAAGAGGATGGGCACTCACTGGTATCGCTTCGGCTCCATCGCTCGATCCGGTATGTGAACTCATGGTCGCAAGAAAAGTTTGGCAGTGCTTCGCTTCGCAGAATTGACCTCCTCCTCAGAGCTCCAAATCGCCAAGAAAAACAAATGCAAATGAGCCCAAAACTCGGTTTTGGCCTTTAAATAGGCTTTTTGAGCTCGTACTCGTTCCCCCCAGGATGAGCGCTCTGGTTAGCACTCATCCCACCCTAGGACGAATACTAAATAGGAATTCGTCCCACCCAGGGATGAATACAGAGCAAAAATTTCAAAAACAACAAAAAATGCACAAAAATGCACCAAAACAAGCCCTAAAAGTGTCCGATAAGAGTGCTTTTGCACTTGACATTTCGGGCATGCAAAACAGATGTCGGGGTCACAAATCCTCACTATCCTACTCCCTAAGAAGGCTACCATAGCCGGACCACTCCACGGGAAGATGGATTTTTGAGAATTTCATCCCCAAACGGCGTCACCAAAACGGGTCAAAACCCATCCAAAAATAGCAATAACATTGCCGAACGAAGGCGCTTTTGCGCCTGACATTCTTGGCATCCAAAATAGACGTTGGGGTTACAAATTGTCACTATCCTACTCCCTAAGAAGGCTACCATAGCCGGACCGCTCCACGGGAGGACGAATTTTTGCCAATTTCAGCTCCAAAATGCATCACAAAAAGGGTTAAAACCCACCAAAAATAGGTCAGAATGTTCAGAAACTGCTTTCGCATTCAATGGTAAACAACTGAAGGCACCCTTACCTAAGTCATCTTGGGTCAAGCGACTCATCGCTTTTCTCATGTCGGTCATTCCCTCATCGATTCGTCGCTTGAGGGGGTAGTCACACTTAGTCGCCAATCAACAACAATATACCCAATCATGGAAATGACACGCATTCAAAGGATCATTGACAAAGACAATCGCACCCCTGCTTGGGGCAGCAAACAAGCAATTATCACAAGCTGATCAAACACTTGGCATTCATGAATCATGAACTCAAGGTTCCCACAGACAAAAGGTTGTGCCCTTTGCCTATTCATGACTGATCAATGTCCAAGCTCAAGTAACACCTCACCGAACAAGGTTAACACTTGAATTAAGTTCCTTAGCTCGTCAGAAGCAAGGATTCAAGAATGCATGCCCTTTCCATACTTGGGGCATCAAGAGTTGGTTAGGTTACTGAGAAACCCTAATCATTAGTGCTTTGGTTATCTATTTTTGCTCGGCGCTGCGCCTTGCACAACGCTTCCCAAAAAGGGGCATCTGTAGACACCAAAACAACACCAATCCGATTATGTGACAACAAGCGCTGATCGCATTGACACACACAGCCCCTAGGGCAGCCCCTAGAGGTTAAACAGTGGTCCTAACCACTTCCAAAAGTAGTTTTAGAGGTCAGAGGTCAATTTGGCACCTTTTTGGCACCTTGCTCTCTGCTCGTCCCACCCAGGGACGAATACAAACTACCATTCGTCCCACCTAGGGACGAATAGCAGCATTCGCCCCAGGGTGAGGTGAATAGCAAGTTTGATTGGCAAAAAGTCAAACCTCGGTAACTCCACCGATTAACTAAGGCTTCAGGCCATGCAATTGCGAGGAATAGCTTTTATTCAAGAAGAGAGACTTCAGTCATGAATGTCTTTATTTTAGAAACCTCATGCAAGGAGATTCTAAATCAGGGACTTAGCTTTTCTCTGAAAATAGGAAAACAACTCAAGTGGCGCCCTCGCATGCGCAATTCAAACAGAGAGACCCTAAGGTCTATAAATTGGTGAGTTTTCTCACCCAAAAGATATACAGAGAAGGAGCATTTGAGCAACGAAGTGCTGCCAATTTACATACCTACTTGCGATTTGTGCCTTCACATCCTTAATCTCTCATTCGAAAGGGAGGTTATTGGGTGACTATTGGAAGCACGAATCCGGACCCAAAACCTAATTTTTGGCCACAAAAATCCACAAAATTTGTCGACAACACCCCATAATCAGTTTTGGACCCATCCCAAGTGGATTGGTGCCGAAACAGTGTCCCAAACGGTGGGCGTCCTGCCCCCGGGCGCTCCCCAAACTGTCACAGTCCTATTCGCCCCACCCCGGGATGATTAGAAATATGTGATAGATTTCTCTAGTTTTTCTTTTGCATTTTATTCTAGATATGTTAAATAGGTTACAGTTTAAATTTCATTTCATTCTGAGCAATTTTGACCAGGTTTTTGTCATTTCCTGCCTTTACTAACTTGCAGATGCCATCATCAAAATCTGGGTTCTAGAGGCCAAATTGGAGAAATCTGACCATCTGGGTCTTCCCAAAACACCCCCAATTAGCTAACCCCAACTTTGCAGGTCATTTGGAGCTTCCTAAGTAGGACATTGAAGAGGGTGCTTTCTGACAAATTGTTGCAAGCTTATTCGTCCCACCCTGGAGCGAATACAAATCTGTGAGGAATTTCTAGACTGTTCTTTTTGTAGTGGTCTTCTGATAACATATTTATGCTTCTATCAAAATTTTAGGTCAATCCGAGGTCATTTGATAATCGTTTTAATATTTTCATGCATACACTGACAGTAGGCCTTGGGAAATACATGCTTTATTCTATCTGCAGGTGCTACTAATATTTTCTGTTTCTTTGAACGCAGGTTTCCAACATCAGAGGAGCAGGAAGTAATAAACAATCATATACACAAGCGGCGGTGACGTTTTGGTCCGCCCATCTTACATGTGGGCACGCGGAAGAAGGATTGCTATCCATGGATGTTGTGATAAGAAACATATTTGACGCTCCTATCCCCTAAAAAGGAAGGAGACGTATTGTAACACAACTTAAAAAGTGTATCAATAAAGAGATTACCATATTTCATATTGCTTTTATCTTGTGTCAATTCGTATATGTTCTTTCTTGTTCTTTCTTGTGGCATATTCCTTTTTGTTTCCGTATCCTCGTGCTTTCAGTAATAAAACAACAACTTCGATGAATCTTTAAAAATACTAAAGAACTTCAAAAATGAACTTTCAAATTGCGTATTGGAAGTATGAAGTATAACCTACACAATGGTTAAATTATTTTTGGATTTTGAAGTTTTTTTTTTAATTTTTATTTTAATGCCTAAAAATTAAAGAAAAGTTAAAATTTTTTGGAAAAAAAAAATGCAAAGAAAAATGAAAATTGAAATGCAGAAAATGAAAATAAAATGCATTCAGTATGATGCTATCCTATTTTGACAAAACCGAAGATAGGAGGTTTTCATGCATGCAACCTAACCTATTGGACTTGCAAAACAAGCACAATGCGAATAAGCTAAGCGCTGGCTCCTAGGGTTTTAAATGAGGGTTTTAAGATTTAAACATTCGCATGAAGCAACCAAAGCATAAACTCCATTTACAAGCCTAAAATATGAAAAGGGGAAAAATAGACATTTAATCTTGCATGCAAAAAATGACTCCTTCTTTCTTGTCCATAAGATGCAACTTTTTAAAACTTCCTGTATTAAAATTTTGTCATTTTACAATAACAAAATTTTTGGTTTTCCCAAACCAGTCAATGGAAGAAAAACAACCCAAACAGGTCCAAAATGGCCCTCTTGCCTTCAAATCTGCAACTCTGCTTGCAACAGTTTCCAACCTTCTCATCGAGAGTGTCTTCCAAGAACAAGTGGTGAAATTCTATCATATCTTCAAATTCATTTATTGATTTTCTTCCAATTTTACTTTCAACCACTTCATTCAATTCTATGACAGTTTTTGTCCTATCACCTATCTCAAACCTTGTTGAATTTAGTTTCCCTTTATCTGAATAATCATGTATCTCTATGAATGAGATCATCTTTACATAATCCTCACTGGTGGATGTCGACTTAACAATTTGCACCTCCTATTGGACTACATCTAAGGTGGTTGTAACATTTGGACCTTCAAATTCATCCCATTGATCATTTAACTTAGGTATCATTAGAGTGGAGGGTGCTATATTTACTAGTTGGTGTCGGTTGGCATCACTAACTCCAAAAGAACAATCTCTCATGTGAACATGTTGTGCCTTTTCTTCTTCCAAAACTTGTTCTACCTTTTCAAAGATCTCATAGATTGTCTCTAGAGACATGTTAGGATCCTCAATCCTAACATTATTAGTTAGTATTAGTTAGTATTATTAATCATTTAATTATTATATTATTAACTTATAAAGTGAACCATCACAACCCTTCATAACGTGAACCATCACGTCTCTTCATACGTGAACCATCATGTCTCTTCACCAACGTAGCTTTCGGGTAGATATATATATATATATATATATATATATATATATATATATATATATATATATATATATATATATATATATATATATATATATATATATATATATATATATATATATATATATATATATATTAGGTTGGCCATCCATATCAAATCATCCAAGAAGAAGAAGAAGAATATAGATTCTAAAGGAGGGAGCCCCCTATAGTGGCAAAACGATTACAAGGGAGCCCCCTTTGAGTGGCTTGCGATTACATTTACATTAATTTGTTAATAATTTTATAGTAAGACCTTGGAGTCTTACCATTTGGTATCAGAGCCATGTGGGACCCAGTCATGTGGGAATTGCTCAAAGATCTTCATCAAATCACTTTTGTGCGTGAGTATCAAACTCGGTTTGATGATATCACCAAACACAACACAATATTGGATGAATCAATTCTCATCAATGGATTCATTAGGGGATTAAAAGAGGAAATTAGAATGGAGGTGACAAGGTTCAATCCCTATACCATGATGCAGACCTATGGATTGGTAAAATTAGCTAAAGATAAAATCAATGCACAACAACGATTAGGGAAACCACTTATGGAAAAATCATCGACCATTTACATCACTTCCAAACCTATGCATAATGGAAGGGCACAAAGCACTTACACAACCCCAAAATATAATCAAACTTTACAAATTAAACATCTTAGCTTTGAGGAGATGAAGGAACGACGGGCAAAATTACTCTATGATAATTGTGATGAATAATTTGGACCCCACCATAAATGTGCTACACTAAAATTGTATTTATTGAAGGAAGTTGATCCCTGTCTCTCTATAGAGCAAGCAGATGAGGTAGTTGTGTCTGAAGCGACCAGTGAACCTACTCACTACAATGAAGACAATGAGGTCGATGTGTAAGAAGTGATTGATGTACCAATCAAGGATGAAGTAGACATACCCAAAGTGATCAATGCTAGTCAAACATGCACTCTACAAGACCTACACATACCTTCCTCACCAATAGTGAGTTCTTGCCATATGACCAAACCTATTCGGAACCAACAAAGAGTGACTACACACTCCTTCTCCTTTGGATCTACCAAGGAACCAAAAAAGGATATGAAATCATTACCATCACTTTTGATGCATCATTCTGAAGTATTTGAGGAACCCCAAGGGTTGCCCTCCCATCATCATCATGATTTTCCTAAGGGAGATTCTACTATTTTTCTTGGCAACCCCCCGCTAATGCTTCATCCTTCTCAATATCCCTGCCTACGAAAGGAGGCCATTAAAAGATTCCAGGAACTTAAACAAATCCTTCTTGGAAAACAAAGGACAAAGCTTCTCACTTTGAGCTTTGAGGACAAAGCTCTTTTTAAGGAGGGTGGCATGTTAGGATCCTCAATCCTAACATTATTAGTTAGTATTAGTTAGTATTATTAATCATTTAATTATTATATTATTAACTTATAAAGTGAACCATCACAACCCTTCATAACGTGAACCATCACGTCTCTTCATATGTGAACCATCATGTCTCTTCACCAACGTAGATTTAGGGTAGATATATATATTAGGTTGGCCATCCATATCAAATCATCCAAGAAGAAGAATAAGAATATAGATTCTAAAGGAGGGAGCCCCCTATAGTGGCAAAGCGATTACAAGGGAGCCCCCTTTGAGTGGCCTGCGATTACATTTACATTAATTTGTTAATAATTTTATAGTAAGACCTTGGGGTCTTACCAAGATAGGTCATCCAAGTTTTCCTTAATGAGTGTAGCAAGTGTGGGGGGTATGGCTCTCAGGTATACTTCAATAGCTTCCTCTTTCTATGTACCCAAACTTTCCCACATTTGAGAGTACAATTCATGAAACCTCACACTGAATTGACTCATGGACTCATTAGGCTCTTTACACATAGAGGTGAATTGATTTTGCAACCTATCCAAGTCAACTTGATTACCAAAGTGATAAAGATAGGCTGCTTCTAATTGGCTCCAAGAAGTCTTAACCTCCATGGGTAGATGGCAATACCACGAGAATGATCTATCACCCATAATGTATGGGAAGAACCTACAAGCAATAGGGTCACAAAATATTTGAAATTGACATAATGTGAACTTATAGATATGTAGATTTTGTAGGTATCCTGATGCCACCTCTTGATTAAAAATTCGTAGAAACTCCAATAACATTTCATGAATTTGATAAGGTGTTCCAAAGGTAGAATGACATTCATAATACTTTCCTAATGCAGATACTATCGTTTCTCTTAGGGACATCATTTCTTCTCTTAGGGATACAATTTGCTCTTTAGATGTTGCCATTAGTGAAACTCAAAGAATAACTTCAAAACCAATTTGTTAGTCATGAATAAAAGAAGGAACCATGACAAAGCAATATTCTAAAAATGTAAATTAGTTTTTGATTCACTAGATCACATATGCGCAAGTGAAGACATACTCCTAGTGTTGTAGGCTTTCTGATTCACAATATCTCATTACACGCAAGTGAAGAGAATAATATCGACAACAAATACATTTTAGACAAAATAATTCTTTACAAATAAGCATGAAATGACTCGCAAATATCAAACATGTAACGTATGAATAATCATGTTAGCATCAACCAAGAGAGGTATCCATTAAAATCAAATGAAAGTAATTGCATGGAGACAACCTCGTTAGTCAAGACCAAAATTTTTCAAAATCAAATCAAAACCCATTATTCCTGTATGAACAATCAAAAGCGTTAGAAAAATGCATAGCAATTCATGTCCTCCTTTTAACACTACAAAGTTGTATTTTTAAAAGAGGGCTAAATATAATAATCAATAGGGCATGAAATATTCAAAATTTAAATCCCTATAGCATTTAAATGACACTGAAATAAACCAATTCAGGCCCTCCTCAAAGTTGTTGTTTTATTACAGATTTTAAAAATCCGAAAATAGAAAATTTCTATTTTAAGGTCAAATTTCATTTTTTTTCATTTATGTTTTGCACTTATGAGCCTATGATGACATTCCCTTCATGAAAATTCCAATTTCATCGAAGGAGTTATGTTTTATGGTATTTCACAAATTTCCTTTTTTGGACCCTAAAATTGCCCTCTCTTCATAAAAATTCTGATTTTACGAAAGAGGGGTAATTTGAGCATCACATTGAAGGTCATATGAGGGCCAACTCACATTTGCTTTATTTTGGTTCAATGAACAATCACTAAAGTTTCATGGTAAAATAAACCAACATTGCCCCTTGTTTACAGTTACTTGCAATCACTAAGGTGTTCCAAGCATTTAAATTGAATATCTTTATTTGAGATTACTAATACACATATGCAAATGCTAATACAATGAATACCTTGGAGAAGTTGTTTGTTTAACTTCTTTTCAAGAGGGGATTTGGAACCCAAATCCTAAGGAAGAGTGTATTTTCACAATTGGGTAAAAATACCACTCAACAAGAACCAATGGCTTTATTTTATTTTTTTACTTTTAATGAAAATTTATTTTAATTTTCAAGTACAAAGAATTTTAAATACCTAATTCAATATTTAAATCTTCTTTCCTTTTTCAATAAAAATCCTCTCAAGGTCCCTTTTTAAATATTCTTTTTCAATTCAATTTTCTTTCTCTCTGGACAAATATTTTTTAATGTTTTATTCCTTTTAAGTTTCTTCTTCTCACATTATTCAATTTAAATTTCTTTACAATATTTGCTTTCCAATGAATTCATTGCGACTTCAAAAAATAGGTTTATTTTATCTTTATTTAATTTTTCTCTTTTTAAAAGAATATTCCTTGTGAATTTCCTTTTGTCGCCTAATTATTTTTGTTCAATATTCCAATGAATATAAGTGGAGGTAAAGAATACTTTTCATACCTTATAAATAATTCTCATAAATTTATTTTCTTCTTCCTTCCTTGAATTTGTCCTTCATTATCGTTTCTCCTTTCCAAAAAACACCTTTTAAATATTCCTTAAACAATGTTTTTCCAAAAATATATTTCCCAAAAAATATTGTGAGATTTTACCTTTAATAAAATTTTAATACATCTCTTTAATTTATGCATCAACACCTTATCACCATAATCAATGCACCTTATATTTACTTGACATCTCCAATATTTGCTCACAAAATTTTAAATTTTTCTACTACTATTCTGACTCTTAGGCATTATTCTTGTGCCAACCTACAATACCTTTAATTGCATCATTTCAATTTATCTTCCATATCTTTCTCAAAACTTCTTTGTAGCAACATTATATATTATATCCTCTATGCTTCTCAACTATGCTCACTCTTTTGACTTCATTTCAAATGTCTCTCTAGTTCTATAGGCTAAAGATTTCATCTAGAATGCCATCATGAACATTATCTGGAGTATTTTCCCAACCTATAAACTTGGTCAATACATAAAATGCTTCTCATACTACTTATCTCCTATTGTGCCTAAGGTGATTCTCACTTTAGCAATTTTTTTAGTTATGGATTTTCTTAGCCATGTTCCAACGTGATTCTTCTTTCAATTATGATGTGTCCAACATGAATTTCCCTAATGTGGCTCTTCTCAATATTGATCTTCCAATGTTACTCTATCTTTGGCTTGAATTCCAAAATTCTTTTATCTTGAACTTACACCTTAGTTCCACTTTCTTCTTGGACGTTCATTCATAAATTCTCCAATGTAGAATAATTCTTTCTTCTTCCAACTTTTTGTCCTACATTCTCAATTTATAAGGCAGCCTCCTTTTATCAACCTTCCAATAATTCTCTCATATTTGTAGTTTTACTCTTATAACTCTCACAAATTTGGTTTTCTACTTCAACATCTTGTTTTAATATTCTATTGTATCCATACTTCTCAGTCCACTTTGCCAATTACTTTCTTCATTCACTTTAACTGTCAAATATCCTACCTTCCTCTAGTTTATCAATAGTCCACCTTCTCTAGCTATATCCTCTAACATAAAACTATTACAATAACAATAGCACTCTCATAACTTAATCTATAGCGACTCTCATACCATTGATAGCATAAAATTTATTTTCTTACAATATATCAAGATTAAAGTTCTCACATATACACAAGAATTCATGAAAATAGATAGACTTTAATATATTACCACTAATCACATACTTGGTATTCTAGTGCCAATGAAGTATTGAAATTTTATTACTTACATCTCATATGCTTCCTCTACATATAGCCTTTACAAAGACTCTTGCAATTTCATCTTCAAAAAACTATTAATTTCCTTAAACTCCTCAAAATTACAAGAGATATGACTCTTCATATTTATCATAAGAGAGATATATTTTATTGACTCTATAATAATTACAACCCTCTAATGATTAAAAACACTAAATGACTAATATTTACAAGACTCCTTCACACCACATATTTACAAAGTATGTATAAACATATTTACAAGGTTATTTCAATGCACTTACAAGGTATGAAATAATCTAATAAAATCCAACAAGTTGGATACATACTATTGTACCCATCACTTATTATTGAAATATACAAACAATAAAAAATTACTAGTTAAATTGATCCTAAATAATTTTCATTTTCTTATGAAATTGTGATAAATATTTTCACCTCAAGTGAGGCATATGCCTTCACTTGCACACATATTTATGAACTTTCATCTATTGGTTGTCTTTTATTCCTCAACTATGAGTGTATTTATAGTTACCTCCTCATCCTACAAAATTCATGGATAACCACTCACTATAACAACTAGGTGTAATATAGTAGATTACTACTTTCAAGGTTCACTATATTGTTTTTGCATCAAACCTTCATTTTTATCATGTGGTTGCATAATCGTTGGTCATCTAATGCTAGATACAATCTACAAACACTGCTTATCAAGTGTAGTATTGAACATTGATATGAGTTAATGTTTCCTTCCTCCCAATATGAACTCTACACTTAGAAATTATTGAGTATTGAGTATCATAGAATATGCACTCCTATTACATAATATATTATTCATAACTTTGTGAATAGAGACCATTACTATTTATAAAGGATCAATTCAATAAATATCTACCTCCTCCAATATCTTCATGGAGAGGATATTTATCAAGTAATTTGCATATAATTGTAGTTGACAAGCTCTTACATTGTCACAAATGCTCTTTTTCCATGCATCCTCTAATGGTAGTTGTAATGATCCATCATCATTTCTTGATTTGAACATTTTTTGTTGGTGTTCATATTGATTATCTTCCACTCTTTCTTATGCATCTTGGCATTGTTCATATAGCTAAGTTTTTGCCTATGATGTATTTGTACTTTCTTTGTTGTGTTCTACTGACAAAAATGATACAATATTTAGTGCCTTACGCAAGAACTCGTGGTCTATCTATATTGCTTATTTTAACTTTAGATAATCTCCACTAGATGTGACTCTTTTATTACTATCTTGGGTTTTTTGCCTTGAGGTCACCTCTAGATCTTTGCATTTAGGTCACCTTTAAACTAGGTCATTACCCCTAGAAAATTACCTTTGAATTATATATTTGATTTTCCATTATGGTCTTGTTACTCTAGGTCTTACAAGCATTGATTAGATAATATTATTTTGATCCATAAGTTATTTATTTCAAATTTTCCAATATATTTTTGAATGGAAAAACTTACATTCTTCACATTCAACTAACTTCATCTTTTCTTATAGATACCATTCAACATTTATTTTGCTTCATCCCATTCTGATAAATTTATCATCTAAATTCATATGTATTTTTTTAGTCACTTTCTCTTTGTGCCAACATTTGTTTTGGAGTGATTATTACATCCATATTGTTTTCAAGAATGCATGTTTCAATACTTGGTTTTCACATGTCCAAATCTTCCAAATTGACTTCAACAACTCATCCTAGGAACTTTTGCATATGATACTTTCTTCATAAATGTGGTCTTACTAATTTTTTCAAGATGATAAAAATAAGGCCTTCATTTTTTGGCCTTATACCTAGCTTTACGAGGATTGTCATACCTTACCCATATCTTCTGAAAGCTATTGTTGATCCTTTTTAACTTGCCAAATTTTTATTTGCTCTCCATTTTATTTATTGTAATGGGTGGTGGAACCATTTACAACATACCATACTTCTTTTAATTCTAACTAAATAATATTTTTGGTCTTCCAAGTGAAGTAGTTATCTCCTCACTTGGAAGTCAGGCAATAGGAACATTGGTGCACCACTATTCATAGAAAAACTTCACAAATTTAGAAAAATTTAATTCCACTAGATTATGTTCAAAAAATGATTTTCTATGAGTATATATAAGCCTATACTCATAATTTAACTAATACCTCAAATTGTGATAAAAAATAGCGTCTTGCTAGGAAAAAATAATAAATAGAGAGAATATTCTTCTTTTAAGGAATATTCTTTGAAATGTTCCAATTATTCAAAATTAATATGCTTCTAGAGCATATCAAGTTCAAAAAATAAATTCCAAGTTAGGAAAAATTGAATATTGCGAATGAACAAGGGTAAAATACTATCACAATATTAAATGGTGCTACACATATCTACCCCACTATTACTACTTGATCAACACCATCAGAAATACCAATATAATATTGATATTAAAGTCTTTGTAATGCTCAATATAGTTTTGAGATATTATAGTCATTTTAGCACCACTTTCTACAAATATCTTTAAAGGAACATCGTTGACCTCCATGTCAACATACAACATCAACACTCAAGTAAACGATTTAGAATTATCTTCTAGTGTAGTCTCATAATTTTATCAATATTTTTCTCTAATCATTTCCTCAATCTTTTCCTATGCTTCAACATCATAAGGATCTATATTAAGTACTATTTTTTTATGTTGTTGATGTTCCAACTATAGCTTTTTTTGATGATGTCATCTAAGAATATTTTGAGAAACATCCATGTTATCCCTAGTAATATCTTGTGCAAATTTTGGATCTCTTTAAGGCAACTAAATCATACGGTTAGAATTATTTTGAATATGTTGCTAAAGAGGTAATTAAGTCTCAACCTTGAGAATAGCCTTTATATTTTAAACCAGTTCTTTGGGATTGACATTGAGTGAGATGATTTGCTTATTTTTTATCATAACAACAATGTAAAAATACTTGTAGGAAGGTCTTCCCAAACTCCATAAAATTTAGAAATTCTTTGCTATGATAAAATAAAATTTGGACATCATACATGTCCTTCGTTGAATATGGAGTTGACACTACATAAAACATCCTATATGATGACCTTGTTAACCGAGCTATTTTGAGGAATGTTTTACGTAAAAAACCCAATGGTTTCTCTAGCTTGAATAATAGTTAACATAGTGGATACAACTAATTCCATGGATTTGATAGAACCTCCTAATTTATGTCATTTTGTGGTGAATTCCATAGATTGAATTACAATTGATGCCCTTCATGAAACCAAGGTCAAATATTCTTATGAGGAGTCAAATCATTTCTTATTTCAAGTGAATCCTACATCACATATTTACTTAATAGTGGAAAAATAATGGTTATCTTATCTTGGGGATGTTTCTAATAATCTAAAAAAATTATATGTCAAGTGGAAAAAGAATGGAAAATTCATTGTCACCAAGGAATCCAACCCTCTCTTTTTAGCATGGTTAGTTTACATAGTATAGAAAAGATATTGAAAAAAATGGTTGTGGATTGTTTGCTCAAGTCAATTGCATGGAGTTTCAATATTCAAATCCTTCTTCAAGCTGTTTCTTTAGATTTATAGAACATCATGAATCAATATGATAATTTCATTAATGATCCCATAGGTATTCCTTCTAAGCACATACATGATCATGCTATCCACCTTATTTTAGAAAGTTAATCCTTTAATGTGTGTTCTTACTGCTATCCCTAAAACCAAAAGTAAAAAAATAATAAGTTAATTTAATAAATATTGGCACAAGAAATTATTCATCCAAGCATCAACCATACTCCTTTGTGGTGGTGATGACACAATGCAAGGATAACTCATGGTACATGTATCCTAATTTTTGTTCTCTCAATAAGATCACTATCAAATATAAGTTTCCTATCCCTATGATATATGGTTTAATGGATGATTTGAATGATTCTAGATACTTCACAAAATTAGACATGCATTCTATGTTTCATAAAATTAAGGTTAGATAAGAGAATTTTCCTAAGACATATTTATACACATGAGGTTCATTATGAATTCCTAGTCATACCTTTTAGTCTTACTAATACTCCTTCCAATTTTCAAAGTATCATAAACTCTATTTTTTGAAATTTCCTTTGTAGATTTATCTTGATTTTTTATGGTATCTTAATTTATAGTAAGTCCTAGGTGGACCATCTAGTTCATGTTGAAAAATTTCTTCACCTATTACAAAGGGAATTTTTTTGTCAAAAAGTCCAAATAATATTACTTTGGGGTCTAGGAGCTAGAGTACATAGAACATATAGCATCTTAATATAAATCAAGGTGGATCCTAACAGGATCAAAGCTATGCAAGATAGACCCTTACCTAAACTCCTTAGACAATTTCATGGATTTTTCGAACTCATATGTTACTATAAAAATATTATCTATAATTATGGAAAAATTATTGCTCCTCTCACAATTCTCACAAAAAAAGATACCTTTGTTTTATTTGAAGTTATATTTCAAGCCTTCCAATATCTCAAAAAAGCTGTGTATCACTCCTATTTTGGCCACTCTTGATATTAATAAATATTTTATCATTGATTGTGATGCTTTTAGTATAAGTATTGGAGTTGTTTTTATGCAATATTGGCACCCATTATCTTTTGAAAGTAAGCAATTTTAGGGTAAAATTCTAGGATAATCCACTTATAATAAGGAACTATTATCTATTATATGTAGAGTAGATAAATGGAGGCCTAATTTATTAAGTCATAGTTCATTATAAAGATCAATTGTATTAGCCTTATACATTACTTAGAGTAGCATATCTCATGCCCTAAATATAATAAATGGATGAACAAGCTCATGGGGTGTGATTTTATCATTGAATACTAGAAATAAAAGAAGAATATGGTAGTTGATGCCTTGTCTCACAAATATGAGGATGTTGTTGTTTTTAATTTCATCTCAAGTCCTCTTCCACAATGGATTTCATCACTTCAAAAGTAGTGGATTTTTGACTTAGAGACTACATGGATTCCATATCTTGACCACATAGTCCCATGCCATAAAGAATCCTAAAATATATCTCTATGGGTTCCATAATGGTTATAAATAAATACTATCATACAATAAAATTGAAAGGGTTATAATTATAAAATTAGCCCTATGCACCTCTAACTATGTGTAAGCTAATGTAATTTAACAAGCTAAGGTAGTCCATAATTCTATAAGGGAGAAATTGGATTGGAAACAGAAGTAAAAAAGAAATCGAAACCCTAGAGTTTTATATGGGAACAATAATGAAAGAATATATGTGTGAGATGAGAGGTCGAGGTAGAGGGGTTTACATGGTCATTGGACAAGGATATCGATTGAGATCCAATGTTGTGCTTGATCTAGGAGGTGAAGGAGCAAATTTTTTCATAGACAATTCTGGTGATAAATATTAAGAAAACTGAGGAGATTGAATCATTGAGAGAAAGGGTTTACTATCATTAAATCATGAGAAATCTGCAATAGGGATTGTTAATCCCTTGTTCGAAGATTCAAAATATAGCCTCGAACATGACTCTGGCATTGAGTCAAAGCTGCATGGCATTGGAAATGATAATGGCTCTATTGGTGGTATATCTTCACAAGGTGATAAAGGCAAATAAAATGGTGTCAAGGTGTTTGAAAATAATGCAAAGATGATTGGTTGCCAGACAATTGGGAGCCCGATATGTGGAAATGTTTTAGAGGGCATTTTTTCAGTCTCTAATGCAATGCAAGGTACTAATTGGGCTGATAGTGGGAGTAAAGAGGATGTTAATCATCCTAAAGGAACATGGGTTAGTGCAGATTCCCAAAGGTTTTTTAATCTTGATTCGGCCATGCAAGGGCTGGTAAAAGGTTTTACGGAGGTAACAAAAAATGGAGGAATGGGCAAAGATTTGCATGCAAATGCATATTTATACAACAAAGATTTGTTGGAGTATGAGGCTATCAGATTAGACAGAATGGACTCCATGTTGGCATATTTAGGTGAGTATGAGTTTACTTTTATGGAATATGAACATGAAGAGTATTTGGAAACAAGGAATAACCTCTTGAGAAATGGAGTTATTCTATTTTTCCTTCTCAAAATGCCCTTGGAAGCTGAATTTTAAAAATGGGTGCGACTGAATTGGGAGGCTAAAGGATTTCATGTGTAATCCTATTGGGGTTTGGGATGGCGCTATATTTCTATTCTTTTTTATTCGCTGAAAGCTGCCAAATTTGTGTTGCAATTTGGGACATGGTCTATTGTATGTTTGATTATGTTTGCTCAATTATGGTGGCCGAATTTTGATCCTAAAGATGTTTCATATGCTAGATATCCTCTTTGGATCAAATTTATTGCCATAAAATCAGAATTTTGAGGTATGATCCATTCCATGGCTCAAATATTTAGACAGATTCTTATTGAACCCTATTTAGGTATGTCTTTTCAATTTAACCCAAGGGTGTGTGTAGAAGTTGACCTGCAAAGGAAGTTACCAAAATTTTTGAAAACCATCACACAGAAAGGGGTAATCTCATAGGAGGTTCATTATTTAAATTTACCTAAAGCTTTCTTTTTCTGCTAGTCTCAGGATCACTTAATCTGTGACTATCCTTTGATAAAACTTTGGAAGGTAGAAAATGAGAAGGGTGTGATGGGACCTGACTCTTCTATAGCCAATGTGAAGGTTCAACCCAACAAGGATACTAATGAGGAGACTCAAGAAATGGATATGGATGCAGGGAAACAGGTAATGGGTAACAAAGAAGACACTGGTTGGAAGTTGGTTCAAAAGAGGCGAGAGGTAGAGGATTCACCAGATAGGCCCTCTAAATTTAATAAGGGCTCCTCGTCCTCTAGGGGGAGATCTGGAGAGGTTAATATTGGCTCTAAGGATACTCCGTGGGCTAACAAAATATCGGATATTGGTAGGAACCTCAATGAAGACTTGGAGGCTACAGAGGGTAGAAAGAATAGCAGAAGCTCAAATTTAGAAAGAAGTAGATCTCCAGCTGGTAGGTCTATGCAGGTCAACAATCGGTTTGAAGTCCTTAATATTGAGGTTTCTCAATGAAAGTGGACTTTAGCTCGTGGAGTGTCAAGGGAATTCCTATTCCCACTAGGAGAAGTTTGTTTAGTAATTTTTTGTGTTATGTTAGTGTTGATGTAGTTTGTCCTCATGAGGTTAAGGTGGATAACTTTTCTATCCACAATTGTATGCATAACAGTTGCTTTGGGTCCTGGTGGGATTCTTCTCATTATAGAGGTTTTGGGGGTGGTCCTTGATGTCATCTCTTGGCTAGCTACACTATTTATTGATCAGGGAGAGGACCCATTTGGTAGGATTTGTTGGGCTAATTTCACAATTGTTGGCCAGGTAATTGGTATTTATTATGTTTATGCTCCTAATTCTTCTAATGAGAGGACTACCTTTTGGTATTGGATGCAGATAAATTTACCCAATGCTAATTGGATCATAGGGGAAGATTTTAATATGGTGTAATGGGATGGAGATCATGAAGGGGGGCACGGTGGTTGTATTGCAGGTGCCGAGAAGGACTCTTGGTACAGCTTGAAGGTTTCTTTACAAATATTTGATAATAATTTTAGGCAAAAGTCTCATGGAGGATGGTTATCTTGGTCTAATAAAAGAAGAGGGGGAGACAAAATCATGGCTCATTTGGATAGGATTTATGTGGACAGAAATGTGTTTACATGTATTGGTCGAGGGAGAAGAGCTATTTTTGTGGATATTTCAACCTCTAGTTTTGATAATTTTCCTATTAATTCTTCCATTCTCTTTGGAGGAGCTGCTATGGTGGATAAGAAACTTATGTTCAAACTTAATGTTTCTCATTTGGATTCTAAAGCCTTCAGGGACCTGATTCATTGTGTTTGGAATTTGGAGCCACACCCAGTTGGCTCTAGCTGGATTGGTTGGTGGGAAGTGACTATCAAGTGCACTGTCAAATTTTTGAGGGGTTGGGGTAGATTGGTTGCTAGGAGAAGGAAGGGAATATTAAAACATCTTAGGAAGGACTTGGAGGTAGCCATAATAGATCTTGAAGGTGATTCTTTCAATGTTCAACTTCAGGAGAAAATAGCTAAGTGTGAACATAAAATCAGGTGCCATGAGGATTATGTTAGCAAAGGTGCCCATATTAGAATTAGGATTCATTAGCTTCAACAAGGAGATGCCCCCTATCAATTTTTATTCAGTCACATTAAAAATAAAATTGTTGTTGAGAGAATCACTGCTCTTCGCACTACTGATGATAGATTGATGGAACATGATGACAATATCTGAGCCACTGTTGAAGATCATTTTTGTAAGATTTTTTTCCATTTATCCTTTGTGTCCTAATGTTTTGGAGGCTAGAGAAGATTTTAAGAAGTGTGTTCCTAAGAAGGTATATAGTTATGAAAATGATCATCTAGCTAATTTCTTTTCAAAGGATGAATTGTTTGAAGCACTTAAGAAAATTAATTATGGCAAATATTCAGGCCTTGATGGTATTCTTGTTGAGTTCTACAAAGTTTTATGGGATATTATGGGTAATGACTATACTAAGATGATTCAAGAAGTGTTTGAGAAAGGCTCATTTTCTGGTATACTTAATAAAGGTCTGATTAAGCTTATACCAAAGGCTAATAGGAAAAATACTATGGGGGGATGGAGACCTATCACTCTTTTTAATATTTCCTATAAGATTGTGGCTAAGGTGTTGGCTCTTTGCTTCAAATATGTTGCTACTAGGATTGTGATATGGGAGAAAACAGGTTTTATCAAGGGTAGGTTCATTCTTGATACGATCCTGACTACTTGGGAGACTTTGGAATGGGCACAAAAAAGTGGGTAGAAAGCCATTATGCTTAAGATTAACTTTAACAAAGCCTATGATCGTGTTGATTGGTCATTTATTTTTAGTATAATAGAATGTCTTGGCTTCAGAAAATGGGTAATGGATAAAATCAAGGTCTTATTCACCTATGCCTATGCTCATGTTGTAGTTAATGGTAAGCTCACTAATCAAATAAGTATTTTCAATTCCATTAGACAAGGGTGCCCTATTGCTCCCCCTTTTTTTGTTATCACTATTAATTCTCTGGGTTATATGTTGGAATCAAAGGGATTGATACTCCTAGAGGTCCTATTCTAAATAATAATTTTATGGATGATTCCCTTCTTTCTTTTCATTTGGATACCTTGTCACTACATAATGTCAAAGGTTGCTTGGAGCAGTTTTACAAAGCCTTTGGAGCCATAATTAGTGATAAAAAATCAGACTATTGGTTGATTGGCAGTGACACTCTTCCAGATAATTTCTCTCCTGGTTAGCGATGGGTGAAGGATGGCAAAATTGTTAGATACCTTGGAATCCCATTTGGCAAGGCTCTTTCTTTGAAGGGCATGTGGGATTGGTGTCTTGAGAGATTTGTAAAGAAAACACAACTTGATGAGGCCAGGAATTGCCTCATCTATGAACACTTTTTGGATACATTCTACTTATTTGAATCACCCTTTTTATTATGTTTCTATGCTAATTTTTGGTAAAATGCATTATGTAATGATATTTGCATATTATGAAATGTTAAGTGCATATATTCTGTTTTATTGTTTATTTCTGCAGTTTCACCTGTTTTTAGCTAATTTGTCAGTATTAATTTAAAATCAGTAGTAATTGTTGAGTGTTTGGTGCTTAATAGTAGTATTCCTCTGTTTGACCTAATTCAAATGTAAAAGGCACCAAAGAACTTATCCCCTATAGATTACTGTGCAGGAAAACAGACTGTGACTGTGACAATTCCAGCCAGCTATACATATACAACAAGGCTTGGAAACAGTCACTCCAGCACATGCCACCAATGCAAAAAGGATGTACAAGATAAAGGAAAACATTCTAGGTGGTCAAAAACTTCTTCCCTACATGTTTGGAGCACAAAATAGTAATTAAATGTCACTTCTTGTTATTCCGAAGCAGTGCAGGAATAATAGCGTAGGAATAGGGAATAGCGCAGGAATAATAGAGGATGGTCAAAAAGTGACAGATCGGTAGAGGAAAGTATTGGCAATTGACCAAAAAGTTGCCCCAACTCATATTAACTGACTTCCTCAACGAATGCAGCTCAATAAGGTTGAATGGATCAAGTTTGACAAAGCAAGCTCATGCATTTTAGGAAACAGTTGTGCAAACAGTTGTAAATCCCTACAAATCAGCAACCAAGCATATCAGCATTACATTATAAATAAGAAAGCTCCTAGCACGGTTGAGCATATAGAGATATAGGCATATAGGCATATAGGAGAGAAATAGGCAATAGAGTGCAGTTATTTCTATAGTAGAATAGTAATCTATAGGTTTTTCCTGCATTACTGTAATGCATTTCTAGATATAATAAAAGGTGCAGTTTTCAGTTATCAATTAGCATGTTGAGTTGATGATTAGCATTTAAGTTTCTTTAGCATAACTCTTCACCTTCATCTGGTTCTGGAAGCAAGGGCCACTTGCAGGACCAGAGGAAGGCATCTTTTGATAGAATACATTGCTAATTTTTTGCTGCAGCAGGTTAGCAGAATTCTACCAGTTTTCACTTCTTTAGCAGCTTTAAATTCAAATTTTAGTCTTGACAACATTTTTCCATCATTCCATGCAAATTCAATATTTTTGTTTCGAATTTACAACTTCAAGTTTTTCTGTCATTTTCTAGATTTGTAGCAATTTCCAGTTTTCTATCATTTTATTGTAATGTCCAGATTTGTGACATTTTCCATTTTTGCAATAGATGATAGTTTGAATTTCTAGATTTAGAACATGCTTAGGGAATTGTAGTTAGTTTATTTTTTTGCAACTGTGTGTGATTTCAATTCTGCAATTTATCTTTCTGTTAAATTTAGCAACATTTCATTTTATGCTATTTTAGATTCTGCTTTTCTTACAAGTTTTAATTCAACTTTATTTTTTGCAATTTGATTTTCAGTTCTAGGAATTAGAGGTCACACAAAAACCCCCAAAAACACTAAATTTTCCACCAATAAAACCTTGTTCTTGAATGAATTGAACCTGCAGCTGTGACACCTTCTATCATATACAACCTTTGGACACCGCCCTAGACTGACACATATAATGATTAAATGATGAATGAACAACGACACTCATCATTTTTGGCATCGTTGTCGGGGACAAATAGGTGTTGTTAGAAAAAGTGAAATAGGTCAAGAATTGTGTTACAATCCTTGAAATACTGCATTTCAATTTATTTAGTGAATAGGCATGAATGCATAGGCTAAGGGACGAAAGAGGGAGGTTTATCCGAAGTGGCTTTGAACCACCAAAGCGACCTACTCGGTCAGATGAAGAATTACCTATATTTGAAATCCTTGGGGAAAATAAGCAAGACATACCTTATTCATCAACTAAAGTTTTGGAAAAATTAGAAAGAGAGCTTTTTGAGGCACTAGCTGCTAAACATTCCCCTCAAACTAGACAATTCCCATAATACTCTAGAAAGAAAACAACTATGGCTACAGTAGCAGCACCCCCAAGTGGATATGATAATCTTGATGATCCTCCTAAGACTTTTGAGTGTCCCATAATATTGGATCCACTTTTAGATGCCCCCATGAAAACAATTTTTCCATCCATATTGCCAATTTTTAGGGGAACTGTTTCAGAAGATCCTGATCAATTTCTGTTTGAATTCAAGGTGTTATGTCAAACTTATGACTACATAAATGATAATAAGAAATTGAAATTGTTTCCTTCCACACTTAAGGACGCTACTCTTCGATGGTTCATGAGCAATCTTGAACCTAACTCAATCCGTACCTGGGATGAAATGGAGACTACATTCTTAAATAAATATCAGGATTATTGTAGAGTAAGAAACAGGAAAGATGAGTTGTTTAGGATCAAGAAAGAAGAAGATGAGAGTCTAGAAGATTATCTTGATCGCTTTGCCTTTGTCCAAAAGAGGTGTGGTGCTGTAGAACCAGATTTCTTAAAACCTATCTTCTTAAGAGGATTGCAAGATGAATCTAGGGAAGTATTAGATTTAATGGGAAGAGGAGACATAGATCAACTTGACCTTGAGGATATTGTAGAATTATGCAGAAATTATTCCTGCACTCACCATCGAAGAAAGAAGCGAAATTTTGGCAGTAATGACATAAAAGAGTTGATGGAGGAAATGGCTAATTTAAAAACTGATATCCTTGTTCAACTTAATACTGCATTAGGTGAGAGAAATACAAAATCTAATTCTACACCACCTTTAGCCATTTATTTCCCAAGGTGTAGGAGTAAGCATGCCTTGCAAGACTGCCCCCTAAACAAAACTTCTATTTGTGGAATTTGTTCCAAGGAACATTCAATAGATAAATGCCCTTTGTTGCCTCATCTAAAATCTTTTTTGGGCACCCAAACAGAAGAACTCAATGCTATTGAGCAGAGATTTGGTGGTGGTTATGCACAATATCCCAATGCTCCTAGATTTCCAAACTGGGGACAATCTCCTTGGAATATGAATATGCCATGGGGACAGGCATAAGTTTTTGCACAACCTTGGAACCAACCTTGGACAGCTCCTCCAGATTGGTCACAATCTGGATGGATGAACCCACCTTGGCATACCATGCCTCCACAATGGACACAACAAGGACAAATATGGGGACAGTAATATCAACCCTATCAAGGATAGCAAAAGTATCAGGGACAAGCTCAAAACTTGCTGCCTACTCCTAATCCCAATTTTCAAGGAAGAATACAACATCAACAAACTCAACCAGTGAAACAACCTCCACTCCCAACTCAGCCTATGACTAACCCAAATAATGACAGACAAACAACCCCTGTTTATGAGGCTGAGTCTGAAGATTCTGTTGCAGTTCATGTACTTGACTATAGTAACATCCAGCTGCGTTCAGGGAAGGTTTTACCTGAACCTGTTCCACCCACCATTGAAGAAATAAGTGAGAAACAAGAACCTCCAAATCTGGAGACAATGCAACAAAAAAAAAGATGAAGTAACAAAAAAAATGCATGAATCTTCTCCAGTAGCATTACCATACCTTGAAAGGTTTGATCATATTGATACTACCCCTGAATTTAGAATTAGTAACGGAACTCAAAAAGATGTCAATTTCTCTTCCTTTGCTGCAAGCAATAAGGGATATATCTTTAATCAAAAAGACTATTCAGGAGTTATGTATCAAGAAACCTGGTAAAAAAAATCCTTTCCTAAAACTGTTCAGGTAGAAGGGAAATTAGCTGATCTATTGGCTGGGAAACTAGTTCCTCCCAAGTATAGTGACCCAAGTAGTCCATTAGTTACAGTTACTATTGGAGTGATGCAAATTCCTAATGTGCTAATTGACCTTGGAGCTACAATTAATGTAATGACTAAAGACACAATGCAAAAACTATAGCTCCATAATCTCAGTCCTACCACCACAGTCTTGGAAATGGCAGATAGGTCGATAGCTAAACCAGAAGGTATCTTAGAAGATGTGGCCATTAAAGTCTCTTCATGGGAATATCCTATAGACTTCTTGGTGTTGCAGCCTAGAAATTCAGTCAATGGATACCCTATCATTCTAGGACGACCTTGGCTGGCTACTGTAGCTACATTTATATACTACAGGTCAGGGGAAATGACCATTTCCAATGGTATTGACCTGTAGAAAATTTATTTGTATCGACTAGCTCAACCTTCAACTAAATTTTTTGGACAAATTTGGTATCCTGAATCTGATGAAGAATCTAAAAAAGAAACCATTGCTACTTTGGCTACAGTCGTAGTGAAGGAACAGATTGAGGAAATCACTGCATCAGAAAGAGAAATATTCGAGAATGAAACTGTCCTAATTTAAAAATTACAATCAGAAGGACTAAATGATGATCAAACTCTTGTTCATCGGTTGTTGTGGCAAGAAGAGGAACAAAATTCTGAACTTATGTCATCCATGCCTAATCAGGAAAGATCATTCATTCTACCACATGGGTGGCATCATCATTTCATTAACACCTTCAAATGGCCTCTGATTCCACCAGGTATCATTTCTGAGATAGATTCTAGAGTATTTCATACTCTATAGCCACACCATTGTCCATTAAATGCATTAATCAGTAACTATGAAGTAGCTAGTTCTATCTATCTAGGGATCAAATAAATTGAAATCCAGCCAGGTAAATTTTTGAACATTAATAGTTGGCTAACTGAGAACCAGGAAGCCCAATTATTTGCAGTCCTACAAAAGCATGTTCAAGCTTTTGCATGGAATTATAAAGACATGACTGGAATTCATCCTAAGGTATGTACACATAGGATATATACAGACAACATAAAACCAGTAAGGCAACCTCAGAGACATTTGAATCCTGCTCTAAAGGAAATTGTGAAAGAGGAAATTGAAAAACTCTTAGATGTTGGATTCATTTATCCAATTTTTGATAGTAAATGGGTTTCACCACTGGTCATTGTTCCAAAGAAAAATGGTAAAATTAGAGTATGTGTGGATTATAGGGAGTTGAATAAGGCCACACATAAGGATAATTTCCCATTACCATTCATAGACCAAGTATTGGATACCCTTGCTGGAAAGAAATTTTTCTGTTTTATTGATGGTTTCAACGGGTATAACCAAATTCAAGTTGCCCTAGAAGATCAGGAAAAGACTACCTTTACATGTCCTTGGGGAACCTTTGCTTACAGAGTTTTACCCTTTGGGTTATGTAATGCTCCAGCAACATTTCAGAGAGTTGTTTTAGCAATGTTTTCTAATTTAACCAATGAAAGTGTTGAAATTTATATGGATGATTTCATAGTATTTGGGGATAGTTTTGAATATGCATTAGAACAACTTGAAAAAGTGCTAATTCGCTGTGAAACATACCATATATCTCTTAATCCTGAGAAATGCTTCTTAATGATGGAGGAAGGAATTGTTCTAGGACATCATATCTCTTCTTTTGGAATCAAGGTTGATCCTAAGAAGGTTGAAGTCATCAAAAACCTTCCCCCTCCACAAACTCAGACTGATGTACACATTTTCTTAGGACACATTGGTTTTTATCATAGATTCATTGCTAATTTTAGTACCATAGCAAATCCCATGTTTGCTTTGCTCATGAAAGATTTTGAATTTGTTTGGTCTTCTGAATGTCAAAATTCCTTTGAAAAGTTAAAGGAGAAGTTAACCACTCCACCTGTTTTAAGAGGTCCTAATTGGGAGTTACCATTTCATATTCAAATTGATGCTTCCAATAATGCTATTGGAGATGTGTTAGGACAGATTGAAAATGGGGAACATTATGCAATATATTATATCAGTAAAAACTTGACAGGAGCTGAGAAAAACTACACTACCACTGAAAAAGAATTTTTGGCTGTAGTCTATGCTATTAACAAATTTCGACACTACATCACAGGGTATCAAGTATTCATCCATACAAATCATACTGCAATAAAATACTTGATGAATAAACCATTGGTTAGTGCAAGAATTATTCATTGGTTGATTCTATTGCAAGAATTTGATGTTACCATAGTAAACAAGCCTGGGAAATCTAATGTAGTTGCAAATTTCTTGTCAAGAATACCAAATGCAGATACAGGGGAAGTTGTAGAAGATACCTTCCCAGGATGAAAAGTTGTTTGCTGTCTCTGTACAATCTCCATGGTTTGCAGACATAGCTAATTACTTAGTTACAGGGAAGATTCCTCTTCACTTTACCCCTAAACAAAGGAAGAAAAGCTCTTCTTTTAAATGGATAGAAGGATTATTGTTTAAATGCAGTCCTAATCATGTTTTACGTAGGTGTATCCACCAGGATGAAGCATATGACATCCTACAAGCATGCCATGATGAACCATCAGGAGGGCATTATTCAGCCAAAAGCACTATTCACAAAATCTTGGGTACCAGATACTATTGGCCATGTTTGCACAAAGATGTAAAAAGGTACGTAAGACATTGTGATGCTTGCCAACGAATGGGAAACCCTACTTTTACTAGTGAAATGCCATTACAACCTCAAATAGGAACATAACCATTTGAAATATGCGGTTTAGATTTTGTAGGACCCATTAATCCTCCTTCCAAAGGCAAAGTACATATCTTGGTATGTACTGATTATGTTACCAAATGGGTAGAAGCTCGTGCCTTTAAGCATGCTCGTGAAGAGAAAGTTGCTAATTTTTTGTATTCACAGATTTTTTTGCATTTTGGAGCCCCACAATCCATCACCACAGATCAAGGACCCAAGTTTACTTCAAAATTTATTGAAGCTTTCACTCAACTCTATCAAGTCAAACATAGAAAATCCTCACCTTATCATCCACAAGCCAATGGCCAAGTCGAGGTGGCTAATAGAGAATTAGAATGAATTCTGACCAAAACCATAGCAGTCCATAGAAGGAATTGGCTAGACAATTTATCGGATGCTATTTGGGCTTATAATACCACATGGAAATCCACCACTAGATTTACCCCATATGAATTAGTTTATGGAAAACAACCTCTTTTGCCTATTGAATTTGAATTACTAACTCTTCAAACTACTTTGGAAGTAGGTATTGATCTATCACAGGCACAAGAAGATCGCATTCTGCAACTTGATGCATTGGATGAACTATGCATGGATGCCCTACATCAGATAGAGATGATCCAAGCACAAAGGAAGATGTGGCATGATAGTCACATTCAGCAGTGAAGATTTCAACAAGGTGACTAGGCCCTATTGTTTGATTCACAATACAAGGACTTCCCTAGAAAATTACAGACCAGATGGCTTGGGCCATACCAAATTGAGGAAGTGTTTGACAATGGAGCTGTTTGCCTTACACCTATCAATGACTCACAATGCAAATTGGTGGTAAATGGACATCGTCTTCGTATGTACCATAAACCACAAAACAAGGAAGAATTTCTCAAGCAATTGGAAAGTTTGGATGTACACATTTGGGAAGAAAGCTCTTCTTCCAACTCGAATTCAGCAGATTAACACAATTAAAATAAAAAATAAAAATAAAAAAAATAAAAAAATAAAAACTCAGAAAGTGAAAACCTCTTTGAGGCACTCCTGAGTTGGGTTCACATGAAAACCGGTGTTCCGGCATGTTTACCTAATTGGTTTCACCCTCATTGTTCCATGACCATTGTTTCACCTGTTTTTAAATTGCACCTGCCTTAGTTCAAAGACTAGTTAGCTAGAAATTTCAGCAAGAGCACCCTGAAATGTAGATAAAACGGTTTTAAAAGGTATGTGCCTTCTCATTTCTGAATAGTGTAAATTATTAGTATATAGTGTATATATCCTTGATTAGTATAAAACATGTAAAAAGGGGAATCAAAAGTAGAAAGTGTTTTACAAATGCCTCTGCCTAATTCTGCTCTAGAATGCAAAAATGAAAACTGCGTCGGAATCAGTAACCAAGAAGTGCAGGAATAAACTGTTTTATTCCCAAAGCGCAGGAATAAACTGTTTTATTCCCAAAGCGCAGGAATGAACTATGTAAACCACTAAGTGCAGGAATGAACTGTTTTATTCACTAAGCGCAAGAATAAGTCATTAAGGGCAAGAATGGGTTTTGTGTAAAAATTTTATGACACGTGGCCTACGGTAATTTATTTGGTTGAAAAGGGAAAGTTCAAGTCTTGGATTTCGTGCAGCATGTGAAAGTTGAAAACCATAACAAAACCAACGAAAATTGGGGGTTGACGACATCGTAAACGCTACGATGACATTCTGCATGTTTCGAAGCAATTTCGGTGCTGAAGAGTGAAAAGCCCTAAAAATAGAAAACACAAATGTAGGTCGTCAAAATTTGCAGCCATCGATACACAGAAAGTAGCAGAATATACCATGGGTGGAAATAAGGTTAGAGTAGAACCTGAGAACATCAGCTACCTAGAAACAGATGTTGCGGCCCTGCAAATTTTTACCAATGGAGGATTTATGCCATTTTTGTGCAAATTCGACGGTTATTCTAAGGTTCTGGCAACAGAATTTGCACGTACCTTCCGAAATGACAGAGTACACATTGCTGGGATGTTTATCTAGGTAACCCCTAAAATACTTAGTCAGATTACTAAATTTTCTCTTCAAGGTTTGCAAATTGTTAAAACCGGTAGAAATACTTTACCAGACCTAGTAAATCAATTTACGAAAGAAGGGGATAGGAAAATCGAATTTTTAATGAATAAAAATGTGTGCAAAGGGGTAAAAAGGTCTAGTTTGCAGTCTCCTTGGGATGATGTTGCAATGTGGGTAATGCGGTACATTACTTGTGACAACCAGTTTCCTGTTGTGTTTGGCCCACACCTCAGAATCCTTAACCATTTACGCCATGGAGTAGCTAGACCAAACTATAGGGTCAACATTCCTCTGTATATTTATTGGGAACTTAAAGCCATGGCTCTAAAATATCAAGCAGGGAAGGGAGGCCCTAAACATCATGGGCTAATTAAACTCATCTACAAATACCATTTTAGGGGAAACCCTAGAAACTTTGACTGTTTCTTCTCTCCATGGGCAAAAATTAATGATGCAAACTCAACACCAAAAGGAGAGGAAATAGAGGAAGATGCAGAAGAAAATCTTTAGTCAGAGCCCTCTGAACATAGAATTTCCCCTTCACCTGACAGTCCCCCATCTTCTAGAACTAGGAGACAACATGCATCAACATTTGAATCCCAGATAAAAAGAAGAAGGGTGACATTTGCAGACAATGTACAGCCTAGTAGAGAAACTGGGGGTTCCAACGAGCAGGCATCTACTCCAAAATCAACAACAGAACCCATGTTCATTCCTGACCCAACAAAACAATCTATAGTTTCTCCAAAACAAGCAGAAGTTGCATCTGCTTAGGAACATCCAAAACCTATAGGGTTGAGAAGGTCTGCAAGACTTCAAAAAATAAAAACCTTGTCAAAAACACCAATACATATTGTAGACCCAATTAGTTTGTCAGAAGAAAAAGAAATTAGGGCAGACAGTTCACAGGAAGCTGCACAGGAAACAAAAATATAGCCAATGGAATTGGACCTAACAATAGAAGAAACTGTAATAAGCCCTATCTTTCCATTGGTTGATTATCCTAACTCTGAATCTAAAGAGCATATAAACTCTGATACTGAACCAACTAGGATTGAGGAGCATATTCCCATGTATTCTAAGTCTGACAAATATTCTAAATTTGAAAAATATACTGAGTCTAAGACACTTTCTAAGACTGAGACACATTCTGTGTCTGAGGAAGAAGTTGACATCCACACTCAGTTGCATGCTGCAAGGAGTGTTATTAAAACCCAGACCAAATAGATTGATCAGGCTGAAGAGGCCATGAAAGAAAAACATCAGCAAATTTTTCAGCTGTAGCAGCAAGTTCAAGAATTGCAAAACAAATTGTTGTAGTTGGAAAATCAGTCTACAGGATTGACAAAAATAGTACTTTATGAATGGAATCAAATTCTCCTAAATTTGGCTAGACAATTAGAAGATGCAATAGCATAGGCATAGGGATCACCTGTCACAGATGTAGCAGGAGTAGAGACATCTGATGGTATGCTTTTGCAAGAAGATCCATTTGAAATTTTGATGCAGAATGACAGTCCTTTTCAGTAGGGCATTCAAACATCTTCTATACAGGACCAAACAGTTGCAGCTCCGGAACAAGTGTCCACACTCTCTCCTCTAGCACAAATGCTTCCTCATGAAAGTCCAATCACTATAGTTACAATAGAACAGGGGACACAAATAGATTTTCCAATAACAACATCAACTATAGAAGTTGGGGTACAGGTGAACATAGTGGCACAAATGCAACCGATTTTGAGGCCCCCAAACATAGTGCCCTTGACTAGGTACAATGAAGACCTAGCCTATTGGATGACTCAGTGTCATCAATTAGAGGGGAAAATTGCAAATTTGAACTCTGCCACAACCAAACTAGTAGAGAAAGAAACAAAAGTCAACAGGTTGAAAACACAGGTAAAATATGCATGTCAAATTGCAGAGTATGCAATACAGTGCAAAAGACCACCTAGGTTCTATAGCCTCCTACTCAAGGAGAGGTACCTACATTGGCAAATTATGATACTGGTTTCTAAGCTCCCTCACTAGTTGACCACTCCTACAGAATTTGTGGAAGCCTTTGTGCAGATTCCAATAGAGCAGCAAAACTTATTATGTGAGTTATTCTTACATAACTTCTTTTTACCAACAGAGAGCATGTTTCTGCCTCACATTTATACAGGAGATTTACAACTAAGGGCCTTTATGTCCACCTTACAATATAATATTTATTGGGACTCAGAGAAGAAGATAGCCAAGGACTTAGAATCATAGGCAGTTTTACTTGTCAGGCCTGCTCCTCTTAATCACAGGGATTGTACCAGTACTCACTACTCCTTTATGAGGGATCCCAGAATAAGACAGCTTTATCTAGGAAATCTGCAAAAAGGTATAACTCAATTTCAAAATTTTTGTGCAGATTTCTTTGATGATGTTGTGGCAGCATGTAAGAACAGATGGGATGAATTATCTATCTCCCTACAGAAACGGGAGCCAATTTCTCCCACTAACCTGTTTTGGTCAAGGATAAGGGCAAAATGTATTATACACATTATTTCAAAAGTCAAAGAACATTGGATAGGGATAAGATATAGAATGCCCATAATTATCACTCCTGTCCCCTATTTCTTTGATAATGATCCACAGCCTGACGACGACTTCCAACAATGGTTTTAGTCTGTAAAAATAGTCAATGGGTTCTATAAAATTGGTGGTGCATTGTTAAAATTTTGTGAAAGATGTCTAGATCTGGACCTGTGTGCCTTAGTAGCTACACAAAATGCATGAGGACATGCATTACCATAAGTTGGGGGGAAAATGATGAGGCCAGGAATTGCCTCATCTATGAACACTTTTTGGATACATTCTACTTATTTGAATCACCCTTTTTATTATGTTTCTATGCTAATTTTGGGTTAAATGCATTATGTAATGATATTTGCACATTCTAAAATGTTAAGTGCATATATTCTGTTTTACTGTTTATTTCTATAGTTTCACCTATTTTCAGCTAATTTGTTAGTAGTAATTTATAATCAGTAGTAATTATTGAGTGTTTGGTGCTTAATAGTAGTATTCCTCTATTTGAGCTAATTCAAATGCAAAAGGCACCAAAGACCTTGTCCCCTGTAGCTGACTATGCAAGAAAATAGACTGTGACTGTGACAGTTCTAGCCAGCTGTACATATATAGCAGGGCTTGGAAATAGTCACTCCAGCACATGCCACCAATGCAAAAAGGATGTACAAGATAAAGGAAAACATTCTAGGTGGTCAAACACTTCTTCCCTATGTGTTTGGAGCATGAAATAGTAATTAAATGTCACTTCCTATTATTTCAGAGCAGTGCAGGAATAGGGAATAGCGCAGGAACAATAGAGGATGGTCAAAAAGCGATAGATCGATAGAGAAAAGTATTGGCAATTGACCAGAAAGTTGCCCCAAATTATTAACTGATTTACTCAATGAATGTAGCTCAATAAGGTTGAATGGATCAAGTTTGACAAAGCAAGCTCATGCATTTTAGGAAACAGTTGTGCAAACAGTTGTAAATCTCTACAAATCAGCAACCAAGCATATCAGCATTACATTATAAATAATAAAGATTCCAGCATGGTTGAGCATATAGATATATAGGCATATAGGCATATAAGAGAGAAATAGGCAATAGAGTGCAGTTATTTCTATAGCAGAATAGTAATCTACAGGTTTTTCCTATATTACTATAATGCATTTCTAGATGTAATAAAAGGTGCAATTTTTAGTTATCAATTAGCATGTTGAGTTGATGATTAGCATTTAAGTTTCTTTAGCATAACTATTCACCTTCATCTAGTTCTGGAAGCAAGGGCCACTTGCAGGACCAGAGGAAGGCATCTTCTGACAGAATACATTGCTAATTTCTTGCTGCAGCAGGTTAGCAAAATTCTGCCAGTTTTCACTTCTTTAGCAGCTTTAAATTCAGATTTCAGTCTTGACAACATTTTTCCATCATTCCATGCAACTTCAATATTTTTTTTTTAGATTTACAACAACTTCAAGTTTTTCTGTCATTTTTCAGATTTGCAGCAATTTCCAGTTTTCTATCATTTTACTGCAATGTCCAGATTTGTGACATTTTACAGTTTTGCAATAGATGATAGTTTGAATTTCTAGATTTAGAACATGCTTAGGGAATTATAGTTAGTTTATTTTTTTGCAACTATGTGTGATTTCAATTCTGTAATTTACCTTTCTGTTAAATTTAGCAACATTTCATTTTTTGCTATTTTAGATTCTACTTTTCTTACAAGTTTTAATTCAGCTTTATTTTTTGCAATTTGATTTCCAGTTCTAGGAATTAGAGGTCACACAAAAACCCCCCAAAACACTAATTGTTCCACCAATAAAACCTTGTTCTTGAATGAATTGAACCTGTAGCTGTGACACCTTATATCGTATACAGCCTTTGGACACCGCCCTGGACTGATAGATATAATTATTAAATGATGAATGAACAATGACACTCATCACAACTATGGAAAAATAAGCTCATATCCTTTATTGGTAGAATAATTATTGTTGGCAAAATATTACATGATTCTCATATTTATTATTCTTCATGTTGGCTACCTAATGCTTCTTAGTTTGGAAGATTAGAAAGGCTTATTAGAGGCTTTCTTTGGTCTAATTGTGATGACTCCAAGATAATGCCCTCTATCTCTTGGAACTATTGCATTATTCCTAAGGAGGAAGGTGGTATGGGCCTTTTGGACATTTAGATGCAGGGTAAGGTGTTGGCAACCAAATGGGTAGTCAGAGCATTGGAAGGTGTTGATCCTTGGCAAAAAATATTGAGATATAGAATTCATAATTGTCTTCATGTTGATGGTGTTAAGGAGGATTTTCATATTGAGGATATTGTGGGTCATCTTATTCAATTTAAAATACGAGGTTATATCTTATTAAGAGCATATGGGAGGCATGGAAGACGGTTGGCCCTATGGTTTATTGGGCCTATATGGAATAGTGTAGAGGTTGGGTACTTCCATATAGGTCTATTTGGATATGAAAGACAATGGGATGTATGCCTCAAACCTCCCTGATCTTAGATGCAAGAGGATGGTTAAGAGGGGAATTAAGAAATGGACGGATCTATGGGATTCAAGAGCCACTGATTGGATTAAATGGAAGGATCTTTGTAATAAGTTTAAGTTGAAAGCTTATGATAGGGATTTTATTATTCATATTCATTCTCTTCTTCCCTCTAAACAATGTTATAAGTTAAATGGTGGTTTTCCTGGCCCTATCTGGCGTTATTGGAGGTGGAACTTTTAGGGGAGTATCATTACTTAAAAATCCACTAAGATCTATAAAACTCTATTGCCTAAGACTTATTTGCCTATTCTATTAAATAGACACTGGAACATTGTCTATCTAGAGAAGAAGTGGAAGAAGAGGCTAAATCATGTTTGGAAATTTTGATTATCTGCTCAGCTCAAGGTTTTTCTTTGGTAGCTTACTTTCAAAGGTATCCATTGTAAGGTAAGGTTTGCAAGATGGATGAATATCTCATACATCTATAGTAGTTATGGTAGAAAAGAAATTGTTAAACATATCTTTTGGGATTGTATTGTAGCAAGAAATGTTTGGAAAATATTGAAGTGGACCTATTATCCTATCCTAGGTGATAGGTGGAATTGGAAATTTGTTCTTTTGGAAGATATGTTTGGCTGCCCTAAAGCATCTTAGGGGGGTGTGGACTGTTAACAGAGCAATGACTTTGTATGCTATTTGTAAGGCGATATGCATTTTAGTTTTTTGAGATGAAGTTATTCCTATTTTTGAGATTGTATCTAATGATGTTATTGATATTCAGTTCCAATGTAGAGTCTTTAAGAGGCTTATAATCGAATATCTCAAAGACTGCTCTATTGAGAACAAGTCAGATGGTTGGATGTCCTTGAGCACATTTTTGTAATCTACTGTGATGTCTTGTATTTTGATTTTCCTATATTAATATAAGCAATATTTTTTCAAAAAACAAAAACTATGGGTTAGCTACTCCTACAATGTTTGCTTCCCTTTATGATCTCAATCTTATACTATCATGATCTCTTTCCTCTTCCATAGACCCTAATTACTCTCATCAATTTGACATACCTTATGATCTCTTACTGGCACCAAAGTCAAAATTATATGGAGGTAGCATGCATGGCTATATAATTGCTTGTTAAGTTGATGAGAAAGCTAGTTATGGTGTTACTAATAATAGGCTATCAAAATACACAAGGTTACCTAGTGTGAATCAATGTAATTGATTAATCAACTTTTGTGATCCCTAGGCCATCTCTACAATCACATGGAAAATCAAATGGTAGGATATCTCTATGTATTATATGTAATATAAGTATTCTAACTTAACTCTAACTATGCACAATGTTAAATAACATAAGGTAAGCTAAAGTGCGGATGAATTGATAGGGTATAACTAGGTTATTATGCTATCTAGTTTAGTCTTCCTCCTATAAAGAGGATACCTCCAAGTCGGTAGTATCCATTTTGACTTCATAGAAGTAGATCTCCTTTGTGTCTATCTCCTCCTTAGATACCTCTTTATCCTTCTTTAGCACTTCCTTGTTTGTGGCTATGCCCTCCTTCATTATGTCCTCCATAACCTTCTTCTTCTTAGAAATATCCTTCCCATTGTTCTATGCACCTTTATCCCTAGATGCCTCACCTCTCTCTGACATAATGCTATGAGTGGAGAATATGCATTCATGTAGGTATTTTTAGCCAATACCTGACATATTAAATTATATAAATATTATTTATTGGTAATATTAAAATAATAATATAGTATATCTCCAATCCTTTCCCTTCATAATATATCTTTTACATGGTTCATGAATGAATAAATAAAATAGATATTATATGGTTCTCTTAAGAACTAAATAAATATTTATAGCATAGAAATGTTATTTGTCTACAAAAAGCAATAAAAAACTACCTATAAATTAACACTAATATACCTAAAAAAATCTTAGTTTTCTATTATTGAATAAATAAAAATTACATGACACAAGTATGCATGTAACAATCAAATAGAATGATCTCAAGTAATTAAAAATATGGAATTTCAAAGTAAATACCTAGGTTCAAAATTTTCTAGATGAAACTACTAAATACCACTATAAGGTTTGTTAAAATATCACAACACAATCATAATTGTATTATGAGTGAGGCCCATTTAAATCTTATATATCCATTTTAAAAAGAATATGCATGTTGTAATATATATGAATCAAAATTTGAATATAATTATAATTGCATAGAAACTATAGGATCTAATTTCTTTGATCATGAGTGGGAACTCATGTAGTGATCACTTTATGACATATATTTATGCTTTGGAGGATGCAAATGTGATCACTGTATATGAGGGAGAGATGACATATAAGGATAATTCAAGGAGATCTTAAATTTCATAACTAAGGTAATTAATGATAATGTAATGTTATAGGTTGCATATTGGTGTGAGATTTGATAATGAATGTAATAGATACAATTGTATACAAGTTTAAATGTAACACTATTCTAGTGCACTCATAGAAAATATTATAGAAAATTTATACAAGAAGATTATTAAGAATAAAACCCCCAAGTAGTTAGATGTAGGGACTTTCAAGATCAATATATTTTCAACTTTTTTTTTTACTTGAAAAAATAACATACAATGGTTATTTCTACTAATAAATAATAGGACTACCTTTCTTCCAAAAGATGATAAGCATCATATAAACAAAGTGTGCATGATTCTTTTCACATGCATGATGGTCACATAACTTAGATAAACAAAAAAGGTATCAATGTGGTTAAGCCTCTTCATCTAATGCTTTATCTTTTATGTCTCTCCACTCACTTTAAATTCTTGCAAGTAATGATGTCTTGTATATATTGAGTGAACATGTTTCTCCAACTCCACTATATGTAGTGATGTAAAACTATTAAGTATCGTACATGGACATGGTGATCAAGTAAAACAAGTTCTCGACCATTATGATCTTGATTATAACCTTTAGAGCATTTGTAAGAAGTAATCCATGTTACCCTCATCACTTATGAGCGTATCGATAGTTATTTTCAAATTTGACCCTAAGTTGTTAATTGTAACCATCATATTTTTGTTTTACTACTTCTCCAAGAGGTCTTTGAGGGTTTAATGTAGTATAAGTTGTGTCAAATATGAATAATTAAGACCATCACCCTTATAAGAATAATGTTGGGGTTGACTTTCTTAATTTTGAAGTGATTTTCTTAATCTAGCAAAAGATACAATTACATATGGATCTAATTGTAAAATCATAGTGGTCACTTATATATTTCAAGAGAGATTATGAAATTTGATGGAACGGTATAAAATTAAGTTAACTAATGCAAAATTTACAATGAGAGCTGATAAAAAAAAAAATGTATAAATATATGTGTAGAACAAAACAATAAACCCTTTTAGACCAAAAAAAACATAAATATAACTAGTTCTTTTAATGTAACATTTTTTTATATATATTTTATAAAGTTAATATTACATTATAAAACCTTTTGATACATTATATTAAGTCAAATTTTTAGAAAAAATAAAATAAATTTTAAAAATCAAAATTTTAAAAATAAACTAAAACTATTTATTTGAGTTTTAAATATTCTATTAATATTATTTCCATTAAAATTTAAAAAAATAACATATATTGTTAATTAATTAATTTTAATTATTATTAATTAATTTATTTTTATTATTCTAATTTTAATATTATTTTATTTCATTTTAATATTTTATTATTATTTTATTTTATTTTTATTATTTTTTAGTTGATATATATAATTTTTTAAGGAGATGATTACCTCCCGTTTTGTAGTTTTTTGAATCTTTTCAAGATGAAAGATCATGTGAGTCTTACCACCTCACGCAGTCATAAAGCGAGGATCAACGATCACGCCAAAATAGATTGATCACATCATTTCGCTCTAAGATTTGAGCCTTGAGCCTTGTTCTCTGAATGTATATTGGCTTACCACAACACTCCCCTATATGTTTGAAAAGAGCTACATCAAAATATTTTGGGTCGTTTAACAAAGACACTAAGATTTTAAAACTAAATTTGGCCTATTACCCTTGAATGGCTAAGCAATAAGAAATATGTATTTGTATTTGTATTTGGCTACACCTAAGGCTTTTCGAATATCTTCTCTACTAATTAATAACGGCGCTCAATAGCAAAAAGGCAGAAGATGAAAGACTATATAAAATTAATTAAGTATGAACTCGACGTAACCAGGAAGGGGCAAAATTTGTGTCTATAATCGATTCAGGTCAGGTCGTTAGTCAAGACCACACGGGCTATGAATGCGGCCGAGGAGTTCCGTCTTGAAGGAAAACGTTTACTCCCACCTCACACGCAAACTTGTCAATGTCGTTGAAAAAATATCCATGTTGAGGCCTGGCCTACCTTCGAGAAGGGTGCAGACTTGTCAATGTCAACCCAGTATGCAGGGAATAGATTCCTCGCGGCGGCGAAGGAAACATTTATACTTCTTTATTACCCTGAGCATGCTTTCTCAAGACCACACGGGTTATACTTGTGTCTCAGTCGTTAGTCAGGAGCACATGGCCTATGAATGCGGAGGAATTGACTATTGGAGCATAACGTTTACTCCAATCTTCCACGTAAACGCAATCGCTTTGGAAAAAATAAGCGTATTGCGGCCTGGCCTACCTGCGAGGAAGGGTGCAGACTTTTCAATATCGGCAGCCAATGGAACGTGGTGATATCGTCCACCAAGATATATAAATATTATTAATAAAAAGAAGGTAATTAATAAGTAATTGATTCAACCTTATTCATAGATTTTTTTTTAAAGAGAAAAACCCCTTGTGAAGTTAAGAGACCACGAATAGGGGGTTCTACACCTTCAAAGTTACCCGGGGGTCGCACCCGACCCTGCCCGCACCAACGTTGCCTTATAAAAAAAAGGTAATTAATAAGTAATTGATTCAACCTTATTCATAGATTTTTTTTTTTAATCGAAAAACCCCTTGCGGAACCGCCTTGGTCTGAGAGACCACGAACAAAGGATTCTACACCGTCAAAGTCACCCAAGAGTCGCACCCGACCCTGCCCGCACCAATGCTACCTTATTCATAGATATTAAAGCTAGCTTTATAATTGCTATTATTATGTAAGTACCCATCAATCACACTTCTTTTTCATATTGTTTTTCTTACTCACTCTTATTACTATATAGCTTCTCATTACTTAGAGGTGTTACTTATTCTTTTCACAAAATAAAATAATTATATATTTTTAATGTTATTATAAATTTTATTAAAAATATTAATTAACTGATTAAAATTGTCGAGGAAGAGATTATGGTTCAAATATTGCCAAATAGATTATGGTTCAAATCTTGCCAAATGATATATACATAGTTGTCAAGTTACTATAATACTACTATCTGGTCATGATGTAATATAGATTAGGTCCATTTCAATCCTATTAAATAAATAAACTAGTTGAGTAGAAAGTGGGTGTTAGCTAGAAAAGAACTTCACCTTCAAATTTCATAGTCTAAATATTTAAAGAAATTTAAAGAGCAAAGGATTCTCTTGAGGCTATGATGAGTGGAAAGAAATATATGTAATTTAAAGAAACCTTGGTTAGAAGTAAGGATGATCTAGTTAAGGGAAGTAATAAATTGATGTTCACCAAAATAATAGTAATATTTTTTGGATGGTAATTGATACATTAGAAGCAATTATGAAGGATGAGATAATCAAGGATGATATGTTGGATCTCAAAATCAGAGATTGAATATGTATGTTTAATGTATTTTTTTTAAGAAAGTTTAGAATTTATGTTTGGACTTACATTGTGAGGTTAAATGCTCTATAACAGGTAGCAATAAGGTATTCTTCAATGGAGATTCAATAAAAGTTACTTGTAACTTATTTTAGAATAAATCATGTTAACAAGTTATAGAAATTCTTATCTTTTTATTTATTTATTTATTTGTGGAAAAAATCCCAAAAGGGATGTCACTTTCGAGTAAGACCCAAGGAGGTAGGGGTATCTATTCCACCAAAAATGCCCAGGACTCAAACCTAGCATACCACCTTTGACATACTCAAGGAGCAAACAAACACACAAAACCAATTTAAAAATAAGTAAAAAACAACAAAAATAATAAAATAAAATAAAAAAATATGCTCCTTGAGTGTGTCAAAAACAAAAGCACAACCAAACACACACAATAAGATAAAAGAAACCACAACACAAACCACATAGAAAAACACAAGAACCACATAACAAAACACAAACAAGACAAAAACAACAGAACACTACAAAGACATAACCCAAAAAAAACATGAAAAATAAACACAACCAAAACCTAAAAAAAAATAAAAAAATAAAAATAAAAATAAAAATAAAAAACAACCAACAAAAGACAATAAACAAAAACAAAAAACATAGAAAAAACTCACACATAAAAACATGAAATAACACAAACAAAGATAAACCCAAGAACAAGCACAAACAAAACACAAGAACAATAACAAAAAACATATAAAAAAAAAAAAAAACACATGAACAACAAAAAACAACACAAACAACACAAAAACAAAACAAAAAAAAATAACCCACCCACCTTTAAAAACTAAAAAAAAAAACAAAAAAAATAATTGAACATAACAATGACCTATCTAGACCAGACGACTATTAATGCAAGAATCAATAGAGGAAACAAAATAAAGAATAGAATTAGCTAGGGAACTAAAAAAAACTAAATGAACCAAATAGAAGCAAAAAAAAAAACAAGAAGAAACTAGGTACCTTCAGAACTGGAGCCATCCAAATAAACGATAGAAAGAAGAGCTTCCCTAATTTGAGAAGCCCACCATATAGGAGGGTGGCCATAACAAGTAATATCACCTTTGTACAAAGTCCAATTAGCTAAAGCATCAACACTCTTGTTTTGATCTTTGACCACATGATTGTAATCAACTTTCAAAAATCCCATCTGGATTAATTGAATCTTCTCAATAATTCTTTTCATTCTCCAATCCACCTTATGATTCTTAGAAGGAGTCTTCAAGAGATTAATCATAAGTTGAGAGTCAGACTCAACTAACACCTTTTCTCATGCAACCTTAGTAGCCTCTTGAAGGCCTCTGAAGATACCATACCCGTCAGCAAGGTTATTGGAAAGAATACCCAAATTCTCAGCAAAAGTAAAAACCAGGGAGCCATCTGAAAGTCTACCAATTCCTCCCAAACTGGCTTTTCTAGGGTTCCCTCTAGAGGCTCCATTAGTATTGACTTTTCCAAAATCCTTAGGAGGAGGTTGCCAATTTCTAGTCCTATCCATATTACTAATACTCACATTCCCTTTAAGTTGGTTGCCCTTAGAATATTTAATCTTCAATATTTGCATCACTTGATCCCATATTTGGTGGGAGTTTTGGGGGTGATTAAGGAGTTGATGGACTGATTCAACTAAGTTGGCTATGGTTTTTTTCCAAATATAGTGAATATCCTTCCTATTTTGATTAAAAATTTGGTTGTTCCTTTCATTCCAAATATTCCAAAGAAGAATGGTAGAACCCATCCAAACTAACTATCTAATAAAATGATCAACACCCTCTTGATTAGGCCAATCCCTCCAAAGCTATTCAAAAGTAAAAAAATTGGACCACTGTAAGGCAAATAAAGTGGCCATTCTCCTCCATAGCTCAGAGGTTAAAGTACACTCAATAAAAATATGGTTGAGATTTTCTACCTTCTCTTCACACATTTCACATCTAAAATGGCCATGAAAACCACGCTTCATAAGTTGCTCACCAGTAAGCACCCTACAATGCAATAAAATCCAATTAAAGAACCTCACCTTAGGCCAGATCTTTTGAGCCCACAATTGAGAAAATATGTTAGAATAATGGTTGGGATTATTATGGCATAAGGTCAAATAACCTTGAGCAACTGAATACTCACCCTTAATAGTGTTTTTCCATCCAAAACAATCTTTTTCATGGGACCAAGAGAGGGATCTCATATGAAGGATGCCTTGGATATCTTGTCTTTGCCTTTATGGGATTTGAATAGGCCAGTCCTCAATAGGGATCCAATATCTACCAACCTTTGAATTACCAGTATGGTACCGACAGTAATTAACCACCTTTATCCAATTAGCTTGGTGAAGCTCCTCCATCCAAGGCCTCCAATCGAGAAACTAAGTTATCAAATGCTTGTGACCATCCCAAGAATCTATCCAAAAATTTACCTGTTGACCATTATGAATGATAAAAAATTTAATTTTCTTTATCAAATCCTCACCGGTCTTAAGAACTACTAAAATGGGAGAACCTTTGGTAGGAAGTTGATAGCAAACAAGGTCTTCAGGACTTTTATTCTCAACATATTTAGCACGAATATTATTGGCCCAAAGAGCATTGGGATTATGCAACATCCTCCAATATAATTTAGCAGCTAAAAATTTGTTGTTATTAATAGAAGATCGGAATCCTAACCCCCCATTCACTCTTAAGAAGACATAAAGTATCCCATTTCACCAAGGCCCATTTTCTTCTCTCCTTAGTACCACTCCAAAGGAAACGATGATTGATTTGATCCAATTTTTGAAGAACAACCTTTGGGATATTCAAAACGAAAGAAAAATAAATAGGAATAGCTTGAAGGACTGATTTTACGAAGGTGATTCTACCCCCAGAAGAAAGCCACTTGTTTGTCCACTTTCCAATTTTCTTCTTGACTTTGTCCAACAACCAATTCCAATCTTTATTTTTCTGCCTTTGAATATTTATGGGAATACCTAAATAAGTTATTGGAAGAGAGGTCTTCTTATATATTAATTTATCCAAGACCATGGATTCCTGTCTAGCAGAGTAGTGAAATAAAATAACTTTATATTTGTCTTCATTGATCAAATGCCCAGTAGCCTTAGAAAAATAGCTAATGATTTGCTTAATATTAGAAGATTCCTTAACTGTAGCTTTACCTAAAAGATTAAATTCACACAAAAATTGAAGATGAGATATAGGTATAGCTCCATGAGCAATGGTAACTCCCTCAAGGGTTTTGTTTTACCTCTTTTTGGTTATAGTCCTACCCAAGCATTCAGCAAGAATGATGAATAAATAAAGGGATAGTGGGTCACCTTGCCTAATACCTCTGAAAGCTAGGAATGACTGAGAAGTCCTGCCATTGATAAGAACTAAGTAGGAAACTAAAGAGATACATCCCATAATCCAACCCATCCAATCCTTAGAGAAACCAAACTACCTCAAAACTTTGATAAGGAAGTTCCAATCCACTCTGTCATAATATTTGGATAAGTCTAACCGGATGAACATGGAAGGAGAATTTTGCATATCCATGGAATGGATGGCTTCCTGAGCAAGAACTATCTCATCTACTATTTGACATCCTTCCACATAACCACATTGATCTGGGGAAATAATCTTATGCAAAAGAGGCTTCAACATTTTTGCCATGATTTTAGTAATGATTTTGAGAAGAACATTACATAAATAAATAGGTCTAAAAGCTGAGATATGATCAACCTCTTGAGCTTTTGGAACAAGAGTAATATAAGTTTTATTTATAACCTTAAAAATTTCTTTGGATTTCTTGGCTTCTTCCACCACCTCTAATAAATCAACATGAAGGATATCCTAGAACTCTTGGTAGAACTCAATGGGAAAACCATCAAGACCTGGGGTTTTCTCTTTTTACATTTTAAAAACTACTTGTTGAAGCTCATTGATAGTAATAGTAGCAGTCAAAATAAATTTCTCCTCAAAAGTGATATGAGAAGGGATTGCTTGAAGAACATTTTGTTGTGAAGCTGAGTCAAGAGGAGTAGCAGAAAAAATATTGAAAAAGTAATCAACAACAATAGAATTCATGCCATTCCAAGTATAAACAATATCTCCAGAATATGATTTTAAGGAAGAAATAAAGTTTTGAGATCATCTAGCTAGAAGATATTTGTGGAAGAAATTTATGTTTCGATCTCCTTCTTTGAGCCATTGAATTCTAGATTTTTGCTTCCATAAGATTTCTTCTCTTTTTTCCCATTCCTCTAACTGAGTTGTTAGTTTAATTTCATCTACACTTCTCTTCTCTGTGAGGCCATATAAACGGATTTTCTTATTCAAATTTTCAAGATGAGCAATAACTTCATGTTCTTTTTATGAACATCCCCAAAATCTTTCTTGTTCCAAGTCTTGATTTTGGATTTAATATATTGCAGTATTTTGGCAAAACAAAACATCTAAGTCCCATGCCTAGGTTTACCCTCCTTCCACCATTGTTGCACATGAGGTTTGAAGGAAATATCTCTAAGCCACATTAATTTAAAATGAAAAGGAGATAAACTCACATTGGTTTTCCACATTTCCACCATGACTGGCCAATGATTCGGACCAACATTATTAAGAGTCTTCACTTTAGGAATGTGACCATGGATTAAGAAATTTTCAGAGAGCAAAAACCTATCCAATCTCTCCATTATACAAGCTAAGCCTTGCCCTCTGTTAGACCAAGTCATAAGGCCATTATCTGGTTGGATATCCAGAAGATGGAGGTTTGCAATATATTCACTCATGAGGTCAGTGCTTTTGTCTAAATTTCTATTTCCCCCCATTTTCTCATCCAGAGAGAGGATGGTATTGAAATATCCTCCTATCAAGATCCAAAATTTAGGAAAATGAGAGATGATATGAGTAATATCCTTCCACTATCATCTTTTTTCCTCCAAATAATTTGAAGCATAAACAGTAATGCAGAGCATAATCTGGTTGGAATGTCTACTTTGAATAGCTATAGTCAACAAACCCCAAATACCAACCATATGGTGAATAACTACCTCTTTTGGGTCCCAAAGACAAGCAATGCCACCCGAAGTCCCTTGGGAATTGAGGGAAACCACTTTTCCAGCAGGCCAAATTTTACTGGCAATTGAGTCCATATCCTCCATTGACATTTGTGTTTCTTGAAGAAAAACAAGATGTGGATGATTTATCTGAATCATTCTTCTAATTTCATTTTGTTTTGAAAGACTCCCTTTGAGGCCTCTAATATTCCAAGTGATGATCTTCATTAATACCAGGGCTAAAAAATTTGGGAAGGGCATTAATCTTACCTTCCTCTACAAGCTTTTCACCTTCTTTTACCATATGATATTGATTGGTCTTGCAACCTACTTTTTTATTAGAATCCATCTTCAATTTTTTTCCTTGTTTCTTGACTTATTCCAATTGAATCTGAGATGGCTTATAACCTTGAAGAATTCTCGTACACAACCAAAATTTTACTAGATGGTTCAACGAAGTCTAAATTCTTGTGTAAATTTTCTCCTTTTTTTTTGGTTGAAAACCTTTTATTTTTTGGTTTGTCTCTGAGTTATTCCCTTCATCTTTAAATTTTTTAGTAGGGTTGCTTCTGACTTGGATTCCTCAGTAGGAGGTGCTTCTAATTTCCTTGAATGACCTCATGAAGTTCCAATTAGTCACAATGACATGCTTATCTTTGAAGGTGTTGATCCTTGAGGATGTATGGCCAAAATGGAAAGCCTTGTCCATGTATATCTTGTTTCTAAAGCTATTCATATCATATTAAAAACTTCTAAATTGGAAACCCAAGATCATCATTATTATGGTAACTCTATCAATATGGAGATCATCTTTTGTGGCCCAAATTCAAAGATATTACAAAGGATCTTCCATATCATATGTGTTCTATCTTATGCAAACAAATAAAATAAGAATAATTAAGGAGTATTTCTTTGATATCACAAGTCTTTTCACCTATATCCACCAATTGAGAATAGTGGTGGTGGTCTCATATTTTTGCTATGGTCGTAAGGATAAAATTTGGAAGGAATTCAACATGATCAATCCTTATACTCTTGGATATGCTTAATGTGTAGCTTTAGTAGGAGAACATAAGCTCAAAGAATCTAGTTCCCTACATAGATATGACTTAAAATATCATTGTCCTTACCTTAATAATGAGCATTCTTAGGAAGGTGAAAATATAACATTATAAGAAGATGAAGATTCATTGCAGCAAAATCATTATATATAAGTAGATGAGGTATAACATTAAGATGATACCATGGCTCTCTCTCTACTCATGCTCTTATGGGGATCCTAGATTACCATAACATCAATATACATGGAATTTTTAAACAACATGTTAATGTGTTGACTAATTTAGGTAGTACACATAACTTTCAATGTCATATAATTCCTTGGGCTTGTACATAAATACTTTAAATTAGAATAAATTTCAAGTCTTAATTATTACTTGTGGTATTTTTGATCCTTAATGTCTGGATAAATTTACATTACAAATGAATAATATGTATTACAAATCATTTCCATATATGGCACAGTCATTATCCATATGATAGCAACAACCAAATTGGACTCATAGTCCTTGTGAAGATAACTAACTTGACCTATGGAACTTGTGCATTGTAGTTTCCATGTAAGGATATTAGTTGACCTTAACTAACATGAACACCTAGATCATGTGAGTGGTAGTTGTATCCACTTTAATACATATGGAACTAAATTGTATAGTAACAATTCCTAATATTTCCCCCTTATTATATCATAGTTTATAATTTCTTATAGAGGAAATTTGGGAATACTTCAAACTTGATTCATCCATTAAGATATCTACATTTTGTTTGTAAGTAGGTCAAAAAAAATTATTCTTGTATATCACACTCTTGATTCTAGCTTTGTCTCTTGGTTCTTGAGTAGAGGGAAATTCCCTCACCCCACCCCACTTTTATTCAACATGATTGAAATATGGATTAAGAATACTTAAGAAATAGAAAGATTGACCACATATTGTTTATCCAAGGATTGGTATGGTTTATGCTATCCATGGTTATACAACATAATTGTAATAGCATAAAAGCTATTTTCTCACAATATATCAAGATTAGAGTTCTCACACAATGATATACACAAATATTCAAGTAGATAGAAATTTTTTAATATATTTACATGGATCATACACTTAGTATTCTAGTACCAATGAAGTACTAAAATTTATTACTCACATATCATATGTTTGTTCTACATATAGCCTTTACAAAGACTCTTGACTTTTAAATTTTAATTAACTATTCATCTCCTTAGACTCCTCAAACTTATGAGAGATATGACTCTTCATATTTATCATAAGAGAAATATATTTTATTAACTCTCTAATAATGGTAAACCTCTAGTGATGATAAACACTAAATTATTAATATTCACAACACTCCTTTACACATATATTTACAAAGTATATACAAAAATATTTACAATATTCCTATAATGTACATGCAATGAACCAAATAATGTAATAAACTCCAACACCCCGTATCACATTATTTGGTATACTTTTAATATTTGATTTAGATATTGATCTTTTTGTTTTGATTTTGGTATTTACTTTGGATCCATCATTTTGTTTTTGGTTCTCTCAAACATTCTACATATGCCAAGCTATAATTGGTACCTATCATAACGTTTTCATCTTTGTTTATTTTTTGCCACAACATTATCTATTACAAAACTAATACTTATCACAAAATTATTTTATCTATATTCGTCATATCCTTATTTAGTATTATTGTTCCTTTTCTATTCCTTTAAAATTCATCATTTTCCTTATAACCTTATGAAGATAGCAAGTCACCACAATAATACTTGTCACAATAATTAGTTTTCATCATGAAAGCTATGTGTATTATGTTTTATCTTTGATGAATTATATTTCTTCTTTGGTGATGCATTTGTGATTTTCATTTCTCTTATGGTAATAGTTGGTTCAAGAGTTTACGAGAGAGTGATACCATATCTAAGACAAATATCCCATTTTTTATAGAACCAATGCATTTATTTTCTTTTTCACTTTTAATGAAATGATTCAATTGTTCTACCCTTGTCCAATAATTATGATACTAATATCAAGTTGTAAGTCAAACTAGGTATATAGAATACATTTTCAAGTAGACATTAAAAAAAATGGAAGATTGAGTAAAGCAATGCCTACTACTTGAACCTAGTAGATTATATCATCTATAATTTTAATAGGTATGCTTTTTTCACTTGGATAGAATCAAACCAATGCATGCTACTAGTCATGTGATTACTTACCCGTAAATCAATGTACCAATAATTATCCTTTAATTTTTTTATGTTATGTGTCCTTTCAAACATTTGTTCTAAATTTGATTTCCCATTTTTCTATTGAAACAATGTGGTGGTTTGACCCATTTCACCTTTTTCTTCTTTGAGATAAAATTTTCTATATTTTTGAGTTCCTCTCTTACTAAATTGTGGTTCTTCAAATAAGTGAGGCTTTGTAAGAGGTATATTTTATGAAGCCATAATTTATAAATAACTTTCCTTTTATTTTTTTTCCAATTCTATAAGTAAATGTCAATTCTTCCTTTATTTCAATTCTTTTATAATTTTCTTGGATGAGGGAAAGTTTATTTTAATTTTTAATTAGAAATAATTTTAACTCCCTAATTCAATATTTAAATCTTATTTCCTTTGTACAAAAAAAATCGTCCCAAGGCCCCTTTTTTAATATTCTTGCTCAATTCAGTTTTCTTTCTCTCTGAACAAATATCTTTTGAATATTTCTTCATTTTAAGTTTCTTCTTCTCATATTATTCAATTTAAATAATATATTTTCATTTTTTCATTCCATTGAACTTATTTCCACTTCAAAAAATAGGTTTATTTTCTCTTTATTTGATTTTTCTCTTTTTAAAGAAATATTTCTTATAAATTTTATTTTATCTCCTAATTATTTTTGTTCAATATTCCAATGAATATAAATGGAATTAAAATAATACTTTGCATACCTCATAATTCATGCTCATAAATTTTTATTGTTCTTCCTTCCTTGAATTTGTCCTTCGATATCATTGCTCCTTTCAAAAAAATTAAATATTCCTTAAATAATAATTTTTTAAAATATATTTCTCACAAAAAATTATGTGAGATTTTACATTTAATCCAATTTTAATATATATCTGTTTAATTTATGCATCAAAACCTTATCACAATAATCAATGCACCTTATATTTACCTAACATCTCTAACCTTTTCTCATAAAAATTATAAATTTTCTACTACTCTTCTAACTGCTATTGGGAATTATTCTTGTATAAACCTATAGTACCTCTAAGTATGTTATTTCAATTGCTCTTCCATGTCTTTATTAGACTCCTTTGTAGCAATGTTACATCTTCTCTCCTATATGCTTCTAAATTGTCCTCACTTTTTTGACTTTATTTCAAATGTCTCTCTAGTTCTATGGCCTCAAGATTTCATCTACCATGTCATCATGAACATTCTCCATTATGTTACCCTAATTTGGTAACTTGGTTAATACGTCAAAAATTTCTCATTCGGATTATATCCTTTTTTGCTTTAGGTGATTCTCACTTTTGGTATTTTTGTAGTTTTGGCTTTTCTTAGCCATGTTCCAACATGATTCTTCTTTCAACTGTTATGTATCCAACATGGGTTTCCATGATGTGGCTATTCTAAATGTTTCTATTCCCATATTACTCTATCTTCAGCTTAGGGTTATCCATAGTGGCAAATATCACAAATTGGACAAATGTTAGGATTTCTAAAATTGGAAACTGGTGAATATGAGGACCCTTGATGTTAGCCCATTCACCTGAAATTTTTGGGACCAATTTTTTCTTAGGATCAATTCGCCACATTATATATACAAACATAGGCATATTTGTACTCGTTGGAAATATAATTTCAATATTGATATAATGGTGGTGTTTTTATGAAGTTATAATGTAACTTAATAGGAAAAAATTTACCCTAAAGATGACCTTAAATTTTAGGGCTTCAAATGCCCCAAATGTTGGTGTGAAGATGATTGATATGATTTGCTTAGTATTTACCTTGATTTCAATTAGGATTCACCATTTTTTTACAAGTATATTTCGAGACCAATTCCTTATGCATAACCCTACTTCAGGTTGTCTTTCAACATTCTTTTATCTTCAACTCACAATCTAGTTCCACTTTCTTCTTGCACTTTCATTCACAAATTATCCAATATTAATAAATTCCTCTTTCTTCTTCCAACTTATTTTTGTTATACATTCTCAATTTATTAGGCACCCTCCTTTCTTCAACCAATTTATTTCTCCACTTAGATCCTCCCAATAATTATCTCTTATGTGTAGTTTCCCTCTCACAACTTTACCAACTTTGCTTTTCTTTTTCAATATTTTGCTTTAATATTCTATTATCTCCAATCATCTTAATTTTCTTTGTTTGTCTCTTTCTCTATTCACTTTAGATCTTCAATGTTCTAACTTCCTCTAGTTTGTCAATAGTCCACCTTCTCTAGCTATATCCTCCAACATAACACTCTTACAATAATAATGACACTCTCACAACTTAGTCTATGGTGGCTCGGATACCATAATAACTCTTTTTTGGGGGTTTTATTCATGCCCCTAATATTCCAAGATATTAATTTCATCATCAAGTTTATACCACTTCTTGTTAATACTTGTGATATTTACTTTTGTTTTTCTATATCATTATCCCTCTAAGTTTTTATTTCTATTTTTTTTGCATTTTAGGTATTTCTTTTTTCATTCCAACCAAAATTGTTATATTCATTAATCTCTTTGATATTTTTCACACTATTCATAGTAAGACTCATCATTTATACGTTTGTCTTGCTCTAAAGGATCTAAGGTACAAAAAATATAATAAGATTTATCATAGTGAAACTTAACCTGATATCAATGTAATATATTATTATTTTAATGGAAATAACCACAATAAAATTCATATAACATTTTCTATAGATAGATACATAGATATAAATATTATGAGGAACTCAAATTTAAAATTACAAGCTAAAATTTTATTCACGAAAGGTGCTTAAATAACACAATTACAACCATAATATTCCCAAAATAGAATATGCTAACAAATTGCTAACCATAAACTATAGTTAAGCTAATATACTAATAAATCTAACAACTAAGCTAGAAAATACCACCTAAGCATAACAACCAATCCAATGTGAGCTAATGGAAGCTTCATGTGAATACAAAGGAAAAAATAGATATGTCTAATAATAAACCTAGCTAGAAAATAAAATAATAATCCTAAATAGTAAACTAAACCTAGGACTAAATGTGTCCTCATCATACCTCCCCATAATAGAAGTATTGGACTTCAATTTTTTTACTATAAAGTGATAGGTTAAGACACCAAACACTGGAAACATATCCTACTAAGAGGACAAAGTGGAAGTTGAGATATCACATCATCATCAGTCTGAATAAGGTCATTGAGACCATGAGATGCTAATGCTAGGTTACAATTTCAGGGCATTAATTTATCACCAACATATGGAGGAATATGATGAGGTAATGATGAGATACTAATAGACTGCTATAAAGTTTACTACACAATAGGAACTGATAAACATAAAAAGGAAGATCACTCTAAAACAAGAGAAAAACAACAACATGAGCAATAATACAAGGTGTTTTAGAAGTAGGTGTGTCTAGAGGCCTATTAAAGGTTAATATTATATTTTGTGATAGATGAAAGCAAAGCAAAAGTGTGGAATGTGGAAGGTTATGAATAAGAAATATCTTATTCTCATGATTCAAAGTATAGGTTTGGTATATGCATCATATAGATTCATTTTATTAAAGTGATAGGCCTAGCCAAGAATGAGACCATAATAATTCATCGGAGTCACATTGCAGGTGACTCGATCCACAAAATATAGGCCCAAAGTAAAGGATACATTGCAAGTGCTTGTGATGTAGGACCCATAATCCATATCCTTCTATCTAAGTGGATATGGATAATGATGTGGTTATACAAGTATTTTAAGCCTATCGATGATGGATTGTGTAATAAATTTATTTGTGATCCATTATTGATAATATAGTTCACAAAAAATCATAGCAAATATGAGCTTTCATGACAAGAAAATTGTCATGGCCGCCTTTATGATACATCATGGTAACATTGCTCAATTTATCCTATAATTAATGATATTCTCTTACTTCTCCCATTACCTCAAGGGGACCATCATGGGGTTCCTCCTTTTGAGATTTCACAATGAGGTTCTTCCTCTTCCTAAAACACTTAGATTCTATATGTCCTTTATGGTTACAATGAGTACAAATTTTTAATTAAAATAAGTAGAAGAGGAGGAATAAGAAGGCATATTTATCTTAGGTGGATGTTGCTAATTCAAAGATCAAGAAGCTCTTTGTGACTATGCCACAAAATTTTAAATGTCAATTATGCATGATTGAAAGTTGCATCTAAAGTAGCCAAGGGAGTATATTTTAACTCCAAATACAATGGTTCAATTAGTCCACTAGTAAACTTGATCATGAGGGATTCTATAGGATATGTCACATGAAGAAAATTCCTTAACCTGTTGAATTGAAAGACATAATATTGAATAGACGTATTATGAGTTTACCTTAACCTGTACCAATTGGCATTGAGCACCTTTTCATAATTGAAAGTATAAAATGTATCCTTCAAAGCTTGGACCAACCCTTCCCATATGGTAATAGAATTTTGGCCCTCTTGTTTATCTAGGATCACAAGCTTTGCTAACCTTGATAGTTTATGTTTATCAAAAAGCACTTTTTAATTATAAATATCCTTGTAGACACCAAAACAGCACCAATCCAATTATGTGACTACAAACACTGATCGTATTGACACACAGCCTTCAGGGCAGCCCTCAGAGGTCAAACAGTGGCCCTAGCCACTTACACAGCAATTTTGGAAGGTACCAATCCGGTTACATGATAGTGCTTTGGTTACATGATAGGCAAAAATTGCTTTTTAAACACTTAGGCAAAAATTGCTTTTTAAGACACTTAGGCAAAAATTGCTTTTTGAGACACTTAGGCAAAAATTGCTTTTAAAACACTTATATCATGATATCGCGACAGTCGTGACGTCGCGTTGTCGTGAAATCACGACGGTCATGATATCACGACAGTTGTGACGTCACACTATCGCAAAATCATGACGATCGTGATATCGTGACAGTCACGACGTCACGCTGTCGTGATATCATGACAGTCACGACGTCGCGTTGTCACGATATCGTGATAGTCGCAACATCACACTATCGCGATGTCGTGACAGTCGTGATATCGTGATAGCTCTAGCCGCTGCGCCTTGTTCCCCTATTGGTGTCGCGATATCGCGACGTCGCGATATCGTGACAAGAACTTCGTAGTTATGCCTAAGCAAACATTAAAATAATCAAAAACAAAACATTCAAAAGCAAACATCAAACATTCAAAAGCAAACATCAAAGCATTCAAAAGCAAACATTAAACCAATCAAAGGCAGATTTTTAACCATTGAAAACGGACATTAAAATGAGTGGCAGCTCTTACAGTCAATTATTGCCACCTGCTGTGCATGCACACGTAGGTGGGCAGATTGGCAGTTAGCAGACTGTCACAAGGGCAGTCATGTAAGCCCAAGTCAGGGAGGAGTCTCCTCCCTCTTGGGAAGGCATGGCCGCAACGTGGCATCCCTGCGTACCCTTCCAAAGAGACCCCGTGGGTCTATAAAACGGTGGACTTTCCCACCCAAAAGAGAGGCAGGTAGACATTTCGAGCGACGAAGTGCTGCCAAAATCAAACATTGGATTGCATCCTGTTGGATTCATTTCTTCTACACCTGTAATCTCTTTCGCAAGAGAGGTTATTGGTGGCTACTAGAAGGTGAATCTGGACCTTAGAACCCGACATTAGATCACAGTAAACCATCAATTTATCGACACCACCTTCTATGAGATTTTGAGCCCATCCCTAGTGGATTGGCGTCAAAGTCAAGTTCTAACGGGGGCGGCCCGCTTGGGCACCCCACCCTTTTTGCTAGTTTCATTTTCGTCTATTCTGCCATTGCGTGTTTTTAGATGCATTACGTTCTACAGTTTTTAGATGCATTACGTTCTACACTTTTTAGATGCATTACATTCTACACTTTTTAGATGCATTACGTTCTACGCTTTTTTTTTTATATGCATTACGTTTTACGTTCTACGTTCTACGTTCTATCATTTTAGTCTACTCGCTCATTGCGTGTTCTAATTAAATTTCATCATGCTCTCATGGCTGCGATGTCTAATTTGAATGTGTATTCGATTTCATAACGTTCTAATTAAATTTCATCATGCTCTCGCGGCTGCGACGTCTAATTTGAATGTGTATTCGATTTCATAACGTTCTAATTAAATTTCATCATGCTCTCATGGCTGTGATGTCTAATTTGAATGTGTATTCGATTTCATAATGTTTTAATTAGATTTTATCATGCTTTTGTTGTTTTTGTTGTCCCACTAACCTGCAGGTGACAACATTGATTCACGAATTATAGTCAAGAGCAAATCGACCGACTGTTTTAATGACAACGGCCCTCTGGTAAAGTTGTTGGTTTTTGTCAAACGTGCAGGTCATTAAAAATCACTTTACTCACTGTTTTAGACAATCGTTTACATGCATATTTTGTTAAATTCAAAGAACAAACTTTCTCTATGTGCAGCAGGTGCTACTAACGCGTTCATTGTTTCTTTGATTGTAGGAGAAGTAGCAAGAAGCGAGGACTCATCAACATCAACGACGACAACACTTTGGCCCGCCCATTTTGCATGTGGGCATGCGAAAGGAGGAGTATTGATCACGATTGTAACCAAAACATTGCTAACACTCCTAGCCCCTAAAAGGGGAGGATATGGATTGTAACCGAGTTTGGAATTAATATAAAAGGGTTGTGCTCCTGCTTTCTCTTTATATTTTGTCTCGATTTGATTACGTTCTTCCTATTTTATGCATCGAGTTAGTCTATATTACATCTCAATACTGTTTTATTTTCGGAATCTCATGCTTTCAATCCTTAGTATAAGAGAACCAAGTCTTTATGTTTATTATCCAACTATTTAGAATATTAGGATTTGTGGGTTCATCATAAGTTTTGACATCACACTTTGTTGTTACCTTTAGATCTTTAGAGATCTTAACATTTGGGATAGTTTGGTTTGTGATATCTTAGACTTTATCAACCAAGAGATTAACTATACTGGATAAAGTAGCCATCTAGTATGCTATGTTTGATGCCATTTGAAAATGGGTATTAGCCAAGAGTGGCTACCAATGTCTCCCAAAGAATTACAAAATTTTACCTTTTGTAGGCAATTACAATATGCTTCCAATATTTTACCTTCTACAATGAGGGATTAAAAATTTTGATTTTTGGTTAAGAAATTTACAAAAAAAATCTTCCTCTTTAAAAGTTTGTACCTAAGAAAAAAAAACTAATAATTTTGCTTTTACAATTACTAAAAAATTAGCACAAAATTAATTAATTAGCAAAAAATAATTAACCCTTTGAAAGTCAATAGTATTTTAAACTGTATTGCAAATCAATGGTAGATTGGCCTATCAAGCTATCAATGCAAAATGCAGGTAAGTCAACATAGTGGAAAACTAGCCAATGGGATCAATGCTCGATAATCGATAGGTGATGGTGGGTCTATGGTCATATAGGGCTTAGCCAGTTACACTGACTAACTATTTCCTCTTTGAAATATCATACCTTTTAAACCATAATGGATCCTCCCACACGATTGATGTGGGATAATTGACCTACAAATCAAAAGAAAAAAAGCTAAACTATTTACTAGACTAGAAGGAACCAATAACCATAAGTTAATCACCACCCAATAAAATTGCAAATAATGATGAGGGGAGGTTCAACATCATTGATTAAACAATCAAACCCAAGAAACACCAGCTAACCAAGTTGGCTATCCATATTTCTAAGGAAAAGTAATATTAAACAAGTCTATTGTCTCCCATATCCCAAATTTGGGACTAAACTAGAATAAAAAATATATTATTGCTTCTTAAATTCTACCTAAAAATTGCTTCATAACACAAAAATTTGGTCAAAAATGCTTTATTTACATCGAGGAGGGCCTAAAATCGTTGGTAGATATTTGGTTTGGTCGACAAATAGCCTTAGATATTGGTGTTGGTTTTTGTTGAAGAGGTATCAAATGAAGTCATCAATGTTTATTTAGGTGGTGTTAATGAGGAGGAAGACACAAATGTCATGGAACGTCAAGAATATGTGGCACTGTAGAGGTGATGATAATTGACGGAAGCCAAAAGCAGGCTAAGGGAAAATGTTGGTGAGCCGAGAGCAGGCTGTTAGTGGGCTAGTGTGTGGTAAAAGGTAATCAGAGGTGGCTAGGAATGGCCAACAAGTGGCCAATAAAATTTGGGGTGATCACCTAGAAATCATGCAAATGGCATGTGAAAGGATTAAATACAATCCTTAATAAAGCAAAAATCAAAATATTACTCATTGTTGAGGGATTGATTTTTTTATTTTAACCTTAATGCAACCTTAAAATAAGATTAAAATAGATTAGGAGGCCCAAATTTTATGCATGGAGAGAAATTATCTCAAAAAACTAACAAAGGGTCAATTTAGGATCTTCACTTAGAAATTTTGTGAGAGTTTTCTAGGAATTTAAGCACATATTCCTATGTAAACTAATAGCCAATCTCCCACAAGCTTGATCTCAGGCTCTAATACTAGTGATGCAACACTCAACTTTAAAAATTATAAGCTAAATTTTTTATTCACGAAAGGTGCTTAAATAGCACAATTACAACCATAATCTTCCCAAAATGAAAGATGCTAACAAATTGCTAACCATAAACTATAATTAAGCTTCACATTGATACAAAGGTGCAAATAAATCTAGCTAATAATAATCCTAGTTAGAAAATAAAATAATAAGCCTATGAAGTATACTAAACCTAGGACTAAATGATTTCCTCATCAAGATATAAATACATTATACTATGAGACATCATTTGCTTGTATCCAAAATAAAATCTCAAAATTCCTCAATTTAATTGACTTAAACATGGTCTCTTTTATATATATATATATATATATATATATATATATATATATATATACTATTTTGCAGATAAAATGACATAATTTTTATAATTTATTAATCTTAATTATTTTTAAAAAATTAATCAAATTTATATATTCTAAAAATTGTGTATTAAACGTTATAACTTATGTTCACATTTAAATAGCTTCAATTCTTAAATATTTTGATATCTACTTAACATAACTTCAATTCTTAAATAATTTGATATCTACACAATTTATTTATTTCTTTATTTAAAACTTTGAGAATTTTCTTTTTGAAATATTATCAATTTACTCTTTGGCCCATCTAGAAATCAATCCAAAGATAATAGTAAACTTATGACGAGGAATTCCAACTAGCCGGCTTCGTGAGAAAAACAAGCGTTTTATTGATAATAAGATAAAACATACAATGTTTGTGGACATAATAGCCATGCGGTCTTCTTTATTATCTCTTATATGGGCCCCACAGGATCAGGATCAGATAGGAGATGTATATGTGTGATCTAGTTTAGCATTTGGTGCATGTCGAGTACACGTTGAAATTGTATCTAGTCACATTGGAATTAGTGATGGTTTGGTTTCCTTTCAGCGTGCTGACTACAACATTTCCACGTTTGAGTACGGCCGCCTGCTGGCCTTGTTGGAAATCCATGCTCCACATAGTTTTTCCTTTGGATGTGATACTAAACGTCTGAGATGCACCTCCAGAAGTCAACTCCAGGGTGGCAGGTCCAGTCACCACCGCAGTCACGTACAATTTATCTTCGAGACTGGAAGAACGGTTCACAGGGCATCCGGGGGGCACTTTCAAGTTCTTGCTATGAGTGTAATAGAACATGTACAGAGAATCCTCCGTCACGGCAGGCTCGATGCCCGTCTTGTACCATCTTATGTAGTGCTCGCCCAGCTCCAAGAAAGCCAAGTGTGGGAAACCCTCCACGTAATGACGTCCCAAGCATGGATGCCATCGATGACATCTCCGAAGTCCTTAAGCTTGCCCTGGACACCGGGGTAGGAGCCGTCCGTGGAGAAGAAGGGAACGAAGAAGAATTTGTCCTTCCCTCCGGCTTTCTTGAAAATGTCCTGCCACGCGGCCAGGGCAGAGGAGTAATTGTACTTCGCCCACCGACTATTCTTGTCGCCCACCCAAGCCTGGAACATCTGTTTGCCGTTGTGTTTGAGGAGACTGGGGCTGGAGTAGTTGAGCATGGCCACGATTTGATCGGGAGTGAGCGTCCCGCCATCGTTCATGTCGGCGGAGAAGAAGAGCTTGAAACCGGAGCCCAGGTCTTCGGCAGCCTTGAAAATAGCGTCGGCTAGCTCCGGGTGCCATTCTTGCGCATTGAGTGCGAAGGCGTCGATGCCTTTGCTTTGCGCAAGTTGAATCTCCTGCTTCAGCACCTCTTGGTCGTCTTGTATGCGCAACAAGTAATGACAGATTACGAGGTTATCCCCCGCCGCTTTTGGAATGATAAAAATAAGAGAGAGGAAAATTGCAAGAAACGCTTCCGCCTTCATTGTGAGTCAGTATACTAATCCTCTTTGTGTTCTCCTTCTACCTGCGTATGGTTTGGTTATATAAAAGCATAAACAGGGAGGGGCAAAATTTGTGTCTACAATCGACTCGGGTCAAGACCACACGGGCTATGAATGCGGAGGAAAATGTTTACTCCCATCCCACACGCAAAAGCAAAGCGCGTTAAAAGGATATGCATGGCGTACCTTCTAAGAAGGGTGAAGACTCTTGCGGCAGCGAATAGCTTAGGCTTATAATTTGTTTATTTATCAGTTTATAATATAACTTTTAATTTGTCTGTTGTACATTTACGACTCATTCATATAATTTAATTGAAGTCAATTTAAATATGATATTCACTTTTCCTTTGATATAGTTGAGCATCCTAACTAATTGGAAAGAGTCAACCGCGAAACTAATGATCAATTTTTTACTAATTTATTTGAGTTGCCTAGATTGACATATTCTCATTTTCAGTTCTAAAAATTCAAAGGTATTACATGATTTTAATTAATGTCTCAATTACGGGCATCAGGGACTTTATAATTATAATGGGCTTCATCTCACACGCAAACGCGACACTAATAATCTATGACGAACTTTGGTTTTTCAAGGGAAATCAAACTTGGTTAAATGGTTTTAATACTAATAATCTATGGCGAACTTTGCTTTTTGAAGGGAATGGTAGGTTTAAGTAGACAGACCTTGCACCAAGACATAGTGTATGTATGTGGATAAGAAAGAGAGGGCGTATCAAACTTCAAAGTCGGCTAAAGACGTCATTTTAGGCATAACGTGGATAAATCCACGACGACGGATCGAGGTTACATTATCTTGGAATTCCTTAAACTTGTAATTATATAATTTGATATTTATTTCCTTATAAAAGGAAACACATTTTATTGGGGTCTATTGAAACCAAACTAAAGGAATCATATGAGACCGTGTTGTTTAAGCTATGTTTATTCAATTGTACTTGTTTTTATCTGTTTGTTACTTTCTTTCAAAAAAAAAAATATTTTGGAGTTACGAAATTTTAATTGTGACTAATAAATAAATTTATACTTTATATTATGATACGTGGAAATCAAAGCATGTAAATATTCTTAATAAAGAAGGTAATTTATAAGTAATTGATTTAAACTTATTCATAAACATGTTATTCGGTCATTAAAGATTGGTAAACGTAGCTAGCAAGAAGTGAGCACTATTAACGCTTATTAACATCAACCAACATAAAGTAGAAATGTCATTCACAACAAAGAAAATAAGGTGAAGCATTAAGTATTACTAAGTGAAGAGAAGAAGCATTTCAAAGAAAATAATAAATGTTATAGAGGAGCAGTACATTACCAACTAAATTGGAACAAAGAAGTGTTACAAAGAAAATGAAATCCTTACGTAGAGAAGATACAGTGCATTACCAAGCAAAGACGAGTGAAGGAGCATTACAAAGAAAATGAAAACACCACGTAGAGAAGAGACAATGCATTACCAAGCAAAGAGGAGTGAAGGAATATTACTTAAAAGAGAAGCACCACCACTTGAAAGGATAAGGAAGTGAAGAGTTACATTGCCAAGTGTCATAGTGCAAAAGGTAACTCCAAGGGAAGAGAAATATCTTCTCTGCATGAAATACAAGTCATACAAGCCATTCTTGCAATAAGAATTTGATGCAAGTGAGTAGAATTAAGTACAATCGAAGGTCAGTGAAACCAACGAACACTTGGACAATCAACATCGTAAAAGGTATTAAAAGGGAGAGCATTAAATGCTATAAGAAAAAAATTGTATTACATTGAAGATAGAGAAGTGAACAACACTTTAATAAGAGTGCTAGTTACAGAATAGAGACGTCAAGAAGAAGCAAACCAAATATATAGCATGCCATATTCAAGAAGGTATTTGAAAGTATTTAAATTTATTTGTATTTTCATAAAGGTCAAGGATGTATAAGGAATATTAATACAAAGGTTAAACCTAGTTAATATTTTATGCTTGAGAGTAATTAAATGAATGGAGGTATAACAAATTGCATTGATGAACTATAACCTTAAATTATTTATTTAATTATTTGAAAGATTTTTGAAGTAAGAAAAATTTAATTTGAAACCATTTGGAATTACTTTATTCAAGCATAAGAAATATTTATAAATAAATTAATTTGGAGGAATAAGTAATTCTACATAGAAATTGAAACATTAGATTTGCAAACATCCATATTTTCTAAATTTCTAATTAGGAAGTTATAAGGAGTTCAATACCAACATAGATTATTGAAATTTAGAAACCATACTATTGAGAATTGAAAGTTACAAGAAAAAAAACATAAAGTTATTGAAAAGTTGAAAAATTACATTTGGAATTAGTCTCTGTCAGAAGTAAAACTGAAGGGAATATTATTATTCATGAAATGGTTACAATAAATAGGCATAAGCCTATATTCAACACATGACACTTGTCAAGTGAAACTGACAAGTGTCAAGGTGAAGGCATAGTGCACTTTAACTCTAACATTCCCCCTTAAAGTGCACTATCCTAACTAAAGAAAAAACAAAGCAAGTCAACATTAGGTAACATTCCCCCTTAATGTTGAATTCTCTAAAAAGTAACCTATCATCCTCTTTTTCTTTGGTCTAGGCTCGTGCTCTTTGCGCTTGGCTCTCCAACTATGAATAATGCTAGATCCACTATGTATACATCTCGGTCTGTTGCCTCAGGGTCAGCCACTTCAACGGGTCTGTTGCCACTGGGTCAGCCGTCTAAGTGCCTCAGGGTCATCATGGGTGCCTCAGGGTCAGCCACATCTGGGTTTGTTGCCTCTACAGGTCATCCTCAGAGGATGTTGCCACTCGTAGGTCACTAACTAGATTCACCACGTGGTGAACTCAATCTAGAAGGTGTCGGTATTTGCCGAAAATGCACCTAATGAAAGGAAAAACGAGCCATATAAGAGTGTCGGTCTCTGCTAAAAATGCACTCAATACAATAAAATGAGCCATAGATCCAAATAGGAGGAGAGAAGAAGAAAAGAAGAGAATCTTCTGAAGTGTCTTCGTCTGTAGTCTTCAGAAGTAGATCCGGAAACAACCTCGGATAGAGTCTAGGGTGTCTTTGTCTGTAGTCCCTAGTATAAGTGTCCTTATGGTGACCATGTCATCCCACCGAAATGCATGGGTAACCAGCCGCTGCATTCGCCAAGTGTATAGAAATAGTCACTAGGTACAAGGATCACAAATAAAATTACCTTGGGAGTGTCGGGTACAACCGAGAGTGCACTCCAAGGGAGAAAAATTTTGAGGCTAAAAAAACTGAACTGAAATAGCCTCAAAATTACAATTTGATACCACCATTGTGTCCGTCACGGAAAAACGTTTCCAACGACTATAAATACCCCTATATTCCACCATCAAAGGGGTCTTCATCATATTGAAAAATAACATCATGCCTCTCTAAGGCAGCAAAATAAACCTCAGGAATAAAAAATTCCCGACATCGCACTGTGGTGGAATAAACGGACAGACTTAATTTCCCTCGCAGGGGAATTACATGGGCCATGTGGACCAATAAGACTTTTCATGATTAAAGTAGCTCCATACAAATCGAATCAAATGCTCCTACCATTTCATAAATTATCCCCTTTTGAAATAAAATACCCCCACATTCCAAACAAAAACATATACCCCGTTTAAAAAATATTTTGACTTCTCATAAAAAATGCCCCACTAATATGCCCTCATTTCAAAATTAAAAATAATGGCCTCCTTTAATGCTTAGAAAAATAAAGTACCCCATGTATCATAAGTCATGGGCGAAAATGAGCGCATGGGCCCACCATTCTGTTCCTCTCCGGTCTTCTGGTATAAAATACCCAAAGTGCCCCCTCATTAAAATAAATGCCCACCATTCCTCTATCTTCAATGCGGTGATAGATCTACTGGTGTTAAGAAGCATCGCCTTCCACGTGGCATGCCTGTCCAGGGAAACTTGTCGATCATCTGCTGGAAACATGCATGACTATTTCTGTCATGCAGCAACTACACAAACACTCCCTTCACTAATAGTCGTTCGATGTTCTGTTTCCAATATGTTAAATAAGCCCTCCAAGTTAGCATCCATGGGTCTAATCATGTTGCTGACTGCGCATTACAACGGGCATCTATTCTGCTGCCAAACCAGCCGCACACAACTACAGTATGGGAATAAAAAAAAAAAAATAGGGAAATCTTTGGAGCTTTGCCACAGTGGGTACTGTCCTCCCTGTAGAATAGTAATAGAGCGCCACCGGAATCCCGTCGCGAGAGCGCGCCGCCGGTCGGCACCACCGCCAGAAGAAAAAAAAAAAAAAAATTAGATCTGGGCTGCATGCCAAAAAAAATCACGGGTCTCTCCACACCGGAATCCCGTCGATCTTCTTTCATCGCCACCACTGGTGGTGCATTGCTGGACGAAATCAAATTCTGCAGTGACCTTCTCCTCCGCCCGGATCTCCTTATGCGACACCTCCTCGGGCTTGCCCACGCGCACCACCAAATCGGAGCTCCGCTCCTGCAGGCCCTCCCGCAGCGCGGCCACGCATTCCAGCATGAACAACAAGTGGCATTCAATAAATTTCTCTAATAAATCTTAGTAGACGCAGGCCCGCGAGCTCGAAGCATAATACCTCCCACAACCAGCATCGACAACAGTACCCGCAGCAGCCACACTATAGTTCATAAGCAGCACTTATTTCAAAATTGTTGCAGCATGGCAAGACGGGCATCATAGTCTCTTCGATGCCAAGGACTGCTCAGTCGAAAGCGACAACTGCGACCAAAAAAACTGCAGTCAACGAAATTGATGCGGTGTGGCACGACTTCTTTCTTCGCACGGAATCTCCTTCAGCTTGGGCGTTTAGCTAACAGACATCTTCGTTGAGAAAAAAAATTGCTCATGCAGGCCCAGCAGGAATCAATCCTCGAGGCCAAACCCTGGTGTCTACCGCCAAACCGTACAGCCAGCTGTGGCATGCGCTGCTGGCTACAGCTTGTGGGGTCCGCTGGTGGCTCATCGGCTGTGGCTGCGGCCGATCAGGGCAGCAGCTGCTACGGGCTGCCGATGCAGCCTGAAAAATATAATTTTTTTTGAACGAACTTGCATCTCCCTTCAGAAAAAAAATAACAGTCCATGTCCGTCTGCTGCTACGTTATCTTTAAACAATTTTCAGCTTCCATGAACTTCACCAAACTGCTAAACGACCCGTGATTTCAACGTTCGATTTCCATGCACTACCACCATTAACAGAACAGTGACTTCAAGATTTTCATAACCTGGAAAAAAAATAAAAAAATGACCTCTCAAACTGAAATTTTTAACCATCTGGTTTCTGATCCATCAAATGATGGAGAGCATACTCCCTCGGTAAAAAATTAAAAAAAAATGGGGGAGGGAGGATTTCCATGAGGGAAATCCCCCCTCAAGGGGTTTCACAGGAGCAGGGAAAGCCTGCTCTGATACCAAATGTCAGGAGTAAAACTGAAGGGAATATTATTATTCATGAAATGGTTACAATAAATAGGCATAAGCCTATATTCAACACATGACACTTGTCAAGTGAACTGACAATTGTCAAGGTGAAGGCATAGTGCACTTTAACTCTAACAGTCTCTTGCTCAAATTAATGAGACATAAGGAATCCAACTTAAAGTTATTGAAAGATAGAAAATTTTATCAATTTAAATTGCATCAAAACTATTTTTATCTTTCTATTCATAAGTAGGGAGAAATAAGGTGAAGAGTAAAAGTTAAACATTAGGTAGAAAAAAAGGATTCAACTCAAAGGATACTTAGAAAGTTAAGTATTTTATCAAGACCATATTATATTAAAATATTAGGGAGATATAAGGTAGTCTACAAGTATCATAATGACAACAAATAAATTCATTCTTACAAAATCCCAACTTCTTAAAGGATCTAATTACTCTTCATAGAAAAACAAAGTGAGGGCAATATTGATAGTTGAAAATATTTGGAATATTTTTAAAGGAGCAAAAACTAAGCCTACTACAGATGTTGGAGAGATTCAAAAGTTTAAATAATATGAAGTAAAAGGACTCATGATAATAACATTTACAATTACGGATGAAATAAAACCCTACATTAGTTTAGTAGCAACTTCTACAAAAGCTTGAAAAACCTTAGCCAAGATATTTGAAGAAAAGAATAAAGCCACTATCTTGAACCTTCAAACTCAATTACATTCTCTAAAAGTTAATAGTATATAATTATTTGTAAGAAGAGTAGTAGATATAAAATAAAAAGTGTTAACCTTAGGAGAAAATGTTGAAGATAAGTTTATTTTTCAAGTAATCCTAAGAGAAATTCCAGAAAGCTACAAGCATCTAGTCACAATATTACAAATTCTAAGTAAATATACATCATTTGATGATATAGTCAATATCCTACAAGAATATGAGGTGGAAAAATTAGTAAAATATGAAATGACTAACAATGCCTTAGTTTAAGAAGATAATCCACAAGGAAATGTTGCTTCATTTTCAAAAGTAAGATCAATATGGAATAATAGATATTTTCAAGTATGCAAAAAGAAAGGACATAGTACCAATTATTATAGATTCAATCCAAGAAATTTGTATCAAGGAAATAAAACAAATTTTGGAAGCCAATCAAATAGGCCATTCCAATGAAGACTATATCATAATCAATATAATTCACATCAACAACAATTTCAGCATCCATATACTTCTCAAAATCAATACAATTATCCTCAACTACATAATAGAGAAGGGAAACCAAAAGGACACTTAGTTCAAGAGATTCAAGAAATTCAAAAACTAGAAGAACATATAGATGAAAATGAAGTTAAAGCTCTCTTAGCAAAAATACCAGTTTATGAAGATACTAACTATGTGCTTGATTAGGATACAAACATGGAGCAAAATAAATAAAACAGAAAAGAAGAGATCAAGTTCTAGAACCAAGACAAATACCATATTGAAGACTAAAGTCTTCAACAACCAAATAATGTAATACATGGGGTGTTGGAATATATTATATTATTTGGTACATACCAATGTACCACCTTGGGTACATATTTAGATTAGGAGAGTGTCTTATATTAGAGTTTGAGTATTTACTTTATGCAATGTAACAAATGAACATGTGTTGTTAGAATGAGAAAAGTACTTGATGATGTAAATGTGTGTGTTGTCCATGTTCACGAGTCCATAGAATAGGAATATGAAGAGGCATAGGAAGGTGGAAGATCAAGAGTCACATCTCATTATATAAAGACCTTTTATAGATGAGATATAGTGAGGAGAAGCATAAGATAGAGTAGAGTAGTTAAATACGATATATAACTTGTATGAAGCAAGGAGCATTTGAGATCTTCACATTTTGTACGAAGATCCTATTTTCATGAGATTTTGTTAATGGTAATTTTATGAGTTATTGCAGAAGTTTCTTGTGAGTTTTTATTACTTAGTATATTGTCATTATCATATATTTCATATTGCATGCTCATTTTAGTCCTTGTGGTTGCATTTCCTTTAATATATAACATCAAAAGATAACAATTGTACCCATGCAACAACTTTGAAGTCATAATAGCTAATGGAGGTTCTCTTTTCTAGAAAGATAAAAATCACATTCCTAAGCTTACTATGGGAAATTTTAATGTAAAAATTGATATATTTGTGCTTCTATTAGGAAGGTGTCACATGGTACGAGGTGATCAATGGTTGTGCATACTAGGTCCTATCTTATGGGACTTTCTAAAAATGTAAGTATAGTTTGTAATAGAGGACAAACAATTTACTATCAAGGGGTTGATAACTAGACTAGCAACAATCATTAGTTATCAATGCATGGAAAAATTACACAAAAAAGGTACTCAAGGAGTCATGGCTCAATTTTTTAAAGTGTAGTCTATAGAAGTTGATCAAAATAATTCATCTATGATTTTGAAAATATTCCTTTATAATTTTACCCAAGTGTTTAAGGACTCTTAGAGAATTTATCCTAACATAGTCACCATTCAAGGGAATCCACCATCCAACATATATATTTATAGGTATTCCAAATTGCAAAGATTATCCAAGAAATAATGAAAGCACAAGTGATTAAATGGGTTGTTCAACAATTTTATATTTTTCAACATCACAAAGGAAAAATACTTCTAGCTTCAATATTTCTTGGTCCATTACTAATTATAGCAATAATAAGGATTGATATTTCTATGAATTTCATTAGGAGACTACCTAAGATAATAGAATAGTTAGTTATTTTGGTCTTTGTATATCATTTCATAAGGTATGCCCAATTTTATCCTCTTGCACATCCCTATGCAACTTCCACCACTTCCCAAGTACTCATTGATCATATTTTCCTACTTATTCAAATGTCATCATCTATAGTCTATGACTATGACCCTATACTGACCAATAATTTTTGGAAGGAATAATTCAAGCTATAAGTAACCCAATTGAAGATGAGCTTGGCATACCACCTCTAGATGAATGGATAAATTAAAATTATCACCAAGTTCTTGGAGCCTTATAATATTTTACATTGGATAATTATATGTAGTGGACCAAATAGCATCCACCACCATTAACTCTCATATCTACTCATCCATGTCATTATAGTGGATCAAATAACAATAAGAGTTTTACGAAGTCTCAATCATTCTCCAACAAATTTATTTTGGATCAATAGTCACGAAAACTATGTAACCTAACCATTATAGATATTTTTTTGTAATATTATAGATTACATCCTAAGGCTACCACATGGGAACCACACCAACTCTCAAAATAGTTTCCTCCTTTTCATATTTGAGGACACAACTTATTTTAAAGGGTGAGGTAATGTTGGGACCTCATATTCTACCCCTTTTTATTTTATTATAATAGTTTAATTAGTAATGAGTGGGCACTCTCTTTTGAATTTAAGGATGATACTCAATCATTATTATTAGTGTTAGGTAAAATAACTATTTTGGGTTTAATCTATTTTGCATTATAAGTTATTTTGGAAAAACTATCTTTATATATTGCATTGTAAGAAAGTGAAGGTATCATGAAGAATTATATTATAAAGGAGTGTTGCTCATAAAGGAAGCTTATACCTTGAAGTTGCCTACGATACTTGTAAATATTTAGTGCAATCAATAAAATACTTGTTATTATATGTTTAGTATGAATTTATATCTAGTTCCAATTAATTTATGCAAGTAGAATCATTTGAATAGAGGAGGAGCCATCGTGTAAAAAATCAAAACCACTAGGTGAGCAATAAATAAGCCACCACATGAGATAAGGAAGAGGTACATTATTTTAGTTAGCTACTAGAGGTTGGAAGAGACACCAAAATCTCCACTCAGAGAAGAGGAATCAATGCCTATGTATGTTGAAAATAGTGCAATCGAATAAATTTCAATTAAGCATTGAAAGAAGTGGAAAAGACAACCAGCTCATTTGGCATTGTAATAGTCAAAGAGGAAGTGGACATTGGCTTCCATAACTATCAACAAGCTAAATACCATGTGGTATTCGATGGATGATGATGTATAAGGAATCACATAGTTAGGTGAGCATTGTTTTTGGAAGGGTATGTTGGAGTTTGAGTGCAATATGAGTGTTACCAAATAATGAGCATTGAAAAGGAGGTAAAGATCCATTTGAAAATTAGTTGAAAAGATTCTTTCCACTTGGCATGATGAAGGAGTAATACTAAGAGTCATTGGTATAAGAAATAACATCTCAAAAATTGCATTAAATATATTGAACGAGGTTACATAATGCAAAGGGTATGAGAGAGAGAAAATAAACCTAAAAGTTTTGAGTGTCAAGTTCGTAGTTGATGAGCGCTTGAAGAAAAGCCTTATTTGGAGCATGGAGAAGCTCATAACTAAAAATAGAGGAAGGAGAAGTTATTACCAAGCCTAAATAATCTTATACATGGAGGAAACAAAAAGCTTCAAATCCCTCTTGGAGGAAGACTCATGGAATAATGAAGAAATCAAAAGCTTCATGAAGAGTATATATTTCATGGAGAACGTAACCTACGTTATAGCACACCAACAATTAATTTTGTTGATAGAGAATCCAACAATCAAGTAGAGGAATATCAAAGTATTGAATATGAAATTAGCATGCATCATTCATAAGGAGGTACATAATATTTAAACTAATTTTATTTTTCAAAGGTTAAGAAGCCGTAAGAGATATTATTTCTAATTATTCTAAGATTGAGATTAATTAATTTGCTATGCTTGAGATTAATGAATGAAGGTGTAAGGTAATGCATTGATAAATTATAATCTTAGAAGATTCATTGAATGATTTGAAAGATGTTTGAAGTGAGGATAATTTAATTTGAAGGTTTTTGAAATTAATTTATTCTATTTTGAATTTCAAGAATAGAAATATTTGCAAATAATTTGACTTGGAGGAATAAATATTTCGACATTGAAATAGGAATATTGAATTTGCAAATATCTTTGTTTTCTAAATTTCCAATTTTGCAGTTATAAGGAATTCAACACCAACTTAGTTTTTTGAAATTTAGAAACCATATTATTGAAAATTGAGAGGTATAAGGAAATACAACATAGAGTTTTCAAAAATTTAAAAAATTACATTGGTATTAGTCTCTTGCTCAAATTAATGGGACATAAGGAATCCAACTTAAAGTTATTGAAAGTAGAGATGCTTATCAAAATTGAAATTGCATCCAAATTATCTTTAGCTTTCTATTCATAATTAGGGAGACAAAAGGGATTCAACTCAAAGAAAAACTTAGAAAAGCTAAGTATTTTATCAAAGCTATTCAAAATACTAGGGAGCTAAAAGGAATACTTTCTTAATACCAAGGATTAAATATTCAAAAAGTTTAAAAATTTTAAAGCCTAAGAAAAAATTTAGTGTAACAAAAGAATAAAAAGGATAAGAACCAATAATGTGAATCATAAATTCAAGAACTTTTGTGAAATATGTGGCATTTGGAGAGATACAACAAATAGGTATACTCCACAACAAAAATGGATACACTAAATTTTAGGTAAAAATGATGAATACAACTCATATTAAGAAGCATGAAGTGGAAAAAAACCTATTATGGTATATTTTAGAGTATTTGGTTGTGAAGCATATGCTTATGTACCATATGAGATAAGAGCTAAATAAGTTTGATAATAAAATCACTAAGTATATTTTTGTTGGCTATGATGATTAGAAGAAGTGATATAGGCTATATGATAAACTAAAGATATATTTATTAGCAATGATGTGAAGTTCAATTAAGACATTCCAGAAAATCTCCCAAATCCTCCATTTCACCCTCCTCAAATTATAATTTATGACTTTAAAATAGGTAATAATTCAGATAAAACATCATGATGAAGAATAAAACCTTTGTATAAAGATAAGGGGTCTTCATGAAATCTATGAACAAACTAATATTGAGATGAAAAATCAAACTGTAAATTATGCTTTGATGACCAAAATTATGGAAACTAATGATCCTAAAACTTTTGAGGAAGCCCAACAAAAAATATAATGGAAGCAAACCATGCAAAACTTGTTAAAATTCGTGATAAAAAATTAAACTTAGGAGTTAGTGGAATTACCTAAGAAAAAAATAATGTTGGAAGCAAATGGAAGTACAAATCTAGGTTTAAATACAATGGGAGTATTTAAAAATACAAGGTAAGAATTGTGGCCAAGGGTTACTCTCTAAAGGAAGGAATTGCTCATGGTGAAACATTTATTCTCATTGCCAAAATCAACACTATGAGGATGGTCATGACACTTGTAGCTTATTATAGATGGGAAAGCCATAAAATAAATTTCAAGAATGATTTTATAAATTGTGAGAGAGAAGAACACATATTTATAACTCAACTATAAGAATTAATGAAAGAGAGGGAAAAACACTTGGTATAATGGTTGAAGAAGTCACTTTATGGGTTAAAACAAGCTCCAAGGGTTTGGTATGCAAATATTGATGAATTATTCAAACTTAAAGGTTTTAATAGTATTCCCTATAATTCAAATTTATATTTTAAGACCTTAAACACTAGAATACTCATCATTATACTCTTTTTTGGATGATATTATCATCACATGTGATGATTTATAGAACATCAATGAAGGGGAGTCAGTACTAAGGGATAGATTTCACATGGAAAAATTGGTACTTCTTCATTACTTTCTTGGCTTCGAGGTATGGAAATATAAATTGGTATCCTTCTTTCACAAAATAAAAATACCAGATAATTATTAGTCACATTTAAAATACAAAATTGTGCAAAAGTATCTACTCCAATATCTATAGGTACAAATTTGGACAAGTATATATAAGGATATGAATTCAACCCAATACTCTATGGATAAATTATGGGTAACTTGATATATTTTACTCATACAAGACCATATATATATCATGCAGTTAGTATGGTGTCCAAAATTTATGACTTCTCCATTCTCAGTGGAAAACTACAAAGAGGATATTGAGATATGTGTAGAGTATGTTGAGAATGAGAATTGAGTACTAATTTGATGGATAGATCCTTGTTATAGGATATTCAAATTCAATTGGTTAGGTTGTGTAGATGATAGGATATCCATCATAAGATATGTTTTCTTTCTTAGTTCGAGTCCTATAACTTGGTATATAAAGAAATAAAGTACAATATTCTTATCTACAATAGAAATAGAATATGTAGAAACAAAAAAGTGGCTAAAAATATGATTTGGTTAAGGAAAATTATCCATTAATTACAAAAACAATAAACACAACCTACCATATTGCATTGTGATAACAAAAATACCATTAATATTTTCAAGAATCTAGTATTTTGTGTGAGTACTATGTACATTGTAGTATACCATCACTATATTAGACAACTTATTCAACAAGTGATTCATCTCAAGTAATACACTATAGAAAATGAAATTGTAGATATCTTTACCAAAGCCTTGAATGAGGCTAAATTTTTCCATCTTAGAGGTCTTCTAGGTTTGAAAACATTACACAAGTCTTGTAGTAAGACCTTTGTTATAACCCCCCAAAATTTTATTTAATTTTTATAAGCTTTGTATCTTTGTTTTAGGATCTTGAAAAAATAAATTCATGTGGGTGTTGGGAACAAATTCATTTTTTCCTTCATACACTATAACATTTAATCATCAATATTGGAGGTAATTGAAAGAGTATGATTTCATCCTTCCAAAGTCCATGGCCATTGACCATATCCATGCTATAAGTATTGTATTTGGGTGAGCATTTTGGACAATTCACCTCCTCATGTATTGTGCGTGTGTTTAGCCATGGAATTCAAATTGTGCTTCTATTATATTTTCTTAGGTTGCTTCTCATGTTTATTAATATTTGATTCCTCTTGTTATTTAGTTGCTTGGATAGCAACATGATGTACATCCATGTAACAAATTCTTAAAAATCTACTTTCATAAAAATATTAAAATATATTTATATAAGTATGTTTTTTTGGTAATATTGAAATAATAACAAAGTATTTCCCCTTCAGAATATATCTTGTATGTGGTTTCTAAATGAATAAAAGAAATAATTATTTTATAGTTCTCTTAAGAACTATATAAAGTAACATCAGGCCTCACCAAATTGAATGCTTATCCCTTTTCGGATGCTTTCAATAGTGTAAAAGGTTTGAAATGATTGTGGCATGGTGTTTATAAGGGCATATTGCACGAATATCTGTGTGGCAACTTCCAATATAGAAAACATAGAATACTATAGTGGCTATAAAATTTGAACAACTTACTCGGATTCGTGGTGGCTATTGATTCCACCATCTAAATTAAAAAAAAAATTAAATAAGATATATAGTATGGAAATGTTATTTTTCTACTTAGAATAATAAAAAAATTATCTATAAATTAATGCTATTATACCTAAAACAAAAAAATTTAGCTATCTCTCCCTAAGTGAATAAACAATTGCGTAGCATAAGCATGCATGTAGCAAATAGAATGACCTCAAGCGATTAAAAATATGAACTTTCAAGGTGGGAACCTGGGTTCAAATATTGCTAGATGATATGTGTAACTGCCAAATGCCACTATATGGTTTATTGAAATAGCACAACACAATCCTAAATGTATTATGGGTGGGTTCCATTTAAATTTCATATAACTAATTTTAAAAATTAAGCATGTTGTAATCTATATGAATAAAAAATTGAGTATAATTATAATTACAAGGAAACTATAAAATCTAGTTACTTTTACCATGAGTGGGAACTCAGGTAGTGATTACTTTATGAAATGTCTTTATATTTTTGAGGATGTAAATGTGACCATTGTGTACAAGAGAGATGACAGATAAGGATAATTCAAGGAGGTCTTAATTTTCATAACTAAGATAATTAATGACAATGTAATGCCATAAGTTGCATATTAATGTGAGCTTTGACAATAAATTTAAAATTCTAGTAGATATAATTGTGTATAAGTTTAAATGTATCGGAATTTTGGTGCACTCATAAACAATATTATAGAAAAGTTATACAAGGATAGTATGAAGGATATAACACCCAAGTAGTTGGATGAGACCTTCAAGGGCAATGTATTTTCACATTTTTGTTCATTGATAAAAATAACACATAATAGTTCTTTCTACTAATAAAAAATAGGATAACCTTTTTATTATACAAGATGATATGCATCATAGAAATAAATTATAAATAATTATTTTCACATGCATGATAGTCACATAACTTAGATACACGAAATAGATATCAACATGGTTAAGCCTCCTTTGTTAGAATAAGTAATTATTATCTTAAGTACTACTAGGATAGACTTACTTGAGTTTCCACTCCTTCATGAGTCAGGTGAACTCTCAATTATAGTCTACATCAGATTTGATGAGTTGTTGTAATCCAACGGTTCTCAATGATCAACTTTGTTATTTATACAAAGTTGATCCATGGAATAATCAATCAGTTCTATTTTTTTTCTTCAAATCTTGTAATGCTTTGCAGTTCTACTCTTGGGAAATTCTAACATGGTACCAGAGTAAGATAGATTCTGCTTAGCATTCTCTCTTGAAGGAAGTTTCTGAATCTGGTTCTTATCTCTTATATTTTTTTAATAAGGAGTTTTATTTTCATATCTATTGTAGATTGCTCTCATTTTATCTACAATTTTTTGAAAGTCTATTTATGGTTCTATCTAATTTTGTTTCACAAGTTCATTTTACCATAATAGGTTCTCCTTATGTTTTAAAAGAAAGAGTGTTGATATTTGCTTCATAGGAAAAATTTTGAAATCTTTTTTGCCATTTTTCAAAGGTAATATATATATTTTTCCTTTCCTTTGGTTCCATCAATGGTTGCCTGCACTGGTCGTGGAAGTGCATGAAGTTCTCCCTTTGTCAGGCCCCGTGGTGTGGGCCTGCCAATCAGAGCATCATTGGGTAGCTATAATATTTTTTGATGTTCTTTTTCGTGGAGATCATTCAAATATTTTTTGTCTCCCAAATTTTTGTTCCAAAGCATATTGAAAGTTTTTTTAATTACTCTCCTCACATCTTTATTGTCAGATGTTTGACTCATTAATTAAAATAGATCTTAATATAATACATGGCAAGATCTTCTCCAACATTGCATAAATCTAAAGCTTGGAGCGCGACAATTTCGTTTATCTTCCTCAATGGTCATTTGAAACGATCTTAGAGCTCAGCGGAGGCCAAATCTCAAATATTTTCTCTCTACACTTAAACTATAAGCTCACTTTCTATCCGTTATCAAGAGCTTCAAATTTCTTATTCAAATATTTATATAAGTTGTGTGAATATTGCTCTCTAAACCAAAGCTTTTATTCAACATCATGTTTTTTTTAATATGCTAAAGTTGTGTTGAGTGAATATTGATTCTAGAGCTACTTCTTTCACGTATCTATATTCTTTTTTTAAGTACAGTGAACGCTTGGCATCCACTTGATGTTCCTCTCTCTCCTTGTGTCATTCGAAAGTTCAAATTCCTTACCAGTCGTCTGTTGCATTGCAATTCAAGCAAACAAGGTATTATTTTTTATAATTATCTCCTTTTTTACCTCTCGAATGTAGTAATATCACATGTATATCGTGCTCCTTTCGAAGAGCATGTAGAATATTCGTAGTGTCTTCCTTGTTGTTCAAAAACCATTTTTTGGGAGTCCTACCTTACAAAACAGAGCGATTTTTTAGAGCGTTCCTTTCTCCTTTTTCTTAGAAGTTTCCCTCATTTTTTGAATTTCTTTAATATTTGATTACTCGGTACTGATGAGTATTTATTAAAAAAAATAATTTAAATAAAATAAAATTATTAAAAAAAAAAATAAAATAAAAAAAAAATTAAAAAAAAAAAAATAAAAAAAAAAAACAAAAAAAAAAAAAAAAAAAAAAAAAAACAAAAAAAAAAATGGTAAAACTTCTTATTTGTCTATTTGATTTTATTATTTTTTAAGGAAAAATTCATACTTCATCAAATAAGGGAATATATTTGGATGATAAACTAATTATATGGTTTATTTAAAATTTGATCATAAATTTCATTTCATTTCAATTCCTTGTTTTTAAGAAAGTAATATAATAAATATTTCCTTTCTATAATAATAAAAGAAATCAAATATTTTAAACAAACTCCATTATAACCTACATTCCAAGTATTGCACTTCTCAAAACGTATAGTTTCCCTCATGTAAGGGCGGGTTATTGAGAAAAATAATATATGGATTCGTAAATAAAATTTCAATAAAAAGTTGAAGTTCCACGTACCATTCCTCTCATTACTTATAGTTTCCCTCTTGTAAGGGCGGGTACTGATAAGAATAAGTATAAAGTCCTGGCATAATATTTTTTTGTTTCATTAGCCTAAGTAAGGAATGTCACCCTCATCATTTACTTATAGTTTCCCTCTCGTCAGGGTGGGTAAATTGAGTAGATTGGTATTACTCTCTGGATTTTGTTTCAACCTTTAAAATCTTATTTTAATTTGAAGTTAAGGGGGGGATTATTGGTTCACTTCAAATTTATTTGGCAAAATGAATACAATGAATATAATTGATCCTATCACCCCTCATAAATATCATACATGGAAACCCAAAATATTAAATCTCATTTCTCAAAAAGGGCTCACACACCTGCTAGAAGAGAAGAAACCTGATTTTGAAAAAGAATATGAAATATTTGTTCATAACAAGAAAATATATGAAACAATGGGTATTATAAGCACTAATGTAAATGAAAGCTTATGGTTTCACATTATGGATTGTAAAATTCCTTATGAAAGTAGGGAGAAACTAAAGAAATTATTTGGAAAAGTAGATCAAGTAAGGTCAATGCAATTAGAGGCAAAATTAACAACATTATCTCCTAAAGACTTTAGCAATATTGTTGACTTTCTCACCAAATTTAAAGAAGTCCATACTCAATTTAAAGGCAGTGGAAAGGATAAAAAATATGAATAATGCATTTATCTAATTCTTTCTAAATTAAATGGTGTATTTCAAATATTTGCAACCACCTTTCTATCTACAAAAGATGCTCTTGGTGCAGGTTTTAAAATACCCTCAGAAGAATTTTGTGAGAGACTAACTAGAGAAGAAACAAAACTTGCAAAGTATGAGATCTCTTCCTCTTCCTTTAAAGACTTAGTAGCATCCACCTCCACTAAAGAAAAATTCAAAAATAAAGAAAGAAGTCCCATAACTTGTACTCACTACAAAAAGAATGGTCATTCTATAAACAAATGCTGGAAAAGATTACAACAACTAGAGGCAGCTATGAAGGATCAAAATATAGATAATAAAAAGCAGATAGGAAAGCCCTAAATGATCAAGGGAAGACCACCAATACTTCTTCTAATTATTGGGTACTATATTCTGGAGCAACTCATCACATGACTTCTTCAGATGAGTCATTCTCTTCTATCTCCTCAAGTTCAACATGTAGCATAGAAGTTGGTGACTCTTCCTTTATCCTAGTCAAAGGAAAGGGTGACATATCCATTTATGGTGGCTCTATCAATAATGTTCTCTATGTTCCAAGCATTGCAACAAATCTCCTCTTTGTCTATCATATTTGTACTTCTGGAAAGGGGAAAATTGTTCTCTTCTCTCCAACAGGAGTTGATATAAGAGACTTTCAAGACCCCCACTCTCTTATAGCCAAAGGATATATTGATCACACCACTCACCTATTTCACTTCAAAGGATTCAAAAATCCAGAAGGGGCCTCCTATTTTGTGGCTCATGGAGATCTTGAAAGTAAAATTTGGCATGAAATATTTGGTCATCTCAGTTATAACTACCTAAAGGAATTGAACACCCATGAAATGGTAATAGGTTTACCTCAAGTCTCTTCTATTTATGGAGTATGTCCGAGATGTGCTCTTGGAAAGCAACATCAAGATCCTTTCCACCCAAGTGGTTCTCTAAAAGCCTCATCCCCTCTAGAGTTAATCCATAGTGACTTAATGTTTTTCCTAGAGCCTTCTTTCAAAGGAGAAAAATATGCTCTAACCTTCATTGATGAATTTTCCAGAAGAACTTGGGTCTGCTTCCTAAAATACAAAAATGATGTTCTATCCCACTTCAAAATATTCAAATCCTTAGTTGAAAATCAGGCCTCTTGAAACAGCAAGCAAATTCACACAGATAGTGGGGGAAATAATACAACAATGAGTTCTCAATATTTCTATCAAGTCATGGCATCATTCATCAACATTTTGTCTCCCATAATCTGGAGCAAAATGGCATTGTAGAGAGGAAAAACCAAACATTGAAGAAAATGACAAACTGTATGCTCCATTCAAGAGATCTTCCAAAAGTTTTTTGGGTAGAAGCTATTAACTGTGCAAACTATATTCAAAACTGCACACCTCTTAAAGCTCTTAACCATTTAACACCTAGAAGAATGGACTGGCTCAAAATATGATGTCTCCTTCTTCAATATTTTTGGGTGTACAACTTAGGCACACATCCCAAAGAAGAAAAGGGAGGCTCCAGATAAGAAAATAAAAAAGCTCATCTTTGTTGGTTATTGTCAGGAAATGAAAGCATACAGGCTCCTTGATCCCACAACTCATGAGGTCTTTTTTCATAGGAATATCCAATTTGATGAAACATTCCCTTAGAAAGATCCTCAACCATCCTCTTCCTCTATTGAGCCTTCTCCTATAGTAGAACCTCAATATAATGAAGAACCAACTTTAGAGATTTATTTAGAGATTGATGATCAAGATGAGGAACCTATAACTCCAACTCAACTTATTTCCACTTCTTCTACTCCTTACACTATGTCAAAATGGACCCGCACCATTGTTAAAGAAGCTACTCCTTATATCCAAAATCTTCCATCATCTATATTAACCAACTCCATAGGCACTGGTCTTGTTTGTCAGCCTATTTTCTCTAATCCTCAATCCTTCAAAGAAGCAACTGGTATTAAAGAATGGGATGATGCCATAGAAAATGAATTCTCTTCCATTAATCAAAAACAAAACTTGGGATTTAGTTCCCCTACCTAAAGGAAGGAAATTAGTTCATTGTAAATGGATTTACAGAACAAAATATGGACCTAATGGAGAAATTGACAAAAACAAGGCTCACCTAGTAGCCAAAGGTTTCTATCAAATTGAAGGAATTGATTATGCTGAAACCTTTGCACCAATTGCCAAAATAGATTTTGTTAGACTGGTTCTTGCTCTGGTTGCTTACCAAAAATAGCTTGTCTTTCAAATGGATGTAAAAAGTGCTTTCTTACATGGGGAATTAAAGGGAGAGATATTTATGGAACAACTTGTTGGTTTCACTCAAGACTCCTCTCTTGTTTGTAGGTTAAACAAGTCTCTTTATGGCCTCAAACAAGCTCCTAGAGCTTGGTATGAAAAAATGGACTCTTTCCTTCTTTCCTCAGGTTTTTCGCATTGTGAGTTTGATAACACAGTATACATTTGGAGAGATGAAGGAAAAATCACCATAATTGTTCTATATATTGATGATCTACTACTCAGTGGTAGTGACTTCACTCACATTCAGACTATAAAATACTCCCTCTCTAAAAAATTTGATATGGCTGATCTGGATCTAGTTCATTGCTTCCTTGGGATCCAAATAAATCAAATAGATGTAGGAATTTCATTGTGTCAACAAAAATACACTCTAGATCTTCTTCAAAGGTTTAAAATTATAGATTGCAAACCTTCTCCTACACCTTTTCAATCTAGAGTCAATCTAAGTACTTCTTGCACATCCCCTCTTTATGATGCAACTCTATACCATCATATTATAGGAAGTCTATTATACCTTACTCATACTCATCCAGATATCTCATATGTTGTTGGCTTAATATCCAGATTCTCTCATCAACCTCATTTTAGTCATTAGCAAGCAACAAAAAGATTCCTTCACTACTTGCAAGGAACTACTCACTTTGAGCTCTTATATGAGGGAAAATCCATGGATATCATTGGCTACATGGATTTAGATTGGGCAGGATCAGTAGAAGACATATGTTCAACTTTTGGCTATGTCTTTTGTCTTGGTTCTTCACCAATTGCTTGGTTATGCAAAAACAACAAGCAATGGCCTTATCATCTACAGAGGTAGGATACAGGGCAATAGTTTTAGCAAGTCCGGAAGCTCTTTGGCTTCATCATATTCTAAGAGAATTTGGTTTTTCCTATGAAAAACCTTTTACTTTTTGGTGTGACAATTAGAGCACAATACATATTGCATGTAATCCAGTTGAGCATCAACGCACCAAGCATATTGAAATACACATGCACTCCATTCGATAACATATTCAGAACGGGGACATATACTTGGACTAAATTCCAACTAAAAATCAAGTTGTAGACATCTTCACCAAGTCATTTCCTTCTTCGCATTACATACAGTTGCGAGAGAAACTTGGATTACTATAGCTACATTGAAACAAAGGTCTTTAACCTCTCCTTTTATTATTATATTCTTTGGAGGATGGTTTTTTCCCATGTGGTTTTTTTACCATCTCTCATATGTATTGTAAATGAGTACCTCATCAGGCCATGTTGTCGAGACTCATATTTTTTATTTTGTTATTAAGGACAATTTTTGCCATCCAAAGACATGCCTCTTTATTTTATAACATATGGTTTTTCCCATGTGGGTTTTCACCATCTCTCATAAAAATTGTAAATGAGTACCTCATCAGGCCGTGTTGTCGGGACTCATATTTTTTATTTGGTTATTAAGGACAATCTTCGTCATCTGAAGACATGTCTCTTTATTTCATAGCAGATGGTTTTTCCCATGTGGTTTTTCACCATCTCTCATAAAAATTGTAAATGAATACCTCATCAAGCCATGTTGCCAGGACTCACCTCTTTCTATATTAAGAGGAAAATCTTTGCAAACCGAAGACAGGCCTCTTCCTTTTTCTTTTTTGGTAGATGGTTTTTCCCATAGGATTTTTACCATCTCTTCAGAAAAGAAAACATTGTACATGAGTACCTCATTAGGCTCTATTGTCGGGACTCATTTGCACAATACACCCCTAGTATCACTTAAAGGGGGTGTTAGAAAATTCTCTTAAGTTCTACTAGGATAGACTTACTTGAGTTTCCACTCCTTCATTGAGTCAAGTGAACTCTCAGTTATAGTCTACATCAGATTTGATGAGTTGTTGTAATCCAATAACTCTCAATGATCAACTTTGTTATTTATACAAAGTTGATCCATGGAATAATCAATCAGTTATATTTTTGTTTCTTCAAATCTTGTAATGCTTTACGGTTCTACTCTTGGGAAATTCTAACATCTTTAACTAATGCTTTATTTTTTGTCTCTCCATTCACTCTATCTTCTTGCAAGCAAGGATGTTTTGTATATATTGGTTGAGATTTTTTTTCCAACTCTACTCTATGTAGTGATGTAAAACTATTAAATCTAGGATTTTGGACATGGTGATTAAGTAAAACATATCCTCCGCTACTATCTTGGATTATAACCTTTGAAGCATTTGCAAGAAGTAATACATGTTGCCCTCATCACTCATGAGCATGTCGATTAGTAAACATCATATTTGATCCAAAGTTGTTAACCATGACTATTATATTCTTGCTTTACTACTTATCTAAGTTTTAACATAATATTAGTTGTGTTAAAATATGGAGAATTATGACCATCACTCTTATAAGGATAATGTTGAGGTTGAATTTTCTTAATTTTAAGGTGACTTTCTTAACCTAGTTGAGGATGCAATTACAAATGGACTTATGTGTTAAATCATAATGGTGACATATATTTTACGAGAGATAATTAAAGTTGGTGGAATACCACAATTACAACCATAATCTTCCCCAAATGAAATATGCTAATAAATTGCTAACCATAAACTATAGTTAAGACAAGATGCTAACTGTAGTTTATGGTTGTAATTGTTCTATTCCACGAACTTTCATTATCTCTCATGAAATATATAAGTCACCATTATGATTTAACATATAAGTCCATTTGTAATTGCATCCTTTGCTATATTAATAAATGCCACCTAAGCCTAGCAACCAATCCAACTTGAGCTAATAGAATCTTCACATGAATACAAATGGATCTAGCTAATAATGAGCCTAGATAGAAAATAAAATAATATTACAAAGAAATAAACTAAACCTAGGACTATATGATGTCGTCATCAAGATATAGATGCATGTAGATGCATTACGCTATTAGATATCATTTGCTTGTATCCAAAATAAAATCTTAAGATTCCTTAATTTAATTAACTTAAGCATGATCTTCTATATATTATTTTATAGATAAAATGATATAACTTTTATAATTTATTAATCTTATTTATTTTTAAAAAATTAATCAAATTTATATATTCTAAAAATTGTGTATGAAATGTTATAACTTATCTTTGTTTTCAAATTTCAAGTTTAAATTATTCAAATCATTTCTTCTGGTTTAACTAGATTCGATTCTTAAATATTTTGATATCATTATTCAAATCATTTCTTCAGGTTTAACTAGATTCAATTCTTAAATATTTTGATATCTACTTCGAGATCGTTAAACTTTGAGAATTCATTTATTTATTTATTAAAACTTTGAGAGCTTTTTTGAAATATTAACATTTTACTCTTTGGCCAATCTAGAAATCAATCCAAAGAGAATAGGAAACTTAAACTTATTACAAGCTTCGTGAGAAAAACAAGCTTGTTATTGATAATAAGCATAAAACATACAAAGTTTGTGGACATAACAGATTCTGGTCCTTTTGCCATGCGGTCTTCTTTATTCTCGGGCGCGGGAGAGTTAACTTATAGATATATGTGTAATCTAGTTTAGCATTTGGCGCATGTCGAGTACACGTTGAAACTGTATCTAGATGCGTTCGAATTAGTGATGGTTTGGTTTCCATTCAGCGTGCTGACGACGGCATTTCCACGTTTCAGTACGGCCGCCTGGTGTCCTAGTTTGAAATCCATGCTCAACGTAGATATTCCTTTAGTTGTGACACTGAACGTCTGAGAAGCATTTCCAGAAGTCAACTCCAGGGTGGCAGGTCCAGTCACCATCGCAGTCACGTACAATTTATCTTCGAGACTAGAAGCACGTTGCACACCGTCAGGGCATTCGTCGGAGGGCAGGTTTAAGGTCTTGCTATGAGTGTAATAGAACATGTACAGCGAATCCTCGCTCACGTCAGGTTCGATGCCCGTCTTTTACCATCTTATGTAGTGCTCGCCCAGCTACAAGAACGCCAAGTGTGGGAAACCCTCCACGTAATCGACAGTTAGATCAGCAGCGCCTTTGCTGAGAGCAGGCGCAACGTAGTGAGTCTCTATCCAGTCATTCCACGTCACGATCTCAACAAAAGGGGTCACGATCTCAACAAAAGAGGGGTTAAGCTTTATGACCTCGTTCCACTTGCTCATCTACAGCCCCGGGCCTTTATAATTGCCCTTCACTTCACAGTCGCGGAGTATTTTCTTAAAGAATCAGGGACTCACGCTGGGCAGGTACGCTTTGCTTTTCTCGTTGCAAGCCCGGAGAAAGTTCTGACCCAACGACAAGTCGGGGTTCTGGTAGCCATCACTGGCGTTATAGGGCCACGCTGACAACTCCCAAGCATGGAGGCCATCGATGACATCTCCGAAGGCCTCAAGCTTCCCCTTGACACCGGGGTAGGTGCCGTCATTGGGGAAGAAGGGAACGAAGAAGAATTTGTCCTTCCCTCCGGCTTTCTGGAAAATGTCCTGCCATGCGGCCAGGGCAGAGGAGTAATTGTACTTCTCCCACCGACTATTCCTGTCGCCCAGCCAAGCGGCGAACATCTGTTTGCCGTTGTATTTGAGGAGACTGGAGCTGGAGTAGTTGAGCATGGCCACGATTTGATCGGGAGTGAGGTGCCCGGCATCGTTCATGTCGGCGGAGAAGAAGAGCTTGAAACCGGAGCCCAAGTCTTGGGTAGCCTTGAAAATATCATCGGTTAGGTCGGCGCGCCAGTCTTGGGCATTGAGTGCGAAGGCGTCGATGCCTTTGCTTTAAGCAAGCCGAATCTGCTGATTCAGCACCTCTGCGTCGTCTTTCACGCGCAGCAAGTAATGAGCGAATACGAGGCCACCGGCCGCCTCTACATGTGCTTTTGGAGAGATAAAAATAAGAGAGAGGAAGATAGCAAGAAACGCTTTGGGCTTCATTGTGACTCAGTGTACTAATTCTCTTTGTGTTCTTCCTCTAGCTGTGATGGCCACCCATTGCGTATGGTTTGGTTATATAATAGCATAACCAGGGAGGGGCAAAATTTGTGTCTTGAGTCGACTCGGGTCAGGTCGTCAGCCAAGACCACACGGGCTATGAATGCGGAGGAGTTGCGTATTGGAGGAAAACGATTACTCCCATCTCTCACGCAAAAGCAAAGAGCGTTGGAAAATTTTGCGTGTTGCGGCCTGTCCTATCTTCGATGAAGGGTGCAGACTTGTGAAAGTCGGCAGCGAATGTAACGTGGTGATATTATTCACAATGCTGATATTTCCATTTCAGCACCACAACGAAAACGACAGGGCCATTGGGAAATCAAACTTGGTTAAATAGTTTTAACACTAACAATCTGCTATACGGAATGGCAGGTTTAAGTAGACAGACCTACCTTGCACCAAGAAAGTGTGTATGTACGTGTATAAATAAATAAAATAGTTGAGTAGAAAGTGGGTGTGAGTTATTTATAGAATTTTAAAAAATAAAAAATAAAGGATTCTCTTGAGGTAATGATAAGTGGAAAGAAATAAATATAATTTGAAGAAACTTTGGTTAGAAGCAAGAATGTTCAAACTTTGGTTTAAGGGAAGTAATATATTGATGTTCAACATACCAAAAAAAAAAAAACACATATCAATAATAATTTATATTTGGATAATAAATGATACATTATAAATGAAACATTAAAAGTAAAGGATGAGATAATTGAGAATGATACGGATGGATCTCAAAATCAGAGAATTAATATGCATGTTTAATGGGATTTTTTTAGAAAAGTTTAGAATTTATATTTGGACTTATATTGTGAGGTTAAATGTTCTACAACAGTCACCAAATAAAAGTGTCTTTATTTTTTTGTTTATAAATGTATCTTATTTATGTATGCCATTCCTTTTTGGGAAGCAAAACTACAACTAATTTTAATTAATATGAATGATCTTAAACATAAAAAAAAGCTTGTTAAAATATAATGTCTAAATTTAGATTATTTGGGAAGTTGGAATACTTATAGAATATGATTTAAAGTATGTTATTTATTGCTTCACACTTTGTTGTCCTTTTGGATGGGTCATCATGTTTTGTAATATTCATGATGGAAAGGACTTGATTAGGAAACCCTATGAGTTAGAACCATGATAGGGTCTCATATTATAGTTAATGGTAATGTGATCTACCACATGGTGAAAGAATGAATGATTTAATGATTTCATAACTTGGTATCGTCACCAGTTAACCTTTGTTGAAAATAGATGCACATGGTTCAAATTTAACCATGATGTATAAAGATATAGATAATGATCTAAGCCATCAAATCTTAAGTAAATTTGAAAATTTGAAACCTATGATATGTATATTAATCCAAATTGGATGGAAGTACCTAAAGGAGCAATAGAAAAGGTATATCATGGTAGAGCTACATGTTAGACCTATATGGTAGGATTTTTTGTTGTTTTATGTTTTTATGGTTTTGTAGGGCTATGTGTAGTGTAAAGGAACTACCTATAATGAATCTAATATAGCCATGTCAACTATATTTTTATTAGATCGGGCCCTAGATTTAGATAGTCATCCCTTGAGCATTAGAGTTAGGGTTAATGTTGATTTAGTATATAAATAAGAAGAGTTATGTGGTAGTTAGAATCATCTCTCATATTTGATTTTTAATCATGTCTACTACACATATGAGACTTTACCCTCTTTAAGTGGCTAAGGGACTTCACCCTCTTTAAGTGGATAAGGGATTTACATTGATTTAAATTTGGAATTAATATTAGAATATTGGATTTGTTGGAAATTATATATGACCTATTGATATAATTGGGTATTTATTAATTTTGCATTATTGGATTGCTACTACTAATTATTGAAGTTGTCTCATAACAAGTGATATTATAACCTCGATCTCAGTTCTCTATGGGATGCAAATTTATAGTAGAAGGGCATGTGAATCATTCCAAAGCCTTTGTCTAACATCACTATTGCCTATGTCCTTGTATTTTTTTAGTAATTATTTTTTTCCATATTTTGGTGCAATTATCTTCTAGAATACTGTGACTTTGTAATCGTTACTTGATTAAAAATGAGTATTAAATATTGTAGGACCCATATAAGATACCTATACCCTTACGATTATCTTTTTTAAATGATTAAAACAAGGGGTATCTCCAACAATATGTTTTTGGAAGATAGGTATCCTAGGACCCTTATGAAAGACCTATCCCATTGTGATCATCTCTTTAAAATGATCAAATTAAGAGGTATTTTTCATAACACTTTTTCAAAAGCATTCCAACTATTTTAAAAGTTTTTATCAACTGCTACTAGTATATGAATGAACCTATTACCACTACTTATTGGTCATGAGTGAATGGTCAATTGTAGTACAATGTTCAATTCAAGGATGTGTTTATAAGAAAAAATAAATGCCAACCCAAAAATTCTTTTAAGCACCAAAAAAATCCCCCAAATATCAAATTTTTACTAGCATCTTCTTTCTTTCTTAGACACCATAACCATTCCCTAGTCACTTCTCTCAATAAACCTTTATTGTTCACTCATAATAATCTAATCACTCATCATGCTACCCTTTTAATTGGTACTACACCTCCTCATACTATTGGCCTTAATATACATTCTTATATATTACAACAAGAACAAATGTTTTCTTCCATTTCCAAGTCCTTGGATAGTCAAGCATAGATGATTTTCTACACTGCCAAGACCTTGGATGTAATCCAAAGAGATCAAAAAATATGTTTCACTAACCCTCCCCTTGTCAAATGTTATAAAAAACCATAGTATAACAAATTCTAATCATTTTTGACATCAAATATAAGTATTATTCCATAACCTCCCTGTAGTCATAGTATTTCAAACTCCTATGGAGGTATTTATGATCTAGGGTTTGATTTTGACTTAGATTTATTGATAGGAGGTGCTCCTAATTTTCTTGAATGACATCATGATGTTCATATTCCTCACATCAACATGTCCATATTTCAATATGTTGATCCTTGAGGATGGATGACCAAAATGGAAAGTCTTATCCATATATTGCATGTTCCTAAAGTAGTTCATATTTCATTAACAACTTCTAAATTGGGAATCAAAGCTCATCAATGGTTGTTTTCATAACTCTACCAATATGAGGGTCCTCTTTTGAGGCTTGAATTCAAAGAATAATTTCTCTAAATATTTTACAAAGGATCTTCCACATCATATGTGGTGTGTCTTATGCAAACAAAGCAAACAAGAATAATGGAGGAGTATTGCTTTGAGTTCACAAGTCATTTCACCTATACCCACTAATTAAATCTAGTGATGGTGATCTCATACTTTTTCTATGGTCTTAAGAATTAAATTTAGAAGGAATCCAACATTATAAATCCATATACTCTTGGAAATGCTCAATGAGTAGCTTTGGTAGTAGAATAAAAGTTCCAAGCTTACCATGGATCTCTCTACTCATGCTCTTATGGGGATCCAATTTTACCATACAATCAAGGTACAAGGATTTATTAAACAACAACATGTTAATATGTTGATTGATATAAATAGTAAACATAACTTTCAATGCCATATAAGTACTTGGGCTTGTATATCTACAAATTAAGATAAAATTTAAGCCTTAACTACTAATGATATTGTTGATCCTTAATGCTTGGATAATTTTACATTACAAATGAATAGTATGTAAATACAAAATATTTCTAGATATGGCATAGTTGTTATCCATATCAGGAGAACGACCAACTTGGACTCATAGTCCTTGTGAAGATAACTAACTTGATCTATGGACCTTGTGCATGGTAGTTTCCATGTAAGGACATTAGTTGTCCTTAACTAACATGAATACCTAGATCATGTGAGTGGTAGATGTATCCACTTTAATTCATATGCCACTAAACTATATAGTAATAATTCCTAAAATTTCCCCCCTTATTACATCATAGTTTAGAAGTTCTTAAAGAGGAAATTTTCAAACACTTCAAAATTGATTCATACATGAAGATGTCTACACGTTGTTCCTAAGTAGATCACCATAAATTATTATTGGATCTCACACTCTTGATTCTATATTTATCAATGCTCTAGCTACCTTTTCTCCTATGTCTTTGGTCTTGTCTTCCATCAATGATCTAGCTTCCAACATTAAATATTGACCTTTCCTACAAGCTCAATGATAAAGCTCTTCTAGATCACATATGATCTACTGACCATATTCCTAACTACCATTACTCTCTCACCCACTCTATGGAAAAAATTTGATCTTCTTGGTTTTTAAAAGTTTTCTTCTTATTTACCAAAATTTTTCCATAAAGGAGTTGATGACGAGAAGATTATTTTCTTAGAACCTTATTTAATTTATATATATACATTATTGCATACAATAAATCCAAGTTATCCATATACATACATAGAGGGTAGCTTTGAATCATTTATTTGAAACAAATTTCTTTTATTGCTTACAACAAGGTTTCTCCAAAGTCTTATTAATAGAGGTCCAACTTCCCACCAATGAAAATCTATTATTATTATAAATAAACCAACTATAATTAAAAATAACTCCTATTATAATTTTATAAAATTAAAGCAACCATTTATTTATAAAAGAAATTCCTTTATCAAATACAAAAAAGCAACTATTTAAAATAAAATTCCTTTATAATTTAAAATAAAACTACTATTTATTTATAAATGAAGTTCCTTTAACATTTAAAATAAAACCACTATTTATTTATAAATGAAGTTCCTTTATCATTTAAAATAAACTTCTATTATTCACAAAATAGAGAGTAAGAGATTTTAAGCAAACAAATACTAATCAAATTATGCATGCTTTTATTTCCCAAACTACTGTTCAGATAGTTATGAAGTAAAATATAAACCAAATATATGCAATATATAAAAAAAAAGAGTATTTACGTCAACTCAGTCGCCTATCTTAACTCGATAATTTATGATAGCTACTTGGCTATCAACTTGAGGCTCAAGGTAGCTAGTTATGGATGATTATCCCATACTGAATTCATACCTATACGAAGGTATGTATCCATGTTACCCTCGATTTGCCATAATCATCATTTCCCCAACCTCAAGTACCCACATTTATTGTGGATGATTCTACCTCATCCACCTACAAGTGTACACAATCCTGCATAATTGGGCAATTTGCCAATAGTATCATGCTCTCATAAATCTACTAAACATCACATTAGTTGGTTCAATTGCTCAAACTAGGTATTAAAGTATCATTAATTAATACATTGTTTCTTTGTGCCAAAATGCCTTATAGATAGGGTTATGACATCATCATAGGATTTAAGGATTAATTTCTCTTTTAAAATTTTATTCAAATTTTTAGAGTCTATTATTTTTTGGAAAATAGATTATCTACTTGGAAGCAGTCCACATTGCACATTTTATAGTTGTAAACTCTCCTGACCATCCTAGACCCTCATCCATATTAAATATTGAGGCCATAATAGATCTTGTGGTCATCACATATTTCATGGCCATCTTAAATCTTAAGGGCATCTCAAATATTACTATCATATTAGATCCCATGACCATTTTAGATCTCATGACCATATTAGATCTTGTGGCCATCCTAAATCTCATGGCTATATTGGATCTTATAATTATTCTAGATATTTTAGCCATCTCAAATCTCACAACCATCCCAATTATTGTGGCCATATCAGATCTTGCAGTCATCCTAGACCCATGGCCATCTTCGATCTATTTTTTTACTATTTTTTTAGAATAATAGTGATTGAAAAACTATTATTTTATATTATATTTTTATCCATTTTTTCCAAAATAACTAAGATTAAAAAAATAAAATTTTATATTTTAATTTGTTCTTCTAAAATATTCTAATCAATCTTTACAATATACCTCATCTTGAGTACCAAATATCTAGACTTCTTAAGGATTTCCATGTATTACTCTTTGTAGATCTCTATTCATTTTTTCTTGGGTATCACACTACAAAAACTTCCTTGTTTTTTTTTATTTAGCAAAAAATCCCTTATGGGATCGCCTTGGTCTGAGAAACCATGACCAGGGGGTTCTACACCATCAAAATCACTTGGGAATTACACCCGACCCTGACTTCACTAGCATAATCAACTATATTTTGGGTACCCAAATGTGCATTTGGTAGGGTGGAGATTTGAACCAGGGACATCCCTTAGAGGATTGCCCTACCATATACAAATCACCTAAAACACGTGGGTAAAATTCCTTGTTGCAATTATTGTCTCGAGCCAATATTTTCAAATACATTGATTTGTTGAAAATTTAGTCACTAATTATAATAGTAATATTTATAAAGTGATAAATATTATAGTTGGATGGAGTTTTTTTATTGAATAATTCTACGGGGTTTATTTATTTAGCAATAGAGGAAGAATGCAATTCCTTATAAAGGAATTATATATGGGATCTAACCCCTCCTTCATAAGAGAAGGAAAATAGTTTAATTCAAGTGGATCTATCAAACAAAATATGATGTTGATGGAAATGTTGATAAGTTCAAAGCATGGCTTGTGGTAAAAGGTATTGAATACACTAATACCTTTACCTGATATCTAGGATCAACTTCTTAATTTATAGTATTTTCCTACATCAAATCGAGTTATGAATATTTTCTCTTTTTGGAAGGTGTTTTTCGTATAGGTTTTCTTTTATTTTTCACTTATGAAAGATCATTTTGTACATGGGTATCTAATATGGCTACATAATTTTTGGGACCCATCTATCCATATCCACCTAAGCTATGTCTGTGTGGGGGTATTAGTGTATTTTAATAATTTATGCATTAGTTATCCTAGCACTTAGGATAAACTTGCTTAGGTAGGTGTTTACTTATTTGTATCTAAAATATGCCATGTTTTATGATCTTTTGTGTTGAATTTTGTGTCCCTTACACATATGTGTCATCATATCTCACATTATGTTGATTTTTTCATCACTCACAAACATGTGCCATAATATCTGACATTGTTTCATCTTTTTTATCACCCATTATCTCCCATATTGTAGAATATATAGTGATTATGGTACAATATTGTTTTCTATATTATCATTCTTCTCATAATTTCAACTCATTTTGAATGAAAACATTGTTGATATTGAGATTTTTCATGTGTCGACTAATCACACACTCTTTTTTTGTGGAAAACATCCTAGAAGGGATGCCACTTTTGGGTAAGACCCAAGGAGGCAGGGGTATCCATTCCATAAAAATTACCAAGGAATCAAACCTGGCCTACCACCTTTGACATACTCAAGGAGCAAAAAAACACACAAAAATAAATTTAAAAAATTAATAAAAAACAATAAAAATAATAAAATAAAATAAAAAAACATGCTCCTTGAGTGTATCAAAAATAAAAGCACAACCGAACACACACACAATAATATTAAAAAAAATACTACATAAAACACATAGAAAAAACACAAGAACAACATAACAAAACACAAACAAGACAAAAACAACAAACCACTATAAAGACATAACAAAAAAAAAATGAAAAATAAAAACAACCAAAACCTAAAAAATTAAAAAAAATAAAATAAAAACAAAAATAAAAAACCCAACAACAATAAAAAACAAAAAACTAAGAAAACACTCACACATAAAAACATGAATTAACACAAACATATAGAAACACAAGAACAAGAACAACAAAAACACAAGAACAATAACAAAAAACACAAAACAAAACAACAAAAACACAAGAACAACAAAAAACAACACAAAGAACACAAAAACAAAACAAAACAAAAAAACACACACCTTAAAAAACTAAACAAAAAGAAAAAAAATTGAACATAACAATGACCTTTCTAACCCATAATACTTTTAAGGCAAGGATCAACATAAGAAACAAAAGAAAGAATATATTGAGCTAGGGAAATAAAATACTTTGAACAAACCAAAAAGAAGCAAAAAAAGAAACAAAAAAAAAGCAAGAAGAAACTAGGTACCTTCAGAACTGGAGCCATCCAAAGAAATGATAGAAAGAAGAGATTTCCTTATTTGTGAATCCCAACATCTAGGAGGGTGGTCATAACAAGTAATATCACCTTTATCTAAAGCCCAATTAGCTAAAGCATCAACACTCTTGTTTTGATCTCTTTCCACATGATTGTAATCAACTTTCAAGAATCTCATCTAGATTAATTGAATATTCTCAATAATTCATTTTATTCTCCAATCAACCTTATGATTCTTAGGAGTCTTCAAAATATTAATCATGAGTTGATAGTCAGACTCAACTAGCATATTTCCCATACAACCTTAGTAGCCTCTTGAAGGACTCTGAGGATACCATACCCATCAACAAGGTTATTGGAAGGAATACCCAAATTCTTAGCAAAAGTAAAAACCAAGGAGCCATTTGAAAGTCTACTAATTCCTCCCGAACTAGCTTTTCTAGGGTTCCCTCTAGAGGCTCCATCAGTATTGACTTTTCCAAAATCCTTAGGATGGGGTTGCCAATTTCTTGTCCTCTCTATCTTACAAATACTCACATTCCCTTTAAGTTGGTTGCCCTTAGAATATTTAATCTTCAATCTTTATATCACTTGATCTCATCTTTGGTGGGAGTTTTAGGGGTTATTAAGGAGTTGATGGACTTATTCAACTAAGATGGCTATGGTCTTTTTCCAAATATCGTGAATATCCTTCCTATCTTGATTAAAAATTTGGTTGTTCCTTTCATTCTAGATATTCCAAAGAAGAATGGTAGAACCCATCCAAACTAACTACCTAATAAAATGATCAACACCCTCTTCATTAGGCCAATCCCTTCAAAGTTTCTCAAAAGTAGAAAAATTGGACCATTGTAAGCCAAGTATAGTGGCCATTCTCCTCCATAGCTTGGAGGCTAAAGTACACTCAATAAAAATATGGCTGCGAGTTTCTATATTCTTTCCACACATTTCACATATAAAAGGGCCATGAAAACTATGCTTCATAAGTTGCTCACCAGTAAGCACCCTACGATGCAATAAAAACCAAGTAAAGAACCTCACCTTAGGCTAGAGGTTTTGAGCCCACAACTAAGAAAAGATGTCAGAATATTGGTTGGGATTATTATGGCATAAGGTCAAATAACCTTGAGAAATTGAATACTCGCCCTTAGTAGTATTGTTCCATCCAAAACAATATTTTTCATGGGACCAAGAGAGAGATATCATATGAAGGATGCCTTGGATATATTGTATTTACCTTTATGGGATTTGAATAGGCTAATCCTCAATAGGGATCCAATATATACAAACCTTTGAATTACTAGTATGGTATCGACAGTAATTAGCCACCTTTATTTAGTTAGCTTGGTGAAGCTCCTCCATCCAAGGCCTCCAATCGAGAAATTGAGTTATCAAAGGCTTGTGACCATCCCAAGATTCTATCAAAAAAATTGCATGTTGACCATTATGAATGATCCAAAATAAATTTTTCTTTTTCAAATCCTCACCAGTCTTAAGAACTGCTAAAATAGGAGAATCTTTGGTAGGAAGTTGATAGCAAACATGGTCTTTATAACTTGTGTTCTCAACATATTTAGGATGGATATTATTGGCCCAAAGAGTATTGGAGTTATGCAACATCCTCCAATAATTTAGCAGCTAAAACTTTGTTGTTATAAATAGAAGACTAGAATTCTAACCCCCCTTCATTCTTAGGAAGACAAAGTGTCCCATTTCACCAAGGCCCATTTTCTATTCTCCTTAGTACCACTCGAAAGGAATCGATGACTGATTTGATCTAGTTATCGAAGAACAACCTTTGAGATATTTAACAAAAAAGAAACATAAATAGGAATATCTTGAAAGATTAATTTTACCAATGTGATTCTACCCCCAGAAGAAAGCCACCTATTGGTCCACTTTACACTTTTCTTCTTGACTTTGTCCAACAAACAATTCCAATTTTTTTTTTTGCCTTTGAATATTGATGGGAATATCTAAATAAGTGATCAAAAGGGAGGTCTTCTTATATATTAATTTATCCAAGACCATGTATTCTTGTCCAGAAGAGTACTGAAAGAAAATAACTTTAAATTTGTCTTTATTGATCAACTGCCTAGAAGCCTTAGAAAAATAGCTAATTATTTGCTTAATATTAGAAGCTTCCTTAACTGTAGCTTTACTTAAAAGAGTAGAGTCATCAAAAAATTGAATATGAGAGATATGTCTAACTCCATGAGCAATGGTAACTCCCTCAAGGGTTTTGTTTTCCCTCTTTTTGGTTATAGTCCTACCCAAGAATTCAACAAGAGTGATGAATAAATAAGGAGATAGTGGGTCACCTTGCCTAATACCTATGGAAGCTGAGAACGACTGAGAAGACCTAACATTGATAAGAACTAAGTAGGAAACTAAAGAGATACATCCCATAATCCAATCAATCCAATCCTTAGAGAAACAAAATTGCCTCAAAACTTTGATAAGGAAGTGCCAATCCACTCTGTCATAAGTTTTGGATAAGTCTAACCGAATGAACATGGAAGGATATTTTTTCATATCCATGGAATGGATGGCTTCCTGAGAAAGAACTATCTCATCTACTATTTTATGCTCTTCCACACAACCTCATTGTTTAGGGGAAATAATCTTATGCAAAAGAGGCTTCAATATTTTTACCATGATCTTAGTAATGATTTTGAGAAGAATATTACATAAAGCAATAGGTCTAAAAGATGAGATATAATCAACCTCTTGAGATTTTGAAACAAGAGTAATATAAGTTCTATTGATAACCTTCAAAATTTCTTTGGCTTTCCTAGATTCTTCCACTACCTCTAATAAATCAGCATGAAGGATATCCCATAACTCTTAGTAGAACTCAATGAGAAAACCATCAGGACCTGGGGTTTTTTATTTTTACATTTTAAAAACTACTTTTTGAAGCTCATTGATAGTAACAGGAGATGTTAAAATAGATTTATCCTTAGAAGTGATAAGAGAAGGGATTGCTTGAAGAAAATTTTGTTGAGAAGTTGAGTCAAGAGGAGCAATAGCAAAAATATTGGAAAATCAATTGACAACAATAGAGTTCATGCCATCCCAACTATAGACAACATCTCCAGAATATTATTTCAGGGAAGAAATAAATTTGTGAGATCTTCGAGCTAGAATATATTCATGAAGAAATTTGTGTTTCTATCTCCTTCTTTGAGCCATTGAATTCTAGATTTTTGCTTCCATAAGAGTTTTCTTTTTCTCCATTCCTCTAACTGAGTCGTGAGTTTAAATTCATTTGTATTTCTATTCTCTGTGAGGCCATATAATCAAATTTTCTTATTCAAATTTTCAAGTTGAGAAATAACTTCATGTTTTTTTATGAACATCCCTAAACTCCTTCTAGTTACAAGTCTTGATTTTGGATTTAATGTATTGTAGTATTTTGGCAAAACAGAACATCTTAGGCTCATACCTAGGCTTACCTTCCTTCTACCATTGTTGCACATGAGATCTAAACGAACTACTCTAAGCCACATTAATTGAAAATCAAAAGGAGATAAAATCACATTGGTTTTCCACATTTCCACCATTATTGGCCAGTGATCCGAACCAGCATTGTTAAGAGTCTTCACTTTAGGAATGTGACCATGGATTAAGAATTTTTTTAGAGAGAAAAAACCTATCCAATATCTCCACTATATAATATAAGACCTTGTCTTATGTTAGACCAAGTCTTAAGGCCATTATCTAGTTGGATGTCCACAAGATGGAGGTTTGAAATATATTCGCTCATGAGGTCAGTGCTTTTATCTAAATTTCTATTTCCCCCCCATTTTCTCATCCAAATAGAATGGTATTGAAATATCCTCCAATCATGATCCAAGCTTTAGGAAAGTGAGAGATAATGTGAGTTATATCCTTCCACTATATTATTTTTTCCTCCAAAGTAGTCAAAGCATAAACAGTAATGCAGAGCATAATTTGTATGTAATATCTACTTTGAATAGCTAGAGCCAAAAAACCCCAACTACCTACTATATTATGAATAAATACCTCTTTTGGGTCCCAAAGACAAGCAATGCCACAATAAATCCCCTGGGAACTGAGGGAAACCACTTTTCTAGCTGGCCAAATTTTACTAGAAATTAAATCCATATTGACATCTTCGTTTCTTAAAGGAAAACAAGATGTGGATGATTTATCTGAATCATTCTTCTAATTTCATTTTATTTTAAATGACTCCCTTTGAGTCCTCTAATATTCCACATGATGATCTTCATTAATACCAAAGCTAAAAAATTTGGGAAGGGCATTAATATTACCTTCCTCTACAAGATTTTCACCTTCTTTTACCATATGATATTGATTGGTCTTGCGACCTACCTTTTGATTAGAATCCATCTTCAATTTTCTTTTCCTGTTTCTTGATTTACTCCAATTGAATTTGAAATGGCTTCTAACCTTGAAGAATGCTCATACACAACCAAAATTTTACTAGAGGATTCAACAGAGTCTATATTAGGACCTGCATTATTTGAAGTTTTGACATTTAAAAAATTGTTTTTCTTGTGTAAATTTTCTTCCTTTTTTTATTGAAAACCTTTGATTTTTTGGTTTGTCTCTGAGTTTTTCCCTTCATATTTAAATTGTGTTTCTTAGATTTTTGTTTCCATTATTTCCTCTTCGTCACTTGGAACATCATTTATGGAAAGGATTTCAAACATATTAGCAGATGACTTTGATTGATCCTTCATAACGGATTTTACTTGAGTGTTCTTCTTCTTAGGAATTTGGAAACCTCATTGAGTTTATATCTTCTTTCTTTTGAGCAAGAATTTTATTTGGACAAGCACTAGCCAACTAACCATATTCATGGTAAACTCTACAACATAAAGGAATGTCCTCATAGTCCACTACTTGCTCCCAAGTATCTTCCTCAAATTGTAGTGTGATATTTTTAGGCAGAGGTTTGTCAAAATCCATTAAAACATAAATCTGAGCATAAATAATATGTTTAAAATTTTGAGTACAATCAGCAGTCATCATAAACATTCCTAAAGAATTTTCAATTGAATAAAAAGTGGTAGGATTCCAAAATTCAATAGGGAGGCCAAAGATTCTAACCCACATGAGATCTATATAAGGCATCTCTTCTTTAGCTTTAAATTTAGTATGATAAGACTTCATGAAAAGTCCTACCCTTCCAAAAAACCAGGGACTCCCTTGAAAAGTTTTCTCTCTATCTTCATTATTAGCAAATAAAACAAGAAAATAACCATTTGGATAAATAGAGATTTTTAACTCAACTTAGTTTTCTATATTTTTTTAGCCCAGAATTTGAAATCATATAGACTCAGACGAAAATCCATGAACCGACAAATTAGTCCTTTTTTTTCCAAATATTCAATACCAATCTGAATGTTACTCATATCAAGCTTAACAATAGGAGTTCCATTAGCTGCTTTAAGACATCCTAACTCCGTTTTCCTAGGATCAATCTTAGGCATTATTAGAGGTTTATGGGAAGCCCTAAGATTAATATTAGCATTGGGCTAAGGTTTTCCACCACGGAGGGCATCCCTAAAAATTATTTTTTGGGCTGAGTCTTTGAAATTCTTACCCTTAATAGGGGTTTTCATAGTAGAATTATTTTTTGGGTGTACCTTAGCACCAGATTCACTTGATATCTGAGCCATTTTTTGAGTAGCTACTTGAAACTTGATTTGTGATCTCTTTAATCCTTGCCCTAGACACCGTGGAAAGGTATGGTTTTCATTTTTCTTTTGTGTAGCAAATTGGAAGTCATTGTCACTCAAGTTCATAGCATGATCTATTGAAAGATATATTTCTAACTCATATTGGATCCCCTACAATGTATATTGCTAAAATATTGAGTATAAAACACAAAAATATTTGTTGCTAGGGCCCGAAGGCCCTAAAAACCAACCTCTAGAGCTGCTTGCACTCAACCCAGATGAAACCCTTGTACAACCGCTTACCAAAAAAAAAATTCACACATAGGTAGGTTTTTTAGGCATCTACCCTTAAAATTTCAACTTAATCCAAGTCTAAATGAGTGAAATATGGCCAAAACAAGTTCGATAGTTTGGGCAGTCCTACGAAAAACGTCCCTCCTAAATAAGCTCTGGAAAACCCTCCCATATAACTTACCTATTAATCACACACTTTTGTTGTTATGGTTTTTTCATATTTATTTTGAATCTCTCACACCCTAAACTTAACAATTTAACATCATGCATTTAAATTTTTGTATTAAAATTCATGTAATTAGATTAGAATAGTTTAGTTTTTAGTAAGGATAGTGGCAAGTCAATATAATTATAATGTTAGAAGAGACTCTAAACACTTCCATCCAACTTTGTCGAAACTAAAATTAAGGATGCATAAGAATGAAAATTTCCCAATTCAACATAGTTCTTGGCATGCTTGGTGAGACAAATACAATTTTTTCCCCATAAAAAAACACCCACAATGTATTAATCCAACATTATTTTTTGGCATGAATCCTATCCTTTTAGTCATTTATTGGCTAAAATACTTGATTTTGGTGCCAGATTTATATTTGTCATAGGTAGGAAACATTTGGTCAAAATTTAAGGAATTATTTCCAAGTGTAAATTTTGGTAGTGATTCACTCTAAACTTTGAGCAATTTATTCCACTAGGTCCAATTGCTTGAAAAAAATTAAAATATACCAAGTCCAATATTGCAAGTGATTTGCTCCACTAAGCTAGCAATTTACTTTAAATATTAAAAAAATGTAAAAGTTGAATTTAGAGTGGTTTGTTGAGACTAGGGACTTTATTTATCAAATAGAATCTCAAATTGATATTGAATTTAACATATTTATCATTAGTTATATCCAAATTTTATAGGTGCTTTTCAAATGACAACTCCATTATAAAATATAAATTACAAGTCTTTTGCAAATAAAGTAGATGAAACTATTAAAATAACAAAATCTCTTACTTTGGTTTCAATTTTACATTTTCTATATGCAAAGGGTATTTTGGAAATTTGTTGTCAAGGTTTAAGCCAAGTAGAGATTTAGTTTATATATATGGTGATTTGCTTCATAATAGTAAAACTTCTCTAAGTGGAATTCAAGGAGAAATTCACCAAGGTTCTGAGAAGTGATTTTCTTGAACTATTAAAAACTTTCTAACTCCTCCAAGAAGATTTATTCATCCCAAAATTAAAATATTTTTCTCTAAGTGATTCTCTTGGTCATCTACTTATCAAAATGTTTCCAATTTTAGTTTTGCAAGTAATTTGCTCAAGCTTGCCAATGATTCACTTTATAGCCCATTTTTTTTAAAACTTCAAACTTTAAATTTGAAACTTTAAAAGTGCAACAACATATGTACATAGAATTAAACTTATTAATACTTGCTTAAAAATATAATGATTAGGTAAGGGAATTCAATCACTAGAGTTAATTGTGTATTAATATAGGAATATAGAAAAAAAAAAGAGTAAATCACCATGTGGGTGCATCATGATGATGAGTATTGGAGAACATTACATTATTTGATAAAATTAAATGTACCCCATGGTACCATTTTAAATATTAGAATTGGATGTAAGTCAAGAGTTTAGGTGTGATTTACATTTCTCCTAAAGTATGTGTCTATGTGTGCAAGTTTCATATAATAGATTGTGTAAGTGTGTAATATATCAAGATTCATATGTAGGTATCAAGTATACAAGTGAAAAGAGATAATTCTAAGAGACATGATAGGTTTTTCTTATGTCTACAATAAGAAAGGATTCATATTTTGGGTATGTGAGGAGAGCACTAGTCAAGTATTGAAGACTCGTCTTCTATTATTATATTATGGACATAAAGCTCCATGTATTGTGTCTAAGAATCATTAGAACATGTTGAAACTTGAACTAATTAATCAATGTATAACATCAACTAATAATCTGAATATATTGAAGAATTTAAGCATCTAGAATATAGAGGATAGATAAAACATCTATTATGAAAGGCTTGCTATTGAAAGTAGATTGAAAAATATATTCAGTCTATGTGCGCTTGAATAAAGAAAATATATTCAATAAGGGATTTAAGTGTGAAGAAGAATTGTTTGATTAGCTTGGATACTTGCTATTGAGAAGAATAGAGTTGATCCTATAAGAGTATTAAGGTGAAATTAATTGAATAAGAGAAGTTAGTGCCTATGAGTAGGGTTATGCATAAGGGGTTGGACTTGAAATGTACTTGTAAAAAAATGGTGAATCCTAATAAAAATCAAGGTGAATCCTAAGCAAATAAATCAATCATCTTCATACCAAAATTTGGGGCATTTGAAGCCCTAAAAATTAAGATCATATTTGGGGAAAATTTTGACCTATTAAATCATTTTATAACTTCATAAAAATACCACCATTAAATAAGGCTCAAAAAGAGCTTTCCAAGGAGTACAAATATACTTATGTTTGGATATATACTATGGTGAATTGAACCTAATAAAAGATTATTTCCAAATATTTCAAGCGAATGGGCCAACATCAATGGTCCTCATATTCACCAATTTCCAATTTTGAAAATCCTAATATTTTCCTAATTTCGTAAATATTCACCACTGTGCATAATTATACCTACGAGAGAGATGAAGTAAAATTGTTTAGATAAATCATTTAGTTCCTATAAGAGAGCCAAAGAAAAGTTGTCTAGATAAATTAGCTAGCACCTATGGAGGAGCTAATGTGAAATCGTCTAGATAAATTAGCTAGTACTTATGGAAGAGCTAAGTTGAAATTGATCAAATAGAACTGTCTATGATACATCTATGAGAAACTTGAAGTAAGGTGAAGTACCAACAACATGTGCATGATAGTCATCTAAGAGCATTAGAGATAGCACCATAAAAGGAGCAATTTCATTTACTAAGGTGATAGGTTTGGAAATATTTGAATGTTACTCTCTTGTGGTACTCATTTATCATAATGAACCTAATGTGCCCTAGAAATACTGATGCACCCTAATGATTTTGATGTACTTTGACATTGCTTGACAAGTTTGATTAACTTCAAGCATAGAGTATGTGGGAGGTAAGTTTTTCAAATCAAATATTTGGGTGAATATTATTTTTATTGAGCACTAAGATTATTAGGATTTATAAGGTGCAAAAATAAATTATTACTTGATAAATGCTTGTAGGAGAGATAAGGTGAATATTGCATTAATAATTTGACTAAAAAAATTGAATTTTGAATTATAAGGATTGATTGCTTAATTAATTTTGATTATTGATTATTTGAAGAATTTGACTAGTGAGAATTGAATTGATGCAAAAATTAATTGATTATTTTTACAAATTAAAATTTTAATATTGAAATAGAATGTGTTGGAGTTATATGAAGTTGATAAATTTGATATTTGAAATTTAAATGAGTTTCACTATGTTAAATAGTAAGATTTTCCTTTGTGAATCTCAACTTCTGAAAGGACTAAAAATATGCATCGTGGAAAAACAAAATGAAATCAATTCTCATTACAGAAAAAAATTGGGATATAGTAAATGGTAACTAAATACAAGTTAGAAGAAGAAAGAGAAAAACAAAAAATAAATAAAATGATGGAAAATCCCTTATGTTGATTACATTTGGGAAATTGAAGAAATCCAATCACACATACATGAAGTAGATACTTCAAAATATTCTAGGAAAAAATTATGCACAATATTTGAAGGGAAGAAGAAAACAACTATACTGCATTTACAATCATAGTTATATTCATTAAAGTTAATAGTAGAGAGAGTATAAAACTCTTTATTTGAAGAAAAGCATATTCAAAGGCTAAGTTAATAACTCTAAGAAAAAAGTAGAAGATAAGATTCTTGTCCAAATTACATTAAGAGCACTTTCATAAAGTTATAAACATTTAATAACTTCACTTAAAGTGCTAAATAAAACAACCTCTAATGAATTAGTCAATGTTCTTCAAGAATATGAAGTAGAAAATTTAGTCAAAGATGAAATGACTAACTTTGATATCAAAGGAAAATATACCAAGTAACATTGTAGCATCATCATAGTCTTAACCAAAATAGAAACAAAGATATAATTTAATCAAGAACCTCTGATGACGTTTTTGTAGATATAATTTCTTGAATCAAGAAAAGCTCATACTAAAAGAAAAAAGCTCATACTAAAAGTTTTTGTAGATAAAATTTCTTGAATAAAGAAAATCAAATGAATAGACCCTTCCAAAATTTTCAGCCAAGGCAATATCATCCTTAGTATCAATATGGACAACAACAACCAAGATAAGAGAATCAACAGAGAAATCTAGTTTAGGAAGTTCAAGAGATTCAAGAGACAGAGGAAGCTAAAGAAAGAAATGAAAATAGAGTCCTTACAACAAGGGTTATAGTTGAAGACCCAATCCAAGAAAATAAAAATTATTCAAAAGTTTCTAATGGCACTAATTTTTCAGATGATAACTTATAAGGAGTAGAAAATAAGACTATAGAAACGGATGAAAGACTCAATTTAAAATCTCGATCAATTCATAATTATAGAATTTGTGAGAAGACTAAACTGAAAATAGATCATGAAAAGAAAATTGAAGTGCACTATGGATACATTAAGAAATTAGACTAGAATAAGGTCATAAATATGTTAAAATATTTTTGTGGTTATAGAAAAGGTCTAATAAATACTATAGAAAATAGGTTAGTAGATCAACACCATAATCTTAAGCAATGCTAAAGACAAAATCAAAGGATAAATGCAATAATCAAATTTTGAATACTATAACCAAATAATGTAATACAAGGGGTGTTAGAGAATATTACATTAATAGGTAGAAGTGAATGTACCCCCATGGTACCATTATAAATATTGTAAGTATTAGAATAGGGTATGAGTTAATGATTTAGGCGTATGATTTATATGTCCAAGGGGTTAATAATTTTATTTATGGGTTATTCGAAGGGTTTACATCTATGACTGATGGTTTTTCATGATCGAATGGTTGGAATTTGTGTTATCTTGACTCTATCAAAATTGATTCTAAATCTATGGATGGTCGGGACTGGTTTTTGGTCTCAATATGAGATTGAAGTGATGGTCATATGATGTGTAGTTTCAATAATAGAATGTGAGCATGAGATACGCATGCATGGATTTATATGATGAAGCATAGGTATGGGACGAGGATGGCTATGAGTGATAGCCTAAGATTGATAATTGAAGCTTGGCTTAGGGTTTTGACAGTGCTTGTACCTGTATATCATCCTCATACTCAATGGAGGAATACGGGGTATATTTATATATTCCTAATGGTGGATTTGTTGTAGCATACAAATGATATACACACAAGAATGGACATGCCAAACATTAGTTAATATTTTTAAACAATAGCATGTGTATTTATTTATTTATTTTTAAATGGATAAATATTCGTCCATTTAAGTGGTAATTATCTTGCATGAAATGTGGAATTGAAGTGAAGGGCATTATACTTTTATTTTTAATTATTTTTGGCAAAGGAATTTCTTATATTTTAAGTGTCAATTGACCTACATGGGATGTGATGAAGTTGCAACTAAAGTGAAGTGGAGATTGTTTTTGGGTGAGGATAATCTTCACATGTATGCAATCAACATGGAGAAGATGAGTTTGACTGGAGTAGACCATATATGGTGTGCATATGGAATAGGAAAGGGGAACACTCTCATAATGTCTATGGGCTAGACATAGGAGGGTGTTTTTAGGGGGTGGAAGTGGGTAGCCTAGGTGTAATTAATTAATTAACACTTAGGTAGAGGAATACTAATTAATTTTAATTAATTAATTAGTATTAAATGGATGTATACTAATTAATTTTAATTAATTAATTAGCATTAAATGTCTTTTTTTTTATGTCTATAGATACCCCTTTTTGTATTGTGTTGCATGAAAATACAATGCAATGTAAAATAAATGATACATATTGCTAGATTGATGATCGATAATGATGAATAGGTGACGATGGTTGACGAGTGATGAAAATGACTTTTGACGTGAGGATGATGATGTAATATTTTCCAAATTAAGGACAACATAAGATGCCCCAGTGACGAAAATAACAAATATCAAGGAAGTCATCGATGTTTATTTAGGTGGTTTCAATAAGGAGGAAGGCACAAATGTCAAAGAACATCGAGAATAGGTGGTACCATAGAGGTGATGATAATTGAGGGAAGCCAAAAGTAGGCTAAGGACAAATTTTGGTGAGCCAAGATCAGGCTTTAGTGGGTCAGTGTGCGGCCAAAGGCAATCAGAGGTGGCTAGGGATGACCAACAAGTGGCCAATAAAAATTGGGGTGATCACTTGGAAATCATGCAAATGACATGTAAAAGGATTAAATACAATCCTTAATCAATCAAAAATCAAAAATCAAAATATTAATATATTTTTTTAACCTTAATGCAACCATAAAATGAGAGTAAACTAGATTAGAAGGCCCAAATTTTATGCATGGAGCAAAATTGTCTCATAAAACTAACAAAGGGTCAATTTAGGACCTTCAATTAGGAATTTTGTGAGAGTTTTCTATGAATTTAAGCACCTATTCCTATGTAAACTAATAGTCAGTCTCCCACAAGCTTGATCTTAGGATCTAATACTAGTGATGTAAGAGTCAACTTTGAAAATTGTAAGCTAAAATTTTTATTTTACGAAAGGTGCTTAAATATCACAATTACAACCACAATATTTCCAAAATGAAAAATGTTGACAAATTACTAACCATAAACTATAGTTAAGCTAGGATGGTAGCAAATCTAACAACCTAAGCTAACAAATGCGACCTAAGAATAACACTCAATCCACCGTGAGCTAATAAAAGCTTCACATGAAAACAAAAGGGCAAATAGATCTAGCTAATAATAAGCCTAGCTAAAAAATAAAATAATAAACCTAGGAAGTAAACTAAACCTAAGAGTAAATGATGTCCTCGTCAAGATATAGATACATTACGCTATTAGACATCTTAATTGCTTGTATCCAAAATAAAGTCTCAAAATTCCTTAATGTAATTAACTTAAGTGTGGTCTATTATGTACATATACTATTTTATAGATAAAATGACATCATTTTTAAAATTTATTAATCTTAATTATTTTAAAAAAATAATCAAATTTATATATTCTAAAAATTATGTATAAAATGCTATAACTTATCTTATTATGCTAGTCAAAGAGATTCAAATCCCTTCTTCACCTTTAAATAACTTCAATTCTTAAATATTTTAATCTCTACTTTGAGATTGTTAAAAATTTATTTATTTGTTTATTTAACTTTAAGAGCTATTTTAAAATATTATCATTTTACTCTTTGGCCCATCTAGAAATCAATCCAAAGAGAATAGGAAAACTTATTACGAGGAATTCCAACTAGCCGGCGAGGAATTCCAACTAGCCGGCCTCGTGAGGAAAATAAGCTTGTTATTGATAATAAGCATAAAACATACGAAGTTTGTGGACATAACAGATTCTGGTCCTTTTGCCATGCGGTCTTCTTTATTCTCTCTTATTTGGGTCCCACAGGATCGGATTGGGCGGGGGAAAGTTTATTTGATGCAAAATGAAAATAACATAGCAGTTAATTAGTGGTTGGGGTATTCAAAATAACTGTATCAGCGCAGTAATCAGCAGGAGACACCCCCTACTATCTTTGTCAAGAAAGAACTTTTCACAATTGAAAAAATTATTCAAGGGATTAAAAAGTTAGCAACTGGTAAATCCCGTGACATAGACAATCTTCAAGCAGAGCATATAAAATGGGGGGTAGATATCTTGGCACCACAAATCAAAGAAATTTTTAGTGAGGTCATACAAAATGGCTTCCCTACTGAGTGGACAACTAGCTTGACCATTCCATTATTTAAAAGTGGAGATGTAAATAATTCCTCAAACTATCGAACTATCATGATCAACCCTCTCTTTGCAAAGTTGTTTGGGAGTATGATAGAGCGTAGGATCAACATATGGGCAGAAGAAAAGGGAAAGAGAGCAAAGGGGCAAGCAGGTTTTAGGCCGAAGAACTCAACTATTGATCACTGTATCACACTCAGACACATAGTGGAAAAAATATGGGACAAAAAGAGGAGGCTTTTTGCTGTTTTGTAGACTTCAAAAAGGCATTTGACACAGTGCTAAGGAAAAAATTATGGAGCAGAATGGAAGAGCTAGAGGTTCCAATTCACTACAGGGCAGCAGTTCACGGACTATATGAGCATGTAAAGGCTAGAATCAGAAGATAGGAAGGGTTATCTGAATGTTTTGGTAGTGACATAGGTGTCAAACAAGGTTGCCCTCTATCTCCGACCTTATTTGGGTTGTACATTGACAAGTTAGAAGAATGGATAAACAAATTTGGTGGAGAGGGTGTGCATTTAGCCAAATATGTGGTAAAACTCCTCATGTATGTAGATGATGTAATTCTTGTGGCCAAAACGACCAAAGATCTAGAAGATCACCTTCAAGCTCTAGAACTTTTTTGTAAAGAAGATGGGATGCAGGTGAATACAAGCAAAACAAAAATTATGATTTTTTCAAGAAAAAGAAGAAGCAACAACTCAAATTTTAGTTTGTAGGAGAACCGCTTGATGTAGTAGTAGAATACAAATACTTGGGCATAGACTTTCATGACAAACTTAATTAGAATACATGTAGGATGAAAATAACTCAAAGTGGCTGGAGAACACTATATGCACTTCAAAACAGGTGTAGGAATGCCGAGTTGTGGGACTGGAAGACCACCAAGGTCTTATTTGACCTACTTGTTACACTGGTTCTATTGTATGGTTGCGACGTGTGGGCTAGTGGCACAACAAATGCAAAATGGAGGCAAATAGAAAGGATTCAAAAATATCTAATCACAAACTTTCTCAAAATTAAGGCCACAACCCCTTATGAAATTATTCTAGCTAAAATTGGAATGTTCCCTTTAGAAGCAATTGCTATGACCAAGTTGTTATGTTACTTGAAAAAAACAGAAAACATGACAAATGATAGATGGCCTAGGGCAACGAGGGACGAAGAGTTGCATAGGCGAAAGAATACGTGGATGAAACAAAATAAAAAATGGATGAAACGTTGGGAAATCAACATAAATGAATGCCCAAATGTCAACAAAGACAAAAAATTATGTGAATGAAAAGTTCAGAAGTGGAATGTGGAAAAATCCAAGTAGGAAAAGACAATATTATATTGCAAATTTTAATCCAACGTATGATCACAAGGAAAAAGTGTATATAGGCACTGAAATCAAGTGGAAGGAAAAAATACTCATTGCTCAGATAAGGACTAGCTCTCATAGGCTTAGATGTGAAACAGGGAGATGGACAACGCCCAAAGAACAATGGGAAGAAAGGATATGTACTCTATGCAAGATAGAGGCAATAGAGACAGAGGAACACTTCATCTATTAATGCCCGAGTTTTTCATATATCCGTGACAAATACAAAGAAACACTTGAAAACGAGTTTATGACAGATTTATTTGAAGACAGTAAAATAAAAAAAATTGGAAAATTGTTAACACAAATTACGGACGTAATTAAAATCCATCTTTCTTTCTTTCATTCATTTAACTTATAGATATAATCTAGTTTAGCATTTGGTGCATGTCGAGTACACGTTGAAATTGTATCTAGATGCTTTCGAATTAGTGATGGTTTGGTTTCCATTCAGCGTGCTGACGACGGCATCTCCACGTTTGAGTACGGCCGCCTGGTGCCCTAGTTTGAAATCCATGCTCCACGTAGATATTCCAGCTGTTATAGTGAACGTCTGAGAAGCATCTCCAGAAGTCAACACCAGGGTGGCAGGTCCAGTCACCATCGCAGTCACGTACAGTTTATCTTCGAGACTAGAAGCACGTTTCACACCCTCAGGGCATTCGTCGGAGGGCACATTTAAGGCCTTGGTATGAGTGTAGTAGAAGATGTACAGCGAATCCTCCGTCACGGCAGGCTCGATGCCTGTCTTGTACCATCTTATGTAGTGCTCGCCCAGCTGCAAGAACGCCACGTGCGGGAAACCCTCCAGCGCGGGAAACACTCCACGTCATCGACAGTTTGATCAGCAGCGCCTTTGCTGAGAGCAGGCGCAACGTAGTGAGCCTCTATCCAGTCATTCCACGTCACGATCTCAACAAAACGGAGGTTGACCTTTATGACCTCGTTCTACTTGCTAATCCACAGCCCCGGGCCTTTATAATTGTCTACAGAGACGGACTACTTTCGCAAAGAAACAGGGACTTACGCTGGGCAGGTACGCTTTGCTTTTCTCGTTGCAAGCCCGGAGAAAGTTCTGATCCAACGACAAGTCGGGGTTCTGGTAGTTATCACTGGCGTTATAGGGCCATGCTGAGACTTCCCAAGCATGGACGCCATCGATGACATCTCCGAAGGCCTCAAGCCTGCCCCGGACACCGGAGTAGGTGCCGTCATTGGGGAAGAAGGGAACGAAGAAGAATTTGTCCTTTCCTCCGGCTTTCTGGAAAATGTCCTGCCACGCGGCGAGGGAAGAGGAGTAATAATTCTCCCACCGAGTATTGTTGTCACCCAGCCAAGCGGCGAACATCTGTTTGCCGTTGTATTTGAGGAGACTGGAGCTGGAGTAGGTGAGCATGGCCACGATATCATCGGGAGTGAGGTGCCCGGCTTGGTTCATGTCGGCGGAGAAGAAGAGCTTGAAACCGGAGCCCAAGTCTTGGGCAGCCTTGAACATATCATCGGCTAGGTCGGCGCGCCAGTCTTGGGCATTGAGTGCGAAGGCGTCGATGCCTTTGCTTTGCGCAAGCCGAATCTGCTGCTTCAGCACCTCTGCGTCGTCTTTCACGCGCAGCAAGTAATGAGCGAATACGAGGCCACCGGCCGCCTCTACATGTGCTTTTGGAGAGATAAAAATAAGAGAGAGGAAAATTGCAAGAAACGCTTCTGCCTTCATTGTGACTCAGTATACAAATTCTTTTTGTGTTATCCTTTTAGCTGCGATGGTCATCCATTGCCTATAGTTTGTTTATATAAAAGCATAACCAGGGAGGGGCAAAATTTGTGTCTACAATCGACCTGGGCCAGTTAGTCAAGACCACACGTGCTATGATTGCGGAGGAGCTGCGTATTGGAGGAAAACGATTACTTCCATCTCATGCGCAAAAGCAAAGTGCGTTGAAAAATAAGCGTGTTGCGGCCTGGCCTACCTTCGAAGGGTGAAGACTTGTGAATGTCGTCAGCGAAGAAGGGTGCAGGCTCTTGAATGTCGGCAGCGAATGGAACGTGGTGATATCGTCCACTACGAGCGATTGCTGATATTTCCATTTCACAACCACAACGAAAACGATATAACCATTGAGAAATCAAGTTAAGGTTTTAATTCTAACAATCTGCTATTAAGAACTTTGATTTTTCGGGGAAATGGTAAGTATAAGTAGCAAGACATAGTCTATGTATGTGGATAAGAAGGAGAGGACTTATCAACCACGACGACATTTTACGCACAACATGAACAAATCCACCGCGACAGAGAATTCCTGAATTTTCTTTAAATATATAATTTGTTTATTTTTTTTTTACAATTGAGTATTTCCTTACAAAAGAAAACCAAATATGTTTTTTTATTTGCGGAAAACATCTGAAAGGGATGCCACTTTTGGGTAAGACTCTAGGAGGCAGGGATGCCACTTTCGGGTAAGACTCTAGGAGGCACGGGTATCCATTCGGCAAAAAATGTCCAGGACTCGAATCAGGCCTACCATCTTTGACATACTTAAGGAGCAAACGAACACACAAAACCAATTTAAAAATAAGTAAATAAATAAGTAAAAAACAACAAAAATAATAAAATAAAATAAAAAACATTTCTCTTGAATGTGTCAAAAACAAAAGCGCAACGAAACACATATAAAAGAAACCACAACACGAACCACATAGAAAAACACAAGAACCACATAACAAAACACAAAAAAAGACAAAAACAACAAAACACTACAAGGACATAACCCAAAAAAACATGAAAAATAAACACAACCAAAACCTAAAATATTACAAAAATAAAATAAAAAATAACCAACAACAGACAATAAACAAATACAAAAAACATAGAAAACACTCAAACAAATACGAATTAACACAAACAAAAAGACACAAAAAAAGAGAAACACAAAAACAAGAACGACAAAAACACAAGAACAATAACAAAAAAACATTAAAAAATACAAAACAAGAAAACCAAATATGTTTTTCCCTACATTTTTGTTGGGGTTTATTGATACCAAGCTAAAGGACAAAAAGAAATACAAAAACAAAAACGACAAAAACACAAGAACAATAACAAAAAACATAAAAAAATACAAAACAAGAAAACCAAATATGTTTCTTTCCCTAATTTTTGTTGGGGTTTATTGACGTCAAGCTAAAGGTATCATATGGAACTATGTTGTTTAATGTATATTTATTCAATTTTATTTGTTTTTTTATTTATTTTATATTTATAATTTTGAATTTTAATTATTATAAAATATTTATTTAAAACATAATAAATATATATATAAATATTATTAATAAAAAGAAGGTAATTTACAAGTGATTGATTCAATATTATTCATAGACATCGGACCTAGTTTTATAATAATTATTATTAGATAGGCTTCAGCTACTCACCATGAAATCACATTTATTTTTCGTATTTTTTCTTCTTTACTTTTATTATTATATAGCTTATCATTACTTAGATCTATGTTTCAAGTAGTTTTGTTACTTGTTCTCTTTAAAAAAAATAAAATATATATTATAAAAAAAAATAGTTTTATTAAATGGTATTAGTTCAATGGATTAATTTTTTTTACTTTTTAGAAGGAGATCATGGTTAAAATCTTGTTAAATGATACATGCATAATTATCAAGTTACTATTAGACCACTATGTGATCATGATGTAATACACATTAGGACTATTTTCATCCTACTAAATAAATAAAATAGTTAAGTAGAAAGTGGACGTGAGCTAGGAAAGAACCTCACCTTCAATATTCTTACTCTAAATCTTTAGAGAAATTTTAAAAATAAAGTATTTTCTTAAGCCAATGATGAGTTACAGGAAATAAATAAAATTTAAAGAAACCTTGGTTTGAAGAATGTTCTAGTTAAGGGAAGTAATATATTTATTTTGAGCATAAAAAATAACATCAATAGTTTTCTTTATTTTGATAGTAAATGATACATTAAAAATAATTATGAGAGATGAGATAATCGAGGATGATATGAATGATCTCAAAATCAGAGAGTTAATATGTATGTTTAATGGGTTTCTTCTAACAAAGTTTAGAATTTATGTTTGGAATTACATTGTGAGGTCAAATGCTCTATAATAGGTGGCTAGAATGTATTCTCTAGTAGAGTTTCAATAAAAGCTATTTTTAACTTATTTTAGAATAAATCATGTTAAAAATTGTGGAAAATTTTATCTTCACTAGTAAAAACTTGCTAGGAACAAATATAAAATAATTCTTAAACCCTTATATCAAATAGATTATTTTTATCATTTTTATTTTTCTCTTGTTTGCTTATTGAAAGAGGTAAATAAATAAAATAAAAATATTGATATTAGTCTAATACATTTAGTTTTGCATTCTTTTCTAGACTTGAATGGGAAATCACCAAATAAGAGTTTCATTGTTTTTGTGTCTATAAATGTATCTTATTTATGTATGTCGTCCATTTTTAGAAAGTATAACTACAACTGAGTGCATTTTAATTTAATATGAATGATCCTAAACTTACAAAAAAAACTTGCAATAAATATAATATAATATCTAAATTTAGATTATTTGGGAAGTTGGAAAACTTATATAATATTATTTAAAGTATGTTATTTATTGCTTCACACTAAGAGAATGCAAAAATATTCTCTTTTCTTTGTTGTCCTTTTGTATGGGTCATCTCGTTTGGTAATATTCATGATGAAAAGGCTTGATTAGGAAACCCTATGGGTTAGAACCATGATAAGGTCTCATATTATAGCTAATGGCAATGTGAAATACCACATGGTGAAAGAATGAATGATTTAATGAGTTCATAACTTGGTTTAATAACTTGATATTATCACCACTTAACCTTTATTGAGGACAATTGCATCATGGTTTAAAGTTAACCATGGCATATAATGATTTAGATAGTGATATAAGCCATAAAATATTAAGTTAACTTAAAATTTTGAAACCTATGATATGTATGTCAATTCAAATTAGATGGAAGTACCTAAAGGAGCAATAGAAAATCTCTATCATGGTAGAGCTACATGTTAGACCTAAATGGTAGGATTTTTTGTTGTTTTATATTTTTTATGGTTTTTTAGGGTTATTTGTAGTGACAAGAAACTATAATGACTCCAATATAGCTACGTCAACTATCTTTTTTATTAGCCTAGGCCCTATATTTAGATAGTCATCCCTTGAGAATTAGAGTTAGGGTTAATATTGATTTAGTCTATAAATAGGAAGAGTTATGTGGTATTTATAATCATCTCTCATATTCAATTTTTAATCATGTCTACTACACATATGAGACTTTAACCTCTTTAAGTGGCTAAGAGACTTCACTCTCTCAAAGTGGATAATAGGTTTGCATTGATTTAAATCTAGACTTAATATTAGCATATTGGATTTGTTGACAATTGAATCTGACCTATTGATATCATTGGGTATTTATTAATTTTGCATTATTGAATTGCTATAACTAATTACTAAAGCTATCTCATAACAAGTGATATTACAACCTCGATCTCATTTCTCTATGGGATGCAAATTTATAGTAGAAGGGCGTGTGAACCATTCCAAAATCTTTGTCTAACATCACCATTGCCTGTCCTAGTAATTTTTAGTAATTATTTTTGGTCCATATTTTAGTACAATTATCTTCTAGAATATTGTGACTTTGCAATTATTACTTTCTTTTTCCAAACTCAATTAAAAAAGAGTATTAAATATCGTTGGAACCTTATGAGATACCTATACCATTACGATTGTCTCTTTAAAATGATCAAAACAAGGAGTATCTCCAATAACATGTTTTTGGAAGACAAGTATCATAGGACCCTTGTGGAAGACCTATCCCATTGTGACCATATCTTTAAAATGATAAAATTACAAGGTATTTTTCATAATATTTTTTCAAAAGTATTCCAAATATTTTTAAGTTTTTATCAAGTACCACTAGTATATGAATGAACTTGTTACCACTACTTGTTGGTCATGAGTCAATGGTTGATTGTAGAGGATGTGTGTATAAGAAAAAGTAAATTCCACCTGAAAAATTCTTCTAAGAACCAAAATACTCCCCCAAATATCATTTTTTTACTAGCATCTTCTTTCTTCCTTAGACACCATGGCTTTAACTCTTACTAACACGTTAAATTATTCCTCTCCTCCTAATAACCCTCCCCTATCCACTCCTCTCAATAAATATTTTTTTATCACTCCTAATAACCTAGTCACTCATCATGTTATCCTTCCAATTGGTATTACACCTCCTCGTACTATTGGCCCTAATCTACATTCTTATATATTGCAACTAGAACAAATGTTTTCTTCCATTTCCAATTTCTTGGATAGTCAAGCATAGATGATTTCTTACATTATCAAGACCTTGGATACAATCCAAAAAGACCAAAAAATATGTGCCACTACCCCTCCCCTTGTCCAATGTCATAAAAAAATATAGGGTAACACTTCTAATCACTTTTGACAATAAATCCAAGTATTCTTCCATAACCTCCATCTAGTCATAGTCTTTCAAACTCCTATGGAGGTGTCTATCACCTAGGGTTTGTTTTCAATTTGGATTTCTTGATAGAAGGTGCTCCTAATTTATTTGAATGACATCATGATGTTCCTCTTACTCACATCAACATACCCATATTTCAAGATATTGATCCTTGATGATGGATGGCCAAAATGAAAAGCCTTATTTATTTATTTCAAGTTCCTAAAGTAGTTCATAGTTCATTAATAACTTCTAAATTGGGAATCCAAGCTCATCAATGGTTGTTGTCACAACTATACCAATATGGAAGTCCTCTTTGAGGCTTTTCTTCTCCAAATATTTTACAAAGTATATTCCACATCATATGTGGTTTATCTTATGCAAACAAAGAAAATAAGAATAATAAAGGAGTATTGCTCCGAGTTCACAAGTCTTTTGACGTATACCCATTAATTAAATCTAGCAATGGTGATCTCATCCTTTTGCTATGGTCTTAATTTGACATGATCGATCCTTATGTTCTTGGAAATGCTCAATGAGTAGCTTTGGTAGTAGAACAAAAGTTCCAAGATTCTAGTCCCCCACATAGACATGAATTCAAGTCTCATTGTCCTTATAAAAATAATTATCATTCTTTGGAATTATTCTTTTTCAAATATCATTTTCACCATACCTGTGATTACTACTATGAACAACATAATAACTTGTAAGTAGAAGGTGGAGATATATTATTATATGAAGATGAGTATTCATTGCAATAAAATAATTAGATAAAACTAGATGGGGTAGAACATGAAGATGTTACCATGGCTCTCTCTCTACTCATGCTCTTATGGGACTCTAAGCTTACCATACCATCAAGGTATAAGGATTTACTAAACAACAACATGTTAATATGTCGATTGATTTAGGTAGTACACATAAATTTTAATGCCATCTAAGTACTTGGGATTGTATATAAATAATAAAAATTAGGATAAAATTTAAACCTTAACTACTAATGATATTTTTGATCCTTAATTCTTGGATAACTTTACATTACAAATGAATAATATGCAAATACAAAACATTTCCAAATATGGCATTTTCGTTATCCATATAAGGACAACAACCAACTTAGACTCATAGTCTTGTGAAGATAACTAACTTGACGTATCGACCTTGTGCATGGTAGTTTCCATGTAAGTACATCAATTATCCTTAACTAACATGAACACTTATATCATGTGAGTGGTAGTTGTATCCACTTTAATGCATATACCACTAAAATATATAGTAATAATTCCTAAAATTTCCTCCCTTATTACATCATAGTTTAGAAGTTCTTAAAGAGGAAATTTTGGAATGCTTTAAACTTGATTCATCCATGAAGATTTCTACATGTTGTTCCTAAGTAGATCATTAAAAATTATTATTAGTTTTCACACTCTTGATTTTGGATTTATCTCTTAGCTCTTTTGTAGAGGAAAATCCTCTCACCTCCCTTTTAATCAACATGATTTAAATATGGTTATGGATTAAGAATACTTAATAAATAATGGGATTGACCACACTTTGCTTATCCAAGGATAGGTATGATTTCTTCTATCCATGGTTATACAACATAATTGTAATAGCATAAAAGCTATTTTCTCACAATATATCTATATTAGAGTTCTCACACAATGATATACGTAAATATACAAGCAAATAGATACACTTTAATATGTTCCCATGGATCACACACTTAGTATTATAGTACCAATGAAGTACTAGAATTTATTTACTTACATCTCATATTCTTGCTCGCCATATAGCCTTTACAAAGACTCTTGACATTTAAACTTTAACTAACTATTCATCTTCTTAGACTCCTCAAACTTTTGAGAGATATGACTCTTCATATTCATCATAAGACAAATAATTTTGATGAAATATCTGATAATGACAAACCACTAATAATGAGAAAAATTAAATGACTAATATTCACAAGAATCTTTCACACCACATATTTACAAAGTATATACAAAAATATTTACAAGGTTCCAAATAATATAATAGACTCCAACTTCCCTGTGTCACAATATTTCGTATAATATAGGTCTTGGTCTTTTTACTCTAATTTTGGTATTGAATTTGGATCTATCTTTTAGTTTTTGGTTCTCTCAAATATTTCATATGTGCCAAGCTATAATTGGTACCTATCATAACTTTGTCATATTTGTTTATTTATTGTCATAATATTATCTATTACAAAATTAATACTTATTACAAAATGTGTTTATCCTTATTCATCATATCCTTATTTAGTATTATGTGTTCCTTTAGAATTCATAATTTTTCTTATAACCTTCTAAAGGTAGCAATTCATCACAATAATACTTGTCACAATATTTATTTTTCATCATGAAAGCCACATAAATTATGTTATCTCTTTGATTATTTATATTTCTTCTTTGGTATCGCATTTGTCATTTTTATTTATCTAATAGTAATAGCTAGTTCAAGAGTTTATGAGAGAGATATGTCATATCTAAGGTAAATATCCCATTTTTATAGAACCAATTTCTTTTTTATTTTTAATGATTTATTTATTTATTTATTTCCATTGAATATCCTAAATTTAGTTATTCTATCTTTGTCCAATAATTTTGATACCGATATCAAGTTGTTGGTCAAACCAAGTACATACAATACATTTTCAAGTATACATTAAAAAATGAAACAATGAGTAAAACATTGCCTACTTCTTGAACTTAGTAGATTGTGTCATCTAAAATTTTAATAGGTATGCTTTGTTTCGCTTGGATAGAATCAAAACAATGCAAGTTACCATTCATATGATTACTTGACCCTGAATCAATGTACTGATAATTATCCTATGATTTTCTTATGTCATATGTTCTTTCAAACATTTATTCTAAATTTGATTTCCCATTTTTCTATTGAAAGAATGTGGTGGTTTGACCCATTTGACCTTGTTCTTCTTTGAGACAAAATTTTCTATGTTTTCAAGTTCCTCTCTTAATAAAATATAGTTCTTCAAATAAATGAGACTTTGTAAGAGGTATTTTTGATAAAGACATAATTTGTAAAGAACTTTTTTATTGTTTTCCAATTCTTCAAGTAAATACCAATTCTTTGTAATTTGCTTGGATGAGGGAAATTTTATTTTAATTTTCAAGTAGAAATCCGTGTAACTCCCTAACTCCATATTTAAATCTTCTTTCCTTTATCCAAAAAAATCCTCTCAAGGTCCCTTTTTTAATATTCTTCTTCAATTCAATTTTGTTTCTCTCTAGACACATCTCTTTTAATGTTGTATTCCTTTTAAGTTTTTTCTTCTCACATTCTTCACTTTAAAATATTTATTTTCAAAATTTTCTTTCCAATGAATTCACTGCCACTTCAAAAAAAAAAAAATTCTCTTTATTTAATTTTTCTCTTTTTAAATAATATTCCTTATGAATTTCTTTTTGTCTTCTAATTAGTTTTTTTAAATATTCCAATTAATATAAATGGAAATAAAATAATATTTTACATGCCTTATAAATCATGCTCATAAATTTATCGTGTTCTTCCTTTCTTGAATTTGTCCTTCAATATCATTGCTCTTTTCTAGAAAACTTCTTTTAAATATTCCTTAAATAGTCCTTTTCCAAAAATATATTTCTCATAAAACATTGTGATATTTTACCTTTAATCAAATTTGAATACATCTCTTTAATTTATGCACCAACACCTTATCATCATAATCAATACACCTTATGTTTTCCTCACATCTCCAACTTTTGCTCATAAAAATTTGAAATTTTCTACTACTCTTTTGACTCCTCTTGGGCGTTATTCTTATGGCAACCTATAATACCTTTGATTACATTATTTCAATTACTCTTCCACGTATTTCTTATACTTATTTTTAACAATGTTACATATTCTCTCCCCTATAATTCTTAACCATGGTCATCCTTTTGTCTTCATTTCATATGTATATCTAGTTCTATAGGTTCAATATTTTATCTAGCATACCATCATGAACATTCTTGAGTGTTTTCCCCAACCTAGCAACTTGGTCAGCACATAAAATGCTTCGCATTTTGCTTATATCCTATTTTACCTCAAGTGATTCTCACTTTGGCATTTTTTCAGTATTGGTTTTTCTTAGCCATGTTCCAATGTGATTCTTATTTCAATTATGATGTGTCCAACATGAATTTCCTTATGTGGCTCTTCTCAATGTTGCTCTTCTAATATTACTATATCTTTGACTTATATTTCAACATTTTATTATCTTCAACTCACACCCTAGTTCCACTTTCATTCACAAATTCTCCAATATTAATAAATTCCTCTTTATTTCCAACTTTGTTTTGTCCTACATTCTCAATTTATTAGGCACCTTCCTTTCTCAAACCAATTTATATCTCTAGTTTAGGTCCTTCCAATCATTCTCTTCTATGTGTAGTTTTCCTCTCACAACTTTCACAACTTTTATTTTCTAATTAAATATTTTTCTTTAATATTCTATTATCTCTAGTCATCTTAGTCCACTTTTTCTATTGCTTTATCCATTCACCTTAGCTCTCCCATGTTATACCTTTCTCTAATTCATCAATAGTCCACCTTCTCTACGTGTCTCCTCCAACATACCACTATTACAATAACAATGACACTCTCCCAACTTAGTCTATGGTGGATTTGATACCATTGATAGCATAAAAGCTATTTTATTACAATATATCAAGATTAAAGTTTTCACATATATACAATAATTCAAATGAATAGATAAAATTTAATATATTCCCACTAATCATACACTTGGTAATCCAGTACCAATGAAGTACTAAATATTTATTACTTATATCTCACATGCTTACTCTACATATAGTCTTTGCAAAGACACTTGACATTTTAACTTCAACTAACAATTAATTTCCTTAAACTCATCAAAATTTCAAGAGATATGACTCCATATTTATCATAAGGGAAATATATTTTATTGGATCTCTAATAATTAAAACCCTCTAATGATGACAAATACTAAATGACTAATATGTACAAGACTCCTTCACACCACATATTTACAAAGTATACCCAATAATATTTATAAGGTTCGTGCAATGTCCTTGCAAGGTACTAAATAATATAATAAACTCCAACAAATTGAAAATATTATATTGTACCCATAAATTATGGTTGGAATATACAATCAATCATAAATTATCAATCAGATTGATCCTTACTAATACTCATCTTCCTATAAAATAGTGATAAATATTTTCACCTCAAGTGAGGCATATACCTTCACTTGTCCACATATTTATGAACTTTCAATTACTTGTTGTCTTTTCTTATTCAACTACAAGTGTCCTTATAGTGACCTCCTCGTCCTACCAAATTCATGGATAACCACTCACTACAATCGCTAGGTATAATATAGTAGATTGCTACTTACGAGTTTCAGTCTATTATTTTTACATCAAGCCTTTATTTTTCTCATTTTCTTGCATAATACTTGATCACCTAATGCTTACTAGATACAATCTACAAAAACACTAATTATCAAGTGTAGTATTGAACATTGAGAAGAGTTAATATTTCCTTACCCCTCAATGTGAACTCTATGCATGCATATTATTAAGGAGTATCGAGTATCATTGAATATGCACTTTTAGTATATAAAACATTATTCATCATTACTAATTTTACCTTTGTGGATAGATACCATTACTATTCATAATGAATCAATTTAAGAAATATCTACCTCCTCCAATATCTTCATGGGAAGGATTTTTCTCAGGTAATTTGCATATAGTTTTAGTTGATGGGCTCTTACATTGTAACAAATGCTCTTTTTCCATGCATCCTCTGATGGCAGTTGTAATGGTCTCTAACAATTTCTTGTCTTGAACATTACTTTTTTATGTGAGATTGATTATGTTCCACTTTTTCCTATACATATTGGTATTGTTCATAATGTTAATTTGTTGTCTATGATGTATTTGTGCTTTCTTTGTTGTATTCTACTAACAAAAATGGTATAATATTTAGTGCCTTATGCATGAAATCATGGTCTATCTCACTTGCATATTTTGTAACTATCTCACTTTAGACATGGTATATTATACCTAGCTTTATGGTATTTTCATACCATGTATATATCTTCACAAACCTTGTTAACTTTTTATTTTCTCTCAATTTTATTCATTATAATGGGTAGTGGACCCATTTACAAGTTCTCATACTTCTTTTAGTTTTAATTAAATTATATTTTTTGTCTTCCAAGTCAAATAGTTATCTCCTCATAATAGTTGGAAGTTAGGTAATTGGAATGTTGGTACACCACTATCCACAACAAAACTTCACAAAAGTGGAAAAATATGATTCCACTATATTGTATTCAAAAAAAAAAATTCAACAAGTACATATAATCCTATACTCATGATTTAACTAATGCCTCAGATTGTGAGAAAAAAATTAGTGTCTTGCTGGGAAAAAAATAAATAAATAGAGAGAATGTTCTTCTTATAAGGAATATTCTTTGAAATATTTTAATTCTTTAAACTTTATATGCTTCTGGAGTATATCAAGTTTAAAACTCAATTCCAAGTTAGGAGAATCGAACATTGTGAATGAACATTGGTAAAATACTATTCCAATATTAAATGGTGTTATATGTATATACCTCATTTTTATTGATTGACCAACACCATAAGAAATACCAATATACCGTTGATTTAAAAGTCTTTGCAATTCTCAACACAAATTTAAAATATTATAGTCATTTTAATACCACTATCCACAAATCCATTTAAAGGAACATCATTGACCTCCATGTCAACATACAACATCAACACCCATGCAAATAATTTATAATTATGTTCTAGTATAGTCTCATAATTTTTATTAATATTTTTTTGTCTAATAATTTCCTCAATATTTTGCTATGATTCAACATCAAAATGATATAATATTAAGTGTTTTTTATTTATGTTGTTGATGTTATAACTATAGATTTGTCTTGATGAAGCTATCTAAGAATATTTTGAGAAACATCTAAGTTATCTCCAATGATAACATGTGCAAAATTTGGATATCTTTGAAGCAACTGACTCATAAGATCAAAATCATTTTGAATATGTTGCTAAAGTGGGGATTGATTCTAAACCTTGAGAAGAGACTTCATATTTTCAACCAATTCTTTGGCATTAACATCAAGTAAGATGATCTTCTCATTTGTTGTCATAACAATGGTGTAAAAATTCTTGTAGGAAGATCTTTCCAAAATCCATGAAATTTTAAAAGTCTTTGCTATGATCAAATAAAGTTTGGACACCATACATGTTCTTCATCAACTATAGATTTTACATTGGATATGGCATCCTATATTGTGACCTTGTCAACTAAGCTATTTTGAGGAATATTTTACTTAAAAAACCCAATGGTTTCTCTAGGTTGAATAAGGATTCACATAGTGGATACAACTAATTCCTTAGCTTTGATAAAATATCCTTATTCATGTCCTAATTTTATGGTAAATTCCATAGACTAAACTACAATTGATTTCTTTAACGAAATCATTGGTAAATTCTTTTATGAGGATCCAACTCCTTATTTCAGGTAGATCCTACATCACATGTTCACTTGGCAATGGATTCTAATTTTGGCATTTATTGCTTGGTAGATTCTCATTTGCATATCTAATTGGTGGTTATTTCAATGTAATAAACAATAACCAATTTGGTCACTTAAGGCATTATTGAATTATCTTCTCAAACATGATCTCTTTTTTATCGGGATTGAATTTCATGAGGTCAATATATTTAGTTTTAGGTCCAAAAGAAGATTCATGGATTTGATATCCTTTTGAATGATTGTAGGATTAGTATTATATTGTAGATAGGTCAAACCTCTAGTAATTTCCACTATGATATTCTTATGTTTTGTTCATGATAAACACAACTCATTCCTGAAGATATAGTTCTCTAGACTCTCGTCCATAATGAACTTATAGATAAAAAAAATACTTACAAACTTCTCCTTTAGAATCCTCTTACCTCCTATAACCTTTTAGAGAAAGAAGGTTCTACTTCCTAACTCTACTACTTACCTACAATTCATCCAAGAAATTGACATCACCCTTGAATGTGAATTCTTTGAACTTCTTCAATGGTGGATATTTGGCCTGCTTGTCACTATTAGATTATGGATCTTTTGTATTGTGGGGAATCCTCCATCTTGAGATCTTGTTGTCCCCTCATACCAAAAATAAAAATAGAGTGTAATAGTGTTCCTCCATATCTATTTATTTTGTATTTTTCCCATTTAATCAAGTGGGAGATAACCTAACCATCCCATAGCTCTACCATCAAATTGCTTTGATACCATTGTTGATCCTTAATTATTGGATAAATTTACATTACAAATTAATACTATTTAAATATAAAGCATTAAAAAATATGAAATAATCATTATTCACATGAGGATAACAATAAACTTTAACTCATATTTCTTGTGAAAACTACTTGACCAATGGATCCTGTGAGTGGTAATTTCTATGTAAGAACATTAGTTATCCTTAACTAACATGAACACCTAGTTCATGTGAGTGGTAGTTGTATCCACTCTAATTCATATCCCACTAAACTATGATACTAATAATTCTTGATAGGTACTACTCAGTGTATGGGTTTAACAACTAAAATTAACATCTAAATGGGGAATTATGCTTAGTCAAGCAATCTCTTTGCCATGAACCTAGGTAGTTCAAATGTCATATTGGGAGTACAATGGATATCTTAGCTTGGGGATGTTGATATTAATATGCAATAATTATATGTCAAATGGACAAAGAAAGGAAAATTTATTATCACCAAGGAATCCAACCCTCTCTTTCAAATGTGATTATTTCACATACCATAGAAAAGATATTGAAAAAAGTGGTTGTGGATTATTTTCTCAAGTCAATTGTATGGAGGTTAAATCTTCAAATCCACTTCTTCAAGAATTTTTTTTGGATTTATAGAACATCACAAATTGATATGATAAGGTATTTAATGAGCCCATGGGTCTTCCTCTAAGCACATACATGATTATGTCATCCACCCTGTTCCAAGAATTCAATCCTCTAATGTGTGTCCTTACTGCCATCCCTAACACCAAAAGTTAAAATTTGAGAAGTTAAATCAAGAAATTTTGAAGCAAGGAATTATTCATCCAAAAATCAACCATAATCCTTTGTGTTGGTGATAGTGCAATGCAAGTATAACTCATGGTACATGTATCCTAATTTTTTTCCTCTCAAAAAGGTCACTATCAAATATAAGTTTCATATTCCTATTATATATGATTTAGTCAATGATTTACATGGTGCTAGACACTTCACAAAATTAGACATGTGCTTTGAGTTTCATAAAATTAGAGTTAGTGAAGAAGATATACCTAAGACATATTTTTATACAAATGAGGCTCATTATGAATTCCTAGTCATACCTTTTGGTCTCACTAATACTCGTTCCACTTTTCAAAACTTGATGAACTCTATCTATTGTCCTTTTCTTCAAAAATTTATCTTAGTTTTTGAAGATATATTAATTTATAGAAAGCCTTGGGTGGATCATCTAGTTCATGTTGACAAAGTTCTTCACCTATTACAAAGGGAAAAACTTTTTGTCAAAAATCCATATGTTACTTTGGGGTCTAAGAGCTAGAATACTTAGGACATATGGTATCTCAATAGTAATTCAAGGTAGATAATAATAGGATCAAAGCTATGAAATATTTATGATGACTTAAATATCTTAAAAAACTTCATGGATTTTTAGGACTCACAAGTTACTATAAATAAATTATCCATAACTATGGAAAATTTGTTGCTCCTCACACTACTCTAAAAAAAAGGATGCCTTTGTTTTGTTTGAATCTATATCTCAAGCCTTCCAATACCTTAAATAAGCTATGCCTATCTCTCCTATTTTGGGTATTCTTAATATTAATAAATATTTTATCATTGAGTGTGATGTTTTTAGTATAATTAATGGAGTTATTTTGATGCAATATTGACACCCATTAACCTTTAAAAGTAAGCAATTTTGGGGTAAAAATATAGGATAATCAACTTATGATAAGGGAATGTTATGTATTAAGTGTAGTGTAGAGAAATTAAGGCCTAATTTATTAGGGCATAAATTGATTTATCAAGATCAATTGTAATAGCCTTAAGCATTGCTTAGAGTAGCATCTCTCATGCCCTAAATAGAATAAATGGATGACCAAGCTCTTGGGGTATGATTTTGTCATTGAATACAAGAAATAAAATGAGAATATGGTGTTTGATACCTTATCTCACAAATATAAGGATGTTTTTGCTAATATCATCTTAAGTCCTCTTCCATAATGGATTTCACAACTTCAAATGGATTAGATTTTTGACCTAGAGACTACATGTATCATTCAAGACATGTAGGTAAGGTCATCATTGTATTCTTGTTTCTCATATGTTGAGCAAGGTGCAGCAGGAGTATTGTCATTGTTGTCAACACAATCAGTTAGATCCAATGATGCAGTGGAAAGGCAGTTCAAAAGCCATTCAGATGCAGAGGACAGGAGTTCTAAGGTTATTCGAGAGTATGGACAGTGAGTTTCCAAGAAGACCATAGTGGCCCATTTGCAAAAGATCAAAGAAAAAGACAAGTAAGAAAAGTGTCGCGATATCGCGACATATACAACAGGCAAGAAAAACTGTCACGATTTCGTGACATATTGGAAGAGAGAGAAGCAGCAGGTAAAAGTGTCACGATTTCGTGACATATTGGAGGAGAGAGAAACAGCAGGGAAAACTGTCATGATTTCGTGACATGTTGGAAGAAAAGAAAGCAAGTGGAAAAACTGTCATGATTTCATGACATGTTCGAAGCAGAGGCACAAGCAGGGAAAACTATCATGATTTCGTGACAGGTTGCAAGAGAAAAATGCAAGTTGAAAAACTGTCATGATTTCATGACATGTTGAAAGAAAAAGTGCAAGGAAGGAAAACTGTCACGATTTCGTGACATGTTCGAAGAGAAAGCACAAGCAGGAATAACTGTCGTGATTTCGTGACAAGTCAGAAGAGAAAGTGAAAGCAAGATAAAGTGTCACGATTTCATGACGTGCTGTAGAAGAGAGAGTCCGAAGTGAGAACTGTCACGATTTCATGACAAGTTCAAGAGAGAGAAAGTAAAATAAAAAAGTATTTCAAGAAACATTAAAAAGTTAAAGTGAGAACTATCATGATTTTGTGACATTCTATAAGTGAGAACTGTCACGATTTCAGACATCTACAAATAAGTGAGAACTATCATGATTTCATGACATATAAAGGAGAAAGATTCAGAGAAATAAAAGTGATTTCAGAAAGGAAAAAAAGAAAGATAAAAGTGTCACGATTTCATGACATGATAGAAAGCGTACGAAGAAAGTGTCATGATTTCATGAAAAAAAGAAAGAAAAGATAGAAAGTGTCACGATTTCATGACTAAAGAAAGACGAGAAAGTGTCACGATTTCATGACAAATACTAAGTGTGAAGTTTCAAAGAGAAGTGTCATGATTTCATGACAAAAGTAAAAAGGAGGTCGACGAAGGGAGAAGTGTCACGATATCATGACAAAAGCAAAATTGATGCTGACGAAGGTAGAAGTGTCACGATATCATGACAAGAGCTTAGTTGAAGTCGACAAAGGCAGAAGTGTCATGATATCATGACAAAAGCCAAAAGAAAGTGTACGGAGGCAAAAGTGTCATGATATCATGACATGTTGTATTTTCATGGCAAAAGCTACAGAAGAGTTACGAGAGGTTGAAGCCGACGAAGACCAATGTTAGCCGACGAAGATTAGGGTTTGCATCCAATGAAGATTAGGGTTTGCAGTCGACTAAGATTAGGGTTACAACCGACTAAGATTAAGTTTTTGATCTTGAAAATGTGGTTATAAAAGGAAGGTTGTTTTGAAGAGTTGGTTGATGAGTGAAGTGCGACGTTCGGAGATAGTGCATAGAGTGCGAAGTTCGATCATAGTGCGTAGAGTGCAAAGTTTGATCGTAGTGTGTAGAGTGAAATTCGTCAAATCATTCTAAGTGTGAAGATCACAAAGGAAGCAGAGTGCACGAAGGGGAGAAGATGAACGTTCGATAGTTAAGCAGTAGATTATGCGAAGTGATAGCACAAAGAGAGCAGAGTGCGCACAGGACAAAAAAGTGAAGCAGATCAGTCAGGGTCTTGTTAAAGGCAAAGGTATCTTACTATCATTCTTCTAAGTTTTAGATTTGAAGTCCAAGTTGGTGCTTGGCATAAGGGGTTGGTGCTCCTTCCAGTTGGTGCTGGCAAATCAGGGGTTGGTGCTCCTTCCAGTTGGTGCTGGTAAATCAGGGGTTGGTGCTCCTTTCTGTTGGGTCAGATAAATCAGGGGTTGGTGCTCCTTCCAGTGGGTGCTGGTAAACTATTTGTAAAAGTTGTTGCTTTGCAAAGGCTGGATTTGGATGGTAGTCCAAGCAGTCATTTTTGAGGAGTAGCCACATTGGTGAACCTCATTAAAATCTTGTGTTGTGTGATGTTCTCTTGTTGTTCTTGCTATATCTATTTATAAGTTTTAACTGCTACTATTTTTAGAGCTGTTAATTCATGATTAAAGAGCTACACTGATTCACCCCCCCTCTCAGTGCCATTGTAAGTATAACAATTGGTATCAGAGCTAAGTCCCTGTACAAGCTTAACCAGCTAGGGTGATCTTGGAAATATCACAATGGCAGGTGGTGAAGGTTTCTCATCAAACAAAGCACCATTGTTTGATGGATCTAATTATGCATTCTGGAGAGTCAGGATGCAGACATATCTCTGTGCTTTGGGATATGACATCTGGGATTCAGTAGTGAGTGGATACACAATTCCCATCATTCCTCCAAAAGAAGCAGAGGAAAAGAAACTATTTGAAAACAATTCGAAAGCAAAGAATGCCATCTTGTGTGGATTAGCAGACAGTGAACTAGTAAAGGTCATGAACTGTAAATCGACAAAAGAAATATGGGACAAATTGAAGAGTGTTCATGAAGGAGATGATAAGATCAAAGAAGCCAAGTTATAGACACATCGAGCTCAGTTCGAAGCATTGAAGATGAATGACGATGAAAACATTGAGGCATTCATGTTGAGAGTTAATGGAATCATCAATGCAATCAGAGGACTCGACGAGAATATCGATGACTCTGCTATCGTGAAAAAGGTATTAAGATCCCTTCCTCAAAGATTTGATTCCAAAGTCTCAGCAATAGAAGAAGCTAAAGATCTAAATTATTTTAGTATAGATGAAATGTATGGTTCTTTAACTGCATATGAGATGAGGATAGGAAGATCTAAACCCACTGACAGAGAAGCAGCTTTCAAGGCCCTTAAAAATAAAAACACAAAACAAGAGTCCGAGGAAGAAGAGACATCAGATGAAATGGAAGCAAACTTTGTTAGAAAATTGAAAAAGGGGAAAGGAAAATACAAAGGGAAGCTTCCATTCAAATGCTTCAACTGTGGAGGCGTTGGGCATTTTGCAACTAAATGTCCACTGAAAGAGAAGAACAAAAATGATGAAGGATCCCACCAAGAAAGAAGTGACTGGAAGATGAAAGCAAATTTCAGAAAAGGCAACTTCAAAAAGAAAAGTTTCATCTCCAAGAATGTTAGTTCATCAGAAAATAGCTCCGGTGAAGAATCTGAAGAAGAAAGAGATGAAGCTCTTTTTATGGCATTTGAAGAAGTTAAATCAGAAAAAGGAGTGACCTCTGAAGTTTGTGGTGAAAATCTCGAGGCTGAAGTAGACTTAGAAGGTGAGTTGATATCTGCACTTGAAGAGTGGGAGATAGAAAAGAAAAAGAATAAGAAACTATCAAGAAAGCTTGAGGATGCAAATGGAATCATAACCAGACTTAAAAGTTCAGATAGAAGAATCTAAGAAAATCATCGAAGATCTCGAAGTTCAAATAACCATGAGAATAGACTATTGCAGCAAGCTAGAGGAAGAGACTATTGGTCTAAGAATGCAGCTAGAAGAGATGAACAAGAAAATCAGTTGTTATCACAAACGTGAAGAAAGTTCTATGAAACTGGATAAGATCATAAATGACCAAAGACCTGCAGGCATCAGGTTTGGTCTGGGTTTTATCGAAGGAGAATCATCAAGTGGATCAAAGGCCAGAAATGTAGAATCCACAAAGAATGAAGATAAGAAACAGGTTGATCAAGGGAAATTGCCTCATGCAAAAGAAAGCAATAATGCCAGGCAGGAAAGGAGAACTGACAATAATGGATTCACCAATGTCACACATCAAAGAAGAAGAAGACCTATGGCTCCTACGGCAACATGGCAAAGACCATCTCCCAGGTTCAATTATCCCTTCTCTGGTTTCTGTTTTAAATGCAATGGCTATGGACATAAAATCTTAGACTGCAAGTACAATGTTAGACCAAGGAATTTCACCAGTAGAAATGCTTTTTCTCCTTTGATGAATTACACAGTAGAATGTTATAACTGTCACAATTTTGGGCACATTGCAAGAAACTGTAGAAGCACATTTTCATCAAATCAGTTTCAGGGAAGAAAAGTTCAACCAAACAGGATGAGACAAAATAGGAAACTTCCTGTAAAACATGCACAAGCTGCTGATAAGGGAAAAACAAAACAAGAGCCCAAAACTACTATCAAAACAATGTGGAAAGGGAAAGAACGACTGAAGGAAGAAAAGGAATCCTTAATCGTTCAAACTGCTTTCAAAGCACAGAATAAATATGTACCATGGATACTAGATAGTGGATGCTCCAGTCATATGACAGGTGACAAACAAAAATTTGATAAGTTACAGAAATATGAAGGAGGATCAGTAAAATTTGGAAATAATGATGGAGCCAAGATAGTCGGCAAAGGCTCAGTCAAAATTAGTGATGGAAGGATTAAATCAGAAGAAGTCTTATTTGTGGATGGATTGAAACATAATTTATTGAGTGTAAGTCAGATTTGTGATAAAGGTCATGAAGTGGTCTTTATGAAGCAGGGTTGTGAAGTCAAAAAAACCAACAGTGGAAAATTGATAGCAACAGGGTCAAGAACATCTGGTAACCTGTATACGCTTTCAGAGACTTCAAAAGGAGCTTGCTTTATTGGACAGGAAGAAGAAAATTGGTTGTGGCACAAGAGACTTGGTCATATCAGTTTTGATAATCTAGTGAAAATCACCTCAAAAGGGGTTGTAAGAGATATTCCCACCATCAGCAAACCTGCAAACAACATTTGTGCTTCATGCCAAAAGGGGAAGCAAACTAGAGTCACATTCAAAACTAAAGAATACTACACAAGCAAACCGCTGGAACTAATACACACTGACTTATGTGGACCCATGAGAACACAAAGCATAAATGGTGACAAGTATTTTATGTTGTGCATTGATGACTATTCCAGAATGACATGGATATTCTTCTTGAAGCAGAAATCAGAAGCTTTTGATATGTTCAAGATCTTCAAAAACCAGGTTGAGAATGAAATAGGAAAGAGGATCAAATGCTTAAGATCAGACAGAGGTGGAGAATTCATTTCAGAGGAGTTTGCAGAATACTGTGAAAATTATGGTATTAGGAGACAGTTCTCAGCAGCAAGGACACCTCAGCAAAATGGGGTGGTAGAAAGAAAGAACAGAACTATGCAGGAAATGGCACGAACTATGTTGGCTGAAAGCAAAGTAGCAGACAGATTTTGGAAAGAAGCAGTCCATACTACGGTGTATATCCAAAATAGGTACATGCTGAGAACACATGAAAGCAAAACTCCTTATGAATTGTGGTTCGGTAAAAGGGCAACAACAAAATACCTCAGAGTGTTTGGCAGCAAGTGCTATATCAAAAGAACTGAAGACAATCTTGGCAAGTTTGAAGATAGAGCAGATGAAGGTATTTTTGTTGGTTACTCACCAAGAAGCAAAGCTTACAAATGCTACAACAAGAGGCTAAAGAAAATTGTGGACGATGCTTGATGTTAAGTTTGATGAAGGTAAAGAACGAGTGATTAGCCATGAAACGAACTACCCAATTTATGAAGAGGTTATTGAAGGAGATGAGGAAAACGAAATTGAAAAGATACAAAAAATTGACTCAGATGATGTAAGTTGTGATTCAGAAGCAGAAGAGAATAATAAATTCAAAACAGGCAGCTAGCAGAAAAATCATCCTAGATATCAAATAATTGGAGACCCCAAAGTTGGTGTTCAAACAAGAAGAAGAGTAGCAAGTAACTACTCTTTATTATCCAGCATTGAGCCCAAGAATGTTGTTGAAGCAAGCAAAGATGAAGGTTGGATGAAGGCTATAAATGAAGAATTAGACCAGATTGAGAAAAACAAAACCTGGGAGTTAGTACCTAGACCTGCGAACAAAAACATAATCGGGACTAAATGGATCTTTCGTAACAAATTGAATGAAGACGGACAAGTAGTCAGAAATAAAGCAAGATTGGTATGCAAGGGGTATGCACAAGTTGAAGGCATTGACTTTGAGGAAACGTTTGCACCAGTAGCTAGACTAGAGGCAATCAGAATGTTTCTGGCTTTAGCAGTCTACAAGAACTTCAAAGTTTATCAAATGGATGTGAAATCAGCCTTTCTGAATGGGAAACTTGAAGAAGAGGTTTATATTGAGCAACCAGATGGGTTCCAACTTGGTGATAATCCAAACTTTGTCTGCAAGTTGAAGAAAGCTTTATATGGCTTAAAACAGGCACCCCGAGCATGGTATGCAAGACTAGACAACTATCTCACTCAACAAAAGTTTAAGAAAGGTATGGTGGATAGTAACCTGTATGTCAAAATAGAAAATGGGCATCTTATTGTTCTGGTTGTATATGTAGATGATATCATATTTGGCAGCAGCAAAGATGAGTCATGTCAAGATTTAGCAAATAAGATGCAAAAAGAATTTGAAATGTCAATGATTGGTGAACTGTCATATTTTCTTGGCCTGCAAGTTAATCAAAGTAAGAAGGGCATATTTATTTCTCAAGTTAAATATGTAAAAGAGATGTTAAAGAAATTCACAATGGAGGATTGTAAGCCAGTTAGCACTCCCATGACGACAGGCTGCAAGTTGAGCAAAGATGACAAATCTCCACCTGTTGATCAAACCATGTACAGATCTATGATTGGAAGCCTACTATACCGACGACTACCAGACCAGATATTTTGCAGGTAGTATGCATGGTAGCACGCTTTCGAGCCAATCCCAAAGAGACTCATGTGACAACAGTAAAGAGGATTCTTCGGTATCTCAAGGGTACTATGGAGTATGGGTTGTGGTATCCAAGAGGTAAAGACTTCACCCTTATATCATATTCAGATGCAGATTGGGCTGGATGTGTAGATGATAGAAAGAGTACCAGTGGAGGTGCATTCTATCTGGGAGACAGATTGGTTGCATGGCACAGTAAGAAGCAAGAGTCAGTTTCTTTATCAACAGCAGAAGCAGAATATATTGCAGCGACAACATGTTGTACGCAGGTTTTGTGGATGAAACAAACCCTGAAAGATCTTGGTATCTGCTTCAATGAACCAATATCAGTTAAGTGTGATAACACCAGTGCAATTAACATCTCCAAGAATCCAGTTATGCATTCACGCACAAAGCACATTGCTATCAGATATCACTTTTTGAAGGAGAAAGTTGCAGAAGGTGAGGTTAAATTGGATTTTGTTCCAACCACAGAACAAGTAGCAGATATTTTCACAAAACCATTGCCCAAGGAAGTGTTTGAGTACCTTCGAAACAAATTGGGAGTGGTCACACTTCCCAAGAATTGACTAGCTACAGGGATCACTTTCTTAGGGGGAGCATTTGAGTATTTGATTATTCTTTTGCTCATGATCATAATTTGTGCTAAGTGCAACAAATTGTGCCTGAGAATGTTGTGCATGGACTCAGGGGGAGTCTGCGAGTAGCCCTTTGGTATTATTGACAAAGGGGGAGAAGAGTTACAGGAAATTACACATGTGTTGCCAACAATTCCAAAGGGGGAGATTGTTGAGCAAGGTGCAGCAGGAGTATTGTCATTGTTGTCAACACAGTCAGTTAGATCTAATGATGCAGTGGAAAGGCAGTTCAAAAGCCATTCAGATGCAGAGGACAGGAGTTCTAAGGTTATTCAGAGTATGGACAGTGAGTTTCCAAGAAGACCATAGTGGCCCATTTGCAAAAGATCAAAGAAAAAGACAAGTAAGAAAAGTGTCGCGATATCGCGACATATACAACAGGCAAGAAAAACTGTCATGATTTCGCGACATATTGGAAGAGAGAGAAGCAATAGGTAAAAGTGTCATGATTTCATGACATATTGGAGGAGAGAGAAACAGTAGGGAAAACTATCACGATTTCGTGACATGTTGGAAGAAAAGAAAGCAAGTGGAAAAACTGTCATGATTTCGTGACATGTTCGAAGCAGAGGCACAAGCAGGGAAAACTATCACGATTTCATGACATGTTGCAAGAGAAAAATGCAAGTTGAAAAACTATCACGATTTCGTGACATGTTGAAAGAAAAAGTGCAAGGAAGGAAAACTATCATGATTTCGTGACATGTTCGAAGAGAAAGCACAAGCAGGAAAAGTGTCACGATTTCATGACAAGTCAGAAGAGAAAGTGAAAGCAAGATAAAGTGTCATGATTTCATGACGTGCTACAGAAGAGAGAGTCCGAAGTGAGAACTGTCATGATTTCATGACAAGTTCAAGGAGAGAGAAAGTAAAATGAGAACTGTCATGATTTCATGACATTGTAGAGTTCAAAGTGAGAACTATCATGATTTTGTGACATTGCAGAATTCAAAATGAGAACTGTCACGATTTCGTGACATAGAAAGGAAAGAAAGATTGAAAATAAGTGAGAACTGTCACGATTTCATGACAGTTGAAGAGAAAGTGTACGAATAAGAAAGTGTCATGATTTCATGACGAGGAAAGAAAGGAGAAAGGAAGAAAAAAGTAGAAGTGTCACGATTTCATGACAAAAAAAGATACAAGAAGTGTCACGATTTCATGAAAGAAAGGGAAGGATTAGAAAAAGAAGTGTCATGATTTCATGACAAAGAGCTAAGAAGTCTTACGTGAAGTGTCACGATTTCATGACAAAAGTAAAAGGAGGTCGAAAAGGAGAAGTGTCACGATATCGCACAAAGAAAATTGATGCAAAGGAGAAATGTCACGATATCACGACAAGAGCTAAGTTGAAGTCGACAAAGGTAGAAGTGTCATGATATCATGACAAAAGCCAAAAGAAAGTGTACGGAGGCAAAAGTGTCACGATATCATGACATGTATTTTCATGGCAAAAGCTACAGAAGAGTTACAGAGGCGGTTGAAGCCGACGAAGACCAATGTTAGCCGACGAAGATTAGGGTTTGCAACCGATGAAGATTAGGGTTTGTAGCCGACTAAGATTAGGGTTACAACCGACTAAGATTAAGTTTTTGATCTTGAAAATGTGGTTATAAAAGGAAGGTTATTTTGAAGAGTTTGTTGATAAGTGAAGTGCGACGTTCGGAGATAGTGCACAGAGTGCGAAGTTTGATCATAGTGTGCAGAGTGCGAAGTTCGATCGTAGTGTGCAGAGTGCAATTTGTCGAATCATTCTAAGTGCAAAGATCGCAAAGGAAGCAGAGTGCACGAAGGGGAGAAGATGAACGTTCGACAGTTAAGCAGTAGATTGTGCGAAGTGATAGCACAGAGAGAGCAGAGTGTGCACAAGACAAAAAAGTGAAGTAGATCAGTCAGGGTCTTGTTAAAGGCAAAGGTATCTTACTATCATTCTTCTAAGTTTTAGATTTGAAGTCCAAGTTGGTGCTTGGCATAAGGGGTTGGTGCTCCTTCCAGTTGGTGCTGGAAAATCAGGGGTTGGTGCTCCTTCCAGTTGGTGTTGGTAAATCAGGGGTTGGTGCTCCTTTCTGTTGGGTCAGATAAATCAAGGGTTGGTGCTCCTTCCAAGTGGGTGCTGGTAAACTATTTGTAAAAGTTGTTGCTTTGCAAAGGTTGGATTTGGATGGTAGTCCAAGCAAGTCATTTTTGAGGAGTAGCCACATTGGTGAACCTCGTTAAAATCTTGTGTTGTGTGATGTTCTCTTGTTGTTCTTGCTATATCTATTTATAAGTTTTAACTGTTGCTATTTTTAGAGTTGTTAATTCATGATTAAAGAGCTACACTGATTCACCCCCCCTCTCAGTGCCATTGTAAGTACAACAATGGTATGCTTCACAAAAAGAGTCACATTTATGTTCCTCAAAATTCCACTATTAAGTCAAATATTCTACAAGAAATGCATGCATCTCCTTTGGATGGAAAAGTAGGATTCTTGTAAACACACTCAAAAGTGAAGTAATATTTTCTTGGAAAGGATTAAACATATATGTCAATATGTTTATGGCCAAGTGTGAGGTGTCTCAGCATAATAAAGGAGAAACAATTAAATTTCCTTAATTGTTTCAATTCTTTTTTATCATTGAATACCAATGGAAGCACATATTCATGGATTTAATTAAAGGCCTTCCCAAATATGAGGGCAAAACAATGATCTCTATGATAGTATATCAATATTCAAAATATATTCATTTGTATGCATTACAACATCCTTTTTTTTTAAATAAAGGGGTAAAAATTTATTGATAAAAAGTATAGATTAGAAAGTACAACTGAGCTTCCAACCAGGACTCAAATAAAAATCCAAATAGGCTAAAACCACTAGACTAGAATGACACCCAAAAAAGAAAATAAGAAAAAACCACATTAAGTCTGTACATCCTTGTGGATCAACTCCCATAGGCGTTGAGATTCCCCAGACGAGAGACTCTCCCAATTATCGATACTCCAAGGATCCAGCAGCTCAAAAGCTCTTTTAGCCAGGTAATCCGCAACCACATTCCATTCCCTTGGAATGTGCACAAAGGATATAAATTCAAACTCTTCACTCATTCTAAGAATCTGAACGACTACAAAGACCAACTTCAAATTAACTTCCTCCACCCTTTTACTGTTTAAAATATTAACCACAATTTGAGAGTCAGACTCGCATATAATCCTATTCCAACAAAGATAAAACCCCCTCCACAAGGCCTCAAGAATTGCAAGAGCTTCCATAAAATTATTGGAGTGAACACCTTTATAAATGGAAAAGAAAAAACTAACACCACCAGTAGAATCTCTCACAACACCACCAATGCTAGCATGTCCAGGATTACCCCTAGACGATCCATCAGTATTAATTTTTAAAACTCCTCAAGGAGGTGGCCTCCACCTACCATCTCTCATAACCTTCTTGCTAAGCTGAGGAACCCTACTAGGGCTAGAAGAGTTCACACCATCCCCAAAGATACCAAGGGCTTGTTGTACCTTCTCCTCCCTAGAATCCAAAAGAGGGTCCACATCACATTTACTATGGATGGTTTCTTGAACCATATATAGGATCCTTTGCCAAATATATTGAATAGCCAAATAAATTCCCTAAAATATGCATTAGTTTTGTTCAAGCAAAATTTTCCAGATGATGCAATAAGGGCCCAAATTCCAAGCCCCCCGAAGGAAGGGGTACTTGATCGGAGGTCTGCCTAGACTACTCCAAAAATACACCAGGGATAGCACATGAAAACATGGATGGTTCCAAGCGCTCCACCAATGGTGCCAAATTTCTCTGGGAAAGGAGCATTGGAAAAACAAATGAGAAGAGTCATCCTCATTCTTACTACAAAGGACACAAAAATAGGGACCCTGAAATCCCCTCTTCCTCACATTATTCCAAGTGAGGCATTTATTACGAGCTACCATCCAGAGAAAGAAGTTACATTTTGGCCAGAAAAATTTGTTCCACACCTTTTTCCACCAAGTGACAGGAAGACCCCCATACTTTTGCTTATCAAAAACCTAATAACCATAGGCTATCGATTATGTTCCCTTAGGATCAGGGTTCCAAGCTAGAATATATTTACCCCTCAATGAAGAACAAGGCCTCCCCATAATAATAATAGCAAGCACCTCTTTATCCTTTGCCAGTCCTCCCTAGGGCCATTCTTGTGGATCTTTCCACCTGTACAGCTCCATATTTCCAAAAGACTAGATTTTTTTAAAGTCCTCCACATGATACCAGTCTACTTCCAAGAAAAAATGCTTAGGGAACATAACCTAGGATATTGATTCAAGATAGGAGGGTGACCATCCTAAGAATCCTCCAAAAAAAAGTATTTGATCCCTGATTACAAATCCAGAACAGACCCTGCTTGATTAAATTAGCTCCTCTTTTTAGAGTGTCCCAGATAACTGAACCTTTCCCAACCAAGATGACTCTAGGGATCTCAGCCTCAAAAATACCTCTCAAGTATTTACAAGATAATATTTTAACCCAAATCTGATCTTGAGAGGTACACCATATCCAATAAATTTTTGTAGCCAAAGCCTGTCCAAAAATAGTTGTCTATCATAACCCAAGGCCTCCCTCTTGCATCGGCCTACATATAGAATCCCACCTAACCAAACTCCATTTATATTGATCAATTTTTCCAAACCATAAAAATTGTCTTGACAAATCATCCATGTCCTTGATGAAGTGAGAGGGAGCTATTTGTACAAAACATCTATAAATGGGTAAAGCTTGAACAACATATTTTAAAAGCAACACTCTACCTGCAGTGGATAGCCATCTGAAAGTCCAATGATTCACCTTCCTTCTAAAATTATCAAGCATAGACTGCCAAGAAGATCTAGGTAGAGGATGAGATGAAATTGGAATACCAAGATAAATGAAATGGGGAGTCCCAACCTAGAATCTTAGAATACGAGCAATCCTGGATTGAATAAGAGGAAAGGTATTGAAGAAGAAAATAGAAGACTTGTCCTCATTAATCAACTATCCAGAAGCACCAATATATATGTCAAGATACTGTCTAATATTGCTAGCTTCCCTAATAGTGGCAAATCCCAACAAAGCAGTATCATCAAAAAATTTAAGGTGGGAAATAGGTGGCAAACTACTATCCCACTTCCACCCCTGAATGAGACCCTACATGACTTGAGACTTGAAAAATATTCCCAACCCTTCCACCATAATGATAAATAAATAAGGAGATAAAGGATCTCCTTGCATAAATCCCCTTGAGGCCTCAAACACCTTTGATGGATCATTATTAACAAGAACATAGAATGAATAAGAAGAAACACAGCTCATCACCCATATAATCCATTCCTCCTCAAATCCAAAAGTAGCAAGAAATTTCTGAAGAAAGGACCATCTGACCCGATCATAGGCTTTGGCCATGTCCAACTTAATGAACATAGTTTTCTCCTTAGAAGTTTCCATCAAGTGAATAACTTTTGTAGAAATAACAACCCAAACCCTCCTTGCTCCTCAGAGATGATTTTGCTCAACCTTATATTCAACCTCTTAGCAATAATTTATGTGATGATCTTATACACAACATTGCAAAAAGCAATAGGCTTGAACATATCCAAGGAATTTTCTCCCTCTTTTTTGGGTATAAGCACCACAAAGGTAGCATTTAAGGCCCTTAGCATCTATTTGTTATTTTGGGACTCATGGACCACCTCCAAAAGATCAAATTTTATTAAATCCCAAAAATCCTGATAAAAATCAATCGGGAATCCATCTAGTCCTGGGGATTTTCCTTTTTTCATCTTGAATACAACATTTTTGAACTCCTCAATGGAAATTGGACCCATCAAGTTCTCATTCATCTCTCTAGAAACAATCATTGGAATACAGTTTATAATAAGCTTTTCATTCTCATCATCTGATAGGGAGTCCTCCTTGAAGCCAGAGGAAAAATACCTCTTAGTCTCTTCTGAAATATCCCTAAAAGAAGAGATCAGGTCACCTTGAGAATTCATAAGAAAGGTAATTAGGTTACCATTACGACAAGCCTTAACTGAGTTATAAAAGAAGGTTGTGTTCCTATCCCCTTCCTGAAGCTAATCTACTCGAGCTTTTTATTTCCAAAAAAAAATCTTCCCTTAGTTACCATTCAGCAAGGTCTTGCGCAGCCTCAGATTCCTCAACAAGAAGCTCCTTCGTGAATCCCTGATCTATAATCATTATTTAAGCTTCTTCTATCCTCCTAAGAGCTGCCAACTTAGCCAAGGAAAGGTTCCCAAAATTTAGTCTATTCCATGTCTTCAATTTATGTTTTACAAATTGTAGTCGCTTCATAAAGGAATACATAGCGGTGCCATGAGGAGGTTTTCCAGTGGTCCACCAACCTCGCATGAAATCATGAAGCTTAGGATCACGAAGCCACATAAGTTGAAACTTAAAGGAGGGATTATTTTTTAGCCCTAACTCCAAATCAGATAGTTTTATAGGCAAATTATCAGATCCCCTACCCTCTAGAATCATAGAAATAGCATTGATGTTATTACCCATCCAATAACTAGATATCAAAAACCTATCTATTCTCTCTGATATGGAAGATTCCCCACACCTTCTATTGTACCAAGTAAAGATACCATTATCTGGATTGATGTCAACCAAGTTTAGGTCTTGGATATGAGTACTGAAGATAGAATAAAAAGGCTTGAGACTGTCCACCCCACCACGTTTCTCCTCCATAAAAGTGATAGAGTTGAAGTCTCCAGCCAAAATCCATGGGTACATGGGAAAAAAACTTCTCACAAAGCAAATCTGCTCCTACAAATTCATTTACCATTGTAATCAACAAGAGAATACACATTTCTAAGTAGGATGGTTTCACCAGATTCATTATCATACCCGACCATCGAAATAGACCATCTGCTGGAAATCCAAGTAAGAGGGGATATCTTAACCGAATCCCATAAACAAGCGACACCACCAGCATATCCACATGCACCAATACACTGGCATTGCCCCATTCTCCAAAAATTGGGAGAAATATTGAATATACTATCAATATCCAATTTAGTCTCCTGAATAAACACCACATCCGAAGAATGCACATAAACCAAATCACGAACAACTTCTTATCTGGGGATTATGTTCAACCCTCTTACATTCCATGAGAGGATAATCATTTTTTGGGGTTATAAAAATGGGAGTCCAATGTTCTCACCAAGCCTGATTCCACCAAAGTCTCCCTCATTAACTTAATTTTATCCTGGTCCTTTCGACCCACCTTCATATTCTTATCCGAAAAACTTTTTTAATTATTTTTTATTGTAATCCCAACACCGTAGGAGTTTTGCAGTCTAAGAATGACTGCATCAGTGCTTGATTAGGATAGTGCATAACAAAATTTGTACCACTTTCCAAAATAGTTTCCCTTATAGGGCTAGACCCAGCCATGTCCCCTATACTCAGATCGAAAGCCCTTTGTTCTTAATTTAAACCTCCTAGATATGATTCCTTAAGTTCCCCCTAAAGAAGAGACATATGATTCGGCCTTGTTATATTTGCATCAGGTAGGGACGTTTCAGGTATCTCCATGCACTGATCAAGATCATCTAATATTTTGAAACGGTTGAATAGATCATCTGCTTGGCTATCCTTAAGGTCTTTGTTTGCCATTTGTCCTTTGTTTTGGGCTTTTACCAAAATAAAACCTTCCTTATCCCATTACCCTTCCTTTATCATGGATTTTCCTTTATCCAAAATTTGTCTAGACCGAGAGGGCCCAAGATTTGAAGCCACGGGAAGGATAAACTTAGGGAATTTTCTTTGCAGGTGGCCATATTCACAGTAAATCCGACAATGAAATCGAAGAGCTTAATAGTCAAGTTTTTGAACCCATGTAGTTGATCCAAATTGTATTTCAATAGAATCTGGAATAAGATTATTTAAGTCAATTTCAACACAAATACGAGCAACAAATATTACCTTTTTATCCATTGTTTGTTGTGATGGTCCAACCGACTTCCCAAGCAGAAGGGCAATCTTATGCAAGATATTAGTTCTCCAAAATTCCAATGGGAGCCATGGAAGCCGCACCCATACTAGAACTCACGACGGTCGCTCCTCTGATGGCTTGAAATCCATATGCCAAGTTTTAAGAAATAGTTCCACTTGGTTATAGAGATAAGGACCCCCTTCAAATGATTTGTTACGATCTGCAATATAAGATAAAACCACCATAAAATGGTTGTTCGCACTCAGCATCACCTCCACATCACCTTCAAAATTCCAAGTCTTCATAACCCAAGCCTCCACAAAGGGGAGAGAAATTTGGATGTCCAAAAATTTACCAATAAGGGCATGTTTTGTTAGATACTCCACATATTTCGCCATCGAGTCTGGTTGAACTACTAGAACTGGCCTAGCTTCACATCGTTCCAAACATCCATTGTTCTTTAACAAGCGGTTCTCGACATGCACTGGAAAATCATGTTCCTTCCAATCATTTTTAGATGAAAAAATATCACGAGCATGCACTCTCTATGCTAGACCCGATGCCATCACGACATTCCTCCAATTTTTTATACCTCCTCCGGAAGTTGCTGCCATATTCACAGAGTAGTTTTTTTTCATCAAACCCTAGCAAAGTAGTTTTTCCTCATCAAACCCTAGCAGAGACCTCTTCTTTTGCATTACAACATCCTTGTTCAACAAGGTAGCTATGGTATTTCTTAATTTTTTTTGAATTACATGTATACCCAAAACCATTGTTATTTATCATGATCATGTTTTCACTAGTAACATTTGAAAATATTTTTTTTCTCTTAGTGATTCTCAATTGAGTATGTCACCTTCTTATCATCCTAATTCAAATGGTCTAATAGAAATTATTTAATAATATTTGGGTACTTACTTCCATTGTTTTTCTGAAGATAAGCAATATCACTAGGTTCATTGGCTCTCATTAGTTGAATGGTGGTGTAATAATTCATATCATGCATCCCTTAAGATATATCCATTTGAAGCATTATATGGTCAAAAAACTCCATCTATGGTAAATTATGTTCTAGGATCCTCTAACGATGCCTAGGTAGATGCTTTTCTATAGAAATTATAGCTTGTTCTTTATATTCTTAAGGATAATTTAACCTAGGCATAAAATTATATGAAGTAATAGTAGGATTCACATAATCTAAATGATAAATTACCATAGAATATATGGACTTTTTGCATATGGAACACAATAAGAAATTGTTCTTAAATACCAAGACCAATCGTAATTTTGCTTCTTGATATGATAGTCCCTACAAGATGGTTCATTGAATTGGTGAAGTCGCATATCAGTTGGAAATTCCTCCCTCATCTTGCATTCATATTATTTTTTATTTATCTTGTCTCAACAAGGATTTTGGAAAAAAGATACAATCCAAGATAGAAGCTAGTGCATTTTAATATTTTATTCATTAGTTATCGTAACACTTAGGATAAGCTTGCTTAGGTAGGTGTTTACTTTTGTGTCACTCACAAACGTGTGTCATGATCTCTCGCATTGTGTTAAATTTTTGGTCACTCGTTCCTTGTTGGGATTTTACTATAACTAATTATATTGTGCTTATACTTGAGCATGGAAGAATGGGAGAATGAACGAAGCTTCCAGTTGTAACTATGTATTTTTTCCTTCTATACTAGAATAAATTTATTATTTTGCTTATGTAACTTGCTTCCTTCACCTAAATATTAGGTCTTGTATCTTCATCTCAATATATAGATGAATCTCACATGGTATCAAATATTGAGGGAGAGAAGGAGCTTATTCATTTCTAGTTGGGTCATCATAGGCTTCAAGGATTACTTTCTCTTTGAAATTTTTATTCAAATTTTTCTATTATTTTTTGCAAAAACAAATATAGACTTGGAGGCATCCCACATTGCACACTTCCTAGTTGTAGACTCCCATGGCCATCCTAGACCCTCATCCATATCATATCTTGAGGCCATCATAGATCTTGTGGCCATCCCAAATCTCATGGTAATTTTAAGTCTTGAGGGCATCTCAAATATTACTACCATCTTAGATCTTGTTGTCATCTCAAATATCATGGCTATATTAGATCTTATAATTACTCTAGATCTTTTAGCCATCTCAAATCTCACAACCATCCCAATTTGTGTGGCCATATTAGATCTCACAGTCATCCCAAACTCATGGCCACCTTAGATCTATTTTTTAACTATTTTTTTAGAATAATAATGATTGAAAAAATAGTATTTAATAATTGAGATTAAAAATATATTTTAATCTAAATTAAAATTAAATTTAATCTATGATGGTATGTTTTAAACTAAATTTTTTCCAAAATAATTGAGATTAAAAATAGAATTTTATATTTAGGTTTGTTCTTCTAAAATATTCTACTCAATATTTACCATATACCTCATCTTGAGTGCCAAATTACCCTTTGTATATCTCTATTCACTTTCTCTCAGGTATCACACTACATAAAATTACTTGTTGCAATTATTGTATCGGGTCAATATTTTCAAATACATCCATTTGTTGAGAATTCACTCGCCAATTGTTATTGCACTATTTATAAAGTGATAAATATTATTGGTGGGTGGAGTTTCTTTATTGAGTAATTCTATGGGGTTTCTTTATTCAGCAATGGAGGAAGAATACAATTCCTTGATAAGGAATTATACATGGGATCTAACCCCTCCTTAAGAGAAGGAAACTAGTTTGAATCAAGTGGATCTATCAAATAAAATACGATGTTGATGGAAATTATGGTAAGTTCAAAGCATGACTTGTGGAAAAAGGAATTGACTAAACTAACACCTTTACCTGATATCTAGGATAAACTTCTTAATTTGAAGTATTGTCCTACATCAGATCGATTTGTGGATATTTTCTCTTTTTGGAGGGAGTTTATCATACAATTTTTATTTTATTTCCCACTTATGAAAGATCATTTAGGAAATGGGTATCTAATATGGCTACACAATTTTTGGGACCCATCTATCCATACCCATCTAAGCTATGTCTATGTGGGGATGTTACTACATTTTAATATTGTATGCATTAGTTATCCTAGCACTTAGGATAAAATTTTTGAGGTAGGTGTTTACTTATTTATCTCTCAAAGATACCATGTGTTATGATCTCTCACATCGTGTTGACTTTTGTGTCCCTTACACATATGTATCATGATATCTCACATTATGTTGAATTTTGCATCACTCATAAACATGTGCCATAATATCTCACATTATGTTGACTCTTTTATCACTCATTATCTCTCATATTGTAGAATATGCATGGATTATGTTTGTCATGACCCTCCCTAGCTGACTTTGGAACACAAAGAAAATAATGTATTAACCTATGGTGTGGTGATACTTAGTTTGAACAATTGAACCAACTATATGATGTTTAATTGATTTAGAAGGGTATGTTATTGCTAACATATTGCCAAGTGTGCAGGATCAGGTACACTAGTACATGGAGAAGGTAGAAGTACCCATAAAAAATGAGGGTACCTAAGATCAGGGGAGATGATGATTAAGGTACTTGGAGGTAAAATGAATAGATACCTTCATATAAGCATGCATTATCATAAGGGATAATCATCAATGACTGATCACCTTGAGACTTAGTTGATAGCCTAGTAGCTATCATAAAACATTTGGCTAGGATAGGTGATCGGGTTGATGGAAAGACTCCCTCTTTATTGTTTTATAAATTTATTTGCTCTCTACTGCATCATGGTTTGAATAACATAATGTTGGAATATCCATATGAAAACAACTACAACAATGTATGTGAATGCTTAAAACAAACTATCTTGTGAAGTAAAGGTAGAGCATCATTTTTATGAAGAAAAGCAAATTATATATTTATGCAAAAATGAAGATTCATTTTAAATAGTTAATGAAGTTTTGATTAAATAATGATTGATTTAATTGAGCTTATTGGTAAACTTCATTTTAGTTAATAAATAAGAGTTCATTTTAATTTATTAAAGGTGTTCATTCTAATGAGAATGGAAAAAAATCGTTTAAAAGACTTTAATTAATTGAAACAAAAGGAAAAAAACCATTTTTAAAGAAAATAAAGGGGTGTCTTTTATTTCAAAGAAAGATCAATTATAAAATTGATTAAATAAATGAAATGTATTTTAATAATGGTAAATATCCCATGAGAGATATTTTTTTAAAATAATACCGTACCTTTTGTTAAAATAAATGGGATAGTATATAATATACAAAATATCCCATTGTCCTATGGAACGTAAGCTACACAATGATCTAGGGTGGCAACTAGGTTTCTGAAGATGGAAATTTTAGAAATAAGAATTACTTTCCATCAAGAGAGAAGTACGTAGCATTGAAGGAGAGAGGGCTCGAGGTAGGGCAAGGAGTTCGATGAAAGACATTAAATGGGCCACCTAGAGGTAGGAGGCACGTAAGGTGCTAGAGAGGGGGAGAGAGGAAAAGGAAGGAGGAAAATAAGACACAAAAAAAAGAAATGACATAGACCAAAGACCATAAATGAGGAAAGGAACGCGCCGCAAGCAATGGAAAGAGGAAATAAAGATGCCACCAAGCTCCAGCTCGTAGGAGGATTAAATTTGGAATGTTTATGCGTTAAAATGTTTTATTGCATGCGTTGTTTTTGTGGAGATTGAATGATTTTCCTCCCTATAACGTGAGAGGCTTTCGGTAAGGGTTGAAACCCCCTACATATGGGTTTTTAGAGCACTACAAAATGTGTTTTTAAAGAGCTACCTATGCTTATTTATGAGTGCCATGTTTAGTACCTGTTGGTGGTTTTTAAAAGAGCTGCCTATGTTTATTTATGAGCATCATGTTTAGAACCTATTGGTGGTTTTCAAAAGAGTTTCTTGTGTTTCTTTATGAGCACCATGTTTAGAACCTATTGGTGGTTTTCAAAAGAGCTGCATGTGTTTCTTTATGAGCACCATGTTTAGAACCTATTGGTGATTTTCAAAAGAGCTGCCCGTGTTTCTTTATGAGTGCCATGTTTAGAACCTGTTGGTGGTTTTCAAAAGAGTTACATGTGTTTCTTTATGAACGCCATGTTTAGAACCTGTTGGTGGTTTTCAAAAGAGTTGTCTGTGTTTCTTTATGAGCGTCATGTTTAGAACATGTTAGTGGTTTTCAATAAAAACTACCTGTGTTTCTTTAGTGTTGTGTCTTAGAACCTATAGTGTTTTAGTGAAGAGATTGTCTATGTTTTAATAGCACCATGTTTATAGAACCCATGGGAGTGTTAAAAAGCTATGGGTGTGTCTTGAGGATGCCATTATTTGTAGAACGGGGTAAAGTTTCCTAAGAACCTGAAAGTGTAGAGGGCACTACATTTGAGGAAACCCTATAAGCACTTAAAATTAGGGTAAGTTTGAGAGCAACACTATAGAAATTTGAACATACTATGTGCCAAAACTTCTATGTTCGAAGGGAAAGAAAGAACCCTGTTTAGAACGTTTGTTATACTAGGAAACTGCCAGAGTTTCAATAGGAGTCATCGCGTTTGATAGTGCCACCAATAGGGTTTCAAGGATGGTTGTTTAATGTAACTCCACCTACGTGTATGGGGAACTCTGAGGTACGTGAGTTCAGTCCCACTAGGGATAGTTGGTGATAATGGGGAAAGCCTTGTGCCAGTTCTACTCTATCTTGTCTTGTAGCTCACCTAGCTTAGCAATCCCTTACTCGTTATGCAGAGGTTGTTAGTATCTGCCATGAAGGACGTACACCTTTTGTGATAAGCTCTATATTAGAAAGGTCATGTGAGTTTTAATTAAATAAATGCCTTTGATTTATATTGTGAGATTGATTAAATAAAGACCTTTGAATTATATTGTGAGTTAATTAAATATAGACCTTTGATTTATGTGGAATACATTGAAGGATTTAATTAAATAGAGAACCTTTTATTTATGTGGAATACATTGAAGGATTTAATTAAGTAGATAACCTTTAATTTATGTGGAATACATTGAAGAAATTAATTAAATATAGACCTTTGATTTATGTGGAATACATTGAAGGAGTTAATTAAATATAGACCTTTGATTTATATGGAATAAATTGAAGGATTTAATTAACTAGATAACCTTTAATGTATGTGGAATACATTGAAGAATTTAATTAAGTAGAGAACCTTTGATTTATGTGGAATACATTGAAGGAGTTAATTAAATATAGACCTTTGATTTATGTGGAATACATTGAAGGATTTAATTAAATAGAGAACCTTTGATTTATGTGGAATACATTGAAGGATTTAATTAAGTAGAGAACCTTTGATTTATGTGGAATACATTGAAGGAGTTAATTAAATATAGACCTTTGATTTATGTGGAATACATTGAAGGATTTAATTAAATAGAGAACCTTTGATTTATGTGGAATACATTGAAGGATTTAATTAAGCAGAGAACCTTTGATTTATGTCGAATACATTGAAGGAGTTAATTAAATATAGACATTTGATTTATGTGGAATACATTGAAGGATTTAATTAAATAGAGAACCATTGATTTATGTTGAATACGTTGAAGCAATTAATTAAATATAAACCTTTAATTTATGTGGAATACATTAAAAGATTTAATTAAGTAGAGAACCTTTGATTTATGTGGAATACATTGAAGGAGTTAATTAAATATAGACCTTTGATTTATGTGGAATATATTGAAGGATTTAATTAAATAGAGAACCTTTTATTTATGTGGAATACATTGAAGGATTTAATTAAGTAGAGAACCTTTGATTTATGTGGAATACAATCCTCCAAGGGAGGTCCCATGTTCAAATCTCTACCCTACCAAAAAGCTAAATTGGGTATCCAAAATCCAATTGATAATGTTGGTGCGGGCAGGGTCGGGTGTGACCCCCGGGTGACTTTGACGGTGTAGAACCCCCTGTTCGTGGTCTCTCAGACCAAGGCGGCTCCATAAGGGATTTTTTGCTTAAAAAAAATGTGGAATACATTGAAGGAATTAATTAAATATAGACCTTTGATTTATGTGGAATACATTGAAGGATTTAATTAAATAGAGAACCTTTGATTTATGATTAATTATATTAGGGTTTTTAATTAAAAGGAGAACCTTTGATTAATTTTGATTATCTTAGGGGATTTTTATTAAAAATAATGTATATTTATTCTTTGAAAAAATGTTATGGGGCTTTGATTTAGGGAATAAAGTAAAAAGGAATGTTTTAGAGATTAAAGGTATGGGACTTTAATGCTTTAATATAGGAATGGATTTGATTAAATTTAGACCATGATCTAAGTAGTACATGTTGGATGACTCTCTAAGGGAACTCGAGAGATAGAAATAAAAGTAAAGGATCTTTTATAATATCCATAATGCATTAGATGGTTGGAAACTTAATTAAATTTTGTATAGTTGCAATTTTTCAAATTAAATGAATAGATGCATTTAGAGGTATGCCTATCATGAACCATGAGTATCATGATCCCCTACTACCCTCAAAGAATCAATGGGAAGCAAGGAGAATAAAGGAATTCAAAGGAAGCAAAGTATAGGTAATTGTACTTTATGTTGCTTCACTTGTGCTCAAATAGATTAGAATTGTGGGGAGATATCCCCAATGCAATTATTGTAATATTCTTTAATGTGGAAAGGATTTACCATGCTAAATCTAATGCATTAACTATTTATTGGCCTAAAGAAGATAATTGTACTCTATTTTTGTATTTGATTATATTAAGTAGATTCTATTTAGTGTTAAGCTTGCTTTATTTTTTGGTTACTTGGTGATTACTTTTTGATATGGTAGTATCTAGATGTATTATTGTTTGGTTACTGGATGATAGAAATCTAAGTGTAGAGTTCTAGGGTGAACTCAGAGTGACCTAAGGGAATTAAGAACCCCTTATGGTGTACATAGGTAACCTAAGGGAATTAAGGACCTCTAAGGGTGAACATAAGAAACCTAAGGGAATTGAGACCCCCTTATGGAGATAAAGGACTAAGTGGTGAAGATATTACATTTGAGTTAAGATAGCTCATCGTGGAGATGATATAGGTATCTTAAATCACAATACTCATAGCATACCTACACATAATGATTTGTGTATGGTATGGATATGCATGTATACCTTTGATGGACTAAGTGTGATAGGTCTGACTCATCAATAATGATGCGATAAATGGTCTTATCTGTAGTGACACATGATATGCCTACACAGACAAACATGTGATAGGGTACTTCATGAGATGTAACTTCTAGGAAAAGTTAAGGGATTGAAAATTTAGTTAAATGCTAGTTGGGTTAGGGGTTCATGAAGGGTTCATATATCCCTCTCCTTCGTTTAAAAAAAAAAAACTCTTTCTACTATTTTATTTTCTATTTGTGTGTTTTTGGGTCGTTACATTTGGTATCACATCTCTAGGTACGAGGGTATAGAGCTTTTATGTGCTAGAGAAAAATTAGATGTATCCAATAGAGGCTTGCGTAAGGTGAAGGTTAAAGTTATGATAATCTAGGCTACCCTATTTACTAGGATCTTATGAAAATTAACCCAAAGGGGCATGGATGTTAGGATACCTTAGTATGGGCTTTGGTATCAGTGATACATCCTAGCTTGGTATATTACCCTAGTTAGATTGTTAATGCATATAGCAAGAGAACTTTGTATTATGGATTGAATTAGAGATAAAACTTAAGATGAAACTGTAATCTAATCTTCATTCTTGGATGGAATCATGTTAAGATGCCACCTAAGACCATAAGAGGGAGGGCTACGCCTAGACAAACTTGATAGAGTAATGTCGAAGAGGAAGACCAGGATGGGGAACCAAAAAACCCCAATAGGGAGGTAGAAGACCTCATCGCTACGATCGTTGCTATGCATGATCAGATAAGATAGTTGCTAGAAATAGCTACAAATATAAATTTGCAAGCTCAAGTTTTAGATATTGGCCTATATAATGGACTAACTACAAAGCAAGTACATGCTAGAGCCTTAGTAAAAATGAAACGGCTAGGGACATGAAAAACATCATTATCTCTAAGTTTGATGGAAAGGGTGATGGAGAGGAGTGGAAGCATGGCTGAGAGAGGTAGAGGTTCACTTTATAGTAAAAGGCTACGCATCAGGGACCCGAACACTTTGGGCTACGATTAACCTGGAAGGGGCTGCTCTAGAGTGGTGGGAAACCCACTATGAGGAAACTAAGATTGAACCCATTGATCAGACATGTCATATATTTGTTATTTTTATTATCTCAAACTTGGACATCTATACTTGCAACTAGGGGATCCTTACTTCCAACTAGGGCTTCCAAATATGGTTTTCATTCTAGGCTACCTACATTTTCCTTATATGAATCCTTTCTATTTTTTTACTTTTCGAAAGATCTAAAGTAAGAAAATGTGAGGCTCACTCTTACTCATTCTTACTTCATATTTGTATGTTATCTTTGTTTTTCTCCAAAGATCTAAAAAAATTATGTAAGACTCATTCTAGCTTGAAATCACTCCCATATCTCTAATTGATTAAATATATTTAAAAAAACCTTTCCCATTAATAAATATAGTTGACACACTTTTATTTTTCAATGAGTTTATATAGGTTTTTATGAGGGGTCCCAATCCCCTTATATCGAGTGGGGTTTGAACCTTAAACCTATCAAAGAGAATTCAATGCCCTTTCCACTATAATAAAATTACTAACTTAATTGTCACACTTTTATTGAATTTACTTGTATAAACAGTTTATTTGATTCATTAACAAATATTATAAGTAATTCATTATCTATATATAATAAAAATTGTGTTGAATACTATTACACAAATAATGTCATTCTTTAAAATATTTGATTACTTTTAATTAAAGACTAAAAAATGAAACCCTTTTATTAATATTTATTGAGCTATATGTTCTATATATATATATATATATAGAACATATAGCTCAATAAATATTAATAAAAGGGTTTCATTTTTTAGTCTTTAATTAAAAGTAATCAAATATTTTAAAGAATGACATTATTTGTGTAATAGTATTCAACACAATTTTTATTATATATAGATAATGAATTACTTATAATATTTGTTAATCAATCAAATAAATTGTTTATACAAGTAAATTCAATAAAAGTGTGACAATTAAGTTGTAATTTTATTATAGTGAAAAGGGCGTTGGCTTCTCTTTTTATATATATATTTTGAGGTTAGTGTGAGAAACTTCTATGACCAATGCTCAGGGTTGGGCATCTCCCTTTCAATCATAACTTTTAACAAAGTTGGGAGTTGACCTTTTCAATAGGGGTCAAACACTCAACCATACACACACCCACCCCTCACATGCTCATCCATGCCATAATTTGAACCTTGGATCTTCAAAAAAGAGCTAAAGCTCAAACTGTTGTGTTGTTCCCTACCCTCACACACTCTTCACGCTATGGTTTGAATCTTGAACCCCTAAAAAAATCAAAATCTAAACTTACTATATCCCAAGACTTTTTTAAATAATTTATATTATAAATAAACATACAAATACATTATTTTAAAATTAAAATTGATTTTATTTATATATATATATTAAAAATGCAAGTAATAATACGAATTAACACATGTACATAAAATGAATTGGTTCGAAAATATTTCATAGAAGAATCATATGGTATGCACTATAAACTACCTATCATATTGGGTTATATTGGTTTGGTATTATAAATAATTTTTGGATAAATATTTTTAAAATAATTATCATACCATTCATAATTTTTTAAAGTTTAATGGTTGGAAACTTACACTTATAAAAATAAAAGTGATTAAGTTTTTTGAATGAGTGTCAATTTTTTTTTTGGTTAAAATTTAATTTTTTTATTATTTTATTTTTAATTATTATTATTTAATTTAATTTTAAATATTTTAATAATTAAACCCAGTGCATATTTTCTTATAAAAAAAGATGAGTACCTATACCTCATCCTTTGTTGAATCTTTTGACCATACCATATGTCATATAAAAATTTATAAATTGTATTTAAGGGTGAATGGGGATAATATTTCATCTCTAAACTGAGAACTATTTTTTTGTTTTTGAGATTTTTTTAATATTATAATTTTTCTGACTCGGGCTCAATTTCGTATTTATTAAAAAAAAACTCTTTTGGCCATCTAGAAATCCATCCAACGAAAATAGGAAAATTATTACGAACTAGCCGGCTTGGTGAGAAAGATAATGTTGTTGGTATTGATAAACATAAAACAAACATCTTTTTCTTTTAAAAGCTGTGGACATAACAGATTATGCGGTCTTCTTTATTATCTCTTATTTGGGCCGCCACTCGGGAGAGTTTATTCAACGTACATGCATGAGGAGGAGACGTTCAAATTTAATTTACACACGTTTGAATTAGTAATGGCTTTGGCTTGGCTTTCATTCGGCAATGTGCGGGATAAAATTTCAATGATGAATATGTTATTAGACTTGTATTTCCATGTAGATATTTTGGTGGTAGGTTGAGTCACCATCATAATCACATTCAATGTTCCTTTTTAAAATTGGACATATATTGGTTGATTATATCAATAGGATGAGCAATATACATATCATTGTATACATTAATAAACCCACAACTTTTACGTATAAAATTTACTTCATTTTCTCCTTTCCTTAATTGTAGTTGGCATATTTTTGTAGATAATTTAGCTGTAGGTTGCATAAGAGTTTTGGCAGATTTATTATCTTGCATTTCAAATTCTTTCAAATTTTGGTTAATGTAATATTTTTGGAAAAGCCATAGTTGTATGCTCTTGTAATCTGTAACAATATCAATGCCCAAGCAATGGCATGTCTGACTCAAGTCCTTCATAACAAAGTTCTTTGACAACTCCTTAGTTTTTGAAATCAAATGTTTATTATTTCCAATCTCAAAGATGTCATCAACATACAAAACAAAAATTATGAAGCTTTTACTTTTTGTTTTGTAATACACACATTGATCTGCAAGGTTACAAGAGAATCCATTATGCAACACGTTACTGTCAAAATTTTGATACCATTCTCTAAGAGACTACTGTTAGAATTTCACAATAATAGACATGCAAAGCATTACCCAAAAAATAAAGAGAAGAGTGGAACTGATTGATTTATTCCAAGGATCAATTTTGTATAAATAGCAAAGTTGATCATTGAGAGCCATTGGATTACAACAACTCATCAGACCTGATGAAGACACCACTGAGAGTTCTCCTGACACATAGAGAAGTGGAGACTCAAGTGTGTCTATCCTAGTGGAACTTAAGAGAATATTCTTTTATTCTAACACCCCCCTTAAGTGATACTAGGGTAGATTCATACAAATGAGTCACGACAACAAGGCTTGATGAGGTACTCATGTACAATGACTTATTTTTGAATAGATGGTAAAAACCCAATAGGAAAAAACCATCAATCAAAAGGAAGTAAGAGGCTTGTATTTGTATGGCGAAGATTGTCCTCTTAATACAATAAGAAAGATGACTCCCGGTAGCATGGTCTAAGGAAGTACTCATTTAGAGTTGGTGAAAAACCAACTATGAGAAGAAGAGAGCCTTGTCTTCGTATGGCGAATATTGTCCTATTTATATAAAAAAGAAGGATGAGACTTGACAACTTGACCTGATTAGGTACTTAATTGCATTTTATAGTTGTTGAAAAAACCCGTGTGGGAAAAAACCAACTATGAGAAGACGAGAGGCTTGTTTTCATATGGCAAACATTGTCCTCTTTATACAAAAAGAAAGATGAGTCCCGTCAACTTGGCCTGATTAGGTACTCATATACAACATTTAGTTGGTGAAAAAATCCTTGTGGGTAAAAACCAACTATGAAAATAAGAGAGGCTTGTCTTCGTATGACGAATATTATCCTCATAAAACCAATCAATGCAATTGTATTACTCCAAGCTTATCTTGCAACTGAAGGTAACGCGGAGAAGGAAATGACTTGGTGAAGATATTTATAATTTGATTCTTAGTTGAAATATATTTCAAGTATATATCCCCGTTCTAAATATGTTGTCGTATGAGGTGCATGTGTATCTCAATGTGCTTGGTGCGTTGATGCTCAATCAAATTGCGTGCAATATGAATTGTGCTCTGATTTTCACACCAAATAGTTATAGGATTTTCATGGGTGAAACCAAATTCTCTCAAAATTTGACAAAGCCAAAGAGCTTCCTGACTAGCTAAAATTGTTGCCCTGTATTCTGCCTCTATAGAAGATAAGTCTATTGCTTGTTGTTTCTTTCATAACCAGGCTATTGGTGAAGAACCAAGGCAAAATACCTAGCCTGAGGTTAAACTTTTATCTTCTATTGAACCTGCCCAGTCTGAATCTGTGTAGACAATGATATCCATAGAATTTCCCTTATAGAAGAGCCCAAAGTGTATAGTGCCTTGCAAGTAACAGAGGATTCTTTTTACTGCTTGCCAATGACTGAAATGAGGTTGATGAGAGAATCTGGATATGAGGCCAACAACATATGAGATATTTGGGCGAGTACGAGTAAGATATAATAGACTTCCTACAAGCTGACAGTATAGATTTTCATCACATAGAGGAGATGAGCAGGAAGTACTAAGATTAATACCATATTGGAAGGGGGTAGGAGAAGGTTTGCAATCTGTAATTTTAAATATTTGAATAAGATCTAGAGTTTACTTTTGTTGACACAATAAAATTCTTGCATCTGTTTGATTTATTTGGATCCCAAGGAAGTAATGAGCTTTACCTATATCAGCCATTCCAAAACTTTCAGAGAGGGAGTCTTTTATAGTCTAAATGTGAGTTAAGTTATTAACAGTGAGAAGAATATCATCAGCATATAGAACAAGAAAGGTGATTTTGACTTCATTTCTCCAAATGTATAGTGTGTTATCAGACTCACAATAAGAAAAACCTGCCAAAGAAAGGAGTTCATATTTTCATACCAAGCTCTAGGGGCTTGTTTGAGGCCATAGAGAGACTTTTTTAGCCTACAAACAAGAGAGGAGTCTTGAGTGAAACCAGCAGGTTGTTCCATGAATAATTCTTCTTTTGAATACCCATGTAAGAAAGCATTTTTTACATCCATTTGATAGACAGACCACCTATGGGAAGCAGCCAGAGTAAGAACTAGTCTAATAGAATCCATTTTAGAAACTAGAGCAAAGGTTTCTGCATAATCAATACCTTCAATTTAAGAAAAACCTTTGGCTACTAGACGAGCTTTGTGTTTGTCTATTTCTCCATTAGTCCCATATTTAGTTTTGAATATCCATTTACAATGAACTAAATTCCTTCCTTTAGGCAAGGGAACTAAATCCCAAGTTTTATTTTTTGTTAAGGAAGAGAATCCGTTCTCCATGGCATCATCTCATTCTTTAATACCTGAGGCTTCTTTGAAGAATTAAGGATCAGAGGAAATAGACTGACATACAAGACCAGTGCCTATGGGGTTGGATGATCTGGTTTATGGAATATTTTGGATGTAAGGAGTATCTTATTTAACAATGGTGCACGCCCATTTTGGCATAGTGGAAGGAGTGGAAGTATTTGAAAGACATTGAGTTGGATTTACAGGTTCCTCATCTTGATTATCAATAACCAAGTTAACTTCAAGAGTTGGTTCTTCATAATATTGAGGTTCTACTATAGGAGAAGGCTCAATGGAGGAAGAGGGTGTTTGAGAATCTTGAGGGAATGTTTCATCAAATTGGACATTCCTATAAAAGAAGACCTCATGAGTTGAGGGATCAAGAAGCCTGTAGGATTTCAATTCTTCACAATAACCAACAAAGATGAGCTTTTTACTTTTATTATCTAGAGCCTTCATTTTCTTCTCTGGGATGTGAGCCCAAGCAGTACACCCAAAAATATTGAAGTAAGAAACATCTCGTTTTGAGCTAGACCATGCTTCTTCAGGAGTTAAATGGTCAAGAGATTTATGAGGTGTGCGATTTTGAATATAATTGGCATATTTAATAGCTTATGCCCAAAAAAAAATTGGAAGATCTCTTGAATGGAGCATACAATTTACCATTTCTTTTAATTTCTAGTTTTTCCTTTCTACAATGCCATCTTGTTGAGGATTATGGGAGACAAAATATTGATGAAGGATATCATGACTTGATAGAAATATGGATAACTCATTACTGCAATATTTCCCCCCATTATCTATGTTAATCTTTTTGATTTTGCAATATGTTTGATTTTCAACTAAGGATTTATAAGCTTTAAAGTGGGATAGAACATCACTTTTATATTTCAGGAAGTAGACCCAGGATCTTCTATAAAAATCATCAATAAAGGTTAGAGTATACTTTTCTCCTTTGAAAGAAGGTTCTGGAAAGGACATTAAGTCACTATGGATTAAATCTAGAGGGGATGAGGCTTTTAGAGAACTACTTGGATGGAAAGGATCTTGATGTTGCTTTCCAAGAGCACACTTAGGAGAAACTCCATCAATAGAAGAGACTTGGGGTAAACCTGTTACCATATCATGGGTGCTCAAATCCTTTAGGTAGTTGTAACTAAGATGACCAAACCTTTCATGCCAAATTTGGCTTTCAAGATCTCCATGAGCCACAAAATAGGAGACTCCTTCTGTATTTTGGAAACCTTTGAAGTGAAATAGGCGAGAATTATGATCAATATTTCCTTTGGCTATAATAGAATGGGGATATTGAAAGTCTCTTATCTCAACTCCTGTTGGAGAGAAGAGAACAATTTTTCCATTTCCAGAAGTACAAATTTGATAGACGAAGAGGATATTTGTGGTAATGTTTGGAACATAGAGAACATTATTTATAAAGCCACCATCAATGGTTATGTCCTCTTTTCCTTTGACAAGGATACAGGAAGAGTCACCCACTTCTATTTTACAAGTAGAGCTAGAGGAGATAGAAGAAAAAACTTATCTAAAGTAGTCATGTGATGAGTAGCTCCAAAATCTAGGACCCAGTAATTAGAGGAAGAATTGGAGATTTTTCCTTGAACATTAAGGGATTTTCCTATTTGCTTTTTATTGTCTATATTTTGATCCTTCATAGCTACTTGTAGTTGCTATAATATTTTCCAGCATTTTTTTGTAGAGTGATCATTATTTTTGTAGTGAGTATAGGTTATAGGGGTATTTTCCTTATTTTTGATTTTTTCTTTAGAAGAGGTGGAGGCTACTAAAGCTTTTGAGGAAGATGAATAAGAAGAGATTTCATATCTAGCAAATTTTGTTTCTTCCCTAGTTAATCTATCACAAAATTCTTCTAGAGAAGGCATTTAAAGGTTGGACCAAGAGCATCTTTGGTAGATATAAAGGTGGTACCAAAATTTTGAAAAACACCATTTAGCTTAGAAAGGATTAGATAAATGTATTCTTCTTCAGTCTTAGTCTTCCCAGTGTCTTTGCATTGAGTGAAGACTTCTTTGAACTTGGTGAGGAATTCAACAATACTACTAAAATCTTCAAGAGACAAATATGTTAGTTCTACTTCTAGTTGCATTGATCTCATTTGATCTACTTTCCCAAACAAGGTCTTTAGTTTCTCCCAACTTTCATGAGGATTTTTACAATATATAATGTGAAACCACAAACTTTCATGAACATTAGAGCTAATAATACCCATTGTTTTGTGCATATTTCCTTTATGAACAAAAATTTCATATTCTTTCTCAAATTTTGGTTGCTTTTCTTCTAGCAAATGAGTAAGACCTTTTTGAGAGAGAAGATTTATTCTTTTAGGTTTCCAATTGTGAAAGTTATGATGGGTGAGAGGTTCAATTGAATTCATCATTTTAACACAAGATAAGAGATGAATTTTTAATTAACCAATATATCCCCCCTTAGAACTTCAATTATTTTATTAATGCAATTGTTATAAGGGAAAAAAATGAAGTTGTTCAATATTTAAAACTCAATATACCCATCCTAACAAGAGGGAAACTATAATTATAATGATTTTTTTAATATTATTCGCTTTTGCAATGCCAAATCCTCTTAGTTCCTCTCAATACCCGCCCTTACTTAAGGGAAACTGTAAGTATAGAGAAGAATTTGTCAAGGGTTGTAGTCTTGAAATGCAGTGATTTCAACCAGATCTTAATTTGAATTTTCTCAATACTTGCCCTTAGGAGAGGGAAACTATAAGTGAGAGAGATATCCAAAAAAAGGTTGAATTAAAAATATATGACAGGCCTTTATACCAATTGCCTCCAAAAACCTGCCCTTACGTGAGGGAAACTATAATTGTTAGTGGTAAAGATACATGGAACGTAGGAAAATATATTTTAAGGAAAAAATTATAATTTTTTAAAGATTTTTGATATCTTATAGAAATATGTAGAAAAATTAAGAGATAAAATAGTAACACATTTCTAAAAAATATATTTTTTAAGGTTAAGAATTAAATTAACAAATATGAATTTTGAGGTTGATTTAAAAAATAGAGAATCTTATTTTGAAATATTTTAATATTTCAAAAATAACATATCTTAGTAACTTAAGTAGAACCAAATGAAGTGAGAAAAATATAGATAAAAAGTTATATACCTCTTCCTTAAATATTAATTATTAAAATTTTATAAACATAAAAGGAGTGTAATTTTTAATTAGAGAGTGTGTTCTATATGAAATATATATCTAATATTTCAACAATTACACCTTTTTAGAAGATAGAAAAAAATTATACAACCTCCCCTAAAGAGACACAAATGTGCAATAAATTGCACATAAACCCTCCAAAAAAAAAATTATATTATAATGGTTACAATATGACTACGACTTTTCAAAGGCTCTTTTGAAAAAATTAAAAGGCTCTTTGAAAAGGAGTCAAATTAATACTTCGAATTTTCTAATAACCTTTACAAACAAATAGCAAGGAGGAATTTAAAATTTTCTTAAACAACACCTTATGGATTCTGAGAAAAGAGATGTGCTCAGAAAAAAATAATAGACTGATTGGATCAGAGGAGATGCTTAAGAAGAAGAAGACGTCCATGGAACAGTTTGCAAGAAAAAAAAAATGGTGTCCTTCCTTCCTTAAGACACGTCGCTGGTTCGAACTAGGCGAAGTCAAACAAAGCAGACAGGAGGATTCGAGGATGCTGAGAAATCTAAGATACTACATGCATAGAGAATATTAAAGGATCTAGATTATTTTATAAAATAAATAGATAAAAAAATTATACCTTAAGTTCTCTAGTTTTTCTTTCGAGACGTGAGCTCAAAAGAGGCCACAGAGGTGAGAGCTCTACCAAAATTAAAGACACTGAGTCCTCTGAACAATATTTCCTGAGTTCTCTAGTTTTTCTTCTGAGATGTGAGCTCGAAAGAGGCCACAGAGGTGAGCGCTCTACCAGAATTAAAGACGTTGAGTCCTTTGAACAATATTCCTTGCAGAATAAGTTAAAGAAAACATTTGCCAAATGTATGATGAATCAAGCAATGACAGCTATGAACCAGAGACCTTGATAATAGCAGAGTATTTGTGTTATTCTTCTACCAGGTGAGGAGTATATATGGAGTGTCGTTGATAAAGAGCATCGAATACAGGTATCACCCAATGCTGAAGAGATGGAGATACGTTGTCAACGACACCAAGGGTGATGTGGAGGACACCGAGAGCCACATCACGGGTGGCGCACCAAGCCTCAACATGATTCGAAAAAAACTCACACTCGTATTTGTTTTATAACATTTTGATATGGTTAAAGACAATAGAGATTTGTGGTATATGTTAGCTAGATTTTAAAACATGTTTCGAATCTTAGTGGGCCAAAAAATATGGAGCCACGAATTAAGAGGAAGCACCAAATAAAATATTGGGGGACACAAAAATAAGACAGCACCAATAAAATATTTGGGGCCACAAAAATAAATAAGATGCAGCGCCAATAAAATATTTGGGGCCACAAAAATAAATAAGACGCAACGCCAATAAAATATTTGGGGCCACAAAAATTAAAAAATATGCAGCACAAAAGATGAGCACTATAAAGGCTTTAAAGACGCTACTCTTATATAAGAATAAGAGTGTCTTTAATAGCTTAAAGATGCTATCTAAGCATTTCTAGAGATGAGTGCTATATTGAATCGAAATGAGGGATGAGATTTTGAAAAAATATAGGGATATTCCTTTTAGAATATAATAGCTGTAGGCATTGTAAGCATCGAAATGAAAAAAAGGAAAAGCGCAAAAAATAAAAAAAAATTACCCTCAAGCATGAAACAATATCAGCATTTTAAAAAAAATGCAATACATATATTTTCAACAATAAATATTTTGCTAAAAAAAAATTATGGATAAAAATGACTACTGCATTATATCAAGCAAGTTAGTCAAAAAATATCCAAACCAAATGAACCAGATCCTAGAACCTTCAAGAGAGAATGCTAGAAAAATCTATCCTGCTCTGGTACCATATTAGAATTTCACAATAATAGACATGCAAAGCATTACACAAAAGATGAATAGAAGAGTGGAACTGATTGATTTATTCCAAGGATAAACTTTGTATAAATAGCAAATTTGATCATTGAGAGTCATTAGATTACAACAACTCATAAGGTCTGATGAAGACACCACTGAGAGTTATCTTGAAACATGGAGGGGTGGAGACTCAAGTGTGTCTATCCTAGTGGAACTTAAGAGAATATTATCTTATTCTAATGACTGCATCAATCCATAGAGATATTTCTTCAACCTGCAAAAAACACCTGCACTTCCTGCTTCAAAAGCTCCAGGTCATTTCATGTCTATTTCCTTCTTCAAATCTCTATGCAAGAATTTTATTTTACATCCAATTTTTCAACCTCTAAATAAAAAATAGTGACATATGCAAAGTAAAAGTCTAATAGAAGATATATCATAAAGAAAGCATAATTTTTATGAAAATGAATAACTAGGATTTGAGAAAACCCTTTTGCAACCAATCTAGCCTTGTATCTTTCCACAAACCCATCAAGCCTTAACTTCATTTAATCTATTTCTTCTTGCATGGATATATTCTAATGCTATTTCTCTGGACTAATCATAACATCTTCAAATGTGAGAGGACCATCACAAGTAGTTGTAAATCCATAGAAATAATCTTGAAGCATGTTGGGAAGATGTATCTCTCTTCTAGTTCTTCTAAATTGATCCATTGATTCTTTAACCTCTTCTCTACAAGGTAGAGAATCAGGTTGTATAATGTGTTGATCCTATTGATGCACCTCTTTAGACACAAAAACAAGTAGATATTCACCACGTATTTACAAGCTAGAAACAGTCTATAAATTCAAAGGATGTTGTTTTTTGAGTCTAATAAGGTTGACTATGTTCTTCACTTCAAGGTTGATCTATCACAGTGCAGTCATGCACACTAACCTTCTCTTTCAACTATTGTTGTAATTCTTGTTGATGAATATATTTAGTTTTCTTAGTTTATTTGAAAATCACATCTATATTGAAAACACTTTTGTGTTCATCTGAAATCCATAATTTATATCCTTTTTTTTCAACTTCTCCATATTAGATTATATTACATCATTTGGTATATGACAATGTACCATCTTGGGTACATTTCTAGATTAGGAGTTTATCTTAGATTAAGGTCTAAGTAGTTACTTCATCAATGTAATAAATGCACAAGTGTTAGAATATGCAATGGTGTGAATGTGCATGTAGTCCACATATACACGAGTCATAGGATAGGTAGATGAAGATTCATGGGTAGAGTATAGGCCAAGCAACATACCTTCCTATATATAGGCTTTTGATAGTAACAGTGAGAGTAAGAAGAGATAATGAGAGGAATGATGTCAAGATAGAGAGTATTGAGTAGGTAAAATGTAGTTCTTCATTAAAAATTCTAGATTATTCAAGTCCTCCATTATTTTACATTGTACTATTTTTGTGAGCTTTTATTAATGGTATATTATTGAGATATTGTAGAATTTTATCATCTAGTTTTCATGTATTTTATAGTGTCATTATCATATAGTTATCATAGCTTACTTATTTTACATATTATGGTTGCATTTCCTTTAATATGCATCCTAAAAAGCTAACAGTGGTATCAGATCCATGGTATTTCAATAAGAAATAGAGAGAGAGACACAAGAAATATTAAGAGGAGATCAAAAATCTCATTTTCAAAATTTTTGAAAATTGCATTTGGCTAGTCTTTCCATAGGGTTGCAAAAAAACTCGTGAGGAGTACGAATCAATATTGATTCCACTAGATTGAAAAATCAATTGGTGAAGATTTATTATATCTATATTTAGAGTTTCTTCCATTACAATCCCAATACTTTGTTGCAGGAAAACCAGATTCAAAGAAATTTGGGAATCTTCCTATAAATATATAGGAACAATATCTTCTTTGGAATCAATTTTGTACCTGAAGCAATAAATAAAAGATCAAATATTTGAAGGCCTAAGTAGAAGGTCCCATTGCAAGATTGTAGACCTGTAGATTATAAAAGAGAGAAAATATCTAGAGGAGCCTTATTGCAGATTGAAGATGAAGAACACAGGCTTATATTGAGAGAGGGGGTGAACAGTATAAGAGCACTTTTTACTTTTATTTCCAAATCAATATTATGCAGTATATATATATATATATATATATATATATAAGTATCAATAGCAGTAAACAAAGCAATGCACAAAACACCATACACAATAGAGACACCATTTTAATGTGGTTCACCCAAATATGGCTACCTCCATGAAAAAAATATTTAACTAAAATTTTCTCAATCAATCTCTTGGGAATCCTTCCCAATTACAATTTTTATGGACCTCTATCCAAAGGAGATGTTGATCCCCTAAATATAGTTTTTGGATCTCTATCCATAGGAGAACTCCTTCTCCTCTACTCTGGATGGTGATCCTCTAGAAGACTACTACCTCCACTGCACTCGCTTGTGGATCTCTCTCCACTGAAGACTCTTGTCCCAACTAAAAAGACCTATCCTCACTGCCCTGGCTGGTGGATATCTATCCACTGGAGACTCTATCCTCTCTGCTCTATCACCTCCAAAGCTCTATATTAATTTTGTACTAAACACAGTCCATTTGGTCTAGTACAACTCTGCTTAATATCTTGTACTAAACACAGTCCAGTCGGTCTAGCACAAGTCTGTTCAATAAGATCATTCAAATATACACTAAACACATTCCATTAAATCTAGCACAAATTTGATCAAATCTTGTACTAAACATAGTCCATTCGGTCTAGCACAAATCCACTCAAATCTGCACTAAACACAGTCTAGTCGATCTAGCACAAATTTTCTCAATAGGTCCACTCAGAACCTACTCAAATCTTCTCAACAGGTCCACTTAGAACCTACACAAATATACTCAATAGGTCCACTCAGAACCTGCTCAAATCTACTCAACAGGTCCACTCAGAACTTGCTCAAATCTGCTCAAAAGATCCACACAGAACCTGTCCAAATCTTCTCAACAGGTCCACACAGAACCTGTCCAGATTTATTCAACAAGATCACACAGAACTTGTCCAAAACTTCTCAACAATCTCACATAGAACTTGTCCAATATTATAGAAACATAAAGAGAATTGTTAGAGACTCAATATGTTCTTTACTCAATGGTCAATCACTTTCTCAACTCAAATCAATCTCATAGAAACATAAATAGAATTGTTAGAGACTCAATATGTTCAATTCTCAAAACTCAATCACTTGCTCAAATCAATCTCATCGAAGCATAAAGATAATTGTTAGAGACTCAATATGTTCTATTCTCAAAACTCAATCACTTGCTCAACTCAATCTCATAGAAGCATAAAGAGAATTGTTAGAGACTCAATATGTTCTATTCTCAAAATTCAATCTCAACTCAAATCAGAATATAGAATAGTTTGTTTTATGGAACTTGATCAATCACTTCATACATCCACTTGATTAGGCTCAATCAACTCTACTCAACCAATCACTTCAAGAAACAACTCTTGCTCACAAAACCTAGTCCAATCATGTATCATCCAACTCAAAATATTTCCAATAATGCTCAATAACAAATATTACATAACAATGATACTCATGATATTTTCAAACCCTAGTTCAAGTTATTTGTATAACAACTCACTTTAACAACCATGCTTATCAAAAAAGGTTTTAAACACAACTCTCAATTTTAGAAAACCTTGAAGCATTAACTAAAACACTTCACTCAACCAATTATATCAACAACAATGCTTATCAATCAAGGTTTAATCACAACTCTCAATTCAGAAAACCTTGAAGTATTAACTCAAACGCTTCACTCAACCAATGATCTCAACAACAATGCTTATCAAACAAGATTTAATCACAACTCTCAATTCAGAAAACATTGAAGCATTAACTCAAACACTTTTGAAAAGGAAACCCTAATCAAATCCTTTTCACTCTAAACTTAATTTTCAAGTAAGCCAATCAACACACTCAACCAAGGAAGAATTTGCCCATACCTTTTGTTTGGCAAGGAGTTTATCTCACAAATCTGCCACACTAAAAATTTTATCTTTTCCAATCTCAATAAAGGTTAGAAGACTTCAATCAAATCACAATACAAAATAATCACCCAAAATACACCTTATTACTCCAACTCAAAAATAACATTCACCATATTTCTATAAATGGAAAAACCCTTAGTAAAAAATAATGCTCAAAAGTCTAAATAAAAAATTAATAAGACTTTACTAAAACTCCTTCTAACTCCTAAAATAATAAATCTGAAATATCAATACCTCCACAATAATCCTCAACAAACATTCACCATCAATCTCAAATATCAAACCTTCCACAATAATCCTCAACAAACATTCACCATAAATTTCATGCCTTAATGTATAAAAACAATAATCACTTATGCACTTTTATTTCTCCAACATTAGGAAACTAACAAAAATTAAATCAAAATTAAATACCTTATCCTTGGAGGGAATCGAACCCTCAACCTCGTCTCACCACAAGCGCCTTAACCACGGCCAAATTCATAGCACGTGCTAAGCACTAGCTTGAGATTAAAGAAACACTACGTGTTTCTTAATCTAACACCACCATTCGCCAAGCAAAAGGTCGTGCACCTTGGGCACCTCAAACAACACACCAAACAATGCACGCAGGGATTCAAAACATTAACCACCTTGCTGCCAACGCCTTTGCGCTTTTCCAACTACCACTAGGTCACGCTTGCCCAATGAAACATGAGGACGAAACCTTCCTCCTCTTTGTCTTTCACTTCCACATGCCATCGATTTCTTAATTCGAGCAAGGGTAACTTTCCAATGGTTTTGGCAAAGTATTTATATGCGTTATATTTGATTTGGACACATCGGTGCTAGCTCCTCCATGACAACGTCAATGAAAATATAGAGGCTTTGAAAGTCTATTTCTTTAAACCCCAAATTTGGGTTTAATTTACTTTAAAATTTGCGCTTTGAAATCTTTTTCCATCCAAAACCCAACATTAGGGTTTTATAAAAAATAATTAATTGTCCTTTGTAAACCAAATAATATTATAATTATAATTATAATAATTTATTTGGGTTTTTCACCACCTTGGATAAATATTATAATATTATATCATTCCATTGCTTCGGATATATTTGCTTCCAGAGGAGAAATGAAACCATTTTCTAAACCATTCTTTTGGGTGTAAAATAAAAATATTTTAACTCATTACAACTTCCATTGAACTTTGTACTTGAACTGGAGAAGAACTATCACTGGCATCTTGACATCAATGACAGATTTGGCTTAGGGAATCAAAATGTCCAACAATATCCCTCTTTGTCATTGATGGCAACCCATATTTTTTTACTGAAACCTGACCTTTATTTTTCTTCTGCTCCCTCTGGGACATTGATCCCCCTAGCTCAATTCTCTATCAGATATTATATCTCTCCCTATATAAAATATCTCCCTAATACACAAATCTCTCCCCCTTTGACATCAATGGCAAAGGGTCACCTTTGGGGCTTGGGGCTAATAATGAGCCTCTTAGCTTAGCCCCTCCCCCACATTTTTTTGAGGTGGTTAATTATGGGGTGGGATTATTTCTACTCCCAAAAGGCATTGTTCTTTGCCTTTATTCTCTTCCCTTATTTTCTAAATTTTCTTATTCTTTTGATTGTTTATATCTATGTCATCATTCCTATTCTTGTCATCATTCATGTTCCATGTTTCTATTCTTATTCTCATCCATATTCCTGCTCATGTTCCTGTCATCATTCCTATTCATGGTCCTGTTCTTATCCATGTTTATGTTCTTGTCCATGTTCATGTTCATGTTCATATTCATGTTCCTATTCATATTCTTGTTCCTGTTCATACTTTTTTTTGGAATATTTTCTCTACACCATTTTGCTATGTGACCATCATTATTGCACTTATAACACTTAATTTTATTATTCCTTGGAGGTGCAAATATCTTAGGATCTCTTCTAGTGAAGCCATATCCTTTTTTGTCATGAACCCTGTAATTCATTACCTTGTGACCAAACTCAATACATGAGTAGCAATATCCATGAAAATTTTATCTTTTCCCATATTCCTATATTTCATGTATCCTGCACTGTGAAGCCATGTTCCCAAACCTGTGACATGAAAAACATATTCTATTGAAGCTTCCTTGTCTTGACCTCATTGATATCTTGTTCTGATTGTTGTTTCATCTGTATCTTTTATGTGCATTGTTCCTATATTTGTTGAAATATTTATTGTCCAACTCATCCTCTGATGTCTCACTTCCTCTTACATTATCTTCTTCTAATGTATCTTCATCTAAAGTTTCTTCTTCTTCAAAACTTGAAGTAGACTCTTAGACTCTTCTTCCCATTTCTTTTCAACTTATTTGGAACCAAGACCTATTTTTTTTGTTTCTCCTCTTTGTATCTTGACTATTTTATCCACACTCTTTGCACTGTTTACATACTTGTATAGTTTATTATTGGATTCTTCTACATATTCCTTTAGTAGAGCCACTTCTTGTGCTAACTTATCACATTCCAAGATCTTTTCTTCTAACTTATCTTTGAACTTATTTGCCTTAGCCTTTGATTTTTTTAAATCCTCTATGATCAATAATCTTTCTTCATCACATTCTTGAAACTAAATTTCAAGCTTAGAGTGTTTATTTCTTACCTTATTTACAGTTTCAAGGGCATATATGAGTTCTCCCTTGATATCATAACCATTCTCTGCTGAATAATCCTCTATTTATTTACCTTTGTCCACATCATTACTTTATTTTGGCTTATCTTCTATAGGATCACTCACTTCTTCTTATAATTCCATAAGAAGACTTTAATCTGGTCTTTCAAGTGCATCTTCATAGTCATCATCATTGAAACTATAACCATACCTTGTGCAATCATCTTCAAGATTTCCAAATTTACCACATCTAAAAAACTTGATAATAACTAGAGCATTTCTTAATAGGTTCTTTCTCTTCAATCATAAATAGGACTTCATCTCTATCATTGTCTAAAAATCTAGCATCACTATCATTTGAGTACTTACTTGCAATATCCTCATAGTAGCTTCTCTTTTGTCTTTGGAAGAACTTATTTTCTTTTCTGCTTTGTTCATCCTTGCTTTTATTTTGATGCCTAAATATTTCTAATTCCCTGTACCTGTGATCCTATTTTTCTTCACCATTGTTGTTCTTTGGCTCTTTACAATCTGTTACAAAATATCCATACTTTCCATAATTGAAACACTTAATAGATCTCATATCTATGGGCCTTATAGAACTTCTATCCAAAGGATATGCTAATCCCCTAAATATGGTTTGTGGATATCTATCCACAGGAGAAATCCTTATCCTCTACTCTAGCTGGTGATCCTCTAGAAGACTACTACCTCCACTGCACTGGCTTGTGTATATCTCTCCACTAAAGACTCTTGTCCCCACTTAGAAGACCTATTATCACTAACCTGGTTGATGGATCTCTATCCACTGGAGACTCTATCCTCTCTGCTCTAGAACCTCCAAAGATCTATCTCAATCTATACTAAACATAGTCCATTCGGTCTAGCACAGCTCTGCTCAATCTGTTGTACTAAAAATATTCTAGTCGTTTTAGCACATGTCTACTCAATAATATCACTCAAATCTATACTAAACACATTCCATTCAGTCTAGCACAAATCTACTCAAATATTGTACTAAACATAGTCCATTCGGTCTAGCACAAGTCCACTCAAATCTACACTAAACACAGTCTAGTCGGTCTAGCACAAATTTGCTCAATAGGTTCACTCAAAACCTACTCAAATCTACTCAACAGGTCCACTCAGAACCTGCTCAACAGGTCCACTTAGAACCTACTCAAATCTGCTCAACAGGTCCACTCAAAACTTGCTCAAATCTACAAAACATGTCCTCATAGAACCTATCCAAATCTTCTCAACAGGTCCACACAGAACCTGTCCAAATCTACTCAACAAGCTCACATAGAACTTGTCCAAAACTGCTCAACAAGCTCACAAAGAACTTGTCCAATCTCATAGAAACATAAATAGAATTTTTAGAGACTCAATATGTTCTTTACTCAATGCTCAATCACTTTCTCAACTCAAATCAATCTCATAGAAACATAAAGAGAATTTTTAGAGACTCAATATGTTCTATTTTCAAAACTCAATCACTTGCTCAACTCAATATCATAGAAGCATAAAGAGAATTGTTAGAGACTCAATATGTTCTATTCTCAAAACTCAATCACTTGCTCAACTGAATCTCATAGAAGCATAAAGAGAATTGCTAGAGACTCAATATGTTCTATTCTCAAAACTCAATCTCAACCCAAATCAGAATATAGAATAGCTTTTTTTATGGAACTTGATCAGTCACTTCATACATCTACTTGGATAGGCTCAATCAAATCTACTCAACCAATCACTTCAAGAAAAAACTTTTGCTCACAAACCCTAGTCCAAGAATGTATCATCCAACTTAAAATATTTCCAACAATGCTCAATAATAAATCTCACATAACAATGATACTCATGATATTCTCAAACCATAGTTCAATTTCTTTGTATAAAAACTCACTTCAAAAACCATGATTATCAAAGAAGGTTTTAAACACAACTCTCAATTTTAGAAAAGCTTGAAGCATTAACTAAAACACTTCACTCAACCAATTATATCAACAACAATGCTTATCAAACAAGGTTTAATCACAACTCTCAATTCATAAAACCTTGAAGCATTAACTCAAACACTTCACTCAACCAATGATCTCAACAATAATGCTTATCAAACAAGGTTTAATCACAACTCTCAATTCAGAAAACCTTGAAGCATTAACTCAAACACTTTCGAAAAGAAACTCTAATCAAATCCTTTTCACTCTAAACCTAATTTTCAAGTAAGCCAATCAACCAACTCAACCAAGGAAGAATTTTCCCATACATTTTGTTTTATAATGAGTTGATCTCACAAATCTGCCGCACTCACTAATTTCCATTTTCCAATATCAATAAATATTAGAAGACTTCAATCAAATCACAATACAAAATAATGACCCAAAATACACCTTATTACTCCAACTCAAAAATAACATTCACCATAGTCTTCTTTAAATAGAAAAACCCTTATACAAAAATAATGCTCAAAAGTATTAATAATAAATTAATAAGACTTTACTAAAACTCCTTATAACTCCTAAAATAATAAATCTCAAATATCAATACCTCCACAATAATCCTCAACAAACATTCACCATCAATCTCAAATATAAAACCTTCCACAATAATCCTCAACAAACATTCACCATAAATTTCATGCCTTAATGTATAAAAACAATAATCACTTATGCACCCTTATTCCTCCAACATTAGGCAACTAACAAAAATTAAATCAAAATTAAATACCTTGTCCTTTGATGGAATCGAACCCTCAACCTCATCTCACCACAAGCACCTTAACCACAACAAAAGTTGTTGCACAAGCCAAGTGCTCGTTTGAGATTAAAGAAGCACTATGTGCTTCTTAATCTCACACCACCTTTCGCCAATCAAAAGTTCATGCACCTTGGGTGCCTCAAACAACACACCAAATAAAGCACGTAGGGATTCAAAACGTCAACCACATTTCTACCAGTACCTTTACGCTTTTCCAAATACCACTAGGCCACGCTTACCCAAAAAAAATTGAGGACAAAACCTTCCTCCTCTATGCCTTTCGTTGCCATATTTTCGTAAATCACAAGCTCTTTTTTTTGCATGCCACCAATTTCTTAATTCAAGCAAGGGTAACTTTCCAATGGTTTTGGCAAAGTATTTATATGCATTATATTTTTTGTGTACACGTCGGTGCTAGCTACTCCATGACAACGTCGGCAAAAATATAGAGCCTTCGAAAGCATTTTTATTTAAATCCCAAATTTGGGTTTAATTTACTTTAAATTTTGCGCTTTGAAATATTTTTCCCTCCAAAACCCAACCTTAGGGTTTTATAAAAAATAATTAATTTTCCTATGTAAACGAAATAATATTATAATTAAAATTATAATAATTTATTTGGTTTTTTCACCACCTTGGATAAATATTATAATAAATATTATAATAGTATATCCTTCCATTGCTTTAGATATATTTTCTTCCAAAGGAGAACTAAAGCCATTTTTTGAACCATTCTTTTTGCTGTGAAATAAAATATTTTAACCCATTACAACTTCCATTGAACTTTGCACTTGAACTGGAGAAGAAATATCACTAGCATCTTGACATCAATGACAAATTTGGCTTAGGGACTCAAAATGTCCAACGAAGAAGAAGAAAATCTAGAGAAGATTCCAAGAGAAGATTGGATATTGGTGATCTTCATTGAATATTGAAGATTGCAAATCAAAAAGGAGGTCCTATAAATAAGACCCTATTTAAGGAATAAGAGACTCAAGAAAAAGAGTCCTGAAGAAGATTGGAGATTGGAGATCTCCATTGAAGATTGAAGAGAAGACCCAAAGGAGGTCTCATTGAAGAACTTCCATATTTAGAAGATTGAATATAGAGAAGGACTAGCAAAAGTCCTATTCTAGATTTTAGAACCAGCAGATTTTAGAGATCCAAGAGGGAGATCTCATTGCAAGACTTCATAGTTGAAGATTGAAGGAAATATCTCATTGAGAAGACTAGAGAAGCTGCTGAAATTTTAAGACCCTAGAGAAGAGGTCTCAAGGAAGGAGAAGGCTAGGAAAGCCTCATTACAGAATTCGATGAAGGCCATTGAAGGAGTTTCTAGGAGAACTCATTGGAGAAATTTACTAGCAAGGAGTTCTTGATAAAGGAGGTTTTGGGATAATTGTCGCCATCCGACAACAAGCCCAAAAGGAGAAGAATTTGGCAAGGAGTTTGCCAAATTTTGGAGGAGAATAGTGAAGACCTCAAGGTAATTAGAATCTTGAGAAGAAGGCCATGATTGAAGTTAGAATTCGACAAGGAGGTTGAAGGAGAAAGGAGTTAGAAGAAGCCATCAAATCTAAGAGATTTGAAGATTGCCATTGAAGGTTGATTAAGAGAAAGGAAGTTGCTAGTTTCTACAGTATAAAATTGAAGGCTTCTAGGAGAAGAGTTACAACTAAGATTTGGAGGAGTTTCCTACCAAATTTGGGAGATTCAAGGACAACATTTTGAAGGAGAAATTGATTGTGAAAGGGCAGAAATAAGGGCAGCATTACTAGTTGCTGAGTTTTCAGATTTCAAGAGAGCATCCTAAAGGATAGTTAAAGCCACCAAACTACATTTTTGGGAAGCAAGTTAGAGGGTTTCAAAGCTGCAAATTGGTGGGATAAATAGTTATTTTGGACAGCAAGGAAGAGTTGTAATTTCATCTAATATAAGGTAGCATTTAGGTGAATCTAATCACCAAGATTTCCATCATCTACAGAGGTCATTAAGGTAAGCAAATTTGGTGCAAAAGGTTCATTACTTGAACATTAGTTACTTGGTTTATTATTGAGTTTCATTAAGCACCATATTAGAGTTTAAAATTTGCAAGGAGAAGGTTGCATATTAAGTCTTCAAGGAAGTTCAAAAGATAGTTTCTACAAGGGTTATAACCTACACACAAAAAGGAGGAGTTAGATATATTTCAAAAGAAATGAAAATATCAACATCCTACCTTCTAGTAAAAGCAAAGAAGACATTATTCTTAAGTGAAGGTTGCATAGATTGAGAGTTCATTAAAAGGAGCAATAAGGAGAAATTACTATTGCATCATACTAGTTATTAAAGGTGCATTAAGTATTTAAGTTAAGGTGAAAATTAGTGCAAAGTCAAGCCATTCAAAAGGGCATATTCGTTGCATGATTAAAGAGCTTGGATTCATTATTGCTAAGTTAACCAAGCAAAGGAGATAGAGGAGAGAGTTGTCTAGTAAGAAGGGCAACATCAAATCATTGTTTTCCACCAAGGAGTAGAGCAAGAAGCCGCCTCATCAAGGAAGAGAGAAATATTTAAAAAAGGGAGATTTAAATATCTCAAAGTTTAGGTGCAAGTTAAGGTATTTTATTCTAACTATTGCAAAGCTATTTGCATTACATTATTGCACCATATTCCTCTTGTCCTACGTAGCAAAGAGAGGATAAAATAGAGTGTCTTAAGACACTACAACAACAAGCATATTACATCTACAAAGCAACCATATCATCAAGTTTGTAGAGCAAACTTCAAAGAGGAGGAAGAGAGCCAATGAAGGGCTCAAATAGTCAAGTTTCAAGGTGTCTAAAGACACCAAAATCTAGCACCTACAGTAGTATAACCTACAACATCAAAGAGTCTACATAAGGAGCATAACATCCATTGCAAATCTATATAAAGCAAGAAGGATAGCACAAAGGATAATGTATTGCAAGCATAAAGAAGCAAGTTACATAAAAATCAAGGTGTAAACAAAGAGTGCATTACCCAAGCAATAGCTTGGACGAACCGCCAACTAAGAAGATAGGTTTGAAGCACCTAAAGCCACCATTGCTAGAGTAGAATCATCACCTAAGAGGGCAGCATTGGAGCACCATAGAACCACCATTACTAGAGCCAACTTCATGGGAGAGTAGCATCACCATTCACTTGAGAGAAAGCATTGAAGCCAAGACCAAACAATTTGCATTCGTTGGCAATAAGTATTCAGGGAATAGAAGATGTTGAAGGTATCCTTACATGCAAGGGAAAGGAGCGCCACTTGCCATCTCAAGCCAAGGTATCTTGTGCCACTTGGCACAACAAAATAAGGTACCTAAATATACCTTTTAATACCTACACAGGAAGGGAGCGCCCATGATAAAGTAACACCCATCTTGAGTGTTGAAAGCATCATTTGAAGGTTAGAAGGCATAATAATTATTGCACATTATTCAAAGGAAGATAAGAGCATTGAAGGCACCTAAAATAATGCTCATCAAGACTGTAACCTCCACTTGCCACCTGAGCAATGTATGCACCACGTGGCTAGAGCTTCAAGAAGGGACAAAGCCTATTAAAGCACCCAAGTTGAAGAAAAGCATAATTTTGGAAGCATGAGATTGAGCATTGGAGAGTCAAGATTTGAGTGGATTCAAAGTGCATTTAAGGAGGAGGAAGACTCATAAGGCACCCATGAGCAATAAATGCTCTTTGTCATACATAGAAGACTAGCATTACAATGCCAAAGCTTGGATTGAAGAGTCAAACTAGAAGCCAATCAACACACACATTTTACATTGCAAGGAAGGTAAAGATTTACTTGATTTAATATTTGCTTTTCTTAAGTATAAGGAGTTATAAGGTGCTTAATATAAGGTTGAAGTTTATTTATTACTGCATTGAAGAACTAAGCAAATACCAACCTTAGTGAATTAGAAGGCAATTAAAGCAAAGGGAGTATATCTTAAAAGATAGTGCAAATTGCATGAGATTCAAACATTAAAATATTTGCAAATAATTAATTAGGAGATATAAGGTTTTCAACATTGAAAAATTGAAATATTAGTTTGCAAATATTATTACTTTCTAAATTTTCAAATTAGGGAGATATAAGGAATACCACATCAAACTTTAGTTTCTTGGAATTTAGAAAATTGAACCATTGAGAATTGAAGGATTAAAGAAGCAAAACCATTAATTGCTTGAAAGTTGGAAATTACATTTTACATTAGTCTCTTACATTAATTTATGAGATATTAATCCAACTAAAAGGTCTTGAAGGAAAAGAACCTTATTAAAACTTGAAGGTGCATCATCATTTATCTTTAGCTTTCTACTTACTAATTATTAGGGAGAAATAAGGCAAGAAAGTGAAGTTGAACATTAGGGAGACAAAAGGGATTCAACTCAAACTAAGAAATCTAAGCATACTATCAAAGACTCATAGTGCATTCAAACACTTGCAAGATAGAAGGCATTTTACAAAACTTGTAAAATTGAAAAGTTCTTAGCAAGGTTGAGCATATACTTAAAAACTAGGGAGTTATAAGGTAGACAACTTCAAAGTTTTTGAAATACAAAACTTCTACCAAAAATTATTCTCAAAGAAGATTACTTAAAAGGAACTATGGAAAGGCTTATTAAATATACAGGTCTTAAGGAACCAAAATGGTTCAAAGACATACTTGATTCTAGGATTGATAATAAGGAGAATACAATTAGAAGAAAATAACCAATATGGTTTAGAAAGACTTCTGAGAATTCACAAATCGATAATTTGGGAAAAGTAAATTCTTCAAAAATATCTTTTGATGATTACTACTATACTAATGAAGATATTGAGAACCATATTCAAAAGGTAGAAAAGAGTATTCATCAAAAATATATCCTACAAATTTATGAAAGAAGCAAGGATGAAATAGCTTCAATCCTACATAGATGGTTTAACTCTTTCATCAAGGAAATGAATGGACTTGATTCTCCTAAAAATAGTGACAAAGAAATTGGGATATCTTCACTATGCACTTATTGCAACAAATTTGGTCATGAGAAAGCAAACTGCTGGAGTTTCCATCCATGCAAATATTGTGGAGGAAAATATCATTCATCTTTCTTCTATTACTATAAAGACAAGTACTATAAAATATTTGAAGAGAGACTAATATTCATATTAGATTGTTTCTTCCAAGTTCTTATTTTAGAAGCTTCCACTAACAATGAATTCAAGCTTGATATTTTTGAAGATCAAGGAAATAGGTCATTCAAAAAACCAAAGGAAAGAAAATGGAGCAATTCTGATCCACTTATGACCTACAATATTATGAGATCTCTAGTTCATCAAAGACACTTTGAAGACTTCAAGAACAAATATTCTACCAAACACTTTGAAATAATAGAAACCAGAGGAATGAAGAAGACAATGAAAGACAACATGAAGACCGAACCAAATGAAAGAGAAGGACTGGATCAAGCTGAAGAATATTTGAAAGACAAAGATCCATATTGAAGACTAAAGTCTTCAATACCCAAATAATGTAATACAAGGGGGTGTTAGAGTATATTACATTATTTGGTACATGCCAATGTACCACCTTGGGTACATTTCTAGATTAGGAGTTTATCTTAGATTAAGGTTTAAGTAGTTACTTCATGCAATGTAATAAATGCACAAGTGTTAGAATGTGCAATGATGTAAATGTGCATGTAGTCCACATGTACATGAGTCATAGGATAGGTAGATGAAGAGTCATGGGTAGAGTAAAGGCCAAGGAACATATCTTCCTATATATAGGCCTTTGAGGTAGTAAGAGTAAGAGGAAGAGAGAGAGAGAGAGAAAGAGAGGAATGATGTCAAGATAGAGAGTAGTGAGTAGGTACAATGTAGTTCTTCATTAAAAATTTTGGAGTGTTCAAGTCCTCCATTATATTGCATTGTACTATTTTTGTGAGCTTTTATTAATGGCATATTACTGAGTTATTGCAAAAGTTTATCATCTAGTTTTCCTACATATTATAGTGCCATTATCATATAGTTATCATAGCTTACTTATTTTACATCTTGTGGTTGCATTTCCTTTAATATACATCCTCAAAAGCTAATACTTCATAACCAACAAGAATGAATTTCTCGGATTTTCATCCAACTTTTTCCTCTTTTAAGCAAGAATGTGCATAAAGGCCTCACGATTAAAAATACTCAAGTTAGATATTAATGGTTTTCTTCCACTCCAAGCCTCTTCTGATGTCTTGTCATTCAAAGTAGTGCATGATGATAAATTAACCAAATAGTTGGCACTTGAGATTGTTTTAGCTTAAAATATTTTATTGGGTTTTCATCAGACAACATGATCGTCATATTTTTAAGTAATGTTTTATTCATTCTCTTTTTATTCCATTTTTTTGAGGATAATAAGGTGGTCTTCTATACAGAGATGCTTTTTTGTTTGTAAACTCTTAAAAAATAGCAAAACAATATTATCATCCATTGTCATTGTACAATATCTTAAGTTATCTACATGTCTACCTTTCTACATTAACAATAAATATTTTAAATGATCGAGGATGTCACTCTTTTTTTTTTTAAATATAGTCCACACTTTTATGTTGTGATCATAAATAAAAATGGCAAAATACAATGCACCACCAATAGATGGAATATACATAGGACCAAAAATATTGGTATGAAAAAGATCCAAAATAGATTTAGCTCTATGTGGGTGATAATAAAAGGTTACCCTTTTTTTTACGTATTACACATTATTCACAAACGTTGAGAGTGTTAGAGTTGATATCCTAAATGCCATGCACCATGTCTATGTTGAAAAACTACTTCAAGTTAGTTTCTCCTAGATGGCCAAGTTATTTGTGTCAAAGAAGATAATCTCCAGAATCCACTTCATCATTTTTCTTAGTTGCATTAGCTTCTTTTATAGAGAAAATATTACAAAGGTTTTTCTCACAAGGGCTAACATCTAGTTTGAAAAAAATGTCTTTCTTATTTCCTTTTGCAAGCACCAGTGTACCTCTAATGAGCTTGCATCCTTCATTTGATAAGGTAAAAATTACTCTTTTTCAGTTAGTTTTCCAACTAAGAGAAGATTTCTTCTTAGCTTAGGGAAATATCTAATTTTTTGCAAGCATTTGACTTTTCCACCTAAATCCTTCACAAGAATTGTACCTCCTCCTTCTACATTACAAAATGAATTATCACCCATATAAAATTTTACACCATTTACCTCTTAATAATTTACAAACCACTCATGATGTGGTTTCATGTGCAAAGAAGCCCCTGAATATATAATCCAATCTTTAGGACACCCTTCAAATGATAGACTTGAAGAAACAAGAAACATGGAGGATTTTTCATCTACAATTTTCTTAGTTGTCTCCTCTTTTTTTACCTTTTCATTCTTCTTATTCAACAAGGGACAATGAAACTTGATATTCCTCTTTTTGTGATAGTAGTAGCATTCCTACATATTGCTAAAAAAATTCTTTCATGTTGGATACTCTACCTCTAGACTTTCTTCTCCCACTAGATCTACCTTTTCATATTTCCTTTGAGTGTCCATGTGCTAAATAGTCCTTTGGAGTGGATGTTTCATCAACAAATATCCTTCTTGTCTCCTCATTCAACAATTGGATAACCATTGACTCCATCTGTAACTTGTCAGAAGCAACACTTATGGTAGTAATAAGATTCTCCCATGAGTCTAGCATGTTGATTAATAATTCCAGGCATTGATCTTCATCACTTCATTTATCATCAAGGGAGTTTAATTACTTTATTAGCATATTAAAATCATTCAAGTGGTTTTAGAACTTGTCATTCTTCTTCATCTTGAGATTTGCCAGCTCCCTTTACAACATTAACTTATTCACTATTCACTTGGAAGCGTATATACTCTCCAACTTGTTCCACATGTCTTGAGTAGATTATGCTTTTTTCACCCTTAAAGTCATAAATTCTGCTAAACTTAGTCTAACGAGGGATATTTCTTTTCTATCTAGCTTATTAAAATCCTCTTATGCTATCCCAGTGGACTTTCTAGTGACTACAACCCACAAGTCTCTTTCCACTAGCAAATCCTTCATTTTTATCTTCCTTAATGTGAAGTTTAATCTGTTGAACTTCTCAATCTCCATTCTGTTGCTCATTTTATGCAAATTGTTCTCTTCTCCCACTCAAATTGTGAAACAGTGCACTGGCCCTCAAGAATGCTCCAAAATAAAGATAAAGTAACCAATTTTGTAGATAAGGAGAGCATGAATCACTACCAAAGCATATACAATTGCATCTCTTCTACTATTGTGCTCTAATACGATGAAAAAAAAGCACAATATATGTTAAAACAAAAAAAAATCAAGCAAAAACATAAACAATAGATAAAATGAGGACCATGTATTTTCATAAAGGCATTCATTTATTTATAGAAACCCCATACGGAATGTTATATGCAAAAATGGAGGTTTTCCTAATTTACCTGTCCAAATAATCTTATGGAATCTTCCAAATTTTACTATAGACATTTATGGTGACGTGTACCAACATCTTTAATTTGACCTAAAAAAAAACAACATCAAACCTTCAAAATTAGGCATCCATAAACTTTCTAAAATATTTCATCATCAAACAAAAAAAATCATACAACACCTAAACACATATGCAAATAGGCATCCATAAACTTTCTAAAATATTTCATCATCAAACTAAAAAAAAATCATACAACACCTAAACACATCTGCAACATCTTGAGTCTTGCCAATGACCGTTATGTTTCTATTGTGTTTAGGGTGACTTTTTGTTCCTTCTCCTCTGGCATTAGACCTATGGACTCGTTAGTTTGGTTATATAATAGCTAGGGAGAGGCTAATTTGTGTCTCAAGCCAACTCAGGTCCACATGAAATTCATCAGACTTCACTATGAATTTCTCACCCATTTTTGAGCACCTACAGCTAACAAACATAAACGTGGGTGATGGTAGTTGTTGCTTTAGCATTATGAGGATGTAGACAATGTTGGCAAGTTCAAGACACAGATATTATGAGGGAGGAAATCTGAGTTAATCCCAACAAAGTCAAGTCGACCTATGAATGTAGAGTTGCGTATTGGAGTAAACTGCTCAATGTTATCCCATCTCACACACACACAAACCTAGTCGTTAAATTATTATAGTCAAAGAACAATGCGAAAAAGTCCCAGATTCCATACATGTTTATGGAACGGCACAAGAACAAGAACATGGATATGAACAAGAATAAGAACAAGAATAGGAATATGAACATGAATAGGAACATTAACATGGACATAGAGAGGAACATTCAAAGGAATTTGAGAGGAGCTAGGGGGAGCAACACAGAAGAAGTCAAGCTTTCAGTAAAAATAATTTGGGTTGTCATAAATGAAAAAGGAGAGATTGTTGGACATTTTGAACAGTTGTCATTGATGTCCAAAATTAGTTGTTATTGATGTCAAGGTGCCAGGTGATAGCTCATCTTAAGTGCAAGTGGAAGTTTAATGAAATTCATGACGGGTTTAAATATCTATATTTTACACCCAAGAGAATGGGTCAACCTAAGGAAGCAATTTATCCAAGGCATCAAAAGGATATAATATTATAATAATTATTATTATAATATTAAAGTGATATGGTGAAAACCCCAAATAAAATATTTATAATTTTCATTATAATATTTTATAAATCAGTGGGTTTTATAAAGTTTAATTATATTTCATAAACCTAAAGGTTGGGTTTGGAATAAATGGCATTCAAAGCACTTTTAAAAACTTCACTGACATCGTGGAAGGAAATCAGGGAAGCACCGACGTCTCCCAAGGTATGGAGGAAGCAATATAAATACATTACCCAAAGTCTAAAACATTATCCTTGCTCAAAATTTTAATTGGAATGTGAAAAAGAATAAGATCTCGTGAGAATTACGAATTTTGTGGACAACAAAGTTTTTTAGGAAGGAAGCATTAATTTTCAAAGGCACATAGGATAGTGTGGCCTACTGGTGATTGGGAAGTGCAAAAATGTTTGTTCATGCGAGGGCTTACATTTGAAATGTGGTAGGTGCATTGGAGGTCATGTTCGTTAAGGAACCCAAGGTGCACATCATTTTGCCAAGGGAAGAAGGAGTTGAGAGTTGAATCACGTGGTGGAGCTTCATTAATTGCAAACGAGTGCATGGCTCGTGTGACAACTTTGGTCGTGGCTAAGGCACACGTTGTGGGTAAGGTTTAGGGTTGGATTCCCTTCGAAGGTGAGGTTTGTATATTAGTCATCTTTTTGTATTGTGTTTTATTGAAGTCTTCTAACCCTTATTGAGATTTGCAAAGAAGTAATTGTGAATGTGGCAGATTTGTGGGATCAACTCTTTGGCAACAAAAAGGTATGGGAAAATTCTTCTTTGGTTGAGTTGATTTATTGGATTACTTCTAAATAAAGTTTGGAGTGAAAAGTATTTGTTTAGGTTTTCCATTTCGAAAGTGTTTGATTTAATTCTTCAAGGTTTTATGGAATTAAGAGTTGTGATTAAAACCTTATTTTATAAGCATTGTTGTTGAAGCCATTGGATTGTGTGAAGAACATGAGTTAGGGTTTTGAGAATATCATGAGTATCATTGTTATGTGAAGATTGTTTTATAAGAATTGTTGATGAAGTGAGTTATTGTGCAAATAACTTGAACTAGGATTTGAAAAGATCATGAGTATCATTGTTATGTGAGATTTGTTGTTGAGCATTGTTGGAGATATTTTGAGTTGGTTGATATATGCTTGGACTAGGGTTTGTGAGAAAGGGATGTTTCATTAATAAATTGGTTGAGTTGAGTGGTTAATCCTAGTCAAGTGATTGAGCATTGAGTATACAACATATTGAGTCTGTAACAATTCTCTTTATTCTTATATGATATTGAAAGTGATTGAGCATTGAGTATAGAATATATTGATTCTAACAATTCTCTTTATGCTTCTATGAGATTAAAAGTTATTGAGCATTGAGTGTAGAACATATTGAGTCTCTAATAATTCTATTTATGCTTCTATGACATTGGACAAGTTCTGTGTGGACTTGTTAAGAATATTTGAGATAAGTCTTTGAGAAGACTTGTGGACTATTTTTGTGTGAGCTTTTTTGGAAGATTACAATACAGATTTGGCTAAGTTCTAGAGAGGACTTATTGAGTAGATTTGGATAGGTTCTAAGTGGACCTATTGAGAAAATTTGGACAGGTTCTGAGTGGGCCTGTTGAGGAGATTTGGATAGGTTCTAAGTAGATCTGTAGAGCAGATTTGAGCAAGTTCTGAGTGGACCTGTTGAGAATATTTGAGCAGGTTCTAAGTGAACCTATTGATTTGATTTGTTCTAAACTAACTGGACTATGTTTAGTGCAGATTTGAGTGAGCTTTTTGAGTAGACTTGTGCTAGATCGACTGGACTGTGTTTAGTGTAGACTTGATCATATTTGTACTAGATCGACTGGACTGTGTTTAGTGTAGACTTAAGTGAGATTGTTGAGTAGACTTGTGCTAGACCGATTGGACTATGTTTAGTGTAGAGTTGAGAAGATTTGTGCTAGATCGACTGGAATATGCTTGGTGCAGATTTGAGTGAGCTTGTTGAGTAGACTTGTGCTAAACTGATTGGACTATGTTTAGTGCAAAGTTGAACATATTTATGCTAGATCGACTAAACTGTGTTTAGTACATATTTGAGACAAATATTTGGATGTGATAGAGTAGAGAGGAAAATAATCTCCAGTGGATAGATATCGATCAACCGGGGTAGTGAGGATAGGTCTTCTAAGTGGGTACAAGAGTCTTAAATGGAGAGAGATCCACAAGCTAATGTAGTGGATGCAGTAGTCTTCTAGAGGATCACTAGCCAGATCATAGGAGGAGTTATCCTATGGATAGATATCCACAAACCAAATTTAGGGTATCAACATATCCTTTGGATAGAGCTCCATAAATATTGTAATTGGGAAGGATTCCCAAGATATATTTGAGAAATATTTAGAAGAAATATTTTATCTGTGGATGTAACCCACATTGGGTGAACCACGTTAAATTGGTGTATTTATTGTGTATGATGATTTGTGCATTTCTTTGGTTATTGCTATTGATATTGCCATTTATTATATTTATTAATACTATTTGGGAAAGAAAAGTAAAAAGTGGTCTTATACTATTCACCCCCCCTCTCAGTATAAGCTTGTGTTCTTTAACTAATATTCACAAGACTCCTTCACACCACATATTTACTAAGCATAAAAATATTTACAAGGTTCTTAAAATGTACTTGCAAGGTACCAAATAATGTAATAAACTCCAATAAACCCTATCACATTATTTGGTATGCTTTTATTATACGATTTAGATCTTGGTCTTTTTGCTCTGATTTTGGTATTGACCTTGGCTCCATCTTTTTATTTTTAGTTCTCTCAAATATTTCATATGTGCCAAGGTACAATTGGTACCTATCATAACTTTGTCATCTTTGTTTATTTCTTGTCACAACATTCTCTATTACAAAATTGATACCTATAACAAAATTAGTTTATCCTAATTCATCATATCCTTATTTAGTATTATTTTTCTTTTTGTGTTCTTTAAAATTCATCATTTTCCTTATAGCAAGTCATCACAATAATACTTATCACAACATTTATTTTTCATCATAAAATCCACATGTATTATGTTGTCACTTTGATGATTTATAATTCTTATTTAGTGTTTCTTGTGATTTTCACTTATCTTATAGTAATAGTTGGTTAAAAATTTACGAGATAATGATATCATATCTAAGGAAAATATTCCATTTTTATAGAACCAATGGCTTTATTTTCTTTTTTACTTATAATGAAATTTATTTATTTTCACTGAATACTTGAATTCAATTTTTCTACCCTTATCCAATGATTATGATGATAATATCAAGTTGTTGGCCAAACTAGGTACATACAATACATTTTCAAGTATACATTAAAAAATGGAAGATTGCATAGAGAATTGTCTACTTCTTAAACCTAGTAGATTTTGTCATCTACAATTTTAACTGGTATGCTTTGTTTTACTTGGATAGAATCAAGCCAATGTAGGTTACCGGTCATGTGATTACTTGATCCTATATCAATGTACCAATAATTATCCTCTAATTTTCTTATGTCATGTGTCCTTTCAAACATTTATTCTAAATTTGATTTCCCATTTTTCTATTGAAAGAATGTGGTGGTTTGACCCATTTGACCATGTTCTTCTTTGAGATAAAAATTTCTATATTTTTGAGTACCTCTCTTAATAAAATTTAGTTCTTCAAGTAAGTGAGATTTTGTAAGAGGTATTTTTATGAAGCCATAATTTGTAAAGAATTTCCATTTTATTTTTTATCCAATTCTTAAATAAAATATCAATTCTTATGTAATTTGCTTGGATGGGGGAAAGTTTATTTTAATTTTCAATTAGAAAGCCTTTTAACTCCATATTTATATTTAAATCTTCTTTCCTTTCTCAAGAAAAATCCTCTCAAGGCCCCTTTTTAAATATTCTTGTTTAATTTAATTTTCTTTCTCTTTGGACAAGTCTCTTTTGATGATTTCTTCCTTTCAAGTTTTTTCTTCTCACATTCTTCACTTTAAATTCTTTCTTTTCAAATTTTTATTTCCAATGAATTTATTGCCACTTCAAAAAATAGGTTTATTTTCTATTTATTTATTTTTTCTCTTTTTAAAAGAATATTCCTTATGAATTTTATTTTGCTTCCTAATTATTTTTGTTCAATATTCCAATGAATATAAATGGAGGTAATTTTTTTTCATACCTTATAAATCATGCTCATAAATTTATCTTCTTCTTCCTTGATTGAATTTGTCCTTCAATATCATTGCTCATTTCCAGAAACCTTTTTAAATATTCCTTAAATAATGCTTTTTCAAAAATATATTTCTCACAAAACATTACGTGAGATTTTACCTTTATTCAAATTTTAATAAATATCTCTTTAATTTATACATCAACACATTATCACCACAATCAATGCACCTTATATTTATGTGACATCTCCAACCTTTGAAAATATATATTTTTTTAATTTTCTACTACTCTTTTGACTCTTGTTGGGTATTATTCTTACGTCAACCTACAATACCTCTAACTACATTATTTCAATTGCTCTTATACATATTTCTTAGACTTCTTTGTAACAATGTTACATATTCTCTCCTTTGTACTTGTCAATCATGCTCACTATTTTGACTTCATTTCAGATGTATGTCTAGTTCTATAGGCTCAAGATTTCATCTAGCATGCCATCATGAACATTCTACACTATATTGCCCCAACTTGGCAACATGATCAATATGTCAAATGCTTATCATTCTACTTATCTCCTATTTTTCTTCAAGTGATTCTCTAAGATGTAAATAAATCTAACAATCTAAGCTAACAAAGACCACCTAATCCTAACAACTAATTCAATGTGAGATAATGGGAGCTTCATGTGAATACAAAGGGCCAAATAGATCTAGCTGATAATAAGTCTAGCTAGAAAATAAAATAATAATCCTAAGAAGTAAACTAAACCTAGGACTAAATGATGTCCTCATCATACCTCCCCACAATATAAGCATTAGAATCCAATGTTTTTACTATAGAAGTGAGAGGTTGAGACGCCAAATTTTGGAAACATATACTACTAAGAGAACAGATTGGATGTTGAGATGCCACATCATCTTCAGTATGAACAAGGTCATTAAGGCCATGAGATGTCAATGTTGGGATACAATGTCAAGGCACAACTCTATCACCAATCTATGAAGGAACACGATGAGGCAATGATGAGGTACTAATAGGATGCTACAAAGTTTGTTACACAATAGGAACTGATGAACATGAAAAGGAAGAAGGTCACTCTAAAATAAGAGGAAGAAGAACAATAGGAGTAGTAGGAGAAGATGTAGAAGAAGAAGAAGAAGAAATTGCCTCATTGTGAGAAGGTAGTTCTATAGAAGCAAGTGTTTCCTAAGGCCTATTAGAGGTTAATGCTATCTTTTGTGACTAATGTGAGCAAAGAAAAAGTGTGGAATGTGGAAGGTTATGAATAAGAAATATCTTATTCTCATGATGCAAAGTGTAGGTTTGTTTATATGCATCATATAGAGTCCTTTTATTAAATTGATAGGCCTAGCCAAGAATTAGATCATAATAATCCATGAAAACCATAATTTATGTGACTCGATCCACAAAATATGGGTCTAAAGCAAATGATATAGCTCAAGTTCTTGTGATATAGGAGGTATAACCCATATCCTTCTGTTCGAGTGGATATGAATGATGATGTGGTTTTACAAGTAGTTTGACCCTATCAATGATAGATTGTGCAATCAAATTGGTTTGTGATCCATTGTGGATAATATAGTTTACAAAAAAGTAATGGTATAGATGGGCTTTCATAACAAGAAAATTATCATGATCACATTTATGATACATTAGGGTAACATTGCTCAATTTACCCTACAACTCATGATATTCTCTTGCTTCTCCCATTACCTCAAGGGGACCATCATGGGGTTCCTCCTTTTGAGATTTCACAATGAGGTTCTTCCTCTTCCTAAAACACTCATATTATAGATGTCTTCTATGGTTACAATGAGTACAATTTTTTTATTAAATAAAGTAGGAGATGAGGAATAACAAGAAAGTATTTTTAACTTAGGTGGATGTTATTGATTCAAATATCGAGAAGCTCCTTGTGATTGTGCCACAAGCTTCTCTTATACCAATTGTGCATGATTGAAAGTTGCATCCAAAGTAGCCAAGGGAGTATATTTTAACTCCCAATACAATGGTTCAAGTAGTCCATTGGTAAACTTGATTATGAGGGATTGTATGAGATATTTCACATGAAGCAATATTATTAACCTGTTGAATTGGAAGACATAGTATTGAACATATATATTACGAGTTTGTATTAACCTATACTAATTGGAATTGAGCACCTTTTCATAATTGGAAGGGTAAAATGTAACCTTCAAAGCTTTGACCAACCCATCCCATATGATAATGGAATTTTGATCCTCTTGTATATCCAAAATCACAAGCTTTGCTAACCCTGATAATTTGAGTTTACCAAAAAGAACTTGTTTATTATTAGGGATATCAATATACGAGAATCAAGTCTCTATGTCCATTATCTATCTATTTTGAATATTAGGATTCCTAGACCCATCATAAGTTTTGACATCACATTTTGTTGTTGCCTTTAGATATTTAGAGATATTAACATCTTAGGAAATTTGGTTTGTGATGTCTTAGACTTTATCAACCAAGAGACCAACTATATTGGCTAAAGTGGCCACCTAGTCCATTATGTTTGATTCCATTTGAAAATGGGTATAAGCTAGGAGTGGCTACCAAAACATCCTAGAAAACTATAAATTTTTTTATTTTGTAGGCAATTACAATATACTTCCTGTATTTTACCTTCTACAATGAGGGATTACAAAATTTGCTATTTTTTAAATTAATTTACAAAAATAATCCCCCTCTTTAAAAATTTGTACCTAAGTAAAAAAGCTAATAATTTTATTTTTACAATTATTGAAAATTTGGCACAAAATTTATTCATTAATTAATTGGAAAAAAATTATTAATCCTTTTGGGTTTGAAAGTAAATAGTATTTTAAACTGTACAATAAGTCAATGGAATAATTTCATCAGGTAAACAATGGTAGTAAATGGTAGAATTTCATCAGGTAAACAATGGTAGATTGGCCTATTAGCCTATCAATGTAAAATACAGGTAATTCAACATAGTGGGCAACTAGTCAATATGATTAGCACTAGATAATCAAAATGTGATGGTGGATTTGTGATCACATAGGGCTTAGCCAGTTACACTGGATAATTATTTCCTCTTTGATACATCATAAATTTTAAACCACAATGGATCCTCCCACATGATCGATGTGGGATAATTATCCTATACATTGAAAGAAAAGAAACTAAAATATTTATCACTCGTTTGAGCCATGTGTAAGACCACAAGAAATAAATAATCATAATTTAAGCACCACCTAATTAGATTACAAATAATAATGAGGGGAGGTTCAACACCATAGATTGAATAATCAAACCTAAGGAACACCATCTAACCAAGCTGCCTATCCAAGGTTATGCATAACCGATCAAAATCAATATATTATTATAAAAAAAGTGAATAAGTTTCAAAATCTAGGTGAATCTTGGCCAAATTCATGTAGGAGACATGGTGAATTACCTTTATTTTTCACAAAAAATTATAAAATAGTGGTGAATTTTTGGTTTGATTACAAAACTATTTTTGATCGAGATATAAAACAAATTTTGGTCGGGTTGTAAAATAGGGCATGAATGCAAATTGGGTGTAAAACAAGGCCTGATCACCAACCAATTTTAAAATAGGGTCCAACCATAAATCGATTACAAAATAGGGTTTGGATGTGGATCGAGTGCAAAACAAGGCCAAACCATAAATTGGGTGCAAAACAGGGCCCTATTGTAAATCGGTTGCAAAATTGAGTTCGATCAAAATTGGTTGCAAAAAAGGGTTTGATCGAAAATTGGTTGCAAAGTAGGGTTCAACTGAAAATTAGTTACAAAGAAACGTATGACCATAGACCAGTTGCAAAACTAGGTCCAGTCGTAGACCAGTTGAAAAACTAGATCCAATCATAGACCGATTAAAAAAATAGGTCATACCAGTTGCAAAACTAGGTCCACCCCTAGACTGGTTACAAAACAAGGGTCTGACCATATATCAGTTATAAATCAAGGTACAATCGTGGATCGATTTCAAATTAGGGTTCGATCATAGACTGGTTGTAAAGCATGATTCAATCGTAGACCAGATGCAAAACATGATTTGATCATAAATCAGGTGTAAATAAGGTCTAAATACAAGTTGGGTGTAAAGCAAATTTAAGTATGAATCGGGCGTAAAACTATGTCCATAGTCAGGTTTGTTACACTAGGGTTTACTCTCTTATGTTTCACACAGTCGATCACCCCCTATGCATGTCAAATAACATGCTGCCAAGTGTCCACCCTAGTCAATTTTATCTATAAAAAAGACATCAATACTTATTTTTCAATTTTTTTCTTCTACATGAGATCAAAGTGAACACTTACCTCCCCAAGCGACCATTACCTCGTAACTTTCCATACATAATAGAAAATTGTATTTCATCATCAAACACTCTAAAATATAGATATTGACAAGCCTTCCCCACAAGGATTTCGCTCTAGTTTCACCAAATTTCATGCTCTCTATCGATGATAAAACTAACCTAGAGACCAGCTACCATCTCTTTTCAGAATTGTTTTCAGGTATAATTCTTTTCACTCTATTCTGTTAAAGTTCACAATTTAAAATTTGTGATTTGTCATCTATTTTTTGTACAATTTCCATGGCTAAGTCCAAAAGAGGGTTAATGAATACCTCTATTACATATTTTTTTTCTTAACTTGATGAAATAAATAATATATATGGATCTTTCTTGTGCATGTTTAATCAATCTATTCATTTCTTGCAATATTGGAAGAATACCACATGATATTAGAAGTGTTTCCAAGTCAGTCAAACAATATAGCAAATATTTTGCGTTATCAATTGCCCTACGAATTTCATACATAAACCCTGTCAAGGATAGATATTCTGTAAAAACTTTGCATGCAGGTTTGTACATTAAAATCCACCTTGTATCCACATATTTTAACAATTTTCTTCCTTCTATAACTCCTAGTGAAAACTATTGAAACTCTAAAAACCTTTTTAGACTACATAAAAAATAAGAATGTATTTCGCGGACGAGTTTCTCTACTCGAAAGTGCTCACAATTTTATATGCAAGATTTATTCTAGGAGCCATGCAATGAATGGGTATCAAATATGAGGTAATTAATATCTAAATTCAAACACAAAGATCACTCTTGTGTCCTTACATTGTAGCAGCATTGTTAGCCCCAATTCATATTAACTTTGAGGTAATTATTATATCACTCATTCCCGCAATATCTTTTAAACTAGTTACAACAATATTATAGAGGTTTTCCACATTACAATTTTCCACCATCTTATGTAATGCTAGAAGACTAGGATGCCCTACATAATTTTGAAATGTGTACACATGCATACAAATCCAAGATGTGTTGTTAACAATCATAACCTCATCAATTGAAAGTGAAATAAATTTAGCGAGTTTTACTTTCTCCCTCAAGTCCTTTTGCTCAACCAATGCTAGAAATTTTACCATTTTCCAACCACTTTGATCTGACCAATGTGAACTAGGAAGGTTTTTCACATCAACCAACTGAAATAGATGCTTATAATCAATAAAATTGGACATCGATTTACCCTTTTTGAGAATACTATATACAACAACAAAATACAAACTTTTTTAAGCTAAAGTGATCTTATGAATTTTATGAAATTGGGATTGAATCATTCCACCCTTTTCAACAAGAGATTGTTGTAGCTTCAATTATTTTTCATATTCTTTTACATATCTAACATGCATGTATTTTGATGCATCCTTCCACCTAACTATTTTCTTAACGGTTCCATCACTTTCTTGAATTGTTGAATAAACTTTTCCACAATTTTTTTCTATTATATCTAACTTCAGTTGCATCTTATGATCCTTACCCAGTTTCCAACTACAAATTATGCATTTACATTCTTTTGGAATGTCATTTTCATTCTCTTGTTGGACTAGATCTATAAAGGGATAAGTTGATGATCATTCAACCTTAATGTCAATAGTCCATCTAGTTAACTTTTGACGTTTTGTTTTTTGGCTTGTAAATTCTCTCAATGTTTGTATTGTATTTGATTTATCACTTTCATTTTCAAGTGGCATGTCATTTTGAGAAATATCTTCAAGTGTTTGTTGGATGTCATTGTTAAGATAATTTTCATGTGAAAGCATCTCTTCATGAGGAATATCTTCTAGTGGAGGCATACTAGGGTCAACATTGTATACTGCATACAATGATATTTTTTATCACTATTGTATGTAAGAGAACATATTTTCACAAAGAGAAAAAAAATTCATATCAAAATTCAATTTGGCTAAAGCCATATACTGAAAATTAATTATTTGATAAAAAAATAGAAAGAATAGAAAACTTACTATTTATAAGGTATAAATTATTTGTACATTTAATTTTTATTGATGGCTCGTTGGATTTTGATATATGACTAAAATATTTGAGGATACTCTTTTCAGTAGAAGATTTGCCTCCCTTATTTTCGTTGCCAATAGGTGCAATTTTACTTGTAAAGAAAATAGTTTACATTTTAGAAATTAATAAAATGTTGAACAGATCTTACTACTATAAGTCCTTCGAATAATATTGTAACTAGAATAAAAAGAGGGTTGGTTGGTAGAAAATACATACCAATTTATAGTCAGGCTTTATCGTGATCTTTTCAGTGCCTTCCACTACTCTATTTTTTGAAGATAGATAATTATCTGCACTTGTATTATTTCAGAGGACAAACAAAATCAATATACAAATTCAAATCAGTAGACACGTATTGGAATTTCTATAATTTAATAAAAATAATGTATATAGATACGAAATATAATTATAAATTCAAATATGAAATTATACTAGATGATAGTACTAAATGACATAGAAACTCATAGTATTAGTGGAATAGATAGAGGATGACAATATCTAAAGAGATAGACACCTAGCTAAAAAATACTTGAAAACAATCACTTGTGGAATAAAGGAAAACATGGAAAACTTGGGAAAACATGAGAAATAGAGCATTTACCTATTTGCAATATTATGACAAAAAAATAGATCTTACTACTACAACCCCTTGAACTCATATTCTCAAAAAATAAGAGAAATTGAGAATCATGATATCTTAAGAGAAACATAAAATCACAATGTCTTAAGAGAAATAGAGAATCAAAGTCTCTTAATATAAGGTCATCTAGCTGAAAAATCCATGAAAATATTCACGTGTGGAATAGAGGAAAATATGAGAAATAGAAAAATCCATCAAAACCTACAATTTTAGGATAAAAATAGATCTTATTACTACAACTACATGAACTCATATTCTCTAAAAAATAAGAGAAATAGAGAATCGCGGTGTCTTAAGAGAAACAGAGAAAAACAATATCATAAGAGGACAACTAGCTAACAATGCATCAAAACACTCATATATGGAATATAGGAAAACAAAGGAAAAGAGGGAAATAATAAAATTAAAACCTATAATTTTACAATAGAAAAAAAGAGTTAAAATTTTGTACCTTTATTTTTCATGATCGATGCATCGTCATAATTGGGTCCAGGTGTAAAACTAGGAACCGATAACCATCTTGGTGGAAACAATGTTCGTATATAGTTTGGGAGAAAATTTTGGTTCAAAAATCATTCGGGTGGACAATAAGGTTCGTATACGATTCAGGTGCAAATCTAGATCTGATAGCCATTCAAGTGGAATACAAGGTTTGAATTTATTTTGGGTGTAAAGTGGGGTCTGATAGTTGTCCAGGTGCAAAGTGGGGTTCGATAGTTATTTGAGGGCAAAGTGGGGTTCTATAGCTATCTGAATGGAAAATAAGATCCGAATCTAATCCTAGTGCAAAGCGAGATCTTGCAGTTATCTAGGTGGAAAACTAGATCTAAATCTGATCTGGTGCAAAGTAGGGTCCGATAATTGTTTAGGTGGAAAACTAGGTCTAGATTTGATTTGAGTTCAAAGCACAGTCTTGTAGCTATTCGGATGGAAAACTAGATCCAGATCTAGTCTAGGTGTAAAGCAAGGTCCAATAGCTATTCGAGTGGAAAACCAAACTCGGATCCAATCCAGGTGCAAAGAATGGTCTACCCCTATCCAGGTGTAAATGAGAGTTCGTCTCTAGTTGATGGCAAGGCGGGATTCACACCACAAATTCAAAGTAGAATCACAATAACTTTCATTAAATTTCTTAACACAGTCATACAATAATTTTCCAGGCTCACAGTCTCTCTTCCCCAATCCCGACTTCACCATCCGTCCCTATTACAAAATTTTGGGTTTTATCGAGGCCCCGATCCTCTAGGCAATTAATGCCTCGCCTAACAAGATTCAAATTCAAACTTTCCCCCCTTTTCGGGGTTTTCAAAATTTTGATCATAAATGGGCCATCCGCCCGATCTACCAAGAGTCCTACATTAATGGTCTTCCTTACTCTGCAACCGCTGCCCTGGGTTAGACTGCTCTTCTGCACCGATGTTTTGTTCAAATCTCCATCCTTCGAACTGCTGTATTGATTGATTTTAACCTTACCATACGTGGCCGTCAACTCCACTTAAATTTACGCGGTAGCTTTCGTGTCCCATTCTGGTCCCTTTTTCTTCACTGGCTGAGTTGTCTCATTACACGTGGCAGCCATGTGTCCAATCCGGCCTTGTATGGCCGTCTCGCGTGTTTGTCTCGGGCTGCCTTCCTTTGGCCGCGATATCGCGACATGTCGCGATTTCGCGACATGTCGCGATATCGCGACCCAACCACTGCTTCGCCTTCTTTCGATCCAAATTGTCGCGATATCGCGACCTAACCACCTCCGCAACTTGGTTCCACGGTGCCTTGCACTTTCTAACCACTTCCGCGCCTTAGACCCACTGTGCCACGTGGCGACTTCACATTAGCCGCGATATCGCGACAGGTCGCGATATCACGACCTGTCGCGATATCGCGACAGAACCTTCCTCCTCTGCAAAGTTTAATAGAACGTCGCGATATCGCGACGATATCGAAGCCCTTTACTTTTGCAAAGTGAGACCGTCGCGATATCGCGACGTCGCGATATCGCGACGAAAACCCACCAAGCCAAACTGCAGACTTTTGGGTCGCGATTTCGCGACCCTTCCCCTCCTTGCCTTTTAAAACCATTCCAAACCAAAACTGCTTCACAAAACCTTCCCCACTTCGTAAAATCAACAAGTTAAAAGGTACTGAACATAAAAAGAAAATTGAAGATGCAAGATTGCTCTACCGCTTTCGGATGCTCCTGCATCAGACACCCGGGGTAATTAAAGAAAAGTGATCCTCACTTTTGGGTTGTTAGAGGAAGACCCAGGCGGTCAACCTCCGTTTTAGACAACCAAGTTGCATCTTCAATTGGTCTGCCCCTCCACTTGATCAAATACTCGATGTACTGTCTATTCCTGGTCCTTCCGCCTTCACGGGTATCCAATACTGCTTCGGCTTCATTTGTGCTTGGAGTAGATGCTGGAAACTGCCATAATTTTGAACTTTGCACTTCTGTACCTTCTCCCTCATGATATTCCACTAAATCTGAAATATTAAAAATAGGTGAAATATCAAGCCAACTCGGCAATTCTACTTCATATGCATTTCCTGATTCTCGCTTTCCCAATATCTTACATGGCCCAAACTTTTTCATCTTCAATTTATTATAAGTCTTGGCAGGAAATCTCTCTTTCCTGAGATGCACCATAACCTCATCTCCAACTTTGAAGTCCTTGTACCGCCGCTTCTGGTCTGCCTTTGTCTTATATTGACTGTTCATTTTTGTAATTTGTCTTCTTACTTCCTCATGCAGACTTTTCATATGCTCGCAAATTCCTCTCGCCTCGGCACTACACTTTTCCTTCCTGTCCAACTTCCTCAGTTCGTACACATTCCTCGGGCTGTTTCCATATACTATCTGGAACGGAGATTTATTTGTGCTTTTATTAACTGAATTGTTATATGCAAACTCTGCCTGTGGTAAGACCAAATCCCATCCCTTGGGTTGATCCACTATCAAACATCTCGGTAAATTGCCCAGGCTCCTATTGACCACCTCCGTTTGCCCATCTGTTTGTGGATGGTATGCTGAACCGAATTTCAGTGTCCGTCTTCAATTTCTTCCACAGAGTTCTCCGTAAATACCCAACGAACTTGGTATCTCTCGTCTCGAAACTATACTTCTTGGTAGACCGTGAAGTCGTACCACTTCCTTGAAGAACAACCCAAAGAATGTGAACCGCATCACTTGTCTTTTGGCAGGGAATGAAATGTGCCATTTTGGAGAACCGATCAACCACCACAAATACTGAGTCATTTCCCCTCTGTGTTCTCGGCAATCCAAGAATAAAATCCATGCTTATGTCCTCCCATGGTCTCTCAGCATAGGTAATGGCTGGTACAGCCTCGTATTTTGTTTTACACCCTTTGCCATCCGGCATATTCTTGCAACCTTGTACAAACTTCCGCACATCTTGCTGAAGTTGTGGCCAGTAGTAATTTTCCTCAACCAAGGCAATGGTCTTATCCCGACCAAAATGCCCAGCCAATCCTCCGCTGTGCTTCTCTTTGATTAAATTCTCCCGCATGGAACTTCTGGGAATGCACAACTTACTACCCTTGAACAACGATTCCGTCTTGGATTAAGAAATCCAACCATTTTGTTCTATCCATAGTAATAGGTATCGAGCAAGCCTTCCAGGCTTCTGCAAAATCCGGATCTGCAGGGTACAGACCCTTCAGTTCTTCAAATCCCACTACTTCTACTGTCAACCTAGTCAGCAAAGTCTGCCTTCTGCTTAAGGCATCTGCAACTCTATTTGACTTCCCACTTCTGTGTTTCAGCACAAAGGTATAACTTTGGAGGAACTCCACCCATTTCATGTGCCTTTGGTTCAGCTTTTGTCCGACCGTTAATGTATTGCAAAGCCCGATGGTCGATGAACAAGGACAAACTCCTTTGGTAATAAATAATGTCTCCACTTCTTCAGTGGCCTGAACTATAGCATAAAATTCTTGATCATAGACTGAATACTTTTTCCGAGCATCATTTAACTTCTCGCTGAAATAAGCAACCGGCTTGCCTCCTTGACTCAAGATAGCCCCTATTGCACCGCCACCGGCATCACAACCCACCCGAAATACCTTGTTGAAGTCCTGGAAGTGCCAAAACAGAGCTGCTCAGTAACTTTTCTCTTTAATGTATCAAAGCTCCTTTCAGCCCCCGATGTCCATTTGAACTCCTTTTTATCTCCCCTCATTGTCTCCGTGAGAGGTGCACAAATACCGCTGAAGTTCTTTATGAACTTCCTATAAAACCGGCCGTACCATGGAATGACCTCACTTCTGTTGTGCTCTTTGGAGTAGGCCATTCAATGATGGCTCTCACCTTTTCGGGGTCCATCTTCAGACCTTCTCACCGAGATTACAAACCCCAAGTATAACAATTCCTTCTTGACAAAATTACACTTTTTAAAATTTATTAATAACAGTTCTTCTCGCAGCTTTTCAAAGACCCACCCGATATGCATCGTGTTCCTCCAGGGTCCCGCTGAATATCAATATATCATCTAAATAAACAATAACAAACTTTCCCGTAAATTCTTTCAAGCACTTCATTCATCACCGCATGAAGGTACTTGGTGCATTGGACAGCCCAAAGGGCATGACCAACCACTCAAACAGGCCTTCTCTTGTCTTGAAGGTCGTCTTCCATTCATCTCCCTCTCGGATACGGATCCGATGATAGCCACTTTTCAGGTCAATCTTTGTGAAGTACTCACTCCACTTAAACAATCCATGATATCATCCATTCTTGGTAACGGGAATCTGTACTTAATAGTAATTTTGTTGATGGCCCGTGAATCTGTACACATCCTCCATTCCCCATCCTTCTTTGGCGCCAGCACTGCAGGTACTGCGCATGGACTCAAACTTTCCCGAATCAATCCCTTTTCTAATAATTCTTGGACCTGTCTATTTAATTCCTCAGTCTCTACAGGTGTCATCCTGTGTGCAGCCTTTATTTGGCAGTGCTTGATCCCGGTATTAAATCTATATGATGGCTAATTTTTCTCACAGGGGGTAAGCCCTCGTGCACATTGTCGACACAATGTCCTGGAAATTCCTCCAAAGAGATTTAGAACTTCTGCCGGGGTATCCCGGCATTCCTTCCCCCTAACTCTAGGGATTATTGCATAACATAAATGTTCATGCTTTAACCCGTTCGTAAACTCTCTTCCCTCAACTAAACAGACTCGGAAATATTACATACCTTTTCATCTCGCATCCTTCAAGGGCTTTAGTTTATGGCGTACACCATTCTTTGTCAATGAGTAGGTGTTGGCACGGCCATCATGTACCGCACTCCGGCCAAACCGCCAGTGGTCTCCCCAAGAACATGTGGCAAGCATCCATGGGCAAGATGTCACACAGACCTCATCACAATAATTTCCAATGTTAAATTTAACATAACACTGCTCGTTGACCAAAGCTTTGTGGTCCTTTTGTAACCATGCGACCCGGTATGGGTGTGGGTGCTTCTTCCTTTCTAACTGTAACTTTGTAACCATTTCCTCAGAAACCAGGTTATCCGTGCTACCATTATCAATAATGATATTGCAAACCTTGCCCGCACATTTACATCTAGTGCGGAATAAACTTTTCCTCTGGTCTGTGTCCTTCTCCTCATTCAACAAGACTCTTCTTACAATCATTGTTTCTCCTCTCTCCGCTTCTTCGGAATGCTCAGATTCAGCATCCTCCTCTGCCACAGCAGCTCTGGCTAGGCCCTCAGGCCTCTTGTTTGTTCTTTCTCGATGTTGTGGACATTCAAATGCCCGGTGTCCTTCTTCACCACAGTGGAAACATGTTCCACGAAATACTCCTCTTCCAAATCCTCGTCCAGATCCACCCCGTCCTCTTGGGTAGCTGTTCTGATCTCAGGGCTAATAAACATCTTCTTCTTTTTGTTCTTGGTTACTACTGGCTTCACCAGTCTTCTTCGGATCTTTGTACTTTTCCCCACTGGTCCTCCCACCAGTCCTTCCACCTCGGCCTCTTCCTCTTTGCTTGCCTTCAAACCGCCTGTTCAGCTTTTCTTCTACCTTCAAGGCAAATTGGTAAGCATCCTCAATGGTGTTTACTCGAACCAGGCTCGCTTCTTCCCGGATACCAAGCCTCAACCCATTAATGTAACGGGCCACCTTCTCTTTGTTTGCCTCTAAATGCCCCGTTCTAATAGAAATTTTGTAAAACTCTTCAATGTACTCTTGGACAGCTTTTGTTTGTCCTGTCTCAAGCTCTCGCATTTTTCTTAGCAGATCTAACTCGTAATCCGTCGGGATGAACTGTCTTTTCAGCTTCTCCACCATTCTATCCCATCTCGTTATTCTCTCCTTCCCTTTTCTCGTTCCTCTCCAACTGTATTCCTCTCCACCAAATGCCGGCATGACCCTTCAACTTAGTCTTAGCAAATCTGACCCGGTTAGGGTCCTCAACTTCCTCGTACTCGAAATATTCCTCTAAATCATTTATCCAATCAATCACTTCTTCTGGATTTAGGTTTCCCGAGTATGTAGAAACCTCCATTTTAGGTCTGCTTTCCAATCTGAGAGATGGCCTTATACAACCGGGCTTGAGCCGGATCCACAGCCTTCTTCTTCTTCCTCGATCTGTTCTTCCTCTTCAACTTCGTCTTCACTTTCCTCATCCCCTCCGGGTTCGCGCCTTCTGCGTAACTCGCTTGTGTGGCTTGAACCTCGCCTTTGCAAGGCTCGAAAGTCTTCGGCCGGCACCACATCTCCTCCTCTGCCTCGGTTCCTTCGTGGAGGCATTATATTTCTCTCTTTTTTTTTTTTTTTAGAAAATCTTTCCACGGATCCTGGTGTAACTGCCTCCTTCTCCGGCGATCTGTTACACTCTCAGGAGCTCCCGCTCTGATACCACTTGATGGCAAGCCGGGATTCACACCACAAATTCAAAGTAGAATCACAGTAACTTTCATTAAATTTCTTAACACAGTCATACAATAATTTTTCCAGGCTTACAGTCTCTCTTCCCCAATCCCGACTTCACCATCCGTCCCTATTACAAAATTTTGGGTTTTATCGAGGCCCCGATCCTCTAGGCAATTAATGCCTCGCCTAACAAATTCAAATTCTAACTTTCCCCCCCCTTTTCGGGGTTTTCAAAATTTTGATCATAAATGGGCCATCCGCCCGATCTACCAAGAGTCCTACATTAATGGTCTTCCTTACTCCGCAACCGCCGCCCCGGGTTAGATCGCTTCTTCTCGCACCGATGTTTTGTTCAAATCTCCATCCTTCGAACTCCTGTATTGATTGATTTTAACCTTACCATACGTGGCCGTCAACTCCACTTAAATTTACGCGGTAGCTTTCGTGTCCCATTCTGGTCCCTTTTTCTTCACTGGCTGAGTTGTCTCATTACACGTGGCAGCCATGTGTCAAATCCGGCCTTGTATGGCCGTCTGCGTGTTTGTCTCGGGCTGCCTTCCTTTGGCCGCGATATCGCGACATGTCACGATTTCGCGACATGTCGCGATATCGCGACCCAACCACTGCTTCGCCTTCTTTCGATCCAAATTGTCGCGATATCGCGACGTCGCGATATCGCGACCTAACCACCTCCGCAACTTGGTTCCACGGTGCCTTGCACTTTCTAACCACTTTCGCGCCTTAGACCCACTGTGCCACGTGGCGACTTCACATTAGCCGCGATATCGCGACCTGTCGCGATATCGCGACAGAACCTTCCTCCTCTGCAAAGTTTAATAGAACGTCGCGATATCGCGACGACTGAAGCCCTTTACTTTTGCAAAGTGAGACCGTCGCGATATCGCGACGAAAACCCACCAAGCCAAACTGCAGACTTTTGGGTCGCGATTTCGCGACCCTTCCCCTCCTTGCCTTTTAAAACCATTCCAAACCAAAACTGCTTCACAAAACCTTCCCCACTTCGTAAAATCAACAAGTTAAAAGGTACTGAACATAAAAAGAAAATTGAAGATGCAAGATTGCTCTACCGCTTCCGGATGCTCCTGCATCACTAGTCTAGGTGGAAAACTTAGTTCATCTTCTATCTGATGGAAATATGGTTCTAGATGAGATCTGAGTGCAAATACGATAGGTGAAATTTGATGAAATTCTACAACAGATCAAATATTAAAAGTCATCTTTTATGTTGGAAGGTATTGCTTTTCACTCTTACTGGTCGTTTTTTAAATAGTTTGAATGTATTACATGAATAAATATCATTTTGGCATTAAATATATATACTATTGGTATAAGAGGTGAATTTGGTAGGATAATTTAAAACAATTATAATTTAAAGGTGAAAAGGATCCTCGATTTAGAATGGAGTGCTAGCAATTTTTTTTTTTTTTTGGTAATATTATTATCAACGTGTGGCGAGTTGACCCTTAAAAATTTGTTGACCCAAAAATTTTGAACGAATAGGCTGATGTCTAGGGTCTCCAAATTTACCAATTTTCATTTTTAAAAATGCTAATATACACAAATTAACGAAGATTCGCCATTATGCATAACCCTGTGTCTATTTGTGTTTCTAAGGGAAAGCAATAATAAACCAATTGATTGTCTCCCATGTCCTAAATGTGGAGATTAAACTAGAATAAAAACAATGTTGTTACTCCTTAAATTCTACCTAAAAATTACCTTATAACACCAAAATTTAGTCAAAAATACTTTATTTGGTTTTCGTTGAAGAGGCATCAAATGAAGTCATTGATGTTTATTCAGGTGGTGTCGATGAGGAAAAAGGCATAGACGTCAAGGAATATCGAGAATAGAGGGTATCGTAGAGGTGATGATCATTGGGGAAGCTAAAAGCAAGATGAGGGCAAGATGTTGGTGAGCCAAAATCAGGTTTTTAGTGGACTAGTGGGTAGCCAAAGGCAGTTAGAGCTAGTTGGGGATGGCCAACAAGTGGTCAGCAAAAATTGGGGGTGATTTCTTAGAAATCGTGTGGATGGGATGTGAAAGGATTAAATACAATTCTTAACAAAGAAAAAATCAAAATATTAATATTAATATTAATATTTATAAAATATTAATATTAATTTTTTATTTTTAACCTTAATGCAATCTAAAAATGAGAATAAACTAGACTAGGGGTCCCAAATTTTATGCATGGAGGGAAATTGTCTCAAAAAACTAACAAAGAGCCAATTTGGAACCTTAAATAAGGAATTTTGTGAGTTTTCTAGGAATTTGAGCACCTATTCCTATGTTAACTAATAGTCAATTTTCCACAAGCTTGATCTCAAACTCTAATACTAGTGATGTGGGACTCAATTTTGAAAATTGTAGCTAAAATTCTTATTTACAAAAGATGCTTAAATAGCACAATTACAACCATAATCTTCCAAAAATGAAAGATGCTAACAAATTTCTAACCATAAACTATAGTTAAGCTAAGATGCTAACAAATCTAACAACCTAGGCTAACAAATGCCACCTAAGCCTAACAACCAATCCAACGTGAGCTAATGTCACATGAATACAAAGGGGTAAACAGATCTAGCTAATAATAAGGTTAGTAGAAAATAAATAATAAGCCTAGGAAGTAAACTAAACCTATGACTAAATGATGTCCTCATCAAGATATAGACACATTATGTTATTAGACATCATTTACTTGTATCCAAAATAAAATCTTAAATTCCTTAATTTTATTAACTTAAATGTGGCCTCCTATTTATATACTCTTATCATTTTTATAATTTATTAATCTTAATTATACATTTAAAAACTAAACAAATTTATATTTTTAAAAAATTATGTATGAAATGTTATAACTTATCTTGTTATCTTCAAATTTTAAGTAAGTTTAAATGATTCAAATCATTTCTTCACGTTTAACCAACTTCAATTCTTAAATGTTTTGATATCTACTTTGAGATCGTTAAAATTTGAGAATTTGATTATTTATATATTTTTTAAATTTGAGAGCTTTTTTGAAATATTATCATTTTACTCTTTGGCCCATTTAGAAATCAATCCAAGAGAATAGGAAACTTATTACGAGGAATTCCAGCTAGCCGGCTTCGTGAGAAAAACAAGCTTGTTATTGATAATAAGCATAAAACATACAAAGTTTGTGGACATAGCAGATTCTGGACCTTTTGCCATGCGATTTTATTTTTATCTCTTATTTTGGCCCCACAGGATCAGATCCGGCGCGGGAGAGTTTATTCAACTTATAGATAGGAGATGTATATGTGTAATATAGTTTAGCATTTGGTGCAGGTCGAGTACACGTTGAAATTGGATTCAGAGACGTTGGAATTACTGATGGTTTGGTTGCCATTCAGCGTGCTGACTACGACATCTCCACGTTTGAGTACGGCCGCCTGGTGCCCTTGTTGGAAATCCATGCTCAACGTAGATATTCCTTTGGCTGTGATAGTGAACGTCTGAGAAGCATCTCCAGAACTCAACTCCAGGGTGGCAGGTCCAGTCACCATCGCAGTCACGTACAATTTATCTTCGAGACTAGAAGCACGTTGCACACCGTCAGGGCATCCGTCGGAGGGCACGTTTAAGGTCTTGCTATGAGTGTAATAGAACATGTACAGCGAATCCTCGGTCACGTCAGGTTCGTTGCCTGACTTGTACCATCTTATGTAGTGCTCGCCAAGCTCCAAGAACGCCACGTGCGGGAAACCCTCCAAGTAATAGACACCAGCCTCAGCAGCCTCGGAAGCGCCGTTGCTGAGAGTAGGCCCAACGTAGTGAGTCTCCACCCAGTCATTCCACGTCACGATCTGAAGAAAATAGGTGTTGAGCTTTATGAGCTCGTTCCACTTGGTCAACCACAGCCCCGGGCCTTGAAAATTGCCCTTCACTTCACAGTCACCGGGTTTGCTTTTAAAGAACCAGGGACTAACGCTGGGCATGTACGCTTTGCTTTTCTCGTTGCAAGCCTTGAGATAGTTCTGATCCAACGAAAAGTCGGGGCTCTGGTAGCCATCACTGGCGTTATAGGGCCACGCTGAGACGTCCCAAGCATGGATGCCATCGATGACTTCTCCGAAGTCCTTAAGCTTGCCCTGGACGCCGGGGTAGGAGCCATCCGTGGAGAAGAAGGGAACGAAGAAGAATTTGTCCTTCCCTCCGGCTTTCTGGAAAATGTCGTGCCACGCGGCCAGGGAAGAGGAGTAATTGTACTTCTCCCACCGACTATTCTTGTCGCCCACCCAAGCCTGGAACATCTGTTTGCCGTTGTGTTTGAGGAGACTGGGGCTGGAGTAGTTGAGCATGGCCACGATTTGATCGGGAGTGAGCGTCCCGCCATCGTTCATGTCGGCGGAGAAGAAGAGCTTGAAACCGGAGCCCAAGTCTTCGGCAGCCTTGAAAATAGCGTCGGCTAGCTCCGGGTGCCATTCTTGCGCATTGAGAGCGAAGGCGTCGATGCCTTTGCTTTGCGCAAGCTGAATCTGCTGCTTCAGCACCTCTGGGTCGTCTTGCACGCGTTGCTTGCGCAGCAAGTAATGACAGATTACGAGGTTATCCCCCGCCGCTTTTGCAAAGATAAAAATAAGAGAGAGGAAGATAGCGAGAAACGCTTTGGGCTTCATTGTGAGTCAGTATACTAATTATCTTTGTGTTCTTCCTCTAGCTGTGATGGCCACCCATTGCGTATGGTTTGGTTATATAACAGCATAACCAGGGAGGGGCAAAATTTGTGTCTACAATCGACTCGGGTCAGGTCGTTAGTCAAGAGACTCGAGACCACCCGGGCTATGATTGCGGAGAAAATGTTTACTCCCATCTCATACGCAAAAGCAAAGCGCGTTGAAAAAATATGCGTGTTGCAGCCTGGCCTACCTTCCAAGGGTGAAGACTTGTCAATGTCGACCCAGCGAATAGCAGTCAATAGTTTGCTCGCAGCAGCAGCGAAGGGAACATTTATACTTCTTTATTACCCTGAGCATGCTTTCTCAAGACCACACGGGTTATACTTGTGTCTCTGGTCGACTCAGGTCAGGTCGTTAGTCACGAGCACATGGCCTATGAATGCAGAAAATGTTTACTCCCATCTCCCACGCAAACGCAATTGCCTTCGGCGTGTTGCGGCCTGGCCTACCTGCGAAGAAGAAGAAGGGTGCAGACTTGTCAATGTCGACATAGCATGCCGTCAATAGTTTCCTCGCGGCAGCGAAGGGAACGTGATGATATCGTCCACACGAGCGAATGCTGATATTTCCATTTCACAACCACAACGAAAACGACAGAGGAAATCAAACTTGGTTAAATGGTTTTAATACTAACAATCTGCACTAAGCTGTTGTAGGTGAGAGGGCAATCTTCCAAGGGATGTCCCAAGAATCTTCACCCTATCAAAAAGTTGAATTGAATACCCAAAATTCAATCGATAATGTTAGAGCGAGTAGTGTCGGACGTGACTCTGGGTGACTTCAACGGTGACTCCTCCTCGGTGACTTCGACGGTGTAGAGCCCCGTGACTCCTGGGTGACTTCAATGGTGTAGAACCCCGGTGACTTCTAGGTGACTTCGACGGTGTAGAACCCCCTGGTGGGTGACTTCGACGGTGTAGAACCCCCTGGTGTGAGACTCCTAGGTGACTTTGACGTTGTAAAACCCGACTCCCGGGTAACTTTGATTGTGACTCTTAGGTGAGTTCGGCGGTGTAAAACCCCTTGGTGTGAGACTCCTGGGTGACTTTGACGGTGTAGAACCCAACTCCGAAATAGGTTTTTTGCTTTAAAAAAAAATACTAACAATTTGCTATTACGAACTTTGATTTTTCATCCTTTTTGGGAAGCAACACAACAACTGAGTGCATATAATATAATGTCTAAATTTATATTATTTGGAAAGTTGCAAAACTTATAGAATAAGATTTAAAGTATGTTATTTATTGCTTCACACTAAGAGAATGAAAAATATTCTCTTTTATTTGTTGTTCTTTTGGATGGATCATTTTGTTTAGTAATATTCATGATGGAAAGTACTTGATTAGGAAACCCTATGAGTTAGAACCATGATATGGTTTCATATTATAATTAATGGCAATGTGATCTTCCACGTGGTTTAATAACTTGATGTTGTCACCACTTAACCTTTTTTGATGATATTTAAATCATGATTCAAAGTTAGCCATGATATATAAAGATATAGATAGTGATCTATGCCATAAAATCTTAAGTTAACTTGAAATTTTGAAACTTATGATATATGTCAATCCAAATTGGATGGAAGTACCTAAAGGAACAATAGAAAAGGTCTATCATGGTAGAGCTACATGTTAGACATAAATGGTGAGATTTTTTATTGTTTTATATTTTTAATGGTTTTGTAGGGTTATGTGTAGTGACAAGCAACTATTTATAATGACTCTAATATAGCCATGTCAACTATCTTTTCTTAATAGCCATACAAAACCATAAAAATAAATGCCAACCCAAAAATTATTTTAAGCACCAAAAAAATTCTCCAAATATCAATATTTTTACTAGCATCTTCTTTTTTCCTTAGACCTCTTCCTAACACCTCAAGTTCTTCCTCCCCTCCTCCTAATAACCCTCCCCTAGTCACTCCTCCCAATAAATCTCTCTTTCTCACTCCTAATAACCTAGTAACTCCTCATGTTACCCTTCCAATTGATATTACACATCCTCATACTATTGTCCTTGATCTACGTTCTTATATATTGCATCAAGAACAATTTTTTTCTTCCATTTCCAAGTCCTTGGATAGTCAAGCATAGATGATTTCTTACATTATCAAGACCTTGGATATAATCCAAAAAGACCAACAAATATATGACACTACCCCTCCCCTTGTCCAATGTCATAAAAAATCATAGGGTAACAACTTCTAATCACTTTCAACACCAAATACAAGTATTCTTCCATAACCTCTATTTATTCTTAGTCTTTAAAATTCCTATGGAGGTGTCTATGACCTAGGGTTTTCTTATGACTTGGATTCCTTGATAGGAGGTACTCGTAATTTCCTTGAATGGCCTCATGTTGTTCCTATTACTCACATTGGCATACTCATATTTGATGGTGTTGATCCTTGAGGATGGATGGCCAAAATGGAAAGCCTTATCCATCTATTTCATGTTTCTAAGGTAGTTTATATTGCATTAACAACTTCTCAATTGGGAATCCAAGCTCATAAATGGTTGTTATCACAACTCTATCAATATGGGGGTCCTCTGTTATGGCTCAAATTCAAAGAGCAATTTCTCCAAAGATTTTACAAAGGATCTTTCACATCATATGTGGTTTATCTTATGCAAACAAAGCAAATAAGAATAATGGAGTATTTTCATCTATACCCACTAATTGAATCTAGTGGTGGTGGTCTCATCCTTTTGCTATAGTCTTAAAGATAAAATTTGGAAGGAATTCAACATGATCAATCCTTATAATCTTGGTAAAGCTCAATGTTTAGCTTTGGTAGTAGAACAAAAGCTCCAAGATTCTAGTCCTCCACATAGATATGACTTCAAGTCTCATTTTCCTTATTATAATAATGATCATTCTTAGGAATTTTTCTTTTTTCAAATATTATTCTCACCATACCTATGATAAATATTATGAAGAACATCATAACTTGTAAGTAGAAGGTGAAGATATATCATTATATGAATATGAAGATTCATTGCAACAAAAGCATTAGATAGAACTAGATGAGGTAGAACATGAAGATGATACCATGGCTCTCTCTACTCATGCTCTTATAGGGCTCTAAATTTACCATACCATCAAGGTACAAGGATTTATTAAACAATAATATGTAAATATATTGATTGATTTAGGTAGTATACATAACTGTCAATGTCATCTAAGTACCCGGGCTTGTATATAAATAATTTAAATTAGGAAAAAATTTAAGCCTTAAATGCTAATGGTACTATTGATCCTTAATGCTTGGATAACATTACATTATAAATGAAAAATATGTAAATAAAAAGCATTGTCAAATATGACATAGTCATTACTCATAGTCATTACTCATAGTCCTTGTGAAGATAACTAACTTGACCTATGGACCTTGTGCATGGTAGTTTGCATGTAAGGATATTAGTTATCCTTAACTAACATGAACACCTAGATCATGTGAGTGGTAGTTGTATCCACTTTAATGCATATGCCACTAAACTATAAATTACTAAAATTTCCCCCCTTATTACATCATAGTTTAGAATTTCTTAAAGATAAAATTTTAGAATGCTTCAATATTGATTCGTTCATGAAGATGTCTACATGTTGTTTCTAAGTAGGTAATTAGAATTTTTTCTTGGCTCTCACACTGTTGATTCTAGATTTATCTCTTGGTTCTTTAGTAGAGGGAAATCCCCCCATCCCCTTTTTATTCAACATGATTAAAATATGGTTATGAATTAAGAATACTTAATAAATAATGATATTGAACACATTTTACTTATCCAAGGATTGATATTATTTATTATGTCCATGGTTATACAACATAATTATAATAGCATATAAACTATTTTCTCACAATATATCAAGATTAAAGTTCTCACACAATGATATACACAAGTATTCAAGAAAATAGATACACTTTAATATATTCCCATGGATCACACACTTAGTATTCTAGTGCCAATGAAGTACTAAAATTTTTATTACTTACATCTCATATGCTTGCTCAATATATAGACTTTACAAAGACTCTTGACATATAAACTTTAACTAACTATGCATCTCCTTAGAAACCTCAAACTTTTGAGAGATATAACTCTTCATATTTCTCATAAGAGAAATATATTTAATTGACTCTCTAATAATGACAAACCACTAATGATAACAAACAATAAATGACTAATATTCTTAAGACTCCTTCTTATCACATATTTACAAAGTATATACAAAAATATATACAAGGTTCTTAAAATATACTTGTAAGGTACCAAATAATGTAATAAATTCCAACACCCCCCATTTCATATTATTTGGTATACTTTCAATATTTAATTTAGGTCTTGGTCTTTTTGCTCTGATTTTGGTATTGAATTTGGATCTATCTTTTGGTTTTTGGTTCCCTCAAACATTTCATATGTGCCAAGCTATAATTGGTACTTTCCATAAATTTTTCATATTTGTTTATTTTTTATCCAAACATTTTTGACTGTTTGCCCCAACCTAGAAACTTGGTCAAAACGTCAAATGCTTCTCATTCTACTTATCTCTTATTTTACCTAAGGTGATTCTCACTTTGGCAATTTTTTAAGTTTTAGCTTTTCTTAGCCATGTTCCAATTTGATTCTTCTTTCAATTGTGATGTGTCCAACATGGGTTTTCCTTATGTGGATCTTCTTAATGTTGCTCTTGCAATGTTACTATATCTCTGACTTGTCATCCAATATTCTTTTATCTTCAACTCACACCCTAGTTCCACTTTCATTCGCAGATTCTCCAATGTTAATAAATTACTCTTTCTTCTTCCAAATTATTTTTTCCCTACATTCTTAATTTATTAGGCACCCTCCTTTCTCCAACCAATTTATTTCTCTAGTTTAGATCCTCCTAATCATTCTCTCCTATGTGTATTTTTACTCTCACAAATTTGCTTTTCTAATTTAACATTTTGCTTTAATGTTTTATTGTATCTAGCCATATTAGTCAACTTTGTCTATTGCTTTCTCCATTCATTTTAGATCTCCAATGTTCTACCTTACTCTAGTTCATTAATAGTTCACCTTCTCTAACTATCTCCTCCAACATACCACTCCTACAATAACAATGCCACTCTCATGACTTAGTATATGGTGGAATCAATACAATTGATAGCATAAAAGATATTTTCTTACAATATATCAAGATTAAAGTTCTCACATATACACAAGAATTCAATCAAATAGATAAAATTTAATATATTCCCACTGATCACACACTTGGTATTCCAGTACCAATGAAGTACTAAATTTTCATTACTTACATCTCACATGCTTACTTTACATGTAGTCTTTACAAATACTCTTGATATTTTAACTTCAACTAACTATTCATTTCCTTAAAATCCTCAAACTTCCAGGAGATATGATTTCATATTTATTATAAGAGAAATATATTTTATTGACTCTGTAATAATTACAACCCACTAATGATGACAAACACTAAATGACTAATATTTACAAGACTTCTTCACATCACATATTTACAAAGTATATCCAAAAATATATATGAGGTTCTTGCAATGTACTTGCAAGGTACCAAATAATATAATAAACTCCAAAAAATTGGATGCATACTATTGTACCCATAACTTATTATTGGAACATAAAATCAATCATAAATTATCAATCAGATTGATCCTTACTAATGTTCGTCTTCCTATGAAATGGTGACAAATGTTTCACCTCAATTGAGGCATATGCCTTCACTTGTCAATATATTTGTGAACTTTCACTACTTGTATTTTCTTCTTCAACTATGAGTGTCCTTATAGTGACTTCCTCATCCTACCAAATTTATGGATAACCAATCACTGCAACCGCTAGGTGTAATAGAGTAGATTACTACTTACAAGGTTCACTCTATTATTTTTCATCAATCCTTCATTTTCTCATTTGCTTGCATAATCTTTGGTCGCCTAATGCTTAGATACAATCTACAAAAATTGATTATCAAGTGTAGTATTGAAAATTGAGAAGAGTTAATATTTTCTCACCCCTCAATGTGAATTCTACACATGCACATTATTAAGGAGTATCGAGTATCATTGAATATGCACTACTAGTACATAATACGTTATTTATCATTATTAAGTTTACCTTTGTGAATAGAGATCATTACTATTCATAAAGGATCAATTCAAAAAATATTTACCTCCTCCAATATCTTCATGGGGGGATATTTCTCAAGTAATTTGCATATATTTTTAGTTGATGGATCTTACATTGTAACAAATACTCTTTTTCCATGCAACCTTCGATGGTAGTTGTAATGGTGTCTCACCATTTCCTGTATTGAACATTGCTTTTTGGTGTGAGATTTATTATCTTCCACTCTTTCCTATACATCTTGGCATTGTTCATCTGGCTAAGTTGTTTCCTATGATGTATTCATGCTTTCTTTGTTGTATGCTACTAACACAAATGGCACAATATTTAGTGCCTTATGCAAGAACTCGTGGTTCATCTCACTTGACCATTTTAACTTTAGATAATCTCCAATGGATGTGCCTCTTATGTAACTATCTCGAGTTCGTTACCTCTAGGTCACCTCTAGGTATTTTTCTCTAAGTCATTACCTATAGGTAACCTCTAGAGTAGGTCATTACCCCTATAAAATTACCTTTGAATTATATTTTCTAGAATATTCCATATTTTTTGAATCTTCCACATAATGTTCCACTATGGTCTTGTCATTGTAGGTCTTCCAAGAATTGCTTGGATCATATTCTTCTAATCCATAAGTTATTTATTTCAAAATTTCTAATATATTTTTGCATGCAAAAACTTAAATTCTCCACATTCAACTAACTTCATATTTTCATATAGATATCATTCAATATTTCTTTTGCTCTATCCCATTATGATAAATTTATCATCCAAATTCATTTGTATTTTATTAGTCACTTTATCTTTGTGCCAACATTTTATTTTTGGAGTGATTATTACATTCATATTTTTTTCAAGTTTGTAGGTTTCAAAACTTAGTTGTCACATATCCAGATCTTCCAAAATGAGTGCAACTACTCATCCTAGGAAATTTTGTATATGATACTTTCTTCATAAATTGTTAGCTTTTGATAATGTATGATATGGGATAAAGCAATCATAAGATGTAAAATATGCAAAAAAGTAAGATAATGGAATTCTATAAGAATGGTGAAAATTTCTATTAATGAAAAGTTGCAAAACTAGTACAATATAATGTAATGGAGGAAATGAACACTCCAAAACTCTAATGGAAACAACATTGTACCTACTTACTATTCCATAGTAATATCTCCTATCCTTCCCATTATTTCTATTCACTATGGGACCTCTATATAAGAAGATAGGTTACTTGGCCCTTACTCTTCCTAACTACCTTTCCTATGAATCATGTACAAGTGGAATTCTTGTACATTTACATCATTGCACATTGACACTTGTGCATCTATTACTTCTTCCTCAAGTAACCTAAGAAAAATTCCTAAACTAAAAATGTACCCAAGGTGGTACATTGACATGTACCCAAATAATATTATATACTCTAACACCCCCCTGTATTATATTTTTTGGGTATTGAAGACTTCAGTCTTCAATATGGATCTTCTTCTTGATCTTGGAGTTTTTACTCTCTATTTTTTGTAACTTGTTCAAGCAGGTAGTTGATATCTTCATAAAATACTATCCTTACTGATAGTGCTTTGACTTCATGATCATTTGTAGGATATTCTAGTTATTCATTCTTCAATCCTCTGAGCTAGGTGTCCTTTTTTATTCCCTTCTCGGTATTCCAATTTTGGATAATTGTTTTGATACTAAAAATTTTGTTGACGTGGATTATTTTGATATCGCCTTGGTTGGAATACCCTATTTGGTTGGCTTCCATAGTTCATCTAATTTCCTTGATTCTATTTTCTTGGATTGAATTTGCAGTAATTAGTATTATGACCCTTTATCCTACATATTTGATAATATCTATTATTCCCTTGTATTCATCCTTTTGAAGATGAGGCTATGTTTCCCTGTGGAGTATCTTTTGATACCAATACAGTGTTAGTCATTTCATATTTCACTGTGCTTTCTACCTCATATTCTTGAAGAATATTGATTGATTCATCAAATGATGTATCTTTACTTAGAACCTATAAAGATGTAACTAGATGCTTGTAGCTATATGGAAGTTCTCTCATGGTTACTTGAACAAGGAATTTATCTTCAACCTTTTCTCCTAAGGTTAATAGTTTTCCCTCCTTTTTTATGCCCCCCATAGTGATTACCTATAGGCTTGATAAATTCTTAGCAATAAATAGTTCACCTTTTGAGTTGATTTTGTAATATTTTGAGAATAATGATCAACTTTCACTTTTCCTTATTTATCCTAATGAGCTTATGCACTTATCAATTTTTAAGAAGTTCTTTATGATTGTATTTTTGTCTCTCTAGTATAAGTATGAGACAAGTGCAACCAATTATTTTCAACTCTATATATAAGCAATAGATTTTCTTCTCTATTCAATAATTTAATTTTTTAAATTCCAAGTATCTATAGTTTTGTGTAGTATGCCTTATAACTCCCTACTTTTGGAATGTTAGAAAAATAATGATAATAGTATTTGCAAATTGATATTTTATTTTACCAAGGTTGACAACCTTATATCTCCTACTTGGTTATTTACAAATATTATAATATGAGAATGTACTTCAATTATAATACCTTGAAATATTACTTGAAGGTATGGACTTGCTTTATAACTTACTAATGCTTGGTTGATTTGTATTACTCCAATGCAATAGTAAACTTAACTTTATACGGTTCACCTTATAACTCCTTTTAAACCTTAATAAAATAAAGTGATCGATTTGATATTACCTTAATAATGTTGCATGCAATATTCCTTTATCGTTGCTCCTCCAACGAATCTTTTGAACATTGTATTTGTTGGAAGACATTGAGTATTCAATACTCCTATTTTAATGGACATTTGATCAAATTTTTCAACCTCCTTGAATAGAATTTGACCTCACTGCATATCGATGCTTCGATGTTGTAACTATGTGTTTTTTCCTTCATGTCTACATATATTGAAGTTTTTGGTACACATTTCAATGTTTCCTATTAATATTTATATCCCTACATTGACTATTGGATGTGTTACTATTTCTACTTGATGCTTTTGACACTTGGTGTAATTTTTACTTAAGCGTGTAGGTGGTGGACAACCATTGTAGTCTCCTTATGAGTGTTAATTTGTAACACTTCTCCTTTGAAATAATTGCAATTCCTTCATCCTTCGAATGAGGCTTCTTGATGCTTCTAAGGCAAGCTTATTTTATCTTGAGCTTTTCCTTACAGGATAGGCATTAGAGATAATAATAGGTACCTTAGTGTGATAAGTGGTGCATCTTCTTTTACATGTAGAGGTATCTCTAACATCCTTATAAACCTTATTTTTCCAATGAGTGTAAGTTATTTATAGTTTATTCCAACACTTTTGAATTATTCTTCCTTCTTGCCAATGAGTGCAAGTTGTGCTATCCAAACACTATCTCCTACTATGACAATTCTAGGTGTTGCAACGGTAGTTCTATGGGACTCCAAAGGTGGATTTAGATGCTCCTTCTCAATGGATGATTCCGCCAAGCTAGATCTTGGGTATTGCATCTTAAACTCTACATTGTACCTTATTCTTTTATGCTTTTAATATGCTATCTTGAATGCTACATTTGCAATGTGTTGTAGATGATATCTAACATAGATAAATGATAACTTATTTGTTATAATCTACTTTTGCTATGCAGTAGATAATAGCTCCCTTACATGGTTGTCTTGTGCTTCAGTTTGCTTGTTGTGGATGCTTTATTTTGTGATTGATGGGGGTGTCTTTAGACATCGTAATGTGAATCCTTTGTTGACTCTTTTACCTTGCTCAAATAGTGCCCTTCCACTGGTTGATTTGCGATGAGTCTTGTTGGCATTGATGTGTCCTTGAGACACTCAAACTTTATCCTCTTTTGCTATGTAGGATAAGAGATTATGGTGCAAGGAAATAATGTAAATAGATTCACAATAGTTAAAATAGAATACCTTGGATTTGCACCTCTATCTAAGATCTTCAAATATCTTCTTTCAAGATTTATTTCTACTAGTTTTGATGGTAGCTTCTTTGTATTATTCATTTGTAGGTAAGGGATGATTCGATGTTGTCTTATTTACTAGACAACTCTCTCATTTTCTTGGTTAATATAACAATGAATCCAAGCTAATAACCATACAACTAATATGCCCTTAGAGTGGCTTAATCTTTCAATAAATTTCATTTTCACTGAAAATCATTATTGCACTTCTAATAAGCTTTAAGAGAAACTAATATAGTGTAACTACAATCTCCTTATTACTCATTAAAACTAACTTGTAATATGCACTAATGATAAATCTTAAAGAATTCACAAGTGCTCTATAATATCTGCAATCTAATGTAGTCTTCTTTGTTGTAAATAATAGGAAGATGATTTTTTTATTTCTATTGAAATATATCCAACTTCTATTTTAATGTGCAGGTAATAACCTTAAAAGAATATTTCTACACTATACTGAAGACTATAATATGAGCCCTTCTCCTTGCAACTTTAATTCTAATAAGGTGCTTAATGAAGCTAAGTAACAATCTAAATATGAGTGTTCAAGTAATGAACCCTTTGCACCTAAGTTGCTTACCTTTAATGATATCTAAAGATGATGTAGATCTTGATGAATAGATTCACCAATTTGTTGTCTATAATGGTAGTAAATCGTAGCTATGAAACCTTCAGTATTTTGTTATAGATTCAACAAACCCCTATCTTTGAAATGTGCCTTCTTAGCTATGAAATGCAATATCCAAATCTCTTGGATTTGGTAGTATTCTTCTTTCTATGTTCTCCTTCAACCTCCTTATCAAATTTTAACTTCAAATAGGGCCTTCTTCTCAATAATTTGAAAGTCTTGAGGTCTTCACTAGTCTCCTCCAAAATTTGACAAACTGCTTGCCAAATCCTTCTCCTTTGGGATTATTTATAGATGGTGATAATTATCCTAAATTTTTCATTATCAAGAGCTTCTCCTTGGTAGTAAATTTCTCCAATGAGTTCTTCTAGGAACTCCTTTAATGGCTTCTTTAAAATATATAATAAGGCTCTCCAAGCCTTCTCCTTTTTCTCCTTGAGACCTCTTCAAGGTATTAAATCTTGTAGCTTCTTTGGTCTTCTCAATGAGACCTTTTCTTCAACCTTCTATTCTGGAAGTTTGACAATGAGATATTCATATCTATGAAATCTACTACTTTAGGAATAGAAATTTTGCTAGTCCTCTATCTCTTCCAAAATTAGAAGTTCTTCAATGGGATATCTTGTAGGTGCCTTTAGCTTCTTAGGCTGATTTCTTCTACTCCTTCAGGGTGAAGTATTCAATATTTAATGGAGATCACCAATCTCCTATATTCACCAGGATTCTTTTATGGAGTCTCTTCAATCTACTATTTGTAATTTTTCAATGGAAATCTCCAACCTCCAATCTTGTCCTTGAATATTATCTAGAGTCTCTTCCTCAAATTTGGAACAAGGCTCCTATGGCATTTTATTATTCTACACTATGCAGGTCTACAATAGGACTCCCCTTAGGTTCTTTGAATCTCCTCTTCTTTCATTTGTTGCTTTTGGTGCTGGATTGATTCTAAAGATGATGTTCTTCCTAGCTTTTTGTAGGAAGCTTCCCAATATTTCTTAAAATATCCTTTCTCCTACAACAAATTTTTAGGACTGTAATGGAATAAATTCTAAATGATGAATATTCACTAGTTTATTTGTCAATCTAGTGGAATGAATGTTGAATCCTAGTCTTCACAAGTTTTTCTGCAACTCTATGGAAAGACTCTAGCCAAATACAATCTCAAAAATTCAGGAATTGAGATTTGCTTCTCTCCTCTCAATCTCTCTTGTGGATCTCCCTATTCCTATATGATCTACCATATTTGATACCATTGTTAGCTTTTGATAATGTATGATATGGGAGAAAGCAATCACAAGATGTAAAATATGTAGAAAAGTAAGATAATGGAATTCTACAAGAATTTTGAAATATTTTATTAATGGAAATTTGCAAAAATAGCACAATGTAATGTAATGGAGGAAATGAAAACTCCATAACTTTAATGGAAACTACATTGTACCTACTCACTACTCCATACTAATCTCTCCTATGCTCCCCCTTATTTCTATTCACTATGGGGCCTATATATAAGAAGATATGTTACTTGACTCTTACCCTTCCTAACTACCTTTCCTATGACTCATGTACAAGTGGACTCCTTGTACATTTACATCATTACACATTGACATTTGTGCATTAATTAATTATTCCTCAAGTAAATATAAACTACTAATATAATAATGTACCCAAGGTGGTACATTGACATGTACCTAAATAATATAATATACTCTAACACAAATTTGGTCTTGCTAATTTTTGCATGACCATTAAAAATTAGGCCTTCATTTTTTGGACTTATACCTAGCATTATGGGCATTTTCATACCTTATCCATATCTTCTCAAACCTTGTCAAATTTTTATTTGTTCTCCATTTTCTTCATTATAATGGTAGTGGACCCATTTACAAAGTCTCGTACTTATTTTAATTTCTAACTAAATTATATTTTTGGTCTTCCAAATCAAATAGTTATCTCCTCACAATAGTTGGAAGTCAAGCAATATGAACATTGGTGCACCACTATCCATAGTAAAACTTCACAAAAGTGGAAAAATTTAATTCCACTAGATTGTATTCAAAATTTACTTTTCGACGAGTATATATAAGCCTATGCTCATGATTTAACTAATTCTTCAGATTGTAAGAAAAAATAGTGTCTTGTTGGACAACAAAAAATAATAAATAGAGAGAATTCTCTTATTTTAAGGAATATTCTTTGGAGTTTTCTAATTCTTTAAATTTATATGCTTCTAGAGCATATCAAGTTTAAAAATAAATTCCATGTTAGGAGAATCGAGCATTGTGAATGAATAGGGGTAAAATACTATTCTAATATTAATTGTTGTTAAATGTATCTATCCCAATATTATTGATTGGCCAACACCATGAGAAATACCAATATACTACTGATCTAAAAGTCTCTACAATGCTCAACACAACTTTAAGATATTATAGTAATTTCAACACCACTATTGTCATGATCCTTCCTAGCAGACTATATGGCACAAAGAAATAATGTATTAATATATGATGTGGTGATACTTAGTTTGAACAATTGAACCAACTATATGATGTTTAGTTAATTTAGAAGGGCATGTTATCGCTAACATATTTTTGAGTGTGTAGGATAAGGTACACTCATAGATGGAGAAGGTAGAAGCATCCACCAGATTCGAGGGTACTTAAGGTCAAGGGAAATTATGATTAAGGTACTCAGAGGTAACATGGATAGATAACTTTATATAGTCATGCATTGTTATAAGGGATAATCATCGATGATTAATCACCTCGAGCCTTAGTTGATAGCCTAGTAGATATCGTAAAATATTTGGCTGAGATAGGTGATTGGGTTGATGGAAAGATTCCCTCTTTGTTGTTTTATAAATTTGATCGCTCTCTACTGCATCATGGCTTGGATAGAATAATATTAGAATTTTAATAGGATAACAACTACAAAATATATGTGGATGCATAAAGTAAATTGTTATGTTGAAGTGATAATAGAGAATCATTTTTATGAAGGAAATTAAATTAAATTTAAATGATAAATGAAGATTCATTTAAATTAATTAATGAGGTTTTGTTTAAATAATGATATCATTCATTCAAACTCATTAGTAAAATTCATTTCAATTAATAAATGATATTTCATTTAAAATAATTAAAGAAGTTCATTTTAATGATAATGTAAATTTATTAATAGACTTTAATTAAGTGAAATAAATGAAAAATTCACTTAAGTTAAGTAGAAATCTTTTATTTTATAGAAAGAGCAATTATGAAATTGTTTTAAATAAAAGAAATATATTTTAAATGGTGATAATATATCATGTAATGAATATTTTATTAAAATGGGTACTATTCTTCATTTTAATAATGTAAATATCTCTTTCCCTTATATAATGCAATCTATGTAAATAATCTAGGGGGCTATTAATTTCCAAATATGGAAATTATGGGTAAAATAACTGGTTGTCGTTAGAGAAAAATAGGATGAGGTACAAAAACATTGAAGAAAGGGGGGGCTCAAGGTTAGCTCAGGATTCGAGGAAGGACATAGATGGGTCACCTAGAGCAAAGGAGTGCGTAAGGTGCAAGAGAGGAAAAAAAATAAGGAAGAAGGCAGAAGATAGAGGAAGATGCAAATCAGGCGATCAAGAAATACAGGAGTGTGCAACAAGGGAGAGGTAGCGAAGACACCATCAGATTCCATTCTACAAGAGTATTAAGGTTTGAGGGTTTTAAAACTTTATTCATTTATACATGTGTTTGTATGATGAATGATTTAGAGTGAAACCTAGTTATACTCCCCTATAGTGTGATAATCCCTTTGAAAGGTTTGGAAACCCCCTGCATCTAAGAAGTGTGAAGCATTGTGTGTTTATATGCTTGTAGTGTGAAGCACTATGTGTTTAGATGCTTGTAGTGTGAAGCACTACATGTTTAGACGCTTGTAGTGTGAAGCACTATGTTTTTAGATGCTTGTAGTGTGAAGCACTATGTGTTTAGATGCTTGTAGTGTGAAGCACTGAATGTTTAGATGCTTGTAGTGTGAAGCACTGCATGTTTAGATGCTTGTAGTGTGAAGCACTATGTGTTTAGATGCTTGTATTGGAAAGCATCATGTATTTGAGGCACTGCTTGTCATGGGAAAACCACATGTTTTAAATGGAAAGCATCATGCATTTGAAGTGCTGCTTGTAGTGGGAAAACCACCTATTTTAAATGGAAAGCATCGTGCATTTGAAGTGCTGCTTGAATTAGGGAAACCACCTATTTTAAATAACAAGCACTATGTTTGAGAAGCACCGCTTGTAGTGGGAAAACCACCCGTGTTTTAGAGCAAGCCCTGTGTTCAAAAAGTGCCACTTGTAGTGGAAAAACTACCTGTGTTAAGTAGGAGTGTTGTGTTTAAAAAGCATCACTTATAGTGGAAAAACCACCTATGTCAATTAGGAGTGTTGTGTTTGAAAAAGCACCACTTGTAGTGGAAAAACCACCTATGACAAGTAGGAGTGTTGTGCTTGAGAAGCACCACTTGTAGTGGGAAAACCACCTGTGTTAAGTAGGAGTGTTGTCTTTGGGAAGTGTTGCTTGTAATGGGAAACCACCTACATCTATGTGGGAGTTTCATTGCTACGTAAGCTCGGTCCCTTTGGGACAGGTAGTGATGGCAAAAAAGAAAGCCTAGCACCTAGTTTTACCTTGTTTGGACTCTAAGTTTGGTAGTCCTTTGACCTTTCTGTAGAGGTTGTTTCGCATCCGCCATGAAGGCGTATTAGATAAGGTTGTGAATCTTTGATTAGTAAGGTTTACTTATGTAATTTTAATTGAAATGAAACCTTTGATTAATATGAATTATCTTAGGATATTTTAATTGAAATGAGACCTTTGATTAATATGAATTATCTTAGGAGATTTTAATTGAAATGAGACCTTTGATTAATATGAATTATCTTAGGATATTTTAATTGAAATGAGACCTTTGATTAATATGAATTATCTTAGGAGATTTTAATTGAAATGAGACCTTTGATTAATATGAATTATCTTAAGAGATTTTAATTAAAGAGAAACCTTTGATTAATATGAATTATCTTAAGATATTTTAATTAAAGAGAAACCTTTGATTAATATGAATTATCTTAAGAAATGTGAGGAAGAGGGGATTTCAGGGTCCCTCTTTTTGTGTCCTTTGTAGTAATAATGAGGATGACTCTTCTCATTTATTTTTCCAATGCTCCTTTGCTAGAGACATTTGGCACCGTTGGTGGAGCGCTTGGAACCATCCATGTTTTCATGTGTTGTCCCTAGTGGAGTTTTGGAGTAGTCTAGGTAGACCTCCGGCCAAGGCCCCCTTCCTTCGGGTGGCTTGGAATTTGGGCCCTTCTTGCATCATCTAGAAAATTTGGCTCAAACGGAACCGATGCATATTTTAGGGCAGTTATTTGGTTGTTCAATAGATCTAGCAAAGGATCCTGTATATGGTTCAGGAAACCATCCATAGCAAATGTGATGTGGACCCTCTTTTGGATTCTAGGGAGGAGAAGGTACATCAAGCCCTTGGTCTCTTTGGGGATGGTGTGAACTCTTCTATCCCTAGTAGGGTTCCTCAGCTCAACAAGAAGGTTAGGAGATATGGTAGGTGGAGGCCACCCCCTAGAGGAGTTTTAAAAATTAATATTGATGGATCGTCCAAGGGTAATCCTGGACATGCTGGAATTGGTGGTGTTGGGAGAGATTCTACTGGTGGTGTCAATTTTTTCTTTTCCATTTATAAAGTTGTTCACTGCAACAATTTTATAGAAGCTCTTGCAATTCTTGAGGCCTTGCGGAGGGGTTTTTCTCTTGGATGACATAGGATTATCTGCGAGTCTGACTCTCAAATTGTGGTTAATATTTTAAACAGTAAAATGGTGGAGGAAGTTAATTGGCATTTGGCCTCTGTAGCCGTTCAAATTCTCAAAATGAGTGAAGAGTTCGAATTTATATCCTTTGTGCACATTCCAAGGGAATGGAATGTGGTTGTTGATTACCTGGCCAAAAGGGCTTCTGAGCTATTGGATCCTTGGAGTATCGATAATTGGGAGAGTCTCCCATATGGAGAATCTCAACGCCTATGGGAGTTGATCCACAAGGATGTATAGACTTAATGTGGTTTATTCTTGTTGTATTTTTTGGGTTTCATCCTAGTCTAGTGGTTTTAGCCTGTTTGGTTGTTTATTTGAGTCTTGGTTGGAATCTCAGTTGTAATCTGTAATCCAAAATTTTTATCAATAAGTTTTTACCCCTTTATTTAAAAAAAAAATATGAATTATCTTAGGAGATTTTAATTAAATAGAGACCTTTGATTAATATGAATTATCTTAAGAGATTTTAATTAAAGAGAAACCTTTGATTAATATGAATTATCTTAAGAGATTTTAATTAAAGAGAAACCTTTGATTAATATGAATTATCTTAGGAGATTTTAATTAAAGAAAAACCTTTGATTAATATGAATTATCTTAGGAGATTTTAATTAAAGAGAAACCTTTGATTAATATGAATTATCTTAGGAGATTTTAATTAAAGATAAACCTTTGATTAATATGGATTATCTTAGGATATTTTAATTAAAGAGAAGACCTTTGATTAATATGAATTATCTTAAGAGATTTTAATTAAAGAGAGACCTTTGATTAATATGAATTATCTTAAGAGATTTTAATTAAAGTAAGATCTTTGATTATTATGAATTATTTTATGAGATCTTAATTAAAGTGACCTTTAATTAATGAGATTTACCTTATGTGGTTTTAATTAAAGTAAGACCTTTTGTGTAATAAGATCATGAAGGGGTTATTTTTAACTAAAGTGGTGAATCTTTAGATAAGGTTGTGAATCTTTAATTGAGGTTATGAATCTAAGATTAAGGTTGAAAATCTTTGATTAGTAAGTCTATGATGTAGACTTTATTAAAAGGATGTTAGATTTATTCTTTGAATTGAAGTTATGGGGCTTTGATTTAGGGAATGAATGAAGGATTATTTTAGAGGTTAAAGGTATGGGACTTTAATGCTTTAAAACAATATTAGATTTGATTGGAATTATGAATTAAAAGGATGTTAGATTTATTCTTTGAATTGAAGTTATGGGGCTTTGATTTAGGGAATGAATGAAGGATTGTTTTAGAGGTTAAAGGTATGGGACTTTAATGCTTTAAAACAGTATTATATTTGATTGGAATTGTGAATTAAAAGGATGTTAGATTTATTCTTTGAATTGAAGTTATGGGGCTTTGATTTAGGGAATGAATGAAGGATTGTTTTAGAGGTTAAAGGTATGGGACTTTAATGCTTTAAGACATGAATGGATTTGATTAAAGTTAGACCTTGATCTAAGTAGTACATGTTGGATGGCTCTCTAAGGGAACTTGAGAGGTGAAGATAAAAGTAAAGGATCTTTTATAATATCCACTATGCATTAGATGGTTGGAAACTTAATTGAATTTTGTATAGTTGCAATTTGGTAAAGTAAATGAATAGATGCATTTAGAGGTATGCCTATCCTGAACCATGAGTACCCTGATCCCCTAATACCCTCAAAGAACCAATGGGAAGCAAGGAGAAGCAAGGAGTTCAATGGAAACAAAGTATAGGTAATTTATATTTTATGTTGATTTACTTATGCTCAAATAGACTAGAATTGTGGGGAGATATCCCTAATGCAGTTAATGTAATATTCTGTAAAGTAAGGAGAATTTACCATGCAATATTTAATGCAATAACTATTTATTGGTTTAGAGAAGGTACTTTTACTTTATTTCCATGTTTGGTTATAATAGGTAATTGATTCTCTTTTCATGGATGACATTCTCTTTTAGTGTTAATCCTTCTTTATTTTTTGGATGCTTAGTGATTACTCTTTGTTGTTTTAGTATCTAGATGTATTCTTGTTTGGTTGCTTAATAATAGAAATCCAAGAGTAGAGTTCTAGGGTGAACTCAGAGGTGACCTAAGGGAATTAAGAACCCCTTAGGGTGAACATAGGTGACCTAAGGGAATTGAGAACCCCTTAGGGTGAACATAGGAGACCTAAGGGAATTGAGACCCCCTTAGGGAGATAAAGGACTAAGTTGTGGAGAGACTACATCTGAGTTAAGATAGCTCATCGTGTAGATGAGATGGATAGCTTAACTCATAATACTCGTAGCATACCTACACATAATGACTTGTGTATGGTATGGAGATGTGTGTATACCTTCGATGGAATGAGGGTGATAAGTCTAGCTCATCAAGAGTGATGGGATAGATGGGCTTATTTATAGTAACACATGATACGCCTACACAGATGGACTTGTGTTAGGGTACTTCATGAGATGTAGCTTTCAGGAAAACTTAGGGGATTGAAACTTTAGGTAAATATTAGTTGGGTTAGGGGTTCATGAAGGGTTCATGTATCTCTCTCCTTAGTAAAAAAAAACTTTTTCTATTTTTGTATTTTTTTGTTTGTGTATTTTTGGGTCATTACATTTGGTATCAGAGCTCTAGGTACGAGGGTATAGAGCTTCTATGTGTGCTAAAGGGAATTAGATGTCTCCAATGAAGGCTTGCTTAAGGTAAAGGCTAAAGCTGGGATGATCTAGAATACCCTATTTGCTAGAATATGATGGGAATTAACCCCAAGGTAGAGTGGATGTTAGGATACCTTAGTATGGGCTTCGATATCAATGACACATCCTAGCCTGGGATATTACCCTAGTTATATTGTTAATGCATCTAGCAAGAGAACTCTGTATTATGGCTTGAATTAGAGATACAACTTAAGATGAAACTATAATCTAATATTCTTTCTTGGATGGAACCAGGTTAAGATGCCACCTAAGACCAGAAGAGGGAGGCCTACACCTAGAAAAACTCGAAAAAGTAATGTCGAAGAAGAAAACCAGGATGGGGGACCAATAAGCCCCAATAGGGAGGTAGAAGACCTCACCGCTATGGTCACTGCTATGCAAGATCAGATAAGACAATTGTTGGAAATAACTATGAACCAGAATTCACAAGTTAGAGGCTCAGAGATTGGTCTAGATAGTGGACTAACTACAGAACAAGTGCAAGCCAGAGCCTTAGAGGAAAAGGAAATAACTAGGGACATGAAAAACATTAGTATCTCCAAGTTTGATGGGGAGGGTGATGGGGATGCAATGAAAGCATGGCTAAGAGAAGTAGAGGTTCACTTTATGGTAAAAGGCTACTCATCAGGAACTCGAACACTTTGGGCTACGATTAACCTGGAAGGGGCTGCTCTAGAATGGTGGGAAACCCACTATGAGGAAACTAATATTGAACCTATTGACACTCCATGGGAAGAATTTATAAACATATTTAAGAAGATATTCCTAATAGAGCATTTCTATACCTTAAAGTTTGAGGAATTTGCTAGTCTAAAACAAGGAACCAACATAGTAGAGGTGTACTATAAGAAGTTGGTAAGATTGTTTAAATATGTACCTATTTATAATGAGAAAATGTGGGTTCACAAGTTCACTCTTGGATTGGAGTCTAGGTTAAAGCATGATGTAGACATGTAGGAGCCTAAATCATTGCAAAAGGTATATGACCTAGCAAAGAAAGCAGAGTCACACTTCTATTATAAATATGACACCCTACCCGAGCAAGCTCGATAGGAGCTAAAGAAGAGGAATAGTGATGGGTTTGTAAAATGGGAGGTTGATCAAGATCGAAAGGCTAAGAACCCCCAAAATCTTGAGAAGAAACCTAATGGAAATTAGAAGAAGTTCAAGAAGAAATTTCATAGGAAGGATAACAAACCCAATAATACGAAACCTCAACCATAGAAGTTGCAAGCTCCAACTCTAGCAGTTAAAATTGGGAATCAAAAACCTAAAAAATAGCAAGGACCCAAGGAAGGGTGCTACAATTGTTGGGGACCTCATTACTATAATCAATGTCCATATCGAGTAGGGACTAGCATAACTAATGCAAAAGGGAAGGAACCGAAACATCGGATCTATGCCACAATCGAGAAGCAGAAGCTAGAGGGACAAGCCACCCCATTACTTGTGAAAGGTAAGGTTTTTAATAAGCAAGTAAACATTTTGATAGATAGTGGGGCCACTGATAGTTTTATTTCATCTAGTCTAGCAAGGACTATGTTGAAAAGGCCTGGATATTTGGCTCAAGGGTGGAAGGTTGAGTATGGTTTTGGGTAGACCTACTCGGTGAACCAATGTTATCCTATGGCAGAAATCACTCTATCTAATGGGACTACGGAATGTTGTTTATATGTAGCTCCCCTACATGCCTTTGATGTGGTCCTAGGGATGGATTGGCTACAAGCTCATAAAGCCTTAGTCAATTTTCAAGACCGATGGATTGAGTATTTAGAAGAAGGTGGGAGGAGACTAAGAATTCATAGCAAACAAGGGGTGTTTGAACCTCAGATGTTGTCCGCTATGCAATTTAAAAAGACCCTAAAGAGAGGAGGAATAGTGTATGTAGTAAAACTTAATGAAGTGGAAGACTATGAGAAAGGAGAAATACTAAGACAACATCCAATTTTACAAGATTTTTAGGATGTATTTCTAGAGGACCTACCTGGGCTACCTCCTGTATGGGAATTTGACTTCACAATTGAACTTATGATAGGAGTCGAGCCTATTCATAGATCCCCGTATAGGATGAATCCTATTGAAATGCAAGAACTGAAGGTTCAATTGCAAGGGATTATTAGAGAAGGGTTTGATAAAACCAAGTGTGTCACCATGGGGTGCACCAGTTTTGTTCATGAAAAAGAAGGATGATTCGTTAAGATTGTCTATTGATTACAGGATGCTAAATAAGGCTACAATCAAGAATCAGTATCCTTTACCTAGGATTGAAGATTTATTTGATCAACTAAAGGATGCCAAGGTGTTTACTAAGATCGATCTAAGATCAGGGTATCACCAGTTAAGAATTCATGAGGAAGACACTCACAAGATGACATTTAAGACTAGGTATGGGCATTATGAGTTTACGGTTCTACCCTTTGGACTGACTAATACCCCAAGATGCTTTCATGAACTTAATGAATAGTGTGTTCCAAAGGCACTTGGACCAGTTTGTCTTGGTATTCCTAGATGATATCCTTATATACTCTCGAGATAGAGAAGAGCACGATAAACATCTTAGGATCATGTTAGAATTGCTAAGGAAAAATCAACTTTATGGAAATCTAGCTAAGAGTGAATTCTATGTTCCAGAGGTACGATATCTTGGACACATCATATCAGAAAAGGGAATTGTTGTGGATCCAGAGAAGATAGAGGCTATCCTAAATTGGCCACCCCCTACTAATGTGACTGAAGTGCGAAGCTTCATGGGGTTAATGGGCTACTATAGATGTTATATAAAGGATTACTCCAAGATTGTTGGACCCATAACTAACCTTCAGAAGAAGGGAAAGGAATTCAAGTGGTCAGAAAAGTGTGAGGTTGCCTTTGCACTACTAAAGCATAAGCTTACTACTACACCAATACTAAAGGTTCCTGATCCACAAGGGGACTTTTTAGTGTGCACTGATGCATCAATAGAAGGGTTGGGAGGGGTACTCTCACAAGAGGAGTCAGTAGTGGCATATACTTCAAGGAAGCTCAAAAAGCATGAAGTTAATTATGCTATGCATGATTTAGAGCTAGCTATAGTGGTGCATGCTTTAAAGGTTTGGTGCCACTACTTGGTGGGAAGACCCTTTGAATTAAATACCGACCATCAAATTTTATGATACATATTCACCCAACCAATACTCAATGCGAGACAGAGAAGATGGGTGGAATTTCTCATTGAGTATGATTTTGAGATTGAGTACATAAAAGGAAAAGAGAATAAAGTAGTTGATGCTTTGAGTAGAAGAAAATATATAGCAGCCATAACTAAAATTCACATGGACCTGATGGATCGAGTGAGACAGAAGCAATCTCAGGATGAGTATTACCAAGAAATTCAAGTTAAGATGAACAGATATCCTGAAGGAAATAAGGAATTTAGTGTGAAATATGACTTTTTATGTTATAAGGGAAGGGTCATCATACCAAATATGGGTGATTTAAGGAACTTGATAATGCAAGAAGCCCATAGATCTCCTTATTATGCTCATTCGAGAGGAGCCAAAATGTGAGAAAACATGAAAAGAACCTTCTTTTGGGTAGGAATGAAGAAGGACATCATGGATTTTGTTGCTCGATGCCTCGAATGTCAGAAAGTTAAGGTAGAATGCTAGCATCCTATAGGAAAACTATATCTGCATGATATACCTATGCAAAAATGGTAGGTTATATCCATGGATTTTATAGTGGGTTTACCCAAGACTTGGTACCAACATGATGCCATCTTTGTAGTGGTCGAAAAATTGACTAAGGTTACCCATTTCATACCGGGGAATACCAAGGATGATGCTCAGGTGGTGGCTAGCAGATTCATCAAAGAGGTATTCCGATTGCATGGATTTCTTGAGGTAATTATCTCAGATAGAGACTCCAAATTCACTTCTGAATTTTGGAAATCCCTTCATAGTGCAGTTGGTACGAAACTGAATATGAGTTCAGCATACCACCCTAAAATAGATGGCCAAATGGAGTGGGTAAACCAAGTTCTAGAAGACATGCTCTGCATGTACTGCATGGATCACAAGTCTCATTGGGAAGATTGTCTACCTTTGGTAGAGTTTGCCTACAATAATGGACATCACTCCTCGCTAGGAATGGCACATTTCGATGCCTTGTATGGGTGAAAGTGTAGAACACCATTGTCTTGGGATAACCTAGAAGACCGAGTTGTGATTGGGCCATAAATGGTCAGGGTGATGGAAGATCAGCTAAAGGAAATTAGGCAAAGGCTTAAAGAAGCTGTAGATAGGTAGAAGAGTTATGTAGATCTAAAAAGGACTCCAAGAGAGTATTCTATTGGAGATAAGGTGTTCTTAAGGGTTAAGCCAAAGAAGAGTGCTATCAAATCCATGAAGTTGGATCCACATTTTGTGGGGCCCTTTGAGATCATGGAAAATATTAGTTCGGTTGCATACCGACTTGCATTACCACCTAATCTATCCAAAATCCATGACACCTTCCACATATCCTTGCTTAGGAAATATGTTGTTGACCCTGAACATGTGTGGGATGTTTCTAATTTGTAGATGGTAAATCCGAAGGCCATTGAAGTACTACCGATGAAGATTCTTGAGTTTCATTCTAAGTCTCTACGAAATCAGACTCTCGAACAATGTAAGGTCCAGTGGGACCAGTTCTCTAAGAAAAATGCCACTTGGGAGAAAGTGGAGGTTATGCAAAAATATTTTTCCTTTTTGTTTGAAGCTATATGATGTAATAATTTTTACTTTCTATTAAAAACAAAGGAAACTGGAAACACCGAGGATGATGTTTAATTCTAGTGAGGGAGGATGTCATGACCCTCCCTAGCAGACTATATGGCACAAAGAAACAATGTATTAACCTATGATGTGGTGATACTTAGTTTGAACAATTGAACCAACTATATGATGTTTAGTTGATTTAGAAGGGCATGTTATCGCTAACATATTGCCAAGTGTGTAGGATCAGGTACACTCATAGGTGGAGAAGGTAGAAGCATCCACCAGAAATGAGGGTACTTAAGATCAGGGGAAATGATGATTAAGGTACTCGGAGGTAACATGGATAGATACCTTCATATAGGCATGCATTATCGGAAGGGATAATCATCGATGACTGATCACCTTGAGCCTTAGTTGATAGCCTAGTAGCTATCATAAAATATTTGGCTGAGATAGGTGATTGGGTTGATGGAAAGATTCCCTCTTTGTTGTTTTATAAATTTGATTGCTCTCTACTGCATCATGGCTTGGGTAGCATAATGTTGGAATTTCAATAGGAGAACAACTGCAAAATGTATGTGGATGCATAAAGTAAATTGTTATGTTGAAGTGATAATAGAGCATCATTTTTATGAAGGAAAGTAAATTAAATTTAAATGCTAAATGAAGATTCATTTAAATTAATTAATGAGGTTTTGATTAAATAATGATATGATTCATTTAAACTCATTAGTAAACTTCATTTCAATTAATAAATGAGAGTTCATTTAAAATAATTAAAGAAGTTCATTTTAATGATAATGTAAATTCATTAATAGACTTTAATTAAGTGAAATAAATGAAAAATCCATTTAAGATAAATAGAAATATTTTATTTTAAAGAAAGAGCAATTATGAAATTGTTTTAAATAAAAGAAATATATTTTAAATGGTGATAAAATATCATGTAAAGGATATTTTATTAAAAAGGGTACTATTCTTCATTTTAATAATGTAAATATCCCTTTCCCCTATATAGTGCAATCTATGTAAATAATCTAGGGGGCTATTAATTTCCAAAGATGGAAATTATGGGTAAAAGAACTAGTTACCACCAGAGAAAAAGAGGATGAGGGATGGAAGCATTGAAGAAAGGGGGGCTCGAGGTTGGCTCGAGATTCGAGGAAGGATGACGGACGGGCCACCTAGAGCAAAGGAGCATGTAAGGTGCAAGGGAGGAAAAAATGAAGGAAGAAGGCAGAAGACATAGACGAACGTAGACCAGGAGATCGGGAAAGATAGGAGCGCATAGCAAGCAAAGGGAGAGGTAGCCAAGACACCACCGGATTCCATTCCGTAGGAGTATTAAGGTTGGAGGGTTTTAAAACTTTATCTATTTATACATGCATTTGTATGATGAATGATTTAGATTGAAACCTGGTTATACTCCCCTGTAGCATGATAATCCCTTTGAAAGGTTTGGAAACCACCTACATCTAAGAAGTGTGAACTGTTTAGATCTTAGTGTAAAAATTTATAATTTATAAACACTATTTAATAAACTATTATGTGAAAACCACTATTTAAAGAAAGCATTCTGTTTGAAGCACTTAGTGGTAAAACCACCTATTTTAGATGGAAATATGGAAACCACCTATTTTAAACATTGTGTTTGAAAAGCACCGCTTGTAGTGGGAAAACCACCTATTTTAGAGCAAGCCCTGTGTTCAAAAAGTGTCACTTGTAGTGGAAAAACCAGGTGGTAGGAGTATTGTGTTTGAAAAGCACCACTTGTAGTGGAAAAACCACCTGTGTTAAGTAGGAGTGTTGTGTTTGAAAAGCACCGCTTGTAGTGGAAAAACCACCTGTGTCAAGTAGGAGTGTTGTGTTTGAGAAGCGCCACTTGTAGTGGGAAAACCACCTATGTTAAGTAGGAGTGATGTGTTTGGGAAGTGATCTCTGTAACGGGAAACCACCCACATTTGTGTGGGAGTTTCGTTGCTACGTAAGCTCAATCCCTTTGGGACAGGTAGTGGCAGCAGAAAAGAAAGCCTAGCACCTGGTTTTACCTTGTTTGGACTCTAAGTTTGGTAGTCCTTTGACCTTTATGTAGAGGTTGTTTCGCATCCGCCATGAAGGTGTATTAGTCTAAGGTTGTGAATCTTTGATTAGTAAGGTTTACCTATGTAATTTTTTTTTTATTTTAATTAAATAGACCTTTGATTAATATGAATTATCTTAGGATTTTAATTGAAATGAACTTTGATTATATGAATTATCTTAGGAGATTTTAATTAAATGAGACCTTTGAAAAAAGATAACTATATAATTTTTGATTAATATTAATTATTAATAATTTAATTAAAATAAAACCTTTGATTAATTGAATTATCTTATGATATTTAATTAAAGAAAACCTTTGATAAATATTTATTATCTTAGGAGATTTAATTAAAGAGAAACCTTTGATAAATATTGATTATCTTAGGAGATTTAATTAAAAGAAACCTTTGATTAATGTTAATTATCTTAGGAGATTTTAATTAAAGAGAAACCTTTGATTAATATTAATTATCTTAAGAGATTTTAATTAAAGAGAAACCTTTGATTAATATGAATTATCTTAAGAGATTTTAATTAAAGAGAAACCTTTGATTAATATGAATTATCTTAAGATATTTTAATTAAATAGAAACCTTTGATTAATATGAATTATCTTAGGAGATTTTAATTGAAATGAGACCTTTGATTAATATGAATTATCTTAAGAGATTTTAATTAAAGAGAAACCTTTGATTAATATGAATTATCTTAGGAGATTTTAATTAAAGAGAAACCTTTGATTAATATGAATTATCTTAAGAGATTTTAATTAAAGAGAAACCTTTGATTAATATGAATTATCTTAGGAGATTTTAATTAAAGAGAAACCTTTGATTAATATGAATTATCTTAGGATATTTTAATTAAAGAGAAACCTTTGATTAATATGAATTATCTTAAGAGATTTTAATTAAAGAGAGACCTTTGATTAATATGAATTATCTTAAGAGATTTTAATTAAAGTAAGATATTTGATTATTATGAATTATTTTATGAGATCTTAATTAAAGTGACCTTTAATTAATGAGATTTACCTTATGTGGTTTTAATTAAAGTAAGACCTTTTGTGTAATAAGATCATGAAGGGGTTATTTTTAACTAAAGTAGTGAATCTTTAGATAAGGTTGTGAATATTTAATTGAGGTTATGAATCTAAGATTAAGGTTGAAAATATTTGATTAGTAAGTCTATGATGTAGAATTTATTAAAAGGATGTTAGATTTATTCTTTGAATTGAAGTTATGGGGCTTTGATTTAGGGAATGAATGAAGGATTGTTTTAGAGGTTAAAGGTATGGGACTTTAATTCTTTAAAACAATATTATATTTGATTGGAATGATTTATTCTTTGAATTGAAGTTATGGGGCTTTGATTTAGGGAATGAATGAAGGATTGTTTTAGAGGTTAAAGGTATGGGACTTTAATGCTTTAAAACAGTATTAGATTTGATTGGAATTGTGAATTAAAAGGATGTTAGATTTATTCTTTGAATTGAAGTTATGGGGCTTTGATTTAGGGAATGAATGAAGGATTGTTTTAGAGGTTAAAGGTATGGGACTTTAATGCTTTAAGACATGAATGGATTTGATTAAAGTTAGACCTTGATCTAAGTAGTACATGTTGGATGGCTCTCTAAGGGAACTTGAGAGGTGAAGATAAAAGTAAAGGATATTTTATAATATCCACTATGCATTAGATGGTTGGAAACTTAATTGAATTTTGTATAGTTGCAATTTGGTAAAGTAAATGAATAGATGCATTTAGAGGTATGCCTATCCTGAACCATGAGTACCCTGATCCCCTACTACCCTCAAAGAACCAATGGGAAGCAAGGAGAAGCAAGGAGTTCAATGGAAACAAAGTATAGGTAATTTATATTTTATGTTGATTTACTTATGCTCAAATAGACTAGAATTGTGGGGAGATATCCCTGATGCAGTTAATGTAATATTCTGTAAAGTAAGGAGAATTTACCATGCAATATTTAATGCAATAATTATTTATTGGTTTAGAGAAGGTACTTTTACTTTATTTCCATGTTTGGTTATAATAGGTAATTGATTCTCTTTTCATGGATGACATTCTCTTTTAGTGTTAATCCTTATTTATTTTTTGGATGCTTAGTGATTACTCTTTGTTGTTTTAGTATCTAGATGTATTCTTGTTTGGTTGCTTAATAATAGAAATCCAAGAGTAGAGTTCTAGGGTGAACTCAGAGGTGACCTAAGGGAATTAAGAACCCCTTAGGGTGAACATAGGTGACCTAAGGGAATTAAGAACCCCTTAGGGTGAACATAGGAGACCTAAGGGAATTGAGACCCCCTTAGGGAGATAAAGGACTAAGTTGTGGAGAGACTACATCTGAGTTAAGATAGCTCATCGTGTAGATGAGATGGATAGCTTAACTCACAATACTCATAGCATACCTACACATAATGACTTGTGTATGGTATGGAGATGTGTGTATACCTTCGATGGACTGAGGGTGATAAGTCTAGCTCATCAAGAGTGATGGGATAGATGGGCTTATTTGCAGTAACACATGATACGCCTACATAGACGGACTTGTGTTAGGGTACTTCGTGAGATGTAGCTTTCAAGAAAACTTAGGGGATTGAAACTTTAGGTAAATATTAGTTGGGTTAGGGGTTCATGAAGGGTTCATGTATCTCTCTCCTTAGTAAAAAAAAAAAATTTTTCTATTTTTGTATTTTTCTGTTTGTGTGTTTTTGGGTCATTACAACTATCCACAAATATCTTTAAAGGAACATCATTGACCTCCATGTCAACATACAACATCAACAACCATGCAAACAATTTAGAATTATGTTCTAGTGTAGTCTTATAATTTTCATCTATATTTTTTGTCTAATGATTTATTGAATCTTTTGTTATGCTTCAATATCAAAAGGATCTACATTAAGTGCTATTTATTTCTATTGTTGACATTCTAACTATATATTTTCTTGATGATGCCATCTAAGAATGTTTTGAGAAACATCTAAGTTATCACCAGTAATAACATGTGTAAATTATTTTATATATATGAGGCAACTGACTCATAATGTCATAATCATATTGAATATGTTGCTAAAGTGGTAATTGAGTCTCAACCTTGAGAAAAGCCTTCATATTTTCAACCATTTCTTTGTGATTAACATCGAGTGAGATGATCTACTCATTTTATATCATAACAATGGTGAAAAATATTTGTAGGAACATCTTCCCAAAATCCATGAAATTTTGAAAGTCTTTTCTATTATTAGATAAAATTTGAACACCATACATATTTTTCATCGAATATGGAGTCAACACTAGATATGGAATCCTATATCATAACCTTGTTAGCTAATTTGTTTTAATAAATGTTTTACTTAAATAACCCAATGGTTTCTTTAGGTTGAACAAGGGTTCACATAGTGGATGCAACTGATTCCTTAGCTTTGATAGAAACTCCTAATCTATGTCCTAATTTTATGGTGAATTTCATAGACTGAACTATAGTTGATTCCCTTAATGAAACCATGGTCAAATATTCTTATGAGGATTCAACTCCTTTCTAAGTTCAAGTAGATCCTATATCACATATTCACTTGGAAATGACTTCTTATTTTGGTCTTCATTAGTTGGTAGATTCTCATTTTCATCTCCAATTGGTGGTCATTTCAATGGAACAAACACTAACCAATTTGGTTTTTTAAGCCACTATTGAATTATCTTCTCATACATGTTCTCATTCCTATAGGTTTGAATTTCATGAGACAAATAGATTTAGTTTTGGGTCCAAAATAAGAATAATGGATTTGATATCCTTTTTAATGATTATAGGATTGATATTCTCTTGTAGATAGGTCAAGTCTCTAGTAATATCCACTATGATATTCTAATGTTCTGGTCATGATAAAAAACACTCATTCCTAAAGAGATAGTTCTCTAGGCTCTCGTCCACCATGAAATTATACATTAAAAGCTCTTGAAAAATCCTCCTTTAGAATCCTCTTACCTCCTATAACCTTTTAGAGAAAAAAATTTCTACTTCCTAACTCTATTGATTACCTACAATTCATGCAAGAACTTGACATCACCGTTGGATGTGAAGTCTTTGAACTTCTTCAATGGTGGATATTTGGCCTGCTTATCATTATTAAATGGTGGATATTTTGTCTAATAGGGGATCCTCCATCTTAAGATATTTTTGGCCTCTCATGCCTAAAATAAAAATGAAGTGTAATAGTATCCTCCATATCTATTTATTTTGTATTTTTCCCACATAATTGGGTGGGAGATAACCTCACAAGCCCATGGCTCTACCATTAACATTCTTTGATACCATTTTTGATCCTTAATGCTTGGATAAATTTACATTAAAAATGATTAATATTTAAATGAAAAGAATTGCAAAATATGGCATAACCATTATTCATATGAGGATAACAATAAATTTTAACTCATAGTCCTTATGAAAACTAACTTGACCAATGGACCTTGTGAGTGGTAATTTCCATGTAAGGACATTAGTTATCCTTAACTAACATGAACACCTAGATCATGTGAGTGGTAGTTGTATCCACTCTAATTCATATGACACTAAACTATGATACTAATCATTCCTAATAGGTACTACTCAGTGTATGAGTTAAACAACTGTAATCAACATCTAAATGGATAATTATGCTTAGTCAAGTAATATATATATATATATATATATATATATATATATATATATATATATATATATATATATATATATATAGAGAGAGAGAGAGAGAGAAAAACCCCTTGCAGGGCTACCTTGGTCTAAGAGACTAGGAACAGGGGGTTCTACAACGTCAAAGTCACCCGAGGGTCGCACCCAACCCTGCCCGCACCAACATTATCAATTGGATTTTGGGTACCCAATTTAGCTTTTTGGTAGGGTGGAAATTCGAACCTGGGACCTCCCTTGGAGGATTGCCCTCTCCTCTCCAACTCACCTACAACACCTAGGTCAAGTAATATCTTTGCCATGAACCTAGGTAGTTCAAACGTCATCTTGGGAGTACAATGGTTATCTCACCTTGGGGATGTTAACATTAATATGAAACAATTATATGTCAAGTGGATAAAGAATGGAAAATTCATTATCACCAAGGAAATCAACCCTCTCTTTCCAATGTGGTTAGTTCACATACCATAGAAAATATATTGAAAAAAGTGGTTGTGGATTATTTTATCAAGTCAATTACATGGAGTTTAAATCTTCAAATACACTTCTTTAATCTATTTCTTTGGATTTATAGAAGATCATGAATCTATATGATAAGGTCTTTAATGAGCCCATGGGTATTCCTTCTAAGAACATACATGGTCATGCTATCCACCTTTTTCCAGGAAGACAACCCTCTAATGTATGTCCTTATTGCCATCCCTAACACCAAAAGTCAAAAATTAAGAAGTTAATTTAAGAAATATTGGAGTAAGAAATTATCCATCCAAGCATAAACTATAATACTTTATCATGGTGATGGCACAATGCAAGGATAACTCATGGCATGTGTCCTAATTTTTTGTCCTCTCAATAAGGTCACTATCAAATATAAGTTTCATATCCCTATTATATATGATTTAATCAATGATTTACATGGTCCTAAATACTTCATAAATTAGACATGTGTTATGGGTTTCATCAAATTAGGGTTAGATAAGAGGATAACTAAGATGCCTTTTTAAACACATGAGTATCATTATGAATTTATATTCATGCCTTTTGGTCTCACTAATACTCATTCCACTTTCCAAAATCTCATGAACTCTATATTTTATCCTTTCCTTTGAAATTTATCTTGATTTTTGATCATATCTTAATTTATAGAAAATCCTGAGTGGATCATCTAGTTCATATTGACAAAGTTAAAACTTAGGACATATAGTATTTCAATAGTAATTCAAGGTATAACCTAATATGATCAAAGTTATGTAATATTGACCCTTAAATCCCTTAAACAAAATCATGGATTTTTAGGACTCATAGGTTACTATAAAAAAAATTGTTCATAATTATGGAAAATTTGTTGCTCCTCTCACTGCTCTCAAAAAAACATATGCCTTTATTTTGTTTGAAGCTATATATCAAGCCTTCCAATACCTTAATGAAGCTATGTGTATCACTCCTATTTTGACCACTCTTGATATTAGTAAATATTTTATCATTGAGTGTGATGCTTTTAGTATAATTATTAGAGTTGTTTTGATGAAATATTGACACCTATTAGCCTTTGAAAGTAAGCAATTTTGGGATAAAAATATAGGATAATCCACTTATGAGAAGATAATGTTATCTATTTTGTGTAGTGTAGATAAATGAAGGCTTAATTTATTAGGTCATCACTTCATTATCGATACCAATTGTAACAACCTTAAGCATTACTTAGAGAAACATATCTCATGCCTTAAATAGAATAAATGGATGACCAAGATCTTGGGATATGATTTTACCATTGAATACAAGAAATAAAAGGATAATATGGTGGTTGATGCCTTGTCTCATAAATATTAGGATGTTTTTTTTGTTAATGCCATCTCAATTCCTCTTCCACAATGGATTTCACAACTTCAAAAGGATTGGCTTTTTGACCTAGAGACTACATGGATCATTCATGACATGTAGATAAGATCGTCATTGTACTCTTTTTCTCATATGCTGATGGTGTGCTTCACAAAATAAGTCGCATTTATGTTCCTAAAACTTCAAATATTAAGTCAAATATTCTCCAAGAAATGCATGCACCTCCTTTGGATGGAAATTAAGGATTCTTGTAAACACACTAGCAAGTGAAGTAATATTTTATTAGAAAGTATTAAAAGTATATTTCAAGATGTTTTTGGCCAAGTGTGAGGTGTGTCAGCATAACAAATGGGAAATTATTAACCCTTGCCTATCATTGACTACCAATGGAAGAACATATTCATGGATTTAACTAAGGGCCTTCCCAAATCTAAGGGAAAAACAATGATCTTTGTGGTAGTAGATAAATATTCCATAAATAGTCACTTTTGTGCATTACAACATCCTTGTCCAACAAGTAAGGTAGCTAAGATATTTTTTGATTTTTTTAATTATATGTTATGCCCAAAACCATTGTGATTTATCATGACTATAGTGTCACTAGTAAAATTTGAAAAAAAAAAAATCTCTTAGTGGTTCTACATTGAGTATGTCACGTCCTTATCGCCTTGAATCAAATGGTCTAATAGATATTGTTAATAAATATTTGGGTAATTACTTCCATTTTTTTTCTTAGGATAAGCAATATTAGTAGGTTCATTGGATCTCATTAGTTGAATGGTGGTGCAGTAATTCATACCATGCATCCCTCAAGATATCCCCATTTTAAGCATTGTATGGTCAAAAAACTCCATCAATGGAAGACTATGTTCTAGGATCCTCTAAGGATGCCTAGGTAGATGATTTGGTATAGCAATGATAGTTTATGCTTTAGATTCTTAAGGATAATTTGGCCTAGGCATAAAATTATATGAAGTAATAGTAGGATTCACATAAATCTAAATGATAATTTACCATAGGATATATGGTCTTTTTACATGTGGAACACTATAAGAAATTGTTCTTAAATACCAAGACAAATCATAAGTTTACTCCTTGATTTTATGGTTCCTACAATATGGTTCATTGAATTGGTGAAGTTGCATATCAGTTGGAGATTCCTCCCTCATCATGAATCCATATTTTTTATTTATCTTGTCTCAAGAAAGTTTTTGGGAAAAAGGTGCATTCCAGGACATAAGCTATATATTTTATTCATTATTTATCATAGTACCTAGGATAAGGTTGCTTAGTTAGGTGTTTGCTTTTGTACCACTCAAAAATATGTGTCATGATCTCTCACATTTTTTTAACTTTTTGGTCACTCATCCCTTGTTGGGGTTTTAGTATAACTATCTTGTGCTTACAATTGAGCATGGAAGAATGGAAGAATGAATGAAGCTTTCAGTTGTAATTATGCATATTTTTACCCTCTATACTAGAATAAATTTATTATTTTTCTTATGTAACTTGCTTCCTTCACCTAGATATTAGGTCTTGTATCTTTATCTCAATCTATAGATGAATCTCATATGGTACCAGAGATTAGGGGAGAGAAGGAGCTTGTTCATTTCTAGTTGGGTCATCATAGGCTTTAAGGATTACTTTATCTTTGAAATTTTCATTCAAATTTTTGGATTCTATTATTTTTTGCAAAAAAATTATAGACTTGGAGGCATCCCATGTTGCAAACTTCATAGTTGTAGACTCTCGTGGCCATCCTAGACCCTCGTCCATATCATATCTTGACGCCATATTAGATCTTTTGGCCATCCCAAATTTCATGGCCATCTCAAATCTTGAGATAATCTCAAATATTACTACCATATTAGATCTCATAGCCATTTTTAGATCTCATGACTATATCAAATCTCAAGGTCATCTTAGATCTTATGGTCATCCTAGATATCATGGCTATCTTAGATCTTATGATTATTCTAGATCTTGTAGCCATGTCAAATCTCACAACCATCCTAGATCTCACAACCATACCAAATATTGGGACCATCTCAGATCTCCTAGTCATCCAAGACCCATGGCCATCTTAAATATATTTTTTACTATTTTTTTAGAATAATAGTGATTGAAAAAATAGTATTTTATATTATATTTTTTACAAAATAATTGAGATTAAAAAATAAAATTTTATATTTGGATTTGGTCTTCTAAAATATTCTACTCAATATTTACTAGATCCCTCATCTTGGGTGCCAAAGATCTAGCCTCCTTAAGGGTTTTCACATATTACCCTTTCTAGATCTCTATTCACTTTTTCTCAAGTATCACACTACAAAAACTTCCTTGTTGCAATTATTGTATTGGGCCAATATTTTCAAATACATCCATTTGTTGAAAATTTAGTCACCAATCATAATATCACTATTTATGAAGTGACAAGTATTATTGTTGGGTGGAGTTTCTTTATTGACTAATTCTATGGGTTTCCTTTATTCAGCAATGGAGGAAGAATACAATTCCTTGATAAGGAATTATACATGGGATCTAACCCCCCTTCCTAAGGGAAGAAAACTAGTTTGATTCAAGTGGATCTATCAAACAAAATATGTTGTTGATGGAAATATTGATAAGTTCAAAGCATGACTTGTGGCAAAAGATATTGACTACAGCAACACCTTTATCTGACATCTAGGAGCAACTTCTTAATTTGTAGTATTTTCCTACATCATATCAAGTTATGGATATTTTATCTTTTGGGAGGGAAAATTTCGTACATATTTTCTCTTTTTTCCCACTTATGCAAGATCATTTTGTACATGGGTACCTAATATGGCTACACATTTTTTGGGACCCATATATCCATACCCACCTAAGCTATGCTTATGGGGGGTGTTAGTGCATTTTAATATTTTATGCATTAGTTATCCTAGCACTTAGGATAAGCTTGCTTAGGTAGGTGTTTACTTATTTGTCTCTCATAGATGCCATGTGTTATGATCTCTCACATTGTGTTGACTTTTTTATCCCTTACACATATGTGTCATGATCTCTCACATTATGTTGACTTTTGCATCACTCACAAACATGTGTCATGATATCTCACATTGTGTCAACTATTTTGTCACTCATTATCTCTCATATTGTAGATATGAAGTGATGATGGCACAACCCTTTTTCCCATCTTGTTGTTCCTCTCATAATTTCAACTCATTTTGAAAGAAAATATTGTTGATATTGAGATTTTTCATGTGTTGATTAATCACACACTCTTCTTGATATGGTTTTTTCATATTTATTTCTAAAATCTCATACCCTAAAACTTAACAATTTAATGTCATGCATTTTAATTTTTGCATTTATTTTCTACATTAAAATTCGTGTAATTAGATTAGAGTAGTTTAGTGTTTAGTAAGGATAGTGGTAAGTCAATATAATTATAATTTTGTAAGAGGCCCTAAACATTTCCATCCAACTTTGTTAAAATTAGAATTAAAGATGCATAAGAATGACAATTTTCCAATTCAACATAGTTCCTAGCATGCTTGGTGAGATAAATATGATTCCCCATAATGAAACACCCACCATGCATTAATCCAAAATTATTTTTTGGCATGCACCCTATTATTTTAGTCCTTTATTGACTAAATTACTCTATTTTTGTGCCAAATTTGCATTTGTCATAGATGGGAAGCATTTGGTTTAATTATAAGTAATTATTTCAAAGTGCAAATTTTGGTAGTGGTTCACTCTAAACTTGGAGTAATTCATTCCACTGGGTCCAATTGCTTGAAAAGCATAAAAAAAAAACCAAGTCTAATTTTTGGGGTGATTTTCTCCACTAAGCTAGCAATTCACTCTAAATATTAAAAAATGTAAAAGTTGAATTTTGAGTGGTTTGTTGAGACTAGGGACTTGATTTATCAAATAGAATCTCAAATTGACCTTGAATTTTACATATTTCTCATTAGTTATGTCCAATTTTTATAGGTGATTTGCAAATGATGACTCCATTATGAACTATAAAATCATAAGTCTTTTGCAAAGAAAGTATATGAGACTATCAAAATAATAAAATCTCTCACTTTTGGCTCCAATTTCACATTTTTCATCAACAAAAGGTATTTGTAAAAATATTGGAAAACTTTTATCAAGGTTTAATACAACTAGAGATTCACTCCATATAGATGGAGATTTTCTTAATAATAGTAAACTTTCTCTAAGTGGAATTCAAGGAGCAATTCACCAAGGTTCTGAGAAGTGATTTGCTTGAAAGGTTAAAATATTTCTAACACCTCCAAGGAGAGTTATTCTTCCCAAAATTAAAACAATTTTCTCTAAGTGATTCTCTTAGTCCTCTACTTGTCAAAATATTTTCAAGTTTAGTTTTTAAATTGATTTGATCAAACTTACCAGTGATTCAATTTATAGCTCAATTTTTTTCAAAAATTTAAATTTTAAATTTGAAAATCTAAAAGTGCAACAACATATGCACATAAAATCAAGATTATTTACACATGCTCAAAAACTTAATTATTAGGTAAAGAAACTCAACCACTAGAGTTAATTGTGTATCAATGTAGGAATGCAAAAGAAAAAATAAATAAATCACCATGTGGGTGCATCATGATGATGAGTTTTGGAGAACATTATATTATTTGGTAAAATTAAATGTACCCCATGGTACCATTTTAAATATTAGAATTGGATGTGAGTCAATAGTTTAGGTGTGATTTACATTTCCCCTAAAGTATGTGACTATGTATGCAGGTGTCATATAATATATTGTGCAAGTGTGTAATAAGTCAAGATTTGTGTGTAGGTGTCAAGTATACAAGTGGAAAGAGGTAAATCCAAGAGACATGAGAGTTTTATCTTATGTGTGTAATAGGAAAGGATGCATCTTTTGGATATATGAGGAGAGCACTAGTCAAGTATTGAAGAGTAATCTTCTATTGTTATATCATGGAGATAAATCTCCATGTATTGTATCTAAGAATTATCTGAACATGTTAAACCTTGAACTAATTAATCGATGTATAGCATGGACTAATAATCTAAATATTTTGAAGAATTCAGGTATCTAGAATATAGAAGGTAGATAAAAATACCTATTGTGAAAGTCTTGCTATTGAAAGTAGGCTAAAAAATATATTTAGGCCATGTGTTCTTGGAGAAAGAAAATATATTCAATAAGGGATCTGAGTTTGAATATGAATTTCTTGATTAGGTTGGATACTTGCTATCTAGAAGAATAGAGTTGAGCCTATAAGAGTGTTGAGGTGAAATTTACCAAATAAGAGAAGCTAGTGCCTATGAGAGAGATGAAGTAAAATTGGCTAGATAAATCATTTAGTCCCTACAAGAGATCCAAAGCAAAGTCATCTTGATAAATTAGCTACCACCTATGGAGGAGCTGAGGTGAAATTTTCTAGATAAATTAGCTAGTGCTTGTGGAAGAGCCAAGTCGAAATTGACCAAATATAATTGCTTGTGATGCATCTGTGAGAAACTTGAATGAAGGTGAAGTGCCAACAACATGTGCATGATAGTCATCTAAGAGCATTAAATATAGCACCATATAAGGAGCAATTTCATTTACTAAGGTGGTAGGTTTGGAAACATTTGAATGTTATTCACATGTGGTACTCATTCATTGTAGTAAGGCTAATGTGCCCTGGCAATACTGATGCAGCCTGATGAGTTTGGTGCACTTTGACATTGCTTGACAATTTTGAAGAAGTCTAAGCATAGAACAAGTGGAAGATAAGGTTTTTCAAATCAAATATTTGGGTGAATTTATTTTTATTGAACACTAAGGTTCTTCGGAGTTATAAGGTGCAAAACTAAATTATTATTTGATTAATGCTTTTAGGAGAGATAAGGTGAATATTGCATTAATAAATTGACTAAAAAAAATTGAATTTGAAATGATAATGATTGATTGTTTAATTAAATTTGATTATTGATTATTTGAAGAATTTGATTATTGAAAATTGATTTGACGCAAATATTAATTGATTATTTTTACAAATTAAATTTTGAATATTGAAATAGAATTTGTTGGAATTATACGAAGTTGGTAAATTTGATATTTAAAATTTAAATGAGTTTGATTATATCAAATGGTAAGATTTTCGTTAGGGAGTCTCAATTTCTGAAAGGACTAAATTATGCATCATGGAAAAACAAAATAAAATCAATTCTCATTGTAGAAAAAATTTGGGATATTGTAAATAGAAAAAAACACAAGCTAGAAGAAGAAACAAAAAAACAAAAATTTGAATAAAATGATGCAACAACCCTTATGTTGATTACATTTGGGATAATTGATAAAATCCAACCATACATAAGTGAAGCAGAGACTTCAAAATATGCTTGGAAAAAATTATGCACAATATTTGAAGGGAAGAACAAAACAACTATATTGCATTTATAGTCATAGTTATATTCATTAAAGTTTAATAGTGGAGAGAGTATAGAACTCTTTCTTTGAAGAATAGCATATTTAAAGAGAAAAAGTAGACGATAAGATTCTTGTCCAGAATACATTAAGAGCACTTTCATAAAGCTATAAATATTTAGTCACTTCACTTCAAGTGCTAAATAAAACAACAATCTTTGATGAATTAGTCAATTTTATTCAAGTCAAATATGAAACGGCTAATAATGATTTTGTATCAAAGGAAATTGTACCAAGTAACATTGTAGCATCATCATAGTATTAACCAAAATGGAAACAAAAATATTGTCGCATACGTAGGAAAAAATGTCATACTACAAGTTTTTGTAGATATAATTTCTTGAATCAAGGAAATCAAATGAATAGACCTTTCAAAAAAAATCAGCCAAGGCAATATCAAACTCAGTATCAATATGGAAAACAACAACCAAGAGAAGAGAATCAAAAGGACAATTTAGTTTAGGAATTTCAAGAGATTCAAGAGATAGAGGAAGCTAAAGAAATAAATGAATAAAGAGTACTTACAACAAGGATTATAGTTGAAGACCCAATTCAAGAACATTCAAAAGTTCCTAATGGCACTAATTTTTTAGATGACAAAATACAAGCAATAGAAAATAAGACTATAGAAATAGATGAAAGACTCAATTTGAAATCTAGATCAATTCATAATTATAGAATTTGTGATAATACTAAACTATAAATAGATCATGAAAATAAAATTGAAGTGCACTATGGATGGATTAAGAAATTAGTTTGGAATAAGATCATGGATATGTTAAAATATTTTTATGGTCACAAAAAAACTCTAATGAATACTATAGGAAATAGGTTAGCAGATCAACACCATAATCTCAAGTAGTGCTAAATCCAAAACCAAAGGATAAATTCAAGAATCATATATTTAAGACTAAAGTCTTCAATAACCAAATAATATAATACAGGGGGGTGTTGAAGAATATTACATTATTTGGTAGAAGTAAATGTACCCACATGGTACAATTGTAAATATTGTAAGTATTAGAATAGGATATGAGTCAATAATATAGGTGTGTGATTTATATTTCCCCTAAAGTATGTGTCTATGTGTAGAACGTGTCCAAGTGTCATGTAACAATGTGTGCAAATTTCATATAATAGAGTGTGCAAGTAAGTCAAGAGTCATGTGTAGGTGTTAAGAATACAAGTGACAAGATGTAAGTCCAATGAACATGAGAGGTTTGTCTTATGTGTTAAATAAGAAAGTATGTATCTCCAATATATGTGAGGAGAGAAATATTTAAGTATCGAAGAGTCTTATTATATGGTTATATTATAGAGACAAAGATCCATGTATTATATCAAAGAATCATCTAAGTGTATTGAAGCTTGTATACAATTTTGAGCAGTAATGATCTAAGTTTATTTATGTATATCATTATTTTATTTTATTTTATTTGTAATCCCATGTACATAGCATATCCGTAGCATGTGAGGGGAGAGATTTGAACCTGGGGCCTCTCAATTTCAATTGGAGAGTTTTAACTACCCACTTGCTCTCCAACTCCTCTACATAAGCGGATTTTTATGTATATCATTATTATTTCATGAATTATATATTTATTAATATTTTCCATTTATATTGAATGCTCAAGTACCAAATTTGTTTAATATCCTAGATATTGGAATCTATGATTTAATCTGGCAGAAAAGTCATCAATGAGATTGAAGGAATTCCTACATTTAATACAAAACTATAAAAGGAAAAACTTTCTATGGCTGATCAAGTTAGTCAAAATCAAATATATTAAGAAAATAATTTCCCCAACTTCTAGTATAGTTTTTCATCATCTCTCATAAATCAAACTTGAGCAAGTATAAATCCTACTATAACTTGCACTAAGCCCCTATATATTGGTATAAATAATTTTACAAATAATACATCATTTGTATCCTTTCATAGTCTAAATAATGTTAGTAAACCTTTAATGACTAATGCTCAAGTCACCCCTTCTATTAGTATAACTTCATATAAAATCCCATATAGATACAACTTGTCCAACATGATGAAAATTTTATTTAGATAGTCTATGCCAACAAATGTAGGTTTTTAGGACAATTTTTTATTCCGAACTAAATCCAAGGTTTTATTCAAATTTTGCAATAATTTACTAGTTAAATGGAGGCACAAAGTATGCATGGAAACCCTCCAACTAAAATGCTACCTCCAACCGACTAGATACTACAACACCTACAAAAATGTTCACCTTTTCAAAATTAATAAGTCCCTCCTTGAGGCTTGAATTGTCCTTATCTATTCCAAGATGTTCAAGATACCTCAAAATAGCAATGGGATTATATTAATCCATAATAACCTCCTCCATTTTTAATATCAAACCCTCCTTTTCCTTCACCTTAATATGTCATATATCAATCTTCTTAAATGCCTCCACACCCCCCTTAAAGCTATGTAATATAACTTTATCAAATTTTGTATGGCCAACCTCTATAAAAAATCCTTTGCCTCAACCTCATAGATCCCAAAACCAACTTTTCCATTGGACCTATCAACAACCACTAAATCAAAGGGCTTATTCCCCTATCCTACTTGCTACTATGAAAACATTACCTACCTTTTATTAGATCAAGAATAAGATAACATTGGATCACCTCAATGAGCTATCTACACTCAAGCCTATTCATCTTATCTAAGAGGAATGCATCATGGTATACTTACTAACCTATTATTTGCATGCTAAATTTGCTTTGTGGTACAAAGGTTTACTTGATAATTATGTTACTAGTTCAATATCAATTATAAAATATTTTATGCATATATTTGGTAGTATGGATAATGGATATTTTGTTTTGTTTTAATTAAATACTATGCAAAGACATCTCAAGAAAATATTTAAGATTATACTACTATATTTTTGAGGAAATTAAATTTAATTCTGATAAATGATAGGCCAAATGAATATTAGGTATTTTTATATTACATCAAAGCTTACAATATGACTTAGATTTGATGGTTTATAATTCTAACTATATAACTCTAGTTGTACCCTTTAATAAAACCATGTAGAAGATATTTTGATAAGGGTAGGAAAGTAACCACCCACCCTATCTATGGCTTATGTAGTCCATGTAACTCAAAATCTACAAATCCTTAGATTTCATATCACCCATTTAATGTCCAATAATATTACAAATAAACCAATAATCCATATATCATAGTGTATCTAGGTCAAAAATCACTATCCATTATTGTTTTCCAACCATAGTTTCCATCCCTACCCACTTCCTCACAAACCAACAATGGCGGTAAATATGTAATGGAAAAATACAAGCTTAGCATGAAAGAGGTGTTAGATGTTGTAAAGACCTTAATAAATTATATTAACACTAAAAAAGGTAGCAAAATAAAAATAGCAAGTTACAACAATAGCAAAATTGGCAATCTCAAAAAACCCCTTATCTTGCTAAAGACTAAGTACCTTGACAAGGTGCAAATTACAATACAAATTAGTTAAGATTAATATGGTAAATATAATATAGATATTAACACATTATTTTATTTATCATGCAATGTGGTGCATGATCCTATAAATTGTGTGGTAGACATTAGATATTTATAGATGAATTAGTATGAGCAACAATATTAAGCTCAATAGGCTACTGCCTTCAGATAAATGACACCAACAATGAATCAACATACCTACCAACAACATGTTCTAAATCAACTACCATACTAGGTTCAAGTGTAATAGGCATTTCCTACCTTTACAAATCCCAACAATGCAAATTTTTCTAACTTCATTGCGATTGAAGTAGAAAAAAATGCATTTGAGTATAATGTCATATGCACAAATCAATAAAGGGTCAAAACTAGTGGTAAAAGAAAAATATAAGAAGAGCAAGCATCAACATAGAAATATATTGGGATAAAAAATTATAGTACAATATTTAGGAAGGTAAGGACATCATTACACTTAAAATATAAGAGAGAATAATAATTGCACAATACGAAAAATAAAGTAAAAGTGTTGGTGAGAAAATTGTTGATAAACCCACTGGAAATGATTAGGCCAATAAAGATCAACAAATAAATAAGGAAAAGAACTAAAAAAATAAAAAAGAAATTCTAAATGGGGAAAATAATTCTAAAAAAAAGAATGATGAAAAATATAGGGGTAAACTCTAGAAGAAGATAGAGCAACATCTTCAATATTCTTCCCTTCGTAGTGAAAGATGTGTAATGTCTATTAGGAAATATAGAAAATTTACAACAAATAGTGAGAGTATCTTTATCTAGTTCAAGTTCAATGTATAGAAGATATGAATAAAAATACTACAAAAATAAGCATGTTATAGGCACTAGATTTCTTGAGATAAAGGAATTTACTTTAAGATCTTAAGGAGTAAGAAATAAGTTATGCCAAAAATGGGTAACCAAAGCCTAATTAGCCTATTTTGACCAAATAATAGAACTTAATATCAAATAATATATCTAACATATAGGTCAATGATATAGATATATTTAATATTCTAAATCTTAAAACCCTAAATCCATTATAATTCTATGCGAGTCTATAGATCTGAAATACCTATTAAGGAGATATATAGTTGATTCAAAAGAAACCATAACAATTATTCTAAAAGTTGTTTATAAATAAATGGGATTACCCTATACTAAGACTGCTAGGCATCCAATTCAGATGGATGACATCAATATGAATATTTTAGGGGTTCTAAAGGATCTAATAATGATCATAACAAAGCATCCAAAGCTTGTGGTAGTACAAAAGGTAATAGTAGTTGATCTTCCCCTATATTTTGGTATGTTGTTGTGTAGAAAACAGATTCATAAGCTAGCTAGGGATGACTATTTGGAAATGTACTATACCCACATGAAAGTTCCACATGATGGAAATAAAAATCAAATTGATAATAAGCCTTCATTTAATTACTTGTTACACAGGTTGGATGAAGATGATTTGGTAAATTAGAATGAACTACCAAAATTTATGGATAATGAAGTCTTAGGAGATGATCAAATTTCTAAGATAGACATGAGTACTAGTATGATTTATGATGATGAGGATTTAAAATATGAATAAACTAAGTTATAAAACTACTTGATACTAAAAGAACCATCTAACATTCTGACTCTAACTAACCAATAGACATAATGGTCAAACAAAGTGTGGATAATACACTTTGATGGCACAAGAACCAGAATGAAGCAAACATAGGTGTTCCATTCATAGATACATAAGGAGTTAAAAAAAAATTTACATGTAGAATGTTGTTCAATTGCACAGATAACATGAAAGAGTATAAATAATTTTACGTTCATCTAAGGAAGGACAAAAATATGGAAATCAAAAACTCGAAAGTGTTTGGTGACTTGAATGAATCATAAATAAAATTAATTCCTTATATACCATTGAGAATGAATTTTAAAAAGCATATAAGAATTAGGTATGGTATCTACTAGATAACTTCACAACTTATGCACTAAATATAGTTCCCACTAATTTAAATGATAAAGAAGATGATCTATCATTTTTACGAAAAAATTTGATCCCATAATCAACATCTAGGATAAACCAAAAGATATAAAGATGGTATCTATGCCAATAGTGCTTAAAATTTTGATAACTTATAGGTCTTCAATAGTTATTATCAAATCATTGAATTCCTCATCAAATAAGCTCAACATATTGAAGAAAAAAAAGAGTATGGAAGGTGATATTAAGTATGGGGTGATTTAGTTAAAGAAAAACCAATTATCAAAGGGGTTAACCACTCTAGAATATTTATTCAATTTGAATGATAGTGCAAAAAAATATAGCATTAAGGTGTAGGTATCTTCCTACCACCCCATTGATATTATTGATAGAACGTGTTGCTTGGTAAATAGTGCACCAAGGAAGAAGTCTATTTATTTAAAAAACTCTATGGCAAGTATGAAGATGTTATTGTTTGGTCCTATAAATTATTGTTTGGTCCTATGAATATTAGAAAGTATATGACAATAATATCATAGTGTACCATTGGATTAGAGCCTAGTGCAAGTCCTTATATATATATATATATAAAAGGTCTATCAATCCCAAAATTGTGATAGTTATGAAGGAGATCATAATAATCATATAGACATAGATCATTTTTAATCAAGGACTTCATTGGGGTAGCCAAATTGGTATTTTTACAAAATAAGAATGGTGATATTAGGTTGTGTATCAAATTCAAAAATCATTAATAAGGCATCATTGAAAGACCACTATCCCCTACCTAGTATAGACTAGATTTTGTAAAAGGTGGTAGGGTCACAAATGTTGCTAGTTCTAAATGGTTTCTCAAGGTACAACCATATCTTGATGAAGGATGATGATCAACATAAAAGAACCTTCACCACAAAATGGGGAATCTTTTCCTACCAAAGAATGACCTTTGGAAATTTATTCTTGATTTAGCAATTTTGAGTAAAGATAGACTCTTGAGAGGTTTGAGAGCAGTTCTTAGTTAGGAGATTTTTCCTTTATTTCTTACTTTGTAGTACCTTGCTCTCAATGGAATGACCCCAAATCTTGTGGTAGTTACAAAATTGTTTCTTATTGCTAGTGGGGGAGTATTGATTAGAAAATTTTGATTGTCCTCTATTTCTAGTGGAGCTCTTAGAGGTACCTTATTTATTTCCTTTCTTAAGGTCTAACTTATTTTTTATATCCATTGCAAGCTTAAAAGCCTTAACTAAGGATTTAAATTCAAACATAGCTAATTCTCTACGAAGGACAATGGAAAGACCTAAAATAAACTTAACAACTAGTACCTATTATGTATCTAGAACATTGAGCTAGACCTAGAGAATGCTAAATGTATCAATATTAAAGAACACAAGCTTATACTGAGAGGGGGGTGAATAGTATAATACCACTTTTTACTTTTCTTTTCAATTCAATATTATGCAGTGTATAGATAGCAATATCAATAGCAGTAATCAAATAAATGCACAAAACACCATCCACAAAAGTGATAATAATTTACGTGGTTCACCCAATGCGGGCTACTCCACGGAGAAAATATTTTGCTAAAACTTTCTCAATCAATCTCTTGGGAATCCTTCCCAATTACAATGTTTATGGACCTCTGTCCAAAGGATATGTTGATCCCCTAAATCTCAAGTTCATGGATCTCTTCCACAGGATAACTCTTTCCCCTTCTACTCTGGCTAGTGATCTTCTAGAAGACTTTGTCTCTCTACTGCACTGACTAGTGGATATCTCTCCACTTGAAGACTCCTCACTCAGATTTGTCTTCGATTGTCCTAGCTATTAAATCTCTATCCATTAAGACTTTATCCTCTATACTCTGTCACCTCCAAAGCTTTGTCAATAGGTTCACTCAAAACCTCCTCAAATTTGCTCAATAGGCTCACTCATAAATTTCTCAAATATGCCCAATAGGCTCACTCAGAAATTGCTCAAATCTCTTTAATAGGTTCACTCAGAACCTGCTCAAATCTTCTTAATAGGCTCACTCAGAACTTGCTCAAATTTTCTCAATAGGCTCATTCAGAACCTGCTCAAGTCTGCTCAATAGGCTCACTCATAACCTGCCCAAATCTTTTCAATAGGCTCACTCAGAACCTGCTCCAATCTACTCAACAAGCTCACACAAAACTTGTCCCAATTTGCTCAATAATTCATCTCTAGGACTTGCTCAAATATGCATAGCAAGCTTTCACAAAATCTTACACAAAAACAGTCCACAAGCCTTCTCAAAGACTTGCCTCAAATCAATTCAACAAAATCTCAACTCAATCTCATAGAAGCATAAAGAGAATTGTTAGAGACTCAATATGTTCTATACTCAAATCCCAATCTCAATTCAAAGCAATATCAAATCAGCTCAATATTATAGAAGCATAAAGAGAATTGTTAGAGACTCAATATGTTCTATAATCAAATCCTAATCTCAAATCAAAGCAATCTCAACTTAGCTCAATCTTAACTCAATCTCATAGAAGCATACAGAGAATTGTTAGAGACTTGATATGTTCTATTCTCAAGGCTCAATCTCAACTCAATCATAATATAGAATAGTTTGTTTCATGGAACTTGAACAACCACTTCATGCAACCACTTGACTAGGCTCAATCAACTCTACTCAACCAATCACTTCAAGAAACAACTCTTTCTCAAAAACCCTAGTCCAAGCATGAATCAAATAACTCAAAATATTTCTAACAATGCTCAACAATAAATCTTACATAACAATGATACTCATGTTCTTTTCTAACTCAATTTCAATTTCTTTGCATCACCCATTGGTTTCAGCAGCAATGCTAATAAGACAAGGTTTTAATCACAACTCTCAATTCATAAAACCTTCAAGCATAAACTCAAAGTACTTCACTCAACCAATGGTCTAAAAAATCATGCTTATAAAACAAGGTTTAATCACAAATCACAATCCAGAAAACCTTGAAGCATAAACTCAAAGTACTGACTCAACCAATGGTCTAAACAACAATGCTTATCAAACAAGGTTTAATCACAACTCACAATCCAAAAAACCTTGAAGCATTAACTGAACCACTTTTGAAAAGGAAATCACGATCAATCCTTTTCACTCCAATGATATTTCAAAAATCAACCACCCAAATAAAATCAATGGAGAGTATTACTCATACATTTTTGATGCCTTATGAGTTGTCCACTAAATCTGTCACACTCAACACACTTTATTTTTCAACTCTTAACAAGGGTTAGAGATCTTGAGTAATAACACAACAATAATATCCAAATAACACCTTATTACTCCTACTTTTTTTTAACATCCACCAATGTTCTTTTTAAAAGAAAACCCTTACTCCAAATAAATTTCACTAAAAATAAATTTATCAAAAACCCTTATTACTCCTAACAATTTCAAAAAATCACAATTAAAAATAATTCACAACTCAAATAGCCACCATGACCTTATTCCCTAAGGTTACTCAACAAATCAACTAACAAAGCACCTTTACCCCTTATCACTCCACCTTAGGCAATCCAAAAAAAATATTAATAAAAACCTTAATACCTGCCTCAAGGGGAATCAAACCCTCGTCTTGCCCCAATGCGAATGCCCTAGCGACGGCCAAGTTGCCACATGAGTTGCGGACTCATTGGTGAAAAAGACGCACCACCCACTTCTTATCCTTCACCCTCTTCCACCAAGCAAAAATTATGTGCCTTGGGCACCTCAACAGAACAAAGCCAAAAATGATGCTTGCAGGAATTGAATGCACAACCTCCTTGTCACCAACACCTTTGCACAATACAATCTACCACTAGGCCACGCTGCCTAATGTATTTTGGAAAGTGGTCAATGTCTCCCTTTAATTTTCGTTGCATCACTTAAACAAAAAACACGAGCTCTTTTTCTTCACAAATACCAAGCGCACATATCAACGAGCAAGGATGAATGAATTAAAAAATTCAATGGCATATTTATGTCTTCCCTTTTCTTTGGAAACGTCGACCTTTTTGAAACTTCCTTCATGACGTCGGCGGATAAACTTTTAATTTTAATTTTAAAATTTAAATTTAAACTAAATCTTTAAAATTAAATATCTCCATCACCGGGGCACCTTTTTTGATGAAACGAAAAGCCAACTTGGGTTTTAATAAAAACCCATTTCAAATCTGTCATCCATTGTTTTAAATAAAACATTTAAAATTAAAATTCTCTATCACTGGGGCACCTTTTTTGATGAAACAAAAAGCCAAATTGGGTTTTAAGAAAAACCCATTTCAAATCTGTCATCCATGGTTTTAAATAAAAACCTTTTGCAAAGCTTACCTTGAAGCTCCTTTTGTAACCAAATTCCATGCATCCCTTCTTGAACCTTTGATCAAAAACCTTTGCTTCTCATGAGGCTCTTTGTGAAACACAAACATAGTGCTTACTTACATAGATCCTTTTGAAATCAATGACAACACTTAGCTTAGGGACTCAAAATTTCCAACAAATATATGACTTAAATAATTGCCCTTGAGCTTGTCTAAATTGTATCTAGTGAGCTAACATGTTACAAAGGTAGCCAAGGGGATAAAATATTTCCTTGAGTTTTGCATGGAGTTCCTCCCACTGAGTGATCTATTTTTCTTTTACTACAATCATGGTTTAATAGTTTTACAACCAGTCTAGGAATAAGTCTAACATATGGACTTCAACCATTTGGATTTTTTGAGATTCAGTCATATAAGGCCTGATTTTAAAATATACACTCAAGGCTACATAGCCAATAATCTAGCTTCTCACCATTAAAAATATGATTAAATCTTGGAATTAAAACCTTCATTTCAAGTTGGAAGACCTAGGTTTGATGTTGGCAATTTTGGGTACCTTGGGTACATTGCCTTTGCTCAAGTGTAGAAGTTGTCATTGATGTCAAGAAGCTTTTGAAGGAATTTGATTTGATGTCAAATAATTTGTTTTGTTGAAGGTTACGGCATGACAAGTTCGAAGGTTATTCAGAGTATGGACAGTGAATTTCCAAGAAGACCATAGTGGCCCATTTGCAAAAGATCAAAGAAAAAGACAAGTAAGAAAAGTGTCACGATATCGCGACATATACAGCAGGCAAGAAAAACAGTCACGATTTCGCGACATGTTAGAGGAGAGAGAAAGTGTTGGAAAAACTGTCACGATTTCGCGACATGTTAGAGGAGAGAGAAAGAGCTGGCAAAACTATCATGATTTCATGACATGTTAGAAGAGAGAGAAGAAGCAAGGAAAACTGTCGTGATTTCGTGACATGTTGGCAGAGAAAAAGGCAAGTGGAAAAACTGTCGCGATTTCACGACATGTTGGCAGAGAAGGAGAGCAAGGTGGAAAGTGTCACGATTTCACGACATGTCATATTTTCGTGACTTGAAAAGAGCAAGAAGGCAGAGAAGGAAAAGTGTCACGATTTTGTGACATATTGCAAGGTAGGTTGTACGGACGAAAAAGTGTCACGATTTCGTGACATAATGCAGAAGAGAGAGTCCGTAGTATGAACTATCGCAATTTTGTGACAGGTTCAAAGAGAGAGAAAGTAACTCGAAAAGTGTCATGATTTCGCGACATGCTACAGAGCTCAAAGTGAGAACCATTGTGATTTCGTGACATGCTACAGATGAAAATGTTCCAAGTGAGAACTATCGCGATTTCGCGACATGCAGCAAAGGAAAGGTATTGAAGTGAGAAATGTCACGATTTCGTGACAGGTTGTGGAGAAAATGTACGGATGAAGAAAGTGTCATGATTTCACGACAAGATGAAGGGAAAGCGTATGGATGCAGAAAGTGTCACAATTTCACGACAGGCAGAAAAGAATGTAGATGGAAGTAGAAGTGTCACAATTTCATGACAGAAACAGAAAGCAGGGCTTCAACAGTAGAAGTGTCATGATTTCACGATAGAAACAAAAAATAGGGTTTCAATAGCAAAAGTGTCGCGATTTCATGATAGAAATAGAAATCAGGTCTTCAATAGGAGAAGTGTCGCGTTTTCACGACAAAAGCAAAAAGGAGGTCGATGAAGGGAGAAGTGTCGTGATATCATGACATAAGCAAAGTTGATGTTGACAAAGATAAAAGTGTCGCGATATCATGACAAGAGCTTAGTTAAAGTCAACAAAGGCTGAAGTGTCGCGATATCATGACAAAAGCCAAAAGAAAGTGTACGGTTGCAAAGGTGTCGCGATATCGCGACATGTTGTAGTTTCGTGGCAAAAGCTACAGAAGTGTTACAGAGGCATTTGAAGCCAACAAATTTAAATTTGAGCCGACGAAGTTTAGGGTTGTGTAGCCGACTAAAGATAAGGGTTACAGCTGACTAATATTAAGGTTTTGATCTTGAGAATTTTTGTTATAAAAGGAGGGATGTTTGGAGATTTGGAGGTATTGAACTTGCGTAAGTTAATTTCACTGTGCGTAGAGAGCGAGTCGTGTCGAATCAAGCTAAGTGCGAAGCAAGAACGCACAGAGAGCAGAAAAGCGAAGTGTTGTGAGTTGCGAAGAGTCATGGTGAATTGTTCTAAGTGCCGCTGTGATTGTGCAGACAATGCAAAGGTTGGAGTTCAACCAAGTGTAGTTGTGTTTGCGTAGAGAGAACTTAAGGATAGATTTGTGTGAGATTTTTTGAGAGCTCACAAGCAGATTTGAGACAAGTCTTTGTGAAGACTTGTGGACAGCTTTGGGCAAGCTTTGTGAGAGCTTGTGAGTAGGTTTTGGACAAGTCATTGAGAGGGATTGTTGGACAGATTTGAGCAAGTTTTTGTTGAGCTTGTGGAGCAGTTTGGACAGGTTCTAGTGAGAACTTGCAAAGTAGATCTGAGACAAGTCTTGGTGAAGACTTGGGTGAAGATCAAGCAAGCTTTAGTGAAAGCTTGTGAACCACTTTTGTGAACCATATTTGAGGACTAGTTGAGGATAGAGATTGGTGCATATTCGAGGACATTTGTGCTAGATCGAAGGACTGTGTTTGGTGTAGATCAGAGAAAGAGAATGAGGACATTTGTGCTAGATCGAAGGACTATGTTTAGTGCAAATTTGAGGACCATATTTGGAGGTGATAGAGTTGAGGACAGAGGTCTCCAGCCAGAGCAGGGAGGACAGGTGTCTTTTATGGATAGAGTTCCATTTGCTAAGGGCAGTGGAGCTAGAGGTTTTCTAGAGGATCACCAGTCAAAGTAGAGCTAGGGGATTGGTGTCTCCTGTGGGTTGGTGCCCACGAACTCGAGATTGGGGGAAGGTATCTCCTTTGAGCAGAGGCTCATAAATTCTGATTGGGGGAAGGTATCTCCTTTGGGCCGAGGCTCATAAACATTGTAATTGGGAAGGTTTCCCAAAGAACTTTGAGATAATTTTTAGAGAAAAGTTTTGTGGACGTAGCCCAGCCATTCTGGGTGAACCACGTTAAAATTGGTGTCACTTTGTGGATGATTTTGTGCATTGTTTTGATATTGCTTTGGGTATATTGCTTTACTATTTTGAAGTATAAAAGAAAAACCAAAAAGAGGTCTTATATTGTTCACCCCCCTCTTAGTATAAGCTTGTGTTCTTCAATTGGTATCAGAGCGGGTGCCTTCGAAAAGTTTAACAGCTTGAAGGGAAAGCTAGCAAAGAACACAATGGATTATTCAAGTGGCAATGTAGCACCTATTCTTGATGGGTCAAATTTTGGTCTTTGGAGTGCAAGGATGAAGGTTCATCTAATGGCACTTGGGAATGAGGTTTGGGAAGTGATTGAAGACGAGTACACTATTCCTAAACATGGTCCTTATACTAAAGAAGATAGGCTCCTACATCATAGCAATTCAAAAGCAATGAATGCAATCCTGAAAGGCTTATAGAAAGCAGATCTCACCAAAGTGATTCACTGCAAGATAGCTAGTGAAATGTGGAAACAGTTGAAGGTGGTTCATATAGGTGATGCAAATGTCTAAAAGGTCAATTTGAGACACTTCAAAGGTATGTTTGAACAACTCCATATGAATGATGATGAAAATATTAGTGACTACATGCTTCGTATGGATGAGATTGTTAACTCCATGAAAGACTTAGGTCTTGAGCTTGCTGAAAATGATGTTTGTGATAAGATTTTAAGATCTCTTCCTAATAGATTTAGTGAAAAGATTTCTGCTATTGAGGAAGCTAAATATTTGGATAAGTTTAAAAAGGATGAGCTCCATAGTATACTTGCAACATTTGAGTTGAGAACTCAAGTGAAGGTTGATGTCAAGAAAGATGCAGCTTTCAAGGCTACCAAGAAATCCAAGGGTAAACAGCTTCAAGAGAGTGATGAGTCTTCTAGTGATGAAGAGGCATATTACAAGCAAGAAAGGCAAGTTCTCTAGAAAGCACAAAAGCGTGAAAAATATAAGATGTTTCAATTGTGGAAATTTTGGTCATTATGCTACTAACTGTACTGTTTCCAAGAATGAAAGTGATGAAGATAAACAGGATTCTAAGAGCAAGGATTCTGAAAAGCACAAGCATCACGGGAAGAACAAAGATGAGCACAACAATCAAGGAAAGAGGTATTCTCACAAGCACAAGAAGAGTTTCTACCTAGACAAAGAAAGTAAGTGTTCTAGTAGTGATAGTGAAAGTTCTTCAAGTGATGATGAAAATGAGATGTTGTTCATATCATAAAAAGAGGAAGAACCGAAATATAGATTCATTATCATGAAATGTCTTAGATGTGGAAATTTTGGTCAACTTGAGGATGATTATACAAATAATGATTTGGCTTCTAGTATGTATTAGGATGCTTCAGAAAACTATAAGGACGATGCTTGTATGGTTTTTGAAAAAGGTAGCACCTCTAGTGATTAGAAATCTAAAAAAGGCTTTGATGATTCAGAAAGCAAACAAATAAAGGATCTTGAAAGTGAACTTATTAATGCTCTTAGTGCTTCGAAAAATGAAAGAAAGAAGAATGCTAGACTCAAGGATAAGTTAGATGAATGTTATATGGAGAGAGATGATCTTATAGAAAATCTTGATTTCTCTATAGCTAAGACACAAGAACTCAAGGATGAGTTAGAGTCTAAGGTTCTTGAGTATAGTGAGTTAGAACAGAAAATGGCTTCTTTGAAAGAGGAAACTAAAGAGTACAAGGATAAGCTTTACAGGTTTCAAGATAGCTCCAAAAAGGTTAAGTCTCTCATCAAAGGTCAAAGAAAGACAACAGATAAAACAGGCCTTGGTTTTGTTAAGCCGCACAAGGAACAAGTTGGAGAGTCTAGTAAGAGACTCCAAAAGGAAGAGAGTTATGATGAGGAAAGTATTTCAGATCATGATTCCTTGAATGATAGATGTGCATATACAGAAAATAGAATTCAGAATGAGAAGAAGTTTTCGGGACCCAAGAGGTCAAATAAAAGAAAATTTCACGACAGATGTTTTGCATGTCACAGGTTTGGTCACACGGCTTCACATTGCATGGCTCAAATGAAGAAGGTAAACAACAATTTCAGAAGTGCTAGTTTCTTTCAAGGGTATTGTTACTCTTGTCAACAGTTTGGGCACAAGATAGTTTATTGCAAGACAAATAACAGGAACAAGTTTGGTCAAAACTGGTGGATTCAAAGAACAGGTATGCCTAAAAGAAATAACATTGTTACTTTTTATAAGTGCAACAATGAAGGTCACACAGCTAGACAGTGTAGAGCTAAACTTCCAAGGTACAGGAACAGGAACAGTGGTATGAACAGGTTCAAGGATCAAGGCATGGACAAAAATAGGGATGAGAACAAGAACAAGAACAGTGACAAGAACATGAATATGGACAAAGAGTTCAAGAGAAGGCCCGGCAAGGAAGTTATAGACACTGATGATGATCAGTTCCTAATGGGAGTTTTACTCCCACCCCAAAATTAATCACCTCATCAGGAGGTGGGGGAGGGACTAAGCTAAGAGGCTCATTCTTAGTCCCGAGCCCCAAAGGTGACCCTTTGCCATTGATGACAAAGGGGGAGAGATATGAGTAAGGGGGAGAGATTCAAGTGAAGAGGAAAGCTTCTCAATTGGGGGAGCAAAACTTCAAAGGAAGATTCTCAGTTGTTAGCACAGTTGGTTTTAGTTTTGGCTCTTGAGAAGTATTTTCAGTAAAGGTTTGCCATCAATGACAAAGGGGGAGATTGTTGGCAATTTTGGGTACCTTGGGTACATTGCCTTTGCTCAAGTGTAGAAGTTGTCATTGATGTCAAGAAGCTTTTGAAGGAATTTGATTTGATGTCAAATAATTTATTTTGTTGAAGGTTATGGCATGACAAGTTCGAAGGTTATTCAGAGTATGGACAGTGAGTTTCCAAGAAGACCATAGTGGCCCATTTGCAAAAGATCAAAGAAAAAGACAAGTAATAAAAGTGTCGTGATATTGCGACATATACAGCAGGCAAGAAAAATAGTCACGATTTCGCGACATGTTAGAGGAGAGAGAAAGTGCTGGAAAAACTATCACAATTTCGTGACATGTTAGAGGAGAGAGAAAGAGCTGGCAAAACTGTCATGATTTCGTGACATGTTAGAAGAGAGAGAAGCAAGAAAAACTATCGTGATTTCATGACATGTTGGCAGAGAAAAAGGCAAGTGGAAAAACTGTCGCGATTTCGTGACATGTTGGCAGAGAAGGAGAGCAAGGTGGAAAGTGTCACGATTTCGTGACATGTCGCATTTTCGCGACTTGAAAAGAGCAGGAAGGCAGAGAAGGAAAAGTGTCACGATTTCATGACATATTGCAAGGTAGGTTGTACGGACAAAAAAGTGTCACGATTTCATGACATAATGCAGAAGAGAGAGTCCGCAGTATGAACTGTCGCGATTTCATGACAAGTTCGAAGAGAGAGAAAGTAACTCGAAAAGTGTCATGATTTCATGACATGCTGTAGAGCTCAAAGTGAGAACCGTCACGATTTCGTGACATGCTGCAGATGAAAATGTTCCAAGTGAGAACTATCGTGATTTCATGACATGCAGCAAAGGAAAGTTATTGAAGTGAGAACTATTTCGCGATAGGTTGTGGAGAAAACGTATGGATGAAGAAAGTGTCATGATTTTGCGACAAGATGAATGGAAAGCGTACGGATGCATAAAGTGTCATGATTTTGCGACAAGCAAAAAATAATGTAGACAAAAGCAAAAGTGTCACGATTTTGCGATAGAAACAGAAAGTAGGGCTTCAATAGTAGAAGTGTCACAATTTCATGATAGAAACAGAAAGCAAGGTTTCAATAGTAGAAGTGTCATGATTTCGTGATAAAAATAGAAAGCAGGTCTTCAATAGGAGAAGTGTCACGTTTTCACGACAAAAGCAGAAAGGAGGTCGACGAAGGGAGAAGTGTCACGATATCGCGACATAAGAAAAATTGATGCTGACAAAGATAGAAGTGTCGTGATATCACGATAAGAGCTTAGTTAAAGTCGACAAAGGCTGAAGTGTCACGATATCACGACAAAAGCCAAAAGAAAGTGTACGGTTGCAAAGGTTTCGAGATATCGTGACATGTTGTATTTTCGTGGCAAAAGCTATAGAAGTGTTACAGAGGCATTTGAAACCAACAAAGTTAAATTTGAGCCGATGAAGTTTAGGGTTGCACAGCCGACTAAAGATAAGGGTTACAACTGACTAAGATTAAGGTTTTGATCTTGAGAATTTTTTTTATAAAAGGAGGGATGTTTGGAGATTTGTAAGTATTGAAATTGCGCAAGTTAAGTCCACGGTGCGCAGAGAGCGAGTCATGTCGAATCGAGCTAAGTGCGAAGCAAGAGCACATAAAGAGCAGAAAAGCGAAGTGTTGTGAGTTGCAAAGAGTCATGGTGAATTGTTCTAAGTGCCGCTGTGATTGTGCAGACAGTGCAAAGGTTGGAGTTCGACCAAGTGCGGCTATGATTGCGTAGAGAGAACTTAAGGACAGATTTGTGTGAGCTTTTCTGAGAGCTCACAAGCAGATTTGAGACAAGTCTTTGTGAAGACTTGTGGACAGCCTTGGGCAAGCTTTGTGAGAGCTTGTGAGCAGGTTTTGGACAAGTCATTGAGAGGGCTTGTTGGACAGATTTGAGCAAGTTTTTGTTGAGCTTGTGGAGCAGTTTGGACAGGTTCTAGTGAGAACTTACAAAGCAGATCTGAGACAAGTCTTGGTGAAGACTTGGGTGAAGATCAAGCAAGCTTTAGTGAAATCTTGTGAACCACTTTTGTGAACCATATTTGAGGACCAGTTGAGGACAGATATTGGTGCAGATTCGAGGACATTTGTGCCAAACCGAAGGACTATGTTTGGTGCAGATCAGAGAAAGAGAACGAGGACATTTGTGCTAGATCGAAGGACTGTGTTTAGTGCAAATTTGAGGACCAACTTTGGAGGTGATAGAGTTGAGGACAGAGGTCTCTAGCCAGTGTAGGGAGGACAGGTGTCTTCTATGGATAGAGTTCCATTTGCTAAGGGCAATGGAGGTAGAGGTTTTCTAGAGGATCACCAGTCAAAGCAGAGCTAGGGGATTGGTGTCTCCTGTGGGTTGGTGCCCACGAACTCGAGATTGGGGTAAGGTATATCCTTTGAGCAAAGGCTCATAAATTTTGATTGGGGGAAGGTATCTCCTTTGGGCCGAGGCTCATAAACATTGTAATTGGGAAGGTTTCCCAAATAACTTTGAGATAATTTTTAGAGAAAAGTTTTGTGGACGTAGCCCAGCCATTCTGGGTGAACCACATTAAAATTGGTGTCACTTTGTGGATGATTTTGTGCATTGTTTTGATATTTCTTTGGGTATATTGCTTTACTATTTTGAAGTATAAAAGAAAAAGTAAAAAGAGGTCTTATACTGTTCACCCCCCCTCTCAGTATAAGCTTGTGTTCTTCATTTGAGCCATATGCATGTTGGTTGTAGGGCATTGGAGCTGCATGCATGATTTTTAAATAAGACATGATTTTTATTTTAGAAGATACTAAACAAAATAATTAACTAAATAAAAATTACTATATAAATACTAAGCCTTATATAGATACTAAGTCTTATCAACAATTATCTCATCGATCTGATAATTTTGGTACATATCACCCATATACTTTTTTGAGAATCTGACTAAAAATAGTAACTACTAAAATTAGTGTTTCTATTTCAAGTAAATACCCTTTGAGACCAACTTTCAAGAAATGGAGGCCAAAATGCACAAGCTAGAGGAACAACTCTTCAAATTAGATGTCATAATGGAACTCAAGTATCAAATATATTCTCTCACCACCATCATAGTAAACTACAAACATAAGCAATGACCAAATGAGTCATGACCTTGAAATGCTTAAAATTAGAAATCTAAATTTTGATGGGTATGCTAAAAATAACCCGTGTGCCTAAAGGGGAAAACTATTGAATGAGCAAAATTTTCTAGGGTCTTTAATGAGGAAAATAATCAATGGATAAGAAATAACGAAGGCACAACTTTAAGACTTCCCAAAATAGACTTTTCTAGGTTTGATGGAACAAAGCCATAAAGTTGATTGATTAAGGTTGATTGATTAATTTTTATCAATGGTATGAGCTCCATGAAATACTTTTTGATTAGTAAATATTTATAGACACTTTTCATTTTGATTTTGAAGCCCTACATTGGTACCAATGGTTGTGAAAAAAAGTTCTGAATCTTGGATGGACATGATTAAAAATATAACTTCTAGTCAATCTGGATCATCATAGTTTGAAGCTATTAATAGTTCCCTCACTAAGCTTTAATAAAAAAGTATTGTGCATGAGTATATTACTTCTTTTAATAAGCTCTCCAATAGAAAAGCTTTTCTAGATGAATTCTTCTAGATTTTTTGTTAGGAGCCTAAATGAAGAGATAAGAACTGAGATTCAATTGCTTAATCCTATCACCTACATGATGACCATGGGGCTAGATAAACTAGTAAATAATAAATAAAATTCTCAATGGAAGGCTTCTAGACCTCTTACATTTCAAAATAGAATTTTTACATACATAAATAAGACTACACCAAAATCCCAAACAATTAAGAGGCTTACACTAGACGAGATGACCAACTATAGAGCCAAGGGACTCTATTATAACTATGATGAAAAGTGGGCTACAATATACAAGTGCAAAATAAAACTTCTTTATCTTCTATATATGAGCATTTCTTCAACTTATATAGAAATGGGGGAGGAATTTGTGGATTCAATAGAAGAACCGCTAGAATTAGTGGAAGTCAAACCATCAATCGATAAAAAATAGGAAGATATTCACACCCTTTCTTTGAATGTCATTGTAGGAATATTAACACCCCAATGTATGATGGTCCAAGGATTTATCAAAGGGTACAAATTTTTTATCCTATTGGACTCAGGTTATACTAATAATTTTTTTGACCCTAGTGTAGTAAAAATAGCAAACTATTTCATTTATGGCCATGATCAAGTTTAGGTAAAAAATTCTAATGGGGATATCATGAATTATAGTGGGAGGTGTCAAAATGCATGTCTATCCATAGGTGACTATCATTGTCATACTGACCTCTATGCAGTCTATTGGATGGAGTAGATATTGTATTTGATTTCACTTAGCTATAAAAATTGGGAATAATATCCTAGAAATATTTAGAACATTGAATTTAGTTCACAATAAATAATAGAACCCACATCATTTAGGGAGTGAAAGATAGCAAACCCTATATTATAACATTCCCTTAGATGCAAATATTGATTAAGAAGGTTCATAGGGATGTTGTGGGATGGTTTTTACCAAATGCAATTGTGTTATCGAGGATGATATGATGTCTTTAGAATTTTCAACTATATTAATTAAGAATTAATAGGTCTTCATCAAGCCTAAATAGATATCTTCTAGTCGACTAGAAGATCACTAAATCAACTTAATCCCTAGTCAACCTCCAAATATTTAGCCATACAAGTACCCCTATCACCAGAATAATAAGATTGAGTAGTTAATGAAGGAACTACTAGACACAGGGCTCATCTATCCAAGCATAACTTTATTTTTAGCCCTCGTCTTACTGGTTAGGAATAAGGATGGGTTATGGATAATGTGAGTGGATTTTTATGAACTCAATAATATAATCATCAAGGATAAGTTTCCCATACCTATGATTGATGGTTTGTTTGATGAACTACATGGTGCTTAGTATTTTACCAAATTTGACTTTAGGTTAGGATATCTTAAAATTCATATTCACAAGGATGACATCCCTAAAAATAGCTTTCAATACCCATGAGGGTAATTATGATTTCTTGGTCATGCCATTTAGACTCATCGATACACCATTGAATTTCTAATATTGATGAATAGAGATCTAAAACTCTTCCTATAAAAGTTTGCATTGGTCATTTAGTATGATATTTATTTATAGTAAAACATGGTAAGAGCGCTTATAATATGTTAATTAGGTTTTGAATATCTTACATAAAATCTAATTATATATCAAACAAAATAAATGCACCTTTGAGACAACCAAGATAGAATATTTGGGGTGCATTGTGGCCAAATATGGTGTCTCTGTAGATGCAATGAACATTGAGGCCATGAAAGAGTGGACCAAACCCCAAACATTGAAGAGCCTTTATAGATTTCTCAACCTTATAGGATATTACCAAAACAAATTCAAGGACTATGGAAAGATAACATCCCTTTTGATAGTTATGATTAGGAAGGATGCACTCGCACAAAAAAATGCAACTCAATAGGATTTTTTGACTTTGAATGATACCAGGTGCCACACATTAGTCTTATCCATATCTAATTTTTCCAAAAAAATTATCATCAAAAGTGATGCCTCTAGAATGGTATTGAGGTAAGTACTTATGTGCCACTTGCATTCATAAGCAAGGCCTTGTCAAGGTAGAATCTCTCCAAATAAACTTACAAGAAAGAAATAAAGGTTTTTGTATTTGTTTTCCTCCATTGGTGACAATAATTTTTAGGATAACACATCATCACCAAGATAGATCATCATAGCCTTAATTATCTCATGGAATTTATAACTTATTTTCTTGAGCAGCAGAAATGGTTCACTAAGTTCTTAGGATATGACTATGAGATAGTCTATCACAAGGGGAGTCACCAATGCTATTTCTAGATTACCTAAAATAAAATATATTCTATATGTAGTATCCATCCTTAAGGAATATTGGTTAGAGACACTTTATTTAGAATGGTAGGCAAACCCCACACTTGCAAAGATCATTCAAGACTTATATATAATAGAAAATGACCATCCCAATTATTCATGTAAGTAAGGTAATTTGTGCTATAATCATTGGGTTCTTATTCCACCCACTTCATAACTCAAATAATATATTCTCACATAAATTCACTCTTTTTTTATAGGAGGACACACAAGTTTCTTAAAAAACTATGAACAGGTAAAGTGTAGTTTTTACTAGCCTAGGTTGGAGTAATATGTCAAATAATTTATGGATAGTTGTAATACTTATCAGCACCAAAAATAGGAAATGATCAACACATCAGGGTTACTTCAAGCTTTTCCCTTTCCATAGTCCTCATGGATAGACATATCCATGAACTTAATTGAAGGACTTCCTCTATCTAGAGGTAAATCAATTATAATGGTAATCATGGATTGATTGACCAAGTATGCTCATTTTTTGTCCTTAAGTCATCCCTATACTTCTAGGATAGTGGCATAAATTTTCATGGATTAAATATTTAGACTCCATACCACACTCCATAGTTAGTTATTGTGATAAGATATCCACTAGTAAATTTTGGGAGAAACTACATTACATTTAGGGAATGTAGTTGAAAAGAAGCACTTCCTATCACTTATAGATTGATGGCTAAACAAAGGTAGTGAATAAATATCTTGATATATATCTCTAATTTTTTGTTTAGATAACCGATCCAAATGGAATCAATGGCTTCCCTTAGCCAAATGGTCATACAATACCACTTTTCACATAGCCACAAGGATGACACTGTATGAAGTAGTATATGGCCAACCACCCTCTACACTCACTTATTATTTTCCAAGAAACTCAATGGTGGAAGCAATTGAAATATTCCTTCATAACAAGTAGGAATTCTTAGCAACCCCTAAATGGAATTTGGATATCACCCAAAACCATATGAAACAATAGTTCAAAAAACATAAAATTGAGAAGGAATTTATCAAGGATGACATGGTATTCCTTCATCTTCAATGTTATACACAGATGTCCCTCAAACAAAAGGGTTGGCATAAGCTAAAAATCAAGTTTTATGGACCCTAAAAGGTACTATAGTGAATAGGGAAGGTTGCTTACAAGCTAGAGTTGTTGACAACGTATAAGATTCACCAAGTTTTTCATGTATCTTTCTTGAAGAAAGTGATGGGCACACATACTCAAGTATAAATTGTCCTTCCTAAAATTAATGAAGAGATATCCTTTATTTTGTAATTTATAATCATTATGAGTAATAGAACTTGATATATCCACTATTGTGATAACATTGAAGTGCCAATGTAGTGGCAAGGTTTCAACTAGAATATGCCACATGGGAGCTATTGTAGGACTTTCAACAACACTACCCCACATTTTAGTTTTAAGGATAAACCTCCTTTATGGGGGGCGGCATGTTACATACCTGACACTTGTAACTCATAGGAATATATGTTATTATATTTAAAGTGGATCATGCATCAAGTTAGAAATGAGCTATGTGTTAATTTAGGAGAGAGTGTGTCACAAAATCGTGTATATAATCACTTTGTCATAGAATGTCATTTTTGTCATAAAATTATGAATGTAACAACTTGGTGGCATGAATGTAACTATCATAAATTAGGTAATCAAGAATATTTTCATAGAATAGTTTCATAGCCAGTTTTCATAGAATATTGTCATAAATATCAAGAAATATACTTGTAATTATTATTAAATGGGAAGTATGTAACCCTCGTGGGCTAGTAAATAATTTGCATATTCCTATAAGGAGGCTACCCCTCGAAGAGGCCCATGATAGTAATATTATCTAACCCAAATTTTAGCAAGTACTTTTATTTATGTTTCCCTATAATGAATATTTATGCCATTAAATATATGGTTTTAGTGTTTCTTTTATCAATACTCAGTGCAATCATAGTTAAGATTATATTTTCCATTGAATTTATTATCTTAGTACAACTTTGCACTAAGTATTTTGAGATGAAACATTCACATGAGAAGAAGAGGTTCATTGCACTTTCCTCTTCTTCTTCTTTCGATAAAGAAGATGAATCTACCTTTCCTAAAATGGAATCCATGCCAACATCATTTTCTTAAATGGATTGAATTGGGATGAAGAGGAAAATAATGGGTCATCACTTATAATAGATCATTGTCCCTCTTGATTTACACAATTTGTTAGTGTAAATATCTTAACTCTAGCATATCTCAAGCTAAATATTGATGAAAATAATTATGAGGTGGAAGATGTCCTAAATGATTCTTTCCAAGATGATCCCTTGGACTATCTAAGATAAAATTAATTCTATTTTGGTGGATTCTTTTCCCAGATTAAGAATTTTTTTTTCTCATAGTCAATATATCATAATTAGTAATCCATACATCTTGTAGATCTTGAGAGACTAGGATTATTTCCCACTTCCCCCTAATTGGAATACAAGTTTCATATTTTGATCCAGAAAACAATGGACATCAACATTGGGACCCTTGAAGTTTCCAATATCCTTAAGCTAGTCAAAGTCTTGACCCTAACTAAGTGTGAGGAATACACCAAACTTTTTATGGATTTAGAAAACATCCTTGTTTGGTCTTTTGTTAATATTTAGGTCTTAATCCTTCCCTAGTTTTCCACCACCTAGTCATCACTCTTGATGCAAAAACCTGTAAAGAAAAAAATATGAAATATGCATCTAAAAATTACTTTGCTAGTCAAAGAGGATCTTTAGAAGCTCCTTAATGTCAAATTCATAAAATCCATTGACTATTTTGATTGGATCTCTAATTTTTTCCTTATTGGTATAAAACAAAAGTGTTAGAGTAATTTAATATATCAATAAAGCATATCCTAAAGATGACTTACCTCTACCCAACATCAACATGATTGTCAATTTTACTAAAGGATGTAGACTATTGTCTTTGATGGATGGATTATTAGGCTATAATTTGATCAAAATCACTTTTGAGGACCAAGATTAAAATACTTTTACTACCCCATGGGGAACTTTCTACTATCAAATCATACCTTTGGGATTGAAAAATATAGGAGATACATACCAAAGATCCATGACATACTTTTTTTTTAACATGATACATGACATTATGAAAGACTTGTCGATGATCTTCTTGGTTGATCTTTAAATAAGTAATATCATATTTGATATATGAGGTACATATTCAAGTAGCTTAGGGAGTAAAATATATTCATGAAGCCTCAAAAATGAATATTTGGAGTTACATAATGAAAACTATTGAGATACATTATATCCTAATATGGCATACATATTGATCCTGACAAGATATCATATATAGTTGATATTGAAGAACACAAGCTTATACTGAGAGGGGGGGTGAACAGTATAAGACCACTTTTTACTTTTCTTTCCCAAAAAATATTATGCAATATATCAATGGAAATATAAATAGCAATAATAAAAGCAATGCACAAATCACCATACACAATAGAGACACCAATTTAATGTGGTTCACCCAATGTGGGCTACTCCACAAAGAAAATATTTCACTAAAATTTTCTCAACAAATCTCTTGGGAATCCTTCCCTATTACAATTTTTATAGACCAATATTCGAAGGAGACACCAATCCCCTAATCAAGTTTGTGGATCTCTATCCATAGGAGACACCAATACCCTATGCTGATTTGTGGAACTCTATCCACAAGAGAACTCCTTCTCCTCTGCTCTGGCTAGTGATACTCTAGAAGACTACTACCTCCAATGCACTGTCTTGTGGATATCTCCATTGAAGATGATGTCCTCACTCAGAAGATATTTATCCTCACTATCCTACCTAATGGATGTCTATCCATTGAAGACTACTTTCCTCTGCTCTGTCACTCCAAATATTACTCTCAGATCTATCTCAAATCTATACTAAACATAGTCCTTTGGTCTAGCTCAAATATGCTCAATCTCTGTCTCAAATTTGTACTAAACATAGTCTTTTAGTCTAGCATAAATCTGCTCAATATCTATCTCAAATATGCACTAAACACAGTCCTTAAGTCTATCACAAATTTTCTCAATATCTATCTTTGATTTGTACTAAACACAGTCTTTCGGTCTAGCACAAATCTGTTAAATATCTATATCTGATCTGGAACAAACCTATCCTCAAATATGCACCAAACTCTATCCTCAAATCTATCCTCAAGCCTTAATACAAAGCTTGATCCACTCACAAATCAACTCTACTAGATTTGTTCTAAGACTTAACACAAATATTGAACAAGTCAATCAATCAACTCAACTCTTCAAGTTTGTTAGAGTTAAAGTGCACTATGCCTTTAGTTTGACACTTATCAGTTTCATTGACAAGTGTCATGTTCATCATATAGGCTTATGCCTATATATTGTAACCTATTTTTATCAATAATTAATCCCTTTAGTTTTCCCTCCTAACATTTGGTATCAGAGCAGGCTTTCCCTGCCCTATGAAACCCCTTGAGGGGGGATTTCCCTCATGGAAATCCTCCCTCCCCCGATTTCTTTTAATTTTTTAAAAAATTTTACCGAGGGAGTATGCTCTCCATCATTTGATGGATCAGAAACCAGATGGTAAAAAAATTTAAAGTTTGGGAATTTTTTTCAATTTTTTTTTGATGGTGTTGAAATACGTAAGATCACGAAATCTTAGTTGATATTTCCTCTTGGTCAGATCTTGCTTGCATAAGGGTTTGGTCAATTTTTTTTTAGATGAATCATGAAAGTAGGCAGATAACTCAGAGATGCATGGCAGTTTTGCACAGATGTATTCGCCTTTCGGCTGCGGGTTACGGTGTTCCTTGAGATTGAAAGGCGTAAGGCACTTGAGGGCATTTTTCCTACTGTTGTCGGCTGCCTTCCAAAGCAGAAGCAGATGCCAACGCAAAACTAGATCTATAACAAATATGTACAGAAGATTCACTTCCAGCTTTCCAGATCTGATATCAACTGTGATACTGGCTCCGTTCTCATCGAAGACATTGATCTGCGACGGTGAAGACACAGAAGATTTTTGATGCATGCGTCTCGTCAAGAGGCGGGAGATTGAGTAACATCGTGTAAAATGTGACCGAGGTGCCACGCATTCGCCTATGGCATATTCAGGGCTTGCACGGAGGCGTTGCTAAGCCCATCGGTGCCTCCGTAGAGCGTAGCGGGGGATGCGGCACCAGCAGTTTAGCGAAGGATTGAAGAGCATTGGGAGAGATCTATTTTTTTTTGGATCGAGAGTTGGGAGAGATTTTTGGCTCAGAATGTCTAAATTCCATAGAGTATAATGACTCCCATGGTGCGTAGTGGTAAAATAGCAGTCATTCAATTTTTTTTTTACAGGGAGTTTATGAAGATGATGAGCCTCCAGCAGAAGCGGTGGCTGCCTACTGCTGTCATTTCTCTGTCATCAGATGCGAAAGAGAAGAACAACGACACCCCTAATGAGGCGACGACCCTTGAGGCATTTTGTTCTTCCCCAGCAATATTTTGAAGCCGATGCCGCTGCTGAGCGGGTGGGCATTGTCGTACTCGAAGATGCATTTAGTTGCGTAGTCTGGTTGGGGAAAATCAATAGCTCAGTCGTTGCTCTTCGACGGCAATCCAGCGAAGCAGAGACCACTACATTTTTGGTCTTCATGGCCTATTTGGCTTTTTGGTGGCAGTATCAATGCATGCCCAAATTTCATCCTTAATTTGATTTTTTTGACGGTAGTATCAAACCATAGCATCGCCTATTCAGGCCATTTTTTTCTAATGCGTCTCTAGATTTGATCATCAGGCGCTGAATTTTAGATGCAGCACAATCTGCATGAACTCCACGCATTGCTATTGGCAATAGGAGGTGGCAGAGGCGACTAGTTATCATGCGACAACAGAGGTGGGGCACAAGCCATGACACGATAGCTCGTGAGGATAAATCTCTGTTGTATCCATAATACAAACGATGTTTTTCCATAAGCAGCGGATCACTCCCCCTAGGTTTGAAGCCCAAAGGTGGTTGAAATTCATGCCCTTTTCTAGTGCGAACTCCGTGTAGCCATACGACCGGATGTGGATCACGATGCCACCCTCCGGCAAAAAAAAAAAATGTCGTTCATCAGCCCCGTGTCGTCGATCCCAAAAAGCACGTCCGTCAAAGAAGGAGTGGAATCCACTGCCCCGATGCAATTACCGTTGGAGTCGCAATGAACAATGTGTTTTTGGTTTAATTTCTGCCAGTAAGAGTTCTTCGGCCACATGCAAACAAAGGTGATTCCCCTACGAGGGAAAACTTTGATTTCCATAAATGGTCCATGTGATTCCCCTGCAAGGGAAAATTGATGCTATTTATTTTGCCTGAGAGCGATGTTGCCATTGAGCAATGTTGTTTTTTTTGCTGCCTAGAGAGGCATGCTGTTGTTTTTCATTATAAAGAAGGCCCCTTTGATGGTGAAATATAGGGGTATTTATAGTCGTTGGAAACGGATTTCCACGACGAACACATTGGTAGTGTCCATTTGTACTTCTGAGGTTATTTCACTTGAGTTTTTTAGCCTCAAAGTTTTTCTCCCTTGGAGTGCAATCTCGGTTGAACCCGACACTCCCAAGGTAATTTTATATGTGATCCTTGTACCTAGTGACCTTTTCTATACACTTGGCGAATGCAGTGGATGGTTACCCATGCATTTCGATGGGATGACATGGTCACCATAAGGACACTTATACTAGGGACTACAGACATAGACACCCTAGAATCTATCCGAGGTTTTTTCGGATCTACTTCTGAAGACTACAGACGAAGACACTTCAGAAGATTCTCTTCTTTTCTTCTTCTCTCCTCCTATTTGGATCTATGGCTCATTTTTTTGTATTGAGTGCATTTTCGGCAAATACCGACACTCTTATATGGCTCGTTTTTCCTTTCATTAGGTGCATTTTCGACAGAGACCGACACCTTCTAGATTGAGTTCACCATGAGGAGGGATTTCATACTCATGGTGAATCTAGTCAGTGACCTATGAGAGGCAACATCCTCTGAGGATGACCTGTAGAGGCAACAGACCCAGAAGTGGCTGACCGTGAGGCACCCATGATGACCCTAAGGCACTTAGACGGCTGACCCAGTGGCAACAAACCCGTGGAAGTGGCTGACCCTGAGGCAACAGACCGAGATGTATACACAGTGAATCTAGCATTATTCACAGTTGGAGAGCCAAGAGCACAAAGCACGAGCCTAAGACCAAATCAGCAATAAGGAGGATGATAGATTGTTTTTGAGAAGTCAACATTAAGGGGGAATGTTACCTAATGTTGACTTGCTTTGTTTTTTCTTTAGTTAGGATAGTGCACTTTAAGGGGGAATGTTAGAGTTAAAGTGCACTATGCCTTCAGTTTGACACTTGTCAGTTTCATTGACAAGTGTCATGTTCATCATATAGGCTTATGCCTATATATTGTAACCTAGTTTTATCAATAATTAATCCCTTTAGTTTATCCTCCTAGCAAATTCTTCTCAAAGACTTACCTCAAATCTATCCAACAAGTCCTCTCAAGAACTTGTCCAATCTGCTCTCAAGTATCCTCTAAGACTTATCTCAAATCTGTCCAACAAGTCTTCACTAGAACTTGTCCAATCTGCTCAACAAGTCTTCACTAAGACTTATCTCAAATTTGCATTGTAAGCTTCTACAAAAGCTCACACTAATCTATTCATAAGTCTTCACCAAGACTTACCTCAAATCTTCTCAACAAGTCCTCACTAGAACTTGCTCAATCTGATCAACAAGTCTTCACCAAGACTTATCTCAAATCTACTCAACAAGTCCTCACTAGAACTTGTCAAATATGCTCAAAAAGTATTCACCAAGACTTACCTCAAATCTTATTTGTAAGCTTCCACAAAAGCTTACTCAACTCAACTCAATCTATTACAGAAAACCTTTTCAATCACACAAACAAGTTTCACACAAAATATTGTTTGACTTCATAAACATATAGAGAATGGTTAGAGACTCAATATGTTTCACACTCACAAAATTCAACTTGATTTCTTCTAGAATACCTCTTCAATCTTACAAACAAATTTCACTCATAATTTTGTTTAACCATAGAAACATATAGAGAATGGTAAGATACTCATTATGTTTCACACTCAATCACTTTCAACCCTTTTCTCAAATTAGTAAAGAACAATTTATTTCATAGAACTTTAACTACCACTCCAATACTTTCAATAAACTATGCTCAATCAACTCCACTCAACCAATCACTCAATGAAACACAACTTGCTTACAAATCCTAAACAAGTGTTTCGCAATGCTTTCAGCAACTTACACTATGGAACTCAACCTTGACTCAAGATGATTCTAAATTCACATAACAATGATATTCATGGTCTTTTCATAAATCCTAATCAAGCATATGAAAGCTCACTCAATATTTCCAACAATTCTTATCAAACAAGGTTTCTAGCATCAACTTTCATTCTAGAAAACACACATCAATCAACATTGAATATCTCAAAACCAAACTCAACAATGCTTATCAAACAATCCTTTTCACTCTAACTTAGCATTCAAAACATCCAAAAATATTTCACTCACAAGGAATATGTGTCCATACCTTTTTTTTATGAAGGATTGACCTCAAAACCTGTCTCAATCACAATAAACCTCTTTGCCAATTTCAAATGTTAGGTAGCAAAAACCTTCTCAAATTTTCATTCAAATATTCCCTCAAAATATTTCACTATACAAAATATTGAATCTCAATTACACCTTATAATATCCACACTTAAAAATAATTAGCAAGAATTAAACAACAATTAATTTTCTTTATTCATCTTATTACTCCTTCCAAATTTAATCATCAAAATCACAATATAAAATTTAATTTTCATAAACCTTATATCTCCCTCCTAACACAAAAACCTCATGCCAAATAAAACCTTAGGATAAAATTTAATTTAAAAATTAAATACCTCTTTTGCCCTCGGTGGGATTCGATCCCCCATTGCGCTACCACCAGTGCCCTAGTCGTGGCTCAACTACCGCGTGAACTAGGTGCTCACCTTGGAAGGCAAAAGTGCCTTGTGCACTTTGTCTTCTATGTTGGGCACTCAAAATAAAAACAACCACCACAAATACTATCATTGGGATTCAATCGTGGGACCTCCCACCTTGCAAAAGCCCAACCACACAGTTGGTTATGAGGCTTTAAGCCTCCCTCATTTTGTCCTTCGATGACCACTGAATAAAACAAAAAAAAATTCCTTGCACATAAATCGCGAAAATTGTAGGCTCTCAAAAGTTAATCGATCGAAGGTTAGTCCTAAGTCAACCAATGCATATGGTATTTATACCATTGTGCCATCTCCCTTTGGATGTTGGCGGAGGGAGAAAATTTGTATGATGTTGGCACTTAATAAATAAACTAAAATATTATAACCCTAATCTTAGGGTTATTTAAATTAAGTTATAAATAAATTAATAATAAAATTATTATAATTAATTTAATAACTTTAAGGTTAATTAAATTAAATTATAAATTAATTTATAATGAAATTATTATAATTAATTTAACCACTTTAGGTCTTACCATTAGACCTTTAATATTATAATAAAATATTATAATATTATTTTTCTTAGGTCTTCCTATTGCTTATTTAGACCTTATCTGACCACCTTGAATATTATAATAGGAGAAATTATAATATTATTTCCCTTAGGCCTAGAAGTAATCTTTCTCTTGTACTGCTTACTGAAACTGACTCTTGACATCCTTCCTTTTGTACTACTCACTGAAACTGACTTTTGACATCAATGACAACAAACCTTGCTCATATTTCCAATAGATATGACATACCCTTGAACTCTAAACTAGATTATGCGTCTCTAAGATAAAATCCAATCCATTCAAATATTCATCTCCTAATTTGCTAAAAAATATCATCTTTTTTTCAATTTTTTGAGGAAGGATGTGATATTTGATTGGTACATTGAGTATCAAGTAGCATTTGATGCTCTTAAATCCTACATCTTCTCTCCTCTCATCCTTGTTCCTCCTAATCCTTCTAGATTATTATTTTTATACATAGTAGCAATAGACCATTCCTTAGGAGATATGTTGATGAAATACGATGACCAATATAGGGAGCGAATCATTTTCTATATTAGCAGAACTTTGGTCAATTATAAATTCTATTACACCCCTTTAGAAAATATTTTCCTAACCATGGTGTTCATTTTCCAAAATATTAGGTACTACATGCTCAAGCATAAGATATTTTACATCATGAGGGTCGATCCCCTATGATATTTTATGTCCAAGGATCACCTCTAAAAATAAACTGTTAAGTGGGTCAATGCACATACTAAGTATGATATTGAGTTTCTCAACCAAAATTCTATGAAATACTAGGTCATCAACAACCAACTAGTAGCTACACCCTTAGAAGCTATCCATCCCTTATCCATAGACTTTCTATATGAATCAGTTTTTAGCCTTAACGTAGATCAACCTAAATCTTAGACTCTATACTTTTATGCCACTCAATGTGTCCATGGAGTGTGAAACAAGATTTATCTTGGTCACTCCTCAATATCAGCTCATCTCTTTGTCCTTTCTATTGAGTACAAATTCGTCATCCTAGGGCTTCATGTAACATTAGCTTTATAGGTTAGAATCCTCTCCATTTTAAACTATTCCTAGCTTATAGTCAACCAAGTCAATGTTGTTTATCAAATGAAATATGAAATTCTCAATCCATATAAATACATCATCTCTAATATTATATCTACTTTTGAAAAAATTACCATTGAATCTATCCCTAGGTCTAGTAACTACCATGTCAATGTAATGGTTGTGGTTGCATCCATTATCCCCTTAGAGTTAGATTATGAACAAGCCATGATCATAATTTGGAAAAGTAGGGATCCTTCAGAGTCTATCCAAATTCATTTAGGAGTATTTTCCAAGGAAGTGTCTCCTTCTAATCCTTGGTCGAAGGATATATTTTCCTTCCTTACGGATGACACATTGCATAATGGTTTGAACCAAAATGAATGCAAGAATCTAAAATATTATACTTATAGGTATGTCATCATTGCAAATATATTATACCATCATTACCTTTATGGAATTATCCTTATGTTACCAACCTTATCCAAAGCCCAAGCAATTATCAAAGAGGTCCATGATGGATCATGTGGTAGTCACTTTAGCAGTGTTTCCATCACCAAGAAACTTTTATGGATAGGTTATTTTTTACCCCTCCATAGAAATATACTCTTTCAAAAATATCAAGAGGTGTGACAAGTGTTAGAAATATGTGTAGACACCAAAACAGCACCAATCCGATTATGTGACTGCAAACACTGATCGCTTTGACAAACACAGCCCCAGGGGCAGCCCTCAGAGGTCAAACAGTGGTCCTAACCACTTTCATAGAAATTTTGTAAGGTCAAGAAGCAATTTGGCACATTTAGGCACTTTGTCCGAGTATTCGTCTCACCTGGGGACGAATACTAACTGGGATTCGTCTCACCCGGGGACGAATTCTGAAATCGTCTCCGGTCAGGACAAATTCCGGGTTTAACGGGCAAAAAGAAAAATGCCGCCAAGTGGCAGCCAAGGACAGATCAATTATTGCCTCCTGCCATGCATGCGCGTGTAGGTGGGTAGGTTGGCAGTTAGTGGACTGTCACAAGGGCAGTCATGGAAGCCCAAGTCAGGGAGGAGTCTCCTCCCTCTTGGGAAGGCATGGCCGCCACATGGCATCCCTGCATGCCCCTCCAAAGAGACCCCATGGGTCTATAAAATGGTGGACTTTCCCACCCAAAAGAGGACAGATTGGAGGCGATTTCAAGCAACGAAGTGCTGTCCAATTGAACACCCATTTGCATCCTTTTGATTCACCTTCTCACATCCATTAATCTCTTTCGCAAGGGAGGTTATTGGGTGGCTTTTGGAAGCGTGGATCTAACCCAAATCCAACATTTGACCACCTTACACCACCAATTTTCCGACACCCCAATCCTAAGAGGTTTTGGGCCCATCCCTAGTGGATTGGCGCCGAAATCAAGTGCCAACGGTGGGAGGCCCACTTGGGCACCCCCGCATTTTCTAAGTTTTATTCTAAAGCATTCTAGATTATTTGTTCATGTTGCATTTTATGTTATTCTATTTAATTAACTCATAGCTTCAATTCCATAACATTTTGATCAGATTTTATCATGCTTTTTGTCGCTTTGTTGTCCCACTAACTTGCAGGTGGCGATATCGAATTCCCGAGGATAGAGGCCAAATTGGGAGAATCCGACCATCTGGGTCGTCCCAAAATGGCCCCAATTACATAACCCCTCTATTTGCAGGTGTTTTGGAGGTCTCAGGAATCGACATTGGAGCAGGATCACTTCGGCTTTTCTAACACAGTAGAATTCGTCCCACCCAGGGACGAATAGCAGTCAAAATTCGTCCTGCCCAGGGACGAATTCCAGTTGAAAGTAGATTGGCCGACTGTTTCAATGGCAGTGGCCCTCTGGTAATGTCCTCTGTCCTCTGTCAAGTTTTTAGGTCATTTAGGTTTACTTTATTCACTGTTTTAGACAACTGTTCATATGCATCTGTTAGCAATTTCAAAGCATGAATTTTCCTTTTTGTCACAGGTGCTACTAACGCCTTGTTTGTTTCTTTGATTGCAGGAGGAGCAACAAGAAGTGAGGATTCATCGGCGTAAGCGGCGGCAACATTTGGCCCGCCCATTTCAAACGTGGGCATGCGGAAGAGGGATCAATGATCAAGATTGTAACCAAATCCATTTAACGCTCCTAGCCCCTAAAAAGGGAGGAGGCAATTTTGTAACCGTGGTTAAAGAGTTTAATAAAAGGGCTGTGACTTCTCTCTAAATTCTTGTAACTGGTTTCGATCAATTTGCCTCTTTCGTTTAATGCATTTCGTATTCTAGGACTTAAGCGTTATTTTGATTTGAATGCATCGAAGTAGTTTTTCTTTCTAAAAGCTTCCAGAATCTCATGCTTTCAGTGGCGATCACGGTGGGACTCTGTCCCCTGGTTTTAAGATCAAATAACTGATCCTTTTTTGTTTTGTGCTTGACAGGTACAAGTTTTTTTTAAAGCAGACTGTTATTCGTCTCTGACTGTGACGAATACCTGACTGTAATTCGTCTGACCCTGAGATGAATTTTAAATTCGTCTCTGGCAGGGACGAATTATGTTCTGTAATTCGTCTCACAGAGGGACGAATTCCTGTCTGTAAATTTTCAGAGCCGAAGATCAGAAACAGCAAGTCCGGGTAGAAAAGAGGTAAAGTTCCAAACTGTCTTTGTCATTTTTTTGATTTTTTGCTTTCATTTTTTGTCAATTCTTGCGTGCTTAAAGAAAATAGTGGTTGATTGCATGTTTCATTTTTCTAAGTAAAATAAACCACACACACATCACGTGGCACATTTTAAACCAAGGAGCTGGTCGTAAGACCCCAACCCTTGAGCAAGACCAACGGTGGGTTCATCACCACCTTGGCTTAGCTTTGCATCCATTTCCTCGATTGTCACTGTTGTTAGGCGTAAATCCTGATGAAAGCTGACCGAGTGTCGCTGGGGTGATTCCCATGCATGCGAGGATAAGTCTTCTATGGTAGGTGTCATTAACAGGACAATCCCCCTTTCGTACCGCCTATGTTCCACGTACCATCTGCTCTCACGTACCTATAGTTTCCCTCTCGTAAGGGCGGGTATATAGAGAGGTTGGTATATCGGTCCGGCAATGGTATATTGAAGGGGCGACCATTTATGGGAGTCATATGAGCCAACATTATGCATTTAAACGTTCTTCAAAACTTGCAAAAACAAAACAAAACATCAAAATGCACTAAACCAGTTTAGGACACACTATTAATCCTTAAAAGAGATAATCACCGTTTGTGTATGTGTGTGTTCATTTCTGCTTAGTGTAACAAAAAAAAAAAATCATCATAAACAAAAGATAAAAATCTATGCATTTTGTCACTCGCTCCAAAAAGCTCCAAGGATTCCCGCAATCGCTTGGTCATCCCCAAAAGGCCCCAAAGGTGTCCATGAACCCTTTGGTCAACCCAAAAGCACCCCAAAGGTGCCCATAAGTGATGCAGGAGCATCCAACAAAATATGGGAAATCTTATATTTTTCCCTAAATTTTAGTGCATCTTGTCGGGGCCATAACTTCTCAACCGTAGCTCCGATTGACTTGAAATTTTACAGGGAGTTAGTTGGGATAATTTTAAACAAATATAACTCCTTAGAGTTGTATTTTCCCAGAAAACTAGTTTTCGGGGCCAAATTCCATCATCTAGGGCCCCGAAATTAGGTTTTAAAATTGCTCACCTAATTTTTTACGCTTTTTGAGCTGTTCGGAGGTCAATATCTCCTAATGTATTTAGAGTTAGGACTTGAAACTTCATTTTTGTCTTATCTATGGTAAGAGGGAGGTGCACACCAATTTTGGGCCCCATATGACTCATTTTCAATTTTAGGGTTTTTAGAGAGACATCATCATGGTGCTCACCCGTAGCCAAGCCCAATCACGGGCGGATGCTATGGGGAATATCCAAGGAGGCACAAGTCACCTCCGGTATAGCCCCAAGGATTTGGTCATACCACCTTGGTGGCCTGACACACAAGGCAGACCCCTCCACACCTTAACGGATAGGGACTATAGGGGCACCCCTTCTAGGAGCACTCCTGTTCAAGCATAGCACCCAACACACACCCTTCCATGAGGGGTACATCCATAGGAGAGCTCCCTTAGATGCTCGCTATGAGTGGTCACCACGCGATGAAGTGCTAAGTCAACATAGGGTTCGACGGGAGGAACCACATGATTACACTATCCCTCCTTCACCCCCTCTAGTTGTCAGGACTACAAGGACAAATCCAGAGCACAAGGCTCCTCAGGCGGGGTGAGCCAACTCCGCCCATTCCTTTTTCACTTATGAAAGAGAGCATGAGGAAGACCCTTACCTTCCTCAAGAGCAATATACATCGCGGGAGCAATACGCCTCCGCAAATGCTGGCTATCGGGATCACCCACCTGAGGCCAGAGCCTCGGGGGAATGCCACTACCTCCAACAGAGGGAGGCGGCCTATAGAGATCTTGGATCACTACGACCGAGATAGATATCTAGGAGAGGCATCTAGGCCTTCTAGACATGAGGCGGTAGGACCAACTATCTTAGAATCTATCAAGCATTTCGCACATCGGATGCAACTCACGCAACTTGAGCTAGAACGACAACAGTTAGAGCAATGGTATCTTCTAAATAAAGAGCACCTTCAGCACCAGAAGGATGAGTTGTTCCAACACACTATGCAGGAGAGGACTCCAACCCCTCACACGCATAAGACAAAACATTATGAGAGGCACAACCCACGGGTGCGAGACAAGTCTTCGCGACCTCATCAAGCACCACCCCCGATGCCTCCTAGACATGAGCGGGAGGCCACTCCTATAACCAATGATGGGTGCCTTCCTCAGGAACCCACTCAGGTTTATGGGCCACCCTTAGAAATTCATCAAGAAGCCTCTAAAGAATCTGAGCAAGGAGAAGAGCGGGATGAAAAGCCCTATCAAGGCATGGGGGGTGCTATCTGGCCACCCCTCCATAGGCCCCAAGTTCCTCAACAAGAACCAACCAAAGAGGAGGAGCTCAAATCTCTCGATACATGCAAAGCGCTAGAGCACTTAGAGTCGGTAGAGACCAAGATTTTGGAGCTCCCAAGGCCCAACTTACATGAGGCTCCTTTCGAAGAGGATCAACCTTTAACCGTAGGGCTACCTGATGATGCAGTCCTCCATGTCTCAGAATCTCCAGATTCTGATGAGCTATACTCACTAGTCGAAGGTGAGGATAAAATAGAGATAGCCCACAACAATCACATGCGACAACATCGACATCCCATAAATATCGATGAAGCAATTCAATAGATAAACATAATACTAGGGCATGAGTGGCACGTTAACCCACCGCAGTGGGACCAAGCGTTACATCCACCACTTTGGGCACACAAAGATCAACTTTCACCCAGAGACCCCATAGCAACATCAGTGCCGAGGGCGGACCCTGTCCTCATATCCGTGCATAGGGCTGATCCATTCATGCCAATCCCTCCAGAGCCAGATCCGGAGCGCAAAGACCATCAAGCTGGGGGTACCTCTATCCCCTGAAGAGCAAGCCAAAAAAAGCAAAAGCTCCAGGATTATCGCAATCGCTTGGTCACCCAAAAGCTCCAAGGATTATCGCAATCGCTTGGTCACCCAAAGCTCCAAGGATTATCGCAATCACTTGGTCACCCCAAAGCTCCAAGGATTATCGCAATCTCTTGGTCAACCCCAACAGCTCCAAGGATTATCGCAATCGCTTGGTCATCCCAAAAGCTCCAAGGATTATCGCAATCACTTGGTCACCCCAAAAGCTCCAAGGATTATCACAATCACTTGGTCAAACCCAAAAGCTCCAAGGATTATCGCAATCACTTGGTCAAAATCCCAAAAGCTCCAAGGATTATCGCAATCACTTGGTCAATCCCAAAATGCTCCAAGGATTATCGCAATCACTTGGTCAATCCCCAAAATGCTCCAAGGATCTATAAAATCGCTTGGTCAATCCCAAAATTGCTCCAAGGATTTCCACAATCGCTTGGTCAAAAATCAAGAAAATTCAAAAACAACAAAAATCATCAAAAACAACAAAAATTTGCATCTCATTTCTAGGCATACTCAAATTCATCAATAGAGAGCTCTTCTCGCACCTCATCTTCATATTCACAAAAATCAATCCATCAAAAATACAAAAATACATAGTTGCATTCAAGCATTGCATCCATACATTGCATATTTGTGGTCATACGGGTCAAAGGCACCATAGGCTGTAATTGCTCTGCTAGTCCATCTTGTTCCCCACTGTTCCATTTTACAAAAACAACAAAAACACCATGCATTGCTTTTTACCACACTAGAGTCAGTGGTCTTTTAATGTATCAAGAGTTTTCATGATTCAGTCATCATTTTGCTCTTTAGCTATGTAATGTATCAAGTCAAATAGATTTTATGAAGGTAGAGTTACACTTGAAATACACCTTGTTACGTAACATCCCAACACAAATTAAAACACATAAAAATTCCCAAGTTGTGTGAACGAAAGATGAAACCTATGCAGTAATCCAGGTCACCATAAGCGAAATGGTTATCTTGCTCATCCCCCGTGCGAATGGTTCTAGAATGCTGAGAATTGACAAAAGGACAAGCTCTTTCCTATCCATTCACCTCCATATACAATGGTTTTCACCACTACCAAATCCCAATCATAGTTGGTTCCCAAAGTTGTAAGGATTTGTACTACACGTCCCTGCCAAGGATGGGTAGTCATCCCCAAGACCTAAAAGGATCAACACCATTCACAAACAAAATTCCAACAAATCATCATCCTAACACTTTCCATTCACCTTTGGTCTCCAAGTTGTAAGGATTCGTACTATCCGCCCCTAACCGGGATGGGTAGTCATCCCCAAGGCCTAAAAGATCAATGCCCTTACTCCATAATCTCCATCACCCCCTTGGTTCCCAACGTCGTAAGGATTCGTACTACACGTCCCTGCAAAGGATGCGTAGTCGTCCCCAAGGCCACAAGGATCAAGGCCACTCACAAGCCCAAACTCACAATACTCAAAATACAAAATCAAATAACGAGTGGTTATCACTACTATTCAAAATCCTTGCTCAAAAAGAATTAATAGAAAATAAACAGTGATTTTCATCACTATATAGACGAGCAACTTTCTAAATCATTCAGCCAACAAATATCCTGAACTTGAATCCCTGGAATTCTCAACATTCGAAAACCATCTAGGTGATCCTCATTACAGGTTTGGTTGATAGCCTATCTGGCAATGGTGGTATCCTACCCGCATGACGATATGTCTGTCACATTCGCTTTGCGTATGTGTAGACCAATGTTTGCATAAGGATGAGCTAGCTTATGGTATCCTGGATAACACCGTAGATTAATCTAACTAAATACAACAAAGGAGTTAGTGGAGCTAATTAGGTGATCCTCAATACGAGTTCGGTTGAAAGCCCATCTGGCAATGGCGATATCCTGACAAATACCACATAAATGAACTCAATTGCACACACGAGGATGTGAAATAGCTTGGTCAAAAATGAGTTCGATTCATACCTTGGTCAAAAAGTCCTGTAAGATAAAGTACAGTCATGGCTAGTGAGTTAAAACCATCTGAGTCTCAGAAAACCTTAGCTACATTTCTAAACCAACTACGCTACTTTTCATCCTTACAATACCATCAAAAAATACAAAAAAAGAAAAACCACATGTATACATACAAAGTCATGCATCACAGCAATCGCCTAAAAACAAAATAAAAGAGTTCTAAACAGTCTATGGTGCCATAGCCAAACATCACAAATCCCATTCATCCATTTCATCTCTGCATATCACATATAAATCAAAAACATTTGCATTCATCATAGCATATGCATCCATCAAAATAAATCAACATGCATACATCCATATTCATCAACCATCATGCATAAGATCAAAGAAAATCAAAACAACAAAAAAATGCAACACAAACAAAAAGCAATAAACATTGCAGACACAAGTGCTCTTGCACTTAACCTCTTGGCATAGAAAAATTGATGTCGGGGTTTACATTGTCACTATCCTACTCTCTAAGAAGGCTACCATAGCCGGACCGCTCCACGGGAAGACGGATTGTCGACAATTTCACCCCCAAATGGCATCACAAATGGGTCAAAGCCCACTAAAAAACAACAAGAAAATCAAAACAACAAAAACAACAAATAAATGCAACACAAAAACAAACAGCAATAAGCATTTTCGGACACAAGTGCTCTTGCACTTAACCTCTTGGCATAGAAAATCGATGTCGGGGCTCAAATTGTCACTCTCCTACTTCCCTAAGAAGGCTATCTTAGCCGGACCGCTCCATGGGAAGACGGACTTTCGACAATTTCACCCCATTATGGCATCACCAAAAGGGTTAACACCCACCAAAAATAGGTCCAAATGTTGGAAAAATTGCACATGCTTAACGATAAACCATCTAAAGGCACCCTTGCACAAGTCATCTTGGGTCAAGCGACTCGTCGCTTTTCTCACGAAGGTCATTCCCTCATCGATTCGTCGCTTGAGGGGGTAGTCACACTTAGTCACCAATCAACAAGCACACACCCAATTAAGGAAAATGACATGCATTCAAAGAATCATTGACAAAGACAATTACGCTCCTGCTTGGGGCAGTAAACAAGCAATAACAATCAAATTGATCAAACACTTGGCATTCGTGAATCATGAACACAAGGTTCCCCTGTGGACAAAAGGTTGCGCCCTTTGCCTAATCATGACTGATCAATGTCCAAGCTCAAGTCACACCTCACCAAAATAGGTTAATACTTGAAATCAAATTCCTTAGCTCGTCAGAAGCAAGGATTCAAGAATGCATGCCCTTTCCATGCTTGGGGCATCAAAAGTTGATTAGGTTACCAAGAAACCCTAATCATTAGTGCTTTGGCTATCTATTTTTGCTCGGCGTTGCGCCATGCACAGCGCATCCCAAAAAGGGGCATCTGTAGACACCAAAACAGCACCAATCCGATTATGTGACTGCAAACACTGATCGCTTTGACAAACACAGCCCCCAGGGCAGCCCTCAGAGGTCAAACAGTGGTCCTAACCACTTTCATAGCAATTTTGTAAGGTCAAGAAGCAATTTGGCACATTTAGGCACTTTGTCCAGTATTCGTCTCACCCAGGGACGAATACTAACTGGGATTCGTCTCACCCGGGGACGAATTCTGAAATCGTCTCCGGTCAGGACGAATTCCGGGTTTAACGGGCAAAAAGAAAAATGCCGCCAAGTGGCAGCCAAGGACAGTCAATTATTGCCTCCTGCCATGCATGCGCGTGTAGGTGGGTAGGTTGGCAATTAGTGGACTGTCACAAGGGTAGTCATGGAAGCCCAAGTCAGGGAGGAGTCTCCTCCCTCTTGGGAAGGCATGGCCGCCACATGGCATCCCTGCATGCCCCTCCAAAGAGACCCCATGGGTCTATAAAATGGTGGACTTTCCCACCCAAAAGAGGACAGATTGGAGGCAATTTCAAGCAACGAAGTGCTGTCCAATTGAACACCCATTTGCATCCATAGAAATATACTGGACTTTATGGATAGGTTATTTTTTACCCCTCCATAGAAATATACTCTTTCAAAAATATCAAGAGGTGTGACAAGTGTTAGAAATATGACAACCTAATCCACAATCCATCCTAATATCTTTAAACCTTGACTTGTCCTTGGACTTTTTCCATTTGAGGTTTTGTCATCATTGAGAAGATAAACTCAGTATCATCTTATGGGTATAATGGAAGCTAAGTAGTTCCTTATATAGATAGGAAGCCATGAATTTAGCCTAAACCATTGGATTCTAATCATACAAGTTTATCCTCAACTAGATCCTTAGCCATTATGACATCCCTTCTACGCTAATATCTAACAATAGAACACCCTTCAATAAAAAGGATGTCCAAAAAAATTATGACAAATACAAGACTCAACACAAATGATCAATTCCTTACTATCCTTAAATAAATCACCATGATAAATCTTCTAAAAAGTCTCTTACGAATATTTTAAGAAGCTTGTTAGTAAAACTAGTCAACATAGGCATCTCCATCTTTATCCCACCTTGTGGGCCTATTACAATAGTTTTTGAACTTCCACTAGTGTGATACCTTATGCTTTGGTTTATGGAACTAAAGTCATATTTTCTTTTTAACTTGAATTGATTTCCTTGAACATACTATTGGACTTCTTTGTTGAACAAGAATATCATCTTGCTCATCTTAGCTAGTTGGAACTACTTGACAAAAAGTAAATCCTTGCCCTACATAACCTATAGGTCTACCTACAAAACCTTAAATATGCCTATAGTAAGAAGGAATGATCCTATTCCTTTGAACTTGATGATCTTGTGCTTATATAGAATTTAAAAATACCAGTGATAAAATTGAACTCAAAGGAAAATTTGTTCCTAATTGGCTAGGTCCATTCATCATACCTACCAAGTTTAGTTTAGGTGCTTACCACCTCACCATGCTTGATAGAAAATAACTTAAAGAACCAATAAATACAATACATCATAAAATGTATTACATTTGAGTCTACATTGGATGTTTATTACTTTCACTTACTTATCACCATGTGCTTGCCTCTACCTAATTTTATATCTACTTACATACACAAGATTGTTTATGTCTAGATTTTTGTTGTATCTAGAGTCAAGGATCGGTGATGATATGAAAATGATGGTCCTAGACAAGATAGCTCATTTTTATTGCACTAGGTGATTTTTGCAAGAAAATCCTTCTAATACTATCTTTGTGAATAAATTAGGGCTTGTGTAACCATATATATCTATCATTGATATTTCTATCTATCTCAATCTAGTTTACCTCAAAATATTATCTATGAAGTCTTTAAAACTATCAATCAAATTACCACATGATGAGAACTACAAATTTTGTATGTGTTGATAGCAAATTCAAATTCTTTTATCTCATAAATTGCTACATAATGAATACTAACAATTTAAGAAGTTCCATTAGCCAAATCAAACTCATCATTTACCATTTCCCCGTGTATCACCTCATGTGGAGGAAACTAGTAAATAATAAGATTGTCTTTATAACTAGGGGAATCACTTATTGCTACACTAACCAATCATAAGTCCTCTATGAAACTTATCTATAAGGAAAATTATTCTAAGAAAATGTCCTTAAACATTTGTTTAAAGGAAAAATAGTTCTTCAGGCATCTGCATAAGAGCAAGTCTAAAATCAAAAGTCCTGCAAGCAAGACAGAAGTCCTTTAGACATTTGTTTAAAAGCAAATTGTTTGTTTTTATGTTTATACATTTTTTTGTATCATAGCAAGCTAACTAAATAACCCCTATGAAATTTTAAAATATAGCTAATTAAAGTCACCATAGTCAAGTCTAAAGCTAGCTAAAGATCTGATTGGGCAAGCTAACTAAAGTCCCCTTAGGAAAATCTCTATGTATTTAGTTGTATATATTTTTGTACATAGTGACGAGTGTCATTAATGCTCATCATTTAATTTTGTCAATCCAAGATGGCATTCAAATGTTGTATGTGCTATAAAGCAAGGAAGTGTGTCTTGATATAAAATATTTTAAGGTTTCCTATTTTCTGAAATGAAAATCATGCTTGCAAAAAATTAAAAATCACACTTTCAAAAAATAAATGCAAGAATTGAAATTACACTTGAAAAAATTTTAAATCACACTTGCAGAAATTGAAATTACACTTGAAAAAAATAAAATCTAACTTGCAAGAAATTAAATCACACTTGCAGAAATTGAAATCACACTTGCATAAATTAAAATCTAACTTGCAAAAATTGAAATCTAATCTAGCAACTACATAAAAATAACCCATGAAAACAATAATAAAAATAATTTATATTAAATTACAAATAAAAATAATATATAAATTAATTACAAATTAAAATATTATAAAAAAGAATAAATAAATAAATAAAATCCATTAATTATTTTACAAACATATCTACAAGATAAAACACTTTTCATTATGTTGATAGAGTGGGCCCTTACTCTTCATCCCAATGGAAATTAATTATTAATTTAAAATAGAATTAAAATACATACATGTGAGAAAAGAACTAAAATCAAATAAGAGAGAATTACCTCTTCACAAAACCTTTAATCCAAATCATTCTCCCTTTATTTTATTTTTTGTCCTCCTCTAGAAAATACATAAGCTAGGCACACCTTTTTATATAAGTGGAACCTAACCATATTCCTACTTTATTGAAAATATCCCTACACATATTTAACCAATTTCTAATAATTGGCATAATACGTACACACTCCTAAACTATTGAAAATTTCCTACACTTAACCATTTTTTGACAATAAATATTAGCAAGATAAGTGGCACCTTATATTCCTCTTATCCTAGGAGCATATCAACCACTAGCTTAGAATAAGCATAAACAAGACAAGTGGCACCTTATATTCATCTTATCCTAGGAGCATCTCAACCACTAGCTTGGAATAAGCAACAACAAGACAAGTGGCACCTTATTCTACTTGTATTTGGGAGGAATATGCCTCCTATATTGGAATTAATATATCTCATATCTTGGAATTATTATTCTCCATATTTTATCCAAGATTTGAATAGCTTACAACACATTTTTAACCCAAGATTTGACGTGAAATTATTGAAATTAATAACATTAATATAGCCCCATTTTCAAGGAGAAATTATAGGCATAATTTTAGCCTACTTTTTAGGGAGGTCAATTATTAAAACTAAGAACATAATTTCATCCCTATATTTAAGGAGATTTACCAACACAATTTTAGCTTATTTTTAGGGAGGTCAATTACTCGACCCAAAAAATTCTTCACTTTATTTCCCATGTGCAAGCTCTATCTCATGCTACACTTTCATATTTTTTAGCCCCCACTTTTTTGGCTCATTCTGGTCTAGCTTATTCCGACGTAAGACAAATTCAATGCACTATTACAACTTCAATGTACCAATATTTAGAGACTTGCAAGATATCATATTTCTATCTACTTATATTAGTGTTATGATTAAGAATCAAATAACCACGATTAAATGTTAAAATAAACCCAAAATCACATAAAACCTATCTAAAATAATATAGTAATGCATTGTTTTTAATGTAAGGCCATTTTAATTATAAAAATAAAAGTCCTTTACAGCCAAAAAAAAGTGTGGGTGGAGAAAAAATCACACCCCGAATGCCACTAACTTATACTAATAGCGGATAAAGAAAAATAAACTGCACCACACGGGCACCATGGCCATCAACAAAAAATTAGAAATATTCTACAGCCGGAAAGTTTTTTAAAGAAGGGGGTTTGTGGCAGACAGGGCCTTATCCATTTGAATTGGGTGGTTTCCCCCACCCATCAAAGCACTCCTCACCCCAACCTGAAGCATGAGTAATTGGAGAAGGACAAGACCAGCCATAAATATGCTTGTGGCTGCTTGAAGCCCCCAACCATCATTAGGCATATGTGTAGATTGTTGAGTGATCATAGGCACAAAATACTGGGAGGTGTACATATCCGACTATCACAATAGGCCTCCATAGTCACAAGATCTACTCCGAGGAGGCTGACACCTTGCACGATCAGTACATCGGTGTGAATAGGATTTTATTGGGTGAGGGGGTGAGTGATCAAGGGCCTACCTACTGATAGCACAAGGGGTGTCACCCCAGTATTTCAAAAAATCCTACAAATGATCCAGCTCTATAGCCACCTTTTTAGCCTAGTCACAGATCTGAAACCACATATCATGACAAACTTTAAGTTTGTTAGCAAACAAAAAATCCTGATACGGATCAACTTGCTTGAAAATATTATTGTTTTTAGATTTTTAAATGTGAAATAGAAGGATGACTCTGAATATTTACCACACTTCCCTCAGTGGGAGAGAAAACTAAATGGGATCACCCATAAGGACATGATGTCAAGAAAGCTACAAGGACATAAATAGGGTAAAAAAATAACCCACCTAACTTCAAGCGAGATTGGCTTGTCTACATGCCTAGAAAATATATATACAAGACTCTAGTTCTTGACAAAACGGGCATCAGGGCTCATGCACCCCCATATAAGAAATTCTATAGCCAAGGGGTAAACCCTGATACAGTAAGTCTTAGGCAAAAAATGCTTTCTTTGGCTCCAGATAATATGCCCATGTTGAATAAAATTTGGTTTTCCACCTAGAGGGTGATGAGAGAAGGTATCATTTGACATTGAGTTTGGGCACTGTGGGTGCAATTAGCATAAGCCAGTCATAACCCTACTTGGATCTATAGCTAAGCAAGGAAGTGCTCTTATACCAGGCTTAATCTTTCCACCAGGGTTTCTGGGATCTGAAACCTAATTTCTACCTTAAGGAGAAAGGTGTATGGTCCAGAATAGCATCATATGTAGCCTTGTCAGCATTGTACAAGCGAAAAATCCTTTTAAAATAATTCCAAGTAATCCAGTCTCTATTTTTCCTAGAATAAAAATTTGCAATGGCAGCAATGCCCCACTTAATTTTTTTTTGGCATGGACCCAGGGAACTTGGCCCAACGACTTACCCTGAAGCTTGAATATAGGGGACCACCAGACATTAAGAATATTAATGGAAAGTCCTTTATGTGAACGGACCCCCTTCCAAAAAATCCAAGGGTTTAATTGTTTCCAAGCCTTCCATATGCTTTTGATAACAAAAGAGCCAGGGATTTTAATGAAAACTGGGGCTAGCACTAGAGAGGGAAAATTCATTCTTACCCAGGCTTGACAGTTGAGGGGAAGCCCAGACGAGATGCAATTTCTAATAAGAAATTTCCATGCTTTAGGTCCTTTGAGAGCCCGCACAATCCATTTAGCACATAGGACTAACCCTTGACACTTACAATCCAGCAAAACCATACCCCCTACTTGTCATGGGAGACAACAAAAATCCCAAGCCACTCTATGAAAGCCCTTCTGCTCAGACCCACTAGACCACATAAAATTTCATAGTAATTTTTCAAGCTATTTATAACAAGCCTGGGAAGGGACCCAACAAGACGAGTAATAAACATGCATGTAAGCCAACACTTTCAAGCAAATTTGAAATTTACCAGCAAGAGACAGGTTCTTAGCATTCCAATATTCTAGCTTGCTTTCGACTTTTCTGATGACATAAGACCATAATTGGGATGGAGAGCCTTGAAAAGCAATAGGAATGCCCAAGAATTTGAAGACTTCTCCAGGCTGAATCCAACTCCACTACACATACTAAATCTAGTGGGGAAGAGGTTGTATGGATTGCTTGTAACATGAGGTTTTCCTCCATTAGATATCAGACCCAAAGGCTTTGCAAAAAATATCAAGACAAGACAGGGCTTTAGAAAGGTATTTTTCATCCTCATTCATAGTAAGAAAGGAATCATTAGCAAAATGGTTCTTAATGAGTTGACCAACATTCCTAGGAAGGGAAATATCCCAAAGCATCCCAAGAGAAGCACAATGAGCCAAAATAAAACCAAATGCTTATGCTTCTAAAATTAATAGCGAGGGGGCCAAAGGATAGCCCTGCCTTACTGATCTATGCAAGCCAATAGCATCAGTTTGAAACTTGTTAAGAGAAAGCACAACTGATGCATCCTAAAAAATTATTTTAATAGAGGAAATAAACTAAGGACCAAAGCCAAGAGCTTCCAACATGGAAATAATGAAAACCCACTCAATTCGATAATAAGCCTTTTCAAAGTCAAACTTGAGGAAGAGGGCATTTTTACTGGACCTATGAGCCCATTCCATTCCTTCCCAAACAACAAGAACGTTGTCCAAAATATTCAAATTCTGGATAAATATAGTTTGCTTAGGCCTCACAATAGAGGGAAGCAAGGGTTTAATCCTCAAAGCAAGCACTTTGGAAATGATCTTGTAGTTCACACTAAGAAAATTTATTGGCCTCCAATTTGTAATGATTTTTGGATCCCCTAACTTTAGGATAAAATTGATATTGCCCTTATTGATAATAGCACCTAAGGAGCCAGACTGCAGGGCTTCTAAATATACTTTATGCAAGTCAGGACCAAAAAAATCCCAAAAAGTTTTGTAAAATTTGTATGGGAAGCCATCAAGCCCTGGGGCCTTTGTGTCTTCCATTTGAAACATGGTATCTTCAAGATCCTACTCTAATAGGGGTCTTTCATACTCATTCTATTTCATTGGGGAGAGGCAAGTTGGGATGACCTCTTTGCAATATTGAAGGGCTAATTCTCATTTAGGGGTGTATGGTTGAGCAACAAAACATGAGAATAATGTTGTGTAAATTCAGCTGCTATCTCAAGAAAATATGTGGTGTGAACCCCATTAACCAATAAAGCTTTGAATTGAGTGGAGTGATGCAGATTTTGAAACCTATGGAAAAACTCTTTAGAAATGCGATCACCCACTTTGAGCCAATGTAGTTTAGCTTTAATCTGAGCCCCTCTGGCCTCATACACTTTATCCACTTTGATCTCATGCAGAATTTGAGTGACATAGGCTTGAATGGCAGAGTCAAAAGGAGAGGCCTCAAGATAAATGAGGCTTGTGTAACCTCATTATACATAGCAGTATTAGAGCAATGATGCAATTGCACCACCTTCTTCCCTAGGCTTTTGAGCAGAGTACTGGTACAAAAAATAGCATCATTCCACCACTCAATCCATACTAAATCTCCATTGGGTCTGGTTACAATGTTCCAAATCCTTTGGATGTGACAAACAATGGTTTCATATTGCAAAAAAGAAGTTTTAAGAAAAAACTAAGCATGAGTAGGCCATTGATGTGTGGAGGAAACATAAATAGAGAACATTATGGGGGAACAATCAGACAAGACCATACCGGGAATGGTTTCAACAAAAGGGACTGAAGGGAGCCAATGAGAAAAAGAAAACTCACAATAGTCTGACAACATAGCCCTGTCCAACCTTTTTAAAACTCTTGCGAGGCCTGATTGAAAATTAGACCACGTGAACCACAAATTCTCGAGAAACTGAACCGTAGAGAAACAACCATTGGGATCGAATACCCCTAGTTTAATTTTTATAAAATACCAAGTATTTCAATCTCCTGAGGCCCACCTATTGGGGAGCTGACCCATTTTATCATAAATATTCTCAACCCTATTGAAATCACCACACATTATTCATATTGTGATAGGTAAGGACAAAGCACACCATCTCCAGAGTGCACATCTATCTTGGACCTCATTAGAGGTGTAAATATTAATAATCCCAAAGGAAAAATCATAAACTTCAAGAAGAATCCAAATCGCATGGTGAGAGGGGTCAGAACCCCATGTGACAAAATTATTCATCCACCTATTATTAAGCAAAATAATAGCGCCTCTGCTACCATGATTATGGTTGGTAGCATACATCTGACTGCCAAGCCATAACATAGAACAAGTAGATTGTAAATTGAAACCTACCACTTTGACTTCTTGTAAACACATAAAATATGGATGACTATAAATACTGGTACATGTAGTGAGCTCATCCCAAACCATGTAACGACGAATAGAATCTATCAACCCACGCACATTCCAGGAGAGAAACAACATTAAAAAGAGTCAAGTTGCATACCACCACTGGCCTTAGTCACATTATCTGATAAGTGATAGGGGTTATTCTTGAAGGCATACATGGTGGTGGAGGAGAGAATTTTGTCACCCCTTGTCCAAATAAGAAAGCCGCTCACCTCACAGGGGACTACAGGATCGTCATCCTAAATTATAAGAGAAAATTCCTTTAGCCCGTGCCTTTTCTAGAGAACCCAAGGGTATAGTGGACCAAATACTTTCATCATGGTCTGTAGACTCTATAGCCAAATGATGAGAGTGGATAGGGGTTGACTCCATAATCAGTGGCTGCATGGGAGGCTTAGGTGCTAGGTATTGAGCATATGTGGCCATTGTATGCCCTACTTGAGCAGGCTTGCTACCTTTCCCTTTCTTGCACAAAACCTCAATCTATTCACCATATATTTATGAAGGGTGTGGGGTAGTGGGATATAATACAACACCATCTACCAAGGTAGCCACCTTGGCCTTGAATTTTTCAACCATAAAGGGGCAATCCTTAATGCGGTGGGAGCCTGACTCATAGTGGTAACATGTATTAGGGAGGTTGATATACACCACCCACTGATCAATATGGGTAGAACAAACCTGAATGTTGATATACTCCTTTAGGGTTTTAGCTAGGTCAACCCTAATACACATTCTCTTGCTAGGTTGGACCGACATGAACCGAGAGGGTTCATCATAGAAAAATTCACCAAGGGTGGACACCAAGTTTTTTATAAAGGGCCAGCATGTAGTGGGGAGGTTTGGGAGTTCTACCCAAACAAGCACGACCAGGGAAACATAATTAGAAACCATGAAATCCTAACTCCATGGCTAAAAAATTAGTAGAGAACTATTAATGTAATTAGGACCCTTATTGAGGACCTTTTGGGCTTGGTTAGGACTACCAAATAGGAAATGAAAAAACCCTTAGAAAGATTTTGGACATGGTCGACTTGAATCCCATACAGATGCCAATACTGCTCAATCCAGTTCCTAAGGACATTCTCAAGGGGAATCTAACCCAAAAATTACCCTATAAGAGTATTGTTTTCAAACCAATAACAAGCCTAATTGAATTCATGCAGAGGAATCACAAAATCAGGTTCAAAAATACCTCATGGTACACCTTGGGAACAAATTTCTTGGGCCATGTGTTCACCTCCGGAGCCATTCCTCTCATCACCATTTTTAGACAAATTTGAGGGAGAAGAAGCCGACATAATAACACCCACGAAGCAAGCATAGAATGGAGGTCGGTACAAGCTCCCAGAGAATGAACAAAAACTACTAGAAACCCTAGGACAACACGTAAGCCGACATGCACAAAGCCACCACCCTTATGATTATCTTAATGCATTGAATAATAAATCATCTAATAGTCATAGTAATGCATTTTACCTATTCACTATGTCTAATTATGATATTAGTATAAATTACAACCTAGTCCACACTTAATTATTCATTATCAACACATTAAGGGAGTCAAGAATGGTTGTTTTAAGGTACAAAAATGAGACATTTTAATGTCTCATCATTCCCCCAACTTAAACTGATGCATGTCCTCATGCATATTCAATTTATGTATTACATTGATAATATGGCGCATAATCACTATGCTTGGCATGTTTTTTCTCTTCCCAACTTGATGGATAACATGGTGTCCCTAAAACATGAAAGAAAACATGTATTCTTTTTATTTTGAAATCTCTTTTTTTTAATCACCATTTTTTTCAAAAATAGTGGGGGCTAGAAAAGTACCATCATGACATTAAGCATCATAATGGATGTTAGAATATTTTCAATGCTTGTGGAGTGTAAAAAAATTTTGATGCATCAAACAATGGTCTTTTTAAATGCTAATTATGCAAGGTACTCTATAGTAAAATGTGTTGTATGTTTAAGGTGGACTAGATATAATTATATATAATATTAAAATTAGACAATAATGAAAATAAAAATACATACCTTGTTATCATAGATGGTTTTATGCTCCTCCAAGGTAGCTTTAAACATTATCATCATGAAGTTGGCCATAGAAGTAAGACTCCTAGAATGATTATGGAGTTGTAATTAGTAATTGGTATGCATAGACCTACAATTTTTTTCTCAGAAAAGAGACCACCACTTTTTTATTTTCAACCATATTTTGATCCAATTGTGTCTGTAAGGGATTTTCACAATCAAGTTTTTTTTTTTCAACACAAGCATGCCAAATATTGGTTTTCATAAAAGCCTTGGTCTAGTAGTGCCTCAAAATGGTTTTCACCACTTAACTATTTTTTGTATGAGCTATAATGAGAGAGAATATCTCTCATTTTTATTTGGATAAGAACAATCCTTATTTCTCAAAAAGCACAATCCTTATGAAAACAACGACAAGAAGCATCAACCTTTTTTGCATGACCAATAAGAATCCCCTCCATATTTCTTCATCATTGAAAACAATAGCTCAAAAAAGTTATTTTTGTTCTTTTCTACCATGTGTAAATTGTTGTTAGAGAAAGGCAATAAATCTAAACTTTTATCTCATTATGCTATGTGAGATGTGCTAAAAAAATATGTAGTTATATATTTTTCTTGCATTGTAGAATAAGCTAGAAAAATAAAGATTTTATCATTTTTAGCTATTATTTGTTTAACATATTTTCTAGCACAAGTTTTGAGGAATTTTTTTACAATAGACTGTTCTAATGCATTTCAATAGCAAACTATACTAGTGCATTGTAGAAGTCGATTGTTCTGGATATTCTAGCAGGAGATTGTTCTAGTGCATTAGCACTTTTTTTAAACTTTTCCTCCTTCTTGCTCCAAATGAGGTATTGACTCATTTCTTCTTCCCAATTGAAATTGATGCATGTCCTCATCCATCCTTAGTTTGTGAGACATGCCTTCCCTAATGTAGAATAAAAACATGGCCTTAAGATACAACTTTTTTTTAGAAGAGGCCACCATTTTTGGTTTCTAGCCATATTCTACCTTGATTGTGTCTATAAATAATTTTAATAATCAATATGTTTAATTTTAATTTTAAGTATTTCTTAGCATAGTTTCCTATGCATTTTCCTACATAGTATTTTTAGCACAGTTTTCTACCCAGATTCTTACATAGTTTTCTATACCAATTCTTGTGCAATATTTTTCTACATACATTCTTGTACAATTTTTTGCACACATTCCTATGTAGATTCTTGCATAGTCTTTTTCTATGCACATTCCTACGTAGTTTTCTAGGTAGATTCATGTGTAGTATTTTCCTGAATAGTTGTTAGTAAAGTTTCCTACGTTGTCTTTTTTCATGACAATTGTCTACGCAAATTACTACATAATTTTCTATGCAAACTTTTGCACATATTTTAGCAAAGTTTTTCAATAGTTTTCTATGAATTTTTTATTTTTATGTGAGCACCTATATGGGAAGAGGAGACCTTTTCTACAATGTGCATATTTTTTCATGTTTTCAAGTTTTGAAAATGTAGACAAATGATGTTTGTATAATATTATTTAGCCATAGGTTCTATAAAGAATAAAAGATTTTTTTTTATCTTGTTGTAGTTGAGTCTTTTAAGAGTAGATGGGATAATCTTAATCATGGGTGACAAAGTACCTTAAATTTGAACAAGGATTGGTCAAAATATTTCAATGTAATTCCCCTAAAATTTAGCAATGGAGATGGTGAAATGTTCTTCATAGGTATGTCTACATCAAGATCTAACCAAATTGAACATATAAATATTTTAGCTTCATTGCTATTTTGTTCAATAATGTTTGTGTTACTTTGTCCTCCTGCCATAATATTTTCCCAATAAATGTTATAGATTTTCTTGAAAACATAGGAATATGGTGTCTTGTATGGACTTGGCAAGGAAAAACTACTCAATTGTTCTCCATGATTTTGAAGCTCTAAAAATTCAAAATTTGGTGATGGTTGTTTTCTTCTAAAGCTTTCTCCTATGTTTGTCTCAACTATGGGTAATTCATTGTTTTGTTCAACCTCTTAACATTGATGTTCATTTCCTATGGCTCATGGGGGTTTTTATTAACAAAATATCTCTTTCTATTTATAAATCTATTTATGCATTCTAATTCAAAAAATGAAAGCAAACCCATTAATCCTTAATAGATCTAATTCCTTAACTCACTTCTTGACAACACAACTATTCTTATGTAAATTTTTGTTTTAGTCTTCCCCTAAATAGCAATATTGGTATCATAGATTGCTAAATTAAAAAAGAGACAATTTTTAAGACCACCTTGAGAAAAACAAAATTTTATTTTAGAGGTAACAATAGATCAAGTATAACCAATGTGCGTTATTAATAGGGAGATGTGGTTTAGCGTTTTATCTTACCAGGTCATTAATAATGATAACATAATTATAGGATCACATTTTTTTATGATAATGAATCAACCATAATTGATAAAGATAAGGAGATATGGTTTAGCACATGTCTCTATAAATTGACTAAAACAAGAATTGTTTTCAATAAACATTGATAGTGTTGAATGACTATTAAAATTGTCTAGCAATGCCATAACCCTAGAAATGGTGCCAAAATGATGAGCATCGTTAATACTCATCATTTAATTTTATCAATTTGGGGTGGCATCCAAAGGCTATATGCTCTAGAAAGCAGGGAAGCATGTGTTGGTATAAAGTCTTTTAAGGTTTTCTATTTGCTAAAATGAAAATCATGCTTGCAAAAATTTAAAATCACACTCGTCAAAAATAAATACGAGAATTGAAATTACACTTGCGAAAATTTAAATCAAACTTGAAAAAATTTAAATTACACTTGCATAAATTATAATCTAACTTGCAGAAAATTAATTCAAACTTGCAAAATTTGAAATCACACTTGCATAAACTAAAATCTAACTTGTAAAAATTAAAATCTAATCTAGCAGTTACATAAAACTAACCTAGGAAAAAAATATACAAAATTAATTACAAATTAAAGTAATATACAAAATAATAAAAAAATAAATAAAATTCATTAATTATTTTACAAACATATCTACAAGAAATAATACTTTCCATTGTGCTAGTACAGTGGGCCCTTACTCCTTAGCCTAATGGAAAGTAATTACTAATTCAAAATAGAATTGAAATACAAACATGTGAGAAAGGAACTAAAATAAAATAAGAGGAAATTACCTTTTGATAAAATATTTAGTCCAAATTATTCTCCCTTTATTTTATTTTTTGTCCTCTAGAAAAATACATAATCTAGGCACATATTTTTATATAAGTGGAACCTAACCATATTCCTACTTTATTGAAAATATCCCTACACATCTTTAATCAATTTCTAATAATTGACATAATATGTACACACTCCTAAACTATTGGAAATTTCCTACACTTCCTCAACCATTTGCTAACAATAAACATTAACAAGACAAGTGGCACCTTATATTCCTCTTATCTTGGGAGCATCTCAACCACTTGCTTAGAATAAGCATAAACAAGATAAGTGGTGCCTTATATTCCTCTTATCCTAGGAGTATCTCAACCACTTGCTTAGAATAAGCATAAACAAGATAAGTGGTGTCTTATATTCCTCTTATCCTAGGAGCATCTCAACCACTTGCTTAGAATAAGCATAAACAAGACAAGTGACACATTATTTTGTTTGTATTTGGGAGGAATCTTCCTCTTATCTTAGAATTAATATTTCTCATATCTTGGAATTAATATTCTCCATATTTTATCCAAGATTTGAGAAATAACTTACAACACATTTTTAACCCAAGATTTGATGAGAAATTATTGAAATTAACAACATTATTTTAGCCCTATTTTCAAGGAGAAATTATAGGCATAATTTTAGCCTACTTTTTAGGGAGGCCAATTATTGAAACTAAGAACATAATTTCATCCCTATATTTAAGGAGAAATTACCAGCACAATTTTAGCCTATTTTTAGGGAGGTCAATTATTCGACCCACAAAAGTCTTCACTTTATTTCCCATGTGCAAGCTCCATCTCACGCTACATTTCCATCTTTTTCGACCCCCACTTTTTTGGCTCATTCTAGTCTGGCTTCAATATATCAATATTTAAATACATGTAAGATATCATCTTTTTATATGGTTTTATTAGTCTCGTGATTATGAACCAAATAACCATGGTTAAATGTAAAAGTAAACCCAAAATCACAAAACCTAACTAAAATAAAACCTAACTAAAATAACATAGTAATACATTTTAATTATTTACTATATCTAATCACAATATTAGGATAAAGTACAACCTAGTCCACAGTTAATTATTCATTATCAACACATTAAGGGAGTCAAGAATAGTTATTTAAGGTACAAAAATGAGATATTCTAATGTCTCATCACATAGTCGTACTATAGTAGCACCCTCTTTGGTACATCGTGCATATCTTATCTCCCTATCATGCATATATCTCCATATAATCTAATTTTCATATCATCATACATTTCATCCTTTTTAATTCATTTAACTCATAACCCTTCATTAACCATTTTCAAATCAACCTTAATGAATTAATCATTAAACATATCATCTTGTCCTAACTCACCAACTAAACACATTATCCCATCATATATAAATCATCAATCATTAATTAATATGGAAATATATTTATTTAAGATGACATAATCATATTAGTCATCACACATCATTAACTAAAAACATCAAACATAAAGCAACTCATACAAAACATAACAACTATAATCATAAAAATAATCAATCAATCCATTATCACTGGTATGTGTGTTAATATTATAAAATATATATAATTTATATGTAACATCATGATATCATCACATAATATGCACCAATAATAATACAATAGTCTCTCTCATAAAACGTGGAACAACTAGCTCCAAAAATTAGCCCATCCCAACTAGCTCTAGTAGCCCATGTATAGTGCTCTCTCTCCTCTCATAGGTGGTACCATCCTCACTAAGCATTATTATTGGCATTTCATGAACCTATATTGGTTCTACAATCATTTCCTCATAGGTGATAGAATTTTCTAATCATCAAACATATCCACATGGTATGTTGCTCAGTAGTGTGTTGCTTGTTTGACCTCACTTGTAGGTCTTGTTAGACCACCTATGTATCCCCTATGCCTATGTTATTTGGACCAACAAAATATAGAATATTTGGACCCATCTAACTACTCTTGTTATTGTTGCATCTCTTTTTTGTTGCTACATATCACTATGTAGTCAAACTTTGTATAGTCTATGATGTCACCATGATCTATATTCCTAGATAGTCCCTATTTTATATCCTTACCATTACAGTTATGTTGTGGTTGATCCACAACTAGTCCCAAAGGATTGGGGACCCACTCTAAATTTTTTATTTTTGGGAGTTTCGGTTGCCCTTGAGTGTTGTTTTGTTAGGTCTTACTCCATGAAGGGTGCAATACAATTTGCTTGCGGGGTAGTGCCTCCCTATCTTCTTCCAAGGTGTCCAATTTATTTTTTTTAGGTCTGGTGGTTTGTCTTTAGCTTTAATATTCTTCCTTTCATTTTGATCTTCATTAATTCAACCTTTCAAAATATCAATGGATTTTCATGTTAAAATGTAAATTAAAAGAAAATTTTAATAAAAATATATCTATATATATACTTCATACATATAGATATATATACATATAAAAAAGAAAGTATATATTGTTTTTATTATATATCATATATTTATAATAATAATTTCTATTATATTAAAAAAAAAATAAGCTTTTCTTATTATTAATCCATTTGGGTAAAGTAAAACGAAACCCTCAAGGGGGGATTTCGTCAAAAGGCATGGAAGATTTTCAAGCTTATGTGTTTTAAATAGTGCCTTGATGAATGATTTTGAAGATTTTAATTTTTTGTTATCTACTATTTTATGATAGGTCATTCTCATTGATAATGTGGCGGATGAGCAATGGCATGTGATTTCAATATGGTGGATCCCGTGTGGTACCCATGACCAGGTAAAACGAAGATGCCCAACCTAGTCCCACAAACGTAGTTCACAGCAGTAAGGGAAGTGTGTTACAGACGTAAAATGAAGGCTTACCAAGATGGCAACTTAGATGTGGCGATGTTATAGGTGGACGCGTTAGAGGGGTTACTTAGATGCAAGTATGGCACAAAATAAAATGATAATGATAGTTTTGAATGTTAAAATAGGTGACTACGGTCAGATAATACTACGCAAGAAAAAGTAAAGTATTGCGGTTGTTACTGTAGAGCAAGGTGCAGCGATGGTATTGTCATTGTTGTCAACACAGTCAGATAGATCAGTTGATGCAGTGGATAGGAGTTTAGAGGTTATTCAGAGTATGTACAGTGATGTTAAATGCTTATGAGGATGTTTTTGATGTTTGGGTGAAGTTGTTACAGGTTGTCCAAGAAGACCGAAGTGACCCATATGCTAAAGAAGCGGAAAAGCAAGGAAGGAAAAAGTGTCGCGATATCGCGACATGTTGCATTTTCGTGGCCAAAAGAGAAGAGAAAATGCAAGGAGAAAAAGTGTCGCGATATCGCGACATGTTGCATTTTTGCGGCCAAAAGAGAAGAGAAAATGCAAGGAGAAAAAGTGTCGCGATATCGCGACATGTTGTATTTTCGTGGGCCAAAGGAAAGAGAAAGAGCAAGGAGAAAAAGTGTCGCGATATCGCGACATGTTGTATTTTCGCGGGCCAAAGCAAAGAGAAAGGACAAGGAGGAAAAAGTGTCGCGATATCGCGACATGTTGCATTTTCATGGTCCAAAGCGAAGAGAAAATGCAAGGAGGAAAAAGTGTCGTGATATCGCGACATGTTGCATTTTCGCGGTCCAAAGCGAAGAGAAAATGCAAGGAGGAAAAAGTGTCGCGATATCGCGACATGTTGCATTTTTGCGGTCCAAAGCGAAGAGAAAAAGCAAGGAGGAAAAAGTGTCACGATATCGCGACATGTTGCATTTTCACGGTCCAAAGCAAAGAGAAAATGCAAGGAGGAAAAAGTGTCACGATATCGCGACATGTCGCATTTTCATGACTTGAAAAGGGTAGGAAGGCAGAGAAGCAAAAGTGTCGTGATATCGCGACATGTCACATTTTCGCGACTTGAAAAGGGCAGGAAGGCAGAGAAGCAAAAGTGTCGCGATATCGTGACATGTCGCATTTTCATGACTCAAAAGGGTAGGCAGGCAGAGAAAGAAAAAGTGTCACGATATCGCGACATGTCGCATTTTCATGACTCAAAAGGGTAGGCAAGCAGAGAAAGAAAAAGTGTCGCGATATCGCGACATGTCATATTTTCGTGACTCAAAAAGGGCAGGCTGGCAGAGAAACAAAAGTGTCGCGATATCGCGACATGTCGCATTTTTATGACTCAAAAAGGCCAAGCAAGCAGAGAAACAAAAGTGTCGCGATATCGTGACATGTCGCATTTTCATGACTCAAAAAGGCCAGGCAAGCAGTGAAACAAAAGTGTCGCGATATCGCGACATGTCGCATTTTCGTGACTGAAGACCAGGATGGTGAAACTGAAGACTACATAGTGACGTGGACCCATAAGGAATCTTTAATGATTTGAAATCATTTAAGATGGACGTTACACGTGGAAAGAAGCGGACGCATGCCCATGTGGAGAAAACGAATAGTCGAAGAAGGAGAAAATGAACAGTCATCAAAATAGAATCGAAAAGCTTTTTCGAAAACCAAAATGCATGCATGCACAAAGGAGAAAATGAATAGTCATGACCGAGAAGACGAACAGTCATGGTAGGAGAATATGGTGTCAATTCTTTGCATGTAACATGTTTGATGAAATGCCTACTCTATATATACAAAAGGAGTTACATAAAGAAGGTGTTACAATTGACAAGTGGCGTATGAGAATTGAAAGGAGGAGTTACGACTAGAGTTACAAAGAGAAAGGATGGTTATAAAAGGAGTGTTGCTTGGAGAATTAATTTGGGGAATTTATTCGATGAAGTGCGCGAGAGGAGCGCGAGAGGAGAGCGAGAGGCGAGCGAGAGGCGAGCGAGAAGGGTGTGTGTTTTGTGAATTGTGGGAGATGTTGAGTAAGCAATAGACCAGTCAGGGTCTTGTAAAAGTGAAGGCATTTATATGTCAATCTTCTAGTTTCAAAATTGAAGTCCAAGTTGGTGCTTGGCATCAGGGGTTGGTGCTCCTTTCTATTTGTGCAGATAAATTAGGGGTTGGTGCTCCTTCCAGTTGGTGCTGGTAAATCGGGGGTTGGTGCTCCTTTCAGTTGGTGTTGATAAATTGGGGGTTGGTGCTCCTTTTTTTGGTACAGATAAATCAGGGGTTGGTGCTCCTTCCAGTTGGTGCTAGTAAATTAGGGGTTGGTGCTCCTTTCTATTGGTGCAGATAAATCAGGGGTTGGTGCTCCTTTCTGTTGGTGCAGATAAATCAGGGGTTGGTGCTCCTTTCTATTGGTGCAGATAAATCAGGGGTTGGTGCTCCTTCCAGGTGTGTCTTGGTAAATTGATTGTAAAGTTGTTGCTTTGCAAAGGCTGGATTTGGATGGGAGTCCAAACAGTCAATTTTTGAGGAGTAGCCAAAATTGGTGAACCTCGGTACATCTTGTGTTGTGTGATGCTCTCTTGTTATATTTGCTTTATTTGGTTTTAAGTTTTCATTGTTTCGGCTTTAAGAGTTGAAGATTTAAGTTTTAAAGAGCTACACTGATTCACCCCCCTCTCAGTGTCATTGTGAGACTAACAATTGGTATCAGAGCCAAGTTCCTGAACAAGCTTAACCGGCTAGGGTGATCTTGGAAGTGACACAATGGCAGGTGGTGAAGGCTTCTCATCAAACAAAGCACCATTGTTGGATGAAACTAATTACACATTTTGGAGACTCAGGATGCAGACATATCTTTGTGCTTTGGGATACGACATTTGGGATTCAGTAGATAGTGGATACACAATACCCACCACTTCTCCAACCGATGTTGCCGGTAAGAAATTGTTTGAGAATAACTCAAAAGCAAAGAATGCTATCATGTGCGGATTAGTGGACAGTGAACTAGTAAAAATTATGAGTTGTAAAACGGCAAAAGAAATATGGGACAAACTGAGGAGCATTCATGAAGGAGACGATAAGATCAAGGAGGCCAAGTTACAAACACATCGAGCTCAGTTCGAAGTATTAAAGATGAATGACGATGAGAACATAGAGGCATATATGCTGAGAGTTAATGAAGTCATTAATGCGATTAGAGGACTCGGCGAGGAAATCGAAGATTCTGTCATCATGAAAAAGGTATTAAGATCTCTTCCCCAAAGATTTGATTCTAAAGTTTCAGCTATAGAAGAAGCTAAAAATCTAAATTCTTTTAGTATGGATGAGATGCATGGTTCTTTGACTGCATATGAGATGAGAATAGGAAAATCTAAACCCACATACAGAGAAGCTGCTTTTAAAGCCCATAAAAATATGAAAGCAAAACAAGAATCCGAGGAAGAAGAGACATCAGATGAAATGGAAGCAAACTTTGTTCAAAAACTAAAAATGGGAAAAGGAAAATACAGAGGAAAGTTACCGTTTAAATGTTTCAATTGTGGAGGCATTGGGCATATTGCAGCTAAATGTCCACTTAATGAGAAGAACAAAAGTGATGAAGGATCGCACCAAGAAAGAAGTGGCTGGAAGAAAAAAACAAATTTCAGAAAAGGCAACTTCAAGAAGAAAAGTTTCATCTCCAAGAATGTCAGTTCATCAGAAGACAGCTGCAGTGAGGATTCTGAAAAGGAAACAGGTGAAGCTCTTTTTATGGCACTCAAAGAAGAAAAAACAGAAAAAGAACAAGTATGTGATGAAAACCTAGAGGCTGAAGTAGATCTAGAAGGTGAGTTGATCGCTGCACTTGAAGAGTTGGGTATAGAAAGGAAAAAGAACAAAATATTGTCCAAGAAGTTGGAAGAATATGGGGATAATATTGAAGATCTCTTCTTACAAATTCATAAAGCCAAGAAAATAGAAGAAGCCTTGAAGTCACACCTGGATGATAAAGGCGATGTATGTAGCAAACGTGAAGAGGAATCTAACAAAGTTATTAGTGATCTAAAGTTGCAAGTAGAAGAGTCCAAAAGGATTGAAGAAACTCTCAGGTCACAGATCAATGAGAAAGAGATTGTTTGTAGCAAACAAGAAGAGGAGATTGTTTTATTGAGGAAACAACTAGAAGAGGCCAATACAAATCTCAAATTTGAGAAGAGCACAGAGTTGCTAGATAAAATGATAAGGCAACAAAGAAGCCCCATGTGTAAGCTTGGTCTTGGATATGAAGTTGAACAACCTTCATCTTCTAAATCTGCAGAAGAAGAAGTCCACTGCTGAAGGATCAAAGCAAGAAAAGTTTGAAGCTAAATCTTCAAAAGGAAGAAAATCTCAAAGGAGATCTACAAGCAAAGCAACCACAACAAAAGAGGTTCTATCACTCTCACTTTATTCATAATAATGCTTTTAATGGCTATTGTTTTAGATGCAACCATTATGGTCACAAGGCAATGTATTGTGGATTGAATAATAGATCAAAGAGTTATGTTGGTAGAAATACATCTGTTGAACACCATGTGCAATGTTTTAAATGTAATGGTCATGGGCACATAGCAAGGTCTTGTCCAAGAACTTTTGTATCTAATCTAAGGCAAGACAGTAGATTTCATCAGACACAAAGAATGCAACACAGACAGGGAAGAAATCATGTGCATCAAAGAAAGGAAAATAATCATCCATCAAGGATGCACAAGAGACAACCACCCAAGAGAAATGTTCAAGTTCACGAAAAGGTTCAAAACAGGGATGCAGTTGAAAAACTCAAGCCCAAGTTCAAGAAAGATTGGAGAAAGAAAGAAGAGAGGAAATCGTATCTCCTTGGACTGAAGGAGACTACTCCTCTATTGCACTAAGCAACTCCAAGTAGCACATCCTCAGGGGGAGCAATCTTAAAGTTTTATTTTAATGCTCCTATGTTGTTTGGTTATCTGAGGATGAAAGGCAAGTAGTCAGGGGGAGTTGTCGTATAGTTGTCAAAGTGTGTTTCAGTTCATGTAGTTGTTTGTAGAGGATTCTTCGGTACCTCAAGGGTACTATGGAGTATGGGTTATGGTATCCGAAAGGTAAGGACTTCACCCTTATTGCGTATTCAGATGCAGATTGGGCAGGATGTGTAGATGACAGAAAGAGTATCAGTGGAGGTGCATTCTATCTTGGAGACAGGTTGGTCACGTGACACAATAAGAAACAAGAGTCAATCTCCTTATCCATAGTAGAGGCAGAATATATTGCAGCGACAACGTGTTGTACATAGGAGAAAGTTGCGAAAGGTGAGGTTAAGTTGGATTTTGTTCCAACAATAGAGCAAGTAGCGGATATCTTCACAAAACCGTTGCCCAAGGAAGTCTTTGAGTACCTTCGCAATAAATTGGGAGTGGTCACGTTTCCCAAGAATTGACTAGCTATCGGGACCACATTCTTAGGGGGAGCATTTATGTATTTGTTTATCTTTTTGCTCATGTTTGTGATTTTTGCTAAGTGTAATAATTTTTGCTTGAGAATGTTGTGCATGGACTCAGGGGGAGTCTGCAGCAGCCCTTTGATATTGTTGTCAAAGGGGGAGAAGAGTTACAGGAAATTGCACGTGTGTTGCCAACAATTCCAAAGGGGGAGATTGTTGAGCAAGGTGCAACGACGGTATTGTCATTGTTGTCAACACAGTCAGATAGATCGGTTGATGCAGTGGATAGGAGTTCAGAGGTTATTCAGAGTATGTACAGTGATGTTAAATGCTTATGAGGATGTTTTTGATGTTTGGGTGAAGTTGTTACAGGTTGTCCAAGAAGACCGAAGTGACCCATATGCTAAAGAAGTGGAAAAGCAAGGAAGGAAAAAGTGTCACGATATCGTGACATGTTGCATTTTCACGGCCAAAAGAGAAGAGAAAATGCAAGGAGAAAAAGTGTCACGATATCGTGACATGTTGCATTTTCGCGGCCAAAAGAGAAGAGAAAATGCAAGGAGAAAAAGTGTCGCGATATCGCGACATGTTGTATTTTCGCGGGCCAAAGGAAAGAGAAAGTGCAAGGAGAAAAAGTGTCGCGATATCGCGACATGTTGCATTTTCGTGGGCCAAAGAAAAGAGAAAGGGCAAGGAGGAAAAAGTGTCGCGATATCGCGACATGTTGCATTTTCATGGGCCAAAGCGAAGAGAAAATGCAAGGAGGAAAAAGTGTCGCGATATCGCGACATGTTGCATTTTCGCGGGCCAAAGCGAAGAGAAAAAGCAAGGAGGAAAAAGTGTCGCGATATCGTGACATGTTGCATTTTCGCGGTCCAAAGCGAAGAGAAAAAGCAAGGAGAAAAAAGTGTCGCGATATCGCGACATGTTGCATTTTCGCGGTCCAAAGCAAAGAGAAAATGCAAGGAGGAAAAAGTGTCGCGATATCGCGACATGTCGCATTTTCGTGACTTGAAAAGGGCAGGAAGGCAGAGAAGAAAAAGTGTCGCGATATCGTGACATGTCGCATTTTCACGACTTGAAAAGGGCAGGAAGGCAGAGAAGCAAAAGTGTCGCGATATCGCGACATGTCGCATTTTCGTGACTCAAAAGGGCAGGCAGGTAGAGAAAGAAAAAGTGTCACGATATCGCGACATGTCGCATTTTCGTGACTCAAAAGGGTAGGCAGGCAGAGAAATAAAAAGTGTCACGATATCGTGACATGTCGCATTTTCGTGACTCAAAAAGGGCAGGCTGGCAGAGAAACAAAAGTGTCGCGATATCGTGACATGTCGCATTTTCGTGACTCAAAAAGGCTAGGCAGGAAGAGAAACAAAAGTGTCGCGATATCACGACATGTCGCATTTTTGCGACTCGAAAAGGCCAGGCAAGTAGTGAAACAAAAGTGTCGCGATATCGCGACATGTCACATTTTCGTGACTGAAGACCAGGATGGTGAAACTGAAGACTGCATAGTGACGTGGACCCATAAGGAATCTTTAATGATTTGAAATCATTTAAGATGGACGTTACACGTGGAAAGAAGTGGACGCATGCCCATGTGGAGAAAATGAACAGTCGAAGAAGGAGAAAATGAACAGTCATCAAAATAGAATCGAAAAGCTTTTTTGAAAACCAAAACGCATGCATGCACAAAGGAGAAAATGAACAGTCATGACCGAGAAGACGAACAGTCATGGTAGGAGAATATGGTGTCAATTCTTTGCATGTAACATGTTTGACGAAATGCCTACTCTATATATACAAAAGGAGTTACATAAAGAAGGTGTTACAATTGACAAGTGGCGTATGAGAATTGAAAGGAGGAGTTACGACTGGAGTTACAAAGAGAAAGGATTGTTATAAAAGGAGTGCTGCTTGGAGAATTAATTTGGGGAATTTATTCGATGAAGTGCGCGAGAGGAGAGCGAGAGGCGAGCGAGAGGCGAGCGAGAAGGGTGTGTGTTTTGTGAAGTGTGGGAGATGTTGAGTAAGCAATAGACCAGTCGGGGTCTTGTAAAAGTGAAGGCATTTATATGTCAATCTTCTAGTTTCAGAATTGAAGTCCAAGTTGGTGCTTGGCATCAGGGGTTGGTGCTCCTTTCTGTTTGTGCAGATAAATCAGGGGTTGGTGCTCCTTCTAGTTGGTGCTGGTAAATTAGGGGTTGGTGCTCCTTCTATTGGTGCAAATAAATCAGGGGTTGGTGCTCCTTTCTATTGGTATAGATAAATCAGGGGTTGGTGCTCCTTCCAGTTGGTGCTGGTAAATCAGGGGTTGGTGCTCCTTTCTATTGGTGCAGATAAATCAGGGGTTGGTGCTCCTTTCTGTTGGTGCAAATAAATCAGGGGTTGGTGCTCCTTTCTTTTGGTGCAGATAAATCAGGGGTTGGTGCTCCTTCCAGTGTGTCTTGGTAAATTGATTGTAAAGTTGTTGCTTTGCAAAGGCTGGATTTGGATGGGAGTCCAAACAGTCAATTTTTGAGGAGTAGCCAAAATTGGTGAACCTCGGTACATCTTGTGTTGTGTGATGCTCTCTTGTTATATTTGCTTTATTTGGTTTTAAGTTTTCATTGTTTCGGCTTTAAGAGTTGAAGATTTAAGTTTTAAAGAGCTACACTGATTCACCCCCCCTCTCAGTGTCATTGTGAGACTAAAAATTACAGCGTAGACGGTGGGCCATTCAAGTCAAAGATGAAACGAGGTTTCCAGTAGTAATATTTTACGATGAATAAGTCATCGACAGTGCATATGGAGGACACCTTCGCACATGACGATGACATTGAATACATGGAAATAGATACAAGGTTACCTGAGACCCCAAATCAGACCAATACCCCATATGTAAGTTTGAATGACATGGACTAACAGGGTGATACGTAGCCCGCCAGCGAGATACACAATGAGGAATAATCATTAGATATTTTGAAAACATCGGGTTGCATATAGTAAAGACATAGGATGGATTAGAAACATGACATCTAGCGGTTTCATCAAATAGGATGACAACATTACAATGGGAGGTTCGAATCAACGTAAGATTTCAAAAATAAATTTAAATTTATAATCTTAACTTGGTAGATGTGGATTGATGTATATGCAAAATAGACCAGGCCAACATGTACGTAAGTATCATAAGGATATAATGAGCGAGTTTTACGAAATATAGGGATAACAAACCGCAATGAAGCCAGGTAGATCTGTGACAGCTCAGCTATGGTGTAGGAGATTTGCTTGATTTAAAATCAATGGTTTTTCACCTCATCAAAACCTTAGAATCCCAGCGTAGGGTATTAGACATCTCAGCGTAGGGGAAAGGACTATAGATGCTACGCATGGGAAGAGGCCAAATGGTGATTGGTGAAGCATTCATTGGTAGAACCTGGCAGTGTGGATCTCACTCTGTGTGGCACCTGTTCATTCAATTTTAGTAGAGCAAGGCAACGACAATGTAAAAAAAAAATAACCTGGCGTTACCCTATAGCAGGGAACGAAATAGAGCATGCCAATGAGAGTCTAATTTGGGAAATGGATAGTCATTGCATTGGATGTGGAGCATATCAGCTCCGGAGAGCAGGGCAATGGTATTGATAGCAGGTCGATGACCATAATGTAAATCATCATGGGAGTTTGCTAAGGTGTGTAGTATGAATCCTACGTTTGAAAATGTAGTGAATGGGGCCACGTTAATGAAGATGGGGATTCTACAGTGAGTAGAAGGTAATGAACAATAGAACCTGCTCATATGGTAGCAAGAGTTTTTTTTTTGGACGATAACAAAAACAACAACAAGGGGCATCGACGACATCGAAATATCAAAGACATCACACTATGGACAAAATTTCAGCATCAAAAAACATAGTGGGAGCTTTCGAGAAGTATGATTCTACATCGGGTAACTTGAGTCAGTGCAAGCGACGTCGATGACAGAACACTTCGTAGGCCATAAATCATAGGTGACATAGCTAGGATGAAATGGGCGTACTAGCATCGTGACTTGGAAGCTCTGATTGTTCGTGGTATTTGTATCCACATCTAGAACTTTGGTCAAAGTTCAACTTTAAGACGAGGTGGCATTTTTATTAAAGTATGATAAATGAAAGTTACATTCCTCATCATGAGCTAAGAAGCGGCTATTAAAAAGGTAGCGTATATGTTACTAGGGTAGGCCAAATCCACATGGTGCTCGTGGATAAGGCAAACGCCTTACAAAGCAATGTTACATGGAATAAAAGGGCATGTAAATAATTATTTATAATGTTTCCCTAATAAAGACAAAGGGAATACGTTACCATGCAAAACCATGGAGAGGGAAACAAAAACGATTACATAGAGAGGAAATACCAAATGAAGCCATGGGAAATGAAACAGAATAGACCAAGATGAAAGAAAAAGACAGCGTTGGAAGGAAATGAAGAGAATTTTTGTGAAATAATAAATATCACATTCGAACATTGAAACAAGGTTGGAAATTTTTTGAAAATAGAAATGTAGATCTGAATACACTGGGCCTGTTTTGGGATTGTTTTTCCTTCCACTTGGACTGGTTTTTTTGGAAAACCAGAAATTCTGCTATTGTAAAATGAAACATTTTTATTACAGGAATTTTTCAGAAATTTGCATCTTATGGGCAAGAAAGGAGGAGTTTGTTCATGCATGCTCGTTTTAATGCTTACCTTTCCCTTCATGTTTTAGGATTAATAGATGATGTTAAATGCATTTTTTAATGGTTGCATCATTGAACTTCTTAAAGCCTGAAATTTATTTTTCGTTTTCCTTAGAAGCTCGCACCTAGGTTACATCAAGTTGTGCAAATGCAGATTTGGGTAAATTAGGTTGCATGCATGGATGCCTCACATCTTCAGTTTTACCGGAATAGGATGACATTATACTGGATGTAGCATGTTTTGCATTTTCAGCTTTTTGTTTTCAGCTTTCAGATTTTATTTTTATTTTCAATTTTTTCAATTTCCGGACATTAAAATAAAAATGAAAAAAAAATCAAAATCCAAAAATAATTGTATGGTTGCGTAGAGTATACTTCGAAGTTCTATTTCACACTTAGATGTTTTTACTTCAGAGTTATTTCATATTTTTTTTTTTAAATTCGAAGTTGTTTTTATTACAGATTTTAAAAAAAATCGAAATTTCATAATTTTTATTTGGGGGCCAAATTTAATTTTTTCAGTTTTATATTTCATTCATGAGCCTAGGATGATATTTCCTTCATGAAAATTTCAATTTCATTGAAGGGGTTATGTTTATGGCATTCCACAAATTGACATGTTGGGAGCAATAAATTCATATTTCTTCATGAAAATTCTGATTTCATTGAAGAGGAAAATTTTTATAATTTACATAAAAAGGTCATTGTTTCAAAGCATTTAATTATTCTCCTTTATGAAAATATTTAATTAGAGAAAAATAATTAAAAGGACATTAAAAGCCTCTATTTTAAGGCAATGAATTATCATCTCTTTGTGAAAATTAATTTCACCAAAGAGGGATAATTTATCAATCACATTAAAGGCTATCTTAATCTTCATGATAAGAAGCTACATTTGAAGGAGCCTATTTATCATTAGGATTCACATTCATAGAGAGATTTAATCTTCATTTTTGTGCTTAAAGTAGGATTTAATGCAAGATAAAACTTGTTTAAAACCCACTTAATAAGGAAGATAAAATCTACCTTAAAATCCTCAAGATAAAAGGAATTAAGGCACTACATCGTGGTCATATGAGGACCAACTCACATTTGTTTTATTTTGGTTTCATGAACAATTATTAAAGTAGCATGGTAAAATAAACCAACGCATGCCCCTTGTTTACAGTTACTTGCAATCACTAAGGTGTTCATAGCATTGAATTGTTATATTTTTATTGAGATTACTAATACACATATGGAAATGCTCATTTAGCGGAGACCTTGGAGAAGTTGTTTTTTTAACTTCTTTGCAAGAGAGGGTTTTGGGATCCAAACCCTAAGGGAGAGTGTAATTTCACAATTGGGTAAAATTAACACTCAACATTTTGGCACTAGAAGGAGGGTCTGAATTGGTTTACTTTAGTTTATTTATGTTAAGAAACTCATGCATTGGTATTCATTGATCTAATGCTTTTGAATTTTTCATATAGGAATAATGGGATTTTGTATAATTTTAAAAGTTTTGAATTGCTAAATATTTCAAGTTCATTTGATTAACATCTTTGGTTTCCTCTAACACACACACTTTGGGAGCTAGGAGGATAGGAATTGATTTATTTTATGGCTATGTAGATGTTAAATTGTTCATGCTACTTGAAATATTTATTTAAAAACATTGGTCTTGACTAACGAGGTTTTGTTTCCATATGATTGCCTTCATTTGATTCTAACATTCTCTATTTTTGATGATGCATTAATGCTAACATGTTACAAATTTGAGAATGTTCTTCAATTTCATGGTTTAATGGATACATATATCTTGGTTGATGCTAACATGATTATTCATATGTTAAATATTTGAGATGGGTTAGTCATTTCATGTTTCTTTGTAATAAATCATTATTTGACTAAAAAATTGGTTTTGAAGTTATTCTTTGAGTTTAACTAATGGCTACAAATACTGGAAAGTTGTATGGAATATATGGTAATCCTTTGAACATTAGTGGAGATGTTGATGACTTACCCAAGAACATAGAGAAACTTTTATCCAAGTTTAAGCACAATGGCACAAAATTATCCAAGGAGCACATTCAGTCGTATGTGGATATCCTAGTTAGATGGAATGTCAAACATGAGGATGTGACTTGTATATTATTTCCTGGGAGCCTAGATGAGGTGGCATATGATTTGTACTTCAATTTACCCACTGGCTCTATTACTTCATGGGCCCAATTGCAAACTGCTTTTATCAATCAATTTAGGTTGCCCATCAATCTTGTCATGAATTTATCAACGATTTGCTTCTTGCAAGAGGGAACCGAATGAGCCAGTGATAATTTTCAACATGATATTTTGAAATCTCTATGCGAGATTAATTGCTCCCTATACTATTAAGGATAGCAGTGCTCTTCTAATATACTTTGGGGCGTTGGAACTGTTATTTACCATGTTCATTAGGACACATCCTTTGATCACTAATCTTGCATCGGCCTACACGAAAGCTATGATTATAGATCAAAAATTGAGACCACAAGGTTATGGGATGGAGCAATTACCTATCGTAGGACAACTAGGGGCTTTCAATCAAACCTTGATGGTAAATCAAGTGTGGGCACAACAAAATTTGATATCAAATGTTTTGCCCCACAATCAATTTTACCCTACCATAACCACTTATGCTCCCACATGCGCTATACGAGTACTTCAATCCATCCAACCACTCCACGGTTAGATAATAATATGGTCACTCATGAAGCTATTGCAAAAGTGTCCAGACTTTGTCTGTTGATGTCAACACAACTAATCCTACTACTTCTACCACTCAATCAAAGAAGCTTGTATTGAAAGTAAAAGAGCAAAAGAAGTTGTTAAAGAAGTCAAGTAGAGATGTGGTTCCATCACAAAAATAAACACACCAATGTATGCATCCAAATCATCCTCGGAAGAAAATCCATAGTGATAATCTTAATGATATTTCATGTTATACTCCTTCAGGTGATAGAAGAGATTTTTATATGACTTACATTGAAGTAAATGCCTATTCAGAATGTCTTGAAGAGCATGAATATTTTGGAGAAGAAATTCTATGGATGGGTAACAAGAAGTTGGAATCAAATGATCACCATCTTGTTTTGGAAAGAAAATATTTAGAATCATTACCCACAAATGAGGATTCGGATGAACAAACCCATCAGGATATGATTTGGTCATGTTTACTTGCAAAGGAATATTGGGGTAACTATATGGAGCAAGATGTAAAAATTTATCCCCTTATAGAAGCTCCTAGGCCATCAAAAGTGGTTGAAAGTGAGCTGAAAGAGAATCAATAAATGAATTTGGAGACATAAAATTTCACCACTTGTTCTTGGAAGATACTTTGGATGATATTGTTGAAACTGATGGCCAAGAAGATCCACACCTTCCAAAGTGTGATAAAATTGAATCATGGGTTACAAATTTGGATTATGATAGCCTTACAAATTTGAATTCAAAAAATAACCCACTTTTAGAAATAATTGAACCATCTAAGGAAGGTGAAGGTGAATTTGACAAGAAATATGTTGATGAATCAAAAGATTACAAAGAAGTAGTTGAGAGTCACAACTTGATTTTGGAGGATGATTACTATGATTCTTGGAAGAAATGGGAAGAGTATGCATGCTCTAAATCTTCTAATGAATTTTTTGTGTCAATTTATATACATGATAGTACGATTGTTTTCTCGCATGAGGATATTACAAATCTTGTACAATTTGAGAAATTTTTGGAAGAGGGATTCAAATCTCATAAAATTTTGGAAAGTGATAAGGATTCTACAACCATGGATAAAAAGGGAGAATCATTTGCTTTAGATCCCATTGAGGGGCATGGAATTGAAAATATTGATCCACTTACTTGTTCTACAATGTCTATGCCATTTCAAAATGGGGAAATTTTAGAACCTGAATGGTTTGGGTTTGATATCACTGATGATCCAATTGAAAATATCATGTTATCTACAACAACCCAAATTATTGATCATAGGGATGTGTTAATTGACCCATCCCTATATAGACAAGACCTATGATTTGAAAAGGATGGACATGTTTTTAATTGGGTGCCTAAGTTTGGTGTATTTGATAAACAAGTCATGGACAAAGAAGAAGTGCTACATGATGATGAATGTCATGAGAAAAAAAAAGGAAGTTTCAAATCCTCTTCAAGTAATGGTAAATAAAAATGTGCCAAAGGTAAAATCTCACCTTTTAGGTTCCACCATTCAAAATGCAATTGAATGTTTGTCTAATGGATTCATGGATTCAAATACTATCAATGATGAAAGGTCATTTGTGGTTGATAAAGAATTTGACTTAATTTCTCCTCACACCACTAATGATATTGCTTTATTGAATGAAAAGGAAGTTGGTATGCTTGAAGTTTTAAATCAAGTTCATAATCAATTAGTAACAGAATCTAGGATACAAAATTATGATAATCCTCATTTAATAAATATCCTAGATGCTTGCAAGTGGTTGCATAAATTTTATTGGTCTACAAATTTGAAAAATGATTTGGCTTTAAAAGTTTTAGAAATAGGCTCTAGAGGCTCTAGTTTGCAAGATCTCATATCTAAAAAGGAAAGCTTAATTATAAATCAAGAAGAGAATTGTGAAATTGACATCCTAAGAAATAGACAAGAAACTATTGAAGAACAATTATTGTCTACTCAATTTAATAGTTTGAAGCTCACCTATGGAATCACTAATAGAACTAATTGGTGGGGTGAGAGAGGCAAGTTGAAGTTTGTTGTATTGTTTGGCTTAATCTTGTTTTTTTTGGATTCCTACAACGTTTGGCATGTGTATTACATTATATGTCTTTTGAAATGTTCTAATCATGTTTGGGATCCAGGGAAGTGATAAGCTCAAATTTTGCATCATCTTGTACCATATTGTACATTTGTATATATTTTTGGTTTTCGGGTTTTGGTTTTGGATTTGGATGTCGTTTTGGTTTGTGTTTTCAGGTTTGGTGTTTTGGGTTGTCCCTTGTTTGAGGTAATGTTTTGTGGCCACTAACTTTGGTCTTTGGCCCATTTTGGTTTGTTTTCAAAAAAAAAAAAAAGGTGGCCTGTCTGGATGTTTCTTTGCTTAGTAGGTTAGACCACCTGATTTGAAAAACTGATGAACCCGAGAAAATGGGGATGAGTTATTTGGTGATCATGCTCAGATGTTGGGAAACCAAAATGGCAGATAGTGGAACAATGAAAAGTTAGCCCAAGCTCCACTTGGGACTCACACACATTAGATGGTGTTTCTAAAAGTAAGAAGGTTGAAGTTGTCTTGATTATGTAACCCTAGGTTAAAATCTAACACACTCTACTTTTGGATTTCTAACCTAGTGAGACTTGAGGCTTTGCAAGAGTTCCATTAGTATAAGCGATGCAACAAATTTCTCAAAAAATTTCATCTAGTTCAGGATAACTCCACCGGGGTTATAGATGCCTGACTGGCTATGGGGCCTTGGCTAGGCAAAGTTTGATACTTAGAGAGAGAAAAAAAAAGAAAGGGAAAAAGAAAAAGAGAATGAACATTAGAAATCTTGACCCACCTAGGATAGATGGGCTTTGCAAAGTATTAAGTGAACACACGGGTGAGTTAGATAACCCTCACCGGGGCTATAGACGCCTGACTAGCAGTGGGGATCTGTCTGTAAAAGTCTTCACTTCAGGAGTTGTACTTCATAGCCTAATGCAGAAAGAGATGATGGAATCTGGAGGACCTTTAGAAATGCATAAATGAATCACTTTTGCACACACTGAGCAAAATCAGATGGATTAGTTGTTTTCATTCTAAATTTGTTTACCCCCACCTTCTTGGGACATTGCTAAATTATTGTGTCTCGCTAATCTTGTGTGTTTTCATTTCAGGTTGGGTTCTTACCAAATGCTCAGAAGCATTTCCCAGCAGAGTCGCCATTTTTTATGGTTGCTCGACAACTAGCCCCAAAGGATTGGGGACCCACCTTAAAAAAATTTACTTTTGGGAGTTTCGGTTGTCCTTGAGTGCTTTTGTGTTAGGTCTTACTCCATGGAGGATCCAATGTAATTTGCTTGCGGGGTAGTGCCTCCTTATCTTCTTCCAAGGTGTCCAATTTTTTTTTAAGGTCTGATGGTTTGTCTTTAGTTTTAATATTCTTCCTTTCATTTTGGTCTTCATTAATTCAACCTTTCAAAATATCAATGGATTTTCATGTTAAAATGAAAATTAAAAGAAAATTTTAATAAAAATATATCTATATATATACTTCATACATATAGATATATATACATATAAAAAAGAAAGTATATATTGTTATTATTATATATCATATATTTATAATAATAATATATTATATTAAAAAAAAATTAAGTTTTTCTTATTATTAATCCATTTGGGTAAAGTAAAACGAAACCCTAAAGGGGGATTTCATCAAAAGGTATGGAAGCTTTTCAAGCTTATGTGTTTTAAATCGTGCCTTGATGAATGATTTTGAAGATTTTAATTTTTTTGTTATCTGTTGTTTTATTGGGCATTTTTGTTGACAATGTAGCGGACGAGCAATGGCACATGATTTCAAGATGGTGGACCTCGTGTGGGACCCATGACCAGGTGAAATGAAGACGGTCAACCTGGTCCCACAAACGTAGTCCACGGTGGCAAGGGAAGTGTGTTGCAGATGGAAAATGAAGGCGGATAGCACATGACAGGCTTACCCATCTAGCAACTCAGACATGACGATGTTAGAGGTGGACGTGGCAGTTGATAGGGGTTACTTAGATGTAAGGATGGCACAAATCCAAACGGCAATGACAGTGTCGAATGTTAAAACAGGTGACTACGGTCATAGAATACTATGCAGGAAACAGTAAGGATTGTGGTTGTTATGGTGTAGACGGTGGGCCAATCGAGTCGAAGATGAAATGAGGTTTCCAACAACAGTATTTCACGATGAATAAGTCGTCGACAACACAGATGGAGGATGCCTTCGAACGTGATGGCGATATTTAATACATGGCAACGGATACGAGGTTACCCGAGATCTTGAATCAGACCAATACCCCATATGCAAGTTTGATTGACATGGAATAACAGGGTGACATGCAGCCCACCAACGAGATACACGGCAAGGAATAATCAGTAGATAGTTCACGAACATTGGGGTTGCGTATAGTAAAGACATAGGATGGATTAGAAACATGACGCCCAGCAGTTTCCTTGAATAGAATGACAGAATTACAGTGGGAGGTTCGAATCAACGCAGGGTTTCAAAATTAAATTTAAATTTATAATCTTAAGTTGGCAGACATGGATTGATGTATATGCAGGATAGACCAGGCCAGCATGTATGCAGCCATCAGAAGGATAGAACGAGTAGGTTTTACGAAATACAGGGACAACAGACCATGGTGAATCCAGGTTGGTGAAGCCAGGTAGAGCTGTGACAGCTTGATTGCGTTGTAGGATATTTGCTTTATTCGAAATCAATGGCATTTCATCCTGATGAAACCTTAGCATCCCAGTGTAGGGTATTAGACATCTTAGCGCAGGGGAAAGGACTATAGAAGCTGTGCAGGGGAAGAGACCTCATGACAGTTGGTGAAGCATTCATCAACAGAACCTGGTAGTGTGGAGCACACTCCATGTGGCACCTGTTCATTCGATATCGGTAGAGCAAAGCAGTGATGATGTAAAAAAAATAACCTGGCATTACCCTGCAATAGTGAACAAAATAGAGCATGACAATGAGAGTTTAATTCGGGAAAGGGATAGTCATTACATTGGATGTGGAGCATATCAACGTCGAATATTAGGGCAATGGTATTGACTGCAGGTCGATGATTATAATGTAAATCATCATGGGGGTTTGCTAAGGCACGTAGGATGAATCCTACATTTAAAAACTCAATCAGTAGGGCCAGGTTAATGAAGATGGGGATTCTACAGCAAGTAGCAAGCAATGAACAGTAGAACCTGCTCATGTGGTAGCGGGAGTTTTTTTTTTTGGACGACAGCAGAAACAGCAACAAGAGGCATCGACGACATCGAAAGATCAAAGACATCACGCTATGGACAAAATTTTAGCATTGAACAACATAGCGGGAGCTTTCGAGAAGTATGATTCTACATCGGGCAACTTGAGTCAGCATAAGCGACGTCGACATTAGAACACTTCGCAAGCCATAAATCGCAGGTGACATAGCTGGGGTGAAATGGGCATACTCACATCGTGACATGGAAGCTTTGATTGTTCGTGGGATTTGTATCCACGTCTAGAACTTTGGTCAAAGTTCGACTTTAAGAGGGGGTGGCATTTTGATTAAAGAATGGTAAATGAAAGTTACACTCCTCATCATGAGCAAAGAAGCAGCTATTAAAAAGGTAATGTATATGTTACTAGGGTAGGCCAAATCCACATGGTGCTTGTGGATAAGGCAGACACCTTACGAAGCAATGTTACATAGAATAAAAGGGCATGTAAATAATTATTTATAATGTTTTCCTAATAAAGACAAAGGGAATACGTTACCAAGTGAAACCATGGAGAGGGAAACCAAAATGATTGCATGGAGAGAAAATACCAAACGAACCCATGGAAAATAAAATAGAATAGACCAAGATGAATGGAAAGGAAAAGACAATGTTGGAAGGAAACGAAAAGATTTTTTGTGAAATAATAAATATCAGATTTGAACATTGAAACAGGGTTGAAAGTTTTCTAAAAACAGAGTTGCAGATATAAGTACACTAGGTATGTTTTGGGATTGTTTTTCCTTCCACTTGGATTGGTTTTGTTGAAAAACCAAAAAATTTGCTGTTGTAAAATGAAACATTTTTAATGCGGGAATTTTTCAAAAATTTGTATCTTATGGGCAAGAAAGGAGTTTGTTCATGCATGCTCGTTTTAATGCTTACCTTTCCCTTCATGTTTTAGGATTAATAGATGATGTTAAATGCATTTTTTTAATGGTTGCATCATTGAACTTCTTAAAGCCTGAAATTTATTTTTTGTTTTCCTTAGAAGCTCGCACCTAGGTTACATCAAGTTGTGCAAATGCAGATTTGGGTAAATTAGGTTGCATGCATGGATGCCTCACATCTTCGGTTTTATTGGAATAGGATGGCATTATACTGGATGTAGCATGTTTTGCATTTTCAGCTTTTTGTTTTCAGCTTTCAAATTTTATTATTTTTAATTTTTTTATTTTCTATTTTTTAAAATTTTCGGACATTAAAATAAAAATGAAAAAAGTTAAAAATATAAAAATAATTGCATGGTTGCGTAAAGTATACTTCAGAGTTCTATTTCTCACTTAGACATTTTTACTTCGGAGTCATTTTGTATTTTTAAAAATTGTTCGAAGTTGCTATTTTTATTACAGATTTAAAAAAAAAATCAAAATTTCATAATTTTTATTTTGGGGCCAAATTTAATTTTTTCAGTTTTATATTTCATTCATGAGCCTATGATGACATTTTCTTCATGAAAATTTCAATTTCATTGAAGGGGTTATGTTTATGGCATTCCACAAATTGGCATGTTGGGAGCAATAAATGCACATTTCTTCATGAAAATTCTGATTTCATTGAAGAGGGAAATTTTATAATTTACAGAAAAAGGTCATTGTTTCAAAGCATTTAATTATTCTCCTTTATGAAAATATTTCATTAGAGAGGAATAATTAAAAGGACATTAAAAGCCTCTATTTTAAGGCAATGAATTATCATCTCTTTATGAAAATTAATTTCACCAAAGAGGGATAATTTATCATTCACATTAAAGGCTATCTTAATCTTCATGATAAGAAGCTACATTTTAAGGAGCCTATTCGTCACTGGGATTCACATTCATAGATATATTTAATCTTCATTTCAGTGCTTAAAGTAGGATTTAATGCAAGATAAAACTTGTTTAAACCCACTTAATAAGGAAGATAAAATCTACCTTAAAATCCTCAATATAAAAGGAATTAAGGCACTACATCGTGGTTATATGAGGACCAACTCACATTTGTTTTATTATGGTTTCATGGGCAATTATTAAAGTAGCTTGGTAAAATAAACCAACACATACACCTTGTTTACAGTTGCTTGCAATCACTAAGGTGTTCCTAGCATTGAATTGATACATTTTTATTGAGATTACTAATACACATACGCAAATGCTCATATAGCGGAGACCTTGGAGAATTTTTTTTTTTAACTTCTTTGCAAGAGAGGGTTTTGGGATCCAAATCCTAAGGGAGAGTGTAATTTCACAATTGGGTAAAATTAACACTCAACAAGTTACCTTCAAGATCTCCACTTACTATGGTAGCACATCTATCTCTATCTTGACCATTAATTGAGATTATCTATCCAATATTACCTTAACAGTTGGGCTCCTTTCTAGAGGTAACACTAGGAGTGTTGGTACTGGTGTTGCTATTACTATAATTACCTACCTTTATTCCTCATTGTACCTATGTGCCTTCTATAGTGGTATATCCACATTGGCATAACCTACCATGGCCTGTGTTGAGTGATAATTTTATCCAATTGTAAAACCATACTCACAGTCATGGTATTGTTAGAAAACCCTCTGTTGCAAAGAGAATTAGAATCCTCTCCAAGGTTCCTTTAGCTTAATTAAAACACGTGCTTGAATGTATATGAAATTTGTTCTAATTTGTGCTTAGAATACCTTAGTGATTTGCAAGTTATTGTTAACAAGGGACCTATGGTTAAAGTGATTTGCAATACTTTATATAAAATAAAGGGCCTTATTTCCCTTATGTGCAAAAATAAATGATGAATGAGTACTTGCAATTGAACCTAATTAATTTTATATCTGATTTACCAAAGTGATTTACCCATGAATCCCTTTGCCAATACTATTTCCTTTTATCTTTAGTTTAATATGAAATTGTAGTTAGTACTTGTTGTTAGTAGATTCCTTTTATCTTAGATCAAAAAGTTGTTAGCAAGTGTTGTGGAAAACCACTTCATTTTATCTTTACCTTAATATGAAATTGGAGTCAGTAGATCCCTCCCATGAATGCAAATTGATTTTTATCTTGGCCCTTAGTTGATAAAAGAAGTGCTGAAAATTTATGAAGTGTTGATTCCTTTTATTCTTAAAAATGTTTAAATGATTATCCAAATGATTAAAAATATGTGTCTTAGAAAATTAATTATTTGGATATTTTATTACTAAAAAATCCTGAAATTAACCTTGTGCATGCAGATATGTATTTTATCATAATCTTGAGTGTTTGATAGTACTTAAAAAAAATAAAGAGAAATAAATAGCAAAGGTACAAGGTTAGAGAAAATAAAGTGAAATGCTATAATGGAAAGAAAATGCAAGAAACTATAAAAATTATCTACAATGAGATTTCAAATCACCCTATTCTGAAAAATAATAGAAATATTTGAATGTTAAAATCAATCTAGTTGGAGCTGCATCCACATGGTGCAATCTAGATCTGTTTCAAGATTCTAAGGAAAATATAAGAGCATGCATCAAAAGAACATTTAAAACAGTGCTACCAGACCCTACATAAAACACCATTAATGAACTATGACACATACGGGAAATATTGACAGTAAATCCGATTCAAAACTTTTAGTATTTATGGCTTACAAGGTGAAGAACTCTTGTTTTACATTAGTTTGGAGTCTTCCAAATCCTCCTTATGCCATTCTTCCTCCAAAATTCCAATTCCCATTCTCTGTTTTCGATGAGTATTTACAAACTTATGAAGAAACTCTTCATTTATTTTTCCCCTTCATTTGATTTCCTCTTTGTCTTCTTGATATGAAATGCTTTTTCCCTTGAGTGTAAGTGAAACTCCTTATGCAATGTGACATGTGTCAGACCTTATGTTTATTTTATTAGCTATTTTGAAAATGGTTTTTCTATCCTTTCTAACGACTATGCTCAAAAAATATTCTTCGCGAATACTCCCATAATAGCATCTCAATCCATACACATCCATGCATGTCATTTCATTACTTATTCATAACAAGAGCTCACTTTGTGGCCACTTTAATTGTGGGCTTTAAACCATTTCCTCTAGACCATTTAAAAAATAAAATTTTATAATCACTAAAGTCCAACCTTTTTGCTTCACCATTATATGGCCACCTGTGCGTAAGGCAAATTAGGATAAAATTGTAATTTTACCTATCCTCTTTCTTTTCCATGAAATACCACCTCATGCATGTGAATATACTATTTTTGTTACCTTTGGAGACCATGCAAAAATAACAAATGCTAAATTTTCATCTTTGCTCCTTTTACGAAATGATCTCAGGTTGTTTCTATCTTAACATTGATCCCCTCTCATTGGCTTAACTTCGTAACTTTCTCTTTGTAACGACAATGTTTCTCAAGCACTGATGGAGAAATGATAGAACAATCTGAAAAAACAAATTCTTTTTTTTTTTTTAACATAACTTGGCCAATGCTCATGCCCTTCGTAACGCTCTTAGATTTATCTTCTGCCTTACCTTTGGTAACATTTTTCCAACATTCGCTGCATGATAATATTTTTTATTTAAATTTAGAAAGTTGAGGAGTTATCCTTATAGGCCCCCACATTCATGGAATACCCATCACTTTTATCATAACACACTTTGTGTATGCTTTTGATGAACCAAACAAAACCTGTGTTATTCATGGATACAAAAAATACGAACTATAAATAGGCTTGTGTCCATGATACTATCATCTGCATTGGGGAGAGTTGTGTCACCCATGATTTCATGGTTCCACTCGAGTTTCTATAATAGGAGTATTAACAGGTTGTACCAACATTAGCATGTTCGATCCTGACTTTACATTATCTTAGGGATTCGCTTTATCCATAATTCAATAAAACTCCAATTTGGCATTGTTGCACTCATCATCACTTCTCCACGATTCTAATAGATATTTATGCAGAATATTTGATCAGAGAGCAAAGGTTAAATATGCAAGTAAAATTATGTTCTCTTCTATGCAACTCATGGTTCCAAGCTCCAATCTTGTTGTTCATTGACTTGTTTCTGCATCTAATCATTGTATCCAACCACCTTTCTATACGTCAATCCAAGGTTGCTATTTGGGCCATAGTTTGGTAGCTCTTTCTTTGGGAAATCACTACCTGTAAGATATAGTGCAGGGGATGAACTCAACTTGACATAGGGAGCTCCCCCTCTTATTTTTCACATATACGGCCTTATGCACATCTTGTTTTCCACATGAATTCTAACTTCTATGACTTTGGTGGTGTAATCGGCCGTAGGACATTGACTTCCTCAATTGTGTCTTCCATGTCAGGTCTGTCCATGTTTCATCATGTTATCCACTCCTCCCAACATATGTATAGCTCTACCAGAATTTCAACATACAGACCTGCATCATTCGATAAAGTATTCATAGATATTTATAAGGTTGGTGAGCAATTGCTTTCAGGTGTGTTTTAAGGGAAGTGGTGTTTATTAATCTTGAGTGACTTGGATGCCAATCTAACCAACTGTGCCCATATTATTGTGACTCCAACTAGTGTATTTCTAATTTCTTATATATAATTAAATGCATGTAATTAAATCTAAGATAACATTGCTAACACAATATCGATTCTGATAAACATGCTTTGTATAGTGACAGTGGAGGTGAACTAAAATTAATCCTCTCCTACAAGGAAAATCTCCTTAACCGATTTTCAAACTTATGAGGTAGAAGCTTGTAACCTATCCAAATCTAACATTCATTTGATCCACTCATTAATTTCTCTTGATGAGAACTAATACGACCTTCACGTACTGTCCAAACCAATTGAGAATTCTCTCCTGCAAAAACTTGACACAACTACTCCTTCCTCCATATAAATAACTAAAATATGGAGATGATTTGGACATCCAATCAGGATAGTCAACTGATAACTCATTGATTAGACATTTTAATTCGAATTGGATAACACTACATCAGACAACAACTTTGTCCAATATCGAGTTCTTTGCGTATGAATATCCCACTTTGATTCATTGGCTCTCAACTATTGTCCTCACTCTCATCTTACCAACATGTATGTCGACATCCTTATCTACCCTTCAAGCTATATGCATTATCATCTATCCATGTTCGGGTCCATGATCCACATCACTTGTCAACAGCTTCGGTGTGCTGGTCTAGATCATCCACACATACACTGTCGGTGGGCCCCACCCGCTAAGTGGACGTCTTCATGAGACTGTCATTTCAAAACAATCAACGAACAAAATTCCTCCACTTCAAAATCTTGCATTGCCACTTTGTATTTGCACATTATCAAAAAATAAATAAAGTTAATATTTATGTAAAATTTATGGAGGTAACCTTTTATAAAGTGAATATATATTGTTTTATTTTTATTTTTATATTTTATTCTTATTTTTATTTTTTTATTTATTATTATTTTCTTTTCTTTTTTAATTTTGAATCACTCGATTTAAAAAGTTTGAACTATTGTAATAAAATAAAATAAAAATAAAATATTAAAACTAGCATTTAAAATTCAAACAACCAACTAAACCTATTAATCCTAACCAAAACACCAAACATTGTAAAATAAATGGAAGGAGACCCTAACCAAAATTGAATCTTGAAAACTACACTACTTACTAATGGGTAGAGACCCATCAAAATTAACACTCAAAGAAAACCTAGATTCCCCAAAAACAACAAAATTAAAGGTGGATCCCCAAATTTGGGAGTATGTTGTGCGACAATCATAACAAATGGTGACTCTACTGGGAAATACTCCTAAGTATTTTGGATGAAGGACCCAATCTGAAACAAGAAAACCAAAGATAAAAAAAATAAGAATTATTCAACACTATCCATAGAAGATGGGATAAATAGCTTCAAATGAAAACAAATGGACTATTTTCTTTTGCTCAGTGTGTGACTCATGATTCATTTTGACATTCCTAAAACAATCCGAAATTTTTCACTTGTTTTAAATTTAAGCTATAGAATGTCACTCATTCAACTGTCCCTCTCCATTACTCCACTTCTAGCCAATAATCCATAGCCCTAGTGTAGATGACCTTGATCTCTTCTAGACCTTTCTCTACTGCCAACCAGGCATCTATAGCCCCGGTATAGATTATCTTAATAACCCAAGCATTAGATTAATTTTACATTTTGTTTTTTTTCTTTTATTTTATCTAGATATAGTTCCACTACCAATCAAGTATCCATAGCCCTAATGAAAATTATCTAAACTTCTTTTTGATTGATTTGGATTTTATTTATTTTTTTCCTTTTTTAAGCATTGTATTGCCTTGAAAAATTTACCTACCACCTGGGTTAGAGACCACTTAAGGCTAAATATGGAGTGTATTAGATTTTCGCCTTAATTTGCAAACCAAAATGACCTTATCCTTAAATATTTCAAGTAATACCCTTTAATATGTGAGTTACATGTGGAGCTTTAGCAAAATATTTTATTGTTCTTAATATTCACTATCTTAGTCCCAAAATCTAAGAATGATTACTAAACAATTCCATCATTTTTTCCTTGATTCACATGATTCTAAAATAGGTAATTCACCCTACATGATAAAGGAACAAAAAATCAATCAAGAGGCCATAAATTAGTAGCTACCATGAAACACCACCACAAATAAAGGGAACCAATCCAAAATCCTAAAAATGCCAAGCATAGGACTCAAAATGAAACACACCCAAAACTGTGAAACACCCTACAAAATCTCACAAAACCAAGCAAGAAAGTATATACAAAACCAACTAAATATGAAAAGCCAAATATTATTTACAACAGTATACAATATAATACAAATGGTGCAAGAATTCAACCATAACTTTCCTAGATCCCAAACCTAATTTCTATCATAAATGAAAATACTTTTAACATGATAGACACACCAAATTATTTGAGCATCATCCCATAATATGATCAGACCTACAAACACAAAATATTTTAATTTACCTCTTTCACCCCACCATTTTAATCTAGTTTTGTTAGTAATCCCATAGTGGAGTTTCAATTCATCAAATTGATAAGACAATAACTTATTTTCAATTCTTTCTTTTCTATTCCTTAAAATGTAGATTTCAAAATTCAATTCATGATTTAGAATTAGGCTCTTCTTTTCAAATATGAGGTCTTGCAAGGAGGAGACTATTTCTAAACATTTTAAAGCTAAGTCATTTTTCATGTTTTTAGGCTAATCAAATCCATGCAAAAGGTGACAAACATCTAAGATATTTGATATTTGAGGATCATTATAGTTTTGTATCCTAGGCTCAATAATTAATTGTTTATGAACTTGATTTAGCACTTCAAATATATTTTCCTCCATTTTATCTGATGTGTCCATCTTAGAAATTACCTCCAATTTGTTGTTGAAAGTATATGACAATTCCTTATCAATTACATTTGAATATTCAAGAATATCATGTAAATCCTTAACAAAAATTTCATTAGTCAATAAATAATGTGAGAATTATACCTTTTCATCATCCCTTACTAATAAATCATGAGTAGCATTTACCATTTCTCTTTCTTCATCTTTAATCAACATGTGGTTTTCCAATTTTGTGGGAACTGAAGGCTCCTCTCATATGGTAGCATCTTTAATGTCCTGCATACAAAACAAATAATTTTTTTTATTAGAGAGCATAGAAGCAACAAATGATTCTACATATTTCTTCCAAAAATTATAATTAATTTTCGTCTAAATCCATGGGATGAAATTCTATTTCGTAGTCCTTGTAATCTTCATATTCTTCAAGAAATGATTTTTCAAATTCACATTCAACCATTTTTTGTGGCTCAAAGGTTTCTACACTAGAATCAATTCTTGTATTCTGATTTACATGATCACCACAATCCTCACTTATAAATAATGACTCTAGGCCTTTCATTTCTTGCTTGTCATAGTTTAGCTCATGTTGGATATCATCGTTTGGAGCATGTTGGATTTCTTGATAGTCCATTTTAAAAATTTCATCTAAGTTTATAGAAGGTCTTGATTTGTCATATGTTTCAAGACTAGTCAACTCTAGGATACCTCCGCTATCTAAAATAATATCACCTTTAGTATCTTAAACCTTTGTCTCATGAGGATGATATGTGTATCTTGAGGCATTTCTTCCTGTATTTGAGCGATGTCTCTTTTAAGTTGTAGAACTGTCCTTTGCAACTAGTCCTGCATATCAGGTGAAGCAAGTGTTTCATTAGAAAGAGCAACAAAGTCCTTCCATTTATTCCAATAACCATAATCATCTTTTAAAACTAGGGTGTGGCGTTCAACCATTTCTTCATGATATTTAGATTCAAAAATAGATTACTTTTCAAACTCACCTTCATCCACCTTTGAGGGCTCAATTGTTTCTAAAAGTGGATCAATTCGTGCATTTAGTTTTCTATGATTATCCCAATCCTTCCTTGTAAATAATGAATCTAAGACTTTCATTTCTTCCTGGTCATTATTTTGAGCATGTTGAAGGTTTTGATCATCAATTTTAATCATCTCATCCAAATTTATGGAAGGTCCTAAATTGTCGTAAGTTTCAAGGCTAGTTAATTCTAGGATTCCTCCATTGTCTGAGATAGTATCATTGTGAAAATAATTGAAATTTATCTCATGGATATGATTTGAAATATGATCAAGATGGGTATCTTGAGGCACTCATTCTCGTAATTTATCCATATATCTACTAAGATGCAACAAGAACTGATGCACAATGTCCATTTTAGAGTTGGTATCATTAACATGAGTTGTAGTAGTCTTATGCATTCCATTATCCAAAGACATTGGAGTGTTTTGACATTGATTTGGATTTGAGGTTGGTTGTTGATTCTAAATGATAGATGGAGATGAATAAATTGTTGGGTCGGTAAGGAAGGTATTAAATAATTGAGGATTATGCAATCCAAAACCCACACCACAACCTTGAAAACTCAATTTTTGTTCAAATGCTATTGCTTGGGTATAATCTTGGGACAAAGATGTGATTTGAGGTCTCCCTCAAAAATACATGGAAATTAATGGGTCGAGAGCATTGAAACACACTTGTATAGCAACTTCCTATATAGGAACCTAAGATACCACCAATTGAGTATATAATCCATGGAACCTTTCGGTGAATAACTTCAAAGATTCATTTGGTCCTTTATAGGTAGTGACAAACTGATTGTACATGAGGATTGGGTCAACTAGATTTTTATTAGAATTATTGAGGAACATTACCTCTAGTTGAGCCCAAGAAGTGATAGAACCTGAAGGTAGGTTGATAAATCAATCATATGCAGACTCATTCAAGGTATAAGAAAACATTTGATAAACAATACTTTTATGCTATACTTGTATTAGAATCATAACATCTTTGAATGCATGAATGTGTGCTTCAGCTGACATCCCTCCATCATACCTAAATTAGGGTAGAGAACATTTAAAATGTATAGGAAAAATAGGGGAGGTCCAGGTATTTTTAAAGGACTACCTATCTTCCATGGAGAAAACATGGCTATTGTGATTTAGTTCTAGGTTTTTTTTTTTAATCACCTAACCTTGTTATGTGAACATATGCATCAAAATAACACATAGCTATTAGTGAAATCAAATGAAACTCATGCATGAGAAATGAGATGCACCTCAAATTTAAGAAACTTAAAAAAATATAATACAAATACCTCAAATTCAAGCCCTCCCTTCAACACTGATATTGTTGTGCATGAGGGAGGATAAAGATAAGTGTTAAGTTCCAATTTCAAAAAATTTCTGCAACAATGAATAATAATCAGAGCAATTTAAATTCATAATAACAATAAAAGCAACAATCATAATTCGAGCCCTCCTTCTAGCGCTATTTCTGTTGAGTGATAATTTTACCCAATTGCAAAATCATACTCACAGTTAGGATTTTGTTAGAAAAACCCTCTCTTGCAAAGAAATTCAAATTTCTCCAAGGTTCCTTTTACTTAATGTGTGCTTGTATGCTTGTGAAAATGTGTCAAATAAATGTTAAAATACCTTATAGGTGCAAGTAACTATTTATAAGGGGCCTATGTTGGTATTACTTTGATTTTTCCATGATCTTTGTTGTTCATAAAACTTAAAAGAAAATAAAATGTGATGTGATTAGACTTCATATGACCATCCTAAAATAATGATTTAATTCATTCTATCTTGAAGTGTTTTAGGTAGAATTTATCTTCTTTTGTTAAGAATATTTTAACAAGTTTTATTTGTTAAAATTTGTTTTGAGCATAAAAGAAAAAACTAAAATATATCTCTGAAATATGAATATTGAATGATTAGTGGGTTCATTTTATCTTGCTTTGTGAGTGGATTTTATCTTGCTTTGTTAAGCTATGTTTGAGCATAAAAGAAAAACAACTAAAATCTAACTTTGCAATGTAGTAGCTTTGGAATAGCACCTTAATGATTCATTTTAATGAAATTTTAGAATTTATTAAAATTTCCATCTTTCACATCAAATGAAATCAATTTGCTTGTCTTCAATAGTGCAAATTTTAAATTTAGTATTCCCTTTTAAATATTATTTTTTGCAGAACTTAAATTGTAAATTCCATTTTCAAAAATGTGCACATGTGTGAAACTTGAAATTGCAAAATTCTTTTTAAAATTTAACTTATGAAAAAAATTGGAATTTGGAATTTCCTTTAAAATAAAACTAAAATTTTTTAAAATGAGAATTTGAAGCTTGATCTTGGAATCCACGTATCTCTTTTAGAGTTCTAATTTTTTTTTTTATGAAGTTAAAAAATGAAAAAAGGATAGGGTTAGAGAAAAATAAAATAAAATGTTGCAGCAAGAAAGCAAAAGGCTGTTGTAAAAATATGTAGAGATGCAAGATGATTTTCAAATAATAAACTTAATCTAAATAGACTTGCATCCACACAATCTACATTAGATCAAGTGTGAGCTCTAAGGGATTAAAAACATGCATCAAAATCAATAAATGATGTTACCATATTCATGCATAAAATACCATTAATAAGATGATACATGAACTAGAAATATGTGCAATGAAAAAAACCTTATTCAAAAAATCAAAACCTCTTCTACATTCAGCATACAAGGTGGACAATAGTTTCCCATCTCCTCTACGTCTTTTTGCTCCTAAATTTCCAACCCTTTCTTCATTGGCATGCATGAATATCTAAAATTTTTTGAAAACTAATCCTTGGATTTTTTTTTTCTTGTTGGGTTCACAATGTTTCTACTTCCATATTTTTCCTTTTCGTTTGGTTCCCATGTGTAGGCTTCAATGGTAGTTTCGCTTACTTCCTCTTCATAATGCTTCCTTTTAATAATGTGTTCACTTTTCTTCCCCTATGGTAATGTTCCTTAATGGAATCCAATTAACCAATATTCCCATGCCATGATTTAGGTTTGGTGCTCTCAATTAGCGTTCACCATAGCCTGTGTCACATTTTGTTTTATTTGAGTAAACTATACCTCCATTTCAATACTATCGTGTGGGTGCCTATCCATTATGCACATTTATAACACCATTTTGTTGAGAGGCATTATGTCCATTGATACTACCCTCCACACTATACACCAAAAATATTTCCTATTATAAACCTAACTAAAAATCAAACAAATGTTGCGGATGCTCTTTTCAAATAAATATTTTTTTTTCGTTTACCATCTAGGGCATTTCGACCATGCCATAGAGCATTTTAACCATATATGCACTTCTCACCGATGGACATCACATATGCGAACAACATTGCGAACAACATGATGTTCAAATTTTTTCTATAACATTAAAAACTATTTTTGTCTTAAACATCGTTGTACTTTATATTCACACCTATTATACTGAGAAATTTTATCCCTACCTCGAATGTATTATCCCATTCTGATTTGAAATAATACGAATAATAAGGGGAATATGGCTACTCACAATAAGTTGAAGTGTCTCTATATACTGCTCTCGGCCTCTCTCCACTCTGTCTCCATAATACCACCATGAACCTCTATCTCCATATAAGGCTCTACCAAATCTTTGCAATACAACGTTCATCGCATTTTATTGGACCTTCGATGATACATAGTAATCGTAATGTGAGGCTGAGCATTTGCTGTGACTTACGGACTGTCATAACATTCTTCACTGCTCAACGTTTTTTACACGTATGTGTAACACATCCAGGAGTACATGGTTTCATCTTCACAATGATCAAGGTTGTCTACAAAAGCTACTATACAAGGCTTAGCTATAGGAGTTGAGTTGTATATGGGAATAGACATATGTGTAATGTTGCATTCCCACAAGTCGAATCAATAATTACTCTTTTCACCTACAATAAATGAGAAAATAAAATAAGATTTTATTTTTTTTATTTCTTCCTTCCACAACATGGCATCTAAAATCATGTTGTGCTAGAAATTGAGGTTGTTTGAATAGTCAATTAAACTAAAATATCCATTCATTTGCTAGTTGACAAAGCTTTCAAGCAACCTCCATGTGGGTGTAATGTGTAGCCTATATCTTGCGAACTCCCCACCTCTGTCATTCTACGATGATGACACCAGCATCGTAGCTTCGATACTTTGGACCCTTACTTCTCCAATGCTATTGCAGATGAACACTTGATTCTCGGTTACAACTACGATCAATCCTACTTCCAATCTACTCTTAGAAATATGTAACGCTAGGTCTCACTATGCATTGTTTGAATCTACCATGATTTTGAATGATCCGACTATTCTTTGTATGAATGATTTCCCTGCTCTAAAATACCTTCAGCAATCAAATCCTATTGTCTTTGTATTTACTTAAAGAATTCTAATTTTACCTTCATAGATCTTGCTTTGAAATTCCTTCCAGTAATACATCTGCTATATTCATCATCTATTAAAACATACAATGTATAGCTGGTGTGGTTTGGTTGTGAATGGACTTAAAGTTTTAATTTTTCTATCGTCATTGTCCCTTAAGTTGTGTACTTGGTTTGCTCTTCAACGTCACATGCCATTTGAAATTGAATAAGAAAAATATACAAGGTATCATGCTAAAAGGTGAATTTGGTAATAATCCTTCCTAAAATCATGATGATCATATTTTATGGTGATAGCGATAATCCCATGTCTTGTTCATATTTTTCAACAATTGAACCATGATGTTGCCAGCAACCCTATATTTATCAGTATTCATGGTTTTGAAATCCAATGAACCTTTAGTATTAAATTATCTTGCACTACTTCATCGATGCCTCCTATAAATTGATAATCACTTCCTCGTCTTCTGAAGTGACACTGTGTTACCTGACACAACTATTTTTCTTCTCTAATCGTCTATGGACATGCCCAAAAAACCAGCTCGATTATTGAAACTTCCCTAATAACAATCAATCATTTTCTCTTGTGCATCATTGGTGGTAGTCGATGTTAACTTCACCTTTTTCTAACCGATGTATTTAAACATAAGGATTCCTTGCTAATATGTAAAGGACCAATCTCAGTTCGATAAATGATGCAGATGGCTTCTTATCACAAGTAGAACCTAGGTGTAAAACCCAAGATATAATGTATTGTTGAAGATAATAGTGTTGGGAGGTGCTTGTGTATAAGTAACTGGACATGCGATAGATACCCTGTGCCTCTTTGGATGATCCTCTTCAAGGTGAGTGACAATATTTGTTTCACAACATGCCTTAATCACACATGTGTTCATGAGCACTATATGGAGACACTTCATCTTATTATGAGTCGTAGCCTTCCCCTTATTATCAATATTATTTCAAATCAGCATAGAATAATACATTTGAGGCTAGGATAAAAATTCTCAGTATAACAGGTGTGAACATAAATTACAATGGTGTTTAAGGCAGAAATAGTTTTGTAATGTTATAGAAAAAATTTGAACATCGTGTTGTTCGCATATGTGACGTCCATCAGTTAGAAGTGCGTCTATGGTTAAAAGGCTTTACAACATGGTCATAATGCCCCATATGGTAAAAGATAAAAATTTATTTATTCAAAAATAGCATCTGTGATATTTGTTCGGTTTATAGTTAGGTTTATAATAGGATAGATTTTCGATGTATAGTTTGGGGGGCAGTATCAACGGACATAATGCCTCCTAAAAAAATGGTATTATAAATATGCATGATGAACAGGCGCGCACACGATAGTATTGAAATGAAGGTATAGTTTACTCAAATAAAATAAGAAGTAACATGGGCTATGGTGAACGCTAATTGAGAGCGCTAAACCTAAATTGTGGCATGGGAATATTGGTTAATTGGATTCTATTAAGGAGTTTTACCATAGGGGAAGAAAAGAAAACACCTTGTTGAAAGTAAGTGTTACAAAGACGAAGGAAGCGAAACTACTGTTGAATCCTATGCATGGGAACCGAAAAAAAAGGAAAAATATGGAAGTAGAAACATTGTGAACCCAACAAGCGAAAAGAAAGCCAAGGGTTGGTTTTCAAAAAAAAATTAAATATCCATGCATTCCAATGAAGAAAGGGTTGGAACTTTGGGAGTAGAAATGCATAGAGGAGATTAGAAACTGTTTGTCCACCTTGTATTCTGAACACGGTATAGGTTTTGATTTTTTGAATAAAGTTGTTTTCATTACACATATTTCTAGTTCATGTATCATTCTTATTAATGGTATTTTATGCATAGATATGGTAGCATTGTTTATTGATTTTGATGCATATTTTTAATCCCTCGAAGCTTGCACTTGATCTAATGTAGATTGTGTGGATGTAGGTCTATTTATATTAAGTTTATTATTTGGAAATCATCTTGTATCTCTGTATATTTTTATAGCAGCCTTTTGCTTTCTTGCTGCAATATTTTATTTTTATCTTTCTCTAACCTTATCCTTTTTTCATTTTTTAACTTCATCAAATAAAATATAAAAAAATTAAAACTCCAAAAGAGATACGTGGATTCCAAGATCAAGCTTCAAATTCTCATTTTAAACAATTTCAATTTTATTTTAAAGGAAATTTGAAATTCCAAAATTTTACATAAGTTCACATTTTAAAAGGAATTTTGCAATTTCAAGTTTCACACAAGTGCACATTTTTAAAATGGGAATTTGCAATTTAAGTTCTACATAAATTAATTTTTAAAAGGGCATACTAAATTTAAACTTTGCACTACTAAAGACAAGTAAATTAATTTCATTTAAAGTGAAAGATGGAAATTTTTTAATAATTTCCAAAATATCATTAAAATGAATCATTAAGGTGCTATTCCAAAGCTACTACATTGCAAAGTTAGATTTTAGTTATTTTTCTTTTATGCTCAAACAGAGCTTAACAAAGCAAGATAAAATCCATTCACAAAGCAAGATAAAATGAATCCACTCATCATTCAAGATTCACATTTCAGAGATAGATTTTAGTATTTTCTTTTATGCTCAAAGCAAATTTTAACAAATAAAACTTGTTAAAATCTTCTTAACAAAAGAAGATAAAATCTACCTAAAACACTTCAAGATAAAATGAATTAAATCATTATTTCAGGATGGTCATATGAAGTCCAATCACATCACATTTTCTTTTCTTTTAAGTTTCATGAATAATAAAGAGCATGGCAAAATCAAAGTAATACCAACACAGGCCCCTTGTTAACAGTTACTTGCACCTCTAAGATATTTCAGCATTTATTTGACACATTTTCATAAGTATGCAAACACACATTAAGTAAAATAAACCATTGAGAAATTTGAATTTCTTTGCAAGAGAGGGTTTTTCTAACAAAATCCTGGCTGTGAGTATGATTTTGCAATTGGTAAAAATTATCATTCAATAGCATGTATGGCCTCACCCTTAGCATTATGACCCTCCTAGGATGAAATTCCTAGTACCAGTAAATGTAGTCTAATACCACTCCAAGGTCATTTTGCCTAGGATCTAGTATTGTGATGTCATAAAGATTCACCTTGATATATGAATTTGGATTTTATGGTCACTCAAACTCTCTCCTATATAAACTGCATGTACCATTCCAACCTTGATGGTATCCCCTATTGAACACCAAAATAGTAGATCATCCAATAAAATTATTAATCTCTTACTCCCGCATGGTTTGATCAACCATCTAACCTACCTCATACAATATAGATGGTAGACATAGTTTTGTCATCCAATATGATGCCTATATAGGTATTAGGTGATGTATACCACATATAGATCATTAACTACCCTTCATGCCACTACCAAATCCCCTATCTATAGCCTCTCATTCCTAACCTCAAACTATTTATCCCATTGATATTTTATAGGTACCTTTGACTGATCCACATGCTATAGTATCCCTAATGACCTCATGATGATAATATAATCCTAGGCCTACACTTGGAGTAGTGTGCCATAGGCCAAACTATACCCCCCTTTTATAGACCACCTAGTGTAGCATATGGTACACATGCTAGCACCGTGAGACCCCATGCAAATACCACCTATTGGTCTTACATGCCTACCACCACCTCCTCCCATCCCTCATGCATCACCTATTTTCTCATGTTTCTAAGTAAGATGCAAAAGACCAAAGAACAAAGGAGAGTGGTTTGGCTATCTAATCAACCTCTTGCATATGCAAAATTAATGTTAATGTTAGACTTGATCAATAGAAATTTCATATATTTTATCATCCTCCTTGGATATTTTCTATTATATTGTCTTATATGCACCTATATTCCTCTTATGGGCATTCACAAAATCTACTACATGTTCTCTAATGTGATGGTCATCTCGTCCATTGATAGTTGGAAGGTACTTGTCTCTAATTACTAGTCAAGTATCAATACTCTAATAGTGCTATCAAGAGAGCTCTATTAAACTTGACCTTTGGAATTAGATTTATATGTTATAGCCATATTACCATTAAAAATAATAATTCTTAGCATCCAACAACCCCTAGATTGTATCAAGAGTGTGTGATCGTCACTTTTTGCACTCTAAAATCATCTATTACACCTATATATCATATAATTTGAATGTTGTGTTAGCCTAATTGGCATCAACAAAAATCCAAGTAGAAAAAAACACCATTGCATAGTTATAGAACCGTTAGGCACAAAAATACCATCGACACATGATAGCATTGCCAACATACAAAAGTGTCATCACCTAGTTTTGGTGCATTTTTCAAAACAAAAATACATGTAAAGTAGGGTTTTTTTGGCTTACCAACACTCCAACTCCACCTATTATTGGTGCTCATACCATATCCCTTGAATTTCTTGTCTTACCTTGTATTTCAAGCAAGTTTTTGTTAGGAATAGGGCTTTAGAGATCTATTTTTCCTTCTCTACATAGTGAAAATATTTTTTTCCATCAACCCTCTTACCCTTGGCCTCCTAGTTATTTTTCAATGTTTTTCCTTCTTTTCTCATCATTGCATTAGTGTTGCTTTTAATCAAGTCAATTTTCCTTGGCTTGACTTGATTTTCTTTTGAAACTAAAGAAGGCACATGGAGGCAGCATTACAACAATTAATTCTAGATAAAACACAGTTTTTCATATCACTTATAAGCAAACAATCATAAGAATTTTCATCTAGGATCATCGACCAGAAGGAATAGCAATTTTTCTTGGGATATATATGTCAAATTTTGATGCATTTATTATGTAATATATGCATAAAAGTTTGACAAATGTTGACACCCAATTTTTCATATATGACTAATCTTCAAATTTTCAATCCCTTTGTAAATCAACCAAAATAAATCAACTTCCCTTGAGCCTAAATTTGGAGCATTTATTGCTCCAAGAAAAAAGCATTGGGGCATGAGCATTAGCATTGATGATGCTTTTACCAAAACTTTCAATTTTTGACATTTCCTACCAATTTTTGACCCCTAACAATCATGAGGTGAAAGCACCAACATGAAAGAATCAATTGTGTTTTCACTATTTATTGCTTTTGACTATCATGCACCAAAACCAAGAAATTTGACCTTTTTGTTCCTCTCAACCTACCTATCTTTAATGGACCAGATTCCCAAAAATTGATTCGTCGCTCGTATAGAAATCCCAAATCCAAAAATTATCATTGTCATCTTCTTCTATTGATGTCTTGTTCTCTTTTCAAATTCTTACCATCTTCAATGTGATTCTTCCCCCAAGGACCCATGGATTCCTATAAAACTAGTACTTATGATTGAAGAATTTATCAAGATTTTTAGAGTTGCAAAATTCTATCAAAATCTCTCTAGAATCATAGGAATTTATCCTTTTTGCATGGCATGGTTATCTTACCATAATCTTGTGAATGACATCTTTGCAAGCATTCAATATCTTGTTCCTTACAAGATCTACACTCTTATAAACATCCAAGTAATCAAGTCTCTAATATTTCTTCAACCCATCTCAAGTATTCAAGCAATTGTCAAGTCTCCAACCATCAAGCATAAAATCCTAGAATCCCAAGCATTCAAGTGATAACATGTAAGTTAGAAATATTCCAAAACACTTCTACAAACAAGGGGGAAACAACCTTGTAGCTTGAGTTGTGCTCTTTCTCTTTAATTGCTTTTAGTTTTTTCTAACTTTGTAGTTTTAATTTTTTATCATGTTGCATTTAGAACTAATCTTACACCTTTCACTTGTACTTAGTTAGTAACTCATTTTATCATTTATACTTCATTTCTAGCCAGTGAATCTTTGTTTTTCTATTTTTTAATAGGGCATATATAATTACAACTTATATCCCTTCATTGTAAGCATCACAATCTTAATTTAACTTCTCTTTAATCTTGTTATTATGCTCTCAAAATTAAAATTGCTTCTAGACTATAGGTCAGTGGTGCTATTGCTCTCTTATTTACATGAATCAAAAGCACCACAACTTAGTGAAAGCATTGATAATGCTATCACTACCTAGTGGCTTTTACACCACTAAAATTTTAATTTATGCATTCTTCCATTTTATTATTTTTTGTCTATCTAAATAGGGGCCTAAGTCAGTTATCTTCTACCATCTTAGACAAACCCCTCTATATTCTACCATCTTAGACAAGCCCCTCTATATTCTACCATCTTAGAAAAGCCCTTATATCATGTTTAATAATACATACTTATCTAGGTTTATATTTATGTACATATATATAAACCTAGATAAGTATGTACTATTAACCATGATATTCTATAGGTAGCTTTATAGTTCTTTTAAAGATATATAGTTTATTTTGGAAATTAAAATTAGTAACAAAGTTTCTTGGAATGCAAGGATTATGGATTCTAAAAATATGAACTAATAATTAGGTAAAAATTAAAACATATTCATTTATATGTTTAAATCATTCCTTAAAAAATATTATGTTAATTAATTACCTACATACTATCTAGAATGTACTAGTTACAATATAAAAATAAAATAAAATTTTGTTAGAGAATAATAATATTAAGAATCCAAGAAACATGGGAAAGATCTATTATTTTAGCCCACCATTGGAGAAGAATCTACGTTCAAAGAAGAAAACCATTGAATCTTCATATCTAAACCTGTTCAGACCTTGGTAGAGCATAGTAATCATAGGTAAGGACCTAGATTTTCATGAACATCTATTTGCTTTTGGTTTTCATATATTATTTATAGATATGAATAAAATAGCTTCTATTTTCAAGCTACTCAACAATGGAGTATTTTCACTTTTCTCCCATCATCTTCCTTCTGACTAGAATAAAATGGACAATATGGTTTGGGTCCTCAATACCCACTCTAGTTAAGTGCCTAAGCTATAGTCTATGAATAAAAATACAAAAGGATACTTTATGGACAAAATAAATGAGGTAACCATTATGGAGGTGGCACCAGCCTATATCCAACACCTAATATTGGCACGTTTAGCGTAGGCACTAACCTTCAAAGTTGTAGGTATGTGGCCTAGTCTAGCTATAATACAAAATGGATAAGCGATACTTGGGGTTCACAAATATCTAGTTTTAAGTTCATGATGACTGAGAAAGGGTATTTTTTGTAACCTTCTCATCTCTTGAAGACTGAGATGTAGGTTTCCATTGAGATCCATTATTTCTAGGATCTAATCCTCTATATATGACTCCCTAGACACTAGGATTTGACCCACAAGAAGAGGAACTTGAAGAGGTGGAAATCTAGGTTTGAATTCCTTTTTTTCCCTACATTTATGAAATAATACCACAATGGAAATGATATAAAATGCCATAGGAACATATATTGATTAGGACCCTCCAAATCCCAATAATGCAATCTATGCTCATATATGTGTAAGAGTAAACTTGAAGAAAGGGCTCCCAAAAAATATTGGGATCAAAGTTCTTGATTGGGTTCACACCCATCCATTGGACTATGAGCATATCCCTTTTAAATGCATTACTTGTCACCAACATGTATACTCTCTTGAAATTATCCAATAAATCTTGACCAGTTCAAAAATAAAATAGAACTAGAGTTCCAACTATCATGAATAGAAGATCTTATAGATTGAGAACTCAACAAAGGCCTACATAGGGGAAAATGGACCCATAGAGCTCAAAAAAAAATTAATCCTCACATTAGACATGGGGGAAGATATAGAACTACTAACTAATATTGAATCTCAATAAAAAGGTAAAAATATAATGGAAGAACCAATTATGAAACACTTAGATGATACACAAGAAGCACAATAAGAGACTCATGACAAAGAATTGGAGCACTCAAATGAAAAACTGAAGAAGATGTTAAGAAAACCTTACCTATAAATTTAGTCATACTAGGAGGCACCTCAACAACATGCTCAACAATAAGGGGTAGAAATTATAACCAAATTCTGAGAGAAGAACAAACTCAAAAGGATATCTATAAAACAACTCAAACTGCTTTGGAATTTCCAAAGAATAAAGTCTCTAAAATATGATAGTGTTCTCATGGAATTATAGGGGATTGGGTAGTCCTCTAAATAAAAATATCTTTTGAATGCATTACTTGTCACCAACATGTACACTTATCTAAAAATTATCTAATAAAGCCTAACCAATTCAAAAATAAAATAGAACTATAATTCCAAACTATCAAGAATAGGAGACCTCATAGATTAAGAAGTCATCAAAGACCTACACAAGGAAAAATTTATTTATAAAAATCCAACAATTTTTCCATCCTAACATTAGACATGGAGGAAGAGATAAAAATACTAATTAATAATGAAGCTCAATAAAAAGTTAAATAAATTGTGGAAGAACCCATAATGGAACAATTACATGATACACAAGAAGCACAACAAGAGATTCATGAAAAAGAGTCAGAGCACTCAAATGAAGAAAATTCAAAAGAGGTTGAGGAAACCTAGCCTATGGAGTTAGTCAAATAGGAGGTACCTCAACAACACACTCAAAAATTAGGGGTAGAAATTCCAACCAAATTCTAAGAGAAGAACACACTCAAAAGGATATATAGAACAAAACTCAAACTACTTCACAATTTCCAAAGAATAAAATCTCTAAAAAATGATAGTGCTCCCATGGAACTATAGGGAATTGGGTAGTCCACTAAAGAAAAACTACCTATCATTTTTTTTTAAAATACATAAATCACTTATAGTATGATTACAAGAATAAAAAATGGTAGATAACATAGTGGAACTAGAATGGAATAATATATGGAGATATTCATATTCATAGCATGATGCAGTAAGCTTATTAGGTGCATCAAGCAAGCTTACAATAATATGGGATCCCTATAAATTAAACTACATAGCAAAACATAAACACAATAATTGGCTTGCTATAAAATTTGAACTGCTTAATGGTATTCATATAAATATTGTCAACTTCTATGGTCCCAATAACCCAAAGCACAAAAGAGAGGCGTGGAAATAATACATCAGTTTATCATCCAAGAACAACTAAATTTACTAATAGGATACATGAATGTCATATTGGCATATTGGAAAAAGACTAGCGATTATAAGAATCATGATCCCAATAAAGACTTGGTAAAACATATAATTGCTCAAGAAAATCTATAGTATGTCATTCCTCAAAAAGGGAAGTACACCTAGACAAATAGAATATCAAGAATTTATTACATTCTAAAATATTTAGTTAGTGAGAATCTCCTAACTATATATCCACTTCTAACTAGCCATATAATCCAAAGTTCAATATCTAATCATAAACCAATTCTATTAGAGAGGGGTCAAAACAATTAGAAAGCAAGAAATATTTCCTTTCAATTTAATTTAGGATGGGTAGAGTAGGAAGACTTCAAACTAATGATATAGAATAGTTGGCAACATAAATCATCATCAAAAAGACCTCAAGACATCTGAAAAAAAAAATGTAATACTTAAAAAGTGAAATAGAGAGTGGTTATCCAAAAATCCAACTCAAAGAAAAGAGCTAATTTTACAGCAACTTGAGGATCTGGAAACATAGTTAAAATACACATCACCTCTTCCTTAGCAAGTTGATAAAACAAAATAGTTGCTAGTGGAGATATACAAGCTAAATTCTAAAGAAGAGGTACAATGGAGACTCAAATCTAGAATGGTATGCTATAAAAAGGTGATAAGAACACAAAATATTTTCATCTCAAAATAATTCAAAACTACCATAAGAACACAATTAGAGCAATAGATAAGGACGACACCATTTACATAGATAAAGACAGGATAAAAGAATTTGCACAAGATCACTTTTTAAAAATGCTCACCCATGAACCTGGCGATCTTCAAGCTCAAGAAAATTATCTCTATAACATATCATCAACACTTAATCAAGAGGAAATAAATGATTTATGTGCTTGAGTGACAAAGGAATAATTAGAATCAATGGTGCACTCTCTTCCTAAAGATAAATCTCTAGGACTAGATGGTTTCACTAAAAATTTCTAACAACAATTCATATACCTTATTAGATATGACTTATTACAAATGATTGAAGATGTTAAAAATAAGGGTATACTCTCTAGAGACATTAAATCAATATTTCTTGCTCTAATTCTCAAAGAGAAGAATTTTACTACTTTTAATATATTGAGATCAATTTCTCTATGTAACTACTCATATAAAATTATGACAAAGATTATTGCTAATTGGATCAAAAAGTTGCTTAGTAAGTTGATTTTAGAAGAACAAGGAGGCTTTATCCTAGGAAAGCAAATCTATGACAATATCATTATGGTGCATGAGACACTCCACTCCTACTCCAACATTAAATCAAAGAATATTACCATCAAATTGGACATAAAAAATTCTTTTTATAGAGTCAACCTACAATTCCTAGAAAGTATTCTATCTAAGTTTGGATTCTTGACACAATTGGTGCAATGGATAGGAGCCTATAACAAAGGTCCCTCAATCTCCCTTTTGATCAATAGAGAAACTTTTTCTTAATTTAAAACTAGGGGAATTCATCAAGGATGCCCACTATCCATATACCTCTATATATTACTAGAAAAAATACTAGGAAGACCTCTTAGCAACATGACAAGTGTAAGGGATTACAAGGAATCCAAACCATCCAAGGTGTCAAACCTATCACATATGTCCAATTCACTAATGAAACTATATTTTTGGGAGAAGAAACCAAGTATAATATCAAAAAATTCAAGAGCTATATAAATTGATTTGAAGTAGCTTTAGGTGCTTTAATTAATTGTAATAAAATTTAGTTTTAAATAATTAATGCAATTCCAAAAAAAAATAGAGTTTTTGCCCAAATACTGAACTAGATTAGTATTTTAGATACTTAGGGGTTCTTATGGGATTCCACATCAAACCAAGAAATAGTTGGATACCAACTATTAAGAGGCTACCAAATTAATACAATCATATAGTAATGGATGCTTAAGTTTAACAAGTTGAAGAGTTTTAATCAAATTAGTATTGTCCACACTTCCAATATATCAACTTCTAGTTTACCATACTCTAAAAAGTGTTTTACAATCACTTGATGGTATGGTCAAAATTTTCCTTTGATAAGAAGGTAAACAAAATGAGAAAAAAAACTTTTATTTAGTCAGTTGGGATTTAGTTGTTGTTATCTTTTGAAGCTATAAACTTAAAGTAAATACAACCACAAGTATGAAAATAAGCATACAATGTTATAACTATGATAATAGATAACTAATATGCATGAATATATGACATAAAACTTGATACAATGCTTAAGAAATGCTCATATATGAAAGCTCATGAAAATATACAATGCTATTCAATGGAGGTCACTACCTCTCCATTTTGCAAAAATGATCTACATTGTATCTACTACTATTCTACCTATGCACTTCAAAATCCTCTTTTTCTTCTACTCTATGAAGGCTTATTTATAATGAGATGCAACTCTTTTCCATCAATATTCCTATGACATCTCACTATTCTAATGTAAGGACTTATGTACATGTGAACTACATGCACATTTACATCATTGCACATTTTAACACTTGTGCATTTATTACATTACTTTAGTAAAGTAATTAAGTCAACATTAGAAAGAACCAAATAATGTAATATATTTCAACACCCCCCTGTATTATATTATGTGGGTATTTAAGACTTTAGTCTTCAATGAGAACTTCATATTTGTTTTTGTAGATTAAAGATACAACGCCAAACAAAAATAAAGAAATCACAATAAAGGAATGCAGAACAGTTGTACAAAATGAATGATTTTTATTAATCAATGGAGTTTAGAAACTCCTTTTAAGTACAATAGGGCCTGTAACCCTTTTTGTGATACAAAGTTACAATTTGTGCTAGGGTTCTCCGAAACCCTAGCTGGCACAATGTGGTGGCGTCTCTGAAGAATGTATCTTTAACCTCAACAGAATGAGTGGGCTTCGTTGTATCCTTTTGGCTCGGACCACTCTAGCTTAAGCAGATGCTATCAATAAATCAGATCTACCACTAGAATCCTGCACACATTAAAATCATCAAAGACTTAGAAACTAATAAGAGGGCTCCACTGTGTGAGCCCTCAGAAACAGTCTAAAACCCTAGATTTATGAAATAAAAATAAACATAATGCAGAATTCAACAGCAGATTAATACATAAAGAAAGATTACTTGCTTTAGATGAATCTATACCTTTTCCTGTTAACGCGGTGAGACCAGGAGCGGCGATGGATGCGGCGAAAGGGTTTAGTTTAGACTTAGGGCCGTAGAAGACTCAGAAGACTCAGGATTAACAGCAATAGCCAACTCTAGACTTAGATAGGGAAGATAAGTAGGTTTATCCGAAGAGATAGATAGGGTTTGAGCCATCAAGGTGACTCAATTTATAATCTACTCTTAGGGCACACTTTAGGGTTTTAACGACACTTTGAACGTGTGGCTAAGATTAAAGTGGATCCAAGGGTAGAGAATAAATCTAGGTTGTGAAACGGATTAAGATGGATGGACGGATGAGATTAAATGAAGGGATGGATGGCTCAGATTAAATCACTTAAACTTTATTTATATATATATTAAAATATATTAAAATATTAAAATATATATATATAAATATTAATTTAAATAAATTTGGGGATGAAAAATGGCAGGAAAAGTGAAATTGGGCCAAATAATGGTGGGAAAGTGTGGATTTGGGCCAAATAATGGCGGGAAGGATGGATGAATGACACGTGGCTAACAGGAAGGTATAGATGACTTACAAGTGGCTGGATTTTGGTGTCTACAGTTTTCAATATGAATTTTGCTTTAATCTTGAAATTTGAGTTCTTCTTTATTTCTTTCCTCATTGTACTTGTTATTTGTATTTGGATGGTTTCTTTGTCTAGTCTATATTGTTTTATTTATTTCAAATATAGTTTGAAAATGCTTACCTCCATATTTATCTTTCTATCATGCTTCTTTTTCTTTCTTCTTCTTCATCGTTTCTGCAATTTTGTTAGTGGTATATTCTCTTCATGATGGGTTAGTCTATCATCATAATAATATTGATTATGATTGTTGTTCTGATTTTGATTTTGAAAAAATTCAAAAACGATCAATGATAGATATATCATCAAACATTTCTAGAGTATTTATAACTACATTTTGAGTGTTCCATCATGCTCTAAAAAGAACTTCATGCAGATAACCAATTAATTTCAAAAAATTCCTTTCCTTTGCTTATTTGAGAAACATTGAGAATCTTTCCCTTTTACTAGTGGATAAGTATTTATATCCTTCAAAAGTATCTATTAGATTTTGAAGATAAAATTCCAATTCGTGCAATAGTTCCTCACTATTGAATGCATTCATCACAATCTCATCCATTTTTCTTCTGGATAAATCTTTGAATATGATTTTCTAATAGATCATTAGTATTTGGAGTATATAAATAAATACTAGTTGATGATTCTTTAGTACTTTTTGTAACAACCTAGGTCTAACTCTCTTGGTTGTTCAAAATCACAAAGTCAAAATTTTGACATCAAAATAATTAAAGTCATAAATATACTAGTGTTCACCCAACTTGTTATTAGTATGTAGACATAGTTTTGCACACTTCGATATCTATGTCCACTGCAGACAAAATCATGAGTGCTCGAGATTGGCCAAATCTCATAATATTGTTGTTGTTTGTGAGATCATCCTTCTCCTAACCTGAGTTATAGGTTCTCGACAAGGGGTTGTCTTTCCAATGTCCATAACACCTAGAAGGGTGGATGCATATTTTCCCCATCTCGTAGCATAGAGGACTTAGGTCTCATCGACCTGTGCTCAATCCTGGTTCATGTTTTTTCTTAAGCCCATGCTAGAGGTAGCATTGTTATGCCTAGTGCCAAATAGTCTCCCATAAATCTATGGATGCTACCAAGGCCTGCCAATACTCTAGATTGGGTCTAAATATCCCAAGTCACATTGTAGTTGACAATGAGATATCCCATACCATCCATTGCTGGACCTTCCAACCCCAAAGACCAACTCCCTTAGTCTTGAGTTACTATTGGATATTCCACAACTAAATAGTGTACGTGAGAATCCTCATGGTACTACTTCGTATGATAACCTAGAACGACGTTCAATATCGCCATTCGTTACTCTTCATAGCATAAGGTCCACTAACCCTTATAATCCTACTAGAGAACAGTTATCCCTGAATCACAACAACTACCACCTACGAGTTATCGGAGTTGGGTGGGTGTCCATCCATCTCGATGGAGCACCTAAACTTAATTTATAGCATCCTTCTTGATGATAATATTTTTAGTGTCTGTGTTAGAAACCATCATCCTTCCTAATGATAAATGGATTTATTTTCCTAACTTAAGTTTTGATGATAAGTTTAAGCGTTTAGGTTGGTATAAATGTGTTTTCCAATAATGATCGTTTTCAATGTATACACAAATTCATATTCCTCTTATGATTACAACTTCAAACATTTCATTAAGGATGCAAAGGATTTCCTAAACCAAATGCAATGTTTCATCATTGATATTTTAAAAGAGAAGGTTCTTTTCTTTTTAATATATATATATATATATATTGGGTTCTCATTTTTAGAATATAGTTAAACTAAAAAGATAAACTATGAGTTCATATTTATATCCCTATGGTATTGTGGTATGAAACAAAATTCTAGGTATCAAGTTTAAAATATTTATTTCTATAACATAAGTTAAATAAACCCTACAACTTCTAATCATGGAAACAATAAAACTTAACCATATATATATATATATATATATATATATATATATATATATATATATATAAAGTTAAACTTCATTATAATAAAATCATTCATTGCTAAGACATAAAACTTTATTTTATAAAGTTTAAATAAATCCCACTATAAGTTTAATGGTACATGATGGAACATTTATACAACAAAAACTTATCTGAATAAATCATGTGTGAGCTAGACTTCTCAACCAAATTATTAAAATCTTTTACTATGAAATTTTATTTTATAAAACTTAACATTTATAAGCTTGACTACAATGAATATATTTTTAGTTTTTTATTATTTTTTTTTATCATGCGCATGAGAACGCATTCATTGAAACGTGACAACCGACGTAGTGTTTCAAGTGATACCGACATAACTTTTTTTTTAACTTATATGAATATTGAACTTCCCTAAAGGAGGACCCATTATCGTTGGCAGTACAACGAAACATAAAATATTCATTGTACCTTGGGTGGATAATGAGTTCACTACTACATGTTTTCACCAAAATATATATGTTAAACAATAATTTAATTATCTTTAATTTCTAGGAAGCACTTTCTGTTGATGCGAATATAGTTCTTAATTCACATAATGTTGCTTTGCATACCATGAACATCCAAACAACTTAATAAAAGCTGATATCAACTAGAGTATATCATCTCATACCATTTATTTATGTATCTAGCTAATATGATTATGAAGTTGGAGTTCTAAATTTTTCAAAGAGACTACAAGACATTATCGTTCAACTTTCCAAGGTAACCTCTCTTTTACATGTGTATCAAAAACATGACTTGAATATATACCATAACACATGATTCACATCAATAGTTTTTCTTTACCTACGAAAACAAACCATGATGTGTTCTGGCTAAGCCACACTTATCTAAAGGTTGAAGCTTCACTACCTTTTAGTTTTGAAATGTTCCAAAGGCAATTTTTTTTTTTTTTCAATTTGTAGCATGAAAATACGAACCCACTGAACATGCAGCCCCCAATTTTCACACAGCATAAAGAAATAACTGTCAGATAGAAAAATATGGTCACCCTCTGATAATCTATATAAAATAAATTGAATACAACACCAAAGTAGACTTTATCTCACTAAGTGATAAATACAACTCTCCAAAAATTTATAGCTTTTATCAAGCAGTTTTAGATTAAGATGGTCTACATTATACACTAAGTTTCCATGCATAAATTTAGCTCAAAAACAATAATACAAATAGAGAAAAGTAGTTGTAGACTTTAATAATACATAAGATGATATTAAATTAACCGAAAATCATATAAAATGAAAGCATTGTCACATCATACATTAAGCTGTATGTCTTCTATCAATTTACATTAAAATTAAATATTCATTTTTTTTTGTCAAACATCTATGTAGGAGGACAAGCATTGTCCATCGTTTACAAGAATATTGAAATAGAAAAACTATTATAAAATGAAAATAAACTTGGTGGCTTCCATACATATTTAATAATGACCCAAATATTCCTTATAAAAGCTTAGAATACTTAACATTTCTTTTTCTCTTAGTTATAAATTTTGCCACAGTGTCTCACATTGATAAAAACTTTTGTCTCATATCAGCTCAACTTCCTTGCACCTTCCTAAACGACAAACAGGGTTTCCTAAATGAACAGGAAATACACAGCATGAATAAATATCATTAACTCACTTGATTGACGACCAATATTTCAAACTAAAAAGCACAAAAGTAAATTTTCTTCAACTATAGAAACATAACTATTTTTTTTGAGAGAGTTTCTATCAGGAACATTCGCCATTCGATGAACAAGCCTTCCAAAAGTAGAGCTTTTGTTATGGTCAAGTATGCTGGCACACTCATTCTATAATTCAGCAAAAAAGATGGCAAAATATTACTCAAACAGATAAACCAGGAACATTGGTAAGATTTTTAACGTTTCTGATGCATAAATGACACGGCCAGATTCATACTGTTACAATGCAAATTTGTATAGCACTTTCTCGATGTTCTATCAACTTATTACTTTGTGAAAAAAGAAATTGAAGGTCTTGCGAAGAGAGGGGGTCATAAAGACCTTAATTAAATATGAATGCAGCTATTGTTAGAAATATTGAGTTATCATTGATGTCAAAAGGAAAACTATCCAAGGTAAATATATCTTAAGAAAAACAAGGCACATATATTTCAAGTGAGTCAAGGCAAATATATGATAAGTAAAGTATTATAATATTTAAATATTGAATTTAAATATTATAAAGTGAAGGATGAAATTTATAATATTTAATTTAAATATTATAAAGGTTGAAATATTGTAAGGTGGGCCGACCTTTTTGAAAGTAATAAGATTTGCATATATATACAATGATGAAATTTATTTCAATGTGAGCATCGAATATTGCAGATGAGAAATTGGATGAAGAGGATGCATTGAGGATCTGTGATGATAGGAGAACTCTGGTACGCTTGGAGGTAGTGATGAAGGGAGGTCCACGAACATCTGGTAGCTATTCCCAATAGGAGGCAGCATTGGAAATAGGTACCAAAGTGAGATTTGAAGAATCCAAGCTAGTTTTGGAAGCAGAGAACGAAGGTCAAATCATTCATTGAATAAGAACAAAGTTTTACTGAGATAATTGGGCATCATTGTAGTAGAAAAATTATGAAGATGAATGCTTTTGGTATGTGGATATGATGTGGTTTCCCAAAAATTGAAGACAACAATTTCAGCATCCATAGCGTAGTTGAAGATCGAGGAAGGATAAACATTCAAGCAAAGCGCTTAGGCACAATTTTAGAACTTTGTTGGTAAAGTCTTGGGATGTCTCATAACAGTAAAAATAATTAAGTCGTGCACTCTAGCCATTACAAACACTACCACTTGGTGTAATATTCAAGTGAATCAGGAGAGATATCACTATTTACAACAAATATTTGAAGCCTTGTCAATTCTGAAAGGTGCATTGATCCAACATTGAAAAAGAAGCAAGGAAGGTAACAAACTGGTCAACGAAAGACATGTAGTGAGGAAGCATAGCATTCAAATACACCATCTTGCCTTTTAACTCCCAACCGTTGGGCTAGCCCAATCGGTTTCCAGCCAGCGTTGAGGACACTACATTATTGCAAGTTAGAGGTTTGAATATCCTTGGCAATGCATTGAGTTTTTGTTCAATTATTTTTTAAGATTAAAATAATTGGAATTAGAGATAGAATGCATGCAATATTAAGAGGTATGTGAGTAAATTTTAGTAATGGTAAAGGTCTTTAATTGCAATTGATTAAAGAACTAAGAGAATTATAAGGTGTATTTTTTATAAAGTTTTATTTTGCAATTATTAGGAGTAATAAGGGATAATTGAAGTGTTCTGATTTGATATTTAAATAAAGAAGCAAAAAGAGAATTATTGACCAAATTTGGAAGGCAAATACAAAAGGAAAATCAGTTTTTTAAGGTAGTTTTGTAAAGTGCATGCAAAATAAATATCATCATTATTAGAGAAAATTTGAGTAGGTTTTGTAAGTAGGTTTTGGAGTAGATTTGAGCAAGTTTTGTGAGCAAGTTTTGTGAGCAGGTTTTGGAGCAGATTTGAGCAAGTTTTGTGAACATATATGAGCAAGTTGTGTGAGTAGTTTTTGGAGTAGATTTGAGCAAGGGTATTGGTGTCTCCTGTGGATTTGTGTCCATGAACTTGAGCATGAGGATTGGTATCTCCTACATATTGGTGTCCACAAACCTTAGCAAGGGGATTGGCATCTCCTATGGATTGGTTCCATGAACCTGAGCAAGGGGATTGGTATCTCCTATGAATTGGTGTCCATGAACCTAAGTAAGGGAATTGGTGTCTCCTATGGATTTATATCCATGAACCTGAGCAAGGATATTGGTGTCTCCTATGGATTAGTATCCATGAACTTGAGCAAGGGGATTGGTGTCTCTTATGGATTGGTGTCCACAAACTTGTATAGGGGATTGGTGTCTCCTATATATTGGTGTCCACAAACTTGTATAGGGAATTGGTGCCTCCTATGGGTTGGTGCCCATGAAATATTTTGAAGAAATATGTAAGCAATATTTTATCATGGTTTTCTCCCATGAGGGTGTTTCCACGCAAAATCTGTCTCTTATGTGTGTGGTGATTTGATGCAGGAGCATCCGGAGACAGTAGAGCAATCTTGCATTTTCTAAATTTTTTTCAAATTTCTCGAAGTACTTTGCAGTCTAACTTTTTTTCCCCAAGGAGGAAGTTTTGTAAGGCAAGGGGGGAGGGGTCACGAAATCGTGACATGTCGCGAAATCGTGACCTCAAAAGCAGCAAAGAGGCATTGGCGAGTTTCGTCGCGATATCACGACGTTGTTTCAGAGCAAGGCGAAAGGGGGAAGTCCCATCGCGATATCGCGATGGGTCGCGATATCGCGACCTGTCGACCAGTGGTATACTGCCATGTGGCAGTGTTTCAAAGACAAGGCTTGAGGCTACCGCGAGGCGTAGGCAAAGGGAGTGCAAGAGGAAACAACAGTTTCGTCACGATGTTGCGACATCGCGATATCGTGACGTCGCGATATAGTGACGTTGCGATATCACGACGACAAAGGGAGTGCAAGAGGAAGCGGCGGTTTGGTCGTGATATCACGACATCGCGATATTGTGACATCGCGATATTGCGATGTCATGATATCACGACGACAGTTGAAGGCCACAAGGCAAAGGCAGAAGACAGACATCACAGTGCAAAGGGACTTGGAGACGAAACGGTCATGATGTCGCGACGTCGCGATATCGCGACCAAAGTAAATAGCAGAGGGCGTAGCAGAATTAAGCCACGATATCATGACATGTCGCGATATCACGATAGTAGTAGGAAAGTGAACCAAGGCGGAGTTTTTGTCGCGATATCGCGACATGTCACGATATTGCGACATGTCACGATATCGCGGCTAGAAGGAAGAAAAGAAGAAGTTTACACGCGGACGGCCAGACTGGGCCGAAATGGACATGTGGCCTCCATGTGTGTTAAGGTGACACGGCAAGTTGAAAACAAAGCAAGAATTATACGCGTGGGCTGCCACATAAATTAATGTTAGAGTTGGTAGCCACGTGTATTAAAGACGGAGATAGCCATCACAGCAGTGGCAGAGCATGGACAGTATGGGCGAGACAGTGGCTCAGAAGGACGATCTGACCAAGACGGCAGTTGCAGGTCAAGGAAGGTCATTAATGAGGATTTCATGGTGGATCGGGCAGTTGCCCATTTATGACAAAAATTTTGAAAAACCCGGGGAGGGGGAAAAGTCGAATTTGAATTTTTTTTTTATTAGGCGGGGCATTAATTGCCTAGAGGACCGGGACCTCGTTAAAAAAAAAAAAACTCGAAATTTGGTAATAGTCGGGATGGTGGACCGGAGAAAGGGGGAGAAGAAGCACAGTAGGGAGACTGAAGCCGAGCTCGGCCATTGTAAAGCCTGCGGGCTGCTTCATTTCATTGAGATGCATGTAACTATTTTCAACAGATTTTAATGAGAAATTTCAATTTATGAAGGTGTTTCTTCCGGTCCTCGTCAGTGGTATCAGAGCCAGTAGTTCCTGAGCGTACAACAGACCGTCGAAGGAGAGGTAGTTGTACCAGGACTTGTGGGAGGGCTTGAGATCAGGTGAAGATGCCTCCGAGAAGAAACCCTGTGGGTGGCAGAGGCATGGCAAGTAGAAGAGTTTCGGACTTTGCAGCAGCAAGTTCAGGCCCTGCAAGAAGAACTACGTAGAGGACATGAACCGAGAAGAGATGTAGACAGTGAGGATGAAGCGGATGAAGAAGAAAATCAATTTGAAGAAGAAGAAGAAGAAGTTGTGGATCCGGCACAAGCCAGACTGTACAAGGCCATATCTCAGATCGAGAAGAGGCCGAAGTTAGAAGTTTCTACGTATTTCGAGAACTTGAATCTGGAGGAATTAATAGATTGGATAAATGACTTAGAGGAATATTTTGAATACAAAGAGGTTGAAGATCCCGAGCGGGTCAGATTTGCCAAAACTAAATTAAAGGGTCATGTCAGTATATGGTGGAAAGGGGTACAGCTAGAGCGGAACAGAAGAGAAAAAGAATGGATAACAAGATGGGACAGAATGGTGGAGAAATTGAAGAGACAGTTTATTACCGTGGATTATGAACTGGATCTGCTAAGAAAAATGCAGAGTTTGAGACAGATGAATAAAACTGTTCAAGAATATACGGAGGAATTTTATAAAATCTCCATCAGAATCGGTCACTTAGAAGCAAGCAAGGAAAAGGTGGCCCGATATATTAATGGGTTGAGACCCAGTGTCCAGGAAGAGTTGAGCTTGGTTCGGGTGAGCACCATTGAAGATGCTTACCAGTTTGCTCTGAAGGTTGAAGAAAAACTGAACAGAAGGTTTGAAAGCAAGCAAAGAGTAAAAGGACCTGGAGGAAAGACCGATGGAAGAAAGGATGAAGGAAAAGAGGAGAAGAAAGAAGAGACCAGTAGCAGCCGAGGTCAAAAAGAAGGAGATGAAGAACCCAAACTGCAAGTTCAGAACAATGGCTACCCAAGAGGAAGAGGTAGATCTGGATGCGGGTATGGAAGGGGAGTGTTCCGAGGAACATGTTTCCACTACGAAGAAGAGGGGCATCGGGCATATGAGTGTCCCCAGCACCCCGAGAGAGTAAACAAGAAACAAGTGGGTCCTACCAGAGCAGTTGTGGCAGTTGAAGATGCTGACTCAGAACATTCTGAAGAAGCTGAGAAAGGAGAGGCAATGATTGTGAGGAGGGCCATGCAGATTGAGGAAGACAAGTTAGAACAGAGGAGAAGCCTGTTCCGCACATGATGCAAAAGTGCAGGCAAAGTCTGTAATGTTATTATAGACAATGGGAGTACAGAAAACTTAGTTTTCGAGGAGATGGTTACTAAGTTGCAGCTGGAGAGAAGGAGGCACCCGCATCCATACCGGATTGTGTGGTTGCGGAAGGACCACAGAGCATGGGTCCATGAACAGTGTTTAGTCACATTTTAGATTGGGAGATACCAGGATGAAGTCCTGTGTGATGTTTTCCCCATGGATGCTTGCCATTTTTTGTTAGGAAGGCCATGGCAGTTTGATCAGAGTGTCGTGCATGATGGTCATGCAAATACTTACTCCTTGATGAAAGATGGAGTGCGACACAAGTTGAAGCCATTGCAGATAGTAGATGAGAAGGTGTGTAGTAATGCCAGAATTTGTCTGGTAGAGGGCAAAAAATTTTGCCAGGAGACGGGATTTGAGCAGGTTGCAAAGGTTGATGAATGCTTGAAGATATTACCAAGGACGCGGAGCAAACAACATAGAAGTGAAGGTCACTTATCTTCTTTACCTGGGGTGTCTGATGCAGGAGCATCCGAAGACAGTAGAGCAATCTTGCATTTTCTAAAGATTTTTCAAATTTCTCGAAGTACTTTACAGTCTGACTTTTTTTTCACAAGGAGGAAGTTTTGTAAGGCAAGGGAGGAGGGGTCACGAAATCGCGACCTCAAAAGCAGCAAAGAGACATTGGCGAGTTTCATCACGATATCGTGACGTCGCGATATCACGATGTCACGATATCGTGACGTTGTTTCAGAGCAAGGCAAAATGGGGAAGTCCCGTCATGATATCGTGACCAGTGGTATACTGCCACATGGCAGTGTTGCAAAGACAAGGCTTGAGGCTATCGTGAGGCGTAGGCAAAGGGAGTGCAGGAGGAAACAGCGGTTTCATCGTGATGTCACGACATCGTGATGTCACGATGTCGTGATATCATGACGTCGCGATATCGTGACGACAAAGGGAGTGCAGGAGGAAGCGGCGGTTTGGTCACGATATCGCAACGACAGTCGAAAGGCAGAAGACAGACATCACAGCGCAAAGGGACTTGAACGGTCGCGATGTCGTGACATCGCGATATCGCGACCAAATTAAATAGCAGAGGGTGCAGCGGAATTAAGCCACGATATCGCGATAGTAGTAGGAAAGTGAACCAAGGGGAAGTTTTTGTCGCGATATCGCGACATGTCGCGATATCGCGGCTAGAAGGAAGAAAAGAAGAAGTTTACATGCGGACGGCCAGACCAGGCTGAAATGGACACGTGGCCTCCATGTGTGTTAAGGTGACATGGCCAGTTGAAAACAAAGCAAGAATTAGACGCGCGGGCTGCCACATAAATTAATGTTAGAGTTGGCAACCACGTGTATTAAAGACGGAGATAGCCATCACAGCAGTGGCAGAGCATGGACAGTATGGGCGAGACAGAGGCTCCGAAGGACGATCTGACCAAGGCGGCGGTTGCAGGTCAAGGAAGGTCATTAATGAGGATTTCATGGTGGATCGGGCAGTTGCCCATTTATGACAAAAATTTTGAAAAACCCGGGGAGGGGGAAAAGTCGAATTTGAATTTTTTTTTTATTAGGCGGGGCATTAATTGCCTAGAGGACCGGGACCTCGTTAAAAAAAAAAAAAAAACTCGAGATTTGGTAATAGTCGGGATGGTGGACTGGAGAAAGGGAAAAGAAGAAGCACAGTAGGGAGACCGAAGCCGAGCTCGGCCATTGTAAAGCCTGCGGGCTGCTTCATTTCATTGAGATGCATGTAACTATTTTCAACAGATTTTAATGAGAAATTTCAATTTATGAAGGTGTATCTCCCGATCCCCGTCATGATTTGTGTATTGTTTCATTATTGCATTGATATTATTTGAAGTTATTAATTTGGGAAGAAAAGAGAAAAGCTCTATATTATACTATTCACCCCCCTCTTAGTATAATTTTATGTTTTTCAATTGGTATTAGAGTGGGTTCCTTCATGAAAGCCTAATATTTTGAAGAAAGATGTTACACGAATACATATGGCTTATCAAGAAGGTTTTTCATCAAATAGGGCTCCATTTTTAATGGAACTAACTATGCTTTCTGTAGTGTGAGTATGCAGAATTATTTGATGGTACATGGCTATGATACATGGCAATCCGTTGAGGATGGGTTCACACCACCTACAACTCCTCCCATGGATCGAGATGGTAAGAAACCATATTAAAATAATGCCAAGGCAATGAATACAATATTAAGTGGGTTATGTGAATCAGAGTTTGTGAAATTCATGCAATGCACCTCAACAAAAAATATTGGGACAAGTTACAAAGAACATATGAAGGAGACGACAAGGTTAATATGGAAAAACTTCAAACCCACAGGAGGAAGTTTGAATATTTGAAGATGAAATATGAGGAAGATATTTCCAAATATCTACTCTGTTGATGAGGTTGTCAACACCATTCATGGACTTGGAGAAATGATTTAAGACTCTAATATTGTTTATAAAATCTTAAGGTCACTTCCCATGAGGTTTGATGTAAAGGTTTCAGCAATAGAAGAGATGAAGGATATTAAAACCTTAAGCATGGATGAGCTACATGGAATTATCATAGCCTATGATATGAAGACTGGAAAAGATCCAACATCCAAATGGAAAGCAGTATTTAAAGATTCAAGGAAGACAAAGAATAAGGAACCAAAATCAAGTGAAGAATCAAGCAGCGGAGAAGAATCTAACTTTGTGTGAAGGAATAAGAAGGGTCCAATAAAACACAAAGGTATGTATTTTGTGAAATTTTTTAATTGTGGTAACCTTGGTCACTATGCATCAAATTGCCCACAAGCTAGAAGTAGTAACAGTGAAGAAAAAAATAAATACAAGAAAAAGAAAGAAAAATTTTATCATGAAAAGAAAAATAGGCATGGTCAAAACAAGCACGAGAAGATCTTTCAAAGGTACAAGAAATATTTTTATGTTGAGTGATGTAGGAGCCTATCTTTAGAGGGTTTTTTTAAAAGAAGTTTTAAAGTAATTTTTTTATTACTTAAAATGAAATTATTTGACGTAAAATATAATTTTTCGAAAATAGTAATTACTAAACAAGGCAAATTTTTATGAAAAATTATTTTGTCAAAAATAGTAATTACTTAAAAAGAAATTTTTTGGTAGAAAAATCAATTTTTCGAAAATAGTAATTTTTTTATTTTATTTTTAGGGTTTTAAGCTTTAGGGTTTTCTTTTAAGGTTTCTTTTAGGGCTTCAAGTTTTAGGGTTTCTTTGGGGATATATATTCCCTTGGTATTGCATTATAAAAGGGGAAGTGAATCCAGGAATGAGAAAATATTTTTTTTATTGGTTTATTTCCATGTACTGTAGTTTTTATGTGAATGTAAGGTTTTACTGATTATTTCTATTTATTGCAGTTTTTATGTAAATGGAGGGTTTTACATATTATTTTCATTTACCGTAGTTTTTATGTAATGGGAGGTATTTTGTTTTAACCTCTTGCAACTAGATTTACATCATTTGGTATCAGAGCAAGTTGGATCTTGTTGGGAATAAAAAATATAAGAGAAGAAAAGAGAAAATGAGAGGAGAGCAAAGAGGCTCAAAAAAAAAAACAAAATTGGCACTCTATGCAGTGCTTGCAGAAGGTTTATAAAACCTTGGAGACAGAAATTGACACTCTATGTAAGTGCTTGCAGGAGGTTTTTTAATGTAAAAGCCTTAGAGAAAGAGATTGACACTTTATGCAGTGTTTGCAAAAGGTTTGTAAAACCTTGGAGAAAGAAAGTGGCACTCTGTGTAAGTGCTTGCAGGAGGTTTTTTTATATAAAATATCAGAAGGAGGAATTGACACTTTGTGTAGTGCTTGCAGAAGGCTTGTAAAACCTTAAAGAAATAAATTGGCATTATGTGTAGTTCTTGTAAGAGGTTTTTTCATGAAAAACCTTAGAGGGAAGAATTGACACTTTGTGTAGTGCTTGCAAGAGGTTTGCTATTTTAAAACCTTGAAGGAATAAATTGACATTATGTGTAGTGCTTGCAGGAGGTTTGAGATATAAAACCTCAGAAGGAGATTGGTACTTTGAGGAGTACTTGCAGATGTGTGGCACTCTATGGAGAGCGATTATGAGTTTGATCAGAGGAACTCATGGGAGTAGAGTTATTTTAACCAAAAGAGAATGATGCAGGAGCCTATCTTTAGAGGGTTTTTTAAAAAGAAGTTTTAAAGTAATTTTTTATTACTTAAAATGGAATTATTTGACGTAAAATATAATTTGCCGAAAATGGTAATTACTAAAAAAGGTAAATTTTTTTGAAAAAATAATTTGCCAAAAATAATAATTACTTAAAAAGACATTTTTTTGTGGAAAAATAAATTTGCCAAAAATAGTAATTTTTTTTATTTTTAGGGTTTTAAGTTTTAGGGTTTTATTTTAAGGTTTCTTTTAGGGCTTCAAGTTTTAGGGTTTTCTTTTAGGGTTTCTTTGGGGATATATATTCCCTTGGTATTGCATTGTAAAAGGGGAAGTGAATCCAGGAATGAGAAAAAAAAAAAAATTATTGGTTTATTTCCATGTACTGTAGTTTTTATGTGAATGAAAGGTTTTACTGATTATTTCCATTTATTACAGTTTTTATGTAAATGAAGGGTTTTACATATTATTTTTATTTACCATAGTTTTTATGTAATGGGAGGTATTTTTTTTGACCTCTTGCAACTGGATTTACATCATTGAGGAAGCAAGTGATTCCTCCAACAACAATAATGAAAGTCTCTCCGATAGTGAAAGAGAAGAAATCATTTTCTTGGCCATAGAAGAGAAAGAAGATGCCCCTATTATCAAAGACCAAGAAGAAGCAAAAGATTCATAAAATGAAGAAGAAGCCATGGTTGACATATAAGAAGAACTTGTTGTTGCTCTTGAAGAGTTAAAGAGGGTTAGAAAGAACTCAAGATTGAAGGCTCAAGTACAAAAGGATGAGAAGACAAAGGTAAAGTTGTCACAAGAACTCATTGACCTAAAAGTTAAATTTTAAGAGGTAAATCAAATTGAAGAAGGTATGGTTGAGCAGTTAAAGGCAAAAGAGTTGGAATGTAAATAATTGGAACTTGAGGTTGTCTCTCTAAGGAAGTAAGTAGAATATTCTAATGATAAGCTACATAGGTTTTGGAAAAGAACAAAAATCATGGGTGATATTATCAAAACACAAAGATCTTCGACTATGAATATTGGACTTGCTTTTGAAAAATTTCAAAGAAAACAAAAGAGGGAGTCAAGCACAAAAAGAATAGAGACATCAAATAAAATGATTAAAGAGAAACCTAAGACCTATGTTGATGTGTTGAGAACTGGAAGCATCAAGGAAGATGAAAACAAAGCATCATCAAGGAATAAATTCCATCATAGAAATAGCAATGAGAGAACCATGCAACAATATCCTCCAAGGCAATCATACAGGTTTTAATATTTCTTCCATGGTCATTGTTTCTCATGTAAAAAATTTGGTCATAAAGTTGTAAATTACAGGGTCCATACTATGAATAATTTTGGCTTCACCAAGAGAATTTTCAATTCATTTACACCTATCATGGACTACAACATCATATGTTATAAATTTAATAATTTTGGGCATACAGCTAGATGGTGCGGAACAATGTTCCTTGACTTTCTGAATTCAAGCACAAATGAGGATGGTCAAAATGTTCAAAAGCGTATGACCCTCAAAGTTTGGATAAAGAAAATGGAACAAGAAAAAGAGCATAGTAATTTAGGAATTTCACTCTCATCTCATCATTGATTATCTCAATAATAGTAGGGAGTAAGGGGGTGTTGTCAAGTATCTTATCTTACAGCCCTAAGGAACCTTTGCCATTGATGTCAAAGAGGGAGAATTTTAGTAAGAGGGAGCAGCTTGTTAGGGGAAGCAGATTGTGAATCTAGTTGCAGTAAAGGAAAGCTTCTTTATAGGGTTTTCATCAATGACAAAGGGGGAGTTTGTTAGAAATATTGAGTTGTCATTGATGTCAAAAGGGAAAACTATACAAGGCAAATATATCTTAAGAAAAGCAAGGCAAATATATTTCAAGTGAGTCAAGGCAAATATATGATAAGTAAAGTATTATAATATTTAAATATTGAATTTAAATATTATAAAGTGAAGGATATTATAAAGTGAAGGATGAAATTTATAATATTTAATTTAAATATTATAAAGGTTGAAATATTGTAAGGTGGTCCGATATTTTTGAAAGTAATAAGATTTACATATATATACAACGATGAAATTCATTTCAAAATGAGCATTCATCAAATATCTTCGTGATCGACGGTGAAGGAGAAGATAAAGTGGAAGTGTTGAAGATCGCAGATGAGAAATAGAACGAAGAGGAAGCGTTGAGGATCAGAAATGATAGGAGAATTTTGGTGCACTCAAAGGCAATGATAAAAAGAGGTATGTGAACATCCAGTAGCCAAGACTGGTAGCAGGTAGTAGTGGTAGCAGGTATCAAAGTGAGATTTGAAGAAGCCAATATGGTTCAAGAAGCATAGAACGAAGGTCAAATCGTTCATTGAAGAAGAATGAAGTTTTACTGAGACAACTGGGCATCATTGTAGTAGAAAAATTTGTGAAGCCAAATGCTTTCAACATGTGGATATGATGTGGTTTCCTAGAAAGTGAAGATGGTAGTTTCAGCAGCCATAGCGTAGTTGAATATCGAGGAAGGATAAACATTCAAACAAAGCACTTGGGCACAATTCTAAAGCTTTATTGGTAAAGTCTTGGGATGGCTTATAATAGTTACAAATAAGGAGACTGTGCATACTAGCCATTATAAATACTACCATTTGGTATAAGAGTCAAGAAAATTAGGAGATACATCATTGTCCACAATGAAGATTTGAAGCCTTGTCAAGTTTGAAAGGTGCATTGGTCCAGCATTGAAAAAGAAGCAAGGAAGGCAACAAATTGGTCAAAGAAAGACGTGCAATGAGGAAGCATAACATTAAAATACACCATCTTGTCTTTTAACTCCCAACTGTTGAGCTAGCCCAATCGGTTGCTAGCCAACGTTGAGGATACTACATTGCTGCAAGTCATAGGTTCGAATCTCCTTGGCAGTGTGTTGAATTTTTATTCAATGATTTTTGAAGATTAAAATGATTGGAGCTAGAGACAGAATGCATGCAATATTAAGAGGTATGTGAGTAAATTTTAGTGATGGTAAAGTTCTTTAATTGAAATTTATTAAAGAACTAAGGGAGTTATAAGATGTAATTTTTATAAAGTTTTATTTTGTAATTATTAGGAGTAAAATGGATAATGGAAGTGTTTTTTATATAATTAAATAAATAAGCAAAAAGAGATTTATCGACCATATTTGAAAGGCACATATAAAAGGAAAATTATTTTGTTAAGGTAGATTTGTAAAGCACATGCAAAATGAAGATCATCATTATTGGAGTATATTTGAGCAGGTTTTGTGAGCAGGTTTTGTAGCAGATTTGAGCAGGTTTTGGAGTAAATTTGAGCAGGTTTGGTGAGTATATTTTAGCAGGTTTTATGAGCAGGTTTTGGAGCAAATTTGAGCAAGGAGATTTGTGTCTCCTATGGATTGGTGTCCATGAACTTGAGCAAGGGGATTGTTGTCTCCTATGGATTGGTGTCCACAAACTTGAGCAAGGGGATTGGTGTCTCATGTGGATTGGTGTCCATGAACCTAAGTGATGTAGGAGCATCCGGTGAAAGTCTGAGCAATCTTGCATCCTTTTAATTTTTCTTTAAGTTCTTGTATTTTTGAAGCATTTTGGTTCTTCTCCGGGGGGGGAAGATGTCATGAAACAGAAGGGGAAGTTGTTAGAAGAGCTAAGGCAAAGGTTGGAGTGAGGTCGCGAAATCGTGACCTCATTAGCTGCAGCAAAGGCAGGGCAAGTTTCGTCGTGATATCGCGACGTCGCGATATCGCGACGGTTATGATGGCCGAGTCAGAAGTTGCGAAGGGGTCGCGATATCGCGACGTCGCGATATCGTGATGTCGCGATATCGTGACCATATTGAAGCTAATGCAAGAGGCGGAGGTGGGGGTCGCAAAATCGTGACTTGTCGTAATTTTGTGACCTCAAAGGCAGAGACAAGTGTAGGGCGTATTTTGTCGCGATATCGCGACGTCGCGATATCGCGACATTGTTTCAAATTTGAGAGCGGGACGTCAGTTGGGCCGTGATATCGTGACATGTCGCGATATCACGGCCAGAGAAAAGTTAGACTAAAGTGAACACGCGGATGGTCGGATAGGGCAGAATAGACACGTGGCTACCACGTGTCTTAAAGGCAATGCTACCAGTTGGGGGTAGGGTTGAATTTGACACGCGGAGACATACATGTAATAGATCAAAAGGGTGAGGGCCACATAATCAGAGGGGAAAGATAAATATGTCAACCATGCTTATGTATCTTTTATTGTTGTTTTTGAAAGAACCGTAGTTACAGGTGATAGACTTAATGGCGGAGACAGCGGTACTTAAGGACAGTCAGATTAGAACGACGGGTGCAGGGTATGGGAAGCCATTAATGCGAGCTTCTGGACGGATCGGGCAGTTGCCATTTATGGCAGAAATCAAAGAAAAGTAAGATCTTGAAAAATTCAACCGGGGGAAAATGGAATTTGAATTTGTTGTTGGGCGGGAGCATTAATTGCAGGGAAAGTCGAGACCTCATTAAAATGGGGAAAATTTGTAAGGGAACGGGATGGTGAGTTCGGGATTGTGGGAGAAGAAGTATGCTGAGAAAATTGTAACAGAGGACTGTATTAATGAAATTTACTACAAATTTGTGAGAACTTGTTTGTTTGAATCTCGACCTCGCCATCAAGTGGTATCAGAGCGGGAGCTCCTGAGCGTGTAACAGATCGTCGGAGAGAGGCAGTTACACCAGGATCTGTGGAAGGATTTAAAATATATATATATATATATATAATGCCTCCACGAAGAAACCGTGGCGGAGTAGGAAATGTGGTGCCGACCAAAGACTTTCGAGCCTTGCAGAGACAAGTTCAGGCCCTGCAGGCAGAGTTACATAGAAGGCACGAGCCCAGAAGGGATGAGGAAAGTGAAGACGAAGTTGAAGAAGAAGACCAATCTAAGGAAGAGGAAGAGGCTGTGGATCCCGCACAAGCCCGGTTGTACAAGGCCATCTCTCAGATTGGAAAACAATCGAAAATGGAAGTCTCTACATACTCGGGAAACCTAAACCCAGAAGAAGTGATTGACTGGATAAATGATTTAGAAGAATATTTCGAGTACGAGGAGGTTGAAGACCCTAATCGGGTCAGATTTGCTAAGACCAAGTTGAAGGGTCATGCCAGCATTTGGTGGAGGGGAATACAGTTGGAGAGGAACAGAAGAGGAAAGGAGAGAATAACAAGGTGGGATAGAATGGTGGAGAAGCTGAAAAGACAGTTCATCCCGATAGATTACGAGTTGGAACTATTAAGAAAGATGTAGAGTTTGAGACAGACAAACAAAACTGTCCAAGAGTACACCGAAGAGTTCTACAAGATTTCCATTAGAACTGGGCATTTAGAGGCAAACAAAGAAAAGGTAGCCCATTATATCAATGGGTTGAGACTCGGCATCCAGGAAGAGCTGAGCCTAGTTCGGGTAAGCACCATTGAGGATGCTTACCAGTTTGCCTTAAAGGTAGAAGAAAAACTGAATAGGCGGTTTGAAGGCAAGCAAAGAGGAAGGGGTCGTGGTGGAAGAACTGGTGGGAGAACCAGTGAAGAAAAGTATAAAGGCCCAAAGAAGACTGGTGAAGCCAGTAGTAACCAGGATCAAAGGGAGGAGGACGTTTATCAGCCCCGAGACCAGAATAGCTACCCAAGAGGACGGGGTGGATCTGGACGAGGATTTGGAAGAGGAGTATTTCGTGGAACATGTTTCCACTATGGTGAAGAAGGGCATCGTGCATTCGAGTGTCCACAACACCGGGAAAGAACGAACAAGAGGCCTGAGGGTCCGGCCAAGGCTGCTATGGTAGAGGAAGAAGCTGAGTCTGAACATTCAGAAGAAGCAGAGAGAGGGGAAGCAATGATCATAAGAAGAGTCTTATTGAATGAGGAGAGGGACACAGATCAGAGAAGAAGCTTGTTCCGCACAATATGTAAATGTGCGGGCAAGGTGTGCAATATAATTATTGATAATGGTAGCACGGACAACCTAATTTTAGAAGATATGGTTACAAAACTACAGTTAGAGAGGAAGAAGCACCCGCATCCATATCGGGTCGCATGGTTGCAGAAGGACCATAAAGCTTTGGTCAATGAGCAGTGCTCCATTAATTTTAAAATTGGAAATTATTGTGATGAGGTCCTGTGCGACATTCTACCTATGGATGCTTGCCATATGTTGCTGGGGAGGCCCTGGCAGTTTGACCGGAGTGCCGTGCATGATGGTCGTGCCAACACCTACTCATTAACAAAGAATGGTGTATGCCATAAACTAAAGCCCTTAAAGGATGCGGATGAAAAGGTATGTAACAATTCCAGAATCTGTTTAGTTGAGGGAAGAAAGTTCCTGGACGGGTTGAAGCATGAACATTTATGTTATGCAGTAATCCCTAGAGTAAGGGGGAAGGAATGCCAGGATACCCCAGTAGAAGTCTTAGATCTGCTGGAGGAATTTCTAGATATTGTGTCTGACAATGTGCTTTAAGGTTTACCCCCAGTAAGGAAAATTAGCCATCATATAGATTTGGTACCGGGATCAAGCTTGCCAAATAAAGCTGCACATAGAATGACACCTGTAGAAACTGAGGAGTTAAATAGGCAGGTCCAAGAGTTGCTGGAGAAGGGATTGATTAGGGAAAGTCTTAGCCCGTGTGCAGTGCCAGCTGTGCTAGCACCCAAGAAGGATGGAGAGTGGAGAATGTGCATAGACTCTCGGGCAATCAATAAAATCACTATCAAATATAGATTCCCATTGCCAAGGATGGATGATATAATGGACTGTTTAAGTGGGGCTGAGTACTTCACGAAGAATGACCTAAAAATTGGCTATCATCAGATCCGTATCCGAGAAGGAGATGAGTGGAAGACAGCCTTCAAGACAAGAGAAGGCTTGTATGAGTGGTTGGTCATGCCATTTGGGCTGTCCAATGCACCAAGTACCTTCATGCGACTGATGAATGAAGTACTGAAAGAATTCCTAGGAAAGTTTGTCATTTTTTATTTAGATGATATATTGATATTTAGCAGGACCCTGGAGGAACACCTGATGCACATCAGGAGAGTTTTTGAGAAGCTGCGGGAAGAGCAGTTGTTAATAAATCTAAAAAAGTGTAATTTTTTCAAGAAGGAGTTAGTATACTTGGGGTTTGTAATCTCAGCAGAAGGCCTGAAAATGGACCTAGAGAAGGTAAGAGCCATCATTGAATGGCCTACCCCAAGAAGCACAACAGAAGTAAGATCATTTCATGGTTTGGCCAGCTTTTACAGGAAGTTCATAAAGAACTTCAGCAGCATTTGTGCACCTCTCACGGAAACAATGAGGGGGGATAAAAAGGAGTTCAAGTGGACATCAGGGGCTGAAAGGAGCTTTGATGTATTAAAGAGAAAGGTCACCGAACAGCCTGTTTTGGCACTTCCAGACTTTAACAAGGTATTTCAGGTGGACTGTGATGCCAGTGGCAGTGCAATAGGGGCTGTACTAAGTCAAGGGGGCAAACCAGTTGCTTATTTCAGTGAGAAACTAAATGATGCTCGGAAAAAGTATTCAGTTTATGACCAAGAATTTTATGCCATAGTTCAGGCTCTGAAAAAGTGGAGACACTATTTATTTCCAAAGGAGTTTGTTCTGTTTACTGACCATCAGGCTTTACAATACATTAACAGTCAGACAAAACTAAATCAAAGGCACATGAAATGGGTGGAGTTCCTCCAAAGTTATACCTTTGTGCTGAAGCACAGAAGTGGGAAGTCAAACAGAGTTGCAGATGCCTTGAGCAGAAGGCAAACTTTACTGATTAAACTAACAGTGGAAGTAGTGGGGTTTGAAGAACTGAAGGGTTTGTACCTTGAAGATCCGGATTTTGCAGAAGCCTGGACGGCTTGCTCGATACCTGTTACTGTGGATAGTACAAAATGGTTGGATTTCTTAATCCAAGATGGAATGCTATTCAAGGGAAGTAAATTATGCATTCCCAGAAGTTCCATGCGAGAAAACTTAATCAAAGAAAAGCACAGTGAAGGACTGGCTGGGCATTTTGGTCGGGATAAGACCATTGCCCTGGTGGAGGAAAATTACTACTGGCCACAACTTCAGCAAGATGTGCGGAAGTTTGTGCAAGGCTGCAGAATATGCCAAATGGCAAAGGGTGTAAGGCAAAACACAGGACTGTACCAGCCATTACCTGTACCTGAGAGGCCATGGGAGGATATAAGCATGGATTTTGTCCTCGGGTTGCCGAGAACATAGAGGGGAAATGACTCTGTATTTGTGGTGGTTGACCGGTTCTCCAAAATGGCACATTTTATTCCCTGCCAGAAGACGAGTGATGTAGTTCATATTGCAGGGTTATTCTTCAAGGAAGTGGTACGACTTCACGGTCTACCCAAAAGCATAGTTTCGGACAGAGATACAAAGTTTGTTGGGTATTTCGGAGGACTCGTGGAAGAAGTTGAAGACAGACCTGAAATTCAGTTCAGCATACCACCCACAGACTGATGGACAGACGAAGGTGGTGAATAGAAGCCTGGGTAATTTACTGAGATGCTTGATAGCGGATCAACCCAAGGGATGGGATTTGGTTTTACCGCAGGCAGAATTTGTGTATAACAGTTCAGTTAATAAAAGCACCAATAAATCTCCATTCCAGATAGTATATGGAAACAGCCCGAGGAATGTGTCTGAACTGAGAAAGTTGGACAGGAGAGAAAAGTGTAGTGCCGAGGCAGAAGAATTTGCAGAACATATGAAAAGTCTGCATGAGGAAGTAAGGAGACAAATTATAAAAATGAATACTCAATACAAGACAAGGGCAGACCAGAAGCGGCGGTTCAAGGAGTTCAAGGTAGGGGATGAGGTCATGGTGCATCTCAAGAAGGAGAGATTTCCTTCCAAGACTTATAATAAATTGAAGATGAAAAATTTTGGGCCATGCAGAATACTGGGAAAGCGAGAGTCAGGAAATGCGTATGAAGTGGAATTGCCAAGTTGGCTTGATATTTCACCTATTTTTAATATTTCAGATTTAGTGGAATATCATGAGGGAGAAGGTACAGAGATGCCAAGTGCAAAATTATGGCAAAGTCCAGCATCTACTCCAACCACAGATGAGGCCGAGGAAGTATTAGACACTCGTGAAGGCAGAAGCACCAGAAATAAACAGTATACTGAGTATTTGATCAAGTGGAAAGGTAGACCTGTTGAAGATGCAACTTGGGTGTCGAAGACGGGGGTTGACCGCTTGGGTCTTTCCCCAACAAAATAGAAGTGAGGATCACTTCTAATCTACCCCGGGTGTCTGATGCAGGAGCATCCGGTGAAAGTCTGAGCAATCTTGCATCCTTTTAATTTTTCTTTAAGTTCTTGTATTTTTGAAGCATTTTGGTTCTTCTCCGGGGGGGGAAGATGTCGTGAAACAGAAGGGGAAGTTGTTAGAAGAGCTAAGGCAAAGGTTGGAGTGAGGTCGTGAAATCGTGACCTCATTAGCTGTAGCAAAGGCGAAGCGAGTTTCATCGCGATATCGCGACGTCGCGATATCATGACGGTTATGATGGCCGAGTCAAAATTTGCGAAGGGGTCGTGATATCGCGACGTCGCTATATCGCGATGTCGCGATATCGTGACCATATTGAAGCTAATGCAAGAGGCGGATGTGGGGGCCACGAAATCATGACTTGTCGTGATTTCACGACCTCAAAGGCAGAGACAAGTGCAGGGCGTATTTTGTCGTGATATCGCGACGTCGCGATATCGCGACGTCGCGATATCGCGACATTGTTTCAAAGTTGAGAGCGGGACGTCAGTTGGGTCACGATATCGCGACATGTCACGATATCGCGACATGTCGCGATATCGTGGCCAGAGAAAAGTCAGACTAAAGTGAACACACGGATGGTCGAACAGGGCAGAATAGACATGTGGCTGCCACGTGTCTTAAAGGCGACACTACCAGTTGGGGGTAGGGTTGAATTTGACACACGGAGACATACATGTAATAGATCAAAAGGGTGAGGGCCACGTAATCAGAGGGGAAAGATAAATATGTCGACCATGCTTATGTATCTTTTATTGTTGTTTCTGAAAGAACCGTAGTTACAGGTGATAGACTTAATGGCGAAGACAGCGGTACTTAAGGACGGTCAGATTAGAACGGCAGGTGCAGGGTATGGGAAGCCATTAATGCGAGCTTCTATACGGATCGGTAAGTTGCCATTTATGGCAAAAATCAAAGAAAAGGAAGATCTTGAAAAATTCAACCGGGGGAAAATGGAATTTGAATTTGTTGTTGGGCGGGAGCATTAATTGCAGGGAAAGCCGAGACCTCATTAAAACGGGGAAAATTTGTAAGGGAACGGGATGGTGAGTTCGGGATTGTGGGAGAAGAAGTATGCTGAGAAAATTGTAACAGAGGACTGTATTAATGAAATTTACTGCAAATTTGTGAGAACTTGTTTGTTTGAATCTCGACCTCGCCATCACTAAGCAAGGGGATTGGTGTCTCCTGTGGATTTGTGTCCATGAACCTGAGCAAGGGGATTGGTGTCTCTTGTGGATTGGTGTCCATGAACCTGGGCAAGGGGATTGGTGTCTCCTGTGTATTGGTGTCAACAAACTTGAGCAAGGGGATTGGTGTCTCCTTTGGATTGGTGTCCATAAACTTGTATAGGATATTTGTGTCTCCTGTGGATTGGTGTCCATGAACTTGTATAGGGGATTGTTATCTCCTGTGGGTTGGTTCCCAAAATTTGTTGAAAAAATGTATAAGCAATATTTTATCGTGGTTTTCTTCCAAAAGTGTGTTTCCACATAAAATATATGTATTTTATGTGTAGTGATTTGTGCATTGTTTCATTATTGCATTGATATTATTTGAATTTATTACTTTGGGAAGAAAATAATTTTTTTTTATCTTATATTGTTCACCCCCCTCTCAATATAAGCTTGTGTTCTTTAGCTATAATCTTATATGCATACATTCTAATGCAGAGCCTAACATCATTCGCATATAATCACACAGCTACTTTACTACAACCAAACCTTCAAATAGAAATATTTATATTCCTTCAACTTTAACTCAATTCTATAAATCTTGCTATTAAAACAAATAAGCATTACTTCATTTTACTACTATGAAAACTATGAAAATATGACCTGAAGATCGTATTTTACAATCCTTCTCTACCACCTTTGTTTTCCTCCAGGTGACAATGTATCCATTTCCTTTTACTTACTCCTATAAATAGATTTTTATGTTGTAGATCTTGTTAACACCTATTATTTCCATGCACAAAGCCCTCTCTAACTCATGCTAGATGGTTTCTAATTGAAATATATTTTAATGGATTAATTTTATATGTAATTTTTTTTTATTCATCCATCCGTATTTACATTTCCTATCTATTTTATTTACATATATATAATGATATTTTATATATAGTTTTATATATTTATTATATATTATATATTTTTAATATACAAATTTCATTATTTATATTTACAAATAATCAATAGGTCACCAAATTAATCATAAATAATAAATGTAGCATGGATGCAACTACATGAGACCGTTGACTAAGGTATTTCTTGTAGGGATTTTCTTCCCTACACCGATGAATACTTCATCGCTCATCATATCCCCCACCTTACCCTTTTTTTTTTGCTCTTTATCTACTATCTAAAGGAGGTGTTCGCTCTCTCGACTTGCTCTTCCTAAAATGAACACATGTTCCTACAACCACCAATTGATCAGCAGTATCTTGTTCTTACAAATGAAGAAAACAACTAGAAGGTAAATTTATAGGGATGTTACATTCTCCCCCACCAGAATTAAACACAACCCTTGTGTTAGCTAAAGCATTTTTGCATGATCATATTAATTTATATATATATACTCATGGTATATAATGTGAATTTTTATCAAAAATACATGCATTTCATCAAAAGGTACATCACAATATGCATTATAAACCAAAATGCACACAAGCCATATATATATTAATGTTCAAAATCATATTATCCCTCAAATAAAAATGGAAATTGCTCTTCCATAGTTGCCATATTCTCCCATGTGGCATTTCTTTCAGAGTAGAGATCCCACTAGACTCTATATTGATCAATAGCCCTCTTCCTTAGTTGCTTGGTTCTAAATCCCAAAATCCTAACTAGGCAAACCTCAATGAGTTGCGGGTCTGATATATGTAAATGTGAGATATCCAAAATGTGTGAGGGGTCAGCCACATACTTCCTAAGGAGGGACACATTGAAGGTACTATGGATTGTTGGACAAATTAGGCAGTAAGGCCAATTTGTAGGCTATAGGATTTATTTTTGGCAGTAATTTCAAATGGTCCTACAAACCTATAACTAAGCTAAGTGGACTTTATGGAACTCTTAGTAGGTTTTGTTTTTCAAAAATATTTTACTATCAATAGCAAATTCTTTGGTTGATCCCTTAATATCGACATAGCTCTTCTGACGATCTGTGACTTCTTTGAGTCGTTGGCATAGTTCCTCCATTTTTTAGTATTTATTACAATCATTGCTTGATCGTCTAGATTATTTTAAGTTAAAAATTTTCAAACACTTATGCCCATATAGGCCTTTAATTAGAGTTATACCCAACATGACATGAGTACACATATTAACAATTTTTACTTGATTGACCCTCTCAGTCTATCCATCAATCTACAACATATAAATTTACCCTCTTAATATGTCCATCAACCTCAGAATGATAAGTAGTGTTGATGTTGAGATTAAAGTCAGACTACACTCAAGACATTATCAAAATATGTAAAGGATCTACTTATAGGTGCCAACTTGTTTCCCTTTAAGATAAAGTAATTTAGAAATCAATAGATTTGGTTGGCTGAATAGGTTAGACCAGACCCTAACTTGGTTTTCCACCTATTTTGACATAATCCTAGGATTTTCCAACATGTCCCTCAAATTGCTAGTAGATAAAACTGATAAAAATACAAACATTCATCTCTCATAAGAGGATGGGGTTACCTATAGCTGCTTAAATTCTATGAGGAGCATCTTTAGTTGGTTTTATTTTGTCTGCTCTTTCTAGGCATTGATTAGCATAATGATCTTTAGCTCCATAGACATAACACACATTTGGACCTTTGTTCTTCCCTCTATCCCCATCCTTGTTTTGGTTAGCATCATTCCTTCTTATTTTCGAAGTTACATCTCTTTCTAGAAAGTTCCTCTTTTCATGTTGCCCTTTGTTATTAAAAAAATTTTGTCTATTTTTGTTGTCTCCCTTGTAATGATCTCCATCCTTGTGTTTCATGTATTGGTCTTTTCTTTTTGTTGGTTCTAGGTTTCTTCTTTTCCTAGATTCATCTTTTTTGAACCTTTGGTAATAAGCCTTCTTATTTTTTTGACTTAATTCTTCATATCGTGTGGAATCAAAATCTTTTGATAGATTCTTTGGCTTGACCCGTCCAATAGGAGATCCAATTTTGGGATGCAATCCTAGCACAAATTTGTGTGCTTTAAAACCCTCACACTTTTTGTATTCTGGTGCATACTTCAACAGCTAGACAAATCTCTGATAATACTCTATTACTAACATATTTTCTTGATGAATATTGGTAATTTCAGCATACTTCTCAATATAAAATTATTGGGTAAGGAATCTATCCCTAAATTCCTTCTCAAATACATCTCATGGTATATCAAAGGTCTCCTTTTAGCTAATTTTTTTATATGTAGTCCATCAAACTTTGGCAAGACCTGATAAATGTGCTACAGCCCAAATAGTCTTAGCTTCAAAACATAAGGGTTGAATGGCAAAGTATCCCTCGGCCTCACTTAGCCAATTTTTGGCTACCTCACCATAACCCTTCCCATTGAATTTAGAGATGTCCAATTTTTTTATTTCTCTTTGTAGCTCAGTATCGACCTTCTTGTAGACCCCTCAAGAAAATCACTTTGCACCCTTTTTGACTCCTTACTCTTAGTCAAGTTTTCAATCACCTTTTGTTGTTGGGTGATAATTTCTTATTACTGATTTACTTGAGCTATTTTTTTCTCCATATGCTCATTCATATAAGCTCTCTAAATTTCCATTTACTCTTTCTGATGATTCAATTGTTCTTGCATTAGCTGAATCATTCTAGTCATATTATTGTTATTTTATGTAGCCCTTCCTATTTCAGGTTCTTTTTCTTTTCTCAAAATATGTAGAGGTGCTTCGACTATTTTTTCACAATATGACTCTCTCATGAATCATCTTAGTACCTTCCTTAGAACATCTACAAGTCCCTCTTGTAGAGTAGTATTTGTTCTCTTGGAGGACCCTACCATTTATACCTGGTGATAAGAAAGCTATGTCAATTCAACAAATAAGATATTTGCAACTTAGGGTTTTTGCAACCTAGGCTCTGATACCAACTGTAACAACCCAGGTCTAACTCTCCTAGTTGTTCAAAATTACAAAGTCAAAATTTTGACATAAAAATAATTAAAGTCATAAATAGAGTAGTGTTCACCCAACTTGTTATTAGTACATAAACATAGTTTTTCACACTCTAATATTTATGTTCGTTGTAGATGGAATCATGAGTGCTCGATATTGGCCAAATATTACAATATTATTGCTATTTGTGAGACCCACCTTCTCCTAACCCAATTTTTGGGTTCTCGATAAGAAGTTGTCCTTCCAGGTCCCATAACACTTGGAAGGATGGATGCATATTTTTCTCGTCTTATAGCATGGAGGACTTAGGTTTCATCGACCTGTGCTTAGTCCTGGTTCATATTTTATATTAAGCCCATCCTAGAGGTAGCGTTGTTATGCCTAGTACCTAATAGTCGTCTATAAATCTATGAACGCTACCAAGACCCACCAATACTCTAGCTTAGGTCCATATATCCCAGGTCACATTGTAGTTAACAATGAGATATCCCATGCCATCCATCACTAGACCTTCCAACCTCAAATACCAACCCCTTAGTCTTGAGTTACTATTGGTTATTCCATAACTAAATAGTGTACATGAGAATCCTCATGGTACTACTTCGTACGATAACCTAGAACGACGTCCCATACCACCGTTTATTACTCTCCATAGCATAAGGTCCACTAACCCTTATAATCCTGCTAGAGAATAGTTATCCTCAAATCAAAGCAACCACCACCTACGAGTTGTTAGAGTCCGGTGGGTGTTTATCTGTCTCGATGGAACACCTAAGCTTAATTTATATTATCCTTCTTGATGATAATATTATTAGTATTTGTGGTAGCAACTATCATCCTTCCCAATGATAATTGGATATAGTTTTCCTAAATCATGGAAACAATAAAACTTAACCATATATATATAAAGTTAAACTTCATTATAATAAAATCATTTATTGCTAAGACATAAAAGGTTATTTTATAAAGTTTAAGTCAATCCCACTATAGGTTTAATGGTACACGATGGAACATTTATACAACAAAAACTTATCCGAATAAATCATGTGTGAGCTAGACTTTTTTTTTTATATACGATTTTTAGTAACTACCAAATTATTAAAATATTCGACTACTATGAAAGTTTATTTTATAAAACTTAACATTTATAAGCTTGACTGCAATGAATATATATATATATATATATTTTTTTTTTTTCTATCACGCACATGAGAACGCATTCATCGAGACGTGACAACCGATGTAGTGTTTCAAGTGATACTGACATAAAAAAAAAATTATTTATTTATTTTTATTATTATTATTTTTAAAACTTATACGAATATTGGAATTCCCAAAGGATGACCTATGGCGGCACAACAAAACATAAAATATCCATTTTACCTTGGGTAGAAAATGAGTTTACTACTGCATGTTTTCACCAAAATCTATAAGTTAAACAATAATTTAATTATCTTTAATTTATCGTATCTTCTAGGAAGCACTTTAGGTTAGTGCAGATATAGTTCTTAATTCATTTAATGACACTTTGCATGACATGAACATCCAAACAACTTATGAAAAGCTGATATCAATTAGAGTATATCATCTCATACCATTTATTTAAGCATGTATCTAGATAATCTGATTATAAAGTTGGAGTTCTAAATTTTTCAAAGAGACTACAAGACATTATTGTTAACTTTCCAAGGCAACCTCCCTTTTAAATTCATATCAAAAACATGACTTGAATATTTACCATAACACATCATCCACACTAATAGTTTTTTTTTACCTACAAAAACAAACCATGACGTATTCTGGCTAAGCCACATTTATCTAAAGGTTGAAGCTTCACTAGCTTTTAGTTTTGAAATGTTCCAGAGGGAATATTTTTTTTGTTTTTGAGTTTTAAATAATTCATGAAAATATGAACCCACTGAACACGCAGCCCTAGTTTTCACACAGCACAAAGAAATAACTGTCGAACAGAAAAATATGGTCATCCTTTGATAATCTATTTAAAATAAATTGAATTCAACACCAAAGCAAGCTTTTTCCTTTAATCTTTAGTAATGGTCAAGTGATAAATATAATTCCCTAGAAATTTATAGCTTCAAACTATCAAGTGATTTTATATTAATATGGTCTACATTTTTTTTTGGTAGATAAGATACTAAGCATTAATACCGGGTTTTACAAGTTGACCCAAAACCTTTTACAAAAATCAGCTCAGGGTTGTTGATGAACATGTCCTTACTAAGGATCCTATATATGTAAAATCTACATGTCGTCAAAGCCATTATATCCGGTAAGGCACATAACCTATTATCAAAGAGAAACTTCCCATACAACATTTTGGGTATATCTCAAGAAAACACACATGCATCATAAAAGAAACAAACACATATCCCTTCCTTGATATATTGAAGAAACAAAAAGTGGTAGACACACATAGAAAAGTACTAAAAAAACTTCCACAAGCTCTGTATTAACAGTTACTCTTAATAATTCTTTGGTAATTGCTTTCTTCCATGTATGGCATATTTTGAGACCACATCCCGTCTTGGCCAATCAGCCTTGGAGAAGTGAACCTGCTGGCTAGATTTATGGCGGTGGCTATCTGGTGGTCCACGTGGCTCTGGTTCGAAGTTTTATATTGGTGTTTCTTTCCTGCCCTGTGATTATCAACCAACCTCAAATTACTAAGATGACTAGGAGCCATGTTATATGACATGTGACTGTTCCCATTAGTCTTTGTGGTATTTCCAAGCAGCATCCCACCAAGACTAACAGCTCGGATAATTTTTATTGTGATTCCATTTCAAAAAATATACGGGAATACTCATAGCCTTCGAACTTACAGTGCCTTCTCTATTGGTAAATTTGACTATCATTCTTGACATTTTTGTTGAATAAGCTCCTCTATTTCACTCGGGATACCATGTTCCCATTTGAAAAGTTCATCACCATCGACACCCAAATTGGCCAGCTTATTGGCAACTTTGTTAGCTTCCCGAAAGATATGTTGGGCTTTTATATCCTTTCTTCCCTGGAAAATGATCCTAGTCTCTAACACATTTGTTTTAATCCTCCAAGGAGGTATTTTCCAATTATTGAGGAGATTTAGAAAATGCATAGAGTCTCCTTCTACGATCAAATTGCCTTCTAAGTCTTGAGTCATTTGAAGGCCTCTCCACATAGCTCTAGCTTCAACTTCGTTGTTCGTCCTTATTCCCAAATATTCAGAAAATGCAAGCATCATATTCCCATTATGATCTCACACAATACCACCAGCACCTACTCTACCAGGATTATCCTTAGCCGCTCCATAAAAATTAAGCTTAAACCAACCCATAGGAGGTGGGGACCACTTAACATTGGCTCTGGGGTTGACTACCCTAGGCACAGACTCATCTAACAAGGTTAAGCTTAAATATTGAGCAATAATGGTCTCCTACAGATGCGGTTTACAGACTATCAAAAGGGATAAGGTTCACATTCTCATTGGCAAAGGATAGAATCTTGGCAATGATAGTTTTATGATCATGTATAGACTCATTAAAGACTCTATGGTTCCTTTCTAACCACACCTACCAAAGATAGTGATTGAGACAAATTTTCCACATGTATCTAAGTCTTTGGATTGAAAAGGGGCAAGGCCACTGGATGAAAAAAATTAAGTATAGTGGCTAGTTTAACCCAAGAAATATTGAAGGCCTGAAAAACCCTACTTAGGACAGTCAAGGAAACATGACACTCAAGGAAAATGTGATAAATGGTCTCCCAATTAGATCTACACAGATAACAGCAATTAGTGATACAAATACCTTTACGCATCATATTATCAATGGTTAGAAATCTTCCTTGGATAACTAGCCATGAAAAGACCACAATTTTTGGAATTAAATTTTTTATCCAAACTAAGTTCTTTTGGAGGACAAAATCCTCATCATCAAGCAAAAGCTTGTAAGCTGATTTAATAGTGAACTACCCATTTTATGTAGGAGCCCAGGTCACTTGATCTTATTTGGGTCTTATGGGGATAAACTATTGCCCGAGAATGTTACAAAGATCATTTGATTCTGCTTGAAATCCCTTAATCCTTATTTTTTCCACTTCATTCTGCCTCTGTCCTCAACCATATAATTGGATACTTTTTTGCCAATGATTTCTTTCATGATATCTCTGATTCGGGCTAAGTTAGGATATTGCATCAGTGGTTCGTCCTTATCCCACCTATCATTCCAATAATTTATCCTCTCTCCATTGCCTAAAACCCATATTAAACCTTTTTTGATGATTTCCTTACAATTGAGAATTTATTTTCAAAAAGCAGAACCTCTGATTGGAACTGAGTCACTTAGAAATTCCATATTTTGAAGATACTTTCATTTGATGATAACTTTCCATTCATTTTCTTCACCAAAAATGAGGTGCCATGCCTACTTAGCTAGTAAAGCTAAATTAATATGAGCAATTCTCCTCATACCTAAGCCCCCATTTTCCCCGGGTCTCCACACTTTGGTCCATCCTACAAGGTGTATCCTTTTTTTCTCCTCTGATCCAGTCCATAAAAATTCTTTTTGGATTTTCTCAATTTTCTATAAAACCTTCACAAGGGCTTTGAAAACGGAGAGGAAATAGACTGGAATGCTCTAAAGAGATGCCCTAGTGAGGGTCAGCTTTCCTTCTTGAGATAGAATATGACCTTTCCATCCAAATTTTTTGAATTTTTTTAATAACCCTGTCCCACATTGACTCTCTCGAAGAACCAATGAAAAGAGGGAGACCAAGATACGAAGTGGGGAGGTTTGCTATATCACACCCCAAAATTTTTGTAATCCTTCCTTGCCTCTGAATGGGGGTGTTCAATAAATATAACTTGCTTTTACTGAAATTAACTTTCTAACCAGCAACATCCTTGTAGAGTTACAGGATGTATTTAATTCTTTTGGCCTCAACCACCGACGCCTTAGTCAATATAAGGGTATCATCAATGAATTTTTGGTGAGAAACATCCCTAGTGAGAGATGTTGCCTTGATTCCCGATATTAGCCTTGAACTGCAAGCATTTTTTATGGTTCTGCCTAAAGCTTCTACCATAATGATGAATAAAATGGGGCTGATAGGGTCCCCCTACCGAATTCCTCTATGACTTTGAAAGTAACCAACAGTTGTTCCATTAACCAAAATTAAGAACCATGCTTTAGAAATGCATTCTTTGATCAAATTAACCCATTGGTGGTGAAAACCAAACTTAAGGAGGACAACAATCAAAAAGTCCCAATTTAGCCTGTCAAATATTTTGTTCATATCAAGCTTGAGGGCAAAATCAGACCTATTAGTCTTATGAACAGAGTGTAGAACTTCATGAACTGTGATAACTCCATCCAAGATTGACCTGCCCTGGATAGAGCTTCCCTGGCATGGATCTATGATGAGGGGTAGAACATCTCTCATTCTATTTGCAATGGCTTTAGTTGGGATCTTATAAGAAACATTGCACAGATTGATTGGCCTGGAGTCAGCCATAGATTCAGGGGTTTGCTTCTTAGGAATTAGAGAAATAAAAGTAGAGTTGAGACCTTTTGGGATATGATTGCTTGTTTGGAATTCTCTAACAATATAAATTACATCCTCACTTATGATGTCCCAAAAATCTTGATAGAAATGAGGGGGAAAATCATCGGGTCCCGGGGCTTTGTCTTGCTTCATGTTAAACAAGGCTTCCTTAATTTCCTCATTAGAAAATGGAGCTAGAAGCTTAAGGTTTATATCCTAATTTATTATGCTAGGAATGGATTTCAAGGGAATATCTTTGGCCTCCTCATTGCACTACGATTCTTGACCAAAGATAGAATTGAAATAAGTTATTGCCTCCTTTCTGATTTCTGTTAAGTCCTGAGTCATAGAACCATCTGCTTTTTTTAAAAATGTGTCTTGTTATTGCTTGTATTTATAAGTGTGGTGACGTGAAAAAACTTAGAATTTGAATCGTCATCTTTCAACCAAAGAGCCCTTGATTTTTACCTCCAATAGATTTCCTCACAGGCCAAAATGTTATAAAACTCTGCTAGTTTTGTCCATTCCTCCTACCTAATAGTTTCATTAGCATCACCATGTTGAATATTCTGATCAATTATCTTCAAACTTTCAACAACCTATTTTTTATTTTCAAATAGGTTCACAAAGACCTCTTTGTTCCAAGTTTGAAGCTTTTCCTTAACAAACTTTAATTTGCCAGCAAGTTTAAAAGTTGCACTACCTCTGATAGGCTGTTTCCACCACTGAATTAAGTTATCTCTAAAATTGGAATGTTTGATCCACATAGATTGAAATATGAAAGGTTTATTGAAGGACAGAGAGTTAGGGATCTCCAAAAAATGGGATTATGATCAGAAGCAATTTTAGGAAGGGCTTGCAGGGTAGAATCACTGAACAGAGTTGTAGCCTCCTTTGATAGAAAAAATATGTCAAGCCTTTCTTGAATGAGATGACACCCTATCCATCGATTGCTCCAGGTATAATTCGCTCGTCTAAGTATTACATACATAAACATGTTGGAGTTCACAAAGTCATTGAACTCTTCCATGCTCCTGATAGGTGGTCCATTTCCACCCATTTTGTCTGAAGGGTAAAGAGGAGTGTTAAAATCCCCAGCAATAATCCAGGGGACATTATAGAATATTTCACCCAGATTTCCTAAGTACTCTCATAGTAGAGCTCTCCCTTGAATTAAAGTTAGGGCATAAATATTTGAAAGTATCCATGACCTATTGTTGTTTATTTACTTAAATAAAACACTCAGAATCCTATCATCTTTTTGAATAATGGTGCCTTCTACTATCCAGGGATCCCAAAAAGTCATAAGGCCTCCATACGCTCCTCTAGCTGATTTGCAAACCATCTTCCCTTGATTCCAGATTTTTTTTGCTACTATTTTTGACGGAATCTCATCAGTTTTTATTTCTTGCAACATGATAATAGTTGGATGCACTTAATTTATAATTGCACTGACTTCCTTGTGTTTGGGCAGGCCATTGAGGCCTCTCACGTTCCATGAGAGGAACTTCATTTATATTGTTTGGTATTTATTCCTCTCCCCATCCCTTGAGGGATTTTCCTAATTTGTTGTCTTCAAAACCCGAAATAACCTGTTGAAACAAGGTTCTCTATTTTCCATTAGCAATATTATTATCATTTTTAATTTTTTGATGTTCAGCATCTGATATTCTCCCTCTTTTTTTTTCACTACCAAAATCTATAGGAGACTTCATAGTGCTCCTGGTTTTTTTAGGACTAAACTGGGGGGAGGCAATTTGTTGCAGAATCATACTGCCATATTCCTTAGTCTGAAGAGTTTCACATATCTCCACCCCTACATCCAAATATTCTATTTTTTTCTTGTATTACCCTGGTCTGCGAGACGGTCCCTCATTAGGATTCACCTGGCTCCAATGTTAGGGAGATGAGATTTTTTATTTTCCAATGCCTCAACTTTCTTCCTAAGTTCTTCAGCATTTGGGTTTGGATTTGGGATGCCCATTGGGCTTGAAGTATTTTTAGCATTAGGGTTTAAGGATCCCAACTTGGATGGATATTCTAGAGATTGGGCATTAGGGTTTGGCTTTGTGATGTCCATGGGGCTTACAATAATTTTAGCATTAGGGTTTGAGGATCCTAACTTGGATTGGGATTCTAGAGAGTCAAAAAGGTTAGCCTGAAGGTTCTGGGCTTCCATGTCTTATGATAATCCTCCTACTTCCATATTGGATAGAATTGAAAAATTATTTGAAACTAGAGGATTGGAACTTACTTGAGTATTTTGGTTGCCAACAACCTATTATTTTCCTTTGTCTTTTTGGGACCCTGCACCCTCTATTTTATTTTTTAGTAGACATAGTTTTCCTGATTGAAATCGCCTCTGCCAGGGAAACTCCTCAAATTTCCTTTGTCTAGCATTCCCTAGTTTTGCTTTTCTCTATTCATTGCCAGGTTAGGGACATAGATTGCATAGATGTCCTTGATTTTTGCATTCTACATAAAATGTTAGTCTATTCTTGTATTCTTTTTTTTGGTAGATAAGATACTATAGCATTAATACCAAGTTTTACAGGTTGATCCAAAATATTTTACAAAAATCAGCCCAAGGTTGTTGATGAGCATGTCCTTACTAAGGATCCTATATATGTAAAATCTACATGCTGCCAAAGCCATTACATCCGGTAAGGCACATAACCTGTTATCAAAAAAAAACTTTCCATACAACATTTTGGGTATACCTCGAGAAAACACACCTGCATCATAATTACAAAAATAGAAACAGACACGGATCCCTTCCTTGAAATAGTGGAGAAATAAAAAGTTGCATACACACATAGCAGAGTACTGAAAAAAACTCCCACAAGCTCTATATTGATAGTTACTCTTAATAATTCTTTGGTAATTACTTTCTTTCGTATATGACATGCTTTGGGACCACATCCCATCTTGGCCAATCAGCCTTGGAGAAGTGAACCTACTGGCTAGATTTATGGTGGTGGCTATCTGGTGGTCCACGTGGCTCTAGTTCAAAGTCTTATATTGCCATTTCTTTCCTGCCCTATGATTATCAACCAACCTCAAATTACTAAGATGACTAGGAGCCATGTTATCTGACATGTGACTGTCCCCATTAGTCTTTTGGTATTTCCAAGCAGCATCGACCAAGACTGACAGCTCAGATAATTTTTATTATGAGTCCATTTCAAAAAAGAGATAAGAATACTCATAGCCTTCGAACTTACAATGCCTTCCTTGTTGGTAAATTTGACTATCATTCTTGGCATTCTTGTTGAATAAGGTCCTCTAATCCACTCAAGACATCGTGTTCTCATTTGAAAAGTCCGTCACCATCGACACCCAAATTGGCTAGCTTATCAGCAACTTTGTTAGCTTCCAGAAATACATGTTGGGATTTTTTGTCTTGTCTTCCCTAGAAAAGGATCCTATCCTCTTCAACAATTATTTTAATCCTCCAAAGAGGTGTTTTCCAATTATTGAGGATATTATAACATGCACAGAGTCTCCTTCTATGATCAAATTGCCTTCTAAGTCTTGAGTCATTTAAAGGCCTCTCCACATAGCTCTAGCTTAAGCTTCGTTGTTCATCCTTATTCCTAAATATTCAAAAAATGCAAGCATAATATTCCCATTATGATCTCGCACAATTCCGCCAGTGCCTGCTCTGCCAGGATTGTCCTTAGTCGCTCCATAAAAATTAATCTTAAACCAACCCGTAGGAGGTGGGGACCACTTAAAATTGGCTCTGGGGTTGACTACCCTAGGCATAGACTCATCTAACAAGGTTAAACTTAAATATTGAGCAATCGTGGTCTCTTGCAGATGAGGTTTATGGCTATCAAAAGGGATAAGGTTCACATTCTCATTGGCAAAGGATAGGATCCTAGCAATGATAGTTTGATGATCATGGATAGAATCATTAAAGACTCTATGGTTCCTTTCTAACCACACCTACCAAAGATAGTGATTGAGACAAATTTTTCACATGTATCTAAGTCTTTGGCTTGAAAAGAGGCAAGGCCACTGGACAAACAAATCAAGTACGATGGTTGGTTTAACCCAAGAAATATTGAAGGCTTGAAAAATCCCACTTAGGATAGTCAAGGAAAAAGGGCACTCAAGGAAAATGTGATAAATGGTCTCCCAATTAGCCATGTATCGATAACAGCGATTAGTGATACAAATACCTTTACGTATCATATTATCAATGGTTATAATTCTTCCTTGGATAACCAGCCATGAAAAGACTACAATTTTTTGAATTAAATTTTTTATCCAAACTAAGTCCTTTTGGAGGACAAAATCCTTGTCATCAAGTAGAAGCTTGTAAGCTGATTTAACAGTGAACTGCCCATTTTTCGTAGGATCCCAGGTCACTTGATCTTCCTTGGGTCTCATGGGGATAAACTATTGCCCGAGAATGTTATAAAGATCATTTGATTCTACTTGAAATCCCTAAATCCTTATTTTTTTCCACTTCATTCTGCCTCTATACTCAACCATATAATTAGAGACTTTTCTACCAATGAGTTCTTCCGTGATATCTCTTATTCGGGCTAAGTTAGGATATTGCGTCAGTGGTTCATCCTTAGCCCACCTGTCATTCTAGCAATTTATCCTCTCACCATTGCCTAAAACCCATATTAAACCTTTTTTGATGATTTCCTTACAATTGATAATTGATTTCCAAAAATCAGAACCTCTAATTGGAACTGAGTCACTTAGAAATTCCATATTTTGAAGATAATTTTGTTTGATGATAGTTTTCCATTCATTTTCTTCACCAGAAATGAGGCGCCACACCTACTTAGCTAGTAAAGCTAAATTCATATGATCAATTCTCCTTAGACCTAAGCCCCCATTTTCTCTATGTTTGCACACTTTGGTCCATCTTACAAGGTGTAACCTTTTTTTCTCCTCTAATCTAGTCCATAAGAATTCTTTTTGGATTTTCTTAATTTTTTGGAAAACCTTCACAAGGGATTTGAAAATGGAGAGGAAATATACTGGAATGCTCTGAAGAGAGGCCTTAGTGAGGGTTAGCTTTCCTGCTTGAGATAGAAGATGACCTTTCCATCCAGAATTTTTTTTTGAATTCTTTCAATAACCTTGTCCCACATTGTATCTCTCGAAGAACCAATGAAAAGAGGAAGACCAAGTTACAAAGTGAGGAGGTTTGCTATATCACACCCTAAAATTTCTACAATCCTTCCTTGCCTCTAAATGGGGGTGTTCAAGAAATATAACTTGCTTTTACGAAAATTAACTTTTTGACCAACAACATCCTTGTAGAGTTGCATGATGTATTTAATTCTTTTGACCTCAACCACCAATGCCTTAGTCAATAGAAGGGTACCATTGATGAATTATTGGTGAGAAACAACCCTAGTGAGAGATGTTGTCTTAATTCGTGATATTAGCCTTGAACTGCAAGAATTTTTTATGGTTTTGCCTAAAGCTTCTACCACAATGATGAATAACATGGGGCTGATAGGGTCCTCCTACCGAATTCCTCTATGACTTTGAAAGTAACCAACAGTTGTTCCATTAACCAGAATTGAGAACCATGCTTTAGAAATGCATTCTTTGGTCAAATTAACCCATTGGTGGTGAAAACCAAACTTAAGGAGGACAGAAATAAAAAAGTCCTAATTTAGCCTATCAAATGCTTTGTTCATATCAAGCTTGAGGGCAAAAATAGACCTGTTAGTCTTATGAGTAGAGTGCAAAGCTTCATGAACTGTGATAAGTCTATCCAAGATTGACCTGCCTTAGACAGAGCTTTCCTGGCATGGATATATGATATAGGGCAGAACATCTCTCATTCTATTTGCAATGGCTTTAGTTAGGATCTTGTAAGAAACATTGTACAGACTGATTGGCCTGAATTCAACCATAGATTCAAGGGTTTGCTTCTTAGGAATTAGAGAAATAAAGTACAGTTGAGACCTTTTGGGATATGATTGCTTACTTGGAATTCTCTGACAACAAAAATTACATCCTCACTTATGATGTCCCAAAAAGCTTGATAAAAATGAGGGGGAAAGCCATCGGGTCCCGGGGATTTGTCTAGCTCCATGCTAAACAAGGCTTTCTTAATTTGCTCATCATAAAAGGAAGCTAGAAGCTTAAGGAAAATATCCTCATTTATTATTCTAAGAATGGATTGCAAGAGAATATCTTTGGCCTTCTCATTGCACTGCAATTCCTGACCAAGGATAGAATTGAAATAAGTTGATGCCTCCTTTCTGATTTTTGTTAAGTCCTAAGTAATAGAACAATCTGCTTTTTTAAAAAAATTTATCTTGTTATTGCTTTTGTTTCTAAGCATGGTGACGTGAAAAAACTTGCTCCATACTCTAGCTCCACAAACCTTGGCAATTCATTATCCAAATTAGCATTTACCAGATTCGTGCATGAGTCATCATTGTCCTGGCCAAGGTCGCATGGTCAATGGAGATCAGGCCCCCTATAGTTCTGGCTATGCCCTACAGCAAATATTCATTTAAGAACTGGGTAGGTAGACTCGAGAGACGAACCCAAATAGGCGTAATTTTAATATTTTGCTTTTTAGGGTCAAAATATTCACCCCATCATCTGAGAAAAAGGCTCATTTTGCCCAAAAACCAAGGACCTCCTCTTAAAATATGGTTAGCATCCTCCATATTGTTAAAACAGATAATGAAGAACCCTCGAGTTAGAGCTACCAACTCCAAGCTGCCTACCAGTCACCATTTACCCATCGCCCAAGCACTGATAGTCTCCATGTCCGGCCTACCTCCCAAAAACTTGCCTACTAGGGAGAATTCTTCCATTGAAATAAAAGGGCTCATGGAAATTGTCGGGGCCAAAATTTTATTATTTACTGGAACTAGGGGTGGAAGAGAGAGAACCTCCTTTATTTTTCCTCTAAGAGTCTCAAAAAAATACAGCCACTTCTTGTGGCCCGCATTGTCCTTCGTATATTTTTTGTCAGGGTCTTTTTGAGGAGGGTCTACACTATACACTAAGTTTCCATGCATAAATTTAGCTCGAAAGCAATAATCCAAATAGAGAAAAGCAGTTGTAGAATTTAATATGACATAATATGATATAAAATTAACTGGAAATCATATAAAATAAAAGCACAGTCACATCATACATTAAGCTCTAAGTTTTCTATCAATTTACATTGAAATTAAACATTCAGTTTGTTGTCAAACATCTACATAAGATGGTAAGCGTTGTCCATCGTTTACTAGAATATTTAAATAGAAAAACTATTGCAAAATGAAAATAAACTTGGCGGATTTCATACATGTTTACTAATGATCCAAACATTCCTTACAAAAGCTTAGAATACTTACCATTTCTTTTTCTCTTAATTATAACTTTTGTCACAGTGTCTCACATTGATAAAAAATTTATCTCATGTCTGCTCAACTTCCTTGCACCTCCCTAAACAACAAACAGGGTTTCCCAAATGAATAGAAAATACATAGCATGAATAAATATCATTAACTCACTTGATTTATGACCAATATTTCAAACTACAAATCTCAAAAGTAAATTTTCTTCAGCTATAGAAACATAACTTTTTTTGAGAAAGAGAGTTTTTGTCAGGAGCATTCGCCATTCAGCAAAAAATCCTTCCAAAGGAATACCTTTTGTTATGGTCAAGTATACTGGCACACTCATTCTATAATTCAATAAATAGGATAGTATAATGTTACTCAGATGGATAAAATAGGAACAACGGTAAGCTTTTTAATGTTTCTGACACATAAATGACATGATCGGATTCATACATTTACAATGTGAATTTATAAATGACATGATCGGATTCATACATTTACAATGTGAATTTATATAGCACTGTCTCGATGTTCTATCAGCCAATTACTTTGCGGAAAAATAAATTGAAGGTCTTATGAAGTGAGGGGGTTAAAATGGTCTTAATTAAATATGAATGCAGCTATAATATTATATGCATACATTATAATACAAAGCCTAACAACATTCTCATATAATCACACAACTACTTTACTGCAACCAAACCTGCTAATAGAAATATTTATATTCCTTCAAATTTAACTCAATTCTATAAATCTTGCTATTAAATCATTACTTCATTTGACTACTATGAAAATTATGGAAATCTGACTTGAAGCTCGTATTTTACAATCCTTCTCTACCGTCTTTGTTTCCCTCCAGCTAACAATGTATCCATTTCCTTTTACCTACTCCTATAAGTAGATGTTTATGGTGTAGATCTTGTTAACACCTGTTATTTCCATGCACAAAACCCTCTCTAACTCATGCCAGATGGTTTCTAATTGAAATATATTTTAATGGATTCATTTTATATTTAATTTTATTTTATTTTTTATTCATCCATCCGTATTTACATTTCCTATATATTTTATTTATATATATAATTAAATTATATATATTTATTATATATTATATGTTTTTAATATACAAATTTTATTATTAATATTTACAAATAGTCAATAGGTCACCAAATTAATCACAAACTATAAATGTAGTATGGATGTAACTAGATGAGACCATTGATGAAGGTATTGCCTAGTAGGGATTTTCTTCCCTACATTGCTAAATACTTCACTGCTCATCATATCCCCCACCATATCCTTTTGCTGTCGCTCTGCATCTATTATCTGGAGGAGACATCCGCTCTCTCGACCTTCTCCTCCTACAATGAACACATGTTCTTGCAACCACAAATTGATCAACAATATCTTGTTCTTGCAAATGAAGAAAACAACTAGAAGGTAAATTTAGAGGGATGTTACACTTTTAAGTATATTTTGATAGAGCCTTTTTAGTATTCTACCTTATGACTTCCTAGAAAAATTATTAACTATTACCTTTCAATTTGAGAGATCAATCTTGAAGAAAATATTTCCAATTTTTAAGTTTTGTAAAATATCTCTCTATATTGCAAGTGCATGAGTGTACTATGAATTCAATAATATGCTTAGCTTTCAAGATTTGAGTTGAATTCCTTTTGTCTCCCTAGTAATGTGATAAAAATATTAGAATAATGTTCAACTTTTATCACTTGCAATCAACTATTTTATCTCTTATATAGAAAGCTTAGAAATGCAATTTCAAAAGATAAGATTCTGATTTCTTTGAGATATTTAAGTTGGATTTTCTATGTCTCTTCAATATTGAGTATGAGAAAAATCAATCTTCCAACTTTTAAATAAATCTAGATTTTGACTTGCCTCTACCTTTGTATAATGAAGTTTCTAAATTTCTACAATTTCAATTTAGAGTAGGATTCCTTGTATCTCCCAAGTTACAAATTTAGAAAGACTAAATATTTACAAACTAGATTTCACTAACCTTATGTCTCCTTGTTTATGGTTTGCAAATGTTTGAAGTAATAATAATAGAGATTTTAATACTTATGTTTTCTACTTCGTTCTCAAGATAATCAAAATGCTTTCTACATATTGACACCTTATTACTCCTATCATTTAATATATTTTTTTTTATCAGTTAAAGAGTTTACAATAAGTATGGGTTTTATCAAGGACCTAAATCCTGATTACAAATAGGAAGTAACAGTTGAACACCCATAATAGGATGACACAAGGCTCAACCCTTTACAACTAAGAAGTAGCAAAGGCTGTCCTTGAAAACCAGCCCATAGACCAAAGTAAATATAAAGTAAAACCTTAACAAAAAAACCAAAAGTGACACTTCAGGCCACAAGGATGAAGCATCAGTCAAAACTACACAGAAGGATGTCCTTAAGCATTTTTGGCTTCATCATCTGGTTCTGATCCAACCTCCTAAAGTTCATCGTTCACCATATCCATTTCAACATATTTGTTCTCATCATGATCATCCATAGGAGCTACATCAGCCTTGTCAAAACTTGAGCACAGGTTTTAGTCGAAGTTTTAACAGAGTCCTCAAAGAAGGTCTTCTTGAAGAAAAACAAATTTAGGGTATTGTGTAGATCATTCAATTGTGACAAGAAATTAGAGATAGAGTTAATAATGAAATATTGCATCAATGGTTAGGGTTATCCTTCTCATCATCCTCTGAATCAATGACTAGGGATTCCTTATTTTGGGTCAAATTCTTTAGACAAACAGAGGAGCAAATGCTTTTTGGCTCAAGATCAAGGGATTCACTTTTGGGTTTCTTTCTGAGCTTATGAATATTTTCAATCACCTTTAATTTTTTAGTAGAAATCACAGGGGTACCAATTGAGGAGTGGTCTAAGATGAGCTAGGCTTTATGGGACTAGACTTGTCCTTACAATTAGGGGATGGGATGACACCTTAAGGATAGTGGATTAGCCAATGATGAAACAAAACATTAAACAGGCCTTGGTGAGCAGGTAACTCAGAGCCATTCTTCCTTCGACTATGGTCAATGGCATAACTTATGGAGTTAAACAAAAATTGAGGGATGTTGATAGGGTTTACTTCTTGGAAATGATTGAAAAATGCAAAATGAAAGCTACAAAGAGCCTTATCAGGGTCTTCAACAGTGATGAACTCCATGATAGGCTTTAACACACTACCCCAAGGAAAGGGGAGCTCCTCATGGCAAATTCTAACTTTAGATTTTTTGCACAGTTCCTTATCCTTTATATCTTTTAGCTTAGCATCCCAATTATATTTCTCTCTACAGATAGATCTGCCCTTGGATTTTTGACTAGTGAGCTCCACCAAAAGCTTAATATCAATACCATTTAATATCTTTGGAGTATAAGGTTTAGTTGATATTAACCCTAATAAACTTGCAATATAACTCTTACCTTTCCAATTTTTAATTTGGACTTGCAAGTTCTCTATAATCAACTTGAACTCCTACGACTTGATGGCAGTTGACTCCTTATCAATTTTGATATGCTACATAAAACTCTCACTCCTTCTTCATCACTAAATTGTGTGCCTTATTCAACATTCACAAGTGGTCCTATGCTCTTCTCTTCAATCGGTGAGCATGTTTTTATTTAATTTCTATATGTTGACTTGTGCACTCCAATTGAACTAGCGTGCTTTCTCTTCAACGTTGATATTTTTGCCTATGCACTTCTTCTTAACTAGGTGAATTAAAATGCTTTATTTGTCCTTGATATTTATGTGCTATAGATTTTTTAATGCTACCTTAATTTCCCTTTATTATATTTGAATTAATATCCTTTTTTGGTGATGCCCAAGCACTTATTTTAAAGTGTGTTTTACAATATTAGAACACAGTGTAGGAAGGATGGTTCCACGTAGCACTTGCTTTGCCTAACTCCTTTCAAATGCTTATACTACACCTTCCCAATGTTAAATAAAAAGTGGCATTAAATGGGTTATCCATTACCTTCAATACCTCTAACCTAATGCTTCTACAAGAGCGTTATACGAATGATGCTTCATCCAGGTATACTTCTAATGTTGAGAGCTTGAGTAGTGGTGACTTTCTACTATGTGCATGATATACCTTCTTCCATGTGGTGCAATTTCTTCACCACTTTGCCCTAAATCCCTTGGGCTATACAAACGCTTTCACCTTGCTATCTTAATTCTCATTCACTACAAGATTTGATGCTATTCCAATGCTTCAATAATCGATATTCGCCAACCAATTTACTTGAAGAGAAATGATGTTTATTCTCTCAACATTTATTTTGAGGAGATGGTTATCTTCCAACATTCCTAAATAATGCCATCTAGATGTATGCACTGGCTTCAGTAATGGGTAACTCCTTGAATTTGATTTGAACTTGAAGAATATATGTTATAACTTTGATGTCTCTTGTTGGACATTTTGAGTCCATGAAGTTTTCATTGATGTCAAGTAATTAAGTTGTCATTGATATCAAGGAATGAGCCACCATTGATGCCAAAAGGTCAAAAGGAGCAATGCAAGATATTGATGATAGATGAGTTCCATAATTTTTATTTTTAAATATTATGTGGAGCATGATTTTAAAAGGTTTTTCTTTAAAACCAACGGTGGGCAAGTTATAAGGTTTTTCTAAAAACCAAGGAGGCTTTTAGTTTGGTTTAAAAGGCCCAAAATTTATTTAATTATTAAATTATAATATTTAAATTCTAAAGGAATTTAAATTATTATATTTAAAAATTATAAGGTCAATTTCTAAGTTTGGCACCGACATTTTCACATGTGAAGACAACGTACTCCCTCTACCGATGTAGGAAATTATTGGAATGTGTATGGTATTTAAACCATAACCTTTACAAAGGCCAAAGAATCCATCCTCATTCGCTAATGTTAATGCCTAAGACTCGTGTGCATATTTCACAGTGATAGTTCATGCAACACGTGGTTTCCAAAAAGCGAGGGTGAAGGAGCCTTTTGGCTCGTGGGCACTAAGGAGGTCAAAGCACGGTAGGTGCTTGGTGGCTCCAAGAGGAGCACGTGGCTCACACGACGTGGAAGCCACGGACAAGGTGCTCATTGGAGAGAAGTACCAAGTTTGACTCCTACACATGCTAAAGTGGTAAAGTTTTTGGTTTATGATTTAATTTTTGCATGGGCTAAAGTTAAAGTTAGGAGAAATAAGGTGATAGTTTTATTTTGGATGATTAGACAAAATTCATAAGGGAAATATTATTAATTTTTTGAAAGGTTATTTTGCTGAGATAGATTTAAGGGTAAAATATTTGTATCTTAGAAAAACGAAAAATTATTTTATTGCATTGTTTTACAAGTGAGTTATTTAATAAATGCAATATTAAAGTAGGGAGTCATAAATAGAGATTGGTTTATTATTTGAAGATAATTTTTGAAGTGAGTTATGTTAAATCTGAATGGTTGAGATGATATTGTGATGAGTTAGGGTTTTGAAGAAGTGATTAATTAAATATTGTGGTGTTGGATATTATTTTAATAATGGAGCAATAAGGTGTATTTGAGATTCAATTTATCTTTGTGATTAAGGTAAATTGTAAAGTGTTGAGTGATAATTCTTGTCATCTAACTATTTGTACTTGCCAAAGAAGTATTTATGATTGTCGCATATTTGTATGGTCTACTTCTCATCAAGAAAAAAGGTATGGGCACATTCTTCTTTGGTTAAGTTGATTGGTTGAGGTTTTCTAAAAACAAGATTGGAGTGAAAAGGACTTGGTTGAGTTTTCCTTTGTTGAGTTGATGGTTTTTTGAAATAGAAGTGAATGCTATAAACCTTGTTTGATTAGCATTGTTGGAGATTGTGAGTGAGCTAGTGCATGCTTCATGCTTGTGTGGTTTAAGATCTTTTGAGGTTGAGTTTGAGCTTGAACTAGGGTTTGCAAAGAACATGAGTATAATTGTTATGTGATATTGGTTGATAAGCATAGTTGGAAACATATAAGTGAGTGTTCATATTATTGGACTAGGGTTTGTGTGCAAGGATTATTTCATTAAGTGATTGGTTGAGAACATTTGGTTGAGCTTAGTCAAGTGGATGTATGAAGTGATAGTTCAAATTCTATGAAAAAAATTGTTCTATATTTTGAAGTGATTTCAGAAAGAGGTTGAGTGTTGATGAGTGTGAAACATATTGAGTCTCTAAAAATTCTCTATATGTTTCTATGATAAAAGAGAGATTGAAAGTGATTAATATTTTATGAGTGTGAAGGATATTGAGTCTCTAGTAATTCTCTATATGTTTCTAAACGAGTGAGTGAAATTGTATGAGCATTGAGGTGAATGTGAAGCATATTGAGTCTCTAACAATTCTCTGTATTTTTCTAAAAGAGTGATTGAAAGTGATTGAGCATTGAGGTGAATGTGAAGCATATTGAGTGTCTAAAAATTCTCTATATGTTTCTAAATTAGTGATTGAAAGTGATTGAGCATTGTGATGAATGTGAAGCATATTGAGTCTCTAACAATTCTATTTATGTTTCTATGAGATTGGAAAATTTCTAGTGTGAACTTGTTGAGCAAATATGAGATAAGTCTTTGATAATACTTGTGAGTAGAGTTGATTGATTTGTTCAAACCTTGGATTAAGGTTTGGGGCATATCTAGTAGAGTTGATTTGAGATTAAGTAAAGCTTTGTGTTAAGGCTTGAAGATAGATATTGAGGACATATTTGTGCTATACCGAAGGATTGTGTTTAGTGCAGATCAGAGGACAGAGATTGAACACATATTTGTGCTAGACCGAAGGACTATTTTTAGTGCATATCAGAGGATAGATATTGAGGATAGACTTGAGGACATATTTTGGTGTAGATTTGAGGATCAATTTGTGCCAGACCAGAGACAGAGATTGAGCATATTTATGCTAGACCGAAGGACTGTGTGTAATACAAATTTGAGATAGATCTTTGAAGCTGCTATAGTATAGAGGATGAAAGTCTCTAGTGGATAGATATCCATTAGCCAGGGTAGTGAGGATAGGTGTCTTCAGTGGATAGAGAGCCATTAACTAGAGTAGTGGGGGTAATAGTTCTAGAAGATCACCAGTCAGAGCTAAGGAGAAAGGAATTATCCTATGAATAGAGATACACGAACTTGATTAGGGGATTGGTGTCTCCTTTGGACAGAGATCCATAAATATTGTAATAGGGAAAATATTCCCAAGATATTGATTGAGAAAATTTTAGTAAAATATTTTCTTCGTGGAGTAGCCCACATTGGGTGAACCACGTTAAATTGGTGTCTCTATTGTGTATGGTTATTTATTCATTGTTTTTATTACTTCTATTGATATTTCTATCTTTACATTACATAATATTGATTGGGAAGAAAAAGTAAAAAGTGGTCTTATAGTGTTCAGCCGCCCTCTTAGTATAAGCTTATGTTCTTCATCTTCTCCTTGTCTAGAGGGTGCAAATTCTTGAGTTTGCTTTACCAATTATAATGACTTCCATGTTGTATGTCTTAGCCAAATTTAATACTTTCTTTCATTCAAGTTGCATGGGTAATAATAAGGCTTCCCCTATATGCCAATGATGCTACTCCTAATGCTTCTATTACATGGATAGAACCCTACAATGCTTGCATTGGTTTATTTACACTATTGATATTTTTCTAAGATGCCTTCACTAAAGGCTTTCAACTATCAAGTGTACCTCACTTTGCCTTCACCAAATACTATTGTATGCACCTTCTTTTTCCTTCACCAAATTCTACTTCGATGCTAGATATATTCAACCTAATGTTCTTGGTGTAGCTATGAATTCTGCTTCTTTATTTCACCTTTCTGGTTATCTTTTACTTGAGAACAATATCTGGTAATTCTTGGGTGATTGACATAGGTTTATGCTACTAAAACTATCTCCCATTTCTTGTAGATACTTCACATTTTAGATCTCTTTTGAATGGATCTAATGAGGTGCTATGAAAATGTAGAATAGGATGGTGTAGACATTTGCCCCCTTGTGCTCTTAAACTAAGTCTCTTGACTTCTTGAAATACAAGCTGATATAAATCAAAGTTAATATTACTTTCAAACCCTTGGAAATACATTTCTTGTTTGGTTACTCTTACACTTAACAATCCAAGATTTTTAATAATGTTTTGCACTATAGTATATACAAATTTTTAGAATCTTCTCTTGCTTAGAATAGTCAATATAATTTTGATATTTTTCTTTCTCTCAAAATATATCTAACTTCTATTCTTATGTGCAGGTTTATCCTTGAATATTATAACTTTTGCACCACCTTGAATACTTCAAATAGAAACCTATTTATGCAACATTTAAATATTGAAACTGGTTCTCAATAAACTTTAATAAGAGACAAAATATAAAAGTTCAACTAATGAACCTTTTGCAACTTTGTTGTATACCTTTTCACCTATATAGATGATGATGATGATGATGGTTATTTGAATCATCTAAATTGTTATCTTTTTTAGATGATATTGCAGCTCTTCTAGGCTATAAAAAAATAGCTCTTTGACTCACCTTTTTGTAGATTTAACACTCCACTAAGCTGCTGCCCAAAATTGGAATATGGTGGCTCTAATTTCTCTTTAGAATATACCTCTAAAATCTGAACCTTAGAAGCTACTAATGATTCTCAAATTGTTGCTTTCTCGTTGTCCTCAAATATGAAAATTTTTATATTGTGAATTAGTCAAAACCTTCACCAAAATGTTTTCCTTGAATCTCAAAAAATTTGTAGGAAACTCCTACAAGTTGTACCTGAGATATTCCTCAATAACCCTTCAATGAAAATCCCAAAATATCTCAAATTTGGTGGTTTCTCTATCTCCTTTCTGCTTTCAAATTCTACCTTCAAAATAGATCTTCATCTCAAGAATCTAAAATTCTTGAGATCTTCTCCAAACTACTTCAAAATTTGACAAACTTCTTACCAAATCTTTCTCCCTTGGACTTGTTTTTGAATGGAAACAATTATCCCAATTTCTTTACTATCAGGAACTTCTCCTTAGTAGTAAATTTCTCCAATGAGTTCTTCTAGGAACTCATTCAATGAGGCTCTCCAAGCCTTCTTGTTTCTCCTTGATATATCTACAAGATCTTAAATGTTACAACTTTAAAAACCTTCAATGAGACCTTCCTTGATCTCTTCAATCTTCATCTATGTATTTTTTGTAGTGATGTCTCCTTTTTGGACATCCTAAATCCATTACTACTAAAATATGCAATATGACTTTTTGTTAGTCCTTATCTATCCTCAATCTTCCACTATAAAATTTCTACAATAGGTCCTTCTATGAAGCTATTCTAAAATGTGAAGTTTTCAATATTCAATGGAGATCACCAATCTCCAACCTTCACTATGACTCTTCTTCTTGAGTTTCTTCTTCATTAAATGGATTATTTTTTCTAGGAACTCCTCCTCGATTTACAATACTCAATGTGTCTTTCTTGGCCACTATATGTCTCCTCAATATCTAACTTTGAGTCTTTAATATACAAATATTTTAATGGGACCTTTCTCCTTAGGCCTCCAAATCTTCAATATCCAACTTGTTGCTTCTGGTATTGGATTGATTCCAAAGAAGATATTCTTCCTGGCTCCAGTAGGAAGCTTCCCAACTTTCTTTGAATCTCTTTTCTTCTACAACAAATTATTAGGTAATAATAAAGTAAATATCTATAAATATATAGAAAACAATCTTCACTAGTTGGGTTGATAATCTAGTGAGAGCAATGTTGAGTTTTAGTCTTCACAAGTTTTTTTGCAACTCTATGGAAAAACTCTATCCAATAGTAAATTTAAAAAATCCTAAAAATGATATTTACAATCTCCTCTCAATATCTCTTGTAGCTTTCTCTATTTCTTATTGATATACCTAGTGCTTTGATACCAATGTTAGCTTTTGAAGCTATAAACTTAAAGGAAATACAACCACAAGTATGGAAATAAGGATACAATGTTATAACTATGATAATGGCTAACTAATATGCATGAAAATATTATATAAAACTTGATATAGTGCTTAAGAAATGCTCATATATGAAAGCTCACAAAAGTATAAAATGTTATTCAATGGATGTCACTACCTCTCTATATTGTAAAAATGGATCTACATTGTATCTACTACTATTCTACCTATGCACTCCAGAATCCTCTCTTACTTCTATTCGATGAAGGCCTATTTATAATGAGATGCAAATCTTTACGTTCAGTATTCCTATGACACCTCACTATTCTAATTTGACGTATATACATGTGGACTACATGCACATTTATATCATTGCATATTCTAACACGTGTGCATTTATTACATTGCTTTGATAAAGTACTTAAGTCCTAATAAACTCATAATCTAAATATGTACCCATGATGGTACATTAGAAAGAACCAAATAATATAATATATTCCAATAGTTTCTATAGGAATGGATCAAGGAGGACTAGGAATAATACGAACAAAAATTGTGAACAAAGCACTAGGGGAAAAACTCTTGTAGTATCTATCTCAGTCTCTAGACTTTCCATGGAAAAGGATTTTAAAAGCTAAATATGTATACTCAACAATAGGAATGTACCTAATTAGAAATATGAACATAAGGTTTGGAAACTCTCTAATGTGGAAACATATGGTGGAAGCTAAGAAATTGATCCTAAACAAGATCTCCTAGCTTCCATGATATGGATCTCAAATTGCCTTATGGAATGATCCAATACTTGCAAAACCTCCTTTGCTAAGTATTTGTAGCTTAGCTCTAAAATATTAGCTATAGCATTTATATATCTCAAAGCTTAATAAAAATTTCCATTGATGCAACAACATAGTGTAATGGAGAGATCCCCCATTTCCATCACCCCTTACAGTGGATAGGGATCATTTTAATAAAAAGTACAATGTGAAACTATTGAGACAACAATGTTTGGATCAACTTATTTTTGGAGACACCAATAAATAAAGTGAATATACAATTTATGTGTATAAAAATACACCTAGATGGATTTTCTAGTAAAATACTGACAACAATTTGAAATCTAAATATGCCACTCAAGTTCAAGTCTTTTCTTGTTTAGTTTTGTAGAAAAAATATTCTGACAAGTGACAACTTGTAAAAAAATAATATTTTTAGTCCCCGTGCATGTTCTAGAAGTATGAATCACAATAATACTATACCCCCTTATTATTTGAGTGTAACCCAACCACTCCCATCTAGTTAAATATAGACAATTATTTTGGATCTCCCTTGTTAGGACTATGAACATTGAAGATTGTCTAGTAAATTGATTGTCAAAATATAAAAGGGAACTAAAGGAAAAGTCATTAATCAAGTATCTTTAGAAATCCATGCCCTTCTTTTGTGGTTTGAAATATTTGTAAGGACAAGAATAGGTTGATCTTTCAAGGTAAATGGAAAAATTTGTATTTTTACTAAAGTAATAATCAAAGACCTAATGAAATTTGAAAGGCACCTTCAAACATAAGTAGCATCAATAAAGCTTAAATGTGTAGGAATTAAATCTAACCAGCAAGTTAGATCTTCAAGATTTTACTCAACCAATATGAATGTATTAGTAATAATGCCACCAAATATAAATTACCCTACTTTGTTCTTTGATAAGGCATCTAAGTCAAATATGGGCATAACAACTATAAGGGGAGTGACCATGAAAGAATATTAGACACTAGCACTCAAGTATTGCATCAACCTAGGAATTCCTTCCAACAATATGATGGATGAATTGGCATAAATATTGGACTAAAGTTGACAATAGAATATCGGATAGGACACCTACACATATATGGGGATTCTAACCTCATTATAAGTGCTCTATCCAAGGATAAAAAAATTGGTTAAATACAACTCCATATCATATTGAGAAGGACAAAAGAACTTATTAAAAAATTAACACATGTATAATATTCCCACAATCATAAGGAATTTAACAAGACATCATATGCACTTACCAACAATAATATAATAAGAGAGTATTCCAATTTAAGAATTACGAGGAAAAGAGTTTGGTGAAAATGTGATGGTGGATGAAAGAGGGAAATCAATAAAATAGATGGATATTTTGGATCCTTTGAATATTCTAGAACCTTTGGAGATCCCTACACCTCTAGACAACCCTAGACCATTGAATGATTCTGAATATTTTGGATTTTACTTTTTCTCGGTGATTCTAGCACCATTTGTATTTTAGGCACCTTTTGTATTTGGGTTTCCAATGATTTTTTATTTGGATTTCTAGTGCTCTTCATAATTTGGTATGCTTTTTAGATTTTTAGATTTTTATATTTTTCTTTGTTGCATATCCCTCCTGTTAGATAGCAATCTTGTGACCTCCAAGTCACTTGTTGAATAAACTATTTGTACTTTGAAAACTTTATTATCAATACATAACTCTCTTTTTTGAAATAATATTAAGAAAAATATTTAAATTGATTTACATAAATTAATATAATTTTTTTATTAAGATTACACAATTATTACATATACAAGTCCAAATTCCATAATGATCTCATTTTTAATCTTTTTTTTTTTATATTTTTATATAATAAATCCATGTTTAGGGATAAAAACCAATACTATTCTAGCTTTTAGATTTTTGTCATAAGAAAAACCAAAATATTTTTTAAATTAAAAATACATATTTCTATAAAAACCTATTATAAAGGTGAAAGACTTGTCAAGGAGAAATCACACACACACACACACATGTATATATAAAGAATACATTGTGAAGGTTGAAGCTTTACTTGGAGCAGTCATTTAACCAAAAATAATAATGTTATTTCTAACATAATCCATATCTTGGATGGATGTCATAAGATAAAATGCCCTTGTGTGACCACAAATTAGATATTAATCATAATCATGTAGGCTAAAACCCTCCAAGGTTCATGGTATTTTTGTCACCTATGTAAATAATTAATGCAATCTAAATTATCTAGGCCAGGGGATTTGAAAATAAGTATTAACATTACTTTGGTCTATTTTTTTCCCCCTCAACTCTAATATGTGGAGATCAAAGCTAGTCAACTAGTGATAAGGGCGCCTCTAACATGGAGTAAGTGGATAAAAAGCTTATGATTTTATAGATGGATCCCAATATTAAGCCTATTATTTATGGGTGAGGAAGACTTCAACATGGGCCAAGTGTACAAAATCCTATGACTTTATAATTAAACCCCAACACTAAACCTATGATAATTTTAATTTTGATAAACATATTTAAAACATGAACTTCACATATGATTTAGTTGAGATATATGAAATTATTAGTGAGTAATGTGTAGACTTATGTTGTTTTAACTTTAGAATACCTTGGAGACATTATTTAAAAGGAAAAATAAATTATGTTCAATGAATTTTTATTTTATTTTATTTCTAGATTAATTATATGATGGATAAATGTTGAATTCTTAATTATATGAGTCAAGAATAAGTGTGAGTTAGAAGTTGGCCTCACTTTTTTTAGTTTTAGAAACCAAGTAAATATTATGATTGTAATAAGGAAACAAGTATGGGTAGGAAGCAAAATCTTAACAAGGAGAAAAACTTTTTCCTGTTCGAAATATTAGGGAAAAATAAAAAACTAAAGGATTTTTGTAGATAAATGAATAAAATGACAAGAATATCATTTTTTAAAGTCCTAACTAGAAGGAAGGATGTCCTAGATAAAAGTATGGATGCCCTAGTTGAGGATAAGAGGAAAATTGAACTATGGAAAACCCTATTGAAGTAGTAGATATTACACTAGAAGTGATTATCAAGGATGAGATGACTGAGCATGATTTAATGGTTCTTAAAAGAAAAGGTCTAATATATAAGTTCCAAAGATATTAGCCAAATTTTTGGAGGATTCAAAATTGGATCAAATGAAAGTGGGAATTGAATTCAAATTACTTCATGATTTTATTTTTAAAGGAATTATCCTCATCATTTTCTCTAGTTTGAAAATCAAGGATAAAATAATGGATGGTGACCCATGGTTTAGGGGAAGAGATGCATTATATTTAAAACCATGGAGTGAGAATTTTTGCATGGAACTAGAGATTATTAAAAGGCTTTCAGTTTGAGTTAGGTTTTTGGGCGTCCATATGATATTATTAATAAGGAGGTATTAAAAAATATTGGTAATACTATAATGAAGTTCATCTAGGAGGGACCAACTACTAAGGAGCAAAGGCATGTTGTATAAACCAAAATGTGTTGTCATGAATATTTTAAAACCTTTGCCATGGTCTATTAGGATTAAATTTAAATCAAGATAATGGGATCAACAAGTGGATTATAAAAATATTGTATTTCAATGTCATAATGCTATGAGAGTGGACACATGATAAGAGACTGCAAAGTGAAAATAATGGGAAAAGAGATGGAAAATAGGCATGAGACAAAATTTAATATGAAGCAAGGAGATCATATCTTGGGTCAAATCAAGGATTTTCCACTACTAATAAAATGACAAATAAAACCCCTCTACATCAAATGGTGAAGGCCATTATAGTTTACTTGAGTCAACCAGTAGAAGGAAAATATGACACAAGGGATGAGGAAGTACAATATCCAAGTCCAAATTTAGAAAGAGTTAAAGGTGCAAAGAAATATTGGGAGTAAAAATTTAAAGCAAAGGAGATGAGAGAGGTTAAGTTTAATCAAGGTAAATCATATTCATTTTTCTCAAGTAGAAAAAATAATATCCTTGCAATAAAAATAAAAGTAGTATAGAGTGTATCCATTGAATTTTAGGGTTTCAAGAGCAACATAATGAAGAAATGTATATAGAGTATATCTGTAGAAATGTAGGTCTTTTAAGGTAGCACAAGAAAGTAATTACTATGGAGGATCATTGTTGTATTTTGGGGTTTCTAGGGTTAAATAAAAAAAAAATTGTGAGGTTCTTCCTTGTATTTAATATTCTTTAAGGTAACATAAATTTTTAGAAGTTGTCTCATTATAAATAGTATAGAAAAATTAAAAATATTTATGAATATGAAAGTGTTTGTGAAAATGGAAAAAGGATATCTTTCAAGGCAAGAACAAAGAGAAAAAGAATCTCAAAGGGATATTGATTTGGGAAACTAAAAATAAATGTCACTAGTGATAAAAGGAAAAAGTGACAACGAAAGTGTTAATAAGGGATTGATGGGCTGTTATAGTCTTGATTTTATTTTAATACAAGAAACAAAATTGAGTAGTGAGCTGTAAGAATTCATTCAAAAAAATTTGGAAGATGAGGGATTGTATTGTAGTTTTTTCTATAGAAGCTTCTAAAGGTATTGCCACAATATGAGACAAACACATGTAATGAAAATTTGATATAATAAAAAAGTAACCAAACAATAGTTAATCCTCATGAAAGATGTTGGAAATACCTTAGAATATTTTTGTCAAATATAATGATGATTTAGAATTGTGATCTATGGGTTCTTTGGGGAGGGAGACTTCAACATAGTTATATCTACTTCAACAAATAAGGTCAGTACTCATGGATGGTCTAAATTAGTACAATATTTTTCTTCATTATAAATTCTAATGGCTTTTTGGATGCTATTCCTTCAAATTTCAATACACATGGGATAATAAATGCATTGGGAAAACCTATATAGTAGAAATATCAGATAAAATTTTGTTATTCGACATATGGTTACAAAAAAAGAGCAAAATATCTTAAGATATATTATTACAAATAGGGCCAAATCATAAAATCCTTATATTGCTATGTTATTTACTCAACAATGGTCATCCAAATCCATTTTGCTTTCAATATGTGTCTACAAGGCCTAGTTTCATCTAGATGATTATGTTATGGTGGTATGAAGCATATTTTGAAGGATTATGTATGTAAAAATTTTCTCAAAAGATGAAATATCTAAATGGGAAAATGAAGTTCAGAATGCAAAATATTTTGGTCACATTTTTAAATAAAAAGGAGATTTAATCCAAGCTCCAGAACTCACAAGAGATAGTAAAAATCAATGGAATGGACCAGGGTTCTCATATTTATGAAAAAAAAATACTTTTTTATTCTTACTTTATATTGGAAAAGGAGGAATCATATTGGTTCCATAAATAAAGAGAATTTTGTATCAAGGAAGGAGATAGAAATACTAAAATTTTCATCCTATAGTCAAAAAAAAATTATTTCCATCGCATAAAAAACATTTCAACTCTAAATGGAAGAAATACCAATGAAGAAGAAGATAAGAGGAAGGAATAAATTAATTATTTCAAAGATATTTTTTAGAATTTAAGCACAATAAGGAATATCAAGTTAATTTTTTGTTAAATATTCCGTCAATTATTACACAAGGATAAAATGAAAGCTTGTTGAAGAAAATATCTATGGAGAAGCAACATGAGGTAATTTTCTCTTTCCATCGTAACAAGGTACATGGCTCTAATGGATTTCTTGTAATTTCAATTCAAACATTTTGTGATATATTGAAGAGTGCTATGTTAGTTGTGGTTGAAGAGGTTAGGATAAGAAAGGCTAAGGTTATAATAAGGAATATCAATACCACCTTTATTACATTGGTTCTAAATAAATGCAAGACAAAACATATGGATAGTTTCATCCAATAATCCTTTGTAATATCATTTATAATATCATTTCAACAATTACGTTAAACATATTGAAAAACATTATATATTATGTTGTCTCAAAGGAATAAGGTGGTTTTATCTATGGTAAACAAATTATTTATGGTATAATAATTTCAAAAGAGGCCATATATTCTCTTCATTCCATGAAACAATCAAGTATACTTATGAAATTAGACATGAACAAAGCATATGATAGGATTTACTAGAGTTTTCTAGATGATATTCTCAAAAATTTTAATTTTAAATTAAAGTTGGTGTGAATGGATTAGTTGTTGTTATAGTAGTTCAAAATATTCTGTTTCAATTAACGGTTCCCCTATTGGATACTTAAAGTCACCTCTTAGACTCTTCCAAGGTGATCCACTATCTCCTTATTTATTTATTATTCTTGTGAAGGCATTAGGGAGATATTTCTCAAAGAAAAAAATGTAAGGGAAATTCAAAGGTATTCATGTTACAATAAATGATCCATTTAAATATCATCTCCAATTTTTTGAGGATAGTTTTCTTTTAGGTCATCCCTTAGCCAATGAGGCTATGGAGTTTAAATAAATGTTATCATGTTATGAGAAGGTTACCAGAAAATTGGTAAACACTACAAAATTTTGAATCTTTTCATTAACACTACCCTTGATTTAGTGGATTATTATAGATATTTTAGAGCCTACAATAAAAAATTTCCATTGAAATATTTGTGTATTCCTTTGTCTCATAAAGGAAAAAATAAAGAAAACCTTGTTTGGAAGGTTATAAAGGTAAACTCTTAACCATGGATGGAAGGATACAACTCATAAAGATTACATTGCAATCCATACCTATTTATATGATATCACTTTCAACATTGCTAATAGGCATAACATCTTAATTTGATAAAATTCAAAGAGATTTTATTTTAAAATGATGTGAGGAAAAAATGTTTTCTCTTTTTAAGTGTGTAGGGTTTGCAAAGGAAGGAATAGTAGAGGGATAGTCGTACAAAATTATAAATTTATAAGTTTTCCTTTGGGGTAAAACTTGGTTGGATATTATTCAAATATTAGGGAAAGATTTGAGCAAATGTTCAAAAACACATAGGTTCTCTTGATGTGATGAAATTATTCGATAAACTAACCCTACCTAAAGGATTACCAACATTGAACTGCATTATATATAGTCTACATTTGATCAAGAAATATATTATATGGTTATTCAATGAGGGGTATTATACAATTTTTTTGTCCAATACTTGGTTGAATCCTTAACCTCTTATATATTATTCAAAATGAAAACCATTGGCTTGGGTATGTCTAGCTTGCAAAGGTATAAATATCAAATATTATATTTACATAAGCAACAAATTGCAGATCATGGATTCCTATTAGTAACTTATTTGAAGGAAAATAACTCAAACAAATAGTAGATGAGCTAAAAAAAAATGCTTCAAAAGTTAATTTACCTGCTTTTACATGAAAGGATGAGTTGGATTGAAATATATCAAAATATGGTAAATACTTAGTCAAGTTGGGATATGAGAATTAAGAGCAATTGAAATTTTCTAATCTTAATGATTTCCCTTTGAAGAGTGTTTGGTCATAAAAGGACCTCCATAATGCCTCATCATTTCTTTAGCTAGCATTCAAAAGTGAGATTCTTATAGGATAAATTCTATTAAAAATATATATATATCATGGAAATTTCAAGTGTGCCTTGTGTTAGAAGGATCTAGGAACATCAGATCATTTACTTTTTTATTGTTCATTTTCTTATACTATTTGAGGCTATTTTTTAATATAAAAATATATTGGGTATCTTCACTGACATTGATAGAGTTTATGAAATGTTGGATTAATTATTTCGAAGCTAAACCATTATATATTCTAGGAGGATTATTATTGCTATTATTTTTTGGAATTTATGGCTAGAAATTAATAAAGGAATCTTTGAGTGGTTAATTTCTACTTGGTAATACAAAAGTGGCTAGTGAGGGAAAAGTTGCAAGAGTTGAAACATACTGGGAATATTTGATATTACATCAAGACTTTATAGGACCTCATGGTGGAGATCAAGAGCATGTTATAGCATAATATATTGTTTATGTTTAAACATAGTATTTAGTTGTGGGCTAAGACAGAGCTTAGATGCCACAAGATGAATAATTTCTATGATTTCATTACTATTTTAGATAATTTATTTAACTTTAGTGAGAGATGTCGAAGGATTACTAGAACTCCACCATATCTAAGGGAAAGAGTGTGCAAGAAGGGGTGAGCCAATATTCTAGTAAGCCATACATTGGGATCCAAGGTGAGAAATTTACTCAAAATTTGTCCATGGGATCTATGAAATCCAATAAGAACTCCAAGGGTAGTGGTAAGAAGTCCTTAGGTGGAGAATTTGATTAAGAAATTCGCTTGCGGTTGAGTTGTTGGACTTGTAATGGACTTGATCCTAAGAAAGTGTGTCCACCATATCTATAAGTACCAATGGTCCAACAAGATGATTTGGATGAATATGGTTACTTATAAATGGGGGTCATCCATGGGCTCAATTCCATGGAAATGATTGATTCAAGAGATAAGGGGAGTGAAGGAATGCTTGGGTTGAATTTTGTTGATGTGGTGATCAATGGAATGATAATTAGGGTGTTCATGGATACCCACACTAATCATAATTATGTTAGTATTTTCCAAGCCAAGGATTTGGGCCTCCAATCCTCTATGGGTATCAAAAGATTCAAAATAGTCAATTCACATATCATAGAGACTATAGAATCTATATGGGATGTGGATGTGTAAATAAAAAAGAGGAGAGAAAATATCAATCTATCAGTGGTCAAGATGGATGCTCTTGAGCTTGTGTTGGCTTAAGATTTTATCCAAAAGGCTAAAGTTGTAGTGATTCCTCACCTTGAGAATTTGGTTATGTTTTACCCTAAGAAAATGTGTTTGGTTAGGATAAAATAAATAAGGCAATCAAGGAAGCTACATAAGTGTTCAACATGTGGATATATAAGGCTATAGAAAAGAAAATGTTAAACCTTGGGTATCTAGTAGTAGTTGTGGGAGACTGAGATGAAGGAGAGATACAAGCAGTTCTTATTTCACTAGGTATGGAGAGGGTTATCTATGAGCACCATTACCATATTTCAAATGATATTTCATTGGCATTTCCTCCTATAATAGCAATATACTTTATCTATGAATATAGTGGGACATATGGGAGTGTGGCCCAGGTGGACAAGGTTACCCATGAGATGATTTTTTTTGGACACCTAAGAAGGAATCCTCTATTTTATGTGAGTCAATTCAAACATACATTTTTGAGGAATTTGAGACTAAAGGGAATCATACTAATTGACCTCCCACAAACATAATAGATGGACCAAAATAAAAAATGGAGTGTATGTTGATAGTGTAAATAGTTGGATGGGGTAATCAAAAGCATAAGGAGTTCTTGGTGAGTTGGGTGGATGATCCATCTATGAGTTGGAAGTGGGGATCTCCTCCAAGAATGATGAGGTAAATTCTAAATCAACATTGAGGTAATCACTAATTTTAAGTGGGGGAGTCTATGGTGGGTGCCTATGTTTAGCATCCACACCCATGATCACATATTTAGATTTATGTTTCTAGTGTCGTTAATGAGCACATAATAGATTGGTAAAGTAATATTTAATATCTTCTAATCTTGTGTACAAAAAGTGAATGGATAATATAGCTAGCATTGTGACTATTCTCATGTCCAAGAAGTGCATGGAGAGGGAAATTTGAGTTGTGTCTACTCTTGTGTATGAGGAGTGCATCGAGAGGGTGATAGGATGAAGTTGAACATTCTTTGCTCTTGTGCATGACAAGCACATGGAGAGGGTAGTGGGTATTATGTGTGGGTAGTATTTTAGACTTGGTCCCAATGTGGCTATCTAAGTTTACTTGAGTCTTGGGGAGGGATTATCCATTATTTTCATCAAGTAGTCACCAAGTATGATCAGTGGTTCCCAAATTAATGGTGTTATTGTATGGTGGTCTTGTACCATTATTGTTGTATACTGGGTCATTAGTCTTATAAATATTAATTAGAATACATTATTTCTTCCAAATATGTATTGTTTTATGTGGGTGCTCTTTTTGTTAGATTATATTTCTCTTCATTGCAAGTTTTGTGTGTTTGTTTCTACTTAACCCACTAAAAAATAAAAAAATATATCATTATGTTGTGGCTATCTTTGTGTAGGAAAATGCTAGAAGGTATAATCCATGGCTCTTGATGAGTCTAGTATAAAGAGGTTGATTCAAAGAGAATATACAATGCTACCCAAGACTAGCTAATAAAAAGACAAATCTCAAAATCATGCTTAAGTTTGGAACCATATTATTGCCTCTCTTAAAAAAAATTGTATAGACTTGGGGCTTATCATGGGAAGTGACTAGTGTGGAAAAAGAGGTGCTAGCCTCTTGGTTATATTATTTGAATATACATGGAAGGGTTATCTATGAAAAAAGAGTTAAAATTAAGGATGTGCTTTGATCTACAGTAAAGTAAAAATGTCCAAAATTTGTGTTTATCAACATTAATTTTTATGATGCTTCTGAAGGAAATCTAGAAAACCTAGTGGAGATGGTGTTTTTCAAAATAATGAAGGCAAATTTCTCCTCACTTACATAGTATCATATGGAACTTCAACTAATAACTATATAGAGGCTAGGGCACTTCTTAAAGGGATTAAAATCACCATTGAAAAGGAATGGAAATATATTTCAATTGAGAGGAATTCACAAATTTCCATTAATGCTATTAATAAAAATGGATGTAGAGATAGGATTAAAAAAACACTATTATTAATGTTCATAAACTATTATTGAAGGTAGACTCTTAGAAATTAGAGCATATCTATAGAGAAGGATTTCAACAAGCTAATTATTTATCCAACTGCATTGTTGATTTTATTTTTTTGAAACTCAAATTTTAAAAGGCAATTGATTGAGTGAGATATATCTCTTAATAAACATGATTACAAGGAGTTGGTTGTAGAAATATAGTAGTTTAAAGAATAATAATATATTTGATATAAAGGAAATGAAAAATATTTTTAATAAAAGAGAAAACTAGATATGGTTCAATTGACTTGACAACAAATGTAATATTCTAGTATTTTTATGGGAGTGACCCCCAATATAATTCACAAAGAAAAAACGTTTAATTCAATTTTAAATACAAGTATTGCCATTTTTTATTAAAAAATCATCACTAATATTTTATGGATTTTTTAGATTATAGAGAAGAGGGGAGGACAAAAAATATGAGGTATTAGAGCATAACATGACTGGTATGGCTCAAGTAGGCAAAGGAAGTGTGTCTCAAGGAGAAGAAGAATAAGGTTATTGCCAACAATGCCACCTTTGAAGTAACATTCAAGTCTCATGACATGAATAACAACAAAAATAATAACAATAAATACACCAAGGAAGAGGAGGATGAGATAAAGGATGAGGAAGAGGAGACACCAAAGCCTATAGGGCCAATTGACCATATGAAGTGCACAATGGTGGGGGTAAGCATTTATGGTGGATCAATGAGCAACATGATGTTTTTTATGGTGATAACAAGGGATCTTGAGGGGTAGTGAATCCTTCATGGAAGGAACAAAGTGAAGGTGTGAATCTACTTGATAGTTGGGGTAAAAGAAAGAGGTTTTAATTCAATATTATAATGATGAATCCTATACAATCACATACGTTATCATCAAGCATGGGGAATACACCATCACTATTGATTGTAATAACTAGAACATCATCACTAAACCCTTATTGATGTTCTTTAGTGATTATATAAGCATAGTTACAATGATTATTGAAGGCACCATGGTGAGGTTTATGAATGAGATTTTTATGTAGAAAAACTTCCCACATATGGTGATGTCTAGCATGGTGGGGATGATATCCATCATTCTACCTAAAACTAATAGTGATATCATCCTACTCATGCTTTTGGAGGTGTGCAAGGGGTATTTGAGTAGGTGTTGCATGAAAATCAATTCTAAGTTAGACCATTTACCTCATTATTAGCTAATGATCACCTTTTTAGCAGGTAGATCCATGGGTATGGGCATGGGCATGGGGATGTGGATGGGCATTGGTGTGTTTAAATGGATACCCATGGAACCTTTGACTATAATGATGATCATATATTAGATGATCATTGTCACTCAAGCACTTTAGGCTCATGTCCAATCTATGGGAGAAATAGCAAATTGATATGATCGAAAATATTTAATGGAGGTAATGAAGGATTTGCATGAGGCACAAAGCAAAAATCAACTCGATTTATTGAGTGATGCAATAGGATAAGTAGAGGGATTGATAAATAGGAAATAATCCAACAATAAGCATGCAGATGTAGACAAAAATGGGAATGAGAATATTTTCTCAAAAAAGGATTCAAACTTTGATAATGCCCCACATAATGGAATTCATACAAAGCACCAAAAAAATTCAAGAATGGCATGAGGATAAATAAAAATAGATATGGTAGTATATCAACATGGACTAGAAGATTTGATGAAATATTTGATAGGAGTATTAAAAGGAAAGTCTCATAAGCCATTGCAAGAAAGTAAAAACCCATTGAATGAAAAATGAAAAGATAATAGAAGTTGAGATGAAGATTTGAAGAGGAAGAAAAGAGTGGATGAGAATAAACAAAATAAAAAAATTGACTAGTAAAATAAATGAGGATGTAATATACTTGAATATACCATATAAAGTCTTTGAAATAGCACATCATAAGCTAAATAATACCTTGATAGCGAAATTTATAAGTTGCGAACAAGTTGGTGACCATATCAGGAAGTGGGTAGTTAATCAATGGAGAATGAAAGGGTGTGTCGATTTTTCCTTCCTTCTAAAAGTATTCTTCCTAGCTTCCTTAAACAACAGAGAAGACTACCTTAATTCCATTTTAGAAGGCCCATGGTTTATGAGAAGATCAAATGGGTATTGATATTTAATCCAAAGTCTAAGAAGATGGATGTGGCTCCACTTTGGGTAAGACTCCTTTATTTACCTCTAGAATTATAGGAGGAAGAAATATTTTAAGTCATGGCCAATTCCCGTGGCTAACTTCTTTTCATAGATTATGTCACTAGCAAAATAAAGTGAATATTATTTGCTAGAATTTGTGTAATGGTAGCATTAGAAAAGAAATTTTATGAATGAGATATTATCAAGAAATGTTTGAATGGTTTATAGGTGGGGAGTATGGAATAAAAATATTATTTACAAGAATGATCCCTTTATCCATAGGATTTGTGTTAAAATAAGGCATCTAGTGAAGGATTGTTCCAACAGATAGAGAAACATCTACAAAGGAAGCCATGATAGTAATGAAGGTATAAAGAAAGGGAAAATGTGGAAAAGGAGTAGAAATCTCAACTCTAAAAGCAATGAAAATTTTCTTTAGAATTAGGAAGACAAATCTTGAAGAGATTTAGGTCTAAGGGAAAGAGAATCCAAGGAAATTGATAATGTTGAATATTATAGGTAGGCTATGAAAAAAAAAAATAAGTATGTGGATACTAAGGAGGAAGAAATGCTAGAGAAAAATCCAAGTATTAGGGAATATAATGAATAGATATAGAATAATATACAAATTTAAAGCTCTTCGATGCTAGAATTAAGTGATTTAAAGAAAGAAAAAAATATGTGGTACAACAACAAAAAGAAGAAAAAGAGAAAGTGATGGGGGAAGTATTGGACTAAGAAGAAAATGATCCAAAAGTGGTTTCCTATACATTTAATAAAGTGTCATTGATAGAAGTAAATATCAAGAAAATAAGAGGTATCAAATCTAAGATTAACAAGAAGTGTAAAAAAGACTTCAAATATGGGAGCAGAGGGACAAAGAAGGTGGCTAGGCCAACTTTAAATGATATCAACATGGGGATAAAGATGGTCATATACTCGAGTGGGAAAAATTCCACCACAAAAAATAAGAAATTAAGATCATAATATAGATTGTTAGTGGAATGAATACCCCTAAAAAACATAGGTTGGTAAGATCCATGATTAAGGATCACCAACCTAATATAGTTTCATTGTAAGAAACAAATTTGAATGCTACAAATTTGAAGAATATCATGAAAGGCATATGGAAGAAGGGAAATTATTGCTAGGAGGAAGCTAAGGGGACCTCAGGAAGAATATTAATATTATGGAATTGTGATTTCTATGAAGGATAATTCATTTCAAAAAATGAGAACCACTTGATGGTTATTATCACTTCAAAATTTTTAAAATTTATCTTCCTTATCACTAACATTTATTCTCCAAATGTGAGTGCAATGAGAAAGAAATTGTCGAGGGAGATGGAGCAAATGGGACAATATATTAGAGGAATAATATGGATAGTGGTTGACCCACGTGTTGTAGGTGAGTTGGAGAGGGTAATGAAATCCTCCAAGGAAGGTCCTTGGTTTGAATCTCCACCCTAAAAAACCCACATCGCGTATGCAAAATCCAGTTGATAATGTTGGTACGGTTAGGATCAAGCATGACTTTCGGGTGATTTTGATGGTGTAGAAGCCCTTGGTCATGGTTTCTCAGACCAAGGTGGCCCTGCAAGGGGTTTTCACTAAATTTAAAAAAAATATATGGATAGTGGTTGATGATTCCAACACCCCTTTAATACCAAGATAAAATAAAGGGGATTCCTAGGGATTCTTGGAGATCATGGAGGATTTCAACAATTTTATATCAAAATATAGTCTTTATGATGTCGAATGAAGTGGCAATACATTTACTTAGAAAAATAGAATATTAGGGGATAATTCGATCCAAGTAATATTGTATAGAGTGTTGTTATCTATGGAGTGGCTTGAGAAATACTATAAGCACATGTTAGTACCAATGCCAAGGATGAGATTAAAACATAATACTCGAATGTTTTTGTGTAATTGGGAAGTAAGGAAGATTAATAGCCCTTTAAAATCTGAATATATATGGCTTAAACACCCAAATATTTATGAATAAATGGATGCATGGTGAAGGCATCCGATATAAGGATCTAAGATGCATATATTGGCTGGGAAACTCAAATATGTGAAGAGAGAAGTGAAAAAAAAAAAGAACAAGTTAGTATTTGGAAATATCTTCAAACAAAATGAAATCCAAATGTAGGAGCTTAGCTTTCATGAGTAGGAAGTAAGTAGAAGTGGGATGTACTAGGTCCTTTACATGAGAGAGAAGGATATCTAGTCAGAATTACATTTATAATGGCACAAGAGGAAACTTAATGGAGACAAAAGTTTAGGAATAAGTGGATTGTGGAAGGAGATAAAAACATAAAAAAAAATCATGTCTTGATCATAAAACATAAAAGTGATGTAAGAATAATTGAAGTCCTATAAGAGAATGGATATGTAGTCAAATATGAAGAGTAGATCAGGTAAGTGGTATTTGACTTCTTTAGCTAACTGCTAACTAAGGATAGGGAGGATGACTAGGAAGCTATGGAATATATACTTCAACATATCCCAATGTTGATGGCAAAATATATGAATGCAGAGCTTGAGAAAAATGTGAGTGAAGAGGAGGTCAAGGAAGTGGTCTTTGCCTTGGGAAAAGACATAGCTCTAGGTCCAGATATATTCTAGTTAGGATTCTTTTAGGCCTTTTCAAATATAATGAAGGAGGATGTAATACTAGCAATCTAAGAATCTAACCATTCAAGAAAAGTGTTGGAGAGTATAACAACAAATTTTTAATGTTAATTCCTAATAAATAGGGGTTGAAAGGGTTTAAGGAATTTAGACAATTAATTTTATCTAATGCAATTTATAAAATCATATCTAAGTAATATCATTAAGGCTAAAATATGTCCTCCTCAAGATCATTGTAGAATAACAAGGGGTTTTGTGAAGGGAAGGGATATATTGGATGGAGTCATTACACTTCATGAAATTATGCACTTGATAAAAAATAGTAAGAGGGAAGGAATGATGTTCAAGTTAGACATGAATAAATCTTACGATAGGGTTTCTTGGTGCTTCTTGGAAATATTTCTTGCTAAGTTTAGATTTAGTAGCAGATAGATAAGATGGATGAGTAATTGCAACCAATATTCTTAATCATTCTAAATAATTCTTTGGTAGGGTTCTTTGGGAGTAGTAGGGTTCAAATTATATGGGATACACTATCACCTTACCTCTTTATAACTATGGTAGAATATCTAGATAGATATATAGGTGTAGCACAAAATTCAAGAGTGTTAAGTGGGCTGAAAACCTCCATAGCCATAAGGGGTATCACTCACAAAAAGTTTGTAGATGACACAAATCTACTTGGGAAACCTTCGATGGTAGAAACTAGGGAGTTCAGGAGGATTATAAATATTTATGTAAAGGAATCCCACTAGATGATTAATATGAAGAAGATTAAAGTATTCTTCATTAACACTTTATATAATCAATAAAGAAAGACAACAAAAAAACTTGGATGTAATATCTCATCCCTTCCATATATATCTATCTATCTATCTATCTATATATATTTATATTTATATTTATATTTATAGTTATAGTTATATATATTTAGGAATTTTTATGTTTACTAGAGTATGCAAAGATCAAGATTGGGACATATTAATAGATAAGTTTCAATACAACTTAGAAGGATAGATAGAAAATTTAATATGTTAGGCAAGTAACATCTAGATACTAAAGATCACTTTGAAAGCCATACTGATATTTCTCTTATTTGTGTTTAAGATTCTAGATAATGTTGTAAACATAGTAGAAAGTATACAAAATTGATTATGGTCAGGATTTGAGAAGAGTAGAATACCACTTATTGCATGGGAGAAAGTGTGTAAACCAAAATAAATAAGAGGATTGAGATTAAAAATTATAAGAAACATAAATAAGGTCATAACTACAAAGTATGATGAGGTGGCCTTGTCATGCAAGTGGGCATGGTGAGGTGTCCCTAGGTTAGACTAAACTAGATTTAGGTCATATGTGCACCTAGGTTCAACTAGTGGAGGGGTTTTCACATGGTGACCATGGCTAAGTGTAGGAAAGGGCTTAAGTGGCCCAGGGGGCTGCAAAGGGAAATGTCCCTGTTTAAGTGGTAAAAACCACTATTTTAGCCATGAGGCTATCCAAGTCAATTCATAAGGCCTAAAAGGGGTTCATGTGGGTAGTCTTCTCAAAATAACCATTTTTAGGTGTCTAAAGTATCATTAAGGTCTATGAACTTATCCATTCTATCAGTAAGAGTGGTAAATCAAGTATGTTTCTCAAGATCAATATAAGTAAAGCTTATGACATGAGATCATGGAACTTCTTGGAAAAGGTGTTGTGCAAATTTGATTTTCTTATTGGATGGATCTCCCTTATTAAACAATGCTTCTCTACCCTTCGATTCTCACTTATTGTGAATGAGGAGGTCTTTGGATATTTTAGTAGTAGCAAAGGCGTTCAACAAGGAGATCCCTTATCTTCATGTCTCTTCATCACTCTTTTTGAAGCCTTGAGTAGAGCCCTGAAGTTAGTTGCCTCAACCAAGAGAATTAAAGGAATAAAACATACTTGTCCCATTTATACTATGATACACCATCAATTTGTGGATGGCACTTTTATCTCCACTAGTTCCTTTACTCCCTAGGAAAAATAAATTTAAAAAAAATCTTGAAGAACTTTGAATTAGCTGCTAGGCAATACATCAATTTCTTAAAAAGTACTCTTTTTCTTTAACACCCCTCTTAGTAGGTAGAGAGCTATTTGCCAAATTCTTGTTTGTTCCATTGTTGTTCTTCCTTATACGTACCTTAGCCTACCCCCTTTCTCTAAAATATGCAAGGAGGATCTCTAGAATCCGTTTCTTGAGAGAGTTGAAAAAAAGTTGGCAAGTTGGAAGGGAACTCTCCTTAGCCAAGTAGGTATGGCTAAATTCATCAAGTCCACCTTGCAAATTATCCCAATTTATTTTCTCTCTATTCCAAATTCCTATTAATTTTTTTGAAAAAATGGAGCAATTCCAAAGATATTTTTTATGGGTAAGGATTGAAGTCAAAAAAATATTTCACCTCATCTCTTGGGACCAAGTGTGCTGAAAAAGAGATTTGGGGTCTTAGGTTAAGGAAAATAAAATTCATGAACAAAGCATTTTGGCTAATCAATGTTGGAGGTTTATCACTCAATATTGTTGGACATTTTGAGTCATTAAGTCAAGTTATCATTGATGTCAAGAAATGAAGTCATCATTAATGTCAAGGAAATTGTCAAGAAACAAAGTTGTCAAGAGTTGTTATTGATCTCCAAAAATAAGCCACTGATGATGTCAAAGGTCAAGAGGAATAAAGCAGAGGTTAAAGGCAAAAGGGCTCCATAATATTTTTAATATTATGTGGAAGCATAAGTTAAAAGGTTTTTCATAAAAACCCAAGGAAGACTATTGCAAAGCTAAAGGAAGGTTTAATATTTATTTAATAAAATATTTAAATTCAAAGTGAATTTAAATTTTATTAATAAATATTATTTATACCAAGGTGTACAATGGAAGATGGTCTTAATAAAACCAAAGGGTTTTAAAGAATTAATTTATAAAATTTAAATTCAAATGAATTTAAATATTTTATAAATTAATAAGCTCCAAAGGAAATTCGAGCGTCGACGTCTAAATTCGTTGAAGGAAATTCGAGCATCGACATCATGCATGAAGGAGGGAAATTGATATATATACCAATGCCTAAGAGGTATTTTAAATTATCCTTTTGCTCAGAAAAATAAAGCATGCAATTGTGTTGATACTCGTGCAAAAAAGAAAGTGATTTTTTGTGTTTAGCGCCAGCGAATAGGGTTTAAAGAGGAGCAGTGAACAAGACCAAGCGCCAACTGGGCAGCATGGCCTAGTGGCAAGAGGATGACGGTTAAAGTGTTGGGCGCTAGGAGACCTACGTTCGAAACTCGATGGCAGCATTTTGGTGGTTGCATTGGTAATTGAAAGCGCCAAAGGAAGGTGCACGTTTTTGTTGTGCTAGGCAAGTGGGAAGACTTTTGGAGCACGCGGTGCTCGTTAGTCCCCAAGCGAGCACCTAGCTCGCACGATGGTTGGAGCCGTGGCTAGGGCACTGGTTGAGGCTGTGCTGTGAGTTCGAATCCCATCCAAGGTAAGGTAATAAATTTTTGTTTAATATTTTGTGAGTTGCCTAAAGTTTGGAGTTAAAAGGGTTGCTTAAAGGATTGGTAGTTGGAAATTAATTTTTGATAAGTTGGAGGAATAAGGTGTTAGTTTATTTTAATAAAGTGGTTGTGTCACATTAAATTGTTTTAAGTTTCAAAAGGATAGAGGGAACTTCTAAGCATTGAGTTATTTTTAAAGAAGAGTGCATTGAATATTATTTTAGTTGGGGAGATCATAAGGTGTAAGTGGTATATTAATTTTTGTAAATGTTGATGAATGATTTCTTAAAGGTGGAGTGATAAGGTGTATATTTGTCTTGATATTTACATTGTATTTTGAGGAAGATTATTATCTAATAATTTCTTTGAGCTTGGCAAAAGAGTGTTTATGGTTGTGGCAGATTTATGAGATTCCTTCATCATCAAGAAAAAGGTATGAGCACATTCTTCCATAGTTAAATTGATTGGTTGGTTTTCTAGAAAATAATTTTGGAGTGAAAAGGACTTGATTAGGGTTTCCTATTGAATGAGTTGAGTTAATGCTTCAAGGTTTTCTGGAATAAAGAGTTGTTAAAACCTTGTTTTATAAGCATTGTTGTTGAAGCCATTGGTAGTGTGAAGAACTTGAACTAAGGATTGAGTATCATTGCTATGAGAAGATTGTTTTATAAGCATTGTTGTTGAAGTCATTGGTTGTGTGAAGAACTTGAACTAAGGATTGAGTATCATTGCTATGTGAAGATTGTTTTATAAGCATTGTTGTTGAAGTGAGTTGTTGAGAAAAGAACTTGAACTAGAGTTTGAAAAGAACATGAGTATCATTGTTATGTGAGATTTGATGTTGAGCATTGTTGGAAATATTTTGAGTTGAGTGATCATATGCTTGGACTAGGGTTTGTGAGCAAGGGTTGTTTCATTGAGTGTTTGGTTGAGTAAAGTTGGTTGAACCTAGTCAAGTGGGTATGTGAAGTGATTGTTCAAGTTCCATAAAACAAACTATTCTATATTCTGAATTGAGTTGAGAAAGTGATTGAGCATTGAGTTGAATTTGAAGCATATTGAGTCTCTAACAATTCTCCTTATGTTTCTAAGAGAGTGATTGAAATAAATTGAGCATTGTGATTAGTATAGAGCATATTGAGTCTCTAACAATTCTCTTTATGTTTCTATGAGATTGGACAAGTTTTGTGTGGACTTGTTGAGCTGATTTGAGGTAAGTCTTTGAGAAGACTTGTGGATAGATTTGGTGTGAGCTTTTGTGGAAGCTTACAATACAGATATTGAGTAGATGTGGATAATTTTTGTGTGGACTTATTGAGTATATTTGGACAAGTTCTGTGTGGACTTGTTGAGCAGATTTGAGCAAGTTCTAGAGAGGACTTGTTGAGAAGATTTGAACAAGTTCTATGTGGACTTGTTGAGCAAATTTGAGAAAGTTCTAGAGAGGACTTGTAGAGAATATTTGAGCAAGTTCTATGTGGACTTGTTGAGCAGATTTGAGCAAGTTCTAGAGAGGACTTGTAGAGAAGATTTGGATAAGTTTTGTGTGGACTTATTGAGCATATTTGAGCAAGTTCTAGAGAGGACTTGTAGAGAATATTTGGATAAGTTCTGTGTGGACTTGTTGAGCAGATTTGTGCTAGATCAAAGGACTATATTTAGTATATATTTGAGAGTAGATTTTGGTGTATATTTGAGGATAGGTTTGTGCCAGACCAGAGATAGAGATAGAGCAGATTTGTGCTAGACCAAAGGACTGTGTTTAGTGCAGATTTGAGATAGATATTTGGAGGTGATAGAGCAGAGAGGACAGTAGTCTCCAGTGGATAGAGATCCATTAGCCAGGGCAGTGAGGATAGGTCTTCTAAGTGGGGATAAGAGTCTTCAGTGGAGAGAGATCCACAAGCCAGTGTAGTGGAGGCAGTAGTCTTCTAGAGGATCACCAGCCAGAGCAAAGGAGAAGGAGTTCTCCTATGGATAGAGATCCACGAACTTGATTTAGGGGATTGGTGTCTCCTTTGGAAAGAGGTCCATAAACATTGTAATAGGGAAAGGATTCCCAAGATATTGATTGAGGAAATTTTAGTGAAATATTTTCTCCATGGAGTAGCCCACATTGGGTGAACCACATAAATTGTGGTGTCTCTATTTTATGTGGTGATTTATGCATTGCTTTGATTATTGCTATTGAAATTGCTATCTATACATTGCATAATATTATTTGGGAAAGAAAAGTAAAAAGTGGTCTTATACTTTTCACCCCCCTCTCAGTATAATCTTGTGTTCTTCAATTGGTATCAGAGCGGGTTCCTTCAGAAGAGTTTAACAGCTTGAAGAAAAAGCTAACAAGAACACAATGGATTCTAAGAATGTGTCCTCAGATAATTTAGCACCAGTATTTTATGGAAGTGACTATATGTATTGGAGTATGAGAATGAAGATCTACCTAATGGCACTTGGCAATGAAATTTGGGAAGCAATTGAATTTGGATATGATCCCTTAATTAATCCTCCTACATATAAGGAAGGTAAGCTCCTACAACATTACAATTCAAAAGCAATGAATGCACTTTTGAGAGGTTTGCATAGAACAAAGTCTATGAAAGTTATGCATTGTCAAACTACTAAAGACATGTGGGATAAATTGCAAAATATATATGAAGGAGATAAATGTGTCAAGAAAGAAAAGATGCAAAATCTCAAAGGAAAATTTGAAGAGTTAAGAATGAAGGATGAGGAAAACATTAGTACTTATCTACTTCGAATTGATGAGGTTTTTAATGCTATGCAAGGACTTGGAATGAATATTGATGAATCGGATGTTTGTGATAAAGTTTTGAGAACTCTTCCAAAAAGATTCAGTGAAAAGGTTTCTACTATAGAAGTGTCAATGGATGGTGATACTTTGACAAGAGATATGTTGCTTGGTATTCTTACAACACATGAGATAAGAACAAAATATCCTATTCCCCAGAAGGAAGCAACATTCAAAGAAATCAAGAAGACTAAGGGTAAGAAGTCATAATCAAGCAATGAGTCATCCAGTGATGAAGAAGCAAATTATGGCAGAAGGAATAAGGATTCAAGAAGATCTAGAGATACAATATCTGTTAAATGTTTCAATTGTGGAAAGTATGGTCATTATGCAACTAACTGTCAAGAAGCTAAGAATAACAATGATGAAGAGAAATAGGATCACAAGAACAGGGAATCAGAAAGACATAGGCACCAAAATAAAAGCAAGGATGGACAAAATAGACAAGGAAAGAAGTTCTTCCAAAGGCAAAAGAGGAGCTACTATGCGGATAATGCAAGTAAGTACTCAAGTGACAGTGATGCTAGTTTTTCAGATAATGATAGAGATGAAGTCCTATTTATGATTGAAGAAAAATAATAAGTTAAGAAAAGGACTCCAATAATTCTCAAGTGTTTTAGATGTGGTAACTTTGGACATCTTGAAGATGATTGTACAAGGGATGGCTATAGTTTTAGTGATGATGAATATGAGGATGCATTTGAAGGACCAGATGAAAACCTTCTAATGGAATTAGAAGAAGAAGTAGGTGATCCTATAGAAGACAAGCCAACAGAAAATAAAGATGTGGACAAAGGTAAACAAATAGAGGAATATTCAGAAAAGGATGGATATGATCTCAAAGGAGAACTTATTTATGCCCTTGACATGGTAAAGAAGGTAAGAAAGCAACACTCTAAACTTGAAATTCAGTTTCAAGAATGTGATGAAGAGAGAAGATTGCTTATAGAGGATTTAGAAAAATCAAAGGCTAAGGCAAAAAGGTTCAAGGATAAGTTAGAAGCAAAGATCTTAGAATGTGAAAATTTAACACAAGAAGTGGCACTACTAAGAGAATATTTAGAAGACTCCAAAGTCAAGCTAAAAGGGTTCAAAAATAGCTCAAATAACTTAGATAATTTCATCAAGATACAAAAGCCTACATCAAGCAAAATAGGTCTTGGATTTGGATAGGATCAAAAGGAATGGGAAGGAGAGTCAACCTCAAGTTTTGGAGGAGAATAAAATTCAGATGAAGATACTTCAGAAGAAGAAAGTGTAAAAGAGAGTGAGACATCTGAGGATGAGTTGGACAATAGAGATTTCAACAAGAACAAGAACAATGCACAAAGAAGATATATATGGAACAACAATCAGAATAGGTCAAGAGAGACTAGGAGACCAATGAGGTCAAGGCAAGGAGGCTTCAATGGAAGATGCTTTTCATATCATAGGTTTGGGCACATGGCTTCACAGTGCAGGACACAAAAAATATAGGAATATGGGAACAGATAACTTTTCCATGGGTATTGCTACTCATGTAATCATTTTGGTCACAAGGCAATGAATTGTAGGGTTCATGACAGAAGAAGGTATGGCTTCACTAGGATAAATCCTAAGATATTTGCACCTCCAAGGAATAATAACATTAAGTGTTACAAGTGCAATAATGATGGTCACACAACAAAGTGGTGTAGAGCAGACATTCCAGAATCAAGCATGAACATGAATAGGAATAGGAACATGAGCATGGATATGAACAAGAATAGGAATAGGAACATGGATATGAATAGGAACAAGGATAGGAATATAGACATGGACAAGAACATGGACATGGAAAGAAACATTCAGAGGAATCAAAAGGATCAAATAAGAAGGAAAGAGGATAAAGGTAAAGAACAGTGCTTTTTGGGAGTAGAAATACTCCCACCCTAGAATTAACCACCTCAAGAGAAGGTGGAGGAGGGGCTAAGCTAAGAGGCTCATTCTTAGCCCCGAGCCCCAAAGGTGACCCTTTGCCATTGATTTCAAAGGGGGAGAGATTTGAGTAAGGGGGAGAGATTTGGTATTTGAGAGAGCATTGACCCAGGGGGAGCAGAATAAAGAAAAAGCCAAGTTTTCAGTAAAAAAAATTTGGGTTGCCATCAATGACAAAAGGGGAGATTGTTGGACATTTTGAGTCATTAAGTCAAGTTGTCATTGATGTCAAGAAATTAAGTCATCATTAATGTCAAGGAAATTATCAAGAAACAAAGTTGTCAAGAGTTGTTATTGATCTCCAAAAATAAGCCACTGATGATGTCAAAGGTCAAGAGGAATAAAGTAGAGGTTAAAGGCAAAAGGGCTCCATAATATTTTTAATATTATGTGGAAGCATAATTTAAAAGTTTTTCATAAAAACCCAAGGAAGACTATTGCAAAGCTAAAGGAAGGTTTAATATTTATTTAATAAAATATTTAAATTCAAAGTGAATTTAAATTTTATTAATAAATATTATTTATACCAAGGTGTACAATGGAAGATGGTCTTAATAAAACCAAAGGGTTTTAAAGAATTAATTTATAAAATTTAAATTCAAATGAATTTAAATATTTTATAAATTAATAAGCTCCAAAGGAAATTCGAGCGTCGACGTCTAAATTCGTTGAAGGAAATTCGAGCGTTGACATCATGCATGAAGGAGGGAAATCATATATATATACCAATGCCTAAGAGGCATTTTAAATTATCCTTTTGCTCAAAAAATAAAGCGTACAGTTGTGTTGATACTCGTGTGAAAAAGAGTGATTTTTGTGTTTAGCACCAACGAATAGGGTTTAAAGAGGAGCAACGAACAAGACCAAGCACCAACTGGGTAGCATGGCCTAGTGGCAAGAGGACGATGGTTAGAGTGTTGGGCGCTAGGAGACTTGCGTTCAAAACTTGACGACAGTGTTTTGGTGGTTGCATTGGTAATTGAAAGCACCAAAGGAAGGTGCACATTTTTGTTGTGCTAGGCAAGTGGGAAGACTTTTGGAGCACGCGGTGCTCGTTAGTCCCCAAGCGAGCGCCTAGCTCATGCGATGGTTGGAGTCGTGGCTAGGGCGCTAGTTGAGGTTGCATTGTGAGTTTGAATCCCATCCAAGGCAAGGTAATAATTTTTTGTTTAATATTTTGTGAGTTGCCTAAAGTTTGGAGTTAAAAGGGTTGCTTAAAGGATTGGTAGTTGGAAATTAATTTTTGATAAGTTGGAGGAATAAGGTGTTAGTTTATTTTAATAAAGTGGTTGTGTTACATTAAATTGTTTTAAGTTTCAAAAGGATAGAGGGAACTTCTAAGAATTGAGTTATTTTTAAAGAAGAGTGCATTGAATATTATTTTAGTTGGGGAGATCATAAGGTGTAAGTGGTATATTAATTTTTGTAAATGTTGATGAATGATTTCTTAAAGGTGGGGTGATAAGGTGTATATTTGTCTTGATATTTACATTGTATTTTGAGGAAGATTATTATCTAATAATTTCTTTGAGCTTGGCAAAAGAGTGTTTATGGTTGTGGCAGATTTATGAGATTCCTTCATCATCAAGAAAAAGGTATGAGCACATTCTTCCATAGTTAAATTGATTGGTTGGTTTTCTGGAAAATAAGTTTGGAGTGAAAAGGACTTGATTAGGGTTTCCTATTGAATGATTTGAGTTAATGCTTTAAGGTTTTCTGGAATAAAGAGTTGTTGTTAAAACCTTATTTTATAAGCATTGTTGTTGAAGCCATTGGTAGTGTGAAGAACTTGAACTAAGGATTGAGTATCATTGCTATGAGAAGATTGTTTTATAAGCATTGTTGTTGAAGTCATTGGTTGTGTGAAGAACTTGAACTAAGGATTGAGTACTATGTGAAGATTGTTTTATAAGCATTGTTGTTGAAGTGAGTTGTTGAGCAAAGAACTTGAACTAGAGTTTGAAAAGAACATGAGTATCATTGTTATGTGAGATTTTATGTTGAGCATTGTTGGAAATATTTTGAGTTGAGTGATCATATGCTTGGACTAGGGTTTGTGAGCAAGGGTTGTTTCATTGAGTGTTTGGTTGAGTAAAGTTGGTTGAACCTAGTCAAGTGGGTATGTGAAGTGATTGTTCAAGTTCCATAAAACAAACTACTCTATATTCTGAATTGAGTTGATAAAGTGATTGAGCATTGAGTTGAATTTGAAGCATATTGAATCTCTAACAATTCTCCTTATGTTTCTAAGAGAGTGATTGAAATAAATTGAGCATTGTGATTAGTATAGAGCATATTGAGTCTCTAACAATTCTCTTTATGTTTCTATGAGATTGGACAAGTTTTGTGTGGACTTGTTGAGTTGATTTGAGGCAAGTCTTTGAGAAGACTTGTGGACAAATTTGGTGTGAGCTTTTGTGGAAGCTTACAATACAAATATTGAGCAGATTTGGATAAGTTCTGTGTGGACTTATTGAGAAGATTTGGACAAGTTCTGTGTGGACTTGTTGAGAAAATTTGAGCAAGTTCTAGAGAGGACTTTTTGAGAAAATTTGAACAAGTTCTATGTGGACTTTTTGAGCATATTTGAGCAAGTTCTAGAGAGGACTTGTAGAGCGGATTTGAGCAAGTTTTGTGTGGACTTGTTTAGAAGAGTTGAGAAAGTTCTAGAGAGGAATTGTAGAGCATATTTTGATAAGTTCTGTGTGGAATTGTTGAGCAAATTTGAGCAAGTTCTAGAGAGGACTTGTAGAGCAGATTTGGAAAAGTTTTGTGTGGACTTGTTGAGCAGATTTGTGCTAGACCGAAGGATTGTGTTTAGTGTAGATTTGAGAGCAAATTTTGGTGCATATTTGAGGATAAGTTTTTGCTAGACCAGAGACAGATATTGAGCAGATTTTTGCTAGATCGAAGGACTATTTTTAGTGCAAATTTGAGATAGAGCTTTGGAGGTGACAAAGCAGAGAGGATAGTAGTCTCTAGTGGATAGAGATCCATTAGCTAGGGCAGTGAGGATAAGTCTTCTAAGTGGGGATAATAGTATTCAATGGAGAGAGATCCACAAGCCAGTGTAGTGGAGGCATTAGTCTTCTAGAGGATCACCAACCAGAGTAGGAGAAGGAGTTCTCCTATGGATAGATATCCATGAACTTTATTTAGGGGATTGGTGTCTCCTTTGGATAGAGGTCCATAAACATTGTAATAGGGAAAGGATTCCCAAGATATTGATTGAGGAAATTTTAGTGAAATATTTTCTCCATGGAGTAGCCCACATTGGGTGAACCACGTAAATTATGGTGTCTCTATTTTTTGTGGTGATTTGTGCATTGCTTTGATTACTGCTATTGAAATTGCTATCTATACATTGCATAATATTGTTTGGGAAAGAAAAGTAAAAAGTGGTCTTATATTATTCACCCCCTCTTAGTATAAGCTTGTGTTCTTAAAATATAGCATTGATTGGGCCCACATTATTAAATAAAAATACCTAAACAAAGGCCAAAATTTTATGAATGATCAAAACATCCCCCATGGCTTGACATTATGGAATAGTATTATCAAATCCATAAAGCTCATCCAAAGAGGCATCACATGGAGACTTGAAAATGGAGTTAAAATCACTTTTTGGAAAGATCCATGGTTGGAGGATGTTCCCCTCATAGAGATACCTTCCCTTGATGCCCTTAGACCCATAATTACTCAGACCTTTATATCTAAATGGGAGGATTTCATTGATGAAGTGGAAGGATATTAGGCATCCTTTTTTGAACCAAGATGATGCGATATCACTGAAGACCCTTGCCATCAAGTTGAGAATCCAAGCTATAAAAAATTATACTTGTGAAGATTCTATAATTTATAGGGAGGATGAGAAGGGCATATTTTTTGTTAAATTTGCTTATCATCTTACAGTTGCAAAAAAAATTGTCTGTTTTCCTTGCTCTAAAATTTCATTCAAATATCTCATTCCTAGAGTTTTATTCATTTAGATTACCTTCCAAAATAAAATTACTTCCTTGGACAATATTAGAAGGAGAATATTCATTTTGATCAACTTTTTTTTATCTCTATGGTTTGAATGAGGAGACCAGCCAACACCTTTTTTTGGAGTTCCCTTTCTCCCTTGAGATCCTCTCCTCATTTCTTTCTTCCTTAGAGACCTTTTGGGTGACTCATAATTCTTTATTGGACCTTTTTGAGAAGTGGTACCTTTCTCCTTTTCATTCCCCCTTGTGTAGAGCATTGTGGAAATTTTACCTTCCCCATTTTTTATGGGTGTCTGGAAAGAGCATAATAATAGGGCCTTCAATAACCTTTCATGAAATACGACCTAGGTTAGTTCTAAAATTCATTTTGATATTTTTGAAAAAATTTCTAATATACTATTTGGCCCTTCTCCCACTCCCCCTTCTAAAGCTTCCCTAATTGCTAGTTTGGGTCTATTTATCCTAGAAGACCCTCAAACCAATCCTCCTAGATGACAAACCTATTGGTTCAAATTTAATTTTTATGGAACTTCTAAAAGTGATCCTATCCTAGTAGGGGCTAGATATCTAATTAGAAATGATAAGGGATAGATCATTGTCATCTTTGCTAAAAATATGGGACCTCAAACTAGCCATTTTGCTAAGGTAAGATCGCTCTTCTAAGATTTGGCCCTTCTTTTTGGGATGAATGTCAAACAATTCCTTATAGAGGAGATTAATTTAATATCATCAACAACATAAATGGTAGATCCTCCACAAGTGTAAATATAGCTAACCTTCTAGATGAATCATAAAGGATTCTAAGTAAATTTGAAAACTTCCAATGCTGACATACATACAGAGAAAGCCACTCATTTGTGGACCTTATCGATAATTTGGGTACCCAAATTGAAGGACTGAAGTTGAAGAAAGATAAATTTATACATGATATCATTTTAGTAGGAAGAAGAGACTACGAGAATCTCAATAAAGATTTATAACATGTTACTTGCCAGGAGTCTTTGGGCCTCCCTCTCCAGGACTGTAAATATGTCAACTATCTATGTGAAGGAACTCACCTAGATATTGAGATGTTTCAAAGACCCTCATGTATCCTTCTCTAGAAATATTGAGTAGTTCAAGGGGTTCCCTTGCTCTCATAATTTCTCTTATTTGCTCTCCTTTCTCTATCATGTGTTTTTTAGGTTTTTTGTGGGCTTTCTCCCTATCTCATTTGCTTTTGGTATGATTTTTTTTATGGTTCTTATGGTTGGTTTGATTTGTGGGATTCACCCATATTTCTATTATAGTCTTTTTAGCTTGTATGGGAGTGTTCTCTTGTTGGTTTCTTTTTGGACTTGGTTTATGTTCATATAGTGTTTTTCTTTGTCCTATATCTTTCAAGCAATGATGTAATTATGTAAAAGGTTTAGGGACCCTTTAAAAACCTCTTCCTTCCATATTATAAAAAATTAAACTTTACATGGACCCATAAGGAATACCATAGTGGCAATTCATAGGAGATCTAAGTTCAAACCCTTTATAATGGGATTGGGACCCCTCATAAAAACTTGTGTAAACTCAAAATATTTATTTTTGATTTTTTTAAATAAAAGGAACATCGAGAGAAAGAAGATACAAGAGAAAGTATGAGCTAGGAAGGAGTGCAAGCTATGATGGAGTACAAGCTAGGAGGAAGTGTGATATGGGAGTGAGTGCGAGCCTAGAGGGAGTGTGAACCAATCTTGAGATATTTAGATATGAAAAAAGAGTAGTAGATTTATTCAGAGTGTATTAATGCTTCAAACCCTTACCATGAATGTGATGAATATTGTTTCCAAAAAATTATTGAATCAAAGAAACACCAAGAGAAATAAGAAACAAGAGCGAGTGTGAACCAATAGGGAGTGCAAGCTACGAGGGAGAGTGATTCAAGAGCAAGTGTGATCCAAGAGGGAGTGCAAGCTAGGAGATATCCCAAACCCCAACCCGACTAGTTAGTTTAGAAGGAAAGTCATATTTGAAAGCCCTAATGGGAAGTGAATATGCCCTAGATGAAAGTATGGATACCCAAGTTGAAGATAAGTGGAAGAACAAATATTTGGAAAGTTCAATCCAAGTAGAAAATTTTGCACCTGAAGTGGCCATCAATTATGAGATGATTAAGTATGATATAATCATTTTGAAAAGTAGGGTGTTAATATGTAAGTTCCATAGATATTGACCAAGGTTTTTAGAGATTGAATATTGGATCAAGTGGAAGTGGAGAGAGATACCTTTAATTAAAGTTCTATGAGTTTTCTTCCTAAAGCTTTTTTCCTTGTCATATTTTCCAAATAAGAAATCAGGGATAAAATTTTGAGTGGTGGCCCACGATTAAGAGGAGAAATACCTTTATTTAAGACCATGGAATAAAAAAAATTCTATTGAGACAAAAACTATTAAGAATATTTCAATTTGGGTTAGGCTTTTTTGACTTCCATATCAACTTATCAATAAGTATATTTTGAAGAATATTAGAAATGCCCTAGGAGAATTCATCAAGGAAGGACTAACTATTAAGGAGCGAAAAAATTCTACATATACTAGAATATGTGTTGCTATGGATATTTTAAAACCTTTTCCATAATCCATTAAGATTAAATATAAATCAAGAAAATAGGATCAACAAGTGGATTATGAAAACATCACATTTTGTTGTAATTATTATGAGATTGGCCACTTGGAAAGAGTTTACAAAGTGCAAACTTTGAAGAAAGAGATAATATTTTATTCATAAGATACACTTCAACATGAAGCAAGGAGATCATACATTAATAGAAGGTGGATTAGATAAATATTGGAATGTGGGTAGGGGATATATATTTCATCTTGTGTTCTCCTATTACCTCTTCTATAGGGAAGATAAAACTAGTAGATGCCTCTTCTCATATTTCAGCCATCTTGTCTGCTATTGAGGTTTCTACACCTGCTACGTTCAGGATAGCTTTCAATGTTTCTATCTCATTTCTTTTATCCTTCGAAAGGAGTACTAAATCAATGTTTTAAATAGTCCCTTTCTCACATGTTTACAAACATTGAAGGTTCAAAAATTATTCCTTAGATTGAAGTATTCCTATCTCATATCCTTCCCTAAGGTTTTGCTTGTCTATTTCAGAAGGATCCTGTGCAAACAATGGATATTGACTCCAATGCACAGGTGGAGATGATGGTAGAGAGTTTTCAGTCTGACAATTTGGCACAACTACAATAGAGGTTTCTTAAGAAGCAACATATGTGTTCTTGATAAAACGACTATCTGGTCCTCTAACTCTAGGTGGACTCATACAAAATTTAGAATGGAGTGGTTTTGTAGAAAGTAACCTAAACTACTTCTAACATACTTTCTTTAGAATATAAAATTATAGTTCTCTACTCCTCGAAAACGGTGCCAAAATATTTGGCAAAACATTGGTTAGTTTTCTATGGTATCAATCATTACCTCCATTTAATTTTTAACCCGGGACAACTCATAAACTTGTGAGTGACCCTACATCGTATATGCATGTAATCTCCCTTTAATCAGATGAGTCCCTTAGATTCTATGGTTTGGGGGGTGTTTTTGTTTTGTTAGATTTCTCATTTATCTTCCAAACCACTATTCTAATTTACATTATCAAATATATGACTAAAATACATTACTAAAATCAAAACTACACACTTGCTGGAAATTCATAAAAAATAGAAGAAATTGCAGTATTAAACTAAATTACAAAAAATAGGAAAATGAATTAAAATGTGAGAAAATAGGTAAAATTAGGGATACTGTTGAGAGTGAGCCTAAGCTTCCAACAAATTCTTCCCGCGTTAAGAAATTCACTAGATGCTAGTTGAGTTGATCAAAAGACTCAAATGAATTGTATTTGAAATTATAGTAGAAATTTACAAAGAAAATTTGGGATCTATTTTTTAGGGATGGCCTGCATATTTATAAGATACGTGGCCATGCCCTATTACATATTGAAAGAAAATCGATTTTCAATTTTGTTGTTACAATAATATGCAGGAATAAATGAGATAAAGCAAAACATTAAACTCAGAATATATTTAGCGTATTTTGTATCAAAACAGAATATGTCTGATATTTTTCTCTACCCAATTACATTGATTTTTACATGATTAATATAAAATAGATGACATATGGTCATTGACATTGTCCTTGGTTTGCATCCATCACTAAAATTGCATCCACATCCATCACCAAAATTGTTGTTCTGTTTTGTTGGCAACATAAGTTGTGTTGTAATTCTACATCAATGGTAATCAGGCACCATTTCTATAAAATATGGGAATCAAGTGCCTAACAAGAATTAGGAACCAGGAATTCAAGCACCAAATGGGAATCAGGTGCCATATAGTCAAGCACCAAATGGGAATCAAGCACCCGATAATCAAGTGCAAAATGGGAACCGAGTGCTTAAAAGAGAATCGAGCGTCTGACTTAGCGCTTCACACTATTTTGTTATAGATATTTTTACCTTAAATTTTCATCATGAATGGAAAGTTCTAGGTCCAAGTGGAACCTCAACATAAAAATTCCAAAATACCATAAAATCCACTGCATTTACACAATCCACTCAAAAAAAAATATTAGACAACACACATAATCTAATGTTAAATACATATAAAATTTGCATAAAACATATATTTCTATTAAAATAAATGTCATAATATATATGGAAATTTCATACAAAAATGAGCATTTTCAGGGCTCATCATCCCCCCATGCTTAAGGGTTGGCACGTCCCTGTGCCACTTTATACTGGTAATTACTAGTTTTATTTACAACCTTCCAGTAGACCCTGACTTTTTATTTCCTCTTATTTTTAGTGGGGGCTTTCGCCCTTTCGGTGTTTTTGGGGTGGTTGCATCCTATTGCTATGTTTGCAGGTGCTTACTGCATTAAGTTGGATAACTTGGTCCTACTCCTTCACCTGATTGTTCCTTTATCTAAATTTTCCTCCCTACCACATTCCTCAAGTAGAATCCAATCCTTCTAGAATGTTGGCTTAGCCTACTTCCAATATTCATGGTGAGAGTGCAATCTTTCTCCCACTAGAACTGTAGATTCATCACCAAATGAAATGCTATATTTCTCAGCAACCTTAGACTTAAGCAAACTGTCCACCGCTAGCTCAAGTTCAACATCGTATTTAGAATTTGCTTCTTCTACCAGAGGAGCTTTGCTTGTTGTTTCTTGAGCTTTAAGTGGCACAGGACCTAGCAGTCTCATCTTCATGAAATATAACTTCATCTTTGAAGGCTGATAAATGTTGATCCATACAAATCCCAGAACTACGTTGGTTGGGAAAATTTGATTTTCCTTGGAGGAGTCTTGGATGTATTTTTGGCCTCTTTTGTATTTTCCTTGGCCACTCTCTTAGAGGCTTTCTTATACTCCTTATCTGCTTTGATATCTACCTTGAGATTTTCGAACTTCTTTTTCTACTCATAAAATAAATTTAAAGTCTCTACCCATTCTTAATTAGAATTCATACATGATTATTTTAGTTGTACAATCCTTGCTCTAGTCCTAGATCTTTGTTGAGGCCCCCTTATAGCCTTCCTTTTAGATCTCAATCTCTTGGGTTGTCTTGCAAGGCCTGTAGGTGTATCTAAAACAAAGGGATTTCCCCCTTCTACTGTTTTTGTTGTTTTTTCTATTGTTGTTGTTTTTGCTTGATCATAAAAAGTTGAAGACTTTTGAGTCTCCTATGCCTGATCTGTAGGCATTTACTCAGGTGATCCTTCAGTCACATTCGGTGCAGTAGGTGACTCCTCTGCTAAAGTCCCATTTTTTTCTTAAAGCTGCTCAGGCTCAGTCCCTACATCTCCTTTTGATTCCTAGCCTACAAATTGAGTAGGGTCTTGAGATTTTACAACCCCTTAATCCTTCTCTACAACCTTATCTAACTTTGAGGCTCTTCAACCTCAATTGCATCTTCCTATATATTATCTTCCTCTGCAAACTTTGCTAAAACTTGAGGTTCTTTGACGTAAATATCATCCTCCTCGTTTACCTTTGTATCTACAAAGGAATAATATGTTGGGGATTATCCCATATCAACATCAGGACCTTGATCTTACCCCTATTCTATAGAGTGAGTTGTTGAATGGGTTTGTTCAACCCCCATTACTGCATTTGTTTCCTACTCTTCTTCTACATGGGATTTTAGGGAGGATTCTTCAGTTGCACTTTCTATAATAATTGTAGGGGTCCTTGCCTGAGAATTATGGCTCCCTTGTACAAACATATATCTAGAAGAAGCCACTGATTGATCATCTACCTTAGCTTCCTTGCTAAAATTCTTTGCATTTGATCGAAAAGGGCCAAAGGAGGCTATTTTCTCATAATCTAGAGAGGTAGTGGGCACTTCCATAACCCAATTAGCTTGAATCACTGCATCTACCCTGGTTGGTCGTTCAACCTTAGTTTATTGGGCCTATAACTGCAACTTCAATATCATCTCCTATCGCTAATGTATGGTCTGATATAGCTCCTGAAATTTCATTACATCTACTTTTTTGGCCTCTAGAAAAAGAGTCTACTCCTTATACCTGGCATCCCAAGTACAAGCCTGTTATTTCAATATTTGCAGTTGCTACTGCAGATTCTCCATATGCATTTCCTATTGAGGATTACTTCCTTTGGAAAATTCCTACAATATATGGGCCATGAAATCATCCTTATTCAACTCATCAATCGTTGCATCATCATTTAATGAGCTATAAACCATCATGGATGACTTCATCCTCCTACTCCTGGTTCTGGTGGAAACTGGCATGTAAGTAGGGCTTGGTGGACCATGCCTTGCCTCATAATCAAATTGAGATCCTATTGTATCTAAAATTGATACAACATGAATGTACCCATAATTTAAAAAATTTAAATGTCCTAAGAAGGTACACTTTTATGAAGAGTTCAGTTTTGAGTAGGGCAATTTTTGTCTCCATGAACATCTCCAACCCCTAAGTAGATAAATGTTTTCCTTTCATTTATATTTAAGGGGTTTCCCACATTTTCCTTGCAAATATTTCACCATTTGACCGACTGACAAAAAATTTCAGCTGATAAACAGAAGTTGTCAAAGGCTAAGCACTCTTTGGTAGACTTTGAAAAGTGATTGGCCGATAGAAAAGTGCAATCGAACGAATTTAAATATTTTTGAAATTTTTTTGACCAATATCATCAGAAGAAGAGCTATAATATTTACAAGCAAGTATTTTATGGGTCAACTAATAGAAACTTTCAGTCGACCACTCGGTCCAAAGAGCTGAAACAAGTAGAGCACGCAATTCTTAATCGACCAACAAAAAGGAGATTATTGCCAAATATTTTTGCTCGAGTGAAGTTTAGTGTGTTAAAAATCCCTTTTTTAGTTGATGAGATAATAGTAACAACCAAATATAAAAGGTATTTCATCCAATACAAATTAAACAACTGACAAACCAATCGACCGATCGTGAGTAGCGATAATTTTTTAATTGAACGTAGTAAATAAACAGCCAAAATCTCTACCGACTAAATGTAAAGTAAATCACTCAATGAAAACATACCTCCGATCAAAAACAATGAAGAAGTGACCAAAAATTCAAAGAGTTAATGAATATTCTTTTGATTGACAAAAAACAAGCATCGATCGTTCAGCGAAAGTAAAATTACCGTTCGATTGAATAAAAGTGTTTATCGATCAAACAATGTTATAGGTCAACTAAAAATTTGTTCAAAGTGCTACTATTAAAATATTTTGATTGATAAATAAAAAATCTTTAAGTATCCTTGGTCGAACGCATCCTCATCGTCAAAGTAACATCGGTCGAACAAAATCAATAGGGAAGATCGACCCAACCAATCAAAGGTAAAAATAGCATTGATTAAGATATGCCATCATCTAATTTGAATGCACCATAGTTAGTCAAATATTATTAAACTAATCATCTAGGAGTTTGAACTAGCTTTTTATGCAAAATAAGCATAGCTTAAATCATGCATCCACTAAATATAGGTAGGTGATCGAAAACACACAGTAAACATGAACTGACTAGTTGAAGGAAGAACACATCAAACCTGTCGATCAGATCAGGATCAGTAATCATGAGTGACTGCATAATATAGTACCAAACAATATGTGTCAACCAGTTGATGGCACACGCACATGAGATATCGTTGACTTAAATAAGATCAACGTTATGTCAGAATCGATCATAATTAATATTACCAAGGCCAATTGAAAGATCACATGAATGCAGACTCCCCCACAGATCCTAGAATCTAGATTACACGAAGCCACCAAATAGGGAAACAAAAAATGATAGGATGACTCATTAACAAAGGATGGGTTGGCAAGATAAAATAAGTAAGACAATTAATGGATTGTCTCGGCCTAGACAAAAAATATTGTATCCTTTGTACAACAACAAAAGAATGTAAATTCTCATGTGCCAAGCAGGGAGAGGATGAACCATAGACCACATAATAATAACTAAGAAAATAATCTTCAGGATAAAATGAATTGAATCATCTTCCAAATCAACAGGATTGGCTACCCATCATCATCTTACAACATAATCTGCATCAACTCATCATTTATATGGGAGCAACGCTCATTCTAAAAAATAATATATAGTTCAAATATGGGTTAGAGTATGTTGTTAGCAAAATATAGAAAGAGAATTTTGCACATCCAGAGGACTCATGTCACTATCTATAAAAGAAACAAGAAGCACAAAATAAAAGACCATCTATAGAAGACTTTCGTGCCTTGATAGAATATAGTTAGTTTATTGTCACCTTGATGGAGTATAGTTATGGAAGTACCGTATTTTTTGTGGTTTCCTTAACTTTTTTACTTCCAGTTACCTATCCTTCATCTCTATTATAGAGATCCCGATGTATTAGGTTCCTGTAACAAACCCTTGCTTCCTTGCATGCCTATGCAAGCACCATGAGGTTGAAGAAATCCCCTACTTCAAGACAATACACCTACATTCTAACATCTTATCAATCACCAACATTAGGCTTCAGTGATGAATATACGAGAAGATACTCAGGAGCTCACTTCAATATAAACCAATAAAATCATGAACATTGAATAAAATATGGTGATAACTAGGCCAACTTTCAATTAAATTTTGCTAATGTATTTTGAGGTAGTTAGATAAACAGACTGTACAGTACCCGATCGATGATAAGGTAGCAGATGGCACCAGGTGGACAATTCTGATACAGATAATTAAGGTAGTTATAGAGATTCTATGACTATAAAAAGGATATCTACAGCCAAAATATGGATCAATATTTGACATAGCATATTTTTTCTAAGAAGTATACTCGAGTGCCCATTATTTGCTATTGTATCTCCTTCGTTTTCCTCTCCTTTTCATCTCCTCATTCCTCCAATTGTTGTGCAGGTTTTTGATAGGAAAGTACCCAAGAAGCTGAGAATATTTCCATATTATTGATCGAGAGGTCTAGAGGCTTAACTATTACGATATTCAAATGAAAGAGTAAAATATTCTTGTTACGATATTCGAACGAGGATCTTTATTGTATTAATATTTCTAATAGTTAAATGGTGATTCAAAGCCAACTCTGCATATAATCTCATTCAAATATTAATACAATTTTGGGCTTCTTTCCTATTATATTTCTATGTTTAGTTTTGTGTGTGTCTTTGTTATGGGTTATATTATTTGAACACATAATGAATGCTTATTTCATTGGTCAAATGTTACATTTATTACGATATTCAAATGAATGTAATTGCACTAATTATTTTATCTCTCTTTCTTTCTATTTTCATTGAAATGTTATTAAATATTGTTACAATAGCTTAAAGAATTAAAACACCAATTTTACATAAGGTATAATAGAACTGTTATTGTTTTAGCTCAGTTAAAATTAATAATTGTTAATTCATCACCATAAATCTGGAAGAGCATGAACTTAAAGAATTTGAGCTCACCTCAAGGGCATCCTTACCATACTTGGTCTGTCTAGAAAATATTAAAGAAATCTATTCCTAAGTTAAAGAGGCAAGTTGACCAGAGCCTGTAATATCTAATTGGTAGTAGGTTTTCTTGTAGCATGACAGCTCATCCTACGAATGCAATAAAAATCCCCAATAATTTTTTGGTTTCATTACCAAGGACCGAATGCATAATTTTCATTACATTTTGGAACCTAACAACAAATATTTATTGGCAATAGTTAGCTTAAAGAAGGAATTAGAATATTAGTTTATCTTAAAATATTTTTCATTTTGTTTTCCTTCTCTGCTCATAGTTTCCAATTTTTATTTTTCAACAACGATCAGTTATATTGTTTTGAGTTTCTTGATTTTCTTGATTGTTGAAAAATTTTATACCTTGAGTGATCAGGAGTATTTTAAGTTGAGCAATCTCAACCAGACATTTATTCCTTCTGCACACATTGTGCTAGCAACTCTGACTGGAAAAATCCAAAAATATTATAAAGAATAAAATAAGAAGAATGTGTTGATGTGAACGAGAAGAACTACTCATGAACTATATCTAGAATTCTCAAATCCAGAGGTAATTTTTAGAACCAATCCTTCTACATCTCCAAAAGGTTTTGATGCTGATATTGTTACAGTAGAGAGTTTATTTGAAACACCTCCCACTATCCCTAGTGGAATTACTAACACACCTCCTACTGTGATCCAAACACCTCCAGTATTTCAAATAACCAATCTGCCACCTATGCAATTATGGAGGACCAATAGGTATAGATATTTTTAGTTACCAACTCCTTTACATGATCTTCCTAGTAAAGCATATAAATATTTACCTAAATTTTAGGAAAACAATGCAGTTACTAGAGAAGATCACATTAAAATCTTCTTGTATGCTTTAGATAGTCTTGAAGTAGAACATGAAGATGTAGTATTAAGGTTATTTTTATAAACTCTAGATAAATATGCTAGAGAATGGTTTAATACTCTTCCTAATAACAACATTGCTAATTTTGCCAAAATAGAAACTGTATTTTTAAGAAAATTTGGTGAAAGGGAGAATGAACAGTCACTGTTGACAAATATGGCAACAATGAAAAATAAATAAAGTGAATTAGTAAGTGATTTCAATAGAATATTTTCTAAAGCTAGAAACAATATTCACACTGCTCTAAGGCCAAACAATATCCAATCCATCTATTTTTATAAGAATGCTTTTCTTGAAGAATTTAACTATGAATTAAGACAAGAACAGGTTAATACAATAGATGAGTGCATGGAGAAAGCCATAGATATTGAAAGGAATATGTTAGATAGTGGGAAAATGAAACCATACCCTCTATAATATAATCATCCTAATAGAAATCCTAAGAAGGTAGGATTTAACCTACAGAAAATAGCTGAATATAATCCCATGGAAAAGCTGACCAATCAAGTAACAAAAATGTTCAACACAATGAATAATAGGTTGGCCATGATGGAAAGAAATAAATATAGCAATGGTGAAACTTCTCACCCTTAATCTGACAGACAACAAGGTGAAAACCGACCACCTTTCAAGATAAATTTTAATAGAAATTGGAATAATAATAATCCTGATAGGAATAATGGGAATAATTGGAAAAAGAGAGAAAAAAAGGACCTAGACCTGGTTCCAAATTTTATTTCTACTATAAACTTGGTAAAAAAAATCCTTATTTATGTTCATCCTGTGATGTTCCTCATAATCCAGATTGTTGTGGTATCTATTTAGGTGTCCACCATCCTATAGACTTAGAAGCAAAATCTAAAGAGGATATCATAATTAATGCTTGTTGGACCCTTGAGGATGAATCTAGAGAAAGTTTTTTCGAAGAAGATATGGATTTATATGCTTCGAATCACCACCTAAAAATCCTAGTTGCAGAAAACACAAAAATACTACAAAGAGGATAAGAAACTAGGTACGACAAAATGAATTAGGGAAAACTAGTTCCAATAGCACAAGAGGTGGAGGAGTTAGAACCCTGAATTTAAGAAATAGCATTGTTCCTAACAAAACTGATAAGAATTTAAACAAAGAGATTAGAGAATATTCCATTGAGAAATATCAAAACAAAAAGGTTCCTAAAAACATAGGAATAAATGAACCACCCTCTCATGAAGAATGCTCCAAAACTTTAGATATAAATAAAATGGAATTTGATGCTAGTTTAGAGCTGAGTAAACAAAATTTTAATATTACCTTTGGTGATTTAATGAATATTCATAAATATAGAGAAAAATCTTGTAATATTTTTGGTTTAAATTGAATAAAAAGGAACTTAGTCCAGGTGATGATTTAAATATAAAAATTATATTTAAGTTTAAATTTATAAATATATAGACCCAATTTTGATTGAAAATGGGATGACGATGGGCGGGAAGGCTTTTATGAGAGAGCACGGGAGCACCAGTAGGTCGAACCATGGGCACAGCAGGGTGGAGGGAGAGGAACCAGAGTCTGGGGGCATTGAGGAAGATGGTGTCAGCCATAGCAAGGATCTGCCAGACAAAGGGGGAGGTGGACATCGAAAGTCGTATGCTCAGGCAGTGGCTTCAGAAACCCTAAGCGGCTATAGAAGCCCTAAGTCATTTGCTTAGGTAGTGGTTTCAGAAACCCTAAGCGATGTCTTCACTGAGGAGTTGTTTCCAGCTGGGGACGAGTTGGACATCCTGGAAAAAATTCTCTCAAGCTTTGTGGAATTCAAAAAATTTACCCTCATTGGAAAGTTCATTGGTGGTCATCCAGATATGGAGACCATTCACAAATGGGCATCAGGAAAATGGAGAACCTCTGGTCACATGGAGTTGGCGGCCTTAACCCAGGGTTTTTTCACGATTAGACTGAACAACGAGGACTTCTGCAAAATCCTGTCTGGAGGTCCTTGGTTCCTGGGCCGTAGGAGTCTCTTTCTAAGGAAGTGGGGTATGGACTTCAACCCTGATACCCAGAACATCAACATTGCTCCAATATGGGTCAGGCTCTCGAGTCTCCCTCTTTTTTGTTGGCATGAAAATGTAATTAGAGGTATTGCCCGCTCCATTGGGGAGTTGGTCACCATTGACCCTCCCACCAGAGCTCGAACAAGATTTTTCCAAGCCTGTTTTTGTGTTTTGGCGGACTTGGTGGCAGACCTCCCCTCCTCCATCACTCTCCGGTCCGGAGGTTCCATTCTCCACAAGCAATTCATTGCATATGAGAACATACCAGCTTTCTGCCCCCAGTGCAGTTCTCAAGGGCACCTCCAGCACAATTGTCCTCTTCAAAAGTTAGGGAAAAAGAAATAGGAATCCTGTAACCCCTTGGAACACGGTGATGGTCAGACAAAGCCCCCTACTGTGAAAGACCATAAGTCTCCAGGGCCACCCAGGGACCTTCTCGAATCCTCCCACCTAGTAGAGGGAATCTCCCTCCAATCGGACTCTCAACTGTGTGTTGCTAGCACCCTTCTAGGACCTCAGGAGGAGAAGGAACAGTCCCCCCAACCCATACTTCAGTACCAGAACCCTTTCGAGTCCCAAAATGTGTTGGAATATTACCTACTGGGAAAGAGGGGTGACCCCCCCCAAATCACCACTCAGTCAGAGCCTCCCAGGCTCCAGGACCTGGGCCCTTTCGATTTCAGCCAGTCCCAAACCTTGCTAGAAGATTACCTCCTGGGAAGGAGGGGTGTCAATCAGATCGAACATATTAGCCCTCGAATCACTAGAAGCCAAAAGCAAAATGTGGATTATGGAAGTGTGAGGAAGTAGGGCCGACCTCCCAACAAATACAGAAGAGACAAAGAGACATCAGCAGACATCGCGGATGGCTCCTAATGTCTACTATTTTTAGATGACTCTAACACTCAGACGAGTGATACGCATGTACCTAAACCTCCCTTCCATCATGGTAATGGAGGCAGGAAGATCTTCAGACGAAGATCTTCAGACTATCCATATGATTATGAAGCAGACCCAGGAGAGTTAGAACTCGAAGGATCTGGAGGATCCGGAGTAGCTGTGATATGACTAAACTCTGAGGATCAGGAGGATCCGGATTATCTGTTTCCTTGTCTGGTGTTTAGCTGGTTTGTTTTTACTCTCTAAGTTTCATTTTCTTTGGCTGTTACTTTTCGTTATCCTATTTAAATTTTGGTTTGTTACCTAGTTAATCAGGCATAAATGCCTTTTTGTAGCCTCCGGGAAATTAGTTTAGGGTTTACGATTTCTGTAATAGGCTTATACATTCAGCCAGGAGGCATGATACATCATTTAGCAAGGCTATTTTTGTACATAAGGTTTTGGGATCCTCTATAAAAACCCACTATTAAAATAATTACCAAAAAAAAAAAAGGAACTTAGTCCTGTAATGTTGTCAAACCTTCCAATCATGAAACTAGAACCCCTTCACCTATCAGATTATTGTGTCACTTAGGTATAACTCAAATGAAGAAGAAAGATATGTCATTCACAACTGCATGCTATATAGTGATACATCCCATAATATCATGTCCAAATAGATAGCAGACCATCTAGGATTTATTTGCACTAGGAATTCTCCCTATGTATCAATAATGGACAGTAGGTAGATTCCCTATGTAGGTATTATCATTGGTTTTCTAGTCTACCTAGATCAACATCTTAAGAAGGATATAGTTATGGACATTGTAGTGATCGATGTAGACCCTTTCTTCTCATTACTTTTGAGTATACATGGGGCACAACAGTTAGGTGGTTCTATACAATTAGATTGGTCTTATGCCACAATCCATATTTCAAGAAAATAAAATTTAATCTTAAGAAGAGAGTCATTTAAAAAATACTCAGATGAACTGGTTAGACCATATTAAACCATGGTTAATTTGGTTAGCTTCATAGAAGATAAATAAATAGGAGTGTACTCCATCTAGCATAACCCTTTCCTAGCATAAGTCCCTGAAGCCAAATATATGGACCCTAAAACCAGAGAACTAGTAGATGTAGAATCCGATAGGATTCTTACCCAAGAAATGTGGACCATGTCCTTTGATGGGGCTAAGTCTCAAATAGGGGCAAGTGTTAGTGTCAATTTAACATATGTTAAGGGAAACTATCTCAGGATCCCTTATAGATTAGATTTTCCATGCACTAATATTGTAGCTGAGTATGAAGCCTTACTGTTAGGTTTGAGAAAAGATAAAAAATTGGAGATTAATTTTTTTGATTGTTACTAGAGACGTTGATCTGATTATACAATATATCAAATGTAAGTATCATATAAAGCATCCTAGATTGAAATAATATCAATATACAATCCTAACAAAAATTGATAAGTTCTTGGTCTTTAACATCTTAGACATTCCTAGAGAACACAATCACATTGTAGATTTGTTATCTATTAATGCTTCAGGTGTATATTGTCTAGAAATAGACATTGAGTACATGCCCAACCATCTTTGTATATAAACCTTATGTGCATAACAACATTGTATATCTAAAATTATTCTAGTATGACGTGGATATCAAATACTTTTTGACCCTCTAGAATATGTATTTTGATGTTATATGTGAAAATGAGGATGGAGAAAATTTGAAAAACATTATTGGAGAGCCATTTGAGGTAATTCAACTCAAAGCCAAAAGCATCCCTAAATTATTAGTCTCTTTAGAAAGCTTATTTGATTATTATGATAAAGCTTACAAACCACTCCTCAAATAAATAGAAATTGATGATATAAATATTGGAACAAAAGAAGAGCCCAAATTTGTCAAAATTGATAAGGCTTTGCCAAAAGAGGAAAAATAAGAGTACATAATCTTTTTGAAGAAAAATAAAGAATATTTTACCTATAGTTGAGGACCTGAAGACATTTAAAACAGATTTCATGACTCACATCATCCTCCTAGAGTAGGATGCTAAGCCTTTCAGGTATAAGCAAAGGAAATTCAATCCCACATTACATCGAGTCATGCAAAAAGAAGTTCAAAAATTACTGGATGCCAAGATAGTCAGAAAATTAAGGTTTTCTTCTTGGATAGAAAACTTGGTACTGGTGAGGAATAAAAATGGAGAGATTAGACTTTGTGTTGACTTTCAAAATTTGAATAAAAGTTCTCTCAAGTATAATTATCCCTTGCCCAATATGGAACAACTACTGCACACTATAGTAGGCTCATCCAGGATGTCTTTATTGGATGGATTCTTAGAATATAATCAAATTCAGGTAAATCTTGAAGATAGATATAAAACTGCTTTCACCACCCCTTGGGGTACCTGTGAATATCTAAGAATGCCATTTGGGTTAATGAATGCAGGAACCACCTTTCAAAGAGCCATGAAATTTGCTTTTAAAGGTTTGATGTTTAAATTAGCAGTTGTCTATTTGGATGACATAACAGTGTTCTCAAAAAATCTTGTAGATCATTTTGAACATTTAGCTTCAGTTTTTTCTAGGTGTAAATATTTTGGGATATCCTTGAACCCGAAGAAATGTATATTTGGAGCAACACAAGGAAAGCTCCTTGGCCACATAGTTTCTAAAAATGGATTAGTATTGAACCATCAAGAATAGAGGCTATTTCCAAGATAGCCCCTTCTAAGAATCTAAAAGGAGTCAGATCATTCTTTGGTAATATTAATGTTGTAAGAATATTTATGCCAAATTTTGCTAATATAGTTCAACCTGTCAATAACATGATTAAAAAGGATGATGATATCAAATGGACAAAGGAAAATCTAGAAGCTTTTCAGAAAATCAAAGATGTTATCACCACTACCCTAGTCTTGAATTGCCCTAACTACTCAAAGAATTTCAATATATATTCATTTGCTTTTGAATATACCATTGTTTTAGTCCTTTCTCAAAAGGATTATGAAGAGAATGAAAGACCTATAGCTTTCATGAGTGCAAGAATCAAAGGAACTCAACTGAGATTCAAAATTATTGAAAAACAAGCTTATGATGTGATTCAAGCACTAGAACATTTCAAATGCACATTTGGATCAAATAAAGTTATATGTGGTACCTCTTTCACTGCTATTAAAGATATTTTCATCCAACCTGAACCAATAGGTAACCCTACCAAATGGATGGTTAAATTATTGTAGTACAATGTAGAATTCAAAGCTGTGAAATTAATTAGAGGGCAAGGTCTAACTAAATATATGGCTAATAAAGGAGAGAATTTGCATAACATTACCATAGTTGATGGCATGCATGATATCAAAATAATAGATAATGTTGAATGCAAATGGTACGATGATATTTTGTTAGACCTTTAAATCTTGTCATTTCCTAGAGGCATATCTGCAAATAAAATGAGGTCAGTGAAACAACAATCTTAGAAATACTACATTTAGAAAGGTAATCTTTATTGGAAACACCCAGATGGCATCTTGTTGCTATGCTTATTTTAAAAAGATACTTTACAGGTCATTAAATAGTTTCATGATGGCTTCTATAGGGGTTACTTTGCCCCAAAGGCGACTGCAAATAAAATTATGAGAGCATGTTATTACTGGCCTTCCTTATTCAAATGTGTACATAAGTATGTAATGGGATGCCATAATTTTCAAGTGTTTGTTGGGAAGAAAAAGTTAGCAGATATGCCTTTCCAATCAGTAATCATAGAAGCACCCTTCATGTAGTGGGGAATTGACCTCATTGGGGAAATAAATCTGAACTCCACAAGCCAACACAAATGGATCATCACGACAACAGATTATTTTACCAAGTGGGTGGAAGAAACTCCTCTAAGAAACTCAACAACTAAAGTAGTCACCAATTTCTTGGAGGAAAATATCTTGACTAGATTTGCAGTCCCATATAAGTTAATATACAATGAAAATACTTTGTCTCATTTTAAATGATAGATTTTTGTGCAAATTATGGAATCAAACTTTCTCATTCAACAAACTACTATCCTCAAGGAAATGGTCTTTTCGAATAATCAAAAAAAAAATTGATTACCAGGATTAAAATATCAATGGGTAAGAATAAAAAGGGATGGGACAGTGAGTTAAATTTTGCCTTATGGGTAGATAGATTATATATTAGGAGGAACATAGGTAAGACCCATTATGAAATGGTATTTTTAGAGAAAGCCCTGTTACATCCTCGTACAAAAATAATAGTGTTATCTTTGTTATTACAAGATCATGAAAGTCTCAATGCCTTATAGAGGATATTCGATCATATTGCACAACTGCAAGAAGAAAGAAGGAATTTACTAGATAAGATGTTTGAACAGACACATAAAACTATGCAATTATTTAACAAGAAAGCTAAGGAAACCCCATTCTTTGAAGGATATATAGTTTTATATTGGGATCCTAAAAATGATAAGCAATGATAAAAGGGTAAGCTTGAGCCTAGATGAGTAGCTCCTTACAAAATAATTTAGATTTTGACCCTAATACTTATAGGTTGCAAACCTTGCAAGGATATCTCATGGAAATCCCAATCAACAACCTGTACCTAAAATTATACCACCCTTGTTAGAGAACCCAAAAAAATAAAATATAACAATATATATATTCTGTTGTTTTCTTTTTAAGCCAAGTTCGTTTGTTTATCTGTTGTTTCCAATCTATTAGAAAATTGTTAAGTTTTTTGGTTATGTTTTGCTTGTCTATAAGGGGATTATATTTAGTCCTATGAATGAAGAGAATTTGGGATTGAATGCAAGTGAACTGAAAAAACTCAGGAAGTAGAGTACTAGTGATCATCTTGTAAGGATGGGAATATAGCAAGAAATATAGGAATGCTGACACATCAATCCAAAGCTCATATAACATCATGATCTAAAAATAAATTCTAGAAATTAGGGAATCTAATCAACCTTGGTAAGGCAATTGGGCTAAATACAAATACACTCAATATTATAGCCTTGCATATCTTTAACCCAGAAAGCACACTCTAAACAAATTTACAATTTATCAAAATTCTTCCTAAAAGAATAAAAAATTCTATATGCAAACTGAGCAAGTGCTTAGGGCTATCTGGATAACCTCTAGCGAGGCTATGGACACCTGTATGGAAATAGAGCAGGTCCAAGGGATAAATTTCACCTCCACCAAAGCTATAAATGCTTGAATGGTAGTGGAGCAATGACAAGATGAAAATATTTAAAATAGTGAAATCATTAATAGGCCCAACTCCTTTCAAATTGATGAAAATTCTACTTGATTTGAGAAAGTAATAAAATGACACCTTAGCACACACACTAGGCATAGGCTTGATGTGGCAATTATTTCTAATTAATTCTGTTTATTTCTCTCTTAAGGATATTTCTAGAACATCTAAAACTTTAGGAGTAAAAGGTTCATTTGTTTTAAAGAAACATAATCTTTTATTTTATCTAATTAAAGATTGCTCTCTTATCAAACTATTTTTATCTCTTTACTATTTTTTAATAATCTAGTAAAATAAGGTCATATTGTTATCATAGCCTTGTTGTTAACTAGAGATTATAAAGTTCTCAAATACCTCATGTTTTCACCATCTTTCCTAGTCGGATCCTATGTTGTAGCCAAAATTTATACAACATGAATGTACCTGTAATTTAAAAAATTTGAAGGTCCTAAGAAGGTACACTTTTATGAAGAGTTCAGGTCTAAGTAGGGTAATTTCTATCTCCATGAATATATCCAACCCATAAGAATCTAAATATTTTCCTTTCATTAAAATTTAAGGGCCTTGCAAATATTTCACCCTTCGATCGACTAACAAAAAGTTTCAGCCGATAAACAAAAGTTGTCAAAGGCTAAGAACTCTTCATTCGACTTTGAAAAGCGATTGGCTGACAGAAAAGAGCGATCAACCGAATCTAAATATTATTTAAAGTTTTTTGGTTGATGCCATCAAAAGAAGAGTTGATATTTTTACAAGCAAGTATTTTTTAGGCCAACCGATAGAAACTTTCGGCCGACCACTCAATCCAAAGAGCCAAAATAAGCAGAGCATGCAATTCTTAATCGACCAACAAAAAGGAGATTACTATCAAATAATTTTGGTCGAGCAAATTTTGTTCTATTAAAAATACCTTTTCAATTGATGAGAAGAAAGTAATAGTCAAAGGTAAAATGTATTTCGATCGACACAAAGTAAAAAACAGCCAACTAACCAATCGGTCAATCACGAAAAGTGATAATTGTTTTGACCAAACGCAGTAAATGGTCGATAAAAATCTCTACCAATCGAATGTAAAGCAAGTAACTCAATGAAAACATACCTTTGGCCAAAAATAATGAATAAGTGACCTAAAAGTCAAAGAGTCAATGAAAATTCTTTTGGCTAGCGAAAAATAAGTTTCAGTCACTCAATGAAAGCAAAATTATCGTTCAATCGAAGAAAAGTCTTTATCGGTCAAACAATGTTATAGATCAGCCAACAATTTTGTGAAAGTGCTACTATTAAAATATTTCAGCCAATAAATGAAAAATTATTAAGTATCCTTGACCGAATGCATCCTCATCATCAAAGTATCATCAATCGAATAAAATCAACAGGGAAGATCAACCCAACCAATCAAATGTAAAAATAGCATTGATTAAGATATGTCATTATTTGATTTGAACGCACCATAGTTAGTCAAATATTATTAAACTAATCATGTTGAAAGAGTTTCGACTTGATTTTTATGTATAATGATCATATCTTAGTTCATGTAGCCATTGAATATAGGCAGATGATCGAAAACACATAGCCAGCATGAATTGACCAGCTGAACGAAGAACACATCAAACTTATCGACCAGACCAGGATCAGTAATCACGAGTACCTACACAATATAGTACCAAATGACATAGTTCGACCAGTTGATGACACATGCACATGAGGGATTATTGACTTAAATAATATCAACGTTACATCAGAATTGACCATGATTAACATTACCAAGGCCAATTGAAATATCACATGAATGCAAACTCCCCCACAGGTCCTGGAATCCAGATTACACAAATCTGCCAAATAGGGAAATAAAATGTGACAGGATGATTCATTAACAAAGGATGGATTGGCAAGATAAAATAAGTAAGACAATTAATGGATTATCTCGACCTAGAAAAAAACATTGTATTCTTCATACAACAAAACAATACGAATTCTCATGTTCTGAGTAGAGAGAGGATGACCCGTAGACCATATAATAATAATTGAATATTGGATTAATAAAGTAATCATTAGATAAAATGAATTGAATATTGTCAGCTAACAACATAATCCACATCAAATCATCCTTTATATGGGAGCAACGCTCATTCTAAAAACTAAGATATAGTTCAAAGATGGGTCGGAGTATGCTATTAGTAAACTAAAAAAGAGAATTTTTCACATCCAAAGGACTCATGTCACCAGGTGTAAAAGAAACAAGAAACAAAAAATAGAAGACCATCTGCATAAGACTTTCACACCCCGATGGAATATAGTTAGTGTATTGTCACTCCGATGGAGTATAGTTATGGAAGTATCGTGTTGTTGGTGGTTTCCTTAACTTTTGTACTTTTAGTTCCCTATCCTTCACCACTATTACGGAGAGCCCGATGCATCAAGTTCTTGTAACAAACCCTTGCTTCCTTGCATCCCTAGGTAAGTACCATGTTGTTGAAGAAAGCCCCTACTTCAAGACAATACACCTATATTCCAATATCTTCTTAGTCACCAGCATAAGGCTTCAGTGATGAATATATGATAATATACTCACGATCTCACTTCAGGATAAACCAATAAAGTCATGAACAGTGAATAAAAGGTGGTGATAACTAGGCTAGCTTTCGACCAAATTTTTTTAAAGTATTTTAAGGAAGTTAGATAAACAAACTGTACAGTACCCAATCTATGACAAGGCAGGAGATGGCACCAGGTGGATAGTTTAGCTATAGATAGTTCATGTAGTTATAAAGTTGTTGTGACTTAAGAAGGACATCTATAGCCAAAATATGGATCAAGATTTGACATAGCATATTTTTACTAAGAGGTATACTTGAGTGCTCGTTCTTTGCTGTTATATCTCCTTTATTTTCTTTCTCATTTTTATCTCCTCATTCCTCCTATTTTTGTGCAGGTTTTTGATAGGAAAGTGCCCAAGAAGTTGAGAATATTTCCAAATTATTGAGCCAAAGGTCTAGAGACTCGATTGTTACGATATTCAAATGGAAGAGTGAAAGGTCCTTGTTACAATATTTGAACAAGGATCTTTATTGTATTAATATTTCTAAGAGTTAAATGGTGATTCAAATCCAACTCTTCATGTAATATCATTCAAATATTAATACAATTTTGGGCTTCTTTCCTGTTATCCTTATTTGCTTAGTTTTGTGTGTGTCTTTGTTATGGGTTACTTTATTTGAACACATAATGAATGCTTCTTTCATTGGTCAAATGTTATGTTTATTGTGATATTTGAATTAATGTAATTGCACTAATTATTTCATCTCTCTTTCTTTATATTTTCATTGAAAATTTATTAAATATTGCTACAATAGCCCAAAGGATTAAAGTATTGATCATACATAAGTTATAATAGAATTATTATTGTTTTAGCTCGATCAAAATTTATAATTATTAATTCATCACCATAAATTTGGAAGAGCATGAACTTAAATAATTTAATCTTACCTCAAGGGAGAGCTGGAGAACCGAGGAGAACGAGAAGCTTCGTCCATCTTGATGTTGGAAAACTATCCTCGACCTATCGAGCGCGGTCCCCCCCCGGCTCTTTTCAAGGTCGAGCTTAGTTCGCTGTCGCCCTAGGAATAGAGGGCGCCCTTTTAAAACAGAGAGGAGAGCTCTCTCCCTTTCTAAAGGTCGAGGGGAAGGCGCTCCGAAGGCCTTGAGATGGAGGTGTCATTATTCGCCGAGAGGATCGGGTTCACATGATCAATAGGAATTTTTAATACCTTAGGAAAACAGCCATACGTATCGTTATCATACTTGGTCTATCTAGAAAATATTAAAGAACTATATTCCCAAGTTAAAGAGGCAGGTCAACCTAAGCCTGTAATAGCTCGTTGGCAGTAGGTTTTCCTATAGCGTGATAGCTCATTCTATGAATGCAGGAAAAATCCCCAATAGAACCAATAGAGGATGAAACCTATCCTACATCCTCATCAAATTAAGGAAAAATAGGGGATGCGGCTTGCCCTGCGTCCCATGCATTTTTCTCATGCTGGGATGTTGGTTTCGTCTTTATTTGCTTTACCATCCTATCAACCGATCAGTCAATATATTCTGGTGTCATTGCTTCTTCCTCTGCCTTAAGAACTACATTATTTCCTTTAGCTTCCTCAATAGTTACATATCTATGTGACTCAGCATATCACACCAAGGCCAAAATCAGGCCATGGTGAGCTAGTGTAGACATTGTGCTTTCCAGGTATCGGTTGGCCTCATCCTCGAGTACACATGCAAGATAATGGGGGACATTGATTTTATCCCCATGCAGGAAATAGTTGAGAAAATAGAAATAATTTGAGTTCAATTTGGAAAACCTATCTGAACATGTGAAGAACCAAACAATCTGCTCGAATACCGATATTCAGTATTTGGGGATGTACTACTTTGGTAAACCAGCTTGTGTCAAGTATTGTTTTGGGTACCCAAATAATCATTACACGTAGAGTGCAAGATTTTCCTCCTTGTACGTGTGTTCCCCTATTTGGAGAAGGCCTATTACCATGACAATGTACTCTTTGGTGACTGGAATTTCCAATCCCCGCATGCGAGCAACTCCATCACTCATAGATGCTACAAATTCTTTAGCCACCTCTACATCCTAGTTCTAGATAACCATATGGTAGTATTCCAACCATTCTATAGTGTCGAATTGCATCTGTACATCCTCACTAAGGCCTGAATAACTTGTAGGCTCACTCTTTTTCAATAGATGGTTGGTCGATTTTCCCCCATGGCAACGTTCAAATTTTTCTTGGCTCTGAGTTTTACTTGCAGTAATTTTTCACACTCTAGTTTCTATCTCCTACAACTCTATTATTTTCTTGCACAGAGTTTTGCCAATGCATGGTTTTAAATCATCTGTGTCCATAAACGTAGGCGTCTGATTATCGCTATTAGAAATAATTATGGTTATTTATGCAAAATTTCATTAAAGTGTATGCCAATTTTTAAGTGGATGATGACCATTGAGTATTTTCCCCAATCAGAGCAATGACACATAGAAAAATACCAAGTGGAGCAAACTGATTGGATGGATAATTAATGGGGATCATGTCGGCACTATTTTATAGAAATATACATTTATGAAAACAATATATATATATATAAAACAAAAAATTAAGCACGTACATGTATTATGTTTTGTGTGTGTATAATGCACAGATGTTCATGGTGCACTAGCATTGGCTGCTTTATGATGACTAGCTGTATCGAAACAAAGAATGATAGGTATATTTCCCATGCAAATAATTTTCCTCCGTATGACTGGTTCTTGGTGACTACAATTCGATACATTTGAGAATTCTTGTAAATTTTCAAGAAAATATTAGAAAAATTCTTCTTCTCAAGAGGAAAAACATCCCCTCGAAATTTGTTTGATGATGACTTTGGAATGTGTACAAATATCTAATGGAAAAATTAAAATAATTTCATCCATGAATTTTGACTTATGCACATGGTTGAAATGCTGACATGGCTCAGGCCACTTCCCAATGCTAAAGATTATTTATGAGGCGCAAACACCCGTGAAAATAGAAAGCGGGTGCCTCCTTATGTGGAAATAGGATGCCTTCTTTCAAATCAAGGTACATAGGTTCTTCATAAATATAAAGCAAGCACCTTTTTTTAGCAATCGATCACCATGCTTAATATGGAAATTAGGCATCTTTTGTTAGCAATCAAGTGCTATGCTTAATATAGAAAGTATAGGCAACAAATCCACCTCCCACAAGAAGTGATAAAAGGATTTTTTCAAGTCTGACAATTTTGACAAGTTTTGTAAATCATACAGGTAGGAATAAACCATACAATCAGAAGGGAAAACCATACAAGGTGAAGATAAATCGTACAATATGCAATGAAATAATATGAAATGCATGAGAAATGTAATTTGAAGTTGTAATTGTGCATGGTTTTGTTAATTAAGGTGTTAGACTTAGTAAAAATATTAATTAATGTATTCCGTTATGTATGGGCAGTTGTGAATAATTAATTACCTTAGGAACCACTTTGGAACAACTTGGGAAACATTATATAAGGCCCCATTTTCAATTTTGATAGTTTGGTTACATTCTGGTATGATATGAGGAGATTATGGTTAGTAGGAATTGCTATGAGTCTTGACTGTGAAATGTTATTGCATATATCCGATTTTTGATTGACCTTTTGAAAAATAATAAATCTTGAGCACAATTTATGGTCTCTTTTATGTATTTTATGATCCTAGGATGGTTGAATAGCATTTGATAGTTTATCTCTATTGTATGTACTTATGTTTTGTTGTTATGGCTATTTTATGCATTGTGATGGAAGACTTGGATAAAACAACATTGGTGTGGCTTGAGGAATTATATATGATGATGATAATATCAAGGAAGGTGTATTGAACACTATTGTACAATTTTTGGACATCACCATTGGATATAGAACTCTCTCAACCCTGATAAAGTACTTTGCATGTTGGTAGAATTAGGATTAATTGCCATATTAAATCCTTAAAAAACTTATCTGAGAGATATTGGTCTAGTATAATATCCAATTTTTCACTTGGATGTACCTTTTTTTCGTACAAATCATACACCAAGGTGCTTATAAATCATAAAGAAGATAATTACTCAATTTGGTAGTTTATGTGATTGAGAGGAATTTACCTGATTTGGCAGTTTTGGGAAATCGACTTGTTTAGCTACAAAAATGTGTACGGTAGCCTACAAAACCAAATTTGATGGATTGGCTAAGTGTGAAATCATACAAGATATATCACTATACAATTTTTGATCATACAATGGTATGATTTGGTGTCTGTACAAGTTGTTTAGTTGTCACATATTTTTAGTTGTAAGGATTGTACGGTTGTACAATTTGGTCCATCAATTTTGAATAGCGAGTTGATAATTCTAAGTTCTAGAAAACACCTCCCCATAAATAATAATTCACCCCTATTTTACATTTAGCATCGTTTCCTTATTAAACTTGGCATTTTTGTTAGAATGGGTCAAATTGACAAGTAAGAATACTACAAAATTGGAGGTGAATGACAGGCACCAGTGTACAAATATGTAGGAGACGAGAAGTACAAGAGAAAATTATAGTAAGGAGCATGAGGATTTCTCAAAGAGAGAATGCAAGTAACTCATACCATAGTACACATGAACCATAAGTAGAGCAAGCATGGGCATTTGAAGAAGGAGACTTTGAAACATTGTTGATAGATACATAAGAGGAGGTATGAGAACCACCTAGCATAGTGGAACGAGTTGATAGATAAGTAGTGCACACGAATGGAGAGTGGATGGTGACACCTAAGAAAGTGATGAAAGGGTTTCAAGGGAGTGCAGAGGATGAGAGTCAAGCACTAGAGCAACAGGGTGCAAGGTCTCAGGAGGAAGGACCAAGACCATCTCCCTCACATCAGCGAAGAAGGTAATGGAGTGAAGATGCACATGATTTTGGTCAATGATTGGTGAGACAGAATAATATACCTTGGATATAAAATTATGATGACGATGATAGTAAAACACCCCCAAGGAGGAATTAGACAAATATTCCACAGGAGACCTCAAGTGACGAGGATGATTCTCTGAATATGGCTAACAAGGCAACCAAGTAGATATTTCCACATTTTATAGGTGAGGGTAAGGAAGACCCCACAAGACATATCAGAAATTGTATAATCCTTTGAATGGAAAATGATGTAGACCGGCCAAATGACTAGGTAACTTTTTTTCCTGCTACCTTGATAGGATTGATAATCGATTGGTATATGAAGAGGGAAAATACAATAGATTTTTAGAATTGGAATCAAGTAAAGGAGAAGTTCATGGAAGAATTTCAGTCTTTGAAGGATGATGGAGATATTGTTACTAAAATTTTCATGACGAAGCAAAAGCCTGATGAAGATGTAAAATCATTCAATCGTAGAATAAAATAGTTAGTCGATAAAATGCATATGCCTTTGGTAGATGTATTGGTGAATCAATGGTTTGCAGATGGATTACTACTAAAATATAAGAAAAAGATGTAGGCAGTCCCATAAAAAATATATGAAGAAGTTGTGAAGCATGTAAATAATTTTAAAAGTGAATCAAAACAGACGTACACAGGTATTTTATCTCATCCCAATTCTAATGATTTATATAGTGGATAATATGACACTATACAGAGAATATTAGTATCATTTCGTTAGGATTTTGACAAGATTATGAAAGAACAAAAAGGTAAACCTGACAGGAATGAAATTTGGTGCATAAAATGCAAGATTGAAGGTCATACAAATGTGAAGCATCCATAGAATGATTACTATCACATCTATAATGTGATGGGACATGAGGTAATGCTATGTTCATATAATGCAAGAGTACATCCATAGGTCCTAAAAATCTAGGAGAAGGAAGAGAAACTAAAGACCCTAGGAAGCGAGCAGCAAGCAACGAGTGGCAGTTATAAGAATAGTCGATGAGGTGGAAGGTAGAACCAGGGCAATCGATAAGGAGGACATATCCATTTGTAGTATGAATCAGAAGTGAGGTATATCATATCGTGTCATAATTACCAATAGTGGGGGCATTTTGTGAAAAATTATCCTTCACCTCAGATACAGGAAACACCACAAGCAAACACTACACATATGTGTAGGTGGTGTGGTTTGAGAAACCACAAGGAAGCAAATTATCCTAAGCATGCAAGTTCAAGTAATACACAGAATGTAAATTATTTAGACATTGAGGTTCCTCAAGTTAAGGAAGAAACCCAAGAAGTTTTAGCCATGACGAGGAATCAGGATAAAAAGGATAAATACCTAGAGCTAGCAAAGGAAAAGTAGCACTGACAAGTAGCAAAGAAAATATTACAAGATGAAGCACAAAAATCTAAAAAAGTGAAGTTAGCTGAAGGAAAGGAACCGAAAAATCCATCAGAATATAAGGTGATTGTGCAGAGTTTGGCAGCATAGGTTTTGGACACCACAATGGAGATCAAAGTGGCTAACCTGTTGGAAGTTATTCCATAATTATAGAAAGCAATGATGGAAGAGATACAACCGCATAAGGTGATGGAAGTGCAAAGCCAACCTATTTAGGAAAAAGAATAAAATTATTAATTCATGGATCCAACTATATTAATGATTGATGTGAGAAAGTAACCCATATTAGTTCATATGGATATCCTAGGGTACAAATTGATAAAAGTTATTGTGGACGGAGGATCCATCATCAATGTGCTACCTAAAATTACCTAACTAGAATTGGGTGTTCCATATTTATGGAAACCAAGATTTCACTTATATGGTGCTAAACAATATGGTATCGAGATGAAGGGAGTATTGATGGCACAACAAGTGGTGATAGCTAACCAAGAGTTTGTCTTGTATTTTTTGTGATTACTATGCAGAAGCCTACATACGATGCTCTAGTAGGAAGAGGATGGCTACGTGTAGCTAAATTTAATCACAACTAGGGAAAAAATCATATCACTTTCGATAAGAGACAACACAAATAGATGATTAATCTAGCTAATCAAAAGGTCAGTGAGGACGTAGCAATGACCAATGAATCAAAAAATTCCTTAGGAGATGAAGGATATGAACTAGATGGAGAAGGAATGTTGTACTTGGATGAATGTAGTGAAGATGAAGCTAGATATGATAGCATACTTCTTCATTGGTAAATGGAGTAGTACCAAATTTTTTATCCCAACTGCATCTGTATTGACTCAAAGAAGATCAAGGAAAAACAAGATGAATAAAAATTCAGTTAGGAACCTAAGAAGGAGGTGAAAGAGAAATGGACATTTCCAAAAAGTTTTACAGAGTATACAATAGGAGATGTGAAAATTGATGCAAGACTAGCACACCCAAATAATATAGAGAAAGTAGCAAGTGAGCCGAAGAATATCAAATATGAAGGACCTCTGATAGTGGACATCAATCTAGGGATGGAGGATAAACCTAGGATGATTCACTGTGGTGATTATTAGAACCCTGTACTAAAAGCAGTAGCTTTTAAGATATTCTTGGAATATAAGGATGTCTTTGCATGGACACATAAGTACCTGAAAGGAGTACCACTTGAGCTATGTTTCCACAAGATTACACTAATTCTTGGAGCACAACTCGTAAAGAGGAGACCGTATAGAATGAATCCAAAATATGTTGCATTGGTGAACATAGGGATAGAGAAAATGATGGAGGTAGGAATCATCTTCAATATTATGACCAATGAGTGGGTATCACCTATAATTATCACCATGAAGAAGGAAGAGGAAAAAATAAGAGTATGTGTGGACTTTAGGATTCTAAATGTAGTAACTATCAAGGGCCCCTTCCCTATTACCTTCATAGATTCTATCCTAGAGTAAGTTGTAGGACACAAGATCTATTCATTTTTGGATGGATTTTTGGGTTACAATAAGATAAGTATAGCTGAGGAGGATAAACTGAAGACCACTTTTATTGTGGAGAATGGCATCTACACATACAATCGAATGCCATTTGGGCTCTGTAATACCCTAGCTACATTTCAGTGCATCATACTATATATATTTAATCAGTTAGCAACAAGGAAATTCAAAGCATTTTTGGATGATTGGTCCATTTATGGGAATACCAAGGAGCATCTTCCTACTCTCAATGAATGTATGAGTAGGTGCAGAAATGCACAAATATCATTAAACCCTGGGAAATGCTACCTAATGGTACCATATGGAAAATTGTTAGGACACATAGTGTGCAATAAAGGATTAAAAATAGATCCTGATAATATTCGTGTGATATTGAACATGGAAGAACCATACGATGGGAGTTCACTTAAAAAAATCCTTGTATTGATAGAATATTATTTAAGGTTCATTAGAAACTATGCACATGTATCCTATCCATTGGATTCCTTGATGAAGAAGAATGTTCCTTTCAGATCGATAGAGGAGCACCAAGGAGCCTTTGAGGAGTTAAAAGCTAAGCTGGTGAGTAGCCTTATTTTGGTGTTCCTGAGTTGAGACAGGGAATTCCATTTCCATATTGATGCTTCAAATTTTGTAATCAGATGTGCCCTAGAACAAGAAGGACAGTTCAGGTTGGATCAGCCTATTTTATTTGCTAGTCACCTATTATCAAGGGTGGAGAGAAACTATAGTACAATAGAAAGAGAAGCTTTGGGAATGGTATATGCAGTCCAAAATTTTAGGCATTACCTACTAGCTAATCCCTTTGCTTTCTATATATATCACCAAGCCCTGTTGTACTTGATAAATAAACTAGTGGTACAATGATGGGTTAATAGGTGGCTCATCACCCTACATGAGTTTATATTTTGAGTAGTAGTGAGACCTGGTAAGAAGCACATAATTTTAGACTAGTTGTCTCAGATATGATCAAGAGAGCCTACAGGAATAGATATTTTGGATGAATTCCCTGATGCATAGTTAATCACCATCAATGTTGTTCCATCGTGGAACAAGTTGATTGGCCAATACCTTCCCATAGGAAATGATGACAACCAAGAAAAATAAAGTGATTATGAAGTTAGCACCCTTCCAGTTAATAGTAGGATTGTTGTATCAAATAAGAAGTGATGGTATCTTGAGAATATGTGTGATGGAAGAATAAGTCAAAGTGGCATTGAAAGAAGCTCACGAAGGCTTAGTAGAGGGTACATGGGACTAGATGCGATGGCTAGGAAAATATTACTAGTAGGATTATGGTGGCCCATAGTGAATAATGATGCAAAGGAGTATGTAAAAGCATGTGACACTTGTCAAAGGCCCTAGTGAAGAGGGACTTTATGCCTTTGCATCTATCACAATCCCAAGAACTATTTGAAATGTGGTGATTGGACTTCGTCAGACCATTGAATACATCTTGTAGAAGGAAGTGTAGATACATTGTAGTAGCAACAGAATACTTGACAAAATGGATCTAAGTGAGAGTATTACCTGATAACTCAGCTAAAATTACAACGAGATTCTTGTATGAGTAGGTAATCACAAGATTTGGTATTTCTCTATAGATAACGAGTGAACTAAAAAGATACTTTCTCAATGAAATCATAAAAATGCTAACAATGAAGTTTAGGATTTTGCACTCATTATCTAGTTCATACTATCCCATAGAAAATGGGCAAGCGAAAGAAAAAAAAAATTCCTTGTCTCTACTCTATATAAAACCTATGGGATAGAAGGAGAATATTGGGAGGAAAGGCTACCATATGTTTTGTGGGTATATAGAACAACTTTTAAACCAAAAATAGAGCATACATATTTTTAGTTGATGTATGGACGGGAGGCAGTGGTGCTAGTTGAATTCTTAATACCAAGTTTGAGAGTCACGATAGAGCATCGCTTGGGTGATGAAGAAAGTTTAGAACAATGACTGACAACATTGATAAAGTTACATGAAAGAAGAGTCACAGCATAATGGGTGATTAAGGTAGCTTAGAAAAGAAGGAAGGCATGGTATGACAAACACTTGAGGAATTTAGAACTTAGTTTAGGTGACTTAGTTCTAAAGTTTAATGGGAAGCGAAAAATCAAGCCTGGTAAGTTGAAGACGTTATGGCTTGGTTCCTACAAAGTGGTGGAAGTAATGAATAATGGAGAAGTTAAGTTGTAGAACTTGAATGGGATGAAGGTACCAGACACTGTAAATGGCTTAAAGTTGAAGCCTTACAAATTATAGTGCTTATTCATTTCTTCAGAAGATATCGAACTAAAAAGACAAGTAGAAGCTCAACGGAGGACTCAAGGTGAGCAAGGTCCATCACAGGAGGAGCCTGACATAGGACTCACAAACTTATTTACAGAAGAAGAGGATACAAGACCAACCATAGAACAACAAGATTTGGCACCTCGACCTGGAGAAAGCAAACAATTATGAGTGCATGTCATATTTGTGAATGGGACCGAACATGTAACAAAGGAATATGAAGAATGAATTCCTCCAAATGAAAGAGGACATCAAGAGATAGTACTATTACCTATAAATAGGGGAATGCAAGAAGAAGCACCCCAAACAAGCATAAATGTGATGTATCCTTGGGTGGAGCTAGAGAATTATCTCAACAAGATGAAGGACAAAGAAGGATACTGTTAACAGTACGGTATGAGGATAGAGTGGACACTTTTGAAATGGAAGTTCTATAAGAGAATAGGAGTGATACCATTGATGAAGAATTGGTTGGACTTACTCAATTAGCTCAGATAGGGCTATTACAATAGAGAATGTGACTACAAACTCGGTAACTACAGGAGGAATATCAGATGTTGTGAGATCATAATGTAAGGTTGATAGAATAAACCATCCAGGAATTGGATAGCACAATACAAAGGCTAGATGAACAAAGAACAACTAGGCTCTAGGATATAGAAGAGAAACCTAAGGATGAGGAAAGGATAACTCCAATAAGTGTTATGAGAAATTATGGTGAAATCACAAGTTCACAAGTACCACCAAGTGATCCGCAAATTACGAAGGAAGATGCAGATATGGTTTGGTGAGACATTGAGGAATCAACCACATAACTTGAATCATAGGGTAATGCACGACTATATTTGAGTGACTCTAGTAATGAAGTAATACCCAGGATAGTAAGGGAACCTAGCACAAAAATTAGTGATGATGATGATTTCCCAAGGAATCCCTAGAATCCTTGGGATAACCGTGATCCCCCAACATGTACAACAACACATCAGAAACTAGGGAGATCCCAGGAGCATCAAACCAACATTGATTCGCAAACATATATAATAGCCCATTGACAGTTGATAAGACAAAGAAGATAAGTATAGATATTAGAGAGATTGATGAACTTATCAATAGATTGGGTGAAACAGAGAGAAGATAATCGAAATAACTCAATTTTTGAGACTGATTTTTTTGACTCATATAAAGAAGTCTTGGCAATTTCATCTCCAAAAATATGATTCAAGAAAATAATATGGAGATGTCACTTAGCATGTGCAAATCATAGAATCAGAGCACTCTGACAATTTTCACCAAGTACAAGATGAAGTAGAAGTCCACTAGCAAACATTGAGTTGGTAGAGATAACTCATGATAACCAAGCAATGGGAGGAAGGCATAGACAAGCATCCCTAAGGCTTTAGTCAAAAAAGGGAGGAGGTATTTGACCATGGAATGAACAAGGACAAGGTGATGTTAATATTAGAGGAGGAATAGGATGATAAAGGTTCTGACCCCCTACTCCTATATGGCTAGGAGATACACCTTTAGCATGTATAAATTGGACAAAAAATCTGTAGGGTTTACCATGCATGAGAGGGATCTTACCTAGCTCCACAAGGCAGTATCCATTAGGAAAACCACCACTAATCTAATGAGTACCTAAAAGAGTGGTATGTGGTAGAGGATTACTCCAAGAAAAAGAGTAATCACCACTAGTATGGAGAAGTCCAATGTCAAGAGGAATAGGACGGGGAAGACACTCATGTAGGAGAGGCCTTGTTGGTAGAGGAAGAGTGCATTTTGAATATGAAAGGAACCAGGGACAACAAAGGATCCGATCACCAAGATTGGATCTAGAATTTATCTAAGGAGATAGGTAGAGAATTTTCTCAAATGATAGTAGAGTAGTAAGAACACCGCTACCAAGGGATCAATCACCTACATGACAAGAGGAAGGGACACCAGGTGAAGAGACTCTAGCTTGCAATTGTACAATCCCAGATTGTACACATGGTATGGGAAGGCCATGGAACTCAGTAACATCACAAGTAGAAATGAATCACCCCAGAGAGCAAGTGGAACTTGGTGACACAGCCACTCAGTATGTCATGGTAGAACCTCCAAGAGAAGGATCGGATGGGATCATACAAGTGAATGTCACTGTGCGATTTCCAAGACGATAAGTGTAAATAGGCCAGGAAATGAAAAAAGACAAAAATAAAATTAAAAAATAAAATAAAATGCCTTAATTTTTAAAATCCCTCGGGACGCAATTAATAAGGAAGTGGGTTGAAAACTAAAAATGACGACCTCTTCAAAGAGAGAAAAATAGAAAAATTCTCCAAGTAATAGATCATACAAGTCAAATTTAAAGCTGAAAAGCATAAGTGAGAGATCATATAAGAAAAATTGAGAAAAGTACATACAAAATCATACAAGAAGGCATGTTGTACGATTTGGATCGTAAAGTGTACGGTTTTGGGTGTAGTTGTATGATTTTCAATAGTCGTATTTAATGTTCACATGTGTGGAATGATGTGTTGTCAAAAAAGCATAGGAAAAAATTAAAATTGCATGGGAAAGTGATGAGTTATTGATAATCCAAGCAAGGAATATGAAAATGCATGCAAAGTGGTGCAATTTTAAATTTCGAGCAGTTAGGTTTTGAGGACAATTTAAATACAGGGCTCACCCTAGCAATTTTTCAAATTGTACAAGGAGTAATTTGAATTTTTCAAGAGGACGAAGGTGAAAATAGTGCAACTAAATGAATATGACTGCATGGGCATTAAAATACATCAGTGAGCTATAATATTGCATGACCCATTTTTTATTTTGCACTAGGGAGACTTTTCACATTCGATAAAAGAGAAGCGGAGAAGAAAAGCAATGGATTCAACTCCATTAAAAGTAGAATCTGAGTTCAGCCAAAGGAAAACAAGGGTTTGTAATAGAGGGCATCCAAGTAAGAACCAGTTTGTGTAAAAACATACACCAGGGTTCAGCGAAGTTACGAATTATAGCTAGAATAGAGAAATTACAGGAGAAAAAAGATTAAAAACCCTAATCTGGTGAAAGTGGCCAAAAACAAACTAGAGAAGATAGAAAGAAGGAATAATAATATTGTACAACAAATTATTTTTTGGGATAAATTGCACCAAGTGTGGAAAAATTGCTCCCAAAATGCATTGAAAAGAGAGATCGAGGCATTTCGGCAACTGGGTTAGTGAGAAATTACAAAGGAAAAGTGAAAAACATGATATTTAGGAAAAAAAGAGTTTCAAGGAATGTATTGTATGATTTGGAGGTAGATTATATGGTCTCAGGAAAAATATTGTGCGATTTAAAGCAATTTTTGGGTTGTTTTAAGCCATTTTGAGCAAATCGTATGAAAGTGTATGGATTCAGCAAGGGATAATAGCTAGACAGGGAATTTTATAGAGTGGTGTGACCCTGTATGTTTTTATGTTGCAATTGTATGATTTATAGAATATTGAATAGTTGTACAATTTGGAGGTGGTTGTTGGTTGGGAAACCGTACAAGAACAAATTGGAAAGCATACTGTATGCTTTAAAGTAGACTGTATGATTTCTAGAACACTTCTAATTATGGAATTGGTGATGATTGAGCAGCATATAACCAAAGGTATGGCAAGAAAATGATTTTAGCCAAGTTTTAATACCAATTAAGAAGAATTGTAGCTAATAGGGTGGAATGGTCACCAGCACCCCTGCACGAAAGAGAGTCACATTCATGGCAATACCAAGGGTGATAGTCTCATTATCATGATTGGTGTGGTACTCTTCCTTGAAGGAGAGGAGGATACAGGCCATGAAGGGGACAAAGGTATTGGAGGGCTAATCGGAGAAGAATACCACCAAGATACCGAGAGGAGGAAATGGCACAAGAGAGGATCTCGAGGAGGGATTTTAGGAGTGAAGTATATTTTTCAAATCTAGATGAGGATCTGAATAGTGAACCTGAGGAAGGCCAGGTTGAAATAATGAATATAGCATTCATACAACATGGAGGAGATACATGCAGGAAGTGGTAGAGTAACAGCAAAAACAAGAACCACCCCTAGAGAAAATAGTTTGAGGAGGCTGGTGTAGTGATAATAGCACAAGTGCCATTGCACCAGAAGATATTATTATACAACTATCTATTGTAGATGGTTCAAGTGTATAATATTACAACCAGAATTACCTATTCCAATGTGGGCAAGAGGTTAGTAAAAGTAGAAATTATGGCAGAGGCATTTATAAAAATATTTGGATTGCCATAATATGGCACGGAGATAGTTAAGAAGTTGGTTGATCCTATTGAGACACGCAATATCATCACTTCGCTTACCAATGTGAAATTACTAACTGATGTGAAGATATCGAGTTTAGGGACTTAAGGAATTAAACAGATCCAGTTGAAAGGGAAATATTGGCCATGTTCTATGAATACTATGATGGCTTGACTATTAGAAGATACACAACAAAGATGCCAATCTGTATGGCTCAGTATGTAGAAGGTATCACCAAGGTAATCAAGTACAATTGGGCTACCTGTCTAGATAAAAATATGCATGAAGTACCGACAAGGAGACCAAATGATTTTACAATGACTTTCCATGCCATTTTATTGTTATTAAATGCTATTATAGAATTGGGAATCCATTTTCTAGGATTGACAGAACCTAGGAATGTTAAGGCAGGACAACCAACCATTTTGAGGTGGGTAAAGTTAGTAATAGTTCAAGGGGAGACTTCAGAGAAGTCTCGAACAAATAAAGAGCAGCAAAAAATTATAGTACAAGAGGATACTTATTCAGATGAGGATGTACACCCCCGAAGGAAAGGCCTAGGAAGTTGGAAACTGAACTAGAATAACAAGCACTTCAGTAATGGTAGTAGGAGCAGTCATCAGTTCAGGAAAGGGAGGAAATTATGGGGAGGCAATCCAACCCAGAACAAATAAGAACAAGGATGAAATAGGAAAAAATGGCAAATAATACCACTCCAGAAAAACAAGTCAATACTATACAAAAGGATCAACAACAAGAAGAAAATTCAGACTCAAAGAAGCTAGATTTGCAGGACTAGAATTGAACAGAAGCAGAATGAATTTTGGAGTACCCACAGATTTTCTAGCATGATGAATTTGAAATTTTGGAATCTTCAAAAATGTTAGAAGATACAGAAGTGAGGCAGATAGCACAGGAAGTAACAACCACTACTCAGGAGGAAAAAGATAAAATCGAGATGAGAGTTGAAGCCTCAAAGGAAGAGTCTAAATAAAATAAGCCTCATTTCAAATTCATGATGGGAGGAAATTCTAATCGAAGTGATGTGTAGGAAGATATGAATGCACCATAGGAGCAAGAGGAACCTATTGTTGAAAAATTCATAGCAATGGAAATTCAACATAATCAGGAGGAAGAATAGGTGACCAAAGAGCAACGGGTGGGCTTCACTGAATAGAAGGAAGCCCATGAATTGATAGAGTAGCAGCAATAACAATAGGAGATTGTGAATATAGAAGAATATGTGGAGGTGGAGATGACTAGAGAACATACTCCACCTTGGAAAAATATATATACAGAGAGAGCACTACTAGAGATTGGGGGAAGCTCTAACCACCACATTGAAGAAGAGGAAGAACAAACTCCTACAGATGAGGAATTGTGAAGGTTGTAAATAAGTTATCTCTTGGAGGTACCATAGTTTGCAAATATTAAAATTATGGAGGATGCATAAGGAGTAGAAGATAAGGTGGAACATTTCTTCTCTCAAATAGGCAATGCCATAGCTAGCGCCAAATTACAATTTTGTATTGGACGAGTGAGAGAATTGAAGTTGTGGAAAGAACAAGTGTTTCTCGAATTGGAAAATATTACAGAATGGGTGAACAATGAGGATCATACAAGGAAGATAACATATATTCATGTGCAACACCCATGGAATTTACCCAGGGAAGAGGTAACAATGATTTTGGTAAAATACAACTTGCCGGATGGAGTGAAAACCAATTACTATCAGCATCCAAGGTTGTACCTGGATAGAACCAATCATCCAACCTATCCCATGAATACAATGGAGTTGGAACACAAGAGGGTTACTACAAGATTTCCTATCACTCTAAGGAAGTTGAACTTCTTAGCACATTGGATAGAGTGGTTGAGCATAGGATTGGAAAAAATCTATCAACTCAAAGAAGCTTAGAGAGAGGAGACTAAGGCCACTCAAAAAGAAATGATTTTAATGGAGGAATAATTGTAGAAGAGTAATGCTACGGTAGAAGAGAAAATAAATAAATTAGAAGAAGAACTACTGAGTACCAAGGCTGATTTTGAGGCTAAAATTAGTTTCCTTGAAGAGGAGAAGTGACAGGTCTCACAAATAGCAAAATATAATATTAATATGTTGGAAGCCCAACTCAGAGCAAAGGATGAATAGCTGAAAATGCAGTTGGTCAAGAAATATGAGCAACTTGAAACATAGACTAAGAATATAGAATATCTCAAATAGGACAATAGAATATATAACACGATAGTCTTGGGTAAGCAAGCGTAGTTGAGTACTAAGGATGATAATATTCGTGCTTTGGAGGCAGATATTCATCATCATTTGCAAACCATTATAGAAAATAATAAAGAATTACAAGTAGTAGCTCGAACAGAAGCACATTTGTAGGAGAAATTGAATAAGACTACCACTGAGCATGAAAAGCAATTGAGGGAACTCCTGAAGACTACCAAAGATAAATCCAATCACCATGGGTTGAAAGTAGTAGAAATGGGCAACTACATAGCCAATTTGAAGAACAAATGCATAATTCTTCAAACCCAAGTAGATGAATTGAAAGCTAAAGTTGTGGATTACGAAGCATAGTTGAAGCAAAAAGGTGAGTCGATGAGGACACCGACCAAAGTAAATGGAGGACAAATATAGGTAGCAAATCCACATCCCAAAAGAAGAGGTGATAAAATAATTTTCCCAAGTTTGATAATTTTGACAAGTTTTTTAAATCATACAGGTAGGATTAAATCATACAATCAGAAGGGAAAACCATACAATATGCAATGAAACGACATGAAATGCATAGGAAATGTAATTTGAAGTTGTAATTGAACATGGTTTTGATAATTAAGGTGTTAGACTTTGTAAAATTCTTAATTAATGTATTTCTTTATGCATGGGAAGTTGTGAATAATGAATTGCCTCAAGAACCACTTTCGAATGGCTTGGGAAATATTATATAAGGCCCCATTTTTAATTTTGATAGTCTGGTTACATTCTGGTATGATATGAGGATATTATGGTTAGTAGGAATTGCTATGAGTATTTTTCTGTGAAATGTTATTGCATATCTCTGATTTTTGATTGACATCGTTGAACAATAATAAATCTTGAGAATATTTTATGGTCTCTTTTACATAGTGTATGATCCTGGGATGGTTGAATAGCATTTGATAGTTTATCTCTATTGTATGTACTTATTTTTGGTTGTTATGGCTATTTTATGCATTGTGATGGAAGACTTAGATAAAACCGGCATTGGTGTGGCTTGAGGAATGATTTGTGATGATGATGATATCAAAGGAAATGTATTGAACACTATTTTATGATTTTTTGACATTGCCATTGGATATAGAACTCTCTCAACCCTGATACATTACTTTGCATGTTGATAGAATTAGGATTAATTGCCATATTAAATCCTTCAAAAACTTATCTAAGAGATATTGTCCCAGTAGAATATCCAATTTTTCACTTGTATGTACCTTTTTTTGTACAAATCGTACACCAGAGCGCTTACAAATTGTATATAAGATAATTACCCGATTTGGCAGTTTATGCAATTGAGAGGAATTTACCCAATTTTATAGTTTTTGGAAATCGATTTATTTAGTTACAAAACTGTGCACAACAGCTTGTAAAACCAAATTTGAAGAATTTTCTAAGGGTTAAATTGTACAAGCTCTGTCATTGTACGATTTGGGATCATACAGTGGTACGATTTGGTGTCTATACAAGCTATTTAGTTATCGCATATTGCTAGTTGTAAGGACTGTAGAGTTGTACGATTTGGTCCATCGATTGTGAATGGAAATTTTATCATTATAATCTTTGAAAAAAACCTCCTCACTAGGAATACTGCACCCTTGTGTTACAAAAAGCAGGCATCTTTTGCTGGCAATCAGGCACCATGCTTAGTATGGAAAATAGAAAGTAGGGACATTTTTATTGGCAATCGAACACCATACTTAAAAATAGAAATTTTTTTAGATATATATATATATATATATATATATGTCCAAGAAATTAGGTGTTTCTTTCCTAAAAAATGAAAGTCGAGCACCAAAAACAATAGGAATCAGGAATCGGTCTGCCAAAAAATGGGCCTTAGGCGCCTTTTCCTTGACATATTGGGATTCGGGTGTCTTTTACCGTACAAATGGGAATCGAATACCATTTCCCCAAAATATAGGAATCAGGTGTCGTCTTTCGTAAAAACAAGATTTGGGTGCCTTTTTATCTAGAAAACAAGATTCGAGCACCATTTTCTCTAGAAAATGGAAATCTGGCACCTTTCTCTTTAGAAAATGGAAAGTAGGTGCTCCTTTATTTAAACATTTGTTGATGTGTCCACTAGTGTATTCTTACAGTTTATCAAGCCTTCAAAATTCTAGTTTGAAGAACAAGGACAGAATCAGCATCTGCTACCTGAACCAGCATTCGGCTATTTTTCTTCATGAAGACTAGAAACAAACACCCAAACACTTGTTCAAATATGATTTCCCCCTCCAAGTAGAGATGAGCTACTTATACTAGAAATTTAATTTCCTAGAAATCTGGGATTGCGTAGGTTCATGGATCCTATGCTTCTTAGGCCTAGGTTTCCAAGGCTTCCTAACACTTGCACTCAGGGTATCATTCTTACAAAATAGAAATACAACTAAAGAAATAAAAATTGTAGAACTTTAAAATAATAATTGTTTTTGGACCATGTTGAAAATTTCCACATATTGCTCAATCATTTTAAAACTAGAATCAACTGGGGTCTCCCCCATGCCTAATATGGACTTCATCATATAAGTCTCAGACACATGATATGGTCGCAGTCAGTGACCATTGACTATTAATGTAATGTTGCTACCATCAATTATTCTGATTCTAACAACTCCATTATTGATGATTTTAGTCACTTCATATGGCCCCATCCAATGCTACATAAGTTTACCTTTCTTTTCCTAGAAATGGGAGCCATACAATAATACCCACTCTTCCACTTTTAACTGCTTTGGCCTGGTGTGACGATCATGCCACTTGGTCCTCTATTTCTAGATGACCTCTGTCCACTGTAGAGCATCTATTTGGCATTCATCTAGTTGGTTAATCTATTGAATATGTTCAATTTGTACCTCATCTATATTAAATACAAATATACTACAGTTTTGAGAGTTATAATCTTGAATTCTATGGGCATCATAGCATTCTTCCCATATACTAGTTGGAATGGTGTAAAATTAGTAGTAGTCTTCTAGGTGGTTATGTAAGCCCACACTACTAGTAATATTTTGGTCCAGTCCTTCCTATGTTGTTATACTATCTTTGTGAGAATGTTCTCTAGTTCACGGTTGGTTACCTCTACTTGCTCATTTGCCTATGGATGGTAAGGAGTGGTTTTATTATGCCTAATTTTATACTATTGCATGAGCTCTTGAATTGAATTTGAAGTCAATTGAGGCCCTTGAGCAGTTGTGATCTCCCTTGGAACCCCAAATCTGGTGAAAATAGATGAATACAGGAATTCTACTATAGTCTTCTCTTTAGAATCATGCAATACATACACTTCAACCTACTTGGTCACATAGTTAGTGCAAACTAAGATATACCTCTTACCTACTAACTGTGGATTAATGGGTCCTATGAATTCCATATCCCATTGATCAAATGGCTCTATGTGTACATGTGGTTGGAGTGGCATTTCATCTCTAATAGTAGGTCTACCCATCCTTTGACATTGGTCACATTGGCTCACGTGCTTGGTTGCATATTTGAATAGTGAAGTCCAATAATAACCAGCCTATAATACTTTGAATGCAATCCTTTTTCCTGCAAAATGGCCATCACAAAGTTCATTATGGAAAGCTTTTAGTATTTCTACAATCTCATTATTAGCAAAACATCTTCTCATGACCTAATCAAACCCTATTTTAAATCGGCACTCATCAATCCATGAGAAGTCTGCACTTTTCTCAATTAAATTTTATTTCTCACGTGGATAAAGTGCAGGGGATAATTTACTAGTGGATAAATAATTAGCCATATATGTGTACCATGGTATCTATTCGTTTAGAGAAAACAATTCTCATCTGGAAATTGGTCATCTATAGTTGCATGGTCTAGAGGTGTCAATCTAGATAGAAAATAAGCTACCACATTTTCCTTTCCTAGTTTGTCTATAGTTGTCACATCAAACTCTTGTATAAGTAACAACCATATGATAATCCTACCACTAATTCTAGGTTTTTTTTTTAGGTATATGATAGTTGAATGATTAGTGTGCACAAAAACCCGATATCCTATAATGTAATGGTAAAATTTGTTAAGAGCATGTATAACTGCAAAAAAATTCTTTTCTGTGACAATATAATTGAATTCAGCACCTGTGAGATGTTTAATGATATAGTAGATGGCATATAAATCATCACCATCCTTTTGTCCCAATACTGATCCTATTGCATTGTTGGATGCATCAACATATAGGTGAAAGGGTATGGTCCAATTTGGACCTCTCAGCACTGGAGTAGTAATCAATTTTTCCTTCAAAGTGTTAAATGCTTGTTCACATTCTTCTGTCCATACAAACTCTATATCCTTTGATAACAATGTGCTTAGGGGTTTAACAGTTTTGCTAAAGTTTTCTATAAACCTCCTATAATAACCATTTGATCCAAGGAAACTATGGATATCCTTCTAAGTTTTGGGTGTAGGCAAGTTTTGGATAACTTCTATCTTCTTCCTATCTACCTTGATCCTATCTACAAAGATATGATGTCCTAGAACTATTCCCTCCTGCACTAACATATAATATTTCTCATTGCTTAGGGATAAATTAGTTTTCTCACACCGTTGAAGTGTTCTTTCCAATTTTTTTGTGGCTTCTTCAAATGTTTCACAATATACAGTGAAATCATCCATATATACCTCCATATTTTCTTCGGTTATATTAGAGAATATTCTCAAAATTTCCCTTTGAAATGTGGCAGGTGCATTGCATAGACCAAAGGACAAAACTCGGTAAGCAAAGGTTCCCCATGGGCAAGTGAATGTGGTCTTGTCTTGATCCCCTTCCCCTATCTGAATATGGTTATATCCACTAAACCCATACAAGAAATAAAAGTACTTCTTACCTAATAAGGTGTCAAGGACTTGATCTATGAAGGGTAGGAAGAAGTGGTCTTTCTTGGTTGCTTTATTCAGCAACCTATAATCAACATAGATTCACCACTTACCATTTTTCTTAGGTACCACCACCAAAGGTGATACCCACTCACTATCTAAAATTGGGTAAATGAACCCAACTATGAGGAGTTTCTACAATTCAGATCTGACAATCTCCTTCATAGCTGGATTCATTCTTCTATGTGGTTCTTACTGGTTTTATTTCATCTTCCAGATATATTCTATGAGTACAAGTTTTAGGATCTATTCCTCTTATGTCTGAATACTTCCAAGCAAAGGCACCTTGATGTTTGACTAATGTTTCTCTCAGTTTGATCTGATATTTAGATGTCAACCCATCATTTATGTTTAATACTCTCCCATGTGCAACTTCTATTTGTTGAATATGGTGATATTTACCTCCCACTAATGGCAACTCTAGAGGAGGACAGGGGGTTCTCCTTAGAAAAAATTTGATATCACCCTATCCTCATCACTCTCATCCTCTAATTCATCAAGTTCCATGATGGATTGAATCATTAACAAACCACTCATATTTTGGTTTTCACATTCAGGTTCTCCAAATAAATCTACAAACTATGCAGGTGGATGGATGATCATATTTTTTATATTATGACCATTTGAAATGGTCATTTGGCTATTTCTACAACTTATGTAGGCATCAAATGTTTCCATCCAAGGCCTACCTAATATGAGTGGATAACCACCCAACCCAGACTTGGATTGTAACATTAAGAATTTTTTTGGGTATTCCCATGCATTCATTGTGATAGTTATGTCTTCCCATATTCCTTCAGGGAGAACTGTAGACCTGTATGCCAACTAAAGGATAGTTTTGGTTGGCTTCAGGTTGGTCAGTTTGAGTTTTTTCATGGTATCCTTTGGCATGACATTAATGGTAGCCCCCAGATCTACTAATATATTGGGTAAAACACAACCTCCAATTTTTATAGTTAAAATAGAACTTCTTGGGTCTGAAAATGTTTGGTTGTAGGTATTTCCTAGCATAAGATCAGCTAGGTGTCCTACTAAATTAATTACCTCTACTGGTTTACTTCTTGGTTTTCTTAGGCACAACCCTCTTATGGCCTTGCTATAGATAGAAATATATTTCATGGCCTAATAGAGATGAATTGTGACTGTTAGGTTCTTCAAATTGGAAAGAATATCAAATTCTGGTTGTATTAGCTTCTTGGGTTCTTGCAACCTTTTTTGAAAATGTGGAATCCCTTATTTTTTATTTATATTTTTTTATTCTTATTATACTTCTATAAGAGGTGATTCCTCTTTTTCTAACTCTATGCTTTCCTCCTCTTCTACTAGAGGAGCTACTTCTACACCTACTTGTATACCTGACCTTAATTGTATGGGACTACAATATACCTTGATATTATACATGGGATACATCTCATTCTCCATATGATATTTTGGCTATGATTTGTTGTTTGTATTATAATTATATTGTATCGGTAGTTGAGCAGTTCTCAAAGCAGTGGGAGCTAGCAAACTTGGATGTAGTGGGATTGGTACAATATGTTATGGATTTTGGCTCCAAGTATTTTGATTTCTCCACTGCTATCTAGGTTTTTGGTATGACATCCATGGGTAGGGATTGTAAGTATTTTCTCCTTGGTTAAATTGAGTCCAAGGTTGTTATCCCCACCAGCCCATGTTGGGTGGCTAAACTTGACCTTGGTTCTGATAATTACTAACCCCATAGGATGGCATTCTTGCTAGCATGTTGTTTCCCATAGGAGACTGTTGTCATTTGTCCTATTACTCATGAAGTATGCTTCTATTACTTCAGGTTCCTCTCTATATTTTGATAACTACGAACACAACTTATTTTTATGATCATTTTTACACATAGTGCAAACTCTAAATTTGTTCTCAGGACATTCGGTTTAGGGTGCTTTCCCCTACATTTAGGACAAAAATAGGCTAGTGCTACCTCATTATCCTAATTTTTTTTGAAGTAGAAGGGTTTCCAATTAGAGTGCAAGAGATGACAACATATAACTCTTGAGGTCTTCAAGCATATTTTCTATTTCTATTTTAGTGATAGTGGCTGATTATTGATATTCCTGGGGATTAACTTACCCTTCCTTCTTGAAATTTTTTGACACAACTTCTGGATATCATATATTTGGTGTTGATAAATATACCCTCCAAAAATTATGTTTAAGGCTTCAAGAGATTCATTTGTAAACCCTTTTAATAAGATACTCCTTAAGGACCTATCTCCTAGTCTTGCATGGGGAGATCTTTTCAAATTAAAGCCAAACCTATCACAACACTCCTCTAATGATCCTCCTTCCTTTTGTGTCATACCCAAGACTTCTTCTCTGGAATCTCGTGCTTTGCAAAGTCTTGATACTGATATAGGGAAAAAAATTCATGTCTTCGTAGGTAGTTATCTATTTATTCCCCAAACTGATGAACCAGTGCAAAGCTGAATCATCAAGAGTGGAGGGAAATAACTTTAATTTTTGAGCATTGGTTTTATAATATACTGACCTACATAGAACATCGAATTTGAAAAGGAACAGGTCAAAATATTCTATTAAAATTCCTCTAAATATTGGAAGGTGGGTAGGGGAGATATGTTTCATCCTGTGTTCTCCTCTTACCTCTTCTATAGGGAAGTTAAAACTAGTAGCTTCCTCTTTTCCTATTTCATCCATCTTGTCTACTATCAAGGTTTCTACACCTGCTGCATTCAAGACAATTTTCAAGGCTTCTATCTTGTTTCTTTTATCCTCTAGGAGTACTAAATCAGTGTTTGAAATAGTCCCTTCCTCAATTGCTTGCCAACATTGAAGGTTTAGTAAATCTTCATCATATTGAACTCTTCCTATCTTAGATCCTTCCCTAAGTTTTTATTGGTCTATTTTAGAATAATCCTATGCAAATAATGGATGTTGAATCCAATGCACAGGTGGAGATGATGGTGGAAAGGTTTCAGTCTAAGTATTTGGCATAGCTACAACAAAGGTTTCTAAAGAAGCAACGTTTATGTTCTTGATAAAATGATCGTCCGATCCTCTAATTCTAGGTGGACTCATACAAAATTTAGAATGGAGTGGTTCTGTAGAAAGTAACCTAAACTACTTCTAACATACTTTCTTCAGAACAAAAAATTATAGTTGGCTACTCCTCGACAATGGTGCCAAAATGTTGGGCAAAATATTGGTTAGTTTTATATGGTATAAATAATTACCTCCATTTAATTTTCAACCCAGGATAGCTCAAAAACTTTTGAGAAACCCTACACAATATATGTCTGTAATCTCCCTTTAATCAGATGAGTCCCTTAGATTCTATGGTTTGGGGGTGTTGTTTCGTTGGATTTCTCGTTTATCTTCCAAACCACTAATCTAATTTACATTATCAAAGATATGACTAAAATACATTACTAAATTCAAAACTACACACTTGTTGGAAATTCACAAAAAACAGGGGAAATTGCAGTATTAAACTAAATTACAGAAAATAAGAAAAGGAATTAAAATGACAAAAAATACGTAAAATAAGGGAGGAATACTATTGAGAGTGGGCCCAATATTCTAGTAGATTCCATCCACATTAATACATTCACCAGATGCTAGTTGAGTTGATCAAAAGACTCAAATGAATTGTATTTGGAATTACAACAAAAATTTACAAAGAAAAACTAGGATCTATTTTTCAGGGATGGCTTGCATATTTATAATATATGTGGCCATGCCTTGTTACATTCTAAAAGCAAATTGATCTCAGATTTTTTTGTTACAACAATATGCAAGAATAAAGGAGATAAAGCAAAACATTAAACTTAGAATATACTCAGCGTATTTTGTATCAGAACATAATACGTTTGATATATTTCTCTACCCGATTACATTGATTTTTACGTGATTGATGCAAAATATATGACATAATTTCATTGATGTTTTCCTTGGTCTGCATCCATAGCTAAAATCCCATCCACACCCATCACTAAAATTACCATTCTATTCTGCCAACGACAGGGGTTGTACTATAATTTTGCATCAATAGGAATCATACATCATTTCTATAAAATATAGAAATCATGAACCTAATGGGATTCAAGCACAAAATTATAATCGAGTGCCAGACATTAAAGAACCAAACAGGAATCGATCACTAGATAGTCGAGCACCAAATAGGAATCAAGCACCTGACAGTTAAGCACCAAATTGGAATCAAGCGCTTGACTTAGCGCTTCACACTATTTTATTATAGATAATTTTACCTTCAATTTTTCATCATGAATGGAAATTTCCAGGTCCAAGTGGGATCTCGACATAAACATGCCAAAATATCGTAAAATCCACTGCATTTACACATAATCCACTCAAAAACAAATATTAGACAACATACGTAATCTAATGTTAAATACATATAAAATTTATGTAAACATATATTTCTATTAAAATAAATTTTATAATATATATGGAAATTTTGTACAAAAATGAGCATTTTCAGGGCTCATCAGTTATTCTACTCCTTAAGAAGGGGCAAAGAAATCCTATCTACAACATCTTATGGAAAATACCACCATAAGTCACTTGGATCAACAGTTAGAATAAACAACGAAGGATATAAGGGATGAGAACGTACAATATGTAAGTTCAAGTTCAAAATGAATTAATTGTCAAATATATTTTTAGGTAAATCATCTTCATTTTTCTCAAGTAGTATAGAATCATCTCCTGGTAATAAAAGTGAAACTGGTATAAAGGTTGTCCCTTGCACTTTAGGGTTTTAAGAGTAGCATAACAAATAAATGAGGATGGAGGAAGTCTATAGCAATTTAGGGTTCTTAGGGTAGAATAAGAAGGTAATTTCTTTGGAAGAGCATCCTTGCACTTTAGGGTTCTAGGGCAATATAAATAAGAATGTGTTTTTGAGGTTATTCCTTGCTCTACAAATCCTGCACAACAAGACAAACCTATATATGATAAGTCTTACTTTGAGCAATGTAAGAAGATTGAAGAGATGGATGAAGATGAAAGTATTTGTGGAAATGAAAAAATATAATACCCAAAAAGCAAAAACAAAGAGAAAAATAAACCCAAAGGGATATTCATATGGAAAAACAAAAACAAATGTGTTAACAAGAATTGGGGCTAAACCCACAAATGAAAACAAAAAATAACAATGAAAATAATATCTTGGAATATTAGGGGCATGAATAAGAACCCTAAAAAAGGTTTTAAGAAAAACTCTTATTTTATAGACAATATATTTATTTTTATAGATATAAAAATAGGCAACAAATATTTTAGCCAATCATGGTGTTGAATTTTATCTTGACAAAATTTGAATTTTTAAAGACATCTGTTTGAAATGAAATAAACAAGTTGATTGCAGAAACTTAACAGTTAAGAAGATGGAAAATCTCTTTGATAAGAAAGGCAGATGAAGATTTTTTTGATAGAAAGACATGTTGGATATAATTTAATTAATTTTATAGAAATGTAATGAGAGCAATATAATATTTTATTTTTGTAATAGGAGTAGTGAAGAGCAAAATGCCCTAATAAACTAAATCTAGAAAACAATAAATACATAATCAAATGGAAAATAATAAGAAGAATATAACATATACACACATAACATAGTATATCACCTAGGAAACCCTTACAAAAAAAAAACCTAGCATAGTAATATCTCCTTATTGTATAAACTTAATCATCTTCAATACAATAATTTTCATCTCTCATCTCTCTTCAAACCTTGATGCAAGTGTAATTAAATAACAACATGAACAAATTTTACAATACCATGGTCAAAAAACCATGGGTTCAAATTTTTAAACCTAAATAGCCCATATGAGTCTAAAAATAGCTTACAAAACCCTAAAAATTCCACTAGGGGCTATCACCCTCGAACCCTTGCTTGGGACCTAGCTCGACATGAACCCTGATGAGGATACATGGAGAGTGTCTAGTACCTTTTATATTTAATACCACCGGAATAACATGGAAAACATTCAATATATTTCCAATATTCTCTCACTTGTTGAATACTTTTCATAGGGACCAAAAATTGTCATTGTCAACTATCAAGGGTAACCATGACCATAGATCTTCTACACCAAGATTTTTTTTGAGTAGGTACAACCTTTGTTAATGAATCCATAGCATTATTATCTATATCAACTTTCTCTAGCATCACCTGATTCCCTTCAACCATCTCACTCACAAAATGGTACTTAATATCAATATGTTTTGATCGATCATGAAAACTATGATTGTTGACCAAAAATATTGCACTCTGATTGTCACTATCAATTCTCACAACCTTCTTCTTAAGAACAAATATTGAACACAACCTCTATAGCCATATTGCTTCTTTACAAGTATGAGTTACTACAATGTACTCTACCTTTTTTGTGGATAAAGCAATCATTGATTATTTTTTGCTCATCCAATGTACTGCCCCTCCAAATAGTTTGAACACATAAGCACTCATAGATGTTTTCTTTTCTAGATCTCTAGCCCAATTAGCATCCACAAAACCTTTTAGATTTACAATATTACTATCTCCAAATTTTCTATAGTAATAGATAGTATAGTTTGAAGTTCCATGCAAATATTTAAAGATCCTCTTCACAAGAATCCAATGTCCATTTCCTAGATTGGACATATATCTTCTAACTACTCCCACTACATGTGGAATATTTGGTCTAGTACAAACCATTGCATTCATCAGATTACCAACAATGCTAGCATAAGGAACATGATGCATTTCTTCAATTTCCTCATTTATTTTAGGATATTGTTCAACAAATAACTTTTGACCAACATGATATCATACATACTGGTTTACAATCATGCATCATAAACCTTTGTAGTATCAAATCAACATATATCCTTTTATTTAACCATAAATTTCTATTTGCATGATCCCTTATTATTTCCATATCCAAAATAAATTTTGCAACACCCAAATATTTCATGTCAAATTCAGAAGATAATTGAAATTTTAGTAACTTTATCATCTCCTTATTGTTACCAATTAACAACATGTCATCCACATACAAAACAATGATAACAAAATTTTTACCTTGTTTAAAATACACACATGGATCTGCTTTATTTTTTCCAAGCCCAAGTGTCAAAACAAACCTATCAATTTTTTAGTTCTATATTCTTGGAGATTATTTAAAGTTATAAAGAGACTTTTTCAACTTGCATGGCAATTCCTCCTTAACTTTTACCCTAAAGCATTTTGGTTGTGACATATATATGTCTTCATCAAGTTCACCATTTAAAAATGTTGTCTTTACATCCATCATTTTTTTTAGGATTAAAAGCAACAAAAAATTAATTGAAGTTAGTTTAGCCATAGGATAAAATCTCACCAAATTCAATTCCCTCAACTTGGGAAAATCCTTTTGCTACTAGGAAAGCCTTGTACTTCTCCAACTTTTGTTCTACATTATACTTCTTCTTGAATACCCACTTACAACCAACTAGTTTTCTTCCAGGGGGTAATTTCACCAAGTCCCACATCTTATTTTTATCCAAGGACTCCATTTCTTTCTCCATAGCCCTTTTTCAAGACTTATTCTCACTTGAAGTAAGTACCTCCTTTATAGTCTTGGGTTCTTCATCAGTAACTGATATATTAAATACGAAATAATGATTTAAAGGGCTATACCTTTTTGGGAGTCTTCTCACTCGATTTGATCTCCTCAAACTTGGAGTTCTAGTTTATGCATATTTAGCTTTCTCCTCACCTTCTTCCTCTAAATTTTCCTCTTCAAACTCTCTCTGTAGTTATTCGTCTGTAGAACTACGTTCTACCACAAGTTCTTCCTCATGTTCCAATTTTACTTGAACTATTTTAGGTTCTTTTCTTGGTTTCATTTCCTATCTCAAAATCTCTTTTGTTCCTCTAAATATCACATTATAACTATAAACAATCTTCTATGTTTTTTGGTTTCACAACTTATATCCTTTAACACCAATACTGTAACCCACAAATATGCATTTTTCATATTTATAGTCTAGCTTAGTCCTTTTCTCTTTTTGGACATACATATAAGCATCACAACCAAAAACCCTTAAATGATTGAGAGAGGGTTTCTTACCAATCCACACTTCTTGTGGAGTCTTGTCCACCAAAGATGAGGTAGGAGATCTATTGATGAGGTAATAAGTAGTTAACATGGATTTTGCCTAGAATTTCCTTTCTAACCCTACACCACTTAGCATGCTTCTAGCATTGTCTATAAATGTTCTACTCATCCATTCTACAACTCCATTTTTTTGTGGAGTATACAAAGTTTTTTTTGCATTTCTATTCCATAGTCCTTGTCAAACTGCTCAAATTCATTAGAGCGTTACTCACCACCATTATCACTTATCAAAACCTTTATATTTTTTTCTATCTGATTTTCTATAAGAACCTTAAACTCTTTAAATTTATTAAAAACATCATATTTATTTTGTAAAAAATATACCTAGATATTTCTTGAAAAGTCATCTATAAATGTAACAAAATAGATAGATTTACCTAATGATGGTACTTTTTAGGTCCAAACACATCACTATGAACTAGATGCAAAATTCCTTCAGATCTTGTAGCACTACTAGGAAACTTGACTCGGGTTTGATTTCCAAAAACATAGTGCTCACAAAAATCAAAATTTAATGGACAATTAGAAATTCCTTCAAAAATACCTTTCATTTTTAATGTTTTAAGGCCTTTCTCACAAATATGCCCCATGGGTTGATGCCACAACATTATCTTTGCTATAGAAATACTCGAAGTCATTTCTACCATATTATTCTCCTCTACAATTGAAGAGTTATTGCAATCAATACTTACAGTGCTAGCCTCAAGTCTAAATAGAGTTCCTATACAAACTTCCCTTGCCAACACCAAGACTCCACAAACCATCTTGCAACTATCCTTATTGAATACCACAGTCACACCATGTCATTCATCTTCCTCAAAATATTAGATTCCTTACCAAACCCATAATATGCAACACACCAGGAAGGATTTTAATTCTTCCATATTTTAACCTCAACTTGGATCTTCCTCAACCTATTATTTATATTTCAAATTATCTCCTAAGAAGAATTCACCTCTATTTATCTCTTCATATTCCCCGAACCTCTCCTTATGAGGAGTCATATGAAAGGAAGCACCTAAGTCAATTAGCAATGAGTCATATCATTCACTTGAGCACACTATAGCTAAGAATAAGTTTCCTGAATCTTCATTTGTGGTCTTTATTTTTTCAAAATTTTCTTCATCGGATGATCAGCAATTATCAACCTTTTTAAATCTATAGTATCTTTTATACCATGTTTTACTACACTTCCAATATTTCCTCTTTTCTAGAGCAACAAATTTGCCCCTAGATATCAATTTTCTTTCTTCTAATTTCTTTTTGCTTCTTTCTTGAGAATAGGCTCTCACAACCAAGGAATATTTTTAATGATAATTCTTAGAATATTTTTGTCTCATTACCTCAAATAGTAATGTTCCTACTATATCCTCTATATCCACTATATCCTACCATATCCTACTATATCCTCTATATCTTACTATATCCTCTATATCCTATTGTATCCTACTATGTTCCTACTATATACTATGTTCCTACTATATCCAATGAATTAGGTAACGAACAAAGTAAAGTAATATAATTTTTCTCTTCATCCATTTTTTCTTCAATAGAGTTTAATTGACTTACCATAATGTTAAAAGTATTCAAATTTTCGGCCATAGATTCACCATCATTCATCTAAAGCAAATATATCTTCTTTTGAAGAAAGAGTTTATTTACCAACAACTTTATTTGAAAAAAAGTTCTCAACTTATCCCATAATGACTTTATCATGATTTTTATCGATACATTCAACAATACCAAATCAGATAAGCACAATCTAATAGAACTCCTTGACTTCCTATCAATATTTAGCCAATCCTCATTTATTGTTGATGTTGGTTTTATTCTTGAGACTGCAATTCATTGATCTCTATCAACCAATAGATTCTTCATCTTGAGTTTCCAAAACTCAAATTTTGTTCATTAAATTTTTCAATCTCTACTTGTGTGCTTCCCATCATTTTTCTTTGTCTAAATTATTTCACATATGGCTCCCACTCAAGAATTAATTTATCATAGGGTTGAAACCCTTACTCCTTGAACAAAGCTAAAAAAACCTAGCTCTAATACCAAATGAAGAGCAAAATGTCCCAATAAACTAAATCTAGAAAAAAGATAAATGAATAATCAAAAGGAAAAGAAGAAGAAGATAAAAAATACACACAACACAATATTTCACCTAGAAAACCCTTACAGGAAAAAACCTAGTACAATAATATCTCCTTATTGTATAAACTTAATCATCTTCAATACAATAACGTCCATATCTCAACTCTCTTCAAAACCTAATACAAGTGCGATTAAACAACAACACAAGAATGAATTTTATAATACCATGAGTTCAAATATTTCACCCTAAACAACTCATATGGGTCTAAAAATAGCTTAAGAAACCCTAAAACTTCCACCGAGGGTTGCCAAACCCTGGCGAGTATCCATGGAAAGTGTCCAATACCTTTTAGATTTAATTTCACCAAAATAACATGGAAAATATTCAACATATTTCCAATAAATAACCTCCAATAAAATCCATACATAAATATTTAAAAAGAATGAACTTTACATAATTCTTGTCCATGTTAAAAAAGTTAATATAAAATTCAAACTATGTTTAAAACATATAATTTAAGGTTAAAAAAATAAAATAAAAAATCTTAAAAAATAAAGACACATTATCTTAAAAAATATTATTTTTAATTTGTGATGATATTCACATACATCAAGGACTTGCTTCAAACATCCTTAAAACATTGTGGTCATAAACCTTGTTTTACATAATCTTAAAGTCCCTTTAATGTATTTAAAATAAAGTTTTGTGTGACATGTTATTTACGTGTGAATGTAAAATTGATTGATTGAGAATTATTCACATATATAAGGACTTGCTTCAAACATCCTTAGAACTTTGCGGTCATAAACCTTGTTTTACATAAGCTTAAAGTCCCTCCTTTAATTTATTTAAAATAAAATTTTGTGTGACATCTAATATACTTGTAAATGTAAAATTAATTGATTGATTGTTTTTTTTTTTATTATATTTTAATGTAATTAATATTATTATAAATTTTAATTAGAATTAATATTATAATGTTATTACTAGTATAAAAGAAAAAAAACCAATTAAAATTATTATATTAAATTATAATTTAATTTAATATCTTTATAAAAATTAATTATTATTTTAAAATATAAAATATTAGAATAATTATAATGAATCTTTATCTTATGAAAAACATATTATAAATTAAAATTTTAATATCATAAATTAACCTTAAAATTTGTCCATCAAGAAGAATATTACGAGTTTTTTTTTTGATAAAATTAAGGGAAGAGGGTTTTGAAAGGGCCCCAAAACCTTTTACAACTGAAATAAGATAGCAAACCAAAACAGTGCACTTCAGCACTTAAATAGAAGAATACAAAAATTATACTACAGCACTAACCAAAACAAAATAGTAACTGCATAAATCGACACCACAAACCTCAGAACCCAAAGGGTCGAGAGATCCAAGAAGACCTGTGAGAGAGCCGAGATAGTTCTACAACACAGCATCTAACTCTGATATTATCCCGCTGGACATTTGAGCCGCATCCCAACGGTCCCCTAGAGACAACCACTTCCCAAGGTAGGCAGACGAACCAAGGCAGAAACATATTCTTGATTCTCGCTCCCCATTTTTGAAATAATTCCCACGCCTCATTTTCAAAATAATTTTTGCTTCTCATATTCGAAATAATTCCCGCTCATTTTTTTTTAAATTAATTGGGTATTTAAAATACTTTCATTAATGACCTTCAATAATGAATTAAATGGGGTTTTAAAAATACCTTCATTAAGGACCAATAATTAATAAATTGATTGGGTTTTTAAAATACCTTATTTAATGAATTAAATGGGGTATTTAAAAATACCTTCATTAATGACCTTCATTAATGAATTAAATGGGGTATTTAAAATACCTTCATTAATGACCCATAATTAATAAATTGATTGGGTATTTAAAAATACCTTCATTAATGAATTAAATGGGGTATTTAAAAATACCTTCATTAATGACCATTCATTAATAAATTGATTGGGTATTTAAAAATACCTTCATAAATGAATAAAATTGGTATTTAAAATATTGTTCCCGTCCAGGAATACAAAGAAAAGACAAGCCACATAACTGCCAAAGAGATACAACTGTCCCATCTCTTTAAAAACTACACCAAATCTTCTAACCAAGCAAACTACCACCACACGAGACCAATTAACCAACATCAAAATGAACACAAATGATGAGGTCATGTGGAAATTCCCCTTGCCATACCCTATATTCATGAAGATTCACTCCAATATTCGCCACCACGTTAGTAGCAACATTTCCCTCCCTGAGCGTGTGACAAATTTGAACATCTTCCAAATCCTGATACAACTTTACTCCTTCATCAATTAGATTGGTGACCTTCCAACTAACATGGCATGCTCCAATAAGCATATTAATAATGTTACGAGAATTGCCCTTAATAACAGCTTTCTTAAAATTGAATTCATTAAGCAAGGCAATCCCGAGGTAAGCCACCCTTGCCTCCGCCACCTATGAAGAATTCACACCCAAAGAATCAACATATGCTAGCAAAATATTTCCATAATGGTCCCGGATAACACCACCTGAGCCTGCCTTCCTCGTTCTCCCCTTTGCTGCACCATCAAAATTCAATTTCACCCACCCTACAGGGGGGTATACCATTTAATATAATTTCTTATGCTAGGAACCTACGGTGGTCGATATGTATTTCCAAAGCCCAAAAATTGTTCCAACATAATTTTGTACTACTTCGATGCCTTCGGCAAGTCCATAGACATCACGGCGCTTTCCACATTCTCCACCATTTTACCAATAATCTGATTACTCAATAAGATTGTAGCCACCATCTTCTCCCTAAATATCTTTACATTTCTTGCTTTCCAAACTTCCCACATCGGGTGGGGGAGAAAATATCACTAAAAACACCTGAGGCGAGGGGAATGAAAGGGTGAAGACCACTGAAGAATACAATCATAAACTATTTCTGGGAAGACCCACTCCACACCCAAACATCTAAGAATAGAAATAATTATCTCCTTAAAAATACAACAATTGAGTAACAAATGAGAGGTCGACTCCCAATCATATTCACAAAGATAACATCGATTGACCATATGCTAGCCCCTTTTGAGAAGATTCTCTATAGTTAAAATTTAGTTTTGAGTAGCCAACCAAAAAAATATATTTACCCTTGGGAAATATGCTTAAGCCAGAGCAACTTGAGTGGGAAATGTGACCCCTCCTCCATATTTAAGCAATTATAGGCCGATTTGACCATATATCTTCTTGAACTCTCCAATCACCAGATCAACTGGTCTTCAACATTTGCTTGGAGGATAACGCAAAGACACAATTACTCCTTAAGGCTCTCCTAAACCTGTCTATCATCGCCATCCCTTACACAAACTAGCACCATAGCCCAAGCAATTCTATCCCCTTTGTCTTCAAGGAAATCATCCACATATGTCAAACCCACTTTTCTGGAATTAGCAACCAATCCCTAAAATTGTACTTCTTCTACCAATGAACGATCTCGAAGCCAAGCATCTTCCTAGAAGAGGGCCTTCCTACTGTTCCCGATTACCCACCTGCAATGATTTTTAGGCAGATCCCTAGTCTTAACCAGACTATTCCAAAAATTTGAACCACCTGAGAGTAAATCTTCATAAAGAAAGGAGCTAAATTTGTACTTGGCTTTTAATATGGATCCTCACAATTTATAGGAGTTAGATGCCAACTTCCACCTAATTTTGGTAATCAAAGCTTTATTCATTCTAACTACACTTTTTAAGTTCAACCCTCCATTGGATTTCTTTCTACAAATCGCCTCCCAAGAAACAATATGGAATATTCCTTTAAACTTCGGCCCCACCCATAAGAAATGTTTATAGACACTATCAATTTTTGATGTTATTTTAAGAGGCATATGAGACATTGACATAAAGTAAATAGGGATGCTATGTAAAGTACTCTGCACCAAAACCACCTTACCTGCTTGGCTCAACAATGCTCCCTTCCATGAAGTAAGTTTGCATTGAATTATCTCAACCAACGAAGACCACAACTTAGATTTTGCTCTCCCCACAAAAAAAGGTAAACCAAGATATGAAGAAGGGAAAGAAGCAGTGCGATAGTTCAAAAATTTTGCAATCTCTCTCTGGACCGCAGTAGGAGTATTAATCAAAAACAACCCACTCTTGGAAAGACTTATTTTCTGACCAGCTGCCCTTTCATAACAATCAAGAATAGCTTTAAATTTCCCCCACTACCTCCACCATAGCTACACAGGTAACAAGAGTGTCATCCGTGAACTTTTGATACGATACTACGAGTTTTACACTATTAATTCATATTCTATTTTATAAATAAATAAATAAAAGGACACTTGAAAATAAAGGTTAAACTTTAACCATAAAATAAGGTTAAACTTTAACCATAAAATCAAACTACCCTCTATTAAGTCTACCTAAAAATTGGATTTGAATACTTCTTTGCACTAGATATTTTTGGGCTTCCCATCAAAGCCCTTACCAGCATAGTTTCACGTCTTAGAAATATCCCCTGTTGCCTTGTTGGAAATACATTCTCCACATAGATATCTCTTTGGTTGTGATATGGAGCATCTGAAAAGCACCTCCATAACTTAACTGCAAGGTGGAAGGCTCAGTCACCATCATCATGTACAATTCATCTTCAAGTCTATAACTTCATGTACATTCATGGCTTGGGGTTTTACTTTGTCTATGATATAACTTCTTGTACATTCATGGCTTGGAGTTTTAAGTGAATCCTCCATCATGGCAGGATCAATGCCTGACTCGTACCATCTGACGTAGGGTTCGCCCAACTCCAAAATGCCATGTGTGGAAAGCTCACTGTATAATAGACGGTGTCAGCAGTGCCACAATTGAGGTCAGGTGCAAGTGCAACGTAAGGTGCTCTCCAACCAGTCATTCCAGGTCATAATTTGAATGAAATGTGGGTTGAGCTTAATAATTTGGTCTCACTTGGTCATCCACAACCCTAGTCCTTGGTAGTTGTCCTTCACTTTACAGTCGTCCTCGTTGTTTTTGGTTTACAGCGAAGACAAAAAAATTGCAGATCTTCGGAGAAAATATAATAAAAGAAATAAAACATTTCTTAACATAAAGGAAAATCCCAAAAAGTTTGTTTTTGATTAAAGTTAGTGTGAATATATTAAGTGCACTTTTTTATTTTAATCAACGATTTTTTTATTGTTTACTTCAAGTTATTTTGTAGACTTTATTTAGGTTATTCATTATTTTCTTATTTATTTATTATTCTTGTGGAAGTATTAGGGAGAGATTTTTCAAAGGCAAAAATAGAAAGCAAAATAAAAAATATTTAAGTTGCAAAAACTTGTTCCTTTCAATCTCATCTCCAATAAATTTTTTATTATATATATATCATTAATACTACCTTGTTGTTAGGGTTTAAAATTAAAAAAAAAAAAATTATCAACCTCAAATATTCTTTTGTCTTATAAATGAAATAAAAAAGAGCTTTGGATCTCAACCTCAGATATTCTTTTGTCTTATAAAGAAAATAAAAAGGATCTTTGGATCTCTTTTTTTGATAGAATTAAAGTTTGTTTGGTAAGTTGAAAAAGTAAAGTCTTAACCATAGCAGGAAGGATACAATTCATAAATACTACATTGCAATCCATCTCTATTTATATCATGCTACTTTCAATATTGCCAATAGGTATAGCATCACAAATTGATAAACTTCAAAGAGACTTTCTTTGGAAAGGTTGTGAGGGAAAGTTTAGGTTTCCTCTTTGTAAATGGGATAGGGTTTCCAAAGGAAAGAATATTGGAGGAATGGGCTTACAGAATTGCAAATTTATGAATTCAAATTTAGGAGGAAGGGTTGAATGGAGATTAGACTTATGAATTTGGTTTTAGGGTAAATCTTGGGTGGAGATTATTCAAATATCAAGGAAAAAATTGGGGAAAAATATTATTTCAAAAATATGTAGGTTCTCTTGATGCAATGAAATTATTTAGGAAAAGAACCCTATCCAAAGGATCATCAACATGAAACTTCATATCAAATAGTTTACAATTGATAAAGAAATATATTAGATGGCTAGTCAATGAAGAAAAGTATGTAAATTTTTGGTCTAAATCTTGGTTGAATCCTTATCCTCTTATCTTTGACTCAAAATTGAAACCACTAGCTCAAGCATGCCTAACTTGTAAAGGTCCAAATATCAAAGGCTGTATTTATATGAGTAGCAACTCCAAGTCATGAATTTCTTTTAGTAACCTGGTTGAAGGAGAGGAACTCAAACAAACTTTAGGTAAACTTTAAAAGATGCTTCAAGAGTTTTATTTGTTGATTTTTACATGAAAAGATGAGTTGGTTTGAAATCTATCAAAAGATGTTGATTTTTACATGAAAGGATGAGTTGGTTTGAAATTTATCAAAGGATGGTGGATACCTAGTCAAGTTGGGATATTAGGATTTAGAGTAATGAAAATTTCCTACTCACAAAAATATTCCTTGGAAGAATGTTTGTTCATTAAAGGATTTTCCTAAGGCCTCAACATTCCTTTGGTTAGCAATTCAAAGTAATATTATTATAGGAGAGATTCTATAAATAAGAGGATATCATGGACCTTTTTAGATGTGTCTTATTAATAAGGATTTAGAAACATCAAACCATTTACTTCTTCATTGTCCCTTTGCTCACACCATTTGAGGTTACATTTTTAAAATATGAAATTTTATTAGGTAGATCCATTAACATTGAAGAGTTGATGATTATTTCAAAGTTTAAGCATTATATTTTCATGGGGGATTGACCCTACCATAATTTTTTGGGATTTATGGTTTTAAAGGACTAATAGTATTTTTAAAAATAAATCTCAGAATCATGCTTAAGTTTGAAGTTGTACTATTGCCTCTCTTGCAAAATGTGTACAAATATGGTGCTCATCATGGGAAGTCTCAAGTGCAAAAAAAGAGGTGCTAATAACTTGGCTATAGGATTTGAACATACATGGAAGAGTCATCTACAATAATGGAATTAAAACAAAGAAATTTACTTTGATCTAGGGTAAAATGGAAATGTCTAGAAATTGGGTTTATCAAAATTAATTTTGACAATGCTTCTAAAGGAAATCTAGGAAAAGCTAGTGGAGGTGGTATTTTTAGAAATAGTGAAGACAAATTTCTCCTGATTTATTGAGAATCATATGTAACTTCAACTAACAATTATGCAAAGGCTAGGGAACTTCTTATAGGAATTAAAATTTCAATAGAAAAAATATGCATACATATTTCAATTGAGTGGGATTCATAAATTATCATCAATATTATTTACAAAAATGGATGTAGATACGGGATAAAAAAATAATATTATTACTGGTGTTCATCACTTATTACTAGAGAAAATCTCTTGGACGTGTGGGCATATTTATAGAGGAGAAAATTGGGTAACAGATAATTTAGTCAATTGTGGTTTTGGTCTTTCTCTTGGTGAAATTCAAATTTTAGAAGGAAATAGCCAAGTGATATTTTATCTCTCAATCAAAATGACGTCAAGGAGTTGTTGTGGAAACATAGAACTTCAAGGAAGTTGAAAAATATCTTTAATAGAAAAAGAAATTTAAAAAAATTGTGATAAAAAGGCATGTAGGATATGATTTAATTGACATAATAGTAAATGTAATATTTTGAAATTTTTATGGGAGTAGCCACCAATAGAAGCCACATGTAACTTATTAAAAAATAGAAAGGAAAAGACATAAATTGATGAAGCAATACAAATAATGTTGTTAACTGATTCATTGTCTTTTCAAATCCAATACAATAATAATTTATTTATAGGCTTAATACCCAAAATATATAGTTTCTAAAAGTTGTAAAATATTTACATGCAATCTTTTTTATTTAATAATATTAATATTTTAACCTATAAGCCACTCTATTTTAGCAATATTTTATCAATAAAAAATGTATGGGCTATAAATTGCCTCTTCCTATTCATCATAATAACTATATTTATTTCTAGGACAAGTAGATATAACAAAGTTGGGCATGCAGCAAAAATTTTAGACATCTAATGAAATCTTGGATATTAAGCATTATTATTTTCATTCTCCCCCTTAATACGTAATTACAATCTTTCTCATATTTGTAAAATTTTATTTTGATAATATTTTAGTAAACACATTAGCAAGAAGTTGGCTACTCATTTTGGAAAACTTAAATTCAGTCTGACCTCCTACCGTAATATTTCTAATAAAGTAATATTTGATATCAATATGCTTAGTAAGATTGTGGAAGGTTGGATTATTTTCTATGGTAATTGCAGAGTTGTTGTCAGAATGAATAATTTTTGCCACATTTTTTTCATGCCTTAAATATGCTAAAATCCTCTTAAACTAAATTGCTTAACAATAAATTTGATGTTGTTGCAATATACTTTGCTTCTATTTTTGATAGTGCAACAATTGAGTACTTCTTTGAAGACCAAGAAATTACACCTGATCCCAAGCCTAATATATATCTTGAAGTACTTTTTCAATCATCAATAGATTCTATGCAATCACTGTCTCTATATCTAACCAATAAAAAGTTATTAGTTGATGTATACAAAATATCAAAGTTGCTTGAACCATGAACATATCTTAGTATTATTTTTGCTACATGAAATTGAACTTCACTTTGACCTTGCATAAATCTTGAAATCAAACTTACAACATACATGATGTTAGGTCTAGTGGCAATAAGATACATAAGATTGTCAACTAAACTCATGTATAGTGTAGCATCTATATTTTTACTACCATCATTCTTGACTAACTTCTCACTCACATTCAAGGGTGTGTTCATTGGTTTGCAATTTTTTATTCTAAACTTGTCAAGTAAATTAATTGCATACTTTTCTTGTGAGATAAAGATGTCATTATTCTATTGTCTAACTTCTGTGACAAGGAAGTAATGAATTAAAATTAAATTTATTTTTCTAAACTCATTCTTCATGGTACTTTTGAATTCTTATACTAACACTTTGCTTGTGCCAATGTAAATCAAATCATCAACTTGTAGGTATACAATAAATAAATTATTAGTATCTCTAGATTTTACATAAAGCATGGGTTCACTATCACTCTCGTTAAAGCCATTTTTTTAAATACGCATCTATTCTATTATATTAGGATCTTGGTGCTTGCTTGAGTCTATAGAGAGATTTTTCTAATATATAAATATTTTTTTCTTATCTTGCAACTTTATAACTTGGTGGTTGTTCTACAAATACCTCTTCATCCAAGAAACCATTCAAAAGGTTTATTTAACATCAAATTGATATACTAACCACTTAAATTGTATTGTGAATTCTAAAATAGTTCTTATGATATCCAATATTGTAATAATATCATAGGTTTTATTGTAAACTATAACTAGTTGTTGTGAAAATCCTTTAGCTACTAATCTTGATTTGTGCCTTTTAATGGATCCATTAGTTTTATATTTTATTCTCTAGACCCACTTTAGTCTAATACCATATTTTTCTAGTGGACAATCTACTAACTCCCATGTTTAATTTCTTTTTATGACAACAATCTTCTTATTCATGGCTTTACATTATACTTCATGCTCCATTGCATCTTCAAAATGTCTTGGTTCTACTTGAATATGAGATAATAAAGCAAAATTCACAATTGAATTAAGACTAGTAGTTCCTTCATAGATTTATTTGAGAGTTTTTACCTTCCTTGGAGAAAGAGGAGGACTAGATGAAGGATATGTTGAACTTAAGTTGTTGCTTGGGCTAGTAGGATAAGGTGAAGCATCTTGTTTTCTATCCATAATTACTATTTTTTTTTTTGCACATTTTTGTTCCATTGGCATGCTTCATTTTCAACAAAAATTGCATCATGACTAACTATCAAGTTCTTTGTCACTAAATTATATATATTGTAACCTTTTGTCTCCTCACTATAGCCAATAAAAATTACATTTCTCACTTTTATCATAGAGTTTTTATCTTTTATCTTTGTTTATATGAGCATAAGCAATGCAACCAAACACCTTGAGATGAGTGACAAGAAGCTTTCTTCCACTTTATGCCTCATAAGGAGTCATATTCTTTACACTTTATGTTGGACATTTGTTTAATGATTAAACATGTGTGGCTATTATTTCAACCTAAAAGTATCTCCATAATTGTATAGTTCTTACATCTAGCTACCCCATTTTTTTTAAGAAGTATAGCTTGTAGTTAGTTGCCTTTGAATACCATTCTTTTTTTCAAAAATCTCAAAATTAATTAGATGTAAATTCTCCCTCTCTATCTATACATAGAGTATTCAAGAGGCAACCACTTTGCTTTTCTACATTAGCTTTAAATTGTTGAAATTTAGAAAAAGCTTATAATTTTTCTTTGATGAAATATACCCAAGTTCTTCTACTATAGTCATCAATAAAAATAATAAAATACGTACTTTTGTTAAGTGACAAGGTCTACATTGGACCATAGATATCAACATCACTAATTCAAGTGACATCTTTGCCCTCCATGTTTTTCTTGCTAGAAAAGAATTTCAATGTTGCTTATCAAAAATACAAATTTCACAAACTTGATCATCTTGTTCAATAAATGGTAAACCTTTCACCATTTTCTTTTGATATAGTAATTTTAGCTCTCAAAAATTTATTTGTTCATATCTCATGTGCCACAGTCAAGATTGATTATTTAGACAACTCTTAGGACTTGAGTTTCTCCATATGTAAGTCTAAGAGAAAAAAATCTATTTTGTAGCATATTAACTTTTGCTACTATTTGATTGCTACTATTTTTATCATAGATAACACATAACTTGTTTTCAAAAATAGCAAAATATCCCTTTTCAATAATTTTTCTTATCATTAACAAATTATGGGCTAATCCAAACACATATAAAACATAATGAATAAACTTTATTTCACCTTGTCTTGTCTTAATTGCATTGATGTTTTTGCTTGTGATCTAAACTTTCTTTTCATCTCTAAGTCGTACTTGAGATTTGAGATATTCATTCATCTGTACATTGATATTTTGTTTCTTGTCATGTGATTGTTGCAACCATTATTCAATAGCTATCCATCTTCAAAAATTTATTTTGTAATATCACAAACAAAAAATAAACTACTTCATTCTTCATTTTCTTAAAAAAAATGGCACATTGCTTATGCCTTTTTCAATAATCACATTTGTAATGACTAAATATTTTGCATTAATAATATGAAACTTGTGATTTGTGATGGTTTATATTATCTCTTTTGTTATTGCTACTATCTCTTCCTTTGTCGATACTATCGTTACCTCTTCCTCGTCCACTACTACTTCCTATGCTTGCACATCCTCTTCCTCTAGTTTTTTTTTATCCCTTTATAATATGATTCTTCATATCTTTTTCCATTATTCTTTGAAATATTAAGTTTTGTTTGAATGGATTTTTTAGTGGATCTATTCATCCTCTACTCATGAGTTTGAAGAGATCCCATAAGCTCATTTACTTATAATAGAGTTAGATCCTTAGATTCTTCAATAGCAACCACAATGGGATCAAAAAGTGGAAAGAGACTTCTAAAAAAATTTCTATAATTTTTTTATCTTCATAAATTCTCTTTATAAGATCTAATTTGATATGCTAATCCCATCACTCGAATAAAAAAATATTGGATAGATTCAAAGTCCTTTATAAAAATATTTTACCTTTTATGTTCCTTGATATGTATTCTACAGTAGATCACATGTCTATTTTGATTTTATTGTTGCAACAATTCTTGTAAAAATTGACTCGTGTATTCCTTGTTGGTTGAATAAGAAATAGGGCTTTTGAGTCCTTTATAGTCTTCTTTAGTTGATCTTATTGTGTTTGAGTCTATTTGGCAAGATCTTGTGCATCTGCAACTTCTGCATGACCATTCTCAAATAAATTCCACAAATCTTGAGAAATAAACAGTTTCTTTATCTGAGTATTCCAAAAATCATAATTCTTTCCAGGAATCTGAGATTGAATAAGATTTAAACTGTTATTAGTAATCATATTAAACTATTAATGTTGCTAGATTTTGCACTCTTTACAATTCTGGTTCTATACTTTAGAAGAACTTGATGTCACACAAAATAGATGCTGGTTATATTTAGATCAAACAAGCTTTGCTCAAAAAATATGAACATCTCTCCTCATAAACAACTTTGCTATAATACCAAATATTGGTTTACAAATAAATACAAAACTAATCTTAACAAAAAAAAATACAAATTATTAAAAAAAAAACAATTTATTTGTAAACTTAATTATCAAAAGTAATAAAATTTTTATATATAATATTTTTAAATTTAAAATTATTATTATTATTTTCTTCCGTGTAAGAGGCAGAAATTGAAATCACGGCTTAGGTGTGAGATTTCTATCCATCCATATTTTATAATTATTTCTAGGACAAGTAAATATAACAAAGTTGGACATGTGAAAATTCGGATTGGGACGAAATTTAGGACATTAAGCCACTAACTTTAGCAATCTTAAAAAAAAAAAAATTGTTTTTTTAATTTATAAAATAGTTATGAAATTTTTGATTGGGAGACATTAAGCCGCTAACTTTAGCAATCTTAAAAAATATATATTTTCGGTTTTTAATTTATAAAATAGTTATAATTATTTTGATAACATGAAACTTGAACATACTTAAAAATTTTAAACAGACCATAAAATCTCAAACATAAAACATTACCCTTATCATATCCTTATCATAGAACCAGGAGATGACTGCAGCCATACGCTTTCCCTTTCTCGTTGCAGGCCTTGTGATAGTTCTGATCCAAGGATGCGTCGTCGCTACATGCCCTCGCGGAAAGATGAAAAAAGAAATAAAGGTTCAAAGGAGAACAAGAAGAAACGCCTTCCCCTTCATCTTGTAATAACAATGTGCAAGCTTAGAAAGAGAACCGCCCCACATTTGATTTACAGTTCTGTAGTCTTAGGTAAACAAACCGGTTATATAACTGACTTTGTACGGGACATAGAGAATGGCCTTAGCCAAAACCAAAGTTCAGAACAATACAAGTCTTTACGATCAACCAGATCTGCCAACCAAATCCACAATGACAGGCTTAAACTTTATTTCAAATAAAATAAACAAATGTCTCCCTAGAACAGTTAAAAGTTGGAAAGATAAAGGAATCAAATATTTTACAAATTTTACCGTGGAACGAGACCATGTGAAGAACTGCAGATACTAACTAAAGGATTATATATGTAACTGATTCACTTTAAAAAACATCGTTTTTTAACTTTTTAAAAGTAAAAAATTGTAGATGTGATTCACTTAAAAAAATCTTTAAACTTTTGAACGTTAAATACTAAAAATAGTATATAATATTTTAATGATGTGTTACGCCTGAGGCGAAAGGAGTGGATCCTCGCCGTACTGTGCTTGTACAACGGAATGTGTAAAGCCATCGATTTTCAGGATATATGTCAAAAAATAGACAGGCGGGATGGCTTTAACTTGGTAAACGCCAAAGAAGTTTATAGCCACTGAGCGTCAAATAACTTTTGACCAATGATGTCTGGCCTTCACCTCGGATATCCTGAAATTACGGAACGTGGGTCTTTCGTTGATAGGCCTCGGATTTGACAGGTATTTCCGTTATTTTTCTTATTTGTTAAGGTTGATTTTTCTCATGAGCGAAGAAGGTATTTCGTAATACAAGATGGGCAATATATTATAGAGTTTAATTTTTTTGAGAATATATATATATATATATTCCCCTTTAAATGAGTTTTATAAGGATTTTCCGCTAAGACAGAAATAATTCGCATATAACATAAAAAGTATAACTAACGGATTAAAGTATTTAAGGATAATAAATAAGTTAAGTTTATAATATTAAAGAATATATCACTAAAAGATGATAATTATTTGATTTAAAAATTTTAATTAAATTTTTAACATATTATTACTATTGATAGAATTATAAAATAAAAATGATTAGAAGTATGTGTTTATGGATTTCTTTTATAAGAGTAGAGTTTAACAACCACACTCAACTCTTCCCCATAGGTAAGTTAGCTAGGAAACACATTGTTGCTATAAAGAAGGGTCCAATTCATTCAAACTAAGAAAACCCAAACAATAATTGCATAAGATTAAAAAAAATATGGGCATCAATTACCAACTACACAAGCCCCAATAACAACCACCTTACTCAAGTCCTTCCCATGGGCGAGCCAGCTAGGAAACAAATGATTGCTCTACAAAAGATACCAATCCCCCAAAGTAAAAACCATTCGACTAGTAAATTTGAGCAAACCAAAACTATGTGGTATTCCCATAACACACATTATGTCTAAGCATTTTATCAAATAGATTATGTACAAAACAACTAAGGTCATCTACTTACACTACCCTAGAAAAACTCCCTTACACCCAAAACACAGAAGGTGACCCAAGAATATATCTTGAACAACCCCTCCAAATAGAGGGTACACTCCTTTGCCTACTTGAGGCAGTGGCACAACCCAAAACTCATATGGGGGACCACAAAAATACACAATAGGAAAAATTCTTACCATAATAGGCATAAGGAGCATAAATTCAAGATGGGTCATGGCTCATACAAATAGAGGCATCAATAGAAATAAAAACAATCAAAGAGCACTCATTGTTGATGCTACACAAAACTCCTATCCTAAAACCATAGCAAATCCATACCGACATTATCCCACAATAAATAAGGAGGTAGCAAAAATGAATGATAACATAAAATATTATGCTTAACCCTTATATAATTTTACTATGACCATATTTAAGATATATATATATATATATATATATATATATATATATATATATATATCGAGAGAGAGAGAGAGAGGGGGGGAGAGAGAGAGAGAGAGAATACATTAGGGTGGATGACATCTAATGCTAACTCCCATAAAAAGAAAATAAAACTAGGCCAATATACATGACACTCCCTCATAAGAAACACCTCCTATGCCAAGTACTTTAGATTCATTGCATAGATAGATGTATGCCACTAGTTAGAGATCAAGACACTTTCCCTCATACAATGATCCCTTGTTCAATAGCCCCATATTGAGTGAAAAATGAAGGATAGGAAGAAGATAACACCATGGCATATCAAAGTTAGATGAAGTAGTAGTGGTTAATTATTTTGATATGTAGATTGAAAAGGGAAAATGAATAGGTAATAAGTATTTTAAGGAGGAATCAATAGTTTGAATACCAAAATCCTAATCCAACACCTATAAGCTCATTGTAATAAATCAACTTTGATATATACATCAACAATGGTAACAATTCAATAATGGGTAAAAGGAAACATCCACTAGAATATAGTAAATTAAGTTTAATACTACAAGTAACAAATTTCCATATTTCAAAATAGTACAAATCCCAGCCACTTAGAGATGGAAAAGTCATAGCTACTTGGAGAGAGTGAAGTCTAATATGCACAATAGAGGTGATAGACATTCAAGTATGAAAGGTAATCTCAACTACAAATAACTCCTCTATTTATAGACTAAATCAACAATGACCCTAACCTAAATGTTTAAGGGTCAACTAACCTAATCTTACGGATCAATCTACCAATAATGAAGACAGTTGGCATGGCTATATTGGATCCGTTACATGGTTCTTCCCTCAAAAAACTTTATCCTCAAGGTTGAAATGACTATAAAATGCTCTCACTCCCACATCTGATTATCTTTTAAAAGATTTTACCACTTGATGAGGAACACCTGAATCGGGTGAGATCATAGATTATGGATGTGGGACTACAACATTGCTTTTGGATGGAGAGTGATTTGCACTTCTTCATCAAGTACTAGAATTATTTCCTAACACTAACTTATTTAAGATAATAAATAGGGTGGATGCAGGAAGATAGTGGAATATCCAATTGATATGCCACTTCCTCAATGTGATGAAAGACATTTTATAGTTTGTAAAATTGAGGATTCAACTTCTATGTACTTGATGTTTAAGAACAATTACTATATGGTCAAATCTACAAGAAAATCCATATCTCCCACTACAAATTGCCACTCAAAGCGATGCATGTCTTGTTATTTCTTTATGTAAATTTGGGTCTAGGATAAACTATCTTTAAGGAGTTAGAGCATAAGTCAATACTACTACAAGAAATAATCTACTTGGGCCACCTTGGAGGATTGTCATGATCCTCCCTTGGCAGACTCTTTATTTTTATGGATGTATGCTTTGCTATGATTGCTTTACTGATGGAATGAATGGTTACTTCCAGTTTAGCTATTCAAGAACATATGAATCCTATGGAAGGATGTGATATTTGTATTTATTTGTGAATGTTGGATAATGACTTGTTAAATTCTATGAAACATATATTTTATGTCAGAATATGATACTGCTAATAGAGTTGTGTTTGCATAGGAATGGGTTTTCTTGTAGGTGGAAGAAGGAACTAACCACCGAGAACAAAATACCCTGGGAGAAATGATGTGATGGGTTATTCATCGAAATACTTGAGGGGAGAAACATGGATAAATACCCCTTCCATGAAGTTGCATGTCTTAATGTGCATTAAAAATAAAGAAACTACAAGTTCAAGTGTGTTTTTGTGTGATGCATAATGGTTGCTTTAAGATGAAATATTGTTAGGAATAAAGAGCATTATTGTATGGATATTGATCGTTTGATTTCTATTGTTGTCTTCTTCTTAAAAAAAATATTAGCATTCAAAGAATTTATCTTGTTGGTAATAATATTTGTAGATTAAAAAAAATGATTTATTGCATTAATAGGAGATAATTTGGAATCTAGTTACGTGAGTATTTATTGAATAAAGTTTAATGACTTAATATTGGTTCATTATTATAACGGAGTGGATGGAATGAAGTTTCGATTGGAGAAGTTGGATATCGAGAGTCATTCTGTGAAGTTGGGTAACGGGAGCATGGGAGATGCTTGGAGAAAATAATAAAGGAGAGGGAATTGGAGGATAGGAGAAGGTCGTTTGGATTTTTGGTTCTACCTTTGGCTTCTCAAGTCGATACAAGTCATAGGAACATACTAAGACTAGGAGCTCAACCATAGTAAGTGTAAGTGAATCTCTTGCTATTACAATTATCATCTATAGTTTAGAATAAGCTTTGTGAGATGAATAGTCATAATGTTTTCTATTATTTTTGGATGTAATGTCTTCCATTGTCGATCTCTATTCAAAAATAGAGGTGAACAAATATTTTTGTTTATTCGATATTGTAAATTTTTCAAATACCTCTAGCTCTCAAAAATGAAACAAAATATAATTCTTATACCAATGATGATATTGTATTTTGGTTTGTTGGTCTGAGTTAAGCTTAGTTTAACCCAGTATTTCATTGTGAGAGTTTAGAGAGTTACCTCAGCAATGTAGAGGTATTTTGTATGGCTTATCCTCCATTGTTATGTGTTGGATTGGTGTCTAGCTAAATAGGTAGATTAAAATTGTACTTTTCAACCTTGTTGTTAATTAGTTGGTTTTAGATAAATGAGAATTTTTTAGACATAATAGAGTCTATGGAGTTATGTTACCCAAGGCGGGTCAATACTCTAGGAGTGAGTGACTTGGGTGTGCATTCTTGACTCTATTATTTAATGAAAATAGATTTTGCTTGGGTTATTGAGTGTGAAGTGATCCATGCTGGGATTCTATTCCTATCAAATCTATGATATCATTGTAATTATAGCATAATAGGTTTTTCTATTTACTACCCGGGAAATGTGTGTTTATGTCTCTAATTCATATGATTTGGGTACAATGTATCAAAATATGATATGGTATTTTAGGTGTTCCCTCAAATGTATGTTAAGCTATTCGGGAGTTCATTTTGTACTTGATATTCTCTTTTGTGGAGGTCTATTGGTAAAGAAAAGTCTGATAGATGCTTTTAAAAATCTTACAGTACATTTTAATTAGAACTCAACATTGGAAATAGTTTATTTATGTTGTGTTATAGATGTTGGTTGAGTTCTCTTAAAGTAAAGCTCCAATATTGATTTGAAATGTTGTATGTCTTTTATTAGAGAGAAACTATATTCTGTAATGGGAAAATTGAAGTTCTAGAATGTGGTTGTACGAATGTAGATCTGTTCTATGTGCAAATAGAGTGGTATTATAAAGATGTTTTTCGTATGCAATATGCTTTCTATGTGGAAATGATTTTATTTGCAAATAGAGTTACATCATAGTAAGGATTTCGTATGCAAATAGAAATGCAATTTTAGAATTATTTTTGTGAGCAAATGAAAAAGCTTCACATAAGCTTGGAAGTTGTCTTTAATCCCCAAAATAAGGGTATTCATTCTCTATGGTCCTCAAGAAGGAAGGTGAATAGAGAATGTAGAGCACAACCAAGAAAAATTATGATCGAAGACCAGCAAGTACCTTTGCAGTAGTGTTACAAAGTGAATTGAAGCACAATATGACTCCTTGCACTTGGATATGACAAAGTGTATGATTAATAGCGAGTTGTTATTTATCATTTCTAGTGAGAAACTAGTGGAGATATATAGTTATCTGAGTTGTAAATATGTAAGGGCCAAATTAATGCCCATGCAAACTATGTAAGCCTTTCATTGTAGCTCAGATTTGTATCTTACAATGTAATTGATGACTACTATAAAGAAAGATCTATTGTTGGAAATTGCATTATTAATAGAAGTTGATTGGTTATCTCTTGGAAAATGAGACTAGTTATTTAGCTAATTAGACTTTTGTTGATCTGTAGTAATATTTATTTTAATTGATAGTAAAGAAGGTGATGTTCACATATTAATTATTTTTGTTTCGAGACATAGTGGTTGTTACCATTTATTGCGTTAGAAGGACGTTTTAATTTAGGTTGACTTTTCTCTGGTTAAACTCAAAATTTGGGAAGGGCATCTTGGTTGTGAGTGCGACCTATGTTAGGTTAAGAATAATCAAATTTTAGTCTGAGCTATGAGGGAATATTTTAAAAAATATCATTTCACAAATTTACCTTCCTTTTTATGGCGATCATTAGATCTTTAGTGAAATCGAATTAAAGGGGTCCTCTTTACGAAAGGAAGAGTATAGATGTAAGGAAATATTTGAAATCTATTATGGCTTCAAACTATAATGATTGTGTGAACATGATTTCATGAATATGGTCGACTAGTTCATTGGGAAAATGAGAAGGATAGTTGAAGAATTTAATGCACCCACATAGATAGACTTATGTGGGGAAGCAAAGTTAGCAAATATCCTTTCTTGATGGACTGAGAAGGGGATATTGATTAACGTAGTCCTTTTGAAAGATTGAAAGGAAGAGCTAGCCCTTTTTAGAGGGAGTGATAGCTTAACCAGTTAGCACCTAGTGCACTTACATAAAAGGAATTATGTATGTTGTAGTGATGGGGGCTATTGTGGTTAGTTCATGTTAGTTCGAAGGAAGCAATCATAGAGAAGTTTACCTAGAAAATGATTCTATAAGTTTTAGAAAATAATAATAATAATAATACTTTGGAAATTAGATTGAAAATTATGGGTTATGACATATGGTATCAGAGCATGGTTTATAGTGGAATAGGTTCACTACACAAAACTAGTTTTATTATGTAATAGAAAATATACTTATGAAGGAATAGAACTTTGCCAATAGAATACCTGTTAGAAGTAAATCTACTTGAATTACTTGAGATGATTGAGTAAATATTTAGTAGTAGGTAAATAAATTCGATGATGTAATTACTAAACGAATTCCTACTATCTCTTTTGTGTGTGGCTAGGAACAATACCACCAAATATAAGAAGAGGAAGTGTTGCCCCATCGACAAGGTAGACACGATGGACTAATGTGGAGGATAGGAATCTAGATGTGGGTTTAGATAACCCTAGAAATGAAAGGGAGATTCCTAGTAACAAGAATATCATTGAGATAGTGGCTCTACTTTAGGAATAGGTAGAAACACAAAAATAGTTGTTGGATGTTGTGTTGAATCAAGAAACACAGGCCAAGAACTCTAATAGGAGATAGGAAAATGAACCCCTTATTGAGGCACAACTAGCTAGGATTCGACTTGAGGTCGAGTTGGGCAAAGAGATGAAATATTTGAAATATTCCAAGTTTAATGGAGAGGAAGATGGTGATAAGGCCAAGGTATGGTTGAAGGAAATAGAAACCTATTGCAATATGAAGAATTTTTCCTTGAGTACTTAGACATCCTATGCCACATTAAATTTGCAAGGAGATGATTTGGATTGGTGGGAAACTCTTAGTGTAGATCAAAAACTAGCATCAATAATCAATCTAAAATGGGATGAATTTGTAAAAGCCTTCAAAGATATATTTCTCATGGAACACTTCTATTCCCAGAAGTTTGAGGAGTTCACTAAGCTTCAATAGGGAACTAGAATAGTGGAAAAATACTATCAAATATTTGTCAAGTTGCTGAAATATATGCCTATTTATAATGAGAAAATGAATATTCACAAGGTTATACTAGGAGCGGATCCTATAATAGGGTAAGAAGTAGATATGAGGGAACCTACTACTCTGCAAAAGACCTATGATTTGGCCAGGAAAGTTAAAATATATCTCAAACCCTATTTTTACTATGAAGGGTTAGATGAGCAGGGCAAGGAAGCATTAAGGAAAAGGAATAGTACATGTTTTGTTAAGTGGGAAAAAGAACAAGCAAGCAAATATTAATTTAAGCATAATAGAAGGAATGATCAAAAATAGGGGAAGTTTAGAATAAGATTCTAAGAAAAGAATCGCACTTCCAACAACCATGACAAAGGAAACAATAGACCCTCATATGAATAGGTTAATTCTTCACATGCAAATAAAGCAGAAGAGGGATAGAAATGAAAAAAATATTCAGGACCAAAAGAAGTATGTTATATTTGTAGAGGACCACATTATGCCAGTAATTTCCCATAAAGAACAAGAATAATTTCAAAAGGAAAATAACCAACACAAATAAATTACACCTAAAGAGCCCACACACAAGATTTATGTAGCTATAGGAAATCAGAATCTTGATGGTCAAGCCATGCCACTATTGATAGAAGGTAATACTTTTGGAGAAATGTTAAAATATTGATTAATAGTGGTTCTATAGATAGTTTTATTTCCACTAGTTTAGATAAAGATATTTCAAAAAGACCAAGAATCTTGGCTCATGGGTGGAAGGTCGAGCATGATTTAGGATAAACCTACTTCATTATATAATGTTACCCTATGGTAGAAATCACCTTACCTAGTGGAACAATAGTAGGATGTTTGTATGTAGCGCCTCTGCATGCTTTTGACATAATCCTTGGAATGGATTGGTTGCAAATGCATAAGGCAATACTCAACTTTTAGGATAGATGGATTGAGTATACAAAATATAGAGGTATTGTGCGAAGGGTGTATAGCCTACAAGGGGCTTTTCAACCTTAAATCCTATCGATGATGCAACTTAAGAAGGCCATAAATAAAGGAGGAATGGTCTATGTAGTTAAGATAAATGAAATTGATAAAGAGAAGAAGGAAGAAGTGTTTGAGAAACATCCAAGTCTTCAAGAAGTTAGGGATGTCTTTCAAGAGGATTTACTTGGATTACCCTCTAAACGATAATTTGACTTTACTATTGAGCTTCAACCTAGAATAGAACCCATCCATAGAGCTCCTTACAAAATGAATCCCATATAAATACAAGAGTTGAAGGTGCAATTGCAAGGGTTACTATAAAAAGGATTGATCAAACCAAGTGTATCACCTTGGGGTGCACTAGTACTATTTGTAAATATGGTTTCTTAATATTATGCATAGATTATAGAATGTTAAACAAGACAACTGTCAAGAACAGATATCCTCTACCGAGAATAAAAGATCTCTTCAATCAACTCAAATATTCCATAGTCTTTTCAAAGATTAAATTGAAATCAAGATATCACCAATTGATAATCTATGAGGAGGATACTCACAAGACAATATTTAAAACTCATTATGGACATTATGAGTTTGTTGTCTTACCTTTTGGTTTAACAAATGCTCCAACGATATTTATGAATTTGATGAATAGCATATTCAAGAAGTACTTGGATAGATTTGTTCTGGTATTTTTAGATGATATTTTGATATATTCTAGAAACAAGATAGAGCATTATGAGCACCTAAGGATTGTGCTAGAGCTATTAAAGAAAAATTAGCTTTAAGGGAATTTATCCAAGTTTGAATTTTATGTGTCTAAAATACAATATTTAGGTCACATTATATCGACTCAAGGGATCATTATGGATCCTAAGAAAATAGAAGCCATTTTTAATTGACCACCACCTATCAATGTCATAGAGATTTAAGGTTTTATGGGCTTAAATGGATACTATAGGCAATATGTGAAGGATTACACCAATATTACCTCCCCAATAACTAACCTTCAGAGGAAATAAAAAGAGTTTATATGGATAGATAAATGTGAGGTAGCTTTTGAATTGCTTAAACAAAAGCTTACTACACCTCCTATACTAAAGATACTCGATCCTTAGGAAATTTTCTTTGTTTGTATAGATGCATCATTATAAGGTTTGGGAGGAGTGATCTCATAGGAAGAAGCAATGGTAGCCTATGGATCTAGAAAACTAAAAATACATGAGGTTAATTATGCAACTCATGACTTTGAGTTGGCAGCTATAGTGTTTGCTCTGTTGATGATATGTTATTAATTGAAAATGATAAAGAAATCATCTAGAATTTTAAGTCTCAATTGTCATCTCAGTTTGATATAAAGGATCTTGGTCCTATAAATTTCATCTTGGGCATGCAAATTAAGAGGGATCAATCAAATAAGAGACTTTGGTTGAATCAAAGAAAATATATTGAGACAATATTAAAGAGATTTAATATGCATGATTATAAACCAGTCAATTCCCATTCCTTTGAGTGTAAAGCTATTTGTAGGACACTTTCCAAAGACACAAGAAGAGGAAAAGGAAATTTTTCATGTTCCTTATGCAAGTGTTGTTAAGATTTTGATGTGTGCCATGGTATGTACCATACCAGACATTACCTATGTAGTAGGAGTTATAAGCAGATATGTCAAAACTAGGGAAAGAACATTGGACTATTGTAAAGTGAGTTTTCAAATACTTATGTGGCACAACAAATTATGCAATCTACTATCAAGGAAGACATGAACCAAACAAGGTATTGAATGTACAAGGTTTTGTTGATGTAGATTGGGCTAGAGATCTTGATCATTGAAGATCCACAAGTGGTTATGTATTTTGCTTGTTTGGTGGAGCAATTAGTTGGATGAGCAAGAGGTAAGTTGTAGTGACACTTTCAACTATAGAAGTTGAGTACATGAAAACCACTCATGCAAGTAAAGAAGCAGTATGATTACAAATATTGTGTGTTGATGTTGGGTTCTTACGAGGAGCTATAAGAATAAATTATGATAGTCAAAGTGCAATATATCTAGCAAAGAACCTTGTTAATCATTCTAAGACAAAGCATATTGCAATACAGTACCATTTTATTAGAGATATGGTTGAAGAGAAGAATGTGTCATTAGAAAAAATTGATACTTTTAAAATGGTTGTAGATTCATTAACTATGCCTATGAGTACTAAGAATTTTTCTTGGTGCAAGGAGACAATGGGCTTTATTGCCCCAAGTAGCTAAATTTGTGATTTATATAGACCCCACTGCAAAGTATTCAACAAGTGGGAGATTGTTGGATGTGTTGTATTTGTTGCATGAGAAAAAAAGTGTGAGATCTTATTTTTGGATAGTCTCCTTAATTAAAGGGTATAGATGGTTTTAGCCCATAATTTAATACCCATTGTATCTTAATACCACTTGATGGTTTAAAGTTGTTAGTATTACTGGATACCTATATATATTATAGCTACTTTCTTAAAAACACACAATAATAAAATATAAGGCTTTAAGTATATCATTTTTATTATAAGTACATGCTATCCTTCCTTTTATGTGATCTATTAAAATAAGTTTATCAATCATTTCGGTTGAAAAGTGGATTAAACTGTAGAAAAGTTTGAGAGCACGAAGGAAATACAAATGGAGCGAACAGGTCAATTCTTAATTTTTTAAGAATGGTGGATGGCCGATTTCAAGCCCTGAAAAAATGCACGGTAATTGAATGGATGACGGTAGGTTTTGACGGCGTAGCTTGAACGGACGAGGACATCGCGAATAATTTAACTTATAAGACATTTATCGAGGTGTAAGGATGAACGACGATGGTTCTTAGACTATTTTGATGTCGACCCGCAAAACAAATCACAAATCAAATTAAAAGACCAGTTTCATTCCTCACTGTAGATCACTTGCTATAAAGGGTTGAAATATTCGTTCTCTTATATTTGAAAGGACTGAAGATAAGATTGTGTTTTTTTATAGAAAATTTCAAAAGATTATATTCTATACTACAGGAACTGCTTTGTACTTTATCTGCCTCTATAGAAACTCTATTTTAATCTGCACTTCTGACATTGAATTATTTTAACAGCCGCGCACTGTAAACCAACTTTCACAGGACCAACTAATGTTAGTCCATTAGTCCACATAAGCAAGAATTAAGCCTCTGGTTCAAAGTGGAGACGTGGTATCGATTCAAACAAATCATTCAGGAAGCGTGGTCAGACAAGAAGATTCCAGGAAAAAGTAGGGTAAAAGAAAAGAAGTGATACGGAGAATAAACTTTATTAAAAGTAGTCTTTGTAACCATTCATAATTGGTATTTCACTGTAAAGCAGTACATGATTGAGAAATTTTACACGCAACAGTAACCCTTCAAAGCCAAATATTCGGGTACCGTAGAAAAGCCATTGCAATACGCATAGTTTATGGGCGAATCTTGCTATACGCAAGCATAGTTTATCGGCGAATCTGCAAAGGACAAACAAAACAGCGAATATATTCACATTTTTAAAGTCCAAAACCATCGTCTTCGGAGAGATGTTGAGTATTCAGATCTACTATTTTCGTAAAATAGGCTGCTTTCAAAATTTGAATCTGATGTCTTCTTAGTAAATGTCTGACCACAAGTACTTACCAATCCAGTTAACTTTCAAAAACACTAAAACTTGGCTACCATTTACAGCCTTGCGTATATATAGCCTTGCGAGTAGAGTGATCTATCATTCTGCTGATCATTTCTGAGTATCCCACGCCAGTAAGAGAACATTCAAATTCTGTGATCTCAAAGCAAAATGTTTAAGATGCGTTCCAAAGCTTCCATATCGCAGCCCATCTCGAACTCGACGCCAAGGAGTTCGAGAAGGTTCTCGCTCCATCGAAAGGCCTCCACCGCGACGGCGCCGCCGAAGTCTCCGGCTTTTCCTCCGCCGGAGTCGGCCTCCACCGCGACGGCGCAGCCGAAGTCTCCGGGTTTTCTTCCGCCTGAGTCGGCCTCCTCCGTCCGCGGAGTTCCGAGCCGCGGCGAGCTGCTGCAAGTCTTCAAGAAGTTCGACGCCAACAACGACGGCAAAATATCGTCGTCGGAGCTGCAGTCTCTGATGGCGGCGCTGGGCTCCCAGGCCTCCGACGCGGAGATAGCAAGCATGATGAGGGAGGCCGACACCGACGGCGACGGCTTCATCAACTTCGAGGAATTCATCGAGAGCAACACCAAGGGCGTCAGCAATGCCCACCTGTCGAAGGACTTGGAGAACGCCTTCAAGATGTATGATCTCGACAAGAACGGGGCCATCTCGGTGGAGGAGCTCCACAAGGTTCTGAAAAGCCTCGGGGAGGGGACCAGCTTGCAGGAGTGTCGTCAGATGATCAAAGGCGTCGATAAGGACGCTGACGGCTCCATCAATTTGGAAGAATTTAAGATCATGATGAATGCGCCACATTAGATCTTTGTTTTTTCTTGGAACTTTTAGAGTTGAATATCTAGTTAGTTTCTGTACGATGGAAGCACTGCACTTTAGTAATTTGCAGTAGTTTGTCCGCTAATAATAATATAACAGGTTTTCCTATTTCCTCTTTCAATTATGTGAGAAAGGAAAAGAGACTAAAAGTAGCGAGAAAGTTATATATATACATATTTATTTAACTATTAATTTTATTGAGTTTCACATTTTTACTTATAAATCATTCAAGTTACTATATTATAACTTTGATTTGCTTAAATGCTATAGGTAATATTATATGGCTTGCTTTACAATTGAGAAAATGTGTATTTATGCGAATACATTATTATTACGTGGAGAGGAGTTCCTGCCATTTGGGGAGGCAAAGGGGTTGTACATGTCTCACACCGTAAACAATTTTTTTTTTTTAATAAAAAAAAAAGCCGACATCAACAAAAACATTTAAAATATTTAAACTAAAATAGTCGACTAACCAACCGTTGCAAACATTTAAACTAGCTTAGATATAAAGAATATATATCTAAAAACACCGAGAGTTATCAATCCCGAGGCGCCTATATTGAAGATCACACCCCCAACAAATGAGATAGGTGCCTCGAGATTAATAACTCTCGATGTTTTTAGATATATTCCTTTATATCTAAGCTAGTATTTATACTCTTGAAATCTATATAACTAATCCTACGTAAAATAAAAGTATAATAGTATAATATTAATGTGTATTTATGTGAATACATTATTATTTTTAGATATGTGCACTTTTGAAATTTATATAATTAATACTAGGCGAAAAGAGCATAATATTTGGTTCAATCAATGTTTGAAGTTATTGATGGAAGGAATTTGGAGGAGTTAATATAGTTACTAATGTATTAAAAGGGATAGGTCTATTGGTAGTCGTTAAGTGCTTGTTAGTGGTCTGCCTTGGTTTGATCCTGGACAACCACGGTCTCCTTAGCTTCATCTTTATCTATAGGGTTAAGGTTTATAAAGGTTATTACACAAAAATATATAAATTTTATGGGTGATCATTAATATTTTTAGTAGAAGTTACATATAACTTATTTAAAAAACAAGTTAAGCTATAGTGTTAATTTAAAGTTATTTTAATCATTTTTTTATCATGTTTGTTTATTCTAACCTACATCTAAGGGAATGTGTTAAGCCAGTCGTGTTGAACTAAGTTAGGGTCAAAGTATTTCTAAGACTCAATTAGAAAGTGTGTATAGTATTCTATAGTCCTTAATTATTATTTTTAATAAAAACAAAGTTAAAATTTGATGTTTTAAAAGATTTTAAAATATAATTTGATTATGTTTTGTTTGAATTTTATTTTCTTATTGAATGATATAATATACTTATTTTTCTCACATATTTTAAGTCAAATTTGTCATCAATCCTTTGTTAAACAAGCAAGTTGTTATTGAATTTTATATAAGTAGAAAAAGAAGAGAACAAAAGAAGTAACTCCTTCTTATCTTTCTCATTTACTTGGGCTTGCTACTTCATGTGTACAATCATAGCACTAACCTATAAATTTAAGTTAGAATACAACCTATAAATTTGAATGGCCTCTATAAGAATATCAACATGATATGTATTAAAGCATTAAGAACCCAAAGCTGAGCCAATATCACATGTTTGAATATTTCAACAATTATATCAAACTAAACAAAGACACCTAACTAAATATTTTTTCACCTAAACTAACCAAGAAAAATGTATGGAGATGCTTTTGAACTTTATTACAAATTGTTCTAACAACACAATAATTCTAAAACAAGCACTTAATTGAGTCAAGTTTACCACAAACAACACATTTATAACATGTTAAGCCAAGCTTAGCAAGCAAGATTTTAGATAATTTTTTTGAAGCAATACTTTCTAAGACAATATGATGGTATGATACATTGTGTGATTGCTTTATGTTTGTAGGATATTTATCCAGTTTTTGTGCCATAAAAAAAGAAGACAACTAATATCCTAACCAATATTTTACCCAAGGTATCATTTGTGCATATTTGGAAGCATCTTGGCATAGGAGAGTGTCCCTTAAGTGGGGATGACTTGTAAGGGTCTCTCTTTATGTCCCTCATTAGGGAGGATGCTAGAATATGTGGGGTTAAGCTTCACTTAAGGCCACCATCAACTTTTGTATTATATTTTTTTTTAAGCCCTTTGGGCCGTTGTACACTTTGTGTAGTTGAGCTGGTTGTAATATTTTATTATTTAGTGTAAAGGTCAATCTCTTAACCTCGTCCTAAAGGTCTCTCTTAATTGAGTATATATATCCCTTCCTACCAACCATTTGGTTATTGTTTGAAGTGTACATCTATTTTCTTTAGTGAGACATTTTAGTGTCTATGAACACTTCTATATTGTGCATATTCTTTCTATGTGAGTTATTTTTTTGTATCTAGGTAATGTGTTGAATCCGCTCTTTTATGGAAGTATTGTGACATCCAACAAAATAGGATCACTAAATTGTCCAATATTTTTAATTCTAATGGTTGTACGGCCTTGTAATATTAGAAGATTATAATGATCAAAATAATAAATTTTATGATTAAAAATATATTATTCTATAACCTATCAATGTGAATCATTCTCTATAATTATAAATTATAATATGAAGACATATCTTGTTGTATATGAAATGTATTAAGCGAATAAAGAATCATGTTAAATTTAAAGTGGATATACCAAATAAATTTATTACTCGTTGAAAATTAAAATACAATAATTCTATTTGAAATGTAATTAGCCTAATAAAACTGAAAATGACTTCCTCTATTTTTCAACAACCACTTTTTATCCATTTGTATAAAAAAAAATTTTAAAAAATCCTTAAAAAATAATTTAAATATTATATTTTTTTTTAATTATTTCCTTATTTTGCTAGTAGTTTACTACCATCAGAATTGAAGTTTTGAAAGGTTATAATTCTATTTGAATATCAATTACCCATGTTAATTCAAGGAAGACATTATATAATCTTCTAAAAGTCATGTTTAACAGACTTCAACCGAATTCGAATGGACGAGGCGTTTAAAAACGTAGCTTCAAGTGATCATGAAGATCCTTTTAGCCGACACTAAAGGCATATCAAATTAAAAAAAATTATTCTTTTTCATCACTTGATGGTAAAGTTTTGAATCAGATTGTTATATTGACAAAGTAAGAAAAAAGATTATTGACAAAGAAGAAAAAGATACGTGTTTTATTCAAAGTATGACACCACTTTTATCCTTTAGTTTGGATTCTGTAACATAAAGTATATTTTGACGTACATTTGTGACATTTTAGATGCTTCAAAGGATAACGGCCAGTGCTTTAAAATACATTTGGAGCAATAAGTGAATGTGTGGTTTTTCATTCCTATTAAAATAACAAATATTGGATCCATTAATTTATTAGTTTATATTATTTTTAAGATATTTTAAAATATTTTTAAGTCAATTATACTAAGAGAATTATTTTTCATGATGCGTTTAAAAATTTGAAGATACTAGAATAAAGATCAATAGTATAACTAATTAAATTATTTCTTATCTTATTTTTTTCCTTATAAATATATATGATATTTCCAAGATATCATTTAAAGGATATATATTGATAAACATAAAAAATAAAAATAAAAATGTTATTTTTGTTTCAATTTTAATATTTGTTTTTTTTTTGGATAACATTAATAATAATTCATGAGTTACTATATAGCTATTACTTGATGTTCTGAATTGTATGATTGTGGGTAAATGAAGAGAATTTTACATTTATTGTTTTAGAAATAATAAATTTTCTTATCACAACTGAATTTATTTAATTCGTTTATATCATTTTAATACCAACATGTGATCACAACTAAATTTATTTAATTCAGTTATATCATTTTAATACCGGTATGTGATTAAATCTTGTGTGGTACATAGTTATGATGATAAATATGAAATATGATATGAAATGATGATTTAATTGTTATGGAATTATATTTACATTTGATTGTTTATGCAATTTAACGTTATGATTTTATATGTAATAAGACTTGTGCGACCCGAGGAAGTGCACACTTGTTATGGAATTATATTTACATTTGATTGTTTATGCAATTTAACGTTATGATTTTATATGTATGATTGTTTATGCAATTTAACGTTATGATTTTATATGTAATAAGACGTGTGCGACCTCGGGAAGTGCGCACCCCATCTACCCTACTTGCGATATTGATTTATTATGTATGCTACCACTCGCACAAAATGAAAATACTGAAAGCACATGCAACATGGGAAATAATAAAATAAATAAAGATGCTTTATTTATTGAGATCCTAAATCCTCGGTTACAAGTCCATCCCTCTGAGGGATACCCATCATTTTGATACAAATATTTACATAATATAGAGCAGCGATCGGATATGTTCTCTACAAGGGAACGGTGCATCTACACAGGCCTCCTGGTCCCACACACGAAATTGTATGGGGATTTACAAATACCCCCTTCTCCAGATCTGGTCCTGGAGGGATCTCTGTGCTCCCGTTGCTTTAATCTGGTCTTGAAGATCTGTACCTGCGCTCATGAAAACAACAAAGCACTCTTAGTAGGATGGGTCGCCTCTCTGGATGAGGCCTTTGTTAGCGGATCTGAATACTCATGATACTGATAATGAAATATAAACATGAACAAAATAAGAGATGTGTGATATGCTAAGGAAATACAAAATACAAGCGTAAATGAAACCAGATCTAAACTATGATCGAGCCATACATTAAGCAGATATAAAGCTAAGTTAAAATCAAGATAAAATAACGTTTATGCCCTAAGATATGCCTACGAACCACTATATGAGATAGCAGTCGTAATGTGAAGCTCTCCTCCTTGTGGTTCAAGGATTTGTGCACTATCCTCTTTGCTAAGATTGATGTTCAAGGGTCGTCGAGCTTGTCTCCTACACTAATTGACAGTTGGGAATGGTGAATCTGACAACTTATGTGTGGGTGTAGCTCAGCCAAACGGTGCTCCAATGCTCCTCAAAGTGTTGAAGATCGGTCATTCGTTTCGATAGGGCTTTGCTGCTTAACTCTAAAACTTCACGGATCCTTTGCTTTTTGTGGGAGAGTCTATATGTAGACTTCCCTCTTAGATCTGGAACTTAGATTCCTAGAGAATCCTCCATCCAAATTGTATGTGACAGGCCATTCTGGGTGGGAAGCATAAGTCACAAATTTGCATTAAAGGTGTATTTAGGAGGGACTTAGGGAGTTCCTCACCAAAATATACATGAAATCCATGCACAGGTGCAATTGAACTGTGTGATCTGGGCTCGTAATCACGGCCAGACTGTGTGTGATGCTGGCTGCTATTAGGTTCAATGGCCAGGTGTGGCTGCTATAGTCTTCAATGGCCAAGTGTGGTGGTCGCTCCTCTTGAGAGCGGCCAGGCTTGGATGGGCTAGAATTGCCCTATTTGAGTGGTTAGGACCACTGCTTGCTCTTGGAGATATTCAAGAGGGTTCATATGGTCTACGAATGTGTCCATATGGGTAGTCTCCTAAACATAATGTATTTTAGGTGTCTATAGATGCCCCTTTTTGGGATGTACTATGAGCAAAACACAGTGCGGAGCAAAAAAAGTAGACCACCTAGGGCCATATTGTAGGTTGGATGATGATCATTGATATGATCAACATAGGATGCCCCAGTCATGGGGGAGGTCATGAATCCTAGAATAATTGCTTCCAACATAATGGAAGGCTTAAATTTGTGAAAGTTTTCACTCGCTCATCAAGAAATCGAGTAGCTTCAGTACTACTATAGGTTCTAAGGGAGGGGAGCTACACACTTAACTGTCATATTTAATTTTTGCCCCAACAAATGGTAAGCTTATGATAGTTGTTGGCAATGATTTGTAGGACAAACACAATCTTGACATGAACGAGAGATCTTTTGTTGACTTTGAGTATGATTGTTGAAAATTTTTTACTGCCCCCTTAAGCAACAAATCGATGAGAAAAGGACCATTAATGAAGCGACGAGTCGCTTGACCAAAATGAAAGATCTAGATTTTTAAGAGGGTTGCATTTGTTGTTATAGGCTAGTTCTCATCTGGGTGTGCTTTCAACCATGTTTGGTAGTTATACATCTCTATCCCTTGGGGCGGTCCGGCCACAATGGCCTTCTTAGGGAATCAAGGTGTTAGCTATTCTTTTGTAGTGTGTGTCGAAACACTATTAGTAATAGGAAGAATGAGAAGGTTTCTCGCTCCTATGGGGCGGTCCAGCCATCATGGCCTTCTCCAGGTTTGAGGTGAAGCATCTCAATTCTACTATAACTAGTTTACCCCAAGTGGCCTTATGGTTACTTGTTCATCTTGTTGAGTTGCATGGAGCACTTGTCGCTACAATCACCAAGTGTATAGAGCAAATGACTAGGTACGAGGCTCATTTGGATTTTTGTTGATTATTTGATTTTTATGATGTTTTTGGACATTTTTGGGTATTTTCTTTAGATTTTACATGCTTTGAACCAATAAGTGCTTTTTATGACCTATTTTGAAGTGTTATGTGGTGATAATTTGGTTAAAATTATCTTCATTTGTTGGCTATTGTCAAGACTAGCAGCCCCCAATTGCCATGTGTGGCCGCTATCAGGTCCAGCGGCCAAGAAGTTTGGGTCACTAACGTTGGCAGTGACCAGGGTACGATTTGGAAAAATAAAAGAAAAATTAGGGTTTTGATCTGTCACTTTCTTCAGTTTTCAATTCATACTTTTGGAGCTCTGGAGTGTGTTTGGGCGAATTTGATGTTGAGTGCTGCCAATTTACTACAAAGTAGACACTATGGCCGGTCAGGGAGAAGCCTCGACCAGCGAAGGAGCTGGAGCTTTACGGGTACCTCTCTAAACCCTAACATCCTTTTTTTTATGGTAAAATGAACCTAATTAAGCAAATTTGGTAAATGAACCTCATTAACCATGTTGGCAACGAATTTCACCAGTAGTTAGGCTTCATTTAGGCTTCAGATAGGTGGGTTTCATTCAGTTTTGTGATTTTGCATTTTTTGTGGTTTCTAGGCCTAGGAGGAATGTCGTTGGCATGTCACCCGTTGGTCGTTGTCGTTCAGCACAGCTAGCTTGTAATGACGTTGGCTGCTACTATTGTCAACGACCAGTACCCCAACGATTAAATTTTTAACCATTGGGATCTGGCCGCTGCCAGCTTCAGTAGTCGAGTCGTGGCCGCTCCTGGCGCAAGCGACCAAGAAACTTTAGACTTTATTTCATATTTTTTTTAATTTTTTAGGCAAGTTAATTGATTTTTTTGAAATTTTGAGTTGCTTTTATGAAAATTTTTGCATTATTAGGTGCATTTTATTTGTTACTCAGTAGCCTTAGAGTAGTTTGATTGTATTTGCACTGTTCAGTATGTTTATTGCATTTATTTAGTTATAGTGCATTGATTTAAGGTTTATTTTACAATTTTAGATCTTGTATGCTCAGGCTCGGGACCCGAATATGCTCTGTGATCTCTTGCATGAGATACCTAACATGGAGTGGGCCTGGCTTAAGGCTCGTAGGTCCAATATATTACTGGCCTACCCATGATCATGTTAGATTAGGCCTCCTTGATGACCCTGGCCTACCGGTGGGACCCCAATACCAACACCTTCCATCTTCCAGTTAGAATAAATAATTATTCTCTTAAGTTCTACTAGGATAGACTTACTTGAGTTACCACTCTTCCATGAGTCAGGTGAACTCTCAGTTTATCCTAGTTCATATTTGATGAGTTGTAATCCAACGGCTCTCAATGATCAACTTTGCTATTTATACAAATTTGATCCATGAAATAAATCAATCAGTTCTACTCTTCTCTTCATATTTTATGTAATGCTTTGCATGTCTATTTTTGGGAAATTCTAACATGGTACCAAAGCAGGATAGATTTTTCTAGCATTCTCTCTTGAAGGTTCTAGGAGCTGGTTCATTGTATCTCTTGTAGACTTCTCTGTGTTTTTTTGTTCAAAGTCTACAATAAGTTTAACTTATAGTTGTTTTTTCTAACTATATTTTTTGAGATATATGTAAATGGGTTATTTTGAATAATATTTGTCTTCTTCTCAGATCCAAAAAAAAAGAAGGAAAACTTCACTGCTGCTTTAAGTGAAAATCAATTTTTTTTTGGCCAAAAATTGCTATATCAATCTTGGCCTCAAAAATGTTAGAATTTTCCAAAAATAGACATGCAAAGCACTACACAAATTATGAAGAGAAGAGTAGAACTAATTGATTTATTTCATGGATCAACTTTGTATAAATAGCAAAGTTGATCATTGAGAGTCGTTGGATTACAACAACTCATCAAATTTGAACTAGGATAAACTGAGAGTTCACCTGACTCATGGAAGAGTGGTAACTCAAGTAAGTCTATCCTAGTAGAACTTAAGAGAATAATTATTTATTCTAACACCCCCCTTAAGTGATACTAGGGGTGAATTTAACAAATGAGTCCCGACAACAGGGCCTGATGAGGTACTCATGTACAATGATTCTTTTTGAAGAGATGGTAAAACCCCATGGGAAAAAAACATCTATCAAAAAATAAAAATAAGAGGCATGTCTTCGTATGGCGAATATTGTCCTCAAAGAAAAATGAGTCCCAAGCAACTAGGCCTGATGAGGTACTCATGTGCTATGTTATTACATATATGAGAGATGGTGAAAAAACCACATGGGAAAAACCATCTTTCAAAAAGGAAGAGGCATGTCTTCATATGGCTAAGATTATCCTCATATAACAAAAAATAAATGAGTCCCGGCAATTGGGCCTGATGAGGTACTCATGTACAATGTTATTGCATATAGGAGAGATGGTAAAAAAAACCACATGGGAAAAAACCATCTTCCAGAAAAAGAACCAATAAGAAGAGAATAGAGGTGAAAATCTCTGTTTACCTGCCTTACCCTAAGTTTCTCTCTCAACTGAATGTAACGTGGAGAAGGAAAATATTTGGTGAAGATGTCTACAATTTGATTTTCTGTGGGAATATAGTCCAAGTGTATTTCTCATTTTTGAATATGTTATCGAATGAAGTGCATGTGAATTTCAATGTGCTTGGTATGTTGATGTTCAACTGGATTGCGAGCAATATGAATTGTGCTCTGATTATCACACCAAAGAGTAATAGGTTTGTTATGGAAAAAATCAAATTCTCCTAGTATCTGATGAAGTCAAAGAGCTTCCTAACTTGCCAAAACTGCTGCCCTATATTTTGTCTCTGTAGATGATAATGCTACTACTTGTTGATTTTTTCATGACCAAGCAATTGGTGAAGAACCAAGACAAAAGACATAGCCAAAAGTTGAACATTTGTCTTCTACTAAACCTTCCCAATCATAATCTGTGTAACCAATGATATCCATGGATTTTCCTTCATATAAGAGCCCAAATTGAGTAGTTCCTTGCAAGTAGCGTAGGATTCTTTTTGTTATTTTCCAATGGCTGAAATGAGGTTGATGAGAGAATCTAGATATCAAGCCAACAACATATGAAATATCTAGGCGAGTATGAGTGAGGTATAACAAAATACCTACAAGCTATCGGTATAGAGTAGCATCACATAGTGGGGATGTGCAAGAAGTGATTAGAGTGACTCCAGACTAAAAAGGTGTAGAAGAGGGCTTACAATCAGTCATCTTAAATCGTTGAAGAAGGTCTAGAGTGTATTTCTGTTGACACAATGAAATTCTTGCATCTGTTTGATTTATTTGAATTCCAAGGAAGTAATGAGCTAAACCCAGATCAACCATTTCAAATTTTTTAGAAAGGAAGTATTTGATAGTTTGAATGTGAGAAATGTCACTACCAGTGAGTAGTAGATCATCAACATATAGAACAAGTATGGTGATTTTTTCTTCATCTCTCGAAATGTAGATTGTGGCATGAGACTCACAATGAGAAAAACCTGAGGAAAGAAGGAAGTAGTCCATTTTTTCATACCAAGCTCTAGGAGCTTGTTTGAGGCCATAGAGATATTTCCTTAGTCTACAAACAAGGGAGGAGTCTTGAGTGAATCCAGCAGGTTGTTCCATGAATATCTCCTCTTTTAAGTCCCCATGTAAGAAAGCACTTTTAACATCCATCTGAAAAAATAGGCCATTTTTGGGAAGAAGCCAGTGCAAGTACCAACCTAACAGAATCTATTTTGGCAACTAGCACAAAGGTTTTAGAATAATCAATACCTTATATTTGAGATAAACCTTTAGCTACCAAGCAAGCTTTGTGTTTGTCAATTTTTCCATCAGGTCCATACTTGGTTCTGTAAATCCATTTACAACGAACTAACTTTCTTTCCTTAGGTAGAGTAACTAAATCCCAAGTGTTGTTTTTTATTAAGGAAGATAATTCACTCTTCATGGAATCATCCCATTCTTTTATTCCAGTTGCTTCCTTTAAGGTTTGAGGATGATGGACTAACACACAAGACCAAAACCTAATGAGTTGCCTAATCTAGATGATGGAATATTTTGGATGTAAGGAGTGGCTTCTTCAACTATGGTGCAGGCCCATTTTGGCATTGTGGATGGATTAATTGGAGTGGTATGACTTTGATTTGGGGTTTGGAGTATAGGATCCTCATTTTGGTCATTTTGATAACTTATCTCCAAAATGGGATCTTCATTGTATTGAGGCTCTAATATTGGAGATGGATCAAGAGAAATAATGTTGGAAGAAGATGGTTGAGGATCTTTATTAGGGAATGTTTCATCAAATTGAACATTTCTATGGAAAAAACCTCATGATTTGTGGGATCAAGAAGCCTGTATGCTTTCATTTTCTCACAATAACCATCAAAGATGAGTTGCTTGCTTTTCTTATCTAGAGCCTTTATGTTATTCTTTAGAATATGTGTCCAAGTAGTACACCCAAAAATTTTGAAGAAAGATACATTAGGTTTTGATCTAGTTCATGCTTCCTCAGGAGTCAAATGGTCAAGAGCTTTATGAGGTGTGCGGTTTTGAATATAGTTTGCACAGTTAATTGCCTTAGCCCAAAAAATTGTTGGAAGATCTCTTGAGTGAAGCATATGGTTTGCCATTCAATTTAAGGTTTATTTTTTCATTTCTACAATACCATTTTGCTGTGGATTATGGGAGACTAGATGTTGATGAATTATGCCATTATTTGAGAGAAAAATTGAGAACTCATTACTGAAGTATTCCCCCCATTATCTATACGAATTTGCTTGATTTTGCAAGTGGCTTGATTTTCAACTAAGGCTTTGAAGATTTTGAAGTGGGATAGAACATCACTTTTATATTTTCCAAAGTAGACCCAAGTTCTTCTGGAAAAATCATTAATGAAGGTTAAAGCATATTTTGCTCCTTTGAAAGAAGGCTCTAGGAGGACCATCAAGTCACTATGGATTAACTCTATAGGGGATGAGGCTCTTTTAGAAAAGCTTGGATGGAAAGGATCTTGGTTTTGTTTTACAAGAGCACATCCAGGACATACTCCATCAATGGAAGAGATTTTTGGCAACCCTGTTACCATATCATGGGTGTTTGATTCCTTTAGGTAGTTATAACTGAGATGTCCAAACCTTTCATGCCAAATTTTACTTTCAAGATCTCAATGAGCAACAAATCAGGAGGTCCCTTCTAAATTTTTGAATCCTTTGAAGTAAAATAGGTGAGTGTTGTGATCAATATCTCCTTTTTCTATGAGAGTGTTTGGTTCTTGAAAGTCTCTTATTTCAACTCCAGTTGGTGAGAAGAGAATTGTTTTACCTTTTTTATAAGTACAAATCTAATAGATGGAGAGGAGATTTGTAGCTATTTTTGGAACATAAAGAACATTGTTGATATAACCACCATCAATGGATATGTCACCTTTTCTTTTTACTGGGATGAAGGATGAGTCACCAAATTCCATGCCACATGTTGAACATGAGGAGATTGAAGTGAATGTCTCATCTGAGGAAGTCATGTGATGAGTTGCTCCTGAATCTAGAACCTAGTATTTTGATGAAGTTTTTATAGTTATGCCTTGAATATTTAAGGTTTTTCCTATCTACTTCTTAGTGTCTATATTGTGATCCTTCATTTTTGCCTCTAGTTGTTGTAGTCTTTTCCAACATTTGTTCACATAATGACCATTCTTTTTACAATGAGTACAAGTTATGGGACTTCTTTCTTTATTTTTGAATTTTTCTTTAGTAGAGGTTGATGCTACTAAGGATTTTGAGGAAGAGTAAGAGATCTCATAATTTTTAAGTTTTGTTTCCTCTCTAGTTAGCCTATCACAGAATTCCTCTAAAGAGGACATTTTAAAACTTGCACCAAGAGCATATTTTGTAGACAGGAAGGTGCTTGCAAAAATTTGAAATACACCATTTAATTTAGAAATAATTAGATAGATGCATTCTTCCTCTGTTTTATTCTTGCCACTGCCTTTTAATTGAGTAAGGAATTCTTTAAATTTGGTGAGAAAGTCAACAATATTGTTGAAGTCTTCAAGAGATAATGTTGTTAATTTCGCCTCTAGTTGCATTGGCCTTATTTGATCTACTTTCCCAAACAAGTATTTTAGTTTCTTCCAACTTTCATATGGAGTTTTATATTCTGAAATATGAAACCATAAGCTTTCATTTACATTTGTGCTTATAATACCCATGGTTTCATACATTTTCCCTTTATGAAAAAATATTTCATATTCTTTTTCAAATTCAGGCTGCTTCTCTTCTAGCAAGTGTGTGAGCCCTTTTTGAGAAATGAGATTTAATATTTTTGGTTTCCATGTGTGATATTTATGAGGGGTGAGTGGATCAATTGTATTCATATTACCCAAAAAACTATAGTGAACCTAATATTCCTCCTTGAACTGATAGTATTTTTATGCAAATTAGTAGAAACCTTTTAAATTAATTGTAACAAAATCTAGTCCTATATACCAAACCTCTCAAAAACTTGCCCTTACATGAGGGAAACTATAAGTTTTGAAGAGAATAATATGTTGAACATAGGCTATTTGAAACCCAAAAAATATTTCAGACCTCTATACCATTTAACTCAAAAAACCCGCCCTTACGTGAGGGAAACTATAAGTTTTGTGAGGTGATTGATATGTGGAACATAGGCTATGCCAGGCCTCTATACCATTAAACTCAAAAAACCCGCCCTTACGTGAGGGAAACTATAATTTTTTGGAGGATATTGATACGTGGAACATAGGCAATATATATTGTTATTTTTTATTTTATTTTTTAGTTGTTGGCATGAAAATTTTGTCAAAGAGCTTTATAGAATTTGGTTGCTTGTTTTACTTAGAAACCCCTTAGTGCAAATGTTGGCTAAAATGCAAAAATAGCTTAAAGAAGAAGAAGAATAAAAATCATGGAGTGGCGAAGAAGGTGCCACACAAAGAAAAAGCACCAATGACTTCCAACCAATATTGAGACAAGAATACAGTTCCCCCCCTCAAAGAATTCAACAAAACAATAGGTGCAAAATGAGCACCATAACCCCCCCAAAAAAACTTTGTATTATTTGAATTTATAATATATTTACTCTCTTTGACAGCTTTTTGAAAGAGGCAATGAGCATAACGGTGAGAGAAAAAAAGGGATTACAAAGTATTTTGTTTGAAAAATGGAAAGCTAATTCTCCTATGTTACTGAAATGTGGATGTCATAAGTTCCCACAACTAATAATACATTCCCACAGTGATGAACATGTTTCTACAGTGAAGAAGAAGCGTCCACAGCGAAGAATGGATGCCCACGACGAAGGACAAGCTGCCACAGAGAATAATAAGCTTTCCACACGTTAGAGATCAGCAACGATATTTCCAAACTATGAATGCATGCCCATGATCTCAGATGACGATGTCACGACGTCGTTCTTTAAACACCAAAATATCCTACAATAAATAAATGGCCTTCAAAGCAGATGAAAAATTAGAGCTCTGCAAGATGAATATATGTCAACATATGAATGTAGCAATTTAATAGATGCGGGATATATAATTTAAAATATTAGTGGAATGTGTTGAAGGACAAGTGTCCTCTTTGGAAGCGAGTAAAAACAAAGAACAAGCCTTCACAGCGATGAACACGTTTGCACAGTGAAGAAGAAGCACCCACAGTGAAGAACGGATGCCCACGACGAAGGACAAGCTACCACAGAGTAGATCAAGCTTCGCTCAGGCTCTCATATGATGACATAACGACGTCGAAATTACTTCCAATACCAAAATAACCTACAATAAAATAAATGGTCTTCATAGCAGATGAAAAAAAAGAAATTTAGAGCTCTGCAAAATGAATGATTATCAACATATGAATGGAGAGATTTATATAGATGCAAGATTTTTAGTTTTAAAATGTTAGTGGAACGAGTAGAAGTACAAGTTTCCAATATGCATAGCGATGAAAAAGAAACATACACCAAGGTATAATCTTCCACGTTAGTAGATAACTGCAATGAATACTTCCCTCGGTGACATCCTACGTGGCATTGATAGACAAAGGTGATATCACGATGTAGAGAGGGTTCATGACCCAAATCTACTATGATTTCCTTAGAGTACCAAAATGCTAAAAATGTACGATTTGGATTGCCTTAAGAAGCAATGGATTGCCCAATTGTTGATTGGTTGTCTATTCTCAAGAGAATAAGAGCTCCAAAAATAACTGCAAGTTCCCATGTTCAAGAGGGAACGGACGTCAAAGGAGAGCACGAAGAGCAGCAAACAAGATGAATATGGTTGCACCAATAATTTGATCTATGCCATGACGATTGCACTCATGCAATCAAAATGTCTCGTAATGGCTAGCTGAAGTCAAGAACTTGGCTGCAGTCTCCCTTGAGAGGAGAGAAAAACTATGGTGGGTGCATTTGCTACAAAAAAATGGCGTTAAAAATCTGAATATTAGAGAGAAGAAAAAAAAGAGGGTAAAAAAATTTTGAGGCCAAGATTGCGATAGCAATTTTTGGCCAAAATAAATTTGATTTTCACTAAAAGTAGCAGTGAAGTTTTCCTTCCTTTTTTATTTAGATTTGAGAAGAAGACAAATATTATTCAGAATAACCCATTTACATATATCTCAAAAAATATAGTTAGAAAAAAAACTATATATTAAAACTTATTGTAGACTTGAACAAAAAAACATAGAGAAGTCTACAAGAGATACAATGAACCAGCTCCTAGAACCTTCAAGAGAGAATGCTAGCAAAATCTATCCTGCTCTAGTACCATGTTAAAAAATTTTACCCTCTTTTTTTTACCAAAATCGATAAATCACACATTTTTAGCATTTTGGCGCTCTAAGGAAATCATAGTAGATTTGGGTCATGAACCCTCTCTACATCGTGATCTCACCTTTGGCTATCAATGTCGCGTAGGATGTCGTCAAGGGAATTATTCACTACAGTTCTCTACTAACGTGGAATATTATACCTTGGTGTCTATTTCTTTTTCATCGCTATGCATATTGGACACTTGTCCTTCTACTCGTTCCACTAACGTTTTAAAACTAAAAATCCTGCATCTATATAAATCGCTCCATTCATATGTTGATAATCATTCGTTTTGCAGAGCTCTAAAATTATTGTTTTTCATCTGCTATGAAGGCCATTTATTTTATTGCGTGTTCTTTTTTTATTTGAAGTAATTTCGATGTCATGACGTCGTCATGTGAGAGGCTGAGCGAAGCTTGATCTACTCTGTGGCAACTTGTCCTTTTCCATGGGCATCCGTTCTTCGTTGTGGGAGCTTCTTCTCCACTATAGAAACATGTTCATCATTGTGGGAACATATTCTTAGGTGTGGGTACTTATGGCATTCACCTTTCAGTAACATAAAATAATTAGCTTTCCATTGCTCAAACAAAATACTTTGTAATACCTTTTTTTCTCTCACCGTTATTCTCATTGCCTCTTTCAAAAATCTATCAAAGAGAGTAAATATATTGTAAAATCAAATAACACAAAGTTTGTTTTTTTTGGGGGGGATTATGGTGCTCATTTTACACCTATTGTTTTTTTGAATTCTTTGAGGGGGGGAACTGTCTTCTTGTCTCAATATTGGTTGGCAGTCACTAGTGCTTTTTCTTTGTGTGGCACCTTCTTCGCCACTTCATGCTTGTTGATTCTTCTCCTTCTTTCAGCTATTTCTGCATTTTATCCAGTATTTGCACTAAGGGGTTTCTAAGTAAAACAAGCAACCAAATTCTATAAAGCTCTTTGACAAAGTTTTCATGCCAACTTTTTTTTTTAAATAAATTAAAAAAATAACAATATATATTTCCTATGTTCCACGTATCAATATCCTCCAAAAATTTATATTTTTCCTCAAGGGTGGGTTTTTTGAGTTTAATGGTATAGATTCATGGCATAGCCTATGTTCCACATATCAATCACCTCACAAAACTTATAGTTTCCCTCACGTAAGGGTGGGCTTTTTGAGTTAAATGGTATACAGGTCTAGCATATTTTTTGGGTTTCAAATAGCATATGTTCAATGTATTATTCTCTTCAAAACTTATAGTTTCCCTCACGTAAGGGCGGGTTTTTGAGAGATTTGGTATATAGGACTGGCTTTTGTTACAATTTTTTTAAAAGGTTTCTACTAAATTGCATCAAAATACTATCAGTTAAAGGGGGGAATATTAGGTTCACTGCAATTTTTTGGGAAATATGAATACAATTGATCCACTCACCCCTCATAACTATCACACATAGAAACCAAAAATATTAAATCTCATTTCTCAAAAAGGTCTCACACACTTTCTAGAAGAGAAGCAGCCTGAATTTGAAAAATAATATGAAATATTTGTTCATAAAGGGAAAATGTATGAAACCATGGGTATTATAAGCACAAATGTAAATGAAAGCTTATGGTTTCATATTTCAAAATGTAAAACCCCATATGAAATTTGGTAGAAACTAAAATACTTGTTTGGGAAAGTAGATCAAATAAGGTCAATGCAGCTAGAGGCAGAATTAACAATGTTATCTCCTGAAGACTTCAGCAATATTGTTGAATTTCTCACCAAATTTAAAGAAGTCCTTACTCAATTCAAAGGCAGTGGCAAGAACAAAATAGAGGAAGAATGCATCTATCAAATTATTTCTAAATTAAATGGTGTATTTCAAATTTTTGCAACCACCTTCCTATCTACAAAAGATGCTCTTGGTGCAAGTTTTAAAATGCCCTCTTTAGAGGAATTCTGTGATAGGCTAACTAGAGAGGAAACAAAATTTGTGAAGTATGAGATCTCTCCCTCTTAATAAAAATCCTTAGTAGCATCAAAATCTACTAAAGAAAATTTCAAAAAAGAAATAAAGAAGTCCCATAACTTGTACACACTACAAAAAGAATGGTCATTTTGTGAACAAATGTTGGAAAAGACTACAACAACTAGAGGCAAGAATGAAGGATAACAAGATAGACACTAAGAATTAGATATTAAAAGCCTTAAATGTTTAAGGAAGAACTATAAAAACTTCATCAAAATACTAGGTTCTAGATTCAGGAGCAACTCATCACATGACTTCCTCAGATGATTCATTCACTTCAATCTCCTCAAGTTCAACATGTAGCATAGAAGTTGGTGACTCATCCTTCATCCCAATCAAAGGAAAATGTGACATATCCATTGATGGTGGTTATATCAATAATGTTCTCTATGTTCCAAACATAGCTACAAATATCCTCTCTGTCTATCAGATTTGTACTTTTGAAAAAGGTAAAACAATTCTCTTCTCACCAACTGGAGTTGAAATAAGACTTTCAAGAACCAAATACTCTCATAGCAAAAGGAGATATTGATCACAACACTCACCTATTTTACTTAAAAGGATTCAAAAATTTAGAAGGGACCTCCTACTTTGTTGCTCATGGAGATCTTGAAAGTAAAATTTGGCATGAAATGTTTGGACATCTCAGTTATAACTACCTAAAAGAATTGAACACCCATGATATGGTAACAGGGTTGCCAAAAATCTCTTCCATTGATGGAGTATGTCCTAGATGTGCTCTTTTAAAACAACACCAAGATACTTTCAATCCAAGTGGTTCTAAAAGAGCCTCATCCCCTCTAGAGTTAATCCATAGTGACTTGATGGTCTTCCCAGAGCCTTCTTTCAAAGGAGCAAAATATGCTTTAACCTTCATTAATGATTTTTCTAGAACTTGGGTCTACTTTGTAAAATACAAAAGTGATGTTCTATCCCACTTCAAAATCTTCAAAGACCTAGTTGAAAATCAAGCCACTTGCCAAATCAATCAAATTTGTACAGATAATGGGGGAAATACTTCAGTAACGAGTTCTCAATTTTTCTCTCAAATCATGGCATAATTCATCAACATTCAGTCTCCCATAATCCATAGCAAAATGGTATTGCAAAAATTAAAAACATAACCTTAAAGTAAATGGTAGACCATATGCTTCACTCAAGAGATATTCCAACAATTTTTGGGCTAAGGCAATTAACTATCAAACTAAATTCAAAACCGCACACCTCATAAAGCTCTTGACCATTTGACTCCTGAGGAAGCATGGACTAGATCAAAAACCTAATGTATCTTTCTTCAAAAAAATTGGGTGTACTACTTGGGCACATATTTTAAAGAATAAAATAAAGGCTCTAGATAAGAAAAGCAAGCAACTCATCTTCGTTGGTTATTGTGAGAAAATGAAAGCATACAGGCTTCTTGATCCCACAAATCATGAGGTTTTTTTCCATAGAAATGTTTAATTTGATGAAACATTCCCTAATAAATATCCTCAACCATCCTCTTCCAACATTATTTCTCTTGATCGATCTCCAATATTAAAGCCTTAATACAATGAAGATCCCATTTTGGAGATAAATAATCAAAATGACCAAAATGAGGATCCTATACTCCAAACCCCAACTCAAAGTCATGCCACTCCAATTACTCCTTCCACAATGCAAAAATGGGCCCACACCACAGTTGAATACGCCACTCCTTACATCCAAAATATTCCATCATCCAGATTAGGCAACTCCTTAGGTTCTGGTCTTGTGTGTCAGTTCATCTCCATAGATCCTCAAACCTTCAAGGAAGCAACTAGAATAAAAGAATGGGATGATGCCATGGAGAGTGAATTCTCTTCCTTAATAAAAAACAACACTTGGGATTTAGTTCCTCTACCTAAGGGAAGAAAGTTAGTTTGTTGTAAATGGATTTATAGAACCAAGTATGGACCTGATGGAAAAATTGAAAAACACAAAGCTCGCTTAGTAGCTAAAGGTTTCTCTCAAATATAAGGCTTTGATTATTTTGAAACCTTTGCACCAATTGCCAAAACAGATTTTGTTAGGCTAGTACTTGCACTGGGTGCTTACCAAAAATGGCTTGTTTTTTAGATGGATGTTAAAAGTGCTTTCTTACATGGGGACTTAAAATATGAGATATTCATGGAACAACCTGTTGGATTCACTCAAGACTCCTCCCTTATTTGTAGACTAAGGAAATCTCTCTATGGCCTCAAACAAGCTCCTAGAGCTTGGTATGAAAAAATGGACTACTTCCTTCTTTCCTCAAGTTTTTCTCATTGTGATTCTGATGCCACGGTCTACATTTCAAGAAATGAAGAAAAAATCACCATACTTTTTCTATATGTTGATGATCTACTACTCACTAGTAGTGACATTTTTCACATTCGGACTATCAAAGACTTCCTTTTTGAAAAATTTGAAATGGTTGATCTGGGTTTAGCTCATTACTTCCTTGGGATTCAAATAAATCAATCAGATGCAAGAATTTCATTGTGTCAATATAAATACACTCTAGACCTTCTTCAACGATTTAAGGTGACTAATTGTAAGCCCTCTTCTACAGCTTTTTAGTCTGGAGTCACTCTAAGCACTTCCTGCACATCCCCACTATGTGATGATACTCTATAATGACAGCTTGTAGGGAGTCTGTTATACCTCACTCATACTCACCCAGATATTTCATATGTTGTTGGCTTGATGTCTAGATTCTCTCATCAACCTCATTTCAGCCATTGGCAAGCAGCAAAAAGAATACTATGCTACTTGCAAAAAACTACTCAATTTGGGCTCTTATATGAAGGAAAATCCATGGATATCATTGGTTACACAGATTTTGATTGGGCAGGTTCAGTAGAAGATAGATGCTCAACTTCTGGCTATGTCTTTTGTCTTGGTTCTTCATAATTGCTTGGTCATGCAAAAAATAACAAGCAGTAGCATTATCATCTACAGAGGTAGAATACAGGGCAGTAGTTTTGGCAAGTCAGGAAGCTCTTTGGCTTCGTCAAATACTAGGAGAATTTGGTTTTTTTCCATAACAAACCTATTACTCTTTGGTGTGATAATCAGAGCACAATTCATATTGTCTGTAATCCAGTTGAACATCAACATACCAAGCACATTGAAATTCACATGCACTTCATTCGACAACATATTCAAAAAGATGAAATATGCTTGGACTATATTCCCACAAAACATTAAATTGCAGACATCTTCACCAAATCCTTTCCTTCTCCACATTACATTCAATTGAGAGAGAAACTAAAGGTAAGGCAGCTGCATTTGCAAGTACACAAAGGTTTTCACCCGTATTCTCTTCTTATTGGTTCTTTTTTTGGAAGATGGTTTTTTCCTATGTGGTTTTTTTTACCATATCTTCTATATGCAATAACATTGTACATGAGTACCTCATCAGGCCTAGTTGTCATGACTCATTTATTTTTTGTTATATGAGGATAATATTCACCATCCAAAGATATGTCTCTTCCTTATTGAAATATGGTTTTTCCCATGTGGTTTTTTCACCATCTCTCATATATGTAATAACATAGCACATGAGTACCTCATCAAGCCCAGTTGTCAAGACTCATTTTTTAGGACAACATTCGCCATACAAAGACATGCCTCTTCTTTTTATTTTTTGATAGATGGTTTTTTCCCATGGGGTTTTACCATATCTTCAAAAAGAATCATTGTACATGAGTACCTCATCAGGCCCTATTGCCAGGACTCATTTGTTAAATTCACCCCTAGTATCACTTAAGAGGGGGTGCTAGAATAAATAATTATTCTCTTAAGTTCTCCTAGGATAGACTTACTTGAGTTACCACTCTTCCATGAGTCAGGTGCACTCTCAGTTTATCCTAGTTCATATTTGATGAGTTATTGTAATTCAACGGCTCTCAATGATCAACTTTGCTATTTATACAAAGTTGATCCATGAAATAAATCAATCAGTTCTACTCTTCTCTTCATATTTTGTGTAATGCTTTGCATGTCTATTTTTGGGAAATTCTAACACTCCCTATCGGTGAGATGACCATCACATTGGAGGACGTCTACAGGATTCTCAAGGTGCCTTTTGATGGAGTGCCCATTGTTTCTTCCCCCACTATTGCATGGGATGTTGTATTTATGAGGGTCTTTGGGGAGCATGTCTTTGTTGCCTCCAAGGATGCTTGCTCGGGGGAATCTCCATTTCCTTCTGGTATGAGGCGGATGTCTTTCCCCAACTGCACACTGTGTTGTTGATGATTATCTGCAATAGCCTTATATCTGAATTCTCTAGATTGAGGTTCCCATGGAACCTCTTAGCGATGGTACAGGACCTGATTGATAGTGAGAAGCCCATCATCTATGCCTAGGGGAGTGCACTTTTGGCATAGTGCTATGACGAGTTGTACCGCATTCAGCACCATGGATGGGCCAATATTACCTGTAGCTTGCTCCTTCAAGTCTGGGGATGGGAGCACATCAAGATTGACCACCCTAGAGGACTTCTAGTGGAGATTGCTGATTTGGACAAGGATGTACAGTGTTACGGATCTAGGTGGCCTAGGGCGCTCGAGGAGCACAAGAGTCGACGTCATGCAGGGGATCTTTCCCACTACAGGGCATCTCTGATAGGTTTACGAGCTAACGATATCATATGGAGACCATATCATGAGTGTCCCACTTGGGATGATCCTGCTAGTTTTATAGTGAGGACTCACTACGATCGATGGTTAATTGGCCATAATGTCGGTATCAAGGAGTTCTTATATTATTCCAGGGTGCTCTGACAGTTTGGGTTCCAACAAGATGTTCCTCTCAAGCCAATTTTCTATCTTTGAATTGTCATCAATAATAACCTTCCACCACCCCAAGTTATAGTAGTGCTTGAGTAGGATGACCCTCCCATAGTTGATCTTGGTGTGGCTGATGCTGGAGTGACAGAGGTGTACACCCTCTGGTGGGGTACGCAACTATGGCACAGAGGTGGCTACCTAGGGTGGTCTCTGGAGGAGGCTGAGGTAGAGGATCCTGATGGGCATCGAGTGTGGGCTCGAACAGATGAGTGGGGGTAGGTAGGGTAGCAGGAGTAGGTGGCAGCATAGCAGGTTGTAGAGGAGCAGGTTGCTCCTGAGGAGGAGGAGGAGTTAGCTCCTAAGGAGCAGGATTCTCCCCTCTGGGCTCAATTGCACTAGGTCGAGGCTGAGCTTTAGACATCCTAGATTCAGGTCTGGCAGAGGGATGCCACTATTGCAGAGCTTCAGAGATAGCTTACCTAGGTTACTGCTGAGCGAGATGATGCTCAGAGTTAGGTTGCCCTAGTTGCAGGTGTAGATCCCAGGGCCAAGGTGAGATGATTGTAGGTGATTATAGAGGAGGATGATGCTCATATGACATCAGATGCCACCTACATTGCTACCCTCAAGTCGTAGATATGGTTCCTAGGTGCTACTCCTTGAGAGAGGCCCACAGTAGGGGATTCCCAGTGTAGCACATGGAGCACTTCCAGATAGTCTTCAGCTCGGTCGAGTCATAGGACCAGGTCTCGGACAGAGCGTACTAGAGGTGCCAGATCTATACCGCCTCCCAGAGGGGGTGGTGAGGGTGGTGGTGAGACTAGTGGTGCAGGCCACTCCTGATTTGTTATGGCTCATTTGATACTTTGTACCTATTTTTGGGTGTAAGGTCACCTGACCTACATGGTTATAGCCTTATTGGTTATTTTTGTACTTACATGTACTTATTTGACACATGATTATATGATATCTAGACTTTGAGACTCATCATGTGTATTTCTTTATGCTTATGCTTTTATGTTTATGTGATGCAGTATTATGATTTTATGATGTGATCTTTTCATGATGTGATGCGATGTGATAGATGTATACTCAGATGATGCTTTTACCTACACACGTAGGTGTACTATTTATGATGTATGCAGATGGTTTAGTTTATATGACTTATGTTTCATGATGTTCTTCGGATGAACACTTCATGATATTATGCTAGATGGTATGGATTACATGACTTATGCTTTATGTTGTGTGAGTGACTAGATGGTATGATGTAGATGATGGCATGGATGCCCATATGGATGGAATGCTTATTGTTATGTGCATGTCTAACTTTGATGTATTGATATGTATCTAACCTTATGTTTCTATGCTATGGTAAATATGTGATGTTATGTTGATGATCTAATGTGAATGAACCTGTATGCTTTAATCACTTAAAACATATGGTATGATGTGACATGAGTTTGACAATCTAATAGGTGACACCATAGGATGTATAGCAATCATGAATTTAAATAATAACTCTTAAAATAAGAATTAATCATTTACGCATCCAAATGTGAGATGAGATGATGTGATATGTATGTACTTTCTTTATGAAATTCTATAAAAGTAAAAGATATTCACAAAATAGTTAGTGGTCATCTAAATATCATTGCTAACATTTATCCAGTATCTATCCTATTTCATGAACATCCTTTAATGAACAAAACCTCATAAAGAAAGTTGATGATTGACTGATGGAATGATTTGTTGCTATGAGGGGATTTTTGAGGTTTTCCATGAGACTCAAACACCCTAGTTACTTCATCAAAAGTTGTATACTGACCATACAGAGCTCCTGAAGGATAAAGTTCTTGTTATGAAGACCTAGATACTCATTATCCCTATGTGTGCAAATGAATATATTAGATAGAACATAAGCATACCCCAGTTCCAAGCGGGATTCATTCAACCCATTGATGTATTGGGGATCCTCAAATGTTTATCTCGATCCTAAGTTGGACTCAGTTGGATTAGACCACTAGGTGGTATAGGACACCTAAAGCTAGCTCTTCCACATGCAAACATTGGTCTGTACAAAAGCGAGATGCTAATGTGACAGACATATCATCGTGCATAAGGCTCGTTCATGCTAAGAATTCCAGGGATTCAAGTTCTATTCCCTTCTTTTCTTCATATTTATTTGGGATACTTGCTCATGATTTAGTGATGAAAACCACTATTTATTTTGAATTTTTATCTTTCTTTTGAGCAAGGGATTTATGTAGTGATGATTATCACTATTTATTTTGTGTTTTGAATTCTTTTGAACTTTGAAATTTGCTTTGTTTGGGGATTTTTGTAGTGATGATAATCACTTGTTTACTTTGTTTTTGAATTTTGCTTTGTTCAGGATTTTGCTTGTTTTGATTAAAGCAAGGGATTTCTTTAGGTAGGGTTGAACTTGTCCTTTTGCCAATTCTCAGCATTTTTGAGCCGGTCACACAGGGGGATGAGCAAGATAAACTTTTCACCTTAGGATACCTAATACCACTTTGTAGTGTTCATATTTCCCTTGTTCCAACTAGGATTTTAGTGTTTTGATTAGTGATAGGATTTTGAAATATACTAGGTGCTATCAAAACTAAACCTCACCTATCAAAAGCAAAGATAAATTTCTACAAAGTTTGATAAAACCACTAGGTATGGCTGAGTGACCGAAAAATCCTAGTATATTCCTCATAGCATTAGGAGGGGTTGTGTTGAAAAACACAGTTACACACATGGGTGATGGATGATGATGGATTTTGAAGATACATGATTGAGGTACAAATATGGTGTTGTTTGTAAGATTGCAAACACAACCTATCCTAGTGCAAATGCAGTGGATGCAACATGCCTAATGCAATGCAAGTACATGAATGCAAATGCAAATGAGTAATGCAAATATTTTTGTAATTTTGATGCTTTCAATTGTTTTTGATCTTTTGATTATTATGAATGTTTTTGGAACTTTTTGATTTTAAATTGTTTTTGTGTTTTTCCTTGATTTTCTTGTGACCAAAGGGCTTTAAGATGCCTTTGGAGCCTTTTTGTGATTTGACCAAAGGGCTTTAAGATGCCTTTGGAGCCTTTTTTTATTTGACCAAAGGGCTTTAATATGCCTTTGGAGCCTTTTTGTGATTTGACCAAAGGGCTTTAAGATGCCTTTGGAGCCTTTTTGTGATTTGACCAAAGGGCTTTAAGATGCCTTTGGAGCCTTTTTGTGATTGTTTTTTATTTTAATGTTTTCTGATTTGTTTGGATTTTTATGATTTTTATTGTTTTTGAAACTTTTGAAGTTATTTGAATGTTTTTGATATTTTGATTGTTTTATGTGTGGAATACCTTTAAATGAATGATGTTGAGAGGCTCCGGCTCCTCAACACCTTCCAGCATTGTTAGGCGATATGCCCCAAGCCCAATCTTCTCAGAGATGATGTAGGGCCCTATCCAATTGGTCATAAATTTATCTCGTAGATGCGATGGTAGATTTGAGTTCTATTGGTTCTCTTTGAGCACAAGATCACCAACTTTAAAGTCTCTTAGGTGGACTCTAGTATTGTAAGCTCATGTTAGATGATCTTGGTAGATGTGAAGATGCTCCAGAGCATTGATGCATCATTCATCCAGAAGGGTCAACTGATCCAGGTGAGCTTGTCGCGTAGTGTCATCATTGATGAACTCTTTCAATGCGACGCGCAACGTTGGAATTTCCAACTCTAAGGGCATAATGGCCTCAGTGCCATATACAAGCAAAAATGGTGTTGCCCCAGTGGGCATCCGTACGCTAGTCCTGTAAGCCCATAATGCTAAGGGTAATTGTAGATGCCAATCCCTATGGTTTTCTTTCACCATCTTCTTTAAGATGGCTACTATTGTCTTATTTGAGGCCTCTGCTTGCCTATTTTCCTATGGATAGTATGGTGTCATAAAACTATGTTGAATGTTGTATTTGGTTGTCAAAGCTCACATGTTTTTATTTTTGAATGATGGTCCATTATCCGAGATTATCTTGAAGGGTACCCCAAAATGACAAATGATATTGTGAAGTATGAACTCCGTAATCCGAGGACCAATTTTTGAGGTTAAGGGGACCGCTTCCACCCACTTGGTGAAGTACTCAGTGGCCATTAAGATGAACGTGTGCCAACCTAAATATGGGGGAGAAATATTTCCAATCAGATCAAAACCCCACTGATAAAATGGCCAAGCCACTTGAATGGGTTGTAAGGCCTGAGATGGCAAGTGCATCAAGTTTACATGATGTTGACATTTAACGCATTTCTTGACATACTCACAATAATCCTTCTCCATGGTGGGCCAGTAATAGCCCATTCGGAGAATGCGTTTGATGATGGCCATGCCGCTGAAGTGGCCATCGCACGTACCATCGTGAGCTTGCGAGATCACCCAAGATGATTCTTGGGGCTCTAAGCAACGTAGGAGAACTCCATCATAGCTTCGATGATACAATATGCCTCCTATCAAGACATATCTAGTCACTTTTTACTTGAATGCTCATCTTTCGGCATGCGATAGTCCCTGTGGGACACTTCCAAGCCTAAGGAAGTCTTGTAATTGGGATAGCCAATCCTAATAGGCTACAACCTTGATAGATAAGATGACTTATGCCTCCTATAATTTGACTTGCACAAACATATATTGAGACACAACCTTGTGGTGAATAATGGTACCATTCCCCATAGGACCTTGAGAGATCAAGGACCCCCAAGGTGCCTTCTTTAAGCAGTCTTTGGCCTTAAATAACCAGTCATGGTCTGGCTCTATATGAATCATGTTGATTGATTCCTTGTTATCAAAAGCCTCATGCTAGATCATTGAATGCGAGAGCATTTTGACATGAATGGTAGTGAAATCGATAGAGGGGTTTTGAGGGATTAAGGATCCCAAAGATGCCATGGTGTCTACAAATATTTTTTATGAATGAGGGATCACCTCGATGTTGTACCACTCTAATTTGGCTAGATATGTGTCAACAAGCTCTTTGTAAGATTTCAAGATTGGATCCTGGCATTGAAATAGTCCTTTGACTTGGTTGACTATGAGGAGGGAGTCACCAAAGATATTTAACCTCTTGATTTTCATGGCGATGGTTGTTTGGAGACCCAATATTAAGGCCTCATATTTGGTGTTGTTATTGGTGCAAGGGAAGTCTAGTTTGAATGACAAGGGCATTGGAGCACCTTATGGCATGAAAAATACAATTCCCCATGTCACCTCCTTGCTCACACTTTGAACCATCGAAGAACAAAGTCATGTCTACTTCATTTTCTAGTTCTTCGGGTTTGGGTGCTTTTGATAATGCAAAGACCGCATCATCAAGAAGCTCTATGGTAAGGGGCCTACTATTCTAGAGAGGTACCTCAACCAACTGATCAGCTATGACTTATCCCTTGATGGACTTTTGGCTTATGAATTCCAAATCAAATTCTATCAGTAGCATGATCCACTTTGTAGTACGTGTGTTATGATATGTCTTGCTCATCATATATTATAAAGGATTTTGTTTGGATATTACATATGTGGTATGGCTCAACATGTAGTGGTGCAATTTCTTGGTTGCAAAGACCACTGCTAAGCACAAATTTTCTATGTATGCATATCCAATTTCGTAGCTCACCAGGGTGCGACTAATGTAATATATCGCTTGCTCTTTATCTTGCATGTTCTTTTGAGCTAACATGGTGCCCAAAGCAAAATCTATAGCTGATATGTATAGCAAGAATGGCACGTCTGGCCTTGGTGGAGCTAGAACTGGCGGTGTTGCTAGGTACTCTTTGATTTTAGCAAAGGCTTGCTGACATTCTTCATCCCATTGGAAAGGGACCCCCTTGTGTAGCAGTCGATTCATGGGTCGACATTTGTTCGAAAGTTGTGCGATAAATCATTTTATGGATGCTACTTTGCCTTGTAGGCTTCTTAGCTCTTTGATATTCATGGGTGGGGCTATTTCTAGGATAGCCTTTACCTTTGTTGGGTCTACTTCGATGCCTCATTTAGAAATGATGAATCCCAAGAGTTTTCCAGAAGTTACACCAAAGACGCATTTCTTGGGGTTCAACCTGACATTGTGCTCAATTAGGCGATCAAAGACCTTTCTGAGGGTCTCAACATGCTCTTCTCATAGTAATGACTTGGCTAGTAAGTCATCAATGTAGTCTTCCAAGATCTTGTGCATGTAGTCATGGAAAATGTATGTCATAGCCCATTGATAAGTGGCACCAACATTTTTAAGGCCAAATGGCATTACTTTGTAACAGAATGTCCCCCATGGAGTGGTAAATGCAGTTTTATGCTGGTCTTCGACTTTAATCTGAATCTGATTGTAACCAAAAAAACCATCCATTAGGGAGAGCATCTCATGACCTACAGTTGCATCTACAAGAGCATCTATGTTGGGCAACGAGAATGAATCCTTTGGGGTTGCCTTGTTGAGATCCCTGAAGTCCGTGCAAATGCGGATCCTTCCATCAGGTTTTCCTATGGGTACCATGTTTGATACCCATTCTAGATAGTCAATGGGAACAATAAAGACCACATCCAATAGTTTTTGCAACTCATTCTTAACCATCAAAGTGACGGTTGGATGCATCTTTCTGAGTTTTTTCTTGACCGGTTTCTTCGTGGGGTCTATCGAAAGGTTGTGGATGACCAACTTTGGATCTAGCCCTGGCATGTCTTTGTAGGTCCAAGCAAAGATATTTGGCCTCTCTTTCAATAGAGGAATTATGATGGCCTATTCTTCTAGAGATAAGCTTTCTCTGAACTTGACTTTCTTTGGTTGAGAAGGATCATTGCTAATGTCCACCTCGAAAGTTTCCTCTATTGCCATATGTGACCCCTCCTCAAGCTGATGAGGAGTGGGGATTAGATGGATGTCATCTACTAGGTTCATGATTCCTACTGACTCAGGGTCAAAACTAGCATGATAGACATCATGCGTGCAACCTGATGCAAAATGGAATGGTTGTAGCATCTCTTCATTGGGGAAGAAATCCTTAGGCTCTAAGGGTGAATCAACATGATCCCAATCGATGGCATCTAAGTTAAGACACAATGGTTTTCTAGGATCTACTGGGTTATGGAGTGGAGTGGTCAAATCAATGGAGATCATGTTGATGGATGGAATTGAATCTCCAGGACCATGCGGGTGAAACTCTATATCCTGGGTGTGCCTTCCATACTCACGATGAGGCTCTAGGGGCATGGGGATCTTAGGATCCGGTCTATGAATAGATGATATGATGGGGTCATTAGGTAGTAGTAGCTCTCTAAAGGTGGGTGGACTTGGGTTGACCATGTGATGAATGGCATCTAGGTTTACTGGCCTTCCTAGGAAGCGAATATTAGGATCGATGGCACAGAGCACCGCTTCTCTCTCCATAAGCAAGTGTCGAGGTCCAAGATAAGCCATCTCGGTCTCATCCTCAAAGTCATCATCGCTTATCCAGAAGCCATTGGCATTGGTTTTTGGTCCTAGGATGGGCTGGTGGCTGGCTTGTTGATGCCCCAGATAGGCCATCTCAGTCTCATCTTCATAGTCATCATCACTTATGAAGAACCCATTGGCATTTGTCTCTGGCCCAATGTTGTAGCTTGCATGTCTTGGTTGCAAGTAGGCCATATCTGTTGAGTCCTCTGACTCATAGTCACTTCCATCTGACCTGTATCCTCTATCACTTGGGATGGACTCACTTTCATCTGAGATGTAGCCACTTTCTGTCTGGCCTATCCAAACATAGTTTTGCACATACCGTGGCCCATGGTAGGCCAATCTGGCTTTATTTTCATCCTCGCTTGGGACATAGTTGTACTCCTCTTGCCCGTATCCATGTAGTGGCTTTTCTTCCCATAGGATGGCTCTTGAGGGGGGCACTTCAAGGGAGGATTCAGTGTGATATGTCTCAGGGGGTGTGATATTGACTGTCGACACCCATTCGTCACCCCAAAGGTTTTTGGTAGGGGGTCGATATGGGTTCCAATCAATGCCCTCTTTGAGCCCAATGTTTAACCTGTCTAAGGCTGCTTCTAAGGAGTCATCATGGCCCTACATTTGATAGCCTAGACCACACCTATTAGTAGGTAGTTGATACTACGGTTGAAATGGTAGTCTATGCCCCTATTCATATAGGCCTAAACCATATCCATGCCAATGACACTATTTGAAGTATCTCAGCATGAACTCAGGGTTTGACAAGTAGTGGACACTCATGGTGAATGGCTCATCCTCATCCTTTTCTAAGTCAGGAGTAGTGTGGGTGTAATCTAGACCAACGTATATGAAATTAGTCTGGTTAGGTAGAATCCCCAAGGGCACCACCATTCCTACTGGTAAATTTGGGACTCTTGGTCATCCCATGTCTTGTGTAGACTCAATGATTGGTGTGAAAGTCATGTTTTGCACAAGATATTCTCCTAGCACTGTGTTGGCTAGGTGCACTATCACCTGGGGTGTAGATGATGTTGTCGATGATGTAGGTGAGGTAGGCTAAGGTACATCCTCGACTCTTTCTTGGGAATGTTCCTCCTCCATTGGAGTAGGGATACCTATAGCCGGCTTGGTCGGATGCTCTTGGGGTCCTTCCTCCACCATGGGTGCCTTCAGCTTCTGTTTATCCCTAGCCTTATCTGTAGAAGGCTTTTCAGAAGTGCCAGGGGCTTTGGATGTAGGAGGTGGTGCCGACGTGGATGGGTCACCTCGTACTGATTTGCTTTTGCTTCCTGGCTACGTGGTTGGAGAAGAAGGTCAGATGTACAAGTGTGTTGATGGTAGGTCGAAGCCCCCCAAAAAATCGACTTGATGCACATACTTGAATGGTTCTTCATCAGATGGAACCACATGCACTTGTTCCTCATGCACATACTTGATGCATTGGTGCAGGATCAAGGGTACGCACTTCATGTCCCTAATCCAGGGATACCCTAGGAGGATGTTATATTGCATTGCCCCTTCTAACACATGGCACATCATGGGGATGGTCTTGTGTCCTACTTTTATAGGCAAAATTATTGTGCCCATAGTGGTGCACAGTGCATCATTAAAATCCCTAAGGGTGTATGAAGTCGGGATAATGTTGGACTTGGGTATCTTCAAGTGCCCTATAGCCTTGGTAGTAATGATGTTGATTGATGAGCCTGTATCAATCAGAACCTACTTGAATGGTATGTCATTGATATATTCAATGGTGTGCAAAGGTGGATTTGCTATAGTAGTTGGCACTTCTTTGATTTTGTGATCATAAAAATGTATCACGGGCTCTTGGCACTGTTGAACTTGCCCCACAAAATGTGTGAACGCATCTGGGTTCTAGGGCTGGAGCTCGATTGATCTCAAAATCTCCATTAACATCTCCCTGTGCCTAGGAGACTATTGTATGAGCTCGTAGATGGATAATTTGGTCAGAGTCATTTGTATATTTTGCTCTAATCTACTCCAAACCATTACTATAGGTCTCGCTGGTGGACCTGGTGGATTGTTTTACACCTATCTCTATCGGGGTGTAGCCGGGATATTTATGGGAGCCACCGGTGGTTGTGGTTGCCCATATCTCCGACTCCTAGTTGCCACGTTGACCAACTCAACCATTTCGATGCATCCTTGAATAGGTGGCTCGACTCGAACCTGGTTGACCTACATGCCCTGATCCCTAGGGGCTTCATGGTTAGGTAAAGGGTTCCTGAATATACCCATATCCCTATTATCGGGAGCTAGTGGGTTATCAACTTTTAGTTCTCCCTTCTCAATCATGTTTTGCATGACATTCTTAAATCCGATGCAGTTCTTGATGTCATACCCCGATATCTAGTGGTATGGGTAGTGGTGATCTTCCCTGTATCCCCTTGGCTTGGGATGATTAGGGTCAAGCAGTTGTATATCGAGAAATCTTATCCTCTGTACCTCATTTAATTGGTTGAATATCGACTACATCAATTCATTTAGAGGCATGAAATAATGAGGTGGCTGACATTCCCTATTTTAGCCCTGGTTGTTCTTGGGATCATAGTTAACCGATGGGGGTTGTGCTTGATAATTTTGGGGTTGTTGTCCATTCCCCCCTTGTGGTGTGGCTAACACAACCTGATTAACTTGAGTAGGTTTGGCCTGCTTCTACTTGTTCTTGTCATTCTAATTGTTCTTGCTCCATTCTTTCTTGTTGTAGAGCTTAAGGTCTCCTTCATTGACCTTAATGTCTTCAATAAGCTTGGCTTGAGCCAAGGCTTCTTTGAATGATTCATATTGTTGTAGTTGTAATAACAGAGAGATATGCTTTGCGTAACTCTTTGTGAACATTCAAATGAGTTCTTATGTGGGGACAGAGAATGATAGCTTCACCATGATTTTTCTCCACCTATCCCCATAGTCCATCACTGGCTCATCATCATATTGCTTCAAGTTAGCTAGGTCAAACAAGTTCACCTTCTTCTTAGCACCGAAGGAGAAATATTCTAGGAACGCATTTACCAGTTGCTCAAAATCAATGATGTTGTGCTTAGGCAACTGATTGAACCATTGGGTTGTTGTGCCCAAGAACATCATGATGAATGTTCTCAGCATTAGGGCATCATATTTGTCTAGGTGGAAGCACGCATTCATGAAGTTGGTCACGTGTTCTTGTGCATCTCCCTCCCCTTTAAACTTATCCAACCTAGGCATCTCAAAATACCTAGGATATGCGGGACTCGGGACTTATGGGCACAAAGGCTGGTTGTGTATCTTGTCTAATGTTGGCTTTTGTCCATTTGTGTCCTTTTCGAGAGACTTGACTCTCTCGGTGAGCGTTTGGTATACCTTCGAGGAGATAATATCATGCTCCTAAAGGTTTACCCATGGTGGTAATGGAGGTATTCTGATGTTTGCCTTAATCGGACCTCTATGCTCATCCCCCATGACCATGCTTGGAGGTTCTAGATGGGTTTGTTCCTGATCTCCTATCCTTGTTTGGTCCCTATTGAGTTGTGTTTGCTCGGGGTCCAGGTGTTGTTGATGTTGTGGAGCATGGTGAATATGCTCATATCTAGCACCATTCTCCCATGGAGAATCGACATGCCCTCCATGTTGATACCTCTCATTGGCTATGTGTGCATCTATTCGAGCTAGCCTCTCTACTAGCTCCTCATGCTCTACCCTTTATTCTCTTGAGAGTTTCTCCTGTAAGTGCATGCACCTTTTTCTATGCTCTTCTTGCTCAAGATCTTCCATGCATTCCCGCTCAATGCGTAGCTCTTCTTCCAACCTACGTAGGTGGTTAGAGTGACTTGCTATTGAGGGTTCATGTCTTTCTACCTTTGTGTGAGGAGTTCTAATGTTGAGGCCTCTTGGGGAGATTCTTGTTGTGTGCCTACCCCTATCTGCTAGGGCAACTTGCTCTGTGTACTACATTAAGGGTTGAGTATGCTCATGATCTGAAGTAGTGTATGTGTTTTGGGGTCACTTTGAAGCTTCCCTTGGTTCATTGGTACATCTAGTGGCTACACTACGTGAACTCCCTAAAGTAGAACGTGCGGTAGTGATGCTTCTCGGAGCTGGTCTCGGGGGAAACCGATCTAGCTCATCTAGCTGTCTAGTTCTCCATGGCTGATCTCGTGGAGTCCCATTTGCACCAATGAGCTCATGGTCTAGGGGTACTCTCCCATCCGTAGGGAGGCTATAGGATGTCCTAGGTCTATGATTGGGTGCAAACCTATGGTCTTTACCCTCATTGGGTGGATTTGTTCTATGTGTGTCATATGATGTTTGGGATCTTACCTCCCTTTCCTGCCTATGCGATGATGGAGGCCTTGATGCCTCCTCATGCCAGCATGAGGATGGGGGTATTGAAGCCTCCACATGTCTATGTGATGAGGGAGGTCATGATGCCTCCGCATGTCGGTGTAAAGAGGGAGGTCGTGATGCCTCCGCTTGTTTATGTGATGAAGGAGGTCGTGATGCCTCCGTGTGTCTATATGATGAGAGGTGCCATGAGGACTCCTCATTCTTGTGTGATGATGGGGGCCTTGAGGCCTCCTCATGTCTATGTGATGGGGACCTAGGAAGTGGATCTCTCACTGGGGTTTCTCATGGAGTCCCCCAAGGGTTGAGTTGTCGCCCCTAAGACTTGTCAAACTTCATTCGATGACACTATGGGTGGGCAGCTCAATGCTAGTGTGTTTGTGAGTGTGAGGAGCACTAGTTTCCCCCTCGGTAATGGACCGAGGGTGGTTGCTCTGTGTGTTCACCATTCTGATTTGTGTTATTTTCTTGATTAATTTCCAAATCACACAAACAAAGTGAGCATATGTTTATCTTGTTTAAGGATTTTAATGTGTTCCCTAAACTATCTGGTGTGTTCAGATTTGTTGATGACCTTGATTTCTTGTTTATGCTTTGGACTTGGAATGAGGGAACTCAATCAAAGTGGAGACTAAGAACACTAGTGTCGAACATGATTTCTCAAAAGAGTCTAGGGTACACCGCTTAAATCCTAGTGGGGGGTTCGCCTAGCTCTTCCACTATGCCATAGTGGGAGATAGTTTGAACACAAGTGACTTGTACCAGCTTAAAAAGAGTTCTCTATTCCATCTAAGGACATCTAGGGGGCAATTCGATGGAAGGAGATGAATTCCAACGTCATCGGTCTGAATTGGGGGTCGGTGATGAAATCCGACCTTACCAATGTTATGGTAGAACGTGTAAGTGTGTGGTGTTCTTTTTAGATTCTTGAAATAAAAAGTGATGCATCAACCAACATTCATGACTACTTTCCTACATGCCTAAAAAGAACATTTTGAATTCAGAAATATGCATATCTAATTTAATCTAAATTATTTTTCATGTACTGCACTTCCTACTTTGTGAATAGAGGCCACTGGTTGGGCCACATGCAAGCAAACTTACACACAGAAGCCTAGCACGTTGGAGACTAGGGAAGACCTTACAAGTAGAGGCCCATTGTTCCTAGTAGTGCCTAGAGGAAACTAAAGAAAATTAAGAAACTTATAATGCAGTTTTCATTTCATTTTCCTCATTTTTCCCTACTTAGCTATGTTTTTGCTTGTTGTTTCTAGAAAATAAATGTAGACAGAAAGTCACAGAGAATTAGAAATGTGTACCAACCTTAATTCCTCGCCTGATGATGACCTGGCTGACCTTTGTCTCTATTTTCTTGTTGGTCATTGTTGACCAGAGTGATTGATTCTAGCCACTGACAGCTATAGCGGCTAAGATCTGTTGGCCATTATTGACAAAAGTGGCTAGACCTGCATAGAGAAAAACACTCAAAACATTAGTAAATCGGCCAAAAAAAAAAACCTAGTGGGGGTCCCACCATGATCGCCATCTGTGCGACCTCGAGAAGCATGCACCCCATCTACCCTACTTGCAATATTGATTTATTATGTATGCTACCACTCGCACAAAATGAAAACACTGAAAGCACATGCAACACAAGAAATAAGAAAATAAATAAAGATGCTTTATTTATTGATATCCTGAATCCTCGGTTACAAGTCCGTCCCTCTGAGGGATACCCATCATTTTGATACAAATATTTACACAATATAGAGCAACGATCGGATATGTTCCCCATAAGGGAACGGTGCATCTATGCAGGCCTCCTGGTCCCACACATGAAACTGTATGGGGGCTTACAGATGCCCCCTTCTCCATATCTGGTCCTGGAGGGATCTTTGTGCTCTTACTACTTCAATCTGGTCCTGAGGATCTGTACCTATGCTCATGAAAACAACAAAGCATGCTTAGTAGGATGGGTCGCCTCTCCGGATGAGGCCTTTGTTAGCGGATCTGAATACTCATGATACTGATAATGAAATATAAACATGAATAGAATAAGAAATGCATGATAAGCTAAGAAAATACAAAATACAAGCGTAAATGAAACCAGATCTAAACTATGATCAATCCATAAATTAAGCAATAATAAAGCTAAGCTAAAAGCAAGAGGAAATAACGCTTATGCCCTAAGATATGCCTACGGGCCACTGTCCGAGATAGTGGCCACGATGTGAAGCTCTCCTCCTTGTGGTTCAGGGATTTGTGCACTATCCTCTTTGCTAAAATTGATGTTCAAGGGTCACCGAGTGTGTCTCCTACACTGATTGGTGGTTGGGAATGGTGAATCTAACAACTGATGCATGGGTGTAGCTCAGTAGAATGGCGCTCCAATGCTCCTCAAAGTGCTGAAGATCGGTCCTCCATTTTTATAGGGCTTCACTGCTTAACTCTGAAACTTCACGGATCCTTTGCTTTTTGTGGGAGAGTCTATATGTAGACTTCCCTCTCAGATCTAGAACTTGGCTTCCTGGAGAAGCCTCCATCCAAATTGCATGCGACTGACCATTTCGGGTGGGAAGCATCAGTCACAAATTTGCATTGAAGGGGCAGTTAGGAGGGACTTAGGGAGTTCCTCACCAAAATCCACTCGAAATCCATGCACAGGTGCAGTCGGACTGCATGATCTGGGCCCGTAATCATGGCCAGATTGTGTGTGATGTTGGTCGCTATCAGGTTCAGCGGATAGGTGTGGCCATTGTAGTCTTCAGGCTAGGTGTGGTGGTCACTCCTCTTGAGAGTGGCCAGGCTTGGATGGGCTAGAACTACCCTGTTTGAGTGGTTAGGACCATTGCTTGCTCTTGGAGAGATCCAAGAGGGTTCATATGGTCTACGGATGTGTCCATATGGGTAGTCTCCTAAACATGGCACGTTTTAGGTGTCTACAAGACTAACTATAAATGTGGTTTGAGTACTTAAGGGACTATCCTCAACCAAGCTTGAGAGGACAACAATATCAAGAAAAGGATCATAAATGTTCAACATGTGAGAAATTAAAAATTTGTACATATACCACAAGTTAAATTGAATACTTGGTTGCTTGAAGATTTGATGCAATACACTTCATAATTTCTTAATATCATTTTTTAGTTGCATATAAGGTGGAATCAAGTGGATGATGTGTTGGATAAATAAAAAATATATATTTATTTCTTATAAAATCATGACAAAATCCTTTAATTTCAATCAACTATGAATCAAAGTGAAGTATAAAAAGTATGCTTGAAAATTTCCTTTGGATACTATAAATGACACCCATTTTTCTAAAGGCCACAGACCACCATGTTAAAAACTTATAAGAACAAATAATACATACATGGAAAGGACCCCATGGCATAAAAGCAAATATTTTATTCACTTTAACTAGACCTTGGCGGATGATGGAAATTTGGGTACCAAAACCATAAACCTTCCTAACAACAACCTTATCTTTTAGGCTACTTCTATTTTGTATATGCAATTTTGGAGACATGGAGAAAAACTAGCACAGAAGTAAGAGTGATTCATAGTGGAAATAAATAAAGTAGTAATAGGAAAGTGTGGGAGCAGATGAGGGAGTGGGATGATCCCACAATCTGGGTGGGAGAACCCCATTTCAATTCTCCTACTTCCCCCTCCTCTAGTCCTATGAATCCCTTGCTAAGTAGATCTTCTTGGGATCTCCCTATTGCTTTATAGGACCTCCATGGGATTATCTTGGGGCTTCTTAGGATGTTCTTTCCCATCTGTTGCGAACACAGTTGCTTGGATGGATTATCTCAAATATTTTTTCCATGGTGGCCTTCGATGGTGGTTGGATTTCAGTTGGCTTGGCTGAAGAGCTACAGGTCCTTTCCTAGTGAACATTTTTGGGTTTTGGCTAAAGATCGTATGCTTCATCACTATCTGTAGGGAGGTCTTTCTCAGTTTCTCTCTTGAACTAGGCTTTTATAAGGGGGATCTTGATTTCCTGTTTGTCTCTTTTGTTGCAGCCTAGGGTTTGCTCTTTAAGCCTTTCTTGGTCTTTAGGGGGACCATGCATTCATTTTCCATATCTGAGTGGATCCCAAGTTGTTTCTTGGATGGGATTTTTGGAGCGAGATTAGGATCTCTTAGTAGATATTTTTTCTATCATTTTGGAGGTTCTCCTTCGACATCCTTACTTGCTACTTCTTCCTGGTCTTGGGGGTGTACCATGTGCCTTCTCACATAGGTTTGGATGTTGATGTCTTCAAATTTCTTCTTGGATGGACTTCTGGTGGGGCTGGATGGGCTCTAGGATGGGTGAATTCCTGACGGATGATTTTCTTCTGCAACCACTTATGGTACTTGGATGGGAGACCTTGTGTTTGCATGCCAGCTACTAAAGATGGTCATCTAATGCTAGTCCTTGTATTGGATGCTCCCTTCCAATAACGAGGTGTTGGATGGATGAAATCTTCTCATGGATTTCCTACCTTTTGGTTGTGCTCTCCATCTCCTTTATGGTGAGAACTTGCAACTTGTGGAGATCTTCTCTTTTTATTGATCCATCTTCCAAGTCCTTGTAAAACTCATCTTTGTAGGGTTTTCAATTTCTTTTTCAAGTAGGTTTGTCTTTGCTAGGGCTCTTGGTCCATTATTTGTTTTCATTGGTGCTGGATCCTTCTCGGTTACTTGCTAGTTTTTCCCAATCCTGACAAGAAAACCTTGTTCATTTTTGTTTGTCTTGTTATTTTATTGGTTTTTCCCAATCTTGGTGGAAAAATCTTGTTCAAATTTTATCTTGGCAGGAAAATCTTATCCCCTTTTTGTTCATCTCGATAGTTTATTGGCTTTCCCTAGTCTTGGAGGGAAACCCTATTTCAAAGTATGCATTAGTTCTAGTTGTTGTTGGTCTTGTGGAGGGTTTCTCCCCGGTTTTGTTGTTCTTTGTTTGGCTCCTGAAACTAGTCTTCTCGAGCTTGTTCTACCTATTGTATTCTCTTTGTAAAAATTTTAGGGTCCCTTTCAAAACCCCTTCCTCCAATCAATCAAAAATAAAAAACTTGACCTTATCATTTTTTAACACCTATAATTGGATGAGAAACCTAATTGGGACTTTGCTAAATTGAGCAACAAATGGAATTGATGGAGTTTATAAAAACCCTTTTCATGCATTGAAAAGGGGGATGTGTTTTGGGGAAATCCAATTCATGAAAATGAAGGGAAGAAAAAAATTAGCCAAGAAAATTGGGAGATATAACTATAGGGTAATTTGATTTTTTTTCTAAAGGAATTTTTTCCCATATCATGAAATCCTTTCTAAGCATAATTATTATGAAATACTTCTTTGCTTTTCTATAATTGTTTCGTTTGAATAACCTTGAAGATATGATAGAATTTAATGAAGAGCCAAATTAATCTGTGTTATATGAATCATCACTATAGAATGTTTTTATTTGAGTGTTATACTCCTTGATTGTAATTACAGCAGGCCTTCGATCGAGAGCATAAATTTAGCTCAATTAAGGGCCTCTAGGAGTTTTTTACAGGGCCAAATCCTTGTTAATTTAGTTTCAAACGAATCATTCAGGAAGCGTGCCGAGACAAGAAGAAGATTACAGGAAGAAGTAGGGTAAAAGAAAAGGAGCGATTCAGAGAATAAACTTTATTAAAAGTAAAGGAGACTTTGTATCCATTCTAAATTGGTATTTCACTTTAAAGCAGTACGTGATTGAAGTTTTTTACACGCAACAGTATTCCTTCAAAGCCAAATGTTCGTGTACCGCAGAAAAGCCATTGCAATACCCAAGCATAGTTTGTGGGCGAAATCAAAGCAAAGGAAAAACAAAACAGCGAATATATTCACATTTCTAAAGTCCAAAACCATCGTTATCACTAGTTGAGCATTATAACTTGGCTACTATTTACAGCCTTGCGTATATATAGCCTTACGAGTAGAGTGATCTATCATTCTGCTGATCATTTCTGAGTATCCCACGCCAGGAAGACAACATTCAAATTCTGTGATCTCAAAGCTCAATGTTTAACATGCGTTCCAAAGCTTCCACATCGCAGCCCATCTCGAACTCGACGCCAAGGAGTTCGAGAAGGTTCTCGCTGCGTCGAAAGGCCTCCACCGCGACGGCGCCGCCGAAGTCTCCGGCTTTTCCTCCGCCGGAGCCGGCCTCCTCCGTCCGGGGAGTTCCGAGCCGCGGCGAGCTGCAGCAAGTCTTCAGGAAGTTCGACGCCAACAACGATGGCAAAATATCGTCGTCGGAGCTGCAGTCTCTGATGGCGGCGCTGGGCTCCCAGGCCTCCGACGCGGAGGTAGCGAGCATGATGAGGGAGGCCGACACCGACGGCGACGGCTTCATCAACTTCGAGGAATTCATCGAGAGCAACACCAAGGGCGTCAGCAATGCCCACCTGTTGAAGGACTTGGAGAACGCCTTCAAGATGTATGATCTCGACAAGAACGGGGCCATCTCGGTGGAGGAGCTCCACAAGGTTCTGAAAAGCCTTGGGGAGGGGACCAGCTTGCAGGAGTGTCGCCAGATGATCAAGGGCGTCGATAAGGATGCCGACGGCTCCATCAATTTTGAAGAATTTAAGATCATGATGAATGCGCCACATTAGATCTTTGCTTTTTCTTCAAGCTTTTAGAATTGAATATCTGCTTAGTTTCTGTACGATGGATGCACTTCGTTCTAGTAACTTGCAGTAGTTTGTCCGTTAATAATAATATAACAGGTTTTCCTATTTCCTCCTTCAATTATGTGGAGAAAGGAAAAAAGAAACTAAAAAATAGTTTTTATTTTATGAAAAAGTTATAAACATATATATAATATGTTTATTTAATTATTAATTCTATTGAGTTTCACTTATAAATCATTAAATATATACTAGATTTACTTAAATGCTATAAGTAATATTATATGATGAAATGAAATGAAAGATTTTAATTACGTCGCTAGACCCAAATATGGTTTATGGGACCTCAAATATGGAAGTACAACTGCTCAAATCATATCATATGATCTTTAATATCTTTGAGAAGGTTGTTCCTTCTCACGCTGATTTGGGTTAGCAATTCCCCAACTTTTTTATTTTATTGTCTTCAAATAACTCTGTCATAGACCCGTTTTCAAGTGTTTCTTTGTATTTGCCACGGATGTCTGAAAAACTCGAGCACTTATAGATGAAGTGTTCCTCTGTCTCTATTGCCCCTGTGTTGCATAAAGTACATATCCTTTCTTTCCATTGTTCTTTGGGTGTTGTCCATCTCCCTGTTTCACATCATCTCCCTGTTTCACATCTAAGCCTATGAGAGCTAGTCCTTATATGAGCAATGAGGATTTTTTCCTTCTACTTGATTTCAGCGCCTATATATGCTTTTTCCTTGTGATCATATGTTGGGTTAAACTTTGCAATATAATATTGTCTTTTCCTGCTTGCATTTTTCACATTCCACTTCTAAACTTTTCATTCACATAGCTTTTGATGTCTTTGTTGAAATTTGGGCATTCATTTATGTTGATTTCCCAACGTTTCATCCATTTCTTATTTTGTTTCATCAATGTGTTCTTCCGCCTATGCAACTCTTCGTCCTTAGCTGCCCTTGGCCATCTGTCGTTTTTCATGTTTTTTGTTTTTTTCAAGTAACATAACAGTTCATGTTTTCTGTTTTTTCCAAGTAACATAACAACTTGGTCATAGCAATTGCTTCTAAAGGAAACATTCCAGTTTCAACTAGGATAATTTCATAAGGGATTGTGGCCTTAATTTTGAGAAAATTTGTGATTAGATATTTTTGAATCCTTTCTATTTGCCTCCATTTTGCCTTTGTTGTGCCACTAGCCCACACCTCGCAACCATACAAAAAAACCGGTCTAACAAGTAGGCCAAATAAAACCCGAGTGGTCTTCCAGTCCCACAGCACGGCATTCCTACACCTATTTTGAAGTGCATACAGTGCTCTCCAACCGCTTTGAGTTCTTTTCATCTTACATGTATTCCAATTGAGTTTGTCATGAAAGTCTATGCCTAGATATTTGTATTCTACTACTACCTCAAGTGGTTCTCCTGCAAACTGAAATTTGAGTTGTTGCTTCTTCTTTTTTGCTGAAAAAATCATGATTCTTGTTTTGCTTGTGTTTACCTGCAAACTGAAATTTGAGCTGTTGCTTCTTTTTTGCTGAAAAAATCATGATTTTTGTTTTGCTTGTGTTTACCTGCATCCCAACTTCTTTACAAAAGAGTTCTAGAGCTCGAAGGTGATCTCCTAGATCTTTGGTTGTTTTGGCCACAAGAATTATATCGTCTGCATACATGAGGAGTTTTACCACATATTTGGCTAAGTGCACACCCTCTCCCCCAAAGTTGTTTATCCATTCTTCTAACTTGTCAATGTACAACCCAAATAAGGTAGCAGATAGAGGGCAACCTTGTTTGACACCTATGTCACTGCCAAAACATTCAGATAACCCTTCATGTGTTCTGATTCTAGCTTTTACATGCTCATATAATCTGTGAACTACTACCCTGCAGTGAATTGGAACCTGTTGAGTGGTGTTTTCACCCAATTGTGAAAGCACACTCTCCGGTAGGATCTGAGTCCCAAAATCCTCTGCTTGCAAAGAAAATAATTTCTCCAAGGTTCCTGTTATGCTGATATGATGCTGTTCAAATGAAATGCTAGGAATACCTTAGGGTTTGCAAGTGGATGTTAACAAGGGGCACTGTGGTTTATTTAGTTTGAAATTACAGTGGACTCAAAATGAATAATATCTATTCTCCTCTTTAGTTCTGATGGATTTTCAGCTTGTTTATTTGAATACAATAATTAAACTACAGAAAATAAATTAAGGGTTTAAAAAATAAAGCAAAATAAATGAAAATGAAACTAAACTACGGTCAGAATGTCTGTCATCAATTCGATGAAACCGAAGATAATGAGGTTTTCTGCATGCAACCTAACCTAATGAACCTGCAAATTCGCACAATCCAAATAAATTAGGTGTTGGTTTCTAGGGTTTCTACTGTAATTCCAGATTTAGGCATTCGCATGAAGCAACCAAGCACACTTGCATTAAACTTCACCTAAAAGCCTTAGAAATCTGGAATGAATGATAAAACATTAAATCATGCATGCACAAAATGACTCCTTCTTTCTCATCAATGAGATGCCAACTCTCTGTATTTCTGCATTTAAATGATATATCAATTACATTTACAGAATGTTCCAGGTTTTACAAATCCAGAACAAATGAAGGAAATTGCCCAAGTGCAGGCCCAGAATGGCATGAAGCCCTTGTCTCTGCAACTCTGCAAGCAGCAATTTCCAACCCCTCTTTCAATCCGCGCTCTTGACTTTATAATCACTGAAATGGCTCTTCGATTCTCCCTGTGTCGCTTCGTTTCACCTTCCTGCATTTGACCTTTCAAATTCTTGCCTTTTCCTTGCTTTTGATTAATGCTCGATTCGAAACGCTCGAAATCCACCGCTGCATGTAACGCCTCGCAATACTGACACCTGTAAGCCACCTGTCCTGCGTTTTCTACGTCTTTTGTAACATCTTCTCGTGCCAAAACGCGACAAAACAACATGCAACCTGCTCACCTTTTTGGCCGCGAAAACGCGACATGTCACGAAATCGTGACATGTCGCGATATCGCGACGCTTTCCTCGTTCGTACGCCTCCGGCCGTTTCTGTCGCGATATCGTGACGTTTTTCACCTTCGGACCTTCATGCCGCTTTCTGTCGCGATATCGCGACGTTTTTCACCTTCGGACCTTCATGCCGCAAACTGTCATGATTTCGTGACCATTTTCGTTTCCGTACCCCTTAGGCCGCACCCTATCGCGAAATCATGACGCTTCTCTGCTTCGGGCACCTTTGTTGCATGTTGTCACGATTTCATGACATTTTTCCCTTCCGTACGCTTGAGCTTCAACCTGTCACGATTTCATGACGCTTTTCTCTGTCCGTACTACTTCGCTGCAATCTGTCGCGAAATCATGACCATTCTCTCCTTCGGACCTTCTTGGCACCCACTACCTTTCTTTTCGCCTTCTTGCCGCCACTGTCGCGATATCGCTACCGCTTTTGCCCTCCGTACATTTTGCCAAAACCTATCACGAAATCGCGATGCCTTTTCGCTTCGTCCCCCTAGGCTTCCTTCTATCATGATTTCATGACCACTTTTGCGCATCACGCCTTCCGGTTGATTCTGTCACGATATCGCGACCATTCTGGCCTTTTGCCCTGTTTGACTGGTTCCTGTCGCGATATCGCGACATTTTCTTGCTTCGTGCTCTTTGACCTCTTTCTGTCGCGATATCGCGACGTTTTTTCCTCCCCACCTTTTTGCTTTGTGCCCTTTGACCAGTTTGACCCACGATTTTGCGACGCGTCACGATATCGCTACGCCTTTCCATTTTGCCTTTCTCTCTCTTGCCTGGCCACGACGGAGCAACATGTCACGATTTCGTGACACTTTTTTGTCTTCATTTTCTCTCTCCTCTTTCTGTCGCGACGGAGCAACATGTCACGAAATCGCTACGCTATTTTCATCCGTACAACTTCGCAGAACACGTCGCGATTTCGTGACACTTTTTCATTCGGAGCAAAGTGATTGACGAGCAACATGTCGCGATATCGCGACACTTTTCCAATTTTGGCCGCGACGGAGCAACATGTCGCGATTTCGTGACACCTTTTCATTTTTGCCAGCGACATGTCGCGATATCGCGACGTTTTTCATTCTTTTTCAGCGATGGCGCGACATGTCGCGATTTCGTGACATGTCGCGATTTCGCGACACTTTTAACACTTAGGCATTTTTTCCTCTTTTCTTCAATTTTAGCATCTGGGTCACCGAGATTCTTCTCTGCAAGCCTACAAAAAGGTGGGTCCCCAATTTTGGGGTGTGTTGTGGATCAACCACAACAAATGGTGACTCTGCTGTCAAATGCTCTTGAGCATTTTAGTAAGAACCCAACCTGAAACATATCACAAACTCGCAAACATATGTTAGCACATAAGCAATATAACAAATGCCCAAAGATCAAAAGTATATGAATCATCAGAATCATCAAGTATTAGCTCAGTGTGTGCAATGAATTTCTTTCCCTATCATTTGAAATTGATCCACACTCCATTATCAGTTTTGCATGAATGCATATGTGGGATGGTGAATGATTTGTGTACCCTAATGAATGTGCTAGGAAATTTTGCTTTCATAAAAGGCATGGTCACTCTTCTAGTATTATGCACAATCATTCAAGATTGCCAAACCCTCTTAGGATCTACTAATTCATTACCTTATTGTATCCCAAAGTTGGTTATGAGTCCCTACTATCTGGAACCCATGTGCAAGTGAATGTGAAATCAGAACTTTGGGGAATCAGACTCCCAACCAACCGAGATGAGAGTTTAACCCTATCCTTACTATTCTGATTTAGAGTTCATTACCTCACTTTAAGCAAAATAATTAAACCAATTATGGAAGAAATGGTCATGCTAGTCTAACCCTCTAGACAATCAGTGGTCTTGTTTTTTAGGCAAGACATGATGCCATGCATGGGCATATCTAACCCCACAATCCAAAACTTATCTCCATTTCTTTGGACCTTGGGGATGACTACCCATCCTTTGCAGAGGACAAGTAGTACAATCCTTACAATCCAAAATAAATATGAGATGGGAAAATTTTATTTTTTTACTTCTTGGACCTTGGGGATGACTACCCATCCTGGCTAGGGACACGTAGTACGATCCTTGCAATCCAAACTTTAGATGAAAAACATTAATTTTGTTGCTTAGACCTTGGGGATGACTACCCATCCTTTGTAGAGGACAAATAGTACGATCCTTACAATCCAAGATTTACTATGAAATGAGACATAAGAGCTTTGGGGAATCAGATTCTCAACCTAAGCGAGATGAGAATTTATGCCTTATCCTTACTACTCCATGTAGGTCAAATCAAAGTTTTGGGGAATTGGATCCTCAACCTAAGTTCGATGAGGATTTAACCCTATCCTTACTACTCTGATTTTAGGCTTTAGGCTCTATGGAAGTGGTCAAAACCACTGTTTTAAGGATCATGTTGCATAATAGGATAGACATGAAAAGCTTCTTTCGCCCAACCTTTTCTTCCAAGTTAGGTTTTGATCATTTTGCTCAAGATCCTTTTTAATGTATGAGACGTGCTTGGTTCTAGATATCTCAAGACTCAGTTTCCAACCTTAGGATTCACTTATATTTATGTTATAACACAACCCTAAGAGGATTTGACATACTTTAATGACTTGTATTTGAAATGCATTTGCAACTAAGATGGCATGTATTGCAAAGTGAGATGGAACATGAATGCATTATCTCTTGAATTGCAAATGAAAATGATTTGTCATGCAAAACTGACTCTTTCATGCATCACAAAATCAAACAATATTATTAAACTGTTTGTGTTACTTGTGGAGCTTTTACAAGACAATTCCAATGTTTCATATTCTCCCGATCTAGAACATAAGTTAGCATCTCAAGGCAACTTTTTCATCATCATTTTTTTTTTTTTTTATATAGACAAACAAAACATGTCAAATAAACACACATCTTTAAATTAAAACTTATTCAATCCAAAACCAAACTGCAATCCCAAAAATGAAAATTTGAAAACACAAACCAAAAACCAAAAACCAAAATTTATATACAAATGTACACTATAATACAAGATGATGCAAAGCTTAGCTTATCACTTTCCTGGATCCCACACATGATTAGAACATTTCAACAAAAATATGACATGATATGCATGCCAAATGTTGTGGGAGACCAACAAAAACAAGACAAGACCAAACAATGCAACAAATTTCCACTTGCCATGCTCACCATACCAATTTGATTTAGTTCCAATAATACTCCCATAGGTGAGCATCAAATTACTAAAATGATTAGACAATAAATGATTTTCAATTTTATCATGTCTATTCTTTAAAATGTGAACTTCATAATTGCCTCCTTGATTTAGAATTAGGCTATCCTCTTCAAATATGCAATTTTGTAAGTAGGAGCCTATTTCTACAAATTTTAAAACCAAATCATTTTCCAAATTTGTAGGCCAATCAAATTTGTGTAACAATTTACAAGCATCTAAGATATTTACTAAATTAGGATCATTAAAAGTTTTTATCCTAGATTCAATTAGTAATTGTTGATGAATTTTATTTAACAATTCAAGTGCATCAACTTCTTTTCCATTCATTAAAACCATGTTATTAAAGGTGTGATTAAAAATTATACCTTGTTTTTCATTTACCTTTAGTGACATTTCATCATTCAAATTATTTAAATTCAAAATATGGTCATCCTTTTCAATCCTCAAACACTCTTGGTCAAAGTGTATGTCAAGTAATCTGCTTTGATGATCACTTATTTGAGTTGCTTCCAATTGATCCATCTCTTTATCATTTGGTTCTAATTCTTTGTTCACTATCCATGGTATCTCTTCATTTGAATCCCCAAAATCATCATGCAAACTTGCATCCACACTTTCAATGAATTTATATTTTGTCCCCTTTTCAAATCTCGTGAATATGAGGTCTTCGTATGATGTAGAAGGTTCAACATCCTGTATATCAAGTAAAATATGAGTTTTATCTATGGAGATGTGAGAAAAGAATGCATTATCATATCTCCCCCAACCATTGTGAAAATTGTCATCCAAATCTATGATATGAAACTCCATGATATTTGTGACATGATCTTTTGATTCATTCATCCATTCATTTTCTTCTTTGTCCTTGGCAATAGGATCATTATAATCTTCCAAAATTTGATGAGATTTGAAACCCTCTTCCAAAACATCCTCAAATCGTACAGGAGTTGTAATATCTTCCTTTGAGTAGGCAATTATGTCGTCCTCGTATATCAATTGGCACACAAGTTTCATTAGTAGCTTTGGAAAGAGTGAAGTCTTCCCACTTCTTCCAAGCATCATAATAATCATCTTTCAAAATCAAGTGGTGACGTTCAACTATTTCTTCAACATCTTCCAATTCATCAATGTGCTTCTCATCAAATTCATCTTCACCTTCCTTAGATGGTTCAATTATTTCCAAAAGTGGGTTATTTCTTGAATTCAAATTTATAAGGCTATCATTGTCCAAATTAGTAACCCATGATTCATTATCATAATTTGGAGGGTGAAGAATTTCTTGATCTTTAATTTTACACATTTCATCAATAGTATCTTCCAAGAACAAGTGGTGAAATTCTATCATATCTTCAAATTTATTTATTGATTTTCTTTCCATTTCACTTTCAACCACTTCATTCAATTCTATGGTGGGTTCCATCCATTCACATATATCAAACATTGTTGAATTTAGAACCCCTTCATCTAGATAATCATGTATCTCTACATGATCCTCACTAGTGGATGTTGTCTTAGCAATTTGCACCTCCTCGTGGACTACATCCAAGGTGGTCATAAAATTTGGGTATTCAAATTCATCCCCTTGATCATTTACCTTAGATATCATTGGAGTGGAGGGTGCTATGTTTGATGGTTGGTGTAGGTTGGCATCAAAAGAACAATCTCTCATGTGAATATGTTGTGCCTTTTCTTCTTCAAGACCTTGTCGTTCTATCTCTTCTAAGATCTCATGGATTCTCTCTAGGGACAAACCACTCAGCTTTTTCCTCAATGAGTGAAGCAAGTGTGGGGTGTATGGCTCCTAGGTATACTTTCATGGCTTCCTCTTCTAATGTGTTAAAATTTTCCCACATTTGGGAGTGCAACTCACGAAATATTTCATTGAATTGACTCAAGGATTCATTAGACTCTTTACATATGGAGGTAAACTGATTTTTCAATATTTCTAAGTCACCTGATTACCAAAATGATTAAGATAGGCCGCTTCTAGTTGTATCCAAGAAGTACTAACCTCCATGGGTAGTTGGCTATACCAAAAGAATGGTCTATCATCCAAAATGTATGCAAATAACTTACAAGCCACCTCCTCATAGAAAATCTGGAATTGACATAATGCATTCTTGTAGACATGCAGCTTTTGCAAGTATCCTAGTGGTACCTCTTGATTAAAACACCGTAAAAAATCCAATAACATTTTAGGAACATGATATGGTACCACATGTATAGACAAACCCTTATAATGATCCTCTATTATTAATACCATTCTCTCTCTTAGAGATGTTATTTCAGCTCTCAGGGATACCCTTTGCTCCTCAAGTGTTGCCATTAGTGAACTTAAAATGTAATTTTAGAACCAAATCTGTTGAATATTCAACCTGCAATATAAAACAAAAATCAAGTTAGCATCAACTAAGAGATGTATTCATTAAAATCAAATGAAAAGTAATTGCATGAGACCAAAATTCTGAAAAATTAAATCAAATCACTTTAATTTCGTATGAACAATCGAGAAAAATATACAGACATACCCGAATTGCTTAAAATAGAACAGGTAAATAAATTCGGACCGTCCTTTTTACAATCCGCTGAATGTTAGAGGACTAATGCATACAAAAATTTAAAATTATATTACACTAAAAATAAACCCGTACGGCCCTCCTAGCACCAATCCGTTGAGTGGTGTTAGAGGCCGTATATGCTAATAAAATGGACTTGAAATTTTTAGCAATGTAAAGCTCTTAAACAATTAAAAACCCGTAGCATCTAAAATCATGATAAAATAAACCCTTTTCATGCCCTCCTTCTAGCGCCAATCTGTTGAGTGGTGTTTTCACCCAATTGTGAAAGCACACTCTCCGGTAGGATCTGAGTCCCAAAATCCTCTGCTTGCAAAGAAAATAATTTCTCCAAGGTTCCTATTATGCTGATATGATGCTGTTCAAATGAAATGCTAGGAATACCTTAGGGTTTGCAAGTGGATGTTAACAAGGGGCACTGTGGTTTATTTAGTTTGAAATTACAGTGGACTCAAAATGAATAATATCTATTCTCCTCTTTAGTTCTGATGGATTTTCAGCTTGTTTATTTGAATACAGTAATTAAACTGTAGAAAATAAATTAAGGGTTTAAAAAAATAAAGCAAAATAAATGAAAATGAAACTAAACTACAGTCAGAATGTTGTCATCAATTCGATGAAACCGAAGATAATGAGGTTTTCTGCATGCAACCTAACCTAATGAACCTGCAAATTTGCACAATCCAAATAAATTAGGTGTTGGTTTCTAGGGTTTCTATCTGTAATTCCAGATTTAGGCATTCGCATGAAGCAACCAAGCACACTTGCATTAAACTTCACCTAAAAGCCTTAGAAATCTGGAATGAATGATAAAACATTAAATCATGCATGCACAAAATGACTCCTTCTTTCTCATCAATGAGATGCCAACTCTCTATATTTTTGTATTAAATGATATGTCAATTACATTTACGGAATGTTCCAGGTTTTACAAATCCGAGAACAAATGAAGGAAATTTCCCAAGTGCGGGCCCAGAATGGCATGAAGCCCTTGTCTCTGCAACTCTGCAAGCAGCAATTTCCAACCCCTCTTTCAATCCGCGCTCTTGACTTTATAATCACTGAAATGGCTCTTCGATTCTCCCTGTGTCGCTTCGTTTCACCTTCCTGCATTTGACCTTTCAAATTCTCGCCTTTTCCTTGCTTTTGATTAATGCTCGATTCTGAAACGCTCGAAATCCACCGCTGCATGTAACGCCTCTGCAATACTGACACCTGTAAGCCACGTGTCCTACGTTTTTTGCGTCTTTTGTAACGTCTTCCCGTGCCAAAACGCGACAAAACAGCATGCAACCTGCTCACCTTTCTGGCCGTGAAAACGTGACATGTCGCGATATCGCGACGCTTTCCTCGTTCGTACGCCTCCGGTCATTTTTGTCGTGATATCGCGACGTTTTTCACCTTCGGACCTTCATGCCGCTTTCTGTCGCGATATCGCGACGTTTTTCACCTTCGGACCTTCATGCCGCAAACTGTCACGATTTCGTGACCATTTTCGTTTTCGTACCCCTTAGGCCGCACCCTGTCGCGAAATCGCGACGCTTCTCTGCTTCGGGCACCTTTGTTGCATGCTGTCGCGATTTCGCGACATTTTTCCCTTTCGTACGCTTGAGCTTCAACCTGTCGCGATTTCGCGACGCTTTTCTCTGTCCGTACTACTTCGCTGCAATCTGTCGCGAAATCGCGACCATTCTCTCCTTCGAACCTTCTTGCCGCAAACTGTCGCAATTTCGCTACCGTTTTCTGTTTCGGGCCTTCTTGCCGCAAACTATCGCGATTTCGCTACCGTTTTCTATTTCGGGCCTTCTTGCCGCCACCTGTCGCGATATCGCTACCGCTTTTGCCCTCCGTACATTTTTCCAAAACCTATCGCGAAATCGCGACGCCTTTTCGCTTCGTCCCCCTAGGCTGCCTTCTGTCGCGATTTCGCGACCACTTCTGCGCATCACGCCTTCCGGTTGATTATGTCGCGATATCGCGACCATTCTGGCCCTTTGCCCTGTTTGACTGGTTCCTGTCGCGATATCACAAAAGAAACCCTCATTGACACTCTCTACCACGATGAGGCTCAGGCCCTCCTATCTACCATGGTGAGGCTCAAGCTCTCTCAAACCCTCTCTGCCATGGTGAAGCTCAGGCCCTCTCTTATAACCTATCGATGTTGATCATTCTCTATAATTATAAATCATAAGATAGAAGACATATCTTATTGTATATTGAATGTATTAAACAAATAAAGAATCAATTTATCATTTGTCATTGTAAATTTAAAACTGATATATCTTTTGCATTCTGGTAATGAAAGTAAGTTTATTACTCATTGAAAATTAAAGTACAATAATTCTACTTAATAATTTTACTTGAAATGCAATTAGCCTAATTAAACTGACTTCCTACTATTTTTCAACCATCACTTATTACCATTCATATATAAAAAAGTTGAGAAATATCCTAAAATAAATAATTTAAATATTAGGAATTTTTTAAAATTATTTCCTTGTTTTGCTAGTAGCTTACTACCCATCAGAATTTAAGTTTTAAAGTTATAATTCTATTTGAATATCAATTACCCATGTTAATTCAAGAAAGACATGTAATCTTCGAATAGTCCTGTTTAACCCACTTCAACCGAATTCGAATGAACGATGGCTTTAAGAACGTAGCTTCAAGTGATCATGAAGATCCTTTTAGCCGACACTAAAAGCATATCAAATTAAAAAAAATTATTCCTTTGTTTTGAATCAGATTGTTATATTGACAAAGGAAGAAAAAGATATCCGTTTTATTACAGAGTATGACACGACTTTTATCCATTAGTAACATAAAGTATATTTTGACGTACATTTGTGACATTTTAGATGCTTCAAGGGATAACGGCCAGTGCTTTAAAATACATGTGGAGCAATAAGTGAATGAAATAAAGTATATTTTGACGTACATTTGTGACATTTTAGATTGTGCAAAGGATAACGGCCAGTGTTATAAAATACATTTGGAGCAATAAGTGAATGTGTGGTTTTTCATTCCTATTAAAATAATAAAAATATTGAATACATTATTTTATTTATTAGTTTATATTTTTTTTTTATAAATATTTTTTAAGTCAACTATACTAACAGAATTATTTTCTATGATGCATTTAAAAATTTGAAGATACTATGATTAGGCATGGAATAAAGATAAATAGTATAACTAACTAAATTACTTGTTACCTTATTTTTTTTCTTATAAATATATGATGATATTTCCAAGATATTATTTATAACAAAAGTTGATGAACATAACATATAAAAAGAAAAATAAAAGAAAAATGTTATTTTTGTTTCAATTCTAACATTTGTTTTTGTGGATAACATTAATAATAATTCATGAGTTACTATATAGCTATTAGTTGATGTTTTGTATGATTGTGCTAAGTGAAGAGAATTTTACCTTTATTGTTTTAGAAATAACAATTTTTCTTATCACAACTAAATTTACTTAATTTTTTTATATCATTTTAATACCAACATGTGATCATAACTAAATTTATTTAATTCACTTATATCATTTTGATACCAGTATGTGATTAAATCTTGTGTAGTACATAGTTATGATGACAAATATGAAATATGATATGAAATGATGATTTAATTGTTATGGGATTATATTTACATTTTATTTTTTGTGCAATTTAATGTTATGATTTTATATGTAATAAGACTAACTATAAATGTGGTTTCAGTACTTAAGGGACTACCCTCAACCAAGCTTGAGAGGACAACATTATCAAGAAGAGGATCATAAATGTTGAACATGTGAGAAATTAGAAATTTATACATATACCACAAGTTAAATTGCATATGTATATTAAGCATACTTGGTTGCTCGAAGATTTGATGCAATACACTTCAAATTTCATAATATCATTTTTTAGTTGCATATAAGGTGGAAGCAAGTGGATGACGTGTTGCATAAAGGAAAAAACATATTTATTTCTTTTAAAATCATGATAAGATCCTTTAAGTTCAATCAACTATGAATCAAAGTGAAGTATAAAAAGTATGCTTGAAAATTTCCTTTGGATATTATAAATGACACCCATTTTTCTAAAGGCCACAGACCACCATGTTAAAAACTTATAAGAACAAATAAGACATACATGGAAAGGACCCCATGGCATAAAACCAAATATTTTATTCACTTTAACTAGACCTTGGCGGATGATGGAAATTTGGGTGCCAAAACCATAAACCTTCCTAACAACAACCTTATATTTTAGGATACTTTCATTTTTTATATGTAATCTTGGAGACATGGAGAAAAACTAGCATAGACGTAGGAGTGATTCATAGTGGTAATCGATAAAGTAGTAATAGGAAAGTGTAGGAGCAGATGGAGGAGCGGGGTGGTCTCCCGCTTTGGGCGGGAGAACCCCGTTTCAATTTTCCCGCTTCCTCCTCGTCTAGTCCTACGAATCCCTTGCTGGGTAGATCTTCTTGGGATCTCCCTGCTGCTTTCTAGGACCTCCATGGGATTATATTGGGGCTTCTTAGGATGTTCTTTCCCATCTGTTGCGAGCACAGTTGCTTGGATGGATTGTCTCAAATATTTTTTCCATGGTAGCCTTTGATGGTGGTTGTTTTTCTGTTGGCTTGGCTGAGGAGCTAGAGTCGCGGGTCCTTTCCCAGCGAACCTTTTTGGATTTTGGCTGAGGATCCTATGCTTCATCACTATCTGTAGGGAGGACTTGTTTAGTTTCTCTCCTGAGCTAGGCTTCCGGAAGGGGGCTCCCGCTTTCCTATTTGCCTCTTTTGTTGCAACCTAGGATCTGCTCTTTGTATCTTTCTTGGTCTTCAGAGGGGACCACGTGTTCATTGTCCATAGCTGAGTGAATCCCGAGTTATTTCTTGGATGGGATTTTTGGATCGGGATTAGGATCTCTTAGTAGATCTATTTTCTATCCTTTTTGGGGTTCTCCTTTGGCATCCTTCATTTCTACTTCTTCTTGGTCTTTGAGGTGGACCATGTGCCTTCTCATGTAGGTGTCGATGTTGATGTTTTCAAATTTCTTCCTGGATGGACTTTCGATGGGGCTGGATGGGCTCTAGGATGGGTGACTTCCTAATGGATGGATTTTTTTTGCAACCTCTTTTAGTCCTTGGATGGAAGACCTTGTGTTTGCATGTCAGCTACTGAAGATGGTCTCTTGATGTCAATCCTTATGTTAGATTCTCCCTTCCAATCATGAGGTGTTGGGGTGGATAAAATATTCTCATGGATTTCCTACCTTTTGGTTGTGCTCTCCATATACTTTATGGTGAGATCTTGTGACTTGTGGATATATCCTCTTGTTGTTGATCCATCTTTCAAGTCCTTGTAAAACTCCTATTTGTAGGGTTTTTTATTTCTTTTTCAAGCAAGTTTGTCTTCGCCAGTGCTCTTGGTCCATTGTTTGTTTTCATTGGTGTTAGATCCTTCTCGGTTGCTTACTAGTTTTTTCCAATCCTGGTAGGAAAACCTTGTTTATTTTTATTCGTCTTGGTAGTTTATTGGTTTTTCCTAGTCTCAATGGAAAATCCTTGTTCAAATTTTGTCTTGGCGAGAAAACATTATCCCCTTTTTGTTCGTCTCGATAGTTTATTGGCTTTTCCTAGTCTTGGAGGGAAACCCTATTTCAAATTTTGTACTAGTAGTTTGTTGGTTTTTCCCAGTCTCGATGGGAAAACCTTGTTCAAATTTTTGTTCATCTTGGTAGTTTACTAGCTTTCCCTTGTCTTGGAGGGAAATCCTTTTTCAATTTTAGTTCTAGTTGTTGTTGGTCTTGCAGAGGGTTTCTCCCTAGTTTTGTTGTTCTTTGTTTGGCTCCTGAAGCTAGTCTTCTTGAGCTTGTTCCGCTTGTTGTATTCTCTTTGTAAAAGGGTTAGGGTCCCTTTCAAAACTCCTTCCTCCAATCAATTCAAAAAAAACTTGACCTTATAATTGGATGAGAAACCTGATTGGGACTTTGCTAAATTGAGCAACAAATGGAATTGATGGAGTTTATAAAAACCCTTGTCATGCATTGAAAAGGAGGATGTGTTTTGGGGAAAACCAATTGATGAAAATGGAGGAAAGAAAAAAATTGGCCAAGAAAATTGGGAGATATAACTATAGGGCAATTTGATTTTTTTCCTGAAGAAATTTATTTCCCATATCATGAACTCCTTTCTAACCATAATTATTATGAAATACTTATTTGCTTTCCTATAATTGTTTCATTTCAAGAACCTTGAATATATGATAGAATTTAATGAAGAACCAACTTACTCTATGTACAAATTTAGAGGCTTTGACTACTTTGTGAATATATAAAATAAGTAATTTTGTTTGGCAATTTTTCAAATGGGAAATTCAACAAATTAAAGAGATAGATAGGCACTTTTATTTTCATAGTTTGTTGTTTCTTTCTATGTGATTTACATGAACCCCAATAGGAAAAAAGTTAGCAAACCATTTTTTTAAATAGCATTTTATTGGTTTTCAATTCAAAAAATTGAGGTTCCTATGAGTTATTTTCTTCTTTTGGATGAAACCATGACCATTGGTTTTGTTTGACCTTTTCTTCGAATTGGGGCATAAATTATGTTGTAACTTGATTTTAAAAAAACAATTTGTCTTGTCCATAGTTACCACTAAAATTTGATTTTGAACCAATAATTTGTGTTGTCCATAATTGCTATTGAAACTTGATTTTGAACTAAAAATTTGTTTAATTCATATTTGTTTCTATAACTTGATTTTGAACTAGGAATTTGTATTTTCTATAATTACTGTTGAAACTTGATTTAAAGGAGTAATTTTTGTTATCCATATTTCCTATTGAAAGTTGAATATAAACCTATAATTTATGTTACCCATAACTGCTACTAAAACTTGATTTTTAAACCAACAATTTGCATTGTCCATATTTGTTGTTGTAATGATTTTGAAGAAGCAATTTTTGCTTCTATGTTTGCTATTGAACCAACATTTTTCCCTCATATTTATTGTTGTAATTTGACCTTAGACCAACAAAAATTTGTTATGAACCATCCTCTTAATGTCAACCAACCTCATAGTTGTAATAAAACTTCTTAATGAGGATGTATTAGTTGGATTCATGATTGTGGTTGTCTTATATTGATGCAGTGATGGACTAAACAACATTGTGGAATGAACCTACTATAGGTTATTATTGTTGGTTGCATATTACATGTTCTTCCTATTAGGAGGCTATGAGAGTTAGGACTAGAATAATTTTACACTCATATAACGTGTAATGCCAACTTATGTTTCTCACAATACCTTTAACTAGGGGATGGAAGGTATTACTCAATCACTTAAAATAGGAACATGTTTGATCAGTGCACCAAAATTACTTACTAGATGAAACTTATGATGTTGTTTCATGTATGAGTGACATTACTTACTAGCTAAAATTTGGGGTGATACTCCATGTATGAGTAACATTGCTAGCTGAAATTTGTTGATAGCATTTAATTTTTAGTTGCTCAACAACTCTAAAGACCTTGTTTCATGAATGTACGGATGGTTTATGATTTCTTGTTTTCTTATATACTTGAAGCATGAATTTAGTACAATTATGTATTTAATTATCATGGTGTAAGACAATATGGTTGAGTCATGTTTTATTGTAGACCTGATAAGCCTATGTATTATTGTAGTAGTAACATAGCTCATGCTAATTCACTAGGTGTATCATAATGAATAGGCATAGAGATAAATTAATCTAAGAAGTATTATTAAGGTCTTACTTTCAAGTACAAAATGTGATAGTGTATGTCTTGTCTCAATTGCATAAATGTAAGCATGACTAATTGATTGATTGATTATTAAGTATTGTTGTTATATGGATGGAGGAAAATTGAGTTCTTGAATGAATGCTTGTTTGTTCATATTTATGGATATAGTTATTGTAATGCATTATTCCAAGTCAAGCACTTGAATCTATGAATCAAGTAGCAACAAAAAAAGAAGGACGATGAATCCAACAAAGACAAAAAATATGGAAGGAAGATGAAAAAGAGACCTCACATGCAAAAATGCTTATGAGGATTCATCCTAAAACTCAAAATAAAAATCAAAGGCACCAAGGGAACTTTCTAGATGACTAAACAACATTGCTTCATACCCGCTCTGATACCATGTTGGAATTCATAGTATTTTCCAAAAATGAATAGAAGCAAACCATCTACTCAAATGTTATACAGAAAGCAAAAGGATAAGAACAAGAACAATTTGGTGGGAACCCATATACACGATAAATAATCACTATATAATATTACACAACACTCTAATAAATAAATGAGTAGTGATAAGGGGTATTTATACTAATACCAAAACCCTAATTACATCATAAAGTTTAATCTAAGCTAACATAACAAGAGGTATTTAGCCCGAATCAGAGATATCACAGAAGAACTCATTGGCAGAAAAGTATTCGATTATATGGTTGAGGACAGAGGTAGAATGAAGTGGAAACAAATAAGAATTTAGGGATTTCAAGTGGAATCAAATGATCTTTGTAACATTCTCGAGCAACAGTTTATCCCCATGAGACCCAAGGAAGATCAAGTGACCTGGGCTCCTATGGAAAACGGACAGTTCACTATTAAATCAACTTACAAGCTTCTGCTTGATGACGAGGATTTTGTCCTCCAAAAGGACTTAGTTTGGATAAAAAAATTAATTCCAAAAATTGCAATCTTTTCATGGTTGGTTATCCAAGGAAGAATTCTAACCATTGATAATATGATGCGTAAAGGTATTTGTATCACTAATCGTTGTTATCTGTGTAGGGCTAATTGGGAGACCATTTATCACATTTTCCTTGAGTGCCATTTTTCCTTGACTGTCTTAAGTGGGGTTTTTTAGGCCTTCAATATTTCATGGGTTAAACCAGCCATCGTACTTGATTTTTTCATCCAGTGGCCTTGCCCCTTTTCAATCCAAAGACTTAGATACATGTGGAAAATTTATCTCAATCACTATCTTTGGCAGGTGTGGTTAGAAAGGAACTATAGAGTCTTTAATTATTCTATCCATGATCATCAAACTATCATTGCCATGATCCTATCCTTTGCCAACGAGAATGTGAACCTTATCCCTTTTGATAGTTGTAAACCTCATCTACAGGAGATCACGATTGCTCAATATTTAAGCTTAACCTTGTTAGATGAGTCTGTGCCTAGGGTAGTCAACCCTAGAGCCAATGTTAAGTGGTCTCCACCTCCTACAGGTTGGTTTAAGCTTAATTTTGATGGAGCAACTAAGGATAATCCTGGCAGAGCAGGCACTGGTGGCATTGTACAACATCATAATGGGAATATGATGCTTACGTTTTCCGAATATTTGGGAACAAGGATGAACAACGAAGCTGAAGCTAGAGCTATGTGGAGAGGCCTTCAAATGACTCAAGACTTAGAAGGCAATTTGATCATATAAGGAGACTCTATGCATGTTATAAATCTTCTCAATAATTGGAAAACACCTCCTTAGAGGATTAAAACAATTTTTGAAGAGGCTAGGATCCTTTTCCAGGGAAGACAGGACAGAAAATCCCAACATGTCTTTCGAGAAGCTAACAAAATTGCTGATAAGCTGGCCAATTTGGGTGTCGATGGTGACAAACTTTTCAAATGGGAACATAGTGTCCCGAGTGAAGTAGAGGAGCTTATTCAACAAGAATTCCAAGAATGATAGTCAAATTTACCAACAGGGAAGGCACTATAATTTTGAAGGCTAGGAGTATTCCCGTCTCTTTTTTGAATTAGACTCACAATAAAAATTATCGAAGCTATTAGTATTCGTGGATGCTGCTTGGAAATACCACAAAGACTAATGGGGACAGTCACATGTCAGATAACATGGCTCCTAGGCATCTTAGGAATTTGAGGTTGGTTGATAATCATAGGGAAAGAAAGAAACGACAATATAAGACTTCGAACCAAAGCCACGTGGACCACCAGATAGCCACTGCCATAAATCTAGCTAGCATGTTCACTTCTCCAAGGCTTATTGGCCAAGATAGTATGTGTTACCAAAGCATGTCATAAACGGAAGAAAGCAATTACCAAAGACTTATTAAGAGTAATTGTCAATACAGAGCTTGTGGGAGTTTTTTTCAGTACTCTGCTATGTGTGTCTGCAGCTTTTTATTTCTCCATTGTCTCAAGGAAGGGATCCGTGTCTGTTTATTTTTTGTAATTATGATGCATGTGTGTTTTCTCGGGGTATACCCAAAATGTTGTATGGGAAGTTTCTTTTTGATAATAGGCTATGTGCCTTACTGGATGTAATGGCTTTGGCGGCATGTAGATTTTACATATATAGGATCCTTAGTAAGGATATGTTCATCAATAGCCCTAGGCTGATTTTTGTAAAAGGTTTTGGGTCAACCTGTAAAACCCGGTATTAATGTTATAGTATTTTATCTACCAAAAAAACAAGAGGGATTTAGGTTAATTATAAGTTATAAATAGGGTTTAACCATAATAAGGTTAACCATAGACCATAGGGCTTACATATATATATATATATATATATATATATATATATATATATATATATATATATATATATATATATATATATATATATAATATAATGAAATACCCTTAGGTTTATCCAATACATCGCACAAAGTTGGTCTTGCCCATGAATCAAATTACAATTTCAATATTTTTCATTTAGTGTATCTTCATGATGAAAAAGGGAAAAGCTATGGAACAAAACTCCTATTCTATAAATAAAAATTTTAAGTATGGATTACAACCCAAATTCAAATATTTTCGAAAGTAAAGGATCTTTCAGAGAGAAACAGATGACAAGCGAACTATTAGACGGTGCCTTTGCAGCAGAAGAAAAGAAAACCATTCCTATTGAACGGTCGGGAAGCTGCGTGTAATTGTGTGGCGCACCCAACCCCCACGTAGAGGCAAACGATGAAGAGAATAATCCGCTTGCCTGGAAAGAATGTATCCAAAGTGGGATCGCCAAGGGGAAAGACCCCCCTGACAAACTAGACGATAATAAGAAAAAATATGGCCAAACCTCCTCCGCAGAGCTCCTTCAGAGCAATCCCAGACAGAATCCATTCGTTCCGAGTAACTTCGTAACCCAAGGCTATGATTTTTTGTGCCCTAAAAAACTCGTGGATGGGTATGCCACCCGAGATTCCTTTTCCCTAGTTGAAAATTTGTAAGGGGATGCCCAGACATAGACTCAATTCGTCGTTGGGTGACAGTCAAGTGGAAAACCCTAGGAAGTCTGGAATTTTTCGAAATGTCTAGGGGATTTTTTATGATCCAACTCAACATGTGGGAAGATGCAAAACGTATTCTATCAAGAGGTCCTTGGTTTTTTGGAAGGCGAAGCCTGTTCCTCAGAAAATGGGAACCAAAGTTTGACCCAGATACCCATAGCATTAACTATGCTCCCATCTGGGTCTGGATCCCAAACCTCTCTGTCCACTTCTTCTACGAGGATGCACTTTGAGGATTAGCTCGTGCTTTCGGGGAACTCATCACCATAGACCCAGCTACCCATGTTAGGCTCCGCCTCACCCAAGCGTGCATTTGCATCAATGTAAATTTGGAAATCTCAGCTTCCAAATCACCTCAACCTAATCTATGGAGCTTTCAGATGAAGACAGTCATTGGTGTTTGATAATAAGCCTAATTTCTGCTCGGAGTACCAAAACCAAGGGCATCTCTTGCCCTAGTGTCTGAAACGTAAAGGTGTGAAGTTCGATATTCACACCATCGTCCACCCAGATCAACTCATCTATCAAAATATGAACACAGGCTCGAGACAGACCTTGAACCTTAATAACAAACAACAGAGTCAACCACCACCAGTCGAAGATACGCAAAAGACAAGTAGTCTGTTCTCTCACTCTAACAAATTTAATTTACTCAATGATTATGGTTCCATTGAGTTGCTTGAAGAAGTAGAGCTATCTGTCAAGGGTTTCCCAGGTCCAAATCTAATCCCCCTTTAGTGCCCTACTGTCAGCTCTCCCTATGTTTTTTCCTTTCCCCCTCCTCCTCCAAGACCATCACCCCCCTCCAGCATCGTCAACCGAAACCCACCTCCCAGATCTCCCCGACACTCCACCCCCCCGTCCTCATCACCCCAACCTTCTGAGAATGATTCCCCCACCTCCCTGGCCAAAACAAACATCATTGAGTCCGATAGCGAGGAGTATGTCCAAGAATTCTCAGACCATTGGAGCCCTAAACAGACTCAAAGCTTCAAAAAGTCCCAAATTGATGTAGGAGGTGATAGAAAGAAAGGTAGACTTTCTGGCACAAAATGGAGAAGCCATGACACCGTCGAGGACATATCCAATGGAACGTAGGAAACCTTGTTCCAAGAAATTGGAAACATCACCAAGGAAGAAAGCAGAAAACCTAAACCCCCGTGCAGTAAGGCAAATGGGGAAAAAACCCTCCAAAAGTGCCAAATGAAAGTCCTTTCCTGGAATGCAAGAGGACTGAATGGGGCATCCAAATAAATTTTGGCTATCGCCATGAGGAAATACCATAGCCCCACAATATTTCTCATTCAAGAAACCAAATTAGATGATCAGTGGTCACCTAGGGTTGCCAAGACCATCTAGAAAAATTATGACTTCATCTATTCCTCAGCTTTCGGCACCTCTGGAGGACTTCTCTACCTATGGAACCCAACCAAAGTCGAAGTTAGACTCATCTCAGGACAAGACAGTCTGTCTAACATCCTTTTTCATGAGCACAGTTCCCAGCTCTCCTGGGTTATGACCAATATTTATGCCCCTAAACTTCATAGGAGGGATTGGCATTATGGAATACCATCACCCAGATGAGGCAAGCATTTGAAAACATCTCATGGATTTTAGTAGGGAATTTCAACTCTCCCTTGTACCTTTCAGAAAAGAGAGGAGGAAACATAATAACCCATAGAACAACCAATGATTTAGGGTAATTTGTAGATGTCAATGCTCTGATGGACGTCCAGCTACGAGGATCCCAATTCACATGGAGTAATAGAAGGAAGGGATATAACCTCATCCAAGAGCGCCTTGATCAATTTCTTCTATCTCAAGAGGCTCTTCCCCTATTTGGAGACGCTAGCCTCCAGGCTCTCCTAAAGATAAGGTTAGACCATAGTCTGCTCATTTTCAAAACTACCAACAGGTCCTAGTTCAAGACACCTTTCCATTTTAAGTCAATGTGGACTCAACACCCTGACCTCAAAAACCAGATTGTTGAGTGGTGGAATAAAAAATTCCCTGAGACTGTCACCAATCAGGTAATGCAAAAAATCCAACTAGTCAAGGAAAATTTGAAAGTGTGGAACAGGGAGACTTTCGAGAATATCTTTGAAAACAAACATAACATTAATACCAGGCTTGAACATATTGAGGATACATTTCAGAAAGGGCAAGGGGATGATAGCCTCAGGGATGAGGAACGAAGGCTAATGTTTGACTATCATAACACCCTTTGCAAAGAAGAAATGTTTTGGTGCCAAAATTCAAGGCAACTGTGGCTCAAGGAAGGTGATTCTAATTTCAAGTTCTTTCATATCTCTACTCTCAACCATAGGGTAGCTAACAAGATTAAAGGCCTCACTAGGCAAGACGGGACTTTCACCTCTGACATCCATCAGATTCGGGATGAAGTTGTCTGCCACTTTGAGAATCTCCTTTCCCCCCCCACTCATTTTCCAATCAGGCCATGGATTCCCTCCTGAAGAATATCCCCTGATCCATCTCCGAGGCTATGAACAATCTGCTCCTCAGCCCCCTTTCCCTCAAGGAAATCCATCAGGTCCTATTTTCCATACAGCTCGACAAATCCCTAGGCCCCGACGATTTTTCCCCTAGGTTCTTCCAAACCTATTGGGATATCATCAACCCTAATCTGTGTCGTGCTATTTTTGAAATGCAGTGCACCGAAATCATTCCTAGAAATGTTAATTCTACTTTCATAACCCTAATTCCCAAAGGGTCAAATCCCCAATCCCTTTTTAATTTTTGCTCCATCGGCCTATGTAATGTTATCTACAAAATTTTATCCAAAGCCCTCGCCAGTAGACTCACTGAGATCCTTCCTTCCATTATCAACCCCTACCAGGGTAGCATGGTCAAAGGGTGGAATATTCTTGATGGTGTAATCACGGTTTATGAGCTTATCCATTCAACCCACAACTCTCACTCCTCGGCCTTCTTCCTCAAGCTTGATATGAACAAAGCCCTCAATAGAGTTAACCAGGAGTTCCTGACTAAAATCCTCCTCAATTTTGGCTTCCATGAAAACTGGTTCAACCTTATTTCAAACTGCATCTCCTCCTCGTGGTTCTCCATCGTCATCAATGGGTCAAAATTCGGGTACTTTCCCAATTCCAGAGGCCTAAGGCATGGGGATCCTCTCTCTCCCATTCTCTTTATCCTCCTGGCTAAGATTTTAGGAAGAGCCATCAAAGATGTTTGCTCCAAAAATTTGATCTTTGGCATCAAAGCAACCATTGGCCTCCCTCCTTCCACCCACCAACAGTTTGTGTATGATACCCTTATGGCCACTACTGCCTCGGTTTCCAAGGCCAAAGTCATCAAGTCCATCCTCAATCTCTACGAGGAAGTTGTTGGGCAGAAGATCAACTTCACAAAGATTAAACTTTACTTCATCAACACCCCCATAAAGCGGTAGGGCAAAATTGTAGGCATTTTGGGTTGTTCCATTGTTGATCTCCCGATTGCCTACCTAGGTCTCCTAATGTTCAGAGGAAGACCCGTCAAGGATATGTGTAACAGTGTCACAAAAAATTGGTATGCTAGAAAGGTGCTCTACTTTACCAAGCAGGAAAAGCAACCTTGGTTAAGTCGGTTCTTCATAGCATCCCAATGTACTTCCTCTCCATATTCAAAATCCCAGTTGTTGTGGGAGAAGCCATAGAAAAATTACATAAGCACTTCCTATGGACAGGGAACGGTAACCAAAATTAGTTCCACCTGGTGGCATGGGACAAGGTCTGCACACCAAAAAATAGAGGGGGGCTGGGACTGCACCAAATTAGCCTCATGAACTAGGTCCTCCTGGCCAAACAGGCATGGAAGGTTACCACCAACACCAACCTGGAATGGGTGTCTATTGTCAAAAGAAAGTACCTGCAACATCATTCTTTCATGGGTGAAGGTATTCCCTACCATGGCTCTCACTTTTAGAAATCCATAATCCAAAACAAGCATCTTCTTCAATGCGGTTCAATATGGCTGATAGGTGATGGTTCTGACATAGACTTTTGGAATGACACTTGGGCCAGAAATGAACCCCTCGTCAAAGATCCTAAAATGGCTGCCATCAAACACCTCATAGATAATAAGTTTTGTCCTAGAGTACCTGATTTCGTCACCACAAACCAGGGGAGCTGACATTGGAAATAGATCCAGTTCATATTGAAAAATGCAGTCATTGACAAAGCCTTGACGACTCTTCAAGATGTCTTCAGGGTAAACTTCATTCCACAATCTCCAAATAAAGATGAGTTGTGTTGGAAAGGATCTAGCGATGGGTTGTTCACCATAAAATTTGTAGCTCAAATGATGGACTACTCCCCCAAGAATCCTAGGACCATTGATAGCTAGGTCGTGGCAAGGACTATCTGGCTCAAACATATGATTCCGAAAGTAGCTCATTTCTTCTAGCTTGCAGTCCATAATAGAATTTTGACCACATATGATTTGATCCAAATAGGCATCATAGTTTCCAACAGATGCTACTTATGCACCCAAGATTAGGAATCCACCTAGCACATCCTCCTAGAGTGCCCCTTCACTTGGGAGGTTTTCTCATCCTTGATCAACATATTTTAGGTCAATTGGGTTTGGCCCAAGGTTGTTATGGATTTTTTCATCCAATGGCCTAGGGTCTTCATAAACCCTCATCTCATCTTTCTACGAAATTTCCTACTTCACCATGTGGTGTGGCAGATTTGGTTGGAGCACAATAATTGTATTTTCAATGAAAGCCCAAGAAATTCGGATGTTGTTTCCACCAAAGCTCTATCTTTTGCCATTAAAAATTGTATCCTTTTCCCCTGTACTGACATCCTAACATTTGGGATTGAATCTTTGTTGTTTGCCTCCCTTGGAATTCCCTCATAATGCACCAAAGCTCAGAATCCCCCTAGCTCCAGGGCTAAATCCAATTGGACCCCTCCCCCCCTGGGTTGGCTCAAAGTCAACTTTAATTGAGCGTCTAAAGGCAACCCAAGGAACACAGGGGCTGGAGGTGTAATCAAAGACCACTCTAGCAGCATCATCCTAGCCTTTGTCAAAATATAGGGTCCTAAATAAATAACTACGCAAAAGCCCGTGTGATGTGGCGATGCATCAAGGTAAGCAAAGCCTTTTCCATATCAATCATCTTTGAAGGATATTAAACTATCGTAGTTTGCCATATCACAAGAAACAACAATGTTGGATGGAACATCATTCAAGAGTGTCAAGCATCCCTTAGCCACCATCCTCATAACAGGATCAACCATGTGTTCTGGGAAGAAAATAAGGTAGTCGACCTCATGGACAATAGAGTAGTCAACCAAACCTCCCTAATCGTTTGGGAAGAATACTTCCCTCAGGATGTCATCACCAAATTCAGTCAAGATGTTTAATGTAGTCGTAATACATGGTGTTAGTTTCCTTGAAGGTATTTTTTTAATACCAATGGTGTTTGTTTTTAACGTCAGTACTCTCTAGAAAAAAACATTAAAGGTGGCTCTAGCCACCATAAGGGTTTTTCGTCAACACCACGGGTATTTTCTCTCAACACCACAGATATTTAGAATTACACAACTTCCATCATTCTCCAAATTGATGCCAGTACGAATTTCAGTGCAGGATGCACGGCTCGTGTCATCTCCCCTAGCCAACGCTATGGGCTTCCTTCTTTTCTGACCACCAGCTCGTGTTCCCTCATTTTCACTTCCTAAGTGATGCCCTTTCACCCTTTTCACCATCTTCCCCACTTTGATCCACTCAGGCCCTCTTTTCACAAGCCATTCCAAAGAAACTACCACCGCTCCCCATCAATCGGTGTAATGGTATCTACAAAATTTTATCCAAAGCCCTCACCAGTAGACTCACTGATATCCTTCCTTCCATTATCGACCCCTACTAAGGTAGCACAATCAAAGGGCATAATATTCTTTATGGTGTAATCACGGTTCATGAGCTTATCGATTCAACCCACAACTCTAACTCCTCGGCCTTCTTCCTAAATATTGATATGAACAAAGCCTTCGACATAGTTAAACGAGATTTCCTAACTAAAATCCTCTTCAATTTTGGCTTCCATGAAAACTGGGTCAACCTTATTTCAAACTGCATCTCCTCCTCGTGGTTCTCTGTCTTCGTCAATGGGTCAGCAACTGGGTACTTTCCCAATTCTAGAGGCCTAAGACAGGGGGATCCCCTCTCTCCCATTCTCTTTATCATCCTGGTTGAGATTCTGGGAAGAGCCACCAAATATGCTTGCTCCAAAAATCTGATCTTCGGCATCAAAGCGGCCACTGGCCTCCCTCCTTCCACCCACCAATAGTTTGTGGATGATACCCTTCTGGTCACTGCTGCCTCGATTTTCGAGGCCAAAGTCATCAAGTCCATCCTCAATCTCTACGAGGAAGATGTTGGGTAGAAGATCAACTTCACAAAGATTAAAATTTACTTCATCAACACCTCCATCTAGTGGTAGGGCAAAATCGTAGGCATTTTGGGTTGTTCCATTGCTTATATCCTGATCACCTACCGAGGTCTCCCAATGTTTAGAGGAAGACCCGTCAAGGTTATGTGGAACAGTGTCAGAAAAAATCCACAAGAAATTGGTAGGCTGGAAAGGTGCTCTCCTTTCCAAAGTAGGCAAAGCAACCTTGGTTAAGTCGGTTCTTCAGAGCATCCCAGTGTACTTCCTCTCCATCTTCAAAATACCATTTGTTGTGGGAGAAGCCATAGAAAAAGTACAAAAGCACTTTCTGTGGGCAAGGAACGATAATCAAAATAAGTTCCACCTGGTGGGATGGGACAAGATCTGCATGCCAAAAAATAGAGGGAGACTGGGACTACACCAAATTAGCCTCATGAACCAGGCCCTCCTGGCCAAACAAGCATGGAATGTTACCACCAATGCCAACCTGGAATGGGTGTCTATTGTCAAAAGAAAGTACTTGCAACATCATTCTTTCATGGGCGAAGGTATTCCCTTCCATGGCTCTCACTTTTGAAAATCCATAATCCAAACCAAGCATCTTCTCCAATGTGGTTCAAGATGGTTGATGGGTGATGGGCTTGACATAGACTTTTGGAATGATGCTTGGGCTAGAAATGATCCCCTCATCAAAGATCCTAAAATAGCTACCATCAAACATCTCACAGATAATAATTTTTATCCTAGAGTAGCTATTTCATCACCACCAACCAGGGGAGCCGACGTTGGAAACAGATCCAGTTCAGATTGAAAAATGTAGTCATTAACAGAGCCTTGATGACTCTTCAGGCTATCTTCAGGGTAAAAAGAAAGATGAGTTGTGTTGGAAAGGATCTAGCAATGGGCTATTCACCATTAAATTTGTAGCTCAGATGATGGACTACTCCCTAAGAATACCAGGACTATTGATATCTAGGTCGTGGCTAGGACCATCTCGCTCAAACATCTAAATTCAAAAATAGCTTATTTTTGCTAGCTCGCAGTCCATAATAGAGTTTTGACCATGGATAATCTGATCCAAAGAGGCATAATAGTTCCCAACAAATGCTATTATGCACCCAGGCCTGGGAATCCACCCAACACATCCTCCTAGAGTGTCCTTCGCTTGGGAGGTTTTCTCATCCTTGATCAGCAGATTTCAGGTCAACTGGGTTTGGCCCAAGGCTATTATGGATATGTTCATCCAATGGCCCAGGGACTTCAGAAACCCTCGTCTTATATTTCTGTGGAATTTCCTGCTTCACCATTCAACGTGGAAGATTTGGTTGGAGCGCAACAACCATATTTTCAATGAAAGCCTAAGAAATTTGGATGTTGTTGCCACCAGAGCTCTGTCTTTTGCCATTGAAAACTATAGCCTTATCCCTTGCACTAACATACCAACCTCTAGGATTGAATCTCTATTTTTTGCCTCCCTTGGAATTCCCTCAAAATGCACCAAAGCTCAGAATCCCCCCAACTCCAAGGCCAAAGCCAATTGGACCCCTCCCCCCCTATGTTGGCTCAAAGCCAACATTGATGGAGCATCTAAAGGCAACCTAGGGAACGCAGGGGTTGGAGGTGTAATTAGAGACCACTCTGGCAGCATCATCCTAACCTTTGCTAAAAATTGAGAGTCCCAAACAAATAACTACACAAAAGCCCGTGTGTTGTGGTGATGCATCGAGGTAAGAAAAGCCTTGTCCAGACCAATCATCTTCGAAGGAGATTCAATTGTCATAGTTGGCCATATCACAAATAATAGCAATTTTGGATGGAACATCTAGAACATCATTTAGGAGTGTCAATCATCCCTTAGCCACCACCCCCATAACACAATCAACCATGTGTTTCGGGAAGCAAATAAGGTAGCCAACATCCTGGCCAACAGAGAAGTCAACCAAACCTCCTAGACCATTTGGGAAGAAGACCTCCCTCAGGATTTCATCACCAAATCTAGTCAAGATGTTGAATGTAGCCACAATATGCAGTGCCAGCTGCCTTGAAGGTATTTTTTTAATACCAACGGTGTTTGTTTTTAATGCCAGTACTGTCTGGAAAAAATATTAAAGGTGGCTCTAGCTACCATAAGGGTGTTTCGTCAACACCCCAAGTGTTTCGTCAACACCTCGGGTGTTTTCTCTCAACACCACATATCTTTGGAACTACACCACTTCCATCATTCTCCAAATCAATGCCAATACGGGTTTTAGTGTAGGGCGTGTGACTCATGTCATCTCCACTAGCCAGCCCTATGGGCTTCCTTCTCTGTTGACCATCAGCTTGTGTTACCTGATTTTTACTTCCCGAGCGATGCCCTTTCACCTCACTCTCTCCATTTTCTCTTTGTCTGCTCCTTACATTGCTCTTTTTATCATCTCCCCCACTCTGATCCACTCAGCACATATTTTCACGGGCCATGCCAAAGAAACTACCACTGCTTTCCATTGTCTGTCAGTGACTCCCGTGACCTTCGATTGGCGCTCTATTTGCCTCACCAGGTCTTATTATACCCACTTTGTGATTTCAGATATCATTCACCAGAAGCAAACCGAAGTCGACAACAAAATTTGGCCCCCTAGCTCTGTTTACCCTAGTCTAAGTAACTCCATGGCCTACATCAAGCCAGCTAATTTATAGATCAAACTAGGGACTGCGGCCTTGTTAGACACCAAAAAATTTATCAACTTCTTCAAACTATTCTTTGGAATAGATGATGAAGTCACCAGGGACTTCGTTGAATCATAGGATGAGGGGCAAGTTTAGGTCTGAGGGCTATTATTTGAGGTAAGTGTTCACTCCATCGCTCAGGTCTCTGGTATCTCTCCTATTGGTAGGGTAGTTCATAGGGATAAACACAACTTTAAGGAAGAAATAGATCAATTCCTTGACAAGGGAAATGATCTAGTTTGGAAAAATAAATGTGTTATGCGCTTATCCTTACCTCATCCTTGGGACGCTGCCATTATCCCTGTTGTTCAATATGTCTTTTTTGATAATTCCAATAGCACCCTTCGTGCCTATAGTCTTGCATTTTTTAATCACCTCTGCGATGTTAGAACCATTAATGTCCCAGATTTTCTCCTTCGATCCATCACCATTTCCATCAATAATTTTAGGGAGTGCAAATCCTCGAAGCCCCCTCATCACCAGGGTCTATTTTTGGTGCTTTACAGACATGCTTTTGCTCACCAGGTCAATAATGGAATTCCTTCCCCTTCCCCTAGCCTTGAGCTCTCGTTTGAGTCCACCCGCAATGTTGCTTCTAGCCCTCCCCCATATTCCAACCCAATCGATCCCCCAACTGCCTCCAAGCCCATTACTGGCCCACCCTGACCCCATTCCTCTCAGGATCATGGTAAGAATGAAGTTCCCCCTGGCTCCACTCCCAAGGTCGAAGCTCCCACTGGTAAACATCAAAGATTTAAGCAGAAATCATTCAGACCCTTCCAGAAAAGAAGAAAATACAATAGACTGAAGCCTCAAAAATTGAGCGATGAACACCCATCTCCTAAGATTAGCAGCGATGAATATGAATATTAGACCGCCAAATCTGAGGATAAGCTACACTTGGTGGCCCTCAATCGAGTCAACGAAGTGGTAGACCACCTGCAGTCGGTCGCCAACATCTACTAGGAAGGCAGTACGCTTCTAGCCAATGCAATTAATGAACTGAAGGATCTCCCTTCCCTGCTCAATATCCTTTTGTCTCACGATCTGAATGACAAGACTCACTAAGAAGATAACAAATATTTCCAGTAGTCCTGGGAAGGCAGCAGTCGGAGCTCCTATGTTTGCAGGGATTTTTATCCTATTTATGTTTTTGTTGGCCTGGGTCTTGGATGGGCCATATAGAAGGGGGATATGTACTAGTTTTTTTTTTATGATTGTATCGACTGTGTACTATTGGCTCTAAGCATGCTTACTATAATAGGGATGGGTCCCTTCAACCCGATTAGTAAATAAAATCTTTTCTTACCTACCAAAAAAAAATTTAAACATTTCCAATTTTGGGAGTATGATATTTAAAAGTTTTGGTCTATTTTTGAAACATGAATTCAAGGATAAAGGGAGTTAGAGATTTCTTTAAATACTCCCATATAAATTTGACTAGGGGAAATCCAAAGAGAGACAAAATCTTAAATCCATCAATATCTAATAACTTGAAGCACACGGATTGAGGGAAATGAGAGTGAGAGTACTCATTTTAGACTAACATTAGTCTCAAATGGAAAAGGTGCTTTCCATTTTTTCTTTGCTTACTCCAATTGGTTTATGGAATTGAGTTTTGTCCTTTAGAAACTTGTATTGGTGTGCATGAAAGGAATTTTTTTAAGGGTTTATAAAATTTGAATGTGAATGATTGCTTTTGAACCAAGCTCTAGATATCATAACTTCTAAATTGTGACCTAGATATGACTACTTTTGAGACATGTCCTAGTTGAATGTGTGAATAATCAATTATTTTTTAGTGTGCCTAAGTTTGAATGCTAAAAATCCAAAACCCTCATATCTAAAACATTTTAGTGAGGATTATTATAATATATTATTGTCCATATTAACACTTCTAAGGTTAATGAATAGAGCTCTTATAAATGTTTCATGGACTAGTATTCTTGATAAATTTTCCTATGTCCTACTAAACACTACCATTCACAATAAGATGTTATGCATTAATGTGAAATTTATGTAAATATGATCAGGCATGTACAATCATCCAAAAAATATGTTGGAGTTGTTTCATTTTTGGTTTCATGATTTTCTATGACAATTCTTAGGGTACTGAAACTTGATTGTATTTGGTTCATAAATGGTCCAATTGGTCTCTTTGTAATGAGAACCAAACATAGGATTCCTGACTTAAAATAAGTTGTAAAAATAATTATTTCTTCTTATAAAAGATCCCTATTTTTTATTAGTAAAAATTTCATTAAAAATGGGTTTTCAAAGGGGCCCCAAAACTTTTTTACATCAGGTAAACAGACCAAATGTATGCCAAAGGATAGGCCAATTGAAAAACACATTAAAAATCCCGCCCAAGGCAGGAACTTTAAAAAATCCCGCCCAAGGCAGGAACTTTAAAAAATCCCGCCCAAGGCAGGAACTAAACCCGCCCAAAGCAAGAAATTTGAACCAGGAAATTTTTTTAAAAATCCCGCCCAAGCAAGAAATTTAAAAAATCCCACCCAAAGCAAGAAATTTAAAAAATCCCGCCCAAAGCAAGAAATTTGAAAATCCCGCCCAGGTAGGAAAAATACAAGTCAAAAATCCTACCCAAGGGGAAAACCAAAAACCAGAATCCCACCAAAGGGAAATCGAAATTCAAAACCACCAAGAATGAAATTCCACCTTGAGAATGCAAACGAACGAGAGAAAACCATCATTCAAGCAAGTATGGGCCATCTCGCCCAAGCAGGGCTAGGAAAAACATGAGCAAGCAAGAAAACCTGGGAATCTGCCCAAGAAAATCAGCAACCGCTATAGGATCCCGCCTAGGAACGGCCTGGGAAGGCAGTCCAAGAAGCATTATCCTGCATAGGGATCTGAAAATGGATCAGCAATTTGAGGATCTCCACATGCCATGAGATCACCTTGCATGTGAGGTTGAGCTACGAAAATTCCAGAAGAAGCCAAAGGAAGCAACAAAAACATAAAACCAACCATGGGACAAGGGGCGAGAATGTCCCTAAGAAAACCAAACTGAAGGAGCCATAGAGGTGATCAAGTTGCAGGTAATAAGCACAGGTCCCCATCCAAAATTGAAATATGCAACAGATGACCCCAAGAAACCTCCAACTCTGCACATGAACAACTTTAGGGAACCAGATATAGAAAACCAATGAGATCCCAGCAGTAAGCAAGGCACAAGGTTCCCACCAAGGCCATAAAAGAAACACTGAGAAACCACCAAGTAGACCATATCTAAGAAGCCCAAAGATAATATTCATTGAAAATAAGGTACGTGGTCCCCCTCAGACCAGAAGGATGTAGTGAAAATATTTTGAGAAGCACAAGGACGAAGTCAAACCTCTATCATGAAGCCATGATGCACCACAATCAATGAAACACTGGAATCCGATATCAAGTAGAAAACCTACAACAAACCTGGGAAATACCTAAGAGCAACAGGGAAAAAGGATCATGAAAGCTCAACAGAAAACCTAGGGGAGGTCCCAGGGATGTCCTATATCAAGGGCATAGGCAGGAAATCCTCAATCAGACTGGGAAAGGAGCAAACAAGTGGATCAGGGACCTCCCACCCTCTTATAAAAGATCCCTTTGAATCATACTATAGAATATTTTTATTTGAGAGTGTTATCCTCTTTGATTGTCCTGATTGGAATAATCATGCCTCGCATGGAGTGACACAATAGGCCTTCGACTGAGAGCATAAAATTATCTCAATTAAGGGCCTCTAGGAGTTTTTTACAAGGTCAAATCCTTGTTAATATATGATCTTTAGTTGCACTTGAACTCAAAGGGAAAAGGGATGCAAAAGATAAAAATAAAAACAACTCAAAAGAAACAAAGACCTAAACTATCAAGGTGGTGATGCACCAAATATCTACTAAGATATCCCTACACCATAGGCCTAAATGCTATGTGCCAAAAATGAACACTTCCTCTCCTTGACATAGATGATCCCAATTGCAAGTTACTAACACACATACATGTAGAGATATGGATCAGAGCATGAGAACCACATATGGCTACCAAAAAAAATTAGACACGTAGGCCTCTCATACATGCATATATACAAAACAAAACTCAAAATAGGTAAAACTTGAGAATATACACACACATACAAATATGGGTCAATGTGATAATTTGAAGATTGTCTTGGTGGCATAGTATGAGATATCTACTTGGTGATATTTGACATGGAATTCCTAAAAGTGGTGATGATTGAAACACTTATATTTTTTCCCTAGGCTTTGCATCTTCTTTCAAGTGCAACTAGGATGGATTGTAGTGAATCTTCACCACAACTTTGATGGCTCATAGGAGGACTTCTACTTGTAGGAGGAAATGAATCCAAAGTATAATGCCTTATGTATTGGACATATTCATTGATTTGTAGTTTTGAAAATTTATGGGCTATTTATTTTATAGCCTTCTCTTGAGGATGTGGGACAACCCCATATTAATTTCATTCTCCTTGAGCCTATACTTTTTCTTTTCATTGTACTTGCTCTTTAGCATAGGCATGTTTTGGCATTTGGGATGATGCAACATGATCTCCTATTGGTGCATAATTTTTTTATCTCCTTTTCTTATTAATTTTAGGCTTATAAGAATTTTCCATCTTGATTTATTTGACTATTTACTTGCTTTGAAACTGATACCCAGAGTAATCTTGTTGTTGGCTTAGCAATCACTCTATTTCTTCTAAAAGTCATCCTACATTAAAATAAGTTAGAAATATATGTATATGTTTGTGTGTGTGTGTGTATTACATTCCCCCTTTTTAGGGGTTGGATTTGATCTTTGTCCTTTCTATTCCATACTTGTTTGTCCATGTACTATCAAAGGATGTACATCCTAAACTTTTGTTAACCGTTAGTCCATTCATCCATCAAAGATGAATCAATGCATTTCATCGGTTAAATACTCATATTGATCTTCTTACATCATCAAAATATGGTCAAAATTTAATCTGAATGTTGGTAGATGTTCTATATGGTGAAGGAAAAGTGGCTTTGATTGAATCTCGAATCTGGTCCCATATCAAGTTCTTAGTATCATGATGGACTAGTCCAAATATATATAATCTCTCAATTTTGTAATAAAATCCCTTGATAGATAGAGGTCGAATGAAACTGGGAAATCAATAATGGAGATGCCTTGTGTCATGGTCATGCTTGGGCATGCATTTAATTCCAATGGAATTTATTTTACCTTGCTCAAAAATTTGACCGAACTGCCATCCAATTGTGCCATGTTCTTGTTAGCGGGTTGATATTTTATTCCTAATGCATCCACAATGCTTTTTGGTATTACAATTATACTTGCTCTTGAGTCTACCATATAATTATGAATTACTTTATCTTTGTAGATGATTGATAGATAAAATAGGGGAGGTTTTGTCCTACTTGGTTCAGGAGCTATGATCTATAATGCCATGGCAACTTGTTGCTACCTTTGTTCCTTTCTTCTTCTTCAAGTAACTTTCTTAAATTCTTTTTTTGTCTTAAGAGAGCCAAGATTTTCCATACCAAGACTAGTAATATAGATTTATTTAGGCGGTTGACAATGTTGAAAGACCCAAGAGACACAACGTTTTGGGTGGTGTGTGTCAGGGTGAACCAAGATCTCTCTTTGATTAGTTGGGCATTTTTGGTTGGTTTTAGTGGTAGTGTTAGTTGCTTTGGGACCTCTAGGGTGCTTTGCTTAGCAAACTTCAAGAGTTTTAGTGATGCAACTACTAGAAGTCCCAAGCCATTACTAGGTATGTTGGCTTGGCTATCTAGAGTCATTTACTCATTTTTTTGAGTGATAGCAGGAGGTCCAAGTGCCTTTTATTTTTTAGGTGATGCGGCTGAAGGCTACCACTATGGTTGAAATGGCTTGTGCTAATTTTTAGGGTTCATTGGGTTACTTTTATCCCTTTCCTCCACTACCAACTTCTTATATCATGTTAGATAGCCTAATTGGACTTGTGGTCTTTTAGCCATTATATTGCTAATCTCATTAGTCATAACATAGATCTCCTCTTTGTCCTAAGGTTACCAAAACTCGTTCTTGGGAGGAACAATCAAGCTCCAAGAAAGTAGAGGAATTTTTATATGGCATCTTCCTACTATTTCTTGAATATGAAATGGATGCCTAAGATGATAATATTTTAGTCATTGTAGTAGTGAGGAGTTGGGACATTTTATTTTTACTGGATTCGACATCTAAAAGGGGGCAATAAAAAGAGGTACACTCTTCTACATATTTTTTCTAGATAGGGGATATTTCCCTAGCATGGTTAGAGAGCTCTATTTGTAGAGGGGTTACCATTGGGACTATTTGATGATTTTGGCCTTAGGCTTGACCATCTTCTTGATTACTTTGAAATTAAATCCTAGGATACCCATTAGATGGGGTTCTATAGCCCTAGTTCCCTTGTGGAAAATGAGGCCTTAGATTGCTTTGATAAGGATACCTTTGGGTATGTTTTTCCCTCCTCATGGCCAATACTTCATTCATAATTAATGTAATCAACTTTTATGGTGCTTCCTTTTTTGGTTCTTTTGGAGTAGGTGGGATTGGAGCCTGTGGGGCAACAACAATTGTAGGTGAGACTGAGAATGATTGAAAAGTCATTAGTTGAGAAACCATAGTAGGTTGGTAAGGGGATAGAGTATTGGGATATATGGTTATGGGCAACCTTGGGGCTAGCCTTCCAATCTAAATCAAATCATTCTTAGCTTGAATGGTTATTTCATAAGCTTTTGGTAGATAATCTCCACTTCAATCCTTAATCATTAATGAGATTTTAGAACCTAAGAACTTCAAGTAGTATATAAATGTGATACATGGGGGAGGATGAAGCTCTTCAATTATTTTGTGCTAGGATTTGTGAATTCTAAGGTGTAAATCCTCTATTACCTCTATTAGAGCTCTCTTGATGATTGACAATTATTTTAGGAGTGATATCCCATTCTCCTTTTCTTTGAATATTTTAATAAATACATTGTTGAGTTGGTCCAAGCTAGCTATCAAACTAGATTGGAGTGTAAGATACCACTCTCTGGCTCTTCCCTTGAAAGAGGTTGTTAGAAGTCTTGGATTCATACTCTACTTTTATGTATTATGAATCATGCATAGACTTACCACATGATTTAGATGCTCAATGGGGTATTGAAATCCTCCCCATTGAAGTAAGTGAAATATTCCAAGGCAAATTAGGGTATCTTATCCCACACTTTATGTGCAGTTGGAGATGCTAAGGGACCTCTATCATTCCAAGCAAGGAATATTTTCGGTGGTCGTGGAGTAGCCATATTATGGCCTACAACTCTTCTTATTCATGTAATGGTTTTGAAGTGTAGTAACAACTCTTATCACTTCTGCAACATAGAACCTAGTAACAAGATATCTATCTAGGTATCTATAGATCTTCATTTAGGGTGAATTCACTATATGAATGTGGCTTGTGCTCTAAAAGCATGTATACTAAGGCCTTCATCATAACCTCAATCTAATATCTTCAAATAGTGGCTTCTTATGATGTTTATTCTAGAGCGGAGTCACTAGGTGACTAAAAGAATGCTTCAACAAGCAGAGGTAGGCATAGACTATCATCAAGTCTAAACCTAACTTGTTGTCATGATTATGGGACCAATGATTTTTCACTAGGGTCCCATTGGGTGTGCCACTAAATTGTTATCCTCTTTTATTGTCTTGATTAGAATAATCGTACCTCATGCAAAGCAACACAATAGGGCCTCAGTCAAGAGCATGAGATTTGACTCAATCGTGGGCCTCTGGGAGTTTTTACAAGGTTGAATCCTTCTTAAGATGTGATCTTTAGGTACACTTTAAATAAAAGTGGAAAAAGGATGTGAGAGGTATAATAAAAATAACTCAAAATAAAAAACAACTAAGATACTAGGGTGGTGATGCACCAAAGATCTACTAAGATCTCCTTGCACCACTAGCCTAAATTTTATGTGCCAATGGTGAAAACTTCCTGTCCTCGACATATATGAGCCCAAATGAAAGTTACCAACACACATACATGCAAATAATGAGTCATAGTATGAGAACCATAGATGGCTACCCAAAAAAATTAGACATATTGGCCTCCCATACATGCATATATGCAAAATAAAACTCAAACCAAATAGAACTAAAGAGCATACACACACATACAAATATGGGTTAAGTGTAGGTCTCCAATACACATATGAATACAAATAAATTTTACAAATATTGTGCCAAAAGTAGAGGTTCAATTTGCCCACAAGCCACTCAGGAGCCAACTACTATACAAAGAGAAATGAAAGGAAATCTTACAAAATATTACAAATGCAAACTTGTTGATCTTTTTTATAGTCTAGACTACTAATATTTATAGATACAATTAAGGAGAACTTCCCTCCAAAATTGCAAGTGACTTTGACTCCTTCAACTACATTTTTTGGGGATTCTAAATATTGAATGTAAATATACTCTACGGTATCTTATGTCAGTCCAAAGTTGCCATTATTGCAGGTGCCATATCTTTATTTTTTAATATTTCACCTACCTCTTCCTAGGTTATCAAGTTGAAGTATATTTGATAGATGACTTTATCTTTTGCTATTAATGGTGTGTCATTCTGGCTCAACTAATTCTTCTAGGAGTTTGTGCACCATTTCTCATATCTCCCCTTTTTGTTTTGATGAGTTCTCATTTGTCAGATCAACTGATCATGCCTTCAAAACTTTTATTTTCTCTTTTCTCAAAGGTTTTACCTAATAGCTCCCACTTATCCAAATATTTTGTCCAATTTTTACTTTAAATATTTTATAAGTCTTGATGGGTAGTCTTATAAAACCTTTATCTTCCACCTTGTCCTACTTCCCCCAAAACCTTTGATCATCCTTGGTTCACGTCTCTTGCTTCAAAACTCATACCAAATTTTACCTTCTAATAAAATATTTTTTTTATCTTCTTCTAAGGCAAGATCCTTTGAAGTCCCACATGGTGTAAACTATAGATGACAACATTTAATTTAGAGGACTTTCCTTCTAGGATATTTCCATGTTTTGCTTTTCCTACTAGGTGAGCAATTTTTGTAGAGAAGCTTCACTCGAGCAATATATTTTATTGCATGTAGAAAGGAAGATGATCCATGATATTCTTGATGTATATTCCCCACAAGTCTTCAGATTCTTCCCCTAGGTCATCCTTCATAATTAAGTATCACTTTAAGAGTGTGATGGATAGATAACAGATAGGGTGTAAGAGGTTGCATGCCCAAAAAAATGTGGATGAGAGCCAATTCTATTGACTTACCCACAATTCTTCTTTGGGTTAAACCTCTACCAATTATAGGACATTTTAAGATATCACTAAAAAAGCTCATCAACCACCATTCATAGTGAGGTTTAGTTCAAATATCACCGAAAGGTTTTAGCAAAACTACCATGGGCCTTGCACATAATAATTTGGTGATTGTCTTAGCTGCATAATATGAGGTATTTTACACCTATCTTCACCCTTTGGAGATATCTACTTGGTGATATTTTACATGGAATTTCTAAAAGTTGGTGATGGATGAAATTCTCCTATTTCTACCCTGGGCTTTGCATAAACTTTTAAGTGCAACCAAGCTGGATTGTACTGAATCTTCACTATAGAGTATGTTTTCTTTAGCTAAATATTTTTTGCATAAAACTAACAATTTTAACCTATATAAATTCACTAGGAGTAAGATCACAAGGTTGGCTAGTATGTTGTAGATACTTCAATTTGGTATACATCCAATGTAGTCCTGAGAAATTCATTTTATCTCATACTAAATTATTATTTACAAATTGTTTGATAACCTATTCTTAAAGTTGAACAATGATGTACAAAATTGTTGTTGGAAATTTGTTAATACAATCAAACATGAATAATAATGGATAAATTATTATTTATAATTTGTTTGATACTCGATTTTCAAAGTTGAATAATGATGCATAAAATTGTTATTGGTAATTTGTTGATACCCAATTTTCAAACATGATTAATGATGCATAATTTGTTGTTGGTGATTTGTTTGGTACCCTATTCCAAACATGAATAATAATGCATAAATTATTATTTGTTTAATATCCTTTTTTCAAACATGAAGAATAATGCATAAATTATTGTTGAAATTTTATTTAATATTTTCAATAATGAAAAATGATGCATAGAGTTATTGGTATTTTATTGATATCCTATTGTTAAACATGAAGTATGGTGCACATATTGATGTTGGAAATTTGTTTGATACATGTTTTCAAACATGAACAATGATGCATAAATTATTAGTAGTAGTTCATTTTAAACATGAATAATGATGCATAAACTACTATCTACAAAATATTTTATATCCCATTTTCAAGCATGACTAATGATGCACAAATAATTGTTGGTAATTTGTTTGATACCTTATTTTCAACCATGATTTTTCAATGCATATGTATGTTGTTAGTTATAATAATAATAAGGTAATGCATATGACCTTCTAAATGATGCGACATTATATCCCTAGCATGGTGAGATAGCCAAAATCTAGTAGTAAGATATGTATACATGCTCATATGCATGAGTATTGAAGGATTGCATTGATGGATGATCTAGAATAGAGAGAGGGCATAGATGAATTGCAAAAGGACTTGTAATCTAGGCCTAAGTGGATGAAAAAAAAGGGTGGCATGCTACATATCATGGAAATGTGCTAAAATGAACCCCATGGTATATAAAAAGTAGAATATATAGAAAATTTTGGCCAAGTTATGATTAATACAATCATTTTTCATATGACTACATGATTTATGGTAACTTCATGTAGATGGTATGTTCATTGATTGATTGTATGAGTTTAGGTGAGTTCGTGAGTATTAATACTCATTGAATGGTTGCATGATTTATGATGACTTCATGTAGGCATAATTACATAACCACAATATTATCTTTTCTTATGTTAGTGTCAATTATCAAAATTTTCCCACAAAAGAGTCAATTTATTTAGATAGGAAGAAGAACTAAGGGAATTCCTTAAATAAATTTATTGGTTGGTTGGTAAATCACACAAATGATGCTCTCCCTTCTCATATATCTAGTAGACTTATTTATATTCCTTATTTGATCATATCAGATAGAAAAATGCATAAAAGGTGCAATGACCCATGTGCGATAGTCTGAGAATAGAATTTACCTTAAGTGGATATGTCATGTCTTCTTTTTAAAAATTAGTCTATTCAAAATGATTAAAAAACATGAACCCAAATATTACTTCAAAAAATATCTTTAATGAATGTGTGAAAATCATCAAGTAAAAATGTTGTATTTTTTGATACTATAAGCAAATTATCAGGTTAATGAAGATTTTTTGACCTCTTGAGTACTTGTGATTTTGTGTTTCTTGCACTTGATTGTATGTGCATGAGAATGAACCTTCTATATGCATTCTATGATGCATTAGTCAAATAAATTTAATGTCATATTACAATAAGAAAAAATTCAAAGAAACTCTATTGTTTAGAAGTCTTTATGATCAATAGAAATTATGTAAACAAGTACTCCTATTGTATGTACATTTTGACCTATATCAAATATAGTTTCATATGAAAACTTTCTTAACTATGTTGGAAAATAGAAATAAAGTATTATGATATAAAATATCAAGTACTTTCAGAGATTATTTCTTGAGTTACTATGTTTATGCATGAGACTAAATCAGTGATTGTAGACCCCATATGGAAATGTTTGTTGTAATGTGTGATTTGTTGTAAACTTGTATGTGTTTGATAATGTAATGTATTATAGGTTATCCTTTTAATATTATAACTAAAAATTCATAGCTTTGGTCCATGTAGTTTGGTCATGAAGGGAAGTCACAGTTGTATATAAATATGATCCCATGTTAATTATCAAGATTGAGCATGGGTCTTCCATAAAACATAACATTAAAAAATTGGTGAAAATATAACATTTATATACCTAACAACATTGTAGTGCTTGTTATCTACTTTAACTTGATTGAATTTTGAGATTTAGTCCAATGGAGAGAAGAAACATAAAGTGATATGAAACATTTTTATGCAAGATTTTTTTCCTTATGTAACACTCAAAATTTTACTTCCTAATTGTTGTTAAAACACTCTTATGCAAGGATAATATGACTACATGTATATTCCTATATGTTTTGAACTACCATCAAATGTGAAAGTGAAAACATAGTAGATAATACTTTGTGTTTTCTTCGATAATTCATTTTTATTTCACTTTGACTTGTCGTTGAGATACTCTATGGAATAACAATTTTTATGTTGTACCGAATATGTTTATAAGATACTAGCACATAAGTTAACAAATGAATGGATATTTAAATAAATTATTCTTTAAGAGTTTGAAACTGTAAGTTCCTAATTATTAAGTTTATTGGTAACTTAAGGGCTATGTAATTTAGTTTATTTAGCAATTTTTTATAATGGATATGACTATAGAATGATTGTCTTGCCTATGTTGTTAATGGATTTAATAATTTTTAATAGCTTATGAAGGCCTTAGAATAAAAAATTTGCAAAGGAACCTTTACGGGTAAATAAAATTGGTTGCTTAGTAGTTAAAACTAAGACTTGATGAATTTTCCCTTACCAAGACCTATAATGAATATCTTTTTATTCCAAAAATAAAATAGTTACTTGATATTCTCTCATATATAAAGAAAATATAACAAGTCATTGAATTAAGATCTAGTACCCATTGAAATCTATTTTATGACAAGAAGTAGTAGTAATCTCAATTGGATCTTGTAATACCTTTTATAGTATGTTTGTTCCTTACAAAGCTTGAGGGAAATTTTTACATTGTTTTAAAAACAAAGGATGAATCTTGTTGTTATTACTTTCTTATGAAATATTAATGATACATGTGAGTCATAACATTGCTTTACAAACTACATAACTTAATCATTAGAAATGTTGTCAAGTCTAGTCACGTAAAACATATGAGATGGGTATTAAAATATTTTTCCATCATGATAGATGTCATGACCCTCCCTGGTGGGCTTTTTGGCACAAGGAAATAATGTATTAATTTATGATGCTTTAATACCTAGTTTGAGCAATTGAACCAACTATGCAATGTTTAGTTGATTTGAAAGAGCATGGTATTGTTGACATATTGTCAAATGTGTAGGATCGGGTACACTCATGGGTGGAAGAAGTAGAATCATGCACCAGAAGTAGGGGTACTTGAGGTTGGGGAAATTATGACTAAGGCAACTTATGGGTAACATGGATGGATACCTTCATGTTCGGTTAGGGATAATCATCAATAACTAGCTACCTTTAACCTCATTTGATAGCCTAGTATTTATTGTAAACTCTCAGGCTAAGATAGGTGACTAGGTTGATGGAAATATTCCCTCTTTTTCTGTTGCATATGTTTGATTATCTTTTACTTCATCACTATCTGCATCAATGGTTTGGAAAGCATTCAAAATCTGGTTATCTATGAAAGCTCCTTGTTTTGCTTAAAACCTTTCAAATAATAGCATGATGTTAGTATTCGATGAAAAAACCTTTTACTTTATATTTTAAGTATAAGAAAAAGAAATTGTTGTTTTAAATGATAACATAAATTCATTTATAAATAATAGTTGAATTGATAACAGTGAAATATTCAATGAAGTAGTTTGAGAGGGACTGCCCAAACTATCGAACTTGTTTCGGCCATATCTCACTCATCCGGACTCGGATTGAGCTAAAATTTTGAGGGTAGATGCCTGAAAAACCCTAGAACGTCTCCACCAATTTTCATATCATTTGGAGCAACACAGATCCTAGCGCATCCCTATGTGTGAACGAGATTTTTGGCAAGCGGCTATGCGAGGGTTTCATCCAGGTTGAGTGCAAGCAGCTCCAGAGGTTGGTTTTTAGGGCCTTCGGGCCCTAGCGGCCAATATTTTTGTGGTTTATGCTCAATATTTTAGCAGGAAATGTTGCAGGGGATCCAATATGGGTTAGAAATTTGTCTTTCAACAGATCATACTGTGAACTTGAGTGACAACGGCTTCCAATTTGTTGCACAAAAGAAAAGTGAAAACCATACCTTTCCACGACGTCTAGGGCAAGGATTAAAGAGATCACAAAACAAGTTTCAAGCAGTTGATCAAAAAATGGCTCATATCTCAAGTGAATCTGGTGCTAAGGTGCACCCACAAAATAATTCTACTATGAAAACCCCTGTCAAGGGTAAGAATTTTGAAGACTCAGCCCCAAAAATGAATTTTAGGGATGCCCTCCATGGTGGACAACCTCAGCCCAATGCTAATATCAATCTTAGGGCTTCCCATAAACCTCTAAGAATGCCTAAGATTGATCCCAGGAAAACGGAGTCAGGATGTCTTAAAGCAGCTGATGGAACTCCTATTGTTAAGCTTGATATGGGTAACATTCAGACTGGCATTGAAGATTTGGAAAAAAGAGGACTAATTTGTCGGTTCGTGGGTTTTCGTTCGAGCCTATCTGCTTTCAAATTCTGGGCTACAAAAAGCTGGAAAACTAAAGGTGAGTTACAAATCTCTATTTATCCAAATGGTTATTTTCTTGTTTTATTTGCTAATAATGAAGATAGAGAGAAAAATTTTCAAGGGGGTCCTTGGTTTTTTGGAAGGGCAGGGCTTTTCATGAAGCCCTGGCATACTAAATTTAAATCCGAAGAAGAGATGCCTTCTATAGCTCCCGTGTGGGTTAGACTCTTTGGCCTCCCTATTGAATTTTGGAATCCTACTATTTTTTCTTCAATTGGAAACTCTTTAGGAACTTTTATGATGACTCGTTGATTGTACTCAAAATTTTGAACATATTATTTATGCTCGGATTTGTGTTTTAATGGATTTTGACAAACCCCTACCTAAAAAGATCACATTACAATTTGGGGAAGACACTTGGGAGCAAGTAGTGGACTATGAGAACATTCCTTTTCGTTGTAGAATTTGCCATGAATATGGTCATTTGGCCAGTGCTTGCCCAAATAAAATTCCTGATCAAAAGAAAGAAGATATAAACTCAACAGGTTTCCAAATGCCTAAGAAGAAGAACACTCAGAAAAAACCAGTTATGAAGGATCAATCAAAGTCATCTGCTAATATGTTTGAAATCCTTTCCACAAATGATGTCCCAAGTGAGGAAGAGGAAATAATGGAAACAGAAATCTTAGAAACACAATTTAAATATGAAGGGAAGAACTCAGAGACAAACCAACAAATCAAAGGTTTTCAACAGAAAAAAAGGGAGAAAATTTACACAAGAAAAACAATCTTTTAAATGTCAAAACTTCAAATAATACAGGTCCCAATATAGACTCCGTTGAACCCTCTAGTAAAATTTTGGTTGTGTACGAGCATTCTTCAAGGTTAGAAGCCATCTCAGATTCAATTGGAATAAGTCAAGAAACAGAGAAAAAAACTGAAGATGGATTCTAATCAAAAAGCAGGTCGCAAGACCAATCAATATCATATGGTAAAAGAAGGTGAAAAGCTTGTAGAGGAAGGTAAGATTAATGCCCTTCCCAAATTTTTTAGCCCTGGTATTAATGAAGATCATCACTTGGAATATTAGAGGACTCAAAGGGAGTCTTTCAAAACAAAATGAAATTAGAAGAATGATTCAGATAAATCATCCACATCTTGTTTTCCTTCAAGAAACAAAGATGTCAATGGAGGATATGGACTCAATTGCCAGTAAAATTTGGCCAGCTGGAAAAGTGGTTTCCCTCGGTTCCCGAGGGACTTCTAGTGGCATTGCTTGTCTTTGGGACCCAAAAGAGGTAGTTATTCACCATATGGTTGGCAGTTGGGGTCTGTTGGCTATAGCTATTCAAAGTAGACATTCCAACCAAATTATGCTCTGCATTACTGTTTATGCTCCGACCGCTTTGGAGGAAAAAAGAAGATAGTGGAAGGATATAACTCATATTATCTCTCATTTTCCTGAAGCTTGGATCTTGATCGGAGGAGATTTCAATACCATCCTCTCTCTGGATGAGAAAAGGGGGGGAAATAGAAATTTGGACAAAAGCACTGACCTCATGAGCGAATATATTGCAAACCTCCATCTTGTGGACATCCAACCAGATAATGGCCTTATGACTTGGTCTAACAGAAGGCAAGGCTTAGCTTGTATAATGGAGAGATTGGATAGGTTTTTGCTCTCTAAAAATTTCTTAATCCATGGTCACATTCCTAAAGTGAAGACTCTTAATAATGTTGGTTCGGATCATTGGCCAGTCATGGTGGAAATGTGGAAAACCAATGTGAGTTTCTCTCCTTTTCATTTTCAATTAATGTGGCTTAGAGACATTTCCTTTAGACCTCGTGTGCAACAATGGTGGAAGGAAGGTAAACCTAGGCATGGGACTAAGATGTTCTGTTTTGCCAAAATACTGCAATACATTAAATCCAAAATCAAGACTTGGAACCGGAAAGAGTTTGGGGATGTTCATAAAAAAAAACATGAAGTTATTGCTCATCTTGAAAATTTGAATAAGAAAATCCATTTAGATGGCCTCACAGAGAAGAGAAGTGCAGATGAAATTAAACTCACAACTCAGCTTGAGGAATGGGAAAAAAGAGAAGAAATCTTATGGAAGCAAAAATCTAGAATTCAATGGCTCAAAGAAGGAGATCGAAACACAAATTTCTTCCACAAATCTCTTCTAGCTCGAAGATCTCACAACTTTATTTCTTCCCTGAAATCAGATTCTGGAGATGTTGTTTATACTTGGGATGGCATGAACTCTATTGTTGTTGATTACTTTTCCAATATTTTTGTTGCTACTCCTCTTGACTCAGCTTCTCAACAAAATGTTCTTCAAGCAATCCCTTCTCTTATCACTTCTGAGGAGAACTCTATTTTGACTGCTCTTATTACTATCAATGAGCTTCAACAGGTAGTTTTTAAAATGCAAAAAGGGAAAACCCCAGGTCCTGATGGTTTTCCCATTGAGTTCTACCAAGAGTTCTGGGATATCCTTCATGTTGATTTATTAGAGGTGGTGGAAGAAGCCAGGAAAGCCAAAGAAATTTTGAAGGTTATCAATAAAACTTATATTACTCTTGTTCCAAAAGCTCAAGAGGTTGATCATATCTCAGCTTTTAGACCTATTGCTTTATGTAATGTTCTTCTCAAAATCATTACTAAAATCATGGCAGAAAGGTTGAAGCCTCTTTTGCATAAGATTATTTCCCAGAGCAAGGGGGTTATGTGGAAGGGCGTCAAATAGTAGATGAGATAGTTCTTGCTTAGGAAGCCATCCATTCCATGGATATGCAAAAATCTCCTTCCATGTTCATTCGGTTAGACTTATCCAAAGCTTATGACAGAGTGGATTGGCACTTCCTTATCAAAGTTTTGAGGCAATTTGGTTTCTCTAAGGATTGGATGGATTGGATTATGGGATGTATCTCTTCAGTTTCCTACTTAGTTCTTATCAATGGCAGGCCTTCTCAGTCGTTCCCAGCTTCCAGAGGTATTAGGCAAGGTGACCCGCTATCCCCTTATTTATTCATCATTCTTGTTGAATGCTTGGGTAGGACTATAACCAAAAAGAGGGAAAACAAAACCCTTGAGGGAGTTACCATTGCTCATGGAGCTAGACCTATCTCTCATCTTCAATTTGTGGATGACTCTACTCTTTTAGGTAAAGCTACAGTTAAGGAAGCTTCTAATATTAAGCAAATCATTAGCTGTTTTTCTAAGGCTATCGGGCAATTGATCAATGAAGACAAATCTAAAGTTATTTTCTTTCACTGCTCTGCTAGACAGGAATCCATGGTCTTGGATAAATTAAGATATAAGAAGACCTCCCTTCCAATCACTTATTTAGGTATTCCCATAAATATTCAAAGGCAAAAAAATAAAGATTGGAATTGGTTGTTGGACAAAGTCAAGAAGAAAATTGGAAAGTGGACCAACAGGTGGCTTTCTTCTGGGGGTAGAATCACCTTGGTAAAATCAGTCCTTCAAGCTATTCCTATTTATGTATCTTCCGTGTTGAATATCCCAAAGGTTGTTCTTCGAGAACTGGATCAAATCAGTCATCGTTTCCTTTGGAGTGGTACTAAGGAGAAAAGAAAATGGGCCTTGGTGAAATGGGACACTTTATGTCTTCCTAAGAATGAAGGGGGGTTAGGATTCCGGTCTTCTATTAATAACAACAAAGCTTTAGCTGCTAAATTATATTGGAGGATGTTGCATAACCCCAATGCTCTTTGGGCCAATAATCTTCGTGCTAAATATGCTGAGAACAAAAGTCCTGAAGACCTTGTTCGCTATCAACTTCCTACCAAAGGTTCTCCCATTTTAGAAGTTCTTAAGACTGGTGAGGATTTGATAAAGAAAAATTTATTTTGGATCATTCATAATGGTCAACAGGCAAATTTTTGGACAGATTCTTGGGATGGTCACAAGCCTTTGATAACTCAGTTTCCCGATTGGAGGCCTTGGATGGAGGAGCTTCACCGAGCTAACTCGGATAAAGGTGGCTAATTATCGTCGGTACCATACTCGGTAATTCAAAGGTTGGTAGATATTGGATCCCTATTGAGGACTGGCCTATTCAAATCCCAGAAAGGCAAAGACAAGATATCCAAGGCATCCTTCATATGAGATCTCTCTCTTGGTCCCATGAAAAAGATTGTTTTGGATGGAACAACACTACTAAGGGTGAGTATTCAGTTGCTCAAGGTTATTTGACCTTATGCCATAATAATCCCAACCATTCTTCTGACATATTTTCTCAATTGTGGGCTCAAAAGCTTTGGCCTAAGGTGAGGTTCTTTAATTGGCTTTTATTGCATCGTAGGGTGCTTACTGGTGAGCAACTTATGAAGCATGGTTTTCATGGCCCTTTTAGATGTGAAATGTGTGAAGAGAATGTAGAAACTCTCAACCATATTTTTATTGAGTGTACTTTAGCCTCTGAGCTATGGAGGAGAATGGCCACTTTACTTGGCTTACAGTGGTCCAATTTTTTTACTTTTGAACAACTTTGGAGGGATTGGCCTAATCAAGAGGGTGTTGATCATTTTATTAGGCAGTTAGTTTGGATGGGTTCTACCATTCTTCTTTGGAATATTTGGAATGAAAGGAACAACCAAATTTTTAATCAAGATAGGAAGGATATTCACTATATTTGGCAAAATACCATAGCCAACTTAGTTGAATCAGTCCATCAACTCCTTAATCACCCCCAAAACTCCCACCAAAGATGGGATCAAGTGATGCAAATATTGAAGATTAAATCTTCTAAGGGCAACCAACTTAAAGGGAATGTGAGTATTAGTAAGATGGATAGGACAAGAAATTGGCAACCTCCTCCTAAGGATTTTGGAAAAGTCAATACCGATGGAGCCTCTAGAGGGAACCCCGGAAAAGCCAGTGTGGGAGGAATTGGTAGACTTTCGGATGGCTCCCTGGTTTTTACTTTTGCTGAGAATTTGGGTATTCTTTCCAATAACCTTGTCGAGGGGTATGGTATCCTCGGAGGCCTTCAGGAGGCTACTAAGGTTGGATGGGAAAAGGTGTTAGTTGAGTCTGACTCTCAACTTATGATTAATATTTTGAAGACTCCTAAGAATCATAAGGTTGATTGGAGAATAAAAAGAATTATTGAGAAGATTCAATTAATCCAGATGGGATTTTTGAAAGTTGATTACAATCATGTGGTCAGAGATCAAAACAAGAGTGTTGATGCTTTAGCTAATTGGGCTTTGGACAAAGGTGATCTTACTTGTTATGGCCACCCTCCTAGATGGTGGGCTTCGCAAATTAGGGAAGCTCTTCTTTCTATCATTTCTTTGGATGGCTCCAGTTCTGAAGGTACCTAGTTTCTTCTTGTTTTTTTTGCTTCTCTTTGGTTCATTCAGGTTTTTTTAGTTCCCTAGCTCAAACTATTCTTTCTTTTGTTTCCTCTGTTGATTCTTGCCTTAATAGTCTTCTGGTCTAGATAGGTCATTGTTATGTTCAATTTTTTTCTTTTTCTTTTTTTTTTTTTGTTTAGTTTTTTAAGGTGTGTGTGTTCTTTTGTTTTGTTTTGTTTTTGTGTTCTTTGTGTTGTTTTTTGTTGTTCTTGTGTTTTTGTTGTTTTGTGTTTTTTTATGTTTTTTGTTATTGTTCTTGTGTTTTTGTCGTTCTTGTTCTTGTGTTTCTCTTTGTTTGTGTTAATTCGTGTTTTTATGTGTGAGTGTTTTCTATGTTTTTTGTTTTTGTTTATTGTCTTTGTTGGTTGTTTTTTTTTTTTTTTTTTTAATATTTTAGGTTTTGGTTGTGTTTATTTTTCATGTTTTTTTGGGTTATGTCTTTGTAGTGTTTTGTTGTTTTTGTCTTGTTTGTGTTTTGTTATGTGGTTCTTGTGTTTTTCTATGTGGTTCGTGTTGTGGTTTCTTTTATCTTATTGTGTGTGTGTTTGGTTGTGCTTTTGTTTTTGACACACTCAAGGAGCATGTTTTTTATTTTATTTTATTATTTTTGTTGTTATTTACTTATTTTTAAATTGGTTTTGTGTGTTTGTTTGCTCCTTGAGTATGTCAAAGGTGGTAGGCCAGGTCCGAGTCCTGGGCGTTTTTGGCGGAATGGATACCCCCGCCTCCTTGGGTCTTACCCGAAAGTGGCATCCCTTTTGGGATGTTTTCCACAAATAAAAAAAAATAAAATAATAGTTGAATTGTTTTAAATGATAATAGAGCTTCATTTATAAATAATAGTTTTATTATTTTAAATGATAATAGAAATTCATTTATAAATAATAGTTATATTGTTTTAAATGATAATAGAAATTCATTTATAAATAATAGTTATATTGTTTTAAATGATAATAGAAATTCATTTATAAATAATAGTTATATTGTTTTAAATGATAATAGAAACGCATTTATAAATAATAGTTATATTGTTTTAAATAATAATAAAAATTCATTTATAAATAATAGTTATATTGTTTTAAATGGTAATAGAGCTTCATTTATAAATAATAATTGTATTATTTTCAAATAATAATATAAGTTCTTTTATAAATAATAAATGATTTACAAGAAGTTCATTCTACAATAATGAAAGTTTATTTTAGATAATGTAAAAAAAAAATTACATTATAGAAATCCTTTGTCGACCATGGGAAGGAATGCCTTGACGGCGAAGCTTCTATGAAGAGGAAAAAGATTTAAGATTTGATTTGAACCTGCTCATCCATCGAGGTGATAAGGTGGAATTGAAGGCGGATATATGGGGGAGTTATGAGATAGGATAGCAGTAGACGAAGAGTGGACATCGTCCCTTATCAAGAGGAGTATGGCAACGCTTTGGGGATGACCGAATGGCAAAGAAGGAAATAGAAAGAAGGATTTCACAACAAAAGGTGAAAAGAGGAAATTCAGTGCCAAAATACTAAGTCTTGGTGGGGAAACATTGCACGATTCAAATCGAATGTAGACACAGTCGATCTCCAAATCATCAGGTTAGACATTAAAACACCTTCCTTCCATGTTTAAATTTGTGTTTGGTTTACATCGGTTCGGCCGCATGTGTTGATATTTTTACCTTGACATTGGACGTACGGTTTGCTTCTTTGGTTTGGCTACGCCCCTCCTACCTAAACTAAGATTTTGGTCCTCGCTTTGGATCACACCTTTGTTTGGATAAACTTGTAGCAAGGGGTTCATCCACTTGAAGATGACATTCTACCATTTGAACCTTATGTTTAGAAGTGTCTAAATGGATAACCGGAGTTGCGACATCCCTATTAGGCTAACGTATGGTTTCTGGAAGCTTCCTAGAACATCGTAACCACTGTTAGCTTCATGTTGAAAACTAGGTGCTTTGCTATTTCCCTCTCAAGCCCCATGTTTGGTTGTTAGTCTTGTAGGAAGTGCTATGGCGGGATGGGTTTTGTTCTCCTATATCTTAGAATTGTTGTTTTACCTAGCCACCGTGAAGCGTCGGTTCCTCCAAGAGATGTTGTGTAGGGTGTTCATGGGTTACCTATAGATGCTCGAGGTTGAATCTCCCACCCGATTGGATTGCTCACCTTGAGAGTTTGTCATTTATAAAGACTTGTTTCGTCCACTCGCTCAACAACATCCCTATGGGGATCTATCTGCTCGACCGACCCTTGGTCGCCCAGCATTTCAATGAGATTCCAAGTTCTGGAATCGTAGGCTTCACCTGAGCCAATATTCTTTGTTGCTTAGGGTTAGGTCATGGGTATTAGATAATTAAGTGTTGGTTGAGTACATTCATGCTTACAATTATGGATTTGTTTTCTCTTAGCTTGAATTTTGAGTAAACGAATGGAGACAAGTTGACTTCCTTTCTTTTAATTTGATTTATTAAATAAAAAGGACTATGATTATTTGATTTATTAAAGAGAGTAGTCTTTGATTTATTAAATAAAAAGGATTGTGATTATTTGATTTATTAAAGAGAGTAGTCTTTGATTTATTAAATAAAAGGACTGTGGTTATTTGATTTATTAAAGAAAGTAGTCTTTGATTTATTAAATAAAAGGTTCTTGAGTTATTTGATTAATTGAAGAAAGTAGTCTTTAGTTATATTAAATAAAGGGTTTGTGATTTATTTGATTAATTAAAGAAAGATGACTTTAATTGGTGGAAATAGTTTGTTTTGTAAATTAAGGGTATGGGACTTTAATTTATAGAATAAAGGAAAAGGGTTTATTTATGGATTAAAGTAAGTGACTTTGATTTATTAAATAAATAGAAATAGTTTGGTTTGTAAATTAAGGGTATGGAACTTTAATTCATAAAATAAAGGAAAAGGGTTTATTTATGGATTAAAGCAAGTGAATTTGATTTATTAAATAAATTGAAATAATTTGTTTTGTAAATTAAGGGTATGGGACTTTAATTTATAGAATAAAGGGTTTATTTATGGATTAAAGTAAATGACTTTGATTTATTAAATAAATAGAAATAGTTTGTTTTGTAAATTAAGGGTATGGGACTTTAATTTATAAAATAAAGGAAAAGGGTTTATTTATGGATTAAAGTAAGTGACTTTGATTTATTAAATAAATAAAAATAGTTTGTTTTGTAAATTAAGGGTATGGGACTTTAATTTATAAAATAAAGGAAAATGGTCTATTTTATGAATTAAGTAATGAGGCTTAATTTATGGAAGTAGAGGAACCTAGTTTATTTGATGATTAAAGGTATGGGACTTTAACTTGTCAAATAAAGGTTGAAAGAATTAATTAAAGTAAAACCTATAATCTAGTTGCATTTGTTGAAGGACTCTCATTGGGTAATGAGAGGGGGAAATGAAAATAGAGATTTTTATGGATATCAACTATGTAGTAGATGGTTAGATACTTTGATTTAATTTGTATAGTTGCAATTTTCTATTAAATAAGTAAATGCATTTAGAAGCGTGTCTATCATGGAACCATGAGTGCCTTGATCCCCTACTATCCTCAATGATCAATAGAAATCTGAGGAGGAGCAAGGAGGCAGTTGGAACCAATGTATCAGTTTGATTCTACTTATCATGATTTAAGCTCAAATAGATTAAAATTGTGGGAAGATTTCCCTGATGAAATTGATGTGATATATTATTCTTTAAGAGTATAGAATATTTACCATGCTTGCTTATATGTAATAATTGTTTAATTGTTGGAAGATGTACCTTTAAATTATTGCTTGAATTATCTATTTTTTGCATTTAAATTCCTTTCAATCAATGTTTACCTTCTTTAAATGTTGCTTCCTTTCTAGTATATTTTGTATGCTTTATGAATTATGCTTTTTTTAGATTTAGTATCTATTCTTGCTTTCTTGCTAAACAACAAAAACTTAAGTATTGAGTTCTAGGGTGAACTTACATGATGATCTAAGGGAATTGATACCCACTTAGGGTGAACATAGGTGACCTAAGGGATTAAGACCCCTTAGGGAGAATGATAACTAAGTTATGGAAATACTACATCTGAGTTAAGATAGCTCGTCATGTAGACGAGATGGATAGCTTAACTTGCAATACGCGTAGCATACCTACATAGACTGACTTGTGTATGGTATGGAGATGGGCGTATACCTTCAATGGATTGAAGGTGATAAGTTTAGCTCATCAAGAATGATGAGAGAGATAAACTTATTTGCGGTAACACATAATATGCCTACACAGATGGACTTGTGTGAGGGTATTTTGTGAGATGTAGCTCTTTAGGAAACTTAGGGGATTTAAACAATAGGTCAATTAAAGGTCGGTTAGGGGTTTATGAATCCCTCTCAAAAAAAATATTTTTTGTGTTTTTCTTGTAGTTATATTTTGGGTCATTACATTTGGTATCAGAGCTCTAGGTACGAGGGTATAGAGCTTCTTATGTGCTAAAGGGATTTGGATGTCTTTCAATGAAGGCTTGCTTAAGTTTTAAGCTAAAGTTGGGAAGACCTAGAATCTCCTAATTGCTAGAATCTAATGGGAACTAATCCCAAGGGTGATTAGAGTGTTATGATACCTTACTTATGATAAGTATGGACTTTGGTAATGAAGTTATATCATAACCTTGGAATACCATCCTAATTAGATTATTGATGCTTTTAGCATAACTCTATATTGTGGCTTGAATTAGTGGTACAGTTCAGAGTGAAGTTGTAACCTAATATTTTCCTTGGATGTAACCAAGTAAAATGTCACCTAAGGCCAAGATATTTGGCCCATGGTTGGAAGGTAGAGTATGGTTCTAGGAAAACCTACTTAGTAAACCAGTGTTACCCGATGACAAAGATTACTTTAGCTAGTGGTACCACCGAAGGTTGTTTGTATGTAGCTTCACTTCATGCCTTTGATGTGATCCTATGGATGGATTGGTTGCAGGCCCGTAAAGCCTTGATCAATTTCTTTGACATATGGATCGAGTATTTGGAGAAAGGTAAGGAAAGACTAAGAATGCATAACGAGCATAGGGCTTTCAAACCCTAGATGTTGTTGGCTATGCAATTGAAGAAAGCCCTCAATAAAGGAGGGATAGTGTATGTTGTAAAACTCAATGAAGTAGGAGATGATCAAAAGAGAGAAGTGTTAGGAAAACACCCAACTTTGTAGGATTTTAAGGATGTGTTCCCAGAGGATTTACCTAGACTCCCTCTTGTGCAAGAATTTGATTTCACAATTGATCTTATGCCAGGAGTAGAACTTATTCATAGATATCCATATAGGATGAATCCTATCGAGATGCAAGAACTAAAGGTTCAACTGCAAGGGCTATTAGAAAATGAATTGATAAAACCATGTGTGTCACCTTGGGTTGTACCAGTCTTATTTGTGAAAAAGAAATATGGCTCCTTAATATTATGTATCGATTACATGATGCTTAATAAGGCTATAATCAAGAACCGATATCCCCTACCTAGGATCGAAGATTTATTCGATCAACCGAGAGATGCCATAGTATTCACTAAGATTGACCTAAGATCAGGGTATCATCAATTAAGAATATATGAGGATACTCACAAAACGGTATTTAAGACTAGATATGGGCATTATGAGTTCACCACCCTACCCTTTGGACCGACTAATGCCCTAGTTGCATTCATGAATTTAATGAACAATGTGTTTAGAAGGCACATGGACTAGTTTGTCCTTGTATTTCTAGATGATATCTTAATATACTCTTGAAACAAAGAAGAGCACGATAAACATCTCAAGATCATGTTAGAGTTGTTGAGGAAAAATCAACTCTATGGAAATCTAGCCAAAAGTGATTTCTACGTTTCAGAGGTACAATATCTTGGACATATCATATTAGTAGAAGGAATTGTTGTGGATCTAGAGAAAATTGATGTCATCCTGAATTGGCCATCCCTTACTAATGTGACTGAAGTGCGGAGCTTCATGAGGTTAATGGGTTACTATAGATGTTACATAAAGGATTACTCTAAAATTGCTACGATAATAACCAAAAATGAAAGAAGCCCATAGATATCCTTATTATGCTCATCTTAGAGGGACCAAAATGCGGGAAAACATGAAAAGAACCTTCTTTTGGGTAGGAATGGAGAAGGATATCACCGATTTTGTTGCTCGGTGTCTTGAATGTTAGAAAGTTAAGGCAGAATGCAAGCATCCTGCAGGAAAATCATATCCACATAATGTACCTACTCAGAAATGATAGGTCATATCTATGGATTTTATAGTAGGGTTACCCAAGACCAGGTATCAACATGATGCAATCCTTGTGATAGTCGACAAATTGACTAAGGTTACACATTTTATACCCGAAAACATCAAGGATGATGCTCAGGTAGTGGCTAATAGATTTTCCAGAGAGGTATTTCGATTACATGGATTTCCTGAGGTAATCATTTTAGATAGGGATTCCAAGTTCACTTTTGAATTCTAAAAATCCCTACATCATGCAATGGGTACAAAACGGAATATGAGCTTGGCATACCACTCTGAAATAGATGGTCAAACTGAATGGGTAAACCAAGTACTAGAAGATATGCTCTACATGTACTGCATTGATCATAAGTCTCATTAGGAAGACTACCTACATCTTTTAGAGTTCACCTACAATAATGGACATCACTCCTCTTTGGAAATGGCTCCTTTTGATGCCTTGTATGGGCGGAAATGTAGAACGTCATTGTCTTAGGACAACCTAGAAGATCGAGTTGGGATTGGGCCAGATATGGTCAAAGAAATGGAAGATCACTTAAAGGTAATCATGCAAAGACTTAAAGAAGCTACTAATAGGAAGAAAATTTATGCTGATCTAAAGAGGTCTCCAAGAGAGTACTCAGTTGGAGATAGTGTTTGTAAGGGTTAAAGCGGTGAAGAGTGCTATCAAATCCATGAAATTGGATCCTCAGTTTTTAAGACCCTTTGGGATCACTGAAAAGATCAGTTCGATTACATACTAACTTGCCTTACCACCTAACGTGTCATATATCCATGATACCTTCCAAATATCCTTGCTTAGGAAATATGTTGTTGACCTTGAACATGTGTGGGATGTTTCTAAATTGCATATGGTAAATCCATAGGCTATTGAAGTGATGTCGGTAAAGATTCTTGAGTTTCGTTCTAAGTCTATGCGGAATCGAACTCTTGAGCAATGTAAGGTCTAGTGGGACCGGTTTTCTGAAAGAAATGCCACTTGGGAAAAAGTGGATGATATGCAAAAACATTTCCCCTTCTTGTTTGAAAGTATATAACGTAATAATTTTTATTTTGTAAAATTGGAAACACCTGGAACGGTGTTTAGTCCCAGGGGATAGGATGTTGTGACCCTCCCTGGCGGGCTTTTTGGCACAAGGAAATAATGTATTAATTTATGATTCTTTAATACGTAGTTTGAGCAATTGAACCAACTATGCGATGTTTAGTTGATTTGGAAGAGCATGGTAGTGCTGACATATTGCCAAATGTGCAGGATCAGGTACACTCATGGGTGGAAGAAGTAGAATCATCCACCAGAAGTGGGGGTGCTTGAGGTTGGGGAAATGATGACTAAGGTAACTCGAGGGTAACATAGATGGATGCCTTCACATAAGCATGAATTCGGTTAGGGATAATCGTCAATAGCTAGCCACCTTGAGCCTCAGTTGATAGCCTAGTAGCTATCGTAAACTCTCGGGTTGAGACAAATGACTAGGTTGATGGAAAGATTCCCTCTTTGTTTGTTGCATATGTTTGATTATCTTTTACTTCATCACTATCTGCATCAATGGTTTGGAAAGCATTCAAAATATGGTTGTCTATGAAAGCTCCTTGTTTTGCTTAAAATCTTTCAAAGAATAGCATGATGTTAGTATTCGATGAGAAAACCTTTTACTTTATATTTTAAGTATAAGAAAAAGAAATTATTATTTTAAATGATAATAGAAATTCATTTATAAATAATAGTTGAATTATTTTAAATGATAATAGAGCTTCATTTATAAATAATAGTTTTATTGTTTTAAATGATAATAGAAATTCATTTATAGGTAATAGTTATATTGTTTTAAATGATAATAGATATTCATTTCTAAATAATAGTTATAATTTTTAAATGATAATAGATATTCATTTATAAATAATAGTTATATTGTTTTAAATGATAATAGAAATTCATTTATAAATAATAGTTATATTGTTTTAAATGGTAATAGAGCTTCATTTATAAATAATAATTGTATTATTTTCAAATGATAATATAAGTTCTTTTATAAATAATAAATTATTTACAAGAAGTTCATTCTACAATAATGAAAGTTTATTTTAGATAATGTAAATCTATTTTAAAACTATATAGAAATCCTCTACCGACCATGGGAAGGAATGCCTTGATGGTGAAGCTTCTATGAAGAGGAAAAAGATTTAAGATTTGATTTGAACCTACTCATCTGTCGAGGTGATAAGGTGGAATTGAAGGTAGACGGATGGGGGAGTTATGAGACAGGATGACAATAGATGAAGCGATTGGACGCTATCCCTTATCAGGAGTATGGCAACGCTTTAGGGGATGACAAAACAACGAAGGAGGAAATAGAAAGAAGGTTTTCACAGTGAAAGGTGAAAAGAGGAAAGCCAACAACAAAATGCAAAGTCTTGGTGGGAAAACGTTGCGCGATTCAACTCAAAGGAAAGGTAGACACAGTCGGTCTCCAAATCATCAGGTTGGACATTAAAACATCTACCTTCCATGTTTAAATATATGTTTAGTTTACATCATTTTAGCTGCATGTGTTGAGCTTTTTACCTTGTGGTTGGACGTATTCTTTGCTTCTCTGGTTTGGCTACACCCCTCCTACCTAAACTAAGATTTTGGTCCTCACCTTGGACCGCACCTATGTTCAGATAAACCTGTAGTAAGGGGTTCATCTGCTTGACGGTGACATTCTGCCATTTGAACCTCAAGTTTAGAAGTGTCTAAATGGATAAAAAAATTTGTGACGTCCCTATTGGGTTGACGTTCGGTTTTCGAGAGCTTCCTAGAACATCGTAACCACCATTAGCTTCATGTCGAACCTTGGGTGCTTTGTTGTTTCTCTTTCGGGCACCGTGTTTGGTTGTCGGCCTTGTAGGAAGTGTTATGGCGGGCTGGGTTTTGTTCCCCTATAGCTTAGGGTTGTTGTTTTACCTAGCCACTTTGAGGCGTCGATTCCTCCAAGCGATGTTATGGTGTTCATGGTTAACCTACAGACACTCGAGGTTGAATCTTTGATTTATTGAAGAGAGTAGTACTTGATTTATTAAATAAAAAAAACTATGGTTATTTGACTTATTAAAGAAATTAGTCTTTGGTTTATTAAATAACAGGTTCATGAGTTATTTGATTAATTGAAGAAAGTAGTCTTTAGTTATATTAAGTAAAGGGTTTGTGATTTATTTATTTTTTATTTTTTTTATTGATAATGGGTTTTGAAAGGATCCTAAAACCTTGTTACAGGATAGAAAGGGGAGATCCCAAACGAAACCAAAAATCCCAAAACACTACAAGCCAAAACAGAGGAACCATTACAATAACCTCATAACAAAAAACCACAAAGATAAAGGGGACAAAACCCACAAAATTGCCACTGGAAGTAGCCAAACATCCAATACAAACTAAAAGGGAACATCCCCAAGCCACAGAGGACCATCCACAGAAAAACCCAGCTATTCCGGAATTGGGAGATAATCCTGGTCATCATCATCCTCCTTGGAGGCCTCCTCCCCGAGGGTGGCCATCTTCTAATTCATCTAGTTGATGAGTTTACCCGCCCTCACCAGCATCGACGTGGCAAGGGAGAAAATATCGTCCAAATCGGTCATCGAGTCGACATCATCAGTGGAATAAGTAGGGAAAGCACCAGGGGAGGGAGCAATAGTTTTCTTTTGTGTTTTGCAAGCCGACGAGGAAAAATCTAACAAAGTGGAATTCACAAGAGAAACCAAGATGTTTTTACCTTTCTCGACTAAAGACTTCACACGAGTCGAGCGCCTGCTAGGAGTAGAGACACCAACAGAAGAGCCCAACAATAATTTTTGTCTTCTCGACTTTCCAGAAGAGCCAGCCTTCACGTCAATAGATTGGCCATCAGCCGTCAAAAACAACCCTAGATGAGCTCGGGATGGGGCCAGGATTCTGATTCACCTCAAGACCCCCAGCTTCAACAATCCTTTGCTTAGGATTATGGTTGATATAATTGAATATGAGAAGGTTCAAGCCCTGGTGCTTCGGATAGGTTGACTTCCCTTTACGAACGCTATCAATCGAAATCTCCATTGAAAGGAGAAGGTATTTCGGCATATTGATCAACTTGACATCCTTCAAGTAATTGAGAAAGGCCATGTGGAAACTCCGTAGCGGCAATGACGGTTCATCAATCGTTAGATACTGCATCACAGGAACCAAAACTTTGTTCCACGGATGCGGGAGATCCTCTCGGACAAAACCATTGTCTTTTTTGGTGAGAAACTTGTCCTTTTCTCTGAATAACATCAGTTCACCCACCACGGAGTGTTTGTCACGGCAGATAATCTCACCATCGTTGGGAAGCCCTGTAATTTCAGCTAGGATATCAATCGTAATAGCAAACGTAAGGCCCCTGAGGGACACAGTGCCACTATCCCAAGTCTGGACAAACTCTCTTGATAATTCAGGATCATGTCCCTAAATTTTTTTCAAAAAGGTTAAGAGCCCATGTGATCCCATAATTTCCTCCACAACTAGGTCAAGCTGCAAGGAGTCAGGCTCGACAAGTGCCGTTATCACCCTCCTCTGGACAAACTCTCTTGATAATTCAAGATCATGTCCCTGAAAATTCTTTAGAAAGGTTAAGAGCCTATGTGATCTCATGATTTCCTCCACAACTGGGTCAAACTGCAAGGAGTCAGGCTTGACAAGCGTCATTATCACCTCCTCTTACGGACAGAACCAAGAATAGACTTGCCCCAAACCCCCAAAACAAGGGTTTGTGATTTATTTGATTAATTAAAGAAAGATGACTTTAATTGGTGGAAATACTTTGTTTTGTAGATTATGGGTATGAGACTTTAATTTATAGAATAAAGAAAATGGTTTATTTATAGATTAAAGTGACTTTGATTTATTAAATAAATAGAAATAGATTGTTTTGTAAATTAAAAGTATGGGACTTTAATTTATAAAATAAAGGAAAAGAGTTTATTTATGGATTAAAGTAAGTGACTTTGATTTATTAAATAAATAGAAATAGTTTGTTTTGTAAATTAAGGGTATGAGACTTTAATTTATAAAATAAAGAAAAAGGGTTTATTTATGGATTAAAGTAAGTGACTTTGATTTATTAAATAAATAGAAATAGTTTGTTTTGTAAATTAAGGATATAGGACTTTAATTTATAGAATAAAAGAATAAGGGTTAATTTATGGATTAAAGTAAGTGACTTTGATTTATTAAATAAATAAAATAGTTTTTTTTTTGTAAATTAAGGGTACGAGACTTAATTTATAAAATAAAGGAAATGGGTTTATTTATGGATTAAAGTGACTTTGATTTATTAAATATAAAGAAATAGTTTGTTTTGTAAATTAAGGGTATGGGACTTCAATTTATAAAATAAAGGAAAATGGTCTATTTTATGAATTAAGTAATAAGGCTTAATTTATGGAAGTAGAGGAACCTAGTTTATTTGATGATTAAAGGTATGGGATTTTAACTTGTCAAATAAAGGTTGAAAGAATTAATTAAAGTAAAACCTATAATCTAGCTGCATTTGTTGAAGGACTCTCATTGGGTAATGAGAGGGGGAAATGAGAATAGAGATTTTTATGGATATCAGCTATGGAGTAGATGGTTAGATACTTTCATTTAATTTGTATAGTTGCAATCTGGCTATGAAATAAGTAAATGCATTTAGAAGCATGTCTATCATGGAACCATGAGTGCTCTGATCCCCTACTATCCTCAATGATCGATAGAAAGTTGAGGACCAAGGAGGCAGTTGGAACCAATGTATCAGTTTGATTCTACTTATCATGATTTACTTATGCTCAAATAGATTAAAATTGTGGGGAGATTTCCCTGATGAAATTGATGTGATATATTATTCTTTAAGAGTATGGAAGATTTACCATGCTTGCTTATATGTAATAATTGTTTAATTGTTGGAAGATGTACCTTTAAATTACTGCTTGAATTATCTATGTTTTGCATTTAAATTCCTTTCAATCAATGTTTACCTTCTTTAAATGTTGCTTTCTTTCTAGTATCTTTTGTATGCTTTATGAATTATGTTTTTTGTTAGATTTAGTATCTATTCTTGCTTTCTTGCTAAACAACAGAAACTTAAGTATTGAGTTCTAGGGTGAACTTAGAGGATGACCTAAGGGAATTGAGACCCCCTTAGGGTGAACATAGGTGACCTAAGGGATTAAGACCCCTTAGGGAGAATGATAACTAAGTTATGGAAAGACTACATCTAAGTTAAGATAGCTCATCATGTAGACGATATGGATAGTTTAACTCGATATACACGTAGCATACCTACACAGACTGACTTGTGTATGGTATGGAGATGGGCATATACCTTCGATGGACTGAAGGTGATAATTTTAGCTCATCAAGAATGATGAGAGAAACTTATTTGCGATAACACATAAAACTCCTACACAGATGGACTTGAGTGAGGGTATTTCCTGAGATGTAGCTCTTCAAGGAACATTGGGGATTTAAACAATAGGTCAATTAAAGGTCGGTTAGGGGTTTATGAATCCCTCTCAAAAAAAATTATTTTCTTTTATGTGTGTTTTTCTTGCAGTTAGATTTTGGGTCATTACAATAGGACCCCATGGAAGATAGAGAACCAAACTTTAAATATGTTTATAAGAACAAACTTTTTTGTTGGGATCTTCCATAGAGAGGTTATGGATGGTATGACTAGTTTAAGATCCACTAGCCATAATGATAGGGATTAATATTATATTTTATAATATTATCCCTTTTTCACATGGATCATGATATTGCATTTAATACTCACATGGATCGTGCGTATTAAATACCGACTTGTAAAGGTAGACATGCCAATAAATATATTTTTTATTAATGTAATTCTCAGTTTTCATTTGTGCCATTTTGTGTCGTCTATTAAGAGTGTTTCCCACATCAGTGGTATCAGAGCAAGGTGCAAGGGTTTGGAGAGTATCCTCTTCCTGAGACTATATTGGTTCATAAAGGAATGAGAAAACCAACCCATGGATCTTGACTGGTGAACATTCTTCCTTCCGTGAACACTTTCGTGCACCCTCGATTTTGAATACTCTCGGATGGGGTCCCTCTGAATCTCGATCCTCAGCTAGTTGGGTCCGTCAAACTCCGACCTTCAGCTATTGATCCAAGCATCTGTCTTTGCGTTTGGATCCTTTCTGGTGTCTTTCACGACTGCCATTGTGGATGAAATCTTTGTTGCTATTCTTGAACGTTGTGCACGTTTTACGTTTGAGTCTCTTGGGTCTGTGTCGCCAGCCATTCCACGACACACATTCCCCCACGACGCCATTCTACTACCTCACGCACTCGCAAACCCGTCGAACAACGTTTTGCAAAGCTCCAGCATCCTTCACGGTCCTTCTGGAGAGTTGGCACGTTCTGTTTCAGATCGTCCACTTGGTCTCCCTCGCCCATTCCGATGACCAAAACGTGCTTCTCGACGTCCAAAACACCTCCCTACGACACGATTTCCCAACGATCCTACACGCAAAGAACTCTTGTGCAGCCTCCGCCATCGTTGCAATAACGAACTTATCCTCGCCACCGACGCTTGCTCCTCCTTGTCGTCGACGCTTGCTCCACCAATTCTGTCGTCCTCAGCACAGATCTGACATTCTTTCAACACTCCATGCGACAGATCTAAAGATTTCTAGCATTCATCGCTTGTAGATTGAACAAAAAAATCATTTCTGGAGGTATTCGATGATTTCAGACGACACACTGCGTGATCCAACGAACGTTTATTTTTTCGACAGTTAATAATTGGCGTTTGCTAAGGTTTGAAAACGTTTTCCAGCGAATAATTTTTTTCAGCGTCGTTCGAAGCGCCGGTCGGAAGGGAGATTGTTGTAGGACAAACGCATTTCGCATTTTGTCCCACATTCATTGTATCGCACACAAGCGGGGGTTTATTAACCAAAAGACACCATATTGTCGTAGCTAGCTTCTGTTGGCTACCCTCCCCCTTTGATTGGCCACCCTCTACCGCTAGCTATCCGTCGCCTGTCGCCCCGCTGCTCTTGAGTTTGCCACTTGTCGCTTGTTATCTGTCCCGCCTATCGCCCGCCACTCCTTGAGTTTGTTGCCTGTTGTCCGGTTCGCCCTGTTGTCTGATCCATTGTCTCCTTGCTTTCCGTGCGTCCTGCGGACCGTTGGTTGTTGTTCGTTGGGGGTTGTGCACCTTGTTGACCATTGGTGACTATCAAGTTTGATGTCTCCTTACTTTCTGTGCAACCTATTGACTATCCGTAGATGTTGTGCGTCCACTGTCTGTTGGTTTTTGTGGTTTTTGGTTCGCGTGTTGGTCGTTGACTGTTGTCTGTTGGCTGTTGTGGTTGTTGGTTCGCGCGTTCGTTGGTAGTTGTGCATCTTGTTGACCGTTGGCAGTCGTTTCAAGTGAAATTATGATCATTGTGAGGTGTCGGTTAAAACTCATGTTGACCATTGAGTCTATCCTTGGTCCAATCAAGGAGGGAGGGCTCATTCATAGTTGAACACACAAATTTTGCCTAATTTTGCATCTCGATCTGGCGCCTAGTAAACCCTTGGCCACTCCTAGTAAACCCATGGCTACCAATATGGCCATTGTTGAAAAATTGGCTGAAATCACTATAGCCCAAAATGAAAAAATGGAAAAATGGCTGCCATGTTGCAAAACCTTCAATGTTCCTCCCATCCTCCTCGTCCAAGGTGTGAAGTAAAAATATATGAAGGCTCCCAAGACCCTAAGGTACTCAATAGTTGGATCCTTGACATGGAGACCTGGTTTGAATATACTCACACTCCTGATGATGAAAAGGTTTCATTCGCAAAGCTCAAAATTTCCAACATCACCAAAGTTCTCATTTCCAATCACCACAATCCAATTTGTACATGGGAGGAGATGGTACAAGTTTTGAAGGCCTCATTTTATCCATCAAATTATGAGGACTTACTGAATCAATGGTTACGCCTTCGTCAAGGCAAGAGGGAATCTATACAATATTTCATTCATCATTTCAACCGCCTTTGAGTTTTACTTGGCATTTCATATTCTAATGTTGTCTTGATTGCAAAGTTTAAAAGTGGTCTTCTTGCACACTTGTATAGGGAGATCAAATATACTACTTGCACAACATTGGATGATGCATTCAAACATGCGCAACTAGCTGAGGAGAAGTTCATGGCACAACGGTGGGAGCCTCGCTACTCTTTTGGTGGTTCGACAGAAGATGTGCACAAGCATCAACAAGGACGAAAGAGACCTTCCCATGTTTCTTCTTCTGTTACTCCCACCTCTTACTCACCCCCTGCTTCTAAAAATTCATTTCCTTCTTCCTCTTCTTCTTCATTCTCTCATGCTCAAACTGCTAAATTTTGTAACTATTGTAAGAGGCAAGGCCATGATAAAAATCAATGTCCACAGTTACAAAATAAGAAGAATATTTTTGTACAATCTTATGAGGGCACTTGTGATAACCCCATCGAGACTACTGGAGAAGAAGAAATTTATGAGGAGTTGAGAGGGCAACTCAATAATGTAACACTTATGAATCACCATTCCAAAGCAGGTGACCATGACCATCTGTTTGTCACTCGGGCTCACTTGCTCCATAACTTTGTAGTAGATTGTATAATCGATAATGGATCACAAAAGAACCTTATTGCACAGTCCATTGTCGATAGGCTCAAGCTTCCTACATCAAAACATCCTCACCCCTACTCTCTTGGGTGGAAGGATAGCACAAACACATCACAAATCACACACACATGCACCATCACATTTGTGTTTGGCCCCAAGTTTTGGGATTCGATCACGTGTGATGTCACACCAATGGATTATTGTGGGTTACTTCTGGGGAAACCTTACCAATATGATAGAAGGGCAACATATGATGCATATAAAAACTCATACACATTACAAAAATATCAAAAGAACTATCTCATTAAAAGCACTCCACTATCTACAAAGCACACCACTAATCTTCTACTTACTTACCACCAAGCCAAGAAAGCCACTAATCAAGCACAAGCACTTGCACTAATTTTCATTCACCCACAAGCACAGCCAACACAAGCAAAAGTATCAAAAAGCAGTAATAACACACAAGTGGATAAAATATTGCACAAGTATGAGAGTGTTTTTCAAGAACCCACTTCTTTGCCTCCTAAAAGAGCAATTAATCACAGTATTGAAATAATTCCAGCAACACCTCTTCCAAATGTTCCAATGTACAGGCAATCCATTCTACAATATGATGAGATAAAGAAATAATTACAGGAATTGCTAGATAAGGGCTTCATCAAACCTAGCATTTCTCCTTGTGCCTCCCCTATTCTTCTTGTTCTCAAAAAATATGGCACTTGGTGATTTTGTATTGATTTTAGAGCACTCAATAAAATCACTATTAAAAATAGGTATCCACTTCCTCGCATTGATGACTTGTTAGATCAACTTCAAGGTGCAAAATTTTTCAGCAAACTTGATCTTAAAAGTGGCTACCATCAGGTTCACATACAGGCTGAGGATACATGGAAAACAACTTTCAAGACCAAAATGGGATTGTTTGAATGGTTGGTTATGCCCTTTGGTCTAACTAATGCTCCTGCTACATTTATGAGGCTAATGAATGAAGTGTTCCATGAGTGCTTAGATAGATATGTCATTATCTATCTGGATGATATTTTGATCTTTTCCACCACATGGTAGGCACATTTGCAACATATTGAGCATGTTCTTTCAATTCTTCAGAAGAATCAGTTGTATGCAAGTTTGCCAAAATGTTCCTTTGGGAAAACATCCATTTCATACCTTGGCTTCATCATCAATGCCAAAGGTATCCAAGTTGATCCTGTCAAAGTAGAAGTTCTCCTCAATTGGCCTCCTCCCACAAACATCACTGAGCTACGAATTTTTCTTGGCCTTGCCAACTTCTACCGCAAATTCATTGCAGGATATTCCACCATTGTTGCTCCCTTGCATTCCTTGACTAAGGCAAAATCTATTTTTCATTGGACCACTACTCACAATCATGCCTTTGCCACTCTAAAGGATAAGCTTTGTTTTGCTCCTATTTTAGCCATTCCTGATCTTAGACAACCTTTTGAAATAGAAATTGATGCCTCTCAGTTTGCCCTTGGTGTTGTCCTCAAACAAAATGGCCATCCTATAGCTTATCATTTCGAGTCATTTTCCATAGCAAAATAGAACTACTCCACATATGATAAAGAACTATATGCCTTAGTCCAAGCAATCAAATATTGGCATCACTATCTCCTTGGCAAAGAAACAATTGTGCACACTGATCATTTGCCTTTACAGTTTCTCCAATCACAAACAAAGATTCAAGAAGCACGCCACATGAAATGGGCCTCCTACCTTCAGCAGTTTCACCTTGTCATCAAGTACAAAAAGGGTAGTCAAAATTTTGTTGTTGATTGTCTCAGTCGTCCTCCTTCTGCTCATGTTTTAACCATTGTCACTACTTCTCACTTGGGTTTTCAGTCTTGGCCTTCTGAGTATCCTCATGACCCTGACTTTGCACAAGTTTATCAACATTTACAGCATCCTTCTTCCTCAAACTTGTCCCCTTTTCAGGACTACCATCTTAAGGAGGGTTTGCTTTACTGTCTCGATAAACTTTGTGTCCCCCGTGAGAACCGACAATCCCTTTTGAAGGAGGCCCATTCTACCCTTTATGGTGGTCATTTTGGCAAACATAAGACTCTTCATCATTTGTAGAGATTCTTTTTTTGGCCCCACATGCAACGTGATGTTCTTAGGTACCTAAAATAGTGTGTCCTTTGTAGTCGGTCTAAGCCAACTAACCATAAGTTTGGTCTTAGTATACCCTTACCCATTGCCTCCCGTCCTTGGGAAAGTATTTCTATGGATCTTGTCAGTGGTTTTCCTATGACTGTCCGTCAACATGATTGTGTCTTTGTCATAGTTGACCATTTTAGTAAAATGGCTAAGTTCATTCCTTGTCGTAAAACCAGTTCTGTTGCCGACTTAGCCCAAATGTTCTTTGATGTCGTATGGCGTTCGTTTTGTCTTCCCACCAGTATTGTGTCTGATCGTGATTCTCATTTTATCAATCACTTTTGGCGTTCTTTGTGGAAATTATTAGGAGTGTCCCTTAATTTTTCCATAGCCTTTCATCCATAGTCAGATGGTCAAACAGAAGTCATCAATCGTACACTTGTCTAAATTCTATGTTTCTTCCATCATTCAAGTCCGTCTAAGTGGGATTTGAGTCTAACTCATATTGAGCATGCATACAATAGGGTTATCCATTCATCCACAGGTCATTCCCCATTTGAGGTATGTCTAGGTTTTCAACCTCTTGCTCCATATGAGTTACCCTTATCGCTTTCATCCCCTGTCACAGTACACATGCACAAAGAACAAGACAGAGCTCACTCTTTCATTCAGCATTTGCAGCAGCTCCAGTCCAAGGTTGTTCACATTTTGTAGAAGATCCAACAAGAAGCAGGCCATGGATCATCATCGTGTTCCACATTCATTCTAGGTTGGAGACAAAGTTTGGTTGTACCTTGATCATCGCAGGTTTCCGGAGAAGGCACATAGCAAGATCAAACCTCTTCGTTATGGGCCTTACACTATAATCCAACAGGTTTTCAAGAATTATTTCTGTATTTATTTTCCAGCACACTTGGGCATCCATGATGTTGTCAATGTTGACTTACTCCGGTTGTACCATGAATCTACTTTGGAGAGTGAACCAGTCATTAGTCATCCAATAGATGTTGTACCTGATTTCCAGCTTCCATTGGAGGAATATCATCTTTTCGACACCAAGACACGTACCACACGCCAAGGTTCTTCCACTTCCTATCTTGTTGGACATCGCGGACAACTTCCACATCAGGCTCGTTGGCTTTCTCACAGTCATATGGTTCAAGATTTTCCTTCCCTTTTGAGCGCATTGGAGACCAATGCTTCTACGGTGGGGAGGAATGATAGGGATTAATATTATATTCTATAATATTATCCCTTTTTCACATGGATCATGATATTGCATTTAATACTCACATGGATCGTGTGTATTAAATACCGACTTGTAAAGGCATACATACCTATAAATATATTTTTGATTAATGCAATTCTCAGTTTTCATTTGTGTCATTTTGTGTTGCCTTTTAAGAGTGTTTCCCACATCACATAACCCCTAATTTGCTATTTTTGACAATAGGACAAGGACATTTCTTGCCTTATGGGATTAACTAAGATAGATAAAGAACAACCAATTTAGGTCTTAAAAGATATAAACACTAGGTCATGAATAAATTGATAGAGGACCATATTTTCATCAAAACATCAATGGATACTTTTAAGGCTTGTTAATATGTTAGGCTTAAAGATTAGCAAGACTAGACAAGTTGTGTAGACTAGGTCTAAGATGAATGTATGTATCCTTGAATACGATTGACTTGGCATTGAATGAATACTTTTCAAACATGTTAGTTGGATACATCCAAGGCTGAATATAATCTGCATTGATTGCAGACTCTTTTCTTCCAAAGTAGTAATTAACTTTATTGTTATTCTCTATGCTGAAAATATATATATATATATATATATTGATCTGATCTTTTTTATCGACTATTCATTTTCGGCCTTGGGCTTTTGTCCTTGCTAGAAGTTTTGTTGGCCTATGTAAAAGGGTTGGGGACCTTCCAAAAACCCCTATTTTCACCATTAATAAAAAAAAAATCACATACTACAAACCCACACATGATGGTATAATTGACTAAAACTAAAATTATTCAAACTCGTCTAGGGCTTTTAATGCAATTTATAAACATACAAAATTGTCAATCTCAAGACCAAATATCTAGTTTAGGATTTCTCCTAGGACATCCCATTATGTCTAGGAACGAGTTAGTCCTCTTCTTGAAGCAAGATTCACCAAACAAGATCAGCCAAACACCATGGACAATTAGATGATAAGCTTGAGAAAACAAAACTAATCAGATTGCGTTTTGTAGTTTTTGTTTTCAAATCCCCAAATGGAGTGGGCATCATTTAGGATGCCCAGATACCCTAAGGATTGTTTTGGTATGTCGTGTGTGCCCCTTAGCATCCTGAGTGCATTGAGGCATAAACACCCAAGCATCCCCGAGACACCACGGGGACATCTCCCAAAGACGACGCCCTAGGATGGCTCCATTTTGGGGTAGCTTGGGATGCCTCAAGACGTTTCAAGGACAGCCACCTCCAAGTCCCCAAAAAATGGGCACATCCAGAGGACATTTCATCCTCATCCTTGTCTCCCCAAAACGTGGGAGACAATGAAACAAGGGCCCCAAGGGTGGGGGGCACATCCCATGTAACATAACTTTGTTGTCAACTTAGAAGTCTAGAATAAATAATTTATTAATAGGGTGAACTTTCTCCATGCTAAACCACCCAAAACAATGATACCACAAGCATCAATGTCTATGATAATTAGCTCTGGTGTGAAAATCCAAAGAATAAGCTTTATTTGCAACTTAATGTCTAGTATCAAGGCTTCGTAAATGTAGTAGATTTTCTCCACATAGAAATAAAATAGCACTACAAGCATGAATTTCCCACATTGTGAGAAGTCCTTTTGGTTAAAAGGAAAGAGTATTAATAGATAGTAATTTATTGTCAACTTAAAAATCTAGTATCGATACTTCATTAATAGGATGAACTTTCTCCAGGCCAAAACAACAGTACTACAAGCATCAAAGTCTGTGATTGTTAACTTTGGTGTGAAAACCAAAAGAATAAGCTTTGTTGCCAACTTAATATCTAGTATCAATGCTTCATAAATGTCGTAAATCTTCTCCATATAAAATTTTGAAAATAATAGCACTACAAGCATGAATTTAGCACACTCGGAGAAACCCTGAACTTTGGTTAAAACCAAAATGTATTACATGGCTTAGCAAAAGAACAATTGCTTCTGAACTTGCCATCTCAAGAAAGCTGAAGGCATTCGATCTAAATTTAAAAACTACGAGGAAAACCATACAACATTCTGACAACATTATACAAAAAAGTGTGACTCGACCATTTCTGAAAGTCAATATAATTCATTTAAATTAACATGTATGAAATAATAAGAGTCTTTCTTCTGCAAAGAAAAACAACATCATTAAATTATGACAAACTATTTCATGCCATGGAAGACACTAATTTATGATCCCAAAAAATTGCTTGCAAATACAAATGGAGAACCTAAAAATTTATATTTAAAGAATATTAGTATAGAATATCCTTGCCAAGCTCAAATGTGTCTTAATGAATAACTTCCCTTAGCATTTTTCCTTGAAATGGCTTCATATTCATGGGGGCTTTCCATTATCCAAGTCCTCCATGACATTAATATCTTTCCGACGTGATATTTTCTGAACATATCCTGCAAAATTAATTCAGCCCAGATAAGGACCTCAAAAAGGCCAGTGAAAATTAGTCTAAAACCCAATGTTTTTCTCAAACCAAAAACAAGTATTGAGCTCTTCTAGCAACACCATCTTCAATGCATCCTTCGAGTGGAAAACAGGACAGGACATATAACTGATGGACTATTTGTTTGTATTTATATGATGTACCACAGATGCCTTCTGTTTCAATAGTTCGACTAATCAATCCTTTTCTGATTCTTGGGGAAATGTATGTATGAACTGTCCAATCTTGTACAGAACAAACAAAGATTCACTGCTACTTTATATGTGCTTATAATTTCATGATAGAAATCTTATGTCTATAATTTCTGAAAGTTGTACAAATCATAGATCTACAGGGCAAAAGTTACAAATATGTCTTTATACTCCTAAAGGCAGGTGCATATGACATTCAGACTTTACGTAAACTGAAGTATAAAAACAGAAGCAGATGTTCTTGCACATGAACTTTCCTCTTAGGAAAATGTCATCTTGAAATTCCACAATGCTCATATGCATGGCAGTTGTCAAACTGTCAGATTCAACTTGTGAGCCACTCAAATGGTTGACTTGCACAAACAGTAGAACTGCAGACAAGGGTTGTTCTCAAACTCCTAAGATATTATCCAAACCTTCGCAATACCAGCAGTGTGATCCAATTGCTTCAAATCACAAATAGTAAATTCCACCCATTATTTTTTTCAATTGGTTATATGGGATTGAAACAGGCCCCACCCATATTACATCATCACCACATAGTGGTATTACAACAGCTTGGATATTATCCATGTATTGCTTGGCAATATTCAAACTTAGGTCTCCTCCTTAAATGTTGAGGAATCTAACTGGTTGAGCTAATGCCATTTGATAAATTACACCCATTACTGACACGTTTGGTATTTTACATCCAGATTTGCAGTTTGCACCAATCTCATCTGGGAAAGAAGCTTACACTATAGGAACCAGTGCAATTAGAAACACATGATCATGCAGCCCATGCATACAGAACAGAACAAAATGACCAACTATTCAAATTTACTCAGAACACATAATAAGGCTATCTCAAGAATAGCCGCAATACTTGTAGTTGGAAAGACCAATCTCCCAAGCTAATTTAGACTCAAATAGAAAGCAGAACTACTTGTAAAGACTCAGAACATTGAAAAACATAAAATATAAGAAGTCCAAGAACAATTCTAAGTGCACCTGTATTAAAGTTACTTCATAAATCTTGAATGCTCGAACACTGATCTAGATACTTATAGATGTATGATGTATTGAAACAAAGTCATGGCATAAGATTTAAAATATACCTTCAAACTATATACAAAGATGTGCCCCAACATGTACCAATGACAATTTACAAAACTCCATTGTAGGATAAACAATATCACTATAGCACCCTGGCACAACAGCTGTAACAACTCTTTAGATTGTGAATTTTTAAAATGACTAAGAATAAAAGAGTTTGTACTGTCAAGCTATATATTTAATTGCCCAGGTGACAAAGGTTTATATTGCTTCTCAACTGGTAAACCTCAATAAGTTGTGGTATTGTTGCTAATAAATAGCAACCAGAAGAGAGTGACCAATATATTCACAAATGCTTGTGCTAACAACCATGCCTTGAAGTGAACTCTGGCAAACCACTCACAAACATAAATTACATAATAAAGATGGAACAATGAAATCAAAGTAAAAAGAAAGAGAGCCAAAGAATTTGTAATGTAAATGACATTGACTCTGTAATACAACTTTAAGACAAATCAAAAGTGTAATGCCCCATTATGTTTTACCCATAATAGACAGAAGATATAATATTTATGTAATTTTGGAGAACAATCTCAATTTTGCAAGATAAGAGCTAAGAACAATGCCAGATGATGCATGGCATGAACCCATGTATATGATGTCATTAGTTTAATAACAAGTGTATTTTGTAATAGTCCAAGGGATTTGAAAGCAAATTATGTAACATTTTAGGAACTCATCAAGAAGCTTATAGTGAACTGGTGTCATCAAAACAATTTTAACACAAACAGTTGATTCCCTTGATGTGATGGGTAATAATTTCAATAATTGATAAGGATTGAAGACTGATTAAATAACTAAAAAAAACAACTATTTTGAATTTGATGAGAGACTGGCAAATGAAAAGTCAAGAGAGGAGTTGAAGAGGACTGGCCAAGTGTCTGACAAAAGTTCTATGCACTAATTGTTGCTGAGATACAGGGAAATCTAGTAGAAATCAGCAGTACAAGCTCCAAGAGGAAAAAGGAAGATTCAAGACTTGCTAGAGACCACCCAGCAGCAGTCCCAAGGGATTGCCAAGTTGAGAGAACAGAATAAAGTTGAACCTCCATGAGAAAAAAGAGCTAATTGCTATTGTTGTGAAGAAGTTTCCCAAGATCAAAAGCCAATGCACTGAAATTATTGTATTGTTCATGACTCAATTCCCCAAGTGGAAAAAAGACATTTGCAATCAATGGAGAAGTTGCAAAAAGAAATCACTTTCAAAGAAGAGTTACTGGACCAACTCTAAGCCAAGTGCAAAGATATGGAGAAACTTTCTGATTGTTTTACCAAAGAGTTGACCATTAAGGCGAAGGACTTGGGTGCAAAGTTTGGCTTCAGTTGGTCAAACTCCAGAAGTTGGAATCTTGTTGCCAATAATTTTGTGGTCTGCAGGGATGCCTCGCTCAGATTGTAAGCCCGCAAATCCGCTATGGATGGATACCGAAAATGCACTGGAACAAAGGGGATGCCTGGGGGACATCCCCACCATGTCCCCTCTTGCCCTAATCAATGCGGGGACACAGGCACCCCCTCAAGGAATGAAGGGGATGACTAGTCATCCTTTTGAGGACACTACACCAGGAATCTTTTTAGTGGGGCTAGTCAAGTCTATATCAAAAACCTGAGCATATAATTCTTCTATTTACCACTTACCTGTTGGACGGCACCCTCTTTAGACTGACAGCAGTTTCTCTTCTTCAGTTGGTATCACTTTAATGTCTTAGTTCTAATTTTATTAGTCTGGTATTATTTGCCATAACTCTAAAACAGTTACCTAGTGCAGAGCAAAATTTTAAAACTATGAAACAAGGATGCATCATCATATTTTCATTTTATCTATGATTAGTAATGATAAAATCAATAATTACCTTGAATTTGTGCATCTTAAAATGTTTTTTAATTTGTAATTTTATTGTTTCATTTCTATATTCTTTTTTTTTTTTTTTTGTGGAAAACATCCCAGAAGGGATGCCACTTTCGGGTAAGACCCAAGGAGGCAGGGGTATCTATTTCATTTCTATATTCTTAATGTTCATATATAGCCCTCCCCTTTTCTCCCAAAATGTTTCCTTTTCATGTCCCTCTTTTCCCCAACCTCAAGGGTACTCCATGGAATATAGCAATAACTAAATGGCAAACAGAAGTGACCAATATATTCATACATGCTTGTTGTTAACTTTAAAACCATGGCTTCCAATGGATTGTAAAAACCATTCAAATGCATAACTTGCATAATAGAGATGTAGTACAACCAAAGGAAAATGAGAGAGACAAAGATTCCAGCATTATATAAATTACATTGAATCTGTGATGCAACCTTTGAGACAAGCCTATAGTGTAATGCCCCATTTTGTTTTATAAGTAATGGAGACATTGGAGAAAAAATATGTATTTTGTAATTCTGTTGGATCATCCCAACTTTGTAAAACATGAAAATTTGCACAGTGACACATCATGTGTAAGCTGTACCCATGCATATGATGTGAGCAGTTTAATTGTGTATTTTAATGTTTTCAGAGGAATTTGAATGCAAAATTGCAAATTATGCAATAATTCAGGAAACCAGTCAGAGACAAGCTGCTGAATGTTCTTGATAATCTAGGGGCCTAAATAAAAAGATGGAACCATCAACATGTTTACAGTGAATGGGGTGTGAAGCTGTTCTGTAATGTAAATAAACAGTTATGCCACAATGCAGTTCATTAATGGTTAGCACGTAATCTCAACCTTTACATGGACAAGATGACAAGTTTGTAAAACTCCTAAGATTGTGTCTGACACAAACATTGGACTAACAAAAATATAAAAAAATTAAGCACTGCATTTCTTAGAATCAACTTATTACACTTGGATCAACAAAACATATACATCACCTCATATGAAAGATGCCCCGCTTCTATGCAATATCTATAACCAAGAATGCAGCGAATTATACCACAAAAAGGAAGAATGTTGTGAAGAAATATGAGACTTTACGTGGAAGAAACTAAGCAACACATTGCACAAACCTTGTGCTAGAAGGCATTGCAAACCTAGATTTCATAAAGGATGGTGTTTAACAGGAAATATATAACAAGATTTATATAATTGAGACATCATTTCGCATTCAAAACCATCTGAAGAACTGCTTCCAAGGGAGAAGGATTTGCTACATCTTTGAAATCTACGAGAAGCTCTTACAAAGGGAAGAGAAGAAGTTATCTTCCTTTCTTAAAGGCCTCCTAGTTTTGTTAACAGGCTTTCGAATGCATTCATTATGACCTTAATGGGGGAATTGTTTGGCCCTTCTTGTCATTCAAGTAGTTTTCAGAAGTTGATAACCTTCCTTTTATTATGTTTGATTTTTGGAAATTGGTTTGATTTTTCATCGTGCTCAAGGTAGTAGGAAGTCAATTGAATGAAAAAGAAGTGCCCGGGATGGTGGCCAATAATTATACCAAAAGAGTGAATTAGATGGTGGTAACATGGACTTTGGTGCTTGTTCTTTATCTTATCAGTCAATTGATTCCAAGAAACCAAGTTACGAGATACTTGGTCATATCCCTGTTGTCTTCATATCCAACTATCCAGTAATTTTCCGGATACAAATACTTCACAACACATATCCTAGACACCAACATTTTGTGTCTAGGTAGCAGGAAGTGAATTGAATGCAAAAGCAATGCCAGGGATGGTGGTCAATAACTATACCAAAAAAGTGAGTAAGATGGTGGCTAGGTGAGCTTTAGTGCTCCCCCTTAATCTTATTAGTCAATAGATTCCAAGAAACTAAGTTATGAGACACTCGTCCGTATCCTCCTTCTCTTCATATCCATGTATCCAATAATTTTCTGGATACTAATACTTCACAATGCATATCATAGACACCAACATTTTGTGCCATGTTCAAAAATGCATTAGATATGGGAGTGCAGTATCCCAACAGCCACAACTTTATCCAGACCATTCAAATATGGTGGTTAGGTAAGCTTTAGTTCTCCCACTTTATCTCATTAGTCAATAGATTCTAAGAAACTAAGTTATGAGGACATACCCTTGTTGTCTTCATATCAAAGTATCCCATAATTTTCCAGATACCAATACTTCATGATACATATCCTAGACACCAACATTTTGTGTCATGTTCAAAAATTTATCAGATATGAGAGTGCATTATCCTAACAGCCACAACTCTATCCAGGCAATTCAAATTTTAGCATTGCATAGTATCAACAATTCTCTAGCAAATATCAAATGGCACAACCTTAAGTGGTTAAAAATGTGGACTTTCAAGGTGGAGACCCAGGTTCAAATCCTGCCAAATGATATTTCCATAATTGCCAACAATGTTATTGTGAAATACCACTATGTGGCTTGTTGAAAAACAGTGGTAACATGGTGATGATATAATACAGGGGACCTGCTTCAATCCCATATAACCAATTAAACAAAACAATTCTTTGGCAAATAATACGGAGGGTAAAGGAAAGAACAATGCATGTAAGACATAGAGAATGAAAAGCTGGATAATTAAGATTAAAAAGTTCAAAGCCTGACCACCAGTAATATGTTTCTTACAAACATGTCTATAGGATAAATTAATAAAATGCGCAACCCCCCAACACCACAAAAACGAAGAAAATATATATATATATATTTGCTATCTCCAAAAATTGCCATGTCTATTCTCAGTATCTACATCCTTATCCTCCCTATCTTAATAGCTCACAAATGAAATGAAATGAAATGAAATGAAATGAAATGAAATGAATCATATTATGTTAATGAAGCTCAAGTACTGCATGTCAGAATACAGTGTAGTAGGGATCAGAGAAGAACCTAGGTGCAACGAGAATCTAACTTATAAACCAGGAAGAAGCAACAAGAGAAGAATGGAGAGAATGTAGTAAAGAGGAAGAGTCGAAGAACCAGAACCCAATACCAGGTAAGACCACCATCCATTTAAACCCTGGACTCTAAGAAACCTAAAAAGAGAAAGAAATGTTTAAAACAGTGGCTACTTTAACTGTTTACCATGGACTTACTCCTTCGAGATGTTTTTTAACGACCACGCTGAGAATGGATGGATTAAAAATGGTCTTTTGCCAGAGCCATGTAGATTTTTAGACCATGGTTTGCTGCTTGTGTCTTTTAAATTATAAAATGGGCAATACTATCATTGGAGAGAAGTTTCGAAATTTGAACGTGCTTTATTCAGAGTTTTTCCTTGTGAACCAGCTTATGATTTGAATTCTGAATAAATTCAATACTTTTTCTTTTTTCTTTTAATTGTTGTATTGAGATTGAAAAAATTGAAACTCATATTTGGATATTTATCCAATTAATTTTAGAAGAACATGGTGTAGCTTCAAGGAATTGATAAAAGCAGTAAATTGATTTCAAATTAAATGATAAGGATGTTGAAAATTGTGATCTGACCTTATTTGGCCAAAGCTGACATTGTATGAGGTAATCATGTGTAAGCCTACGAGCAATCATTGTCTGATGTTTAATAAGGAGTTATATATTTAGCCTATGGGCCATGTTTAAACCTTGTCACAGTTAACCTAACTAAACCCTTACTGTGATGCTATGTCCGTCAAGGGCTATGTAATTTGTAATTAATCATTAAGTTATCTATACACCTCCTCCACCCAATCCATTGTATCAATGTGATCGGATCTTGATCATTTGTGTGGATGCCTAAGGGCATCCTTCATCTCTTGTGCGTTATCGCTCTTTCCTTTCACTCTATTTTCTCTTTTTCTATAAGAGTGTGTAGACAGGCAAATTAATATGTCTCCATTTAGTGAATCAGTTTTGGTATTCTGTGTTATTTTATAATTGTATGCGAAGTGTTTGACGAAATGTGCATACATATATTTAATAATGTTATAAAGTAGTAATTTATTATTGTACATAATAATGTGATGTTAAGTCATGTATGTCGATAAATTCATAAGTCATAAGTTAGTTTGTCCTGTAGAGGGAAATGTCATGTAAATTGTAATGTCCCACCCTGTTTTTTGTTTTTGTGGTTTTGTGATATTTGATTTTTTGAAGGTTTTGACAATATTCTGATTTTTTTGGTGTTTTTGCATATAAATGTAAAATGCAGAAAAAAGACTAAACTGCTAACTTCAGAAATCTGTAACTCACAAACTAATAATCCAAACCACTTGAAATTTGAAACGCAAGTACTAGATATATACATCTAACAACCCATTGAAGCTTTTTAACAAACAACAAAGTACCCGGAAGATATGAAGTGCCGAATATTGCTGACTGTGCTTTTTGACAGTAGGTACAGAACTTGGAGTTTTAATTACAAGCATCAAATGGATGAATTCTCCGTACAAACAATGTCTCCAAATTGCATTCCTAAGTTGGACGCCTCTATTCCAAGTGATGGAATTGCCAAAAATGAAGAGAAATGGAAACACCAATTCCAACGCTCTCCCTGTGATGTACGGCCAGCTGGTACATGTACGACCTGCTAGAATAAATGTTGTTTGCCTATGTTCTGCTCCAAAAACTCCCTCAATCTGGTCGATGGGTGTAGATTTAATAAGTGATGCCAATAACTTCGAAACCCTTGCCTTAGAAATCGCCCCAAAATGCATACAATGCTGGCTAGATTTGTACGGCCACTGCTGGGAGTGAGTAGAATAAAATATTCATCAATATATCTGCAAACCCTCACTTGTAGACAGCAGTTCTAAGCCCTAGGACTGACTGGCACATCCTCCAACAATTTTGAATGTAACCGAACAATTTTGAATGTAATTGAGCAATTTTGTCTAAGTGTTGGCATCAGACGTCCAGTCTGTAAGTCAGACGTCCAGTGTTGCCAGTCACCAGACGTCCAGTTTTGTCAGACGTCTGGGTGCGTTAGACGTCCGGATCGGCCGTCGACGTCGATGCCGCGACGTCTAGTCCGATGCCGACGTCTGGGCTAGTGGCCTGACGGCTAGTTAGCAGAGGTTAGACGTCTAATTAGCAATTAGTTAGCAGATTCGGTTGTAGAAGTGGTTGGGGAAGTTGGGGGAAGTTGGTTGGGATAACCAACTTCCAGCCCTATAAATACCCCCTTTTCAAACATTTGTAGAGCATCAGAGAGAAAGGAGAGAGAGCACAGACTTTGTCTGAGATCACCATTGTATGCTGTAATCGTGATTGAAGCATAATACAAAGACTGTTATTCTGATCCATATTTTGTGTATGCATTGAGTGTTGAGTTGAGTTACAGGTTGCTGCCATTAATGGAGTTGTTGCAGGTTTGAAGCATTAATGGCTATGTTGCAGGTTTCCGACTGGTGAATTATTGTTGCAGGTTTGTTGTTACGTATTGACGAACAGGTGCTGGAGCAGAAGCGGTTATGGCGGTTGAGCGTACCTCGAGGCTCGACGTCTAGCCGGACGTCCGGTCACCACCAGACGGCTAGCCGTCAGCCCTCTCACCAGACGTCCAACCATAACCTGACGTCTGACCCCCAGACGTCTGACATAGTCCCAGACGTCTGCACCTGTCTATCCAATGTCTGGACCCTTGACAGCCAGAGTTAGCCTATCAATTAGACCATTTGTTACCTTGCCTAACCCTGATACTAACTGTCATCACCTGTATCGGGAATGTACTCACCCCTGTCTACATTTGGCGTCGTTGCCTAATCAAAAACCCGAAGAGTCTAGGCAAAGTGATTGAGGGAGTTAGGTGAATGACTGATTTCAGGGAACAAAGCAAAGTAGTAAGACGAAGCGCACGATTGGCGAACCTACGAGCAAACGAGGCCCCGGAGGTGTCTCACCCGGAGATAGAACAAGTATGGAACGTTGAAGACGATGAAAATGCACACATAGAAACCTTGTTGGTGACTGCAGAAAACGAGGAAGAACAAATAGCAGAAAGAGCACCCATAGTTGACGATTGGACGGTAACACCCCAACCGACGGGAGAGGAGTGGCCGGAGGATACTGTAGGAGAGAACCCGGTATCAAGGCATCACCGCGGAGGTTCGTGGGGAGGAAGACCGGAGCCACGTTTGGTATATTCGCGAAGAAGGTCGCGAAGCGGAGACGAAGGGGGAACGCAGACAAGGCTATTTGGGGAAAATTTTGCACCACCAACAGCTTGATAGACAACCGCAAAGAACTCAACACACAACAGTACCTGTATACCAAAACACCATGGCAGGAAATCAGGCTAATAGAACTATACAACAAAAATGCCCACCTTTCTCAGGTGAAGGGAAAGAAGACCCAACCCGACATGTGGGAACTTGCACTACCATTTGGGGAGCAAATGGGGTGAATCAAGACACACAATGGTTGCAATTGTTTCCAGCAACATTGCGAGGCATGGCGATAGACTCGGTACTTGAAAAGACAGAGTAGACAAGCATTTGCACAATGGGAAGACCTGAAGAACGCATTCATAGAAGAATTCCGACCAATGCGGGATGACACTGACATAATCACAGAAATTTGCTGCACGAAGCAGAGAACAGATGAAGATGTTAAGAGCTTCAATAGAAGACTGAAACAACTGACGGACAAAATGGAAATGACACCTGCCGACGGTATGATTAAGCGGTGGTTTCTGGATGGACTACTTCCAAGATGGAGGAAGAAGATGAAGGCAATACCATCCTCAACATATGAAGAAGCACTGGAGAAAGCGAAGAACTTCGAAAGTGAAGGGAAGCAGACAACCGCCGGAATTGGAGGTCACTTAAAACATACCGAAGAATCGGATAGTGATGATGAAGACAAGGTGCAGAGCACGATCCACACCTTTCGGAAAGAAATGGAGAAGATATTGAAAGAAGCCAAAAATGAAAATCGAAAAGACCGGAAGGAAATTTGGTGCTCGGATTGCAAGAAGGAAGGGCATTCCAATATTGACTGTCCGAAGAAAGCTTACTGTAACATATGTGAAATTGCAGGTCATCCAGTGGTCGAGTGTCCATTCAATCTTAAGAACAAACGACATCAAACTTTGGCCATTCAACAAGAAGAACAGCCAAACCCAGGAAGGAATGGACAAGCTGCAACAAGCGGAGGATACAGGAATAACCGGCGAGGAGGAAGACAAGGAGGCCAGAGCCGATTGCAATATGACGCTGAGGGCCGACCAGTTATTCAATGTCGAAATTGTCAAGAATGGGGCCATTTCGCAAAGAATTGCCCCAAGACGCAGAATGCAGGAAACAACAATCGTGGAAATAATACCACGCAGATGTGCAAATGGTGCGGTCCAGGCAACCACGCGGAAGCCAATTGCCCGAACAAGGCCAGTACCAGTGGGACACAGAATATAAACCTGATTGGCATAGGAGAGGTGGAGGAACCAAAGAATGAAGTCCTGGCTGTAACAAGGGCACAGGCCAGGAAGAGGGAGGAATACCCGAACCCTGCCAAGGAGAAGGCACGATGGCAGGAAGCCCAAGAGATGATAAATACAGAATTAGCCAAGGAAAAAGGAGATCAACTAATTCTGGAGAAAGTGTTGCAACGACCGGAGATCGTGCAGAAGGCAACAATGGAAGGCTTGGTAACGGAGGTACTAAACACGAAGGTGGAAATGAAAGTCGCCAACTTGTTTAGCATCGTACCGGAGCTGTATGCTACAATCGGAGAAGTCATCAAGAAGAAGGATGAACCTCGACAGGTAGCAACTATCAAGCATGACCAGTTCATCGATCCAACAATCCTGATGATTGAAGCAGGGAAGAAGCCAGCTATCGTCCAAATAGAAGTTTTGAACCATAAGCTGACTCAGGTAATTGTGGACGGAGGATCGAGTGTGAACGTAATGCCAGAAAAGACTTGGCGGATAATTGGGCAACCCGCCTTACGATCTCCAACCTTTAAGCTATATGGAGCTGATCAGTATGGCATCGAGACATTGGGTGTTTTAATGAACCAGAAGATACGCATAGCAGATCAAGACTTTGTGGTAGATTTTGTCATTATTGCTATGCAGAAGTCCGCATACGATGCACTTCTAGGACGAGGATGGCTGAGAGCAGCCAAAGTTAACCATAATTGGGAGAAGGAAAGATTATCTTTCAAACAAGGGCAACACAAGTATATTATTAATCTGAAGAATCATACGGTGAGTCAGGATATAGCAACTTCAGATGATTCGGGGTCCTCTTCATCAGATGGTGAGGCAGGATATGAACCCGACGAGGAAGGAGTGTTGGAACTTGATAACTGCACGGAGGACGACTATGACCAAGACAAGGGTCTACTACACTGGCAGATGGAAGATTACGAAGTATTCCCTCCCCAATGTCTGTGCATAGAAGCAAAAATAGAGACCAAAAGGGATGAGGCGCAAGAACCTAGAAAAGAAATTAGTAACAAAAGAATGACAGCAACGGATAAGGACAAAGACCGGGAGAAGTGGACATTTCCCAAGAATTTTGCAGAATTCACGATGGGGGAAGCAGTCATCGAGGAGAAACCAGCCCACCCCATCGCGACACTAAAAGCAGCAGATGAGCCTGAATCAATAAAATATGAAGGCCCGAAGATGATTCAGGTAAACTTGGGAGAGGAAGGTGAAGAGAAGATGATCAAATGTGGAGATGATTGGGATCCAGTCCTCAAAGCAGCAGCAATTAAGATTTTTATGGACTACAAGGATGTTTTTGCTTGGACGTATAGAGACTTGAAGGGAGTACCACCCGAGCTTTGCGTACACAAGATTTCTCTGATAGAGGGCGCACAACCAGTCAGAAGGCGTCCTTACAGGATGAATCCCAAATATGCAGCAAAGGTGAATGCCGAAATCGAGAAGATGCTAGATGCAGGCATTATATTCAAGGTTACGACAAGCGAGTGGGTTTCACCAATCGTGATCACTCTAAAACGAGAAGTAGATAAAATCCGAATCTGTGTGGATTTTAGAAGTTTGAATGCCGTAACTATAAAATATCCCTTCCCAATCCCATTCACGGACTCCATACTCGAAGAAGTAGCTGGCCACGAGATCTATTCATTTTTGGATGGATTCTCGGGGTACAATCAGATCAGCATAGCAGAAGAAGACAAGTTGAAGACTACTTTTGTGGTAGAGAATGGAATATATGCATACAATCGTATGCCATTTGGCCTATGCAATGCACCCGCTACTTTTCAAAGGATCATCTTATATATCTTTGATAAAATGTCCACAGGGAATTTTAAAGCTTTTTTAGATGATTGGTCATTGTATGGGAAGACGCAGGAACATCTAAAAGCTCTGGAAGAATGCATGGGTTTATGCGAGAAGGTGCGAATCGCACTTAACCCAAATAAATGTGTCTTGTTGGTGCCATACGGGAAGCTGTTAGGACACATAGTCTGCCAAGAAGGATTAAAACCCGACCCGGACAAGATACGGGTAGTGTTACTAATGGAGGAGCCACATGACGTGAGCTCAGTTAAAACTTTTCTGGGAACCGTCGGATACTACAGGAGGTTTATCCGAAATTATGCATTGACGTCTCACCCACTAGACGCACTTACACGGAAGAATGCCCCATTCAGATGGACAGAGGAACACCAGGTGGCGTTTGAAGGATTGAAGGAACACCTGGTAAAAGCACCTATCCTGGTTTACCCTAACTGGGAGAGAGAATTCCATGTCCATGTGGACGCCTCAAACTTTGCGATTGGATGCGCATTAGCACGGGAAGGCCAATTTGGATTGGATCAGCCCATATACTTTGCAAGTAGGCTATTGTCAAGAGCCGAAAAGAATTATAGTACAACAGAGCGAGAAGCATTGGGAATGGTGTACTCGGTACGTAAGTTCGGACACTATTTATTGGCGAACCCTTTTGCTTTCTACGTAGATCACCAGGCTCGTTATACTTGATCAATAAACCAACGATCTATGGACGAGTAAGTCGATGGCTCGTCACTCTGCAGGAATTCGTGTTTAGAGTGGTAGTAAGGCCAGGGAAGAAACACGTAATAGCGGATCAGTTGTCAAGGATTCGCTCAGGCGAACCTGCAGAGGGAGGAATACCGGATGAATTTCCCGATGCACAACTGTTCATGATTAATGCTATACCTAGGTGGTATAAGCATATCGGGGAATATCTGTCGACAGGGAAGTTGCCAGAGGAGTTGACGACAACGGAACAACGGAAGGTAATTACAAAGTCAGCACCCTTCACCTTGATTGCAGGATTGCTATATAAGATGGGGGAGGATCAGATACTTCGACGATGTATAATGGAAGATGAAGTACAACAGACCCTGAGGGAGACACACGAGGGACTGGCAGGAGGACACATGGGACCAGATGCAACAGCAAGGAAAGTGTTGTTGGCAAGTCTGTGGTGGCCCACCCTCTTTCACGATGCTAAACAGTTTGTGACAACATGTGATACGTGCCAAAGAACAGGGAAACCGTTGAAAAGAGACTTCATGCCACTACATCCGTCGCAGCCTCAAGAACTGTTCGAAATATGGGGGCTGGACTTTGTAGGTCCTCTAAAGACAAGTCGAAGGAGGAGATGTCGATACATCGTAGTTGCAACGGAGTACCTCACAAAATGGGTCGAAGCAAGGGCTTTACCAGACAACTCGGCAAGAAGCACGACTCGCTTTTTGTACGAACAAGTAATTACAAGGTTTGGGATACCTCTACAGCTGACAAGTGACAGAGGCGGCCATTTTGTGAATGCAATTATAAAGAATCTAACGGAGGAGTTCAGGATCTTCCACTCACTATCAAGTCCGTACTACCCGAGAGCAAACGGGCAGGCGGAGGCGACGAATAAGGTCCTGGTGTCCATCATGTACAAGACATGTGGAGTAGAGGGAGCCGACTGGGAGGAAAGACTACCAGCAGTTCTATGGGCATATAGAACAACTTTTAAGCCAACCACAAATAACACACCTTTTCAACTGATGTACGGGAGGAAGCAGTGGTACAGTTGAATTCCTTATACCAAGTTTGAGAGTAGCAGTCGACAACCGGTTGAGTGAAGAAGAAAGCGTCCAGGAGCGACTGACAACCTTGGTACAATTAGATGAGAAACGGGTGATGGCTCAATGGGCAACGGAGGTAGCGCAGAAGAGAAGGAAGTTCTGGCATGATAAACACCTTCGGAAGATGGACTTGAAGGCTGGTGGACTAGTTCTAAAATACAACGGTAAGAGAGAACTCAAGCCAGGGAAATTAAAAACCCTGTGGCTTGGACCCTTCCAGGTGGATGAAATACTAGAAAACGGGGCAGTTAGACTAAGGAAATTGGATGGAACATTATGCCCCGAGGTAATCAATGGTTCCAAGTTGAAGGTATACAAGCCACGTGCGGAAGTCAACATGATTAACTCGGAACAAACGGGAACTTCCAGAACAGAAGAAGAAGATTCAGGCACACAACCTTCCAGAAATAACGAGCAGGGTAGCGCTGTTCGAGGGGAGGAAACGCATAACCTGGATTGGTTGTTTGGGAGTGAGGAAGAGCAATCAATGGAACTCTCAAGTAACAATGAAGGGGACCGACTCCAAGTCATGACGGAGGTCGCTCAACAGGAGGTTCTGGAAGAAGATGAAGAAGACAGAGTTAGATTGATGCAGCGAATGAGAATGGAAACACATCGGCTGCAAGAGGAATATGAAACTCTGAGACAGTACAACAATCAGCTACGGGAACAGGTGATCCAGGAGTTGGACACAACCATGCACAGGGTAAATGAAAGGCATGAAGCTCGCCTAGCAGAGTGGGCAGAGCTGAATCAAGGGGAACCGAGAAACAGTGCAACAGGGAACCCTTCGGAAAGCAGTTTATTCTCCTTGGAAGAAGAACAGGAAGTCGTGACAAGTCCAAGGGAACATAGACGGGGAAAAGCAAAAGTAACTGCTGCACTTTCTAGGAGTTCTTCTTCAGCCTCGCTAAAAATTGTATTAAATCCAGAAGAATCCTCAAGTAGAGAAGTAGCAAACTTTCAGGAAACAAGAGATTCTCCAGAAAGACCCAGGAGATGGGAAGCAGGACAAAGCTCGACTGCTAAATATCACATAAGTAGGGGGAAGTGGCAGCAATAATATGGAAGGATATAGAAACGGTACCTAAAAAGCAAGAACTGGAGGGTGGTTGGAAGACTCCAGCAGCAACGATAATCTACCGCGGGACCCAGATATCCCAGTTGCCAGCCCTAACCCAGACAATAGAAGGCAAAGGGAGGAAGATCGCAGTCGGCAAGCGGGTGTCGATTCCTCGGAAACTGCGCAGATAATTGAAGACGATACTTCACTAAGTTCACAAGATGAATACAATGGAGGATTGAATGGGGATGGCATACCCGAAATACCACCGACTCGTGCATGGAGAACACCTTATGCTGGAGCCATGAGACGCCCAACTGAACGGGAAGAGGTAGCTAGGTATCGGATGGCTGCACTAGATTTGTGACAGCATAGAAGAGAAGTACGGAGATTGCAGCAGAGGGTTCAAGAAACTTCAGTCTGGCCACTCAATACGGTAGGAGATGGAAATGACTCAAGTACCGACTCAGTCTTTTCAGAAGAGTACCGGGAGAATTTGGCTCATTGTACCATGCAACGACAATTTGAGCAAAGCAGATGGAGACGAAGACTGATGAGAGCCGATAGGAGACTGAGGATCTTGCAACAACTAACACCTGAGCCAAGATCACAACCTATAAACGAGACCCGTAGCAGAGATAATTTAGGTACCTTCGGGAGACCGCAAGGAACCCCGAGAGTACCTGACCAAGGGAGGAGCGTGGTTGACCTCCGTCCCGGTAGCTTGAGAGGAAGAAATTCCCCTCTCGCTACCAATAGGTCGACTGGTTCTCAGTTTGGACCGCGAGGCCCATCTGAGAACTTAGTCCAAGTCAACCCATCACTTCGTGCTCCTGAGAATAGACCGAGAGGTCCATCTCAGCGAGCTCGTAGGAACCGGAGACGTCGTCAGGAACGACTGAGGGACCGACCGAATCTCGGGCAGCTGGGAGTACGACAGCCCAACATTAGGGAGATTCGATCGGATAGAGGCCGAGGACGCGGTAACCAGGTCCGCGGAAGGAGAGATTGGGATCGTAATCCCAATCTAGAGCAAAGGAATCAAGCACGGGCAGTTAGGTAATGATCGAGGTCGAGGACGAGGTCGGAGATCTAGACGACCCCATGAGAATGGAGAACACCAAGGGCAACAACTGACCCGGCAGGCGGAAATTGATCAGCAAGAAAATGGGGGAATAATATATACTTATTTGGATGACTGTATAATACTCCGACATAATGATGGAAGGACTGAACAAATTCCACTGGTGCCTGATTATCCCGAACGACCAAACCAGACTAGCAGCCACCAGGAGGGAGTAGCAGAACCCCGGGATAATATTATCAGTCCAGATGGGGAAGAAGATCGGATGGCCGAAGAACGATGGGAACAGATTAGCCCGAGAAATGAACAAGTCAATAATAATGCCAGACGATGGGATAGTAGGAATCAATCCCCAGAGCCAGCAAGAAGACACAGACGGAAGAAACAGAAGAACAAGACTGGCGCATTATACCACGAGAAAGAATAAGACAACAACCACAGTCACACTCGGGAACTTCCCCAAGACGAAACAATCGTCGAAGACGGCAGGCGACGGAAGAGATAAACACTGATAGTGATGACGACTTTAGTAATTTCGGAGAAAATAGTCGTCATCAGCAGAATTCGACCTCAGATGCATGGGAACTGCGCATTGGCTTGACCATGCGGTTCACCCGTCGACGTTAAGTTATAGACGTCGAAGACAATTTTGAAAAAATATAAAATAAAAATTATAAAAATTCAAAAGTCAACATAAAAAGTCAAAAAGCAGGAAAAAGACGAAATAGGGAAGAAGACGGAATAAGGACACCTAGACGTCTAGGAAGGCCGACGTGTCGCGCATGCATGCAACCAGGTAGTTGGAGCGGTTGGGAGAAAAACTATATAAGGAGGAGAAGCCTCATTCTTCTCACATCGCTCTCAAGTAGCAAGGAGGTGGACGAGAAGAAGCAGAGTGCGCGGCAGGGGAAGCAGGAGTTGCAGACGATGTTGCAGACGGCTAGGGCAGAAGACGACGGCTAGTTAACGGTTGACGACAGGTGGAGTAGGAAGAGGAGCAGACGGCTGCACCAGACATCTAGCTACACCGACGGCTAGACTACCCGACGGCTACACCGGACGTCTAGCCGCCGTCACTAAACATCACGTCTAGCCACGAGAAAACGTCCACTAGACTTGACGGCTGGACAGGGCAGACGGCTACCGAGCCAGACGTCTGCAGGGAAGAGACGGGCATAGCATTCGACGGCTGCTGAACCAAACAGCTCGGATACCTGACGCCTAGGGCCATCCAAGGGGAATATGAGGTCATCACAGCATAAAGGCGGAAAGACTTCTGCCTGGAGTGAACCTGAACCGGAATCAGTGGTAGCCAAGCGGTTACGGCACCAGCAAGAGGTTGCAATGAGAAGTCAGCTGAAAAATACGAAAGCTGGACAGTCGAGGGGGAGAAGAGAAGTACCGGAAATGGCAACCCGCCGAGGGAAGGAGATCCACCCAAGTGGAAAAGCACCAATTCCAGTAGAGGAGATGACCTGGGTCTGTCCGACAGGAGAATTTTGCCGGCAGTGGTGGGCAGATGTACCCAGGGATCATCCGGTGAAATCCAAGATTAAGGAAGCGGGGGTACATTTTATTTTGCAGGCTCCTCACTTTGACCGGGAGATCTTTAAGGAGTATCTAGTGCAGATGCTGGAGACCTATGATGAGAGAAGGCACAACAGTCTGGTGGAGATAGAGGGTACAACACTAGAAATTGAATTTACTCCCGAAGCTTTCCAGCAAACTTTCGGGCTTCCTTTGAGAGGACAACCAGTGTTGAACGAAAGAAATCCGAAGAAGACGACAGAGCTGATTATGAGTGTGACAAATCTCACAAAGGAAGAAGTAGAGAAGATGCTCAGCGTTCACGGCGGAAGAGGAGTCAAGCAGCCACAACTCCGGAATGAAGGATATGAAGTGATAATGAACGTGATCATGTCTAGGCTGTCGGGAGAGCAGCGAAGTTCAGATCTGCCAATTTGGCTGATTCCGTATCTACAAGGAGTAGAACGGGGAGAACAGTATGATTGGGCAACATATCTGTCCAACCGGATACAGACATTTCTGCTAAGAACAACAAAGAATTTCTCGATGACGTTCCATGCAATTGGACTGATTCTGGATGCGGCAGCAAGAGCAGAAATTTCTATCCCAGACTTTAAGGCTTCCAGGGACGTGCCACCAAGAGCACCATCCATCTGTAGGTGGATAGAATCGCCAGCTAGGAAGACGCCAACAAAGAAGGCAAGGGTAAAGCAGACTTCCCACAAACCACGTCAGGAGAAGCTGGTGGCCGCGTTAGAAGGGGAGGATAAGGGAGCCACACAGACTCGGGAGTCGGAGGTACAGAAACAAAAACAGGCTCAATCTCCAGATGAACCCAGACAAAAGAAGAAGGGGCGATTCGATGTGCCTCCATAGAATCTCTCGCAAGAAGCATTACGGAAGATAGCAAAGAATCTGGAAGTAGCTCGTACTCGGGAACTGCAGCCAACAGAAGAACCTGAGTTTTCCACAGCAGCTACAAGGCAGGATCCGGCAGCTGGAACAAGTTCAGCTAATCCAATAGGAACAGAGGAGAGGATTGCTGCAGAAGAGCACATAGTGCGTATGGGTTCACCTGATGTATCTGAGAGACCAGTGGCAAGACCGACAACATTGGCAGATACGTTGAGCACATTTTCCATTGAGGAGATGTTCGCTACAGCGGAAAAGATAGCAGCAGCCAGGAAAGCTGCAGGAATAAGTAGTAGTTCTGGAGTGGAACTTCAGCCAGCAGTTACAGAACAGTGGGAGAAAGGAACAAAAGAGCCCACAAAGGAAACACCAACAGAGATTCCGGGTATAGGTAGCACTAAGGATGGAAAAGAACAGTCACCGGAATGGGTAGACCTAGAGAAAAACGAAGAACAGGACGAAGAGGATAGTGGAACCGTGGGACAGGCTACAGGAAGCCCATCTGTTCGCCAGCAAGATAAAGGCAAAGCAAAGGCACAGGAGACCGAACAGATCGATGCTTGGTCCCAGGAGATTCTCCTTAAGTTACCGAATTTTATGGATCCCTCAGATGAAATGGATGAGAACGCAGCACGCTGTTTCGAGAAATTGGCACAAGTGATGCAGAGTCTGAGTTTACAGTTCAGCAGCGCCTGTATGGGCCAATGGAAGAAATGGCAAGGCATGGTGGAAGAAGAACTTGACCGATTGGTTCAGTGGGCAGTTCAGGGACCTTGGCGAAGAGATATTTCCAAAATTTACGCAAGGCAACCCTGGTCACTACCTACAGGCCGAGTGCAAACAATGGAAGATATAGCCGAATTACCAGACAGAACACCAAGTCTTTATTGTGAGACTGAACAGATTTATGTTTGCGGCCAAGGCAAGAATCCACCACGGGCTACGGAGCACGGCACACAGGTGGAAGTGGTGCCAGAACTATTGCCAATGTATACACAGTTGAATTTCCTCGCACACTTGTTGCAGTGGCTGGGTGAGGGAATCAAACACATTAGTACAACTAAGGACATCATGGAGCAAGAAGTTACACAGGCTCTGTTGGAAAAGGATAAACTCTTAGCTGAGGGCATGGAACGCATGGAAAAAGTTCACGAAGGGATGAAGGAGGTCAATGCAAGTTTACAAGCTGAGTTGGTAGACAAGAATCTGAAATTGCAAGCAGCAGCAGAAGAGATAGACCAACTCAAGAACCAAAAAGAACTGTTGGTTAAGCAGGCAGCCGCATTTGCAGTCAGTAGAAGCCAGCAGGAGCGCACTTGGGCTCAAGAAAAAGAACTGCTGAACAGAAATGCAGCTTTGGAGGAAGAACTGCGGAGGGCAAAACAACAAACAGGTGCACCAACAGCTTCTCTTTCAGAGGAATTGTTGAAGGATATGTTCCGCAGCCGAGAAACAGAACTACTGACGAACCTGAAGAAGACTGAAGAGCGAGCAAATACCTTTGAAGTTGAATGGGCAAAATATTATAACTATGCCAAAAGACTCAAGGAGGAACGGGACCAATATCGTCAAAGGCTTCAGGACTATGAACAATCACAGCAGGCTGCTACACCAACAGAAGTACAACAAACTGAGGCTGGAACTTCAGCAACGGAGCGGAGAAGGTCGCTGAGGACATCGACTTCTTCGAAGGGGAGGATAGATGTAGACAACAGTTCTAAGCCCTAGGACTGACTGGCACATCCTCCAACAATTTTGAATGTAACCGAACAATTTTGAATGTAATTGAGCAATTTTGTCTAAGTGTTGGCATCAGACGTCCAGTCTGTAAGTCAGACGTCCAGTGTTGCAAGTCACCAGACGTCCAGTTTTGTCAGACGTCTGGTCGGCTGACGTCTGACTGGCCGTCGACGTCTGGTCCGTCGCGACGTCTAGTCTGATAGCCAGACGTTTGGGCTAGTGGCCTGACGGCTAGTTAGCAGAGTTTAGACGTCTAATTAGCAATTAGTTAGCAGATTCGGTTGTAGAAGTGGTTGGGGAAGTTGGGGGAAGTTGGTTGGGATAACCAACTTCCAGCCCTATAAATACCCCCTTTTCAAACATTTGTAGAGCATCAGAGACAAACAGAGAGAGCACAGACTTTGTCTGAGATCACCATTGTATGTTGTAATCGTGATTGAAACATAATACAAAGACTGTTATTCTGATCCATATTCTGCGTATGCATTGAGTGTTGAGTTGAGTTACAGGTTGCTGCCATTAATGGAGTTGTTGCAGGTTTGAAGCATTAATGGCTATGTTGCAGGTTTCCGACTGGTGAATTATTGTTGCAGGTTTGTTGTTGCGTATTGACGAACAGGTGCTGGAGCGAAGCGGTTATGGCGGTTGAGCGTTCCTCGAGGCCTCGACGTCTAGCCGGACGTCCGGTCACCACCAGACGGCTAGCCGTCACCCTCTCACCCGACGTCCAGCCCTAAACTCGACGTTCGACTCCCGGACGTCTAGACCAGACGTCCGATTCAGTTCTAGACGTCCGCACTGTCCCCTATCCACCGATCGGACCCTCGTCACCAGAGTTAGCCTATCACCTGGACTTAGTTATACCTTGCCCACCCTGATACTAACTGTCATCACTCGTATCGGGAATGTACTCACCCCTGTCTACATCACTCAATACTCACTGAAAATCTGTAGTTTGTAAGCACAAATGCACCTCCTGTGATGAAGATGCCCGAAATCACTCTGAGGATGTCTTGCAATCCCGAAAGTGATGATCCTGCTGGAGGTTTTCGTCTCCGAACAAGCAATACAACCCTGCAAAAATCTCTGCAAGCTGCTCTCCAAGAAACTTCATATGAAAGATAGCCAAAGATGATGCCAAATGAAGTCTCCAACCCTTTTTATCCTTTCCTCAAGTTGGGTCGGCCATTTCCTCATTTCCAATGAATTTGATTTTATTTTATTTAATTACCATAGCCACTTAAAGTGGCGTCCCCCTTGGACATGGTATTAAGTCACTTTATGTTAAAAAAACATTATAATAAGTGACTTCCAAAAAATAACCTTATATCTCCAAAATATTAAAATATTAAAGTTAAACTATATTAAATATTTAATTTAATATAATTAACTTTGCACATTAAAATCTCTGGCCTCCCAATATCCAATCACCAAACAAAATATAGAAACGGACACCCATTTCGCCAAAGAATCCAGTCGTACCATCCATTTCCAACCAACCCTAATCCGATTGACTTACTAAAAAGAGTAAGTCCCTGCTCAAGTGTCTGAAATGCCCTGAAGAACAGGCAATGGAGAGCTCTGCACGAACAGACAACAAAACAACCTCCATTGTGGGTAGGCAAGCCCTCTCCACACTGACTAGCTGACTAAGAAGGGGACATTACATAAATGCAAGTGAAATGTAATTTAGGGAAATGATGAGCTGTCAAGTAGTTGGAGGGTTTAACTACTTTCGGTTGTATAAATATGATCCTCCCTCATTCATTCAAAGGCATTGATGGTTGGAGAAGCATTGGTACATGAGAGAGAATGTTGTTGCATATCTGTGTAGGGCATAATGCAGTCAGGCTATGGATGCAGTTATGAAGAGGATTCTGCATAGGGTTGCAGACTGCAAGATTGTAATGTTGTAACTGTATATGCCATTGTTAATATAAATTTGCTTGTATTTATTTGTCATCTGCCATTGCTGCTGTTCCTGGTTCTTGTTGGCAATTTTGCCACATTAAATTTTTTTTGATAAACTTTGGCCTAAGTATGGAGCTTTAAAGCGGCAAAGAGCATGCAGAGGTGTTCGGGTTTTCACGGGCCCTAAACGGGGATGAAAAAGTGGATGAAATGAGCTTTGGATATTCCATCATTGTAGATCTTTTCGCAAGCTTTCCGGCGATATATTATAATAGGCGATCGGGTCAGCGGATCAAAAGTTATGGCCTCGGGAAGCAGAACCAAGAAGCTCAATTTCAGGCCAAAAAATAGGTTGTGTTCAGTCCGCCCGGCTTCGCTGGCCGCCCGACTTCGGAAGAAGAAAAGTGCAATATTTGGCTAAGTGTTGGTCGCCCGACTTCGGAAGAAGAAAAGTGCAATATTTGGCTAAGTGTTGGTCGCCCGACTTCGCTGCGCCACCGCTCGACTTCGCTGCGCTGTCCGACTTCGGAAGAAGAAAAGTGCAAATTTTGGCTAAGTGTTGGCCGCCCGACTTCGCTGCGCCGCCCGAGTTCGGAAGAAGAAAAGTGCAAAATTGGGCTAACTGTTGGCCGCCCGACTTCACTGCGCCGCCCAACTTCGTTGCACCGCCGCCCAACTTCGCTGCGCCGTCCGACTTCGAAGGAATAAAAGTGCAATATTTGGCTAAGTGTTGGCCGCCCGACTTCGCTGCGCCGCCCAACTTCACTGCACCGCCACCCGATTTCGAAGGAAGAAAAGTGCAATATTTGGCTAAGTGTTGGCGGCCCGACTTCACTGCACCGCCGCCCGAATTTGGAGGAAGAAAAGTGCAATATTTGGCTAAGTGTTGGCCGCCCGACTTCGCTGCGCCGCCCGACTTCGCTGCGCCGTCCGACTTCGGAGGAAGAAAAGTGCAATATTTGGCTAAGTGTTGGCCGCCCGACTTTGCTGCACCCGATGCCCGACTTCGCTGCACCCGATGCCCGACTTCGCTGTGCCGTCCAACTTCGGAGGAAGAAAAGTGCAATATTTGGCTAAGTGTTGGCCGCCCGACTTCGCTGCGCCGTCGTCGTTGTCTTCCTTAAGCACCATCCGTCATTTCCCCCTTCATCAGCGGACTTCAGATTGTGGACAAGTGTGCAGTTTTTGGGATGTGTGTCAAGATGTGACAGAAGATGTGCTGTCAAGGTACGGGGTAGATGAGCATTGAAGAACAAACTGTACCGCATCTACCGCATTTAACCGGACCTGGCTTTCCCGCCCATCCACCCTGTCCAGAGATGTGCAGTTTTCAGAACAGCCATACCCAAAGTACAAGTACAGCCGACAGGGGTCTCGTCAGGGCAACTTTTTGCAGCTTTTTCCGGTTCTTGGGATCCGTGCATGATTGTATTTTGGGGGAAAATTCCTGCTATAAAAGGAAGTTCATTTCATTGTAAAAGGGGGGGAACATATTGCTAGAGGACTCTGCTGTGACGGATCACCTTCTACTTAATTCAAAGCATCCTTGGCTCTGCTTCTTGTCTCTGTCTTTTATGCTGCCTTCTGCTAGTATTTTTGCTTCATGTCCATTTATATTTCTGTCCGTTTGAATTCTGAATCCTGGATTTGAGCATTGGTGATTATTTGGATCTGGAATACAAAACAAAAGGATACATAGGATAGAATAGCAGCTGCAGTTTTGTTACATGCTTTGTTTTGATGGTTGTTGATTCGGATGCAAATTTGCGATCGTGCTGCTTGTTCTCCCCCACCTGAAACACATGATATTTACGTCTCTTTCCTGTTCCCTTATCTTTTTCAATCTCTTTCCAGTTCCCTTTCCCTTTTTAATCTCTTTCCTGCACTCTTATCTAAAACCCCCCAAGTAGGTTAGGAAAGGAGCCGACCTTCTCCGGAGATCGGCACGGGAGGCATCCCTTCCTCCCGGCTTTTCAATGTTGGCCTGCGGGTCTAGGGCGCATTGACACACCAAGTCCTTCCCAGGTGGCAGATCCGTGGCCAACAATTTTGTGCATTGTTTCTGTGTATTTTTATTGCTAATGACTGCAGATCTGTAGAATTATTTAAGTAGAAATGGAATTGTGTGTAAGCATGTTAAATTTCATTTCTACATTCTGGTGTCGTTGCCTGTACGAAGTTCGGTCTAATTTGGTGACATGGAAAACTGAGAAGCAAAACCCTTGGGAAGATGTGCAATGAGAACAATAGAATGCAGCCAAAGAAGTAGGTGAAGATGCACCAAATTTGTTTGTTGATGCAGATGAATGGCCATCCAATGAAAGGTGTATAACAGACATGCAGATGGGATGCAAAAATGCAGATGAAGACTCTGCAGATCGAGGATTTGCAGACACAGAAACTTCAGTCACGAATGCAATATTTGCAGACATAGGGATTACCGCCGCAGATGTTACTGAGAATTTGCAGTCCGAGAAGTTGTTGTCAACCGTCAGACTGATGGCAAAGGTGCAATAAACCATCAGGATGATGGCAGAATAAGGAGATCAGACGGAACCCATAGAGGCAGCCGTCTTGGTGTCGGCAAGACTGATGGAATCAATCAGGACGTTGGCAAGATTGATGGCATCAATTTGGACGTCGACAAGATTGATGGAATCAATCAGGACGTTGGCAAGATTGATGGCATCAATCAGGACGTCGGTAAGACTAATGGAATCAGTCAGGATGATAGAAGAATTGATAGGATCCATCCAGATGACGATAGGATGAGCAACCGTCAAGATGACGGCAAAGGACGTTGCTATCAATCAACGTCCGAATGAGTCACCATCAAGAAGCTGTCACCAGGGTCATCAGACGACAAGGTACCATCAGAGGGCTAATAAGATGGCAGATTGTCCTCCAAACTTAGTGCAACAGTTGACGAAAGGTGTTGATGAGAAGTTCCATGCCCACGCAGAATGTTTAGTGTTGAAGCAATTGCAAGTTGTGGTGCAGGATGGTGAGCAGGACATGAGTCTGACATCGGTGCAAAAGATAAATGACATTTCCAACAATGTGGGCGACGGGAGTCCGGCACTAGGGAAACTACAGGTTAGTGTGCTTAATCGGGAGCGAGACAGAAGTCTGACATCAGAGCAAATGCAAATTAGTGTGCTTGATGGTATGAACAAGAGCACAATGGAAGAGCAATTGCAAGATGATACGTGTAAGGATTTGCATAAGGTAGAGATACGTAAACGCTTGCAACCAATAACTAGCCAACCTATCAAACCAAAGGCCAATTTGGACATATCGTGTAAGTGTCTATTGTTTCATGGAGAATCAACAGAAGACCCAGTAAGGCATTGGAGAATTTGCCACATGATATGGAAAGCGACAAGGAAAAATAATGAAGCAGAGTGGAGATGGTTGTTTCCTGCAACATTGTGTGGATTCGCAATGGATTGGTACATGAAATTCCCTGAGGACAAGTACAAAACATGGGAAGAAATGTGCGATGCCTTTGTGTAAGAATTTCAGTTGTTTGATAATGACGATGCAGTCATTGCTGAAATCTATGGCATAAAACAGGGTGAGAATGAGTCAGTTCATTCATACAACCGAAAGTTGAGTGGGTTGTTTGACCATTTCAAGGAAGACCGATCAGACACATTGAAGAGAAGATGATTCATAGATGGACTTCTTCCTACATATTGAAAGTTGAGTGGGTTGTTTGACCATTTCAAGGAAGACCGATCAGACACATTGAAGAGAAGATGATTCATAAATGGACTTCTTCCTACATATTAGAAGAAGATGAGAATGGTCCCTTTGACGTCATACCAAGAGGCTCTAAAATATGTCTTGATTTGGGAAAGTGATGCAAAAACATCGAAGTATTGGCATCATGTTAATACCGATGAGAGTGATTCTGAGGATGGAAGTGATTTTGATATGGAGAATGACTTAGACACTGAGAATGATGATTTTGGGGAGGAGAGTAGTTCATCACTAAAGTATTGGGGTCGAGAACTCAAGGAAGGAAGCAACTCCCAAGAGACAAACGATGACTCTGAGGACGAGTATGACTCAGAGAGTACAAGATCATCACTACAGGTATATGTAGCACCAAGAGAGATTATACAACGAAGAGATACCACTAATGAACCAATCTATAACAACCGTCAAAGAACTCGCAGACGGAGACTTCAGTATGATAGTGAGGGTCGACCTATTGTGCAATGTTGGCAATGCCAATTGTGGGGGCATTTTGCACGTGATTGTCAAAGTATTGCAAAGCAAGATGAACCAGTTATTCATCAAGAGTTTGAACAACCAAAGAAGAGTTATAGCCTTTGCCAGGAAGCAAAGGTGGTGAAGCCAATCGCAATGGAGGAAGTGAACCTGCTTGAGATGGTTAACTTGATGAGCTTGATTCAAATTGAGCAAGTGAATCTGATTTCAATTGAGGACGAAGACTTTCTACAAGAAGTTGAAACATTTCAAGAAGTTGCAGAGTGTCGTTAGGAGGGTGATAGGATGGCAGAGTGTAGTCAAAAAGATCACCAGACGGCAAACTACAATCAGTCAAGTCACCAAACAGAAGAATGCAGTCAGTCAAGTAGCCAGACGAAAAATTGCAATCAGCAAGGAGAAGGCCAGACGGCAGAGTGCAGTCAATAAGGAAGCCAAACGACCGGGCTTAGTCAAGAGGTTGGTCAAACAGATGAGGAGCCGTCATGCCTGGAGTCGTCCGAGGAGGAGTCGTCATGCCTAGAGCTATCTAAGGAGGAGCCGTCTAAGGCCGATCCGTCAAAGGAGTTGTCAGACTAATTTGTCTGAAGCAATCTGTCATCGGTCTGGAGCAATCCGTCAATCTGTCAGAGCTTATCAGTCATCCGTCAGGACTGATCCGTCTAAGCCTATCCGTCAAGAGGAACCCATCATCCGTCAAGACCAATCCGTCAAAGCTCATCAACCAATCCATCAGGACGAATCCGTCTGAGCCGATCCGTCATGCAGTCATCCGTCATAGTCTATCAATCATCCATCATAGACTGATCCGACATAGCCTAATCCGTCAGAGACTGAGCTGTCAGGGATCGTCGTCATGGACAGTGTCGTCGAAGAGACTGCAGTCAGAGGGCCTATCGTCAAAGAAGTCAGAGAAAGTGACGTCTAAGGCAGTGCAATCAGAAGTATCGTTCGACGAGGGAGATGTCTATCAGAGGTTGACAATTAGTCCATTGGATCAAGCAAGTAGTGAATTGGAGCTAAGGGAAGTTGTTTCAGGGTACGTGCGAAGGGCGCTGCCCCTCGACTCCGCAAGGGACGTTGTCCCTTGACCCCCAACACAGTTGGCGACGAGCGTTGCATGTCATGTTGATGATGTTGTTCACCTTGATCATGTTAGTCATGAAGGTCATATTCATCATGTTGGTTATGTTGATGATGTTGATCAAGCTGATGATATGGCTGATTCCAAAAAGTGAAGTGAACAATCAAAGAATAATGGTCATATTGATCCAATTGATGTTACAACTGATTGCAGCAAGTGGAGTGCACAATCGGAGAACAAGGTGTTGCGAGAAGCAATCTAAAGTGAAGTCTATTGCAAAAGATGTATGGAATAGGCGAAAGCGGAAGGAGCGTGATAAAAGATTCAATGACATTATTTAGTGCTTCTATTCCCAATGTTCAACTCATGTGTCGTTGAGGACGCCAACCAGTTTAGAGGAGGGGATAGACGTAGACAGGCAAATTAATATGTCTGCATTTAGTTAGTTTTGGTATTCTATGTTATTTTATAATTGTACGCAAAGTGTTTGATGAAATGTGCGTACATATATTTAATAATGTTATAAAGTGGCAATTTAATATTGTACGTAATAATGTGATGTTAAGTCATGTATGTCGATAAAGTCATAAGTCATAAGTTAGTTTGTCCTGTAGTGGGAAATGTCATGTAAATGCAAGTGAAATGTAATTTAGGGAAATGATGAGGTGTCAGGTAGTTGGAGGGTGTAACTACTTTTGGTTGTATAAATATGACCCTCCCTCATTCATTCAAAGGCATTGATGGTTGGAGAAGCATTGGTACGTGAGAGAGAATGCTGTTGCATATCTGCGTAGGGCATAATGCAGTCAGGCTATGGATGCAGTTATGAAGAGGATTCTGCATAGGGTTGCAGACTGCAAGATTGTAATGCTGTAACTGTATATGCCATTGTTAATATAAATCTGCTTGTATTTATTTGTCATCTGCCATTGCTGCTGTTGCTGGCTCTGTGCATTGTTTCTGTGTATTATTATTGCTAATGACTGCAGATTTGTAGTCTTATTTCAGTGGAAATGGAATTGTGTGTAATCATGTTAAATTTCATTTTTACAGAGTGGAGTGGATGATTAGCTTCTATTCAATCCTGCAAAGTATTGTGAAATCCCACATGATATGAAAGTATGTATGGAGCACAACGCCTGACATTGTATGATATAATCATGTGTAAGCCTGAGAGCAATCATTATATGATGTTTATAGGATTTATGTATATAGCCTATGGGTCCAAGGTTTAAAATTTTTGCAGTTAACCTTACTAAATCATTACCCCAATATTATGCCTATCAAGGGTTGTGTAATTTATAATTAATCATTAAGGTATTTATACACCTCATCCACCCAATTTCTTGTATCACTACTATCTTATCTTGATCGTTTGCGTGGATGCCTAAGAGCATCCTTCATCTCTTTTGTATTATCACTCTTTCCTTTTGTTCTCTTTTCTCCTTTGCTATAAGATTTGAATGGATGATTTGCTTCTGTTCATTCGGCAAAGCATTGTGAAATCCAACAAAGAATTTGCTAGTTGCTTATCAATCTAATTTAATGCTTTAAGATTTTTATGCTAATATCAATAGTAAATTGAATGACTCTAGTATTACTATTAGTTGAGGATTAGATGTTTTTACTTTAAAACTGCTGAGGATATAAAGGATTTTCTTAAATTGGTCAAGAAAAATGAAGCATCTGTCTTCCTCCCTACTCAGAATGAAATAATTAATGTTGTGCTTATAGTATTGTTATTGGTGTTGATAGTCCCATGCCTAGTTTTGAGGAAACTTCGTTGTTACCATCCATAGCTAATTTGAAACCTTCTACTAGGTTTTGTGAATAAGTAATGGGATAGTCATCAGTTGGATTAGTCTTTCAATTCTCAGTCTACTGAATCTCCATTTATATTTGAGCCAAAAAAGTCCATAGTCAAAAATCCCAACATTAAAGGTTAAATACCAGCCTCTTTGGGTGTTCAGACAGGGCCAATAGTTAAACTAGTCTCTGTTTCAAGTGAAAGAGCAGTTAAAAACCAAGTTGGTGAAGAAGACATTATAAGTGATTCTTCATTGATTTTAGAGAAAAATTAAATTTATGTTATATGATATTATGAAGTTTCACAGAATGGGAAGGCAGGCTGTTGCAAGATGCATTTCTAGAATGACAGAATAAATAGAAGGAACAAACAAATTATGTTAATGCCCGTGAGTGACCAAAATAGGTCAGTGGGAGTCAATATGTACTTTTTTGGTTGCAATAGAATGGGCAGAGCCAAAACAGTGCTCCACAATATTATAAAATTGGACCCTGTGTGGAATGTAGTATCACGTATTACAGTTGAAATATAGTTATTACAACTATTATATGGCTGAGACTCAAATGGCCATGGAAGATCAACTGCCATACTCCAAGTCCATATGTGGGGACGTGTTGGCAATTTCTGTAAATGAGCCAATGCAGGTCTTGATAGTGTCTGAAAGGAAAGGTCTGGACCTAGAAGGACCAGACTGGGTCATTGGCAATCACTATGAATTTCAAATTTTGATTTATCTACAGTTGTTCTAGATTTTTGAGCTTTATAGGAATTTAAGATCTAGCAATACATTTAAGAATTTTCCAGCAAATTTCAGATTCTAGTTCTCAAGTAGCTACAACATTTGTTTTTATAAGATCTCTTCAGATTTCGAACTTCCAACAAAATGGATGCATAGCAGCTCTGGTTAAAATTATACCAAATTAGATTGTTCAATTTTCCAATCACTTGATACAAAGCATGTGGAGCAATGGTAGGAAATCACATGATTGCAACCCAAGTTCAAATCTATGTATTGTGATGAATATTCCCACAATAATGCAGCCTGTAATAATACAGTCTTTTGTAATACCACGCTAATATGGTTGGTTGAAATGTGGTGATGTTGTAATATGAGTGGGGCCTTTTTCAACCCCATATAACCATTAAATAAATAAAAACAGTCATTTGGTTCAGTAGTTTTTGCTTTTCACAAAGCATAGAGTTTCTGCCCTAGGGTTTACAGCTGCTAATGCATGTTTTAGTTTGGCTCATACCACTGAATCCTTATATCAGAGCCACTTGTTGGCCTTGTAGATAAGCCCTAACAATTGACAAACTACACTAGTTTGTTGCCTCATAGTCCCTATTAATTAACATCTACACTTTTGGGGAACATATCAAGAAGGATCTCTTAAAGACCTTGGAGGCCTTTCAATTTGAGAGTACGTTGAACTTGATGAAGCAGCTCAAAAGACATGGTTATTGGAGCTTGAAAAGTTGATTAAAGTAATCACAAACAAAGGAATAAAGACATAGCAAAATGCTTGTCAAAATCCCATGGTCATAAGCCATATATAATTGTTGTTGAAAAGGAATCTGAAACCATTTGTAGCCATCATAAGGGATCAGCGCCCATCGTAATTACCAGGGTTGTCCGAAACTGGACCAGGAGTCTAAACCGGTTTGGTTTGGTTCAGTCCTGCTATTTTTCCTTTTTCTTTTTTATTTTTAATTTGCAAATTTTTTTATATATTCAAACATAAAATATGGCTCATAAAATATAACTTATATATTTATAAAGTATAAAATATACTTGAATGTAGAAAATATGGAAGAATCTGAATTTTTCTATGTTTTATTTGCATATATTTATATTTTTTATAAATATTTTGTATGGGTTTGTATATATATATATATATATATATAAGTTATTCAAACTGTTCCAAACCAAATCAAACCTCCCTGAAAAAATTGAACCTCCAAACTTTTTTGGCCTTCTGAACCACCGAACCGAACCGTACCTCGTAACTATGGCACCTATGGAGCAGCACATTATAGATTAAGAAGGCTCCAGATGCAAGAAGTTCCAGATTTTACTTATAATGACATGGTAGATGCTGATGTAATCATGGATTTGTACTGGCGTAAGAAATGAAATGAAGCTTATATGCACCAGAGTGAGTTGAACCTAATATTTGAGAAAGACTAGCAAATAATAATACTTAGAGATCTATCCTGAAGCTCAAGGAAGTTTATCCCATCACACACAATGCACAAGCAACATGACTGAAGGATAGTCCATAATTTGAATCACATGCACTTGTGGATAGAATTACCATGTTGAGTTATGAATATGGGAAGCCATGAATGGGAAATAACCTTTTGGTTCTGTAAAGGGCAAAAAAGACTTTAAATTACTTACCCACGTGTAAAAGCAAAAGACCAAAAGAAGAAAAGAAACAATAATAAGCCCTTTGAGCCTTCATATATTGGTACAGTTGTGTGTGAATGGTCAAGGGAAGATTATTTCTTGGTCAAGTACAGTGCCCATACTCCTCTTGAAGGTTATTTGACCCAAGTTGAAAACCGTGCCTACTCGTGGAATTTTTTCTTTCTTCTATACACTTTCACATCTTTCTCCCACCCTCCAGAAGTATGTAATTTTGTTATATTTCCAATTTTCTAGGCAAGAATGAAAATTTATAAAAAAAAAAACTGGAGTTTTACTTTCAAGTTTTATTTTATTTTCCACTATTGCACATTTTCTTTTCTATAGGAACTTCAGATTTGTTCAGCAATTCATTTCAGAATTTTTCCAGCAGATTTTGATTTTTTCGCAGCTATGAATTTTAAATTTATAACGCTTTCTAGATCCCAAACTAAAAGCAAATTTCAATACGTAGCAGTTATGGTTTCAGGTATATAACAGGCTAGATTTTTCAATTTTCCACTCATTAGTTCAATCCTTTTTTAGTAGGCTTATGGTTTCTGCTTTAAGGTTTGAAGCACTTACCGCAAGTTTTAGTTGGGCTCATAGGAGGATCTATTTAAAGGAATAAGAAAATAAAATGGCAATGCTGACAATAACATATAAAGATTAACAAAAAAGACTTGAAAAGCTTGAAGTTAGACCCTTTTATAAATACAAAATTCGAGGGACATGTATGAGTTCCTCTGCAATGAATTGAGGGAGATACACCTTGCAAAAATTTAAGTACATCAAAGCCTCCGAATCAGAAACAAGGAATCATGTCCATTAAAAAAATTCTGACTGAGCAACAGCTGCTAGCACTGAATTACAAAAGCTCTATTGACTTTCATAAAAAATGGTTTATATCACAAGGTTGGAATGGTCAAAACAAGTCAAACAAGATATGTTTCTACAAATGTTTTTCTTTCTACATAGCCCTCGACTTCTTCTAGGTTGCTTGAAAAGGAATTACCCTATGTTACTGGATGCATCTCCCTCACTTTGAGATACATTTACCCTATTATATAAGACTGATAAGGATATGGTACTTTTTTGAATCCACTCCAAATATGACATTTGTGTAATTGAGAGACCAGATACAGCCAATAAGAATTCTGAGCCATAAGGATATCCATGGAAATCTACAAAGAAAAAATAAGGGGAAAAAACAAAAATTAGAAATAGGACAGAACTAGGTATTGAAGTGGAACGAAATTCCATCATAGGAATATGCCACTGGAAAAAACACACTTACCATTCTAGTGAGAAGCAAATCACATGTCATCTCACACATTTTCTGTGTTTTTAATTCAAGGCAAAAAGTAAAGATCTGTTATGAATTTTCTCTACTTCCTACTATTTTTCCACATATAGACTTTTAGGTAAATTTTTTATACAGTATATCCTAGCCATGCTGTATACAGAGGAAAAAAATTTAATGACCTTTATGCTTCTTAAAGATGATAATCCTCAGGGATCGATGGCATTCTTGCTGAATGTCAGAAGGGTAGACAATCAATATTCTCTCGTGGTTAGTTATTACCCTTCACGAGACAAAAATCTTCAAGCTTATTGAACCTAAAATTCTATGCCAAATTATTAGGTTGTTCAGCTTTGAAACAGATCAGAAAGGCATTTAGAGATATTCTCTGTACTCACTGTAGAACAATCAACAAGAATGTCACTTTGAATGATGTTGATTCAAGAACTTTATATACTTTACAAAATCCCTTGGCATTAGTCTTTTTACATGCATTGACAAATCTTCATGATTAATCTTTAGTCAGAGCAAATGATAAATTCTTTGTTATTTAATGCTTCATTTAGGCCTTCATACAAATAGCAATCTTCTACAGACACAAACAAATCAAATTTAATCTGGTAGAAGTTTGATTCTCAACAAAAAACAGGACACATACTTGGTAATGTGCACTCATCTTCTTTAGAATCTAAAATTTCTTCATTCAAATGGTTGTTTTTTTAGAATAAATTACTATTAGACATTAATTCATCTTAATATGGGTTCCATGTGAGTCCATGCCACATCTTCGAAGGTAAATATACCAGTATTGTTTAGTGCAAGTTACTTGTTGGAAGGATCAAATTTGGCAAACAAGACATTCGTATGCGCTATTCAGTCTAGTCACCTATTCCAAATGAAGCTTTCAGAACTTCTGCAGAATTATAGATGTTTTTTCAGTTAAGGTCCTATGTTTTGCGGAAAGGGGAAATTTTCATATTTAAGACGAATCAAGGGACCTTGTTGAATATGAAGTTGCCATCCTTTTGTTTCTGCTGCTTGCCATTCATTTGCCATAAATAAAGATCATTTTCAATGGACTTTGAATTCAAGTTGCATGTGAAATTGAAAGTAATCAATTGGTGTTGTGTGGAGGCCTTGTGGCATGTTTACTACAAGGTGTTCTCAAAGGCCTAAGGGCATTCATTCTAAGCCATATGAATCATTCTGGTGACACATGCGAGCGAAGTATGATAGCTTCTTGTAACAGGATTGGTTGACAAGCAGGACACATCAATCTGAAATTACAAGTAGCTCCTTGTCTCACTCACTATATCAGAGGGTGACAGGCAGTAAACCAGGGGACCAGACACCAAGTGAATGATCCACTAGAAAAAGAGCCAGAGACTTGGTGGGGAACATCTAATAAAAAGGATGATGACACACGATTGTCAAACAGACTAATTACTTGGAATTCTTACCCTGCCATCAGTCCAATATTGGCTCTTTGTAAACTCCAATGCAAAAGCCATGCCATTTATCTTGTTCCCTCCTAGTAGCAGGCAAGTTAATATTGTTGATATTAGAATTTCGGAGCCCTATTTGCCCATGTTTGGGGTGAAATACATGTAATATACAATGTACTATTTGCACAATTTTTTAAGCATTTTACCCAAAAAATGAAACTCAACTTCCCATCGAAAACAGATATAATTTCTTATTTCTTGGTGATGTACATGTAAAACAAAGAAGGTATGGCTTACCTATTCCAAGGCAAGGAATGCACTTGCTAACGACTTCACGGCCTTTCTTAGGGTAGTAACTGGTGTATCCACATCCTTGGCAACTTTGGCATTTCCCAGTCCACTCATAGACAACTTCCTTACACTCCTGCAAGAAAAGACAACCAACCACATGATATTGAGAATGAAATGACCAAGACACATCAAATCGAAATCAATACAGCAGAGTTACTAAACAGCACTCCTCATATATATCAACTTGTAAGCAAAAGATTAAGCTTTGCATGAATAAGAAAAACACACATAAACTAGGATCACGACTACAAAAAGGTGAGAATATTCACAACTACAGATTGTGAAGCATAAGGCTCAACTTGTTGTAAAAGGGTTTCTCAGAGAAAGGGACTGGCTATAATGAAACCTTTTCTCTCGTTGCTTGCATCAACTCCATCTGCATGATTCTCTCTTCAGCTGCTTCAAAGCATTGGGAGGTACATCAAATGGATGTCAAAAGTGCCTTTCTTAATGGGAACCCTTAGGAGGAGATCTACATACAACAGCCACCAAGCTTTGTTCAGGATGTTCCTACACCCTAGGTTTGTATTCAGGCACCTCGTACTTGGTAAGAGAATATCCACACCTTTGTTGAGTATGGCTTTGCTCACAATGAGGTCGCCCATGATGTGTGTATCAAACCTCAAGATGGTCAGACTTTGATTATTGTGCTATATGTTGATGACCTGATCATTACAGGGAGTTTGTCTTCCTTGATTAAGGATCTGAAGCTACAACTTCACCAAATGTTTATGATGACTGACTTAAGCCTACTTCATTTCTTCTAATGAGGATTGATGACATTAGCATAGCTTTTTATTTTATTGTTCTAGACTTTAGAATAGGATTTATTTTATTGTTTTATTAGTTTATTATCCTATGTAAAACATGACAATTAGCTACAAGTGAGAAGCTTTCTAGTAGTTAGCTTCACCAAACATTTAAGATGACTGACTTGAGCCTACTTCACTTCTTCTAATGAGGATTAATGACATTAGCATAGGTTTTTATTTGATTGTTCTAGACTTTAGCATAGGATTTATGTTAATGTTTTATTAGTTTATTATCCTATGTAAAACATGACAATTAGCTACAAGTGAGAAGTTTCCTATAGACAGGGGTGAGTACATTCCCGGGATAGGGGTGATGACAATCGGGACAGTTAGGTTCCAGGCTTATGCAATGGGTATTCCTATGGACTGGTTATAGACGACAAGGATCACACGTCTAGATGCAGTGGATAGACGTCTAAGACTAGACGTCACAGGGCTTGACTTCACAGAATGAGTAGCTAGACGTCACAGGATAGGTAGACATCATCAACAACTAGACGTCACACAAGTAGACGTCACGGGAAACTAGACGTCACATAGGTGAGACGTCACAGCCAGCTAGGCGTCGCTAGACGTCACACAAGGAGTTAGACGTCTACTGTCTGTTGGGTTTCGGACGGCTACTAGTCAGGAGTAGACGTCAGGTAGTTTGGTTTAGATGGCTAGCCGTCTGACGGCTACCTAGACGTCAAGGCTAGACGTCTGCAGATCTCCCTTAGCGTTTCCTTGTACCTGCAACAAACAGCAGTTGAACTGTCCTTGCTGCAACAATCAACCTGCAATGCTGATCAAGAGGGGAAACCTGCAACTCACCAGTTTGTGCAATACAACCTGCAATCTCATAGACTCACAACATCACCATACACAGAATAGAACTTCCGTACAAGAACATTGGCATTCGTAGCAAAATGTGATCATGATGGTATATGTACAATGTTTGAAGAGGGGGGTATAAATAGGGAGGCGAAGTAGTTACTGCAACTACTTCGCTCTCAACTACCCCAACCATCTTGCCTTAACATAATTAGACGCTAACTAATCCTGGACGTCTAACAACTAGACGTCTAACCATGGACGTCTAACTAGACGTCTAACACACTAGTTAGCCTATTGACAATGGCGACTAGTTTTGTCATCTAGTGTCCTGCACGTTTACAATCAAGCCTTCCTTTTCATTGGCTGATTTTACAAAATCACATGCAACATATATATTCCAAAATTGCTATGTACAATCAAAATTGGTGGACAACATTATTCCAGCCAGTTCTAGGATTTATCTTGCTTAGAACTGTTGTCTACTTCTATCCTCCCCTTCGAAGAAGTCGATGTCCTCAATGACTTTCTCCATTCCGTTGGAGGGGTTCCCGCATCCGTGGGTGTTGAACTCTGTGGATTGGCAGCCTGGAATACCTTCGTGTACTCCTGGAGTTGTGCCCGTAAGTTGTCCCGTTCATCCTTGAGCCTCTTAGAATAGTTGAAGTACTTGGCCCATTTTACTCCCAAGACATTGGCCCGATCTTCAGTCTGCTTGAGACTAGATAACAACTCTGTTTCCCTACTTCGGAACATGTTCTTCAAACGCTGTTCTGATATTGATGGAGCAGTTGTAGCTTTCTGTGCCGACTGCTGTTTTTCCAGCCACAGTTCTTCTTTCAAGGCTACCTATTCTTTTTGCCAATTTGCTCTTTCCTGCGTCCAAGCACGCTCCTGTTGGCTCTTGTTAACTGCAAATGATTATGCCTGCTTGATCAGTAGTTCCTTTGCACTTGAATCAGGAAAATTTACAATACTAGGGTCAAAGCTCAAAAGGAAAATAATTGCAGCCTTCCATGATTCTCCATTGTCTGGACACATGGGATTCTTTAAAGGAGTAAATATGCATGGAAGGGTTTAAAGGAAGATGTAATTCAACATGTATGGGAATGCGATGTATGCCAAAGGATGAAACCTGAAACCACACATCCAGCAGGATTACTTCAACCTCTTCCCATTCCATAGCAAAAGTGGGATTCAGTGTCCATGGACTTCATTACAGGTTTGCCTAGAGTGGAAGGGAAGAAATACATCTTTGTGGTAGTAGATAGATTAACAAAGTTTGCACATTTCTTCTCCATTCCCAGTGAGTTCAGGGCACCACAGGTGGCAGAGTTGTTCCTTAGGGAGGTCTTCCGACTTCATTGGATACCTCGCACCATCGCCAGTGATAGAGATACACGTTTCATGAGTACATTTTGGCAAGAGTTATTCAGATTGACAAGGATAGAATTAACTCCAAGTACCAGTTATCACCCCAAAACCAATGCACAAACAGAGATTGTGAACAAATGGATTGAAGGATATTTGTGGATTTTTGTGACTGACCATCAAACAACTTGGGTGAAATGGTTGCACTTAGGGGAATATTGTTACAATACTACCTACCACATGTCAATAGGGATGTCCCCTTTTATGGCACTTTATGGATATGATGCACCGACCTTCACAGAGTTGACCCTCCCAGAGACACGTGTTCTTGCAGCAGGTGATTTTATAGAGCAGAGTAGACAAATTTTAGCAAGGTTGCGTGATCAGTTACAGCATGCCCAAAATCAACAAAAAATATATGCTGATAGGAAACACACACAAATACAATTTGAGGTAGGGGGCATGGTCTTTCTTAGATTGCAGCCCTACAAGCAATCCTCTTTGAAAATGAGGGGGGCTGAAAAACTCAAACCCCGCTTCTATGGTCCCTACAAAGTGGTTAGGTGTATTGGGGAAGTGGCATATGAGTTGGAGCGAACTCACTGGGAATGGAGAAGAAATGTGCAAACTTTGTTAATCTATCTACTACCACAAAGATGTATTTCTTCCCTCCCACTCTAGGCAAACCTGTAATGAAGTCCATGGACACTGAATCCCACTTTTGCTATGGAATGGGAAGAGGTTGAAGTAATCCTGCTGGATGTGTGGTTTCAGGTTTCATCCTTTGGCATACATCGCATTCCCATACATGTTGAATTACATCTTCCTTTAAACCCTTCCATGCATATTTACTCCTTTAAAGAATCCCATGTGTCCAGACAAGGGAGAATCATGGAAGGCTGCAATTATTTTCCTTTTGAGCTTTGACCCTAGTATTGTAAATTTTCCTGATTCAAGTGCAAAGGAACTACTGATCAAGTTCCATAGCAAAAGTGGGATTCAGTGTCCATGGACTTCATTACAGGTTTGCCTAGAGTGGGAGGGAAGAAATACATCTTTGTGGTAGTAGATAGATTAACAAAGTTTGCACATTTCTTCTCCATTCCCAGTGAGTTCAAGGCACCACAGGTGGCAGAGTTGTTCCTTAGGGAGGTCTTCCGACTTCATTGGATACCTCGCACCATCGCCAATGATAGAGATGCACGTTTCATGATTACATTTTGGCAAGAGTTATTCAGATTGACAGGGATAGAATTAACTCCAAGTACCAGTTATCACCCCCAAACCAATGCACAAACAGAGATTGTGAACAAATGGATTGAAGGATATTTGTGGAGTTTTGTGACTGACCATCAGACAGCTTGGGTGAAATGGTTGCACTTAGGGGAATATTGTTACAATACTACCTACCACATGTCAATAGGGATGTCCCCTTTTATGGCACTTTATGGATATGATGCACCGACCTTCACAGAGTTGACCCTCCCAGAGACACGTGTTCCTGCAACAGGTGATTTTATAGAGCAGAGTAGACAAATTTTAGCAAGGTTGCGCGATCAGTTACAGCATGCCCAAAATCAACAAAAAATATATGCTGATAGGCAACACACAAATACAATTTGAGGTAGGGGACATGGTCTTTCTCAGATTGCAGCCCTACAAGCAATCCTCTTTGAAAAGGAGTGGGGCCGAAAAACTCAAACCCCGCTTCTATGGTCCCTACAAAGTGGTTAGGCATATTGGGGAAGTGGCATATGAGTTGGAGTTACCCCCAAATAGCCGAATCCACAACACCTTCCATGTGTCTTGTTTGAAGAAAGCAGTAGGCCAACAAATAGTGCCTTCGATTGAGCCTCCACCCTTGGATGATGAAGGAAAACTAGTACTTATTCCGGAACAGATCCTTAGCACAAGGGAGAAACAACTGAGAAACCGTGTATGGACAGAGTTTTTGGTACAATGGAAAGGGCTGCCACAAGAGGATGCCACTTGGGAGTCGGTTGAGATACTTGATCACCCAGCTTTGTCTTGCTTGAGGACAAGCAAATTTGAGGACGGAGGATTTGTAATATCCCCTTTTGTCTTGCTTGAGGACAAGCAAATTTGAGGAGGAAGGATTTGTAATATCCACTTCTTGACATATCCATATGTGGAGTCCACTCTACCCAGCTGCGGCAGAAACAAGTGTAATAGAAAGTGAACTAATAAGACAGTTGCCAGTTGGCAGCAGTTCAGCTAAAGCGGAAGAATAAATCTTAAAGTAGGAAGTTGTTAATAAGGCAAATTTGCCAGCTGGTGCCAATTAGTGATGTAGTAATTAGTTGGCTCTAATTAGGGATACAGCAGAAGAGGAAGGTTATAAAAGGGGCTGCTACGAAAGGGAGGAATCATTCTTGTTATGTCAAGTCATTGAGCCCTTTCTCCAAGGCAGTTGTGCATGGAAACCCCAAGTGTCAAGTGCAGGCCATTGAGAACGAAAACCCTCATCTGGCTGGAATTGTAGGAAGGTTCTGTGTTCATTTGCAAATCTGAAATTTGTAATCTTTTATCATTTTAGTTATTACTGTGTTTCTTTCATAAATATAAAATACAAAATATATATATATATATTAGTTTGTTGCAGTCTACTTTTGTGTGTTTTTATTCTGCATCTTAGGCAGGTTCATTACACAATGGAACCCAATCAAGCTATAAGGGGCCAAATCCACAAGGAGCTCCAAATGTATGAAATGGGCACTGGTGAGCTTTTTTCATATGCAACTGCAACAGACCAAAACATTTCAAGTATGCCAGGTAATGATTTCTTTTCTTTTTCAATTTTATGCTTTTTAAAAGTAATATTCAGTTTGTGATTATAATTTTGTATGTAGAAATAGAATACTACACATTACAATATAATTCCATTATATATAAATAAACAAAGGTACATAATGGGAATAACTTACAAATACATGTGGATGAAGTGCACACACACAACAAGTATCCTTTAAAACTTAATTATTTGCAATACGTACTGTAGGCAGGCAAATTGATGTCTGCATTTAGTTTTGTTATTTGGGTTATTTTGTAGTTGTACACAAAGTGTTTGACAAAATGTGCGTACATATAATAATAATGTTATAAAGTGGCAATGTAATATTTCATGTAATGTTAGTATGTACGGCAAAGTCATAAAGTGACTTGTGAAATGAAATGTAAATACATGTGAAATGCAAATGAAATGAAAGGCATATGAAACAATATGAAATGCAGACGAAATGACATGTAATGCAATTTAAAGATAAATTCCAATTAGACCTTTAGCAAAAAAGTTATATGTGGAATATGTAAATCATGTTCAAATAGGGGCGGCAGTTGAATGCGCTGTCCTGGGAAGCCGTTGTGGCAACGGCCAAGGACAAGCATTAAATAGAAACCCCCCCTCCTTCATTTGTAACATTGAACAGTAGATATGTGATAGAGACATTGGTGAGAGCATTGAGGAGATTGTCTATGTCATTGTTATGCCGTGATTATGCAGGCCTGGTTGTGGAAGTATTGATGAGCAACCCTGCACATTGTAATTGCAGTCTGCCATTGCTGCTTACAACAAGCACCATTGAACACTAATACAATTCTGTCATTTGCAGATTCATTGCAATCTGATTCCAGTTTATCTGTATTCTGTATGCTATGTATATTAACGATATTGTATGTTATATTGCTTAAGTGTTGTTTATAGTTGCAGACTGTAGTATTTGTTTGCCAAAGTTGTAGACTGCAGCGGTTAGTATATTGCAGTAGTTGTTGTCTATAAGTTGCAGGTTGCGATCTGGGTTGGCACTTCCAAAATACCTCTTGGGAGAATATGGTAGGAGGACTGTGAACCCTATGGAGCACTGGTAAACCCTAGCAGGGGTTGGCAAGATGGTGGAGGCTGCAGGGGGGGGCCTTTGTCCCCCCAGCCTGATCATGCTTCCAATGGAACCATGGCAGATCAAGCTACCCATTCGCTCCAGGAAGGGGACAAGAGGCCTAAACCAAATCCGCCTGGCTTTGTAAAGAAACTTGATGATAATCCGGAGATTGAAATCAACCTACAGGAGGTGAGCGAGGAGATCCATAATCTGGAGAATGTTGCACTCATTGGACATTTCTATGGAATGTGGCCCAAGGAATCTGCATTGAAATCTTGGATAGACTTAAACTGGGGTCCGCAGATTGAAGGGAAAATAGAACTATCAATGGAAGGCCGAGGGTTCTTCATAGCGGTATTCAGCTCTGCAAGTGATAGGGAGAAGGTGTTCGAACAGGGACCCTATTTTATGAGCAGGAGCAGGCTTTACCTTTCACCATGGCACCTCCACTTCAGCCCTATGGAAGAAACGCCTAAAGAAGTTCCTGTTTGGGTAAGGTTACCTTTTCTTCCCCGCTTCTTGAGAAAGCAATCAGTCTTGGAAACCATTGGGAATAGACTGGGCAAGTTTGTGAGAGGAGCAGAATACAATGGAGTCAATGCAGCAGTAACATGAATCTGTGTGATGGTGGACATTGAGATTGGACTTCCAGAAGCTATTTCTCTGAAGGTAAACTCTCTCCATTTAGAACAGAAGCTGGACTATGAGTCATTACCATTCAGATGTGCCCGCTGCCATGAGTACGGCCATTTTGCTCGATACTGTCCGAAGGGTACAGAAACAAAGAATCCCTAGAATACCACCAATGATGGCTACCAACAAGTTAGAAGAAGAAAGGGATAGAAAGTAGATTATCAAAAACCTCAAGGCCCTCAACAAGGCAACTTAGGGGCGAGCACCTCAACCAATAACAGGTTTGAGATTCTTCAACAAGTCACGGAAATAGAAACTACAATAGAGGGACCCCTGAATAACAACACAGGGAAAAATCGAATAGCAGGGAAGGAAAAGCATACTGATGATACTCCAGAGAACCAGCAACAGATGAACAAGGGGGGCCTACAAACAAATGCGGGAATCAAGACTTGTTGGGTAGATGTACCAATTCCTGAACAAGAGACGGCTAATGATGATCCAGGTTTGAGTAATGCTACTCTGATTGTAACTCATTTTGAAAATAATCTAGTAGATATTATTGCCTCTACAAATATGCCTCCAAAACAACAAAACCTAGCCCAAGGTTATGATGCAAAAAACCAAACAGGCAGAAACAAACAGTATGGCATGGATACAGGGGGATCTCCTAAAAGTGCAGGCAGGCCATCAAACAGAACAGCGAGAGATAAACAAGCCAAATATGCTATAGTGGAGGGTACCCAACTCACTCTTGAGGATCCGAGGATTCTTAGGGCTAGGTCGGGGAAAAAACCCCTCAAATGAAAATTATAACTTGGAATATTAGGGGTCTTGGTTCCCCTAAAAAAGAAACGCCTTGAGGCGGAAACTTAACCAAGTAAAATCTTAATTCAAGAAACAAAGTTGAGTGAGGAGGATATTTCTCAAGTAAAGGACTGCATTTGGAAAAATTGTCATCTAGAAGCAATTAGTTCCAATGGCCAATCTGGTGGTTTGGCCATATTGTGGAAAGACAGGTCTCTGGAAGTTGTCAGGAAGAGTACAGGCAACAATTGGCTATGTTTAACTTTCCATGACTCTTCCCTGAAGGTCTCATTCAATGTAATCAACATCTATGGGCCCAACGACACCTCGACAAAGTTAGAAATGTGGCAACAGGTTTGGAACTTAACAAACAACATAAATGATCAACATATCATCTTGGGAGGAGATTTTAATACTATTTTGAGTAGCCAGGAGAAAAAAGGGGGATACTTCAACAAAAATGACTCAGTTCATCCAGAAATATACAAGGGGATACACCAGTTTAATTTAGTTGATATCCTTCCAAAAGAAGGTTGGTTCACTTGGAATAACAGAAGAAAAGGGAGGGCAATGATTGCAGAAAGATTAGATCGGTTCTTAATCTTTGAGAGCTTAATATCTGATTCTTTGGTGGTCGAAACAAGGGTTCTCTCAGGTACCATTTTGGACCATTGGCCGATCATTGTCAAATGTCACTTTCTTCCGAAAGTCTCAAATGCGCCCTTTAAGTTTCAACCTCATTGGATAGAACATGAAGATTTCCTGTCCAGGGTTAAATATTGGTGGGACAATGGAAGTCCTTCTTCCGGTACGCTAATGTATCAATTCCACAAAAAATTACTGAATGTCAAGAGAGGTTTAAAGTTATGGATGAAGGAGATCAAAGATCAGCAACAAGCTCAATTAATAACAGCAAGAAAGAATCTAGCTCAGATTGAACAAAAATCCCTTCAAGAGGGTTGGGAAGATGATCTATTTAAAGAGGAAGAAAAATGGCAGAGAGTCATAGATAATGAAGAAGAGAGAGAAGAGCAAGTTTTGAGGTTAAAGTCAAGAAGATTATGGCTGCAAAAGGGGGATTCAAATACAAAATTCTTTCACAAAGCAGCAAACCAAAGAAGAGGATTTAATCAAATTACTAAAATTAAAAAAAGAAGGAGAAATAATCAAAGATCAAGATCAAATCAAGACTGAGGTAGTTAAACACTTTAAAACTCTCTTGAATGAAGAAATAGAGAATAATGAAGAGGAACAACAATGAATTTTGAGTTTCATTCCCTCAGTGGTGACTCCTCGAATGAATTTTGAGCTCTTCAAACCAGTAAAAGAGGAGGAAGTTTTCAAAACAATCCAAGACATGAAACAAGATAAAGCTCCGGGTCCGGACGATTTTCAGGTCAACTTCTACCAGGCATGCTGGGATATTATTAAGAAATATTTGGTGGGTATGGTTGAAGAGTCAAGAACTAATGGAGCAATTTTAGGAGCCATCAATGTGTATTTTTTAACTCTTATCCCCAAAAACCACAATGCAGTTTCTTTTGATAGATTCAGACCAATATCTTTATGTAACACATCATACAAGATTATATCCAAATTAATGGCCAATAGACTCAAAAACTTCATTAATGAGTTAATATCGGTGGAACAAGGGGGCTTCATACCAAGGAGACACATTCAAGACAATATTATCATAGCCCAAGAATCTATTCATTCAGTAGTCATAAATAAAGAAAAAACAATGGTCGCCAAGGTGGACCTATCTAGTGCTTATGACAGGTTGGACAGGAGATTCATACATAAAATCTTGAAGCAAATGGGTTTCAATGAAGGATGGATTAAATGGACCCAGGGCTGCATTGATAAACCAAAAGCAGCAGTGATGATCAATGGTGGACCCACAAGCTTCTTTGAAACGTCCAGGGGCATTAGACAAGGCTGCCCTCTTTCTCCCTTCTTGTTCGCCCTTGTGTTAGAGGGTTTGAGCAAAGCAATTCAAGTGTCCTTAGAACAACTAGACTTTCAGGGTATCAAGGCCTCAACCAATGTCAAACCTACAACCCATATGCTATTCGTTAATGACACTCTTCTAATGGGACGGGCCAGCATTCAAACAACCAAAGCAATCCGGGGCATTCTGAGGGACTTCACTGCAGCCTCGGGTAGTAAGATAAACAAGGACAAAAGCTCCATACACTTCATCAATGTATCAACAAATCTCAAGAGAAAGATCTGCAGAATTCTTGAATTTCAAGATAATTCAGACAACAAATCAATGAATTATCTAGGAATGCCAATCAAAGTGGCAAGACACAGAATTAGTGACTGGAAGTGCCAGGTAGAAAAAGTCAGGAGAGCAATGAGCAGTTGGGAAAATCAATTCCTTAACTTAGCTGGTAAGTTAATCTTAATCAAATCAACTTTATCTGCAATTCCAATCTATTGGATGACTTTACTCTTGGTGCCAAAGGCCATTAGTTTGGAGATTGAAAAAGAAATCAGAGCATTCTTGTGGGCAGGCGGCAAAAATAATAGTAAGAAATACCATTTAGTTAAATGGTCAAAGATAGTCAATCCCAAATCAGCTAGAGGTTTGGGGATAAGGCAAGTCGAGAAGATGGGCCTGGCTTTGGCTACAAGGACTGCTTGGAGATTGATTTCGAACCCCTCAGCTCCATGGGCATCCCTTATCATCCATAAGTATTGTGGTGGGGCAAATATCAAGGATTTATTACAGCAGTGTATCCTGAATCCCAAGGGAACATCAATCTGGAAAAACATCTCGGGAGGTCTACAAATCCTAAAAGAAAATCTAACCTGGGTGGTTAAAGAAGGAAATATAGACATGTTCTCTCAATCAATTGCAGGACTCAAACCCTTGGAGACCTATGAAGACCTAGACGTAGCAAGGGAGTACTGTAATCAAAAGAACCTGAGCAGAGTTAAATATTTCTACATGATGGTGGATCATGAATCAGGTTGGAAGGATTGTATAGTTAAGGAGAGTCTGTTGGAGGATTGCCCTAACAATTTAAAACCCCAGCTCAATATTTTCAGGGAGCAACTGCAAAACATTCACGTGGTTATCCAAGAGGGTCAGGATATTCCTATGTGGTCAGAGAAGAACAGACCTGTTGAACCAACAGTTAAGAGGGTTTACTCTTATCTTTTGAACAAAAGTGCAGGAAATATTAATCAAAACTGTGAATGGGATTTCATCTGGAAGGGATTCTCAACCCCAAAAATTAAGGTCTTTTGTTGGTTGGTAGCGCATGGCTCTATTCTGACAGCGGAAAACAGAAGGAAAAGGGGTGTGCAGGGCCTAGATAGATGCTTTATTTGTGAGAAGGATAGTGAAACGGTTAATCATTTGCTATTTACTTGCAATATTTCTAAAGATCTTTGGAGAAGCCTACTTGATATTTTCAATCGACATGAACCTGAGCCAATTGAATTCCGAGATATCATTCAAATATCGAACCAACAGTGGAACAACAAGCTTATAAAAACTTTGTGGCAAAATGGATCACAAGGTCTCATGTGGCAGATCTGGAAAGCGAGAAACCAGCGTTGCTTTAGGGAGCAGATCGTGGAAACAGTTAAGATCTTAGTTATCAAGTTCGAGTTCGTGTTCGAATTCGACACTCTTGAAGTTCGAAATAAATTCGATATGTTCAAAAATTTGGAATAAAATTCGATATATTATAAATGTACATATATCCTATTTTTTTTTGTAGTTGGATGCAAAGTAATGTGCCAAGAGGCCGTCGATGCGGTATCAATTTATAGGGACACATGTAATTCCTGTCACAGCCATAACCAATGTCTAATTAGTGTCATTCGGTTAGTTACAACACCCAATTAGTTTGGGTTGTTCCTCTATCAATCCAATTACCCGGAGTTATATTCATTTACTAATTTAGTGTAACAAGAATCGGTATAAGTTTGCGATTGATATGTTTCTTTACTAATTGTGGCATTTACTGTGTAGGTTTGCGTCAATCATAATCTTTTCAAACCTAGGTGCTACAGGCTTGAAGTTTGATGTCACTAGATTTGTGGATCAAATTTGTCACCTTAACCTTATTTTATTTTTAAAAGGTAATTACGGTTTAGTTTTGGGTATCCAAAAACTTGTTTAATTTTTTAATTAATATTAAATATTATTTATACATGGGCTTTTTACGAGACTTAGGTGAAAAAATATGTATATGTATGGGGATTCGAGGTCCTGCATTCTGAATCATTTGCAGTTAATAAAGTCTACAAAATGTGAGCTGACCGGGTTGTTTTAACGAGCGATACACGAAATACACCGTTTGACCCGCAGCAATTGGTTTTACATACAGATTTTCATTCGAACAAATTAAGATGCTCCACACCACACTTTGAGCAACGGTTCGTGATAGTAAATTCATATGGCTCCTTTTTTTGCCCTTGTAATGTCGATGCCGATCCGCTTGCACCTTTCTTCCATGTCGTACTTATGTCTGACAGTTTACACTGCCTTGCAACTTCAAACATCCACCATTAAAACAATTTTAAAAACTAAGTTTTAAAAACTAACAGGTCGACTCAGAATAAATAAATAAAACGACTTACCCTGCGCCAATTATAAACTGAAGATGGCCGCATGTAGAACCAGAAACAGGAGAATTCATAAATATCAAACCTGTTTTCTGCTGCCAAATTTAACATTTGTTCGACAATTTATTCGCCAGAGTTTAAAATTCGCCGAATTTCGAATTTTATCTCAAAAATTCGGCGAATTTGATAACTAAGGTTAAGATTTTGAACATGACTCTGAGATCCTTGGTGGAACAGTCAACAGTTATTTTCCCCCAAAGAATGTGGAGCATAAATCAACATACAGAGGAGACTATACATATCTTGACAAAATTAAACATAACCTTGATCTAAATCAACAACAAGAATTTGGTTGTGCATATCAATTTTTATAAAGACTCTCTGTTGAGTAGACGGATTGTAGACATCTACTTGCTACTGAGTAAGGTATGAAGGGTAGGAGGTCGATTTTTGTTTAGGCTCAGACCCTTTGTTATCAGATATGGGAACTGGAACTATTGTTAAAGCCCATGACTGAAGTGTAGTTTGGTTGTTAGGCTGGTATGGCTTTTTTTTTTTTTTTGATTGGTTGATAAAAAGGGTTTTGAAAGGTCCCGAAACCTTTTACACAAATGCAGCAAAGACAGCTAGCTAGAAGCGAACTAACTGAATTGAAAACAAACAACCCCAGAGGAGAACGAAACAGCCAACTTTAAACCAGAACTAAGGCGCAAACAGAAACAAAAAGGAATAAGGGTCCAAATTACAGCAACGATACCCAAAAGGAAACTTAAAACAACTGCTGAAAGCCCAACCAAGATTACATCATTTGGCTCGACGAGGTTCAATCTGTGAGCTTATTGGAGCAACCACTTCCACTATGATGGAAATTAGTAGTTTTATTTGCCATTCCTTGCCACCTGGGTTCACGGGTGACAGTTGCCTTGTGAACTTTCCACATTCCTTGCCACCTGGGTTCACGGATGACGGTTGCCTTGTGAACTCTCCACATCTCCTCAAAATTGCCCCAAGATGGATTGCACAAAAGCGCATAAGGAAAAAGAGGATATGTTGGCATCCATGTTAAACAAACCATGTCTAGCCACTAGGCCCCAAATCAGCCACATTAGCACCAGCAACCAGTTAAAGATTAAGATTTCCATTTGCATCAATGTGGGCCACAATACATTGAGGGAAATTGTCATACCAGACTTGGAGGTTATCCTGTTCAACTCCTTGATTGGCAAGGAGGTCAGCAGCTTTGTTTCCTTCCCGGTAAACATGCTGAATTGTAACATGTCTGATGCCTTCAATTATCTTCAAGCTTTCTTGGACAGCGTTGAACATGCTCCAGGCAGGAAGCTGACATTTTTGGATGCATCGAATGACATTCATAGAATCACTCTCTATGATAATTTTTTCAAGCCGAAGCAGCTTGCAAATGAGGAGGCCAAGGTATAACGCACGGGCTTCAGCAATATTATTGGTTTGACTGCCCATGGACTCAGCAAACACGCACAAGACTTTACCTTGACTATTTCTGAAAATACCACCTCCTCCATCCCTACCAGGGTTTCCCTTTGAGGCTCCGTCAACATTGAGCTTGACCCATCCACAAGGCGGGGGAATCCATTTCACCATTGACCTGACAACTTTTGGAGGACCTCGGGGGAGGGTGTCAATCTGAAATTTGAGAGTATTGAAAATGGATAATTCCCATTGGTTCTTGGGCTTTTCAGCTTGGATGAGATTAGCATTCTCAATGGCAAACGACAGAGCCTAAACTGTTTTCTGGTTTATCTAGCATTGTAGTTCCTGTCTTAGTCATGGCCTGAGTTGAGTTTGTTGGGCCTTTGTTGTAATATGCTTTGTTATCTATTTTTCTGATTAATAGAAAATCTGCTTTTTTATTTGTAAAAAAAAAGTTGCAGATTGCAAGGAGACAACTGCCATGGAAGAACTGTAGATTAGTTGCAGACTATACAAGGGTTAGAACATATGAGGGACAGACCATACAGGTTTGTGTTGTAGTCTTGGAGATCACCGTCCTGCCAATTGGATAAGACTGTGGCATTATACGTGTGACTACCATACAATTATTGTCATACGGGACTATGTTGTACAAGATTTGTGTCGTACGAGACTGTACATGTGACTATCATACAATTGTTGTCATATAATTGAGACCATACCATCTTAGGACCATGATGTCATACGACTGTGATCACAGCCTTATGACTGCAATCTTGATTGGCTTTTGAATCTGTCATTCCACCATTCCATTGTTAGGAATATCACCACTCGTGCTACATTTGGCATCGTCGTTGTTACTAGAACAAGGAGGGTCAAGCAAGGATTAACACACATGAAAGGAGAGAGATGGATAACAGATACGTTACCGCAAGTACGTGGAAGACAAGGTCACGGAGAGGATCAAGTACCCGTGAGAAGAAGCACGAGGATCGCTCAAAGAAGGAATATAACCAATCAAGCACTGCAGTTGCGAGAAATAGAAGAACCAATACTCAAATGAGTTTGGAGCTCTCAAGAGGAGGAGAATCCAAGTGATGATTGGAGAGGTTGACAGAGAATTTGCCGAGGATGTGGGAAAGTATGTTGTATTCCATTTCTACATCCTAAAGACATTGTCTCTATGAGTTTGGGTTAAATCTGGTGACACGGAGTTGTGAGAACCAAATCACTTGGGAAGAAGAACAATAACAACAATGGAATGCAACCAAAGACATAGATGAAGATGCAGATTTTTTTGTTGATGCAAACGAAGGGTTGTACAATAGTACATGCACAACAGGCGCACAGACAAGAGGAGGCAAGGCAGACTACAGTACAAATGACATTTGTGGTATGAATGAGACCTACAATACAAATTAAGTCCACGGTACAAATAAAACTTGTTGTGCTAATACAGTCTATCATACGACTGTAGCCTACCATACAATTGGCATAAGCCATTCAAGTGGAGGGCGTTGTATGACTACAAGAGTCTGTCGTACTAATGGAAGGCATTGCACAAGTGACATGTGCTGAACAAACAGAATCTGTAGTACAAATAGAACCTGTTGTACAAGTGAGGTAATTGTACAACATTGTCGTACAAGCCAAAATGCATCTATTGTACAAGTAAAGGTGTCGAACAACAGATGTTGTACAAGTGCAAGCAGTTGTACAAATATGTGGAAGGACTGTACAAGCCAAGTTTAGTCGAAGTTGACGGAAGGGGTCAGTGAGGAGTTGCATGTCGACGAAGAATGTTTAGCGCCAAAGCAATTGCAAGTTGTGGTGCACGATGGTGAGAGGGACGGGAGTCTAACATCGGTGCAAATGGAAGATAGCATGTCCAACAATGCGCGAGATGAGAGTCCAACACTAGGGAAACTGTAGATCAGTGTGCTCGATGGTGAGCAGGATGGGAGTCCGACGTCAGAGCAACTACAGGTTGGAACATTGTCTAATGAGAAGAACGAGAGTAAAGTGGAAGAGCAATTGCAGGGTGATGTGCCTAAGGCTATGCATAAGGGAGAGATAAGCAAACAACTGCTGCCAAAGAAAAGCCTACTTATCAAAACAAAGGTCAATTCAGGCATATTGTGTAAGTGTCCATTGTTTCACAGAGAATCAACAGAAGACCTAGTTAGGCATTGGAGAATTTGCCGCATGATGTGGAGAGCAATTGGACAGAACAATGAGGCAGACCAGAGGTGGTTCTTCCCCACGGAATTTCATGGATTCACAATAGACTAGTATATGAAATTACCAGAGGACAAGTACCAGACATGGGAAGAGTTGCGCGATGCATTTGTGCAAGAATTTCGATTGTTCGACAATGACGATGTGGTCATTGATGAAATTTATAGAATGAAACAGGGTGAGAATGAGTTTGTTCATTCCTACAACTGGAAGTTGAGTGGGTTGTTTAACCATTTGGAGGAAGACCCATCAAATGCATTGAAGAGGATGTGGTTCATAGACGGACTTCTTCCTACGTATCAAAAGAAGATCAGGATGGTCCCTTTGAAATCATACCAAGAGGCTTTGGAATATGCCTTGATTTGGGAAAGTGATGCAAAACCATCACTAAAGTATTGGTGTCATGTCGATGCCAAGGATGAAAGTAATTCTAATATTGAGAATGACTAAGACAATGCGAGTGATGATTTGGGAAAGTGATGCAAAATCATCACTGAAGTATTAGTGTCATATTGATGTCGAGGATGAAAGTAATTCTAATATTGAGAATGACTCAGACAGTGCGAGTGATGATATTCGGCAAGAGCGAAGTTCTTCGTTCAAGTGTTGGAGTCGAGAAGTCAAGGAAGAAAGTGACTCCAAAGAGATGAATGATGATGCATGTGACTTGGAGAGTGCAAGATCATTGCTACATGTATATGCAGCACAAAGGGAGATTGTGCGTAGTAGGGATGCCACTAGTGATGGGCTCCATGACAACCACCGAAGAAATAGAAGACAGAATACAATATGATATTGATGGTAGACCCATTGTACAATGTTGGCAATGCCAATTTTGGGGGCACTTCGTACGTGACTGTTAAAGTGCTACAAGTCAAAATAAACCAGTGATGCATACAGAATTTGAAGCGCCAAAGAAGAGTTACAACCCTTGCCAAGAAGCAAGGGGGTGAAGGTGATTGAGAAAGTGAACTTGATGAGCTTTAATGGAATTGAGGAGGTGAACTTAATTTCAATGGAGGAGGCAAAAATCCAGCAAGTAGTCAAGGCTGTGCAGGAAGTTGTAGAAGTAGTTGAGATAGACAAGGAAGAACAGCAAACTATCATACAAGTGAACAAGGTATGGCAAAGCGCCACCCAAGGCGAGTGTGTACGACAAATTGTCGTTCAAATGGATAAGTCTACTATACGAATGGAGGATGTCATTCAAATGGAGAAGTTTACCATACGAATGGGGGGTGTTGTTCAAATGGAGAAGTTTGTCGTACAAATGGAGAGCATCGAGTCGTTCAACTGCATGTCGTTCAAGTGTTTGGCGTACAAGTAAAGTCGCTATACAAGGAGACATGCCGTACAAGGACCTATCGTTCAAGCAGATGTCATACAAAGAAGATGTCATACAAGTCATGTCGACGTCTTCGTTAAGTGTCGACATCTAATGTCATATAAGTGATACCATGCAAGGACCTGCCGTTCAAACAGGTGTCGTTCAAACAGATGCCATACGGATGCCTGTCGTACAAGGAGGTACTGTACAAGGTGGTGTCGTATAATGACGTGTTGTACAATGACTTACCATTCAAGAACCTGTCTCTCAAAGACTTACCATTCAAGAACCTGTCTCTCAAAGAGTTGACGTACAAAGAGAGAGATGGTTGTCAGAGGCTAAGCAACAGCTAGTTGAAGCAAGAGAACAGTAATGTGGAGCCGAGGGAATGCTATTTGAGTGGGATGAGCCAAGGCTCCCACCCCTTGACTCTCGACATAGGTGGTGATGGGCATTGCCTCTCATGTTAGTCATGTTGATCATGTTGATGAAGTTAATGATGCAACTAATTGTAGAGAGAGAAGTGAGCAATCAAAAAACAATGTGGTATGAGCAGCAATTTAAAGTGATGCCAGTTCAGGAGGACATCTGGAATAGGAGAAAGCAGGAGTGTGACGAGATTTCAATATGTGTTCGATGCTTCTATCCCTAGTGTTCAGCTCATGTGTCGTTGAGGATGCCAAAAAGTTTAGAGGAGGGGATAGATGTGTAGAAATGGAATTTCACATGCTCACAAACAGTTCCATTTCCACTTAAATGGTTCTACAGATCTGCAATTATTGTAGTATAGCAATAATAATGCACAGAAAACCTGCAACAGCACTAATAACAGAAACAATGACGGAAATAGCAAATAACAGTAATTACAGCAGTTTTATATTAATAATGGCATTTCTGATACAGCATTACAGTTTCAGCATTACAATCTCAGCCTGCAAACCCTAGGCTGAACATCCTTCATGGCTGCACACAACAATGGACTACATCAATCTCCATGTATTCCTCTCCTTACTGCCTGCACATCTTCTATGGGTGAACAACTTGAATGAATGAGGGGGGATTTATTTATACACACACAAAGTAGTTATGTCCCCAACTACCTCATAACTTCCCTCAAATGACATTTCGTATGCATTTGCTCTTGCATTTCTTGACATTTCCCACTACAGGACGAAATAGTTTATAATTCTAATTTAGCCAACATAATTGACTTAACATGACTTTATTATTACGTACAATATTAAATTGCACTTTACAACATAATTAAATATATGCACGCGCATTTTGTCAAACACTTTGCGTACATTTACAAAATAACACATAATACCAAAACTGGTTCAGCAAATACGGGCGTATCAATTTGCCTACAAGATGTAGGTAGGCAAATTGATGTCTGCATTTAGTTTTGTTATTTGGGTTTATTTTGTAGTTGTACGCATAGTGTTTGACAAAATGTGCATACATATAATATTATTGTTATAAAGTGGCAATGTAATATTTCATGTAATGTGTACGACAAAGTCACAAAGTGGCTTATGAAATGAACTGTAAATGCATGCAAAATGCAAATGAACTGAAAGGCACATGAAACAATATGAAATGCAGACGAAATGACATGTAATGCAATTTTATGACAAATTGCAATTAGACCTTAAGCATAAAAGTTAAATGTGGAATATGTAAATCATGTTCGAATAGGGTTGGTGATTGAATGTGTTGTCCAGGGAAGTCGTTGTTGGCAACGGCCAAGGACAAGCATTAAATAGAAACCCCCCCTCCTTCATTTGTAACATTGGACAGTAGATATGTGATAGAGACATTGGTGAGAGCATTGAGGAGATTGTCTATGTCATTGTTATGCTGTGATTATGCAGGCCTGGTTGTGGAAGTATTGGTGAGCAACCTTGCACATTGTAATTGCAGTCTGCCATTGCTGCTTACAACAAGCACCATTGAATGCCAATACAATTCTGTTATTTGCAGATTCATTGCAGTCTGATTCCAGTTTACTTGTATTCCGTATGTTGTGTATGTTAATGAGATTGTATGTTGTATAGCTTGAGTGTTGTTTATAGTTGCAGACTGTAAATTTGTTTGCCATAGTTGTAGACTGCAGTGGTTAGTAGTAGTTGTTGTCTATAAGTTGCAGGTTGCAAAGAGACAACTGCCATGGAAGGACTGTAGATTAGTTGCAGACCATACAAGGGTTAGATCGTACGAGAGACAAACCGTTCAAGTTTGTGTTGTAGTCTTCAATATCACCATCTTGTCAATTGGATAAGATTGTGGCATTGTACGTGTGACTACCATACAATTGTTGTAGTACAAGACTGTGTCGTACGAGACTATACAAGACTGTGCTATACGAGATAGTATGTGTGACTACCATACAATTGAGACCGTACCGTCTTAGGACCATGATGTCGTACGACTATGATGACAGTCTTATGACTGCAGTCTTGATTGGTTCCTGAATCTGTCATTCCACCATTCCATTGTTGGGAATATCACCACTCGTGCTACACATATTCGTATGGTCAAGCGCAAAACACTAAGACTTGCCTTGACCAGCATCAAATAACATCATATTCGAATGAACCACATCAACCATCATCATATTCAATGAACCACATCAACTATCATGATGATCAGCATCTCCCATATATACGCGTACATATAAGTAGGCAGTTCTCAACTACCCAATTACCACTGAACGACCCGTATACATCAAATCATTAAAATACCCCATAACATTATATAATACTTACTACAAACACTTATTGCCAAATACACACATGACAACACTTACATATAACAACTCTATTTACAATGCAATAATTCAACTGACGTGATGCATATGTTTGTGTGCTCATTTACACATTCATTCATGTCAAATCATTTGCCTAGATCTATCGCCTCCTCTAGACTTGTGGGTGTCCCACCAATGGACCAATTGAACACTGGGGTAGAAACACTAAATAGTTAAATCTCTTATCACACTTTTGTTTGTTCGATACGTCTTCCACAATTGGTTGCATCACAATTGGCCCTTGGTATGGGTTTTTGGTTAAGGACCCATATTCACAAGTGCAATGTTATGATTTTGATTCCAGTAGTGCAATGGTTTTCACCAATTGCTTGCTAGACTTCATGCAGTTGGCCACACCACAAGTACGACACGAATGCCTATCGTTGCTTGTGTCTAGGGTCAAGGGGGTGGGATCCCCCTTGCAAGATCAAGAGGCATCATTTTCATGATTATCTGGGATAACATTCGAAACCAGTTTCTAAACCTACATGACTCCCTTGTAGAGATCAAAAGGCCTTGACGGTTTCCTGCAACTAGACAGCATGCTATTCAACCCATACAACATGTTGCTCAGTTCATACGACAACTCTGATTTGTGTTTAATGATCTTCAATGGCCCTGGACAACTACCATAGATGGTGGTCAAAACGTCCCCTTTTCTAACAAGGTCTCCTAGACAGCTTGCTTTGTTGATCCAGATGGCACCCCAATACGAGTCCCCCAGGTGGGTGTGTTGACCCAAATGACACTACCTAGACGACTTTGTGTTGATGTAGCAGTTGACTACTGCCATTGCCTCCAAACAGACATTTGTCACATGAAACGAGACAAAGAACACAAAAGAGACCAAGTCAAGGCCCCAAGTACACCCCACTTAAGATAGATGCACCTCGCTTAATGTAGGTGTGCCTTGCTCCAATGACAGTGTGCCTTGCTCAACACAAGTGTACCCTGCTCAACACAAGCGCACCATGCTTAACACTGGCATGCACAGCTCGAAGAATTGCAACCCGCTCAATAAAATGCACCTGCCTTAAGAGCAAGTGCACCCCACTTTGCACAAGTGCGCCCAATTGAGAAAAGTGCACCCAGCTTGAGGTATAGTAAGCCCTGCTTTCACCTTGAGTCACCTTAATGGGGTTGCGCGCCTAAGTTTGGAAAATGCACATGCAATTTTGTCCCAAAATAAATTAGGATTTGTTTATACAATTTTGGACTACAAGTTCAAATATAGAACTACAAGTCCAAAAATAGATTAGGGTTTATTTTATAATTTTAGACTAAAGTTCAAAGATAGAACTGCAAGTCTAAGTAAGAGAATGTCTTTTGGCTACTAGCATACCAAAGCTACTCTCTGAAAATTAGTTGTACTTGACATTTTTTAGAACAATAAAGCAAAAGACTTTGCATGACACTCTAAAAAGATTGTGTTTGTGAGCTTTTATTCATTAATGTGTGGAATTAGTGGCTCTGCTCTCTTTCCCCCTGGTATTCCTTTTGTGATATTGTTGATTACTTTTGAAGATCTGATTTCACTAAAGTTATTCGACCTCTATTGGATTTGTTGATGGCACCAAAATTGCTTTTGCTACGACTTTAGCCATATTTTTGTTTTAATTATTTCTTTCGAGCACCCTTTTCCTTACAAAGTAGATCAGATTTACTTTTCATGCAATTAGCTTAAATTTCAATTCTTGCAAGCTTAGATTAGTTTCTTTTCATGTTTTTCAGCTAAGTTAGAAGGGAACCTGTCCAAATCCAAAGGTTGGGGAGAGTAAACCCTCCCCATCCATTTGTTGGACTGTGGTCATAAGCACAAATTGCACTTGATGATATTTGTGTTCAACAATTGACCCAAACAACACCCTCTAAATGGCTTGGTGTGTCAGTCCAAACAACACCCTTTTGACAGCAAGTCTTAGACGACAGCCTCCATCGGCCTAGACTAGACAACCTTGCCCAAATGGAAAGCTCCATCAACCTATCTCAAATGGCCTTGCCCAAACAACAAGCTCCATTGGCGTACTAGCCCAGATGGCCAACCCAAATTGTAGGATCCATCAACCTAGCCCTGACTATAGGCTCGAACATCCTAACCTCAATAATGAGCTCTATTGGCCTATCCCAAATGACAAGCCTAGATGATCTAGCTTAGATGATAGGCTCCATCAGCCTAGCCTAGATGGCCTAACATAGACAATATGCTCCATCGTCAACCTTGTCTAGATTGCAAACCCCAATAGCCTTGCCCTAATGGAAGGCTTACACAATACTCTATTTGCTTTGATGGCAACAATGACGGCATCTCATATGGCTAGACGACAATCTCTGAAGACAACAATCATAGTATTAATGGATTTTTTTCCTTGGCCAATCGGCAAGCTCATGCTTTTCCACTCGAATGGCATGCTCCATGTTTTGGACATGGACTTGGGCTAGAACAATATCGTTTTTGCTTCAAATGACACCTACTTTCCATCGGATAACACCCACCTTGTGTAAGATGGCACCTCCTTTGTGTCCAATGGAACCCACAAAGTCCCAAATAGCACCCTCTCTATGTCGAAAAACCCTTTTCTTGGCAATTTCCTCTCCCTTGCCAACAAGGACTTTGCAACTAAATGTACTTACCTTGCCTTAGACAACACCAACCCACCCTCAAACAATAAGCATTTCCTCTCAAACAAGGATCCCTCCTCAAATGACAAGGGTTTCTCGTTCTCAAACAGCAAGGGATTATGTTCAGACAACCATCTCCATGTCTAAGATGACGTGTTCCCTATCCCAGACAATAAAATCTTAGTCCTTGATGGTGAAATCCACTCATGTGTCGTGGCGATAGGCTCAAACAATCCACTCCTACTCCTTGACAACGATTACCTCTCCTTTGATGACAACTTTTATTGGTCAAACGACAATCTCCACCACCTAAATGACATAATTCCACTTCCAAACGGAAAATTCTCTTCTCCATACGAGAGGGACACTTTGGACAATAATTCTCTTTCCTTGGACAAGCATTTGCTAGCCTTGAACGACAATCTTCAACTCCACAACACTATCTTTTCTTTTGATTGCAAATATTTGTTCTTCCCAGATGACCATTTTGTGCATTCAGATGACAATGGTAGCAACTAGATCCTTGAGGGCAAGGAGGTCTCAGACAACTAGCACTTGCAATCGAACATTGGTGTCACTCCTCTCAATTGCTAAAAGCCTAAAAGTCTCATGCGATGACTTGAAACCCTTGACGAACAACTCAAATCCCTCGTTGAATGGCAGGCCCTTCCTTACCCAAATATCATTCACCATCTGAACATCTTATGTACCTTCATCTAGATGGCATCCTTATTGTCTAGACAATTATCATCCTCAATCCCGTGCTTGAAATCCTCAACCTAACCACCCACATGTCTAGATGGCATCTTCTATCATCCGAACTACACTCTTCCTCACATTCATCGTTGGACAAGTTGACGGGTTTAAAATTGTTCCCATCCTCCATTTGCAAAGAAAATGTTCAAAAGAAAAAATGCCACAAATTCCTAGGGTTTCCAATTCCATGTCTAAGTTGGAGGTAGATGCCTTTGACTATGTCAACATCAACATCCCCAACTATACAACTTGCCACACGTCCACCATTGCTCACTCTACCTCCTCCATTGCAATCAAGTTTGCAGTGCACTTTGCTTCCAATTTAAGGCTTTGATTCTTCTCACGATCCTCAAACCCTCTAGACATGATTGGTTTACATTTACTCGCAATACTCATGGCATTCTCGTGCAAAGTGTTCCCACAACTTGCACTAGTGACTAGACAATGGATTTACCTTGAGTATCATATTTGATTCATCTTTGCCTATTCCCTTGGCGACTTTCACGAAATGTACACCTATTGGATGTTCATCAAATTCAAGGAGCATTCCTTTGTCAAATGTCCTTTCTCCTAACATATACAGTAAACTAACAACATTCTTGCTTCATCACGCTCAATTTCTATGTCACATTCATTCTCAGAGTCATCATTCTCATCTTCAAAGTCACTTTCACAGCTAACTTCTTGACACCAACATTTGGATTATATCCTCAAATCATCCTCCAAGTTTCTCTTGTTCTCGAGGTCATCACCCTTGTTTTTAATTATCAACTTCAAAGTCGTTGTAACTGACCGTCCAACTCCAACATCAAGATGATGTCTTCACATCGCTTTCTAAGTTCATATCCTACTCAAAAACCTCTTGATATGATGTCAAAGGGACAACCTTGATCTTCTTCCTATATGAAGGAAAAAGGCCCTCTAGAATCACCTTTTCTTCAACCTGTTTGGTGGATCCTTCTATAGATAGGTAACCAACCTATTCAACCTCTGGTTGTAGAACCAAACAGACTCTTTCTCACTTTGCTCCATTCTATGGATTTTTGCAATGACCTCACCGTCATTACAAAACATTTTAAATTCCTTCACAAAGAGTTTCCATAGCTCCTCCAAGGTTTGGTACTTGCCCTTTGGCAATCCCATATACCAATCTACTACAATTCAAGACAATGTCAAGTGAATAACCATATTAAATTTGCTGCATTAATCTGCCCATTGGCCTTCCACTTCGTAATGCTTATTTTCCAATGTTTGATTGGGTCATTTGTTCCATTTCCATGAAACATGGGACACTTATATGTTATGCCAAAGTTGGTCATTGTCTTGACACGTTAATTCGGCATAGGCAATGTTGTTTGAGTATCTCACTCTCATCACAAAGATCATAAAAGGCACCAAATCGCAGTTGTTCCCATGTCAAACTCCTATCCCACACACCATAAAATGTGAAAACCTACAATTGCTCCGATGTCAAACTCTCGTCTTGCTCACCATCAAACACACCAACCTACAGTCGCTCTATTGCCATACTCCCATCACACGCACTAACAAAAACATCATCTACATTTGCTTTGATGTTGACCACTCGTCTTGCTACCCATAGAACATGCCAACCAACAATTGCATCGGTGCTAGATTCCATCACACACATCGTCAAAAGCACAACTCACTTCAACAATTGTCAACCTTTCCTGCAAAACAGGGTTTTCTCTATTGTCAAACTTGTCACTTGGCCCTTCATCACACCTTGCATCATCATGCACTACTTCGTCACTTGGCTCTTCGTTGCCATCAACAAACAAGTTTGTGTCACTTTCTTTTGCAAAATCCAAATTTCCCTCCTCCGAAGGACAGAATGACACACTTGGACTATGTCGTTCACTGACTACACTATAATCATCAAATTGTTGCCGTTGCATACCTTCTCAAGCGATATGTTTGTCACAACTCCATGTCACTAAGTTCAACCCAATTTCATATAGGCAACAGCACCAAAATTTAAGAACATAATATAACACACTACAATATAATTCTATTATATATAAATAAAGGTACACAATGGATATAACTTACAAATACATACTGGTATAGTCAAGCCCATGACATACAGACCTACCTTGACCTGCATTGACCAATATCATATTCAACAAACCACACCAACCATCATGATGATCGACATCTCCCACACAGGTGCATACATATACAGGACCAATAGGCAGTTTGCAACCACCCAACTACCCCTGCACAACCCATACACATCAAATCACTAAAATACACCATAGCATTACATAATACTTATTACAAAAACTTATTTCCATGTACACACATGACAACACTTAAATAAGACAACTCTTTACAATACAATAAACCAATGAATGTGGCACATGAGTTTGTGTGCTCATGCAAACATTCATTCATGTCTCAAATCCTCTGCCTACATTGTAGACATTTGGTGAGACATTTTTGGTGTTGAACGCCCTCATCTTCAAAGGCCTGCTAACCACAATTTGAGCCATCCATGAAGTGCTTCTAGATGTGATCGCAATTGAAGTAAATTTGATCACATTTACTCCAAAAAGCACAAACAGTTGACTAGAGAGAGGTTCAATGACCTCATATTTGTGCATTACAAACTTTTCCTTAAACATAGATAAATAAAGGGGACCAGCATAGAGCCTATTAACTTCAATGAGATCGATCCACAATCTGAGTAGATTACTGAGTTTGAGAAACCCGGATTTGATGAGGAAAATAAAAAGGGGATAGAACAAGCAGCTAGAAAGGAATAGATGGTGGCCATCAGAGAAGAGGAACAAAAAGCATCAATGGAGAATAAGACTGTGTCTCAGATTGAGAGGATGGCACTTTAGGCCACAATCAGAATCTTGAAGAGGCGCAAAAGGGCTGCAATTGCTCATGGGGAAGGCTTCATCTATGGAAGGGCTAGAGATGCTAGTGCTTCATCTATAGCATTATTACCATATTTTATGATTGATCTGTCTAAGACTGATAATTCACATTGTTTATGACTTTGAGACAGATTTTGAAGTTTTAACATACAATTCAGCTCTACTTTGCTTCAGGTGCAATCGTGTATTTTCTTCTAAAATGATGGATATTGTAAATATTAGCATAGATATGTCTTGTTTCAATCTTGATTATGTCTTTGATAAATGTAAAAGAATTACAAATGTTTTTATCATTTCTTGGAGAAACTACTATATTTTGTCTTTTCTTATTTGATGAGCGTTTTGTAGAGTCTTGCCCCAAGTCCACGGCTAGGTCAAATAAACAAGCTTGTTGAGTCCAAGTTGCATCTCTCGTAAGCTCTAATATCAAGAATCCTCAATCCCCTTTATCTATTAGGATAATGCAAAAAAACCCAAATAACCAAATGAATCCCTTTCAACCATCTTTGCTAGCCCGAAAGAAAGATTTCAAGGTTCTCTCTACTATTTTGTTGAGCAAGGTACAGCAACAGTATTGTCATTGTTGTCAACACAGTCAGATAGATCTGTTGATGCAGTGGACAGGAAGTTCAAAAGCTAGTCAGATGCAGAAGACAGGAGTTCAAAGGTTACTCAGAGTATGTACAGTGATTTTCCAAGAAGACCGAAGTGGACCACTTGCAAAAGATCAAAGAAAAAGACAAGTAAGAAAAGTGTCGCGATATCGCGACATATACAGCAGGCAAGAAAAACTGTCGCGATTTCGCGACATGTTGGAAGAGAGAGAAGAAGAAAGAAAAATTGTCGCGATTTCGCGACATGTTGGAAGAGAGAGAAGAAGAAAGAAAAACTGTCGCGATTTCGCGACATGTTGGAAGAAAAAAAGAGAAGTGGAAAAAGTGTCGCGATATCGCGACATGTTGAGAAGAAAGAAAAACTGTCGCGATTTCACGACATGTTGGAAGAGAGAGAAGAAGAAAGAAAAACTGTCGCGATTTCGCGACATGTTGGAAGAGAGAAAAGGCAAGTAGAAAAAGTGTCGCGATTTCGCGACATATTGCAAGAGAGAAAGACAAGGGAAAAAGTGTCACGATTTGCAGACATGTTGAAGAAGAAAGAAAAAGTGTCACGATTTCGCGACATGTTGAAAGAAAAAGGGCAAGTAGAAAAAGTGTCGCGATTTCGCGACATGTTGGAAGAGAAAGAGGCAAGTAGAAAAAGTGTCGCGATTTCGCGACATATTGCAAGAGAGATAGTACGGAAGAAAAAGTGTCGCGATTTCGCGACATATTGCAAGAGAGAGAGTCCAAGTAGAAAAAGTGTCGCGATATCGCGACATGTTCGAAAGAGAAAGCGCTAAGGAGAAAAAGTGTCGCGCTTTCGCGACCGAAGGCAAGAAAAAGCGCTAAGGAGAAAAAGTGTCGCGATATCGCGACATGTCGCGTTTTCGCGACCCGAAGGCAAGAGAAAGCGCTAAGGAGAAAAAGTGTCGCGATATCGCGACATGTCGCATTTTCGTGACCCGAAGGCAAGAGAAAGCGCTAAGGAGAAAAAGTGTCGCGATATCGCGACATGTAAGGAGAAAGTGCGATACGCGACATGTCGCTTTCGCGACAAAGGCAAGAGAAAGCGCTAAGGAGGAAAAGTGTCGCGATATCGCGACATGTAGCATTTTCGAAAGGAAGAGAAAGTTAAGGAGAAAAGTGTCACGATATCGCGACATGTTTGTATTGCAAGCCAAGAGAAAGTAGGGAAAAGTGTCACGATATCGCTACATGTTGTATTCTCGTGGGCCAAAGCTAAGAGAAAGCGTACGGAGAAAAAGTGTCGCGATATCGCTACATGTTGTATTCTCGTGGGCCAAAGCTAAGAGAAAGCGTACGGAGGAAAAAGTGTCGCGATATCGCTACATGTTGTATTCTCGTGGGCCAAAGCTAAGAGTAAGCGTACGGAGGCGAAAGTGTCACGATATCGTGACATGTGTTTTCGTGGCAACAACAACAGAAGAGTTACAAGGGCAGTTGAAGCCGACGAAGACCGATGTAAGTCGACGAAGATTAGGGTTTGCAGCTGACTAAGATTAGGGTTTACAACTGACTGAGATTAGAGTTTTCATCATGAAAATATTGTTATAAAAGGAGGGTTGTTTGGAGAAGTGGAAGTGTTGAACATATCGTCGAATGCGTGTTGAGATGTGCGAAGTTCGGTCATAGTGCGCAGAGAGCAAGTCGTGTCGAATCGTGCTAAGTGTGAAACTCGCAAAGAAAGCAGAGTGCGCAAAAGGGAGAAGATGATCGTGAAGTTCGACTATGACGAAGCAGAGTGTGCGAAGTGATTACGTAGAGAGAGCAGAGTGCGTAGAGAATGCAAAGGTGAAGTAGACCAGTCAGGGTCTTGTAAAAGCGAAGGTATTTTTTGTTAAAACTTCTAGATTCAAAATTGAAGTCCAGGTTGCAGCTTGGCATCAGGGGTTGGTGCTCCTTCTGGTTAAGGGGTTGGTGCTCCTTCCAGTTGGTGCTGGTAAATCAGGGGTTGGTGCTCCTTTCTATTGGTGCAGATAAATCAGGGGTTGGTGCTCCTTCCAGTGGGTGCTGGTAAATTGTTTGTAAAGTTGTAGCTTTGCAAAGGCTGGATTTGGATGGTAGTCCAAGCAGTCATTTTTGAGGAGTAGCCACATTGGTGAACCTCGTTAAATCTTGTGTTGTGTGATGTTCTTTTGCTATACTTGCTTTATCTGTTTTTAAGTTTTCATTATTTCTGTTTTAAGAGCTGTAAATTCAAGATTAAAAGAGCTACACTGATTCACCCCCCTCTTGAGTGCCATTGTAAGACTAACAATTGGTATCAAAGCTAAGTTCCTGTACAAGCTTAACCGGCTAGGGTGATCTTGGAAGTAACACAATGGCAGGTGGTGAAGGCTTCTCATCAAACAAAGCACCATTGATTGACGGATCTAATTACGCGTTCTGGAGAATCAGGATGCAGGCATATCTTTGTGCTTTGGGATACGACATCTGGGATTCGATGAGTCGGGAGATACACAATACCCATCACTCCTCCAAAAGAGGCTGATGAAATGAAACTGTTTGAAAATAATTCAAAAGCAAGGAATGCCAGTTCATCAGAAGACAACTCCGGTGAGAATTTTGAAGAAGAAACAGGTGAAGCTCTCTTCATGGCATTTGAAGAAGAAAAGGAAGAAGGAGTGAACTCTGAAGTATGTGGTGAAAACCCTGAGGCTGAAGTAGATCTAGAAGGTGAGTTGATCTCTGCACTTGAAGAGTGGAAAATAGAGAGAAAAAAGAATAAGAAACTTTCAAAAAGGCTTGAGGATGCAAATGAAATCATATCCAATTTGAAAGTACAGATAGAAGAATCCAAGAAAATCTTCGAAGATCCGGAAGTGCAAATAACCATGAAAATAGATCATTGCAAGCAAGCTAGAAGAAGAGATTGTTGGGTTAAGAATGCAGCTAGAAGAGATGAATAAGAAAATCAGTTGCTATCACAAACGTGAAGAAAGTTCTATGAAGTTGGATAAGATCATAAATGACCAAAGGCCTGCAGGCATCAAATTTGGTCCGGGTTTCAGTCGAAGGAGAATCATCTAATGGATCAAAGGCCAGAAATGTAGAATCCATAAAGAATGAAGATAAGAAAAAGGTTGATCAAGAAAAAATATCTCATGCAACAGAAAGCAATAATGCTAGGCACAAAAGGAAAATTGATAATGATGGATTCACCAATGTCACTCATCAAAGAAGAAGAAGACCTAGGGCTCCTACGACAACATGGCAAAGACCATCACCCGGGTTCAATTATCCCTTTTCTGGTTTCTGTTTTAAATGCAATGGCTATGGACATAAAATCTCGATACGCAAATATAATGTAAGACCAAGGAATTTCACCAGTAGAAATGCTTTCTCTCCTTTGATGAATTATACAGTAGAATGTTATAAGCTGTCACAATTTTGGGCACATTGCAAGAAAGCTGTAGAAGTACATTTGCTTCAAATCAATTTCAGGGAAGAAAAATTCAACCAAACAGGATGAGACAAAATAGAAAACTTTCGAAAAAACAAGCACAAGCTATTGATAAGGGAAAGGCTAAACAAGAGCTCAAATCTACTATCAAAACGGAGTGGAAAGAAAAGGAGCGACTTAAGGAAGAAAAGGAATCCTTAATAGTACAAACAACATTTAGAGCACAGAATAAATATGTACCATGGATACTTGATAGTGGATGCTCCAGTCATATGACAGGTGACAAACAGAAGTTTGAGAAGTTGCAGAAATATGAAGGTGGTTCAATGAAAGTTTGGAAACAATGATGGAGCTAAGATAGTTGGCAAAGGCTCTATCAAAATTAGTGACGAAAAAATTAAGTCAGAAGAAGTCCTGTTTGTAGATGGGTTGAAACATAACTTATTGAGCGTAAGTCAGATTTGTGATAAAGGTCATGAAGTAGTTTTTATGAAGCAGGGTTGTGAAGTCAGAAAAACAAACAGTGGAAAATTGATAGCAACTGGATCAAGGACATCTGGCAACTTGTACACGCTCTCAGAGACTTCAAAAGGAGCTTGTTTTATTGGATAGGAAGAAGAAAATTGGTTGTGGCACAAGAGACTTGGTCATATCAGTTTTGATAATCTAGTAAAAATCACCTCAAAAAGGGTTGTAAGAGATATTCCCACCATCAGCAAACCTGCAAACAGCATTTGTGCTTCATGCCAAAAGGGGAAGCAAACTAGAGTCACATTCAAAACTAAAGAATACTACACAAGCAAACCTTTGGAACTAATACACACTGATTTATGTGGACCCATGAGAACACAAAGCATAAATGGTGACAAATATTTTATGTTGTGCATTGATGACTATTCCAGAATGACATGGATATTTTTCTTAAAGCATAAATCAGAAGCTTTTGATATGTTCAAGATTTTCAAAAACCAGGTTGAGAATGAAACAGGTAAGAGGATCAAATGTTTAAGATCAGATAGAGGAGGAGAATTCATTTCAGAGGAGTTTACAGAATACTATGAAAAATACGGTATTAGGAGACAGTTTTCAGCAGCCAGGACACCTCAACAGAATGGAGTGGTAGAAAGAAAGAACAAGACAGTGCAAGAAATGGCACGGACTATGCTGGCTGAAAGCAGTCTAGCAGACAGGTTTTGGAAAGAAGCAGTCCATACTGCGGTGTATATCCAAAACAGGTACATGCTGAGAACACATGAAAGCAAAACTCCTTATGAGTTATGGTTCGGAAAAAGGGCAACAACAAAATACCTCAAAGTGTTTGGCAGCAAGTGCTACATCAAAAGAACTGAAGATAATCTTGGTAAGTTTGAAGATAGAGCGGATGAAGGTATTTTTGTTGGTTATTCATCAAAAAGCAAAGCTTACAAATGCTACAATAAGAAGCTAAAGAAAATTGTGGACAGTGTCGATGTTAAATTTGATGAAGGTAGAGAACGAGTAATTAGCTATGAAACGAACTACCCAATTTATGAAGAGGTTATTGAAAGAGATGAGGAAAACGAAATTGAAAAGATACAGAAAATTGACTCAGATGATGATTCAGAAGTGGAAGAAAATAAGAAATTCAAAACAAGCAGCTGGCAGAAAAATCATCCTAGAGAGCAAATAATTGGAGACCCCAAAGTTGGTGTTCAGACAAGAAGAAGAGTAGTAAGTAACTACTCTCTGCTATCCAGCATTGAGCCCAAAAATGTTGTTGATGCAAGCAAAGATGAGAGCTGGATGAAGGCAATAAATGAAGAATTAGATCAGATTGAGAAAAACAAAACTTGGGAGTTAGTACCTAGACCTGCAAACAAAAATATAATTGGGACCAAATGGATTTTTCGAAACAAATTGAATGAAGATGGACAAGTAGTCAGAAACAAAGCAAGATTGGTATGCAAGGGTTATGCTCAAGTTGAAGGCATTGACTTTGAGGAAACGTTTGCACCAGTAGCTAGACTAGAGGCAATTAGAATGTTTCTGGCTTTAGCAGTCTACAAGAATTTCAAGGTTTATCAAATGGATGTAAAATCAGCGTTTTTGAATGGGAAACTTGAAGAAGAGGTTTATATTGAACAACCAGATGGTTTCCAACTTGGTGATGATCCCAACTTGGTGTGCAAATTGAAGAAAGCATTATATGGTTTAAAACAGGCACCCCGAGCATGGTATGCAAGGCTAGACAACTATCTCACTCAACAAAGGTTTAAGAAAGGTATGGTGGATAGTAATTTGTATGTCAAAACAGAAAATGGGCATCTTATTGTTCTTGTTGTATACGTAGATGATATCATATTTGGCAGCAACAAAGATGAGTCGTGTAAAGATTTGGCAAATAAGATGCGAGAAAGAATTTGAAATGTCAATGATTGGTGAACTTTCGTATTTCCTCGGGTTGCAAGTTAATCAAAATAAGAAGGGCATATTTATTTCTCAAGTTAAATATGTGAAAGAGATGTTAAAAAAGTTCACAATGGAGGATTGTAAGCCAGTTAGCACTCCCATGACAACAGGTTGCAAGTTGAGCAAGGATGACAAATCTCCAACTGTTGATCAAACCATGTACAGATCTATGATTGGAAGCTTATTGTATCCGATAGCCACCGGACCAGATATTTTGCAGGCGGTATGCATGGTAGCACAATTTTAGGCTAATCCCAAGGAGACTCATGTGACGACGAGTGAAGAGGATTCTTCGGTACCTCAAAGGTACTATGGAGTATGGGTTATGGTATCCGAAAGGTAAAGACTTCACCCTTATTTCGTATTCAGATGCAGATTGGGCAGGATGTGTAGATGATAGAAAGAGTACCAGTGGAGGTGCATTCTATCTTGGAGACAGATTGGTCGCATGGCACGATAAGAAACAAGAGTCGGTTTCTCTATCGATAGCGAGAGGGAGAATATATTGCAGCAACAACATGTTGTACGCAGGTATTGTGGATGAAACAAACCCTGAAAGATCTTGGTATTAGCTTCGGTGAGCCAATATCAGTTAAGTGTGATAACACCAGTGCCATTAACATCTCCAAGAATCCGGTGATGCATTCACGCACAAAACACATTGCTATCAGGTATCATTTTTTGAAGGACAAAGTTGCGGAAGGTGAGGTTAAGTTGGATTTTGTTCCAACTACAGAGCAAGTAGCAGATATCTTCACAAAACCATTGCCCAAGGAAGTTTTTGAGTACCTTCGCAATAAATTGGGAGTGGTCACACTTCCCAAGAATTGACTAGCTATAGAGATCACATTCTCAGGGGGAGCATTTAAGTATTTGATTATCTTTTTGCTCATGTTCATGATTTTTGCTAAGTGTAATAAATTGTGCCTGAGAATGTTGTGCATGGACTCAGGGGAGTCTGCGGTAGCCCTTTGGTATTATTGTCAAAGGGGGAGAAGAGTTATACGAAATTACACATGTGTTGCCAACAATTCCAAAGGGGGAAATTGTTGAGCAAGGTACAACAACAATATTATCATTGTTGTCAACACAGTCAGATAGATCTGTTGATGCAGTGGACGGGAAGTTCAAAAGCTAGTCAGATGCAGAAGACAAGAGTTCAAAGGTTACTCAGAGTATGTACAGTGATTTTCCAAGAAGACCGAAGTGGACCACTTGCAAAAGATCAAAGAAAAAGACAAGTAAGAAAAGTGTCGCGATATCGCGACATATACAACAGGCAAGAAAAACTGTCGCGATTTCGTGACATGTTGGAAGAGAGAGAAGAAGAAAGAAAAACTGTCATGATTTCGTGACATGTTGGAAGAGAGAGAAGAAGAAAGAAAAACTGTCGCGATTTCATGACATGTTGGAAGAAAAAAGACAAGTGGAAAAAGTGTCGCGATATCGCGACATGTTGAGAAGAAAGAAAAACTGTCACGATTTCGCGACATGTTGGAAGAGAGAGAAGAAAGCGGAAAAACTATCACGATTTCATGACATGTTGGAAGAGAGAGAAGGCAAGTAGAAAAAGTGTCGCGATTTCATGACATATTGGAAAAAAAAAAGACAAGTAGAAAAAGTGTCACGATTTTACGACATGTTGAGAAGAAAGAAAAAGTGTCACGATTTCGTGACATGTTGGAAAAAAGAAAGGCAAGTAGAAAAAGTGTCGTGATTTCGCGACATATTGGAAGAGAAAAAGGCAAGTAGAAAAAGTGTCGCGATTTCATGACATATTGCAAGAAAGATTGTACGGGAGAAAAAGTGTCGCGATTTCGTGACATATTGAAAGAAAGAGAGCAAAGAAAAAGTGTCGCGATATCGCGACATGTTTAAAAAGAAAAGCGCTAAGGAGAAAAAGTGTCGCGATATCGCGACATGTCGCGTTCTCGACCGAAGGCAAGAGAAAGTGCTAAGGAGAAAAAGTGTCGCGATATCGTGACATGTCGCGTTTCGTGACCCGAAGGCAAGAGAAAGCGCTAAGGAGAAAAAGTGTCGCGATATCGTGACATGTCGCGTTTTCGCGACCCGAAGGCAAGAGAAAGCGCTAAGGAGAAAAAGTGTCACGATATCGCGACATGTCGCGTTTCGCGACCCGAAGGCAAGAGAAAGCGCTAAGGAGGAAAAGTGTGCGATATCGCGACATGTCGATTTCGCGACAAAGAAAGAGAAAGAAGGAGGAAAAGTGTCGCGATATCGCGACATGTTGTATTTTCGCGGGCCAAAGGCAAGAGAAAGCGCTAAGGAGGCGAAAGTGTCGCGATATCGCTACATGTTGTATTCTCGTGGGCCAAAGCTAAGAGAAAGCGTACGGACGAAAAAGTGTCGCGATATCGCTACATGTTGTATTCTCGTGGGCCAAAGCTAAGAGAAAGCGTACGGACGAAAAAGTGTCACGATATCGCTACATGTTGTATTCTCGTGGGCCAAAGCTAAGAGTAAGCGTACGGAGGTGAAAGTGTCGCGATATCGCGACATGTGTTTTCGCGGCAACAACAACAGAAGAGTTATAGGGGCAGTTGAAGCCGACGAAGACCGATGTAAGCCGACGAAGATTAGGGTTTGCAACCGACTAAGATTAGGGTTTACAATCGACTGAGATTAGAGTTTTCATCATGAAAATATTGTTATAAAAGGAGGGCTATTTGGAGAAGTTGTAGAGTGTTGAACATATCGTTGAATGCGAGTTGATGTGTGTGAAGTTCGGTCGTAGTGCGTAGAGAGCAAGTCATGTCGAATCGTGCTAAGTGTGAAATTTGCAAAGAAAGCGAGTGCGAAAGGGAAAAGACGATCGTGAAGTTCGACTGTGACAAAGCAGAGTGTGCGAAGTGATTGCGTAGAGAGAGCAGAGTGCGCAGAGAACGCAAAGGTGAAGTAGACCAGTCAGGGTCTTGTAAAAGCGAAGGTATTTTCTGTTAAAACTTCTAGATTCAAAATTGAAGTCCAAGTTGCAGCTTGGCATCAAGGGTTGGTGCTCCTTCCAGTAGGTTCTGGTAAATCAGGGGTTGGTGCTCCTTTCTGTTGGTGCGGATAAATCAGGGGTTGGTGCTCCTTCCAGTGGGTGATGGTAAATTGTTTGTAAAGTTGTAGCTTTGCAAAGGCTGGATTTGGATGGTAGTCCAAGCAGTCATTTTTGAGGAGTAGCCACATTGGTGAACCTCGTTAAATCTTGTGTTGTGTGATGTTCTCTTGCTATACTTGCTGTATCTGTTTATAAGTTTTAATTATTTCTGTTTTAAGAGCTGTAAATTCAAGTTTAAAGAGCTACACTGATTCACCCCCCCTCTCAGTGCCATTGTAAGACTAACATATTTTACAAGCTGCTCGTAGAGAGAAGAGACAAGAGGCAAATACAAGTGCCCTGAAACTAAAATTTTATTCTCATCACTTTGTCCACAACAGAAAGATCAATGACACTCCACTACAACACCATCAATCTACTATAAAGATATGAATATCAAAGGGTACACATAGGTAACTGTTGACATCTGCATCTTCCTTCAAGTTGTAGAAGTGCCCTAGCCAACATAAAAGAGGATAGCTGCAGTTTGTCATACACAAGCCAGATCTCACATAGTGCACACTAGGTCAGCGACCACATACATAATGAGGGGCCGACCCTTTGCATGGGGCATAATGCCTTCCTTGATTTGCAACATGCATAGTCCAATTGTTAGTTTCCATGGTTCAATATTTACTTCATCACATCCAAAGCAAAGATTAAGCACATGTAACACAAACAAACATGAAATCTTATTATTACATAGAACAGATAGTGGATGAAGTGTCGGGTGACGAACACCATGTATACATTGTGAAACATCACACATCACAAAACAAGACAACCATTTTGGCACACCTTAATGGTTCATTATTATATTTATGAAACGACCTCATACATTATGGTGCATAGTCTTCAATACATTCCATTATAAATCTAAGCACTTATCTATGCCCCATACACAATGACAAGTGTGACTACAAATTCACTTTGGAGAAAACATTTCCTGTCCATCATGTTTTGCAATTATTTTATGCATGGTCAAAATGGCTTCTTATTCTGTTTGCCAATGCTAACCCAATCCACGGGTAGGGGATCATACTCACCCTATGCCCCCTACAATGTTATCAGCCTTCGGTGCATTCAATAATTAGTGTCATAATTCCTTTGTACATCTGGCCAATAATTGAAACCAAGCTCTGTTTTGCGCTCAAAGGCATTTATCACAGTATTGCATGTTGTATAAATCTAGATCCATTTCTATTATTCTATGTATTCCATATGTTTTTAATATTCCTTTGCCAAGGGCTTCCATGAACAGATTTTCATACTTTTCTACCTTCTGTTTTGTTGCATATTTCTAATAACCTTTAAGGAAGGTCCAATTTACTCTTCAGCTTTGTCATCAAAATTGGAAGAATATATATAAATAAAACTTGTATTTGTTCTTACAACCGGTTCTCATCACCGAAGTAGGCCTACTGGCTAGGATGGCACCTAAAAATTACCTTTACTTCAGGATCAGTGGAAACATAGAAACACCTTATCTTGGAATGCAATGCTTACAATATATCCAGGATAGTTATACTGATGCATCGTTAGAAGTGGATATTATGTCTAAATTGTTTGGAAAAACGAAAATATTGGCAAAACAAAGATAAACAAGTTAAGTGAATTTATCAGCAAGTTGAGTAGCAAAAGATCAATGTTCTTCGTATCTTTAGCCTTGATTTTTCACGTAAAGTTGTCCCATAGATTGTTTGGCGTTTTGTTCTGGTTGATTCTTATTCAGTATTAATAACCAGAAAAATCAATACGCAATGCTAAAACGGGAAGTTTTGAGTCCCTCCTCCCAAATAAAATAAAATCAAACTGATAGATGGAGAGGGGAAGAATACCAAATATGCAAATGAATTGTCCAATTATGTTTGTTCATAGCCTTCAATGTCAGAAGAGAGACAATTTGTTACAAAAACTATTCAGACATTTTCATTTCAAGCGCAGAAGAACCTCAGCGAGTTAAAGTTCAAAACCAAACACAAAAAGTATTATTTAAAAAAAAAAAAAAAAGGCGATCTCAAACGAATTTTTGTTACAGAGAACTACACCTACTGCTTTACCAGAAAAGCTTTCAAAAAGTCCTAAATTAATGCAGCATTAAAAGCTACCTGAACTTCAGGATTGCACTGCAATCTTTTGTCAACGACTTCTTTGGACACGGGGGTCGAATCTGGGTAAGTCATGGGCAAAGGAAGAGCCTCGTCCTTGCTCAACGAACTGTCCTTATTGCCCGCCCGCTTGTCCTTGGCATTCACCCTCGTTACGCGTTTTCCGTCCGCTCCAACCCCGGCGGGTCTCGAGTTCGAGTCCTGCTGAATTCTTCCCGCAGAAGAAGAAGAAGAACCGTTCAATATCGCGTCCGCCACTCTGAATATCAGCGGAGGCCGAGGCTCCGGCGCTGCGGGCGCATTGTGTACGAGGCAAACAACGAACATTTTTCTGAAAGACGGGGGACGGGGGCGCCATGACGACGATGGTCGTGATTTTGTGACGGAATTGTTGGGAACAAGCGGAGAGGGAATGAGCGGCACAGGAATTCTCAACATTTGACGAGAATTTGAAATCCACAAGGGACGACCATTATTTCTTTCGCAGGACAATTTTCTCGCCGTTGTTGTTGCGTCAAGTGAGGTTGTTCTTGTCCAGTCAGGAGACGGACGGAAGTCTCAATCTCGGCTTCCTCCGACACTCATATCGGTAAATTCCAAAACGGGGATTCGAAAGGCTTCCACGTTTTAGTTGGCATATCCAAATTTTAGTTTGTAGATTAACGCCACATATGCCGCCGAAGAATGAATACGCGGACCTCTAGGGTCCGCGCAGCATACGGAGCAAATATTAATTCAACCACGCACGTATGACTCTTTACTAGGTCGGTTAACAGCGGCTACTCCGTGTTTATCGATGGGCTATCTCATTCCCAATTTTGATTTTGTCACTTCGAATGTTATGAGTTATAGAAATTTAAAAAATATATATTTTGTTAGAGAACTTCACAGGCTTCCCCTGCAGAGATTCAGATTTTTTTTTAATTATAAAGAAGTTACGTCTTTAATCGACCTGATCCGCTCGGGATTTTTATTTCTCGTGTGACATCGTGGAAAAAGTCACGTGTGTTCCACTAGTCGACCTGATCTGGTCGGGATTTTTATTTCTCACGTGAATAAGGACTACCGACCTGTCGAAGGAAGAAAGAAATATAGAGAAGCTTTTAACCTACGGACAAAACTAAAAAAATTAATGTTCATTAGGCGGGCAAGCAAGCTTTTTTTATCAAACATAATTTGTTATTATATTTATTTATTTTTTAATAATTTATAAGAGGAAATAGATAAGAAATGAAATGAAAGATTTTAATTACGTCCGCGAGACCCAAATATGGAAGTACAATTACTCAAATCATATCATATGATCTTTAATATCTTTGAGAAGGTTGTTCCTTCTTTGCTGATTTGTGTTAGCAATTCCCTAACTTTTTTTATTTTACTGTCTTCAAATAAATCTGCCATAAACTCGTTCCCAAGTGTTTCTTTGTATTTGTCACGGATATCTGAAAAACTCGGGCATTTATAAATGAAGTGTTCCTTTGTCTCTACTGTCCCTGTACTACATAGAGTACATATCCTTTCTTCTCATTGTTCTTTGGGCGTTGTCCATCTCCCTGTTTCACATCTAAGCCTATGAGAGCTAGTCCTTATCTGAGCAATGAGTATTTTTTCCTTCCACTTGATTTCAGCGCCTATATACGCTTTTTCCTTGTGGTCATACTTTAGATTAAAATTTGCAATATAATATTGTCTTTTCTTGCTTGCATTTTTCCACATTCCACTTCTGAACTTTTCATTCACATAATTTTTAATGTCTTTGTTGACATTTGGGCATTCATTTATGTTGATTTCCCAACATTTCATCCATTTTTTATTTCGTTTCATCCATGTATTCTTTCGCCTATGCAACTCTTCGTCCCTAGCTGCCCTAGGCCATCTATCATTCGTTATGTTTTATGTTTTGTTCAAGTAACATAACAGCTTGGTCATAGCAATTGCTTCTAAAGGGAACATTCAAGTTTCAACTAGAATAATTTCATAAGGGGTTGTGGCCTTAATTTTGAGAAAGTTTGTGATTAGATATTTTTGAATCCTTTCTATTTGCCTCCATTTTGCATTTGTTGTGTCACTAGCCCACACCTCGCAACCATACAACAGAACCTGTGTAACACGTAGGCCAAATAAGACCTTGGTGGTCTTCCAATCCCACAACTCGGTATTCCTACACCTATTTTGAAGTGCATATAGTGCTCTCCAACCACTTTGAGTTCTTTTCATCCTACATGTATTCCAATTAAGTTTGTCATGAAAGTCTATGCCCGGTTATTTGTATTCTACTACTACATCAAGGGGTTCTCCTGCAAACTGAAATTTCAGTTGTTGCTTCTTCTTTTTTGCTGAAAAAATCATAATTTTTGTTTTGCTCGTGTTCACCTACATCCCAACTTCTTTACAAAAGAGTTTTAGAGCTTGAAGGTGTTAACATTATATCATATCCGCAAGCCAGGTGTGGAAGTTCCTCTTCCTTTACTTATGATTAAAGGGTTTGCGGCAAAGGGTTTTTGCAGAGCAAGGAGGGTTTGCGACGGAGTATTGTATTAAACATCTATTTCATCGGGTTTACGACAAGATACTGAAGCAGGACTGAAGTAGAGCGCGGGGATACTGAAGCAGAGCCGATAGAACGGAGAAGATTCGAACTGTACACTGAACCAAACAAGAAATATCAGTACAAAAAAAATAAAGGGTTTGCGGCAAAGGGTTTTTGCAGAGCAAGGAGGGTTTGCAACGGAGTATTGTATTAAACATCTATTTCATCGAGTAAGCACATTTTTTGCCCTCTTTCGATTTATAAAACAATTTAAGTAGATCGAAGAAATACATTCGTTATAGGGGTTTGCGGCAGAAGGTTTTATTATCAGCAAGGGTTTGCAGCGGAGGGTTTGCAAAGCAAGGAGGGTTTTATTACACATTTATTTTGTTGGATCAATAGTACAGAGGGTTCGGCTATAAAGGGTTTGAAAATGGAAGAAGGGAAACAATAATTGCAAGAACCAATATATGTCAATGAGAAACGATACTGGAGGATATTAAGGCGTCGACAAGCTCGAGCAAGGGCAACAACAATGAAGAGGGCATATCAAAAAATATATATATATATATATTCTACCACATAAACAGGTGGAGAATAAGGAACAATCAAAGGCAAATCACCAAAATGAGTTTTCAGATGAGGAAGAAACTTACAGTCCCACAACTACACCACTCATGTGGGCACTAAGACTTTATGTGCAAGAGCTAATGAATATGAAAGAGAAACTTGAAAGCATGGAAAGGAGGGAGAAATTGAGAGAAACTAAATCAGATGAGGTTATAAACACCATTCGAAGGTTGGAAAAGGAAAACAACCAACTCAAGGAGCAAGTGTCAAAGCTACAAAACCTTGCAAACATGGGTCAACGTGAATGGCATGTCCTCAAACAAGCCATCCACCCCCCAATCAATGATGCAATAGAGGTGGAAAAAACAAATGCAAATCAAATAAAAGAGGTACAGAAAACACTCCAAAACATGGAAACAAGAGAAAATGAGCTACGAAATGAATTAGCAAAGGCAAAGACATGGTCTCAAGTAGTAAAAGAACCAGTCAATCAACAAAAAGAGTTGATAGAGAAGCAAGTAAAAATTCAAATAACGGAAGAGAAAGAAAGACATGAGAAGTTATCAAATATAATCATCAAAGGGTTGAAAGATTATGGGGATAGGGAAGACATAAATCGTTTAACCAGAAACTTCTTGTCAGATCGATTACAATGGAAGGGTCAGATAAAAAAAGCAAGCAAAATTGGTAGGTTGAGAGAAGGAGGCAGAGATAGACATATTTGGGTCACATTGATGAACTACGAGGATAAAATAAGGTTACTTAAAAACAAAGGCATGCTGAGAGGGTCACAATTTTATTTAGATGATGACCTAACATTTTTACAGCAAGAAGAAAGAAATAAGGAATGGGAAAAGGTGAGGGCAACAAGGAATGAAGGGAAACAAGCATATTTAAGAAATGGAAAGGCATACATCACATCTAAACAAATCCAAAACAAATAGGGAGTATGGCCCGCCTGAGAACATCTTACAATGGTAAGTTGAAACTGTAGAGGTTTCCCTTGGAGAAGAGGACCCGGGTTAGGGCCCATTGCTAGAGACAAAGATATAATCATATTGACAGAAACACATGAACACATGGCAAAGGGATACAAAAATATTGACTCCAGAATTTGTGGGATACAAAAAAATAGCAATATGAAATAAGGCAGAAGAAAATGGCAAAGGGCATGGGGGTATTATGGTTTTAATAAAAAAGGAATGGGATAGGGTCATTAAAATTGAAAAACAAGATGAAAACAAACAGTACATCTGGATAAAGATCCTAGAAAATAAGTCAATTATTAGCATAGCAGCATGTTATTTTGCTCCCCAAAATTATAAATTCTATAAGAAACATGACCTTAACAGAGAAGACCCATACTCCTCCCTAAAAGGAGATATTTCAATATACAGTAAGTTGGTGGAGATTATATTAATTGGAGATTTCAATGCAATGATAGCAAATAAGCAAGCTAACATTCTAGAAGGTAACGAAGATATTGAGATTAATCCTCTTTGGATGCCAGAAGAGGAAAATCAACAATGGACCAGGACTTCAAAAGATGAGCATGGGGCTATCACGCAATATGGAGAAGAGTTGTTAGGTCTTTGCAACATATACAATTTGATTATTTGCAATGGGATGAACAAATGGAAAAATTGAGAAAAGTATACATGCAAAACATATAAGGGACAAAGTATAATAGACTATGTAATATGCTCACAGAATTACATACCAAAAATAGAGGAGCTAGAAGTGGAAGATTCTCCAATGGAACTTAAGTCCTGCTTCAGTATTTTTTGTTTTGCTCGTGTTCACCTGCATCCCAACTTTTGAATATGCCAGTGAGAAAACAAAGCGTCATCGTCGGATATGATATAATATTATTTTTATTTTAAATAGATATTTGTTTATAGGTTTTTTTTCGTAAGTTTAATATTTTTAAATATATTATTTAAATTATTTTAAATATTATTATATGTTTTATATTATAATGTTTTTAACTATAAGAAAGTATTTATTTGATATTTTTATTTTTTTAAGTTTTTTTATATTTCTTTTGTATATTTCAATTTATTGAGTTGTTCCTTAATTGAATTATAAACATCTTTTTTATTTAATATATAAGGTTAAATTAAATAATGTTTTTTTCTTATCAATTAAATACCTTGACTTTCAAAGAGTAGACTCTCAAATCTTGTTAAAGGTTGAATTAAATAATACATCTTTTTGCTTATTAATTAAATACCTTAACTTTCATGGAGTAAATTCATGCTTAAATCATGTTAGGTGATGCATTCCTAGTTGTCAAGTTGTTATATTACCACTATATCCCCTTCAAGTATAATAAGCACCTATTAAATCTTTGTATCTAAGTCTTTTTCATCATCTCTACCTATTTAAGTCTCTTTCATCTATTTTTCTTGCATCTCAATAAATGTGAATTATTTCTTAATTGAACTATAAACACTTCATTTAATATATAACAATGAACACCCAAGTAGTATATTTTTTATTTTCAAATAATTCAACTGTTTAAATACCTTAACTTTCATAGTGTAGATTAGGTTTCAAATCCTACTAAATGATACATGCATAATTATCAAGTTGTTATAATACCACTATATGATTGCTATGTAATTAATTGAAATATTCAAATCCTACTAAATGATACATGCATAATTATCAAGTTGTTCTAATACCACTATATGATTACTATGTAATTAATTGAAATAATTTCAATCTCACATAGCCATTAAATAAATATATCTTTTTTGCTAGTATGTCAAATGTTAAAAAAATAGAACACTTAATTTAAAATTTGAAAGTGAAGACATTATTTTTTATATTATTCTATTAGCCATAAAATTTAAGGCTTTTGTATGGAATTTAGTGAGATAGTTCCTTTCTAGTTTACGAAGGAAGTTAGGATAAAGGTCTCTAGCTTACTTAGTTGATGGAATTGATAGGTTGGAAATTGCAAAAAAAATATTTTCTTTCCTGAAGTTTAAATAAAATGAAAAATTATAATATCTTAAATTTTGTAACAAATTATTTAGAGTACGAGCTAGGAGCAATCCCCAATAGGTAGCATGAAATAAAAGTAATGTTTGAAAGCCTTAACAAGAAGTATGGATGTCCAAGTTGAAGATAAGAAGAAAGTGAATATATGAAAGTTTAATCGAGGGGGTAGATGTTACATAAAAGTGATTGTCAAGGATGAGATGATCGAGCATGATACAATGGTTCTTTAAAATAAAGGATTAATGTGTAAGTTCCATGGATACTGGCTAGGGTTTTGGGAATTGAATTCAAATTAGTCTATGACTTTTCTTTTTAAAGGTTTTTTCCTTATCATATTTTTGAGTTTAAAAATCTTTGATAAAATAATGGGTGGTGGCCCATGGTTTAGGGAGAAAAATGCCTTTTATTTTAAGACCATGGAGTGGGAATTTTTTTATTGAGACATAAACCATTAAAAAGCTTCTTAAGTGGATTAGGCTTTTTGGACTTCCATATTAACTTATCAATTAAGGATGTTTTGAAGAATATATAAAATACCCCGAGGGAATTCAACAAGGAGGAACTAACTATTAAGGAGCAAAAGCATGCTATATATGCATATATGTGTTGTTATGGATATTTCAAAACCTTTATCACAATTCGAAAAGATTAAATTTGAATCAAGGGAATGGGAGTAAAAAGTGGAGTATGAAAATATTGCATTTTGATACAACAATTGTTATGACACTAAATACATGGAAAGAGATTATAAAGTGAAAACTATGAATAAATAAAATGTTGGTTATGAGATCAACTTCAAGATGAAGCGAGGTAATCATATTGTAATAGAAGTTGGAGTAGTATATCCCATTGTAAAAGAAGAAGCAACGACAACTTATCTACAACACCATATGGCAAAGGCCACCATACTTCACTCAAATCAACCATTAGAAGAAGGATACAAAGGATGAAAAAGTACAACTTGCAAGTTCAAATTAAAAAAGAATTAAAGGTGCAAAGAAATATATGGAGAAATTTTTTAAAGCAAAGATGATAGAAGAGGACAAGTTTATACCAAGTAAATTGACTTCATTTTTCTCAAATAGTATAGAATCCTTTCTTAGAAATGAAAGTAGCACTTTAGGGTTCCAAGAGCAACATAATAATAAGGGTGGAGGAAATACATAGCAATTTAGGCTTTTTACACTAGCATAAGAAGGTGATTGCGATGGAGGAGCATCCTTGCACTTTTTTCCAATGCAACATAAAGAAAAAAGTGCTTTTGAGGTTATTCCTTGTACATCAAATCCTTTAGAACAATAGGAACCTATATATGATAAGTCTCACTATGACCAGTGTGAAAAATTGAAGAGATTGATGACGTTGAAAATGTTGTAGGAATAAAAAATAAATGAAGACCTAATAAACAAAAACAAGGAGAAAACGAAACTCGAAGGGATGTTGACATAAGAAAACAAAAGCAAATTTTGCAATTGTTAACAAGAAGTGGGGCTAAACCCACAAATAAAAACAAAAGGTGATGACAAAAATGACATCTCAAAATATTAGAGGTACGAATAATGCCCCTAATAAAAAGGTATTAGGAATTTGATAGGTTGTTATAGATGACATATTTATAGATATGGAAACCGGGTAGCAAATATTTTAGCCATTCATGGTGTTCATTTTTATCTTGGCAAAATTCAAATTTTAGAAGGCAATTAGGCAAGTAAAATTTAATCTTTTAATAAAAATGATATCAAGGAATTGATTGCAGAAACATAACAGTTTAAGGAAGATGACAAGTATATTTGATAAAAAGGAAAATGGGAACCATATTTGATAAAAGGGTAAGGTGGATATGGTTTAAGTAACTTGGTAGCATTTTAATGAGAATATTGTAACATTTTAATGGGAGTTTTAGGTAGACAAATTGATATGTTTGCATTTAGTGAATAAATTTTATCAATTTGTGTTATTTTCTAGTTCATGCAAAGTGTTTGATGAGATGTGTGTATGTATAATTAATAATATTATAAAGTAGCAATATAATAATGTATGTGATAATGTGTAATAGCTAAGTGAAGTATTAGTATGTACGTCAAATCCGTAAAGCGAGTTAGGAAAAAAAATGTATATGAGTCAAATGCATGTGAAATGTACTTTATAAAAATGATGAGGTGTTGGGTAGTTGGAAGTTGCAACTACTTTTTAGTTGTATAAATAAGATCCTTCCCTCATGCATTGGGGAGATGTATCGTATGGTTGTGGAGTTGGCCAATGTGTGTGTTAAGAGGTTGTAGACATCGTTGGCCAAAATATGGTCGTCGGCATGAAGGAGATTCTACACATGGTTGTAGATTGTGTATCTAATGCAAATATTGTATAAGCTATAGTTAATATTAGATTTACTTATTTTTTATCATATGATATTGTTATTGTATGTTTCTTGTATGTATATGATTACTAATTGTTTTTTCAACTGGTTATATGGGATTGAAACGGGCCCCACTCGCATTACATCATAACCATATAGTGGTATTAAAACAAAGCTTGGATATTATCCATGTATCGTTTGACAAGATTTGAACCTTGGTATTATCTTTAAACATTGAGGAATCTAATTGGTTGAGCTAATGTCACTTGTTTATATGATTACTAATTGTTGTAGAAGGTATATTTATAGATATATTTAAGTATAAATATAATTGTGTTGTATTATGCTAAATTATATTTCTATAGGGGTGGCCCCCAATAGAAGCCACACATAGCTTATTAAAAAAAAATGTAATGATTTTGAAAAAATATATATACATGCATTCTAGAGTTTGTATAGTATATTCAATGAAGGTTTTATAAAATAAACATATATTATACAAATCAACATTATCTACCAAAAAATGTGAGACAAAATTTTGATAATTTTTGTCCAATAAGCTTTTGTAAAATGGTTTATAAGATCATTTTAAAAACTATGGCAAACAGGTTGAAAGGTATTCTAAATTGTGTTATCTCGTAGAAAAAATGTGATTTTGTTTGTGGTAAACAAATTCTTGATGGTATAATAAATGCATAGAACCGATATATTTTCTTTATTCCATGACAAAATTGTATGCTCATGAAATTAGATATGAAGAAAGCATATGATAGGGTGTCTTTGAGTTTCTATATGATACTCTCAAATTTTTTGGTTTTGATTACAATTGGTGGGAATGGATTAAACATTGTTATAGCATTGTGGAATATTCTATTTTGATCAATGGTTCACTTTAAGTCATCTTGAGGTCTTTGGCAAGGTGATCCACTATCTCCTTATGTATTATTATTCTTACAAAGGCATTTGGAAGATATTTCTTAAAGGTAAAAATAGAAGGAAAAATCAAAGGTATTTAAGTTGCAAAAATCAATACCTTCAAATCTCATCTCCAATTTGCTGACGATACTTTTATTTTAGGCCATAACTCAATCAATTATGACATGGATTTTAAATCAATATTATCATGTTATGAGAAGGCTACTGAACAGTTGATTAATACTACAAAATCTAGGACTTTTTTCATTAATGTTGTCTTAGATTTACAATAAATTACTATGGATATTTTAATTTTAAAATAAAAAATTTCTATCAATCTACTTGGGTATTCATTTGTCTCGTAAAGGAAATAAAAAGGAGCTTTGGGTCTCTTGTTTGGATAGAATGAAATCTTGTTTGGTACGTTAGAAATATAAATTCTTAACCATAGCAGGAAGGCTACAACTCATAAAGACTACTTTGCAATTCATCCCTATTTATATGATGTCATTTTCAAGATTGCTAGTAGATATAGCATAAAAATTTGATAAAATTTATAGACTTTCTTTAGAAAGGATGCGAAGAAAATTTAGTTTTCCTCTTTGTAAGTGGGATAGGGTTTGCCAAGGAAAGAATAGTGGAGGAGCAAGCTTGCAAAATTGCAAACTTATGAGTTTATCCTTAAGGGCAAAGCTTGGGTGGAGATTATTCATAGATCAAGGAAAGAATTGGGTAAAAATATTACTTCAAAAATATAGAGCTTCTCTCGATGCAATGAAACTATTTAGGAAAAGAACCCTACTTAAAGGCTCATCAACAAGGAGCTTCATATTACATAGTTTGTAATCGATCAAGAAAAATATTAGATGGTTAGTAAATAAGAGAAATTAAACAAATTTTTTATTTAATGCTTGGTTGAAGTCTTATCCTCTTATATTTGGCTCAAAATGAAAACCATTATCTCGAGCATGCCTAACTTGTAAAGGTTCAAAGGTCAAAGACTATATTATTATGAGCAACAACTCCAGATAATAAATTTTTGCTAGTAACCTGGTTGAAGGAGATGAACTCAAACATATTGTAAATGGACTTCAAAAGATGCTTCAAGAGTTTTATTTACCAATTTTTAAATGAAAGGATGAGTTGATTTAGAATCTATCAAAATATGGTGAATACTCGATCGAGTTGGGATATGAGGATTTAGAGAAATCAAAATTTTCTACTCCCAAAGATTTTCCTTGCAAGATTGTTTGGTCACTAGAGACTTTCCTTAAGGCCTCAACATTCATTTGATTAGTAGTTCAAAGTAAGATTCTTATAGGAGAGAGTCTACAAAGAAGATATCATGGACCTTGTAGATATGCCTTGTGTGAGAAGGGTTTAGAGACATCAGATCATTTACTTCTTCAATGTCCTTTTGCTCACACCATTTAGGGTTACTTTTTTTAAATGTGAAAATATATTGGGTAGTTCCATCAACATTGAAAGAGTTGATAAAATATTGGAATAATTATTTCAAATCTAAAGCATTATGTATTCTGTGGATGATTGGTTTTGCCATTATTTTTTGGAATTTATGGCTTCAAAGGAATAATAGAATTTTTAAAAATAAATTTCAAAATCATGCCCAAGTTTGGAACCATATTGTTACCTCTCTTGTACTATATTTAAAAATATGGTGCTCATCACATGAAGTCTCAAGTGCATAAAATAAGGTGGTAACAACTTGGTTATAATATTTAAACATACATGGAGTAGTTATTTGTGGTAATGGCATCAAAGTAAAGGATATAATTCAATCTAGGTTAAAAAAAATATTCTAAAATTGGGTTTATCAAAATTAACTTCGATACCTTTTAGCGACGTAAAAGGTTTAAAATGATTGTGGCATGGTGGTTATAGGGGCGAAGAGCACGAAGATCTGTGTGGCGGCTTTCAAGGCAAACAACGCAGTATATTGTGACGGCCATAAAAGCTGGACAGTAAAAAAAAATTAACTTCGATAGTGCTTCTAAAGAAAATCCTAAAAAAACAATAGAGGTGGTATTTTTCAAAATAATGAAGGCAAAATTCTCCTCACTTACTCAAAATCATATGTAACTTCAACTAACAACTATACAAAGTCTAAGAAACTTATTACAAGGATTAAAATTACAATATAAAAAAGGATAGAAATATATTTTAATTGAGGGGGATTCACAAACTATCATTAATGTTATCAATAAAAATGAATGTAGGGATTGGATAAAAAATATATTATTGTTAATTTTCATCATCTATTATTGGAGATAATCTCTTAGAAACATGAGCATATTAATAGAGAAGAAATTTGGGTTGTAAATAATCTATCTAATGGTAGTGTTGATCTTTTTTTTTGCTAGAGAAAAAAGGATTGTACTTGGGTCCCCCACCCTTGAAAAATCACAAATCTTTCCTTTAGAGCTTGAGAGTTTACAAATAGATTCAATTATCATCTCAATTGAGTTGCTATAGCTAGATACCTACATATTATTTCATAATAAGTTTGAATTCTTTATTTTCTTTTTTGGATCTTCTTTAATTTTCTTGACATTTTCTTGATTTTTCTTTAGGGCATCCTTATTCTTGACATTCTCTTGCAACAATCTTCACAATACCAAAAAATCCACCTCTATTGTCTATGTACTACATCTTAGTAGAGTAATATTTCCAGAAATTTGCACTATCATAGTCCTCTTTAATAGATCCAGAATGTTAGTTTCCTTCTTGAAGCATAAGTGCAACCATAAGAACTATAATAAATAGTTTATATGAAAACACATTAATGTTATAAAATGCAACAAATATTACCAATAGAAAGCATTAAAGTAAATCTTAATCATTATTCAATTTAGATAGTCAACATGTTCTTGTCAGCTTTAGTTAAATTTACTACTTCCTCTAACCATGGAAAAGAGAATTTAATTTCATGATCCTCTATTAAAATCCCTCTATTGGCTAGCCGATCTACACATTTATTCCCTTACCTTAATATATTTGTAAACTTTATTTCTTAAAACTCTATAGCAAGATATTATATTTCCACAATTATCTCTTGTGTGTTTGATGGAGCCTTTGCTTTCCTTTAAATTGCATTTATTACGATTAATGAATTGTGTTTCATCCATACTCTATTCCATTTCATGTTTTTGTATACTTTTAATCCTTCCAAAGCTACTAAAATTTTAGCTTCATTATTTATCTTAAATCCACCATTGAAATCACAATGTGACAAAATCTCACCTATATTATTTATAATTATTCCTCCTCCTGCTAGTCTGATATTTTCTTTAGACACCATCAAAATTCAATTGACCAACTCCACTTTCGATGGTTTCCACTTTAAATTATTTGCCTTCCTTTTGTTTCTCCTGTACCCAACATCATAATTCTATTTGATGACTTGAATCCATCTATCAAGGCTCTCTGCTTCAAGATTAGGGATTAGGTGAGTTTATAGGGTTTTTTTAGACTCCTTTATGGCTAAACTGATCTTCCTTTTCATTACCTCCAAACTGCTTTCCTTTTTTTCAAATATTCTTCTATTCCTTTATAGCCATACAACCCAAAGCATTGTATCTTTTTATGTATCCTAGATTATCTAAAATACCTCACTTATAAAAGTGATCTACCATTGCTTTAACCATTATTAAATTTTGTCATTCATCACCATGCATTTGCTAAACATATTAAGAAACCATTGTCATGGTTCCTAGACTATTGAATAGTGTCCCAAGAGATGGTTTATACTCTCCTCCTTTTTACATAGAACACATTATGAGAGGCCATAAAAACTCCTTTTCATTGGGTTATCCCAAGATAAATTTCTCTTATTGCCTACTAACCATACAAATATTTTGACTTTTGAAATATTAGGGCTATCCCAAATATCTCTCTATATTCTCATGGTATTCCTATTTTATTGGTGCTTTACATTATATCTGCTTCTTGTTGTGTATTCTTCTAAGCTATTCAACTCCCAAATCAGCTTATCCTCAACTCCCTTTAGAATGATCACTATTGTCATATTTTGCTCACCTACCTCCTAGCAACACTGTTTGGTATACTTGTAAAAAAATATTCTTTCCATTTGTATCTTCCTTCCTAATCCTTGTATTTAATATTAATTAAAAACTCTTTCACCAAATTTATCTTGAAGTAATATCATCCATGGTTTCAAAATTGGATCTAGATCGAGTGGTTTTTTATCACACCAAGCATCCATCCAAATAGGAAAATTTCTCCAGTTTCGACCACATATCTTAGACCTTTAATCACTAGATCAATTGATTTTTTTAAATTGTTTCACAGTGTAGAACCATTGGATAATGAGAATACAATAATGATTAAGCTTGGGTCATTGGGCTCAACGCACTTAAAGGAATTCATGCCCATTGTCTCTGACTCTCTTTATACAATCTCTAGATTACATTTTCCCTTAAGGCTAAATTTGCATCCATAAATGCTCTTAAAATGAGACCTCCCCTAGTTTTATCACCACACACCTTGCTCCATTCATGAAAGAAAATTTTCTTTTTTGCATGTAACCTTGACCACAGAAATGATCGCATAATATAGATTAAATTCATTTCTATCAATTTTGGCATAATATACAAGGACATAATATGTTGAAATGGCCTATAAGGATGATTTAATTAGTTGCACTCTTCCTGCTAATGATATTCATCTACCTTTCCATGTTGGTAGTTTATTATAAAATTTACTTATAACTAGATTCCATAATTCTATCCTCATTTTTCCCTCAAATAAGGGCATCCCTAGATATGTTTCTGGTAATTTTGCCTCCTCCACTTGAAGTAACCTACATATCCCTACTTTTATTCTAGTTGGAGTGTTTAAGAAGTAAATTTTAGATTTTCTCCTATTAATTTTATGCCTAGACGCTCTTTCATATTCCTTTAATGAGTTATTCAAAGCTTTGACCTCATTTTTCTTTGCACTTCCAAAAGGGGTTGCATCATCTATGGATAATTGATGGGTGATGTTGATGTTATTACTAGCCTTAAGTCCACTTATTAGCCCATCTTTGTATGCCTTCTTCAAGTTCCTTCCCAATATATCTACCATAATAATGAATAGATATGGTGATGGAGGATCTCCCTATCTAAGACCCCTATTGGCTTTAAATGATTATGTTACTAGCCCATTCGCCAACACTAAATATGATAATGTAGAGAAACAAGTTTTAATTCAGCTAACCCATTTTTTTCAAATCTAAACTTTTTTAATAATGCAAAAAGAAAATCCCATTTAACCCAATCATAGACTTTATTCATATTTAAGTTTTAAGATCATTACTCCCTTTTCTAGAAGCTACTGAATGCATCACTTTATGAACTACTATGATCTTATCCAAAATCTATCTCCCTTCCACAAATCCTTCGTGTTGTTATGAAATAATTGTCTAATAGTGGTCTTAACCGATTTTCCATCACTTTAGAGATTTTCTTATATTCCATATTACATAGACTTATGGACCTAAATGAATCAAACAATAATCCTTCTTTTTGGAAATCAAGGTAAGATATGTTGCATTTATCTTATAAGATATGTACTATTTTACCCTAGATTGTTCCACTACCACCAATAAAAAAATCCTTCACTATTTCCTAGTCATGTTGATAGAATGTTGCAGATAGTCCTCTAATTCTAGAGAAACCTTATCTTATTTATAATTTCACTATGGTCTTCAATCCAAACCCCTTCTAATGATTTAATTCTTGATGAGTGTCGTTAATGTTCTCACTTTAATTAATTTATCAAATCTAGGGTGACATCCTAAGGTTGTATGTGATAGAGATCATTGGAATTGTGGCTTAGGAATCAGTGCACTAAACTAGCTAAAGAAAGCAGAGAATCACAATATCCTTGTAAAACTATACTAAATTGCACACTTTTACGTGGAAATGAAAGCCAACTAACTTGCAAAATTTGAACATGCTTGAAATTGAAAGATGCTATGTGTTAGAATATTTTATGCATATTACATTATTAGGATAAATAAAAATAGCGCTCATAGGCGCTCTCCAGGTTGGTTGATTAACCACCAATTGGTTAGAACCAATTCATAACCACATTGTAACCTTTATATTTGAAATCAATGAGAATGGAATTTACTTCGCCAAATTCAATATGGCATCAGAGCTACGGATGACAGACAGCCGACAGACCTGAGGACGGACGAAGGACGGCGGACAGCCGACAGACCTGAGGATGGACGAAGGACGGTGGACAGCCGACGGGACCCGAGGACGGACGAAGCAGACAGAACAGACACGGGACCCGAGGACGGACGAAGCAGATAGACCAGACAAACAATAGACAGAACACGCAGACCAAGGCACACAGGCACGCGTGGCACGCAGACGGCGGTTCGGGGACGAGGGTCAACGGTTGCGGAGGCCAAAAAGGGCGGGATTGGTTGCCCGAAGGCAACCGAAAGCTTAACTGCTTTCCGCCCAATTTAAAACCTCCCACAGTGGCCGCACAGGCCATGTGGGATTAATGTTTTTTTTCCCTTCTCCGCCCGTGACACTGTTGATTAGTTACGAGTTTCCTGCAGTGTTTCATCGGGCCGTCTGGCTCCCGTGGTAAGCGCGGTCAATATTTGGTGGCAGGTTGCAGTTTCGAATCCCTTAAGGGGTTTCTTTTCCACTGTGATGGCGGGATTGATTTTTTTTGACGCCCGTGGTTCTGTGACGCCCGCACGGCGCCATTGACGCCTGTGACGCGCAGTTGACACCCAATGCCGTCGGTTGACGCCCGCCACGTCCTTTTGACGCCCGCAAGGCCTCTTTGACGCCCCAAAATAGCATAATTGATGCCTTGAAGGCTCAAGGGTTATTTTTTCAGGTATTTTTTCCACTTCCTGTCTATTTTTTTGCAAATTGAAGGGGGGAAGATTTCACATGATTCATTTGCAAAATTGTCAGATAAAGGGGGGAAATCAAACCATTTTGGTAGAATAATTGCCAAATTGGTAATAGGTGCTAAAATTTGTGGGCATTTATGATTGTTTTTTTTGCATTTAAATATTCTGTTTTCTTGCATTCACAATCATAAATTAAACAAAATATAAGACCCCAAATTTATACCCTATTTGTGCAATTTATTGCACAGTAGCGTTCGGTATTTGAGATACCTCTGGTCCACACTTACAGGTAATGTTGTCGTGCTTTGGACTACTGTATTCGCCGCCTAATATAGCTGCAACAACGACGTCTGAGCTTGTTCTCTATAAATCATCGGGGAGAAATAAGGCAAACCAATTTTTTTTCCCATTTCATACCCACATCGTGATTGTTGTTAGGCGTAAATCCTGACGAAAGTTTTTTTTCCAAAGTGTTTAGGGGAAGTTACGCCCCACGCATGCGGAATAAAACTTTCTATGGTAGGTGTCATTAACAACACGATGCCCTTTCAGTATCGCCTATGTTCAATATATTGTGCTTCTCATATGTACTTATAGTCTCCCTCACGTAAGGGCGAGTACATATCGAGTAGTATACTGTTCTTATATACCTATAGTTTCCCTCACGTAAGGGCGGGTACATATTGAATGGTTACAGTATAAAGATCTGGCAGGTATATAGAAAGGGAGACCAAATTGGTGATATAAGGAACCTTCATAATGGCCACAATTCATAAGTATCTCTCAGATTCACAATTGTTGAAAGGTCCTAACTTTGTTCCATGGAAGACAAAGATGAAAGCCATACTTCAGTTGGAAGATTTGTGGGATGTAGTGACTGGTACTGCAAAACGTCCTCAGACAGCAGGGACAGATCAAGATGCTTGGGATAAGAAAGACAAGAAGAGTCTCGTGTTTATCTTGCTTGCTACTACAGATGAGGTGCAGCCTCATATTTGTGATGCAAAAACTAGTAAGATAGCCTGGGATGCCCTGATCACAGTATATGAGGGAAAGAATCAATCCACTATTCTCCATCTTCAAACTCAACTACATAATCTCAGTATGAATTCTGGAGAAACAGTTGACATATTCCTTTGCAGAGTGGCTGACTTGAAAGCAAAATTGAATGCTATGGGAAAACCGGTGGATGATGATGTCTTGAACTCTGTCATCTTGAGAGCATTACCAAATTCCTACAAGATGTTGATAACTTCACTCAATGTTTCTGGTAGACAAGTATCATTTGTGGAACTGGTAAACTTGCTTCAGACTGAGGAGGCAACTCAGGTCCAGAAAGATGATGTGCCAGATAATGCTCTTTCCACACAACAAAGTGGTAAAAAGCAAGGCCAGTTTCAAAAAGGGGGTGCTTCTTCCAAAGGAAAAGGGAAGCAAACTCAGCAAAAAGATACAAAATATTGCAAAATTTGTGACATGAATAACCATGACACCAACAGGTGTTGGTTCAAAAACAAGCAACCCAACGAAAGAGGTCCACAAAAGAAGGGCAAGAACAAGCAGAAATACCATAAGCATAAGCAATCTAAAGGCCATGTTGCTTATGCTGACTCCAACTCAGAATCAAATTCTCCTGGATCCGATTCAGATTCTGACTCTGAAAGAGCACACAAGGTGCTCATGACTCATACTTCGTCTTCCCAGATAGATGTTGTATGGTATATTGATTCAGGAGCTAGCAAACACATGACTGGGGACAAATCATGGTTTGATACTTTTGTGGAGAAAGAGGGTAAGCCAGTTACTATTGCTGACAATCAAGTATATCAAGTAAAGGGTGAAGGGGATATTTTTGTGTCCCTTCCTGATGGTAATTGTCAAATTGAGAAAGTTCTCTATGTTCCAGGCTTAGCCAATAATCTGCTTTCAGTCACACAAATGTTGGATAGAAACATGGAGGTCGTGTTTCGAGTTGTCAAAGGCAAGAAGAGATGTTTTATCACACACAGTGGTAAACATGTTGCAACCGGATCTTACAAACATGGCTTGTTTATTCTCGATGCCCTTTCAACTCCACATGTTGCCTTGGCTGCAACTACAAAGGAGGCCACCTCTCTCTGGCATCGACGATATGGGCACCTCAGTTCTGGATATTTGCTTGAATTACACAAATATGAGATGGTGAAAGGTCTTCCACCCCTCTCATCTATCTTGCCAGTTTGCTCAGATTGCTTAGCAGGGAAGCAACATCGAGTACCTTTTGAGGCTAGCTCCTCTCGAGCTAAAAACCCTTTAGAGCTGGTACATACCGATCTGTGTGGTCCTATGCCAACCAGCTATGGTGGGAAAAAGTATTTTCAACTATTCGTTGATGATTACTCATGAAAGATGTGGGTTTTCTTTCTTCAATTGAAATCAGAGGCATTTCTCTACTTTCAACAATTCAAGAAACTTGTTGAGAAGGAGTCGGGATGTTTGATAAAAACCCTCCGCTCAGATCGAGGGGGGGAATACACCTCTGAAGAGTTTTTAGAGTTCCTTAAAAAACATGGGATAAAAAGACAACTGACTACAGCCTATACACCTCAGCAGAATGGAGTTGCAGAAAGAAGAAATCGTTCCATTATGGAAATGGTTCGATGTATGCTAAAGGGAGCACATCTTGAGGATCAATATTGGGCAGAAGCGATAAACACAACATTATATCTCCTAAATAGAGCACCCACTAGAGCTCTACAAGGAGAAACACCACAAGGAGCATGGAGTGGTAAGAAACCTTCCATTTCTCATCTAAGGGTGTTTGGATGTAAAGCATTCATGCACATTCCAAAACAGAAAAGGAAAAAGTTGGATGAGAAAACCCTACAGTGTATCTTTCTTGGCTATGATGAGTACTCAAAAGGTTATCGATTGATTGATCCTAAGACCAAGAAGACACATGTAAGTAGAGATGTTGTATTTGATGAAGCTCTCACATCAAAAGACACATCCACAACTGTATACCTAGATGAAGAAGAGCCTAAGAAGGAGGTTCAACTTCCACAGTCAAAACAGAAAGTTCCAAAATGGTATACTAGCACTTTGAGAGATGCTAAGTTGAAATCCCTTCCAGATCTATCTCTTGATAGGCCATGTACTCGCAGTATGACTCAACAGATGAGAGCAGGGGAATCTACTTCAGAGGTTGATGAACTTTGTCAACACTTTGATGATTTGTCAGTGGGTACAAAAAATGATAGAGTAGAAGATGAGGATGGAGAAAAAATTTATATGTCTACATTGAATACAAATGAACCCACAACGGTTCAATCGCACTTGATAAACCACAGTGGAAAGAGGCCATGGATGTAGAACATAAGTCTCTCCTTAAAAATAATACTTGGAAGTTAGTCGATCTGCCCACAGGAAAGAAACCCATAGGCTGCAAATGGGTGTTCAAAGTGAAGTATAAGGCAGATGGATCTATTGATAAGCATAAAGCCTGACTTGTTGCAAAGGGATATGCTCAGAAAGAAGGCATAGATTATGAAGAGACTTTTGCCCCTACTGCAAAAATGACTACCATTCGAGTACTTTGTGCCATGGGAGCTCAGTTTGGGTGGAAATTGCATCAGATGGATGTTAAAAGTGCCTTCTTGAATGGTGACTTACAAGAAGAAGTATACATGACTCAACCAGAAGGATTCATGGTTGAGGGGCAAGAACAAAAAGTATGCAAGTTGATCAAATCCTTGTATGGGCTAAAACAAGCTCCTCGAGCTTGGTATATCAAGATAGACAGTCACCTTGTGCAACATGGTTTCATAAGAAGTCCTTCAGATGCAAATCTCTATATTAAGAAAAATGGTTCTGATATAGTGATTCTTGTACTCTATGTAGACGATCTGATCATCACAGGAAGCTCAGAAAGAATGATTGACTTAGTGAAAAATGACTTGAAGCAATCATTTGAAATGACAGATCTAGGACTTCTGCACTATTGTCTTGGTTTAGAAGTTACTCAACAAAAATTTCATATTAGAGTAACACAAAAGAAATATGCCAAGACTTTAGTAGAAAAATATCGGATGACTAACTGTAAGTCAAAAGCAACTCCAATGGAGCAAGGACTTAAGTTATCCCGATATGATGAGTCACCTCAGGTAGATGGTACTCTCTATCGCCAGTTGATTGGGAGTCTCCTATATCTGACTAATACCAGACCAGATCTCAGTTTTGCTGTGGGATATCTTTCAAGGTTCATGCAAGAGCCTAAGATGAATCACTGGAAAGCGGCAAAAAGAGTTCTTCATTATGTTCATGGTAGTACAAATTATGGTCCGGAATATAGAAAGAATAATAATTTTTTCTTCTTAGGATACACAGACTCGGATTATTTTGGATCTATTGATGATCGTAAATCCACTTCTGGATATGTTTTTCATCTAGGATCTGGGCCTATCTCATGGCACAGTAAGAAGCAGCATGTGGTTGCTTTATCTTCTACAGAAGTAGAATATCGTGCAGCCAGTGAAGCAGTCTGTGAGATAATGTGGTTAAGTCGCATTCTTACAAACATGGGCCTACCAAAGAATCTTCCTCTTCATTTGTTTTGCGACAATCAAGGTGTTTTGAATCTTGTCAAAAATCCAATTTTTCATGAACGTACCAAACATGTTGATACCAGATGTCATTTTATTCGAGATGAAGTTCCAAAGCACCACATCCAACTTCAATACATTTCTACTGATGAGCAAGTTGCAGATATCTTTACCAAAGCACTTGGGCGTATCAAATATGAAAAATTTCGAGATGCTATTGGGATTTGCCAATAATGTAATACGGGGGGATGTTAGAATATGTTATGCATATTACATTATTAGGATAAATAAAAATAGCGCTCATAGGCGCTCTCCAGGTTGGTTGATTAACCACCAATTGGTTAGAACCAATTCATAACCACATTGTAACCTTTATATTTGAAATCAATGAGAATGGAATTTACTTCGCCAAATTCAATACTATGCTACTTTGACTGAATTGAAATTATAAAAAATAGAAACTAATTACTGAAATTGAAACTAATGGAAAGTGCTGAAAAATAAATCGTTGAACTGAAATATGTAAAGTAGGAAAAACAAAAATTAAATGTTGTAATTGAAATTGTTGTAACAGGACAAAAATTGCATGAATTAACTAAGACCAGCTAGCTGCAATAAAACAATATATATCATGATGAAAAATAGGGGAATACAGGGGAAGAAGACAACTAAAAAAACAAGAGAAATGACAAATTTAATGCTAAAACTCAACTACTAAAATTTAATGCAAAAACAACAAGAAAATCTATAATTTACAACTATAGTCATTCCACTGGTCTTGAGAGTGGGCCCTTGCTCTGAGGTCGAGCATAAGGTGAACATTTCAAAAGGTGCTAAACTAGCTTACAACATTAAAAGTTCATGCAAGAAATAGAAATAATTAAATATGAAATTACTGCACTTTTTATTGATTGCTTCAACCTCGTACAATGATTGTTTTACTATTGCTAAATCCTATTTTCCTTAAAAAATAGAACACTCAATTTAAAATTTGAAAGTTAAGACATTATTTTTTATATTATTCTATATGCCATAAAATTTAAGGCTTTGATATGGAATTTAGTGAGATAGTTCCTTTCTAGTTTACAAAGGAACTTGGGATAAAGGTCTCTAGCTTACTTAGTTGATGGAATTGATAGGTTGGAAATTGCATAAAATAATTTCTTTCTAGAAGTTTAAATAAACCGAAAAATTATAATATCTTAAAGTTTGTAACAAATTATTTAGAGTACGAGCTAGGAGCAAGCCCCACTAGGTAGCATGAAAGAAAAGTAATGTTTGAAAGCCCTAACAAGAAGTATGGATGTCCAAGTTGAAGATAATAAGAAGAGTGAATATATGAAAGGTCAATCAAGGGGGTAGATGTTACACAAAAGTGATTTTCAAGGATGAGATGATCGAGCATGATACAACGGTTCTTAAAAGTAAAGAATTAATATGTAAGTTCCTTGGAACTTGCTAGGGTTTTGGGAATTGAATTCAAATTATTCTATGACTTTTCTTTTTAAATTTTTTTTCCTCATCATATTTTCCAGTTTAAAAATCACGGATAAAATAATGGGTGGTGGCCCATGGTTTAAGGAGAGAGATGCCCTTTCTTGATTTTGTTGAAATTTCTTTTTCCAATTAATTCAGAAATCCACAATCTCTTACTCGATGCAATTTTTCTATTTCACAAAAATTCACAGATGTTCCTTCTACTTCTGGTCATCTATCAATTGACATTGCAAAATATTCAGAATTCCAGAAGTAGCTTCAGAAAAAGAACAAAGAGAAAGAAATAAATATATCTTTTCATATAGAGATTTACAACCAGTTATTGATCCAATGACTAATCATCTGCAATGCAAGGAATGTAAGCAAATTATTAAACATATCAGTGGCAAAGAAAAATATATAAATATATTCTAATCTTCAAATATCACATAATCTACTATTAAGAAACACAAAGTGGTAAAGAAAATCAGAGGTATAGAAATTTGGGAATTCACAGATTCTCTAGTAGAATCTAAAGAAATAAATATGGAAGGTAGTTCCAAATCAATACAGGAACATACCATAAAAACTCCACAAGGAGATTTAAGTTATCATGAGGGTAAATTTTCCAAATTCTCATAGTTTGAGAAATACTCTGCTGATGGTTCTACTAAATCTCAGTATTGGCCACAAAGAATCTCTCAAAGAGATTATGAACAAGAAGAACCAGTAAAAATGCTAAATTGGACAAATTTAGCATTAAATTATCTAAATGATCAAGTCTCTCAAGTTACAGAGGTTGTAGATGAAATACAAGCCACTGTTAGTCACCATCATTAGATAGTGACTAATGATTTGCAGATAGTTAAATATGGGATCAAGGACCTCAAAGGTAAATCCATTATCTCTACATATTTTAACCCATCAATCCAACCCACAAATTGGATTGAATTCCAAAAGAAACACAAAGAAGAAAAGGGGGAAAAATTATTAGAAAAATGTCTAGAGAAAATTAAGCATGGATAGATCAATACAATGTAAACATAACAGTTGAGCATTCAGGACACTACTCAATCAGAAATTTTGGTTACATAACCAGTCGGTGGTCAAGAACCACTTCAGGGCATGGCTTGAGTCCAAAATTTCCAACCTTCTAATTTGAAGGTTCCAATATGTAGAAATCCTAGAAAGGTGCATGAATTGGCACATTACATCATAGGTTGGGGTGATATTCAAAGAAATCTCTTTAATAAATCAAATCAAGAGATTGTATTTTCTATTGTTTTTGGTTTTGTTGATAATCTTAAGTCTTGGTTTGATCAGCTATCACCTAAAGTAAAAGAGAGATTAACCCAACAAGGACATCAAGTTGTTGCTCAAGAAATAATAAAAGAATCTGATCGAAGCACAATAGAATATAAAAAAGAAGCAAAAAATAAATTTATGAAAGCTAACCTTTGCAATATGAAATATTTTGAAGAATATTTGTCATATGGGTGAGCTTTATTACCAATCAGGGGAAATTCATAACCCACTGATGAAAATAAAATTAATTATTTGGTGAGAATGTAAAGGATATCAAAAAAGCTAGATATCTCATCTATGACAGATTAGAAGAAAAGGAGGATGAACAGAACCTCCAAAAGCAAATGAGAAAGTCTTGTAAATACAAGATAAACCCATTCAATTGCAGTTCAAAAAGTTATGCAAGGAAGAAATCTTCAAGAAAATTTCAAAAACAGTGTCACTGCAAATCTGATCATTTTTGCTCTAGAAAAAATATCTTTTTAGAAAAAAGGAAAAAGGTTTTAAAATATTTTCCCCCAGATGCTACATCTACAAATAGAAAGGACATTATGCCAATAAATGTCCTAATAAAAATTCTTTTAAAGACAAGAAAATAAATCGGATACCTTCTGCAGAAGAGTATATATTCATTTCTAATTTTGAATATGATTCTAAAGATATTTTATTATCAAATATTGAAAATCAGATAAATAATTTTTCTGATACAAAAAGAAGACGATAGTTTTGCAGTTGGTCTAGTAATTCTGTTGATTCAGAAATTGACTTTCAGATTAATATATTTTTATTTCAACATAGAGAATCTCTAACTACAAAATTAGAAAAAGCTGAAAAAGCTTTCTATTCAAAATCTTGGAATACTACAAAAATTATGCATCTGCAATAGAAGGTTAAGAAGCTAAAAAACAACTTCAACAACTTGATTGGAATGATAAAATTAAAGAATCCAGAAAGCAAAAGTAGCCTTCTGCAAATTTCGTGACAATCCAATCATCAATCCACAAAAGAGCTTGGCAACTCTTATCTCAAAGACCCTCCAAAGAAGGGTCTAGAGTGCCACAAATGGCATATTGAGAGACTTCAAGCACTTGAAATTTATATTCCTAGAGCTCAAAAGGAATATGAAGATATTTTACGAGAACAAGCAGAATATGAGGCGCATAGTACCTATGAGGAAGACATAACAGAAGTCGTCAGACTACATTAGAGGGAAACAAAATATCAATAGATTGAGCAATAGTATGAGGATACAAATATTAATACACTTAATTATGCAGAAATTGCTAGTTTGTGAGGTATGCATAAAATATAAACATTTTAAGCCTTATAAAATTAATGCCATTATTGATTTTGGTGCTACAACAAGTCTCTATCACTACAAAAACCTTTCTAAAGATGTTTGACAGCATAGTGAACACATTTTGACCTTTAACAATCAAAGGTTACACTCTAAGTTCTTAGCTTTAGTTCCTTTGATATTTGGCTCACAAGTTATAGAATGTGAATTCCTTCAGTTTGAGATGCCTAAGTATGATATGCTTATAGGCATAAATAATCTTCGAAAGCCTATGCTAGTCACATTACATTTAGATAAGCTTGTTGTTCTTAATAATGTGACTTTGCCTCTCAAAATTTCTTATGAAGTTTAGGTTCCCATTTGGAAACCTCAAAAATCAAAAGAGATTAATAATCTTTGGATTCAAAACAGAGCAAATAAGATTCAATCACAGATAGATACTCTTATTTCTAAAATCAAGGTTGATCTTTGCTCGGATGATATTACTCAAACAAAAAGGAATTTAGTTTGTTGAATTCTTTCGGATTTAGTAATTGAACCTATGACAGGTATTCAAAAGGAACCAAAGTTCAAAGTTCATCACAACAACATGAATTCCACTCTCACCAAAGAATGCTAAGAGGAAATTGTAAATCTTCTAAAAAAGGATTTGGTTGAAAAATCCAATAGCCCTTGGGGTTGTTCAACATTTTATGTCAATAAAATATCAGAATAGGTTAGAGGTAAAAATAGGTTAGTTATCAATTATAAACCTCTTAATAAGTTTTTCAAGCCAATACAACATCCCATTCCTTCTAGGGATGAATTTTTGAGATGCATTGTTGGTAGTCATGTTTATTCTAAGTGTGATCTCAAGTCTGGTTTTTGGCAAATCATAGTGCGTCTCATAGATAGATATAAAATAACATTCATTGTTCCATTTGGTCAGTATCAGTGGAAAGTTTTACCATTTGATCTCAAGACTGCCCTTGCAATCTTTCAAAAAATCATGAATGATTTGTTTGCAGATCATCGAGATTTCATTTAAGTCTACATTGATGATATATTTATATTCTCCAAAGCTCCTAAAGATCATCTACAACATTTGCAAATTTTCTATGACATTTGTAAAAGGAATGGTCTGATTCTGTCCATAACAAAATGTGAATTCTTCAAGGATTATGTAAAACTGTTTGGAGTGACTATTGAAAATGGTCAGGTCCAACTTCAAGACCATGTTCTAAAAATATTCTACACTTTCCTGATGACTTGACTGATAAAGTTCAGATTCAACAATTTTTGGGTTGCATTAACTATATTGCAGGTTTTTATCATCATGTTGTAGAAGATAGGTTGATTTTAAATTAATTGTTAAAGAAAGATGCACCAACTTGGTCACCGAATCACACTACAACAGTGCAATGAATCAAACAAGTAAATATTCCTCCATTATCTCTTCTAGGGTTTGGTAATATATATATATATATATATATATATATATATATATATATATATATATACTTCTGCTAATACATGGGGAGTTGTGTTAATGGAGAAAAATCAAGAAATTGAAAAGGTTTGCAGATATGCCTCTGGTTCTTTCAAGAATGTTGAACTTCGCTATCCTAGTTGGCAAAAAGAAATTCTTGCCATTGTCAAAGTTGTCAAGGTGTTTAAATTCTTCCTTGCTAATGAATATTTTTTAATAAGATCAAATTTAAAGCATTGGAGGAAACATTTAGATAATGCAGTGAATGATACAACTGAAGGAAGTCGCCTTGTTCACTGGAATGTTTTCCTTGATAATTTTGAGTTCAACACAGAACACATTCTAGGAAAAAGAAATATTCTTGCTGATTTTCTCAGTAGACAACTAGCTCAGAAGGAGATCAACATGTTCCACTATGAAGAAGAGTAGTATGAGTTTTATGACTCATTTTTTTAGATCCCCCGAGAACTCCTTCAAAGGAAAGAAGAAATGTAAACATCTCTACAGAGTCAAGCTATTGAAGCCCGCAATGCTCTCATCTCGATGGACCAAATCTATTGTGATACATCCATTAGAGATTCACTTTGTGATGTTTGGCTCAGAAATAATTCACAAAATTATTTTTCCAATGAAAGTCCTTTAAGCCATTTTGAATGGTTTGATAGATTTTTTAGTTGGCCAAATTGGACTTTCAATATTCATTTTGGAGAATATTGGTTATCTCCTATCAGAGATCCCTTAAATGTCTAGCTTGAATTCCTACCTGAATGTTATTTGGACATTGTCAAAAAATATGTTCCCACAGGAAAAGTTGCATTCAACAATGAGTTGTATCAAAGTCTTCTCTATCAACGCTTTGTGCAGACTAATCTACCTTGGCAGATTCAGAATAATTTCTTGCAGACTCGATGTTTGACAGAGATGGATCTACTTATATATGGTAGACATGGTACTCCATGGCCATACTACGTATTTAGTAGAAACATCAAAATTAGATACAATGTTCCACCTCCTCGTATCTATTTAGAACAAGAATTTTCTCTAGTCTCTTCTGATGATTCTGATTGAAGACATGTTCCCACTTATTTTGTAAAAGGTTCACATGGGCTTATCCTCAAAATCATCCACTTTGTATAGTTTCTCGTAGGATTTATCTTTAAAAGTATCCACTTTGTGACACGCGACACTATGTAATTACGTCGAGATCTAATGTTGGCAGTATCCTCATGTCCTTTAAGGAAAATTTCATCATGTGCAACATAGGTAGTGAAATAAAAATAAGCATCTTTACGAGGCATTGAATAATCCTTAGTCATGTGATGCAAAGAAAACTCTCGTTACGAGATAATATTTAGTCATGTGATGGGATAATGAAAAATCTCTTTACGAGATAATGACCATGTGTTAGATAAGACCTTATCTCTTCACGTGTTGGATAACACCTTATCTCTTCACACAAGTGATAAGGCTTATCTTTTCATGCAATGAATGAGGATGCAAAATTGATTGGTCAAAGAACATTAGTTGCATAGAATGTTCTATTAGTTTTCTTGGAATTCCCACTCACTTCCTAAGTTCTATATAATCCATTGTAAAGGTAGAATGAGGCATCGGGTAATTGAGTACAATCGTACCTCTTGAGAACATTGTGGAATTCTTTGAGTGTCTTTGTATGTTCTTATTTTGAATAAGAAGCCTGTTGAAATGCCCTGCCATATAGTGCAGGTTTGTGCAGTTCTCTGTGTAATTTGTGTGTAATACTTGAATTTTGTGCAATTCTATGTGTAGTTTGTGTGTAATACTCTTTGCAAGTATATTTATTAATGGTATCAGAAACTACTAAAAAGCTTCTTAAGTAGGTTAGGCTTTTTGGACTTCCATATTAGCTTAACAATTAAATATGTTTTGAAGAATATTGAAAATACCCCGAGGGTATTCAACAAGGAGGAACTAACTATTAAGGAGCAAAAGCATGCTATATATGCATATACGTGTTGTTATGGATATTTCAAAACCTTTATCACAATCTGAAAATATTAAATTTGAATCAAGAGAATGGGATCAAAAAGTGGAGTATGAAAATATTGCATTTTTATACAACAATTGTCATGAGACTAAATACATGGCAAGAGATTATAAAGTGAAAACTATGAAGAAATAAAATGTTGGTCATGATATAAACTTCAAGATGAAGCAATATAATCATATTGTAATAGAAGTTGGAGTAGATAAATTACACCCCATTGCAAAAGAAGAAGCAAAGATAACTTATATACAACATCGTATGACAAAGGCCACCATAGTTCACTCGAATCAACCATTAAAAGAAGGATACAAAGGATGAAAAAGTACAACGTGCAAGTTCCAATTAAAAAAAAAGAATGAAAGGTGCAAAGAAATATGTGGAGAAATTTTTTAAAACAAATATGATAGAAGAGGTCAAGTTTATTCCAAGTAATTTGACTTCATTTTCCTCAAATAGTATAAAATCCTTTCTTAGGAATGAAAGTAGTGTAGAGGTTATCCCTTGCACTTTAGGGTTCCAAGAGTAACATGGTAAAGAAATAAGGGTGGAGAAAATACATAGCAATTTGGGATTTTTACGCTAGCATAAGAAAGTGATTGCGATGGAGGAGAATCCTTGCACTTCTTTCCAATGTAAGATAAAGAAAAAAGTACTTTGAGGTTATCCTTGCCCTTTAAATCCTTTAGAGCAAAAGTAACCTATATATGATAAGTCTCACTATGACCAGTGTGAAAAATTAAAGAGATTGATGAAGATGAAAGTGTTGTAGAAAAAAATAAATGAAGACCCAATAAACAAAAATAATGAGAAAAGGGGAGAGGGAAGAAAGTAGAGAGGGGAGGGCTCTGGTCCCTCCCCTGCTCCCCCTCCCATGGCTCCTGGTTCCTGCCCAGTCCCTGGCTCAACCTAGGTCATCCCTCCCGGGGAGTGGTTGTTTGCAGATGATCTCCTAGAGGGAGATCCTTCTCCACTATCTACGCCCCTCCCGGTCGGCTAGGGTTTCCTTGGTTGTTTTTTCGGACTGGTGCTTCCTAGGGATCCTTGTTTGGTTGGGGATCCCTTCCCTTTTCCCTCGGGCTTCCCCACGGGGTTTTTGCAGGTTTTTCGCGTGGATCTGGTCCCTTGCGTTTCTCGGTGCGGTGGAGGTGACGGTTTAGGGTTTGGACAGCTTCCCCCTTTTTCTTGTGAATTCTCGGCGGACTCTGTGCTTGGACGGGATTCTTGGTCCCTGCTGCTGGGATCCTCTTCTGTTTTCCCAGGGCGGGTTCCGGGTGCAACTCTCTGGTCACTTCCTGATGGGTCGGATCCTCTCTGTGCTTGGTCGTCGGCTTCCTGCAGGATGGCTCTCACTGAACCGAATGTTTTCTCGGTGGGCGGGATGGTTTCTCCACAGGGCGGGATCGGCCAAATCCGTCGGTTTTCCCGCGAGGCGGGATCCTTTCTTTTTTGTTGGTTTCCCGGATGGCAGGATTTCCCTGTTGCTTCCCGCTATGCGGGACTGTTTGTGGTGGTTTTGATCGCTTCCGCGAGGCGGGATTTTATTGTAACGGTTTTTTTTGGTTCCTGCTGGGCGGGATCTTCTCGATGGTGGTTTTTGGCTACTCACCGCTGGGTGGGATCTCCAAAACTACTTTCTTTCTTATTTGTTTGTTTCCCCGCTAAGGGGGATTGTTTCATGCTTACTGTTATCAGCTGGGGGGATTTGCATTTTGGTGTCCAGTTTCAAGGGATTGATGCCCTAGGTCCATTGCTTATGTAATCAGGTTTTGGGATCCTTGTTAAAACCCGTTATAAATACAAACACTTACCAAAAAAAAATAATGAGAAAAGAAAACTCAAAGGGATATTGATATGAGAAAACAAAAGCAAAATTTGCAAGTATTAACAAGAAGGGCTAAATCCACAAATAAATACAAAAGGTGATGACAAAAATGGCATCCCAAAATATTAGGGGCACGAATAAAGCCCTTATAAAAAAGTATTACGAAATTGATAGGTTGTTAGAGATGACATATTTATAGATATGGAAACCGGGTAGCAAATATTTGATAACAGTTTAAGGAAAATGACAAGTATCTTTGATAAAATGGTGAATGAAAACCATATTTGATAAAAGGGTAAGGTGGATATGGTTTAATTAACTTGATGGCATTTTAATGGGAATACTCTAACATTTTTGTGATTTTAATGGGAATTTTAGGTAAACAAATTGATATGTTTGCATTTAGTGAATAATTTTTGTCAATTTGTGTTATTTTCTAGTTCATGCAAAGTGTTTGATGAAATGTGTGTACGTATAATTAAATGTTATAAAGTGGCAATATAATAATGTATGTGATAATGTGTAATGTTTAAGTAAAGTATTAGTATGTACGTCAAAGCCATAAAGCGAGTGACAAAAAAATGTATATGAGTCAAATGAATGTGAAATATAATTTAGAAAATGATGAGGTGTTGGGTAGTTGGAGGTTGCAACTACTTTTTAGTTGTATAAATAAGACCCTTCTCTCATACATTGGGGATATGTGTCATATGGTTGTGGATTTGGTCGATGTGTGTGTTAAGAGGTTGTAGGCATCATTGGCTAAAATATGGTCGTTGGCATGAAGGAGATTCTACACATGGTTGTAGATTGTGTATCTAATGCAAAGAATTCAAAGCAATTTACTATTTCCAATCTACTTAGAGTATATCTTGGCTTAGAAGTTCCAAATGGGATTGAATGGGTATGAATCCCCAAAACTAGAAATTATAGATTTCCCTATGATATTTTAATGAAGAATTTCATTGACATGTATACCAGATGTGGTGCAAAATGCATACCAAGTATTGATAACATATGCTTTGCAAATGATATTTCTTCAACACCAATTTTTATAGGGGTACTAAGAAGTAACATTCTCAATGCACGTACATTCTCAAAATTGAATTTAGAAGTATAGATATAGGTGAATGGACAACTTGAGCCCTCCATCTAACAGGCAGATGTATAAACATCCCTACCCACCATAACCATCAGAGATGAGGTGAGAGGGTATCTTGAGACTTCTGTCAGACACATAAATAACCATTTATGCAAATCAAGTGCTGCTGCTAAGGACTAGGACTAAGAGTCAAACATGAAATATAAATATTATAACTAACACTCACTCAACATAATAAACCTTCATTTAAATGCATTAAATATGCATGCATGATTAGACTCTTAATCCTATACCCTAGCAACACTTGCATTCTCTCTCTTTTTTATCAAATTACCTTCTTGTATCTGACTGTCCAACCTCATACTTATGATACCTGCTCACCTCACTCCTAGCTTGGTTTCCCATTAATTATCTACTAGCGTTTTCTAAAAATAGAACAAAAATATCTAACAACACTCGTTAATTATTTCCATTAATTATAACTGCTTTTGAATTACAGTAATTAGGTTTCCAACCATGTACCCTCACATTCTTCATGAATATATTGAATGTTGCTATCATTTGCATTTTCATCTTGTGCAGTTTTAGGTCCAACAAAATATGTTGCTCCAAGACACTAACATATTTTACCTCGTATGCTTTAGTGTCTTTGATCCCTCTTGAAGGTGATGTGAGAACCACATACCAACTGGTATCAAGTGGATCATTTACACAAAAGACTTGTCTAGCTTGTGATGCTAGGATGAATAGATCATCTTTTAGTCTATCTCGGCTAAGTAAATGTTTATGTTGACTAGTGTGAATCCCATCTCATCCCTTATACATCCATTCCTCGTATCAAGAACATTCACCTAGTCACATTTGAACAGGGGGTATCGAAACTGATAGTAATCCAACAAGATTATTTCCCTAATAACACTATAATATGTGAATGTTTGAAGCACTAGGTTTATGTCTTTTACACTTGCTCTACACAAAGTAGTATCATTGACACACACACCATTGTTTTAAGTTTTTCTTTGTTCCTCTTTATCTTTGATATGAAATCTATAACCATTGCTCAAATAGCCCAAATGTTTGGTTGCATATTTCCTCGGACCATGTGCCAACCATTTTATTATGTCAGAGTCGAATTCATTATGTTTCATTCCATCTCCATGAAACTGAAACAAAGAAGAATAGTTTAAAGATGATTGCATAACATTACATGAAATTCAATACATGATAAACGGTATAAATGTTGAAGATCATATTCAAGAGAGCAGACAATAACTTGATCTCATAGCCGAGTGATGAATGTTTGATTATGGATTTTTTTACAACACCCCTTCATCTCTCGCTACACAAGGGTTGAATTCCTTGATACTCTTAATATGCTTCCTGATTTGGCCCAAAGTTTGTCAAACTTAGTTGGATATAATTAAACTTTTCCATATATAATAGTAACAAATAAACATCTACTTACTCTACCCAAGGTTGAACTTCATCCATGTTAAAGAGAACGCATCAATGGGCTTGCTTGTGAGAAGTTTCATCCAAATCAAAGTCTTCACCACTGGACAAAGGCCTCCCATCAATTATAGTTTCTTTGTCCTCATCACTCCATACCTCATTGTGACCAAGGTGATTGCCAATTGCTTTTGTACCTCTCATGTAGTCCACATAGAATGAAACAAATTCTTCAACAAGATAACGTTCGACAATACAACCTTCAGGTCTAGATCGGTTCTTTACACAACCCCTAGCATATTCATAATTCTAAGAAAGAAAACAACGATTTTGATTAGATGAGACACTATACAAAAATTAGAAAAATGGTGATTTATGAAATTGATGAACGCATACAAACCTCTCGAAAGGGTACATCCATCGATATTGTATAGGTTCACATAGACGTACCTCCCACACCAAGTGAACAATTAGGTGCACCATTATATCAAAAAATAAAGGGGGGAAGTACCTTTCAAGCAAACATAACGTCTCCACAACCTCTACCGATAATTTCTCTATTTTTATGAGATCCACCACTTTAGTGCATATATCCTTGTAGAACATTCAAAACCAACAAATGGTTTGTCACACTGGTTTATCAAGAAAATGTCGTAGCGCTATCGAAAGAAGTTGTAGCATGAGAATATGGTAGTTGTATGATTTTAGGCCCTGGATCTTAAGTTTTTTCAAAGAGACACATATATCCATCAGATACTTTCATATTGTATAGTGTACGACATAACCTTTCTTTCTCAACCTTCGATAGATTGGAGGGTGCTGGTGGAAGACGTAATATTTCCATCTATTACTGGCCATAATGTGTTCCTGATACCCATATTTTTTAAATCCTCACAATATTTCTTGCCATCCTTTGACTTTTCATCGATAATTAGCAGTGTTCTGAATAGGCTTTCATAGACATTTTTCTCCACATGCATCACATCCAAGTTGTGATGAACTAGAAGATGTTGTTCATAGATAGCAACATCAAACTGAAATTACTCAACATTGAGAGACATAATAATAGATACAAAAAGAAAGTTGTATGTTGTACCTCCCAATACGATAGATTGAAAAATATAGATTTCTTCTTCCATCCTACTATAGGAACAAACACATTATCATCATCTGTGTCGTATTTCCTTTTATTTGAGTTGCTCATTCCTCAATTTGGTGGAATTTCCTATACTATTTTTTTTTTTATCCCATTCAAAAGTTTGGGTGGTTTATCGAGCTCTTGTTTGCCATTGAAAGATGTCCTCTGTCAATGAAACAAATGATCTAGAGGAAGGAATCTCTTGTGGCCCATGTAAGTGATATTTCTATTGCATTTAAGATATTCTACATAGGTGTTCTCCCTACATATTGGACATTCTACCTTTCCCTTTATCATACATCTTGACAGGTTTGCATAAGATGGAAAATCATGGATGACCCACATCATTATTGCTCTCATATTGAACATAGTATTAGAAAATACATCATACATTTTTACTTCTTTAGTCTATAGTTTGTGCAAGTCATCAACCAACGACTATAGATAAATATCAATATCATTTCCTGGTTGCTTGGGGCTAGGTATTAACAAGGTGAGCATTGAATATTTCCTCTTCATCCACATCCATGGTGGGAGGTTGTAAGTGACCAACACAATGGACCAAAAACTATAAACAATACTAAAGTCAACAAAAGGGTTGAACCCATCAATTGCCATTGCAAGTCATACACTGCATGGATCATCAATGAAATCTTTCTACTTAACATCTATACTTTTCCACTCTGAGGAGTAGACTGGATGTTGCATATTGCTATTTAAACTCCTGTGCTAGGAATGCCACCTCATATTCTTCACAACCTTTATAGAGCTACAGGAAGAAAGCAACTCACTTCAACCACGTCTAACAATGTTGGAAAAATCAAACACAACAAAGCTAATAATATAATAAAATCCCTTACCTATGCATTATCTTCAACCTCTGTATAATGGAAAAATACCTCAACACCTTCACAGGAACATTAATGCATGCCTTTTGTGAATGAGGGTCAACTTTCCATCAAGATGTACCACATGTTGGGCAAGCTTACTTATTTTCATGATCTTTCCAATATAAAATACAGTCATTGATGCATGCATGTATCATTACATAATGTAATCCCAATGGCCTCATAATTTTATTTACCGCATATGTGGACTCTAGAATTGTATTATCAATTAGGAGTATATCTTTCAGCAACTCCAGTAAGTCACCAAAGCTTTTGTTTGATCGATCATGTTTTACTTTGAGATTATATAATTTAGCGATCATCGCTAGCTTTGTGTACTTTATACAACGTAGGTATAATGGTAGTTTGGCATATTTGAGCAAACTACAATATTCATCAGCAGGAACTGCTCCATAAGACACTTAGAACTCAACATCATTATATTGTAGTTCTTGTTCACTCTCTAAGCAATTGATATTGAATAATTTGTATGCATCATTGACCATTCCAATGATGTCATCTTGTACATCTTCGGTAATTGGACCCTCATCAGTGGCAAAGCATGTGTTCGATGTATATTTATCAAAACTAGAGGGTTGTTCTCCGTGTAAAACAAACTCGGTATATGTCTTGTCAATCCCGTGCCAAATCAAGTGGTCACAAACCTTCGAAAAACCAAGAGTTCCTATATTTGAGCACATTCGACATGGACATCTAGTTATTTCAGGGTCCATCAAATTATTTCTTGTAAAATCCAAGAATTGGTGAACCCCATGATAATAGTCCTCACTATTTCTACAAATAGACTTCCCAAAAAAATAAGAAAATACAGTTATACAAGTATATCTTATTGAAAACACAACTTTTCTTTGTTAATGGAGATAACATAGTTGAAATACTTGGTTACTCCTAGCCAAGATTTGTCCATGATGCTTGATGGAAGATCTTCTTATACCTGGCCACATCATAGATAAGGTGAAATTTATCTTTGATTCAACATTCATACAATTGCATGCAAACTTGCAAAAATACTAATGAAACACCCTTTTGTAGAAGCACTACCTGACACTTTTGTAGGGATTTCAATTTGTGAAACCTGAAAAATTGTGAAAAATAATATATCAAGGTCACACATAACCTCTTTCTTCTTTGCTAAAAGAACCTATATATTCTAGGCATCACTTATCCATTCATAAACCAATATAGTGTATTCATCATAAAAGTGATAAGATACTATAGGAATATCCTTTTAAGAAGTAGGTACAATAATACATTACATAGCCATGGAATTCAATGTTAATAAGAAATCAATAACAAAAAGAAACACTTTTCTTGATGCCTTTTTGGATCAACTTTCAACTCAACCAATATCATAACTCACAATTTAACATTTGTAAATAAAATCTACATACATAAGAAGCAACATTACATTGATTATGTAACAAAACATAGTCATACATGAAAATCCATATAGATGGTTGTAATTGCTACATATCCATCTAGAAAACATTTACATTATTTTACTAGGCATGAAATATTGTTTCATAAAACAAGTACATATAATCATTACAACAAACAAGTACCTCCTCACATATGTACATTAATTATATTACTAAAAAGCATATCTTATCCCTACAAATTTTGAAATACTCTATCCTACTTCAAGTTATTTTAGATAAGCAAAGAAATTCTTCATGTGCTAGGATCATGTCAATGAGGGAATGCATATTAAGGATTCAGATTTTCCACACTATCTAGATTTTCATCTATAGACAATTAACCTTACCTAAGACCTTATCCTCATGACCTTAGCTAGTGTTGCTTGTCAACAAATACAAACCTATCATTGATTCTTATGAGTCTTTACATGTGAAGTGTGAGAGGAGGGAGAGAATCATTAGGGCAATTTCCCACCTAGCCAAAGAATTCTCACCTATAATTCCCCTTTCATTCTATTCCCTACTTAGAGAACTGACCTCTCAAGGAGGAGATTAGATACATAGCACAACCATGTCAAAATATAAACTAGTAGATATGATAATTTATTTGTATGATGCCACACTATTATGCAACTTAACACAAATAATTCATCCTAAAAGCATGAATTTTGGACACATATTATTCATCATACTTTTTTATACAATCATCACAATGCATCCTAATTACTTAAAATAATTAATTCATGCATATTATGAACATAATGATTATTTAATCATAGTTTTGGCTAAATTTTTTGATGGATCAATTGTGTTGATTGATTCCTTATGGTTAATTGATTATAATTATTTGGTATATTAATGACTTTTCTCGAGCATGCCACCCTTATGTTCATCCACATAGGACAAATAATTGCAATTCTATCTACAATTTGCTAGTGGCACAACAAATGCAAATTGGAGGCAAATAGAAAGGATTCAAAAATATCTAATCACAAACTTTCTCAAAATTAAGGCCACAACCCCTTATTAAATTATTCTAGCTGAAACTGGAATGTTCCCTTTAGAAGCAATTGCTATGACCAAGTTGTTATGTTACTTGAAAAAAACAAAAAACATGACAAATGATAGATGGCCTAGAGCAGCTAGGGATGAAGAGTTGCATAGGCGAAAGAATACATGGATGAAACAAAATCAGAAATGGATGAAATGTTGGGAAATCAACATAAATGAATGCCCAAATGTCAACAAAGACATAAAAAATTATGTGAATGAAAATTTTAGAAGTGGAATGTGGAAAAATGCAAGAAGGAAAAGACAATATTATATTGCAAATTTTAACCCAACGTATGACCACAAGGAAAAAGCGTATATAGGCACTGAAATCAAGTGGAAGGAAAAAATACTCATTGCGCAGATAAGGACTAGCTCTCATAGGCTTAGATGTGAAACAGGGAGATGGACAACGCCCAAAGAACAATGGGAAGAAAGGATATGTACTCTATGCAAGCACAAAGGGTAGAGACAAAGGAACACTTCATCTATAAATGCCCGAGTTTTTCAGATATCCGTGACAAATACAAAGAAACACTTGGGAACAAGTTTATTACAGATTTATTTGAAGACAATAAAATAAAAAAAGTTGGAGAATTGCTAACACAAATCAGCAGGAGAAGGAACAACCTTCTCAAAGATATTAAAGATCATATGATATGATTTGAGTAATTGTACTTCCATATTTGAGGTCCCATAGACCATATTTGGGTCTCACGGACGTAATTAAAATCTTTCATTCATTCATTCATTCTATCTCATTAAGTAAAGTAATAACTCATTTTGACTTTGAGGTTATTGCTACTCATGGATGTAAGATTATATATAGAACTTCAAGTTTACCTTTTTCAAACAACACATGCCAGTTATTAATTTGTGACTTAGAAGGAAGGATAAGCATAAGAAAAATATTCTTAGGCTTATAGTTAAAACACTTCCAACATGGAGACAATCAAAACCATAAAATCTACCCAACAAGCAACACAAGATTTGACACTATAGTCACATAGGATGGTTAAGTGTGTGCTTCTAAAATACAAACTTTCTGTCACATATACAACCAAACAAATATATCATCTAGAAGGTCAACTCAAAAGGTTGAACAACAACCCTATACAAAAGTTAAGATGAAGGCTCTATACACATCTCCATGTATTTTTCCACATGGAAAGTGTAACTATTTGATTCAATTTATCTTTCATCCCTAAAACATAAAGACACAATACAAACATAAAGAATCTTATAAAATTATTTTGATAGTGGGGTATTACCCTTTCGAATCTTCTTTGTTTTGGTCCGATATTATTTAACTTTAGATTGTATTTATATGATTTATAATAGATATTGTATGTATTGACAATGGAACATAACTAGTTAAATCGAAAACATTGCAAATGCTTACACTTCATACATGTTATTTCATTAAGCATTACCAAGTTGATAGCATTCAACATTCATCCATTCAATCAAGGATAAAACAAGATGTAGATAGCATGCACTAGGCTAGGAAAAACCTGCTTAGCAAAGGCAACAGAGATACAATCCTTTAGAGCTTCAAATTTATCTTCTTCTGTAAGAGGCCTGTTGGCAGATGCATCAATTAAAGGCTGTGTTCCCAGCTGCAAAATGTAATGGCATGATAAAAATAAGTATTGTATTTACTCTTGAAAATTTTAGGTAAGTCAACCAACACTATCCAATCCAAAAATTATGGTAGCTAACATATTAGAAAGAAAAACATAAAACTCAAATAAGTATGAAATTCAAGAGGTCATTTGCAAATCCTTAGCAAACTCAATTTTTGAGGTGATATAAACAGAAAACCTAACTCCCTTATTAACAAAGATATCTTAATGCAGCTCTCATAAGTTCACACTTGTTCCATAGAAGCAAGTTCTTGTCAATTTGCATAGTTTTATGCTAATATGCTATCCAAAGTAAATCCTAATATTTGGCTGATATTATCTATTATGAAATTAAGCATCCTAGTGTACTTTATCACATGCTATATCCTGGTTGATTAAGGTAAAGGTAAATATGGACTTATAGGTAACAACCTAGCCACAACACACATAAGAAACAATTTTTTTGTACACATTATTAATTAAATATTTATGAATAAATAGAAATATTTATTAATTTAATTTGTTTTATCAATGGTTTGTCTAGCACCCTAATTTAAAAATATGTAGGCATGCTTTGAATCAAACCCCAACCAGACAAAAGGAGATAAAAGAGGGGAATTTCATAGTGCATACTGGAAACCCATTACCTATAAAAACATGGCAAGTTGGAGATGTAGTGGCCTCTTCTTGAAACATACAATTTCTCTAAAATGCTCTCAATTTCTACCCATTCCAATGATCTCTTCCCTCCTTTCAAAAATTTGATGGGAATATTCCCTAATTTAGGGGAAAATATAAAAAACAAAGTTCAACGCATGAGTTCTTGCTTAGGGCCTACTGGACAAACAATACAATTTCTCAGGACAGATGTCGTTGCGTTGTTATAGATACATCAATTGTTGGAGCAAAGAGAGTCTTGAGTTCCAAAGGTGAACATACATAGGCTAAATTAAATTTTGTGTACTTGAGAGCACACTATACTATAAGTGGGCAATTTATAGGTAAGGTTTCCACAACCCACTTTAAATTCATCACAAAAATCAAAGAAAAAAGAAATTAAAAAATACATCCATAATGTCACAAAAGCAACCCTTGATCCAATCTCTTTTGCAAGGTTTCCAAAAAAATTTCAATGGAAAGGACCCCAAATCAAAACCCTTGAGGTTGTAATTTAATGCACAGAAACACCAAATAACAAAATTTAAGCTAGACTAGTAAATTTGAAAAACTCATGTTTCGCTTAGCCAGCTAGGGAATTCCACCACTGACTCTGTAAATTGTACATGCATCAACATCCCCACTCTCCAAAACTAAATCAGCATAAATAGTGACATGGTTTTTTGCATTTAATCCTCCACTTGAAAATTAGAATTATTTATTTGGCTACACTAGATGCCCAATTACACTTACAATTACAAGCTTCACTGCTTTCGATCGTTGAATGTAAACCCTTGCCTAACTCCAAACCCTGCAAACCCGTCCATGCATATAAAACCCTGGAAAACAAAGGGACTCTTCCTACTCAATTAAAATCTAAATCTTAACCTACCTCATAGGCAAGTGTCCCTAGATTAACAAAGACAAGCAAAAATAACAACGACATTGCAGAAGCGTTGTAGTTGGGAATAAAATATAGAAATCCAATTGATGATAGAAGTTTCAATCATGTATTTGTTTCAGCCTCAAAAAATGCAAAATGGAGCTTGTTCATCACGTTTCTTGCAACTATGGCTCTGGCACAATGCATTTCTTGAATTTCCAGCTTACATTACAAGGGCAAAATGTCCCAGGCATCTTAGTTGTCATTGTTGATTTCAAAAAATGAAAATGTCTCCCTCTTAAAAGTAGGAGAAGCTATTGGCAAAGGCCAAGGCCATGGTCCCATGGAAGGGGGATAGGTAAGACTTCTCGACGGGAGTTGCTTAGAGATTTTAGGAATCCTTTTGGTCCCATGAAATGTTAGAGTTTGTGTATTTCCTTTCGAACACTTTTCCACTAAATTTTTTTAAGAAAATGCATCAAAAATTGACTATAGTCAAGTTGCCATGAAATGCCTAAGATCTCTCTGGGCACCATTAAGCTTCAGCACCCTGCTACGTCCAATGATTTTCTTTCAAACCCTAATACGTCCAATGATAAGAATAATTTAGGAAGAGAGAGAATGACTAATTTCTTCTAGCGGCTTTACAATTATAAAAACTCAAAATCTAAGACTTAAAGTTGTTGATGCTTTGATGCCATGTATATTCATCCATAACTGTTCTGATTCAATGTATAACCATGGTGTTGTTACTGCTGCACAACATGCTCCCACAAATGTTATCATCCATGGATACCACCATCCCTGACTTCCTAAACTTAAACCTCCTGATTTTATTTAAGTCTTTGAACTTGTCTTCAACGTGTTTCCCTTCACATGAGTAAATTTTAGCTTACTTTTTTTTTTACATGGTAGAATAAGTAGCCGCCATGAATCTGGGCAGGTTGTCTAGCTTTTATGGCCACCATAGTATTTTGTGTTGTCCACCCCGAAAGCCGCCACACAGATCTTCGCGCAGTCCGCCCCTATAACCGCCATGCCACAATAATTTTAAACCTTTTACGCCGCTGAAAGTGCTAGGAAAGGGACAAGCGTTCAGTCCGACGAGGCCCGAGATTTGAACCTTGGACCTCCGCCCCCTTATGGGGTTTGGATGAACCAATTGGTCTACACCTCGGATCTTTCTTGATTACTTTACACACAATTAAATCTTGTCATTTTTATCTTAAGATTATTGAACTTACGAGGGACTGATATTCACATCTCAGACAACTATATGCCTCTTGTGTTGTAGCACAGTATCATAATTTATTTGATATCAAATTCAAGATGAAATGAATAAATCCTTCATTTTTAAAATGTTCAAAAAATTGTACTTGCGAAAGTGTCAAGGTTTTAATGGGCATCAAGCTTTTGTGGGTAGGCAGTCTTAACTTATTCTTGGTATTCATCTTATTATCAGTCCATGTTCTGTAACTTTACTTCTAAATTTTAACTCTTTCATATGCTAACTGTTGGTTACGAATCTGCCATGAGGAAAGGATTTTGGGTTAACGTGCCCAGATTCGCCCACCAGCATGAAAGGCCGAAAGGAAGAGATGCCTTTCGTGCCAATCTCCGGAGAAGGCCGGCTCCTTTTGGGGGGTTTATGTTCAAGCTAAGAGTACAAGAAAGAGATAAATGAACAGAAAGAATATACAAATATACTTGGAGTTGGTGGGGGGGAACTAACAGTACGGCAACCAGCAATCACCAATACTTACTGCATTATAAATACAAAGCATGACTGAGAACTGCAAAATCTATGTGTACTTTCGATACCTAAGCAGTGTACGCACAGCTACAATGGTCCCCTAGCAAACATTCTCCCTACAAGGAGAACTAACAGCACGGCAACGCATCAATCACCACTACGGACACTAACATAAGTAGAAAGCAACCTAGAGATATCAGAGCCAGGTATATGTGTTATGCAGAGAATTTAACCGCACAGCTACAATGGTCCCCTAGCAAACATTCTCCCTACAAGGAGAACTAACAGCACGACAACGCATCAATCACCACTACGGACAGCAACGTAACACACAACTGATGGAACTGCTACCACATCTAGTCTATGAAGTACAGAAGTGTTTAACCATCAAATGCTAAAATTAACAAGCCATGGCACAAACAATGCTGAAGGCGCCTGATCATCAAATGCTGAAACGAATCAACGAGCCATGACACAGGGAAGCGTAAAGCATAAAGCGTAAAGAAATAAAAGCGACGAGAACAGAACCAGGCATACAAATTATATTTATAAGCAGAAGCACGGTTACATTGGTTCCCTAACAGACATTCCCCTTCCACCCTTTACAATGAATTCAAGGTGGGTTTTTATAGCCCGAGTCCCTCCCATTACATTAATGGGCACAAGGTCCCAGTCAAACAATAGCTGACAAAAGCGGCGAAAGAGCTGCAAATGCTGACCTTTTGTCGGATCGGACTGTACCCGCAGCATGGTCTTCCTAGAAGCTGGACAGCTATGTGGCGGTGTGTTGGGCAGAACTTCTTCTCGGTAGGTATGCGGGTAGCTGGAGCAGGTAGAACCTCCAATCGGCTTTAAATGAGGTCACTGGCACAGGTAATGCAGCCCATGCTCGTCCTTTTGCTCGGCACGTCTCGGCTCAAATCCCGAAGCTGGACACTTGTCAGATGATGGATGATGCCGTGTGACACGTGTCTGCCTTGAAAGGCAGTTTGTCCAACTTCGCTTGGGATCAGAGCGTCTCGGGTTGCGCGGGCAGAGAACAGCGCAGTCGGGAAGGCCTTCATGCCTTAGATGTATTTTCGGGTTTATTTCCCTACTGCGCACCTGTCAAGGGCGCACTCCGGCTTCGCTGCGAAGTCGGACTGCGCACAGGTGAAAACTGGTGTCTGCCGCCGTACGGACTTTGCCCCAGCACTTAACACTCTTTTGTCAGCCTGCCAGCCTGCAAGTTACAAGGTGCGCCCAGAAGAGGGGCGAAGTCGGACTTCGCACCAAAACGGGCGAAGTACGTACTTCGCACCAAAACTGGGCGAAGTGCGAACTTCGCACCAAAACTGGGCGAAGTGCGAACTTCGCACCAAAACTTAGCCATTTTTCAGGTAACTTGCTGGAAAGTTTAAAATTCAACTGAGGGGCTCCAAGAATGGGGGGAAGAAAGAGAATGTGGGAAAGAAAGAGGAAGGGAGAGCAGAAGAAAGGAAAATAGAGGAAGAGGGAAAAAGAAGAGCAACACTGTTACAAAATTGAAAACATTGCACCCCGTGCAAAATGTGACAACATTTTTGGCGGCTCGCGGGGTGTCGAGCTCGCCTCGGCGCAAAGAATCCATGCCTTCATCCATTGGGTGCAGAGGAACTTGCCTCCCCTGCCTTTTGTTGCTCTAGCTGTTCTCCTCACGGCAACTGTTCTTTAGATTCACTTTTTGCCCCCTCAGAATCACCTTCCGAAGGCTCTCCGGCTTTTGCTTCTGCTTCACAGATGCGGTCGTATGCGGCCTGGGCTTGGCCCCAGGCTTCTGCTTCGAATGGCCGGTGGTCAGCAACTTCTTCTAGTGTTGCATGGAAAGCAGAGACCGCGTGCAGGTCGATGGTGTAGTATCTTTTTCCTAGCTCCTGGAAATAGGAGCTGATCTTGCAACATTTGGACACCATCTGAGTGACCTGACTCTCCTGAATTGGCTCAGTCCAGCTATCAATCTCAGCTGTATCTGCTTCAAAGGACTGCCAATTATTTTTCACCTGATCTAGGGTGAGAAACTCGCCATTCTCAACAAAACCTGGGCACCCTAGTTCAGAAAGAGCGCGAAAAGGAGCCATACAAATGTCTCTTTCATGTTCGAATGCGTCTAACATTCGTCTGAAAACTCTCACCTCTTCTAATTTTTTGAAATATTTATGAAAGGTTACCCTTGCATCTGCCCATTCTGCAGCGAATGAGGACATGGGGGAGAATTGGAGGCCATCGCGCTCGCGCTCCTGAAGATTTATTGCCAGGTCCAGCCATTGCTTCGCCTGGCGTTCGACCTCCTCTACCACAGGCTTTCCCTGGGCAGAAACTTCTTGAATTTTGGATGCAAAATCCAGAACTGACATCGCCTTATAGGTGTGGGGCTTGCATCCCCGCAGCAAACCAGCCCGCATCTCCTTAACTTTCTTCTTCGAAAAGACCGTCGCTTGAGATGCTCTCTCTGCGGATTGCAACTGCGCCTGTTTCAAAGACTCTTGGAGCTGAGAAATCTGCTCCAAGGCTGCCTGCTTCTCGGTTGCGGCTTGTTGCTGGGAAGCGGCCAGTTGGGCTTTAAGTTCATCTATTTCTTGCCGCGCCGCTTCCAGCTGCTCAGTGGACCTGGACAGGTCCTCTTCAAGTTGTCTTGTCTTATCCTGAAACCCAAAAAGTTCTTCCTGTTCCTCCAGACTCTTGACAAGGAGATTGTCAGCTTTACGAATGATTCCTTGAATCTCGTATCACTTGTCAATATCATCAAAGCTCTTCTCCTTTGTCCGGAGCTCGTAGTCTGCCCTGGTCATTTCCCGGAGAGGCTTCTTCACTTTCGGGATTATCTTCTCTGTTGTAAGCACCCTCCTCTCGAAATTATACTTGGTGCGCTTTACCGGGGCGGCTATCTCTTCAGGTCTCCTCCGCTTCAGGTTCTGGAGGAAAGAGATAGAGTATTCTATAGCTCTCGTTGCCAGGGGCAAGTCGTCTGTATTCTGGAGGTCGTCCATGAAATCTGGTTCCCCCAGCCTAGGGTTCTGCTGAGACGTCTCTCCTGCGGGAATGGGATCAGGAGGAACCGGACGGACCTTGAAAGGATCGACCGCTTCCGGGGGCGACCGGGAAGTGGAGATGGGAGCGACTAATGCTGAAAGGGTTTGAAGCGGCTGAGGCGGTGGATGTGACGGTGAACGCGCGACTTCAGCACTAACTTCAGGCGAAGGGTTTGGAGTTTGACTCAGAGATAGGGAAACGTTGGGGTTTTGAGCAAACTGATCAAAATAATGGGGGCCGCTAGGAGGGCGTGGAGACGGGGAGGAAGATGCGGCCATGACTTGCTCGGATTGAGCGGGAGATGGAGTAGGGGTAGGACTGGATGAGACCAAATATACTGGGGCAGCAAACGTACCTGCGGGCTCCGCCTAAGCCGATGCCGGATGGATGTCTGCGCTTCTGATTTCTGTGGCTAGCTTGGGACTGCCCAGAGAAACTGTCTCTGGAACGACTGAGTGCGGCTGCGGATTTGCGACTGGATGCTGCACTGCCAGGCTAGGTTGCTTGATTTTTTCAACTCTCTTCCTCTTCTTCTCTTCTGGAACAATGGTCGGATCGGGGGAAGGAGATGGAGCAGGTGTAGCAGGCGCTGATGCTCCCACGGTAAACTTGTACCGGGGTTTGACTTGCAGAAGGTCTGCCACAACCGGTCTGCCCTCTGGCGACGCTGGCATTTTTTGTGCCTGAGGAATCACCTCGGGTGTTGCCTTGACTAATTTCTTCGCCTTCTCAGGCGCCGCCTTGGAAGCCACGGGCTGCATTGGATCGACCTGGATGTTTGCTGGGCCCACGCTGGCAGTTGTCGAAGTGTACAACTGTTGGGAGGAAGACCCTCCTTTATAATCCTCAAAGGGACCTCGGGGAACGTAACCTTGATATGCGAACGGCCGCCAGCTGTCATGATGCTGGTCATAGAGAACTGAAAAGTCATCATCTACGGCCAGATTTCTCCTCGTGGATTTGTCGTCTCTGTGTGCGACATCTCATCTTCCAGCATTCAATAATCTTTTCTTTTGGCCAGTTAAGGCCAGCTATCTTGGATAGGAATTTTTTAAACCCTGGAGATGAGAAGTGGTGGTCCGGGTTTCGCTTGGGGTCATATGTCACCTCCTCGCAGTAAAAATCCTGCCAGGGAGGAGAAGCTTCCATCAATTCAATTTCCCAGTCAAGGTCCACATGGACCACATCGCATCTATCTTCAATTATATCTGCTCGGGGGCAGAGATGTGTGAACTTTCCCCTTATCCCGTATGGGTCGTACTTCCAGCGCTGCGGCAACAGAACCAAGCCAATCCGGGAAAACTCTTGCTCGAGGTAGACATGCTATCCTACCTCAGAAATCTCAACGTTTGCCCAGGAAAGAGGATATTGAAAAATCTGTCCTCTTTTCTTTCCTAGGCCGAACTCTTCCTCAACATAGTCCATCTGCCGGGCAACCTCCATCCCAAACAGATGCTCCGTGCACCAGTAGGGCAGCAAATGGGGTTTGCCCTTGAATCCGTAGATTTTGACCACAATTCCCTGCGTCAGTCTGAAAACGTCCCCGAGCCTCTGACTCAGTAAAGAGTTAGTCATTTCTCACGGGGGGCGGGGGATTTCGCTTTCGCTGAAGACTGACAAGACAAATCCCAGAAAGTTGAAGTTAAACTTGTAGTAGGACCCTTTCCGGTATAAGTCATCCGTCCAGGCATAGACGAGCTGTGGCTCTCCCTTCTCGTTGACCTTCTTCAGGTTTGGGATCGGCATCCGGGAGTGCAAATGGTACAAACAAAGCCAGGCTAGAACATAACTAAAACGAAATTCGGTGGACTGCTTCTTCTGGATCTTCACCAGACTGGAATGAATGGCGTATGCTAGCCAGTCCGCCCAGTCAAAAAATATGGGATGCTTTCCACTTCTCTGCGCCGCTGGCTCGTAGGATTCTCCACACAGGAGACATTCTGCCAGCGCTAGCTGGTACGGCTGTACCAGATCGTCAGAGTCGCAGTCGAGGATCCATGCCAGAATGGTGTACAAATATTTGCTATGAAATCTTGCCAAGGGCATGGGGCCGGTTGGCCACTGTCTAGCTGCAAGCGGGGCGTTCAGCTCTGAATTGAGGAAATCCCTCATCCGTTTTGTTTGCGTGAAACGTCCTGCTTGCTCTCCCAGATTTATCTTTCTGACAATGGTGCTGGAGTCATACTCCAACCCTGGGGCGAAAGCTGGCTGGACAGTCTCCCTGCGCAGCGCGAACAAGGGTTTACCGCTGGAGCTGCAAATCTTTCGGGTAACTGGTCTGTAGTGTCTGACAATCAGGTCTACCAGTTTCGGGCATTGATGGATAGGAGGGCACAAGAATCTAAAAAGGTTGGACTTGTATGCTGCTCCGAAATGGTGGGAGGGCGAAACCTTGTCAGCCCAGCTTTCCACATTTGTCCGAAGCTTAGTCAAGCTCATAGAAAACGAGCCGTCCACATATCCCGCCAGGTAATTTATCGAAGGTGGTGGGGCTTGCCCACGCTGTACTTTTTTAGGCCGAGACTTTGAATTTCGCTCCGGCGGTGTTTCACTTCTGAAAACACCCGACCGTGGTAAATCCTTGTGCTCGCTACTTTCGCTAGATTGCACTGACACTGGCATCTTCCCTCTGTCCATCTCTCCGAATCAGCAATAATTACAAGTTCAGGGCGTCTGCAAAAGATTTCGCTATCACAAGAATAATCTGCACAGTTCAAGGAATAATCTGCGCAGTCTGGCATGTTTGAATGCATCTGACCCCCTTTTCTAGACAACGACAGCGTCATTAATGCCGCGCAGGAGGGGGTAGGTCGGCTGGAGTTAAGCTTCTTGGGTGGCTGCGCAGGAGAATGCTTGAAAAAGGTACCCCGACAGACGTGCCATGTTCTTTTTATTGCACTTTTCCTTGAGGACTGTGCAATCATTAACTTTTCTTTGAACGCTGCGCCATGGCTGACGTCACTGCCGCAATCTGGGCACACTGCTCAAGACAGAACCCTTGGTGCGGAAACCCACTTTGAAACGGTCACAATGCGCCTTGGGCTCAACTTGGAACCTTTTTGAATATTTTATTCATTTTTTAAACCTTGTCCAAACTGGCCCAGAAAACGAGGCGCAGTCGGACTTCGCCCGAAGTTGGGCGCGATCCGACTTCGCCGGCGAAGTCGGACTTTGCCCGAATTTCGGGCGAAGTTCGAACTTCGCGCGAAGTTCGCATTGAGACTGTTCCTGCCTTTTCTTTTTTCTGGCTGCGCACAAGGGTTGAGCGCAGTCCGGTCCCTTACAACCTTCGGAGGAGGCGAACACTTAGCATTTTTACTGCCTCCTTTTGGACCGGACTGTTCGAGCTGCGCTTTGAAAATGCAGCGCGTTCGGACTTCGCCCGAAGTTCGGGCGAAGTTCGAACTTCGCGCGAAGTTTGCACTTCGCGCGGAGGTTGTGCGCAGTTCGAACTTCGCTCGCAAGCCGGCCGAAGTCGGACTTCGCGCGCGAAGTCGGACTTCGCTCAAAACTGAGCACAGCCCGTTCTTCTTTGTGCCTTGCATTTTTCTCTTCGTTCAAGCTTCGCATTTCGGCTGGCGCGCAGCCCGACTTCGCTACGAAGTCGGGCTTCGGCCAACACTTAGCCATTTTTTTGCCTTTTTCTTTTTTCTTCACTTAACCAAGCAGCCCAAACTTCGCCCCTTCTGAGGGGCGACAACAGACTTCGCTGCGAAGTCTGTCTTCTCTCCCATGTCGCAGTTAAGTTCAAAAAATAATAAAAAATTTAAAAGATGAAAGCTGGAAACTGTACGTGCTAGAAAACAAAAATGCATGAGGGAAATTTTTACAAAGAAGGGCCACTCGGGCACCTTTAGCAGTAGTAAATTTTTAAGTGGAACCCGTTAACAGGGATAGGCAGGAGTTGACCCTCCATATCCCGAAGTACATAGGCATTAAACTGGTTCACCGGGGCAATCTGATAAGGGCCCTCCCAGAGGGCATCAAACTTCCCGTGATTGCTCGGCTTTGCCTTATATGAGTCCCACTTCAGCACCAGGTCCCCGATTTCAAAAACTCGGGCAGTGGTGCCTTTTGCAAACCAGCCTTGAGTAGCTGCAATATGATCGATGAAGGCCTGGTATGCAATTTCTCTGTCTTCTTCCAACTGCAGGAGTTGGCACAATCTGTCATCCACCGGGTCTCCGCTGCTCCTGTCTTCGTCCAACATCCATAGGGCAGGGATCTCAATGTGGGATGGCATGACAACTTCTTTGCCATAGACGAGCGCATAGGGGGACATTCTGATAGATTTCTTGAACGCAACTCTGTCCGCCCACAGCGCCCGGTTCAGGAGTAAGTGCCAAGTCCGCTTGTTTCTGTCAATGGTCCTCCGGATGATTTTCAGGAGGTTCTTGTTAGTAGACTCGGCAAGGCCATTCCCCCGCGGGTAGTAATTAGAAGACATCTTGTGATAGATGCCAAGTCCGCCGGTGTACTCCGTGAGTACGGCGCACTGCGAATCCCGGACCGTTATGCTGTCATAATCGACTCTGGAACCCCGAAGCGGGTAATCAGGCTCTCAATGAACCTGATGACCGTTTCTTGGTCTGCGTTCTTGGTCGGGATTGCCTCTGCCCACCGTGTGAAATAATCGGTGGCTATAAGAATAAAATTGTGTCCGACAGAGGAATTAGGTGAAATCACCCCAATAAAGTCTAGACCCCATTGCTGGAACGGAGTCTCGGCCTGAATCGGTTGAAGGGGCAGGGGTGCTTTTCTGTTTCTACCAGCAAACCTCTGGCATTGATCACATTTTGAACGGACCGCATGAGCGTACGCTAAATAGAGTGGGCCAATAGTACCCAGCTCTAATTATTTTTAAGGCCGTTGGCCTTGAAGAATGATGACCCCCAGGCATCCCGAAATGAAAATATCCGAGGACCCTAGGCTGGTCCGATTTTTCGACGCACCGCAACAGGATGCCGTCGATGTTTTTGAAGTAAAGCCCCTCGGGGCGAAGAGTGTACTTAAGTGCACCTAGCCGAAATCTCCTTCGTTGTGAGGCGTTCAAGTGATCGGGACATCTTCCGGTGCAGAAAAATTTCACCAGTTCATCTGTCCAATCACTCCCATCTAATAAGGAGTCGGTTAGGTAGATGCGTGTCACTGTGTCCTCCCACTTACAGGCGGAGATGCCGGCTACAGCGCTTCGGGCCAATTCCTGACACAAGGCTCGGCCTCTGATAAGCTTGGTGGGCCGCACTTCGATGTCGAACTCCTGGATTTTTGCAATCCATCCCGCTCTCTTGTGACCCGGTTCTCCTTGTAAGATGAAGCTTCGAACGTCCGGGTGAATCACAAAGACAGTAGTTTTGCTCTGGGAGACAATATGCCTGAACTTTCGGAGGGATTTCATAATGGCGTGAACCTGCCGCTCTATAAAGTTGTACTTTTCCTCATGCGGCAGAATCACCTGGCTCAGGAACGCTATGGGGCGCTCCTCACCATCGTCTCCCTTTTGAGTCAGGACTGCAGCGTAGCTTTCGGGTTCTCCCACTGCATACAGGATGAAGTCCCGGGAGTAGTCCGGGTTTGTCAACACCGAAGCTTGCGAAATTCTAGCCTTGATTTCCTAGGCTTGCTCTCTCTCATCAGTCCATTCGTAATTTGTATCTTTTTTCAGCAGTTCGGCCATAGGCTTGATCACCTGTGCGAAGTCCGGAATGAACTTCCGCACGAAGTTAATCTGACCGAAGAAGGACTGCAGCCCTTTTTTATCAATGGGGGCTGGCAAGCGAACGAGGGCTTCTGCTCTGTCAGGGTCAATGGCGAGGCCTTCCTCGGAGATGACATGTCCCAACAGCCTTCCTTCCTTTACCGCGAAGACAGACTTCTTCGGGTTTATAGAAATGCCGAATTCTCGACACCTCTCAAATATTTGCCGTAGGTGCGAGACATGATCTCCTCGTTGGTGAGAGAAAACAGTCATGTCATCAAGGTAGATGACAATGATTTTATTGAGCAGCTCTCGAAAGTCCAGGTCCATGGCCCTTTGGAACGTGGCACCAACATTGGATAAGCCAAACGGCATGCGCTGATAGGCGAACGTCCCCCACTTGGTGGTAAACGCCGTCTTATGTTGGTCCTCGTCTTTGACCCAAATCTGGTTGTAGCCGAAAAATCCATCTAAAAGTGAAAATCTCTGGGCTCCAGCAACGATATGTAGAATCTGGTCGATTTGGGGAAGCGGATAGTGGTCCCTAAGGGAAGCTTGATTTAGGTTTCTGAAGTCGACACAGAGACGAATGTCACCATTCTTTTTCCTCACGGGCACCAAATTCGTGACCAAGGATGAATGTTTGATGGGGTAGATGATCTTGGCCTCCAGCATCTTCAAGAGCTCGGCCTTCATCATGGCCTCAATCTTCGGATTCACGGCCCTCTGCTTCTGTCGGAATGGCTTGGCGCCATCCTCTAGCTCAATGGTATCTTGGATGACGGTTCGTCATACCCCTTCAAATCCTCGTAGCACCAGGCCACGATGTCGGGGAACTCTTGGCACAGTGATCTGATCTGCTCAAGTTCCTCCGACGTGCAGTCTGTTCCGACCTTGATATTTTTACCAGGTTCAAGTTCCAGGTCAGCATACTGCCTCGGGTCTACTTTGATCCTGTGAGATATTGCTCTGTCATTCTGATCAAAGAGACTCTCCAATGTAATCAGTCCTTTTGGGACATGATTATTCCTTAACTGTATCAACCCCTCATATTGCTCGTCATCAGGGTCTCTACCTTCGATTACACATACTTCGTTAACCGGGAATGTGACGACCTCCTCGTCATAGCCGAACACCTGCCAGTGGGTGTCCTTATCGAGCACGAAGGCTCGTAGATAGTGCGAACCGGCTTCGGTTTCGGACAACGTCGTCGGCCGGAACGTGCACGGCTCCAACAGACGCCAGAATATCAACGTGTTTGTTTTTCTCACGCGATATTGCCTTGACATTCAATGAGTCGAATGACTCCATCAGGTCCCACACCCGATTGCGGTACGCTCTAAGATAGTGTTGTTTGGAGGCGCACTTCTTGGTAACTTGGTGACACACCAGCTCTGAATCTTCGAAAATCTGCAGGTGTTTGATTTCGAGCCTCTCCGCCTTTCGCAAACCCAAGCACAGGGCTTCGTATTCCGCCGAGTTGTTAGTGCAGCTCCAGGCCAACCTGTAGGTATAGTCCTTCTGGATTCCGGTTGGAGAAACCAGGAGTACCCCTGCACCGGCGCCATTCTTGCATCGCGCGCCGTCAAAGAAAAGCTTCCACAGCTTCTCGGGTGCAGGTCCCACTTCCTTCGCAGCTGACTTGTCAAGCCTCTCGGGCTGTACAATGGAGTAACAGCCCTGCTCTGTCCCAATTACGGCATTGAAGTCCCGCAACGAGAACTCATCTTCAAGCTGTAGCACTTCGAAGGCTTGCTCAGTCAGCTCTACTGTCACCAGCTCTTCCTCTGACAACTGGACCATGCAGTCCAACTCTCCTCCGGGTATCCTCTCTACTAGGAAGGTGGAAGGCTTCTCATTGAAAATTTTCAGTCTCCTTCCTTTGAAGGGCACTTCCATGTGCGAGTAGTCTAGAGACAGGTACCCGCCCAACTTCGCAGTGAACTCCCGAGAGAGACACATGCCGAAGTAAGGTTCCAGGTCAACAACCACGACCTCTTGGATGACCACGATGTCGAGAGCCTTGTGCAACCGGATAGGGATGTCCTTTATGACACCAAATGTCTTGACAGGGGTGCCGTCTAATTGCAGCATGCCTTGGCTGCTACGTGTGTATTCCATCCCGATCTCGTCACAGACGGCCTTCGGCATCACAGTCGAGGAAGCACCAGAATCCACCATGCAGTTGTGAACTATGTGCCCTTGCATCCGTAAAGACAGATAAAAGGGTGGCGGTCTGTTCTTCCCAGTGGCTGAGACTGTCAAAGGTTGAACCAGGACAGCGGGCTGTATCTGCTTGCCGCTCTTCATGTTCTTCAATTATTCTTGCAGCAAATCTACCTGGCCTGGGAGCAGAAGAGCATCGTACATGCTGATTCTAGCAGGTGTTCTTTTCAACTCGTCTATGATGCTGTAGCCCGAGGTACTAGCTCCTTCTGCTTGTTTTGTCGGCTCATACTTCGTCCGGTACTGTTGGGTAGCCTCAACTCGCTGTCTCTTGGTCAGAGACGGGTACTTCAGCTTCTCCTGGGCTTGTTCTTTGGTTTCGGCTGGAGGCTGAGGTACGGGAGCTTTAGTCGGAGTTGGGGCTTTTGCTGGAGGTTTGGCTGGAATAGGGGCAGCCTTTGCCGGAGAAGGCTTGGCTGGAGCTTTATCTTTGGATTCCTTCTCCTGGGCTATGTAAGGCCACAGCCGCTTGTACGGTGGCAGCCCGCCGGGTTGCGATTTTTCTCTTCTTGCGTAGACTTGTAAAGGCTTGGCCGCATCCGCAGCTTTCTTTTCTTCCTTGGCAGGCGGCACTAGATTCTCTTCTGGGAGGGCAAAGTTGGCTTCGTCGTCCAAGATCATGTACAGTTCGTCGTCCTCTATGGCGCTGCCGGCCAAGGTCTGGATGTAGTGCTGGTGCAAAGTGCAGTCTTCCTCCGAATGTGGGTCATTGCAGGTAGTGCACCAGTTAACCTAGTCGAAAGGACCAGGCGGGTCTTCTATAGCAGCATTTCTCGGAGGCGGACGCCTCTGCAGCTGATTTTCTGGGGGCTTGTCTTTTGCTAGCGCCGGGGGCGCATATGACCTCCTAGGAGCAAGGTCCATCTGGGCCTGCTTCTTCTTCAGAGCGGTCATGTCATTGGACATGGCATGGTATCCCGAGGCCAAAGCCCGCACCTCCTGGAGAATTGTATTCTGAATGCTACTGTCAAGAGGCGGCAACTGTGCCGGTGGAGGCAATGCGGCTAATGGAGGAGGGTTAGAATAAGGTGCGTACTGTGGGGGAGCAGGAAGTGCTGGAAAATGCGGAGCAGGAGGAGGCGGGTGAGGATAATGCAATTGAGGAGGGCCATAAGGAGTTACGATCGACGCTAGATTCCACTGCTGCTGGGGTTGCTACCCTGATGTGGATGGCCCACCACCAGAAGCAGGAGGATACTGGGATCTGGGGAAGTCGGGATGAATGGGTTCCTGCACCCTGGACGGGAGTCTGCCGATGGAAATAATGTCAGCTTCGACCTGTCTGGGCAGCCTCGTACGGCAGCAGAAACTCGTCTATTCCGGCGATCTTCGGCAGAAGGCATATGTCTGAGTTGAAGGATCTCAGATAGTAGTGAGCAGCCATGCCAGCTGAAGGCCGAAGTTCGCGAGGTACCCGTTTCCAGGATCTTGCAAACCTGATGTTAAAATCAGACACCTCCTCTTGAGGATGTCTCTGGATAGCTTGGAACTGATGCAGTAGAGAAGTAGGGTCAGCAGACTCGTTGCATCCTTTTACGAGCCTTCTGGCAAGCTGGGGCCACCCTGTGATGGATCCCTCTGGCAGCGATCTCCACCAGTAGAGAAGCTTTCCCCTCAGGGAAAGGGCCAGCAGACGGGTCTTCACACTCTCATCGGTAATGGTATGCAATGCGGCCAGGGCAAGGATGTCTTGGATGTGCTCGTACGCCGTCTTACCATAGCCGTCGTATGTGGGAATAGACTTCAAAGCAGCAGGGGGCACAGCTTGCTGTCCGACCAGGGCCAAGGGCCCCGTAGAGTCCACCGCCGGGAAGAGATCATCGTCATTCCGCTGTTGGGCAGCCATTTCTTCTTCTTCTCCGCCGTCGGTTGTGTACTCAGTGTCAGTACTTTCCGAGGATGCAAGTGCTTCTTCTTCCTCGGCCTCTTCTATTTCGTACTCAGCTCAGGTGTAAACTAGGATTATAAATAAATAAATAAATATAAACCTCCATAACTGTGTTATAAACACATTATATATATATATATATTTCATGAAACCCTAGCTGTAGCTTGAAATCCAAATTTTTGTTTTTAAAAAAAAATTAAAAAATTAAAATAAAGCACTAAAACAAAGAAAATCGAAACACCTAATACACTTGTTCTTCTGATCAAAAGAGAATTATGCAACCACAATCGCTCGTAGGAGCAGAGTCGAGTAGTTGGATTTACCTTCAATAGTAGTGCTCTCTTCAATCTTGGGTACAAAGTTTGCAACCACATGTAGATGACAAAAACGAAGACAAAGACAAAGAAAGATTTATGAGAAGAAAAACAGAGGATTTCTCACGTCCTTTATATTATTTATATATATTTTAGTGAGACTCTAAGAGGGTGGTTTAAAACTACCCTCTTAGACCCACCCTAAGAGGGTGATTTAAAACCACCCTCTTAGACCCACACTCTTAAGGTCTATTAGGGCAGTTTTTTACCGTCATAAAAAACTATCGTATTTTAGTCGCCCTTAAAAGCATTTTTTGGTGTAGTGACTTGTAAAATATCTTCTTTCCATTTGTATCTTCCTTCCTAATCCTTGTATATAATGTTTCAAACCCTATCACCAGCTTTATCTTGAAGTAATCTCATCCATGGTTTCAAAATTGGATCTAGATTGAGTGAATTTAATAACAAGTATCCATCCAAATAGGAAAATTTCTCCAATTCCAACCACATATATTAGACCTTTAATCACTATATCAATTGATTTTTTTAAACCGTTCTATAGTGCAAAAACATTGGATAGTGAGAATATAATAATGATTAAGCTTGGGTCAAGAATTTTTGCCCATTGTCTTTGACTCTCTTTATATAATTTCTAGATTACATTTTCCTTTAAAGCTAAGTTTACATACATAAAAGCTCTTAAACTAAGACCTCCCCTAGTTTTATCACCACACACCTTGCTCCATTTCATGAAAGAAAATTTTCTTTTACCATGTAATCTTGACCACAAAAATGATTGCATAATATAGATTAAACTTATTTCTATAAATTTTGGCATAATATACAAGGACATATAATATGCTGGAATGGCCAGTAAGATTGATTTAATTAGCTGCACTCTTTCAGCAGCGTAAAATGTTTAAAATGATTGTGGCATGGTGGTTATAGGGGCAGATTGCGTGAAGATATATGTGGCGGTTTCTGGGGGGGACAACGCAGAGTACTGTGGCGGCCATAAAAGCTGGACAGCCTGCCCGGATTCATGGCGGCTACCGATTCTACCATGTAAATTAAAAAAAAAAAAAAAAAACGATAACCATCTACCTTTCCATGCTGGTAGTTTATTATAAACTTTACTTATAACTAGATTCCATAATTCTATTCTCATTTTCCCCTCAAATAAGGGTATCCTTAGATATGTTTTTGTCAAATTTGCCTCCTCCACTTGAAGTAACCTGCATATCCCTGCTTTGATTCTAGTTGAAGTGTTTAAGAAGAAAATTTTAGATTTTGTCCTATTAATTTTATGCTCTAACGCTCTTTCACATTCCTTTAGTGAGTTAATCAAATATTTGACCTCATTTTTCTTTGTCATTCCAAAAAGGGTTGTATCATCTACTGATAATTGATGGGTGATATTGTTGATGTTATTACTGTTGTCACATTTTGCACAGGGGTGCCATGTTTTTGGTTTCTGCAAGTGAGCTGCTCTTTTCCTTTCCCTCTCCTCATTTTCCCTTTCTTCTTCTCTCCCTTTCTTCCTTTCCCTCCCCTCATTTTCCCTCTTCTTCTTTCCCCCTTTTCTTCCCCCCAGTAAAACTTCAGCATCTAAGTGTTGGGGCAACACCCGACTTCGCAGCGAAGTCGGAGTGCGCCCCTCAGTTGGAGCGCAGTAGGTAACCCGTGCGCAACAGGACAGGAAGTGACAGAAAATTTGACTAAGTGTCAAAGGGCGACACCCGACTTCGCAGCGAAGTCGGAGTGCGCCCTCCTTCCTGGGCGCACTAGGGGAATGGCCTATCAGGAAAATGGCTAAGTGCCGGGGCGACACCCGACTTCGCAGCGAAGTCGGAGTGCGCCCCTGTTCCAGTGCGCAATCCGTGCAGCAGAAGAAACAGCCAGCACCGGTGCGCAACCCGACTTCGCAGCGAAGTCGGAGTGCGCCCTTTGACCGGTGCGCAGTTCGGTGAAGTCAACTTAGAAAGACACCAAGGCAAGAAGGCCTTCCAACTGCGCTGTTTTCCTCCTGCGCAGCCCGATAGCGCCCGAATTCCTGGCGAAGTTGGATAAACTGCCTTTCAAGGCAGGCACGTGTCAAACTTCAGCATCTGACAAGTATCCACCTTCGGGATTCGAGCCAAGACTTGACCGCGCAAGGACAAGGTATGGGCTACACTACCGGCACCAGTTGTCAACATTTAAAGCCGATGTGAAGTGCCATCTGCCGCACCTACCCACATTCCTGCTGACCGAAGACTTGACCCCACGCGCTGCCACGTAGCTATACCGCCTTCAGGGACACCATGCTGCAAGGACAAGTCCTGCTCGACGTAAGTCAGCATCGGCAACTCCTCGCCCGCTCGTGTCGCCCATCGTCTTGTCTGGGGCTTTGTGCCCATGAATGTAATCGGGGGGAGTTTTGGGCTATAAATACCCATCACATTTTCAATGTAAGAGGTGGAAGGGGAATATATTGCTAGGGAACAATTGTAGCTGTGCCTTTGCCTCAAATATAAGCATATACTTGGCTCTGCTTACTATATTTTATCTTGTATGCTGCCTCTCCTTGTCATTTCTGCTTTCTTGTGTCATTGCTTGCAGTTGTACTGAACTCTGGACTCCGGCATTTGGTGGCCAAGTATTCCCTGGAATGCATAGATAGAGGATACATGGGATCGCTGATAGCTGTAGTTTCGATGTATGCTTGTAGATGAATGTTGTTAGTAGTGGTGATTGATTCGTTGCCGTGCTGCTTATTCCCCCCACCCAACTCCAATCCCATTTGAAATCTCTTTCTGCACTTTTATCTCTTTCCCGCACTCTTATCTCGTTTTATCTCTTTCCTGCACTCTTATCTCAATCCAACCCCCATAGGAGCCGGCCTTCTCTCGGAGATTGGCACGGAAGGCATTCCTTCCTTCCGGCCTTTCAATCTGGTGGGCGAATCTGGGCGCATTAACAACAAATCCTTTCCTCATGGCAGATTCGTAACCAACAGTTTCTCTGGCACGCCCGGTGGGACCCGAAGTCCCACGTTTCAAAAGCGAATTTCTAACCCGTCTCCACTTGGCGCTACCAGTTTGTCTGGTCCACACGGTGGGACATGGTAGTTTCCCACCCCCAAACAGAATCGAAGTACTAGTGCTCGCTTCATTGCTGTTCAAAATCAGAGCACAAGGCGACTCTGCAAATTATCTGAACATTCTCTGAGTCCGTGAAAGACCGGTCCTGACGCCTTCATGCAAACGAGAAGGTGGCGAGCAAGGAATCCGGAGAACCCGCCTGAATTTTACGAAATAGATATTGACGCTCCAGGTGAGCGCGTCAGGCTGGCTGATTACCAAGCTCGCGAAGAAGAAAACCGAGAAGAAGCCGAGGCTGAAATCCAAGAAGCCGAAGCTGAAATCCAAGAAGTTGAGGCCGAAGAAGAATCTACATCTTCGGACAGTTCCGATACCGAATACACTACCGGGTCAGAATCAGACATGGCTGCCCAGCAGGACGAGGATGACCTCTTCCCGACGGTGGATTCTACGGGGCCCTTGGCCCTAGTCGGACAGCAAGCTGTGCCCCCTACTGCCTTGAAAGTCTATCCCTACGTATGACGGCTACGGCAAGACGGCGTATGAACACATCCAGGACATTCTTGCCCTGGCTGCGCTACACTCCATTACGGACGAAAGTGTGAAGACCCGTCTGCTGGCCCTTTCCCTTAGGGGGAAGCTTCTCTACTGGTGGAGATCACTGCCAGAGGGATCCATCACAGGGTGGCGACAGTTAGCCGGCAGGCTCGTGAAAGGATGCAACGAGTCTGCTGACCCTTCTTCTTTGCTGCATCAGTTCCAAAGTATCCAGAGACACCCCCAAGAGGAGGTGTCAGATTTCAACATTAGGTTTGCGAGGTCTTGGAAACGAGTACCTCGCGAACTCCGACCGTCAGCAGTTCAGGCCGCCTACTACTACCTGAGGTCCTTCAACTCAGACATTTGCCTGCTGCTGAAGGTGGCCAGAATCAACACATTCCCTGCTCTGTACGAAGCTGCCCAGCAAGCTGAAATGGACATTATCTCCATCGACAGGCTTCCGCACAGAGAACAACCGCCCATCTACCCTGATTTTCCCCGATCACAGTATCCATCAGCTTCTGGTTCGGAGCCATCCACTTCAGGATAGCAACCCCAGTAGCAATGGAATCCGGCGCCGGTCGTGAATTCTTACGGCCCGCCACAGATTCATTATCCGCCTCCCCGTCCTCCGCGTTTTCTAGCACTTCCTGCTCCCCCGCAGCATGCACAATATTCAACTCCTCCTCTATTGGCCGCATTACCTCCCCCAGCTTAGTTGCCGCCGCCTCCTGGTCATGATATTCAGAATCAAATCCTACAAGAGGTACGGGCTCTGGCCTCTGGCTATCACACCATGTCCAACGATATGACTGTCCTAAAAAAGAAGCAGGCCCAGATGGACCTGGCCCCAAGGAGGCCATATCCGCCCTCGACATTGACAAAGGATCGGCCCCCCGAGCAACAATTGCAACGGCGGCCCCCTCCGAGGAATGCTGCCATTGAGGATGAACCTGGTACATCTGACCAGGTCAACTGGTGCACCACGTGCAACGACCCGCATGATGAGGAAGATTGTACCTTGCACCAGCACTACCTCCAGACTTTGGCCGGTAGCGCCATTGAAGACGAAGAACTCTATATGATCCCGGGCGACGAAAGCAATTTCGCCGTTTCGGACGAAGTTCCAATGCCGCCTCCCGCCAAGGAAAACAAGAAGTCTGCCGAAGCTGCAGCCAAACCCCTAAAGGTGTACGCCAGAAGAGACAAGGCGCAACCTGAGGAGATACCGCCCTACAAGAGGCTGTGGCCCTACACAGCCAAAGAGAAGACTCCTCCGACGAAGACTCCCGCAGTCAAGCCGCCCATAGCCAAAGCTCTTCCGGCTAAAGCTCCCGCTGCTCAGCCTCTTGCTGAAACAAAAGAACAAGCTCAGGAGAGGCTGAGATATCCGTCTCTGACCAAGAGACAGAGAGTTGAGGCCACTCAACAATACCGGACAAAGTACGAGCCGACGAAAGAAGCGAAAGGAGCGAGCACTTCGGGCTACAGCATAGTAGACGAGCTGAAGAGAACTCCCGCAAGGATCAGCATGTATGATGCTCTTCAGCTCCCAGGCCAGGTTGATCTGCTACAAGAATCCCTGAAAATCATGAAGAATAGCAAGCAGATACAACCCGCTGTCCTGGTGCAACCCCTGACAGTCTCAACCACTGGGAAGAACAAACCACCTCCCTTCTATTTGTCTTTACGAATGCAAGGGTATATAGTACACAACTGCATGGTGGATTCTGGTGCTTCCACGACCGTAATGCCGAGAGCCGTCTGCGATGAAATCGGGATGGAGTACACAAGGAGCAGCCAAGGCGTGCTGCAACTAGACGGCACCCTTGTCAAGACAGTCGATGTCATAAAAGACATCCCTATTCGGCTGCACAAAGCCCTCGACATCGTGGTCATCCAGGAGGTTGTGGTCATCGACTTGGAACCCTACTTCGGCATGTGTCTCTCTAGGGAGTTCACTGCGAAGTTGGGAGGGTATCTCTCTCTGGACTACTCACACATGGAAGTGCCCTTCAAAGGAAGGAGACTGAAGATTTTCAATGAGAAGCCTTCCACCTATCTAGTAGAGAGGATACCCGGAGAAGAGCCTGAGGATTGCATGGTCCAACTGACGGAGGAGGAACTGGTGACAGTGGACATGACGGAGCAAGCTCTCGAGCAACTGCAAGTAGAAGATGAATTCTCCTTGCGGGACTTCAACGCCGTGATTGAAACAGAGCAAGGTTGTTACACCATTGTTCAGCCTGAAAGAGTTGACAAGTCAGCAAAGAGAGAAGTGGGACCAGCACCTGAGAAGCTGTGGAAGCTTTTCTTTGACGGCGCACGATGCAAAAATGGCGCCGGTGCTGGAGTTCTTTTGGTTTCCCCAACCGGGATCCAAAAGGATTACACCTACAGGCTGGCTTGGAGCTGTACCAACAACGCGGCGGAGTATGAAGCCCTGTGCTTGGGATTGCGAAAGGCGGAGAGGTTGGGAATCAAACATCTGCAGATCTACGGAGATTCGGAGTTGGTGTGCCACCAGATCACGAATAAGTGCGCCTCCAAAAAGCACTACCTCAAGGCGTACCGAAATCGGGTCTGGGATCTGATGGAGTCTTTTGACTCGTTGAATGTCAAGGCTATTTCACGAGAGAAAAACAAGCATGCTGACATTCTCGGCGTCCGTTGGAGCCGTGTACGTTCCGGCCGATGACACCGTCCGTAAGCCGAAGCCGGTCCGTACCATTTACAGGCCTTTCGTGCCTGATAAGGACACCCACTGGCAGTGTTCAGCTGTGACGAAGAGATCGTCACATTTTTGGTAAATGAAGCCTATTCAATCGAAGGTAGAGACCCTGATGACGAGCAATATGAGGGGTTGATACAATTGAAAAATAATCATGTCCCAAAAGGACTGATTACCTTAGAGAGTCTATTTGATCAAAATGACAGAGCCATATCTCATCGGATCAAAGTAGACCCGAAGCAGTATGCCGACCTGGAGCTGGAATCTGGTAAATCAATCAAGGTCGGGACAGACTGCACCACAGAGGAACTCGAGCAGATCAGAGCATTGTGTCGAGAGTTCCCTGACATAGTAGCCTGGAGCTACCAAGACTTGAAGGGGTATGACAGAGAAATAATCCAGCATACCATTGAGCTAGAAGATGGCGCCAAGCCATTCCGGCAAAAATAGAGGGCCGTCAATCCAAAAATCGAGGCCATGATGAAAGCCGAGCTCTTGAAGATGCTGGAGGCCAAGATCATCTACCCCATCAAGCATTCATCCTGGGTTGCGAACTTGGTTCCCGTGAGGAAGAAGAACGGAGACATTCGTCTCTGCGTGGATTTCAGAAATCTAAATCAAGCCTCCCTCAAGGACCATTACCCGCTTCCCCAAATTGATCAGATCCTCCACATAGTTGCTGGAGCCCAGAGATTTTCCCTCTTAGACGGTTTTTCCGGCTACAACCAGATATGGGTCAAGGATGAGGACCAGCACAAGACGGCGTTCACCACCAAATGGGGAACGTTCGCCTACCAGCGCATGCCATTCGGCTTATCCAATGCTGGCGCCACATTCCAAAGAGCCATGGACCTGGCCTTCCGAGAGCTGCTCAACAAAGTGATCGTCATCTACTTGGATGACATGACTGTTTTCTCTCACAAGCGAGAAGATCATGTTCCTCACCTGCGGCAAATATTCGAAAGATGTCGTGAATTCGGCATCTCCATAAACCCGAAGAAGTCTGTCTTCGCGGTGAAAGAAGGAAAGCTGCTGGGACATGTCATCTCCGAGAAAGGCCTGGCTATAGATCCTGACAGAGCAGAGGCTCTCCTCCGCTTGCCCGCCCCAACCGATAAGAAAGGGCTACAGTCCTTCTTCGGCCAAATCAACTTCGTGCGGAAGTTCATACCGGACTTCGCACAGGTAATCAAGCCTATGTCCGAGTTGCTGAAGAAGAACACAGATTTTCTGTGGACTGAAGAGAGGGAGCGAGCCTTCGAAGAGATCAAAGCTCGCATTGCACAAGCACCGGTGTTGATAAACCCGGACTACTCCAAGGATTTCATCCTGTACGCGGTGGGAGAACCAGAGAGTTACGCCGCAGTCCTGACCCAAAAGGGAGAAGATGGCGAGGAGCGCCCCATAGCGTTCCCTGAGCCAAGTGATCCAGCCGCACGAAGAAAAGTACAACTTTATAGAGCGGCGTGTACATGCTGTCATGAAATCTCTCCGTAAGTTCAGGCACTTTGTCTCCCAGAGCAAGATCACCGTCTTCGTGATCCACCCGGACGTTCGAAGCTTTATCATACAAGGAGAACCGGGTCACAAGAGGGCAGGATGGATTGCCAAAATCCAGGAGTTCGACATCGAAGTGCGGCCAACCAAGCTGATCAGAGGCCGAGCCTTGTGCCAGGAGCTAGCCCGAAGTGCGGCAGCCGAGATATCCGCCTGCGAGTGGGAGGACCCAGCAACACGCACCAACCTAGCCAACTCTTTACCCGAGGAGTGTGACTGGACAGATGAACTGGTGAGGTATTTCTGCACCGGGAGATGTCCAGACCACATGAATGCCTCACAAAGAAGGAGGTTTCGGCTAGGTGCATTGAAGTACACTCTTCGCCCCGAGGGGCTTTATTTTAAAAACATTGACGGCATCCTGTTGCGGTGCGTCAGAAAAGCAGACTCGACCTAGGGTCCTCGGAGAATTTCATTCCGGGATGCCTGGAGGTCACCATTCTGCAAGGCCCACGGCCTTGAAAATAATCAGAGCTGGGTACTACTGGCCCACTCTGTTTACAGACGCTCATGCAGTCTGTAGCAAATGTGATCAATGCCAGAGATTTGCTGGCAGAATGTAAAAGCACCCCTACCCCTTCAACTGATCCAAGCCGAGACTCCGTTTCAAGGAATGGGGTCTGGACTTCATCGGGGTGATTTCGCCGAACTCTGCAACGGGCCACAAGTTTATCTTAACCGCCACCGATTACTTCACACGGTGGGCAGAGGCGATCCCTACAAAGAACGCCGACCAAGAGACGGTCATCAGGTTCCTCGAAAGCTTGATCACCCGTTTCGGGGTCCCCGAGTCAATAGTGACGGACAATGGTCCGGGGTTCGCAGGCGCAGTACTCACGGAGTACACCAGCAAATTTGGCATCTATCACAAGATGTCTTCCAACTACTACCCGCAGGGGAACGGTCTCGCCGAGTCCACCAATAAGAACCTACTGAAGATCATTCGAAGGACGGTGGAGAATAACAAGAGGACTTGGCACCTACTCCTGAATCGGGCGCTATGGGCGGACAGAATTTCATTCAAGAAGTCCATCAAAACGTCCCCTTATGCGCTCGTGTATGGCAAAGAAGCTGTCTTGCCAACGCACATTGAGATACCCGCTCTCTGGATGCTTGACGAGGAAAGAAGCAACGGGGATCCAGTGGACGACAGACTTTGCCAACTCGCTGCAGTTGGAGGAAGACAGAGAGAAAGCGTACTAGGCCTTCACAAAACACGCTCGAATCAACTCAAGGCTGGTTCGCAAAAGGTACCACGGCCCGAGTTTTCCAAGTCGGGGACCTAGTGCCGAAGTGGGACTCGTTCAAAGCCAAACCCGACAACCATGGAAAGTTTGACGCCCTCTGGGAGGGCCCCTATCGGATTGCCCGGGTAAACCAATTCAACGCATATGTGCTCCGGGACATGGAGGGACATCCTCTCCCCATTCCCGTCAACGGGTTTCACCTCAAATTGTACCACCACTGAAGGCGCCGAAGGGGCCCTTCTTTGTACAGATTTCCCTTTTTGCATTTTAAAGTTTTCAGCATGTAAATATTTCAAGTTTTTCAGTTTTTTTTCAAGTAGCCCAAGTCCGAGGCAAATGCCTGACTTCGCAGCGAAGTCAGGCAGCGCTCATCAAATGGGGCGAAGAAGGGAACGGAGCAGTTAAAAGGAGCTGAAATGCCTAACTCTGGCTGCCCACCCGACTTCGCAGCGAAGTCGGGCTGCGCCTTCTCCAAAGAGCGCAGTCGGGTAGCAGATTACAAATGAAGTGCCTAGAGACGGCCAACGCCCATGTTGATGGGCGAAGTCGGACTGCGCCCCTTTTTCGGGCGAAGTCCGCGCTGCGCCCGTTTTTGGGGCGAACCTCGAACTGCGCCCATTTTCGGGCGAAGTCCGAGTGAGCCAAGTCCGAGTGGGTAAGCTGGCGAAAAGACTGAAGTGTAAAGACCGTGCTGCGCCCGTTTGTTTGGCGAAGTCCGTGCCGCGCCCGTTTTCTGGGCGAAGTTCGGGTTGCGCCCAAAAAACGGGCGAAGTCCGACTTGCGCCCCTTTTTCGGGCGAAGTCGGACCGCGCCCCGGATTCCGGGCGGAGCACGAACGTCTCATCACGGACGGCGCCAAGTTTGGGCCCGTCGCAAAGCCCGACACATGGCAAGGTGTGGTTAATTAATTGTAAAGCCTTTTGGAAAGTGTGCCCAATTGACGGCAGTGACGTCAGCTACGGCACATGGTTCAAGAGGGTTTAAATGATTGCGCGGTAACCAAGGATAATACATGTAAAAGATAACCTTGCGCAATAACCAAGGGTGACGCATTTAAAAGGTAAGGTGCGCCCTGGGCCAACAAGGAACGTTTTTCAAGAAACGGGCCCCTGCGCAGCCGCCAAGATCATAACGTCGCCACCAACCCAAAGCAAACGGCCCTAACTTCCCCCCTCGCGCCATTAATGCTGGCAGTCGCTGTCTACAAGAAGGCCCTGGCGCAGCCAGAAAATCTATAATGTTCCAGCTGGCTCCCGGACTGCAGAGAATAAACCTGACAAGCTCTGAAGCTTTTGTCCCGGTCTCTGATTGTTTCAACAAAAATGGACAAGGGGAAAGCGCCCGTACAGGCGCAAGCAAGTGTGGATCTGCGCGATGCTGACAAGTCTCCAGAGTCCAGCGAACATGAAAGCGCAGCGCCTCAGAAGGGCAAGAAAGCAAAATCCAGAACAAAGAGGCACGTAGCTGGCCAGACTCCGCCGCCACCAATCAATCGTCTGTCCGGGTATAAAGATGGCGCATTCTCCATCAGTATCACGAAGCTGCGTCTGACCATCGCAAAGTGGGTGGGTAAGGTTCCGCCTTCTCACCACCTCGGAGCCGCATATAATTCAAATCTTCACTATTTCCTGTGCCCTCCGACACACTGGTGCCCGGAGCTGGTTGAAGTGATTGCTGAATATTACAAACCAGCTGCGCGGCAAGTCTGCGATAACAAAGGAAGGGTGTTGTTCACTCTCTTCCGAGAGAGCGTCCAGCCGGCGTTCGCCCTCGGGCTCCAACACAGCCCAGACGCAATTGTCAGAAGGGTGAGCATCGAAGAGCAGACCGGCAGATTTTCGCAGACAAAGCGGATGAGAGAGTTCCTTAACTCGTAGCTGAAGACTCCACTAAATCCTGGACAATGGCCGACTGGCCCCATACCGCTGGACCGATTTGAGAACAAATATATTTATATCATCCTGGCATGGGTCCTTGGCTGCGACTCAGACAGAGTGGTGCGGCCTTCTCAGCTGGCGATGGCCGAGTGTATCCTGCACGGGGAGTTCTACGACTCCACGGCGCAGAGAGCGGAAACGCCCAATCTTCTACGATTGGGCGGACCGGTTGGCCTACGCGATCCATGCGAGCCTCGGTAAGACCGCAGCAGCAGCGCTCTACGGAATTCCGGTTTTGCTCATTCCTCACATGGCTATGCCTGTACCATATGCATCACCGGATGAACGTCCCCAACCCGAGGAAGGCGAACGAGCAAGGAAAGCCGCTCCCCGTGTACGAATGGACTGAGGCCCTGTACTGGAAGGGCTCGTTCTACGAGTTTAATGTTGGTTTTCTGGGCCAGGCAATGGGACTGTTCAGCCGTGGCGCGACTCGCCCACCAGCGGCTATGACAAAGCATCTGACAGACAACAAGCTTGGTGATACCTTTCGGCTGACTCAGGGCATTGTCGTCCGAATCTACGGATTCAAGGGGAAACCATGTTTGCTGCCCTACTTCTGCACGGACCATCAGTTTGGAATGGAGGTGGCGCGGCAAATGGACTACGTCGAAGAGGAATTTGGCCAAGGGAAGAAGAGAGGTCACATATTCAAATATCCTATGACCTAGGCCAATATTCAAGTCTTCGAAATCGGGCAGCACATTTACCTTGAGCAGGAGCTGCTGGAGATGGGCCTAATAATGCTGCCCCAACGCTGGAAATATGACCCAATCGGGGTCCGGGGAAAGTTTACGCACATCTGTCCAAGACCGGAGATCATGCAAGAAAGAAGGAACTTGACAGGTGCAGATCTCTACTGGCGCATTCATTTGATGCAGTCATGGCCACCGTGGCATGAATTTTACTGCGAAGAGGTCGCTTACGATCCTGAACGGAACCCGGACCACCGAATGGAGTCAGCGGGATTCAAGAAGTTCCTCGCTAAGGTGGCGCCGTTAAACTGGCATAAGGACAAAATCCTCGAATGCTGGAAAATGAGGTGTCGCACGCAACACGACAAATCAAGCCGGAGGAATCTTGCCGTTGATGATGAGTTTTCGGCATTATATGATCAACACGTCGACACGTGGCAGCCCTTCGAATTTCGCGTTTGCGTTCCCCGAGGCGCGAACATAAGGTATAAAAGGAGGGCTACCCCCCTCATCGTCAACCCCGGCGACTTCCAGCGCGACTCCATCCGGCAGTCAAGTGGGCCCGATGCAGCCTGTTGCTTCTGTGGCAGCGCCCGAAGTGGCGCAAGGTTCAGAGCGGTCAACTCCTGAGCTGGCCCCTCCATCAACAGAGAAGACGCTCACACCGCCAGCCAGTGGACCAAGTGCGGCAGGTATTTTACCAGCGCGACCCAGGTACAAATTTACCGTGGGGACATCAGCGCCTGCCGCCCCTCTATTGCCGCTCCCTTCTGGACCAGCCACGACGTCGGGAGAAAAGAAAAAGAAAAAGGTCGAAAGGGCCAAACGACCCAAGGAGCCAGTACAACAGACGCCTGCAGAACAACCACAAGCAGAAGCTCCGGAGTTTGTCTCTTTAGACAGCCCCGAACCAGTTGCGGACATCCATGCCGCAACCATCCCTCCAGCATCGGCTCAGGCGGAGCCCGCAGGTACGTCCTCTGCGCCATTTGCCCAAGTCCATGTCGGCCCTGCAAAAACCCCGACTCCCACTTCATCAGGGCAAGCCGTAGCCGCATCCTCCGCATCTCAAGCCACCCCGCCGTCCAGCGACTTTCACTCCTTTGACCAGTTTGCCCAGGACCCCAATGCTTTCCAATCCCTGGGACAAACCCAAGAGCCTTCACCCGCGGTCAGTGCTGAGGCCGCTACCTCATCTCCACATCCTTCGCCCCAGCCCACTGAAACCCTACCAGCGCCGTCTAGCCAAACCCCTGTCACTCCTAGGACCCGGTCACCCTCGAAGGCTACTACCCCCTCTGGTATCCCACCTACTTCATTGTTCGCGGGAAAAATGCCGCAGCAGGCCCAGGAGCTGGAAGATCTTGATTTCATGAGCATCACTGAGGACCAGCCTCTGGCAGTAAGAGCCGTAGGGGGATCTGCCTCCTTTCTTCAAGGAGTTAAGCGCAGAAGGGCCGAAGGGATAGCCGCCCCGATCAAACGCACAAAGTTTGACCTGAATCGGAGAGTGCTTACGACAGAAAAGCTGATTCCTAAGGTGAAAAAGCCTCTCCGTGATATGACCGAGGCAGACTATGAGCTTCAGATAAAGGAGAAGAACTTCGATGATATCAATGAAGAGTATGAGATCCGCGGTATTCGCCGCAGAACAGACAACCTCCTTGTCAAGCATCTCGAAACCCAGGAGGCGCTTTTCCAGCTGCAGAATACTTCCAGGCAGCTTGAAGAAGACTTGGCGAGGGCTACGGCGCAGTTGGGGTCAGCACAGCAAGAAGTTGAAGATCTTAAGGCCCAGCTGGCCGCCGCTCAGCAGACAGCCGAACAAGAGAGGAAAGAAGCGCTGGAGCAGATTTCGCAACTGCAGGGTTCACTGAAACAGGCGCAGTCGCAGCTAGCAGAGCAAGCATTACAAGCGGCGACCTTCTCAAAGAGCAAGGCGAAGGAGATGCGCGCAAGTCTGCTACAAGGTTGCAAGCCCAACCTTGTCAAGTCCTTGACAGTTCTGGATTTCTTATCCAGAATTGAAGAAATATCTGCCCGTGGCAAGCCTGTGGTAGAGGAAGTCGAACACCAGGCGAGGCAATTGCTAGACCTGGCTATGAAACTTGAGAAGATAGAGCGCGATGGCTTCCGAATCTCCCCTATGTCCCGTCTTGCCTCAGAGTGGGCAAATGCAAGGGTAACCTTGCACACTTACTTCGCCCGGACGGAAAGGATCAGAGCAGCCGAGCAGGCGCTGGACGCCTTAGAACAGGAAAGACAAATTCTCCTGGCTCCTTTTCGTATTTTGTCCGAGCATGGGTGCCCGAGCTACGTCAAAGATGACGAGCTCCTCACCCTTGAACAGGTAAAAAGAGAACTGGCTGTCCTTCGAGGCAGATACAGCTGAAATCGATAGCTGGACAGAGCCAGTTCAAGAAGCGCAGGTCACTCAAATGGTGGCTAAGTACTGCAAAATCAACTCTTCTCTTGGGGAGTTGGGCAAAAGATTTCACACCATTGACCTGCACGCGGTCGCTGCATTCCATGCAATACTTAGAGAAATCAGCGACCCCTCTCCTCTCCAAGCCGCAGTCTGGGATCAAGCTAAGACTGTGGTCGAACGCATCGGCAAGCGAGAGGCCGGAAGCGGAGAGTCTTCTCGATTCAGAAGGTGAAACTGAGGAGGCAACTGGTGAAAGCGAAAACGAAGAAGAACAGTTGCCCCAAGGGAAACGACCAGAGCAAAAGAAGACAGGGGAAGGAAGTTCCTCTGCACCCAAAGGATAAAGGCATGGTTCTTTGCGTCGAGGCGAGCTCGACACCCCGCGAGCCGCCAGGAATGTTGTCACATTTTGCACAGGGGTGCCATGTTTTTGGTTTCTGCAAGTGAGCTGCTCTTTTCCTTTCCCTCTCCTCATTTTCCCTTTCTTCTTCTCTCCCTTTCTTCCTCTCCCTCGCAGCTTCATTCCCTCTTCTTCTTTCCCCTTTTTCTTCCCCCAGTAAACTTCGAAGATCTAAGTGTTGGGTGACACCCGACTTCGCAACAAAGTCGGAGTGCGCCCCTCAGTTGGAGCGCAGTAGGTAACCCGTGCGCAACAGGACAGGAAGTGACCGAAAATTTGACTAAGTGTCAAGGGCAACACCCGACTTCGCAGCGAAGTCGGAGTGCGCCCTCCTTCCTGGGCGCACTAGGGGAATGGCCTATCAGGAAAATGGCTAAGTGCCGGGGCGACACCCGACTTCGCAGCGAAGTCGGAGTGCGCCCTTGTTCCAATGCGCAGTCCGTGCAATAGAAGAAGACAGCCAAGCACCGGTGCGCAACCCGACTTCGCAGCGAAGTCGGAGTGCGCCCTTTGACCGATGCGCAGTTCGGTGAAGTCAACTGAGAAAGACACCAAGGCAAGAAGGCCTTCCAACTTCGTTGCTTTCCTCCTATGCAGCCCGATAGCGCCCGAATTCCTGGCGAAGTTGGATAAACTGCCTTTCAAGGCAGACACGTGTCACACTTCAGCATCTGACAAGTATCCACCTTCGGGATTCGAGCCAAGACTTGACCGCGCAAGGACAAGGTATGGGCTACACTACCGGCACCAGTTGTCAACATTTAAAGCCGATGTGAAGTGCCATCTGCCGCACCTACCCGCATTCCTGTGGACCGAAGACTTGACCCAACGCGCTGCCACGTAGCTGTACCGCCTTCAGGGACACCATGCTGCAAGGACAGTCCTACCCGACAGAAGTCAACATCAGCAGCTCCTCAGCCGCTCGTGTCAGCTACTGTCTTGTCTGGGGCTTTGTGCCCATGAATGTAATCGAGGGGAGATTTGGGCTATAAATACCCATCACATTTTCAATGTAAGAGGTGGAAGGGGAATATATTGCTAGGGAACAATTGTAGCTGTGCGTTTGCCTCAAATATAAGCATATACTTGGCTCTGCTTATCGTCTTTTATCTTGCATGCTGCCTCTCCTTGTCATTTTTGCCTCATGTTTCTTGTGTCATTGCTTGCTGTTGTACTCAACTCTGGACTCCAGCATTTGGTGGCCAAGTATTCCCCGGAATGCATAGATAGAGGATACATGGGATCGCTGATAGCTGTAGTTTCGATGTATGTTTGTAGATGAATGCTGTTAGTAGTGGTGATTGATTCGTTGCCGTGCTGCTTATTCCCCCCACCCAACTCCAATCCCATTTGAAATCTCTTTCTGCACTTTTATCTCTTTCCCGCACTCTTATCTCGTTTTATCTCTTTCCTGCACTCTTATCTCAATCCAAACCCCCATAGGAGCCGGCCTTCTCCGGAGATTGGCACGGAAGGCATTCCTTCCTTCCGGCCTTTCAATCTGGTGGGCGAATCTGGGCGCATTAACAACAAATCCTTTCCTCATGGCAGATTCGTAACCAACAATTACTAGCCTTAAGTCCACTTGTTAGCCCATATTTGTATGTCTTCTTTAAGTTCCTTCCCAATATCTCTGTCATAATAATGAATAGATATGGTGATAGAGGATCTCCTCGTCTAAGACCCCTCTCAAATTTAAATGATTATGTTACTAATCCATTCACCAACACTAAATAAGATACTGTAGAGAAACAAGTTTTAATCCAACCCATTTTTTTTAAATCCAAACTTTTCTAATAGTGCAAAAAGAAAATCCCATTTAACACTATCATAGGCTTTATTCATATTAAGTTTTAAGATCATTACTCTCTTTTCTAGAAGCTATTGAATGCGTTACTTCATGAACTACTATGATCCTATCCAAAATCTATCTCTTTCATAAATCCTTCATGCAGTTTTGAAATAATTTTATCTAATAGTGGTCTTAACTAATTTTCCATCACTTTAGAGATTATCTTATATTCCATATTACATAGGCTTATGGGTCTAAATGAATCAAACAATTATGCATCCTTCTTTTTTGAAATCAAGGTAAGATATGTTGCATTTATTTTATAATATATGTACTATTTTACCCTAGATTGTTCCACTACCACCAATAATTTTCCTTCACTATTTCCTAGTTATGTTGATAGAATGTTGTAGATAGTCCTCTAATTCTAGAATATTTTGGTAAAGAAACCTTTTCTTATTTCTAATTTCACCATGGTCTTCAATCCAAACCCCTTTTATTGAACAAGTGTCATTAATGCTCTCACTTTAATTAATTTATCAAATCCAGGGTGATGTCCTAAGGTTTTATGCAATAGAGATCGTTGGAATGACGACTTAGGAATTAGAGCACTAGACTACCTAAAGAAAGCAAAGAATCACAATGTCTTTGTAAAACTACACTAAATTGCACACTTTTGCATGAAAAGGAAGGCTAACTAAATTGCAGAATTTGAACATGCTTGAAATTAAAAGATGTTATGCTACTTTGACTGAATTGAAATTGCAAAAATTAGAAACTAATTACTAAAATTGAAACTACTGTAACAGAATAGAAAATGCTGAAAATAAACTATTGAATTGAAAAATGCAAAGTAGGAAAAACAAAAATTAAATGTTGTAAATGAAATTGATGTAACAGGACAAAAATTGCATGAATTAAATAAGACCAGTTGGTAGCAACAAAACATAACATATTGTGATGAAAAATAGGGGAAAACAGGGGAAGAAGACGCAACTAAAAAAATAAGAGAAATTACAAATTTAATGATAAAACTCAAAAACTCAACTGCTGAAATTAAATGCAAAAAATAGCAAGAAAACCTGTAATTTACAGCTATAGTCCTTCCACTGGTCTTGAGAGTGGGTCCTTGCTTTGAGGTCCAACAAAATTTGAACATTTCAAAAGGTGCTAAAGTAGCTTACAATATCAAAATTTTATGCAAGAAATGAAAATAATTAAATATGAAATTACAGCACTTTTTATTGATTGCTTCAACCTCGTACAATGATTACTTTACTATTGTTAAATCCTATTTTCCTACTGATTTTATCAAAGGGGCAGACAAGGAGTATTCATAATTAAATACTCAACTTGACTGCTTGTAAACGAGGGTGAAAACAGGGGACAATATATAATTTTATTAATTATAAAATTCTGAAGTTAATCTTGACTTTTCAGAATTAGGACAGTAGATTGAATCAGATGGATTGCCCTATTTTTACATCTCTATTTATTATTGAAGGCCTTGGAATAGTCTTGGGGAAGATCCATGTCAAATCTTGACCCTCTAGCTCATTATCTTCACCTTGAAATAAGTCAAAAACAGTTCTATTTTAATGCAAGAAAACCTACAATGCTCCAAAACATGTGGTTGAGTGATCAATTCATGCAAGACCTCTGGTTGTTAGCTGATTGGATAATCTTCGATGCATGGATATGCTTCTCCCTTATCCATCATGTGTTGAAAATGCATTTTGACCCTCGGTTTGGAGTGCTACACTTGTTTTTCAGAAGACTACAACATGTTGCCCAGATGTTTTAGAGCAAAACTTGTAGATTCTATTATAATAGGCATGTAGTTTCTAGAATTTTTTCAGTTTGCACGGTTTGACTCCAAATCGCCTTAAGAGCATGAATTGTGGGTCGGAAACTCTTTTAAATATGTGGATAAGTTAGATTTCCAAACCTACCACCAAGACTTCCATTTATGATGTTTTTTATTATATTTTATTACATGCCTAATTAATGTTGAAATTATGCTAAATAACCATAAAAAGTTTATAAAAACTTATTCTAACAGTAACATATCATTTCCTACAATTTACCATATTAACATTAACATTAACATAATAAAAATAATCAAAGTGCTTGGCATAGACTATAATATTTAGATAGAATTAAGCAAAATTGTGTGAATTGTCCTTGAAATAATGAGACCTTTTTTTGTCTCATCACTCCCATCTACATATTCTGATGCATACTCTCATGAATTTTTGTTGGCCATAACATCATTCAGGTCCAAATCTCTCTACAGACTATCCCAAAACTTTTGAGCTGGTGAGTGATAACCTCTGTTTCTCCTTATCTCTTCTAGACAAACCTGAAACTATTGATTTGGTTATGGGTCAGAGTCAAAGTAGTAAGGATCAAGTGTAAGTATGGTGGATGGCCTAAAAAATAGGCCTATCCACTCATGCTTCATTACTAAAATCACTTCCATTGGTGCCATTGCCCTTCTATGAGATCAAATAAACCATTGCCCTTCTTTGAGATCAAATAAAATTAGTCGATGATATTTGGATTTCCTACCATAGAAAAGTTTGTGTGAGCAAGTACTTTTAGATTAGGTTGGTCATACTTGAGCAGAAGTCCAGGCCCTGCTTCTCTTATCTTGTATTGCTGTATTTTTTATTGCCATAATAACTGATTGTTCAAGGTGGAAGTGAAAGCTCTAAGTTGTACATCTCTAGTAGAAATATGTGGTAGAAATTGAACATCCTCACATAACGCAGACTTGTGTAAATAAAATTCACACAAGTTTTTCTACTCTTTTGGACTTTGTTAAAATGTGTTAATAAAAAATTGATCCAAAGATAGTTCATAAGGGAGGTCAAAGCAAATCCTCATAACCTACCACTTGTAGTATCACTCTTTCAAGAATAGGCTATAAATTCTAGCAAGTCTCTTGTATTCCACTACTTGTTCAACTATGTGGCATAAGTCCCTCGCTTTGGTTTTCAAAATTGTTATCTCTTCATTCTACATTTTGTTCTGCTCTTCCAAAGGATGTAGTGCTGCAAGACGCTCTTCTAGATAATTACAACGAGCCATCCACCTTGCCACTGTTGCATTATGATTTATTAATGAATTGTTGAATTACCATTGCTAGCGAAAGAACATGCATATGTGGAAAATCATTATGTACCTCTACCCTTGCAACTTGATTTACAATTTTCTCAATGACTTCTTTGATTTCCTCTTCCTCTGTTGATTCATATTATTCTGCCTCAATATTGTGTTCTAAAGCTTTGTACACTGGAACCTCTTGCTTTGGAGCTCTCCTTTGTTTACCTTGTTCTAAAGCTTCTTCTTGTCTTTTTTGTTTTGGAGCTCATCCTTGTACTAGTGTTTATTTTGGCATGGTTTGTGGTTGTTCTTACTCTAGAGCATTTTTTGATTGTCTGGAGCTCTCCCCAATCTCCATGGACTCTTTTCCTACCTGTCGCATAAACACTTCTTCATTTTCTGACTCTCTCTTCTGCCCTGCACTTCTGTCCACCTAAGGCTGCTTTTCTTCCTTAAGTGGCTCTGGTTGGTATTCGTCCTATGTTAAAGAAGATTATGTCTGAGCAGAGTCTTCTCCTTTGTTGAAGATAGTTTTTCTTGAGCAAAGTTTTCCTTTGTTGTGTTTTATGCAAAGGGTTCTTCATTGATATCTGCTTGAGCAGATACCTTTGTATCCCTAGTCCTAAAAATAACTCTATTAGTCATTCTTTTCTGCTTTGCTGGGTTTATTTTCAATTTTTTTTCTATGTTTCCCTTTGATATTTTTTCATAAGATGCAGGTTTGCTGGTTGAGAGAGGTTCCCTTGCAGATTTTGGTTGTTTATATTTGGATTTGGTGGTTGCTCTGTTTCTAGACTTCCTAATAATGCTCTCTACACCACTTGATTTTATTGCACTCTTAGACCCTTCTCCCTTTTCCTTTTGGGAAATATTAGAAATAGAGCCTTCTATCCAAGGCTCAAGGAATATCTTAAAATATTGGAAATTCCCTATGAAATAATGTTTACATAACAGTTTGAACAAGCCATAATGCCTAACAGAACCTTGCCCTTCTTGAAACTATTTTAACATTTCATGCAAATAATGGTGTAAGTATAAGGTCAGATTAATCTAGAGCTTTAGTCTATTAGCATCTTTCCTCAGGTGATTCAGCAACTTAATGTGATGTCCTGACAATAAAGCAAACCAACCTTCATAGGTCAAATATCGGATTACCAAAATAGCAACCTCATCTTAGGGATTTTTTAAACTTGTTATTTTTAACCCTTTACAAATATGATTACTAATATGCATTTGAGGTTTAGGGTCTCCGTCCTCCCTAGATGTATTTACTAATTTTGGAAGGGTGGCCTTTAATGCTTTTGTCAATTCTACTCCTTCACAAGGAACTTCAATAATTTCATTAAGAAATGTAGGGGTTACCTTAATTTGCATGCCTTTGACATTTGCTTTATCATTTTAAAGAGTTTGTGCAAACTGCTCTTCTAGTCCTTTTGAGTGCCCATCGAACTTTCACAAACATAGCATCCATCTTGCTCATGAAAATATGCGACAACCTTGAGGTGGTGCTATAGCTCATTGATATTATCTGGCTTAACTTTTATTTTTTGTCCTCCCATGTCGAGTGTTATGCATGTTGTGTTTTCTTTTTTATTTGGTTCTACAATTCTTTTTTGCACTTCTAGTTTTTCTCTCTGCAATTTCTTGCTGTAGAACGAAAATGAGGGTTTTTAGTTTGCAGAGTTGACACTTATAAGGTGATGATTATTGTGTACTTATGCCTGAGTGACACCATATGCTCTGAAATATGATAAAATCTTGCTCAAAAATGCACACGCAAGTTTTGCATACTTCCCATGCACAAACTAAGACATGTGGTAGGTTGTGAGTCGGGTGAGACAAGATTTAACTTTTGAAACCTCAATTGGCGTGGATAGTGATGATAGTTTGGAAACTATGGTGAGTAAACTCCACATGCATCCTTGTCATAATAGTTTCCATGCACCCTAATGTTAACGGTTGATACGTTAGCCAATAATCCAGATTTGTCGACTTAGCCTGGATCTCGTGGTAATCATAACACTGTCATCTCATTTTTGTTACTTCCATGTTTGCTTTGAATCCTTACAATCACATGTATTAGGATATTATCTCGGTTCATGTACCAATGATTCTTGGTTTAAAAGTTAACTTTGGTGACATCATGACAATCCATAGATGGCTTCAACCTAGCGTGACATCGGGCATTCATCATTTTTTTACTTTTGTGTACGTATTTTTTTTTGAAATTTACCTTTTTCACGTGCAAAAATTTGGATTTGATTGAAATTTGTTTTTTTTTCTACCTATTATGCTAGAGCACCCGAAGTAATTTTGTTCTCATATTTAAATATTTTCTGAAATTAATCCTTTAACCAAAGTATTAAGAGAATGGGGGGTACTTAGTAAGGTATTTAATTTTACCAATTATACATATAACTATGCCAAACATCTAATTATTATTTGTGCAATGTTAAGGCTAATTAATAGTAAGATTGAAGAAAATGTGTACCTTATTGTTGAAGAGATTCCATACACCTCTTGGATTACTTGTTGATTGCATACATAGGAATTATGACATATAAAAAAATATGTAGATGCAATAATTAGAATTTGTACAAATAGTAAAAATTTTACAAGGCAAAAAGTCGAAAATCAATTTTTATTTAAGCCTTAACTCAAAAGCGCCTCAAGGAGGTTTTCATTATTGAATTATCTCCATATCGAGATGTCATTGCATTCCATGACACCACACCTCTCTTGGACATTTCTTCAAATAGTTGTCTTACCACATATATACTCCCACACTTGGCATACATAACTACAAGGGAATTCCCCACAAAAACATCAAACACAAATCCACCCCGAACAATGCAGGCATGGATTGATTTTCCATGTTGTAGAGCTCCCAGTTGAGCACAACCTTCTAAGACACACACCACTGTAATCCTAGTTGGTCTTGTGCCAAATCATTGTATCTCACTAAACAATGTTAGGGTATAAATATCGTGTCCATTCTATGCATTCCAAAATTTCATTGAATTCCATGAGACCACATATTATTCAGGCATTTTGTCAAACACTTTGTGTGTAAGGTTCATTCTCTCTTGTTTTGCATACATAGCCACAAGAGAATCGACCAAATAAACATTTGAGACATATATTCTCCTAACTATATCTTAATGAATCTCCTTAACTTGTTGTAGAGCTGATAAGCCTCCACAAGCCTTAAGCACAAATGAATACGTGAAATCATCTGAGAGTACATCCGTCTGTTGGATTTGGACATAGAATTCAATGGCTTCATGCAAGAGCCCATTCTGAACATACTCTCTCAGCATGGTGCTACACAAAAAAGTATTTGGTTTGTGCATTTCATCAAACACATGGTATGCATCTTTCATAGTATCATGCTTGCACATTTTGTCAAACACTTGTACATCCTCCGCAGTCCTTGGCTTGTGCATTTTGTCAAACACTTGGCGTGGATGTGCCATGGAACCAAACATGGCATACATGGGATTTTCCAATATAGCATTTTTGTACTAAAAAATCTGATTTGATGTTTGTACTAAATTTTAATTTTGATTATTGGTGATGGTAGCAACATAAGCATGACAAAGGTAAAAATGGAAGAAAGTGCAACAAGTAATGTGTGTAATGTTTAGAAAGTTAGAGATAATATGGAAAGCATAGGCTGAGTGAGTTTCATGTTTGGTATGCTGAAATATTTTTGTCTCCTCTTCTGAACTCTGCAGTACATATCCAACCAACTAAGTGAAATCTACAATTGTTACAGTGAACGAATCCCTTCCGCAAGTTGTCGACTAGTCTGAAAAAATAACCTCCACCCAACTGTGAACTAGGATTATAAATAAATAAATAAATACAAACCTCCATAACCATGTTATAAACACATTATATATATTTCATGAAACCCTAGTTGTAGCTTGAAATCCAAATTTTTGTTTTTAAAAAAAAATTAAAAAAATAAAATAAAGCACTAAAACAAAGAAAATTGAAACACCTAATACACTTGTTCTTCCGATCAAAAGAGAATTCTGCAACCACAATCGCTCGTAGGAGCAGAGTCGAGTAGTTGGATTTACCTTCAATAGTAGTGCTCTCTTCAATCTTGGGTACAAAGTTTGCAACCACTTGTAGATGACAAAAATGAAGACAAAGACAAAGAAAGATATATGAGAAGAAAAACAGGGGATTTTCCCACGTCCTTTATATTATTTATATATGTTTTAGTGAGACTCTAAGAGGGCGGTTTAAAACTACCCTCTTAGACCCACCCTAAGAGGGTGATTTAAAATCGCCCTCTTAGACCCACACTCTTAAGGTCTATTAGGGCAGTTTTTTACCGTCATAAAAAACTATCGTATTTTAGTCGCCCTTAAAAGCATTTTTTGGTGTAGTGACTTGTAAAATATCTTCTTTCCATTTGTACCTTCCTTCCTAATCCTTGTATATAATGTTTCAAACCCTATCACCAGCTTTATCTTAAAGTAATCTCATCCATGGTTTCAAAATTGGATCTAGATTGAGTGGCTTTAATCACAACAAGTATCCATCCAAATAGGAAAATTTCTCCAATTCCAACCACATATATTAGACCTTTAATCACTAGATCAATTGATTTTTTTTAACCGTTCTATAGTGCAAAAACATTGGATAGTGAGAATATAATAATGATTAAGCTTGGGTCAAGAATTTTTTCCCATTGTCTTTGACTCTCTTTATATAATTTCTAGATTACATTTTCCTTTAAAGCTAAGTTTACATACATTAAAGCTCTTAAACTAAGACCTCCCCTAGTTTTATCACCACACACCTTGCTCCATTTCATGAAAGAAAATTTTCTTTTACCATGTAATCTTGACAACAAAAATGATTGCATAATATAGATTAAACTTATTTCTATAAATTTTGGCATAATATACAAGGACATATAATATGCTGGAATGGCCAGTAAGATTGATTTAATTAGCTGCACTCTCTCAGCGGCATAAAATGTTTAAAATGATTGTGGCATGGTGGTTATAGGGGTGGACTGCGTGAAGATATATGTGGCGGCTTCTGGGGGGGACAGCGCAGAATACTGTGGCGGCCATAAAAGCTGGACAGCCTGCCCGGATTCGTGGCGGCTACCGATTCCACCATGTAAATTAAAAAAAAAAAAAAAAAAATGATAACCATCTACCTTTCCATGCTGGTAGTTTATTATAAACTTTACTTATAACTAGATTCCATAATTCTATCCTCATTTTCCCCTCAAATAAGGGTATCCTTAGATATGTTTTTGTCAAATTTGCCTCCTCAACTTGAAGTAACCTGCATATCCCTGCTTTGATTCTAGTTGAAGTGTTTAAGAAGAAAATTTTAGATTTTGTCCTATTAATTTTATGCTCTAACGCTCTTTCACATTCCTTTAGTGAGTTAATCAAATATTTGACCTCATTTTTCTTTGTCATTCCAAAAAGGGTTGTATCATCTACTGATAATTGATGGGTGATATTGTTGATGTTATTACTAGCCTTAAGTCCACTTGTTAGCCCATATTTGTATGTCTTCTTTAAGTTCCTTCCCAGTATCTATACCATAATAATGAATAGATATGGTGATAGAGGATCTCCCTGTCTAAGACCCCTCTCAAATTTAAATGATTATGTTACTAATCCATTCACCAACACTAAATAAGATACTGTAGAGAAACAAGTTTTAATCCAACCCATTTTTTTTAAATCCAAACTTTTCTAATAGTGCAAAAAGAAAATCCCATTTAACACTATCATAGGCTTTATTCATATTAAGTTTTAAGATCATTACTCTCTTTTCTAGAAGCTATTGAATGCGTTACTTCATGAACTACTATGATCCTATCCAAAATCTATCTCTTTCATAAATCCTTCATGCAGTTTTGAAATAATTTTATCTAATAGTGGTCTTAACTAATTTTCCATCACTTTAGAGATTATCTTATATTCCATATTACATAGGCTTATGGGTCTAAATGAATCAAACAATTATGCATCCTTCTTTTTTGAAATCAAGGTAAGATATGTTGCATTTATTTTATAATATATGTACTATTTTACCCTAGATTGTTCCACTACTACCAATAATTTTCCTTCACTATTTCCTAGTTATGTTGATAGAATGTTGTAGATAGTCCTCTAATTCTAGAATATTTTGGTAAAGAAACTTTGTCTTATTTCTAATTTCACCATGGTCTTCAATCCAAACCCCTTTTATTGAACAAGTGTCATTAATGCTCTCACTTTAATTAGTTTATCAAATCCAGGGTGATGTCCTAAGGTTTTATGCAATAGAGATCGTTGGAATGACGACTTAGGAATTAGAGCACTAGACTACCTAAAGAAAGCAAAGAATCACAATGTCTTTGTAAAACTACACTAAATTGCACACTTTTGCATGAAAAGGAAGGCTAACTAAATTGCAGAATTTGAACATGCTTGAAATTAAAAGATGTTATGCTACTTTGACTGAATTGAAATTGCAAAAATTAGAAACTAATTACTAAAATTGAAACTACTGTAACAGAATAGAAAATGCTGAAAATAAACTGTTGAATTGAAAAATGCAAAGTAGGAAAAACAAAAATTAAATGTTGTAAATGAAATTGATGTAACAGGACAAAAATTGCATGAATTAAAAAAGACCAGTTGGTTGCAACAAAACATAACATATTGTGATGAAAAATAGGGGAAAACAGGGGAAGAAGACGCAACTAAAAAAATAAGAGAAATTACAAATTTAATGATAAAACTCAACTGCTGAAATTAAATGCAAAAAATAGCAAGAAAACCTGTAATTTACAGCTATAGTCCTTCCACTGGTCTTGAGAGTGGGTCCTTGCTTTGAGGTCCAACAAAATTTGAACATTTCAAAAGGTGCTAAAGTAGCTTACAACATCAAAATTTTATGCAAGAAATAAAAATAATTAAATATGAAATTACAGCACTTTTTATTGATTGCTTCAACCTCGTACAATGATTACTTTACTATTGTTAAATCCTATTTTCCTACTGATTTTATCAAAGGGGCAGACAAGGAGTATTCATAATTAAATCCTCAACTTGACTACTTGTAAACGAGGGTGAAAACAGGGGACAATATATAATTTTATTAATTATAAAATTCTGAAGTTAATCTTGACTTTTCAGAATTAGGACAGTAGATTGAATCAGATGGATTGCCCTATTTTTACATCTCTATTTATTATTGAAGGCCTTGGAATAGTCTTGGGGAAGATCCATGTCAAATCTTGACCCTCTAGCTCATTATTTTCACCTTGAAATAAGTCAAAAACAGTTCTATTTTAATGCAAGAAAACCTACAATGCTCCAAAACATGTGGTTGAGTGTTCAATTCATGCAAGACCTCTGGTTGTTAGCTGATTGGATAATCTTCGATGCATGGATATGCTTCTCCCTTATCCATCATGTGTTGAAAATGCATTTTGACCCTCGGTTTGGAGTGCTACACTTGTTTTTCAGAAGACTACAACATGTTGCCCAAATGTTTTAGAGCAAAACTTGTAGATTCTATTATAATAGGCATGTAGTTTCTAGAATTTTTTCAGTTTGCACGGTTTGACTCCAAATCGCCTTAAGAGCATGAATTGTGGGTCGGAAACTCTTTTAAATATGTGGATAAGTTAGATTTCCAAACCTACCACCAAGACTTCCATTTATGATGTTTTTTATTATATTTTATTACATGCCTAATTAATGTTGAAATTATGCTAAATAACCATAAAAAGTTTATAAAAACTTATTCTAACAGTAACATATCATTTCCTACAATTTACCATATTAACATTAACATTAACATAATAATAATAATCAAAGTGTTTGCAATAGACTATAATATTTAGATAGAATTAAGCAAAATTGTGTGAATTGTCCTTGAAATAATGAGACTTTTTTTTGTCTCATCACTCCCATCTACATATTCTGATGCATACTCTCATGAATTTTTGTTGGCCATAACATCATTCAGGTCCAATTCTCTCTACATACTATCCCAAAACTTTTGAGCTGGTGAGTGATAACCTCTGTTTCTCCTTATCTCTTCTAGACAAACCTGAAACTATTGATTTGGTTATGGGTCAGAGTCAAAGTAGTAAGGATCAAGTGTAAGTATGGTGGATGGCCTAAAAAATAGGCCTATCCACTCATGCTTCATTACTAAAATCACTTCCATTGGTGCCATTGCCCTTCTATGAGATCAAATAAAATTAGTCGATGATATTTGGATTTCCTACCATAGAAAAGTGTGTGTGAGCAAGTACTTTTAGATTAGGTTGGTCATACTTGAGCAGAAGTCCAGGCCCTGCTTCTCTTATCTTGTATTGCTGTATTTTTTATTGCCATAATAACTGATTGTTCAAGGTGGAAGTGAAAGCTCTAATTTGTACATCTCTAGTATAAATATGTGGTAGAAATTGAACATCCTCACATAATGCAAACTTGTGCAAATAAAATTCACACAAGTTTTTCTACTCTTTTGGACTTTGTAAAAATGTGTTAATAAAAAATTGATCCAAAGATAGTTCATAAGGGAGGTCAAAGAAAATCCTCATAACCTACCACTTGTAGTATCGCTCTTTCAAGAATAGGCTGTAAATTCTAGCAAGTCTCTTGTATTCCACTACTTGTTCAACTATGTGGCATAAGTCCCTCGCTTTGGTTTTCAAAATTGTTATCTCTTCATTCTACATTTTGTTCTGCTCTTCCAAAGGATGTAGTGCTGCAAGACGCTCTTCTAGATAATTACAACGAGCCATCCACCTTGCCACTGTTGCATTATGATTTATTAATGAATTGTTGAATTACAATTGCTAGCGAAAGAACATGCATATGTGGAAAATCATTATGTACCTCTACCCTTGCAACTTGATTTACAATTTCCTCAATGACTTCTTTGATTTCCTCTTCCTCTGTTGATTCATATTCTGCCTCAATCTTGTGTTCTAAAGCTTTGTACACTGGAACCTCTTGCTTTGGAGCTCTCCTTTGTTTACCTTGTTCTAAAGCTTCTTCTTGTCTTTTTTATTTTGGAGCTCATCCTTGTACTAGTGTTTATTTTGGCATAGTTTGTGGTTGTTCTTACTCTAGAGCATTTTTTGCTTGTCTGGATATCTCCCCAATATCCATGGACTCTTTTCCTACCTGTCGCATAAACACTTCTTCATTTTCTGACTCTCTCTTCTGCCTTGCACTTCTGTCAACCTAAGGCTGATTTTCTTCCTTAAGTGGCTCTGGTTGGTATTCGTCCTATGTTAAAGAAGATTATGTCTGAGCAGAGTCTTCCTCTATTGAAGATAGTTCTTCCTGAGAAGAGTCTTCCTTTGTTGTGTTTTATGCAAAGGGTTCTTCTTGGATAGGGATATCTGCTTGAGCAGACACCTTTGTATCCCTAGTCCTAAAAATAACTCTTCTAGTCCTTCTTTTCTGCTTTGTAGGGTCTATTTCAAAATTTCTTTTTTATGCTCCCATTTGGTATTTTTTTAGTAGATGCAGGTCTACTGGTTGAGGAAGGTTCCCTTGCAGTTTTTGGTTGTTTATCCTTGGATTTGGTGGTTGCCCTACTTCTAGACTTCCTTGAAGTAATAGGGGTCTCTGCAACACTTGATTTTATTGCACTCCTAGACCCTTCTCCCTTCTCCTTTTGAGAGCTCTTAGAAATAGAGCCCTCTATCCAAGGCTCAAGGAATATCTTAAATGATTGGGAATTCCCTCTGAAATGATATTTACATAGAAGTTTTATTAGGCCATGATGTCTGACAGATCTTTGTCCTTCCTAAAATTACTTTGCCATGTCATGAAGAGCATGGTGTAGGTATAAGGGCAGATTAATCCTAGAGCTCTGGTCTATTAGCACCATGTCTCAGGTGAGTCAACAACTTAATGTGATGTCTTGATAATAAAGTAAACTGACCTTCATAGGTCAAATATCAAATCACCTAGATAGCAACCTCATCCTAGGGCTTTTTTAAGCTTGTTCTTTTTAACCCTTTGCAAATACGATTACTAATATGCATTTGAGGTTTAGGGTCTCCTTCCTCCCTAAATGTATTCACTAATTTTGGAAGGGTGGCCTTAAATGCTTTTGTTAACTCTACTCCTTCACAAGGAACTTCAGTAATTTCACTAAGAATTATGGGGGTTACCTTAATTCTCATGTCGTTGATGTTTGCTTTGCCATTTTGGAGAGTTCGTGCAAACTGCTCTGCTAGTCCTTCCAAATGCCCATCGAACTTTCACAAAAATGACATCCATATTGCTTATCAAAAAATTGTAACAACCTGAGGCTGGTGCTGTAGCTCATTGGTATCATCTGGCTCAACTTTTCTTTTTTGTCCTCCCATGTCAATTGTTATGCATGCTCGTGTTTTCTGTTTTATGTGGTTCTACAATTCTTTTTTGCACTCTTTTGGTTTTTACCTCTGTAATTTCTTTGTTGTAGAATGAAATTGGAGGTTTTTGGTTCATGGAGTTGGCACTTACGATGTGATGATTATTGTGTAGTCATGCTTGAAAGGCACCATATGCTCTGAAATATGGTGAAGTATTATTTGAAAATGCACATGTGAGTTTTGCATACTTCCCATGCACGAGCTAAGACACGTGGTAGATTGTGAGTCGAGTGAGACATGATTTAAAATTTATAACTTCATTTGGCATAGATAATGATGGTAGTTTGGAAAGTATGGTGAGTAAATTCCACATGCATCATTATCATAACAGTTTTCATGCTCCATAATGTGGATGATTGATCCGTTAGCCAATGACCTAGATTTTGTCGACTCAGCAAGTCTCATGGTAATCATAACACTATCATCCTTTTTTATTACTTACATGTTTGCTTTGAAACCATGCAATCACATATCTTAGGATATTATCTTGGTTCAATGTTCCAATGATGCACGATTGAAAATATGTACTTTTGTGATCATCATGACAGTCCTAGATAGCTACCACCTAGCATGACATCGGGCATTCATCATTTTCTTTACTTTTGTATACTATTTTTTTTAAAATTACCTTTTTCACGTGCAAAAATTTGAATTTGACTAAACCTTGTTTTTATTCTACCTATTATGCTAGAGCACCCGAAGCAATTTTGTTCTCATATTTAAATATTTTCAGAAATGAATCCCTTATAACCAAAGGTATGCCAAAATATCTTCTAGGGGTACTTAGTAGGGTATTTAATTTTACCAATTATATACATAGGTATGCCAAGCATTTAATCCTTATTTATGCAATATTAAGGCTAATTAATAGTAAGATTGAAGAAAATGCATACCTTACTATTGAAGAGATTTCATGCACCTTTTGGATTACTTGTTGATTGCATACTTAGGATTTTTGAAATCTAAAAAGTACATAGATGTAGTAATTAGAATTTTACAAATGATGAAAATTTTACAAGGAAAACAAGTCAAAAATCGATTTTCATGTAAGCCTTAATTCAATAGCACCTCAAAGAGGTTTTCACTATTGAATTATTTTCTTATTTTTTATTTAAAGAGCAACCATTTCTTTTTCACCTCTTCTTGATTGCATCCATAAATTTTCACAACCATTTTTTATTTTTCAATTCAAATATATGATCATTCAAAATCTCTATCAGAAGAGGAAGCCTCTTCTATCAAATGTAAGTTAGATTATAAAAAATATTGAGCAAATTCCACCTTTGTCAATGGCTTATGGTACAATCATAAATGATGTCCATTTACCACCAATTTTCTCCTTGAATCATCAATAGGAGAAAGTCGAACAACTCCATTCTCAAACACTTCTTCAATTTGATATGGTCCTAGCCACCGAGTTTGTAGCTTTCCAAGAAAATCAACATAGCGAGAATCAAACAACAATGCCCAATCACCAAGTTCATACTTGTTGCTCCTAATGTGACTATCATGCCATATTTTTTTATTGTTGAATGATATCCATTTGGTGAAGTGCCTCCAATCGAAGTTCATCCAATGCATTCAATTGCAAAATTCTCTCTTGTTATACCTACAACAACTCAATGCCAACTTCCAAAGATGTACAAAGTGTTAGTAATTCAAATTCAATTGGAAAAAGAGGTTTCTTACCATAGACCAATTCATAAGGTGTAAATCCTGTAGTGGATTTCCATGTAGTATTGTATGCCCAAATGACCTCTAGTAACTTGTTCATCCAATATTTCCTATGAGAAGCCATTGTTTTTGTTAGAATATTCTCTAGTTCTCTATTTGTGACTTCTACCTAACCATTTGCTTGGGGGTGATATGGTGATGACTTCTTATGTTTGATTTCATACAATTCAATAAATGCTTCTATAACCTTAGATGCAAATTGGGGTCCATGATCTGTAACAATAGATCATGGAGTACCAAATATTTAAAAATTTGGTATATAGAAAATCAGCTACCTTCTCTTCTTGAGCATGTTTAAAAGCACATACTTCGACCCACTTGGTCACATAATCAGTGCACATAAGAATGTGTTGCTTTCCTTGAGAAGGTGGGTCAATGGGTCCAATAAAATCTAACCCCCATCTCTCAAATGGTTCTAAAACCACTTGAGGTTGTAGAGGTATTTCATTTGTTGTAGTTGGTTTACCCATTCATTGACATGAATCACAATGTCATACATACTTCTTTACATCCCTATGAAGTGATGGCCAATAATAACCTACTCCCAACTTTTTTGGATGGTGTGTTTTACTGAATAGTGTCCTCCTGTTGGTTCATCATGACATGCATGAAGAATATCATACACCTCATCTTGTCAAATACATCGATGTAAAATATAATCAGGTCCACATTTGAATAGTAGACCATTGATCCACTTGAATGATGAACTTTGTTTAACTAATCATCATTTTTCTCAAGGAGTGAAGTGAGAGGGAAATTTTCCTATTGCTAGATAGTTGGAAATATCAGCAAACCATGGTGATTGTACTGAGATTGCAAATAACATTTCATCAGGAAAATAGTCCTCTACTGGTTCATCCTCACCTATGATGTTTAGTCTTGATAAGAAATTAGCTACTACATTAGCTTTTTTCTACTATAGTGATGTCAAATTCTTGTAGTAGTAGCAACCATCGTATTATTCATCCACTAACTAATGGTTTATTCATGAGGTATTTAATTGTAGTATGATCAATATGAATAAACACTTGATATCCAGTAATGTAGTGATAAAATTTATTAATAGCATATACTACTACCAAAAATTCATTTTTAGTAGTAGTATAATTATTTTTAGCTCTTGTCAAGTTTTTACTAATGTAGTAGATAGCATAATGTTCTCCATTTTCTACTTGGCCTAAAGTTGCTCCGATTGCAGTGTTAGATGCATCGGTTTGGATGTGAAATGGAAGTTTCCAATCTAGACCTCATAACACAGGTGGAGTAGTCAATTTTTCTTTTAAGGTGTCAAATGCAATTTGACACTTTTCTATCCAATTGAATTCAAAATATTTAGTCAACAAGGTAAACATGGGGCTTGCAATTGTACTAAATTTCTTAATGAAATGATGATAGAAACCAATATGACCCAAGAAACTCCTAACATTTATTTGAGTTTGAGGAGCAAGCAAGTTTTTGATAATCTCTATCTTCTTAGGATCTACTTGTATTCCTCTAGATGAGATATGATGTCCAAGAACAATGCCTTCTTCCATCATCATAAAATATTTCTTAGGGTTTAGGGATAGATTGTAAGTTTCACAACATGTTAAAACTTTGTCAAGATTTTCTAGAGTTTCATCAAAAGTTTTGCCACATACTGTGAAATCATCCATGTAGATTTCAACACAATCATTGGTCAAGTCAGAGAAAATAGCAAGGACAACTCATTGGAAAGTTGTTGGGGCATTGCAAAGTTTGAAAGGTAAAAATCTATAAGCAAAAGTTCCCCATGGGCAAGTGAAAGTTGTTTTCTCCTGATCTTTAAGTGCTACCTGAATTTGATTATATCCACTAAATCCATCAAGAAAATAAAAATACTTCTTCCCAATGAGTGTATCTAACACTTGATCTATGAATGGTAATGGAAAATGGTCTTTATGTGTAGCTTTGTTTAGTTCTCGATAATCGACACACACTCACATTTTTTCATTTTTCTTTGGAACGATAACCAATGGAGAAACCCATCGACTATCAAAAATAGGGTAGATGAATCCTACTTCTAATAATTTCTCAATTTCATATTTAATGATATCATGTAAAGCAGGATTCAATCTTCTTTGTGGTTGTCTTACAAGTTTAACATCCTCTATATAAATACGATGAGTGCATATATCTGGATGAATTCCTATCATATATTTATATTCCCATGCAAAAGCATTGGGATGTTGGCTCAATACATTAAATAATTTTACCTCTTAGTCATTAGTCAACCAACTATTGATATTTAAAAACTTTTTTGGTTGTATTTCAATTTATTTTGTACCAAGATGTATTGAATTGATTCCTTCAAAATTGCTTATCAATGAATTGAGTGGACAATGATGTGGTAAAAGAGAATGGAAAATTTGAGTATCTTTATCAAAAGCAATTCTTGATGGGATTAAATTTGATATAGGGCAATGAAAATATGAGAGAAGATGATGATGCCATCCATGTGGTAAATTAAAGGAACTATCTTGTATTGAAATGGATGGTAAATATTCAGGTTCTTGTTCTTCATCATTCCATAGTAATCGATTAATAGTAACTGGTTCATCTTCAAGTCTTGAATCATACAAATTGTTGATCAAAATAGTCTCTTCTTCAAAAATAACCCTTTCAGATGGATCCAACTCTTCTGCATGATCCTTTACAACTATGGTGGCCAAAGTTGAAATGTTCTCTTCATTTTTCTCATCTGATTCAGGAAACCATAAGTTACTAGAAAAATTGATTGAAGGTTTTGTAGGAGGATATAGAGAGATTTTCTTTGAGTCAATTCCATTAGAAATGGTCATATCTCCTGATCTACAATCAATGAAAGTAGTTATCATAGCAAGCCAAGGCCTTCCTAGAATTATTGGGTAACCATTCATAGTATTTTAGGGTTGTAATACTAGAAAATTGACTAGATATTCCCATGATGAAACCATCATAGGAATATTTTCTATGATTCCTTCTAGTTTAGCAATTAACCTATCAACCATTTCTAATATTGTAGATGTAGGATTTAGGTTGTTTAATTATAACTTTTGCATTGTATCCTTCATCATAACATTAATAGCTACCCCTAGGTCAATAAGAACATTAGATATTTGCATTGATCCTATGGTTATTATGACTATTGGACTTCTTGGATCACCATACTTAGGTGGGATAAGTTTTCCTACAAGTAGGTCTACTAATTTTCCATCCACTTGTATGGTTTTAGGAAATGCTTTCTTCTTTCTTCCTTATTTCTTAATACACAATTCTTGAACAGTCTTGTTAATCATTGGTACATATTTAATAGCTTGTAGCAAAGGAATCATAATATTTAAGCATTTTAATTCCTTTACCAAATCTAATTCTGAAGATGTTTCTAATATTTTGAATCATTCAGGATATGGTACTTTTTTTATGAAGAAGGTAAATTATCTTGAGGAAGGTTTTATTTTTCTTTCCCTTTTTCAAGATCTCATTGTTGGGGTTTTAATGTAGATGGGTCCTCTTGTTTGTTCTCATCAGCTCCCATTTCTACAATAATAGGTGGAGTGGGTTTAAGAAGTGTTTTTCTTGAATGCAATTGGATATTATCATAGTCAATGATATTTATCATGGTTGTATCTTCTAATTCAGCCATGTAGATAGGGGTTGCCTATCTAGTATTATTAGGATTGGCCATAGGTTGAGCTAGAAGTGGAGGTTGTTTTACTTGTTATTGTTGTTATTTTCTTTGAGGGTAATTTTGAGTAGGACCAGGCAATATATTTTATGGTTGGTTTTGATACCGATGTTGCCCTTGGTATGGTTGATGTTGTTGTACCCATTGTTGTCCTTGCATTTGTGGGTGCAACCATGGTGGATTTTGTTGATTCCATTGTTGATTCATCCATCTAGGTTGAGACCACTCTTGAGATGATGCCCATGGTGGTTGACCCCAAGGTTGTTGAGGTGGCTCTGAATTAGACCATGGCATAGACCAAGGATTATTTCCTCAATTTGTGGGAAATTGAGAAGCATTTTGATATGGGTATTGAGGAAAATTACCCCCTTGTATTTGTCCTACAAATTTGAGTTCTTCCATAGGTTGAGACTATTTTTCCAAGATACTTTTGAGTCCTAGTAACAAATGACATTGGTTTGTAGGATGTCCTTTTTCACAAATGCTACATATAGTAGATATGGAAGTCTTGTTCAAAGGACATTCATGAAGAGCATGCTTATTTTTACATCTTGGACAATAGATAGCTAAAGGTTTAGTAGATTTAGTCTTTGCATTCATTTCACCTAATGTTGTGTTAAGATGCACTAGAATATTAGTTTTGAGGTTGGAAAACTCTTCCATTAATTCTTTCAAGTCATTTCCATTGTTACCAGTTTTACATCTTCTATGTCTTGTATGGGAATAATTCTTACAAAGTTCCATGATTTCTTGAAATTCAAGTGTACTTACATCTCCTTTTCCCATAAGATCCAATACATCTCTTGATTCATCTTGTAATCCTCTCAAGAATATGGTTTTGCTAAGTTTTGGTTCTACACCTCCACATCTCTTATGAACAAAGGAAAATCTATCCAAATAATCTTCTAAAGTTTCATCTTCCTCTTGTTTCATCCTAAATAATTCATCCTTCCTATTCTTTACTCGATAATATTCTTGGTATTTCTCCAAAAATACTCTTTCTATTTCATCCCAGGTTTGGATTGAATCAGGTGCTAAGCTCATGAACCATCATAGGGCAGAGTATTTTAGCATGGAAGGAAATAATTTGAGTTTTTTATTGTCATTCGTATAGTCATAAGTTTGGCATACAACCTTAAACTCAAATAGAAATTGATCAGGATCCTCAGATGCAACTCCCCTAAAATTTGGTAATACAAATGGTGAAATGGTTTTCATAGGAGAGTTTTGAGTAGGATTTAATCGAATAGGATATTGGAAAGTTTTGGTAGGGGTGTTGGTGTCACCTAGATTAAGAACATTATTGCCCCTATCTAAATTTCCTTGTAAATCTACCATTATATGTTCCCAACACCAAGTATAAATCCTTTTAAATTGGTTTGATCATATAGATTTGTCAGGGGTAGGTGGTGTTGAACTAACAATTTGTTCTTCTTGCAATTCTCTCTTAGGGGATTCTACACTTCCTGAAGATGATTGTGATTCTAATTCAACATTTTCAAGAATCTCAAATTTAGGTAACTCAGGTATAGGTTCAACCTCTCGTCGTGAATATCATCTTCCTATGGCTTGTGGGAAGTTTGATCTAATAAATCTACCTCTTTCATCTCTAAGCCTATTCATACATCCTAGTTTTAAAAAAAACTCCTATTCTAGTGTCCTAATGTCTGAGATGCAATCCCAAGCAATGCAACTATTTTCATGCAAAGTTGTTTTGTTTTTGTTTTGTTTTTACAACTTCACAAGATAATAATTGAATGACTTATTTGTTCTCTAACAACACCAATTTGTTCCTTGACAATGATGCCAAAAAGTGATGAGTGTCATTAATGCTCTCACTTTAATTAATTTATCAAATCTAGGGTGACATCCTAAGGCTGTATGCGATAGAGGTCATTGGAATTGTGACTTAGGAATCAGGGCACTAGACTATCCTAAAGAAAATAGAGAATCACAATGTCTTTGCAAAGAAACTACACTAAATTGCACACTTTGCATGGAAAGAAATGCTAACTAATTTGTAGAATTAAACAAGCTAAAATTGAAAGATGCTATGCTAATTTTGACTAAATTGAAATAGCAAAAAATAGAAACTAAATATTGAAATTGAAACTACTTTGATAGAATGGAAAATGCTAAAAATAAACTACTGAAATGAAAGATGCTAAAATAAAATTTAAAGTAGGAAAAATAAAAATTAAATATTGTAGACACCAAAACCTAGGCATTTACAAAACCCCATTTGCACCCCACCATCACAATATTGTATAATAAAATTATATACCGAAGTCTAAACTTAGGCATATAAATATTGCACAATAAAAGTATTTTCCAAATTTTATAAATCTGGAAAATCTTCCTAGGATACCCTACCTAATCACTAGACATGTGTACTGGCCACATCACCAACACCCTTACCAGATCTCACACACTCATGTCCCCATTTACCCTTCACATGGGACAACCCTCACACCTCACTCCACTTGCCCTCACTCATTAGCCATATCACCCTAGTTAGGTGAGACACCCTAAGTGACTCACTATAATTATCTTTTCCATTTGGCAGCCCTAGATTGCCACTTGGCAATCCTGGCTTACCACCTCCCTTTTCTCTCCAAAACCCCAAATTGCCTATAAAAGCAACCCAACCCCATCAACCAAAGGAGGCTGAGAACATACACTATCAGCATATCAAAATAATACCAGGAGTTCACACGCATCTTGAGGAAACTAGATATTTGAAGCCTCGGAGCACCCTTCTTAGAGCTTTATGCTATTCAGCCTCAACTGATCGTTCATAGTTACACAATAGCAAACACCCTTTCATGGTTTCCTAACCACACTCCCATGGTTCACTAACCCTAACCACGCACCTACGGTTACTCAGAGTGCTAAAAAATATGATAGACATGGATTTGTAGTTTTATTTTTAGTAAGGAATTTCAGGTTTTATTTCTATGTTTTCTGTACTGCATTTCTTGTTTCTGCAACTAGGGTTCTGTAGTGATATTTTCTATCTTGATCAACAGGTTCTACTGACCCTTGTTTGACTTCCATGTGTGCACAAGACAGGTGCTTGGAGAGCTATTGAAGCTAGAGTGGTCCCATTGCTAGATATCAAAATACCACTCACCCTTGGAGCTATAGCAGAGAAGCAAAGAACACACTGTAGTTTGCTAAAGAGTTGGAAGACCCCCTTATTAAAGCATTGTACTTAGGAAAAGAGAGCATTGTAATATTTACCCAAAAAAATTGGGGTAAAGCATTATAAATTGGGAGATTCAGGCTCCCCTGTATCAATACAAAGAAAAATTATTTATTATGTTGCAATGTCTCCTTTTATGTTTCGTGTGTTTGTGTTCAATTATTTTGGCTACAAATGTTATAAATGAAATTGTTGTAATAGGACAAAAAATTCATGAATTAACTAAGACCAGTTGGTTGCAACAAAATATAATATATCATGATGAAAATTTGGGGAAAATAGGAGAATAAGACAACTTAAAAAATAGGAGAAATGATGGATTTAATGCTAAAACTTAACTACTGAAATTAAATGCAAAAAACAACAAGAAAACTTGTAATTTACAACTATAGTCCCTCCATTAGTCTTGAAAGTGGGCCCTTATTCAGAGGTCCAATAGAAGGTGAACATTTCAAAAGGTGCTAAACTAGATTAGAACGTCAAAAGTTCATGCAAGAAATAGAAATAATTAAATCTAAAATTATTGCACTTTTTATTGACTACTTCAACCTTGTACAATGATTTCTTTACTATTGCTAAATCCTATTTTCCTACTAACCTTGTCAAAGGGGCAGACAAGGAGTATATATAATTAAATCTTCAACTTGATTGCCTAGAGACAAGGGTGAAAATAGGGGACACTATGTTATTTTATTAATTACAAAATTCTGTAGTCAATCTTGACTTTTCCAAAATTAGGACAGTAGATTGAATCAGATGGATTACCCTATTTTTACATCTTCATTTGTTGTGAAATACCTTAGAATAGTCTTGGAGAAGATCCATGTCAAATCTTGACCCTCCAGCTCGCCATCTTCACCTTGAAATCAATAAAAATAGTTATATTTTTAATGCAAGAAAACTTGCAGTGCTCTAGAACATGTGGTTGCGTGTTCAATTCATGCAAGATCTTTGGTTGTTGGCTGATTAGCTGATCTCTGATACATGGATATGCTTCTCTCTTATCTCCTATGCGTTTAAAATACACTTTGACCCTTAGTTTGGAGCACTACACATGTTTTTCAGAAGATTGCAGCTTGTTGCTTGAATGTTTTGGAGCATAATCTACATATTTTATTACAATAGGCTTGTAGATTCTAAAATTTGTGTAGTTTGTACAATTTGACTCTAAATCGCCTTAAGAGCACGAATTGTGGGCCAGAAACACTTTCAAATATGTGGACAAGTTAGATTTCCAAACATATGACCAAGACTTCATTTATGATGCTTTTTATTATATTATATAATATGCCTAATTAATGTTAAAATCATACAAAATAACCATAAAAATATAGAAAAGCTTGTCCTAGCAATTACATATAATTTTCTACAATTTAACCATATTAACATAATAATAATCAAAGTATTTGGCATAAACTGTAATATTTAGATAGAATTAAGAAAATTTGTATGATTTGTCCTTGAAATAATGAGATCTTTTTTTGTCTCATCAATTCTACTAATTTTGGATGTTGATCTCTATATTATTGCCACCCTATGAAAATTTTTATGTTTTTTTATCTCCTTTTAATCAAGTCTAAATTGATTTTAATCTCCAAAATTTATCTTTCTTACTCAAAATATTATGATATTCACTAACTCCCTTTCCTCTAAGCTTGGATTATTATTCTCACCTTTTTGAAATTTTGAATATTTCTCTTTATTTCTTCTTTGTTCTAAAAAATATTTCCAAAAGTGTTCTTGTTCCATCCCTTTAATATAGATGTCATTGATTTAATTTGTTTTGGAAGTGTATACAACCCATCATTTTTTGAAGAATTCTACGTTTGTGCTATCATATCAACAAATTGAGGATGGTCTTCCCACATTTGCTCATATTTAAAATATATATTTTTTAAATTCACTTACCACCATTTTAACTCTTATTGGCTAGTCATATGAACTAATCCTTATCAAGGTATCAATTTTAGCACAAGTGCCTTTATCTAGCCAATGATATGAGAGTATGAATTTATCTTTTTTTTTTGCTATTAGGTTTTATCCTGTCTTGTTGTTGGTACTTGTATAATTGCCCTCTTTATACTTAACCTCCCATAGACTATTGTTTTGAATAAAAGTTGATAAATCTCCATCTAGATTGGTTATGGCATTAAAATTTTTGATGATTATGAATCATGTTTCTTGGTCTTTACTTCTCATAAAGGTTTCAATCCCACTCCATACTCTTGATATTCCCGACTAGGTTGTATGTCTATAGACATTGATAAGGATGGAACAAATATTTGTAAAGTAACATGTGACTAATGAGGTTATCCAATTCCTAGTTTTATGAATGGTTTCACATGAGGTTTTATCTAGATTCCAACATGTTAGAATATCCCTTGAAACTCCTTTTGAATCCACAACATTCCATTTACATCTTTCCCATACTGCTTTTATAGTTTTGTAAACATCTTACTTTGTCATGTTAGTTTCTTGGATACAAAAAATATTAGGCTTATTACTTAAGTAGAGAACCCTGATACACCTCTACTTCAGGGGGCATTAGCACCCCTTACATTCCATGATATGGTAATAATATCTCATTAGGGGTTGATGGCCCCTCCTGCAAATTATCAATGCTATTTTGTTGGTTGGTAAATAGAAGTTCAACCAATTTAGTTTATTTTCCTCTCTCTATGTTTGCTCTTACTTGCCTGGTTCTCGATTGATAATTTGAAGGTTTTTCTCTTTTTGCCTTGCTAGTATCGATAGTAGATCTTATTATTATATTTCTCAATATTATTTCATAACTTTCCTGGATGGTGCATAGTACCTCAAGCAAGTCTTCAAAATTTGATGAGGCACAATTCTTAGATTCAACAGGAATGTCCATCCCTAAATCAGGATCATACCGAGTATATGAATCCTTGTTAATATTTTGATCTTATTGTACTATGTCCTCTAAGATTTTATTTGCTTTATCTTCATAGGCTAAAGCCTCAAAGGAATTGGTATTTCTTCCAATATCTTTACTTGTTTATCTCTACTATTTATTTACTTTCATATATCTAGACTTAGTTTTTGAAAGTTGAAAACCATCTTAATCCATATCCATTTGTAAGTTTCTCTTGCAGTTTTCTACATATGTTTCTATTGGACTTTTCTTAGGATATGATCTCTTGATATACATTACCTCATGACATCTTCTACATATAAAAGATATATTTTTATAATCCATGGTTTGATCCATAACTTACCCCCATACTTAATAATGATTAATTTTGTTAAAATATTTATTGATATCAATCATAATTGTTGAGTGTGCAAATGCCAAATCATCAAGGGTGACAACGTACTTGGAACAAAAATTTATTACCTCTTGAAAGGGAAGTATTTTCCCCAAGGTTTGGGTATCCCAGGTCTTGGCCAGTGTGGATAGACTCAAAGGTCATTGGTAATAGTTCCTTTAAAGAGGTATTTCTTGGTTATGTTTAAAAATAATTTTTTTGGTATAATGCTTAAAAATAAAACCAAAAACTTACTTGTCTTAAATAATTCCACTACATTAGTATTTAAAGGACAAACAAATAGTATAACGAACTGAGTACAACCACCATCAACATGCGCAGATTGAATACATCAAATTTTGAAAGCCTTATATCATAGAAATGTTCATTGAGTACATAAATTCAAATTTATCCACTCAGGTGGATTATAAGAATAGAGCTCAAATTCATAGAGGTGTGGTTCAAAAATGCCATCCAACTACAAGTAAACAATGCAAAGAAAACTAAAGAGGCCAGCTAATAGATGGTTTTCGACCCTTGTAATAGACTAGTAAGCCATTATTTATTAAAATGTTTTTTAGCCTTCACATAGTGTTACATTTATAATTAATTGTTATTCATTATCCCAAGACATGCTTTGATCATGTGAGACTATTTTCAATCATCTTTTGGCCATGCCTTATCAAATTTTAATTTGCACAAAGCTGAGGAAATTTGGAACAGTTATGCCTCGTTAATTCTCTATTACTTTGCAAAACCATTGATTTTCTTATATCTTCCATCTTGCACGATTATATTTACTCATTCTGCATTAAAATTCCATGTTCATTTTTACGTCTGCTAACAAAATATTCTGCAACATAAGAACAATTGTTAAAAAATTAATATTTTTTTTTGTATGATATATATATATATATATATTGTTGGAATATATTACATTATTTGGTACATGCTAATGTACCACCTTGGGTACATATTTAGATTAGGAGTGTGTCTTAGATTAGAGTGTGAGTATTTACTTTATGCAATGTAATAAATGCACAAGTATTATTAGAGTGTGCAAAGTATTTAATGATGTAAATGTGCATAATAGTCCATGTGCACATGAGTCCATAGAATAGGAAAGTGAAGAGTCTCAAGAAGAGTGAAGGCCAAGAATACTCCATATGAAGAGTCACATTCCATTCTATATATAGGTCTATATGTGAGTGTGAAAGCATAATGAAGAGACACAATGTAGATTGAGCATGTATGAAGTATGGAGTATTTGAGATCTCCATTCTATATCAAAATACTATTTTTGTGAGCATTTGTTAATGGTAGTTTTCTGTGTAGTTGCAGAAGTTATTCATGAGTTTTATATGTTTAGAATATTGTCATTATCTTATATTTGATATAGCATTCTTATTTTAGATCTTGTGGTTATTTTACATTAAGCATTTAGTATCAAAAGCTAATAGTGGTATCAGAGCCACAAGGGATATTGATAGGAGATAGGGAGAGCCACAAGAGAGATTGAGAGGAGATAGGGAGATTTCATTTTTAAAAATTTTAAAGTTGCTTTTTGGCTAGAGTCTTTCCACAAGGTTGTAGGAAAACTCGTGAAGACTAGGACTCAACAAAGATTGCTTTTCCACTAGATTGAAGGATAACTAGTGAAGTTTAATGATTTTAGAGATCTAGAGATTTGGATGTATTTGATTGTTGTTATCTAATTTTTGTTGTAAAAAATTAGTTCTCAAAAGTTGAGAAGCTTCCTACAATGGATAGAGAAGAATTTCATCTTTGATTGCCTGAAATTCTATGTGCTTTCCTCATGCAGGGATTAGTTTTTGAGTTGCAGCAAAAGAGTAGACATTGAAGATTAAGGAGGTCCAAGAAAGAGGTCCCATTGGAGATTGAATATTGAGGAGACCCAAGAAAGAGGTCCCCATAGAATATTAGAGATTGAATATTGAGGAGACCCAAGAAAGAGGTCCACATAGAAGATTGAAGGAAGGAGAAAGAAGCCAAAAAATGCCTATTGAAGGTTGAGAAAGAGGAGACCCAAGAGAAGAGGTCCCCATTACAGATTTGAGAAAGGAGATAGGAGATTTGAGAAAGAAGATTGAGAATTTGAAGACCCAAGAGAAGAGATCTCAAGCAAACTTGGAAGGAGAAAGAAGAAGGCTAGAGAAGCCCTATTGAAGAAGTTGAAGAAGTGGCCATTGGAGGAGATTTGAAGAAAGATCGAGGTAGAATATTGCAAGTAGGAGAAACTCCTAAAAAGAAGAATTTGGGATAATTATCACCATTCGAAAACAAGCCCAAAAGGAAGAAGGATTTGGCAAGAAGTTTGCCAAATTTTGAAAAGGATTTTTGAAGACCTCAAGACATTCAGATTCTTGAGGAAGAGGCCATGAAAGAGGTCAGATTTGAAGATAGAACTCAATGAGAGCTAAGGAGGAGAAAGGAGATAGAAGAGGCCACCAATTTGAGAAATTTGAAGATAACCATTAAGAATTTGAAGGTTGATTTGTAGAGGAGAATATTGTTGATTTTTGTGATAGAAGTTGAAGGGTCATAGGACAAAAAATTGAAGGTGACATAGAGCTACAAATTGAAGAAGATTTGGGTAGATTTTGAAGTGCCCTTGAATAACCAATTGAAGGAAGGCTTGATAACAAACTAAGGTAGTGTATTGGAGGAGTTAGAGACTATTTTTGAATAACAAGATACAGGAGAAGAAAATAGATTTTTGGAGCAGCAATTTAAGAGATTTGGACTACAAAATTGGGTAGCATTAAAGGGAGATAGTAGAGCTACGATTTGAAGAATTTTGGGGTAGATTTGAGAGAGCTTTGGATAGCAAAAGTGAAGGAATATTTGGTAGCAATTGAAGCTAAAAATTGTAGATATTTTGGATAGCAAGAAGGCAGCATTTGGAGCTGCAAAAATCAGAGAAGTTGAAGATAAAGAAGGTTGATTTCAAACAACATTTGAAGAGGAAGAAAGGCTGAAAATTTCAGCATTCTATAATAGTTGTTTGGCAAGGAGAAAGAGAAGATTCGAACAACATACTTTGAAGAGGATAGAAGTTGATTTTGGGGCAGCAAAGTAAAAGGTAGTGAAGCTACAAAATTCATAAATTCAAGATAGCAAAAGGTGAATCAAATCACCAAGGAGACTAGCTTCAAAAAGGAGGACAAAGAGGTTTGTAATATTGGTGCTATAAAAGTTTATTATTCAAGCATTCAAATTAGCTTATTATAAAGTTTTTGAAAGCACCATATTAGAGTTATTAAAGCCAACAAAATATAGTTTAAGCTAAGTGTCTCCAAGCCAAGGAAGGAGGCATCATTATCATCCTAGAATCTACAAAATACAACAACAAAAGTAAAGTTAAAGATTGCTTGAAAGGGAGTAATAAGGAGAAGGAAAATTAGTATATATATGTTGTTCTTATAATCCAAGGAAGTGCAAAATTTTTAAGTCTTATTGAATAAAATAAAGAGATCAAATAGTGCACAAGAACAAGGTAGAGTTTCCAAAGACATCATACCAAAGGAGTGGTAGAACCACCATCTTGAAGGAGGAGCCACCATAGTGAAGAAGAGCCACCACATTGGATGGAGGAAGCAACATAAAAGAGGAAGATAAAATATCATTGGAAAGAGAGTTTAAGCACCATAGGAGGCAACATTATTCGAGAGAAGTTGAGACATCGTTGAGTAGAGCTTGAGCACCAAAAATTGAGGAGCCACCAAAGTAGAGAGCAAGCACCATTACTAAGAAGTTTTGAGCATCAAAACCATGGGTCGTTTGGAGTGAATCATTGAAAGAAATCCAAACACCATTAGAAGGAATTCAAACAATCATTTGTTGTTACTTCATTGAAGATACATTGGAAAGAAGATATTGAGTGTTGAGGAACTGAAGAGTAGAAGCATTGGAGGTAAAGAATTGAAGTTGTTACCAAGTGTAGAGGAGAAGTAGTGCATTACCAAGCATAGAGAAGAAGAGGAGCATTACCAAGAGGAGGAAAATATGTTACATGGAGGAGAAGCACCAACCATTTGACCTAATTATCACTTGGGAGGATAAAATATATTTTCCAAGTGTCACAATGCAGAAGGTAGCTCCAACCAATGCCAGGGAAGTGAAACATCTCCTTGTATCCATAAGTGCATGAGGGACAAGTCATACAAGTGCATTCATGAGAGTAGAGAGTGGTGCAAGTTAGTGGAGCACTGCACATTAATGGTCAGAGAAGCCAACAAGCATACAGAGGAAGGTTAGAGTCTTGAAGACTGAATTTAATGAGCACCATACACAAGGAGGAGCATTAAATACATTGGAGAGAGAAAAAATATTTGGAAGTTCATTTTTGGAGAACAACACCTAAAATAGAGTGCAGGTTGCAGAGTTGAAAAGTCTCACGAGGAGCAAGCCAAAAATGTAGCGCGCCATATTCAAGGAGGTACATAAAACATTTAAATTAATTTGCTTTTTACAAAGGTTAAGGAGGTATAAGGAATATCAATACTAAGGTTAAGATTAATTAATCTATTATGCTTGAGATTAATTGAATGAATGGAGGTATAAGGTAATGAATTGATAAATTATAACCTTAGAAGATTTATTGAATGATTTGGAAGACTTTTGAAGTGAAGAGAATTTAATTTGAAAGTTTTTGAAATTACTTTATTTGAAATTCAAGCATAGAAATATTTGCAAATAATTTGACTTGGAGGAATAAGGATTTCTACATCGAAATAGGAATATTGAATTTGCAAATATCTTTGTTTTCTAAATTTCTAATTTTGGAGTTATAAGGAATTCAACACCAACATAGGTTTTTGAAATTTAGAAACCATATTATTGAAAATTGAGAGATATAAGAAATACAACATAAAGTTGTTGGAAAGTTGGAAAATTACATTGATATTAGTCTCTTGTTCAAATTAACGAGACATAAGGAATCCAACTTAAAGTTCTTGAAAGTAGAGAATTTTATCAAAAATTGAAATTGCATCAAAATTATCTTTAGCTTTCTATTCATAATTAGGGAGACAAAAGGGATTCAACTCAAAGGAAAACTTAGAAAGCTAAGTATTTTATCAAAGCTATATTATATTCAAAACACTTGGGAGACATAAGGAATACAACAATAAAACTATTTTTGAAGATAGTAATGGATAAGTTAGCAAGAGGAACATATCATCACAAAGTACACTATGAAAGGATTCAAGATCAAAGTCCATACAATATTCCATATCAAAAATGCAAAATTACTTCAAGCACAAATAATTCTACAAGTCAAAATGGTAAAGATCTTTGGTTTATTGATTCTGGTGCAAGTCATCACATGACAAGAAATTTACAATGGTTTGATTGCCTTGAAGTCACAAACAATCTTGGGTTAAAAATTGTAGATGGAAAAACCTATCTTGTGCATGGATATGGGTGTGTAACACCTAGTACATATTTTCCAAATATTTTGTTACATGATGTAATGTATGTTCCTGGATTAACATCAAATCTTATTTCAGTAGCCAAATTGGTAGAGAGCAAAAGAATGATTGATTTTAGATATATAAATGGAGTCAATAAGTGTCTCATTATAAATAAAAATGAGATAGAAGCTACAGGATCAATTTACAATGATATATATGCTCTAGACTCAATTGGGATTTCACAAGATATTATTGTAGTTCAAAATAATACTAATGGATTTTCTGAGGAACAGATTGCAGGAAATGGAAAATCTATTTATCATAAAAGTCGATGGGGAAATCAAAGATTCAGAATGAGAAATATGAGAGGACAACAATACTGTGGACTACTTGGTCATCTACAGATTAAAGAAGAAGAACAAGAACCTGATCAAGTTGAAGGACTTATGAAATATGAAGATCCATATTGAAGACTAAAGTCTTCAATAACCAAATAATGTAATACAAGGGGGTGTTGGAATATATTACATTATTTGGTACATGCTAATGTACCACCTTGGGTACATCTTTAGATTAGGAGTGTGTCTTAGATTAGAGTGTGAGTATTTACTTTATGCAATGTAATAAATGCACAAGTATTATTAGAGTGTGCAAAGTATTTAATGATGTAAATGTGCATAATAGTCCATGTGCACATGAGTCCATAGAATAGGAAAGTGAAGAGTCTCAAGAAGAGTGAAGGCCAAGAATACTCCATATGAAGAGTCACATTCCATTCTATATATAGGTCTATATGTGAGTGTGAAAAGAACAATAATGAAGAGACACAATGTAGATTGAGCATGTATGAAGTATGGAGTATTTGAGATCTCCATTCTATATCAAAATACTATTTTTGTGAGCATTTGTTAATGGTTGTTTTTTGTGTAGTTGCAGAAGTTATTCATGAGTTTTATATGTTTAGAATATTACCATTATCTTATATTTGATATAGCATTCTTATTTTAGATCTTGTGGTTATTTTACATTAAGCATTTAGTATCAAAAGCTAACATTTTTTAAGTCCTAAGAATTTTTTTTTTTTGTGGAAAACATCCCATAAGGGATGCCACTTTTGGGTAAGATCCAAGGAGGCAAGGGTAAAGTCCTGAGAAAATTTAATTACCTGAAATGAATTTTATTTGCACAAGAATGAATCAAAATATTTCCAATAGTTTCGAAATAAAAATGCAATTGCCTGAAAAAAAAATTGAATTGCCCAAAAATAAATTGCAATTACCTCGAAATAAATTTCAATTGCCTAAAAATAATTTTATTTATTTGATTTCCTCGAGGTTTGATATTTTTCTAAATTTCTTATTAAATTTCATGTGCTATTAGTTTAAGGATGAATTATTTATTTGTTGATAAAATATTTAATCCTGGTCATTGGGAGATATAGAAGATAAAATATCCATCGTTGGTTCCATTCTTTACTGATTTAATCCTGGCCATTGAGGAGATATGGGAGATAAAATATTCATCGTTGGTTCCATTCTTTAATGATAAAAGATCCATTGTTGGTTCTATTCTTTAACGAATAAATCTTGGCCATTGGAGAGATATGGGAGATAAAATATCCATCGTTGGTTTCATTCTTTAATGATAAAAGATCCACCATTGGTTCCATTATTTAATGATTTAATCTTGACCATTGGGGAGATATGGGAGATAAAAGATTCATTGTTGGTTCCATTCTTTAATGATAAAAAAATCCACTATTGGTTTTATTTTTTAATGATTTAATCCTGGCCATTGGGGAGATATGAAAGATAAAAGATCCACCGTTGGTTCCATTCGTTAATGATTTAATCCTAGCCATTGGGAAGATATGAAAGATAAAAGATCCATCGTTGGTTTCATTCTTTAATGATAAAAGATCCACTCTTGGTTTCATTTATTAATGATTTAATCCTGGCCATTGAGGAGATAAGGAAGATAAAATATCCATAGTTGGTGCATTCTTTAATTATTAAATCCTAGCCATTGGAGAGATATGGGAGATAAAATATCCATCATTGGTGACGATTTGCAAAAGATTTAATCTTGGCCATTGGAGAAATCTAAAAGATTTAATCATGGCCATTGGAGAGGTTTGGGAGATTTAATCTGGGCCATAGACGAATTCATTAGTGTTCAAGATATTTTAAACATCTTCAAAATAAAATCCAATTGCCTAAAAATGGTTTTTAATTGCACGGAAAAGAATTCTAATTTCTTAGAGATGAAATTTTTTTCTTTTTTACTTTCCAAAAATAATATCTCAAAGCTTGGAAATGAATTTTTTAATTTTTTATTATTACTTTTTTAATTTTCCGAAAATAATTTCTTAAAACCTGAAAATGAATTCTTTTTTTTTTTTTGGTATAAGGTAGAGGTGGTTATAAGGTCCACAAACCTTTTACAAAGTCAAAATGGGCTGGTTCTAGCATCAAGACCGTATAATCATAATACAAAATGGATCTTTCTAAGACTCACATTAAGCCATACTTAGAGTCCACAGTCCTATACTTGTCGCTTGACTATTCAGGATAAAACAAAAACCAAACAACACCTAGCACTTACTAACACTAGGTTGTCTGTCATCGTACACTTGTCACCTCCCGTGCCCCAGACAAATGGGATGCCTTTTCTCGCCTAATTCCATCTCGTCGGATTACTCATCATCGACCCCTCTCGATCTCCCCGATGCTCTAACGAGTTTGATCTTAGCTCTTCTCTAGCGACCAACACCAATAGTTCTTGAGGGAAGTTATCCTTCCAAATTTGCATCTCCCCAACGAAACCGCAATATTTGCCATTAGATCCGCTCGCTTCGGTTCCCTTCTCTGAAGGTGTGTTGGATTCGGGCATTAACCAAATGAGATTTATGAATCTTTGCTTCTAGGATAAGCTCCAATATGGTCCAACTGGGGTCTTTATCCTCCTTAATTGCCTTGATTATATTAAGCGAATCCCCTTCAAAGATAACTTCCTTATAACCCTCAAGTCTGGCAATTCTCATTGCCTGCATGCGAGCTCGAGCCTCGCAAAATGATTTGTTTGAGTTCCCAAAGGCTCTGCAAAGGCAAGGACCACTTTTCCTTCCTCATTTCTCAAAACTCCTCCTCGCTCCCGCAGCCCCGGATTTCCTTTAGTCGCCCAGTCAAAATTAAACTTAACCCACTTTTGTGTGGGGGGTATCCACTTGACACCATCCCGTGGGTTGGTTGTAATGTCTAGGTCTGGAAGTTCCTCTCCCCAGTTCCGCAAAATCCTCCTTTCCCTTAGAGACATGGTCTCATTTTTGAAGAAGAAAGTTTTCTAGTTTTCTTTCAAAGCTCTGATTATTTTATTACCACATAACCTGGGATCTTTCTTACGTCCTTTAAATACTCTCTTATTTCTCTCATTCCATATCCCCCATAAAAAATGGGGTAAGCTGAGCTTCCAGAGCCAAGTCAAAAGCTTTGCTCGGAAGGGGGAAGCCCACTGTATGCAGAAGTCAGACATGCTATTTGGACATACCCAATCTATATGAAATTTGGACAGGATCATTTGGAAGACTGTACAAGAAAAATCACAAGTTAGAAATATATGACTTACGATTCTATTGCTTTCTCACACAAGATACATCGATTGATGAATTGGAAACCTCTCCTTTGCAGATTATCTCGTTGTCGGGATCTTATTTTGAACTCGCCAACCAAAAGAAGAAAGCTATTTTTGGGGTTAAATTATTTAACCAAATAACGAAGTCGGAGTCCGACCATTGAATCCCGAGTGGATTAACTTATAGGCGATTTTTATTGAATAGATCCCACCTGTAGTTTTTACCCAAATCACTTTATCTCTTCCTCTCCATGGAATGATTGGGAACACCCATAAAGAATCATTGATTTTGGTTAGGGCCACCTTCTCTTGCTCGACAGCATTATGAATCGTGATTTTCTTCCAAGAAGAAGTTTCCCGTGCTACAGACAATAAAATCCCCTACTTTTCCTCCCATTTCCTTCGAAAGTTTATGTTGGAGGACCCCGAAGGTCTAAGTTATCTTTCGGAGGGGCCTCTTCCAACCACGGGTCTTTCCAAAAGTCCACTTGTCTTCCATTACCAATTCTCCATCCGATGCCTTTCCCGACTACCTCCCGACATTCGAGCAAACAATTCCAAAAATAGGATCCTCTAGGAAGATTATCGACTTTCAGGAAGTCCCGATTATTTCCGATATATTTTGCCTTAAGAAGTTTTACCCATCCCAATTGATCATTATTGATAAATCTCCATACCTGTTTGCCAATCAGAGCTTGATTCAATTCTTTCATTCTCTTTAACCCCAGTCCCCCCTGATCCTTGCTTGCACACACCGATTCCATGCTACCAACGAAATTCTCTTTCTCTCCTCTGAACCTGACCACAAGAAGATGCGTTGAATTAGCTCCAATGTAGCTCGAACCTTTGCAGGCATTCTAAATAGAGACATGCAAGAAATTGGAATGCTCAGTAAAGTAGTTTGAACTAATAAGGCTTTTCTCGCGGAGCCGAGAAGGTCGCCCTTCCACCCTCGCTAACTTTTTGGAGATCCTGTCAATGATCGAGTTCCACAAAGTAGCCTTCATTCTTCCTTCGAACATAGGCATACCTAGATAAGTTGCTCGGTAGAAGCTCCTTTCCACAACCGAAGAGGTTAGCTATTCTTTCCTCCCTCCCACCAGGCGTGTTAAAGAAATAGATGCTACTCTTCTTATAGTTTATGTACTCTCTTGCTTTCGTCTCATACTTGGTTAGAATTCTCTTCAACTTCCTAGCTTGAGGCACCGAGGCTTTGGACACAATGATTGTATCATCCACAAACTCGTTGGTGAGACACTGCCCCGCTTGTTGAGGCTGGTTTAAAACCTTCCAATTGACCATCCGCCACCGCTCGCTGAAATGTTCCTACCCAATGCTTCCGCTAAAATAATAAACAAGTATGGAGACAAAGGATCTCCTTGTCGCAACCCCCTTTCACTCTTAAAGTAACCGGAGGGTGACCCATTCACCATGACAAAAAATCTTGTAGTAGAGATACAACTAAAAATCAACTTAATCCATTGGGGACAGAAACCAAACTTACCCAAAATCTTGGTGAGGAACCGCCATGAGACCCGGTCGTAGGCTTTATTCATATCAAGCTTTAGTAACATACCCGCTTCCTTACTAGTCACCATTGAATGAATAACCTCATGAATTGTGATGATACCATCCAATATTTGTCGCCCTTTCACAAAGCCACCTTGGTTCATATCAATGATGAAAGGAAGGATAACCTTCAACCTATTGGCGATTGTTTTTGTGAGAATCTTCATCGGAGTGTTACATAAACTGATAGGGCGAAAACTAGAAAATTCCATTGCTCCCACTAGTTTAGGGATGAGAACTAAAAAAGTAGCATTAACTCCTTCTGGGATTTCCATGTCCTTTTGAGCCTCAATTATAGCTTCCACTACATCATTGCCTAGGATATCCCAAAACTTCTGGAAGAAAGCCGCAGGGAAGCCATCCGGTCCTCGGGGAGTCGTTACCATCCATGTCAAAAAAGACCTTCTTTATTTCCTCCTTTGTGAAAGGACTAAGTAAGAATCCATTAAGATTATCGGTTACGAGGGGTGGAATGGCCGCCAACAAAGAGTCCTCTTCTTCAATAGTCGGATTTACATCTTCTAGCAACGATTTAAAGTACTCAACCGCTTCCCTCCTTATGTCTTCCATATCTTTGGTGTTAGACCCATCGGCCATCTTGATCTCCTTAATTTTGTTAGTACTCCCGTGGCGAAGAGTAGAGACATGGAAGAACTTTGTATTTCTGTCACCCTCCTTTAACCAATGCAACCTGGATTTCTCGCCTCCAAAAGGTTTCTTCAAATCCTAGCATCGTGTGGTATTCGGCTAATGACCCCCTCTCCCGGTTTCTCGGATCCTCCGTAAGTCGCTCTGACTTCAACTTCTCCTGTAGTTCATTGATCTTGTCTTTTAGTTCTGCCTTTTTAACAAAAATATTGCCAAAGGAAGTTTTGTTCCACTCTCTAATGTTAGCCTTCACATTCCTTAGTTTACATGCCACTTGGGCCGGTTTCGAACCATTATACTTTTTGTCCCACCATTGGGCAACCAGATCCTTGAGATCCTGATGTTGGAACCACATAAGTTCGAATCGAAAGGGTCTGATGTATCTTTTCTTAGAGTCCTCCCTTGTTTCCCACTGAATTGGGTTGTGATCAGACCCGATTCTTGGGAGTGCCGTTAATGAAGAGTCCCCAAACCTCTCCGGGCATTATTGAGAAAGAAGAAACCTATCTAATCTTATCTCGAATTTGGTTTTCCTTCAATATTTTGTTAGACCATGTATAGGAGAATCTACGCAGTTCCACATCCATCAGCTCATGTTGCTCAACAAAATCTCTAAACTCGTAGATATCAGCAGTTATTCTTTGAGAGCCCCCCAATTTATCTACAGGATTAAGGTAGCAATTGAAATCCCCCGCCACAATCCAAGGGTAGTTGGGGACCGTCTCCCTCAATTCAGCTAGCTGACTCCAAAGAACCCTTCTCAGTCCCTGTCTAACTGGAGCATATACATTCGTTAAGATCCACTCTTCCTGCGTGGTTTTATCCACACATAAGAGACAAATAAACCAACTAGACATCAGAATCACTCTACTATCAATCACATTTTTGTTCCACATAACCAGTAACCCTCCTGTTGTTCCAGTGGCCTCTTGGCCTACTACTTCAGCTTCTCGCCAAGTCCTATTCTTAAAATGAATAACTCTACTCTCCTCCATTTTAGTTTCTTGCAGTAAAATCATATCCGGTTTGTGTTCTTGTCTAAGAGCATACAAAGCTCTTATTTTTGGCAGGATTACTCCCACGAATATTCCATGAAAGGATCTTCATTTATGGGCTTTGGATCCTCGAGCCTTCGCCCCAAAGAGCAATACCGCTTGAGTGCCATCGCCCACTCCTCGCTCGCTTCTTTCTCGCCTTAAGGCAAGCATTGCTAGGTTTCCCTCTTCCCACCGAACCATATCCCCATACATCCGCTCTAGGTTGAAGTTCCTTGGGATTCACTTGGCTTCTAGTAACCATCTTGGGTAGGTCAGTCTTGGTATTTGGGGTAACAATCTGGCTTTCCAGGTTAACTGGTCTTTTTGACAGTGGAGATGATTCTGTGCTCTTAGCTTCTTGATTAGTAGATTCTTTTTTCCCTGCTTTGGGGTTACACTGATCTTGGTGGTTCACCTCTTCCTCCTGAGTATCCTTGCCTCGTATTATTAGTTTCCTCGCTCCTTCCTCCGATTTTTCTCCTCTAAATCCTTCTCTTGAGTCTCCTCTACCTCGGATTCCACTTCTTGGTCTGTCCATCCGATCTCCCTTCAAATGATTTAATGCATCAAAACTGTTCTCCACCGGGATGTTGATCTCCTTGGAATTTCTTCCCATAAATTCCTCTCGCAGCACATGGGACCACTTCCACCGAGCCTCCATAGGCCTCCCGTATCACCCAATCAAACTTACTTGCCCCAGGGCGTTGATCTATGGGGTTCTTTCCTTTGTGATTTGGCTCTAAGGCTTGCTGTATCATCTTAGGAGCAGGTTGAGCTTGAGGGTTCCCATCAAAGGGACCAGCCCCCCTGTGAGAGGGTTTTGGGGCATAGGAATTTTTGGGAGGAGGGTTAAAACGTTGCCTCTTGCTTACAATAGGGCGAACAGTGTCTCTGATATTCGGATTTCGAGCTCCACGTCCTTGAGGCCCAGGTTGGGTAGGAATGGAGATCTGAGGGGGAGGGATATTATTCTGGGTTTGAGGATCAGTATTTTGGAGTGGGGGCTGGTTCTTGGAAATGCAGTGGATACCCTGGTTCCCTACCTTCCCACAAACACTACACTTAAAAGACATATTTTCATATTCAAATACCTAAGTATGAAGGCCAAACATAGACGACAAAATAATGGATTTAGGGAGCTCTTTACTCAGGTCCGCCAACACACACATGCGAGCAGACAGGAGTCTTGTTTTGCTCAAGGTTGCAGGATCAATAGCTATTAGTTATCCAATCTCTGTAGCTATCCCAACCAATATTTGTTCGTTCCAGAAAGCGAGAGGTAATCCTGGCATCTTAACCCAAATAGGAGCCAAATCCAAGACTCGAGTCCGGGGGTTGAAATCGGGGGACCAACGCTCGGATACAAGCCCCTTTTCCCAAAAAACCAAGGACCTCCTTGGAGAGTCCTTTCCATGTCCTGTTCACATTGAAATGTCACCAAAAGAAAACTCTTGGGTAAAGCCTTAATCATCATACCGGCCCTTGGCCGCCATTTTTGGATGGCCCATCTCCTTATGACTTCCAATTCCGGCCTCGCCCCCATAAATTTAGCCACCAAAGATGTTCTCGCCCTCCATAGCCACATGCCGAGCTAAGGAATCTGGGACGTGCAACCTACCATTGACAGATTTTAGATTAAAACAAGAGTCGGATAATTTTTGCTTACCGCGAAGAGCATTAAGATATGAAGGTCTCCAGTTGCCATGTTTCTCTTTGTCTCCTTCTTGGGTCTTCCTTTGATCCTGACGCATAGAGTCCCGGTCCCCCTCAGAGAAATCTTCAACCGCATCCGCCCAACGCCCTTGGACCGGTTCCAATAGAACTTCCTTGTCCACATCCTCCGCCCTCGGGGGCCTCGCTATCTCGCCGTAGCCCCCACCTGCCGCGTCTGCTGATCTGCCCTCTGAAGTCCCACACCTAGGGTTTGATGCCCCTAGACCTCTCGCTCCTCCTCCTTGCTGCTCCATCCGTCACAACTTGTTCAATACAAATCAACCGATTCCCGAAACCCCTCGAAAATGAATTCTTATTACCTAGAAATTAATTTTTATTTTCTAAAAATAGTTTCTTAAAGCCTGGAAATGAATTCTTATTTCCCATAAATAATTTTCAATCGCTTGAAAATGATTCTTGATTGCCTGAAAACAATTTTCCATTGACCGAAAATGAATCTTTTATGGCTCGAAATTAATTTCAACAATCTTGAAATGATTTTTGATAATCCAGAAATGCTTTGGAAATAATTCTTTAATGCTAAAAAATGATTTTCAATTTCAAAGAGGATCTAATAGAAGAAGCTCATCAAAATTTGTTGCACATTACAAGAGATAAGAGACCTAAAAGTGAAGTCATCTATGTTGCAGAAAAGAAAATCAAGTCTGCAATGATTGATTTTAAGCAATTTTCAAGGCATTAAAGCCAAGGAACATAGGCATGCCTTTAAAAAAAATATTGCAAGCTTGATTTTAAAAGGAAAGGTTATTTACCTCTTAAGGAAACCCACAAACATAGACATGGCAATAAACATCACAACAAGTTCAAAGCAAGCAAAAATTAGTCGAATTTAAAAGCTTTCAACTAAAAATAAACAAACCCAAGGAAAACAAGAGAAAAAATACCAAAATTTTAAAAGTGGGTCTCCAATTCATGCTAATTGGGGTGTGTTGTGTAAACGCAACAAAAAATGAAAACTCTGCTAAAAAATGCTCCTGACTATTTTGGAAATAAAAGAACCCTCTCTAAAACAATGAAATTTCAAAACCAACAAAACCAAAAATTTGGCATCCACCCAAAACAAAAACAATAAATGTAGCATAAATATATGAAAACAAAAATATAAACACACAGAAATAGAGGAATTGATAAAAATTGCTTTTTTATTGATCTCTTCCGATACAATTTTTACAATTTTTGAATTGACGCAAGTATCTTGGGAGCAATGTTACAATATGTATATGTCTTTGTATGGTACAATATTCTTCTAGTACAATGGACGGGGCCTTCCAAGTCTTCAACAGGATACGGTATTCTTCAGTTCTCAGCTACAGCTTCAAAAGGTGAGTGGGCTTTAATATGCAACATGGGGCCACTCCAGCTTTAGTAGCTTCTCCAATGTACCTGTAACCTACACACATGAGAACCAACAAAGGGGATCAGAGCACTTGCAAATTGAGATGTAAAAACCAATGCTAAATCTAAACCCTAAGCAGGTAACCATATAATATAAATAACAACATCATATAACAACAAAAAGCCTTGCAAAGCAAAAATTACTTATCATATTGTCATCATGATCTCGGCTCTATGAAACCGCAGGCACACAGTGGCACTTGGGAAACCGTGGATGTGCGGTGGTAAAATCGTAGACCTGTGTTTTCGCTTGTGAAACCGTGAACTAGCGGTTTGGGATGAATGGCAAAATGCTCAAAATGGTACCTCTAGATTTGAGATGCATCTTCTCCTTAGAATGTGTGCAGATGCCTGGTCTTATTCTGGTAGCCTAGCAATAGCAAGTTTCAACTCCCTTTGTTTGATGAGGGAAGGGTGCCTTTATAGGCCCTGTTGCCACATTTTGCTAAGGGGTGAAAATTTTAATTTTTTTGAAGACTGCTGCCTTTTTCACATCATACCCTCCTCTTTCTCCTTCCCGAACCTTCAGTCTAGGCAATCTCTAAATTTGCAGTGTTTCAGTTGCGGTTTCTCAGCCTCCATTGTTTCAGTTTCAATTTCTAAGTGCTCAACAAGTTCTGGCAAAGTTTGGAAAAAGCTCAGATTTTTTCTAAGGCATGGGCACTCCCATGGTCGCTCTCTTTTTTAGCGATTCCAGGAGTCGCTCCTTTTTTCAATGATTCCCAGCCTTGCCTCTCCCTCTGGCAATCGACGATAACACCCAGTAATAAAGCGATCGGCAAAAGGGTAAAAAAATTTCAAAGTTTTGGCTTCCCGCAAGTCGCTCCATTTTGGAGTGACTCTCGTCCTCACCAACCTCCCCCAACGATCTTTGGTAGCGTCAGTGATCAAAATAAGCAAGCGACAACATAAAAAAATCCTAAGGCATGAACCATTAACGAGGTTCGCTCCATTTTGGAGTGAACCCCGTGGTCGCTCTACTTTTCCAACGATGCCTGTCATCGCTTCAGTTTCCAGCGACCGTGGGCGGTAAGGGGGATAAAATCAAAAAATTTCTAAGTGTGGATGATGTCGGTCGTTCCTTTTGGGAGTGACTCCCGTCATCACATGCTTCCCCGAAGATCGTCAGTTGTTGTGAGGTTTTAAGAGTTGACGATGGTCGCTCCATTTTGGAGCGACGACGGGCGTCGTCGTTGCATTTTAGCGATCGTGGGCAGAGGAGTTTCTAGAAAATGTTCTAAGGCATGGAAATATGACATTGATCGCTCTGATTGGTAGCAACTCTCGTTATCACTCCTTTCTTCCAGCGACTCCCGGTTTCACCATTGCATTTTAGTGACCACGGGCGAGGAGTCTAAAAAATATATTCTAAGGCATATGGGTGCAGCTGTCGCTAATCGCTCGGTTGTTCAACAACCCTCGTCGTCGCTACTATAGTCTGGCGACTCCAAGCAGAAAAGGACAGAGTCACGTATTTTTCTAAGGCAAACGCATCCCGGGTTCGCTCCATTCCCGAGCGACTCCCGGGATCATTGTTTCTTTTGAGCGACTCTCGTCATCTCCCTCTTGTTTTAGCGAACCTCAGACTTGGGCCGCAAACATGCGAATTTAGGGATTTGGACCAATTGTAGCAGAGTTGAAGGCATACTCCAAGGACAGGGTAGGTGGGCATTGAAAGCAGGTATTCAACAACAAATTGTACTGCACCTACCACATTAACAAGACACGCCTTCTCAACCACCATATCTATCAGGAGTCGTACCAAATTTAGGTGAATCTTACTGCAAGGACGCTCACGACCAGTAGGATTCAAATCACAATAGCTTTTGCAATATTTGGGTTCTATGCATCAATGTAATTAGGGGAAATTTTTTGGTATAAATAGCAGTGAGCTTTCATTGTAAAATGGGGGAACATATTTCTAAGGAAGCTGATGTAATCAAACATTTGCCTCAAATACAAAGCATACTTGGCTCTGACTCTTGTCTCTTTCTTTTATGTTGCCTTCTGCAAGTATTTTTGCTTCATGTTCATTTATTTTTTTGATTGCTGTAATTCTGCACTCTGGATTAGGGCATTGGCAATTAAGTGAATCTGGAATACTTAATGAAGGATACATAGGAAGGAATCGTAGGGTAAAATTTATATTACATGTTTTGTTTTGATTGTTGTTGGTTTGAGTATAAGTTAGCGACTGTGTTGCTTGTTCTTTCCCACAACTATTGCTATGCTTTTACATTTCTTTCCATATTTTACAATCTCTTTCTAGTTCTCTTATCTTAAACCATAGTAGTGTAGTATAGGAGTCGGCCTTCTTCGGAGATTGGCACAGAAGGCATCCCTTCCTTCCGGCCTTTCAATCTGCTGGGCGAATCTAGGGCGCAAAAGACCAAAATCCTTTCCTAAATGGCAGATTTGTAACCAACAGTTTCTCTGGCACGCCCGGTGGGACCCAAAGTGTTCCACCTCATAAGCGGTATTGAAGTAATGGTGTTCGCTTCAGTGTTGTCGAATCTGAACACCTGGCGACTCTATTGAACCTGAATACTTTCGAGTCTCAAAGACCGGTCCAAGCTTTCAAGTCCTTCATGCATACAAGATGGAGAGTTAGACACATGGAGGAAGAGTCTGAGTATTACGAGCTTGATATTACTGCCTTCGGAGAATGTCCCAGACTAGTTGGATCCAATATCCCTCTAGGCGAAGCATCTTCGCAAGAAGACTTGGTTGACAAGCAAGGTCCAGCTTCGGATAGCACTGCAAACAATTATCCTTCGAATCCTCCGAACTCTCCAGACCATCAGGCCGCTCCGGAGCAACCTGATCTGCAATTAGCTGTTTTTGGAACACCTGTTCAGCCCAACCCGAACGCGAACATGGCGAACGTGCCACCAAATCAGAATCAGCAGTAGAATAAACAACAAAATCAACCGTCGGCTGCCCCACCTCCCCCTGAGCTATTTCCAGCCTAGAATTCTATGGGACCTCTCAATTTAGCAAGGCAAGTTACCATTCCTTCTATCGCTTTGAAGGCCATACCCACATACGATGGTACTGAGAAGACGACCTACGAGCACATCCAAGATATTGTTGCCCTAGTCGCGCTTCACAACATCACAGATGAAAGTGTCATGGTCCAGCTGCTAGCCCTGTCTCTGCGCGGAAAGCTCCTGTATTGGTATAGATCCTTACCACCTGGCGCTATCATCGGATGGGGTCAATTGGTGGGATAACTAGTGAAGGGATTCAATGAGTCCGTGGATCCATCATCTTTGTTGCATCAGTTCACAACCATCCAATGACATCCGCAAGAGGAGATAGCAGATTTTAATGTAAGGTTCGCAAGATCCTGGCAGAGGGTACCCATTGAACTACGGTCGACCGTCGAACAAGCTGCCTACTATTTCCTCAGAGCCTTCAACTCAAACATCAGCATGATCATTAAGTTTTCCAATATCAACACTTTCCCTGAGTTGTACGAGTTGGCTCAAAAGGCGGAGCTGGATTTGATTGCTATTGGTAGACTTCCACCTAGGATGTCGATGTCGATTTACCCTAATTTTCCTCAATCACAGTACCCTAGTGCATCGGCTCAACCGCCTTCCACATCTTCCTCATATCAAAATACATCGTGGAATCTCGTACTAGTGGTTTCTCAATTTGGTGCTCCCCAAGTGCACTTTTCCACTCCACAGGTTCCATAGCTTCCATATCCATCGTAGTATCTAGCACTTCTTACTCCTCCATAATACCCGGTATTGCCCCCAACTCCACCGTTGGCCTCATTGCCTCCACCAGCCCAATCGGCGCCACCAGTCGTTGATGTGCAAGCTAAAATTTTACAAGAAGTATAGTCCCTTGCTTCTATCTACTAAACGTTGTCCAATGACATGGTTGTTATGAAGAAGAAGCAGACTCAGCAAGAGTTCATCCCAAGGAGACCATACCCTCCTCCGGTGCTTACAAGAGATCAAGTACCTCAAGCCAATAGACCTCCCGCGAGGAATGCTGCTATCAACGAAGAGCCGAGCACTTCAGATTACCTACACTGGTGCTCCACCTGCAATGACCCCCATGGGGAAGATAGTTGTATGCTTCATCAAAATTATACCCAAACCTTGGCGAATAGCAATGGTCCAAGCGAGCAGATCAACATGATCAGGGAGGCAGATCACAATTTTTCAGTCCTAGAGGAGGAACAAGTGTCGATTCTGACCAAATATGGTAAGAAGCAGATCAAAGTAGACATGGCCCAGATGTAGCCTTTGAACGTGTATACCGGGCAAGAAAAGAAGAAGCCTCCGATGAGAGCTCCTGACAAAGGTCCTGCGCTCCCGCCAGCAAAAGAGAAGACGTTCCTAGCAAAATCTCCAGTGGTGCAACCTCAGGGTGAGACCAAGGAGCAGGCGAGGGAAAAGCTCAAGTATCCATCATTGACAAAGCGACAAAGGGTTGAGGCCACCCAACAGTATCGCACCAAATACGAAGGTGCCAAGGAGACAGAGGTGCCCGCTACTTCAACCTACAATATTGTAGATGAGCTCAAGAAGACCTCGACCAAGATAAGCATGTATGATGCCCTGCAACTCCCCGGGCAGGTAGATCTGCTACAGGAGTCTCTAAAGTCTGTCAAAGAAGGGAAGTCATCGCAACTTGTGTTGGCGCAGCCCTTGACTACTTCAATCACGGGAAAAAATAGGCCACCACCGTTCTACCTATCTCTATGGATGGAGGGGTGTGTGGTGCACAATTGCATGATTGATTCCGGTGCATCAACCACCATCATGCCAAGGGCAGTCTACGAAGAGATCGACATGGAATACACGCAAATCAACCAAGGTGTCCTTCAACTAGATGGCACTCCTATGAAAATAGTGGGCATCATTAAAGATATCCCTATCCAGTTGCACAAGGCGCCTCAGATCATTGTGATTCAAGAGGTTGTGGTCGTTGACCTAGAACCCTACTTCGGCATGTGCCTCTCAAGGGAGTTCATCGCTAAACTGGGTGGGTATCTTTCCCTTGACTATTCACATATGGAGGTCCCATTCAAAGGGAGAAAAGTAAAAATTTACAATGAAAAACCCTCCACCTTCCTTGTTGGGAGGATACTAGAAGAGGGATAGCAGGATGAATCAGTGCACCTGATGACGAAGCAGTTGGAAGAGGTTGATATAGTGGAAGAGACCATGGAAGCACTGCAGGCGGAAGACGAGTTCTCCCTTCTTGATTTCAATGCCATGATCAAATTAGACATAGGCTGCTACACTATTACGTAGCCTAAAAAGCCAAAAGAGACAGTAAAAGAGGACATAGGCCCTACCCCTAATGAGCTGTGGAAGCTGTACTTTTACGATGCCCGATGCAAGAACGATGTCGGGGCAGGGGTGCTCCTAGTTTCACCTTCGAGGGAACAGAAAGATTATTGCTACAGGCTGGCCTGGAGTTGCACCAACAACGCGGTCGAGTACGAGGCCATGTGCCTAGGGTTGAAGAAGGCAAAAAAGTTGGGGATAAAGCAATTGTAAATCTTTGGAGAATCAGAGCTGGTGTGCAAGTAGATTATCGATAAGTGCATCGCAAAAAAGCACTATCTCAAAGCTTATCGCAATCGTACCTAGGATTAGCTGGAGTCATTTGAATCCCTTAATGTTCAATCCATTCCCTGAGAGAAAAACAAACATGCAGACGTCTTAGCATCTATTGGAGCCAGATACTCTCCGGCTGATGACATGATATAGAAGCCAAAGGTGGTAAGAACTATCTACAGGCCTTCTATGCCTGATAAGGACACCCACTGGCAGGTGTTCTATTGTGATGAGCAAATTGTCAATTTTTTTGATTCATGAAGCTAGTACTATTGAAGGTAGAGACCATGATGACGAGGAGTATGAGGGGTTGATACAATTGAAAAATAATCATGTCCCAAAAGGATTGATTACTTTGGAAAGTCTCTTTGATCAGAACGATAGAGCAATATCACACCGGATCAAGGTAGATGCCAAGCAATACATGGACCTAGAGCTCAAGCCCAGAAAAAGTGATAAAAGTTGGAACAGACTGTACTCCGAAAGAATTGGAGTAGATTTTGGCCTTGTGCAGAGAATACCCCGACATTGTTGCTTGGTGTTATCAAGACTTGAAAGGGTATGATAGAGAGATCATCCAACACACCATAGAACTAGAAGAAGGGGTCAAGCCCTACAGACAGAAACAAAGGCCAGTCAACCTAAAAATAGAGGTTCTAATGAGAGCCGAACTCTTGAAGATGCTAGAAGCAAAAATCATCTATCCCATCAAGCATTCTTCTTGGGTCACAAATATGGTTCTTTTTAGGAAGAAGAATGGAGACATCCACCTCTATGTTGACTTCCAAAACCTGAATTAGGCCTCGTTGAAGGACCACTACCCTCTCCCACAAATTGATCATATCCTTCATGTGGTCGCAGGAGCCCAATGATTCTCTCTCCTTGATGGATTCTTTGGCTATAATCAGATATGGGTGAAGGACGAGGATCAGCACAAAATGGTGTTCACCACCAAATGGGGGACGTTCGCCTATCAGCGCATGCCCTTCGACCTGTCCAATGTGGGGGCCACATTCCAGAGAGTCATGGATATTGCATTCTATGAGCTATTGAACAAAATCATTGTCATCTACTTGGATGACATGACTGTGTTTTCACACAAAAGAGAAGAACACGCCTCTCACCTGTGGCAAGTTTTTGAAAGATGCCACGAATTCGGCATATCTATTAATCCCAAGAAGTCAGTCTTTGCAGTGAAGGAGGGGAAGCTACTAGGCCATGTTATTTCTGAAAAGGGCCTGGCAGTTGATCCTGACAGAGCAGAGGCTTTACTCCGACTTCCAATTCCAGTAAACAAGAAAGGGTTGTAGTCCTTCTTTGGCCAGATCAACTTTGTAAGGAAGTTCATGCTAGATTTTTCTAAGGTCATTAAGCCAATGGCCGAACTCCTAGAAAAGGATGTCGAGTTTGTCTAGATTGAGGAGAGGAAAAAAGTCTTCAAAGAGATTAAGGCAAGGATTGCCCAGGCGCCTGTGCTGATAAACCCAAATTACTCTAAGGATTTCATCCTATATGTAGTTGGAGAGCTTGAGAGCTATGCAGCGGTGCTAACGTAGAAAGGAGATGACGGTGAAGAGCGATCGATAGCCTTCTTGAGCCAGGTGATCCAACCGCATGAGGAGAGATACAACTTCATTGAATGCCAAGTGCATGCAGTCATGAGGTCCTTAAAGAAGTTCAAGCACTTTGTCTCCCAGAGTAGGACGACCATGTTCGTTGTCCATCCAGATGTCAGAAGTTTTATCATCCAAGGAGAACTGGGCAACAAAAGGGTCGATTGGATCGCCAAGATTCAGGAGTTTGATATAGAGGTTCGACCCACTAAGCTAATCAGGGGTCGAGCACTGTGCCAAGAACTAGCAAGGAGTGTTGATGCGGAAGTAGCCACCTATCAGTGGGAGGACCCCATCCTAGAAGGCAACTTCGCCAATTTCTCAGTAGAGGACAGCGACTGGACCGATGATATAATTTGGTACTTCAATACCGGGAGGTGTCCAGACCACTTCAATGCCTCACAGAGGAGGAGATTCAGGCTCCAGTCCCAGAAGTATGTGTTGCGCCCCGAGGGGCTGTATTTCAAAAATGTTGATGGCGTTCTCTTGCGATGCGTCAAAGAGATAGACAAGCAAAAGGTCCTAGGCGAATTCCATTTCGGAATGTTAGGAGGACACCTTTCAAGAAGGCCAACGACCTTGAAAATTATCAGAGCGGACTACTATTGGCCCACCATCTTCGTAGATGCGTATGCAGTCTACCAAAAATGTGAGAAATGCCAGAGGTTTTTCGATCAAAATAGGAATGCACCAATGCCCCTTCAGCCGATTCAAGTTGAGGCTCCCTTCTAGCAATGGGGCCTGGATTTCATCAAGATGATATCTCCAAATTCCTCGGTAGGGCACAAGTATATCTTAACTACCATAGATTACTTCACCCAATGGGCCGAAGCTATACCTACCAAGCATGCTGACCAGGAAACGATCATTGCCTTCCTGGAAAGCCTAATCACTCACTTTGGGATCCTAGAGGCTATTGTGACAGACAACGATCTAGGGTTCACGAGGGCCAAACTCACAAAGTTTACTTGCAAGTATGGGATTTACCATAAGGCTTCCTCCAATTACTACTCGTAGGGAAATGGCCTAGCTAAGTCGACAAACAAGAATCTAATGAAGATCATAAAAAAGACTCTAGAGAGGAACAAAATATCTTGGCATTTGTACCTAGATCAGGCGCTATGGGAAGACCGCATATCTATTAAAATATCCATAAAGACATCGCCATATGCTCTTGTTTACGTAAAAGAAGCCATCCCGCCCACCCATGTCGAGATGCCCGCACTCTGACTGCTAGATAATGAAAAGGGTAACCTGGATCCTGTTGATGCCCGGTTGGCTCAGTTATTACAGCTTGAAAAGGAGAGAGAAAATGCTTATGAAGCTTTTATGAAGCACACAGATACCACCCAGAACTGGTTTGTGAAAGGGACTACAGCCAGGGTCTTCAATATCGGAGACCTAGTGCTGAAATGGGATTCGTGGAAGGCAAAACCAGGGAACCATGACAAATTTGATGCCTTTTGGGAAGGCCCCTTTCAGGTTGCTCGAGTGAACCAGATCAACTCGTTCATGCTGCGAGATATGGAGGACCAGATCCTATTGATACCAGTCAATGGATTTCATCTGAAATCCTATCATCACTAAAAAATACCAGAGGGTTCTCCTATGTACATACTTTCTTTTCTGTAGTTTAATTTTATTTTTCTGAATGTAAATATGCTTTTTAGGAAGGTAGTTTCCTACTTTTAGCCCAAGCGTCTGACCTTCAGGTTGGAAATTTTATTCCAAGAAAATGCATAGCCAAGTTTCTTGTGCAGACGATGGTCCCTGTTAGCAGAAAGGTAAAGAAAAGTTCACCAAGTTCCTTGGGCAGAAGCAATCATCAGGGCCGAAAAAATCTAAAAATTTTGCTAAGTGCCCTCCCAAGTAAGTGTTGCTGAAGTTCACCCAAAAACGACGACAGTTGTCGTTCAAGTTTCGAGCGAACTCCAAATAGGTTCCAAAGGCTAAGGAAGGAAAATATGATAAATCGACTAATTGCCTTAGTGCCCAAGGTTGCCCAATTTTTTAGTGACTCTAGGAGTCATCCATAATTTTAAGCGATTTCAGGAATTGCCAGAACCACAGGCAGGTGACTTTAGAGCTTCAAGAGCAAAAAATGGCTAAGTCAAAAAGCCCATGCTAATGGTCACTCCAAACTGAAGTGATTCTTGGAATCGCTCTAAAAAATTAGCGAACACAGGAAGCGTCGAGGTTGGGTTCGAAACAAAGAAGGCAACAAGTCACTCAAAATCCTCACGAGGCTGAAAGTTGCTCATTCTTCTAAGTGATTTTGGGAATCGCGTGGATGCGGTGCAAGCTACGGACGTCAAGGCAAAATCAAAAGAAAAGGCCAAAAAAAAATTCTAAGTGTTAAAAAGGGTGCCCAAAGTCGCTCATTTTTTGAGCGACCCTGAGAATCGCTCGTACTTTTGAGCGATTTTGGGAATCGCTTCATTTCAGAGCGAGCGCCGTCATGATCCAGAAAATGCAAAAAATGCTAAGTCTAGGGATGGCGCTCGTGGTCGCTCCATTTTGGAGCGACTCCCATGGTCGCCCAAATTTTCTAGCGATAACGGACGTCGCGCCCTCTCCGAGTGAACCCTGGTAGGATGGAAGACTTTGGAGAAAAAAGTTTAAATTTTTTTCTAAGTGTTGGACGACGTCGGTCACTCGCCTAGGGTAAAAATGATGCAAATCATTCAAATCCTTAGTGATTCCAGAAATCGCTTCTATTTCAAAGTGACCCTCGTCTCTAGTGCAAGTTCCAACCAAGACACCAAATGCTCCAAATCGCTCAATTTTCTAGTGATTTCGGGAATTGCTCCAATTTTGGAGCGACCCTCGTCTCAAGTGGCCTTCAGTTTCCAATGAACCTTGGGATGCGTGCTAAAGTGGCAGCGGGTGATGTTTTCAAGATGCACATTATAAATGAGGATCCTTGCACAAATTTCTAAGTATATTTCATTAAAGGAAAGGGGCAAATCTAGGACCAATAATCGAGGGTTTGCGCTTCCAAGGGAGATCTTGTGCGCGACCACCAAGGAATAACGACATGCCCACCCACTCTGTGCACCCTGCCTTTAACACAAGCATTCACCATTAATGGCGAAATTTTTACCCACTACCATAAAAGCTCAGTCGCTTGATGCACTTTACCAGAAAAACTACCAGTTAAACCCAGAAGCACTTTAAGCTACAAAAGAGGTCAAATTCAGAGATTTTACTAGTAATCAGCAGTATACTCGAATTCTTCCATTACCATGGGTAAAAGGGAGACTGAAGAGAAGGGTAAAGTAGTTGGGCAAGAAGTTTCAAGCACACCTGAGAGTGGGAAGAAAAGAGAAAGGAAAGATAAAGGAAAAGCAAAGGCATCAGAGGCAACGTCCAGGAAAAAGGCCCAACCAAGTGCTGCAAGAGTGGTCTCCCAACCGCCTGTAGATAATTTGATAAGATATAGATATGGCATCTACTCTCAGATTATTGATCACCTGCGATGCACTATTGAAGACTGGAAAGAGAGGGTTCCTGCCTCGCATCCCTACGCTGCATCTTATCACTCGCACTTGTATTGGTTCTTATGCCCACCAGTCCACCATTATCTAGAGCTGGTGGTGGTATTCACTCGGTACTACAAGCTAAGCACTAGGAAGGTTTGAGATCATGAGGGGACTATCATGTTCTCGCTCTTTCGAGAGACTATCCAAGTGGTCTTTGTGCCTAATAACTCGCCAAACAGGGACTACATCATCAGAAGTATCAATATCAGTGAGCAAGCAAACATATACTTGGATAATCAAAGAATGAGGCTCTTTGTGGATTCCCAGTTGCACGAACCACTTTCACCCAGATACTGGCCGACACAGCCTAGGCCCCTAAGCGACTTCAAGAACATGAGAATTTACACCATGCTAGCCTGGGTTTGGGGTTGCAGCACAGACGTGTATGTCTTTCCCTATCAGTTGGCCATTGTTGAATGCATCTTGCACGAAGAATTTTATGACCCAACGCAATGACAAAAGACACCAAACCTGTGTTCTTCGACTGGGCGGACTGCGTAGCGCAGGGGCACGGAGTTGAAAGAGAAAAGAAGCCAATCCTTCATGCAATGTTCATTGTTGGCCTGGCTCTTCCTATTCCATATGCATAAAAATATGAAGGTACTTCTTGTTTAGTGCAAAGATAAGGATGGTGCACAACTCCCAGTGTACCAATGGACCCAAATCTTGTCGAGGAGGGGATCATATTATATATTTAATTTGGTATTCTTGGGTCCTACCCTGGCTCTCCTCAATGGATTTTTCTCGCGTGTCCCCCATGAGATGAGAGACGGAGTGATACGGTAAAATATGGGTGATACGTTCCAGCTAACCCAAGGGTTTCTTATCCAAATTTTTAGGTTTACAGGTAAACCCTTCCTTCTGCCATACTATGCCATAGAATACTTGTTCTCCTTGGAGGCAGTGGGACAAATGGACTATGTCGATCAAAACTACGATCAGGGGAGAATATGGGGCCATATTTTCGAGTTTCCAATCACATGGGGCGATGTTGAAGTCAGAGTAAATGGGCAAAATGAATTCTTGGCGGCTACACTCTTAAGCTTCGACCTGGTTGAGCTTCCCTAATGGTGGAAGTATGACCCCCTCGATATAGTAAAGTAGTTCACAAAGATGAAAATTTTCCATGCCTGCCCTCTCCTAGAGATCATGGGAGAGTGAAATAACCTATCGAGAGGAGACCTCGAGTGGAACATTGAAGAGATGCAGTATTTCCCGCCATGGCACGACTTCTATTTCGTTGAAGTAGAGTATGACCCTATCAATAATAAGGCTCACAAACTGGATGCCAAGGCCTATAGGAGGATGCTGCCTAAATTGCAAGAGATGGATTGGGAGCCTGAGAAGATAGCACAATGGTGGATCATGAGGGCCCACACCAAGAAGGAAAGGTCAAAAAAATTCTTGCTAATGACCTTCAGTTCTCCAAGCTGTACGATGACCACCATGCCACATGGTGGCCTATTGTGTTTTGGGATATCGTACCCCGAGGCATCCAGTGCCTACAAAAGGCACAGGCCCCACCTAGGCAACCACTCACACTAGGAGGAGGGTCCAACAATGGAGTGAAAAATAGTCAGGCGACAGGGCCCATGGTGCAACAACCCACTGAAAAGCCACAAGGATCAAAATAGCTGGTCAAAGAGGCATAAGAAACTCTAGCGCCTCTGAGGAAAAAGGTGAGGGTGAAGATAAAGCAGTCCAGGGCATCTTCACAAGAAGCCATTGGCCCGATGCCCAGTGCACTCACCCCAACCACTGCCAAAGAAAAAGAGGCAACACCTCAAAAAGAAAAGCAGGCCATGCCTCAGAAAGAAAATAAGAGGCCTAAAAAATCTAAGGAGAAAAAGGTTGCACCCAAAAAAGAAGCTGTACAGCAGATCGTGGTGATGTCGCAGAAGAAGGTTACCACCAAGGAAGTTATCACTGTCAAGGAGGATACCCCTCCGCCAGAGGAAGAAGTAGACCCGTGGATAACTCAGGTATTCAACACACTGGCTCGAGTAGAGCTTGTAGGTATGCATTCCCTTTCCCTGCTTCAACCTTTTGGATCATTGGCTGCACTGCCTCCTTCCACATATGCTGAACACATACCCACAACCATTCTTGTAGGCAGCATACCAGCGACCGTCATTCCCCCTACAATATCTCACCCTGCCCTCAAATTAGCCCAACCTTTCACCTCAACCCAACACGACCAGCCAACATTCAACTTGTTTTCTATAGATACCAATGCCTTTGAAACCCTCACCCATACCCAGTCAGAAGCCATTATTGAGAATCCATCTTGTTCTCCCCATCCTCCATCTTCAACCAGAACATTGATTTAAAACCCATATTTACACCCGGAGGATCCCGCTGCCACTGCCCAAGCTGAGACGTCTCCAAAAGCTACTGATCCCTCAAGCACCGTTTCTCCTCATATGTTTGTAGAATAACATATGCCCCAATAAGATTTACCTTTAATCAAGACTATGTTCAGAGGGATGGGTATCGTGGAACAATAGTTTGAAATGATGGAGCACCAGCCCATGGCGGCTCAAGCATAGAAGAGCTCCTTCAAATGGCTCCAGGAATGAAAAATAAAAAATATGAGGAGCTCACCGAAGTAGAGAAGCACACCAGGTTCGACTTGGATAATATGCTACTGCACAAAGAGAAGAGGGTTTCCCACAAAGAGAAGAGGGTTTCCAAGGTGAAGAAGCCCCTAAAAGACATGACTCCAGATGACTCTGAGTACCACCGTAAATCCAAGGACCTGAACGATGTTAGTATGGAAAATGAAGTGGGAGGCATTCATCTGAGGGCTGATACATTGTATGTGAACTATCACCAGATGAAGAAGCGCTTCTATAAGGTGGAGAACAAAAAGTTGAAGCTAGAGGAGGAGATGGCGAGAATGCAAGCTCAACTAGACAGCTCTAGGGATGAGTCCTAGCAGCTGAAGCAACGACTGGCAGCCTTGGAAAAGGAGATAACTGATCAAAAAGAGGTTGTCGAATAGCAAGGCAGAGAGAAAGAAGAAGCACAAGCCCAAATAATTGAACTATAGAACCAACTTCAGGGAGTTCAGCAGCAGCTAGAGGAAAAGGTTGCACAAGTTGAGGTCTTCTCAAAAGGCTGAGTCAAAGAAATTCGTGCAGGCCTACTGAAGGGTTTTAGAACCTAAGTCTTCAGATCTCTCTTGGTTCTCATGTTCATCTCCAAAGTAAAAGAAGTATTTGTCCAAGGCAAGCCTATGGTAGAGGAGGCCGAACGCCAAGCACAACGTTGGTTAGAATTGGCAGTTAAAACTAAAAACTATGAGCGTCAGGACCTTCGATTTCTCCCCATGACTCAGATTGCCCTTGATTGGGCCATTGCAAGGGCAACCTTGCATTCTTACTTTGAAAAGTTAGAAAATATTCAGAAATCTAGGAGACTGCTAGACACATTAGAGAAAGAGAAAAACATATGCCTGGTCCCTTTCCAAACCCTAGCATCGCTTGGGTTCCCTGGCTTCATGAACGAAAATGGAGACTACCTCCCAAGGGAGGAATTGAAACCAATCTGGGAAGCCTTCAAGATAGATACAACGGATATTGATAACTAGGCAGACCTAATTTTGGAGGCGCAGGTGACACAGTTGATTTCTCAGTTTTGCCATATTAGCACCTGCCTCACCGAGTTGAGCAAAAGGGTCAGCACGGTCGATATGCTCCAGGTCGAACCCTTCAGGTGCATGCATAAAGATATCAACGACCTCGAGCCCTTCTAGGAAGGGGCTTGGACTCAGGTTCAGGTTATGTATGAATGCATTCACGACCACCTTGCCCCCCCAGATACTAATGCAGATTAGGAAGAAGAAGGCGAGGAGTAGTCGGAAAGAGAAATGGAAGAGGATTAAATAGACGAAGAATCTGATGATGATAGTGCTGAAGAGGAAGAACAGTAGGAAGGAGAGCAACAAAAGGAAGTGCAACAGCAAGGAGAAGTAGGAACCGGGGGTGACTCCGGGTCCAAAGGATGAAGGCATGGGTCCTTGCATCGAGGCGAGCTAGATACCTTGTGATCCACCAGGAATGTTGCCACATTTTGCTAAGGGGTGAAAATTTTGAAGACTGCTACTTTTTTCATATTAGAAACTCATTTTTCTCCTTCTTGAACCTTTAGTCCAGGAAATATCCAAATTTGTAGTGTTTTAGTTACGATTTCTCAGCCTCCATTGTTTCAGTTTCATTTTCTAAGTGCTCAGCAAGTTCTGGCAAAGTTTGGGAAAAGCCCAGATTTTTTCTAAGGTAGGGGCACTTCCATGGTCACTCTCTTTTTGAGTGATTCTAGGAGTCAACCATTTTTTCAGCGATTCCCAACTTTGCCTCTCCCTCCGACGATCGACGACAACACCCAGTAGCAGAGCGATCGGCGAAAGGGTCAAAAATTTTCTAAGTGTCGGCTTCCTGTGAGTCGCTCCATTTTAGAGTGACTCCCATCCTCGCCGACCTTCCCCAACGACCTTTGACAACATTAGCGACCGACAGCAACAAGTGATAACATAAAAAAGTCCTAAGGCATGAACCATTAACAAGGTTCACTCCATTTTGGAATGAACCTCGTGGTCGCTTCACTTTTCCAGCGACGCACGTTGTCGCTTTAGTTTCCAGCGACCGTGGGCGATAAGGGGGAAAAAAATTAAAAAAATATCTAAGTGTGGGTGACGTCAGTCGCTCCATCTGGGAACAACTCCCATCATCGCGCGCTTCCTCGACCATCGCCAACTGCTATGAGGTTTTAAGAGTTAACGTCAAGCACTCCATTTTGGAGCGACTCTTGACGTCGTCATTGCATTTCAGCGATCGTGGGTGGAGGGGTTTCTAGAAAATTTTCTAAGGCATGGAAAGATGATGTCGATCGCTTCGATTGGCAGCAACTCCCATCGTTGCTCCTTTATTTCAATGACTCTCGACATCATCGTTGCATTTCAATGACCGTGGGCGAGGAGTCTCAAAAAAACTATTCTAAGGCATATGGGTGCAGCTATCGCCAGTTGCTCAGTTGTTCAGCAACCTCCGTCGTCGCTGCTATAGTCCAAAAACTCCAAGTAGAAAAGCATAGAGTCGCATATTTTTCTAAGGCAAATGCATCCCAGGTTTGCTCCATTTCAGAGCGACTCTCGAGGTCGTTGTTTCTTTTGAGTGACTCTCATCATCTCCCCCTATTTTAGCAAACCTCATACTTGAGCAACAAACATGCAGATTTTGAGATTCATACTAGTTGTAGCAGAGCTGAAGGTATACCTCAAAGAAAGGGTAGGTGGGCATTGAAAGTAGGTATTCAACAAAATATTGTACTACACATACCACATTAACAAGACACGCCTTCTAAACCACCATATCTATCAGGAGTCATACCAAATTCAGGTGAATCTTGCTGTAGGTACGCTCACGACCAGTACGAGTCAAATCTCGACAGCTTTTGTAGTCTTTGGGTTCTGTGTATCAATGTAATTAGGGGGAATTTTTTGCTATAAATAGCAGTGAGCTTTCATTATAAAATGGGGGAACATATTGCTAAGGAAGCATCTGTAATCAAACATTTGCCTCAAATACAAAGCATACTGGCTCTGACTCTTGTCTCTTTTTTTTATGCTGCCTTCTGCAAGTATTTATGCTTCATATTCATTTATTTTTTTGATTGTTGTAATTCTGCACTATGGATTAGGGCATTGGCAATTAAGTGAATCTGGAATATTGAATGAAGGACACATAGGAAGGAATCACAAGGTCAAATTTTGTTACATGTTTTGTTTTGATTACTGTTGGTTTGAGTATAAGTTAGCGATTATGTTGCTTGTTATTTCCCATAACTATTGCTATGCTTTTACATTTCTTTTTGTATTTTACAATATCTTTCCAGTTATCTTATCTCAAACCATAGTAGTGTAGTATAGGAGTCGGCCTTCTCTGGAGATTGGCATGGAAGGCATACCTTCCTTTCGGCATTTCAATATGCTAGGCGAATCTAGGGTGCAAAAGACCAAAATCCTTTCCTAAATGACAGATTCGAAACCAACATGTCCCTTAGATTTTTGGAGGGAAATGGGAGGTGGCAAGCCTGGATTGCCAAGTGGTAATTCTAGGCTACCAAATGGAGGGGGTAGTTATAGTGAGTCACTCAATGTGCCTCACTTAACTAGGGTGATGTGGCTACAAGTGGAGTGGTATGTGGGATTTTGACCCATGTGAAGGGACAAGGGGGATAAGAGTGGATGAGATATGGCAAGGGTGTTGGATGAGGTGGCTAGGACACATGTCCAATGGGTAGGCAAGGTATCCTAGGCTATTTTTCTAGATTTGATAAATCTGGAAAATAGGATAATGTGCAAGGTCTTATATCCCTAAGTTGGAACTTAGGCCTATAATTTTATTATGCAGGATTTTATGGTGGGGTGTTAAATGTGATTTTGTGAGTGTTGAATTTTGGTGTCTACAAATGCCCCTTTTTGTACTATGTTGTGTGCAACATGATGGAGTGCAAAAACCGATGACATCTGATTTTATTTGAATGGAGAAATGGACTCAAATCTTCTCGATGCAAAGAATGAATGACTTTTTTTTTTTGAAAATTTTGAATTGTTTGCTTACCCCCTTAATTGGCGAATGGGTAAAGGATGGAACCCAGGAGCCAATTGATTAAATGTGGATGATGAAAGGAGTTGGTTTATTGATGTGATGCAATGTATGTCATTTTGACAACTTGATGGCCCAAGTTTGGGATTGTTTGTGCTTTTGCAAAGTTGCCTTTGGTTTCGATGGTGCACAAAATATTATGGTAAAATTATTAACCACATTTGTGAGCTTGTGAATCCCGCTACTGTTAGTCACTCCTGTACATCGAAGCTAGCACAGTAAGACCTTGATACTTGAGTGATTTTTTATTATACCAAAATTGATTTGATTGTTTTTCGCTTTTGACCCAACGGAAGGGGTTGAAGGATAACCTTGTGCAAATTTGATTTAACACAACCAAGCTCAAAAATTGAAGGACCAACCTGATTTAATTTCAAACATGATAATGTGAAATGATTTTTTTAGTGTCCTTATGGTAATTTATCCATCCTACTAGATTGCATGGATAACCAATTGCTCCAACCGCCAGGTTTCTAGAGTAAATTACTAGATACAAGGTTCACTCGAGATGATGATTTGGAGGGTTTTACAATGTTTTTTTTGTAGCCATTTGCACTTGAAGGGGAGTTGTGTAATATGGTCATAAATAAAAGTCAACTTGTGTTGTCCCAATCATGGAAAATATGCTCACTTTAATGAGCGTAATTTGCATGATTTAGTGTTGACTTTGATTATGAAACTGAATTTGTTGATTTTTTCTTTCTCTTCAAGCGATGAGTCGATGGAGAAGATATGAAATGATGAAAACAATGAAGCAGATGATAATGGTTGGAATGGAATGGATGTTTTTATTTTTATTTCAACTGTGATTTTGACCATTATTGATAATTGTGCAGTTCTATCCCTTGGAACAATCCAGTCGTATGGCTTTCTTAGGGAATTGAGATAATAACAATTCATTTCTTGCATGAGGTGAATCATTTTTCAAGGGGCCTTATGGTAACCTATCCATCCTACCAGATTGTATTGATTGATAGTCGCTGCAATCGTCAGGTATGTAGGATAAGTTATCGTATACGAGGATCACTTGAGGCTAAGTGGAAGAAGGAAATGTACACCTCTATCCCTTGGAGCAGTCTAGCCTCATGGCCTTCTTAGGGAGTTGGGATGAGAGCACTTCTATTCTTTCAAGAGCCTGTTGATTTTGTTTTGTTTTGTTTTTTTTTGCTTTTGTTATTTTTTTTTGTAGAATGCATGATTGTTTTGTGTTTTTTTTTGTTGACCAAAGCAATTGAGGTACCTTTGGAGTTTTTTGCTTTTGTTGTTGTCTTTTCTGGTTTTTTGTTTTTGGATAATACATGATTGTTTTGTGTTTTTTTTTTTTTTAATGACAAAAGATGCATGGAAATATTTTTGGTGTTTTATGTTTTTTTATGACAAAATATGCATGGAAATGTTTTTGATGTTTTATGTTTTTGTATGACAAAAGATGCATGGAAATTTTTTTGGTGTTTTATGTTTTTGTAAGACAAAATATTCATGGAAATTTTTTTGTTGTTTTATGTTTTTGTAAGACAAAATATGCATGGAAATGTTTATGGTGTTTTGATGTTTTTGAAATGGAAAGAAAGCACAAGATGATTTTTTGTGTTTTTATGTTTTGTTGATTGATTTTTTTTTTACCAAAGGAATTTGAGTACCTTTGGAGCATTTTGGATTGATTTGACCAAAGAGATTTATGCCTTTGGGGCTTTTTAAATTGTGTTAATGATAATTTTCCTTATGGTAATCTACTCCTTCTACCAGATTGTATGGATAGCCAATCGCTACAACCGTTAGGGTGCTAGAGTAAATCACTAGATACAAGGATCACTTAAGGCTGAGTGAAAGACGAAAATGTGTATCTCTATCCCATGGATTAGTCCAGCTGTATGGCTTTCTTAGGGAGTTGAGATTATAGCATTTCGATTTTTGAAAGCCTTTTTGAGATTGAATTTGACCAAAGAAATTGGGTTACCTTTGGAGCTTTATTGGATTGATTTGACCAAAGGGGTAGGTGCCTTTGGAGCCTTTTGAATTGAATTGACCAAAGGAGTTTGTTTCCCTTGGAGCTTTTTGAGTTTAAATGTGACCAAAGGAGGTTGATTCCTTTGGAGCTTTTTGACCAAAGGGGTTGATTCCTTTGGAGCTTTTTGAATTGAAATGTGACCAAAGGATTTTGATTCCTTTGGAGCTTTTTTTTTAATTGGATTGACCAAAGGGGTTGATTCCTTTGGAGCCTTTTGAATTGAATGTGACCAAAGGGGCTGCTTGAACCCCCCCTAGTTGGTGTTTTTGTGATTGTTTATGTATATGTGTAATGATTGATTGTTCAGATTTTTTTTTGTACATGATATGAAATGAATTTCTTATGAATGAATGCAAATGAATGAATGGTGTTGCTTTATTAATCATTGTTCAAAGATATTTTGAACCATTTGAATGAATGATGTTGCTTTATTGATCATTGTTCAAAGAGGTTTTAAACCATTTGAATGAATGGTGTTGCTTTATTGATCATTGTTCAAAGAGGTTTTGAACCATTTGAATGAATGGTTCTGCTTTATTGATCGTTGTTAATAGAGATTTTGAACCATTTGAATGTATGGTGTTTGATTTATTGATCATTGTTCAAAGAGGTTTTGAACCATTTCAATGAATGGTGTTTGCTTTATTTATCGTTGTTCAAAGGGATTTTGAACCATTTGAATTAATGGTGTGGCTTTATTGATCGTTGCTCAAAGAGGTTTTGAACTATTATCTAACAAACTTTACCTTTATTGCTTAATCAGGGGCACCAATATGATACTACAGGTATGACCACATGGATGAAATGGATTATGATATTTATGACTATGTGATGGTGGTATGGAATGGAGGTTTGCTTATAATTTTCTTGTCCTTAGGGATAAAGGATCTAGAGTTGTTTTGCAAAGACTCAAACATCCTAGGGATCTCAAACAAACTCATCTTACGATCTCGCAAATCTTCATGATGTTAAGGTTGTCCTAGTGGTTTCAAATTTCTTCAAGGACCAATTGTGTGTGAAATTATTGTTTGTTTGTCATTATGAGCTAGGTCAAACTAATCAATTAGTAACTTATGCCAATAAGTTAGTTCATTCGAGAGCTGCCATAGGTCTGTACAAAATAAGGTTGCTAATGTGATATACGTGGCACCACGCGTAAGAATACCCCATTGCCAAGCGAGATTCATTCAACCCATTGTTGTAATGAGGATAACCCCATAGTTTTTGGGATACTAAGAGTTCTAGGGATTCAAGCTCCTTCCCTTATTTTATTGCATTGGATTTGGATTTTTTATTTTTTATTTTGCTCATTTTTGTGTTGGAGAAACATGCATTTTTATGTCTTACACTTGCTCATTTTGAGGCAAAGTAAGGGGATTTTTATTGCTTTGGGATACTTTTGGGATACTTGCTCATTTTGAGAGAGAGCAAGGGATTTTATGCTTTTGTAATATTTTTTAATACTTGCTCACTTTGAGCAAGAGCAAGGGATTTTCTCTCTTTTTTTTAAAGGGTGAAGGGGGAGCTTGTCCTTTTGTCAACTCTATAGCACTCTAGACCATGCACATAATTGGATGAACTGGATAAACCTTTTACTTATGGCAATAGCAACTTTTGACTTCGTTATTCCCAAGGTTCACAATGTTTTTATGTGTTTTTGTGTCTGATCCAAGAGGAAATTTGATTGACCATGAATAATATGTTGTATCTAAATATTGTTCGATGTTTAATGGAGGTTGCTTAAGATACTAGTGGTGGCTAAGTTATTGAAAATAGTAGGATCTTGCTTAGGAAGAAATATATTATTATGACTAATGGTTTTGGTGATGTTTGATGTGAGTTGCCCTTGATTAAGGCAACAATACATAGTGCACTATCAATTATTCATGACTTTAATGAATATGAATGGTATGAAAGAAGCTTGAATCCATGGAACTCTTAGTGATGGGTTGAATGAATCCTTCCTGGCAATGAGGTATCCTTACGCGTGGCATCAAATCTATCAGATTAGCGACCTTTTGTATATATCCATGGCCGCTCTCGAATGAGCTAGCTTTTTGGCATAAGTTACAAGGGATTAATTTGACCTAGCTCATAATAAAAAATTAACAATCATGACACACATAGTTGGTCCTTGAGGAAATTTGAAAATACTAGGATAACCTTAGCATAATGAAGATTTACGAGATCATAAGTGAGTTTGTATGAGTCACTAAACTATTTGAGTCTTTGCAAAATATCCTAGACAATACAAAAAAAATCATACCATTTCCATCGCATTGTTACACATCATAATATCTAAAATACCATATATCTATGCCCCTGATTAAGAAATTAAAATAATGATGATCAAGCTAAGTCTAATACCAATCACCAATAAAGCATAAAACAATAAACATAATTTTATTTTGCATCCATAAATAAACAAAGACACATAACATAAAATATAATAAAAATCCATGTATATATATGTGTGTGTGTGTGTGCGCGCATGAGTCGCATAGTACAAAATACCTGTAGGCTATATACATCAGAGCATTGAGGCTCATAAGCAAAAATACAAGACAAAAAATATATAATAAGATACTACTAGCTAGCGTCGTCGTGACCTCTGCAAGGTCCCTATGCTAACAAAGCACCATGAGAGCTAGATGGCCTCTAAGTCTTGGTGCTCATATCGATCCATCGACTAGAACCCAAAACTGATGAAGAAGGAGGAATAGGGAGAAGGATCTCATGCTCATGCAAAGCGCTCTCTCGAATAGCAATGTACTCGTCCTACCTATGAATAGTCCTCAAGTCCACACCCTAGTGAGCCACTCGCTAAGAGATATGTGACCTAAGGGAGGCAATAGTAGTAGCAGCATCATCCCCAACCGGTACGTGTTGCACCCTATCCAACTTTCCCTATAAGCGATTCACCTCACCCTGCAGCCTCGTGATCTCTGCATCTCAAGTCGTCATAGCATCCTCACTTGGACTGCCATGCAGATCATCCACCTCAACCTGCAAGCTGTCCACCTTACCCTACAGTCGGATCACCTCATCCTGATACCAAGCTAGCTCACCCTTAACCTGACTCACCTCCAAATATAGACTGTCCTGCTCAGCCTGGAGTATACCCCACTCCTCCTTTGTATGATGAGGAGGAACAACCTGCTCTCCCTCACCACCATCACCACCACCACCCTAACCTCCATCATCACCCTAGACTCCATCATCACCCTGACCTCCATCATATCCATCGCTACCATCGTGCCTAATATCCACCTATGGTTGTTGTACATCTATAGTAGACTGCCTCCTGCCACCACTACCTTAGTGGTTCTTATCTCGCCTAAGATTTTGATCTCTAGTATCGAGCTCATCCCCACTCACTACATCATCCACAACCTAGCTCGATCTCCAAGGAGGTTGGACTAAAAACCATACATCGTACTCTGTAGTCGTGTTGGCATCATCCACGTTAGGCACCTCGATAACTGGATTATCAAATGCGTCATCCATGATCCATAAATCAAGAGTCAAAGGTAGGTCTAGCTCATCGCCTCACCACCTATATATCATAGGAGCATTAGGAACTCCCTGAACCAATCCAAATTACCTCTAAACCTAAGAGAATTGAATGTACTCCATCTCCCGAGTGTGGCTGCCCATCAACCATCTACCCCATCTGACCCAATGAAGCTTTGTAGCATCCCTCTTCCAAGTCAAACCCCCCCATGGGTGCTAACAAATACAATCTCTAGTCACTTTGCTCAGGCTATCCTTATAGGTAGCACCCTTGATAGTAGGGTGCATGGGAGAAGACTCCTTGCTAAGCAATCATCGATAAGCACAAGGATCGAGAGGATCACAAACACAAGGTAATTTCTTAGGACAACCCACACTGATATGCTCCCATGACCATATCTAGAGCAATAAACTGCAACTAAGGCCCTTCCACCCCCACCTCTTCACCTCATAAAGCTCACTGTACACTTGAAATAAGAGCGTGGGAGCCCATGCCAACATCTGCGGATTAGACATCAATTGAAAAAAAATAGGCACCTAGTTCCATGGGATCCTCGATCCCATTCTATTGGGCAACACCATGTTGCTCAATATGTACATCAAAAAGGTAGGAACTACAGCTAACCTCTTGCCCTTGAATAAGTCAAGGTAGGTGATGTCCCCTTGTTGTATTCTATGTCCCAAAGGTCTCCAAAGATAGGTTTGAGTACCTCCTACTTGTCGTGACCCACCCTCACTGGTGGACCCTCGATAGGCACTCAAAAAATGTGATACATGTCCTCCAATGTCACAGTGAGCTCCCTTATCAAAAGCTGAAATGAACCCCTGTCTAGGTCCTATCTCTCAACTAGTGCAGAAAGGAGTGCCTCATCTGCTCTAACAGTTGTCAACCGCCCACAACCGTCCAAACCCACAGCCTCCAAAAACATCAAGTCATTTGAAGTGAGGGTCTTGCGCACCTTGGAAATGGTGCGAGACCATCTATGTCTAGTAGAGAGGAGCTTCACTTGCATCTAGAAAGAAAAACAAAACAAAAACATGCATTTTAGATCAAATTGTACTTCATCACACACAAAAAAAAAAACTTTCAACCTACCCCATCCGTGGTAGTAAAAAAAAAAAGAGACAAACACAAAACATGCATTATAAACCACATTGCTAAATCAAACATACAAAAAAAACTTTCAACCTACCCCTAGCATGGTAGTAAAAAAAAAACAAAACAACAACATGCATACTAGATCAAATTGCACAACATCACACACAATCCAAAAAAACACATCCAAGGCAACATTGCATTCCATTCAGCACACACGAAATAATGCATATCATAAAGCAACAAAAAAAAATACTCTTAACCTACCCCTAGCATGGTAGTTAAAAAAAAAAAAATCCAGCCCCCCTTAATGTTTCCAAAAAAAACACGCAAACGAACAACCAAAAATAAAACTACACTACGGGCCTTAGAAACCTACTTGAGCATACCACATACTGGCTTCTGCTCCAGTCGAGACACCACCTCCAACACCCGCACTCGCGTCACCACCACCACCACTCCCCTCACCAATCTCCATCTCACTCATCTCTCAAAGCAAATAAAATCCAATTGGCAAAGAAAAATGAGTTGAAAATGACAGGACGACCTATATATAGCCGCTTATGTAACATAAAAAAATAACACCATTGCAATAAAAATAACACATTTTATTAAATTCAAGGTGGTCCCTTGGGATACAAATTGACCCTGTGAGGGTGCATTTTACAATAATATTTCCATAAGGGGTAATCCCTTTTACAAATCAAACATGGTGTCTTCGTCTCTTCATGCTACAATCGAGGTTGGAGGTGGGTTTTTCGTGACCACCGTGTTGGAATTTGAGCTTGTTGAACCTGAACCTGGAATCTACACACATGGAAATGGACAAGGGTTTAGTAGCACCTATCACAATGATAATGATAAAATGTAAATGAAATGACTAATATAAAATGAAAATAGAAGAAGATGAACAATGAATATGGCTTACATAGCATAATCAGGGCAACATAACATTAGCATTCTCCTCCTTTTCTTGATCATGTGATGGTGCCTTTATAGGCCTTTGAGGGTTTTGGAGGGAAGGATAGGTGACAAGCCAGAGCTACCAAGTAGCAGGGACGAGGTAGCCACATATTCTAAGTAGTTGTAGTGAGTCACTAGAAGTGTCTCACTTGGGGAGATGTGTAAAGTGGGTAGTTGGAAGTGGAGTGATGTGTAGAGTGAGGTGTGAGATGTGGCAAGTGGGTAGGTGGAAGTGGAGTGAAGTGTGGAGTGAGGTGTGAGATGTGGCAAGTGGGTAGATGCAAGTGGAGTGAAGTGTGTCGGGTTGCCCCATGTGAAGGGACAAAGGGGAAAAGGGTGTATGATAGGTGGAAAAGGGGTGATGGTGATGTGGTCAAGATACATGTAAAGTGAGGAGAGAGGGTATCCTAGGAGGATATTTCCCAGATTTAATAAAATCTAGAAAATATAATTATGTGCAGGATTTTATGCCTAAGTGAAGACTTAGGCACATAATGTTATGCAGAACTTAAATGTGCAATGTGGATGAATAATGTGCAGGAATTATATGCCTAATTTTAGACTTAGGCATATATTATTATGCAAAATTATGATGTGCAATGTGGGTGAATGATGTGCAGGAATTATATGCCTAGGTTTAGACTTAGACATATATTATTATGTAAAATTGTGTGATGAAATGCAAATGCCTAGATTTTGGTGTCTACAATAAAATTTATCTGAAAGCAATAATTCATTTTATTTTTAGCAAAAATGTGTGCATGTGAATTCATTCTCATTCCAAGATCAATTAAAATTTACCATTACAGTTTGGAAATTAGGCTAGTTCACCCATGAGCGAACATTAGTCTACTGATGATGAGATTCATCACACAGGTAGACATGTCATCGATTATCGGACATTGCTCTATTGCTTGCCATGCATTTATAGATCTGATAGAGTTATCTTTGATCTCACTCTAGACCTTGCTCTATTGCCAACTAGACGTTCATAGCCCCAATAGAGGTTCTCTGAATCACCCAAGCACTTGAGACTTTTCTCTTTTTTTTTTATACAATAAAATTTAAAAGCACTAGGTTTTGCTTCTGGGTTGGAGATCACTATGGCAAAGTTGGAGGGAAAACACTTGAATAAATTTTGCCTAAAAAGTAGACCATGATGGTTTTATTCCTCTTGATTTGGAATTTACTTAAAGTGTTTTCAGTGTGAAGCTGCAATTTTATTTTGCATTACTTTTATATTTATCTCCTTTGTTAGATTTTGAGGTAGATTGCAATGGGATATGGCAATCATACGATGAAAAAATATAAGAGAAAGTAAATTTACGAGATTGCAGAAATATGCTATAAATAGAAATGATATAAATGAATACAATATTGCTATGGAGGAAATGGACACTCCATGCAAGATGCTACAGAACTACATTGTACTCCATCACTAATGGAGTCACACAGTAATACTACTACTACCTACTGACTTGACAATATCTTACAATGAGGCCCTTTTATAATAGAAGATAGATTCCTTGGCCAACACTCTACCTAGTTGTGCAAGGGACACCTTGCACATTTACAACTTGCACATTGACACTTGTGCATTTATTACATTGCATAAAGTAACTAGATAACTTCCCCCTAAAGTAATCTAATGTCCTAAGTATGTACCTAGGAAGGTACATTTACATGATCCAAATGATGTAATAGACTCTAACTCTAACACCCCCTTGTATTACATTATTTGGGTACTGAAGACTTTAGTCTTCAATATGGATCTTCTTCCATTGGATAATGGAACTTGTATTCTCCTTCATTGCTTACTGTGATCAGATTCATCCAGTAGTTTGTTTCTTCAGTTGATGCAGAGTAAGCTGATGTTGTAGGTTCCTCAATTGCCCTTACTATATTCCTCCTTCATCTTCTTCTTTGTTTTTAACTTTACCTTTGAATCCAGTCTTTGTGCTTTCATAGATGGTTGTACTGCAACTTGGTTCCTGCTGAGATATTTCTCCTTCTCTATTTTTACTTTGTACAAAAGCTTCTGAACAACCACTTAGAGCATCATGATAAGATTTTGAATTAGTAGAACTTGAAGCATCAATGTTGCATGAAGATTGAAAAATATGTTCAAGATATGATTCACTTAATTATGTTTTCTTTTTGAGTAGTTCTATCAATCTCTTTTGTTCTACATTCTCATATTTGTAATGTTTATGTGTGAGCAATGCCATGTATAATATGCTCACAAAATCTAGAGGAAGTGAAATATCATTTTTCTCATTGGCAATTGCTTCATTGAGACGTGCTTGAAGATAGCATTCCATAGAGTCAAAATTATCGTCTAATGCTTCACTATGAAATATTTTTGAAGCTAGGTCTAATCTTCCTTCAGATTTCATGAGTAGATTCATGATCCCGATTTTTATAGCACTAGATTTTCTGAAGGGATTATTTCTGTTAATGCTTGATGAGTTATTTGAAGTAGACATCCTTATGACTCCCTTAGTTTAAGATATAGAAAGCTTTTTATCTTATGGCTCCCAATATTAAGGTATATGTAACCCTTAGAATATATAAAAGCTTGATTTGATAAAACCTTTGTTAACCCTTAGGTTTTGTAGACTTCCTTATATCTCCCTAATGATGAGAGTTCACAAACCTAATAAGTTTTTAGGTTTTGTAGCAAGCTTACATCTATCCAATGAATTTAGAACTTGATAATTTTTTATGGATGCTAATATTACCAAGTTTTGTAGAATGCCTTATGACTCCCTAGGATGTTTTGGATAGGATATATGATCAATATAGTGCTTTTGTAAATTGTAGTTCAATTTTAAGTTGATTTTGTAAAATTTTGTAAATACAAAAAACAACTCTTCTATCTCCTTATTACTCCTATTGAACTAAGCACTATTTTCAATTCTTTGAAGAGGTTTTGAAGTTGGAATTTATTTTTCCTCCTTTAAGTGTTTTGAGACAACACTATTATAAAAATCCCAAATTTTAAAAATTTTAATAAACCTCTTTAAATACCCCTTTTTGGTTGATTTTAATGTTTTCTAATTTCCAATTCCTAAGTTTGATGTTGTATTCCTTATAACTCCCAAATTTGGAAAAATTAGAAAATAATATTTGCAAGTAATTTAAATTTCAATAATAACCCTTATTTCTCCTTGATAACCTTTTGCAAATATTAACAAATATGAAGTATGCTTGCTTAATAAATCTCTAATGCTGAATATTGCAATAGAAGATAAAATGTTCCCTTATAACTCCAAAAACCTTATATTAAAAGCAAGCTTAAAAATCAACCTTTACCTCAATAGTCCTTTAATGTTGTGCATAGGTATATTTGTAGCTACGTGTTGTGTAGCACTCATGGGTAGTCAGAGCCCTCTTTGACCGACATTGAGATACCTTGGGATATGCCTTGCAAGGCTTCTCCAAATGCAAGTGTTGTTCATTGGTTTTATGACAACGTCTTAAATGTTTTTCTTACACCGTTGAATGGTGTATGGCTTGAAATAGCCATTTTCTCCTCAATGCTTTAACTCTATTTGACTACTCCCTTGCTTTTCTTTGTTGTGTTTTGCTTCACACTACTGTATTCTTCATTCTCCAAGATCGACATCTTAAGTAATATGGGCTTCGTGACAAGTGTCACACAAAGCGTTACAAGGTAGATGTCTTTAACGTTCCTTCGACAATGATGAGGTTGGTGGTAACCTCCAAATATTCTTAACTCCCTCCAAATGAATGTAACTCCATTTAGGTGAGTGGTTCTTCATGAACGTTGGGAAGCATAGAGAATTTGTGCCAAGTGGAACTCAAGGCTTGTGCATGCAAGCCTCCTTTCTAATACTTCAAATATGAGCTTGCAACCCTAATTATTCCTTTATCTTTGCACCCTACATGAGCTTGCTATGTTTCTTGATATGCAAGCTTTCTTTTGCATGCTGGCTTGGTGAGGATGACAAACGGCTACAACTAGATTGCTTCATGGTATTATGGCACACTTTTGAGCTCTTCTTTTGGTGGACGTTCACTTCAATGGATGCCTTAGGTATAGCTCTTATCTCTGCACTTATTTGAAATTTGTAGCTCATTTTTAATGCTGATTTGTACCTTTCTTCAGTGCTGGTTATAACAGCCAATGAGTATCCTTTTGCTTTATCTTTTACGTAGATAACCTGTCACTGAATGCTGCCCTTTTTTCTATGTAAGCATGAGTGATAATACCTTCTTTCAATGGCTCCACTATTGTAGGTGATGTGTTGCTTATAGGGCTAAATTTGATGGAGGAAAATGGTGTTTTTAAACACCTCAACTCTTGGACGTGTGAGCTCTTCGGTGGCTCCTTCCTCTGGCTACAAATTTGTTGTTCATATGAGCTCTTTGGTGGCTCTTCCTTTGGCCGTAAATCTCTTGTTCGTGTGAGCTTTTTGATAGCTCCTTCCTTTGGCTGCAAGTCTACTAGATAAAGACATCCTTCTACCCCCTGTAAATAGTAATACTTTTGTTCTTCCAAGGAACAAAAGAGGTGCCTTTTGTAATATGTAAATCTTGCACCAAAATGAAGAATTTTTATAATCCTTCTTGCTTCTTCTACTTTGGATGATAGTCAATCCAAGCTAATGAAATGAGGATTCCTGCACTCTGTGTTGAAAAAGAAACCCTTATATTCTCCTTGAATCTTGAGACTTCCAAGGTCTCGATTTGAGGCTTCCTTCAAGGATTTCAATGGTGGTTTTCTACTCCACCTTTTTGCTTGTAATGGTGGCTTCTTTTGGCCATGAAAGTGCTACAGATTTTTTTTATTTTTGTGCTTCTTAACAACACAAACTAATTGAGAGAAACTAGTTAAAAAATCAACTAGAATGGTGCTTAATAGATGCACTTTAAATGGTAACAATAAATTCACCTTATTGCTCCACTAATTTCTCAAAAATGCTCTTAACAATTCCACTGCAACCTTTCAAACATAATCTGGAATAAATTCTTTTGAATTTCACTACAAACACAGTTGTAGGATCTAGTCTTCTTTTTTCAAGATATAAGATAGGTAGTTGATTGTAACTTCTTAAATCAACTCCTAATTGTGCAAATGAACCTTAAAAGAAATTTTTCTCTTTTGCACTTTTGAAGACTATAATTCAATTTTCCTCTTTGCAACTTCTGATCTAACATAAGGTGCTTTAACAAATCTGATAAGTAATCCGATTAATGAATTTACTTGCACCAATAGTTGCTTACATTTTTGACAACTTTTGTAGAGAATGTAGATCAAGCTTGTTGCTTTAGATTTTTGCAACTTTTGTTAGCTTTTCCAAACAGCTCCTCCTTCACCAAAAAGAGGTCTCAAACTTTCTTTCACGAGCCTAGGGTTTGGTGGTTTGTTCTTCTCTATTAATCTTCTCCTTTCTGTTATGGATTTAGAGGAATATTTATGCCTTCTTGAAAGGTAATCTTCAAATCTCTCATCTTTGACAAGCTTCTTTTATCTTCAAGTCTTCTTGTCGAATTCTAACTTCAAGCAGGATCTTCTTCTCAAGACTCTGAATGTCTTGAGGTCTTTTGTATCTTCTTTGGTACTCCTTTCCAATTCTTCTTCTCCTAATTGGGCTTGTTGTTGGATGGCGATAATTGTCCCAAATATTTCCCTTATCAAAAAGTTTCTCCTTGATGGAGAATTTCTCCAATGAGTTCTTCTAGGAACTCTTTTGATGATCTTGCTTCAGCAACAAGGCTCTCCAAGCCTTTTTCCTTGAGACCTCTCCTAGGTCTTTGATTTTGCAGCTACTTTGGTCTTCCTTGAGACCTTCAACTTCTGGAATTGAGATCTCCTTCCTGGATCTCTTGATTCTGCTGCTTCTGGATTTGAACAGGGCTCTCCTAGTCCTTCTCATCCTTCCAAGAATGGAAGTTTCTTCAATGAGATCTTCACTTGATCTCTTCACCTTCAAGTTTGCTTCAGGTGCTGGATTGATTCTAAAGAAAATACTCTTCCTAACTTTCTTGTAGGAAGTTTCCCAACTCACTGAATCTCCTTTCCCTGCAACAAATGATTAGTACTAAAATCTGAATCTACTTCTGAATTAGGTACTCTCTTCTGGAGTCTTCTTTAGGATCAAGGCTTCTGTGGCCTTTTTTAGATCAAGGCTTTTGTGGCCTTTTCTTATATCAAGGCTTCTATGGCCTTTTTAGGATCAAGGCTTCTATGGCCTTTTTTAGATCAAGGCTTCTATGGCCTTTTTAGGATCAAGGCTTCTATGGCCTTTTTTAGATCAAGTAGGCTTTTTTGGCCTTTTCTACTGTGAAGTTGACTTTATCAATAGAGATCTTCAATCTCTAGACTTCACTATGACTCTTTCTCCTAGAGTCTCTTTTGTAGTATTCTTCTTTTACAACAACTAATCTCTACACTATGAAGGCACTCCGACCTTCGGGAAACGAAGTTGAAATCTCCTAGATTTCTATTGTAGGAGGTGCCCCAATCATCTGAGGGTTAGTTCCCTATAATAAAAGAAACTTCAGGTAATAGTAAACTTTTCAGATCTCTTAGATGAGCTTCACTAGTTGATTCATCAAACTAGTGGATCAAATGTTGAGTCCTTATCTTCACGAGTTTTTTTTGTAACTCTATGGGAAGACTCTAAGCCAAATGAATTTCACAATTTCTCTTTTTAGTCTATTCTACCAGACAATATTAATGAAATTCACATGCAATGGGTTCAATGGAACATCCAGTTTGCAAAAATCGAAGCTATGGTGACTGGCCCTATTTTAACAATAGCACTTTCTCAAAGCTCTCCCTACCACCTTGATTCTTCTGAATATTTTTGCAAGAGCATGTGCACTGTGGCAAATCAGGTTCACAAAAAATTTAGGCTCAATAATAATGGTGGTTCTCCTCTCAATCTACAATAGCTAGTTCTACTATGACTAGACCTACCATGGCTCTGATACCACTATTAGATTTTGAGGTAGATTGCAATGGGAGATGGCAATCACAGGATGCAAAAATATAAGAGAAAGTAAATTTACGAGATTGCAAAAATATGCTATAAATAGAAATGATGGAAATGAATACAATATTGCTATGGAGGAAATGGACACTCCATGCAAGATGCTACAAGACTATAATGTACTCCATCACTAATGGAGTCACACAGTACTACTACTACTACCTACTGACTTTATCAATCTCTTACAATGAGGCCCTTTTATAATGGAAGATAGATTCCTTGGCCAACACTCTACCTAGCTGTACAAGGGACACCTTGCACATTTACAACTTGCACATTGACACTTGTGCATTTATTACATTGCATAAAGTAACTAGATAACTTCCCCTAAAGTAATCTAATGTCCTAAGTATGTACCTAGGAAGGTACATTTACATGATCCAAATGATGTAATAGACTCTAACTCTAACATCCTTTGTACCAAAACAATGAATATATACCAAATAGTTGATTGAACCAATCTTGGCTTTATTGAATTTCAGAGTAGGACCTCTCATCACCAAACTTTGTAAAAAAATATTCCAATATAAAGCAACCAAAAGTTGATTGCATTTGGACGATCTTAGCTAAACAAAGGAAAAACACAAGACAGAGCAAAATTAAAAACAAGAAAAAAACAAAAACAAACAAAACCATCACACCAAAAATTTAAAGCAACAACTATGCATAATGTTATTTATAGAGTAGGATTACTCTCAGGCACTAAAGTAGTGTTTGAGAAATCACCCATTTACTGGTAATGGGACAACCTCTCCAATTAATCTTTTTAACATGACAGTATTCTCTCTTAGAATCTTAGATATTTGGAAGGGACCTAACCAAAGGGTGTCAAATTTCCCATGGTATCCTTTCTTCTCATGGACTTTATCCCATAGTAACACTAGATCAAAATTTTGAAGGTTGTTATTTTGGCCCTCTTATCAAACCATCATTTTACCATTTTTTGATGCTTACTAAAATGTTGCAATGCGTCTTTCCTTTTCTCATCCAAACTCATCAAATTCAATAGCCTAGCTTCTACCCTATCATCTATTTCTAAGTAGTCTTTCATGAATTGCAAGGTAAGGATCTTGAGATTGGTGGGAAATATGGGATCCTGATCATAAAATAGATGATAGGTAGAGGTGCCTAATGAAGAATTAATCCTTATTTTTTTTACCGCATATACTTCAATTTATTATGCTAATCCTTGGGGTTTTTGTCTAAAATTTTCTTAATTATTTCTAGTAGGTTCTTATTAGTTGATTCTGCTACTCCATTTCCTTATGGGTAATAATTAGAAGAATATTTTAGATTTACCTTATTATCATAAGTCCATTCAACAAATTGTAAAGAAGACAAAGCAATATCATTATCACATACCAGAGCATATGGTATCCCAAACTTGATCATGATGTTATCTTCAAGGAATTGGATCACAACCTCTATTGTGCAATTTTTGAATGCTTGAGATTCAGTTCAATGAGTGCATTAATTAGTGGCTATCAATATGAACTTGTGGTTGGATGATGAATTAGTACTGGTGACACCAATAAATTCTAATCTCCATTATGTAAATGGGTAAGCTTCAATCATTTACTGGAATGGCATGGGAGAATTCCTTTCTCAATGAGTTACAATCTGACAAACATGACATGATCGATCATGTGCACGGGTATCTTTAAAAACATGGAGTCAATAATAACTAGCTCTTAGTATTTGATGTGTTGTGGAACTCCCTAAGCCATGCCTAATTCCATACTTTCCATGAAAATCTCTAAGAACTTCAATAACTTCCTCCTTGCTTAAGCATCTTACGTAAATTTCTCCATGATTTCTTCAATATAAAATGACTACTTTTATCATGAAATTTGCATTTTTGAGATGCAATATTCTTCTTTGGGTAGAATTCTAGTGACCATGACATACTCTATTAAGAAAATAATAAAAAACATCCTGATACCATTAATTCTTTTTAACCTCTTCCACAAAATATTGTTGACATGAAATTTGAGGGTCAAGTTCGGCTAGTGCTTTACTCAGTCCCTATCCTGTAACAATTCTCATTGGCTAAATTTCTAGATCAAACTCTTGCAATATAGACATCCATTTGGCTCTACGTTCTCTTAGCTCATTCTACATCAACACTATTTTCACCTCTATATTTGGCACTATTGCAAGCACTCTACTATGTAGGATATAATGTCAAATTTTCTTCACAACTCTGATCAAAGCAAAGGCCTTATTTATAAATGGTTGAGTATCTAAGTTGAGCATATTTTAATGGTGAGCTTACAAAATCTATTGGTATCTCATCGCCATCCTCCTTCTTTTGAGTTAAAACACAAAAAATTGAATGGTCATATGCAAATGAATAAATATAAAAAGGCTGAGTATAATCAGGACTTATTAACACAAGGGCCTTCATGATTGCTCTTTTAGTTTCTTGAAAAGTAGTTTGTGCTTCCCCTATTCATACAATATTGGAATCCTTATTTAACATTGCATTTAGAAGTTGAACTATTTCTACAAAACCAAAAATAAACTTTCTCACAAAATTAATCTTGCCAAAGAAATACTTCAACTCCTTACTTCTAGGAAGGGGAGTTTTTTGAATTACTTCAACTCTATATTGGTCAATCAAAACTCCAACTTCATAAATTACACGCCCCAACAACTTTCCTTCCCAACTTATAAGCTTCATATAACTTTTTGTTTATGAGTATGATAATCCATATCAAATAGGCTTTCTAAAGAAACCATACCTTTAGGAATAGTATTTGTCTTCATATTCAATTCACCTTCTTCATCTAGCTCTACATAATTTATGTCTTCCTCATCTATGATTTGAGCTTCAAATATACTCGAGTTAGTGATAAAATCCACTATATGTCTATCATCCTCAAACACCTAAAAATTTTGGACATTATCTGGTATGGAGGGATTGACAACCAGTTCCACTGAGAACCGCTTTATCTTAGAATGGGTAACTGGTTCTAGAGTGTTTGTTGCTACTCTAATAAATTTGCAATGTGATTTTTTTTGCATGAAATAGTTTGAATATAAAAAGCACCAAACTCTTTAATTAAATCCCATACCCAACTATGATAATTTGAGAGACGTTTGTCATGATAGGCATACTGGTTTCACACTTGCTTGATCACCAATTCAAAATTTTCCAAGACATGTAAATTTTTTACTTTCTTTTTAATGGTAGATTACAATCCATGAATCAATACCTCATACTCAGCAACATTGCAAGTGCAAGGGAACTACAATCGATATGTAACTAGATGTGACTTACCCTTGGGGTTGACCAATTCAACTCCAACACTATTGCCATACTTACACTTTGACCCATCAAACTTGAGAGTCCATATATAGTCTTCAGCTTTTTTGTTTACTTAGTGGGGTTTATGCTACCAAATTACTCTCTTTATCTTTGGTTTCTACTGCCATAGAGTAGACTCTCATATTTGAGTCAGTGTATAGAATCTCATTAACATTGTTGTACTCTATAATGAGATCCTCCAGTATTGGCTTTCTTTATATCTGAATTTGATTAGCTATGACATGCCAAGGAAGCCACATATCTAAAAAAATTGTTGCCATATAATTATTCAAATTTCTTAACCAATCACAATTGAGCAACATCTCATATGCATCTAGGATATCCTCAACTTGAATATCGATACATTGTTATATCTTGGGTTCAGCAACCAATTGTATATGGAACTAATTCAATACCCCAACCACATTGATTTATGTCTTGTCCAATTGCACCACCTTCTTGTTTGAGGGAGTATAAGTTAGTCCTAATTTTTGGTTGTCTGCATATGGCATCATATTATCAAAAGCACTTGAATCCATAAGATAATTAAGTGTTTGCTAGTGATTCTAATAGTCAAAAGGAAAAGAGGAGATTCTACATTTTCTTTGTATATTTCAACTTGAGAGTCAATAGTCTTTTTCAACTCTTTTTATTTTGACCAACAAGTATTTTTAGAAATAAATCCTTTTGGTCAGTTAATTGAGCTACCTCAAATAGAGAAATATTTGCCTTGGTTTTCTTAAGGTCTTCAATAATATTATATCCAGCCTTGTTTTGCTCAAAGACTTTCTCTAGCTAAGGTAAATACATGTTGAATTTTGGTTGTGTAGGTAGTATGGGACCCTTATGTGGGATTGTGTTTTTTTTGGCCTGCTCTTCAGGGGGAATGGAGGTTTTGTTAGGAGGTGTAGAAGAATTAATTGGTGTTTTTCCTTTACTTCGAAGAATATAATTGTTACCTCTTTGAAATTATTTGTAATATTATACCTTTTTTCTAGGTATTCTTCAGTTTCATCCTCATCCATTCCTGAAAGTTCATAAGTCTCTAAAACTAAATTTGTCCATGTATTATGGTTAGCTTGATTCTCAACATTCTTATTGGTGGACACTAACTCCAAAATTTCCATCTCTTTTTGGACAATATCCAAAGCAATTTTAAATTCTAGACATTCTCTTTCACCATGTTGAGCAGTGGAATGGATCCTGCACCAATTAGGTAAAGCAAGATCTACCAAATTTACTAAAGTATTTGAGTTTTTATTTGGTTGATTTTGGTTGCCAATAGGATTTGGGACTCCATTATTTGGGTAAGTGTTCCATTGACGATTGGTCCTTTGAAAGTTTAAGTTCCTATTCTGAGTATTATTATTTGTAGGTGTATTTTGAGGAACTTACCTTTGTAATTGAATCATATCATTGCTTAATTTTTGAACCATCCTCTATATGTTATACATCTCAAGATTTGAACTATTCAGTTTATTTGGTCATAGTTGATTTGCTACATTATTTGGAGGTGTAGATCTATTAAAATTCAAGTAAATATAGTTGATTATTTATAGGAGGTATATGATTAAGAACATTATTTATGGTCACCTGATTGTCCAAATAATTTGGAATGGTTTGTTGATTTCTCACATTAGGCATCATTTGATTCAAGGGAGATATATTGAACAATTGATTATGGTTTGGATACATAGCCCTGGTAATGGGTTCAACATGGGAAGGTATTGCATAAGGGTTTGGTTTATCAATGATATTTTATTATAAGCTCCTGGTTGTCCAAGTGAAGGTAATTGACCCAAACCATAACTTTGAGGTATTAATTGTTGCTCAACTATTAGAGCCTCACTATATGCCAGGGGTAAGGATGCAATTTGAGGGGCTCTCCTCATAAACATTGAAGTTAATAGGTCCAAAGCTCTAAGATACATTTGGATGGTTTTTTGCTCTATGAGGGTGTAAGGGGTCACCAATAATATGTATAATTTATGAAACCTAGTGTTAAATAGTCTCAAGGGTTCACTAGGTTCTCTATAGGCAAAAACAAACAAATGATATACCACAACTGGGTCAATCAGTAATCTAAAATGATTGATAAATGTTGCGTCTAATTGAGCCCAAGCAGTAATAGAACCTTAAGGTAAACTGATATACCAATCATGCAAACTCATATAATGTATGTGAAAACATTCTATAGGAAACATCCTCATGTTTAATCTGTAAATGGATTAAGGTATCTTTGTATGCTTTTATATGCTCTTTAGCTAATCTTGTTCCATCATACCTATATCAAGGGAGATATCTTTCAACATTCTTAGGCATATCATGTGCAGACCCTAGTATGTTTAAAGGGCTACTTCCTACTAACCAAGGAGCAAGATCTGCCATTGGTGGACTTTGGGGAATATCAAAAGGATCAACACAAAGGGTAATAGCTCTAAGAGAACTATTGGAAGTTGAAGGAATATTCAATCTGCTTTTTTTAACTTTGGATATTCTATATGGAGAAATACTAAGAAACTCAATACCTCCTACAAATGACTTAGACCTAGTGATGATGACTTTAGGTTCCAACTTTAACAGTCAAGATGTGTAATATAAACAATGCACCAATAAAATTTAGTTTTAATAGACCCTTATTCTAGTTCTAGTTTTTTTGAGTGCTGAGGGCCTAGAGGACTTTGAAAATTAGCAATTTATTGCCCTCCTCCTAGCGTTAGTTTTGTTGAGCATGCAAATAACACATCGTCAAGGGCATGGCAACATACTTGGAACAAATATTTGTTCCCTCTTGAAATTTCCCCAAGGTTTGGGTATGTCGGGTCTTGACTAGTGTGGATAGACTCATAAGTCATTGATAGTTGTTCCTTTAAAGGGACCTTTGTTGGTTATGTTTAAAAAGATAAATTTCTTGGTATAATGCTTAAAATTAAAACCAAACACTTAACTGTCTAAAATAATTCCATTGCATTAATATTTAAACAAACATGAGTTGAGTGGAATTACAATTGAGCAACAAAAGATAAATTTAAGCATAGTGATTACTCAATTCATATCATTCATTGCATTTAAGATATATCATACATATATATAACATCAATGATTATTGAAGATGTATGGAATTCTAAAACACACTGCAAGAAGTCAACTTTAGTTCTTTGAATGAAAATTAATCTACTCCTAATTTAAATAAGATTTAAAAAATCAAAGGTTCACGGGTAAGAGAAAACAAAGAAAAACAAGCCAATACTACCCTGAACTCTAGTTTCAGTCTGATAAAGCAAAAAATCCGATTAAAACCAACCTTGATCTAACCAATATTCACACAGCTTGAAGTCCAAGATAGTGCAATCTTCAAAGTACCAATAAACAATGAAACGAACTAAGTATAACCACCATCAACATGTGCAGATTGAACACAACAAATTTGAATTTATGTACTCAACGAACTGAGTATAACCACCATCAACATGTATCATGAAGATGTTCGTTGAGTACATAAATTCAAATTCATCCACCAAGGTGGATTACAAAAATAGAGCTCAAAACCATAGAGGCTTGGTTCAAGAATACCATCCAACTACAAGTAAAAAATACAAAGAAAACTATAGAGGCCAGCTAATAGATGGTTTATGACCCTTGTAACAAACTAGTGAACCATTATTTATACAATTTTTACTGGCCTTCACATAGTGTTGCATTTACAATTAATTGCTATTCATTGTCCCAATACATGCTTTGTGGAATTGCTTTTATGATCATGTGAGATTGTTTTCAATCATCTTGTGGCCATGTCTTATCAAATTTTAATTTGCATGAAGCTCAGGAACTTTGGAATGACCATGCCTCATTAATTCTTCATTACTGTACAAAATCATTGATTTTCCTATATCTTCCATCTTGCACGATTATACTTGCTCATTCAGCATTAAAATTGCATGTTTGCCTTACGTCTACCAACAAAATATTTTGCAACATAAGAACAATCATTAAAAAAAATATTTTTTTTGTAATGATTTTTTTTTTTTTTAAGTCCTAAAAAAATTAATTACCTGAAATGAATTTTAATTGCACAAGAATGAATCAAAATATTTCCAATAGCTTCAAAAAAAATTCTAATTGCTTGAAAATAAAATTTGATTACCCAAAAATAAATTTCAATTGCTTCAAAATAAATTTCAATTGCCTGAAAATGATTTTACTTTTATTTTTTTATTTCCCTTAGGTTTGATATTTCGCTAAATTTCTTATTAAATTTCACATGCTACTGAGTTTAGGGATGAATTCTTTAATTGAAGGTAAAATATTTAATCCTAGTTGTTGGGAGATATGGAATATAAAAGATCCATCATTAGTTCCATTCTTTAATGATTTAATCCTCGTCATTGGGGAGATATGGGAAATAAAAGATCCACCATTAGTTCTATTCTTTAATGATTTAATATTGGTCATTGGGAAGATATGGGAGATAAAAGATCCACTGTTGGTTCCATTCTTTAATGATAAAAGATTTACTATTGGTTCCATTCTCAAAATATTTAATCCTGCCCATTGGGGAGGTATGGAAGATAAAAGATCCACGATTGGTTCCATTCTTTAATGATAAAAGATCAATCATTGGTTCCATTCTTTACTGATTTAATCCTGGCCATCGAGGAGATATTCAAGATAAAATATCCACCATTGGTTCCATTCTTTAATGATAAAATATCCACCATTGGTTTTCATTTTTTAATGATTTAATCCTAGCCATTGGAAAGATATAAGAGATAAAAGATCCACCGTTGGTTCCATTATTTAGTGATAAAAGATCCATTGTTGGTTCCATTCTTTAATGATTTAATCCTGGCCATTGGGGATATATGGAAGATAAAAGATCCACTATTGGTTTCATTCTTTAATGATAAAATATCCATCGTTGGTTTTATTTTTTAATGATTTAATCCTAGCAATTGGGAAGATATAGAAAATAAAAGATCCATTGTTGGTGCATTCTTTAATGATTTAATCCTAGCCATTGGAGAGATATGGGAGATAAAATATCCATTGTTGGTGATGATTGCCAAAAGATTTAATCTTGGCCATTGGAAAGATCTAAAAGATTTAATCTTGGCCATTGGAGAGATCTACCATTGGAGAGGTATGGGAGATTTAATCTGGGCCATAGATGAATTCATTAGTGATCAAGATATTTTAAACAACTTTAAATAAAATCCAATTACCAAGAAATGGTTTTTAATCACTCGAAAAAGAATTCCAATTACCCATAGATGAATTATATATATATATATATATATATATATATATATATATATATATTGTTCGAAAATAATTTCTCAAAGCCTGAAAATGAATTCTTATTGCCCGAAAATAATTTCTCAAAGCTTGGAAATGAATTCTTATTGCTCGAAAATGATTTATTTATTTATTATTGTTTTTTTTTTCCAAAAATAATTTCTCAAAGCCTAGAAATGACTTCTTATTACCTAGAACAGTTGTAGCTACAATCTTTGCAAAAATGGTAAAAACCCTAGGTGCGGTCAAGCGATGGAACAAAGCGATAAATTTGGCTACAATATTCGTGAAAGGGATGCAAACTCTAGATGTAGTCAAGCGTTGAAAGAAGAGGATTGTTCGCAGACCATCTCTTTAGTTTGTGAGAAAGCCTCTTCAGTCAGAAGAAATATCTCTCAAGGATATTTGAATTTGTCGATGGATGAACCTCTATCCTCTATTAGGATTTCAAAAGATGAATTTGGGTTGGATATGATTTACCATGAAGCCCGAACAATTATTTGCAAACTCAAGGGCGAAACACTAGGCTTGGAGGAGCACAAAGGATGCATTAAAGATTGGTGGACCAGTACAAAATTCCAAGTAACTCTCCTACCCAATTTTTTTGTTTCCTTTTCTAATTTAGTGGATAGAGATAGGGTAATGGATTTGTTGGCATTTTTGCCACATTCAATTTTTGCCAAAATTTTGTCTAAGTATAAAACGAATTTCGCTAGCGAAATCCTTCTATGGTAATTTTACCAGCAAAATCCTTTTCTGGTAGTTTCGCTAGCTAAATCCTTCTCTAGCAATTTTGCTAGTGAAATCCTTCTCTAACAATTTTTCCCGCAAAAGTATCCTCTGGAATTTTTGCCAGTGAAATCATCTTTTGGCAGTTTAACCCTTGTTTGCAGCGAAATTCATTTTCACCCTATTTCTTGGCAAAATCTCTTCTCAGGCGAAAGAGCGAAAGATCCCAACGAAAAACCCTTTTCGGGCAGCAGTTGCAGCGTAATCAATTTTTAGGCAAGCTCTATTTTTGATAGTGAAAGCCTGTTTCGGGCATGTTTAGGCACAAATCCAAATGAAACTCAGCGAAAGCCAACGAAATCCCTTTAAGGTAAACTTCTAAGCAAAATCCTATATTTGCCCATATTTTTAGTGAAATTTTGTTTCATCCCAATGCTTTGGCAAAATTCATCTTTGCTATTTCCTCCAGGCAAAATTCTTTTTGAGGGCGCTTTCAATGCAGATCATTTTTGAAAAATATCAAGAATTGGCAAATTCAATTTGGGGGGCAAATAAATTAACATTCCATAATTATTGTTGAAGGGTTACCAAAATTAAATGTTGTGCTTTTGATGATGGTGTGATCTGGTTGATTTCGAGGTGTCATTTATTGTAGTGGATGTTCATTTTTGAGGTATCATCATTTTCGAGGTATCATCAAAATTTAACCGATGATTCCTGCTAAGTCCTGATATGCCATGTGCTGAAAATGCTTGTTGCTTCCCAATGCATCACCGGATTGGTTCATCACTACTGTCGAGGAGTAAATTATTGCTGATCAATATTTGAATGATCGACATTTTATTTAATGGTCATTTAATTTTTAAGGTGAAATCCTCCATAAATACTAAGAAATTTGATGTAAAAGGGGGGGAACATTTTGCTGAAAAACTCTTTGAGTTTAAACTTTTGGATCAATTGAAATACTTTTGGCTCTGGTTCCTGGATTAGTTGTGTATGTGATCATTTTTTGCTTGTCATTTCTATTATATTTGTCTTTGTTAGATAGATTAAATTATGCATTTGAATTTATTTTTTGGTAAAGAAGTGAATGTTGAAATATTAATTAAAAGTCATATTTGCAATCTGTGATTGGTTCTTGTGTTGTTCTTTCTATTAAATATTGATTAAAACTTGATGTGGTTATTTAGCTGTTAGTCCATCCTCACTTTATTAATTTGGCGTACAACCATATTTCCCATCCCGTTCTATTAATTTTTATCCCTAAGATTTATATCGATTTTTAGATTAGTAATGGAACCAGCCCTCTTTGGAGATTGGCCCGAAGGACATCTCTTTCCTTCAGCCTTTCAATGTTGGTCGGGTCTAGGGTGCATATTTTTACACTTAGGCAGATTCATAACTAATAGTTTTTGGCACGCCTGGTGAGACATCGAAAGTTCCACATTAAGCAGTATTAAGGTTTGATGTTCATCTTTTACTATTTGATTAGAACATCTGGCGATTCATTTTTACCCAAAAACCTACAAACGTGAATTTGGTGAAATCTTTACTTCATGATCACAAGATCGAAGGCCAAAATTTCAAAAACTCTCATTGAGTTCTTTGAACTTGACACCCAATTTTTAGGAGAGCATCCTAGATTAGTCACTCTGACTATTTCATAAATTGTAACATCTTCACAAGTAGCTAGTGTATTTTTCGTTCCTTCAAGTCCTTCTAGTACTACCACTAGCTTTCCTCCCCGAGCAAATTATTCGATCCAAATGGATCAATATCCATCACCACCATGACAGTTTCCAGCATGGAATCATTTCGGAGCTTTGAATCGGCAAGCTCAGAACCTGATCCTGTCGGCAACATTGAAGGCTTTGCCTACTTACGATGGTACGGAAAAATAGCTTATGAGCATGTTCAAGATGTGGCTTCTTTGGCGACTATTCATAGTATCACAGATGAATATTTCATGGTCAGATTGCTCGTGCTCTCTCTAAGAGGGAAGCTGCTTTATTGGTACCGGTCCTTACCGCCTGCCACTATTACCACATGGGACCAATTGGCTAAGCTAATGATAAAAGGCTTTAATGAACAAGCGGATCCTTTTTCCTTGTTGCATCAATTTACTAACATTCAGAGGTATCCACAGGAGGAAATCGTTGACTCAAATGTTAGGTTCGCTCAAACTTGGTAACGATTCCCCGACGGTCTTCGATCAACTCCTAAACAAGTTGCATTCTATTATCTTTGAGCCTTCAATTTCGATATTAGCATGGTCATCCATCAATGCAATGTTGATACATTTCCAGTCTTGTACTTCGCTGCGCAAAATGCTGAAGCTAATTTAATTACTAATGGTAAGCTCCCATCGAAAATGATAATCCCTATCTTTCCTGACCTCCCGCAACATTTATATTCCAATGCATCTTCTCAATCTTTACCAATGTCCCCTATGTATTTGGTCCCTTCATGGAATCCAAGTTCATCTCAAACCCTGACAATTTCTATCCTGCAACTGCCTACTCCTTCCATTTCACAACTGTCTGCTCTAGTTCCATTCCAAGCACTATCGTCTCTACTAGTAACACTTCCATTACCAGCTCCTCCAGCACCCTCAAATCTTGATCCTCAAGAGAAGTTGTTGCAAGAGATGCAATCAATGAACTCAGTAATGAGAGCGATGACCAATGAGATCACAACTATAAAAAAAAGGTAAGCTAAGAGATATTTTCAGCCTAGGAGATTTCAACCTTCACCAATCACCAGAGAGCAAGCAACTTCAACCAGCAAGATGCCTGAAAGGAATCCAACCATGTTGACAAATGAAGAAGCTGGCCCGTCAGAAAAAATGTATTGGTGTTCTACCTGCAATTATTCGCATGGCAAAGAAACTTGCATGGTTCATCTGAACTATGTGCAAACATTGGAAAACATATCTTTCGATGGTAAGATCAACATGATTAGGAAAGTTGATCATAATTTTATGGTCCCTTCCATAGAACAAGTTTTAGTTATCACGAGAGCTGGGGAAAAGTCGGTCACCATAGACCCAGCTAAGATGGAGCCACTAAAGGTACCTGCTGATTCGAAGGTGCAGAATGAAAAGAGACAAGTATAAGTAAAGGCACCTGGCTCAACATCCAAGTCAAAAGAACCTGTTCTTTTGAAATATCTCTTGCTCGTAAAAGCAAAAGAAAGAATATCTCAAGCGAAGGCATCAACTTCACAAACACAAGCTGAGACAAAATAATGGGCAAAAGAACACCTTAAATACCCATCATTGACCAAGCAACAACGGGTGGAAGCTACACAACAATATCAGAGTAAGTATGAGATTGTTGATGAAAGAAGATAATCCAGTTCATCTGCATACAACATTGTTGAAGAATTGAAAAAAAATCCTGCCAAGGTTAGTCTCTATGATGCATTGCAATTTCCTGGACAAGTTGATTTGTTGAAAGAATCTTTGAAGTTTGTTAAAGATAAAAGGAAAAATTCCACTTAGATTGTGTTAGCCTACATGCTTACAACTTCAACTACTGGAAATAATAGACCACCACCATTCTATTTGTCTCTCAGGATGGAGGGTTGGATTATGCATAATTGCATGATTAAATATGGTGTTGCGATGACTGTCATGTCGAAGGTTGTTTGTGAAGTTATGGGTATGGAGTATACCAAAAGTAGCTCAAGAGTTTTGCAGTTAGACAGTACTCCTGTAAGAACAATAGGTGTTATTAAGGATATCCCTATTTTGCTGCATAAAAGGTTATTGTGATCCAGGAGGTGGTCGTAGTTGACCTGGAGCTATATTTCAATATGTGCCTCTCAAGAGATTTTACTGCCAAATTGGGAGGTTATCTCTCTTTGGATTACTCTCACCTGGAAGTTCCTTTCAAAGAAAAAAGAATATGAATCTACAATGAGAAGCCTTACACGTTTCATGTAGAGAGGATTGAGGAAGAAGAAAAATCTATGGATTCTGTCAATATGGTGACTGAGGAACTAGAAGAATTTAATTTTATGGAAGAAACATTGGATGAGCTTTGTACAGAGGATGAATTTTCAATAAATTATTTTAACATAATGAATGAAACTGAGATCGGTTGCTATACTATTTCCAAGCCTGAAAAAGTTGAAGTAAAGGTATTTGATGATCAAGATCCTATTCCATATCAGTTTTGGAATCTCTACTTCGATGGTGCAAGATGTAAAAATGGTGCAAGAGCTAGAGTTATTCTTATTTCCCCTTCCAAAAGGTAGAAGACATATTCATACCGGTTGACCTAGAGTTGAACCAACAATGTTGCTGAGTACAAAGCATTGTGCTTAGGTTTGAAGAAAGAAGAGAAACTAGGGATCAAACAACTCCATATTTTTGGATATTCAAAGCTAATTGTCAATCAAGTGACTAACAAGTGTGTCTTCAAGCAACACTATTTGAAGGTATATTGCAACAAGTTTTGGTACCTGCTCGAAGCCTACACGATATTAAATATTCAAGCGATTTTGCGAAAAAAAAACAAGCATGCTAATATTTTGGCATCCCTTGGCGCCAACTTTTCTCCAGTTGAACACATGAAGAAGGAACCAAAGACCGTGAGGTTGGTTTATAAGCCTTCAATTCTTGATAAGAATATTTATTGGCAAGTATTCGAAAGTGATGAGCAGATCATGAATTTCTTGATAAAAGAAGTTAGTAGTGTGGAAGGAAGAATACTTGATGAAGAAGAATCCGAGGGACTAATCTAGTTAAGAAATAATCATATCCTGAAAGGATTGATTTTGCTCGAAAGTCTCTTTGATCAGAATGACAGAGCTGAAAAACATAATATCAAAGTAAATGAGGAGTACACCAAGCTGTAGTTGGAACCCAAAAGTCAATCAAGGTTGGAATTGATTGCACTCTAGAAGAACTTGAGCAAATCAAGGAGCTATGCCATGAATTTCTAGACATTGTTGCCTGGAGTTATCAAGACCTCATAGATTACAACGAGAATGTGATCCAACATATTATTGAACTATAGGAAGGAGTGAAACCTTTCAAGCAGAAACAAAGACCAGTAAATCCCAAAACTAAAGTTTTAATGAAAGCTAATCTATTGAAAATATTGGAAGTTAAGATTATTTACCCAATCAAGCATTCTACCTGGGTAGCTAATTTGGTCCTTGTGCAGAAAAAGAACGGAGATATTCGCCTATATGTTGATTTTCAAAATTTAAATCAAGCTTCTCTAAAGGATCATTATCCTTTGCCACAAATTGATCAGATTCTTCACATAGTTGCAGGAGCTCAAATATTTTCTCTGTTAGATGGATTCTCTGGCTATAATCAGATATGCGTTAAGGATGAAGACCAATACAAAATGGCATTCACCACAAAATTGGGTACATTTGCTTATCAGCGAATGCCTTTTGGTCTTTTGAACACTGGAGCAACCTTTCAGAGAGCGATGGATGTGGCTTTTAGTGAGTTACTAAACTAAGTCATTGTTATTTATTTGGATGATATGACTGTCTTCTCTTATAATAGGGAGGAGCACAACTTGCACTTAATACAAGTGTTTGAAAATTTTTGAGAGTTCAAAATATCCATCAACCCAAATAAGTCTATCTTCATGATGAAAGAGGGAAAGCTCCTAGGCCATGTAATCTTAAAAAAAGGTTTAGTTGTTGATCTAGCTAGAGTTGAGGCTCTTTTGAAGCTTCCATTGCCAACCAACAAGAAAGGTTTGTAGTCATTTTTTGGTCAGATTAACTTCGTCCGAAAGTTTATAGCAGAATTTGCCCAAGTTGTGAAACCAATGACTAAACTCTTGAATAAATATGTCAAGTTCAAATGGATTGAGCAAATGAAGCAAGCATTCCGAGAAATCAAGGAAATAATTTATCAAACCCCTATTTTGAAAACCCTAACTATTTGAAGGATTTTATCCTTTATGTTGTTGGTGAACAAGAAAGTTATCTGGTTGTCCTTACACAAAAGGAAGAAGATGAAAATGAGTGGTCGATCACATTTGTAAGCCAAGTCATCCAACCCAAGGTTATGCATAAGGGGTCGGTCCCAAAATATATTTATAAAATCAAGGCCAATTGTCTTGAAATCCTGGCGAATTATGCCCAACGGGTCATGGTGAATTGCATTCATTTGTCACCAATAAAATTCAAACCATGGTAAATTTATTTTGTGTTGGGGGCTATGAATATCGGTTTGCAAATTCTAGGAATGTACGATAAACTTAAAGGCTTTATGCCGATAAGAAAAGCTATGTCGATCACCCTATGCCTATAGGACAGTTTTGTTAGAAAAAGCTATGACAATCGGTCTAAGATGATTTATTGCAAATATGATGGTCAAAATTTTTTGATCAGTTGCAGACATGTCGATCAAAAAATGATGATCGAGAGTAGATATGTCGATGTGTTGTAATAATACCGATTGGTTGCATCTATGTTGATCAATTGTAGATATGTCGATCAGTTGTAAGAATATCAATCGGTTGCAAGAATGTCGATCGGTTGGAGGAATGTTGATCGGTTGTAGGAATGATGATCTATTGCAGGAATGATGATCGATTGCAACAATATCGATCGGTTGCAACAATGTCAATCGGTTGCAGGAATATTGGTCGGTTGTAGGAATGACAATTAGTTGCAACAATATCGATAATTTGCAACAAAGATGATCGATTGCAATAATGTTGATGGGCTGCAAGAATGTCGATCGATTGCAATAATTTTAATGCTTTGCATTAATGACGAATAAATACAGCATGATGATTAGTTACAAAAAAGTCGATACATTGTGTTAATGATGATTAGATGCAAGTAAGTTGATCGATTGCAACAAATTCGATTGGTTGTTATAAAGTCGATCGATTGTAACATTATCGATGGGTTGCAAGAATGACGATCGGGTGCAGCAAAGCCACATTGATGATGTGGTGCATCTGTGCCATGTATCAACCATCCGTGAAACAATTGCATGCAGATGCCATGTGTCAACCATCCATGAATTGATTGCATGTAGAAAAGTCTATATAAAGGCATAAACAATCATTTTTTCACTTTTTTTTAGCGTAGTTTTAACCCTTTTCCTCCCATTTTAACATAGTTTAACCCTTTTCCTCCCATTTTAATGCAGTTTTAACCATTTACCTCAATTTTTAACAGAGTTTTAACCCTTTTCCTTCTGTTTGAATTCTTTTTCGATATTTTTCATTAAGTTTTGAATACCTTCCATATTATCGTTTGATCCATATTCTCTTGTACATAATGAAATAACCTTATGGCATCCCCTATCACCTCTGGAATATCAAAAATTAATTTCAAAAACCTTGTTTGCCCCTTATTTTCTAAAATTTTATCAACACTGGGCTACAACATGTCATGGGCAATGGACTTTGGTCTTCGAGGTCTAGTTTCGATGTTGTAGTTTGACACGGACAGTAAACTCCTAGAGAATATAATTGCAGGTTATAACATTGATTCAAGCAAGGTACATGTTGTCATTGACAATAAAAACATCATATTTTCTTTTGTAGCCTTTAACGTCACCAGATTGTCAGCATTGCCCCACACCAGTTGTGATACTCACATCCAAATTCACATTAACTAATGATGAAAAACTCTACCTAGAGACCACCTTCAAAGTGTAGTCGAAATATTTTCAAGGTATAACTGTATATTTTTATTTAATTGAATTTAAATTCTAGTGTCTACAATTACTGATTTTATTTTTTTGTAGTTACGACCACCAAGTCCATAAGGGGTTTGACTGTACTAACTATTGAGAACAAATTTCTTCGGGCATGTTGTGAATTCTTCCTTGTCAGACTTGTTCTGCAAGGAAGACCGACAAAAATTTTGATGTGGGCCTTAGCATATTTGGTTCATTGTATTGCACACCAAAAATTTGACTGGTCCACCTATGTCTCACATCGGATCATAATGGATATCCAGAATGTGATAACCCACGCTTCACCTTCATCGACAATAAGCACATGCAACTATATTCTTGCTTTTTATAATGATTTTTTTTATCATTTGCAGAACACTCAAGTACCGAATTCTCAACACTCAACCCTAACCAATGCAACCATGACATAACAACAGGTTTAGGTAATTTTAGTTAATATTGAAGTAATATTTTTTTCATATGTTTGTCATTTTTATAATTTTGACATTTTATACAAAACATAAAAAAGGGCATCCTCTTCCTCTTCAAAGCAAGATGTTGCTTTAAGAGGTTATAATCCAGAGGAATCAGGAGACTCTAAAACACCTACGAAGGAAACACACCACTGCTAAGAAGAAGATCAACAAGGAAACGTATAAAATCTAGTTCTCCTAATTATCAAAAACCTCCACCTACGGCTGCACATCCACTACCAATGGGTGTAGTTGCGCAAGAGGTCTCATTTTCGAGAAGTAAGTTTTACAAACTGCCTTAAAAAGTTTGTTACCAAATTTTTACTATTTTTTATTAAATTTTATTTTATGTTTTTTATATTGGCCTATATTTTGGCCTTATGTTGCCTATGCATGGATGAGTGATTTTGATGATTTTATGAAGTTTGGAGTTGTTTTGGGATATCTGAATCAATTTGAGGCATTTTCGTGACTTTTTGTCGTAAACAATAAATAAACACCCAAATCAATTCATGTTATCATAAAGGGGGATGGAATAATGTGATGAATGTGGTAATTTTGTGAAGTTTTTGGACTGTTTTGAGGTATTTTGACGTGATTTAGGTGTTTTCGCAACTTTTGGTCGCAATCAAAAATTAAGCACCCAAATCGATCTATACCATCACAAAATATAATGGAATGATGTAATGGATACATGGATGAAGTTTGTGGTGATTTTTTGGGGTTTTGCAACATTTTGAGGCCCTTTAAGTCCTTTTGCAACATTTTGGCATAGTGATTGTGACTCTAGGCATAGTGTCTCTCGATCTAAGGCTCCATCAGGGTCACAAGGGTCTACCTATGGGTGCTAGTTAGTGTTGTGTGGTATTTTTCTATATATGAGCCTTGGTGCTCCATTGTATATAGCCTTCGGTGTTCATTGTACATGCGATTATATATATATATATATATATATATATATATATATATATATATATATATATATATATACATGGCTTTGTTTTGTGTTATGACTTTTGTGAATGTTTGTGTGAATGCATGTGTAAATGATGTGATGGATGACAATGTAATGATGATGTTTATGAATGCAAATGAACTGATGCTCTAATGATCATTCGTAGTTTAGATTTTACTTGATCATATTTATCATTGTTGTTTAATCAAGGGCACCAATATGGTGGTATGTGAAATGGAAAACTCATGTAATGATGTGATAATGACATGGATGGTGTTTTGGCTTATGGATGACTAATCTAGAGTTGTTTTACAGAGACTCAAATATCTTAGTGATGTCGAACAAACTTGCTAAGTTTTGTCTGGTTTCGCCAAGACCAAATATGTGTGGAGTTAAATATTTGTTTACCAATCATGAGCATGGTAGTAACTCAAGGTAATCAAGAACCAATGTTTGTGCGAGTGAGTTAATTAACCTATCTTAAGTAAATTGAGATGAAACCTATCAAGTAGGAGATCGAAAAGCTAGCTTATCCTTATGTGCAGTTAGAGGTATCTTTAGGAGAGATGTATCACCATGCATGAGCGTACTCCACTACTAGTCAAGTGTTTATATCCCTGGTGGATATTAGCTCCATAGTCCAATGATATGATCTCTAAGCTTTGGGAAATTAGACTACCTAACCATCTGGATGGAAATGTAGTTCTATCCTTACTTTCTGAGGATTTGTGGTGTGTGATATGTAAAAGAATTAGAACTTTGGGGAATCAAATTTTCAACCTAGGTGTGATGAGAATTTTACCCTATCATTACTACTCATTATTTTGTTTGATAGTGTTAGTAGTGGTGAAAAACCATTGTTTTTTTATTTTGAACTATGTGCATAATGGGACAAGCAAAGATGACTTTTTCACTTCGAGGTTCAACCCAATAATGGTGTTATCTCTTTTTTACACAAGATGTTTTTAATATGTATGAGATGTGTTTGGCTCAATATTGTTAGAGTCAACTCCTAAAAACTCAAGATTTTATTTAGTGAAAATGTACCTTGGTCCTAGAGAAAACTCAACATGTATTTGAGGTTGCTTGAAACACTAGGAGTGGCTGAGTGACCAAAAACTCCTATGAATGATGGAGATTTATATTGTAAATTATGCCTTGTTATATGAAATGGTGTAAGGAGATGGATGTGAACTTGAGGGTGCCCTTGATTAAGGTGACAAGACTTGTTGGATCAATTATTGTCTAAACTTAACAAATGACCCCTAATATGATGGATGGAATGTGCGAGAGTGATAATGAATGTGATTGTGTAATGCAATGTGTATGAATGATATTTTTATGTATTAGCCATGTATATATACATATATAAAACACATTAAGCATAGAATGCTCTCAAGTGGATAATGTTAAGTGGCTCGGGCTCTTCTACTCCCCCTATACTAGCAAGCCTATATGTTCCTCTGGATAGCAGCAAGCAACATGTATAAACACAAATGACAAGGTCATGCAAATGCAATGCAAAGATTTTTTTTATTATGTACATATGTTACAAAATGTTGTTTCACTAAAAAGGATGATGTGTTGGTGGTGGTTCACCAGTTGGTTTAGCTCACTCCCTTGGGAGAAGTAAACAAAAAATGAGCAAGTGGATGGAGAACATTCTAAGATAATGCTCATCATATTCAGTGAATGGAATGACTGGGACTGATTCCTCTTTAGATTCATCAGAAGCTATCGACATGATATTATATTATTCATATAAATCCTCCTCAAATTCATCATTGTGATTGTTATCCTCTTCATGATCTAGATGGAGTCATTGAAAGGCTCGCTCGAAAGAGGAATGGATAGATTGTGAGAGGTATCCCAGTATTGAACGATCATGCATTTCTCGATATTGAGGCTTGATGATTTCATGTATACCCTATTCATATCATCCTAGGCCATATCCTTGCTAATTAGCTTGGCGAAAGTATCATGATGGAAAATAAAAAATGATCATGCTTTCAGGGTTGGTAGAGGATGATTGCTTAGGTTCGTCTAGGGGATGTGGATCGAACGATGAATCGACCCCCCATACACAAAATTAATTCAACTAGGTGTTGAACCCATATGGTACACTACTCCTATAGATAATGGTGGGTCATGTAGGTGACTGTAGTCCCTAACAGTTTGGATGCTTAGCAGTGTAACTATTATTATAAATAGATTATATTACATCATTTGGGTCATGTAAATGTACCTTCCTAGGTATATACTTAGGACATTAGATTACTTTAGGGGGAAGTTATCTAGTTACTTCATGCAATGTAATAAATGCACAAGTGTCAATGTGTAAGCTATATATGTGCAAGTTGTCCCTTGCACAACTAGGTAGAGTGTTGGCCAAGGAACTTATCTTCCTATATAAAAATGCCTCATTGTAATAGCATAGAGATATAGGAAAGCATAACATAGCAAAGCTCAACATAGATATAGATATAGACACCCATATTGGTGATGGGTGCAATTTAGTCTTGTAGCATTATTCTGTTAGGACCCTCCTAACATGTCCTAATTGCTTATATTATTTATTCATTATATTCTAGGGTCACAACCCTTCACTCTTACAACTATTAGACTAGGTATTTAAATGCAATCCACATATGATAATAAGGCATCATCGAACAAATATATAAATTAAGTCTATTGTGGGTTTTCTACCTTACAATCAAAAAGCGATTCAATATAAAAATGATCTTGCTTCCCGCACCATTTAGTTTCATACCATCTGGATCAGAGCTAGATCAAGGAGCAAATTCACCATTAAATTTTTTTTCCCACCGCACATTTCAGCCAGTCCACATTCGCGAGGACGCAAACAGCATTCACGCTTCATGGATCCGTGTCATAATCCTCGCAGAAAATTAAACCTTCTCCTAAGGTACGAATTAAGTTGTCTTACACCCAAATTGCTCGACCTTTCGCGTGGTGACCGGTGGATGTTTTGAAAAAGCTAAAATATTCAACGCAGCATCAAGGTTTTCGACGTCCGAAATGCAAAGGAAAAAAAATTAAAATTATTTTTTTATTTTTTTTGCTCACCTGTACCAAGTCATATTGATCGTTACCTACACCAACCGCAATGGTTGAAGGACAACGATCACTAGATTCCATTCATGAGAAACACGAAAGGCTCGCTGAAGAAGTTCAACAGGAAAGAGAGGAGAATACCCGTACCACAAGAGAACTCTTCGAGAAAATATTTGCAATGGATGTTAAACTTGATGCCATCAGTCAAAATCAGGCAACAACACATGCAAATTCACCCAACCATGGGTCATCAAACCGAGCAATGTTAGGAGGTCCACAAACTTCCATTCTACCACGGACGACCAAATTAGACTTCCCAAAATTTGAAGGAGGAGACCCTACAAATTGGATCTACCGAGCAGAGCAATATTTCTCACTAAATCAAATTTTAGAAATGCAAAAAGTGCATATCGCCTCCTTCCACTTGGAAAACGACGCCATCCAATGGTACCAATGGTTCGATAAAACTAACGACACTCCGATGTGGTCAACCTTTACACATAATCTATTAGTGCGATTCGGCCCTAGCAAGTTTCAAAGCTTTACAAGGGCCCTCACTAAATTATGCCAAACCACTTCGATAAGCGAATACCAAGCAAAATTTGAAAGGCTAGCTAATCGAACATCCAGATTAGACGCTGCCTTCTTTCAAGAATGTTTTGTCAGCGGATTAAAAGAAGAAATTCGAATAGAGGTGCAAATGTATAACCCTACAAACATGTTAGAGACCATCGGCTTGGCGAAATTAGCGAAGGACAAAATCAAGGCACATAATCGGTTCACAAAACCAACTTGGGGGAAACCATCAAACACTTATACCAACCCCAAACCAATGCAAAATGGATGAACCCAAAACTCCTACACAACCCCCAAAATTAACCCCGCTCTACCAATTAAGCGTCTGAGTTTCAAGGAAATGAAGGAAAGACAAGCTAAGGGTCTTTGCTACCATTGCGATGAGAAATTTGACAGAAATCATAAATGTGCCTCACGAAAATTATATATTCTAGATGCCACAGAGGAAGGGAATTCTACTGAAGAGGAACCTGAACTCGAAGTAGAGGTATTATCCAACACACTTGAAAGTGACAAAGAAAATGCACCAAAGGTTTCCTTCAATGCCCTTGCCAAATTTTTTGCCCCTCAAACAATGCGAGTTAAAGGGTATTTTAAGAAATAAAACCTTACCGTGCTCCTAGATTCTGGTAGCACGCACAATTTTATCGATCCAAAGGTGGCTAAACAAGCAAATTGTTTTATATACCCTTGCAATAACTTCGAAGTGATGATTGGAAATAGCAAAAAAATTGCATGCAAAGGAAAATGCAGAAATATAAAACTAACTATGGGGGTTTATAACATGAAAGGTGACATGTACGTCCTACCCCTAGGTGGGTGTGACATTGTACTAGGCGTACAATGGTTACGAACCTTGGGCGTAGTCCAATGGGAATTTGATGAACTATGGATGAAATTCACAACAAAGAACCAAACCTATATTATCCAAGGCCTGAAATCAAGACCTTCCCAAATCGTCGACTCGCATAGAATGGAGAAAATTATCCGAAGAGGAAACAAAGGAATGGTCGCCCAATTATTTTCAATTCAACCTAGTCACAAAGAAGACGAGACACCAGAGTTACAAAATATTTTAGACCACCATAAGGCGGTATTCAATGAACCAAAAGGACTACCTCCACAACGAAGTCACGATCACACTATTCCACTATTTCCAGGGCATCACCCTCCTAATATTAGACCTTATCGTTATCCATACCTCCAAAAGACCGAAATAGAGAAATTAGTACAAGAGCTTCTTAAGGCAGAAAAGCCCTTACTCCTCTCAAATTATTTTAGTTAGAAAAAAGGATGGCTCGTGGCGTTTATGTGTCGATTTTCGAGCGCTTAATAAAATGACCATCAAAGATAAATTTCCTATTCCGGTCATAGACGAGCTATTATATGAACTCCACGGGGCAGCTTATTTTTCCAAGTTAGACTTACGGTCAGGCTACCACCAAATACGAGTCAATGAAAAGGATATTCCTAAGACGGCCTTTCACACTCACGAAGGGCACTACGAATTCTTGGTGATGCCATTTGGCCTGACCAACGCTCCTTCTACCTTTCAAAGTCTAATGAATAAGTTATTTCACCCTTTTCTTCGTAAATTTATATTAGTTTTCTTTGATGACATTTTGATTTATAGCAAAACATGGGAAGAACATTTGGACCATGTTAGACAAGCGTTCCAAATCTTGGAGGAAAATCAACTTTATGCAAAAATATCAAAGTGTTCCTTTGGAAAACAAGAAATTGAATACTTAGGGCATATTGTCTCAAAGGAAGGAGTTATGGTAGATCCTTCCAAAATCAAGGAGGTGAAAAATTGGCCTATTCCAAAAACCTTAAAAGCTCTACGTGGGTTTCTTGGACTAACGGGATATTATAGAAAATTTGTCCAAAATTATGGTAAAATCGTTGCTCCTCTAATAGCATTACTTAAGAAAAATGCTTTCAAATGGTCATCTAAAGCGGATGAGGCCTTTATCACCTTGAAAACTGCAATGTGTACCACCCTTGTTCTAGCCATGCCCAACTTTTCTAAACCGTTCGTCATTGAAAGTGACGCTTCAGGAATAGGAATGGGAGTCGTACTCATGCAAGATGAAAGGCCTCTAGCTTTTATAAGCAAAGCATTTTCTCCTAAGAATTTAGCTCGCTCTACGTATGAAAAAGAGATGTTGGCGATTGTCCATGTTATTCAACATTGGAGGCCTTACCTTATTGGCCAACATTTCATTATACGCATTGACCATCATAGCTTGAAGTATTTTTTGGAACAAAGGACTAATACCCCGGAACAACAAAAATGGGTTACTAAACTTCTTGGCTATGATTATGAAATTACATATAAAAAAGGAAAGGACAACATGGCATCCGATGCACTTTCTAGAAAATTTGAAGATATGCCTCAAGTCCATGCTCTTTCCTCCCTTATTCCTAAATGGGTAGATGAGGTGTATGAAGAATGGATAAATGATCCTACTATCCACGCCTTAATTCAACAACTTCAACATAATCCTAGTAGCAAAACTCCATACACTTGGAAGGACAATATATTAAGATACAAAGGGAGGATGGTCCTCACCCCCAATTCAACTTATCGTGAAAAACTTCTTCATGAGTTACATACCTCACCCACTGTAGGCCACTCGGGGTTCTTAAAAACCTATAAAAGAGCCACTACCTCCTTCTATTGGGTAGGAATGAAAAATTACATCAAAAACTTTGTAAAAGAATGTGAAGTTTGCCAAAGACAAAAGGGGGAGACCCTCGCTATTCCAGGATTACTTCAACCTCTTCCTATACCCACCGAAACATGGGCAGATATTTCTATGGACTTTATTGAAGGATTACCAAAATCAGGAGGAAAAACAACCATTTTCATAGTCGTTGATCGTTTATCTAAATATGCCCATTTTTGTTCCATGGCTCATCCTTATACCGCTAGCACTATAGCCCACCTCTTCCTAGATAACATCTTTAAATTACATGGTATGCCCTCCACAATTGTTAGTGACCGCGACCCAAATTTCACTAGCACCTTTTGGAAGGAATTGTTCAAATTACAAGGTACTCAACTTCGTATGAGCTCCGCTTACCATCCTCAAACCGATGGCCAAACAGAAGTTGTAAATAAATGCTTGGAAACATACCTTCGATGTTTTGTTTCTACTCAACCACTCCATTGGGTAAAGTGGCTTTCACTAGCGGAATGGTGGTATAACACTTCATACCATACGTCCATCAAAATGACTCCTTATGAAGCACTATATGGTCAAACACCACCATCCCTCACTTCCTATATTCCAGGGACTACAAAAGTCCATGCGGTGGAAACAAAACTTGATAATAGAGATGACATACTACGGATCCTAAAAGAGAACCTACACACCGTCCATCATCGCATGAAGCAGCAAGCCGATCAACATAGAAGCGAACATAGTTTCCACGAGGGAGATATGGTTTTCTTACGTCTCCAACCTTACCGTCAATCCTCTCTTAAACAAAAAGGTTCTCAGAAGTTAGCACCCAAATTTTACGGGTCATATAAAGTTCTCCAACGTATTGGGACCGTTGCTTACAAACTAGAGCTTCCTCCCTCTTCCAAAATTCACCCCGTATTTCATGTATCTTGCCTTAAGCTCACAGTAGGACCCCATATCACGACACAACCCACTCTCCCTGAATTCTTCGATGATGGAGTACTTCTAGTCGAACCAAAAGCTATCTTGGATTGCCGCTCTCGTCACCTTCGTACTCGTGATATCACGGAAGTTTTAATCCATTGGAAAGGTCTACCTTTAGAAGACGCAACATGGGAAAATTTTCAAGATATCCAGCAGCAATTTCCAAATTTCCAGCTTTGAGGACAAAGCTCCTTTAAGGGGGGTGGCATGTTAGGACCCTCCTAACATGTCCTTTTTTTTTTTTTTAAAGCGAAAAACCCCTTGTGGGGCCGCCTTGGTCTAAGAGACCATGAACAGGGGGTTCTACACCGTCAAAGTCACTCGGGGGTCGCACCGCCCTGCCCGTACCAACATTATCAATTGGATTTTGGGTACCCAATTCGACTTTTTGGTAGGGTGGAGATTCAAACCTGGGACCTCCCTTGGAGGATTGCCCTCTCCTCTCCAACTCACCTACAACACCTAGGTCCCTCCTAACATGTCCTAATTGCTTATATTATTTATTCATTATATTCTAGGGTCACAACCCTTCACTCTTACAACTATTAGACTAGGTATTTAAATGCAATCCACATATGATAATAAGGCATCATCGAACAAATATATAAATTAAGTCTATTGTGGGTTTTCTACCTTACAATCAAAAAGCGATTCAATATAAAAATGATCATGCTTCCCACACCATTTAGTTTCATACCATATTCATAGATTATCCATTTCCTCATAGCTACATTGTATTCATTTCCATCATTTTTATTTATAGCATATTTTAGTCATCTCGCAGATTTACTTTCTTTCATATTATTTTGCATCTTGTGATTGTTATCTCCTATTGTACACTGCATCAAAAGCTAATAGTGGTATCAGAGCCACGGTAGATCTAGCCATAATAGATCAATAGGAAAACCACCATTATCATTGAGCCTGAGTTTTTTGTCAACCTGATGCGTTGTTGGACCAACCACTATCAAAAACTCTTAGAAGAGTCTAGGTGGTAGAATTAGGGAGAGCCACAAGTGAGGACTAAAAGAAATCTCAGTTCCAGAAATACTGAGATTACATTTGGCTAGAGTCTTTCCACAGAGTTGCAAGAAAAACTCGTGAAGACTAGGACTCAACATTCAATCCACTAGATTGACAAATCAACTAGTGAAGATCATTCAGGATATCTAGAATTTCTTAACTATTTCCCAAAGTTTCTTTTGTTGCAGAAAACTAATTCTCAGATGATTGGGACTCCTCCTACAATAGAAATCTAGGAGACTTCAACTTCATTTCCCGAAGGTCAACGTGCCTTCATAGTGCAGATATTAGTTCCTTGCGCAAGAAAATAATACTACGAAAGAAGACTTCTAGAGAAGAGTTGTGGTGAAGTTAGGAGACTAGAGATCTCCATTATTAAATTGAGAACTTCACAGAAGAAGAAAAATCCATAGTAGCCTTGATCCAGAATAAAAGGCCATAGTAGCCTTGATCCAGAAGAAAAGGCCATAGAGAAGCCTTGATCTTAAAAAAGGCCATAGAAGCCTTGATGTTGAAGAAAAGGCCACAAAAGCATCGATACTGAAAAGGCCATAGAAGCCTTGATATTGAAGAAAAGGCCATAAAAGCCTTGATACTAAAAAATGCCATAGAAGCCTTGATATTGAAGAAAAGGCCACAGAAGCCTTGATACTTAAGAAAAGCCACAGAAGCCTTGATACTAAAAAAGGCCACATAAGCCTTGATCCTGAAGAAGACTCTAGAAGAGAGTATCTAATTCAGAAGGAGATTAAGATTTTAGTACTAATACTTTATTGTAGGGAAAGGAGATTCAGTGAGTTGGGAAACTTCCTACAAGAAATTTAGGAAGAGTATCTTCTTCAGAATCAATCCAACACCTGAAGCAAAACTGAAGGCAAAGAGATCAGGAGAAGATCTCATTGAAGAACTTCCAATCTTGGAAGAAGGACTAAGAGAGTCCTACTCGAATCTAGAAGCAGCAAAATCAAATATCTAGAGGAATATCTCACCACCAACACTTCTAGGAGCATAAGGTTAAAGAAAAGGTCTCAAGGAAGACCAGAAGAAGCTGTAATATCAAAGACCTTGGGGAGGTCTCAATGAGCATCCAGTAAAAGGCTTGGAGAGCCTTACTAAAGAAATCATCAAAGAAGAACTCATTGGAGAAATCCACTACCAAGGAGAAGCCCCTAATAGTGAAGGACTTGGGACAATTATTACCATCCGAAAACAAGCCCAAGAGAAGAAGAATTTGGCAAGGAGTGCCAAATCCTAGAAGAAGAATCCAGTGAAGACCTCAAGACATTCAAAATCTTGAGAAGAAGATCCTGCTTGAAGTCAGAATTCAATAAGAAGACTTGAAGATAGGAGAAGCCCAAAAAATCCAAGAGATTTGAAGATTACCTCTCATAGCAAGAAGGCACCATTTTAGAGACAAAGACTTCTTCAAATCTATAGAAAAATGAGGAGACTGCAAGAGGAGAACAAGCCACCAAATCCCAGGCTCGTGAAAGAAAGTTTGAGATCATATTTTTGTGAAGAAGGAGCTACTTAGGATAGTCTACAAAAATTAGAAAGATCTACATCCTCTACAGAAGTGATAAAAGAGCTACAAAAGCTTTCAAAAAGGTAAGCAACTATTGGTGCAAGTAGATTCATTAATTGGATTACTTATCAAATTTATTAAAGCACCTTAATTTGGATTAAAGTTGCAATAAGGAACATTGGATTACAGTCTTCAAAAGTGCAAAAAGAGAAAAGTTCCTTTTAAGGTTCATTTGCACATTAGGAGTTGATTAGATTTTTGCATTACAACTATCTATCAACTACCTATCATCTACTTTGGAAAGCAAAAGAAGACTAGTCCCTACAACTTTGTTTGTAAGGAAATTGTAGAATAATTCTTGAAGATTCATTTCAGATTATTCTTGATTAGTTGCAGTAAATTGATTAAGTGCATTATTTTGAGAGTTAATTGGAGTGATAAGGTGAAATTGTTAGTGCATTAAAAGTGAAATATTATTAGATTCATTTGCATTATTCTATTGCTCTCAAAATATCATTGTTTGTGTTCTTGAGAAAGGCACAAAATCAGAATTTGATAAAGTGTCTAAAGACACTATTAGTGCACAGAAATCTGCAACATTTAGTGGCCAAGAGAAGCCACCAAATCAGCTCAATCCTCCAAGCATTGGAGAAGAAAGTAGCCACCAAATATCAGTAAAGGAAGCCTCAAATCGAGACTTGGTGAGTCTCAAATTCAAAGCACAATAAGGTTTTTACAAAGAAATAGTGCAAAAAAATACAGCAAAAAGAGAGCTTCTATCAAGTGGTTACAAGCTTGGGTTCATTTGTAAAATATCCAAGCAAAAAGGGGAAGGTGTCTAATCAAAGAGACAACCTCAAAACCCCTACATTGCATTCAAAATTTTACCACAAAACCAGAAATTCAGACCTAAAAAAAGGAGTGCAAAAGAAGGTGCAATAAAGGCTATTTTATATATAAATATATTACATTGTATTGCACTATCCTAATCTAGTTTATACAAGAAAATAAGGCAGATTTGAAGGTGCCTCAAAGGCACAATATCCATTGGAAAAACTAGCCAAAGGCGGTCGAACACTAGCATCTTTCCAAGCATAGCAAAAGGAGCCACTCTAAGGGCTCATACTCCTCACATCTTGGATGGTCGAACCTACAAAAGACAAGGTACAAAACAAAGGGAGAAACAACATTATATTCAAGAGCAATGTTGTCTACAAAAGGAGGACGTATAACAGGTGAGAAAAGAAGAAGATTAAAGCACCATTGGAGTGTTTCAAACTCCACATATGCATTGCTCAAAATCGGTGCTCAAGCCTCCAAATCGTTGCTCCTCATCCCAGCTAGAAACAACCCACAAGCAAGTGCCATTGAATGAAAGAGGAGCTAGGAATTTTACAGGGTTTAAAGAACCTCCAAAGGGTCCATTGAAGAAGCATTAGAGAAGATATCCATGCACAAGGAGGAAGTGACATTTGTCACTTGAGGTAAAATCCTAATGCTCCTCACGCGAGCACTCATCTTCATCAAGAAAGGAGTTACAAGCAATAGGTTGGTGCATTGAGTATATGAGATACACTTGTCCATAAAGAGACCAAGCACTCCTCTGAAGAATGTAACATCCATACATTACTCAAAGGAAGAAATGAGCATTTTCTAGCACCTTCTACTCCTCAAGCGCTCAAGAAGAAAATGGACGTGCCACTTGGCACTTAATACAAGATTCTCCTCCATTTTAAGGGCATCAACGACCAAGCATTCAACAAGCATTTACGTCTCTGCATTCAACACTCCGAGGTCTACATGCATAGGGTCAAGTTGCAGCATGGAAGCAAGGTGGAAGAGCCTTCAATGCTCTGGTCAAGGAAGGTCAAAGGTAGAGACTAAAGGCGCCATATTTGGAACATTAAATTCAAGGAAGGTTCCAAGCAATTCTATTGGAGGGAACAACCAAAGCAGCGACATCAATATTGCAGCCCTTGCACACCAAAAATCAGCATTGATTATTGCATGATATAAGGTAAGGTTTATTCCCATTTTAATGTGCTTTCATTTCTTGGGAGTTATAAGGTTGATAAATCAAGGTTAAACTTAGAGGAATTTAACCATATTGAAAGCCATATCTCAAAGGGAATAATTTATCAAATCAATATAATATTTGCAATATTAAACTTAGGAGCAATAAGGGTTTCTACTAGAAATTAATTTTTAAAAAATATTTGCAAATATTATTGTGGTCTAATTTTTCCAAAATTTGGGAGTTATAAGGTTACTACATCAAATTAATTTATTGGAAATTAGATACACTACAATTAAATCCTAAAGGGATATTAAAAGAGGTTATTAAGGCTTTTTTTCTAAGGTTGGAAATTTATAATATTCTTGTCTCAAAATTTCAAAAAAGGGACAAAAGAAATCCAACATTAAAACCTCTTCAAAATTGGAAAAGTGCTTAGTTCAATAGGAGCAATAAGGGATAATAGAAGTTGATTTTTGATATTTACAAAACTTTACAAAATCAACCAAAAATTGAACTACTTTTTACAAGAGCACTATATTATATCCCAAAATCACTAGGGAGTCATAAGGGATTCTACAAAACTTGGTAATATCAACATTTATCATAGATTATCAAGTTGCAAATCCATTGGGAAGATATAAGATTTTTACAAAACCTAAAATTCCATTAGGTGTATATACTCTCATTACTAGGGAGACATAAGGAAGCCTACAAACCTAAGGATTGATAAAGGTTTCATCAAAAACAAGCTTATATACTTCAATCAAGGATTATATATCCGAATATAGGGAGTTATAAGGTAGACTACCAAGATTCTATCAAATTCAATTCTAAGAAATAGCAAATATCACTATTTCGAAGATCTATGATGGATGAAATCTTGAGAAAAGATTTCAATAATGAAGAACTACTCCATGAAGTAGAATTCTACTCTCAAAACTTAATAGATACTCTAGAAGGATATGAGTATCTACCCATTAGTGACAAAGAGAAATTCTCCTTATTTCTTAAAGAAGCCAAAGAAGGTAACTTTACAACATTGATTGGTTATCTTCATGAAATCCTCTTCACAACATGGTGGAACTCACAAAGATTGGTTATATTTTCACCAGAAGAGTGTCTGATGGTTTATCTATCATTAATTGTGTTTGTACTTACTCAACACAAGAAACAAGTTAGCAAAAAGGAACAATATTATTGTGATGATAGACTAACTTGTCATGAAGCAAAAATTCCACCAACACCAATGCAAAATCACAGGAGAAGGAGGAAAAAGAAGAAAAGACATGCTAGAAAGAAACATGGCATCATGAATACTAAACCAGTTGAACACATACAAAAGGTAGAAGAACCTACAGCTACAACTTACTTTGCATCACATGAAGATACAAATTACCTGCTAAACTTGACCACAGTAAGCAATGAAGGAGAATACATATTCTACTATCCAATGGAAGAAGATCCACATTGAAGACTAAAGTCTTCAATACCCAAATAATGTAATACAGGGGTTTTAAGAAATAGATTATATTACATCATTTGGGTCATGTAAATGTACCTTCCTAGGTACATACTTAGGACATTAGATTACTTTAGGGGGAAGTTATCTAGTTACTTCATGCAATGTAATAAATGCACAAGTGTCAATGTGCAAGTTGTCCCTTGCATAGCTAGGTAGAGTGTTGACCAAGGAACTTATCTTCCTATATAAAAAGGCCTCATTGTAATAGCATAGAGATATAGGAAAGCATAGCATAGCAGAGCTCAACATAGATATAGATATAGACACCCATATTGGTGATGGGTGTAATGTAGTCCTGTAGCATTATTCATGGAGTGTCCATTTCCTCCATAGCTACATTGTATTCATTTTCATCATTTCTATTTATAGCATATTTTAGTCATCTCACAGATTTACTTTCTTTCATATTATTTTGCATCTTGTGATTGCTATATCCTATTGCATACTGCATCAAAAGCTAACAACTATGACATCTCAAACCACATATTCACCAATGCTAGGATTGGTGAGGTAGACTGTAACTTGGGTAGATTTGGATGAGGTTATTGGAGTGGATGTGAAAGTATGGGGCTCATGTGTAGCTTGCGACTTCAATGAGGGAAAAGATGTATGATGAAATGGCATCTCATAGTCTGTCAAATCAACTTGTGAGACATCAGTTGGTTGAGATGAAGATGGATTTGGATGAGGTGTTTTATGAATGGTAGTGGGTGCTTGTGGAGTTGGTTGGATGGATGATGATGAATGAGTGGTGATAATGGGTGATGTTGATGTTGATGATGTGGATGGAATGATAATGGGTGGTTGTGAAGTTGGTTGGATAGACGATGATGAATGAGTCATGATAATGGATGATGTTGATGTTGATGATGTGGACAATTGTCCTACTGATGTGGATGTGGAAAGTGTGGATTGGCTTTGACCACATGTACATGTAGTCTATTGTGATGAAGGTGTGGGTATGGAAATGGAAGCTTGATGTGGAGTAGTGATAGGGAGTTCCTAAAGAATAGGAGCTTTTGATGAAGAAGTGGTGTGATATGAAGTGGATGGCGTGGTTGATGAAGTTAAGAATAGGTGGATGGATCGAAGTGTGGATTTGTATGGATTGGAAATGAAGTTGCAATACTTAAATGATTTGATATCCGTTGGTATGCAATGAACCTATCCCTCATGTACATATTTTAAGCATTGATGTAATATTGAAGGGACACATTTCATCTTCTTTATCCAGGGATATCCAAGGAGTACATTGTAAGCCATGGACCCCTCCAGGATATGGAATATGGTATGCAACATCTTAACCCCCACTTTTATAGGTAAGATGACAGTGCCAACTGTGGAACAAAGAGCATCATTGACTGTTCTCAAGATGAATGTGGATTTGGTTATGTGTGAGGGTGGAATATTGAGATGTTGAAGGGCGAAGGTGGTGATGATGTTGATGGATGATACGGTGTCGATCAACGCTTATTTAAATGGATTCCTATCAACTTGAGCCATAATGTGTAATGGAGGGTATGATGATTATGATGATATTGATTTAATTTCAAAATCATAGAATGTGATAGAAGGTTCCATACACGTTCGAATACTCCCCACAAAATTGTTAAAGGCATTAGTGTCTTGGGCTTGGAGTTCAATGGAATTTAAAAGTTTCATTAATGCCTCACGGTGTGGGGGAGATTGTTGTATGAGCTCATAGATGGATAATTTGGTTAAAGCCATTTTAAGGCTAGTTTTTAACCAGCTACTCAAGGAAATGATGGGTCTTTGTGGATGGCTTGGAATATGAATAGGTTGGGATGGACGACTTGGAAGGTGGATGGGTTGGGATGAATTGGTGAAAAAATATATGGGTGATGATGAATTAGTAGATTGTGGAGACACAATTGCTTGTGGTGCCATATGAGGTTGAACTGCCTTTTGTTGTTCATTTTGTCGATTAGTACTTCTTTGACCTCGGGTGACTACATGGATAGCCCCCACAAAACCTTGGTATTGTTGTACATGATTAACTTGGTTAGGAGTCATAGTATTTGGTCCCCCTGTCTTTTGTTTTTGTTCCTCATGATGAGGAAGTGACATTTGGTATATACCAAGATTTTGGTTTTGTTGAGCCAAGGGACTATCAAACTTAATGACCCCTAGGTCTATCAAATATTGCACCATATTTTTAAACGTAAAGCAAGTGTTAATGTCATGCCCTTTATGATGATGGAAAGGACAAAACAAGTGCTCCTTATAGTTCTTGCCACGTTTGACTTGATCTTTTGGTATGATTTCGGGTAAGGCAATAACATTAGTATCATACAACCTGCGAAAGAGAGAGACGTATGATTCGGGAAAAGTTGTGTAGGTGCAGTCTTGTCGGACAGATTACCAATGTTGACAGTTATCCATAGTTGGCAGTGTGTTACGATGTTGTTAAGGTGGGGGTACCGCTTGATAATTGACTTGTTATGGTTATTGCAGTGATTGATGTTGTTGGTATTGATTGTGGGGTTGTTGAGTTGTTTGGGTTTGACTCAAAACCACTTGATTTACTTGTCCTTATTTGGATTGGCCAGAATATTTTCCTTTCGATTGGCCCTTATTTTTCCATTCTTTTTTCTTTGGTTTTATCTCACCCTCTTGGATTTTTATCTCTTAAATTACACAACCTTGGGCGAGAGCTTCATCAAATATTTTGTATTGCAGTAATTGCAATAACAAGAAGATGGGTTTTAGGTAACTCCTTGTGAACATTCAGGTCAATTCTTCCATTGGTAGGGAGAATGGCAACTTAGTGATAACTTCCCTCCAATGGTTTCAAAATCATAGACCGACTCTCCATCAAATTGTTTCAAGTAGTATAGGTCGATCAATGTGGTTTTATTGTCTCATCCTTTGCAGAGGAAGTACTATATGGTAGGCCCATGTTTCAGCGATCCCATATACACCTCAATAAAATGGATTTGATGATATATTGAATAGATCATTGATGGAAAATGCTAGTAGTATGCTCAGTGGTTCTGGTCTGGCACAGGAATTCTGGGCAGAGGCAGTGAATGTGGCATGTTACTTGCGAAATAGATCTCTTACATCAACATTACCAAATCAAACTCCATTTGAAGCATGGTTTGGTAAGAAACCCTCTCTTTCACATCTTAGAGTTTTTTGTTGTGATGCATACATGCATATTCCAAAAGAGAAAAGAATTAAGCTTGACAATAAGGCTGTTAAATGTATCTTTATTGATTATAAATATGGTGTTAAAGGATATAAAATTTGGAATCAAGAAACTAAAAGTATAGTTTACAGTAGAGATGTGGTGTTTAGAGAAAGAAAAAGTGATCACAGGAAGGAAGTAACAGAACAAGAACCTGAAAAGGTGCAATTTGATCTCATGGAAGAAGAATCCTACTCATTAGAAGAGGACGAACTGGAGGTTCATACGCTTGTGGTAAGGAGATCAACACGAGAAAGAAGGCAAATTGAAAGGTATAGTCCATATGTTTTTCCTTCTTCCTTTGTTTTATCTAAAATCTGATGAAGATCCTAGAACATTTAGAGAAGCTATAAATTTTGAAGAGGCAAACCTTTGGGAAGAGGCCATGAATGAGGAAATGATGGCCCTAAAAAAGAACAAGACATGGGATCTAGTAAAATTACCTGGTGGAAGAAAAGCAATAGGTTGCAAATGGATATTCAAGAAGAAGCAGAATGTTGAAGGTAAAGTGGAGAAATATAAAGCTCGTCTGATTGCTAAAGGTTATTCTCAGGTAGAGGGAATTGATCATGGTGAAGTATTTTCTCTTGTTGCAAAGCTAACCTCAATAAGATTTCTTTTATCTATGGTTGTTGCATTTGATCTTGAAATAAATCAAATGGATGTAAAAACTGCATTCCTTCATGAATATTTAGAGGAAGAAATCTATATGAGACAACCTGAAGGATTCATTATTGAAGGAAAGGAGGATTTAGTATGTAAGTTAAAGAAATCTCTTTACGAACTGAAATAGTCACCTAGAATGTGGTATCAAAAATTTAATACTTATATTTTAGGACTTGATTTTGTTCGTAGTAATGTTGATCATCGTGTATACTCAAAGCAAATTGGTAATGAACTTGTCATTATAGTTTTTTATGTTGATGATATGTTACTAATTGAAAACAGTAAAGAAATAATTAGGGAAGTGAAGTCTCAGTTAAGTTTGACATGAAAGATCTTGGTCCTGCAAATTTTTTTTTGGGTATGCAAATAAATAGATATCGTTCAGACATAAAGCTATGGCTAAATCAAAAAAGGTATGTTGAGACAGTATTGAAGAGATTCAGTATACAGAATTGCAAACCAGTGAAGGTAGGGTGAAAAATTATCTGCTGAACAATATCCAAAAACAGAAGAAGAGGTAGAAGAAATGTCTCATGTTCCTTATGCAAATGTTGTAGGGAGTTTAATGTATGCCATGGTGTGTATTAGACCAGATATTGCCCATGCAGTGGGAGTTTTGAGCAGATATATGTCTAAGCCTGGTAAAGAGCATTGGACTACTGTAAAAAGGGTTTTCAGATATTTGTGTGGTACATATGATTTTTCAATCTGTTATGAAGGTACAGGTAACGAAAAAAAATCCTTGGATATAGAAGGTTTTGTTGATGCATATTGGGTTGGAGATCTTGACAATAGAATATCTACTAGTGCATATGTATTCAACTTGTTTGGAGGGGCTATTAGTTGGATGAGCAAAAGGTAAACTGTTGTTGCTCTTTCAACCACTAAATTTGAGTACATGGCAGCCACTGATGCAAGTAAGGAAGCAATATGGCTACAAAGACTATGTGCTGATATTGGGTTATTTCAAGGAGCTGTGAAGATAAATTGTGACAGCCAAAATGCTATATTTTCAGTAAAGAACCCTGCTTACCATTCAAGAATAAAGCACATTGATACAAAGTACCACTTCAGTAGGGACGTGATTGAACAGAAGAAAGTGTTGCTAAAAAAAATAGATACTAAGGTAAATGTTTCAGATGCATTAACCAAGGCAGTTAGCACATAAAATTTCATGTTTTGTATAGTTGAAATGGGTCTGGCTAGACCAAGTGTTGGAACTAACATTGATTACAACATTTATGCAAAGTACTCAACAAGTGGGAGAATTTTGGATGTGTCTCATCCTTTGTAGAGGAAGTATTGTACGGAAGGCCCCCCCGACAGGGGTTCGAGGGTAGCGGCCCCGAAAAAACTTTTGGGCCCCCTTTTTTCAAAGATATTCTCGGAGCTATTTTTGGAGGCATTGGTGGGATTCCCATGATTGGTGGGTATGGGTGGTTTTAGCCCATGGTATTGTTCCCACGGTATTCTAATACCATGTTGTGGTTTAGGGTTGTAAGAGTTTTCTTTATATTGATTGTAATGTCCCATTATGGGCATAGTGTAAAACAATAATAGAAAAGGAAGAGTGGCTCTTGTTTGCTGGAGTAGCCCATATCGGGTGAACCAGGATAAATCTCTTGTGTTCTATGTGCATGTATTTTGTGAGTTTTTATTTTCTTCTGAGTTATTTATTTTTGCATTATTATTTTGGAATAAGTCTAAGTATATCTCTTCATATGGTATCAGAGCCAAATTATTAGCCATAGAGGGACACCTTTATTACTAGGGTTTCAACTCATTTGAAGAGGATCTATGGTTTCTAGGAGTTATAGAAAACATATTTCGGAGTGGGAGTTTTACGTAGAAGGAGCTTGAAGTAAAATGATGTCAAGTCATTCAAGGATAGAGATTGAGAAATTTTATGGAAAAAGTTTTGAGCTATGGAAATTAAATATGGAGGATCTGCTCGTGGATAGAGATCAATGGTTTGTTATTTTTGAAAAAACAAAACCTGCCAGTACATCCGATGAAGATTGGGAAAAGTTGAATCGAAAAGCGAGGAGTCTAATTCGATTATGCCATGTAGATTAAATATTAATCAATATTTTTGGAGAAGCTACTACAAAGGATCTCTGGGAGAAGTTAGGGGCTTTGTATCAATCTAAGTCCTTGGTAAACAAATTATTTCTCCAAAAAAAATTATATAATCTGAGGATGAATGAAGGGGATTCAGTAGCAGATCATCTTAATGCATTCAATATGGTGGTAAGTCAACATACATCTGTTGAAATTAAGTTGAGTGAGGAAGATAAATGTATTATTTTGCTATGCTCTTTACCAGATTTGTGGGATAACCTGGTTGTAGCAATTGGTAGTACAACTTCATCCACATTGAAGTTTGAAGATGTTGTGACATATTTATTATCAGAGGATATGAGGAGAAAATCCATGGAGGACACATCAAAGGATGCCCTAATAGTGAGATGGCATTCCAAGGAAAAGGATAAAACAAGATCTGGTGATAGATCTAAGTTTAGAGGTAGATCCAAGTCTCGGGGAAGGTTTGAGAGAAAATGTTGGAAATGTGGTAAGCTTGGACACATGAAAAAATATTGTAGATCAAAGAATGTTGATTCTGGAAAGATATATGATGAATCCACTTCCATAGAGATAAATAAATCCACTGATGAAGGAGGGGATGTATATTTGGCATCTTGCTCCACACATTTAGATAGTAATGATTGGTTGAACGATACTGGTGCCTCTTTTCATATGACCCCTCATAAGGGGTGGTTCAGTGAATATGAAAGATATGATGGAGGGGAGGTACTTTTGGGAGATGATTCACCACTTAGAATCATTGGTCGTGGAAGAGTGAAAATATTATTGCAGGATGGTAGGGTTAAAACCCTCCCAGGTGTGATGCATATTCCTAGCCTTGCTAGAAATTTAATTTTTGTAAGCAAAATGGCTGATGCAGCAGTGAACATCAATTTTAGTAAGGATTCATGCAAAATGGTTTGTGGATCTATGGTATTAGTAAGAAGAGTTCGAATTGGAACCTTGTATAAGCTATTGGGAAGCACTATGACAAATGAGTGTAATAGCTCAACTATTCTTGAGGCTGAATCAGATAAAATTTTAACGCTCTGGAATCAAAGAATGGGACATATTGGAGATAAGAGATTGCATACCCTGTACACGAAAGGTATGGTCCACGGTATCCCTAATTGCTCAATGTTTTTTGATTTCTGTGAACATTGTATTTATGGCAAGCAAAATCATGTGAGTTTCCCATCTGGTGCTGCAAGATTAAAATGGGTATTAGATCTGATTCACAGTGATATATTTGGTCTTGTTCCTATTCCATCCCTTGGATAATCACGGTACTATGCTTCTTTCGTTGATGACTTTTCAAGATATGCATGGATTTATTTTCTTAAAAGTAAAAATGAAGTGTTTGATAAGTTTAGAGAATTTAAAACACTTATTGAAAATCAAATTGGGAAAAATATTAAGGTGTTGAGGTCTGATACTGGAGGAGAGTATTGTTCAAATAAATTTGAGGATTTTTGTAAGCAATATGGTATTGCAAGACAGAAATAGAGCAAATGGATGTAAAAACTACGTTCCTTCATGGAGATTTGGAGGAAGAAATCTATATGAGACAACCTAAAGGATTCATTATTGAAGGAAAGGAGGATTTTGTATGTAAGTTAAAGAAATATATGTACGGACTGAAACAGTCACCTAGAATGTGGTATCATAAATTTGATACTTATGTTTTAGGACTTGATTTTGTTCGTAGCAATGCTGATTATTGTGTATACTCAAAGCAAATTGGTAATGAACTCGTCATTATGGTTTTGTATGTTGATGGTATGTTACTAATTGGAAACAGTAAGGAAATGATCAGGGAAGTGAAGTCTCAATTAGCATCACAATTTGACATGAAATATCTTGGCCCTGCAAATTTTATTTTGGGTATCCAAATAAATAGAGATCGTTCAAACAAAAAGTTCTGGCTGAATCAAAAAAGGTATGTTGAGACAGTATCGAAGAGATTCAGTATGCAAAATTGCAAACTAGTGAAGGTACCTATTTCGTTGGGTGAAAAATTATTTGTTGAACAATGTCCAAAAACATAAGAAGAGGTAGAAGAAATGTCCCATGTTCCTTATGCAAATGTTTTAGGGAGTTTAATGTATGCCATAGTGTGTACTAGACCAGATATTGCCCAGGTAGTAGGAGTTTTGAGCAGATATATGTCTAAGCCTAGTAAAGAGCATTAGACTGCTGTAAAAAGGGTTTTCAGATATTTGCATGGTTCATCTTATTTTTCAATCTATTATGAAGGTACATGTAACAAAAAAAAATCCTTGGATATAGAAGGTTTTGTTGATGCAGATTGGGTTGGAGATCTTGACAATAGAAGATCTACTAGTGCATATGTATTCAACTTGTTTGGAGGGGCTATTAGTTGGATGAGCAAAAGGTAAATTATTGTTGCTCTTTCAACCACTGAAGTTGAGTACATGGCAGCCACTGATGCAAGTAAGGAAGCAGTATGGCTACAAAGACTATGTGCTGATATTGGGTTCTTTCAAGGAGCTGTGAAGATAAATTATGATAGCCAAAGTGCTATATTTTTGGCAAATAATCCTGCTTACCATTCAAGAACAAAGCACATTGATACAAAGTACCACCTCAGTAGGGATATGATTAAACAAAAGAAAGTGTTGCTGGAAAAAGTGGATACCAAGGTAAATGTTGCAGATGCTTTAACCAAGGCATTTAGCATAGGAAAGTTCATGTTTTGTATAGTTGAAATGGGTCTGGCTAGACCAAGTGTTGGAACTAACATTGATTACAACCTTTATGCAAAGTATTCAACAAGTGGAAGAATGTTGGATGTGTATCATCCTTTGTAGAGGAAGTACTGTACGACAGGCCCCCCTTGTCGGGGGGCAGGAGCTCCCCCGACGGGGATTTGGGGGCAGCGACCCCGAAAATTTTTTTGGGCCCTCTTTTTTTCGAAGATATTCTCGGAGCTATTTTTGGAGGCGTTGGTGGGATTCCCATGATTGGTGGGTATGGGTGGTTTTAGACCATGGTATTGTGGCTACGGTATTCTAATACCACGCTATGGTTTAGGGTTGTAAGAGTTTATTTTATATTGATTGTAATGTCCCATTACGGGCATAGTGTAAAACAATAATAGAAAAGGAGGAGTGGCTCTTGTTTGCTGGAGTAGCCCATATCGGGTGAACTAGGATAAATATCTTGTGTTCTATGTGCATGTATTTTGTGAGTTGTTATTTTCTTCTGAGTTATTTATTTCTACATTATTATTCTAGAATAAGTCTGGGTATATCTCTTCATTATTACTGACATTAAGGAATAACCTTTCCAAAAATTTGTCTACCAATTGTTTGAATGTGTAAATGTTGTGGTGTGGTAGATGATTATACCAGTCTAAAGCATCTTCCCCCAATGTTTGAGGAAAATTTCTAAGTATCAACTATCAAAGCATCTTGATCTTGAATTCGAAAGCATGAGTGAATGAATGTTCTAATGTGTTCTTTAGGGTCCCCAATCTCTTTAAATCTATCAAATTTTGGTATTGTGAAGTCTATCGAATAAGGCGGTGATGGTACCAAAAAATGAATAGGTTGATTGATCAATTGTCTTAGCATAAGCTTCTGGTACATCATACCAGGAGTATGCATCATCAAGCTATCAATCTGTTGTTGCATGGCTTGGATTTTAGGGTCTTCCACATGTGTGTAGAAGCCCTAAATTATTTGATGATTATCCTAAGGTGAGATATGTGGAGTGATAATTTGTTGATAGATGTTGATGGCTTGATGGATTAAGGGGTATTTGATGATGTTGAACATGTTGTTGGGCTTGGTTGTGGAATGATTGTTGTTGATGGAGTGGAGATGAGATTTGTGGAATGTGAATGTGTTGGGTTGTGGAAGTGGGGTTGATGTGGGTGAATGGAGGTGTGGGTATAGCAACCTGAGAAGGTTGTGATACCTAGGATGGATCAGAGTTGAAGAAGGTGTATTGGCTTGGAATTGAATAGGGTTTAAAATCGGCTACTTGTGATTGTTGTTGAGGGTAAGAACGAGCATCTTGTTGGCTCATGAGTAGTTGATTGAGGTATTGCCATGCTGGTTGTATGACAAGTTCTAAAGCAGATTGTGTGGTTGTAGTGGAAGTGGATATGGATAAAGTGTGAGTGTTGGCAATGTTGGTGGAAGTTAATAGGGGGTAAGTTGTGAAAGGAATCACAACTTAATGGGGAGTGGTTGATGGAGTGGTGGACTAAATTTGTGAATCAACATTGACTTGTGCTTTGTAGAGTGGATTGGTCTATGTAGTGATATAGGTATATGGGATGGAGGTGATTTGGTTGCATTGTGGTGGAGGAATTTGATTTGAATGGAGGGATGTTACCTCAAAATGAGAGTTCGTGTAGACTTGGCTAAATTTGATGGGATGTGAGTGAGCAAGTTCCAATTGAGAATAATAAACTTGTTTGTGTGGGATGTTAAGTTGTTCTAAGATTGGTTTAGTTGGTCTTAAATAAGCTCAAAATTTGTCCATGTCTATGTAGATGGTACGATGATTGGTTGGTGTAGATGGCTCAGTTTTTGGAATGGAGGTGTGAATGGATTTGTGCATCACATCAACACCCAAAGTTTTTAGTGTATGTGAGGGTCCTACAAACAAATCAAAATAGCTTGTTGTGTTGGATTGGATGGGTTAGACACAAAAGGGGCTGAGGAATAAGTGGAACACTCCATGGATGAGGTTGGTGCTTGGCTCATGGCTCTGGCTTAATTTCTAGTCAAAACCATAAGCTATAAGCAAGGCAGAGGTTGCGGATGTGAATAATATGTGTGAAAATATGTAATGACAATTAAAAGCACACATAATCAAACAAACAATTGAATCCTATGTCTTGCAACAATATTTTTTTTGTGTGTGATTTGTGTGTTTTGATGTATAGACCCTAACCCTAGACTAATATGCAATATGGGTTCCTAAGGTGAATGGCAAGTGGGGATTGTTTTGGTGATGAAATACAAAAAATCACTTACAGGCCTCTAAGATGTCTATAGGGTGAGACAACATATGGAGATGAAACCCATCGTCGCTGATCTCGATTAGTGGTTAGTGATAAAGTCCAACTCACTAATGTTGAAGATGAAGCATGCAATTGTGTGTGATTTTTTTAAGTTTTTGTTGTCTATGGTGTTCAAAATGCAAAGAAACCCTCTTACACTCAACCAAGTTGGTGACTAAGAACACTAATACTAAGCCCCTCAAAAGAATATAGGGTACACCTCTTAAGATCCACCCTGAATCAACAAGTGATTCCAACAATGGAGGATTTGCCTAATCCTTCCACTCTGAATTAACAATGTGTTTCCAATAGTGGGAGAGACTTGAGTACCAATGACTTGTTCCAGCTTAGAAAAGTGGAAAGTGGGAAACTTTAGCCTATAGTGCAACTACTATGCTTTTTTCGATTTATTGCAAACAACACTCATGGCAGAAAGTAAAAACACCATGAAAGATAGCAAAAACTTAAATCTAGTGTAATGAATGTCTAATGCAACTAAGATGAATGCACGAATGCAAATCTATCTCTATGTGCAATTATATATGATTTTGAAAATGTTGATGAATATCTAAGATGCCTATCAATGCAAAACATTGTTTTTAAACAAAAATTAGATATTTATTTATTTTATTTTTTATTTTTTTAAAAAGCAAAAATGTGAGCAAAGTTTAAACAGAACTTACCAGAAGTCCTACGTGTTTTTGTTCAACTCTGCAAACGTGACATAAAATCTCACAATTTTCTCCAATGAAACCCGTAGTTTTTTATGTCGAAACCCATAGTTTTCTTTGTCAAAACCCACATATACTCTGTAGCATCCATGTGGACGTTGTGTGGCATCCCCCGAATGTTAGATGGCATTCGTACGACCACAGATCGAACTTTGTTGCTTCTAGAAACCCTAGTTGTAGATCTGACAATTTTTGTGCTAACAAATCTCTGAAACTTACAACAAAAATAAGAAACGTAAATAAAAAATAATGACAAGGTAAGTTAAAATGTAAAACCCTTTGTGGGTCCCACCATGATCGTCATTTTGTAAATAAAAAATGAACAACACCAAGATAATGATAATAGATCCAACACAAGAAATATTGCATGATAAAGAAATAATATTATATTGATATTGTGGGAGCCTTGATCTCCACTATTACAATGCAACTTGTGTTGATACAAATGATTTTACAATCAAAGGGTTTAAAACCCTCGTTCAAATAAATATTTGGTGTCTTTGGGTTGTCTTCACTCCAAACAATTTATGAGTGGGCTTGCGTATCCTTACGGGGCCACTCGTGGCTACAACAACCATCAATGTAAATGCTCCCTACAACCTGCACACAAACAAATCAAAAAATAGGTTAGTAACACCTGTAGGGCCTCCATAGTGTGAGGCCCACTAAAATCTTAAAGTGTACAATATTAACCCTAACTAAAATATTTGATGAAATAAAGTGCAGATGTACCAAAAATGTAAGTAAAATAATAATAAATGATACCTTGTCAAAAATATACATGTGTTACTGATCCACGTTTTTGCTTCCTCGATCTAGTGACACACAAATGCCTATGACCATCCGAGGGTTTATCGACGACAAATCGATAAATGGGAAATGCCCTAGGGTATTTGAGGAGAACTGTGAACGTCCTACAACATTCCTGGAATGCTCAACAATGTTTGAGGAATGCTCAAAAGCGTTCGGGAGTGATGGGGGATACTCCACGAAATTCGGGTAGGGTTCGCAGAAGTTTCGATGATGGATATGATGACAAGGGTTCTGGGTGACGGTGAAGATGGGAGGAGTTAGCAAAATGCTAGGGTTTCGTGTGTGGACAAATGATCAATGCTCTTCAAATGTTAATTTTCGGGATCTTGATTCACAAAAATGAATCATCTTTTATAATTTGCCCTTGATCATGTTAAGGTTTGGACGACACGAACGAGCGATCGAGATTAAAGCATGATGAAGGGTTGAGATCAAGCTTGAACAAGCGACACGGATCATGGTGAATGAATGGTCAATATTAAGTCGTGATGGGTGGTTGAGATTCATTCACATATATATATATATATATATATATATATATATATATATATATATATATATATATATATATATATATATAATGAATGGTTGTGATTTGAGGATGTGAATGAATGACAAGTGGCTAGGATTTGGTGTCTACAAGATAGAGCATAGGATCAACGGATGGGTGGAAGAAAAGGGAAAGAGAGAAAAAGAGGCAAGCGGGTTTTAGGCCCAAACACTCAACTATTGATCACTCTATCACGCTTAGACACATAGTGGAAAAATATGGGACAAAAAAGAGGAGGCTTTTTGTTGTTTTGTAGACTTCAAAAAGGCATTTGACACAGTGCCAAGGAAAAAATTGTGGAGCATAATGGAAGAGCTATAGGTTGTAATTCACTACAGGTCAACAGGAAGACCTATAGGTGTAGGAATGTTGAGCTATGGAATTGGAAGACCACCAAGGTCTTATTTGGCCTACTTGTCACATCGGTTGTGTTGTATGGCTGCAAGGTGTGGGCTAGTGGCATGACAAATACAAAATGAAGGCAAATAAAAAGGATTCAAAAACGTCTAATCACAAATTTTCTCAAAATTAAGGCCATAATCCCTTATGAAATTATTCTAGCTGAAACTGGAATATTCTCTTTAGAGGCAATTGCTATGACCAAGCTGTTATGTTACTTGACAAAAACATAAAGCATGAAAAACAACAGCTGGCCTAGGGTAGCTAGGGATGAAGAGTTGCATAGGCAAAATAACACATGGATGAAACAAAATCAGAATTGGATGAAACATTGATAAATCAACATAAATGATGCCCAAATTTCAACAAAGACATAAAAAAACTATGTGAATGAAAAGTTTAGAAGTGGAATGTGAAAAAATGCAAGCAAGAAAAGACAATACTATATTGCAAAGTTTAACCCAACGTATGACCATAAGGAAAAAGCGTATATAAGCGCTGAAATCAAGTGGAGGGAAAAAATCCTCATTGCTCAGATAAGGCCTAACTCTCGTAGGCTTAGATGTGAAACAGAGAGGCGGATAACACCCAAGGAATAATGGGAAGAAAGGATATGTACTCTATGCAACACAAGGGCAATAGAGACAGAGGAACATTTCATCTCTAAATGCTCAAGTTTTTCAGATGTCCGTGGCAAATACAAAGAAACACTTGGAAAATGATCTATGGTAAAGTTATTTGAAGACAATAAAATAAAAAAGTTCGAGAGTTGCTAACCCAAATCAATAGGAGAAGGAACAACCTTCTCAAGGATATTAATGGTCATATGATTTGAGTAATTGTGCTTCCATGTTTGGGGTCCCATAGACCATGTTTGGGTCATATGATTTGAGTAACTGTGCTTCCATGTTTGAGGTCCCATAGGCCATGTTTAGTTCTCGCAGACGTAATTAAAATCTTTTATTTCATTTCATATGTTTTTATAATAAATTAATTAGTTAGTGCAAAAATAGAAGAGGACCGTTGGTGTCTCTAAAAGAAAGTTGAATATAAATTCTCTTTTATGTCTTGCTGGGTGATAGGTTGGTCTTTGCTTTTGGATAATGGTTTTAGTTTAATTTCTGTTTCTTTTGACCTTGAAAGCTGATCCGTACTTAATTGACCTTATCTTTCTTTTCTTCCTCTAATATAAAAAATTCTATAATAAATTAATTAGTTAGTGCAAAAATAAAAGAGGACAGTTGGTGTCTCTAAAAGAAAGTTGAATATAAATTCTCTTTTATGTCTTGCTGGATGATAGGTTGGTCTTTGCTTTTGAATGATTGTTTTAGTTTAATTTCTGTTTCTTTTGACCTTGAAAGCTGATCCGTACTTAATTAACCTTATCTTTCTTTTCTTCCTCTAATATAAAAAATTCTATAACCTTTCAAAACCCTATTTTCCACTATTAATAAAAAAAAATAATTAGTGCACCCTTAAGTGCCTTTATATTCAAAATCATCTGAGCAATAAAATAATATTCCCCAAACATCTTTCATTTCTTTTCCGAATGGGCCGCATTAAGATAGTTAAGATGCCAATAATTATTTATCCATTTAAACTCCCACTTTTTCCTATCATTTTCTTCAAGTACCAAAGAAGGTTAAAGTTCCTTTGAATGGTCGTTCCTTCTCCAACAACTCTGCCGCTGGCCAATTGTTATTTCATTCGACCACACGCACTCTTACATGGCCACTCTCTTTTACAACACAGAACGAAATACCACTCCGATCATTGCGTTTATAATTGGGAAGCACCGCTTTCATATCGAAAGCCTCACTACAGTACCTTTCGGCTTGAGAAGATCACAGCTGACATGATCAATAACAAGTTGCAGGCAAATGAAGTTTTTTCCAATCCTTTCCTCAGGGGCATTTGCAGTTGAAGTTGAAGGGAAGCCATCGGATTAATTTCACATTTTACGGTCTCCATTTTAATACAGGTAAACATTTAATCGTTTCACGGCTTTTGCAAATCATTAGAGAAATAAATTTACCTTGCAATCATTTCAAACACTGGATCGTATCATTTAAACATGCGTTTAATACTTCTTATTTATTTATTTTTTCTCCTCCTCTGGTAAATATTTTACCGGAGTCGTGAATTGGTAAATTAAGCGACGAAATGTAGGTGGATTTTCCACGGGCCGGTGCTCTTAACGTGGATTCTGGATAATTTTCATAATTGGTTTTTGATTTGTACTATCAATTGACGCAATGCATCTCGTAACTTTCAAACATTTCTTTTCTAATTTTTCGTGTATGAACTATTGCAGACAACCTGGATTTATTGCGGGTAAAATATTGAAAACTATAGCCTTGCCGGTACTAAAGAACATTCCGAGGTAATTGGAGCTGGTTAAACTTGCCATATAATAATATTATGCACAATTATGCAGACATTTGTGCTCGCAACCTAGCATAGGAAATCATAGAAGAAGACAATCGAATTAAGCTTAGAGCTTTTATTTTAAAATTGGACACTAGGAAACGAATTGTCTAAACAAGCAGATAGACATTGATGAGACCTACAACCGATTTGTCCTTAAGGAGGTTAATGTCATCTTATCTTATCACAGATAGCAAGAGATGCGTTTCAATAAATTCCTACTTATAAATTCCTACTTTTTTTTTTCCCTGGTAATGTACGGGCCCATTGGAAACATGCTATTTTAAATAGCTGAATACGCTAAGATAGTTGGTTGTAGACTATGTTTTTGGAAGCAATGAATCGGATCATTTCTGAGAGATGTTTTCTAAAGTGCTAAATATTCTTGTCACACTATGGAAATAGCAATGCCTAATATATGTTTCCATAGCACTAAATATTATTGTCACACTATGACAATAGCAATGCCTTATTTGTTATCAAACTATTTGTAGTGGTTATTATTTTGGATATAGACAGGTGTCAATTAAGCCAACTCATCTCACGAGTGTAAATTGTAGCGTAAAATGACAGCCTTCTGAAACAAATTTCTTCTGTTGCTGCTTGGCTTCCCCTGTCTGTGACAGTATTAGATATGCAATTCCCTTGTCTGAGAGGAGGACACGGTATGGGAGATTGTGAAAGCGGTGTATATAGTCTTTAGACTTTGTACAGTCCGATTGAGCGTGATGGTGAAGGCTTGGGTACTTTAGATAGGAGGACCAAGGTTTGAATCCAGGGACCCTACCCCCTGTAAGTGGGGAATACAACATGAGTGCCTTCTCTCAGACATAGTGAACCCCAGGGAATATTGGGTCGTCTGATATGCGTAATGCTCGTGGACCTTAGAAATTACTTAACTTTTGACTTTATCTGAGTGTTCTCTTGCCTGTTTGAAATGATTCACCATATGATCTGGAGAATCTACGTATTCTTACGACCTGTTTGAAGGGGCGTTCAATAGCACACTTTTTTGCCCCCAACATGCTGTAATGTATCCTCTTGTTGTTCTTTGGGCACTGAGCACAGGATTGCAGTCGTGTTCTTTGATCCTGGGATATACCAATTATCTGTTGCACTCTGGATGGCTAGGACTGGATTTCATCTTGGACATAATGAGAAGATTCTTGCTTCATCTATATTATACACCAATTTGCAAGTTTTTTGTTCAAATTTATCAGCCATTGTTATGAACTTGTATCTTTATCAGGATTATGGTTGTTCGTGTATCTCAAAGAATGTTTCTCACCTAGGCATATCTACTTCTGTTGTAAATCGTCATCAAATATTTTTTTAAGAATGTTTTTGATCTTTTTCTTTTTTTTAAACATGGTGGAATCGGTAGCCACCATGAATCCGGGCAGGCTGTCCAGCTTTTATGGCCGTCACAGTATTCTGCACTGTCCGCCCCGGAAGCCGCCACACAGATCTTCGCGCAGTCCGCCCCTATAACCACCATGCCACAATCATTTTAAACCTTTTACGCCGCTGAAAGCACAGGAAAGGGACAAGCGTGGACAAGCGTTCAGTCCGGCAAGGCCCGAGATTTGAACCTTGGACCTCCGCCCCCTTACGGGATTTGGATGAACCAATTGGTCTACACCTCGGACCTAAATGTTTTTGATCTTAACATTAATATATAATAATATTTATGAATTTATTTTTTAGAAGCTAATTATGATATTAGTAGTTTGTCTTATGGTGAATGCGAACCTTTCCTTTCCTTGTTTTCTGGAGCTGTTAATCAGAATATAACATTTTTTTAATTCATAGTGTTCCATTATCATCTTTGTGATTGATATGGAATGCAGATTGTCATTGAGGAAATTGCTTTGTTCAAGGAAATTGTAAGCATTATTTTTCTACGACATTGGGAACCTTTAGGGAATATTGGTCTGACATTCTGCTGGTCTACATCTGCAGCATTATAACCATGTGGAGAGATTCTGTTAGCCAGTCATCTAAGCGTTTTTCGTACCTCTTACTGGATGAAGGGGAGTTCTACGTCCAAGATTGGATAGCAGCATGCATGCTGGTTTCATTAGACAGTTCTGAGAAAATTAGACAATCAACTTGGCAACTGCAGCAAATGAAAGGATGCTTACGTTTATGCTCTAAATCGATTTTTTTTGAACCTGATAGTTTGTCTGTGCCAATCATCAGGTTTCCTATGAACAAAGTTAAGAAGGTGGAGGCTTTAACAGGAATATCAATCTTCTCTAACAATGGTCATGACAAATGGCAGGGGAGGCAAGAATGTTTCGTCTTAGAGGCATCCTTACATGTTACAATAAAGGAGAATGGAGTTGATGCTCCCTATAATTTTGAGAAGCAGGATAGTGTATGGTGGTTTTCCTTGGAATTTTCACCAGTCCAGCAGGTTATGCAAACTTCCTTCCTGTTTCTCTCAGTATGTTATCATTCATCTATATTTGCGTTGCCATGTATATAGACAATCTTAATTGAATATGCTAAATTTCAACTTGTGCGTGTCAGTTTGCAATGAAAATATTATAACTCCCAGCTCATTAGGGTTCTGTTGTTTTATAAATGACTGTGTATCTTTTTATTATCTCTAACCAGGATTCCATTCTCTTCAAAGTTTTCATCACGGCGGATATTTACAATTGTCCTGAAATGAAATTTGTTTGAATAAATGCAGAGAGAATTCCAATGACATCTCTATCCCGCTATATTGCCAGTTATTCTGTTTCTCTAAATTAGAAGTCAGTTTCAAAAGATGTTTCCATTATTGTCTGATTTGCCACAATGCACTTCCATCAAATATTTAAGTTTCCCAAAACTTTAAGAAGGCTGCACAAAATCTTAGGTTTACCAACAAGCAGGGAAATCAAACAGGATGGCATTCTTGTTGAGAACAAACAAGGTCTTGACTGAAAACATGTACATCCATAATGATTGTTCAAATACTCAAATTTGTGTTATAGAATATGTTGTCTTATTCATAGAATTGCTGCTAAATTTTGGCTGGGAAGATTTCAACTTAGAAGTTGGAAAATCTTGTTTCCATGGTTGGACAAGCAACAGTGTTTTGTCATCCTGAAGAATGATGTTAAAAGCATTGCTAGTCTATGAAGAATTTCTTTGAAGATCAAGGCTTGGAAGTCAAGTCAAGACTTAACAAGTTTGTTGGATCAGATTTTCTGCAAATTTTACGTGGGAGAGGTAATGTGTGTCTTCTTAAAGATATGGGAGTCACCATTGAAGAAATTGAGGATGGAAATCCCTTTGCGTTCCACTTTTCTTAGCCTAAAGCAATGGTTGAACAGAGAGAATTAAAGTTATAATAGATTTATATTGTAGTATGTTGGAAGAAAGGTCATTTCTAAACACTCATAATAGGCCAGCTGGCTATTTTCTACATGGCCTTTACTGCAGCAGTCCTTATTGGTTGCAACATGTATGCTTCCATATACAATCATCAAAGGGATTGGAAGCATGGTATAAGATCTGACTTCAGGCAACTATTGAATTGAGTTTCAAGCATTCAAGGGAGTAGGTTTCAAATGAGTTGGGATGGAAATTGATAGGCATTTAAGGAGTGAGGTAATAATGGATGCAATGATTGTGTAATGATGGATTAAGAATAATTGCAGAAATAAGTTAAGGGCAGTTGCAACTTGCAACTAAATATAAGATAAAAATTAAGGTCATTTGCTACCAATTGAAGGAAAAAACTAATGGCAGTTGCAACTAAATAGTTATCATCTTGTTAGAAACCAACCAAGTTGTAGAAACAAATATTATTTGAATTATTGTGGTGTGAAGTCTGATAAACATTTACTTTGCAGCTTGATGAAAATAGTCTTTTGAACAACTTTTGGCATGACTTTACATTGTGATATGAAGATATTGCTTAAACCTATATTCAAACATGCATGCTTCTCTTTAAAACTCATATGCTTGTTCTATGATCACTGCAGCTTACCCTGAGTGAATAATATGAATATCTATAATTGATTTGTTTCAGATGCTTGGGTCACTATGGGGAGTCATGTTTGGACACCCAAGACACTTAAGGTATCAAGATTTGATCACCTTGATGATCAGAAGACTTCTATAAACTGATGGTGCAGAGATTGGAGCATTTGGACTTAGACATTGTCTTAAGCCTGGGGGATTGGATTTTCGCATCGTCTAGAGGGTGCTACAAGAACATTGTGCAGGCTCAACCAGCAAAAGTGGTACCATTGGAAGCATCTTGGAGAGAGATTTCCATAGATATATGGTATCAAGCTGGACATCAGACGAAGATGCGTGAGCCAAAAGGACAAGGGAGATCTCGATTATTCTTGGAGGCAGTGCAAGGAGGTTACTGATGAGCGTTAATCCCACAGCCAGCAGGGATTCCATCTTCAGGACTGCTTGTGTTGCCTTGAGAACCAATGGGGAGCTTGACATCTTGGTTGCTGATGGTTCACCCTAGGGAATTTATGGGTTGCCTCTTCCTACAGGCAATTTGGGGAAGGTAAGACCAAGAGTCAGGGGTCAACTCCAAACAACTTGGAAAGTTAAATAGAAGTGACATAGAGCATGTGGAGGGATGTGCATGAGCACCAATAGGAGAGGCAATGTGAGAGGGCATGGCTTTGGTCTCCCATGACCCATGCACTTCTCATAAGTGGAAAAGAATAAAGTTGTGTCTAAGATGCAGAGATTTTAATTGGCAATGTAGGAGACAGTTGTGTATGTGCGTGGGTGCATGTGTGTGTGAGACCTTTGGACTTCTCTTTGGGAGGATGTACTATGTATTGGTCCATATAGTTGTAACTTCATTTTCTCAGCAAGACAAGCTGAAAAGCATCTTTTCCTACGGGTTTTCCCAAGAGGGTTTCCCAGGTAAGACAACGTTGTCTATGTTGTTTGTGATGTTATCAATTAGTTGCCAGTTCTCTTTCGTGTTTTTCTTTCTATTTTTGTCTCACCTGTGTTTTCGATATATGAGTGAGTTGCAGATGAGTGTGAGAGCCACTCAATATTGTGAAGGAAAAGATTTCAGTGGTGACTTCATGTGTATGAGTTTACAAATTGGATTGATTTTAGTATAGTTTCTGAGTTTTGTATGGCACTCACCTGAGAAGGCATAGAACAAAGGAGAGGGATATTGGTACTTGAAGCTGAGAGAAGATCATGGAGGCAATGTGAGAAGGCCAAGCCTGAAGTTGGAAAAGCATGTTTTGAAACTATAGAGAGGTTGATAAAATTAAAGGCTAATCTCAACCCCTTGAAGCAGGCACAAGGGTATATTTCTACTGATATGAGCTATTTGCAAACTTCACAAGAAGGTCTGATTAACATGATGGGGAGGATTACAGTCACCTTGGAGAAGAAAGAAGATGTAGAGAAGGAAGAGAGAAAAGGAAGGAAGTGTAGTGACTAGTCATTACCTTGGGAATTTTGCTATTTTGGAAGGTTTCAAAACAGTTTTGGATCAGTCAATGACTCACAAAAAAATGACTGAAGAAACTTAGACCTGAACAATGCCTCACCCTAAGGCATAACAATGCCCTGTTCTTCTGGGACAACATCCCGTTCTGAGTTAAAATTGTGTCTCGCTTTGAGGCAGGACAATGCCCCGCTTTGAGGTAGTGCAATGCCCCACTCTGAGCCAGAACGGTGCCCCACTCTTGGGCAGAACAATGCCTCGCTTTGAGGTAGGACAACATCCTACTTTAAGTCAGAACAACGCCCTGCTCTTCTGGGATAGCACCCCCACTCTGATCCTAGTTTTGCACTCCTAAGTAAGAGTAATGCCCTGCTTAGAGGCAAGATTGTGCCCTACTCTTTCGGGACAATGCCCTGTTTTGATCCAAGACAATGTTTTTCTCCATGTAAGAGCAACACCTCGCTCGGAGGCAAAACTCTGCCCCACTATTTTGAGATGGCGCCCCGCTCTTCTGGGACACTGCTCCACTCTGTTACTTAAAGATGATGGCAACATTTTTTGTTTTCTAGTGCCAAGTTGTGTAACTAGGGGTTAATTTCTTTTACTATAGTTAGAAGTAGAGTAGGCTAGACTTTTCTTATAAATAAGAGCTTTATGCTCATTGTAAGGGTCCTTTGGCAATTTCAAGAAAGCTAGAGCTACTCTTTGTAATCAACTGTCACTTTGTACTCAAATTTTGCAATTAATGAGAAACTAAGCATGGCGTTCATAGATCAACTCTGTTATGCAACCTCTTCATTCATGGCTCTGCTGTTTCACTTTATTGCAGGTATTTCAGATCTTATTCATTGAAGTTATTCAACCTTCACTTGAGATCATCAATGAATCATACTAATCTCACCATGGTTTTGGTTGTATTTGTTTGTGCATTTTGCTTACTCTTTTGCACGCTTTTCCCACAAGAGTATGTTAGATTTACTTTATTTAGATTTGTTTTATTTCAGTTAGAGGCCTGAATACAAAGCTTGAGAAGAGTAATTCCTTCTCATTCATTTGTTGATCTGCAGTTTCGCAGGCACGATGGTACAAACAATTTTGTGGATCAACAGGTATACAATGGGAAGAAATTACAGATACATGTGGATATACTAGACACACAACATGTATGATTCACACACCAATTATTTGCAATACATCATGGTCCATCGAAGTGTACAACACATAGACTTGCCTTGACCATTATTGACCAATGTCATAATTCAACGAACAACTCTACCTCTGTTTTATGATCAACATCCTCTAACCCCCCTCTCTACCAACATAGATGTGTACTTATAGGTCTTACAGGACTATTAGGTGGTTGGCAACTACCTAATTACTACTGAACTACCCACATACATCAAAACATTAAAATACATCATCATGGATTATTGAATATTTACAAAAACTTGATGCCATGTACACACATGACGACACTATGTGATAATATATACGACAACTCTATTTGCACATCACCATGTGGCACATGCATTGCGCATGTGCTCACGCACTTGTCCATTCATACATACATGCACTCATGTAGACACGACATTCATACATGTATCAGATCGCCTACGTAAACAATTGCTTGTTGTATTTGGATGGCAATATGTTGAATGATAATTTGTAGAATAGTAGTGCATCAGGCAATAGTCCATTGGACGACAGTATGCAAAATGACAACATATTGGATGACAACATGTCTGATGACAACACTCTTATTTGAAAGCATATTCCCCTCCAATGATAACACCCTTTCATGGCATAACTCTGACAGTGAGCCCTCAAATGCTACCCTCCAAAATGATGAGCTTTGGGATGGTAGTTGTATGAATGACATGCTATGGTCCTTGGATGTGTTTTTGTTGTTGTGTACATTTGAACACAATGACACTACTCTCCCTTGGATTGACTAGTCGTTGATAGTCAAAGATTGTACAAGTTCTTCTCAATGATGTGCCTTAATTAGATGGCACTCAACTGGATAACCCTTCACACTATCATCTAGATGTTGACAATGTTCAAAATGGGGACAACAATGTGGGTGATGGCACTCTCCCTTTTTTGGATGATAACATGCTTTGTGATGCCAATCATACAAACAATGACAAGGGCATGGACAGCGACACTTGAGTGGATAGCCCTATGAATGACACTGGGGACTTGTAAATATCTGCTCTTTGTTCAAACGACACCATGTTGATGGATGACATGCTTCAGCTAATGGATGAAAACCGTGTACCACCAAAACAAATCTTCTTGCCCCTTGATGGCAAGGACTATTATTAGATCCAGATGACATACTTGTTTTGGATGGCCTATTCTTCTTTGATGATGACGACAGTAAGACATGACATTACACAAGACGACATTCATCACCACTTTCATTCACTCATCAACAAAGTTCCTTTAAATCGTAGTGAGCTTTCATTCTATGTCTAGAATGTCTAAAACAACATAAAAATGATGGACGATGTCTTTTTTGTGGGACCACAACACTCATGAGTATGGCATTCAAATTGGCAAAGGGAATTGTTTCTCTACCATTTTTGGTTCCCCATAATGCTCTCCCTGTTCATTTTTCTATCTCTTCCCCTTGAAGGATGTTGTGCTTGTCTAAATTTTGAAACTTGGAAGTTGAAAGAAAGACAACTATCGCTACCCTTTTTTTTCGAATTCTTTAAAGTGTGGCTGAACTTGGCAAATGGAAGGGAAGATGTCTTGTGTTTGGTTGGCTTGCCGTCATGTTCTTATGATAGTGTCTCACTCTATGGATAACATAATTATATTTTTGAACTCTTCCAAGTTGTGTCTTGGACCGATTTCCTATTCACGCATGATCTTTAGGAAGTACAATGACATCATCACCACATTGGAAATTGTTTATGAGTTTTTCCTTCGTCATTGTTCAAAAGCTTTTACTTGTTTCCATGGCATGATCTAGTTCAAATGGTAGACTAAATTAGGTGCATGTATTTCATTCTCTTTCCTTTTCCAAAAATAATCATTAATTTGATTAATGATTTTTATATCACAATCTAGAGGGTTAGAATCCTTTTTTTTTATAAAATTACATCTCAGCATGGGTTACTCTGTCACCCAAGTGTTGGAAGCACCCATTCGGACTATTTAGTCGATAATGTTTTGCTTCATCTTCACAATTGGAGTCCTTAGAACACACACAGGATCCACTTGCATCAAAACTATTAAAAAATTTAATGTGTTGATGTTCTTTTGTATTCCACCTTTCATTTACTCGCTATTGGATAGACTCTTGGAGCTCGTCTGTGCTAGTCCCATGCTGCTTTTTAAGCTTGTCCATTTGATGGTTTAGTTGCTCATTCTCTTGTTGTAGGCGCTCAATTTTAAAATGCATACTACATCATAGCCATCCAATTCTCAAGAGCATACTAGGCCTATTTTGTCATCAATTCCTCCTACACTTTGTTGCCATCTATGGATCTCATTTATTGAACGTCATAAGAATTGGATTTTGGGAGGTGTGACAACCTAATCTAGTTTGTTTTCTAATCTAAATTTGCTCAGTGACATTTTTTGCTGTAGATGGTTCGATTGTGTGCCGTATCATATCAGAACACACACACTGAAATGGGCATAAATCTATGTCCTTTGGAAATTGCACGTTCACCTACAATATCCTTTGGTCAGGATGCTCAGGTTTCAACTCAGTTTATTGGATCACCGGTTCTCATGTTGGTTGGTTTACCCCTTTGTCTGACACATTTTATGCCAGTGGGCACAATGCATGTGCGTTTCCACATTGTTTAGTTCTTTGTTGTTTCCAATGACCTCAATTGGAGTTGATTTTGGGGTGATTGCACTCCCTTGCCTTGTATAATGTGACTCCCTGAAAGTAGTCATTTGTGGACTGATTGGACGTGTTACACAACCCATCAGAATTCTTCAGGTCAATAAAATTGACTTGTGCTTGTACCTTGAATGGCTTCAATGTCGAGCCATTCATAGGATGAACGCATGATGGCTCATCCAATTACCATAAACAGATGAGTCTTTTATTCTGTACCTTGTCAATCTGAAAGGTCCAAGACAGAAGGTCTTCATTTTATCCAACTTGATCTCCCTCATTCTATTAAATTGTAAAACAAGGTCTCCTTTCTTGAAGGACATCAAGTGTTTTGGTTGTTGTTGGACTACCTTGATAGCCTATTGCGCAATCATCAATCGCTCGTCCAACTTGTTAGGTGAGAAGTCTCTCTTCCAAACTCTCTTGACTCTGAGTTGGTTCTACACTACCACTTGTAAGCTTGAAATAAAAAAGTCCACTGGTATAAAATCCTCATGCTCCTATATTAGTTAAAATGATATATGGCCAGTCATCGACTTGTAAGTTGTCCTATTCCCACATGACATTGTTGGCAACTTCTCTTCCTAGTTGGCTTCTTCAACTTTGTAGGACTCATGGATTATAGAGACCAACACTTTGCTCATGCTTTTGCCTACTCGTTTGGTTAGGGGTAATGTGGACAAGACAACATATGATAGATAAAAAAGTTTGACGATAATGTCTGAATCTTCTCTTTCACAAAGTGTCTTCTTCAATTGCTTTGTGATATGCAACACTATCTTGAACCCTATGATGTTTTTTCATAAATGAATTTGGTTGTACCTATCGAATTGCCAAACAATGCTTTTGCCTTGACGTACTTTATCACGTAGTACATTGTGACTAGTATATACACTTCTCCATCGTCAACTTGTCTTTAGGGGTCTCACAAACTGCAAACTCCATCGCTTGAACAATTCTTGTAAGTTGGGATGGATGCTAGGGCATGAAGTCTCGTTTCAGTAGTTTCCATATCCTTTGACATGTGTTGGCCACTAAATTTTGACAAGCTACTTTATTGTCGTGTCATGTCCCATGTGATTGCTTGCCAATCCTTCATGCACCTCCTTTGGCACACCGTGCACTTCTTCGTTTAAGACACATCAATGTAAAATCAACTCAATCCTTCATGCTTCTTTCTTTTTGCTTCTCTTTTCTTTCTATCCTTTCACTGCTTTGCTCTTTCTCTCTTCCTTTTCATTGCTTCTTTCTCTCGATCTCTCCTCTCTTTCACTGCTTCTTTCTCTCTATCTCTTTTCTCTTTCACTGCAATGTTAAATAACACAAGACTTGCCTATTTAGCAAGTTGGTTTCTTCATGAGGTACTTCTTCCTTTATGTGGGCGTCTCTTAGCTTCAAAACGGTTGCTGACAACTTGGATCGAAGGAGTGGCGCCAAGTAACCCTTTGTCCGGTTTGTTCTAAATATGGTTTTGCTTGCTCTAGTTTAGAGGACTTCAACCTTTGGTTGTTCTGTTAGATTGTCTTTTTTTGGATATGCTTGTTAACCATGAACTTCCTGCTTGGGCATTATACTGTAATAATAAATTCAAATGATCGTTCTAGTTGGAACATTTACCGGGATGCGACACATTTAATGAAAGTCCTCAGAGCTATTATTGAGGAGGCGCGTTCCAGGTCCTCGAAGGTTTATTGTTGCTTTGTAGACTTCAAGAAAGCTTTCGACATGGTGCCTCGACATTTACTTCTTGAGAGGCTTCGATCAATTGGCATCTCTAGGCAGCTTTTGACAGTGGTTACACGGTTATATGAGACTGTGAAAGGTCGGTTTCGCTCCCCTCAAGGGCTTTTAGCCAATATTCTTAGCACCATAGGAGTGAAACAGGGATGCCCCCTTTCGTCGACACTTTTTGGGATCTTTATCGACGAGCTTGAGACTTTTATCAGGGAGAACGCTCACCTAGAGGATGGTTGCCTTCTTCACCATGTGTTGATTTCTATTCTCCTCTTTGCTGATGATGTTGTTCTTTTGGCCTCATCCCCTGAGGGGCTTCAGCGTCCTTGCCGCTTTTTGTGACTCGAGACAGTTGACGGTGAATCTTTCTAAGACCAAGGTTATGGTATTTAATACTACCAAAGAGGCTCTATCCCATCTCCACTTCCTTTTCCAGGGCCAGGAGGTCGAAATCACCACCTCTTATGTGTATTTGGGGGTTCTTTTCACTGGTCCCACTTTTGGTATGAAACCCGCCGCCTAGGTCCGGGTGTGTAAGGGGTATGCGGCTCTGTCTTTGCTAGAGAGGAATTGCTTCAAAGCACATTTTCAGGATATACTTGTGAAGATGAGGATCTTTGACGCTTTGGTCAAGCCAACTATTACTTATGGGTCAGTGGTTTGGGGCCCTAGTCTTGGCCCGACTGAGTGGTCATGGGTTGAACGAGTGCAGACACTCTTTCTTCGATGATTCATTTGTTGCAAGGGAACAGTCCCTCGTTCTATTATTTTGGTAGAGTTTGGGGCTTCTTCTCTCCAACTTGAGATTATCTTCCTGATTATCGTTATCTTCACAGGATCCTTACTTTCGGAGATACCCCTGAGGGTTGCAGGCGGTACCCTTACCTCGCCCTTCGCTCCTCGATGGAATTCTCTCCGAGTTCTCGAGGAGGCTGGAGGAGCTGGTATTTTCAGGTTTCTACTCTCCTGGCTAGCATTCAGATACAGATAGACAGACTGCCCCCTTATTTTTTGGTTGTTATCCCCCCCTCTCGGCTTACTAAGGAGAAGATGCTCCACGAGATTCGGAAGGATGTTAGTGTCCAGTACACCATATGCACATGGATCTCTCTTGTTGCCCCTCTTTCCCCCAAGCTGTCTTTCTACCATGAGCACTTCTTACAAATACAAGAGGGCATAATAGTTCCTCCACAATACCTTCAGCAGCACACAATGCATAGTCTTCGGATCACTATTGGGCAACTCAGGGTGTGTTCTCACCAACTCCGGATTGAGTCAGATCACCATATTCCGATGGAGGAGCGGATTTGCTTGTTTTGCTCCTTGGGTGAAGTTGAGACCCTGCATCACTTCATTTTTTGTTGTCCCATTTATTATGATATCCGGGGTAGGTTCCATTGCCTTTTCAGGGACAACTCTCGATGTGTTTCTACCTTCTTCAGATACCCGGACCAGCGTTGTCTCGCACTCTTTCTTAGGGAGATAACTCGGCTTCGACGACATAAAAGTTCTTCAAATGGATCTCACCCTCCTCAACATCGGCTCATCACAACATACTTCACCAACTCCGACGGACCAGGTGACTTCGACCGGAAATGCGCCACACCATCTAGTTTGAACAGAAGTAGGGTCACTAGACAGCGCACCAACAGTTTGTCAGGGTTCCGAACTAGCAATGGGCAAAGACATATCATGGACTTCTTCAGCTCCGATACTTCGGCCTCGACTGTTAGGAGAGATTAGTTTTGGGGGATTCTCGGAGCTTGCCCCTCTTGGGCTGCTCCCTCCCCCTTCCTTCTCTCTCTCCGTTCTTCTTGGCATGCACTTCTCTTTGTTGGACTGCAACCCTCCCCCCCTCTGCTCTCCCTTTTATTTTATTTTCTTTTCCCTTTCTCTTTGGCCCGTTTGTCGGGTTTGATCTTGTATTTTTCTTAGTTCTTTTCTTTGTTGGGCTTTTTAGCCTGCTAGTTGGCAGTCATTATTGTACTTCTTATAGTCCCTTGGGTCTTATTTTGGCCCACCGCGGACATTAATAATATTTCATTTCATTTCTTTGTTCCATAGTGCCAAATATTTCCTTTTGGTTTGTAGTCTAAGAAGCTTAAGCTTCTTTCTTTGGCTTAACACATTCCTCTTTGGAAGATTTGCAACACTGCAAATAGCTCCAATTTTATGAGGCTTTAATCTTTTCCAAAAAAAATGCCTTTCACAAAAGGACTTTAATGGGCTATATGAGCCTTCTATTTATTTATTTTTTCTCTTCTTTTCAAATGCCATTTAATAAAGGCTACTTCGTGATTTTTTTTTAAAGGAGGAGCACAATGGCTTCCTTGGTGCTAAATTTTCTTTGTTGTAAAGAAGCTAAAATGGCTTCTTCTATCTTTTTCTTAAGGATCTTCTTATGGCTTCCTTCACTTGCTTAAATCTACCTTTGGTAGGGGTTTTCCACCTTGAATCCTTTCAATAATTTAAAGAACATTCCTGTGGAATTTTGCTTTATGGATCACAATTTTATACAGGATACTTTGCCCTTGAAACTTCTTATCTCAAACTTGAAATTTTTCTTTCTTAAACAGGGTGCTCTTTGGCTATCTCTGTGTCGAAGCTAGAGGAGGATCAGAAGGAGGATTCTATCTTCCTTCTACCTGCTTTGATACCACATGTTAGAACTTAAGCTTCGAATGTATTGTATTATGGTAGTGAAGGGTATTTAAGTATATAGGATGCCTAAATTAGGCATAACAAACCCTCAAACAAACTTGCAAAATACCTTGTCCTATACTACATGCATGTACCTTGTGAGGGGTGGTTAAACCACTTGACTTCTCACGTGGTCTATGATGTAATAACTCTGAGTAGGATGTGTTTTGTATAGTGATCACCATGAAATCTAGGACAAAGGTCTATATTGAAATGATAAATCCTTTGTTTATTAGTACTTTGTTAATCTTTGTCCTATATTGGTCAACTTTGAGAAGTTAGAAATTGGATGGCCATAAGGTTGGTGCACCTAGATCTCACCAAGTCTTCTAGGGAAGCATGTTTACATTCGAACCTTCATCAATGATAACATATTTCAATGTGTGGACCAATATCTCAATGTGCAATAATGTGGGCTGCTTCTTGACATCAATCATTAATATAATTGAGTTGATGAATTGGTCCTTAACCAAAGTCTTCTCCTTTGGTGGCAATGTTGTGCGATTCTTATCATTACACCTCGATGCTCGCACCATCTCCTCGGTGGCATGCAAGTTGGGTATTGTCGTTAATAGCGTCACCACTCTCACTAGTATACTAAACTAGAGTCAAGATGCTATGCTTTTTTATGTTGACAACTTGTCACATGTTGGCATGATTGACATTCTCTCCTGGTCTTCCCTTCTATCATGTTATTTTGTCTTCTTCTAGTACATCATGGGTGGTACTACTCTCATCTTGTTTCAAAATGTCAGGAAAAGTCCGTCCATGAACCATTGCATCTTCAACTCCTCTACTGGTTAGATCTACATTTTGTCCGACAACTCTTTGAATCACTAGTTGTTGATGAATTGGTCCTTAACCAAAGTCTTCTCCTTTGGTGGCAATGTTGTGCGATTCATATCATTACACCTCAATGCTTGCACCATCTCCTTGGTGGCATGCAAATGGGGAATTGTCTTTAATTGCGTCACCACTCTCACTAGTACACTAAACTAGAGTCAAGATGCTATGCTTTGTTATGTTGACGGCTTGTCACATGTTGGCATGGTTGACATTCTCTCCTGGTCTTCCCTGCTATCATGTTATTTTTCCTTCTGGTACATCATGGGTGGTACTGCTCTCATCTTGTTTCAAAATGTTAGGAAAAGTCCCTCCATGAACCATTGCATCTTCAACTCCTCTACTGGTTGGATCTACATTTTGTCCGACAACTTTTTGAGTCAATAGTTGTAAGACTTTATGTCCTCATCGTTCTTTTGTTTGGTGTTATGCAATTCTATGACGATCTCATTGTTGTTGTGCAAGAAAAGAAAATTCTCTCTAGAAGGCTTCCTTTAGGTCATTTTAGGTGGCATATGGTGTCAACCATAGTTACGAAACTTGGCAAGTTTTTAAAAAACTTTCCAAGTCCGAGTTCGAGTAGGCCTTGCAAAGTCACTCGGGTTCGACTTGGCGAGTTTTTTTGTTGAGTCCGAGTTCGAGTCCCGTTTCGGCCTTGTCGAATCTGAGTTTCTCTACTATGGTGTCAACAATTGCAAGAACTACTTAGTGGCCACTCCTTCGAGCATCATGGGAAAAGTTTACATCCATTATGCCTTGTCATGTTGGTCATTCGCATGCCAAAATGTAATATGCATTCTGATATGATGAACAAGATACTCTTTACTTTTTCCTAAGAATTTTGAACACTTCTTGCTTCGCACAACATCCATCATCTGTTGTATTGTGTTTGTTCTAGCTTGGTTTATATATATGGTGGGATCGGGATAACTAGAGGCGACACGTCATTCTCTGGTTGCTCCTGACTTGTCACGTTCCCTATGTTGGCACATTGTTCTTTGGTTGCTCTTGTCTCATCTCATTCCCTATGTCAACACACTGTCCTTCGGTTGCTCTTGACTCATCACATCCCCTATTGTTGATGGTCGTCCTTTGTCGAGCGCTTACTCGAACTGGTTGCTAAGACGTCTTCCTGTGACCTTTGTCATCTATGGACTCTCCTCCAGTTGACTGCAAAAACTCCACCACCTTTGGATGCACTCCTTTGTGATTGCTCTCATGTAGGAATCTTGTCTAATGCACTCCTAGACACACCCTTATACACTTGTGTATGTTGTATCGTCCAATGCACTCCTAGACGCACCGTTCTACACTTGTGTATGTTGTAATCTCATCTATAGTCAATCGCCAATCACCCTTGTCATATCTTGCAACCCTATCACGAACAACTTTGTCATGTGTTACTTCATTGTGGAACCTTGGTTGCATATGTCATCAACAAAAACCTTGTTGGCACGCATGCCTTAGCAAGTCCTTGCATCATGATGGATGTCTTTGTCATGCCTTGCTTTGTCATCCTCTAGGTTAATGTTTTGGTCTTTTGCCGTCAACAATATTGTCTCTAACCAAGCTTGGTTTGCTCAAAATTCACTTTGTTTCTTGCTTGAAAATGGATCTTTCATTTGAGGACCTCCTCACGAGTAGATAACATGCATGGGATCTTTGGCGACGAGATTCCCTTTGTCAACCTTACAGTTAGGATGGTACTATAATTTGTCTCCATGTGTCTTTGTTCAAGCAAAACAGGCAAAGGTGTTTGAACACCTTCTCTTCCCTTATCACATGGGGAATTTATGTTAGTTTCTCCTTCGAAACTTCCTTTTGTCCATGGAAAGGGTTGTTGTGGTTCACCTGGACTTCATTGTGCTTTCACGTGCACATTATTGGTACCACATTTGTCTCTCATCACGATCGTATGTTGTTTGTTTTGCTCATATTTGTGCATAGGCTCTTCGTACTATCTTCGTTGGCTACACCTTCATATGCCTTGTGGATTGTCTCTTATCCACTCATGTCATTATGTTCACCTTGACAACTTGAACCAAATTTGTGATGTTAATGGCACCAAACATAGTGCAATTTTTCATATTTCGAGCAACATATGGAGAATAATAACAATAACAAATGTGCAATGTAAAGTTGTATACAACAATTCAATATAACTCACACAATAACCAATGCATGTCATTATCTTTGAAAAAGGATCACATTGAAAATCTAGCCCTTCACAACATCACAATCATGCTTTGCATACACTCAAATACGTGACCATATGTATTGATAATAATATCTTTGTTTATGATGATACGAACTTACCTGACGAAGCTAGTTTGAAGTGAATATATATATATATATATATATATATATATATATGTATATATATATATATATGTATATATATATATATATATATATAAGATAGGATTATCTAGGAGCAGTTGGAAACCGCCCAACAACCCAACTATTGGATACCCAAATACGACGACATACATTATTACAACACACTGGTTGTCACACACATACGTGTGATAACTCACAACATGTACACCAATACAAGTTTGCTTGACCTCTACATACTATCTAAAAGACAAAATGCTCTGACAACTCAATGTTGGGTTGGTGCTTGAGCTAGTGCCATATCGTTGAATTTGCTGCCTCAATTTATACATTATATATATATATATATTTATTTTGTTTCTAGGTACACAACTTTGTATTTTGAAACTATTTTGAAATCATCTATCTATCTATCTATCTATCTATATGTATATATAATTAATAGTTGATGTTTTATGGGGTTCTCGTCCCATAAGTTTCATTGCATAAGATATTTAAGAAAACTCCATATTTCTTCTTTCTAAACTATTTGTGCAACCGCCATCTTTTATTATCACCTTCCAGGATACTATCATTCTATACAATGCATAGAACAAGGCTAAACCAAAGAAAGGTAATTTTCTTTTATGGAAACCACAACAAGCTCCACCATTGCCGAAGATGATAAGACTGCAATAATGCTGGAAACCACAAAATCATAAGTTGAAAAAACTGTGTATTATCGTGGGCCATATATTGCAAAACCACCAGTCCAAAAAAACACAAAACAACCATTCCAAAAATCCATTAGAGACGCAAACATCCTTTCACATATTACCAACAGAAACTATCCCATAAAGCCACCACACTATTCTGTAGAGGTGTCACACTTCCCTTTAATGCTTCTGAACTTTTCATCGCACCAACATGTTTATTGCTTGCCTTTAGTGGATGGGAAATGACATTTGCCTTATCCAAATTGATAATGTCCATGGGCCATGTGTTGAAATTAATTAGAGTTGAATGTGGATCAAGGTTAGCACCCATATTAGGTAGTGTTTTTTTACCTTGTTTTTCTCTCTGAATACGTGATTACATGAGACATTCTTTAAACCTTTTGAAATTGAATCGCATATTGAATAACAGGATTATTCCTTCAATCTTCAAATCCTTTGTTTTAAAAAACATGGATAATCATCAAGGAATCATCTTCAATTTATAGACTCTTGCATTCTTGATCAATGGCAATTTGAATACCAGCCAATAGGGCCTTTACTCTAGCGAAGTTATTTGTTTGGATTTCCCAATTCTCCATAAAAGTTCCAATAATATTTTCTAGATGATCACAAAAATTCTTCTGCAATTCCCGGGTTTTGGTTGGAGGTCCCATTGAAGTTGAGTTTAATCACTCCCTCTCTAGGACATCACCATTGAACACCAATTTTCTTATATCTCCTACCATGATGCTTATTATCAGTGGTAAAATCATGTAATTTAAAACAACTACATCTATATTAATTTTAAAATTTTCACAAGGTTAAAGCTGCTTTTGAATTACTTACACACACACACACGTGGCACAAATTATTTGAAAGACCTATGTTACAGAACATAAAAAAACGACATTTTGGATCTCATTCCATAGTCCACCATGAGAATATAATAATGATTTGGATCATTTGTACAACACATAAATAAGGTGTCGAGTAGGCCTATTTTTAAAATGAAAATTACATTTAAGTTCATTCAATTTTGAATTTCAATTTTATTAAAAAGTAGGAGTCATGTGTCTGATCCATAAGAAAGTGTAAGACAGGTCCCCAAGAGGAGCTTAATTTTCTGCTGTTATCTATATTGAGATTATCAGGTTTCTTTTCAATTTCAATGGCCTCTCTAAGCTTCCTTTTGAAGAATTGTTCTTCTTTGGTGATGACCTTGGAGTTTTCCAAAAGAATAGGCAATTAGTTTGAGCCACATGAACCACCAATGCAGACGTACCAGTGTGACAATATTGAAGGTCCTTTGAGCATTCTTTTATCTTTGTTTTGGATTGCATGCCTTGTCTCTCCAACATAGAACCAGCCACAAGAGCGAGGGGTAATGTAGCCTCGTGGTTGGTGTATAACAATGTTGAGATGAATGTCGAGTTGCTATGCAAAGTGAAGTATGTGATTTGCGCTGATTTTGTAGATGAGTTTTTGTTTAATATTGTGCCTTTAGATATCTTGTTTTAGCCTTTAGGTGGTTCACATTTATAGAAGAGCGATGCAATCTTCATGAGAACAGAGCAGAAATATTGCCCAGTCAAGGGATGACAACAATACATTATCAAAGCATACCAAGGCAAGCAATTCGTCTCACTTGTATCAACTGATGAGGTGAAGAGATAGATCAATGCAAGAGGGAAGTTTGTTCTTCTCTTTCTCAAGGCCAAGAAACAAGAAGATGAGGTAAAAATATTGAATTTTAGCTGTATCCTCTATCAAAGGCAACGAATTAAGGAGCTCCTGCAATAATTTAAAGTGGTATTTGAAGAGAAGAGCCAATAGGTATCCCACCTAAGCAATAAATGGAAGACAAAACACAGTTGCAATCAGATGCCCTTTTGTCCAATTTGGGGTTGGATAGCAAGTTTGTGATAGAAAATAAAGAGGTCAAGAAGCAATTTCAATCATTGTTGAAACAAAGATTCACAAGACCAAGTACTCGAGCTTTCCAATGGTCTTGCTGGCAAACAGAGGATGGCACATTGAGAATGTGCATAGAGACTATGGCATGTTTAACAAAATTATCATCAGAATTGCCATTCTTTGCCAAGAATAGATGACCTATTTGATTAGTTTTAGAAGATGAAATTTTCACTAAGGTAGATTTGAAGTCAGGTTATCGTCAAATCCAGTTGAGGGACACATGGAAGACTGTCTTTAAGATGAAACAAAGTCTTTATGAATGTTTCCTATTACCTCTCACACCATGCAATGCTGCTGCCACAAGTATGGCAGTAATGAATGATATTTTTAGATCCTGTACCAATTCCTTTATCATTGTTTAGAGGATATTTTCATCCATATTGAGACTTGGGAAGAGCTTATTGGCTGTTTGATTAAAGTTCTAGAATTGTAGTAGATTCAGCTGAATCCAATTTGAAAAAACAGAGATTGCCAACCAAAGCTTGCTGTATCTTGGGTTCGTTGTAATGCACCTGCTTCTTCGATTGGCTTCACTGTAAACTCTGGCCGCTTTGACTGAAAGTCTTAAATTGCCCAGCCTGCCAGTGAGTGATGGCCCTCCTGAATAAAACATCCCAGGTTGGGGGATCTAACTGAAATGCCTACTCTAGGATGGTGCACTTGAATGCAGCACTCAACTGAAAATATAATTCCTAGTAGCGCGGACAAATGCTGCACTTTGATCCGAATGCTGCACTCAACACATGTTTTGCTTGTTGAACCATGCACTCAATGTTTTCTATGGAAACTCTGTAAAGTCGTCTGGAAGCTGCTGCAAATAGATCTAAAAAGAGAGAAACGTGTTGCCTTTTCAGCTTTTCCATTTTCTCTCTACAATATTTTTCCATCCGTTCTTGGTTTAGCCACAAATCCGTGTTGACCCTTTGACTGCATTTGCATGTAATAGTGATTAAAATTGATTTTTATTTCTAGTTTTCTGAAATTTGCTGAATTTCAAAGGTGTTCGTTCCAGTCCAATGGCATTTGCATCAGTTTGGTGAACATAACTGAACAAGTTTGGGAAGGGGCAATAATTGGTGAATTTTGAATTTATTTTGATTAATTAGCCAAACCCAACAACTTAGGGTAGTCATAACAAGATCCAAAAAGTGGCATCTTTGTGGAATGATAAATTGCCCTTTTATGATCACATTGAATATAAGGGAAAATCTCAACCGGATTCTTTGATTATAAGTCTGAAAAAGATGAATGAAATCCTATTCACAGCCACTGTTTGTCCACTTGTTTGAGGATGAAATGCTGCAGATCTTTTTAACTTAGTATCCATCTTGTCCCACAAAGTCCTCCAAAAGGCACCAAGAATTCTGTAATTCTGATTTGAAATAATGGATTTCAGCAATCCAAGGTGGACCCAAATCTGTGTAAAGAACATATGAACAGTTTCTTGACTGGATCTATCTAGTCTTCTTGCAACCTACGAATATACACATCTTACCAAACTGATTAACAATGAAAAACAAGTAGTCATTCTTTTGCCTATTTGTGGGCAATCCACGTAGAAAATCCTTGCAGATACTCTCGCAAGATATGGGTCAAATTGACAATGGTGTGTACAAACTCAACTCATTATTATTGGATTTGCTAGTGCTGCACAAGATACAACCCTTCACAAACTTGGCAACGTTCTCTCCCATTCTAGGCCAAAACACATATCTTTGCAAATCAGGACTAGTCTTATTCACGACAAAGTGACCAACAGCAAGACAAGTATGGGCATCACCAAATGCATTATTTTACTCCCATTTGGAATGCAAAGCTAAACCATCTTGTAGGGTAGCCTATCAAAAAGGTTATAATCAACCATACCTCCTTGCTTACAAACTTTGGAGGTCTTCAAATGCTGATAGATCTCTTAGAATTCTTATCTTGAGAGTGCTTCTCCAAGAACTCATACGCCAATGGGTCAACTTGCATAAGAAAACTAGCTTTGGAAATAGGTGGCCATTTTATTGTCAACACTTCTTTATACTTATAGATGAGATGAAATTCCTGCAAAAAGTCCATCCATTTGAAGTGCCTGTATTTCTGAAATTTAAGTTGAGTTGAAGGATATTATATGAACAACAGGTTCTTTTCCCATCAAATAGTCCTTCCACTTCTCGATGTCTAGCATGAAAGCATATGATTCCTTTGCAATAAGCGGGCTAATTCTGAACAACTTCATGAAAGAACTTGGAGTGATAACAAAATGGTCTTCTTCCTTGTAGAAACATAATTAGATGCATTGATCTCAACCTCAAATGATGGCTGCAAATTGGGCAATGCCAACACCTGTGCATTGCTTATCTTCTGCTAAAATTTGTAAAATGTTAGGGCATTCTTCTCCTTCTCAACAAAACTATTACTCTTGGAAGATAAGGCATGAAAAAGGAAGCAATGACTCAAAAGCGAGGAATCAACTTTCTCGAAAACTCTGCTGTTCCAACAAAGCTTCTAACTCCAGTGATATCGGTAGAAGTAGGTCACTTCAAAATGATCTGAAATTTGGCTAGATCAACCTTCAATTCTTCTCTCAACATCAAATTAAGGTAAACCAAACTCTTCTTTGCAGACTTGCTTTTTCAAGTTAGCTTTAATCTGGTTTGTTGCATAACCTAATGCGTTCCTCAAATGGTCAATATGCCCATTCCATGTTTCACCAAAGATCAAAATATCATCCAAATGCATAATAACAAGTGAATCTATGGACAAAGAACATCTTTTATTACCCCTTGTGAATGTAATGGGAGCATTGCATGGCCCCAAAGGTGACACCAGCCATTCTTAAAGGTCCTGCTTTGTCTTGAATGCAGTCTTTTAAGCATCTTCCTCGTCCTTATGAATTTGGTGATAACAGGACTTGGAGTCCACCTTGGTGAAATCCCTTGCCTTCTATAGTTGGTCAAACAGATCATATGTTCGAGGTAATGGATAGCGATTCTTAATGGTGATTTTATCTATTGCTTGATAGAACACATTTGCCATGTTATTTTTTGGGGTGCAAAACAGTGGGTGGGCTACAAGGTAAGGAACTTGGCATAACGATTCCTTTGTCCAGTAACTACTAAATCTGCATCTTCACTTCATTCTTTATCCCCAATCAGAGTTACCGTAACTGGCAAGCCTCTTGATCAGATACCCGTATCCATGTATCATACACAAATTCTGATATGATACCTATTGGATATTGTATCTATACATGGGTGCCTTGTTCATACGTATCTGAATACATGCCCCCATTTCTTCCATATCGAATACATCTCGATATGGCCTAGGCACACACAGAGTTGTATACAAGACATGGGCTTAAAAGAAGATTACACAATGTTTAAAAAATAAATTTTAGATTTTAAAGGCAATTACAATTGTCTTCTTAAGTAATGAAAATATCCCATCTTAAACTTATGTGTGTGTAAATATTTCTATGTTATATGTTTTTTCCTTTAATATATAGTTTTTTACAATGTTGTGTCCAGCTGTATCCATATTAGGGGCTATTGAAAATTTGTTGTATCTATATCCGATACTGTCTCTATATCAGATACAGTATCCTTTTCTATGCAACTTAGTCACCAATGTGTGACAAAACCCTAAATTGGGCAAAGAGGCATCTGGCTGTGTATATATCATGAGCTCAACTTCCTTTTTGGGTAGAAGTCCTCTAGGCCCGTCAAACACCAACTTTTAAGGATTGAAGCAGTTACTTCAATTGCACTCTTTTCTTGTGTGCAACCAAAAATTGAGCTTTGAACTTCAACATCTTCTTCTTCCTTCTTTGCTTTGATAAGGAGTGCAAAATTGCAATTTGACTTAACTAATCTCTTTGCTTGGTTGGCTGAAACACATGTCATAAGTAGCTTGCCTTGGTAGGCTCCATGTTTTCTGATGTATTCCTTTTGGTCAAGAAATACTTTTGCTTTCTTCCCATGAAAATTGTATCTCTTATCAACAAATAGGGACTACCTAGCACAAGCTCACAAACATCGAATTGTACAATATCGCATAATACTTAAACTAAATCAGCAGTTAGCGTAAACTTCACTCTAAACTGCAATTCATTTTTTGTCTCAACATGAGCATGGACCCAACAAATAGGATAAGGTTAGGATGAGGGAAAGTACTCATATCAAGTTGTCTCTTTACCATCTTTTTAAAATCAGATTTTTCTGCAAACCAAACTCAATCAATATATTGGCCTTTGCTGCCTTTGCATGGGATCTAAAAAGAAACAAGTGCTTTATCTCTTCTTCATTGGTAGCAACTTCTTGATTATTGCTGATATTGTCTCTTGGAACAACTGATTTGGGAAGAACACAGCAGCACAAACAACCTTCTCATCCAAACAGAAATGTACTCCAATGAACCATCATAATAGTAGATGCTAAAACTTGTGCACATCTGATTGATAGTCTATCCTTTGAAGTAAAACCTTTTCTCCATGGAAACACATCGTGGGCTTTGGGGGCTGTCTCAGAGATGCATCCCAACATCTTGAAAAGCTGTCCTGGAGTCCTAGATCCATACTAAAAATGCATTTCGCCGCCCTAGAAACTCATCCCCCCGCCTTGTGTTGTCCGTTCTAGAAACTTCATGGAACATTGAATAAAATTAAAGTATTATTACTCACAAAAAAACTATAATTGATGAAAATGTGCTTGATTCATGTATTTTGCGATCTTTGTATTGAGATGGATAGTTATTAGCCAATGCAATTATGCTGGATGCCTTCTTATTGGTAGTATTATTTCTATTGATTTGGAAATGTTCTTGTTTCATGAATGGCAGTTTCTCAAGCAGGCTCAATCCTTTATTTCTATAAATCTTCTCTCAAACATTGAACGTGACATGGTCTTGTACAATTCAAGAATTCAGAAAGAAGCTCAAGCTCAATTTGACACCACCAACTTGGTGGACCTAAGTGAGAAGATTTGCCTCGATGTACCTTCAGCACAGGTATTGAAACTTCCACATTTGCTTTCAATTTTTCTTAGTTATATGATGTTCAAGTTTATCATGTTTGGACTGTGTCCACTCTTTTGATTCTTGAATTCATCAATTGTTCTCTCCAAATTAATGCCTGTGATATTGAATAGAAACTGGAAAGCATTTAAAGTATTGAACCGAGGATAGTGACCAATTAATGATTTGAAACCAAAATGGATGAGTAAAATAAAGTTCATTACTTTAAAGTACAAGGTATAGTGTTGGAAGTTTATTGTTTTGCTATAAAGTTAATCTGTTTCAACTTTCAACCCATGTTTTTATATATCAAAAAAGGAAATGATCCAAAGATATTTGTTTTGTTTTTGAATTCCTTAACATTGGGATACAGTTGGCAACATAGTTGAGAAAATCGGAATCGGGAGTCAATCGGCAGTTTTAAAAATCGGCAAAAAATCGGGGAAAAAATCGGCAATGAATCGGCAAAAAAAAAACGAAGAAAACGAATATTTTTTTCATGCATATTACAATGAATTAACACTATGCAAATCAAATATTGCAATAAAAGCAACAATTCAAGTCAAGATATCATACAAGGCTTAAGCTTTAAGTACACATGAAAGTAACAAAACACATCTTGTATTGCTTATAATATGAGAAGGTACAAATTACAAAATGTGTCAAAATGCCTCAATAGGCTCCCACACTAATGTCTTGCAATTCCTTTGTCTCTTGTCCTAGCATAAGCCCTAGTCTCTCTTGGTTGATGTGTGCTTGTAGTTGCTTGTGCCTCTTCTCGTGCTAAGGCCTCTTGTTGGTCCCTTGCTGCCATCTCCTCCGCTAGGTTCTCATAGTTTTGTATTTCTTCCATGGTGAATAGAGGCTCTTGCTGTACTTGCTGCTCCTCTGCAGCATTTGTGATCCATTCAGATAATGGATCAATGTCAGTTAGGTCAATGGGCTCAATATTTGTTTTTTCAAAACTTTTTTGGTGGAGACAAAGGTTGTAATGCACAAACACAAGATCATTTAACTTTTCTTTTGTAAGTCTGTTGCGCTTTTTGGAGTGTATGTGCTCAAACATACTCCAATTGTGCTCACAACCTGAAGAGCTACATGGTTGAGATAAGAATCTAACCGCCATGTGCTGCAAATTGGGTGTATAATCACCAAAGTCCTCCCACCATAAATCTAGAAACAAAAAAAAAAAAAATTAGTATTTCACATGTAACAGCTTAAAAAATGGCGTAGTTGGTCGGGGTGGTAGCAAGGTGAGAGAGTGTCCTTTTCTATTTGCAAGAGGTCAGGAGAAACAATAAAAAAAACAAGTGCTTTTTCCTTTTTATCGGCCACAGCCTCTACTCCTGTGGCTGCGGCAGATTTTTTCAAAAAATCTGCAATGAATCGTTGGACTCACGATAGTTTGCCAATTGAATTGGCTAGCGAAAAAATCGGCAAAAAATCGCACTTCCGCCAATTTTCTCAACAAGGGTTGGCAACAATTGGGAAAGCAGAGTCAATATGAACCTTTAAGGGGAACCCTAATTTCTAAAATTGACTGCTACTATAAGAATTAACTGAAATTACAATTAACAAGGCCATTATAAATTTAGAGAGGCTGTGAATATCCCTGAGAACATCATTTCTATTGTCATCTTGAATTATTTGTTAAAAAATAATCTTGCAATACACACAAGGGCAAGTATTTGCTAAAGCTGAGTGCAGTGATCTTTTTGGAAGACAGCTGAGTTGGTATAGATAATTTTGGTTGTTAAGATTTCAAGGTTCACAAAATTATGAATGCTTGTTAATGAGAATCAAAGGCATATTCTGCATGATATCAATTTTTAACATCACAACTTGATCAACATGTTTGTCGTGAAATGGTATACTACCAATGTCTTTGTTGCAAGGAACAACCTATACTTATGGAGTGTAATTAAGTTTATTATCAGCATTTTCTGCTTTCTGTGGGAAACAACTTTACATACACAGTATCCTACACATAAAACATTGTACATCCAAGAAATGTAAATGTTCTTTTATTTGGTCAAATGATGATCCCATTGTGTAAAGAGCAGTAGATAGCCAACAGTGCAAGAGAAGAGGAAAAACAATATCTTCACCATTGCCAGTGGTTGAATGACTCAAATGATTGTGTGATTACATTACTTGTTGAAGTGCACAATTTAAAGGTTCAAGCTGAGAATAGACATGCCAGTCTATACACTTGAATGAAGAGGTCGAGAATGAGGCCTGATATGTTGATGAGCAAAGGATTGCTTCCAATAGAACTTACCATGGAGACTTAGGTCTACAACCCAGGAAAATGAATGTCTACTATAACAAGGGCAGTCATGGACCGAGGATATTGCTTATGGATTTGGATCCTGTCACCATTCACTCATTATGCCCAGATTTTCTGCTTTGATAACTTTATCTTCAGGCAAACTGGAGCCATTAAAGAGATTGTAGACTTCTGCCTGGAGCGAATGAAGAAGCTCATTGACTACTGCATGGGTGTTTAGGGTTTTGTCATCTTCAAAGCAGTTGGAGGAACTATGTTGGGACTTAGCTGCATCCCTCTCAAATGTGTTTTTGTAAACTATGGTAAGAAGTCCAAGCTTAGGTTCATTGTGCATCCTTTATTTAGAGTCTAAACTTTGTAGTCAAGTCTTACAGTAGTAGTCTTTCTCTGCAGTCACTCCTTGAGCACATATAATTTATTGTATGCCCCTCAACATTGCAATGTAAGGCTGTAACTACCTGACCCCATGACGGGCGCAAAGGGAAGTAGGATTTTTAGCTTAGAATTGGTGCTTGCAGAAGAGGGTTCTTTGCTGGACTGCCACCTGAATCAGCATTACTCCTCTTCTTAATGCACCCTTTTTTCTTTTTCTTCTTGCCTTTTTACATGATCGATTTTGGATTGTGTATTAAGAACTTGAGTGTAATGTCCCACCCCAATCTGTCGTTTTGCACTTTGGAAATTTTTGGTTTTTTGATTTTTTTGTGTTTTTGAGATATGCAGAACAACAATATTGAAAATGGAATAACTTCTAATCTACTCAACCAAACAACATGAAATTCTGGAATAAGATAGTTTTGATATTCATCTACAAACCCATTAAAGGAAATAACAAAATATGCAAATACCCGGAAGATATAAAATTCTGGAAATTGGCAGAAAGGTACATTGGACAACAACTCAGAAATCTGATATTTTCATTACAATCTTCAAGGAATGTTATTTCTCCAATGTTCAACTGATCACAATACAGTCCTAAACCCTAGGCGCCAATATTAGATGCTGAAGACACCACCAAAGTGCAGCGACCAGCTCCAGGAGAATCACGCCATGACTGAAATGGTACGGCCAAGCTGGAATGTTCAGCAAATAAGATGAGCTCTGAAATGCACTGCTAATCCTCCAATGAGTCCCTGAAAATCTCTCTGCGAATCCAAACAATGAAGCTCCACTGCATTCCCTGAAGTAGAAATGCCCAGATCAACCTGAGGTGATCTTTCACACCCGAAGTCGATGTTCTTTCTGGAGGTTTTCGTCCCCAAAAAGCCAAGAAATCCTGCAAACCCTAGTTGCAAGCTTCCTCTCCAAAATACCAGATAAATTCATAATATAGTGATGCCGAATGAGCTCTTCAAATGTCTTTTTATTTGCCTCCAAATGGGTCGACCCACTTTTAGGGTTTCCAATAGCCTTTTTAAAACATTTAAAATATTCTAATTTTCACTTTATCAAAAGTGGCGTTCAACTTAGGCCCCCTTTAAGTCACTTTTATAAAATATTTTATTTCCCCTAAGTGACATAAAGTCCCCTTATATCCCCTTTATTAAATCAAATACATTATCTTTATAAAGTTAAAATCTTTAATTTAACTTTAGTGATTTTATCGACGAAAACATTAATATTTTGGGCCTCAATAATCCAATCCAAAATCCGAGGATAGAAACGGATACCCTTTTCGAAGACGCATCTCATCATACCATCCGTTTTGTCAGAAACCCTAGAAAAATGACTTACTAAAAATAGTAAGTGCATCCTCCCATGCTCAAAACGGCTCCAAAACTGGCAATTGAAAGCTTACAACATCCCGATGAAACTCTACAACCTCCAATGGGCTCCCACACATCTGTCATAGCCTACGGGAACCCGTGAGTAGGCTAGTCCCATGCGATAACACTGACTGGTTAGGAAGGGAACATTACAGTCCTCCCTCCCCAAAATTGCTTGTCCACAAGCAATTGGAGTGTTGGATGCTGCAATATCTGTTCATTTTCCCAAGTAGCATCCTCAACCGGCAAGTTCTTCCACTTGATCAAATACTCTCTAATCATCCGTTTCTTGAGAGTACGCTCTCGACTGTCAATGATAGCCTCTGGAATGAGAATCAACTTACCCTCATCATCCAAGGGTGGCAAAACTGAAGAAGGTACCACATTATGTCCCAATGCCTTCTTGAGGCGTGATACATGAAAAACATTGTGTACTCTGCTGTCTGCCGACAAATCTAACTCGTAAGCCACCTCCCCAACTCTCCTGGAAACCCTGAACGGACCGTAGAACCGTGGCTTAAGTTTCTCTGCTCCACTCTTCTTGAGAGTAGACTGTCTATAGGGCTGCAATCTCAAATAAACCATGTCACCCACCTCAAAACTGCGCTCTATTCGCTGCTGATCAGCATATAACTTCTGCTGATTCTGTGCCTGCTGCAGATTTTCCTTCAATGCCTTCATTATGTCTTGGTTGTCCTGTAGCATCTCCTTAGCCTTAGGCACTCTGCAATCTCCTAGAAGCAAATCTATGAAGCTAGGAGCCTCATATACATAAAGAGCCATAAAAGGTGACATCTTGATCGACATGTGGTAAGTGGTATTGTAACAGTACTCACCAAGGTATAACCATTTGACCCATGCCTTCTGCTGCCCTGAGATGTAATTCCTCAAGTAACCTTCCACCTATTTATTAACTATCTCTGTTTGCCCATCTGTCTGTGGGTGGTAACTTGTGCTGGGAGTGAGTTCTGTCCCACTCAAACGGAAGAGTTCCTGCCAAAAATTACTCATGAATCTGTTGTCCCTATCACTTACAATGTTTTTGGGCAGCCCATGCAATCTGAAAATTTCTCTGAAAAATAAATCAGCAACCTGTACTGCAGTATATGAGGCTGCAATAGCAAAGAAATGAGCAAATTTAGTCAATCTATCAACCACAACATAAATGCAGTCCTTCCCTTGCACTTTGGGCAACCCTGTGATGAAATCCATGGAGACACTTTCCCACTTTTGATTGGGAATTGGCAGGGGCTGCAGTAAACCAACTGGATAAGTATGCTCATCTTTATTTTGCTGGCAGGTGACGCATTCCCGAACATACTTAAGAACCTCGTCTTTGAGTCCTTTCCATGTAAATATTTCTCTCACCTGCTTGTATGTCTTATAGAAACCAGGGTGACCAGCCATAGGTGAATCATGAAAAGACCTCAAAACAGTTGTTTTAAATTGAGAATTAGGCACCAAGAATATCCTGTCTTTGTAAATGATTAAATCATTCACTACTGCATACCTTTCATCCTGTCTGGTACCTTCTATAATGCTGGAAGCCCACTCATCCTTTGCATAATCTGCTGTAATTTGCTTCTTCCAATCTGCTGTAATCTCACCCATAGAACATAAATGGGGCCTCCTAGACAAAGCATCAGCAACAACATTCTTCTTCCCTTTGACATAGACAATGTCAAAGTCGTAGGCCTGCAACTTACTCACCCATTTTTGCTGCCTTTCATTCAAATCCTGCTGATTGAGAAAATATTTCAAACTGTTGTGGTCGGTTTTAACAATGAACTTACCTCCCACAAGGTATGGTCTGAATTTGGCCAATGCATGCATTATGGCCAACATCTCCTTATCATATATCGAATAAGCCCTCTCTGCACCTCTCAATTTCCTGCTCTCAAAAGCAATAGGGTGCTTGTCCTGCATCAAGACCGCTCCAATACCTTCCCCAGAGGCATCACACTCCAACTCAAACGGTCTAGAAAAGTCAGGAATAGCAAGTACTGGACACGAGCACATCACCTTTTTGAAGTTGTCAAAACACACCTGTGTTGAGTCTATCCACACGAAAGCTCCCTTCTTCGTCAAGTCAGTAAGGGGAGCGGCTAGCTGTGAAAATCCCTTGACGAATCTCCTGTAGAAACCACATAGGCCGAAGAATCCCTTAAGCTGCGTGAGATTGGTGGGGGGCGGCCAATCCATGATGGCTTTGATTTTTTCTGGATCAACTCTTACTCCATCTGCACTGATAATATGGCCCAAGTACAACAACTCTGTCAAACCAAACTCACATTTTGATTCCTTGGCATACAAGGACTCCTGCTCAAGGATATTCAGCACCTCATCCAAATGCTTCAGGTGCTCTTCCCATGACCTGTTGTAAATCAATATATCGTCAAAGAAGATCAAAACAAACTTACGGAGCTGCACACTGAACACCCTGTTCATACATGACTGAAAAGTGGCTGGAGCATTAGTCAACCCGAAGGGCATCACCAGAAAATCAAAGTGACCGAAGTGACACCTGAAAGCAGTCTTCTCAATATCACTCTCTCTCATCCGGATCTGATGATAACCCGACCTGAGATCTATCTTGGAGAAGTAACGTGCTCCATGTAACTCATCTATCAACTCGTCGATCCTAGGAATTGGGTATCTGTTTTTAATGGTCTTCTTATTAAGAGCTTTGTAATCAATGCACATGCGCATTGTCCCATCCTTCTTTACCAGGACCACTGATGATGCAAAAGGACTTTTGCTGGGTCTAATGTGCCCCATGTCAAGCAGTTCCTTGATTGCTTTTTTGATCTCATCCTTGAATCTCTTTGGATGTCTATAGGGAGTAGTAATCACAGGTTTGGCTCCCTCTTCCAACTCAATGACATGCTCTATTCCCCTTTCAAGGGGCCTCCCAGGAGGTATGCTGTCAAACACCTTATGATGCTTACCCAACAAAATTTGTATGTCCGGATGATAACTCTTATCCTGCTGATCACCAACTGTCGGCATCATAATGCACTCTGCTGCCCATTCTACCTGATCATGCCAGAAAAGCCTCTCCATCCTCTTGAGTGAAACCACTCTAACTCCTCCATCTGATATGCCTCGAAGTACTATCTTCCTCCCTCCTGATTCAAACTTCATCTCCATACTGTGCAAGTTCATGGTGAACTCGCCAAGGGTACGCATCCAGTGCATACCAAGTACTACATCTGTGTCACCTATACCAACCACATAGAAATCATCCCTTAGCTCATATTCACCCATCCAAATGCATAAATTAGGAATCTTCCATGTGTAGGTAAGGGTGAAACCATCTGCAACCATCACCTTGAAACCCTCAAAAGGTTCTGTTTGCAATCCTCGTTTAGCTACAAGGCCTTCATCTATGAAGTTATGCGTGGCACCAGTATCAATAAGAGTGGTAATCCGCTGTCCACTCAACACTCCACGGACCTTAAATGATCCAACTCTCTGAAAACTGCATAGTTGTGCCACAACTCCATCCTGTCCTTGTGTCTTTTCAGCCTCCTTATCACTATCTGAACTGCTGCTCTCTGAATCATCCTGCTGATCTGTTTTTTCTAAGTCTGAATCATCAGCTGAAAAGTACTCAATTTGTTTGGCCTTTGCCTTAACTGAGCATTGGTGAGATGGGTCCCAAGGTTCCCTACAATGGAAGCATAGTTTTTTCCTTCTTAAGTCATTGAGCTGATCGTTGTCCAGTCTATTAGGAACACTCTTTTGCTGATTAGTATCCCTCTGAAAATGTTTTTTGTCCTTGTCTTTCTTATACCCAAACCCCTTGGACTGGAATTTGCTCCTGGAAGTAGAAGGCTCCATGTCTCTTGCCCTTTTTATGGCATTCTGTAGAGTGGGGGGATTGAACGCCTTAATCCAACCCCTCAAAGGATCGGAAAGACCATCAATGAATAATACAATCAATCGGTGCTCAGAGATGTCTGTCACTAATACTGATAGTCGCTGAAAATCAGCAATGTAAGCATCCACTGACCCCCACTGCTTTAGTTGAGCCAACTCCTTGAAGTGCAATTCTGGGTCCTTTTTGTCAAACCTGTCAATAAGCTTGTTTGTAAATTCTGCATATGAGTCAATCTGGCTATGACCAAGCGTCATCAAACCATGGTGCCACCACTCGTGAGCAATCCCATCCAGGTGGAGTGCAACATACTTAATGGCCTCATCCTCTGGCATAGGATTGAGCTGGAAATAGGTGTCCAACTTTTGCACCCAAGCTCTGGCTGAAGTTTTGTTTGAACCGTCAAAACAAGGAAGGGACAACTTCCCCACTCTCCTTTGCATCTCCTGGTTATTCGGGTTATGCTGCCTACCTCTCCTATTAGGTTGTTGCCTCATTCTCATGTCCACATACTCCCGAAAAGACATACCAGCTCGGAACCCCGCACTAGCATTCTCCCACTCCTGTAAAAACTGGTCTTGCATCTCATTGACTGTAGGTTCTACCTCATCCTGTGGAATGATCCTAGGAGGGAAAGTAGGCATCAAGGGTCTTGTGTTAGCTGTCCTGTCCCTATGATTCTGATTTACAGCCCTGTTGTTCACTGAGGCATCACCATTACCAGTATTACCTTGGTTCTCATGTGGCCTATGGTTATTATTGTGATTGTTCCCACCTTGACCATCATTTGGCTGGGCATTATTATTGTTATTTGCCAACATAACAACCACCAACTGATTGAGAGTTTGTTGCAACTCTCGCTGTCCCCTGGCCAGTTCATTAAACATTTCTCGGGTACTCGGTTCTTGTGGACCCCTGTCACCCATATTCACCTCTTCTTCTGAGTCTGAGCTGCGAGTACCTCTTCTTCTGTATGTGATATATTCCCTGTCCTCTGGATTCATCAATTATTTTGACTCACCCAAAAACCCAACAGGTTGGCAGGCTCGAGGCTCTGATACCACTGTAATGTCCCACCCCAATCTGTCATTTGCACTTTGGAAATTTTTGGTTTTCTGATTTTTTGTGTTTTTGAGATATGCAGAACAACAATATTGAAAATGGAATAACTTCTAATCTACTCAACCAAACAACATGAAATTCTGGAATAAGATAGTTTTGATATTCATCTACAAACCCATTAAAGGAAATAACAAAATATGCAAATACCCGGAAGATATAAAATTCTGGAAATTGGCAGAAAGGTACATTGGACAGCAACTCAGAAATCTGATATTTTCATTACAATCTTCAAGGAATGTTATTTCTCCAATGTTCAACTGATCACAATACAGTCCTAAACCCTAGGCGCCAATATTAGATGTTGAAGACACCACCAAAGTGCAACGACCAGCTCCAGGAGAATCACGCCATGACTGAAATGGCAAATGGTACGACCAAGCTGGAATGTTCAGCAAATAAGATGAGCTCTGAAATGCACTACTAATCCTCCAATGAGTCCCTGAAAATCTCTCTGCGAATCCAAACAATGAAGCTCCACTGCATTCCCTGAAGTAGAAATGCCCAGATCAACTTGAGGTGATCTTTCACACCCGAAGTCGATGTTCTTTCTGGAGGTTTTCATCCCCAAAAAGCCAAGAAATCCTGCAAACCCTAGCTGCAAGCTTCCTCTCCAAAATACCAGATAAATTCATAATATAGTGATGCCGAATGAGCTCTTCAAATGTCTTTTTATTTGCCTCCAAATGGGTCGACCCACTTTTAGGGTTTCCAATAGCCTTTTTAAAACATTTAAAATATTCTAATTTTCACTTTATCAAAAGTGGCGTTCAACTTAGGCCCCCTTTAAGTCACTTTTATAAAATATTTTATTTCCCCTAAGTGACATAAAGTCCCCTTATATCCCCTTTATTAAATCAAATACATTATCTTTATAAAGTTAAAATCTTTAATTTAACTTTAGTGATTTTATCGACGGAAACATTAATATTTTGGGCCTCAATAATCCAATCCAAAATCCGAGGATAGAAATGGATACCCTTTTCGAAGACGCATCTCATCATACCATCCGTTTTGTCAAAAACCCTAGAAAAATGACTTACTAAAAATAGTAAGTGCGTCCTCCCATGCTCAAAACGGCTCCGAAAACTGGCAACTGAAAGCTTACAACATCCCGATGAAACTCTACAACCTCCAATGGGCTCCCACACATCTGTCATAGCCTACGGGAACCCGTGAGTAGGCTAGTCCCATGCGATAACACTGACTGGTTAGGAAGGGAACATTACATTGAGTCAACTGGTTTCTCCACTTCCTTGTGCGGTTGATTACAAATTCATCGCTTGGATCCAAACAGAGCAAGAAGCAATGCAATAAAGACCCAAACAGACCAATGATGTAGCACATAATGGGTCAAAATGGAGCCGAGATGTCAAGTTTCAAAGAAAGGGAGTCAAAAAATCCTGAAAATTTGACTACGTTAAGAAAGATGTGATCTGCTCTTTAATGAATGCAATTTGCTCTTTAATGAATGTGATTCGCTCTTTAAGGAAAGGTGCGTCGCGCTAAGTGTAGAGTGGTTGCCTCCAAAAATGAGCCGCTCCATTTGCCTCGTCCTAGAATCCAGTTGCCTTGCTCCAAAATCAGGACACCCCACTCAATGAAGGGACCAATTTGAAGAAGGTGGCCCATCCCAAAATCTTGGTGCCCTGCTCTAAAAATAGGGCACCTGGCTCCATGAAAGTCAATTTCAGCACCAAATCAAGATCTATGTGCCCTGTCTCAAAATTAGAGCCTCTTTCCAAAACTAGGGTTCCCTACTCCTAAATCAAGGTGCCCTACGCTCAGCATCAGAATATCTTGGTTGGCATGGACTTCAAGGCCATAGATATGAAACTAGGAGTTAGAGTTAGTTTACTTTTAGAAGTATAGTTTAGCTTTACTTTTTCTATAGATATGAGCATGCTCATTGTAAGGGTCCTTTTGGCATTTGGTATGCTAGAGCTACACTTTGTAATCAGATTGTAATCAATTAAAACCACAACTAATGGAAAAACTATGCAAGATTTATATGGATGTCTGTGTCCTTTGACCTCATTGTTCATGGATGTATGATGTTTGTGGCTCTACCTTCTCATTCCCTGTAAGTCCTCTTACTTCATTTGGTTGCAGGTACGTACAAATCCGATACATTGAAGTTACTCGGTCACTATTGAATGATTAATTGGATCAACACTAATCTTACTACAATCATCAGATAGTATTTATTTTATTACATTTTATTCCATTCTCTAGTACCCTTTTCCCACCAAAGTCATTTAATTTCTTACATTAAGTTAGATTAGCTAGATTAGTGGGGAGCTGGACAAAATTTGGAGGCTAAGAGGGACTAACCTCTCGCTTTTCCAATGTTGAAACTAAGATCTTGCAGGCGTGATTAATTAGACAATTTTGTAGAACAACACCACCCTTAAATGAAGTGCAATGCGTATTTCTGATCCTTAATGTATCAAGGTAGATAGGGTGCGATTTAAACATTTGAACATGCAATGGAATTTGCCATGGCGTATATTAGTTGGGAACTGATTATGTAGTGTTATTCTATCTCTAACTTGAGGTTTCCAAATTGACATATTCATCACAATATGTTGATGTGTTTCTAAGGATAGCTAGTGAGAATAGACACAAAGATAAAGTAGTTTTTAACCTCCATGAGGCCATAGGCCGTATTAGACGACCCTGACAGAGGATGCTGTTTATCCAATATATGGTTATCCAACCATACTCCAATTACTAAGGCATGGTGTACAACCCTACTCCTCGCAGGATTCAAACCTTGGACCTCTATTCAAAGAACCAAAGTCTCCACCATTAGGCCCACTCAGATCATAAGTGGAAAGACTCATTTCATATGATAGTCCAATAGACATTGGTACATTGTTGATTCCAACTAATTGAACATACAAGTTGAAGTAGCAAGGTTGTTTTTCAAGAAAGGTTCATGAGTTTTGATAATAAGTGATTTTAAAATATGGTTTGATTTCTTTATAAATACCCTAATTAATATGCCTCTTTTGACATGTCTGGGGTATTTAATAAAAAATTTGGTGGGCAAGATACTGCCCATATCCAAGCCCTAAGGTATGTTGCAAGATAGTAGCTTCTGCCAATTATGGTATAATTGTTCTCTTCCAAGTGTCATTGAAGATGTAAGGAGAATGTAAGGATATGCTTCTCAACCATGTTGCACATATGCTGTGCCTTGTCTATGAAGCATCAATATTGCATAGAATAGAATAGAGGGTTTTTAATGTCCATGCAGCTAAAAGCAGCCTATGGGACAATAACTTTACAAAGAATTGTGGCTGCCAACCCCAAAATCTGACCCAATCTTTTTCTGTGCAACTTTGATCCTTTGCTATTGATTTTGATAATAAATTTTCCCACTTTCTCTACGTTCTCCTCTTCAAACAATACTTGCAATGATTCCACTACTGAAGTATCAACATAGCTAGGTCAAATATCACTGTATACCTCACATTCCAAAATAAAATGCTTCTCTTTCTCAACTGCCTCTGAAGTACAAAAGGTATATATCCTCTCCTCTCATTCCTCTTTTGGTCTCTTCCATCTTCTTGTTTCAAATCTAAGTTGGTTTGAGTTGTTTCTTAGTCAAGCCATGAGCATATTTGTTTCCCAATTGATGTTTGCGCCTCATAGGGCCTTTCGTTGGTGATTGTATGTAGTGTAGCAGCTAGTACTAACATGGCACCATCTCAAGCACCACCTTGAGCATAGCCGGATGCATATGGACATGAGAACGCAAACAATTTTGATTGCATAGTTGTTTTGACATTTTGCAAAGTAATAAATAGTTAGTGGGCAAAGTGTTTGTCATTATGTTGCCATATTGTGTCAATCGGCGAAATCTTGTCACCATGCGGGCATATGATAGATGTGAATGAATTGTCATCTACGGGTCTTAGTGGGTAGTTGCTAGATAGGTACAAGGAAGTTGCACAGTCCTATGACTACCTCCCCTGTAGGATTGCATTATATATAGGCCCCTTACATTTTGGCTAGAGTATGGTAGGAATATTATGAGATGATGTTGACATATTGCTATAGTAGTGTTGATATATGCTATGGATACATATTGTGAGGCTGATAATGTACAAACCTTGCTGTTCATTGTTTATTCATGATAAGTTTTATTGTTCATAATTTGAATATATCAATGACAATGTGCATTTGCCCACCCGATCTTTCTTGCATATTTATGTTGAATTGTGAATGCTGTTAACATTGCTATCATTTAGTTCTTATGTTCCTTTAGTAGTGGAATACTCACTTTGCTAAGTTTGGCGTCGTTGCCGTATTAAGTTTGAACTAGTGATGACAATGACAATAGAAGAGAAAGGACATGAATGATAAATAATTCAATGCATTGACATGGGAGATGCGGATGTGGATGGGCGACGAGTGGACGGATGAGAGAAGAGCTGATGCAAAGAAATCAAAGACTTGTGCAATAGCAATCACAACAAAAACATGATGGAGTGCGTGACGAACGAAGTGTCAACTCACAAGGATGTGACAAACAAGTTATCGTAGAAGTACGCATAGAAGAGAGCGACTTTGTTGGTGTTTCATCATCAGAATTGGAGTGCATGTGGAACCCTTAGGAGGGGGGAAGCCCTGAGGTGGAAGAAGTGACTGATGGGAGACTTTGTTCTTGCAAATGAAGGAAGATGTGCAAGTGGATGCACAAGTAGATGAGAATTGGGTTGACTAGGTTGTTTGTGCAACTGAAGAATGTTCCAATGTGGAGCATGACGAAGAGGATCACACAACACAATACGAGGCAGAGCAATTAGTGACGCTAGCAAAAATGTGGGGGAGAGTGGCTACAAGTGCAGAGGATGAGAGTCTATCACAAGGGCAACCGCAAGGGAGTGTGTCCAAGAGACCAAATCCAACACTTGTATACATGTGAAGGAGATTGCGTAGCTCAGGTGCAGTAGGGGGCAATCGATGATTGTTTGCACAAGAGAAGACTACTTATCAGACGGGAGTTCATTGAGTGGAGGAGAATCCTAAGAGTGAGGAGGATTTCAAATGCCATATTGAAACATGTGAAAAAATATGGCGATTCAATGGCATGTTAGATGAAGATGCATGGGTGCGACTAGCTTGAGCAACATTGAGAGGAGTTGCCATAGACTAGCACCTAAAAAGAGAACAACCCTTTATTGATTGACAAAACTTGAACGAGGAGTTCAATAAAGAATTCAAATTGCTTGATGATAACACATATTTCATTGAAGAAATCTAAGCCACCAAGTAGAAGAAAGAAGAAAACATCGTCATACAACCGTCCTTTAAAGGAGTTGATTGGCAAAATGAAAGTAAATCCAGTAGATAGATTATAGAAGAGATGGTTGATGGACAAATTACTTCCATGCTACAAGAAGAAGATGAAGGTAGTTTTGCTAACAACTTATCAAGAGGCGTTTAACCATGCGCCGAACCTTGAAAATGAGATGAAAAGGACAACAGTAGGTGGAAGTTCCAATCATGACAGAGATGCCAAAGAGTCAGACAGTGATTGGGATGATCTTAGTGCGACCCTCTAAGCAATGAAGAAAGACTTGGAGAGGATAATAAAGGATGTCAAAGCCGAGAAGGAGAAAAAGGACATATGGTGTTTAGACTATAAGTTGGAAGGGCATTTGAACACCAGTTGCCCGAAGGTGTATTGCAATATCTACGAAGTGAGCAGAAATGCAATTGTTGATTGTCAATTCAATTTGAGAAGGGCGTGTCATTAGATGATGATGGTGCATGAGGGACCCAAGTAGAAAGCAAGCAATTTCATAAGTGGACAAAATGCGACGAGTGGAGGTTATTGTAACAATTTGGCAACAAGTCCAATAGTGGCAGAGAGAACTAGTTGCAATATAATTATGAGAGCATGCTGATTATACATAGTAGAAGATATCAGGAATGGGGACACTTTGCACGTAACCATACAAACACACCAAGTGGAGGAAGTGAGAATGATTTGGCAATGATGTGCCAATGGTGCAAATTATTTGAAGAAATCTAGTAGTAACTTGCAAAAAGTCAATTTTATTGACATTGAAGAATCTTAGTCGAACAAATAGAAAGAGAAGCATGTACTTGAAATGATGCGTGCACAAGAAAAGAAGTTGGAGTATCCAAATCCTGCCAAGTAGAAGGAAAGATGGAAAGAAGCATATGCACATGTAGAATAAGAAACGTCCAAGAACAATGATGGGAAACAAAAGTTGAAGGAACCCATTACAGTGGAGGAAGATTTGTCAACAAAATTGTTGGCTTTGCAAGTGTTGGAGTCAAATGTTTCAATTATGATGTCCAACCTATTTCTTGTGTACGAGAGCTCTATGTGACAATAGGAGAGTTAATGCGCACAATTAAGGAACACATTGCCAAGTTGTAGTGAGACAGATAAATAAGGATCAAACTTAGACTCGATAGTTCTAATGATAAATTTTGGGAAGAAATCAACATTGATCGATATCAAGTTGCTTGGGCATAAGCTGATGCACGTCGTCATCGATGGGAGTTTGAGTATAAATTTTTTGCCCGAAAAGACATGGAAGGATTTGGGGTGCGTCATTTTTATGGTTGCCCAACTTTTGATTATATGGTGCGAATCAATATGGCTTCAAGATGAAAGGATTATTGGCTATGCAAAAGGTGAAGATTGATGAACAAGTATTCATTCTGGACTTTGTGGTGATTGCCATGCAAAAACCAACTTATGACAAATTGTTGGGGCGGGGTGGTTATGTACAACAAAAGTTGACTGTAACTGGGAGGAGGACCGATTGACATTTAAGAAGGGCCAGCACAAATATGTCATCATCTTGAAGAACTAGTTCGTCTGTGAGGAGTTGGCGTCCTTGGATGAATCTGGTAAGTCCTTGTCGAATGAATGAGACAAGACGAATGGATTGGAGACAGAGTGTTGGAGTTGGAAGAGTGCATGAAAGACGAAGGGCATTTGGACCACGGGTTGCTTCACTCACAGATGGAAGACTGTGAATTTGTAACCCACATGCTTGTGCATCAACACGAAAAAAGAAGAATAGGATGGACTTCGTAGCACTTACAAAGTTGGTGAATGCAGTCACATATCTCCACTTGCCATACAAGCTGAAGTGGAGAAGTCATTTTCTCTTAACTTTATGGAGTATAGTGTTGATGACGCACAAATTGATGAAAAGCCAACACATTCTTTTAGTGTGGCCAAAGTAGTGGAAGAGCCTAACACCATCAATTACGAAGGCCTGAAGATGGTGCAAGTAAATCTTAACAAAAAGGATGAAGAGAAGATAACTCACTGCGAGGATGATTAGGAACTAGTTTTAAAATCGACAGTTCCTTTAGACTTTGGTTGTATGACTTTATATGTTATGTACCTATTTTCTCATTAGCATAAATCATTCACCATGTACCTTGAGGCAGGGCAACACCAATAATATTCCTTAAGGAAGGAAATCACTCTTGATCTGCTCCATGAGCCAAGACCGTTACAATAGAATACTTGATGTCGCTTGATTACAATGACAATATCCCTTCTTTATATACCCATCCTCCTAAACCCTTGTGCCACTCATTATTATAAAAAATATTAAAATATAATCAACCTTGGGTTATCTGTGGCCCATGCCAATTATCCATAAGATCGATACACAATATATTATTATATTACCATAGTACTATCTCTAGGTTCCTAACATTTGATCCCCCTTACAAAATGTTTCATCCTCAAAACATATGAAGAAACTAGATAATTTGATTTTCTAAGCAATGTTAGCAATTGGTACCAGTCTTGATCATCCTTCCATCCAAGTGAAACATGATTGGTTGTGGTCTTCGATGACCCCAAGCTGCTTTTGTGCCATAAGAACATTCATAACTACTTTGTTGGCTCCACACATCTCTTGCTTTACTCTGGTAATTCGAGTGATGGGTCCATTTATGTTTTTTTTCCAATCATTGCCATACTGGATGCCTTTATGCTGGTCATAAATATCACTCTTTTTCTTCCATGCTTGGATTTGCCCCTAGTAGCATATCCAATGTTTTGGCTCTTCTGGTTCCGTTCTTTTCTTTATAGCTCTTTTGTTGCTTTATGCCCTGTCTCCATGATTGTAGCCTCTCAGGCTGGTGTGGATGGCGATAAGCCACAACCTTAGCTGGCTGTTCTACTTTCTTTGACTCTTCAACATATTGTTTCTCTATTTTTTGTTCTTCTGTCATGCTCCCATATTTTGGTTCGTCCTTGGACTTTGCTTTTGTTTCTTCCTTAATTTCTGCTATTGCCTCCCCCTCAGATTCTGTTTCAAGTTTGTTTGCTTGTTCTTCAATTTGTTTCCCTGTTTTTCCTCGGATCCTTGCCTCTTATACTGAGAAATATCTTCTACTGTTATCTTCTTTTTCGTGTACCAGAAATTCATGAACTTCTTTTGTACATTAATATTAATAGTACCCAATGAATTTAACAAAGGATAATCAAGAACAATTTCCATATTGCCCCTCTCAATGGCATAAAAATCTTAGTGTAAAACATATTTATCCATAGTGATCTTCAACGCTTGAAAAATCTAAACATTCTTACCCTCAACCTATGTGTCCTTATTTTTCTTTTCCTGAACCTGCAGCCTTTTAGCCAAAGCAATATTAATGAAATTATATCTGCTGCTAGGGTTTATGGAAATAATAACCTTTTTCCTTTGGATGCAGCCAACAACTTGCAAAATAGTTTTTTTGATACAAACAAAACTTTTGTATCACTTCTTGGCTTATCTGTGCAAAAAGATGTGCTTCCTTTTGCCTGCGTACTACTGTCCTCTTTTCCTTCTGCTAATTCCGTGCAAATTATCCACTTGTTTATTTCTACACGGTTTTTGGGCTCCCTTTGTAATTCTTCTCTCTCTCCGTTCTTCTTGGCATGCACTTCTCTCTGTTGGACTGCAGCCCTCCCCCCCTCTGCTCTCCCTTTTCTTTTCTTTTCCCTTTCTCTTTGGCCTGTTTGTCGGGTTTGATCTTGTATTTTTCTTAGTTCTTTTCTTTGTTGGGCTTTTTAGCCTGCTAGTTGCCAGTCATTATTGTACTTCTTATAGTCCCTTGGGTCTTATTTTGGCCCACCGTGGACTTTAATAATATTTCATTTCATTTCATTTCTATAGAGCTTTTGAAGGGCTGAAACATGTCTCTTAGCCGTCCACTTAATTTCTCTATCATCTGTCCACTTAATTTCTCAAATAGGGCTTCTTCCTCTTTAGAAAACTCTTCTAACTTAATGTCAATCAATTGCTACTCTATGCAATATTGCTGGGAACAATTGCAACCATACGTCCTCGTTTGTGACTCCCTTTGGTTTCCATATTGTTTGTGACTCCATTCGCTTTCCATGTTGTTTGTGACTCCATTGGTGTACAACCTAAGTGGGCCTAGGTGAAGATTTTGGAACTCTTAATAGGAGGTCCAAGGTTCGAATCCTGTGGGGGATAGGATTGTACACCATGCTTCCATAATTGGAGTGTGATTGGATAACCATATATAGGATAAACAACATCCTCCATGATGATCATCGCAAACTACTTTACCTTTACCTTTTTACCTTCCCATATCTAGTGACTTTTGGGCATTTCTTCTTGCTTGCTATTGCAGCCATGTCTACCACTGTTGGCAATTGTTTGTCGGATTCCTCTCCACTCACTTTTAAATAATGACTAACCCTCTTCAAACAATCATTGGGCGTTCCCTATTGTGCTTGTGCTTTGGAAATTCCTTAGTGAATACATGAGTGTCGGTTATGGTCTTTCAAGCATACTCTCTTGTAGTTGCCTTTGTGCTTGATTCTCGTCCTTCACACCTCTAGGCACCCTCCCTCGCACTTGTGTTGGAGTTACCAGTTGCTTTGACTCGTCTTGTGCATGCTCCACATTGGTGCTTTCTTCACGACTCATGTGAATGTTCTCGGCCCAATTCTCGTTTGTTTGTTGTGCCTCCACTTGCGAATCTTCCTCTACCTTCAAAAACAATGCCTGCCACTGTTTAGCTTGTTCCTCATCTATACTTCCCTCTTCTTGAGGGGTCCACACACATTCCACTTTCGGCGACGAAAATCCAACTCCAATGTCTTCTACGTGTATCTCCTCACCAACAAGTTTCGTTAGTACTTCTGCAGTTTGCGTGCCACCAAATTCACTGTCATGCAATTCCTCGTTGTCGCATAACTTGCCATCATGTAACTCCTCGTTGCCACATAACTCTCCGCCACCATCACGTGACTCTCCGTTGTCGTCACGTAACTCCTCATTGCCATCACAACTCTTCTTTGCACGTTACACATCCCAAAATTCTTCGTTCTTTGTTTGCGCAGTCACTGGTTTGAATTTGAGATGGCAACAACGTCAAATGTAACACAAAAATGGTATTCCACGATTTAAGGAACATAGAAGAGTAAATGGTAGAAATATTAACAATAAACAACATTTAACACGTATGAGAAAATATATTCAGAACTACTCTTCCTCATTTGCATTATTCATGAACAACAATTTAAATTCATGTACAACAACAATATTATTCACTATAGTTGCTCACAGTCACATGTAATCACTTTCACACAAACATATATGCTCCCGGATACACACAATTAGATGGATGAATGAATTATGATTATGGATGCATTCGGAAAATGTAAGGGGTCTACTTATATTGTTTTTGTGAATGGGAGGTAGTTGCCAACTTTCGCAACTTCCTCGTACCTAACCCTAACTACCCTTAAATGACATCTCAAGTTACAAGACATGAATTACATGACATCCAAGTTATGCTACATCCGAATTAAAAGACGTCCAAATTACATGACATTCTAATTACTTGCACCCTAATAATGTCTAATAATCATTTTGACAAACACTTAATGCACACGTGCACATATACATTCATTATGCAAACATGTCAATTCATCTGCCTACACAAGTAAATCTTGACAAAAAGGATGAAGAGAAGATAACTCACTACGGGGACAATTTGGACCAAGTTTTAAAAGCGAAAACTTTTAAAATTTTAATGCATGGATATATAAGGATCTATAGGGGATTTCATCAGAGTAGTGCATGCATTGGATTCCTTTGGTTTTGGGTGCGTAACCTATCAAGAGAAGACCGTATAGAATGAATCCTAAGCACACAACCTTAGTGAATGCAGAAATTGAAAAGATGTTGGATGTGAGGATACTTTTCAAAGTGACAATGAGCAAATGGCTATCTACCATTCTCACAAGTTTGAAAAAGAATAGTAGTTAGAGCCACATCTGTGTGGATTTTCGAAGTCTAAACATGGTGATGATTAAAGACCCATTTCCAATCCCTTTTAGAGACTTGATTTTGAAATAAGTATTAGGGCATGAGATCTAATTTTTTTAGATGGATTCTTAGGCTACAAGCAATTCAGTATCACCGAGGAAGATAGGTTGAAGATGATGTTTGTGGTAGAAAATGGAATGTATGCATATAACCTGAATGCCTTTCAATTTATGCAATGCCTCTGTCACATTCCAAATAATCATTTTGTACATATTTGAGCAGATGTCAATCGGCAAGTTCAAAGTCTTTTTGGACGACAGGTTAAATGGTAAGAAAAAAGAGCATCTGAAGGCGTTGGAGGAATGCATGAGGCTCTTTATGAATACTTGACTTTCACGAAATTTCTAAAAGTGTAAGTTGTTGGTGCCATATGGCATGTTGCTGGAACATGTGTGTAGAGAAGGATTGGAGATTGATCTTGAAAAAATTCATGTTGTGATGAGCATGGAGGAGCCTTATGACATACGTTCACTAAAGTCTTTTTTGGGGCATGTTAGGAAGTTGAGGAACTATCGGTGGTTCATCAAAAATTTTGCACAAATATCTCACTTTGGATGTATTAATGGGCAAAGGTGTTCCCTTTAGGTGGATAGAGGAGCACCAATAGGCCTTCGAGGAGTTTAAGGTGAAGTTGGTTTGTGCACCCATTCTAGTATTCCCAGATTGGGAGGAGTTTCACGTCCACGTTGATGCGTCAAACTTCGCAATTGGATGAGGGTTGGTGGAGGAGGGACAATTTGGGCTGGATCGACCCATTTATTTTGCAAGTCGGTTGTTGTTAAGAGTGGAGAAAAACAATAATATGATGGAGAGGGAAGCATTGGGGATGGTGTATGCAGTGCAAAATTCCAGACATTGTCTGCTCACTAACCCCTTTGCCTTCTATGTTGACCACCAAGTGTTATTATGTCTCATCAACAAGTCCACAATACACGGATGAGTTAGTAGGTGGCTAATCATATTACAGGAGTTCGTGTTTCGAGTGGTAGTGAGATCGGGGAAGAAACACATGATAGTGGATTGACTGTCAAGGGTTTGCTCAAGTGAACTTATGGAGGAAGGAGTGTTAGATGAATTTCCTAATGCTCATTTGTTTTCAATCATTGTGCTGTTGTCATGGTACAACTACATTAGGATGTACTTGTCAATGGGGGAGTTATTGAAGGAGTTGCCGACAACGGAAAGAAGAAAAATTATCATTAAGTTGAAACCATTCTTATTGAATGTAGGATTGTTGTTTAAAATTGGACTCAATGGGATATTGCAGAGATGCATGATGGATGAAGTGCACGCAGCTTCAAAGGAGGCTCACGAAGGGTTGGTAGGAGGGCACACGAACCCAAATGCGACTGCAAGAAAGGTGCTTATGGTAGGGCTATGGTGGCCCACCTTGCAACGCAAAGGAGTTTGTGACGATGTGCGATACATGCTAGAGAATTGGGAAGCCATTGCGTCAAGACTATATGCCATTGCACCCATTGCAACCCCAAGAGTTGTTTGAATGATGGGGTATTTTGTTGGACCACTGAAGACCAGTAGACAGGGATGCATGTACATTGTGGTGGCATTGAATATTAGACAAAGTGTGTTGAGGCAAGGGCGTTACCAAATATTTTTGCAAAGAGCCCTGCACAAGTCTTGTATGAGAAAATAATTACAAGGTTTGGGGGGCCTCTTTAGTTGACAAGTGATTGTGGAGGTCATTTTGTAAATGAGATTATTAAAAGACTGACCATTGAATTTAAAATCTTTCATTCATTGTCAAGTTTGTACTATCCAAGGGCAAAGGGGCAGGTGGAGGCAACAACTAAAGTACTTGTCTCAATAATTTATAAAACCTGTGGAATAGGAAGTGTTGACTTGGAGGAAAAGTTGCTAGCCATGTTATGGGCATACAGGCTAACATTCAAGTCAGTGACGAATCACACATCGTTCCAATTGGTGTATGGTCAGGAGGTAGTAGTGACGGTCGTGTTCTTAGTACCAAGTTCGAGAGTGGTGATGGAGAACCATCTTGGTGATTAGGAGAGCTTGGAGGAGTGGTTGATGACACTTGTGAAGTTGGATGAGAATAGAGTGATGGCACAATGGGCCATGGAGGTTGCCCAATGTTGGCAAAAGCTTTGGCATGACAAGCATATGTGGAAGATGAAGTTGAAGGCAAATGATCTCATGCTAAAATTCAATGGCAAGAGAGAAATTAATCCAGGGAAGTTGAAGACCCTTGTGGTTTGTCCATTTTAGGTCGAGGTCTTGGAAAATGACGTAGTGAGATTGAAGAGACAGGACAGGACATAGTGTTCCGATAATAGTCAATGGCTCAAAATTGAAGCCATGCAAGGAGCGCAAGTGAAGCTTGTGAATTACAATCCATGAGGAGAAGAATCAAGTTTGGACAGATTGACTAGTGCACCAAGTTAGTCCTTGGAGCCCTTTGAAGGGATCACGATAAGGGAAGTTGGAGGATGTTGTCGAATTGTAGAGAATGGTGCACAGAATAAAGGTGACTATGAAGAGAGTGAACTTGCGGAGCAACTGGCTTGTACTAACAAGGAGCCACAATGGGTTAGGAAGGCACCACACGAAGATGGTAGCCAACCATTGAATAGGAGTTGGAACCTAACATTTAGGGCAAGGGATATTGTGCATGCACGTTAGGTTCTTCTAGGGAAGAGAGAGTCAGAGTTCACTTGGCGATGTGAACATGATGAGGCATGTCGAACAAGAGATATTGTTGGAAGAAATCAATTTGCGAGACAAAGATAGCCAAAAAACGATGAAGGGATGAGTCTTTTGGTGGCCATTATGCTCGCACAACAAAGAATGTGGGAAGAAATAGAGCAACAACCCTGACAAAGTGAACAACTAAATGTTCAAATTGGCAAGTTGCAAAGGTAGTGTGTGCATGGGCTGTGATTGTTTTTTTTTTTGAATAAAAGGCTACGATTGTTGTAGCAAGACATTTTGGCAAATGGCTTATTTGGTGAAGGGACAAGTCTAGACGACATTTCTGGACAAGCAAGGTGGACGAGAAGATGTTGGGAAATGTTGACCATGTTTGGTGGAAGCTAAACTTTAGGAAGATGACTACTGGATGTGGTAATATGGCAAGCAGTAGTTTGGCGAGCAATTTGGAGAGCAACTCTGGTGAACAATTTGGCAAGTAGTAGCCAGGCGAACAACTTGGCAAGTTGTTTGGCTGGCAATTTGGTGAGTAGCAACCAGTGATGAGTAGTTTGGCAAGTAAGGGTTTGGTAGAAGCAGGATGGAGAGATTTGCATGAAGTGCCAAACAATTCTGCCAAAGACGATGACAATGCACTAGGAAGGGAGTCGCCAAATACCTCCATGCATGGCAGCCACTCGCCAAATAATGGAATGTACAATTCATCGGCAAAGAGTAGCACCATAACCTTGACAAGTTTGAGCAGTGAGGAATAAGACTAGAGTAGTGGTAGCTCGAGCTCGGGCTTAAGTAGGCAAAGAGTGAACAATTGAGGCAGTTATAATAACCATTGAGGGCAATTATGTAACTACTACTGTTGAAAAAAACTGCCTTGCCTAAGCAAAAATCTTGCACTATACACCCAAGTTCCCACTTCTTCTCATCCCTTTCACCATCTACCTCATGATCACTTCACCTCTACTTCCTTGTTTCTTCTACTATCACTATTCTCTCTTCGCCTCATATTTCTTCTGTTCCCGCTTCTCAAATACTTCTCACTTCTTTTGTTGTGCCCATCTCACCTCTACTAAGCACAACCTTAGTCCAAAGGTCACCAACAAGCTTGCTTGCTCTAGTCTTAGGGCCATCCCATTCGCCATTACCAACTTACAACATCCCATATCAGTTTGTCACACTGTCATTAATGTCACCATCATCAACTATTCCACCATCCTCCATGCTTCCTTTGGTCTTCCACATTGCAAGTATTGTTGTCGCCTCATGTGTCCTCATCTCAACTCTTCTCATCACCCGTCATGACCCCATTCACAACATCATCTATGTTGTTGCATGAGACTAATATCCTTACCTCATTGGTCCACAAGTTGCTATAGTTGCACTACACTCTTCCCTCTAGAAATATCAGTTTTGTTGTGTGACTACCTCAATTTTGACTCTACACCCAAGAAAGGCACAACGTGGGCTCTCCCATCAATCAGGATTAACATCCCCATGAGTCGCCAAAATTGTAGTAGCTTGCTACTACCATCACCATCCGAGCAGAGATCCATCACACAAGCTAAGGCAAAAGATAGAGTAGGGAAAAAATCATCAAGAATTGGCTAAGTGTTTGGAAGTGATAGAGCCCCACTCATAGCGCCTTGCTCGGGTGAGCCCTGCTCAAGCGAGCCTCACTCAATAGAGCCCCATTGATAGTGCCCTGCTCTGGCAGTACCTTGCTTAGGTCTCTTCTCTTGAGGAGGCCTCGCTTAAGACTGCCATTGTAGAGCCTAGCTCAGAAGAGCCCTGCTTGATAGTGCCCCCCTCGGGGGAGCCCTTCTTGATGCCCCCATCCTCAGGAGCGCCTTGCTCGGGAGAGCCCCGCTCATAGCGCCCTGCTCGGGAGAGTCCCACTCACAAAGCCCTGTTCATAGCGCCTCGCTCAAGGCTGCCCCACTCAGAGCACCTTGCTCAAGCCACCCTACTTGGGTAGCTTGTTGCTCAAAGCATCCCCCATGAGACTACCCTGCTCAGAGCACTTAAGACCACCCCACATGAGGCCGCCTCGCTCAAGGCCACCTCGCTCAGAGTGCCACACTCACCATGGTACATGGCATGTAGTCTGTTTTTGGCTGCATTATGGTACGTTGCATGTAGTCTATTTTTGGCTGCATTTTCAAGTATAGATAAGAGGTTGATGCTCATTGTAAAGGGTCCTTTTGGCCTTCAAGCATTACCCTTTACAGTGAGATTGTATTGAACACTTAAACTGCAAAATCAATAAAGAGTTGTGCATTATCTCAGACCTTTTGTTTTATGAATGTGTGAAATTAGTGGCTCTGCCCTCCTTTTCCCCGTTAATCCTTCTCTTTGATTGTTGTTGCACATTATTTAAAGATCTTGCATGCTGAATTTATTCGGTCACTGCTGAAATGCCAATCACAGCAAATCTGAACCTCACTATGACTTTGACCGTATTTTACATTTCTTTTCTCTTGCACCCTTTTCTCTTAAACAAAGTAGATCAGATTTGTTTTCTGCATATTCAGCCTAGTTCTTGTTGGTTACGAATCCGCCATGAGGAAAGGATTTGTTGTTATTGCGCCCTAGACCCGCAAACCAACATTGAAAGGCCGGAAGGAAGGAATGCCTTCCGTGCCAATCTCCGGAGAAGGCCGGCTTCTGTGGGGGTTTTGAGGTTCAAGATAAGAGTGCGGGGAAAGAGATAAAAATGCGGAAAGGGATTCCAAATTAGATTGGAGTTGGGTGGGGGGAACTAACGATGCGACAACGCATCAATCACCACTACTAACACCAATATAACCATAACACACCACTATGGATCTTGTCACTAACCGGTAGAACAGAGTCGGGTATATGTTTTGTATTAAGAGCCAGAAGCACGGCTACAATGGTTCCCTAACAGACATTCCCTCCAAGGAACTAACAGTACGGCAACGCATCAATCACCACTACTAACAACACTATAACACAAAACATAACCAGAAAACTGCCACTAACGTTTACCCTATGTATCCTTTAATTTATACATCCCAGGAATACCTGATCACCAAATGCCGGAGTCCGAGTTCGGTACAACAACAAGCAATGATACGGGAAAACATGAGGCAGAAATGTCAAAGAGAGGTAGCATACAAAATAAAAACAATAGGACAGCACCAAGTGTATGTATTATATTAAAAGGCGGAAGCACGACTACAATGGTTCCCTAACGAGACATTCCCCTTCCACCACCTTACAATGAAAATGTGGTGGGTATTTATAGCCCAAAGTCCCCCCGATTACATTAATGGGCACAAAGTCCCGATCAAACATTAGGCGACAAAAGCGGCCGCGGAGCTGCGATGCTGACTTACGTCGGGCTGGACTGTACTCTCGGCATGGTCTCCCTGAAGGTTGAACAGCTACGTGGCAGCGCGTTAGGTAGAACTTCACATTGACGAGGAATGCGGGTAGGCGAGGCGGTGGAAACTCACATCAGCCTTAAATGAGGCAGGTGGCATAAGTAGTGCGGCCCATGCTTGTCCTTTTGCTCGGCATGTCTTGGCTCGGATCCCAAAGTTGGACACTTGTCAGATGATAATGCTTGACACGTGTACGCCTTGAAAGGCGGTCTATCCAACTTCGCCCGGGATTAGAGCGCAATCGGGTAGCACAGGTGAAAAACAGCGCAGTCGGGTTGGCCTATTTCCCTACTGCGCACCGGTCAACGAAGTCGGGTTGCGCACCGACACTTGCTGATTCTCACCGCTGTTCGGACTTCGCACGGACAAGGGAGCGCAGTCCGACTTCGCTGCGAAGTCGGGTTGCGCTCCAACACTTAGTCAATTTCTGCGCGAGTTGTTTCCAAGTGCGCTCGGGAAGAAGGGCGCGATCGGACTTAGCACAAAAGCGGCGCGATCGGACTTCGCACAAAAAGCGGCGCGGTCGGACTTCGCACAAAAAACTGGGTTTCCTGGTTCTGCTTCCCGGGACCATAACTTTTGATCCGCTAACCCGATCGCCTATTATAATATATCGTCGGAAAGCTGGCGAGAAGATCTGCAATGATAAAATATCCAGAGCTCATTTTGTCCATTTTATCGCCCCTGTTTATGGCCCACGAAAACCCGAACACCTCAGCATGCTCTTTACCGCTTTAAAGCTCCATACTTAGGCCAAAATTTATCAAAAGATTTAATGTGGCAAAATTGCCAACATTCCTGGCGGCTCGCGGGGCATTGAGCTCGCCTCGATGTGAGGACCCAGGCCTTTATCCATTGGGCAACGAGTCACCCTCGTCTGTACTCTTGATACTCACTGCCAGCGACAACCTCTTTCTGAAACCCTTGGCACCCACGGCCCTCTTGGAACACTTAAAAAGAAAACACTGCACAGACTGAATTAAGGAAACAACTAAAACTTTGAATACTAGCCGGCTTATTTATACAAAATTTTGCGGCATTATTGGCATGCCGCCAACACAAATCTAGCTTTGGTTGCCTATCCGGTGAACCTGCAGTGTCCGGACCAGATCTGATTGTACTTCAGATGATCTTTGAAGTCCGGCTGGCCTCCCAAAGTTTGCCAGGTCGCGAACATGGTGCAACGTGGCAGATTGTCATTCATGCCGGTACCCGTACAATTGATGAACAATGTGACAAGGAGATTTGTCGGACGGGAGCCCTCTTCGGGTACCGGTTGCGGTGATGGTTGGAGCCAATACCACCACGGTGGAGACTGTAGGCGAACATTCATTTCTCCGCTTGTGAGGTCAAGGCTGCTCACCAAACCTTGATTCCTACGGGGTGTCTTCTATTAGCTTAAAAAAAGGGCGTTTGCGATCAAGAAATACTGGATCTTCGGCTCGGTCAGAGTCGCCAGGTGATTTTGCCAGATGAAGGCAAGCCAAAGATTCACCAACTCGGGCTTCCTTAAAATATGGAGACTGATCGTCTCACCTCACGGATTCGTCTATGCGAGCTTGGTAATCAACCAGCCTGACGCGCTCGCCTGGAGCGTTGGTATTAATTTCGTAAAGTCAAGCTGGTTTCCCGGGTTCCTCGCTCGCCACCTTCTCGTTTGAATGAAGGCGTCGGGACCGGTCTTTCGAACTCAGAGAATATGAACGTGCGAGTCGCCGGGTGCTACGATTTTGAACAGCAATGAAGCGAACACCGGTGCTTCGATTACGTTTGGGAGTGGGAAACTTCCTTGTCCCACCGGGTATTCGGAAAGAAGCTGTCGGCCCGAGTGAGGACGAGCTTGAGATCTTCCAAATGTGGGACCCTTTGTCCCACGGGCGTGCTCAAAAGCTGTTGGTTACGAATCCGCCATGAGGAAAGGATTTGTTGTTATTGCGCCCTAGACCCGCAAACCAACATTGAAAGGCCGGAAGGAAGGAATGCCTTCCGTGCCAATCTCCGGAGAAGGCCGGCTTCTGTGGGGGTTTTGAGGTTCAAGATAAGAGTGCGGGGAAAGAGATAAAAATGCAGAAAGGGATTCCAAATTAGATTGGAGTTGGGTGGGGGGAACTAACGGTACGACAACGCATCAATCACCACTACTAACACCAATATAACCATAACACACCACTATGGATCTTGTCACTAACCGGTAGAGCGAGTCGGGTATATGTTTTGTATTAAGAGCCAGAAGCACGGCTACAATGGTTCCCTAACAGACATTCCCTCCAAGGAACTAACAGTACGACAACGCATCAATCACCACTACTAACAACACTATAACACAAAACATAACCAGAAAACTGCCACTAACGTTTACCCTATGTATCCTTTAATTTATACATCCCAGGAATACATGATCACCAAATGCTGGAGTCCAGAGCTCAGTACAACAACAAGCAATGATACGGGAAAACATGAGGCGAGAAATGTCAAAGAGAGGTAGCATACAAAATAAAAACAATAGGACAGCACCAAGTGTATGTATTATATTAAAAGGCGGAAGCACGACTACAATGGTTCCCTAACGAGACATTCCCCTTCCACCACCTTACAATGAAAATGTGGTGGGTATTTATAACCCAAAGTCCCCCCGATTACATTAATGGGCACAAAGTCCCGATCAAACATTAGGCGACAAAAGCGGCCGCGGAGCTGCGATGCTTGACTTACGTCGGGCTGGGTGTACTCTCGGCATGGTCTCCCTGAAGGTTGAACAGCTACGTGGCAGCGCGCTAGGTAGAACTTCACATTGACGAGGAATGCGGGTAGGCGAGGCGGTGGAAACTCACATCAGCCTTAAATGAGGCAGGTGGCATAAGTAGTGCGGCCCATGCTTGTCCTTTTGCTCGGCATGTCTTGGCTCGGATCCCAAAGTTGGACACTTGTCGGATGATAATGCTTGACACGTGTACGCCTTGAAAGGCGATCTATCCAACTTCGCCGGGATTAGAGCGCAATCGGGTAGCACGGGTGAAAAACAGCGCGATCGGGTTGGCCTATTTCCCTACGCGCACCGGTCAAAGGCGCAGTCCGACTTCGCTGCGAAGTCGGGTTGCGCACCGGCACTGGCTGATTCTCACCGCTGTTCGGACTTCGCACGGACAAGGGGGCGCACTCCGACTTCGCTGCGAAGTCGGGTTGCGCTCCAACACTTAGTCAATTTCTCTGCCAGATTGTTTCCAAGTGCGCTCAGGAAGAAGGGCGCGATCGGACTTCGCACAAAAAGCGGGCGCGATCGGACTTCGCACAAAAAGCTGGGTTTCCTGGTTCTGCTTCCGGGACCATAACTTTTGATCCGCTAACCCGATCGCCTATTATAATATATCGTCGGAAAGCTGGCGAGAAGATCTGCAATGATAAAATATCCAGAGCTCATTTTGTCCATTTTATCGCCCCTGTTTATGGCCCGCGAAAACCCGAACACCTCAGCATGCTCTTTACCGCTTTAAAGCTCCATACTTAGGCCAAAATTTATCAAAAGATTTAATGTGGCAAAATTGCCAACAGTTCTTTCCTTATTTTTTAGCTTAGATCAGTTTCTTCCTTTAACTTTCAGCCTAGTTAGAAGAACCAGCCCCAGATCCGGAGGTTGAAAAGAGTAAAACCCTCCCCATCCATTTGTTGAACTGTGGTCAAGGGCATAAACTGTACTTGCCAATTTCTGTGTTTAAATGTGACTTGTTTTATTGGTTTTGGTTTTTGCTTTTGCATTCATTTTCATTTTGTTTATTTTCTGGTTTCTGCTTTCTGCTTTCTCATTGTTAGGTAAAGACAAAGCCAAAGCAAAGTAAAAATAAAATAGTAAAACAGGGAATCTAAGGATAGGTGATAACAATGAAATAGAGAAATCTGCAAGAGGAGCGATGCCTAATTTTTTATTATTGAAGTAAGAAGATCAGAAATTAGTGGCAAAATATTGTAGAAATAAAATATAATGCAACAAAATCAATATTTTTACAAGTAATCAATGGAATATTTGCAAATAAAAGATCATGACAAAATCATGGGAAATATTCATAAATGAAGAATTTTTTTGACAGCTGTTAGATCTCTATTTTCAGGATAAGCAATAATAATAAAGACACAGAATCTAATGCAAGAGAGGGGCACTTCCTAATTTTTACTACTAGAGTAAGGAATTCAGAAATTGCCAGCTAAGCTACTGTAGAAATAAAATATAATGCAATAAAGATTTACTACAATAAATAATGAAATATTTGCAAATAATAAATTATGGCAAAATCACGGCAAATTTTCTTAAATTAAGAAAAATTTAACACACACTAGATCTTTATTCTAAGGATAAGTAATAACAGTAAAAAGAAGGAATCTAATGCAAGAGAAGGACAATTCTAAGGTTCTACCAGGTCTGGTGAAGATTGATGATGGGTAAAAGGTTCCATTGTTGGTGAAATTCTGCTCCTTCCCAATCATTTTAGAGACTGAAGTACTGCAAGGAAACCACTATGATTATCCTTCACTTGTAGACTTGTTTCTTATGCAATAAATGAAGAATTTTGTTTTGTTTCCTTCTTCTTAAGTCTGTACCACCTATCCAAAACACAATTACGTCTGAGTCATTACAATGGCTGCTCCTGAATCTGATTTTTATGCGTACCTGCATTTGTACCAGGTTTGTTTAGGGAAATCCCAGGTGGCGCATTGTGTGGGAAGTTACAAGTACTTAAGCTTGTCACAGGTGACTTTTAGCTGTGGCTGAAGGCATTAGTGTGTCTTCTACATGGAGACCTTGATTATGGATTGGCTTCGCATGGATTTTTTGCTCACTATTTATTGGTTCATGCACATAGAACTAGTCCTTGTCATGTTGGGTGCACTTTAACTGTTGTGTAAGGCCTTTGTGTATCTTCCATGTGGAGATCTTGCTTATGGATGAGCTTGGCATGCATGTCATGCTTGCTCTTTTTTGGTTAATGTACATACAAGTGCCTGCTTTTATGGATTCTAATTGCATGATTCATGCAGAGTTAGTGTATAGTATTTATTGCGTATTTGCAAAAAGTATAAGGGAGTTCCATGGTAATGGGAAAGTCTAGCTCAAAGTGAGGGACAAGCTGGTGCCTCGTTTGGTATTAAAACCATCATAAAACCATCATGCGTGATTTGTCATGATTATGTTTTTATTGGCATTTATGTTTTCTTAAATTCGGTAAAAGGGCTTAGAAATATTGAGGCAAGCCATTGTGTGCAAAGTAGATTAATGACAGATGGGTGAAACTACCAATATTGAGTAGCAAGTTATGTGAATAATATAATTTCCTCTGTTATAGATAAGACAGTAATTTGTTCTGTAATGTTCAACTCAATTTTCCCATTTAATGTATGTAGTTGTAACAATAATTGATATCATAAATGGTGGGTTCTTCATTAGAAATGTTTTCCTCTAATTGTCAAGTAGGATGTCTACTTGGGACTATGCTAAGATGTTCTAAGTTTAAGCTTTTGGATGCCATGTTTTTGTATTTGAGTTTGCATATGGATATCACTTACACATTTTTTATAACTTCTATCAAGTTAACTTCCATTATACTTACCCTGGTAATTTGTCAAGGTGACTCCTCTTGTGCGTGAGCCAGGACGTCTTGTGATAACTCAAGCTCGTCTATACTTTCAGGTATCATATTTCGAAGTTTTATTATTTTATTTTCTTTCCTTAAAGGATCAACAAACTGATGATCACATTACTAAAAATAAATAAGCAAGGAGAAGTCATTGTTTGGTGAAAATAGATTCCAAGAGAGTTTCAAGTCACAACAAATCTGCCACAGGAAAGGATTTTGTACGTATACGCGCCCTAGACCTGGACCAACATTGAAAGGCCGGAGGGAAGAGATGCCCTCCGTGCCAATCTCCGGAGAAAGGCCGGCTCCTGAACTAAACTACTCGGTATTTTTAAGACAAGAGTGCAGGAAAGAAATAAAAGGGGATAGGGTAAGAAGTGAGAACAATTTTGGTGGGAAAGAACCAGCAGCACGATTATCAACAAATACCTTGAAACAACAGCAATAAATATAAAGAACGAAACTAAAATAAACACTGCGCTATCTTCCCTATGTATCCTCTGGAAGAGTTCCAGGGTTCAAGTATCTTCCTATGCCTAAATCCAGAATTCAGAATTACAGCAATTAGGAAACACAAGAACTTGACAGAAACCACTATCCACAGGCAGCATAAAAAGAATCTAACGCAATATTAAATCTCTTACGTAACCCTCTGAATGATTCCAAGGTTCAATCCCTCATTACACACCTAAATCCAGAACGCAGAATTACAGTATGCGAACGAAGAGAAAGAATAACAGAAATCAACACAGAAAGTAGCATTCATGAGAGAAATGGAGCTCAAAGTCTTCAATATCTATTGCAGAAATCAAGATACAACAATTCTCTAGCAAAAGTTCCCCCCCCTTTTCCATTACAATTCATGGGTTTTTATAGAGGACCCGACCCTCTGAGCCATCAATGCACAAAATCCAGAAGTACGCCCTCGAAAACCTGAGAAATCTGCCTTCGCTCCTCCCGTGACCGAGCTCTCACATCTGTTTCTATATTTAGCAGTTACGGCCGCATTAGCCGGGGAAATCTGCATTAATGGGCCGCCTGACTCGTCCTGAATCTCCGGGTGCGGTGCTCGAGTGGCTGCTAGGTCCGTCGGGTTCTCCTCCTGCGACTGATATTTCCTTTTCCATTGCCAAAAATGAGTCCCGGGTCTTTCGGGCAAGTAAAAATGCATTTATGAAACACTCGATTGCCTCGAAAAGATACCCGGCCTTGGTGTGTGTGCCCTGGAGAGCTTCGCCAAATTCCAGTTCGGGGACCTACTTTGCGACGGATGTGAGCCGAAGCGGGACTGACCTCTCTGCATGGGTGCTTCGCGCGAAGGGACCTTCAAAAACAGCTTCGCAAAGACTTAGTGCCGAAGCAGATCTACTTCTTCAAAACATGGCTCCCAATCTCTCATCGCTTCGCCGGGAAAATTGCTTCGCAAATGGATGCTTCGCTGGACTAAAAGAATGCTTCACTGCGAAGCTTTTTCAAAATGGCCGTTCGGGGGTTTTCGGCTGAAGTAGAATTTTGCCTTAGAATATTTCTCCGACTTCTCCAAGGCAGCTAGGCTCCTAGTGAAGGGGCTTCGCACGACAATTGGCGAAGCGGGTGCTTCGCGGCATTTCCGAGCGAAGCAAGATCTTGTTGGAAAAACAGTTCGCCAAGGAAAGGGGCCGAAGCGGGTGCTTCACTGAGATTTCGACGAAGCAATTTTCATACTTTGTAATTTTCTCCTTCGTTGCTCTCCTGCTTCGCAAAAACGGGGCCCGAAGCTAGTCTCATAGAAGCTTCGCTTGCGAAGCTCTTTTCATGCCTTAGAAAATTTTGGGCATGTATTTCATTTTCCTGTTTTCTCCTTGCGAAGCTATGGGCGAAGCTTCTATACATATAGTTTATTTACAAAAAGGGGGCAAAAATGATAGCCAAAATTGCTAGAGTGTTGTTTACAACAAAAAGAAAGAAAACAAACCAAGAAATCATCACAGAATTTTGGATTTTACTACCCCTCCAAGCAATGTGACAAAATCGTCAACATTCCTGGCGGCTCGCGGGGCAACGAGCTCGCCTCGGTGTGAGGACCCTTTAGCCTTCATCCGTTGGGCCAGAGTTACCTCCAGACCCTTCTCCTTTCTGCTCTTCTTGTTCTAAGGGTGCCTCATCAGTTATCCTTTTTCCTCTTTCATCTTCATCGGGTGCTTGTTCCAATGGCGGCGGTGGAAGGCGGTCACGGATTCTCTCCATTGTTCGGCGAATATGGGCCCATGCTCCCTTATGAAAAGGTTCCCGATCTTGCAATGCCTTAATCAGGACATGGAACCTGTCGATCTGCCCGATATCAGCACATTTGGCCCTCGCGCTCAAGTCGTTCAAACACGCCGCGATCCTACAATATCTTAAAATAAAATCCGTGACTTGGCCCTCCGTAACTGGCTCCTTCCATTCATCAATCTCAGAAACATCGCTCTCAAAGCTGAGCCAGGCTGGTTTTAATTCTTCTTTTGTCAAAAGGTTCCCGTCATCGTCGGTGAAACTCGGGAAACCCAATTTTGAAAGGTTCTGGAAATATCCCAGAGAGGTACGCTGCTCCTATTCAAATACATCCAAAAGTTGCTTCGCCTTTTGTGCTTTCCTCACTTTGGAGAAGAAGGCGCGAACTGTAGCTTGGACAGTGGACCAATCCCTTGCTGTCCGACTCATGGCAGCGACCTGCAAGTCTTGATACTTAATGCTTTGTACTTCAAAGGCCAAATTGAGTCGGCTTCTTATCTCCTGGATGATTTCGTCCACTATCGGCCCTTTCTGGGTAGCAGCGTTCTGGGCTTCGGTAATGTATGACAATATTGAAAGGGCACTGGAGGCCCGAGATCTGAAATTCCTAAGCAAATGCGAGCGAATGTCCTTGATTCTGTTCCTGTCGAACAGCTCTAAACTCTCCTTTTCATACAACTGTTGTTGCATCTGCAAGATCTTATATTCAAACTCCTTGGCCTTTACTTCAGCTTCGGCCTGGGTCTTGCTATGATCTTCTGCTTCATTCCGCAGTTGTTCTATCTGTTGTTTCAAGGCATCCCTCTCCTCCTTCATTTGCTCGCATTGCTTCAGAGCATCCTCCAACTGAGAGCGGATTCTAGCCAGATCTTCCTCTAACTTGACATTGGCGTTTTACGCCTCACAGCGGCGTTGGTTGGCAATCCTGGCGTGTGTGCGGAAAGTCTCTATTCTTACATGCATGGATTCTAATTCATTGTCGATGTCCATGTGTTCCAGGTCCTTGACCTTCTCCTGATACTCATAATCTGCAGAGGTCATTTCATCCAAGGGTTTTTGGACCTTGGGAATCTTCTTGACCTTATACAATTTTCCATTTTTCAAATCAATCACCGCGCACTTTTCCGGTTTCGCCAAGGAACGCCCTCTCCTCCTCCTCGCCTCCTTGAGTACTTTGTCGGTGTTTTGACGGGCTCGGATCAATTTCTCTGCTAGAGGGCTCTCCTTGATCATAGCTAATTCATTTTCTAATGAGGCTGGGTTAACAACCGAAGGGGTAAACAAGTATAAGGACTGTACTGGTGACGTGTCGCCGGTGGGCTCGGTAGCGGGTGTGATAGGGGTTTTGGTTAGCGAAGTGATGGTATGCGTGGGTGTGGGGTGGGAGTCGGGGTTTGGAGATGAGGTATCACCTTCGGTCTGACCAAGTACCAACGGAATGGTGGCATGGGTGAGTGAAGTGGCGGCTGCGGACACGTCTCGGCTTGACGACTCAAACGGGGTGGAAACACCTATGGGATTTGTAGAATCATGGGACACATCTGTGACAGGGAAAGAAACTACACGTTGGGGTGACTGTACGACTGGACAAGTAATTTTTTGAGAAGGCTCTAAGAGACCTTCAGTCGAGACCACTGTCGACACAACTTGGGAAACCAGAGTTGAAGAAGAGGAATGCGTACCTGCGTGCCCTATTGGCAGGGCAGAAGCGGCAAATTCCTGCGTGTTGGGTTCGCTACTTCTCCCAGCTTCTACATCCTCAACATTTTCAACCTTTTCACCAACGTTTTCTTCATCTTGGAGGAATTCCTCCACATTAACGACGTCTACCTCAACACTTTCCCCCGTCTTTTGAGACACTGTTTTCTCAACATCAATCTCCATCGAGCCTGCTGTAGACTGTTCATTGGAAGCACCGGAGGGGTGCAGTGCGAGGCCGCTTCGGATGAGGAGGGGGCAGTTGGACCTGTTCGGGTCTTTTTCTTTTCCTCATATCCTCCTTTTCTTGCTGCTGCGATGGCCTCCCGACATCAACTTCGGAACCTTCAACGGGCTCCTTAAGCGGCTCCTGATGTGTCACTACAGCTTCGTCTTCCTCTTCCTGTTCAGAATCATCAACAATTCTTCTGGGGCTATCGCCCGAACCTGGGGGACTAGGAGGAATGAAATCACCAAAGGAGAGGGGTTGCCAAGATCCGGCATACGCTTCATAGTAGATAGCGAAGTCCTTATCTGTCTCCAAGAGTCCGTATGACTTCTGCTTCCGACGATGAACTCTCATAACCCACCATTCTTTCAATTGTGGTTCGCGCCAATTCCTTATCTCTCCCTTCAAATCGTCTTTCATTTTTCTCCAGAATGCAGAGTTTGGGCTCGGGAAGGGGTGCTTAATGGGATCATACTCAACTTCCATAGTGTAAAATTCGTGCCACGGGGGCAACGTCTTCATCCTTTCTAAGTGCCACTCTAAATCTCTGCCGGTGGGATTATTCCTCTGTTCTACTATCTCCGGTCGAGGGCAAACATGAAAATTTTTGAATCTCAGATGGTCCCTCATTACCCCCAAGGGGTCATAGCACCACCGCTGCGGAAGCTGCAGCAAACCGAAGTCAGCAAGTTTATTCTCCAAATATACATGTTGTTTTAGGGCGAAGACTTCTACGACTCCCATTTTGAAAGGGAAATCGCAAGTCGGAGCCCACTTTCGGCCATGGCCGTAGATGACATTTGTCGCGTCGCTCTGACGAGCGACCTCCAAAGCGAACTGGTATTCAGAAGGATACACAGGCAAGAGGAAGGGTTTCCCCGCGAATCCAAACAGGCGGACGACAAGGCCCTGGGTCAACTGAAAAACGTCTCCCTTCCGGTCATTAACCACTTTGTCTCTGAGGTCCACGGGCACTCGAGGGCAAGAACCACGCAATAACTGAAGAGCCGGTCCTAAAAATTGTTGGTTAAACACATAATATGACCCCGTCTTCGCTAGGAGGGGAGTCCATTGATATACCGGCAACGGGGCTCCATCCTTGCCGCTTGGGGTAATGGCAATATGAGGAAAATGCCTGTGGGTATGATGGAAAAAGAGCCAAACCAGAAAAGAGCAAGGCCCAAAATATTGGCCAATAGCAACATTCTTTATACTAGCTAGCCGCGTATGCGAGTTCGGGCCACCCATTACTGCCCAATCAAAGAAAATCGGGTTCGTGTTTGGCACGGACGGATCTGGAGCATAAAACTCCCCTCGCGAAATACATTCGGCCAGTGACACTTGCCGGGGATACACATCGGCGTACGTGGACAGGCCCGCGACCCACGCAATGATGGAAAAAATATCAGTGTTCTTAAAATCCTTTAATCGGCGAGGCATCTGCGGGAGCTTACCCGAAGGGAGCCCATCCTTGAGATTTTCACTCAGGAATTTTACCATGTGGCTGGAAGTGTTGAATCTGTCCATCTGTTCGTTTAAAATGACATTGCGAACAGAATAACCTTTCGGTGGCCCCTGCAAGGGAGCGAAAGCTGCTTGCACATCCTCCTTGAAAATTGAAAATAACTTATTACCCGCAGCGTCCAGAACCTGTCTGGTGGATGGCTGGTAGTTTCGGGCGATAGCGCATATCAACTCAGGACAGTGATGAGTCGGCGGAGTCAGATACCAGTATATTTGTGAATAATACGCGGCAGCCCTCTTATTTTCCGCAGACAATCGACTTCTCATGTAGTCGATAGTGTATCGTAGCTCCGCGATGCTCTTTGAAAGTTATGTGTCTTTTATCCTCTCCCACCCGTCAATGGGTGCTTCACCGATTGCTCATCTTCGACTCCTCCCCCTCTTCCATGGGCTGCTTCTCAAGGCGCAGGTTTAAATCAACTTTCTTGGGCCTATGCTTCTTTTCTTCCTTGCCCCTTTTTGCTTTTTATGGAGTTGCTACCTCGGGCTCTTTCCTTTTTTCTTTAGAATTCTTCTTCCCCATTTCGTTCTCAAGGAGCAGAATTTTAATGCAAAAAATGGGAATATCGTAGAGCTCTGGCCAAGTTTCTTACAGTCTTGCTCGACAGCAGATAAACAACTTATTCACTGGTGAAGCTCGGGATTTATAGCCGAAGGTTATAGCCACCATCATTAATGGCAACTGCCAAAATTAAATTCGAAAATCAGGCGGAAGAGATTGCTTTGCTTTTTCATTGGCTTTGCGGCGGGGGTGCACGCGGGTCGATGTACTTCGAGGACCTGGCCCGGCTTCGAAAATCTAATTCCCCTGCCACCTCGTACATGGGCACAACTTTTAATCATAACGACATTCTCTTGGGATGCGCTCCGCCACCTTTGCATTAAACCCGCACGTCCTGGGCGCTTTCCTAGATTGTCGTTGGCACACGCCTCGAGGCACATTTTAAATGCTTCTCGTTTTGCGCTCTACGGCTTGGCGAAGCTGATTTTGGCGCAAAGTACTTCGCGGCGAACCTCAAACTTCCCTTGGTCTTCTATGTTTCGGACCCGAAGCTGCCTTCTCACGGGATCTAAGCTACATTGCTGTCTTACTAGGCGCTTCGCGCAAGATTAGCCCCGAAGTGGGGCTTAGGATACCTTAGGAGCGAAGCGCGTTCCTTTGTCTCAAAGAAGTGGTTCGCAAAATTTTCCTTTTGAAGTTGCTTCGCTCAGCTTCCTTTTGCGAAGCATTTTCCATGCCTTTATACTTCGGAGAAGTATTTCTTTTGCCTCTTCAGCGAAGCCTGCTGCCAAGCGAAGCAGGTTGCATCTGCTTTCTCCCTTAGGATCTGGGCGCTATGAGCCATCCCTTGTTGTCGATGACACATTGTACTCTGGCCTTCTTCGCGCCTTTTTCACATCTTGATTTGAAAGTGCTTCGCAGCAAACCGACCTACGTCGGCTACTTCGCGCGAAAAAATTCCGAAGGAGATTTTACTTTTGATTTGGCAGAGCCGAACCTTAGTCACGAGGCAAAACTTCATTGTTACAATGGCGTGAGAATACAATCTATATCTAACTACATGCTTAATTCTAGAGACTCTTAAAACAAAGTTTGTACAAGTATAAACAACAGTATATACAAGGGTTAAGATTTTCAAGAAAACTTTTAATGATAGAAGGTCTTCAAGTGAAGACCGTTTACGGGAATTGGCAGAGTCTGACCAGTCGCGTCCTTGAGGATAAAGGAGTTAGCTGAATTTACTTTGGCAATCTCGAACGGCCCTTCCCAAAACGCATCCAGTTTATCATGATTGCCTGGCTTAACCTTCCATGAATCCCATTTCCAGACCAAGTCTCCCACTTTAAATGTCCGGACGGAGGACTTCTTCTTGAACCAGTTTCGGGTGATCTGGGCATGCTTTGCGAAGTTCTGATATGCCTTATCCCGGTCTTCCTCTAATTGCAATAATTGGGCTAGCCTAACTTCCATAGGACCAGATTCTGCTTCTTCATCATTTAACATCTTCAACGCAGGAATTTCTATATGGGTTGGCGGGACAGCCTCTTTACCATACACCAAAGCATACGGTGAGGTTTTGATCGACTTCTTGATAGATATTCGATCAGCCCATAAGGCTTGGTCTAAGAGAAGGTGCCAAGTCCTTTTGTTCTTGTCTATGAGCTTTCTCAGCAACCTCAACAGGGTCTTATTTGTCGATTCTGCTAATCCATTACCCTGGGGATAGTAGTTGGAGGTGACCTTGCGGTATATCCCATATTTGCAAGTGAACTCATTAATTTTGGCGCCTGTGAACCCGGGACCGTTATCCGTGACTATTGCTTCGGGGATGCCAAACCGGGTGATCAAGCTTTCTAGGAAAGTAATCACCGTTTCTTGATCAGCGTGCTTTGTGGGCACTGCTTCAGCCCATCTGGTGAAATAATCAGTTGCGGTCAGGATGAATTTATGCCCTGCGGAAGAGTTCGGAGAGATGACCCCCACGAAGTCCAATCCCCACTGTTGAAATGGTGCTTCCACTTGTATCGGTTGGAGGGGCATGGGAGCGTTTTTGCTTCGCCCAGCGAACTTCTGACATTGTTCGCATTTTCGGCAAACCGCAAAGGCATCGGCGAAGAGTGTGGGCCAGTAGTAGCCCGCCCTGATTATTTTTAAAGCAGTTGTTCTCCCTGCGAAGTGGCCTCCTGATAAACCTGAGTGGAATTCACCAAGGACCCTTTTCTTATCGTCCTCCCTTATACATCTTAGAAGGACACCATCAATGTTTCGGTAGAACAGGCCTTCGGGGCGTAAAACATAGCGAAGGGTCCGCAGCCTGAAGTGTCTTCGCTGCGAAGCATTCAAATGTGAAGGACACCTCCCAGTGTTGAAATATTCAACTATTTCACTGACCCAGTCTCTTTCATCCATTTCTTGGTTTGCGAAGCTTTCTCCTGCTATCAAATCATCCCACTGGCAGGCTGTTACTTCGGCCGCTACACTCTTCGCAAGCTCTTGGCACAGCGCGCGACCGCGAACCAACTTTGTGGGTCGAATTTCAATATCAAATTCCTGTATTTTGTTGACCCAACCAGCCCTTTTGCTGCCCAACTCTCCTTGGATAATGAAGTTCCGCACGTCTGGGTGGATAACAAACACTGTAACCCGACTTTGGGAGACAAAATGTTTGAATTTTCTCAGGGATTTCATGACGGCGTGCACTTGTCGTTCTATGAAGTTGTATTTCTCCTCGTGTGGGTGTATCACTTGACTTAAAAACGCAATAGGGCGCTCCTCGCCATCTTCCCCCTTTTGTGTCAAGACTGCGGCGTAACTCTCAGGTTCCCCTACTGCATACAGGATGAAATCCTTACTATAGTCAGGGTTAGTCAGAACGGGTGCCTGAGCGATTCGGGCCTTGATTTCTTCAAATGCCGCTCTTCTGTTGTCAGTCCAGATGAACTCAGCATCCTTTTTCAAAAGCTCGGACATCGGCTTGATGATTTGAGCGAAGTCCGGGACAAACTTCCTCACGAAGTTTATTTGGCCGAAGAAGGACTGCAGCCCTTTCTTATTCATCGGGAGTGGGAGTTTTAAGAGAGCCTCAACCCTGTCGGGGTCTATTGCGAGACCTTTCTCTGATATAAGATGTCCCAGTAATTTCCCTTCATTTACTGCAAAGATGGACTTCTTCGGATTGATTGAAATGCCAAATTCTCGGCATTTTTCGAATATTTGCTGCAAGTGCGAAGGATGATCCTCTCTTTTCCGGGAAAAGACAGTCATGTCATCTAAATAGATGACGATAACCTTATTCAGCAATTCGCCAAATGCTAGGTCCATAGCCCTCTGAAAAGTAGCTCCTGCATTTGAAAGGCCGAATGGCATCCGCTGGTAAGCGAACGTCCCCCACTTAGTAGTAAATGCCGTTTTGTGTTGGTCTTCATCTCTAACCCAAATCTGGTTATATCCTGAAAAACCATCAAGTAGGGAGAAACGCTGGGCTCCAACTACTGAGTGCAAGATTTGATCAATCTGCGGGAGAGGGTAGTGGTCTTTCAGCGAAGCTTGATTTTGATTGCGAAAGTCTACACATAGCCGAATGTCCCCATTTTTCTTCTTGACGGGAACTAAGTTCGCTACCCAAGAAGAGTGCTTTATGGGATAAATGATCTTGGCTTCAAGCATTTTCAGAAGTTCGGCTTTCATTAGGGCTTCGATCTTTGGGTTGACCGGTCTTTGCCTCTGTCTAAAAGGTTTGACCCCTTCTTGCAGCTCGATTGTATGTTGAACCGGTCTTCGGTCATAACCCTTTAGGTCTTGGTAAGACCATGCCACTATATCTGGATACCTCCTGCACAAAGATCGGATTTGTTCTAACTCGGCTGTGGTACAGTCTATTCCAACTTTTATCACCTTCCCGAATTCAAGCTCTAGATCTTGATATTGCCTAGCATCAACTTTGATTTTGTGGGAGACTGCTCTGTCATTCTGATCGAACAGGCTCTCCAGAGTGATCAATCCTCTTGGAACATGGTTATTTTTTAAGCTGGACCAGTCCTTCATATTCCTCGTCTTTCGGGTTTCTTCCCTCGACGGTGGCTGCTTCTTGGACCAGGAAGTTAACAATTTGTTCATCATTGTCGAAAACTTGCCAATGCATGTCCCTATCCGGCACAGAGGGCCTATAAATCATCCTTACGGCCTTCGGCTTGTGCACCATGTCGTCGGCTGGAGAATATCTAGCCGCGATGGAGGCCAAGACATCGGCGTGCCTATTTTTCTCTCGTGGGATGGACTGCAGATTGAGTGATTCGAACTGCTCAAACAGGTCCCATACTCTATTGCGGTAGGCTTTAAGATAGTGCTTCTTGGAGATGCACTTGTTGGTGACCTGATTGCATACCAATTCTGAATCTCCGAAAATCTTGAGATGTTTTATGCCTAACTTTCCTGCTTTCTTCAATCCTAGGCATAGGGCTTCATACTCTGCTGCATTGTTGGTGCAGCTCCAAACCAATCTGTAGCAATATTCCTTCTGCTCTCCAGACGGTGATACTAAAAGTATCCCTGCCCCGGATCCGTTTTTGCATCGGGCTCCGTCAAAGAATAATTGCCATAATTCTTCTTGGGCAGGTATCTTATCTTTTGGCTTTATGTGTTTCTCTGGCTCTGTGATGGTGTAACATCCTATTTCTGTCTCTATCATGGCATTGAAATCTGTCAATGAAAATTCATCTTCAGAATTTAGCCGTGCAAGGGATTCCTCTACTAAGTCCACTTGTTCTACTCCTTCTGCTATCGCATGGACGGGATCATTGCATTCTTCTTCGGTCATCTTATGTATGAGAAACGTAGAAGGTTTCTCGTTGTAAATTTTGACTTTCCTTCCCTTGAACGGGATCTCTAAATGCGAATAGTCCATGGACAGGTATCCCCCTAGCTTTGTTGTGAATTCCCTTGAAAGGCACATGCTAAAATAGGGCTCCAGATCTACGACTACCACCTTCTGTATTACCACAATTTGGGGTACCTGCTGGTGGGCGAATCTGGGCGCATTAACCCAAAATCCTTTCCTCATGGCAGATTTGTAAGCTAAGAGTGCAGGAAAGAGATAAAGGAACGGAAAGAATTTACAAATGAATTGGAGTTTGGTGGGGGGGAACTAACAGTACGGCAACACATCAATCACCATTGCTTACTGCATCATAAATACAAAGCATGACAAGGAACTGCAAAACCTAAGTATACTTTCTGTACTTAAGCAGTGTACGCACAGCTACAATGGTCCCCTAGCAAACATTCTCCCTACAAGGAGAACTAACAGCACGGCAATGCATCAATCACCACTACGGACACTAACATAAGCAGAAAGCAACCTAGAGATATCAGAGCCAGGTATATGTGTTATGCAGAGAATTTATACGCACAGCTACAATGGTCCCCTAGCAAACATTCTCCCTACAAGGAGAACTAACAGCACGACAACGCATCAATCACCACTACGGACAGCAACGTAACACACAACTGATGGAACTGCTACCACATCTATTATATAAGTTCAAAAGTGCTTGGCCACCAAATGCCGAAATAAATCAACAAGCCATGACACAAGCAATGCTAAAGGCGCCTGATCACCAAATGCTGAAACGAATCAACGAGCCGTGACACAGGGAAGCGTAAAGCATAAGCATAAAGAAATAAAAGCAGCAGAACAGAACCAGGCATACAAATTATATTTATAAGCAGAAGCACGGTTACAATGGTTCCCTAACAGACATTCCCCTTCCACCCTTTACAATGAAATCATGGTGGGTTTATATAGCCCGAGTCCCTCCCGTTACATTAATGGGCACAAGGTCCCGATCAAACAATAGCTGACAAAAGCGGCGAAAGAGCTGCAAATGCTGACCTTTTGTCGGACCGGATGTACCCGCAGCATGGTCTTCCTGGAAGCTGGACAGCTAGGTGGCGGTGTGTTGGGCAGAACTTCTTCTCGGCAGGAATGCGGGTAGCTGGAGCGGGTAGAACCTCCAATCAGCTTTAAATGAGGTCACTGGCATAGGTAATGCAACCCATGCTCGTCCTTTTGCTCGGCACGTCTTGGCTCAAATCCCGAAGCTGGACACTTGTCAGATGATGGATGATCTTGTTTGACACGTGTACGCCTTGAAAGGCAGTTTATCCAACTTCGCCTGGGATCAGAGCGCCATCGGGTTGCGCAGGCAGAAAACAGCGTAGTCGGGAAGGCCTTCATGCCTTGGGTGTATTTCCGAGTTTGTTTCCCTACTGCGCACCTGTCAAGGGCGCACTCCGACTTCGCTGCGAAGTCGGACTGCGCACAGGTGAAAGCTGATCTCTGCCGCCGTACGGACTTCGCTCCAGCACTTAGTCATTTTTCTGTCAGCCTGCCAGCCTGCTACAAGGTGCGCCCAGAAAGAGGGGCGAAGTCGGACTTCGCACCAAAACTGGGCGAAGTGCGAACTTCGCACCAACACTTAGCCATTTTCCAGGGCAACTGCTGTCAACTCTGAAATTCAACTGAGGGGCTCCAAGAAAGGGGGGGAAAGAGAGAATGTAGGAAAAAGAGAGAAAAGGAGAGAGGAAGAAAGGGAAAGAGAGGAAGAGGGGAAAGAAAGAGCAGCACTGCTACAAAACTGAAAACATTGCACCCCGTGCAAAATGTGGCAACATTTCTGGCGGCTCGCGGGGTGTCGAGCTCGCCTCGGCGCAAAGAATCCATGCCTTCATCCATTGGGTGCAGAGGAACTTGCTTCCCCTGCCTTTTGCTGCTCTAGTTGTTCTCCTCGCGGCAACTGTTCTTCAGATTCACCTTCATCAGTTGCCTCCTCAGAACCATCTTCCGAAGGCTCTCCAGCTTTTGCTTCTGCCTCACAGATGCGCTTGTATGCGGCCTGGGCTTGGCCCCAGGCTTCTGCTTCGAATGGCCGGCGGTCAGCAACTTCTTCTAATGCTGCGTGGAAAGCAGCGACCGCGTGCAGGTCGATGGTGAGGTATCTTTTTCCTAGCTCCTGGAAGTAGGAGCTGATCTTGCAGCATTTGGACACCATCTGGGTGACCTGACTTTCTTGAATTGGCTCAGTCCAGCTATCAATTTCAGCTGTATCTGCTTCAAAGGACCGCCAATTCTTTTTCACCTGCTCATGGGTGAGAAATTCACCATTCTCAACAAAGCCCGGGCAGCCAAGTTCCGAAAGAGCGTGAAAGGGAGCCATACAAATGTCTCTTTCATGTTCGAATGCGTCTAGCATTCGTCTGGCAACCCTCACCTCTTCTACTTTTTTAAAATATTTATGCAAGGTTACCCTTGCATCTGCCCATTCTGCAGCGAATGAGGACATGGGGGAAAATTGGAGGCCATCGCGCTCGCGCTCCTGAAGATTTATTGCCAGGTCCAGCCATTGCTTCGCCTGGCGTTCGGCCTCCTCTACCACAGGCTTTCCCTGGGCAGAAACTTCTTGAATTCTGGATGCGAAATCCAGAACTGACATTGCCTTATACGTGTGGGGCTTGCATCCCCACAGTAGATCAGCCCGCATCCCCTTAACCTTGCTCTTTGAAAAGACCGTCGCTTGAGATGCTTTCTCTGCAGATTGCGACTGCGCCTGTTTCAAAGACTCCTGGAGCTGAGAAATCTGCTCCAAGGCTGCCTGCTTTTCTGTTGCGGCTTGTTGCTGGGAAGCGGCCAGCTGGGCTTTTAGTTCATCTATTTCTCGTTGCGCCGCTTCCGGTGCTCAGTGGACCTGGACAGGTCCTCTTCAAGCTGTCTTGTCTTATCCTGCAACCCGAAAAGCTCTTCCTGTTCCTCCAGACTCTTGACAAGGAGATTGTCAGCTTTACGAATGATTCCCTGAATCTCGTATTGCTTGTCAATATCGTCAAAGCTCTTCTCCTTTGTCTGGAGCTCGTAGTCCGCCCTGGTCATTTCCCGGAGAGGCTTCTTCACTTTCGGGATTATCTTCTCTGTTGTAAGCACTCTCCTCTCGAAGTTAAACTTGGTGCGCTTTACCGGGGCGGCTATCTCTTCAGGTCTCCTCCGCTTCAGGTTTTGGAGGAAAGAGATAGGGTACTCTACAGCTCTCGTTGCCAGAGGCAAGTCGTCCGTATTCTGGAGGTCGTCCATGAAGTCTGGTTCCCCCAGCCTAGGGTTCTGCTGAGACGTCTCTCCTGCGGGAATGGGATCAGGAGGAACCGGACGGACCTTGGAAGGATCGGCCGCTTACGAGGGCGACCGGGGAGTGGAAATGGGAGCGGCTGACGCTGAAAGGGTTTCAAGCGGCTGAGGCGGTGGATGTAACGGTGAATGCGTGGCTTCAGCACTAACCACAGGTGAAGGGTTTGGGGTTTGACTCAGAGATAGGGAAACGTTGGGGTTCTGAGCAAACTGGTCAAAAGAATGGGGGCCGCTAGAAGGGTGTGGAGACGGGGAGGAAGATGCGGCCATGGCTTGCTCGGATTGAGCGGGAGATGGAGTAGGAGTAGGGCTAGATGAGACCCGAGAGAGTGGGGCAGCAAACGTCACTGCGAGCTCCGCCTGAGCCGATGTTGGATGAATGTCTGCGGTTCTGGTTCCGGCGGGCGGCTCGGGACTGCCCGAGAGAAACACGCTCCGGAGCGGTGCGAGCGCGAGCTGCGGCTCTGCGGCCGGCTGCTACCTTTGTCAGACTAGGTCGCCTGATCTTTTCAACTCTCTTCCTCTTCTTCTCTTTTGGAACAATGGCCGGATCGGGGGAAGGAGATGAAGCAGGTGCAGCAGGCGCTGATGTTCCCACGGTGAACTTGTACCGGGGTTTGACTTGCAGAAGGTCTGCCGCAACCGGTCTGCTCTCTGGTGGTGCTGGCGCCTTTTGTGCCTGAAGGGTCACCTCAGGCGTTGACTTGACTGGCTTCTGCGCCTTTTCAGGCACCACCTTGGAAGCCACGGGCTGCATTGGGTCCACTTGGATGTCTGCTGGGCCCGCGCTGGCAGTTGCCGAAGTGTACAACTGTTGGGAGGAAGACCCTCCTTTATAACCCTCAAAGGGGCCTCGGGGAACGTAATCTTGATATGCGAACGGCCGCCAGCTGTCATGATGCTGGTCATATAGAGTCGAAAAGTCGTCATCAACGGCCAGATTTCTCCTAGTGGATTTGTCGTGTTGCGTGCGGCACCTCATCTTCCAGCATTCAATAATCTTTTCTTTTGGCCAGTTAAGGCCTGCTATCTTGGAGATGAATTTTTTAAACCCAGGAGAAGAAAACTTGTGGTCCGGGTTTCGCTTGGGGTCATATGTCACCTCCTCGCAGTAAAAATCCTGCCATGGAGGCGAAGCTTCCATCAAGTCAATTTCCCAGTCAAGGTCAACATGGACCACATCGCATCTATCTTCGGTTATATCTGCCCGGGGGCAGAGATGCGTGAACTTTCCCCTTATCCCGTAAGGGTCGTACTTCCAGCGCTGCGGCAGCAGAATCAGCCCAATGTCAAAAAGCTCCCGCTCGAGGTAGACATGCTGTCCTACCTCAGAAATCTCAACGTTCGCCCAGGAAAGAGGATATTGAAAAATCTGGCCTCTTTTCTTTCCCAGGCCGAACTCCTCCTCAACATAATCCATCTGACGGGCAACCTCCATCCCAAAATGATGATCCGTGCACCAGTAGGGCAGCAGATGAGGTTTGCCCTTGAATCCGTAGATTCTGACCACAATCCCCTGCGTCAGTCTAAAGACGTCCCCGAGCTTCTGACTCAGCAAAGAGTTCGTCATTTCCCGCGGGGGGCGAGGGATCTCGCCTTCGCTGAAGACTGACATGACCAATCCCAGAAAGTTGAAGTTAAACTTGTAGTAAGACCCTTTCCGGTATAGGTCATCCGTCCAGTCATAGACGGGCTGTGGCTCTCCCTTCTCGTTGACCTTCTTCAAGTTCGGGATCGGCATCCGGGAGTGCAAATGGTACAAACATAGCCAAGCTAGGACAGAACTGAACCGAAATTCAGTGGACTGCTTCTTCTGGAGCTTCACCAGGCTGGAGTGGATGGCGTATGCCAGCCAGTCCGCCCAGTCGAAAAAGATGGGGCGCTTTCCACTTCTCTGCGCTGCTGGTTCGTAGGATTCTCCACACAGGAGACATTCTGCCAGCGCTAGCTGGTACGGCTGTACCAGCTCATCAGAGTCGCAGCCGAGGATCCATGCCAGAATGGTGTATAAATATTTGCTCTGAAACCTCGCCAAGGGCATGGGGCCGGTTGGCCTTCACCTGAATTGAGGAATTCCCTCATCCGTTTTGTATGCGTGAAGCGTCCCGCTTGCTCGCCCAGATTTATCTTTCTGACGATTGTCTTTGGAGTCATACTCCAACCCTGGGGCGAAAGCTGGCTGGACAGTCTCCCTGCGCAGCGCGAACAAGGGTTTACCGCTGGAGCTGCAAATCTGTCGGGTAGCTGGTCTGTAGTGTCTGACAATCAGGTCTACCAGCTCCGGGCATTGATGGACGGGAGGGCATAAGAACCGAAAAAGGTTAGACTTGTACGCCGCTCCGAAATGGTGAGAGGGCGAAACCTTGTCAGCCCAACTCTCCACATTTGTCCGCAGCTTAGTCAGGCTCATAGAAAACGAGCCGTCCTTGTATCCCGCCAGGTAATTTACCGGAGGTGGTGGGGCTTGCCCACGCTGTACTTTCTTTGGCCGGGACTTTGACTTTCGCTCCGGCGGTGTTTCACTTCTGAAAACACTTGGCCGCGGTAAATCCTCGGGTTCGCACCCTTCGCTGGATTGCGCTGGCATTGGCATCTTTCCTCTGTCCATCTCTCCGAAACAACAATAATTACAAATTCAGGGCGTCTGCAGAAGATTTCGCAGTCACAGGAATAATCTGCGCAGTTTGGCATGTTTGAATGCATCTGACCCCCTTTTCTAGATAACGACAGCGTCATTAATGTCGCGCAGGAGGGGGTAGGTCGGCTGGCAAGTGAAGGAGTTAAGTTTCTTGGGTGGCTGCGCAGGAGAATGTTTCCAAAAAGGTACTCCGGCTGCCGTGCCATGCTCTTTTGATTGCACTTTTTCATTGAGGACTGTGCAATCATTAAATTTACCTTGAATGCTGCGCCATGGCTGACGTCACTGCCGCAATCTGGGCACACTGCTCAAGAAAAAACCCTTGGCGCGGAAACCCATCTCAAAACGGTCGCAATGCGCCTTGGGCCCAGCTTGGAGCTTTTAGAATATTTTATTCATTTTTTTAAACAACTGTCCAAGCTGGCCCAGAAAACAAGGCGCAATCGGACTTCGCCCAAAGTTGGGCGCGATCCGACTTCGCCAGCGCAGTCGGACTTCGCCCAAAATTCGGGCGAAGTTCGAACTTCGCGCGAAGTTTGCACTTCGCGCGTGAGCTGCGACTTGCATTGAGACTTTCTTTTCTTTTTTCTTTACCGCGCCCGAGGGTTGAGCGCAGTCCGGCCCTTGCAAACTTCGGAAGAGAGGCGAACACTTAGAATTTTACTGCCTCTTGGGACCGGGCGCACGAGCTGCGCTTAAACAATGAAGCGCGTTCGGACTTCGCCCGAAATTCGGGCGAAGTTCGAACTTCGCGCGAAGTTTGCACTTCGCGCGCGAGCTGCGCGCAGTTCGTACTTCGCGCGCAAGCCGGCCGAAGTCGGACTTCGCGCGCGAAGTCGGACTTCGCTCAAAACTGAGCGCAGTCCGATTCTTCGTGCCTTTGCAGTTTTTCTCCCTTCGAGCTTCGCTCTTTGGCTGGCGCGCAGCCCGACTTCGCTGCGAAGTCGGGCAGCGGCCAACACTTAGCCGTTTTTTGCTTTGCTTTCTTCTTCACTCAAGCAGCCCCTTCACGAACTTCGCCCCTTCTGAGGGGCGACAACAGACTTCGCTGCGAAGTCTGTATTCTCTCCCATGCCGCAGTTTAGCTCAAAAAATAATAAAAAACTGAAAGCTGGAAACTGTACATGCTGGAAAACAAAAATGCATAAGGGAAATTTTTACAAAGAAGGGCCACTCGGGCACCTTCAGCAGCGGTAAATTTTTAAGTGGAACCCGTTAACAGGGATAGGTAGGAGCTGACCCTCCATATCCCGAAGTACATAGGCATTGAACTGGTTCACCCGGGCAATCTGATATGGGCCCTCCCAGAGAGCATCAAACTTCCCGTGATTGCCCGGCTTTGCCTTATATGAGTCCCACTTCAGCACCAGGTCCCCGATTTTAAAAACTCGGGCAGTGGTGCCTTTTGCAAACCAGCCTTGAGTGGCTGCAATATGATCAGTGAAGGCCTGGTATGCTTTTTCTCTGTCTTCTTCCAACTGCGGGGAGTTGGCACGGTCTGTCGTCCACCGGGTCTCCACTTCTCCTGTCTTCGTCCAACATCCATAGGGCGGGGATTTCAATGTGGGATGGCATGACGGCCTCTTTGCCATAGACGAGCGCATAGGGGGACGTTACGATGGACTTCTTGAATGAAACTCTGTCCGCCCACGGCGCCCGGTTCGGGAGTAAGTGCCAAGTCCGCTTGTTTATGTCAATGGTCCTCCGGATGATTTTCGGGAGGTTCTTGTTAGTAGACTCGGCAAGGCCATTCCCCTGCGGGTAGTAATTAGAAGACATCTTGTGATAGATGCCAAGTTTGCCAGTGTACTCCGTGAGTACAGCGCCTACGAATCCCGGACCATTGTCTGTCACAATTGACTCTGGAACCCCGAAGCGGGTAATCAGGCTCTCAATGAACCTGATGACCGTTTCTTGGTCTGCGTTCTTGGTCGGGATTGCCTCTGCCCACCGTGTGAAGTAATCGGTGGCTGTAAGAATAAACTTGTGTCCGGCAGAGGAATTAGGCGAAATCACCCCAATGAAGTCTAGACCCCATTATTGGAACGGAGTCTCGGCCTGAATCGGTTGAAGGGGCAGGGGTGCTTTTTTGTTTCTGCCAGCAAACCTCTGGCATTGATCACACTTGGAACAGACCGCATGAGCGTCTGTAAATAGAGTGGGCCAATAGTACCCGACTCTAATTATTTTTAAGGCCGTAGGCCTTGCGGAATGATGACCCCCAGGCATCCCGGAATGAAAATCTCCGAGGACCCTGGGCTGGTCTGATTTTACGACGCACCGCAACAGGATGCCGTCGATGTTTTTGAAGTAAAGCCCCTCGGGGCGAAGAGTGTACTTAAGTGCACCTAGCCGAAATCTCCTTCGTTGTGAGGCGTTCAGGTGATCTGGACATCTTCCGGTGCAGAAATATCTCACCAGTTCATCTGTCCAATCACTCCCCTCCGATAAGGAGTTGGCTAGGTAGATGCGTGTCGTTGTGTCCTCCCACTTACAGGCGGAGATGCCGGCTACAGCGCTTCGGGCCAATTCATGACACAAGGCTCGGCCCCTGATAAGCTTGGTGGGCCGCACTTCGATGTCGAACTCCTGGATTTTTGCAATCCATCCTGCTCTCTTGTGACCCGGTTCTCCTTGTATGATGAAGCTTCGAACGTCGGGTGAATCACAAAGACGGTCGTTTTGCTCCGGGAGACAAAGTGCACGAACTTTCGGAGGGATTTCATAACAGCGTGAACCTGCCGCTCTATAAAGTTGTACTTTTCCTCATGCGGCTGAATCACTTGGCTCAGGAACGCTATGGGGCGCTCCTCGCCATCGTCTCCCTTCTGAGTTAGGACTGCGGCGTAACTTTCGGGTTCTCCCACTGCATACAGGATGAAGTCCTTGGAGTAGTCCGGGTTTGTCAACACCGGAGCTTGCGCAATTCGAGCCTTGATTTCCTCGAAGGCTTGCTCTCTCTCATCAGTCCATTCGTAAATTGTATCTTTTTTCAGCAGTTCGGCCATAGGCTTGATCACTGTGCGAAGTCCGGAATGAACTTCCGCACGAAGTTAATCTGACCGAAGAAGGACTGCAGCCCTTTTTTATCGATGGGGGCTGGCAAGCGAAGGAGGGCTTCTGCTCTGTCAGGGTCAATGGCGAGGCCTTCCTCGGAGATGACATGTCCCGACAACTTTCCTTCTTTTACCGCGAAGACAGACTTCTTCGGGTTTATAGAAATGCCGAATTCTCGACACCTCTCAAATATTTGCCGTAGGTGTGAAACATGATCCCCTCTTTGGTGAGAGAAAACGGTCATGTCATCAAGGTAGATAACAATGATCTTATTGAGCAGCTCTCGGAAGGCCAGGTCCATGGCCCTTTGGAATGTGGCACCAGCATTGGATAAGCCAAAAGGCATGCGGTGATAGGCGAACGTCCCCCACTTGGTGGTGAACGCCGTCTTATGCTGGTCCTCATCTTTGACCCAAATCTGGTTGTAGCCGGAAAATCCATCTAAAAGTGAGAATCTGCGGGCTCCGACAACGATGTGTAGAATACGGTCGATTTGGGGAAGCGGATAGTGGTCCACAAGGGAAGCCTGATTTAGGTTTCGAAGTCGACACAGAGACGAATGTCGCCATTCTTTTTCCTCACGGGCACCAAATTCGCGACCCAGGATGAATGTTTGATGGGGTAGATGATCTTGGCTTCCAGCATCTTCAAGAGCTCGGCTTTCATCATGGCCTCAATCTTCGGATTCACGGCCCTCCGCTTCTGTCGGAATGGCTTGGCGCCATCCTCTAGCTCAATGGTATCTTTGGATGACATTTCTGTCATACCCCCTCAAATCCTCGTAGCACCAGGCCACGATGTCGGGGAACTCTCGGCACAGTGATCTGATCTGCTCAAGTTCCTCCGACGTGCGATCTGTTCCGACCTTGATAGTTTTACCGGGTTCGAGTTCCAGGTCAGAATATTGCTTCGGGTCTACTTTGATCCTGTGAGATATTGCTCTGTCATTACGATCAAACGAGACTCTCCAACGTAATCAGTCCTTTTGGGACATGATTATTTTTAAGCTGTATCAACCCCTCATATTGCTCGTCATCAGGGTCTCTACCTTCGATTAAGCCAACTTCGTTAACCAAAAATGTGACGATCTCCTCGTCACAACTGAACACCTGCCAGTGGGTGTCCTTATCAGGCACAGAAGGCCTGTAAATAGTGCGAACCGGCTTCGGTTTACGGACAACGTCATCGGCCGGAACGTGCACGGCTCCAACGAGACGCGAGAATGTCGGCGTGTTTGTTTTTCTCACGCGATATCGCCTTGACATTCAACGAGTCGAACGACTCCATCGGGTCCCACACCCGGTTGCGGTACGCTCTAAGATAGTGCTTGTTTGGAGGCGCACTTGTTCGTAACCTGGTGACACACCGGCTACGAATCTCCAAAGATCTGCGGGTGTTTAATCCCCGGCCTCTCCGCCTTTCGCAAACCCAAGCACGGGGCTTCGTACTCCGCCGAGTTGTTAGTGCGGCTCCGAGGCCAACTTTGTAGGTATAGTCCTTTTGGATTCCGGTCGGAGAAACTAGAAGCACCCCTGCACCGGCGCCATTTTTGCATCGCGCGCCGTCAAAGAAAAGCTTCCACAGCTTCTCAGGTGCAGGTCCCACTTCTTTCGCAGCTGACATGTCAAGCCTCTCGGGCTGTACAATGGAGTAACAACCCTGCTCTGTCTCAATTACGGCATTGAAGTCCCGCAAAGAGAACTCGTCTTCAAGCTGTAGCACTTCGAAGGCTTGCTCAGTCAGCTCTACTGTCACCAGTTCTTCATCCGACATCCTCTCTACTAGGAAGGTGGAAGGCTTCTCATTGAAAATTTTCAGTCTCCTTCCTTTGAAGGGCACTTCCATGTGTGAGTAGTCTAGAGACAGGTACCCGCCCAACTCGCGGTGAACTCCCGAGAGAGACACATGCCGAAGTAGGGAGCCGAGTCAACAACCACGACCTCTTGGATGACCACGATGTCGAGAGCCTTGTGCGGCCGGATAGGGATGTCCTTTATGACACCAAGCTGTCTTGACGGGGGTGCCGTCTAATTGCGGCACGCCTTGGCTGCTACGTGTGTATTCCATCCCGATCTCATCACAAACGGCCTTCGGCATCACAGTCGTGGAAGCACCAGAATCCACCATGCAGTTGTGAACTATGTGCCCTTGCATCCGTAAAGACAGATAAAAGGGAGGCGGTCTGTTCTTCCCAGTGGCTGAGACCGTCGAGAGGTTGAACCGGGACAGCGGGCTGTATACGCTTGCCGCTCTTCATGTTCTTCGAGGGATTCTTGCGACGAGATCCACTTGGCACGGGAGCGAGAAGAGCATCATACATGCTGATTCTAGCGGGTGTTCTTTTCAACTCGTCTACTATCTTTGTAGCTCGAGGTACTAGCTCCTTATGCTTCTTTTGCCGGCTCATACTTCGTCCGATGCTGCTTGGGTAGCCTCAACTCGCTGTCTCTTGGTCAGAGACGGGTACTTCAGCTTCTCCTGGGCTTGTTCTTTGGTTTCAGCTGGAGGCCGAAGTACGGGAGCTTTTGCTATAGGAGGCTTGGCTGGAAAAGGGGCAGCCTTTGCCGGAGAAGGCTTGGCTGGAGCTTTATCTTTGGATGCCTTCTCCTGGGCTGTGTAGGGCCACAGCCGTTTGTACGGTGGCAGCCCACCGGGCTGCGGTTTTTCTCTTCTGGCGTAAACTTGCAAAGGCTTGGCAGCATCTGCGGTTTTCTTTTCTTCCTTGGCGGGCGGCACTAGATTCTCCTGCGGGAGGGCAAAGTTGGCTTCGCCGTCCAGGATCATGTAGAGCTCATCGTCCTCTATGGCGGCTGCCGATAAGGTCCGGATGTAGTCTTTGGTGCAAAGTGCGGTCTTCCTCCGAATGCGGGTCATTGCACGTAGTGCACCAGTTAACCTGGTCGGAAGGACCAGGCGGGTCTTCTATAGCAGCATTTCTCGGAGGCGGACGCCTCTGCAACTGGTGCTCCGGGGGCTTGTCTTTTGTCAGCGCCGGGGGCGCATATGGCCTCCTAGGAGCGAGGTCCATCTGGGCCTGCTTCTTCTTCGGAGCGGTCATGTCATTGGACATGGCATGATATCCCGAGGCCAAAGCCCGCACCTCCTGGAGGATTGTATTCTGAATGCTACTGTCAGGAGGCGGCAACTGTGCCGGTGGAGGCAATGCGGCTAATGGAGGAGGGTTAGAATAAGGTGCGTACTGCAGGGGAGCGGGAAGTGCTTGGAAAATGCGGAGCGGGGAGGAGGCGGGTGAGGATAATGCAATTGAGGCGGGCCGTAAGGAGTTACGACCGGCGCCGGATTCCATTCTTCTTTGGGGTTGCTGTCCTGATGTGGATGGCGCACCACCAGAAGCAGGAGGATACTGGGATCTAGGGAAGTCAGGATGAATGGGTTCCTGCACCCTGGACGGGAGTCTGCCGATAGAGATAATGTCAGCTTCAGCTTGCTGGGCAGCCTCGTACAGAGCAGGAAACTCGTCTATTCGGGCAATCTTCAGCAGCAGGCATATGTCTGAGTTGAAGGATCTCAGATAGTAGTGAGCAGCCATGCCGGCTGAAGGCCGAAGTTCGCGAGGTACCCGGATCTCGCAAACCTGATGTTAAAGTCAGACACCTCCTCTTGAGGATGTCTCTGGATAGCTTGGAACTGATGCAGCGAAGAAGTAGGGTCAGCAGACTCGTTGCATCCTTTCACGAGCCTTCTGGCAAGCTGGGGCCACCCTGTGATGGATCCCTATGGCAGCGATCTCCACCAGTAGAGAAGCTTTCCCCTCAGGGAAAGGGCCAGTAGACGGGTCTTCACACTCTCATCGGTAATGGTATGCAATGCGGCCAGGGCAAGGATGTCCTGGATGTGCTCGTACGCCGTCTTGCCGTAGCCGTCGTATGTAGGGATAGACTTTAAAGCAGCAGGGGGCACAGCTTGCTGTCCGACCAGGGCCAAGGGCCCTGTAGAGTCCACCGCCGGGAAGAGATCATCATCATTTTGCTGTTGGGCAGCCATTTCTTCTTCTTCTCCTCCGTCGGTTGTGTACTCAGTGTCGGTACTTTCCGAGGATGCAGGTGCTTCTTCTTCCTCGGCCTCTTCTATTTCGTACTCAGCTCCGCCGACCTCGGCTTCGGCTTCTTCTTGAATTTCAGCCTCGGCTTCGTCGACACGAGCTTGCGGATCAGCCAGCCTGGGAATTTCGCCTCGAGCGTTGATGTCCAGTTCGTAAAAGTCAGGCGGGCTTCTCGGATCCCTTGCTCGCCACCTTCTTGTTTGCATGAAGGTGCTTGGGACCGGTCTTTCGGACTCAGAGGATTTGTTCGTGCAGAGTCGCCAGGTGTTCAGATTTCGAACAGCAATGAAGCGAACACCGGTGCTTCGATTCTGTTGGGGGTGAGAAACTTCCTTGTCTCACCAAGTGCTCAGAAACCACTGTCAGCGCCAGGTGGAGACTGATCAGAAAATCTCTCTTCAAGTGTGGGACCCTGGTCCCACCGGGCGTGCCAGAGAAACTGTTGGTTACGAATCTGCCATGAGGAAAGGATTTTGGGTTAATGCGCCCAAATTCGCCCACCAGCATGAAAGGCCGGAAGGAAGAGATGCCTTCCGTGCCAATCTCCGGAGAAGGCCGGCTCCTTTGGGGGGTTTTAAGCTAAGAGTGCAGGAAAGAGATAAAGAAACGGAAAGAATTTACAAATATGATTGGAGTTTGGTGGGGGGAACTAACAGTACGGCAACACATCAATCACCATTGCTTACTGCATCATAAATACAAAGCATGACAAGGAACTGCAAAACCTAAGTATACTTTACGTACCTAAGCGATATACGCACAGCTACAATGGTCCCCTAGCAAACATTCTCCCTACAAGGAGAACTAACAGCACGGCAATGCATCAATCACCACTACGGACAATAACATAATCAGAAAGCAACCAAGAGATATCAGAGCCAGGTATATGTGTTATGCGAGAGAATTTATACGCACAGCTACAATGGTCCCCTAGCAAACATTCTCCCTACAAGGAGAACTAACAGCACGGCAACGCATCAATCACCACTACGGACAGCAACGTAACACACAATTGATGGAACTGCTACCACATCTATTATATGAAGTTCAAAAGTGCTTGACCACCAAATGCTGAAATGAATCAACAAGCCATGGCACAAACAATGCTAAAGGCGCATGATCACCAAATGCTGAAACGAATCAACGAGCCGTGACACGGGGAAGCGTAAAGCATAAGCATAAAGAAATAAAAGCGACAGAACAGAACCAGGCATACAAATTATATTTATAAGCAGAAGCACGGTTACAATGGTTCCCTAACAGACATTCCCCTTCCACCCTTTACAATGAAATCATGGTGGGTTTTTATAGCCCGAGTCCCTCCCGTTACATTAATGGGCACAAAGTCCCGATCAAACAATAGCTGACAAAAGCGGCGAAAGAGCTGCAAATGCTGACCTTTTGTCGGACCGGACTGTACCCGCAGCATGGTCTTCCTGGAAGCTGGACAGCTAGGTGGCGGTGTGTTGGGCAGAACTTCTTCTCGGCAGGAATGCGGGTAGCTGGAGCGGGTAGAACCTCCAATCAGCTTTAAATGAGGTCACTGGCATAGGTAATGCAACCCATGCTCGTCCTTTTGCTCGGCACGTCTTGGCTCAAATCCCGAAGCTGGACACTTGTCAGATGATGGATGATGCTGTTTGACACGTGTTTGCCTTGAAAGGCGGTTTATCCAACTTCGCCTGGGATCAGAGCGCCATCGGGTTGCGCGGGCAGAAAACAGCGCAGTCGGGAAGGCCTTCATGCCTTGGGTGTATTTCCGAGTTTGTTTCCCTACTGCGCACCTGTCAAGGGCGCACTCCGACTTCGCTGCGAAGTCGGACTGCGCACAGGTGAAAGCTGATCTCTGCCGCCGTACGGACTTCGCTCCAGCACTTAGTCATTTTTCTGTTAGCCTGCCAGCCTGCTACAAGGTGCGCCCGAGAAGAGGGGCGAAGTCGGACTTCGCACCAAAACTGGGCGAAGTGCGGACTTCGCACCAAAACTGGGCGAAGTGCGAACTTCGCACCAACACTTAGCCATTTTCCAGGGCAACTGCTGTCAACTCTGAAATTCAACTGAGGGGCTCCAAGAAAGGGGGGGAAAAAGAGAATGTAGGAAAGAGAGAGAAAAGGAGAGAGGAAGAAAGGGAAAGAGAGGAAGAGGGGAAAGAAAGAGCAGCACTGCTACAAAACTGAAAACATTGCACCCCGTGCAAAATGTGGCAACAATACCTTGTGCAGCCGAATAGGTATATCCTTGATTACGCCGACCGTTTTCACGAGAGTACCATCTAGTTGGAGCATACCGTGGCTGCTTCGCATGTACTCCATTCCTATTTCTTTGCAGACCGCCTTAGGCATGATTGTCGTTGTTGCCCTTGAATCAATCATACAATTGTGGACAATGTGCCCTTCCATTTGTAAGGACAGGTAGAATGGAGGAGGCCTGTTCTTTCCCGTTATGGACGTGGATAGGGTTTGCACTATGGCAGGCGCCGTTGACTTCGCAGCTTTTGCGGACTTCAAAGACTCCTGCAACAGGTCCACTTGTTCTGGCAGTTGCAGAGCGTCATATAGGCTAATCTTGGCGGGGGTCCTTTTTAATTCATCCACGATGTTATACCCTATGAGTGCATGCGCTTCGGGCTCCCTTTTGGCTTCGTCCTTTGTGCGATATTGCTCCGTGGCTTCGACTCTTTGCCGCTTAGTCAATAAAGGGAACTTAAGCTTTTCCCTAGCCTATTCTTTGGTTTCGGCCTGAGGCGGGGCTGCGAAGGCTTGTTGATTCTTTTCTTTTGCTAGCGTGGGAAGCGAAACTTTGTCTGGGGCCTTAACAAGTTGCCGCTCTTTTGGGCGGCGAGTATACACCTTCAAGGGAGCCATCTGAGTGGCATCCACCTCCATTGGCCTTTTTCCTTCCTTAGTAAGAACTGAAATTTGTTCTTCTTCGCCCACCACCAGGTTCTGATCTGCTTGCCTTATCATATTGACTTGGCCACTAGGGTTGCTCCCCGACAGTGTTTGCACATAATGCTGATGCAGCATACAGGTATTCTCCTCATGTGGGTCGTTGCATGTGGAGCACCAGTGCACAGTGTCAGAAGTGCTTGTTCCTTCGTCGATCACAGCATTCTTGCCGAAGACTTCCCTGATTGAACCACTTGATCTTTGGTGAGCGCTGGTGGGGGGTAAGACCTTGGAAGGAATTCCTATTGCGCTTGTTTCTTTTTCATGATAATCATATCATTGGACAAAGTATGCACCATGGAGTTCAAAGATTGAACTTCCTGCAGTATTTTCGCTTGCATATCTTTAGCTTTGGGGGCCGGTGGCAATGGAGCCATTGTTGGTATTAGAGGCAAGGCAGGGTATTGGGGTGGTGCCGGTAACGCGGGAAATGCCGAAGGGACAGTAGGCTGTGGTGCTGAAAATGCAGGGAAATGCACTTGTGGGGTAACGATCTGGGTTACAACGGGGTTGGGGTTCCATGATGAGATGGGATATACAGGGGTTGTGGAGGTTTGCGAAGTAGTGGCGCTCAGGTACTATGTCTGCGGAAATTCCGGGAATATAGGCATCGACATCCTTTGGGGAAGCTTCCCTACGACTATCAAATCCATTTCCGCTTTCTGGGCCAGCTCATATAGTTCGGGGAAAGTATTCACATTTGAATACCTGTAATGTCCCCATCCTAGTCAGCTAACAGAGCGTAATATGGATTGCCTATTCATAAGGTTCCGTAGGCAATGTCGAGTGTTTAGGAACCACTAGGTGTTATGGAGATATTGTTGGACGATCTGCATTCACAGTTGTCAGCTTTCAGGACCGTTTATGGCAGTATTTTCAGAGACTTACTATTTTTAGTAAGTCAGTTAGGGTTGGATTCTCGGGAAACGGAAAGTACGACTGGCATCTTCGGCTTAATGGGTATCCGTTTCCGTAAGTTGTTTGGTGGTTGGATGTTGGGAGAGCAATAATTTTAATGCCCGAAGATTTATAATGTTATATTTAAATATAAAAGTTAAATATATTAATGTTGGGCATTAATTTAATCTTAAAAGGGGTCATGTAACCACTTGAATTAAAGGGGATTTTATAAAGTTCATATTTCTAATGTCATAAAAGTGGTATGGTCTCCTTGGAAAGTAATAAGTGAAATATATTACAATTTATGGTAAAAAGAATGCCTTCAAGGTGCAACGTAGCATTTGGAAAGACAAATTATCCCACATTCAAGAAGTGAATGGATCAACCAACTTTGGGAAAGGATAAAAGTGGCATTGAAGAGTTGATTGTGACATCTTTGACTATTATTCTTGAAGCTTATTGTGTGAGACTTGCAGGTTGCAAGATTTCAGTCATTCCAGGCTTGTATTGTGACGAAAACCACATACAAGGACACCATATCTTGAGGTTGAAAGATACCTTTAGATTGGTTAATGAGCATTCATACTCAGTGGATGCAATTGAGCTGATAAAGGTGATATTTTCAGATATTGTTGAGCAGATTGGAGAGGGTTTGAAGTTAACAACAATTCCATTTCATTTGCACTTCACTCCTTCAGCTGGCCGTACCATCTAGGGCCAAAATAGAGCGATTTGGATGCACACTCAGCAATGGTTTGTTGAAGTTTGAGATCTACTTGCAACTACAGACCTAGCCGCCACCTTTTCTGCAGGTTTTGGAGACTTTCATTGGATTTTTGTAGTGTTTATTAGCAGCCGTACCTGCTCCTGGCATGGCCGTACATTTCTTGGGGGACGAGTTGCTTGCCTAGGTCCAAACGCCTAGTCTTTGGAGGATTTCTTACATGCTTTGTTATTGTCTCCAAAAAGGGTATTCAAAAACATAAGTTGTATGTTGGAGAAGTTTGTAAATTGGATTTTATGATAAAAAAATGAAGATTTTTGTGTGCTGATGAACATTTCCAGATTTGTATCAGACCTTCACAATTCCGGGTATACTCCTTTTAATGCAATTTCCTTTATTGGGTTTGTTTATCTATATTGGAAGAAGCTAGTGTTCGAATTTGGTAGCATTTGGATTGATAGTTTTCAAGTTGTGATCCATTCTTGAGAGCTGCCCTGTTATTTCTGAGTATGCATGACAAATGTTTGTCAAAATGTCTTGTTGAAAATTCATGAGTTAATATGATATTTGAAAATTGGAGTTAGTACATTGAATGTTCATATGATCTCCAAACATACAAAACACTGAATAACCCAAATCAGCAAACAAGACACTCAAGTTTTCAGTTTGGAACCCAAGATCGAAACCTGGCTCTTTTGGTGGCAAATTTTTTTTTGTCTTCGAAAGGGGTAGGACATTACAATGGTATCAGAGCTCAGCTTATCCTGCCAGCCTGAGGGTTACAAAGTTGCAGTAGTGTGTTGGTAATGGCTACTATCCAGGAACTCATGATAGAGCTGATGCAAAAATTTCAAGAACAAAATGAGTTTTTTACAACAATAATAGAACATCATCCTAAGTGGTTGAAGCCTCCATTAGCAGTTGGAATAAAAACAGGGACAAAGGGAAACGACTCATTGCAGCCAAGCACAGTTGTGGACAGCGAAGAGGACAACAAGGAGGTTGAAAATTTAGAGAATGTTTCATGCATAACCGAGGTTCGGGTTGATTCTTGTATTGATGGGGAAAACAAAGCAGCAATAGTAATTGATGAGGATGAGGTCACTTCATCTTGTGTGTTGGATATTGGAGAGGTGTGTATTGATGAGCACGCTGATCTTGTGGTTGAGGATTCGGTTGTTGATGTAGTTGGTGATTCCGAGGATGAGCATAGTTTTGTCATCACTTCGGAGTATGAGGTTGGTGAGTGCGGTGCGGTGAAAGGGCCTAAGATTGATCATTGTGCATTGGAGGATACACCCGAGAGTTTATTTTGTGTTGATGATTCTAGTTCATTGCGGGATCACATACAAGTTACGAGATGAGCAGGTTGTCCACACATTGACACATTTGAATAGCACACATGAGTTTGTTGAATGCCTTTATCAGACAACCCAACTTGGAGAGAGACGACACCGGTTGAAAGTTGGAGCTACTGCTACAGATTTGCAGGCCATCAAGCGAGCATTAGAGGTAATAAAATCAGATTACTTGAGGCTATTATCTGATAGGGATCGGGTTATGCGGTTTGCAGAGCAGACTTCCCGAGAGCTCACTCGGAAAGATGAGGAGATTGATGAGCTTTGTCTTGAGTTGAGTTTAGCTCATCACTCCCTTTTCACAGCGAAAAGTCAGTCATCTGTTGCATCCACTTCACATGATTCAGAGACTAATTCGGATACTATGGTGGTTAAGCAGTTGATTGAGGGGATACATGAGATTGGACGTGAGGAAGGATTGATTAGTAATAATGATTCCGCATTCACTCAAGTCGATCAGTATGAGCATAAGCGGAGTGATGATATGCTTTCTTTAATGGATGCTACTTCCTCATTTGGTGCAGTAGATGATGGTACATTACTTGATTCCGATCCTGAGGATGATGATGCGAGCCATACTTCAGGGGATTCTTTGGAGCTTCACAGGGGTTCAATTGGTGAGGTTCATATGGATTGTATAGTGAGGTATGCTAGTCATTTTGATTTCAGCCCACATGTAGATGAGTGGACCTTTTTTCGGATGACACATAGTGGTGGGTTGAAAGATGGTTATAGCGGGTTGTATACTTCACTGGGGTATGAGATGCCTTCTTCATTAGAGGGTAAGGTGATTCATTGTTGGGATGATTGTTTGGTTCAACATGATGGATGTAGTGCAGAGACAGAGTTATGGCTGAACAACTCTTCGCTTGTATGCGGTTATGATATTTCGGTCGTTGGATCTTGGATTTTTCCTTGGTTCGGGCGATATGGCAGGGGACCACATATGGATTTGGGATCCAGGTAGTTGTCGGTGGTTTAGTTGTTGTTTCACCGAGTTGGCAGTTGACATGATTGCTAGGATATTCTTTGGCCCATGGGATCCGGGAGGTGTGTGCCCATGGAGGTCAGTGATCTGTGGAGATCGTGCCTTGATGTCACTTCCATTGGCTATTTGGTGGCGGGAGTTAGTTCGGACTCCCAGATGGGTCATTATTGTTCGGTTGTGGATTAGCAACCGATTAACTCCAATCTTATGTCAACAGAAAGATTGGAGAGATTTTTTGGTCAGGGATCGGTTACTTTGGTTGTTGGGAGTTGTTGGGGGGTTGATTCCAGCATCTCCTCAACTTACCGTCCTTGATTTACTTGTCCTCTCACACCGGTTTTTCAGTCTAGTTTGGGGTGTTGTCATTTTGGGAATACGGATGAGGTGTGTGTGGTTGTGTTACTATGAGCTTCTGGTTTTGATCGAGTGGCGCGGCGTCGGCGTGTTAGTTACGACAGGATGTTGATTTGGGACTTAGAGGATATGCTCGGTTTCGGTGTGGTGACAGAGCTTGACCGGGATTGTGGAGAGCAGTTTACTTGTGAGTTGGTTGAACTATTTCAGAGACTGATTGCACTTATGGATAGAGGACTACACGAGATGACACTTGCAGAGGGTCAGTAGTGTAGGATTTATCTTAGTTGGAGATATGAAGCTCATCGGTTCATCGGGATCCAGGGATTGCATGGCAATTATTTTTGAGATTGTCATGTTATGAGATTGGATTGCTTGAGGACAAGCAATCTCGAGGAGGGAGGACTGTAATGTCCCCATCCTAGTCAGCTAACAGAGCGTAATATGGACTTGCCTATTCATAAGGTTCCGTAGGCAATGTCGAGTGTTTAGGAACCACTAGGTGTTATGGAGATATTGTTGGACGATCTGCATTCACAGTTGTCAACTTTCAGGACCGTTTTGGCGGTATTTTCGAGAGACTTACTATTTTTAGTAAGTCAGTTAGGGTTGGATTCTCGGGAAACGGAAAGTACGACTGGCATCTTCGGCTTAATGGGTATCCGTTTCCGTAAGTTGTTTGGTGGTTGGATGTTGGGAGAGCAATAATTTTAATGCCCGAAGATTTATAATGTTATATTTAAATATAAAAGTTAAATATATTAATGTTGGGCATTAATTTAATCTTAAAAGGGGTCATGTAACCACTTGAATTAAAGGGGATTTTATAAAGTTCATATTTCTAATGTCATAAAAGTGGTATGGTCTCCTTGGAAAGTAATAAGTGAAATATATTACAATTTATGGTAAAAAGAATGCCTTCAAGGTGCAACGTAGCATTTGGAAAGACAAATTATCCCACATTCAAGAAGTGAATGGATCAACCAGCTTTGGGAAAGGATAAAAGTGGCATTGAAGAGTTGATTGTGACATCTTTGACTATTATTCTTGAAGCTTATTGTGTGAGACTTGCAGGTTGCAAGATTTCAGTCATTCCAGGCTTGTATTGTGACGAAAACCACATACAAGGACACCATATCTTGAGGTTGAAAGATACCTTTAGATTGGTTAATGAGCATTCATACTCAGTGGATGCAATTGAGCTGATAAAGGTGATATTTTCAGATATTGTTGAGCAGATTGGAGAGGGTTTGAAGTTAACAACAATTCCATTTCATTTGCACTTCACTCCTTCAGCTGGCCGTACCATCTAGGGCCAAAATAGAGCGATTTGGATGCACACTCAGCAATGGTTTGTTGAAGTTTGAGATCTACTTGCAACTACAGACCTAGCCGCCACCTTTTCTGCAGGTTTTGGAGACTTTCATTGGATTTTTGTAGTGTTTATTAGCAGCCGTACCTGCTCCTGGCATGGCCGTACATTTCTTGGGGGACGAGTTGCTTGCCTAGGTCCAAACGCCTAGTCTTTGGAGGATTTCTTACATGCTTTGTTATTGTCTCCAAAAAGGGTATTCAAAAACATAAGTTGTATGCTGGAGAAGTTTGTAAATTGGATTTTATGATAAAAAAATGAAGATTTCTGTGTGTTGATGAACATTTCCAGATTTGTATCGGACCTTCACAATTCCGGGTATACTCCTTTTAATGCAATTTCCTTTATTGGGTTTGTTTATCTATATTGGAAGAAGCTAGTGTTCGAATTTGGTAGCATTTGGATTGATAGTTTTCAAGTTGTGATCCATTCTTGAGAGCTGCCCTGTTATTTCTGAGTATGCATGACAAATGTTTGTCAAAATGTCTTGTTGAAAATTCATGAGTTAATATGATATTTGAAAATTGGAGTTAGTACATTGAATGTTCATATGATCTCCAAACATACAAAACACTGAATAACCCAAATCAGCAAACAAGACACTCAAGTTTTCAGTTTGGAACCCAAGATCGAAACCTGGCTCTTTTGGTGGCAAATTTTTTTTTGTCTTCGAAAGGGGTAGGACATTACAATACCTTACCATTACACTGATATCTGGATGAAAGGCCCTAAGGTAGTAGTATGCTGCAGCTTCGCTGGTTGGCCGAAGTCCAACGGGTACTCTTTGCCAAGTCCGAGCGAACCTCACATTTAAATATGCAATCTCCTCTTGTGGGTGCCTATGAATTGTTGTGAACTGATGCAAGAGGGAGGAGGGATCGACAGACTCATTGAAATCTCTCATCAGTTGTCTAGCTAACTGGTCCCAACTCGTTATAGTGCCAGGCGGTAGCGATCTATACCAATAGAGGAGTTTTCCTCGGAGAGACAAAACCAAGAGCTTCATCATGACTCTTTCTTCCGTAATGTCATGAATCGCTGCCAGAAAAACTATATCTTGAATGTGTTCCAAAGCTGTCTTCCCCGTGCCCTCAAAGGTAGGGATCTTCTTCATTGCAGCAGGCGGAACCTGCCCTTGTCCCGCTAAGTTTAATGGTCCGGAGGAGTTCCATGCTGGGAACAATCTGGGCGGTTGTTGCTGTGGCGGCAGCTGCTGCTGCTGTTGCTGTTGTTGTGCCATGCTGGTGCCTGGGTTCGGAAAAACAAGAGTTCCCGAAGTTCCTTGTTGATGGCTGACCAAAACGGAGACACTTAGATGATTAGGGGAGTTAGGAGGATTGGGAGGAAGACTAGCTGCTGTGCTGTCCGAAGTTAGGCCCTCTTCGTCAAAAGCAGCCTCTTGTGAAGACGCTCCACGTAACAACAATTTGTGTGTCACTAACCTAGGGGGTTCCCCGAAGGCGTCAATATCAAGTTCAAAAAACTCAGTTTCTTCCCCAATATTCCTAACTCTATATCTTGTTTGCATGAAGGCACAAATTTTTTAGTATCGGTCTCAACGACTTTGAGATTTCCAGGTTGAACAGAGTCTCCAGATGCTAGTCTTTTTGGTAATGAGATGAGCATTTTCTCTCACTACCAGTCACAAGGTGAGACTGACCGGGTCCCACCGGGCGTGCCAGAAACTGTTGGTCACAAATCTTCCATAGGAAAGGATTTTGTACGTATACGCGCCCTAGACCTGGACCAACATTGAAAGGCCGGAGGGAAGAGATGCCCTCCGTGCCAATCTCCGGAGAAGGGCCGACTCCTGAACAAAACTACTCGGTATTTTTAAGACAAGAGTGCAGGAAAGAAATAAAAGGGGATAGGGTAAGAAGTGAGAACAATTTTGGTGGGAAAGAACCAACAACACGATTATCAACAAATACCTTGAAACAACAACAATAAATATAAAGAACGAAACTAAAATAAACATTGTGCTATCTTCCCTATGTATCCTCTGGAAGAGTTCCAGGGTTCAAGTATCTTCCTATGCCTAAATCCAGAATTCAGAATTACAGCAATTAGGAAACACAAGAACTTGACAGAAACCACTATCCACAGGCAACATAAAAAGAATCTAACGCAATATTAAATCTCCCACGTAACCCTCTGCATGATTCCAAGGTTCAATCCCTCATTACACACCTAAATCCAGAACGCAGAATTACAGTATGCGAACGAAGAGAAAGAATAACAGAAATCAATACAGAAAGTAGCATTCATGAGAGAAATGGAGCTCAAAGTCTTCAATATCTATTGCAGAAATCAAGATACAGCAATTCTCTAGCAAAATTTCCCCCCCTTTTCCATTACAATTCATGGGTTTTATAGAGGACCCGACCCTCTGAGCCATCAATGCACAAAATCTAGAAGTACGCCCTCGAAAACTTGAGAAATCTGGCTTCGCTCTTCCTGTGACCGAGGTCTCACATCTGTTTCTATATTTAGCAGTTACGACCGCATTAGCTGGGGAAATATGCATTAATGGGCTGCCTGACTCGTCCTGAATCTCCGGGTGCGGTGCTCGAGTGGTTGCTAGGTCCGTCGGGTTCGCCTCCTGCGACTGATATTTCCTTTTCCATTGCCAAAATGAGTCCTGGGTCTTTCGGTCAAGTAAAAATGCATTTATGAAACACTCGATTGCCTCGAAAAGATACCCGACCTTGGTGTGTGTGCCCTGGAGAGCTTCGCCAAATTCCGGTACGGGGACCTACTTTGCGACGGATGTGAGCCAAAGCGGGACTGACCTCTCTGCATGGGTGCTTCGCAGTGAAGGGACCTTCAAAAACAGCTTCGCAAAGACTTAGTGCCGAAGCAGATCTACTTCTTCAAATCATGGCTCCCAATCTCTCATCGCTTCGCCGGGAAAATTGCTTCGCAAATAGATGCTTCGCTGATGGACTAAAAGAATGCTTCGCTGCGAAGCTTTTTCAAAATGGTCGTTCGGGGGTTTTTCGGCCGAAGTAGAATTTTGCCTTAGAATATTTCTCCGACTTCTCTAAGGCAGCTAGGCTCCTAGTGAAGGGGCTTCGCGCGACAATTGGCCGAAGCGGGTGCTTCGCAGCATTTCCAGGCGAAGCAAGATCTTGTTGGAAAAACAGTTCACCAAGGAAAGGGGCCGAAGCGGGTGCTTCGCTGAGATTTCGGCGAAGCAATTTTCATACTTTGTAATTTTCTCCTTCGCTGCTCTATCGCTTCGCGAAAACGGGGCCCGAAGCTAGTCTCATAGAAGCTTCGCTTGCGAAGCTTTTTTCATGCCTTAGAAAATTTTGGGCATGTATTTCATTTTCCTGTTTTCTCCTTGCGAAGCGATGGGCGAAGCTTCTATACATATAGTTTATTTACACAAAGGGGGCAAAAATGATAGCCAAAATTGCTAAGAGTGCTGTTTACAACAAAAAGAAAGAAAACAAACCAAGAAATCATCACAGAATTTTGGATTTTACTACCCCTCCAAGCAATGTGACAAAATCGTCAACAGTACCTCTCGACATCGTTTCTCTTGGGTCAATAGAAGTACTGCAACCATTTTTTTCAACCCAAAGTGACCTGCTATTTTGCTAAAGTGTGCTTCCCAAATCATCTTTGAGCGCTCACTAATTGGTACACAAATATGTCTCTTGTGGTAGAGGAAGTTACCTTGCAAATAAAAACCAGAAACATGCTTACCCACATTTGGAAAATCAGAATCTACTTCATACAAGGTGGACCAATTGGAAGTGTTAGGCCCGCAGGAATCAAGAATGGTGGGTGAGTGCTATGATTGAGGTTGACTCAAATAATTTGTTGTTAAATTGGCACTCCCTTTCTTTTGCTTAATTATCAAATGAAACTACTGTAGATATGTAGCCCACTTTTGATGTCTTTCATTCCTTACCTTACTTTGCATTTGAATGAACTCTAGAGGTCTGTGACTATGTGGATGATGGTTTCCTTTCCCAAGATGTAGTGCTTCCAGTATTTACATTCTTGGACAATGACATAGAGCTCTTTGTCGTATGTGGGATATTTTCGAATTGCTTCATTCAATGTTTCATTGATAGGCAAGTGGATGCCCTTGTTTCTTGAGAACAACTCCCAATGCGTACTCTAATGCATCAATCATCACGTCAACAAGTTGATGCAAATCAGGTAGGGAAAGTGTAGGAGTTGAACACAATTGGTCCTTCAACCTCTCAAATGCCCTTTGTTGTGTATCTCCTTAATGGAACTTGGATTTGGCACCTCCTTTGCTCACTTGCTATAGTGGCCAAGCAATATGTGAGAACCCCAATACAAATCTTCGATAAAATTGGCAAGACCCAAAAACTTGTGAAGCTTTGTTAGAGTCTTTGGGGTAGGGCAATCTCTAATTACTTGAATCTTCTCAGTATCAACATGGACTCCCTCTTTTTTTTTTTCTCAGTATCATCATGGACTCCCTCTTTGCCAACGACATACCCACGGTATGAAATCTTCATCATGCTAAATGAGCACTTCTCAAAAGTAGCATATACCTTGTGTCTTCAAAAAATATGAAGTACTTGTTGAACATGTTGTAGATGTTCCTCCATGTCTTACTATAGATGAGAATGCCATCTAAGTAGACTACCATAAATGAGCTAGTGTAGGGATGTAGGATGCCATCCATCATCCTCATGAATGTGGCAGGTGCATTGGTCAAGCCAAAAGGCATAACCAACCACTCAAATAAACCCTCCTTAGATTTGAATGCAGTCTTCCATACGTAGTGGGCTCAATGGGTATTTGATGAACACTAGATTCAAGATCAATTTTGGTGAAGAACTTTGCACTGCGGAGCTGGTCCAACAAGTCATCTATTCGAGGGAGTGGATAGCGGTTCTTTATAGTGATTTTATTCAAAGCTCTATAGTCAATACAGAGTTTGTGTTCCATCTTTCTGTGGAACGAAGACAATTGGACTATCACATGGTAAAGCACTTGGTTTGATGTGCCCCTTTTGAATCAATTCTTAGAGTTAGATCTGCCTCCTAATTTCATCATTTTCTAGGACTGATCTACTTTGCAACTTGATCATTGAAAGAATTAATTTTCTTGTTTTGGCTATCATATTTGTGCATTGTTTAGGACTTATTATTAAGGAAACAGAGGTAAGAGGAGAAACCTCTGGTATCCTAAAATACTGACCTTTGAGAGTGATGATGACACTTTGGGGTCTAGACTTATATAAACCATGCCTCTTCCACATAAATGGTTGGCCCAAAATCACATCACAAACATCCAAAGGCACAACATCGCACAAAACTTCATCATTGAAGGGCTTGATGGCATAAGAGAGGAGACATTGTTGAGTGACACGAATGTCTCTCCCCTGTTGTAACCATCCAAAATTATATGGTTGTGGGTGTGGTGTGACAAGTAGATTCAAATCCTTGACCATATGAGTAGAAATCAGATTCTTTTGACTCCCACAATCAACAATGAAATGTAATGGCTTACCCTTGATCCACATCTATAAATTAAACATGTGTTGATCCACATCTATAAATTAAACATGTGTTCCTCCTTTTGTGACTCATTTGGTGCAGCATATCTGGAGGAAATGGTTACATTTGTTTTGGCTTCCACAATTGGCTTCCCTTTATCCTCAGCTTGTGGATGTAGAGGCAGTGGTGCAGTGGATGTACAGGGTTGCAACTTAACAAACAATGACTAAATTGCTCAACACTCCTCCCTCAAATGTCGATTTCTCTTGTGATAATCACACCATTTGACACTCTTGGCCTTCAAGGGATTATTTTCTTAGGCGTCTTTTTTCTGCTTCCATTTCTAATTTTGGGGCTGACCCCCTGTATCCTAATTCTTTGGAGAGTCACTCTTGCCTTTCTTTGGCCGGTACATAATGTGTTGGTGTTTGTTATTTACTCCTCCTTTTCTATTTTTGTTTTTGTGCTTCTGCTCTAATTTGACAAGAAGTTTATATGCCTCCCTCATTGTCTTGAATTCGAAGAGGTCCATGTCCTCTCAAATGTACCATTGCAGCCCATTGCGGTACTTGAGGATTCAATGCCTTTCAGTATCTTGAATACCTAGCTTTGCTGCCATGGAGTGGAAAGCATCAGTATAATCTTGAACAGATTGGTCTTTACCTTGATGCAATTGTTGCCATCACATGTATTAGTCTCTAGAGGCTCCCACGTGATAATATTCTTCCTTGATAGCCTCCATGAAATTATCCCATGTAAACACTACTTTATCTTCATTCTCTTTTGTAACCCTGTTACAGTATGCTTCCGACCAATTTCAAATAGGTAATGAAGCTTTGAAGAGCACAAAAGTGTTTTTCTCACTATTGGTGATTTTTTCTACATAAATGAAATATTATTAATGTCTGCGGTGGGCCAAAATAAGACCCAAGGGACTATAAGAAGGACAATAATGACTGCCAGCTTGCAGGCTAAAAAGCCCAACAAAGAAAAGAATTAAGATAAATACAAGACAAAACTTGACAACCGAGCCAAAGAGAAAGGGAAAAGAAAAGGGAGAGCAAAGAGGAGGAGGGCTGCAGTCTAGAAGAGAGGAGTGCACGCCAAGAAGAATGGAGAGAGAGGAGGGGGAGGGAGCAACCCAGAAGGGGCAAGCTCCAAGAATCCCCTAGAAACTAATCTCTCCTAACAGTCGAGGCCGAAGTACTGGAGCTGAAGAAGTCCATGATATGTCTTTGACCAGCGCTAGTTCGAAACCTTGACAAACTGTGGGTGCGTTGTCTAGTGATCTTGCTTTTGTCCGAACTGGATGATGTGGGGCGTTTCCGTTCGGAGTCACCTGGTCCGTCGGAGCTAGTGAAGTATGTTGTGATGAACTGATGTTGAGGAGGTTGAGATCCATCTAGAGGAGAACTTTTATGTCTTCGAAGCTGAGTTATCTCCCTAAGAAAGAGTGCGAGACATCTCTGGTCCAGGTATATGAAGAAGGTAGAAATAGATCGAGAGTTGTTCCTGAAAAGACAATGGAATCTACCCTGGATCTCAGGATAAAGTATGAAGAAAACTGGTCCAACCAATTTTCTAGGGCATCAACATTAATTTTTCGTTCAAAAGTAGGAATATCAAAATTCACTTACACCTTAACAGGTGTGGGAGCACTGAATGGTTCTAGGGCAATAAGAGGTTGTGCAGAGGAGGTTGCAGAATTTGTAGCAGGCAGTCGTTGAAGAATTTGAGCAAATGGATCCATCATCTCATTCCATTGTTTCACGAGGGCTTTGTTCAATGTCCTTGAAAGGATCGACTGTCTCAATGTTGTCCATTCTGCTTCTTACCTGAGATTGTTTGGAACAAGGGAGGTGATTAGATGGATCTCGTATCTGATACCTAAACTTTCAATATCTTGATCTTGTGTTTATGGATATACATTCAAAAGACAGACCACTTTGATACCACTAATCTGATACTCAGAATTTAAAGTTAAGGAAGATCATGAAAGAGTGCAATTAAAAAATAATAATGTATAACAAATCTAAACACAAATTTATAAGCAAAATAGTAGAATGATTTTATTGCTTAGAAAATAGATTACAATGCAAGCAATCTCTAAGAAGAGATGTGAGGCTATAACATTGAATCCATTACTCTCTTTATACAAGAATTGGTGTGTTGGAAATCCATTGTATTGAATATGAAGGTCATCCATATGGAAATGTGGTGGTTCACCTTTCGTGAGTTAGAAGGTCACTCATATGGAAATGTGGTGATCCTCCTTCCATGAGTTACATAGTGCATTTTAAATGAAAATTACATATGACTTGTCCTTTTGTGTTTTGTCTTCTATTGATGTGTCAACATAGCAAGAGATGCATTTTGTCTATGAAAATCTATAAATAGAAATTACCATTTTTAGTAAGTATTACTGTTGGTTACAAATCTGCATTAGGAAAGGATTTGGTAAAATGCGCCCCAGATTCGCCCACCAGATTGAAAGGCCGGAAGGAAGGAATGCCTTCCGTGCCAATCTCCGGAGAAGGCCGGCTTCCTATGGGTTTTCTCAAGTGTTTTGAGCTAAGAGTGCAGGAAAGGGATTAAAATGCGAAAAGAGATTGAAATGTGATTTGAGTTGGGTGGGGGAGATAAGCGACACGGCAACGATCAATCACCACTACTAACAACAATTAAATACAGAATACACAAAAGAAACTACAACTATTATACATCCTATGTATCCTCTATCTATGCATTCCAGGAATACTTAATCATCAAATACCGGAATCCAGGATTCAGAATAACGGTAAGTAATGAAATAAGCAACATGAGGCAGAAATGTCAAGGAGAGGCAGCATAAAGAATGATAACAGCAAAATAGAGCCAAGTGTGTGTCTTGTATTCAGAAGCAAACGTATAGCTACAATGGTTCCCTAGCAGGATATCCCCCTTCCACCCCTTTTACAATGATGTGGTGCGGCTATTTATAGCGCGGTTTCCCCCCAATTACAATCCTGGGCACAAAATACCAGAGCTGACAAAAGCTGCCAAAAGCGGCGAAAGAGCTGCTGATGTTGACTCCTGCAGACAAGGACTGTATTGGTAGCAAGGTCCACCTGAAGACTTGGCAGCTACGTGGTAGTTCGGTTGATGAAACTTTGAGTCAGCATGAATGCGAGTAGCTGCGGTAGATGGAACTTTGTGTCAGCATAAATGGAGGTAGCTGCGGTTGGTAATGCGGCCCATGCTTGTCCTTTTTCCCATCACATATCAGCTCGGATCCTGAGGCTGGACACTTGTCAACTTCTGATGGGGGGTGCATCTGCCTTGAAAGGTAGTTTCTCTCTTGTGTCCTACTTCGCCTGGAAATGGAGCGCAACTAGACAGCGCAAGTGGGGAACAACGCAGTTGGGGAGGCCTCCGTGCCTTAGTCTGTTTTTGGGCCTCTAGAAAGATATTGCCCAACTGAGCACAAGCTAGAGGGCGCAGCCCGACTTCGCTGCGAAGTCGGGTTGCGCACTTCGACACTTAGTCAATTTGGTCGTCGTTCAGACTGCGCACAGGAATCGGGCGCAGCCCGACTTCGTTGCGAAGTCGGGTTGCGCTCTGACACTTAGCTGATTTTCCGGATACTGCTTCCCAAGTGTGCATAGGAAGAAGAGCGCAGACCGACTTCGCTGCGAAGTCGGATTGCGCTCCCATACTTAGCCAAATTCTGCTCATTTTCTGTCTTCTTCCGCACTTCGCATTCTCGAGTGCGCTCGAACTTAAGGGCGCACCTCGACTTCGCTGCGAAGTCGGGTTGCGCTCTCGGACTTAGGATTTTTCAGGGAATGCTCACTCTGTTTTGGGAATTCTGACCGAAGAAAGAACAAGGGGAAAAAGGGAGGAATGCAACTGATAGAAGGGAGGAAATGGAACAGTGGAGAAAGGGAAAGGAGATGGAGGGAAGGGAAAGCAGCATACTTATAAAATTTGAAAACATGGCACCCCGTGCAAAATGTGGCAACAATTACTATTTTGAATTTTTGAGGGCCTCTAGAGTGTTTTTTTCCACAAAGTTGTCGGCAACTCTGTTGACAGAGTTGTCTACTGAAATTGTTGTTCTCTCTCTGATCTTTCCAATGCTTCTTGGATCAAAACGGAGTCCCAAGCACAAAGTTATGCCCCTAATAGTATGGTTAGGATTAAAAAAATAGATTTTCGGGCATTTTTAAGCATAAATCCATGCCCCAAAAAAGTCACATGCTTGGATCAACTAGCATTGTGAACCTAGTTTGAGAAACCAAAGGCAGTCTGAAAGAGACCTACAACTATCTCATAAAGTCTCTTGATAACAATGATAAAGAACTTTAGGATGCCAATGTCTTGTAGCCTTTGAAAGATAAGATGTATGGAAACAATGTCAAAAGGCCTTTCTAAAGTCCACAAAACGACAAAATACTTTAGAAGACTGTTGATGAGCCCCCCAAGTAACAACTCAGAGAATGAAGACATGATAAATGGTCTAATAACCCTTTTTGAAACCAGCTTGGCTCTTGCTCTAAGCTTGCTTTGCTTCAACTGAAATGAGGGTTTCATGTTCAAAATTGTTGCATAAAGCTTAGTAAATGTGTGCCCAATCATGATAATTCTGCAGTTAGTGGGATCTGAATAGTCCTAATGTTTGTGGATCGGGTAAATAATATGTTTTGACCAAGAAGTAGGGAAGCCAAAACAAATGACTTGATTGAATAAATCTCAAATGGGATGGTCAATAGCTTTAGCATCATATTTCAGAAATTTAGCATGAAAACCCTCAAAATCAGTAGGCTTGCTAGTGCATAATTTCTATGTAGCTCTATCGATGTCCTTGAAGTAAATAAGTGGCAAGATGTGGGGGGAGAAATGAAATATTATTAATGTCCGCGGTGGGCCAAAATAAGACCCAAGGGACTATAAGATGTATAATAATGACTGCCAGCTAGCAGGCTAAAAATCCCAACAAAGAAAAAAACTAAGAAAAATACAAGATCAAACCCGAAAAACGGGCCAAAGAGAAAGGGAAAAGAAAAGAAAAGGGAGAGCAGAGAGGGGGGAGGGCTGCAGTCCAACAGAGAGAAGTTCATGCCAAGAAGAACGGAGAGAGAGAAGAGGGGGGAGGGAGCAGACCAGGAGGGGCAAGCTCCGAGAATCCCCCAAAAACTAATCTCCTAACAGTCGAGGCCGAAGTATCGGAGCTGAAGAAGTCCATGATATGTCTCTACCCATTGCTAGTTCGGAACCCTGACAAACTGTTGGTGCGCTGTCTAGTGACCCTGCTTCTGTTCAAACTGGATGGTGTGGGGTGTTTTCGATCGAAGTCACCTGGTCCGTCGGAGTTGGTGAAGTATGTTGTGATGAGCCGATATAAAGGGTAGGCTGGCTTGGGATATCATATAAGGAACTATCATGGATATCAAGGTTTGGAGGTCAATGCATGTGGGCAGGAGCTTTTTAGGAAGGAGGGTGTGCCAAAAGGATTTTGGAGAGTGTTAAAGGGCATCCAAAAGCTCATAATGCATAGTAGCAAGAAACTCTTGTTTCTTACATTGAATGAGGCATTTATATGCCTTTCGAGTGAAGGATGCAACGACAGGATTATGGATAAGAGGTTTTGATGCATACATTTGCATTCTTTATCATACCAACAGCAAATGGGATAGCAACCAATGTGATGGACAATAATCGGATTGGGAAACGTACGAGGAAAGGAGTCAAGGGTAGCATCTTATAAGATGTGAGATGAAAATTCATTTTTGGTTGTTGTGGTGGAATTAAGAGAATAATGATTGGGCATCAATTGTGAGATGAGCGGCGTAATTGTTAACATATGAAGGGTCAAAGTGAATCATGGGATGGCAAGTGGGAGAAGAAGAAGATGGAGCAGAAAAAGGGGGGGACTCCAAGGAGAAAGTCACTATTGCATGGTCAGACAAGGGAAGCTTACCGGAACCTGAAAATTATAAATATTAGAAAGCAACCTCTTGTTGGTAAGGACATTGTTAATCACACTCGCATCTCCTTTGTGCAAAAGACAAGTAAACCTGGAAGCGTCCAAAATTTAGGGAAGCCCATTAAGTACCAAGAGGCCATGACTCACATAACTGAAACATGTATTTCTTTTAAGCAATAACAAGGGGCTTCTAATTTGAAAAGGTTTCATTAAAAGCAAGATTCATAAGGAAGAGTTTGAAGAGACAAAATTAGTCTTTTGTACGATCATGAAAAGGTGTCTGATGGGTGCTAGTGCAGGCATTAGAATCACCCAAATGAATGACTTCCCCCAAAGATGAATATGTAAAAATTTTCGGATATAGATCGAAGTATGGGTCATTGTTAGAATGGATGACAAAAGACGAGGATACCGGGGGAAAGTAGCAAACGACTATAATCTGGAGCCACATATACCTTGAGCACTCATTTTGATGCAACCTAGGACACCTATTGATGAACACAATATTTAATAAGGCAATCCACACCACCTGAGCCACGTACAGCACTTGACTTGTATGTTTCATGCCTGAAGGCAAAAACTCAATAGTAACCCCTAACAGGTTCAGTGCTCTCATGGTTTTCTATAATAAAAACAAGACCCTCGAAAATATAACATCTTGGAATGTGCCCGAAGAAAACAAGATTGCCCCATTACAGTTCCAGCAGGCAACAGAGAGGCTACTACCTACTGGCACAGGCGGACACGTTCATTTTTCAGGTCAAGGACAAGATCACTCTGGAGGAGGGGAGTCAGAAATCACTGCCTTGTAGTCATGAATAACTTCCCACCTGTTGTCCTTTTGAGCAGCTACCACTGGTCTAAAGGTTATATGTGCAGACTTTGTAATCCAACTGCGTTCAAGAATGATCTCTATGCCATGCAACGAATCAAAAAGTTTGAATAGGTCTCAAGAATGGAATGAACTAAATCACATAATCATAGAACAGGACTCATGATGGCAGTATTGCAAATGGAAAGAGAGGAGGAAAAGGTGTTCTCAATGGCTGCCTATTGCCAAAACGAAGAAAATGGAGCTGCTGCAAATCTCAATCTGGTCTAAATGAAGATTTAGAGCTAAAGTTTGGATTAAATGGATTTTTCAGTCTTCAAATCTTTGTAACTGAGAAGATCCTGCATAAATGGGTTTATGTTTTAGCCTTCTTCCTTCATTTTTGCCTATAGAGGGTATATTAATCCATCACCATTCATTTTTGAGCTAAAACTAAATTATTTTTATCCCTCTTTTTGAGCCTTCTTCCTTCATTTTCGCTTCTGGCAAATATGTCTTGCAGACTGGACAAGTTTGATGACTGATTCAGTCTTGGTGACTCTTATCCAACTTGGCGAGTGCTTGTCATTCACCGACAATTCTAGTTCCTAAGCCCCCTTATTCAGTTTCTTGAGCGACTTGGTTGAACTCGATACACCTGAGTGAGATTGATCCAAGTCCTGTTATTGTGATACTACAAAACATTGAAATACCTAATATTAGAGCTATTAGAAAGCAAAATTTCAAATACTACAAAAGAACCAAGTTTAAACATGCCTGATTTTCATTTATGGCACTGGTGTACTTCTTGTTTAACATTGACATTGGGTAAATGACTCGTGACCTTAAAAAATGTGTTGAATTGAGCAATCTTTCAAAGATTGTGATAGATGTAAGGCTTCGAAAATCAAGTTTTGAAAGGTAGCATAATGGCTTACAAGTTTTTATTAATTGTTTCAACAGTCATCTTGAAATCCCCTGGGATTGCCACATTTGGAGTTCCTTGAGCCTTTCCCAATTTAATGCCTCAAATCAATGCTAAAAGCTCGGCTATTTTTATTTTATTTTATTTTATATTGGATCCAAATGTTGTATAAGAATATTCTCCAATTATTTCTAAAGGAAAATAGAAGCCCCCTAGCACTTGCTGTGCTTGGGTTCTTCATGGATAGCCCATTGAAGCATGATAATCGGAAAGGTTGGAAATACAATTACTTGGATATTGGAATCTCTGGTAATACATCAAGAGGTATTTTCTTGGTAAGCCACCAAATGCATGACTCTGCCAATACATGATTCCCTTATCAATGATCATGCCCTATAGCAGACAGAAGAATTCACCTTAAGGTAGTTATAGGTTGTAAGCTTATAAAAAAATACACTGTCTACGATATCCATGATTTATTTAAGTAGCTCACATTTAGACATATTAAGTGATATTCCAACTTGAGAATTATGTCTGTTTATTGCTTCATTAATTATAATCCTTGGTTTTCAGATATCTTGGATACAACAAACACAGTATCTGGCAGTGTATAGAAGTGTTGTCCAAAAAGACAAAATCACGATATGGTAGAGTTGTGTAATGCAGCAGATCTGATGGATGTGTTAATATGTTTGATGAAATCTATGCTTGCATAACATATACATCATATGACCCATGATTGGAGACAGAAAAAACTTGCATAAACATCTGTGCATGACCAAAGTCGGTCAATGGGACTTTAAAGTGCAACCAGATGAGAAACTCCAAGTCTGATTGGATGGTTAAAAATAGGAGATTCTTTCTGAAACTAAATAGTTTTTGAGATTTCCACTTCGTTGCCATTTCCAAATTTGTTCCAAGGAAATGGCAAGGAGAGAGTGAAACATGTTTGACACACTATGATATTTAATCAATTACTTTAAATACCTCCAGCATATGTTCAAGTATTTCAACTTCCTCTGGAATACATGTTCTTTGTATTTCAAATCACTTTGCATCCAACTGAAAAGATTCATCCACTTCAAGGGTGTATGAAAAAAATCTCCATTTTAGAGATTATTCTATGCAAGTATTTTATTCTGCTATTTTCTTATTTGACTATGCAGCTATCTTGAAGACAAGTTGTAATACTATTCCTTTTAGAAAGGGGCCTTCCTTTTATAGGATTATTTTGTACCATAGATCTTTGACCTACTTTAATCATCTGTGGACAGTTCCTTCTTATTACTGATGCGTATCCATTGCGTGTTGTCTTTGGTAGGATAAAGTTGCAAAAGTAGATCAAAATAATAATGCTGTGTTTTTCTGTTGAATGATGATATTCTGATTTTGACAACTTAATATATTCTTATGTGAGATGCTTGCATGTGATTCATTAAAATGTGTTTTTTTTTCTGCAGCCATTGGTCAATCTAACTGATGACAATCCGGTGCGCTCAGAACCTCTAACTGCTATAATTGCTGTGGCAAGGAGACGACATGCACTCAGACAGGTTGGACTAGAAATATTTTTCAAGGAAGAGGATAATAGTTTTAGGAATACAGCTGGATTTGGGCTTGCTTATGGAGCAAGTGCCTTTTTTACCTTCCAAAATGTCGAAGTGCGCAATACTGTCTCTTCCAACCTGGTTGAGAAGATTAAAGTAAGATGCTTCTTTTTCTGACTTCAAATTAATGTGTTGGAGGGACTTTTTGTAATGGTGTTATTATCCCTGTTCACCTAAAACTCACTAAAGCTATAGAAAATTATGAAAATGCCCTTAGTCATTTTGCAAAATTATCCTTAATATTGCAGACCTAGGTGACTGTTGACATAGGAAAACAAGGATGCATGAACTTTGAGCCAGTTGGAAAAATATTTTCCTCCACAAAGAAAACATGCATATTACACACGTGTACAAACTAATTGTAAAAGTGTTTGCACAAACAGATAACATGCATATTACAGATAGCCATGGCAATATAAATGTCTAATTGAGCATAAATTTAGTCTTTTTGATTTTGCGTTAATAATTCAATATTTGATTGTAATAATTCTTCAACATTTGGATATTATTAGATCTTTCAATGTATTTTCATCTCTGGTATTTGGGAGATGTCTAAAAAGTTGTATAAAGACGTGCACATCCAATGAGGAAGTTGCTGGCTTATATATGGATAGATAGTTGGCCCATTAGATTCCTATAAAAGATCTTCTGAACACCAAAAAACTTGCCTTAGAAGGAGAGCAGCTTGGTAGTGAAACTGTGAAACCATTCTAGCTTTTTGAAGGTTTAATTTTTTTATATTTGATATTGCTATTACAGATTATGTTAGGAGGAGTGCAACCAGACTGAAGTCATGATACAGAGTTTGTAATGTATTAGCTTCATTGTGATCCAATTTATGGATTCTAATTACTTAAAAGAACTAGTACAATCTAACTTCCAGTTTCCACCATGACAAATAACGCATGCTTCTGTGTTACAAATTATCGCCTTTCAAATGAAGGAATCCTTGAAATGGGCACACTGACATGTTGGGAAAAATCAATTTGCATATGCATTTGGTAGCATCTGTTTCAAATAAACAAGCAAGTCATTGTTATGACCCTAAAATAACTGGCACAATAAAGACAATCAAGAGATATGTGGCACACATTCTGGGGATAACTTGCGCTATTTTGGCCCTTGGCTTTGCAAGCTAGACATCAAACTTCTTGTCTTGCTTGGCCCCACTTTTTGAATTCTTTGCCTCTGTTGATGTGGGGTTTGATTTTTCTTCTTAGTTAAATTGCCAAGTGCATGAGGTCTTGTGCTTGTTTTGACTTTGCTGTCAAGATTCATTGCTTGTTTATAAGTTTTTTCATAAGCAATCAGCATCTTAATGTTTGTTTGCTAATTTGGATATTGTTCTTCAAACTGCTGAGTGTGCCTTGCAGGTGCTGCTTCTTCTTCTTCTTCTTCTTCTTCAAAAAAGCTTATTAACATTTATGGTAATAGGTATTGCTTAGCCGTGATATACTATTAACGAATCTCCATAAACAGAAATGTAAAGATATCATGGATGGCTGAATAATGAGACCAAACATGTTCTTTTCTAGAAATGTGTCCCTAGTTGGTTTGTGAACAAACTTTGAATTTTAAGCATCTGCGTTGTACTTTTAAAAAAAATGCTTTTGCCTCTCATGCAAGACAAGATCATGTGTGTGTCTTATCTTCCATCACAATATACTTGTGTGTATTTGTCACCCTCCAAGCTCAACCTCTCTCATTTGCCCAAAAGTACTTTCACTGAAGCTATGCCAGCTATCCATGTAACTCACTCAATCCATCAAAGGATGTTAATATATTCTTCTTCTCCATGTTGTGGTGTGCTTAAGTATGGGCTTCAATTGTAGTCTTATCATCATCATTGGCATCTGAAGGGTATAGTATTTGCCAAACTTCTCTCTATAAAAAATCTGTTTCTACTTACTAGAATTGCAGGAGATAAGGAAATGTCGAAGGGCTGCTTATTTGAAAATGGTCTATGTTGCACATTTTTGTGTGAGTCTTGTATCACTTCCCCTTTTGACTTTCCTGTCGGTGGCTGCACCTACAAGCTAGGCTTTTAATGGTCACGACTCACAGGTATGATGGTCAAGATGCAAGGGGGAACTAGTGTTACCAGACTGGGGGCTAGTTGACTGTCCAAAATTGGCAATATTTGCTCCATCATTAGGAAGCATTTTCCTAAGGCTGAATCATGGATCTAGTTCATTTCATCACCCATTGCGGAAAAACAACTAAGGATTTGTCTACAGTGGAATTATGCTTTATAGGATTCTTGGTGGATAGTGAGCTCGGAGGCAGAAATTGTAAATGAATAACATGGAAGCATTGAACTAGAAGTGTATAAAATAAGGGGAACAGTGCATGCAGAAACCAGAGCATTCTTTTTTGAATTATTAATTTTCACTACAGGCAGAGATTTCTGTTTAGGAGTCCAGTTCCTCAAGGGCTACAAGAGGTGGGCCTCCAGGCATCCTTTGCCTTTCTGCTGTCCACATCTCCTTTCAAATCATCTGCTTCTTACTCGGTGTCAGTGATTGATGAATTCTCATTCTCCTTGCTGTCCTAATTTGGGTGGAGTGACAAGTGTTGCCTTGATTATTGGCTCCTGGTGATTCATTGTGTTCCTCTTCCATTACAAATGTATCTTGAACTCTCTGAATGTTAGGCTCTGGAGATGTGAGGTTTGGAAATATCACTTGACTCCTATGTGTTCCCACATAAAGACAATGTGTCTCTCTAGGTGAAAAGGCTGAGAACTAATATTACACAGCAACATGCACTTGTTCCACTGTAAAACATCCAAAAATAGAGAAATAATTCACAGGCACAAAAGCCCTTGTGTGATTTTGTTGGGAAGATATGCATCTCACCAAAAGGCAATAAGACCAATTATATTGTACTCCTTCCTACAACGCTTTCTGATATTGTACTAACTAAATATTTAGGTCTGATGTCCTAAAAATTCTTCAGCAAGTTTTTGAAGATGGAAATCTTGTAGGCACTTCAGTTCAGCATCATATGTTAATCTTGTGACCTCTAATCCCATGCTTCACCAATTTGTCTTGTCGATTCTTTGTCAAGTCTGAAACACAATATTTCTCAGTGTACCTCATCTCTCCTCTATGATCAGCTTGGTCTCCTTGACTTCCATGTCTAGAGTTGACTGTCTCAAATTTCTATGGGAACAACATGATGAAAGGACAGTGCCATGTACCTGGCATCTGCTGTCATATTGGACTCCATGTCATAGTTCTCTGCCATATTTTTCATATAGTTTTGGAATTGATCAACCTTGACCTTGCACAAGAAAGTTTTCAAGGAGTGACGTGGGTTGTCGTACCACCATTACTAAATTCTAGCTCCACTCAGCATATATCAAGTCATATGTTTTACCAAGTTTTGCATCTTCTTTGGATCATTATTGCCATGATATCCTCTGCGACATCCTTAATGGCATCCTGCATAATTTTGGGCCTCTGATTCATGGCCATGGATACATCAAACCCTGGAAATAGTGTAAAGTGCCAGAAACTCTAAAATCCAGTCAAGTAAGATTTTGATATTTCAAATTGCAAGTGGGAGATTTGAACATTGGATTTTGAGCCCAAAATGAGAAGGACTGATTCCCACCTCCAACCAAGTGCTGACATAGCTGTTGTGTCACTTACTGAAACAAGCTAAATGGCGACTGTTGATGTCACTGTAATGTCAGTTAGCTCTACAAGCAACTCTTTGTCAACTGTTGATATCACCTTGACATTTACCTGTTTGTCTAGTTAGTCGTACAGTCTCAAGCTTCTAAATTGTGTCAAAGTCTTTGTTGTAAGGGTTTAAAAACCCTAAAAATGCTGTGAAGCTGTTGTTGAATTTTGTGCAATGGAGATCTGATGTCACTTGATCAAATTTTGTTGTCAACCCGCTGTTACACTTTATCACAGGTTTGAAAATAATGAGTATGAGCGGACTGCCTTGATTTCTGTGTAAAAAAATCAAGAAATATATGAAGTTTTTAATTCTTGTTTTGCATTTTGATGATTCAGAGGCCTAAGGATCGTTTTGGTAAGAATTGACAGCAACCTGATATCATTCAAAATGAGCAACTTTGAATTTTGTGCTTTGTCACACAAATTCTTGATTAGGAAATTTGACTTGGACATAAATGAACATGCGTAGTTCCCTGTTTTTTTTGACAGTGAACTTTGCCATCAAACAGTATATCATCAATCCTGAGCTTGATGTTTTTTTATTATCAAGGAAATATGAACAACAATGATGGTGCAAATAACAGAGATAATTGCAAACAACAGCGATTGGAGATGTTTAAGGCAATATATAACATCAGAGATTGCAGATAATCTCTAGGTGTCTTGTTTATCATGAGAATTGAGGGAGGTAATAATACTTGTATAGAGATTCAGGTAATATAAGAGGATGAAAAGTACGGTTCCCAACAGAAAAAAAACACACAACAATCCTAGTGGGAAACATTATTGTTGTTGGCAAAAGATAAGCAAATGACAAATGTACAATGTAGTGAAGAAAATGTGCATGCAGACGAATAAGTTTGTGCAGGCGAGGAAGTGGCCATAGACAAACATGTTCACATAGGCAGAGATGTTTGAACAGATTTTAGAAATTCACATAGACAAAGTTGGTCGTGATGAAGAGAATTGTGTAGACAAAGAAGGCGTTTGAGTGGTCACTTCAGTATAGATGCAAATGTAGCAGAGAGTGTCTAGAGGTACATGGGATTGGAGTCTAGCACAAAGACAACTGTATTGGAGTATGTGGAGAAGTGGGTGGCCTTTTATTACTTGACTGAAATTGATGTTGGTGTACATGCGATGAAGGTCTTAAAGCATCAACACGGACATTGGAAGACTTTTGAATTTTGGGCAAACATTTGCCAAAGCATTATTAGCCAACGAGTAGAGTAAGCTGGTGACTACCCCACTAAAAGCAAACCCAACTATAGCACAATTAACAATGGCTACTGTAGCAGGCAAGTGCTTGAAGTTTCTAGGGAATGGGAGGAAGGATCCTGCCCACCATATCGGTACCTATATGATGATATGGAAAGCGAATGGAGTGAAAGATGAGGCGATGTGGATGTAGTTGTTTTTAGCCATGCTTAGATTTATAGCTATGGACTAGAGTTTGTCACTGCAAACTTTGTTCAATTCATGGGACGAACTCAAGCATGATTGTGAGAAGGAAATTAAAATTTTGCACAATGGCATAATCATTGGCAAAATCTATGTTGTTACCAAGTAGAAAAATATGAGGATGTCAAATTATACAACTACTATGAACTATCTCAAGGAATTGATCGGGACGATGGAGAAGCAACCAACCAATGGACTTTAGATGTGGTGGTTCATGGTTGGACTTTTTCCAAGGTTTTGGAAGAAGATAAAGGTTGTGCCCTCAACATTATACTAGGAGGCTATTGATTGAACCTTTCACAAGGAATGTGAGATGAAGACGATGATGGCAAGAAGTCAAAGCTAAGGTGACAATAATTTTGCTAGTAATAATGATGACTAGAAGACGAGCACATCAATCCAAGCACTCAGAAAGGATATGTTGTGTATAATGCATGAAATGAAAGAAGAGAAGAAAGAGAAGAACAAAAAAGAAATTGGTGTTCGGAATGTTATATGGAAGGACATATGAAAGACAATTGCCTAAATTGCTCGGATTGTATCATTTATGAGGTTAACGGACATCTATGTTAGAATTGTGTGTTAAATCTAAAAGGTAAGAAGCATCAACTGTTGGCTCTCCAAAAAAAATCAGAGTAGAAGGCAAGTATTGCAGAGAGTGGAGATGGTGGGTACTATAACAATCATTAAGGGAGAAGAAATGTCAATCAAAATCAAGAAGGTACAAGGAATACAATAGACAATTGCATGTGATATGACATAACTAGAAGGTCGATTATGCAGTGTAGAAAATGTTAGAAATGGGGACATTTTGCACGTAATGACACAAATGTTGTCGAAACCAACAAGCAAATGAATTGTTGATGGTGGTAACTAGGCAATCATGGAGATGATAATTGTCTCCAAAAGCCAGGAGGCAGTCATAATGTGAATTTTCTGGATGTAGAGGAAAGTTTTTTGCGAACAAAACAAGTGCTTGCCATGACTCAAGCATAAGCCAAGAACAAGGCGAAGTATTCTGAGCTTGTTGAGGAGTGGGGTGGCAAGACTTTTAAGTCCAAGTTGAGGAAGAGATGGCAAGAGATCAAAGTGATAGAGGGAAGCAAATGACCACAAGTCAAATGGAAGACACGTCAAAGTCACAAAGCTTGGCATGTAGCTGATAAAGTCAAAGATAACTATTAAGGTGGTAACTTTGTTATACACAATTTTAGACTTACATGCAATGGTAGGAGAGTTGGTGCACAAGACAAGGGATGATGAAGCAAATAGAGAATCTTCACCACAAAGAATTGGGACCAATGACCAATTTATTAACCTACCAGTGCTAATAATTGAAGCCGACAAGTGGCATGCATCGTTGCACATGGATTTACTCAATCATACTTTGATGCATGTTATACTTGGTGGTTCAAGAGTGAATGTGCTCCTAGAAAAGACATGGAAGAAGTTGGCTATGGTGATCTTGTATCGCCCAAATTTAAAATTGTTGGGAGTATATTGGTATGTGGTCAAGATGAAAGGTGTGCCGACTAGACAAAAGAGTGAATGTGCTCCTAGAGAAGACATGGAAGAAGTTGGCTATGGTGATCTTGTATCCCCCAAATTTAAAATTGTTGGGAGTATATTGGTATGTGATCAAGATGAAAGGTGTGCCGACTAGACAGAAGATCACCATCAGAGCAAAAATTCATGTTAAATTTTATGGTTGTCACCTTGCAAAAAGCCTTGAATGATGCATTCTTGGGTTGTGGGTGGTTGGGCATGGTGAAAGTTGACCATAACTAGGAGAGAGACTGCATCACCCTTAAAAAGAGGCAACACAAGTACACCGTCAACCTAAGGAACCAGTCACTAAGCGAGGATCTTTCATCCTCAATTGAGTCAAATCTTTCTACATTCAAATGATGTCAATGTGTTATTGTTGGAAGAGTTCATGGAGGATGAAAGGCATTCGGTGGTCTCCTTCATTGGCAGATGGAGGATGACGAAGTGTGCTAGCTAGCACGACCTTGCCTGAACATGGATGAGGAACAAAGTGTAATAGAAAATGGAAATATGACATCACTTGACACCTATAAGGTAGGTGAAACATGCTGTGCAGCAGAAAGTAGGAAGGTGACGAATGTGCATGCAAGGATGAGAAGACATTTTTCCAAGCACTTTGTTTAGTGTTGGCAATGCATAGTTTGATTATAAGCAAACACATCCATTTGATGCAACCAAAGTTGCAAAGGAGCCTGACACCATCAAGTATAAAGGGCCATGCATGGCGTAGGTGAATCTGAATGAGGTGAATGATAAAAAGATAAGTTTTGGAGATGATTAAGATCCAATCCTGAAGGCAACAAGCTTTTGTGTAGATGTATAAGGACCTCTAGGGAATCCCACCTAAGTTGTGTTTTCATCATATACCATTGGTACCTAGTGTGCAACCAATAAGGAGTAGGCCATACTACATGAATCCGAAGTGTGCGGCACATGCTAATGCGTAAATTGAGAAGATGTTGAAGTTCAATATTATCTTCAAAGTGGTTGTAAGCAATTGGGTGACCCCAATTGCCATAAGTTTGAAGGAGAGTGTGCAAACTTGAATTTGCGTAGACTTCAAAATCTTGAATTCAGTCACCATAAAGGACCCTTTCCCAAGCCATCCATTGATTCAATTTTGGAGGAGGTAGCCAGACATGAAATCTATTATGTTTTGGATAGATTATTTGGGTACAACCAAATTAGTATCGTCAAGGAAGACAGGTTGAAGATCACTTTCATTGTGAAGAATGAAATTTATATATACAACAGGATGTCCACCGGTTTGTGTAATGCATTTGCCACATTCCAACATATAATTGTTAGAGAATATTACATTATTTGGCATTTTGTAATCATTTGTTATTTGTAATTATTAGGAGGTTAATAAAATATTTCTCACATGAGAAATATGAATAAACATATCTCCCATGAGATTGAGAGAAGGTGAAGAGAAAGTTGGAATGTCAAGAGTCTCATGAATATGAAGAGGCTCCATGTAAAACTGTATATATGGATGGCAAGACTATTTATTTATTACGTATTTTTTTTTTGAATGAGAAGTATTGTAGTTTAGTTTCAAGATTTGATTTATTGCATGAGAATTATAATTTTGAGTATGACCTGAGTCCTTGCATGAAATATTATGAATAATATTTATCTGTGCATTTAGATTATCTTAATGAATCTGGGTCATTCCTTTCATTTGGTATCAGAGCACTAGATTGAGAACTAAGGGAAGAGAGCCATAGGAAGAGAGCCAGATTAATCTGGTAAGGGTATTGTATTAGAGTTTTGTTTGCAAGTCAAAATAAGTCGAGTGCCAAGTTTAATCATAATATTTGGTCCTAGTTAATATCCCTACGTGCAGGCCAACAAAGTTCTAGGTATACTCGTTTGTGAACAATTAGATTATGTCCTTGACGTGTAAGGAAAAGTGTGAAAGTGTAATGTCCCCGTCCTAGTCAGTCTTCAGTTGCAGAGTGGACTTGCCTACTCATGGGTTCCCGTAGGCAGTGTCAGATGTGTGGGAGCCCACTTGGGATGTTGAGTTGTCATTTGGATAGGCAGTGTGTTCTTTTGCCAGTCTTTCAGGCCATTTTGGACAGCTTGACAGAGACTTACTATTTTTAGTAAGTTAGTTTGGAGCAGTTTCTTGGGGAACGGAAGGTACGTTTGGAATCTACAACGAAATGGGTGTCCGTTTCTCATATTATTTCTTAGGTCGGCATTGGGGAGCTAAGAAATTTTAATGACCGAAGTTTATTTCCTAATAAATTAAATGTAATGTTTAATTTATTAATTTTGGGCCTTATATTTGAATATGGGAGACATAAGGATGTGCTAGTCACTTAAAATAAAATTTGATATCATAAAGTGACTATTAGTATGATCAAAAGGGACAACAATTTCAAGGGGGCCTTATATGAAATAAAAAAAAAATTAAAAGTAATGAAATGCCCAATGTGGTCGACCCCCTTGGTGAGTAATATAAAAAGGAGATGAAGCTTCATTTTTCATATCTTTGGATATTGTGAATGCATGAGAATTTTGGAGAGCACTTGCAGAGTTGATTTGCAGGGGTTTATTGGAGCTTGTGTGGAGACGGAAACCTCCAGTAGGGACACCATTATCGAGATTGCAAGACATCTTCAGAGTGGTTTAGTGCATTCTCACTCAGGGAGTGCTTGTGGGCTACATTGTTGCAGAATTATTCAGTCATTTTGAGGAGTTTGGAGAGGGTTTTGTGTTTAATATTGCAAACTCCAGATTTCTTATCATTTGTAGCAGAGGCCGTACATTTTGGGCCTTCATTTCAGAGTTCGTGTGCACATTCAGCTAGGGTTTGATTTTGCTGCTAATGAAGAACTCAGTTTTCTGAGTGGCTGCCATTGATGTATCAGATCATTTCCAACTTGCAATAAAAATCGAGTACCTTAGTTTCTAAGCTTTTGCTTAAAAGGGTTTATTGTTATATGCATGTAATATCTTAGTATCAATTCTCATTGTGATGCGAAATGTAATTCGAAAGTTACAGCTTTCCTTAGTTGCTGTCATTTTATTTTCTGTTCATTTCATTTTATGCAAAATACACAAAAAAATAGCAAACACCCAAAACTCATTTGGGGGCAAAACTAAGGGAAGAGAGCCATAGGAAGAGAGCCAGATTAATCTGGTAAGGGTATTGTATTAGAGTTTTGTTTGCAAGTCAAAATAAGTCGAGTGCCAAGTTTAATCATAATATTTGGTCCTAGTTAATATCCCTACGTGCAGAACAACAAAGTTCTAGGTATACTCGTTTGTGAACAATTAGATTATGTCCTTGACGTGTAAGGAAGAGTGTGAAAGTTGCAAGCAAGAGTTTGTGTGAAAATTGCAAGGAAGAGTCTGAGAATTGTGTTAAACCTTGAGCCTGAGAAATGTGTTTGAAACGTGTATTTTGATGAGATGAATTGTGAGGCGCTTGGAGAATTGAATCGTGCTTGGAAGAAATTGTATGAAACCTACGCCTGTGTGAAGCTGGAGGAGGGAAATCAAAGCCATAGACGTAATGCCTTGTGCTTGCCTGGAACCTGAGGAAGGTAGAAAGTCTAGATATAACGCTCATAACACCTGGTGTTGTCAGAAGGCAGTTAGCGATTTCAGAGAGGTGATAGAGTGCGGGAAAGAATCGTGGGATGGTGTAATGTAGCGACGCTATGCAGTGAAGCCAAAAATGTTGATGTATATTTCTCAAGGTACTTTTAGATGCCCGCACTTTTTCGTTCTTGTGAAGTATATATTTAGGCTTGGAGTTATTAAAAAGCAATTTTAAGCTTTATAAGAGGACATGAGTATGATTTTTATAAAAAGAGTTATTTAAAAGGAATTTTGTTTGAAGGGTAATGAGTTTCTAAGAGAAGAGATAAAAGGGAATTTATTTTTTCAGGGCAAAAGTTTAGTTTCTTTATCATAAGAAAGTTTGTCCAAGAAATGAAATGAAATGAAATATTATTAATGTCTGCGGTGGGCCAAAATAAGACCCAAGGGACTATAAGAAGTACAATAATGACTGCCAGCTAGCAGTCTAAAAAGCCCAATAAAGAAAAGAACTAAGAAAAATACAAGATCAAACCCGACAAACGGGCCAAGAGGAAACATATTATTGAAATCATAAAAATCTTATAAAGAAGGGAAAGTTGAAAAAAAAAAAAGGAAGATTGGAGATTAATATATAGTAAAGCAGAAAAAGGCACAAAGATAGAAAATTGATGAGAAATTTTAGACTTATTTTTTATTGGAAATTTTATGAGATTTAGAAAAGAAAATATTATTGGGACCTGTTGGTTACGAATCTGCCATGAGGAAAGGATTTTGGGTTAATGCGCCCAGATTCGCCCACCAGCATGAAAGGCCGGAAGGAAGAGATGCCTTCCGAGCCAATCTCCGGAGGAGGCCGGCTCCTTTCGGGGGGTTTTGTTTAAGCTAAGATTACAGGAAAGGGATAAATGTACAGAAAGAGATAAATATACAGAAAGAAATTACAAATATGTCCAGAGGTTGGTGGGGGGAACTAACAGTACGAGAACACACTAATTACCGCTACTTACTGCATTATAAACACAAAGCATGACCAGGAACTGCAAAAACTACGTGTACTTCCGATACTCAGGCAGTGTATGCACGACTTCAATGATCCCCTAGCAAACATTCCCTACAAGGAACTAACAGCATGGCAATGCATCAATCACCAGATACATACACTAACAGGAGTAGAAAGCAAACTAGAGATATCAGAACCAGGTATATGTGTTTATGTAGAGAATTTAACCGCACAGCTCCAATGGCTCCCTAACAGACATTCCCTACAAGGAACTAACAGTACGGGATCGCATCAGTCACCAGATACGGGCCAGCAACAAAACACATAAGCGATGGAACTGCTACTACATCTATTCTATGTATCCTTTTAATTAATGAAGTACGGGGGTGCTTTAAACAAGCAATGCTAGAGGCACTGCTCACCAAATGCTGGAATGAATCGGCGAGCCGTGACGGAGTTAGCCTAAGGCATGAATAGAAAGAAAGGCGACATAAAAAACGAAGCGACGAGAACGAGAACCAGGCATACAGATTATATTCATAAGCAGAAGCACGGTTACAATGAGCACAGTAGTTCCCTAACAGACATTCCCCTTCCACCTTTACAATGAATTAATGGTGAGCTTTTATAGCCCGAGTCCCTCCCGTTACATTAATGGGCACAAGGTCCCAGTCAAACATAAGCTGACAAAAGCGGCGAAAGAGCTGCAAATGCTGACCTTTTGTCGGACCGGACTGTACCCGCAGCATGGTCTTCCTGGAAGCTGGACAGCTACATGGCGGTGCGCTGGGCAGAACTTCAATCTGGCAGTGATGCGGGTAGCTGGAGCAGGTAGAACCTCAGATCAACTTTGAATGAGGCTACTGGCACAGGCGGTGCAGCCCATGCTCGTCCTTTTGCTCGGCACGTTTCGGCTCTAATCCCGAAGTTGGACACTTGTCAGATGATGGATGATCTTTGTTTGACACGTGTCTTCCTTGGAGGGCAATCTGTCCATCTTCGCTTGGGATTGGAGCACCTCGGGATGCGCGGGCAGAACGCAGTGCAGTCGGGAAGGCCTTCATGCCTTGGTCAAATTTCGGGTTTGTTCCCTACTGCGCACCTGTCAAGGGCGCACTCCGACTTCGGTGTGAAGTCGGAATGCGCACAGGCGAAAACTGATGTCTGCCGCCGTACGGACTTGCTCCAGCACTTGATTTTTCTTTTGTCAGCCTGCCAGTCTGCCAGTTGCAAGGTGCGCCCAGAAGAGGGGCGAAGTCAGACTTCGCACCCAGACTGGGCGAAGTGCGAACTTCGCACCCAGACTGGGCGAAGTGCGAACTTCGCACCCAGACTTAGCCATTTTTCAGGTGACTTGCTGGGAAGTTGAAAAATCAACTGGGGGACTCCAAGAAAGGGGGGAAAGAAAAGGAAAGGGAGAGAAGAAGGAAGGAAAATGGAGGAAGAGGGAAAAGAAGAGCAGTACTGTTACAACACTGAAGACATTGCACCCCGTGCAAAATGTGACAACAGGACCATAAGAAAGAGACTAATTTTTTTGTACCATTTTTTTTGGAAAGAAGGAAAATAATTTTTCTTAGGAAAAGATATCCAAGCTGTTACTGGTTGAAGTTCCCAGCATGACAATTACAAACAAAATATTAGTGACACAGACATTAAAAAATTCAGAAGATAATTATTGGTATATCGACTCAGGGGTGAGCAACATATGACTAGAAACAAACAATGGTTTAATTTTTTTCAAGAAAGAAATGGCAAACCGGTTACAATTGCAGATAATAAAACTTATGAGGTCAAAGGCATAGGAAATGTTTCAATCAATCTACTTGATGGAAAATGCACAATTGAAAATGTATTGTATGTACCTAGACTAGCTAATAATTTGTAATCAGTATCTCAAATGTTAGACCAAGAGATGATGGTTGAATTTAGAATAATTGATGGAAAAGAAATGCTTCATTACTAAACAAAGAGAAATTTATAGCCACTGGTTCCTTTAAAAATGGTTTGTATGTTCTTGATATTACTTCATCACCAAATGTTGCTCTATCTGTCAACACATCAAAAGAAAATGATCTTTGGCATAATAAGTTTGGGCATATAGGTGCTCAATTAAACAGATATCAAATGATGACAGGGTTGCCTAACTTGGCATAGCACAATTTGTCCATAATGCTTAGCAGAAAAACAACATAGAACACCTTTTGAACTTAGTTCATACAGAGCTAGAGAACCATTAGAGGTGATACATACAAATTGTGTGGGCCAATGTCAGTCAGCTTTGGTAGACACAAATACTTTCAACTCTTTGTTGATGATTACTCACACAAAATGTGGATATATTTTTTGACAGTGAAATCAAATGCTTTTACATACTTCAAACAATTCAAACAACTTGTAGAAACAGACTGGATGGTCAATTCAAATTCATTGCTCAAAAAAAGGAGGGGAATATTTGTCTAATGAATTTGAAACATTCTTGACACAAAATGGAATAAAACGACAACTTACTACAGCCTATACACCGCAACAAAATGGTATTGCAAAAAGAAGAAATCACTCTATTATGGAAATGGCTTATTGTATGCTCAAAGAAACAAATCTTGAACAACAATATTGGGCAGAAGCTGTTAATACTGCAGTATATATTCAAAACAGGTCACCCACAAGAATTCTTAAAAGCATTACACCTGAAGAAGCTTGGTTAGGACGAAATCCATCAGTATCACACCTAAGGTTTTTTGGATGTAAAGCATACATGCATGTTCCAAAACAAAAAGGACAAAGTTAGATGCCAAAACCTTATGTGGTATATTCCTGACAAGCTTGAACAACAATATTGGGCAGAAGCTGTTAATATTGTAGTATATATTCAAAACATGTCACCCACAAGAATTTTTAAAAAAATTACACCTAAAGAAGCTTGGTTAGGATGAAAACCATCAGTATCACACCTAAGGATTTTTGGATGTAAGACATACATGCATGTTCCAAAACAAAAAAAGACAAAATTAGATGCCAAAACCTTATGTGGTATATTCCTCAGATATGATGATGCATCAAAAGGTTACAGAATAAATTAATCCAATCACAAAATTTTTTTTGTAAGTAGAGATGTAATATTTGATGAAGGATGCAAGATAGATATTGAACATTCTAAGAACACTACATTTCCCATTTTAGATATTGAATTGGATTAAGAAACTCATGAAAATTTTTTCAAGGAATAATACAAAAAGGGTTACAAAAGGATTACAAAAGGTATACAAAAAAGGTTACAAAAGGGTTACAAAAAGGATGAACCTACTGAAGAATTAGTAACTCCAGCTCCACCCTAGGAAAAAAGGGTTACAAAAAGGTGTATAAATGCTCTCAAAGATTCAAAGTTAGAAAAGCTACCTGATCTTAGCCCCACTAGACCTCGTACGCATAGCAGCACCAGGGAAAAAACAAATTTGGGACTAATGACCTTAGTAATGGAAAATGCAGAACCAATTTCAGTACAAGATGCAATAATTTACTTGGATGGAAAACATCAATTGAATCAGAATACACATCATTGATGCAGAATAAAACATGGGAACTGGTTGATCTACCAGAAAATAGGTTGCAAATGGGTTTACAAAATAAAGCAGATGGGTCTATTGATAAGTATAAAGCACGACTGGTTGCAAAAGCCTTTGCTCAAAGAGAAGGAATTGACTTTGCAGAACATTTGCACCAACAGCAAAAATGATTACTATTCATACAATTTGTGCACTAGCAACACAATTTGGATGGAAAATACATCAAATGGATGTTAAAAGTGCATTTATAAATGGTGACCTTGAAGAAGAAGTGTATGACTTAACTAGAAGGATTTGTTGTTAAAGGACAAGAACAAAATGTTTGTAAGTTAAAAAAAAACATTATATGGATTGAAACAGGCTCCTAGGGCATAGTACATCAAAATCAATGATCATCTTTTACAACAAGGTTTCAAAAGAAGTACTTCTGGTCAAATATTTATATTAATTTTTTTTTGGTTCTGATATAGTCATCCTTGTAGTATATGTTGATGATCTAATTATCATAGGTAGTTCAGAAAGATTAATAAACAATGTAGAAGATAATTTAAAAAGGGCTTTTGAAATGACAGATCTAGGGCTCCTACACTATTGTCTTGGCTTAGAAGTATGACAGAAGAAAAAACATATTGTAATCACACAAACTGAGTATGCCAACACATTATTAGAAAAATATGGGATGACAAATTGTAAACCTAAAGCAACACCCATGGAATAAGGATTACAATTATCAAGATATGATGAGTCAACTCAAGTTTGCTTCTTTGTATTGGCAACTGATTGGAAGTCTTTTGTATTAGACGAATAGCAGACCAGACATTGTCTTTGCTGTAAACTCTCTCAAGATTTATGCAAGACCCTAAGGAAAGTCATTGGAAAGCTACAAAAAGAATACTGCATTATGTCTGAGATACAATAGAATATAAGAAGAATGATAACTTTTGCTTACAAGGATATACAGATTCAGACTATGCACGATCCATTGATGATAGAAAATCAACATTAGGTTATGTGTTTCATCTTGGTTTAGGACCTATCTCATGGCATAGCAAGAAACAACATGCAGTAGCACTTTCTTCCATAGAAGCAAAATATCGTGCAACATGAGATGCTACATGTGAGGCACTTTGGCTACAATACATTCTGTCAGATATAGGGATAAATAGAAATCCTATAGTGTTAAATTGTGATAATTAGGGAGTTCTGAAGCTAATCAAAAATCCAGTGTTTCATGAGAGAACTAAGCATATTGAAGCACAATGTCATTTTATTCGAGAACATGTTCAAAATCATCATATTCAACTTAAATACATCTTCACTGAAGATCAACTTGTAGATATTTTTACAAAGGCACTTGGTTGAAACAAGTTTGAATTATTTCGTAACTATCTTTGCATAAATAATGTAATAAGGAGATTATTTGGTCCAGCCAAGCCAAATTCAGGAGAGCTAGAGCCAGAAAAGGTTAGTCAATGATAAAGACAGAGCTAGAGCTAGAGCCAAAGTCAGAGATTGATCTTGTAATCATTTATTATTTGTAATTATTAGGAGGTTAATAAAATATTTCTCACATGAGAAATATGACAAGACATATCTCCCACGAGTTTGAGAGAAGGCGAAGAGAAAGTTGGAATGTCAAGAGTGTCAGGAATATAAAGAGGCTCCATGTAAACTGTATATATGGATGGCAAGATTATTTATAATGTATTTTTTTTTTGTTTTTTGAATGAGAAGTATTGTAGTTTAGTTTCAAGATTAGAGTTATTGCATGAGTAAGATAATATTGAATGACTTGAGTCCTTGCATGAAATATTGTGAATAATCTTTATCCTTGCATTTAGATTATCTTAATGAATCCGGGTCATTCCCTTCAATAATCCTATATATTTTAAACATATGTCGACCAGGAAATTCAAGGTTTCCTTAATGATTGGTTGCTTTATAGAAGGGAAGAAGAGCATCTGAAGGCATTAGAAGAATGTATGAAGCTTTGGATGAATGATCCTCTCTCTTTGAATCCAAAAAAGTGCATGTTGTTGGTGCCTTACGGGAAATTTTTGGGCCATGTTGTTTGTTAGACGGTGTTGAAGAGGGATTAGGGTAAGATCTACTTTGTAGTGAGTAGGAAAGAACCATGCAACGTCAACTCATTAAAATGTTTTTTGGGGCATGTGGGGTACTATTGGAGGTTCATCAAAATATTTGCACAAATGTCTCATGTGGTGGATGCGCTGACAAGAAGAGATGTTCCATTTAGTAGACAAAGGAACTCCAACAAGATTTTGAGCAGCTAAAATCCAAACTGTTTATTGTTCCAATTTTGGTGTTTCCATATTGGGACAAGAAGTTTTATGTCCACATAGACGTGTCAAACTTCATTAGTGTGTGTAGATTGGCATAAGAGGGGGTGCATGGGTTGGAGCAGCCCATCTATTTTGCAAGTTGGTTGCTGTCACATGTAGAGAAAAGCTATATCATGATAGAATATGAGGCACTGTGAATGATGTATGTGGTGCAGAAGTTTCGACACTATTTGCTCGCAAACTTGTTCACGGTCTATGTTGATCACCAAGCGTTGACAGAAAAGAACTGACAAATTCCGCAACAAGGAAACATGCAAGTGACCAATCAAGTGTAGAACACATGGTAAATATGATTTCAAAATTAAGCACACTTTGATGGTTCACTTGTAATGTGGGCCATGATTCGACAAACTATGTTACCACCATCCATAATGCCCAAAAGATGAACCTACAAGGGGTAAATTAGCCTCTGGTGGTGAACCAACCTGCTGCAAACAATCAACCAATGGTTAATCAATTCATGATGGACCAACTAGTGGTAAGGTCATGTGGCTACACCTGAAGTCAACATAACACAAGCCTATGCAATTCTTGAAACACCTAAAATATGCAGATGTTATCTCCCTACCTAGAGTGTAGTGGCATACAATCCTTACTTTGATGAATTAACAATTCCTCTAGAGAATGATGGATTGACGATTCCTATAGGAGAGTCCCATTCCTCTTATCAAGGGGCATGTCTCCCATGGTGTGAGGAAAGACTTAAGATTGAGAGTAAACAGGAAGGATTAGTACTTGTAGAGGCAGGTAAGTTGTGTAGGTGTCTCTTAGATGAAGATTTAGAAGTTACAAGAGATTATGAATCATTTAATCCTTTCGCAGATGAGGAATCAAAGCTTATGGAGGAATATGAGGTATTTAGTTTTCCTCTAGAAGGAGAAAAGCCAATAATAGGAGCAAGAATTGGGGCAGAATATAAAGAGGTTGGAAAGTCTACAAGATTTGAAGAGTTCACATGGGAACTGTTGACAATTTTGTCACATTGCTTGAAGGGGTAGTGAAAATTGAAATTTTGTAAAGAATTTTCTTATTTTTCCATGAATTTGTTTTCTTGTTTTTAACAGCATTACAACAATTTTGGCTGCCATTTTTGCCCCCCTTTGTAAATAATCCATGTATGCAAGAACTTCGCCCACAGAGTTAACCAGGACAAAAGCTTCGCAAAGGAAGAAAGGAGGACAGCTTAGCAAAGGAAAAACAGGAGAGCCCAGATAGAAGCCCAAAAAATTTCTAAGGCATAGAAGGAGCTTCGCTGGCGAAGCTACCAAAACAGTCACTTCGGGCAGAAATTTTGCGATTCATGGAGGGTCTTGTTGTCCGCCTATTTGGATTCACGGAGAAACCCTTCCTCTTGCCTGTGTACCCTTCTGAATACCAATTTGCTTTAGAGGTCGCTCGCCAGAGTGACGCGACAAATGTTATCTACGGCCATGGCCGAAAGTGGGCTCCGACTTGCGATTTCCCTTTCAAAATGGGAGTCGTAGAAGCCTTCGCCCTAAAACAACACGTATATTTGGAGAATAAACTTGCGGACTTCGGGTTGCTGCAACTTCCGTAGCGGTGGTGCTATGACCCCTTGGGGGTGATGAGAGATCATTTGAGATTCAAAAATTTTCATGTTTGCCCTTGACCGAAGATTGTAGAACAGAGGAATAATCCTACTGGCAGAGATTTAGAGTGGCATGTAGAAAGGATGAAGACGTTGCCCCCGTGGCACGAATTTTACACTATGGAAGATGAGTATGATCCCATTAAGCACCCCTTCTCGAGCCCAGACTCTGCATTCTGGAGAAAAATGAAAGACGATTTGAAGGAAGAGATAAGAGATTGGCGCGAACCACAATTGAAGGAATGGTGGATTATGAGAGTTCATCATCGGAAGCAGAAGTCATACGGACTCTTGGAGACAGATAAGGACTTCGCTATCTACTATGAAGCATATGCCGAATCTTGGCAACCCCTCTCCTTTGGTGATTTCATCCCTCCTAGTCCCCCAGGCTCGGGCGATAGCCCCAGAAGAATTGCTAATGATTCTGAACAGGAAGATGAAGACGAAGCTGTAATGACGCATCAAGAGCCGCTTAAGGAGCCTATTGAAGGTTCCGAAGTTGATGTCGGGAGGTCGTCGCAGCATCAAGAAAAGGAGGATATGAGGAAAAGAAAAGACATGAACAGGTTCAATTTCCCCCTCCTCATCTGAAACAGCCTCGCACCAGACCCTCTGGTGCTTCCAATGAACAGTCTACAGCAGGCTCGGTGGAGATTGATATTGAGAAAACAGTGCTTCAAAAGACGGGGAAAAATGTTGAGGTAGACGTCGTTAATGTGGAGGAATTCCTCCAAGATGAAGAAAACGTTGGTGAAAAAGCTGAAAATGTGGAGGATGTAGATGCTGGAAGTAGCGAACCGAACACGCAAGAATTTGCCGCTTCTGCTCTGCCAGTAGGGCACGCAGGTATGCATCTCTCTTTTTCTACTCTAGTTTCACAAGTTGAGTCAACAGTGGTCCCTGCCGAAGGTCTCCTAGAGCCTTGTAAAAAATTTACTTGTCCAGTTGTACAGTCACCCCAGCGTGAAGTTTCTTTTGCCGTAGTAGATGTGTCTCACGATTCCACTAGTCCCATAGGTGTTTCCACCCCATTTGAGTCGTCAGGTCGGGACGTGTCCGCAGCCCCCGCTTCGCCCACCCATACTACCATTCCGTTGGTACCTGGTCATGCCGAAGGTGATACTTCATCTCCAAACCCCAACTCCCACCCCACACCCATGCAAGCTATCGCTTCACGAGCCAAAACCATAGCTTCACCATCCACTACACCCACCACTGAGCCCACTGGCGACACGTCACCTGTTCAGTCTTTGTACATGCTTACCCCTTCGACTGTCAACCCAGCCTTATTAGAAAATGAGTTAACCATGATTAAGGAGAGCCCTCTAGCGAAGAAGT